>OX438675.1:4746763-9746763 GCA_949316385.1 Globia sparganii | reverse complement strand
GTAGATTATAGCCCACTCCCTCTCGAAGAGAGGAGGCCTGTGTCCCAGCAGTGGGAACATTATAGTGTGATTATGCAATTAGCCCGTAATGTCACACTGCTGGGCAAGGTCTTCATTTATGTTGTAAATGTTTGCATATTTACAGGCCTGCAGATAATGAAAAGCATATGCGTGGTAGACTAGTACCAAATGTGAAGAGAGACCGGTACGCAACAAATGTAAAAGATGATTCAGAAGAAGATGGCAATCCATTAGATGATATAAATACACAACATAAAATTTTTCCCAATTTTCGACCAAAAAAAGACGAGCAGGAAACAAACGATAGGTTTTCATTAAGAATAGCCCTTCCACCAGGAATTAGGCCTCCACCAAGAAAGAGGCCCCCACTAAGAAAAAGACCATTACCAAGAAAAAGACTTCCACCAAAACAGGAGCAATCACCAATTGTTGGGTCTCCACATGAAATGCAGTCTACGCCAATAAACAGTCCGCCACCAAAACTGGCTCTACCGCCAATCACAAGCACCACACAACTTCCACCTGAAATGGAACCGCCACCAATTTTAAGACCTCCACCAATAATAAGGCCTCCACTGATAATAGGGCCTTCACCAATAATGAGGCTTCCGCCAGAAATGGGGCCTTCACCAATAATGAGGCCTTCGCTAAAAATGGGGTCTTCACTAATAATGAGGCCTCAATCGATAATGGGGCCCCCACCGAAAATAAGCCTTTCACCCCAAATGGAACCTCCAGGATTTCATGAAATTCTAAATTATAAAAGTGATGAAGTATCTGTGAAGAAAAGCATCGGAACTAAACCAAACCCTGAAGCCAGCCAACTAAGCTCGGTTGTTCAGCCAGAGAGAGAGAGCCAGATACAAATACGACCTCAAAGTCCTCTTCGCGGTTAATTAGTCTACGCAACGTTACCTGAAGTTTATATTTGTAGAAATTAAATAATTATTTTGTAATAAAAAATAAATAAAATTTATAATTTTTTTTCATCTCGCGATCATGGGGTTTCAGTCCTTTGGAAGGCGTACGAGGGCCCGAAGCCAACTCGTACCGGCCCTTTGACGGCGGAGGCCCCTTAGACCATCTTTAATGGAATCAGGCACCAATCCATAATTATCCCTGTATGAACTATGCACCCACCGACAACCCTCGGTTGGTACAGGACTATTGCGGAACATGGAAACAAAATATTTTATTATTATTATGTTTCGTTTATATAATTAATTACTTATTAAATATATTTTTAAATATATTTATATTTAAAAATGTATTATTTATAAAAAACATTAAAAAATATTAAAAATATTAGTCCACCGGTATTGGGAGCAGGGTCCAAGCTACCGGTGGTTAGGGCTCCAGAGAGAGGAACCTCCTTACAATGCGAGCCGTATCAAGGAGTACTGCCTTCTGAATCAAGCCTGTGAACTACCGCCTAACGAAAGCCTCAAGAGATGTTGATCGAGACTTTTGGCCATTAGGCCATTGGCCGATACGACAATCGTTAAACAATGACAGCCAAGCTTACATTCCACATTGCAACAACCTCGTGTGCTAAGTCAAAATATTTAATTTGTTTCTCTTTCTCAGCTTTCACGAGGTTCTCGTCATGTGGAATGTCATCCATTATCTTTGTGCGGCGCGCTAATCGATCTATCACCACCATATCAGGCCTATTGGCGACAATAGGCCAGTCAGTAATGATGAACCGATCCTAGTACGACGTGACATGGTTATTTTCAAGAACTGATTTTTAACATGTTATGTTATTATTTTAATTATTGAAACCGTATAAAATGGCTGTAACACGGAAAACGTACATGTCAATCTGCAAAACAAGACACTGTAAATAACAGCAAAATGGAAGCAAATAGTATAATTTCTACTTAACATAGAAATATCGTTTATCAGAAAGTCAAGCAATCGTCAAAACACAATAAAATTACAATACTTATACACGGTCCGCTAAATTAAAATTACATTTTATAATCTCGCTAGAATAATTCAATGGCAGTTTTTAAAATGTTCGCGATAAAGTCAGATATTGTGTGGTTTTTCATTTTTATACATGGTATGTATAACTTTTCAAAGCAAACTTCGTTTTTAGCAAGCAAAGTGTCAAGCACCATAAAAGACGAAGCAAAAGTGATGTTTACTGTTTATCTTAAAAACCTAAAAATTTAGACCGCGAAGACTACAAACTACACCTGCGGGTTTTTTTTTATCTATTGTGGTATACAAATTTTATTTTATATGAAGACGATGCTCACATAAAATTATGTACAAACTATTGTAAAACATTTTTAAAACGGTAACAGTGCAGTTTCTTGCCCATTCTTCTTCATACAAAACTACCATTTGGAAGGGGCGATTAGAATCAAATTATTTTTTTTGTAAATTTTGACGTTCAGCAGTGCCTTTTATATGCATATTTGAAATAAGTTATTTGACTTTCACTTAGGTGCAGCAGTGCTATTCTGTAAAAATCTCACCGTGAAAACTAAGGTGAAGTGAGCTGTCATTCCACCTTATGTTAGGGGTTGCCTCCATTGATAGTTCACTTCACGTTCACTTCAACTATGTTATCACGGTGAGATTTTTACAGAATCGATAGACAGTAATAGTTTGTTGAAGCTTTTCTTAATATTAATTATTATGATTTTAGTGTCTAAGTGCGAAAGAAGAATTCAAGACGGTATAAAAGCAAAAGCTGAGAAACCCTACGTGGTAAGTTCATGAGAAACAGAATGTGCCGCTTTAATGGCGACATTATTTAACACACGTAGGTTTTCGTTATATGAACATATTTTAATTTCATTAAACGTTATAATTTATTTAATTACAATTTTCTAAACTAACATCTTGGCTAAATAATAACAGCCACGCAGGTCGATGGATCAGGTTAAACTACACTTGCCGCGGTTGGTTTGTGGATGGGTGACCATCTTTACATACCGAGACCCTTCCGTGCCTCGGAAAGTACGTTAAGCCGTTGGTCCCGGCTGTCATTTGTGCATCTTTGACGGTTGTGACAACCAGTCTTACCAAGGGGTATCGTATTACCCAGTAACTGGGTTGTGGAGGTCAGATAGGCAATCGCTCCATGTAAAATACTGGTATTCAGCTGCATCCGGTTAGACTGGAAGCCGACCCCAACATAGTTGGGAAAAGGCTAGGCACATGATGATGAACATCTTGGAACAACCTTTACTTAAAGAACTAGCGCAGGGGTCATTTGCCGGGGTCACAGATCATAAAATCGCATCAATTAATGCAAAAAGTTGAAGGAGAAGAATTGAAGGAAAGAGAGAGAACCCTATGCTGGCGAGCGGCGCAGGCGGTAGTTTTCAAATTACGAATTATTTTATGTTGTTATAATTTTTGTGATTTCTGGCTACAGCCCTACCCGTGTGTTAAATTAATTTCGCTATTGTAGTGGCACGTATATAATGCATATATGATCATTGATCAGTAGATCTAAGTAATATATTTATCATTGTACAGAAACACATATGTAACTAAAAAAACCTACTTCTAAAGACAATATAGAAAGAGAAGATTGATAATATCTTCTACTTAATATAAATCATAAATTGATTCAATCACTCACCGACAACACACAGCCTAAACCATTGGGTCGAGAAGCATGTAATTTTGCACAAGAGTTCCTTATATAACGACAGTGAGCGCTAAGGAAAGATTTTTGATAATAAAATTCGTCCCCTAAATGGGTTAAATAGTTTGTATGGAATCTTCATTTTAGCTAATTGAAAATTCCGTCGGGCATACGGCTTTTTATGGAATAAATTATATAACAGTAGCTGGGTCCAGGATGAAAAGAAGCCTATTTCCTTCTCCAGTTCATGGTCTACCCATACCTATGCGTTTTAGCGTTATAGCTTAACAAAACACATACAAAAAATCTAATATTTTGTCTGTATAAATTATTAGTTGATTAAAATATATAACTTTGCAGGTGTACTTTGTGAAAGCACCAGTATCAAAAGTGGGTTACGACTACTGGTTATGTGGCGGCGCGTTAGTCACAAGTGAGTTTGTGGTGACTTCGGCCGCCTGCATCAAAGATGTTGATTACCTATATGTCATAGCAGGATATAATAAATACGTTACTGACGATGATATCGAGCTTGATCAGTGCACCAGCAAGATGAAAAAAAAGGTGATATACACTTGTTATCCTCAAGGTGAGTACAATAAGTTATGTGAAAATAAGTTCTGGCCAAAATGGTACTGCTGAGTGACCTTTCGTTCTTTTCTGCCATTCTCCAGGATTCCCTTGCTTCCTTAATGTTTTCCCAATGAAACTTGTGGCGGGATCTACATCGCCACATGCGACTTACGCCTGACACTGACGTCACACAAAATCCTGCATCGCGGAAGCAGAGTTTACCGCGCGCTTAGCATATATACAATGTCCCAACCTCAATAGTCGGGCAGTTATCCTCCAGACACGATACCCGACAGGTCGGAGGATCCTCCCTTTTCTATGGAGGATAAGTGAACTTTATACCGTGTTCTTCATACCTCTATAATATTACCATCCCAGAAATAAAATAGTTGTTTTTATGTACCTACCTGAAATAACCGTACCTCACCCGGATAAATTGAACGCAGCTACGCTGCTTAGTGACAAGATTCCTTCCATAAGTTCTACTAATAAACCAGCGCGCTGGACGCGTTATTCCAATATCTGTTTATTTAAACATGCTTCCGCGGTAGTCTCGTGGTCGCAAACGCCAATGCTGAGCGTGTGGTCCTGGGTCCAATTCCGGGTTGGGCAAATTGATTTTGGGTTATTCCATTAGGAATTTCTCAGTAACAGCAGTTTGGAAGTTGGCGGTATGATATCCCCGTGCCACGGAAAGCACAAGCCGTTGGGCGTGCGCCTGATTTCTTTCCGGTCGTGTCGGATTACCGTCCCATCGCATAGAGTGGAAGGAGGGAGTGCACCTATGTCTGCGCACACACTTGTGCACTATAATATCTCTCGCACCGAAGGCTAGTCTCCGTCAAAATTGGCCGCCATGGCCTAAATATGTTTTGGAGGACGATATCTATAAATGTTTTACCTACTTTCAGGATATGAACTGAGGTATGAACAGCTAGATGTGTGGTCACTAATAGATATAGGTGTAGCCAAAGTGGAATCACCGTACGATTTCAATGACCAGTCGTATAAGACGTTATGTTCTTACGTACCTAGTATAATACCAATTAGTTACGAAGCTAAATACCAAGAGCCTGGTATTGATGCTGTTGTATTTGGATGGGGGCATCAATTTGAATGGCGAAAGGTAGGATTATAATTAACTTATTTATAATCATGTGTCTCCAATTGTCATGTATCATGTCACACTTCATTAATTTGTTATGTTAGTCAATTTTGGAGAATCTTCACCTGGTTATACTTTACTAGCTTCTGCCTGCGACTTCGTCCGCATGTAATTTTTTTGCTCCCCCATTCCACCCCGTCGCATCGCATCGCATGCCTGCGCTATTACTTCGTTTTCTGACTTTTTCTTTTTACTCAACTCCTAAGATTAGATCTTCTTCTAAGATTAGAAACTTCCAGATATTAGACCTTTCAAACAAACTAGGCCTATGGCTGTGGATCAGGAATACACGTATGCCACTTTACCACAGTTTTAAGGTGTTTTAATTTGCACCCACATAAACAACACGCGAAACACTGTTCGAATTTTAAATTCGACGTTCAAACTCAAAGTCAACCACGTGCTGTGATTATCTAAAAAAAAAACAATATTGAATGGAGAAAAGCATTCTGATTATTGCTAGAATCCTGCAAAATATTACAATGACTTAACGAGCTATTCAAATAAAATTATATCTCGTAACAACATGATAAGCATATTTTACGTTTTCAGCAAGAAGATAGAGCAAATCACAATCAAGAAAAATTAAATTATGCCCCCGTGATGATAATAGATAAAAAGGAGTGCAAAAGCCATTATGCAGAATATGGAAAAATGAGTGAAGTGATAGACACTTATATGATATGTACGTTAGAAGGTGGCGACTTGGATGATTTTGGGGAGCGGCTGGAGGTATCGGGAGAAAAAGCACAGATACCGTTGGTTAATGGTTGTGCTAAAAGAAAATCAGTGGCGTTTAATCCAGATGAAGCTATAGAGGTAAGTGATTTGTGGTTGCAGTGATAACCAGTGACTACATATAATTTTGTTTTACACTGCATAAGATTGCCCACGACTTCGGGTTTTAACATAAATCTTATCTTATGGCACTCGACGATAGTGTAACTTTCTGACTGTGAAATATTTTTTGTAGTCGGATCCGTACTACTTCCATAGGTTATATTTTATACACATATATAATTACCGAAATCATGAACTGATTAGTTTAAGATTGTACTTCTGTCCCGACAACATTTGTAAAGTTCATTTTAAAAGTGTATAATCATCATCATCTATTGTTTCTAAAGTCGCTAGATCCTTCTCGAAATGAAACGTCATAAATGCGAAAAATAACATTCTGTACTTGTTTTAGGACTGTGAAGAAGATTATGAATATGACAATACGCGTAGAGAAATAAAAATATCCAAACACTATAGTAATAACTCAATGATTGAAATAAGAAATAATGATTACAAAAGAAGAGCTAAACCTAATAACACTACTGTGTCTAATAGAGCTGGTTTTATTAATAGATCAGCATTGACAAATAGAACTGCTTCAATCAATGGACCTGCATCGATCAATAGAACTGCTTCGTTTGAGAAACATTATAAATCAAATAAAACTGTTGTTTTTAACAAAGCCGTCAGAGATACACGAAAGTATGGAATTTGCCAGGTATGTACTCTAATAGAGTCACTCGCATATTTGAAATTTATGTATATTTAGAGTATTTCACAACTCTTTTCTGTTTAAATTGCTCATCGGTAAAATGATAGGCAGTTTTATCTGATTGGAACTGAGCCCTATATTATGATACTCAATATTCTATGTTAACGTCTACAGAACGACCACGGAGGACCACTAGTCACTTGGGTGGGAGCTCACGAGATTCTCATTGGAGTGGCTTCTGTGTTTAAAGTGTCGGAGAATTATAAATGCACGGGACCCTATTTATATACCAGCACGCAGTGTAACGGTGCGTTTTTGGATTGTATATTGACGAAAGCAAAGTTTGACTTTCGAAGGTCATCAGACGCTGGTATTGTTTTTAATAACAGTAGGTGAGTTGATTTTTTTTTTATTGATTTTCATTTTTCTCCAATGTGCGCTTTTATAATTGACGTCACCTTATCGTGGACGTAGACGTATACGATTTTACGGTTGATATTAACGTTCACTATTTATTACTTTTTTTAAATTTACATTTAGTGGACATTAGGCGCCAATTGAGCAGGGTTTCGAAAAGTTACGATACCGTCACGTTATAACGTGGACATGCATGTTATAAAGTTATCGTGGACGAAACTTTAAAAGCATCTTTATATATTTCCATATATTTCAGTTCCCTAAGTTATCGTAATGCCGTGGAAGTCCACGATAACGTGACAAGTAGATTTATAAAAGCGCACAATACATGTATAACACGAGGGTAAGCGCCACAGTAAACGCTATAAATTTTTTGTCAACACTTGTTCTTTCGACCACTAGACCAACGAGGTAGTTGACTACTAACGATTTTGAACAAATCAATTCATTTTCTTCTGAACAGACGGTCGTTCTGCAGAAAATCTATAGATGATGAACGCCATCCTACGGTTGAGAGACATATATCGTGGTTATATCATCCGGCTGGGTAAGTTTTTTTCGAATTTAATATTGTATACTTTTTATCGGATTATCTAAAAAAATAAAGGATGTGTCTCAATTATTCAATTCAATATCATTACAATTAAAAAAATAATATATAGAAATGGTTAACATGGAATCAAGAGTAAAAATAATAAATTGTTTACATGCAATTACTTGCAGAGCTGCAGATTATGAAAGGCATTTAAACACCGGAAGAATTGATCCGGACGTAAATGAACGAACTCCTACAATAAATGAAGAAGTTAATAAAAGTGAGGAGAGTGTAAATCTATTGAATAAGATGAATCTACCAAATAAAAGTTATCCATTAAATGGGAAATATTCAGTAAATGTTAACAATGCACCGAATGAGAGATATACAGCAAATAACAAGCGTACACCAAATAAGAATAATGCTGCAAATAACAATGAGAATAGTGTTCCAAATATCAATGAGAATGGTGCTCCAAATATCAACGAGAATGGAGCTTCAAATAACAAGTATGTGCCAAATTACCAATTTGCACCAGCTATGGTAGCAAATAATAAATATAGACCATACAACATACCTGCATCAAACAGCGGACCTGCGTCATACAACGGGCCTGCACCAAACAACAAACCTACACAGAACAACTGGCCTGCATTGAACTACGGACCTGTACAGAAATACAAACCTGCACAAAACAACGGGCCTGCACAAAACAACGGGCCAGCACAAAACAATGGGCCTGCACAAAACAACAGGCCTGCACCAAATTACAGCCCCGAACCAAACAACAAGTACGCAACTAGAAAAATAGAGATTACTCAAAATAAGGACGGAAAGCTTCGAATGCGACCGCAATTTCCTATCCATATTTGAAAGCTTTCTTACTTTTATATTATTTTAAAGTCAGTTATTTTCAGTTTTATTTTCACATTTATAAAGAGTAAGTTGTTAAATGTAATTATATGTCATTTTTGTACTAGAACTGTACGTGTATATACATATTTTTAAAACCATGTCTTATCCGTGTTACTTTTGTCAAGGTTGTGTCCATCTATAGAGGTATGAGGAACAGGGTGTAAAGTTCACTCAACCTTCATAGAAAAGGGAGGATCCTCCGACCAGACGGGTGCAGTGTCTGGCGGGCAATTGCCTGATGATTTTTTTCGGGCCATTAATAATAATAATAATATTTGTTTTCTCACTGTATACAACGTGTCCCAAAATTCAACGATAAGCGGACACCAGAGTGGACCTGCTCATGACTACTTACTCGAGAAAAAAATCATGAAAAAATATATCAATTTTTTTTGGAAATTACAAAAAATACATTGATCCTTCGAAAATTGCCCCTTAAGATATTTTTAACCACCATGACCACAACTTTTCAAATATTTCTGTTTTTTTTATCGGCAACCTAAGTACTGCTATTCACCACAACCCTTAAAAAACCCAGAATGCCTGTAGTTTTTAGTCCACTTTGTAATTACCAAAAAAATTGAGATATTTTTTTAAAATATTTTTTCTCATGTAGTCATGAGCAGGTCCATCCTCTGATGCCCACTTATCGTTGAATTTTGGGACACGTTGTGTATATAGCGCGGTAAACTCTGCTTGCGAGATGCAGGATTTTGTGTGACGTCCCAGCATGTAATAAACGATGGTGCTCATATTTAAATAAGAGTACCGTGAAATTATGTTTACTAGATAACACTACTGGGTGTTTTTTATTAAATGTAAATTCAAGAGAATTTTTTATCCTACCCCCAACGCGCATAAGTCCGCATTCATCCAAAAACAAATCAAGACCAGATAAATTACGGTTGGACTTTATTAGCAACGCATTTTTTAAACGTTCATATTCAACGGGAAAGGATTCCCTCTGTGACAATCGAGACAAAATAACCATCGAGTTATTGAGCTCATTAACTGATAGGGCTCCGTAGGCCCGGTTTGATTTAAGCTTAATTTGTGTGTTAGAAATAAAACGCAACACATACGCCATTGTGTGTTTTAAACGATTTAAAGAAGAAAATCTATTGAATAGGTTTAGGTCTGTACCTACTTGACATTCCATTGCAGCAGTAGTTAATTTAAGTTCCGGTAATTCATCAAAGTTAATATTGTGATAGACAGACGTAAGACCTTTTTCCCAACTTGAGTTAGGTTCACGTAAACAACTCGGTCCGTGCCACCATAAATCAGAACTTTGAAGCGCATCCATGCTGACACCGCGCGAGACTAAATCGGCTGGGTTCTGCTTACCCTTTATATGTAACCAAGAACAACCTTCAGTAAGCTCATTGATCTCAACAACCCGATTCTGAACAAACGGCTTTAAAGAGCTCGGTGTTATGTTTAACCATCCTAGTACTGTCGTCGAGTCAGACCATAAATAAACATTTTTAAAATTCATCATAATTACCTTAACTATTTTGCTATACAATCTCGCACCTAACAATGCAGCGCATAACTCGAGACGCGGAATACTAACCGGTTTTACTGGAGCCACTTTGCCTTTTGCACACAACAAGCGAACTGATAACGCATCGACTGAATTATTATTGTTACTAAACGCGCGGACATAGGCACAGGCGCCGTATGCGCTTTGCGAGGCGTCACAGAAAATATGAAGTTCTGCTTGTGTATCGTTACAGAAATTGCCTATAACGTGTCGAGGGACCCGTATAGTATGTAAACAGCTTAATGTTTTTATGAAATTATTCCAGTTTAATTCAATGTGTTGTGGAATAGGATCGTCCCATCCAATTTTGCATAACCATAATTTCTGCAAAATAATCTTTGCAATTATAATTGTTGGTGACAGTAGGCCTAATGGGTCATAAATTTGCGAAACGATCGATAAAATAATTCTTTTAGTAACGACCGGAGTGCTTCCGTTATCGAGTTTTGTTATGAAATGAAGTTCATCGCTCGCGCAAAACCAACCCAAACCTAAAGTTTTGTTTTGACAATTTTCTCCTAGAGACATTTCTTTTGATGAATTATTATTATTTATTGTATTCGTATCTGCTTCTGCCGCGTCATAATTATAAACCCATTTACGTAATATAAAACATCCCGAACTTAACACTTTAGAAACACTCTCACATATTTTGGTTAATATCCTTTTATCGTTATGACCGGTAATGAGATCATCTACGTAGATATCTTCTTTTATAACTTGCGAAACGACGTCATCATTACAATCTATACCAAGTTGTCTAATGCATCGCATGCTGAGATACGGCGCGGACGCGGTTCCGTACGTCACCGTGTTCAGCTGGTACATTTCAAGTGGATCAGAAGGATTTTCCCGCCATAAAATACACTGTAAGTTACGCTGGTCTGGTTGTATAAGTACCTGCCTAAACATTTTCTCGACATCGGGACAAGCTACACACATCAAAAGTGTCTAGGGATCAACATAATATATTTTTGCCATAACTTTTCTCCTGATTGATATTAATTAAAATTTTCTTTAAGGATTCATCAAATAAAGTGTTTTCGTTTGTCACAGTAACGATAAACCAAGTCACCTTTGCATTAATAAAGAAATTTGCCATTTTCCTAATAAAGGGATTTTTGACATTTGAACCACTAACACAAAAGTTCGAAAAAAAGACTGAAATAACAGTTTTCTCTAAAATTTTATTGGGTAACTTAAACAATTAATAATCCGTGTTTCTACCGCGAACACTAACAACACAAGAACATCGGTTTGGCATACTCAAAATGAGTTCATCCAAATCACGCTGTGGAATGGCCGCCCATGTTCGTTGCAACAACAGAAAAAGGTCTTCTTGCGACTGGATACCCTCCATATTCGGCAGAGCTCTTCTCTGTAGCATATCCCATGCATGCTCAATCGGGTTCAAGTCTGGCGACTGAGCAGGCCAGGGCAGGACATTGATGTTAGCTGCGGCGAGAGTCTGTCTTACAACTCTTGCGGTGTGCGGTCGTGCATTATCATGCATTAACTGAAATAAGGGACCGATTTGCACTTGTAGAGGAACGATGACGTCTGATACAATCGTCTCAGCATAAATTTGAGCGTTGAGGTTGCCTCTGATCCAAATCAACTCAGTTCTTCCGCCGATCCAAATACCCGCCCATATCATGATGGTTCCACCACTATAAGGATGGACTTCCTGGCAGGATTTTAATCGCTGTTGGCGTCCAGGGGTTCTCCAGTGTCGTATACGTCTTGTATCCGGTCTCATACCAAAACGAGACTCATCAGAAAAGCACACGAAACGCCATTGTTCTTCTGCCCAATTTCTGTGTTCAAGAGCCCATTGATATCGAATCCTACGATTGTGCATTGCTATAGGTGGTACCCGTAGCGGTCTTCGGGAATGAAGGTTCACTTCATGCAAGCGGTTTCTGACTGTTTGGTCGCTAATTAAGTTCCCTGAAGAGTGATGAAGCCTCACGGCTAACATCATGGCGGTTATTGTTGGAGCTCTTCGAGTTAAGATTTGAATGTATCGGTCTTGTCTCCGTGTGGTGCAGCGATACCGTCCTCCATGGCGCTCAGCCACGGTACCAGTGCTTCGGTAACGTGTCCAAAGTCGACTGATAACACTCAGACTTGTATTCAGAGCTAAAGCCACAGTACGTTGCCGGGAACCAGCTTCTATCATTCCCACGGCTCTGAGCATTTCTTCCCTGCTTAAATGACGTCGCCGCTCCATAATAACGTTGGTTTTAATCAGTAGTAGGGAAACAGTAGCACTAATAATGTCTTCAATGCGTTGTATGTTTTTATAGGGAAAATATTGACAGCTGATTTTCATCTTTTACTCGAATTTGATTCACAGTTCCTGATTCAAATTATGAAATGCACCAAAAAGGATCCATATAAATTTATAAAATCATAAATTTATTACAAAGCCACATCTCAATCTCAAGAAATCCGCATAAAAATGCTTGATCCCTAGACACTTTTGATGTGTGTATATACTTATGTTTGCCAAATCGTAATAAAATTGTGAATATGTCATTTTGCAGAATAGGACCTGTTAATTGAATGTCTTATTTACGACAATATTATGGATTAATCCAAAAAGGGATTTGTAGCAAGTTCTATTTTTTTCTAAGTAAGATAATTTTATTTATAAAATAAATAGCTGGGAATAAGGATGAGTTAATACAACAAAACAATGTAATTTAAAAAAATACTTAATTAATTTTAACAAGTAGGTAACACCGATTAAAAACTAAAAGTAAAAAAAAAACTATTACTAAACGCGTTGTCGCTGTTGTCGTGAAATTGCCTTTGATTGATCTTTTGCCATCTTTACCAACATATCAAATCGCATTAATTTTTGCAATAGTGCGAGCGTCTTCAAATAGCACACGGAACACCGCATCTCCCAACGCAGTAGCAATGCCGTGTGTGTGACAGACGATTCACGATAAGTGATACAACATTTTGATCACCTCGTATGTTATTTGGCTTAAGGCCCTATGTAATTAATCACAAAATCTCGCGGAGAGGTAATTTAACGGTTTCTATACATTATTTTGAATGGGACATACCAGTAGTCACTACCGCTAAATGTATTAAAAGTAGAAAAGGGCCTATCATTAACCACTAGCAGTTATTGGATTTGGATTAAGTGTTTATCGTTCAGATGGATGGGCGGTTGCTTGTTTTTTCGAGTTTGGCCACCAAATAGGGTTATCTGCCTTCGGCATTAGTCTCACTTTCTTCAAAACGTTTCTGTCATTCATTGAAGAGTTTCATTCTTTATACGGCTAGAAAGAACTACGCCCGACGGACCGAATTCAAACGTCTTAAGTAAAAAGAAAGAAAGAAAAATATTTTTTTTGGGACAGACATACGAAATACAAAAAAAGTAATTAAAACTAACAAAAAAAGACCTGTGCGAGGTCAAAAGGGCCCCATAATGCTGCGATATTCAAAAAATGAATACCGTACGCTACGTAAGTACGACCACTTACATATGTTCCTACTAAATGCTAGGTAGAAACAGTAGGTAAAGGTATACGGTAGGGCCTACCTCCCGAGCACCTATACACCTGGCCGAACGGCCAGGGTTTTGGGTCTGTCTCGCCACTGTACTCGCTACTTGTAAACTAGGCATATTTATATCTAGAGTAGTTATTATATTGGAAGAAGCCTTTTATTTAAATAAATACAACATTCACATTTAGTGGAAGAATATAACTTTTATTTCCTATGACATCTTATTTTAAATTGACATGGAAGTTGTAGCAGAAACATTTCTTCTTAATATATCATAGACACAATATTATCTATAACACTCTCCCCCTCACGAAGATTATCTTTCGGTCTGAGTGACTCCTACTCCCATCATTTTCAATAACTTTAACAACCTTGGTTGTGGCAGCGCTTTCGTTAAAATATCTGCCTCCATATTTTCTGTGTCCTTATAACGAATTTTAACTAATTTCTTTTCAATACAATCTCTTATGAAATGTTCTTTTATGTTAATATGTTTTGACCTTTTTCCGATAATTATATTGTTCGCTAATTTTTGTGCAGCCATATTATCATTGTAAATCAGGACTGTTTGTTGTGGCACTTCAATGTCTTCTAGCAGGTGTTTCAAATGCAAAGCTTCCTTCGTCGCTTCTGTCATTGCCATGTATTCAGCTTCAGCTGTTGACAATGCACCACTCTCTGTTTCTTTGTTTCGTAACTAATTAGACCATTTCCATACTTAAAAATATAACCGGTATAGAATCGGCGATCAATAGTGCATGCCGCCTAGTCTGCGTCGACCATACCCATAAGAATCGCTGACGTTCCTGTTTTCTTGTATCTTATACATATGTTCTTCAATCCTTTTAGATAACGTATAACTCTTTTTGCTGCTTGCCAATGACTTTGGCCATAACAGTTGTTATATATATATTTTATACGTCCGCAGTGGAAGCGTGCTGGGCCCATAACCTATTATATTAGAAGAAGCCTTTTATTTAAATAATTATAACATTCACATTTAGTGGAAGAATATAACTTTTATTTCCTTTTCCTTCTTCCTTTTTCCCCGACACAATTTTTTTTAAGCTAAAATCCAATGTCCCAAAACAGGGGGCTTACTCTTTAAACTAATTTTAATTTTAATATAATGCCAATATGATTCCAATGTTAATTTTACAGTCACGTGATTCGGCACTCTTGAAAACAATATTGTCAACACTGACATTAAATTGACATTGATCCGCTATTATTTTGATACATGTGAAGTTAGCTATGTGACGGGTTGCAATAGTGTGGTTCAACTCATTACGATAAACCGGTATTATGCCTTTAAAATGTTTTATCCTTTAAATAACAAGGCTAATAAATAAATATGGTATAAATAGTTGTATAATTGATTATTTGTAACGTATTTAATTCATTTGGGCGTAAGGAAACGATTAAAATCATAAAATTTACCATGACTTTGGCTGCATGCGGTAGATCGTTGCCTACACTGCAAAAAAAAGACTGCGTATTATATTTACAAACAAGTTCTCCAATGAATTTGAACTATGAGTTTGTTTAACAATATTGTTCGCGTTTGAATCGTTTTTAGTAAGAAATAAGTACTGTCCGTTATGCTACTCTAATATTACAGTTTTAAACAAGTCATAATCTATACATATAATAAAATCGTAGGAAAGTCAAAACTGTACATTGAATATTTTTTAAAAATAATACTTGGGGCGTGATCTACAATCGATACCGAAGCCAAAAATATAGTTTTTAGAATTTTTGTCTGTTTGTCTGTTTGTCTGTTTGTCTGTTTGTCTGTTTGTCTGTCCGGGATAAACTCAAAAAGTACTGCATGGATTTACTTCAAATTTTGCATGAATATTACTAAGAGGTCGGGTCAACATATAGGCTACATATTATTACGCTATCACCTACGGGGGAGGAGCTGTGAATCTTTGTTTTTCTTACGCATTCTGTGACAGCGTGTAATCTAACGACGCATATCTAAATGTTGTTTTTGAGTAAGCCATGCTATTATCTGACGTTACACTATAAAAACTACGCCATTTAAGTAACTTGGACAGAGAAATATAGTTTAATGAATGTTAGTAGTATAAAGACAATTTTAAAACAGCGCCATCTATGAGATTTCATAAAAATCAAATCAAGTTACCTACATGTTAACATTTTTTTGGAAATTAATAATTTAAATTTGATCATGTTGGCGAGGTAAGTAGTTAGTTATTCTTAAAATTCATAGATGGCAATGTGCATTTTCTTCATAAAAGTTGTATCGTATAGTTCGTTTTGACAAATTCAAGTTCCAACAAAACCCTCAAAATCTTGAACAGAGTTGAGGAAGACAATAAAAAAAAAAATGCGGTGTTAAGTATTACAAAAAAGTTATGTTCATTAATGATGATCATTTCATTTCATGACACCCTCGCGGAGGCGAGCGTCAGTGACAGTCCCAGCCGCATGCGTCATCTGTTTGCCGTCATCTTGGTGTTTTGTGGAGTTGCGAACCCGGTAGCTTTGTGAGAGAAGTATCGCCATCATCTATCTGAAGATTTTCGACGAGCTTTGAGGCGCGCTACTGGAGACGAAGTCGAAGTAACTGATGAACGCGTGCTGAACACCTGTCTCAGTTCACTTCAATATGTGGTACTTTCTATCGGCGGCAATCCACTGATCGAATATGGGTTACCAGCTCCCCAATCATCACCGTATCAAGACCGTGAAAATCGGGAGTATAACGCGAAATGACCACCATACGAAATGACCATGTCGCTTTGTTCTCTTCAGAGCAAAAGCAAATTTATGACACCGTCCTTGAAAGCGTTGGGCAAAACCAGGGTAAAATGTTTTTCTTGGATGCTCCTGGTGGAACAGGAAAAACATTTGTTACCACTAGCATACTTGCAGAGGTCAGGAGGCAAGGCAAAATTGCTATTGCTGTAGCGTCGTCGGGAATCGCTACCACACTGCTTCCGAGTGGCAAGACAGCACATGCCATGTTTAAAATTCCCATCGATTTAGAGAGCGCCGAAACGCCTGTTTGTGGTGTGTCACGTAACAGCGATAAGGGACACGTGCTCAAGGATTGCTCTCTGATCGTATGAGATGAGTGTACGATGGCCAATAGGAAGGCCGTATCCAGCTTAGAAGAACTCATTCACTGTGTATACGGGGACATCAGTCGTATACCGCACCAGCAGAATTCTTGGGTGTGTGAGCGGGCCACTTTGATGCCCAAAAATGATCAGGCTGCAGCAATTAACGAATGCATTCTCTCGGAAATTAAGGGGAATAAAGTGGTCTACACCTCGATAAACACTGTTGTCGAGCAAGATGACGCCACACATTATCCCGTGGAATTTCTGAGCTCCCTGTCAGCAAGTGGACTTCCAGCGCATACCATCAAGCTGAAGGTCGGTGTTCCGATTATGCTTCTTCGGAACCTATCTCCTCCGAAGTTGTGTTAACCGCCTTACGGCCCATTCACGACTTCGGTCTAAGCGGCGCACGGCGCGGCAGGCGGCGCGGCGTGCGTTTTACACGCCACGTACCCTCAGTAGCGGCTAGCGGCAGCGGTCGAGGTGGACGTATTTAGGTAGTTAGAACGTGCTCAAAATTATGGCGTTATCAAAATTATCTCTTTTGTGTTTAGAAAGCAGTATATTTTTAAAACAAGTATGAATGAAGGAGTGCACGAACTGAATAAAGATCGATATTTAAATGGCAAATTTCGTGACCTATACGAAGATTACAGAAAATATCCGGATAAGTTTTATGAGTACACAAGAATAAGTGTGGAAACATTTGATTATATTCTATACTTATACTCTATATCCATTACCGCCACAAAATCGTCTAAAATTTTTTGTTTATAAGTTCGCCGCCGAGTCCGTCACATAGTACGCCGCTATCCGGGCCGCTGTGTTTCGTGGCGTCGCGTCGCGTCGCACTCATTCGCCAGTACTTTTGATCTCGCCGCTCCCCGCACCGCGCGCCGCTGCAACGATTCGCTCCGACAAAACCGCGCGCGTTTTCGCTGTGAGCGGCGACTTATGGCGTGCTTCAAACATTTTCATACTTTTGTTCTTACCGCTCGCCGCCCCGCGCTTAGCCACCGCTCACCGCGGCAAGGTCGTGAATGGGCCGTTAAAGTCATCTCCCTCCACAGACACACCATTGAGGCGGAAATTCTTACGGGTTGTGGCGTCGGTGAGGCAGTATTTATACCACGCATTCCCCTAATACCTCATAACTTCCTGTTCCAGTTCAAGCGCGAACAGTTCCCCGTGAGTGTTTGCTTTGCGATGACCATCAATAAGTCGCAGGGCAGCGGGTGTCGACCTCAGGACGAGTTGCTTCTCACACGGGCAACTGTACGTCGCTTGCTCCCGCGTCACCAGTCCTGACTCTCTTTACATTTTGGCTCCTGGCAGCATAACTACCAACGTAGTTTATAGGGAAGTGTTGTAAAGTATGATACCTTTGTACGTATTTTTACTCTTTTGTGTCCTGGAATGTATTCCTGCATTATTTTCTCTATTTCCTTCAGTCACATCTTATGACTGAACTCAGCAGGACTCCCATATAACTCTCTTCACTTGCTTTGCTTGCAAAAAAAAACTTATATTTTAATGCTATTTTAAAAGTTGTGTACTTATAATGCTATAGCGACACTGGCATCTTGGGTATTTTTGGTGCTGTAGAGCATGCACGCAGACGACGTCGCGGGCAGCAGCTAGTAACTTAAATAGATAGATAACTTCTATAAAAAATAATGTTTTTGTAACGAACGCCGAACGTGCATGTGAATAGTGAACATGACTGAGTTAAATACCAGTGAAGTGATAAATAAGTTATAATAAGTGTAAAAGTGATTAGAATATGATAGTTATAACCCTATCCGCGCTCCGGGGCTCCGGGCGCATCTTTACTGTTTTACTGAGTAAGATTTTGATTTTCTAATTAGATTTTAAGTGTTTTGTATTGTTCTAATTAGCTTTATAACTTGTTTTTATTATTAGTTTTCGTATTAGAATCTGATAGGCATATTTAACGAAGAATTTTTGAGAATTTTAATATAATTATGATGAAAAATTATAGAATATTTACGTAACTTGAAAACGAGGTTTTTTGTTTATTGGAATATTTGCGTGATTTTAGTGTCAAATGAGAGGATTATGTTTAAAACTGATATTCCTGTTTGAATTTTGTAAATTGGTTCACGGGTTTTAGAGATAGAAAGAATTTTGCATAATGAAAACATGCCAAAGTCCGAATTTTAGTAAGTTATTGTTTTAAAAAGTTTTTATTGTATAGAAATAGGATTTATAAATGTTGTTATGTAATACGAAAGAGGAATAAAATCCTTGCTCATTCTATAATTTGCTTTAAATTCGTATTCATTCATAGAAAACGCTTTGTCCCTAAAACGCATCATCCGACGTTCATCTCGTCTTTATTTCAATTGTTTTTTATTGGAATTAAGTAAAACACTATATATTACTGCTTATCGTGCCATATTATATACATATTACCGACTGAAAACCACTTCAAAACGCATAATAATTCCTAAAAAGTTACACATTTGTTATTGGAAAAATCACAATCAACAAACTATCCCAACGCAATATTGACGCAATACACAGCTGTCAAAATACACTCAAGAGTACCTTTTACTCCACGCCAAGCCCGATCTTAATTCCATTTAGTTCCCTAAAATGGACACCCAATTTAAAAACCATTTGGCGCTAGCATCGAACTCAAGAGTACGAAACGTCACAATTCTAATGTCGATCTATCGGAATTAAATTGAAGAGTAAGCACCCAGAGCCACAGAAAGTCTGATACGCCTTACATTTAATTTAGCCTTCGATTTTTTATTGAGTCTGCTTTCTTGGGGTAGGCTTATGTCGAGCAGTTAACGTCTTCCGGCTGAAATGATGATAATGATGAGGTAGCTAGGCTGTTTCTCGTTTTAAACATTGATGTTATGCTGATTTTTCGTATTTAAAAACTTAACTGGCAACAAAAGGGATAATTATAGGTACTCTCGTTTTAATAGTAAAAAATGTGGAGGGTGTTATAAGAAAACCATATTTTTTCTTTTATGTTTGAATTTATCATGTTCGAAAGCCAATGTTTAATTTAGGGCCGATTTTTCAATCGACAGATAATTTTTGTTCGTGGAATAAAATTGTTGTCTGAAAGTTTTTGTATGGAAAAACTATCAAAAATTCAAAATATTCCTCCGATAAAATTAATTATCTGTTGAGTCGACACCTTTTTCTTAGAATAACTATTGACTCAAATCTGTTTGGTTCTTTCCTCAAAAGTCCATTTCAGGCACTATTCTACATTGTCCTCACATGATTTCAATAAGATTATGTCTGAACTTTAAAAGAGACTTTGACCCCTGAGTTTGCTCGCCATTTTTTTTAGGATTAGTAGTTATTTTTTTTAAGATGACGTGTAAAAGTTATTCCGATTAAACAATTTCATTTCATTTCATTATATTAGGGTCATATGATTTTAAAACTTGTAATTTTGCCAGGCCTGCAGATAATGAAAGGAATTCAAACCCAGAACATGAAAAAGAAACAAGGGACTCCAAAAGTACCGAGGAATTGCAAAGGTTCTTGCGATTTAATATGTTGGCAAAGATGGCAAAAGATACATCGACGGTAATTTTGCGACAGGCACGGCAGCGCGTTTAGTAAAAATTTTATATAATAATATTTTTTATATATCGGTGTTACCTACTTGTGCAAAATAACTAAGTAAAGTTTTTTATTATTTAAATTGTTTTGTTGTATTATTTCATCCTTAATCCCAGCTAGCTCTTTCATTTATAAATAAAATTACCTTACTTCGAAGACCGAACCGAACCGACCGTTTGTCGAAGGACCGATGGCCGGTGGAGCAGACGAGTCCTTGAGTGGAGACCGCGTATCGGCAAGCGTAGTGTAGGACGTCCCCCAGCTGGATGGACGGACGACCTAAAGAAAGTGGCTGGAACGGACTGGATGAGGAAGGCGGAGGACAGGGTGTTGTGGCGCAGCCTGGGAGAGGCCTATGTCCAGCAGTGGACTGCGATAGGCTGAGTTGATTGACTTCGAAGAAAAACACACTTAATATAAATCCCTTTTTGAGTTAATACAGAATAATTTCATTTATTTAGAATGGCAGATAATTATTAGTTATTAGTACTGGACAAAGATGTATGGAAAATGGTCAGAAAAGCAATTTGGTAAAAATAGTCTGTACCTACGTGTCAAAGGTCAATTTGAAAATGCAATGATAGGTATGAAAATTAAGAAAAAACTTGCTATACGAAGCTTTCACTGAGAGCAGGACCTAGTTGGCGTCTCTGGTCGTGTCGGACTGTAATCCCATCGGACAGTGAAAGTGCACCTGTTGTGCCCTAAGATCGACGAAGTACCTTTGCATTTGTAATGAAGACGAAGCTGGATTTTTCACCTTAGTTAATTCTGACATTAAAATGTGATTAAAAGATAAAAATAACAGTTTTCACGGTTTTTATTGCGTAAAATAAACAATTAGTAAGTAGTCTGTATTTCCGCCGCTAACGCGTATAACACAAACGCAGCGATTGCATGACTGTTCCACCACTGTATGCATAGACTTCCTGGCATGATGTTAAACACTTTTGGCGTCCAGGGATCCTCCAATATCGTGTACCTCTAGTATCTGGCCTCATACCAACGCAAGATTCGTCAGAAAAACATACAAAACGCCACTCTTCTACTGCCCCATTTCTGTGTTCACGAACCCATTGAAAACAGGCTCTGCGACTGCGGGGCTCAATAGGTGGTACACGTAGCAACCTTCGGGAATGCAGATTGACTTCATATAAGCGATTTCTTATGGTTTGAGCTATGAAGTCTCGTAACCAACATCATCGCGGTCATTTTACGATTCTGTCGAGCAGTAATTTATATGTAACGATAGTGTCCGCGTGTGGTGATGCGAGCTCGTCTTCCATGTCACTCTGCCACGCTGCCAGTGATGCGGTAACATGTCCAAAGTCGACATATAACATTCTGCGTAGTGCCCAGAGCGATTGCCAAAGCACGATGCCGAGGACCAGCTTCCAACATTCCTACGACTCTGATCATTGACGTCTTCTCTCCATAATAACGTTTTTTTGTATTGATTTCACTCAGAAGTATAGCAGAAACCTATTTAAAAAAATACTCTGTGGGTAGAAAATTACAGATTTTGCTTCAAACCCGTTGCAGGATTATATAATGGGAGGACTACGAATCTTTTGACCGAAATTCAAAAACTATTATTTTTTGAAAAGACGAAATTTACTAAAAAGTGTCTACGAGAGTTACAAAAAATATAATACAAAAAACTTGAATTTTAGTAGGTAACTAAAGTGCCCGTCACGAGAAGCATTTTTAAATAAAGAACTTCTACTAAAATACGTAGTGATAATTCAATCAACAACAAATTATTCCAAATTTAATCAACTCAAAGTATCATTTATGTAATAAGAAACTAACGAGCAAATTCATTTGGTCGGGTTATATTTTAGCGATATAAAGCGCTGTCGTCTAAATGCTTTGTAGTTCTGGAACGCGTCAATCTCATGCAACGTAAACATTTGGGTCACCATTTTGAAGTAAGTTCACGGTGATGCTGTCAATGCTACAGATGCAGAATACTACAGAATCGTCTGACGACATTAATTAAATATGTTTGTTAAAATAATTATATCCATATATACAAATAAAAATCATTACAAAACTGTGTTTTTTTAATTTGATCCAAAGGATGCGAACCCCTGAATGTGTGTTTACAAAATTTAGCAAAAGGGACTTTAGCAAATACATGCTGGATCGCTAGACACTTTTGATGTCTGTACTAAATTTTGAGTTATTCCGGTCTTTATAAACCTATGCTCGATGTTTGTATACTTTGGGTAGTGTTAATCTTGGTAGACGACATAAAAACAACTATTATTTTCCAGGTAATCGAAAATAATAAAAAAAAAACTATTTTGCAATCAATCCATTACGGTGTTATCCATCGCGAAATTGTTATTTCTGCTTTCCTAGAAATTCAAGCGATGGAACGAATTGAAGATGTTTTCATTTAAACTGAATCAAGTTATATTTTTACTAATTTTTCACGGTAAGCAGTAGATTTTGTAAAGAATAATTAAGTGATTTCAATGTAAAAATTGTGCTAGGCTATGCGTAAATCTAGATAAAACATACGTAAGTCTGGTTGCCGCCCTATGAAAACGATGATGGTAGTCTAGGGAACAAAACAGTAGACATATTTATATAAAATACTGGCTATCAACTGCATCAGGTTAGGTTAGACAAGTCGGCTCCGACTTGGGATACGAGAGCACGGCGCGGCTTCTCCCATGCGGCATACTGCCACGCCGTGTCCTCCCGACAATTGACGCTGTGATGACACCAAGCGTCCGGCTCCCTGTTTATGCGACACAGAAACTTCCCGAAGCAACCATGCTCTGAGAGCACCTGCGCGCCCGAAACGACAGGGAGCAGATCGGTAGCCCACCCCAACATAGTTGTGAAAAGGCTAAGCAGATGTTGATTCAAAACTGATTTTGTCAAAAGTTTGTTGTCACTGCCACTGGTTGAACTTTTACCTAATAAAACGGAGCTTTGGGCCATAAAAGCAGAAGTTATTGTAGATCTATACTAATAATAAAGCTGAAGGGTTAGTTTGTTTGTTTGAATGAGCTAATCTACAACCGGTGGGATTTGAAAAAATCTTTTTGCATTTGGTAGCCCATTTCTTGGGGAAGGCTATAGACTATTTAAAATCACGCTAAGACCATGAGGGGCCTAGCAAAAAGAAGAAAAGCCAGAAAGAACGCTAGGCGAAAACAAAATAATAGCGCGGGCAGGACATGCGACGAGTACGAGGTGGGTCGGGGGAACTAGAAATTTCAGTCGGATGATGTCGCGAAACAAAAGCAAGTGTAAAGATACAGTTGACATTAATTTCATATAATATTTTAGGATATGATTGTCAAAGAAGAATTAAAGATGGCACTGTCGTTACCGAAGACAAAAAATACGTGGTAAGAACTTATAATAATTCGTTTCATCTACGAGTAACTAACGGGTCGGTCACACATGTAATGCTACAAGGATCTTTGGCGCCTGCGTGACATTGACAAGGAGGCGTTGTATTAAAGTAATGGTAACAAAAATTTACTTCATTTTTTGCTGATAACGCTGGAGAGGAGGAATGAAACGTATTCCTCTTCTTTTCCTATCGATGGCACTTTTACTTGTTGTTTTTTTTAAATATAGCTTGTGCCCAGTAGGTGGCCACGCTGATTGCGGAATCAGTGAAATTATTTAGGTCATCCGAGTTGCAGGTGTACGGGCACTTAGAACACTCCAGCACGTGGGGCATGGTCTGGTCAGAAGCACCGCAATCGCATTGGGTGTTGGATGGGTCTGTAATCCTCCACTTCGACAAATTGTGTCTCTAGCGGCCTACTTGGGTACGCAATCGATTGAGAGCATTCCATGTAGGCCACTGCAGATCACGCCCGGGAGACAAATACTCCTGGGGCTTAACGAAGTCGGAAGATGATGGATGCTTGTCTTCCCACATTTTGCTATTCTCCTTGGGTGGTTAGTCCTGTATGGCCTGCGTAAAGCGTAAGAACCTCTTTCGACTTTTAAGCCTACCCGAGGTCGTTGTGTAATCGTAGTGTCGGGAATCGGATTCTTGGTTTTTTTTTCCAGCGCGCATGCGACATCCCTTCGTGTGCAGGTGGTGCGATTCCTGCAAGAGGGTAGAACTTATTTAGTGGAGTCAATTATAGATATGCAAATAACTTATATTTTACGTTTAAGGCGGCCCGTACACAGTCAATCTCGATCGCGATCCGCGATCAAAATCAATGATCGCAATCAATGATATTTTGAAATCAGATGCATCAATCCGTCAATGTAATTCGTACATTATCAATCTGGATTGCGATCATTGATTTTGAACGCGGATCACGATCGAGATTGACTGTGTACGGGCCGCCTAAGGGGGATGCGCTAGATAGCCTGCGAAATTAAATTTTTCTCACGTTTTTTGCATTTTACCGCGTCTTTACTATTTATTGTAGCACGTAACGCCATCTGTCCTTTGATGAGGACACTAGACACCACCGTACCCCAACTGGGGACAAGCACAATAGTGAGTCTATGGAATAAAGGCACTGAAACCAGAGTTCTTTCTTATATGTAATAGGTACCAGTAAGCACAATAGATGGCGCTATCTCAAGATTATATATATGATAGTTAATAAATTCTCGTGAGGAAGTAAAACGCCGGGGAGCAACTCCGCTGCCGCGAGAAATCATGGCACAGCAGAAAGAGCTCCGGCGGGATCTCATGGTGACATGGAGAGTGCGACTGTCACAACCCAGTGCTGGGCACGCCACAATTGCGGCTCTTTGAGATGTGGGTAGACGGGTGCCACCGCTTCCTCACCTTCCGCCTGACGCAGGTCCTCACCGGACACGATTGATTCGGGAGGTTCCTGTTCCGTATAAAGCGGGAGTTTCCTGTTCCGTATAAAGCGGGAGGAAACGCCCGGGTGTCACCATTGTCTGGATCGCCTGGAGGACACAGTGGAGCATACGGCAGCGATCGGCGGCGGCGATCTCTCGCATCCGGCCCTGGTCCAGGCTATGGTACGGAGCGAGAGTGCATGGGAAATTGTCACCGTGCTTGCGAAGGAGGGGCGGAACGCTTGACGAAGAGGCAATCTTTGCGCCCTCACGCCCTAGTCACGCCCTGGCCGTTGGGGGTCGTGAGCCGATTCCCGGCCACCGTAGGCGCGGGCTTGCGGACGGCGAGCAATGAGCAGTTCGCCGTCCGGTAAGGACCAGGCCCAGGTCGATGGCGCCTTGTGTTCCACGCACGCCTCAAAGAGATGCCAGCACTAACTGACGAGTTCGGCTAGGGCCGATGCCTGCCAGGGTCGCGGTTTGTTCGCAGGTGTAATCTCAGTTCAATCTGTCAAAAATATCACTAATTTTCTATTGCTGAGATGAGATTGAGACTAAATTTTCAACGTTTTTAAGGGGCAGTGTGTGTGTGTGTTCCGAAGGGGCAGGTAGAGGTGTATCCATAGTAGACACATATTTCACTTTATTTTGTTTCCTAATATACCTACATAAGGGGCGAGTTTATTGTCATCAGCCGGGCAAAGATTCGGATTCCGCGCTGCTACTAATAAATTCCATGGAAAAAACAATAAGGTAGGTACAGTCAGCAAAGGAGATGAGTATACAGGGTCGTCGAATATAGTTGAAGTTTACTAAGAAACCGATTTATGTTTTCGAATGAAATTTAATTTGACAAATGAACTGTTTGTTTTCTATTAATTAAATTAAATTTCATTCGGAAACATCAATCGGGTTCTTACTAAACTTCAACTATACTCGAAGACCCTACATACTTATCTCCTTTGCTGACTGTACCTAATACTTGGCCCGACCCCTACGAATAATAAAGCTTATTATTTTAGCTCGACCTGAAGGCCAATTCTCGTAATTTAAAATGTTCTAAATTTAGTCGCAATCTCATCCCAGGCGACAATCAAATGTAAAAAATTTGTCAAAAGGTAGGGAAATTACAGAGTTTTTTTGACAGATTGAGACTGAGATCAGACCGTGAACGTTCTTAAGAATTATGAGAATTGCCCCTCTGGTATTTCAAAAAAAGGCTGCTAGCAGTGTACAAGACCAAAATTCTTGCCACACAGAACAAAATCGTATAAAACCGACAGATTTGGTTATTCTGAATCCAAAAATTTTTAAACTTTTCGCGTCACGTCTGGCTGGCGGCATTGTCAAATATCCGAAAACACAATTTTCAGACATCAGTAGCGTCACACGCTACCCAGGAGACCATTTGAGAAAATAAAAAATGAGGCAATAAATAAAATCCTTCGCAAACCGTCTGGAAATTTTGTTTTCAAGTGAACAATGGTCAGTTGATGCGAATAAATTATTTTTCAGAAGAAAGTGTGAGCATCTGTTTTGAAACAATTTTGAACGTGTTGTGAAAAAGACAATGCCAGAAACTCTATAGAACTTTGACCCATTCAATACAAAAATTCATTTACAACCATGCAATAGGTAGTATCTTATTGCTTTTGTATTCCTGATAGCTAAACATTTTTCCTAATGCCTGTAGAACTTGCGGTTTCTGAAATGTTTGTTTCGGAAATAGCAAAAAGTAATTTCAGGGGTTGAATTCATTTAACATTGATTTGTAATCCGCAGGTCCTAAAGATAAACTATTTATTATGATAAGGTCCTATACTCATTACAATTATTTTCATTTTTTTACATTTTCTGTAAATTGCTGGGGCAGGATCTGGCATTGTCCTTTCCAGATATACGACCGATAATTTTTATTCGCGGAATAAAATTGAGTTTTTGTATGCACGAACTGTCAAAAATTCAAAATTATTCCTCCAATATTTTTTTTTTTATGGGTAATCTACAAATGACCCCTCCCGCTCTGGGCGGAGCAGAAGGGAGTGTCAGACTCTTACTGACTAAAACCCACCCGTGTTCCTTCCTTAGCCCTTTATGTTCCGGGGCAGCGGTAACCCTTTCGGACAATCCCGCTCCCCCGGAATAAAGTTATCTGGCGTTGGAAAAATCAGCCCTTATTAATAGTTACAAATCTGTCAACTTTTCTATAGTCAGAAATGATTAAAAATCGTTTTGCGGTGTATTTACGTAGGTACGATTAAAAAACCATCGAATTCATATTACTGGACTTTTTTTAATAAATTGAACAAAAGGAAACTGGAAAAACGTTTGAAAAATACGTTTATTGAAAAAAGTTATCATTTTTAATCATTTTGCTGAGGCCGGGGGAATCCGAAACGTTCATTTCGTTTTTGGGATAGGTGACATTTAAAATGTCTGAAAACAGCCATACAAAAGATTTAAAAAAAATAATCAGGTTGTTATGAGAAAGGTCGGCAATTTTTATTTACATATTTGAAAATGCACTCAGGCCCCATGTAACGCGCAATATATGTGTCAAACCTTTTACGTAATAAAATGACGAAACCTATATTTGTCTCTTGATTCAAGCTACATTGTTTTGATATTAGTATGCCTACTTTCTAATACAGTCAACAGTCCATATGTATTGTAATACACCACGATATTTTCTA
Organism: Globia sparganii; assembly: GCA_949316385.1. Lineage (NCBI taxonomy): Eukaryota > Metazoa > Arthropoda > Insecta > Lepidoptera > Noctuidae > Globia > Globia sparganii. The sequence continues at coordinate 9,718,737 of OX438675.1, read as the reverse complement.
GGTATACCTGCTCAAAGCCCAAATATCGCCACGATACTACGAAGGCTGGGTTTGTGGAGGAGCGTTAGTTTCGTCAGAGTACATCGTGACGTCAGCAGCATGCGTATCGGACGTCACGCATCTATATGCCATAGCAGGATACAATAAATACATAAGTGAAACTGAACTTTACACCGATCCATGTACCAAAGAGAAGAAAAAGAAAATTGTCTTTATATGCGCACCTAAGGGTAAGTTATAAATTTTATTTTTGGCAGACCTTGGGTAAACACTTTTGGTTGTTATGTTATGTTTTGACCAAGTTTGTTAAACACCTACAAAAACAATAAACACTACCTATTCTATTCCAAGTTTGTTTGACGATTTCTTCAAACGGGTGTATGATACACACCCATTGAATGTGATACAAACCCATTTTATTTAAATCATTACAGATTATGAATTGGTGCACACAAAACCAGAAAAGTGGTCAAATATAGACATAGCCATGGCGAAAGTGGAATCGCCTTACGATTTCACGGACACTTCCTACTCGGAATTTTGTTCTTACACGCCTACTCCAATAGAAATTAATTTCGATCCGAAACATCAGGAGCCTGGAATCGATGCTATAGTGTTAGGATGGGGTCACCGAACCAGTTATCGAGAGGTATGTTTTTTTTTTTATGTTGTTACAAGCCATGTGCCCGATGATGGTTTATCCCATCGGCAAATGACGAACTTTCATAAAAACTTTCATCCACTAGGTAACCCTTATTGGGAACAAATCAAAACTTTTTGTAACTGCTCACTACCAAAAAGGAACTCATAAACATTTAGGAAGAATAACATCGACACAGAGTACTTGCAATATGAACTTGACCATTTACAGGAGAAAATTAGTTCAATGACTAACAAATATAATACCTCTGAAGATCTTATGAGGGAATATGACTGTGTTGGCAGAGTGAATGAGCTGGTAAACTCACAAACAAACAACCGTGAGCATTGTCAAACACCATCCAATGTAAATACTTACCTACTTAACCGTGACCATTCTTTGAGACCATGCAATCCCACCTTACCGCAACCTTTTGTTGATTTGACATTTCCTGCAATTAATAGTTCCACTGGAGGACTTCGGCCACTTGTTGACAGATGAGTATCCGGGACACGCCATAGTAAAATACTGTATTCCTGGTTGTTCCTTATTTGATATTAATGAAATAAATGATTAAATGAAACTTTAACCAGGACACTATATTTTTTTTATTTTGGGTAATCGCGAAAATGTTCATTATGTTGGTAATAATTTATATTTGATAAAAGGTAGTTATCATATAGTTATGTACTATTTTTATAACTATCACAAAAGACAGCTGTATCGCAATCAAATTTTTTTTTCAGCAGTTTTAAATGATTACGTAAAATAAAATAAAAAAACGCTTAGATAAAAAAAAAAAAACGTTTCTATTGCTTCATTACTAGCCATAGGTGTCTCTTAAAATATTTCGTTTTTGAATAAATACACCTTATACAGGATGTCCCTGGAAGTATGGATCAAACCTAATAGGGGCGTGGGCAAGGTCATTTCCAAACTTTTTGATCCTGAGAATGATTGAGAATTATTTTACGCTTCAAAATTTGTGACCAATTTTTTTCAATCGTTTCGCATAGTGTAGTCAAAAAAACTTATATTGACAGTTCCTGGTAGTTTTTTTTAAATGATTTTGTTTTTTGAGCACTATGCAAAGTGATTGAAATGAACAAAAGTTGGTCATAACTTTTGAACCGCAAAAAAATTCACAACATTCTCAGGATCAAAAAGTTTGAAAATGACTTTGCACACGCCCCTATTTGATTTGATCCATACTTCCAGGGACACCCTGTATAGATTGGCGCTTAATTTCTTATTTCTAGGAAATGGATCTTACCAACCACAATGAGGCAATGTTAAACTATGCTCCGACATTGATAGAAGACAAAGATGAGTGTAAAAGAGAATATGAAGCTTATGCTGGTATGGACGAAGTAATAGACCAATATATGATTTGTACTTTAGACAAAGGTAACTTGAACGATGCAGGAGCGACAATACTTTTATCGCAACCCACAGCGCAAGGTTGTTCGCCTCCGTTACAAAAAAGACTACGTGGAGAGCTTTCTGTAAGTACAAGACATATTTTTATCCATTTTAAAATATCAATAAAGTAAAAAAAACTGTGGGCGCAAATAACACAAAACCAGAAACTGGTATACTTAATGCAAAATCACGAGAACGTGTCAATAATTGCAATGATTATGAAACTTACGCTACGGATATTAAAATAATTGCAATGAATATGTACCTAACGATAAGGTTATTAAAATAATTGTAATAAATAAAGAACCTAACGGGCATTACGTGCCTTCAGAACATGACGCGCTTGCGCGTCATGTGACATAAAGTCTCATATGACGCGCACTTGTGGTTTACACCGGCTGTATTCATAGAAAAAAAAAACTCTTTTACAGTGTGAAAATGCTGGCATTCCAGAAGAGCAGGTAGTTTTAATAGAAAATGCAAGGAAAGATATAACATATATACCTACCAACTTTTCAAGGAATGATTCTGACCAAAAATCGAAACTAAATAGTAAAGGAAACAACGATGTTATCGTCTCTTACAACACACATAATTCCTCTCTAATTAATAAAATTAACAAAACTGTTTTACATTCAAGAAGATTTAATACTAGAAGAAATGGAATTTGTCAGGTAAACTTTACTTGGTTAAATATTTCAGTAAAAAACTTGCAAAACAGAGAATGTGGTTAAAGGTCTTTAAGAGTAAACTAGTCGCGAACTCAAACTCGCTAGTGGTCATGGCCAAAAAGCACGTTGTCTCACCTGGCTTCGTGTCCGGCAGTGCTAGTATCAGTGATGAGCAGTTAGATGCTAGTTTACACGAACAACGTCTAGTTCTCACGCACAAACCCGGAACACCGTTCCGAACTGATAGGCGCGTAAAAAGATTCGAAAAGTGCTTCGGAAAATCAAGTTTTGTAAAAAAAAACCACTGCATGAAGCAATTACAAACAAAGTTTATTCGTTGTTCTCTTTGATGACTGAGCTTTGTCGGTACGGACTTGGTTTTGAAAATTTTACAGTTCTTTTAATACTTATTTACACTCAAAGTTCGTTAAAAATAGCAAGAAAAACGAATTTTTGTTGGCTCATAAATTTTTAATGGCTTATTATTTTACTATTCTGTTTCCGTACAGACACAATAAATAATAAGTTAAAACGATATCATGTTAAACTTTGGATGCACAATGTCAAACAGTGGAGTAATACTCTCCCGAAATTTGTATAGAAAAAATATCGAAAACTGGCACCTTAACATCTGCACACGAAATACTTTTTTTTATAAATAAAGTGCAAAATCAACTCTAGGGAATTATTGATACTTAGGCTCACTTGCACTACAAATCCCAAAATACGTTGATCGCTAAACGAATTTGAAATATCGTTCTATTTCCATTGATTTGATATGTTACACATTTAAGTTATTTAACTCAATGTCTATTTCTGTCAGTCATTTCAAGATGACAGAGACTGAATACTGCCAATCGATTCTGGAAAAATCTCACCGTGAAAAGTTAAGTGAAGTGAGCTTAGAGTGAGCTGTCAAGAGTATCAATCCCTAGCATCACTATGACACTGACAGCTCACTCCACGCTCGCTTTACCTAAGTTTTCATGGTGAGATGGTTACAGAATCGCACTGCTGATTTGAATATGTTTACGTTAAACGTATTTAGTGGTTTGTAGTGCAAGTAGGTCTTTGTGTCAATTTGAAATAACAGTCAAACCTTATTTAGACGGTGCAAGTTTGAAGCACGTTCAATGATTGCCATTCAAGAATTGCATGGAAGTGTTTATACAAATGCGGTTTCCATAAAATTCCATACATTATATGAATGCAAGTATTATCTTTAAATAATCGCATGTGACTTCTGTTTCACAAAGGCAAATTAATTGACAGTTAAATTATAGACTTGTATCACGGTCTCCCTGTAAATAAATCAATATAGTTTCTTTCAGAATGATCACGGCGGTCCGCTCGTCACTTGGGTTGGAGCTCACGAAAAGCTCATAGGAGTTGCTTCTGCATATAAAATCTCAGAAAATCGAGAGTGCATTGGACCATATTTGTATACAAGCACACAGTGTAACGGAGCCTTTCTAGATTGTATATTAAGAGGCGATCCGTCATCCCCTAATCCTGTGAGGCAAGTGTTGATTACAAAATATGTACTAAATTAGCTACCTGTCCCACCGCCGGTTATTAACGAGAAGCTATTAGTGCTTAGCAGCTAAAAACGAGAAGCGAGCACGCGGCAGCAACGTAGAATTACTCGCTGGTATGCGAAAGTTCCTTGCGTGAGTCTCTCAGCAAGGGTTCTGCCCACAAGCGCGTGTCGTTGAGTTAGTACTCTCTTTTTTTAGCTCTCATTGCTGCGACAAACGAATACTTGCTGGTGGTGTAGTCAGCATCAACTATTTGTATATGTATCTCTTTTACTTACAAGGGAACTATAGTCTTTTCTACGTTTCTTGAGCGAGAAAAAGATTGATAGCTAGTTGCTTCCTTATCGGCAGTAAAATAGTTGCCTTAAGGGTGGAAAGGGTTTCCGATATATGACACCCTTTGCACGATTACATCCTCGTGTCAAAAAGGCTGAAAAGCCGCAATAGTTTTTTAAAGCGTGGCCTCCCACTCACTGGCGTATGGTCTAAGGAAAAGTTAAAGCTGTGGCGAGATAATGCTTCCCTACCCGACCCATTCATCCCATCTGCTGAAATTTTCCCACCTGGATATGAGGTACCTTGGCTTACCTAGAATTTTTTAAATAGACTCCGGACTCAGGTAGGTCAAACCAAAGGAAACCTGCTCAAGTGGAGATCCACACATGACTCCGCCTTGGAGTGTAAATGTGGCGCTGCCCCACAAACAACTAACAAGCAGATGGTGAGCTATCTGTTTGTCGGGTTGAGGGGACTCGCTGGTCAGCTTTCGTATTCTAAGCCTTTTAACTATTATTAGTCATATCGAGTTTCGATAGCAGCATTTCTCCGACTAGCGTGGTTTAGAAAGGGTCAGTGTGATACAATGATAAGTGATTCATATGTCCTCAGTAATTCACTGGACTCTGTAGACGACCCTGGGATATAGGAAGTCCTGCAGCGCCTTGGGATGTGTCTTCGGGAAGTAGAGTTGACAAAATCTCAACAAATTGGCCGTAGTTTTGCGTAGTTCTTTGAACTTCACATACGTAATGGGTGTCGTTTACGCGTTATAGCGGATGTGGGCCTCCCTAAAAAACATCAAATATTTTTATTTTATCGTGTTTAGATACCTATTAATTACCCAACGCATCTGTGGAGTTTCTCTAGAAAATTTATTTAACCCTGTTTAACTGTGTTTAATAATATATTCATTTTCTTCAAACAGACGTGATAATTGTAGAAGTCTTCTTAATGAACAGGGATTTAAATTAGTTGAGCAACATATTTCATGGGAAGATCATCCTGATGGGTAAGCTCACTCACAAACTTTGCCTTTATTTAGACGCATAATCTAAATAAAAAAAGCGTCATTACAGTTGATACCGTTTGTGTTACAGACTTGCTGAAAATGAAAAAAATGGAACTGCACCCGTTTCTGCTGTAAACACAGACACCAATAATGTAACAGTAAAACTAATTACCTCCAAGGAAGAAATAACCAAAACATACCAAGAGCAGAAATTTGTTAATATTACTAACACAAATTACACTACAACTACACATTCCATTATAGATACAAATTTAACAAAAACCACTAAAGCTGTAAATGTAGGTGATAGTACACCTGTGAATTTAATAAATATTAATTCTACAAATATCAAAAAATCTGAATCTGTAAATTTAACCAGTGGCTATTCAACAAATCTAATCAACAATACATTTACGACTTTAACAATTTAATAACATTGAAAACTCAATAAATACAATTTTTACCATTGCCACTCGAAAAAGGGCATTTTATTCATCGAAAACAGTGAATAAAACTCTCTTTTAGTCACTGAGTGAATAAAAACATTTTGAATTTGGAACAAGCACGAATATACGAATTATATACAAAAATAAATAAAACGTGCTGAAAGTACGTACTGGCTGGCTATACGGAGCTATTCCATAATAAAAAAAAAACCCGCCATTTTAGGTTCTTTTCTATCTGTTATCGTTGTTTTAAGTCATTGGAAAATCTAATAACATAAATTATAATAAAATGAGTTCTTCCAGTGACGAAAATGAGACACTAACTCCGGAATCATTTCGAAATAAAGCAGCAATTATAGTAAAATGTGATAAATACTATACTACTATTTATTTTCTCGCAGTCAATGGTAAAAAGTAGAGTACACAACTCGTGAAAAAAATAATTCATCTCGGTCCTTGTATCCCTCGCTCCGCTCAGGATTCAAATCTAGAATACCTCGCTACGCTCGGGATTCTATTCTAGAATCCTTCGCTGCTCTCGGGATCCAACGTAGTCCCTCGAATTAAATTCCCTTTTTTTCACTTGTTGTATAATCTACTATTTAATAAAAAAAAATGGAACTAAAAATGACAGGAATACTACTAATACAAATTTCAGAAGTACTACAACAACAACATAGATTTAGAAACTACAAATACGAATCTCATTAAAAACGCAACCCAAACAACGATTAATCTAGTTGACACTACGACAAAGAATTAGACAAAATAGTAATGATGAAGCAAGAAATCAAGCCAATACTATAACAATGAATTGAACGAATACTAAGGGCCTATGCACTCAGCGTTTGCTTTACGTGCCGTGTGTAAAGGCAACTAGCGCTGCTTTTCCAAGGTAGAAAATGCGCCGCCAATGCGTAGACGACTAAGAAAAATTGCGTATAAAGAAATATAGAATAATTATGATTTATTTGGCAACTATTCAAGCACGAAATATAAATAATAAAAGAAATGTTATATAAACAACAGTGTGTGCCTCACTTTTGCGCCCAAAATCTCAATTTCAGGATTAATTCAGACAGATGCTGTCTAACGCTGATTATACATCCAGCAAACAATAAATTAAGAACTAATCACAAAAAAACGGATTCCTCAACGACTCCATCATCGCCACTATTCAATCGAAAGACGTACACTGCTGAACATAGGCTTACCGCAAGCATCGCCACATCAACCGATCCTGTGCTTCGCGCATCCAGTGGTTTCCTGCAACCTTCAACGGGTCATCGGTGCCTACCACTACTGCGCCTTTTGGGCTCATCGGCCATTGGCTTTGCGAGCAATGTAACATTGTGCCCCGCTTACTGCCACTGACGTTGTAAACGACTTGTCGCTACCATCTTTAAATACATAAAGTATTATTATAAGTAAATTTGTTTTTATTTTATTTCTTACTTTTTTAATTCTTGTGTCTCCTTTAGCGTCACGTCTTTTTTCATCGCCAAGGGAAGGATTCTTTCATCGACCATCACATATTCTGTTATCGGGAAAGAACCGTCTTCAAAACTGCATTTTACTTCTTAAATCTTGCTCGTTTTCACAATGAACAGCCGATCGATTCTGTAATAATCTCAACGTGATAACTTAGGTGAAGTGAGCGTGAAGTGAGCTATTAATAGGAGCAATCCCTAACATAAGGTGGAATGACAGCTCACTTCACCTTAGTTTTCACGGTGAGATTATACAGAATAGCACTGCTGTTTCGAATTTTGTTCTTTAGAACAAAGTTCAAAACAACGTAGGTAGAAAGCGAAAGCATTATGTTCAAAGTGCTTAAATTCCAAGTAAAACACGTGGATTTCGTCCCAAACTAACATAGAGTCCCAAAACATTCTAATTTCGGTTGTCCCTCTAAGACGGAATTAGCTGGTATTTATTTGGGTCGTGTTGACTGCTTCGTTGGTGTATCTAGTGGTGGGACTGCTGAGCGTCTTGACTTCAAATCTCCAATGTTAAAATGAATTAAGGAAAGGTATGTATTTAATGAAACCCTAAATAATTCTTATGTTGTTGTTAAAATTACTAAATAGCCAATTAACTGCGGCCAAATTGTATGTAGCGCTCGCGGCGCGCGTGATCACAGTTCTAACCTATTTGGTTGAGGCCCCTAACTTAGTTGCTGCGACCAACTTCAAGATAGGACCATTAAGTTAAAAAGAATGCATATTTATTAAGAATAAGCTGATTGATGATTTAAATAAGCCAACAGCAAATGAAAACGGTATGATAAAATGGGTGTAATTACTATATTTTGAGTAATTTTTGACCAGCATATTTTAACTTGAAAAGGAAACAAAACGACCGCAATTAAAACATACATAAACTGGTTGAAATTTTGATTGAAATTCGAAAGATCAAAGCAGCGTCCCCTTTAAGTTTCTGGTTGTTTTCTGTCAACAATTAATGGTCCTGTCAAAAACTTATAATTCTGCCGTCATCGTCAGAACTAAGTTAATAACAGATAAGCTATTTAAGATGCTTGTCGAAGTTATTACAGGCCTTCAGAAATTCTATAGTAAAATTGATTGAAAATCTGCGCCACGTTTTATCTGGAATATTGGGCCAGAAAGATGATAGGACACGATTCTTTTGTATATTTTTGAAGCCTTGTAATAAATGGAATCGTTTTTTTAATTTCATTATGGTTTTTATAGGCCGACTTAGAACCTTGTCATCATTTTATTATAGGACTAGCTGCGCTCCGCTGTTTCACCCGCATAAGTCTCGATCCTGTGGGAATATCACGATAAAAAGTTAATCCTGGTTATAAACTATCTGTGTACCAAACGTAATTTCGTCCAAATCCGTTCCGTGGTTTTTGCGTGAAAGAGTAACAAACATCCATCCATCCTCACAAGCTTTCGTAGAAAGTAGGATGAAAATGACTACTTCAAAATGACGCCTAAATGATGTAATACACAATTAGCTATCGATCACAAATTTTAAAAGTGATCAACGCTTACGTAAGGTTATTGTGTCTTCATTAATTTGGATAAAGGATCACAAATAAACCAAAGAAATGTATCCCTTTAGGCCACGGACACGAATTGCTTGCGGCGGCGGTGGCGGCGCGGAAACGCAGACCCGCACCCTAATTGCGTAACACACTATTACTCTCAATTTGAATCATTTTGAAGCATATTGCTAATCCATTGCTCCATATGTTCGAAAAGTGTGTCTGCTCAACAACGTGAATAACGCAATGAATGTTGTTGAACTGTCAAAATGAAACCCATTGCTACTGATAGTGTGTTACGCAATTATCCTGCCTGTCTCGAAGCCAGCGGGCAGATCGCGCGGCACTAGAGCGGCGTAGTATTGTACTATGAGAAATTAGTATCTTTGTTCGCGAACAAAATGTCTAAACAGCGACGACAACAGTTTTTTTATAAACATTTTGAAAAGTCGGTCGTTAAAAAAGCAAAAAATTAAATGCACAACACTACGTCAATGCAGGCAGACGCGCGGGCACCGCTAGACGGGTGCGCAGCACTCATACACCTCTCCCCACGCCGCCGCCGCTCCGCGCTTCGCTGCCTTCGAGGCCAGTTCCATATAAATCTATGCATTGAAACGCGCCGCTCCCCGCGCCGCTGCCGCGCCGCTGCCGCGCCGCGCCCGCTGACTTCGTGTCTGTAGCCTCATTCCTAAACGTTGGTTAAAGTTAAGTAGTGATTAGTGAGTATTTAATTATACATTTTTGACGTTTCAATGTCACTTAACATTAATCATAGTTTATAAATAAATATTTTATTTGCTAATTGCATTCACAAAGTTGGGTACCATGGGAGTTGTATGTTAAAACAAACCGTTTGGAAAGTTCGGGTCCCCCGGGGTGTCCACTAATTGGACTGGAACCACCTACGTAACTTTGAATGATATCGACACCAAAAAACGCAAAAATATTTTCTCGTTAACCTGTATTTTTTCTTGTGATAAATGAATTACCCTGCATATTCTGTTTGATCTAGCGAAGTTGTTTGTACTTTTAAATTGTACGTGTCCCTTATATGACAATTTTTTTTTTTTTTTTTTGATCTATACGCATAGCTTCTACTCTTTTTATAAATGCTAAAACATACACAAATATGAAATTTCAGCTTTCTAGCATGGTCGCATACCGTGCCGAATGAGCTTCAAAGTTTATTTAAAATCGTGTTTTGTCCTGATATTTCGGTCTGCAATAAAACTAATATAAATGCAACCAATTAGGTAAGTAAGAGTAAAAATAAAATAAGGTAAACATTAATCTTTATTTTAAAACATAAAATTATAACAATCAGCCAGGATAACTTTTATTTAGTGTGGTTTTTTTACAGTCCGGATACAAATTTCTATGTTCCTGGACACAACGCAATAAGAATTGTTTTTGCTCTTCTTCTGCCGTGATAAGTCCGTTAAAATCTGGTACTAATTTGACAGCCCTTTCAGCAGTGTCGTTTACAACCTTCGAACGACTTACTGTTTTTTTAGCTTCCAGAAAAGCAGCATTCTGATGCCAGGAAGATACATCTTCCTGAAGAAAACTGTTGTCGATCTGCAGTCGAGATAGAAAATGTTTGCTCTTTCTCTGAAAAAAAAAGAATGATAAAAGCAATAAAAAAAAATAAAAAACGTAAAAAATAAAAATTTAGCTTATCAAACAACTTTTTTGTCAGTTCTTCCTTCGATGGGTCATAGCGTTTGCCAAAATCTGAGCTTTTATCCCTGTTGCAGTTGGCAATCATTTTCGTCTTAGTTTGGTTATCAACTTCATCATCAAAAAGTGATAGAAGAACTGTCTCTTCACATAAATACCACAAGTGATGGCTAAACTTACTCATAGCAGCTTTAGAAACTGTTACGTCAACTTTTTCATACTCTTTTAATGATTTCAAGAAGCACAAATCTTGGTTAGGTGCTTTAGTTGCCACTGTGCATTTGAGCCAAAACATAAAATGTGACGATAAATAAGCAAACTTCTTTTAGGGCCTTTTTGTCTTTTGCAATCATTCTGAATTGTGACTGAAGCAAACATATTTGAACTTTTTTCAGGGCAGGGAACGTCTGGCAAGCTGAATTCAGAATTCAAAATATTATGTTTTTCGTCCGAATCTTCTGGACACTGCAAGTTATTTGAGGTGGAAGTAGATACAATAGCCAATAACTCTCTTTGTTTACTTTTCTTTCTTCCTCTTGTAATAGTCGTCGTCTTACTCTTTCTTCTTTCTCCGCCAATTTTTTGTCCACACCACCTAAGCATCCAGGTCGACCTGGCTTTCTCTGTTTCCTTAAAAATACTTTGTCTTCCTCTATTTTCATTCTTTATCATCAAATAAGTTATCAAGGTTAATTTTAAAATTATTTTCACGGTTCTTGAACGTATCCGTCGTTTTCCTACAATTTTTTTGCAGTTCTCTCCAAACATGATATAAATCAACAAGTTTCTTCACGCAGTTTGGGAATGCTTTTGTAGGAATTCTAGCTTTTTCCCAAAATAAAATGCACTCTCTAATCACGAGATTTGCACTTTCACTGACAGTCAGCTTGACTTCGCGAATATTGTAAAATAACACAGCGAGAACTTGTCGATTATATGGTAATTTTGCACCATTTATTTGATGGTTAGGTCTTCCGATAAGGAAAATATTTTGTTTATCACTCCGTAATTCCACCGACATCTTTATGCAATTAACAATAGCGTAATAACAGTCTTAAACATCACGAATGAAATGACAAATTGAACACGTAGTTACAGGTCGCAGCGCATTACCCGCGCAACTTGTATGCACAAGTTTAAATCGCAAGTCGGCACGGGTTATCGTTTATAAAACGGGCTAATATTTTTTCCTAGATAATATTGAATTATTACGAAAGTTTTAAGAAGGTATGCGTAAAAATATATAGAACTTAAAATTTAAGGGACACCCATGTACGTGTTAGCTTTAGTATTCACAATGTTAATTTGTATAATTTTCCCGACTTCAACGAAGGGTTATGATTGGTAATTTAATGTAGTGAAAATCCTGTTCACTTGTTTCAAGGTTTCACTCACCAATATTTATACACTTTTTAGTAGTTTAAAGAGATTGCTGATTTACGATACTTACAGAAAAGCAAAAATTATTTGTAAAACATTCAGACACAATGTAAATTGTTAATGAATAAATGAAATGAAATGAAATAAAAATGAAATGCACCTTCGAGAAACCCAAACTTGTTCTGAAATTGCCAACCCACTATGAGCAAGCGAGGAGATCGGAGCTCCTTCGGCGTTCCTTCTCTGTATGAGAACATACCTTAACTCAGCAGTGGAAGAAATATTTATTACAAGCCTTGTGTCTGATGGGATTTACCACCAGCAAAAATTACGAATTCTATACAAATTTTTATCGCCTGTTTAGCGAGACCTTAGAAACCCTTGTGTAAAATATGCTTCTAGATCTAGCGATTTGCATGTTCTGTGAATTTAAGATTTTATTAAGTACAAAGTAAAAATCCATAAAAAGTGCCTTTATACTTTGTGCTAGGACACCACCACTCATTTTACTATTCCAACACCAGCGCAGAATCGGCGCGCCGCGCGCCGGCTGCTTCTGGAGACGGCATTACCTACTATTCAAATTCGTGGCGCTGAAGGCGCGCTGAGCGCACTACTTCTATCACGGACCACCGCCGTCAAAGTCATTCGTTTATTATAAAGTATTCTATATAATTCGTAAGTAGTCCGAGTAAACGGTGACACGCTTGCTTTGTATGGACAGTCTTGATAGTGCTGCCTCTAGCAGCGGCCGCCGAGGCTTCCCAGTGTTCTGTGACGAACATTCTAAAATCAATATAAAATCCATCAAACTTTGTGTAGATACTGGAACTGAGTTTACCGTCGAGCCTATCGGTAACGATGCCTCGATAAAAATATACATAATCTGATAAAGTTGAGATTGAAAACAAATTCAATAAAGAACATGATAACCCGGATGCGCAGATACTGAACAAGGCTTGCAGAAGTTTAACTGTGGTGTAAATCTTTTGCTAAACGCCGCCGTCGATAGCGGGCGGCTTGACAGAAAATTCTACGTCACGGTGACCTGTGATACGTTAAGGGCGAATTTCGCCAATCTTTTATACCTAGAATAAGTCTTATCCTTTGAATAAATTTTGAATTTTTGACAGTTTTTCCGTACTAGAAATGTCAGACGTCAATTTTATTCCACGAATAAAAGATATCTGACTTTGATAAAATCAGCTTTAAAGGACTAGTCACACTTATTCAGCTCTGTTCAGCTTTTATGAGATGCGTACGCATCCGTTCAGCCGCGGAAAGCTGAACGGACTCCATACAAAATCGTTGTTTTCTATGGACAAAAGCTGAACAGAGCTGAATAAGTGTGGTTACTCCCTAAGTAATGAATGGTATACTAACAGATTTTTTTTTGGTCAGCATAGTTTGTCCCTCTCCTGAAAAATTTCTATCACGAGGCCGCGACACGTCGTTCATGAAGTATATTTATTTCATCCCGCTAACTCCTTCGTGAAGTGTTGCGTCCTTGCTAGACTACAAACTATACTGCTATTTTGTTTTAAAACTAAAGTATAGTCGACCTTGTTGTTTGTTTTGCCACATTATTATGGTTGTTACATTGGTCTTGAAACAAAAATATTTCTTGACATTTTATCACGTGTAAATGACATTCAATCTTAAGGTGAAAACAAATACACCATCATCATTCTCTTCCCCTTATCCCAATTTCTTTGGAGTCGGCGTATCGTGTCTTTTTCTTCCATACTTCTTCTATTAGTCACCATCTCGGTAGTCGTGGTGATACCTTTCTAGCCATATCATCACACACATCATCAGCCTAGCCTTTTCCCAACTATGTTGGGGTCGGATTCCAGTCTAACCGGATGCAGCTGAACACCAGTATTTTACATGGAGCGTATGCCTATCTGACCTCCACAACCCCGTTACTGGGTAATACGATACCCCTTGGTGAGACTGTTTGTCACACTTTCGGGCTTCTGACTACCCGTAACGACTGTCAAAGATCCACGAATGACAGCCGGGACCACGTGCTTTCCGAGGAATCGAGGGGTCTCGGTATGTAAAGATGTCACCCATCCACAAACCAATCGCGGAAAGCATAGCTTAACATGATCAATCGACCTGTGTGGTGGTTATTATTTAGCCACGGACCCCTCACACACGTACCTACATCATATTTGGGTCGATTCTTTAGTGTTAGATTTATTTTATGAGTTTAAACCAGACAATTATTTTAACGAAATGCTAGTACAGTTTAAATTAATTGGATTTGTGTCCAGACACGAACAAAGTAGCCCCAGTTGGTCTCACTGTTTGTGTATCGGTGTCTAGTTTACTCAGCACTGATTGGCGAGAAAGCCTGATGTGATTGTTGCAAATGTTCAATATGTAACGTAAATTGTTTTATTAATTAATTAACCAGGTATAGTAACCAGGTATAGCCGGAGCATCTAGGTATTTAAGACAAATATGTATTATAATAACACACCAGTATTATAACTTAGGTATGTACATAAACTTTTTATTTCTCTAATATACTTTATTGCAATATTTTGTTTTCTTATTCCATAGTGAGATTTATAGATATCCGTAGGTGTGTTCGTGGCATCACAGCGGGGCCTATCAGTGTACCTAGTGCTATTTTTTTTTTATATTGCTGCATTATGCTGAGACAGGAGCCTTTTTGGCCTCGCTCAGGTCTTTTTTTTATATTACTGCATTATACTGAGACAGGAGCCTTTTTGGCCTCGCTCAGGTCTTTTTTTATATTGCTGCATTATGCTGAGACAGGAGCTTGGCCTCGCTCAGGTCTTTTTTTTTTTGGTTGTGTTTAATGTGTGTATTTTGTTTGGTTGTTGTTATGTTGTGATATGTTGTTGCAAGTATAATAGTTTTAAATGCTCCTTTTCAACCGACTTCAAAAAGGAGGAGGTTATCAATTCGACTGTTTTTTTTGTATGTTTGTTACGCGATACCGCCGGCAATTGTCGATCGGTTTCAAAAATTTTTTTTTTTAATGGATATGGTGTGCCTCAGAGGTGACCCCATATAAATTTCAGTCAGTGTCGTTGGGTTCGCATTTTTGTTGTTTGCCACTGACTTCCGAAATTAAAGACTTTGTAGTGTCTTTTTTGGAAGTATTATTGAAGCTAACTCAAAAACTACTTTCACTTTGTAGTGTATTTTTTTTACTTCCCAAAGAAAATGTTTTTTCTTTCTTTCGTATGCGTAAAATATTTACAGAGACGGACTTATGTAATGCCAGACATATTTTCTGCTAGTCAACTTTTGTGTAATGCAGCGACAAAACATATGTATTAGCAAAGCGAGGTGGCTAAGTAAAGTTTTTTATGTTTGTTCGCGCATAACTTCGTCGCTTGCCAACCGATTTGAAAAAATTTTTTTTTTGTTATAAAAAAAAAAAACAAATGGTCCCAAATGGTCCCAATAGTCACTAAGTCGGGATCTGATGATGGAATCTTGGCGAAATCGAGGGCACTCTTCAAATTTTATAGGAAAACGTACAGCGATTTTGGTATTTTTTTCTACAACAAGCATTTACGTTCAATAAGAACCACTCTACCATCAGACCTGAAATCTAACAGTAAAAAATAAAAACTTTTTTACAAAAAAAAAACAACCGACTTCCAAAAAAAAAACACTAAAAAGTGAAAAATAACTTTAATTTCGGAAGTCGGTGTCAAAAAACGAAAATGCAGAACCAACGACACCTTGGTACAAAGCCAACTATTGAACTGGCAAGGTTCAATAAAAACTGTACCATATATACATAGGTACATCTATATATGATTACATGTAAATACATTAGTCCATGTTCCACATATCTGACGGAAATATAAACAAATAGATTAGAAAACATACCTGTGGATGCCAATTTGTAGTGCTACTTATACATAGTGCTTTGATTTGATTGTTTGAACAATTAAACCAACATTCTAATCTATCTACATATACTTTTATAATAAAAAGCTGAATAGTTTGTTTGTTTGAACGCGCTAATTTCTGGAACTATATACCAGTCGGATTTGAAAAATTATTTTTGAATTTAGTAGCTCGAGAAAGGCTATGAAAAAGGCTATGAACATCACTCTAGGACCCTATGGAGCCGAGTATAAAGAAAAAAGTCAGAAAAACGCTAATCGAAAAACAAAGTTAAAGGTAACTTCGCATCGCCTGCGCAAGCGATTCGTTGCGACAGGTTGGGTCAGGGGATTAGAACACGTGGACAAAGTCGCCGGCAGAAGCTAGTTTTAAATAACCTTTAAGATGTTTTTATAACCTCAATTTACGTCGTTGATTTTTCAATTACAATTCAATAGTGTTATTTAAACTAACGCCACCATCTTGTTATTTGGATACTTTGCAAGTGACATTTCAAAAAACAGTGTTGTACAAATGCTTATTATCAATCCACTGTCAACGTCATTCGAGTGCTAAAAGATCCTTGAATAATCAGCCTTTAATGCTCCCATTGCCAGGACACCGGTCTCCTCTCTTCTAGAGGGAGTAGGCTGTAATACACCACGCGGGCCCAGTGCGGGTTGGTAAATGTCACATGTCTTCGAATTTTTTGTTCTAGGACATGCCGGTTTCCTCACTATGTTTTCCTTCATTGTTTGTGAGCAGTGGTGATGAAATTATTTAAGTACACAAAGTAATGAAAGCAGTGGTAAATAGCTTCTTAAATAAAAAAACCAATGCAAACCGCACAAAGCCTTGAATTTATCTTTCGAGCATAAAAGTTCTCATATTTTAAATGTCGTGTCAGCATGTCTACGTAATTTGCATTCATTCATAAATCCGCCGGTTCATCCCCAATTAGAGAAAACTCCTTTTTAATAGTTCCCTGCGCACCTGCGGCGTTTAATTTGAATTTGTTGAGTTTTTAAAGAAGAAGCTGTATGATACCTATGTTGGTTGGGCATAAGTGAAATGTTTGAAGTGCGTAGTGGCACAAAATTTACACATTTTTAATACTTAGACCCGATATAGGCTAGTTTCCTCCATCAATAAATTGAAAATCTATTTAGTCCGTCAGTTAGAGTATTGGAAAATAACGGACATGAATTTTTTGTTTTTGTAAATTAATGAATATTGAAAAAGATAAAACGCATCAAAACTCGGGAGTGGGGTCTCGTGACGTCAGAACGCACTAAAAATTATACCAAGGTGTGACGTAATGAGAATTTTATAAGCGTCGTATCTTCGTCAATTTTGGTTTACGTAACAAAAGAAAAAATACGAATATTAAGAATATTTTTTTTCAGTTGACAACTTTATTCTAATTTTAAATCACCTTAAGGATGATTTAAAATGATTTGACAATAATTGAGGTTAATTTTATTTCGTCAATTTTCGTCGATGATTTAATAATTAAAATTTAATGATGTTATTCAAACAATAATTTTTGGTAAAAATGGGAAGAAAATAAATTGAAACTTTCTTAACACAGATGAATATAAGTATTCCCATAAGTGGCGTGATTGGGTAAGAATTTAACCAGAACAGGGTTTGTTTACTCTTTCATCATATACTTTTGAGACAGACAATTTTAGTTTTTAGGGGTGGGATGAACTTTAATGACTACGCTTTGAAATGGGCAAATAGCTTCATCTATATGATTGAACGGCTCCTTGAAGATTGAAAAGTGCCTGTAATTTACTTTAGTAGAAATAATGCTTTGAATTTGAATCAACTCATATGATTTTGAATTGGAATTCTGTGGTGTTAAGGGGTTTCCTGCGTTAATCACGGTTTTGTTAACTTTTTGACTAATTGGGCCTTGAAAAGGAGTTGTAGATTTATTTACGACGTACAGGAATGTGCAAAGTAATGTTTCATTAAATCTGATTACCTCGGTGGAATTGAATTGCCTGTGGCATACCATAATTTTGAGAAACGACAAAAGTTGCACTGTCTAATCATTCAAGCAGCAATTGAATTGGCTACACACAGACGATGCAAGTCCTGTATTGTTATTGTCCTCCTTCAGTTACATTTGTATGCCACATGCAAATGTTGCTGCCTGCACATCATACAAAAATAGTTTTGATAACTCGTTCTTTTGGCGACGAATTAAGTGTGAACTCGCGATGCGAATTCGCTAAAAATAAATACGTTCATATTGCGTAGAATACGGTACAGCAAAGTTTAAAAACACTCAAAAAGAACAATGATTTAAGTACACCACTACCCACAAGTTTGTTTAAAAACAAACAAGTTATTACGCAACGCATGTAAATCTCAATAAAGCTACCACATAAAACAAGCGGAGCGAGTCTGAAAATAAAACGGACAAAACGCAATCGAAAACGTTAGCGCAACGGTCATTCGAAAAAGGAAATAGAAACATAACCGGATTGACTTCACTCAGTTGCGTGTTTGTCAGGGGACCTACTTACGGCCAATGTTTGACCTAGTCATAGAATATTGAGCAAATGATTGTGATGGTTTCTTTTCATTGAATAATCGTTTTTGTTTTTATAATATTTCAATTAAACCATTTACGGTCACTTTTGGATTGTGAAAGTCAATCATTCAGAAAGATAAAACTAATTTGTTGCCTATTTCAAAGCGTAGTAGGTTCTGTGGAGAAGAACAGTTAAGAAACTCCACGGACACTCTTTGAAATTATATTGTTAAAAATATTAGTTACATCATTACTGTGCTACGTACTATTGCATAAAACGATTGTTGGTCTAGTCATAGTTACTAGCGAATACGGCTGTGGATAATGAGGTTAAAGACTCGCTGAATATGCGGTGCGCGATAAAAATTCGCCCGAGGAAACGAGGGCTTATTCTGTTTTGCTGACAAAAATTGTGTAGCAGCCTAGGGTTGTTGACCGTGTGATACTCTCTTCCTCGGAGAGCACATACATAGTGTGGGAAACACCAACAGGAACGGGACGTAGTCAAATAATGATGCAATGATTATACGTAACTGACTTATATTTCACTTGAATTGCAAATACAAAATAGCGAATACGGCTGTGGATAATGAGGTTAAAGACTCGCTGAATATGCGGTGCGCGATAAAAATTCGCCCGAGGAAACGAGGGCTTATTCTGTTTTGCTGACAAAAATTGTGTAGCAGCCTAGGGTTGTTGACCGTGTGATACTCTCTTCCTCGGAGAGCACATACATAGTGTGGGAAACACCAACAGGAACGGGACGTAGTCAAATAATGATGCAATGATTATACGTAACTGACTTATATTTCACTTGAATTGCAAATACAAAAATCAATCATTAGCACTAGGTACTTATTAGCTCTATCACAACCTATCGCGCCGAGTTCCAAAATCCCAAGACCGCGCAACCGACCAAGCGTTCCGTTAACTCAAGTTTTTCCCTCCATTTTTGAGCGGGAAGAAGCAACTTCTCTGATTGGTTCCCGCCATTTTGCGTCAACCAATCACAGAGCGACTATGAATATATTAAAAGGGTAAAGATGCCAGTGTAAAATATTAAAATGAAGGCTCTATTAATAAGAATATTGATTAAAATAATCGATTAGCAAAATCAAAATTCACAAACCCTAACAATCGACCCTCCTGACAACGTGTGCGTCCCCGCACACGACACCAGGTGGTGCCCTAACAATCGGAACGCCCCGGCAGGTTGCTTAGTTTTTACATTTTTATTGTTTGAGTATCAGATTACAATAATAGGTATCCACCTGCATTCACAAGACTGACCAAAGTAAGACTAGTTAATCAGTTCCCTAGAAATTGTAGTTAAGTGTGTAATACGACTTTACAAATTAATAATAATTCTCCTATGAATTTACCAAGCTAAATAATATTTAATTTAAATTAGCTACAAGTTCAATACAGTATTTAAAAATGCAATAGCTAATAGTTTACTAAGTTGAGATAAATTTTCTGGGGGTCTACTCCGAAGTGGTAAATTTATCGTATCGGCCTCGTATCGGCCGAATGTTCGGTAATTTCCTACTACGAAGTTCATTCTATTTGGTTCGGTCGGTACCGATCCGACTGAACTTCATTTTGACACTAGTTGTATCGTTACCCTACTCTGAACGAGAAAAGACTGACCGATAATTTGAGTTTGACAAGAGTTACGTCGTGAAATTAATGTCAAAATACACGACAGCAAAATAGCTATCTTTTAGTATCGTAAGTTTGAATTATTACAATTTTATTGAGTTTTATATGTGTTCAAAGTGTTAAAGTGAATGTGCTATACTTGAAATTGTAGCGAAATGGCAGTACGTATGCGTTTACTGGAAGAGGCTCCCAAAGAAGAGCATTTGGAGCGTAGATGGAATCGCAGAAGACTTCGTGACTCCTTCATTAACAATTTAGTGCCCGACCTTGAGTTTGTAGCTAATTACAGACTCAGTCAGCCAGGATATAGTGCCCCTGTTACCCCGAAAGTATAATAGCCATGCAATTGAGCCTGCTACAAAAGCATTTTTGATACATAAAACGTAGATGTAAGATCTAAGTTTTCCACAGCAATCCACTCACTATCTAAAGAGATTTTGTTTAATTTGAAGTCTATCTGTTTGTGATTAGTTTATCTAGCTTAGTTTTATTATTAGTTTTCATATTTTAATCCAATAACACTGAATTAAAGTAAGTTTGTAAGGCATTTTTTGGAATATGTAAGGATTGTCATATAATTACGTAACTTGAAAATGTGATTTCTTGTTTATGTAGATATTTAAATAAATTTAGTCTCAAATGATAGAGTTACGCATAAAACTAATATTCCAATTAGATTGATGTATATCGGACCACGCATTCGGAAGATATTAAAAGATTTGTGTAAGGAAAATGTACCAACCTATATTTTTTAAGGTTTATGTTGTAGATTTTTTTATTGTAAACATATATGTTAAATATTGTTATTTAATATGAATAAAGACTAAAAATACTAGACTAGCATATTATTAGCAACATAATAACAATTAATCATTCTTGTTGCCTTGAATTTTTACGCTCGGGGCAGCTCATCAATGCTCTGTGGGGCGATAATATTTCATTTTGACTTGTGCAAGACAGCCCAAAAGGCACGTTTAATGCTGTGCACAAGCGAGCCCGCTCCACCAAGAATAATCCAAGAATAATCCAAGAATAATCTTACCCTGATGTGTTTTGTATAATATGTGTATTATACAAAACACATCAGGGTAAGATTATTCTTGACTATCCCAAATGTCCATCATTCAATCGGATAACTCCCGGCTAGGCGGTAAGTGACATATCAGCCTGCTACATTTGTCACAGATGCTTTGAGGAGGGTACAAAGAGAAAGGGAAAGACTGATGCAATCATTAGAAAATAATTAATAAAATATATTTTTTACAATACTAGAACTAATCTTCAGGAAGTAGGTATAGTAATAAGTAAAACTAAAATAATATAGCATTCAGCGTGGTGCAAATTTCTTCCCACAGTCGATGATTCAGCGTACGACCGTCGATGCCCCTCAAGATGGCTTGAGCTAAATCTCGATAAGGAGAGCATCAATTTGTGGCGCTGTTGGTCTGGACATGGTGACTTGTTCTTGCAGATTGTTTGTTCATTACATTCATTTCCAAACTTCCAGAATACGAACATGAGAAAACGATAAACTCAAGGGGCACTTTAACACGCGTAAAGTGAATAATTTATGTAGTTTCTATTATATTTAGCTTGTTTTTTGTATAACTTAACTTTAACATAACTTGACTTTAACACTTTACACTTCAGTCAGCACTTGACGATAAACAACCGAAATACGGTTATCGCTATAGCGATAGCGACAGACAAGATTTGGTTTGAGTTTAAAAGTATTTTGTCTAAATTTTGCAATTATAAAATTTTATTCTTTCTCCTTATTTGTTTACTTGTCATCCTTTGACTTTTATCCTTTATCTTTTTATTCTATTTATTTTGACAATCGGCAAAGCAGTTTGTATGCCAGCTACAAATATATTGTTTTTTCGAGAAATAATACAATGTTCTTAGGTATAAATATTGAATTAAAAGTAAAGTTCTATTTTCTTACTATAAAAAATAATTTTACCATGTATTTCAATAGTTCAATTATATCGAAATGAGTATTAATGACCAATAAAAACATATCGATAGAACTTTCACCTCTAGCACTACATTTCGTTCGGTCCGTCACTCTTTTCGAACATTGACTATGGTCCCGATCAAACTGAGCCTATCCGAACCTTTTTCGTAGTAGGACAACAATATTCGGTTCGGCCGTGTGTCGGTCGGTTCCGATCATTCGATTGTGTCACTTCGGAGTAGACACCCTGATTTAAGTATTAAGTTCAATTACACACATAATATTTAGCGAGAATGTAACTAAGTATTTACACTAGATACTAAATTAAATGACTAACTTACTGTATAAATAAATACAAACAGAAGACACTTCGGCGTCGAAGTACTAGATTGATTCAACTGTCAAGGAACGTAAAGTACAAATCAACTCAAAAGATTTATGTAATAATTCCTACATCTAGTTATTGACTTACATTCATCGGATCAGTAATATTATCTTGTATAATTTCTATTAAGTACCAGATTTCTTTGAATTTGATCAGAAAACAACGATCGATATGTTCTCTGTCACTTACAATTAAACTTTGCTTTTGGGGTCCGAACGATCGATTAATCGGCTTACCCATCATCGAACTTTTAACCCGAACGATCGATTTTTCGGGGGCCTGACTGATGCCTACAAGACGATCGATTTTCTTGTGGCAGCCAGTAGGACATTAATTGAATCAGGTCACGATCCGATCGATTCTCGTGCCTGTTCTGAAACAATGAATGACACGCATCTGTAGTTAAGCGTCTCTAAAACTTAGTGGGATGCTCTTATAGAACTTGGGAAAATTACAATAAAATGGCCAAATTATGGTTAAGAGTGGTCCTCGTCGTCAGTGCCACTTGTATCCGAATTATTCACCTCAAGGGCCGCAATGTGTATCCATGGCATCATACGGTCTGCTGCCACGGTTGTGGGCCGTTTGTTTTGCATGCTGGCCAAACCCGGAACCGGTTCTACATTATATCTGTCCCTACCTAAGATTTTGGTAACACGATAGGGTCCTATAACCGAGGGCATGAGCTTTTTACTCTGTCCGTCATTATTGAAACTAGTTTTGGTAATTTTTACGAGGTCACCTTCGACATAAATCCGGGCTGGTACCCTATTCCTATCATAAACCTGCTTTTGCTTAACCTGCTCGTTATCAATCCTTTTCTTGACCTCCTCCCGAATAGCGGTAACTTCGCAGTTTTCGCGAGAGTTTTTGGTAGCTTCGTTAAGAATGGGATTTATTTCACTACTCATACTAGTTCCAAATAGTACCTCTGACGGCGTCCTACCAGTGGTTTTCTGAAAAGTATTGTTTAGACCCCACTGAATTTTTCCTACATGACTATCCCAATCCTTTTCACCGTACTTGACAGCCATCGCTTTCAAAGAGTCGAGAATTGTACGGTTATAACGTTCGACCTGGCCATTTGACCTCGGACTGGCTACTGCATTAAGAATATGCTTAATACCCTTGTCTAGGCAGAATCGATTAAAAGAATGAGATGTAAAGCAGGTACCACGATCGCTTATAAGGCGGTCAGGGACCCTAAACGTAAAAAATATATCTTTAAGAACTTTAATTGCATTCAAGCTATTCGTATTTCTAACGGGTTTGATAAAACAGAATTTGGTGAAGGCTTCTACAACTACAAGTAAGTAAGTATAGCCCCTCTTTGACTTGACAAAAGGCCCGAGGTGGTCAACATGCACCGTATGAAATGGTATTTCTTCTTTGGCAATGGGATGGAGCAGACCCTCGTGCGATTTAGTCTTGTTTTTTGCATATGCACATTCAATGCATGAACCAACATATTTTTTTACAAACTTGGACATTTTACTAAACCAATAGTGTCTCTTTATTCTTTCGAGAGTCTTTTCCACCCCAAAGTGCCCAATATCGTCATGGTTCACCCGACACACTTGCCACCTCGCACCTTTTGGCACCACCCAACGAACGCTATTTTTATCATTACCTATACAACGAAACAGTTTGTTATCCTTGACCACAAAATTATCTTTTATGTATCGGAGTTCCTTCTCATTAAGACTATCATTTAAAATGTTTTTAATCCTGCAGAGTTCGGTGTCTCCAAGCTGAAGCGTATGTAACCAATCCTCACTACTGATCGACATAACTGAAAATTGATCGATGGGATTCTGGCTCTCGATTGGGTTGCGGGACAGCGCATCTACATGACCCATCTTTACGCCTGCTCTATACTCAACTGAACATTCAAACTCTTGTAGTAAGAGCCACCAGCGTGCTATCCTCGGGATAAGGTCTCGTTTTGAGAACGTAGATCGTAGAGCACTGCAATCTGTAATGATCTTAAATGACTTCCCTAGCAGATAGATCCTAAACTTCCGCAAAGAACAGACTACTGCTAGAGTTTCGAGTTCGTACGAATGGAAATTTTTCTCCTCAGGAGAGGTTTGTCGACTGTAGTAGGCTACTGGACGAAAAGCATCATCTCTGGAACGCTGCAACAATATACCTCCAACACCTAATTTACTTGCGTCGGTGTGGAGTTCTGTCTCTGCTTCAGGATCATATATTGCAAGAATAGGCCTGTCAACCAACTTAGATTTCAATACTTCAAAAGCTTCCTCTTGGCTATCACTCCATGCCCATGAGGTGTCCTTTTTTAGCAACTTACTGAGAGGCAAGGCAATTCGGGCAAAATCTTGGATGAATTTACGGAAATAACTAGCCAGACCAAGGAATTGGCGCACATTATGAACGTTCTCAGGTCGTGGAAAATTCAGGACACTAATGATTTTTTTATCACCTGGCCTAACCCCAGCTGCACTGATTTCGTAACCAAGATAATCGATTTTGTCTCGTAAGAAGTCGCACTTGGAAAGATTCAAAGTGAGATTTGCTTTCTCCAAAACTTGCAATACCTCCTCAAGCCGTACCAGACATTCACTAAAGTCTCTACCGAAAATAAGGACGTCATCTAAATAAGCAGTTGCCTTGTTGAACCGAGCTGACCCTAATATCGAATTCATCATTCGTTGGAAAACAGCCGGTGCGTTGGCCAAACCAAACGGCATGCGATTAAACTCATATTGTCCGTCTGGCGTGACAAACGAGGTGAGGTGTCTGCTCTGTTCTGAAATCGGCACCTGGTAATAACCCGATGTAAGATCGAGAGAAACAAAACAAGCCTGGCCAGCAAGTCGTGCTATTTCGTCTTCGATAATGGGCATAGGATAGCGCTCTTTCACCGTAATAGAATTAAGCATACGGTAATCGATACACATTCGAAACGACCCATCCTTTTTGCGTACAAGTAGAATTGGACTAGCGTACCCCGAGGTAGACTCCCTTACTATACCTGCATCCAGCATCTCCTTCACCATTGCTCGTACTTTTTCACGTTCGTGGTGCGACAACCTATATGGGCGATACACGACAGGGCGTTCACTATTTAACTCTATATTCATTTCGGTCGCGTTGGTACAACCTAGATCGCTAAGAGAGGAACCGAAGCAACGATGATATTTTCTGAGCAACTCGAATAACCTTTGTTTCACATCTCCTGGCACCTTGTCACCGACACAAATAAGATTCTCATCGAAGTCGCCCTCAATCGCCACAGGGATTTCTGGTGGTTCGACAACTACCCTACTGACGACCTCTACTCGCCTTGCACGACATAAAACTAAATTATTTGTGATCCAGCAGGAACTCGAACATGGAAACACGGTTATATAGACACGACTATTTTGAGAGCGATAGAGACCTCCACAAACAAAGTACTGTTTATTTGGTTTTCCAGCGACAACATTTTTCAAAAGAATGTTGCCACATGTGGAGGGTTCAATCCATGCCTTCACTGATGCTGCACCGTAGAGCTCTACAATTCCTGTTGCCCTAATTTTAAGAGAGGACTCTGTTAGATCCGGATCTGGATGTGGTATTTCGTTGCCAATATCGATAAATTGTAGCCTAGTTACGTCCTTATAAACTATGATGTGAGGTTGTTCAGTGAAGGACTGCCCTATAAGCGCAGATTTCTCTAGCAAATTATCACACACAACCTTGCATGGAACCTGAGCATTGACACCATCCACCGCAAGATTAAGTAACAACCCTCCTAGTGATTCTACTATACCGTTTCCAAACCCTTTCAACGATGATGGTATGTGATCGTGGGTTAAGCCTAACTCATTAACTACAGATTCCTTTATAAGCGTGACTTCGCTCCCAAAATCTACAAAGGCTTTCTGTAACGTACCGTTAATTTGTACATCCTTCATAAATTTCGAGTTCGGGTGCGCGTTGCGTTCTTGATTGGCTATATCAATACGCATGGCCTTGGGAATATTGCCACTGGGTTTAACGACGTTATTTTGCATCTGCGTATTACAGCCATCAACTGTATGCCCTATTTTGTTGCATTTTGTGCATTTTATAAGCGGTTTAGGACAATGTAAGAAGCTGTGACCCCTTTCTTTACAATTGTAACACCCAGGAAATGAACCCGATTTAGCACCAGACCTTTGACTGGGCTGACCATTAGGAGTATTAGAGTGGTCAGTTTTGGTCTTGTTATGGTTTCGATCGAAATGCTGATAAGAATCTCTGCTGCTCATCAAAAATTGCATAAGCTGATCGGGGTGAGAGGACCGTAAGGCTAGAGCACCTGATTTGAGAGTCCTATCACTAATCCCATGAATGATACAATCTACCGCACGTTTCTCAACTATGTCACATTGGTTAAGTAAAGCTAGTTTTTCGTAAAAATAAACCTCTATAGGTTCATTATACCTACTCCTTCTTTTAAGCATTTCCTCCAAAGTCTGACCATAATTTTGTTCGCAAGGGAAGGCGTTCATTAGTTTTTCTTGCCATTCTTGCCAGTTAAACAAAACAGAGTTTAGACCTTCATACCATATTTTGGCTAGGCCTTGAAGTTTCTGCATAGCAAAGTGAACGATAGTTTTGTCATCCCAACCGTACACACTAGCACACTCATTGACTTTCTTGAGCCAAACATCAATTCGTTGGTTTTTTGTAGATGGATCAAAATTAGGCAGTATGTTCATGTGATCAATCTTTTGAAAAACCCGTGTGTCTCGGGCGGGTTGAGATGCCAAACTATCTTTCAGACATTTGAAAACATCAACAATATATTTCTTAGATACAGATGGGCTACGTGACCTTTTAAAGTGTCCCGCGACGTTACGATGCTCAGCATGTGGGCCGTCACCGCCGTGTCGATCGGCTTCCACTCTTCGCCATTGATGGTCGAGTGTCCCACTGCGTTGGCTGCGACTGCGTTTGCTCCGCTGGGTGGCGTGTCGTGACGATGTGCGCCGCGCGCTGCGTTGGCTGCGACTCCGGTTGCGCGTCTTAGCATGTAGAAAACGCTCCCGTTCTTGTAGTAGCTGCCTCTCTAGGAGCTTGACTCGTTCATGGCTCAAACCCAGTTCTTGATCCCGGTTGCGACATGAGCTGCGAGTTCGCAACCGACTGTGACTGTGGTCTCTCACCCGGCTCCTACTTCGATGCTCCATCGTATAGGGCGTCTCGAGTCGTCGATGACTGGATTCCATGCTTGGGCGTCTAGATGTCCCATCCATGATGCAAGGGCTCAAAAGAGAAAAGAAAAACAACCTTAGTTTTTAATCTAAGAGATTTAAGAATTTTCAAACTATCAGTGATGCCTGTAAATTCTTATCGTAAGGATAGTATTGTGTATTAATTTATACAGGGAAACTATTTACTCTGTATGCGTATGCAACTCTAGGCTGGTAATTGACATAACACCCAACTATTACTGTCCGTAAAACTATGATATTATTGAGCTAATATGGCAAGCAATCTTACCAAAATGTTTGAGAGTATATCGTATAAACGATTCATACTACTTAAGCCGAGATTAATGCAAGAAAAACAGTGTAACACAACAGTCAATCATAGAATATCAATGCCTTTACTCGGTAACAGATCGGTATACGCAAGTTAGTGTGGGTAGGTACACAATCATAATTATGTAAATAATTATAAATCTCTGCTATCAGACCGACTTTTAAGGATCTATTTACAACTACAAATATGTTACCAAGCAGTGGCTATTTGATAATGAAATACTGAACGAAAAAATTGCAAATTAATGGGCGTGTACTTACGTTGTTATCCCACTTCTGAAATGTGGGAAACACCAACAGGAATGGGACGTAGTCAAATAATGATGCAATGATTATACGTAACTGACTTATATTTCACTTGAATTGCAAATACAAAAATCAATCATTAGCACTAGGTACTTATTAGCTCTATCACAACCTATCGCGCCGAGTTCCAAAATCCCAAGACCGCGCAACCGACCAAGCGTTCCGTTAACTCAAGTTTTTCCCTCCATTTTTGAGCGGGAAGAAGCAACTTCTCTGATTGGTTCCCGCCATTTTGCGTCAACCAATCACAGAGCGACTATGAATATATTAAAAGGGTAAAGTTGCCAGTGTAAAATATTAAAATGAAGGTTCTATTAATAAGAATATTGATTAAAATAATCGATTAGCAAAATCAAAATTCACAAACCCTAACAATAGGTACTTACCTACAGCCGTTGGTCTTGATTGTTGTATCGGATTGCCACCCCATCGGATTATACCCAACAATGAGGTAAAAGGGAGGGCATTATTTTGTTTCTTTATTTGTAGGTAGGTATATAGTCCACCTCATAATAGCTATACCACTTTTGACAACAACTCCCAGTAAATTGAAACGTCAGTACATAAGCTTGAAATGATCGAACTGTCACATAGAGAAATAGACATTATCGTTTTATGACGTACAAGCGACATTCAGCCTTAAGGTGTTATCTATGTCTGCTACGTTTTGTACCCGCAGCCTCATGCTATTAATACTTGGCCATGCGCTAATAGTATATTACGATAGATTTGACTTATGTAGTTCATTATTGCACGGTTGAACGCCGTGCATTAATAAACACTTAAGTCACACGTTTCGTATACTAATTTAGAGCTCGTGTGACATAAATCCACAATTAAGTCACCCTTTTCTATGTAAAAATTGACTATTTAAGTCACAGAAAAGCATGACTTGAGTACGGGTTTAGGTCACACAGTACCTACTATAAATATTATTTTAAAAGGAATGTGAATCGAGGTTGCATTAATCGGAAAAGACTGTTACATACCTAAATTTATGACTTTGACTAGTTATTAATGCGATTAAAAGCTATTCATATAAGGTATTAGTGTCGAACTGCATCACGCATTACTGTCACAGCGCCGCAAGCTTTTCAACGTCACAAAACAATCGACTTTGTACCTTGTAACTAAGAACAGAGACCTCGATTTCCTTTGTGAAAGTAATGATGTGAGACGGGTGATTATCGCCGAATGTTCTCTTATATTGATGCATGTCTCATAGTCTTGTTTGTATTTGGCCATATTCTTTAAAAGTGCCAGTACCTACATAAATACTTGGTACTGTAAGTATGCATAAACTGATAAAATGTTGACGGCAACTTTCCCTTTGTGAGATGCGGACCATGTCTGTGACTGTTGTCTGTCCTAAAATAAGTAATATGCGATAGTTGCATTTAAAAGGTTGTGATTTTTTTAGGTAGACTATTCAGTCTACCTAAAAAAAAAAATGTGTTTTGCGTGAGTTGTGTTTTTGTGTGTATGTATGTAGGATGCATCTTTTAGAAGTTATAAGTCTAAAACAGAAAGAAGTCCGCTAGGTATGTCAAGAGCGAAGCGAAGAAGAAGAAGAAACCATGGAGTTTCTTGCTAGCTCTTCTTCATAGGAAACGACTAATTGGAAACGTGCACGTAGCTTCTGACGTTTCATAAGCGCCCATGTAGATTTATGTAAAAAA
This sequence comes from Globia sparganii, assembly GCA_949316385.1. Classification (NCBI taxonomy): domain Eukaryota; kingdom Metazoa; phylum Arthropoda; class Insecta; order Lepidoptera; family Noctuidae; genus Globia; species Globia sparganii. The sequence goes on along the minus strand of OX438675.1, from coordinate 9,688,691 downwards.
ATTATAGTTTAAAAAACTAATAACGCGCTTTAATAGCAAATCGAACTAAAAATCAGAAAATAACTTTTATATTTATATTTTATTCAACTGTTATAAAAAGTATACTAACTCAATATGTTTCAATAATTTTCAAAAATTCTAAAATATAAATAAAGTTATAAAAAGAAAATTTATTTCATTGTAAAAAAGCGTGGGGTGCTCGATATTGATTGTTGTAAATATATAATTAGTAGTTATTTGTAAACATAGAGTTAATATACAAATATGAAATAAAAAGCACCCCACGCTTTTTTTTAGGTACATCACGCTATGATCAGTAAGAGTGGAACTTATAGTAGCTAAGCCTCGCACAGCTAACGGCACATGGCGGTCGTGCGGATTTATTTTAAAACTATGATATCTCCTAAGATATTTATTGAAATCTAAAGATGTCAAGGGCAATTTTGTTTAAAATTAAATACTTGTAATGAATAACGTAATTATTTGGAAAAAAATTAATATCATGTTTATAAAACACCTTTGCAAGTAATGCATTATTTTAGAACAAATTTGATTATCATTAAAATGGTTATAGCGAGTCAACCTTAAAAGATAGATATATGCTGTCGCGGACTTTTTTTTAGAACTTTTAAGGAGGACCAATTTTGTAATACATTATTTTTGCGTAACTTTAACCGTTTACGCAGCGCTCGCAACGGAAGCTCTCAAAAGGAATAATTTCTTCGTGAGCCTAAATAAATGACTGCATGATCAACATCCTAATCAGGATAATGAGATAAGCTTATCCAAATATTGTATTGTCGTCGGTCGTTGATAAGTCTACAACGTTTAAAGTAAATCTGATCGCTTAAAATTGGGCAACATCGAGCCCAAACGAGTCAGTTACATACATACAAACAAACAAACAAACATACAGGTGAAAAACTAAAATAAAATAAAAGCGTGTTAATAAAATACTTTACATCTTAAGTCATATCCATGTATATCCAATCAGATCTCGCTTCGGAAGCATAGGACACAGTTCAAAAAAGGGGCATGACAAATGAAAAACATTTTCTATCACGGAGTTACCCTCGTCAAATGTTGTACGGATTTAGACAGGTGTTGGACCGTCAGGTCAATCCGTCTTGTGACTCCAGATTTTTTAACATTCTTTTGGGACAGGTCACTGTATACTTAATACGTATGATGATGGGACTTTGAAAATAGATTGTTTAACTGATTTTTCCGTCACTTTATATTTATTTTACATTCAGGGTATGTAGAAACTAAAGAACTACACCTGCTACAATCCTTACTTATTCCTTTTGCTTCGTTTACGGTCATACATCAGGGCCTCAAGTCTGCTATTACAATAGTGTCAGAATGGTCTATCATTGATTTCATAATTGTTGATTTTGACAAGTTTGGTAATCTACTAATGTAACGGCGTCATTATGACTTTCCAATGGTCAACCAATGACACTCCATTGAAAGAAATGGCATAAAATGGTAATCTCATACATAATGACAAGTGAAAAAATTTAATGTTTTTTGCTATTTACGAACTTCTTATTACTTCAGATTGCAAACACTAATACGTAATATGTAAAAATATAATCTAGCTTATCAAGCATGAAATTTAGTAGTAGTTTTTCTTAGACCATTGACCGACCAATGATCGATCATTATGAATTTATCAGATTACGAACTTTTAGCAAAATGACAACGAGATCGTGTTGGAATGACGAATTTTTAAAAATAGCAGACTCGGGCCCCTGGGCCATAAACGCACGCACGCGTTTCCATTTTAATATTAGCCTTATCCATTTCTTGCAATATATCTTATATGAACTGGTTAGATAGTATTCATCATCATCATCATCATTTATTTCAAGTTTCTCAGACTCATAAACTTAAATAATCATACAGACACAGTCACATTACACAAATCAAGCACAGCTAAACATAGAAATCATTAAAAACAACACATAGGTACACAACACTTATCGCAATTATATTGAATTGATTTGATTTGACTTATTAGACTAGTCACATTACCCGCGATCAATATGTATCCTACAGCAGTGATTAATTTGTGGGAATAAAAGGGCTGAGGTCAGAGAAAAGTTAAATTCTAATACCTATATAAAATTCTCGTGTCGCGGTGTTTGTGGTTAAACTCCTCCGAAACGGCTGGACCGATTTGTATGAAATTTTGTGTGCATATTGGGTAGGTCTGAGAATCGGACATCTATTTTTCATACCCCTTTTTTTTTGCAAAACGACGTTTGCGGTTTCAGCTAGTCGTAGTATATTGTTTATTCTTATATAAACTAGTAAAACTCATAAAAACACATCTTAGTAAAAAATCACGTCTATCGTCTAAAGGAACTGGTTAAATAGTATAGTACCAGTTATAATAGATAGGTAACAATATGTTCTCATGTAAATCTTCCATGTACGCATTTATTCATGTTAGGTTGTCAATCAATACTTAGGTATATTATCGTTGTTGTTGTTGTTGTTGTGTTGTTTTTTTTTTACATATTTCATCATCATCATCTGCCTAGCCTTTTGCCAACTATATCTTGGGGTCGGCTTCCAGCCTAACCGGATGCAGCTGAATACCAGTGTTTTACATGGAGCGACTGCCTATCTGACCTCCACAACCCAGTTACTGGGTAATACGATACCCCTTGGTAAGACTGGTTGTCAGACTTTCGGGCTTCTGACGACCCGTAACGACTGTCAAAGATCCACGAATGACAGCCAAGACCAACGGCTTAACGTGCTTTCCGAGGTACGGAGGGATCTCGGTATGTAAAGATGGTCACCCATCCACAGACCAACCGCGGCAAGCGTAGCTTAACCTGATCGATCGACCTTGCGGCTGTTATTATTTAGCCACGGGACTTTTTAAAATATTTTTTGTTTATTATTATTTATATGTATATTATATTTATTTAGATTAGTATAATATATCTACTTTATGTATGTGTTTATTGTATTATGTAAATGGTACACCACAGACTACCTACTTACAGTATTTGTCTCTCCTTCCCCTTTTTAATCCATCCAAAGGTTGTCTGTAAAAGATCGCTCTTAGCGATAAGACCGCCCATTGTGTCATCTTTTGTAAAATTTCAATATTTATGTCTGTAATTTATATGGTATACATAATAAAGAGTATTCTATTCAATATTATACGATGTTAGTAGAGGATAATGTGAGATCAAGATAATGCCAACGAATCTTTATTTTCTCCCGCGCCGAAGGCTAGTCTCCATTGAGGCCGCCATGGCCGAAATACGGTCTGGCGAACTATACATAAGTATATCCACCCACCCCCGTTCGCGATTTATTTGCCTTTTGTAAACAAATATGACTTTATGGAAAAATAACGGTAATGCTCACACAATAAAGTTCAGTTTACGCTACAACTTCAAACATTTTTATAACTTTTTAAATAGTGTTTGTGAAATCAATTTAATTACCACTAAAATAAAGTTGATATTTGTTTAACTTGAAATAACTTCACTTGAAAACACACATTTAAATAGACCTTATCAATTTGGATCCATCTCTTTGTATGTATAATTTATTTTATATATTACTAGCGACTCGCCCCGGCTTCGCACGGGTGCAATACTGATACTAAGTACAGGTATTTCAAGAATGCCAGCAAGCGCCGCCGCGGCCGGTACCGCGGCAACCGCTATGTCCCTGAATTTTAAATCTGTAATATCTTCGAAAATATTCATTTAAATTACATGCTGTAAAGGGCCATATTTATCTATATTAAATGCACAATGCATTTAAGGTACTTAATTGGATAAGGATTAATGCTGTATTGCTTAAAATCGCTTCGTAAATAAGCCATTATTTCTCGTAAAAAATAAAGGATCAAAAATGATTATTGTGGGTTATCCCTAAGAGATAGACATATACCATCGTGGACTTTTTTGTAGACCTTTTTAAGGTGTACAATACTGTACTACATTATTTTGACCTATCTCGTAGGGTTCAGCCAGCGTTTGAAAAGTAAGCGCAAAAAAATGCGTTTATTTACGACAACACATGCATGCATGTATTATACACACATCAAAAGTGTCTAGGGATCAACATATATTTTTGCAATAACTTTTCTCCTGATTGATATTAATTAAAATTTTCTTTAAGGATTCATCAAATAAAGTGTTTTCGTTTGTCACAGTAACGATGAACCAAGTCACCTTTGCATTAATAAAGAAATTTGCCATTTTCCATAAAGGGATTTTTGACATTTGAACCACTAACACAAAAGTTCGAAAAAAAGACTGAAATAACAGTTTTCTCTAAAATTTTATTGGGTAACTTAAACAATTAATAATCCGTGTTTCTACCGCGAACACTAACAACACAAGAACATCGGTTTGGCATACTCAAAATGAGTTCATCCAAATCACGCTGTGGAATGGCCGCCCATGTTCGTTGCAACAACAAAAAAAGGTCTTCTTGCGACTGGATACCCTCCATATTCGGCAGAGCTCTTCTCTGTAGCATATCCCATGCATGCTCAATCGGGTTCAAGTCTGGCGACTGAGCAGGCCAGGGCAGGACATTGATGTTTAGCTGCGGCGAGAGTCTGTCTTACAACTCTTGCGGTGTGCGGTCGTGCATTATCATGCATTAACTGAAATAAGGGACCGATTTGCACTTGTAGAGGAACGATGACGTCTGATACAATCGTCTCAGCATAAATTTGAGCGTTGAGGTTGCCTCTGATCCAAATCAACTCAGTTCTTCCGCCGATCCAAATACCCGCCCATACCATGATGGTTCCACCACTATAAGGATGGACTTCCTGGCAGGATTTTAATCGCTGTTGGCGTCCAGGGGTTCTCCAGTGTCGTATACGTCTTGTATCCGGTCTCATACCAAAACGAGACTCATCAGAAAAGCACACGAAACGCCATTGTTCTTCTGCCCAATTTCTGTGTTCAAGAGCCCATTGATATCGAATCCTACGATTGTGCATTGCTATAGGTGGTACCCGTAGCGGTCTTCGGGAATGAAGGTTCACTTCATGCAAGCGGTTTCTGACTGTTTGGTCGCTAATTAAGTTCCCTGAAGAGTGATGAAGCCTCACGGCTAACATCATGGCGGTTATTGTTGGAGCTCTTCGAGTTAAGATTTGAATGTATCGGTCTTGTCTCCGTGTGGTGCAGCGATACCGTCCTCCATGGCGCTCAGCCACGGTACCAGTGCTTCGGTAACGTGTCCAAAGTCGACTGATAACACTCTGACTTGTATTCAGAGCTAAAGCCACAGTACGTTGCCGGGAACCAGCTTCTATCATTCCCACGGCTCTGAGCATTTCTTCCCTGCTTAAATGACGTCGCCGCTCCATAATAACGTTGGTTTTAATCAGTAGTAGGGAAACAGTAGCACTAATAATGTCTTCAATGCGTTGTATGTTTTTATAGGGAAAATATTGACAGCTGATTTTCATCTTTTACTCGAATTTGATTCACAGTTCCTGATTCAAATTATGAAATGCACCAAAAAGGATCCATATAAATTTATAAAATCATAAATTTATTACAAAGCCACATCTCAATCTCAAGAAATCCGCATAAAAATGCTTGATCCCTAGACACTTTTGATGTGTGTATATACGTATCTGGAGATGTATATTGTATGATATATTGGGAAAATTTGTATACATACATACATAAACTGATACCTTCTTCTTCTGAAATCGCGAAAGAAAATCTCAGCTGTTCCCAACATTTATGTTCGCATAACTCGTCAAAATGTAGGGACCAGCTGATTTTTTTTTCGCGATTGTAGCTTTGGTCTCTTAGTGAAAGTTGTTCATAATGATGAGTACAATCTCCCATTTCGGTTTGTCGCATGTTTTCAATTTCAACCTGCACATTGCGACTACGTCTATGTTGCGACTTTATTGCAATAAAACGAAATTATGGAAACATTGTCAGTCACCATTGTGTTAAAACATATGTATAAAAACATTTTAAATTGTCGTTTCGTTTTTCTAATCAAACAAAACAATTCAATTTAAACATAATTATACCAAAGTAAATGTTAATTCAAACCTCATTTTTTATCAAATTTTTTATATAATTTTCTAAAAGGTAGGTTTAAAATAGGTTTATCAAGCTACATGAGGGGCCCGTGGCTAAATAATAACAGCCACAGGTCGATCGATCAGGTTAAGCTACGCTTGCCGCGGTTGGTCTGTGGATGGGTGACCATCTTTATATACCGTGACCGTGTTCGTGCCTCGGAAAGCACGTTGAGCCGTTGGTCCCGGCTGTCATTCGTGGATCTTTGACAGTCGTTACGGGTAGTCAGAAGCCCGAAAGTCTGACAACCAGTCTTACCAAGGAGTATCGTATTACCCAGTAACTGGGTTGTGGAGGTCAGATATGCAGTCGCTCCATGTAAAGTACTGGTATTCAGCTGCATCCGGTTAGACTGGAAGCCGACCCCAAGATACTTGGGAAAAGGCTAGGGAGATGATGATGATGGGGCTTGATAAACCTTCCTACTTTATGTTATGTTTTTTTAAAATGTATTATGATTGTATTTGTGTGCCTAATTTATTACCTAATAGGTACTTACATAGATCTTTAACTTACTTGTAATACTAACACGCTATGGTCCTACGATTCCTGCCAATAAAAGTTTTTTTTTTTATCGGATTCGCATAGGTATTAAAGGTGGTTGGCGAGCTATTATCACACACTATACAGGGTGAAATCTTAATAACCATTTTCCTCTTAAGGGGTCTTTGTACTCATCATTATTAACAACTTTTACTATGGAGCAAACCTGAAATCGTGAAAAAAAATCAGCTGTTCCCTACATTTATGTTCGCATAACTCGTCAAAGTGCAGGGAACAGCTGATTTTTTAATGTTTGGTCCCATAGTAAAAGTTGTTCGTAATGATGAGGACAAACGGTGATTAAAATGTCAACCTATATTGGTGGCCCAGTGGTAATGACCGCAACTTACGAGTTGTAGGTCGTAGGTTCGAACCCAGACAAGCGCTTTACTTAGTGTAAATTATTTCATCACCACTGCTCTCAAAACGGTGAAGGAAAACATCGTAAGGAAATCGGCATGTCCTAGAACCAAAAATTCGAAGACATGTGACATCTACCAACCCGCACAGGGCCCTTGCGGGTTGGTAGATGTCACATGTCTTCGAATTTTTGGTTGGTGGTGGTGTGGTGGATTACGGTCCACTCCCTCTCACCGTGAGGAGGCCTGTGTCCCAGCAGTGGGAACATTATAGGCAATATTATTTCCTTTATTTCACTATATATACATATCAATTAAATTTTTGAATATTAGGATATAAAAAATATAAAAAACATTTCAAAATATAAAAAATAGTAGCCCACCGGTATCGGGAATAGGATCCAAGCTACCGGCGGTCAGGACTCCAGAGAGAAAAAACCTCCTAACAATGCGGGCCGTGTCCAGAAGTACCGCTCTCTGAATCAAGCCCTTGATCCAGCTGCCCAACGAGAGCCTCCTTATGTGTTGGGTGAGGCTCTTGGCTATGGCCCATTGGTTGTCACGACTATCGGCACAATTATCGCCGAGTACATAGGCATTATTATTATTATGATATTGGTAACAGCGGTGATGACGTAGTCTTGTGTCTTCCATGTAATTGTCTCGGAATGCTATACCTGGCGAAGTATATTATTATACAATGAATCTTCCCAAGTCCTTAAACACTTGACTGAAGCGTAAATCATCTTTTTCCTCACACATGATTGATGGGAGGGCCGACAATAAAATCGACGAGTGTCGATAACGTGACGAGGGTGAGTGAAAAACCTTTTGTAGGCCCAAAATCTTTTGTACGAATACACGATAGAAAACTAAAAATAAAGGTTAATAATAAGAAAATGGCCGGGTCGTCGACTTTTCGCATGATTACTAACTACTAGATCGTATTGAAATATTCCTTTATACTTTTATTTAAGCATACAACGTGCTGAATTTTACAATAAATGTCAAATACATTAAATAGGTTTTTAATAGATTTCAGCAGAGGGCCCTTGGCTAAATAATAACAGCCGCACAGGTCGATCGATCAGGTTAAGCTACGCTTGCCGCGGTTGGTCTGTGGATAGGTGACCATCTTTACATAACGAGACCGCTCCGTGCCTCGGAAAGCACGTTAAGCCGTTGGTCCCGGCTGTCATTCGTGGATCTTTGACAGTCGTTACGGGTAGTCAGAAGCCCGAAAGTCTGACAACCAGTCTTACCAAGGGGTATCGTATTATCCAGTAACTGGGTTGTGGAGGTAAGATAGGCAGTCGCTCCATGTAAAATGAAATTTTTCGGGTGTGTTCTTTGTGAAGAGTAGGTAGGTATCCACTAAGAAGGACTTTTTGAAATTCCATCCCTGAGAGGGTGAATGGGGGGAGGGTGAAATTTCACGCGGACGAAGTCGCGGGCAGAAGCTAGTACATAATATAGCATCCATGTAAAATGAATACTAAACTATTTAGTTATAATAATGTTCGTAAGATACTAATAAAATAAAAAAGTCCGATTCAGATTCGCACACGTAGGGTTCGGTACCACAAGGAAAAAACGCCTAAAAAAACCACGTTTCTTGTACGGAAACCCTCTTTAGTTTTTAACTTTATTTTATTTGTTGTTATAACGGCAATAGAAATACACGTTCTAAGAAAAATTCTATACCTAACAATTACGGTTCATGAGATGCAGACCGCTGCCAGATAGACAGACAGATGGACGTTCGGATAGCGGAGGCTTACTAATAGGGTCCCGTTGGCACCTTTTCGGTACGGATCCCTAAAAATAACATTGATTTGATGTCCAGCTTAACATTTTTTTCTCAACACAAATGAACAGCTGTTGTTTCTTTAAAATACAGGCGCCTTATCCAAACACGAAGATGATAGGTATGACTACAAAAATCCATTACTGTTCAATTCCCGTCATCTACTCGCCTTTTGAGATTCTGTTTGTGAACCAAAGACAAGTGTGTAGGCAACAAAAACTGTGTGGTCTAGACTAACAGTTTTATATGACAAGCACAAACAAGCTAGGATCTAGATTTATATAGAGATTGAACAGCTGACCGAACGAGATCGCTGTATAACTAGGTTAGGGGCCGCTTCTTACGTAGTGATGTGCGTATCGACTTAAGTAAAGTCGAGTCTTTTATTTCTTCGTCAGTTTTTAAATTATTTACTTTATCCAGTTAGGACACATAATACCTTTTAAAACTATGGCATTAAGCAGACTATTGCATAGAAAACTAAATGGCCCGGCCATTATAATGAAATAGACCTAAATATATTGTTTTTATTTCACTGTCCAAATGTCTTTAATTAACTATAAATAAATACAAGTAAATAAGTTTTCAGAGTGTGTCACTGTCACATTTTAACTCGGTCTTACGTGTAAAAAAGATGGCTGACTGTCATTCACACTGTCATTCTGCGGTATTGACATATTGACGCATTATATAATGTGAGTCGGTACAGCAGATTCCATCGTGCAATGAGCAGACGAAAATAGCTCATAATGGGGAAGCATCAATGTAGCCCGCGAAATTATAATTTTCTTACGTTTTTTGCAATTTGCAGGTCAGTGTCAGGTTGTATGTTGAACAAAATATGTTTCGCGACCTTAACCAATAAGTATTTACAGAATAATTATCAATAAAATCACCAATCAATATATCCCTCATAATTCATATAACCATATATTGGATGACCATTTCAAACAGTCATTCAGTAGGATAATATGAACTAACTTTGATTAACATTTCGATGAAATAGTCATTCAGTAGAATTGTATTAACTTAGAGGGTCACGGTTACAATAAGCACACACTCCATAACACAGGTTAAACTAAAAGATTTCCACTAATTACGATCAAAATATTTAAAAAAACAAATATCAGCATTATCATCGATAAACTTTTTACAAGTCACATCACTATTCAGCGGCGCAGGTAACGATTTTCCCTTGCCAATCCTTCCGATATTCAACGAGCCACTCACACTCACCAAACGACAGTCACTCAAGAAATAAAAATAGTATATTCTATTGAATAAGACTGGTTTACTTGCATTTTACAAGTTAACTTTGGGCTTTAACGTATAGCTGGATTAAATTCGCAAATACATGACTTTAAATTGCATAAAAGCATGCAAGTAGCTTGCAGGTAATTGTGGCCGACTTCTGATATTGGTTGGTTGGAAGAAATTCATACATATCGACACATCACAAAATGATAATATGTATACAAGGTGTCCCTGGAAGTCTGGATCAAATCGAATAGGGGCGTAGGCACGGTAACCTTGCCTATTTGTAATGACCTTGCCTATTTCCAAACTTTTTAACCCATAGAATGTCGGTGAATTTTTTTTACGGTTCAAAAGTTATGACCAATTTTTGTTTTTTTCGCATAGTTCTTAAAGAAAAAAAGTCATTAAAGAAAACTATCAGGGTGTCGTAACATTTTTGGATAGTTTTTTTTTATTGTTTTTTTCGTTGAGCTTTCTTCTACTTATAGAAGAGAAAAATATAAGAATAAGGTACAATACTCCTGAATATTGGCAACGCGTCCTGGTATATAAGAAATTACGACCTCCATCGTGATCTAAAAATGGAACCCATCACCAACATAATTGAAAAATTTGTTGAGGCCCACCAACATGTAAAAGTCGAGGCAATTCAACCGTTAGACATCACAAACATAATGCGAAGACTAAAACGCATAAAATTAGTTGAGTAAGGGCTGATTTTTCAACCATCTGATAACTTTATTCGAGGAATTATTTTGAAAGGATAATGGGCAAATTTGTATGGAAGGTGGTCCATATCACCAATACACGTAGTGGGTGTCTTTTTAGGTAGGTCTTGTCTTAAAATTCATGAAAAGAAATGTTTTTTTAGTTTGACGAACCGGGTACTAGTACAGTCAAGTTCATAAGACTTAAGTAATATAAAGAGAATTAATTAAATTCTTTTTTATGGTATACATATAATTATATTCTACGTATTATGTACCTGTGTATGTGTGCTTGTGTACATACGTGCGTTTTAATCAAGACTAGACATATTGGTACAGTCAAAGATATTAATATGTAACCACATACAAATGTATATTATTGCATAAATGGAATGTTCCATTTAGCTAAGTGTTTACATGTTAACACTTCTGGCTGTAGGTACTCGCCGGCAATGGTATTCGAACGCATATACTATGGATGCGAGGCCAAACACATAACTGCTCGGCAACACCCAACCCCAACCCCAAATAATAATAAAGACAGTAAAAAGTATTTTAAATGCATATATTTAGAAAACACAGTTTACAATCATTTGTTAGGCGTAGAACCCAATGTTTTTATTTTATTCACAGTCAATAATTATTTCGTCTAAAAACTGTGCTGGTGGATTAAATCCTTCATGTCTCGCTAGACTCATGTACCAAACCACAGATAATATGTGTGCACAGCTTCCCAACGTACGACTACCGGTCAAACAGCTACAGTAATATTGAATTATGGCATCGATACCAGTTTGATCTCTGTCTATTAATATATAGCCATAATATTGGCGTGCCCTAACGTGTCTGGATTGTATTCTAATCCGCATTAAATATACATTTCTTTGTTGAATATTGAACTCATTTAGGTCATGTAACTGTCCATCTCTATATAATTCAATTGAATATACCCCATCCCGCAAATGTTCGGCACAATACGACTTCGCTAGTTTTATATGGTAAGTGCCAAGCGCGAACAGTATTATTTGCTCTTTTGTCAGGGATGGGAAATCTATATTACTATCTTCCATTCTTCTAAATGGGACTCTTTGTCTGTTTAGACTGTGTGAAACCACATAACGCATTAATATATTTGGCATGTGCTCTCTTTCCTGTATTTTATTTAATATAGAAGGAGCTTGCTCATTGTCATTAAGAACCACGTGAAAATGATTTATCAGTGCTGCACACACTTTAAAATCCACAAACATGTGTGGAAGCGCTCTATTAAAATAGTCTTGGCGCAGAAGCTTGTAGTCACGCTTAAAGCGTCTATTGACTACTTCGATGACCCAACGACATATTGTTATTTTCCTGGACTCGTTGGCTTGGACTGTTGTTAACTGAGTGGCACCATTGGCCTTCGTAGGAGGCATGCGTCCTTCGTAACCATAAGGTTCTAGGTTTTCTATGGCATCACGGAAGCCTCTGTCTAATATAAAGACATCGTTTGGGGCAAGAAACACATGCAATGGGTGTTCTTCATCATTTAAAATGGAATTTAATATTGTTGCGTCACTTGTAGTTGCAGCATATGGTCCCAAAACATCAATTATATAACCGTCACTTGTTGTGATCAGGAACGGCTTTAAAAGGTTATCAAACTTGTGTAGGCTGTAACTAAGCCTCTGGAATAAAAAATTCGCACTTTTTTGGATGTAAATATATGTGCCATCGCATATCAATACTAATTTTGTATTTGCTTCATCACCGAAGAGCGATTTAGGTATTAGTAAAATCTTTTGCAGTGCTTCATTTCTAGTGATGTGATCAAGACCTAAATGCTGAGGGACGTATTCATCATCTAGACACTTTCTTGCAATTACCAGCTTCCTCTCTAATGTTCTCCGTGACATTTTAAATAAACTGGCAAGCCTTTCGTTGCTTTCTCCAGTTCGTAGTTTAGCCAGGTAGATACCGAGTATAGTCCTTGCGTCCCTGTGTCCTTGAAGCGACGGTGTTTGCGATATTATTGAGTTAAATTCATCAACAGTACGTCCGACCCAAAAATGTAGACTTCCGTCATCAAGTCCGACCATATTTTCGAAATCGTATTGAGTGCTCGATAAGACTGCTTCACTCAATATGTTAGTCATATCTGTGAAATGTTCTGCTGTAAAATAGTGTGATGTTGAGCAGTTATTTATCAATTCATCCCATGTGTTATTTTCCAAATGTTCCGTGCAGGCTCGTGCGTGTTGAGGTATGTACAACTTATGTACAGTCAACATATAAACCTTAATAGTTTTAGCTATACGACGGCGGCTGTCTCTAACACAGTCACTAAAAACACAGTGGTTCGATGTGTTTGGTGCTCTTTTATACGAAGGCACGAAAAGTTCGTTATTGTTCGTTCGTGCATTTGCAGCCTGTACATTATCTTCTATAAGTGGCACGGGCGGTGGTGTTTCTTGTCCATCGTCTGGTGCAGAAGGTTGTTCTGGTTCTTCTGAAACTCGTTGCCAACACCGATGGCAGACTGATTGAGTATTGTTGAATACTACCTGAAAATAAAAGCATAATCATATATAAATGCACTAGAAGACGCCACCCATTACAAGTTTTTGCCGATCCCGGGAACACACATCGCACTTGTACATTATCTACATAAAATACAATAATGAATAACTAAATCATAGAGCCAAACTCGTACTCTCTCTATATATTGTATTATTACTTATATTTCTCTTATATTTTTGATATAGGTTAGGATTTTTATAAGAGTGCAACATACGTGCAAAAAGCAGGTCTTTTCCCTGCCTGCGCTCTACAGTAGGATATTTATAGGCTGAACTTAACATTTAACCAAAAAACCAATATAAATAAATAAATATCTAATATATTCACACCAATTACCTAGCCCCAAAGTAAGCACTTTAACGCTTGTGTTATGGATACTAGGTAACGGATAGACATACATATACAATACATATATAATATACATATAAACACCCCTGACTCGGGTACAAATGATTGTGTTCCGTACCGGGATTTGAACCCGGGACCTTTGGGCTAGTAGGCAGGATCTCTGCCAACGGGACACACAAGTCATCAAGTTACCTATAGAGATATTATAAAAAACCTAATTTAGAGAGCCACTGAGCGCGGGGTGTAACTGTTATTACAGTAAGTATTCTTTTGAAGGTTGATATTAATATGTATAATCTTACCTGTCTTATAGCGTTCGCTTGGATGTACGAAACATGTGCAGGGTGTGTTTGTAGAAGGCTTGCTGACAAAATATGATTTTGTCGACGCCTAAATATAGATCGTGGACACAATACACACAAACGATCTTCGTTCATTTTCACAAGCAATATCAAGTCCGAAAACGTAACCGAGTTTAGTTCATGTAAGATTATCACAGGAGTCCAGGAGCACGCAAGGGTCGTCAAAATGGCACAAAACACAATCGCATAGCAGGCAATGAGAATACCGACTAACGGGGATGTAGGAGTGGGGTAGCAACGGGGGCGAGTTTAGTGCGCCAGCGCTTGTTCAAGGTCAACAACTTGCTCTTTCTTTGTCGCATACTTGAGATTCAGTATTTTCGTCTCGCTCGCGCTCAGAGCACGCCGCTTATCTCTTATACTGTGCCGGTATGATGTATCTGTATGTTCTCGCATTACGTTTTTTATTTTTATAACTTCGTATTTCAATATTTTCGTAGAAAACAAAAATCTATTGAAAAATAATGAAAACTTTTCGGCCTGATTGTACATGCTACCCGGTTACTTGGATTTTTTAAAATATTTTTTTATTTACATATGGGCTATGACCTATCATTAAAAAAATATGTCTTGAGTATTGGTTACTTGGACCAATTTGACGCAATGTCCTTTTGACAGTTATTTCATACAGAAACTGTCAAACGTCAATTATATTCCTCGAATAAGAGTTATCTGGTGATAGAAAAAGCAGACCAAAAAAGAAAAAGTGTAGAAATAATAGTGAAAATGACACAGATAACTATCGGAGGAACAATTTTGAATTTTTGACAGTTCTTCCATACAAAATCTGTCAGACTTCAATTTTATTCCACGAATAAAAATTATCTGTCGATTGCGAAATCAGTTCATAATTGAATTTGATTTTACTGAGAAACTGCGTTCTATAAATAATACATAATTATTTCTTAGCAATCACTTTAATTGAATTGAAAAAAAAGAAACGCTTGATTAATGAGCTAGATTCTTCTTTAAAAAAGTTTAGATTAATTATGAGTCAAGAGTGTCTTTAATAAGACACGACATAACAAATTGTTGGGGACCGTCGAAATAAAATTCAATTACTAGTTATTATAATGAGAAAACTAATTTATTTGTTGGAAAATTTAAATCGGTTTTGTAGTAGAAAATATTAATGAGATTTGAGAACGTAATTTTTTACAATACCTTATTTTTTATATCTGACTTGAGAAAAAATACATCAAACGCTCAACAGTTAAGTTGAAAGACTGAGTAGACAGTGGTTGTACATTAGAACCCTACACAACATACTAAAACGCATACGCATTTACATTATAGACTGATTATCCTTGTAATATAAATATATTACAAGGATAATCAGTCTATAATGTTTCTCCGGCTGGTCTCACAGCTGGTCAACAGGTCTCCTCACTGTGAGAGGGGCCATATGGCCGTTGGTTGATGTGCAGACATGTCTTCGAAGTTTTGGTTCTACTTCTACGACCTGCCAGTTTCCTCACGATGTTTTCCTTCGCCGTTTTGAGAGCAGTGGTGATGAAATTAAATACACAAAGTAAAGTGCCTGTCTGGGTTTGAATTCACGACAATTCAGTAAATCGGGGCTGATTCCACTGGGCCACTCCATGCTCTATAGTCGATGGATTACCAGAAATACAAAGGACATGTCCAGTTCTTGCCTTCCTGGTTACTGCTAATCTTCAGAATTGCGGGTTTTTACAATATGATTTAAAAGTTAAGATCTAAATTATTGATTTATTAAATCTGATATACTACCGTAAGTGAAAACAATCATCTCGATGATTTTGCGAGGGGATATCATTTGCATCAATATTTATATGCCCCAAAATGAAGATCCATAAAAACGATTAATTAAAACATATCTTTTTGTCTTTGTTTGTCAATATGATCCTCTGTTTCATGGATCATATTGACAAACAAAGACAAGTATATACGTATAAGTACTATACTTCTATGAAAAAATCAATCTTTTAAATTTTTGTTTGTCTCTTTGTTCCGGCTTATGTCCCAATCGGCGGGACCGATTTTGACGGGACTTTCACTGGCAGCTAGCTGATGTTATAACGAGTATAAGCTACTTTTATTTTACAAAAATAATTGGTAAAGAGACGGATTATTGTTTTCCGACATCCACGCGAATCAAGTCATCGGCGCAGCTAGAACACAGTAAAGAATAAATGCTTCGTGATACCTTATCTAATCAACAAAATTTTAACAAGTTTCAGCAAGTTCCTGACCCCCAAAACGTATAAATTGATAAACTAGAAACAATAGCGGTTATAAAAATATAACAATTTTTACTGAACATTGATTTCGACTCCTAGGCAATCGTCTATTGTGCCACTGAATATGTCCTTTTATGCAGCCAATATTTAAGTAACTTAAAATAAAAAGTTTTAACAATCATGCGGATCTCTCTGTGAACCTAAATTAGGCATGACATTTAGGTGTGAGGGGCCCGTGGCTAAATAATAACAGCCGCACAGGTCGATCGTTCAGGTTAAGCTTCGCTTGTCGCGGTTGGTCTGTGGATGGGTGACCATCTTTACATACCGAGACCCCTCCGTGCCTCGGAAAGTACGTTAAGCCGTTGGTCCCGGCTATCATTTGTGGATCTTTGACAGTCGTTACGGGTAGTCGGAAGCCCGAAAGTCTGACAACCAGTCTTACCAAAGGGAATCGTATTACTCAGTAACGGGGTTGTGAAAGTCAGATAGGCAGTCGCTCCGTGTAAAATACTGGTATTCAGCTGCATCCGGTTAGACTGGAAGCCGACCCCAACATAGTTGGGAAAAGGCTAGGCAGATGATGATGGTAATTTAGGTGTGACGTAGTATGGCGTGTTAGTGAAAATAAGCATCAGACCAAAACGTAGGTGTCCCATAGATTATTGAAAACTAAAAAGAACGTGTATTTCAATTAACATGAAAATACCTCACGCTTGTAATCCCCGAAGGGTCAGATAGAGGTGTGCGTATAGTACACCTACATTTAGCGTTATGTTAGGCTACTGCCGACCCGGGAATCGAACTCAAGACCTTATGCTTAACAGTACCGCTTGATCGGCCACTAGATCAATGAGACAGACACTAATTGAATTACCAAACCAAATTTCTCTAAAACATTAATTCAATTAGCAATTACCGTTACCACACTCGCATACAATTCTAACTTTGTCTATTCGTATGTACCAATTTGCAATTTGTAAATTGGAGAGCACATCGTACTTGACTTTATAAGTTTAATGGATCGCATTATACGAAACTCAACAGGGAAGTCTCCTTTACATGAGGTGACCAATTTACATAGACCCATCTGCTTACCAGTCTCCCTTTTTCTAATAGAATACAGAAGATATGCCGGAGGTCTCTTTAATTTGGTCGGGTAACGATCCTGTTTGAATAGGTACCGTTATTTGTACCTTCTAGCAGTGGTGCTTATTTTGAAATATTCATTTTGATTTTTATGTAACACTTTAGTTGTGATTTTATTGCAGAACTAGCCGTGCCTCTGCTCAGATTTCCCATCCGCATAATGTCGAACTCCCATACAGACTCTTTTAATCTATCTTATCCCTTTAGGGATGAATTTTCAAAAATCCTTGCTCCATGCTTACCTTCGTTACAATAGGAACTCTTTTGTAATATTTCATGCTTCTAGACCCAGCGATTTAGGCTGTGCGTTGTCTGTCAGTGAATTTAATATTAATAATTATTTAATTTATAATAATTTATTTTTATTTTTTATTTTTAAGTAGAACATATAGCGAGGTGTGTGTCTAAGTAATAACAGCCACAGGGGTCAATCGATCAGGTTAAGCTACGGTTGCCGCGTTGGTTCGTGGCTGGGTGACCATGATCACCCCTCCGTGTGGAAAGCACGTTAAGCCGTTGGTCCCGGTTCATAATTGTAGATCTTTGACAGTTTTTACGGGTCGTCAGAAGCCCGAAAGTCTGACAACCAGTCTTACCAAGGGGTATCTTATTACCACGTAACTGGGTTGTGGAGGTCAGATAGGCAGTCGCTCCATATAAAATACTGGTATTCAGCTGTATCCAGTCAGATTGGAAGCCAACCCCTACATAGTGGGGAAAAGGCTAGGCAGATGATAAAAGCAGATGGGATGATGTGTCTATCAAAACGTTTTTTTCTTAATATGTGTTACATTTCCATTTCGATTAGTAACACTCGCACTCACGAACGTGCAGTTAAGTTAATGATCCGTACATTTAAAATTACTTCAGGCGAAAAACTCAGATTAAGCTACAGTTAATTATAAATTGTCAGTTACCCCCATTAACACATTACGATACGTGTTGCTTAATAGTGAGGGTGCTAAACGCCGCGCGTTAATAGACTACTAAATCACACGAATCGTATACTACTGTGTAGCTCGTGTGTCCTAAACCCGCACTTAAGTCTTTTCTGTGTAAAAATGGACTACTTAAGTCACAGAAAAGCGTGACTTAAGTGCGGGCTTACGTCATACAGTGCTATAAAATCAATTAAAATAGCTCATTTAATACCACCCGAAAGTCTGAAAAATATCCAAAAAAAAACAGGATTTATTGATTTAAATTAACCTCTTTTAAAAGAGTTCCTAGTTTGATCCCGATACCCCTTAATTGCGATACTATTTGTTGCTTTCTTCCAGCGGCTGTTATTGGCAGTTGTTAATTAATAACCTCTACTTTAATAATTTGAAAGTATTTTATAAATCATTTTGTGTTTGATAGTCAGTAAGACTTTTCAACGTTTAAAATTTCCATTTTGTTTATGAAACTAAGTGTTCTTGATATTTTGATATATATTTTTAAAATTCGACTGTACATCTAGACATATACGAGTAGGTACAGAAATATACTTTTAATAAGAGCCGCGTAGCAGGCGTAGCCGTGGCTACGCCGTAGCAACGGTGTTTGGCTTTTTCAACAATGTTATAATGGTACAAAATTAATTTAAAGCCCAAAGAATCAGCATTGTCATTCAACGTGGTAATGCTGCCAGCTTTTTGGGCACTTATCCCATTGACAGCGAGACGGACAAATTCTTTGATGCCCAATGAGCTCCTCCATTTTTTATTATATACTTGTTACATAATAATATTGGGATAAGAGCAGAAGAATGATGATGACTTGTATAATAATATAATGATGTTAGTGTTAGCTTGTCAAAGTTGTAATAAAAAGCTATGGTACAAAAGGTTCTGGGGGGAAGCCCAGCATCTTTTGCTCCAAATCCTTCCAGGGACTGTTTTCTCGCGCCCCCTCGAACCAGACGCGTAGTTCGCCAAAGGTCAATGCAACGCATCATTTTGGGCGTAAAAGACAGGATAACAATCCGAACACCACGCTGCGTTCCAAAACGAGTATAATGGATGTAGAAAAGAAGGTTATTGGGCTCAAATGAGACTAGGTAGGTCACATCAGCTGCATGCACGATAACCGCTGAGAAAAAGTCTCCACAGAATGGGTGCCTGAAGACGTACGGTGAGGCCGAGGCCGGCCCAGGAAGAGTAGCAAGACTACTTGCATGCGAGATCACATGTTAAGTATATTTGAGGGTGCGTTTTTAAACACCAATCTGACATACAAAAATAACCACATTTAGAAAAACTATCTGTACCTAGCGATAACTTCATCAAAGTTCTACATCTTACAGATTATTACGGAAACAGCTGCTGAAACATCCACCATTTTTAAACAAAACCAAAGAATTTGTATTCTGGAGTCGTCAAATTCGAACTACAATTCAACCGTATTGGACGGCGCGAGCTGTTAGGATTTCAATTTCAGATAAAATTGCTCACGTAAACGTATTAAAAATCACTAGTTGAAAACCAATATTTCTATTTAAAGGTCGCTCAGAACTCAATCGGATTTAAATTTAACTAGAAAAATTGATTTACAAGCTGATTGTTAAGGTCTAGAGGTAGGTTCCTATTTTAGAACGATTCGATATTAATTATTATTGTTGTTATATTTATATATATAACTTATAACGCAAACCTTAAACTCTTTACATTTTATTCTAGAAGCTTCCCATTCGGCGCGCACCTTTGTTTGAATTTGACAAGATTAAGTGACTTCCGTCAACTGAGCTGCGCACCGAAAGGCTACGAAAAATTCACAACTTATATCTTCGCCCCAAACCCTATTGTTTATACATATCTTTGTGTGTGTATGTTAAAAACTATTTTTTTAAAACAAATTGTTCTATGCTCATTCTTTTGTTAACGTAGTTTGTAGTGTAATACTAATATAGTTTTTAAGGCCTTAGTAATTAACAATTATGTGTACCTATGTATCTACAATATGTATATGTATCTACAGACTAACAAATTGGATTTTAGGATCTGAAAAATAAATGAATTGAATTTAAAAACCCCTTAAGAAAACGGTGCTTAAAATTTCAACCTTTAAGAAACTAGCTGACCGGACAGACGTTGTTCTGTCTCCTAAAACTAGATCGCAGCGCCAACTACCGGGTTCAATAGTGGATCTAAACCATCCAGGGGCCAACTCACAAAAAATTACATACAGAAATATTAACTTTAATCAAGTACACGAAAAAATTATAAGGGCTCTTCTCTTACCTGATAATTAGCAGTAATTAGGTAGGTATTATTTTGTTACAGTGGGCAAGTAAAGAATATTTAATTAATTGGGGAATAATATTACTCTGCTTAATAATGTGAAGTTGAATTCATTCGCCAATTAAATGTAAGAAAATATTTCCGCATTCGTAAAGTAGGTAAGCCAAAAATACAATTCTATTAATATTTAAATACATTCTATAGGAGGACTGAGCTATTGATGCATAATTAAGAATTATACTGGTAAAAAAACACATAGTCTGGTGTCTACGCGCGATAAACTAACAAGTATGTGTTTGATATTTAAAAGGAATAGATCTAGAAGTGATTTTGACCGTGGGATAATCTTCCTGTCTAGCGGCCCAAAAATCAAACAAAGACATCCTTTTTAAGTCAGCTTGAAGAGTTTCATCTGTGGACATTTCTAATAGTTCTTTCTATTGCTTGTCAGCCATCCAGCTGCCATTACGCAAATCTTGTCGCGAACGCCTTAGGGTTCGCGTACCCCACTTTGAGGAGCCCTGCATAGACTATTCCTCTTCTGTCCGCCGCGACTTCATTTGACGTCAAACGTAGATACCTACACTGCTAGAAGCAATTCTCTATGGCTACAAGGATCTAATGGCGCTTGAATGACGTTGACAAGGAGGCGCTGTTATTAAGGGGGAAGCGCTAAGGTAGCCCGCAAAATTAAAATTCTCTTATGATTTTTGCAATTTGCAGCTCAGTGTCTGGGTGTTCGTTGATCAAAACATATTTCGCGACTATAACGAATACGTATTTTCAGAATTATAATCATTAGAATGAGTAATTCAACATGTTAAGTTAGTATAATCTTAAATGTCAAGATTTCATGAAATAGTCATTCAATAGAATTACTTGGTCTTAGAGAGTTGTATTGGTGAATTTAATGATTATAATTATATACATATTTGTCACGGTCGCGAATCATATTTTAATCAACGTATAACTTAATACTGTCTAGCAAATTGCAAAAAACGTAAGAAATTTTGAATTTCACGGGCTACCCAGGCGCTTTCACCTTAAACATTTGTTCAATTGGTTTGTGAGATGTATCGGAAAAACAATATGGCGGCGATAGTTCCAATTTTGACCACGCGCGAAAAGAACCTTGTAGCGTTATATATGCCTTCATGAAACGTACTCCGTTACGTGTAAACAAGGCAATCAAGGCAAGGCTTTTTGTCTAGGCACAAGTATTTTAACAAATAAATATTTCAATTCTAGGGCTAATTTATCTATTCACAACGAAGTGGGAAGGAACGGAAAGCTTACCTACAGGCAAAAAATCTGCCTCTTTCAGTGAAAAGAAAAACATAACGAATTTTTTAATGTGGTGGTAACCATTCACTTCTAGAATGTTACCTCTATGCAACTATTAGCTGTCTTGATTAGAACGGAGACTAGCAATAATGGATTCCGCCGTCGCTCGTAATTGGGTAGGTAGACGTGTCGGCTAGATTTGCAGCTCCCGATAGTGTGGAAAGGCGTTATACTGGCACCTTAGCAGTGTATGATGATTATAATTGAGTGTTGGCATTAACCCATAAAATAAACGGAATAATGGTATTATTTTTTATCTGTCAACGGCATCAACTAAATCGCACGATATCGTAATTTTTTTGTAACCTATCATATAGTTTTAAATTCTCAACGAACTTGGGCTGATCCTTACTGTTAAAAAACGTAGGCATAATAATAACACGGTTAAATCAACTGATATACCCCCTTTCATACAAACCCCTAGACTTGATGTGAGAGACAAATTAGTTGCTCATAAAAAAATTGCTCGTGTGTGACCCCTAACATCCCAAAGATCGACAATAAAGAGTTTAATAAAATGTCTTACTATTGGGAACGAAACATTACTGTTATCTTTTACTAGTAAATGTAGCAGCTGAAGCTTATATAAAATATTATTATACCCATGATTTTCAATTTCTTTTCAATTTTATGAGTATTTTGTTCTTTTCAGACCTTTTACTGCATAAAAAGTAGTTACTATTGTATGAAACAAAAATCAAACCACACGAACCTAACTAATTTTCGTCTTCTTTTTGTCCTCTAAAATGTATTTTTATTAGTCAAAGGACACTTTTTCTTCAAAATTTTCATTTCATAGCTCATTACACTACAGTTGTTGGCTCATTCATTTGCAAATATTCCCTGATGCGGGTTATTGAAAAATTAGATCTCGTTTTACCTTTAAAATGATATCAAAATGTAATTTTCAGATATTATAGTTATATTTTCCTCAGAAGATGGCCTCAGTAGAGATTCCGAAAGAGTGAGTCTTAAAATGAACATGGACAAGACAGATGTCATGTCAAATGCCCATGTGACACCCACTTTTATGAAGATCGGGAACGCTACACTCAAAGTTGTGGACGAGTATGTTTACCTAAGACAAACTGTCCAATTAGGTATATCTAACTTCGAGAATGAGGTCAATCGTCGAATTCGGGAGGTGCCTGTTCCGGATAAGGCGGAAGGAAACGCTCGGGTGTCACCATTGTGTGGATCACTCGGAGGACACGGTGGAGCATACAGTGAGCTCTGCCCAGCTTGGGCAGAGCACCGCCACGTCCTCATGGCGGCGATCGGCGTCCAGCCCTAGTCCAGGCCATGGTACTGAGCGAGAGTGCATGGAAAGCCGTCACCTCGCCCTGGGCGTCGAGAATCGATAGCCGATTCGGCCACCGTAGGCGCTGGCTTGCGGACGGTGAGCAATGGGCAGCTCGCCGCCTGGTAAGGACCAGGCCCGGGTCAACGGCGCGATGTGTTCCATGCGCGTCTTAAAGATATGTCAGCACTAACTGACGGGGTGCGCTAGGGCCGATGCCTGCCGGGGTCGCGGGTTGTTTAAAAGATATACCGTCGCCCCTGGCTCAGGCAACTGAAGGAATACTGGTGGGTCTTAGTCAATAAAAGTCTGACACACCCTCCCGCTCCACCCAGAGCGGGAGAAGTTATTTGATAATTTCCCACCCTCAAAAAAAAAGATCAATCACCAACATTAATCTTTTAAACCGCAATAAAATAATTGCATCAACTATAATCATTGCTAAAAGATTAACTAGGTATAATATGACGTATGGAATATTCTTAAATCTTAAGGGATATTTTCCTAATCACAATGTGTGATGTGTGTAATTGCTCAAATAGTTTCGAAGAAATCGTCTCAGTAACCAAGAGCTCCGTTCCAGTTCAAAACTAGTCGGGTTAACCTAATAAATTATTTCCCTCCTTTTGAGCTCCACCGCAGACAGTTAAAACACAGTAAAGCTATATAAATTAATTAAAATGAATGTTTCTTTCAAAACAAACTTACATAAAAATAAACACCTGTAAAAATAAGATACCTAACACTTTTATTCAAAACAGATTTATTATATGTATAGAAAATAGTCTCTATGCTAGTTTCCAACAAGATAATCTAAAGTCTACAATTTAAAAGTGTTCGAGATGTCTTTGTCAGCAGCCACTCGTGAGTGCTTGTTATTCTGTTAAACTAGAGTGGTAGCAATCACTGCGTTTGACATTGTTATGATAGTACAGACAGCATAACCAGACACAAAAAGTTTTATTATAATATTCACTCAATTTCCCCTATGAGATACCCACATATTGGTCTTGCCATGTTTTTGGAAATAATTTTTTCAATACTATTTTAAAAATGCATTTGACACATCTCGGGACCCTAGGGTTCCGTAGATAATTTTAAATGATGAGGAGGTACCAACTGACGATTATCCCTGTATGTATTTTGAAAGTACACCCAAGATCAACACCCGGTTGGTGCAGGACAGTTGCAGAACGTGGAAACAAAACATTTTGAGCTATGGGTTTGGGTGTCTATAGTGGATTGGGTACCTTTAACTATGGAAAAACTATGTCTCCTGCCTGACCAATGCTATATAATAAACACGGATAAATTGAGAGGGGGTTACTTGCACATTCAATAATAGGCCTCCGAAAACTGTCGCTAGAACAAAGTGACGTAGCGACAAAGAGGCAACATGTCCTGAGGTGTTTATGAGGAGTGGAGAGGTATTTTACGGGTATCAGGACAATCTCAGAAGTACGGTCAAGATCCCTATCAGCATCCTACTGGAACACTTCCTTCCTCCGAGCACGTTTGATCTTACGAATCTCCACTAAAGCCGGCCAATAAAGGCAAGAAAAAGGCGGAAGCTCTGTTCCTCGTCAGTGTTCCCTTCGGCCGGCCAATAAAGTCAAGCTCTGGCTTGTTCCTCACTTCTGGGTGAGGAACAAGACTTGTCCCGGGAGACAGAGTCCGTGGAGTCGCTACTGTTCAACAGATCGCTACATGCTGCCCTGCGGGTTTATATAACTCTTTTGGTCTGGCTCCTCCCGTAGGCTGAGAATCAGTACAGTACTTTTTGGCTGTCAAAAATTTACACATACTCACATTTTATTGTTTTTTTACATTGTGCTCACATATATTATACTAGCAACAAGGATAATAAGTTTTGTAATACGTACCTAATTTGATTTAAAAGAGTGTTCATGGGTTTTGTTTTGTCACTTTTCTCCATAGAGATCTACGTTTTGGAACGGGCAATTAGGTTCAACTTTCTGCGGGGTAATTGCGTAACACACTATTAGTAGCAATGGGTTTCATTTTGACAGATCAACAACGTTCATTGCGTTTTTTACGTTGTTGAGCAGACACATTTTTAGAACATATGAAGCAATGGATTAGCAATATGCTTTTTTTTTTTTTTTTGTGGATGGGAAATCATCCAATGACCCCTCCCGCTCTGGGTGGAGCAGAAGGGAGTGTCAGACTCTTACTGACTAAAACCCACCCGTGTTCCTTCCTTAGCCCTTTGTGTTCCGGGGTAGCGGTAACCCTTTCGGACAATCCCGCTGCCCCGGCAGGCTTCGGCCCTTTCGGGCCCCTTCCTTATGCTGACATCTCTTTGAGGCGCGCGTGGAACACGTACGCGCCGTCCGGCACGGGCCTGGTCCTGATCGGACGGAAAGTTACCCATTACTCTCCGCCCGCAGGCCCGCGCCTACGGTGGCCGGGAGTCGTCTCGCGGCTCCCGACGCCCGGGGCGTCTCCCGCGGCGGCTGGGACGTGAGGCCCTCTCCCTCAGCCGTCCCGCCACCTCCTTCGCTAGCATGACTGCTTCGCAGAAGGAGGTGACTGCCTCCCACTCCCTCTCGCCCCGGACCATGGCTTGAACCAGGGCCGGGCGCGAGAGGTCGCCGCCGCCGCCGATCGCCTCTGCGAGAACACGGCGGTGCTCCGCCCAATTGGGGCATACCGCCACCGTATGCTCCACCGTGTCCTCCGGGCGACCCTCGCAGTGGTGACACCCGGGCGTAACCTCCCGCCCGATAATGTGCAGGAACCTCCCGAAACACCCGTGTCCGGTGAGGACCTGCGTCAGGCGGTAGGTGAGGGCGCCGTGGCACCTCTCTAGCCACTCCTCAAAGAGGGGTCTTGCCGCCGCTATCGCGGCGTGCCCTGCGCTGGGTTGCGACAGTCGCTCTTTCCATGCCGCCATGAGATCGCGCCGGGGGTCGGTCCGCTCCGCCGCGATTTGCCGCGGAAGCGGAGTTTCCCCCCGGCGTAGTGCCTCCGCGCGCCACTCGTACAGGCGCGCAAGGACTATCGCCTCCAGATCCCACGGCGGCAGTCCGGCAAGGAGGCTTGCCGCCTCGCCCGAGATCGTACGGTACCCCCGGATTAGCCTTATGGCTACCACCTTCTGGGGCGCGTTCAGGTAATGGGCGGCTCGCCGCCGCAGTGAACGCGCCCACACCGGGGCCCCATATAGGGCCATGGACCGCACGACCCCCGCGTAAAGCCTCCGGCAGGAGGCGTTTGGCCCCCTCAGGTTGGGCAAGAGCCGCTTGAAGGCGGCCCCGGCCCGTTCCAATTTGGGAGCCAAACGTCGAAAATGCTCGACGAAGTTCCACCGGCTGTCGAGGACGAGACCCAGGTACCTCATCGTTGTCTCGACGCCGATGTGAACCCCTCCTACCGTTAGTTGGGATCCCGAAGGCGGCCCATTCCGAGGCCCATGAAAAGACATGGCCTCGGACTTGTGCAAAGCCACCTCGAGACCCAACTGCCGGATCCTCTCCACGACTGTCGCAACCCCGCGTGTCATCGCGTCGGCCGCCGCCTGATGCGACCTCCCCTGCGCCAGGACTAGCGTGTCGTCAGCGTAGCAAACCACGCTGACTCCATCAGGGAGATCGGCCCGCAGCACCCAGTCGTAACCGATGTCCCACAGGAGCGGCCCCAGAACTGATCCCTGCGGGACACCGCACGACATCTCTCGCCGGTTCCATTCCCCGTTGCGACCGGGGTAGATGACGGCTCTGTCCGTCAGATACGCCCCGACTACTCGACGGAGGTAGGTCGGCACCCGGTGATACCGGAGTGCCTCCCCAATGCAACTCCAGGGCAGGGTGTTAAAAGCGTTGGCGATGTCGAGTGACACCGCCACGACCACCCCACCCCGGGACACCGCGTCCCCCGTCGTGAGGGCCCTCACGAGCATGATGGCGTCCACCGTGGAGCGCCCCTTGCGGAAGCCGAACTGGCTGTCCACAAGATTCGGCCCCGTCCTCACCAGGTGTCCGACGAGGCGGCCCGCAATCACTCTCTCAAAGAGCTTGCCGACCTCGTCGAGCAGCACGATGGGCCGGAATGCAGACGGAGAGTCCGCAGGGCGCCCTGGCTTCTGTATGAGGACCAGCTTCCCCATCTTCCAGCGGATTGGAAACTGACCCCTCTCCATGCATGCGCTTAAGAGCGCCTCTAGTCGGGGCCCGAGAGCCGTCGAGGCCAGGACCCAGGCCTTACCCGGCAAGCCGTCGGGTCCTGGGGCGGTATTTTTGGCCTTCAGCCTATTTACCGCCACTCTCAGATCTACCCCGGTCACCTCAGGGATGTCGTCGTCGTCCGCGTGGTCCGCTTCAGGCACCGCAAGTGGCGGAGCCATGGGCGGGGGGTATGCTCCGCCCGTGAAGGGAACAGAGCGCTCACCACCTCCTCCACCAGCTGGGGGCGGAGACTCTGCGTCAGCGGGGGGGCCCAGGTGCGGAGTTTATTCCGCACCATTTTATAAGGGCGCCCCCATGGATCTCTGTTCAGAGTCTCCACCATCTCCTCGCGGGCCATATCCTTGGCCCGCTGGACAGCCTCGCGGAGGGCGGTCTTCGCCGCTCTGTACCCCTCGTACAGCTCCGCCTCCGAACGAAATGTCCACCACGGACTCGCCCCGCATCCGCACACACGTGGGAACAGAACCCCGATTTAGGACGACCAGGCCTGTTTCCAGAGCCCAGTCCTCCACCATCCTGCCCCGCACGTCCGTGTGACGGGAACCCCAGGCCAAATTCTTGGCGTTGAAGTCCCCGAGCACTAGCACGGGGAAGCGATGGTTTCCGGCGACGACGACACTCAACTCTGTTAAAGAGTCCTGGAACTCGGCGAGAGTTCGGCTCAGAGAGAAGTACACTCCCACTACTACTATCTCTCCGAACCGTGCTGCTACGCACCCCTGTCCCTTCGTGACTCCTTCGAGGGACGGGGTGCCGGCGGCGGCCGACGAAATTAGGGCCACTGAGCCGCTCAGGTCCTCCACCCAGTCATCCCTGGGCGGGACAAAGTACGGCTCAGCGACCACGGCGATGTTAATCGACCACTGCGCCATGCTCTGGAGCAACAGGTCCTGGGCGCAGGCGCAGTGGTTGATGTTCGCCTGGAGGAGGCGTAATGGAGCCATCACTCCTCCATTTCAGCCCCCTCCTGGGTCCCTTGCGAGGGCCCCTCCGCGGTGGCGGTGGCGGCAGTGGCGGCAGCAGCGGCGGTGACGGCGGTGGCGGCAGCGGCAGTGGCGGTGGCGGCGGCGGCGGTGGTGGCGGCGGCGGCGGCAGCAGAGGCGGCAGCGACGGTGGTGGTGGCGGCGGTTGTGGTGGAGGGCCTCCCTTTCCTCTTGGCTCCGTCGGGTGGAACGCAGCACTTGCTCCCTGCCCGGTGCTCGGCCGGCTTGCCGGCAGCACATGCGACGCAGTGCGGCGCGGCGCTGCACGAGCCGGCCGTGTGTCCGGGCTGACCGCAGCGGAAGCACAGAGTGCTGCGGTCCACCTCCGAGGTGCACTGGACGCCTACGTGGTGCCCCACATGGCATCGGAAGCACCTCAGAGGTCTGGGTTCCAGCAGCTTAACCTGCGCCGAAACCCAGCCGACCAGAAGCCTTCGGCCCTCCACAATTTTTCTGGCCGCCGTCACGGGGCAGCTTACCGTTACGGTACGCATGCCCGCGAAGTCAGGACGTATGGTGCCCGTCTTCACCTGGTCGACCAGACACCCGCCCGCCCTGACGACGGCGGCCACCACCTCTCCCTCCGTTACGGAGTCATCCAGGCCCAAGATGCGCATGTCTGCGCACTTGACGGGCCTGGATACTCGTGCCTCCTCCGCATTCAGGGACGCCCTTAGCTTCTCAGCTAGGGCGTCAGCGGTGGGGCCACTCGTTGCGCCGGGGATCTCCAGCATGCGGGCGCCAGTGGCGGTCACCCTATGCCGGAGGCCCCCGGTGATCCCCAGCTCCTGAAGGTCCACCGTCGCTCTGGCCTTAGTGAGCACGTCGCAGTACGTCACGCCCTTCTTGACCGCGTCCGGCTGCAGTGTTATCACCACAGCCGTGGTCTTCGGGGCGCGAAGCCTGGCCGCGACGGCTCGCTCCTTACGGCGCCGCCTTTGTGCCTTTTTCCTGGCCGCCTTGGCCGCCTTCTTCTTCTGCCCGACCACCTGCCATTCGGCGTCGGTCGCGGCAGAAGTGGGAGAGTTTTGGGGGCCGGGCGTAGGCTCTGGGGCCTTCTCCTTCCCTCCCTCTCCACCCCTCTTCCGGGCCGGCGCTGGGGTTTTGCCAGCGGGAGCCGGCCTTACCGTCACCGGGGCTCCGCCTGCAGGCACCGATTTAGCCGGCGCCGGGGCTCCGCCTGCCAACGCCGGTTTCGCCCTCGCCGGGGCTCCGCCAGCAGACGCTGGTTTGGCCGGCACCTGAGCCCGGCCTGACGGCCCGGGTTTAGGGGCGGCCGTTGCCGCTGCGGCCGCGTACGAGGCCGCCTTCGGCACCGGGGCCGCCGCCTTGCCCGCCAGAGGTGGGAGCAGGACTATGCCCTCCAGGACGGAAAACCGCGCCTGGAAGGCCGCCAGCTCCTGCCGAACCAGGTCCAGGACCTGGTTCTCCACCGGGATAGGCCGGCTCGGCAATTCCGCCTGCGCCCTGCCGGTGCTCCTCAAGGTGGCCAGGTCTGCCCGGAGCCTCCCGTTCTCCTCTCGGAGATGCTCCATCGCAGCCGTCAGGCGGGCGACCTCGGCTCGCAATTCGGCCACTTCGCCGGCCGAAGGGCCGGTATAGTTGGCCGCCTCCGCTGCCTCCATGATGGAGGCCGTTGCCGAGACTATGGCCCTGTTCTTTGAAGCTTGCAGCTTCTTCAGGGACACATCGCGGCCTCCACGACCGCCACAAACCTGCGCTTGCGGTCCGCCCCGGGGCTGCCAACCGCACCCGCCTCGTCGCCAGAGGACCCCGAAGCGACCGCGCGACCGGCCTCCGCCTCCTTTGTTGGCTCCTCCGCCAGTTCTGCCGCCTCCCGGGCAGTGAGCCCCCTCCCTTTGCCTCGCTCCCGGACTCCTCCCCGCCTGCTGGTGGGGATTTTCCGGGCCGAGGCCAGCTCCCCGTCGGAGGACGACCCCTGGCCGTCCTCTGACCTTGGCCGCTTGCTGCGAGACTTTTTCGCAGCAGCGGCCGTCTTCTTGGCACGGCTGGGGCTCCCTGAGCCTCCCGTGCTCGCACCTCCAGATGCGGCGTCGGACTCCGACCCCGCATCACTCCTCATCTCTTCTGTTTGTGTTGTGTTTTTAATAATATTTTCCATTTTTGTTCCCACGAGTACTTTCCAAGTTTTATTTACTCAAAAAAATAATCGGTTCGCACTAGCGACTAAATCAAGCTACCCATTAGCCAAGCTTAGTACCTCCCTCACGGTGCGCCGCCGCTTGGAGGTTTGGGGAATTTTTTATAGAGGTTAATCTTCCTCGCGGTCCGGGCGGTTAAGCCAAGACCCTCGACCCCCTTCAACAGCCAGAGACATGACCTTAACTGTCTCCAGGGCTACGAGATTAGCGGTGGCAGCAGGGTTACCCCTCCTGCCTGCCCGGCGGCAGGGTAAGTGCACACCGGGCCCGCTCTGACCCCCCACCACAACTGCCGCTCAGCTACTCAGAGCGACACGTGTGGAGCGATCCTCCTGGCAGGACATTGGCATGCGGACAGCGAGATTCCACTGGGAAATAATCCCAGTGGAAAATCGCTGCCCGCACCCCGGGATGCACCGGCCCGAACACTGGTCTTCCCCCCGGACGTATCCAGAAAGGAACCCCAGTACCCAGGCACACGTGGAGGTTTTCTGCCCGAGCACCCCTAGCAATATGCTTCGAAATGATTCAGATTGAGATCGATAGTGTGTTTCGCAATTAGGGTGCAGATTAACTGACCAGTCGGTCAGTTAACAATCCAAAATTGCCTGTAAGTTTTTAAATACCGTTCAACACATCGCATTTTCGTAATGGCCGTTGTTAAGACTATGCCGACCGCACAGTGGCGCCCTCATCGTTTGTTTGGTTATTTCATACAATTTAGAATGAAAATGCAGAAAATAAGCACGTTGAGTTGTGCTTTACAAGGTTATATGTTAATATTATTAGAAACGGTAGTTTTATATTGTTTAGTTTTATTATAATCCTTAAAACGGAATTATCCGTGTTGAGTTTTATAATAATCCTTAAAACGGAATTATCCGTTTTAAGGGTTATAATAAAACTAAACAATATAAAACTACTGTTTCTAATAATATTAACGAATAACCTTGTGAAGCACAACTTAACGTGCTTATTTTCTGCATTTTCATTCTAAATTGTATGAAATAACCAAACAAACGATGAGGGCGCCACTGTGCGGTCGGCATAGTCATAAGGCCTCGCTTCTCATGCACACGGTTCAAATCTGAGCAAGTACCAATGTGACTTTTTCAATTTATACGATATTTATGAGTTTATCTTGGACATTTCTGATATTGGTGAAGGGAAAATATCGTGAGGAAACAAGAACTTATCTGTACTAATAATAAAGCTGAAAAGTTTGTATGAATGCGCTGAAATCTCTGAAACCACAAGTCGGATTTGAAAAAATATTTTTGCATTTGTTGACCCAGTTTTTGAGGCAGGTTATTTAATATCACGTTAACCCTATAAGGAGCCGAAAAAAACGAAAAAAGGTCAGAAATAATGCTAAACGAAATCGAAGTGATAGCGCGGGCAGGCGATGCGATGCGACGGGGTGGGTTGGGGGAACAAGAAATTTCACGCGGACGGAGTCGCAGGCAGAAGCTAGTACTTGACACGTCTTGAGCAAGCATGGTGATCAGAAATAGGCTGGGATTATAACATCACATTTTATTTTTGTCTCAATTATTTTTCTATCTCTACACTCGTAGACGCGCACTCATCCTCGTAGGAAATCGTTCAAGATCGACAGACAGAGAGAAACTTGACAGAACATTATGCAAGACTTGAATTATAACAACCCCTTGGAATAACTTGTTCAACCAGCAAATGTTATTACATGAGGAGGTTGGGGGAAATTGGCCTAATACAGACTGAAGGAGTGAATTTATTTGAAGAGAATTAGAAATGTTTAATAAACTGAACTAGTGCCTCTGGTGATTTAAAAAAAAATTCAAAGTCAAAGTGACCTCTGCGCTGCCACCGACAACGCCGTGGATTTGGCAAAACAAGATTTAAAATACAGTCGTGCTAGCGGCACGAAGAAGAAGAAAAAATCTTTGAAGTTTACCATAGTATTATTTTACTTTAATCTTATTTTTCCTTAACATTCAGCCGTTGTTTTGTTGATGTTTCATCATTATACAGAATTCAATTAAATAGATGCTCAAAATTAAAACATCTAATCCAACGTGTTATAAAGAAAATTTAGAGCATGTCATTAAGAAAAGGGATGCACATACGTGCGCGTAGGTAAGCGATTTGGCAACGTTGTCGCGCGTCCTTTTTTTCGAAGAAACAGTCAAAGTTTGGTAAATGAGCACTAGCCCAACGCGTTGCCAACTTGCTTCATGTTGTGAACTCTGCGATGAATGGATTGCTTATCGGTCGCGCGCTAAAATTGATACTTTTATTTTAATTATTTTCTATTGGAACGCCGATAATTTGTGTTTACTTGAAGACAATAACTTATTTTGATCTACGACGATAATTACACGATTTTTTCTACAATTTAGATTTCGGAAATGTAATGTGTAATATTAAAAAAAAGCGCGGGCTTGTTGCTTTGCGTTGCTTGCTTGTGCATCTAAGTTTGATGAAAGAATCGTTAGCTTAAATTAACACTTTCTATTGTTATTGCAATTTTACATGTCATTCACCCCAAAACGAGGCATCATTCTATAATTTATTTCAATTTAAAATGCTTCCACCTACCAAAAAACCAAAAATTCTACCAAAAATTCGAAAACATGTGACATCTACCAACTCGCACTTGGCCCGCGTGGTGGATTACGGTCCACTCTCTCTCATAGAGAGGAGGCCAGTGTCCCAGCAGTGGGAACATTATAGGCTGATTATGATATAATGCTTCCTCAAGACCCACAAAAGTCTTAATACCAACAAATAAACAAAATAAATATCAATAAACTTTGTTAAGAATTTCTACATGCCCATGCCTTATCCCTCATGCCCCATTTGCCTCTATTCAAGAAGTTCCCCATTGAGTTGCCAAACTCCAAGCTAGGTTCAGCTTTAAGTTAAAACTTTAGCAGCTAGTTTGTATAGAAAATCAATAACGCAAAATGCGATTCATATTTGGTCTAAAGCATCAACAATTTATACTCACATTTCGTGAGTTAAAAAAACTACCAACTTGCAAACTGCACTTGCTACTTACTATACATATGCCCAGGCATGGCTTAGCTATGGGGTTATGCTGTGGGGTAACAGTACTGATTCGCAGACCATATTTATTTTGGAAAAAAAGTTAATTCGAATAATAATTAATATAGAACAAACAGAAAGTTGCAAACCACACTTCCTAAAACACAAAATACTCACACTTCCCTGTTTATACATCTTAGAGTTATGTAAATTTGTCAGAAAATACCCAGATTTCTACACAAATTGCGAAGAAACACAAATAAGATACATTTCGCGACACAATAGAAACAAAGTAAACATCCCTCCATCCCGACTAAAAATGCACTCAACCAGTCCTTTAGTAATATCCGCCAAAATATATAACAAACTGCCAAATGAAATTAGAGAAGTAAGGAAAACCAATATATTTATTAATAAAGTGAAACAATTTCTGGAATCTAAGTCATACTACTCGGTAAAGGATTTTTTAGATGATAAATCGATCGGAAAATAAAAAATAAATGATTCTTTATACTATTCACCAATGATTCTGTTAAGATATTTATTAAATATATTTAATCTAATATAATATAAAATTTAATAAAATATAAATTCCCAGATAAATGATAACATATTTTAATAATAATGACGATAAAAAATTAATAACAGTACCTGACTTAATTTATCAATACCTACACACGGACATAATAATAATAATTATACATAATTGATTTAAATGAATATATAACTTTAATAATGATGACGATAAAAATAAATACCTGACAAAAGTTACCTAACCTACTATACAAAACATAATAATAATATACATACATACATTAATTGCTATAATAATAATTTGACAATAAAAATAAATAGAATATCTGACATAATTTACAAATTCTTTTAAAATAGTCATAATATTAATAATAATGAAAAATTAATAAAAATACCTGACTTAATTTATCAATACCTACTTGCTTACACACGGACATAATAATAATAATTATACATAATTGATTTAAATGAATATATAAATAATGATGACGATAAGAATAAATACCTGATAAAAGCTGCCTAACCTGCTTATAAAAACAGAATAATAATAGACATACATAAATTAATTTCTTTAATAACAAATTGACGATAAAATAAATAAAATATCTAACATAATTTACAAATTCTTATGCAATAGTCATAATATTATAATAACATGCATACACAATAAATTAAAAAATCACAAAACAAAAAATAAATTAAAAAATTGGACACAATCTACCAATATTTATACACGTATTTATACATCTATTAGATCTACCTACAATAATTAATTCCGTGAATTGTTTTTTTGGCGCCATCCTTTCTCCTACCTTTGCTGTGCCCGACAGGGTCCATATTGATCTTGACAATATTTTATACCATCTATGTACATAATATGGAATGCAATAAAGAATTGAGTATTGAGTATTGAGTATAAAATTGTTGATGCTGTATTCTAATGTAAAGTATGCTTCAGCGATGTAAGGCGCTTGATTATACAGAACTAGCTTTTGCGCGCGGCGGCGTGGAGGTCTGAAATTATACAACTGGAATGTACTATTGGTATAAAAAGTATCCTATGTCCTATACCAGGCTATGTTCTTTCACATCTACTCAGCCGTTAAGGCATGAAAGGGAAGAAAAACCTTTGACACACATAGATATTAATATGGATTTAACTTTATGAACAGAGCGGTTATTTGTTTATAACAAGCTTTGTCCTTGGGAAGGCCGCTGGAATCCGCTGGATGCGGGAAACACAGAAACGGTCAAAATAGCGGTGCTTGGTAGAGGCTATAGGTCCAGCAGTGGACGTGTTTCGGCTGAAATGATTTGATTATAAACACGATTTTACACAAGCTGGATTGTGTGAAGAATACATGGCTAGAAAGGGGACGATTACTGAAATGACGGTTGAAAGAGACTTATGGAAAAAGAAGACATTCTATGCTGACCCAACAATTGCTACAGATGCAGGAGAATGATAATGTTTTTAATTAACAACAATTTTGCAGCTTGTCTCGATGTCACCTTTTCGCTCGAGACTTGAAGACTTGCGAGCCTTCAAGTCTCACAGCCCACCTGCACACACACACCACACCACACCTGCACACACACCACACACGAACACACGCACCGCACAGCACACCTGGGGGTTATCACCGTTGTAATTCTGTGCTGTGGTTATTTATCTATGTGTAGAAAAATAAAGTGTTTATTAAATAAATATATATGCTACTGTGAATGTGTACACACGGCTACACTTCAAGCTATACCAGTCCAGTTTTAGCTGACCTCGCATTGTATAGGTTTTTCGTACAATCAGAAGTCAGCTTATACTGCTTATGTATAGCTTGATGTGTACGAATGGACATCAATATACTGCCATAGGGTTATGATGAAGATGTTACTGAGCAAATGTCAATTGTTAGAAATGTAAACGAAACGCAATCGTCTTCTAAACGAAAGACTTTTTTTTTAAACTTACCACGTAATAAATTCTACACGGAAGAGGCGGTATGGTCGAAAGACTTATAGCCTGATATTTGGGCGAATTAAAAAAAAAAGCAATCGTCTTCTGTCACTTTTGTTTTGTCGTCTCTCTCTGTCTTGCGCTGTCAGTCAACTGACTTAGCATGCACTTGTGTGTTAGGCTGACATCGAATAAATCCCTTTTAAATAAAATCAATCTTGTCTTCTTTCATCAAACTCATACGCATAATCCAACACGCTCGCGTACTACAATAATGAAACCTTAAGAGGATGAGAAGACGATTGAACAGACTTCAAATAAGTAATACTCCATTATTCGTAAAGTTTACCATCTCAACAATAGTTCTCAACAGAATTTATCAATATTGCAATTCACAGTTTAATGGACCTATAATACTTAAAGTGTATAAACCAGATTCGTCAATCAATCAGTGGAATTGAATGCGAATGGCCGCCGTTTTAATGCGGACCATCAAATGGACGCCACTTAAGCCTCAAAGTGAATTGCTGTGCCATTTAGTAAACGATAATCGAGAATGTTAATGACTGCTGCAGAAAGTAATAATAAACTTGGGGAATCTTGTAAACATACATAAACTCACGCCTTCGTGCCATGGGGCCTGGCAGAAACTACAGAGCTCTATCTGATACGATCCTTAAATAATCATTTTGCTTTGTTTACGTTTCTACATCGACCATAATTGCGTAACACACTAAAAGTAGCGATGACTTTCATTTTCACAGTTCAACAACATTCATTGCGTTATTTACGTTGTTGAGCAGACATTTTTTTCGAATATATAAAGCGATGGATTAGCAATATCCTTCAAAATGATTCAGACTGTGATTGAAAATGTATTACACAGTTAGGGTACTGGTCAGACACGCACACCGGCTGCGAGTACAACGTACCTGACCATTCTAAACCTTCTTTTTCTGGATTCTTGTACTTTAAGGCTGCCTGTCCATTGACGCGCAGAAAAGCCGCGGAGCGGAGAAACGGAGAAATATTAACCAATAGAAAATTACATTGAGATTTTTATGTAATCCTATTGGTTAATATTTCTCCGTTTCTTCGCTCCGCAGCCTCGCTCCGCGTCAATGGACAGCTAGCTTATGGCTGGAAATACTGTTACGCTGACGTCGGTCGCTAATGTCAGTCGGGTACCGATTTATATGGACTGGTGCTCGCTGACTGTCGGTGCTACAGTAAACACGCGGTACGCGTGTCCGACGCGACGGTACGCGCCCGTCGTTAGCGTAAGAGAAATTCAGATTGTGAATATTTTTTTGTACATAATAATAAACTTTTTAACGATTTGAGATGTGAGTTCTGATGCATAATAATTATTTAGTAGGTAGAAGTTCGGAAATTAGATTTTTCACTTTCTAGATCTTTCTAATTTGACTTTCTAGAGTTGGCAATTCATCGACGTAAGACATATTTTAACATCAAGGCGTTGCTGGCCTTCCTTGAGGAGCTGGGGTGGATCGAATAATCGATTTTCCCACCCGTACGCAAAATACGCGCATTGACGTGGAGTTGCGGACCCCAGCCCGTATTACCTATTACCTTCATCGATATACCACTTAAGTACCTACTGAACTGCATTCAATTAACCTAAACGATATCCGCGCAAGTCTACCCCTTTAGAAAAAAAAATAAGTTTTTGACGGAAAAAAACAAAAAATAAAATTGAGGGGAAATATGCGTCACATCTACGCAAAACTGCCATCGCTCAGCATAATGCTGTTACACTGCGATACAGAGCCTTAGCACTGGTTTTTAGAGACAGCTGGCGTTGACGTGATGACGTCGTTAACACTTGCCTGGTGAGTATTTAAACCACTACTAATTAATAGGTTTTATTTATTTAGGAACAGATCATGTGCACCAGATAAGTAGTAGCCTGTTTACAACATAAACAATTCGGTCAAGTGCGAGTCGGACTCGCGCACAATTTAATCTGAAATTGTAGGTACCTATGTACGAGTAAATAGTTGATCATGGGAAAAAAACTTTTTTTTTGTAATGTAACTACTAATTTACGGTTTTCGAATTTTTCCTTTACTTATGCTACATGACATTGCTTCTTGCCAAATTTCATGATTCTAGGTCAACGAGAAGTAGGTACCCTATAGGTTTTGATTTCGGAACATAAATGCCCGTATCTTTTGATTGCTTTGACTTAGAAGTTTGATTTCGTCACTGCTTCAAGAGATTGCAACCTTGAGTATTTAATATTAATTACAACTTGATAACTCTACGCGTTCCTGAGAAAAAGGGTGTTAACAGACGGACAGACAGATGGATAACGAAGTGTTCTTATAAATAAGGGTTCAGTTTTTCCTTTTGAGGTACGGAACCCTAAAAACTAGACGTAGTTATACGATTTTCGCCTCTCTCTCGGGCAATTCAATGAACAGATTACAGTGGCACCCAGGTCTAAGGTCAGGCAGGTTACGGGGCGATGGCCTGACATAAAATGATTGCATACCAACCTTA
The DNA here is from genome assembly GCA_949316385.1 of Globia sparganii. Classification (NCBI taxonomy): domain Eukaryota; kingdom Metazoa; phylum Arthropoda; class Insecta; order Lepidoptera; family Noctuidae; genus Globia; species Globia sparganii. The sequence goes on along the minus strand of OX438675.1, from coordinate 9,650,006 downwards.
CAGAGGGAGGATTCCACTCATCTCCCTGACCTAATTTCCCACACTGACCTTTCATCTTGTTCAGGAAGATTAATACTGACAAGATTTTTTTAGTTATGTTAGTTGATGTTTTTGGTGTGAATGTTTTGGGATTTCTGAATATTTATTTTTAAAATATTAGTAGTATTATATAAAAAGGCTTTCAAAGTCCGTGGCATACTAACCTGTCCGCCATTTTGTCTTTTTTCAAAATGGCGGCCACGCATGAAACTTAAATAATCAGAAAACATAATCAGACCAAACCCCGTAAAGAGTCACGTTTCCAAAATATTAACGTTCAAAGTTGATCACGTGTCATCCAATATTTTTAATAACTTGCTTACATCATGTTACATAGATTTTGATTACTTTAAACTTTCACAGTGATTATTTCTAACATTTAAGCAACAAGATGTACGCAAGACGTACGCGGATCTAGGAGGATTTCCACACAGAAACAGGTTTCAATTATGGTCCTTAAATCCTGTGTGATTCAATGAATGAATGAGAAATTATAATGATGGAATTAACACCTCGTTTCTGGAACGAAAATAAACACAAATATTAGCTAACAAATTGTCAAGCGCGCGTAACCTGCTGTGATTGGTTGACTGAATTAGCAACAGCCAATCGCATCACTTACTTGACTTGCACGATTTGACGCTTCAATAATTTTCGTTCCAGAAACCGGGCGTTAGTTTCATCAACATAATTTCGAAAATCAAATGACATGATTGCCGTTACAACTGTAACAAATAGAAACTTTCAGTCTCATTAGAAGGCTGAAAGTTACCCAAAGAGCAATGGAGAGGGGCCATGATTAAAGGTTCCCTACGCGATCGAATCAGAAATGAAGAGATACCTAGGAGAACCAAGGTAACCTACATATCCCGAAGAATTGACAGGGCAGGACATAGTTCCCGCAGAACAGATAGACGCTGGGGCCGACACCGATGACTTGTTGAAGGCCGCAGGAAGCTGCTGGATGAGAAAAGCACAGAACCGGTCGAAGTGGTGGTGCTTGGGGAGTTCTATGTCCAGCAGTGGACGTCTTTCGGCTGAAATGATGATGATGAGGAATTTCGATAGCCATTTTGCGAGACCTAAACCGACTACGTAGAATAATCCGTTATCTATAAATGATAAAAACACGACTACAAATTAATTATACAGTGTGAAAAGAATAAATAATTAATTAGCTGTCATGATGGTTCTGTTCCGCACCTGTCACCTCGCTTTGGAGATTTTTTTCCACAAAGCGCTTTAAGAAAATGTTATTTGAATTTCCTTTATTAAAGTTTTAGAATATCTTCAGAGTCCGAATTATTTTTTTGTAAGAAGTTGAGTTGAGTTCTATATATTCTACCACTACATATACGATGTACAAATATCACAAGTGCAATTAATTGAGAGATTTTGTTACAATATTATTATAATAGGTAATCGTTACTTTAAAATCAATTTCAAAATTAATTACATTTAATTTTGGTTTTATACAATGTTCCATATATCTTGGGATCATTTTTAACGGCCGCGACATACGAGTTGTAGATCGTGGGTTCAAACCCAGGCAGGCACATTACTTTTGGTGATTTATTTCATCACCATTCAAATACGGTGAATAAATAAAAAAAATAAATAAAAATAAAATAAAATTTATTTAGGTCCTTTTACAAAGTAATACATTTACAAACTTATAAATACTTAGTAGTACCAAGTTCTTAAGGGATTGGCTTAACTCATATTAAAGCTAGTTTAATTTACACGATTTTTACTTATCTATGAAAGGTGCGTTGGTACTGTCATTCTAACTTGTAGCGACCTGCCTGAGCTAGGTTAATAAAAACCTGTGTTTCAGGCCATCCCCATACTAAGCGGTCAGCTAATTATTTATCCATAGTTAGTTATTTTTTTACAATAATACTATCCTATTTAATATTATAGTAGGTACTAAATACAACTAAATACAATTAATATTATAATAGGTACTAAATACAATTAAAAATTACCAATTTAATAACTACATCATTATTGAAGTATTTCTAGAAGTCTTTCTGTGTCTGTGTAATCAAGTTTACCCAAATATTCGCGTATCTTCAGACTACAATGTTTGTTACTGGCACTATAAATATTAAGAATTCTATTGAGCTTATTATATAAATCGGGTCCTAAATAAACATAGAATCGGTTTACAAAGGCATGTCTAGTTTGAGGCTTTATGCAGACCAAATCCTTCCTTCTCTTGTCAGAAGGTACTGGCTTGTAAGCTAGTTCAACGTGCTGCTGCATTATGATGTGCAGAATAAATAATTGACGTACTGTTAGCACCTTACAAGCAATGTAAAGCTGGTGTGTAGGAAATCTGAAAGGCCTAAAGGTGGCTACCTTTAGAATTGCTCTTTGAGCACGTTCTAGGGGGAGTAAAATAGACTTTGCAGCACCACCCCATGAAGTTATGCAGTATGTAAGTACGGATTGGCACAAAGCTAAATATACCTGTTTAATTAATTTAAAGTCAGCAATGTAGCGTAAATTCTTAAAGATATATATGAGTTTACGAACTCGCGTACATTGCAAATCAATGTGTTTACGGAAATTTAGATTTGTGTCAATTGTGACACCTAAATATTTCATGTGGTCAGCCTTAGCTAGAGTAGGACACGAACACGCAGCGTCAGCGTCTGTCGTACGCGTACAGTTATGAGCATAAATGGTAAGGTTAGTAAGTGGTATATTAGTGTTTCTCATTCTAAATATAATATACTTGGTTTTATCTGCATTTAATGTTAGTAGATTCATACGAAGCCAATTTGATACAATGTTAAACCCACTCTGAGCATATTTATAGACCTCCTCTCATGATTTAGCCGAGAACAATAGGGCTGTGTCATCTGCATATGACATTATGATACCATCTGCTAATTTCAGGTTGCACAGCTCATTTATGTAAATTAAAAACAACGTTGGTCCCAAAATACTTCCTTGTGGAATGCCGTAGCCGCTGTTTTTAAGTTCTGAACTTTTATACTGACCGAGTTTTACACACTGATGACGATTTCTAAGGTAATCAGAAAAAAGTTGGAGTTGTGTTCCTCTTATCCCAAATGTTTCAAGCTTGTGCAATAGTTTAGAGCAAGAAATAGTGTCGAAAGCCTTGGCAAGATCCAGGAAAATTCCCATGCAATGCAAGCCATTATCCAGATTTGTCGTAATATAATTTGTCAATTTGTGAACTGCTTGGCAGGTTGATCGTTTTGGTCTAAAACCAAATTGCCTATCTGAAAGTAGTTTGTTGTCCTCAAGATATTTTATTAACCTATTATTTATAATTCTTGCCAAAATTTTCGAGAGGCCTGTTAAAAACTGAAATGGGTCTGTAGTTATTAACGCAGTGTGAAAAAAACATCGTGATAGATACATAGGACTAAAAATTCGAAGAGAAGTGACATCTATCATCCCGCAATGGGCCCTCCGCTCTCACAGGCCCTCCACTCTCACAGAGAGGACGCCTGTGTCCCAGCAGTGGGAACATTATAGGCTGATTATGGTTATGGTATAACTGGAAGCCAACTCCAACATAATTGAGAAAAGGCTATGTCGAAGAGATTTAATTGTTAACCTAATGTAACGTCAATACGTTACATTAGGTTAACGTTACATTAGCTTCACATTATTTCAATTTGTAGCTGGATATTGATCCAGGTACAAATTGAAATAATGTGAAGCATTGTACAGATTTAGCATATCAAGCTGCAAGCTGCTACAATTTGTCATAAAGCTGATTGGGAAAATTTGACAGTTTCGGGTAGCTTGATGTGCTGGCGTCTGTACAGACGCCAGAGGAGGTGAAAGAGATAGGAGGTATGTTCCATATCTCCTACTTGCACCTTAGCTCAAGTTTGCAAAATCAAAAATATATATAGGTAGTGTAGATACTATTCTATTTTGTTTTCACAGCTATCTAACGAGAAGCAATCAAACTTAATTACTATGGTGTTGCTAATACAAAGAGATAAAAAGTTCAGTCATAAAGAGTTTCAGAAAGACAAATCACTCCTACTTTGTTGTCTTTATCTGTGTTGTGTTAAGATTTTTGTCGACAATCCACAAACAAAACATAGCACACGGAATTCACAAAGGACCACCCAGATTCACCCATTCTGGGATATATAATCAATTCCATGATGTAATAATTTTTTTTTTTTTTTTTTGGCAGCCTTCTATAATAATTACGTAGTTTTAATTTACAGATGCCGCCAGCACATCAATCTACCTAAAACTGTAAATTTTCCCAATCAACTTTGAACCATATGCTTTAGCGAAAAAGTTGTTTACTAAAGAAATTTGACATATTTGTAGCAGCTTGATGTGCTGGCGTCTGTACGTGTACATATAGAACGCATTATTTTTTACTAAGGCGTCAAAGTCTAGAACAATTACAATAGAGACTGATCAAAGATAAGATCGTTGTATATCTTTGTTCTCAAATTCATTACAGCGTTGTCGCCGTACAAATGAATGTTTCTACTACTGCCAACATTAAAATAAAATATAAAATATTAATTCCTGGCCGTTGACTTTTTATTTTTTTATCCCAAGTCACCGAACAAAACGGGTTAAGCCTTTACAACAACATTGTGAATATATTTGTTGCTAATCAAAATTATTTAAAAAAAAAATATATTTTAATCTGACGCAATTAGTCTAAAGTGGTATAAACAAAAACATTCACATTTTCAAAGCATCGTCCTCTTTTCAACCGCAGTCGGATAAAACGCCACAGCGTTTTACGGAGTATGCACCACTTTCCGTTAGTTATGGCACAAAGTCGCAGCCGCTGGAATTTAAAAGTTCCTTAATTTGAGTGCGCTCCAAACTTCTCTTGTGGAAGTGTACTGATGCCGTTTTGTTTTTGGTACAGAAATATCTGGGAATTTAGGGAACCTTTGTTTATTCATAAGTCAGTTTTGATTGGGTGTTGTATTACATGCCATTGTTTATTGGCCATCCACATTACGGAGAACGCTGATGAATTATTTAAATTAAGTATTTTCCCCCCTTATAAAGTATCACGGCGGGTGATGATTTCTTCACACTACAATCTAACGTTATTTACTGATAAATAATTTAAACTGCTTATTTAAATAAAGTGATGTGCAAATCATAATAACTCAAACTAAAAGCATTTATTTCAAGTAAACCAATTACAGGCACTTTTGAATTGTCAGGGGGTCGGTCAGTCAGAAAGATGTAGCTAGTAATAACACAGTTCATTTTTAGGGTTGCGTACCTTATAAGGAAAAAACGGAACCCTTATAGGATAATTTCGTTGTTCGCTCATTCATTTGTCTGTCTGTCTGTTACGACGCTTTCTCTCAGGAACGTGTGAAGGTTTCAAGTTGATATTAATGGGTGATGCCTGATGCCCTATCTCCCCAAGTTCCAAGATCCCCAAAATTATTCTTCTTATATGACATTCATTCCCAACGTCCCAAAAATATAAAATTAAATTATTTGTAAAGTTCACACTTGACCAATCCTCGTAAAGACGTGTCCAAAAGTGTTAGAATAAAATAAAATCAGTGCCTAGTTAAAATTAACCTTATTTGTGCTAGTGATTTAAGATGTTTTTGAGATATATCCAGGGTGTGTTAGGGATGTAGCCAGGGGGTGCGTCAGGGATGTATCTAGGTTATTCTAGGGAAAATGTAGTGATTTCAAATTTTAGAAACAATCATATTGTAAAGAATAATAAGAGATAATAAATTGGACGGTGACCCTCAAACTAGGCATTTGCCAGTATGTTATGTGTCTTGGGGATCGGAATTGCGATATTTTCAGAGTGAGGTACATAGTGATTATTGCATGACAGGAAAACACAAACTAAAATTAAACTAACTTCAATTAAAATAAAACTCATAAAATATACATTGCCATCAGCTTGAGATCAAACAGAGCAAAATAAAATCATTAGGGTGAGATTTAGGTACCTATAAGTAGCCTGAACTCAAAAATACTGAGACAATCTATCTATAAATTGCTTGCATAGTTTACTAACATCACCAAATACCCAATATTCTAACGTCCCATGTCAACTGAACTGCAAAATGTTTTGATAACCTTTATAACGTCCCAACTAACACCGTTTAACCCAAGGGATCGGATTTGGATGTAATTTTCAAACCGGGACGGGACGTTTCACCCAACAAGGTTTGACCCGGATTTACTATATAATAACTATCAAAATTGTCTGTTAGATATTGAAGAAACGTTCTTGCAAAAGACTTTTAAGCAGAAGTCTGGAGTAATGCACAAAATTAATGATTGAATTCTGGAAATATTTAGTTATTTTGAACAGATGCTTGAGTTTCAAAAAAATTTTTTTTTTTTATAATGGTACATTACGATACGTGACTTACGTAGTCCATTATTGCACAGTATGCATAAATGAATAGACTACTGAAGTCACACGTATTATTGTACTGTTTTATAACTCATCATTTGACCTAAGCCCGCACTTAAGTCACGCTTTCCTAAATAAAAAATGGACTACTTAAGTCGCAGAAAAGTGTGACTTAAGTGCGGGTTTAGGTCACATAGTGCTATAAATAACATTTAAGTACACTTGTCGTTACATAAGATTCAAATAAAAAAAATTGACAGAAACGAGTAAGTTCCGCGCTCTCTAATTATGGGAGCAAGGAGCATCTTGGGGCTTAATTCGTTAGGAGTCCGTTCCGCACAGAATTTTATCTAAAAATAACATTCCATTTACATCAGATTGTCTATTCAAGCTCTTAAAGATCGGTATTTAAATACGTGGTTATACAATATCAACTTCTTAAAACTGTTAATTTTAGTGAACCACACTTCGATCGGGTCTTCCTCACCGTTCAAATTTTTAGTTGGGTATACCACTTTATAACTGCATTAACAATTCTCAGTGTACTGAAAAATTCCTGCCTGTTCGTCTTTTTCGTTCTCTTAGTTTTAACGCAAGTTAAATAAAGACAGAAAATAAAGTACTGTTTTGGGGTATGGTCCCAATTCGGGCAAGGATCATTTTGAGTACTTATTCAGTTTCATTGGAGAGTAAAATGTTCGCGGTTTGACGTTACATATTAGAATATTAGAGTAGGTAGATGGGGTAAGCCTTTGCTTACCCTGTCATTGAATATATATTTGATTTTTTATTGAACGTCAAACAAATTTTTGAAATGAACTGCGCTCGCTTACAAAAAATGACTATCTAAACTTCAAAGCAACAGATTGAGCCACATAGAGCAAAATAAATGCAAAAAAATCAACATTTTTTTTTTTGTATTTAGTGTAGTTCAATCATCATCTGTGTAGAGGTTATAGTAACCCTTCAGGCTGATTATTGTTCAAGTGGACTGTATTAATTGAAAGACTTTGCTTAGTTCACGTAGCTTTATTTTCTAGTTGTTAACATACTTAACAAGTTGAGAGTTTTAATCGACTGACGCCCGCGCACTACGAGCGTCCTATATTTATACCTTTTGGCGCTAAGCGCTCGGGCCGGCGGCACCCCGTCCCGCGCGCCGCACCCCCCACCAATTTGGCCCACTTTGATCACGTATCGACGGAGCGGACTCTCGACAGGTTTCGACTCGTCGGAACCTGCTCATACGTGTGGCTCCGTCGATCTTTTAGTTCGGCGTCCGCAACAGTTCTCCCCCCGGCGCAGCCTGCGTAGCCTCTTCCTTCTTCATCAGGACGACGAGCTTGCTCACCGGGCGTCGGAAGATGCCGGTTCTGGTTCGCACCTCGACGACTCGAATGTTGCCGTCTGCTCCAGGATGCGTTTGCCCGACGACTCCTATCGGCCAGGTGTTCCGGGGCAGCGTGTGGTCGACTAGACCACGTCTCCAGCCTGCAGGGGCCGGACGTCGTTCTCGGGTTCGTCCACCAACGTCGGCAGGTACTCTCGTGGCCGGTGTCTTGGGCGTTCCCCTCAGTCTCTTGCAGAAGGCGCACTTCCTTTCAATCGTGCGCACGGTGGGTCGTAGGTGAATAACCCAGTAGCGCTGCCGTAGGTCGTTCGTTACACGCTCCCTGTTGGCGTGCCCCGCAGCGCAGTGCTCCCGTGGCACGATGAGCTTGGCCAGTGGATGTCGGCCATCTATGATGATGGGCCGCTTCGTCTCAGTGGGCGCTGAGGAAGCCTCGATCCGTCCTCGCACCTTCAGGAGTCCATCCTCTAATATAGGATCTAGTAGATACAGCCTGCTCGACTTTGTTAAGGGGTGAGCAGACTTGATCCTTTTTAGTTCTTCGTTAAAGCTGTCTTCTTGCGCGTGCCAGATTAGTTCCCTCTCGGCGCGCTGGATGTGTCGATGCTCCATGCTGGTCGCCTTACGTCGGCAGATGTCAGTGAAGGCAAGCGCTCGTGCAGTGGCCCTTACCAGGATTTCATATTTCGAGAAGCGGGCAGGGTCGGGTAGCCAGCTGTCTCGTCCCGGTTCTTCCCTGGTGTGCAGGACCTCGTCGTCTTCTTCTTCTCGCGTTGACATCTTGGGCCATCGTTCTTCCGGTTGGTATAGGAAGGCAGGCCCCTGGAACCATCGATCCGTTGTGCTCAGTGGAGTGTCGCTGAGCCTCGTTGCGTCGTCCGCCACGTTATGTTCCGTTGGCAGCCATCGCCATTCTCCTTTGTTAGTGAGTTCAGCGATCTCACCCAGTCTGTGTGCGACGAACGGTGTGTAGCGTCGCATGTCGTTGTGGATCCAATGGATCACGGTGGATGAGTCGGTCCAGTAGGTTGTCCGACCAATCTTCAAGCGGTGTTCCCTTCTTATCGTGTCGGTGAGTCTTGCCCCGATGACAGCTGCTTGTAGTTCGAGCCGAGGTATGGTCTGCGCCTGTCTTGGCGCTACCTTGGCTTTGGCCGCCACCAATACTACGGCGACACTCCCGTCGCTGCCTGTGATCCTCCAGTAGGCCACGGTCGCATAGGCCTGTTCGCTGGCGTCACAAAGCACGTGGAGGTCGATGTGGTCGTACTTCTTCGTCGTGTAGCAGCGTGGCAGTCGGAGTTTGGTTATCTCGTTCAGGTGTGCCAACCACGATGCGAAGAGCTCGTTCTCTTCTGCTGGTATCTCTTCGTCCCACGTCGTCTGAAGGCGCCATAAGCTCTGTAAGATGATCTTAGAGCGGATGGTGTAGTGGCTTAGCAGTCCAAGTGGGTCGTAGATTGACATCACGGCGCTTAGGGCTTCGCGCTTGGTCGGCGCTCGAGCCCGGTCTCGTACCTCCGCTGGCACTCGGTTCATGGATGTATTGAACCCAAGTTCATCTCGTTCGGCGTTCCAGAACAGGCCGAGTATCTTGCTTTCCGGCTGTTCTCGCCCCAGTTGTGTGGGTGCAGTGGCGTACAGCTCAGGAGGTATGTCGCGCAGCACTGACTGATCGCTAGCGTTCCATCCCCGCAGCGTGAAGCCGGCGTTGGCGTGCACCGTTCTCGTTTCTTCCACCGCTCTCCAGGCTTCCATCGGGTCGTCATAGCTCGCCACTAGATCGTCCATGTAGTGGCTTTCTTTTATAGCCGATAGCGCTCGCGGGAACTCCTGCCCATGCATGTCCGCGTTGTGATTACGGACATAATGAGCCATGTACGGGGAGCTCGCGGCGCCGAAGATCATGCTCTTCATCTTGAATTTGAGTGGAGGCGTGTCTCGTTCATCGCCTCGCCACAGGAACTGCTGCGCTGGTTGATCTTCTGGTCTGATCTTTATACGTAGGAACATTTCTTGTATGTCCGCTGTTACTGCCACCGCCTTTTCCCTGAATCGGAACAGGATTCCTGGCAGCGACAGTAGCAGGTCCGGTCCCTCCAGAAGTTCGTCATTAAGGCATATTCCGTGGCTTCTCGCGGCTGCGTCAAATACCAGCCTACACTTGCCGGGCTTGTTTGGGTTCTGCACGGAAAAGTGTGGCAGGTACCAGCACACCGGGCTCATACGTTCCGAGCCGTCGCACGGTGTGGCGTATCCTTTCTGCAGCAGGTTCTGTATCTGGTTGGAGTACTCTCTGGCGAATTCAGGGTCGGCGTCCATTTTCTTCTCGATGGTCGTGAGGCGACGGAGTGCTTGGCTGTAGCTAGGTGGCATGGCGGTGTCATCTCTTCGCCACGGCAGCCCCACCTCGTACCCTGTGTCGGTCTTCTTGGTGGTTGCCTCGACGATCTTCATGGCTCGCTGATCTGCCTCTCGTATTCGCGGCTTTCCCTCTATGCAGAGAGCTTCTATTTTGAAATGAGCCTCGACAAAGTGGTGGAGCTGTTGGTTGCTCACGTTCGATTCTCGGTCGGGCTCGTATACGTGCAGCACCCTGCCTTTCTGTAGAAGGGCGCTGCGTGGTGCGGTTCCATGCACCACCCATCCCAGCTTTGTCCTCGATGCGGCCGGCTCGTTCGGAGCGCCGGTCCTGAGCTCCCTGGAAACGATGCACTCCCAGTGGTCAGTTCCCACTAAGAGCCCGGGGCGTGCTCGTTCGTAGCACACCTCGTCCCTGGGAAGGTCCCTCAGGTGCTCGTGCTGAAGAAGGGTTTCGGGTATGGCCTGCTGGTGCAGCTGCAGGTTTTTGATGGTCCTTGCTCTGACCTTGTACTTCTCAGTTTCATTTATCCCTCTGACATCAAGAGTGATGAGCTGGCTCTTCGTCTCTTGTTGGCTCATGTTGACGCCGTTTAGGTGTAGCGGTTGTGATGGCCCCTCTGCCCCGATGCTGGAAGCTAACTCCTTGTCTACTAGGGTTATCGTAGCTCCTTCGTCTAGGAGCGCGTAGGTCTGCACCTCCCCTTTTGGTCCGGACACGATGATGGGACACATCTTCAATAATACTGATCGTTGTCCCATAGCTGGTTGCGGCGTGACGGATAGGACTGCTTCTTGCTTCGGTGTCTCTGCTGGCTTGGCCGCCTCTGTTTGCGGTGGTGTTTGGTGTAGGGTCGCGTGATGTGGTCGGCGACATTGATCCACACCGCAGGGCCTTGCTTTGCATCCGATGCGTCGGTGTCGTCGTTGGGCGCACTTGAAGCATATTTTCTTTTCTTTGAGAAACTCCCATCGTTGCTCGATCGTGAATGCCTTGTATTTAGGGCATTGGGGTAGAGTGTGTGCTTGTTCGCACCCAGGGCACGGCATCTTCTCTTCTTCCGCTGCGGCGACGGTGTTGTAGACAGTCGCTTTCTTCTTTTGGGTCACTGCGGGTCGTGTTTCTGCCTTCTGGCTCGCGGCGGTGCACGTAGATGGGGCATAAGTGTAACGTAGTGCCCTGTCCGCCTCCCTTATTAAAAATCGGGAGATCACGACGATTTCTGGATCGGTCGTCCCTTCGTTTTCGTATGCGTAGTCGCACCAGCGCGAGCGGAGATGGGGACTGAGTTTGTCCAACACCTCCCTCGTCAGCAGGGGATTGAAGAGGTAACCCCTTCGGTCGATGGTCTTCAACACACAGACGATGTTCTGTAGTTTCACAGCGAAGCTATTGAGGTCGGCTGCTGATGCTCCAGGTCTTGGGAGTTTCTTCAAGTCATCGAGCGCCCGATCAATAATAATTTCAGGACGCCCGAAGCATTTTTCTAAGGTCTTCATTATGATGTTCGAGTCTGTGGCCGTATGTAGTAGTGCGGCCACAGCATCCCGGGCATCTCCCTTTAGGCAGCTCCTCAGTCTGAGGATGTTCTCTGCTGCTGGAATCTGGTACATCTGCGTTGAGTCTCGAACGGCTGCTTTGAAGGGCAGCCATTCGCTAGCAGCTCCAGTGAATGTTGGCAGGTCTGTATATCGCGGACGGGGTCTGGCCATCTTCTCAAGCGTGGTGGCCAATTGCTCGATGCTGTTCCTCGTTCTGGTAGGAGTGGGCGATCGTAGCCTAGGTACCTCGAACCTCAGTTGTCTTGGCTCCTCCCTGGTACTCTTGGCTGCCTCCTCCCCCCGTGAGTCGAGTGGGTTTGTTCGTAGCCACTCGTCGACCTTGGCATGAGGTTCTTCATTTATTGGCTCGTCGTTGACGCTCTCCTCGTCGTTGATGGCAGACACCTCTGCAGCTAATCTCTTCTTGACCAGGTCCATTTCCATTTCCAGGTGCTTTCTTTGTAGAGCTGCCAGTCTCTCTGCTGCGTTCAGTTCTGCTAGTCGCAGTCGCGTTGTGACACTTGTGGTTGATCGGTGCGACCGTAGCGACCTTGCAGGTGACCTGGCTCGTTGTTGCGTGGTCATCGTAGTTCTGACCCCGGAGGGTCCAGCTGTGCTTGTCTCCGCCAGCCTTGAGAAGGGTGAGGGCGGCGGATCTAAGGACACCCGCTGAAGTCGCTCCCTCTCTATTCTTCCTTCCTCTTGGCGGCGTGCGGCTTCTTGGCTGCGCCTCTGTTCTTCCAATTCAGCCAAGTCTGACTGGCTCCTTGTGACGACCATGGTCGGTACTTATACGGTTGGTACAGACGATGTCAGACTCAGGTAGGCAGGCGCCGTCACTCGTTGATTCTGCCTGGATAGCAGGCACAGGTACACGTCGACTCTTGCTCGTCGTTGATTCTGCCTACGTAACTAGGCACTCGTTCTGAAGGTTCTGCCTGAGTAGCAGACACAGTTACGCATTATATTGTTCTGTCTATAAACTTCCGCCTAGGTAGCAGGCACGGGCACGCACTTTTATGTTCCGTTTACAGTTGTAAACACAGGTTCCATCTACAGTTGTAAACATAGGTAGGTACGCACTATATTGTTCCGTCTACATTTGTAAACACAAGTACGCACTATATTTATTTAACTAGTTACACGGATCGGCACACGTTCAGGCTCGACGTTTTCCCGCGTAAAATAGTTCGTTCGCACGCAATGTTTATTCAGCCTAGTAGATAGACGGGGACCGGCACACGTTCAGGCTCGGTGTTTTCCCGCCTAAATAGTTCGGACATGCACTTTTCTTTAGCCTAGATAAACGGGGACCGGCACACGTTCAGGCTCGGCGTTTTCCCGCCTAAAAAGTTCGGACACGCACTTTTCTTTAGCCTAGATAGACGGGGACCGGCACACGTTCAGGCTCGGCGTTTTCCCGCCTAAATAGTTAGCACACGTACTTTTTCACTAGGCACAGGCACTCGCGAGGTTCTGGACGGCGACACAACTTCAATTCTGGCCGTTGTTATTCCAGATCCTCGTAGTGGACAGTCGACTCTCTCGTTCATTCGCAGGTTGCAGGTGTTTTCTTCATCCGCCCGCACTTATACGTACCAGAATTATCGTGGCACGTATTCTTCATCCGGAGTGTGGAGGACCAGAAACCATGCTGGACTTGGTTATCCGGCTCGTATGGACCAAGGACTGTACTGGACTTGGTTATCCGGCTCGTAGGACCAGAAACTGTAGAGGTTATAGTAACCCTTCAGGCTGATTATTGTTCAAGTGGACTGTATTAATTGAAAGACTTTGCTTAGTTCACGTAGCTTTATTTTCTAGTTGTTAACATACTTAACAAGTTGAGAGTTTTAATCGACTGACGCCCGCGCACTACGAGCGTCCTATATTTGGACGTAGTTATGCAAAAAGGATCCAACCCACAACATGACCGAAAATGAGTTAAGTATACTAAACTGCTCGTCAAGGTCTATATTTTCGATTAGCAAAAACAATCCAAGTAAAATACGAATTTTTAATGTCAAAATATTCGTATTTTACTTGGATTGTTGTTGATAATCGAAAATATAGACCTTGACAAGCAGTTTGATTTACTTAACTCATTTTCGGTCATGTTGTGGGTTGGATCCTTTTTGCATAACTACGTCCATTTATACCTTTTGGCGCTAAGCGCTCGGGCCGGCGGCACCCCGTCCCGCGCGCCGCACCCCCCGCCAATTTGGCCCACTTTGATCACGTATCGACGGAGCGGACTCTCGACAGGTTTCGACTCGTCGGAACCTGCTCATACGTGCGGCTCCGTCGATCTTTTAGTTCGGCATCCGCAACAATCTGCCTAACCTTTTCCCAACTATGTTGGGGTCGGCTTCCAGTCTAACCGGATGCAGCTGAATACCAGTATTTTACATGGAGCGACTGCTTATCTGACCTCCACAACCCAGTTACTGGGTAATACGATACTACCCATTGGTAAGACTGGTAGTCAGACTTTCGGGCTACTGACTACCCGTAACGACTGTCAAAGATCCACGAATGACAGTCGAGACCAACGGCTTAACGTGCTTTCCGAGGCACGGAGGGGTCTCGGTATGTAAAGATGGTCACCCATCCACAGACCAACCGCGGCAAGCGTAGCTTAACCTGATCAATCGACCTGTGCGGCTGTTATTGATTAGCCACGGGCCCCTTCGTGGGTTTATATTTATTGTAGGTCAATGTAACTGCATATTACATGCCTCCTGCCTCAGTTCAAGAACCTCCCATAAAAAAAATGTTACATGGAATTGACACCAATATACGAAAAAGGGTTTTCAAAACCTGCCTGACGAAAGAGCACTCGCATGAGATTGAGTGCAAGCGGTATTTGATATTGGCCTTAGTTTACCTTGACTTCAAATGTGTTCTTATGTAACAAGCGACGTATTCGATGGCATTTCTCGTGGGCAAAAATGAAGAACTTCCATACAAAGTTCCATCCCCTATTTGTTATTTGTTATTCCCCTTTAGAGAAAATTTTACGAAATGACCACTGTGACATACAAGAATCTATAACAGTTCTACCCATTGTTAAAAATTCTTTCTCAGTGCTCATTTTCGTTTTGGAATTCTTATGCAAAATTTCGTTCAAACCCGTTCCAAGCCCAGCGGTTTAGGCTGTGCGTTTTCTGTCAGTAAATTAATGAATATAAGATTTCTATTAAATAAGTAGATTCCTCAACCCAATATCTCAGTTTATCACAATCCACTGCTGTACAGTCAGCAAAGGAGATAAGTATGCAAGGTCGTCGATTATAGTTGAAGTTTAGTAAGAAACCGATTTATGTTTTCGAATAAAATTTAATTAAATTAATAGAAAACGAACAGTTCATATAACAAATTAAATTTCATTTAATTTAATTAAATTTCAAGCTTATATGTATGTTAGTGCAGCGACATGCGACCACGGGAAAATACATTCTTGTTTCATCCTTTACAGCAGTCGGGTCTTATTAAACTTTTTTTTACATTATTAACAGACACTTTTTTTTTTTTATAGATATAGATAGATATCCCCAACCCGCCTTGTGCAAGCGTGGTAGGTATTAATAACCCGCTTTTTTTTTTGTGGATGGGAAATCATCAAATGACCCCTTCCGCTCAGGGTGGAGCAGGAGGGAGTGTCAGACTCTTACTGACTAAAACCCACCCGTGTTCCTTCCTTAGCCCTTTACGTTCCGGGGCAGAGGTAACCCTTTCGGATAATCCCGCTGCCCATTAATAACCCGCTGTCAGTGTAAACCAACACAGATGCAAGGCCCGCGACGGTTGCAAACGGCGTCGTTGGCCAGAATTATTAATGCTCCTCCAGTGGTGGAGCGGTGACGTACAACTTAGTCTTCAGACCCTTTCCTGTGGAGCTGATAGTGAGAAGTAACAGATGGATTTTCCTTTCGACAGAGTTATAAAAAGGTGAAATATCTGGATTGTTTTTGACAATTTTTTTTTTGTTTGGTTAGGTTGGACAAAACACTAAAAAAAAAAATTGGTTATCTGGACGTTATCGTTGATAATGGTGCCTCCACCAATCGTTTTACTTTATGTATATTTTGACTTTCACCGTTTTTTAATGCAAATATACAAGATGAAAAACAGCTATGACCTGGTAGATATGATTAAGATAGGTAGGGACCTGAAGAAGTCTCAGACTACCTACCCGTCAAGTTTTATAATTATCGATCGGTTCAGTTCAGTGGTTTAGGCATGAAAAGGTACCAGATAGACATACAGAGTTACTTTGGCATTTAAAGTATTAGTATGGATAAAATACAATATCGTCAAAGTCGCAGGAAACATCTGAATGCACGCACGGAACCGGGCAGAAGAAAGTGGAGGCATATACCTAGCAGTGAGTGATTCCGGGCTGGAATGATGATGATGATGAATACAATACAAAAAAACAGCTGTTCCATACATTTTGACGAGTTATGCGAATATATTATATGTAGGGAACAGCTTGTTTTTTTTCGCGATTTCAGGTTTGGTCCCATAGTAAAAGTTGTTCATAATGATGAGTACAATCTCCCATTTCGATTCTTCGCATGTTTTCAATTTCATCCTGTATATTGAAAGACCCAGCAGTGGTGGCCCAGTGGTAGCGGCCGCGACTTACGAGTTGTAATTCGTAGGTTCGAACCCCGTGAGGCGCCTTACTTTGTGTAAATTATTTCATCACCATTGCTCTTAAAACGGTGAAGGAAAACATCGTGAAGAAACCGGCATGTCCTAGAACCAAAAATTCGAAGACATGTGACATCTGCCAACCCGCACTGGGCCCGCGTGGTGGATTACGGCCCACTCCCTCTCACTGAGAGGAGGCCTGTGTCCCAGCAGTGGGAAAATTGTAGGCTGATTATGTATGTTATGTTATAATGAAAGAAACACAACACAATTGGTTCATGATTCTTCCGCTTAACTGATTTTAGCAACTTAAAAACAAATAAATCGTACGCCAAGTTGTGTTAAGACAACAAAACCACGCCTCACTTTTTCACAATTTTATCTCAGTGTAAATCCATTGAGAGTCCCGCAAAACAAAGAAGCAGCTAAACAAAATTAACTTTCGCAGAAGTCAAATCCCCAGTTTTGTTATTCCCTCTCCCCTTATCCACTTAATCTTAAGTGATAATAAACACCGGTCCAAACTGGATTTAGAGTGATTTTCATAAATTTAACAACGATTTCTGGTCGCTGAACAAAATGCACTTATCTCTTTAAATTCGAGTTGAATTTCTTCAGTCTAGATAATTTAAATGAGTTGGAACAGCGCTTTTCATTTACTTTGATAGTTTTTGCCGCTAGAGGCGTTGATTTCGCTTAAGTACTAGTACTTAAAATTATACTTTTCTAAGATTTTTCTTTAATTTTTAAGCCATTGTTTGTACTTACAAGAGCAATACAAAAGTTCCATCTTTATTTATAATTTTTATTAAACCTTACATTAATGATATGGTCAAATGTCGACTGACATATTATTACACGTTGAAATTTAAACAATATTTTAATTTTTAGCTAGCCGTTTCATACTCTTGGCGTTAAGCAGTGTGTTGAAAATCCAGTGCGCAAAGAAAAACCGCCGCGAGATAAACACACCCGTGCAAACCTGGACTAAGCCTCTGGGTTGCGATAAAATAATTATTGAATAATGACCACTACATATTTAAGCCTGCAACATTGTAAAAACAATACCTTCAGGTATGAGATATCTATTTAGATATATAGGTAAAAGCCAAGAATTTAAAAGAAAACAGAAAACTCCGTGAGAAATTTTTGCTATTCACAATGTGCTTTAAAAGAAATTGCCCTGTTAGAAATATTACCGTAACTACAGAAAGACTGGTCTTTGTTTGAACGAGAAAAGTGAACTTGAATATTTTTATGCACACGTCCCCAAACTGCTATTTGATAGAAAAATGGAAAACAAGGCAAGACTTAGTAGAAAAGTGAATTTTTCTTGTAGGATTAAAGCAAATACTAGCTAGCTATACGAAAAAACAACGGCAACGAACAACAGACTATGAAATAGCCATATATAAGCCATCAGTGGCTTTTGTGGTTTTTAGTATAAAATTATTTAAACTCTGCGATAATCTTTTTGAGCATTAATAAAAAAAAACAAAAATTGAAATTGTTTATCCTGTAAATAGGATATCGGAATCACTTTTACAAAAGCCTGAAAGTGACAACCAGCTCTACCAGCGGATATAGTGTTACCCAGTAATATGAGTAGTGGAGATCAGAGCTCTACGTAAAATATTGGTATTCAGCTGCATCTGGTTAGACTGGAAACCGACCCAAAAATAGTTGAGAAAGGCTTGTCAGATGATGAGTTAGACATTAAAACTTCTTTGCAACTCGTGTCGCAAGTTCACAACAACGTATGCTAGTAAAGAAGCCAGTTGGCACGGATGCACCGGATGTAGTTAAGTACCGTCACTCGTGCTAGCTTTAAAGGCACCCCTCCTCTTGGACCTCTGAGCAGTTCAGACGTGTTTTAGAGCCACCACATTATTATTTTATCACTTTTTATTTAAAAATAAACCGAAAATAAATCCCGTTAAAAATTAGGAGTGCATAACCATACAAGAGGCACCGCGCCGGGTGATTCGTCGGTCACACACATAAACGCTGCGCGTGAGTCATACATACAATCATTACTTACTAGGTAATGACCCCGCCTCCAAGCGGCATTCACTTCAATAACAGCAATTCATTAATAAACTCTGTGGTCATACGTGTGTATACGAAATAAACGTTGAAGCGCGACTAGGACGGATATATTGGCGAGAAGCAGACAAACGGAGGTCAGCTTAAAATTGACGGAAAGCTGCTTTGTATCGCACTGTCGATAGCGTCCACTTTGTCTTGACCCGTGTACCGTTCAGCATAAGCTCAACGAGTCTCGCCTCCCAACTAAAGTTGGGCGCCTGGTATTTACTAATAAGAAGTCGCTTAAACATAAAATGCCTATAGAACGCTCGCCGCCGCCGCCGCCGTCTACCCCATCAACGCAGCCTATGACGCCGCTTTTTAGCACCCCGCAGCCTCCGCTCTTCACACCCCTCAGTTCTTCAGAACCAAACCTCAATTTAAGCAACCCGGATTTGCCTACAGATAATCTCTCCCCTGCCATAACCTTCCGTAACGTGAAGCGCAAACGCCAATCTGATGACGAGGAAAATAGACTGTCCACCTTTATGTCTGACTAGCTGCGCCCCGCGGTTTCACCCGCGTAAGTTTTGATCCCGTGGGAATATCGGGATAAAAAGTATCCTATGTGTTATTCTGATGTATAAGCTATATTACTGTAAAGTTTCATCAAAATCCGTTCAGTAGTTTTCGCGTGAAAGAGTAACAAACATCCATACATCCATACATACAAACTTTCGCATTTATAATATTAGTAGGATATGAAGGAGTTATTTCGTGAACTCAAACAACAACAGGAGGATAGGTATGATAAGCTCTGTTCCTTGATAAACCAAGTTCGTGACACTGTCGATAATATGGCTGCCAACTTCAACGAACTAACTTCGCGAGTTGAGTTCTTGGAAACCGAACGTAAAGAAAACCTGTCCTACATCCACAACCTAGAAGCTAAACTGGAACATTTTGAACAGAGCTCCAGGTCAACATGCCTAGAGATTCGCAACATTCCGGTTTCGAAACCTGAAACAAAGACTGCTCTCCAAAAAACTGTAACAGAAATGGGCAATCTGATCAACTTACCAATCCAGCCTTACGAAATTAAAGATATTTATCGAATTCCAACGAAAGATCCGGCGAACAAAACAATCATAGTTGACTTTACCACAGTCCTGCGCAAAGATGATTTCTTGGAAAAGTTCCGCAAACACAACAGGGACAGTTATAAGTTAACAACGGAGCACCTGAAAATTAGTGGCCCTGCCAAGCCTATCTTTGTCTCTGAAAACTTAATTTCAAGAAAAAAGAGACTATTTTTCCTGGCCCGCGACGCAGCGAAATCAAATAATTATAAGTTCTGCTGGATAAAACACGGCAAAATCTTTGTGCGAGAGAAAGAGGGATGCAAACATCTTGAAATTAAGAATGAGAATGACCTCTCGAACATCCTAAATCCTAAATCGTGACTAAATCTTAAATTCTTGCTAACCAAACTACCGAAAGTTGTTTTCTTCCGGTTATTGCGCCTCATGTACTACTTTTGTTTGCATTATTTTATGTTATGTTTTTCATTTTTAATTATTATTAGTACTACTAACTACAATTCCACTCGAACTGTAACACTACTTATCACACACAAACACACCCCCACACACTCCATTACTCTATATTACACAAACCACAAGTTTTTCAAACTTACTTTTTATTTTTCTTTTAATAGACAGTTACTCAATATTAGTGCTTATTACATTACTATTTTTCGTGAGCAAGGTAGAATTTTCCTTATTCAGTGCAAGAAAATTGTACTACATGTTGTTAAACCAATAAAAAATGGATGACCTAAACATAATTAACTCAGAAATTGAAAATATTTCTGTATCCGACTGTTTTATCTGCACTCCGGAGACGAGCTGTAATTATCTTTGCAAACCAGAGTGCACCTTTAAAATCCTACATGTCAATATCCGAAGTATAAATTGTAATTTTGACAAGTTATTGTTATTATTAGGTAGGCTAAATTACACACTAGACGTTATTATACTATCCGAATGCTGGCTTAGCAAATGCCCAAACTGTCCTTCTCTAACTGGTTATAAGTTTTATTCATCTTCGTTTTCAAACCAGAATGATGGAGTAGTTGCCTACGTCAGAAATGATCTCCAATGCTCGTTTGAAACCCCCTCTTTCAGGGACGCAAATTGCCTGATAATGAAATTCTCGGACAAAACTGCAGTTATCGCGTTATACCGTTCTCCATCGGTTAGAGACCTCACTCCGTTCTTCAGTAGTCTAGATATATTGTTACGACAGTTAGGAAAATTTAATACTATTGCTCTGGTGGGAGATATTAACATAAACATAGCCCCAGCTAGCTTGGACCCAAATACAGACGAATACTTAAATATTGCAGCTTCACACGCTATGCTTCCCGCACATGTACTACCCACTAGACTAGCAAATTGCCTTGACCATGTCATATTGAAAACCAGACATACTGCCACTACCATAGTCCTAGACTGTGATCTAACAGACCATGCTCCGGTTCTCCTTTTCTGTAATCCGGATATGTTAATGACTGCCCCCAAGCGTTTACTCACTAAAATTGACATAGCAAAAGTTAAGAATGACATTGAAAAAACAGACCTTTCTCACATACTCCAAATTAATAATCCTAACCTTGCTGCTGATACCCTTGTGTCTATCCTATCTTCGTCCATTACTCGGCATACCACATCCTCAATCATATCAAGTAGAAAACGTATCATCAAGCCTTGGATCACACCTGGCCTTCTGAGATGTATCCGTCATAGAGACAAGCTCAATAAAACATTCAAAAAACATCCAGAAAATGATACCCATAAAATTGTATTTCTTCGTTATCGTAATTATTGTAACAATTTACTAAAAAAATTAAAATGTGAGTACGAGAGATCTGAATTTCAGAAGGCCAAAAACAATCCGAAGTCAACCTGGAAGCTCATCAAACAAATATCCCATTTGGACAGTGCTAAATCCACTCCCACTGAATTGTTAAAGTGTGGCGACGATCCTCTTCATTCTGTCAATATTATTAACCACTACTTTGCCACTGTAGGCAGCAATCTTGCTTCTCAATTCCCTCTAGCCTCTCATTCTGACTCGGTTGACTCTTTCTCTTCACCATTACAGTCTATGGCTTTGTATGATGTGGACGAGGTTGAAATTGAAAGCGTCATACTGAACCTTAAAGATAAATGTGCTGTTGGATATGACGGTATCTCACCCTTAGTCATTAAAGCCACCAAAGACGCTATTATTCCAATACTTGTCCACATATTTAACTTGTGCATATGTCTGGGAACCTTTCCTGATGTCTTTAAAACTGCCATAGTTCATCCCATATTCAAAGGGGGAGATAGGTACGTCGTTTCCAACTACAGGCCTATATCCGTACTTACGACACTTTCAAAAATCTTTGAAAAAGTCATCAACGCGAGACTTGTAGGGTTCCTAAATAAATTTAATATCTTGGCCGACAATCAGTTTGGATTCAGAGCAGGAAAATCTACCGAAGATGCAACCTTAGAACTCACAAATTCAATAGTCGAACATCTTAATAATAAACAAAAAGCAATTGGTATCTTCCTAGACTTATCGAAGGCATTCGACAGTGTATCTGTTCCTAAGCTGATAGACAAGCTGGAACGAATTGGCATACGAGGAAATGCCCTCGAAATCTTTCGCAGCTACTTGACGGGAAGGAAGCAGGTTGTCAAAGTCGAATCTTATGTAAGTACACCGGAAGACATGTCATTTGGTGTGCCTCAGGGTAGCGTCTTAGGGCCCACGCTTTTCCTTATCTATGTCAATGAGCTGTGCCAGCTATCGCTTCCAAACACTAAAATCATTACTTACGCGGATGACACAGCTCTTATAACGCATGGTAAGGATTGGCACGACACTCGTGAGAAGGCGGAGATCGCTCTGGGTTTGGTCATGGATTGGTTAACCTCAAACCTACTCACACTCAACATTGCAAAGACAAAGTTCATACCCTTCACACCAGGAATCCTTACACAACCACCAACGTCATTTCATATCAAAACCCATGTTTGTTCTCATGCTGTGGCCACTATTTCCTGTAACTGTGCCCAGTTAGAGCGCTCCGACAACATTAAATATCTTGGAGTCACATTAGACAATTGCCTCACGTGGAAAAAACAGGTTGATTCAGTGGTGGTCCGTGTAAGAAGACTTATATACGTGTTCAAAAAGCTCAGGGCGGTTGCCGACTTCCCATGCCTTATATTGATCTACCTTGCACTCGTCCAGTCAGTCCTTGGTTACTGCATTATGGTTTGGGGAGGTACACACAAGACTTCTATTCTGCGTTTGGAGAGAGCACAAAGAGCAGTGCTAAAAGTATTGGCCATTAAACCTGCCAGATTCCCAACGTCGGAACTTTATTCGCTCTGTAACGTCCTCACTGTTAGACAGTTATTTATACTTCAAACTGTTATCAAGAAGCACGACCTCATGAAGTACGACCCACTATACCTCTCTAAGAAGCGACGTTCCGACATAGTTTGCAAGATACCTTTCTCCAGATTGGCATTAGTAAGACGCCACTTTAACTACGTTAGCCCTAAACTCTACAATAACATAAATAGAAACATTCAAATTTATCCTTTAACAAGAACCTTACTTAGAAAAAACCTGTCAGAATTGCTTAAATCCTTCTCCTACGAAACAACAGAAAAACTTGTGGTAACATAACACTTACATTCCTGTAACAAACACCTTATTACATAAACACCGCCCCCTCACTCACGCTCAATACTCGCATACCCCACAATACACACACACACACACACACACACCCTCACTCACACACACCCTCACTCACACACACACCCTCACTCACACACACACCCTCACTCTAACACACCCTCACTCACACACACCCTCACTCTCACACACCCTCACTCTCACACACGTAGTTAGTACCTTTATTTTAATAATTTTCTTTCTTTTTAATTACTAGTCTGGAACAAATGTACCATATTTTTTTGACCTGGGCGTTGATAGCTGCGCCACAGTTTTAACTTTTGTAGCTATTTTCGTTTCCTTATGTAAATTTTGTGTCCTGAAACTTGTTCTAAATAAACTTTTATTATTATTATTATTATTATTATTACCTTTAAATCTATAGACCCAGTTCTATAACGTTTCAGACTTTCTTAGTAAATCTAACACTAAGGTACACTAAAGGTAAGGGCTGAAGCCTGCCGGGGCTGCGGGATTGTTCGAAAGGGTTACCGCTACCCCGGAACCTAAAGGACTAAGGAAGGAACACGAGTGGGTTTTAGTTAGTAAGAGTCTGACACTCCCTTCTGCTCCACCCAGAGCGGAAGGGGTCGTTTGATGATTTCCCATCCACAAAAAAAAGGTACACTAAAAGTGTAAGATCCCCCTAATTGATAGTTTAAGTTGCAAAAAGCTCGAGCTGTGACGTCAAAGCGTCAAAGTACATTGTTAGTTGGAAATAATAGCCGGAATCCGAATGTACACGCTCAAAGTGAGTGCGCGATGCAGAGAATTGTGTTTTTTCAGAATATTTTATACTGGTTCACTATAATGACGAGTTATTTTTCAATGTGATTTTGGTAGTTATTGATTTGGAGTTGTACTTATACATATTGTGCCCGCAATTCCCGAAAAGGATGATAAAAAAGTTTGTAAAAAAATCATCTCAATCGATTAAGGATATCTGCTTTAAAATTCGGTTGCAAGATTTGACCCGAAAATACTTACATAAATACTTACATACAAATATTGCAAGATAAGTAAAAGGTTGTACGTAATAATCCTTAACTATATTCCTAGCGTTTCAATTTTGCGTGAGTGCAAAACTGAAATCACGGAAATCGAAATTCGGAATTTTCAATAATCGAATCTAATTAGTGTTCGATTGTGGATATGACGTATTCGGGGCGAATTATGTGTTACGTTTTTATTAAAGAGAATAACTACTTTTTAGATGAAAATAGCAAGTAACACAACGAAAATATACAGAAAATCTTAACAAACATACTTGTTAAAAATGCCTACAGACATAATATAATACATCATAATCAAAACCCGTACATTCAATCATAGCAAAGAAGCATCTCAAAAAACCGTATGCAATATTAAGATTATTGACAAAATTGACGAAAAATCGGACATTTCCGAAACGTTTGAAGGTTCGAACGTAAATTACCGGGAATCGTTCACGGCTTGCTAATTTCTGGGGTGAGTAGTGAAGCATGAAAAGATTGCCTATTCCGTATACGTGCTCATTTGAAACCACCCCTTATAAATACAGTGAATAATGTGAACATATGACAGAAGTTGATATGCTGTGAACGTTTCATGATTTTGATGTATTTTGGTACAGTTGATCGATATATTCACCTGGTACATAAATCATTAACATTATGTATTTTTGAGTTCGAAATGAGAACTGGGTCAAATTATTATCATAGAATTTAGGTCCTTAGTACAC
Organism: Globia sparganii; assembly: GCA_949316385.1. NCBI lineage: Eukaryota > Metazoa > Arthropoda > Insecta > Lepidoptera > Noctuidae > Globia > Globia sparganii. Next base: position 9,625,121 of record OX438675.1, on the reverse strand, counting down.
CTCCGCCGCGAACGAATTCTGTTATACGACTGCCACACATACAGTATAGGTCTCCTTCAGACCTCTTAGAAAAATCTTTTCCATAAAATTAACATCGATTTACAAAAAAAAAAACTTTATAACGACTGCCACAGATACGTGCTAAACAAGCGCGATACCGCACCGGAATAGTGGGCTGAGCGCAAAGGTGTAACTGGTTTCCGAGCAGATTGGTGAAATCACGCGGGAAAGAGATAGAATCATAATCAAATCTGTGCGTTAGAACAGGCAGTTTTGCTTCTGTTTCGCTACAACGGACAAGTCATGGCGGAACTTTTGCGGTTTCGCTGCTATTGTTTCGCGACGGAGATGTGATACCCGGTTTACTAAAGATGCTATGTTATGGCAGGATGACTGAATACAACTGACCTCATATCGGTATTATTGCAGTAGATAAAGATAATATATTAAATAATTATGGAGTGCCTAAACAAGCTACGCGGAGACAATGTGGCGTCTACGACGAACATAAATGCATAGAAGGCTACGCTGTCTAAAAATTAAGCAAACATAGAATAAATTCGTGGAAAGTCCAGGAGACTTTTTGAAAATTACAACAAATATAGAATTCAAATAAAATACAAGTATTTCTCTTGATATTATCAATGTAATTGTTTACCTGTCTACGTAGGTACTTCAAACTTAACCCATACATTGATAAAATAACCTGTAATTTATGATACGAAGTTACATGTTCAAAGGAATGTTAAAATACTAAATTGGGTCAGATAGGGTTATCTGACCCAGTTTCAGTATTATAACTCCACAAACGTTTTTGAAACTTAGAGACGGTATGTCGAAAACATGTTTTTGTTGAACCCGTTGCGCGATAAAGTCGAAACTCGTGTAATTAGATGAATTTTGGGTCTTTCAGTTGAAACATACGTATTCAAATTACCTAAAAGATTTTTCTGGAACCCGAGAGCGTTCCGAGTAGGTAGATACTTGGAATTTAAAAGATACTAATAATATTATTTTCATGTATTTTTCTTAATTTTAGAAATGAGTAAGAGAGTAACTTTGGAAGAACTGCGATATTATTTAAGAGAGTGTATTCTGAAAGTTGGCAACGACGCAGACAGCTGCAATTATTTTGCCAATTTATTTGTTAAATATTACTTTGCACTGTACTAAAATACCGCCTGATTCATTGTTTTCAATGATTACGAATTGAAATCAAAACATTGAATTAGGTGTAGTCACAGTGAAATATTCAGTGTTAAGTATGATATTAATTGTAATGTGGGCTACTCATTTTTTTATATATTTTCGGCAAACACGTAAATACTATGCTTGTCATAATGGAAGAATAAAATAAGGGGTTACATTACCTATGAAGTGTGGTAATTTTTATATCATGGGAATAATTCAACTTTCACGTTGATACAATTTTACGGTCTGAACGTAAAATTACCTGTATTTCGATATCAGCAGTAACTGAACGGGCTATAATTTCAAGCTCCGATAACTTTGTTTGGGGTGCGCTACCGACGCCATTTTGCTTAATTTATTAATCGTTCGGAAGTAGGTCGAACGGAAATAAACATAGTGTCGAGTGGTTGTATTTATTTAGAGTTAGGGCTTAACAGCTTTGCAGTATATTTAGTTAATTACGTCAGTTAGAATAATTATTACTAAGTAGTTTAATCTATTTATACAAATCCTATCCTACTAATACACACATCAAAAGTGTCTAGGGATCAAGCATTTTTATGCGGATTTCTTGAGATTGAGATGTGGCTTTGTAATAAATTTATGATTTTATAAATTTATATGGATCCTTTTTGGTGCATTTCATAATTTGAATCAGGAACTGTGAATCAAATTCGAGTAAAAGATGAAAATCAGGTGTCAATATTTTCCCTATAAAAACATACAACGCATTGAAGACATTATTAGTGCTACTGTTTCCCTACTACTGATTAAAACCAACGTTATTATGGAGCGGCGACGTCATTTAAGCAGGGAAGAAATGCTCAGAGCCGTGGGAATGATAGAAGCTGGTTCCCGGCAACGTACTGTGGCTTTAGCTCTGAATACAAGTCCGAGTGTTATCAGTCGACTTTGGACACGTTACCGAAGCACTGGTACCGTGGCTGAGCGCCATGGAGGACGGTATCGCTGCACCACACGGAGACAAGACCGATACATTCAAATCTTAACTCGAAGAGCTCCAACAATAACCGCCATGATGTTAGCCGTGAGGCTTCATCACTCTTCAGGGAACTTAATTACCGACCAAACAGTCAGAAACCGCTTGCATGAAGTGAACCTTCATTCCCGAAGACCGCTACGGGTTCCACCTATAGCAATGCACAATCGTAGGATTCGATATCAATGGGCTCTTGAACACAGAAATTGGGCAGAAGAACAATGGCGTTTCGTGTGCTTTTCTGATGAGTCTCGTTTTGGTATGAGACCGGATACAAGACGTATACGACACTGGAGAACCCCTGGACGCCAACAGCGATTAAAATCCTGCCAGGAAGTCCATCCTTATAGTGGTGGAACCATCATGGTATGGGCGGGTATTTGGATCGGCGGAAGAACTGAGTTGATTTGGATCAGAGGCAACCTCAACGCTCAAATTTATGCTGAGACGATTGTATCAGACGTCATCGTTCCTCTACAAGTGCAAATCGGTCCCTTATTTCAGTTAATGCATGATAATGCACGACCGCACACCGCAAGAGTTGTAAGACAGACTCTCGCCGCAGCTAACATCAATGTCCTGCCCTGGCCTGCTCAGTCGCCAGACTTGAACCCGATTGAGCATGCATGGGATATGCTACAGAGAAGAGCTCTGCCGAATATGGAGGGTATCCAGTCGCAAGAAGACCTTTTTTTGTTGTTGCAACGAACATGGGCGGCCATTCCACAGCGTGATTTGGATGAACTCATTTTGAGTATGCCAAACCGATGTTCTTGTGTTGTTAGTGTTCGCGGTAGAAACACGGATTATTAATTGTTTAAGTTACCCAATAAAATTTTAGAGAAAACTGTTATTTCAGTCTTTTTTTCGAACTTTTGTGTTAGTGGTTCAAATGTCAAAAATCCCTTTATTAGGAAAATGGCAAATTTCTTTATTAATGCAAAGGTGACTTGGTTTATCGTTACTGTGACAAACGAAAACACTTTATTTGATGAATCCTTAAAGAAAATTTTAATTAATATCAATCAGGAGAAAAGTTATTGCAAAAATATATGTTGATCCCTAGACACTTTTGATGTGTGTATTATAAATGCCAAAGTTTGTGAGCATGGATGTTTGTTACTCTTTCACGCAAAAACTACTAAACGGATTTTGATGAAACTTTACAGTAATATAGTTTATACATCAGAATAACACATAGGATACTTTTTATCTCGATATTCTCACGGGATCAAAACTTACGCAGGTAAAACCGCGGGGCGCAGCTAGTATAAATATAATTGAAGTGTCTGTTTGTAATGTCAAAATAATAGCTTTTTATGAATATTAAAGTAGGTATAGTATCCGGAACTTATAACAAAAAAAAAAAAAACCGAAACGGCTACACTGATTTTGACGGGAGTTTCACTGGAAGATAGCTGATGCTATAAAGAGTAACATAGGCTTTTTGTCCCGCTAGCACGTCCCCATGGGTTAATTTCCATGACATGGCCTTAACGCGGGCGAAGCCGCTAGCGAAGCCGTGGGCAGAAGTTGGTTAATAGTAGTATGGAGACTAAACCTCTCTCTCCTCTGCCCTAACCGGTCAAGTGTGAGAAATTTTGGCTCCTGGCAACATAACTACCAACGTAGTTTATAGGGAAGTGTTGTAAGGTATGATAGCTTTGTACGTATTTTTACTCTTTTGTGTCCTGGAATGTATTCCTGCATTATTTTCTCTATTTCCTTCAGTCACATCTTATGACTGAACTCAGCAGGATTCCCATATAACTCTCTTCACTTGCTTCGCTTGCAAAAAAAACTTATATTTTAATGCTATTTTAAAAGTTGTTTACTTATAATGCTATAGCGACACTGGCATTTTAGGTATTTTTGGTGCTGTAGAGCCTTCACGCAGACGACGTCGCGGGCAGCAGCTAGTGTCCAATAAAAACCACATTTACATCAAATTAAAGTTTATATCATAAGCATCAATTTTCATTTTCAGCAGAAGGCTGTGAAATACCGGGTTAAGGAGATATCAGACCTGCAAGTACTATGTAAAAGTATTAGTTTATGGCGCTAATATTCACTGCAGTTCTCAATAATATTAGTTATTGACCCATAACATTGAGAGGGCTTATGGCTAAATAATATCAGCCGCACGCGTCGATTGATCAGGTTAAGCGGCGCTTGCCGGGGTTGGTCCCTGGATGGGTGACATACATGCCAAAACCCCTCCGTGTCTCGGAAGCACGTTAAGCCGTTGGTCCCAGCTGTTTCCAGTCATTCGTTGACATAATAACGACGCTAAGCGCTCATTACTTTCACCAGTAAGTACGAAGTTTTGCTAAATATACACCAAGGACCGTCTTCGGACGATTACTTTGTTCTGCGATAGTTAGTGTCTTAGTTAATAAAATATTAAACTGCTCATAAATAAGACCCACCCAAAAATATAAATTAACATCATCTAGCTGTGTCATAATATTTAAATCAAATCTGCTAGTTTGCAAAATAGCTTCTTTAAAAATATTACATAATTACATGTTCGTAAAGTAAGAAAAGTTAAAATTGTGATACTTTTGAATTTTATTAATTCATTAATTCCAGTAATTTCCAAATGCTGCTATACTCACAAAGCATATTGTTTATTTTAAAATCAAATTATTTTATTTCACATAAGCCTACAAGGACACTTATGAAACGTCAGAAGCTAGGTGCACGCGTTCCAATTGGTCGTTTCCTATGGAGAAGAACCGGCAAGAAACTCCATGGTTACTCTTTTAAAAACAATTGGCTTTTACAATGTTTTCAATTTACAGTAGGTATGGGAGGACAGCGTGGGCCTGTCAACAAGTACCAGGAACTTGACAAAATAAAAAATTCTACAAATCTAAAGTCTACAAGGCCTAAAGCGATTTAGGAATCCTGTACCGTGTTCCATTTTCGGGCCTATACTACCTCAAATGGCTTAACTAGCATGATTCTCCGTTATGTCGAAAATACTGCAGCATTAATTTTGAAATAAATATATGGTGAAGTTGAGGATTAATGTTAGATCTTATGTTTAACGAAAACACGATTCCGTAAAATTTTCTCGATAGAAAAAAAATCCAAAGTTACCTCCAGACCGAACAATAAACCGCTGGTATTCAAAAAATACTTCAAATTAGATCATGAAACTTTGTGAAAATACTAACCGAACTAACTATAAAGCAGGTCTATGTTTTTTTTATTACCATTATTTTCACCGTAAAAAGCAAATACCTAAACTATTGGCGCTGCCTACCGCCTAGCACCGCATCCTGTCTTGCTCTCACTCAGTCCGCAAGCAGTATCGTGCGAGCGAGATAAAGAGTGTATTTTAGCTGAGGTAGTATAGGCTCTTAAAAATACAGCAAGCGATCTGCTATGTTCTGGTATCCTTTAAACTGGCACTTGTATAGTTCGTTGTTCCAGCGCTTGTACAGCTTCATGTGGCTGCACTGCATCGTGGGGCTGCACTACTTCATGAGTCTGTGCTGCTACATGGGGAAGTGTGTATATGGTACGGTGGTGTCATCATCATCTGTCTAGCCTTTTCCCAAATGTTACTACTCGGTAAATGACTTCTTGAATGACAAAGATTTATAACTGTACCTTGACTTCTTTTTTTTTTTCTTTTTGGTAATTGACATTTTTAAAAATACCTTGTTACAATATTTTATAAACTTCATAATTTTAATGTAATGACTTTATGTGACAATTCATTTACGTGTATTTTTTGATGTCTTGTAATTTTAATGTCGAGGTAATTGTAATGTAGAATGTAGCGGAAACATCGTATTCTGTACCATCTAAAACCTGTACCTACATTGTGAGCAAATAAATATTTCTGATTCTGATTCTGATTCTAACTATGTTGGGGTCGGATAAAGCTGAATACCAGTATTTTGCATGGAGCGACTGCCTGTCTGACCTCCACAACCCAGCTACTGGGTAATACGATACCCCTTCGTAAGACTGGTTATCAGACTTTCGGGCTACTTACGACCCGTAACGACTGTCAAAGATCCAGGAATGACAGCCGGGACCAACGGCTTAACGTGCTTTCCGAGGCACGGAGGGGTCTCGGTACGTAAAGATGGTCACCCATCCACAGACCAACCACGGCAAGTGTAGCTTAACCTGATCGATCGACCTGTGCGGCTGTTATTATTTAGCCACGGGCCCCTCGGCCCCTGGTGTTTTGGTTATTAAACTCCACACATCACTGAAAAAAAACAAATACATGTTTTAAAACGAGTCTAATAAACAAGACAAATATTTAAATCTTTTATTGACAAGTCTAACAAAGTTTATATAAAATAACGTTGAACCGAATGCATGAATTATGTAAGTTAATATTTTGATTTAGTTTATTTAACTAAATGTATCAAAGCATGTTCTAAACCTTCCCGTAGTCGCATGCCGCTGTACTAACATACATATAAGCTATTGTGAAAATACTTTCTTGTTTCGTCCTTTTCAGTAGTCGGGTTTTAGTTTAAAAACTTTTTTCAAATTTAATTATTTTGGAGCTTATATAGTAATATTTATATTTTTTAAATGTGCTAATGAAGCCCTTTCATTTGAAACCCCACAAGGCACCATCCCAAAATATTTATTTTTAAATTCATTACTATAAGTCCTTTATAGGGCGCCATATTGAATTTAGTGTGATGTCACATAGCCTATAATCAGCGGATGGTCAAGACGCTTCTAGATTATAAGTAGGTACTTTTCAAGTTATGAGAAACAGATGAACATACATACATACCAAAATCATAACCCTCCTTTTTGCTTCGCCGTATTCGGGTAATAAATTCAAATCTTATACCTGCCGCTTATTTTCTCGCATGGGTGAACGCAATTTGGTAAAAAGTATTGAATTACTGACAAGTCAGGATCAAATTGCTTTTACGTGGAATTTCATTATGTCAAAAAATTTAATAAAAATTAATTTTTTTTTTTTGCTTGTGTTCTAACAAACTCTTTGTTAGTTTTATAGTAAGTTCTTCTTCTTCGTTTCTATGGTACGACAGTTTATAAAATGTTGTTAGCCTCAAACTTCAGCACTTCCACGGCGTTGTCATCGGCAGCGCAGAGGACACTTAGCTGAATTTTTAAATCTATTTAAAACATTTTTTTTTGTTTCTGGGAGATAAACAAACTAGTAGCCATCGTGATAGCAAGTAGTCTCTGCAGCTTATTGACATTTGAGATATCAAACACATCGAATGTGAGTAACAATTCCAGAGACAAAGCTGAAAATTAAGTCTCATTTAGTTGTAGTTATTATTATAAAACGGCACCCACCTTTACCAATCCTTAGGGCCGCCAATGATACTAAACGCGATCGCCACATCTAAACCGCGTTAAAGAGCTGTCACGGTCAGTTAGATTGACAAAAATTGCCCTATAAACCTTTATAATCAATCATCATCAATATAATATAATAACAGTCCATTATTTTTAACATTATGAGGTAACTTTTTGGTATTCTGAACGTCAAAACAAACATTATCACGATACTTTTAAAAACTTTCGATGGGAAAAAACTTCGGTTTTTCATTCCCAATTCTTAAAATTTGCTTCAATGGAATCGAAAAGGAAATAAAATAATTTTGAGGCAAAAAATATTGCAAGGAATTTATACGATTTAAAAGTAAATATTGAACGAGTCGAGGGAAACCATCAGGAATCGTAATAAATAAGAAAGCGTATTTATTTCTTTAATGAAGTCTCTTAAGTATTGGATTGATATGGCGAGTCCCAGTTTCTTTGGCCCTATTTACATCTTTCGAAGAATATTTTAATTTTAAGTAAGCGTTTTGAGTATGAATGTTGGCTATTAGATTATAGGATTTTAAGACCAGAGAAATGATGTTAATTCTGCGTAAAAGGAAAGGAAAAATTTTAATATAGGTTGTTTTTTCAAAAATGATGTATTTTGCCATACTATCCGCCGATTGAGCCAAAGACAATTAAGTCTTATTTTAAGGCAATAAGACTCAATTTTGAATGCATAAAACAAAGCTAGGATCAACACGATTTTCTTAATAAAAATAGCTTAAAAAAAAATAGTTTTGTTCATTGTATTATGCTTTTAACTGAATGCTCTAATTGGGGTGTATGAGGTTTTGCGCATTTAACGTTACAGGTTGTATAGAAGAAAAGGGGTAAATAATGAGAAGATGACTAATTGAGATGTTGGGGGCTTGTTTGGAGTCTGAAATTGGCCCAGGTTACTGACATCAATGAAGAAAACATTGTGAGGAAACCTGGACTTATTCTGAAATCTCCACCCCGACTTGAGCAAGCATGGCGACCTTTGTCCTACAGTGGGACAATTATTAGACATGGAAAATAGCCCGACATAATTTGCGAAATTGGGTGTACTGACGTCATCACGTCAACGCCGGTTGTCGCTGAAAATCAGCGCTGGGGCTCTGTCTCGTATAGGGTCTTGGCATTATGCTGAGCGATGGCCGTTTTGCGTGGATGTGACGCATGTTTTCTCCCAAATTGTTAATTTGTTTTTTTTTTTGTTTATGCTCATTTTTATGCGTCATGTTTGCCGCAAATAAACGTATTTTCTTTCTTTCACCTATCTAGTGTAGCGAAAAATCACACAAACTCTCTTCGCCACTAAACACGTTTAATTTTTTTTTAATTAAGGCCGTATATCATTAGTATCAAAAATAATATAAAAAAATGTAGAAAATACAAAAAACTCGCAAAGAAACTTGTCACATTGTACCGATGGGTTAGTAAAAATTAAACAGAAGTAAGAAATACATTAGCTTTTCATACCATAAATTATATTATTAAGATTAGTTGGGCAACGCGACGAGTATAAATTGTGGATTTTAATACAAATAAATATCATGCAGGATTTGCTAATACTGCACTATCTACTTAACCAAACTTTGCCTACCTCTCCGAAGAATACATGCGTTATGTTATATTAAGTATCAGTGGGACAGTATAAGCTAAAAAAAACAATTCTTGTTTACCGTCTGAAGTACTCCTCTGATGTCCTAGAATCAAAAATTCGAAGACATCTACCAACCCGCACTGGGCTCGCGTGGTGGATTACAACCACAGATATAGATATATCTAGTTAACGCAAGTATCATGATCTGTATTCAGAAAACCAAGCATGCCATTTTTTGACTACCTACTATGACGTCACAAGCGAAGCAGAACACAGGATTGAGCGCGAAAGTGGCGGCTTACGATTTTTGAACGTAAGTTGGTGCGATTTTTGTCACGCGAAGTAGTTGCTCTTGCGTTATCTAGGTGTATAATCTGTGATTACAACGCACTTCCTCTCGAAGAGAGGAGGCCTGTATTCCTGTAGTGAGAACAGTATAAACTGATTATCTTGCGTCTTGAGTACTTCAAATTCATGCAGAGACTAATCATTACAACCCAGTGAAACGTAGGCACCTACTCACTTGCTTTGTCCATTGAACTGAGTTCAGTGCACGCTTTTAAGGGTCGACAACGCATCAGTGACTCCCCTGGTGTTGCAAATGTTCAGTGGCATCGGTGATCGCTTAGCATTAGCTGGTGAACTATTCATTACGCATCGCACATTGGCTCAGTTGGATAGAGAGGTCGGTTTTTTAAAGGCGTGGTCGGAGGTTCGACACTTGAAGTTAAGGCGCCTCCCCGACCAAAACGCCGCGCAAGCCGTTTTAATGCAGGTTTTTTGGAGCTATTTACTTGTTATTTAAAAGAAATATCAACTAATAAAAAATACATTAAATTTCTACATAATCTTGACTTCATAATTGTGCTTTTATTTTTTTTTTCTTAATGAATATATCTTTAATAAATCTCCTTACAACGAAACCCCAGAAATGAGAAATAGTGATTGATAACATGCATCTCCTCGTAAATTAAACATTGTTTAATTTTGGTACTAACACTAATGGATAGACAATTTAATAATGAACATTTTGTAGGAATATTTTTTCCAAAAGACCAAAATTTGATTTTATACAGATTTTATTCTAAAATATGGGCGTATTCACTACTGTAACTCATGCGCTCCGTATCGGATTCAGTGTGCCACAAGCTCTCGAGGGTGAAACTCGTGCCGTTTGTCACCGCGTCGTCGTCGGTTAGCGCACTTGCTCACTTACGTCACATTATCAGTAGTGATAATTATTAGTTTATTGAAGGTTGTTTTGGTTATAGTTATTTATTGTGTTATTTACTGCGAAAGGACGCTTTGTGTGTGTATTTAGAACTGTTAAGTTTTGCGAAAGGACGCTTTGTGTGTATATTATAAAAACTGTTGAGTTTTGCGAAAGGACGCTTTGTGTGTGTATATAAAAACTGTTGAGTTTTGCGTAAGGATGCTACTGTTGTGTACAAACACTCAAAATGCCAAAGTACAAGAAAGCTGTGCGATTAGGACGTGCAAAAATAGCAAAGATGAACGAAGTTCGGTAAGCTGTCTCGTAGTTATATTTATATACCTATATATTATACATAATTAAAATGTTACACAGTGCAAATTATTTATCAGTCTATTTTTTTTGTAGCTGGGCTAAAACAAAAGGAAAAAATAGTTATGACGAAACACCAACAACATCTACACATACTCAACAAAATTACGTAGATGGCGGGTATGTACCTAACTACTATAAACCTACTAAGTATTGGTCTAAGATGTGAGTATTTAGTAAAGTGATAACATCTGCGGGGCAATTGCGTAACACATTATCAATCGGAATCGGTTTCATTTTGACAGTTCAACAACATTCATTGCATTATTTACGTGTTGAGCAGACAAATTTTTCGAACTTATGAAGCAATGGATTAGCAATATGCTTCAAAATGATTCAAATTGAGATCGATAGTGTGTTTCGCAATTAGGGTGCTGATCATTGTCATACTTACCTATAGTATTTTATCAACAAATAAAAATGAATCTTCGTTATCATGCGTGTGCCATAGAGTTATGGACCTACACACATGAACATTCACATTGATTCAGTACTTACGTGGTTCAGTGCTAGTCATGTATGAATGATTTTTGTATGTAAATATTTGTTTTTTTTTTATTTCAGACGCCAGCCAGCAGGTCAACCTACCCCAATCTGTCAAATTTCTTTGATAGATTTTCAACTTTAGCACAAAGGAATAAGGTTCATATTCAATTGGGAAAATCTGACAGATTGGGGTAGCTTGATGTGCTGGCCTCTGTACCTACCTATTTTAAAATAAATAATCTTTTTTAGGTTAAAAGTTAACCAAAGTGATGCACCTCTAATGGAAATTTCTAATATACAACCGATGGAAATAAGCAATAAAGAGTAAGTATTACATATAATCCTTTTCTCGGTTACGTAACGTTTACAGGGTAAATTTCCTTTTTAGCAAGTTATAGTACAATATTTTATTACATGTCATACTAATTTTTAATTGGAGTATGTCATACTAAATTTTAATTGGTGCGGGCGGGAAATAAGTACTTGCAATAAAATTGTAAAAGTATTTACTAGTCGGGCGCGAGCAAAGCTGGAGCACAGAAATACCTACTTGCATAGGAAATCGATCCATGTCGTCATATAAATAAGGAGCACAATCGTATTTGCAAAAAAATACTTTGAACTTCCAAATTTTATTTTTTCGCAAAAACGATTGTGCTCCTTATTTGTATAGTAACACGGATCGATTTCCTATGCAAGTATTTTCATCTCTGGAAGCCGAAGGCGCGGGGCTCGCGGCGCGGCGGTCGGCGGCGCTAGTTGCGAGTTCGGGGCTGGCTGACCGTGCACGAAGTATTCCGAAGCTGCCCGAGTGCGGCGAGATCACGAAACGAAATCTGCGTAGGTACTTCGCGCACGTGCGAGTCAGTCGAGTCGGGAAAAAGTTGGCATGTACACACGGCTACACATCAAGCCATACATTTCCAGTTTTAGCTGAACTCGCATTGTATAGGTTTTTCGTAAAATCAGGAGTCAGATTATACTGGTTATGTATAGCTTGATGTGTAGCCGTGCGTACATGCCAACTTTTTAATCATTATGATGATAATTATAATAATTATGAATCATTATATGAATAATTATGATACATAATTATAATAATTATCATCATCATCATCATCATCATCAGCCGGAAGACGTCCACTGCTGAACAAAGGCCTCCCCCTTAGACCACCACGCCGAACGACAATCCGCCACTTGCATCCATCCACTGTATCATAATAAGGAACATAATTGCATAAACACAATTGCTTCTTCGTAACTAGCTAATCGCCTCAAATTCTTTTAGACTATTTCGCGTCATTTATTCTCAGTTCTATACAACAATATAATTTATGTATACTTTATTCTATACTAGCGACCCGCCCCGGCTTCGCACGGGTGCAATACTGATTGTTGTTTTCGTGGTTTTAAGGATACTAAGGCTGATAGTGAGGTCAAAATGTAAATCCAAGATGGCGGCTGCAATTTTTCGTCATGGGTGTCGTTTTCATGGTGTTCGAGGGTGCTAAAGCTGATGGTGAGATCAAAATGAAAATCCAAGATGGCGGCTGCAATTTTTCGTCATGGGTGTCGTTTTCATGGTATTCAAGGGTGCTAAAGCCGATAGCGAGGTCAAAATGAAAATCCAAGATGGCGGCTGCGAAAATTTTCAAATTTTTCGTCATGGGTGTCGTTTTCATGGTGTTCGAGGGTGCTAAAGCTGATGGTGAGGTCAAAATGAAAATCCAAGATGGCGGCTGCAATTTTTCGTCATGGGTGTCGTTTTCATGGTATTCGAGGGTGCTAAAGCCGATAGCGAGGTCAAAATGAAAATCCAAGATGGCGGCTGCGAAAATTTTCAAATTTACGTTATGGGTGTCGTTTTTATAGTTTTCGAGGGTGCTAAACCTGATGGTGAGGTTAAAATGAAAATCCAAGATGGCGGCTGCAATTTTTCGTCATGGGTGTCGTTTTCATGGTATTCGAGGGTGCTAAAGCCGATAGCGAGGTCAAAATGAAAATCCAAGATGGCGGCTGCGAAAATTTTCAAATTTACGTTATGGGTGTCGTTTTTATAGTTTTCGAGGGTGCTAAACCTGATGGTGAGGTTAAAATGAAAATCCAAGATGGCGGCTGCAATTTTTCGTCATGGGTGTCGTTTTCATGGTATTCGAGGGTGCTAAAGCCGATAGCGAGGTCAAAATGAAAATCCAAGATGGCGGCTGCGAAAATTTTCAAATTTACGTTATGGGTGTCGTTTTTATAGTTTTCGAGGGTGCTAAACCTATGGTGAGGTTAAAATGAAAATCCAAGATGGCGGCTGCAATTTTTCGTCATGGGTGTCGTTTTCATGGTATTCGAGGGTGCTAAAGCCGATAGCGAGGTCAAAATGAAAATCCAAGACGGCGGCTGCTAAAATTCTCAATTTTTTCTGTCATGGGTGTCGTTTTCATCGCATTCGAGGGTGCTAAAGCCGATAGCGAGGTCAAAATGTAAATCTAAGATGGCGGCTGCGAAAATTAAAAAAAGAAAATTTTAATTATATTAATTTTTTTTATGTCTCGTCTTCGAATTTTTGGTTTAGGGACATACTTAGTCGTACTTGGAAGCGTATTGAATTTTACGAGTATATCTCATCCTTATCACTAATCTCCCGAACCTTAAAAATCTGTCATCATTTTGCAAAATATTTTTCTTTTGCAGTTTACGAGAGGACTTTACAGGAGACTTGGCGGAAGCTGAAAACACTGGAGTAACCAGTAAAAACATTGAAGATGTAAGTTTCTGATACCTTTCACGTGTGTTCTGAACTTCAATGAAAGTTAGAAAGGGTAGTCCATTTATATTTGAAAATAGGAAACCTATTCTACTTCAGATAAAAAATGGATTATTCTAGTACGATTGTTTTTTTGGGTACATAATAAAAACTTTTTTTTATTATTTTAGTTTCAAATTTCGTATGAAGAGGAAGCAAAACCTTACGAAAAAATAATAAACAGAAGAATTATTGATGTCAGCCACTTCCTTTCCGAATTAAAACGCATTTCAAACCATGGACCACTTGGATGCAGCTTCACAGAACTTGACCTCGTAGCTGAAACACTAAATAATCTACAGTAAAAATTTACATTTAAATGTCGGCTTTGCAATCAAAAGTTTGTTATAAATGGAGACAATTGCAGTGACAACTACCTAAATATTAATACGTGCGCTGTCGCAGGTACTATTGCTATAGGTGGGGGGCATGCACAGTTGGATGAACTTATGTCAGCAATCAACCTCCCGTTATTATCTGAAAAGACGTATTCAGACAACCATGACCTTATCAGTAAGAAATTTGAGCACCATGTATCTATCACATAATTGATTTACCGGTCTGTTATATTTTTAATTCTTTTTACCATTTGTGGTAGACTAAATTTTATTTTAGGTGCATCGTCTTCACATATAATTATATAATGAATGTATACAAAAACTTGTAAAACATTTTAAAAGAGTAACGGTGGAGTTTCTTGCCCATTCTTCTCCACACGAAAACTACCTTTTGGAAGGGGCGACTAGAATCAATTCTTTTATTTTTATTTTTGACGTTCAAAAGTGCCTTTTAAGTGCCAATTTGAAATAAATGATTTGACTTTGACTTTTGACTTTAGAAAATAGTTAAATTAATAATAATTTATATATTTGTACCTCATTTAAAATAATAAAAGATAATAAAATTAACTTTGTTGTTTATTTATAATTTTTCTACTTTTAACACTGTCTGAGCAGGTAACTCACCTTCAATCTAAAAAATATACACCGCATAATGTTTATTATAAAGTAACATACACATATATATAAATACATATTCTTGCCCTACTTTAGCTAAAGTTGACCATTTGAAATACCTAAGAGTCACTATTGACTCCAACCTAAATTTCTGTAACTATTTCTGTAACTATCTATATATTTATATAATATATTTTATATTTTTGGTGGCGCCATCTTGCATTTTGATTTTGACCCCATAATCTTTGTCAGTGTCCTCGAAAACCTTGAAAACGACACCCATGATGAAAAATTTGCAAATTTTCGGAAGCGCCATTTTGTATTTTGATTTTGACCCTATAATCTTTGTCAGCGTCCTCGAAAACCATGAAAACGACACCCATGAGGGTAAAACTTTGAAAATTTATGGTGGCGCCATCTTGAATTTTGATTTTGACCCCATAATCTTTGTCAGTGTCCTCAAAAACCTTGGAAACGACACCCATGACGAAAAATTTGCAAATTTTTGGAAGCGCCATTTTGTATTTTGATTTTGACCCCATAATCTTTGTCAGTGTCCTCGAAAACCGTGAAAACGACACCCATGAGGGTAAAACTTTGAAAATTTATGGTGGCGCCACCTTGAATTTTGATTTTGACCCAACAATTGTTGTCAGCGCCTCGAAAACCATGAAAACGACACCAATGAGGAAAAAAAATCTTAAACTTTATGGTGGCGCCATCTTGAATTTTGATTTTGACCCCATAATCTTTGTCAGCGTTCTCGAAAACCTTGAAAACGACACCCATGACGAAAAATTTGCAAATTTTTGGAAGCGCCATTTTGTATTTTGATTTTGACCCCATAATCTTTGTCAGTGTCCTCGAAAACCATGAAAACGACACCCATGAAGGTAAAACTTTGAAAATTATGTTGGCGCCATCTTGAATTTTAATCTTTGTCAGTGTCCTCGAAAACCTTGAAAACGATACCCATGACGAAAAATTTGCAAATTTTTGGAAGCGCCATTTTGTATTTTGATTTTGACCCCATAATCTTTGTCAGTGGCCCCGATTCTGTTGTTCACAAACTAAATTAAATTTAAGATCAGTGCATCTTTTTCATTCTATTTCAATATGAAAAGGACAGGAGATAAATATTAGTTTAATCCTGTCAAATTAGATAATCCATAGAAAAGTTTAGACGTGATTAAAAATATGGCTTCTAAAAATACGTCAATTTACGTCAGGCGCTGACTAATTTGACAGGACTAAACTAATATCTATCTTCTGTCCTTTTCATAATGAAATAGAACGAAAAAGATGCACTGAACTTAAATTTAGTTTAGTTTGTGAACCACAGAATCGGGGCCACTGTCCTCGAAAACCATGAAAACGACACCCATGAGGGTAAAAATCTTAAAATTTATGGTGGCGCCATCTTGAATTTTGATTTTGACCCCATAGTCTTTGTCAGCGTTCTCGAAAACTTTGAAAACGACACCCATGACGAAAAATTTGCAAATTTTTGGCGGCGCCATCTTGAATTTGGTTTTGACCCCATAATCGTTGTCAGCAACCTCGAAAACTATGATTTTGACTCCATTTTACTTATCGGCAATTTTTGTTAGGGACGAAGTCTCGTGGAGTCGCAAAACGCTTTTTCGTTCCAAAAATTAGAATGAATTGGAAAGTAAGTATTCATGGACGTAAGTATAGTCACTGAATTTATGACCAAAATTATTTAGGCGCACCGTTTCTTTCATCCATAGATTTTTTTTATTCAATACCGTCTCTGTATAGTCCAAGGTCTGTGATTTTTACTAGTCGCAAGTTTATAGTTCGAAAGTTGTTCGCCAGATGGCGCTAGTAATTTTTACGAAGTATTATAGAGGTGGGGTGCGGCAAAGAGGGAACGAAATGCTCAAGGTTATTTGCTCAGGGTACGGCCTTAATTCTCTATTCCATGATGTCGTTTTAGAATCAGGAGTAGTTCTCACTGAAAAAAAACATTTCTTACTATATCACACTAAAGCGATTTCATTAAGACTTACTGACTTTATACAGTTAGAAGAAATAAAACAACAAAGAAGAAAAACAACTTCTTAGTTCAGTTTAATGATTGAACATACCATTTAGTGAAAAAAATGTTAAAGTTTAAACGTAAAAGTTTACTGTCATGAGTTTATGACGGTAACATTTTGCCAGAACCTTTAACTTTTTTCGGATCAGTAAAAAATACTGTTTTAAACGTTAGGCTCATAATGGAACTGTTTAAAGCAGTTCAGATCAATGTTTTTTCATGTTTATTTACTGCTTATTTCTTTCAGGCTCTAAGTCTTTTGTTAACATCTGATTTTACCTTATAGACCGCAAATAAATGAATATGAATAAAAACCTTTAAAAAAATAGATTTAACACCGATTTCTGTAAGATTAATGGGCCAATCCTACTAATATTATAAATGTGAAAGTTTGTGAAGATGTTTAGATATTTGTTACTCAATCACGCGTAAACTGTTGCACGAATTTGGATCAAATTTGGCACACAGATAGTTTATAACCAGGATTAACATATAGGATACTTTTTATCTCGGCAGGTATTCCCATGGGATCGAAATTAGCGCGGGTGAAACCGCGGGGCGCTGCTGGTTTACATTTAAATTATATTCAGTAACTAAATGTGTGTGAAAACATTTGTCTGATAATTGAAAATGAACCTATCAACAGGTGGTGAAACAAGTCCTCATTCGATTAACATTAGCTATGAAACATTTCACCGTATTTCTCTCACTCACCTAAATAACTCCACATAATCTAAACGCCACTGACAGATACATTACAAGACCAAAATCAAATTGCTGTATCAATGTCGACGGTTCATTTCTGAATACAGGCTGACTAAGTAAACAATGGACGTACAATTTTAAGGAACTTCTTTAAAGCGGCAGTTGTTTATTTTAGTTTTGGTTAATTAAAAAGTTCGGCCGCAAAAATCGCGAAATAAAAATCAGCTGTTCCCTACATTTTGAGGAGATAGACGAAGATAAATGTAGGAAACAGCTGATTTTTATTTCGCGATTTCAGGTTTGGTCCCATAGTAAAAGTTGTTCATAATGATGAGTACAATGACCCCTTAAAAGGTTGCTGATGTTTTACAAAAAAACCTTGTATATACAAATTCAAGGGAGAGAGGTGTTGAGATGACTCTACGCTATTTGTTTTGAAAATAACTCTGCAATTCCCGCTTTATGCATTTAAAATTGAGCCTGATTGCGTTGAAATAAGATTTAAATTTCTTTGGCTCGACCTGCGGTCAGTACGGTAAAATACATAATTTTTGAAATAAATACCTGTATTAAAAGTTACTGAAATCGATTCAGTAGTCAATTATGAACAAATGAAGTTTTATCCAATGTCGCAGCATTGGAGTCTCCCATCTATCTGCGAATAAACTCAAGATAGTGTTGGTACCGCCACGAAGACGAGTAAGCAAAGAAGCGCTTCTTTAACGTATAACGGCCGCAAAACCACCTATATGCCTTTCCGCAAACATCTTTGACACGCTACATCACCATGGCAGCCTCAACAGTGTTCTGCTATGTCCTTCGTTTAATAAATCACTCTGAATGATACGTAAACAGATTGTAACATTTTATCTGAGTACCTGCAATGCCAGTCACAGACAAGGTCTTTTGTTTACACACTCGATTTAACATGAAACGAAAACCCGATTTAATTACATCATGTTATGGAAAGCTTTTCATCGCGTGTTTGCATAAAATCGGTATGTAAATAGGGACTGAAATTAACATACTTTTTGTTACATTAAAAGAGGTCCTGTCGTATGATTAAGCTATGGTTTCCAAGAAAGGCGGTGGCCGCCTCATGGCGTACACAATTTACGTATATCGTTATCAAAATGTTATTTATAAAAGTAAGCTGCTGTGTTTTCCTAGAGAGCGTTTTTTGACACTGTAAAGTCAAACCACGCTGCGATCATTTTATGACAGCCGTCATTGCAGGCGTTATGAGGCAGTACTGAAAGAAACTGTAACTTTAGTATTAAGTCATAAATTATTATTAACATTAGATAGGTCCTTTTTACGCCAGCTTGCGTTGTTGTAAATGCGATAGTGGCCAAATACAACCATATAAGAATAATCTCAAAATAGTAATAATAATAAATAATAATATTTATAATAATCATTACCTCATAATCAGCCTATAACATAATTGCTGGGACACAGGCCTCTTCTCTGGGAAAGGAAATGAGTCATAATCCACCAAGCGGTCACAGTGTGGGTTGGCGGATGTCACATGTCTTCAATTGTTTTGGTTCTAGGACATGCCGGTTTCCTCGCGATGTTTTCCTTTACCGATCTGAAAGCAGTAGTGATGAAATTAAATACACGAAGTTAAGTGTCCACCTGGGTCTGAACTCACGACTAACAACTCGTAAGTCGGGGCCGATACCACTAGGCCACCACTAATCTTCATAATTATATTACATTTTTTAATTATACCAATCTGTATCTGTCCCACTACAGCTCAAAAATATACAGAAAAGAAACGTCCATTCTAGTTCAGACGATTCTCTACAAGTATTTTCAGAATATTTAATGGATTGAAACTAGCTAAAATAGAACAGTTCCTACTGACTCAAATAATTAATAGATTAAATGCCACAGGGAAGTGTTATGGGACCCACGCTTTTCCTTATATACGTAGATGACCTGTGTGATTTGCAGCTGAGACAGGGACGGGTCATAGCTTAAGCAGACGATACAGCGCTTTTGTTTAGTGGGGAAACGTGGAAAGAGGCTAACGAACTGGCTAATGAAGGGTTCACATTAGTTTCGAAGTGGCTACAGTCAAATCTTCTTACACTGAATACACTTAAAACGAAATACATCTTTTACTTTGAGAAAGAGCAGTCAGCCACCTCCTGGCATTATTTACATCGAAGCTCACACATGTAGTATACCGAGGAACTGCTCTTGCCAGGAACTTTCTAAAACTTCCTCATTAAGATACCTCGGATTGATCATTAACTAACACTTAAACTGGCAAGAACATGTCTCAACGCTAACCTCCCGATTCAGAAAACTTATATATGTATTTAAAAATATACGTTCCTTTTGTCCGTCAAATTTACTAATGTTAGTGTATCTTTCGTTGTGCCAGTCTATTATAACTTACTCTATTACTGCATGGGGGAGTGCTTCCAAGACCGTTCTTATTCGTTTAGAACGAGCACAACGTGCTGTTCTTAAGGCAATGAGTCATAAGAGATTTGGATACCCCACTTACTTGTTATACTCGGAATTATCAGTCCTTACAGTATGGCAACTGTTCGTCAGAGAAATAATATTAACTCAACACAATAATACACCAGACTTTACGGCTAGAAGAAGGCAAGATATTGTTTACTCCGTGCCTTACTGTAAAACTTCATTTGCAAACAGATTTTTTAAATTCCTAGGACCATTCATGTATAATAAAATATCAAAGAAAATCTAAATTCGTAATCTTAATAGTCATGCTTGTAAGACTGAAATTTCTAAGTTTCTTAACTCACAAAATTATGATGATACCGAAAAGATACTTAAAATTACAAGATAATAAATTAAATCACCAAAATGCATGATACATATACCTACATTACACTTTTCACGTCACTTCACACCACCTTACACTGTCTACAGTTTTAAACAAGATGAACAGTATAATTATGACCTTTACTTTAATTCAATTTAAACACTTTACATCTGGTTTTAATGATAAACATACTTATAATAAAAATTACAACCAAACACTATGTAAACAAACTTAGCATCTAAATATTTTGCATATACTATGTCAACTTTAACATCTACCTACAAGTTTACAAAAATCTATATCTATCTAAATCTATATCTATCTATGTTTATCTTCCATAATTTTGCATTTGCCTTATTTTGTTTGTTTGTATAAGATAAAATCCTTTTGTTGTTATTGAAATAATAATTGTCATAAGTCTGCTACTATAAGTACATTTGCAGAGAACGAGGAAAACTGTTCCATCGTAATACAGTTTAAACTAGTACGGGGAACAGGGTGAATCTGTTCGTGTTAGCAACCAAAATTTAGTACCTACCAATACATACCAAACAAAAATGTTACCTACCTTTACCGCTTATTTGTTACTTTGATGAATTGTGCAAGGTTGTTATGATGATTTGCGTAAATAAAGGATTTTAAAGTATTTTTACTTTTGTACATAAAAACACTGTTTGTGTAAAAACATGAAGAAACTGAAATAAATATTCTCACTAGAATTTTTAATTCACAGAATCCACAAGGCTTATTATACCTAACCTGTTATAAACAATGGAGAGCCTCCTAAAACGACCTCTTACGTGGTCGAATCCCCTCTCAAACCAAATTGAAGTATCTTTTAAAACCATTATTGAATCAGGAACGCCGAACATCGTCCATAATGAGGTGACAAAGTGCGAACACACTTTTAATGGCTACCCTCGTTACCATAATGTTTTACATTTTATCGGCCGCGATCAATATTGGACCGAATTAATTAGTATTCATTATTATGTATTTATGGTCTTTTATTTTAGGTTTTTATCGCCCAGAAGGAAACAAAGGTAAAAAAAATATCTATTCGAATGGTCAGTCGAATCATCATAGTTTGAAGATTTAAATAAACGGTTCGCCATCACACAGAGAAACCATGAAAAGATTTTGTTATGTGGCTGAAACTAAATTATAAATTAGGCTATGTTTTGAAAATGAATAAAAATAACATAGGTTGCATGTCGTAGCTCGTGTCGTTCTGAGGTTCTGCCTACCCCCATGCGAAAGAATGGACTTGTAATTCTGGTAACTCTTTTAACCCACGACCAAGTCAAAATACTAGGTAATGTATGAATACATTCATATTAATTTATTGCATTCCATACTGTAAAAAAAGGTAAAAAATATGAATCAAATTAGGATACCAAAAATCAAAATTAAAACTCAAAAATCACCGAAAGACAAAACAAATATAGACCAAAGTGAGTACGTACAGTCAACAGCAAAAGTAGATGATGAAAATCAGAAAATCAATACTAATGAACGGAGTTCGCGTCAGAACTGTGTGGCGTCGAAGTAGTAAATGTTTGGTATAATATTTACAATCACATACTTTTGAATCACTTCGACGCCACATAGTTCTAACACGAACTCCGTTCATTAGTATTGAATTTCTGATTTTCATCATCAACTTTTGCTGTTACTACACGGAAACTTTAGATTTTCTAGAAACCAATTTTAACTAGAAAATATTCGCAAATAAAACCAACCCAATTTAGTCTTCTAAAGGCTACAAAGTCGGCAATGGTAAAGCAATTTGTAAGGATATTTGAGAAAACAGTCATTTTGACTTCATATAAGAATTTAATGTTAGAGCCTGTTACATACTTTCAACCATGTAAACGATTTCAGCTTCTTATAACAGCCATTTGTGAAAGCCGATTACTGGAATGATGTGGGTAGAGGCACCAATTATTTTCCATGCTACGTTTATGCATAATTTTGGAACACGGCTTGGATTTATTAAGTACCTTCTCAATAGCTCCGATACTAATTTGGAGAAAGTAAAAATAATCTTATTTCAATTTCCTTTAAACAATAAACTGCCACTTTATTGTTCCAATACAAAAGTACGGTATTCACAAAGTAAATTAGGTTAATTGTCTAAATACGTCATTTTCCTTAAATACGTCACTCATTTTGTCTTATCCATAATGAAAATCTCGTGGTAACAACAATAAACACGGACGACAATAGTCGCCCTTACCCCATTTTTGGTACAATAGATATTCACGTAAAAAATGCTTACGCGGACTCCAGCTACTTACTCTGATACGCGTAATTTTCAAATAAAAAAAGTGTTTATACGCACGAATCGCGATCGAGTAGAGATAGAGATAAAAGTTTATTTTTTTGTCGAAATTATTGGGATTCGAAAGCCGTTTAATATAAGCCACATTCCTGTTACCTGGGAATATTGTATGTTATTGACATATTTTTGAAGTAAGTAAAGGGTTTTCCAATTCGACGAAAGTTAGTTATTTTTGATATTTGCTTTTACGATTTTATGTGCGCGAGTGAGCGTACGAATGTATAAAGATATCGTTTCGTGAAAGATCGTGACAAAACTAATTATTTAGGCAAGTTTTACTTTTCATTCTCATCTGTGTCGTGTACTGCTAGTAAATTAGTTCATGTTATTCTATAATGTAAGTTTGAACTATTTGAAATATAACCGAATTCAAGTTTTTTTGGCCTGTCATTCAATTTAATAAAGGTTCCTTTGTATAGACAAATAAAACACAGACAGTCGTATGATTACTCAAAATGATCTAGCTATACTCCATTTACAATAAGATTAGACAATTAAACAAACCTTTTTCACAGCTTGTTCAACCGATTTTGACTTCTATTCCGTAGGCATAAGGATGGCATTAAAAACAAAAAAGTGCTTACAATAACAACTGTTTACTGCTTTTAATGCCATCCTTATGCCTACGGAATAGAAGTCAAAATCGATTGAACAGACGGTAAAAAAGGTTTGTTTAAATGTCTAATCTTACTGTAAATGGAGTATAGTTGATCATTTTTTCGTGACGTCAGAACGCACTAAAAATTATACCAAGGTGTGACGTATTGAGAATTTTAAAAGCGTCGTATCTTCGTCAATTTTGGTTTACCTAACAAAAGAAAAAAAAAGGATCGAATATTTTTTGATAATCTAACTGACGGACTAATTAGATTTTTTCAGTTCAAAAGCCTATACCAAGATTTCAGCATAAACGGTAGCAAAACTACTAATAAACTAGGTATACGTCAAGCACCGACGTCAAAGCATAGTTTACCGATTACAAATCAAGTGCTATACATTAATCGAATAAACCACATCGGTTAACTGCATCAGCATAAGGGCATTAGCGTGATTGGTTGAATTAGCGCGGTTGTAGAACGCATCATAATATAATTGGTAGTAAAATATATCAGTGATATGGGCTGTATTGAAAAGGCTTAAACGGTAATGCTAACGTGGTATCGAATGAAATTTTCTGACATTCATAACATGCCGAAAACTGAAGTAATAGTAGGATTGCCGAATTACCATAGAATTACTAGAAATTTGAATTACAATTAGAATTACCATCGTAGAACGTCGTCTATGGGTAGAAGGAACGATGGTCATTGGAATTTGACTAGTGGACCATGGCCGCCCAGTTGAACTGACAACCTTAAAAGACGACAGGCTGGGTGCAGAACACGGAGAACTAGGTGTTGTGAGTTATGAGAGAGAGAGAAGGCTCACTACACGCCGCCGGCCCAGTGCGATGTCCAGATGTCACATATCTTTAAAGTTTTGGTTCTACGACATTTTTCACGATGTTTTCCTTCACGATGAAATTTTTTACACAAACTAAAGCACCTGGCGGGTTCGAATACACGACCTACAATTCGTAAAGTCGGACCCGTAACAGCTGGTCCTCCACTGATTTAAGTCTGAATTGATCGACGAGTTATTTTCATACAGCTCGTACCGACAGAAGATAAAAGACCTAAGGTCTAAGCTTGTTTCCTAATTTTGTCGGCACGACAACGATGCTACAAATGATCAAAAAAACGAGCCGAAGTTGAGCACTTAAATGATACAATAATTTACAATAGGAACATATACATTACTCAACGCGACGTGACAGTGGACCGTCACTTGTTTGACGAATTTCCTGAATTGGAAATGGTAAAAAGGTACAGTAGAGTAAACATTTAAATAAAGTATTGTTTGGAGAATGGTGTCGAGTCCGTAATCTTATTGAACTTTACCCAAGTAGGAGTAAATCACGAACTTAATACACATTTATGACGTCATATGAGCTCTATTTTAGAGAAAGCTAAAACGAAATTTTATAGTTTTTGAAAAATTATATCCCAGCATAGCTATTTACAACTACTCGATACGCTTCCGTACCGTATCGAATATAAATCAGTGTTATCATATGAGTCCTCTAAACGCTGTTCACAAGTCCACAAATTTTGTCAGTTTATATCAAACAGTCCACCACTATTCTTCCGACAGCTGTTTGCTGTCGGGGGCAAGGCAAATCAGGTTATTGAAATGTGTCATTTTCGATACGATAGCTTGTCGTATGGTTATGAATTAGGGTGCAGGTCCCAGTTTAGCCAGGAATTTCACTTTTGCAAAAAAAAAACACTGTTTTAGAGCATTAAGAGACTAACTCAATTTTATCATATATTCTGACCCTGATATTCCAAAAAATCATCTTATGTAAGTAATTAATTAAGTAATGTTTATTACAGCGGAAACATATCCGAAAAAAAAATATAAAAGTCGGATTCAATTAAAAAAAGTGTAACCTGTTTCTGACACCCGTAATGAAAATTGTATTTACATTTTGCACCGCTTTTCCGACCATTAAAAATTGTAACTTGATAGCAACCCAAATTGCCTTTCTGAGCATTTTAAAGCATCTCATAACATCGCGGAAATTAAACTAAAAAACGAGGATTATTTTTTTAATTTTAGAAGCCTGGCTTATTATTTCAGTAAAAGATTATGTTAGATCTAATCTTAATCCATTAATTAAATTTAACGTATAAGTATTACTTTTATGATTTGATATATTTCTGAAAAAATTACTAAAATTCTTTTTATTTCCAAGGCAGTATCCGCCTCGCGTATTATTTTCACGTGCATTTTTCTTTCCTATTTTTAGTTGACCTACTGGTGACCTTTTTACTTTTAGGGGTTTTATTTTAGACTTGTTGACATGCCACCCGGAGGGTGTTCTATGAATAGCAGAAATATTAAGTATAACGGCGCGGCATAGTTTTTACCAGAATTAGTGGTTATCGTATTGGTGGCTCAGCAGCTTCAATATCATAAGGATTTAGCCAGCTTTATCCAGTAAAGCAGTATAGTTCTGCATTTCATCGTTCAGGTTTTATCTGCATTTTGACTCCTGTTGCACTACTATTAACAAAATACTAACATGAGCATGATAAGCTCAGTTTTCAGCAACTAAGCTAAACATCCAGCTTACAGGAATACTCGGAATGCCAGTCCCATACCCACATAAATCATTTAAAAAACGACTCCAATTAATCAAATTAAATCTCTGTATTATTTTAAAGGGGAAACGCTCACTTAATCCGTCGCCAGACAATTAGCATAGATGCGCCGCAGATATTATTAATCTGATGAATATTTATAGCGTAGGTACAGGTAGATGGGTGAATTTTCATATTGAGGGATTATCTGCCTTTACGTTCGTTTAATTTACGTCATCTTCTAATTCATTGGATCAACGGATGAATAATAAACGCCGTGACATAATAAATCACCACGAACATTTATTCACCGTCACAGTAAATACATACATACACAAAATAGAATACTGTTAGTACCAGATCGCTTTTATGTAAATAAATAATGCAATGTGGTGTTTTTTATCGTTAGATGGACGGACACAAAAATACTAAGTGCAGACTTATTGCATTTATCTGTTTATATGCAAGTCACTGTTTTATCGTAAAGTAAACTGCGAACAGATATTTAAAAATCATCACAGTCTTAAGCCGCGAGGATGAGTGTAAAAGAAAAATAAAAAAAGATTAATTACTTTACCCAGGCTAATGAATAAATATTTAAGCTTAGTAATTTTTACATGAAAATCCACAAAAGATTAACCCAATAATCGCTAGATTTGAGAGACCGCAATCTCAACCGATTTGCCGACAATGCGACAAAATTGTGTAAATATAAAAGCGTTGTCAAATTGAATCTATCGGCTAGGTGGCAAACGAATCTGATTCCCGGCGACCGGAGCAGAGTGAGCGGACGGAGCAAGCGAAGCGGGGCGAGCACAAATGTAATTTGCGTCGTTCCGACGAACGGGGCGACTTTTAAAATTTCCCTTTGAGCCAGTACAGGGTTATGTGCACATTTTTTAGTGGTTGCAGCTCAAGGCTTATGACATTATTGTGACCTTAAAGTATTTTAAAATCTGAAATACGAGTACTTTTACGACTCTAACCGCGATCATAGCGGGTGCAATTTTCGGAAAAATTTCATGAAATAAAAGGTTTATCATAATATTATTATTTGTAGTGAAATCATTAGGTAATGGATCTTAGAAGGCTTCAGGGTGGTGTGTCTTAGAAACATTCAATTGTACAACCGGTTTTATGTGAATAAATATTGTTTGTATTAATTGAAATTTAATTAAAAAAAGTTACACAATACTGCCGTAATTAAGTTTTCAAGGTAAAGTTTTTCCATCCTGATTCTCAAATGAACTGAAATAATACTCGTACAATTGAAAGTTATAAAATGATTTCTTTGAAAAGAGGAAGCGAAGAATCTACGAAATAACAGGAAATGATGAATATCAAGATTAAAAAAATATAAGCTTGTAAGAAACGGTCGTAATATTGGCTAAACATTCATCGGTGAAGATTAACACTATTTATTTAAAATGCAAAGGATTATTCGGTACAGCTATCAAAAATCCCATAAAAAAGCATTTAATTTTTTTTTTCATTTTTCGCACAATTTTTAAATTCATCCAAAAAGCCTAATTGTAAGCATTTGAAGACAAAACAACTTGACCAATTCGGTACAGCCGTTTCAAGCGATGCGCTTACAAACGAACAACATTTCATTTTTATTTATATAAATAGGTAGGACATCCCTAGACACCAATCTCTGCCTACCCCTGAATGTTATGCTAGAAAAACCTTCAAACTGCTTTATTTCAGTGCCTTAATACTTAACATCCCAACATTGTAAAACATTCAGTTTACGATCTGGAATGTTTATTTAAAGAGCTGAAGCTCTTTTTCAGCTCTTTAAAAGTTTATTTCAGCGATATTAAGTTTTTACGTGCTATTAAAGCACTGTCTTTGAAATACTTCAGTATCTTTTTTTTTCCTTATAATTTATTACTCAATACAAATGTCATGCAATCATTCATTCGACGCCCAGGTGCTAAAGGAGGAAATTCGCGTGCTGCGTCACAATTTTAGATTAGAGAGGTCTATGGCAGTCTCTAGCTATGGGCAAAGTTGAATATAGGGCCTTCAAAATTTAGCAAAAACAAAGTAAAATTTAGTGAAATAGCATAAGAAAAAAATATGTTAAAGGAAATGTGTGAGCAAGTCTCCTTCGCAGTTAGAGGTCGTTACTTCGTCCAGCTATGGGCAAAGTTGAATAAAGGGTCTTCAAAATCAAGCAAAAATAAAATGAAAGATTTTAATAATAGTTTGAGGAAAAATATTAAAGGAAATCGAACGAGTCGGTGAACGAGTCTCATTCGCAGTTTTAAAACAAGTAAGTACGTGGCTTGAACTAGAACTTAAAGTTCCTGAAACTTGTATGTCGAATCGAAAACTAAGCTATTTCTAAAATGAGGATGAAGTGGCACGTTTGCTACGTTGAGCTTAAGTTTTGGTTTCCTAGGAAAACGGTTCCGTCATATTATAACGGACGTCATGAAAATCTATAATTTTCACCAGTATTTGGCATCTAAGTGTCAAAAAACGTGCTCTGTATTTGGACAGCCGTTATTGTGTGACCGTTCACCATTTTCTTTAGGAAACCAAAGTTTTATGTGATATCACAAGATCTTGTTAATATTATAACGTGTACGTCTTTCTACATCGTTCACTTGTATAATTTCTACATGAATGATGTTGGTTACATCTCATATTTGTAACAATTTTATGATTTAAAAGAGTGTCCGTGGAGTTTCCAGCTCGTTATTCTCAATAGGTATCCACTGCGCTTTGCAATAGGCAACTAGATTCATCTTTCTGACTGACCGATCGGCGACCCCTTGACAATTCATAAGTGCCTGTAATTGATTTATTTGATACTAGCAGCGGCCCGCGGTTTCAGCCGCGTTAGTTTCGATCCCGTGGGAATATCAGTTTAAAAATTATTTTTTGTGTTAATCCTGGATATAAACTATCTGTGTGCCAAGTTTCATCTAAATCCGTTCAACAGTTAACTTGCGATTGAGTAACAAACATCTAAACATCTTCACAAACTTTCACATGTATATTGTATAATATTAGTTTTTTTTTTTTTAATTTAACTTAATTTAATTTATTTGTGGACTAATTTCATCTATTATCTATTTTATTTTATATTATTTTATTTTATTTTTATTATTTTTAAAGTAAGAACAAAAAGCTAATTTATATTATCAACAAAAAAAATAACAAAATTAAATCCTAACTTAATAAAACAAAAAAAAAAACTAAAATATAGCGTCGAAAAATTCATCCGCATCGCTGTCGACTGGTAAAGTACCCAAGAGACTGGCGGCATTACCACGTTGAATAGCAATGCTTAGCCTCTGGCCAAGGTAAAAGCCAGCCCTTGGGTCATGGGAAGTGTCAACCAGTCGTTTTGAAATTTCCTTAAAAAGAACATGAGCATTCGGACCCCACGGCCCGAGGGTTTCAACCCCAAACGGCTCGAAAATATAACTTCCGCTAAGGTTATTATATTTTCGCCGCTTGAGGTTTTCCGCAGCCGCAGCAGCAGCGCCAGCACAGCATGCCGAGCCAGGAAGATGGGATGGCGCAAGAGTATCGACACACGTTGCGTCCCACACTAAAGGCCTACCCAACTTCCATGGAAATAAAGACATACCGTCCGGTCTCTTGCCATCATCGCGTGCCAAGCCATTGGGTTCTAATACAGCTGGAACGCCGACGGTGACAAGAGCTCGTCGGATGATGTCATTAATGTTCGCGTGCCGCGCTAAACGACCCGCACTTCGGCTGCAAGAAAGGCCGTGGTGTCCGAGGCTGTTGACATCTTCGCCACAGTGACAGCGATGAGGAGAACAGCAAGAAGTGCCTAGCCGAAGAGAAGCAGCGAGGCGAAAAGTAGTGTCGTCGAACAAAGTGCCTATGTTCGACGAAGGTAGTGCAAGAAGCCAAAGACCCGACTCCCACCTACCCACAGCCAGCAGGCGCGCATGCTCCGCAGAAGTAGCAGACGATTCAAGTAAATTGTTCTGTACTACTCTGCAGAGCGGCTCATCCCACCGTTTTTGGGAAGATGGATTGTCGGGTAGATCTGTATTCGGGCAAACGAGTCTCCAGGCATCCATAGCCTCGGTGAAACACGGCACATCAAAATCAATCAGTGTGGATGCTAGAATTTTCCTGATTAACTTATCAGTGCCGTGGACCGAGGATATGAAAGCCGGTAAACTAATACTAGAAATTTTGCGGACGCCGAGTCCTCCCATACGAATGGGAAGAGTAGCTTGTGCCCAAGCTCGGTCGTCCAATGCCACATTTAAAATAGAAGTTAATGTATGCCTGATAATTTGGTAAATTTTATCTAAAAGGTGAGTGTGCTTCCATAAATGTGAAGCACGAAGGAAATATATTAATTTAGGGCCAAAACAGCAGTAGCGGATTAAAGTTATGGCCGAATGCATATTAATTTGGAACAATCTATCCGAAACGTCATTGAAATTTTGGATTTTTTCCTCAATAAAAACGGGAAAGGAATTGTCAAAGATTGGACACCCAAGGAGGCGAAGAGAGCTTTTTTCAATAATTTTGATTTCTGGAGCTATTGCGTTAAATTTAGGAAGTGTCAGATGTCTGTCAGAATTATCCGTTAAGTATAATTCACATTTCGAAAGATTGAGATCAAGGCCGATGGAATGATATTCATTTTTTAAAAATTTAAGGTCCTCTAATACAGTTTCTGCATCGCCTCCCAAGGTTCCATCATCGAGATACCAAACGTTAAATTTGGAATTTAGCTGACGAATAATAGGGTGAATGGCTAAACTAAAAAGCACAGGCCCAAGAGGGTCACCTTGTTGACAGCCAATAATATAATATTAGTACAATAAATGTTTTGCTCTCTCCCACCGAGAGGAGGCCTGTATTCCAGCAGTGAGAACATTATAGGCTGATTATGTAAGTGCATTGAGTTGAATTCTTGGAAATGTGAAAGTTTGTGAACGTGTTTGTTGCTCAATAATCTTCGCATTTTCGGTTGATTGGATTTGGATATTTGTAACAGAGATAGACCCTGTCCTGAATGAACACATAAGTAAATTATACATTTAATAGGGGTAGCGCAGGAAGGGTAGTTTTATCGATATTTGGGAAAGCCGTGAAGATACGTTTTCACTAATTGGAAGGAAGGTAAGTACCAGTTTCCCTAGGATGGAAGTTAA
Source organism: Globia sparganii (assembly GCA_949316385.1). Classification (NCBI taxonomy): domain Eukaryota; kingdom Metazoa; phylum Arthropoda; class Insecta; order Lepidoptera; family Noctuidae; genus Globia; species Globia sparganii. Next base: position 9,593,890 of record OX438675.1, on the reverse strand, counting down.
ACTGCAAGCAACTGATAGTTTTGTAGAACATAAAATATAACGTAACATCACACTGTTGTCTCAAAAGAGTTAGGCAGAGGTGTACGACGTGTAGGTACGTGTACCTAAAGTGTTTTGTTTAATTGATAAAAAACGCTAGAGCAAGAAGATTAGTTTCTAGTCATGAGTCGAAGTTAAGTTTCAATGAAAATCTTCGTACCTTAAATGCTTAACTTAAAGGGGCCATGAAATCTACATATACGGAAAGCCAACTTTCTAACCTCAATAAAAACTACTATACAATGCCAGTCTCTACACATTGTGAACCAAAAATATGCAAATATCCAGTACCGAACACTAGCTGCCTCACTGAAACACGAGAACACAGGAATTTACATACGTTTTCTATCCGAAACGAATAAACCTCGACGGTATTCCAATAATTCCGTCGACGTGGCATACTGAACGCAGCTATTTCTAACCGACTTTAAAAGGAGGAGGTTATTTTTACAATAAGCATTAAAAATATGTTATGATCATTGTACAAGTTACAAAGTAATGTGGTTTATATAGGAACATCGGAAAAAAAAATTATTATTTATTAAATGGACTAACTTCTAATCTTACTCCTACTATAATAATAATAATAATATTATAAACGCGAAACTTTGCCAAGATGGATGGATGGATGTTTGTTACTCTTTCAAGCAAACCTACGGATTTTGATGAAACTTGGCACACGAATAGTATATAACCAGGATTAAATGAACTGTTTGTTTTCTATTAATTAAATTAAATTTTATTCGAAAACATCAATCGCTTTCATACTAAACTTCAACTATATTCGAGGACCCTGCATACTTATCTCCTTTGCTGACTGTACAAATATAAAAATAGGAGTGCCTTTATAAAATACTAATTAATTAAGCTCCTGCAAATCATTTCAGGCTCCTGCAATGATAAATTATATATTTATTTACTACTAGCAGCGCCCCGCGATTTCACCCGCATAAGTTTCGATCCCGTGGGAATATCGGGATAAAAAGTATTCTACGCGTTAATCCTGGTTATAAACTGTGTTGCTGTGTGCCAAATGTCATCCAAATCCGTTCAGTAGTTTTTGCGTGAAAGAGTAACAAACATCCGTCCATCCTCACAAACTTCGCGTTTATAATATTAGCAGGATTAAAGTAAGCATCAAATCACACAATACAATATACCACAATATGTGGTGCTTCAGTGAATCGCGTTTGGCAAAATTTGCATAGAACATGCTGACTCATGAACTTGAAGCTTGTACAAAGCCTGCTTGCCAGTTGCCAGTTGTATTATTAGTAAGCTCTCTAGTAAGATACTAATTATAAATGCGAAAGTGGTAGGCATTTGTTGAATTATCTTTCTTTCACGAAGCAACAAAGCTACGGGTCTACATAGGTTCCTTTCATCCCAAGAAACAACCCTTAAAGGAGTGAAATGGAGTGTTGAAGTTAGTATAAGAAAAACTGTAATCCACGCGGATGGTCATGAGCAAAAGCTATAAGCCTTTAGGCTAAAAACTATACGTTACAAGGCAGATGTGAGTGGAAACGCCAGAGGGGACGCCGTAGTAGGACATAATCTGCGTTCGCGATTTATTTGCCAAAAATGTAAACAAATATGAATTAATTGAATAATGACTTTAATTTCTACACAATAAAGATCAGTTTACGCTACAACTTCAAACATTTTTATAACTTTTTCAATTTTGCTACAAAATACAAAACTATGTATACAAGTTACACCCTGAGAGAAACAGTACTTTTCGGATGCCAAATTATAAAATAACTCCCCATACGCCAACTTATCAAATCTTCTAAAACTAAATCATATCAGCTGTGCCATTCCGTCGTTTGTCAAAGGTCATTGTGTGTTTTAGCCCATGTTCGACGTAAAAATGTTGCAACGGGATGTTACCGCGTACTGGATTTTCAACTATCGGTATTTAACTGAGCAGTGAGAATTCTACAGAGTACATCCCAGTGTGTAAAAAAAAACCCATGGATATTCAATTCTCGGCACTAAACCAGTGCGCGAAAAAATATCGTCGCGAGAAAAACGCGCCCGTGCGATTGTTCACGGCCTCGAGCGATGCAACTTCCATGCGACGCGATTTGTGTCAAGCGCGTGCGTCACCTGTTTCCGTCTGTCGCTCCACAAGTCGCATCGCGGTGACTAGTGGCATACTTAAAACAACTTCTTTAATTTGTTTTCTCCATAGTTAATGTCGCAAAACGCGTGTCCCTTGCTAACTCGTGCCGTCGGCCATGAGGTAAAGGTTTTTTTTCTTACATGGTGAAATTCAAAACATGCGACAAATCGAAATGGAAATTGTACTCATCATTAAGAAAAACTTTTACTATGGGACCAAACCTGAAATCGCAAAAACAATCAGCTGTTCCCTACATTTATGTTCGCATAACTCGTCAAAATGTAGGAAACAACTGATTTTTTTTTTGTTTATCGCATATCTTCAATTTGAACCTGTATAATATTCTTTTTTGATAATGCGTATTACCCATCTGCGCCTTGGATGACCTAAAGAAAGACTCTGATGCCGCAAGCAACGTGGCCACCTACTGGGCTCAAATTATATTTAAAAAAAAAACAACGAGGACAAACTACCATCGTCACTATAGGTTTTATCACATCATGCTTCACACTAATATTATAAAAGCGAACGTTTGTGAGTGTTTGTTTATGAGTTTGTTACTTTTTTACGCTCAAATGGCTGGACCAATTTTTATAAAATTTTATATGGAGGTAGCTGACACCCTGGATTAACATATAGACTACTTTTTATCCCGATATACCCACGGGATCGAGACTTATGCGGGTGAAACTACGGGATGCAGCTAGTATTTCAATAGTATTAAAGTTGGGCGCAGTACTATTCACGTCAGAATTTCCTCCGAATATAAATATAGTAAAGCTCTAGTCGAACATAAGAATGTAATAAAAGTTTTTGACATCTGACATTTTGGCACTGGTTTTTGGGATTTGGTAAATTTATATTCATAATTTATATGAATTCTTGAGTTAAGTAAAGTGAGAAAACAGAAGGGCAATTCTCGTAATTTTATGAACGTTCAAAGTCTTTTCTCAGTCTCAATCCGTCAAAAATACCTCTAATTTCCCTACACTTTTGAAAAGTTTCCGAGTCCGTCCGTCTGTTGTTTGTCAAGACTCTTTTTCTCGGAAACGCGTGGAGGTAACGAGTTAAAATAAATATCAAATACACAAGTCTACGGTACCTTGGTGTTCTAAAAAAATCAAGCATATATTTATTATTTATTTAAATCACAATTAAGTTAACGCAATACAAAAAATAGGGCCATTTATGCGACATAATTTGGTTTGATACTCGCAATTAAAACAAAACCTATAGGCCCATTTATCTAGAATCAAGAAATTTGGCAAGCAGCAAAATTTTACGGCACAAGTAATGGAAAAAGTCTGAAAATCGTTTACGTTACAAACTTACATTTACAATTGGAGCATTATCAGTGACCCGTATATCGATACGGGAAAACATTTTTTCAGCTACAAAGTTAAGATTGTTCTTCGTGCCAACTACTGAACCCTTCATTGGGCGCGGTCCGACACGCACTTGGCCGGTTTTTATTCCTACCACCTAAATATAACAGGCGTACACAGCAAGACGAATGCGGCTAATATTAAGAACTAGCTTCTGCCCGTGACTTCGTCCGCGTGAAATTTATTGTTCTCCCGACCCAACCCGACGCATCGCATCACCTATAACTTCGTTTCCACTTAGCGTTCATTCCGATTTTTCTTTTCTTTTTGCTCGTCTCCCAAGGGTTCTTAGCGTGACGTTTATAAAAAAAAAATATAGCCTTCTTCAAGAATTGGGCGATCAAATGCAAAAATATTTTTTCAAATTCGACTGGAAGATCCAGAAATTAGAGCGTTCAAACAAATAAACTCTACGGCTTATTATTACTACCTGCGCCCCGCGTTTTCACTCGCATAAGTGTCGATTTCGTGGGAATATGGAGATGAAAAGTAGCCTATATGTTTATCCAGCGTGTCAGCTACGTCCATACAAAATTTTATCAAAATTGGTCTAGCCGTTTGAGCATGAAGGAGTAACAAACATATAAACACACACACTTACAAACTTTCGCCTTTATAATATTAGTGTGATGTGATAGTGTGATTACTTTATTAGTATAGTATAAATAGGTGAGCATAATACAAGCCCATAATCGCTTTAAAAGCATCATTAATGATAAAAGCAAATAGAATATTTTGCATTTCATCTCACTGCAATGCATTTGAAGCTCGTTCATCTGTGTTGGAACAATGGCTGGCTATTATCAATAGATGCTGAATGACAATGGATACGATTGTGTGCCTCTCCTAGTGGAAATCTTGCTTTTGAAGGCTCTATCCGATCTTTGGTTGTAGGCTTGATGGAGAGCATTTTAATTGGGTGTAAGTAACTTAAAAGAACTTCTTGAAAGTAGGTTGCAATAAAAATTTTGCATTTTTATTTTATAGATTTCTCTCTATTTGCTACTTAGCAAATAAATAAAATTAAAATGTCTGTTTGTAGTGTCAAAATATAAACAGCTAAACGCAATGCTAATGCTTTTTACTAAATGCATATGAAAGTATATACGGTAACAACATAAAACCATTTTTTTAAATGCATGTACGCATAACTCCGTCATTTATACTTAGACAGATTTGCAAAATTATTTTTGTGTTCTAAAGATGTGTATTCCGAAAAATTCCAATTTAAATTTTGTAAAGAGTTTTGGAGACAGACAACGAAATTATTCAATAAATGCTAGCAAATCTACCGCGATTGCTGCTATTGCATATGTATGCATTGTTTACGCAATCACACAACATAACATCACGCCTGTACCCTCTAAAGGGATACGCAGATGTGTTCAATAATAGGAATTTTTTCCACTTAGATAATATTGATGATGTTTTAATAGCTTTCTGTCACTGATATTTACATATCAAGTAGTGTTATATGAATTTGTGTGGATTAGGTTCCTACAACTAAAAGTAAAAAATAAAAACAAAAAAACACTACAAACTGAAAAATAACTTTAATTTCGGAAATCGGTGTCAAAAACGAAAATGCGGAACCAGCGACACCGACTTCCGAAATTAAAGTTATTTTTCAACTTGTAGTAATTTTTTGAAGTCAGTTGTTTTAGTTAAGTTACTACAGAGATGAGGAACAGGGTGTTCACTCAACTTCCATTAGAAAAGGGCAACTGTCCGATGATTCATGTCGGGTCATTGTATATAATTATACTATTCAATTCAATCATTATTGCATCCTTAATGTACGCATACAGGAGGAAAGTATAAAACAATAGAATCAATTATGGTCCCTGTCGGGAACAGCAACATTTTTTTATAAGTAGGAGAGAGGAAGAGCTCTTTTATGGTTTTCTTTATTATTAAGTATTTTATCTGTTTTAACAATAGTATTTCACAAGGTGTAACAGAATAAGACATTTTATTTTTTTAAGAATAAGACACACAATTATTACACAAGGTGTAACAGAATAAGCGCAAGTCCTGAAAGTAGTTTGTTCACAATTGACTACTGAATCGATTTCAAGGCAAAAATAATCAATTTTAAATGTATAATGTAGTGTCAACATGATTTTCTTAATAAAAATAGTATGCTTTAGAAAAAATAAGTTTTGGTTATTGCATTATGCTTTTAACTCATTACTCTATTATTGGGGTATATGAAGTCTTGCGTTAATTATGTTACACCTTGTTTATTATTTATTACCCATTTATTTATTCTCAGAATATAATTTGTGTATTTTGTATGACACGTAGTTCGCATGTGGCGTTTTGTAGATACCGCTACATAACGATATATTTTTTATTTTTTAAAATAATTATTTTTTATTTACGTACCTATTATTTTATTAAACAAAGCTGAGTTTCTCAATTAATAAAGCATCTTAAAACCTACTTTTAAAAGAACACTTACATTTTTCATTAAGGGCCTACACTACCTCAAACGGCTTAGCAAGATCCTCCGTTATGTCGAAAATACTGCAGCATTAATTTTGAAATAAATATATAGTAAAGTTGAGGATTAATTTTAGGTCTTATATTAGACAAAAACACGATTCCATAAAATTTGCTCGATAGAAAAAAATTCCAAAGTTACCTCCATACCGAACAATAAACCGCTGGTATTCAAAAAATACTTCAAATTGGATCACGAAACTTTGTATACTAACCGAACTAACTACAAAGCAGGTCTTATGTTATTTTTTTTTTTTTAATTACCATTATTTTCACCGTTAAAAGCAAATACCTAAACTATTGGCGCTGCCTGCCGCCTAGCACCGCACTCTGTCTCGCTCTCACTCAGTCCGCGAGCAGTATCGTGCGAGCGAGATAAAGAGTGAATTTTAGCTGAGGTAGTATAGGCTCTTAAGTACCTAATAATGTTTTTACATGATAATTGCGGATTTCCAGATTAATATTTTAACCCTCAAAACGTACAAGTTTACACACAAGAGCGACGGAAAATACATTTCCTGAAACAAATGTCTGAAATCGATTTTTTTAAAAGTATTTTGAGAGCAATCCTGGATCTTTTAGAGAGACTTAAGGCACAAACCGAAATCCATGCACACAGCGAGGGGATTAAGGAAAAGCTCACGAATTTTAACACTGTATATGGCAGGTTCTGCAAAAAAGGATTCTTACAAAATTTTCTTTGAAAAATTGAAATTGTAAAATGAATTTGATTTCAGAATAAAGCGAGTTCTCGGTGTTAATAGGATCGTTGCAAATTGGTAGGTATTGGTACGCAGGTCGGTGCTGCCGCCCGTGCTGTTTTTTTGGTTCGTCTCGTGTCGATTACGGTGTTCGTTGAGAGTATTGATTAGGTAGACGCCAGCACATCAAGCTATCCGAAACTCTCAAATTGGCCCAATCAACTTTGAACCTTATGCTTTAGCGATAAAGTTGAAATCTATTAAAGAAATTTGATAGATTGTAGTAGCTTGATAAGCTGGCGTCTGTACATAATAAAATTGTTATCCTTAGTGCCTAGGCAAGTGGCAATTCTTTTCAAAACGTTTCGTATTTCTTCGAAATTTTGACACAACAGGATTGACGCTTTTCGACTTCTCTTCTCTTATCGATAGATATAACGACATAAATTAAGGATAGTATTTCTTCTGATAATAAACATTTTGATAACGAATAAAATCTTTCTTGAATCTCTCTCTGTAATCAGATATTTCATACCGCATAATATTGTTCGCAGAGCTGCGTGTGTGTACATCCTAATTATTCCATCTGGGTGCACTTACCCGTTCCAATGAAAACTTCTCTTCGAAACATCTCCTTGCAACTCGATTCTAATATAAAATGTTTGTTCCAAGCCTTCTATCTTAGTGAATATTCAAGTGCTACTGCAAATAATTTATAGCCACAAAAAGCTCGGGTTTATTGGAATGGCTCCCGGAACGCTACTGAACCCTAATAATGAGTTTTTGACGAACAGATGGAAGACGTTTGAGAGGTTTTCATTTAGTTTTGATTTAAAGTTTGTTGATTAACTTGTTTTTGTTAGTTTGTCGAGTTTTATAGTTAGTTATACTTATTGTTAGGTAAATAACGAATTAGAATGTTTTGAACGTAGGTTTTCGATATCTAATTTCGGTTCTTATACTTACTAAATATATAAATGTAGGTATCAAGTAAGCATACTTTTGTAATCTGAAAAACCGTATTGATTGAATAAATTTGATTTACAAGAGATATTTAATTTTAATTCGTTAGACACATCAAAAGTGTCTAGAGATCAAGTACGTTTTAGAGTATCGCCGCAATTGAGGATTATTATTTTAACTTTTTTGGAGCGTTAGTGATTCTTTTTAGTTAATTTCACTATTTGAATAAAGAATTTTCTTGAAATTTTCATTGAAAATAGAAAATCAACTGTCAATCAGGATTCCTATAAAATTGTGTTATAGCGTTTTTAAAAAACATCCTTTGATACAAAAAGAGATGATGAGAGCCGTCGGAATTTTGCAAACTGGTTCCAGGCAACGTCTAAGGGGCCTCTGCGAGTTGGCTTCGACCCCTGGTACGCCTTCCAATGGTCCGGGACACGAGGGCCCCGATATATGTCAAAGACAAACTATAATAATAATAATACACCATTTTTTTTTTTTTATATTGTAATATTTAAAAATATAATTTATATGTATTTAGTAGTAATAAAGGAAATAATACACCATCATCTTAAATACACACCACACGTTGCTTTTACTTGGCTTTGTCCCATAAATGTAGCTAAAACTAAGAGAAAAAAACACTCCTGAAAATAATAATAATAGTACTTAATATACTCAATGATAAGCATTTTTATTTCTAAGACCTTACATGCCCCCACGAGATGGTGTCATAATTACTTCCGGTGCGAAGGGAACTCACCCCGCTAACAACCTTGCTGACTCACTATTTTCTTTCACCACAATGTAAGCTTTTACTGTAAAACTCATGACGTCACAGAACAAGAAAATCACATAGCATTACATTTTTATTCTCAAAGGGCTAGTAAACCTACATTTCGCCAGTTATGTTTAAGTCCAATGTAAAAGGAGGTGAGCTTATTGCTATCAACCACAATTCCAGTACCCGGGCTGTCACTAAGAAATTATTTATACGATAACCCTTGGTAAGACTGGTTGTCAGACTTTCTGACTACCCGTAACGACTGTCAAAGATTCACGAATGACAGCCGGGACCAACGGCTTAGCGTGCTTTCCGAAGCACGGAGGGGTCTCGGTGTGTAAAGATGGTCACCCAACCACAGACCAACCGCGGCAAGCGCAGCTTAACCTGATCGATCGAACTGTGCGGCTGTTATAATTTAGCCACGAGCCCCTCCATTACATTGGATATAAACATAACTTTAGAAATATGTGTGTACAATTCAACCCTGTCCCACCCTTAGATTAGAGGCGTGATGTCCTGTCACTTCGACCGACCTGTGTAACAAACCCAGAACCTCATGCTTAGCAATAGCGCTTTCAATCACTAGACCAATGAGACAGTCAGTGATTGACTGCCTGGAAAAACATCTTCAGATGTCCGAATGAGATTTATATGGGACACTACCAATGCATACCTTATCCATTAAAAAAAAATTTGCAAATCCGTCTATACCTATATGACGGAGTTATGCCCGAACATACATAAAAAAATATATAAACATCCGAATTGGGAACCTCCTCCTTTTTCGAAGTCGGTTAAAAATATCGACGTTGCTCAAAAAGCCGTCTGCCGTACGCCCAAATGAGCTGTGGGCCAAAATAACCACTACGTTTAGCTCTGACACAGGCAGAATGCGTCATGGCAGACCTTATAGAAGATGGCGGACGAGCTGGAGAAAACAAACGACCAGTGGTACACTTTACCAAGTTATGGGGAGAGGCCTTTGTTGCTGCCTAGCAGCATCCCATTGCTGGCCAGCATTGGTATGCTGCAGGGTTAGCCTGCAATAACTAAAACATCGAGTGAATTCATCACAGTTATAACAATAATTTAAGTACCACTTCTGTCAAACTGCATCAACTCTGCGACGCCGGAGTAACTTGCGGTTAACTCACGCTCGGTTAAACTGAAGTAACTTTCATAGCGAATGGAAATGCTGGCAAGTTGTCGGATGTTGCTGTATGTTGTCAGTTTTATACGGATTTACGTCGAAACTTGGTGTTGTGGTTGATTTTCTGTCTCTTTGCGACAACATTTTAATTAATAAAAATACTAGGTAAGTATATTCAAACAGAATTGGATAAATACCTTAATGATAAATTACAGTTTTGAATAGTATTGATTCTTTCTTTCAACAGCGTAAGTACTGTCAAATTAAACATCTAGAAAGTAACAGAACTCGATATTAAATCAATTATTCTGTTAAAAAAATGTTTCTTACACAATATTTGATTTGAGAAAATTACAAATATGTAACGGAGTAGGGAATGAGAATTTGATTACAAATAAGCAATGATTAATATAACAACCCATCAGCACAAATTCTGAAAGTATTGAAAGAAGATCCCGCTGGCGGTTTAGAGACTTCCAAGTAGACCACGGAAGGTTGGATCCTGTGGGTAGAACCTACTTATTAAAAGTTATTCAAGGTGCATATAGCCTTACCTTCCATCCTGTGTCACCTGTGTACTTGATGATTTTATTACTGAGTCAGTGAGTGAGTTCGCGCAGCTGAATTTTGGGCCAAAGATTTTTAAACATTTGAACCGCCAAGCTGAAAGATGCAGCTACAACCTCCCAAAGTGGGGCTACCTTGACGGTACGGCAGCAGTGTAGATGTGGATCTGTGGCGCAAACTATGCCCCACCTCCTATCCTGCTCTCTGTGCCCCAAAAATGCAGCCATAGCGACCTCTTTGCTGCAGCCCACGATGTCCTGGCAGTGGCGAAGTTTTCTTGTCTCGAACACGACAAAGAAGAATAAGAAGGTAACAATAATACCAAAATACAAAACAATGTGAATTAAACACTACTAAAAATAAGTCACACAGCTATGAATTCCGTTATAAAACACAATGAACTCACCGTGAGACATTAAGTCGTAACAGAGTTTCATTGCAAATGGAAACTCTCTGTTATTGGACATCTTCCTGTCAGTTTTATTAATTCGTCTGGCTCCAAGAAGGTGTTACAATTTGTTTACTTCTCTTGATTTATAGGTACGTAAAAATAAATTAAAATTGTTTATTGCACATTCAATGTAAAGCGCCAGCACATCAAGCTACATTTTGCCAAATTTCTTTGATAGATTTTCAACTTTATCGCTAAAGCGTATGGTTCAAGGCTGATTGGGAAAATTTGACAGTTTCGGGTAGCTTGATGTGTTGGCATCTGTACTTAAAATGTTTGTGATAAATTGAACTTGTACAGACGCAAGCACATTAAGCTACCCGAAATTGTTAAATTTCCCCAAAAGTTTTATTTTAGACTAGCTTTTGCCAGCGACTTCGTCCGCGTGGAATAATGACTTCCGGAAATTGAGGCACTAACTCTCATAGAGTTTAACCGATGTGCTCTATCCTCTGCCGATTCTTGAGAACGCGTATTTCTCATTCAACGCGTTTTCAAGACAATAGCGGGCGGACGCCGGCGTCCGCTTGGGGCATAACTAAAAATATATAACTACGTCTAATATATAAAATAATATATAATAAAACCTACTTCACTTAAAACTAAATACCTATAACTACTATAATTAATAATACCTATACCTATAATTAATAAAAGTACCTACGCTTTTACCTACTTAATATTAAAAAAAAACTGAACATAAATTAACCAAAACTTACCTACTACTAACCTATTACTACTTCACCTAAAAATAAATAAAATGTAAACTATTAATCGCGCTGATTAACAATGTTGTCTGTCAATAAGGTCGAATGCTCGGAACTCGTCTACTCGCATCAACAGCCAACTTTTTTTTTTTTTTGAGGTGACCACTCGCAGTTGCAACTCGCTAAGGTTGCCTAACTGCTTAACCGGACTAATTGAAGTTCGCGTTTGGATCCCCCGCCCTTTTATACCTTACGCCGCGAGCCGCGTCGAGCGCGGCGACCGTTACACAAAAATAATCCTTATAGCATGATTCAGTATTCACGCGCGACGGCTTATTAGCGTATTTCATGTATAACTTTGGTGTTTCTGTACCGATTTCTATGATTCTTTTTTTATTAAATAGGTAATAATGTTAACATTATTTAATTATGGATGAATGAGAGTGTTATAAACGTAAGGGTAGACAAATATAATCAGAAAGCTCCGAACTGCTAAGCTATCGGGAGTTACACGTGTTATTGTGAGTCAACCATAAAAGATAGACATTTGCTGTCACGGAATATTTTTTATATAATTTTAAGGAGAACATTTTCGTCATACATGATTTCTGTGTAGCTTTAACCATTGAGGCTGCACACGCGACGGAAGCTTAAAAAATGGAGTAAGTTCTCCTGTTTTCCCAACATTTCCCTTCATTTCTCTGCTCCTATTGATCGTAGCGTGATGAAAAGTATACTATAACCTGCCCAGGAGTATGAAGAACAATTGTACCAAGTTTCGTTGTAATCCGTCGAGTGGTTTTTGTTTCTATAACGAACATACAGACAGACAGACAGACAGATAGACAGACAGACAGACAAAAATTTTACTGATTGCATTTTTGGCGTCAGTATCGATCACTAATCACCCGCTGATAGTTATTTTGGAAATATATTTCATGTACAGAATTGACCTCTCTACAGATTTATTATAAGTATAGATTGTAGTAGCTTGATGTGCTGGCGTCTGTACTATGGAAGTCAAGCTGCTCTCTTCCATTCAAGGAACACAACATAGATAACATCACGCCTGTATTCCTCGAAGGGTTAAGCAGAGGTACCTATAGTACACCCATATTTTACCAGTTATGTTTAAGAGCGTTTACGACGTACGGCATACGAACTTCCAAGCTCTTGTTTTTCGAAATGAATGAACCGATTTTAATGAAACTTCATACGCATATGTAGGATACAAAGGTCTAAAAAGTTAGCTTAGAACATTTTTGGAAAAATAGTGTTACAGCCAAATTAGTCCGATTTTAAATTTTCCATAGAAACAGAGATTTCCAGTTATTTTTTTTTTTTTAAATAAGACATTTCGAAAATGTTCTTTACTAATTTTTTAGACCTTAGTATCCTGCTTATGCATATGAAGTTTCATCAAAATCGGTTCATGCATTTAAACGCTTGAACGCTCTTAGAGGGCGAGCTTATTGCCATCAAACCGGCACAAAACAGACTCCAGGAGACTTAGTAGCAACTAAGTAACTCCAGATGGAAAAACCAAATACCTAGCACTAGTTGTAAACAATAAAAAGGCCAAGGGTGTATGTAAAACCAAAGTAAAGGCAAAGACTCAAATAAGGACTTCTTGAGGCTTTGATTTATGATTCGAGGTTTCTTCATGTCATCATCATCATTGGCAGACTTGTTCTGTCCACTGTATGTGTGTTGGCCATCTCCCTTTTGTGCCATGTTACCCTGGTCTGTGTGTGTCTTGCGTTACATAAATACAGATTGTATAAACTCAGGCGGTGTGGGACATTTTTTAAAATTGAGCAGTACAAATGCGGGTCCATATAAAATAATGGTATTCAGCTGCATCCGGTTAGACTGGAAGCCGACCCCAACATAATTGGGAAAAGGCTAGGGAGATGATGATGAAATGCGGATCCTTGGAAAATTTCCTACGGAAGTATTCTTTGACAGAGATGGATTAGATTTTCCTTTCTGATATTTTTCACATGTACATAGTCCGATGTTAATTTCTTGATGGTTTACCAACGTATCTCTTTTATTGATGTTAATTAAATCGGCTGAAGTAAAACAAACCCCCGAGAGGAAAGACAGCACACGCGAAAGTTCTTATTCACTCCTAAGAGATAGATAAATATAGTCAACTGTTTATCGTATTTAAAACAAACTTCCATTCCAAGTAGTAAGTTGACATGAAAACTGTGTGATGTTAGTTTTACAGAAGAACTTGTCACTTGCCGAGCTCTTGCAAGTAAAAGTTCTCGATAAAACTCCGAGCGATGTGGTGTTTCAAACGTCTGAATACGTACAACTTGGAATTGGATTTAGAATGGATTATAAGGATCGTAATGGTGGACTGAAATAAATACCTACTTTTAGAATATAATAGAATACCTATTATTTATTGCTACGGGTTATTTCGTTACTGTTGGTACTGTAATAAAGTGGAACTGGGCTGGCCAAAACTGTCGCTTATCGGAGGAGCATTGGACAAAAACGTAGATCTCAAACAGCACGTAAGAACTACGCGATATACCCAGAAATAGGTGGCGGAGTGAGCTGGACTCCTTCATAAAGGATTGACCCGCAATCGCAAACTTGGTCCTGCAATGGGACAGCATTAACTTATGGGTACCACTTGTATGTATTCGGTAAAATGATGATGAAGGAAAATGGGTTATTGTGAATCACTATATTTTATTCTAAATTCCCTTAATTAGAAAGAAAGAAAAGAAAGAAAAATAGTTTTATTTGTCACAGAAACACGTGCAAACAAAAAGATAATTAATTCTAATGACAGTATATATAATAAAAAGAAAAAATATATATACATCTTTATACATGAGCACAAAGCAGAGATAGTCGACAGCTGCACGTCATGACTGTGACAAGAAGGCTTCCACTCAGCATGATGCTGTGCTATAGGGGACCCACAGCACAGCGCTGATTTTCAGTGGTTACCCGAAAAGGACGTACGGAAACCAAGTCAGATCAAATGATTCGTACTTAACAGGTAACAAAATAAAATAAAACAAACAGTAGGTACTCATAAATTAAAGCAACTACTTAACCAAAAATGATATGAAATTAAATAACATAAAATTTAATTTATCCGCAGGCATCACCGTGCGTTCTTAAAAAGAAAATAAAAAAAAAAAAATTAAATCAATCCTTTATTGATGTTCCGGGACATATAAGCACTTGAGGTTTTTGACAGCGTCCATTTGAGTGGTTATTATTATTTTAAACATATACTGTCCCACTGCTGGGCAAAAACCCCCAAGTTCTTCCAGGAACTCTTTTCCCGCGTCACAAACCAGCTCTCTCGGTACACATCCAGGTCATTTCACCACCGCTTCCTGGGCCGATCCCCGCCGGCGCCGTCCATCGTCAGGCACCCGTTGTGTGGAGACTATTGCCTAACGGCCAATCTTATAATACATAATAATAATAACTGTTACAAGTAGCTAAGAAATAAACCTGCTCAAAATGTATTTCTGTGACATTGTATACTTTCTTGAATCCTATGGCAAACAGTAATAAATAAAGTATTAAAATACGTAAAGTCTCATAGAATATTGCATCTCAAATTTTGGATAGATACTTATTAGAACTTAGCCTTAGTATTTTGAGAACTACACACATCAAAAGTGTCTAGGGATCAACATATATTTTTGCAATAACTTTTCTCCTGATTGATATTAATTAAAATTTTCTTTAAGGATTCATCAAATAAAGTGTTTTCATTTGTCACAGTAACGATAAACCAAGTCACCTTTGCATTAATAAAGAAATTTGCCATTTTCCTAATAAAGGGATTTTTGACATTTGAACCACTAACACAAAAGTTCGAAAAAAAGACTGAAATAACAGTTTTCTCTAAAATTTTATTGGGTAACTTAAACAATTAATAATCCGTGTTTCTACCGCGAACACTAACAACACAAGAACATCGGTTTGGCATACTCAAAATGAGTTCATCCAAATCACGCTGTGGAATGGCCGCCCATGTTCGTTGCAACAACAAAAAAAGGTCTTCTTGCGACTGGATACCCTCCATATTCGGCAGAGCTCTTCTCTGTAGCATATCCCATGCATGCTCAATCGGGTTCAAGTCTGGCGACTGGGCAGGCCAGGGCAGGACATTGATGTTAGCTGCGGCGAGAGTCTGTCTTACAACTCTTGCGGTGTGCGGTCGTGCATTATCATGCATTAACTGAAATAAGGGACCGATTTGCACTTGTAGAGGAACGATGACGTCTGATACAATCGTCTCAGCATAAATTTGAGCGTTGAGGTTGCCTCTGATCCAAATCAACTCAGTTCTTCCGCCGATCCAAATACCCGCCCATACCATGATGGTTCCACCACTATAAGGATGGACTTCCTGGCAGGATTTTAATCGCTGTTGGCGTCCAGGGGTTCTCCAGTGTCGTATACGTCTTGTATCCGGTCTCATACCAAAACGAGACTCATCAGAAAAGCACACGAAACGCCATTGTTCTTCTGCCCAATTTCTGTGTTCAAGAGCCCATTGATATCGAATCCTACGATTGTGCATTGCTATAGGTGGTACCCGTAGCGGTCTTCGGGAATGAAGGTTCACTTCATGCAAGCGGTTTCTGACTGTTTGGTCGCTAATTAAGTTCCCTGAAGAGTGATGAAGCCTCACGGCTAACATCATGGCGGTTATTGTTGGAGCTCTTCGAGTTAAGATTTGAATGTATCGGTCTTGTCTCCGTGTGGTGCAGCGATACCGTCCTCCATGGCGCTCAGCCACGGTACCAGTGCTTCGGTAACGTGTCCAAAGTCGACTGATAACACTCTGACTTGTATTCAGAGCTAAAGCCACAGTACGTTGCCGGGAACCAGCTTCTATCATTCCCACGGCTCTGAGCATTTCTTCCCTGCTTAAATGACGTCGCCGCTCCATAATAACGTTGGTTTTAATCAGTAGTAGGGAAACAGTAGCACTAATAATGTCTTCAATGCGTTGTATGTTTTTATAGGGAAAATATTGACAGCTGATTTTCATCTTTTACTCGAATTTGATTCACAGTTCCTGATTCAAATTATGAAATGCACCAAAAAGGATCCATATAAATTTATAAAATCATAAATTTATTACAAAGCCACATCTCAATCTCAAGAAATCCGCATAAAAATGCTTGATCCCTAGACACTTTTGATGTGTGTATAAACGTCACTTAGCACGTTGGCTTAGACATATTCCGTCTCTATCTTGCACTTGTAGTATAACAGTTATTGTTGGGGTGGACTGTATATGTTCTTATTAAAACTTCAGGTTTCTTGCTTCTTATTAATTCTTCATTTATTCCAGGACGGCTTGCTGCTTGACGGTCGGGCAACGAGTGCGAAAATGCAGTCAAACCGCCCTTCTTTTATACAGTTTGCGCTAAGCGATACCCAGCGCAGGTAGCTGGAGGTACCGCGGGGTGGGGTTTTTCCATCGTGCAGAACCGCGCTCTACGTTACCTCCCTCACAACGTTACTTATTCCTATACTTAATATCGCAGGAAATGAACAAACCTAGCTAAATACATGTCTTATTTGTAAACCCTACTACAAAATTAATCCTTATTTGAGTACTTATATCTACAGAGTTTACTAGTGCTAAAATAACAAAACATAATAACTATCAAATATTATTCCAAGCGTCGTCGTCCGTAACATTCTCCCCCCGGCGCAGGGCTACTGTAGCCTAATCTTCCACGGAGAGGACGGCGAGCTTAGTGACTGGACGCCGTAGGATGCCCGCTGTCGTTCGGACGTCGGCTGATCACACCTTGCCGTCCGGACCCTTGTAGACCGCTTCCACGACGCCTCGAGGCCATGTGCCTCTCGGTAGAGATGAGTCGATGACGACGACCAGGTCGCTGACTTGAAGGGGACGTCGTTGATCATCTGACGCCCCTCGGGGCACCAGCGTAGGTAGGTATTCACCCACCCAGCGCCGCCAGAAGTGGTCGGCGAGCGCCTGGGCGGTTCTCCACTGCTTGCGGCTAGCCTCCTCACAAGGCCCGGAAGGCCGGAGGAGGTTCTGATGAGGAAGTGGTTGGGTGTAAGGGCCTCCGGATCCTTAGGATCGACAGAGACATGGGTGAGAGGTCGAGAGTTTACGGAGTGCTCAGCTTCCGTCAGCAGCGTCAACAGCACTTCTTCTTTCAGCGCCTTCTGATGCAGAATCACTCCCAGCGCCGTTTTAACAGAGCGCACTAGTCGCTCCCACGCTCCCCCCATATGCGGCGCTCCCGGTGGGATGAACTTCCATTTCATTCGGTGTTCCAGTCCAAAGTGAACGAAGCCTTTCGCCCATTCTTTATACGCCGCTCGTAGTTCGGTGTCTGCTCCTCTGAAGTTAGTACCGTTGTCCGAGTACATTACTCTGGGCCAACCTCTTCGTGCTGCCATTCTTCGTATCGCCATTAATGCTGAGTCGGTGGACAAGCTCGCCACCAGCTCCAGGTGGACCGCTCTTGTGGCCAGGCAAGTGAACAGTGCCCCCCATCTCTTCTCGTGTCTTCTTCCTATGACCACTGTCATTGGTCCAAAATAGTCGATCCCGCAGTGAGTGAAGGGTCGCGGCGTCTCCGTTATGCGCTCTACAGGTAAGTCCCCCGTAGTCGGTTTTACTGGTACAGCTCTCCTGATGCGGCAGAGCTGACATCGCTGTGCAATGGCTCTTACCGTAGGGCGCAGATTGATTACCCAGTATCGCTGCCTCAAGTCGTTGATCACGCGTTCGTTATTTGCATGACCAGCCCTTCGGTGTGCGTCTTCTACCAGTAGCCGCGTGAACGGGTGTTTGCCGTGTAGGATCACCGGCGTTTTCTTTGCTTCCGCAACCGCTGCGTGTCCGATCCTTCCTCTAACCTTAAGGACATCATCTTCTAGGTAAGGGTCCAGCTTATATAGGCTGCTGGACTTAGGCACCGCCTTCCCTTTCTGAAGCATCTGGATCTCTTCGATGTAGTCGTCGAGCTGTGCCTGTTTCAGCCATAATTTCTCGGCCTTCTCCATTAGGCCGACGGTCATCTGGCTAGTCCTATCCGCACACTTCTTCTTGAAAAGAAAGGGTATGGCTGTCGCTCTTAGTAGCTTTTCGTATGAAGAGAATCTTTTCACGTCGGGCAGGTGAGACGGACGTTCTCTCTCTCCTTCAGTTCTGTCTCCTTCAGTAGTCGCGTATGTCACTTCACTATCGGTCGCGTCATATTTGGCCTTCTCTCTCGGCCAGGATTCCTCCTTGTGGTACAGGAACGCAGGGCCGGTGAACCATCTGTCCTCGGGTCTCATGTGCATGGCGTAGTCCGGGCGCGTGGCGTCGTCTGCTACGTTGTGGTCAGTAGGCACCCATCTCCACTGGCTGGCGTTGGTTAGTTCGGCGATCTCACCTAGGCGATGTGCTACAAATGGTGTGTACTTCACGGCGTCCTTCTCGATCCAACGTAGGACCGTTTGCGAGTCTGTCCAATACGTCACGCTGCTGGGCTTGTCTCGGTGCTCCTTTATCACTGTCTCTGCCAGTCGTGCGCCAATCACCGCTGCCTGTAGTTCTAGTCGCGGGATAGTTACTGGCTTGAGGGGAGTCACTCGCGCCTTCGCTGCTACCAGCCTTACGTCCACCCTTCCGTCTGGCTTCTGGATCCTCCAGTAGGCTGTCGCTGCGTACGCTTGATCGCTTGCGTCACAAAAGACGTGTAGGTCCATAAGGTCGTCCGGGCCCTTGCCGTAGCACCTCGGTATGCGTAGCTTCGTTACTTCGTCCAGGCTTTGGATCCATTCTTCGAAGTGTTGCGCGTCCTGTTCTGGGATTTCCTCGTCCCAACCGATGCCGTGTCTCCACAGGTTCTGGAGCAGGATCTTGCCGGTAACTGTGAAGTGGCTAATGAGGCCCAGAGGGTCGTAGACCGCCATTACCGCTCCGAGGGCTTCTCGTTTCGTCGGCGCCCTGTCTCTAGTCTTCACTTCAGGTGACAGCCGGCTTAGTCCAGTATTGAAGCCTAGTTCGTCCGTGCCTGTCTGCCAAAGTAAGCCTAGTGTTTTATCTGTATTTTCTTCTCTTCGTCCAAATCTTACTTCTGCGCCGTGTGCCTGCTTCTCCGGTGTAATGTTCTTCACTACGTTAGGTCTGTTCGAACACCAGCCCCTCAAATTAAAGTGCGCGTCCTGGTGGATCTTCATGATCTCGCGTGCTGTTTTGATCGCCTCGTCTTCAGTCGTGACGCTGTCCACGTAGTCATCCATATAGTGGCTTGATGTTATAGCTCGCACGGCGTTAGGGTACTGTTGCGTGTACCGGCTCGCGTTGGCGTCTCGTACTGAGTGCGCGATGAAGGGCGAACACGAAGCTCCGAAGATCATTGATGTCATTTTATATTTTTTCGGTGGCTTCGTGCGATCCTTTCCTCGCCAGAGAAACATCTGCGCAGCTTGATCTTGGCTCCTTATCTTCACTTGGAGAAACATTTCTTGAATATCTGCGGTGACTGCCACTGGACGCTCTCTGAACCGGAACAGGATTCCGGGCAGTGAGTTTAAGAGATCAGGTCCTTCCAATAAGTAGTCGTTCAGGCATACTCCGCTGTACCTATGTGCGGCGTCGAATACCAGGCGCATCTTACCTGGCTTATTCGGGTTTACGACGGGGAAGTGTGGCAGGTACCACGCTTTCTTGCTCGCGTCTTCCGTTCCATCGCACTCCTGGGCGTACCCCTTGTCAAGTAGATTCTTGACCAGTGTGCTGTATTGTTCCGCGAAGTTCGGTGATGAATCCATTTTCTTTTCTACAGGGTGCATTTGATATCATGGGCATTATTTTAACCTAAGGTACTACTTATGATACTAATTGCATTAGGGCTACTATTACGCAAATCAAAAATATTATTAATGCAAGTATGGAAAACCTTAAAATGTAGTAAGTCATACAAAGTATCAAATTAGTTGCGCTTCTCGATAGCAAATGCGTAGGTACACTACGCCGTACGCGCGTCATTGGGCGTGAATTCTTTGACCCCGCCCGACTCACGTGACATTCGTAAGTTGCCAATGAATTGATTCATAATAAATTCCAATTTTCCCTTCGTACTTTGCCGGCTTAGGACGGTCAAAACTACGTCAACTAACATACATTAAAAAAAAACATTTACGTACCTAGCTTGTGGATTGTTTTGAAAAAACCTTATTTGTCGGTAAGGTGACAGAGGGTAAACGGGTGCTCTTCCACGAGCTTGTGCATGTGCTGGCACGTGAAAAGACGAAAAATCCAACAGGTTCTGAGTGGTTCTGGTGGAATGAGACCCCGTGAAGGAATAGGGTCGTTCGGGTAGCGCCGATGGAACATTTCACGAGTTCATACTAAATTTCTTGCGCGATCGTAAATTACAACCATTTGTGGGTATTGTTGGTTGGTGTACCTAGCCTGCACATTACGCGGTCGAGGCATCGTGTACACAAACACACACACAACACACAACTACTACACTAACACTTAATACACTGCAATCCAAGCACCGTATGCCGCGAGCGGCGAGTATGGCGATTACGTCACGGGATCAATAAATCAATTACGCGTCAATGCACCTGCGCAGTCGTTATGACACTGGTTCCGGGTTCGTGACTTCGTGTTGCGGCGGGAAGCATACCCCGCGCGGGGGTGATATTCGTATTTTTGCGAGTGAGGGAGTGGGACGGAGAGAGTTCAGGGAATCCCGCTGGACGGAATGTCTTGTAGCCCATTGTTATTATTACTTGTAAGGAAAAACCCGCGCGCGCGCAGGTGATGTTTGTTTACATTTCGCTTTGCGCTGTACTGCGCTTTAAGATTTTGACATTTCAACAATTATTGGCGTTAACGAAGTATTTTGTTTTAATTACTTTAAGTGTTTATTTGCAATAATAAGCCTTGTGCAATTTGAGTTACTACATTTTTAAGGTTTTCCTTACTTGCATTAATAATATTTTTGATTTGCGTATTAATAGCCCTAATGCAATCAGTATCGTGAGTAGTGCCTTAGGTTAAAATAATGCCCATGACTTCGATTCCACCCTGTATAGTCTTCAGTCTTCTTAAAGCGCAGCTATAGTTGTTGGGCATTGAAGCTTCTTCATCGCGCCACGGTAACCCTACTTCGAAGTGATCATCGACCTTTCTCATGGTGCCATGAACCATGTCGATCGCCTTCTGGTCTTACGGTTTTATCTTCTTTGCCAAAGAAACTCCCAGGGCATCAATCTTGAAGTGCGACTTCATTAACTCTTCCACACGACGTACATCATCTGTCTGCTTGGCTGCAGACACGTCGTATAAGTGTAGCACAACTTGTCCTTCTTGTTTCTTCAGCGTGGTGTGCGGTGCTGTCCCGTGTATCACCCATCCCAATTGAGTGTAGGAGGCAGCAGGTTCATCCTTCTTGCCCATGCGTAATTTGCGTGTGACTATCCGGTGCCAGTTGTCAGCACCTATCAGTACCTTCGGTATGACTTCTCCGTAGAACGCTTCGCCTTGTATGTCTCGGAGGTGTGGATAGTTGATTAATGTCGCCCTATCCACTGTTTGACCATGAAGTTGCAGATCTTTCATCGTTCGCGCGCGCAGTTCCTGATATTTATTGTCTTGACCGCGTATCTGCAGCTTGACCTCCTGACTACGTTCTTCGCGTTGCTGTGAAGATACACCTTGTATGCGTAGAGTCGAGACCGGCCCGTTTATGTCTAGGCGGCGTGTCAGTTCTTCGTCGATGAGCGATACCGTTGAGCCTTCATCCAATAGGGCGAACGTCGCTATTTGTCCGCTGGGCCCTTTTAGTATCACTGGACACACTTTTAGTAACACTCGTCGCGGTACCTTGCTCGACGTGGAGACGGTCATCACTGCTTCCTGTGGCTGTGCGTTCTCGGTGTCCGTCGCTTTATTGGTTCTCTCACTCGGCGATGCCTCTCCCTCTGGTCGCTCCTTGTGTAGCAACGCGTGATGTGGGCGGCTACAGGTCCCTTGGCCACATCGCTTAGCTCGGCAATGCTCGCGTCGATGACGTCTCGTTACACACTTAAAACATACCTTGTTAGCGCGCGCCCATTCCCACCTTTCGTCGACGTTCATCTTCAAGAACTTTGCACACTTAGGTACTTCGTGATCACCGTCACAACACAGACACTCTTGTTTCCTTTCTTCTTGTTTGTCCGATGTCGCATACACTGCTTCGCGGCCCGGTTTCTTCTTCGTATTCACTTGCGTCGTACTTCTTGTTTCCTTCTTCGGGGCGAGCGCGGTTGTCGTATTTGTGAAGGCGTATTTCATTGCTCGGTCAGCCTCCCGCATCAGGAACCTGGACAGCAGTACCACTTCCGGTTCGCGTGACGATCCCGCATTTTCAGACGCGTAGTCGCACCACCTTGACTTTATGTGTGGGCTTAGCTTCTCAAGGACTTCACGCACCAACAGCGGGTTCCATACATATCCAGTGTGTTCATGATGGTTTGCGGGTCGGACGCGGTGTACAGAAGCGCTGACACTGCTTCCCTTGCTTCACTTTTGATGCAGTTGCGCAGTCTTGCTAGATTCTCGATCGTAGTGAACTTGTGTAATTTCGCTGAGTCGTCGTACGCCGCCTTGAATGGTAGCCACTCCGTAGCTGCTCCCGTGAATGTAGGCAGCTCAATCGCTTGTCGTGGCGGCGGGCGTACGTGGATTATCCTTTCCAGCGTGTCGGCCAACCGTTCAATTCCTCTTCGGCTTTCCCGCGAGGTCGATCGTTGTCTTCTATAATTCCCTCTGGCAGACTTGGCGGCGCTGATGCACGTAGCGGGTTCGAGGTAAACGGCCGTTTCCGGGGCAGCCGGATGCAACGGCTGCCCTTCCTGTGGCTGGTCCGTGACTGGGGGGTGGCTTCGGTCAATATTTTGAAGCCACTCGTCCACTCTATCTTCACTCAAGTGTATGGAGCCTTCTTCACGGGCGTCGGCCTCTGCTTCAATCACCGATACCTCATATTCCAATCGCTTGTTGACGAGCGCCTTCTCCAGTTCTAGTTGCTCGTTCCTTATTGCAGCAATCCTTTTCTGGGCCTCGTATTCTGCCTTCTTCACTCGTGCCACGTCACTGCTATACGATCTTCTGGAACGTATCGTACTTGCTGTGTCCCTTACGGAAGTATCGCGTGCAGCCGTTATAGTTCTTGCAGAGTCCTGGGTACGTAGTGCGGAAGACGTCAGCGGGTAATACGACGCGGATGGCGTGGCACGCGGCTCACCATAGTCGAACGCGGTCGCGGTGGCTCTACTTTCCGGAGGAGCCGGCGCGGCGGGCGCGCCACTAGTGGTCGTCGGCGCAACTCTCCCTGCCGCGGCGGTGGCAGGGGGTGCGGTCGCGAGCGCGGGGGCGGAGGGATCGGTCCCAGCCGCGGGCGCACCATGCGGGGTGCGCGGGAGCGCGGACGCGGCGGTCGACGGCGACCTAGGCGGATCTTCAAATGTGCGGGGGCGTCGACTATCGTAGCCCGATTCGGTTTCCTTGGCACTAACGCTTCTAGTCTTCATACTTGATGTGTTGAATTTGAAATCTTCTACTGGCGAACTTGTAATCTTGATCCGTCTCGAATGACCAAAACTGTTGGGGTGGACTGTATATGTTCTTATTAAAACTTCAGGTTTCTTGCTTCTTATTAATTCTTCATTTATTCCAGGACGGCTTGCTGCTTGACGGTCGGGCAACGAGTGCGAAAATGCAGTCAAACCGCCCTTCTTTTATACAGTTTGCGCTAAGCGATACCCAGCGCAGGTAGCTGGAGGTACCGCGGGGTGGGGTTTTTCCATCGTGCAGAACCGCGCTCTACGTTACCTCCCTCACAACGTTACTTATTCCTATACTTAATATCGCAGGAAATGAACAAACCTAGCTAAATACATGTCTTATTTGTAAACCCTACTACAAAATTAATCTTTAT
The DNA here is from genome assembly GCA_949316385.1 of Globia sparganii. NCBI lineage: Eukaryota > Metazoa > Arthropoda > Insecta > Lepidoptera > Noctuidae > Globia > Globia sparganii. The sequence continues at coordinate 9,569,524 of OX438675.1, read as the reverse complement.
TTGAGTACTTATATCTACAGAGTTTACTAGTGCTAAAATAACAAAACATAATAACTATCAAATATTATTCCAAGCGTCGTCGTCCGTAACAGTTATGTGACAGTGACTGGAATATCTCTTAGCGAATGATACGTGCTAAAGAACTTTTAGAGATCTCGGCCTTAGACTCGAAGGATTCAAATAAATTTGGAAATAAATTAATACTCGTACATTCAGAAACAAATCATAATCACGTATTTTTTTTTATTTTAGAAATACAAATAAATGTTTTTGTAAAACATTACAAGCTGGAAATGTTAATTTTGAACGAATCAGAGTAATAATTAATAAATTACACAAACTAAAGGCTTTTTTGACAAGCTCAGTCAATTCATTGAATATCCAATGGTCAATCTAAAACAAACAAACATCATTTTGCCTGCTGATTGACCAACATTGGCTGGAATATTTGATTGATGATAGCACCGCGTTTGCGTTTAATCAACAGTTTATTTTATATTCCTCTAAAATGATAAAAGCAGGTGTAACTAGTTACTGCTTCATTGAAAATATCTAATAAACACTTACAATATAGGTTCTCTAGTAAAAAACTATGGTGGTCTAGTGGTAACGGCCGGTCGTAGATCCGAACCCAGACGCTTTCTTTGTGTAAATTATTTCATCACTATTGCTCTCAAAACGATGAAGGAAAACATCGTAAGCAGAAGCTTACTATGTTTACCTTCATCGTTTATACAGGCTGTCCCTGGAAGTATGGAACAAATCGAATAGGAGCGTGGGCAGGGTCATTTCCAAACTTTTTGATCCTAAGAATGATTGATGATTGAGAATTATTTTACGGTTCAAAAGTTGTGACCAATTTTTTTTCAATCGTTTCGCATAGTGCTCAAAGAAAAAAAAAATCATTAAAAAAAACAGGGCTGTCTAAAAAACTTAAATCGACAGTTCCTGGCAGTTTTTTTTTAAAAATGATTTTGTTCTTTGAGCACATGCAAAGTGATTGAAAATAACAAAAGTTGGTCAGAACTTTGAACCGTAAAAAAATTCACCAACATTCTCAGGATCAAAAAGTTTGGAAATGACTTTGCCCACGCCCCTATTTGATTTGACCCATACTTCCAGGGACATCCTGTATATGCGTTGTCCTCAAAAGGACAACGCATAAACTATAATTTCTTTCGACTCTTATTTGTGTAATGGTATGTCGTTTGCCAAACATACATTCAACTCATAGCTAATCAATACTAATTTCAGTGCTTATAGTCAACAAAACATTAAGACAGCTATATCTTTGCTAACCTCTTGTCTACCCAACCAACAGCTTTGTCTAACAACATAGCCTGCTATCTTCCAGCACCAATCACTTTAGCAAGCTTTAACCCACAAGTACTGTTGGCATCTCTTTGTGTTACATCTTGCACAAAGGGGCTCTGATTGGAACCTTCAATACACATGCAAATATTTACCGCTGACCGATAGTATAGTTAACAGCACGTCTGTACTCTTTTAGTACGAAAACCTCGATTTCCTAAAAGAGCGGACGAAAATAAGTTGATGTGTTTTCCTAGGGAGCGTTTTTAAACACTGTGAATTCAAACTGCTGCCATCATTTTCACGGCAGACATTTTTGGGATGCATGAAGAAGTCTCCTCGTGTAGCGCAGTTTGTTCCACCAGTTACTCAACTGAACCGAGCGCTCGGCGCCTGGACAGTCACACCCAACACCTTATTTGACTGGCCAGCTCTTCCCTTGCGGCGGTAGGACTAACGCAAGCCTGGTTTGCGATCCCCCACCGGGAGCCGGCGTTAAGCAGCCTGCTGTGTTTCGTCGATGCGTGGGAGTTCCAGTGCCTTAGGCATCCTCTGGGCACGCTCGTTCCATCATAGACCTCATCCATCGCTTTCTATCAGGCGTGATCGAGGTCAAGAGTGGGCCCATTTGGTAATTTAAAAAAAAATATGTAGCAGTCACCGTTCTTCTAGGAAACGTAGCATTAATGGTAAGAAATAAAGGCTTTGTCAAATGCAAACTGTTAACATGAATGTGAGGTTAACGATACATACGTGACCAAAATAGCAATGATGTGGGTCAATGAATATGCAATTGAAGCACGTATGTGGTAATACAGTATTGAGATTATTTACAACACAAAAAAGTTCGTCTCAAATCGAGAACTCTTTGATTTCTGTTCTTTTGTCTTCACTTCTCTAGGCCGGAGATAAAACCATACAATATATATAAACGCTGCCCAGCCCAGCTGAATTCTTCTGTTAGGAGTTTCACAAGTTCTAAAATCAGAAACCGGGTGTTAGTGCCACGTCCATGGAGTTTCTTGCCCGTTCTTCTCCTTTAAAATCTACTACGCTTTGGATAGTTTCATCTTTCTGAGTAATCGACCCCTTGACAGTTCAAAAGTGCCTGTAATTAGTTTCATTGAAATAAATGCTCTAAGTTTGAGTTGAATGATTTAATAAAATAAAAGACTTATATTTTTTACTAAAAAAAAGTTACAGAACTACAATTAAAGAAAAGTAAAAAAAAAATCACTAGACTAAGTAACTACCTAAGTTAACTACAATTTCTTGAATTCTATAGATTTAAGCAGATTTTAAACTTCCGCGCCAGTAAGAACCCCTCATTTAATTAAAGGTGAAGGCCTCATCTCCATTTCCATTTCTCCCTGTCATTCACTGTGTTCATCCACTGTTCGCCAGCTACTTTTACTATGTCCTCGGCCCACCGGGCAGCCGGTCGATCTGTTTTTCTAGTGCCTGTTGGCCCGCTCCAAGATGTCTGTGGGTTCATCGGTTTTCTGTCACCCTAGCCAGCCAGCGAGTTGAATGATTTGTCAATCAGTAATGATGGTAGCAGGGCTTTGCCCTCAATCCGATGGATAAGTCGCTCAGTATCGCCAATCGAAGAGCCTCAAAACAGTAGGTACCTAACACCTAAAGGTTTAATTAAATATACTTATTAAGTTTTGAATTTAAAGTTTATTAGTGTAAAGTCTACTTATTGTATTTAGATTTTGTTGCCAGATAATATGCTGTTATCAAACATAACGGTTGTCTATTCACCTGTTCTCCTGTAATTAATATAGAATGAAGCAAATACGTTGTGTCAATTTGTATAGCAATCAGCTGGCTGGCTGTTGATAAATTACAATAATGTAATGTTAATTACCATAAACCCTTATTTGTATGATCAGCAAAACTAGGGTTTGCTCATCATACAAATTAGGGCTTAACATAATTAAGGCAAACATATTTCTGTCTCTCTCTGTAAACTTGCAGACCGAACAACAATAATGTTTTAGCTAAACATATTATAAATTAAAATCGCTTTTCGTGTTTGCCTGTGAGACCGCAATTGTTCTTCTAAACTACGCAACGTATTTTAATATGTTTAATGCGATTTGCACCATTATTTTGAAAATGTATTTCGAAGTATTTTTAAAACATGAATAATAAACTTATAATCTGTAGATAATAATAAAGAAATCTCAATGTTTTGTCAATTCGTAAAATCCGTGCGTAGCAGGGTCATGTCGATAGTAGATATGTTCGTTCGAAAGTAAAAATCTGACAAATTTTCAGTTCCATTCAATATTAACAAGTCATACAGCTGCATTTCACTAGAAGCTAACGTTTTAATATCCTCAGACCGAAATTAAAAGTTTCATAACAATTTTTAAAAGCTATTTCTTGCCTCTCCAATCAACTGAGCTAAGTGCATCGAAATGACTGCCAAGAGGGCAATCGCTCAATAATCTTTAGGGCTAGTACACACTAGAAACTTTAGCCGACCGATTTTTAATTTGTATCGACAAAGTTTATATCTGCCCTCAAAGATTTCGTATACGAAAGATTCTCGCTGATTGTCCGACCGATCAAACTATAAGTCGACTAAAAAGGCGCAAGTGTGCCTATGGTCTTACTTGTAACATGCACGAGATACTTTTCATTGGAAAATTTCTCTGCTTTCCTTATGCAATACATAAAACGAAATAATTTTTCCGTTTTTTCTGTCATTTTGCTTTAAATACGATTCACATGTTTTTACTCCAATCAATCACCGCTAATGAGACACAATTGATTTTTCTATTGTAATGGGCCGATATCGTGCCACGCCGGGCTTTAAGCAATCAAATACGATTCATAAAATATGAACGTAATCTATAATTATAGTATATTCAGTATAAAAATATAATTTTAGATAAAAACCCACGCGAACGGTGTTATTAAACAGCTCCGCGTCTACAAGCAGACATACCACCAACTTAAACGAATACACTAAAATTAGTATCTTTTGAAGTTTTATATGTGCTAAATATCTGTTACCTTTAGGTATATTTTATATCTCATGGCGACATGGAGAGTGCGACTGTCGCAACCCAGTGCTGGGCACGCTACAATTGCGGCTATAAGTCCCCTCTTTGAGGAGTGGCTGGAGAGGCGCCACGGCGTCCTCACCTTCCGCCTGACGCAGGTCCTAACCGGACACGGCTGTTTCGGGAGATTCCTGTTTCGGATAAGGCGGAGGAAACGCCCGGGTGTCATCATTGTATGTATCGCCCGGAGGACACGGTGCAGCATATGGTGGTGGTCTGCTCAGCTTGAGCAGAGCACCGCTGCGTCCTCACAGCGGCGATCGGCGGCGGTGATCTCTCGCGTCCGGCCCTAGTCCATGGAGCGAGAGTGCATGGGAAGCCGTCACCTCCTGCGAAGTACTAATGCTCGCAAAGGACGAGGCGGAGCGCGTGAGGGAGAGGCAATATCTGCGCCCTCACGCTCCGAGTCGCCGCAGGAGACGCCCTGGGCGTCGAAAATCGACAGCCGATTCCCGGCCAACGTAGGCGCGGGCTTGCGGACGGTGAGCAATGGGCAGCTCGCCGTCCGGTAAGGACCAGGCCCGGGTCGACGGCGCGTTGTGTTCCACGCGCGCCTCAAAGATATGTCAGCAACAACTGACGGGGTCCGCTACGGCCGATGCCTGCCAGGGTCGCGGGTTGTTCAAGAGAGATACCGTGGCCTCTAGCACAGGTAACTGAAGGAACACGGGTGGGTTTTAGTCAGTAGAAGTCTGACACGCCCTCCAGCTCCACCCAGAGTGGGAGAAGTTATTTGATAATTTTCCACCCACAAAAAAAAGGTATATAATAGGTATCGTAAATCAACGAAAACAAAGTTCGAGAAAAAGCCTAGTTTCATAATAAATAGGCCAACCAAAAGCTCACAGCTCCGCATTTTATGTTTTGCAGAACTAATTAGACGATGATATAACAATATTACTTCGTGAACATTTTAACCTCGCGTTAACGAAACGAGCGTCAGACCCTTGTCATCGTTTAAGAAAAGTGGAACAACATTATCGAGAAAACAGAAAGGAGGCTTATTGTAACGTAATTACTGTCTTTAGCGTCCGGTATAATAAGCTAATAGGTTCTATAACTTCTGAAGCTATAAAAAATATCGTTTGGACATGTTTCGTCATTTATTTCATCACCACCACTCTAAAAACTGCGAAGGAAAACATCGTGAGGAAACCGGTATGTCCTAAGAACTAAAAGTTCGAAAAATGTGACATCTACCAACCCGAGCTGGGCCTGCGTGGTGGATTATGAACCACCCTCTTACAGAGAGGAGGCCTGTGTCCAAGCAGTGGGAACATTATATACCTAAACTGATTACGTTTGAACTTGTTTGCAAAAAAAAATGTTTTTATTCAGATTCTGTTTGAAACGACATAACACAATTAAGTATAAATATGTACCTAAGTGAGAGTAGGTGTAAAACTCTTAAAAATTTGCTAAAACTTGTTGTTCCTAAAATTTCAAATTACGGTGAACCAAATTGGCTTCGCCAAACAAACGGCAAACATATTCCAGTCACTTTTATTACGATTATTTTATTGTATTGTATTAAATTTAATCCATTGTTAAAGCAGAAATCATTTTAAACACCCTTTAAAATGATAGGCTCAGTCATTTCAAAACGAAAATCCTTACGACAAATAAACGCACGAGACGGCTCGTGCACTCTTCAGTTAACCCAGTCGATGGTGCACCTCGTTCCAACTTATTTCTTTTAATAACCAGCTACTCGCCCACGGCATCCAGTAATTAAAATGCTAGCATTCTAGCACTAGTTTCGTATAATTTCCTGCTACAGAATTACTAGCCAGTATTGCACGGAATAAACAGTAAACATGGGACTTAATGCGAGTTTGTGTTTGCATGTAACGTTTTATGACGTAATGACATCGTTTTATGATTGTTCCTCTAGTCGGAGCTTCATTTTAAAGTAATAATGGCATTTTTATAGCGGATATGTTGAAAGTTTTCTATTATAGTAACTTTGTAGTACATTACGGCTGTTAGTAAGTAACGAGAGGTAACTAAACAACTACAGGCTTTTAAAATTCATAAAAATCACATTCGGCGGTCTCTAACAAAGTTTTCTCTGTTAGAGACCGCCTTCTCTGATAAAACCGCCCAATGTACACTTATAAAATTATTAGTATTAGTATTATGATTACATAACACACTCCTGTTACAGGTGAACCATTGCTACACCCACATGTTTATTTTATTTTTTTTAATAATAATTTGCATACAATAAACTGTATAAATAAATAATTTCTTTCTAAATGAAGTTTGCTCACCAACTGCTTATGATTTCGGGGAAGACCTACTTACAGAGCGGTATTACAAATAATTACAATTATTGGTCGTCATTACTTATGTTATTAAAGTTTATCTCAATGGAGATATAAGAGATGAAAGCATACACGACACAAAAGGCATAACGATCTGTGGTTCTGTGTATTAGACCGTATCATTCTGAGCAAGACGGTTGGCTAGCTCGGTGGACATTCACAATAATAAATACTGAACATTATGAACGAGGTTTCACTGAAAGGTATTGATTTTCTGCTTTGTTATTACATTTGTGACCACAATTTAAAATACATGTTATCGAACAGTAGGATACCTTAAAATTGTATCACAAGATTATTAAAATGTTTCAAATTAAATTATTAATGTCATAGTTGTGATGATATTTATAAATCTAGGAGAGTACCCGATTAGACACAGCCAAAAGAAGCTAGAAGAAGCTGGCTTGAGCTGGAGTAGTCAGAAGCTCTTAAAAACCTTAAGAAAGTGACTGGGACAGACTGGATTCGGAAGGCAGAGGACAGGGTGTTGTGGCGTAGCCTGGGAGAGGCCTATGTCCAGCAGTGGACTGCGATAGGCTAAATTGATTGATTGATTGAGTCAGAAAACTTCAAAAGTGACAACCAGTCTTACCAAGGGATATCGTGTTTCAGTAACTGGGTTATGGAGGTCAAATAGGCAGTCGCTCCATGTAAAATACTAGTATACGATTAGACTGGAAGTCGACACCAATATAGTTGGGAAAAGCTAAGTAGATTATGATATAGTATTTGGAAACTCTTTTTCTAAACACATTGCTAACATGTTGCTACGAGAAAAATAACGAGTCAATAATAGAATAAAGAGGGATGAAACTCATAAATTACTTACTTTGTTGAACCCAAACTTACTTTGGGCCAAACTTACAACCAAATTGGTTCCTCTTAATGGCAAGCGACATCGTGGTAGGCCCAGACGGAGATGGCGGGATGAGCTGGACTCCTTCAACAAGAACTGGTCCTTAGGAGCTTTGAACAGAGAGAAGTGGAAAGAGAGTAGGGAGGCCTTTGACCTGCAGTGAGACATCACAGTCTGATAATAACAATAACTAACTTACATGAGCTATTGATTGAAGATATATAATATTAACGTGGCAATGCTGCCTGTCTTCTGGGCACGTTTCCGGGAGACAGCGATGCGGACGAATACTTTGACGCCTTAAAGCATTGATATAATATATCAATGCTTTAAGGCGTCAAAGTACATAGTGTAACATATATTATATGTTACACTAGTTTACTAATTACCGCACCAAGGCGTTGCCACTAGACTGATGGCCACAGCCATCAGCGTAGCTAACGTCAGTTCAGTGCTCTGTGTGACGCCAACCGAAGTCAACCGAGTGACATGCGACAAAAAACATCGCGAAAGAGTGCGATTCAAGATCACAAAAACATAATAAATTAACCGAAATTACTTTCCACGCGTAAATTAATTGTCTCTTTGTTTATATCAACGTAAAAATGCAATAAAATGTAGAATTTTGTGAATTAGGTTCAGTGTTACCACTAAAAACTTAGTTTTAGTTTCCCACATTTGTGGGAGTTTTTAATTTATGGAATAAGTGATTTTAAATATTTTTTTAATAATAACAACGTAGCAGGGTGCTTAAAGATGCAGCACGCCGTGAAAAATGGGTGGAAATAATATGATTGCTGAGAAAAGAGACTGACTGGCTACCTACTAAATCATTCAATTTCATTAATAATAATAATAATATATTTTATTTTATTTGACAACATTGGTCCACTGGTTAGTATAAAGCAAACTTATCAACTAAGTGTTAGTATTTATTATCTAAGTACATGTATTTTTCACCATTGCCACACCAGCAACCGAACAAAGTGTTTCACTAACGGTGCATCGTGCTGTTCAACTAGGGTTTTCAAAATACTGTTGCGGCTAGCCCTCATTCTGCCTACTAGGGATGCGGTCTTTTTCCTCATAATGGCATAAAAGTCATCAGTTCGTGCTACAGCAAACATGCTTGATACACAACATGCTTAATAATAAAAGAGAAATATTCAAAAAGAAAAAATCTTAGTTATTTTCATTATTTATAAACTTCTAGAAATATATAATTCAAATATTTAAAAAACAATTTAACTTAACGTATAACGCTTTTTATGGCTTAAAATGTTGGGTAAAATTTCGCATGGGTAGGCAACCCCATCCCGTCATTGCATGTTTATATTGCGGTCTTTGTCTAATCTAAGCGACGGTATTATTAGACGTGTGTAAGACAGATATATATTTACTTTTAAATGTTTAGTGATTTCAAAGCTACGTCGTCGCGTTTAAAAAGTAATTACATTTTTTTGACACATTTTATTGAGGTTTGCTTCTCTAGTTATTTAACTCAATGCCTTAAAGTGTCCTTTCGTTTTTGTATTTTTTTTTTATTAGCTAACCATACCATTTAGTACCTAGTGTAAATAGTAAGTTGTGTTATACAGTGTGGTACCCAATCGACGCGAAAACTGCAACCATGAATTCAGCACATGAGTCTAGCGAATAAATTTTTTGTCGGTTATCAAAAAAATCTGTTGTTTTATAGAAAAGTACAATCTACGCGGTCCAAATGTACTGAATAGCTATTTTTTTTTTTAATAATCGACTAGTAATTTAGTCGCTAGAATCATGTGTGCTGAATTCATTACCACCACATTCACCTAGACAACGCAAGAGCAACTACTTCGCGTGCCCAGCTTACGTACAAAAATCGTAAGCCGCCACTTTTGCGCTCAGTCCTGAGTACTGCTGGCTGGGTGAGCGTGAGCGCTGGCGTTAGGCCCCGGGGGTGGGACGAGACGGGCGTCTTTCAATCGATTTGATTTTCCCATCACTAAATAGTGCTTGTGACGTCATAGTAGGTAGTCAAAAAATGGCACGCTTGGTTTTCTTACAGTTCGTGATACTTGCGTTGTCTAGGTCTATCTTTAACTGTGCTGCTACCCTATTGTATATAAACATTTCAAGGTTCATAATTAGTTGTAATGATATATTAACATACCAAAAGTCGAATACAAAGCCTGCAACTCCTGCAAGGTCACAATACTCACATAATTATTATCCGACGTATTCAAACAGCAATCTATTCATGCAAATCCAATACATACACGTATTAGCAGATGCTAAGCAAACATAGCATATGTGTACCTAAGCTTGGAACACATTGTATTCTGGATTGCATAGTCAGAACGCCGGATTATAATGCTAACTCGACTAATCTGGGAAGCTAACACTACTAACTCCATTAGGTAGAAGCTACATGTTTTGTGGTAGACCTCTTTTGGTACTTCGTCAACTGCAAATTTTATGAGAGTTTTCAGTAACTTCACTGGCAACATGTCTAGGAATCTTCAACTTAATAAAAATAGAATTTTACTCATTGATAGACAATGCATTGCTGAATGGATTTGTCAAGAAGCATATTTTGCACAAGAGTGATAGGGGAGAAGGTAGGATTTTTGAACATTCACCCCCTTTAATTTGTAAAGTATTATTTTACTATAATTATGAATTTATTTTTCCTTAGGTGCTCTGTTAGTTTTAATGTTGCTGCTTCCCTTTTTTTTTTTTTTTTTGTGGATGGGAAATCATCCAATGACCCCTCCCGCTCTGGGTGGAGCAGAAGGGAGTGTCAGACTCTTACTGACTAAAACCCACCCGTGTTCCTTCCTTAGCCCTTTGTGTTCCGGGGCAGCGGTAACCCTTTCGGACAATCCCGCTGCCCCGGGGACAATCCCGCTGCCCCGGTTGCTGCTTCCCTTAAAATAGCATTTCAGACATCGATCGATCATCGTTCTTCACACAATCTGACGAAGATTATGTGAAGAGTGAGTTTGTTTCGGCCTTTCTTCCCAAAGTAGTCAGGATAGGAAACGCCGACCTCATCTCATTATTTTTTTATAATATGACGTCTAAAAGTGATTCCGATATCCTATTTACAGAACAACACAACACACAATTCAACAAAAACATACAATTTCATTTCATTTCATATAGGGGATGAAAGTGAAAATTATAGGCAATCCCATCGGGCGCATACTTAGTTTGTGAATGAATTTGAACTAAGGAATTATGATGACAATCGATCATGTTTTATTTTGGTTCAAAAATGACACTGCTTAAAAACAGAAGACGAAATGATTTTCTTAATTCAAAACATTGTTGTTAAAACAACAGAAAATCTAAAATGAACAAAAATATGAGTCATGAGAAAAAAAAAACTAATTTCCATTTCAAGACAGTTTGGAAGCGCAACGATCAGATATCACTGACAAAAATAAGGAGAATTTGGGGAACTTACGGCGGCCATCATGGGGATCCAGGAGAAAAAGGGTGGGTCGAGGGGGAAATAATTGTTTCGGTAAATAAACTGGCTTCGTAGATAGTGATGGTAAAACGATACGGCGAAATGTGAGAAGGAAAGGAATTGGAGAAAGTAAAAATATTTTTGTGCTCATCCAAACACAAACCGAAATATAATGAGTATTTTTTTTAACTTGTTCCAGTTTTATGAAATAAAATACTCGATTTTGGTAAATAAACGGCCGGTTCGTTTATTCGATAAAGCGATGTAGGTATTGCTACCAAAATGTATTTACAGGAAAATTACTTATAGACAAATACAGGCGGCTTAACTTTTACAAAATCCTTCAGGATTTTGTTTTCAATAACCATGTTGAAACTTGTTAATTATTACGTGCTGACAACTGAGGCGATCTAAATAAATATTAATGAGATTACAGTCAATACTTTACTGATAGCAGTAAATTAATTATTACAATAGATAATAAATATCTTAAAGTAATTATCACGCCTGGTATTTCTCGAAGAGAACTGTACTCGGATCTCTTCATTTATGATTCGATCACGTAGAGAAACTCCAAACATAGCCCTCTACATTGCCCTTTGAGTGACTTTTAGCCTTTTAATAAGGCTTATATTGTAAGCGACCACGTTTCAGTGCCATTAATAATTATATTGGGTTGCCTACATAAATATGTTCATGGGTATAAATTATTCAAAATACTGTAAGTATTTATTTAAATTTTCACTGACTTGTTTATCAAACGGACTAGATTCCAATTAAAATTATAAATCATATTAGTATAGTGGGTTGCCAGGTATAAACAGGTGAGCTAAGTAAGGACCAGAAAAAGATAGTCAACCTAACTGTTTGTTAGGCAGTGTTATTATCTAACAAACACTTGTAATGGAATTTAAACGGGTATCGAGGTGTTACCTAAATCAGTAATTATTAACTTTTAAAAATAGATTGAATTTGACAGTAACTAAGAATTTGTTCCTATGGAATATACAAATAGTTCACTTAAAATATGAGATATACAAATACATCATGTAGTTATAAGGTAAAATAATGACTCCGTGAGTTGAAAAGTAAGAAGATATGGTTTGAATCAAACTTCACAGAATACCAATCGCTTTTTTTTTAATAAATCAGATAAAAGAAAACGTATGGAAAGAACGTAAAAAGCTAATGTTGGTCATAAGTAGAGGGCTGCCATAGCATAAAGTACCTTCCCATAGGCTTGTGGTGGGTAAGAACCAACCGTATCTCCGTTACCGTAAATGGTTCTCATTCATATAAAGCACCAGAAATACACACATCAAAAGTGTCTAGGGATCAACATATATTTTTGCAATAACTTTTCTCCTGATTGATATTAATTAAAATTTTCTTTAAGGATTCATCAAATAAAGTGTTTTCGTTTGTCACAGTAACGATAAACCAAGTCACCTTTGCATTAATAAAGAAATTTGCCATTTTCCTAATAAAGGGATTTTTGACATTTGAACCACTAACACAAAAGTTCGAAAAAAAGACTGAAATAACAGTTTTCTCTAAAATTTTATTGGGTAACTTAAACAATTAATAATCCGTGTTTCTACCGCGAACACTAACAACACAAGAACATCGGTTTGGCATACTCAAAATGAGTTCATCCAAATCACGCTGTGGAATGGCCGCCCATGTTCGTTGCAACAACAAAAAAAGGTCTTCTTGCGACTGGATACCCTCCATATTCGGCAGAGCTCTTCTCTGTAGCATATCCCATGCATGCTCAATCGGGTTCAAGTCTGGCGACGGAGCAGGCCAGGGCAGGACATTGATGTTAGCTGCGGCGAGAGTCTGTCTTACAACTCTTGCGGTGTGCGGTCGTGCATTATCATGCATTAACTGAAATAAGGGACCGATTTGCACTTGTAGAGGAACGATGACGTCTGATACAATCGTCTCAGCATAAATTTGAGGGTTGAGGTTGCCTCTGATCCAAATCAACTCAGTTCTTCCGCCGATCCAAATACCCGCCCATACCATGATGGTTCCACCACTATAAGGATGGACTTCCTGGCAGGATTTTAATCGCTGTTGGCGTCCAGGGGTTCTCCAGTGTCGTATACGTCTTGTATCCGGTCTCATACCAAAACGAGACTCATCAGAAAAGCACACGAAACGCCATTGTTCTTCTGCCCAATTTCTGTGTTCAAGAGCCCATTGATATCGAATCCTACGATTGTGCATTGCTATAGGTGGTACCCGTAGCGGTCTTCGGGAATGAAGGTTCACTTCATGCAAGCGGTTTCTGACTGTTTGGTCACTAATTAAGTTCCCTGAAGAGTGATGAAGCCTCACGGCTAACATCATGGCGGTTATTGTTGGAGCTCTTCGAGTTAAGATTTGAATGTATCGGTCTTGTCTCCGTGTGGTGCAGCGATACCGTCCTCCATGGCGCTCAGCCACGGTACCAGTGCTTCGGTAACGTGTCCAAAGTCGACTGATAACACTCTGACTTGTATTCAGAGCTAAAGCCACAGTACGTTGCCGGGAACCAGCTTCTATCATTCCCACGGCTCTGAGCATTTCTTCCCTGCTTAAATGACGTCGCCGCTCCATAATAACGTTGGTTTTAATCAGTAGTAGGGAAACAGTAGCACTAATAATGTGTTCAATGCGTTGTATGTTTTTATAGGGAAAATATTGACAGCTGATTTTCATCTTTTACTCGAATTTGATTGTTCCTGATTCAAATTATGAAATGCACCAAAAAGGATCCATATAAATTTATAAAATCATAAATTTATTACAAAGCCACATCTCAATCTCAAGAAATCCGCATAAAAATGCTTGATCCCTAGACACTTTTGATGTGTGTATTTTACTCAGTGACCGTATAAATACAAAACATATTCTTTAATGGTAACTAACAAATCGTTGACTGAATTCAATAATGGGACAAATCAACATTTTCGCAGTTTGAGTTAGTAATAAATTCTCGTTCTAAATCCAGAGTTTGTTTACTTTTTGTCTGCAACGTCTACTAAAGTACTACTACAGTTGGTGAAATATTATTCATTTGTTCGGTGAAAATCGTATTATTTGTTTAATCTTACAGTTTTGATACTTATTTTTGGTGTCAATTTCTGGCATGGTTTTCCATTACCTAGGTATTTTTAGTGATAAAACCCCTTTATACGACAGTGATCAGTGAGCTATTTTAAAAAGCAAGTGTCCACACATACGTGCAATCAACAGCAAAAGTAGATGATGAAAATCAGAAATTCAATACTAATGAACGGAGTTCGCGTCAGAACTGTGTGGCGTCGAAGTAGTAAATGTTTGGTATAATTTACGTTTACACAGTTCTGACGCAAACTCCGTTCATTAGTATTGAATTTCTGATTTTCATCATCTACTTTTGCTGTTGACTGTACATAATATACACGTATGTTTAACACCTACACAATAATTATTGTCACGCCAAATACTTGATTAGTAATCATTGCTTTATTAGGTATTTGTATTGTCTATTAGTGCCTGCGATACTAATTAGAAACTAGATTATTAGCAACGATATAGCAATTAACTGCTAAAACGTTACTTACCACAGATTACGTTGTTTTAACATAAAGTGGACTGTGTCTCAAATATCTTTTATTAAAACACAATCTAAGGAGATATTTTGAAAAAAAAAATTGAAAAATCTGACAGGTTTAATTTTAAATCTGAATTAATTTTGAATAATCATTATTTTTTGCGATTGATCTTGGCAGTTTATTAAGAAAAATGCTACCACACACGGCCTCGATTACAAATTCTCTTAAAAATCTTGCTTAAAATTTACTTTAGTATGAAGTAGAATAATTTACCTTTTCCACTTTATATTAATAAACAGTCTTCCAGACCGTATTTCGGCCACGGCGGCCAATCTCAACGGAAACCAGCCATCGGCGAAGGGAAATGTTATAATGTACTAGTGTATGCGCAGACTCAGGTGCACTCTCTCTTCCTTCACTCTCATAGTCCGATGGGTCGGCACGTAATCCGACCGACCGAACTTATTACAAAGGCCGCAGGAATCCGCTGGATGCGAGACGCACAAAACTGTTCGAAGTGGCCTGGCTATGTCCAACAGTCTTTCGGCTGAAAAGATGATGATGATGAAGAACTGGAAATAATCATAGAAAGTTAACAGATGATCATCAGCCTATAACAGTCCACTGCTGGACATAGGCCTCTCCTATTGCACGCCATTCAACTCGATTTTCGGCAACTCTTATCCAGCTGCTACCAGCTATCCTACGAAGATCGTCGCTCCACCTAGCCTGAGGGCGTCCTACCTTACGTTTACCGATTCGCGGTCTCCACTCAAGAACACGTCTACCACAACGGTCATCGGTTCTACGGCTAATATCCGATTAACAGTTAAAAATAAAGGAGTGTTTCGCAGATCAAAATATAATGACAGACAGTAATTAATGGATAATAGCATAATCACCGTATAATGTTTCCACTGCTGGGATACAAGCTTTCTCTCTTTGGGAGGGAGTGGGCCGTAATCTACCACGCGTTCGCAGTGCGAGTTGGTAGATGTCATGTCTTCGAATTTTTGGTTCTAGGACATGCCGGTGTCCTCACTATGTTTTCCTTCACTGTTTTGAGAGCAGTGGTGATGAAATAATTTTATACAAAGTAAGCGCCTGTCTGGGTTCGCACCCACGAACTCTTAAGTCGTAGCTCTTACCACTAGGCCGCTGCTGCTCTCCCTGGCCTGCCACTGCTCTCGGTGATGATGGCTAATAACTAATAGCAATGTAAATAAGTATTCAAAATTACCTTTACTTCTCGCCTTAACGATTAAATCTTAATAGTTCCCGACAATTTTTGAACAATAAAAACCATTCACCATTTTACAACAAAACGGGATCACTTTTAAAAAGTCTATTTACTAACATACCGAATATATTATTCGCCAATATCGAATTGAATACAAATACCCCTTATCCCTTTCTGAAACTACTTGCAGTTTTCGTGGAATGACGTTGTTGTGGACCTTTTCTCGAAATATGATACGCAAATACCAAACTTTTTTATTTATTCTGACAAATATTTTCACGCCAAAACTATGTGAGTTGGGAATTTTGTGGCATAAGTTGAATATTGTATAAGTTTAGATTAAGTGATATCGTTCCCTGCAGTATTTGAACGTGATCAATTGACATTATGTTACTCCTGCATTCCCTGGGGGTAATAATATCAGCTGATTATTACCCCACTTTTTTTGTTGAGATGATGCATACGCCGGGAGCAGCAAACACTGCATTACCGTGCTTCGGGTGACAGATCTCGGCGACAAGTGATAGTCCAGCAGTGCTATTCTGTAAAAATCTCAGCGTGAAAACTATGGTGAAGTGAGCTGTCATCCCAACTGATGTTAGGAATTGCCCCTATTGATAGCTCACTTCACCGAAGTAATTACGGTGAGATTTTACAGAATCGATCGGCTTTAATGTGAGGCCTGCTTGGAGGCTGAAGAGCTAAAACAGTTTTCTTGGGGTGATTGTATGTAGCTCTAGCTTGTCCGGCCAATAGTAACGCCTCTACAGCAAGATATAATCTATGGAGGGAGTTGTATAAGCTCTCTAACAGTTTTATCGAACCATCTGAGAGCCTTCCTGCACGTTGTCTTGTGTTGTAGTTGCCTGGGCACGTGTTACCGTGGCGGACTTCGAAATCTCTAAGAAGAATCTCGAAGACTTCGAACCCAAGTCGGCGGGAGCAATGACAATCTTCACAGATGTGGGTTCACGGATGGCTCAGATCTCAAGTGCGTAGGCGGCAGCTTTCCACAGCATCCATCCTGCGCCGCAAGCCCTGTCACCTGTGTATTTGACGATCTTATGACTGCGTCAGTGAACGGAGTTCGCGCGGCTGGATTTTAGCCAAAGACGTTTGTACTTTTTGCCATCATTACGCTAAGAAGAAGATTGCTTCAATGCAGGGCAAAATCCTCTTCTTGTACAGAGAAGGCATGACCATTGATACCCACGCTTGCTTATAATAATAATAATATTTTTTTATTTCTCTCAAAAAGGTACGATTTGGTACATAGCTCTTAAGTTACATCAGATTCAACCCTTTGTGAGAGCTGGAGTCTATACTGGGCTCGGGACCTGTATGACAGAACTCCAGGCTCACACCTTTAAAATTTAAAATATAAAATTGCATTTACGTACACAGTATTGTGTAAGCTCTAAATATTGAGAGGGGAATAGTTAAATATAGGAAGAAATGATCAAACTCAAACTCAAACTCAAAGCATTTATTTCAATTAAACCATTTACAGGCACTTTTGAATTGTCAAGAAGTCGGTCAGTCAGGAAAAAATGAAGCTAGTTGCCCATTCTAAAGCGTAGTAGGTACCTATGGAGAAGAACGGGCAAGAAACTCCATGGACACTCTTTTTAAATAATATTTTTACAAAATTATTAGTTACATCATATGTTGAATTTATAAATATGTGAGAACGATGTAAAAAATAAATAAAAATCAAGTACGCGTTAAAAGTGTCCAGAGTACAGCAATTAGTAACAAAATAACAATCCAAAAATAAAATAATTAAAAATAAGCCGTGGCAGCTAAAAGATGACCAGCCCCAACTGACGGCGCCCGTTCACGAACATGACGCATGGATCAGCACCATCCAGCTCAACCATTTTGTAGGGAACCGAATGATCCAACACACACGCCACCGTCAGCGAGACACTTGAGCGAGCATGACATACTATCAGCCGCCAGGGCACATTCTAGTCAATGAAAAACATATTACCCGGTAAATGGTAGCTCAATAGTACGGTAGATCATATGCGAAGTGAGTGTTTAACAAGGTTCCACAAGGCCAAACGCGAACTAGGATTAATTTGCGTAGATGAATATTTCCGGAAATGAAATTATTTTAAGACACTTAGTATTATTTCAGTCTCTGCATAATCCAATTCCAGTAACCAACTCGTAACAGCTCTTTTACATTTTGATCTGCACATAGGGTAAATATTTAAAATTTTACTAACCTTATTATAGACGTGTCCACTGAGGAACAGGAAACTACGTTGGACCGAACGACAATTTGTGCGGGTGAAGGGGCAGACAGTATGTTTTCGTCGTTGGGAGGCGACTTTACATGGGGCGTATGGTGTTGTAGAATGTGTGGTTAAAATAAGGTTAAGAATGAACAGTTTACGAACAGATAGGACCTTGCATGTTTTGTAGAGATCGGTAGTAGGAAAACGGTAAGGTAACCGCCAACCAACCTTCAGGAGTGCTCTTTGGGCACGTTCTAATTTCAACATATGAGTTTTTGCTGATCCGCCCCAGGTAACAATGCAATATTGGATAAGCGATTGGCAGAGGGCGAGGTACACCAGCCTCAGCACCGTATTGTCCGCAACGTGACGAAGGGATTTAAAAATGTAAATTAACCTGCGCATTCGTGAAGTGATTGTGTGTATGTGGGTAGAGAAGGACAAGCAGTCGTCAATTTGGACTCCTAGATATTTGACCAAGTTGTTACGAGAGAGGCTGGGGCAATTACAGACTGAGAGGTGAGGAGAACTACATGAGTGGGCCGTCAAGGTGTAGGAAGAGGAAGGTTTCCCAGCGGTATTGAAGGAGAAGGTAAGATAAGCTGTTTTGTCAACATTTAAGGTAAGGAGGTTTTGAGTCAACCAATTGGTGACATTGTTGAGTCCGAATTGTGCATACTGGAAAACTAACTCCCAGGAGTCTGCGTGGAATAATAAGGCAATATCATCGGCATAGGTGAAATGAGAAAAAGGGTCGGGCCGATGATGCTGCCTTGGAGGACCCCGTATGATATAGGAAGCTCGTCGCTAGTTCAGTCACCAATCTTTACAGATTGTCGCCTACCCGTGAGGTAACTTTCAAAGAGAGCAAGTTGAATGCCTCTAATCCCGATTCTTTCAAGTTTGGCAATAAGATTTGGGACAGAAATCGTATCGAAGGCTTTTGCCAGGTCCAGAAAAATACCAACTACCTTCTGCTTTTTATTGATGGAAATTTGGTTGGAAAAGATGTTAGTTGTTAGGTCTAGTACAGCATTGTTTGTGGAGATTCCGGAACGGAAACCATATTGAGAGGAAGAAAGAAGATGATTTTGCTCCAGGTACTCAACCAATCTGTTATTCATGAGCCTCTCTACTAATTTTGAAAGTGTAGGCAAAATTGATATAGGCCTGTAGTTATTCGACCGATTACTATCCCCTCCTTTATGCACAGGGTGCACTACTGCCAGCTTAAGCGCATTTGGAAAGATACCGGTAGTAAAAATCAAATTGCAAATGTGAGTGAAATGGGGGATGAGAAGATTTTTAAATTTCTTAATAAACGTTCCCGATATGCCATCAGAGCCTACCGCACAATCCCCTCTCAACCCTCTGATCAATATATCCATTTCTGATTCGTCAGTACCTAGCATGACAAAACTATTGCGATACATTGGAAGATCTACGGTATGTTGCTGCGGTAAGGATGTACAGGCGGTTGGTATTTTTTCAGCCAGTTTACGTCCAACGTTAGCAAAGTACGAGTTTACTTCGTTTACAGAGCGCTCGGGTTTGGATTCTGACAGAAGAGCGTTGGCGTGAGTTTTAACTTTTGATGTTAAAGTGATAGAATTTATAGCATCCCAAAGTTTTTTACTGTTATTTTGTGTGTTAGAAATAAGGGCTTTATCGTAATTAGTTTTAGTAGTTTTTAATATTTTAGAGCAGAAATTCCTATATCTTTTAAAAGTTATTTTTAGAGTTACATTTCCGGGATTTTTTTTTAATTTCAAATGCATATTGTCTCGATTTCGTAAGCATCTAAGAAGCCATAGAGTCATCCAGGGCTTACTGAGCCTTTTACGGTTGGGCACAACTTTCAAAATTGAATTTTGTACTATGAGACGTTAAGGGTGTTAATGAAGAAATCTGTTGCTTCATTAACATCTGGGGTGTTATAAACTGGGGAAAAATCAGTCTGTTGTAAATCTAATTTAATTTTACCAAAATCCAAAACCCGGGTCTGCCTGGCTCTTTTTGGAGAAACATTGGAACGGTTATTGTTCTCCAAGAACAATAAAACAGTGTCATGATCGGTAACCGAAGTGTTGGCGATAAAACAGAACGCCGATCTTCTCGTTTTTAAAATGCTTAAGACACGAGACGGGACGGGGATTTGAGGCTTATATGAATTATAAGTCCAGGTTTCCTCACGATATTTTCCTTTACCGATGTAAGTAATGTCCAAGATAAACTTAGAAATATTTGCATTTGTAGGTACTTGCCCGGATTTGAACCCACAAATTCGTACATGAGAGGCGAGGTCTTAAACACTGGGCTATCACGACATTTATAGCATTCAACCCGGGAGTAAATAATATTAAATTATTACACAACAGGGTACAATATTAGTAAGTCAATACTTAAAACTACATAAAATTTAAACCAAAATAACAAGTGCAAAGTGACTTTAAACTCAGGGCTTCAACTAAGAGATCTTTATACATACAAGGTGTTGCTGAAATAACTAAAAACATGAAAAGAGGACATTTCACTAATCATTATGAACAATTTTTACTATTTGATCAGTACTAAAATCGTGAAAAATATCAGCTGCTCCATACATACTTTTAGGCAAGTACATACTTGCCTAAAAGTATGTAACTCGACAAAATATAGGGAACAGCAGATTTTTCGCGATTTCCTATTTAGATATTGGTCCCTCAGTAAAAGTCCTTTTCAGGTTTAGGGATTAGTAAACAAAACTAAGACTGTATAATTATACCCGAAGATATGTAAATATACCTAGATAAATAAAATATATTTATCTGAAAAGCGGCTGCTATTTCTGATTTGCTATTTAAATAACAATGAAGCGCTAACCTGCGCATAGATGCGCAAGCTCAAAGTTCACGCCTAAAGAGCAATTTCCATTCGCCACCCCCAAAATGCAAATGTAGCTTCTGTAATTCTAAATTGATATTAAAATGAGGAATGACTTTATGCAGCTGGCCTGCAGCTTCGAATAATATTGTTAGTTGCGTTCAATTGTTTTTATTAAATTGTTGGAGACAGATGGAGGAATTTTAAGTAGATGTATTTGCTTTCGTTTATGAATGATTCAAATCTCTCTTCTGCACGGCATAATCAGCCATATTCCCATGCTGAGCACGGGCCTCGACTCTTTGAGGGGTAGTGGGCCATAATCCACCACGCAGATCCAGTGCGGGTCGGTGGACGTCACATGTCTTCGATTGTTGGTTCTAGGAGACTAGGACATGCCGGTTTCCTTACGATGTTTCCCTACACTGTTTTAGCGCAGTGGCAGCGCAGTGGCAGAGCAGTGGTGATGAAATTAAATACACAAAGTAAAGTACAGACGCCAGCACATCAAGCTACCCGAAACTGTAAAATTTTCCCAATCAACTTTGAACTTAATGCGTTAGCGATAAAGTTGAAAATCTCTTAAAGAAAGACAGATTGTAGTAGCTTGACGTGCTGGCGTCTGTACCTGCCTGGGTTTCAATTCACGACCTACAATTCATACGTCGGGGTCGATACCTCTGGGCACCCACTGCTCCAAATCAAGAAAAAAATAAGCCCGCACTTTGAGCAAAAAAATAATTTAAGTAAATATTTATGTAAAAGCGACATTGCCCGTCTTAGTAAGCTCAGGCGAAGATCGCAAGATGAAATAGACGTTTCGTGAACATTTTATATTGAACCACAACAAGTAAATAGCAGAGAAAAGTAGAAAGAATACTATAAAGCCTTTGTCTGTTTTTTTAATTGAAAAATATAACAAGTCAAGTACCTATCGTCTTGTGTTCAGAATATTGAGCTAAAATAAAATCATGTAGCTTTTAAAAATATAAATTCAAAACAGAATGCTTCCGAGAAATTGTAGCTACGATACTATCTACCGTTATACTGTTATTCGTTTCAATGTTTCATAGTGGTAATAAATATTCATCATTATTTTAGAAGTTATTCAAATTCAAATAGCCTTTATTAATAAAATTAAAATTATTTCACTTATTTTGCTGTGAATAGCAGATTTCGGTTGGTTTGTCTTGCTTATCAGCATAGGCCTCCCCCTGACTCTTCCAAAGTCCACAATCTTGTGCTTTTCTCCTCAATACCGAGCCTGCCGCCAAACTGAGATCTTCCTCCCATCTACGCACTGGCCTTTCCCGTTTCCTCATCACCTCTCTCGGATACCATTCAGTGACCAAGAAGAAGTTATTAATAAAGCTAAATATTTTAATTCAAACGAAATATCTAAAAATGGTAAGACATTTCCGTAAAGAGTTGCGTGTTATCTTGAGGTCATACGCAAAATGTTCATTATAAAAATATTACTCGTTTTATTAGGTTATCTGTTTTTGCTCGGTTAGTGGCACTAGGCTCGCTCAAAATCAAAGATTGAAAATTTTCCTTTGGGACTGCTTGTAGTACACACACCAAATACAAGCGTGAGGTTACAATATTGTCTATTTTTCAAACAGTTAGTAATGTTTTACCAATTTACCAACAGATCAAGTATTTTTGAAACAAGAAAATTTAATTGCCTCATTCTATGTACCTGTTACCATCCACCAGAGTAGGAACATTTTCTTCCCCTTTGTTAGATTCACGGCTGTTTGAAAAGTTGAATGAAAAATATTTTTTCAGTGAAAACTTTTCAATGAAGCTTATTATTTACTTTGCGCTGAACCTACTTGATTTCCCTGTAGATTAATTTACTTTCTTTTTTTTGTCTCTTCATAAAACTGATTCAGACAGTTTGATAGCTCTAAAGAAATTATTTACAAGGATAATTGAATTTCAAGTTTAAAATGAATGGGTATCTATGTAACAAAGTAACAATAGTTCAAAGAAAATTTTGATACCTACCAGCGTTGTGGTTTCATTTTGCTTGCCTCACCGTTGGATTTAATTTGCATACTTATTATTGCTTTTAGAATATTTTGATGGATGAGTCAAAAGAAGAATGAATATTGGATATCTCTGAAATTAATTGTTTAGGGAAACAGATACAGACAAACGAAGAAGAAAGATCAAATTTAAGTTACAAGTTTAAGATCAAATAAATGATTGATTGAATGGATTCCGATAGTTCGAAACAAAATATATAGGTACTGTGTTTTTTACAGTTAGGCTGCTTTAATGATATGTTTTGTTTTATCTTCGAAAAGTACCTACCTTTTTTTGAAATAAAATGTTTGATTATTTTATTGGTTAACTATTATATAGTCCACCATTAGAATTGTCTACCTTTGCACCATTTTCAAAGCAATACAAACAGCGGCAAACCGTACAGTGCATGTCTGCCTGCCCGTAATGTATTTCATTACGTATATGTACATACACATAAGTAATGAAATACACTGAGGCTGAAGACTGGGGAAAAAAACAAATGACTCTCGCGTTCCAAAAAATCAAACAAGTTGCCATCTAACCGAATATTGATAAAAATAAAAAATTGCCTGTTCGTTCCAAAAAATCAAACAAACAGCTATTCATCGAATATCGCGCCCAAATCTCGAACGTTGAAATTAATCCAACTAACAATAAACCTTGTTTAAATTATAGCTTCTGCCTCTGACGTCAAGTATCAAAACTATTTGAATTGCCCCAACTCTGCGACGACTGTTGGTATTAGATTGTCGCTCGCAATCGCTCGAGTGTTCTTAGCTCGAGTTCTAGATTCTTGAGTTTACTCTGACTTGGTCGAGTCGGACTTGACATTTAATCTTCGACGAATATCGATGTACCTAATGTTTCGAATAAAATCGGATTAGTTGAATTCGGTAAGTATAAAATCATGCTCTCCGATTTTTGGTTTGTTTAATTTGGTAGGATTCCCTGTTTATTTCAACATTAACTCTTTATTTATTTATAGAATATTTATAATAGGTATCACGTGCAAACACAATTCAACATCGGTTAGTAGTCAATGATAGCAAGACGTATTTGTGATGACTTATGTATATGTTTATGTCCAGTTGGACACAGTAATGGAGAAACTCGATGGTATTTTAGGATAAAGTACGTACCTACTAGGGCCAGTCTTATGCCGAGATCTGCGAGTGTTAACGTCACCACACTTTCGTCGTCGCCATGGTCGCTTAGCATGTGCTTTTGTTTTAGACAGACATGTTCCCGTCTCTATAGTTTGACAGTTGTGCGACATTGACAGGAATAACAGTTAGCCAAAGTACGTGCTAAGCAACGTTTATAGATCTCAGCCTTAGTTAAAGTATTCTAGATAAGATAGAGGTACCGACAATCACGTATTCGAGCAACAATTG
Source organism: Globia sparganii (assembly GCA_949316385.1). NCBI lineage: Eukaryota > Metazoa > Arthropoda > Insecta > Lepidoptera > Noctuidae > Globia > Globia sparganii. Next base: position 9,545,124 of record OX438675.1, on the reverse strand, counting down.
CTTTGGTTAGGACACGAGGTGAGTATAATAATAAATATTATACTTTCTAACTCCTTATACTTTTCATATTGATGAAGAATTAAAAAGTTTTCGTCTATAATGGTTCGGCAAGCTTTTATAATACTCGAAGTAACTTTGCACTGTACTTACTTAGTAACTTGTACTCCGATCGGAGTTATTATTAATTTTAGACAAACATATTTGTTTTATTAATGTTTGTTTATTTGGTACCCGCTTCATTAGTTAACTGTTGTTAGACAAATTTTAATGACTAAATAATTTAAAATAAAAAAATATTTTTTTAGCCTCTAGTGCTCAATGAATGAATGAATGAATTGCACCGATCCCAGCGTGGTTAAACCAGACTCGATTAATCGAATGAACCCCAAGATTCGCACTAGCTTCTGTAGCCTCATGATCATGGTGCTACAGCGGCCATTGCATATCAAGGAATAGACCGGGGGGCGCGGTAATTGGTAAGGAGGACGTGCCCGTAGGATAGGGAAGGATTTAAGAGCCTACCGGATATGCATCCTAGAGCAAGCATTGGACTAGTGGAGAGATGGGTAATTATTATCTATGGATGGGCATCTTCTAACGACCTTGCCGCCAGGCTGGTTCAGGTCGAGCTTCATCGGCGAGTCTTTTGGCGGAGTGTTACTGCTTTCTCGGTTCTTTTGTATGTCATTGTTCTGTTGTATTGTGTTAGATGTTGCTGTTATCGATGTCATCTTCGGAAGTTTCGCTACTATCCGTTTCCGGTTTTTTGTAAATCTCACTAGCAGCGATCTTGATCTTACTTTTGTCTTCCGCTGTATCCATCCAGAAATTGATTCCCTTGTCGAAGTACTTCATGTCCTGTTTTAAATTGTCGTTCCATGTGTAAATAGGTCGGCCGACCTTCTTGGATTTGGCTTTGTATTGCATTGCTGCATGTAGCAGGTGTGGTTTGCGACGCCTGTAGACATGTGCGAGGTAGCACATCCTATGGTTCTTGATGCGTTTGGTTACTGTTTTTCCGTCTAATATTTCATGCATTTTCTTTTGTCTTGGTTTATTTCTAGAGTGGTTAATCAAGTCCCTCATGATAACTCGCTCATATTTTCTGAGTCTTGATCTGTTAGCTTTAGTAAGTGCCGAAACTTTCAAACCGTGTATCATGCACGGTACGATCACCATTCGATACATGAGTCTGGCTAATTTCCAGTCCATATTTGAATTATTTATGAATGGTAGTAACGATTTGGCGTTTTTCATGGCCTGTTCGCGACGTTTTTTTATAGTGCTTTTTCTACTTAATGTAGATGTTATGTATGTACCTTCTTTAACTTGTATTTAACTTCTTCACATGTTGGTATACTTATTCCATTAAGGGTCACGTGGGTCGTTATCTGTGTAGCTATGGGGTCCCTAATTAGTATTTTTGTTTTTGTTTCGTTTATTTGGAGGCCTACACTGTTTAGTAGGGGTTTAATATGGTATATGATACCTTCTAATCCTTCTAGGTCATCTGTAATAAAGATAAGGTCATCCGCAAATGATAATACTAGAGGGAGTGAGATTTCGCGATCCTGGTCAAGTTTTATTAATTGTGTTTCTTCGTCGAGGGTTCTAAGGACTTCGTCGATGACCAGTGTAAACAGGCGAGGGGACAGAGGGCAACCTTGTTTGACTCCCTTTCCTTTAATAATCCAACTGCTTTGCTGGCCACACCATTTGATGCATGTTCGTTCATTCATGCATACCTTGATTATCCTGTTGGTTAGCGATTTGTTGGTTCGTTGTAATAAGATATCTCTTAGTGCATTGAGGTCGACGTTGTCAAATGCCTTTTCAATGTCGAGGGCGAGTACATACATTCTTTTACCTGCACGCCATTCTTCGTCTAAGACCCTTTTAAGCGTGAATATATGGTCGTCTGTTGATCTATTGTTTAAAAAGGCCGCTTGGTAGTTGCCCAATTCCGTTATTATCTCATCTAGTTTTTTTAATACGTAGGAGGCGTAAATTCTGTAACCCGTATTGCAAACCGATATGCGGCGATATTCATTCTCATTTTTAGGGCTATTGTTTTTTGGAATTGGTACCTGTACGGTCTCCAACCATGTGTCAGGTGCTTCGTTCAGTGTCCAGGCTTTGTTCATGTGTTTGGTGACGGCTTCTTGTAATATTTGGGGCATTGCTTTGTACAATTCGATTACCACTTGGTCCGTTCCGGGGGCTGTCCCGTTCCGCATTTTATTAATGATTGCCATTACGTCGTCCGTAATGGGTCCCTCACCCTGTACTTCGGTTATCGGCTTTTTTATATTAACTGTTGGTATAAGATGGCCCTCGGATTTTTTTAAAATTTGCTCCCATTTGGTCATTGGTATATAAGTAGATCTTTTTCGACGTTTTGTTTGAAGTTTGTTCCTGCTGTAAAAAAAGTATAGCATCTGCATGCGTTTTGCAGGGTGTTTTTTCCCCAATCCATTGAGGCAGGCCCTGCATGCTTTTTGCTCTTCCTGATATTTAAGGGTCCCTATCAATTTCGCGGTCTAAAAACAGAAAATTCAAGTTTTTTCAGCGCAAATCTCTCAACAACCCCAAGTTAACCAGTTTTTCTTCAAATACACAGCCACTCATCAACCATTAATCTAGTAAGTGTACAATTTTAAATTTTGATAACTACTTAATATAAATTACAAAAAATTAAAATCTAACACATGTTTTTACGTAAGCACGAAACACCATGTTTTTCAATTACTTTCATAACTTACTGGCAGCAACTAACAATCTAAAAAAAAATTATAAATACTGGGCATATACTAAATTAGTAAGTGTACAATTTTGTTTTTTAAAGTTTAATGATTTAGTACTCGTAAAAAAATGTTAATCACGCTGAAAAAACCCAATAAAATCATGTGCAAAACCCTTGTCTACGCGTATGAATTTATTGAAAATAATAATAAATGTTAAATGTTTTAAAATTTAAGGTATTTATCTACCAAAATCAATAATTATATTTTTATTTTGACTACTTATTTAATTGTAGTAAAATATCTAAATGATGCCTCATAAACTTAAATTCGATCGTTCGTTTACTAAAATTGAAATTCTGAGACTTACTAGATAAATAGGTGATAAATAACTGTGCATTTAAAAAAAGAATGTAGATAACTTAAGGTTGTTGAGAAAATTGTGCTAAAAAAAACTGATTCTCCGTCTTCACCCCGCGAAATTGATAGGGACCTTTTGAAGTGTTGCCTGACATTCTTTTACTCGGTTGTGCCTATTTGGATTATCTGGTTGCCTGCTTTGTAGGAATTTAGCCTTTTGTAGGTTAGCAAGAGCTAGTCGATGATCTCTGGAGAGAACTGGCTGAAAAATAAGAGTTTCCTGAGCAGCCGATTTTAATACTTCCGTTATGGTATTCCAGGGTATTTCGATGAGTTTGTCCGTTGAGTTGATCCCTTTATCTTTTAGTTTTTTTGTTATGCAATCTTGGTATTTTGTTTTTGTGAATTTACTATTGAGAGCGGCATAATAGCATTGTTTATAGTTAAAATCCTTGGCCGCAATTGTTGTTTCCTTCGCGGCTTGCTGTTGTCTTTGTGTAATAATGTGTTTGGTGCTTTCTTTCTTGTTTGAAATTCGATTTGTTCTTATTAGACCCCAGATTATTTTATGGTCGGATGTGCCCCTAGCGGCCCATTCGCCTTTAATAAAATCAAAAAGTTTTTCTGATGCATGTGGCGTTATAATGTGATCCAGTTGGGATTTCTGAATGCCCTTTGACCACGTTATCCTGCACGATGATCTCGCTTTTGTCGTTTCTATTTGCAGTTTTTCCCTGTTGGCTATATCCATTAACATTTCCCCGTTGTAGTTAGATAAGTCATGGTGTAGGTTTTGTTGGATCAGCCCTTTGCGTTGGAAACTTTGTGTATCATGTCGACCAATATGTGCGTTAAAGTCGCCAAGAATTATTAAAGTACATTTCCTTGGTTTTTGTCTGATCAAGTTTAATAAGCCTGTGAAGGATCTGTTTGCTATAGATGTACAACAGTTTATGTGAGAATTGATTATATACAGATGAGCAGGCTTGTCATTTTCCCTGTTAACTTGAAGAGTAGCTGACATCGCGTCTGTATCCTTTTTTCTGTTAACTAATTCAATTTGAGCATCTTTTCTGATTAGAATTGCAAGTCCCCGATGTGTTTTACCTGAGGTTCCATAGAGGTGCCATTCGTAGTGTGTAGAGTTGTATGCTCCTGAGTTCATACCTGTTTCTTGTAAGCAGGCTACATGAATGCCCCTAATTGAAAGTTCAGCGTCAATTTTATCTTTTTTGGTCGGTTTTGAGGCCCCGCGGACGTTCCAAGTTGCAATACGCAAGTCTAGGCAAGTGTACTTTATTGAGTTAGACGGTTGGTTTCTAAGTATTGTGAACCCAGTGACATCTGCGACTACTTCTGATAACGGTGTACACATTGGTGCTTGTTGTTCATATTGTGTTAATGAGCTAGCTAATTGAGGGCTGTTCGTTTGAGACTGGGATTTCGTGAGTTGACCTTTCTCTTCACGTGTGTTGTACTGGTTAATTGCAGGCTTACGGTGTTATTCATAAAAAAAGCTTATAGAAGGTTTAAGACGTTCATTAGTTAAAATGCTCAATAAGCCTTTAAAACGTTCGATAAAATTTTGTATTCATAAACGCTCCATAACCGTTCGATAACTAAAATGTCCTTTAACTTCACTATAAATCTAAATGTTGCCATTATATTGAAGTCATCCAACAAATGGGGTTGGCAAGTGAAAGCAGATCTCAGATGGCGCCACCACTATACGAACCTTTGTCAATGTCATTTTAGTTGTCATTTTAAGAGATAAATAAAATTTAAATTTTATTATTCTACTCTGTGTTAAACATTTACACACGCAGAGACATTTACATCATCTAATTCTTCAAGTGGCTGGATAATACTGAAGCTCTGAGTAGTTGAGTTCTCTCCTTGAAACAAGCTTTTTCTATAATTAGGTACCTAGGTGTTTTCAGGCGTTCTGCTCTCAATGTAGAGGCTGGCTTTATATTCCACGGAAACATTGAAGAGATCGCAGACTTTTTCAACATTTTGCGCTGGTTTATGACCCCAAACAAATAATTTATGTATTATGGGCAGTCTGCTTTCTTAACGTTTATTAAAATCGCATTATCTTACAGTTACGTAAATACAAATAGGAGCAAATAGTTTTTGATAACTTAGTTAAACTGAAAGTAATCATTTTTAATACATACCTAAGTATTTACCAATCTTTTAATAATCACTTTCCTTGAAATGTTTATGACACACTCTCGCCCCGCTTTTAGGCTCAAACTTTACTAGCCTTATCGCTTTGAACCAATTTTTTTTAAGTTTCTCATCTTGAGGAAACTGGTACCCTCCAGTTTCTTTACAATTTGGTACACAACATTCAGGCATTTCCTCAATAATTGTCTTTATTTATGAATTCAGTACTAATACCATACAAAAACTGCTTTGTTATTGGTCTGTGCGCTGCTAGCTCCACTTTGACAGTTGTCGGCCCCATTGGTCAAAACAGTGAATCGTCAAACGAGAATATCTGTCTAAGCACTGGATAATTGCGACCATAGACATTATTATGTACGGAAAACGAATGTATTGTCTACAGTTTCGACAGTTTTGACGCGGTAACGTCATAGCTAGATGTCAATGAATTTGCTACTAATTATCTGATTAGGCGGCGAAAGCTTTTGAATAATTATTTGTATTTATAAGAAATGGAATAATGACCGGAGACTAGTTCCAATAAAGGACAAAGAAGTGAATATTGGTTGGAGGAGGATAAGATGTGTACTGTTACAGCTACAATGTGTTCAAAGTAAGTTTTGTTTTGTAAACATTCTCAATTTCGTATTCGAATACAGCTTGTTTTTGCTTCTACTCCTTATTTTTTTTTTGAAAGAGTTGGTCAGAGAGAGGAGAACAGAAAATAAAAACACTAAGACAAACACCAACGCGAAAGAACGTAGGCGCTCAACGCGAAGGGGCGGCCTGGCATAATTTACGAATGTGCCTCTCATTTAATGAAGTTACTGAGTAGGCATGTCAAGAACTTCGTTTGCCTGCACAAAACTCTTGATAACCAAAAAAACCGCCGCCAAAACAATAACTAATAATGACTCGTAATATTAGCTATTCTTATGCCACTACTGATTTAATTATTTTAGTATAAATAAGATAATGAAGAGAAAGAATTATAACATTAATTTTGTATTTCAGGACAGTAGAACTAATAAGGATGGTGCTTCACTACAAACAGCAGAAACTGAAATGGCCCACAGAAGAGAATTACATGAAGCACAGACGGCAAATGTAAAGCAAAAATGTAAAATTTATTTTGTTCTACTAGAACAACGTCTAGAAGCCAAATTAGAGATTATAAAAATAAATCAAACTGATATTTTTATACAAGCTTTTTATTAATAAAATACTCGCTAAAATGTCTCCTCTTCTTCTTCGCCGCGGGCACAACTGTATTTTAGATCTGGTTGGCCCAAAACTTCAGCACCTCCACGGTATCGTCAGTAGCAGCACAGAGGTATCTCTGACTGATGTTTTGAGACACATTGAGCATAGTTTGCGACATAGCTTCACCACACCCTACTGCTGCATCCTACAGGAGCATCTCCCTGCAGTGTAACCATCCGTAGTCCACACAGAAGTCCCTGAACCGTCTCTGGGCACAAGTGGGAAGATGCAACTCCAAGTCGGTAAAGTGGGGCTACCTTGGTGGAATGTTTCCTTAAAAGTTTATATAATAGCATTTGCGTTCCCTCTTGCAACTTGTTGGGGTGACTTTATATGATATTCATTGATACTGCTACCCTCTAACTGCGTTTCCATGGTCAACTGCAATATTGTGAACTACTGCTAGAGTCACTATGGTTGTTTTCACATTTCCTAGTTTGCAGGTCATGCCATGTAAAAGGCATTGAAAGCGTTGTTTCCACACTCCAAAGCAATATTGTGAAGTACTGCTAGAGCCACTATGGTTGTTTTCACATCCTAGTCTGCTGGTCATGCCATGTAAAAAGCATTGAAAGCATTGTTTCCATACTCCAAAGCAGCAGTGTTCCACAGTATGTTTTGCTGATAATTATGTGCTTCGTTATATTTTTCCTGGCTTCTATTTTTCATTGTAGGTTTATAATAATAAACTAAATTGGTTAGACAGAAGTGAAAAATAAATAAAATACAACTGCCTTTTCACACAATCATGTTACATTTGTACATCAAATGTCATTTTCTTAATAATCAGCTGTTTTATAGTCGGCCATTTTTTCCTTATAGTACTGTTATAGTAGGGTTCTGGGTTTCATAACTTTATAGTAGGTTTATAGAACGTTTTAGTGCTAAAATGCGTTTATGAATAACAATTTTTGACAACCAGACTTTAGCAAGCCTTTAGATGTTCTATAACTTATTATGAATAAGACCGTTATTATATAGTGTTGTTGTGACATTGTTCGATTTTTTCATTATATCTATCGGGTTGCTGTTATAGTGTTTGTCGTCGGTCATGACCCAGCTATCGTATTGCTGGTCCTTGTAGAGGATGTGTATGTTGCCGGGTACTGGTTCGCCGGTAGGTGAATACACTAGGTTGTGTCTTGTATCCGTGTGCACGTGCAAATTTACAAGATAGAACTCGGCTGCGGCGATTAAGATATCCTCTCCTCCCCAGAACGTCTTGTTAAACTGCTGTGTTATGTATTTTGTTATTCTTTGTTCCTGGGAGAGAATGCTGTTAGGAAGAATTTCTTGTACATTATTTAGAAGGGCTAAGCGAATTCTTTCGTCATCTCGATGCTCTAAAACATATGAAGCAAGATCCTGACGGACAGACACGTGGTCGAAAGTTAAACCCATTACATTATTTATTTGATGTGCTATGGCCCTGAATAGGCAGTTTCCGTCTTTTGTCATACGCACAATTGTGCCCATTTTAAAAGAAAAAAACTTTTTGTTTTTATGGTATTACAAGACCTGCTCTGCACACATGTGTTGTGTAGTTTTGGGTTTGTGAACCACTATAGCTGACAGGGGAGCTTAACGCTTGAAATTTATGAGCTTCGCTATTTTTTGTTACTTAACCTTTTTTTTTTTACCCTTTCGGTCCAATTTTGCGCGCGGTTTACAAATTTTACAAGCTAGGAAGAAAAATTAAGAAAGAATCAGGTTGAAGGTTGACCCAACAATTTACATAGATTTGTCTGTTAGATAGGTCAGAAGCAGTGAAAAAAAAATGTGCAAGAAATAGTTAAGCGGCGGCTTTACTTTAAATTCACAAAACCATCAACGTAAATGGAGAACCACTTTGTCTACATATAATTATATACTTATAAACATACGCCTGCTTCACATGGGGGTAGGCAAGAATTAGAACACCACCCTACGAGTCTTAGGCCTGAATTCCTGTTACGCTGATATCGGTCGCGTACGTCAGCGAGAAATATAGCAACGTACGCGGCGCTGACGTCGGCGTCGCAGTATGGTGCTATATAGAACACAATGTATATTCACACCCGCGACCGATATACGCGACCAACATCAGTAGGCCAATTCTGCTAATTTAAAACGTTCAATATCTAGTCGCAGTCTCATCTCGGCGACAAACAAATGTCAAAAACTTGTCAAAATGTAGGGAAATTTGAAGTATTTTTGACAGATTGAGACTGAGATCAGACTGTGAACGTTCTTAAAAATTACGAGAATTGCCCCTCAGCTTAAAAGGAATTCAGGCCTTTTGCTTCATTTACGTTCATAGATCTGGACATACACGTATGCCGGTTGCGAGTACTACCCATCTGATATTTTTGAAGAACATCACTATGAATAAGGTCAGTATATTTTTATTTTATTTTGTAAGGGATAACAAGCAGTAGTATTTTAAAAATAAACAGAAATAACTTAACAAATGTATTATACACTATATTTCCCACAGATTTAAACTTAGATATTTACAAACTAATGGCAAAAGTATTTACCTACCTCTGGTCAGGGCAAAATTTATGATATGAACAAAATAAACTAAATTAGCAAAACAAAACTCTTGTTTGTGTAAATTGTATCCTACGGGTCCTTTAATGATAATATATAATTATGTCCTTTTAGAGCATCCCTTCCCGGTGTTTCCACTTCCACTTACATCCGCATTGCAGCATATGACCTTGCAACATGACCAAAGGATTTTAAGATTATTATTCATATTTACACCACACATGCTTCGCAAGGAAAGCATTTCCACAGGATTTATCCATCGCACTGTCGTAAAATAGGCCCAAAAGATTGATCTAACTTAGGACCTAAGCAATCCACATTATTTCGAGTTAAACTGTAGGTCAGTTTATGTTTTTGCTTGTGGGTGAAGTACACGCAGAAGGCTTACGACGACGTCATACACGTTCAGTATGTTGATGGGGCTTCCGCGCTTCTGCAGCGCTTCGCAGATGTCGCAGACACGGGTCAACACATGTTGAGCCACGTATTAGTTGGTGTTAGGTTAGTTTGTAAGTTTTACTAACATAGTTTTTACGCCGATGTTACTAATGAAATATGGATTGTGTCACAGTGTTAGTTACCATACTCCTCCGAAACGGCTGGACCGATTTGTATGAAATTTTGTGTGCATATCGGGTAGGTCTGAGAATCGGCTACTATTTTTTTTTTTTTTTTGCAAAACGACGTTTGCGGTGTCAGCTAGTACATATATATATATATAATATATAGTTAACTCTGTTAAAATGTTGTTACTTTTATACAAAATTTTTGTTACGGTCGACTATAACTCGGATTTTGGGATAAGATTTAAAAGACAGGTTGAAATAACAAAGACTTCGATACCAAAGGGAAGTCATCATCGTTATAAATGTCGTGACCACTGACATTTAGTTCTCTTTGCATTCAAATAGGTTTTACTTAAAAGCTAGTTCATTTTGCATGCATGGATTTAAACTAGATGGAAGATACAAATATTTGAGGAAGATGCTTTCACAGTACCAACGAGGATCCGTGACAAAGCGTACCCTGTAGTAACTTTTTGCAATAAATATGTATGTACAGACGCCAGCACACGAAGCTACCCGAAACTGTCAAATTTTCCGAATCAATTTTGAACCTTATGTTTTAGCCATGAAGTTAAAAATCTATTAAAGAAATTTGACACATTGTAGTAGCTTGATGTGCTGGCGTCTGTACATACATATTTATGTATCCAGTTAAGAGACTGCCTTGTTGGTTTAGTGGTCGCAAGCTCTACTGCTGAGCAGAAGGTCCTGGGTTTAATAACCAGGTCTGGGAAAGTGGTATTTGGTTTTTCTATCTAGAATTTCTCAGTGGCAGCCTGGAGTCAGGATTAGTGCTCGGTTGATGGCAATGGGCTCACCCCCTATAACATGTGGCTTATAAATAACTGGTAAAATGTGTGTGTACTAAAGGTACAGACGCTAGCACATCAAGCTACTACCATCTGTCAAATTTCTTTAATAGATTTTCTACTTTATAGCCACAGCACAAGGTTCAAGGTTGATTGCGAAAATTCGATAGTTTCGGGTAGCTTGATGTGGAGGGGCCCGTGGCTAAATAATAACAACCATACAGGTCGATCGATTAGGTTAAGCTTCGCTTGCCGCGGTTGGTCTGCGGATGGGTGACCATCTTTACATACCGAAACCCCTCCGTGCCTCGGAAAGCATGTTAAGCCGGTGGTTCCCGTAGTCATTCGTGGGTTAGTCAGAAGCCCGAAAGTCTGAACCAGTCTTACCAAGATGTATCGTATTACCCAATTTTATTATTGTACAACCCAGTTAGGGTTGCAGAGGTCAGATAGGCAGTTGCTCCATGTAAATTATTGTATTCAGCTGCATCCGGTTAGACTGGAAGCCGACCCTAACATAGTTGGGAAAAGGCTAGGGAGATGATGGGTAGCTTGATGTGCTGGTGTCTCTACACCACTGACTTACACTTCGGGGATCACGTTATCCAGTTGCCTAATTGACAAAACCACTTACGACTCCCAGGCGTCACATTACAAAAGATTATTATTACGCCTATTAAATTTTGGCAACGCTTGATAAGTTATTTTATTTTACCATTTATGTAATTAGACACATATATAAACAGCGAAGAAAAAACCAGAACAGAAAAATAGGTACAAAGGTGATGCTTTCATAAGAAATCTCTTCTAGCATCCCTGCGATAGGACAATAAATTGAGAGATATAGACAGCGTGTAAAAGAGTAAAGAACAAAATAAACTAAATCATAAATAATTCACTTAATAAAACTAAACAAATATTATTAGAATATACTGACAATACATACAAATAAAAATACATACTTCTAAAATAATTTTCACTAGAATGTTAATAATTTTAACGCAATCAAAATAATAAATACATACACAACTATGATGAAGTGGAAAGATAGTGTTCTTATACTCTTCTTTTAAAAACTGCAACAGTTTTGCAGTTCCTGAAAAAGGGGCCAAGTTCAGTGAGAAGGAAGTATTGGATTGTCAGATTCGCAATAAAATAATCTCAATGGGTGCCAAATTCAGAAAGGCAGGTTAAAATATTGTTAACTCTTTGGCACTAAATAATATGTAACTTGGCAAGTTTACAAAGTTAAACTTTACTGACACTTTATATACTGAGCTTTTTGTAACTCAAATCAAATCAAATCAAAAGTCATTTATTCAAACTAGGCTGAGAATCAGCAATTTTCGAACGTCAAAATTACAAAAGACAGTCCCCCCAAAACGCCCGCCCTTCACCACTGCCTAGTGCTTTCGCTGGGGAGAAGTGGCGCAACAAACTCCCTAGCAGCACAGCTGTCTGTTCAGTTAGAAAATACTTGAATGTATACAATTTTAGGTATGCAAAGTAATTGACATTACAGGACACAGGTCATTAAATTAAATTATTTGCCATGTCAGCTTGCCACGCCAATATACCGACAAACACAAGAGTATAACATCACGCCTGTAATCTGCAAAGGGTTAAGCAGACGTGTACCTACTAGCATGTCGCCGGTTATGTAATAGGTGGCAAGTCTATCGTCATTAACCGGTCACGAACCCAGGGTTCAAGCTGCTACTGAAAAAATCCATAACGCTTTGCCTGACTTGGGTATCGTACCCAGGACCTCGTGCTTCACAGTAACGCTTGCCACCACTAGACCAACGAGGCTAACAATATAATTTTCTTTGAAAACAGACCAAGTTAGCAAGGAACGAACTTCCTTTCAACTGCATAAAACTTGGCACCCATTTAGATCTTAATTATTCTTTGTGAGTGAGTGATTACTTTGACCGTTGAAGCGTTACTATGACGTGGTATAGCAGAATTAAACCGTCTAAAGGTGAAAAATGCCCTTAAATGTTTACCTATCGTCCTCTCTTTCAAAACAGATAGAATGATAAATGGCAGCAATACATGGAATTTGATCATAAATTACAATTTATCTTGTCTTTCCGAATTAACGTGTCGCCATTACGTTTTGTGTTTACGTTAACAAGATTTATGACTGACATGACAATAGATAAATGGCTCGGTTTAGGAGTTAATTAGTTTTTTAATCTCAATATTTTAGAATGAAGCTACTGCTAACGCTACACAAAAATTCATTCGCATTTTGTGAAAGGGTTTGTCCGAAATAACTCAATATTACAAATACAGTCCTTTTTATTAACAACTTTACATGCAACTTTATTATAGCGGGAATAAAGATCACTGTAATATTGACACAGTTGTCAGTGGCTGTAACCAGAAAGCAACCTTATACTAACGTGTATAAAGATCACTATGATTTTGTAAGTGCTGTGCTTTTGTTTTCAGAGCAATACTACGATTGACCCAATAAAACTTACGAGTATGCGCATCAAATGAAATTGAATAGGTTGTAAAGCTGTCTGTCCATTGGGCTTGAGCATGAAAATAATTTACCTAAAAAAAAACACTAAGTAAAGTCGCGTATCTACTCAGTCCCGCTCATGTTACCATGTTAAATGAATCAACGTGGTTATAGGAGCGGCGATTAGTTCCATTAATTACTTTCAATCGGAGGCTTTAGCCCTGTAGTGGGATACCACAGCCTTGTTGCGGTATCTACAACACCACATGCGAACAAAGCGACATCCTGACGTCACGTAAAATCCTGCGTCTCGCAAGCGGAGTTTACCGCGCAATTAGCATATATACAACGGCCCAACATGAACTATCAGGGCAGTTGCCCGCCAGACACGACACCGTCTGGTCGTAGTATCACCCTTTTCTATGGAGAATGAGTGAACTTTACACCCTGTTCCTCATACCTCTATAGGCCTTTAATAATAAAAATACCTTTCAATCGCAAAATGTATGCAGAGCATACTGAATCCACTCACATCTCCGCTTCGACCACATTGGCACTCGCTTAGCTCTGCTTCAGCGGATAGAGACTACTCTGCACCCTTTTTTTTTTTTGAGGATTGGATTCCATCAATGAGGAGTGTCAGACTCTTTCTGACTAAAACCCACCCGTGTTCCTTCCTTAGCCCTTTATTTTCCGGGGTAGCGGTAACCCTTTCGGACAATCCCGTTGCCCCGGCAGGTACTCTGCACTCTCATTCTCTGCTTACTCGCTCCGCCTCAATAGACATGTAGCCTAACACAGAATAAAGTCTCAAATATAGCAAACGCATCAATATTTTATTGAATGCACAAGTTGCCACTCAAACGTAGGTTGTTTGAATTGCTGGTCATAAATCCTAGGCTTGTTCCGACTAAATTGGATAGTGTTGAAATCTTGATGACGTCACAATTTATTGGGGTGAAGCAGCACTACCTTTTTATGAGTTCATCGTTGACTAGGGTTGGCAGTTTCTTTGCATTTTCCATTGGTCTATTTCGATTATCTACTCTTTGTTGTTGACAACACAATCGAACACTGCCATAATGTAAAAGGTTCATTTTCTTGGTCCCGGTACCCCTGCCCTATCTTTAATAAAAATTTGAATAAAAATAAATTACCTTTATTGGAGTAAAGTGGGACAAAACTCATGAATATTTCATTAATATAAAAATATGGGTAGAATGGATGACCGCTTTGAAGTTAAATTACTGCCTTACTTGCCAGCCCTAATCTTTAAAATTGAGAACGCCAGGGCAGTGGTCTCAATACAGTTGTCAGGCTATATCTCGACGTGGAAAGTTAGCCCGTTAATTTAAAGCTGAACTGAACTGAACATAGCTAAATCATCAGTCTGTCTGATGCATTTGCTTTAGTTTTGAGTTCTGTGCTACGCTGAACTCGCATTACCTATGTCTCCAGGTTCAGTGACATAATACAATTTTAGCATACACAGGACCCAGTATAATTACTTACAGTAGTTCAATGGAAGCTGCGGAAGTGCGAAGGGTCGCGGGCTATAGTTAAAGCATAATGTCTCGACTGAAAAAGTGCTGTTCGGGACATAAGTACTCAGGTTTAAAGGAAGGTGCTCGAAGGACACTGATAGGGGAGCATTTTGTTGTAAAACTGTTTTGTGCCATTGTATTTAAAAAAAAAAGATGGCGGCGTTAGTTGCGATTTTAGCCACGTGTCAAAAACAATTTGTTGTAGCTCTGTAAGTAGTTACACTGCGGTACAGGTGCCATAGGAAGTTAACAACTACTAAGGGTTCGCACGTGAGAGTTTGGGGTATGCAAATCACCTGTTCATGAATTCTAACCGCATTCATTGGGTAGGTGGGAATTCTCGAGGTGAGCAAGCGTTTTAGAGTGGAATCTGAGGTTTGAAAAAATCCACTTACACCTTTTTTGCGTGTAGAGTATTTAGAATTTATGATAATGTGTCGTATGCAATCAATCTGCCTAGCCTTTTTCCAACTATGTTGGGGTCGGCTTCCAGTCTAACCGGATGCAGCTGAATACTAGTATTTTACAAGAAGCGACTGCCTATCTGACTATCACAACCCAGTTACTGGGTAACACGAAATCCCATGGTTAGACTTGTTGTCAGACTTTTAGGGCTTCAGCTTACACTTAACGACAGTCAAAGATCTACGAATGACAGCCGGGACCAAATGCTTTACAAGCTTTTCGAGAAAACAATGTCTTGAGAGGTTTCGATAATATGTAATGGATGGTCACCCATCCACGAACCAACCGTGGCAAGCGTAGCTTAACCTTCGATCGATCAGTGCGGCTGTCATTATGTAGCCACAAGCCCCTCGTTGTACGTCATGTAGTTTAGAAATGAACTAAGATTGTTGACCATTGACAAAGAAGCATTTGAATAATACTAACCTGTTTCGGAATTTCCAAATTTAGATTTGTTTGATAATTATAAACGTCAAAGGATCTAAGTAAGTACCTATTAACATATTACGTGAACGTGAATAAAGCTTTGTTTAAATATAAACTTATATTATCTATACTTATACATATTATATAGAGATAAGTGAGTTTGTATGTAGGATAGAATCTTAAAACTACTGATCCGATTCCGAAAATTCTTTTACTCACGGGAAGCTACCGTGCCGTGTGTGACAGAATATAATTGTCATATTTTCTATTAAACAAGAAATTACACGCGGATGAAGTAGCGAGCAGAAGCTAATAAAGAGATAAATTTGTCTCTCTGAAGTAGGTATCTACTGATCCCACTAAAAAGCTTTCGGTGATAGAATCTCTTATGGAACTTAGCAGTATTGTATCATCACAATCAGATTATACACACTCTATGGTGTGTTCCAAAAGAACATGATGAAAATGTAAACAAATGGATCAGAAAACGTACCTGAGGATGCCAATGTATAGTGCCACTTACAAGTTGAGTGCTTTGATTAAATCCAATAATCTAATTTTAAATCCCCTTAAAGATGTTTTTCATTTGACAATTAAGTTATTTTAATAAGTAATCAGTTTCCATCTTAGCTTTTTCGAATATTTTATATTATGCTTCTTCTTCTTTCTTTCTAAATGAAGCGGCAACTCAAAGGAGACACTAGATAACTAGAAACTGCTACAGAACAGAACTACCTTTGTCACACAGTCCCCGCTATCGATGCAAATTAGTCTGAAACTGTTCCTAGATCTAACGAATTATAATTTAGAAGTTAAAGCTGTGTTAGTTAGGAAATTATTTATCTGAAAACTAGAACTGGTGTTTGTATTATGAGGTAAGCAATTAATGCTGTAATTTAATCATGGACATCCCGCATAATCTAACTTTGCAAACCTTTGCAGAGTCTAGGCTGTACTGCACAAACTGAAAGTAAAACACATTAACCAAACGTAGAGCTACGTTCGTGAAATACTGGGGACTCGACATAAAGGGAACCAACCTGGTATTCGGCTGTATCCGTTTAGACTGAAAGCCGACACAACATACATAGTTGTGAAAAGGTTAGATAAATAGATAATGGACTACCAAAATGAAAGGAGGTTTTAGTGGTGTAATTTGATCCTTATACGTAAAAGTTACAGGCTGACATACTCGTTTAAGCTGGCATATTTATAATTAAGAAGAAGGTCTTATGATGAAAAGCCGATTATTGTAGAAGTTTTGAATTTTGAAAAAAAAATATCTCTATTCAAAACACATAATCGGCTTTTCATAAAATTAGAACTAATTTTTTTTAAATATTTGCTGTTATGTAGTATTTATTACGTACATGCAGGACGAATTCCACCAAACTTTTATACCTACAACAAGTTTTAAACTTGAGAATACATTTTGCATTTTTGACAGATTTTGCATATTAGAACTGTTTGACGTCAATTTAATTCCACGCAATCAACTTAAATATTTACATTATAATTATATTTATTTATTTATGGACTTTGGAAGACTTACAGCTAAATACAATAGTAATAAATAACAGTAAGATAATCTGACAGCCAATTACATGTCTTCACGTCTAGAGCTTGTCTGGTATAAAAATACTGTGGAACAAAATGTAAGCCTAATTAGTATAATGTACTTCTGATTAATATTATTCTATATATCCTGGAATTATTATACCTCTAAAAGATGTTGTATTGACTTTATTAAGTAGTAACACTGGAACAGCTAGGCAGATGTTAAAGTTTAAAACATTTTTAATTTATACTGAAATATATTACATTATGAATCTAAATGATAATAATTAAATGTACTATTAATTATCAACTAATTGTAGATGAATAATCGTTTGTGAATAGCAATTATGTTAATATAAGATAGTGTATTTACAACGTCATAACGTTATAAATATATCTGACAGTCGTTGCGATCGGCAGACATCGCGCAACCGTTGTAGAGAAAAGGGAGAATTTTGTGATTAAAGTGCTGTAGAGATATTACTGGATTTTATTTCTGCAATACTTCTGAGGCTATCCCGATAAAAATATACACACTGCCAGATGTTGCCAAAAAACAAGGTTATTTCTCATCAGAAGATGTTAAAAATTCAATTAAAAGTAAAAAAGTAAACAGAATCTGAAGAAATCTTTAAAGAAATTAATAGCCCAACACTTTTTTGCCGAGGAGCCAACACTTGTTTTAAAAAGATTAAAGTCGAACTGTTTGCATACTCACACGCACAACGTACGAATTTTGTCTGTAGTTAGTAGTTGCAAATGGCACCCGTAATGGTGGATTGAACCGTTTGGATTTGCTTGGAACGTTGAAGTAGAAAGTTGACAAAATATCAGAACAATTAATGTCACCTCGAACAGTCTTCAACAAAAATATACAGTCAGAGATCTCACGACGATTACTTAATCGTAAGAGAAAGAAAGAAAAAAAAGAAGAGATTACTGATTAATTTATTTTACCGACTCGACATTGATTAAACTACAAATTATTCAATCGTGAGTGAAATACAATTCTCACACATCGCAACGACATGCTGCAAGCATATAGGCTTCTTGCACTCAAGGCAAGAGTATTTTGTCTTCCTATCTTTGGACGAAGGACAATCTCTGCACCGCTTGTATGGTCTGGGATCAGATGGATTGGGTGCTGGATCAATCAACGACTCTCCCATTTGTTCAAAGATTCGTTTACGCAGTTCACGAGGCAAGTTATTTTTATCCTTCCTCATTCTAAGGTGAGGTTCAAGTAACGCTAAGCCTAGCTTTCTATTAAACTCGCATCTTCGTTCTTTTCTACTACAATTGTTATTTTCACGATAAATTATAAAGCTGTTTATAGCAGCGACATTCATCATAGTGTAAAGTATTATATGGGGCCAGCTCCTACAATAATTGCGGACATTGTACATTTTGCTGAGTTTATCAACAAACTGCACTCCTGTTTTTGTGGAGTTGTAAAATGATACCATTTCTGGCTTTGGCTTTTCAGTGCATTTGAGGTCCATAGTCGCGTCATGATGGAACGAAGATACCAAAAGGACAACCTTAGATTTTTTCGGCATGTACGATACAAGTGTCATATCTTTCTGGAATCCAAATCGTGAGCTATGCACTGTCCTTCCACGCGTAGTCAAGAAACTGTGCGGGATCCCACTTTTGTTTTTTGTAAGGGCTCCTGTAGACGTCAACCCGTGTTGTTTCAGTAAATGTTGAACTAGTGGGAAACTTGTGAATCGATTATTCAAGGTCACATTTCTATTTGTTTTGCTGACCGGCTTTACCAATCTTTCAACTATGTCAGCTGGTTGGTAGCTGGTAGCATACGGTCCATCAGGTTGATCACCTGCATGTATTTCGAAGTTAACTGTGTAAAATACTTTAGAATCTACTAACGCATACATTTTTATTCCATACGCAGCAGATGTGTTTGGCATAAATTGTCGGAAAGGACAGTCACCACGGAATGGTACATATTTTTGATCGAGTGAAAGAAATTGGCTCGGCGTATAAGCTTCCTGACAGTTTTTAATGAACGTATCAAATATCGATCTCACTGGAGCAATATTATCTAATTTATTTCTTTCTTGTCGAGTAGAAGCGTCATCAAACCGCAAGCAACTATGTATGAAATTAAACCGTTGTATTGACATGGTCATCCTAAAAATGTCAACGCCAGTTCCATCGGATCTCCACAAGTCAGTCAAATTGTATCTGGTAGGATTATTTATTCCAGCTATATACATTAACCCGAATAAAGCCACCAGTTCTTCCTTAGTTGTCTCTTTGACAATATGAGTTCTTGTATTAATAGGTTTACTAGTAGGATTAACAGCAGGGAACATTTTTGATTGTATTTCAACGTTAGTATGATGTAGTATGTCTTCAATCATGTCATCATTGAAGAACAAATTCCAACATTCCAGTTCTGTTTTAGCTTTCTGAGCACAAGGTTTTGCACCAGGTTGGATTTGTTCATCAGGCTTTTTTGTAGCTTTAATTGGATTAGCATGCCATATACTTGTCTCATCTTTACCCGTGTAAGTGATATCTTCTTTCTCGCTTTCTGGAACAGCGTGCCCTTCTTCATCACTTATTTCCTGTTCTGTGTCACTGCCTGTGGTTATTATGGTAAGATTATCATTTTCTTCGTCGCTGCCATATTCGTCTCCTAATAACGCATCACAGAAATCGAACATCATTGTCTGGTCCTTATTTGCCATGTTGATGAGATCTGTAAAGAATAGATGGATAAGGGTAATAATTTGAATAAAAAAAAACGATTTTGTATAATCAACACTATTCCGTTTTATACGCCAGCAATATCATAATGATTTATTTCTATTCCAAAGCGTTAGCTTTCATTCAATTTGACATTGTTAGTGTGGTAAAATCATAGTGCGATTTAGTTAATTAATCATTTGTAACGTTTTGATGAAATACGCTAGAAAGCTTCATGACTAACTAAACCGAGCATAACCAAAATATCATAAATTGGTGTACAGCCAACCGCATACGTCAGTGGTAACACTTAAACTACCAAACGCGCCCTTACTGCTAATTTATAAAGGCGTTGTTAATGTCAAATTGTTACGTGTGGTTGACTGTACAATGTTATGTCTGCAGAAAGCCATGAACAATTGTTCGTTAGTAATAATAAAATTAAGTTATTCACACCAATTAACTGGTCTAATCTTAGAATATTCATATTCAATCGTCAAATAAAAAATTACCCCTCAGGGCGTAATCTTTAACCTTACACTGGAAATCGAATCCGGGCTGTTTATATCAAAGTCAGATATATTTTATCCGTGAAATAAAATTGATGTCTGACAGTCCTACTCCATAGTAGAACTGTCAGACACACAGACAGACTGACAGACAGACAGACAGACTGTGTTTTTCCCTGAAAAACTGTCAAAAAGTCAAAATTTGTTCTCAAGATAAGACATTTAGATAAAAAAAATTGTTGTAATACGCTCTAAATAAGGTAAACTTCTAGCATTTTTCTTTTATGACTTTAATACCAGTAGTTTAGTTTGATAAGATGCCCCGATCGATACCAGAAAAAAAAGAAAGAAAATACATTTATTTAGCACAGACTAAAAATACACAATATACCAGATAGGTACAATACATTAAATAAAAAATAAATAAAAAGTGTAAAATCTGAGGGGCAATTCTCGTAATTTTAAGAACGTTCACAGTCTGATCTCAGTCTCAAATTGTCAAAAAATACTTCTAATTTCCCTACATTTTGACAAGTTTTTCACATTTGTTTGTCGCCGAGATGAGACTGCGACTAGATTTTGAACGTTTTAAATTACGAGAATTGGCCTTCAGATGTAAGAAATTAGCAGCAAAGTGTGCCTCACGGCTGCGCCATAAAGGCCAAGTTCGACAAAAATGCTAGACAATTAGTGCCTGTCGCTAGTTTTCAACTAGACCCGCTGAATCAGTAGGCTTGTCCTAGATTACATGGGTGATACAACGTCATGAAAGACGTAGCTCAACGTATCGAAAAATCAATCATTTGGAATTGGCTTCCAGTCTAACTGGATGCAGCTGAATAATCAATGTAGACATCAAGAAATACGAACTAAATAGGTAATGAAAGTTTATCCGTCCCACCAATTACTTATCTGTCTATCTATACTATTAATAATCAAACTGAAAAGTTTGTTTATTTGTTTGAACGCGCAATTCTCTGGACCTTCCATTCGGATTAATTTTTTTTTTTTTCATTTGTTAGCCCAATTCTTGAGGAATTCTATATAACATCACACTCTTAAAATTCGAGCAAAAAAAAAAGAATGAGTCACGGGAGCAAGAAATTTCACACGGACGGAGTCGCGGAAAGAAGGCTACTATTAGATAAACGATACCAGTTAATTAGTTAAAGAAAAAAGAAGCTAAATTAACTACTTCTGAAGTAATGAAGCAAATCTAATCCCTATGTGTTTCCTCTTATCTTTTACCCATGGGATAGCCCCATCAATTTATCTTTTACAAAGGCAAGCGATGTGCGAGTATTACAAACGCATTAATTGAGGGCGTAGGTAAATAAGAATATGTAGTCTTAACAGAGATGCGCTAAGATAGCCCGCGAGTTACGTTTTTTGCAATTTTTATGCCAATGTCAGGTTGTATGCTGATTAAAATAGATAATCCCCTAATTGACGACCTTAACAAATATGACTTAAGTGTGTAATAAATGATTTTATTTCTGTAAGTTGGTTTGCACAAACACTTTTACACGTCAATCATATTTTAAAAACTAGATGAGGGCGGCGTTTCCTATCTGACTACTATGAGAAGAAAGGCCGAAACAAACTCAGAGGTCCCAGTCTCTTTTAAAGTCCAGACATAATCTTGGTCAGATCAAGTGAAGACCATGAGATGGTCTTTTGTGGAAAGAACTACAAAGATTGAGTCGCCCTGTCAGTGCACGCATTTGTGAGAAATCGTGCAGCTCAATTCAAAAGTTAAGGAGCTCAACGACTCGACGAACAATACCAAAGAAAGGACATTTGGGTAGGCCACATAAATTACTCAAACTGCCAGACCATGACAAAAACTAACAGAACAGAGAGAAAAAAAAAATGACTCACAGTATTCATTTCACATTCACAATAATTAAAATAATACTTTGGGTAATATTAACTTGAGAGTTATACTGATGTTTTTTTTTTTTTTTAAATTCCATTTAAAAAAAATATTTAGGGCCGTGAACAATATTTAGATCAACATACAACCTGATACCTACTGTCCTGCAAATTGCAAAAAACGTAAGAAAATTTGAATTTCGCGGGATATCCTGACACTTTCGCCTTAAAATGACAACCATAATATCCATTGCCATCTCTAGTTACATATTATATCACCATAAACATCAGCGATTTCCGGTCTGATCCCCTAAACCCCCCCCTCCAAGCGGAGGATTCAGGCGATCCCCCGCTAGTTCTTCATCTGTTTTAAACTCGTGTCTTATCTACATTATATCTAGGTTACTCTAATATCTATTCACACTACCAATGTAACTCAGCATCTGCCTAGCCTTTTCCCAACTATGTTGGGGTCGGCTTCCGGTCTACCCGGATGCAGCTGAATACCAGTATTTTACATGGCGCGACTGCCTATCTGACCTCCACAACCCAGTTACTGGATAATAATAGGACACCCCTTGGTAAAACTAGTTGTCAGACTTTCAGGCTTCTAACGACCCAAACGACGAACGACTGTCAATGATCCACGAATGATAGCCGGGACCAACGACTTAACGTGGCATGAAGGGGTCTTGAAATGATGGTCTACCATCCATGGCCAACCGCGGCAAGCTTAGCTTAACATGATCGATCGACCTTTCGGCTGTTATTAATTAGCCACAAGACCTTCTACCAATGTATCGCGCTACCAATGTAACTTTCCGCTTATAAACAAAACAAAACAAACACGTGTAGGTAGGTACGTACCAATTCAAACTCACACAATAAAACACTCCGCGCCTGCGTAATGATATACCTACACTACACTAAACGCATCGAACTGGAAAACCTTTTCAAAGGTAAACTTTAACTTTAAGTACTTATGTTAGTCGTATAGAAGACGAAGCTAAGAGATTACGTCACCAATTATAGGTACGAGTATACGCATTATACGAAACTGTAACTTAACAATCACTCGGGTATAAATTACCCACCACACTGCGCGCGTCCTACTTTTGCTGCGTGCGCAGTAACACTGAGGGGATTGGAAATTTGGGACTTTGGGAGCAAGCGAGGGGACTTATAATGCTGCGCGTCACTCCAAGGTCACCGACACCGGCTTATAGAATGATCGTTGCAACTTGAGGTTGGGTACCTAATACCCAACCTTAATGTCACTGCATTTGGAATGCTTATTGCATGATAGAAGACAAGAATACTGCCACGTCGCTATTGTTATTGCTGGGTACGAGATACCCGACCGTAATTCTGAGGACATAAGAGTTGTTATTACATGACGGCATGTGTGTGGGTTCTGATGTGGTATGCTTTGTATTAATATTGTATTTGGAACATTGGCTGGGTGTAAAATACCTCACGGTGTAGGAATGCTTATACTTTTTTCAGAACTGAACTAGGTACTTTTAGGTACGTGTTATTTATTTATTTGCTCTCATGCACATCACATTTTACGGAATAATTACTATCGGTGTTGTACATGAACCCGTCAGGCCGCTGCAAAATAATGTTGGTTTGCCGCTGAGTTTGTGGTCATAATAACAAATTGAGTAATTAACATATTCAAATACAAATAATCTCAGAAATAGTAGTCTAGATGTCGTTAAGATGTCCAATTAACAGTAATAAACAAAGTACAATAACATAGATAGTCATATTTACGTCAGATGTTATTAGTTTAGTAGGTAGGTAGTACAAATTATAATAATAATAGGTAATAGTTACAATCTTAGTCATGTCAATTCATTGTTATTACATTTAATTAATTTATGTTGTCATTATAAAATACAAAATAAAATAAAATCTTAACGTCACTGGAATATACAATATTTAAGTATTCGTTCAGACCGTAAATAACAAAAGAAAAATAATTACGAATTAAGTACAAAAGCGACATAGATCTATAAAGTTTTATACGTCATGAATTGATCTACTGTGTAATAATATTTGTCTACTAAAAGTGATCTTAGTTTGCTACACAATGATTTGGTATTCTGGTCAGCTTTTACATAATTTGGTAATTTATTATAAATTATTGCGATTAATAAGTAGATTTAGTAAGGTGGTGGGTGGTATCCCAGACAGGTGCTTTACATTGTGTAAATTATTATTTTTTCAATAATTATTATTATGATTTGACTTATTTCGAGACCATGGGGTCCAGGTCCTTTGGAAGGCGTACGAGGGGCCAAAACCAACTCGCAGAGGCCCCTTAGGAAATTTTAATATAATGCGGCACCAACCGACGATTATCCCTATATGCACTAAAGTACACCCAAGGATAACCCTCAGTTGGTGTAGGACTATTGCAGGATATGGAAAAATAAAAAATTGGACTATGGGTTTGGGTGGCTAAAGTGGACTGGTTACCAATTATTATTTTTAACATGTGGAACGCAAATAAATGAATATGAATATGGATTATTTCAACCACTGCTCTCAAAACGATGTAGGAAAACATCGTGAGAAAACATGCATGTCCTAGAACCAAATATTCGAAGACATGTGACATCTAGGTACCAACCTGCACTGGGCCTGCATGGTAGATTAGTAGATTACAGCCCACTCCCCTCCCCGCTCTAAGAGAGGAGGCCTGTATCCGAGCAGCTGGAACATTATCGGCTTATTATACTGTAGGTACAGGTTATTATTACCCTTGGTTTTTTGGTGAGCTCGGATATCAGGATTCAGGTTATCACTTCACAATCAAAACTAAAGTTATTCACAATTACAATTTACAAATACATTTTAAGTGTTAACCAAGAGAAAACTATTTGCCTAGAGCACACTTATATATATACCTACAATGTTTATTTTGTGTGGAAAAAAGGAACCAGAAAAAACAATAGAATGTCAAGTATGTGAGGATAACTATCATACTCGTACTCTAATCTAAAATATATTATGGAAATATACTTCAGCATCAATATAGCCTAACCCCAGATTACTACTACAACAACGCACACACAAAATATTATACCTACATAATATTATTATTAATTCACAATTGTAGCTGAAATAAATTTAGGCCATAACAAACAAATATTACTAACATGTTATGGATAGGCTAATTGACTGAAAATGTAACTGTCACAAATTAAGCATTCGCGCCAAAACAGATGACGCTAGCAGTGAGTTCGCGCAAAGGTATTTACATTATTTAACCAGACTTTCACAGAATGTGTACTTTGCGCAATAACGTTGAGTGTAATTGAACTAATTTATAGCGATAAATCTTTACACTTCATGACTGAAATAATGATTACTATACCTAGTCGCACGAAACCTAACAAAATTAAATAAAAACTTTTTAATTTTTTGAGAGTTGTTAAAGAGCTGTTAGGCTCGGTTCCTACAAACAAAAACGAATCGTTGCTTACAGATGGTAGCATTTTATACTGCCAAACTGGAAACATGAATAATTAGATTCATAAGCTAATTTTGCCTATGATAGCTACTTCCATAGAGAGAGCCAAGGGTACTAGGCCAAGCCATGAGGTATTTGCTTCATTATTAGTCTTAATTGTTCCGTAAATTATAGGAATTGGCCATCAGTGAAGGATGTCTGAGTCTACCACCATGCCAAGAAGCTTAGCTGTGTTCCGGTTTTTTAAAGGGTTGGTTGCTAGTGTATCTAATTACATATAGGTACGTGACACATTTCGGTTCTGTCGCTGGGGTGGCAACGCATCTGTCATGCCACTGGTATTTAAATGTGCACAGGCAGAAATTAATCAGAAGTCATTTATTCCAACTAGGGTGAGAATCACAGCACTTTTTAAACGTCAAAATTACACAAGTCAGTCCCCCAAAACACCCGCCCTTCACCACTTGCTTGTGCTTTAGCTGTGAAGAAGAAGTGTCGCAACAAACTCCCCAGCAGCACTGACAGCTGTCTGTACAGTAAGAGCGGTTCCGCACTACATCCGATCCGAATCCGAATTAAAGTTCAGACTTCAATCCGAATTGAGAATGTTCTAAATTCAAACGGATAGAGTTCGGATCAAGTGCGCAATCTCTCATATAGATAGGCCTACGGTCACTTAGGACCGGCATTTCTCGGATTCGGATCGGATGTAGCGCGGAACCTCTCTTAGATGAACTTGATTGTATGCAATACTAAGTATTTATAATTCAATCAATTTACCGAGTCTTTTCCCAGCTGTGTTGAGATCGGTTTCCAGTATTTAACATTACGAAACACAAAACATTAAAAAAAAATATTTGCCACATGTCAGCCAGCACACGTCAATAAACCAACAAAAAACTTAACATGTGGGCGTGTCGTCTTGTTTGCCATGCAATAACAAAAACCACTGTATTCTCATAGAATATAAATATCCACTTACAGTCATGGTTATCTTAAAAGCTACATTCAGACGTAATAAAACTTTAATAACTCGAAGTTAGTGCAGGGATGAGATTTGAAACGGTTCAACGAGATTTTACCTCATAACGACATGATAAAATGTATTTAAGTGTTCTATAAACATTTACTTTTAGTTGTTTATTTTATAGATCTTTAATTTTCTTGATTTACTTTGTCATTTGCTTAAAGAAAACTTTGTCTTAAAACATTTGAACAAGCTTTCGTTCAAATAAAATACTTACATGAAAATGTCACGAAACTTTTGCTTCTATTCTTCGGAGAAGATTGCAAAATATCAAATTCATATTTTGTGTCTTTACAGAAAATCAAAATCAGGACTAAGAACTAGGTTTTCCTTAAAATGCGATCTAAATTTTATGGAAATCTCATTACACCTCACTCTTAGCAGTTACTAATTAGTATAAAGTTTAATTACAAACATCTGTTACGAGAATAAACAATAATTATTTATCAATATTCCATTTGTTTTCTTATCGTCAACTCCGTTTAATCCGTAATTAAAATCCAATATTTTCACAAGAGAAAATAATTACTTTACTAATCGCATAAATGTTTCATTTATTTCTAAATCAAAACGAAAATTATTTTGTAATTTTCTTCAATCGGTTCAGATAAAATACAAAATCGTGTTGATAAGAAAACTCGATATCTTTCAACAAAGAATATGGAAAAGAAATCAAGGGTATTTACTTCGAATGTGAAATAAATTGAGAAGCAGTAGGAGGCCAGGGAAATAGGTTTCTTACTTATATTGAATACGTCGTCAAAGGATTGCAGGTATTTCATTTGAGTGTACATACGTTTATGTACTTAGTTGAGTAGGTACTCCGTACCACCTACTTAGGTCCACGGAGTATATTATACACTACTTGAGCTAAGTTTATAATAGAGCAAGCTTTTCTCTTCATATTATCTTTTAATTTTTGGAGGAATGAGGAAAATGTCGTGAGGAAAGTTTTGAGTATCCATGTGGATGGCTATAAGAGTACTGAAAGACCAAATTAACGCTCGATGGGCTGCGTGAAAGCTGGTATAGCTAGTAAGGAGGTAACTACTGAGATGATTACTAATAGAGAAATATAGAGGAAGAAGGCATGCTGCGCAGACCGCAAATAAATTGGGATAAGACCAAGAGAACTGATATTCGAGACTAGTGGGTATTCATTTAGTCTCAAATACTCTAGTATTTTATGAACATGTGCCCAGATTTGAGATGGGAAAACACTTTGTTGTCCGTTCTTTTGTATCCTTCGTTTAATACGAGAACTATAATGCCTTAACTGTATTCAAAGAGTATATTCTACGAATTATGAAAAATGCATCTTTGACAGTCAGATCAGCTAAGTACTTACTTACCGACCAATTGGGTAATATTTTCATCGTTTTTCTTTCGCGATTTTCCGGCCCGCGCTGACCAAACGGGATTCATTCCAAGTGCCGTTTAGCTTAAATGTGTGGACTGGCCATAATACCACGTGTTTGGACCCTATTTTATCGAAGGTTACCTTACTAGCACTACATACCTGGAGCTGCTACGACAAGTCGTCGAGGAGATGCTCGATGACGTTCTCCTGGTACTACATCGCAACTTGTACTATCACCAGGATGGTGCCTCACCTTACTACGGAAAGGTTACCGAAAGGTTCGGTAACCAGTGGAGTGGCCGCGGTACACCTGTGGCCTGGCCTCCCCGTTCTCCGAACTTAATGCCCCAGGACTTTTATTTGTGGGGAGACATTAAAATACTAGTGTGCCTTCGATCAATAATTATTGATCGAAGGCACAGACGAAATAACAAGTGTTACAGAATTAAAAGAAAAAGTGGTTAGTGAGAGTGCGACACTGTAAAAAAAGTGTGTTTGTTCTGCGAAAGCCCAAGGACACCCCGTTACACTGTGTCTAAGAACGTAAAGGCGGACACTTCGAACAATACCTCCGACTAGCTTAGGTAATTTATTTATTTGTACTAGACAACAATTTCTAAATACATAGTTAAATCAATTGGTATAAATGAGTAGTTTTCAAATTTTAATTACGCTAAAAATACCTAAAATACCTGATAACCAGTGCTTCTAAACAAAATTATCACTTAAAAACCATAAACCCATAATTAACTAGCGAAGCTTTCCATTTTTATGACAAAGTAAAAACCATTTTAGATTTAGTACATAATTGTGTGCACCAACATCCCCATGTGTCCTAAACCCGTTAGGTAGGAAGGAAAATTCAAAATCAACCAATATCATGCATAGATAATTAAACAATAAGTACATTGCGCGGAACACAATGACTTCGATCGACGTTCGTATTTGTAGGTATCTACACGTTTTTATTAATGTAAGACTTACAATTTCATTATTTACTGTCCATTTATCCAAAATAAAATAAATTGTATGCGTAGAGCAAAACTAACATTTTATTAATCAGCAGATAACTACGTCTCCTATAGATTTTGAAACCGGCCACTAAGGAACAAATAAATTATCTAAAGTCGGACACCTGGGCGAAAACAATAAGTCAACAAATTCTAAAGAACTGAGTAAAACATCCAATTTCTAATCTTAACAGACAATGCTAGGACTTCATCTGGCGACCATAAAGTGGGCTGGGGGATCCCCAAAATGGAGAAATTGTACAAAGACTCATTCATTGATAGCCTCACGCTCAGCTGTTAGGCCGCTGCCTCGAATTTTGCGGGCAGCGGGGCGGCGGCGGCGGCGGCGCGGGAGCGGCGCGGGCAACGCAGACCAGTTCTCGAAACCAGCGGGCAGATCGCGCGGCGCTATAGCGGCGTAGTGTTGTGTTTGTGGTTGTGTCGTCGAGATATTTGTTTTTATTCGCGAATGAAATGTCTGACCAACGGCGACAACATCTTCAACGCTCGATTTATAATACCTACTATAGGGCAAAGAAAATAAAAGGCGAGTTTTTTAGAAATTACAATGAACAGAGGCAATGTCCCGACGAATTCTACGGCTACAACAGAATTAGTGTAGAAACTTTTGACTATATTCTTGAAGCTATCAAAGGCGATTTAGAGTCTGAAATTAATCCAAAACTATACAGCATATACATATCTCCAGCAGAAAAATTATACTTGACGCTAAGGTAAGTATAACAATTTGCTCTTGCACATCCGAGGACATTTCCATACGTCACAAAAATAAATAGCACAACACTGCAAAGCAGTTAGCAGACGCGCGGGCGGTCGCCGCTTTACTGGAGTGCACCGCTCGTTGCCCGCTCCCCCGCCGCTCCCGCGCCGCTGTGTTCGAGAACCGGTCCATTTAAATGTACGCATAAGATCCTGCCGCTCCCGCGCCGCCGCCGCTGCCGCCCCGCTGCCCGCAAGATTCGAGGCAGAGGCCTTAGAGTCGTCGACACGCACGCACACAGCGACATGTCGTGCGACATCCTACCACGGGGCGATTCTGTTCTTTGAAAGTGGTGTATTCTGAAATACTGTCAAACTTAAATAACTAAAAAAAACATTTATGTATTAATTATTGAAAGGTATCGTAAGTTTATTTGATTATTTATGTCTTTCCTAACAGCCTCCTGACATTTGACGAGGATGCAAAACAACAACTTGTATACTTAGACCAAGATCACGCAAGTATCATGATATGTATGAAAACCAACCGTGCCATTTTTTGAATACCTACTATGACGTCACAAGCGCTATTTAGTGATGGGAAAATCAAATCGATTTAAGGGCGCCGCCGCATGCGGCAACCATCTCGCCCCACCTCCGAGCTCCGGGGCCTAGCGCCAGCGCTCACGTTCACCCAGCCAGCAGTACTCAGCGGGGAATAGCGTAACAAATTATCAATCTATCGTCTTTTTGCATAGTTCTCACATGTATGATTTCAACATGAATGATGTAACCAAGATTTTTGTAATAATTTTATGATTTAAAAGAGTGTTCGTGGAGTTTCTTGCCCGTTCTTCTCCACAGGTACCTACGCTTTGGAATGGGCAACTAGCTTCATCTTTCTGACTTACCGACCCTTGACAATTTAAAAGTGCCTAACTGCCTATTGGGACGTCAATTAAACACGAAGATGGATAGCTGACTGGTTTATTCATATAAGCGCATACCCACATTACAGAATAATAACAGTAGACACAAATACCTTACACTTTTCCCCCTTTAGAATCAATCTTAACTTATCAGAACTAATACTTAACTAACAGGAAATACCATACCAAGGATATAAAAAACAAACAACTAAATACAACTCTAATACTAGGTACTATAACTATTTAGACGCATTGTCTTTATTAACGGCGCGTACGTGCGCACGTACCTATTGCTCGGGCCGAGGCCCCCGGCGGCGGCGGTGGCGGGGAGCGAGTCGCCGCCGATGCGGCCGGGCTCGCTAGGCCTGCGCTACCCGCCTCCATCACCAGCTCACTGGATGTCTCTGATGCATCCTCGAAAGCCTCATCGTCATGATCCTTACTCTCCCCCTTGTGTGTACCGATGCTCGCTCGCGATAGTGTTAATCGCGACTTGTCCCCAACTGGAATTATTTGGTCTTGGTGTCGGCGCCACTCGACACCGTTTCCCATGTCAATGCGGTACGACACCGGTCCCGTACTTTTAGACAGTTCCCGTGGACCATTTATTTGAGTTCGAGGTGTAATCGCGCGAGTCAAATGATTGAAGACCGTGATTGTGTTTTTAAAAAGAATTTAATTTTCACAATCAATTAAAAATAAAGATTACAATTTCAAGGTCTTAACGCTAGCTTGACGATACGGAGACTCTCGCTGAGTCAAGCTAGCGTTAAGACCTTGAAATTGTAATCTTTATTTTTAATTGATTGTGAAAATTAAATTCTTTTTAAAAACACAATCACGGTCTTCAATCATTTGACTGGCGCCCAACTGAAAAAGGCATCGAAAAAGGCTACATCCCGACTCCACTGACTCCTGCATCGTGTGAAGCCGCATAGACCTCCGCTGCCTACGAACTCATACTGTGAAAGATGAAGATCCTGCTGCTCATCATCATCGCGTGAGTAGTACTGTCGTTTCCCTTTCCTCACCTGAAATATCCTTTTTTTGTGTGACTGTTAGGACGACAAATTACGACATTCATTACCGACTGTGTTGACGAGACAAATCTTGTACTCTAATTTACCGACCGAGAAACGAAAGTCATCAGTAGCAATTAACAATGGCTAACCCTACGCTTAGACCTTATAACTCTCCAGACATTATTTTGACTTTTAATGGCGAAAAAGGTAGTAATATAACGACCTTCACACGGTCCGTAGATTTATATCTTGCCATCCATACTCACTTACCTGAAGACCATAAGCTCAGTGTAGTGTATGGAAAAATAACTGGAAAAGCCCAGAACTTTTTATTACAACAGGCAACAGTCCCCGGTAGCTGGACTGCACTAAAAGACTTATTGACTGACGAATTTGCTACGCGAAAAACCTTAAATAATGTTTTAACAGAAATAGGCGCGTTAGTAAAAAACCCAAACGAAGATTTCGCGACTTACATCGATCGCTTGAGAAATCTACAATACGAAGCACAAAGCCTAAGTGCGTCAGAAGAAGTAAAAGGATTAATCGAGACCGCAATAAAAACAATTTAGTCAACTACTTGCCTTATGCATTTCAAATCAGTAGCCTACAAAAGAATTGGAACACTGTCCGCCAAGAAGTGCTACTAGCTGAACTAGAAGGTAAACTCACGAAGAAAAACATAACTCCGACTAATGTGACTAAACCAACTCCTAAGTTTGAAAATAATATTACCCAACGTCAGCATGCGTATCCTTTGCAGCCCAACGCATTCTTTCAATCACAAAGACATACATACCCTACGTCACCATTTAGTGCACGCATGAGAAATAATCAAAACCTTCAACAGTTCCAACCGAGAAACAACCCACAAACTAATAACATGCCATTCAGGCAACCATTTAATAACACTCTACGCAACGGCCCAAACGTATATAACGCACAGGCCCCAAGACCATTTAAACAACCAGACGTTAGCATGAGGACCGCTCCTCAACCCGTGATTCCTATCAAACGCTCTCGAGAAGATATGAATTACATTTATGAAGAAGAAATTGATCCCCTTGAAGAGTACAAATATTATAACGAGAACGAAAATGACTATTATACCGACGTTCCTTCGGAAGAACCCATTAACGATTTGGATTTTCCTCAGGAAACAGACCAGTCCATATCTCCATGATGAATATTAATAGCATGTTACCTTCTATTAAAATACCTAACTTACAAGCCCAAGCATTAGTCGACACCGGTAGTAGAAAATCTTTTATAAACTCTGAACTCTGCGACCGTTTATTACAATATAATATAGCCCAGTATATGGACGAACCTTTTGTTATAAGTTATAACAACGGCTAATAACACGACTACTCATAATGGAAAAATACTACTGCCCTTAAACTACATAATTGCTACTCAAGACACAACGCATGTACCTCTGTATATACTAGACTTCTCAAACAAATACGAACTATTATTAGGATGGGACTTTCTTCACTTCCATGCTACTTGTATAGACTTAAACAATCAAACTTTAAAAACATCTGAAACTACCATTCGGATGTACCATGCCGAGATAAAAAACGATTTAGCGTCCCTACTCGAACCATATAACAACTTATTTACCGAAGACGTATCTAAAACATGCTACCCGTTTGTCAAACATCAAATTCCACTGATAGATAATGAGCCTGTTTACCAGCGGCCTTATCGACTCCCCGAAACTCAACGACGAGAAGTTACTCGACAGTTAAATGAAATGCTTCAAAATGGAATAATACGCCCCTCAGATTCCCCGTGGTCTAGCCCTGTGCATTTAGTTGAAAAGAAAAGTAAAGAAGGAGAACCTAAAAAATGGCGAATGGTAATAGACTATCGAAAGCTGAACGAAAAAACGCGATCAGATAAATATCCTCTGCCGAATATAGAAGACATCTTTTCTAAATTAAATGGATCTAAATATTTTAGTACTCTCGATTTAACCGCCGGCTACTATCAAATTTTAGTTCATCCTGACGCTATAGATAAAACCGCATTCTCTACCCCCGACGGCCACTACGAATATCTACGTATGCCATTTGGTCTTAAAAACGCACCTGCAACATTCCAACGCATAATGAACTCTGCATTACAGCAAAACATACAAAATGACGAATGCCTAGTGTATCTTGATGACGTAATAATTTACGCAAAAACACCAGAAGAACACCACAAAAAACTCCAAAACGTTTTAAACACCTTAAAGCGCGTTAACCTGAAAGTAAATAGAAACAAATGCGACTTCTTTCAACGACAAGTTTCATTCCTAGGACACATACTATCAGCAGAAGGCCTTAAACCAGATCAAAAGAAAATAAAAGTAATCCAAAATTATCCCATTCCTAAGACGGTTAAAGAGATTAAATCATTTCTAGGACTTGTCTCCTATTATCGTAAATTCATTCCCCGCTTATCGCACATAGTCAAACCAATGACTAACGCTACAAGGAAAACTGCACAAATAAATACTAATGACCCTGCTTATCGAGAATCATTCCTAAAAGCAAAACAATTAATTAGTAACCCACCGATACTAGCTTATCCGGACTTTAATGAGTTATTTATCATTACGACCGACGCAAGTGACATAGCATTAGGCGCAGTAATATCACAAAAAGGCAAACCTGTAGCTTACGCCTCGCGAACACTATCCGAATGCGAAAAGAAATACAGCACCACTGAAAAGGAACTACTCGCGATAATATACGCAACGACTCAATTCCGACCGAACATATATGGCCGACAGTTTCAACTGGAAACGGACCACCAACCCTTAGTATGACTTTCAAAATTAAAAGAACCTAACGCACGTCTCAATCGATGGAAGCTGCGACTCCAAGAATACGACTATACGATATTATATAAAGAGGGATATACTAATCATGTAGCGGACGCCCTATCACGAATCGAAGTTATGCACAGCAACTGCGCCACAGTCCATAGTAACGCTGATAATTCATCGAACGGTTTTGAGATAAAGTATGCACACCCGCCCCGTCGTATGTACCGAAATTTATACAAACAGGAAACATACATAATCAAACGACCATTCGAAAATCAAATGGTACCCCTGATACCACTCTTACGTTGACGCCACATGGTTACCAAAATGAGTTTAAAGAATTTGTTTTAAAATATTGCGAACCGCGCCGATATGCAATAATATGCTCCGACCAACAATTAGGAGAAGAACTTAGCGAAGTATACCGAAGCAATTTTAATACACAGCTAATAAAGTTAATATGGTTTAAAGACGTAAAAATCGAATTGATAAACGAGGAACAAATAATGCAAATAATAAAAGAATATAATTTAAAATTCAATCGCCACTTAGGACAACCAGCTATAACAAAAGAAATAACAAAAAAATACTATATAGAAAATTTAAAGAACTGTATCGGCAAATACCTAAGCAGTTGTGTTATTTGCAACCGAAATAAATACGACAGAAATCCTTTCAAACCTTTCCTAGAAAAGACAGATACGCCCGAACAACCTATGATAAACTGGCAGATAGCACATTTTCACCTGGAATACCAAACGTTATCTCACCGGGATAGATACCTACAGCAAATGGGCATTCGCCGAACCACTTGAACAGCTCTCTCAGCTACATAATGAATTAGCTTTAAAGAAAATATTTGCAATAGTAGGACCTCCTAAGAAAATCTCTATGGATTCCGACACGACCTTTTGTAATGAACCACATAGAATCTTCTTATCTAGTTTAGGGATAGAACCACATTACACAAGCTCACATCATCATACGTCACAAGCAGACATCGAGCGATTACATTCCACACTCACGGAAAGATTGCGATGCGCTCAGAGTAACGACATGCCTTTAGTCATCCTTGGCTATAATCAAACTATCCATTCTACTACTAACAAAAAACCTAACGACTTACACTTCCTCCGAGAAATAAATTTACTCTTTAGCAGCGCATACCGATCAAGTACTAAACGAAACTCATTTAATCCAGATCGAAAATGCAATGATAAATACCTACGAAACTTGTGACGATATATTAACTACCGTCACCTTCGCCCGAAATTCCATACTACACCCAATACTCATAAGTCGTGAGATATTGAAAGACGCTTTAACAAAATTACCAAACAACTTGCATTATGACAGAAACTTAGTCGACCTAGTGACACTAGCACAAACTGACGTACATATTGAAAACGCAGTCATACAGTTAATTATTCAAATTCCCCTATATCAAGAAAACAACTATTCCTTAATGACCTTTTTACCTGTCCTGCAAAAGAAAGACAACACCTGTACCTATCCTTCCCATCCTAAACGACAGTACTTATACAAAGGAAAAGAAATATATGAAGCCCAGCGATGCAACCACATCTCCTGCGATGCAGTTCCAGCAGCTCAATGTATAATACAAAGCTTTCAAGACCAGAAACTCCAATGCGAAACGTACCAAGTACGGTGTCCAATGACTTACGTCGAAGAGATCAATCAAACAATGCTGTATCGATACTTCAATCAAGACACGATTTATCAAGGTGAAGCGATCAAAAAGAAGGATCATACTTCCAACAACAAGGCGAAAGCACTGAATGTCTACCATCCAGAAACCTGGCTATCAGCGGATACCACAATGAATAATGAAGAAGTAGACTTCGATCCAGATCCGGACCAGATTAATGAAGACATCAATGAAATTGAACAGAAACATACTCGGATAATGTCCAATCACCTCATCACGATGGGATACCTACTGCCCATCATCCTGCTTGTAATAGGATACTTTTTATTTAAGAAGTTCAGAAGAAATCCTCAACGATATTCTTCAGAAAAAGGAGGGAGGTGTCAGAGCCCTGAGTCAATAGAACTTCAACCCCTAGATGCGGACGTGACCAACGACACACCGCACACCGCACCGCACACCGCACCGCTGCTATATAAGCTCGCGCGCCCCTGACTCAGCGAGAGCCCTGGCTGGAGGCCTTTACTTCAAGGCATCCACAGGAAAGTCCGGTTAAGCAGTCGACAACCTCCTACAGGTTGAACTGCGAGATGCCATTTCAAAAAAAAAAAAAAAAAAAGACTCAGCGAGAGTCTCCGTATCGTCAAGCTAGCGTTAAGACCTTGAAATTGTAATCTTTATTTTTAATTGATTGTGAAAATTAAATTCTTTTTAAAAAACAATCACGGTCTTCAATCATTTGACTCGCGCGAGTACCGGTTCTCCTACCCGGATTGGGGGCTGGGGCGTGCCTCCTGCATGAGCTACCTGACGTTGCTGAGCCGTGCGCGCCACTTGCGCGACGTCTGGTCGTAACGCATCCAGTCGTGTCCGCATCCGACGCCCGGTTAGCAATACTGCCGGTGGCACGCCCGTCGTAGCATGCTCACAGTTGCGGTAATTAAATAAAAAAATATTTAATGCTTGTAGCACATTTTCGCCACTAATAACTGCCCTTTTTATTGCTTTTTTAACCGTCTTTACCGCATTTTCAGCGGCGCCATTACCCTGTGGCCTATAAGGCGCCGTTGTCACATGTGCAATACAATTGTGTTTGCAATAATTTTTAAATTCTATTGATTGGAATGGTGGTCCGTTATCCGTAACGAGTTGCGATGGTAAACCAAACCTACTAAAAACTGTAATTAAAGCTGTGATTGTTGACTGTGTATCAGTACAAACCATAGGAAGTGCCTCAATCCACTTCGAATGCGCGTCGACTATAATTAGGTATTTTCTCCCCGAATACTCCGCAAAATCCGCATGTAAGCGTTGCCATGGAAACAAAGGAAATTCCCACGGATGCAGGACAGCACGTGGCGCTGCATCCCGCACCCTCCGACACGGCTCACACGAACGACATATTACTTCAAGGTCAATATATAAGGTAGGCCAGTAAACATAATTGCGTGATAAGCTTTTCATTTTTCTAACTCCTAAATGACCTTGATGAATTTCTTCTAGAATTTTAGTTTGTAGTGGTTTTGGTATTATAATTCGATATTTATAAATTAAACAACCAAAATCCATTGCAATGTCGCTTTTTCGTGCAAAATATGGTTTTTCTTCATCGCAACTAGGTACGGATGGCCATCCAAATTTCACAAATCCCAATATTCGCGATAATATTGCATCTTTATTCGTTTCCTTACGTAAGTACGTCATGGAAATTAACTGGCATACATTGATGTACTAAGTTAACATAACTCATTGATTCGGTGGGACAGCGCTCCTGTGCTAATGGTAAACGTGACAACGCGTCCGCTGCTCCATTTTGCTTTGAGGTTATATATTTTATCGTAAAATCATATGCGGCTAATCGTGCAGCCCAGCGTTGTAAGCGACTGGCGGCAGTTTGGGGTATACCCATTTTTGCTCCGAAAATGTAGCTTAAAGGCTGATGATCTGTACGTAATTCAAATTTTCTACCATACAAATATTGATGGTGTCGAGTGACGCCATAAAATATTGCCAGAGCCTCCTTATCAATCTGACTGTAATTGCGCTCCGCGTCATTGAGTGTGCGCGAAACACAACTGACCGGTCGCTCACTGCCGTCAGGGAAACGATGCGCCAATACTGCGCCCAACCCGTACGCGCTGCTGTCTACCGATAGCACTAAGGGC
This sequence comes from Globia sparganii, assembly GCA_949316385.1. Lineage (NCBI taxonomy): Eukaryota > Metazoa > Arthropoda > Insecta > Lepidoptera > Noctuidae > Globia > Globia sparganii. The sequence continues at coordinate 9,506,907 of OX438675.1, read as the reverse complement.
CGCCCCTCCTCATAATGTGCGAGTACCCTCTGACTTGATAGGACTCGCTTCGCTTCCTTAAAAGCCTCATCGCACTCATTACTCCAATTCCAACTGACTCCCTTTTTTAAAAGTTCATGCAACGGATGTAATAAAATACTTAATTTGGGAATAAATTTCCCATAGTAATTAAATAAACCTAGGAAGCTTCTTAACTGTGTGATATCGATAGGTGTCGGTGCCTTCACAATAGCCTCCACCTTCTGGGGATCCGGGCGCAAACCACTTTGGTCAATAATAAACCCTAAATATTTAACGCTCGCTTGTAGAAAACAACATTTGCTTAGTTTAACGGTCAAACCCATATCTCTTAATCTAACCAGAACTTGTCTTAAGTTAACCAAATGTTCTGCTCTCGAAGCCCCCGTCACACAAATATCGTCTAGAAATACCACCGTGCCACGCACACCGCGCAATGTCTCCTCCATTAATTTTTGAAATTTTTCCGGAATGCAAGATAATCCGAAAGGCGTACGACGATAAACGAATGTACCGATGTGTGTAGTAATAGCTGTACACAGTTGTGAATCATCCTTCAACATCGTCTGTTGATATGCATGCGTTAAATCAATTTTGGTAAATTCCCTTCCCCCACTTAGGGTGGCAAACAACTCTTCGATGCGTGGGAGTGGGTAAAATTCACGTTTAAATTTAGGATTGATAGTAACTTTATAATCGCCACATATTCGTATATCGCCGTTCGTCTTAATAACCGGCAAGATGGGTGTGCCGTAGTCCGAGTGCTCGACCCGGTAGATGGTGCCCTCGGCCTCCAGCCACTCGAGCTCGCGCTTCACACGCGCGCGCAATGCCAGCGGCACGGGGCGCGCCCGCACGTACACTGGCTCATTATTTGTCAGTTGCAATTGGAGCAATTTTTTACATTTTCCTAATTGATCAGTAAAAACCTCGGGGAATTCGGTAGCTAACTTACTAATACATGGATCAGCAATAATATCATTAAAATTAATTTGTTTGATATTGAGGGACTTTAACCAATCCCTGCCCAATAGTGGGCGTCCACCATTTTTAATAACATAACAAGACAAATTGTTTGCCGTAACATTACCTAATTTAACATTGACCAATATGTAACCTAATGACTCAATCTGCGTACCTGAATAGCACCGTAACATAAGATTATCCGAGTGAATTGTTTTATTTGGAAACATCTGCTTTTTAAAATCTTCACTAATCGCTGAAATGCGGCTACCAGTATCGACTTCACATTTAATTTCGTAACTGTCTATGTTCACGTTAATAAAGTAAGGTTTGTTACCTTTAGACGCCAGTTCGATGCTAAACAAATCCTCGTCCTCCGAGTTATCACTTACGTAGTTTTGCCTACCAGAGCGACCACTACCAAGCACTTCTTTGCACATCACTTTCAAATGTCCACGTTGGTTACACTCATCGCAGTTGTAATTGATGTAACGGCATCTTTCCGGCCGATGCGCCTTTCCACACCGCCAGCACTGTTGAGTCGACGCGGCCCGCGCCGGCGCCGCAGGGATGCCCCCAATCGACGCCGCGCCGGTAGCCCTAGCGCCTGAGCTGCGTCCCGGCCGGCGCGCGCCCCCGCCACGTGCGCGGCCCGCGTCGGTCCTGTGCAGGCCTTCGCCCGCGTCGCCGCCTGCACCCGAGGCCGTGACTGCGGCGGTTGCCGCGCTCACCTCCGCGTGCCTCTCTGCGGCCTCTAACGCCAGAGCCAGATCCACCGCCTCCTTGTATTTAATATTTTTCTCAGCAAATATACGCGATCGCATCGCGCTGTTAGCTAGTCCCGAAACAAATTGGTCGCGAAGGTTTTCTTCGAGCATTGTACCAAAGTTACACGTGGTCGCGAGATGTTTCAAATCTTGGAGATAGTCCGTCATGGATTCCCCAACACGCTGTCTACGTAAGCGAAACATGTGCCGCTCGGCAATCTCAGATCTCTGTGGTTCTAGGTGATAGGTCACTAAACGTACCAGTTGGTCAAATGTCTTCGTCTCTGGATCCGCCGGAGCACACAGATCGCACATTAACGAGTAAGTAGTTTCATCCACAACCGTAATTAGCAACGGCACACACAAGTTATCTTTTATCTCATTTAGTAATATGTATTGTTTGACACGGCGAATATATGACGGCCACTGCTTCGAATTGATGTCAAATGGTTCTAGTCGACCGATCGGCATTGTTAATAATAATTTTACACGCAATTGGAATTCGAATTTCTCGTCGCCAAATGGGACGTCAATTAAACACGGAGATGGATAGCTGACTGGTTTATTCATATAAGCGCATACCCACATTACAGAATAATAACAGTAGACACAAATACCTTACACCTATAATTGGTTTATTTGAAACTAGCTGCTGCCCGCGACGTCGTCTGCGTGAAGGCTCTACAGCACCAAAAATACCTAAGATGCCAGTGTCGCTATAGCATTATAAGTACACAACTTTTAAAATAGCATTAAAATATAAGTTTTTTTTGCAAGCGAAGCAAGTGAAGAGAGTTATATGGGAATCCTGCTGAATTCAGTCATAAGATGTGACTGAAGGAAATAGAGAAAATAATGCAGGAATACATTCCAGGACACAAAAGAGTAAAAATACGTACAAAGGTATCATACCTTACTACACTTCTCTATAAACTACGTTGGTAGTTATGTTGCCAGGAGCCAAAATGTAAAGAGAGTCAGGACTGGTGACGCGGGAGCAAGCGACGTACAGTTGCCCTTGTGAGAAGCAACTTGTCCTGAGGTCGACACCCGCTGCCCTCAGTATCTGCCCCTGCGACTTATTGATGGTCATCGCGAAGCAAACACTCACGGGGAACTGTACGCGCTTGAACCGGAACAGGAAATTAAGAGGTATGAAGGGAATGCGTGGTATAAATACTGCCTCGCCGACGCCACAACCCGTAAGAATTTCCGCCTCAATGGTGTGTCTGTGGAGCGAGATGACTTTAAGGCGGGTTATACAACTTCGGAGGAGGTAGGTTCCGAAGAAGCATAATCGGAACACCGACCTTCAGCTTGATGGTATGCGCTGGAAGTCCACTTGCTGACAGGGAGCTCAGAAATTCCACGGGATAATGTGTGGCGTCATTTTGCTCGACAACAGTGTTTATCGAGGTTTAGACCACTTTATTCCCCTCAATTTCCGAGAGAATGCATTCGTTAATTGCTGCAGTCTGATCATTTTTGGGCATCAAAATGGCCCGCTAACACACCCAAGAATTCTGCTGGTGCGGTATACGACTGATGTCCCCGTACACACAGCGAATTAATTCTTCTAAGCTGGATACCACTCTACCGAGAGACTCTGGAAGCACCATCTGTCCACCTATCTCTTCTGGTAGAGTGCCTTCGCCAAGACTTAGAAGGACATCGGAGAATTTTTGAGCACGTGCATTGCCGCCGAGCCGAGCTCTCATATTAATGGTCGAGCGCAGCGTACGAACTTGTGACCACAACGAAGATCGTTTCAACGAAGCATTCACCTCGTCAGCCCTCGAGCCCCGCGTCACCACGGGAAGCGTTTGCCGAAAATCACCACTGAACAGAAGTATGACACCACCCATCAAATGTTCGTTCCTGCGGATGTCCTGCAGGATTCTGTCCACGGCCTCAACTACCTTCCTATTGGCCATCGTAAACCCATCCCATAAGATCAGAGAGCAATCCTTGAGCACGTGTCCCTTATCGCTGTTACGTGACAAACCACAAACAGGCGTTTCGGCGCTCCTAAATCGATGGGAATTTTAAACATGGCATGTGCTGTCTTGCCACTCGGAAGCAGTGTGGTAGCGATTCCCGATGACGCTACAGCAATAGCAATTTTGCCTTGCCTCTTGACCTCTGCAAGTATGCCAGTGGTGACAAATGTTTTTTCCTGTTCCACCAGGAGCATCCAAGAAAAACATTTTACCCTGGTTTTGCCCAACGCTTTCAAGGACGGTGTCATAAAGTTTTTGCTCTGAAAGCGACATGGTCATTTCGTATGGTGATCATTTCGCCCGGATCGTAATTTGTCTCAGCGTTATACTCCCGATTTCCACGGTCTTGATACGGTGATAATTGGGGAGCTAGTAACCCATATTCGATCAGTGGATTGCCGCCGATAGAAATGACCACATCTTGAAGTGAACTGAGACAGGTGTTCAGCACGCGTTCATCAATTACTTCGACTTCGTCTCCAGTAGCACGCCTCAAAGCTCGTAGAAAATCTTCAGACAGATGATAGCGATACTTCTCCCACAAAGCTACCGGGTTCGCGACTCCACAAAACACCAAGATGACGGCAAACAGATGACGCATGCGGCTGGGACTGTCACTGACGCTAGCCTCGCGAGGGTGTCATGAAATGAAATGATCATCATCAATGAACATAACTTTTTTGTAATACTTAACACCGCATTTTTTTTTTAATTGTCTTCCTCAACTCTGCTACTTAAGATTTTGAGGGTTTTGTTGGAACTTGAATTTGTCAAAACGAACTATACGATACAACTTATAAGAAGAAAATGCACATCACCATCTATGAATTTTTAGAATAACTAACTACTTACGTCGCCAACATGATAAAATTTAAATTATTAATTTCCAAAAAATGTTAACATGTAACTTGATTTGATTTTTATGAAATCTCATAGATGGCGCTGTTTTAAAATTGTCTTTATACTACTAACATTCATTAAACTATATTTCTCTGCCCAAGTTACTTAAATGGCGTAGTTTTTATAGTGTAAAGCTAGATAACAGCATGGCTTACTCAAAAACAACATTTAAATATGCGTCGTTAGATTACACGCTGTCACAGAATGCGTAAGAAAAATAACGATTCACAGCTCCTCTCCCGTAGGTGATAGCGTGATAATATGTAGCCTATATGTTGACCTAACCTCTTAGTAATATTCATGCAAAATTTGAAGTAAATCCATGCAGTACTTTTTGAGTTTATCCCGGACAGACAAACAGACAAACAGACAAACAGACAAACAGACAAACAGACAAAAATTTTAAAAACTATATTTTTGGCTTCGATATCGATTGTAGATCACGCCCCAAGTATTCTTTTTAAAAAATATTCAATGTACAGTTTTGACTTTCCTACGATTTTATTATATTTATTTGAAATAAATGCTTTGAGTTTGAGTTGAGTTTGAGTTTGAATTGGAATCAGTTTCATTTTGACAGTTCAACAACATTAATTGCGTTATTCACGTGTTTGTATTTATGAAGCAATGGATTAGCAATTTGCTTCATAATGATTCAAATTCCGATTGATAGTGTGTTACCCAATTAGGAAGCAGGACAGCGCGAAAGTGGCGGTGGCGGTACGATTTTTGTAGGTAAGCTGGGCCACCCGAAGTAACGCTCTTGCGTTATATAAGTGTATCTATATCTGTGGTACCTACACCCACACTTCACAAGTAATGTTTAAGTCCCATGTATTAGAGGGCAAGCCTATTGCCATCAATCGGGCACAAATCCAGACTCCGGGCTACTACTGAGAAATTCCGTGTGGAACAAGAAGTATAAAGATAAAAGTGGAGGCAACACTCTGAACACCTAAGTGAAACCGACTGTGGGCTGTCGCTCTCTTTCTGAATACAAACATAAGACAAAGAAAACATATATCACTGTCTCGTTCTTAAGTGCGTATTTAAAAAGAGAGCGTCAGCCCACAGTCGGTTTCACTTAGGTATTTAGAGTGTTGCCTCCATTTTTATCTACAAGCTTCTTGGTGTGGAAAAACCCAATAACACTTTGTCTGAACGGGCATTGAACCCAGGACCATTCAGCCGTAGCGCTTGCGACCACTAAACCAACGAGGCAGTCTCTTAACTGGATAAGTACCTAGTTATTGCAAAGTTTCTACAGGATACGCTGTGTTTAGTTTAGTTTGTGATATTCCTGTACTAGTCGCAATAAATACTTTCTCTTTGTCTTTTATTTTTATATTATTTTATATTCAGCTAAATACGTTTTATTTTATATAGGTTACCGTTGCTTGCGTTTGTTAAACCTCGTTAAAGCACACGTTTTGTTTCAGTAACAAGTTTGCTGAAGTTTTTGTTTAAATTCGTCGTAACTTTACTGTATCACGTCTCAGTGTCGCGGCTTGGCGCCAAATTGAACGGTTATGTGGACGTGTGACGTTTGTTGTGTGGTGCAAGTTATAAGAGACAACTATCCTTAAACAAAAAGTAACTTAATTATCTTTATAATTATGTTACTTTTACTCCTTTGAGTAATAAAGAAAATCTTTTATTATGAGCAGCTTTGTATTCCTTTTGGGAACTGGCTGCAGTGCTATTGGTTTTTCTACCAGATGGTATTGATTTTGATTTTTGAATTGCAATATTCACAATTGAAATGTAGGGAATAGCTGATTTTTTTTTCACGATTTTACGTTTGGCCCCATAGTAAGTTGATCATAATGATGAGTACAATGACGCCTTAAGAGGATAGCGGTGATTAAAATTACACCCTGTATAATTATTAATCGCCTCAAGTATCTGCCTTACACCACCATAGGTGCGCCACCCCAGTGTACCCAAAATGGGCCATGTCACAGAACACTTGGCCTTACAGCGTACCCCATGAAAAGTGTACGCGTTTATTTGGCCCGCGATTTGAAAACGTCGGTATAGTGTACCTACCCACTTTATTCCAAAGTTTATAATACAGAACGTTTTAAAACAAAGGAAATGTGGAGGAGTTATGTACAGTAACATAAGAGTTTTGAGTAAAGTTAAGTTCATTTGAGATTATAGTATAAAGCATATTCTTGACATAATTAAAACTGAGGTTATACTGAGCTAAATTTTAAAGTAACTTTAATTTTCTGGTCTTGAGTAGCATCTATGTTCGTGAGGAAATATTCATAGTGACCGCCATGTATTTTATTTTTTTAAATGCTGACACAAATTTGTTAAAAATGGCACAGAACACGTACAGTGGCGTCCAAAATACCCCTTAGTAAAACTGGTTGTCAGACTTTCGGGCTTCTGAGGACTCGTAACGACTGTCAAAGATCCTCGAATAACAGCCGAGACCAACGTGCTTTCCGAGCCACGGAGGGGTTTTGTATGTTAATATGGTCACCCATCCACAGACCAACCGTGGCATAGCTTAACCTCGATTGATCGAATCGTGGGGCTGCAAGCCCCTCCACCTAGGTACGTATATGTATTGCCAGCTATTAGAATGAAAATAACAGTTCAAAAAGCCGACAAGCGTCCACTTTTGTAGGAAAGGAATGTGTTTGAAAATATGTAGATTAAATTTTCAGACCTTGAGCGTAGCAAAGAGGTGACACCTCTTTGAACCTTTCGAATTTCCTCTTAAATATAAACTATTGCAATACAGAGGAACTCGTTTTGTTCAGCGAATTAACAACCAAAATATTACGTTTCATTTCTTTGACAGATATTTACTAAGTAAACCACACCCACACACAAACACCAACGCAAGACACACACATAAACACCCCTCAAAATTCACTTTAAAGCCTATAGAGGTATGAGGAACAGGGTGTAAAATTCACTCAACCTCCATAGAAAAGGGAGGACCCTCCAACCAGACGGGTGTTGTGTCTGTCATTAATCATCGGGCAACTGCCCGATGATTAATGTCAGGTCGTTGTTTCTATGCTAGTTGCGCGGTAAACTCTGCTTGCGAGATGCAAGATTTTGTGACGTCAGTATGACACGTTGTTCGTATGTGGCATTGTAGATACCGTTACAAGCCCATTCAATAAATAATTTCACTAGGTGTGTTAACATCAGAGGTATTGCAATTATGAATATTTTGTAAAACGTGTCAATACCCAATAAAGTACATTATCCTTAAGATACAGAATTATCCTAAATTGAAGGACAAGGGTCTTACTCGTCTGTAATAGCCTACCCATCCTTTATTGAAACTATTCTGATGTTACCTAAACTAAGTCTTGGTAAATAAATGATTACTTACTTACTTGCTAATTTGATCGGATCTCGGTTTCTCAGTTCAAATTCATGAACATAGCATAGTACTTTACACACTGAAACTACACACGAAATAGAAGTTTGAATAGTTTGCTAGACAATTAGACATCGTGCAGCTTGACCGTTTGGGTCATGTTTGAGTGTACGTCAAACATGTTGAAAATGTACGGACTCACGAACGGTCGGTACGGACGGTCCAAAACTCGTTAGAACGTAATTAACAATTTAACATATCCTCACGGCTGTATTCCCCAGAGGGATTGACAGAGGTGTATAGTTTAACCACTTTGGGCCTGTTATGATTTGAGTGAGTGGGATGCATGAAGAAAGCCTCCTCGTGTATCGCTGTTTGTTCCGCCAGTTACTCAATTGAACCGAGTGCTCGGCACATCCTGGAAAGTCATACCCAACACCTTATTTGACTGGCCAATTCTTCCCTTGCGGTGGTAGGGCGAACACCCGCCTGGGTTGCGTCCACCCTCCCACCGGAGTCCGGCGTCAAGCAGCCTGCTGTTTTTCGTCGATGCGTGGGAGTTCCAGTGCTTTAGGCGTTTTCTGGGCACGCTCGTTCCATCATAGACCTCATCCATCGCTTTCAACTTTAGGCGTGATCGAGGTCAAGAGCGGGCATTATTCTGCATTAAAAAAAAGAGTGTTTTTGTGACTTGTTCGTCAACTGGCGAGTGTCAAATGGGGTCGAGCAAATGGTTTGAGCCTTTTGATGTAAAAATATAATTAATTTATTCGTGGATTCCATTGATTCGGTAAGTCAAATGAATACACAGTTATTTGAACGAAGCCGCGAGCATTGCTTATCTGTATACAAATAACAAAGCTGAACAGTTTGTCTGTTTGAACGCACTAATCTTTGGAACTACTAGTCGAATTTGAAACTATTTTTGCATTTAAAAACCCAAACCCTGACATCAAGCAATGGACAATATTTTATATGCTTGAGTACGAGTCTTTTGAATACGTTGTATGTGTATATTTTATGTCTTTTTTTATTCTGATGTGCGTTTTGTTTGTGCAGAATAAACAATTTCACTTTCTTTCTTTTCTTTCCCAATCCATGAAGAAGTCATATAGGCTATATAATATCACGCTAGGTCCCTAAGAAGCCGAGAAAAAGAAAAAAGTCAGAAAGCTAAGCGAAAACGGATTAACGTACTGTTACTAAGCCGACCCCGTTTGTCTTTAAAAAAAAAACAATTATTCTACTGGAACCACTTTAATCACCACAATACAAAAAGCACAGACACATAAAGTCCTTGGGTACTTATAATTTGGCAATGTCCCTCTTAATTGCTCACTTAATAACGGCACACTAAATTACGCGACGGCGTCCAGAATCTAACTAAATTGCACGTATTATTTCTGTGCATTAGGTAAAAGTGCAGCATCAGTACTTTATTATAGGAAAAGTACATTGTTTATCAGTAAAAGCTGACTTAGGCTTTATTGCTTTGTAATAAGGGTTATAACAGTACGTAGTAATGGAGCGTAAGGGAGTCAAGTAGAGAACCCTACCTATAGTTTTCGTTAGATAATTAGCCTTTATCCATGATTGTGAGACATCATTCAAGACTAAATAAAAATATACTGTCTATTATCAATAGCATTCTAACTTTCACTAATGATAGGTTATTGGGTTCGGCCATTAGTCAATTAGAGACTGACACGGCCCAGGGCGGGGTCTTTTTTTTTTACATGAGTGATTTTGTTATTTATGGAAAAATTGATGGATTAAATTAATTAATTTAATTATGCCGTCCAGTGTCTGGATTTATGTCAGGCCAATGTCTAAACAGGAAAATAAGAAATCCTCAATCCACCTAAAAAAAAATAACCCACATTGCCACAAAACCCCGACGTAAAGGATTTTGTGGCAAAGTAGATATTTTTGCTAGTTGCTGTATTTTAGCTTTTATTTCTGAATAAAAATGTCTTCTTTTTTTTTGACGTGAGTGATTTTATGCCACAAGCTTATTTTGATGCATGCCTAACGCTGCTATCTTATTTTTTTTTAATACATATAAAAGATATTTCAAAACAAGTGCAAAAATGTTTGCCAACGGGCGCTATTGGCAAACATTGGTGCACATGTTTCTGTCAACGTCCTTTGAGCGCCAAAAGATTCTCGAAGCAGTTTAACTTTAAAATGACAAATTATTTGAAAAACCAGGTTATTTTGAAATCGGCCAGTATTTTCACTAATTTTCCTAACAGCAATGCTTATGATACTTTCACTTGTTTCATTTTAGAATGTAGCCCAGAGACAACAAAAACTGTAGAGTTTGTAAATAAATTCATATTTGATTTATTATAAAATAGAAATTCCAAATTGAGTAATAAAAAAGGTTCGAACCAAAATATCGCATGTTACAGCATGAAATATTATTTTACTTTTCACAAGGTTGTATGCTTAAAATATTTTTGTTTGTAAAATATGTTTGTATATAAAGGATTTACGAACACATATTTTTTGCCAAGTTTCGGATTTATTACAAAATTATTATGAACATTGCATTGCATAAATCGTATTTTTACTATTTTTATTATTGCGTGGTAAAAATGCGGTACTCGTTTTACTAGGTACCGGTAATCCTGCGAAACAACTCTCTCGTAATTTTAAGAACGTTCACAGTCTGATCTCAGTCTCAATTCGTCAAAAATAGCTCTCAATTTTATGAAAACTTTTTGATATTGATTGTCGTTGAGATGAATTTGCGACCAAATTTTTAACGTTTTTAATTACGGGAATAGGCATTTTCATTGTTTGTGCTTTCATGCCAAATAGTGCAAATGGGTGACTGCTAAAAACTCAGAGGCAAATTAAACTATGCAAAAGCATAATAAAAAACAATCCTACATAGAAAGAACACCGAGTTTCAAATGCGTCTGAAATCGCGCTATTACTTTATTTTGTTTTGAATAATGATACTTGCGACAGCTCAAGAATGTATCTACGGGACGCATTTTGCTGAAAATTGTGCTATTTGCCTACATATTCTAACTGTTTAGTCGGTTTACACCTAGGCCCGTTTGCACCACAAATCACTAACTGCTAAACTAAATTTAACCAATAAAAAAATATCTACATAATTCTGTCATCTTCAACCGATTGACAGATACAGAACCATGTATTAGGTTTAATTAAGTGATTATATGATGCAAAAGGGCCCTATTCTTCCCATAAAATTACAAACAGCAACTCTAGCTTAACTTAAAAACTATCTCTTAAGGCAAGAACGACACAAATAAGCTAAATAAAAAAACTCGACACTTCTTAAACGTTTGTTGGCGTTTATAAGACATCTTACCGCTGAGGCGGGTGTACACTGTACAAACACTTGTATCAAGGCAGCTCAACAAATATTGAAACACAGAATGAATTTTTGCTATTTACTTCATACTTCGCTATAATTACTCTTTATTTTTCTTGGGAATATTCTGTTTGTTTACAAAATACGTTTCGGTTTATGTTTATAAATAAGCTAGGTTTGAACCTCTGTTAGCTAACGTAACAAAATATAATATACTTAATCAGCCTATAATGTTCCCACTGCTGGGACACAGGCCTCCTCTCTGTGATAGGGAGTGGGCCGTAATCCACCACGCGGGCCCAGTGCGGGTTGGTAGATGTCACATGTTGTCGAATTTTTGGATTTTTTTTCGAGAATATGCCGGGTTTTCTCACGATGTTTTCCTTCACCGTTTTAAGAGCAGTGGTGATGAAATAATTTACACAAAGTAAAGCGCTTGTCTGTGTTTCAAACCACAACCTACGACTCTAATACTACGACGTATTTCTTATAGTGTAGGTGTACCTAGTATAAATTAGCAGTAGAACTTATTATAATTTATAAAATTAATGAAGTCGTTTATAAAAGATTTAGAACTTGACAATGTGATTCACGAGTTGCGAAAGTACTCAGTGATAATCAATGTCAAAACTTGTCAAAAACTTACTTGGAAATTAGAGGTATTTTTGACAGATTAAGACTGAGATCAGACTGTGAACGTTCTTAAAATTACGAGAATTGCCCCTCTGGTATGCATCTCACTTCCTAAATATGTATCCAAGTAGCGAACATAACGCTTCTATAGATTACTATCTGAGAGGCAGATCTATTGTTGCATTATTGACATGAACCCAATTATTTCTAACGTGGGGAAATCTTCATTAATACCCTACGACGGGGGACGACAAAAGGGACTCGGATGAACTAAAACCTTATTGTGACGGTTACCCTAACACAGCCATACTCAAACTTTTTGTTTATAAGGGCCACAAACAAATTTCAGTGTCGCGGGCCATAAGCATAAATCCTAATTTATGCTTGCGGCTCGCGACACTAACACTTATGTTAATTAAAAACGTAGTTAAAGATTTAAAGATGTATAATTACGTTTTAATGAGATTTTTAATAACGTGAACACTTTTTAAAAACAGATTGGGCTTTTTGATGCATGCTAACCTTATTACATCATCCAGATGAGAGTCTGTAAGTTTGTTTCTGTGGACATTTTGTGTATTTAATTTTCGAAAAAGACGATTTGCACACATACCTACGTAGATCTAAAGAATGTTAATAGGATTTGGGCACTTCATTTGACTCTTTTATATATATATATTTTTTAAATTTGTTTTTGTATATTTTATTTTGATTTTTTTTATTTTAGAACAATGCTCCAAAATTCAATTCATATTCTAAACTCGCAACTCCAGGTGGGCCAATCTCAAAGGCCCGGCAGGCTGCATGCGGCCCAACGGCCGTGGGTTGAGCATAGCTGCCCCTAACATTTTTAAAACCCTTCCTTCTTTCTTAGCACCCTTGTGCGGAAATCGTTAAAGGTTTCTGGTAGGTGTGGGTTAACACACACAAGTAAATATCAATATCACATAGTCGCTTTTTGTGTCTATAAATATGTGACTGCTTAATTCTTCTTAACTACACAATGGATTCAGATGTGGTTTTCTATATAATTGATTGGGAATTGATTCCGCAAGGTTAATATCTATACTATATACTATAATATAATAATAATATTATAAAAAGGAAAGATTTGTATGTACGTTTGTAACGAATTGGCTCGAAAAGCACTGGACCAATTTTGAAAATTCTTTCACCATTTGAATGCTACGTTATCACTGATTAATATAGGCTTTTTTAATTACAAGAAAAAAATAAATGTCCACCCGTGCGAAGCCGGGACAGGCCGCTAGTGTTGAATACATTCATATTAAACTTAAATTGAATAAAGAAAGTTCGATGATTTGTCAAGTCCTAAAAACCGTGCGAAGCAGTCTAGGTACTCTCCAAGTCCGTTAACAAAGCAGTCCGAAAGTAGTAGATCGGTGTTTTTTCGGGCGGGCACAAACACATCGCATGTAGAAACAACTGCGAAATCGTGTTGTCATTCATTATTAGTTTGAGCCCCGAATGTCCGTACGTGTCAAGAAGTAGAAAACGCCTGTAACTTTGGCAGAAACTATGGATTATGTGCATAGGGAGTAGCCTTCAGAGGCGGCTCGATACTTTAGAATAAAGCATAAATGTATAACGTATATTATGTAAACAAATATTATACAAGATGTAACATAATTAACGCAAGACCTCATACACCACAATTAGAGTATTGAGGTAAAAGTATAATACAATGACCAAAACTTATTTTTTTCTAGCATTACTTTATGCGTTTAAAATTGAGTCTTATGGACTTGTTATAAGGTTTAATTTTATTTGGCTTAATCGGCGGTTAGTATGAAAAAATACCTATATTAAAAGTTACCGAAATCGATTCAGTAGTCAATTATGAACAAACTACTTTTAGGACTTGCGTTTACTCTGTTACACCTTGTATACACAATGACTAAAGTTGAAAATTGTCTCAGCGTAGCGTACTGTTACAATTTTCAACTTTAATTACCAAACATCTCTTTATTTGTTCTAATTTACACATTATAGAATTCCACATTATTTCTACACCCTTATCTCTCGGGCTTTGAAAGTTGATATTTATTTAAGCAATTACTTTTCGTAAATGAAATCCGTTTTAGAAACTCAACCCAGTGAATTTCTAAATATAACAATAATTATCCTTTCGGTCTCAATAGGAATGATGCTGTGTTTGTGTTAAGGAAGCGAATAAACTTTATTATTAAAATTGTTGATATAAAGTAAATTGTTGATTTTAAGTTAGGCATTTGTTGATACCAACATCCGTAGCATGTTCATTGCACTAGAGACCGTTTTTAAGTTAAGCTAAGCTTGCTTTTTGTAATTTGATGAGAAGACTAAGTGCCAATTTCACGAATTATACTGAACACGATCAGTACATGATAACGAAGAACGTCTCGTCGAAGGGACGGTACAGAGAAGAGTCTCCAGGACATCATAACGCTGATGAAGGAGACCGACCCGGATGACGTGCCTGAATTCGTGGCGAAGGATCTGCACAAGCTGCCTCCCGTCACGTTCGACCACGTAGACGTCACCAGGCTGCTGAAGGACATTACATTCCTGAAGCAAAGCCAGGCCGAGATGCAGCATAAGCTGGAGGTGTCCAACAACACCATCAGTGATCTACGGGCAGAAGTAGTGCTCTTGCGCAACGCAATTTCTGCAAGTAGGTCACCTACCGACGCAGCAAATGTGAACACGCGTCGTGGAGCACAAAATGCCTCCATCTGCAGTTTCGAGTCAGCGGGCTCGAATGCGTCACCAACTGCCGAGAATGCATGCGTTGCAACGCGTGCCGTGGCCGACCCTACCTCGACACAGGTGGAGACAACGACATGTGTAGGTTTGTCGACCCCCAAACGAGCCTACGCAGCAATAGTAGCCGCTAACAAGCCTGCGGAGTCGCAAAACTTGCAGGTAAAACTAGCGGAAAAAACAAAAGGGGGTAAACGGAGCCGGTCGAAACCCAACAAGGTTTTGAAAAGGCAGGGTCCAGAGAAGGACACGTGCGACAAGGATGGTTTCATCAAGGTGGAGAAGAAGTAGAAGAAGAAGAAGCTGCCTTGTCGAAACCAGTGCGGCACCGCGCTGGCAGGACCCAACATGCTGCTGCGTCCCGCAATCCCGACGACGCAGCTGTACGTGTCCAGACTGCACCACTCCACGAAGGTTGAGGAGGTCGTGGAGTACATGCGTGTGAAGACCAACTGGACTTTGAGGGTCGACAAGTTGGAGTCACGTCACAACACGAACTTCAAGTCGTTCGTGGTGCGAGTTCCGACACATCTCGAGAAGTTCCTCAAGGAAGAGTTCTGGCCGAAGGGTGTTGTGTACCGCCGGTTTCGTGGCCGGCTACATGACACCAGTCAGCGAAACACGACGCAGACACTTCGTGTGTGTTAGTTAGTTTTTAGTGTAATTATAATGGTTTATGTATTTATAGTATTTTTAAGTTATATTAATATTGTATTGTATGTGTTTATATGGGCCTTGATGCCTGAAATAAATAGATAATAATAATAATAACAGCTATCTTCAAGAGCTGTCAGTGTCAATATTCCATTATAATTATGATACAGCAGCTCTTAAACGCGGTTTAAATTTACTGATCTCGTTCAGTTTTATTGGTGAAATCTGCCCACAAATGAAAAATGGTAGCTTGCAGAAATATTTCTACGGCGTAATGTTATAAATGAAGAGAACAAAATGTTACCTGTAAAGTTTTTTCTTCGTACAGATAGAAGTTACGCTACGCGTGAGTATATAAATAGTAAAAAAAAACCCTTTTTATGAAACATTAAGTTTTGTTCATCAATTCTGCTAAGGTACACGTAGTGCTCTATAATTTAACTGAGAAAAATTCCATAAAGATAAAAGTTGTACCTAGTAATCAGTATTATCAGTTTGATAATACTGATTTTGACTACAATAAGACAACTCGTTAGAGAAAGTTTCATGTGTTTATCTTATCCAAAAACTTGATATTTTGATCACACCCTCCTGACTTTACGCACTTCTGAGTAATATGAAGACTTTGTAGAATAAGTGATATTAAACTCACATGACACACTAACAAGACACAAATATTATTACACATGCCTTACTAGTTACTTATCTTACTTTTTGCTTAAAATAATAAAGATTTAGGCCGCGTCCTTACCAAGAGCGATTGTCGCGCGAGTAGCGAGTACGCGATCGTCGCGCTTTTTTACATGAATATGACACAGTCGCGCGATTAATCAAGTCGTGTTTGTACCTCATAATTCAGATGATCACGTCAATCGCGTAATCGTGGAACGGTCGCGTTCCACCAAACAGACGCGACGCGATTTCACGCTTCAGTTCCTATTAGGTTTCCTCCAGACCGAATTACGGCCATTGCAGCCAATCTCAACAGAGACTAAACATCTACGCAGGAGATATTATAGTGCACAAGTGTGTGCGCAGACACAGGTGCACTCACTCTTCGCTTATGTAGTAGGGAGTGTCGAACGATCATCGCAGCGGCGGGCTTTATCTATAAACATTGTCAAGTTGCAAAGTCTTGACGCGATATTATGTAGTGAAACTGTGTGAAGTAGCCCTTAAAGCAAACAGTGTCTACCAGATAAATATATGGTAATTAAAATCACGTTGTTAACTAAGCAAAAGAAAAAATAAATTGCTTTGTATACACAGCTTTTTTTTAATGAAAAACTTTAGTAAAAATACAAATAAAACTTTTTTCATAAATACGGTTCACGAAGCCTATGTTGTAACTAAAACAAACGTTGTGTTTACTCGCGGATACCAGAGATTCCGCACGAATAAAATTTGTACACTAACACAGAAAATTCTAGCTAGAATATTATTCGGTTTTGGTTTAATCAATTCAGCCTTTCGCAGTCCGCTGTTGGACATAGGCCTCTCCCAAGCTGCGCCACAATACCCTGGCCAGCCAACGTTTTTTTTACCCGTGAAGATTTCTGCACGAAAAAAAGCAAAATAGGTGTGATGCGGCAAGTGAAGTTGGAACTATCTCGTTGCCGCGTAAAATCAACAAATAACAGACGTACTCCGCGTCCTAACCTAAAAGATAATGCGCGTGAATATGCGATTTTTGCGTTAATATGTAACTCGGAATAACGGAAGGCACCCTTTGTCGACGTGACCACGCGTACGGGTTCGCCAAACACAATTAACGCGACAATTGAATACTCTCGCGACGACCGCGTTGATTAGCATCCCAATCGGCGGGTCTTAGGGTTCGGAGATGTCGGATTGTCGGTATGAGATAGACGGAAAACTGCTGTAGAAGAGACGGGAAATGCAAAGTTCTGTATGCTTTATTTGGCAGAAGCGATTAGCCTGGCTTAGTCATATAAAAAAAGAGAATCAGGCTAGCATGGCTGAGAACTGTGTTATATTTATATTTACGTCAAGAAACAGGTTACCTACTCTTTAAACAAAGAAAATTAATACCCACTGCAGTGCAAAGGCCTCATCTCGTACAGTGAAGGCATGAGCACTTAGAAGCATCACTCAAGGCGGATTGGCAGATTCAGACTTATGTGTATTAATTTTAAGTTCAGAAGGCCAATTCCCGTAATTTAAAACGTTCAAAATCTAGTCGCAGTCTCATCTCGGCGACAAAAAAATGTCAAAAACTTGTCAAAAGTGTAGGGAAATTAGAAGTATTTTTGACAGATTGAGACTGAGATCAGACTGTGGACGTCAAGATTACGAGCATTGCCCCTTAGGCACTCAAGGCGGATTGGCAGATTCAGACTTATGTGTATTAATTTTAAGTTCAGAAGGCCAATTCCCGTAATTTAAAACGTTCAAAATCTAGTCGCAGTCTCATCTCGGCGACAAAAAAATGACAAAAACTTGTCAAAAGTGTAGGGAAATTAGAAGTATTTTTGACAGATTGAGACTGAGATCAAACTGTGGACGTCAAGATTACGAGCATTGCCCCTTAGGTCTCCTCACGAAGTTTTCCTTCACAAATGTCAGAACAAAGACTAAACACAAGACAAGACAAGATATCTAAGACAAATTAACAAGATACGATTAAAACTTAACAAAAATGTTTAAAGTCAAGAAAAACTTTCAACCATCTTAAAAATGTTCCATCTGCAACTAATTGAATGCAATATTGTGTCTTGTGCTGCCATCTGGTGACCCTTGGCTAGCTTACAAGTTTACAGCACTAGTTGGAAGCCGCCCAAATTAAATAAGATACTCTTGGTTGTTATAGTAACAAGTTCTTATAGAAAAGATGAAGTTTATAGAAACGTGGCGGAAGTGAACATTTTAACAAACCTTTTTTTTCATATAGGTAATTTAAAACTGTCGACTGCAGACGTAAGTAATTGTTTATCTATCCCAACATAAAATTGTCGCCCCATATTTTTTTTTTTGTAAATTATAAAGATGTCAGTTCACCAAACGCGTTTTGTGACCATCATAGAGCTCATCTATCGCATTCCACCAGGTGTAATCGAGGTAAAGAGCAGGCCAAGTTAGCAATAAAAAAAGTAAAAAAAAATGCTTATCTATTGTTTGGCTTATTGGTAATATTATATTAATATAAAAACTTTCGGTAAGGCTAAGCATGCACTAGATGCGATTTTTTTAACCGCATATTCATGCGTAATAAAATCGTGAAAGCTTATATGATTTTTCAAGCGATCATTTACGGCATTGTGCGGATTCTAGAATATTGGTTTGCAGATTGGCGATTATTTTCCGCAACGATTTGATTTCTTAGTGCGCGCTTACCAAAATCTAGCATTTTTTTACTTTTATGCCTATTGTGTTTTCCAACCATTTCTACATACTTGAGATCTTTATTCCAATTTATTTGGGCTCAGTGCAGTGTTTTTTTTTTATTGGTTTAAGAGCTAATTTTTCCATCGCCAGATACCTTTTATTCGAGGAATAAAATTGTCGTTTGACAGTTTTTGTATGAAATAACTGTCAAAATTTCAAAATTATTCCTCGAATAAAGTTAACAGATAATTGAAAAATCAGTCCTGAATTATTCACTTTTACTTCTCATTTAGCAGGGAGTTCTAAAATCAAATTGTTCAAAAGTTCAAGCAGCTACTCTAAAATTAACCTGTATTAAAAGGCAACAGAGCGACTCATAACTGACTTGACTCGAATGCAAAATGGCGGCCTCAAAGGAACGGTTCGCATTTTTTTCTTACTCCTCACTAATTGTCAACGAACAAAAGAACTAATTGTTCTCGACGGAGGACAGATGAAAACTGTTTTGAACTCTGTTCAGATCTTTATGTCAATGGGAAAAATGCATCATTGGAAAATGCTAGGACAGAAAGTATTGCATTGTTTATTGTTGAGTGACTTTAAAGACATAATGATTTTATGAATAGGCGATTCGACGTATAAAATGACTGTAGCGTGTGACTTTTTTGCATAAACTCCAAGCTTTATCCACTTTTACTTTAGGTTATATTAAAACATTTATTTTATTTTATTTTATTTTATGGCTTTAAATATTATAAATGTTGCAGCGCCAAAGTCCGTCTGTCTCGGAGGTGGGCACTAATGGCTGCACCACAGTTTTTTTTTTTTAACTGATGTTTCTGTTAAGGACTATAAAATTTGTGTACCTGTTTTTTGTTCCAATAAAAAATTTAATTTGATTTGATTTTTGAATAAAAATTTAGTAAAAAAAAAAAAAAGATTTAGATCAACTACGTACGTACCTAAATCTCAAAAGGTATACCCAAGTACATCTTCAAGAAAATAGCGTTTTTCATTGTTTTTCATATTATTTATATTTTTTCAGGATTGGGCTAAGCGTTGTCTGTCAGTAAATTGCATATGATTTTTTTTTTATTATTTGGTAGTTGGTCTTTTTGTACCAACTTTTTTAAACTCTTTTTAAACCGCTTTCAAGCATTTGCTGAATGTTAGTATGACTTTTAATAAATTGGCTTTAATATCTTTTTTTAGTCCATTAGAAAACGAATAAAAATGCGAAAAACAAATTGAAGGTGTTGAATTCAACACTTTTTGTAGAACCCGCATTTTGGGTCAAAGGAATATTTCAGTGATAAAAAGCGAGAGATGCACGACATACTTTTTAAATATGTGCAATGCGCACCTAATTTTTAGTGAAATCAGGAGTGTTAAAATGTCACAGTTTTATAGTTATCTCAGTTGTATGGCAGTAAATACTTGGTACCTATAATTTTTTTTTCAATTTCCTATTTGATAGGTGTGTAGTAATTTTAGCGCGAAAAAATTACTTTGAATACCCATGACTGTTTTTATTTTTTATTTTAAGGAAACGACCTTTTCGGCTGCCCACAAAAAAGCAAAATGTTAAAACTATTACGATATTTTCTACAGTTTCAACGCATTGAAAAGGTGAAAACGTCAATACGGTTATCTGCTACACAAGCGTTGCTGGCGTAGCGGTGATATCGTAGCGTCGGCTACGCCGTAGCACCGAAGTAATCCTACCTGACAATATATTAATTAGTTTATGTCGAACTATATTCAAAAAGCCCATAATATTGAACATTGCACCTTAATGGGCAGTTTTGTAAAAAAAAAAAATGTTTGTGAAAATTCTGTTTTTGCAGCAAATAAAAGTGAGGTTTAAATACGTTTTTATATTACGTACCTTCAGGAAGAAAATAAAAAGGTAGGTGGTTTATTCTACATAGTACTTGCTGCACTGTCTCATTATTCAGCTTTTCAGAAATTCAGACTTTAATATTTTATTCTATGACATTACTACAGGAACCTAGATGAATAATGTGATCCCAAATTCAAACTAAATTAACATAAAAATCAAAGAAAGTAGAAACTAAAAATAAATCACAAGCACATTTGAAGTACTTTTGGATTATCTAGTGAACACCTGACTTTATTAAATAATCTGTTTATTCTGTAGTACAGGATTTTAGCGAGTTCTGTTTCCAAAGAATGGTCCAAGTTAGGACATGAGAGCGATTTGTGGAATAAATAGAAATAATAATAAAAAAAAATATTTAGGAGTCTGAAAATTGGCTATCAAGGGATTCACCGATGACTTTTGAGAATTTCTTCGAATTTATGGTACTAAGACATGCCGGTTTCATCACGATGTGTTCCTTCACCATGTTTTTTTAAGTTTGAAAGTGGGTCCAGTTAATCAATAAAAATACAGAAAATAAATGATGTGGTCAACTAGCCCCCGCGGGTCCAGAAGCGACCGGGTCCAGCTGATCGAACACTCTATGAGAGCAGTGGTGATGAAATAATTTACACAAAGTAAAGCGCATGACAGGGTTCGAACCTACGACCTACAATTGGTAAATCGCGACCTTTTCCCTGGGCCACCAATGCTATCCTAGCATTAGATAATTAGATTTAATTTATGTACTATTCGCTAATTAGCATATTCCACTGGGCGGGTAAAGTCGACGTTGCATGAAGCTCAATATTTGGCAATCACGCAATCAGCCAAATTACGATTGAAGCTTAGCGTAGTGTAGTTTCTAGCTAATACATTTGATATTATTAACGTAAGTGACATGTTCTATTATTCAATGCTGGCTTATTGGTCAATTCACACTTTTAAAATAATAATATTATACAAAGTGTTAAAGAATTAACCCGTAAAACTTTTAGAGGTGCTTTAGACCATCGAACTGAATAACTTTCACTATGGGACCAACTCTGAAATAACGAAAAAAAAAACTGTTTAATACTAAACTTCAATACCTGCTTGACCAAAATGTATTGGTCAAGTAGGTATTGAAGTTTAGTCGCCCCCTTTCTAACCATATCATCATTCACACAGTCCGTCCATCGTTTCTTTGGTCTTCCACTACTCTTATAGCCATCGACATCCATAATCAAAACTTTCCTCACAACATTTTTCTCATTTCTCCGTAACACATGCCCATACCATGACAACCGATTTCCACGCAACTTTTCAGTTACCGGTGCCACTTTCAATCATCCTCTTATGAACTTATTTCTTATTCTATCTATTCGTGTAACACCACATATTCATTAAACTGTAGGCGTCAAGAACATGGTTAATTAAATTCGAAAAAAAAAACTAAACTTTTCACTTGTACCACACCAAATGTAGACTTAAAATAGTGAAATTACGAGAGAAAATGCAATGTAGAAGAGCCGGAGTCTTCACGTTCTACAAACTGAGTTCACTGATGAAGTATTAAATGAATTCCGTCGGATCTGGGCTGCATCAACTTCTTTTGAAACATTATTTAATTTAATATGAACCATCCTTAGGTTGTGTTCGCACTATCGGTCTGTGGTCTTTATTTGGAACTGCCTGTTGGTCTAGTGGTCGTAAATGCTACTGCTGAACATGAGGTCCTGGATTCGAGTCCTGGGTTGACCAAGGTGTTATTGGGTTTTCCATCTGAAATTTCTAAGTAGCAGTCCCAATTCTAGATTTGTGTCCGGTTGATGGCAATAGGCTCGCTCTCTGTTACATAAGACTTAAGCACACCAGGTGGGCAGCGGGATTGTCCGAAAGGGTTACCGCTACCCCGGTACACAAAGGGCTAAGGAAGTAACAGGGTGGGTTTTAGTCAGTAAGTGTCAGACACTCCTCCAGAGCGGGAGGGGTCATTTGATGATTTCCCATCCTCAAAAAAAAAAAAAAGCACACCAGGTGAAATAATAATAATAATAATAAACCATTTATTTTCAGGTAACAAAGACCCATAGATACATACCTTAACCTAAGTATACATAATAATATAGTAACAACTTTGTTAGTAAATAAAACTTAATAACTACACACATCAAAAGTGTCTAGGGATCAACATATATTTTTGCAATAACTTTTCTCCTGATTGATATTAATTAAAATTTTCTTTAAGGATTCATCAAATAAAGTGTTTTCGTTTGTCACAGTAACGATAAACCAAGTCACCTTTGCATTAATAAAGAAATTTGCCATTTTCCTAATAAAGGGATTTTTGACATTTGAACCACTAACACAAAAGTTCGAAAAAAAGACTGAAATAACAGTTTTCTCTAAAATTTTATTGGGTAACTTAAACAATTAATAATCCGTGTTTCTACCGCGAACACTAACAACACAAGAACATCGGTTTGGCATACTCAAAATGAGTTCATCCAAATCACGCTGTGGAATGGCCGCCCATGTTCGTTGCAACAACAAAAAAAGGTCTTCTTGCGACTGGATACCCTCCATATTCGGCAGAGCTCTTCTCTGTAGCATATCCCATGCATGCTCAATCGGGTTCAAGTCTGGCGACTGAGCAGGCCAGGGCAGGACATTGATGTTAGCTGCGGCGAGAGTCTGTCTTACAACTCTTGCGGTGTGCGGTCGTGCATTATCATGCATTAACTGAAATAAGGGACCGATTTGCACTTGTAGAGGAACGATGACGTCTGATACAATCGTCTCAGCATAAATTTGAGCGTTGAGGTTGCCTCTGATCCAAATCAACTCAGTTCTTCCGCCGATCCAAATACCCGCCCATACCATGATGGTTCCACCACTATAAGGATGGACTTCCTGGCAGGATTTTAATCGCTGTTGGCGTCCAGGGGTTCTCCAGTGTCGTATACGTCTTGTATCCGGTCTCATACCAAAACGAGACTCATCAGAAAAGCACACGAAACGCCATTGTTCTTCTGCCCAATTTCTGTGTTCAAGAGCCCATTGATATCGAATCCTACGATTGTGCATTGCTATAGGTGGTACCCGTAGCGGTCTTCGGGAATGAAGGTTCACTTCATGCAAGCGGTTTCTGACTGTTTGGTCGCTAATTAAGTTCCCTGAAGAGTGATGAAGCCTCACGGCTAACATCATGGCGGTTATTGTTGGAGCTCTTCGAGTTAAGATTTGAACGTATCGGTCTTGTCTCCGTGTGGTGCAGCGATACCGTCCTCCATGGCGCTCAGCCACGGTACCAGTGCTTCGGTAACGTGTCCAAAGTCGACTGATAACACTCTGACTTGTATTCAGAGCTAAAGCCACAGTACGTTGCCGGGAACCAGCTTCTATCATTCCCACGGCTCTGAGCATTTCTTCCCTGCTTAAATGACGTCGCCGCTCCATAATAACGTTGGTTTTAATCAGTAGTAGGGAAACAGTAGCACTAATAATGTCTTCAATGCGTTGTATGTTTTTATAGGGAAAATATTGACAGCTGATTTTCATCTTTTACTCGAATTTGATTCACAGTTCCTGATTCAAATTATGAAATGCACCAAAAAGGATCCATATAAATTTATAAAATCATAAATTTATTACAAAGCCACATCTCAATCTCAAGAAATCCGCATAAAAATGCTTGATCCCTAGACACTTTTGATGTGTGTATGTTAGTATCACTTATTTGCACTATTTCTTTGTGCGTTCTGGTGGTACTTATCCGCGAAAGCGGCGGAATATATATCCTGCGGCCAAAAGCTCAAAAAAAAAGCTAGAAATGTGGGTGTACTTACTATAAGTACTCTGCCTAACAGTTCATCCAAAACGGGCTTGATGATTGTAATGTTATGTTATAGTTTAAAACACGAAAGTTGAGCAGGACATCCCTCTAACCACTTCCCAGCTGCATTATATTGTGTTCACCATTAAATCTAAACAAATGCAACCGAACATCGACATTTGACATTAGCTTCTGCCCGCGCCACATCTGCGTTGCAAAGAAATATATTCTATGGCTCTACGCAAGTTTTCTATCAGTAGTGGCCCAGTGGTAACGGCCTCGACTTACGAGTTTTAGGTCGTGGGTTCGAACCCAGCCAGGCGCTTTACTTTGTGTAAATAACTTCACCACAACTGCTCTCAAAACGGTGAAGGAAAACATCGTGAGGAAACCAAAAATTCGAATACGTGTGACAACTACCAAACTGCACTGATCCCGCGTGGTAGATTATAGCACACTCCCTCTCATAGAGAGGAGGCCTGAGTCCCAGCATCGGGAACATTATAGGCTGCTTATGCTATCAGTGAAATAATTTTTGTTATCAAATCAGAACTTCCAGAAATTACCTCTTACTAACATCAAACCACTATTTTACCTCTTTGAAATCTTAGTGTAAATGGAGCAAATGTCATTTGAAGTCCCAACACAATTTACTGGGCACCAGTGTGATAAAATTAGGCCAATAAATCAAACTGGGATGCATGAAGAAGCCTCCTGGTGTAGCGCAGTTTGTTCCGCCAGTTATTCAACTGAACCGAGCGCTCGGCGCATCCTGGACAGTCACACCCAACACTATTTGACTCTCTTATTCTTCCGTTGTGGTGGTAGGGCTAACGCCTGCCTGGTTTGCGACCACCCTCCCACCGGAGTCCAGCGTCAAGCAGCCTGGCTGTGTTTCGTCGATGCGTGGGAGTTCCTTAGGCATCTTTTGGGCACGCTCGATGCATCATAGACTTCATCCATCGCTTTCCATCAGGCGTGATCTAGGTTAAGAGTGGGCGGTCCCATTAAGCAAGATAAAAAAAAATATTTGGGCGTTTAAATTGCCAATAACAATTTATGATATCTGTAGGCCAATTCTGCTAATTTAAAACGTTCAAAATCTAGTCGCAGTCGGCGACAAACAAATGTCAAAAACTTATCAAAATGTAGGGAAATTTGAGGTATTTTTGACAGATTGAGACTGAGATCAGACTGTGAACGTTCATAAAAATTACGAGAATTGCCCCTCAGGTATTCTTATGCCAACATACTGGGATCATCGGTTTAATGTGCTCTCTGAGGCACAGATGGTCGAAAAGTTAGTCAACCACAAAATACTAGTTCACAATTTTCGTATATGACAGTGTATACACGGCTTTACAAGTTCTGAGTCTACAAAGTATTAGGGATCGAAAACTTGAAAACTCTCGCGTTTTCGACCACTGTTTAATGTTTATCTTTAAACCTACCAGTGTTTATGTTTGAAATTATGGGGACAGTTTGAGTTTGTTAGTTTTATTTTAAGCCCCTGTTGACTGAGTTTTGCACGTACAATCGAAATACTGTGATTCAAATAGAATCTGTTTTGTATTTATATTGCGTTTTCAATAATTGTTTTTTTTTTCGGATTGAATGAAATACAACCGGCTTCCAAAAAAAAAACTACAAAGTGAAAAATAACTTTAATTTCTGAAATCGGTGTCGTTATTTCGTATTTTTGTTTTTGACTTTTCACTTTTTAGATGTGCTTACTCCACATAAATTCATATAACACTTATTGCTATGTAAATATCGGTTAAAATACACTCAGCCATTCTGCCGCGCTAACGAAGAATGCAATAACTCGATTTTGGACGATTTTGAGTTACTTAGAGAGAGTTACAGATTTCGATTTGCTGATTCCGAATATATATATAGCTCAAAATCGTCCAAAATCGAGTTATTGCGTTCTTCGTTAGCGCGGCAGCATTACTATGTATTCCTCGACAAGAATTCGTTTGATCTCTGCAATCTGTGTTCTTCTCTTCTCTTCTGTGTTTATTAGGTACCCAATCTATACAAATAAATGAAGTGTCTGTTCTTCTCTTCTCTTCTGTGTTTATTAGGTACCCAATCTATACAAATAAATGAAGTGTCTGTTTGTAATGTTAAAATAATAGCTTTTTACTTTTAAATGTATCTGAAAGTATATGTTATTAACACTTAAAACATTTTTTTTAAATTTTGTCTGTCTGTTTATGCTTTTATTTTAGATAAATAATTAGGGATCCGCGCACAAAAATTAAAACCCTTCCAAATTTTGCCGACATGCACGCGTACGAAATCGTGGACACAGCTAGTGTGTAATATTTATTATATGGCTACACATTGATACCATAATAGCCAAAATCAATCTGCCTAACTTTTCCCAACTATCTCGGGGGTAACCGAATGCAACTAAATTTCACGTGACCAGTATTTTACATGGAGTGACTGCCTATCTGACCTTCCTAACCCAGTTACTGGGTGACTGATACCATAATAGAACATAGACCGTGAAATAAATTCCTGTCGATTCCAGAAGGGCAATTCTCGTAATTTTTAAGAACGCTCACAGTCTGATCTCAGTCTCAATCTGTCAAAAATACTTCAAATTTTCCTACATTTTGACAAGTTTTTGACATTTGTTTGTCGCCGAGATGAGACTGCGACTAGATTTTGAACGTTTTAAATTAGCAGAATTGGCCTACTGTTGTGATTGGTGTCACTTCAACTTCTTCTTGTATGAACTAGTCGTTCGTGGTGCGTGTTCCGACACATCATCTCGAGAAGTTTCTCAAGGAAGAGTTCTGGCCGAAGGGTGTTGTGTACCGCCGTGGTGCGTGTTCCGACACATCATCTCGAGAAGTTTCTCAAGGAAGAGTTCTGGCCGAAGGGTGTTGTGTACCGCCGGTTTCGTAGCCGGCTACATGACACCAGTCAGCGAAACTCGACGCAGACATTTCGTGTGTGTTGGTTAGTTTTTTAGTGTAATTATAATGGTGTATGTATTTATAATATTTTTAAGTTATATTAATATTGTATTGTGTATTGTGTGGGCCTTGATGCCTGAAATAAATAGATAAATGAAAATACATATTTTTGAGGTTATACAGTATATATGTCATAGTCAAAGGTCGATATGCAGTCTCTTTCCGGAACGGTTGCTTTATTCTAGATTTGACCAAAGCCTTCGGGCAAACTCCGAAATAAATTCCAATTTCGGCCTTTGACTAAAGTGTTTTTTTAGTCAAACCTAAAAGTTATTAACTTTTCAGTCAAACGTCGAAAGTAAAATAATCTGTTTCGGGCCATGTCTAGTCGATACTAGAAGAGACTGGTAGACTCGGTCAAACGTCGACTGTACTTTGTAACGCGTTTAAACAAGTTTACACTTGCGGTGTTCCGCAAACAAGTTTATGCTTTCTATGTTAAATTATATTTATTTGAACGATAAATACACTTTTTTCTAGGAATCAAATAAAGGAATGCATAGAAGCTGTGTCTAAGAGAAATAAGTGCAAAAGATTCTAAAGGGCAAGGCTTTATAAAATGTCACTGGCACAAAAAATGCTCTTCAAAATTATGTAAATGTAAGAGATCTAACGTATTGTGCAATTCTTAATATCGTAATGCCTCATCATGTATGAATAAAGACATTTTTTTATATATAAACATCAAAATTTAAAAAAAATAATCTTTTTATTACGCCTAATCTAACAAACTTAGACATTCTAATACCTAATTGAAGTTTAACTGGTCTAACTCCGATTTAATTAAATTGAGTTTCGACGTTTGCCTGACCAAATTAGTTTCTCCTAGGTTTGACGAAAATACTTTAGTCAGATGCCGAAAAACTTCATTTGTTTGGGCTTTGACTAAGACTTCATGTCAGATCTGAGGATTGACTAGTCAAACCTAGGAGCGCCAGAGCTTCGAGGTTTGACTATAACTTATATACCATCTGTATACATACATTTGTGTAAATCAATTCCTCGCCTTACTGAAAAAACAACATCAATCCATTTTCTGGACGTACCATATTACAATAACATTTTCTTATCTCAGTCTTGCAATATAAATTGATTTCAGCCAAGCGTCTGTTTTCTCCAAAACTTTCCGGATTGCTTTTCTTTCAAACTATCCTCTGCATGTTCGGGAACTGCAGATTCTATAAATTAAATTAATGTTTCAGCTTTACTACAAATAGTTTGTGAATACCGTGTTCACTAAGTTATATTCACTTGTAAGTAACTGTCTTTATTTGGATAAATTATATTTATTTCTGCAAATTGGTTCAAAAAAACACATTTACCTACTCATCAAAATGAATTTATGTTTTAAAACTGGTTAGGTTCGGTGTCTCCTAACTGATTACTCTAAAAAAGACCGAACTTAAAGGTCACAGTCTCTTTTAAAGTCCAGATATAATCTTGGTCAAGCCGTATGAGGACCATGCAGGTTAACGGCTGAGATGGTCTTTTGAGGAAAGAACCATAAAGATTTAAGTAGATGCAAGCATTTGTCAGTAATCGTGTAACTCAACTGAACCTAAGGAGCTCAACGACGCAGCGAACAATACCAAAGAAAGAAAGGTGTGGCTTGGCCATTTCGCTACATTCACATGAGCGTAAGGTGAAAAATGGTAAGATACTGTTATACAATGGTTCTTGTAGTAACGAAACGGCCAAGCCATATATTTTGACTAAGGTGTAGTTAGTAGCTTGGCTCTACATGGGATCTGATTACTTTTTGACAGTGCGAGCTACATGGTCTCGTCTTGGCGACATTTAACATCAAATATTTTTGTGGGTAACGATTTTACTCTTCCCTATGACTTGGGGTTTAAACATAACTGGCGCAATGTATGGGTACACATCTGCCTGACCCTCGGGGATTACAAGCTTTATGTTTTGCTACAATGTGTCATCATTTGAGACCACATTTTTGCCTTATAACCTAGCAACTGACACTGTCCCTCTATACTTATTAATAGTGTCATTTGAAAACATTGTAAAAACCTATTATTTTAAAAAGTAACCATGGAATTCTTTCCGGCTTTTCTCCAAAAAAAACGACCAATGGAACACTGCACCTAGCTTCCGAATTTTCATAAGTGCCTAGGTTTATGTAAATTAAAATATTTAGAATTTAAATTTGACTTTACATAAAACTTTTCCAATTAAAAGTGTTCCATTGCTAAAGCTCAATCGATTAATTGTAACGCATCGACAGAAAATGCATTGATAGATAAAACCTCAGGAAGTTAGGTATCTAACTATCAACTACGAGTAGTTTTGTAAATAAACTAGCCTTAGTAGTTAAGTTAAACAAAGTAAGCTCATTGAATAAACACGAGGCCGCCTCATTAAACGGAGCCCGATATGGTGGTTCAAGCGCCTCTAATTAATTTATTCTTCAGTTTAAAGCGCCTACTTTGTCCAGTTTATTTATGATTAAGCTGTTTTTAGCGCTGTTTTTATGTCGTGTCGTGTAGTGTCGCTGTTTTGTTGGTAAACTAATGGTATAAAAATAAATGTGTTTTTTAAATGTTACTTTTAATTCTGTTACAATTTCACTCCAGATAAATACATGCTTGTTGGTCACTGATGATTCAAGGTTGGATGACAATGTGCACTTTTGTAATGTCTAACGTGACGATACTATCGTTGACGTCCACGGCATCAAGATAACATAATCAGCCTTTAATATTCCCACTGCTGGGACACAGGCATCCTCACGGTGAGAGGGAGTGGGCCGTAAACCCCACGCGGGCCCAGTGCAGGTATGTCTTCGAATTTTTGGTAACCGATGACTATAACACAGGCAAGTAAATTAATTGTATGGAAATATATGAAGACGCTTTTCCGTGCACGATGATATCATCACGTTAGAAATTATAAAAGTTATTCACGTTATTCAAATGCTTAAAAGTCAAAATGTAAGAATAAGTTCTGGATTATACGTGTAATTATCTACTTAAAAAGGAAAAGATTTTAAAATAAAGCTAAGTTACACAAATTACTGCCATTCTTTTAATTTCCTTGAGAGTTATTCAAAGAAGCATCTAATTGTTAACTAACACAGCACTAATACTGCCGCGGTATTCATTCGTTTAATATTATATTTGTAAACACGGTTATATAGTACGTGACAGTTTGTAACACTTAGGTATTTAGTGTAAGCACTGCTGACACGAGGTACTTAACTCTGTATGCTAAAATTATATGATGTGACGGAATACGCGAAGGAAAGGATGTAGGTCATCATCTACCTAGCCTTTTCCCAACTATGTTGGGGTCGCCTTCCAGTCTAACCGGATGCAGTTAAATACCAGTATTTTACATGAAGCGACTGCTTATCTGACATCCACAACCCAGTTACTGGGTAATGTGATACCCCTTGGTAAGACTGGTTGACAGAGTTTCGGGATTCTGACTACCCGTAACGACTGTCAAAGATCTCCGAATGACAGCCGGGACCAACGGCTTACGTGTTTGCCGTAAGCGCATAAAAATTTGATATATCAAAACATTTTGTTTCGAATCATCTGTGTTGCCCATTATGTATTTAACAGCACATTATGTCATTAAATGTATATAAAGATAAATTATTTAATGGATGCACAAGTTCTTTGTAAATATTAACTGTGCGAGCGTGAATATAATAATGGAAATTTTGATATAACTATGATGTGTTTTGATAAATATTGCAAAACTTTTGCAGTTGTGAGGCATCGACTTTTCGTGATAATGTAACTAACTGGTGATGAAAATAATAGACAGGTACATACAGAGGGAGATTCAAGGGTAAGTAGGTCAACAGATAGAAATTTAGATATGATGACTCACACAGCAACAAGAACCATTTAAAACGAAAACCTAAGCATGTCCAAAAAGATTTATATCCAGGCATATTAAAACTAGACGTCATATAAACTAACACTTACAACCAGATATTGTAGTGCGGATACTGGACTTTTTAAAAAAACAGCTGTCAAAATGATTATATTAAGTTAATTAGTTAGTTTAATTATTGTCCAAAGGGGAAAAAACAAAAATGACGCACGGTTTGTATTTAAATCAAAGATTAGTTTAACGAGAATGTGCTATTTATTATTTGTCACAGAATACAACAAAGATAAAAGATTATTAAAAGTTAAAATAATTAAAACAATAACGTTGAATCTTTGTTAGTCATAAAACTGCAGCTAGTCGAGACGACAAGCTTTAAAAAATTTCCACGCAAACAAAAATAAAATTAAACACGCAAATACCATTCTTATTAATATAATAAATCCAATAAATTATACGAGCTCATTCAAGGTAAATCAAAACAAAATGAACGTTAATTAAAAGCGAAAACATAAAATTTTCATTATTAATTAAAATAACAACGGTAGGGACAATATAAATCCCTTTGCGACGGTTCTTACTAGAACTGGGAATGTGAAATTTTAATAAACAAAGAGGTGTAATTAAATGCTGTGAACAGAGGTATTATTCCTTTAGGCCAATTCTGCTAATTTAAAACGTTCAAAATCTAGTCGCAGTCTCATCTCGGCGACAAACAAATGTCAAAAACTTGTCAAAATGTAGGGAAATTTGAAGTATTTTTGACAGATTGAGACTGAGATCAGACTGTGAACGTTCCTAAAAATTACGAGAATTGCCCCTCTGATCTTATGATCCTGTTAATGTCCACTGTTAAACATAATTTTCGCTATAGAGAACATTTTATAATGCTATAAAAATACACTTTTCTTAGGAGAGTTTATTAGAATATAGTAATAATAACGTTTACTGTCCCCAGTATTAAAGCTAATAGTAACAACCTTAAAACTACATATTTTGCTGTGGATAGCAGATTTCGGTTGGTTTGTCTTGCTAACCAGCATAGGCCTCCCCCAGACTCTTCTAAATTCCACGATCTTGTGCTTTTCTCCTCCACGCAAGCCTGCCATCGAACTGATATCTGCCTCCCATCTACGCACTGGCCTTCCTCGTTTCCTCATCCCCTCTCTCGGGTACCATTCAGTGATGTCTTTGGTGCACTTCTCTATTCTGCTTTGGATTGTGTGACCTGTCCACTGCCATTTTAGTTTTTTTTTATTGTGAGTTTTACGTCTGTAATATGCATTTTTTTCCAAGTTGCAATGTAACTTTATCGTTTCTCTTCAAGTTCAGTATGTAGTACTTAGACAAGTCTATAATTCCAGAAGCTAAAGGTTTAAGCGTCAGCATTATGCTTAGGTCTAGCGGTAAAAAAAAGTAACGAAACTTTGGCGTCATCGTAATCCATACCAATATTATAAATGCAAAAGAAACTCTGCCCGTCTGTCTGTCTATTACCTTATAACGCCTAAACCACTGAACCGATCGTTATGAAATTTGAAAATTTGAAAAATTAGGCTTGGACTTTTGTATCAAAAAAATATAAAATACACGTAGACAAGGTCGCGGGCAACAGCTAGTTTCACTATATTTCATGCATATCACTTTTAGGTATAATATGAATATATTTCTTTTATATAATCCGATTTTTTTGGGCGAAAAGGTCGTCAGGTACAAAAGGGCTCTCAAAAGAGCAATTAGGTAATTCATCAAATAAACCTAAATAAATATTTAGATTTCTGGGATTATTTAAAACTCATCAGCAGTTAGCACATACTTATTGGCATTTACAAAAGTTCCTGGGGGCCTACCACCACTCTTATAGCAGTATTATTTTAATCTTACTTCAGTGTGGGAAAGAGATGGAGCTGCATGTCCTGTATTGCTCCATCTCTTTCCCACACTGAAGTAAGATTAAAATAGTACTGCGCTGGTAGGCCCCCTGAACCTCCAGATAATAATCAATCAATAAATCAACTCAGCCTATCGCAGTCCACTGCTGAACATAGCGATAGCCCCCTCTCATGCTGCGCCACAACACCCTGTCCTTCGCGTTCCGCATCCAGTCTGTCCCAGCCACCTTCTTTAGGTCGTCGGTTTATCAGATAATAATATTAATGGGTAAATGACTTCTGGAAGTGATTGCAATGGTCAAATACTTACAACGATAGTTGTAAGTCAGTAAAGACAAGAAAGTGGAGTGTACCTAAATGCAATGGAAATAATTGAACAATCATTGAAAAACAAGATCAGCGCTCTTATCTTATATCGTACTAGCGGCCCGTCCCGGCTTCGCACGGGTGGACATTTATTTTTTAAACACTTTATTTTTTTCTTGCAATTAAAATAGCCTATATTAATCAGTGATAATGTAGCATTCAAATGATGAAAAAATTTTTAAAATCGGTCCAGTACTTTTTGAGCCAATTCGTTACAAACATACATACAAATCTTTCCTCTTTATAATATTACACACATCAAAAGTGTCTAGGGATCAAGCATTTTTATGCGGATTTCTTGAGATTGAGATGTGGCTTTGTAATAAATTTATGATTTTATAAATTTATATGGATCCTTTTTGGTGCATTTCATAATTTGAATCAGGAACTGTGAATCAAATTCGAGTAAAAGATGAAAATCAGCTGTCAATATTTTCCCTATAAAAACATACAACGCATTGAAGACATTATTAGTGCTACTGTTTCCCTACTACTGATTAAAACCAACGTTATTATGGAGCGGCGACGTCATTTAAGCAGGGAAGAAATGCTCAGAGCCGTGGGAATGATAGAAGCTGGTTCCCGGCAACGTACTGTGGCTTTAGCTCAGAATACAAGTCAGAGTGTTATCAGTCGACTTTGGACACGTTACCGAAGCACTGGTACCGTGGCTGAGCGCCATGGAGGACGGTATCGCTGCACCACACGGAGACAAGACCGATACATTCAAATCTTAACTCGAAGAGCTCCAACAATAACCGCCATGATGTTAGCCGTGAGGCTTCATCACTCTTCAGGGAACTTAATTAGCGACCAAACAGTCAGAAACCGCTTGCATGAAGTGAACCTTCATTCCCGAAGACCGCTACGGGTACCACCTACAGCAATGCACAATCGTAGGATTCGATATCAATGGGCTCTTGAACACAGAAATTGGGCAGAAGAACAATGGCGTTTCGTGTGCTTTTCTGATGAGTCTCGTTTTGGTATGAGACCGAATACAAGACGTATACGACACTGGAGAACCCCTGGACGCCAACAGCGATTAAAATCCTGCCAGGAAGTCCATCCTTATAGTGGTGGAACCATCATGGTATGGGCGGGTATTTGGATCGGCGGAAGAACTGAGTTGATTTGGATCAGAGGCAACCTCAACGCTCAAATTTATGCTGAGACGATTGTATCAGACGTCATCGTTCCTCTACAAGTGCAAATCGGTCCCTTATTTCAGTTAATGCATGATAATGCACGACCGCACACCGCAAGAGTTGTAAGACAGACTCTCGCCGCAGCTAACATCAATGTCCTGCCCTGGCCTGCTCAGTCGCCAGACTTGAACCCGATTGAGCATGCATGGGATATGCTACAGAGAAGAGCTCTGCCGAATATGGAGGGTATCCAGTCGCAAGAAGACCTTTTTTTGTTGTTGCAACGAACATGGGCGGCCATTCCACAGCGTGATTTGGATGAACTCATTTTGAGTATGCCAAACCGATGTTCTTGTGTTGTTAGTGTTCGCGGTAGAAACACGGATTATTAATTGTTTAAGTTACCCAATAAAATTTTAGAGAAAACTGTTATTTCAGTCTTTTTTTCGAACTTTTGTGTTAGTGGTTCAAATGTCAAAAATCCCTTTATTAGGAAAATGGCAAATTTCTTTATTAATGCAAAGGTGACTTGGTTTATCGTTACTGTGACAAACGAAAACACTTTATTTGATGAATCCTTAAAGAAAATTTTAATTAATATCAATCAGGAGAAAAGTTATTGCAAAAATATATGTTGATCCCTAGACACTTTTGATGTGTGTATATACTATAGATAAGTATGCTTACTTGTGTATGTACGACTTGCCCTTGCATTTGCTTGTGCCACATGAGAATGGGCCCTGTGGGCCATTCTCATAAGTGGCCAAGTTTTTCGTATCCTCTCCCATATAAAGGCATACAACATTTTATCTATCAAAAAGTAATATGAAACTCCTTAAGAGCCCGAAGGGAGATAAACAAAAAGTTTGGTCAAATGATGTATTTTGAAGAAAAGTTACAGAATAAAGTTTGTCTTTAGGGACTAATGAAAGTCAGGAAACAGTCGTACTTTGGTTATAACCGCTAACAAAACTTATTCTAACTTCAGTCTGGTTTGGATATTTATTTGATCGTGTATTAATTGATTTATGTTTCATTTAATAGCTTTGATGGAGTCCAAAATTTGAAGGGCGAAGGGCTCGTGGCTAAATCATATCAGCCCCAAGGGTCCATCTTTAAGTTTAAGCAATGCTTGCCGGGGTCAGTTCGTGATTTCATTAAACAGTTGGTCCCAGATGTCATTCGTAGATCTTTGACAGCCGTAACGTCTCACGGTCAGAAGCCCGAAGGTCTGACAACCTGTCTTGCCAAGGGGTATCGTCGTACCTTTGGTTGTGGAGATCAGATAGGCAGTCAGCTGCATTCGGTTAGATTGTAAGTTGAACCTAACATAGTTGGGAAGAGGCTAGACTGTTGTTGATGATGGAGGCAATACTAAACTACGATGTTATTCGTATCCCAAGTTTGTTAGTATTTTTTTGTCTTTCAACTTTAAGAAAGCATGTTTTCTGAGTAAGAAAACATGCTTTTTTGCTTTTTTTTAGTCCTTAGTTTTAATTAAAGTGAAAGAAATAACCTCCGACGACCTAGATATATTATATTCGTGGCTTCTTAAGTGATACTTATGTTGAGAAAGATCGCAGAAGATTGATGTAAGTCAACTGTACGTCACATTTTTTTCCCTTATGCGAGGGTTCAACAATAGGATAGACCCTAGAGCGTTTTTCTCGAAAACCAAATTGGTGCTCTGGTATTATGTTTTTGCTATCTTAGCCGGTTTCCCTGGCTAAGCTATCATTACTACTTCGGCCACCTTCCAAAAGTCTGGTACATATTTAAGCCTCAGTGCGGAATTCATAGGGGTCACATTAAATGAGATGTTTTATTATTCGAGCTTTTATCAAATCCATTTTCACCAAAAATAAAAACTTCTTAGTAGTAAATGTGTAAAACAGCTTTACAAAAGCACTAATTTCTAATACAAAATTTGTGCGGTTTAAACCCTTAAGAGGTACTCTAAATGAACCTTAAAACTTTAAAAGGGAAAGTGAATCTCTTTAAGTAAGGTACAAGAGACAAATTACTACAACGGATACCACTTTCCAATTTGTCTTCGAGAAACCGTACAAGCACTTTAAAAGAAAAACCAAAAGGTTCAGTTCTCTAATAGATTATTTACATTTGCATTAGTTATGTAGTAAGTAACCGACATAGCTTGCAAAGTAAGCAACCTGAAGTGGCAGCGGGCAGTAAAAGTGAAAATATTGTTTTTTTTTTTAACAGCTGTCATGTGTGGTTTTTCTGAAAGGGGAAATTATTCAGGATGGCCTCACAAAAACAAAAGGTCGTCAGGTACAAAAGGGCTCTCAAAAGAGCAATTAGGTAATTCATCAAATAAACCTAAATAAATATTTAGATTTCTGGGATTATTTAAAACTCATCAGCAGTTAGCACATACTTATTGGCATTTACAAAAGTTCCTGGGGGCCTACCACCACTCTTATAGCAGTATTATTTTAATCTTACTTCAGTGTGGGAAAGAGATGGAGCTGCATGTCCTGTATTGCTCCATCTCTTTCCCACACTGAAGTAAGATTAAAATAGTACTGCGCTGGTAGGCCCCCTGAACCTCCAGATAATAATCAATCAATAAATCAACTCAGCCTATCGCAGTCCACTGCTGAACATAGCGATAGCCCCCTCTCATGCTGCGCCACAACACCCTGTCCTTCGCGTTCCGCATCCAGTCTGTCCCAGCCACCTTCTTTAGGTCGTCGGTTTATCAGATAATAATATTAATGGGTAAATGACTTCTGGAAGTGATTGCAATGGTCAAATACTTACAACGACAGTTGTAAGTCAGTAAAGACAAGAAAGTGGAGTGTACCTAAATGCAATGGAAATAATTGAACAATCATTGAAAAACAAGATCAGCGCTCTTATCTTATATCGTACTAGCGGCCCGTCCCGGCTTCGCACGGGTGGACATTTATTTTTTAAACACTTTATTTTTTTCTTGCAATTAAAATAGCCTATATTAATCAGTGATAATGTAGCATTCAAATGATGAAAAAATTTTTAAAATCGGTCCAGTACTTTTTGAGCCAATTCGTTACAAACATACATACAAATCTTTCCTCTTTATAATATTACACACATCAAAAGTGTCTAGGGATCAAGCATTTTTATGCGGATTTCTTGAGATTGAGATGTGGCTTTGTAATAAATTTATGATTTTATAAATTTATATGGATCCTTTTTGGTGCATTTCATAATTTGAATCAGGAACTGTGAATCAAATTCGAGTAAAAGATGAAAATCAGCTGTCAATATTTTCCCTATAAAAACATACAACGCATTGAAGACATTATTAGTGCTACTGTTTCCCTACTACTGATTAAAACCAACGTTATTATGGAGCGGCGACGTCATTTAAGCAGGGAAGAAATGCTCAGAGCCGTGGGAATGATAGAAGCTGGTTCCCGGCAACGTACTGTGGCTTTAGCTCAGAATACAAGTCAGAGTGTTATCAGTCGACTTTGGACACGTTACCGAAGCACTGGTACCGTGGCTGAGCGCCATGGAGGACGGTATCGCTGCACCACACGGAGACAAGACCGATACATTCAAATCTTAACTCGAAGAGCTCCAACAATAACCGCCATGATGTTAGCCGTGAGGCTTCATCACTCTTCAGGGAACTTAATTAGCGACCAAACAGTCAGAAACCGCTTGCATGAAGTGAACCTTCATTCCCGAAGACCGCTACGGGTACCACCTACAGCAATGCACAATCGTAGGATTCGATATCAATGGGCTCTTGAACACAGAAATTGGGCAGAAGAACAATGGCGTTTCGTGTGCTTTTCTGATGAGTCTCGTTTTGGTATGAGACCGAATACAAGACGTATACGACACTGGAGAACCCCTGGACGCCAACAGCGATTAAAATCCTGCCAGGAAGTCCATCCTTATAGTGGTGGAACCATCATGGTATGGGCGGGTATTTGGATCGGCGGAAGAACTGAGTTGATTTGGATCAGAGGCAACCTCAACGCTCAAATTTATGCTGAGACGATTGTATCAGACGTCATCGTTCCTCTACAAGTGCAAATCGGTCCCTTATTTCAGTTAATGCATGATAATGCACGACCGCACACCGCAAGAGTTGTAAGACAGACTCTCGCCGCAGCTAACATCAATGTCCTGCCCTGGCCTGCTCAGTCGCCAGACTTGAACCCGATTGAGCATGCA
Organism: Globia sparganii; assembly: GCA_949316385.1. NCBI lineage: Eukaryota > Metazoa > Arthropoda > Insecta > Lepidoptera > Noctuidae > Globia > Globia sparganii. Next base: position 9,468,007 of record OX438675.1, on the reverse strand, counting down.
TGGGATATGCTACAGAGAAGAGCTCTGCCGAATATGGAGGGTATCCAGTCGCAAGAAGACCTTTTTTTGTTGTTGCAACGAACATGGGCGGCCATTCCACAGCGTGATTTGGATGAACTCATTTTGAGTATGCCAAACCGATGTTCTTGTGTTGTTAGTGTTCGCGGTAGAAACACGGATTATTAATTGTTTAAGTTACCCAATAAAATTTTAGAGAAAACTGTTATTTCAGTCTTTTTTTCGAACTTTTGTGTTAGTGGTTCAAATGTCAAAAATCCCTTTATTAGGAAAATGGCAAATTTCTTTATTAATGCAAAGGTGACTTGGTTTATCGTTACTGTGACAAACGAAAACACTTTATTTGATGAATCCTTAAAGAAAATTTTAATTAATATCAATCAGGAGAAAAGTTATTGCAAAAATATATGTTGATCCCTAGACACTTTTGATGTGTGTATATACTATAGATAAGTATGCTTACTTGTGTATGTACGACTTGCCCTTGCATTTGCTTGTGCCACATGAGAATGGGCCCTGTGGGCCATTCTCATAAGTGGCCAAGTTTTTCGTATCCTCTCCCATATAAAGGCATACAACATTTTATCTATCAAAAAGTAATATGAAACTCCTTAAGAGCCCGAAGGGAGATAAACAAAAAGTTTGGTCAAATGATGTATTTTGAAGAAAAGTTACAGAATAAAGTTTGTCTTTAGGGACTAATGAAAGTCAGGAAACAGTCGTACTTTGGTTATAACCGCTAACAAAACTTATTCTAACTTCAGTCTGGTTTGGATATTTATTTGATCGTGTATTAATTGATTTATGTTTCATTTAATAGCTTTGATGGAGTCCAAAATTTGAAGGGCGAAGGGCTCGTGGCTAAATCATATCAGCCCCAAGGGTCCATCTTTAAGTTTAAGCAATGCTTGCCGGGGTCAGTTCGTGATTTCATTAAACAGTTGGTCCCAGATGTCATTCGTAGATCTTTGACAGCCGTAACGTCTCACGGTCAGAAGCCCGAAGGTCTGACAACCTGTCTTGCCAAGGGGTATCGTCGTACCTTTGGTTGTGGAGATCAGATAGGCAGTCAGCTGCATTCGGTTAGATTGTAAGTTGAACCTAACATAGTTGGGAAGAGGCTAGACTGTTGTTGATGATGGAGGCAATACTAAACTACGATGTTATTCGTATCCCAAGTTTGTTAGTATTTTTTTGTCTTTCAACTTTAAGAAAGCATGTTTTCTGAGTAAGAAAACATGCTTTTTTGCTTTTTTTTAGTCCTTAGTTTTAATTAAAGTGAAAGAAATAACCTCCGACGACCTAGATATATTATATTCGTGGCTTCTTAAGTGGTACTTATGTTGAGAAAGATCGCAGAAGATTGATGTAAGTCAACTGTACGTCACATTTTTTTCCCTTATGCGAGGGTTCAACAATAGGATAGACCCTAGAGCGTTTTTCTCGAAAACCAAATTGGTGCTCTGGTATTATGTTTTTGCTATCTTAGCCGGTTTCCCTGGCTAAGCTATCATTACTACTTCGGCCACCTTCCAAAAGTCTGGTACATATTTAAGCCTCAGTGCGGAATTCATAGGGGTCACATTAAATGAGATGTTTTATTATTCGAGCTTTTATCAAATCCATTTTCACCAAAAATAAAAACTTCTTAGTAGTAAATGTGTAAAACAGCTTTACAAAAGCACTAATTTCTAATACAAAATTTGTGCGGTTTAAACCCTTAAGAGGTACTCTAAATGAACCTTAAAACTTTAAAAGGGAAAGTGAATCTCTTGAAGTAAGGTACAAGAGACAAATTACTACAACGGATACCACTTTCCAATTTGTCTTCGAGAAACCGTACAAGCACTTTAAAAGAAAAACCAAAAGGTTCAGTTCTCTAATAGATTATTTACATTTGCATTAGTTGATGTAGTAAGTAACCGACATAGCTTGCAAAGTAAGCAACCTGAAGTGGCAGCGGGCAGTAAAAGTGAAAATATTGTTTTTTTTTTTAACAGCTGTCATGTGTGGTTTTTCTGAAAGGGGAAATTATTCAGGATGGCCTCACAAAAACAAAAAAAAATATTAAAAGCACCATTATTTAATAAACAAATATTTTAAATCCCGATATATTTTTTTAAAATATTATTTTTGCACATTGAAACAAAAAAAAAATGGCTAAATATTATTTTTAAAAGCAATTATTGTTATTTAAAATATTTTAAAACAATAATAAAAGGCTTTAAAATATAATAAACCAATTATCTCCATGATTTGTATGTATGGCATTGATTCTTTTGCCTCTTAATGGAATCTATGAAAAAAATTATCTTGTGTCAGTAGGTTGTCACTTGCTTGTCACACTTACAACTGTCAAGTGACTTGTCAGTTGTCTCATTGTTTTAATCAACGTTTTTAATTTATGCAACGTTCGATAGAGCCAATAAATATAAAATTGGATTTGGAATAGGTGAACATTTTTGTGTAGGTATCAGGTAGAGAAATAAAAGTAATGTATTTGATTAAGTATATTTGTTTGTATTTATTCTACCTCTTTATTTTCAACATCCTCCCTTCCAATTATATTATCAAGAAACTGTGCAGGCGGTAATATGTTGTTTTAATGCCGAGCCCATCCAAGATACCATATGATCGTCATTACATGAGCACAGCTTCCAACAGTTGGCTTCCCTACTATACAGCAACAGAAAAATATTATTTTAAAGAAAGGGTGCTTTAAAAAAAAAATAAAACATAAATAGAAAGTTTCCTTAATTTATGTACACACATCAAAAGTGTCTAGGGATCAAGCATTTTTATGCGGATTTCTTGAGATTGAGATGTGGCTTTGTAATAAATTTATGATTTTATAAATTTATATGGATCCTTTTTGGTGCATTTCATAATTTGAATCAGGAACTGTGAATCAAATTCGAGTAAAAGATGAAAATCAGCTGTCAATATTTTCCCTATAAAAACATACAACGCATTGAAGACATTATTAGTGCTACTGTTTCCCTACTACTGATTAAAACCAACGTTATTATGGAGCGGCGACGTCATTTAAGCAGGGAAGAAATGCTCAGAGCCGTGGGAATGATAGAAGCTGGTTCCCGGCAACGTACTGTGGCTTTAGCTCTGAATACAAGTCAGAGTGTTATCAGTCGACTTTGGACACGTTACCGAAGCACTGGTACCGTGGCTGAGCGCCATGGAGGACGGTATCGCTGCACCACACGGAGACAAGACCGATACATTCAAATCTTAACTCGAAGAGCTCCAACAATAACCGCCATGATGTTAGCCGTGAGGCTTCATCACTCTTCAGGGAACTTAATTAGCGACCAAACAGTCAGAAACCGCTTGCATGAAGTGAACCTTCATTCCCGAAGACCGCTACGGGTACCACCTATAGCAATGCACAATCGTAGGATTCGATATCAATGGGCTCTTGAACACAGAAATTGGGCAGAAGAACAATGGCGTTTCGTGTGCTTTTCTGATGAGTCTCGTTTTGGTATGAGACCGGATACAAGACGTATACGACACTGGAGAACCCCTGGACGCCAACAGCGATTAAAATCCTGCCAGGAAGTCCATCCTTATAGTGGTGGAACCATCATGGTATGGGCGGGTATTTGGATCGGCGGAAGAACTGAGTTGATTTGGATCAGAGGCAACCTCAACGCTCAAATTTATGCTGAGACGATTGTATCAGACGTCATCGTTCCTCTACAAGTGCAAATCGGTCCCTTATTTCAGTTAATGCATGATAATGCACGACCGCACACCGCAAGAGTTGTAAGACAGACTCTCGCCGCAGCTAACATCAATGTCCTGCCCTGGCCTGCTCAGTCGCCAGACTTGAACCCGATTGAGCATGCATGGGATATGCTACAGAGAAGAGCTCTGCCGAATATGGAGGGTATCCAGTCGCAAGAAGACCTTTTTTTGTTGTTGCAACGAACATGGGCGGCCATTCCACAGCGTGATTTGGATGAACTCATTTTGAGTATGCCAAACCGATGTTCTTGTGTTGTTAGTGTTCGCGGTAGAAACACGGATTATTAATTGTTTAAGTTACCCAAAAAATTTTAGAGAAAACTGTTATTTCAGTCTTTTTTTCGAACTTTTGTGTTAGTGGTTCAAATGTCAAAAATCCCTTTATTAGGAAAATGGCAAATTTCTTTATTAATGCAAAGGTGACTTGGTTTATCGTTACTGTGACAAACGAAAACACTTTATTTGATGAATCCTTAAAGAAAATTTTAATTAATATCAATCAGGAGAAAAGTTATTGCAAAAATATATGTTGATCCCTAGACACTTTTGATGTGTGTACTTTCATAAAAATATAATCTCTTACCTGTTCACAGCAGCTTCGAATTAAAGCCCAGCCTCCATACAAAAACCTGACATGTCCTTTTCATCGGCGAGCCATTGATATATATGTTACACTAGATTAGCAATTACCGCACCAAGGCGTTGCCACTAGGCTGATGGCCACAGCCATCAGCGTAGCTAACGTCAGTTCAGTGCTCTGTTTGACGCCAACCGAAGTCAACCGAGTGACATGCGACAAAAAATATCGCGAAAGAGTGCGATTCAAGATCACAAAAACATAATAAATTAACCGGAATTACTTTACACACGTAAATTAATTGTCTCTGTGTTTATATCAACGTAAAAACGCAATAAAATGTAAAATTTTGTATATTAGGTTCAGTGTTACCACTAAAAACTTAGTTTTAGTTTCCCACATTAGTGGGAATTTTTAATTTATGGAATAAGTGATTTTAAACATTTTTTAATAATAACAACGTAGCAGGGTGCCTAAAGATGCAGCACGCAGTGAAAAATGGGTGGAAATAATCCGATTGCTGAGAAAAGAGATTGACTGGCTACCTACTAAATCATTTAATTTCATTAATAATTAAGAAAAAATATTAAAAAAGAAAATGTCTTAGTTATTTTCATTATTTATAAACTTCTATTACACATCCAATAAGAAATACATAATTCAAATATTTAAAAAATAATTGAACTTAACCTAAAACGCTTTTTATGACTTAAAATGTTGGGTAAAATTTCGCATGGGTAGGCAACCCCATCCCGTCATTGAATGTTTATATTGCGGTCTTTGTCTAATCTAAGCGACGGTATTATTCTTACGACGTGTGTAAGTGAGACAGATATATGTTTACTTTTAAATGTTTATTGGTTTCAAAGCTACGTTGTCGCGTTTATAAAGTGGCTACACTTTTTTGACATATTTTATTGAGGTTTGCTTCTCTAGTTATATAGCTCAATGCGGCGAGCCCTATATTTTTCAGAGAATTTCAACACTGCGGTGTAGAATATTGCAGTTTTAGGTCAGCGCCATCTCTTGACCGATAGTGGAACTAATTAAATTTTTGTTGATGATTTCTGAAAAAAATGTGCTATTTAGAGACATCGTTTTATTATTCCTGTAATGTTCACATAAACTACTATCACATAGAATAATTTCAATATGTTCTCGGTATTATTTTACATTTTTCATCAAGAGTCGACAACTATGCAGCCTAAACAAAAAGAAAAGACAAAGTGTTCGAGAATGTGCAAACAGCGCTCTTTCATATGATCCCCCCACCTAGTAGCCCACTTCGATCTTTAAGGGCCCTTTCAGCCATTTTTTTCAGAAAAAAAATCTTTCTTATTTGAAAATATTTAGGCAAACGTCTTCTAAAACTGTTCTAAATTTCAAGTTGATAGCATTAGTAGTTATCGAGATATCCAGCTGAGAAAAACAGACACTCAGACTGAGTCGCACCATAAGGGTTCCTTTTACCATTTTGGTACGGAACCCTAATAAATGCTCATGAATATTTTATAAGATGCTTGATGTCATCTTAGTCCACACGTCTCGTAGTAATCATTTTATTTTCTGAATTCAATGTTTTATCTATCTAGTCGTTCTGGTGACCCGACTACCGAGAAACCTAAACAGAGGCTTGAGTAGGCTAGGAATGGGTAATAAATATATAATAAGCGGGGGTGTGAAATAAACCACGCATTGCGATTCTTATTCAATACCATTAAACGGTTGAATGCCGTTATTACAGAAGCAATTAAAAAGCCACTGTGTATCGCGTGGATCCACGTTCAATATGAAGGGTTAAAAGGCTTGCAAGCCTTTATTTTACAGAATACAAGGCCCTGTTGTCGCCCCGAATACGAGTTGTAGGTCGTGGGTACGAAACCAGGCGCGTTACTTTGTGAAACTGCTCATAAAATGGTAAAGGAAAACATAAAACGGTATGTTCTAGCAACCGAAATTTCGAAGACTTGTGACATCTACCAATCCGCACTGGACCCCCGTGGTGAATTAAAGTCTATTTCATCCAACAGAGAGGAAGCCTGTGTCTCAGAAGTGGGAACATTATAGGCTAGACTGATACTGAGATGTTATAAGAAAGAACACCTTTAAAAAATTATGTAAATGTAGGTACTGAACAGCAGATTTTTTTTTCGCGAATTCAGGTTTGGTCCCATAGTAAAAGTTGTTTGTTATCATGAGTGCAATCACGTGTTTAGGTATCGGTCACTAATTACCAGTTAGGTACCCTACATGCCATGAACCTTCTACATTATCCTGGCTAGTGAAACAAGTCTCCTTGCAAATGACCAGTCACGCTCAGCAATTACTTGTTACAGATGTGCTCAGCAGCCTTTACTTACTAGCTGTTCCCATTTGGTTCTTTAAAGTGAAGTAAAATGAAGTTACAAGAAGCATTTGTGTCGGTCAGTAATGCATGGACGAAGGTCGATTCTTGAGGCTGATCAGTACATTGGGTGCAACATTATTCTGTAAATTGGTTGTAACAAACACAATAACCCGTAATTTTTATTTTAACCTTATGAGATCGGCCTATTCGACTTCTCTGACGAGTAACACCGAAACAAACTGAGATGCCATATGGCTCTATAAAAATCCAGAAGTTATCTTGGTCAGATTTTTTGAGGATTGCATGTTTCTAGCCATGGATATAAGAAAGAAGGTTCCAACTATATATTACGTATCTTATACATTCATCTACTTAATAAAAAAACTGACAGACTTCGCACAGCCAGTACAAGAGTTCCATATTATATAACGAAATTGAGCGCTAAGGAAGGATTTTTGAAAATTCATCACCTAAAGGGTTTAATACAGGATGAAAATTTAAATGTAAGTATGGGTTTTTACTGATAGCAAATACCATCAGGCTTGTAAAGTTATAAAAAACTAACCTTTTTCGAACGGTGCACCATCATATTTACAACTACACACATCAAAAGTGTCTAGGGATCAAGCATTTTTATGGGGATTTCTTGAGATTGAGATGTGGCTTTGTAATAAATTTATGATTTTATAAATTTATATGGATCCTTTTTGGTGCATTTCATAATTTGAATCAGGAACTGTGAATCAAATTCGAGTAAAAGATGAAAATCAGCTGTCAATATTTTCCCTATAAAAACATACAACGCATTGAAGACATTATTAGTGCTACTGTTTCCCTACTACTGATTAAAACCAACGTTATTATGGAGCGGCGACGTCATTTAAGCAGGGAAGAAATGCTCAGAGCCGTGGGAATGATAGAAGCTGGTTCCCGGCAACGTACTGTGGCTTTAGCTCTGAATACAAGTCAGAGTGTTATCAGTCGACTTTGGACACGTTACCGAAGCACTGGTACCGTGGCTGAGCGCCATGGAGGACGGTATCGCTGCACCACACGGAGACAAGACCGATACATTCAAATCTTAACTCGAAGAGCTCCAACAATAACCGCCATGATGTTAGCCGTGAGGCTTCATCACTCTTCAGGGAACTTAATTAGCGACCAAACAGTCAGAAACCGCTTGCATGAAGTGAACCTTCATTCCCGAAGACCGCTACGGGTACCACCTATAGCAATGCACAATCGTAGGATTCGATATCAATGGGCTCTTGAACACAGAAATTGGGCAGAAGAACAATGGCGTTTCGTGTGCTTTTCTGATGAGTCTCGTTTTGGTATGAGACCGGATACAAGACGTATACGACACTGGAGAACCCCTGGACGCCAACAGCGATTAAAATCCTGCCAGGAAGTCCATCCTTATAGTGGTGGAACCATCATGGTATGGGCGGGTATTTGGATCGGCGGAAGAACTGAGTTGATTTGGATCAGAGGCAACCTCAACGCTCAAATTTATGCTGAGACGATTGTATCAGACGTCATCGTTCCTCTACAAGTGCAAATCGGTCCCTTATTTCAGTTAATGCATGATAATGCACGACCGCACACCGCAAGAGTTGTAAGACAGACTCTCGCCGCAGCTAACATCAATGTCCTGCCCTGGCCTGCTCAGTCGCCAGACTTGAACCCGATTGAGCATGCATGGGATATGCTACAGAGAAGAGCTCTGCCGAATATGGAGGGTATCCAGTCGCAAGAAGACCTTTTTTTGTTGTTGCAACGAACATGGGCGGCCATTCCACAGCGTGATTTGGATGAACTCATTTTGAGTATGCCAAACCGATGTTCTTGTGTTGTTAGTGTTTGCGGTAGAAACACGGATTATTAATTGTTTAAGTTACCCAATAAAATTTTAGAGAAAACTGTTATTTCAGTCTTTTTTTCGAACTTTTGTGTTAGTGGTTCAAATGTCAAAAATCCCTTTATTAGGAAAATGGCAAATTTCTTTATTAATGCAAAGGTGACTTGGTTTATCGTTACTGTGACAAACGAAAACACTTTATTTGATGAATCCTTAAAGAAAATTTTAATTAATATCAATCAGGAGAAAAGTTATTGCAAAAATATATGTTGATCCCTAGACACTTTTGATGTGTGTATATGTAGGTACTACACACTCTCAAATCTGAACCAAATCTTCCTAACCTACATAATACGATACAACAATCAAACAATTCACGCTATACCATCCGTTATATCTAGTTCCCTCGAAGGCTAGCTCTCAATTGATAAATCCCTCCCCTGGGCGTCATTGTGGGCTCTCTAGAAACTATATTTTACTTCACAGGTTTCTATATTTTGTCCTATGTTAGACCACTTTGGCATTCGTTCGTTATTGCCAATTAGTATTGGAATATTGTTGGGGTATTTTAAATAACAGCCTCCACGAGTTAGTTTAAAATAAAATGTTTTATGATCGTTTACATTAACACTAAGCGACACATACATAAAAGCGCGCTGTTGTAATGTTAACTTTCGGTGCTAAGCTAAGCATTGAAATTCCATCAGTGGGATTTTGTTTTGGCAACAAAGGGCATTTTAGGATTCCTAACTAAGTTAGTGGTAGGAGAGTAATGGGTAACTCTCCGTCCGATCAGGACCAGGCCCGTGCCGGACGGCGCGTACGTGTTCCACGCGCGCCTCAAAGAGATATCAGCAGCAAGGAAGGGGCCCGACAGGGCCGAAGCCTGCCGGGGCAGCGGGATTGTCCGAAAGGGTTACCGCTACCCCGGAACACAAATGGCTAAGGAAGGAACACGGGTGGGTTTTAGTCAGTAAGAGTCTGACACTCCCTTCTGCTCCACCCAGAGCGGGAGGGGTCATTTGATGATTTCCCATCCACAAAAAAAAAGGGGGCCCAGAGGGTTTTTGAACAAGCATATGCAAGGCGAAAAGTTACTACCCACAGTCGACTTTCAGATTTCTAAAACGGCCAAAATAAAGTGATCAGAGCCGTTAATTTTTGTATGATCGTGTGCGGCCAAAGCCGTAATAACTTAAATAGGCAAACTTGGTGAAGAAATTGTGGGCTTTCCCTAATCCTAATCCTAGAGGGTTTTCAAAAACCCTCTAGGGTCCCATATAGTGCACGCACTGGAAACAAAACAGTTTTCTCTATAACAGACAGAATAGTTTTGTATCAAAACATGTTCTTGAGAACAATTTGGTAACTTAACAGATATTGTTGAGTATGCGTGCCATCATCGTTTTGATTTATCTATCTAAATACAGGTATTACAGAACGTCTCTGTCTGTGTGATCACTAAGTTCTTCTTAACCCCATTTTGTAGTTAATATGAACTAATCGGTCACACATTTTGATACGGCTTTCACCATCATTTAGATTTATTCCGGAAGGTTTATGAGTATAATAAATTAATATTTAACGGCTAATATTTAACTGATCCTCTGTCCAAACACTAACCCTCTCTTCAAAATTTCCTTCATGATAATACCTCAAGTTAGCCCAGGAACATTTGGCTCCCAGGCGTGATCTGCAGTGGCCAATATGAAAAGCTCTCAATCGATTGCGTACCCAAGTAGGCCGCTGCAGGCACAATTTGTTGAAATGGGGATTACTGCTCCATCCAATACCCAGTGCGAGTGCGATGCTTCAGATCAGATCATGCCCCACTTGTTGAAGTGTTCTAAGTGCCCGTTCACCTGCACCTCGGATAACCTAAGGAATGTCACTCGTGCCACAATCAACGCGCCATACTGGGTTCAAACTATATATAAAAAAAAAACAACTAGAAAGACCATCGATATGAAAGGAGGAAGAAGCACCTTTTACAACTATGAAGAAATTCTTGAACTTAAATAATGTCTGTACGTTTCGTATCTGTGGTCGGTAGGTTTCTGTGTGACGTATAGAGAACAATATAAAATACTTCGCTACCGCCACCAGATTGCCTCTTTTCTACGTGACTGACTCTGTCCGTTGGTTTAAATTGAACATTATGATACACTGGATAATCTTTTTTTATGTATCCTGTTTTCTTTAGGCCTTTAATACGTTTAATAAGTGTTAGTTACAAATGTGTCTTAGGCTGATTTTTCAATAAACAGTCACCTTTTATCTGAAGAACAAAATGTATGACAGTTTGACATATTTTCCACACAAAAGCTAAATAATTGATTCCTCAGTTAAAAGTTATCTGACTATTGGCAAATCAGCCCTTAATTAATTAATTAACTTGGTAGGTATTGAACAAATAATCAACAACCTTGTTAGCCTGTAAATGAAAAAGAATAAGTGGATTATGCTGTACAGTTTTTCGAATAGCAAATTACCGGATCTACCGAAAATATTACCATTTTAAATATTCAATATTTGTACGATATCAGTTAAGAAAAGTTTATGATATAAATAAGCCGAAAAAAATCATGTTATTTGACCTTTTGCCATTGGTACAAAGTTGAGAGTAAAGATGGCCTAGAAGTAACGGCCCCGCCTTACGAGATGTAGGTTGTAGGTTCGAACCCAAGCAGGTCCTTTATCGCCGCTCTCTAAAACGGTGAAGGAAAACATCGAGAGGTAACCGGCATGTCCTAGAATCAAAAATTCGAAGACATGTGACATCTACCAACCCACACTGGGCTCTCGTAGTAGATTACAGCCCACTCTCTCTCGAAAAGAGGAAGAAAGTATGCAATTAACCATGCACCACAAAAATACTATACAAGGAACACACTTGACCAAAATTAAAAACTAACATAATATCAAAAACAGAATTCTTTGTGCCTCACGGCAACGCCAAATAACAGATCCATTTCAGCAATAATACCAGACAAAATGTTGTTTGACACTGATTTTCAAATGAACTTTACGGACGAAACATCCTATTATATGCCTTTTTTATAATTATAAACTTGAAGGACTAGTTTTAGTTACTGAAAATTCTGTTTGTGGTTAATTAAAACTGTACAAAACTGTACGTATCACGTTAACTGCCAAAAATTTGCTTTAAAATTTTTAATTGGTCCGTTGTACAGTAGCCGGCATGTCGTTTAAAACTGTGAACGAAATACAAGTTTAATATTAAACCGGAATGACAGCCGAGCATTTAGTCTCCGTTTCATATTACATAGAGTTTGGTGTTATTTTCGCGTTGCTTTAAAGTAGGGTTACCTAATTTACAAAGTATAATTCTTTTTCTTTAAGGTCTGCTGCCTCGAAAGGTTTTAAAAAAAGAAATATTTTGGATTAAAAGATGACATTTAGGGATAAGACCGCGCATTATGTCACCCTATGTATTTTTAACATATCTATGTCTGAAACTTAATGGTGTATATAATAAAGGGTTTTATATTCTATCTAAGGCAGTCTCTTTATGTAAAACTAGCTTCTGCCCGCGACTTCGTCCGCGTGAAATTTTTTGTTTCCCCGACCCACCCCGTCGTATCGTATCGCCTGCCTGCGCTATTACTACGTTTTCGTTTAGCGAAAACTTCTGACTTTTTTCTTTTTGCTTAGTTCCTAAGTATCTTAGCGTGATGTTCAATAGCCTATAGCCTTCCTCAAGAATTGGGCTATCAAATGCAAAAAGATTTTTATAAATCCGACCGATACTTCCAGAGATTTAGAGCTTTCAAACACTTCAGCATTATTATTAGTATTATTTTAAAACTATGATATCTTCTAAGATATTCATTGAAATCAAATAATGTCAAAGGCAATTTTGTTCAAAATTAAATGCTTGTGATGAATAAAGTATTTATTTGGATAAGGATTTTAGAACAAATTTGATTACCATAAAAAAGGTTATATTTGAGTCAACCTTAAACGATAGACTTATTTTGTGCTGTCGTGGACTTTATTTAGAACTTAAAGGGGAACAATTCCGTAATACATAATTTTTGCGTAACTAACCGTTTAAGCAGCGTACGCAACGGATGCTCTCAACAGGAATGATTTTAACCGATTTTTGCAACATTTTTCAATGATAGTCCACTCCTATTGATTGTAGCGCAATGTTATATAGCCTATATCATCAGATTAAAAATCGTTTGGGATGTGTGCATTAGACTGACTCAAAGATATTATAGAGTTTCGACTTAATCGGACCGCACGTGTAAATTCTTCCATACAAATGTTGACACCCCCCAATCCCCCTTTAGGGCGTAGTTTATAAAAGCAAAAAATGCCAAACTTCATAATTTACTTAGGTAAGTATTCATGCCAAGTTTTAAGTTTATTAACCAAATGTATAAGATTTTTCATATAAACTGTATCCCCGCTTTTCTAAAAATCTTTTAGAATATGTTCATTACTTGACTTACAAATTATTTATACCAATTTTAGAGTTAATCAAGCCACGCAGTAACATCCTGAAAAATTAACTACCCCTTTACTCCCTGTTAGGGGTAGATTTTGGAAAAACCCTGATACACGTTATTCTTTATTTTTGGTCTTAAGTATAAATACTGAGTTTCGACTTAATCGGACCGCACGTGTAAATTCTTCCATACAAATGTTGACACTCCCCAATCCCCCTTTAGGGGGTAGTTTATAAAAGCAAAAAATGCCAAACTTCATAATTTATTTAGGTAAGTATTCGTACCAAGTTTCAAGTTTATTAACCAAATGTATAAGATTTTTCATATAAACTGTATCCCCGCTTTTCTAAAAATCTTTTAGAATATTTTCATTACTTGACTTACAGATTATTTATACCAATTTTCGAGTTAATCAAGCCACGCAGTAAAATCCTGCCCTGTAAAATAAACTACCCCTTTTCTCCCCATAAGGGGTAGATTTTCGAAAAACCCTGATACACGTAATTCTTTATTTTTGGTAATTAGTATAAATACTGAGTTTTGAGTTAATCGGACCGCGCGTTAAAATTCTTCGATACAAATTTTTACACCCCTCAATCCCGTGTTAGGGGGTAGTTTAGAAAGACAAAAAATGCCAATCTTTATAATTTACTTAGATAAATATTCGTGCCAAGTTTGAAGTTTATTAACCTAAGGAATAAGATTTTTCATACAAACTTTCATCCCCTATTTAACTCCCTTAGGGGTTGAATTTCAAAAATTCCTTCCTTATTCCTCGTCTACATTATAAAGGAAACCTCTGTGCAAAATTTCAGCTTTCTATCTCCAAGGGTTTAGGCTGGGCGTTGATGAGTCAGTCAGTCAGTCAGTCAGTCAGGACTTCTCTTTTTATATATATAGATAATACACCGACTAGTATTATCCACGAGTATCACATTATATTGCCATAACGTTCCTAACACCCTTAAATGTATGTCATATTACATAATTAATAATCAGAAAAACTTTATTTTGACATTTCAAAGTTTACATTTCTTAATATATACCTGCTTACATTAAAATAAGAATATTGTTCTAATTAAAATAGATATATATATATAAACTCACAGCTTCTTTCCATTGGGATAGACAGAAAATACATACATACTCCTTTTAAAACTAATTTGATAATAATAGTAAGGCAATTAAAGGTATTCTTATATACATACGAGTAGCTCTAGCATTCAAGGGATAAACTCGATTCATTTATTCATTTACGTCGACAATAACAGCAATCTCCTTTTTAAAAATAACTAATTTCGTGTGGTTTTTTAATAGACTGCAATTTTATACAGAGTGTAAAGTGCAGTAATTCAATACTAGCGTTAAGGTTAGCATTTGTCCCGAAACCACAACAGATGGTTCGATGCATCACTATAGACGAGCATGCTCTTGTGCCGTGAACTTATTGAATACCAGCTAGGGATCTAGTGTCTATGATTTATAATATGATAGTGATGAAGCTGCCTTATTACTTAACTTTGATTCTAACTTGATTATTTTCTTTTTTACTGCTTTCATATATTATTATCTTTTCTTAGTCATTGAATATCACGCATGATGCCCTTATTCCACAATACCAGCTTATTACTATCCCAATGCAGGGCAGAGGCCAAACACAAACACAATTTATTTCGTTAAGCTAGCTTTCTTAGTTTCCGAGATTTTCAGTTATCTTTATGTGACCCTAATTCATTGCTTTCGAGTTTATTTGCATTCACGCAATTGTACTTACAGATAATTCATATTGACTCATAAAGGCGCCGTCTCCACGAGCGAGAGAATCGCGACGGATCCGCGCTTCTGTCGTCGGGTAATCTCCACGAACGAGCGATTATTCCGTCAGCGTATCGTCGCGACTCGTAACGGAATCGCCACGTGTCCGCGACGAAGCATTGTGCAATAGTTTTGTTGAAAGAGTTCAGTTAGTTACAGACGAGAGCGAAATAGGTAGTGTTATAATACTGCGTTTGACAGCGCGCTCGCTGCGCTCTCGCTGCGAGAACGCCACGTACCGCGGCGAGTCCGCGGCGGGCGCGCGGCGATACGATGACGTTACGCTCACGCTCTGGCACTCGTCGTATCACTGCGATAACATCGCCGTGTGTAGTGTAGACACGTTCTAAAAAAGTGTATAGAAACACGTGGCACGACGATAATACTCGTATCGCAGCGATTCTCTTGCTCGTGGCGATGGCGCCTTAGGACCATTACCCGCAAAAATTTTAAACCCGACGGTAATTTGTAGTTCACAAGAGTGTACTTCGAGGAGTGTGCGCAGGAGCTCCACGACCTGATCTCACTATCGCCCTTTTACTACCGGAATACCAGACGTACTTCAGGGTACAGTCAACAGCAAAAGTAGACGATGAAAATCAGGAATTCAATACTAATGAACGGAGTTCACGTAAGAACTGTGTGGCGTCGAAGTGTCGTTATGTGATTGTAAATTATACCAAACATTTACTACTTCGACGCCACACAGTTCCGACGCGAACTCCGTTCATTAATTAATATTGAATTTCTGATTTTCATCATCTACTTTTGCTGTTGACTGTACCATACACACTTGGTTGATATCCCGACCAATCGTACTCAGCGCTTCTCCTCCACAATTATTATGCGCACAGCCAAAGTGTGCTAGGTACTCTTTTCCAGCGTCAGTGTTCCCTTCTACATTTAACCCGTCTGCCTTCGAAGCAAAAGTGAACAGGCATATTCTGGGCACGCTCGTTTTATGATAGACCTAATCCATCGCTTGCCATTGCAATAAAAAAAAACGAAAGTAAAATGGGTTACCCACCATTATACCAAATGAAAAAACGTTCAATTTATCGCTTCATCTAGAGGACGTTAAAAATCAGATTTGTAAATATTATTATGTGCGGTCACGTCCAGCAAAAATACCTCTCCGTGTTTCTTTACTTTACGTCTGAGATTTTATTGTATACCTACAAAAAAATTTTTTAATCACCATTAAATTAAAAAGGAAATGAAACCTTGAATAGGCTTACTCTTGACCTCGAATCTGGTCTACAATGGAACGATCGTGCCCAGAAAATGCCTGTTCACTTTTTATTTGAATATCTAAGCGTTAGCCTAATGTGTTTTTATGATAATTAAAAAACTTTTTTACAAAAAAAAAAAACAACGGACTTCCAAAAAAGACTGCAAAGTGAAAAATAACTTTAATTTCGAAAGTCGGCGTTAGGAAATTAAAGTTGTGTTTTTTTATTGTATAAAAGTTTTTAATTTTCACTTTGAAGTTTTAATTACCCCACACAAATTCGTACTTATAACACTACTTGCTATGTAAATATCATGGACAAGAAGTTATTATAACATCATCAATATACTAAGTGGCAAAAATACGTATTATTGAAGCTAACCCAAAAAGTACCAAGGCAAAGTTAATAAAAATGTATATGGGAACACCTCTGAGGCATGCCCTATACATTAATTTTTTTTTTTTTAAATCGATTTATAATTGACGGAGATATAGCGTAACATACACAAAAACAATTTCATTTACTTGAATTTTTACCAGTAATTTTGGCTTAAAAACAACTACTACTAGGTACTACTGAATCAATTTCGATGAACTTTCTATGGAACTAATCTGCTAGTACATCCTCTCAAATAAAAAAAAAGAATTTTGCAAATCGGCGTTTAAATAACGGAGTCCTGAGGTAACAAACATTAAAAAAATGTTGAACCGAATTTATAACCTCCTCCTTTTTTTTAAGTCGGTTAAAAATAGCATGATTTCTTTAGTAAAATATTTAGAAGCAACAACCCTATATTTTGAACGAGACTGTCGTTTGTATAAAGCGAAACGTTTTCGGCACAAGTAAACAACCCCGTTTCGGAACTGGGAGTTCCTTTTCAACGATTATTAACGAGCCTGTTTGCGAGGCGATTGCGTAACGATTACCTACTTAATTGAAGCAGTTAATCAAATAATTCTCTGGCTATTGTCTAGATAAATAAAGTGGGTGGAATGGCGTTATAATAATGCGTTCGTTGTTGAATTATATTATGTACTTGAATGTTGCAGATATAACTAAGATCAAGACTTACAAGCGGTGGTTGAAAATAGTCGCGTAAAATGTTTGTTCTTACTTATTTTAACGTGCAAGAGAAGAAAGGCGTTATGTTCGTGTGTTTGTCGCTTAATTTTTTAAAATTTTATTAACTTTTTTTTTATTTTGTTTTGTGGATCATGTGGTTTGCAATAAACATTTTTTTTATTTCAAATTATTTGATATCAGTAACGTTAAGGTATGTATCTAATTCAGAGACAAAATACCATTTTCTGTAGTTTAAGACTGTACTACTAATACATTTTGGCTGCAATTCTTATGATAATCCTCCTGAAAAGTGACAACTTTTACTTAGTTTGAAACTTTGTCAGTTCATATTAATAGACAATAAAAATCACTCGAACTTATGACAGTGTTTCTACACCAACTTTTATACTGTTAAAGCAAAATCTGTCAAGAAAAGGCTTAGGTAAAGAACATCCGAGGAGTAAGTTCGAGTCCTACAATCCAGTTTTTAAAACTTTATGAAAGAAGCTTGGAAGTAGTGGAAACTTAATAAAAATGTTCAGTTCGGTTCGAATTTCTAACGTTACCGTGATTAAATGAAGTGTATACGTCCCGTTCGATATTTGAATCGAAAGATAAGTATAAAAATAAGTTAAAATTCTCAAAGCAGAAGTACTTGTAGTATTAAAATAAAATATTTGATTAAAATTGCACTTGAATTTAATCTCTTCATTACTTTGTAGCAGATCAGAATCTAATCGAATAAAGTTAATATCAAGTTTGAAAAGTGAAATAAACCGATAACCTATTTATTTATATGGGACCACTCCCAGCTAGATGGACAGTCGAACTCAAAAAAGCTGGCTGGATAGACTAGATGCGGAAGGAGGAGGACAAAGTGTTGTAGCGCAGCATGGGACAGGCTTATGTCCAGCAGTGGACTGCGATACGCTGAGTTAATGTAGTTGGAGGAAGGCCTCATTAAGAATAAGAATAACACAGGTCTGCAAATTTTAACAATTATTTTCCCCTTTTAGATTTGAATGCTGATCTTGGGATATTTTGGTGCGTAGATTACGAATATGCACTCGGAATTTTCCTATCACCGTCAGTTTTTTTGAAAAATCCTTTTGATTCATTTCGAAAAAAAAAGGTAACTTTACTTAAGTATGTTTTTTTATTACAATTAAGAAAAAATTACATGACTTTAAAACATTAACAATACATTTGAGAGACAGTAATAAACAAATTAAAAATATTAAATACTTTTGTGGTATCTTGCTTTTTTTTACCGAAGCTCCAATTGTGAGATTTTCTCTTGAAATTCCGACTTGGATCATCTCGCTTTAACAGCCAACAATAGTCTGCCATCATTCTTTTATTTCACTTTCCCTGATAGCGACGTTCCATCTCTTTGAAATCCTGGTGAAATCTTTCGCCTTGCTCTTCACTTACAGCTCCCAACTTTCCTGATAGGAAAGTAGTCCAAATGGGAATTAAGGAAATTAAGTTTAATGCTCATTGAACATCCCATTTTTCCAAAATTTTCAATAATTTTCTCTACAATTTCCTCAACACAGGTGATATGAGATCAAAAGTATTGTTCTTCCCTTTTGACCACTTTCAAAGTTCACGAACGCACGTCGTACAAACTTTAAGCGGAACCCACTGTTTATCTTGATTAACGATTTTTGGGCCGAAATACATATTGTAAACGTTACTTATGAAATCGGTAATGTTATGCTGCAGCATACATTTCCCACAAATGTAGCAAAAATAGTCCGGAGAGTTTAAACATTTTCGCGATGACATTTTTCAAGTGAGCGTAACGTATTATTGCACGGAATTACTGCTTTTATGAAAACAATGATGATGCTACTTATACAAAAAAAAAAAAAATTCTACCTTCATTAACAGTCTTCTAAAGATTTAAGTTAATTTCTATAAAAAAAGAAACACTAAGTCTACTAGAAATGTGGTCTTTAGCAAATGACTTAAAAATACACATTTTTTTGTAATCAGCTCTCCAAAATCTATCCGAGTCAATCATCAAAACTGAAAAGGGAAAACCGTTGCAGACCTGTAAATTTCTTTGTTAAAAAATGTACAGACATTTGTACAAGGCTGCAGGGGGACATCGACGCGCAGCCTTTTACTATGGAGTCAAAATATGATTCTGAACTCGCCTGCGGTGATTTAAAAAAAACTTGCTTTTGCATACACGAAACAGCAGATTTTTTTTTTATATCCGACGAGAAATTTCTGCCCTAAGCATCTGAAATCATTTGCTGAATTTGGATAGGGTTTGCGCGTCATGTTATGCCACCCTATATATTATGGTGATACTCTATAGTAAACTGCTCATTTGTGTCTGAACTATATAGACATAAAATATCTGTATTTCAGAAATCAGCGCTCTTCCCCTGGTGTTGGCGACAATTAGAAATTAACTTTGCCACTAGCCAGAAAACATAAAAAGAATTTGGTCCTTTGACTAGGGACAGTAAAGAAAGATAAGAAAAGATAAATTAAATTAAACTGCTCGGAAACCCAAAAAGCAATAAGTAATTTCAGCAAACCACTCATGCGAACTAATTACTTACGAGAATTTTTTGTCACGAGTTTGATTCGATGGCTCCAAATTGGATTTTCGGAATTTTTAGATTTTCAAAACATGATCCCATTATATTAATATCGTAAGTTCTGCAATTAATAAAGTACATAACACAAACACCACGCCTTCTTCCTTTGGGGGTAGGCAAAAATAGGAATAGAAATAATATTTATTTATATAAAACATGGCAGACACCACCTGCAATCTTTACATACTCCTTTTTGCTTCGTTTAGGTTCGTGCATCTGGGTATACACGCACGATGGTTGCGAGTACTATGCATCTGACCTTTCAAAAAAACATCACCAGTAAGGTCACCATGTCGTTCTAGGGCACCCCTCCTGGCTTTTCCTCTCAAATCTGCCTCAGTCAAGCAATCGTGTTTTTTCTCTGCTCATTGAAAACCAGAATACATTATTAAACAAAGAAGAACTAAGCTCTTAAAAGCTCCACTATGTAATTAACCCATTCCATATTTTAAAAAACCTAGCTTAGTATGGAAATGAGGCAAAAATGCTAGCAAGCGTTTTTCCCTCTAAACGTCTCAGCATATTACCGTTCATACATACACGGTTCGCCGAACAGAAAATTTCAACCTTAGCTACTTACTTTGTCGTATATATTACATTGTAGGCTGTAAACAGACTAAGCTACACAAAAATCTTAAGTGTATTACGACTTTGGACAAAAGAACCAACACAAGAAACGGTTGCTACGGTGTTAATAAAGTTTTGTTTGGTTTTTATTTTTGTGGTCTTTCGTAATTCATTAAGGTGTATTTCGGCGCGAGGGTGAACAGTTTGAAGCATTGTTGATGGTGGCCTGAATTTTATAAGGCCCACTTAGTCTCGAGGGTTTCCATTTGCCATTATTTAAAAGAAAATCAATATTTAACGCAAAATGAATTTAATTTTACAACAAAATAATTAAAAACAATAATTAACAGGGCGCTCACTAGGATTGGACTGTCCCCAACATGACATAAAAAACGGTCCCTTTAATAACTCGCCGATCCACTGAATGGGGCGATAATGTCACTAAACGTTGCGTACCGTTTCACGTTATAATTTGCACACATTATGAAAAAATACATTTTATACACACACACATAATGCGGTGTTTTAAAAATGCCGTATTTGACGGTCAAATATCGCATTTTTCAAACTAAAATAATTTAATTTCATAAGTCGATCAAAAAGCACCAAATGCCAGATTGTATATAGTAATGACTTAAGTTAGTTTGTTTTAAAAGAAAGGATTCAAAAGAATCTTTCAGTCGTGTTCTTTGCCAAAAGCCACTAAAAATAAAATATTGTCCCGAAAAGTCTGTCCATTTAGCCAACGCCTTACCCTAAGTGCCCATATCGCAGTACATTCCACACATAATGCTTTTGCATAACCATTTTCCACCACTTTGGCTCGTAAATTATTCCATTGCGCTGGTCTAGGCAAACCTAATCGCTTTTATTACATCCTGTTTATTATTGCAAGAACTTAAGTTGTTATTTCTAAAGAAGTATCACGGTGAGGTAAGTGAAGTTAAGATATTTATTAAAGTGCCCGCGGAAGAGTGCTCGGTGCAAAGTATGAATAGAATGTTTTGTGACGTTCGCGTTGCAACTTTTGTATGAAAGTATTTTTACATTGGTATAAACTGTGTTGTGGAGCTCAGATAGTCACTTCATGTAAAAGACTGGTATTACTTAAGCTGTATCCAATTTGACTGGACCCACGGAGTACAGATTTCTGCACTCCCTGACTGGACTCCAACAAAATTGATTAAACGTTCTTAAATTAGTGATTTAATTTAAAAATATTATTAGAAGAACTAGGTAAGCTAAGAGGTAGCTAATAACAACCAGAAAAAACTTTTTAACAAAAAAGAAACAACCGACTTCAAAAAAAAAACACTACAAAGTGTAAAATAACTTTAATTTTAATTTCGGAAGTCGTTGTCTTTGGTTTTGTATTTAAGTTTTTGCCACCGATTTCCAAAATTAAAATTAAAGTTATTTTACACTTTGTAGTGTTTTTTTTTTGAAGTCGGTTGTTTTTTTGTTTTGTTAAAAAGTTTTTATTTTTTACTTTTTATAGTCAGAGTGCATCTCATGACAATTCCAATAAGCCCAAACACGGCTAGAATACATGGTTTTATTACGAAGTTCCGGTACCTACCTTCCAGCTTCATCATCAGATCGGTTTCGGCAATTTACTTTAAATACGTGTACGAGTAAGCGTTCATTGTTTTTGTATTTATTTGTACAGTAAGCTAGTTATTCATTTAATTTAGTATTTTGTTAGTTATCTATACATACAATAAATAAAACGTTCAAGATGACAAAAACAACTTTAAATACTATACGTTTTCCTTGATAGTAATTGCTCTGAGACGCATAAGCCTCGTCCGAGAGAAACTAATTTCAAATAAAGCGTCTTGAGAGCCATTTACTCCGTATGCGATGTAACAAGATCCCTCTAACTAAGGCTTCATTGCAGTCTTTTGAAATCTTTCTTAGATTAATCTACAACAAAATTCTAAAGTCTATTATGTTCTACAGTGGACACTAGGCACTATAGTTACATTACCTTGGTCATATCATATAGCTCACCCGAGGGTAAAAGAAATCAAAGCACTGCTAACTCCAAAAGAATAAAAACATTTTTCTCTTTGCCATTTGGGTGCATTAAAATACGGCCCAGTGATAACAGATGCTTTACTTTGTGTAAACTATTTTATCACCATTGCTCTCAAAAAGGTGAATGAAAACATCGCGAGGAAACCGGTATGTTCTAGAAACAAAAATTCGGAGACATGTTGCATCTACCAACCCGCACTGGACCCGCGTGGTGGATTACGGCCCACTCCCTCTCAGGGAGAGGAGGCCTGACTGTGCATAAAAAGCCTATACCATTCCCACTGCTCGGACACAGCCTTCTCTCGTCATTCTTAGCAGTGGGAACGTTATAGGCTGATTAATATGGTTATGGTAAAAGAGTGGTGGTGGTGAGTGGTGATACTCAGCAAAAAGACAAAATACCCCTAATTGCGAAGTGGACCAATTGCGAACTGGACCAATTGCGAACTAGACCAATTGCGAACTAGACCAATTGCGAACAGGACCAATTGCGAACTAGACCAATTGCGAACTGGACCAATTACGAACTGGACCAATTGTGAAATGGACCAATTGAGATTTCGGCAGTTGGACATAATGCGCCCAAAGGAAATGTTACTGGCAAAAAAGAAAAGGTGGTGAAGAAACAGTAAACTAACATTTAAAAAAACGTCAGCCCTGCTGCAACCTTGCTGATTGGCTAATATTTGGACCATGGAACGAGTTATTCTTATGCATATGTATATATACAAGGAGTTCGTGCCAAACGACTGATATAGCTAGTATATCGCTTAGCAGGTACAGTCACGAGCATAAATATATTACTATGAACAGCTCGTCAATACTATCTGACTTCATGAATCATCCATTAACATTTAAATTTAAATATAGCACAATTTCACCATTTTCTTATAGAAACACAATAAAGTACCTACAGCTTTTAGTTTTTCGACGGCAATCTGTTATTAAAATATGAGTAATCTAGAGCCTAGGCTTCGATTTACATCGTTAATAAGCACTGTGTCACATCTGTGACAGAAATTGAGATGGGTCTAAAGTTTAGACCTACGTGTCTTCAATCTAAGTCAAATTCAAAGTCAGGGAAATTAATTGCTAAGCAAATCGACTACCAACTTAAATTGTCCGTATATTAAAATCACACCTATCATTCTTTGGTAGTTGTATGAAAGGGTTTATAGCATGGGAACTTGAGGTAGGGTTTCAATTCGCTTAACAATTAATTTCCCTGACCGTATGTAAAACTTATGCTTATATTTCTTTTGCCATTATTTCTTCTCTAACGCCTAAATAATAAGTTTATTTTGACAAGATAAATCTCATACAATCCAAAGCTTTACGTGGATTTTTTCTTTGAAAAACTGATCTGCAGTTGTAAAACAAGTTATTATACTCGTTTTTCAACGGGAGGGAGGGATTAGCAATCGCAGTACGTTGTTACCATCTGATTATGGACTCTCTAAATTTACGCATAAACTTATTTTTGTAATTGGCGTTTTTTAATTGTTAGAAATAAAATTTATATTTTATTTATTTATATTTATAGATAATTTTATTGTACACCACAAAAATACATAACAAAAAATAGATCGAACACTAGAAAATATATAATGGGCGGCCTTATCGCTTATTTCGCTAAATTAAATAGGTATTTCTAATGTTGTAAATCAAAACTCAAAACTTTTGACTTGTCAAAGTGTTAACTAATCAGAATTTTGAAGTCAGAAAGTTGCCCATTCTGAAACTTAGATTCTTAAGGAGAAGAACGAGCACGAAACTCCATAGTTTTACATTCTTTTTAAATCAAGTGTTTTGAATATTCATTTAAACAAAATTATGCTACAGATCTTCAATTAACTCAACATCGTCATTCTTCTGACTTTATCCCGATTTGTTTGGGGTCGGCGCCATGTATTTTTCTTCAATACTTCTGTATAAAGGTCATAGCACACATATCAACTCGGAAAGCGATCGTCACCGTATCTCCTTTCGCCTCTCCGTTAAACAGACGTCAACCTAACGTAAGGACGTAACCAAAACGGATCAGCAGCGATACGTCGACTCGACTACGGCTAGGCGACGCCGCGCTTACGACTCGCCGACCGCTGGTTGATGGTGCTGCAGGCAGGCCGCGGGAGGGGTGAGAGGGGCAAGGGTGGACGAAGAGACGTAAGCTCGGGTACGGAGAGACGTAAGCGCGGGGACGACGAGCCGTAAGCGCGGGAACTGCAAGTTGATCACGCACCGCACCGCGGTATGTGAACTTGTCCCGAGGCGAGGTGTTTACTTTACGATTCCGATTAGTGTGCGTTGCAGTCGGCGGTTTCATACAAAGAATACTGAATCGCTCGAGTTGATACGGTTACGATCCCTTTCCGAGTTGATGTGTGTGCCCTGAAATGACCTTAAGTCGTCATCTCGGTAGTTACCTCTTTCTAGCCATACCATCTTGCACACAGTCCATCCATTGTTATTTTTGACCTACCCCTATTATTTATTTATTATTATAGCCAGGGTCTTAAAAACACCTTCATAAAGGTTACGGACTTATAAATGTTACTTATTGAATTGATAACAGAATCAAATATGTAACCCTTATAAATTGTTTTCCAATGTGTTAACTCATAACACTTTTAAAAGTATAACAGTAATATATCTGAAACCGATATAAAAGTGTTAACAGTGTTAATAAGTGTAACCGGTAAACGCAGCATTGCCGAAATAGCCGCAATCGCGACTGGATTGAGGCTATATTTTGCCATCGTCGCGTCTGTCTGTCCGCCGCGCGTTTTTGCGGTACCTATAAATGCTTATTTCTGTTACATAATTATATGTAGGGCACATGACCTCAAGTCATCATCTTTCTATTTACGAATGGCAGTTATGAATGGATGCTCAATCGATCTTCAAATAATTCCCATTTTGCGCTCCTATTTATTGAACACTTTAATATAGGTATAATGGTAGTGTTTTTATAAACCTCAAATAATTTCTATTTTGGGGTCCTAAAATTATAAATGGCGAATTAACTACGATCCACTTGAATGAAATAATAACATTTTATAACACATATAAAATGTTACACTTTGATATTGTAACATTATTGTGTCTGTTACATTTAAAAGTGTTTTTCTTTTAAAACAATTTGAAAAAACTGTGTTAAAACACTTAGGTATATACAGTTACAGTTTGAGTCCCTGGTTATAGCCATCCACATTCATATTCAAATCTTTTTTCACGACATTTTCCTCATACCTCCGTAGATATTCAATTAGGTAACTATCTATCCAAAAAGGTTATATGCAAATATGAAAAACAAAAAAACTGTTTAAAACAGTGCCTATAGTCGCTTTATTCCCTTGTTTACCTTTCAAGGGACCGGACGTAATTAATATATCTTTAAAATCAATGAATGCTCACCCGACCGCTATTATTGCTTACACGGCCCGCGATTCGTGACGTCACTCCCTTAAGTATTGATTAACCTTTCAAAATACTACGCTTTACTTTGGTGTAAATGTGGGCAACGTTGTTTAAAATATTTAGAGCTAACTTGAATGTTTGAAATGGCAAAATATGGCTTACTGAGGATTCGGAGTGCAAACACAATTACTATTCTAATTCTGTGTGTTTGGTTAAGTGGCTTCAAAAAATGCCGTATTAACGAATGGCAGTTATGAATGGATGTTCAATCGATCGTCGAATAATTTCCATTTTGCGCTCCTATTACTGAACACTTTAATATAGGTATAATGGTAGTGCCTTTTCTATAAACCTGAAATAGTTAATTCCTATTTTGGGGTCCTAAAATGTTTAATGGCGAATTAACTACGATCCACTTGAATGAAACGCTCGCTCGGCTCGCGTTGGGTCACACTTCTCACCTAACCTAAGCGAACCCATTTGGTCGGGGTGCCCAAGCTTATTTACTGAGAGCAATTCGACTCGCACGTGGTTGGTCACAGTTTAAACCTAACAACAGTGCGAAAAGCCTATAATGTTAAAAAGAGCCTAAACATTAAAGAAATTGTGCATCATGAAAACGTACATATTAAGTTTTTACAGGATTAGTTACATATTTCCCTTTATGAATCCATCTTCATTTGAAAACCAAATAAAAGGAAATGTTATTTAGGTGTCGAAAAATTATTTTTTATAACCGTGTTTTATTATCAACTCGGGGTCAGGGCAGTACGTCCTTGTCTTCTAAAGATAAGATCTCTATCAGTTACGCCATTGTTTACCATTTATTACCGGGATTAGAAGTACCCTATGTGTTAATCCAAGTTATAAACTATCTGTGTGCCTCACCCAAATCCGTTTAGCTGTTTTTGCACCATTCCGGAACATAGAACCAAACAAACGGACAAAACTTAAAAAAAACTATTATTTTCTTTATCACACTCGTTCCCACAACTCGTAGCAATTACTTTTTTTTACAAAATATTCAATGTACAGTTTTAACTTCGTTTCTATTTTATTACAATTATTATTGATATATATATGTACTATAATTATATAAATGAGCTTTTTAATGAAAATAAAAAGTGCTATTCTAAATTATAGACATTGTTTAAATTAATTTTATTTTCTAAGCGGATTTCATAACAGTCACAAAACGTTTTCATATTCTCAGCTATGAAACCAAACTTGAAAGTTTAATCTACAAATTCCTTTTCATTCCGCGCTCTTACATTTTTCAGTAGAAACTTGTAGGATGCACCAGCACGAGTCGGTTAGTGGAACACGTACAGTTACGAGCAAAAATTCGAAAGCGATTTTTTTATAATTGATTGACTCACGTCTTTCTGTCTCACCAGATAGTAGTTGAGCATGTGGTCGACGATGGTGAAGCTTACCTTAAAAGTAATCTATACACTCTCGACTTGAACATTTCCGCGTTATAGCTATCGGACACAGACAGAGAATAGATTTTGCCTAAGAGTATTGATTGAAATAATATGTAATTTATAAACGGATCTTTGATAAAATTATAACCCCGGCACTAGACATTATGTATTAAGTATCAAATGCGCAAAGTCGTCATTTATGGCACGAGTATTTGAGCAAGTTTGACCACAAACTATTATTTTACGTTAGACCGTGCTGCTGTTAAGGGCTTCTGGCTAGGTAATTACAGTCGCACGGGACGATCGATCAGGTTAAGCTACACTTGCTGCGGTTGGTCCTTGGATGGGTGACCATCGTTACATACCAAGACCCCTCCGAGTCTCGGAAAGCAGGTCAAGCCGTTGGTCCCGGCCGGCTGTCATTCGTGGATCTTTGTCAGTCGTTACAGGTCGTCTGAAGCCCAAAAGTCTGACAACCGGTCTTACCAAAGGGTTTCGTATTACCGAGTAACTGGATTGTGGAGGTCAGATAAGCAGTCACTCCATGTAAAATACTGGTATTCAGCTGCATCCGGTTAGACTGGAAGCTGACCCCAGATTAGTTGGGAAAAGACTAGGCAGATGATGATCATGCTGCTAAAACAAGTTTCAAATGTCAACAACATTTCATCATTGTATTGAAACCTATTTTTTGAAAAATCACTGTCGAAATTCACAGAATGTGTCCGTCTTTTAGCTCGTGATTGTACAAGTGTTTGAAATGATAGATTAAAACTTATAGATGAGGAACATTTAGACTAGTAATATCTTTTTAAAGAATTTTTTAGATCTTTTTGAGGTATTACTGGAAAAATTTTGTTCGTAGCTATAAATTTGAGACGATGTTTAAATATGAGCTCGAGTCGATGTTTATGAGTTCGTCGACTTTGTACAAAGAGGTGTTTACTGATGTTCGAAATTAACTTTTTTTCGAAAGTAGTAGTATTTGAGAAATGACTCGATATTAAATACATAAGTTTAATGCAATACTCTGTTCTTTATTTTTGACTCGTTTTGAAATATCAAACATGGTCCATTTAACTTACAATTACAACCCAAGTTATTAAAACCCAATGGTGTCTTAGTTAATATACTAAATTGAGAGAAGTGTAAAACCCAATGGTGTCTTAGTTAATATACTAAATTGAGAGAAGTGTAAAGAGAAAAGAGACCCGTCCTCTTTTTCCACATCTCTCTATTTTCCCTTGTTAAGGACCAGTTCTTATTAAAGGAGTCCAAGTCTTATTAGAAAGAAAACACGTTTATTTTCAGCGCTTATACAGGCAGTTATGTTCCTATTGAAGATACTGTATTACAAAATAAACTATGCCCCGCGGTTTCACCCGCGGTAATTTGAGGAAAAATCCTACTAAAATACCTATATTCCATTACTTTGAGAGTATTACTTAAGATTATTACTTATACTCATGAAGAGATTTTTGTAAACTATGATATCTCCTAACAATTCCGTCATATATAGTTTTTGCATAACTTTAACGCAACGGAAGCTCTCAAAAGGAATATTTTTTTCCGTTTTTGCAACATTTCTCATTGATGCTCCGCTCCTATTGGTCGTAGCGTGATGTTATATAGCCTATAGCCTTCCCCGATAAATGGATTATCCAACAAAAAAATAATTTTTCAAATTTGAACCAGCAGTTCCTGAGATTAGCGCGTTCAAGCAAACAAACAAACTCTTCAGCTTTATAATATTAGTATAGACTAGCTGCTGCCCGCGACGTCGTCTGCGTGAAGGCTCTACAGCACCTAAAATACCTAAGATGCCAGTGTCGCTATAGCATTATAAGTACACAACTTTTAAAATAGCATTAAAATATAAGTTTTTTTTGCAAGCGAAGCAAGTGAAGAGATGGATATGGGAATCCTGCTGAGTTCAGTCTTAAGATATGACTGAAGGAAATAGAGAAAATAATGCAGGAATACATTCCAGGACACAAAAGAGTAAAAATACGTACAAAGGTATCATACCTTACAACACTTCTCTATAAACTACGTTGGTAGTTATGCTGCCAGGAGCCAAAATGTAAAGAGAGTCAGGACTGGTGACGCGGGAGCAAGCGACGTACAGTTGCCCTTGTTAGAAGAAACTCGTCCTAAGGTCGACACCCGCTGCCCTAAGTATCTGACCCTGCGACTTATTGATGGTCATCGCGAAGCAAACACTCACGGGGAACTGTACGCGCTTGAACTGGAACGGGAAATTATGAGGTATGAGGGGAATGCGTGGTATAAATACTGCCTCGCCGACGCCACAACCCGTAAGAATTTCCACCTCAATGGTGTGTCTGTGGAGCGAGATGACTTTAAGGCGGGTTACACAACTTCGGAGGAGATAGGTTCCGAAGAAGCATAATCGGAACACCGACCTTCAGCTTGATGGTATGCGCTGAAAGTCCACTTGCTGACAGGGAGCTCAGAAATTCCACGGGATAATGTGTGGCGTCATCTTGCTCGACAACAGTGTTTATCTAGGTGTAGACCACTTTATTCCCCTCAATTTCCGAGAGAATGCATTCGTTAATTGCTGCAGCCTGATCATTTTTGGGCATCAAAATGGCCCGCTCACACACCCGAGAATTCTGCTGGTGCGGTATACGACTGATGTCCCCGTACACACAACGAATTGGTTCTTCTAAGCTGGATACCACTCTACCGAGAGACTCTGGAAGCACCACCTGCCACCTATCTCTTCTGGTAGAGTGCCTTCGCCAAGACTTAGAAGGACATCGGAGAAATCTTGAGCACGTGCATTGCCGCCGAGCCGAGCTCTCATATTAATGGTCAAGCGCAGCGTACGAACTCGTGACCACAACGAAGATCGTTTCAAGGAAGCATTCACCTCGTCAGCCCTCGAGCCCCGCGTCACCACGGGAAGCGTTTGCCGAAAATCACCACTGAACAGAACTATGACACCACCCATCAAATGTTCGTTAGCAGATGTCCTGCAGGATTCTATCCACGGCCTCAACTGCCTTCCTATTGGCCATCGTACACTCATCCCATACGATCAGAGAGCAATCCTTGAGCACGTGTCCCTTATCGCTGTTACGTGATACACCACAAACAGGCGTTTCGGCGCTCTCTAAATCGATGAGAATTTCAAACATGGCGCTGTTTTGCCACTCGGAAGCAATGTGGTAGCGATTTCCGACGACGCTACAGCAATAGCAATTTTGCCTTGCCTCCTGACCTCTGTAAGTATACCAGTGGTAACAAATGTTTTTCCTGTTCCACCAGGAGCATCCAAGAAAAACATTTTACCCTGGTTTTGCCCAACGCTTTCAAGGACGGTGTCATAAAGTTTTTGTTCTGAAGAGAACAAAGCGGCATGGTCATTTCGTATGGTGGTCATTTCACCCGGACCGTAATTTGTCTCAGCGTCATACTCCCGATTTCCACGGTCTTGATACGGTGATGATTGGGGAGCTGGTAACCCATATTCGATCAGTGGATTGCCGCCGATAGAAATGACCAGATCTTGAAGTGAACTGAGACAGGTGTTCAGCACGCGTTCATTAATTACTTCGACTTCGTCTCCAGTAGCACGCCTCAATGCTCGTAGAAAATCTTCAGACAGATGATGGCGATACTTCTCCCACAAAGCTACCGGGTTCGCGACTCCACAAAACACCAAGATGACGGCAAACAGATGACGCATGCGGCTGGGACTGTTACTGACGCTAGCCTCCACGAGGGTGTCATGAAATGAAATGATCATCATCAATGAACATAACTTTTTTGTAATACTCAACACCGCATTTTTTTTAAATTGTCTTCCTCAACTCTGCTCAAGATTTTGAGGGTTTTGTTGGAACTTGAATTTGTCAAAACGAACTATACGATACAACTTTTATAAAGAAAATGCACATCACCATCTATGAATTTTAAGAATAACTAACTACTTACCTCGCCCACATGATCAAATTTAAATGATTAATTTCCAAAAAATGTTAACATTTAACTTGATTTGATTTTTATGAAATCTTATAGATGGCGCTGTTTTAAAATTGCCTTTATACTACTAACATTCATTAAACTATATTTCTCTGTCCAAGTTACTTAAATGGCGTAGTTTTTATAGTGTAAGGCTAGATAATAGCATGGCTTACTCAAAAACAACATTTGAATATGCGTCGTTAGATTACACGCTGTCACAGAATGCGTAAGAAAAATAAAGATTCACTGCTCCTCCCCCGTAGGTGATAGCGTGATAATATGTAGCCTATATGTTGACCCGACCTCTTAGTAATATTCATGCAAAATTTGAAGTAAATCCATGCAGTACTTTGTGAGTTTATCCCGGACAGACAAACAGACAAACAGACAAAAATTCTAAAAACTATATTTTTGGCTTCGATATCGATTGTAGATCACGCACCAAGTATTCTTTTAAAAAAATATTCAATGTACAGTTTTGAATTTCCTACGATTTTATTATATGTATAGATAAGCTTTAATTTCAGAAGTTGACCTCACTCATAAACTCACACGTGATAAATTTCTACAATTAACTCTGACACTGTAACCAACTCTTATCTCCTATGACATAAAGCTGCCATGACTGGCATTGAGTTACACACGTCAACACAAAATACTCTCCCGTGAAAGACAAATAGCTGATACGCGCGACCACAGAGCACGGAATAGCCGCGCCGGCGTGGGCTCGACCAGAGACGTCAACAAGGTTCTTTTGGCGCGTGGCCAAAATCGGAACTAACGCCACCATTTTGTTTTTTCAATACATTAAACAAAACAATATTGCACGAAGGTTTACCATCAGCCCCCTGCTAGCGTCATTTGGGCTCAAAAGATCCTTGTTGTATGTTACTAATAATTTGTATGTTACTAATAATTAGCGCGCAGCGCAAGTTTCGGCTATCACATGCATTTTCAGAATTATAACGGGCCGTCAGTTCCTATGGGTAAACGATACCGCTCACTGACACGCTTGTTTTGTATAAAAAATGTTGACAATACCGCCTCTAGCACCGGCTGCTGACCCTCCGTGCTCTGTGCGCGGCATTCGAGATGGATAGGCAACACGTGTTTCCGAAGGCACCTCATCTTTTACTACTGATGCGGTTAACACCTTATGAATGTGCCCAAAATAACAAAAGACTGTCAACAGGATTACACATTACATTTTGCTCCCATACCTTTCTGTAGATACTCTTATTCTATCTAGTCTAGTTTGTGGAACGAAAAAAATAAATTATTTTCACAAAGATGAGCACTAAGTATATTTTTAGCTTCTCGATCCGACAGCTAAAGCTGAATTGCAGTACTGCATTGCTATTCTGTTAAAATCTCACCGTGAAAACTAAGGTGAAGTGAGCTGTCATTCCACCTGATGTTAGGGATTGCCCTTAGTGATAGCTCACTTCACGCTCACTTCACCCAAGTTATCCCGATGAGATTTTTACAGAATCGAATTTATCACTTCTGTAACTGACAATGACTGTTTATTTCATTGAAACCATCTGTAAGAATAAGTGGGTAGGATTACTGTTTGTTAAAAGTGACCGGTAAACTATATGACTTGATTGAAATGCTTGCTGACATATACAGAGTTGATACGACAGAGGGGCATTAAATTACACTACGTATACTATACGTGTCTAGTAATAATTCGATACGGTATAAAAATAAAAAGCATCATAAATGAGAATTTTTTTGTTTCAAACAAACTAAATAGCTTACAAATCAGAATAAAACGCAACCACCCTTTGTAAATAAAGGAGAAACCCAAACTTCATAAAAACTTGGGCCTGGTGACTGACCTTGGATAACTATACAAAGTGGCAACGTCCAACGTCGCGCGCGGGCAGAGTAACTCGAAACACACTGTGGATTTTCCAAACTGCAGTACCGGAGATTTTGTCGATTCCAGATCGGTCCGAGTAAAAGTACTCTCATCGGTCCATATTAAATTAGTTAAGAAATGACGGTCTTCGGATGTTTTATTTAGTAGCCATTGGCAGTAACTGTTGCTGATCGGCAAGTCTCTCGATAAAAAAGTTTGCACCTTCCGATATTTAGAAGGTTTGCGTTTTTTACGTTTCTATGGCAACATCTAAACTGCCGGGCGGCTCTGTGGAGACTCGTCGGGCTGCGGGAAAAATTGTCTAAAATTCTTTCGTCCCAAGCAGCGGGCATTTACCGCGGTGGCACTCCCTCCTGTTACAGCACTATACGTTTATTGTCCCGTAATCTTTGTACTGCCAACTGTATGGTGCGGGCATTCCTAGGGCAATTGCGGCTATCACAATACCTTTCTCTGTAAGTTCGTAGAGCTAACGTTGCGTTTCCACGGCATTCGCCATAGATTAAAATCATGTCAGTGTATTCTGACGCCGTGTCAGTTACACGAGGTATTTTTGAACACTTTAATTATACACACACACAACCAAAGTTTAACTATCACAATAGAAACAGTCAATTACAAAAAAAAAAACACTAACACTAAATAATAATAATCCCAAGTTACGTGTCCTGTCCTGTCACAATAAAAAAAGGAATACTGTCTTAAACTTATTTAGTGTCCTATCACAATAACAAAATAAATTCACAATTATTGTCAGCGCACAAGTTCGACAAAACAATAAGGGCGCAGGAGCTTCCGCGTACGTACCTACGTTCCGGAAGGGTAGCGTCGGCGCACTGAAAAAACAAGTTTTTTGGAGGCCCCACTTACTGATCGCAAGCACAAAATACAGAGAGTACAGAAGTCAATCTACATACAAAGTGCGCTCGAGCAACGCACACATAGACACCGCTCACGGACACGATATCTCGGACTGGTTGGGACTAGTGCGAGCGCAAGTGCCATCCGCTTGAGACATGCGTCTATGAAGTGCAAAAATGGAGCAATAAAAAAAAATTATAACTGTTCAGTGGACGGTTGTTTAAATTCAACATTAAACGGTGAATTGTCGTTTTTTAATCTACCAGTTGTTTCAGAGAGGTAAGTAGGTATTTGCTTGTATTTCGATGGTTTGTATTAACGTAACACAGTAGTTAGGTAGGTAGGTAAGCGCCCCGGCCCCCAGTCCCGCGCCGTAAAGTAAAAGCGAACATGACTTTGTAGCACTTTGTGACAAAGTAATGTAACAATAACATTAAAATTAAAATATTTTAGTTATTATTGGTTTTTTCGTTTCTCATCATCATCAATAAATCAAACAACTAGATGCGAGTGCCACTACCACGATAGTTTTTTGTGCATAAGCCAAAGTTGACAACCATAGCGCGACCGCCGAGCGTAGACTTCTGTACTCTCGGTATTCTGTGTCGCAAGGATCTAAGATACAATAGCAACACACTGACCTATTTCTATTTCTTTTACGCACGTGATGTTTTGCCAATAGGATTGTCACTCTCTTATGTACTACGTATTGGTTTATGACTTGCGTAAGAGCGGCAACAACGTATCGTAGATTTATCGTTTTAAGGTGCATGACCTATGCCTGTAGACATAATCAGCTGTTAGGAAAAATACATCGTGTTCAAACGGTGCAAAAACTTAAAAAATCATTTGCGACTAAACTACTGTTTCAATTTAATTGATTTTTGGTAGAGAGCTTGATAATGATACCTAGTATAGGCAGTTTAAAGGAAAGCCCATCTGTCGTATCAACTTTGTATAACATCACAAGTCTATTCGACAAGCGTGACGTTTATCCACGATACCATTGAAAGGAGCATTGTTGTATTATATCATAAAATATTTTTCTTGGAACCGTAACTACTTC
Source organism: Globia sparganii (assembly GCA_949316385.1). Classification (NCBI taxonomy): domain Eukaryota; kingdom Metazoa; phylum Arthropoda; class Insecta; order Lepidoptera; family Noctuidae; genus Globia; species Globia sparganii. The sequence goes on along the minus strand of OX438675.1, from coordinate 9,432,966 downwards.
AATTTAATAACTACTTAAAGCATTAAATATGCAATTCCTTTACCACATTTCTCAGGTAATAAGCTAATGGATCAAATAAGAAAATTTTAAAAATTACGTCAACTTTATAAGTACGTCTGGTCGGATACGAGTGAAATTATTCGGTCCTAATATCCGCGTCTCGCCTAATGGAATGTAAATTGGACAAATATTTGAAAAAGGAAAACGGGTTTTTTTTCCTGCATGCGGTTGCTTACGGCCTTACCGGTCGTATCTCGTCTGTGCGATGTGATTAGTATAAAGTTTGCATAAAATATTTCCTGGCTGTCGAGAATTTTTGCAGTGACTCTTGCATTTAATGAAAAGCGCCTCTCACTTGGGATGTTGACATAATAGTTTTTAATATATGTAACGAGGTAAAACGAGGTTTTTGGTTTGTTTGGGTAATAACATGTACTAACTATGAGAACATGTATTTTTTAACTACATGCACTTCTCGATGACACACAGGTACACCGCCCAAGCCTCGTTTTTTTAATACTAAATTATGAATTAATTATTTGTATGCTATACTGTAATTTGACAGGACTACATTTATAATTCTGAGTTTGTAAGAAATTCAGTTTATCAGTGTATTGCTATAGTAAATCTACGTAAGTATATTTTTTATAAAATTACATTCATGTTAAGAGCTTTACAACAAGCAATAGATATACATCAACCACAGGTATTATAATTTACGCACAAATCTGAAAATAAAATAAAAAAACAAACGACTTCCAAAAAAGCACTACAAAGTGAAAAATAACACTTCTTTTTTTGGGCAGTCGTGTAATAACTTTAATGTCGGAAGTCGGTGTCGTTGAACACGAAAAAATATTTGTCAGGACCAAACAAAGCAAAGATTACACAAAGGAAAGTCTTATTGGATTATCTCTAGATACAGCCAAAACATGCTATTTTCTACAAGTAAAACTTGCCAGACAAAACAATTGCACTAATTGGCACCGTCTGATCCTGATCCGTACATTTCTGTCCCAAGTAAACACAAAGGGTGTTAATACTTTTACGCTCAACTGTTGATCTAAATTACAACACTTTCCACGAATTACTTATCAATTACTGTGCCTAGGGTTGCCAACCCTACTAAATAATATAGTAGGTATCCTTCTATATTAGACGCCTAAATACTTTATTTCTTTTGAAAAGAAACTAAACTACTATAATTTAATACAAAATGGCGAGATGAGCGCAATTATGATCAGTATTAATCTAATAAAAGCTGAATTAATGGTAACTTTAATTTGTAATAATGGTTATGAAATATAAAAAAAATAAACACCCCTACTAAATTTTTTTTTTCGGCGTCTACTATATTTTTACAGGCAATAGCTTCAAAAATACTATATTTGATATAAAAAATGTAGGCAACCCTAACTGTGCCCGTAGCATTTGGGCAGGCCATCTGTTAAATAGTTATGAGGATAGATTTTCGCCCAGTGGCCTGTGAAATTGTGTTATATATATCTCACTAGTATATTGTTAATAATACATAACATACAGTAAGACGCACCCACTTACTACATCATCGTTTGTTTCAAGTTTACAGGGCTTTTAATTATTTGGTTCTCATACGTGAAAATAAATTAAATAACCCTGTTTAGAAATTTCGTCGTTTGAATAAGTGTAACATATGTAGATAGCATTATGATAAATACCGAAGGGAGCTAGAAAACTTTATTTTTATGCAGTGCACCTACTTTTAATGAAAATTGTAACGTAAACATTTACGTGTCAGCGGGATTGTCCGAAAGGGTTACCACTACCCTGGAACATAAGAGGCTAAGGAAGTAACACGAGTGGATTTTAGTCAGTAAGAGTCTGACACTCCCTTCTGCTCCACCCAGAGCGGGAGGGGTTATTTGATGACTTCCAATCCTCAAAAAAAAAAGTTATTACGTATAATAGTAATCTGCGTTTTCAAATTTACATAAATACCTGTTATGGATAGAAAATACAATTTTATTGTTATTTAACAAAAACTTCTAGTCACAAAATGACCAAACATAATCAAAAGAACTCTCAAACCGAATAAAGTGCTCATCAAAAGCAGTCTAAAAACTAACAAGGTCTTAGCAACTTCAGCCAACATTTGTCACAGCGAGTTCACTAAACAATACCGCGTGCCATCTCGACAGGGATTTGTAAGGCAGTGTAAATCACTGCTGCGATGCATAGCTCCCAAACTCGAGGCTGTTAGGCAATTAATTGGCCATCCCCTTTGTCTTGTGAAAATATGCGGTTTAGTAGGTAATTTTATAGTGTGCACTATAATAAGTTGCTTGCCTCGTGTCGCTCCTGATATCGCGAGAGAAGAATCCTTAGGTACATGACGCCTTTATAATGAGCTTAGAAATTAGAGGTTGGATAAATAATCTAGCGATAAAGAGGTCGCTAGAGTCGTCTGACTGGGTTCGAACCTAGCTACTAAGAAGTAGCTAGGTTTGAACCCAGTCAGACGCTTTACTTGGCGTAAATTATTTCATCACAACCGCTTCCGAAACGGTGAAGGCAAACATCGTAAGGAAACCGGCATGTCCTAGAACCAAAAAAATCGAAGAAATGTGACATCTACCAACCCGCACCGGGCCCGCGTGGTGGATAACAGCTGGCTCCTACTGGCCTGTGTCGCAAAAGTGAGAACATTATAGGATCATGATGAAGTACCTAATCTAGTCAAACATATATGGAGAAATACTTGGGCAATACATGAGAAATTAGTTATGGTATCTTTAATGCATAGTATCTTCAACTTTGTAGTATGCATTATAAGTAGTTTCTTAGCTCGTATCGCCATGGCGATGTCATGAGCCCTTAAATATACGTGCCTAAGGACTGCTTAGTAAGGAGGAGCTTATAAATAAAAGGTTGGATAAGTAATCTAGTCAAACATGCATTATTTATATTTGTCATAGTGCGCTCACTAAGCAATGGCGCGCACGATCACAGACTAGATTCTCTTGCTTAATTTAATGCTTTATTTATTTAATTCTTCAAGCACATACATTTTTTTTAAATCTTTATTTGTTTACAGGGCTTTTTCTATAAAGCACATACATGTACAGAGGCGGACTTAATGCCATAGGCATTTTCTACTAGTCAACCTTTGGGTGATGCAGAGACAAACAGTAGTAGGTGCAATCATCACCACCACCACCACCACCACCCTTACTGCTGGTGGTGCTTTACTGCCTTTGTATTGAGACAAGGACTGTGATAATTATAAAGTATGGGAATAACACAAGAAATTGGTTAAGGTTAATATAGTAAATGCAGTGTACATTCTGTTTACTTGCTTGGCCTGTGATATCGTCACGTACAGATGCGAATAAGTAAAGATTGAATAAAAAACTATATTATAGTTCATAAGATGAAGCTATCGAAATTTTATACAATAATTATTTCTGAACTATTTAAATTAGCATTCATTTTTTTCATTTTCAATTATTTTTTCGGCCTGCATATGTTAACGTCTATAAAGATTTATTTCATTTTACAGTAAACCTCAAACATACGTTATTAAATAATTATACTTATTCCGAATAAAATATTCATGTGTGTGTGTCAACAATAACATAATTTTCAATTAATACATAATCAACCTATGATGTTCCCACTGCTAGAATACAGGCCTTCGCTCTGAGAGAGGGAGGTGGGCCGTAATCCACCACGCGGATGCAGTGCGGGTTGATGAATGTCACATATCTTCGAATTTTTGGTTCTAGGACATGCCGGTTTCCTCACGATGTTTTCCTTTACCGTCTTTAGAGCAGTGGTGATGAACTAATTTACACAAAGTAAAGCGCCTATCAGAGTTCGAACTGTATAAAATTAACTAAATATCTAATCAACCAATATACCCGTTCACTTACCCTAACTAACAAACAACAAAGTTACAAACAATCGTTCACTTCTAAGTGTTATCTCGAAAACTTAGCTCTTTGCAAACGAATCGATCCCCTAACTTGAACCGCTGAATTAAAACTCACTCCTAGATAAGAAAATTCGCTTTATATACTTAACTAAGTTCTGTAGTTCTTAGTATTTTACATTTCTAGTTCTAGTTTTTGAAACTGAACGAAAGGTAGTAGTTTAGTCATGAATTATTTTCATATTGAATAATTTGGTCCTAATATCCGCTGCTTCTATGAACATTAATTGTTGGAGAAATACTCTATTTAATTAAAGAAATGAGCATTTAAATTAAATTACTAGGAGTCGTAAAAATGCAGCTGCATTTTGTTGGGTAGAAAACCTGTTTTAATTCAAGGAAAGGCTGAATAGTTGGATTATGTTAAAGCTTACTTCTTACTATTTTGAATATTTATTCAACTGTTTTTAGGTATAGAGGTATTCGGAACCGGTTTAAAGTTCATTCATCCTCCACGGGAAAGAGATGATCCTCCGACCAGATATACTGAAAGAAATAAGCAGTAAATTAAAATGAAAAAACATTGATCAGAACTACTTTAAACAGTTCCTTAAGAGCCTAACGTTCAAAACAGTATTTTTTACTGATCCGTAACCAGTTAGAGCATCAGTCAAAATGTTACCGTCATGACAGTAAACTTTAACGTTTTAACTTTGACATTTAATTGACTAATTTTATTATCTATGATGAAATGATGACATTGTTTAGTAGGATATTTGAATTTTTATAATTATAATTTGGATTTTTAATTATTTGAATAATGGATAAATTTACAATTATTTGATAATTATGTAATAACCTACCTAAGTGTTTATATTTGTACGCCGCTACGGCAAAACATGACGGTGATTAATTTTATTGTAAATTGTAACATCTTGCATACCATGTGTGTATACTCATGTTGTGGACAAATAAATAATCTTTAACGTTTTTTTCAGTAAATGGTATGTTCAATAATTAAACGTTACTGTTTTGTCTTTTATTGTTTTACAAACATTTCTTACTGCATAAAGTCAGTAAATCTTAATGAAATCACTTTAATGTGGTGTTGTAAGAAATATTTTTTTCAGTGTAGCCTGTGTATTATATATATTCTCGTCGGTAAACTCTGCTTGTACGATGCAGGATTTCAGTGTGGTGCGTAGTTTGTATGTGGCGATGTAGGTACCGCTAATCAGGAGATAGGAATATTAGGTTACTTGTAACACGTGGTTTTCAAAGTTTCCCATTGCCGATCTATAACCTATTATAGATGTTATTCCATGAAAAATATTTACTCTATTTGTATTTATCACTATTCACAATGTTCCAATTCATATTAAACAACCAAAAACTCCTTATAAATATTCACCACAAAATCTGACTAAATTAATTCACAAACATCACCGCACAAATAATATTTCTCTACAAAGATATGCAGTTTCATTTTGAGAATATTACGACTGCAAACTAAACAATTTTACTTGCATAACTAAATTATATAAACGCTCGGGACAAATATAAACTCCCTCTACGTGATTTGAAGTCCAAAGCTGGCTCCCACAGAGCACGGAGCCACCTTGGGGACCGCTGATAGAGGCGGCATTGTCAACACTATCCATTGGGTGCTTGCTTATAAAGAAACGGGCTTTCGGTCCTAATTCCCGGTAAAGCATAGCTATTCACAACCATACGACAGGCTATCATGTCGAAAATGACACATTTGATAACACGATTTGCCTTGTCTCCAATAACAAAAAGCTGTCGAAAGAATAGCAGTCGTCTATTTGATTCAAACTGACAAAATTTTCGGGATTTTGACTTGTAAAAAACATTTAGAGGACTCCTTTTTTTTTTTTTTTTTTGTGGATGGGAAATCATCCAATGACCCCTCCCGCTCTGGGTGGAGCAGAAGGGAGTGTCAGACTCTTACTGACTAAAACCCACCCGTGTTCCTTCCTTAGCCCTTTGTGTTCCGGGGTAGCGGTAACCCTTTCGGACAATCCCGCTGCCCCGGCAGGCTTCGGCCCTTTCGGGCCCCTTCCTTATGCTGACATCTCTTTGAGGCGCGCGTGGAACACGTACGCGCCGTCCGGCACGGGCCTGGTCCTGATCGGACGGAGAGTTACCCATTACTCTCCGCCCGCAGGCCCGCGCCTACGGTGGCCGGGAGTCGTCTCGCGGCTCCCGACGCCCGGGGCGTCTCCCGCGGCGGCTGGGACGTGAGGCCCTCTCCCTCAGCCGTCCCGCCACCTCCTTCGCTAGCATGACTGCTTCGCAGAAGGAGGTGACTGCCTCCCACTCCCTCTCGCCCCGGACCATGGCTTGAACCAGGGCGGGCGCGAGAGGTCGCCGCCGCCGCCGATCGCCTCTGCGAGAACACGGCGGTGCTCCGCCCAATTGGGGCATACCGCCACCGTATGCTCCACCGTGTCCTCCGGGCGACCCTCGCAGTGGTGACACCCGGGCGTATCCTCCCGCCCGATAATGTGCAGGAACCTCCCGAAACACCCGTGTCCGGTGAGGACCTGCGTCAGGCGGTAGGTGAGGGCGCCGTGGCGCCTCTCTAGCCACTCCTCAAAGAGGGGTCTTACCGCCGCTATCGCGGCGTGCCCTGCGCTGGGTTGCGACAGTCGCTCTTTCCATGCCGCCATGAGATCGCGCCGGAGGTCGGTCCGCTCCGCTGCGATTTGCCGCGGAAGCGGAGTTTCCCCCCGGCGTAGTGCCTCCGCGCGCCACTCGTACAGGCGCGCGAGGACTATCGCCTCCAGATCCCACGGCGGCAGTCCGGCAAGGAGGCTTGCCGCCTCGCCCGAGATCGTGCGGTACCCCCGGATTAGCCTTACGGCTACCACCTTCTGGGGCGCGTTCAGGTAATGGGCGGCTCGCCGCCGCAGTGAACGCGCCCACACCGGGGCCCCATATAGGGCCATGGACCGCACGACCCCCGCGTAAAGCCTCCGGCAGGAGGCGTTTGGCCCCCTCAGGTTGGGCAAGAGCCGCTTGAAGGCGGCCCCGGCCCGTTCCAATTTGGGAGCCAAACGTCGAAAATGCTCGACGAAGTTCCACCGGCTGTCGAGGACGAGACCCAGGTACCTCATCGTTGTCTCGACGCCGATGTGAACCCCTCCTACCGTTAGTTGGGATCCCGAAGGCGGCCCATTCCGAGGCCCATGAAAAGACATGGCCTCGGACTTGTGCAATGCCACCTCGAGACCCAACTGCCGGATCCTCTCCACGACTATCGCAACCCCGCGTGTCATCGCGTTGGCCGCCGCCTGATGCGACCTCCCCTGCGCCAGGACTAGCGTGTCGTCAGCGTAGCAAACCACGCTGACTCCATCAGGGAGATCGGCCCGCAGCACTCAGTCGTAACCGATGTCCCACAGGAGCGGCCCCAGAACCGATCCCTGTGGGACACCGCACGACATCTCTCGCCAGTTCCATTCCCCGTTGCGACCGGGGTAGATGACGGCTCTGTCCGTCAGATACGCCCCGACTACTCGACGGAGGTAGGTCGGCACCCGGTGATACCGGAGCGCCTCCCCAATGCAACTCCAGGGCAGGGTGTTAAAAGCGTTGGCGATGTCGAGTGACACCGCCACGACCACCCCACCCCGGGACACCGCGTCCCCCGTCGTGAGGGCCCTCACGCGCATGATGGCGTCCACCGTCGAGCGCCCCTTGCGGAAGCCGAACTGGCTGTCCGCAAGATCCGGCCCCGTCCTCACCAGGTGCCCGACGAGGCGGCCCGCAATCACTCTCTCAAAGAGCTTGCCGACCTCGTCGAGCAGCACGATGGGCCGGAATGCGGACGGAGAGTCCGCAGGGCGCCCTGGCTTCTGTATGAGGACCAGCTTCCCCGTCTTCCAGCGGAGTGGAAACTGGCCGCTCTCCATGCATGCGCTTAAGAGCGCCTCTAGTCGGGGCCCGAGAGCCCCTGAGGCCAGGACCCAGGCCTTACCCGGCAAGCCGTCGGGTCCTGGGGCGGTATTTTTGGCCTTCAGCTTATTTACCGCCACTCTCAGATCTACCCCGGTCACTTCAGGGATGTCGTCGTCGTCCGCGTGGTCCGCTTCAGGCACCGCAAGTGGCGGAGCCATGGGCGGGGGAGTATGCTCCGCCCGTGAAGGGAACAGAGCGCTCACCACCTCCTCCACCAGCTGGGGGCGGAGACTCTGCGTCAGCGGGGGGGCCCAGGTGCGGAGTTTATTCCGCACCATTTTATAAGGGCGCCCCCATGGATCTCTGTTCAGAGTCTCCACCATCTCCTCGCGGGCCATATCCTTGGCCCGCTGGACAGCCTCGCGGAGGACGGTCTTCGCCGCTCTGTACCCCTCGTACAGCTCCGCCTCCGTGGCTTCCGCATCCGGAGTTTAGAGGACTCCTACGATAACATTTATTGATATTCGATACGGTTCGGAAGCGTATCGAGTGATTGTGAATAGCTATGCTGATCGCTACTGGTTGATCGTTTTTCGGAAAGAAACTGTTAAATGTTTTAGCTGTTTCTTTATGTGTGAGCGCATAACCGGGACAAATATAAACTCCCTCTACGTGATTTGAAGCTCAAAGCTGGGTCCCACAGAGTACATAGACGTCTAGGGATCACAGCTAGAGACGGCATTGTCAACACTATCCATAGGGTGCTAGAAGTATTATTTAATTAATGATTACTATTAGATGTTAAAAAACTTAAAAAAAAAAAAAAAAAAACAATTGAAATAAAAATATAATATCCCAATCTAACTAAAACTATTAACAAACTAAAATATGGCGTCAAGATATTCCTCCATATTGCTTTCGACTGGTAATCTAACCATGAGACTAGTGGTATTGCCACTTTGTATGGCAATACTTAGCATCCGGCTAAGGTAAAAGCCAGCCTAAGGAATAAAATTCGAGACGTTGAAAGTGCGTTGAGCGCACAACTTCTGTCATGGGTCGCCTTTATTTTGTTGATACTAATACAATGGACTCATGTCTGAAATAAAGAATTTATATTGAATTGAATTGAAAGCCATCAGTTTCTATACGTCATTCGCTCGCTCAACGCACTTTCGGCGCCACATATTTTATTGGTAGTCCTAGACGCAGCCGCCGCAGCGATTCCGTGCTCTGTGCTTAGTCCTATTTCTCTTTGCTTTACGAAAAACGGCCTCAAATAAATTCAGGGATGTACTCGTTAAATAAGAATAATATTTCTGTGTAGTTGGGATTTTTATTTTGATAACACTACTTGTTGTTAAAGAGCTGGAATATCTAGGAAAAAAAAGGCTTATCTCGTGTATATTCTAGCCCTATCGTTCCATATCAGATGAATTACATGATCATTGATCATATTATGATATGACCAAGATTATCTGGACTTTAAAAGAGACTGTGGCCTCTGAGTTTGTTTCGACTTTTATTTTCAGAGTAGTCAGATAGGAAACGCCGACCTCATCTAGTTTTTTAAATATGATTGACGGGTAAAAGTTTTTTCACAAACCTACTTACGGAAATACAATCATTTATCGTAATAAAAGTATGTACCTGATAAAAAAAATTGAAATATTGGTCCTTGTGTTATATAATATTGGTAATTAAAAATAACGGTTATGTATAAGTTTAACATCTTGTTGATCTAAGTATGTATCCAATTTTCAATAACCTCTAGAAATGCAACATCATTTTCAGTTACTATAAACTAAAAATTAAAAACAACAAGCAAACCGACGAATTTTGCTGTAAGCTCACAATTTACATTTGCACCGGTGCAAATAAACGCATGTTAAGTTCCACTGTAAACTCAAATTAAAATAGTATCTCAGGACACGATCGCTAAAATACTGCACCCGCATTCGAAATGTACAAAAGACCGCTAAAATGTAGTATTTCACGCTTTGTAAAGTGCTTCGGGGATGGCGGGCAACAAAATAATCGGTTTAGAACTGCGCTTCGGTACAAACTAGCGGTATAAGATTAAAAGGACACAATTAGTGGAGAGTTTTTTATTGTTTCATCTAAAGTTTGTTTGTAAATTCTCTTTTATTTATCGTGTAGTCGTGGTCGCGGAAATAGTTGCCTTGACTGTTCTTTGCAAGCATTCGTGTTAATTTCATCTGTCTGGCTATTGTTTACATGTTCACAATATTTTATAATACTGCAGCTGGCGTACCAAAAAAATAAAACAAGTAGGAGAATATTTTACTGTATTGGAATTTCAACGTAGGTAGGTTAGGTACGTAACTTACTTAAAATTGTTTAGAATAATTCTCCAGCCCACAGATAATCCCTGTTCACCAATTATGATTACATTGCGTTGTTGTAAAAATTGGTCCTCTGCCCGAATTTTTTTTTAAACTCTCTATATTTATTTATTTAGAATAAGCACACCAACAGCACTGCTATTTACAATTCAAATTAATTTACACCAACAATGGAATTTCAGTAACCATGCATATAACAGGTATCAATGCATGACATTGACTTATGAACATTCTGCTTTCAAACTCAAAGCATTTATTTCGATTAAACCATTTACAGGCACTTTGGAATTCTCAAAATGAAATAGTCGGTCAGTTTTTCTCTACAAAGGGTAAAAACATAAAGTTTATCAAGTAGACCTAAATCTAGAACACAATAAAACAAACCAATGTGCTCTGTTTTCGCACAGTCTTAATGGAGAAAATATCAAATTTAGGTCCAAACCATTCCTGCCTAGTTGTTATTCCACCAATTTGCACTAAGCATTTTCAAATGTCCTCTATAATGCGCACAGCAAAAGAGTGGAACTCTCTACCCGCGTCTGTGTTTCCGAGCGCATACAACCCGAATCTCGTCAAAGTGAGAGTGAACAGGCTTCTTCTGGGTAAGCTCACTCCATCGTCGACTTTGTCTCTGTCACCTTTGACCTGTCTTCTTCGACCTGAAATGCCTTCGTACAATCTTTAACATGGACTGGTCTGAATCGTGTAGACCAGTGTTTAAATCATACAAACTTCTTACCGTTCCTTGTATTTACATTTACGAAATTGCAAAATTTGTTAAACTTAATTCTAAACTCTTTGAACCTAAAAATAATTTTAACAAACGAAAAGTCACACAGTATTTATTGAAAATTCCTGTACCTAGGATAGAACTATTCAGGCGTAGCTGCGTGTATATGGCGCCACTTATATATAACTCATTACCTATCTGGATTACAGAACTACCTTACAAAAAATTCTGTGTGATTTTGAAAAAATGGTTGATATCACATAGTTTTTATTCTGTCGGCGAATTTCTTAATAAAAAATCTTGTCAGTCCTACCACTTCAGAAATGCATTGTAATATTTTTTAAATTAGTTATGTTCCTTTAATAATTTAACTTCTTTATTAGTTTAATACTGTATGTTGTAATACATACTTACCTACTTCATGTATTAAATATTTGCATGCCATCATTACATGGCGGAATGTGTCTTTGCACTACAATTTTACATATTATCATCTCTTGTACCTACCACATTTTATGCAAATAAACGATTTTGATTTTGATTTGACCTAGACTAGAGTCAAGAACAAATCCATTTCAAATTAAAAAAAAAACGTTCACAGGATTTAATTGTCAGACCACGTCCAAATATTGAAATAACAATAAATAAATTATAATATATCTGTAGAAGTGAAAATTCTGTACATTGAAAATATCAAAAAAATAAATGGCAGAGGGTGTTACTGGTATTACTGGTGGGCAGATAAGACCCCTCTTTAAGGAGTGGCTAGAGAGGCGCCACGGCGCCCTCACCTACCGCCTGACGCAGGTCCTCACCGAACACGGGCGTTTCGGGAGGTTCCTGCACACCATCGGGCGGGAGGAAACGCCCGGGTGTCACCACTGCGAGGATCGCCCAGAGGACACGGTGGAGCATACGGTGGAGGTCTGCCCCACTTGGGCGGAGCACCGTCGTGTCCTCGCAGAGGCGATCGGCAGCGGCGGCGACATCTCGCGCCCGGCCCTGGTTCAAGCCATGGTCCGGGGCGAGAGGGAGTGGGAGGCAGTCACCTCCTTCTGCGAAGCAGTCATGCTAGCGAAGGAGGTGGCGGGACGGCTGAGGGAGAGAGCCTCACGTCCCAGCCGCCGCGGGAGACGCTCTGGGCGTCGGGAGCCGCGTGACGACTCCCGGCCACCGTAGGCGCGGGCCTGCGGGCGGAGAGTAATGGGTAACCCTCTATCCAATCAGGACCAGGCCCGTGCCAGACGGCGCGTACGTGTTCCACGCGCGCCTCAAGGAGATGTCAGCATAAATGAAGGGGCCCGTAAGGGCCGAAGCCTGCCGGGGCAGCGGGATTGTCCGAAAGGGTTACCGCTACCCCGGAACACAAAGGGCTAAGGAAGGAACACGGGTGGGTTTTAGTCAGTAAGACTCTGACACTCCCCTCTTCTCCACCCAGAAAAAAAAAAGGGGTGTTACTAGACCGACACTTAACCCAAAAATGTGATTTAAAAAAATTTTGTCTGTCTGTCTGTCTGTTTGTTCAGGCATCACGCAAAAACCACCGGTTCGATTATAATAAAACTTGGTATAATTATTCTTTAATATCCTGGGCACCACACTGGGTAATTTTTATCCCGGAAAAGTATATAAAATAAAAAACAAACTTAATTTTGCGGTTCGATCCCTAGACCCGATTACTGTACCAACCGCAAATAATAAGTTTGTCGTAGATTAGGTCACCCGCAGTGGAGTTCACTAAGGGGCGCTACGGCTAAGATACTATAATATTTTATCTTAAGATATAGTGCAGGCGGGCGATGCGATGCGACAGGGTGGGTCGGGGGAATTAAAAATTTCACGCGAACGAAGTCGCGGGCAGAAGCTAGTAATAAATAAATGGGTAAATGTGTTTGCCCTGCCTAAGCAAATTATTGATACAAGCGTGATACTATGTTATACTGTTGTTTGTGATTATTTTTTTGTCGGACACTTGCCTTTTGGATACATAATGTAATATAGTAGGACCAATACTTTTTCTTTCTTTCTTTCTTTCAAAAAAAAAACTGCCCAGCCTTTTCCCAACTATGTTGGAGTCGGCTTCTGGTCTAACCGGGGCAGCTGAATACCAGTATTTTACCGCATGAAGCCTATCTGACCCCCCAACCCAGTTACTGGGTAATGTGATACCCCTTGGTAAGACTGGTTGTCAGACTTTCGGGATTCTGACTACCCGTAACGACTGCCAACGATACACGAAGCCGGGACCAATAGCTTAACGTGCCATCCGAGGCACGTACTGGTCTTGGTATTTAAAGATGGTCACCCATCCACGGACCACCCGCGGCAAGTGTAGCTTAACCGGATCGATCGACCCGTGCGGCTATTACTGGCGGTTCTTACTTAGCCAAGCCCCTTTCGCTTAGTAGGACCATATACTTACAAATACTGATAAGGTTATTGACATTGATTTGTTAACCATAACAGTATTGCACCATAACTTTCTAAGACATGTTCCATATGTGTTGTACATTATTTTATGATCGGTAAAATGACTGAGCCCATTCTAAGTAATTGGAAGCTTTCAAATCAAATCAATTCAAATCAAAATATTTTATTTCACATAAGCCTACAAGGGCACTTATGAAACGTCAGAAGCTAGGTGCACGGTTCCAATTGGTCGTTTCCTATGGAGAAGAACCGGCAAGAAACTCCACGGTTACTCTTTTAAAAACAATTGGCTTTTACAATGTTTTCTAATTACAGTAGGTATGGGAGAACAGCGTAGGCCTGTCAACAAGTGCCAGGTACTTGATAAAATAAAAAATGATCTACAGATCTAAAATTTACAGGGCCTACAAAGTCCTCACATTTACAAAATCAAAAACTCAAAAAAAGATAAATAAAATATAAAAACCTATTAAAACCAAGTGATCATAATTTCCATTACAACCACTAAAAAGAGTTGGAGGATTAGAATTGTCTCTATATAATTTCAAATAGTAAAAAGATTAAATGTCAAAGAAGTATGTAAAAATTAAATAAAAATCGTAATTTGAGAGCAGTTAATAGACATTTATGTAGTTATGCCGTTAATGAGATGCCAGGGAAGCCACATGTGCAGAAGCAATTATTGCCAAACTACCTTGTCTTCAACGTAGTCTTTAATCTTATAATATGCTTTTTTGATAAGGACACGTTTGATGAGGGTTTTGAACTTTCCATCGCTAAGTTCTGTAACCGGCTTTGGCAACTTGTTATAAAAACGGATGCTATTTATATGGAAAGACTTAGGCTTTATTTTATAGATGTTAGTAATCTAAGTGACTGTAGCTGCATAACCTAAGGTTTCTGGGCCAAATCATTAAAATAAGGTCTACAATCAAATTTAAATATAGCTGTTATTAATGTAGCTGTTTGTTAATATAGCTGTATGTTCGCCGAGTCACAAGTAGACTGTTTTTAGGGTTCCGTACCTCAAAAGGAAAAAACGGAAGCCTTATAGGATCACTTCGTTGTCCGTCCGTCCGTCCATCCGTCCGCCCGTCCGTCTGTCAAGAGCGTTTTTCTCAGGAACGCGTGGAGTTATCAAGCTGAAATTTATATCTAATACTCAGGTCTACTGTCCCTTGGAGCTGTGAAAATCAAACTTCTAAGCCAAAGCAATCAAAAGATACAGCCGTTTATACCGTTAATATCCGCAAATTTCCGAAACTCGCACGGAAACCGTACAGATAAAGGAAACATTGCGAAAACCGTAAATTTTTAGTTACATCATATAATAAAAAATATTTTTGAAAATTTTAAAGTTATTCTTTTCTCGTGAACGCGTAGAGGTATTAAATTGAAATTCATATCTAATACTCAGGTCTATAATACCTTTAAGCTGTAACAAAATCAAACTTTTATATCAACGCAAACTCATCACCCACCTCTCTAAACTCATCACCCACTGCTGCAGAGTCTTTACTTAAGGAAAATGTTCCAGTTTGTGATTCTGAATTTCACTTCGAATATGTCACCTGTAAAGATATAATTAAATCCTTTCACACATTAAATGTTAAAAAGACCGCAGATCTTTGGGGTAATTCTGTGGATGTTGTTAAGTCGATTATAAACATTGTAGCACCTACTTTAGCTGTTATATTTAATAATTGTATCGACCGTGGTGAGTTTCCTGATCTTATGAAAAACAGTAAAATAATACCATTGTTTAAATCGGGTAGTACATCAGACCCTACTAACTATAGACCCATTTCAGTACTACCTACCTTTAGTAAAATTTTTGAAAAACTTATTTTAAACCAAATGCAAAGATTTTTTAATAAAAATAAATTACTGCATAACAAACAGTTCGGTTTCACAAGGGGTTGTTCGACTACCGATGCCGGAGTTGAACTTTTAGGACATATTTATAATGCCTGGGAGGACAAATGCGATGCGTTGGGCATCTTTTGCGATTTGTCCAAGGCATTCGATTGTGTTCATCATGAAACATTAATCAGGAAACTGCACCACTACGGAATCCGTAACGCCTCCCTGGATCTTCTTACTTCTTACTTAAGTGATAGGATTCAGAGGGTTGATGTTAACGGAAAAAGATCACCCGGATCTGTAGTAAGAATGGGGGTCCCCCAAGGCTCAATTCTTGGCCCATTTTTATTTATTATTTATATTAATGACTTGCCTTACCTCATAAAGGATAATCATGATATAGTGTTGTTTGCAGATGACACTTCACTTGTATTTAAACTTAAACGTCAGCAGCTGGTTACTGACAATGTAAATAGCGCCCTCGCAAAAGTAGTTGACTGGTTTAATGTTAATAACCTACTACTTAACGAAAAAAAAACCAAATGTATTAAGTTTACGATACCCCATGTTAGACAAGTCGAAACTAGTGTTCTCATAAAGGAAGAAGAGTTAAAACCCGAAGATATCACAGTATTCTTAGGCATAACATTGGATGCCAAGCTTCAATGGGGCCCCCATATAGATAAAATGTCAAAAAAGCTTAGCTCTGCAGCATACGCCGTTAGGAAAATTCGTGATTTAACTGATTTAGAGACAGCCCGTTTGGTTTACTTTAGTTATTTTCATAGTGTGATGTCGTACGGTATTCTGTTGTGGGGAAATGCCGCCGATATTCAGACAATTTTTATTTTACAAAAAAGGGCAATTCGTTCCATTTATAAATTAAGTCCCAGACACTCCCTCAGAGACAAATTTAAAGAGATTAATATAATGACTGTGCCTTCTCAGTACATTTATGATAATCTTTTGTATGCACATAAAAATATTAATCTATTTAAAAAATACAGTGATATCCATAACATAAATACTAGGAACAAACACAAATTTGTTGTTCCTTCATCAAGGCTCAAAAAAATAGGTGGCTCGTTTAGATGCCAATGTATACGTTTTTATAATAAACTTCCTAGTCACATTCAAGAACTAAGCCTAAATAAATTCAAATCTTTTATAAAGCGTAAACTATGCCAAAAAGCCTATTATACTGTAAATGACTTTATTGAGGACAAAAAGGCTTGGGATTGAGCTGCTCCAATAAGTTTAGACTGCGAATGTTGTTTTATTTTATTTTGCGATTTTACACTTCTTTTTTTTTTCTTAATATCTACTTACATAAACAATGACATGAACATTTACTATTTACTGTGTAAAGTATTATATTATTTTATTTATTGTGAATGTGAGGACTATGTGGGTCATTGTTTCCGTTTTAATCATGGTCTGGCGGTTTGAGTAATTTATGCGGCCTACCCAAATGTCCTTTCTTTGGTATTGTTCGTCGAATCGTTGAGCTCCCTAAGTTTGAGTTGAGCAGCATGATTACTGACAAATGCGTGCACTGACTGGACAGGTCCACTCAAATTTGTGTGGTTCTTTCCTCAAAAGACCATTTCAGACACCAATCTACATGGTCCTCAAAATGATCTGACCAAGACTATTTCTGGATTTTTATATACACATTGACATTGATAAATTTTACATATACAGTGACATGAATATTTACTTTGTAAAGTATTATATTATTTTAATGACTGTGAATGTGAAGACTATGTGGGTTATTTTTTTTTTTTTTTGCCTTTTTTTTTAATTTTCTCAGATAGTTTTAGTCATGGTCTGGCAGTTTGAGTAATTTATGCGACCCACCCAAATGTCCTTTCTTTGGTATTGTTCGTCGAATCGTTGAGCTCCTTAAGTTTGAGTTGAGCTGCATGATTACTGACAAATGCGTGCACTGACTGGACAGGTCCACTCAATCGGTGTGGTTCTTTCCTCAAAAGACCATTTCAGACACTAATCTACATGGTCTCCACATGATCTGACCAAGATTATGTCTGGACTTTAAAAGAGACTGTGACCTCTGAGTTTGTTTCGGCCTTTCTTCTCAGAGTAGTCAGTTAGGAAACGCCGACCTCATCTCGTTTTAAAAAATATGATTGACATGTAAAAGTGTTTGTACAAACCTACTTACAGAAATAAAATCATTTATCATTTATCATTTATCAAAGAAAAGAAATAGCAATTTAAGCCGCATATTTTCAAACTCGCAACTACTCGAGAGGGAATCAAAACGTAAAGGGTACTTCCAGTCGATCTAGAATCTTGAAATTTGGCATGAAGCAATGTTTAATAGCACATATAAAGGGAAAATTCCGAAAATTTTAAATTTTTAGTTACATCACACATTTTTAGGGTTCCGTACCTCAAAAGGAAAAAACGAAACCCTTATAGGATCACTTTGTTGTCACGGCCGTCTGTCCGCCCGTCCGTCCGTCCGTCCGTCTATCTGTTAAGACCCTTCATCTCGCAAAAAACGTATATTTCGATACTCTCAAGGGAATCAGAATGTATAGGGTACTTCCCGTTGACTTAGAATCACGAAATTTGGCAAAAAGTAAGGTCATCTAGCACAAGTAAAGGAAAAAATCCGAAAACCGTAAATTTGTAGTAACTTGCCTCTTTTGTACGAAACCCTCGGTGCGCGAGTCCGACTCGCACTTGCCCCGTTTTTTATTTTACTATGTAAAAACGATGCACAGCCCTGGTGCGCAGGGTTCGGGCTAGCTCCAGCAGCATCCTTAGGGCATTCGCACAGAGGTTCGATTGCCATTACCTGAACCATTGCTGTATGATTCACATACTTGGCAATCGAAGTATGTAATAATAATATCTTTAAATGGTCTTTCTAATTGTATGTGTTTTTTTATTTTATTTTATTTGTTTTATTTGTGGTTGTGTTGTTTTGTTGTGTGTCTTATATGATCCTATGTTGGTCGAAATAAACGATTTATTATTATTATTGCCTGTATTCCAAAATAACAAAAACTAATCATTATAAATAGGCATGATATTTTGAAACGACGGGATATTATATATTCTATAAATAAGATATCGAAACCAATTGTACACGTAACGTTAAAAAAAAACATAAGCTAGATGGAGTTGACATTCCGTGTCTGTCTACTGAGAAATAACAGAATAAGTATACTTACGTTGAATTAATTAACAGAATTAAATCTCGCACACTCGGAAAATTAATCAGATATCTGGTAGTCACGTAGTATGTTTTAGTTCTTAAGGAACGTTTTCTACAATCGAGTGCTACGTTGTCGTAAGATTGCTGTACGTTTGTGTGCGTTTCCTTCCTGGATTTTGTAGTTTTATTTCTATACAAAACTATTTTAAGCATTTTTTTATAAGCCTTACTAGATGACCGGACAAAAATTGTCCTGTTTCCTAATATTCGATCACAGCGCCACCTACTGGGTCCAATTGTAAAATCAGGGAAATTGATTTTTAATAAAATTGATAACTAACTTAAATTGTCCGTATAATCAAATCACAATTATCATTCTTTGATAGTTGTATAAAATGGGTATAACACAGTTAATTGATGTCGGGTTAGTTTACGTTATATTTAATTTGCCTGACGGTACCTTAAGCCTTGATGACTGTCATTAATTCCTGCCGGGTTCGATCACATGAAATTATAAACGAAGAACTAGTAACAAAGACCACCACAACAACAGCACATAATCCATTACATTCTCCCCACCATGAACTATCCATCAAATTATGACCTCCAAAATATGACACAAGAGTTCCCACTGCCGTAATGAACTTTGACTCAAAGATTTGTCTATGTCAAGTCAATGAAACGAAACATTTTTCATAAGACTTATTAGGTAATGCGGTAACATGTGTATCCTAGTATTGAATGGTTCGAAATGGAATTATTATCATATGGATCAGGTGTTAGATTGTTCAGAAATAGTTTTCGTTTTAAATGAAATATTTCATGTTAGTGAGTAGCAGAAAAAGGCAGGAAAGTATGATCATCTCTTTAGGCTGATTTACATTTGCTTTAGTTCAGTAGTGGTAAGAAATAATTTTTTGGGTAATTGATAAAAGCGCATCGCAGCAAAAAATAAGGTTCAAAACATCGATGCGTTTGATGTTAGTTGAATCGAATGACCACCAAAATACTCGTAAAGGTAATTTTGAAGTTATAATTAAATAAAAAAAAATTGCACGACCCAGTGGAATAATTTTTAGTTAAGTATTTCCCTTTATTATCATTAAGTAAGTACATAAAATCAAAAATCAAGTCAAGAGCCCAAATTCTAAGAATAAGGCGACGAAAAATGTTATTTTTTGATCTTCTTATATTTTCGATTTTTTTATTATAATACTGTTTTATTTTTATGAAATATAGAATCAGTATTTTCTATATTCTCTGGCTTGTGATATATATCAATATGCCTAACTGCGACAAAAAACGAAGCGTTTTATGCTGTCCTACATTTGGGCAGCACCATAAATCCCTTGACGTCTACACGTGACATTTCACAATGAGAAATTGTCACTGTTGGATTTACGCGACGTTTGAACACGTAACTTGCGACTAAAACTAAACTCGCTACTTATCGAAAGCAAATGCAAATCAGCTATTAGAATCAGTCAAGTTGTTGGCAAACAGAGCAGTTCCACGTGAAGTGCCAAACAATGTTATACTATGTGTTGCAACTATTAACTGTTACCTTGACTTGCCGTGCACTTAAATTGCCCTAAAAATATATATGGCGGGGCCCCACGTCCATCATCAATTTTGACGTTACCTTCATAATTTTATTTACCAAAATTAGATCAGTGTACCTTGACCCTGCCTCTCAAACAACTCGACGAGAAAAGACGAGCTAACACTGAAAAGTGACTGACAGGCTTTTACTTTCGACCTAGTTTCACGATCGCTTTACAAAAACACAGATAGCCTGAAAAAGGCCAAAACCTCTATAGATTTAAGCTGGATTCGTGTTCATCCCTATGGCTCGCTAGATAAGCCACGCTTTCCCAATTTGTGAATGTCGTGAATGACGGTGTATGTATTGCAGCCGGTCTATTCTGTAAAATTCTCACCGTGAAGCCACCGTGCTCATTCACCTAAGTTTTCACTGTGGGATTTTTACAGAATAGCACTAAAGGAAAGAGAGATTTTCCTGTACTTCCGTTACCAGTTACCGTTGTAAAAAGATCGTCAGACTGTCTTACTGCCGAGGATAAGTATGCACTGTGACGTACCTACAAACTACGATGAACCAAAAAATCTACCGACCGGCGTCTCTGTGAAGTCTCGGCAATACATGAGGCGTTTGCCCTATGGGTGGACCTCTTTTGACTGAAATAACTAGTATGATGAAAAATAATTAATCCAATTTATCGAATTTACCTACGAAGCGTAGGATGTAGTTTAGAAGCGTGGGATTTAGTTTATCGTAAAGTGATAAAAATAAATTCTAATTCTGTCACGTGTAGGTAGGCCACACTGAGTTACCATCTGAAAAATATTCAAAAAATGTCGTAGGTTATTAATATCTGGCCTATCCTTATTGGTGTCCTTTTTATATTCTTTGTCCTTCGAAATTATAATTACACAGGCGACCCGTTCCCTTCAAAACAAAGCAATTATTAAAACTAAGACATATTTTTAATAATTATTACTTTGTTTTAAAGGGAAAGGATCGCCGCATACATACGAGTCGAATACAGAACCTCCCTTTTTGAACTCGGTTAAAATAAGACTATAACGTAAAACCTTACCTAAACTCATTTGTAACCGCTACCGCCACAATCCTCGCGCTACTGCCGGAAACGCCTTTCGTTCCCGCCCGGCCAATAGGAGCAAGTCGAAGCTTCTAGAAGATTCTAGAAGCTTCCCATTCGGCGCGCACCTTTGTTTTATTTTGACAAGTATAACTGACGTCCGTCAACTGAGCTGCGCACCGAAAGGGTACAGAAATTTCACAAATTCTATCTTCGCCCAAATCCTATTGTGTTTATACATATCTTTGTGTGTGTATATTAAAAGACATACTTTTAAACAATTCTTTTTACGAACATTTTCGTAATCAGGATCATGAGTTTTGAAAAGACTTATTTGTACTTTCTCGTTTAAAAATAAACTATTTTTTGATGTTGCTATGTTTGCAACACAAACGGGCGACCCATCTGCACGCGTAGCATGACCACCATAGCAACGGGTTTTGTCGACGGAAGAATTGACAGATTGTAGAAAGTGAATTGACAGATTGCAAAAAGTGAATTGACAGATTGTAGAAAAAAAATGACAGATTGTAGAAAGATTTCTATCTTCTTCTTCGCGGTCAAGTAAACACGCGCACGAGTATCGGAGTATCCAATGGGTAACGTTTATTTTATTTTTGTATTTAGTTTTTAAACGTCTCATATCTGTCATTACTAATATTTGTTTCTAATAAAAAAAGGACAAATATATTTAAAAAAATGTTAAAAACTTATGTATCTAAAATTTAGTAACTAACCATGTGTACTTAATTTCTCTAGAACCCTATATAATATATATTTTGTTATCGCTCTTATTTTATAATTATATTGTCGACTCACGGAGTCATGATGTAATAGTATAAGTGTATGATCTATTTATAATCTCATATTTTAAGTGAACTATTTGTGTTCTATCTATACTTATAATAAATCTGTAGAGAGGTCAATTCTGTACATGAAATATATTTCCAAAATAACTATCAACGGGTGATTAGTGATCGATACTGACGCCAAAAATGCAATCAGTAAAATTTTTGTCTGTCTGTCTGTCTGTATGTTCGTTATAGAAACAAAAACCACTCGACGGATTTCAACGAAACTTGGTACAATTGTTTTTCATACTCCTGGGCAGGTTATAGTATACTTTTCATCACGCTACGATCAATAGGAGCAGAGCAGTGAAGGGAAATGTTGGGAAAACAGGATTTCTTTTTAGGTGAAGTAGTAATAGGTTAGTAGTAGTTAGTTAGTAGTAGGTAAGTTTTGGTTAATTTATGTTCAGTTTTTTTTTAATATTAAGTAGGTAAAAGCGTAGGTACTTTTATTAATTATAGGTATAGGTATTATTAATTATAGTAGTTATAGGTATTTAGTTTTAAGTGAAGTAGGTTTTATTATATATTATTTTATATATTAGACGTAGTTATATATTTTTAGTTATTCAAGCCCCAAGCGGACGCCGGCGTCCGCCCGCTATTGTCTTGAAAAACGCGTTGAATGAGAAATACGCGTTCTCAAGAATTGGCAGAAGAAAGAGCACATCGGTTAAACTCTATGAGAGTTAGTGCCTCAATTTCCGGAAGTCATTATTCCACGCGGACGAAGTCGCTGGCAAAAGCTAGTAAGAGAATAAATATCTCTTCAAACCGAGTTTCTCATAAGTATTTCTGTTACTAACAATTTTATGGATATTTATCTGAAAATAAATAAATAATAAATAAATATGCGTGGCGATAAAAAGAAGAAATGTGTCTATTTTTCAGTTGACAAAGGTCTATAATGTCAAGCATGATTACCAATTTTTCTCTACACATTTCTTCTCGATATGTGTCAAATAGTCTACATCACATTTTGGACTCAGACAAGAATCTATATTGATTTTAAAATTAGTGTTATGCTTATAACCACATGTTACGCTTTTTAAGGCATATTGTCAGAGCTTTTGCACTGGAAGTCTATGAGGTCTGTTACACCAAAAGATCGCTGGATGCCCTTCGCGTTCAGTATAATAATATCTTCAGGTTGGGGCTGCCACAATTCTGTAGTGCATCGGTGATGTTCGCATTGTTTCACACTGATGGCTTTCATGCCATCATTCGCAAAAGGACTGTATCCCTGATCTGCGGAATCCGTGGCAGCCGCAACGTAATCTTGAAGACTGTGACTGACAAGGTGTCGCTGTGGAATAAACTTATTAAATCAGTAGCAAAATTGAAATTATGTCCAAATTATTTGTTTGATCATAATGGCCAGCAATGAATTTCCGTTAGGCGATGTCACAAAGGTGACGGAAAGAAGGAACTGATAAATATGTCACCTCGTATTCGGGCAGAAGAGATATCGAGTTGGTTAGAAAGAACTTTAGAACTATTCTTAGTAGAATAGAAATTGAATTGGTTATGCTACGCTAGCAGGATGGAAACCGTCGTCTATGGAGTATGAACATCTGCAATACCTACCAAAAGCATCGAAGGTATGTTGGCATTTTTGCCATAATCATAATCATCATCTTCTTGACCTTGTCTCACGATCCTTGTGGTCGATGCAATACATTTTTTTCCTCCATTCTCCCCTGTCACCGTCACGCTATCATTAATTCCCTTTTCCTTCATACCATTCCTTACACAATCCATGCATATTTTTTTAAAACCCTCCCTCACCTCTCCATCCATCAACATTTATATCCATCACTCTTTCAGTCACATGTGTTTCCTCCTTCCGAGTCAAAAAGCAGACATTTCATGGGTGTCCGTAATTACACCGATATCAAAAACCCTTCAAACCGAAACCATAAATAGGTATGGTGAGTACCCCGACGAGGTCCAAATGAGAAAATGTTAACAAAAAAAAAACTACTTTGAAACAGCAGTCTTAAAAGAAATGTAAATACGAATGTTATAATATTCTATACTAGGTTTCTACAGTTCAAACCGCGTTAATGAATCCACATTTCCAGAAAAAATAATAACTACTAAGAACAAAAGAAAAAACAACATGAGCGAAGGAAAATGTTTTAAATTGTTTCGTCCTTCATTAACGGAATATAATTAGGGCTAATTAACTCGTGAGTCGAAGGCATCCTTTTTTTTTTTTTTTAATTTATCATTTAAACAAAAGAAAACAGGATTACTAATATTAAATAGCAACCAAAAACCACTAAGGTTTAAACTTGTGCTATCATGAGTCTATCTCAATAAGGAAGTATAATATAATGAAGCATTTTATATGAATGCATTGTTGTCGTTACAATTATAAACATCTTTAGGACTTTAAATAGTTACAAGTACAACCATTCCTACATTATACTTAAGTAATATTGCTTAAGTTTACATTTGATATTTTTTTGTGTAATACATTTGTCGAAATCTGAGGGTAGACTATTAATAAGTCTCGGTATAATATAACCGGTAGTTCGTTCGCCATACGTATTGTTGGCGCGTTGTGTACGTAGCCTATTCTCAGAAACCGCCCGAGTGCATACAGGATGTTCGATTTTGTTTCTTAAAGATTTATTGAAAAATTGTTCTTTTAATAACAAATAAGTTATTTGTATATGAACTGGTAAGACATTACAGTGTTTAAAGAGGCCATTTATGTCGTCGCAATACTGATTTCTAATTTTGGGAGATACTATTATTTTTAAAATTCGAAGTTGAATTTTAAAAATACTATCAAGGTAGGTTTTATAGGTACGACCATAACTACTAAGGCCATACTGGATGTAAGATTCAGCCAATGCGTGATAAAGCATTATCTTCACTTTGAAGGGCAAGCGGTTTTTTAATATGGTCATAATAGCGAGAAATTGCCGAAGTTTATCGCAAACACGTTCTATGTGATAGCTCCAATTAAACTTATCGTCTATAATTACTCCAAGATATGTTTGTTTACTGACAACATCTATTTGTGGACAATTACAATTAATCACATTGGCCGTATGCAGGCAATCATGGTCATGGGCTATTAAGTTCCGTAAGGGCAATTTTCTAATATATGGAGATTTAATAACCAATAGTTTTGTTTTGCTTGCATTAAGTACTAAGCCAGCATCGTGACACCACCTTGTCAGAGCATCCAGGTCGAGTTGTAAGCGTTCGTATGCTAATTGAGGATTTCTATTAGCAATAACAAGGCAAGTGTCATCCGCAAACTGATAGCATTTACTGTTCGTGATGCAGTTACTCATATCATTTACATACGACAAAAAATGCAGGGGGCCTACTACTGAGCCCTGAGCTGTTCCCTCAGTTATAGCTATGCGTTTACTACAGATGTTATTAATTTTTACAGTAAAGGTTCCGTTTTTAAGATAATTTTTACACCAGTTGAGTAATGGACCACGCACTCCGCAGTCGTCTAATTTATCAACTAGCTGATTATGAATTAATGTGTCAAAGGCACGTGAGAAGTCAATAAAGAGAGCAAGAACATACTTTTTCTCATTTAGGTGTTTATTGACTTCATCGGTGAAGTTTGATCCTATCCCGAATGTTAATTATTATTATGTGAATGTGTAGATAGAAAGGCTCATGTATTGGCTTGGGTTCATATGAGGAGCAGTCACTGAAGTTAATAGTTAATTTGTGTGCGTGATGACTATTTCCGCGTTACTAACGAAATTTCTTTTCGTTTTGTTTTGTTATTTTCTTTATCTCACGAGATTTTCCGTGCAGGATTTTCCACTACTTTCAACACAACGCACTGAGTTTTCTGTTTGTTATTTAGCAGAAGATAATTACTAACATATTTTTATCCAATGTTACTCTTGGTGTCCTCATTTCAGCCGAAAGACGTCCACCGACATAGCCCTGTGTCAAGCATCGCCACTTCGACCGGTTCTGTGCTGGTGTGAATTATTGATACAATTTCTGAATAGGTAGTTGCTATTCTCATCTATCATAATACGAAAAATAATTAATCCTTTGCATAAACAAACAAATCGGTTGTTGAAAGTTTAAATTAAAATTAATTGTGTAGTAAATTTGCACAACCACCATCAATTACTGCATGAATTTTTAAGCATTCTGTAATAAATTAAATCTAATGACAGCGATGTAGTCTGCGGCTTTTGTTTGAATAAACATGCATTTTATTTCAGTTTGATTTATCACGAACATTTTAATTAAATGGAAATGCCAACAGAATAAAGGAATGTCCAGTGAAACCCGAAATGAAAGGCATTTTTTTTTCTGTTGACGAGTTTTATGGAAATTATTTGTGAAACATTTGGTAGTGGTTGATAGCGTGGTAAACTGTTCAGAGTGCACCCCCTTCTTTGCTTGGTTTCTTTTTGGTTTAATTATTAAATAATAGAAAGGATTCCTAATAAAAAATAATCATCGTTATCATATCTGGATAGGCTGGGCAGCCCTCAGGTAACAACAGCGAAAGAAATTCGTCTTTTTTTTCTTTGTCTTGCTGAGCTGTTGCACCTCGCAAGGGAAATGTTTGGAGTTGAAGTAAAACCTTTTGCAATGAGAGACACACCCGGAAAAAATGAAAAAATATTAATATACGACGGAGTCAAGATATTACGATGGCACCATGGCTGTACAAAAGTATTCTACTCTCCGTTAATTTTTGATAATATGACTTACTTATACCTATAAATCATCTCATCTGCCTAGCTTTTTCCCAACTATTGCTATAGGCTTCCAGTCTAACCAGATCCAGCTGAATACCAGTATTTTTGCTTATACCTATAAATATCGGAAAGAATTATGTTTGTCTTCCACAAAAAGAATTCATAACGATAATCTTGCGGTGTGAAAAAAGATTATTTGAAAAGACTTTTCACAACAATGTTAAAAATATAGGTTACTTAACAGTAAATAAGGAACAGGAATTTGTGTTAAGGCGTGTTCCGGTCATCGGAAAAGCTAATTTATTTTGATTAAATCACATTACTCGCACACAATTAATCACTGTGGGCATGTTAATATGGAAACCATGTTTGTTTTGGCATAAACAAAGTGAAGCATCGCTTTCCATCAGGCGTGATCGTAGTCAAGAGCAGGCCCACTTAACAATAAATAAAAGATGGCGGAATTTGTGAGGAGACCAAAATTATGATGCAGAGTAGATACTCAATCAATCTGCCTAGCCTCTACTTTTTCAAACATCTAAGTTAATAAAATATAAATGTCACGCGATTAACTTTGAACTTTAATATTTCGAAAACGTGATACTTTACGGGGCTAAACGTGCATTGATGTCAGCTATAGATTTATACTCTGAACAAAAATAATTTCTTACTACATCACATTAAAGCAATTTCATTAAGTCTTACTGACTTCATACAGTACGAAGAAATATTTGTAAAACAATAAAAGACAAAGCATTAACGTTTAATGATTGAAAATACCACTTACAGAAAAAAACGCTTCAATGCCCTTTTCAAATAGGTGCCTACTTTTCTAGATACCCATTTGTCTATTTTTGTTTGGTAATTATTTCCATTAGTTTTTGTATTTAAAATGAATAAACTATTATATTCTATGATATAGTATTATATTACGAGCTTGTTATTGTCCCACTGTATCGCAAAGGCCTATTCTTATACAGAGAAGGAATCTCATGCATTGATCACTACGCTTGCTCAAGACGGGTTGGCGATTTCAGACAGGTTTCTTTGACCGACGTCACTAATATCCAAGATAAACTCATATTAATTAAAAAAATCATACTGGTACTTGCTTGGAATTGAACCCATAATCACGTGTACAACATAGCCCATTTCAAAATATTTGTCGCACACTATCAAACCCAGTCTTAGCACAGAAAATCAAAGCTAAACAATTGCGTCTGAGCTGGATTCGATAACTTCATCCATAACAACATTACTTAAGAATCCATGAACCGTATCGATAAAATGTTGCACTAAACGGATTCTATTTATATCTCCGGTTAGAGTTGGGGCCATAACTTGATCACTTAACCTCTCGGTTCTGGGTACAATCGTATTTATATTGCGCAGTTTGTTTAAGTGGTAGTTGTTTATAAAATAGTGTTTTCTTGGTCGTAATCCCACTAGTATCTATAGCAATAACAGGCTTGTGAAGCTCCATAACTAATTTTGAAATGAAAACGTATCAATTCCTCTAAAGTACTTAGTGTCCTAGAAGATACAGGATTTTCCTAGTTTGAAGGACAGGGGTCATACTCATTTGTAATAGCCATACCCACCTCTCATTGAAACAACACTAATGTAACCTATGCTGTCTTTTATTAAATAAATGATTACTTACTTACTTAGGCGCATTTTGCGCTCTTTATGAACAGTGAACGAAACTGAACCGTCACGCTCGGATCGGTGATGCTGAATTAGATATACTAGGTTCGAGTCGGTCGATGACGCCGAATTGCGTATGCTCGGCTCCAGTTGTAAGTTTTCACTTCTACCGCGAGGTCATAAGCAAACACCCTCTTTTTTAGGGTGACTGCTTGGTGAATGTTTTGATACACAAACAAATCTCACGCGGTATCCTACCTATGCGATTCAACGCGAACGCCATCGCGAAGTAAAGCGGCGCGATTGTAACAAACATTGATACTCTATTGCAATGGCCTACGTGACCAACCGCACGTGGGTGCGGTGCGAAGCGAAGCGAACGCGATCAGTTGGTTTGATATTTTCGCGCGAACTCTTTCAGTGCGGGGGCTTGTTTTAATTATTTATTTATTTTTGAAACATCAAATACTCAAGAAGAATGTACGACAGAGAAGTGTAACTAATGTTATATACTTGTACCATTTTTAGGTTTTATATATTTTAATTTATTTAAAACAAGCCACCGCACCGCACGAGTTCGCGCGAAAATATCAAACCAACTGATCGCGTTCGCTTCGCACGGTCACGTAGGAAGGCCACCACAATAGAGCAAATCATTGTTTGTTCCATTCGCGCCGCTCCACTTCGCGATAATGGTCGCGTTGAATGGCCTACGTAGGACACCGCGTAAAACAGTGTTTTCAAACGCGCCAGTTTCAACACATAGTTTATTTAGAAATAATTACTTTGCATCAGATGCACTCATAGGTGTTCTTTGTATAAATAGGCCTGTATTATATGCAAAACATTGGCTTGTTATTTTACAAAAAATATGGTTTAACAAAAATAGCAATATTAATTATAGTGTCATAGTTATAATTCTGTTGTTTCCTAATCCAATCAGTGTTATACTCAGGTAATACATAACATCCTGTTATACCCGAAAGTTTAGGTAGAGGTGTATCTATAGATACATTCACTTATCGAGCAATGGAAAGAGCTACCGAGGATATTCGACGAAGAACCAGGGTCACTGACATAGCTCTTAAAATTTGCAAGTTGAAGTGGTAATGGGCAGGCCACATCGCTCGTAGAACTGATACCCGATGGGGAAGGAAAGTTCTTGAGTGGCGAACACGAACCCGAAGACGCAGCGTAGGCAGGCCTCCCGCTAGGTGGACCGACGACGTCGTGAGAGTCGCGGGCAACCGATGGATGCAAGTGGTGGATTGTCGTTCGGCGTGGTGTTCTAAGAGGGAGGCCTTTGTTCAGCAGTGGACTTCTTTCGGCTGATGATGATGATGGTGTATCTATAAAATATCCACATTTTGCCAGATATGTATAGGACAAAGCCTATTGCCATCAATCGGGCACAAATCCGGTGTCCAAGCTGCTAGTACTGCTACTAATAAATTCGCATTAGCTCAACCTGGGAATCGAACCCAGGACCTCATGCTCAGCAGTAGTGCTTGCAACCACTAGACCGACGAGGCAGTTAGTTTATTACATCAAAGAAAATAAAACTTTAATCGAGTTGTCGATCGTCTAAACAGCTCTGCTAGTTAAATGTCGAGTGTGTGTGTGGCATGCACTCCGTACCGTTCGCTTGAACTTTTTATTGAAAAGCAATTTTAAATTTTTTTACTTAGTCTCCACGGCAACATCGAGATTAGCTGAAACTCAATCGTAAACAGCGTGCTTAGAGTTGATAATCCTTTGGAATCGTATGCTTAGAATATTAATATTCAAAAATAACGGGAGGTTAGAAATTAAAACATAATAATAACTAGCAGGGGATCAGATTAGAGGGGCAATTCTCGTAATTTTAAGAACGTTCACAGTCTGATCTCAGTCTCAAGCTGACAAAAATACCTGTAATTTTCCTACATTTTGACAAGTTTTTGACATTTGTTTGTCGCCGAGATGAGACTGCGACGAGATTTTGAACGTTTTAAATTACGAGAATTGGCCTTCTGCAGATCCGACTGGAATAACTCACAAAAATTCGTTGCAGTAACAAAAACGCATTGAGGTGTAATGTAAACAAAATGTTAGTTTTCACTGTATTTACTTCGCTATAGCCACCCTGGTACAGCCCGCGAGGCCTAAGCTGAGCTTTGCATTTGTGCTGTGCTTTGCATTTGTGTACCTAGGTGTGAGGGCGGCCTAGAGCGAGACGCGTCCATTGCTTGGTTTAAACCGGTTTATACTGCTTTTTGACAATCGGCCATCGACCTGAGGCGCACTCACACAAATGCAAAGCTCGGCTTAGACCTCGCGGACTGTGATTGCCTTACTACTTTTTTTCAACAATTCCCAGTAAATTGAAAATCTTCACTAACCTTGAAACTATATAATTGGCACATAGACAAAAATAGACTTTGTCGTTTTATTAATGACGAACAAGTGACATTCAACCTTATGGTAGTAAATTAATTACGAGGCCGAATATACTAAAAACATGTTTTATAAACTACTGGCCTCTGTTCGCGACTTCTTCCGCGTACAATTTCTCGTTCCCCAATCCACTCCGTCGCATCGCATCGCCCTTCCGCGCTATTACTTCGTTTTCGATTAGCATTCTTTCTGACTTTTTTTGTTTTTGTTCGGCTCCTAAGGGTCTTAGCATAAATGGCCGATAGCCTTCCTCAAGAATTGGGTTACCAAATTCAAAAGGATTTTTCAAATCAAACTAGTAGTTCCAGATATTAGCGCGTTCAAACCAACAAGCAAACTCTTCAGCTTTTAATTTATTAATATTAATGAATTAATTCTTATTAGTATTAATATTAATGAATTAATAATTAATAGATGTATTAAAATGGGTTTTTTATTTATTGTTCATAAGACGAAGACAATTTGTATATCATCAAATCGTAGGATGTGAGGTAGTAAGTTTACAAACATAAACATTGTTCAATATATGTATGTACCTATATTCTAACAAATGAACCGAGCTTTCTTTCTTTCGTATATCAGCCGATCAATTCTGTGAAAATCTCACCGTGAAAAGTTAGGTGAAGTGAGCTTAGAGTGAGCTGTCAAGAGTACCAATCCCTAGCATCAGAATGACACTGACAGCTCACTCCACGCTCACTTCACCTAAGTTTTCACGGTGAGACGGTTACAGAATCGTACTACATAGTCTATTGATAAGGCACCTGAGACCTGAATTCAGAACCGTAATGATTTTTTGTTAGGTAGGTACAGGCAAAAAGTCCGTCGTCAGGGCTTTTTGTGAGTACGTAGATGAATAGATAGTCGAAGCTTAGTTTTTAGCACCTTACAGAGAGATACACAGGTAAAATAAGCTTTCAAAATGTTTTCCCTAACATTTGGAAAGATTATGGTTTGTAAGCACACCGATCAGTTTTGAGACCTTAGGATCGGGATATAAGGCGGCCGGATATGACCCATTTTTTGTAGGATTACGTAGGTACTTATGTGCGGTATAAGTAGTATGGAATGTTTCACGGATTTTTTCTGTATAAGAAAATAATACACGTAGATATTGTAAGGTTGGAATGCCGTGTGGCTCTGTGGTTAAACTCGCTTCTGGAGTATCAGGGTGAGTTCATTACGCAGAAGCTTTTTAAGTTGACCCCATTCATCAATCATCTGCCGAGCCTTTTCCTAACTATGTTGGGTTTGGCTCCTGGTATAAGGCCGCGTCCTATTTAAAAGAGATCATCGCGTGAATACGAGATCGTTGCATGCATATGGTACTATTTGTTTAGTGAACCTAAACGCTGAATGCGAGGCTTTTGACTGCTTTGTATCAGTGTGTGTATTTCATGTCATATTTTTATAATGTGCGTCTTGTTTGTGCAGAACATTTTTTATTTCTTTTATGGTCTAGGTCTGTAAGACTTTTGACCATATTTACGGACGTGGAATCAGCTTAAGCCGGCGAGAAAAAGTTTTATTTCTATGGAATAAAAACGATAAAGAAACTATGCGCCTCGTTTTGGTTCGGGTGACCCGACTCGACACCGATCGGAAACGAATTTGCATACCTAGTGCGCGATTTCCGATCGCCGAAGTGACTTGAAGTGTGGTGATATGTAATCGGCTTAAGCGGGTTCCGTCACGATAAGTGTGGTGAAATCACTTAAGGTACAATTGTGACTCCCAGATAGACAATACATAATAATGAAAACGAAATCTCGAGTGGACCCCTGGTTGTCTTTAACCGAGCTCATCACTTCACACACTCTCATTGAAACTTCACCATCGTTCACTTTACATGCACTTTGTTAGACAGCGGTTTCGTTGTAGCAAGTAAAACAAACTGAACTTGGACCGAAACTATGAACTTTGTCTCAGACTAGAATTCGCTGGGATTAGAAAGTTAGCTAGCAGGATATAATCTATGTAGGGTGAAACGGCTGATGGTCTGACCAAGTTTGTTTTGTAAAGTAATATACACGATTCTGTACTTAAATGTTTTTGCTAATTATTAAGCTTTCCTCTTGATTAAAAATACATACATACCGTTCAAAATCATAACCCTCCTTTTTGCTTCGCCGTAGTCGGGTAAAAATGAAAGTTGTTTTTTAATATATAAAAGTATAAACATATCTCTTCACGATAACAGTAACAGTAAGCAGTATATAATGTTCTTACTGCTGGGACACAGGCGTCCTCTCTATGAAAGGGAGTGTATTCAGAATAAGCTGGTATAAGATTCAAATATTGTTGTAATAATTACATAACTATCATTGAAATCCATCTATACCGACCCACTGGGGAACTAGAAACTCTTATGTGCCGGCTGTGAAATATAAATTGGTATAAAATGTTAAAGCCAATCCCACAAAATTATATCATAAGCATCTCCACTATAAAGTTTATTTAAACATTTAAATTAAGGCGCTACCTCGAAAATTTAAAATCCTCGAAAACCCACTAAGCGAGCGACAGTGATGCAATTACTTTTGAAACGCAAAAGAAGACTGATGGTTTTAATATGCGTGCGCTCGAAATAAAACGATGTATCTTTCAAAACAAATTTACTCCTATTTTAACAAAATAAATAAATCAAATTTAAAACTAGTTTAAGCAAACTTTGATATTATAATTCTCTATGTTTAAAGTAAACTCCATTGAATAACTCTTAAGCGTTACGCCGTGATGTCGAAAAAAAAAATAGATATAGCTTTGCAATTTTTTTGTATCCAGAAAAATTAATTGAATCGTGTATTCCTTTTACATAATACTAGACCAAAAACACATACCACATACTTAACAAGTAACACGACATAGAAAAACCACATTTTTTCCAATATATCACTTTAATCGCCAATGCCCTACGACAAGGCTACTCACCCTGGTCAATAACTCAGCTATCCAGTTCTTTAGTCCCTCACCTAACTCATAAAATTAACGTCTGCGCTTCAAAGTCGTCGAATTAGATGGATTTACGAGATAACAACCAATGTTTGGGTAAGATTTATGTGTGGGAGAGACCAGACGAGAAATAACACCAGAGGATTTATATTATCAACAAATCTGGGCGAAGAAACATATCTTACATTATGTAGGTACTACTAACAACTTGCCCATACTTCGTCTGTGTCCTAACCGAAAGTGACATTCGCGTGAATACGCGATCACACGATGGTTCCTATGACTTATGACGTACAAACGCGACTTGATTGATCACGCAAGTACTTCATATTTATATAAACGAGCGCAACGATCGCGTGCTCCCTCGACAATTGCTTTCGGTTAGGACATGGCCTCACACGGGCGCAATCTACCGATGTGTTTATGTACTGTATCTTATTTAAATATAAATGTATTACATATATAAATTTTCCGGAATAAATTCATTATACATTATAATGGTCCTCCAGACCGTTAGGCCATGGCGGCCAATCTTAACGGGATTTTAACTAAATATTTTACTCAACAATTAAGATTTGAACAACTGAAGTGCTGACTAAACTTTTAGCGTTCCCTTGAATTGGATTTGTTAATTAGCTCTTAAAACCTACCGAACAAAATCAAAGCGAATTTCCCGGAAATCGGAAACATTCGCGATTTTACGTGGGAAACTACTAATTAGCGAAATTCTCTATACTTTATCTGAATTTTCTGGAAATGTCTCATGATTTAAAGAGACTTTTGCCTTTGCATTTGTAATATTATTAGTTAGAAAACGTTCGCATTGGTTGAAACTTCTCAACAAAGGAAGAGTTTTTAAACAAATTTGCTCAAAGGCATAAGTTTTCTTAACTTGCAGTATACTTTGTTACTTTATATTACAAAGTAACGTTAACAATGATTGGTTGAACTATTCTATTCTTACAGTCATATTCTCAGTGTATCTTCCATTAGTGCTTTTTAAAACTCGAGTAAAAATTATTAGTTTTTTGGGTTTCGTACCCAAAGGGAGACAACGGAACCCTAGAAAGATCGAAAGAAATTTTATTTGGTCAATCATGTGTATACATACAGAATTAAAAATGTACATGCATGCAAAATCTGAGAGTGGCTCACGATATGTCTGCCATTTCTTATAGCGTGCAAATATTATATTATATTATATATTAAATATATAAATTATATGGGGTGACTGGTAATTAGTGACCGATACCTAAACACGTGATTGTGCTCATGATAACAAACAACTTTTACTATGGGACCAAACCTGAATTCGCGAAAAAAAATCTGCTGCAGTACCTACATTTTGACCAGTTAGGCGAACATAAATGACTCAACAGCAGATTTTTCTTCACAATTTCAGGTTTGGTCCCATAGTAAAAGTTGTTTGTTATCATGAGTACAAGCACGTGTTTAAGTATCGGTCACTAATTACCAGTCACCGTATATAAGTAATTAATCTTATATATTAAATTATGTACATATATTATTATTTAATCAATAATTTTTAACTTTAACACTAATACATTATATATCAATCACAGTTAAACAAATTTCTTACATTCAGTCATTTACAATAACCAATTATTTATTTAACGCCTTCGCTGTCCATCCGTCTCGGGCTGTATCTCATGGACCATAATAGGTAGACATTTGAAATAAATTTTCACAGAGTGTGTATTTCTTTGGCCATAATAAATAAAAATAATTTTAATAAAAATTAAAGGAGATCTCTCGTGTTTTTTCGGCGTTTTCTGTCTCGTGGAATCCTTCGTGTGCGAGTCCGACTTGCACTTGGCCATTTTTTTTTTAATCATAGTCCCTGGTTTGGTTAAAGTAAACCTTTGATTGGTTAGCACTTATGTTACACAGATATCAATACTAATATTATAAAAGTTATCGTGTCCGTCGTATCACTTTGTCTGTCTATCTGTTTCTAACTTTTTCACCCCTGAAAGGCTAAATGTATTTTGATGAAACACAAATAGACCTGACTTGATGACCTAGGTTAGGATATAGAACTCTTTTATCCCGATGCGGTACGTTCCCGTGGCATAATTTGCAACCTCTACGTGGCGGCAGTTCGCAGGTAACGTCGCGGAGAAAACCTAGTTTTCAATTTTAAAAATACTGATCACATAAACCTAATCCAATTTAATCAAAGCATGATCGATCGTCAAAGAATAACATCAACTCAAATTATGACAATATAGAACCCAAGGTCAAACAAGAATGAACAGTCACGTACTATAGGTAGTCCATTAATTAAATCATGACAATATAGAACCCAAGGTCAGATCCGTCCCAATAATGAAAAATAGTGATAAATTACTCACGTGGCCTTTCAATTAGAAGATTGATCATGAAAATTTGGGTCTACCATTGTTATATTCAGTTCCGAAGTATACAAAATTAATTTGTCTAGTCGAACGCTCCCTTCAAAATACAGCTACAAATCCATGTGTATTCCTTTCACAGTTATATTACCACTGGCAACAGCAAATCAACAGCAACCTTAATATAACGAGAATAAAGATCACGGTGATTTTGACAGTGAAGCAATATCAGAGGTAAAATAATGTAATTCTACACAGTCAGCTACGAATGTCGTAGCTGCTACGTCGTAGCGCCTACGCCGTAGCTTGTAGCCGTCTTACACAATGAACGTCCCCAAGTTATATTTTCCCAAAACAAACAATTAGATGAATGGAAACGCACTATCTTATCTATTGTTAAAATAATTTATACCTTGAACACCCACGTTTCATATATTTCGCGACCATTATCATGCTAAATGTTCTCAAATCCACTTTTACTGGGAGGTACATACATATAGGTATCCAGTCCAATATATTTATCTCAAGTGGTGATAGCGAAATATTTAACACAGGATAAAATTGGACTGATCTTGATACGACGATACAGGCCAATATGGACAAGTCATTATAATCCTTTGAATGTCTGCCTTTTGCGTCATATATCGTTGAACTCAAAATAAAGTAGCATAACTAAGGCCGTTTGTCCACCACCACGTCAACGGGACGTCAACGAGAATGATATGACGGACAAGAAGTAGCGATACATTCATTTACTATGCCGCGTGTCACGAGACGTCACGCTCGGTTCGAATAATCTTCTTTCTCGTTGACGTCCCGTTGACGTTGTCGGTTGGACAAACAGTCTCAAAATACATATCAACCTACACAGTATACATTTCCAATATAAGCTGCTGATTGAACGAAAAGCCTATACAGTGCTAGGTCAGCTTACACTGGAAAATCATAGCTTTATATTCGTCGTGGGTACTAAGGAGGTGCAAGTTATTTGAACATAAAAACTGGTGTAGGTAATGTATGGCTTACACGCGCGTTTTATAAACGCTGCCATTTTTTCTGCTTTTTTTATAAAGTAACACGTAACAAGTCAATTTATACAATTTTTGTTATCTTTTTTTTTATGAATGTATGGGCTAAGGCGTCTATTATATTGAATACGTTAGAGGCTTTATTTTAGTTTTATTTCTACAGTACTGTAAAGGTTGTCTGCAAAAGTCGACCTTATCGACCTTCCCCTTCCCCTACCCGTTTTCCTTAGTCGACCTTTGGATGATTGCTCATTTGATTATTGTTTATTTTATTATTAATGATTTGACATGATTAGTGGTGATTTTGACATTATTGTTTATGATTTTGACATTTTTATCACTGATTATTTTGAAATTATTAAGCAACAAAATTTTTCCAAATATAATTATGTACAGTGTTTAAGATGTGTATGTATTACTAACAAATTGGATTGTATGATCTGTTAAATAAATTGTTATTATTATTTCCTTTATTTAACTAAATACATATAAATTATATTTTTAAATATTAGAATATAAAAAATATAAAAACAAAAAAAATAAATTAAAAAAAAAAAAAAAAAAAAAATATATTATTATTATTATTATTAAATGCAGACTGACAGTAAAATATCTCTGGTTACATCGAACAGTCAAGCAAAAAAAAAATGAGCTGAAAATGAGCTTTCAAATTTTTGTAGTTTTGTTTGGAAGAACCAATGATGGTGTAAGCGCGTTCATGTAAACACGTTCACTTGAAATAAATCCAGTAAATATAACGTTGTATAATTTTAACGCCCCCACAAAATATAACAATATACATGTAGCGGTGTCTACAAACGAAACATGTGAACTACGCGTCTAACTGACGTCATGCAAAATCCTGCATCTCGCAAGCAGAGTTTACCGCGCAACTAGCATGTATACAACGGCCCAACATGAATCGTCGGGCAGCTGCCCGTCAGACACGACACCCGTCTGGTCAGAGTATCCTCCCTTTTCTATGGAGGATGAGTAAACTTTACACCCTGTTCCTCATACCTCTTTAATTACAGACATCACAGTACCAACCAATAAATTATCTTCTGAATCTTTCAATATTCATATGGGAATTAGTGACCCGCCCTTGCTTCGCACGAGTGCCTTCTAATAATGTGGCGACAAATCTACATAGAGATTTATGTATTATATAATAACAGCCACACAAGTCGATCGATCAGGTTAAGCAACGGTTGCCACGGTTGGTCCGTGGATGGCCATCTTTACATACCAAGAATGTAATACCATCCGTGGCTCGAAAAGTACGTTAAGCCGTTGGTCCCGGCTGTTACGGGTCGTCAGAAGCCCGAAAGTCTGACAAGCAGTCTTACCAAGGGGTATCGTATTTATTACCCAGTAACTGGGTTGTGGAGTTCAGATAGTAGGTTGTGGAGATCAGATAGGCAGTCGCTCCATGTAAAATACTGGTATTCATCTGCATCCGTTTAGACTGGAAGCCGACCCCAACATAGTTGGGAAAAGGCTAGGCAGATAATGGTGATGATATTGTTAGGAGTGAAACTTCTGAATGAACTTTCTTAAAGCAGTTCGACGCCTACGCTTTAAGCGCAGTATTGTCTTGAATTTCAATTAATCATTTTGGTAGGCTGTTAGTTGAACTTAAAAAAACATTTGTTCGTCTTCATTTTGGTACGTTGAATTTGTTTCCATAACGGTGATAGAATAATTTATAGTTATACATATTGTGAACGCTTCAAAAGTTATGGCTCGCAGTATAAGGCTTCATCTTCACATTTCAGTCGAAAGATGTCCACCTGTGACCTGCGTCCAGCAGTGGGCGTTAAGCCTTCCCCAAGCGCACATAGGACATAGGGAGTTAAAACTCAATGCATAAGGTGTGGTTTGCAAGCAGTAATGAGTTCGATCCTCATTCGTTACACTTTTGACGTGAACCCAGATCTAACACAAAAAAATAGATTATATATAGAGAGTACTTAGCGCCAATAACATCGTTGCGCGCGAGCTTTTACAACGAGTATTAATTTGCAAAGCGACCGTTAGTTTCCGATCATAGCAATTAGAATTAGTTTTTTTGTGTTTGGATTCACGTAATCGCCAAACTGTTCGTTAAAGGCACTGCCTCACCGGACTTAACAGCCACCTCAGCTAAAATTGACTCTTTATCTTGCTCGCACGATACTGCTCGCGGTCTGAGTGAGAGCGAGACAGAGTGTGGTGCCGGGCGGCAGGCAGCGCCAATAGTTTAGGTATTTGCTTTTTACGGTGAAAACAATGGTAATTTAATAAAATTAAAAAACATAAGACCTGCTTTATAGTTAGTTCAGTTAGTATGCAAAGTTTCATGATCTAATTTGAAGTATTTTTTGAATACCAGCGGTTTGTTGTTCGGTTTGGAGGTAACTTTGGATTTTTTTTCTATCGAGATTTTTTTATGGAATCGTGTTTTCGTCAAATATAGGACTTAACATTAGTCCTCAACTTAAACATATATTTATTTCAAAATTAATGCTGCTGTATTTTCGACATAACGGAGGATCATGCTACGCCATTTGAGGTAATATAGGCCCTTAAGTCCGTAATGTAACCTATATCCGATTTTTACCTGCTACCAAGCCGTGTTACCTATTTAATTATAATGTATTAACCTATCCCGCTGGTTTTAATTATGTCTACACTACCTACCAGTTGAAAGCCTGTGCAGTCCACTAGCAAAGCCTTGGCCGTTATAGTGAAATCTTAGATTGATGCAATACATGTGAATGCTCCCGATAAGGGACCCCCTTTACAAATGACTTTTCGTCGCGCAACGAAGGTTTGCAAAAATTTCTCGAGGCGAATGCTCATGGTGAGTAGGTAGCGTCCTTTAAAAGGGTAAAATATCAGCATCCCAATAAGCCTTCAAAAGAAAAAGGTCCTTTTGGTAATAATCAGCCTATAATGTTCTCACAGCTGGGACACACGCCTCGTCTTTGTGATAGGGAGCGGGCCTTAAATCCACGATGCGGACCCCGTGCGGGTAGGAGGATATCACGTGTCTTCGAATTTTTTTGGTTCTAGGACATGCCGGTTTCCTCACGATGTTTTCCTTCACCGTTTTGAGAGCAGTGGTGATGAAATGAAATACACAAGCAGGCGCCTCACTTTAATTTGTATTTTTTTTCGGTAAACGGAATTTTATATAAATTTAAAAAATATAAATATAAACAGTTTAACGTAAGTACACATAAATTTCGGACTAGTTCTGAGTGTTGTTTGGTTAGGTCTAAACATGTCTAAGAATTTACAAGAAGTTCAAAAGTTAGCCCTATTATAATTAACATAAATATACACAAAAGATCTTCTCTTTTGTTTTACTTTGAGATATTGATCAAAGTGTTGACGTAAACCAGTTTATTCTGTAGGTGTAATGCCTTATGATAATTAATGATAAGTTTGTTGTTTCAAAATCGTTACAACAACTTTTTGAATTTAATATACTACATAGCCATTTTCTGTATTCAGCCACGACCCTTTACATTTCAGTAGTAAGAATTAATTTTATGCTAAAATATTCA
Source organism: Globia sparganii (assembly GCA_949316385.1). NCBI lineage: Eukaryota > Metazoa > Arthropoda > Insecta > Lepidoptera > Noctuidae > Globia > Globia sparganii. The sequence continues at coordinate 9,392,374 of OX438675.1, read as the reverse complement.
ACCAGTCAGCAAAATTATAGATGTATGCCTGTCTGTCAGTTTGTCTGGGTGCCTCATGCATTTTAGGTATTTTAAGTACTTTGTGAAACCTATCTTATTCACCCGTAATGGAAACCCTCGATTTACTATCTTATAACATCGTGTAGAATTCTGAACTGTATAGCCAGTTTGAATCACTTATTGAAGTAACTCTTTTTCTCTATATAAGACGGCACATCTTTTCCCTGCCTTGCAAGTAATCATTAAAGACTATTATTTAATAAAAAAAAAATAACTCCCACAAGACGTATCATGTTCCTCCTAATATGATCGATGGAGACAAGATTGTCTTGTTTTATATTTTCAGAAACTAAAAGAAAACCGAGTCACTTTAGATTATTATCTCGGCAATAAATCATTAATTTGACAGCTGTCATCTCACACAAAGATGAGTGATATCGATAGAATTGCCTATAGTTAGTGTTACATGTTTTAATTTATGATTCAAATGGTGAGCGAAACAAAATATTTTATTGGTAGTTTATGTTACAGCAAGTAGTAAAACAGCGAATACAAAATAGATTTTAATTACGTGGTTTTTATGTTATTAACTGGGTCCACGCCGAATGATCCAGTGTGCTCTGATCGGTCGTTGCAGGATCGAGATCCAAATGCGCGGTCGGTGTGTGTACAATATGTACCCGAATAAAAATAATATCTAAAATCTTAATTCAAGTTGTAGGGTATCTGTTTAATAGATATGTAAACACAGTCTCATACATACAAGAACACTGCTACAAGAACCTTTTGGCGCTCGAATGACGTTGACAGAGGGGCGCTGGCGCAAATGTTTAATATGTCACCGTATGATTATGAACATAGTTAGTTTATACTATCTTGCGAGATTATAAACCATCGAAAACTTGTGAACTGCAACAAACCATTTAATATAACGCATTATCTGTCCATGACAAACCGACAAATTGTGAATTGGTATCAAACTTGTATGCAACGGATCGCATCTTGTGCTAATATAAAATAGCCAAGTAACTTTTTTTTTTTTTTTTTTTTTTTTTTTTTTTTTTTTTTTTTTTTTTTTTGTGGATGGGAAATCATCCAATGACCCCTTCCGCTCTGGGTGGAGCCAAGTAACTGAGACTAACTTGTAAGCCGCTCGCTTTGCTCGCTTAGCTCGCGCGCGATTGGTCACAGTTCTAACCTATTTTAAGCCATATGGACGTCAATTTAGTGATATAATCAACTAAAATGCAGGATCAACAGGATGCGTCTATGTGATGTGCCTAACATGGAATCATTCAGCCATTTAAGCGTGATTGTCGCTACTTAGGAGGCCTAAAATGCGATATTATCATTCTTTTCGACAGTAAAAGGGTCCACATTCGCATTCGCATTTCCACATTGCCCTAGACGTAAAAAGTTAAAAACAAAACTAGTCTAACAAACATAAAAATCAAACATAGAAATGCTTGTTACGAAACAAAACTTCTGTAATCCGATTCTTCCTTAGGCCGCCCTATTAAATAGTTCCCCAGAAACAGCGACCCACCGAGCGACTGCAACCGTTGCACGTCAGGAACTTTTTTATTTGTTTACAAACGAGAGAACGGGTCTGATATATGAACTGACTGACTGACGGACAGGCCGAAATTACAAAAGCTGTTTTTACGTACGTATAACATCTTTAGGTTTGTTTGCCTGCGTATGGTGGGGGAAGTGACTATTGCAATATTGCAAAACTGGCGAGTTTAGGTAAATCAGTATTTTTAATCCAGTCAAATAACTCAAAAAGGTGGTTGGGACAGACTGGATGCGAATGGCGGAAGGCGGTGGCGCAGCATAGGAGAGGCCTGGTGCCACTGCCAGTGGCCAAGTCCAGCAGTGGATTGCGATAGGCTGAGATGATTAAAATATCCTTGCCTATATTTATAAAATAGGCTACAATTTTTTTGTCCGTCAAGACATAATTGAAATCAACATTGTTTTTGTCGTAATATGTAGGTAAATAAGTTTACCTTGTAGACGTAGATGACATTATATGAAAAAACTGGCAAAACTAGTGCATTTTGAAACCAGAAGATACCTAAATCCAAACATCGAAATCAAAAAATGCTTTATTATAAACGATCCATAGAATAGTGATGGGCGAAGTGTTTTGCGAATCAGCCGACTAACTATAAGTAGTGACTTATAAGATATTATGTGATTTTTTGGGTTGTAGACAGGGAACGTCATTAGTAAGAATACTCGTAGATATACAACGTTTAATTTATTTTCGTATTGACTTTGCATAATTTTCTACTAACAAATGAAAACAATGCTCCAACTAATCGTGAAGAGTAAATATTAATCAGCTCTCTTTATTGACTAGCTGTGTGAACGTTCCTACCTGAACCAAGTTGATCTGACATTTTTCTATTTAGGTTCCAATCTAATTTTAATCCTCCGTTCCACGTACGTTGGATTGATGTTTGTGCTGTATCTCCCAGCTTAGCTTTGTTAAACAAAAAATGTTTTAGTTTGTGATGATAAATATATAAGGTCTATTCATTCATATACGAAATTTTTAAAGAGATCTATAAAGAAGCTTTAAAAACCAAATAAATATACAACGTGTCCCAAAATTCAACGATAAGCAGGCACCAGAGGGTGGACCTGGTCATGAATACTCGAAAAAAAAATAATGAAAAAAAAAAATTCTAAATATTTCTGGAAATTACAACAATTACATTGAAATCCTTCGAAAATTTACACCCCTTAAGATATTTTTAACTACCATGACCACAATTTTTCAAATATTACTGTTTTTTTGTATCAGCAACCTAAATATCACTGCTACCCACCACAACCCTTGAAAACTTCAGAATGCCTGTAGTTTTTACACAAAAATCAATCAAAATAATTTTTTTCCTTGAAATTTTCTAAGTTTTTTACCGTCATTCACACTTTGTAATTACCAAAAAAAATTGATTTTTTTTTCATTATTTTTTCTCGAGTAGTTATGATCAGGTCCTTCCCTCTCGATGAATTTTGGGACACGTTGTGTTACAAATATAGAAAAATTATTGTTATAAAAATTAAATAAAAAATCTCTCCTCTCCTCTTTTCTATACCTACCCTTAATTTTTTCACTTCCATTATGCTATATTCTATGGCCAGTAAATACTAAAAAAATGTCTCAAGCAATTTTAAAACTACCTATAATAATTACGTAAAAAAAGAACACTTAGATAAAAAAAAGCTTCTTTACTACATATAGAGGTTTCTGTCAAAATATTAAAATTTTGTGTATGTTTAGATATACCTTATAATATATACATTAGCGATCCATCCCTGATTCCCACAAATGCAATGGCGACATTGAGATATCTATATTTAAATTGCATATTAATCTAACACATAAACCCACCGAAGTAAATGTGAGAACCGCAACAAAATCCATTATGTAGTTTAGAAGATCTGCGGCCACGAAGACCGACATGAAAAGCGACTTTGTTTTATACTATGTAATATAAATTATATCAAAATACGCGCTGGGTATAATTTCACAAGTGAACTATAATATTGTTATGCATGTTAAAAGGTAATCATCCTAAAATATCCCGTTGGTATAGTGGTCGCAACTGAGCATGGGGTCATGGGTTCGATTCCCTGGTCGGTCAAAGTGTTATTGAGTTTTATCATGTGAAATTTTTCATTAGCAATCTTGACAAGATTGCTAATCTCAGTCCCAGAATCCTGATTTGCGCGCGGTTGAGGGCAACAGGCTGACCCCCTGTTACATGGGATTTCAACATAACTTGCGAAATTTGGCTAAACTTTTAGGTTCACCCCCGCCTAACCCTTCGGGGAAATATGCATGATAATTATCCCAATTTCGGGTTTTGTAACATAACAAAACAGCACGCCTGTATTCCCACAGGGGTAAAGGATGATTTCCACCAAACGGTTCGCATCGCATCGGATTGGATTTTACAATCTTTAAACGATATTAAATCGTGTACACAGTATTTAAAGTCTATATTACTAAGCCACGCATAGGTAGCAGCTTGATCGCGGAAATCTTCCGCGATACGCAATCATAGCCGAAAGTATGCTGCGACGCGTGATCGGCTCCGTTCGCTTATCATCGTATCCGATCGAATCATTTTCCTTTTTGCCTTCTGTGTCTTATGATTATTTTCTTCTTCTAATGCAATAGCCAACAATACTACGTCAACTTCAACCATTTTCAAAAATTAGAACACGTCAACACGGTAGGAATGAAACTATCTGACTAGGCGCAAAAACGGATACGTTCGCAAGCGACGGTACGGAGCCGATCGTATGCGTCGATATGCTGCCGGACACGATCGGCTGCCGCCGCATCCGTTCGTATCCTTTCCGACCCGATGCGATGCGAGCCGTTTGGTGAAAATCATCCTTAAGACTGGATTAACAATACACCCACATTAATCCCACGTTTAATCCCTTTTTCCACGAGACAATTTCCATGCACAAATACAGATTTAGGACAGCAGAAATTCGTACTGGATGCCTTTTGATTGTGATAACCACCACTGCTCTCAAAACGGTGAAGGAAAACATTGTGAGGAAACCGGCATATCCTAGAACCAAAAATTCGAAGGCATTTATGTGACACTAGCTTCTGCCCCGACTTCGTCCGCGTGAAAATTTTCATTTTAACATAAAATATATCCTATGACACTCGGCAACACTGTAGCTTACCATTAGTGAAAGAATTTTCAAAATCGTTTCAGTAGATCCAGATATTACCCCCTACAACCTCACAAACTTTACCTTTTTTATTAGTATAGATCTACCAACCATCCCACCATCTCTGTCCCAGCAGTAGGAACATCAAAGGATGATTGTGCTAGCGTTGCTGTAGAACTTTGTAGTGCTGGGTGCAAATCTTATCCTACTAATATTATAAATGCAAAAGTTTGTGAGGATTGATGGATGGATGTTTGTTACTCTTTCACGCAAAAACTACTGAACGGATTTTGATGAAACTTTACAGTAATATAGCTTATACATCAGAATAACATATAGAATACTTTTTATCCCGATATTCCCACGGAATCAAAACTTACGCGGGTGAAACCGCGGGGTGCAGCTAGTAATTAATAATTATGTCGTGAAAGAGGGAAAGTATTACCATTTTGGTCGTCCCTTAGTTATTTTTACAGACACATGGGACATGTCGACTTAATTTCTAAAGTCGGCGATGCATTGACGTCCCTTCTTGCTCCATAAAGCTGATATCAGACGAAGAGAGAATCCACTTTTTGTTCATTAATGTCTTTCATTCGGCATGTTTCACTCAACGTGGAAGGAACGTCTGAACAAAGAATGAATCAAAAATTTTAAAAAATCTTTAGTCAACCGATGCAACGATGTTGGATTTCGGCATTCTGCATCGTTCACTCGCGCTTCGAATGATCAAAAAATTCAATGAGATCTATACTAATATTATAAAGAGGAAAGATTTGTATGTAAGTATGTTTGTAACGAATTGGCTCAAAAAGTACTGGACCGATTTTAAAAATTCATTCACCAATTGAATGCTACATTATCAGTGATTAATATAAGCTTTTTTTTTCCACCCGTGCGAAGCCGGGACGGGCCGCTAGTGTTCAATAATTTCTTTGTAATTTTGTCGGTGTCGTGTGAACAAACAATAAAAATTAACCTTAACTTGAGGGAATGATTCAGTAGAGTTAAAATTCATTTTTGTGAAGCGTCTGATTTAAGCAGGTGGCGATAACCACTCCAAAGTTATCTGGGTGGTTAATCTGTTTCACAAAACAAAACACAACAGCTCAAAAATAACATTCAGATTCTACACAGAATTCCCTAGGAGTGTCATTAAACAGGCAAACATTGGAATCTAGACTTCGAACAAATACCTATCGGCTATGCTAATATTTGTTGAACACGGAGATCGAATTTGCGATCAGAGCGCACAGAAGTGAGTGCAGAATAAGTAAGATGAATAATACCTACTTGATTTAATCAACTTAGAGGGAGCAAGCATCTTCTGAACGAAATGTCGGTCTCATTTAGGAGATCATTTTGTTTTTTGTTGTTTTAGCACCAACGGGCGAAATACACTAAAAGATGTTTATTTATATATCATGATTAAAGTTAAGTGACGTCTAATCATAAGCAGGTTTTATAATATAGCATGACATTCTGTTTTTTAAAATCAGTTATTCATTTGTTTTCCAGCCGTTCGAATTTTTTTTTAAATATCGCTGTTTCTGTAACCATAGAAAAATCGTAATTGCGAGCTATTTTCGAATAAATTTGTTCCGTCGTGGCACCATCGCAGCATAGACAGCACGCAATATTAACGACAACTTTTTACAGGGGAAAAAATCAAATCAAACATGGCGGTGAAAAACGCCTCTAAAGATTTCATCGATTCCGGTTCCCAGGATTTTTATAGCAGAGCCCACTAAAATGGCAGAAGTGCATTTTCACTATTGGCCAATACTTCGATTAATGAAATAAATAATAATCTTTAAAAAAAAAAGATTTTTTCCATGAAAAACGGCAATTTCATCGGTAATATAAATTGAAAATCATCAGGCATCAACTCCCAGACCTTGATAGTTTTACAAAATAGTAACTTAAAAAATATGTTACAATTTTAATAAGACACACCACAAAAAGACAAGACTAAAATAACAATAGTTAACTTTCAAGGAAAACATAAATATTCTTTTCAAACTTTCTTCCGGGAATAGAAAACTTTCTTTTAATTACCAAAAGTTTTGATAATAAAATCGTTTTAAAGATAGGAAACTATTAATCTTTCTAAATAATGGGTTTATAAGAAAGCCTAAATCTCTTCTGATTTATTAGGTCTCACAAGATCTCGGAAAAATTACCTGGTAAGTGTGTCTGAATGCCAAGTAAGTACTTAAGGGGATAGTTGACCGAAAAAAGGGTCTTCTTTAGGGAATACACCGTTTTTATTCCGTCTTGTGGCTAAGAAATATATAAGCCGCACGGGTCGATCGATCAGGTTAAGCTACGCTTGTCGCGGTTGGTCCGTGGATGGGTGACCATTTGTGCATACCATGACCCCTCCGTGCCTCGAAAAGCACGTTACGCTGTTGATCCCGGCTATCATTCGTGGATCTTTGACAGTCGTTACGGGTCGTCAGAAGCCCGAAACTCTGACAACCAGTCTTGCCAGGCGGTATTGTAGTACCCAGTAACTGGGTTGTGGAGTAAACCGACTGCCGATCGCAGTCGGTTTACTGGAAGCTGACCTCAATATAGTTGGGAAAAGGCTAGGCAGATGATGACATTATAAAAAGCAAAGTATCTTTGTCTGTTTGATCGCGAGGAGTGTTTTTCTTTCTGGGCAGAGGTATGACTTTATAGTACAGCCACATTTTGCCAGTTATTTTTAAGTCCCACGAAATAGCGCAATTCCAGACTCCGGGTTGCTACTGAGATATTTGTTGGAAAAACATAATAACACTTTGCCCGACCTAATAATCGAACCCAAGACCTCATGATCAGCTGTAGCCCTTGCAACAAAGATCAACGAGGCAGTAGTTTTATAAGTTTATTTGTGTCCTTTTTATTTTTATTTTTTTTTTGTGGATGGGAAATCATCCAATGACCCCTCCCGCTCTGGGTGGAGCAGAAGGGAGTGTCAGACTCTTACTGACTAAAACCCACCCGTGTTCCTTCCTTAGCCCTTTGTGTTCCGGGGTAGTGGTAACCCTTTCGGACAATCCCGCTGCCCCGGCAGGCTTCGGCCCTTACGGGCCCCTTCCTTATGCTGATATCTCTTTGAGGTGCGCGTGGAACACGTACGCGCCGTCCGGCACGGGCCTGGTCCTGATCGGACGGACAGTTACCCATTACTCTCCGCCCGCAGGCCTTATGATCAGCTGTAGCCCTTGCAACAAAGATCAACGAGGCAGTAGTTTTATAAGTTTATTTGTGTCCTTAGGCTAAGTACCTCGGGGCATTGCCACGTCACATATCTCGGACATGGCCTCCCGGAACCACTCCGCCTCATCGTCGATATCGGCAGGCCTGTCCGGTGATGACACCCAGGCCTGCACGATCGTGGCTTCTAGGGGGAACTTTCGGTCCAGCTGCTTCAGCGCCCACCGCGGACCACTCGGGGCCTGTTGGACCGGCGCGCTGGAGGTCTAGGTGGAGACGTCGAACCGGATATACCAGTGATCGGAGTAGGTCTCCACCCCCTCCATGACGCGCCAGTCAATGACACTCTGTGACAGAGCGGAGCTGGCGAACGAGATGTCCACCACGGACTCGCCCCGCATCCGCACACACGTGGGAACAGAACCCCGATTTAGGACGACCAGGCCTGTTTCCAGAGCCCAGTCCTCCACCATCCTGCCCCGCACGTCCATGTAACGGGAACCCCAGGCCAGAATCTTGGCGTTGAAGTCCCCGAGCACTAGCACGGGGAAGGGATGGTTTCCGGCGACGACGACACTCAACTCTGTTAAACTAGAGTTCTGGAACTCGGCGAGAGTTCGATTCGGAGAGAAGTACACTCCCACTACTACGATCTCTCCGAACCGTGCTGCCTACGCACCCCTGTCCCTTCGTGACACCTTCGAGGGACGGGGAGCCGGCGGCGGCCGACGAAATTATGGTCACTGAGCCGCTCAGGTCCTCCACCCAGTCATCCCTGGGCGCGAAAAAGTACGGCTCAGCGACCACGACGATATTAATCGACCACTGCGCCATGCTCTGGAGCAACAGGTCCTGGGCGCAGGCGCAGTGGTTGATGTTCGCCTGGAGGAGGCGTAATGGAGCCATTACTCCTCCATTTCAGCCCCCTCCCGGGCCCCTTGCGAGGGCCCCTCCGTGGTGGCGGTGGCAGCGGTGGCGGCGGCGGCGGCGGTGGCGGTGGCCCATCCTCAAAAAAACAAAAAGGCTAAGTACCTACATAATTTGTACGTAGGTAAATATTTAAAAATAGCTCGATTTTAGCGTACCTAATTTGGTAACTGTTAAGGACATAACTAAAGGTTTGCAAATGAAAGTATAGTGGACTGTAAACACTTATAATATTGGTTCTAAAAGACAGTACAATGTTGGAATTAATCTTTGGACAGCAAGATGCGCGCGCGTCGACGACCGTGTTCGGTAGTGGAGAGGCGTCCGGGCGGCCACACCTTGTCTGCGTGAACAGTAAGTGCCAGTCACACGGCGCGTTACGTCGTCGCAACGCATGAATTTTAACGCATTGCCGGCCACACGGGCGCTGCGTCAACGCAGTGGTGCTAGGACGCAGTCGCAGGTAATTACACCCCTCCCGCTTCGTCTCCTGGGCTGCTGTCCGTCGTGTGAAACGCAACGACAGCGCTGCGTCGACGCAACACTGACGCAACGCACCGTGTGGACTGGCTCTGACAACTAGTTAATATCCTTATAATAAGTAATAAATCTAAGATTGATATTCTGACTGACTAACTAAAGATAAGATGGAAGATTTAGGTTGGAATAAAATAGGTGTACTTCGTATTAGCTCAATTGTGGCTAATGAGATACAATTGAATTTCTATTGTTATAAATCAAATTTTGATTTTTCAACAGTTGAAGCGATCCCCTGGACTGGAAACGTTCGGAGTTGGAACAGTAAAATAACAGAAAAAGACGCACTTTTTCTACTTTTAAAGAAAAAATATATTAAGCTTTTTTATGAAGGAAAACAAAATTCAACATGTCCCTTTGAATTTAAAAACAACTCGCGCTCAATGCGTTTCCAATCGATTGGTTCCTGCTCTGCAAACTCATCAGAGCATTTGAAGTGCTGTTGAAAATAAACTCCTGGGGCGGCAACAGAACAGAACGTAGGAACATACTCTAGTTGACTAGTCGCTAATTAGGTTAAACTCACAACAAATCATTATTAAAGCGGGTAGACTGAGCTAGTTAATCTATATATATAAAAGGAGAAACTGACTGACTGACTGACTGACTGACATATCAACGTACAGCCGAAACTGCAAGGACTAGGAACGTGAAATTTAGCATACAGCTTCCTTTTATTATGTAGGGGAGCACTAAGAAGGGGTTTTTGGAAATTCGATCTTTAAGGGGGTGAAAAGGGGGAATTTTGTTTGTATGATAAATCTTATTACTTGAGTTAATAAACTTGAAATTTGGCACGAATACACGCAGATGAAGTCACGGGCGAAGTGCTAGTATATATTATAAAAGTATAGCTAAATTATTAATAAACGTTTTCTTTTAGATTTAACAATGTTACCCTATACCTATAACAATCAGCCTATAATGTTGCCTGCTAGGACACAGTTCTTATCTCTTCGAGAAGGAGTGGGATGTAATCTACCACGCGGACCCAGTGCGGGTTGGTAGATGTCACATGTCTTTGAACTTTTGGTTCTAGGACATGCCGGTTTCCTCATGATCTTTTCTTTCACCGTTTTGAGAGTAATGATGTTGACATTATTAAAACAAAATAAAGCGCCTGCTTGGGTTCGAACCCACGACCTAAAACTCGTAAATCGGGGCTGTTATCACTGGGCCACCACTGTTCCTATACTATTGACGTTGCCCTATACTAGAATATTTTTTAGTAGAAGATGCAGCGTGGGTTGCCCCACAACAAGGTTGATCAAAAAAGTTATTTGGGGAAAGCCCCTGTTTGTGGGCAGCGCAAGAGAGCTCGTTATGGTAACACTTAGGGCACGTCTTTCAGCTGAAATGATGACGACGACTATTATTTCAACACGCCATACCAACATTTTCAGACACTAAGGCTTACTTGCACCACAGATCACTAAATACATTTAACGCTAAACGTATATTTATCTACACCCATGCTATAAATCTATACTTATAATAAATCTGTACAGAGGTCAATTCTGTACATGAAATATATTTCCAAAATAACTATCAGCGGGTGATTAGTGATCGTTACTGACGCCAAAAATGCAATCAGTAAAATTTTTGTCTGTCTGTCTGTCTGTCTGTCTGTCTGTATGTTCGTTATAGAAACAAAAACCACTCGACGGATTTCAACGAAACTTGGTACAATTGTTCTTCATACTCCTGGGCAGGTTATAGTATACTTTTCATCACGCTACGATCAATAGGAGCAGAGCAGTGAAGGGAAATGTTGGGAAAACAGGATTTATTTTAAGGTGAAGTAGTAATAGGTTAGTAGTAGTTAGTTAGTAGTAGGTAAGTTTTGGTTAATTTATGTTCAGTTTTTTTTAATATTAAGTAGGTAAAAGCGTAGGTACTTTTATTAATTATAGGTATAGGTATTATTAATTATAGTAGTTATAGGTATTTAGTTTTAAGTGAAGTAGGTTTTATTATATATTATTTTATATATTAGACGTAGTTATATATTTTTAGTTATTCAAGCCCCAAGCGGACGCCGGCGTCCGCCCGCTATTGTCTTGAAAAACGCGTTGAATGAGAAATACGCGTTCTCAAGAATCGGCAGAAGAAAGAGCACATCGGTTAAACTCTATGAGAGTTAGTGCCTCAATTTCCGGAAGTCATTATTCCACGCGGACGAAGTCGCTGGCAAAAGCTAGTCCTGTATAAAAGTTTCTGAAACAGGTAGCTTATTGCCAACATTAAAATAACCAGTGTCATAGTAACGATAATATCATCCAAACGAGTGTTATAATGTTGTACTAAACACTTCAAAAAAAGAACATTGTCATGTGCGCGCGTTTGATTACCATAGCGCCGTAATTTAAAAAATGAACAAGGTTATTCGAATTCATGTAGTATCCCGCCGGCCGCCATTTCTGTTCGAAAACTGTTTCAGAACCTTTTATAGAGAATTCATATCATGGGTATAGCTATAGTCTTTTAGGCAACTGCACATAATTAGGTATTAAAACACTCATGTGATACTATTATCAACTCGGTCACATTCATGTTTTAATAATGTGTATGTGTATTATACAACAGTTGCATATTTTTTTTTTTTTGTGTTGAAAGAAATTAACTTCTTTGTGGTGGGTGAATCGACAAAAAAGAGAAACCGTGTCAAATATTTTTAACCTCATAAAAAATTTAATTCCTCAATTTTCACCACGTGTATTTACCACAGATCTCGATAAAAGCGCGATTGTTATCTTAAAATCTTTGATTAACTCTATAACTTGTGTTTCATTTTATTTCAAAATATTTTGATTTTCCAATTCGTGCGAATCAACTAATAATCTCGCCAACCAATCAATCAAAACCATTTCTGTTCTTATTTGTGTTTGTCTGTTCTTTCAAACAAAATAATCTTCAATTACTTAACAGAATTCAAAACACAGCCCTTCAACATATATAAAATCTATTTGTATCCTACATGACCCGAACTCTCAAAACAAATATTCCAGTATTTGTTTTCGTTAGTTTCGGAGTAAGAACAAGATATTTTAAGTTTAGGTTAGAGCTGCTCAACCCCTAAGGGCCAGTCGAATGAGAGTCTATGGTTCGTTGTCAAGAAGTGAATTGAGATTGAATTTGTTTTGTAAATACGTGGAGTTTTTTTGGGGGAATATATTCGGGGATCTTTGACAGTCAGATACAGGTTAAGCTACGCTTGCCGCGGTTGGACTGTGGGTGGGTGGCCATCTTTACATACCGAGATTCCTCCGTGCCTCGGAAAGCACGTTAAGCCGTTGGTCCCGGCTGTCATTCATGGATCTTTGACACTTTACAGGTGCTGCTGAGCCTTTTCCCAACATACTTGGGAATATTTAGTTTTGTATTATAATAATCTTTCTTACATCTCAAACGTGACTTGGGTTATATCACTGCGGAGATTAACAGATTATGTGCTCAAATGAGCATAATTCTGTATTATACAAGAGACGTGGAGGAACCTAGATTACCTATTTAGTAAACAAATGGGTAATCTCCAGTTACAATAGTCTATTGCAATAAATGATTTTACAGAAGGAACCTACTCAGAAAACATATGGGTATGTTTAAATTTTTTTTTTTAATGACCAACAGCAACATGTCAAACAATTAGTCAAATATCCCGTTCCCGGCGCAAAGGTGCCCGTAAGATCCATTAATGACAGACGGTACCAACGGCTTAACGTGCCTTCTGAAGCATGAAAAGATCTCGGTATGTAAAGATAGCCACCCATCCATCCAAGCGTAGCTTAACCTCAATGATTGCCCTCTGCGGCTGTTATTATTTACCCAAGGGCCCCTCATCATCACCTTATCAAAGAATATACTTAAGTACTACTCACATTATTCCATAAGCAGTAATGTCAGTCGCGTTTAAAGTGCAGCGGTGCATAAATGATAAGACGCTCGTAGTTCGGGTAATGGAGCATTAAGTCGTCAACATTGCGTCAATGTTTCAAGGGTGCTTAGGAACTGTTTTAATACAACAGCTTTTCACTCTGATTATTACATGGAACCAGAAGGCCAGTTCTTGTAATTAAAAATGTCATAAGCTTGTCAATAATTTAAGGAAATTAGAGTTATTTTTGACAGATTGAGACTGAGATCAGACTGTGAACGTTCTTAAAATTACGAGAATTGCCTCTCTGGTGCCGTATTTTGTTATTGTAAGAGAGAGATGGAGCAATACATGACCCATAGCACCATTCCTTTTTCAGACTGGAATCATGATGGCATTTATACTTCATAATACGGCCACTGAAAAAAGTTATATGGTCTGTTACAAAAGTATCTGATGAAAGTATAAACAAAGCCGGTTCATGTTAAATTCTTACACAAACACTCTCTACAGGGAATTAGTAACAAATTAGAAGAACATACATCTGTAGGTTTTTACTACTTTTTCAACAATTATTGTTTGAATCACATTATTCAATTGTAATTGAAACATCATCGACAAAAAATGAGGTTACAAAATTAACCTTAATTGTCAACAAAAAGAATACTTTAAGGTGATTTACCTACTCGAAACTGTCAAATTTCCCCAATCAATTTTGAACTGCTTTAGCGATAAAGTTGCAAATATATTAAAGAAATTTGACAGATTGTAGTAGCGATGTGCTGGCGTCGTCTGTACAATTACTTTAGTAGCTACCAAGAAATTGATAGAATCAGCAAAATCAAAATATTATTACCGTACCAGCTATTCCCAAACAGAAGCTTCCTTAGTTTCCCCTTAAGATACATAAGTTACAGAAATTACTCACGTTAGCTCGAACAGTCCGAGTTTTAGGTAGGAACAACTAGAATAGTTATTTAGTAGCGGCGGGAATCCGGTTACATAAAGCAATGTGTAACTGATGCTTAAGGGTGCGTTCTACTGAAGAAAATATGGAACGTGCAGGAATCTACCAATCACGTTGCATAAAACCTATGTCGCGTCTCTAGTGGCGTCTATGATTGATCAATTTCTAGATGTCTCAGCTCCGCTCGTCTCCGCTTCGCTTCGAGTCAAGATTGTCACGAGCAGACTATATCGCTCTAGTACAAACATAATACCTACACCCATTCTTGCCAGAATGCTACTGAGAAAAGCCAACGGCAACATTGTGAAATTATGTGAATAAAATGTATTTATTTAATTAAGACGGTTTAAAACATATTACAAAAATTAAAGACACAGTTTGTATACACTTAATAGAGAAAATATAAAACCATAAAGTTCAGGTAAAAAGTAAACAACACTTTCATAAATCCCTCTCAGATTCTTCTCACATACCGACAAAATCTTCGTCCATTCGTCCGCAAACAGATCGTTTGTGTGTGGTGATAAAGTGCGGCTATAGTACGTGGTACTGGGGACTTAGCATGGGCAACGGTGCGACATGGAGGCACAGCAAATAGCCTGTGCTTTCTGCCACGGCAGTAATTGTGTAAATGTACAGACGTCAGCACATCAAGCTACCCGAAACTGTCAAATTTTCCCAATCAACTTTGAACCTTCTACTTCAGCAATAAAGTTGAAAATCTATTAAAGAAATTTGACAGATTGTAGTAGCTTGATGTGCTGGCGTCTGTACAATACAAACCAGTATAAAAACTAGCCAAAACATGAAGGTCGGTTCAAAACATGAAATCGGTTTAATCGTTTAGGCTCTGGCAACAGCGTAAGTAATGCGATTCTTGCGTTAAAAAAAATATGTACCTACCCTCAATGATCCAATAATTATCATTATAACAATTATTTTTAGTCATTGCTAGTGCAGATATCGTATTGGAATCACAGTCTAGGCTTATTTAATTTTATTCGACAATTTAAATAGATCTATGTTATTATAAGGAACAAGTACGGAGTACCTACCTATAGAACCAATTTTTAATAACATAAAATAGCAATAATAGCCTCCTAAAGTAGCAATACCGTTGACTGAAGACACACTGCAACTACACACATCAAAAGTGTCTAGGGATCAACATATATTTTTGCAATAACTTTTCTCCTGATTGATATTAATTAAAATTTTCTTTATGGATTCATCAAATAAAGTGTTTTCGTTTGTCACAGTAACGATAAACCAAGTCACCTTTGCATTAATAAAGAAATTTGCCATTTTCCTAATAAAGGGATTTTTGACATTTGAACCACTAACACAAAAGTTCGAAAAAAAGACTGAAATAACAGTTTTCTCTAAAATTTTATTGGGTAACTTAAACAATTAATAATCCGTGTTTCTACCGCGAACACTAACAACACAAGAACATCGGTTTGGCATACTCAAAATGAGTTCATCCAAATCACGCTGTGGAATGGCCGCCCATGTTCGTTGCAACAACAAAAAAAGGTCTTCTTGCGACTGGATACCCTCCATATTCGGCAGAGCTCTTCTCTGTAGCATATCCCATGCATGCTCAATCGGGTTCAAGTCTGGCGACTGAGCAGGCCAGGGCAGGACATTGATGTTAGCTGCGGCGAGAGTCTGTCTTACAACTCTTGCGGTGTGCGGTCGTGCATTATCATGCATTAACTGAAATAAGGGACCGATTTGCACTTGTAGAGGAACGATGACGTCTGATACAATCGTCTCAGCATAAATTTGAGCGTTGAGGTTGCCTCTGATCCAAATCAACTCAGTTCTTCCGCCGATCCAAATACCCGCCCATACCATGATGGTTCCACCACTATAAGGATGGACTTCCTGGCAGGATTTTAATCGCTGTTGGCGTCCAGGGGTTCTCCAGTGTCGTATACGTCTTGTATCCGGTCTCATACCAAAACGAGACTCATCAGAAAAGCACACGAAACGCCATTGTTCTTCTGCCCAATTTCTGTGTTCAAGAGCCCATTGATATCGAATCCTACGATTGTGCATTGCTATAGGTGGTACCCGTAGCGGTCTTCGGGAATGAAGGTTCACTTCATGCAAGCGGTTTCTGACTGTTTGGTCGCTAATTAAGTTCCCTGAAGAGTGATGAAGCCTCACGGCTAACATCATGGCGGTTATTGTTGGAGCTCTTCGAGTTAAGATTTGAATGTATCGGTCTTGTCTCCGTGTGGTGCAGCGATACCGTCCTCCATGGCGCTCAGCCACGGTACCAGTGCTTCGGTAACGTGTCCAAAGTCGACTGATAACACTCTAACTTGTATTCAGAGCTAAAGCCACAGTACGTTGCCGGGAACCAGCTTCTATCATTCCCACGGCTCTGAGCATTTCTTCCCTGCTTAAATGACGTCGCCGCTCCATAATAACGTTGGTTTTAATCAGCAGTAGGGAAACAGTAGCACTAATAATGTCTTCAATGCGTTGTATGTTTTTATAGGGAAAATATTGACAGCTGATTTTCATCTTTTACTCGAATTTGATTCACAGTTCCTGATTCAAATTATGAAATGCACCAAAAAGGATCCATATAAATTTATAAAATCATAAATTTATTACAAAGCCACATCTCAATCTCAAGAAATCCGCATAAAAATGCTTGATCCCTAGACACTTTTGATGTGTGTATTTGCCTTTATTGTTTTACAACTAAATTAGATAAATGAAGCAAATATGTAGCAATTATTGACGCAATACATTTCGGGAAACTCTGCATGCTTGGCTTTAAACTAGGAGGCGACCAGCCAACCAAACGTCAGGATGGCTGTACAAAAAAAATATGTTATTTCTGAATATATATAGTATGTAGCAATTATTTATTAAATGTAGCAAATATAAGCAATTATGTAGCAATTTTCTAATCAACTCTCATAGACCAAAGCCACAGGCAACCAGCCATTCTGATATACACGGCACATCGGGTTTAAGAATAAGTTCGACTTTGTAGGTGACATTTTTCATCATCAAATAAATCCTACTATCCTACTAATATTATAAATGCGAAAGTTTGTGAGGATGGATGGATGGATGTTTGTTACTCTTTCATGCAAAAACTACTGAACGGATTTTGATGAAACATTATAGTAATATAGTTTATACATCAGAATAACACATGGGATACTTTTCATCCCGATATTCCCACGGGATCAAAACTTACGCGGGTGAAACCGCGGGGCGCAGCTAGTCAGCCTATAATGTTCCCACTGCTGGGACACAGACCTCCTCTCTTTGAGAGGGAATGATAATCTACCACGCCGGGCCAGTGCGGGTTAGTAGATGTCACATGTCTCCGAACTTTTGCTTCTAGGACATGTCCGTTTCCTCACGATGGTTTCCTTCACCGCTTTAAGAGCAATGGTGAAGAAATTGTTTACACAAAATAAAGCGTCTATCTGGGTTCGAACCTACGACATATAAGTCATATACCACTGGGCCACCACTACTCTCGTCTCCAAATTATACTAATTATTGTGAATGTGAGGACTCTGTGGATCATTGTTTTTTTCTCTCAGTTAGTTTTTTTAATGATGGTCTGGCAGTTTGAATACTGTAAACGGCCTACCCAAATGTCCTTTCTTTGGTATTGTTCATCAAATCGTTGAGCTTCTTAAGTTCTGAGTTCAGCTGCATGATAACTGACAAATACGAGCATTGACTGAGCAGGTCACTCAATCTGTTGGTTATCCTCAAAAGACCATTTTAGACACATGAGTTTCACATGATCTGACCAAGATTATGTCTGGACTGAAAAGAAACTGTGACCTCTCGAGTTTGTTTCGGTTTTTCTTCTTAGGGTAGTCAGAAGAACCTCAAAGACATGTAAAAGTGTTTGTACAAACTGACTTGCAGAAATACAATCATTTATAATTTAAGGCCCGGCTACTGTACCTAATTGATACGAGTACAATTTTGCAAATTATCATCTTCATCATCATCATCAGCCTACAGGAGTCCACTGCTGGATATAGAACTCTCCAATTACGATTGTCGGCAACAAGATAAAAGAAACTTCAACAACTTTACTTTCGTGTAGTTTTCCGCGTTTGCATGAAAAGCAAGAAAAAATAACTGTCTGTTAATAGCGGTATATTAAAAATGTACTATAGAAATATGTCATCAACCCTTTACAGAAAGGTGTAAACTTCAAGTACCACGCTTACAGTATTTTTATCTCACGAAGCGACGCTTTACTTGTGGTAACAAAGCATACAAACACGCTGTGAATGTGTGCGTGAAGACGACTAGTGTCAGCACGTTACACGTACGCATACACATGAACACACACACACTTCCAACTTCGCTCGTTTCTCGGACGGTACTGAGAGGTCCTGCGCTTACATATACATTCACAGCGTGTTTCTACACTTGTTTACCACAAGTAAAGCGTGTGTCGCATCATGAGATAAAAATACTGTAACACATAAAGCATTATCTGCCTAGCCTTTTTCCAAATATGCTGGGGTTGGCTTCCTGTCAAACCAGATGCAGCTAAATACCAGTATTTTACATGGAACGACTGCCTATCTGTAATCCATAACACAGTTACTGGTTAATACGACATCCCTTGGTAAGACTGGCTTTCACACTTTCGGACTTCTAACGACCTGTAACAGCTTTCAAAGATCCACGAATGACACCCGGTGGAATTTAAAGATGGTCAACCCATACACGGACCGATCGCGGCAAGCGTAACTTAACACATAAAATCACCAGTTTGGAAACGCCGAAAGTCAACAGTGGAATGCTACAGGATAAAGGTAATCTGTTAATGAGTCTAGGAAAATACTGTCATGTGCTACCCTATAAACTGAAGGCCAATTCCCGTAATCAAAAACGTTCAAAATCTAGTCGCAATTTCATCTCAGCCTCAATCAATGTCAAAAACTTTTCAAAAATGGAAAATTAGAGGTATTTTTTAACAGATTGTTCGCATAATTACGAGAATTGCCCATCAGATTATCACCAAACGTATTGCAACATACATTCAAAACCAGAAACTAAAATAAAGAGCCAATGAAATCTATTCTCTAATCTAGATCGAACCACTTTACAAGCATTAAACGCCTTTCCCCACATACATACAAATGAACTGCTTACGTAGGTTTTTTTTGTGTGAACCTTCCCTTGCAAAGGTCAACATTAGATAAGAAGACCTATTTTCTACGTGTAAGTCGTTTACCCTGAGGACTTCAACTAAAATTAATAATAAAAATAAAAATGACTTGACTTCAAAAATTATTATAAAAGAACCTAATCTATACTTGTACTTTCATACATAGGTGGGTACCTATTATAAACTTGCCTTTGCACGTGGCTTTGCTCAGATGCGTTGGGAAACTATCCCACGGGAACGGGGATAGTTTCCGAACCCCATACTACCAGTATAAAAAGTATCAGATGTCCTAACCCCTGATCATGGTCTATCCATGTTCTAAATTTCAACCAAATCCGGTAAGTCGTTTTAGTGTAAAAGCGTAACAAACAAACTCACTTTCGCATTAATACTAATATTAGAAATGCGAAAGTGTGTCTGTCTGTCTATCAGTTAACTCTTCACGCTTAAACCGCGGGGCGCTGCTAGTTTATAATATCAGGATTAAAGTCGCTTTTATTGTCTGTCTGTGTCCGCCTTTTTTTTTAAACTGCAGAACAGGTTCTGATGCGGTTTTCATTATCATATAAATAATTTATTCCAGAAGGTTTATGTAACTGATTTTGCTCCGACAATAACGGCCTACATTCACACATGGACGAAAGGTTTTGTTAATTATTTTCGTATCCCATAAACTCCTATTTATTATCGTATTTACACGGACGAATCGTAGAATTAGCTTTTAAAATAAATGTGAACACAATTTTATTTAGGGTATAAATTTTAACGTGTCTTTTTCATTAACAAAATATTTTATCGAATCGTCATTTATGTCTGAACGGACTGTAAGGGCGTCGACACAACTATTTCGTCGAATCGTTTCATAAAAATATATTTTGGCACGAAACCACTCATCCAATTTCGGTGATCGTTTTGTTTCAAATTTTAGGTAAAAAGAAAATATGTTTTTCCAACGCCAGTTGTTACTTTTCAATACAACGAGTGGTTTAACGTGCTCTCCGAGATATGGAGAGGTCACAATTTGAGATGGTCACCCATCCACGGATCAACCTCAGTAAGCGTATTTTTTTATATTATTATTTAGGCTATACTGTCTCACTGCTAGGCAAAAACCTCAAGTCCTTCTAGGAACTCTTTTTACGCGCCACCTAAAACCACGGCAAGCGTATCACCATTATCTGCCTAGCCTTTTCCCAACTATGTTGGGGTCGGCTTCCAGTCTAACCGGATGCAGGTGAATACCAGTATTTTACATGGAGCGACTGCCTATCGGACCTCCACAACCTGGTTACTAGGTAACCACGGTAAGCATATGTATATAACTACTTAAAATTGGTTATATAGTGCGATAAAAGAAAACTAGATTAAAATAGTTATCCAATCCTATGATATGAATAATTTATTGCTAAGCATATACACAAAATAAACGTAAATTCATTTATGCCAAAAGAACATACAATCATTTTACTTTAAAAAGTAAATATTTATAACCTTTTCATCACGCAGACCCGTAGTTTAAGCCATCTGAAAACATTTTCCTTTGAAGACCTGTCCAAGTGTCCACCTGACGTCTCTAATTAGATTAGCCTTGATTAAACCCACGTTCCTCTGAACCAAAAATAATATCTATCATATTTTGTAAGGAAAAAAAAACCTCAGTTAAAATAGGCAATACCCAATTTATAGAATAACTAAATACTGAAGCCCTAAAATGTAAATGGATGAAATATGACGCTTAACAATCCACTAAACTAATTTACTCTCAGTTAAACTCTAACTCGTTCTAACTCCTTACACTAAAACATGGAATTCACTTTTAACGTCACAGCTTTCACTGGAATGACAAAACGACGGTACAATTAAGCCGCTTTTCCGCATTAACCGCTGAAATCCGACCTAAAATCGACGCGCACCCTAATACAAGGCTACTGAAATTGCTCATCACAATCAGTAGACCCGCAATAATAGTTAGGGACGACAATGCAAGTAGCACACGGGTGGTGCAGCTGAAAGTTTTGCGGCGCGTTGTTCGACGCGCGCCCTCCTGACCGTCAGTAGACAGAAAGGCGCCGAACAGAACGCCCACCAGTTGAGTGCGAACGCAAGTTCAAGTTCGAACAAACATTATTCGGAATTCAATTTTAAATTCGATCTTTTAATCGTAGAAACGCTTCTTCATTTGTTTTGTTGGCGCGAAATTCGTGAGTGTGTTTTAGTGACGGTTACAAAAAAGTGTTATAAAACTTTTTTTACAGTTCACCGCGAAGTTTTGTAAGCTTGGGCGAATTTGGCAGTTTGCAGGTAAATCTAATTTTGTTTAAGGTATTAAATTAAGAGAAAATTTTCAATTGATGAGATCCGTATTTCCGGAATTGCCTAAATTTGCCTTAAGGGCTAAATTATGTAGCATTTCTTTAAGCTACATAGATTTTAATCAGCGTGGCTTAAAAAATAAAAATTACGACAAACTACTTATCTACTTTTTAACAAATCATCACTGCTACTAATTTTAAAATCAACCGGTTGAACATACATACTGCATTAACCACCAAACAATTAAATTACGCTATTCAATTATTTATACCAAACACGTAAAGCTTTAACACGATTTCCCGGAAGCCAAACTAGGTGAATTCTGATTACTGATACAATAATAACATAATTTATCACAACACAGAACAACATGATTGTGATCCATGCTATTAATAAAATTTAAAATGGAATGCGACTCCGATTATAATACTATGGATTTGTAATTATCGGATAAGCGGACCTTTTTTTCTGTTTAATGCAAAGCTTGATTTTCTATATTATTCTTTATTTCTACATATATAAAAATGACTAATGTATAATCTAATTATTATTAATTTAGCAACTATTGTGAACTATTTTATATTAATCAGCATTATGCGATACTTGAAAGTTCTTATAAAACCAATTTTGTTTGTTTGTCTCAACAGCTTTCAAACAAACTTTATTTAATTAAGACAACAATCTTATTTATTACTTAAGTATTATTTTCTCTTACAGCTTGACGTTTCCTTCTCATTTTCATTTCCGATGAGAAAATACTATATCACAAATAGTAATGATAATATACTAAAATGTAATAATAATAATAGATCTGAATATATCTAGCGTTATAGACGGTTACAATAATTAGACAAGAAGGAATATGGAGCACTCAGCATGATTGGCAGACGGATTAGTGTATCCAGTATGTTGGCTAAGCATAATAATAATATTAAACATTTTAGTATCAAGCAACTAAGGCCCATAGATAAAATACCTTCACAAAATAATGTTATACTGTAAGTAATAAACTAATACATGATATTAAAAAATCTTAAAACTATGACTATACATATAACGGTGTCGGCGTCGTGTTTCGCTGCGTGGTGTCGCGTAACCGTCCTCGGAAACGTCGATATACGACACCTTTCGGCCAAAAGTCCTCTTTCAGGCACGTCTGTAGATGTTGAGTTGGGACTCGTTGTTACCATGAATGACTTGTTGTGGCGCGATTACAACCCTTCGACCCTCAGAGTCCAGTTGGTCTTCACCTTCAAATACTGCACGACTTGCTCAGTTTTCGTGGAGTGATGTAGACGCGAAAGGTACAGCTGCATCGTAGGCACAGCAGGGCGCAGCAGCATGTTGGGTCCACTCAGTGCGGTGCCACACAGTTTATGAGAACAGGGCTTCTTCTTCTTCATTTATATTTTCGTGAAACCCTCCTCATCAACTTGGCTGGCTCCTGGCAAAGGGCTACGGACCGCAGTCAGGGCAGGTTGAGCACCCTTTATCAGTTTTTCCCCTGTTCTGGTTTGTCGCTTAGGCTGCGATGCATCTGATTTGCCGCTGGTGACAATAGCAGCGTAGGCACGTTTAGAGGTCGACGTAGGTACCTACGTGTGACGTTTCCGCAGCCGGTGTTGCTGTTAACTACCTTTCAACTTATTACCAGCCAGTTACTATGTAAGGTAAACTTCTTTTCATACAGAGAATGAACGATGTTTAAGAGTAGGTTCGTTTTTTCAATATACGAGTTTGAAATTTCAAAACATCACACTTCGAAATTGAAACGATGTTGAAACCGCGACGATTTACTTTAAAACCAAATGAGTTCGTATGTGAATTATGTGAGGTCGCTTGGGTGAAGGGAAATTGACAGAAAAGGTTTTTAACAATGTTTTCTTTTAACACAAATCACACACAAAAAGGTAAGTATCTCACGGAGAAACCCTAAGCTACGCCTAATTTTACTCAGCTTTGTTCTTAATGGATTTTCAATTTTCTTCGGAAATATTAAATTGATTACAATACCTAATGGTCTACTAACTATTTTATTTAGAAATATTAAAAGAAAAAATACGGGAAAACGTTTAACATTGCCGCGGTACGACATGAATAATAATATTGGTATCTAGAGTTCGTAGAAAATGGCGTCGCATTCGTCGTTTTCTGGTGATTTAATTTTATATTAATTACGCTTTAATGTTAATTTACTATGCAAGTAAAAAGAGATTAATCAATTAAAATAATAATATGCGGTGATTGAAATGTTTTTCGGTAAAATTTACGATATTCATTTTCAGTAAGGATCGCTATGGATGAGTTTAAGCTTCAAAAATCAAATTTTGTGAATGCCCTAGTAATTGATTTGTTAATAAATGTGTAAATTAATTATGTTTTTAATAAAATAGATATTCAGCCAATAACTAATGCGTCACTAAAACCCAGATTGTTGAAAGTATAATAAAGGCGGTGACCAGTATCGAAATATGTGGTAGGTAATGTTTTAAGTTCAATATTATTATTGCTTGCTTTAATAGATAGCTTATTATGATTCCGTGACCTTTTCCCTCATAACATTTATATTTGTAAATACTGAATAAGCCAATATTATACCTATTCCTTGGTCGTCATTATTACAATGACGGGGAGTAAAAGTTACTTTCAGCTTTGTTAAGTGTCTTTTTACACCCGTTATATGTATAGAAGTGCATTTTTAAGACAGGATTTTGGAGCGAAGTTCCTTATCACACTTTTGTTACCTACGTAAAAAAGGGTCAAAATGTTACACTTATTTCGGTCCAGGTCATTCGCCAGGTGTGCAAAAGCGAAAGAATTTCGTTCCAATCGGATTTACCACGTCACCTCTCGAGTGTTCATTTCTATATCTTTCTTGAGAATATAAAATTAATAGAGTTAAATTATATAAATGTGCTTTGGGACAACGAGTAAGTAGGGGGTAGGGATTTTCCTAGTACTAAACAAAAGTAGCCTAGCGAGGTACCTATCGAGTTAACGATGGCTATGAATAAGTCATAAGTTAGAACTTCAGCACAACACACTAACCTATATCTCTTCGTGTACCGATGCAGCTCGAGTGTTGCGATAAGAGGCTCAATGTTACCGTGTACTTCTTGCAGAAATATATTGACATAGAAACGCTTTGAACATTTTATGTATTACTGAACCTTTTGAGTACCCTTTTATCTGATTTTTATTAAAAAGAGTTTTATTAAAGTTTATTTACCTGCAATAGGACACCGTAAACTTTTTTTTTTTTTGTTTTTCGCTTATTTCGATATCATAGGGTCCTGGACTTTTAGTAGGCATACGAGGGGCCGAAGCCAAATCGCTGAGGCCCGCACCAACCGTCAATTATCACTGTATGCATTTTGCAAGTGTACCCGGTTGGTGTAATTGCAAAATATGGCAACATAAATAATTATTGTGCTATAGGTTTGGGTGGCTAAGATGGACTGGTTACCTAAGACTATGGAAGGGCTATGTCCCCTGCCTGACGAATATTTTATATATATAATACACAGATTATTATACTTAAAAATCTTAATTTAACAATTATCATACATGCGAAAGTAAGTTTGTCTGTTTGTTACGCTTTCACGCTAAAACGACTGAACGCATTTGGATGAAATTTGGCACACAGATAAACCATGACACTACCCACTACTATTACTTTACACTACTGCAAAGTCGCGGGCAACAGCTAGTAAGTAATAAAACTAAGTAACTAAAATAAACTAATACTCGTACATACCTACTTAAACAAATTTAAAGTAGAAAGTGGTAGTGAATTCACATATATACAATTACATGCACTAAAAACTAAAACTTACAAGGGCTTTACCTATTCCAATATTTAGGGTAGAAAAAAAACAACCGACTTCCAAAAAAGACACTACAAAGTGAAAAATAACTATAATTTCAGAAGTCGGTGTCGTTGGGTTCGCATTTTCCTTATTTGCCACCGACTTCTAAACTTAAAGTTATGTTTCACTTCGTAGTGTCTTTTTTGGAAGTCGGTTGTTATTTTTTTGTAAATAATTTTTATTTTTACGTTTACGTTGTACTTACCCCACACAAATTCGTATATCTAAATATCAGTGACAGGAAGTCATTATAACATCATCAATATCAAGTAAGCGGCAAAAATACGTATTATTGAAGCTAACTCAAAAACTACCCAAGTAAATTTAATAAAATTTATATGGGACCACCCCTGAGGCTTACCCTTAAATCGATTTACAATTGCCGGAGATACCGCATAAAAAACATAAATTATAGTCGAATTGAGAACCCCCTTCTTTTTGAAGGTTAAAAAGACTGTCATTGGAGGGAAAAGAAGGTACAGACCGGCACATCAACCTACTACAATCTGACAAATTTCTTTAATACATTTTCAACTCTATTACCAAAGCATAAGGCTCAAAATTGATTGAGAAAATTTGATAGTTTCGGGTTGATGTGCTGGCGTCTGTACTTAAAAATGTTTGTAAGTAGTCAAAGAAAATTAGCCTGTTTTTAATGTATTGTGAAACGCCACTTGCTCATCTCTTAACATCTATCTACTTATTCCGTAAATTCTCACTGACAGGCCAGGACCTTCCCTTTCCTTTTCGAAACACGTCTGTCTATTGCCATTAAGGGCCTACCAAAAGGACTGGCCCGCAATATCTTAACATACCAAAGCGACGACATAAAAAGGGAAACATATAAGCAATACTAAAGACGTTAGGAACCTACTACCCATTAGGTTCTTTTTGTTCTCAAATACCATTTGTAAGTAAGAATAGTAATAAATTCCATTCCAGATTTTTACTTTGAAGTACGGCTACCTATTATGTAGATAAAAAAAATGGGTCAATTAGGTTATAGGTTTTTAACTTATGCTTACAAATATTTCAGTTTCAATAAAATATGTGGAAAATTAGCAGGTAGTGAGTGTATCGGTGAAAAGGTTTCAGAAAAAAGTTGACAGACTGACATTTTCAATTTCCGGATAGGCACTACCTACACTTAACGGGAAGAAGAGTGGCAAGACACCATGTAATCTGAAGGCTAATTCTCGTTATTTAAAATGTTCAAAATCTAGTCACAATCTCATCTCGGCGACAAACAAATGTCGAAAACTTATCAAAATGTAGGGAAATTACAGGTATTTTTGACAATTGAGACTGAAATCAAACTGTGAACGTTCATAAAATTACGAGAATTGCCCCTCTGGTTGTCAGATTTAGACGTACAACTAAGGGCGAATTTCACATACATATAAACTGCGTTCAAGAGTTGTCAGTGTCATCATTGTTGGGGAATACCTATTGGCACTGACCTGACAGCTTTTGAACGCAGTTTAGACGTGCTTATCGCGTTCAGTTTCATTGGTGAAATCATCTCTTACTTAAACACGTACATTCGTAAAAAATACTCTCAAAAGATAGATCTCGGTCACATTAAGATAACAGGTAATCATAGCATATTTTTTAAATATTTGGTTTCGCCATACATAGAAGGGTGTGAAACTGGATAATCATTTTTGTTTGAGTTACAAACAAAAATACACAAATAATGTGCCATAATATACATATGTTTAATAAGACCTTGTATCGGGATGTCTTGAAAAAGGTAAAAAAAAAATATAATTGGGAATTCTTGCAGTTCTCCAAGTTTTCGCGTAGATTGGAATGCAATTTCATACGTCGCTGCAACATGACATTATCTTTTCAATCAATTCGAAAACCCAATTAAAATAAAATTCTCTACAAATCCAGGAAAAGCTTGCAAATCCTTAATTACTTTTAAATCACATTCCGATAGGCACAGCCCTCGCAGATTTTTATAAACGAGTCTTTCCCTGTCGTGAAGCCAGTTTTCCACGAATATAAACTACTCAAAAGAACATAGGGTCCACCCAGTTTTTAGGCTGTTATTTTATGTAATTAAGTATGGATTAAGTAATTTTTATGAATATATTTGTTTGGAGTAGAGATATAAAAATTGTTATTTTTTATTTATTTTTATCGATTTACACAAAAAAAGCACTTGTTAGGGAAATACACTAAAATTAACTTGAAACATAAACTTAATCTATCACCCATTTCCTGTAACCGTTTGATGATGAATGTTATGGTTAGTAGCGAGTGAGGCTTCCTCTGCGCTGTATACACTATCTAAGCCTTTATTTGGCACACTTCTAATAAGATGGGTAATATTTTGTTCTGGAATTCGTTTCTAACAAACTTTTAGCACGTTTACTAGCTCCTGTTGACCGTAAACATGGCTGTAGTTTACTAAAAAGCATCTCAATTAGAGATGGATTTTTGCCTGGGCGTTTTGGGATATATTGAGTAAATGCCCAATGGACGTTCCATTTATGCCTAATAAATGTATGAAAACAGGGCAGTTATTGGGCGTTTATTGGGCATTTACTCAATACGTCCCAAAATGCCCAGGCAAAAACCCATCTCTGATCTCAATCGATCCCATAAATGCTCGATGGAGTTGAGATCGGGACTCATAGCTGGCCATGGCAAAGCTGTGATTTTGGCCTCGGAAAGTGGTCTTTGTATGGCACGGGCCGTATGAGTGCGAGCATTGTCATGCATTAAACTATGCTGGCACCCACTTCTTGTGAAAATGGGATGACGTGAGGTTAGATTACCCGCTAAACGTAACTGGCGGCTGATACAGTACCCTCATTCAGTATTACCAGCTCTGTTTTTCCTACCAAGCGTATTCCCGTCCACACCATAACACTTGGACCCCCAAAACAGTCTGTCTCATGGATCATTGGTTCTGTAAAACGTTCACCTTATTTTCTCTACACGGGAACTCGTTTATCATCAAAACTTGACCATAACTCGTCTGCAAAAAATACAGCACTCCAGTTATCCATTATCCAGTTCAAATACTCGCGACCGTAACTTAAGCGCGCTGCTCGGTCGGATCTTGTCGGTTTATGTCAAACAACACGCACTCGGGAACATTGACCATTTTTGTAGAAACGATTACAAACGGTTTGATCACGGTTTCTGGTGCCAGTAGATTACCGCAGCCGGTTTTGTAACTCCGGAGTGGTTACAGTACGCTCTCTTCGTGCAGTTAACTTGATGTACCGGTCTTCCTAGGTAGTTGTGGCTCTAATTCTTCCTGATTCAGGCCTCTTAGCTACACTCGCAGTCTTCAGAAAACGTTCCCACACGGTTCGCATAGCTCATCGCGACATTCCCAGACGTATTATTACAGATCTTCGAGAGCCTCCCTCCTAAAACATAGCAACAGCTCTTGTTGCACTTTTTTCCTTTCGTCCATATGTCGACGAAAACCAGGCATTGTAATCACGATTAACACTGAAATAAATAAAGCTGTGACCGAAAGTGCCAGGTAACGTCAACGCTTTGAATCGGACTGAGAACACAAGTGACAGAATTCGTACAACAAGTGTTTTTTCAAGCACTTCACATTTTGTGTCTACCCACTGAAATTCGACGCTAAAATTTACGCTCGGAACATTGACAAGGACCCATAAATATGTCAAGAACAAAGTTTAGTGCTTTACTTCATAAATATTTACCTAATTATTTATTTATAGACAAAATTCTAAATGAACTTCCCTATTTTGTTTTGAGTAGTTTATTTTACGCTCTGGCGAAAAGGTTACGGTCAGTGAGGTTGGTTGCGTGGATGATAGGAAACGCAATGTAATATTTGTTAAACGCGATTATTATTTATTTATAGACAAAATTCTAAATGAACTTCCCTATTTTGTTTTGAGTAGTTTATTTTACGCTCTGGCGAAAAGGTTACGGGTCAGTGAGGTTGGTTGCGATGAGGTTGATGGATGATAGGAAACGCAATATAATATTTATTAAACGCCGATTTAATACTTTTGTATCTAAACTTTAACAAACGGTAGTACTTTGACATATGGTGAAGAAATAACCTCGTGATGAAACGTGAAGTGAAAAGATTAAGTCAGAAATCACCAATCCGTATTGAGCAAGTGTGGTGATTAATGTCCATTCCTTTTCAATGTGAGAAGAGGTATTTGCCTTGCAGTAAGACAATAATAAGCCACAATTATTAAGTCACGCATCATAGTTTTGGCATATTTGCATATCTCGGGACCCAGGTCCCGGATTTTTGGGACGCGTGCGATGGGCCGAATCCAACTCAAAGGGGCCCATTAAACACCACTCTAAGTACTTCAATAAAATGAGATACCAATCGACGATAATAGGTATTTCGCACAATATTCAACATAAGTGTATGTCAGCTACGGCGTAGCTGCTACGCAGCTGTCTGCGCCGCGCCTGCTACGCAGTCGTAGCATAACTTTGTCATTGAATAAGACTTTGACTGCGAGACTATTTTTATTTGTATACGCATTGCCCGTTGTTTTCACTATGCTTATGTCAATCAAAAGTGTCTGCCCAAATCCTTAGCCTATTCTTAAAAGATACCTAAATATAATCATGTCATCTTCGTGCCTTTTTCTTCAACTAAAAAAGTTCAAGGCTTCTCCTCTATTGTGGTATTAACAAAAGAATACATTAATAAAAAGAAATGATCGCACAAAGGGTGGTTTTGTTCTATTTTACAAGCTTTTTTTGGGTTCAACTTAAAGTTCACGCTGACTCGTCGACTTGGTAATCGCGGCGACATATTGTGTCGGATATGGTGCCTGTCATCATAAATAATGGGTTTTATCATCGATGCAATATATTATTTAAAGGTCACTATATCGACCACTCCTTACAGAGAGATAAAAACAAACGGTCTACATTCTGACCGTATGCGTGCAGTACATAAACACACACATATACGAAGTGATTGACTGATTAGTTCAAACGATTTGTTCCTCCGGTAGTAGGTGATCGATCTCGAGGCCGTATCAGCTACACACGGTACGCATTCCGATTCTAGACGGATCAAGACCAAACGGTCTGAAGATTGAATTGACCATGCATGGTAGCTTTATAGAATATCAGCTTTTGCCCGCAACTTCTGTCCGCTAACTATACAATAAAACATATCCCATAGCACTCGGCAATAATTAAGCTTTTTTCTAATCGGATTAGTACTTTCCTTACTTTATACATACATACATAAATTCACGCCTTCTTTGCATGGGGCTAGGCAGAAACTACAGAACGCCACCCTGCCCCCAATTACCCTGCTGGACGTACGCCGGTTGCAAGTACTATGCATCTGGCTTTTCTGGAAAACCTCACCAATAAAGTCACTATGTGTCTTCTTAGGATATTCTCCCGGCATTTCCATTGACGCCTCTTTAAAACATTAGTTTATATTTCATAAAAGTGTCATGGTAACCACCATACGTAGAACCCAGTTCTCAAACCAGATTATGAGTTATAAGGTCTAAAGTTAGGGCCAAATAGATTCAATATATACATGTCCTGTATTTATAGTTCGTAGTTTCACTTGTACGGTAAACTTACTTTGTTTTTACAGTAAAAAGCCTCGACGCAACAGGGTTAAAAATACACGGCCTTTTTCAACTGAAATCATTGATCACTAAACTACAAAATAGTTTTAGGCACACTTTTATGGAGCATACATTGGAGTTAACCCTGTAAAACTCTGCTGTTTTTTCATTGTTTTTCTTTTGTTGTAAACCTTTACCCCCTTACTAATAAACGTATTATATCAGATGAATAGTTACACACCGATTTCTCTCTTTCAGTCGTCAGTAATTTTACTTTCAATAGAAGAAAACAAAGCCTTGTGTAACTATACAGACGCTATACAACGTATGTTAGTAAGGGGGTATTAGCAGTTAGTAAAATTATATCGAAAACGTTTTGCGTTAGGATCGTAACAAAACATATTCTTGTCGCTGTTATTGACACGTGTCGCAACAAATTATTACCAAACGAATATGTTTACAGTCTGGATTTCAGATATTGAATGACAATTCATTTTGGAAGAGTTATTTTACTCGTGTGATTTTATTATATACTAGCAACCCGCCCCTGCTTTGCACGGTGTTTACGACTTGAAAAACATGCAGATTCCTTTTCTTAAGACAGTTTAATATGAAAATTACTTTTATCTTTATCTAAATTTAAATTTACCTTTTTGTGTTTAGTTTCAACTACTTGAGAACGCTGTAAGAATCTAGTAATTATGTAAACTGGAAGGGAACTGTCTTCTGAGATACAGGCTAAGAACCTAGTTCGAGAGGCAGTACGCTTATGTAACTGTGTACTTACTTTGTTCTCAATAAAGCAATATTATTAATGCACATAAAACTTCCATAGGTTGTAATACTAACTTTTTTTTGCGTTACCTTCATAGCCTTTTCCCAGCTTGGTCAGCTTCCAGTCTAACCAGATGCAGCTGAATACCTGTATTTTACATGGAACGACTGCGTATCTAACTTCCACAACCCAGGTACTGGGTAACACTATACCCAGTTTTTGCGTGAATAGTGTAAAACCTTGAATGCCAAGGTTGCTTGGTATTTTTAGCGATATTTCAAAGCTCTTTAACGACGCTCCACATGCCGTGGAAGCCGACACTTATCTTGCAGATTAGCTCCACTTAGATGCTAGATATAACCCTTAAAGATAGAAGAAAAAATGTAGGATAAAATACACTTGGGGACACGTTTTATATTTCTAAAATTAAGCGTGTACAGAAGAGCATTTGTGAAATTCGTTTTATTATTTTGATTTTTCGAACAAAAAACAAAAATGAAAAAATATGATCATATTTTTTGTTTGTGTTGTGAGTTTGTGAAATGGACTATCATTCTTATCATATCTTTCCAACATCTGTAGTTACCTAAAATCGTCATTATCTTCATCATTTCAGCCGAAAGACGTCTACTGCTGGACAGACGCCTCCCCCAAGCACCTCCACTTCGACCAGTTCTGTGCTTCCCGCATTCTACCTAAAATATTCAATTTAAATTAACTTTCAATCTTGTGAAAATTAATGTAAAATATGAATGTAAATAACACTTAAACATAAACAGAAAATCTGCTGCGAACATTCAAAGTACCGAGTTAATTAATCGTTTCATAAATCAGTCATTAAAATGTTTAATCCCTCATGAAACTCATGATTCTTATTTGAAACTTTTAATCGAATAAGACTAGTTGCAAAAAATGTTTCAAACAATTAGTTATTTACTGCAGATAGTTGAGATTTGTTTGGTCAGCGGTTTTGTGTTTATCCCTTTTTTAATTAACATGTATTTACTCTGAGCCTGGAAACTCTTACTTATTAAGATTCTAGAATATAATTAAATTAGTTTTATTATCTTGCAAATCAGTCTGATCCATGAAGTACAAGCGACGACGCTTAGTTTGTGGCTCACCGAACATGTCACATTGTACTGCTACTTTTAATGAATAAACTTTATTACTATAACTAGTTTTTGCCCGCGGCTTCGCCCACGTGGGGGGCGGAAATACCCACAGGAACGTAGTGACTCCCGGGATAAAAAAGTATACTACATATTAAAAACATACAAACTTTCACATTTATAATATTAGTAGGATTTGACATCTACCTTTGAAAGTTAGTATTGTTTATAAGTAAGTTAGTTTTGTTGTAGGTATATCTCCTGCGTACCTGGCTAATCTCCGTTGAGATTGGCCACCGTGACCGAAATCGATCGGGGAGGCTATTATTATTATTGTTTGTATTGTTGTCTTCTTAGCGTGTCGACGGCAAAATAATCGTTTTTTTTTGCTGAAAATTGTTTAGCCCAAAATTCAGCAACATGGACACCATTCGCTGATATTGTATTGCTGTTTATTTGCCAAGTAGTTATTCACCTGTTAATGTTTATAGAGTAGCCAATATATCAATTATTTAAATCACAAGTGCTATATATAAAGTGAAAACATTTCACGTCTTTTATCTTTATTTGTTACGCTTTCACGCTAAAACGGCTTTGAATGAAACGACGGATGACGGATTCGGATGAAATTTGACACATGGGTAGACCGTGACCTGGATTAGGACACTTTTTTCTCGATATTCCCACGGGATCAACACTCCCGCAATAAAACAGTCGTAGCTTACTATCGATTTACTAAACGATCTACTATTACAAATTCACTTCTGTATCTACTACGAAAACAAAGTTTTTCTGTCAAACAAACTGACATTGACAAGTGACAAATTATCGTTATTATTATTATTTATTATTAGTCTGTGATATCCCACTGCAGGGCAAAGGCCTCCCTACTCTCTTTCCACTTCTCTCTGTTTAAAGCTGCTAAGGACCAGTTCTTGTAGAAGGAGTCCAGCTCATCCCGCCATCTCCATCTGGGCCTATCACGACGTCGCTTGCCATTAAGAGGGACCCATTGGGTCATAAGTTTGGCGCATTGTTCGTCTGACACGCGGCAGATGTGTCCAGCCCAGTTCCATTTTAGCGTGGCAGCTTTTCAAATGACATCAGTTATCTTTGTGATGGAACAGATAGTCGTATGCCTAACCCGGTATGTTAGTTTGATACCCAGAATACTCCGTTCCATAGCCCTTTGGCAAATCTTGAACGTGGACCTCTGCTGATTTGTCAAAGACCATGTTTGACCACCATATCTGAGGATGGGAAGTATGCATACGTCAATGAGTCTTCTCTTAAGGGACAAAGGAAGAACACCCTTCATTAGGTCTTTCATGGCCCAATAGCTCCCCCAGGCATTTTCGGTGCGTTTTGCAACTTTTTTGTTTTGTCTTGCCTGGAAAGAGACTATTTGACCAAAATAGAGATACTTTTCAACGTATTCAACCTCCCCACCCGCCACAGTGATCCTGCGATGCGCGCTGTTCGTCATTAACCTGTCATTGACATTATTCATCTGAAGTCCGACCTCTAGACTTACCGTGCCAAGATCGCCTAGCATCTCATTTTTTCATCATCATTTTTTTTTTTCTAAACCTTCTTTAATCTGGGTCAATTCGGAGGCTGAAGACGAAAAAAACATTCTTTTGTGGGCGAAACGGAGATAATATCTTACGGCCGACCATAATGCCCGTCCAGCCCGCTGCCAGCTTTCGGAAGACTTCCTCCAGCACAGCTGTGAATCGTTTCGGAAACAGCGGGTCGCCTTGCTTAACTCCTTTCTCTATCTGGAAGGACGGGCCTGTCATGGAATTGATGTTAATTACTGTTGTGCTATTCATATAAATACTTGTCATGAAAATAAATTAATACTTAATGAATACTTGTGGTGTGATGAATAAATGATCATGCTTTTTATTTTTATTTCACCCATAAATACGACAGACTAATTTAAGAACTCCTTTGTGTAACAAAATACAAGCTATAAAAGCTAGATCTTTTTAATAACTAGTTATTTCTATCCTCAAGACCCAAGACTTAATGATAAGGCTAGCTAGACTTGCCAGCATTCCTCTGAGCATTTAATTATATCGCTCAACAGAGTGAAGACAGTTAATTAGTGCTGAAAGACTTAATTAAAGTTAGCAATAAGTATTATTATAAGATCTGGACTGAATTGAAGGTTGTCAACGAAAAGATGACGTAATCAATATTATGATAATATCTGTAATAATTTGTATAAATAAAACAAAGTCGGGTTAGTTACACCATTATAACTCAAGAACAGCGAGGCCGATTTTTACGATCTATGATTTCTTGGGTTTGTCTCCACCCTGAATAGCAGAATAACTGGTAAAACATCGAATAAAAATCATTCATTTTCGCATAAATTTTGTATGGAACGGCTTTTTTGATGATATCTCGAGAACGGATTGACTGAATTCGATGCCGGTACGAAGCTTGCCAGGTTAGCTAGTATTATAATTATAATTACTATAGGTACTACCACACTACACACGCACTACTACTATTAGCTTTAGTATTATTATTCATCATCATCTGCCTAGCCTTTTCCTAACTATGTTGAGGTCGGCTTCCAGTCTAGTATACAAAAGAATAGAATAGAATGCATTTATTTGTTAGAATATTGTATAAAGTTGTTATTTGGATTATGTATTACGTTCATCATAATATTCTGCCGTTTCCGGCGTACAAATAATAAATTGATCAATAGTTGTAAAAGAGATTAATTATATAAGTCAAAATTCAATAAGGTCAAGGAGATAAAATATGATTTATAGGCAATAATGTCAAATATTTAGATTAATTTTTTATTCATATAATCTTTATTTTTTATTAAATCTTTTTTTTTTTGTCGATGAAGCAAGTAATGAAAGGAACTCTCCCTCTCTCACTGAAGAGAAAACTAATGGACATGTGCATTCTTCCTACCCTCACCTATGGAGCGCAGACATGGTCACTAACCAATCGTCAAAAGTCCGCACTCAGGGTCTGTCAGCGAGCAATGGAGCGCAGTATCCTTGGAGTTAAACTTACTGATCGTATAAAGAACTCGATACTGCGTTTTAAAACTCAAATTGCCGATGTAGGTCACACGGCTGTCAAGCTAAAATGGAACCGGGCTGGTCACATCTGTCGCATGCGGGAGGAGCTATGGGCTAAAATAACCACACAATGGGTCCCAAACAGCAGTAAACGGCAACGCGGCAGGCCCAGAATGAGATGGCGGGATGAACTCGACTCTTTCCACAGGGATTGGCGCATAACAGCACAGGATAGGGATAAGTGGAAGGAGGGAAGGGAGGCCTTTGCCCTGCAGTGGGACAGAAACGGCTGATAATAATAATAATAAAATCTTTATTCGAGTAATAACATTTGCTTAAAAGAAAATTAAATAATTTGCATTTAAATGTTCGGAGGGTGTGAGTTTTGAAGCCAACAGGTAATTTGCATTTTCTAACCGGATGCAGCTGAATACCAGTATTTTACATGGAGCTACTGCCTATCTGACCTCCACAACCCAGTTAATGGGTAATACATACCCCTTGGTAAGACTGGTTGTCCGATTTTCGGGCTTCTGACGACCCGTAAGGACTGTCAAAGATCTACGAATGGCAGCTACCGGCTGCCATTCCAACGGTTTAATGTGCTTCCCGAGACACGGTGGGGACTTGGTATGTAAACATGGCTACCCATCTACAGACCAACCGCGGCAAGCGTAGCATAACCTGATCGATCGACCTGTGTGGCTGTTATTATTTTGCTTCGGGTCCCTCCTGCAGGTATAGTAACTATACTCACAATATTTCACCTATGTTATAAAACCCACGTACCGCCCGTATTCCGCAATGGGGTAGGCAGCTGTATCTATGCTTGGTAAACATTGTTAGAATGTTATGTTATAGCTCTAAGAAATTATGAGACTAGTGCTGTTAAATTTCATAAATTCTGACTTTAAGTTGCTAAGTTTTTAAGAATTTCATAACGAAAAACACCAATTTATCTTGGACAATAGCTACTGATATTCGTGAAGGAAAATACCGTTAGGAAACCTGGACCCTAATTGTGTAACAAACTATTAATCGGAATCTGAATCATTTTGAAGCAAATTGCTAATCCATCGCTTCATGAGTTCGAAAAATTTGTCTGCTCAACACGTAAATAACGCAATGAATGTTGTTGAAGTGTCAAAATGAAACCGATTTCGATCGATAATGTGTTACGCAATTGCCCCACTGGTCTTATAGTTGTTAGCTATCGACAAGCTGTCCTGAGCAAATTGAAGGGAAAAGCGGGAGGCTTTTCCCTTCAATTTTGGTCACGAATTGACTATTTTACCCTTTCCATTTATCAGGCTTGTGCCTGCATAAATTAACAAAAACGCAAGTTCCCGTGGAGTTAGTTTAATCTCTGTAATCACCTTAGAGCCGCCTGAAATAATTTTATCAAACTTTTGAAAGCCCTGTCGTCTCTTGTTTTTATTAGTAGGTTCAACTCCAATTTTTTGTTTCGTTCCAAAGTTATAAAATAAAACTGTCGCATTTAGTCTTAAAAGAAAATAATAACCTTTTATTATTTCGAACTTTCCGAAGGTTATAACGACCCTCCAACCAACACTTTATTTTGATAATTGAAATGATTTTTACCTCTATCTATAAATTGGCACCTACACTTATTAAATTACAAGTCAATGTTTTGGAGGATATTTCTTAAGTGAATACCAAAACATTTAGACCCGTTGTCCACGAGGCTACTTAAAAGTAACATGTTACAAATTCAACTTTTTCTTCTTGTTTTTTTTAATGATATTTTAATACAGAATAGAATATAATAGAACACTCTTTATTATGTACACCATATAAATTATAGAATAAATATAGAAATTTTACAAATGGTGACACAATGGGCGGTCTTATCGCTAAGAGCGATCTTTTAAAGACAACTTTTGGATGGAATTACTTAACTGTAAACTTAAACTTTTATGTTTCATGGCGATGGATACTCACTAATGAGTAGCCAGAATGCCCACAGCTCTAGTACTTCAATGAGCGTCTACGACGGGACTTATTATAGCGTTATTAAAGCTACGGTATCCCAGCAGAGCGGTGACCGCCACATGCGGCCGTAAAT
Organism: Globia sparganii; assembly: GCA_949316385.1. Classification (NCBI taxonomy): domain Eukaryota; kingdom Metazoa; phylum Arthropoda; class Insecta; order Lepidoptera; family Noctuidae; genus Globia; species Globia sparganii. The sequence goes on along the minus strand of OX438675.1, from coordinate 9,354,177 downwards.
GCCCAAATACAGAGCGTTTTTTACTTTTTAATGTCTAATACTGGTGAAAATGACTGATTTTCATTACGTCCGTTATCCATTTAATGGAAACGCTTGTCTAGTTTCCGTAGCTTAACTAGTATGTGAGTTGCGTCGTGTAGGGACCGCCATTAAAATACTAGTGCTGAGACATTATGGCTACTCAGTGATTAGAGTTTGTAACACGTTACTTTCGAGTAACATCGTGGATGATAGGCCTAAATCCTTATTAAGCAATCAATAAAATAATCACGTATATTTTCTTACTTCGCAGAATTCCAATTTAACGTAATCAAAACGAGCTTCACATCATTCAGTACCGCGCAGTAGTAGTAGCGCGATTCAAATATTAAAATCATACAGTTCGGAAGTAACAAGTGGCCCAATTTACTTGGAAATCTATCCGAGACACGTAACGATATCATTACTGGGTACAGTTGGACACTTCGTTCCTTTGGAGCTGAAAGAGCGTTTAGACACGCACATTTATCACGAATAAATCTTATTCCAAGGTTTTTTGGTGACACTTTTACGGTTGCAAAAGTACGTTGTTGCGACATTTCTGTGTACTGTTTATTATTGAAGATGTGAACATTGTTTTACGTCATATATTTTACTGAAATAAACTCAACTGAGCACCAACGTAATAGGCAATAAGGGCTGGTGCCCACAACTGTAGGTACGCCAAAACTAGTATTCTGCATACGGGAGTACCGGGGAGAACAAATTGCTCACAGAACAGATGGCCGATGGGGTCAAAAGGTTTTGGAGTGGCGACCGCGTACAGGAAAACGTAGCGTTGGAAGACCAAGGTGGACCGATGACCTTGTGAATGCCGTAGGAATCTGCTGGATACATGAAGCGGCGGTGCTTAAGGAAACCTATCTCCAGCAGTCTTTCGGCTGAAATCATAATGATGAGTACCTACAAAACACGCTTGCTTACTCCCAATATTGCTAAAGTAAGCGGGCGTTACTATGGCACATCAGGTTTTTAAAAAGTTTGACTTTGTCGAGCATCGTCTGTGTCATCAATCTGTTCTCTGTATCTAAAACTCGACCCGAAACACAATAATTATGACAGATTTTTGTAATCCTGAAGAAAACATTGGATCCATTTATCTTGAAAGGAGATTTATGTAACTCTACTTGAAGATCACTAAAATCCAGCATTGTTTCGGCTGATTTAATTTCATTTGTCCATCTTCCATCCAACAAAATTTTAAGTAAACTTTTACTTTCAACTTATTATACAACATAAATCCATGGATTAAGTCTGATTTGTTATCCTACATTCCAGTAACAAAATCCCTGACCAGTACAATTCGAAACCCTATTTGACTCACATGCATATTATAAAATACGAGCTTCAATCCGTTCCCCTACAAATCCTGTAGGTCACAATAGTCAAAACAACAAAAGACATAAAGTGCCAATACATTCGTAAGACCACGGAACAGATGGGTACAGAAGGTTGACTCCCTACAAGGTGCGAGAACGCACGCACACATAGACACGATACACGTAAAGCGAGTGCACTAGGACTCGCGACTAGCATCCTTTGAGATCACCGTACGTATTTACGCGTCTGTGTGCATGCGACTGACTTCGCTCGTTATAAAAAGCTGACTTTCTGTACTATTTTGTGGTATAACTGACTACGAACCGTAGCGGAATACATTGATTTTCAATTTACTGTTTTCGTATACGAGTACATAGGTACCTACTGGCTTCCGAATTTGATAAAAAAAGCCGCCTGAATCCTCTTGATGACACAAATCGGGGAAAATGTGCTACTATTTATCATCATCATTATTCTCCAGCCCTTATCCCAATTTATTTGCGGTCGACGCAACATGTATTTTTCTTCCATACCTCTCTATTAGTCGTCATTTCAGTAGTCACCCCCTTTCTAAACATATCATCATTCACACAGTCCATCCATCGTTTCTTTGGTCTTCCCCTACTCTTATAGCCATCGACATCCATACTCAAAACTTTCCTCGCGACATTTTCCTCATTTCTCCGTAACACACGCTCATACTATGACAACGGATTTCCACACAACTTTTCAGCTACCGGTGCCACTTTCAAACTTTCTCTTATGTAGGTACTAATTTCTTATTCTATCCATTCGTGTAACATCACACATCCCTCTTAGCATTCTCATTTCCAATCTGATATAAAATTATTATCATTATTTATTTAACATATTTTATTAAATCTAAGTCAATTAAATAAGTTAAGTCATAATTAAACAAATCTGATAATTGAAAAAAATCGTTTTGCAAAAAAAAATAGATAGTAGCCGATTCTCAGACCTACTGAATATGCACACATTTCTCTAGATCTAATATCTAGAGAATCTAATATATAAAATTCTCGTGTCACAGTGTTAGTTACCATACTCCTCCTAAACGGCTGGACCGATTTGTATGAAATTTTGTGTGCATATCGGGTAGGTCTGAGAATCGGCTACTATCTATTTATCATACCCCTATTTTTTTTTTTGCAAAACGACGTTTGCGGGGTCAGCTAGTTTTAAATATTAGAAGATATAAAAGATGGAGGTATTTTTTCATTATGTCGCTGATCGCTTTATTCGCGTAAAATCTATCGGGGATATGAAAATACCGATCAGAAATTATGCCTTTCATGTTTATTATTTTCTTGAAGAGCAAAGACAGAGACAGTGTTATTGGCATTTTCTGGTGTTAATATCAGAATAGCTCCGTTGTATTTGCTATCATAATAGATACTGTAGATATTCTTTTATTATATTAGAAGTAATGCTCGCCTTTGTACTTGGTTTTATCCTTGTAACTAACTGTAACTAAATTGTATTACTTACAGTCAATAAAGAATAAGAAAGAATAAACCTAGTTTGCTGAACTTCGAATTTCAATATAAAATTAGGGAAATTAATTGTTAAACAAATTCACTATGAATTTAAATTATCCATTTAATATTAAAATCACAACTGTAATTCATTGACACTTGTATGAAATCGCTAGAACACGTAAAATTGATATGGGGTTCTAATTTTCTTATCAGTTAATTTCATTGACTGTAAATACTATATATATTCTTCTGTCTATACATTTGAATGATTAATTTCTAAATGTACCGCAGAGATGAAGACAAGACTTTTAAAAGTAAACTTCAAAATTCATCTACTAATCTCAGATATACCTACTTTAGTTATAATGGTGGTATGGGCTGATTTTTCCAACGCCAGATAATTTTATCGAAAGAATAATTTTGAATTTTTGACACTTATTCTATACATAAACTGTCAGACGTCAACTTTATTCCACGAATAAATTATCTGTCAATTAAAAAATCAACCCATAGTATCCTAAAACAGATGGAAATTAAAATTGTTCTCCAATAATTAATAACTATTCTATAGTGTTGTTTTGTCTAATCTTACAGATTAAATTCAAATACACGATAGTTTTAGTGTCAAATGAACAGATTTTTTTATAAAACCGATGGGCTTCAAAAATTACAAACTAATTTACTGTTTAGCACAAAAAATATAAATTACATAGAGAAGTTACAAGAAATCCGAACTTTAATTGAATATTCAATACTTTTGTGTATTATATTTCGTGATAAATTGTGTTAAATAAAAAATAGAGCCTAAAATGACGAAAACCAAATTTAGTAATTAATAATATATTTATTAGCTCAAGATGGCGTCAAATCCATAATTATTATCTGAACTAATTACGAGTTAAGACAATACGGTTTTAGTAAGTCAGTTAGGAACGATTTAAGTTATTTGGCTTCATATAGATTTTAGTCTTTCTTCATAATTAAATTAAGTATCAAATAATATTTCTTTCTAAATTCTTTGTTCAGAAAGTATTTGAAAAACTATTTTGTATTCTACGACGAGTTGAATTTATAAATACACTCTTTAGCAAAGTTTATCTTGGCCAAATCAAAGTTAAGATATTATATAGACATATAGGTGTTTCGTCAGATAATCAGCCTCGACTTCATTTTTATTTATTCTCAAAAATCAAAGTGACACTTCGTCGCAATGACATTATGAACCCTGCAGACGCAGTGACTGCAGTCGAAAGGGCTGTGGTAGAGAACCCCAGGTAACACTTCCCACCAGGCAAGATCAGAAGATTCTTCCTTTCATTGAAGGAGTGGTAATTACACCTTTCCTAAGCGACACATTATTGTTTTCCGACATCCAAGCGAACACAGTCGCAGGCGCAGATAGTTATTAGTAAATAAATTAAGAATGTGCATTTTTCATGAACTAAGATTTTATAAAATTAAATATAATTACAAAATATAATTAAAACTATAATAAAAAATAATGAAATATAAAATTAAATATCTTAATTCCCTATCGACATAACGTATAATTAGCAGTTAATAATGATCGGATAAGTTATTGTAACTTTCTATTTTCAGCTGCTCAAACAATGTATAAAGTAAAGAAACAATATAAAAGACATCATGTACGGAAAATATTTCTTTCTCAGAATACAGATGTGTATACTTTATTAAACAATATAACAAATTGATGTAATTCGTATCTTTTGCGGTTTATAATACTCGGAGGAATCTTTTCTTGGGTAATAGCCGAAATAAATGGCGTAGTTCCGAACGTAATGTGAGGTTTACTTTTCTTTATTTGATCTTGATACTTTTCATAGAGTGTTTCAACCTGAAATTAAGTGTGGTTTAATAATGAGGTAAAACTTTTTGTTAGGCAATATTTATTCATTCATTCCTTTATTTATTTTCAGATCATAAAATCCATTTTTTTAGTAATTACATACACAACTTAAACACTAGTGTTAGTACATCCATAATATGTTTTAGTCTTAAAACTATATACACTACAGATTAAGGGCGGGTTGTTTCACGTCCACTTGACGCACGCGTAAGTATATTTCAAAAATGGCGCTAACTATCGACAAATAAAAAAAAAAACATTGTTTCACAAAATTATGGCCTTGACTTACGTCAAATAATAACGATTACGCAATCGTTATTATTTGACGTACGTTCACCAAACGTTTGAAACAACCAATAACAAAATAATGAGATATACCAATGACAATGACACTAAGCATAGGGAAAATATAACAACAATACGTAAAAATCAAGAAAGGGCAATAAGACACTAATTATATTATACATAATTTAAACTAAATTACTAACCAAATTAGTAATTTTAGTTAATCGAAGTGAAATTACTACTTTTTTCCTTCTGTAACTTTGTTCACGCACACACTTTATTATTTCGCTTATTTTTTTTCTTTCTTTTGTTTGACACAAATTCGAAATCGTAAATCGAAGACAAATAGGAAGGAAACGAAATATTTCAGATACGTGTGCCCAACTAAATAAAGTCCCAACACAAGTCACGAAACATATTTCTGTCATCATTCATGTCTTATACTTTTTCACAAATATCTGTTTATTTTTACTTCATGCGAAGAACTTTTCCAGGAGTTGAAATACTTCTCTTAGCACAAGTATTTCAATATACCTGAAACTCGAAAATATTTATTTAAATTGCAAATATTTCATTTGCAATTTTAGCTCAGCGTATATAGGAATTCATAAAAGAAGTTTCGGACCTATGTTAATGTTTTTATTTTTGATGAAGTTTAAAGAAATTGCGATGAAGTCGATATCTTATGTGTAAAGCAGAGGTATTAGACCTGCTATTGTGAGTTTAGGAACATGGTTGTATTTAATTAAATCTTTAGTTACCTGAGTAACATGGCTTGTTTTAAAACAAAGGTTTTTTGTTCTGTAAATACCTACCTTCTTTTTTTTTCAGGATTATTACCCATTTAAAAAAAAAACATTACTTTAAGGGGACTACATGACCTAATGCTCGGTCGCTGTCGGACTGCATAGAAAAGAAAGAGAAGCGCGATGACAAAACGCTGGTAATTTATTGCAAAATATGAAGCAATTATCTACTTACAAAAAATATATTGTTTGGACTAAAAAACTAAAACAATAGTGCTTTAGTATGTTGCTTGTAGAATATCATATAATCTGACAAAAAATCAGAATGATTGTATGTATATTAGTATGGTTTTTATTATGAAAAGGAAGTTTTTAGATGTACAGACGCCAGCACATCAAGCTACCCGAAACTGACAAATTTTCCCAATCAACTTTGAACCTTATGTTTTAGCGATAAAGTTGAAAATCTATTAAAGAAATTTGACAAATTGTAGTAGCTTGATGTGCTGGCGTCTGTGTCTTCATGATTTTTTTTCTATCGTATCAAATTAGTTGTATTATATTTTATTGCTGAATGGGCCCAGTCTTGACTTCGATCACGCCTGATGGAAAGCGATGGATGAGGTCTATGATGGACCGAGCATGCCCAGAAGATGCCTAAGGCACTGGAACTCCCACGCATCGACGAAACACTGCTGCTTGACGCCGGACTCCGGTGGAGGTGGTGGTCGCAAACCAGGCGGGCGTTAGTCCTAACACCGCAAGGAAAGAATTGGCCAGTCAAATAAGGTGTTGGGTGTAACTGTCCTATTTACATAGCCGTTCGATCTATCGAGTACATACAGTTAAGTAATGCTTATTATTGTTGGTTTGATAAATTTAAAAAAAATGTTCAGTGATAAAGAATCTCTTATGTCTTTCGGTAACTTATTATTGCTAAATCTGAGGAGTTTCCGATATGGACAAAGTGAACTGCACACCTTTATTCCCATACCTATATTAGTTCCATTAATCCTCAAGGAAAATATAAGTACCTACAGGCTAAACAAGAACTTGCAAAGACATTAAAAATTCACAACCACAACACACTTTCAACTTTCAAGAAACAACCAAGTTGTATACCAACTAAGATGACACAAGAAACAGCTGTTCTCCAGCCAAAACGCTCTACTTCGGCTGAACCGAGCCATAACACAATACCTGCCAACTTTCGAACGTGTTCAATAACATTATTGGCAAAGTTTGCCGGAAGCGACCCACATGGCGAAATGTTTGCTGCAAATGACTGCGGTTGTGTGGCGGTCACATGTGGCGGTCGCGTAGCTGTTGCCCGGACAGATACCGGGTTTTCATGCTGAAGATAGCTTGTCTAGGAATTGTTTTGAATGTTTGTGGTCGAAATTAGGAGTGAGTTCTTTTTGTTTAATATTTGCTAGTAAAACACCATTACATTTTGAATAAAAATTTTTTTTTTTTGCTTTTCCTTCCTTGTACAGGATAACATTTTCCGCAAGATGGAAGTTGAAAAGAAAAATATATTTTATTTATCTGAATAACAATGTGAAAACTTTCCAACGAAGTCGCTTTACTAATTTCAGAGCAAATTCAACGCCACAGGTGTTAGGTGTTTCATTTTTGTTTCTAATTATTTCGGTAACATTATTTTTAATAAAAACGACGTCATATCTATTAAACAATAACACAATATTTTCTTGTAAGATTATTTGTACAAATAGAGCCACGACAGAGTCTTCATCAGGTATTCTAGCTTCGGCTTTATTATTTTCTAAAGATAAAGCTCCTTGACACGTCTTAGTGGCCAACGCCGTACCGTACTATATGAAGAACTTACGTAATGGCACTAGTCTACGTCAACGGGTAATTTAAAAGGACTTGCTTGCACTTATATTTTTATTTTAAAAGAAAAGATAAACGTTTCTATAACAATGTTACAATTATGTTTGAGCATGTGTAGATACACATGCTCAACTCGTGTTAAGTTAAAATAATGATGTTATTCAATGGTAAACAAAGCGATCGCCACCAGAGAAAGTGACATTCTATCAGCGATAACGAAGATGGAAATGTCAAAAAAATGTGTTGGATTGACACAGTCATAAGCTACCAAATGGCAAATATCAATCCTGTTGAAAGTCGTTGTAGAAATACGAAAAGCTTTGAAAACAACTAACTCCTGTCTAGGCCCTTGGTGTTATGTGGTCACCGACGACTGTACAAGAGACATCGCCGATGCGTTGCTACATCAGAGCATAATCTGCCTATAATGTTTTCACAGCAGAGACACAGGCCTTCGCTCTGTGAGAGGCAGTGGGCCATAATCCACCACATGGACAAGTGCGGGTTGTCACAATATGTCTTCGATTTTTTATTTTTTTGTTCTAGGACATGCCGGTTACCTCACGATGTTCCTTCACAGTTTTGGGAATAGTGGATGAAATTTAATTACATAAAGTGCCTGCCTTAATTCGGACCAGAGCTAAACCAGAGACAAAGCTAGAATATGAATAACAATATAATTTTTGTTAAAGATTTAAAAACAACTGACACGAGCGGACCTCAAACCTGTCACCACTAAGCTACAGTATCCCATTATGACGTTAATCGAAATTTTAATCTCTTTTCATATATAAGCCTCTTTGGCATCAAATTAATTGTTTTTAGATCTGCTAAAAAGATATATTTCATAAAGGCAATCCTGAAGTTTTGTTTTCATTTCGATGATTTTGTTCTGTTTGTATATAGGTAACCTTTCAAGCTCGAGTTTGTACGGAAATAAATATTTCAGATTCGCTGAAACAGGTAGAATGGCAGAAGTTGATTACCATACCGATTTCGCGTTTGAAATGTTTCCTCGTCACTAGAAATACATGACGTTTATACAATCAAAGACACACAAACAAAGAAAAGAACAAAACACAACAATTATATTAATTGGGTTTAAAGTAAACACGTTAGGTTCATTTATCTATATTTTTAAAATTAACTAAACTGACATGTCCTTATATGGCAACACCAAGCGATGACAGTTGACTGAACTAGAGTTGTCTAGAATTTTAAATAATTATTGTAGCTGATTGATTGTCGGCAGTTGTAAAAATAATTAATTAAAGATAATTATTATCTACCCAAGGAGCTTTCTGACACGCAAAGCACAGACGCCAGCACATTAAGTTACCTGAAACTGTAAAGTTTTCCCAATCAACTTTGAACCTTATGCTTTTACGATAAAGTTGAAGATCTATTAAAGTTTGACAGATTGTAGTAGCTTGATGTTCTGGCGCGTCTGTACTTAGATGATTCGTCAGACCTAGTGACAAATATTTTTTTTGGACGGGCAATAACATAATCGTTAGGCAAGCGTATTAAGTTCAATAACAATAAAAAAAACAATTGCATCTCATTAGTGACCGTTTAGCTCATATTGGGAGTAGGGACAACTGTCAAATCGTGTTGCTATTCATTCTTAGTTTGAACCCCAAACTGATCATATATGTTCGTAAGTGACACGGAGCAGGAAAACCCACCAAGAAATTACCCGCTAGACCCCATGAAGGCAAATCCCCGTAAGTAAAAACGTTCAAAATCTAGTCGCAATCTCATCTCGGGGACAATCAGTGTAAAAAACTTGTCAAAAATGTAGGGGTATTAAAGGTATTTTTGACAGATTGAGACTAAGATCTGAAGACCAATAATCTAATCACAGTCTCATCTCGGCGACAAACAAATGTCAAAAACTTGTCAAAATGTAGGGATATTAGAGGTATTTTTGACAGATTGAGACTGAGATCAGACTGTGAACGTTCTTAAAATTACGAGAATTGCCACTCAGACTGTAAACGTTCTTAAAATTACTAGAATTGCCCCTTGATCTCACGCTCAAACACACACACACACACTTCTGGTTGACCACACACACACTATAACATTCCAAGATTCACACAGACAATAAATCCCGTTCTAATACTAGGTACATAACATATCACCCACGAATTTGTTTCAATACCTTTTCTCATTCCCTAGTCTCAGATTAATGTGGCCCATTCGTTTCGCTCTGTCACTGGTCACTGTTAATAATGTCCACGTTTATATACTTAGTGATATAGTGGAGGAGTGCTCTTATTGAACTCGCGTCTTCTGTTTTCTGTTTATTTTGGGTATTCATTGGAAGTCGGTAATTATTTATATTACTAGTAATGTTTTTATTAGGATGTTGTTTATTAGTCTTATGAATGGATACCGAAATGATTGGAGACTGTCAATCTTAATAAATAATAATTATATAAGATTTTTTTTTTCATGAGTTTTTGTTCCAACATGTAAAACACTAGCAGTTTTTTACATCGGTGTTTTATCGCTCGAGTACGTGATCGTTTGTATAAATGACTAACTATTGCCCGCGGCTTCGCCCGCTTGGATGTCGGAAAATATCCCACAAATATTCGCTGACACTCGGAAAAACACTCATGTCACACGAGTCAACTAAAAATAAAAATTCCAATTTTTCAAGACAAATCTGTTTATCCGTTTTGGGGGCAATCCAGACAAACAGACAAAAATTATAACTATATTTTCGGAATAAGAGTCGTTCCTACATACCGTACATTTTTACCTTCGTTTTTATTTTATTATAATATAAAGATTCGTGTTTTACTTAGTACATACTTGTTAATTATATACATAACTTTTCACATTTATATATTTATTACTGTCGTATTTAATTAGATTCACGTTCCTATCTGCATCAAACCAGCAATACATTAATGTGTAGATATAACTACTAAGTATGTATAAAGTCCAAAAACAAACCAAAGGTTAGAGTACCGTCAACTGCCCTAACTTTTCACGGTTTTCAATATTTTTTGTCTTTGACTTAAAATAAAATAATAAATTTACCCTCCTTATCGTGTTATTTATACATTTAGAGTAAATAGGCACCAAGTATTATATTATTTTCATGGTTTTAAGACAATATTCGTAAATTAAAGGTTGTTTTTGGGGAATTTTATTATTTAGGCAAAGTTATTACCCATATTCCTAACATTGCCCGACGTGTTTATTCCAAAATAAATGTGCGCTCTGAATTCTGAGGCAAGCTAAAATGTAGCTTATTAACTGTAGTATAGGGCTCTATTACGAATAAAACATTTTGGAGTATTCTAGTAGGTTGATTTACTATAGGCAATGTATGGCATCATTTTTTCTCAATCTCCATACATTGACAAATTATAGTTAGGGCTGTCACATTAGAAATGAAACAAAAAATAAAAAAAACAAAATTATTTAATATACATCCTTGTACTTATTAATTTAATCAGTCACGACTTAATCACTATCTAATTTAAATTATTATTAAAAAAATAAAAATTAGGTAACAAATAAATCAGTCAAAAACCCAGCAATAACATTATTAAATTCAATAAAAACACAACGATTCAGTCTACAAAATTACTAAAACAACATAAAAAAATTATTCTCTTAGCCTTGGCACCCTGTGAAACGCTTTTAACTCGACAGCAAAGTTAGGTCTTCTAATCTTAAATTGCGCGCCCATCCGTTATTTGTCATGTAGACATTTTAACGATTTGTATAGGAGCAGAGCGAGCAAGAGGTTTAGTAGAGGAGCGTGCAATTTAAATTTGGACCGTCTATACCACACTATTTTTTAATAATTGGTACTGAAAAAAACCGACTTTGTTAGTTCTGTTTTTTATGCAGTCAGGTATTTTTTTTTATAAATATTTGTTAAAGCTATATCTATATTTTTATCTAGCTGAAACTTCAACGTACCTCGACGGCAAACTTGTGGATTTGGTAATATTTTTGCTATATCTAACATATTTATTTCTGAAACATCATCTACTAGTGGCCAGTAAAATGTACCCTTCGAATTCTTTCTTAAGTATTTTATAGTATATGTGCTTTCCAGCTCGTTGTATTTAGTCACTAGACCAATATAATATTTTGGTAACTTCGAGGTTGTAAATTTTACAATTACATATTTACCGATACCTATTTCATAATTTTCATTTTCTTCTTCAATATCTAGGTCCAGTTCTTCATTTATTTCTTCCAGGTAAGTTTCCGTGTCACTCAGAGATGGTAGGAATTGTTCATCACATGATGAATCATGAACAGTATACAACTCCGAACTGTCTGAACTCGATCGATTGCTTCTATTTTTCGGAAATACACTTTCGTACTTAACAACGCTGTCTGATGCAATATCTGAGTTATCATGAAATGAGATCCTATCTGGGGATTTAATTGTAATATTGGACAGAATCAGGCTCTTTGTTATAGTGTCATTTGATGAAGTTGCACCAACGTTAGAAATATCTTTGAATAGACTCCGGTTATTAGATATGCGTAAATTCTTATCGACATTCACAATAACGCCTGGTTGAATATTGTTAGTAATGTTGGCATGTTCTTGATCAGATGATTCCACATTATCTTCAGGTCTTATATGTACTTCAGCATTGACTTTTACACTAGTCAAAAGTTCGTTATCATCAGAATCGGATGACACGTCACGTCTGATGTTTGGCAGGGCATGGTGGTGTGTATCCAAATCACCATATGTAGTAGCTGTAGGTATTGCTTTCTTTTTGTTAGGATTTGGTCTTTTTGCGTTACTGGGTGTTGTTAGTAGTGCTTTTCGTTTTTTTGTTGTTTCATTAATGAGATCACTGACACTTACAGATTTTCCAGGCTCTATGGAAACTTTTTTATTTGCCTTTCTAATTTGCCGGTTTGCCGGGGTTCTTAATTCTTTCAAATAATTGACAAATGTCTCATCATAAGTAATATTATTTGGTGCTGTGCGTTAGTCGGGCAATTTTTTTAATACAGCGTCTGGATTTATAGGATGTATGCCAGCAGCACGAAAGCCACTTATTATATTTTTGGTATTATTGAATTTTGTTGTCTCTAATACTGTTTTTAACAACTCGGGAAATATTTGCTTGTTTAATGTGTTCGCGCTTGGGTGTCGAACTTTATAATCAGTCAAAATTTTTCTCCATTCTCGCTTTAAGGGACCGAAAAAGGCAACGTCTAATGGTTGGGTGTGGTGCGTTGAATTGGGCGGCAAAAATAAAAACCTGATGTTGTTCTCTTCACATTTAGTAATTATATTTATATTCAAGTGCGACGATAAGTTATCTCCAATTAAAACTTTAGGAGCTGATGTTTTCACAGCCCATGGGATAATTATAGTATTAAACCAATCATCGAACGTATCTGTATCAAACCAGCCCGATTTAGTTCTATTGTACCTGGCCCCGTCAGGTCCATTAGCACACCAGTTAGTCCACAAATTGTCACCCTTGTAGACTACATATGGTGGGAAAATTTCTCCACTCGCCGTAGCTGAAAACATAACGGAAATTGCGGTTTTCGTATTGTTTAAAATCTTATTTGGATGTTTAGTTCCGACTTTGAATATACCTCTTTGAGACCCTGGATTATCTGAAAAATTGGTCTCGTCGTAATTTACAATGTTTTCCGGTTTTACATTGAGCAGTGACGTCTTCAAATTTTCAAAATATTGGGTATAGTCCTGTATGGTCTTGCTGGCTCGAGATTCCTTTATATTCTGTGTTGAACGTACCGTCAGGATATTTTTATGGCGTTTCAAAAAGTTTCTTACCCACTTTTGGCCTGGCATTTTGTTGTTAAAAATACCGTTTAGTCCATTTTTTACTATACAGGGTGCATTGGATATCATGGGCATTATTTTAACCTAAGGTACTACTTATGATACTAATTGCATTAGGGCTACTATTACGCAAATCAAAAATATTATTAATGCAAGTATGGAAAACCTTAAAATGTAGTAAGTCATACAAAGTATCAAATTAGTTGCGCTTCTCGATAGCAAATGCGTAGGTACACTACGCCGTACGCGCGTCATTGGGCGTGAATTCTTTGACCCCGCCCGACTCACGTGACATTCGTAAGTTGCCAATGAATTGATTCATAATAAATTCCAATTTTCCCTTGGTACTTTGCCGGCTTAGGACGGTCAAAACTACGTCAACTAACATACATTAAAAAAAAACATTTACGTACCTAGCTTGTGGATTGTTTTGAAAAAACCTTATTTGTCGGTAAAGTGACAGAGGGTAAACGGGTGCTCTTCCACGAGCTTGTGCATGTGCTGGCACGTGAAAAGACGAAAAATCCAACAGGTTCTGAGTGGTTCTGGTGGAATGAGACCCCGTGAAGGAATAGGGTCGTCCGGGTAGCGCCGATGGAACATTTCACGAGTTCATACTAAATTTCTTGCGCGATCGTAAATTACAACCATTTGTGGGTATTGTTGGTTGGTGTACCTAGCCTGCACATTACGCGGTCGAGGCATCGTGTACACAAACACACACACAACACACAACTACTACACTAACACTTAATACACTGCAATCCAAGCACCGTACGCCGCGAGCGGCGAGTACGGCGATTACGTCACGGGATCAATAAATCAATTACGCGTCAATGCACCTGCGCAGTCGTTATGACACTGGTTCCGGGTTCGTGACTTCGTGTTGCGGCGGGAAGCATACCCCGCGCGGGGGTGATATTCGTATTTTTGCGAGTGAGGGAGTGGGACGGAGAGAGTTCAGGGAATCCCGCCGGACGGAATGTCTTGTAGCCCATTGTTATTATTACTTGTAAGGAAAAACCCGCGCGCGCGCAGGTGATGTTTGTTTACATTTCGCTTTGCGCTGTACTGCGCTTTAAGATTTTGATATTTCAACAATTATTGGCGTTAACGAAGTATTTTGTTTTAATTACTTTAAGTGTTTATTTGCAATAATAAGCCTTGTGCAATTTGACTTACTACATTTTTAAGGTTTTCCTTACTTGCATTAATAATATTTTTGATTTGCGTATTAATAGCCCTAATGCAATCAGTATCGTGAGTAGTGCCTTAGGTTAAAATAATGCCCATGACTTCGATTCTACCCTGTATAATCATGTACGATCGACCTTAATTCTAGACTTGTAAGAGGATATCCATACTCTCCGCAAAGAATTAAAGAACTAGCTATTTTCTGTTCATCAGCTGGTGACAGTTTGGTAGGACATCCAATTTTTTTTATGTGTTTTTGCTTTACTTTATTTAATATCGTACGGCGAGGTATCCCGAACTGTTTTTCAGCTTCGTAGGAGGTTATGTTTTTATTTTCGACCAACCCAACAGCAATGTTCAGTAAATCGTCAGAATAATCTTTGTATCGTCGCTTGTTCATTTTGTCAGTCCTTTAAAAAAGGAAAAGTAATTTTTAACTTTCTTTGTCACATATTCCGTCGGAAAACAAGAAAAAATACCAATGAAATAGCAAATAATAATGTCATATTCACGAGTACATCATTAAAAATAAAAACAAGTGTGTCAACCCTAGCTTCGGGAATGTTAAGCATACTTGTTCGAAAATTATGCCAAACTTTGCCTAAACTACTTTTTCTCAATAAATATCAGTTTAATTTCATTATTAACAACAAAATATGATAAAACCAACAATATTGTATTCAAATAACACAACATACATTAGAATTTAGACAAATTTGAAGACTTACTTGAAAAGTTTTTCTACAACTGTTGAAAACGTCTTCGGCAGTTTCGGTTTGACACACAACTGTCAAAAATCTATGCATAATACCAACTTAACGGCATCAGTTTTGGGTTGCCAGATAATAATTCTAAAAATGTATTACAGTTTCGATTGCCATACAAGTAAAATGACAAAGATGTTACATCTTTTTCATTTTAGGCAAACATAGGACGCGAGGTAAAGTTAGGGCAGTTGACGGTATCTAATTAGTAACTCAAAATTCAACAACAGATTTCAGCAACAGCACATCAGGCTTATGTAATTTTAATATGATACGAAACTATTCACAAATCATCTAGTCACAGTTATAGTATCTATTCAAATGAAACTATATATTCTATGAACTCGTTTAAGTGTATTGATCTGGGATTTGCCTGCTTTGATACCTGACTGCGTTAGTGGAAGACTTTGAGGTTATGTTTCAAAGCGACACATAGGTAAACGTCTCTTCAGTATCAGTCTGAGATTGCTGTAAAGATCTTTTGGCGCTTGAATGACGTTGACAGGGGGCGCTGTTGATAAACATTTGTGCAATGAGGTTAAAAACTGAAAGCTCGTCATAGGTGGCAGCACTGTTGCCCGTCCATAAACCGCCATTGTTTTATTTAAGTATGTTTACTTTTGTGTCAGTCACAAATTAAACAAAAAGTAGAGAGAAAATGCAACTTGGAGTGTAGCACTATTAAAAAACGAGTTAAGGAAAATGGAAGCGTCTACTACTGGTAAAAAAGCAGCTGTAGTAGAAAAGTAAATACGTTATGAATATTATATCATTTATGTTGTGTTTGTTGACTTTAAGTCCTGTTTTTGTTAAAGACTGGAAGCGTACATACCTACAGCAGTAATAACCTGATCGAAGTTGAAAACCAACTAGAGTTGGTTTTATTCCTGACTGAAAAACTTCAGAAATGTCTAGCACTGATCTAATATGATAATATAAACATACACGCTTCTTTACTACAATTTACATAATACCGCACCACAAGTGCCTGTAGGTAATGAAAACAGACTTAGTTCTCTTGGGAGCATTACCTATATATGAATTTCTTCCATAAAAGTCTTCAGGTTTAAAAAGGATAGCACGTAGTCTCGACGAAATTTTAAATTAAAATTTTTTGTCTCCCGTAGTTTTCGTCTTCTAACATCTTTGGCAAACACATGGGTTATTAAGTATGCGTAAAAGAAGTCGCTTGATTACAAGAAAAATATGGATAGTAACAGCTAGCTGTCAAATTCTTACACACGCAGTTGTAGCGACATCTGAAGTGTGCAAGTGGCAGTTTTTATCCCCATTATTTTGTGATAATGTATTGAGAAAACAAGATGGCGGCGCTATTTTCGATTTCGGCCAAGCACCAAACATTGTACAAGTAGGTACTTATAAGATTTAAATGCTGTATTATAGACTGGTAATAGTTGTCAAGATAAGCATTTTATTCATAAAAAATAGAAAGGTAAATAAAAATCTCAAAATGTATCAAATAAGAGCAGACTCGCAACTCGCCTTTAAAAATCGACATGACTTTTCCAAACATCCAGGTTTTTTTTATTTCTATGCAAATCGAATCGGATCCAACGCCAAAGTGATGCCAGACCAGTTTTTTAAGCCGCGTATTGGCTTTTATGGTTAACAAATTGATGGCACTACTATATTGCGTACTGAATAAAAAAAAAAACATAAAAACTTACCATACAACCCGATTAATTGGTTTAGTAGACCATAGGTGGCGCTAGTACCGTATTTTACCAGACTACATTTGTTCGTGCAGTCTTTATTGTACTTTATTGCTTTACTTAGCAAAAAGTCCTCTCGGCTACAAAGGTATTATGGGCGGCCAGACATTGTTCTTCTTTCATGTTGGCGAGCTCAGTAATTATCAACCATTTTATTGGAGTTATGGCCAATTTTTTAATCGTCTTAAAACTTTCAACTGAAGAATACTTACAGCCGTTTGTGCTAATATACTTTCACGAGCAGCAGGTTGCTGCGTCGACGGCTGTAATTGCCTCTGCCGCTGGCAACATGTCGCTACAATGGTGACATCAATTTAACACACGGGTAGGGGTAGTGGCCAGTAATCATAAAAATTATAACAACATTAAATTACCTATATTTTGACGTGAAAACGTCTTATAAATCGATGAACACCGGCTGCACGCACGAAAAAGTGTCACATTCAAGCGCGGAACAAGCGATAGAGAGGCACGGTCGGCTTAAGCGTTGGCTTGTGACACATTTATTCATCAATGTTTCTTTATGACGTTATCACGTAAAACTATCGTCCGTAAACCGACTTTATAGACAACCAATTTTTTTAATTTGAGAACTACCGCCTACGCTTCTCGCCGACATAATATGGCTCTCTCTCTTCTTTCTTTTCTTCTCAATACACCTGCTTTTCGCAGGTTATTCGTTTTAATTTAATTGATGCGAATGTTATTATCCGTGACCTCAGCAAATGACCCTGCGTTACAGTTCTTTAAGTAAATGTTGCTCCAAGATGTTATTTTAGAAAATTATTGTACACAAATAAATAAAAGGTGTTCAAACGAAAACACGAAACCGTATACAAGTAACCGTAAGGATTTAATGACTACTTACACATATTTTCTATACCAAAGCTGTTAAACCGCGATAAAAGATATGTAAAAATGTGTTGAGATTTTTATCTGAGAAATAATTATTACTATTCATTTTATTTTCAGAATCAATAATATTCCATATATTGTTAGTAAATCATACTTATAACTATGTTAGTATATTATTATAGAATGTCAACATTATTAATACATTACACATTTAATACATTATACTATTTTACATTAAAAAGGACCCCTCCAGATCCGTGAACAGCATTCCAGTGCCTCACAACCGGACAATCAACCCTTTCCAATATTTATTAATTGATCGAACATTTATACTGGCTGTAAATTGTGACCTGCAAATTGCTAAGTATGATTTAACTGAAAATGTTACTGTTTTAAGTACGTACCTACTAAATAATGAATCTATAAATCATTTCAGCAAAACTTCGGCTTAATTGATTGATTAAATAATAACTTATAAGCCCGTAAAATTGTATTAATAATAACATATTCTTTATTTCGGACTACACTTAGGTACCAGTACATATAACTCATAAATAATGTTAGTAACAATGACTATTGAGATTGTATACTACAACGAATACTATACGAGATTGTTCGAATTTTTATGTTTTATGACGCTATTTATTTCCAATTATTGTAAATATTGCGCAAAATAAAAATAATTTTAACAAAACTGAACGTTCAAGCGCTGTCTAAAGAAGGAAACGCAATTATTAATAGTTGGCTTGATAAAAAAAAAATCGCAAAGATGACACTAAATCGATATTTCGAACGTATTTCTTAGTAAAAAAATATATTAGGAAACCATCGAAGTAATATATCAAAATATAGGTTTTAATATTTCCTAGCGCTGGGTAAGGAAGATTTTTATACAAGTGGTTATTTATTTTGTAAGAATAAATATTACACGTTATTGATCAGTTCAAGCGCTCACGCCTGCTGGCCAGTGCCTGCGAGAGAGAGATGCCCCTTTACGTATTATGCGGGGAGTGAGGAAACGTTATTATACCTATACACAAGAGGACAAGAGGGCTTTAAAAACTAAGTTAGTAAACTTTTACAAACTAATACAACTAAAAAGACGTGGCCCAACGGCCCAACACACAATGGCACGTGCCTCTGTACCCAGTGCCTTATAAAGGGACTGTCCACTTTGTCTAATAATGTTTTTAGGATGGTGTTGGAGCTTCGGCGCAACCTACCCATTATTGACCCTTCTCTTCCTCATAATGGCATGAAATTCGTCAACACGGGCTTCCGCAAACATATGCGAAGTGCTGCAAAAGCATGGAAGCCCCATCTCATGCTAAACCCATTATTCTATTGTACGCGAAGGACGTTGTAAGCTCTCTGTGTATATTTCACCCACAAGCTGCACGTGTAGAAGGTTTGGCAGTATGCCTTAAAAAACGAGACTTTGATTGACTTTTTTCTTTTTTTTTTTGATTGACTGCCTCGTTGGTGTAGTGTTCGCAAGTGCTACTGCAAAGTATAAGGTTCTGGGTTTGATTCCAAAGTTGGACAAAGTTTTATTGGGTTTTTCCATTAGGAATATCTCAGTAGGAGCTCTGTCCTTCCTCCTATTTCTGTCATTCCTGTTTGTATTTATACCCAGTTAATAAACGGAGGGTCCATGGCTAAATAATAACAGCCACACAGGTCGACCGATCGGGTTAAGCTACGCTTGCCGCTGTTGGTCTGTGGATGGGTGACCATGTTTACATACCGAGATCCCTCCGTGCCTCGAAAAGCACGTTAAGCCTGACCAGACGACTGGTCCCGGCTGTCATTCGTGGATCTTTGACAGTCGTTACGGGTAGTCATAAGTCCGAAAGTCTGATAACCAGTCTTACCAAAGAGTATCGTATTGCCCAGTAACTGGGTTGTGGAGGTCAGATAGGCAGTCGCTCCATGTAAAATACTGGTATTCAGCTGCATCCGGTTAGACTGGAAACTGACCCCAAAATAGTTGGGACAAGGCTAGGCAGATGATGATTTATGCCCAGTTATTTGCAAAAGGCTCGCCCCCTTATCACACGGTCCTTAGATATAAATAGTGAAACGTATGTGTACCTCTGCCTAACCCTTAATGGATTACAGGCGTGAGGTTATGTTATTTATAGAATGTCAGGATGTAAATGTAGCTACCGACCTATTAGTATCGCAGTTATCAACAGCCATTAAACACAACACTTCTACAATTAAAACAAGCAAAAGGCAGTTGATTTCTAAACCTTGGATTACTAAAGGTTTAATTCGTTGTATTAGAAATCGGGATAATCTTTATAAAAAGTCTAAGCGTAACCCTGAGAATGATAATATTAAAATTATGTATAGACGCTACAGAAACTTCTGCAACAGTATATTGAAAAAAGCAAAACGAACGTACGAAAAACAGGAGATCGAAAATGCCAAGGGCAATAAAAAACAGCTATGGAATGTTATTAAGAGTATTAGTGGCTCGAACAGAAGACTAGACTACTCATCATCTCTTCTGTCTTCTGCCGATCCTAATGGGGACATTAATCGCATTAATAGCTTCTTTGTGAATATCGGTGCTAATCTTGCTGAAAAGATTTCCCAAAATACAATTGTTTCTGATCGAGATCACGACTGTGCCGCATTCAACCCTTCAAATTCGCTAGTATTTCTGCCAACCGACGAGGACGAGATTCACCTTCTAATTAATAATTTAAAAGAAAATTGTGCGGTAGGAGTTGATCTGATAAGCAGTAAAATAATTAAAAGATATGCAAATCTCCTCACGCCTCCTGTAACACATATATGTAACCTAGCTATCTCATCGGGGATCTTTCCTAAGTCATTTAAAACAGCACTCATCAAACCAATACATAAAGCCGGGAAAAAAGACTGTGTAAATAATTACCGCCCCATTTCCATTCTTCCAGCGCTTTCCAAGGTCTTGGAACGCTTGTTAACTCGGCGTCTCACAAACTTTCTCGAGACTAACCATCTGCTATCTCCCGCACAATTTGGCTTTCGAGCCGGTAGAAGTACTGATGATGCAGTCCACGAACTGCTACACTCTACTGTTACCAATCTGGATGAAGGTAGAAAGTGCATAACAGTGTTCCTTGACCTTGCGAAGGCATTTGATACAGTGTCTGTTCCGCACCTTTTAAACAAACTAAATCGTCTCGGCATAAGGGGAATTCCGTATAAATTGTTGGAGGACTACCTTACTGGCAGAATGCAACGGGTTAAAGTAAATAATAGTCTGAGTGACACGTTACCTATTAATTATGGGGTTCCTCAGGGAAGCATAGTAGGCCCCACTATCTTTCTTGTGTACATCAATGACCTCTGCCAACTCTCTCTCCATAACGGTAAAATTATTTCTTTTGCTGATGACACCGCATTATTTTTCACTGGTGATAGTTGGGATGAGGCCTTTGACGCTGCACAGTCGGGTTTAAACACTGTTTGTAATTGGCTCCAGAATAACGTTTTGACGCTTAATGTTTCTAAAACTAAATATATAACATTCGCACACAGAAGTAATCTCTTGCCACCGCCCTCTTTCACCATTACAGCTCACACATGTGGTTCTGCCAATTCAGCCTCAGATTGTCAATGCCCTTCCCTCGAAAGAGCTGACAGTATCAAATATCTTGGTATAAACATTGATCAACATTTGACATTTAAAATACATATAGATCTCCTAGTGACCAGACTTAGAAAATTAATATACATATTTAACAATCTCAAGCATGTGGCTGACCGTAGGACTATCAATATGGTTTACTATGCTTTATGCCACTCGCAAATTGAATACTGCATCACATCTTGGGGTGGTGCAGCAAAAACCCACCTATTGGTACTAGAACGAGCACAGCGTGCTATTCTTAAGGTTAGTGCCGGCCTACCGTACGATTTCCCAACAGTAGAGCTTTATAAAAAGTGGGATGTCCTGACGGTCAGACAAACTTTCATATTGCGCACGGTTCTTAAAAAACACTCCCAGCTACCTTATGACCCAAACCTACCCGTTGGTAGTCGCCGCAGAGATAGAATATGTCCTACCTATCGATTGCATTCATCCCTTTCCCACAAATTCTTCTGCTTTCTCGGACAACACCTATACAACAAAATAAATAAATTACTAAATATCTATCCTGAAACAAAATCTAGTTGCAATAAAGCCTTAAAAAAATATCTTAAATCGCTTGATTACCAAAAAACCGAGGACTTATTGAAAGTACCCAAATAGGTTCAAAGCCCTAATTACCCTTCATAGCTGTTACCCACCCATATCTCGCAACACAGTCACACAAAACAGAACGACTCACCAATCGCTTCTACACTCTCACTTACAATCATTCACAATTCGCAGTCATGCATACACCTCATACGCCCACACACATATCATTTTAATCAATACACTTGGATGTTTCTGCTTATTTCTTTATTTGTACTACTTATTTTTAATTTAGTAGATGTTTTTTTTTTTTTCTTTGAACTTTTTCGATTTACTTGTTATTGTTATCTCCTGGTCATTTCTACAAAATTCTTACCGAGGTGAGGGTCCTGGTGACCTGTAACACAGGTTTTATTCGTAAAACCTACTTCAGGCACCAGTCTCTCACAAAGGTGGGAAAAGTTTTACAGTTCTAAGTTTGCACTATTTTTAAGACCACTTATTGTGAAGAGAAAATAAATGATACATTATTATTATTTAACATTGTATTAGTTTAAAGTTATTAGTTTATATTAGGGACAGCTGCGATTCTACTTAATAAAGATTAACATCTCTAACTTTAATCCTTTACTAGTTACTGAAACAATTGCCAAGCGATTATCAAAAGCAAAGTTTTGGTGACATTTCAAAGTCCGTGGAATTAATTGAAGCTTAGTTGTTAATAAATAACACTGTAATTCCAGTGTCGTTTACTAAGTAAACAAAGCCGATAAACAAAAGTCTAAATTGTGAGGAATTAGTAAATTCATATTTAGTTTTGTTTATTGGGAAAGTTTTAATTAGAACTGATGAATACATTTTGTAATCGTCGATCCATCTGTGGGCTTGAACGAGGAATGCATGGAGTTAATGTAACGTCAATACGCGAACGCCACCGAGAGGAGGCCTGTATCCCAGCAGTGGGAACATTATAGGCTGATTATGGAATACGCGAACGATTATAACATTGAAAATACTCATTTCGCACATCTTACTTAGTTTCAAGACTTTATTCATATAATATTGTCCGAATTGATGTTACGTTTGTTTCGCGTGTTCGGGGAAGGGCCTCTGAGATCATAATGGTTTTGTCGAAAAAACATATTATAACATGACATTCGCGTTCGTGCCGACAACACCAGTTTAATTTCAAACGTCCTCTCTAAAATCAAAATGGTGTTGTGAAAAAGACATCTTAAATTTGCCAAGACATTCGGCTCCTACTTTACGACTTTCTGTCACCGGAGTTGCTTTGTGACATTTCTTAACTTATATATTCTCGTCATACAGATTATACTTATACTTAAAATTATTTTAGTTTGGTAAGTAAATGCTATTAAAACAATACAGTCGCGCGTGCCTTATAATCGCAATTAGAATCCGCTCAACCGAATTATACAATAACAATACCAGAGACAAAATATAAACGCTTAGCAGCGTGTTATACATTGTAATCACGTAATTTATTTTATACAATTTGTCTTTATTTGCTGAAGCCTAGGAATTATTAGCATACTAATGGGTATGAAAGATAAACGTTATGAATCTGGTTGAGTAAGTACCTAATTAGTAGGAAATATTGTTTTTAAGGTGAATGCGAAGTGGTAGACCGCGAAATTCAAATTTTCTTACGTTTTTTGCAATTTGCAGGTCAGTGTCAGGTTGTGTCTTGATCAAAATTTAATTCGCGACTATAAAAGGTACGTGTTTATAGAATTATAATCATTAGAAACATTAATACATCTTTCTAAGTGAGATTTGTACCATAAGCACTTTTCCGTAAGAGATTTCTTCTTGTGATACAAATCTAACTTTAAATGAAGATGTATTAATGCAATAGATGTATTTGCCTGCAAGCGTGACTGCTGAGCATGGGGTCCTAAGTTCGATTCCCGGGTCGGACAAAGTGTTATTGAGTTTTTCCATTAAGAATTTCTTAGTAACAGTCCGGAGTTTGGAAGTTGGCGGTTTAATACCCCCGTGCCTCGGAAAGCACGTAAAGCCGTTGGGTCCGGTCGTGCTGGATTGCCGTCCCATCGGACTATGAGAGTAAAGGAACAGAGAGTGCACCTGTGTCTGCGCACACACTTGTGCACTATAATATTTCCTGCGTATCTGGCTAACCTCCGTTGAGATTGGCCACCGTGACCGAAATCGGTCGGGGAGGCTATTATTATTTATTATAGGTACCTAATACCTAACGGTTCGGGCATTACAGGCTATTTTTTCTGTTCTGTGAGGAGCCATGTTAAATAATGTTATAAGGATTACAATTAATCACTTAGTACTGCACCCTAATTACGTAACACATTATCAATCGAAATCTGAATCATTTTGAAGCAAATTGCTAATACATTCATAAGTTTGAAAAATTTGTCTGCTCATCACATAAATAACGCAATGAATGTTGTTGAACTGTCAAATGAAACCGATTCCGATTGATAATGTGTTACGCAATTGCCCCGCTGAATACAGACGTACATACATCGGTATCTCACACACAAAAAAGTAGTCAAGAAAAACGTTACAGAATGCCTTTACAAAATATTGGAACACATATTTCAACTTCAGCTCACAAAACAATTACACTTAAAAGCTTGCAGTCGTCTATTTCACGGAAAAACTAACATTTTTCGTGAAACAACGAACGTTATTCCCAGTACTAGTAATTCGTTATTGGTGAAACTGACTTTAACCGCAGCATGCAACAAGATTACCGAACTTTACCGAAGTGCTCCGATGTGCAATCACGCGATTAGTACCTATGAAGCTGTGGCTAGAGAAGTGTAACGGCTAGTTTCTTCATCCATAGTAACAGCCAAAGTAACGCCACACAAGTTAAAGTAACGGTTAAATTCGTTTCTTCACTATTTTAGCTGTTACTTGAATAAAGAAACACTTTTGCCGTAGTATCAGTAAAGGTCAAGTAAAAGGCAATACTTTTACTGATTACTTTAGTTGTTGATGAAGAAACAAGCCCTTAATGTACTCGCCGAAAATGTAATCGCATAATTCGACGCAAAAATATATGTCTACACGAATTCAGTTCCTAGGACACACCGTGTCAATAGTCATTATCTGCCCAGCCTTTTCCAAACTACCTACGTTGGAGTCGGCTTTCAGTATTCCCGATGCAACTGAATACCGGTATTTTATATGAAGCAACTACTTCTCTAACCTCCACAACCCAGTTACTTAACACGATACCCATTAGTAAAATTACGTTACGTATGTTTCCTAGAAGAGCGATGACCGCCACATACGGCCGTAACGTCCAAATACAGAGCGTTTTTTGATACCTATTAAAGTGTCAATTTTCATGACGTCCGTTAAAAATATGACGAACAACCTCTTCTAGGAAACAGTAGCTTAATCCCATGTCAACAATGATGCGTCCGTTATTCCTATACCTATATTTGAATTAAGAATTTGAGATAAATTTCAAGTTATGGAACAACAAACTGAATATCGTACTCAAAAAAGTTCAAATTACATTGCAACCAAAAACTTGTTAGAACTTTTTTGTTACAAATGGTCACTCATATAGAATTCAAAACCATATACAGTGTTAAATTATTTAAAAACAAATTGAAGACCTATTTATTGGAGAAAGGCTATTACAGTATCAATGAATTTCTAGATGACATAAGACATTGTAACTTATGATTGATTTTATTACTTTGACATTTATTATTTATGATCTATTGTACTTGAATTGTTAATTGACCGTTGTTGTTTTTATTGACTTTTCTAAATGTATTTAATGATTAATAATTTTATTTTAATTGCAATTGTACAATGTTAATTTTAAATTTTTCAACACAATGTACCTATATTGTTATGAAATAAATTACTTACTTACTTACTTACTCAAAAATCAACTAAGAATATATTTCACTAAAGTAGATAACTGATTAAATGGCGATGGAATGCAAATTATCTCAGATTAGGTATTAACGGCTATATAAAATGCAAAGAAAGCGTTTTTGCTACCCTTCAGATTATCACGCTCACGTGAAAATGAGACGTAATTTCAACATTTAAAAAGCATCGGTACATCAAATCCTCTAGGCACAATAGTGTCAAGCTTTAGAAAACATATAATTTCTAATAAAACTAAACCGGGCTTTTAGAGGAAGCTGTCTCCAAAAAATCTGGAATACCTAATAGGTCGGGGCAAAAATATTTTCGTATTTTGAATCTATTGTTAGTAATCAAACCTCTTTGGCAGTACTGAATGTAACTGGCTGGTTTTAATACTATTAAATGTTGACATTCTAAAGATGCAATAAATTAAAAAAAAAAACTAGTTCCCGCCATTTCTCAATTGTTTTTCAAGCAAGCAACATGAACGTATGTGACGAAGAAATTCGGTACATTTTAAAATTTTATTACAAAAAAGGTAAAAATGCGACGAACGCCGCGAATAAAATTTGTGCGGTTTACGGACCTAATGCGGTATCAATACGAGTAGCACAAATGTGGTTCAAGCGTTTCAAGTCAGGACATTTTAGTGTGAAGGATGAAGCTCGCTCTGGACGCCTGTCACGGATAAAATCAGTGCCATTTTTGAAAAAGTGGAGCAAGATCGACATATTAGTAGTTATGATATTGCTGAAGAACTGGATGTTGATCACAAAACAGTTTTACGGCATTTACAAAAGTCTGGGTACAAGAAAAAACTTGATATTTGGGTACCACATGATCTCACTGAGACAAACTTAATGCAACGTGTTTCCATTTGCGATTCTTTGTTGAAACGTAATAATTCCGAGTTTCTGACCCATTTCTTAAACGGTTGATTACGGGTGATCAAAAATGGATCACTTACGATAAGAATGTCCGAAAAAGATCGTGGTCGAAGCATGGGCAAGCCCCACAGACCGTGGCAAAGCCCGACCTGACTCGGAACAAAGTGATGCTGTGTGTTTGGTGGGATTGGAAAGGAATCGTTCACTATGAGCTTTTGCCGCCTGGTAAAACTCTCGATTCTGACCTCTACTGTCAACAACTGATGAGGTTAAAAGAAGCTATTGAGAAAAACCGGCCGGAGCTGGTGAATAGGAAGGGCGTGGTGTTTCATCACGACAACGCCAGACCGCACTCATCTATAGCCACTCAGCAAAAATTGAGAGAGCTTGGTTGGGATGTGTTGATGCATCCTCCGTATAGCCCTGATCTTGCTCCATCAGATTTTCACCTGTTTCGGTCACTTCAGAACTCTTTAGGAAGCATAAAGTTAACCTCAAAAGAACACTGTGAAAACTACCTGTCAGATTTATTTGATAAAAAATCTCAAAACTTCTACAGCAATGGGATCATGGCATTGCCCACAAGATGGCAACAAGTCATCGATCAAAACGGCACATATACATATTATAAATAAATAAAAAATTAAACCTAAAACAATTTTTTTTTTTGTATGTAAAATACGAAAATACTTTTGCCCCGACCATGTTCCAGATTTCATTCCGCAAATAAGAAAGCGGTTTTGATTATGAAAAATATTGTTTGCAGAATTTAAAATTTTAGGTCATGTTTTTGCAATGTTGCGAATGCAATTTCAAGTCACATTACTACCAGTAAGTAAGTAATAACCAAAATGGAAACGAACTGCAAATCCTTGAATTCGATAATAGCACAAGCATATCCCCACTGCTGGGAGACAGGCCTCCTCTCAGTGAGAGGGAGGGGGCCATAATCCACCACACGTACCCAGTGCGTGTTGGTAGATCTCAAATGTCTTCGATTTTTTGAGTCTAGGACATGCCGGTTTCTTCACGACGTTTTACTTCACCGTTGAGAGCAGTGATGATAAAATAATTTATGAAAAGCATAGGCGCCTGTCTGGGTAATCTGGGTTTGAACCTACGACCATAAGTCACAGCCGTGACCACTGAGCCATCACTGCTCAATTCGATACAAGCAAAATGGTAACTTTTAAGGATATTTTCTGTAAAACAAGCAATTGGTAATTGGTTACCGCAGCCAATCTGTGTTAAGTGGTATTGTAGATATCCTATCTGCAATACCACTCATCACAGGTTTGCATTGTTCTCCGGTAAAAGTTGAAATGTTTATTTATTTGAGAAAAACATGCAGAACATTGTAGACATAAATTCAAGTTATTTCTGTTGCTGTTAACGTTTTATGTGTCTGTAATTACACCAGCGCGGCGGCATACTTAAGATGGAACTAGTCGCGAGCTTGAACTCACTGGTGGCCATGGCCAAAAAGCACGCTGTCTCACCTAGCTTCGTGTTCGACAGATATAGTATCAGTGATGAGCAGTTAGACGCTAGTCTACACGCACAACGATTTGTTCCCACGCATACAACACCAGTACCGTACTAAACTAAAAGGCGCGTGAAAAATTTGAAAAGTGCTTT
Source organism: Globia sparganii (assembly GCA_949316385.1). Taxonomy (NCBI): domain Eukaryota; kingdom Metazoa; phylum Arthropoda; class Insecta; order Lepidoptera; family Noctuidae; genus Globia; species Globia sparganii. Next base: position 9,325,586 of record OX438675.1, on the reverse strand, counting down.
GGATAATCGTGATTTATGAAAAAACCACTACATAAATCAATTACAAATAAAGTTTACTGAATTTTTGGATATCTGAGCTTTGTTGGTACCGAATTTGTTTTGAAGATTTTACATTTCTTTTAATACTTTTTTACACCCAAAGTTACGTTAAAAATAGGAAGAAAAACGAAACTTTGTTGGGTCATAACTTTTTAATGGCTTTTTATTTTAGTATTCTGTTTCAGTACGGACAAAATTAATAATAAGACAAAACGATATCATGTTTAACTTTAGATGCAAAATGTCAAACAGTGGAGTAATACTCTCCCAAAATTTGTATGGAAAAAATATCAACTTGTAGCACCTTAACACTGGCACAAACTACGCTGCTTGGCATACAGGCCTACTGTTCATTCTTCTTCTTCTTTTTTCGTGTCTATAGTACTTTAGATTCTGTTTCATTTTTCTTTTTGTTACTTTTATTTTTTTTATTTTCTACACATATTTTTTTTTATTTTCACTGTGTTTAGTTCAGCTTGTGATTTTCCTGTACGAGTCGCAATAAATACTGTTCTTCTTTTAACTATTTTGTACAAGCTGGCAGGACTGGCAGGAACATCGAAGCGTCCAGAGAACCATAGAGTTAGTACATTATCGGGACCCCACTGCGTTGAAATTCTTTGACGGTTATATAAAAAAAAATGCTGTTTTGTGTATTTTGACCGCGTAGGTATTGCACTTTACTACGAAACAACAGATCTGCCACCTTGTATTGTTTGACCCCAGTAGAAAGACATGTTGATTGCAACATCAGGAGCACTCTTTGAGTCATCAAACGTTAAGAGCCCTTTGTGAGTTTACTACTTACTAGCCCACAACTGTGTCTGCAATCTAGGATGAAAAGTAGCCTGACTCCAGGTTAATAAGGAAACATACAATGAATCGAATCTTTTCTTTATTATCAATATTAGTTTAGACATAAAAATATTGATGAAATAATTTTGTCTTCAAGCAAAACCACATACAGCAAGCTAACAACTTCGGTTCAATTAACGACAGCAAAATCATTCGATTCGAGTTAGTCTCCTGAAAAATAAAACAAAACAATAACATTGACAAACGGGTTCAGAGTGACAGAAGTTTTTTAATCTCTTTGCCGCGGCTTTGTCTCGCGACAATTGTTGGGAATATTCTCGACAAGAGTTCGCTTTAAAGTTTCTCACAATCGACATGACATGACACAATCGACTGATTAAGTACCTACTGCTTTTTTTCGTTTATTGTTTTGTAATTTATTTTAATGATTTGCAGAATAGATTAAAAGGTACTATTGCGGTTTTTAAAGTTTAATGTGATTTGTAATACAGAATGGGTCAAACACACAAAATAATATTGATAGACTGCTGAAAATTTGTGGAATTAGCGGGGTAACTGCGTAACACACTAACAGTACCAATGGCTTTCATTTTCACAGTTTTAGAACATTCATTGCGTTTGTTACGTTGTTGAGCTAATACATTTTATGAACATAAATGAAGCAATGGATGAGCAATATCTTTCAAAATCATTCAGGTGGTGATTGAAAATATATGTTACGCAGTTCGGGCTTGTGTTTTTGAATGTGTTACTCTTATGTAAACTCCCTTGTGCCTCGGAAAGCATCATGATGTAATTAATCATCATGGATGGATTGTGGGATGATCACGGGTGTAAAATTAACTCATACTTTATAGAAAAGGAAGGATCCTCCGACCAGACGGGTGATGTGTCTGTGAGCAACTGCCCGATGATTGATTTTGGGACGTTTTATATACGCTAGTTGTGTGGTAAACTCTGCTTGCCCGATACAGGATTTTGTATGACGTCAGTGTGATGCGTAGTTCGCAAAGGGCGATGTAGATGCCGCCACAGTCTTTTCGAGTAATCAAAGCCCAAAATCCTGATAATTCAAAGGCTAGTCGACACTTCACTTCTTTAATCAACGAATTCATTCGGCTTAGTTTTTTGTAAGTCTCTTTCTCAAACTCGATGTGCTATATACAGCCACATAATTACTGTATTACGATGCTTAAATCCATTGTATATATTTAGTTATTTATAGCTTTCGCCACGGCGGCGGCGTCGCCCGCATGCAGATCGAAAAACATTCCACGGGAACTTACTACCGTGATAAATAGTAACCTTTGTCCTAACCCAGGTCATGGTCAATGTGTGCCAAATTTCAACGAAATCCATTTAACCCTGGCATGAAAAGGAAATGCAAAGCTGACAGACAGGGTAACTTTCATATCTACAATATTACCTAAGTACTGATTGAAAGATGTTTTAATTCCATTTCACATTTACTTATCAAACACGCTACTAACAAAGGGCAAGGTGTAAAGATAATAACTCTGTCGGTCACTAGAGTAGCATATATACACGTCTCACGTCCCATGTTGTCCTCCAAGTACACGATAGTACCAATTAGATCGAGTTCACAGTATCTTAGCAGTAATTATTCACACCATATCGCGCAACTTCAGGACGGCGTGTTACTGGGATGATAAATCAACACCTTCTTGTGACAACTTGACGTAGGGATGCGTCAAGTACTCGTGATGTTGGTGTTTGCACCATGTTGAGATTTAATTTATTAATTGGATGGTGGTTAATGTTGGTAATATAACACATTAAAGACACTGAACGAGACACAATAGAAATTTTATTGTTATTACGTCGAGGGGCGTTAAGTGTCCCGCAAAGTGTTAATAATACCTCTTTACTACACCGTTCAAAGGGTATCGATAATAATTTTATCGGAGGGGCAATTCTCGTAATTAAAATCCTTTCAATTTTGACAAGATTTTGCTTTTTGCGACGTTTTTAATTACGGGAATCGGCCTTCTGAAAATGAAAAAGAAGATAAATGCGCCTTCGAAAAATGTTGCGCCTCAGCTCTAAAATACGCATTTCTCAATTTGGCAGGATATGTTGTGCGACCCGTGGTTCCTTGAGAATAGAGTAAACACAATAAGTATAATGCTTAAACAACCAAATTATTGTTTATGTGACAGCCCAAAACTAATCTAGATATTTGTCCGAGGTTCGCCTCCTCTCATCAAGATAAAGCTAATTAAAACAAGCCATATTGACACAAAGAAAAAAATACCGGTCAAAAAACTGATAATTTTTAAATCCCACCGCAGCTTACTTGGCAAATGTTTGCAGAAAATATTTCAATTTAAAAGATTATTAGTTATTTTGATTCAAGTATTCGGGGAGGTCTTTATGTTACCAGTTTTGGAAATTAGATGATAATTGGGACATGCCTATTGTAAAAATTGATATGATTTCACGAGCATTTTTAGAATATAGAATGTAAAACTGTATTTAAAGCGTATTGAATAATAACAACACTGTTATGAACATGATATTTATTTAATAACTGATTAATGTATCAATTTCATTTTTAAACCAGTATATAAGTCTAGTATTTAAAGTATGTAATGGCAGCACCTTCTTTATCGTTCAAAACAATTATCACGGCTCGTGAATGCATTTGTCGTAATGGTGTCATTTATACTTTGCACAGAGTTAAAACTAACATAGAGGAGGCATTAAAAGAAACAATGCTACGCAATATTTTATTTTTTTCTATACAAATCATCTTGTGTGTTAGAAAGAGTGCCCTTTAGTGCTTATATATATCTCATTAGTTATTTTTGACGATCCCACAATAATATGACTTATGATTGTAAGTGATTGTTGCACTGTCTCATAGGTATATACTTTTGTATAAACTAGTGTAAACAATTGTTAGTAAACCAATAAAAATAAATAAATGACAGTGGTCATAAGTCATATTTCTGGAATCGTCTCCTCGAGTCCTTTATTTTGACGTAGGTACTAAAAACTTTTTTATAAAGTCAGTCATGTTGATTTCTAATTTATTTATTACTCTGTGGTGCCGCATGTGGCTGCATCATGAATATTTTGTTGTGATTTCTTATAATTTGTTCAATAATATGTATATACTTGGCTGTGTTTCTGGTTCTTTGTTGCATTTCTGAGTGACTTCACCTTTCTTGGCACCTCGGCTACAATAACAAAACCTATAAAGCCGCATATCGGACATCTCTGATTTTGCCTAGTTTCCAACGGAGATCCAACGTTCTATAAACTAGGGCGTAGCGAATGAATCATTTGTCATACAGACGTTAGATTTGAGTGAAATCCAATCTGTTGGAAGACAGTTGATTACTCTGTGATCGACAGGTTTGATGTCTTCAGATTTGGGAAGGGTCTTTGTCTTGTCTCATCAAGTTTTACGACGAACAAAAATATACAGGGTTTTGAAACACTATTATAATTACATTTTGTTTTATTTTTGTCCATTTCTGGGTCAAGCTTGTATGGGACAGAACTCCATCTCCTTTACGGTTTTCGGATTTTTTCCTTTACAAGTAAAGGACACATACATGCTACATGACATTGCTTCTTGCCAAATTTCATGATTCTAGGTCAACGGGAAGTACCCTATAGATTTTGATTCCCTTGCGAGTGTCAAAATATGCGGCATAAAAGGAACATCAACGCCCGTATCTTTTGGTGGCGTTGACTTAGAAGTTTGATTTTTTTTTTCTGCTTCAATGGATTGCAGCTAAGTATTTGATGACAATTTCAAGTTTATAACTTCACGCTTTCCAGAGAAAAAGGGCCTTGACAGAACGAAGTGATCATAAAAGGGTTCTGTTTTTCCAATTGAGGTACGGAACCTTAAAAAAATATACCAATATTATATTTATCATCCTCAATGGGGGTCAAAGACACAATACTGAGTAAAAACACTCGACAAATACTTACTTCCCAAAAATAATAAGCCGACATTATTAATAGGAAACAGAAGAATCACAATATTGGATGCCACTTACGAATTACGATACCATTCAAAATGAATAAATCGTCCTTTTCTCGGTAATGTACCGTTTTCACTGTGTTCCGACATAATCTCTATCGTTTGACGACTGTTGTATACAGCTGAAGGCCAATTTTCGTAATTTAAAACGTTCATGAAAAATCTAGTCGCAGTCTCATCTTAGCAACAAACAAATGTCAAAAACTTGTCAAAATGTAAGGATATTAGAGGCATTTTTTACAGATTGAGACTGAGATCAGACTATAAACGTAACGTATTCTCACGTCACCATAATGAGCGCGCTCAGTATAGTTTTCATTGCACTTGACTAAGTGACAAATAGTCACGTCGACAAAAAATTGCAATCAGCGACGGGCCTTACTGTCACCTATTATACGTATTATAATTCTAAGACTCTTCTTTGTTGTTATTTATACACTTAGTTAAAAAGGGAACACAAATATGAAATGGAATAAATTCGGTAAAAAGCAGAACCAAGCGTCAATCAAATAAGATGCTACTAAAGAAAGTCAACTTATTTTTATACCTATCTACTGAAAAATTCACAGTGTGAATGTTTTCATATGGAAAGATTTGAGAAGAAGATCCGTGCAGAAACTCATTTTATTGAATATGAACTATTCACATACGTAATCATATTCATTCAAATGGCTACATAAAGTTTTGCATGTGTGAATGTTTCATTTAATATTCTGAGTCAAAAGATCTGATTAAGTTATTTTACCATTTGTTTCAGTGTTATGAAAGAAGTTTGGTAAGTCGATTAAATATTTCTCAGTTTCGCGCGGGAATCGATATTGCGATATAATCGTCAAACCAGATAATAAACATTGGTAAAATTCGTTCGTACAATTTTATTTGTATGTACAGACGCCAGCACATAAGTTACCCGAAACTGTCAAATTTTCCCAATCAAAATTGAACCTTATAATCTAACGATAGAGTTGAAAATCTATTAAAAAAAATTGACAGATTGTAGTAGCTTGTTGTGCTGCCGTCTGTACATAGTATCTATGATACCTACGTCTATGACAGTTATCTAACCAAAGCGATTGTCGCCTTTATTTTGTTCGACGATCCCGAAACGCGGTCGACGTTCGCGTGTTTGCACGACCGATCGCATTGTACGAGGGGTCTCGTAATAAATTCTTAAATTCATTCATTCTTTCACTAACAGACAGCGCACAGCCTGAACTGCTGCGTCTAGAAGCATGTAATTTTGCACAAGAATTACTTATACAGTGTGCCCATACAAATGTTGTTAGGTAGGTATATCTATCAGCGTGCCGCTTTAATGGCGACATTAATTTAATGAATTAATCACACTAATATTATAAAGGCGAAAGTTTTTGAGTGTGTGTGTTTATATGTTTGTTACTTCTTCACGCTCAAACGGCTGGAACAATTTTGATAAATTTAGTATGGAGGTAGCTGATACCCTGGATTAGCACACAGGATACTTTTTATCTCGATATTCCCAGAGATTGATACTTATGCGGGTGAAACCGCGGGGCGCAGCTAGTAATTTTTTTTTTTATCTGATTACTGGCCACTAGCCCTACCCATGTGTTAAATTAATTTCGCCATTGTAGCGACACGCTGTATAAGAAAAGTGAGCACTAAGGAAAGATGTTTAACTTATTCATCCCCTAAAGGGAACAAGTTTGGGAAGTTCGTCAGTTTTACAGGTGGGAAATCCCATTGGGACAAGGCTTGTCGCATAATAAAATATAAACCTACTAAACGACACTGCTAACAAGAAAACATACTTGTTGAGTTGTTCGATAAAGCTTTTGTTTGAAAGTTTGTGAAACAAAGAAGAATGGAACAAATGTTTATCTGTGTTATACCTACTTTATAATGTCCACCATTTTGTTGAGAAAAGATAAGAGTGAAAACAATTGGTAGAACGTAGGTACATAATTATTCTCTCGTCGTATCGACTTACAGGAATAATTATAGCATATGCCGTGGCCAAATTATAAACTAGTATATATTTTCTGGTATACAATAAAGTATATATATAAAATAAATACTAAAACGTAACGTTAATTGGACCTTTTTTTATCGTAAATGCAATTACTATCTTATAGCATTTTAAATAGTATCTCAGCCAGAAATATGAATAAATTCTTAAAACTAAGTTACATTATTACCGAAATCAGTATTTTCAATTTGAAAACCGTTCTTATCGACGTTAATCGATCGAGATCGAGATCGAGATTCAATCATCTTATTAAGTAATGTAACATATATTGCAACTCCGAAAGTTCCCATAACATCACTTGTACATTCAAGAACAACATTGATCTCTCGCTTTGTAAGATATAAATGAAAACATGTTGCGAACATTCATAAATAATTCTTCGACAACGCGATAAATCTTATTTACACAAATATATGTGCATTTTTCTTACACCAAGAAGGGAAGAAACCTTTCACAAATGTGTTGAAGGATGTAAGCCGATTATGGTAGTAAGTACTTGTTTCATTTCATAATTTGCGGATAGACACTATCTACCAGATAAGCTTAAGGGGCGATATGTCCGGTCACTGTTGGACTGCATCTATACATATAATAAAATCGTAGGAAAGTCAAAACTGTACATTGAATATTTTTTAAAAAGAATACTTGGGGCGTGATCTACAATCGATATCGAAGCCAAAAATATAGTTTTTAGAATTTTTGTCTGTTTGTCTGTTTGTCTGTTTGTCTGTCCGGGATAAACTCAAAAAGCACTGCATGGATTTACTTCAAATTTTGCATGAATATTACTAAGAGGTCGGGTCAACATATAGGCTACATATTATCACGCTATCACCTACGGGGGAGGAGCTGTGAATCTTTATTTTTCTTACGCATTCTGTGACAGCGTGTAATCTAACGGCGTATATTTAAATGTTGTTTTTGAGTAAGCCATGATATTATCTAGCTTTACACTATAAAAACTACGCCATTTAAGTAACTTGGGCAGGGAAATATAGTTTAATGAATGTTAGTAGTATAAAGACAATTTTAAAACAGTGCCATCTATGAGATTACATAAAAATCAAATCAAGTTACATGTTAACATTTTTTGGAAATGAATAATTTAAATTTGATCATGTTGGCGAGGTAATTAGTTAGTTATTCTTAAAATTCATAGATGTTGTTGTGCATTTTCTTCATAAAATTTGTATCGTATAGTTCGTTTTGACAAATTCAAGTTCCAACAAAACCCTCAAAATCTTGAGCCGAGTTGAGGAAGACAATTTAAAAAAAATGCGGTGTTAAGTAATACAAAAAAGTTCATTGATGATGATCATTTCATTTCATGACACCCTCGCGAAAGCTAGCGTCAGTGACAGTCCCAGCTGCATGCATCATCTGTTTGCCGTCATCTTGGTGTTTTGTGGAGTCGCGAACCCGGTAGCTTTGTGGGAGAAGTATCGCCATCATCTGTCTGAAGATTTTCTACGAGCTTTGAGGCGTGCTACTGGAGACGAAGCCGAAGTAACTGATGAACGCGTGCTGAACACCTGTCTCAGTTCACTTCAAGATGTGGTCATTTCTATCGGCGGCAATCCACTGATCGGATATGGGTTACCAGCTCCCAAATCATCACCGTATCAAGACCGTGGAAATCGGGAGTATAACGCTGAGACAAATTACGATCCGGGCGAAATGACCACCATACGAAATGACCATGTCGCTTTGTACTCTTCAGAGCAAAAACTTTATGACACCGACCTTGAAAGCGTTGGGTAAAACCAGGGTAAAATGTTTTTCTTGGAACAGGTAAAACATTTGTTACCACTGGCATACTTGCAGAGGTCAGGAGGCAAGGCAAAATTGCTATTGCTGTAGCGTCGTCGGGAATCGCTACCACACTGCTTCCGAGTGGCAAGACAGCACATACCATGTTTAAAATTCCCATCGATTTAGAGAGCGCCAAAACGCCTGTTTGTGGTGTGTCACGTAACAGCGATAAGGGACACGTGCTCAAGGATTGCTCTCTGATCGTATGGTATGAGTGTACGATGGCCAATAGGAAGGCAGTTGAGGCCGTGGACAGAATCCTGCAGGACATCAGCAGGAACGAACATTTGATGGGTGGTGTCACAGTTCTGTTCAGTGGTGATTTTCGGCAAACGCTTCCCGTGGTGACGCGGGGCTTGAGGGCTGACGAGGTGAATGCTTCGTTGAACCGATCTTTGTTGTGGTCACGAGTTCGTACGCTGCGCTTGACCAATAATATGAGAGCTCGGCCCGTGCCGTGCCCGGCAATGCACGTGCTCAAAAATTCTCCGATGTCCTTCTAATTCTTGGCGAAGGCACTCTACCAGAAGAGATAGGTGGACAGGTGGTGCTTCCAGAGTCTCTCGGTAGAGTGGTACGAGTATCCAGCTTAGAAGAACTAATTCGCTGTGTGTACGGGGACATCAGTCGTATACCGCACCAGCAGAATTCTTGGGTGTGTGAGCGGGCCATTTTGATGCCCAAAAATGTTCAGGTTGCAGCAATTAACGAATGCATTCTCTCGGAAATTGAGGGGAATAAAGTGGTCTACACCTCGATAAACACTGTTGTCGAGCAAGATGACGCCACACATTATCCCGTGGAATTTCTGAGCTCCCTGTCAGCAAGTGGACTTCCAGCGCATGCCATCAAGCTGAAGGTCGGTGTTCCGATTATGCTTCTTCGGAACCTATCTCCTCAGAAGTTGTGTAACCCGCCTTAAAGTCATCTCGCTCCACAGATACACCATTGAGGCGGAAATTCTTACGGGTTGTGGCGTCGGCGAGGCAGTATTTATACCACGCATTCCCCTCATACCTCATAATTTCCCGTTCCAGTTCAAGCGCGTACAGGTCCCTTGTGAGTGTTTGCTTCTCGATGACCATCAATAAGTTGCAGGGGCAGATACTGAGGGCAGCGGGTGTCGACCTCAGGACGAGTTGCTTCTCACAAGGGCAAGTTCTGTACGTCGCTTGCTCCTGCGTCACCAGTCCTGACTCTCCTTACATTTTGGCTCCTGGCAGCATAACTACCAACGTAGTTTATAGAGAAGTGTTGTAAGGTATGATACCTTTGTACGTCTTTTTACTCTTTCGTGTCCTGGAATGTATTCCTGCATTGTTTTCTCTATTTCCTTCAGTCACATCTTATGACTGAACTCAGCAGGATTCCCATATAACTCTCTTCACTTGCTTCGCTTGAAAAAAAACTTATGTTTTAATGCTATTTTAAAAGTTGTGTACTTATAATGCTATAGCGACACTGGCATCTTAGGTATTTTTGGTGCTGTAGAGCCTTCACGCAGACGACGTCGCGGGCAGCAGCTAGTAGAAAATAAAGAGAAGCGCGATGACACAAGCTGGTAATTTATTGCAAAATATGAAGCAATTATTTGTTTACAAAAAATCTATTGTTTGGACTAAAAAATTAAAACACTAGTGCTTTAGTATATGTTGCTTGTAGAATAATCTGACAAAAAATCTGAATGATTTTATGTATATTAGTATGGTTTTTATTGTAAAAAGAAAGTTTTTATAGGTATCTTCATGATTTTTTTCTATAATATATAGTTGTATGATGTTTCCAAAACACTATCTACCTAGCTATATCCAGAAAAAATTTTAAATATTTTTCTGATTTTATTTACTGTAGTCGAGCATATACTTTTATTGCCTGTAAAACTTACGTTTAGGTCCTGTAATCCCCTTAACGTAACTACGGTATATCTACATTATAAGTATAGAAATAATTTTTAACTACTTCAATCTGTGTGCCCAAATAGCACAGAACTGGCGCCCTGAGACAGTGAGGCGGGGTCCCACGTAGGAGATGGTGGAATGAGCTGGATAGGTTGGACCAGTAGCTCTTACTGGCGTTTTCCCTTCATATTGTGATTTCTTTATCTTGCTTCGTCTGAAAGAATACTATTTGGCCCGAATAAAAGTATTCCTGAACATATTGTATTGTCTCCCCGTCTACTTATTCTACTTATGTCTGCCATTGAATAAATATACTTAAGAATTTTACTCAGTACAATAAACAGTTTTTGCAGTATGATTGCGATATATAAGAAAACTCGAAACATTATTCTGTCAGTATTCCATATTTTTTTATCTCAATGAATGAATGAAGTTATCACATTCTTTTCAATTAAACTGACTAGGTAGATATTTATAATTTAAGATATGCCCGATATTACTACATTCTAAGAGGTGACACATATTTTTGAAACTGATGCACTAATCCTATGTTTTGGTATTCCTTCGATGTCACATATTTATGGTGCTACATATAAGTGTATTTCTCAAATGATCACACATATTAGCAGTCATCTTGATGACAGATATTAATGGATGAATCATGAAATCGGATATATTGCCGAGCAGTCCATAGCAATAAGGATTTATCAGCACTAGAACTGGAGTTGAATTTAGAAACATATTACAATTTGTAATTTGAATACCTTCAAACTCAGCATTTCGTGGTCACCGCCGTTACGACTCGATTATTTCGCCGTCCAGCTACAAACCATCTCAATTAATCAAAAACAAATACTAACAAACTCAAACTTGTCCATTGTCCGATCATTTAAATAGAAGGCTAAATTATTCATGCTATAATTCCATTTCGGGGCCATCGATCGATATCTCGGTTTATATAAATACATGGTCACAAAACCCTCTTCTAACATCTATAAATATACGTAGTAACTGCATGGGTGCGTTGCTATTACGCATTATGATAAGGTACTAGTCATTGTCCGAGACTTCTCTCGCATACGGGTTTTTAACCCTATTTGACCTACACAAAGTTGGTCGCAAAAAAAGCTTTTTGTAGTCCGCCTCTTTATCACCTCCTTTCATAATAAACTGCACTGGATTCGCGTGGTGGAGTTCGGCCCACTCACTCTCGCAGAGAGGAGATCTGGGTTCCAGCGGAAGAATTATTTTACGTTTCTTTCTATCACATCAATATAAGCCGTTCTTGGTAAAATGTAGTTAGTTAGTAGTCTTGCTTTGATTATGTATGCAGATTTGGAGCGATCTTTTGAATGCACTTTAAAGTCATTGCCTTGATCCCTGGTATAAGGTATTAGGTAGGCCCAAGCAAGCAGAAAACTGTCGAATTTTGGTCTTCAAAATCCTTTCACATAAAAATTACTATGCTTAATAATTTACAGGTACATTATATTCGTAAATATTTGTAACATTTTTATAAAAGAGCGAGAAAATGTGTTTTTATAAGCTATCAACCGATCATTATTTATTACCCCTTTTATATTACCCGAGGGAAACACCTGGACTAAGGACGCACGGAACCGGGAGATATGGCAAAAAAAGGGGATTACCCAGCAATGGGTGATTCTGGACTGAAATGAATGAATGAATGACCCGTTTATATCATTCACATTTCTTCGACATGTCTAGATTGCCGAATTCAAACGAGAGAACACAAATTTCTGACAGTCGAGGACTAGGATTTGTCATCTTGTCTAAAGTGTTAGACTGATACACCTGCTCAGGTATAAGTGCCTACAATAGCATTCATGATTCTGTCGGACAGCTTCTTCTTCTTCACCTGTCTCAATAATATGAGATTTGGGGTATTGATAAAATAATATTATTAATTGACTCATTACTTACTAACGTATTTTTTTTAATGCTTGGATGACATTTTAATAAAGTTATATGGATCTGTCCAGTCATCGAAAAGGTTTCATAATGACTGTTAAGATATAGACCAGGGGCTTATTTAATAAAACCGACAGGCAGCCCAGGGGCCTTACTCTTCAAACTAATTTTAATTTTAATATAATGCCAATATGATTCCAACGTAAATTTTACAGTCACGTGATTCGGTACTCTTGAAAACAATATTGTCAACATTGACATTAAATTGACATTGATCCGCTATTATTTTGATACATGTGAACTTAGCTATGTGACGGGTTGCAATAGTGTGGTTCAACTCATTACGATAAACCGGTATTATGCCTTTAAAATGTTTTATCCTTTAAATAACAAGGCTCATAAATAAATATGGTATAAATAGTTGTATAATTGATTATTTGTAAAGTATTTAATTCATATGGGCGTAAGGAAACGATTAAAATCATAAAATTTACCATTACTTTGGCTGCATGCGGTAGATCGTTGCCTACACTACAAAAAAAAAGACTGCGTATTATATTTACAAACAAGTTTTCCAATGAATTTAAACTATGAGTTTGTTTAACAATATTGTTCGCGTTTGATTCTTTTTAGTAAGAAATAAGTACTGTCCGTTATGTTACTTAACTAATATTACAGTTTTAAATAAGCCGTAAGTACTTAAATCGATAGATAACTTCTATAAAAAATAATGTTTTTGTAACGAACGCCGAACGTGCATATGAATAGTGAACATGACTGAGTTAAATACCAGCGAAGTGAGAAATAAGTTATAATAAGTGTAAAAGTGTTTAGAATATGATAGTTATAATCCTATCTGCGCTCCGGGGCTCCGGGCGCATCTTTACTGTTTTACTGAGTAAGATTTTGATTTTATAATTAGATTTTAAGTGTTTTGTATTGTTCTAATTAGCTTTATAATTTGTTTATATTATTAGTTTTCGTATTAGAATCTGATAGGAATATTTATCGAAGAATTTTTGAGAATTTTAATATATGATGAAAAATTATAGAATATTTAAGTAACTTGAAAACGAGGTTTTTGTTTATTGGAATATTTGCGTGATTTTAGTGTCAAATGAGAGGATTATGTTTAAAACTGATATTCCTGTTTAAATTTTGTAAATTGGTTCACGAGTTTTAGAGATAGAAAGAATTTTGCATAATGAAAACATGCCAAAGTCCGAATTTTAGTAAGTTATTGTTCTAAAAAGTTTTTATTGTATAGAAATAGGATTTATAAATGTTGTTATGTAATACGAAAGAGGAATAAAATCCTTGCTCATTCTATTATTTGCTTTAAATTCGTATTCATTCATAGAAAACGCTTTGTCCCTAAAACGCATCATCCGACGTTTATCTCGTCTTTATTTCAATTGTTTTTTATGGGAATTAAGTAAAACACTATATATTACTGCTTATCGTGCCATATTATATACATATTACCGACTGAAAACCACTTCAAAACGCATAATAATTCCTAAAAAGTTGCACATTTGTTATTGGAAAAATCACAATCAACAAACTATCCCAACACAATATTGACGCAATACACAGCTGTCAAAATACACTCAAGAGTACCGTTTATCCCACGCCAAGCCCGATCTTAATTCCATTTAGTTCCCCAAAATGGACACCCAATTTAAAAACCATTTGGCGCTAGCATCGAACTCAAGAGTACGAAACGTCACAATTCCAATGTCGATCTATTGGAATTAAATTCAAGAGTAAGCACCCAGGCTAGGTAACGCAGGCCACAATCCGACAATTTTACCTTTCATACATATTTTATGAAAATGTGTAAATTTTGTTATTTTTTGATAATTATGTCGCATTAACAGTTAAGTACTTATATTAAATAGGACCTTGGCAATTCACAATTTTTAAAACGCCATTCAGTTCATTTATCTGAAAACCAATAGAGGAATATTTCAATGTTATTTCCTCAGGCCCAGAAATGGAAACCTAATAGATTCGTGAACACAAACAACACGCTACGTGGTATCACAATATATTTACTACATTTACGATACTTTCGGGCTTCTACGTGGGTACAAAAAAGGTTTCTAACACGTTTATGTTCTTTTCTCTAAGTTACAGTTACGGTGCTTACAAACGCAGACAACAGCATCAACCCAAATGATTTACCTCAAAGAAATAGCACGTTTCAGGCAAAACCTCATCATTCCTTTCAAATGTAAAAAAGCCTTTGAAAAATAATTCAGTATTCGATTTATATAGAATCAATTAGAATCAATTACGTGATTCACACGACCTCATTTGTACTTCACAGTAAACAGCAATTCTTAATAGAATTTTACTCTTCGTGAGTAATTACTGTGTTTATCAAAGTCGTAAACCCTTTGCTGAACATACAGGTTTCTAGAAACCTTTAAACAAACGATTCAAATAGGAAATATCGACACAATAGGGTGCAATTAAAAAGTTAGGTTAGGTGCAATTAAAAGGAGTTTTGGAATCGCGGGCACTAGGAGTGGGGACTCTCATTGCCCACCGAGGAATTCCAGGGAACACGGTGGCACTGTGATCACGTGCTGCCGTGCATAGCGAGGTCAGGGGAGACTCCTTTATAGTCTCCCTAGAGACGAGCCCTAACAGGCGCTGCACTGAGGGGGTTCCGGATTTGTCTATTAAGACGTAACGGGACCTCCTTCATGTGCTGATGGTGATCACCAGGGTGGTTTTAGTATGGTAAGAATCCCACACTACCTGGTCTTTTTTCCCCAAAGTCCAGGTGCCTTTTGAAGGTTCCCGCCGAAAACAAAAAAAAAGGTAGATAGGTAGGAGAATTTGTATTCTTTCTTAAGATGCATTCTGAAAGTTGGCAACGGCGCTTATACATATCAAACATCACTCTATTTTGATTAATTTATCAATATTACTAAATGCAATATTATGAATCTCTCTTTTGCAATAAAATCTTCTTCGTAGCACTCTTGTTAGAGCGGTCGTGGTCTTTTGGTATTTTTAGTGCACTCATACAAGAGATCACCCACTGCGGATTGAATTTGGTCAGTCAATCTCATGGGTGAGCGTCCGCGTGGTCTAGTGCCTTCCACTTTACCCTGCACGAAAAGGCGTTCTATAAGGTCACCCTCACGCCTCGAGATGCAATAAAACATTGCTTATGAATTGAAATAATTAATATCGTATCACTGAATATTTAGTTTCAAAACTGTTACAACACTTTATTCAGTGTTACCACAGAGCATATTTTGTAACTTCATTTAGTAATATTGATAAATTAATCAAAACAACCTAATATGTGACAGCTATTTGGGACATAACCAACTTACCGATTGCACCCTCATAAATTATAATCTCCACGATTATGCAAAACGTGTACTTGTGTCTGGCGGATTCTGACCTGTCAGTCCCGCTACCATTTTATTGCCTGGGGCTAGTATTATTTTTACAATTCCATAATTATTATGTTTACTTGTATCCGGCATGAACGCCGACACGAGAAATATAGAACATCATCACATAACCGTTCTTCCTGAATTCTCTATAAAATACGTTGTATTATATTATATCAACAGAATAATAAATTATATAGAACAGAATATAACACCATAACCATATACCCCTTTATTCATAAAAGTTGTGTAAAGTTATGTGATTAGCCACTGTTTAACCATAATTTTTTTCACGTTTAAACGTCACTTAATTTTGACCATTGTAATAAATCCCATAAATTATATAAATGTAGACATTTTACAAAGGGTGACAACAAAATGGGCGGTATTCCCTCTTGGCGAATAAATCGAAATTGAAACATACATTTCTAAAGAGACCACGGAAGTGCCATAACTTCCAATACATCATTCCTAATGTTGATGACATCTGTGTCAAAGAACGAATGACTATAAAATTACATTCAGTCGCTCTCGATCATTCGCGTTTGATCGGGGTATTTCGAGCGTGGTCGACCGACAATTTCAAACTGTCATCGTTGTTTGACATGAAAATTGTTTTGTATTCCAATTTCGAATTACAACTCTACCTTTTATCTTTTGTTGTGCTTGCAAATCAAAAAAGGTAGAGGTGAAGGAAAGGCGTGAGTTTGTTGTATCTCTGAATATCATTATCATATTCGAGTGCAACTACAGACGCCAGCACATCACACATTATACACATAAATCTTTCGGAAAAAAATCTTTAAATGTTGGTAAAAATTGCATAAAAAGCCCGTAAGTACGTAGTTTTGAAGAAAAACGCGGTCACACACACAAAAACCAAATTTATTTTATACTAATTTATAAATATAGATCATTACATTCAAGTGCAACTGTGAGCAGATTGTTTTATTATAGATCAATTTAGACGTGCTCGCGAGTTCGATCGATTCTATGCAAGAGTAATAGGTCAACCAAGGCCAGTCCATATTTTGCTCTACATCTATATTCAAGTTCCACAAAGCATCGCGTCGCATAGTAATTTTCTAATTTTCTGCTAAACCAATATCATTGGTCAACGGGTGGGCTCTATACGGTATCTCCAAATAAAAGGTACTAATCTAGTTAAAACGTGACACGTATTTTCACTGCCTAAGGTTACGTTCGCACGGACGCAAAAATGTCGCGGCGGATTTTATCGCGCACCAGATTTACAACTCTCTGTGTTGAACCGAGCATTGAGAATCCAACAGAGTGCATTCCAGCGCATCGAAAAAGCACACTGTTGGATTTTCAACTCTCGGCGCTAAACAGTGCGTTGAAAATCCAGTGCGCGAAAAAATCCCGTCGCGATATTTTTACATCCGTGCGAACGTAGACTAATGCTCGGAAGGTGATAGATGCTGTAACATTACATCACGTACCTGTCAAAACTTGGCCCGACAAACATACACGTACATACATAAACATGTCTTCTCTCCATGGGGTAAACAGAAACTGCAGAACGCCATCTGTGTCTTATAGCGTCACAGGTGGATGTATGGATCATTCCTTACATAATTGCCCCTTTTGCTTCCTTTACGAACGTAACCGGGACGTGCATATATGACCAGAAGGCCAAATTTCGTAATTTAAAATGTTCAAAATCTAGTCGCAGTCTCATCTCGGCGTCAAAAGCTTGTCAACATGTAGGGAAATTAGAAGTATTTCTTGACAGATTGAGACTGAGATCAGACTGTGAACGTTCTTAAAATTACGAGAATTGCCCCACTAATGTATGATCATACCTACATCTGCAGGTCATATACAGACGCCGGTTGCGAGTACTACGCACCCGGCTTTCTGGAGAACATCACCAATAAGATAAAGAAAGAATGAAAGAACAAGTATTTATTGCGACTCGTACAGGAGCATCACAAACTACGCTAAACATAGTCTAAAATATAATACTAAATTATATAAATAAATAAAAAAGTAACAAAAAGAAAAATGAAACAGAAAGTCCTATAAGAGGCCAAAAGGCTCCTATCTCAGCATGATAGGGCGATATTTAAAAATTAATTTTGCAGCGCTGGTATTCTGATAGGGCCCGCTGTGGTGTCACGGGCAGTTACGAAATAAAAAAAAAATATAAAATAATAATAATAAAATAAATAAATAACATAGATTTAAGTACTTAAAATATTATCAATTGCTTATAATATTTATTTTTAATCCGCGCCAGACGTAACCTCATTACTTGTCTATGCCTTGAGTGTCATGTCATAGACTATAGACACTCTGTGGCATTACTGTGACAAGCAAAAGGTCGCAGGTGCCGACCTTCCAGCGAAAATAAATAATAAGATCACTTAGGTCGTCATGACTAAGACACAAATCACGGAGAGACTTGAGATTTTAACATGACCCTCGATCTACTCGCTGTTCGGTTCATTTGTCGCTTAATTTGCATGTATTTTAAACATACAGCGCACGTACATACTGTAATAGTATGTCATGTCTCGAATCCCATGAATTTTCACCTAGGCTTTGTGGGGCGCCTAATGATTACAAATGGGTCACTTCCTGGAATGAATACGTCAAATAACAAGTCACCCTGTATACGGCAACAGTTTGACCGACATATTTTTGTTGAAAAGTATAAACAGTGTTATGGCCGCAACTTATAGCTGCACTTATGTCGCCACCGATACTTTGTTTCAGCCTTTATAAATTCATTTTACGTCAAGCACGCAATCAGTTAGTAGAACTCCATTTGTCGATACCTGGAACTTACAAGGTAACATGAAAAGTTCGTACATCGTAATATTAAAACACCGTTAGAATTAATATATTTGATCTCAGAATTCGGCTGTCCTATTTCAAAACCTAGTAAGGGAATTTTTAAAAAAAAATCGTTTCATTGCTAACTTACTCTAGGTTAGCAAGATTGTGCAATAAAACTATTTTTAAAAAATGTCCCTTACTAGGTTTTGAAATGGGAGAGCCGAATTAACTGGCCTTGGCTAATGTCGGTTTCATTTAAACTACACTTACGCGCCAATTAAAGCGCGGTATTGGATTTTCAACTTTTGGCGCTAAGCCGAAAGTCGAAAACCCTACAGCGCGCTGTTACTTGGGTGTCGTCTAGAGTTAGTGAATACGGGCAAAGTCTCACGTGGTTTCAAAGTCTTTCTGTGTGTCGTCGCCGACATCAACTTAACCAAGAAGTTCGTGTTACGTCTTAATACTTTAATGTGAGAAAGGATAAACTTCAGCCATTACAGGTATGTGCCTTAGCCGTAGTTTGAGTAACTAATTTTTGAATAAAGTATGTTACGTAAAGAAATAAAATAAATAAAATTATGTTTATTTATCTCCACAAATTACATTCTTATACATATTAAGTTGATAGGTATTTCGACAAAACTATGTAATTTGTGGGAGATCTGGAGTCTAAATCTATATTTTAGAACTCCAGACCCCCCATTATATTACATAGTAAAGGTTGTCAACGTGGTACAATACAAGTGATTGATGGTGTGTGTGAGTGTAGGTATGTGTATGCGAGGGTAAAGGTGAGTGTGTGTGTGTGTGTGTGTATATGCCTACATTTATTGTACTTTCAATATTTCATAGAAATCTGAACTACTTAGTTTTCGTTGCGCTATTCATGGATTTTTTTTTTAAGTTTTTCATCAGTTCTTTAGTAAAAGCATATTTGAATGTAGGCATTTTATTTGCCCCATAAATTCAATAATTTAAAGCAATTTTTAAAGTTGCGTCCAGAAACTGTTTATACGGTATAACTTTTATTATTGTGACAATTTATTGATTTTATATGCTAATTTGCTGCTTGTCCTTCATAAATTACCTGAAAATTCGAACGGTACAATAATATTTACTAATTTTGAATTATATAATAGCAGCAATTCGAGATTTTGAATACTTAGCTTATTTTTTGTGTAACATAAAGTTAAATATGTAATGAGAATTAGTTGTTTTTCAAGTATCATTTGGAAACTGCAAATAGTCACAATGCTTTTTTTTTTATTGGTTGGGTAATTTTCAAATAACTTTTCCCGCTCTGGGCAAAGCGGGAGGGCGTGTCAGACTTTTACTGACTAAAATCCACCCGTGTTCCTTCAGTTGCCTGTGCCAGGGCCATGGTAATTCTTTCAAACAACCCGCGACTCTGGCAATCATATTGAAAAAATGAAAATCTATTAAAGTTTGACAGATTGTAGTATCTTGATGTGCTAGAGTCAGTACATCATCGAATCATGTAAAAAAGGGCAAATATTTTTGTTGAAATGTAATCCCCAACAGTGAAAGTGTTAAGTACTTGTTATGAAAACTTGTTAGGTATCATGTTATGTTATGTTATGTAAATGAGTAGACGAACGATTCCCTTGATGGATTTATTGCTAGTAAAATATAATGTAATATATGCAAAGATATGTTAAATAAATGCAAAGGTAAACAATATTGATGTGCATAACACATCAATATTGTCGGACGTACAAACTACCAAAAAGGTCATTGTAACATCGTAACTCGTCATATTGCCCAGTCTCAAAAAATATAAGTATAGAAATACGAAAAAATTAAGTAGCCTTTTCTTAGGAAGAATAAAAAGACGTTAGATATTATCAGGTTCATTCTAGCTTTTGTTACATGATAGGCCATACTTCCACTCCAACAAATACAGCTGAATTTCAGTATTGAACATGGGGCTGCTACAACCGAATTCTCCATAACTGAATTACTGAAGAAAACTGATATTGTAAGGGAAATTCTGAGAATTGATCTACGTTTCATAGAACATTGGGTTCAACTCCGACATATTATTCTAACCAGGATCGCAGGCTAACGTGCTAACTGAAGCACTTATTTTAAGTGTAAACGATAAACGAAAATAGTACTACATGTTGAATAAATCTTTTATACCTTGGTGTAAGCACAGTAAACATGGGAATAGATTTACATGATCGTGTCGGCGAATCAGTAAAAAGTTCTCTCGATGAAATTCTGAAAAGTGAATCGTTCTGTCGGTGAACCGTTCGTCGTTGAAAAGTTCTATCGACGAAACACTGAAAAGTGAATCGTTCTGTTGGCGAACCGTTCATGGGAGAAACGAATGTCGGAGAACTGTGTCAGAATCGAAAAATTTTAAGGTTTTATGAAGTATAAACGCATTCCTCTACGATAAAAGTTTTACAAATTGAAACACGTCAATCAGTCGGCCTAGCCTTTTCCCAACTATGTTGGGGTCGGCTTCCTTTCTAACCAGATGCAGCTAAATACCAGTATTTTATATGGAGCGACTTCCTATCTGACCTCCAAAACCCAGTTACTACTAGGTAATACGATACCTCTTGGTAAGACTGGTTGTCAGACTTTCGGGCTTCAGACGACCCGTAACGACAAAGATCTTCGAATGACAGCCGGGACCAACGGCTTAGCGTGCTTTCCGAGGTACGGAGGGAGAGATATCGGTATGTAGAGATGGTCACCCATCCACATACCGACCGCGGCAAGCATGGCTTAACTTGATTGATCGATCTGTGTGGCTGTTATTGTTTAGCCACGTGCCCCTCAAATTGAAACACATTCTACTTTTAAATCAGTATTATCACATTCTCATGTCCAAATAAAACTTTATAAGTACTTACTTAACCTTCAAAACAAAGAGCAGGACTTGCAAGTAATATTTCAAAGTAACACAGATTTTTGTGAGTCATATAAAGACCACGTATATGCCACTTTATGGCTGAGGTTGCTCTAAAAGCCACCTCGCGCGTATCACAGATATGTGATAAAAATTGCACATTTTATGTTGGTACGTACCGTGTTATGGTTTTATATGATAGTCAGTTGTTTATGACTTATGTGCTATATTGTTTTACGGTTTTATTGTTAGATATTATTGATTCAATATTACATTGTTCAGCGTTTCGTTACCTATAAAAGGCACTCTGAATATATTATTTGCAGATTCTATAGCGATTCTCAAGTTTTTCATTCGTACCTATATCCCAATTTATGAGGAAATCAAAATAGGTACATACATATGTACAGACAGCTAAATTCAAATTAGACGTCACAATATTTATGATTATAATGATTGTAACGTGAGCATTCACATTACAATCATAATAATCATAAAGATTTCTTATTTAAAGAATAAGAAATATTTATGATTATTATGCTTGAAAATAATAAAACAACAGGATCTATTACTAATTTCGATCTCAAACAGTTTTCAATCTTATGGCGTCGTGAATAACAGATTTTTCAGTTTTATGTGGTCGGGAATAAAACTTGCGAAGACGTTACGGCTCGTCCATAGCAATAAACTCAAGCGAGTGGCGTTTTATACATTATTCACTATTAATCCACTGTATGCATCTATCAACACTTATATTATAAAAAGGTGAAATTTATATGTTTTTATGATTGAGTGTAGGAGGTAATCTCCGAAAATACTCATCCGATTTCAATCATTCTTTCACTGATAAAAAATAAAGAAGAAGAAAAAGAGAAGCGTTTTCTTTTTTTTATATAATTTTGTTTTTTATTATTTTTTTATTAATGACTGTGTTTAGTTTAGTTTGTGATCTTCCTATACAAGTAGCAAAAAAATACATTTTCTTTCTTTCTTTCTTTGACAGAAATCTACACTATTGCCCAGTGCTATTCTACTATCCTACTAATATTATAAATGTGCAAGTTTGTGATGTTTTGTTACTCAATCACGCGTAAACAGTTGAACAGATTTAAATGAAAATTGGCACATAGATAGGGTATAACTATGATTAACACATAGGATACTTTTTATCCCGATATTCCCAGGGGATCGAAACTTGCGCGAGTGAAACCGCTGGGCGCTGCTAGTAGGATATATTTTATGGTATAATTGGCTTCCACGCTGACGGAGTTGCGGGCAGAAGCTAGTCCACAATTAAGTGACCAACTCCGAAATTAATCATTGAACCTGAGTGTCTACCCTCCAAGTCCGTCGCCGATGATCCTGTTAGAAACAGTTGATCTGTCAAAACAGTGTCATATTCAATTTCTCGAACAAAAACACATCGGAAGTAAGGACAACTGTCAAATCGTATTGTCATTAATTCTTAGTTCGTACCCCAAACTAATCATATATATGTAAGTGACCGGCGTAGTAAAACGACCGTAACTTCGATCGAAACTACGGACTTCGTGCTTAAGGATTGACCTATTTTAGATATCGAAGTTTGACATTTTAATCCAATTTTTTGGGTGAAATTTGCTAATCTTATCTGTGGATTATATTTGTCATTTTTAATCATTGAGACGGCGGAATACGGATTACGGATTGCGGCCTGCATCTGTTCGCAAAAGACATATCTCACATATGAAAACCCTATAATTTTCATGTTTAATTTCGACATTCCGACATGCTTAGTGGAGTTATTGGCACACGGATAGGAGATCTTTCGAAATATATGCAGAAATCAAAGTTCAGAATCAACGGATTAAGACACGTTAATTATTCATTTTGGGATGCTTCTCGAACTTACTGTCGCTCCCGCAAACACCTTAGTGACCACCCGTTCACTCTGGACCAGACCTTAGATCTCGGAGCTTCTGCGCGTGCTTAGGACATTGCATAAAACCGCCGTTTGAGTCCATAGTGTAATGAATATAGCGGGCGCCCGATGGTACTGAACGAGTTGGCTTGCGAGCGACCGTCTATTGTTTTACCCTGTGGAAACGCACCTACCTAGTGCTGCATACTACAAAAAATCGGAATGTACTAAAACAACGAGTTCCTATAAAAGCGGTGACCGCCACATGCGGCCGTAATGTCCAAATACAGAGCGTCTTTTGATACCTTAATGTCAAATACAGGTAGAAATAACAGGCTTTCATGACGTCCCTTATAAATATGACGTTCTTCTATGAATACCTACCTACCGTAGTTTTAGACCACAAAATTAAATCGCGCCCGCTACCGCCTGGTTGCGACGTGCCGGTGATCGCGGTTACTATGCCACATTGCAGTTTATTGCAAGATATTTTATGTGTTCATGACATAATAATATCCTCATTCACCGCGTTTTAAGTTGTTAAATATTATATCTTCTCTAGCTCAATACATATTTCTCTTCATTTATGACAAACCATAAAAAATATTATGTATATTTTTATGGATTTTTCGGAAAAGCATTTTAATGTCAAAGGATCATGGCTCATATTCTAGAATAATGTGCAAGAATGGCATACAATCTAAGCATACAGCTACATTTGACCATATATTGGCGTGAATTCTGACGAATATGGTCTTACGAAGAAGGGTTTCTAGTACAAGATTGGCGGTGACTTGGTCGCTCTTCGGATTTATAGTCCAATTAGCGCGTTCCCTGATTAATCACTACGACAACAATACGACAGGCGCTAGGGCCAATTTTGGGCGCATATTATTATTATACAATGGCAAAGTTAATTACTTGACGCGACGCCATATTTGTGCGACATTTGAGTCCATCGCGTTTTATCCTAACAACAAATCGGGGATTTCCGATTTAGTAAATAAAATCGGCATGTATTTAATCGAGTCAAGCAACACAAAAAAAATTGAAAATATCTCGCGCTCCTAAAAATATTATTGAAGACGAATTAGTCAGCGCCTGACGTAAATTGACGTATCTAAAGTAGCCAATTTTTTAATCACGTCTAAACTTGTCTATGGATTATCTAATTTGACGGGACTAAACTAATATTTATCTTCTGTCCTTTTCATAATGAAATAGAAAGAAAAAGATGCACTGAAATTGAATTTAGTTTGTGAACAACAGAATCGGGGCCAATGCCTGCTACCAACTTGGATGTAGCGCTCGCCGGCCGCTCTCACGGAACCGCTCGCTTTGCTCGCTCGGCACGCGTGCGTGCAGTTGGTCACAGTTCCAACCTAACCTAACCCATTTTGTCGCGGTACCCTAGCTTTGTTCACGTCCAATTGTGAAAAAGGACAGAAAGTTATAAAGAAGCTCTGTAACTAAAAAAATCAGCATCGTTAGAAGCGTATAAAGATTGCAGAGGGTCATTAATTTAAAAAAGTGTCCACTATTAGAAGGTCAATATTTTTATAGAGGATCAGATAAATATTTCCTATTAAAATCTTGCGCTATACAGGATGCGATTAATTAACGCGTTATTAACGAAGTGCTGGTTGCGTCGTGTACGGACTGCCATTGAAATGTTAGTGTTGTGATATTCTGGCTACTCATTGATGATTTAAGTTCGTAACTGGTTACTTTTGAGCGACGACGTAAACAAAAGGCTTTAGTTTATAGAAAGAGGAGGAATGAGGAACACGATGAGAGAAAATTTTTGAGTATGAATAATCTCCCCGACCGATTTCGGTCACGGTGACCAATCTCAACGGAGATTAGCCAGGTACGCAGGAGATATTATAGTGCACAAGTGTACGCGCAAACACAGGTGCACTCATAGTCCGATGTGACGACAATCCGACACGACCGGAGAGAGATCAGGCGCAGGACCAACGACTTTATAACGTGCTTTCCGAGGCACGGGGGTATTAAATCGCCACCTTCTAAACTCTGGACTGTTACTAAGAAATTCCTAATGGAAAAACTCAATAAAACTTTGTCCGACCCAGGACCCCACGCTCAGCAGTCGCGCTTGCAACCACGAGACCAACGAGGCAGCCAAATATATATGGATATGGATGGTGTAAAGAGTAGAAGAAGATTAAGGAAACATGAATAGATTGTGTGAAAGATACGGCTAAAGGGGGTGACTATTGAGATGACGAGTTTAAGAGATGTATACAGGAAGAAGACATAATGGGCCAACCACAAATAAATTGGAATTTTCGGTATTATATTAGTTTTCACGTTATTTTAGGTGTATCTTAATCAAGTACACAAAGTATAAAAGTGTTCTTAATTGATATTTATATACATTACTAGCCCGGAATGCGTAGCAATGAGTTTTTCTTTTGTTAGAAACCTCTGGCGCACACACAAGAACTTAACAAAGTTTCATCTCAATCGCTCGAGCGATTTTCGAGTATTACTTAAACTTTTTGCTGGTAAATTGAGGGTGTACAGACGCCAGCTACCCGAAACTGTCAAATTTTCCCAATCAACTTTGAACCTTATACTTTAGCGATAAAGTTGAAAATCTATTAGGTAAAGAAATTTGATAGATTGTAGTAGCTTGATGTGCTGGCGTCTGTAGGTACTTACAATGAGTGTAGAGTAGAGTTAGGTAGGAGTGTAACCCCTACCTAACTCACAAAAAAACAAACAAAGCGTGATATTTTTATATTTAAAATTAAAACTTTCCAACGTTACTTGGGCACCGGCACGGCACATACAATTCACCTTAAATATTGATAAAACGCCACGCTAACATCAGGGGAAAACACCTGAAACATGTCTGTTTAATAAATTCTAAACGTGGTGGTTACGTGGCTACATAGCCGCGTGGCTAATGTTTTGAAACGTGGCTAATGTTTGAACATGTCGAGACGTGTTGGGCTTGTTTGTGCAACAGCTGCATGCAGTGCGAAACTTTTCAGTTATGACGTCATAAAATGGTATAAGTTTGAGCTATCTGCAATGGCCGTGTTAGTTTATTGTTATGAATAAAGGAAGTTTAGGTTTAAGAAAAGTTACTTGGACTCAAAAATAAAGCAGACACAGCGCTTGCAGTTTCCACGATTTTATGGATTCTTGAAAATTTTGAATGACGTAGGTACCCTATGAAGGTCTGCATTTAGTAGTAAATGCATTAACACTTCGTAAACAAACCAAGCAATAGCGAACTAAGGGTTTTTACCACCAAAACAATTTATAGAACTACGTTTAGATTATTTTTATTTCTATGATGATGCAATAGTAACAAGTAGGTATCATTTGAAAAATTCAACTAGCTACGTATTATGTTTAAAATAATAGAGTCCTGTGACAGACAGACCGACACAGACGGTGTAGTGTTTGCTGAGTAACAGGGTCCCATCTTCACCTTTTGTGTACCGAACCCTAAAGAGGACCTATGTAAACTTTACTTGTTCGTGTATAAAAAGAAAAATGTCGAAAAATATTTTACGAAAACTTTATGAAAGCTTACACACTCCTAGAATACCAAGTATTGCGGTACAAACAGAGAATTATAGTTCCAAACCACGCACAGATGTTAGTTGGAACACCACAGCTGTGAATAATTGATATCATGGAGCCAAATGTTAACTCGTTTACTGGTGAAGTGGCAACTGTAGTTAACGAGTTGCTTCAATTAACACGTATATTACTGAAATTAAATGTGTATGAATTTAATCACAATTATTTTGGTGATCCTATAGTCGTTGGAGAAGTTTAAAAATTTTACCTTCGTATCTAACGAGTTAGGATTGAAAGGATAGAAAAACCTAACTGGGTTTAGGCTTTTTACCCTTCTTTCTTTACTAAAGCTATCTTGGATAGCAAAAATATAACACACACATACTCGCGCCTTTGTCTCAAGTAGGTAGGCAGAAAGTACAAATAGCCACTTGCTACGATCCTTACAAAAACGTTAAAAATTACTAAAAAACCTCTCTTCTCTAAAATGAATGAATGATGATGGTTAGTGTATATCTTTTGCTGGAGATCCTAAAATAAATAATCTACATATATAAAAGGAGAAACTGACTGACTGACTGACTGACTGACATATCAACGCACAGCCGAAACTGCAAGGACTAGAAACGTACAATTTTGCATATGGCTTCCTTTTATTATGTAGGGGTGCACTAAGAAGGGGTTTTTGGAAATTCGACCTTTAAGGGGTGCTTGAGTTAATAAACTTGAAATTTGGCAACAATACACGCAGACGAAGTCGCGGGCGAAGTGCTAGTAGTATATAAACTACCCAGCCAATAACCTATACCTATCTTATATTTATGCTTAAAAAAAAGTTTCAACAAGAGCCCGCGTTTACTAGTCCACTTCTGAACTCCATCACAAAATATCGCAACACCCAATCGTAATAAATCTATATTATTATGTGTAAAACATTCTCATGAATCAGCAAACTCTTCAAAACTCTTAAATACCATGGAATATAGATGCTAACAGTTCATTATTCAATTTCATATTTTCCTAACCGGCCCTGCTTCCTTCATAATTTAATTCTTAACTCTCCGATCAAAATATCTCCATTTATATAGCCGGTTAATACAAACAAGTTGAGTTAATAATCTAAAGCGTTCGTTAAGGAATAGGAATATTAAATATTTGATCAGAGCTCGCCTTGCTACCAAACAGCACTTTTAACTTAATAAAAGCCTAGTGTTTCGCTTTTGCTTTGAAAATTTTACTGTCCGTGTGTTGTTTCGTAAGGATGTGCGCAGATTGAGTCAAAACTATGTTTTAGATTTCTTCTTAGCGTGTCAATGGCAAAAATGACACGAACAAATAAACATAGTAAAATAAATAAATAGTTTTCTCACTTCTCATGCTCTAAAAGTTCAGACATAAAGTCGCTTTTTATGCTCTAGTGCATAGTTTTTTTTTTTTCTAAAACTGAGATAATCAGGCCTAACAGCCACACGCACAATAACATGTTGCAGATTAAAGTCGTTATTTTATTTCATTTGCTTTAATTTATATCACTTCCGTGTTTTCTATCGTTAATTTAATAAAACCAGATAAAATAGTTGTTATTAATTATTTAAAAACGCAAATAAAAGTTTTTTTATGACTTGGCAGTATGATGTAGCCAAGTTGAATGACGTGTTGAAAATTGAAAAAAAAAACTTTTAAAAAGTTTCCTAGCAGGACATAATCTCTTCTTCAATTTTGCAACATTTTTGAACAGTGAAAATACTGTTGAATACTTTAAAGCCTGTTTTATTTTCTCGCAATCGAAATGAAAACAGAGTGTATAACTCAGGCATAAAAGAGCCATTTTATGCACTAGTTGTACAATCTACTATGTATTTTGCGCGAGTGTTTTTGGCTGAGCGCAGGCAAGACTGTCTCTATACTTGGTTGACAGGTCATCAGCCGCTCTATTCTGTAAAATTCTCACCGTGAGAACTTAGCTGCAGTGAGCTGTCGAAAGTGTCAATCCCTAGTTTTAGATGGAATCAGCTCACTTCAAGCTCACTTCATTTAAGTTTTCATGGTGGGATTTTTACAGAATTGACCGGCTGAACAGTGTTTTGTCAACAACGGACGAAACTGTTGCGGAAATGTTTTGTTTGGGTCTGCGCAGCGCATATTATAGCTAAACAATGATGGCACACACTCGCAAAACACAGTCTCATAATCAAAGTTTTCAAAACCTGCTGAAATACCTATTTTGACAGAAGACAAGATAATCAAACTGTTTTCTTCCTAATATGGCACACAGCCATATTGTGCTCATTTTCTTTAAAAATTATCCGTGTGTCTCTCTTAAGGATTTTTCCCGTGACTTTATTTTCTGTTGTATTAGTTGTAAGTTTAGTTTGTCACGTTGAAATAGTTAGTGGTTTGTCTTTATCTTTTACTACTTCTTATTTTAAGCGTTTAAATTATGTTAAGTTTTTTTTAAATAAATAGAAAATAACTAAATCTTATTTAGTACGTGTTAAAAAATTATAACTGTTCTATAGGTAACGATCATCTTTGATAACAATGGACAGAGGGGCAATTCTCGTAATTTTATGAACGTCACAATTTGATCCCAGTCTAAAAAATACGTTTCATTTACATTTTTGACAAGTTTTAGACATTTTTACAAGATTTTGAACGTTTTAAATTACGAGAATTGGCCTTCAGAATAAAAATAGTGAATTTAATGAATTCATTATTTGCTTTCAGATTCTGAATATCCTCCTTCACACCTTATTTAATTTCATACATAACAAATACTACTGTACGTGCATAACAGGTTAAAAAAAAAAACTAACTACTAGATTAAGAAAAAATATACACAAACATTAATCACCAAACCTATAAACACACGAGACGATCATTAATAGCTGACACATACAAACGAATATGTTTGCAATGTTCAAAAGAAATAAAGGAAAACAGTATCTTACGAGAAGGAAATAAGAAACACAACAGTTACTACTAATGAATGAAGTAATCCTCGAGCCTAATTCTATCACTCTTATGGTAGCCAGCAGTGGCTTAAGTGGTGCCTACATTATCCTTGTTAATAAGGTTTTTCCTATTGTTTGCTTACTTCTAAGAGGGCAATCTGCTTTTATTCGTATTGTTGATATAGGTTTTAAGGTTCAGTTTTGTTTGAATAGGTTAAAGACTGAATCCGAATAGGTTAAAGACTGAATCCGATCATAATGATCGAATTCATAGGAAAACAGTTTATAATTATGAGATAACATTTGATACTTATAATTATTATTGTGTCTTTGACATATCTCGGGACCCCGGGGTCGGTATTCCGTTGGAAGGTGTACGAGGGACCAAAGCTAACTCGCAGATGCCTGTTAAACGTTTTCAATTAAATGAGTGAGAGTTGAGGATTTTTTTAAACAAAACATTATTACATTTATGGATCTAAACTTGTTAAAAAGAGCTTAAAAAATATTAAAAAAGAGAGAGAGAGTGCAGATTCACGTAAATAGTCTTTCAATGGGTGAGGTTTGAAGTCACGTCGTCGGTTCAACTTTTATTCAGTTAGGTATTTTCACTGTCCACGTAAAGAATTTATTCCAACAATGCTTCAGTAATTAACTACCTAATTGATCAAGAAGAAATAAAAAAAAACAAAAATATTCGCATAGTTTTCCCACGAGAATTGTGATTTTAAATAAATCAAAACAGAGGTTTTAAAATAATTCACGTACGTTATTTTAACAGAAAATTCAGTCTGTTGAAAAGTCAACAGTTATATTTTCAGTGATCAGACCTTGAAATGAATTCAAGCTTGGCTTCAGTCGCTGGATCATTATTGATTTTCTCAAAAATAGATTTCGCTGAAGCTCTGTTCAGAAGATTGGCATTGCCCACCTTTAGGAAGGTTTTGAAATTTGAAAATGTGTATTGTAAATAAGGCTCTTTTTTTAACACGCGAATAACATTATGCTTAGTATTTTTACGAATGGTATATGCCGTCCCATTATAAGAGGATGAGTGCATTGCCTCCGAGCTCATGAAATTCATAACATTATGCCTAGTATTTTTACGAATGGTCTATGCCGTCCCATTACAAGAGGATGAGTAGGTACATTGCCATCAAATGGACACGAATCCAGACTCCGGGCTCTTTTCATATCAGAAAATGTTAGGTGTAGGTACCTAAGATCTCTGCCTCATTTTCGTGGACATAGCCCATGGAAGAAACAAGCTAAAGAAACAAAGGGGCTAGCCGTTTTAGTCGTAGCACCGATGACCGCTGGGGGGCAGGAATCGGCATACGTAACGTAGAAGGTAGAAACGTAAGGTAGACTAGGTGGATCAACGATCTTCAGCTGGTAGCAGCTGGAGAGTAGCCGAGAATCGAGTTAAATATCGTGCGATTGGAAAGGCCTATGTTAACTGGCATAGACCGATAATGATTGTCTCTTTTTTATTCGTGTTTACGGCAATTCTCACCACATATTCTAACAGAGCTTCTATTTTATTTATTTTAGTAAATAGTGTTTGCTGCACCGGACGACGTCATTACGTCAGCGCCGGCTGTCGCTGAAAACCTTCGCTGGGGCTCTGTCTTGCACAGGGTCGCAGCATAATGCTGAGCGATAGCCGTTTTGCGTGGATGTGACGCGTTTCCCCCTACCTTTTATTTATTTTATTTTTGTTTTTGTTCTTTTTGCGTCATGTTCACTGCAAATAAACGTATTTTTTTCTTTTCTTATGCCAAAGTTCCTTACGCCCATATTCTCATATAACCCTACACTTACAAACAACAAATATCAAACAGTAATCATCTAAAGCCCTGTTCCCACGTGCTATTAAAACAGATCTCGCTTTCAACGCGGCGCGGCGGCGTGACGTCTTACGTGCGCCTTACCCGAGTCACGTGACATTTAACAAAAGTGACGGCATAACGTGCTTCCAACCTGTAGCTATCGTGTTATTTGAAACAATCCATCTTTGTGTAACACTTTGTTTTGTTGTGCAGATATTACGCTAGATAAGTTCTTTCTAAGTTTATCCTGGACAGTGATGTTCCCTACTGTATCTTAGTGATGCTGATGAGATGTAGGGAAAACATTGAGAGAAAACCTGGACTTATCTTCTATAAATAATCTTTAAATCGTACAAAACAAGAAGTCGCTTTCCGTGTCTGTCTGTGTGACCGCTTCGATCTTCTGAACTATACATCCCCATCATATAAAGCATTTATTCCGGAAAATTTATAATATGTAAAATACAGCAACTAACTAAGACAGCAATCCCGATATTTTGTATCTCACCAAGTGTACCCGTGCGAAAATCGTGTTGACACTAGCATTACTTCATGCATTTAAAATTGAGTCTGATTCCCTTGAAATAAGATTTAATTTTGTTTGGCTCAATCGGCGGTTAGTATGAAAAAATATATAATTTTTGAAAAAAAATTCTATATTAAAAGTTGACTTGATCGATTCAGTAGTCAATTATGAACAAACTCCTTTCAGGAATTGCGTTAATTCTATTACACCTTGTATAAGAGGCTGTTATTATTATTCTTTAGTTCTATTTCGTTGTAAAAAGGATAATGTTTCCTCAAGCTCTGTTGGTATTTACTTTCTACAGAGAAAAAAAAGTTAGCAGTGATTTCTAAGACCTCTTTTTTTTGCTGATATATGGCACCGGAACAAATATTTGTGGCGGACGTAGAAACAGTTGTCTCAAGTCTGTTTGTATCCAGTAAACATTTGTGGTACTGAACAAATCTTAGTTCGAGAAAAAGGTTTTTCTTTGAAAGAAAATAAAAGTGCTTTGGCAAGAACTTATTTTTTGCGCTTTACTGACACTTTTAGTTACGGGAGGATTACTAGATATTCGCTAATTCTAAACTGTACCAACATCAGTCTTATTTACTAAATGAAATGTAATTACTACCAGCACCCTAATTGCGTAACACACTATTAATCGGAATCTG
Organism: Globia sparganii; assembly: GCA_949316385.1. Taxonomy (NCBI): domain Eukaryota; kingdom Metazoa; phylum Arthropoda; class Insecta; order Lepidoptera; family Noctuidae; genus Globia; species Globia sparganii. The sequence continues at coordinate 9,292,523 of OX438675.1, read as the reverse complement.
AATCATTTTGAAACAAATTGCTAATGCATTGCTTCATAAGTTCGAAAAATTTGTCTGCTCAACATGTAAATAACGCAATGAATGTTGTTGAACTGTCAAAAGAAAACAATTCCGATTGATATCATGTTGTCATTCATTCTTAGTTTGGTTCCCAAACTAATCTTAAGTCCGTAGGTGATACGAAGTACCTAGGAAACAATATTAACTTCGGCCGAAACTGTGGATTTTGTGCTTCGGGAGTAGACCTCCAGTTTCATGAAAAAAAAACGAAACCATGCAGCCATGTTACTTCAATAGTATGTACAGACGCCAGCACATCAAGCTACCCGAAACTGTCCAAATTTTCCCAATCAACTTTGAACCTTATGCTGTAGCGATAAAGTTGAAAATTTATTAAAGAAATTTGACAGATCGTAGTAGCTTGATGTGCTGGCGTCTATACATTTCATCCGCCTAACCTTTTACCAACTATGTTGGGGACCGTTTCCAGTCTAATCGGATGCAGCTGAATACCAGTATTTCATATGGAGCGACTGCCTATCTGACCTCCACAACCCAGTTACTGGGTAATACGATACCCCTTAGTAAGACTGGTTATCAGACTTTCGGGCTTTTGACGACCCGTAACGACTGTCAAAGATCTTCGAATGACAGCCGGGATCAACGGCTTAACGTGCTTTCCGAGACACGGAGGGAGAGATATCGGTATGTAGAGATGGTCACCCATCCACAGATCGACCGCGGCAAGCGTGGCTTAACCTGATTGATCGATCTGTGCGGCTGTTATTGTTTATCCACGGGCCCCTCAAATTGAAACACATTCTACTTTTAAATCGGTACTGACACATTCTCATGTCCAAATAAGACTTTATACTTAACCTTCAAAACAAAGAGCAGGACTTGCAAGTAATATTTCAAAGTAACACAGATTTACTCGATGTGTAAAGATCACCCATCCACGGACCAATCGCGGCAAGCGTAGCCTTAACCTGATCGATCGACGCGTACGGCTGTTATTACTTAGCCATGAGACAATCAGGCAAATTGCTAACAAATTTGAAAATGGAAAATATTACGCCAAATTGTAGTGTTATAGCTATTTCATACAAATGACAAAGAATGACAGTCTGAGCCGGTATTCAATTTGCCAAACAACGAATTCCGCTAACTTTAACTACCAACTACCGTCAAGAAACCGTAGAGAATTATTAGAACTTTTAAAACTGTGAATGTAAGTCACCAAAAGAGGTAAGTAACCAGGATCGTCAATGTAGTTGAATTTTTGTAAGAAAAAAATTTTGGATTGAAATTTAATTTATTAAATTAATTTAATTAATAAATTAAATTTTATTCGAAAACTTCCATCGGTTTCTTACTTAACTTCAATTATAACGACGACCCTGGTTACTTATCTCCTTTGGTGACCGTACCTACACAGTTTCTCGTAATGCGCATAAACATAATTTACCTTTTAAATATTCAATTAGCGCAATATGAAAGATATTGCGCAATGTCAAACCAAAAACAAAACTCCTTAGTGTTGTATAAACCAAGATTCATAGGTGCAAATGCAAAGCTGCACATCAATCCGTCGAAACTCAAATTTGTTACTGACACCCCTACAAACCGCGTTAATCGCAGCCCTACGTGACTCACGACCGCCTGTACCAGCCAATTAAATTCGGATTACCTGCGGGTTACCATGGCAACGGGGTAATAGATTTTCGCTAAACCCAGCTGCAATTTTCAGAGTGTTGCTAGTTAAATTGCAATTAAAGTTTACAAGTTCTTGTTTGAGTCTGACAGCCTTCATACTAGCTTTGAATGTTAAGCAGAATTGCAGGTGTATGTTGAGGGAAATTGCAATAAAATGGTTGTGTTCACATGGGCGCTTTTGCGGCTGGAATGAGGCCGGATTTGTTTATAAGGGCTAATTTTGCATATTTTTTACTTTGTTTCTGAAAGTATGTAAGTATGTTTGTAACGAATTGGCTCAAAAAGTACTGGACCGATTTTAAAATTCTTACACCATTTGAATGCTACATTATCACTGAATATAGGCTTTTTTAATTGCAAGAAAAAATAAAATGTTTAATAAATAAATGTCCATCCGTGCGAAGCCGGGACGGGCGCTAGTATTACATATTTTTTACTTTGTTTCTTTGACAGAGCAATCGAATAGTCTGTGAAACTTTCATGGGCTTATCGTTAGTAAATTAATACTTAAAACAATATAAGCGGTAAATAAAATAAGGCTTTATATCAATAGGTAATAAAAGCAGTGGTGGCCCAGTGGTAACGGTCGTAGGTTCGAACCCAGCCAGGCACTTTGTTTCGTGTAAATTATTTCATCACCACTGCTCTCAGAACGGTGAAAGAAAACATCGTAGAATCAAAAATTCGAAGACATGTGACATGTACCAACCCGCACTGGGCCCGCGTGGTGGATTACAGCCCACTCCCTTTCATAGGGAGGAGACCTGTATCCCAGCAGTGGGAAGATTATAGGCTGATTATGCAATAGGTAATTTATTCCAATAAGCACCGATAAAATAAGTTAAATAGGCAGACGCTCCATGTAAAATACCGGTATTCAGCAGTTGTATCCGGTTAGACTAGAAGCCAGCCCCAACAAAGTTGGGACAATGCTATGCAGATGATGAAGCATAGACTAAAATATATAAATCAACATACCAGCGCTTCCACACCAAATCAAATAAGAATAAAGCCCAAAACAACATAACACATTACGTAACTAAATAAATTAATGTAAATCTAGACAGAACTCATCAGCAATATTACACATGGGACATTATTGTGAAATTGTAGCGAGTCTGAGCGGTGAGCCGGTAAATGACAAGTCAGCGAAAGAAATGAGCATTAAAAAGCTCCATATTAGGTACACTCGAGTTCATTAATATATTGGCAGTGACAAAGTTTCAAAATATTATAAGCGTTAAAATGATAATAATTTTAACGCTTATAATATTTTGAAAATTTAAATGTATGTTAACATTTTATTTATGTCTAAGTTTGTATAGAATTTTATGATCATTTTAACGCTTATAATATTTTGAAACTGCCACTGCCAATATGTTAATGAACTCGACTGTACCCCGCATTTATACCTACGGCTAAAATATTTGTATTCTACAAGTTGCGTCTACGATTACGCTACACTATCGGTAGCAATGGCTTTCATTTTGACAGTTCAACAACATTCATTGCGTTCTTTACGTTGTTGAGCAAACGAATTGCTCGAACATATGCAGCAATGGATTAGCAATAGCCTTCAAAATGATTCAGATTGAGATTGATAGTGTGTTACGCAAATATGGGTGCTGTTTTCGATTATTGTTTTGACCTTTATTAAGTTGTAAAGACATCAAAAATGTCTAAAAAGTGGACCAATAAAAAAGTAATTAAAAAAATAAATCGACTTCAAAAAGAAATTAACTCAAAATGATGAAATAACTTTAATTTCGGAAGTCGGTGTCTTGAGATCTGTATTTTAATTTTAGTTTTTTGCCACTGACTTCCGAAATTAAAGTTATTTCATAATTTCGAGTTAATTTCTTTTTGAAGTCGATTTATTTTTCTTAAATTACTTTTTGATTTCGTAAAATTATTAGTTTTAAGTAAAAACTGGAATATTTGTTTGTAATAAATAGGTAATAATTTTGTTGTAAATACTGCACCAGAATTTGACAAAGGTTTTAAGATGTTTTCCCTTTGACACCACACCAATAGCTCGTATCAATAAGCCAGGCCGTCACACTTACAAGTATTAGTCCATATCTTGAAAACTACTGAGCTGATTATGATAAACTTGCCAATGAAAAATATAGTCACAATCCTATTAATAGTTGCGGGGAAATGCCCCGACAAACATACACAGATACATTTATAAAATGTTGTATATTTGTTTGGAAGCCCTAATAGATTGTCATAGGTACCATTGCATATTGCAATTCCAATAATATCATAATATTACATACATAATTACATACGTGTCGAATTTATAAACTCCTTTTTTTAAGTCGGTAAATAGTTACAATACATGTCTGAAATAACGACAATACAGTCTAAAGGTCCATAGCACACATATCAACTCGGAAAGGGATCGTAATCGTGCCAACTCGAGCCATTCAGTATTCTTTGTATGAAACTCCCTACTGCAACGCACACTAATCGGAATCGTAACGTAATCGCCTCACCTAGGGACAAGCTCACGAACCGCGGTGCGTTGCGTGGTGAACTTGCAGTTCCCGCGCTTACGTCTCTCCGTACTCGAGCTTACGTCTCTTCGTCCATCCTTGCCCCTCTCACCCTCCCCCGGCCAGCCTGCAGCACCATCAACCAGCGGTCGGCGAGGCGTAAGCGTGGCGTCGCCTAGCCGTAGCCGAGTCGTCGTATTGGAGCTCTGATCCGCTTTGGTTACGTGCTTACGTTAGGTTGACGCCTGTTTGACGGCGAGGCGAAAATCGATACGTTGACGATCCCTTTCTGAGTTGATATGTGTGCTACGACCTTTAAAGTGTCAGTTTTCATTGTGAAGTGTCACTTACCTCGACAGCAAGAAATTTAAGTTAAGTAATGCAAATGTAAATCAGCCTTTACATATATTATGTCCCCGTCTCTATCTTGCACCTTGTAGTTTGACAGTAGTGCGACAGTGACAAAATAATGCTAACCCAAAGTACATGTTAACGAAGAACACGGCCTGATGCTGACTGAATGTTGGGCGCCATCGTTATTTTCATAGATCGACAGTCTGCCTAGTACACGGTCTGCACCCAGCCTTACTTACCCTATAGTGTAAATGGACCCACATGTAATAACTTTATGAAACAGCTGAAAATATAATTTCTTTTTGTAACACTTTGTAGGCACAATGTTACAAAAAGGTAGAAATAATACTCGGGTTAAAATGCCTAAAAGCATTCATAAATATGAACAACTTTTTGTGGGTTACGAAGAATTGAACTCTTCCATATATTTTGGCCGAATAGGCGCTTGTTTTAATAAAATGTTGATTTTTCTCGTTTTCTGAATGGTTTTTTCGTGCTTTTACCTACTGAAGTAATAGTGTTTCGGCTTGCTTCTATAACATTCGGAAAAGAAAATTAGAACATAAAGATTAAAAAGAATCATCAAAATTGGGTAATTAGTTTTTAAGAAAATCGCGGACATACAAACATACATACGGGTCGAATAGAGATCCTCCTTTTTTGAAGGCGGTTAAAAAACGAACAGAAATGAGTCAATTTTTTGCCATCATCTGACAAAAAAACAGCAAAAAACTTTATTATAATAAACTCATCGAACGGCAATAAAATCAGAAAAGAATCGAAACTGGAGCGGTTTTTGTGCATTAGCAGCTACACATAACTTTGTCCATTAATCACGTTTTAAGTAAATTAAGTCGTCTTCCAATTCTTTGAGGAGTGGCTAGAGAAGCGTCACGGCGTCCTCACCTACCGCCTGACGTAGATCCTCACCGGACACGGTGGAGCATACTGTGGAGATCTGTCCCGCTTGGGCGGAACACCGCCGTGACCTCGTAGAGGCGATCGGCAGCGGCGGCGACCTCTCGCGCCTGGCCCTGGTTCAAGCCAGTGGAGTGGAGGAATGGGAGGCAGTCACCTCCTTCTGCGAAGCAGTCATGCTAGCGAAGGAGCTGGCGGGACGGTTGAGGCAGAGAGCCTCACGTCCCAGCCGCCGCGGGAGACGCTCCGGACGTCCGTCGGGAACCGCGTGACGACTCCCGGCCATCGTAGGCACGGGCTTGCGGACGGAGAGTAATGGGTAACTCACCGTCCGAAAAGGACCAGGCCCGTGCCGGACGGCGCGTACGTGTTTCACGCGCGCCTCAAAGAGATGTCAGCTTTAGGGAAGGGGCCCGTAAGCGAAGCCTGCCGGGGCAGTGGGATTGTCCGAAAGGGTTACCGCTACCCCGGAACATAAAGGGCTAAGGAATGCACACGGGTGGGTTTTAGTCAGTAAGAGTCTGACACTCCCTTCTGCTCTACCCAGAGCGAGAGGGATCATTTGATGATTTCTCATCCTCAAAAAAAAAGTTGTCTTCCAATTTTAGATAGTACTAGCCTATAGATTGTTAATAGGGTTCGATAGGAAAGGAAGATCATCTGGACTCAGTGCGAATGATTTTTTCACCGTCGTCACGGGTGTGACGTAAGTATTTGATGGAAATAAAATTATTCCCATGAAATACTTATAAATCAAAGGCGCCGAATTCCAAAACTTACTGACGTTTATTAAAAAAACTTTTGAGAACGGTCTTTACTTTTTAAAGTCTAATTTCCACAATGGATAATTTAAAACCACATCATTTGATTAAATTAACAGATTTGTCACCGGCCAATAATAATAATGATAATTTATTAAGAGGCAAAGCGGCAACAGCTCTGTGGTTGAAGTTGTTAAATGTGTGGTTATTGGTGACAAAATAGGCATAATTATTCAAATCGCTTCAAATAATACTGCGGTTCCAATATAATCATTCTCAATTGTTGAGAATATTGATATAATTATAATCCATTTCGACTGACAATGCATGATAGTTGTGATTTGAATTTACGGATAAATTAAGTTGATAGATGCTATTTGCTTATCATATGTCTAGTTCTCCGACTGATCTACCTTTATATTTGCACGCCACACTTGGCGGAATATGGCGATACCACTGACTAATCTTAAGACCATATAATGTACTATATTATTCTCACTTATAAATGATTATAGTTAAGTTCATTATCTTGACAGCACCTATTTGCACGATTAAAGAAAACGTCGTGATAAAATTAACATATGATGAATCGTCAACACTTAGCGAGCAAGCGTTTAAAGCTTTCAAATTAAGAAGCTCGTGCCTTCTCTGAATGAGAATTCTCTGAAGAACAATAACACAGGCTGATACTGAATAGTTCATTTTTCATCACCAACATCATCTTAAATACGTCATTAATTTTGAATATTGACGTAGAGCGTAACGTAGAATCTCTAAATCGGGGCCGTTATATCTAGGTAAAGGCTCCGATTTCAGACTTGTAGATTATTGGGTTAGAACCAAGCCAGGCGCTTTACTATGTGTTAATATTTTCACCAACACTGCTCTCAGAACGGTGAAGGAAAACATCGTGAGAAAATCGACATGTCCTAGAACCTGAAATTCGAAGACATGTTTGGTAGATACCAAACCGCACTGGGACCGCGTGGTGGATTTATAGCCCCTGTCGAAGAGAGCAGCTTATGTCCCAGCAGTGAGAACATTAAAAGGCTGAGGAATATTATTTTATTAATGACGTATTTCCAAAATGAGTATATAAAAACTCAAGTCATCTGATACCTCAGTATTAAAAAGTTATATAAAGCCTAATAGTTCTATTATAAGCAAATGACAGTCCATTTGGCAGCACGGCTATTGTCCCCGCGAATAATAGGTCAGAAATAAAATCCATTAGGTTAAAGTATGCAAGTCATTTGGAGGGTCGCAAAAGGTTTCATGTGACCAATGTTATTATATTTCATAACCAGCTTCTGCCCGCGACTTCTTCCGCGTGAATTATCGGCCCCCGATCCACCGCATCGCATCCCATCGCCCGCCCGCTTTAATACTTTGTTTTCGATTCGCTTTCATTATTCTCGGCTCCCGAAGGTCGTAGCGAGATGATAAATAGCCTAAAACCTTTCTCAAGTAAGGCTACTAAATGCAAAAAGATTTTTCCAAATCCGACTGGTAATTTCAGAGATTAGTGCGCTAAAACAAACTCTCCAGCTTTATTATTAGTACCTACATATGTAAATATAAATTGGTCATATTTGGTTTAAAAGGATACTAATTGGACTGGTCTTATGAATATTAGGAAGGTTACTGAAAATATACGTAATTTCAGGAAAGGTAGATTCAGGAATTATCAGGTTAACGTTTTTACCCAACTGTGGTGCTGCCCGAATGGAGGTTAATTTAAACATTGACCTCTCAAACGATACTCAAGGTACATAATTATATTAGTATAGGCATAATTATAATGAAGTCAAAATGTCAGAATGAGGAAATGCGGTCGGAGAGACTTTTGAAAAAGCCTAAGTAAAAAGTCGTAATTCGAGGTTTGGCTCTCGCCTCCTCAAATATTGGACCAATATAAAAGATATTTCACAAACTGAATAAGAAGGATATGTACTGTGACCCTGTGTTTTCTTTTTTCATTAAATATTGTCAAATTTGTACACTAGGCCTCTGTTAACAGCGGTTTAAATCGGCATTTTTTGAGGGTTCTAATGCTTATGAAAAGAATGTATCATCAAAAAGGAAGACAGAGACATAAAAGTAGGTAACATTTATTATTCTGTAAAAAATCATTGCTTTATGGTCATTAACCAGAAAGAAAACATGCGAGAGCGTTGTTTCTATTGAGAAAAGACCACCCGTATTTCCTCTTCAGTATTAAACTTTATACGTATATCCTCAATTCCTCACCGAATTGTGTTCAATTTCAGGTCGCTAATTTGCCTCCTGCTCTCTCTGCTTTGGCAACAGAAAAACTTTTAAGTAAAAAATTATATCAGTCTTCTTAAATAACAAAATCATTGTTATATTTAACAAATTTAATAAACTAAAATGTTTGAAAGGGAGACATGTTTCTCGGTACTCAGTTTTGAAATCCAATCCTATCTTGGACATAAAGTTGCAAGTGTTGTCTTCAATTACATATGACACTAGGCTCTCCCTAGCTTCGGCCTTGGCTCCACACCCGTCACTAATGCTTAGTAAGCCTATGTCCAGCATGTCACAAGCTATTCGGGTGCCAAATATCACAAAGATCCCTTAAGGATTTGAGACGTCGGACCTGGCCAAACGACCTCATGTTTATTTCACTTTTAAATCTCATATATTATAATAACATGTTACGTAAGTTATTTTTTATGTACATATTTATGTATGTTGTTTGTTTAAGCGCGAGAGTCGGATTTAAAAATCTTTTTGCACTTGATAGCCTAATTCTTGAGGAAGCTATTTATTTGTCTCACCTCAAAAACACCGACGCCTTTTTACGTACCCCGACAAAATTATTTACGTAAGAATTAGCCAGTAACTCATCAATCATACTATAGGTATAAGTCTATAATCTACTCGGCACTCCGTAGAATTAAGGTTTAGCTAATATCGTAATGGATAATGACGTGTACAGATTAAAAATAAGAATTAATCAAGGACAAGGCATCAATACCACGTTTTGTTACTAACACTAGAAGGCCAATTCTCGTAATTTAAAACGTTCCAAACCTAGTCGCAGTCTCATCTCAGCGACAAACAAATGTCAACAACTTGTCAAAATGTAGGGTATTTTTGACAGATTGAGACCGAGATCAGACTGTGAACGTTCTTAAAATTTTCAGAATTACCCCTTTGGTTGCTCTAGTCACTGGTTGCAAGCGCTACTGCTAAGCATGAGATCCTGGGTTATTGAACCCAAGAACTCATATTCAGCAAAAACCCAATACCTCTTTGCGCGACCTGAGAACATTGAAAAAAATAATTTCTTACTACACCACGTAAAGCGTTTTCATTAAGACTTACTGACTTTTTACAGTAAGAAGAAATTTTTGTAAAACAATAAAAAACAAAACAGTAACGTTTCATGATTGGACATACCATTTACTGAAAAAAAAAAACGTTAAAGTTAAAACGTTAAAGTATACTGTCATGACGGTAACACTTCGCCTGAAGCTTTAACTGTTTTCGGATCAGTAAAAAATACTGTTTTGAAAGTTAGGTTCATATGGAACTGTTTAAAGCAGTTCAGATCAATGTTTTTTCATTTTTATTTACTGCTTTTTTCCTTCAGTGAATCGTTCCAGGTCGCGCAAAGAGTTTTTTTTTTTTTGTTATTCTATCAGGACTTTCTCTGAGCAACCCGGCGTTTGGATCTTTGGCCAGTTGATAGCAATAGACTTACCCCTAAGTATTACATGGGTCTTATACATAACTGGCACGATGTGGATGTACTATAAGTACACTGTGCCTAACTCTTCGAAGATTACAGGCGTGTATGTGTATATTTTGTCTTTTTTTCTTTATTTGTAACTAGCGACCCGCCCCGGCTTCACACGGGTGCAATGCAATTTAATAAATTTAATTAAATAATTAATAATTTTAATATAATGTTTTTTAACTTGCCGCCAGTCCCTGCCGCCGATACCGCAGCAACCGCTATGTCCCTGAATTGTAAATCTGTAATATCTTCGAAAATATTAATATAAATAAAATGCTGCAAAGGGCTATATTGATCTATATTAAATGCACAATGTATTTAAGGTACTTAATAAGGATTAATTGCTTAAAATCGCGTCGTAAATAAGCCATCATTTCTCGTAAAAAGTAAAGGAAAAAAAAATGGTTATTGTGGGTTATCCCTAAGAGATAGACATATACCATCGCGGACTTTTTTGTAGACCTTTTTAAAGTGTACAATACTGTAGTACATTATTTTGATGCATCTCATGGTAGTCTCATGTAGGGTTCAGCCAGCGTTTGCAATGTACCTAAGCGCAAAAAAAAAGGTTTATTTACAACATCACATTATAAACCTCTAAAATTATCAGTGTTTCTCTACCATATTATACTGTATGTATTATCTTTATCTATTAAAAAAAACCGCATCAAAATCCGTTGCGTATTTTTAAAGATTTAAGCATACATAGGAATATAGGGACAGAGAAAGCGACTTTGTTTTATACTATGTGCGTTATGTTTGTGCAGAATAAACAATTTTTCTTTCTTTTTTTTTCTTTTTGATGTTTTGTTACGTAAATGTCTCATGTTCAATCTTGATCCCGAATTTGACTGCTGCATATCATTCGATTGATTTCCTATCTGTATGTCAATGACTCAACTCAGTTATCCTTAAATCAAAACAAAATGTCAAAGAGACAAAGGGTTTGAATGACACAGTCAAAACTGTTATTTCCCGATATTCAATCTATAGTCCGACTTCTCAAAGATGAAAGATGGCAAACTCAATCAATGGATTGAAATGTCAATTTTAGATGTAAAAAATTAGATTAGGATTGGATTTCGAATAACAGAAAAAAAACATGGAAATATTAGGAAATAACTCTTGATTATAAAGTCGCTGAACAAATTATGTATCAACAGTGTTGCTTCCAAATCAAACACAACCGACTTTTATCCCTAATTTTAATCTATGTAGAACTAAGACATCAATTAATAAATATTTTTTATTTTCAACTTTTCATGATAAAAAATTCTCACGAATCCCTTGATTTTCCTATTTAAATTAACGCCATTGCTATAAAATCAAAACTGTAATGAGCAAATACACAGGAACAGGCCAAAAAGGCATGTTCTATTTGAAACATAAATCATATAGTAGGTTATACATGGTTTAAATGGTAAAATCGAGCAGTACCTCCGTGCTGCTCGATTTTTGGGACCAATTAATAATAAGTCCGGTGTCCGAGGGTTCCGAGATGTGCAAACATTATTAATTTTATTTATCCAAAAGTAATACATAGACATAGATTAAATATAATAGTGGTACATAATTATATACCGAATATATTTAATTTCTAGTAGTTATTTAACAATCAATAATCATGAATGCGAGAGTCAGTCGCCGCACCTAACATCAGGGAATCCAAAGTGAGACAGTGTCAAAGTCTTTTCTAATTCGGTAACAACATAAGCACCATTGTAGCTCACGCTCAAAATGACTTGGATAAATTATACAACTGGTTAAGCTCTAATTTACTTATCATAAAAGCATCTAAAACATCGTACCTACTTAATAATAAATATACTCCCAGCATTACACATAACAACACTAAAATCATCAAAAGTAATTGTGAAAAATACCTCGGACTTATGTTAGATAACAAACTCGCTTAATAAGCACATATTGATTACATAAAACAAAAATAACATCGCTAATGGAACATTAATATCATTTTAAAAAATCCGCTACAATATTTACAACTCATTATTTCGCTCACACATAAATTACCTAATTGAAATCTGGGGATGCGCAACCACATCTACGATTAAAGATCTAAAAAAGCACAAAATAAAATAATTAAACTTCTATTCAACTATGATTATCACAGACCTACATCCGAACTATACAAACACACCAAACTAATGAGCATTCATAAACTTACACATTCAATTCCTGCATTCTCGTTAGAAAAATTCTTAACAAAACCATACGTACACAATTATCTTTTAACATACGCACCCTCCGCGGACGCAATTTGGCAGGAAAAATATAAAATACGAAGGTGTACAACTTTATAATAATCTACCGGCAGATATCAGGAGCACATCCTCTTTTAACATATTTAAAGCTAAACTCAAGCAGTACGTTACTAACAACACAAAACTATTAAGTTAACGACATAATCTAGTCTTGCACACAAAATGCGACATTGTACCTAAATACTCGTACATTAAAAAAAAAAACTATTAGCTACAGACTGGACTACACTTACCATAGTTATGCATTTATTCGCTTAGTGAACAATGTCTGTGTTCTTTTATATTAAATAAAGAATCTATAATCCCAAAGTTGTAATAGAAAATATTTAAAAAAAGTAATTTCGTACCGCGCGAAAACCATATGAAGGACGGTTTTTAGGATCACCTTTAACCCAAAAAAAATTGTCGCTGCATGGAAGTGGGGGGTGTATATGTCAGCCACGTCAATAGAAATGATTGTTGCGGTGGCACATCAAACTAAATTCGAACTATGGGTAATAGGCCTAACTGGTCAAAAGAACCATGATTTCAATTTTGAAGGAAAATGAAACTGCATTTTTTTTTTAAAAAAAAGCTTCTGCCTGAACCAGGTATCGAACTCCATGCACTAACAATTTATTTTTTGGTTTAAGTTGAACCCAAAAAGCCGTCCCTTATGGCGTTGGCGCCGTGTGAAATGACTTTTTTACCAATACTGGACCAGCTGACGCTCAGATATGCATTAAGGAGGAAGAAAAACTATTTTTGGTATGATTTTCACCCGGTCTATCATTACTTTTTCAAACTTACGCCACCACCCGTACTATAATTACCAAGAACTTAGAAGCCACAACAGTTTCCGTGTGTACATACTATTTATAATGCTAAAAGGCATCATAAATTCAAATCAAAGTGCTAAATCTGTGTGTACTGGCAATTAAGGCTACTAAATCCTGCTCGCTTAAAACCGTGAACTTTCCTAGCCCAACTATTGCAATTTATGGGAGAAGCTTCCCTTTAATGGCTGCTTTACGATTTGTTAAGTACGCAGCCGAGTGGAAGAATAAAGTTTTTTTTATTACTCCCCTACAAGTTCTATGCACTTTGAAAGACCGCGTATACCACTACAAATTCTATGCACTTTGAAAGTACAGAGCACATCAAGCTACTACAATCTGTCAAATTTCTTTAATAGATTTTCAACTTTATCGCTAAAGCATAAGGTTTAAAGTTGATTGGGAAAATTTGACAGTTTCGAGTTGCTTGATGTGCTGGCGTCTGTACATAACACGTACAAGACAAGAACAATTTCATGTAAATGAAGACTAAAGATTTGTAAAACGACAATAATATAGCATGTAAGGTATATTCTTTGTTGGAGATCCTAATAAAATAAAATTTATGAAATAATAATTAATTTATACTAGAATGTAAAAATATTATAAACTGAGAGTAAAGGACAATGTGCAAAAATGTATGGAACCTGGTACAGAGGCCAGCACATCAAGCTACCCCAATCTGTCAAATTTTCCCAATTGAATATGAACCTTATTCCTTTGTAGTAAAGTTGAAAATCTAGCAAAAAAAATTGACAGATTGGGTTAGCTTGATGTACTGGCCTCTGTACAACAACCAATAGTAATAACATTATATACGGTGAGTGATAATTAGTGACCAATAATTAAACACGTGCTTGTAGGTACTCATGATAACAAACAACTTTTACTATGGGACCAAACCTGAAATTGTGAAAAAAAATCTGCTGTTCAGTCATACATGTTCGCCTAACTGGTCAAAATGTAGGTACCTACTGAACAGCAGATTTTTTTTTCGCGAATTCAGGTTTGGTCCCATAGTAAAAGTTGTTTGTTATCATGAGTACAATTACGTGTTTAGGTATCGGTCACTAATTGCCAATCACCCTAAATACAGTATGGAACTATATTAAATTAAAAACCATAAATGAAAAAAGGTTTCTAACAAAAGTCAATATCTAAATAAATTCAATTAAACACTCTGTTTAGACAACGTGATACCTTGGCCCCCGGAACGAAGAGCGGCAACGATGAATGCGGGCGATATGCATGACGGCTTTTTTGTCGGCACTTTAATTTATTTAACAATGTGCGACGAAAATAAAATTCACTGAGTTAATTTTTACCCAGTTCAACTTCCAATTCTCAACTCCCAAAGATTGCATAAAACATGAGATTAAAATTTTCAGTCGATTACGGACAAAATGGCGAACCGCAAAAATAAAATCTATTAATTAATAAAAATATTCTGTCAACATTGTTAAGTGTTACTAGGTTGTTCTCTTTTGAAGGTCGGGAATTATCCCAAGGGAACGTACTACCGGAATAAAGTATGTTTTGAACCTTGACCTAGGTTATGGAATACCATATAATCCGTTCTGATGTTACAGCGTAAAAACCTGACAAACTTTCGCACTTATAACATTAAATTATGGATTTCTCCACATCCTTATCCATTAGGTAAACTCAACTGAATAAACTTTCAAATGGAAATTTATTTTGACTTACAGACCCAGATTCCCGTACGTTACGACCGTACAATAATGTTTTAACTCAGAAATGCATACGTACCCTACAAAAATTTTCGGAAAGCATATTGTCACACACACCTTAATAGATTACTGCATATTCCAGATAAATTCAATACTCAAAGTTTATTGCATTCCACAATGTGTACTGGGCCCTAATCTTAACGATTCTTTACCGAAACCACGTCGACAACACGTCATTTCTTAGCTAATCCCGCCAATCTCGAGGTGATTTTGCGCGGTTTCGTTCATACAAAATTACGGCCCTGAGGTGGTAACGTAAAATTTTATGTCATCATCACGTTGTCGCGCACAGCCAAATAGCAGGAGAGAGAAAGATTTGACAACTTCAATCAACTCAGCCTATCGCAGTCCACAGCTGGACTGTCCTCCACCTTCCGCATCCAGTCCGTCCCAGCCACCTTCTTTTGCCGGGGCAGCGGGATTGTCCGAAAGGGTTACCGCTGCCCCGGAACATAAAGGGCTAAGGAAGAAACACGGGTGGGTTTTAGTCAGTAAGAGTCTGACACTCCCTTCTGCTCCACCCAGAGCGGGAGGGGTCATTTGATGATTTCCCATCCACAAAAAAAAAAAAAGCCACCTTCTT
The DNA here is from genome assembly GCA_949316385.1 of Globia sparganii. Lineage (NCBI taxonomy): Eukaryota > Metazoa > Arthropoda > Insecta > Lepidoptera > Noctuidae > Globia > Globia sparganii. The sequence continues at coordinate 9,277,076 of OX438675.1, read as the reverse complement.
TATGTCGTCCGCCCATCTAGCTGGGGGGCGTCCCACACTACGCTTGCCGATACGCGGTCTCCACTCCAGGACTCGTCTGTTCCACCGGCCATAGGTCTTTTGACAAACATGGCCAGCTTATTGCCACTTCAGTTTGCTTACTTTGCAAGCGATGTTGGAAAACTATAACTATAAATGGTTATGTTGTAAAACTTAACATACCAGTATTCTGGGGTAGAAGTAGTCCCTATCCGCGATGTGTTTTTCATTTACCCGTTCGATAAATTGAATTTGTCACTGGTTTTGACGGATCAACTACTTTCGGACGGTCCCGTATATTTGTTGGGACTTGAGATTGAACCACCCGGAAAAAAATCTTCAATTATTCTGGAAGCTCTTTCAAGGTACAAATCTAGCGTAACAATCACTATTGTTTGTATTAGAAATTCAAATGTCACGGCAGTAGTACCTATATATAACGAAGTTTAAAGGAAAACCATCACACTTAAGTGGGCTTTACAAGTTTACGAGTAACAGTCGACCAATTGTATTTTACTCGAAAATTTCGATTTTTTTTTTATTTTGCTATATATAGTATCAAACACAAAGCTCCCCCAGGTATAGTAAACTACTTCCTAAATTTAATTTTTTTGTGACGAGTGAGTAGTGTAGCTTTGTTTTCTATATTTAAATTCAAAAGACCGGCTATGACAAGTCTTACCCAAATCTCAAAAAAAAAATTAAAACTTTCCGTGCAAAATTGTCCGATCAGGTGAGGATTTGTATAGGATGTCAAATTAGGTAGGTAGTCATGTTTGGCTTTTAGTTAGAGCATGGTACGAAACTATCAGTCAGCGAATACGACCCGCACTTGACTGTTATAAAAACTACGGAACCCTAAACTGCGCGTGGCCCGAGACGCACTTGACCGGTTTTATTTAGCTCGTTTTGTACGCCGTCCACGCTTGCGAAGTGGAGCAACATGTTATTATTTTTACGATTTGGTTTGTGAACATTTTATGTGCTCTGGTTTCACGTTACAACTAACATAACTGTAACATTATAACTAACTTTTAGATCTTCTATGGTTATATTACCCGTAGACACATTGGTAACCAGCTCAGAGTACCAAGGTCGTTTATTTATTAAATACTTTATTGTAGACCAGAAAATATATATAAAAAATACAATTATCACTACAAAACATACAATGGGCGGTTTTATCGCTTTCTGCGATCTCTTCCAGGCAACCTTGGATTGGACAGTGATTGCGTGGATATAAAAAATGGGATTGGGGGTGGGGTAAACTTGCAAATGCCACACAATGGAACTTTAATCCACTAAAAGAAACACTGCTGAATACGTACTTAATATTTTATTGTGAGGCTCGTAAAAATGAGATTTATATCAGACTGTTGTATTCTAGCAACATTGCAGATAATGATGTCAAAAATAATTGAATTAAAGTAGGTTTATGAGTCATTGGGACTTCAAATAGAACGGGCAATCACAAAATACAGAGAGTACAGAAGTCAATCACATGTATGTACTTCACTTTTCGTACCTACGCTCGGCGGGCGCGCTAGGGTTGTCAACTTTGGTTTATACACATAAAACTATCGTGGTAGTGACACTCGTATCTAGTTGTTTGATATAATGTTGAGAATGAAACAGGAAGAAAGGAAATATAAACCAATAATAACTAAAATATTTTAATTTTAATGTTATTATTATATTACAAAGTCACAAAGTTCCACAAAGTCATGTTCGCTTTTACGGCGCGGGGCCGGGGGCCGGGGCGCTTACCTACCTACCTAAATACTGTGTTACGTTAAAACAAAACATCGAAATACAAGCAAATACCTACTTAGCTCTCTGAAACAACTGGTAGCTTAATAACGACAATTCACCGTTTAATGTTGAATTTAAACATCCGTCCACAGAACAGTTATAATAACTTTTTTTTGTTGCTCCATTTTTGCACTACATAGACGCGTGTCTCAAGCGGATGGCACGCGTGCTCACACAGGTCCCGACCGGTACGAGATATCGTGTCCGTGAGCGGTGTCTATGTGTGCGTTGCTCGAGCGCACTTTGTATGTAGATTGACTTCTGTACTCTCTGTATTTTGTGGGACAATACTCGTTGTTAAACAGAACATTGGTATTTTTACTTCGTGATTTTCCAATGAAGTGTAGAATGGAAAGAAAGTCCAACTTTATGAACCTACCTACCTACTATACCTACAGGTTACATTTGCACTAAAACCGCACAGAATTCTAAAACGAACTCATTTGCTTCATATTTCAATTAACATTCCAGTTTATCATTACTCTGCGACCTTTTTATTCGTATTAATTAATTTATTTTATTTGTAGGCATTGAAATTTGTTTTAATTTTTATTTTATGAAATATGGATCTTGCCTGAATTAAATGAATTTTATTTATTTATTTTATTGATTCTCATTTCGACAAACATATTTATTTGTGCACTCTAGAAACATATCCAATTAAAATATTATAAAAGCGAAAGTTTGTGAATGTGTGTGTTTACATGTTTGTTACTTCTTCACGCAAAGACTATTAGATATTTAATAACCGGGATTAACACATAGGATACTTTTCATCCCGATATTCTCACGGGATCGCCACTATTATTATAGCATATATTTTTTCATATTATATTTTGAAATGCATAGATCTCATTGCGGTACGTCAAATCCTCCGGGACACAGTCGCGCAATTCGTCACATCTAGTTATTTCACCAAAATCATACATTATAAGGGAACTGACACGTTCCATGTTCGTGGTTGGAATGAATTATATAATAGCTAGATTCTGCGCGCGACTTCGTCCGCTTGAAATGTCATCCTCCCCCCATTCACCCTCTTATGCGTGGAATTTCGAAAAACCCTTTCTCAGTGGAAACCTACTCCTCACAAAGAACACACCCTCCAAATTTCATGTCTCTGAGATCAGCGGTTTAGGCTGTGCGTTGATATATCAGTCAGTTAGGACTTAGATATTTTTACTGGTGTAATCCAAATTGTATGAGATTGAAGTTCGTGCTGTTTGAGAGACCATCTCATTAAAATTATAGTAACTGATGTTATATAAATCCGTATTTGTGTTAAACTTCTATGCTTACGTTACACCAGTGTAAAATTCGCGGTATAAGAACCAGATGAACGTATCTACATACGTATTTTTTTGTAGATACGTTCATCTGGTTCTTATACCGCGAATTGGATTTAAGTTTGTCATATTAAAACCATTTCAAAAACAGGCATTTTATTTTTTATTTATTTATTTATTAAGGCAAACCAACAGCTTTTGTGTATATTATAACTTAAAAGTAAGTATTATGTGTATCAATAGACTTGGACTGTTCACCAACTTTTAAATCAACTGATTAAATATTTAACATTAAATATTTATTATTTAGAATTTCCTTAGGAAATATGACTAACCTAACCTAACCGGTGGTTTGAATATTGGTGAACTCAGGCCTTACACAGTCGCCAATTACAGGTCAACCAGCGATTAACAGCAACATCGTTCTAGACAATATTATTATAACACCTTTATACATACTACAACTGCCCCGTTGGTCTCGCGGTTGCAAGCGCGAGTGCTGAGCGTAGGGTCCTGGGTTCGATTCCCGGGTCGGACAAAGTGTTATTGAGTTTTTTCATTAGGAATTTCTTAGTAACAATCCGGAGTTTGGAAGTTGGCGGTTTAATACCCCCGTGCCTCGGAAAGCACGTTAAGCCGTTGGTCCTGCGCCTGATCTCTCGGCCGTGCCGGATTGCCGTTCCATCGGACTATGAAAGTGAGGGAAGAGGGAGTGCACCTGTGTCTGCGCGCACACTTGTGCACTATACTTAATATCTCCTGCGTACCTGGCTAATCTCCGTTGAGATTGGCCACCGTGACCGAAATCGGTCGGGGAGGCTATTACATATTACAAAGCATAAATCACAACAGTTATAAATGAAGGCAATGAAGCACCTCAGGACAGGAGCAAGCAATGTAGGTCCCTTTACTACTGTCTACATAGCTAGGTATATCCATAATCCCATCGTTTATTATATTCGGGAAACGTCGGCACTAGAGAGTCGATATGGCAATTATCTGAAATATATGGAACAGAATATTGATATACCGTCGCACGAGAAACACTGAAAGATAATCGTAACATAACACCAGAAAATCAATTCTCGTAATATAAAACGTTCAAAATCTAGTCGCAATCTCATCTCGGCGACAAACAAATATCAAAAGCTTGTCAAAATGTAGGGAAATTAGAAGTGATTTTGACAGATTGAGACTGAGATCAGACTGTGAACGTTTTTAAAATTACGAGAATTACCCCTCTGTTCTTTCCAAAAGGGTAGGCAAATGTATACCTATATGAGGCAATGTGGGTGGTCTTTTCTCCATAGAAACGCTCTTGCTTGTTTTCTTTCGGTTAATGACCATGAAGCAATGATTTTTTACAGAATAATAAATATTAATTACTTGTATGTAACAACGTTTTCCTTTTTGATGATACATTATTTTTATAATCACTAGAACCCTCAAAAAATGCTCAAAATTGCTACTTTCAACAGAGGCCTAGTGTAAAAATTTGACAACTATTAACGAAAAAATAAAAACATTGGGCCACAGTGTAAATTCTTCTTATTCAGTTCATGAAATATCTTTTAAATTGGTCCAATATTGGAGGAGAAAATAGACGAGACCCAAACCTCCAATTATTACTTTTTTCTTAGGCTTTTTCAAAAGTCTCTCTGACTGCATTTCCTCTTCACAGTACACCCCCATTACCTAACTACATAACTGGAAAAAGGCTTATATAATGATTACCTATCTATCCCTGTGATAGCATACGGATTTCTATCGATGAAAGCAACATAATTGAAGACTTGAATAAGTTAGATAGATTTGGCATACACTTTTACAGGAGATCCCGTAACAGGTCACAAGAAATAATTTCGGCATTGTAAAATGTCATCTCTGTAACCCATTGGCAAGGTGCCAATGGGTTACAGAGATAGAGAGAGAGAGCGAGACAGTAAAATACTGTCACTCAGGGGAGTGAAAAAAAGAGATGAGACAAAAGAGATGTCAGCAATAAGGAAGGGGCCCGTAAGGGCCGAAGCCTGCCGGGGCAGCGGGATTGTCCGAAAGGGTTGCCGTTACCCCGGAACACAAAGGGCTAAGGAAGGAACACGGGTGGGTTTTAGTCAGTAAGAGTCTGACACTCCCTTCTGCTCCACCCAGAGCGGGATTTCCCATCCACAAAAAAAAAGGGGAGTGACAGTATTTTACTAAAATTCTATGTGATTCCTACCACATACTGTTACTGTTGTTGCGTAGTAGGTACTTAACCTTTGATATCATCGCATCTCAGCAAAAGTAAAAGCAGAAATAGTCATGTTGGAAGTACAGACTACAGACGCCAGCACATCAAGCTACCCGAAACTGTCGAATTTTCCCAATCAACTTTAAACCTTATGCTTTAGCGATAAAATTCAAACTACTTACTAAAGAAATTTGACAAATTGTGGTAGCTTGATGTGCTGGCGTCTGTACTTGCTGCACTCCAAAAGCAGGTGGTACATTTACCTACCTACTTGAAAATCTCGTAAACATAGCTCTCAAGTTAAAAACACTCTTACTAACAAGAGAAAGGCATAAGACATAAAAGCGCCTCCATAAATAAAAACATAACATTATATCACGTCTGTTTTACGGAGGTTTAGGCAAATGGCGAAATGTGGGTGTAAGTACATAGTACACCCATAATCTGCGTTCGCGATTTAATTGCCAAAAATGTAAACAAATATGAATTAATGGAAAAATAACTTTTATTTCTTGCACAATAAAGTTCAGTTTACGCTACAACTTTATACATTCTTATAACTTTTTCAATAGTGCTAGTCACTCTGAAATCAACCTAATTGCAATTGAAATAAAATTAATATTTGTTTAACACGAAATAACATCATCACATTGCCAACATTAATTTGAATAGACCTTAGGTATGAGGTATACTCACATTTCACCAGTTATGTTTACCTAAGTCCCATGTGATAAGAGGCGAGTCTATCGCCACCAACTGGGCACAAACACTTACTCCAGGCTGCCACTGAAAATTTCTATAAAATAAATGTGCCATACATTATGGATGATGATAGATTGCTTCACGTCGTTACGTCACTTATCTTTCCAACATGGCCGGTATAACTGACAGTGTTAAACATGTTCACTGACGTTTTATAAACGACATTTTGACGTTTTCTCCATATTTTGCGGGAATGGTAACATTATGAAATGTAGCACTTTTGAATGGTTAAAGCGACTAAAATACTATACAGCACGCATGCGAAACAATCTTACATTGATAATAAATATCCTTGTTCATGAAATACTGTAATTAATTCCATCATCATTTGCTTTTGCCCAACTGTTGAGATCGGCTTTCTAGTCTAATCGGATGCAGCTGAGTATTATTATTTTATATATGAAGCGACAGCCTATCTGACCTCCACGACCTAGTTACTGGGTAACACGATACGACTTGGTAAGACTGGTTGTCAGATATTCGAGATTCTGACGACCCGTAAAGACTGTCGAAGATCCGTCCGAATGACAGCCGGGACCAACGGCTTAACATGCTTTCCGAGGTACGGAAGAGTCTCGATATGTAATATATGACGTTAGGGTTAACGACTGTCAAAGATTTACAAATGACAGCCGGGTCGTATAAAAACACACGTTTTCTAGTTTCTAAAGAAAAAGCAAGAAAGAAAGAAAATACGTTTATTTGCGGTGAACATGACGAAAAAAGAACATAAACACAATAAATAAAAGGTAGGGGGAAACATGCGTCACATCTACACAAAACGGCTATCGCTCAGCATTATGCTGCTTCTGGCACAGAAGGATAATGAGTTAAGCAATAATGCGGTAAAACGCATTATCCTTCCGTGAACATTGTGCTATCATCATCATACAGCCAGAAAACGTCAAATAGAGATAGATCTGTCCCAAGGCTGTTCACGAAGATCGATGCTATGCTTTTAACATTCACCAGATTCCGCGACCTGCACCAGGCCATCGGTCCATCTTGTGGAGCCACCACTCCAAAACTTTTAGGCCCCATTTGACATCCGTTCTAAGTCTGATTTCCAGGAAAGTTTCCTTGCAGCTGTCCAGCAAATCAGTGTTATAGATGCCATGTACGAAACACTATAAATAATGGTAAAAAAAAACAGTCACGCAGATAGTGGAAGCGCTTGGGGGTGGGTGTCCTGGCCTTCAAGTCTTTCGGCTGAAATGATGATGAATCTGATGCTTTTCAAAACGCGTAGGGGTCTTAAAATAACGCCATGTAAGTGCAGTTTTACCACTAACGGCCTAACTTGACTACAAAGATACTCAGAAGTCCATAAACAAGAGTCCACGTACGATAGTGTAAAGCAATTACTCCATAGCAAGTTATAACACGTTTTATCGCACGCAGTTTTATAGCTCATCGCACTGCTAATGGCCACTTTGCACCGTGTACTGTTTCTTGTCATTATACACGCGTGGTTGTTTACTTTACACGTATAAATACTTATATTTTTATTTCTATTTAGTAGTCATCATCATCATCATCTGCCTAGCTTCTTCCCAACTATGTTGGAGTTGGCTTCCAGTCTAACCGGATATTTCCGTCTTTATCTTGCTGTTTTAGTTTGACTGTTGTGCGACAGTGGCAAGAATAATGCTTAGCCAAAGCCAATGTTAAATATCTAGCAGTATTCCATACTAATATCCATATTTCGTCCAAAAATATTATGAATGCGAAAGTAGCCTTCTCACGCCTTAACGGCTAACCGGATTTCAATGAAATTTGGCGCACAAGTTTAAACTATAATCTGGGTTCGATCTTTTTAATCCGGTAGTATGTTTCCGTGAGATAAGCTCCAACCTCTACACGGGCGAAACTGCAAACAAAAACTAGTTATGTATGAGTAGTAAACTGTATCGTAAGGTGCAGCGTTGGTAAGCCTCCAACAAAGTGGACCTGGTGAATGTCACATAAATCTGCTGGATGCGAGAAGCATAGGACCAGTCGATGTGGCGTCACTTGGGGGCTATGTCCAGCAGGTGACGTCGTAAACTGTACAGTCACGAGCATAAATATATTACTACTAGCTTCTGCCCGCAACTTCATCCGCGTAAAAATTGTCGTTTTAACATAAAATATATCTGACACTCGGCAACACTGTAGCTTAACCATTAGTGAAAGAATTTTCATAATCGTTTTAGTAGATCCCCCCCTACTACCTCTCAAACTTTATCTGTATATAATATTAGTATAGATGGACAGCTCAGCAATAATATCTGACTCACTCTCTGTGAATCACGAAGTCGGATATTATTGCCGAGACAAATATTAATATATCTGTCGTCAAAATGATAATTGGACAAAGAAAGAGCAACTAAAAAGAATAGAATAGAATTTTATTTTGCAAATATGGGTAATACAAAAGGTGTAGAGGTATGAGGAACGGGGTGTAAAGTTCACTCAACCTGCATAGAAAAGGGAGGATTCTCCGACCAGACGGGTGTTGTGTCTGGCGGGCAACTGCCCAATGACTCACGACGGGCCGTTGTATCTATGCCAGTTGCGCGGTAAATTCTACTTGCGAGATGCAGGATTATGTGACGTCAGTATGACGCGTTGTTCGCATGTGGCGTTGCAGATACCGCTACAAAGGCATTCGTAAGATGACCATGTAAATAACGTTGCCTTTTTGATATGTAAATAACGGAGTTTGTGTTAAGCTTTTTGTTAGTGATTAATATCAAGGTAGGTATTTACTTCTAAAGCTTCTTATTACATTGCTTTGAAAATTCATCGTTTTCTCTGAAAAGCAAAACGGAATTAACGTCATATCAGCCTTAATTAACATCAAGTTTGGATTATGTATTCATAATTACTTAGTAAGACGGTTTACAATATTAGGGAATGTTATATCTTAAGTGATTTGCTTCAGTAATTAATAACAGAATATAGTTACCAGTAACACATATCAGTATAACAGAAGAGTATTTTTTATGTATCTAATTTTGGTTTATGTTCTTTCCGTGGAAATCGGTTGTTGCTATGAGCATGCAATGCAGAGGAATGAGGAAATTGTAGTGAGGAAAGTTTTGGGTATAACTGTGGCTATAATAGTAGGAGAAGATCAAAGAAGCGATGAATGAACTGTGTGAAAGATGAAATGGCTAGAAAGGGGGTGATAACCGGGATGACGACTTATTGAGAAGTATTAAGAAGAACAATGTTGCGCTGACCCGAAATAAATAGGAATGGCAAGAGAATGGTAATTTGATTTAAGTTAGTACCTACTACTAAAACTTTATACAAGAAAACCCTACAAAAGAACACAAACTCTATGTAGGAAAGATAAATTCTTAATTTTTCCATACGATGAATATCGAATGACAGTTGTAATTCGAATATAGGGTCAATTTACTTAAGTATATAAGGATTCAAATGCTATTTTAAACAATCTGTTTCCTGGTGATATTTATCAACCGCTTAAACGCAATAATATCGACATGTCGAACATACGTTTCGAGTTTTACGTAATTAATTAATTTTCTTGTTTGGCGCCGACTCAAAATTACTTATGTATACTTACATTAGTTCAAGAACTTAGTTATTAAGGTTAAATAAAAAAGGTTTATTATTTTTTGCTTTTCAGTTTTTCCGGCGGTTTAATTTTTTTGTTAAAAAGTTTTTATTTTAAACTAGCCTACCTGACCGATTGAAATTTGAATAATTCATACAAACAATCTTATAGAAACAAGGAAAAGTACGGAGGAAGGAAAGGAGTTTGTCCCGGATTTTGACATTTTTTCAGGCAACTTTTCCAATTTTTGTTATTAGAATTACCTAATTCGGACTTTTACGAACATTTTAAAACAACAAATAGTCAAAGCGGTCCAGTCGATCTCAAATGATACGCTTACCAACGAACAGCATTTTATTTTTATTTACACTTGCCTCCAAAGTTAGTTGACATTTTTCCACTTCAGCTTTGACAATGAAAATTCTAGTGATCTAAATGTTTGAACTGCTATGACGTTTTTACTGACTGATTCAACTACCTTTGAGTTATCATAAACAATAGAAGTAAAATAATCCCTTAGCACAGGTATTTTGGCATCACAGCTAAAGTGGAAAAATGTCAACTAACTTTTGGAGGCCTCTGTATTAGATTGGTTCCAAGACTAAAAAGGAGGGCCAATCTACAATGCATTCTGTTATAATAAAAAATTACAAAAAGAATTTCGATGCCGCGGACAAAAGCTAGTTCCAATGAAAGGACAAACATACCCGTAATTGACAACAAGAAGTAATTACTTTATTAATAAATTAACACACAACAATTCATAACAGCGTGTTTGTTATTATCCCGGCGCTATTACTAAATCATTGTTACAGCAAAATTCATCAAAGCAATGAAATACTGCCTGTTATCACGTACACCCAGTAATTATACCTTTAGTTGGAACACATAATACATAATAGTACAAGTACAGAAGATTCACTCTGCAAAATCATTTAACTAAATAGTGACTTTTGCTACGACATAATAAAGTGCAATTCAGATCGCACCGTGCGTGCTAATTGCCTACAAGTATATTCACCTAGAAGTTGCCTCTCTTTCTAACGCGTAACTCTTATCTTTTCTATGTTAGGGTTATCTTCTTTTAAAGAATAATTAATGTGAATATTTCATTACCAGTTAGTTATGTATGGTCACAAAAGTAGTAAAAAAAATGGCACGCTTAGTTTTCATACAGATCGTGATACTAGCGTTATCTAGGTCTATCTTTATCTGTGGTATTGAACTAACATGCAACCGATCCAGCCCACTGATTTGGTCAGACAAGTTAAGCCTGCCGCTTACTTGTATCTTCATACCTAAAATGCGGAGTGCGCCTGCTCTCGTTGTGGGAACAAAGGTGAAAATAATATTAGTACCTTAGTTACAGCGCCTTAGTATAAGTATCTTATGTGGTTATGATGTCAGAATAGACGAAACAGCAAAAGAGTACCGACAATTAATGAAAATTCGGGCGGATGGAATTCGAATCTATTGCGCAATGCATCATATAAATGGTACTATGGGCAATTCTGACTAAGGGTCGGTTCACATCTGACGGAAGATGCGTCGCGCGTATCTTCGGTCAAATAGGGTGTTTTCATATCTGACGGAAGATGAGTCGGGCGTAACTTTGTTTTGCCACATTACTACATTGCCGAATCGTTCTGTATCAAACATTTTCAATGCAAAAAAAACTTCGAACAGTCTGTACACAAACGATCTCCGCTGATGTTACGCCTAGTTTGAATGCATCAGTCAAAATATGCGTGGCGCGACGTTGCCGCTCTTACGTCGGCCGACAATGCGTTGACGGCAAAGACCTTTACACTTCTTAAACAAGTGTAAGGTGTTTGGTTGACGGAAACGGAACAGACGCTGTACGCTCGAGGCACTGACGCATCATCGGTTAAGTGTGGCGACCGATAATACGCGACACATCTTCCGTCAGATGTGAACCGACCCTTTTTTTTTTTTTTTTTTTGAGGATGCGAAATCATAAAATGACCCCTCCCGCTCCGGGTGGAGCAGAAGGGAGTGTCAGACTCTTACTGACTAAAACCCACCCGTGTTCATTCCTTAGCCCTTTGTGTTCCGGGGTAGCGGTAACCCTTTCGGACAATAAAAGACAAAGTCAAAGCTTTTATTTCAAATCAACACAATAAAAACAAAGTCGGGTTAGTCACCATTTTCCATGCAAAACGGAGTGTTATGCGACCAATACGCGACGCATCTTCCGTCAGATGAGAACCGACCCTAAAAGACAAAGTAAAATAATTTATTTCAAATCAACACGATAAAAACAAAGTCGGGTTAGTTACACTATTTAAAAATCAAGAACGGCTGGACCGATTGGTAGATTGGTCTCCGCCCCGAATAGCAGAATAACTATTACAACAAGGGAAAAACACGAAAAAAAATTAAGACGATTTCAACATTTTATTGATTCTGAGGCGGTGCGGAGTTCTCCTGGTCACCTTTTACGCACATAAAAGGCACTTTGAACGTCAAAATCTGTCGTCAAAAGAGATCATTATTTTGTTGCATTCGGCACCCTAATTGCGTAACACACTATCAATCGGAATCTGAATCATTTTGAAGCAAATTGCTAATCCATTGCTTCATGAGTTCGAAAAATTTGTCTGCTCAACATGTAAATAACGCAATGAATGTTGTTGAACTGTCAAAATGAAACCGATTCCGATTGATAATGTGTTACGCAATTGCCCCGCCGATCCGATACTTACCGTGCGCAAACGATCTTACGGCTCAAATACACGGTCTACTCCGTTCTAAACAATACATAATTTGTAAAAGACAGGGAGTGCGTAGATACACCTAGTTACCGGTCGTCATCGGACGATGTCGGTTGAATGAGTGTACGCTCTCACTTTCTGTTACAGTTCTTTACATTATTTTACCTCTGACAACAGCAACCTAATAGCAACCTTACTGCAACGATAATAAAGATTTTTATGAATTTGACAAACTTTTCGATGGCAGCAACCTTATGTGCATATCGGGTAGGTCTGAGAGTCGGCCAACATCTATTTTTCATACCCCTATTATTTTTTTTTCGCAAAACAACGTTTGCAAACAGAATTATGTCTGAGAAGCGGCCAACATGATCTATTTTCCTACCCCTATTTTTTTTTTTTACAAATCGTCGTTTGCTGGGTCAGCTAGTAATTAAATATATTTGGTGCGAGCAACCGAATTCGACCGACGAAGTACGACCATATGCTAGTTTGGCCGATGACGGATTAGGTGTACGAATCGTCAGCGTCGTCAGCGCTTTGATAAGCAACAAAGGAGTTCTACCTAACTATAGACAGTATCAGATTACCAACTCAAGCATATAACATTGTCCGACCATTCGCTAATTAGGATAATGCGGCCGTCTCTCACCAGCAAGTCAGGCTTCCCGGCAAGTGATACGGAAGCACTAATCACGTCATTACGGGGTCTTATTAAAATTCTAATTAGAGCCATCAAGGGAACTGGAAAATTAAAACTCCGACGGCTAAGTCATTTATGGAGACGGGATTAATTTATTATGAGATAAAATCTTTTTTATTTTATTAGTCTTTCATCTCGGCTTGTCGGGTCTTCTTAATTATTGTAATCGGTTCTTTTTGTGAAATTTTAGGATGATTGTTCAAATGTTCAGACACTTGCTAAATAAGATTTTAGAACAGCGCAATTTGTTACTTGGTTCATTAAAATGATCAATTATTAGGTGCCGATATTCCTTTTGTATGCTAGCTACTTACCTTGTGTACTTAGTATCTTAAAAAGATATAAAAGTTTATTTATTAATCATCATAAAATGAACAAAGTACAATGAAAGAAATAAGGAATAAATGAAAATTAAAAAAACATTGATCTGTACTGCTTTAAACAGTTCCTTATGAGCCTAACGTTCCAAACAGTATTTTTTAATGATCCGAAAACGGTTAAAGCTTGAGGCAAAATGTTACCGCCATGACAGTAAACTTTAACGTTTTATTTTCAGTAAATGCTATGTTCGATCATTAAACGTTACTATTTTGTCTTTAATTGTTTTACAAACATTTCTTCTTACTGCATAGTCAGTAAATCATAATGAAATCACTTTAATGTGGTGTAGTAAGAAATTATTTTTTTGTGTACCTTGTTTTTTTGTGTTTTTTTTTCTCTGCATCATGTTTGCCGCAATTAAACGTATTTTCTTACTTTATCTTTCAATACTAGTACCCTATGTCAGAGAAAAATGTGTAAATTTGATTTGAAAAGGACACTATGCCAGAGCAGCGGGATTGTCGGGGCAGCGGGATTGCCGGGGCAGCGGGGTTGCCGGGGCAGCGGGATTGCCGGGGCAGCGGGATTGCCTGGGCGGCGGGGTTGTCCGAAAGGGTTACCGCTACCCCGGAACATAAAGGGCTAAGGAAGGAACACGGGTGGTTTTTAGTCAGTAAGAGTCTGACACTCCCTTCCGCTCCACCCAGAGCGGGAGGGCGGTCATTTGATGACTTAACATACTCAAAAAAAAAAAGGATGGACACCGTTTTCCAACATTTTACAGCATTTTCCGAATGACATAAAAATGGACACCAAACCAAATGTCCTCTGAATACAACTGAAAGTCCTAATGAACGTAAAGTCCACATTGAATTAATCAAATCAAAATAGTGGCTACACCATATAGGGCGAGATACGGGCAAGTGTGATAAACTTATCTGATTAGGGAGGTAAGACCCTGGGCCGAGGCTTTTGAAATCTTACCCAAATCCCGTTAGCGAACCTTCTACGAGTTAATTGGGCATGCAATGGTGGAAATCATTTGGATATGGTTGCGCTGTGGCGCTACGTGAATAGATGTGATTATTTGGGTAAAGGGTTCCGTAAGGTTAACGTTAAATCTATCCTGGATCTACACCTACCGGTATACTATTTAGTTCCATCAATGCTTGGCAATTAAGAATAGTTTGATACTATGTTAAAGGCATGACCATAATTTTTATTTTCCATATCCTTATACCGTACCGTGAGGTCTGGTTCGAAGTGATTCGTAAAAAGACTTTCTGGAAGGACTTGGAGGAAGCCTTTGCCTAAATAATGACATCTGTTCACATAGTGCCACAAAAAAAGGTTATATTTTTCGAGGTTTTGCTCAAGGGCTTAATCTAGAAAGAGTTAGGAAGTTTCTCGCTCTGGATCCCTGACCGATCAGATATAGATTGGTCCCTGTTTCGGATGCCGATGAGCTACTGCTTTTTTATGTTAGTCTCTATATTCTATTGAAATATTTATAAAATGAAGAAATAAGATTTAAAATCAAAACTTGTCTAGCTACGCTTCCTATCGTTAGCTTTTTCTTTTTTACTGTAAGTATTTCTTGTGCGTGTCTAAAATAAAATATTTCATTTATTTTACCGTTATCTCTCAGTTTATTACAAAACCTAGCTAACTATATAATTTTGTTTTTTTAAATTATTCTACGTACGTCGCTTTCATAATTTGACTCGTGAAATTCAGGAACATAGTCTAATGGCTTACAACTGGGGAATACTGCTGAATTCAATGTACCTTGTTACGGCGGAAAAAAAACTTGTTTTCCTTAGAGAATCTTAAATCTGTAATAAATATTTTAATAGGTAAACGAGGTATTGTTTTTGGCGATACATTAAAATAACTCATCGCTACTCCACGTTTTACGATACCAGTCGACTATGAACGAATTTCACCAAACTTATAATATACCTAAATAAGTCTTGTCCTGAGATTTATAATATGACAGTTTTTCAATAAAGTTAACTGACTTTGGTAAAATCAACCCCTTTTTCACATCCACAAAAAATAAAATAAAAAGGGCTATTTGCAAACTAGTTGGAATTTAAATTTAGAAAAAAAGATAATTAAAAGAAAGAAAATACGTTTAGTTGCGGTAAAACATGGCACAAAATAAAAATAATTAAAGAAAGAATATGAGGAAGACGAATTTTTCCAATTTGCGGTAAATTATACGATTTAACCAAATTCATGAAACATTTTAATTTCGGGGCAGTGACACACCATAGATACACCTGGGTGCTCTCAGGTGAAACTAGGGTAATTCCGTGTACCATGAATATTAATCAATTGAGCTGGTACTGAAGCATATCTTCTAGAGAAAATTGAATCTATCCATTATGTTGGAGAATTGATGTAGGAGAATATTTAATTTATCCTTGCATATTATAAAATGAAACGTATCTCGATCTGTTTGATATTATAAGCAAATTTTTATTCAGAAAGAAAGACGACCCACTGACCAGATTTACATCCTTCACATGTTTGTTTCGTCTAGACAAAACCTCTTTCGTAAAACAACCACAAATTAAAAAAAAAAGCTCTCTTACCTCTTCATGCTTCCAATTTCAAACACGTTTATGTTGCCATGAAAACAAAATTAAGTCATACAGCAGAATCAGCAAAGATAGCGCTGTATACAGTATTCACGTAAACAATACACCTACTCAACAAACTGGAAAACACTGAGTTGAGAAAACAGATTTTAATCTCACCAACTCGCGGAGTCGCTGAATACAGCGTTAATATATTCCGTACTGTAGACGGAGTTTCGCTTAAATTGTTTTTTGGTGTAACACACTCGTAGCCGGCACTAGTGTTGGGAATTTGTACACAAATCATATATGCAGGCTGCAATACAATCGGCTGTGCGCGAGTTTTTGTTCCTGTTGTTTGCGCGGGAAGTGAAAAAATCTTTGTAATGAAAATAATACGCCGCCGTTTATTTATTTTTTGCTGTGCAGTAAGCAGAGGGTCGTAAAGGTTTGTGTCACATTTTATAAATCACACGTAAGGCACAATAAAAATGGAGGCAGGTACGAGATAGGTCCTATAAAAGTAGGGACCTCTTAACAAAATTGCAATGCCTTTGGATGATTATTATTTCAATACATTGTTTTTTTATCACAGCACTTTTGATACCAAAACTTATAAGACAGGTACTATTACTGCTAGTATAATACCTACCCGGGCACTAATATGGCACATCGATATCAGAAAGAATCCATCACACAGAGTTCATTGACAAATACAACGTTCTTCAAGAATACAAACTCACTTCACCTAAGTTTTTACGGTGAGATTTATACAGAATAGACCGCCAGTACTTTAACTACATATAGTATTTCTATTGCCAAAAGCAGGTACCCACAACCCACGCTCGATTTTCTAGCATTCGTGTTGGATATTTTCCCCGCCAGTAGGCTGAATACGAATTATGTTGGCATCGTTAGAACGCACACGTGTACCGTTAAAGCTTTGGATTTTAGGATTTGTACAGTGAAGTACTATGAAATTCTCGTAAAATAAGTTTGAGAAACTGTTGCATTGTAAATGATGCTGTTAGTTTAACTTATAAAGCGTCGGCTAATGAGACAATTAATGAATTATTTATCTATTGTTGTGAGGCTCCCGGTAGGAGTTTAGTTATGCTTTTAGCTTATAATGTAAACAAGAAGTTTAATTAGTCGTGATGAAAGTACAGACGCCAGCACATCAAGCTGCCCGAAACTGTAAAATTTTCCCAATCAACTTTGAACCTTGCGCTTTAGCGACAAAGTTCAAAATCTATTAAAGAAATTTGACAGCTTGTAGTAGCTTGATGTGCTGGCTTCTATACATGGGGATTAAACACAACTGGCAAATTGTGGGTATATACTATAGGTACTTACACCTCTGCTCAACCCTTTGGAAAAACAGGCACATTGTTAAGTTATGTTAGCTGTGACTACCAGCAGAGTTGCGTAACACACTATCAGAAGATAGCAATAAGTTTTATTCCGACAGTTCAACAGCATTCATTGCGCTATTTACGTTGTTAAGCAGACACATTTTTCAAACATATGAAGGAATGGATTAGCAATATCCTTCAAAATTATTCAGATTGAGACTAATAGTGTGTTACGCAACTAGGGTACATGTCAGTAGATGAAAGTAGACCGGTAAGGAAACGGAGAGTAAAGTTATCGAATTATTCTTCTATATCTAAACATGTAAAAGTAACACCAGGTACCCAAAAACTCGTCAATAATAACACAGATAAGTCATATCAATTCTGTCTGCAAAAACAAATAAACAATGGTAATTCAAATTCAAGTTTACCTCAAAATAAACAATATACTAAGATAATATTAGATGTATTTTAGCATGTTTTTATTTATCTAATATCACTGCAAGTCTTTGAAAACTTCAACAAACTCAAACACTTTTAGCAAAAACGAAATATTAAAATGTTTCACATTGCTCAATAAACTGCCGACCCATACATTTGAATATGAACGAAAAACGGGTGACAGAGAAAGAAAACAAATGCTTAAAGTGGAAAATAAGTTCAAAGCGAGTCCCGTATGCTTGGGCGAGAAAAGCCAGTGGAATGGAAACAGTTTCCACAAGAGCGGCTGGAGGGAGCCCGAGAAGATACCAGGGGTTCTCATTCATAACACGGGCGAAGTTAAAGGAATATTTATTTTTATTTATAGGTTGAGGGTAAATGCAAACGGCCGTTCGTTGTTGGCTGTTAATAAAAATATGTTATACTTTTTAGGTGACTTTAAAAAGTTTGACGCTCTCTGTAAGTTCAACGGTTTTTTGTGAATTTAATTCTATAAGGCTCGTGCAGATAGGCGCGACGTGACGGTGCTACGCGATTCTGGTAGAACAATTTCCACAAAGTTTTTCATAAAAATTGTTCGCGTCACGCTGTCGTGTCGCGCCTCTCTGCGGGAGCCTTTATTCGGGTTTTATATTGATTAAAATTTTCGATTGTATTTCTGTACGTATTGGTGCAATACTTTATGTATGTATGTACCGGAGCAGTCAATAGTGTCAATCCCAAGAATCAGGTGGAATGTTAGCTCACTTCAAGGTCACATCTCCTAACTTTTCACGCTGACATTTTTACAGAATAGATCAGCTCGACCAATTTACAAGATTATTCTTTGAATGATAGAGGAAGCCGCAACGTTCTTCTCACAAAATAATTACTTATAATATTTTCTCGCTCCAACATTAAAGTTGAGAATAAAGTGGTTTTAAACAAAAGGGGTTGTTTTTTTTTTTTGCTAGTTATTGAAAGCGAACATTTTAATAGCCGATGGCAAATACACTTATTTGTTAGAAAACCATAACCGTTGTCTAGGCGTGGGGGAGAGCAGGGATCGCTACCCTTTGTGAAAGAAAAAAAAAACTTTTTTTACAAAAAATACAACCGACTTCCAAAAAAACACTACAAAGTGAAAAATAACTTAAATTTCGGAAGTCGGTGTCGTTGGTTCCGCATTTTTTTATTGACACCGACTTCCGAAATTTAAGTTATTTTTCACTTTGTAGTGGGCCAGTTTGTAACCTATCTAAGTTACAATAGTCCAATGTCAACGGCTCATCACCTTTTACAAAATATTGCTTTTCCCGATGCAGGGACGTTAATTGTTGAGGAGTTCTCCTTGTAAAAACCAGAAGAACTGGAGCTGATTGAGAAGTCACCATCAGCTCCACTTCACGATACGCATTGTGCTTAGCAACCACATTAAAGTACCTAAAAGAATCGCAAACCGTGAAATATTTATTATTGAGTAGTTCCGATGGCCATCTGTGGTCTTCATCATCAGTTCCACTTCACCAAATGGTGCTTTCTGAGAGCAAATGCATGAGTTACTATAAAAAATACCCAAATCGCTATAGGAGTGCCTACAAAATTTGAGGGTTGCCCTCGATTTCTCCAGGATTCAATCATCAGATCCTGACTTGGTTACTATGGAACCATTTTAGTAGTATTTCCTTTCGAACAAAAAAAGAATTTTGAAAATCGGTCCGCAATTGGCGGAGTAATCGCGTAACAAACACACAAAAAAAAAACACCGTCGAATTGATAACCTCCTCCTTTTTTTAAGTCGGTTAAAAAATAAAGAAGTTTTTTTATCACATTATTGTGGTCTGAAGTGTAAAGATAAATAATTTTTGAGCCTCATCAGAATACTTAAGTTTCTTCTCTTACTTGAAACGATCTTTAATATTTTATTTAACGTTGCAGTGTCGCATTGGTGAACTAACATGTAACGTTTGTCTAGGGAACTCTGAATATTATTTATTTAGTTCCGTGGGTGTATAAGCTTCCCAGCTCACACTCGCTATCGGCTGGTTTGAGCTGCGAAGCTTAGACTCTGATGCAGTGAGAGCTCAGCTTAATTGAAATCTCCTGTTTCTGTGCCCTGAAGTACCCACCTGGCTAAAACAAGTGACTGTTTCGAAGCTATATGAATAACCACATTTCACCACGCCTGTTTTTCTCACAGACAGAGGACACCAACATTTTAACAATTTCTTTTTAGGGTTATTAGTTTTTACAACAATTTTATGCGGTACCACTTTACATTTTTAAGTTCTGTTTAATGTAGGGCGACCCTATTGCTATTCTTCTTCTTCATGTCGCTGGCATTATCTGAGTTATTTAAGATGTGTTGGCTCAAAATTTCGTCACTTACATAGCGTTATCGGTGGCAGGGCAAAGGTCACTTTAACTGCATGTTTGGAGCACAAAGGGCAGGACAGGAGTTGAAGCATACTTTGTGACACAGCTCCACATACACACCCTGTCCGTCCCTCCGAACCCTCCATCTTGGAAGAAAGGAGGGTCATGTCGAACTCCTACCGACTAAAACCCCGCTAATTCTACTACTGTCATAAGTCGGAGGCTCGCGAGATACTTGTACTTACATCAGCCGCAGCGGCACCTGCGACTGGCGAATATTAACCTAGCAAAAATCCAAACCAAAAGCTGCTACAGAGAATTCCATCAGGGAACGCATCTACTGAATCCAAACAAACTTACAAACATTATTAATTGATGAACAAAGGGTCATTGCAGGCTCTCTACCAGCAAACCTTTGATATTAGTAAGAAGTTTAATCAGTCATTGAGTCTGACGTAAGTCTGACCCTTTTCTCTATGCAGGTAATTAGTTGACATACCCTCAAGTAGGTAGCTAAAGTTAGATTAGAGTTATTTTACCTCTGATAGCAGTAACTTTGCAACTTTGTTGTAACGAGAATAAAGATTACAATGATTTTGACAGACTTGTCAGTGGCAGCAATCCAACAGCAACCTTATTAGAATGAGAATAAAAGCCACTGTGATTTGGACTACAAAGCAACAGAGGTATAATAACTGTGAAAAGACTTTACGTGTTGACCCCTTCGCTTTGGTGATCATTTGTCTTTATTCGATTGGATTTGTCTATCTACTTAGTTGACTCAAGTAACTCATGCCGCAGAATGCCTCAGACACTTAAGGCATAGACAAGGCATTCCTTGTCTCATCATTAATTAACGTTTTGTAAAATCTTGAAAACCTCCAATTCAGCAGGATTTCCCGAAATTCAGAGTCACTCAGTGTTAGAAATGAATACTTAAGGCATGCAAAATCTGAATAAAAATTGTATGTGGAATTGTCGATAAACTATCGAGATTCCATAGTAGCGTGAGGTTATAATTCACCTATAGGCTTAGAAATTGTGTTTGGCAAATGGACTGGCCTCGAATATCACTGGCATCTTGGGGTCGATATCGCCCCAAGCAACATTTATAGGTGCGGTGGTAGAACTAAACTGCGTTCAAAATTTAGTTTCCACACCTGTAAACAAATATTAGTTTTTGGAAAAATTACTTTACTATCTACTTCATACAGGTCAGTTTGAGCTACAACTTTATCATTTTTATTACATTTTCGATAGCACTAGTCATTCCAAAATCAATTTTAACTACACTGAGTTAAAGTTGATATTTAATGAACTGAAAATAACATCAATTGGGAAGAAGGAACTGAATAGACGGTACGTCATAAAAAAAAATGCCATCGACACGCTAAGAAGAAGTGGTTACGTTTTGTATTTACAAGACTTTTGCGGTTTATCAATTCGTCTTTTAGTCCTCGAACAAGATGCGATAACCGTTTTATGTATAGGCAATCAGGGTGGTTGACAAGCAAATTGACTACCAAATTGTCCGAATAGTTCAAATCAGAACTGTAATGGTATTCTGTAAAAATCTCACCGTGAAAACTTAGGTGAAGTGAGCTGTCGCTCCGCCTGATGTTAGGGATTGCCCCTATTGATAGCTCACTACACGCTCACTTCACCTAAGTTATCACGGTGAGATTTTTACAGAATCGACCGGCTGTTATTCTGTAACAATCTTATGAAATGACTGTAACGCGGCAATTTGACGAAGTGTGTCAATCTGATAACCAACAAATTGCTCAAAGTAAGCAAAGTAAGTGTCTGGTTGAATACTAGAAAATTAAAATTGTGCACACATTTTCCCAAACCACCACCAAACTTTTCAACTTGTACGTCAACGCGCTGATAGAGGAGCTCAGTAGTACCCTTGTCGGCTGCCATATTGATGTATGTCTCAATAATATCAGTTACGTGGACGACATGGTGCTGCTGAGTGCTTCTGTGTGTGACCTTTAAAAACAGTTGGGCATCTGTGAAAATTACGCTTTCAGCCATGGCTTGATTTATAATGTCAGAAAAAGTGAATGCATGGTTTTTCAGGCCAGAGGAAAATATCCAAACACAATACCTGCCATAAAATTATGTGGAACACCACTGAAGAGGGTGGAACATTTTAAATATCTTGGGCATATGATTTCCTCTGATCTGAAAGATGATGCAGACATAGAGCGAGAACGCAGGGCGTTGTCTATAAGAGCGAATATGATGTCCCGCAGGTTTGCTCGTTGTACCAACCACTGAAGTGTAAAAAAAACATTGTACAGAGCATATTGTACATCTTTCTACACGAGCAGCCTTGCGTGTGCAATATAATAATGCATTCAGGGTGCTGATGGGGCTGGCCCAATTCAGTAGCGCATCAGGTTATGTTCGTCGAGTCGCAAGTAGACTGTTTTTATTCTACTATGCGAACACGATGCACATCTCTGGTGCGCAGGGTTCGGGCTAGCTCCAGCGGCATCCTGAGGGCATTCGCGCAGAGGTTCGATTGCCAGTACCTGAACCATTGCTGTATGGTTCACATAATAGGCAATCGAGATA
Source organism: Globia sparganii (assembly GCA_949316385.1). NCBI lineage: Eukaryota > Metazoa > Arthropoda > Insecta > Lepidoptera > Noctuidae > Globia > Globia sparganii. The sequence continues at coordinate 9,254,316 of OX438675.1, read as the reverse complement.
CATTATAATAATATATTTAATGGTCTTTCTAATTGTATATGTTTTTATTTTATTTGAGTCATTTTTGTGCATATGATCCTATGTTGGTCGAAATAAACGATTATTATTTTTATAATTTTAAAGAATAATGTACGTACTACCGTAGATATAGTTGAAGAAAGTTTTCTTTCTAGGGAAAAGTAGTTATACCAAGAAAAAAATTTGTTCTCTTATTTTGTCAAGAAACAATATTTCTCAAACTCGATATAAATACCGATAAGTTTGGCCTAACGTATAAGAGTCTACTTAGTCAGTTAACTTTTCCGATACGCTATATGGTTTTATTCGGATAATATCGTACTATTAATAATAATGCTAAAGCTGGTCCCGTATATTTTTTGTGTGGATATTTTTTCGCTTCCCATTACCGATTAAATTATTTATTACGGTACTGCTGTAATGACAATATATTATGGAAGGCTTTCGAAGAACCATAATTATCATCATCATATTCGTACGTAATAATAACTTTCAAAACTCATTAGGTAGGTAACAGTTGATAAAAATTAGCAAAAACATTTTGCTGGACCTATCACTAGTGTAGACATCCCGAATTTACTTGCATTATGAGGACCAGTCCGACTAGTTTTAGAAATAAGTACCCAACTCCAACCGATCTATTCTGTAAAAACATCACCGTGACAACATAGGTGAGGTGAGCTTAAATGACGTTCCGATGTATTCTGTAAAAATATCACCGTGACAACTTAAGTGAGGTGAGCTTAAATGACGTGCCGATGTATTCTGTAAAAATATCACCGTGAAAACTTATGGAAAGTAAGTTAATAGAATCAATCAGCATTGGGTCGAAATACAGCTCACTTCAGGCTCACTTCACGGTCACGGTTCACGGTGAGATTTTTACAAAATAGACCGGGAGGTGACTAACTCTTGCAAACAAGTCGAGAAATCTCGAATCCATACCGAAACGCGCGTGTAAATCTGTTCAGTTCATACTAAAAATAAATATGATATCAATACCAAAGAATAATACAACTGAAACCTCGATATATATTTTTAGTCAGTATTTTTGTTCGGCAATACACTCAAATCGGTCAAGCGTTTAGGTGCCACAAGTACTAACTATAAAATTTCGCTTCAGGCTGTATTTGCTCGACCATTCAACCTTTTGGATATACATTATCTGGACTATTGGAGCTCAGGTAACAGATTGATATTTGGTTGAGATTTAATAAAGTTAAGATTATTTTTTCTTTCTTTGTTTATTTTTACCTAAGCAGCTGTTGCCGGCGACTTTGTCTGCGTATATTTCATCATTATGAAAAGTAACCTGTCTTTATCGCGCTGATAAAGTCAACGGTTGACCGTATTGCTGTATCTGCAGTCATTGTTTTCCTGCGGAGATTTTTGGGTACAAAACACCACAGTAAATAAACTGATATTGCTGCATGCATTGCTGAATGTCGCATAATCTATGGAATGAATAGACTGAAATAGTAAAAAATTAAACTGAGTGTTCTTGGTTCCAGGCTACCTATCTGTCAAATTTCATAGCGATCGGTTACGGCGAGAAAATTTAAAGAAGAAAAGAAAAGAATTAAGTTTATTTGGCATATGTCATAAATACACATAATATGAAAATCAAAGAATACATTTTAATTTAAAAATATATCGTACCTCACGGCTTCGCCAGAGTTCAGTAAAATGCCAGACAACTAGTGCCTGACGCTGGTAACAGACAATCAGAGTTAGCCCAGGCCCAGGCAGGCGTATTTTTAACGCGGCGATTTTTTTTTCGCACTGGATATTCAAATCCCGTTATTGAGCCGAGAATTTGATTGAGAATCCAACAGAGCGCATCCCAGTTAGTAAAAAAATTACATTGTTGGATTTTCAACCCTCGGCGCTAAGGAGAGCGTTGAAAATGGCAATCACGGCCTATGGCATTAAGTCCACTTCTGTACATTTCCGTGCTTGATATATGAAATAAATAATAAAAAAATCCAATGCGCGAAAATAAATCGCCACGATAAAAATACGCCCGCGCGTTCCTGGACTTACATTCACATTTATGATATTAAGTACCTATAGGTATGGAAGAATGAATACAAAAAGCAGCTGGCATTATGTAAACGGTTATTTTTCATCGTATAATAGTCCTGGGTATACAAGGTAACACACCTTAATCGTGCCCTTCGGGGATCAAATATGCGGACGGGCAAGACGTTAGTTCTAAAGTATTTTTATCCTTCGTTTTATATGTTTTTTTTTATATCGAATATTATTTTTCATAAACCAATCGTTGGCAGTTTGATTCGTTTGGTTCAACGTCCTTTAACTTATATTATTTTATTTTATTTGGGAAACAAACATAAGTATAAAATTAGTTCAACACAATTCAGAAACAGTTTCCACAGATTAATATAAAAGTAAATACCTAACAACTACCAGAAGTTCACATCGTTAGTATAGATAAACTCACCTGCGTGATTTCGGAATTTATTCTCACTTCATCTTTGTGTACTTACCTATTATTATTGGTCCCTCGTTTCATAGCTTGTCAATTTTAGTTCAACAATATCGTCAGGCGAAATCGCTCTACCCATCCCGATCAATGGTCCTAATACATCTGCGTAGTTGGCAAATGAGAGTCTAAGGGTCAGCGCAGACAGAGAGGAGCGCAGCGGAGAGGATTTTATTAAGGCACTCGAAAATCAACTTTAAAATTATTGAAATAAAGTGCATATATGCTTGAACCTGACAAAAAATGCTCGCACGTCCTCGAGGATACGCGGGGAGGCACGCGCGCGTTTATTTCAATAATTTTAAAGTTGATTTTCGAGTGCCTTAATAAAATCCTCTCCGCTGCGCTCCTTTCTGCCTGCGCTGACCCTAAATAGTAAGGTTCACTTATAAGTCATAAAAGACCTCGTTGATCAAAGTGCTATTGGGTTTTTCCACCAAGAATTTCTCAGTAACAGCTTTTATTTTATGGATGGGAAATCATCAAATGACCCCTTCCGCTCTGGGTGGAGCAGAAGGGAGTGTTAGACTCTTACTGACTAAAACCCACCCGTGTTCCTTCCTTAGCCCTTTATGTTCCGGGGCAGCGGTAACCCTTTCGGACAATCCCGCTGCCCCGTCAGTAACAGCTTGGAGTCTGGATTAATGCTCGGATATTACTTGGAACTTTAACATAACAGCAGCATCTTTCTACTTTAATTTTATAATATGCCGTATTTCTATATATTTTTCTATGTGAACATATATCACACTAATATTATAAAGGCGAAAGTTTGTGAGTGTGGGTGTGTATGTGTTTATATGTTTGTTACTTCTTCACGCTCAAACGGCTCTGGACCAATTTTGATAAAATTTTGTATGGAGGTAGCTGACACCTTTTTTTATAACATATAAGATACTTTTATCCCGGTATTCCCTCGAGATCGACATTTACATGGGTGAAACCACGGAGCGCTCCTAGTAATAAAATAAATAAATAATAATTGATGAAACGCCAGTGATAGATAGATAAACCATTTATTCAGTGGACACAAAAGACATAGCACAACACACAAAAGCACAATTTTAAGATAACAAATTACATGAACATAATATAAAGACAAGGTGCCAGCATACAAAAAACAAAAACGAAAACATACTTAACGAGATTAATCCTCACTCTTTACCGGCAACCTCATAGGTTGAAAAGTGAGATGCCATTTTAAAAAAATCTGACATACTTTAAATGGTGCTTTTAATGGTGGTGGTAGCTGTACTATAGATACAGCTACCACCACCATATATGTCGGGAAATACAGACAAATATGTTATGTTACTTATACCTAAGTAAAATCAGTAACATGTTCTCAAAACAGTATTTATGTTACCAGTGCTTGGCAGTAAAAATGGTTCACCTACCCACGTAAACCAATAACATAACATTCCCAGATGTAATTTTTCACAAGCTCGACTCTGTTATATTATTATAAAACCTTTATTTTTCGTGACCCAATTCAAAAACATGAGACATTTTCGTGATTTGAAAATAAAACAATAAATTATAATACTCTTTCAAAGCTGGCACTATTCCTTTCTTTTATCAGTGATAGTTTTCTCGGCAAAACTTATCTTCGTACAATCGTTCGGGCCCGTAAAGTGTAAAATTCGCATGGATGCTCGGAATATTTATTACATTGAGAGTGAATAAAATACTTCAGACCGTATTTCGGCCACGGCCGGTGGCCAATCTCAACGGAGACTAGCCTTCGGTGCGGGAGATATTGTAGTGCACAAGTGTGCGCGTAGACACAGGTGCACTCCCTCTTCCCTCACTCTCATAGTCCGATGGGACGACAATCCAACACGACCGGAGAGAGATTAAACACAGGACCAATGGCTTACCGTGTTTTCTGAGGCACGGGGTATCACACCGCCAACAGGACCCTACGCTCAGCAGTCGCGCTTGCGACCACAATACCTACGGGGGGTGGGCAGAGAGTATGTGATACGTATACGAAGAAAAAGCGTGGGGATTGGCACAAGAAAAGAGACCTACATAATATGCCCAGCAGTGGGTATAGTCGGGTTGTGGATGCTGCTGATGATCTGCTATGTCGTAGCATCATGCCTTTTTTCCTCGTACCGAAATTTTTGTTTTTATTTGAATTTTACTTTTTATTTTTAATTTTCATGTTTCTATGAGATGTGTAAATTAGTTTGTGATATTCCTGGTTATTTGATATATTTTATTTTCATAATGTCTTGACTAACTATTTACACTAGATAAGTACTAAATTAAAAGACTAACTAATTTAATTTAATTTCTATTCTTTAAAATGTTCAGTAACATTATTGAGTTTTAAATTATAAAGATACAAACTTTTAATCGATATAACATCACGTACATATTTTAACTATTACAACATAGATCTACAATTAACCCACTGGCTGCGATTAGAATTGAAAGCATCAAAAATCATATTTTTGCAAACAATATTTGGGACATTCGTTTAAAGACGCAAACAGTTATTAATTCGCTGGTTTTTAGTCATAAACCTGCTCCTCCATAGCAAAAATGGACATGAACGATAGGCTTACGTAATAAGTATTAAGAAATAACTACAAAAAGATTGAGGGAAATGTTTTTAGTAAAATTGTAGACTTTCGTTGTAATAGTAAAAATGCTCAAGATGTTATTTCCCATAAGAAAACAGCACCCAAATTGCGTAACACACTACTACTCTCAATTTGAATCATTTTGAAGCTTATTGCTAATCCATTGCTCCATTTACGTTCGAAAAGTGTGTCTGCTCGACAACGTAAATAACGCAATGAATGTTGTTGAACTGTCAAAATGAAACCGATTGCTACTGATAGTATGTTACGCAATTACCCTGCTTACTTTTTTTTCTAGCCGGTACTTAAATTCGTACCAAATGAATGATGTCTTTTCTCAATTACTTAATTATTATTTTCCTGGTTCAGTCAAAAAATACACACGAGCTTTTCACCAAAAAAGACAAACCTACGATATGTAGCACCGGATGATTTTATAATTAAAGTAGTGTATTGGTACAAGCAGTAAAATAGAGTACATAAAAGACAGATATTATGTAAGTTTAATTAAATGGAACGAAATAAACAAGTGATACAGAACATTCGTCAAAATGATTAACATGCAGACTTTGCCTGCCTTCTCAGATATTCAGTTCAGTAAGGTATTACAAATAAGAATACCACCTTCCGTTTCCCGTGAACGTCGAAATTCAGACACATTTTTAAACTACCAAACATCAGATATTTGGCCAGAAACATTCATCGGAAGCTTTACTCCCTAAGGAGGTTGAAACGTTAGGTACTCCTTTAAAAAACATAAAAATATTTTGTGGATTAGTGCGACTCGATTGGTGCAGAGACCGAGAGACTTGTGCGCTTAGGGAAATCATATTTATGTCGCTTACTGACAAAAAAACACGGATAACAATTATTTTGACGGCTGGAAAATTCGAGAAGGCAACTGCAACTTTTGAATGCTTTTGTTCAGAATACCTTATTAGTTTTAAGGTAATCCGAATTGATGTGTGCGAGAGAGTTACTTTTGCAAAATTAAAAGCGTTTTATACCTACTTTGCAGACGTAGCCTATACATATGCTGTAGTCTGTACCTACCTTTTAAATGCATAAATTATGAGATGTTAAGGAGTAATCCAACATGAACGGCACTTAAATTCAAATAAATGAATAGCGATAGAATAAAAGTGATAAATTCCGACTACCTACATACAGCATCCTAATTGCGTAACACACTATCAGTAGGAATGGGTTTCATTTTGACAGTTCAACAGCATTCATTGCGTTAATTACGTTATTGAGCAGACACACTTTTCGAACGTAAATGGAGCAATGTATTAGCAATAAGCTTCAAAATGATTCAAATTGAGAGTAATAGTGTGTTACGCAATTAGGGTGCAGATTCCCAAAACTCAGTACTCAAATTCTTTCCGATCTATATTTGACGTTCGAACTGTATGAGTACCTACTTACTCGTATCTATCCGTGCGTCGGATTCCGCGCATATTTGGTAGCGAAAGAATGTTTGAATGCTTTTCAAAGCCATTGCATTCGTTCACGGTCGGCTATCTCCGCCAGCGTTCGTGTATGGCTTAATAAAGTTATCGCAGTTCGCATTGCAATGTGAACATTTCCGTTTTCTGTCAAGTGTTATCGATTCATTTGTTTTCCATTTCCTACGAAATAAATAAAGGGGTTTTCAATAGGGACCGGGTTATTTGAATTGAATAAAAACACTTTGATTGTTTACAATTAAATTATATTATCTTCTCTCAAACGTGCTTGGAAATTTGAGCATTATTTTGACAACCTTCTTCGAGATAAATCGAAATTGCTGTACTGGCCAAATACATGCGAGCAGCGGCCAGCAAAAGTTGTATGAAAATCCATATCTGTCGTGGTTTAGCGGCCAAATAAATTACATAGAAAACTCCTAACTGTCGTGAAATTTAAAAATGGAACGATCCATTATTCCGAAACATGGCGACCAAGGAGGTGACTTATCAAAGGTTTTATTTAAATTTCGAACTCACTTGCAAATTAATAGAATGCTGTTTATTAAAAAAGAAAATGGAACTGGTTTGCAAATAGAAAGCCGTTTAATTAAAAAAAAAACAAATGAACACTTTAACGCGGGAAAAATTATTTTTGTTCGTTGTTATTCATTGATTTTGAAAAGTAATTGTAACGCGCCAATAGACAATCTAATACGGGTAATGATACCTTGTCTATATTTAAAAACCCTTTACAATAAAATTATTACGGCCCGTTCACACACAAGTCCGTCTTGATGATTTGTGATTATATTTTGAATGGATTGAATGTTTTTAATATATATTGCGAGTGAATACGATTGTAGGAATAAATCGATCTAATAGATAAATTGTGATGATAATTCCAACAAAAATGTACAATTCATCCATGCCTGAAATAGCTGTTTCTTAGTAACCCGGCACGGGTCATCTAGGTGCTGAAGGTAAATTCACGCTTTGATAAACTTAAGTAATTTAATAATTACTAAATTATTATACAGTGTGGCGATTCGGTTATCACATTAATTGAAACCACATATTCATTACGTATTTTAAACATACCTACACTATTAAAATTAATAACAATTAACATTCTAGCCACGGGACCTTTTTTTTTTGTTTGAATAATGAGCAACATTAAACTTAATTTGTGATTAAGTATTTGGTAAGAATGCCATAAAGTTTATCTTGAATTGTTGAGACCATCGCCCCGCACGTGTTAATGCCTTGTTATCAAGGGTGGTATATATCGTGCCAATTTTTAAACCATTTACTTTGTTCGAAAAATTAATTTTCTATTTTTAATCGAATTGTTTATTTTATTATTTTAATACACTGATAACAACTTGTAATACCGCTGTACAGTTTTATGTGATATCCTAATCGCCACTCTGTATGAGCGTGATATTAGTCAACAGAGATACCTACATTAAAAACACAACAACAAAGGAATCTAAAGTAACATTAAGCCTAAGCATTAATGAAAAACATTTACTAACGAACATAGTCTTAACCTTAATGAACGTTTGAAGTAGGCAATTAAAGGTTAAAAGGTGATTTTCAGAACCCAAATTGCTTGTAGAAAATAACATCTCGAAAACATTTGGCTTGATTACGTACATTAGCAGAAAACGTTATCATTAGTGGCTATCTCTTAGACTAAGATTTGAAGGTGGCATCGGAGTTGTGTTTCTAACGCCTAATCTATATTTTAGATCTATACCCGGTATAACACTTTAGATAAGATACCTACACTGGCCAATGTCGTGGGATGTAGGCTCAGTGGTCATTGTGCGCGTTAGTCGTAAAATCCGATGGCATAGCCACAGCGAAGAGTCTGTACCTACAGTCTACACCTGAGGAGGTTCTCGTGAGGTAATTGAATAAATGGCTTAATTCGGTAAGCGGTAGGTACTCCTGGACACGGCTCATAATTGGTAGCCTGTTCCCGGTAATGTGAATAAACTTTTATACAGCGTTTATAGCTTCAGCCCACAACTTCGTCCGTGTGAAATTTTTTGTTCCCCCAACCTACCCCGACGCATCGCATCCATTGCCCGCGGTATTACTTCGTTTCCCCTTAGCGTTCCTTCTTATTTTTTTTTCTTTTTGCTAGGCCTCTAATTCTTGCGTGTTCATATATAGGTAGTCTATCCTCAAGAATTGGGCTATAAAATGTAAGTATAAAGATTTTTTTAAATCCGACTGGTTGTTCCCAATATTAGCGCGTTTAAACAAACTCATCAGCATTACATATTTTTAGTATATAGATGATTTTCATATTACTTACTATGTTTAGCCATAGGTACCTACATAATTTTCAGTGGTTATGACCTGACTCTAATAATTTGAATAATAGAACAGATAAACGACCCAGTTAATGAGATCATGTAATGAATATGTAATGTTATTTCTTTATAAGTACTTATGTTGTTTGTCATGATTGGAAAAACTGTGAGGGTGTAGCGTGTTTACCTTGATTGTAAGAAAACACAATACATATGGAAAAATCTTCATACCACACTGTCTGATATATTTTTAAATCAGTTTCATTGAATTGTGCAGTCAAAAAACTTTTTACAAAAAAAAAAAAAAAAAACAACCGACTTCCAAGACACTACAAAGGGAAAAATAACTTTAATTTCGGAAGTCGGTGTCGTTTGGTTCGCATTTTCGTTGTTTGCCACCGAATTCCGAAATTAAAGTTATTTATCACTCTTTTTTGGAAGTCGATTGTTTTTTTTATTTGTAAAATAGTTTTTATTTTGCACTTTTAAGTTATAGTTACACCACAAAAATTTGTACTTGATAAGTAAATATCAGTGACAGGAAGTCATTATAACATCATCAATATAAACTAAGTGGCTAAAATACGTATTATTAAAGCTAACTCAAAAACTACCCAAGCAAAGTTAATAAAATGTATACGGGACCACCCCTGAGGCATACCCTATCCATTAAAAAAAATTTTTTTTTAAATCGATTTACAATGATATCGCGTAACTAACACAAAAACATACAGTCGAATTGAGAACCCCTCCTTCTTGAAGGCGGTTAAAAATACAAGCGAAAACCACAAATAAATAAATGCTCGGTCAATCAATAATCAATCAAGTCGGCCTATATCAGATTCACTGCTGAATATAGACTCCTCCCAGACTGCGCAGGATGCGCGTAAGTGCTATATTGTAAAGAAATGACGTAGAAGAAAATTCTAGAATGAATATTTTATTTCTTTTTAAATAATTTAAAACATTAGTTATAAATCTGTTTGCTCGTGATGACACATCACATTTTTCACTAAATAATCATTATTATGTAAATATCTTAGAATGTTCTAAAACACCTAATAGCCATCATAATTAATCTTCCATTGTATTTCAATGTCTAGCTTAAACTTAAAAGCGAATTAAATAATTGAACTCATTTATTTTAGAGCTATAAGACCCAGTTAGATTTATTGGCAGGGTTTAATAGTAAAACACCTGGGTGATAGATTTATTTAACCGATAGTTAATTTAGTTTCAGTTGACCTTTGATAAGGGTCGAAATATAAATTAACCCTATATTAAATAGATACCAATTTCATCATCTGCTAGTGGTGGGTCGTTGTCGAATTTTTGACGGACGAAACGCAACCGTTCTCCCTACGACGAAAACGGTTGCAGAAAACGGTCGTCGTTGCAACTGGTTTGAAGACAGCTTAAAGGACGAAAATTATCCAACATGGAATAAAATTGCGTTTTCAAGGTTTTCGTTTTTCGTCGAAACTGGTAATACATTAACGACTGTATTTCATCTACAAAAAGTTCTCTTTTTATTGTAAGGGCTGTTTTGTAAACGAAAACGAACGCGGAACGAGAGACGACACGACGACGCGACGGACAAGTGTGATAGAGTTGAACCATTTCATTCTGGACTGTATTTTCATAGGCGTAAAATAAAAAAGTCGCACCAAGTAATTCGAATACTGGTTGGTGCAACGAAGGTTGTTTGAACCCAGGACGTAAAACAGTTGCATCTTTGTAGAATGCAAAACGCGGTCTTTGGAAACGGTTCGTCGTCGCAACGCCCACTCTTATCATCTGCTTTGTCTTTTCCCAACAATACTGGGGTCGGCTTCGTCAAACCGAATTCAGTTGAATACCATAATTTTACAAGAAACGACTGAGTATATGACTTCCACAACCCAGTTACTGGGTATTACGATACCCCTTGGTAAGACTGGTTGTTAGACTTTTCGGGCTTCTTATGACACGTAACGACTGTCAAAGATCCACCAATGACAGCCGGGATCAACGGCTTAACGTGCTTTTCGAGGCTCTTAGGGGTCTTAGTGTGTATAGATGCACGAACCAACCGCGACAAGCGAAGCTTAACCTGATCGATTGACTCGTGCGGCTGTTATTAATTAGTCACAAGCCCCACTAGTTCCTAATTTACTGTGTCAATAATACTTAAAAATCATATGATACAGAACTAATCGCACAGAAAAGTTATTTTAAGCGATTCCCAAAAAGCCCGGAGAAGGTTCTGAAAGTTATGTTATAAACCTTCTCCGAGATTTTTAAAGTCGCTCAAAATAACATTTCTGATAAATTAGTCCTGTCTCGTCAAATTAGAAAATATCTAATATCAATTAGAAAAAGATAGAGGCTAAGTAAAGCCAATGAAATTATTTGATTAGAACAACTTAAACTGTCCGTACTTATATTCAAATCGCAACTATCATTGTTCAACGGTTGAATGGTTATAACGCAGCAACTTTGCATAGTGTGTCAATTTGATAAATCTTTAAGGGTGTTACCACACCAATCGATCGATCGTCGATCGATGCAATCGATCGATGGTAGAATTGGTAGAATAGATTAGTCGACGTCGATCGATAGTCTCTACCACACCAATCGATCGATAGTCGATAGATGCCATCGATCGATAGTCGATAGATGCCATCGATCGATAGTCGATAGATGCAATCGATCGATAGTCGATAGATGCCATCGATCGATGGTAGAATAGAAAATCGTACTGGCCAACAACAACACGTCCTCTTGTGAATACATTTCGAAAACTGATGGAATATAGCCGGGGTCAATCAATCTACGTCGACCGATGCAGTCGACCGATGCTATCGACCGGCAATTGATCGATTGGTTAGTCGACCGGTATCCGTCGATCAATTAAAGCTACCACACCAATCGATCAACGTCGACCGATGTCGATCGATGACATCGATCGACGATCGATCGATTGGTGTGGTAACACCCTAACTTCCCCCACGATACATTTTATATAATTACTTATGTAGAATAATGCCATACGTCATTCTCTACCAAATAACATTAGGGTGCAGACGCCAGCACATCAAGCTAGTACAATCTGTCAAATTTCTTTAATAGATTGTCAACTTTATCGCTAAAGCATAAGGTTCAAAGTTGATTGGAAAAATTTGTCAGTTTCGGGTAGCTTGATGTGCTGGCGTCTGTACAAAAGAACACACCAACGAATTTTCCGTGACTATACAAAGAAGATAAAAGTTTCAAACACGTATAAAACATCACATTTATAAAGCCATAGATCCCGGCTAATAGGAAATCAGTGAGGCAACAAGATCTATTGGCTTACAAACTCATTTTACAAAGCTGATTTTGAAGACACTCGAGAGGGGAACGATTACTTCTCAAGCCTTCACGTAGATCTCAAAGAAAGGAAGATATTATGGCAAAATTGTGCTATGTCGCTTTATGAAGTGCAAAATGAGCTTACAACGAAAAAAAGTGTGTGTGTTCTATACACGGTGAGACGGTTATCGAAAAACAATGACAGTTTATAGAAAAGTGCAATACCTACGCGGTCAAAATGTATGGAACAGCAATTAAATTTAAACTTGTAATTAAATAAAAGATGAGTTTGAAAATTTATAAATGTAATGGGTCCCACCTGCTTCCAACTTTTATATATTTTAAAATGGGCTTGTTTTCAGCTTTCCAGTTTTTTTAGCTTGAAGATTTTACCGCTGGAAAAAACAAGTAATTAAAAAACCCGATTGGTTTTTTAATTACTTGTTTTTTCCAGCGTTTTAGTTTACAATATGTGAAAAATTTCCCACACAAATCGTAAAAACACGAACTAAATTATTTCGTGTTTTTTTACGATTTGTCCCTTCGAATTACTTTTAACCATATAAGTTAATAAGTTAGTATTATTTTTGTAATCACTTTTTAAAACCCTTTATTTTGATATCCCACTCTATGATATTAGAAGAAGATAAAAAATCGAACTCCACAATATAGCCAGTGACACTCAAGCTATCAAGACAAATCTAAAGACGTATTATTTATCCAAATCCGTTCATTCGTTTACGAGTTACGAGGGAACAAAGAAACGGACATACACATACATACTTACATACAGGTCAAACACATAACCCCTCGCCGCAGTCGGGTAAAAAAGTTAAAACTAAGTTTATCGATTTCAAAACGGACGTTTATCCATGGATGCGTTCCGATGGCCTTTCACATACAGGAACTGCACATTTATCGTGACAAAAAGTAGCCTACGTCATTCTCCAACCCATAAACTTTTTCTATGCAAAAAATGATGTCGTGACGTCACTCCATTGCTGAATGAAAGAAGGACAAACCGACAGATACGCTTTCGCATTTATAATATTGATGTGTACTGAATATTTACTGCGACATCTGTTCCTAGCATGCGATCCCGAAGGATATATAAAGTCAAGTGAAAAGACCTAGTGCACAAAGATATGACAATATTTCCAACATGGATATCAAAAACGAAGAAAGATTAGGAATTCTTACCCATAGAACCTAGAGAAGTGGCGCTTTCAAAGCGTTTCGTATTTCCACAACGAATTATAGTAGTTTTGGAGGATATCCCTTATCCATGTTATGAAAACATTTTGTTATTATTTCCTTAACCTCCTTCCAACTCTCTCCCTAAAACTGGTAAATTAAAATATAGTTTTGAACTTTTCATTCCTATCGGTACCTATTACTCGGAATGGACGAACATTTCAGTCAAGCGCCACAGAACTTTTTGTTCCAAGTACAAAGGTGTATCCATCGACGTACATATGTATGTCATTATTATTGGTTGTTGTACCAGGTTCCATACATTTTTGCCCATTGTTCTTTGTCTGCTAAACAATGTAAATAAATCAATGAACGTGGCAGAACTGTCAAAATGAAAAGCATTATGATCAATTGCCACCCCGGAGGAATACATACATTTTACATAACACACACTAATACAATTTTGACTTTTTCGCCAATATTATCCCTAATAGAATGTTACTGTGTCACATCCATCATATTTCTACAATCAGTGTTCCCAAATTACTTATTTTTACACAGAGTTACATCCAACGAACAAAGGATGGAGTATACCTGACAATAATGGCCTGAGATCGTATGATAAAGCACTTTGGATGATCAAACGTTATAAGTAAAGGGGGAAGAAAATTGGTGTTAAGTCGAGTATGAGGGGAAAAGATGTCGCCTTTAATGGACGGAAAATTGGTATATGACCAAATTTGACATGTAGGCTTTTTGGCTATATTTCAAAAACGTTTATACAGGGTCAAACTTAATTTATTGGTGAATCATCTTAGACGTGAACGGTATCGATATCAAATTATGTTAACACAAAAAATATATATATATGTAATGATTAATTGTATAGCAAATTGCTTAGCAGCAAATTGTCCGTACCTATACTCAAATTACAACTGTCAAAGAATGACAGCTGTTGTAATTTAAGTATCCATACAGCAACGCATATATGCAGAACACGGCAAATTGACGTAGTGACAATTTGCTCAACATTTAATTTCCCTTACTTACCTTATGTATTAATTAGCTTCTGTTAAAAGTCAACAGAATTTTTCAAGGTCTGTTATAGTGGAACCCTTAGCTAACGAGTACAGTCAACAGCAAAAGTATGTGATTAAAATCAGAAATTCAATACTAATGAACGGAGTTCGCGTCAGAACTGTGTGGCGTCGAAGTAGTAAATGTTTGGTATAATTTACAATCACATACTTTTGAATCACTTCGACGCCACACAGTTGTGACGCGAACTCCGTTCATTAGTATTGAATTTCAGATTTTCATCATCTACTTTTGCTGTTGACTGTTCATGAATATCAAAACACTTAGAAAAGCCGACAGTGGTGAACATAAATTACAAATGAATTAAATATTATATTTGTCTTATGTTAGCCATGTTCTGGTCGGTATCAAGACCTGCATTTCTATTTCCACTGAAGTAGATACAAAGCTTTTCTGTAACGAGCAAGATACACAAGTTATCATTTTGTATCTCTGGCAACGACAACGCAGCAATAATAAGCAGCTTACGTTTCTGAAGAAAACGTACAATTCTTGCTGATGTAATTCCTTTTGAGCCAATTCATAAAAATGGATACAATAATTCCGATCTGTTTTAAGAACTTGTAACAAATCATTTGCGTTGTAACTGGTAGGTAATTGTTCCCAAATCTTGAGTATCTGTTTATAGAATAAAGGGTTTTAAGAAGAACCTGATATCATCACAACCATGCTATAACAAACAGCACATGATATACTTATCAACGTAAGTAGAACAGTTTTTTTTGCTAGCTTGCTTATTTTCTCGCTGTTGGTCAAATACCTCTCGTGTCTCATTCCCAATCTCTCTTTATTTTGTGATTTCTAGCCAGCAGTGCGATTCTGTAACCATCTCACCGTGAAAATTTAGGTGAAGCGAGCGTGGAGTGAGCTGTCAGTGTCATCCTGATGCTAGGGATTGGTTATTCTTGACAGCTCACTCTAAGCTCACTTCACTTAACTTTTCACGGTGAGATTTTTACAGAATCGATCGGCAGGTCTGTCCCGAACACTTAAGGTCTATTCAAATGTATGTTTCCAATTTAAGCTATTTCAAGTTAAACAAATCTCAACTTTATTTTAATGGTTATTAAGTTGTTTTCAGACTGAATAGTACTATTGAAAAAGCTAATAAAATGTTTGAAGTTGTAGTGTAAACTAACATTATTGTGGAGGAATTAAAGTTACTTTTTCATAAATTCATTATATTTTCTTACATTTGGCAAGTTAATCGCGAACGCAGATTAGGAGAGCACACCTAGTTCCTTTAAAATTCTGGAACATCAAAAATTCATCTTTCGGCTACCGTTTAACTTTCCAGCTGTCTCTTCAATCTTCAAGTTTTAGTAGCCATCCAATTTCCATCCACTTCACCTGAATTGCATAAAATCAGCTCACCTTCGATGCAACGCAGTTTCGAACATAAATAATGAAGGGAACGAAGTTAGCGCCAGTGCCATGAACACGGTGAGAGGAGTAATCCTATTATCGGGGGTTCATAAAGTCGGACAAAATGGCGGAGATTTTGCGTGAAAAATGACAACTGACAACCGGATATCCTATTAGATATTACAGAATTTGATTGAACAAGGTTCGTTAGTAGTCAGGAAAATTTGTCTACCATTAAAGATTTTGTTCGACTTAGAGCTGATTTTTCAATCGACAGATAATTTTTATTCGTGGAATAAAATGACGTCTGGCAAACTTTGTATGGAAGAACTGTCAAAAATTCAAAATTATTCCTCGGATAAAATTATCTGGCGTTGGTCTCTTTAAATATCGTGGCAATACCAAGTCACATAGAGGAGGGGCTTGTGGCTAAATCATAACAGCCGAATAGGTCGATCGACCAGGTTAAGCTACGCTTGCCGCGGTTGATCTATGGATGGGTGACCAACTTTACATACCGAGACCCCTCCTTGCCTCAGAAAGCACGTTAACCCGTTGGTCCCGGCTGTCATTCAAGTCAGAAGGCCGAAAGTCTGACAACCAGTCTTACCAAGGGGTACTCGTATCGTATTACCCAGTAGGTAACTGGGTTGTGGAAGTCAGATAGGCAGTCGCTCCATGTAAAATACTGGTATTGTGCTGCATCCGGCTAGACTGGAAGCCGACCCCAACATGGTAAAAGGCTAGGCGGATGATAACCAAGGTGATGACACATAGAGCAGAGGTGATCCAATGGTAACGGCCGCGTCTTACGAGTTGTAGGTCGTAGGTTTGAACCCAGATAGGCCCTTTTTTGTGTAAATTATTTCATCCCCACTGTTCCCCACACCATTATTTCATCTCAAAACGGTGAAGGGAAACATCGTGAGAAAACTGGCATGTCCTAGAATCTAAATTCGAAGTCATGTAACATCTAAAAACCCGCACTGGGCCCGCGTGGTGGATTATGGCCCACACCCTCTCACAAAGAAAAGGCTTATATCCCAGCATGGGGAATTTTATAGGCTGATTGTATTACCAAGACACAATTTCACATTTTCCTAACACAAAATATCATGGTAGATTTTCTGTATTAGGAAAATCTATATATATAAAAGGAAAAACTGACTGACTGACTGACTTACATATCAACGCACAGCCGAAACTGCAAGGACTAGGAACGTGAAATTTTGTATACGGCTTCCTTTTACTGGCACTAAGAAGGGGTTTTTGGAAATTCGACCTTTAAGGGGGTGAAAAGGGGGAATTTTGTTTGTATGAAAAATCTTATTGCTTGAGTTAATAAACTTGAAATTTGGCACGAATACACGCAGACCAACTCGCGGGCAAAGTGCTAGTGTGAAATAATTAAGTTCTTTAAAAGTTAATTTCCGGGTTAATGAAGAACTAAAAGTTAAACATAGACTTGCTAACTTACCGCGCTTAGTTTTAAAGGTCAATCAAAGTAACTCCATTATTAACTCACTTAGAACTTACCTTAAGTCACGACGGTCAAGTAACTCTCCTTGTGTAAACGAAGCTTTGTCTGACCTCATAATTTAATTGAAACTGAGTAACAAAATTTTTTTGCTTATTTTAATGCCTTAATCATACATGTGGCTGTCCAACAACGCGACTTAAGAGTTACGCTAACCATTGTTTAAATAGTAATAAGTAATCTTAGGTAAATGATTGTTTTAATTATTCTGTATGTTATCTTTATTTTTTTTATTTGACCTATCTTATTTGATTGCACAATACTATTTATTTTCCATTTTATCGAACCATCTCAGAGCCTTCCTCCTGGACATGCGTTACCGTAGCCAACTTGGAAATATCTAAATAGACTTCGTGCCCTTCGGCCGGAGCAAAGACAATCTCCACAGATCTGGGTTCGTGGACGGCCAAAATCTCAAGTGCTTATGCGGCACCTCCCCACTGACAATGACCCACCTTTCATCCTCAGCCACATGCCCTGTCACATGTGCACTTGATGATCTTATGTCTGTGTCAATGAGCGGTGTTCGCGCAGCCAAACTTCGGGCCAAAGATGTTTGAACTTTTTGCCATCGATACACTAACAAGAAGAAGAGAAGATTTATCTTTCTTTTGGTCCCGCCACAATTTGTTCCCTTTAAATCCTCTGTCCCATATATATAGTTGATCCTAAAATATTTAGTTTCATTTACACAGGCCTACATATTCATTAGTTCTCTTGTAGGGAATGGTCAGTCGACCGTAATGTTAGTAAATGGACATCGGTGAGTCTTTTATTTGCACTAAGTATAGTGTACACCTCGCGCGGTGGGTTTCGTTGAATGTTTTTTTGCTGTAACTCAACTTATTATGTGCAAATCTGTTGTCATGGTATGTTATCCGGGAGTCAGGAAAATGTCACGAGGAAAATTTTGAGTATGAATGTGGATTGGTTATAAACGAAATCAGAAACGATGATGAAGTCAACTGAACAATAATTGTAGGTAAGTAACTTAAAAATAAACCCACAAATGTATTATGAGATAAAAGTTAGTCCTAGGGGATCACAATATTTAGCTAAAGCTGTGTCTACTAACTAAGCTAACTTTGCTAATAGCTATGCTCTTTTTATTGTTGCCTCATCATTATCTGTGAACAGCAAATTAGCTAACAAAGCACAGCACAGCGCAGCATACGAGTAGTTAGATGTTAATTAGTCATTTTCGCACAACATACATTCATAATTTGAATAATGCGCATGTAAGCGCCCGCTAATATATTAAAGCATAATTGAGTTTTACAAAAATGTTGTATGTTAAGTAAAACTTTATCTCTTTCGCATTGTGTCTACGTCTCTCATCTAACTATCCTGTAGCAGGTTCGCTGGAAAAGTTTCTAATGAAATGAGCAGTACCTTTGTGCTCTTCTATCTTCATGTTTTTTCTCTAATAAGTGTTTATCACAGATAATATCTGTGATAGTAGAGAGAGAGACGAAATATTATATCGTCTCTCTCTAAAACTAGATGTGCCATTTTAACATTCCGGTCTTTAGACAATCTACCTAAGAAACAGGGCCGACCTTAAAAATGAAAGTGGCTTAGCAAAAATTTTTTTTCACACGATTTCTCTACAGACTTCGTGAGAAAATTAGCGTCCCTTGGGTAGACTCGACTCTAGCTCAAAGCAATTACAAAGACCGGCTAGATTAAAGAAATCTTCAGAGAGGACGATGCAAAAACTTTAGCATTTCTTTTTTTATTAGGTAAGGCTTATCTACCTACGGAGGACCATTGTATATCCTGCCTTTATGTAGGCTTATAATAATAACCATAAGCCAGTATTCAGCTGCATGCGGTTAGACTGGAAGTCCACCCCAACATAGTTGGGAAAGGGTGAACACATGATGGTGAACTTGCTTGAAACAAACTAATAAATTGTCCGTGTGAAAATTCTTGTGGTTGAGTCTACGTATTTATTGCCTTCACCAATACCTACTTGAAAGGAAGTATATTGAATCAAAACTAACTGATGGTTTTGATAGGCAGTCATACATTGTAGGGTTGAAAGGAGCACTAAGTATATACACCGTGTTATTGAATAAACGCAAAACCTATTAAGGGGTCATTGCACTCATCATTATGAACAACTTTTACTATGGAACAAACCTGAAAATGCGAAAAAAAAAATCAGCTGTTCCCTACATTTATTTTCGCATAACTCGTCAAAATGTTGGGAACAGCAGATTTTTTTTTACTATTTTTTTACGCTACGGGACGTATTATGCATTTAACAGAATGTACGAAGTTTGATACACAACATCTCTAGTACAAACAGCAAAAAAATCCCACAGATAAAAACTTCAGAGTGGCAATCAAAGAGGACTGCTAAAAGAGTTGGTCTTAATAATAGACGAACAAACACAAACGAGGTAACTTTTCGTATCAGTTGTTGCCTTTTTCTTTAGTTTTAATTAAGCCTAGCTTTATTTCTGAAAGTTAACTGAAAAGTACTTTTTTTAATGAATAACAAACCGTCCGTCTCGCGGAATGACAAAAGTTGTTGTTGCCTTTAAATGAAATTGCATTTTTGTTATCAACTCGTTTCATGCAAAGAGAAATTGAAAAAAGTTTTGATAGTTGCAATGGGTTTTGTTTTGTATTCAATATTGCTATAAAATACCGATGTAAAGCTCTTACCTAACTGAAACGAGAGCGGAGGACGGGTGTTTTCGCGCAACATGGGAGACGCCTAAGTATGTCAAGCAGTGGACTGCGATAAAGTGATTTGATTGTTTGATTGAACTCTACGAATAATAAAAAGTCAGCAAGCGTAACTATGAACAAAATCAACGAGAAATTCGGCTCCACACTTCACTACATTGACAAAATACCTCGACTATTCGAACGCAAGAACACACATGCAAATAAGCCAATCAGCTGCGCTCGCGTAAAGCTTTGTATTCCGGCAAGCGCCGTGATTGGTTCTAGTGCGCGGTGGCCTTTTCGGCAACGCCCACTGCGGTAAACATTTGCGAAGTGGCATTTTTTAGCTTGAGTTACATTTCTTGACTTTTATTATTCGTAGATTGAACTGAAATGAATCTCGCGCGGGATACGAGACAAGATGTGGTCTCGCCAATTGCGTCAAGTAACTTGTATAGAGGTTTTTATACTGGCACGAATAGTCGCGTGACTTTCTAATCATTAAAACAATGGACGCGCGAGTTGAGTCCCGTGATACGCATGGGATACGCCAGACTGTCGCCAAGCGCAAAAACAAATGAAAATTTTAATTAAACTATTCGACTAACGACGCCTACAAAGCAATTAACTTGTGAAGTCAACAGTTCTCAAGTACCAACGTAATTCAAAACTTACTCATAGCTACTATTAACTCTAATACTAGTTTATAATTCTAACACCCCAGCTTAACTAATGAACTCCATTCATACAATACGAATGAAATATAGTTTATAATTTAGTTTCACATTACTCTCCAAACACACTGTTTGTAAACAATTAAATATTAATTACTAACTAATTGGTACCTATAAACCTTCCATTCGTCCTTCCATTCGCTTATTACTCTGTGGTTACAAAATACATGATAGATGCATTGTAAATTGATAATTATGTACAATTTGTAGGTACCTACAAATACCTTTTGGCGCGTGGCCAAATAACGCCGCCATCTTGTTTTTTCAATACAACTTCTCGAAACAATTTCACAAATGTTTTCCAACCACCCTATGTCAATTTCATCCAAGAGCGCCAAAAGATCCTTGGTAGCACTGTATTCTGACATCACTTTCCAAATTCGCATTTGAGTTTCTAAATTCAAATACAGGGTTAGCACGAAGATCGACGCGCAACGTGTTACAATGGATTCTGCCGATCGATTCTGGAAAAATCTCACGGTGATAACTTAGGTGAAGTGAGTGTGAAGTGAGCTAGCAATAGGGGCGATCCCTAACATCAAGCGGAATGACAGCTCACGTCACCTAAGTTATCACCGTGAGATTTTTACAGAATAGCACTGCTGTACCTACATATGTTTCTGATAAAATTTCTACGCTAAATCAGAATCATGTGCTAAATTTATGGTTACCGTTTGCGCGTCGATGTAGGATGCCACCCTGTATTTAAGAGCCTATACTACCTCAGCTAAAATTTACTCTTTATCTTGCACGATACTGTTCGCGGACTAAGTGAGAGCGAGACAGAGGGTGGTGCTAGACGGCAGGCAGCGCCAATAGTCTAAGTATTTGCTTTTTACAGTGAAAATAATAGTAATAAAAAAAATGACACCAACTTTATATTTAGTTCGGTTAGTATACAAAGTTTCATGATCTAATTTGAGGTAATTTTTAATACCACCGGTTTATTGTTCGGTTTGGAGGTAACTTTGGAATTTTTTTCTATCGGGAAAATTTTATGGAATCGTGTTTTCGTCAAACATAAGACCTAACATTAATCCTCAACTTTACCATATATTTATTTCAAAATTAACGCTGCAGTATTTTCGACTTAACGGAGGATAATGCTAAGCCATTTGGGGTAATATAGGCCCTTAAGATGATGGAAAATCGTAAACCCCTGTGAAATAACGTTGCCACGTCGTCTTAAAGACAAAGGTCAAAACTGATGGGAGACGCAGGTGACTTTAAAACAACAAAGGGATTATGCCAAAGGTTACGCAGGGACGTCCTCGACCCTGCTAAGTGATAATGATAAACTGCGATCATAAATATGTCTACAGAAATGATTTGCGTTTTCAAAACTGCGTTAGTGCGTAAATATTAATAGGAATAAGTAGTCAAATATAGGTTGAGGAGTTCAGATAGCCAGCGGCTCCATGTAAAATACTGGTATTCAGCTGCATCTGGTTACACTGGAAGCCGACCCCAGCTATGTAATGAGTACGCATATATATACAATGTGTAACGTAACTAACGCAAGACCTCATATACCCCAATTAGTGTTCAGTTAAAACCATAATACAATGACCAAAACTTATTTTTTTAAAGCTTGCTATTTTTATTAAGAAAATCGTGTTGACACTAGAACTACTTTATGCATTTAAAATTGAGTCTTACTGTCTTGCAATAAGATTTAATTTTATTTGTCTCAATCGGCGGCTAGTATGAAAAAATACGTTATTTTTTTTTTAAAATACCTATATTAAAAGTTACTGATATCAATTATGAACAAACTACTTTTAGGACTTGCGTTTATTCTGTTACCGTAAGGTTGTGGAGGTCAGATAGCCAGTCGCTCCATGTAAAATACTAGTAATCAGCTGCATCTGGTTAGACTGGAAGCCGACCCCAACATAGATGGGAAAAGCCGAGGCAGATTGATTGAAATAGGCGAATATTATCTCAGTAGAATACGTTATATATCTTCTTATATACTTCACCTCACAACTATTAGACCACTGGTTTAATACGTCCACAAACGATATTATTACGGACTAGCTTCTATCTGCGACTTCGTCCGCGTGAAATTTCACCCACCCCAATTCACCCTCTTAGGGGTGGAATTTCGAAAAACCCTTTCTTAGTGGATACCTACTCTTCACAAAGAACACACCCTCCAAATTTCATGTCTCTAGGACCAGCGGTTTATGTGCGTTGATATATCAGTCAGTCAGGACTTTGAATTTTATATGTATACTAGCTACGCCCCGCGGTTTCACCCGCGTAAGTTTCGATCCCGTGGGAATATCGGGATAAAAAGTATCCTATGTGTTAATCCTGGTTATAAACTATATGTGTGCCAAACTTCATCCAAATCCGTTCAGTACTTTTTGCGTGAAAGAGTAACAAACATCCATCCATCCTCACAAAATTTCGCATTTATAATATTAGTAAGAAGTAGGATAGATGATTAGTAAAGTTAGTACCTAAGCTTATTTCACTAAACTACTGTAAAATTACATAGTATATTCTGCTTATTCATAGTTCAGCTAATTGAAAACCTGTTTCAATTTGCAGTATTAGAGCAATTTCCCACCACTGACAAAAATAACAGTTAAGTTTTGAGTATTCGGACTATCTATGTTGGTTACTCATTTTGAACTGTCAAGGAGTCGGTCAATCAAAAATATAAAGTTGCCTATTCGAAAGCGTAGTAGGATCTTATAGAGAAGAAAGGGCAAGAAACTCCATACTCTTTTATATTACAAATATTGTTACACAGGCAGATCTGAGTGGAAACGCCGGGAACTGCCATAGGAGAACATTTGATGACCTTATTGGTACTGTTCATTAGAAAGGTCACATGCGTAGTACTCGTAACTGACGTGCGTGAATGACACAGAGGGGCAATTCTCGTAATTTTAAGAACGTTCACAGTCTGAGGGGCAATTCTCGTAATTTTAAGAACGTTCACAGTCTGATCAGTCTCGATGTGTCAAAAATACATCGAATTTCCCTCATTTTTTTTTTTGACTTTTGTTTTTCGCCGTGATGAGAATGTAACTAGATTTTGAACGTTTTAAATTACGAGAATTGGCCTTCTGATGTAGTCTGTGTCGTGTGTACACGAGGCAAAAGAAGTATGTAAGGATTGTAGCAGGTAGCGTTCTGTAGTCCCTACCTATCGCCATGGGAAAAAAGTGAGTGATTGACACGAGTTCATGTACCATAAAATATGTATGTAATCTGCAGTCGCGATTTATTTGCCAAAAATGTAAACAAATATGAGTTTATGGAAAAATAGCTTTAAATCCTACACAAAAAAGTTCAGTTTACGCTACAACAACAAACATTATTATAACTTTTTCAATAGTGCTCGTCACTGAAAACAACTTAATCACCATTAAAATAAAGTTGATATTTGTTCAACGTGAAATAATATTAATTTGAAACATAAGTTTGAATAGACTTTACATAAAATATGAATGTATATTGGTTACATCATCCATGTTGAAATTATAAGTATATATAGATATAGTGATTTTGCTTTACAATTAATTTCCACGGTTTTACGCATGGCAGGTACAATAATTCCAAACTCATTTGTATTCAGCATTCATATTCATCGCAGAACATTATCTTGTAACAGCAATTACCAACCTCCTGATATCACCATTACAGTTATTTCCAAATGTTAAATTTAACAACCTATAAACGACCCCCGGGACAATAAAATGCGATATTACTCTGTAATCGTTTCAATTAAGTGGAGCCCTGAAAGTGCTTGAAATAAAATTAAAAAGTGCTCGAAATAATACGCAAATGTGTTGTTTTAGTCAAGGGTTACCTTAAGATAAGTGATTTTATGTTTGAAAGGCTATTTTAGGAGTCACGCACTTAACGGTAGCGTAACATTGTTTTAATTGGTACTTTTTAGTGTTCCGTTCCTGAAGCTATTTCCATTTATTTTTAATATACCTACATACTACTGTTTGTTTTCCCTAACTGTTTACTGTTTTTTTTCCTAAAAAATTGTTTTCAAGAAAAATGCACTAAAACATTTACTATCTAATAAGATAAAAACACACTAAAACATTTACTATCTAATAAGATAGTAAATGTTTTAGTGCATCTTTCTTACACATTTTTTTGTCAATTTTTAGTAGTTTATTCATGAGAACCTGCCAAATGATAATGCAAAGTAAGTCGCATTCCTTTCGCATTCTTTATTATATAATTTATATCCCATCACCCCCTACGTAGTAAATCAGTCTATAATGTCCCCACGGCTGGGACACAGGCCTCCTCTTGGTGAGAAGGAGTGGGCCGTAATCCACCACGTAGGCCCAATGCCGGTTGGTCAAAATCACCCAAAGAATATAAAAAAAGGTTTTACATTTTACCTTTTTCGGAAAAGTTAATCTTTCATCAATAATGATTAACCTCCAATATCGCAAAAAATGACATCAGATGTCCGGATATCTAAGTATCCCTTCTCCGTTGACCTTTAAAATAATTTAAATAATATCCTATGGGAAATAAATATCAGGAAAAGGCCTGCTATCGATAAATCATATATTTATGCATGATTTGCGCCCTGGATCTCATAATATGGAAATTTGGCTTGGCATTTTATTTTCTCCGTAGCCGAGGTATACGTATTTGACACTATGTAGGTATATATTTTTTACTAGCTCTTCAGAATCTTATATTCTGTAGTAAAAAAATATTCAATAAAGTTATACATATACAGATTTGGTATACAGCTCCTCCAGGACCATGAATATTTTTATTTAATAAAGTAAGCAGATACACTCTTCCATTTTTCCGATAATAATAAAAGTCATAAGCAATAAGGATCGGAATATCTTTGCCATATTTCCAAATTACGGTTACTGAGATTTTCTTACAGCAACACCCTTTCCTATCATTTGTACGGTATGAACAACTTGCTTTAATAAAATAAATGTTATTAAACTTGAGTGATTTGCCCTTCGAGATTACATTTATTAACTTGAAATAGCACGGACAGTTAGACTATTTTAGAGCAGAAATTCAAAAAACCATTTTATGCGCCCTTATGTTGGTATCTCATTCACGTTTTGATTGGTTGTACCGTGCAAATAATTTTCTAATCGTTAATTTGTTTATTGAGTTTTGTAGACTTTTCAAGTGGTATTTTAGTGTATTTCTTTGTGTTGATCATGGGGAAAGGAAAACGCTACGACGAGGAGCACTATTTAGCTCGCAAAATCGGAAAATTGGCGAAAAAAATTTCTGCTGTTCGTTGAAAACAACGGGAACGGAGTGACCACAGTACTAGCCGATCGATTCTGTAAAAATCTCATTGTGATAACTTAGGTGAAGTGAGCGTGAAGTGAGCTATCAATAGGGGGCAATCCCTAACATCAGCTGGAATGACAGCTCACTTCACCTTAGATTTCATGGTGCGATTTTTACAGAATAGCACTGCAGTTCGGAATTGGAACATGCTGATAATGAAAAAAATGCCTTTTGCGGAAAAAATGCACTATTCCAAACTACTGACATCTGCAAAAACCAAAAACCCGTCAAAAAACGTTAATAAAAAATAACCAGTTAATAAAATATTAATTCGGAATCCTTCAAGGCTCATGCAAATTGTGATCGTCCAATAATACCACTGGATGGTATTATCACTCCCACTCGAATCAAATTGCTTTGCCTCTTCACCGGGTAATGTAAAGAACTTCCGAAATCTGGTGTTGAAGCCGAGATGTTTCCGGAATTTGGATTTTATCTCAATAGTTTATTTCTCTAAGTCTGAGGGTTTTTTACTAGAGGTGTGTGTGTGTGTTGCGTGTTTGAAATATAAGTGTGGGTGTTTGGCCTGGTGTGCGTGTTGTGTTGTGTGTATATAGCGCAGTAGTGCTTATTGACAGGATTTGAGAGTAAATTTTTATATTCAATAAAAATTTAAAAAAACATACAATATATACGGTGACTGATAATTAGTGACCGATACTTAAACACGTGCTTGTACTCATGATAATAAACAACTTTTACTATGGGACCAAACCTGAAATTGTGAAAAAAAAATCTGCTGTTGAGTCATTTATGTTCGCCTAACTGGTCAAAATGTAGGTACTGCAGCAAATTTCTTTTCGCGAATCCAGGTTTGGTCCCATAGTAAAAGTTGTTTGTTATCATGAGTACAATCACGTGTTTGGGTATCGGTCACTAATTACCAGTCGCCCTATAGAGGCAACAATATGACCACTAATTAAAAAACTTAGTGGAAATATGAATGCATAGGAGTATTTTGGAACTATGAAATAAATTCTAGCATTGAAATAAAAGCAGTGATTTTTTCCAAGAAACAAATTAGTAGGTGGGCCGACTGTGGTTTTTGCCAATCTTTGACTAGCTATAGTGACTAAACTATTAGATACTAGCTGCTGCCCGCGACGTCGTCTGCGTGAAGGCTCTACAGCACCAAAAATACCTAAGATGCCAGTGTCGCTATAGCATTATAAGTACACAACTTTTAAAATAGCATTAAAAATATAAGTTTTTTTTGCAAGCGAAGCAAGTGATGAGAGTTATATGGGAATCCTGCTGAGTTCAGTCATAAGATATGACTGAAGGAAATAGAGAAAATAATGCAGGAATACATTCCAGGACACAAAAGAGTAAAAATACGTACAAAGGTATCATACCTTACAACACTTCTCTATAAACTACGTTGGTACTTATGCTGCCAGGAGCCAAAATGTAAAGAGAGTCAGGACTGGTGACGCGGGAGCAAGCGACATACAGTTGCCCTTGTGAGAAGCAACTCGTCCAGAGGTCGACACCCGCTGCCCTCAGCGTCTGCCCCTGCGACTTATTGATGGTCATCGCGAAGCAAACACTCACGGGGAACTGTACGCGCTTGAACTGGAACGGGAAATTATGAGGTATAAGGGGAATGCATGGTATAAATACTGCCTCGCCGACGCCACAACCCGTAAGAATTTCCGCCTCAATGGTGTGTCTGTGGAGCGAGATGACTTTAAGGCGGGTTACACAACTTCGGAGGACATAAGTTCCGAAGAAGCATAATCGGAACACCGACCTTCAGCTTGATGGTATGCGCTGGAAGTCCACTTGCTGACAGGGAGCTCAGAAATTCCACGGGATAATGTGTGGCGTAATCTTGCTCGACAACAGAGTTTATCGAGGTGTAGACCACTTTATTTCCCTAAATTTCCGAGAGAATGCATTCGTTAATTGCTGCAGCCTGATCATTTTTGGGCATCAAAATGGCCCGCTCACACACCCAAGAATTCTGCTGGTGCGGTATACGACTGATGTCCCCGTAAACACAGCGCATTAGTTCTTCTAAGCTGGATACCACTCTACCGAGAGACTCTGGAAGCACCACCTGTCCACCTATCTTCTCTGGTAGAGTGCCTTCGCCAAGACTTAGAAGGACATCGGAGAATTCTTGAGCACGTGCATTGCCGCCGAGCCGAGCTCTCATATTAATGGTCAAGCGCAACGTACGAACTCGTGACCACAACGAAGATCGTTTCAACGAAGCATTCACCTCGTCAGCCCTCGAGCCCCGCGTCACCACGGGAAGCGTTTGCCAAAAATCACCACTGAACAGAACTGTGACACCACCCATCAAATGTTCGTTCTTGCGGATGACCTGCAAGATTCTGTCCACGGCCTCAACTGCCTTCCTATTGGCCATCGTACACTCATCCCATACGATCAGAGAGCAATCCTTGAGCACGTGTCCCTTATCGCTGTTACGTGACACACCACAAACAGGCGTTTCGGCGCTCTCTAAATCTATGGGAATTTTAAACATGGCATGTGCTGTCTTGCCACTCGGAAGCAGTGTGGTAGCGATTCCTGACGACGCTACAGCAATAGCAATTTTGCCTTGCCTCCTGACCTCTGCAAGTATGCCAGTGGTAACAAATGTTTTTCCTGTTCCACCAGGAGCATCCAAGAAAAACATTTTACCCTGATTTTGCCCAATACTTCCAAGGATGGTGTCATAAAGTTTTTGCTCTGAAGAGAACAAAGCGACGTGGTCATTTCGTACATTGGTGGTCATTTCGCCCGGATCGTAATTTGTCTCAGCGTTATACTCCCGATTTTCACGGTCTTGATACGGTGGTGATTGGAGAGCTGGTAACCCATATTCGATCAGTGGATTGCCGCCGATAGAAATGACCACATCTTGAAGTGAACTGAGACAGGTGTTCAGCACGCGTTCATCAGTTACAAAACTACCGGGTTTGTGACTCCACAAAACACCAAGATGACGGCAAACAGATGACGCTGCATGCGGCTGGGACTGTCACTGACGCTAGCCTCCGTGAGGGTGTCATGAAATGAAATGATCATCATCAATGAACATAAGTTTTTTGTAATACTTAACACCGCATTTTTTTTAAATTGTCTTCCTCAACTCTGCTCAAGATTTTGAGGGTTTTGTTGGAACTTGAATTTGTCAAAACGAACTATACGATACAACTTTTAAGAAGAAAATGCACATCACCATCTATGAATTTTAAGAATAACTAACTACTTACCTCGCCAACATGATATCAAATTTAAATTATTAATTTCCAAAAAATGTTAACATGTAACTTGATTTGATTTTTATGAAATCTCATAGATGGCGCTGTTTTAAAATTGTCTTTATACTACTAACATTCATTAAACTATATTTCTCTGCCCAAGTTACTTAAATGGCCTAGTTTTTATAGTGTAAAGCTAGATAATAGCATGGCTTACTCAAAAACAACATTTAAATATGCGTCGTTCGATTACACGCTGTCACAGAATGCGTAAGAAAAATAAAGATTCACAGCTCCTCCCCCGTAGGTGATAGCGTGATAATATGTAGCCTATATGTTGACCCGACCTCTTAGTAATATTCATGCAAAATTTGAAGTAAATCCATGCAGTACTTTTTGAGTTTATCCCGGACAGACAAACAGACAAACAGACAAAAATTCTAAAAACTATATTTTTGGCTTCGATATCGATTGTAGATCACGCCCCAAGTATTATTTTTAAAAAATATTCAATGTACAGTTTTGACTTTCCTACGATTTTATTATATGTATAGATATTTGATTACTTTTTTGTATGCAGGCTACCAACGTTAGAACCAACATTAGATATAAGCAGTTTAATTTATTATTTTACTAGCTGCGCCCCGCGGTTTCACCCACGTAAGGTTCGATCCCATGGGAATATCGGGATAAAAAGTATTCTGTGTTAATCTTGGTTAAAAAGTATCTGTGTGCAAAATTTCATCTAAATCCGTTCAGTAGTTTTTGCGTGAAAGAGTAACAAACATCCATCCATCCATCCATCCTCACAAACTTTCACATTTATACTATTAGTGGGAAGTAGGATTGTAACCTTCACCTTTTATAAGCAGTTGGTTGTGTGTATATTTTCTTGGTTAACCCTTTAACCGCCCGACTTTATTTTTTTTATTTTTGAATAACCTGATAGAATAAAGCGTAATTAATAAAAAAAAAAACAGAGTAAACGAGCTGTGGTATTTGGTCGTAAATATACGATACGACACTGGCGAAACGGGCACGAAAATATTTGTCGGATTAATCCGACTTAAGCGGTTAAAAGGTTAAATGATCATAAAAGACGTCTCTTTTTTGGTTTTCTGATTGATTGCGTGAAAAAACAGCAGGGTACTCGTAATTGCGTAACACAATAACAATAGCTATGACTTTCATTTTGGCTGTTCAAGAATTGAATTCATTGCGTTATATTGTTGTCGAGCATACAAATTTTTCGAACATATGAACAGTGTGTGTATTAGCAAAATCCTTCAAAATGATTTAGATTATGATTAAAAGTATGTTACAAAATAAGGGCGATAAATAACTACCAAAAAAGCAGAAATTCACGATGCATATATACCGTCTCGTAACAAGAATCAATCGCAAGCAATCGGTCAGCGTGTTCTGCGAAGCATTTAGACCAATTATGGGTCATGACGAACGGTGCACACCCACACTCATTAGGAATGTATCAAAAGATAGTTATGTATCTGTTACTGATATAGTTGCACTGTTAATAGTACGAGTCCATTTTTTATTAATATTGACAATTATCACAGCGTTGAGAATCTTGGAAATGAAATCTAAAACAGTACTCGACCGATATTGGCAGATAGGAAAGAAAGTTATAGATTTAACCTCATCATCAAATAAAAAACATCTCACGATTTTTAAGGTAATGCAAAATTAGAATTATAGGTTTAAATATTGAAACTATCAAATCAGAGCACTCAAATTTTAAGTGACACTACAAATTGGCATCCACGAGAACGTTTTCGCATCCATTTGTTTACATTTTCATCAGATACTTTTGAAACAGATCATAGGTACGTATACGTCAGTTCAAATACAGTCCACAGACACGAAATAGTCTATTTGTGTAGTATGTCTATCGGACAGCGGAATACGTTATTGTGTGTCAGTCATTGCAATCAACGTACTATGCTTCAGGTGCATCTGTCGAATGTGATTCACTAGGCTTTCAAGTAGAGACAAATAGGATTTGAGTCTGTAAAGTTAGTATTATGCTCGTATTTTTATATACACATTGACATTGATGCATTTTATTTACTTTATACAATGACATGAATATTTACTTTATAAAGTTTTTTTTTTAATTAACTATTGTGAATGTGAGAACTATGTGGGTCATTTCTTTCTTTGTTTCTGTTTTTCTTAGTTAGTTTTATGATCTGGCAGTTTGAGTAATCTACGCGGCCTACACAAATGTTCAATCTTTGGTATTGTTCGTCGAATCGTTGAGCTCCTCAAGTTCTGAGTTGAGCTGCACAATTTTTGACAAATTCGTGCACAGACTGGACAGGTCCGCTCAATCTGTGTGGTTCTTTCCTCAAAAGACCATTTCAGACACCAATCTACATGGTCTTCACATGATTTGACCAAGATTTTGTCTGGACTTTAAAAGAGACTGTGACTTCTGAGTTTGTTTCGGCCTTTCTTCTCAGAATAGTCAGTTAGGAAACACCGACCTTATCTAGTTTAAAAAATAATAATAATAATATTGACGTGTAAAAGTGTTTGTACAAACCTACTTACAGAAATAAAATCATTTATCATTTATCATTAAAAAAGGTGGAATGTGTGAAACAAAGTTTTTTGATAGCAAATGTAATAATGTAGGTTATTTATATTGAGAGTAACTAGTATTTGGGGAGCTTGTGGCTAAGCAATAACAGCCGCACAGGTCGATCGATCAGGTTAAGCTACGCTTGCCGCGGTTGGTCTGTGGATGGGTGACCATCTTTACATACCAAGACCCCTCCGTACATTAGAAAGTACGTTAAGCCGCTGGTCCCGGCCGTCATTCGTGAATCTTTGACAGTCGCTACAGGTCGTCAGAAGCCCGAAAGTCTGACAGCCAGTCTTACCAAGGGGTATTGTATTACCGAGTAACTGGGTTGTGAAGGTCAGATAGGCAGTCGCTACATGTAAAATACTGCTATTCAGGTACATCCGGTTAGACTGGAAGCTGACCCCAATATAGTTGGGAAAAGACTATGCAGATGATGATGATGAGTGAGGACTACTTTGTTATGTAAAGTTTAGGGTTTATTTTGTTTTCTCCTCAATTGGCTCATACAAAAAAGATTATATTAATTAAGGGCGCCGTGCGTACATTACAGATTAAGTTCGTATACGTAATAGATTTTTTCCTATAAGAAGACATTTCTATTTTACACAAAAATTAATCAGCGAGATATTATCATTCGGATCATTTGTGCAGATACCTCGCAAACTATCAAAATTTAACCGTTTTGTAGACGCTTTTTCTGTGCGCATCCCACATGAAATATTTACTTACACAAGCAAACACCAGCCGGTCGATTCTGTAAAAATCTCAACGTGATAACTTAGGTGAAGTGAGCGATAGGTGATGATCCCTAACATCAGGTGAAGTGACAGCTCACTTCATCTAAGTTTTCACGGTGAGATTTTTAAAGAATGGCACTACTGGCTATAGTTAACAATAATTATCTATTAATACCAAGCCCAGCATCATTAGCAAAACACCGACAATTCAACGTAAACGACTATGCGGATATTAATTGTAAACAACAACGAAATAACAGCCAACAACCATAACTGTAATTGAAATAATTGACATGGCAACTAATGCCAACTACACACGTGCCGACATTATAATAATTATCGTATCGATATTATCTTTCTCTTCCCCTTCCCCCAATTAATTTGAGGTCGGCGCAACTTATGTTTCTCTTCCATATTTCTCTAGAGTCGTCATCTTGGTAGTCACGCTCTTTCTTGCCATAATACCTTTCACCAAGTCCATCTATCGTTTCTTTGGCCTCCAGACCAACCTCCTCCTTATCCTGGTAATAAACTATCTATGTGCCAATTTTCATCCAAACCCGTTCAACGGTTTACGCGTGATTAAGTAACAAACATCCAACCATCTTCACAAACTTTTCACTTTCACTTTTTTCAAAAAACAAATGTTGGCCGATTCTCAGACCTACCCGATATGCACACAAAATTTCATAAAAATCGGTGAAGCTGTTTCGGAGAAGTATGGTAACTAAGACTGTGACACGAGAATTTTATATATTTGATAAGGATAGTAAGATAGGTAGACTTGATTCTCGTGCAAGTTTTCAATGACGATCAACGAACATATCGATGGCGTGTGCATGCACTGGTACCTATTAGCGTTCGAATAATCTGTGGAGCGAGCTATGCTTGGAGTCTCTTTGAAGAATGAAATGAAATTATCCGGAATAGAACCGATGTTGCCGACATAGCTTGCAGAGTAAGCAAAGCATTTGGAAAACTCCGTCAAGTCTTCTCGTCGCTTATCCCGCAGTGTTTGAAGACTAAGGTCTTGAACCAGTGCGTCCTGTTCGCCATGACATATGGTGCCGAAACATGGACACTGACGGTCGGGCTGGTCTACAAATTCAGGGTCGCTCAGCGCGCTATGGAGCGAGCTATGCTCGGAGTCTCTTTCAAGGATAAAATCAGGAATGAACTTATCCGGAAAAGAACCGGAGTTACTGACATAGCTTGCAGAGTAAGCAAATTGAAGTGGCAGTGGGCTAGTCATGTTTGTCGAAGGACCATTGGCCGGTGGAGCAGACAAGTCCTTGAGTGGAGACCGCGTATCGCCAAGCGTAGTGTGGGACGCCCCCCAGCTAAATGGACGGAGGACCTAAAGAAGGTGGCTGGTGTAGACTGGATGCGGAAAGCGGAGGACAGGGTGTTGTGGCGCAGCCTGGGGGAGGCTTACGTCCAGTAGTGGACTACGATAGGCTGAGTTGATTGAATCTGTGGAGTTTGAAATCGCTAAGTTATATCGTTACGTGTGCAAACAGCCAGCGTCGGTTATACTAATTACTGTAGTCGTTTATTTTACATTAACACCTTAAACATAACTGATTGCTCAAACAGTTTCAGGCGTTTTCTTTGGTGCGATAAATGGGGACGTGACTGTGCTAAATGTTCACTAATTATAAATGGGAAATAATAATGGTTCCGAAAAACAAATTAATCTCCAGCGATCTGTGGCCGACTATTATTCTAATTAACCAGCGTTATAATGAATTACCAACAAAAAACCCGAAACATAAACGAAAAAAAATATCCAATTTAACAACAAATAAGAGCATGTTCAAATTACTTTTTCTCCTAAAAAAAAATGGATCTTCGAATAACAAAACTAAACTTCCGAATAGAATACTGAACCTCCGACAAAATTACTAAGTTACCGACAACAGAGGTTTTGTCAAAATAATCATATTTTTACAACTTGCATGAACTGTTTTAATTTCTATTGTTGGTTATGAAATTTATTTTTTAACTCTCAATAATGATGAAAATACCTCAACTGTTCGGCCCGCGCGATTGGGTTCGGGTCGCGTTCGGCTGTTTTCGCGTGCGAGTTCGAAAGATCCGAGCGCAGTAGGTACGCTTGCAACGACCGATCCGTAAGCACTACATAAAAGGAAACGGGGTCGTCCTACTAAATCCAGACCTGCTCTTATAATACAATGAATATAATTAAGATACCTACTGACAACTAACTACCTGCCTCCCTATTTAGTTCATAAGTACAATTATGTATACCTAACATTTTCTACTCAGTAGAATACGGAATTTCGATGCACAAAATATCTTCACTGCAATACTAGGTACTTGACTTCGATGCACGTTACCGCGAAAGATTTTTACTGCGATAATAGTTGGCTTCGATGCACGAACGCAATTGGCGAGATGCAAGAGCGAACGAAGGACACCCCGAGGTTAGGTTTGGTTAAGTTACTTTTATACAGAAATAGGAGCCCCGCGAAGCGGGGCTCCGTCGACATAGGATGCAAAAGCGAGCGAATGAGAATACAAATAAATACCTTTACCGTGCATCGAAGTCAAATAGTATCGCAGTGAAAATCTTTCGCGGTAACGTGCATCGAAGTGAAGTAGTATCGCAGTGAAGATCTATTGCGGTAATGTGCATCGAAGTGACTATGGCTTCGCAGAGACGGTCTTTCGCAGTAACGTGCATCGCAATTTTGTAGCATCGTATTAGCATTAATCGATATTTTGTGCATCGAAATTCCGTAGTCTACTCTTTTCTACTACCTATTAAAACTATATTTTCATAATAAACTGAGTTTTGTTTTATTTTCATCTTTGTTCTCGCTCACATTATAAAAACTAAGAAATTTGTCGAATAATAATACAGTATAATAGTAAAATATTCTAGGAAACCAAAGTCTACTTGGTTTTAGATTTAAGCATGAATATGACTTCTAACTTTTTTACGCCTGAAATAGGTACCGATATCGCAGCATACCCGTGGTAAGTAAAATTCATGACACGAGAATTTTATATATTAGATGTATTTTTAGGAACCAGAAGTGGATTTTATTAAAAAAAAGAAATAACAGCTACGAGCTATTTTAATACAATGGAAAAATATTAATAATAGAATACAAAAATAATTATGAGGAAACTAATGCTATTTTGACCAAATATGACTCAGCTGAGAGTGTGAACGCTCCGACCTTTGGGGGGAAAAAGGGGACCTGTCATCTGTTTGACACTCCTTATAAAGGCGTGATTAGTAGTATTTTGTCTATGGCGATGCTACATCATGCTGTTCATTGCCAACAATATATAAATTATATAGAACAAATTGGGGTTGGGGTGTATTGAAGTTATCAGTTAGTTTTTAATATTACAACATGCCTTGTTTCCCCGAAAAGTTGGGCAGCGATATACCTATACACCCCTATTTCGCTTGTTATGTAGTCCCATGTGATAAAGGGCGAGCTTATTGCCATACTGGGCACAAATCCAAACTCCAGGCTACTACTGAGAAATTCCAGAAAGAAAAACCTAATAACATTTTGTCCGACCCGGGAATCGAACCCAAGACCTCATGTGCAGCAGTAGCGCTTGCGACCACTAGACCAACGACGACTATCTTATATACTTTATAATATAAAATAGTAACGAAGTCAAAACCGTACATTAATTATTTTAAAAAAATTGCTATGGGGTGTGGGAACGACTCTGATGCCGAAAATATAGTTTTTAGAATTTTTGTGTTTGTCTGATGTATGTTCCGGATTGGCGCAAAAACGGCATAATGGATTTGTATGAAAGTTTGGCTCACAGATAGTTTATAACCTGGATTAACACATAGGGTAATTTTATTCCCGGTAGTATGTTACATACTCAGCCTATAATGTTCCCACTGCTGGGACACAGGCCTCCTCTCTATCCTACTTCCTACTTCCTACTTCCTACTAATTCTACTAATCCTACTTCCTACTATCCTACTAATATTATAAATGCGAAAGTTTGTGAGGATGGATGGATGGATGTTTGTTACTCTTTCACGCAAAAACTACTAAACGGATTTGAATGAAACTTTATTACAGTAATATAGCTTATACATCAGAATAACACATAGGATACTTTTTATCCCGATATTCCCACGGGATCGACACTTATGCGGGTGAAACCGCGGGGCGCTGCTAGTAATCTATAATAAGGGCTGTAATCTACCACGCGGGCCCAATGTGGGACGGTAGATGTCACATGTCTTCGAATTTTTGTTTATTCCGGTCTGAACACCTGAACCCCCCCCCCCATCCCTCCCCCTGCATGCCCCGCTAGATTTGACATGCCGGTTTCCTCACGATGTTTTCCTACACCGTTTTGAGAGCAGTGGTGATGAAATTATTTACACTGAGTAAAGCGCCTGCCTCGGTTCGAACCCACGACCTATAACTCGTAAGTCGGGATCGTTGCCACTAGTGTTGCACCGAATGTGGGTCCTGCCGAATGTCGAATTCGGCCGAATATTCGGTTTAAATATGTACCGAAGCCGAAGTTCGGCCGAACTTCTGTTACATTTCGCGCGCTTTTGCTCAATGAACAGCAGTACTATTCTGTAAAAATCTCACCATGAAACTAAGGTGAAGTGAGCTGTCATTCCATTTGATGTTAGGGATTGCCCCTGTTGATAGCTCACTTCACCTAAATTATCACGGTGACATTTTTACAGAATCGATCGGCTGGTCAGATTGTGTTCGTTCCTCGTTGTGACTTGTAATTTCACTCACGCGCGCGTCCCGCTCGCCACCCGCGGTCACCCAGAATGTTATGTTACCTTGCTGATAGATAATAATATTACAATTGATAATTTTAATAAAACATATTTTTGATACGTGATGTTCTTTCTTTTCTATGGAAATAAAAACAAAAACGAACATCCACGTTACCTATTTACTTACAAATCATCATTTCATGTAGATTTCATTTTAAAATAAAATTCTTTTCACTTGTCCATTTAAATTAATTTAAGCTACCGAATTTTGGCCGACATTCGGCAGATCTAACCGAAATTCGGCCGGAGACGAAGTTCGGTAAAAGCTGCCGAACTTCGGTAATACCGAATATGAAACGAATTTCGGTGCATCTCTAGTTGCCACTACTACTCTCAAAATGTAATACGGTAATAGTTCCCGTGGGAAATTTTCCAAAATTCACGCGGGCTAAGCCGCGGGCTAAAGCTAGTTAAGAGCTCAACTGTTACTAATGAGACACAATTACTTTTTCTATTGTTACCGAACTTAATGAGCTTGCTTAACAGAAGAACAACGAACAACTTTAGTATGTCCTAATTGTTGTTAGTTTGTTTCAACTGTTTTATTTTAAATAATAACTTATGATGTTCCACTTTCTGTAGTTTTGTCTTAACATAATCAGCCTATAATGTTCCCACTGCTGGGACACAGGCCTCCTATCTATGAGAAGGAGTGGGCCGTAATCCACCACCGTAGTTTTGTCTTATACATATTTATTTATTTTATTTATCTATTTATTTCAGGCATCAATGCCCATACAAACACATACAATACAATAATAATATAACTTAAAAATACTATAAATACATAAACCATTGTAATTAATTAATTACACTAAAAATTAACTAACACACACGAAGTATATATGTGCGAAGTGTATATGTGTGTGTGCGTGTGTTATATGGTCGCTCTCTGTTACTTCGAAATGTTATATATATATTTAGGTACAGTAAACGATCAAAAGTGCATAAGCACGTTAAGGATCGTATTGCTGTGAACACGTCGCTAGTACAGGTACCTACATCTATATGTATAAGTGATGTATCAACACAGAATGCACAACTCAGATTTTGCACACTGGCTAGCGTCCAACGAAACAAAAAACATACCGTCGCTTTTTCACACAGGATACGTAATTACGTATGACCTTGTTTGGTTGCTGTTATATTAATAGCATGATTATTCAAGTATTATTAAAACATTTTAAAAAATTATCACCACGCGTGAGGTTCGAACCCACGGCTCGCTACACAAAAACGCGCTTGCTGACGTACGATAACCGCTAAGTTTAATATGCCATATATTAAGGGTTGAATTTATAAAATACAATCAGTTGCCAACGAATGCAAGTGTGTGTGTCTATAGTATAGAAATTACTCATTAAAGTAAGGTCTTAAGTTTAATCAAAGTCAAATCTATTGTTTTGTGAAATTTTATTGATACTCGACTTATGACGCGTACTGTACTTACAACTCTACTATACCTTTTACCCGTTTTTGACCAGCCATATGAGTGTACATAATAAAGAATATTCTATTCTATTATTTAAGGAATACAGCCAATATATATTATGAACTCATATACCATTTCAGTTAACTTGGCAATAAATATACCATAGATATTTGTTTCTTAATCATTTAACACTGAAGTACACACAATTTTCGCAAAACTCAAACTTAATTTACCCAAAACTCCAAGTTTTTTAACCAAAAACTTTTTACAAACAATTAGCGAACAAATCAATTCCATCTCTCGAAATAACTTGGTACTTCCAAGCAGACCATGTTTGACAAATTAATAAACATGAAAAAAAATTGGACGTGTCTCGTCATCCATATCCTGGGTATAATAAAGAAGCGAACTTGAGAAAAAAAAACTCTAACAAACTTATTGACACAGTTGATTTTTGTGACAAATACTTTCAATATGTATGCTGAGATACGAGATACATATTATTTGAGATAAATGAACAGAAAATATGTATATCAATACAAATAAATTGGGAAGAGGTAGGTTAGGTCAGTTCGCATATTTTCTAATAATAGGTATGTAAGTTGTAGTCATTTTATTCCCGAAAAAATATTATTTAAATATTTTATTATTAAAATATAAATAATAATAAAAAAAAATATTAATAAAAATAATAATAAATAAAATAATTTACATATTATTAAAATATTATTTTGTTCCTCGGCTCTGCCGAATATAAACGATGGAACCCTTATCAAAAACAATGTCAAACTATACTACCGTTTTGACGAAACTTAAATGAAAATAACCCAGGGGTACAATTCGCGGTATAAGAACCAGATGAACGTATCTACAAAAAAATACGTATGTAGATACGTTCATCTGGTTCTTATACCGCGAATCGCACCTACGAATGCATTGCGTATGTTAATAAAACAGGTTTTTTTTTATGTATAAGTTGTGTTATTTTTAAACGACTTCAAAAAAGGAGGAGGTTTTATATTCCTTATACAGGATGGGCAAAAAATCGTGGATCAAACGAAACAGGGCGACAGCTGGGGTTATTTGCAATAAAAAATTTCTCTGTGGCAGTGCCCTAACTTGATCTCCTTAAAAGTTATGACAATTTGAGTGTTTACAGAGGGTTCTAAAGTTCCAAATAATTTTTCGTAAGACTTAAAAGATATTAAGTGATAATACTGATAAATCATGTTACCCACTATCATAAGAGCACTTTTGTAGTGATGATGCTTTTTTTACAGCAAATAATCCCAGTTATCGTTTTGCTTCGTTTGATCCACGATTTTTGCCAACCCTGTATATATATATTTTTTTTATGTATGTTCATCGATATTTTCGTCAATAATTGTGGATCTATTTATAAAATTATTATTCGTTTTGTAGAGGTTGCTTGTGCGATGGTCCGCTACAAATTGTATTAACTTCGCTTGGGTAGTTTTTGAGTTAACTTCGATAATACGTATTTCATCCACTTGATGATGTTATCACTGTGGTTTACGTAGCAAGACGTGGTATACAAATTGGTTTGGGGTAGCTACCATAGCTAAAAAGTGAAAAATAAGAAACGTTGTTTTACAAATATAAACAATCGACTTCCGAAATTAACGGAAGTCGGTGTTTAGATCTGTATTTTAGTGTTTTGCCACCGACTTTCGAAATTACAGTTATGTTTCACTTAGTAGTAATTTTTTTGGAAGTCGGTTGTAAAAAGTTTTATTCTGTCAGTTTTTATAACGTCACAATACAGAAACACATTATTTTCACAAACACTACGTAAAACTTTCCCGATAGATAGATAGGTATCTTTTCAAGGTAAAAAGTAATTTCCAAAAATGAACCAGCAAACTTCTTACAAACAGAGGCAATAATAACTACAAAATCAGTCTGTCATGAAGTCATTCCCAAATGGAACTACTGATAGGTAAGTAATAATATGAACTTTCAATCAAAGGAGTCGCCGAACCAATCTTCTATACTAATATTTATAAAGCTGAAGAGTTTTTGTTTGTTTGGTTTAACGCGCTAATCTCAGGAACTGCTGATTCGAATTGTAGAATTATTTTTGTGTTGGACAGTCCATTTATCGAGGAAGGCTATAGGCTATATAACATGTCGTTACAACTAATAAGAGTGGAGCATCAATAAAAAATGTTGCAATAACGTATTCCTTTTGAGAGCTTCCGTTGCGTACGCTGCGTAAACGGTTAAAGTTACGCAAAAATCATGTATGACGGAATTGTTCCCCTTCAAAAGTTCTAAATAAAATCTGCAACAGAATATGTCTATCTTTTAAGCTTGACTCACTATAACTTTTTTTATGGTAATCCTATTTGTTCTAAAATAATGCATTATCTGCGTAGGTGTTTTTATAAACCTGATATTAACCTTATCCAAATAAATACGTTATTCGTTACAAGTATTTGATTTTGAACAAAATTGTCCTTGACATCTTTTGATTTCAATGAATACCTATCATAAGAGATATCATAGTTCTGAAATAATCACTACATAGTATAAAACAAAGTCGCTTTCTCTGTCCCTTTGAACGCTTAGATCTTTAAAACTACGCAACAGATTTTGATGCGGTATTCAAGAGGAAGGTTTATATATATAATACATGCATGCATGTGATGTCGTAAATAAACACATTTTTTTGCGCTTACTTTTCAAACGCTGGCTGAACCCTACGAGATAGGTCACAATAATGTACTACAGTATTGTACACCTTAAAAAGGTCTACAAAAGAGTCCGCGATGGTATACGTCTATCTCTTAGGGATAACCCACAATAATCATTTTTTATCCTTTACTTTTTACGAGAAATAATGGCTTATTTACGAAGCGATTTTAAGCAATACAGCATTAATCCTTATCCAATTAAGTACCTTAAATACATTGTGCATTTAATATAGATAAATATGGCCCTTTACAGCATGTAATTTAAATAAATATTTTCGAAGATATTACAGATTTAAAATGCAGGGACATAGCGGTTGCTGCGGTACCGGCCGCGGCGGCGCGTGCTGGCATTCTTGAAATACCTGTACTTAGTATCAGTATTGCACCCGTGCGAAGCCGGGGCGGGTCGCTAGTACTAATAATAAAGCTGAAGAGTTTGTTTAAAAGCTCTAATCTCTGGAAGTACTCGTATCGGTCGGATTTATAAAAATCTTTTTGCATTTGATAGCCCAATTATTGAGGCAGGATATAGGCTATTAAACATCACACTAGGACCCTTAGAAGTTGAGCAAAAAGAAAAAAAGTCAGAAGTTTTCCCTAAGCGAAAACGAAATAATAGCGCAGGCAGGCGATGCGATGGGACAGGGTGAGTCGTTGGAACAAAAAATTTCACGCGGACGAAGTCGCGGGCAGAAGCTAGATGCAATATAAAAAGGCTTCGACACGCACCTGCAGTCGTACGAATATGGATTATTGATGATTGGGCAAATATGAGGTAATCATTGGTGAAATGAGAACCTTCGATAGATCTACAGTGATATCACTGTAGTATAGTATTATTTAAAGCGGCATTGATTCTATGAAATATTTAACATTACATTTTTTTGTCAAAACATAGCTATGTTAGACAGTGGCCTCCTAAAGTTAGTTGTCATTTTCCACTTCAGCTGTGATGCCACATTATGATTT
Organism: Globia sparganii; assembly: GCA_949316385.1. Classification (NCBI taxonomy): domain Eukaryota; kingdom Metazoa; phylum Arthropoda; class Insecta; order Lepidoptera; family Noctuidae; genus Globia; species Globia sparganii. Next base: position 9,211,649 of record OX438675.1, on the reverse strand, counting down.
ATAATAATACTTCTCGACTCAAGGTTGTCGACATGTCATCCGGTAAGGACCAGGCCCGGGTCGACGGCGCGTGGTGTTCCGCGCGCGCCTCAAAGATATGTCAGCAGCAACTGACGGGGACCGCTAGGGCCGTTGCCTGCCAGGGTCGCGGGTTGTTCGAGAGAGATACCGTGGCCGTTGGCACAGGCAACTGAAGGGACACGGGTGGATTTTAGTCAGTAAAAGTCTGACACGCCCTCCCGCTCCGCCCAGAGCGGGAGAAGCTATTTGATAATTTCACACCCTCAAAAAAAAAAATTATAAAAGAAAAACAAAAAAAAAAATAAAAAAAAGGTTGTCGACATGTGAAATGTGAACTCGGCTGGCATTGTGCAGATTGTCATAACAGCCAATGGTTTAATGGCCAAAAGCCTCAATCAACATCTCTCGAGGCTCTCGTTAGGCGGTTGGAATAAGGCTCTGATACAAAAGGCTGTATTCCACAACACGGCACGCATTGCGAATAGTTTCCTGTATCTGGAACCGTAACCACCGGTAGCTTCGACCCTGCCGACACCGGTGGATACTCATTTTTATTAATGTTTCAAATTGATGAAATTGAAAAATAATAATCATTTATTTCAGACTAGGTTGTCCATAGAGTGTTAGTAATACACTGAAACTTAAGAACTATGTTAGTAATACAGACATACAAAAACTAACTATAATAATTATCCTAAATGTAGGCGAATCCAGTGCCTCCAGATAAGACTCTCAATATTTTCAGCATGAATAGGTGCGACAAATTAAAATATCTAATTCAATGTGTTGTAAAATAAATTTAGAGCATGTCAGTATGGAAAGGACACGTAACGATTTGCCAACGTCGTCGCGCGCCCTTTTTTTCGTAGGATTTTTTTTTTTGGAGATGGTATCTCGCAGTTCAACTTATGAGGTTGTCGTCTGCTTACCCGGTCTTTCCTGTGGATGCCTCGAAAGTTAAGCCCTCCAGCCAGGGCTTAAATATAGTAAGCGACTACGCTAAGGGCACCCCCTGTGGGGTTCGGACCTCGGCTTAGGGCGTCGCTGGGGGAGGGTACCAAGGGACAGGCTGGATCGGAATTACCCTTTTTCGTCAAAATTGGGTAAATACTGCTGGTTCAACACGCTGCCAACTTGCTTCATGTTGTGAACTCAGCGATGAATGGATTGCATATCGGGCGCGCACTAATATTTATAATAGTATAATTTTCTTAAAAGTATTGTTAACTTTGGAAAAAAATAAATCTGGAACGACGATAATTCGTGTTTACTTGAAGACAATAACTTATCTATGGCGATAATTATAAGATTTTTTAAAGAATTATTATGTAACAGTTACTGCAACTCCTATTTCGATTTGTCGCAAGTTTTCAATTTCATCCTGTACATTTAAAAACAAACCGTGTGTTCAATGGAATTTCCCGTCGTCGGTGAAAATGACGAACTTCCATACAAACTTTCATTCCATATTTAACCCCTTTAGTGCTCACCATCGTTATACAGGGTGGCATACATCGACGTGCAAACACACAGCATAACCGGCGAAAAATTTCAGAATAATTTTCTAATTACAGTTTGCGCGTTGATGTCCCGGGATGCCACTCTTGTGCACAGTTTCATAGCCAGCGGTTTAGTCTATGTTGTCTGTCAGTTAATTTAAGATTTTAAAGTGAAACTTTTATTACATTGTTTCAAACTTTTTCGTCTGTGTGTTGCATGTCGCGTGACGGTTGGCCGCGGAGTAGGGATAAAGTTTCACTTTTACCGTGGTTTCATAAAACCACACAATCCTTTTTTTATTTAATAGAATGAATGTACAAAGTAATAACAGGATTTTCTATTTATTCCAGATATGTGAGACAGACCACAATGGCATCTCTGCACGTGGCGCCGAGGGTTCACAGCCAGCTGGACAGCTTCCTAATGAAGGTCGACACCAAGACCTGAGAATGAACAAGCACCGCTGGAGCCAACTTCTATAAAATGGAGTTCGCCTCTGTTTTACCTACCAATGTGAGTTTCCACATCAAATATCACAATAATTACATGTTTCTCATTAACTAGTAAAGTTAATCACACTAAATCTCCTTACACTCGTTTGTTATACATTATATAATTTATATGGAGGAAAATACCTTTGAATAACACACCTGTTTTTATCCGAGAACCACACATCACGTTTTACAATATTGTGTAATAATTAGTTAAATAGGTTCACTCAAATCATTTCTTAAATATAATTATTGAACTAGAGAATAGAAAACTAGATGCAGCTAAAGAAATAGACAGTGACAAAAACATAGAAGTTCATGACACAACACATCTGACGATATTGAAGTTAGCGTAGCGGACTGCGTAGTACCTACTACGCCGTAGCTGATTGCGTAGTAGCTATGCCGTAGCGTTTCGCGTAATTGTTACGATATCGTGTATCACGTATTGTCTGTCTAAGCCGTAGCAGATTGCGTAGTTGATACGCCTGTCATAGCGGACTGCATAATAATAGCTATATCTATGTCGAGCTCTATTATGTGCACATGCATCGCTTCGATAATCGTCAAAGTGTTTATTATAATCCTTAAAACGGATAACAGTGGCCACTATATTCCGTTTTCAGGATTATAATAAAACTAAACAATATAAAACTACCGTTTCTAATAATATTAACGTATAATCTTGTGGAGCACAACTTAACGTGCTTATTTTCTGCATTTTCATTCTAAATTGTATGAAATAACCAAACAAACGATGAGGGCGCCACTGTGCGGTCGGCACAGTCTTAATTCACATCTCTTTGATATTTTATTCTGCTGCTAAACGCAACTACAAACAGTAACAAAATCAAAAGTAAAAGTCATTTATTAAAATTAGGCTGAGAATCAGCACTTTTCGAATGTCAAAATTACATAAGACAGTTCCCAAAACGCCCGGGCTTCACCACTTCCTAGTGCTTTCGCTGAGAAAAAGTGGAGCAACAAACTCCCACTCGCACAGCTTTCTACTCAGTTAGAAAAACTTGATTCTATACAATATATTAGCCTCCCCGACCGATTTCGGTCATGGTGGTCAATCTCAACGGAGATTAGCCAGGTACGCAGGAGATATTACAGTGCACAAGTGTGCGCGCAGACACAGGTGCACTCCCTCCTCCCTCACTCTCATAGTCCGATGGGACGGCAATCCGACACGAACGGAGAGAGATCAGGCACATGACCAACGGCTTAACGTGCTTTCCGAGGCACGGGGGTATCACACCGCCACTTCCAAACTCCGGGCTGTTACAAAAAATTCCCTAATGGAAAAACTCAACAACACTTTTGCCCGACCCGGGAATCGAACCCAGGACCCCACGCTCAGCAGTCGCGCTTGCGACCACGAGACCAACGACAACAACAACAACGACAACTACTATACAATAGTAGACATGCAAAGTAATTAAAATTACGAGATACAGAAAATTAAATTGTTTTTTTAGCTATATGTCAGTTAAACATGCCAATAAACCAACAAATATAATGAAAACTATAGTTAAGCAAAAAATAGTAACTCATCATCTGCCTAGCCTTTTCCCAACTATGTTCGGGTCGGCTTCCAGTCTAACCGGATCTAGCTGAATACCAGTATTTTACATGGAGCGACTGCCTATCTGACCTCCACCACCCAGTTACTGGATAATACGATATCCCTTAGTAAGACTGGTTGTCAGACTTTCGGGCTACTTACGACTCGTAACGACTGTCAAAGATCCACGAATGGCAACCGGGACCAACGGTTTAACGTGCTTTTCTAGGCACGGAGGGGTTTTGGTATGTGGTCAGTGTGGTCACCCATTCACGAACCAACCTCGGCAAGCGTAGCTTAACCTGATCGATCGACCCGTGCGGATGTTATTACTAAGCCACAATCCCCACCAAAAAAAAAACTCAAATACCTAAATAAAAGCGTCCAGGCTTAAAGGGCGTGACAGCTTACATTTATTTATGCAATGCTGTATGTCCACATAACTAAACGTTAACCACTATACTAAAGGTAGGTTCTTACAATCAGCCAGCAGACTAACAACCAACAAAACTATATCTCATCTCCCATTCATAATTATTAAGTACTAGCTGCGCCCCGCGGTTTCACCCCCGTAAGTTTTGATCCCGTGGGAATATCGGGATAAAAAGTATCCTTTATGTTATTCTGATGTATAAACTATATTACTGTACAGTTTCATCAAAATCCGTTTAGTAGTTTTTGCGTGAAAGAGTAACAAACATCCATCCATCCATCCTCACAAATTTTCGCATTTATAATATTACTAGCAGTGCCCCGCGGTTTCACCCGCATAAGTGTCAATCCCGTAGCAATATAGGGATAAAAAGTATTTTATGTGTTATTCTGATGTATAAGCTATATTACTGTAAAGTTTCATCAAAATCCGTTCAGTAGTTTTTGCGAGAAAGAGTAACAAACATCCATCCATCCATCCTCACAAACTTTCGCATTTATAATATTAGTAGGATTAGTAGGAAGTAGGATAGTAGGATTATTGTTATTTCTTAAGTTATATTGATTGTTATTATTGTTCCTTATTTCTTTATGGGTATATCTTAGACAATTATATTCAAGCAGCCTGCTATTTCGTCGATGCGTGGGAGTTCCAGTGCCTTAGGCATCTTCTGGGTACACTCGTTCCGTCATAGACCTGATCCATTGCTTTCCATCAGGCGTGATCGCGGACAAGAGCAGGCCCATTCAGCAATAAAAAAATAACATAGTTTGAGTAATACTAATACTAACAAAATTATGGGTAATGTGCTCACAATTAAAGACAAATAAATAAAATAATTACATAATCCTCTTGTGACGCATAGCAGACACACTGACACATTAACTTCTGTACCGGTAGGGTATCGCCCCTCTTAACGAGTTACGAGTTCCCTGACTGAAATCATCGAACTAACTTAACCTATTTAAGTTTAATAACATTTGATGGATATTACCTTCGTAGCAATATGTGGTTAAATTGCGTCACCAGGAGTAAGAAGTTGTGGAACTATCTTTGATAGAGTTCGGAGTAATTATTATTAAAAGACGCCGTTATCTAAAGTTTGATATCCTATTGTAAATATTTTGGTTTCCTGTTATCACCTGTAATTTTCATACCTTATGGTTAAATATGTAAACAAACATCGCGTTAAAAAAACGTTCGCCGTACGCGGGTTGATTTTTTGCATGATGACTGACTCAAAGAGGCAAAAGGACGTAAGACGTAAGACGTAATAAGGACGTAAGACGTAATAAGTAAGTAAAAAGTAGTAATCTACGTAGATTTCGATCTGTAGCGTCTGCCTACCCCCATGAGAAGATGGCGTGAGTTATGTATGTAAGTCCCGACTCTTCATATTAATTCCATGAATAAAAAGAGGACGTTTACGAAAATAAAACGCGACACAAAAACACACCGACAATCCAAACATCCGTCAATTACATACTTGACATCACGCCACCCCACAAGAATGTTGCCAGCTCAATAATGATTCTCTACCACAGAGCACGGAACGAAAACAAATATTATATTTTCGACGAAATTCAATTCTATTTTTTTATTTTTATTTTTGACGTTCAAAAGTGCCTTTTAAGTGCTTGACGTTGACTTTGACGATTAAAAAAAATGCAGCATAAATCTTCTGTAAGGATACAAGGGAAAATTTTGCAATTACAGAGATATCCTAATTTTTCATACCTATTCCATATTTCTTTATTAGTAAAAAAAATATAATTCCTCAGTTTTCAAGCCAAATTATTTAATGTGCCATAACTATTTGACCATATTAATACTAAATAGAAACAATTTATCGCATTGGATAACCCTGTAAGGTTAAATGTATGAAGATAAATAAATAAATAAATTTCAAGCTCAAAAAACGACATTTGAAACTTCGAAGCTATCTTCTTCGAAACGCTGATTTTCGATCCAGTGTGCATCGCGTCGCGGCGATTCCGTGATCTGTGTGTCCTACCGTCTCCCAAGAATGTTGCCAAATGAATAATTCATGTGTTGCCGTAGGTGGCGCTTCAGTTCAACGAGACGACGGTGGTGTATGATGAGGGAGACGACCCGGATGCTGTCACGTTGCTGTCCATACTGCTTGTCGGTTAGTACTGAAATTAACTGATTATTTTATAAACTTGAACTTTGACGTTCAAAAGTGCCTTTTATGTGCCTATTTGAAATAAATGCTTTGACTTTGACTTTATAATTAACAATATTAAGAAACAGTTAAAAAAAAAACGCAAGCCGCCCCGTCGCTAGCCAACCAAAAAACAACAAACCCCTAGCAACGGGGTTACCAGATCTGTCGCCAACAAGCGCCTTTATTTCGTAACAGAAAGCGGTTTTTCTAGCAGTGGTGGTCCAGTGGTAACGGTTGTGACTTACGAGTTGTAGATATTCGGTTGGAACCGAGACAGACGCTCTACTAAAGCCGGGTACATTGTGTAAATAATTTCGTCGCCAATCCACTCAAAACGGTGAAGGAAAACATTGTTAGGAAACCAGCATGTCCTAGAATCAGAAATTCGAAGACATGTGACATCTACAAAACAGCACTGGGCCTGCGTGGTAGATTACAGCCCATTCCCGAAGAGAGAAGACCTGTCTCTCAGCAGTGGGAACATTATAGGCTGACCATTTACATTGTTAACAAGTTTTTTTTTTTCTTAATTATTGCTTCTAGGTCTATACTTGGATACTTACATGCCTGGATACTTATATCTGTTAAATTATAAATAATCTTATTCCAGTAAGTAGGTTGTTACAAAAACTTTTACACGTCAATCATATTTTAAAAACTAGATGAGGTCGCGTTTCCTATCTGACTACTCTGAGAAGCAATTAGGCTGAAACAAACTCAGAGATCACACAGTCTCTTCATAATCTTGGTCAGATCATGTGAAGACCATGTAGATTGGTGTCTAAAATGGTTTTTGAGGAAATAACCACACAGATTGAGTGGACTTGTGTGTGTGCACGCAGTGCACGATTTTGTCAGTAATTATACAGCTCAACTCATTGTTGACTGTAACCAGCTAATAACAACTGGTCCATTGTCATCTCACAAATTCTTATCGTTACTTGAAAATTAGTAGATAAGATTCTTTGAAGGCTATATATGACACTCTAAAGGTGAGTACACTAGAGCATTTTCTCGAGCATTTGCATGTAATGTAACGTTGGTCGTTGTTACGAATGGTACAATACAGATAAAAGCTCAGTTTCCAAAAGCATTTCCATGTAATGTAACGTTTTTGCGAATGCTCGACGCTGCGGTCGACTTAATACCCACTCACGGCGAGTGAGCATTACGTCCATTGTTGACATGTCGGACCTAGAGGTACCGCTCGTGCCTTTGCTCGATAAAATGTTAAAACGATACGCTCGTTGTTTTTTGAAAGCAGTTTTTAACAAAACATCGAGGATAAGGTTCGAAGTGCCGTTTGATAAAATTTAAAAACGACGAATGCTCGATGTTCTGTTACAAGTAAATGCTCTATTCTATACTTTAGGAAAATGTTGGTGGATCTTTGATTTTAATTTTGTCTTTTTTTCGGCATCTGCACTCCCGAAAACAATGAAAATAACATGACAAAAATTTCCACGATAAAAGAGAAGAATGCTCGGTTATGGATGATGCCATTGCCATGTATACCTAGCTGGCCTAACAGAATTCATTTCTAATCCATGCGAGCAGAAGTTTTAATAAATGTCTATTTAACATGATTTGGATAACTATATTCAATACCAGTATTTTTCGGCATTCCTTGATGTAAAGCTTCTAGGAAAAGTAATTGTTTGCATCTAAATGATTTTTAGTTTGTATTAGTTGGTCGTGCATTTCCTTATTTACGTTTTTTTTTCGTTTTTATTTTTTATGTTTTTGAGTGGAAACTAGTAAATGGCCTTCAATTTTATATAGTTTAAGAATACTGTATAGGTAAGTTAGCTGTAAGTTTTCCGAATAAAATAAAATAAAATAACCCTACAAAATGAATAGGTAATAGTGTATATACAATTATACTCGTATTATAATGTAAAGCCCGGTTTTCCCTCGAGCAAGTACTCAACGATACGTGTTCCAAATCAGTGAACGGTAAGTCTTGTCGATTTTACATGTTCATTATAAGTAAGTACCCTATAAGTACCTTTCAAATATCTTACGTAGCGTAGGTCTGACTTAATACGAGGAGTCACGTACCGAGGGTTCCGTATCACAAAGAAAAGAAAGAAAGAAAATACGTTTTTTTTTGGTAAACATGACGCAGAGAAAGAACACAAACACAAAAAGAACATGTTGGGGAAAATATGCGTCATATCCACGCAAAACGGCCATCGCACAGCATAATGCTACGACCCTATGCGACAGAGCCCCAGCGACAGCCGGCACTCGTCGTTTTCACCAAAACGGTTAAAGAATTATTCACACAAAGTAAAACGCCTGCCTGAGTTCGAACCCACGACCTACAACTCGTAAGTTGATGCCATAACCACTGGGCCACCACTTTCACATCCCCCTATAACACAAGTAATGAAATGTAGGTGAATTATACACCCCTGCCACCCTTTCGGAATAATTACGTGTAGTTAGGTCATGTTAAGAAACCGTTCCCCGTTTTGATACATTTCATTAATAACATTAGTAAGGGCTACCCTTAAAGCTCTACCCTTTATAGCAGAACTTTTTATGTCATAATATTATCTTGCATAACAGCGGATAGCATGAACTTTATTTCACAGAAAATCGTTTGGCAAACACTCATTTAATATACAATCAAAACTCATAACTTTGTAAGTCAGAATCATCTTTAGGCATAAATTTCATATCCATAATAATTAAAAAGTAGAACCATCATATCGCAGAAAGTTCACAATCACAATCGTCTTTTGGCATACATTTCATATCGATAGTCATTAAAAGGCAGAACTATCATTTATCTTAGAAATTTTACAGTAAGAATCATCTTTTGGCATATATTTCATATCCATAATAACTGAAAGACTTATCTATCACATTACAGAATATTCATAGTTAATATACACCATATATGCAGCATACATGCAAACAAGCATACACCATGCATGCAGCAAGTATGCAGCATGCAAGCGAGCATGCAACATGCAGCAAGCACGGTTTCTGTCACGGCTCCAGCGGTCCCACGCGAGCTTATCGTTGCAGATGGTTTTAACGCCCACCACCGCGGCGGAGGCTGGCCGGCGAACCTACGCGGGCTTAAGACTGTGCCGACCCTACAGTGGCGCCCTCATCGTTTTTTTGGTTATTTCATACAATTAAGAATAAAAATTCAGAAAATAAGCACTTTAAGTTGTGCTTCACAAGATTATACGTTAATATTATTATAAAAGGTAGTTTTATATTGTTTAGTTTTATTATAATCCTTAAAACGGATAAAAGTGGCCACTATATTCCGTTTTAAGGATTATGATAAAACTAAACAATATAAAACTACCGCTTCTAATAATATTAACGTATAATTTTGTGAAGCACAACTTAACGTGCTAGTTTTCTGCATTTTCATTCTAAATTGTATGAAATAACCAAACAAACGATGAGGGCGCCACTGTAGGGTCGGCACAGTCTTAAGTTACACTCCAGGGGTGAGCCGACAAGACTACGTGGAGTCGGTTTTGCAGCGATTCGTTTCTGTCACTAACTTTTTTAGTACAACATATGTCAATACGTTGTGCTACAAATTTTTTTTAAGACAATATTTTAATTTAAGGTTAAAAATACTATTTTATAGAAAAGGGCAATATCTATACATATAATAAAACAGTAAAAAAACTGTGTCTGTACATTGAATATATTTAAAAAAAAATACTTGAGGGGGGTTTAGAAACAGTAATAGTGCACGAATCCAAAAAAAAAAATGTGTCTGTTTGTCTGTTTGTCTGTTTGTTTGTACACGCTAATCTTCGGAACTACTGGACGGATTTGAATGATTTTTTTTTTTGTTGTATAGATATTAAGTCTGGGCAATATATAGGCTATAATTTATTTTGGAAAATGGAACACCTGATGCAGAACCGCAACAGACCAGCTAAAGTATAAGAGATAAAAAAATGGTACCGTAGCAAAAATTGTTCCAGCATTTTCTGCTAAGAGAATAAATTTGAAGATCTGGAACACCTGATGTGGAACTCCAAGAGCCCAGCTACACTATAACATATATAGTAATGATGATTTAGCAAAAGTTGTTCGATCTGATGAGCACTCTCTGTTGACTTATAAAAATCGAAGATCTGGAGCACCTGTTGTGGAACTCCAAGAGCCCAGCTACACCATAACACATATAGGAATGAAGTTTTAGCAAAAGTTGTTCAATCTGATGAGCACTCTCTGTTGACTTATAAAAATCGAAGCTCTGGAACACCTGTTGTGGAACTCCAAGAGCCCAGTTACACCAAAACACATATAGGAATGACGTCTTAGCAAAAGTTGTTCGATCTGATGGGCATTTCCTGTAGACTTATAAAAATCGAAGATCAGAAACATCTGATGTGGAAATCAAATCTATCACTAATTTCATTGTATAATTATAAAATAACATAAGCTGGGAGTACCACCACGCGGTGAAGGTGGTAACAGTTTAGGACTGATTTTCGGTGACGATGGTATATCATTGAAAAGTTGACTCTACTGGCCAAAACTCCCATTTATTTTTTTATTTTATCGAATAAATATGCCTTCGGGCTTATGTTATTTGAGTGTTTAATTTCCTTTGCCATTTATCTTCGTGACACGGTAGCCTACCTGGTAACGCAGGGGAGCAGTCAGTTAGATTTTAATTGATCAGGTATGTTCACAATAAAACTATAACCATGCCTAGAAAGAGGTCAAATCTTTCCCAATGTTCCAAAGGAGCTAAAAGATTGAGGATCCTAAGATCCCAAGAATCTACCGAAGAGCGTCAGGAGAGACTTGATGCTGTTCGAGAACATCAGGCTCGCTCCGTGGAAACCTCTTCGGATCGCGAAGCACGCCTGCGTTCTCAGCGTATCTACGCATCGACTTCTAGGTCTCGAGAGACAAGTGGGGACGTTACCCACTTGCGTGATGCGCGACTGACCGCTGATCGTGAACGTCACGCATTGTCTCGCGAGTCGGAGAGGTTCACGGATAGAGAATTGCGCTTGAATTCTCAGCGTATCTACGCATCTGCTTCGTGGTCTCTACAGACAAGTGCGGAACGTGATGCGCAACTGTCCGCTGATCGTGAGCGACATGCGTTGTCTCGCGAATCGGAAACGTTTACCGATACAGAATCACCCTTCTTCGTCTTTTGAAACGAGTGATGAACGTGATGCTCGACTAACTGGTGATCGAGATTATCATACATTGTCCCGAACACGCACACAACAAAATATTCATAATTAGTTAGAAAGTGAGAGAGAAAGAATTGCTGAAGTACGGCATGAAGAGACAGAAGAAGAGCGCCACAAACACAATTGAAATTTTTATAAAGTCTCAATATTGTTAACTATCAATTAAGGGAAGGAGCGAGACAACCCCAACACAAGTATTATTAATTACTTACTGGGGCTGTTTCATTCACATTTGTAAATGTAACCGTTTGAGACACAATAAACAATTTTTATTTTTATTTTATTTTTTTTAACAAACGTTTGAATTCTGATCGACTTCGACATTCTCTGAACAGAATGTCGACATCATCTGAAGAATCGGATATGTCTCAAGACATAGCCGTAGGGCGTGACGACCTTCCTTGGGTTGATAAGGAACGGAGTGCATTTACGTATACTCCTATGATTGACTACGCCACATATTCCGCCATCGGAGGTATGGTTCAAAATTGTACTTTTTGTGAAGCTGATAAATGGCAAAAAGAAATAAACGGTATGTGTTGCTCAGGTGGAAAAGTACATATTGAAATATTAGAAAATCTTCCAGAAATATTAAGATCACTGCTAATTGGTGACCATCCACAGTCAAAACATTTCTTGGACAACATCCGTTCGTACAATAATGCCTTTCAAATGACATCTTTTAGTGCGAAACAGATTTCAAAAGGCCCATTTATGCCAACATTAAAAGTGCAAGGCCAAGTTTACCACCTTATTGGTTCATTATTGCCTGAAAATGACCCCAAGTTTCTACAAATATATTTCGTATCCAATTATCAAGATCAGGCAAATATTAGAAACCAAAACTTTCCGCAATTGAACAAATAGTCTGATTTCACTGCTTCAAAATATGTTGCATGAAGTAAATCCCTACGTACACAGTTTTAAATCTGCCTTAGAATCTATAAAAATATATATAAAAATTATTTTCTGCTGTGAGAATAAATTTGAAGATCTGGAACACCTGTTGTGGAACTCCAAAGCCCAGCGACACTATAACATATATAGGAACGACGTCTTAGCAAAAGTTGTTTAGTCTGATGGGAATTTTCTGTTGACTTACAAAAATGAAAGATCTGGAACGTCTCGAATCGTCTCGCGCATCCCGTTGTTTTCCGGTCCCCGGGCTCTTAGAATTCGACATCAGACGTTTCAGATCTTCGATTTTGACGACCCCGTTGTCGCTGGCATAAGCAACAGGATCCGCGTACGAAGTCGCGGGCAGAAGCTAGTTCCTAATAAAATTATTCCAAACGAAATTCTGCCATCTTCATAGTATGCCATGTGAAATTGTACCAAATAATCTTCGCTCTAAATAAACGTTATGCTAAACGAAATTATGCGGAATTTTAACTTTGCCAATGATAATTATGCCAATTAAAATTCTGCCATCTTAAAAGTATACGGGTCAATATCAACAAAGTGCATTTTTTTTCAATTTTGGTGGCGAAATTTTTTCTTCAGTTTTCGTGAAAGTAAGGACCTGGTATAAGAATAGAAAGTCCAAGCTAGAAGGATCTTCAAGAGGTCTGAGAATATCTCTTTAACTTTTTAAGATATTTTAGTTCAAAGTCTAGTGTGGCCACCAAAATTGAAAATCGCCCACCAAAATCGAAAGTGCCCACCAAAATTGAAATTCAGTGGCACCATAATTGGATGTTTCTGCCACAAACCTCAATCTCACAAAAAAAGCTCAATGTTTTTTTTTTTATTTATTTATTTCTAAAATACTAAATCTAATTCACATTCTATTTTAGCCACACAACGAAAACCTCTCAGGGTTTATCTGCGTGTTGGCGAGCCGTTCACATGATTTTTTTTTTTTTTAAACAATGCTAATAATTGTTAAGTGCAATAATACATAGGTACATTATGAGAAGATTTTGTGAGGAAACGCTTTGATTTATACTTATAACTTTTCGAACTCTTTTTGTATAACGTTTGCAAGTCTTCTGGAAGTTTATTAAGATAAAAAGGTACTAAATATTCTGCAACCCTCATCCCGTATACATTGTTGAATTTTGGTAAGATGTATTTATTTTTAGGTGGTATCGTTCTCAGAAAGTCAGGTCTTGTTTTTTCGGTTAGCAACTCAGGTCTATTGACTTCCGCTAGAGTACAAAATACAACTTTATTGAACACATTCATAACATTACAATATTTAAAGAGGTCGTCGTCAATGTTTTTGAATTTCTTGTTTATATGTTTTGGCGTTATTACTTTTAATATTCTTAGTTGTAAATTATAAATATCGGTCAGGTATGTATGATAAGTTCTACCATAGCTGCTGAGTCCGTAATTGATAACCGAGTCTGCTAGGGCCATATATAGCATTCTAAGCGTTTTGTAAGGCAGTTTATATTTCAGTACGCTAAGCTTGCCTAGAATAGACCTCAGCTTGTTGCATACGTAATCTTTGTGCGGCCCCCAACAGAATCGGCTGTCAACCATAAGACCGATATACATGTGTTTATCAACTACTTCTAATATCGGGCATTTGCAAGTCTTTGGCGAGCTGTGTAGGCAAGTGTGTTCGTGTGCTATAACTGTGGGCATAGTAGAGCATTTATTGTGTGATGAATGTATGTGAACAATTTTTGTTTTTGTTGCGTTAATTACTAATCCTACGTCATGAGCCCATTTACACATTTCGTCGAAGTTACGTTGTAGGGTTTCCTCAGCGTCCTGTATATTTTTATTAGCGACTACTATACACGTGTCGTCTGCGAATTGGTATACAGACCCGGAATTTATAGCATTACTCATATCATTAACATAAAGTAAGTATTCTGTGGGACCTATAATTGAACCCTGGGCAGTTCCTTGCGTAGATGGAAGCTTTATACTATACTCATTTTGTATTTTAACCATGTTGTATCTGTTTGTGTGATAGTCTTTTACTAGTTCTAATAGCGGCCCCTGTATTCCATTTTGCGACAATTTGTTAAAAAGTGTATGTAAAAGTGTATGTATGTAACTAATCTCACAAATTCTCAGGAATTATCAATAACTTTCATCGGTTAATAAAACTCTCTATTGTTAAAAAAAATATTTATTATTATTTATCTGATAAACTCATAATGATAATTATGAGTTTATGACACAAAAACACGAAAGCAAAAACATTAATCTTTTTATTGTAAACAAAATTACTTGTCAACAACTACCTACAAAATTTTCCCAAACAAAACTAAGAAGTAAAACATACAACATAAAACATCACATCTCATCTTGGATTAATAATATTGGGGGTAATCCCGCTGCCCCGGCAGGCTTCAGCCCTTACGGGCCCCTTCCTTAATGCTGACATCTCTTTGAGGCGCGCGTGGAACACGTACGCGCCTTCTGGCACGGGCCTGGTCCTGTTGGGATGGAGAGTTAACCATTACTCTCCACCCGCAGGCCCGCGCTTACGGTGGCCGGGAGTCGTCACGCGGCTCCCGACGCCCGGAGCGTCTCCAGCGGCGGCTGGGACCTGAGGCTCTCTCCCTCAGCCGTCCCGCCACCTCCTTCGCTAGCATGACTGCTTCGCAGAAGGAGGTGACTCCCTCCCACTCCCTCTCGCCCCGGACTTTTCTAATTTTTTTTTATAGTTCACTATAAAAAAAAATTAGAAAAATCCTATCATATAACACCTCGATTCTCAACGTGGACACGTAAAATTTGCTGCGGGGATATTCACCCATACCATTGTTAATTCGGATAAACAAGCGTCAAACAATAATTATATTAAAACATTTTTATGCCTTATAACCATTCGTTTTTTCGATTATGCCAAGTGTGTTATGCCAAATAAATTTCGGAGTATCAAGATTCTGCCAGATAGAGGGAACCCCATTAGAAACAATAATTATTTCCTTTCTACAAATATAATTTTAAGATCAGGAAATAAATCCGTGCCTCGTGCAAAAATAATCGTACAATAGGTATATGATCGATCTCTAGAGAGTGATTTCCTTTACTTCCAAAATATCCCCAAAATGGTAAGCGACCGCTAAACTACATTAAACCCGGGTTCAATATGGAAATAAGATTCCAACGTATTCCCGAAATATCCCAAATCCTTATTGGAGGTCGCTGTCCTCATTTACTACTGGGATAGTGGGTACAGCTGGTTTCGAGTTACCCAGTAATTGTGTTGTGGAGGTCAGATAGGCAGTCGCTTTGTGTAAAATACTAGTATTCAGCTACATCCTTAGACTGGAAGCCGACCCCAACTTAGTTGGGAAAAGGCGCTTCGGGAGATGGGTACAGCCATGTTGACAAAAAACATGTTTTCACATTTTTTGTATTTCTACACGGCGGTTACTAATCGAACCTTAGTGAGTTCTAAGTCTTTAGAAACTGCTACGTCACTGCTAGCTATTACAAAATAATAATTGCAACTGGACGGTATTACACCAAATAATGCAAATAAAGTTAACTACAGACATGCTTAGATAATTCGAAGCCATGCCTGCACTAGGCCCGCGCGGTGGATTACGGCCCACTCCCTCTCACCGAGAACGGAACCCAATTACACTTTGCCGGGCCGATGCCCAGCGATGAACCTTTGATCACAAGCTCTTATTTGTTAATTTCGATCACGACACTAACGAGGCAGTAACTGTTCATTTCTTACTATTCAATTATTCTTGTTAATATTTTTTTCTACTTCCATTTTCTGTATAAAAAATAAAAAACTCATTTATTCAAATTAGGCTGAGAATCAGCACTTTTCTAATGTCATAATTACATAAGACAGTCCCCCCAAAACGCATTATAATTATTAGTAATAATAAAGCTGAGGAATTTGTTTTCTGTATGTTTGTTAGAATCGCACTAATCTCTGAAACTATCAGTAGAGTTTGAAAAAACCTTTTTGGATTTGATAGTCTATATAATTCTTGAGAAACGCTAGAAGGCGAGACAAAAAAAATTAAGAAAGAACACTGAGCGGAAACGAAATAACAGCGCGGGCAGGCGATGTGATTCGACGGGGTGGGTCGGGGAACAAGAAATTTCACGCAAACGTAGTCACGGGCAGAAGCTACTATACATAATATGTAGGAAGAGTTTAATCACCGTTTAGCTTCAACTAAAACGACATTTTGTAGAAAGTCAGTCAGTAGGTACCTACAAACTTAGATATTTTCACAGTCTAGACTATTATGTTAGTTTTGAAGCAGTAGGTATTTGAACTACCAAAAGTTTTAGTAGTACAAAATGAATTCCCTAAAAATAAATACCTTTTTACCAATAACCTGGCCCATTTTTCTCACCCACATCGAAAATGAAGGAAATTACATAACATTTATATACACCTCTATCTGTTGGAGTGAGCAAATAGGAAAGCCCGGTTTCTACTGCAAAAAGATAAGGAGCGAGAACTAGCTGAGCGGAGCGGAGTCCAACTAGCTAAAATAGCTTTCACTTTCCACTAAGAAAGAGTTTTGCCCACTTTTATACAATAAAATATTAATTTATTGAAACAAAATGGTTTATTCTATAAATAGGATTTCGGAATCACTTTTACACGTCATGAATGAATGAATGAATGCACCGATCCCAACGTGGTTAAACCAGACTCGATTAATAAAATGAACCCTAAGATTCGCACTAACTCCTGTAGCCTCATGTTCATGGTGCTACAGCGACTATTGCATACTGGTATCAAGAAGACCCGGGGGGCGCGGTAATTGGTAGGGAGGACGTGCCCGTAGGATATATAAAAAAAGATAGATGGAGAAACAAACTTAGGGGTCAAAGTCTCTTTTAAAGCCCAGAAATAATCTTAGTCAGGTCATTTGTGATGTGAGGATCGTGTAGATTAGTGTCGGAAATGGTCTTTTGGAGTAAAGAACCACACAGATTTGAATGGACTAGTCTAGTCAATCGTTGTTGATACAGGTAGTTTTACAAATAAAGCTGGTCAAAATTGTATAGTAGCTCTGTACCCCTAGACATGCCCTAGACTGAACAATAAAACATAAATACAAAAATATATTCAAACATGGATAAGGTGAAAAATAGAGATGCAGATAGATTTAGTAAAAAAAAACTAAAAGTCTATCATTCCAGGGTGTCTTCAACATATATGTACAGACGCCAGCACATCAAGCTACCCGAAACTGTAAAATTTTCCCAATCAACTTTGAACCTTATGCTTTAGCGATAAAGTTGAAAATCTATTAAAGAAATTTGACAGAATGTAGTAGCTTGATCAGCTGACGTCTATACATATATCATGACCTGCCTTCTTCCACTGTAAAAGAACTTAAGCGTTACAAGTTTGTTCATAACTATTTTACTCGTTTGGTCCTTTCTGTCCTTTCACCTAAACTCTTTGCAGGTGGAAGTTTACTTTGGACCTCTTTTAACTCAGGAACCCACTATTTGGAATGGCCGACTCCTTAAATTAAAAACTGCCTGTTAATGGTTTAGCTGAAATAAATGTTTTAAGTTTGAGTTTGAAGTAAGGTCTAAAATTATCGAGCCATATTTGAATTTTGAATTCCATTTCGATAAAATTGAACTTCTAATTCCAAAAACTAACGTCAAACCCGATGCTTCATTTTTACCATTTTGTATTAAGAACTTTACCGTGCTCTGAATAAAGATTATAATACAATAACGAACTCGTAGGTTTGGGCTCGGAGTAAAGTTTGAACTCGTTTTGTAATAAGACGACTAATAACGACCGAACCCAATAACTTATTTTGAATTAAAGACAGATTACTACTGATGATAGCCAGTATAATCATATCTGTCCTTCAACGTCGTGCCACAATCATCAATAATGGCTATCTTTCTAGCGACAACAATAGATGGTTCTTTACAGGTTCTATACTTTTCTCCTGATGTATGTTCCGATACAGAAATATATATAAAAAAAACTTCTTTAAATTTAAATTCATAAACGACTGTATTAAGATGAAATTTATATATATATTTTTTTTAAATATGTAACTTAAAAGTATGTAACTAAGTAGTACATTATGCAAGATTATACTGCATTTTGCTGAACAAATTGAGGAATGAAACTGAAAATTGACATAAGAAACACCAAACCTGGTTGAGGTTACTATTAAATGAGGTTTTATTTCGGTGAGTAAATAACTCACTGCTGTTTTATTTGAACGAAATCTATATATAAATTCAAAATAACTTAATATTCTCATATTATTATGGTGAATGCGGCATTTATAAATCCTTTTGATTTGAAGATTTAATTTCATCTCAAAATCATTTTTCCAATTGAATAACTCTGTTACGATTTCAAAATTGCTTTTGCTTCACGTACTTTCACTTGAATCAGAGATGTTTTAAATGATTTATTTATGATTTGCTTTGTTTTAATGTAATTTTTGCTTAGGTAGACATGTTTACCTAACACTGCAGTTCGGCGAATAGACTTATTTGTCATTCTTTAGTAACCGTCCTGCGTAACAAATAACTGTCAACACGTTATAGGGGCGCATATTTTGTTTTTTTTAACACAAATAGCTATCCATGGTAAGCGGTATACCCTCACATCGATAGATAGCGCGGGCCGGTAAGATTCCTCAATCTCTTATAGATTATTGGGACGTTAATACCAGAGCTATATAGGTTTTTCTACCTCCAGTATTTCAAAACTGATAATCGATAGGTTTTTGGGTTCGGCCGTAAGAAAAGTATCGCCATTTTTTTTCATACTAATCTAACGTTAAACGGAGTCTATACGGACCCCGCTACGTTTGCAGTGGGACCGGGCTCAGTCTATTTCGCGCCTCGTTCAACGCTAAGCGGTTCAATTTCCTGATGGTAACAAACTGTTGGAGGCGCCGATGTTCGTATCGCGCTGATCTTCGTAAGTGTGGACGTGTCGATGATAGGTGCTCGGTGCTGAAAGATGAATACAGGAAAAGTGGTATTTCGAAAGAAGTTTGGGAATCGGTAATGTAGAAAATACCTACTGTAAGACTGACTATTTAATAGTTAAAATTGTTATAAGTTTTTTATTGCAGTTATAAAGAGGGCAAAATATTCCGTTGTCACATACAGCTGGCATGGCAAAACGTGGCTTTATTTTGGGCGGTTTCAACATGCTCGTATAAATTAATGAGCTTTGCAACTATGTAGTAGATAACAGAAATATTTTTCGTTTCATAACTACTAATTCGCACTTCCAACTATGCCGAGACGTAGTGTAAGGTGCCAAGCAAAATGCAAATACATTTACAACAAATAAATGTCAATAATTGTTATGAACTATCTTCTGCCCGTGACTTCGTCCTTATGGAAGTCAACGATCTAAGAATATACTTACCATAAATCATATCTTGTGGAACTCGATAATAATGTAGCTTTCCACCAGGGAAAGGATTTTTATAATCGGATCAGTATGTAGTTTTAGAACTTACCTGTTACAAAAAAACAAACAATTTTACCTCTTGACTGACAGTCCGGCCGTCGAAAGAATACGTTCTTGACACCTATTAGTTTCATATATACGAATACGTGTTTTGCGAATTTGATCTTTACTGGTTACTAGAAATGTCGCCGATCGTGACAGGGGACAGGAACGCATTTTCTCGAGCGCGACTGTAGATGTATCGTTACATGTGTTCTTGTGGGAAAGGCTTAGCTACATCGGTATTGTTATCACACGAGAGTGTACTAGTGCCACTTAAACGTGTCAACGTGAGATTTCAATAGAGATAAGCGAGTGTTCCGGAGAGGTATTATAATCTCAAGATTATTGTCTTAATAATTAGTGTTAGGCAACTGTCCCACCGCCAGCGATAAACGAGAAACGAGTAGAGCTAGCAACTACAAATGAGCTGGCTAGCAACGAACAGGAGTACGCGACGGTGACAAGCGATTACTCGCTGGTATGCGTATGTACCAAGCGAGTGATCTGTCAGCCAAGCGAGCTCCGCTGAACGAGTACTGTCTTTAAAAGCTCTTGTCGCTGCGACAAACGAATACTTGCCGGCGGTGTGAACAGTAAGCGATCAACTATTAATTTATCTTTTACTTAAACGGGACCTACAATCTTCTGAACGTTTCTTGAGCGAGAAAACATCTGATAGCTAGTCGTTTCCTCGTCGGCGGTTGAACAGGTGCCTTAGGCTCCGTTCACGACTTCGAATGATACTACTTGTGACAAGCGACACGCGCGTGCTTCATCAGTTTCCGTCCGTCATCACTCCGCAAGGCACGTTGGGTGGCATGCTCTAAACAACTTCATTCATTTGTTTTCTCCGCATTTGCTGTCGCGAGACCCGTGTCGCTTGAGCGTGCAGCTCGTGGCCGCGGGGTAACAACCTGCCAACGAGAGATTATAATAGGTAGAGATCAGCGAGTGTCGTGTCGCGGAGAGGTGTTATAATCACGAGATTATTGTCTCAACAATGAATGTTATAACTACATCAATTCCCGACCCATGAGATATTGTTAATTACATATTGATCATGGCCTTCTCGAATATTATTTGTTAAAGAGCTGATAGATGTAAGAAAACTCGTTATACATGGTTTTAATCTAATTTTAATAGAAAAAAAATCTGCTGCTCCAAATGTCAAGCTATCTATACAACGTGTAACGTTAATTGCGCAAAACCTCACACACCCCAATTAGAGCATTGAGTTAAAAGCATAATACAATGACTACAACTATTTTTTAAAGCTAACTATTTTTAGTCGTGATAATCGTGTTGATCCTCGCATTAGTTTACGCATTCAAAATTGAGTCTTACTGCCTTAAAATAAGACTTAATTTTCTTTGGCTCAATCGGCGGCTAGTATGGCAAAATACCTACAAAATTTTTGAAAAAAAAACCTATGTTAAAAATTACTGAAATCGATTCAGTAGTCAATTATGAACATACTATTTTCAGGTTTTGCGCATTTAACGTTACACGTTGTATAGCTGATTTTAGTCAAATTTACTGTTTACCTGTTTTACTAATAATACAAGGTGAAATTGAAAGCAAAAACACATACACAAACATTTACCGAGGTAAGTATTTTAATAAACTTAATCTATAAGGTCTACCTTCTAATACTTTTTAATATTTAATAAGATATTTAAACAGTGCCTTATTAAATTTTGAAATAGTGAACAAAACTTAGAAACTTTCGCAATGTTACTTGGGTTCTCATAATTCATTTTAAATAACTTTTAACAAGTAACTATTTTAAACAAGCTGCAATAATAGTCTACTTAAATCCTTTCTAACTTCGATATAAAGTAAAATGAGTAGCTACATTATATATTTAGCAATGCCCGACATCAGAGCAGATGTCCACTTTTTACAAAAATCACTTTTCTAAATCGTGTGTAGTTTTTTCGCTTTCTGTCTGTATGGGCCACAGAAATCTTAATAATATTATTAAGATTTCTGTGGTATGGGCGATATAAATATTTGTATATCACTTAGTTCAAAATTTCGCTAACGTGAATATGGTCAGATATTCATGATCCACTAAAGCCAAACAGTCAGACCTTTATTTGAAATTTTATAGTCCTGAGGTAAACATAAAAAAATAATATTTTTGGGGTCTTATGTAAAGATCTGACGTTACTACTAACTGCCAGGGCTTATTTTTAATCTTATATTTTTAATTGTTTCTTCGTGTCTTTTTTTTACATTGTTCTTACATATAGAAGCAACAAGAATAATGTACCCAGGATTTTGTAATATCTTGTTTTAAAAGAGTGTCCTTGGAGTTTCTTGCCCGTTCTTCTCCATAGAGATCTACGTTTTGGAATGGGCAACTAGCTTCAACTTTCTGACTAATTGACCGACTATTAAATTTTAACAATTCAAAAGTGCCTGTAAATAGGGATTCGGATAGTGGCCGCCGAAGGGGACAGACGTGTCGTGTCTTGACCCGCCTTTGTTTTTACTTGATGCAATGTGCACAACACGTGGCTGACTCTGAGCTTGAAACTCGAACGGGGTTTCGCTTGCTGTGTTTTTGTGGGTGCAAATTAAAACACCTTAAAACGGTGGTAAAGTGGCATACGTGTGTACCTGATATACAAGCCTGAGGTCTAGGCCTTCCGGCCGAGAATATCGACGACGTGGATTTGGTGAGATCTTTCCATTATATATTTCAGGGACCTCCGATAGAGGCTTGGAGGCTGTATAAAACTGCGTTTTGCGTTGTTAATTTGGACTTTTGACGCCACGCGTGAATTTAACATCATTGTAAGCTATAAATAGGCTTTAAGGAAATGTCTTCATATTATATTTAGGAGCGAAGGACAAAATAATACACTCTATTATTTTAACCTGAAATACGGTATCGCTCTAGAATTAGTACTTCACGCTTTTCTTAATTTAACATTGTACTAAATTATCAAAACTGCCTTGAACAAGCTACCTATTTCCTAGCTTGTAAAATTTGTAAACCGCGCGCAAAATTGGACCGAAAGGGTAAAAAAAAAAGGTTAAGTAACAAAAAATAGCGAAGCTCATAAATTTCAAGCGTTAAGCTCCCCTGTCAGCTATAGTGGTTCACAAACCCAAAGCTACACAACACATGTGTGCAGAGCAGGTCTTGTAATACCATAAAAACAAAAAGTTTTTTCTTTTAAAATGGGCACAATTGTGCGTATGACAAAAGACGGAAACTGCCTATTCAGGGCCATAGCGCATCAAATAAATAATGTAATGGGTTTAACTTTCGACCACGTGTCTGTCCGTCAGGATCTTGCTTCATATGTTTTAGAGCATCGAGATGACGAAAGAATTCGTTTAGCCCTTCTAAATAATGTACAAGAAATTCTTCCTAACAGCATTCTCTCCCAGGAACAAAGAATAACAAAATACATAACACAGCAGTTTAACAAGACGTTCTGGGGAGGAGAGGATATCTTAATCGCCGCAGCCGAGTTCTATCTTGTAAATTTGCACGTGCACACGGATACAAGACACAACCTAGTGTATTCACCTACCGGCGAACCAGTACCCGGCAACATACACATCCTCTACAAGGACCAGCACTACGATAGCTGGGTCATGACCGACGACAAACACTATAACAGCAACCCGATAGATATAATGAAAAAATCGAACAATGTCACAACAACACTATATAATAAGCCTTTAATTAACCAGTACAACACACGTGAAGAGAAAGGTCAACTCACGAAATCCCAGTCTCAAACGAACAGCCCTCAATTAGCTAGCTCATTAACACAATATGAACAACAAGCACCAATGTGTACACCGTTATCAGAAGTAGTCGCAGATGTCACTGGGTTCACAATACTTAGAAACCAACCGTCTACCTCAATAAAGTACACTTGCCTAGACTTGCGTATTGCAACTTGGAACGTCCGCGGGGCCTCAAAACCGACCAAAAAAGATAAAATTGACGCTGAACTTTCAATTAGGGGCATTCATGTAGCCTGCTTACAAGAAACAGGTATGAACTCAGGAGCATACAACTCTACACACTACGAATGGCACCTCTATGGAACCTCAGGTAAAACACATCGGGGACTTGCAATTCTAATCAGAAAAGATGCTCAAATTGAATTAGTTAACAGAAAAAAGGATACAGACGCGATGTCAGCTACTCTTCAAGTTAACAGGGAAAATGACAAGCCTGCTCATCTGTATATAATCAATTCTCACATAAACTGTTGTACATCTATAGCAAACAGATCCTTCACAGGCTTATTAAACTTGATCAGACAAAAACCAAGGAAATGTACTTTAATAATTCTTGGCGACTTTAACGCTCATATTGGTCGACATGATACACAAAGTTTCCAACGCAAAGGGCTGATCCAACAAAACCTACACCATGACTTATCTAACTACAACGGGGAAATGTTAATGGATATAGCCAACAGGGAAAAACTGCAAATAGAAACGACAAAAGCGAGATCATCGTGCAGGGTAACGTGGTCAAAGGGCACTCAGAAATCCCAACTGGATCACATTATAACGCCACATGCATCAGAAAAACTTTTTGATTTTATTAAAGGCGAATGGGCCGCTAGGGGCACATCCGACCATAAAATAATCTGGGGTCTAATAAGAACAAATCGAATTTCAAACAAGAAAGAAAGCACCAAACACATTATTACACAAAGACAACAGCAAGCCGCGAAGGAAACAACAATTGCGGCCAAGGATTTTAACTATAAACAATGCTATTATGCCGCTCTCAATAATAAATTCAAAAAAACAAAATACCAAGATTGCATAACAAAAAAACTAAAAGATAAAGGGATCAACTCAACGGACAAACTCATCGAAATACCCTGGAATACCATAACGGAAGTATTAAAGTCGGCTGCTCAGGAAACTCTTACTTTTCAGCCAGTTCTCTCCAGAGATCATCGACTAGCTCTTGCTAACCTACAAAAGGCTAAATTCCTACAAAGCAGGCAACCAGATAATCCAAATAGGCACAACCGAGTAAAAGAATGTCAGGCAACACTTCAAAAGGTTAAATATCAGGAAGAGCAAAAAGCATGCAGGGCCTGCCTCAATGGATTGGGGAAAAAACACCCTGCAAAACGCATGCAGATGCTATACTTTTTTTACAGCAGGTACAAACTTCAAACAAAACGTCGAAAAAGATCTACTTATATACCAATGACCAAATGGGAGCAAATTTTAAAAAAATCCGAGGGCCATCTTATACCAACAGTTAATATAAAAAAGCCGATAACCGAAGTACAGGGTGAGGGACCCATTACGGACGACGTAATGGCAATCATTAATAAAATGCGGAACGGGACAGCCCCCGGAACGGACCAAGTGGTAATCGAATTGTACAAAGCAATGCCCCAAATATTACAAGAAGCCGTCACCAAACACATGAACAAAGCCTGGACACTGAACGAAGCACCTGACACATGGTTGGAGACCGTACAGGTACCAATTCCAAAAAACAATAGCCCTAAAAATGAGAATGAATATCGCCGCATATCGGTTTGCAATACGGGTTACAGAATTTACGCCTCCTACGTATTAAAAAAACTAGATGAGATAATAACGGAATTGGGCAACTACCAAGCGGCCTTTTTAAACAATAGATCAACAGACGACCATATATTCACGCTTAAAAGGGTCTTAGACGAAGAATGGCGTGCAGGTAAAAGAATTTATGTACTCGCCCTCGACATTGAAAAGGCATTTGACAACGTCGACCTCAATGCACTAAGAGATATCTTATTACAACGAACCAACAAATCGCTAACCAACAGGATAATCAAGGTATGCATGAATGAACGAACATGCATCAAATGGTGTGGCCAGCAAAGCAGTTGGATTATTAAAGGAAAGGGAGTCAAACAAGGTTGCCCTCTGTCTCCTCGCCTGTTTACACTGGTCATCGACGAAGTCCTTAGAACCCTCGACGAAGAAACACAATTAATAAAACTTGACCAGGATCGCGAAATCTCACTCCCTCTAGTATTATCATTTGCGGATGACCTTATCTTTATTACAGATGACCTAGAAGGATTAGAAGGTATCATATACCATATTAAACCCCTACTAAACAGTGTAGGCCTCCAAATAAACGAAACAAAAACAAAAATACTAATTAGGGACCCCATAGCTACACAGATAACGACCCACGTGACCCTTAATGGAATAAGTATACCAACATGTGAAGAAGTTAAATACCTAGGTACATACATAACATCTACATTAAGTAGAAAAAGCACTATAAAAAAACGTTGCGAACAGGCCATGAAAAACGCCAAATCGTTACTACCATTCATAAATAATTCAAATATGGACTGGAAATTAGCCAGACTCATGTATCGAATGGTGATCGTACCGTGCATGATACACGGTTTGAAAGTTTCGGCACTTACTAAAGCTAACAGATCAAGACTCAGATAATATGAGCGAGTTATCATGAGGGACTTGATTAACCACTCTAGAAATAAACCAAGACAAAAGAAAATGCATGAAATATTAGACGGAAAAACAGTAACCAAACGCATCAAGAACCATAGGATGTGCTACCTCGCACATGTCTACAGGCGTCGCAAACCACACCTGCTACATGCAGCAATGCAATACAAAGCCAAATCCAAGAAGGTCGGCCGACCTATTTACACATGGAACGACAATTTAAAACAGGACATGAAGTACTTCGACAAGGGAATCAATTTCTGGATGGATACAGCGGAAGACAAAAGTAAGATCAAGATCGCTGCTAGTGAGATTTACAAAAAACCGGAAACGGATAGTAGCGAAACTTCCGAAGATGACATCGATAACAGCAACATCTAACACAATACAACAGAACAATGACATACAAAAGAACCGAGAAAGCAGTAACACTCCGCCAAAAGACTCGCCGATGAAGCTCGACCTGAACCAGCCTGGCGGCAAGGTCGTTAGAAGATGCCCATCCATAGATAATAATTACCCATCTCTCCACTAGTCCAATGCTTGCTCTAGGATGCATATCCGGTAGGCTCTTAAATCCTTCCCTATCCTACGGGCACGTCCTCCTTACCAATTACCGCGCCCCCCGGTCTATTCCTTGATATGCAATGGCCGCTGTAGCACCATGATCATGAGGCTACAGAAGCTAGTGCGAATCTTGGGGTTCATTCGATTAATCGAGTCTGGTTTAACCACGCTGGGATCGGTGCAATTCATTCATTCATTCATTCAAAAGTGCCTGTAAATAGTTTAATTAAATTAAATGCTATGAGTTTGAGTTTGATCAGTCCTAAAAAAAAAATGTGATTGGAAGGTCTTGTTTAAACAACTTACTCTTTGGCTCAGAAACTATTTACCTAACTGTCCATTCCAACATTTTTATTAAGTAGTCGTTCATTTATTACACTATTTGAGTATTTGTTACACTGCCAGGCTCAGAAACTATTTACCTAACTGTTCATTCCAACATTTTTATTAAGTAGTCGTTCATTTTTTATCTATTTGAGTATTTGTTACACTGCCATTAGAGAATTAAATAACCGATCAATTTTGTTCATGTTTTAAACACAACAACCACCGAAAAATAAAATGACTTCCCGTTTTTTTTTTTCAAGTGATCATAATTACCTCCCTAATTTTAAAATAAGTAACAGTTTTTGCATTATTATTCACCCTATTATATAAATGGCCTAAGCATCAGCCAACCAGTTCATTAAATGTTGTATTAGTCGCATTGGCTGAATATCATTCATTTACTTTAAAAAGCTAGGTACTTAACTGAATGGCTAATTAAAACAGTTGGCGGCGACTTTATACCGTGCTGCACCTATCACCGTATAATTTTGAATAAAAACCAAAAAACTGTCAAAAAACTGTGAACTGTACCATACTGCTTACAATATAACGTATTCATTTTCGATAGTTTATAGTCTATCCATGTCAAACCGCCAAACGTAAACGAACCTGCCCTTACCGACAGGGTTCACAATCTGTACGATTTTATTACCCGTAAAATGTGCGTAAAATTGTGAACTGTCCCTGATTTGTCGGTCTTGGCGGTAGCCGAATTAGTCGCAGTTACTTGGCTATTTAGTATTAGCGTATAGTGCGAACCGTTACATGCAAGATTGATACAGATAGTGCAATCCACGAAGACGCGCCCCACTCTTCTTCCTAATCGTTAGCTGTTATCGCTAGTCAATTCTGCAAGCGTTTTAATTTTTTCGATACACACTATTTAGCCATTAATAATAATTTGTGTGTGTCGACAAAACTAAAACACTAGCGTAATGTTGCCCACTTGTGCTGTAAGCATTAGGAAAAAGAGTGGGGCGCGTCTTCGTGGATTGCACTATCTATACCAGTGTACAATTTGTCGGATTGCTATGGACAAACTATAAACTACCAAAAATAAATAGTTTTATTTTATTTTATTTTATTTATTAAGGGATAATAAACAACTACAACATATATAATACATAATGCTAACAAAAGTTTAGGAAGTAATGTTGCAGTCCACTGCATTATCCGCAGATAGGACATATTAAAAGAACAGAGGTAGCCACTAGACGAGCATTACCCAAATTAACAAATATTTTCAAACAATTAAGTAACTATACGGCTAGCTATAGCTACAAAACCAAATCAGATCAAAAACAATTTCAATAAGTTAAATTATGCAATAAATGAATAAAATATTAAAAGATTACAATTAAGATAATAATTTTATAATATTAGATTTAAAGTTATAATATTAGAGTTTGTTGCAGTTCACAATTTTTCGATCGTTTATAATCTCGCCAGAGTTATTTACATACATTACATGCACCAGACTTTGGTTAAAACCCTCGGTTGACATAACGATTGCGCACATTACACGGTGACAATAACCATTTCACACAACTGTCAGTTATCTGAATAAACGAACAATTGAAGTTGATCGTTTTGGCATTTTTTAATTCTGGCTTTATTATTCCATGGGCCCAGCATGAATGTGCGGGGTAAGTTTATATAACTTCTTCATATACAGTTGTCGATTAGGCTATTACATTAATTGAAAACACGAATTTCTACATTAACGTATTTGAAACATACACAATTGAAATAATAATTAACATTCTAGCCGTGGTGGGACCTTATTTTTCGTTTGAGTATTTAACAACATTAAACTTAATTTGTGATTTGGTAACAATACCTTATACTTTTCGTTCAATTGTTGATAATCGCCCCGCGCGTGTCTAGTGCCTTATTATTAAGAGTGGTTTATGTTGAGCCAATTTTTAAGCTATTTATTTTGTTTAAAAAATTCCGTTTTCTACATTTTAGTAAAGTAGTTGTAGTAGTTGTTTAATTTATTATTTAAACAGACTGATAACTACTTGTTCTAACCGTTGTACTATTTAATGTGATAACCTAATCGCCACTCTTTATAAACATTCCAATCTGTTGTCGCCAGGTATTTTCCTGTCACTGCTGATCTTCCTCAGCGTAGCAGGCAACATACTGGTCTGCATCGCGATATACACAGATCGAGGTCTGCGACGCATCGGCAACCTGTTTCTGGCATCGTTGGCGATCGCTGACATGCTGGTTGCTGCAGCTGTCATGACCTTTGCTGGAGTCAATGACTTGCTCGGGTAAGTTTACCACACTATCAACTCAAAGGCCGCCTGTGACTTCAAATCTCCATTCATTTGCCGGATGATCACATTAAATTTGCTTGAATATCGAACCGCCGCTACCAGACCGTAAAATGGGTGGTGCACAAATTGCCTCATAGAATTCGCATATCTCCAAAACTCCGACCGCGAACAATTTCTCATGTTCGAGGGCTGCTGTCAACTTAGGATTATATATGAAACCACAGATATAGATACACCTAGATAACGCAAGAGCAACTACTTCGCGTGCCAAAAATCGCACCAACTTACGTTCAAAAATCGTAAGCCGCCACTTTCGCGCTCAGTCCTGTGTACTGCAGTGCTATTCTGTAAAAATCTCACCGTGAAAACTAAGGTGAAGTGAGCTGTCATTCCAAAGGATTGCCTCCATTGATTGTTCACTTCACCTATGTTATCACGGTGAGATTTTTACAGAATCGATAGGCTGCTGGCTGGGTGAGCGTGAGTGAGAAAGAGCGCTTGTGACGTCATAGCAGGTAGTCCAAAAAATGGCACGCTTTGTGCTTTGTGTTCTTTTGTTTGTCCCTATTTTCATCCAGAATTACCTAATGGATACCATTTAGCGCGCCAATAGATGGACAAAAAGAAACACGCTTAATTCTTCATTTCTTCTGATGTTAACACTAGTTTCTATCCCCAGATACTGGGTATTTGGCGAGCAGTTCTGCGACACCTGGGTGGCCTGTGACGTCATGTGCTCAACCGCCTCCATACTCAACTTGTGTGCCATCTCGCTCGATAGATACATACACATCAAAGACCCTTTGAGGTGAGAGCTATCACGTTAACGACTTAGTTCACTGGTTTTATGTGAAGATAACAGATGTTCATCTTATTGAAAGGCGTAATTAAAGCGAAGAATATACGGGAATGCAGGGATAACAACGCGAAAACTGTAACCATGAATTCAGCACATAATTCTAAAATCTAGCGTAGAAACGTTTCGTCGGTTATAAAAAAAAACTGATGTTTTTATACAAAAGCGCAATACCTACGCGGTCAAAATGTAGGTATCTATGGAACAGCATTTTTTTATTAACTGAAGATTAATTTGAATGGCGTTTCAGCATCATGCACTAGATCCATAGTAACAGGTTGTAGAGACGCCAGCACTCCAAGCTACTACAATCTGTCAAATTTCTTTAATAGATTTTCAACTTTATCGCTAAAGCATAAGGTTTAAAGTTAATTGAGAAAATTTTACAGTTTCGGGTAGCTTAATGTGCTGGCGTCTGTACATTGATGACCCTTCCGCCCTGTATATGTGTGCCATGTACAGTACAGAACAAGCTATTTAGTATACATGCCGCTTAACTTGCACCTATACCATCCGTCACAAGAAGCTATACATTTTGTAAATAAAGAACTTCGTAGCGACAATTCAATCAACAACAAATGATCTCAAATTCAATCAACTCAAAGTAACATACGTGAAATACGTAACTAACGACCAATTTCACTTAGTCGGGTCATATTTTAGCGATATAAAGCACTGTCATCTAATGTTTTGTGTACTGGAACTAATGTAATTTGGGTAATTTGGTAATTTGGGCCGCCATTTTAAAGTAAATTCACGCTGACGCTATCAATGCTGCAGAATACTCAGAATCTTCTGACGACAGTAATTAGATACGTGTGTTAACATAATTATATCCCTCTAAAAAAATAAAAATCATTACAAAACTATTTTTTATATTTTATCCAAAAGTTACGAACCTCTGAATATGTGTTTACATAATTTATAGCTTCTCCTGACGGATACTATACTTTAAAACAATGTTGTGAGAGTGAGTAGACAAGTATTTTAGGTGAGTACATTAATCACTCTTATAAATGTGTCTTAAGCGAGAAAAGTTATATCGCACAAAATTGTAATGAATATTAGTCGTAGTGGAGTAAATATGAATACTTTGGCCTGTATACAAAAATAGCTTGTCCGAATGTATAGTAATCAAATGTGTGTATTTACTAAGTAATACTAAGTAAATAGGTCATGTTATAGCCATTAAATACGGTTAGAGAATAAAACTGTGACTTGAATATACTGTCAATTTAACTTGTTGATCTACTTGCTAAACAATCTATTTGTCTGACCTGTACATAATTAACTAGATAGAATTTGTGTGTAAAATATATTTTATGCTGATTTATGTGACTATAGTAATAAAACTTTTATTAGGGGCTCGTGACTAAGTAAACCAGGAGCGGCAGGGGTCGATCGATCCAGTTAAGCTACGCTTGCCGCGATCGGTTTGTGGATTGGACCATCCGTATCATATCAAGACTCCTCCGTGTCTCGGAAAGCTCTTTAAGCTGTTAGTCGCGGCTGTTATTTTTACATCTTTGACAGTCGTTAAGGGTAGTCAGAAGCCCGAAAGTCTGACAACAAGTCTTACCTTATCGTAGTAACCCAGTAACTGGGTTGTGGAGGTTAGATAGGCAGCCGCTCCATATAAAATACTGGTATTCAACTGTATCCGGTTAGACTGGAAGCCGACCCCAACATAGCTGGCGAAAAGCAGCACAAAGTTTAGAAGGAATGTACGAGCTTATTATATTCCTATTACATTTGTCTTTTTATTGGCATTAATGCTGATGTCGACAAGTCTAATTACTGACAAACATTTTGTGAATTTGCTGAACAAAAGTATAAGAAAAAAATACCAATACATTACGAAACACCATACCATTTGTCTAGAACACAATCGTAAAAAGATAATAAGTTTACGATACATAAAGTTGACCCAAGTCAAATGTTAAATGGTGTGACAGTGACCGGACCTGGCACGGTTATAAATTGATATGAGGTCAAGAAATACGTATCAAACCTATGCCAATAAGTGACGGTCATATAATTTTACTGACGACCCATCAGACCATGTTAGCTGGCTTGGGATATTTTTATTACAGTCTGTTCTTTATCACCGCTTACAAGGGCATTTTTTTCAGCAATTATTGCCGGTAACGGTTGCCAGAAGTGGCGGAACAATGCAGAGTGGAAGGAACATTGACGCGCAAACTGAAACCGTGAATTCATGGTACTATAATCCGACTTTTAATTAGCTGCAGTAAAATTACACTTCTTACTGGCATTTAGTTAAAAAATGTTGCCACACTATCTCTACTAGTGATGTGATTAAAACGCGTTTCATCGTTTTAATTTAAATAATCTAAACTGAACAATTTGATTTAACTGTAAACAATTAAATATTATTTGTATTGATCGGATAAAAATATATGCTGTAGTTTCAAATCAGCGTAAATACATAGTCTACTAAAGATAATTTTGTTTCAATTTTTACTCTAAAACTACTAATTAGGAAATCATTTTTTTCAATAAATTAAAGTTTTCATTAGAAATAACGTTTGCTATACGGGATTATTTGCAAAACACCAAAAACCTCAAAAATAATAATATTTAAAAGATATGTTAGTGACTAGAATTAATGCTTTTTACTATAAATCCAATCCGATCACTGATGTGATGAAAAAACTATAAATAGGTAATGCTCAATGTTTTTGTTGTAAACTTATATAATCTTGAATTCCATTATAAATATC
The DNA here is from genome assembly GCA_949316385.1 of Globia sparganii. Lineage (NCBI taxonomy): Eukaryota > Metazoa > Arthropoda > Insecta > Lepidoptera > Noctuidae > Globia > Globia sparganii. Next base: position 9,178,558 of record OX438675.1, on the reverse strand, counting down.
ATCCTCGTTTATAAAATCAATTTAACATGATTGATTTTGAACTGAATGTTACTTGAATGAATCGATTATTTTGTCACAACACTATTTAAATTTCATTAAAAAGCGGTAACACTGCTGTCATTTTACAGCTAATGAAAAGTCTGACCATGAACCCGCTAGCTTAGACATTTTTCGTCGGTTATTAAAAAAAATCTGCTGTTTCATAGAAAAGTGCAATACCTACCTACGCGATCAAAATGTGTGGAACAGTTTTTTTTTCAATAACTGACGAAATGTTTCCACGCAAGGGTATTCATCTACTGAATCAATGGTATCAGGTCGATGTCCCTGCACCCCGTATAGTTTATAAAGTTGTTCCACCATCATCTGCTTAACCTTTCCCAACTATATAACGGCTTCCAGTCTAACCGGATGCACCTGAATTATTCTTATAGGGTACAATTAAGTCAAAAAAAAATAATTAAATTACACCTGTATTAGTTGCTTCATGTCACTCAATATGATGTAAATATTATATTTTACTGTAAAGTCCCTTTTGGCAACTATCATCATCATCTGCCTAGCCATTTCCCAACTATGATGGGTTCGGCTTCCAGTCTAACCAGATGCAGCTGAATACCAGTATTTTACATGGAGCGACTGCCTATCTGACCTCCACAATCCAATTACTGGGTGATACGATACCCCTTGGTAAGACTGGTTGTCAGACTTTCGGGCTTCAGACGACCCGTAACGACTGTCAAAGATCTACGAACGACAGCCGGGACCAACGGCTTAACGTGCTTTCCGAAGCACGGAAGGTCTCGGTATGTACCCATCTACAGACCAACCGCGGCAAACGTAGCTTAATCTGATCGATCGACTTGTGCGGCTGTTATTATTTAGCCACGGGACCTTTTATCAACTATACATGAACGAAAGTATCTAAGTAGTACCTCGATTTCTTTTTTCTAAAGCCTCCTATTAATTTCCCGATAAAAAGTCCGACAGAATATTGGCATATTAAATTCTACCTGGTATACGGTTATTTAAAGATAAGTAGCTACTTCTGAATCTAAAGAGCCTACACCCAAGGATAAATACTTTTGTGATAAGAACGCCTAAGAAATAAGTTGAAAAAAGTTATTAAAATAAGTCTCACATTTATTAAAAATAATTATTACATAAGCACTTTCTTGGAGGCCTGAAATAATATTCCCAACTTGAGCTTAATAATACGAGTATTCAATAACTTGGGACAACGCAAAAGTGATACTGAAGTGCTTTTGTCATTTCTTATCCGTCAACTCCAGTTTTCTGGAGCTTACAACGACTCTGTCATAATTTACGTCAAATACTTTCACGCAACTTTGATCTCTGTTACAAAGGAGCTAGAGTGAATATTTCGGACCACGTTGTTTGATATGAATTCTTTTGTTTCGAAAGTATACATGCGTTCACAATACAAATGTTGTATTTGAAATTGTAGGAATGTAGATATATGTTGCTACAATAGCAATTTAAGATAATATCAGTTTCCACGACACCTTATTTCAGACATTATAATATTTTTACCTTTCGTGATACAGTCAGGGAATTTGATTAATAGGCAGATTGACACACTGCATCATGTTACGACCATTTAATACGACTCAAAAAATTACAAGGAGGATTTGTCTTTGAAAAATTATAACATAACACAACGCATTAACAATCACTTTCTCCTCAGATACGGTCGCTGGGTGACTCGAAAGGTCGCAGTGGCGACCATCGCCATGATCTGGCTGCTAGCCGGTCTAGTCAGCTTCCTGCCAATCTCGCTAGGGCTCCACAGGCCTGATGAAGAAGCCCTGGCTACTCAGAAGCCGCCAAGATACCCCACGTGCGCGCTTGTCCTGACGCCGACGTATGCAGTCGTTTCCAGCTGTATATCCTTCATTCTACCGTGTATTGTTATGATAAGTATATACTGCAGGTGGGTTTCTTATTTGTTATTTCGTTTCTGTCAATGATATTACAAGTAAAAAGAGACTGGGTTACGTACAGTTCGTTCACTGTTATGTTACCTCTGACAGCAGCAATCCAACAGCAACCTTATTAGAATGAGAATAAAGATCACTGTCATTTGGACAGTGATGCAACATCAATACTCAATACAAATAAATATTTAAGTGTCTGTTTATAATATCAAAATAACAGCTTTTTACCACTTTCATATGCATTTAAAAGACAAAAAAAAGTTTTCATGTTACATATAACATGAAAACTTTTTTTTGTCGGTCTGTATGTCTGTCTTTTTGTTTCGGCTTATCTCCAAAACGGCTGGACCGATTTTGAGTGCACTTTCACTGGCAGATAGCTGTAACATATGAGATACCTTTTGTCTCGGTAGCACGTTCCCGTGGGATAATTTACGACATCCACGCGGGCAAAGCCGCGGGCAGGAGCTAGTCAGAAATGAAATAACTGTGAAAGGACTGTCACCATCATTCGATCTACAAAAAGCGCACAATGTCACTCTATTAGAAGACACATGGAAGTAAGACGGTATGTCGTAATTATCGGGAGCGAAAAAGAGACAAAACGGATAAAACCTGGCTAACTAGCTATATTTTGACGTGCTTGCACAACGCGTATAACATATCTACCTCTTTTTAATTTTAATATCATTTGTTTTTACTCGAATGGTAGCTTTTAAACGGTCAATCTTGATCGCAATCTGCGATCAAGCTCTATATTTACGACCCAGATCAAACTATTTATTTACGATCCAGATCGGCAGCCATGAGCCCGTGATCTTTCTAAAATAATCTAGATAAGATTATTTTTTTATTGCTTATAGATATAAACAATAGTGCTTAGTGTGGGACGCCCCCCAGCTAGATGGACCGACGACCTTAAAAAGGTGGCTGGGACAGACTGGATGTGGAAGGCGGAGGACAGGGTGTTGTGGCGCAGCCTGGGCCTATACTTAGCAATGGACTGCGATAGGTTGAGTTGAAGAAATCGAGATTGACCGTGTGGTGCCTATTATTCGAAATTGGACCCCAAAACCATATATATAACCATAATCATCTGCCTAGCCTTTTTCCAACTATGTTGGGGTCATCTTACAGTCTAACCGGATGCAGCCACCAGTAATAATAATAGCCTCCCCGACCGATTTCGGTCACGGTGGCCAATCTCAACGGAGATTAGCCAGGTACGCAGGAGATATTATAGTGCACAAGTGTGTGCGCAGACACAGGTGCACTCTCTGTTCCTTTACTCTCATAGTCCGATGGGACGGCAATCCGACACGACCGGAGAGAGATCAGGCGCAGGACCAACGTCTTAACGTGCTTTCCGAGGCACGGGGGTATTAAACCGCCAACTTCAAAACTCTGGACTGTTACTAAGAAATTCCTAATGGAAAAACTCAATAACACTTTGTCCGACCCGGGAATCGAACCCAGGACCCCACGCTCAGCAGTTGCGCTTGCAACCACGAGACCAACGGGGCAGTCCAATGAATACCACTATTTTATATGGAGCGACTGCCTATCTGACCTCCGCAACCCAGTTATAATACGATACCCTTTGGTAAGACCGGCTGTCAGAATTTCGGGCTTCTGACTACCCGTAACGACTGTCAAAGATCCACGAATGACAGCCGGGACCAACGGCTTAACGTGCTTTCCGAGGCACGGAGGTGTCTCGGTATTTAAAGATGGTCACCCATCCATAGAACAACCGTGGCAAGCGTAGCTTAACCTGATCGATTGACCTGTGCGGCTGTTTTTTATTTAGCCACGGGCCCCTCACCCCAAAACCGTATAGTAAACAAAATAATCTAGAGGCTCTATCGGCGCCACAATTGTTGATAAAAATGTCTACAGGAAACGTAGTTACCAAAATCCGTTTTTATTTTCTAAGAATATACTTTTTAAACAAAGTAACCACCATGAAAACGATTTGTTTTTATACAGGTGCTAAAAAAGGTTATTTAAACACATTTAAAAAAGATTTACCAAGTGTTGCCAAGACTACATATGGTAGAGTACATATGGTACCTAGTCTTGGCAACACTTGGTAAATTATACATTAATTTTCAAGGAAAACATTTTCCACACCGTTGTTTCGACGGAAAATATGACTTGTTCCGTAAAATGAACTGAAAAATTATTTATTATTTTCCAATAATGAAGTCGAAAGAGCTTGTTTAAATAAAATAATAGTCAGGAAATAAACATTTTCTGGAATTGGTTCAATAAGAGTTTCGCAAATTTTCATCGAAATAAACGAGAATTTCATTACGTTTTCGCTTCTCTTTGATAATTCAAAGCTATTCGGGGTATAGGTATCTAGGTACAGTCAGCAGCAAAAGTCGATTAACACTTCAGTTTTTTTAATCTCAGTTATTGAGCAAAACATTTGTTCAAAATTGCAGCTGAAGTACAATGAAATTTCGAAGAAATATTTTGCTCAATAACTGAGATTAAAAACGGTAGTTTTACATTGTTTAGTTTTATTATAATCCTTAAAACAGAATATAGTGGCCACTGTTATCCGTTTTAAGGATTATAATAAAACTAAACAATATAAAACTACCGTTTCTAATAATATTGGCGTATAATCTTGTGAAGCACAACTTAACGTGCTTATTTTTTGCATTTTAATTCTAATTGTATGAAATAACCGAACAAACGATGAGGGCGCCACTGTGCGGTCGGCATAGTCTTAATATACAATCATAGTTTGATATTACATAGGTAAAGTCAGTTAAATTATTTTTTAAGCAATTTACCTGCCAACTTAAATTGTCGGTTGTAGGAAATTGCTATAACACGAAAAATTAACGAAGTCTGTCAATTTACTTAACAATTTATTTCCGTGACTGTACATATACAGGGTTATTTGTAAAACACCAGCAAACTCTTAAGAGGTCATTGTACTCGTTATTATGAACAACTTTTACTATGGGACCAAACCTGAAATCGCGAAAAAAAAATCAGCTGTTCCCTACATTTATGTTCGTGTAACTCGTAAAAATGTAGGGAACAGCTGATCTTTTTTTCTCGATTTCAGGTTTGGTCCCATAGTAAAAGTTGTTCATAATGATGAGTACAATGACCTCTTAAGAGGTTGCTGGTGTTTTACAAATAAACCTGTATACATCCCTGCACGCTAAGCATGACTGCTTCTATCTCTACTCTACGAAGACAAAGTGACATTTTCTTCATTTTTGACATCACGCCGAAGAAATCGTACTACAATTTGTCGTTTTATCTTTAACTTCTTAAACTATTAATTAGATCTTACGTGAATAGGCTCCTACACCATCTTTATCTTACCCTTGTCACAATTAATTTGGGGTCGACTCAGTTTGTCATGCATATTTATCAATTACAGTCCGGCCGTCGAGAGAAAGCATTCTTGACATCCGACAGTTTCATATAAACGAATACGTGTTTTGCGAATTTGATCTTTATTAGCTACTAGAATTGTCGCTCTGAAGGTCTCAGGAACACATTCTCTCAGCAGCCGGATTGTAGTCGTCATCTCAGTAGTCACCTCTTTCCTATCCATATCATCTTTGATACAGACCATACATCGTTTCTTTGGTGTTCCCGAACTCTTAGGCCCCTCGCCCACGGCGACTTTTTGTAGCGATGCAGTAGCCATGCTGTCGCGCGTTCGTATCGATACAGTCGCGATGCGGTCGCTAGCTGTTTGCCCTCGTCCACACCACGATTCTCAGTCGCGATGCAAACGCGATACTGTCGCGATGCAAACGCGATTCAGTAATGGCACAAAAATACCACAGTTGCAAGATGGACTCCGTTGAGGCAACATTAGGCCACCCGCCCTCCGTTCTCTCCCCGATGTCGTCCGATACGGTCGTGCGTTTGCATCGGTACAGTCGCGATGATGTAGCGCGTTGGCATCGCTTTTATAGCGAGTTGCAAATGCGACAGAAAGTCGCCGTGGGCGAGGGGTCTTATAGTCATCCTCATTCATACTCAAAACTTTCCTCAGGACATATTTTCCTCAAACTAGGTACTATAAATACTTCTTAAAGTAAAATCTAGGCCACAAAAAGAAGACAAAAAAAACAGCTGAGCTAAAAACGAGAACATGACAAGGAAAAATTTTGTATCCAAAGTTTTGTATAGCTACCGAAACTCATCAATCAATGTTTTATTTCCAAGGGTACGGGACCGACGGACTGACGCAGTTTATGTACAATCTATCATCATTTACAATGTTATGTTTTGTCGCCTATTTGCACATTGGTGCTCTTCTATTGAGTTCTTAAGCTTTAGAAAAAGGACTTTTGTAACCTTCTTTCTTAGGTATATCTATACTTGTAACCTTTTAAGATTATGAATTAAAATGCAAGATCTTTTAACAGGAGATCTAAAGGCCAATTTTGGTACTTAAAAAAAATTCAAATTCAAGTCGCAATTCATCTCAGTGACAATAAATGTCAAAAACTTGTCAAAAAGCAGGGAAGTTAGAGGTATTTTTGACAGATTGAGACTGAGATCAGACTGTGAACGTTTTTAAAAATTACGATAATTGCTCCTCTGACTATGAACGTTCTTAAAATTGGAACGCCAGATATAGATTTTTTATCTGACAAAGCGACGCGCTCTTTGCTTGTGGTTACCAAGTATACAAACACGCTGTCACTGCGGCAACCACTCTTCTAGGAAACCGTAGCTTGACTATAAGTCAAAGCGCTCGAAATTATTTGCTAAAATCACGTAGCATTCAGTTTAATACCTACAATCTTCTTGGTTGCATATTAGAAAATCAAAACTTTCCTGAGCAAATTTCAAAAGAACAACGTACAAATCAACAAATTTTAAAATAACGATGGTCATTTGATCAAAAGTTCAGCTGACCAAAGTCTGGAATATCAATGTTTAAATTATTTATTACACTATTGACCAAATCGTTTAAAGGTCAAAATGGATCTAAGACCTAAGTTGGTTTACAAGCAATAATAAATAAGACGTAGTCGACGGAGCCCCGTTTCGCGGGGCCCCTAAGGAACCTAACCTAACCCAAGTCGGGGTGCCACAAGTCCCAAGATCGGCCTTATAGATAGCACCGCAGGTTACAAATATAAGTATACCTACATTTAAATTAATAATTCTTAATAAGAATTCATTTGTGATTATAAAATTTGATTACTTATGATTTGGTAGGTACTTATATGTATTTACATCTAGCAAATTTATTCAGTCGTCATTTGTGATTATGTAATTTGATTAGTAGGTAATGATTTGATATTTTAAAATTACATCTAGCAACTTTTGATCAGTCGTTCATTTGATGTCACATACATTGGGATTTTAAAATTTTTCTAAATTAAACATTTGGTCATTTTTTGTTATTTCGTTATTGTTCTTTTGAAATTTGCTCGAGAAAGTTTTGATTTTCTAATATGCAACCATCTTCTTCTTTTGTCACACCGGAATGGGCACCATGTAAATATTCATGCGTTGGCATTTAAAGCCGACTTCTCAGTGTAGCCCAACATCACTCAGGAAGGCAATTTTAATACCTACACCTGAGACCATGAGAGATGCGCCGCACTCGACGAAACTTTGAAATGACACTGCTACAATTCAAAATATATAAATATCAATGTGTATAAAAAACAATATATTTAACATTATTCTACCTTGTTATCTGTTTATAATCCCTTACTTAAATGTAATTGAAAACTATTTGTTAGGTAACCGCAGAAATGTTCATGGTTGTAATAAATAAAACATAATAGGCACCTATACCTACATTTCAACTACAGACAAAACGATGGTATTATTTCTTGGAATTAAACTGAGTTAGCTTGCCCTTGGCTTATGGCCTATTACTTTAACGGTCTCACTATAGTAGGATAAAGTGGGTAGACTGTTTTTCTGCTTTCCACCAAAAAATTGACTGTCATCATTAAGATACGTCAATAAACCTCCTGTTCCTCATCCCTTCATAGACCGTCTTCTCAAAACAATCAGAACATGTTGCCTCCGAGCGAAATTAGGCCCATGTAGAACATCGAAACACAAACAGAGCACAGACTACAGCATAATTAAAGAGGGTTTCAGACACCACAACTATTTGCCGCACCGCTATGAAGCTACAAACAGAGCACGGAGATAATAATAATAATAAAAACGTTTATTTTCTCCACCACATAATGAAAAGTTAGCAGGTTCAATACATAATTGTGTATACAAAAATACATTGATGTTGTGGAGACTGGAGCCTGTACTAGGAATACCTGTGTCACAGGTCTCCAGACCTCCAAACTACACGGACAAGTCACAGTGATACAGACGTCTACTAACAGATGCTAATATTAATAGGATGAAAGATAAAAAAAAAAACAAAAATAATGCAAAAAAATAGAAAGTAAAAATCAAACAATTAATTAACTAAACAGAAAAGTAGGGTGTGTTGGTGTCGGTGTTGGTGTGGGTGTGTGAGTGTGGGTGTGTGGGTGTGGGTGCGTAGTGAATGTGTATGTGATATTCAAAACTTGTCTTAATATGGTATACCACTTAGGACATGTCAAGCCGCTTTTTATGAGATGACTTCCAAGAGTCTCTCAGTGGCTTCATAATCATGAGATTGAAGCCAATTTTTGACTATATTTTTACAATTAAATATACATAAGGAGTAGATGGAAATAGCTTTATTGACTTTGTTGTTGATGATGACTGGCCTCTGCTAGAGGCGGCACTGTCTATACTATCCATTTAAACCAAGCGTTGCACCGTTTACTTGCACTACGAGACAAATGACGTATAGAAACTTACTGCTTTGAATGGCGACGATTATAGAAGTTGTGCACTTAACACAACTTTGGCGCAAAATTGTATTTGATACACATTAGGTATATGATATTTATTTCTGTAAGAAGGCTTGTCCACTCTCTTTTACATGTCATTTTTTTCTAAGCTTGGTGAATTCAGTGTTTCCTATCTGACTACTCTGAGAAGAAACACCGACACCAACTCAAAGGTCACAGGCTCTTTTAAGTCCTGCATCCTAATTGCGTAATCACAATCTAAATAATTTTGAAGGACATTGCTAATCCATTGCTTCATAAGTTCGAAAACTTTGTTTGCACAACAACATAAATAACGCAATGTATGTTCTTGAACTGTCAGACCCAGACCTTGTCTTGATCAGATCATGTGAGGACCGTGTAGATTATTAGAACTGCCGTCGCTAGTCGGTACCGACAGGCACGGCGATTCCGTGCTCTGTGGAGCTGCACATACCACTACCAGATTTGTCAAATAACTTGATTGTCTAGCCTGAGCTAAATATATTACATTCAAGTACCTAATTATTAATTAAAGAGGTTTACTCATGAGCTAGTTTAGAAGAGATTTTATCAAAATGTTAGTTAATAATTTTGTGAGAGGCAAATTTATTTATAGCAGTAATTTTGTTTGGTTGTGGGTTGATAATAGACGAATGAATACATTACGCCTACTTAGAACTAAAAACAATATACATTTTTTTCGTTTAGGGTAAAATAACAAAAACAGATTATTTTATACTAGCGGCCCGTCCCGGCTTCGCACGGGTGGACATTTATTTTTTAAACATTTTATTTTTTCTTGCAATTAAAAAAGCCTATATTAATCAGTAATAATATAGCATTCAAATGGTGAAAAAAATTTTAAAATCGGTCCAACCTATAGATTCTGTAAAAATTTCACCTTGATAACATAGGGGAAGTGAGCGTGAAGTGAACTATCACGGCAAAAAAAGCGTGTGTTTAATACAAACGTTTTTGTCAAAAGCCCTAACATCTACGTAGCCTTAGCATAACTATATAGATATAATATTCATATGTGCAGAGGTACATAAATAACATTTTTATCGTCGTCTAGGGAGATATAAATAAGTCTCAGCGTAAGGGACAGAGACGAAAATAACTTATTAGCAGGGTCTTGAAACGTTACTCAAAATAACGTTACACGTAGTTTCGGTACCGATAATTTGTACAGAGGCCAGCACATCAAGCTACCCCAATCTGTCAGATTTTCCCAATTGAATATGAACCTTATTCCTTTGTGCTAAAGTTGAAAATCTATCAAAGAAATTTAACAGATTGGGGTAGGTTGACCTGCTGGCGTCGGTACCGTCCCACCAGGATCGTAACAAAATGTATTCCACGACTGTAACGATACTGACAAACGGAACGAAATCCAAAACTGATATAATAACGTTATTCATTTCGATACTCAATGGTGTCATTTTTGCCAGCTTCATGACATATGTAAAAGATGACGAAAAAGTATGAAGAATAACGTTACAAATGAATCTGTACCTTTCACCTGTAACGTTATTATAAGGGGATAAGCTTAATGTCACTGATACCTATAACGTTACTTATAATATTGTTCTACGAAAATTATATTCTACTAGCTGACCCCGCAAACGTCGTTTTGCAAATAAAAAATAGATAGTAGCCGATTCTCGAAAATTTGATACAAATCGGTCCAGCCGTTTCGGAGGAGTATGGTAACAAACACTGTGACACGAGAATTTATATTAGATAACGTTATGTTTTGTAACGTTATTGATATTTTTAGGTTTTAGTATCGTTACAAATTTTGGAACTTTATACGATAACATTAGTAGTAACGGAACGAAATTATTTCATCACCACTGCTCTCAAAATGGTGAAGGAAAACATCTTGAGGAAACCGGCATGTTCTAGAACCAAAAATTCGAAGACATATTGTGACATCTACCAACCCGCACTGGGCCCACGTGGTAGATTACGGCCCACTCCCTCTCACCGGGAGGAGGCCAGAGTTCCAGTAGTGAGAATATTATAGGCTGATTTATGTTATGTTATACTGCAGTAATATACTTACACGGTATAGTACTGCGGTAGTATTTGGTGTAAAACAGATCTTAATGTAGAAATTTTACAAGGGGTGGCACAGTGGGCGGTGTAATCGCTCAAATCGATATTATAAAGACAACTTTTGGATTGATTAAAGGGATATATACTAGAGCAAACATTTTCATCACCACTGCTCTCAAAACGGTGAAGGAAAACATCGTGAGGAAACCGGCATGTCCTAGAACCATAAAATTCGAAGACATGTGACATGTACCAACCCCCACTGGGTCCATGTGGTAGATTACTGCCAGCTCCCTCTCAGAGAGGAGGCTTGTCCCAGCAGTGAGAACATTATAGGCTGAGTCCTGAAAAAAACCTTTTGTCAATATTTCCTCCCAAATTGAAAGTAAATGTTCGTAGTCATTACACTAGGCAAACGAACTTGCAGCAACGGCCTATTTAAGGAACTTAGCAGACATGCTAATTTCTTCTTCTGAAGCTCGATACAGCGACTGACAGGAAAGCAACAGACTGAAAACGTACAATTTTGATACCGCGTTCAATCGCAGCGACTCGTCAAAACGCGATCAAGCATCGAAGCGTAAGGTTTTGTATACGCGGCTGAACGCAGTTCCTAGTTATATTATATATATTTTATTTATTCAACAAAAAAAAACAGAAGAGAAAATAGGTACAAAGGTGATGCTTATTTCATAAAAAAATCTCTTTCAGCATACCTGCGATAGGACATTAAATAAAGAGATGTAAACAGCTTGTGAAAGGGTAAAGGAGACAAATAACAAATACATAAATTCATAAACAAATCACTTAATAAAACTAAACAAATATTATGGGAATAATTAATAAAAATGTAATATATAAAAGAAAATAATAAAAAAAAGAAGTAATCATAAGTAATTTTCAATTACTTATGATTTGCATGCCCTAGTAACGATAGAACATGGAAGGAAACGAGGACGACACAAGTATTGATGAAGTTGCAAAATTAATGATCGCCGGTGCCAGTAGTAGCATTTCTTCTAAGAACCTAACGATTAAGCCCCCTCAACTATCCAGAGCCTTCGTGATTATTATAATACAATTTTGCTTAATATGTTGCCATACAATTATATGCTATCTCACTTCGTTAAAGAGACTGGCAACGCTTACTAACAACAACACTATAGTAGGATAAAGTGGGTAGACTGTTTTTCTGCTTTCCACCAAAAAATTGACTGTCATCATTAAGATACGTCAATAAACCTCCTGTTCCTCATCCCTTCATAGACCGTCTTCTCAAAACAATCAGAACATGTTGCCTCCGAGCGAAATTAGGCCCATGTAGAACATCGAAACACAAACAGAGCACAGACTACAGCATAATTAAAGAGGGTTTCAGACACCACAACTATTTGCCGCACCGCTATGAAGCTACAAACAGAGCACGGAGATAATAATAATAATAAAAACGTTTATTTTCTCCACCACATAATGAAAAGTTAGCAGGTTCAATACATAATTGTGTATACAAAAATACATTGATGTTGTGGAGACTGGAGCCTGTACTAGGAATACCTGTGTCACAGGTCTCCAGACCTCCAAACTACACGGACAAGTCACAGTGATACAGACGTCTACTAACAGATGCTAATATTAATAGGATGAAAGATAAAAAAAAAAACAAAAATAATGCAAAAAAATAGAAAGTAAAAATCAAACAATTAATTAACTAAACAGAAAAGTAGGGTGTGTTGGTGTCGGTGTTGGTGTGGGTGTGTGAGTGTGGGTGTGTGGGTGTGGGTGCGTAGTGAATGTGTATGTGATATTCAAAACTTGTCTTAATATGGTATACCACTTAGGACATGTCAAGCCGCTTTTTATGAGATGACTTCCAAGAGTCTCTCAGTGGCTTCATAATCATGAGATTGAAGCCAATTTTTGACTATATTTTTACAATTAAATATACATAAGGAGTAGATGGAAATAGCTTTATTGACTTTGTTGTTGATGATGACTGGCCTCTGCTAGAGGCGGCACTGTCTATACTATCCATTTAAACCAAGCGTTGCACCGTTTACTTGCACTACGAGACAAATGACGTATAGAAACTTACTGCTTTGAATGGCGACGATTATAGAAGTTGTGCACTTAACACAACTTTGGCGCAAAATTGTATTTGATACACATTATATGATATTTATTTCTGTAAGAAGGCTTGTCCACTCTCTTTTACATGTCATTTTTTTCTAAGCTTGGTGAATTCAGTGTTTCCTATCTGACTACTCTGAGAAGAAACACCGACACCAACTCAAAGGTCACAGGCTCTTTTAAGTCCTGCATCCTAATTGCGTAATCACAATCTAAATAATTTTGAAGGACATTGCTAATCCATTGCTTCATAAGTTCGAAAACTTTGTTTGCACAACAACATAAATAACGCAATGTATGTTCTTGAACTGTCAGACCCAGACCTTGTCTTGATCAGATCATGTGAGGACCGTGTAGATTATTAGAACTGCCGTCGCTAGTCGGTACCGACAGGCACGGCGATTCCGTGCTCTGTGGAGCTGCACATACCACTACCAGATTTGTCAAATAACTTGATTGTCTAGCCTGAGCTAAATATATTACATTCAAGTACCTAATTATTAATTAAAGAGGTTTACTCATGAGCTAGTTTAGAAGAGATTTTATCAAAATGTTAGTTAATAATTTTGTGAGAGGCAAATTTATTTATAGCAGTAATTTTGTTTGGTTGTGGGTTGATAATAGACGAATGAATACATTACGCCTACTTAGAACTAAAAACAATATACATTTTTTTCGTTTAGGGTAAAATAACAAAAACAGATTATTTTATACTAGCGGCCCGTCCCGGCTTCGCACGGGTGGACATTTATTTTTTAAACATTTTATTTTTTCTTGCAATTAAAAAAGCCTATATTAATCAGTAATAATATAGCATTCAAATGGTGAAAAAAATTTTAAAATCGGTCCAACCTATAGATTCTGTAAAAATTTCACCTTGATAACATAGGGGAAGTGAGCGTGAAGTGAACTATCACGGCAAAAAAAGCGTGTGTTTAATACAAACGTTTTTGTCAAAAGCCCTAACATCTACGTAGCCTTAGCATAACTATATAGATATAATATTCATATGTGCAGAGGTACATAAATAACATTTTTATCGTCGTCTAGGGAGATATAAATAAGTCTCAGCGTAAGGGACAGAGACGAAAATAACTTATTAGCAGGGTCTTGAAACGTTACTCAAAATAACGTTACACGTAGTTTCGGTACCGATAATTTGTACAGAGGCCAGCACATCAAGCTACCCCAATCTGTCAGATTTTCCCAATTGAATATGAACCTTATTCCTTTGTGCTAAAGTTGAAAATCTATCAAAGAAATTTAACAGATTGGGGTAGGTTGACCTGCTGGCGTCGGTACCGTCCCACCAGGATCGTAACAAAATGTATTCCACGACTGTAACGATACTGACAAACGGAACGAAATCCAAAACTGATATAATAACGTTATTCATTTCGATACTCAATGGTGTCATTTTTGCCAGCTTCATGACATATGTAAAAGATGACGAAAAAGTATGAAGAATAACGTTACAAATGAATCTGTACCTTTCACCTGTAACGTTATTATAAGGGGATAAGCTTAATGTCACTGATACCTATAACGTTACTTATAATATTGTTCTACGAAAATTATATTCTACTAGCTGACCCCGCAAACGTCGTTTTGCAAATAAAAAATAGATAGTAGCCGATTCTCGAAAATTTGATACAAATCGGTCCAGCCGTTTCGGAGGAGTATGGTAACAAACACTGTGACACGAGAATTTTATACAGGGTGTCCCATAAATAATGGTCCAACCGTAATTCCTAGTTAGGTCACTTGATTGCCTACAACTAATTTGAACCGTTTTTAAAAATTACTTAGGGTTTCCAAAAAAATAATTTTTAGTCATCCAAATGATATGCCATAAAATGTTCAATTACTTCAAAGTTTCTGAAAGAACTACGATGGCATTATGCAAAAATGATATAAGAGTTTATAGGTAATTTATCTAGCTAAATTTTAACGAAAAAAAAATTAAAAAACATTGATATTTGCACCGATGGCATAAAAAAACCCAATTAGAAACAGAAAAATATGAAAATAAAATAAAAAATTATTTTTTTGGAAACCCTAAGTAATTTTTAAAAACGGTTCAAATTAGTTGTAGGCAATCAAGTGACCTAACTAGGAATTACGGTTGGACCATTATTTATGGGACACCCTGTATATTAGATAACGTTATGTTTTGTAACGTTATTGATATTTTTAGGTTTTAGTATCGTTACAAATTTTGGAACTTTATACGATAACATTAGTAGTAACGGAACGAAATTCATTTTGTTTTCAAGTAACTAGCTGCTTATTATGCATAGTTCTTTTGATAAATATTAACGAGACATTATCATAAAGTAAAATTTGAAGTACATTTTTACTCTGCCATTTCACAGGCTTATTAACAAGATACAAGCTGAAGTTTTAAAGTTCGTTATAACTTTTCTAATGAACAAGAACAGTTACGTCAGTCGACTCAGTTGTGACGGGTAAATTACCAAGGGATTTAAAAAAAAGTCTTCTAGAAAAGATTTTTGCTTGAATACGAATATTTTGCCTGGTATTTATTTTGGTTTTGGCCTTTGTCTCAAATTAACTCCGAGAAATTCAGTGAAGCAGCGGTGTTTACGGCCACGAATTACGAGTTGTAGGTCGTAGGTTCAAACCCAGGAAAGCACTTTACTGTGTAAATTATTTCATCACCACTGCTCTCAAAATGGTGAAGGAAAACATCTTGAGGAAACCGGCATGTTCTAGAACCAAAAATTCGAAGACATATTGTGACATCTACCAACCCGCACTGGGCCCACGTGGTAGATTACGGCCCACTCCCTCTCACCGGGAGGAGGCCAGAGTTCCAGTAGTGAGAATATTATAGGCTGATTTATGTTATGTTATACTGCAGTAATATACTTACACGGTATAGTACTGCGGTAGTATTTGGTGTAAAACAGATCTTAATGTAGAAATTTTACAAGGGGTGGCACAGTGGGCGGTGTAATCGCTCAAATCGATATTATAAAGACAACTTTTGGATTGATTAAAGGGATATATACTAGAGCAAACATTTTCATCACCACTGCTCTCAAAACGGTGAAGGAAAACATCGTGAGGAAACCGGCATGTCCTAGAACCATAAAATTCGAAGACATGTGACATGTACCAACCCCCACTGGGTCCATGTGGTAGATTACTGCCAGCTCCCTCTCAGAGAGGAGGCTTGTCCCAGCAGTGAGAACATTATAGGCTGAGTCCTGAAAAAAACCTTTTGTCAATATTTCCTCCCAAATTGAAAGTAAATGTTCGTAGTCATTACACTAGGCAAACGAACTTGCAGCAACGGCCTATTTAAGGAACTTAGCAGACATGCTAATTTCTTCTTCTGAAGCTCGATACAGCGACTGACAGGAAAGCAACAGACTGAAAACGTACAATTTTGATACCGCGTTCAATCGCAGCGACTCGTCAAAACGCGATCAAGCATCGAAGCGTAAGGTTTTGTATACGCGGCTGAACGCAGTTCCTAGTTATATTATATATATTTTATTTATTCAACAAAAAAAAACAGAAGAGAAAATAGGTACAAAGGTGATGCTTATTTCATAAAAAAATCTCTTTCAGCATACCTGCGATAGGACATTAAATAAAGAGATGTAAACAGCTTGTGAAAGGGTAAAGGAGACAAATAACAAATACATAAATTCATAAACAAATCACTTAATAAAACTAAACAAATATTATGGGAATAATTAATAAAAATGTAATATATAAAAGAAAATAATAAAAAAAAGAAGTAATCATAAGTAATTTTCAATTACTTATGATTTGCATGCCCTAGTAACGATAGAACATGGAAGGAAACGAGGACGACACAAGTATTGATGAAGTTGCAAAATTAATGATCGCCGGTGCCAGTAGTAGCATTTCTTCTAAGAACCTAACGATTAAGCCCCCTCAACTATCCAGAGCCTTCGTGATTATTATAATACAATTTTGCTTAATATGTTGCCATACAATTATATGCTATCTCACTTCGTTAAAGAGACTGGCAACGCTTACTAACAACAACACTATAGTAGGATAAAGTGGGTAGACTGTTTTTCTGCTTTCCACCAAAAAATTGACTGTCATCATTAAGATACGTCAATAAACCTCCTGTTCCTCATCCCTTCATAGACCGTCTTCTCAAAACAATCAGAACATGTTGCCTCCGAGCGAAATTAGGCCCATGTAGAACATCGAAACACAAACAGAGCACAGACTACAGCATAATTAAAGAGGGTTTCAGACACCACAACTATTTGCCGCACCGCTATGAAGCTACAAACAGAGCACGGAGATAATAATAATATAATAATAATAATAAAAACGTTTATTTTCTCCACCACATAATGAAAAGTTAGCAGGTTCAATACATAATTGTGTATACAAAAATACATTGATGTTGTGGAGACTGGAGCCTGTACTAGGAATACCTGTGTCACAGGTCTCCAGACCTCCAAACTACACGGACAAGTCACAGTGACACAGTGAAAACGTACAATTTTGATACCGCGTTCATTCGCTACGAGTCGCCAAAACGCGATGCAGCATCGAAGCGTGAGGTTTTCTATACGCGGCTGAACGCAGTTCCTAGTTATATTATATATATTTTTTATTTATTCAGACAAGAAAAAAAACAGAAGAGAAAATAGGTACAAAGGTGATGCTTATTTTATGAGAAATCTCTTTCAGCATACCTGCGATAGGACAATAAATAAAGAGATGTAGACAGCGTGTGAAAGAGTAAAAAAGACAAAAAAAAACATAAAATCATAAAAAAATCACTTAATAAAACTAAACAAATATTATGAGAGTAATTAATAAAAAATAGTAAATAAAAGAAAATAATAAAAAAAAGAAGTAATGATTGTTGATGATTTGCATGCCCTAGTAACGATAGAACATGGAGGAATTGCGAGGACGACACAAGGATTGATGAAGTTGCAAAATTCATGATCGCCGGTGCCAGAAGTAGCATTTCTTCTAAGAACCTAACGATTAAGCCCCTCAACTATCCAGAGCCTTCGTGATTATTATAATACAATTTTGCCTAATACGAGTATGTTGCCATACGTATGATGCCATAGATATGCTCTCTCACTTCGTTAAAGAGACTGGCAACGCTTACTAACAACAACCTTCTTCCACAGACTATACTGCTACGCCCAGAAACACGTGAAGTCGATCCGGGCCGTCACCCGGACGGTTCAGATGCCGGACAACCGGACAAAATCTGTCCGAACCCGCGTGCACACCCACGTCCACTCGTCGCCGTACCACGTGTCCGATCATAAGGCGGCCATCACCGTCGGCATCATCATGGGAGTGTTCCTCTTGTGCTGGGTGCCGTTCTTCTGTGTCAATATCGTCGCTGCGTTTTGTAAAACATGTATACCGGGTAAGTAGTTTCTGTTTACAGTCAGCAAAGGAGATAAGTATGCAGGGCCGTTGAATATAGTTGAAGTTTACTAAGAAACCGATTGATGTTTTCGTATGAAATTTAATTTAATTAATAGAAAACAAACAGTTCATTTATCAAATTCAATTTCATTTGAAAACATCAATCGGTTTCTTAGTAAACTTCAACTATATTCGACTACCCTGCATACTTATCTCCTTTTCTGACTGTACCTAATCTTGCGTTTAAACCCATACATTTTTGAGAAGTTTTGTTTACGGGGTCAAATTAAATTAGCTAGCGAAACTCCGCAAACGTGGTGGGTATCGATCATGATAGTACAAAAAAAAATATACAAAGTGTAACATAATTAACGCAAGACCTCATACACCTCAATAAGAGTATTGAGCTAAAAGCATAATACAATAACCAAAACTATTTTTTAACGCTTACTATTTTTATTGAAAAAATCGTGTTGACACTAGCATTCATTTATACATTTAAAATTGAGTCTTATTGCCTTGAGATAAGGTTTAATTTTATTTGGCTCAATCGGCGGTTAGTGAAAAAATACATCATTTTTGAAAAAATACCTATATTAAAAGTTACTGAAATCGAATCAGTAGTCAATTATGAACAAATTACTTTCAGGACTTGCGTTTATTCTGTTACACCTTGTATATTAAGATATTTTTGGGTCAACAGTAAACGACAAACAAAAACAATAGGTACTTACCCAAGGTATTAAAAACCACGTGTGATTTTTTTTGTAAGCGTGATTTATGTCAGGGGGAAGAGATGGGATTTTTTTGTAGATATAAACGCATAGAGGAAGAGATGGTACTAAACCCAATGAAGTCTCGCCAGTTAAAAATAGCAGCAGCGATATAAAAGCGATCTATAATGTACTTAAACGAGAAAATAAAATAATAAACCTCATAGACTATTAGAAGATAAAATTATTTACGTGAATAGAGGTTGAGCTCACATTTTCTCCTGTATTTTTATTATAACCCCCTGAACGGAGAGTAAGCCATTCTCGGTCCAAAGTAAATATTAATTTCATAACACGCTTCCATTAAACGCTGTTCATTATTAAAGGATTAACTATAAACTATAAACGTCAGAACCTATAATGCATTTTTCTTTTTGCTTTTCAATAGTTAATAATATGCAGATTTAATGTACTGAAATTAATTTTTATAGAGGCCAATACGTAGTTTAAATTTTTTTTCCACACTGAAACATCTCAAAGGATCAGCCTATATATTATTTCAACACACTTCCTCGTAAAGTAGCTCATAATGAACCGGTTTTCGGTCCATAATGCAGTGTATTAAACACGCGTGCTTTTTACTTTATGTTACCGCACTAGTGCGGTAACGACACAGATAACTATTTACTAGTCGGAGATGTGCGCTTTTTTTAATCTCACCAAAGAGACTTCATGCCAAAATGAATCCGCGGGACATATTTCACTCTTTTTTTAAATATTCTAAATTGTTTTGGTCCCAAAATGAACTAAAATGTATTTAACTTAAATTGTCCGTGGTCCCTCCTTGAACCAAATCAATCAATCAAAATATTGTATTTCACATAAGCCTACAAGGGCACTTATGAAACGTCACAAGCTAGGTGCACGGTTCCAATTGGTCATTTCCTATGGAGAAGAACCGGCAAGAAAATCCACGGTTACTCTTTTAAAAATAATTGGCTTTTACAATGTTTCCTAATTACAGTAGATATGGGAGGACAGCGTAGGCCTGTCAACAAGTACCCGGTACTTGATAAAATAAAAAATGGTCTACAGATCTAAAAACTACAGGGCCTACAAAGTCCTCATATTTACAAAATCAAAATCTCAAAAAAGGGTAAATAAAAACCTATTAAAACCAAGTGATTGATTTCCATTACAACCACTAAAAGAGTTGGAAACGGAAAAGACCCCTACTGGCGTTCTATTATTGTGCATTCTCACTGAACTAATGTATATTTCTCTATGCCATTATCTTTATTGAAATATTACTTCAAAGTACGGCGAGCTCTAACGTGTTTTATTAACAGAAACAGAAAGTTTAATATTATCAATTTGTTACAGATTTGGCTTTCAAAATCCTGACGTGGCTTGGCTACTCAAACTCGGCGTTTAACCCTATCATATATTCAATATTCAACACGGAGTTTCGGGAAGCCTTTAAAAAGATCCTGACTTCGAGGTATCCTCCTTGCTGCGGGTACCAAAGCGTCAGGGCAAATACACCGACACGGAACGAAAACTTCGTCACTGACTACGGGACTAAAACCTTGGTGGTGCGTCGGAGCGGTTCTCTTGGCCTGTCAGGAGTGGATCCCACTCCAAGGTCTTCGGCTGAGTCAGTGCGGCCGCTCCGAGAGTATCACATTTGACAAGAAGACGGCAACAGCAATAACGGGCTGCTTGACAAGAGTGACGTGGTTTGAACGCCCAAAGACTGGTATGGGATACAAACAGTATTGACACAATACATACAAAAGGCAGTATCAGTATCAATGATGTAAGCGACGCGCTGAATGACTAAGTTATTTTGCACGATTGAGGGAAAAGTAAGCGGACTTGTCAGTCTTGCATTGCTACTCATTGTGCAAAGATATACCTACCGCAAGTTCTACGCGAAAAACGTTTGCTCTTTAAGATTCTTATATTTTTTTCAAGTGTTGTAAAAAATACTATGCGCCGTCTTTTGTGTGAATTGTGATATTAAAAATAGAAAATAAATATGATGAAAGAGTAAATTAACCTGACAAAGGCTTATTAGCGCCTGCGCTTCGTTGCCAATGAATTAGATTATTAAGCCGGATTTGCATTACGAAATCAGTTGCTCAAACTTAGTTGTTAATTAAATAGTATCGCATGTATTAACATCTATTTACACGTGAATCTATCAAAGAGTAACTAAGTTTGCGCAACTAGTAATTAACGTACCTAATGTAAATTCTGCTTTACTTGTCATAGCAATTATTTTATCATCGATACATTCATAAGTTCAACATACCTTCATATCATTGTCGTGGAATCAAATATTTACATTTGTAATAGAAAATAAATTTACGAAATGAATAAGAAAAATTCAAATTGTCATAAGAATGAATGAATATCCATAGATAAATTTAAAAGTCCTCTGTAGATTTTCCCCTAATTCAAACGGGACATGTACATTTTATGGGTGGAGTAGTAACAAGTATTAAGATTTTCTAACAAAGAATTCCCTCATTACTTTCTTAATTCGTTTATATTATAAAAGAGACGCTATCTACGCAGTGTACAATTTCATTAACTTCGTGGAAGAAAAATACATTTGAATAATTAAATCAGGGCACATTATTTTCTTTGTTTCATTTTGTTCAGTAGGAGTGAAATGAAAGAAATTGCTACTTTTGTTTTCAAATATGTTTCAAAGGTCGGTACTACCAACGGGCCGGCACGACATACCACAGCCTCATTGGCATACCGAGAAATCGTCCGGGTTGCCAAAGCATTCCATGGAATGCTCAAGTCTATCACAGAAATGTGAAAGTCAAAGTCAAAATATTTATTACTGATATTTTTTGTGATATAACAGGTCTTACAGATGTTTTATATAAACTCAAAAATCTACCCTTTGAGCATACATTATTAATTTAACAATATTAGAAATTAAATAAAACATTATACAATGTGTAAAGCTAACTATTTTTATTAAGAAAATCGTGTTGATCCTAGCATTGCTTTATGCATTCAAAATTGAGTCTTATTGCCTTAAAATAAGACTTAATTTTCTTTGGCGCAATCGGCGGATAGTATGGCAAAATACATCATTTTTGCAAAAAACCTATATTAAAAGTTACTGAAATCGATTCAGTAGTCAATTATGAACAAACTATTTTCAGGTTTTGCGCATTTAACGTTACACGTTGTATACGATACAATTCTAATAAATTAAAAGTATTTAGATAAGAATATTACATTATAAATCATAAATACAGAATCAGTCTCAAGAAATAATGTCAGCAAGAAATTCGTTAAAAATATAGTAGTAGCATTTGCAGTTGCGTTTAGAGTCAAGTTTAATTTTTTTATGTCATTTGGTAGCTTATTAAAATTTTTCAGAGCCATGCAAAGTAATTTAGCTCTTATACAGACGCCAGCAAATCAAGCTACCCGAAACTGTCAATTTTTTTCCAATCAACTTTGAACCTTATGCTTTAGCGACAAAGTTTAAAATCTATTAAAGAAATTTGACAGATTGTAGTAGCTTGATGTGCTGGCGTCTGTAAATAAGGGCGGTTTTTTGATCTTTTAAGGATAATTCATGTCGGTATTTTGGTCTCATAGATCCATAACTTTGCTATGAAGCTTTTTTAAATAAATCACTGTAAAATTCAAAATAATTTCAACTTACGAAAATTGTTTTTGTCGTTCCATGCCCTGCCATCCTGTTGGTACTAACCTTACGTAAAATATAACAAAAATATTGATTATAATTTGACACAAGAAAACAATATGTTTATTTCTTAATACTGTAATGTATCATCACTTTTTCTTATAACTAAGAGCAAATAGTGAGAGTACTAAATAGTGCCCATCAACTTAATATATTTATTAAGTTGATGGCTACTATTCAGTGCTCTAAACAGAAATCTCGAAATCTGCCCTAAAATTGTTTTTCTAATTTTAAGGCAGATTTTTCATTAGTCAGATAACTTTTATCTGAGGTACAAATATGGGGATTGTCGAAAATAAGTCAATCTGTCATATTTATTCGTCACATAAAAATATTTGGCTACTGAAAAACCATCTCTTCTCTTAGATAAATAAATACTCCACTTGTCTAGTCAAACTTATCAAAACAAGACATAACCCACCGGTTACATAATATATTTATTCGTTTACAAATTCCTGTGATACTTCTGTAAATAAATGTTAGTGTAAAAATGTTTTATAAAATATATCGATAGGAAACTATACAGAATAATAATATTAACTTAAATCATAATTTAAAATATGACTTGTAGGCAGGTAGACACGACCTTGTTTTAAAAATTATTAATTTAATAAATCCTAAAGTTGATGAAGATTTTTTTACATAAAAATTTTTCAGTGAATCTCTTAGACAATTTATTTTATTTTAAGGACGTCAATTGTATCTACACTTTTGAACTGTAGAGCACTAGATGCTTTTATTTTTGCTAATCGCCTATGTAAACTTCCTACACCCTCTATTTAAGGTATAATAATGATTCATTAGGTATAAAATATCATGGACATTTTAGTCATCGTTAATTTTTAAATAAACAGAGAAAGATAATTTATTTATTAAAAGTAACTAAATAGGTTTACAGATACAAAAATATATTGAAATAGATGAAGTTGGTTTAAAACCACCTAAGGTAGAGCTTGGAAATTATAAGTAGATCTCTTTAAAAGAAAACTATAATTTTTCAAGCACTTTATATAAATCATTTTTCATAGTCAACCACGCACTGTGTAAATAAATTCACCGAAAAATCTTCAGTTTTTGTATGAAAATATTACAAAGAGGTTACTTCAACAGAATCGTACTAAGAGGAACCATATTCGTTAGGCATTTCCCAAACATAATACCAATGAATTTGCTGCCAATTAAAATCGCACTAAATCGCATCATCATCTTATTCTACCTAGCCTTCTCCCAAATATGTTTGGGGTCGACTTCCGGTCTAAATGGATGCAGCTGAATACCGGATATGAATTGGATCGAATGCGACGTTATTGCTGTGTGTCGCTGAAAATCTAATCGTACCTACGACAAATCGTAGATATTAAACAATTTTAGCAAAATAGACATAAGTCAGGTGAACTGGAATAATATTAGTTTTTTTTTTTAATTATGGTCAATATATTTTTATGCCATTGTAATTAACTGTCTACAAATAATTAAAATCATTATTTAACTTTTCACTGAAAGAGCTAACAAGAAGAAAGAAGTAAAATTTCAACCTAACCCATTGGTGAATAGGGGGAGGTTGAAATTTTACTTCTTTCTCTTAGGGGTGGAATTTCGAAAAAACCTTTCTTAGTGGATACCTGCTCTTCAAAAAGAACACACCCTCCAAATTTCATGTATCTAGGACCAGCAGTTTAGGCTGTGAGTTGGTATATCCGTCAGTCAGGACTTTGAATTTTATATATATAGATAGACTGACTCGTCAAAATGAAAATTCCATTTCACAATTTTGTATTGGAATGTTTATTAATATAAAATGTTTTTTTATGGACTCTAGTTCCAAAATGAACGGTAAGGTAATAAAAAAATATATATAGGATGACTGGTACTGATAGGGTGACCGATACGAGTACCTAAACACGTGATTGTACTCATGATAACAAACAACTTCTACTATGGGACCAAACCTGAATTTGCGAAAAAAAAATCTGCTGTTCACTACCTACATTTTGACCAGTTAGGCGAACATAAATGAATGAACAGCAGATTTTTTTCACAATTTCAGATTTGGTCCCATAGTAAAAGTTGTTTGTTATCATGAGTACAAGACAAGCACGTGTTTAAGTATCGGTCACTAATTATCAGTCACCGTATATATTTCATAAATAAACAGCCTGAAAGAGGCGCCGGTAAATGAAAAGTTGTGTGAGAAATGAGAAAATGTCGTGAGGAAAGTTTTGAGTATGAATGTCGATGGCTATAAGAGTAGGGGAAGACCAAAGAAACGATGGATGGACTGTGTGAATGATGATATGTTTAGAAAGGGGGTGACTACTGAGATGACGACTAATAGAGAGGTATGGAAGAAAAATACAATGTTGCGTCGACGGCAAATAAATGGGGATAAGAGCAGGAGAATTCTGATGATGATTTCATTAATAAACAAAATAAAATTACAAATAATGTTTTGTGAGACATTTCACAATCATATTCGACTTAAAGATGGCGGCCTCTATGTAATATTTTTATACAGGGTTATTTGTAAAACACCAGCAACCTCTTAAGAGGTCATTGTACTCATCATTATGAACAACTTTTACTATGGACCAAACCTAAAATCGCGAAATAAAAATCAGCTGTTCCCTACATTTATCTTCGTCTATCTCGTCAAAATGTAGGGAACAGCTGATTTTGTTTTTCGCGATTTCAGGTTTGGTCCCATAGTAAAAGTTGTTCATAATGATGAGTACAATGACCTCTTAAGAGGTTGCTGGTGTTTTACAAATAACCCTGTATAGTCCGGCTTTGAGGTAATACGTTTTTGGGGAAATCTCAAATAAAAAGAAAATAGGACACCTTATTGATACCTATGCATTACATCAAGTAAGGCGGTCTACGTTAATATCGCTGGGAATCCCGCTTGCCTTAAGACTGAAAGGAAAATAGTAAGATATTATAATGCTACATGATTTCCCATTACGTAATAATCAAAGAGATTGTAAATTGTAGTCACCGTAAAAAAACGGCAGAAAAAAAGAAATCAAGAAACGGACTAATATATAATATAGAACCAATCTTTAGTTTGCACTGAAGCTGAAAGTGTGGACGTAAGTGCTCATTATCCTTTGGGTTCTAACTCACTAAAACTCAATACAGTTTCCATTCATTCATGTTCATGTGAAGGCCTTTCAAAACTTAATAGCTTTTTTAAAATCGTCTAAAGAAATGTTTAGCTCAATAATAAATCCTAATACTCTCTATTTATTAACTACAGAATCGAAGAACCCAAAAACGTCTATCAAAGGCGACCTATTTTAGTACTTTCCCTTCCACTGAAATTATACATATAAGCAGTATTACGATAAAGTAATACTTAATGGGGAAAAGCGCTAATGAACTTTATTAGTTAGGTACAAATGTATATAATAGTCATGAATGGCAGTATTATATCTTAGAACATATCATGTTAAATGAATTTATCGTTATATATAGTGTACATAATATTTTACGAATAAGGCCCGATTGCATCACAAACCACTAAATGCGTTTAGCGCTAAATATATTCAAAAGATGTCTCCGTCTCGGGGGGCCTACTAACTAACTCCGTCAATGAAGATACGGGCCCGTCCGAGAGTAAAACCCTACTCCCAATTATTTAACGATTAGTTCAAAAGGGTAAGAACACATCGGGAGTAAAGACTACAGTCAAATCGTGTTGTCATTAATTCTTAGTTCGTGATCCAAACTAATCTTATCACCATAGTAGGTGATACGGAGTAGGAGGCGTCCGTAAATACGGCCGAAACTACGAGTTTCCTGCTTAGATCGTAGACTCCCTGTCATCTTCAAGCGATAGACAGAAACAGAACGATGATTTATATTCGTTTAGCGCTAAACGTTTTGTTATGCGAGCGGGTCTAAATCGATGTCATACATACTTAGTATTTAAGGCGGCATTCGCAAGAGGATTCTAAAATAGATGGGCTATACTTTTACGGCAATACGTGGCTGCTATTAATTTCATGAACCCGGCCATCGCGGCAACATTACTATTGCAGAGTATGGCCAGTAGTCTTATATTCTTTGCTTTACTTCACTTTTCTGAAAAGCTACAGTCGAGTCAACATTGGGTTATGATACCGAATGAAATGAAAACAAAATTGGATCTTATCGTCGGCAAAAGTCAAGTGACACCAGAAAGAGATGTGCATATGCAATAAAGTGAAACAGCAATACTTAGTATGGCTATGTTACCAATATAGGAGCGATCGTCTGTCGAAACATAAAAAATGTTGCATCACTATTTGGCCAGAGTGGCCGGAGCCATTCTAAAATATTGCAGACAAGCATTGCAGTAAAAATTGCCCCTTGAGAAAACAGATGTATATTTCATGTACTGTTCGATGTTGTGCTACGGTAGTTAGTTATCTACAATGTAAATAGAAAGTTGACGGACCTTTGAAAGAATACAAAATTTCATTTCTGTAGAAATTTAAAGGGCCATTTGCACCATTAAAACACTAAGGCCCGCACCACAAATCATTATATGTATTTAGCGCTAAAAGTATTTAAAATATCGTTCCATTTCTGTCAATCGCTTGAAGATGACAGAGAAAGTTGTTTTAAATACGTTTAGCTCTAAATATATTTAGTGATAGGTGATGCAAGCGGGCTTGAGTGTATTCACCGTTAAGCGTATTTTAACATAATTGCATCCCTGTCAAATTGCTTGATGTTGACAGAATGATATTTTAATTTAAATAAATACGTTTAGTGCTAAATGCACTTAGTGATGGATACAGAAAATCTAATTTAAAAAAAACACACTACGGTTGTATTATTTTCACATAAGTACCTATTTAAGTTATTGTACCTACTAGGAATAACTTAAACGTTCTATAAAAATAATCCGTCATTATTATCTATACACGTTTAGTAGTCGCTAAGCTATCAGGAATAATGTGCTGATAAATTATTAGATAAGTTATAAGTTATGCTGGCAGCATGCTATGTATATCAGGAATTAGATATTAATTTTAGATAAATGTGTAAATTTCGAAATCTGGATATAATCTGGTTGCAAACAGAACGTAGGTACTCACTCAATTTTATCGTTTATTAGGGAACTGTAACATAATAATCTGTAATTAGTCGTTAGTACGTATTATTAATTCTGCAATAATTACTAACATTCCATCGATTTGCCACAGATAATGTAGATAGCTTTCAACATAATGTCATAATCGAAATACTATAAACAATTTCCATTAGGTAGGTATTTAATTTTGGCTGAGACCATAATTATTTTAAATAGCCATTATAATAAGTCACTGTTACTTGTAGTCTGTCAAAAATAGAAGTTATAAACATTTATAAGAAATGTTCATTTCACCCTGTAGATAGTCCCTTTATCTTATTTCATAGAAAAGCCAACGTTTGGGCCATCTACTAAATAGGATAAATGTGGGACAGATTATGATTAATTGTTTATTGGCACAACGATTGGCTCACTCGAACCAATGTTTGTACAAGTATACGTGTAACAAAATGTTTTCCTATTTTCGTATTACTTTCAAGGTCGATCTCTACGCAATATATAAGAGCTTATCAAGATAATCTTTGTAATGTAAATTCAAATGCTTAGTTAATATCTAATGTAAGAGAAGCAATGTTAGTTTTCATCCATTATTGTAAATAATATTTTCTATGATCTTAATGTTTCTGATGGCTTGTCATGGGCACCCTTGAAGGGATGAGGCCAAAGCTGGTATTTGGTATAATTAAGAATTTCTAGTCAGAAAATAAATTATATTAAAATTATTTACCTGGTTTTATTTTGATCTTTTCATGTCAAATCTATTGTGTAGTAGTTATTACCTGCTTATTATATTATTACAATATATTATTCACTAGTTATTTGTTTAGTTTAAGTTTCTGCTGTAGAGCAGACCTTTTTCATTATCCAAAGTGGTCTAGATTGTTAAAAAAATACATTACAAAACACAATATATAAAATCGAAATACATTTCAGCAAAAAGGCAAAAAGGTCGTCATGTTATTCCAAATGAAATAAATTAAACGATAAATTTTCAGAAAAAATTCAAGGGTTCTCCATTTTCCAACAGACAACATTCCAATTGAAATATGCATTTTCAAACTTGCACAGAGGCACTGAAAATAAATGGACATGGAATGTAAACAGACATCGGTAAAAAATATATAAAAATAAAATTGATATTTGAGTGTGCAGATGTGGTTAATAATTCATCGCTAGGGAATGTTCTAACATTTATGTTTGAATAGCGATTAAATAACAGCAAATATGCCGTTTGATATTTTTGTTTTTCATGTTTATCTCTAAAATACGACGTATTTAATGAAGCGAAGGCATTCTATTTGTCAGCAATGCAATCCTCGTCATCGTGCAATGCTGTCGTGCAATGTCGCAGCATTAACGATGCTGAGATAGGAGCCTTTAGCCTCGTACAGTATTTTCTGTTTTTAGTTTCACATTACGTTTTTTATGTTCTATGAGTGTGCTTGGCTTAGTTTGTGATATACCTGTGCGAGTCCCAATAACAATTTTCTTTCTTTTAATCTCAATGAATGAATGGATCTCAATGATGAAGATACAGATTTAAACGGTCACACAATAAAATCTGTCGAAACACAGAGGTTTTTTTAACCCCATAATGTCAAATACTGGTGAAAATGACAGATTTTCCCTACCTAGGCCCTTTTTCCCAGACCTAGGAGACCAAAGCTGCAAATGAAGATAATTATTCTTGATGACGAACTGCGACCCAGTTTCTTAACCAAGTAAGAATAATGTGACAAAAAAATTAAATGATTAATTAATATAAAACCTGTGTGCCTTGCCTCAACAGAACATAAACAGCCTATAACGTTCCCCTCCTGGGACATTGACCTCCTCACTTTTTGGAGGGAGTGAGCCGTAATTCACAACCCAGGCCCATTGCGGGCCTTATTTATATCACAGTGGTGTATAAAACCATTCGTCAAATACTAGACGAGAGGATTAAGGATAACATGATGAATAGCAGCATTACACGTTTGGCGCTATCGCCATTTAAGATTTATCGATGTTTTTCGCGAACATGTTACTAATATTGCTAGAGAGCAACCAAAAAAAATACAAACACATACCCTAAAATCGACTCCGAAGAGTTCCAACAATAATTCATAATATAGCTAGACAGCAAAGCAATAAACAACAGTAATAAGACAAAGGTTTCAAAGTTATTTCAAGAACTAAATTAATTAAAAAACTAAAATTCAAAGAACCAACTTTGTCGTCTTTCAACTGAGTAATTGAGTGCTAATTAACAAATAAGTCAACAACTGTGAATAAACAATCAAAGCGAGTGTGTTGGTGACGATATGAGTGATTAAAAATAAGATATTTTCCACGAATAATTTTCCTGTCAGCTTCTCAAACATGAGGATTTGGGTTCGAGATTTAGAAAGTGTAAAGTTACAAATTTAAATGAATACATACTTAAATTAAATTGGCAAGAGATATACTGCGAGAAGTGATGGGCGTAGGAGGGCAGACAGCACTGCCTGCGGCCTGTACCTATTCCAGAAGTGGGAACATCATAGGTTGATTTTGCTGATGGATAAACCCGCAGTAAAGTTACGCTAAACGCTAAGCGTAAACTTGTAAGTTGGAAATCGTTGGAATACCTATTGCAGTATTAATAAATACTGCATGTTATTTTTTCCAAATTCATACTTCTTTAAGTTTACATTCTACCTCTTGTTTGATATTTTGCCTAACCAGAAATTTTATTATCGTAATTTTTTAAATTAAGAATTGTTTGTAAGTCGGCTATTATTTTTCCTTTGATAGATGGTAGACTTGTCGAAATTTTGTCACAGATGACGGCCTGAATTTTTTTTATCTTGGATTTTTAAGCCTAAATTATTATGTTTATATTGACTTGTGTTACTTAAAATACTTATTTTATTGTTGCTGGTGATTTTTTGATTTGCGGTATGTATTTTTGTGTCCTTTGGATAATTCATAGTCTTTCTTTCATCGTGTTTCAATATTTTAATCCTATCTGTTTTATGGTAAAGGTTCCTCAATAAAGTCAGCGAGTTGAAACTTTCAAAGGCACAATAAACTCGAACTCTTTCTACTTCTGGTATGTATAATTCTACGCTTTTTTTGGGTTCGAGATTGATTGGATTCTGCTTGCTATTCGGGTTCTTATGGTTAATTTTTGCCCCAGGTATAGTACCCGAACATTTTGCAAGCCGATTCATTCGGCTCCACCCTCCCAGGCTACTACAATATTACACCTGACTGATTTCCTTGTGGAAGCAAAAAGAAACGGACTTTCCAGCACCAAAACTGAAGTGTTCTTCTTCAAGGACGCCTTTAAAACAGTCGCCACATCTTTCCATCATAGTTTTGTAGACCATCTAACAGATATTAATGAATTTTTTTTAACTCCTAATGTAGTTAGATTGGGTTTTTTTTTAATTACGTCACTACAATTCGTATTATATCTTCGATCTTTAAAAATACAGCGGATTCTATTTCTTGTTTTATGCGGTCTATTTTATTCACGTGGACGTAGTGAACGTTTTGGTTGCAACTAAAATTTAAAACTCGTCGCGTTGCAAAATCAAAACAATATATTTTATTAAAAACCTAAAGTATTTCCTAATACCATAGTTTTATGTTTATAGTTTGTGTCAAGTTTTCTCCCGGCCCTTTTTTTGTATTTTCAACCTTTTAATAATATTTTAATATTTTTTTGTATTCGCACTTTCTACATGAATTATACGTGATAGTAGTGAAGAATTTTATTTGTTTTCCTTTCTTTCGCTACACTATGTATATTGAGCAAACGGGGTGATGAACTCGATCCTCGTCCGTATGAGAAGAAGAAGAGGCCCTTGCCCTGAAATGGGGTAATTACAGGTCAGCAGTAACTGACTGATGTCATGCAAAAACAATTGCCTTAATTAAAAACCAAGATAACACTAATTAGTAGGTCAATATTCTATTGTAAGGTTTACGACTGACCAATGACCCGGCCTCACCCTGTGAACACCGAGCTACACGTTCAAGCGCCACGCGTCTTGCGATAGTGACTGCAGAGAAAACATTGACAGAATTTGTTAAAACCCCTATTACACTACACGATATTTAGGGCCCGATATTTAGGTGATGTGTTTTTTAATATGGGCTTTCTCCTTTCTCGTTTACCATCCTGATTTAGGGAAAAGTTCCCTGAATACCGTGTAGTGTAATACACACACTTTAGAGCAAGCCACGAGTCACTTGCGGAGCGACGGACGGGAACAGCGCGAGCGTGTCTATTGACGCAAGTTGCGTCGCAAGTCGCATCGCTCGAGGCCATGAGAGGGCCCTTAAGCCCCATAGTCAGCAAACAAAAGATGCGCAAACATGATTTTTTGTTGCGGAAAATATGCTGCCTGCTTTATATAAAGCTCTGCTACTACTGCTGAACTCAGACCACATCATAATGACCTCTTCTTCAGGTAAAGAAGTCTTACCTAGAAAGTACCTACGTTCTGCCAGCTTTTTTGAACATGACATCAATTGACAGCAATGTATACAGGGTCAAATTGAATTAGCTAGCGTAACTCCGCAGACGTGATGGGTATCATAAACTTGATCAGACAAGTAAAAAGAAATTAATTTGATGAGTTATTTGTTGGGGTCATCAACCGCAGGTAGTGTGTAAATATCAGTTTTCTTGTGTAAACTTTACAGACGCTTTGGGTAACGATATTTAAACACGATAAAATAAAAAAAAAAGCTTTTCTCAACTCATACTTCAAGTAACAAGACAACCAACTGTCGTTGACCCCCACAAAAATCGTAATTTTCAATTTGACCCTATTTAGATGAATTCAGGAAAGGGTTTTTCTTTAATCCAGATTATTATTCTAATCCATTTTCTATTATGAATATTGTTTGTTATAATATGTTATCTATCAAACATTTCTCAGTACAGTTTGAATTAATTGTGGCCTGTGACTGTGTGGCTTGATGGCAATCGTCTCGCCCGTAACTGGCAAAATGTGGGTATTATTAGTGCACTATTGCCTAATCTTTCGGGGATTTTACATGGTGTTATGTTTATGTTAAGTCAATATTAGTAGGATACCCATCATGACGGTTAATAAATAAGAGATGGATAAAAAAGAACCGAATGAAACAACATACTGTGAGAACGCAACTTTATAAAACCTTTAAACTTTCCTTGTTTACTTACTTCAGGCGCCGGCGACACGCGAAGTAAAAGGTCAAAGGATTAGTAGGACACAACTAAAGGGTTACATTGACATACCTAATCTAACGACTGAAACTAATATTAACAATCGTTTATTTTCGCCCCACTCACGAAGTCACGACTAATGAAACGTTATTGACACTGCCAAATTCCTGCCTGAAATGTAATCGTGATTGACGAATTTTGCCGAAGGCACTTCTGAGTTGGATCGTACTGTAACTTGTAAGTAAGTAAACTTTGTCTGGCCTATTTGTGGTATTATATTGGTTTCTGAGTATTTAGTAAGGACCTTGTTAATTGGTGAGTTGCAACTACCAGCTACTAAGCAGGTAATTATAAGGATTAATCTTTCATTTTCATTAGAGTTTTTACCCAGAGATTAATTAATCTTTGCAATTATTTTTGTATTTTTTAATTTGTAATTTATTTTTGCGCAAAACTGTGTGAGTTCTTGCCCACTTTTTACTCGACTACGGCGAAGCAAGAAGGAGGGTTAAGATTTTATTAAGCTATGTATGTATACATAATATGTTAACTCATAATCCTAAACTTTTAGTCATATTTTGGTAAATGAGGAATCGTTGGAAGTGTCATGTTGTACCGCGGATTATAAGCTATATGACGTCACATAAAATATTTGTTTTAGAATAGAATATTTGTACATAGAATATTTGTACATAGAATATTTGTTTTCGTAGTTGGGTATTTTTGTCGTAGTTGGGTTTTAGATTTTAATATCTTTAATTTATTGGAAAAAGAATGAACATTGCCATCGAACTGTCAGCCTTTTGGGCACACCTAAGAGGTGGGGAAAAGGTGATTTTTCCTGAAATATAAGTACCTGCAGGCTAGTATTTATTAACTTCAGAAAACTATAACATAATAAAATAAACAGAGTAGGTGCAAGATTCTCACTCCAAAACAGCCACAAGGCTAATCACATCAAAGTTCTAACCACATATAGAACTTCACAACGTAACAGAGAATCCTTTAATAACTGGTTTACAGACTTCAGATAATAATAATTCCCAGTTACCACATAATACTATTGTCGCACACCCGAATTGATCCTCGCCTTAACAATAATGGTAAATAGTTGTTATCGGTTCGCAAATACTTGTGGAATACCAATAGAGGAATGCTATCGAATTTCGGTGAATGGGTCGTCGGTGAAATGGAGAAAATTACTCAGTATTTGTGGGTGTCAAATTGTGTATATGTATTTATTGAATTTCAATTAATACCTTGGTGTTAAATTCTTCGTGTCCAATACAATAACGCTTTCAGGGTATTGGTGGGGCTTCCCCGTTTCTGTAGCGCATCGGGAATGTTCGCGGACGCACATATAAATTGCTTTTACGCGACGATGCGAATGAGGTGTGCATCCTTGGTGCGCAGAGTACGGGCCAGCTCCAACAATATCCTGAAAATGATCGCTAGCAGGCTCGATTCCATTTACGTCAATCACTGCAGTGCCATCTCCCATGGGATGAAATAAATTTAAATAAAATAGTCTAACATAGTTCTTAAGTTTACTAACACAATGAGTCCTTGTTACTTGATTAAAGAAATGTTATTATTATTCGCCAAAGATGGAAGGAGTGATAAGTGATCGTGAATCGTGATACAGATTTCTCAATTGCGTAACACATTTAATCATAATCCAAAGGATTTTTAAAGAAATTCTGAAACCATTGCTTCATATTTTACGTCATCATCTGCCTAGCCTTTTCCCAACTATGTATGTTGGGGCCGGTTTCCAGTCTAACCGGATGCAGCTAAATACCAGTATTTTACATGGAGCGAGTGCCTATCTGACCTCCACAACCTAGTTACTGGGTAATACGATACCCCTTGGTAAGACTGGTTGTCAGACTTTCGGGCTACTGACTACCCGTAACGACTGTCAAAGATCCACGAATAACAGCCGGGACCAACGGCTTAACGTGTTTTCCGAGGCACGGAGGGGTCTCAGTATGTAAAGATGGTCACCCATCCATAGACCAACCACGGCAAGCGTAGCTTAACCTGATCGATCGACCTGTGCGGCTCATATTATTTATACGTATTATGTAAAATAATATAAATAAGAATCTTATTAAATATAGAAGACACCCGGCAGCTGTTCCTCACTTACAAAAACATATTATTTTAAATTCCTGCCTATAATTTCTAAAAATATGTAAATAGAATGGGCACCGACCTATGAATTTCTGCCCTGAAGCCCAATACCCAAAAGATACATACCAATGGAAAGAGCTTTTCAAGTAGGACCTTTGCTACTAACACAACTTTTGCCAATTTTTTGTCGGTTCGGAGTTAATGACCTAAATAGGTGATAACTTGGCCACCGTAGATAAGGAATTATTGGCACCCAACAGCCTTAAGATATACACCAATGAAAAGAGCTTTTTCATGCAACATCAAATGTTGCTGACAACATTGGTAAGAAACATTGATCCAATTAAAACGGGGCTGCAAACAATTCAAAATGTAGAAGCTATATAACACAATCGATCAGCGAAAGAACATTCCTGCATGAACAGTTTCCTAAAGAATGTTTACTACAAAGTTGACTAAGTCGTACCGTTGTTCCGCAATCCTTGGGGATACAAGGAAATACTTTGTTCAACTGATTTACTTAATTTTTTTTACGAAGAATAAAAAAAGTCTAAGTAGAGTGTTTTTCAAGCAGAGTTTTTCTCTTCTTTTATTTATTTTTTGGGGTTTTAACTCCAGTTTATTTCCGGTTTGACCGCCTAATTTTGAACTTAGACGTAGAATTCATCATTATTGCGTGACTGATTTTTGTCCTATATAGGGTGACTGGTAATTAGTGACCGATACCTAAACACGTGATTGTACTCATGATAACAAACAACTTTTACTATGGGACCAAACCTGAATTCGCGAAAAAAAAATCTGCTGTTCAGTACCTACATTTTGACCAGTTAGGCGAACATAAATGACTGAACAGCAGATTTTTTTTCACAATTTCAGGTTTGGTCCCATAGTAAAAGTTGTTTGTTATCATGAGTACAATCACGTGTTTAGGTATCGGTCACTAATTACCAGTCACCCTATATATATTAAGTGGTTTACAATAAAGTGGAGTTACGGAAATTAATTGTGGAACAAATTGACTGCCAACTTTAAATTGACCGTAACATTAATTTACAACATCCACGACCATTCCAATCAATCATTCCGCAACATTAATTTTTTGACAGTCTGTTGCGTGGAGAAAGTGAGGTATTGAAAGAAAAAAAAATAAAAATAGGTCTATTTCTCACAGAAACACGTGCAAACAAAAATATAATTAATTCTAATAACAGGATAAATAGAAACAAAATATAAATATAATCTATATTTACGAGCACAAAGCAGAAATATTCGACGTTATTATGTCAATTTGCTTAATTAAGTAAATTAAGCAAGTAAGTAAATTTCCTTACTCTACCTACATAATTAACTAGCTTTTGTCCGCGACTTCGTCCGCGTGAAGTTTCTTGTTCCGCCGACCCCGTCGCATCGCATCGCCTGCTCACGTTATTACTTCGTTCCCGCTTAGCGTTCTGACTTTTTTTTTATGCTCCGCTCCTAAGGATCTTAGCGATGTCAAATAGCGTGTAGCCTAGAAGAAATGCAAAAATATTTTTTTCAAATCCGACTGGTATTTCCAGAGATTACCACGTTCAAACAAACAAATATACAAAGTCTTTAGCTATAAGTACAGGTTTTTTGTTGACATGGGATAGCAACGCTCATTTTGCGTGCGCGCATATTTCGATAACAATCGATCGCTCATTCGTGTTCGTCAGTTATTTCGACTTCACTATGGATTGCGCAATATTGGAGAAACCCCTAGTAATGCGCCACTATCCTCGCGTGGATCCAGGCATTCAACGTTACTGGAAACACACTAGGCGATATTCATCATGGTCGTCCAAGAACAGCAAGAACCTCTGGAAACATCGAGTTGGTTGCGAATTCCGGAGTCGGTGGATTCGGCGCGCTATGTTGAGATGATACGCAATGTTTTTGGTCCGAAACTTTGAGAAAGTGAGCACTATAATTGTCAATCGTGGTTCCAGCAAGATGGAGCCACTGTGCATACAACTAACAACTCGCGAGCAGCACTGCAAGAATTGTTTCCCGATTTCGAAAGTTTGGTAAATTTAAGAAGAAATTAATAGATTTAAAAAGAGAAGATCAGACTGATTCCTCAGCAACTTCTTCAAAAAGTCTTCCATAATGTCCGCAAAAGGTTTGAAGAGTATCGCCAAAGAAACGGTCGTCATTTATCTAATGTAATATTCAGAAAGTGAAATGTCGTTCTTTGTGTACATTTTGGTATCAATAAATAAATAATTACAATTAACTCTTTTTCTTATTATCGTTCGAAAAAGTTGGATCGTTCTGAGACACCCTGTATAATTAGTATAGACAGACAAATAAATGGGAGTTCCATTATTAATAACAAAGCTTTCCAACAGATAAGCTTTAAAGCCATTGAGGCTTTAAAACTGAAACTAATAACAGTTTGAATGAAATACTTAACAAGATTAGAACTTACACCCCAACTTTATTCATCTCGCTCTTTGTCAATGTGTGAGAGCAAGAGGCATATAAGATAAACAGAACAATAGTCTATTATGATATGTACGGAATAATCTGGGTCGTATTTATTAATATTTTGGGCTGAACAAATTTTTAAATGCCTAAGTAGATCAAGTATAGTATTAAGTTCTTCGCTTTGCTGCTGGGGAGTTCGTTGCGCCACTTCTTCTTCCCAGATAAAGCACTAGGAAGTGCCGAAGGGACTACTCGTATCTTATGTAATTTTGACATTAAAAAGTTTTGATCATCTTAATTTGCATAAACGGCTTTTGGTTTTAATTGTGAATAGAAGGAATAGAATTTAGGCCTGCGCAAAAGTTTTGTTGATCTAAGTAGGTACTTTTAGTGCGTTAGGCTAACTAGTCTTCGCTTCGATCTTACATTTTTAAGCCTTTATTTATTAATAATCATATTGTACAACAATAGATTGGACGGTGACCCCCAAACTTAGCATTTTTCAATATGTTATGTATCTTGGGGATCGGAATTGCGACATTTCAGAGTGAGGAACCAAAATCAATTAAATTAAGTATAATTATATAGGATCAGGATGATTTATATCAGTACTAGCTGCGCCCCGCGGTTTCACCCGCGTAAGTTTTGATCCCGTGGGAATATCGGGATAAAAAGTATCCTATGTGTTATTCTGATGTATAAACTATATTACTGTAAAGTTTCATCAAAATCCGTTCACTAGTTTTTGCGTGAAAGAGTAACAAACATCCATCCATCCATCCTCACAAACTTTCGCGTTTATAATATTACTAG
The DNA here is from genome assembly GCA_949316385.1 of Globia sparganii. Taxonomy (NCBI): domain Eukaryota; kingdom Metazoa; phylum Arthropoda; class Insecta; order Lepidoptera; family Noctuidae; genus Globia; species Globia sparganii. The sequence goes on along the minus strand of OX438675.1, from coordinate 9,140,017 downwards.
CTGCGCCCCGCGGTTTCACCCGCGTAAGTTTTGATCCCGTGGGAATATCGGGATAAAAAGTATCCTATGTGTTATTCTGATGTATAAGCTATATTACTGTAAAGTTTCATCAAAATCCGTTCAGTAGTTTTCGCGTGAAAGAGTAACAAACATCCATACATCCATACATACAAACTTTCGCATTTATAATATTAGTAGGATTATAGTAGGATTAGTAGGATAATCCATCGTCATCGTCGTCTTGACTGTACATTACCACGCACTGCTCTCGAAACGGTGAAGGAAAACATCTTGAAGAAAATTCGAAGTCACGTGACATCTACCAACCCGTGCTAGGTCCGCGTGGTGCTATACGGCCCACTCCCTCTCAGAGAGAAGACCTGTGTCCAAGTAGTGAGAACATTATAGGCTGATTATGCTAACTTCTTTCATTTGTTTTCTCCGCAGTCTAAAGCCCGGAATACACATGCCTGTAACTTGCACAAATGTCTGCAAGTAGCTTGCATACCGTGTGCCATAACAACTTCTGATTGGTGAATACCATAATGGCATGCAAGCTACTTGCATACTTTAGTGCAAGTTACAGGCATGTGTGTTCCGGGCTTTAGGGCGCATTCTACCAAACTTTTATACCTAGAATAAGTCTTATCCCGAGAATACATTTTGAAATTTTTACAGTTTTTCCATACTGGAACTGGCGGCCGATTCTACTAAAAAATTGTTCAAAAATCGCAATGGCACCACAGCTGAATCACGGCTGTTAAGCATTTTCATATTCTACTAATGAACAACGATTCAACTGCGGTTACGTTTTAGTTTAAACCAACGATCGATCGAAATAATTTCAAATTATATTCTGCTAACAAAATCGAACATGAGCGTGACGTTTAGTCACATTCTACTGTTATTTCGACACTTGTTAGAATCGAATGGTCTAAATATAATTTTGTATTCGAAAATACTTTCGGTGACATGTATGTAACATTTTTAGGTTCAACTTTTTCTCTGTGGTATTATTAAAACATACTAATTGGCATGTTAGTAATACAGTTTACCCGCTGTTACGTTCCCGCTACCATTCAGTTGCGATTCAGCATAGGTTTAGTTTCCAGTTTGCATAGGAAATAGTAGAATGACTTTATAAGTAACTATCGAACGGCGATCGAAGTCGAACTGTTATTAAAACACAATTGAACGTGTAACGTTGCAAATTAGTAGAATCGCCCCCCTGTTAGATGTCAATTTTATTCCAAGATTAACAGATATCTGACTTTGGCAAAATCAGCCCTTAGTCGATGTCACAAGACGTGTGTCGCTTGAACGTGCAGATCGTGACCACGAAGTAACACAGATGGCAATAAAATCTGCTTGAGTGTCACTTGAACGGATGGTTTTATGACATCAGAGTTGTGACGCGTCATGTTAAACAAACTAAGCTCTCCAAACGGTATTACACCGCAGAGCTGCGAGGGTGTTCGAGGGTTAAATAAACACATATTTATGCTCAGGCTAAAAGGACCCTTATTACTTCCGGGATTAGTATTTTATTTGATTTTGAAATCTCTCTCAATCTAAGCTCACGCATTTTCACCATAGGGAAACAAAAAACAACAGAATGCCACTTTATCCTCACATACTCTCTTTGCTTCGTCCACGTTTACACATGGTCACGCAGAATACCAGTTGGGAGTACAATGCTGTTCTCTGTGTCCCAAAACATTCAGTTAAAGTGACCTGAGCGCTGCCACCGACGACGCCATGGAAGTAGCGAAGTTTTGGCCCAACAAGACCTAAAATACAGTCCTGCCAGCGACACGTAGAAGAAAAAAAAAACATCATTTCAACCAAAAGACTTCTCCTGCAGGACAACTCACCCAAGAAACTTTCTACTTTCGGTTTGAGCCGAACATAAAGTTACACCATTATTCGAAAAATTTTTAGCTAATTAGCTAAGAGTTTGGTAATAACAAATACTCATTAAGATTCAAATCTCATTGTGAACATAATATTCAAGTTGCGTCAAAGCAGAGCAGATGTTTCGGAGAAAACAATTACAATAGACCTTACATAATTAACACTAATAATTTAAGAGAAAACCCGACTGCAGTCTACAGTTATGAGCTAAATATCTGTATTGCGGATGTAGAAATGCACTGAAATTATATTAAGACTTAGGTTTCTCACATACTGAGCACTTGCTAAGAGATTAAAACGTGTAACAAATATGGTAAAATGCGTACTAGGTATAGTCGACCTCGAAAGTGCTTCACTATCGACAACAATATACAGTCACATAGACAAATAGATCTTGTCTTTCTATGACATGCAAGTGATGAATGTCACTTCAGACCAATTTCACCAATGAAACTGGAACACGATCAGCACATCCACATTCCATAACAATTATGAAAGTGACAGCACTTGAACGCGGTTTAGAGGTGTGTTAATCGCGTTCAGTTTCACTAGTGAAATTCAACCTTAGACTTACATACAGAGTTATAAAGCAACTACAAGGTCAACTATATCAGTTGTGTTTTCCACAATTTTATGGCAAACAGTATAATTTTATAAAACCTAGTCACAATATTTGCCGTTATATTCAAGCACATTCAACGTTGCTGGCATCACCGAACATAAACTTACAATGTTGGTTCAAGACATTCATGAGAATATGGCCTATAAAATTCTGCTCGCCGCAAAACGGTCAGTGTGCGGGAACCCTTACATTGCTTTATATGAGCTTGAGACATATAAAGTGCACTTGTGTTTCACCAAATTACATAATAATAATATCTAAGTTAAGACTTGATACGTTTTCGCCGGAAGGTCGGCGCCTGCGACCTTTTGCTTGTCACAGCAATGCCAGAGAGTGTCTATAGTCTATGACACTTAAGACGCTGACAAGACCGAAATAGGCTTGTCTCAAACAATTTTTTAGCCAAATCTGTACAGTTTGTAACGGCGAAAAAAATATATGTTAATCTTGAACATATTTCTGAGAACCTTGTTGTATTCAAAACACGTTTTTGAAAAGTTTTCTCGATACAAAAAAATAGTAAACTAACCTCTTAAAATGATCTTCTAACAAAAATATCTGTATTACTCATCAACGTACATTGGTAAAATTTATAACAATAACGTATCATATTTAAATACAGAACTTGGTTGTTTTTTATTTTTGAATACTCAACTTATATAAAAGTAATTAATTATTTTATGATACGTATAAAGTTAGGAGCGTCGCGTCATCGCGCTTCTCTTTCTTATGTATGCAGTTCGACAGTGATCGCATAGACGCGCTGCTAGACGGACGTATGTCGCTTTGCCCTGCAGCCCCGCAGTCCCGCTATCCGTCCGTTTAATATTTTGTTGTTTGACAACTTATTTTATTATGTTTTTACAACTACAATACATTGTAAAAATATTGGCACGTAAACATATTTGTATAGGATATTTTATAAGTTGCACATAATTATAGGTCTAAGTTGTGTAAATATTTTCTGTGCAAAATGGGAAGCAAACAAAAATGCTAGGCCAGCAAAAAAAGCGCTTTTAAGCTAATAAACAAAAATATCTCATGGAAGTAGTTAGTAAAATAAGTAATTTTTTATAATGTAATATTGTAAAAACAAGTACACGAACAAAAATGAAATTATAATTAAATAGGTACTTTAAAGGCTATTTTGTACAACCCATAGCGCAAATTCATCATCAACGTTAACGCATGGTTGGTCTAGTGGTATTAGCATAGGTTCTGGCGAACTAGTTTAGAGTTCGTAACCAACCCAAGTCTTACAGAATTTGAATAGGATCCATTTTTTATTTTGTAATTTTAGGAAATTCATTGTTTTATTTTTATATTTAAAAAAAATATATATTTATTCAGTAAAAAGAGACGTTTGGTGAACAGTTCAGAAGTAGGTGAAGCTTCGGAAATTGTTTTTCACCAGTAAGTTTGTAATAAGTACAGATGCCAGCACATCAAGCTACCCGACAGTGTCAAATTTTCCCAATCAACTTTGAACCGTATGCTTTAGTGATAAGGTTCTAAATCTATTACATTACATTTATGTTTGCATAACTCGTCAAAATGTAAGGAACACCTGATTTTTTTATTCGCGACTGCAGTTTTCGTCCCTTTACTAAAGTTGTTCATAATGTTAAGTAGTACAATCTCCCATTTCGTTTAGTCACATGTTTTCAATTTCAACCTGTATAAGTATGTACAGACGCCAGCACATCAAGCTACTATAATCTGTAAAATTTATTTAATAGATTTAGAACCTTATCACTAAAGCACAAGGTTCAAAGTTGATTGGAAAAATTTGACACTTTCAGGTAGCTTGATGTGCTGGCGTCTGTAATTATTACAAACTTACTGGTGAAAAACAATTTCCGAAGCTTTACCTGCTTCTAAACTGTTCGACAAACGTCTCTTTTTACTGTAAAGAAAATTAATAATTAAAATATTTATATGTATATATATTTTTTTTAATATAAAAATAAGTATGAAAAAATGAAAATTTCCTCAAAATTACAAATAAATAAAAAAAAGAAACCATTTCAAATTTGCTAAAAACTGTCCTGGCTACGAACTCGGAACTCGCTCTTTAGAACCTAAGCTAATACCTCTAGACCAACCTAGCGTTATCATTAAAGTCGAATTTACGCTATGAGTTGTACAAAAATTTAATTTTTGTTCTCGTACCTATTTTGTCAATATTACCACGGTATAATTATATGCAGTATTCTATCTTCATACAAACGGACGATGCGCGAGCTATGACTACGCGCCTCGATCTCGGCATTCGCTCGGCGGGCAGACAGTCGCGACTGTGCCGCAGTGACGAACGGTCGGTGTGTTGTTTTTTTAACAATAACCGCGCGATTTTTTCACTAAAAATAAGTTCAAGTACATATTTAATATGACGAGTAGGATATATTGTGCTGTTTTTGGTTGCATGAATTCGTCAATAACGCATCCAGGGATAACTTTTTTTAGATTACCTGGAAACTCTGAAAGGTAAGACTATAAAATAATTTTAGTTACTAGTAGGTAGGTACATAATGTGTCTTTTTAATGGATAAGTATTTCCTTTTATCTCCCGAAAAAAACGATGTCTGGATTAATAAAGTGAATAGAGTAAAGGAAAGTGATTGACAAGAGTGAAATAGGTAGTTATAGGCGGTTCATGAATCATGATACGGTAGGTACTTACGCTTGTGTTAAAAACCTCGGGGCATGTGTGTTTTGTTTTGTTAGTTTGTATAATTCAAAGTAAAGACGTGGTATTTTATTATTAATAATAGTTGTTTATTGTACTGTGTGTATGAATAATACTAGAAAAAATAAATTTGACCGTCTGTCTGTCACTAGATAGTTGAAATTTTCTCAGATTAAGTATTTCTGCTGCTGCTATAACAACAATTATACCACTAAAAACCGTTTTTTTTTTCTCGGTATTAATAACGACAACAACAGCTAGACTCATGAGATATTCACAGAATATTTAGATATTTGAGAGGGTTGTGATTTTAAAACATTCGTAGCCAGCTGTGCAGCTTGGCATTGGTGACCAAAGAATTTTTGTTTTGAGTTGTTGCGAGTTGTAGGTACCTAATTTATAGAGACGTTAATAAGCTGAGATAAAAAGTTAATAAAATTACTCGTCAGCTGTTTCTTGCATTGTAGTTGAGTAGGTAGGTGTTGAAGTTTGTAAAGATTGGAGTTCTCCACCTTGTCCATGTTTCCCAAAACAATTTTTAATTAAGCTTTATATTAGAATGCGGATTTTTTATACTTTAAAATTTAATAATAAAGCGTTTCGTACGTCTCAGTCAAGGCGCAAATATTTTTCGGTCGCAAATTTATAAGACCGATTTGTTTTTCAAACATAAACATGGTTTTTTAATTAAATCTACCAATCAAAAAGCAACATGCATTTTTATTGAACACTTCCTATTCAATTCACAAAGTACTTATTTTATTTTTTTATATAAAATAAAGTATATTTACAGTCACAAAACTAAATGGAAACACAAAGTAGGCAAATGTAATTCAAATGCTGGAGGCGGGCAGCCCTATCGCATGTTTACGTACCGCGCGGCTGTAGGCATTTATGTCCAAGATACGGCCGAGTTACAATACTGTATATAATTATACTGTGATATTACATTATAAAAATTACTTACTTTACTACTTCCATGAGATGTTTTTGTTTATTATTATAGAAGCGCTTTTTTGCTGGCCTCCGGCATTTTTGTTTGTTTCCCATTTTACACAGAAAATATTTAGGTACACAACTTAGAACTATATGTACCTGTACAACTTATAAAATAACTTATACAATATGTACCTGTACAACTTATAAAATCACCTATACAAATGTCTACGTGCTAATGCTAATATGTTTACAATTGATTGTAGCTAAAAGAACAAAATAAAATAAGTTCTCAAAAAACAAAATATTAAATGAAACATAAGAAAGAGAAGCGCGATGACGCGACGCTCGTAACTTTATACAAACCAAAAAATAATTAATTACTTAAAAATAGGTTGAGTAGTCAAAAATAAAAAACAACCAAGTTCTGTATTTAAATATGATACGTTATTGTTATAAATTTTACCAATGTACGTTGATAATTAATAGAGATATTTTTGTTAAAAGATCATTTTAAGAGGTTAGTTTACCATTTTATTGTATCGAGAAAACTTTTCAAAAACCTGTTTTGAATACAACAGGGTTCTCAGAAATATGTTCAAGATTAACATATATTTTTTTCGCCGTCACAAACTGTATAGATTTGGCTAAAAAATTGTTTGAGACAAGCCTATTTGGTTCTTGTCAGCGTCTAATTCAGTGTAAATAGTTAAAAAAAATCAGTGTAAATACTTAAAATAATTTTAAAAAAGGGGTAAAAATATTCATTTGTTTTTTTAATCGCCTTGTCTAATTTGATTTTAGCACTTCATACAGAACAATAAATATATAAGAGCGCCCTCTATTGGTTCATTGGTAATTATTATTGACCGCGTCACTTTGTTTCATCCTTGGTAGTTCGCTGTATCACATCCTTTTAAGAATGGCGCTAGGATATCGGAGAAATAGTGGGCGTGGCTAAAAATACCTAAACATCGGAGCTTAATATTGGTTTTCAGCGTCTTAAGGCATAGGCAAGTAATGAGGTTACGTCTAGCGCGGATTAAAAATAAATATTTTATTTGATATTAGTTTACGTACTAATAATATTATTATTATTTTTTTTTTTCTTATCTATGTTATTATTTATTTATTTCTGTAACTGCCCGTGACATCACAGCGGGCCCTATCAGAATACCAGCGCTGCGAAATTTATTTTTAAATATCGCAGCATCCATCATGATAGGAGCCTTTTGACCTCGTATAGGACTTTCTGTTTCATTTTTCTTTTTGTTACTTTTTTATTTTTTATATAATTTGGTATTTTATTTTAGACTGTGTTTAATTTGGTTTGTGATCCTCCTGTACGAGTCGCAATAAATACTTTTTCTTTCTTTCTTTATACAAAAGAGCAGTCTATTAATATTCGTGTTGTATGTTTTGTCTCTGCATCACCCTGAGGTTTACTGTTAGAAAATGTCCGCCTTTGCACGCATTGTTTTTTTACTTGTGCTTAAAGGTTTATTAAAAATAAATTCTTTACATTTTCTACATACGGTATCATACCAGGCATCAAACAATAGATAATTCTATGTTTTGTTTAATTCTTAAATAGATAAGTAACTAATCCCTTCCTTTAACTGCTAATTGAAAAGCTTAATTTGAACGCTGTATCTAAGTTTAAATCCCATGCTATGAAACTTAACTGGCGAAATTTGGGTGCACATCCACAACTGCCTACTAAAAATCAAACAGGGAAGTGTCACCTAAGCTCACATTATACGAAAACTCTAGGATCTGACAGACATACCAAAACTCAATTGACCTGGCCAGTTAAGTATGGCAAATTGGCCAGGGTTCAGTCATACATTAACAAACAACTGTTATACTATTTCAATGTACATAATCGTATGGTAACAAAACATTTCGAACAATGGAATTGCTTGAATATAAAAAGCACTATAACTAGCAACAACCTTTAATGACGGTATTCAGGTTAAGTTAATGTTCCGAGTCTGAGCCCTTAACACAGAGTCGTTACATAAAGTATATAAACCAATCACAAGTAGATATTAATTGGAACACTGTCAGTCAAAATGACAAATGGAAAACATTATGTAGGCCTGTGCCATAACAATTTTGTTTGTTTTTTTTAGCCTGCGCTCTCCCACTCCTGGTTAAAAGCGTCCCATCCACTCCTCCCATAATATCATAATTATTTGAAGTAGAGTGCAGCAGGAAGTCCCATATATTAGGTAAAATACTGGTATTTTTACCATCATGGCAACTCTTACATGACGTGTCACCTGAGGATACGCCTTTACGGGAATTTTATGTTCGTCGTAAAATTTGGGGCACTTCGCTCTTACCGTGAGAAATTCGTGCACATATATTCGTTATTATTTGCTGATGAGTTGAAGGTAAACCCTAGCATTGATAAACATGGGTTGAGAAACAGTTGCTGAACATTTTCTTTCGCAACGGTAAATGTTGCTGGAAACACTGTTGCAAAACTTATATTTAAATGCGAAGAACGTGTATTTAATTTACTATACAGGATGGGCAAAAAATCGTGGATCAAACGAAACAAGGCGACAGCTGGGGTTATTTGCAGTCAAAAATGTATCTGTTGCAGTGCCCTTACTTGATCTCCTTAAAAGTTATGACAATTTAAGTGTTTACAGTAAGGTTTTAAAGTTCCAAATAATTTTTCGTGAGACTTAAAAGATATTGAAAAAAATGCTAATACTGATAAATCATGCTACCCACTAAGTATCATAAAAGCACTTTTGTAGTGATGATGCTTTTTTAAATATTTTTTTTTTGTATTTTTTTTTACTGCAAATAATCCCAGCTATCGGTTTGTTTCGTTTGATCCGCGATTTTTTACCCACATGTATACCTTGTGAAGACCGCAAGAATCTGCTGGATGCGATGCCACAAGTGCCGAACCTGTCGAAATGGCGATACTTGGGGAGGGCTATGCCCGCAGTGGACTTCATTCGTCTGAAATGATGACATGTTACCAGAGGGCCTACAAAAGTAGCAATCGTTTTCAAATCGTTTCGTATTTCTACGATAACTTCAACGGGATTGTCCGTAGATTTCGTCAATCCAATATATTTTTCAGTCTTACATCACCGTTATCACTGATAGAATGTCATTTCTAGGCCCCCAACAACACTGCAACATTTAATATTTTTAACCGACTTAAAAAAAGGAGGTTCTGTATTCGACCCGTATGTATGTATGTTTGTAAGTCCACAATTTTCTCAAAAACCAATGAACGAATTTTCATAGTTCTTTCATTAATGTGATCTACATACTTTCAGGAAGGTTTTAGTATATAACACATTAGGTGACAATTCTTATGTATGAAGTTATATGCATAAATGTACTGCATCTCCGGCATTTCTATGCGAATTTTGATGATTCTTGTAGTCGGTGTCTTCAATTCTTCAATGCACTAGTGTTAATTGAATTTGTGTGGGGTATGTACAGTCAGCAAAGGAGATAAGTATGCAGGGTCGTCAAATATAGTTGAAGTTTACTAAGAAACCGATTGATGTTTCCGAATAAAATTTTACTTAATTACTTAATAGAAAACAAACAGTTCATTTATGCACCCTAATTCCGTAACACGCTATCAATCGAAATCTGAATCATTTTGAAGCAAATTGCTAATCCATTGCTTCATAAGTTCGAAAAATTTGTCTGCTCAACACGTAAATAATGCAATGAGTGTTGTTGAACTGTCAAAATGAAAAAGATTCCGATTGGTAATGTGTTACGCAATTACCCCGCAGATTAAATTTCATTCGAAAACAACAATCGGTTTCTTAGTAAACTTCAACTACATTCGACCACCCTGCATACTTATCTCCTTTGCTGACTGTACAACTAAAAAGTGAAGAAAGAAAACTTTGTTGTTTTTTTTTGTAAAAAAAAAAGTTTTTCTTGCAATAGTTTGTGTTGTTGCTATTTTTGTTTCACGTGAATTTAGTATAAATACAATAACACAAAGTTAATCCTCGACTGCTTCGTTGGTCTAGTGGTCGCAAGCGCTAATGCTGAGCATGAGATCCTGGGTTCAATTCCCGGGTCGGCCAAAGTGTTATTGGGTTTTTTCGTCTGAAATTTCTTTAGCAGCCCGGAGTCTGAATTTGTGCCCGGTGCTATTGGCCCGGGTGCTATTGAATTAGACTTTAAAAAACCTGGCGAAATGTATGTATACTTTATGTACACCACTTTTTTTTTGTGGATGGGAAATCATCAAATGACCTCTCCCGCTCAGGGTGGAGCAAGAGGGAGTTGGCACTCCCTCACTTCTTCCTTGAACCTACTAAAACCTTCTACCTTGTTCCTTCCTTAGCCCTTTATGTTCCGGGGCAGCGGTAACCATTTCGGACAATCCCGCTGCCCCATATACACCACTGCCTAACCCTTTGAAGAATACAGTCGTGATGCTATGTTAAATCCTTAAATAAATAACAAAATAAAGTGAAACATAAACTTCACGCCAGACGCTCGACAAGCAATGACACGCACAGAATAACTCATTCCTACACATTTACAAGTGAAGATCAAAGACTTAGACAGAGGAGAAGAAAATCTTCTAAGCCAGGCTGAAGGTACGATAAAATATGCGTGAAGATGCCTTATGTTGTTCATGTATTTACCGCAAACAAATTCAAGACATCAAGTCTTTGTTACGAGCTTGTTTGAAGAGGCTTTACAAATGTTTCTCATACAAATTCATGGTGTATTATTTTGAATTTTTGGGCCGTGTTTTTGCCTTAAGGTGCCACTTGTCGATATTTTTTCTATACAAATTTCGGGTGAGTACTCTACTGTTAGACATTGTGCATCCAAAGTTAAATTTGATATCGTTTTGACTTTTTATTAATTGTGTCTGTACGGAAACAGAATAGTAAAATAAAAAGTTATGAGTCAACAAAGATTCGTTTTTCTTGCTATTGTTAACGTAACTTTGGGTGTAAATAAGTAATAAAAGAAGTGTAAAATCTTTAAAACCAACTCCGTAACAACAAAGCTCAGTTATCGAAGAGATCAATAAACTTTTTTGTAATTGATTTATGCAGTGGTTTTTTCATAAAACTCGATTTTCCGAAGCATTTTTTTATTTTTTTACGCGCCTATCAGTTTGGAAAGGTGTTTCTGTGCGTGAGAACTAAACATTGTTCATGTAATCTAGCGTCTAACTGCTCATCACTGATACTAGCGCTGTCGGGCACGAAGCCAGGCGAGACAATGTGCTTTTTGGTCATGGTCACCAGTAAGTTCGAGCTCGCGACTAGTTTACTCTTAAGATTCGTTTATACGGCTTTTTCTGGAGCAATCAGACTATAATTCGTTTGACAAAAATAATTTACCTGCTCTGTTTTGAGATTGTTCTTGTAGTTAATAATAAGAAAATGTTGTATTTACGTATAATTGTTTCTTACCTTTAGTTCTTTATTCCCTGTTGCTCCCTGTAATTTCTATAGTGTATTCGAACGTTGGTAAATCTAAATATTTAATAATGTTCCACTGTTGGTATACAGGCGTCCTCTCTGTGACAGGCACCAGGCCGTAATTCACCATGCGTGTCCAGTGCAGGTTGGTAGATGTCACCTGTCTCCGATTTTTTTTGTTTCTGGACCATGCCGGTTTCTTTACAATGTTTTCCTTTTCCGTTTGAGAGCAGTGGTGATAAAGTTATTTACACAAAGTAAAGCGCCTCCCTGGGTTTGAAACCCATGACCCGATCATGGGTTTGAACTCAGGCAGGCGATTTACTTTGTGTGTTTCATTCACTCGTAAGTCGGGGTAGTTACCACCTGGTCACCACCTTTCTGGAGGATCTTCATCATTGCTATGTTATTTACCGTTACTGTTATTACTATTTTTTCGTTTATTCATCTATTTACTTATCTAATTACATTTTTTATTATTTCTTAAAATATAAAACAAGTATAAAAACATTTTAAATTATAAAAAAATCATCCACCGATGTTGGGAGCAAGGTCCAAGCTACCGGTAGTTTTTGGTTTTTATTATTATTACTTATTACTCAGTTAATTAATTTTTGCTTTTTAGTATAATAATTTCTTCTCTCTCATTGCCACAAAATCCAAGGTAGGTAATTAGGAAAATTTTGAAAGAAATTGCTAATCCATTGCTTCATAAATTTGAAACATTCGTCTGCTCAACAACGTACAAAAAGCAAGGAATGCTGATGAACTGTCAAAATGAACGGCACTGCCTTTATAAGTGTGTAACGAAATCCCCCGCCTGGGTATCTTAGAAAATATGTGAACGCATTTGCTGTTAAAATAATTAAAATTATTGTTATGATTGACTTTGCACACTATCATTACAATGGGTGTGTAATATATGGCATAATAACAGATAGTATAATATAACTTGAAACAACGTTCACATGATATAATTTTCATATGCTCTAAAAACTTATCAGAGTAAAAAAAAAATCAAAATAATGATTTCTCATTTCTGAAACATTTAACGCATTTTACTGAATTTACGGTCGTTTATGGGACGCACTCCTAATGAATATTGGATTCCAATATTTGGCTGGCATCTGGAGAAGGCCCGTTAACATCAAATAAAAATCCAATTGCGTGATGGTCCGCCCCTAATTTATAAAAACGCTGATATAAAAAAAACGGCAATCGTTTTGGCTCTTTGCCTCAAGATCAAACACTTTTATTGGGTCATTAAAATTCGTAGAAAATATGCCTAAATGTTGTTTTTGAATAAAATGTTTTTACTCTTGATATTAGATATTATGCAAGTCGTATAGCTAACTGCTCGACCACAACAATTTAAGTTTGACAACGCCTTTATTTCGTAGCTATATAAATGTGATTTTCATACTTCAAGTGTTACTATAATATAATAATATAATAATAATAATAAAAACGTTTATTTTCTCCACCACATAATGAAAAGTTAGCAGGTACAATACATGATTGTGTATACATAAATACATTGATGTTGTGGAGACTGGAGCCTGTACTAGGAATACCTGTGTCACAGGTCTCCAGGCCTCCAAACTACACGGACAAGTCACACTGATACAGACGTCTATTAACAGATGCTAATGTTAATGGGATGAAAGATAAAAAGAAAAAACAAAACTAATGTAAAAAATGGAAAGTAAAAATCAAACAATTAATTAACTAAACAGAAAAGTAGGGTATGTGGGTGTGGGTGTTGGTGTGGGTGTGTGAGTGTGGGTGTGTGGGTGCGGGTGCATGGGTGTGGGTGCGTAGTGAATGTGTATGTGATATTCAAAACTTGTCTTAATATGGTATACCACTTTAGGACATGTCAAGCTGCTTTTTATGAGATGACTTCCAAGAGTCTCTCAGTGGCTTCATAATCATGAGATTGAAGCCAATTTTTGACTATATTTTTACAATTAAATAAAGATAAGGAGTAGATGGAAATGGCTTTATTGACTTTGTTGTAAAGGTAATCTCCTAGGAAACAAAAGAATCTACGGCTGAAGCTAGTTTTGAAGGACCTAGATTTACAGACTGTGTGTTTGCGTCTCTTGTTCAGGATTTCAACAGGATTATAAGGAAGTTGAGTATGCCTACGAATGATAGTGCCTAAAATGAATAATTGGCGAACTGTCAGTACTTTGCACTGCTGGTAAAGTTCTTTCGTTGGGAACAGAAAGGGAAGTTTACGACCAACTTTAAGAACAACTCTCTGAGCTCTCTCCAGCCTCAGCAAAGATGTCTTTGGGGCTCCGCCCCATGCCGTTATGCAATATGATAGGATTGACTGAACTAATGCATAATATACGGTGTCAATGGTCTTAGTTTCCGCCACATGGCGTAGATTCTTGAAAACATATATCAATTTCCGGGTTCTTGCTGTAAGTGCGTCTATGTGTGGCTGAAAACTAAGACGATCGTCAATCAGAATACCCAAATATTTGATAACAGCCGTTTTTTTGAGAATAGGACATGAGCAACGATTGCCTTGCAGGAAAGAGCAAGTGTGTGATGTTATTGAAAGATTTGTATAAGATGGAATCGCGTGATTTTTCATGGTAAAGGGAATATACATAGATTTAGCTACGTTAAGAGTGAGTTTGTTATTTTTTAACCACTCTGCAACCATGTCAAAACCGAGCTGAGCATTTGAAAAGACTTCTTCCCATGAGTCCGCGTGAAAAAGCAGGGCCGTGTCATACGCAAAGGTAATGATCCTGCCACCATGCAATTTGAGGTTACAAAGGTCGTTGATATACGCCAAAAATAATGTGGGGCCAAGGATGCTGCCCTGTGGTACCCCATACGTGATGTCAAGGTCATCACTGCACAGATCACCGACCTTTACTCTCTGCATGCGATTTGTGAGGTAATCAGAAAATAATTTAAGTTGCGTGCCTCTCACTCCAAACCCCTCCAGCTTCTCGAGGAGGAGCGGAGCAGAGACTGTGTCAAAAGCTTTTGCTAAGTCCAGAAAAATCGCCAGCACCTTTTGTTTACCATCAAGATTCGTGGAAACAAAGTTCACCAGTTCTTGGACGGCATCACTGGTGGACTTCCCGGACCGGAAACCAAACTGAGAAGGTGATAACAGTTTGTTTGACTCGAGGTATTTGGTTAATCGTTTGTTAATTAACCTTTCCAGAATCTTGGATACCGTTGGCAAAATGGAAATAGGTCTAAAGTTATTGACACAGCCCCTGTCTCCTCCTTTATGTATTGGGTGAATTTCAGCAAGTTTCAGAGTGTTTGGGAATGCGCCAGTTGAAAAGGCAAGATTACAGATATAAGTCAAAGGTGGAAGTACAATCTCTCTATAACGCTTTAGGAACATAGCAGGGATGTTGTCGCGACCAACCGCACAGTTGTTTTTAAGACCTTGAATGATTTGTTCAACCTCAGCTATATCGGTGGGAAGTAAAACAAAGGACTGTGCGACTGATTTTTTAGTGTGTATCTCAGGGAACCGATTATTGCAAGGTAGTATTTTTTCAGCAAGATTTTTACCCATGCTTGTGAAAAATGAATTTATATTATTCAAGTCGTCATGAGGATTGCTTTTAGTTATTAGTTCAGTAGGGACGTCCTTGTATTTTTTTGTATTTGTGACCGTCTTTATGGCTTCCCAGAGCTTTTTGTTGCTAATAGCGGCAGCTTTACTGATTTCGGATCTCTCATATTCTACTCTTATTTTTTTTAAAAGATCGTTGCAAAAATTCCGATATCTTTTGTATGTTATTTCTAGCGTTTCGTTATGTTGCTCTTTTTTTTTAAGTTCTTTAAGTTTTTGATGCATATTGTCACGGTTCCTCATACATTTTAACAAACCCTTTGTAATCCAGGGTTTAATAATAAAATTCTTATTAGAGGTCTTTATCGTAGAAGTATTATTTTTAATTGCTTGATTCAAGGTGTAAATAAAATAATTAGTAGCTGTGTTAACATCACTGTAGCTAAATATTGAGGAAAGGGCGATTAAGCTCATGTCATTGTCCAAGGTGCTATAGTTTATTGTTTTAATTAGTTTCGAACAAGGCTTTCGGTTTCGAGAAATTAGCTCAATTGCAAAAAATATACAATCATGATCAGTTACAGAACCTTCCGCTATTACATAGCGGAAGGTTCTGTAACTGATCATGATTATATACAATAAGCTGGTAGCTTCGACTTAAGCATAACATGGTCTAGACATGTTAGACCATGTGTAGGGAGTGTATGTGCTGGTAACATACCATGGGAAGCTAATAAGTTTAAGTACGAAGACGAGTTAGGGTCAGTATTATGAGGTGTCATGTCGACATTAATATCTCCTATAAGTATGATGTTAGAATAAGCTGAACATTTACTTAAAAGTGTATTAAGTGACTCAATAAATCTAGCTATATTTCTAAAACCAGCCGGTCTGTATATTGCAAGAACAATGGTATTTTCGTTAATTTCTAACATGAGGCAGTTGGCGTCCATAAGTAGAGGCTCCTCAGATTTTAATCGAAATGATGACTTGAAGTAGACCACCACTCCTTCATTCTGTGTCAAATTATTAAGTGTACTGAGGTAATCGTAGTCCTGTAGCTGGGGAATGGAATGAGTGCGGGGAAGCCAACATTCTGTTAGTACGACAAGGTCCCATTTTGTTTGCGATCTTTCTAGTAATGTCATAAAACTGGGCACTGATGGCTTAGAGATCGTAACCCTGAGCTACGCCGTAGCACAAAGCTACGTTCGTAGCACATCGCGTAGGACGATTTACGAACCGATAAGCGGAGTGACGAGTGCCTTTGAATTTCTTTTTGGGTTCCGTATTCAAAGGGTGTCAATGAGGCCCTATTACTACACATACATTAAGTGCACGATATGTATATAATAATACTACAATATATATATATATATATATATATTGTAGTTTCGTGCTGCATTAAACTTTTTTTAAAATTGTTTATTTATTTATGAATAACCAACTCATATTAAGACTCTGCCGACCGCACAGTGGCGTCCTCATCGTTTGTTTGGTTATTTCATACAATTTAGAATTAAAATGCAGAAAATAAGCACGTTAAGTTGTGCTTCACAAGATTATACGACCCGTTACCCGTTTTTGTGTGATTGAGTAACAACAAACATCCTAACATACTATCTTTCACTTTCACTTTATAATATTAATAGAGTAGCATTTCCATGTACCTAGTGAGCCTCTTGCCATGACCAGGGCACAGTGAAAATGTGCCTTTACGGTTAAAAAATACAGCCCTGTGATAGACAAACAGAGAGCTATGCTTATTAATTTGGCACCTTTTGGGCACGGAACCCTAAGAAATCTGCTTAAACATTTCAAAGTTCCTACTTTCTGTTCTCTGATGAAAATTAATGAGGTAGCGTTATCACTAGGCAGCCATCATGTTGGAGGTGAAGGGCGATGCCTGATAACAGTGTTGATCATTTATCTAATGATTGATGACTTGACGTACAATGCTAACTCACATTTTATGCGACGGGGAATCCATTTTTATTATCGCATGCGAAAGAAAGAAATGATTTGTTACATTGTTTTATACTTTGCGAGCGCTTGTAAAGTGCCTGTATACGTTATACGGGGTGGCATCGACGCGCAAACTGTAACCAGGAATTCAGCACAATAAGATTCTAGATACCCTACCCTAGGTTCGGTTCTCTAGTACTACTGATCTGATAACAAACGAAAAATTTTACACCTATACATATACATGGTGTCGCTGGAAGTATGGATCAAATCGAATAGGGGCATGGGCAAGGTAATTTGCAAACTTTTTGATCCTGAGAATGATTGCAGGGCTGTAAACTTAAATTGACAGTTCCTGGTAGTTTTTTTTAAATGATTTTGTTCTTTGAGCACTATGCATGGTGATTGAAAATAACAAAAGTTGGTCATAACTTTTGAACCGTAAAAAAATTCACCAACATTCTCAGGATCAAAAAGTTTGGAAATGACTTTGCCCACGCCCCTATTTGATTTGATCCATACTTCTAGGGACACCCTGTATATACAACATTGGTTTTAGTACATGCGAAACCCGAAACACGTGTCTAGTATTTTTATGTAAAGAATCTATGTATAAAATTTCAAAACTATATTATGAAAAATTACAAACTTATAAGCTTGTTATGTTATCTAGTTGTCCGTACAAAAATTACCGCGCGGCGAGCTACGCCCCCGCGCCGCCCGCGCATTCAACGTCGTCTTGCGCTCGATAATGATTACGTAGTGTCCCTCGGTGTCCAACTTGTAACCTTTTTTAAATATTTTTGGGACAAAATATAACATGATGTAAAAATGATTGGAATGAATACAGTTACTTATTCTGAACAAACTACATTCAGGTTTCGCATTACATACTAAAAATAATGTTGTTTAAAATATTAGTTTACATCATTATCCAGTTATAAGCGCGCTCACAAATAAACATAGAGAAACTGTGCATTATAATGGTGTAGTCTTTAGAGTATCCATTTCCGTACTATCCATCATTATAGGAATATTTTGGGAAGGAAGAGCCGTAATATGCCTACGGTTCAGTAAATACTGGTAAATACGATTACAGTCAGGTACAGCCGACCGTGCCTCGATACGCATAGGGTTGCCAGTTGAAAGCAACATGATCATTACTCAAATTGTTTTCACTATTTTAACATGTATTATTATTTTAATGCTTTTTAATTCTAGCACCAAAATCAAGGAATTCCTACATATTTGTACTATTTTTATGTGAATAGATGATGATGAAATATACATATATTTACTTATTTATCAACGTTTTAATAACAACAGCAATGGTTATTTCAAATTATATTTTTTCTAACAGTTATCCAAGTGGCTTATCTCGAGTGGCTTCCCATACGTCTTCCTCGGAATTCTAATATCTTGTTTCAGCTCTACAGTATTTTGTTTAATCCTTAAACTCCCTCTTTATCTTAAAGAACGTTTCAAGTACCTTCATGACACATATAATAGATATCTGAGGTCATCGAAAAACCTGAGACTAGAGATGCCGATGCATTCCACCAGTTTCTATGACAATATGTTCAAGCAGTACCTACGGTTATGGAATGACTTGCCCGTGTTGGTAAGGAGTGCTCAATCTTTGTCCACTTTTAAAAATATGATAAAAGAGCACTTCCTCTCTCCTTAAACATCATCATTATATTTTCTTTGCTCCTGTTTCATGATTATTATTATATGTATATATTTATTTAGATTAATATAATATACTTTATGTATGTATTTATTGTATTATGTAAATGGTACACCACAGACTACCTACTACAGTATTTGTCTCTCCTTCTCCTTTTTAATCCATCCAAATGTTGTCTTCTTTGCGATAAGACACCCCATTGTGCCACCCTTTGTACAATTTCTATATTTATGGCAGTCATTTATATTGTGTACACAATAAAAAGTATTATAAGAATATAATACTTATAATATTATCCTAGCTCTTTTACTTGAAAATACTTATTCGATTCGTTATAACTTTGCTGTATGTCAATGAATCATACTGAAGAGTATTCTATTATTGTATTATCAAGGAAATTAATTGCTGTCGTGTTACAGCCATTTCATACGTTATGATTTACGTACGCTTCAATTTTATAGGCAATTTGCTCAGCAATTATTTTCCCCGACTGTGGGTAGAAGGATGGCAGCCCTATCGTAAATTAACACCATCATAATGGTGCGAAAGCGTCGGCACATCAGAGGTGCAAACAGTACCGGGTTCTAATTTAAATTCATACACTCTGTATATTCCTCGCCTGCGCCTGGTAATAACTGCCTATACCCGAAGATAATTTAATTTTCTTCAGACATACACTTTTTGTCGAAGGTTCGAAGTCATCTGACTTCTAACCAGGCCAGCAGGCCAGGCCAAGCTGATAATGCTTATACACTTTTTAACATAGAATAGAGAATTTAATCTAATAGAAATTTTATTTATATTAGTACCTAAAGTTTTAATTAATAACAAATTAAATGTATTCTCTTTGAACGGTTTTCAGAAAATGTTAGCTTAACTACATACCTACCAGATTAGCGTATTTACACATGCAATGAGAAACATTGCGTTACGATTGTTAAACTATTATAATTTGCGTCAATTCAATACTCTAATTATTAACAGTACTAAAAAATACAATATTAATACATTATCTTTTATAAAAGTTGCTATCTAGTTTCCGTTGAAAAATGTTTTATTAGGTCTCATTTAGAATAGTAATACATTACGATACGTGTGACTTAATTATGTGAGTAGTCCATTAATGCACGGCGAGAAATGCTAAACGCTGTGCGTTAATTAGACTACTTAAGGGCCTATACTACCTCAAATGGCTTAGCATGATGCTCCGTTATGTCGAAAATACTGCAGCATTCATTTTGAAATAAATATATGGTAAATTTGAGGATTAATGTTAGGTCTTATGTTAGACGAAAACACGATTTCATAAAATTTTCTCGATAGAAAAAAATTCCAAATTTACCTCCAAACCGAACAATAAACCGCTGGTATTCAAAAAATACTTCAAATTAGATCATGAAACTTTGTATACTAACCAAACTAACTATAAAGCAGGTCTTATGTTATTCACTTTTTTTTAATTACCATTATTTTCACCGTAAAAAGCAAATACCTAAACTATTGCCACTGCCTGCCGCCTAGCACCGCACTCTGTCTCGCTCTCACTCAGTCCGCGAGCAGTATCGTGCGAGCGAGATAAAGAGTGAATTTTAGCTGAAGTAGTGTAGGCTCTTAAGTCACACGCATCGTATACTAATTTATAGCTCGTATGACCTAAACCCTCACTTAAGTCACGCTTTTCTGTAAAAATGGACCACTTAAGTCACAGAAAAGCGTGACTTAAATGCGGGCTTAGGTCACGAAGTGCTATAAAATAAAAAATATCATGCCTGGCAAAACTAAAATAACATTTCGTTTCTTCGTAATCGCTTCGAATGGCGTCACGTTTTTCATTCTTTATTTTATCTTTAACCTCAAAAAATTCCCTTTAAGTGATAAAAATCACCTAGCTCATCGCGATGCCGCATCCGAGCACGCCCATTCATTATAGCCCCATTTTTGAATCACCCATCCGACGCAAACGAGATGGCGTCAAATCAATATTAATGGAATTTGACTCAAAACGATGCTAAGAAAAATTCGTTTGCCTAACGACACTCCAGGCTCGTTCAAATATTGTTTCATTATGAAGGTTGGCTGTTGTAACAATTTATATCCTTTGTAGGTAGATATCTATAGTAAATCTTTTACCGGCTGAAGGTACTCGTAAACTGTCATAATAATAATTATGTAGGGTGGACTTTTGAAAATCTTAACTATCTATACTAATAATAACCACTGCGCATTCACCTTATGTACGATGTATTAGTCAACTCAGCCTATCGCAGCTTCCACTGCTGGACATAGGCCTCTCCCAGGCTGCTCCACAACACCCTGTCCTCCGCCTTCCTCATCCAGTCCATTTATATTAGTGCAGCGGGGTAATTTCGTAACACACATAAAATGATCATTAATCGCAATTTCATTAATTGTGATAGTTTAGCCACTTTCATTGCGTTTATGAGGAGACGAATTTATGATACTTATAAAGCAATGAATTAGAAAGATCCTTCAAAACTCTTGAATTGTGATTGAAAATGTGTAACGCAATTTGAGACCAGCAATCAAAAAATCTCAACGTGTAAACTTCGTTTACTTTAGCTAAGTTTCACGGAGAGATTTTTACAAAAGAAATCGGCAGTTACATGCTCCAAATATTATAGATCTGTGTTGGTTTATTCGAGATAACTTATAATTTTTACATGCACGTATTTCTGTGATAAATAGACTAATTTTTCTTTCAATCTTTTTTCTTTCTTGTCGTAAAGTACACAAAAGAGAAACAAGAAGATATCAAGCTATCGCACTTGACGCAAGTTATAGAGGTCAGCGGTAATTGCGAACGCCCTTCGCTTCCGATCGAACTGTCGTCGAGGTGTATCAGACTCAATTAAGCCGTTTAATGAACATCAGTCGCTTGCAGTAACATGACTTACGAGCAATTAATAATTGCCGGTGATGCCAATCTATTGATTGACTTGGTTTATTGGAGAAAAATGTCTAGCAGATATTTATTTCAATATGTATTTATACAAGGTATATAAAAACATACCTAAGTATATACTGTTTTGGCAGTCACTCTCAACCGTAATAGATAGACACTTGAAATTTTCACAAAGTGTACTACTGTGGTCAAATAAAGTTAAAAATTAAAAAGTTTTCTTGTAAGGAGAATTTTCTTG
Source organism: Globia sparganii (assembly GCA_949316385.1). Taxonomy (NCBI): domain Eukaryota; kingdom Metazoa; phylum Arthropoda; class Insecta; order Lepidoptera; family Noctuidae; genus Globia; species Globia sparganii. The sequence goes on along the minus strand of OX438675.1, from coordinate 9,118,022 downwards.
AATATGATTCTTTGTAGAATTTTTCGGCGTTCTTTTTTTACTAAATAAAGCTTTTTTTAATATAGTCTGGCGAAAGATACTTACTTAGAAGTTCAAAAATTAAAATTACGCTCGATCAAACCCACGATCTGAGCCACTCATTCATCATTAGTAAATATAGCCATCTGAACATTTTTTTTTATAACCACATTAATAAGCGCACATCCCCGAACGCCGCGTCAACCTGTCAACGCCGTAACAAAACCGCAACACGCCCCATAAACAATAATGTTATTGTACTTTGTACAAAACGTGATTCGTTATATGTAAAATAAATACTATTTACCACAAACCTTCAAATGGTAAATAAATATTGAAAATGTATTACAAATCCAAGCATCAATTTTAATTGTCGCAACGTTACACAAAAAAAGTCTTGGTAAAGTATTTGTTCGTATAACATGTTTTTCAAAACTTTTATTTTGGACTGCCAGTTTTCTAGATATTCGATCTAGATTATGTACAGACGCTAGCACATCATGCTACTACAATCTGTCAAATTTCTTTAATAGATTTTCAACTTTATCTCTAATTTTAATTTTAACTTTATCTCTTTTTTTAGTTGCTTTCGGGTAGCTTGATGTACTGGCGTCTGTACATACAAAAAGTGCCGCTACAATGGCAACATTTACGGGTAGGGCTAGTGGCCAGTAATCATAAAACAACAACATAGAATAATTCGGAATTAGAAAACTGCCGCCTGCGCCGCTCGCCGACCTAGGACTATCTCTCTCATACGTCTACTCTTTGCACGTTATTCATTTTAATTTCACTGATGCGATGCTATGATCTGTCACCTCGCCAAATGACCCCTGCGCTACATTTCTATAAGTACAGGTTGCTCCAAGATGCTATTTTAGAAAATTGTAAACAAATTATAACGTTTATTCAAATTAAAAAAATAAAATGTTCATAAAACGAAAACGCGGAAACCGTCATCATCTGCCTAGCCTTTTCCCAACTCTGTTGGGTGACTTCCAGTCTAACCGGATGCAGCTGAATACCAGTATTTTACATGGAGTGACTGCCTATCTGACCACAACCCAGTTACTGGGTAATATGATAAGTACCCCTTGGTAAGACTGGTTGTCAGACTTTCGGAAATCTGACTTTCCGTAACGACTGTCAAAGGCCCAGGAATGACTGCCGGGAACAACGGCTTAATATGCTTTCCGAGGCACGAAGGGGTCTCGGTATGTAAATATTGTCACCCATCCACAGATCCACCGCGGCAAGCGTAGCGTAACCTGATCGATCGACCTGTTCAGATGTTATTATTTAGCCACGAGTCCCTCCTATTATCCACTGCAGAGGCTACAAAGGGCTTTACTTTTTTTTACTCAACACGATCTTGCGCCAATCTGGACCAATCCCGACTATAAGCCTCAAGCTCGTCCCGGTATCTACGACTGGGTCTGCTGCGATGCCGTTGGACGTTTTCAGGAAACCATGTTGTTATGGTCTTAGCCACAGATATAGATACACTTAGATAACGCAAGAGCAATTACTTGCGTGCCAAAAATCGCACCAACTTACGTTCAAAAATCGTAAGCCGCCACTTTCACGCTCAGCCCTGTGTAATAACCGGGGGCGGCGCGTGGGTCGTTGCCCGGAATGTTACCACGTCATATATTTCATGTTTAAACCATGTTTTTGTAATTTATATTTTATTTATTTGATTGTTGTTATATAAAGTATTTAATCGTATGCTGCACTGGTTGACGTCATCACGTCAACGCCGGTTGTCGCCGAAAATCAGCGCTGGGGCTTTGTCTCGTATAGGGTCTTGGCATTATGCTGAGCGATGGCCGTTTTGCGTGGATGTGACGCATGTTTTCTCCCAAATTGTTAATTAGATTTTTTTGTTTATGCTTATTTTTATGCGTCATGTTTGCCGCAAATAAACGTATTTTCTTTCTTTCTTTCTTTCTTACTGCTGGCTGAGTGAGCGTGAGTGAGACAGAGCGCTTGTGACGTCATAGTAGGTAGTCAAAAAAATAGCACGCTTGGTTTTCATACAGATCGTGATACTTATTTTATCTAGGTCTATCTATATCTGTGGTCTTAACTCAATGCAATGCATCAGACATGCGACGAACCCACTTGAGCGTTGCTGATTTTTGGCTGATGTTGACGATTTATGTTTTTGGAGAGCAGTATTGTTCTCCATATCGGGTCGGTACGTCGAACTCCAAGGATACTGCGCTCCATCGTAAGTTGCATTGCACTCTCGGCTCCATTTTGGCCTCTCCTTCAGCTCGGTCTGTAATCCCACCTCGGGTGCAATGACATACTTTGCACACTTGCATCAAAACATATATATCTATTTTATCTTTCTTTCTTAGTGTCAGATATACGCTCATTGTATGCTACCATAATGCGACGTACGATAAACGACGTGGCATCTTAGGACACGCCAGTATGCTTGCAACCTAAAATACAAACACTGACATAAGCCTGCAACCACACCCCGGCGACATGAGCCGTCAGGGAGCGACCGCAGACCACAACAGGCCACACGACGCCGCGCCAATGTGTTGTTATGTTGTAGGTACAGTCAGGAAAATTAAAGTAAATTCATACGAACAACCACTCATCGCATACGTTACCTATTGTAGTATGTATGGTATTTTTTCTCAAACATTCTTTGAAATTTAAGTATTATTTTGAAAACCTTCTTCGAGATTAAATCGAAATTGCTGTACTGACCAAATACATGCGAGCAGCGGCCGGCAAAAGTTGTATGAAAATCCATATCTGTCGTGGTTTAGCGGCCAAATAAATTACATAGTAAACTCATATCTGTCGTGTAATTTAAAAATGAAACGATCTTTTAATCCGACACATGGCAATCAAGGAGGTAACTTATCAAAGGTTTTATTTAAATTTGGAACCGGCTTGCAAATAGAAAGCTGTTTATTAGAAAAAAAACAAATGAACAAAGTGTTCATTTGTTTTTTTAACGCGGGAAAAATTATTGTTGTCCGTTCTTCGTCGTTGATTTAGAATTTTCAAGTAAAAAGTTCTGCCTAGGTACTACTTAGTTTTAATTTCCGTGCATTATTTGAGAAAAGTACTATATACAAGCCTTGGCCACAACTAGACATTGATTGCTGGCCGCTGCAGCAATGTACTATTATTTCAGGTACATTGTCATCATCATCTTCATCTTTCGGCCCTTGTCCCATTTTACTTTTATCCCAGGTACATAGTATTCACATTAAATTAAATCAATCATTCATAGCCTGTACAAAATATTGTAAAACATTTTAAAAGTGTGAAAAAAAAGTGAACTTTCCTGTCCATTCTCATCCATACGAAACTACATTTTTGAACGGGTCACTCTAAAATCAATTCTATTTTCTTGAAAAAGTTTGACATTCAGAATTGCCTTTTATGTGTCTTGAAATATGTACCTATTACAAGTACACATATGATTTAGCTACACTTTAGAAACACTGCTTTTGAAACTTGAGCATTACGGACTTGGTAAACTCGCTCTTAGCTTAATAAAATCATATTTAAATGATAGGTTTCAGCAAGTTCAAATAAACGGTGTAATTTCATTGGGTTTAAAAGTCAAAATGGGTGTACCGCAAGGCTCAATATTGGGGCCGTTCTTATTTTTAGTATATATAAATGATTTACCTTATTTACTGGAAAACCGACCACAAATGGTGTTATTTGCTGATGACACATCACTGATTTTTAAACTAAGCAGACGTGCACAGGAGCTTGACGACGTAAATAACGCTATGCTTGTGGTCCATTATTGGTTTACTGTAAATAATTTGGTATTAAATGAGAAAAAAACTAAATGCATTAGATTCACTTTACCGAATGTTAGAAGTAGTGAATGTCACGTTGTATTGAATAAGGAGATACTTGAATTCGTCGAAAATACGGTTTTCCTGGGGATCACGCTTGACTCAAAGCTGCAGTGGGGTCCTCACTTAACATCACTTGCAGGGCGGCTAAGTTCAGCCGCTTACGCTGTTTGGAAAATCCGTCAATTAACAGACGTGGATACCGCGAGAGTGGTCTATTTCTGGTCTTACGGTATTTTGTTGTGGGGACGGGCTGCAGATATTGAATCTATCTTCATTCTGCAAAAGAGGGCTATCAGAGCTATCTACAACCTCAGCAGACGTGAATCTCTAGAGGAACTGTTTAAAAAAATTAACATCATGACGGTTCCTTGTCAATATATATATGAAAACATTATGTACCTTCGAAAAAATCTACATCTTTTTAGTAAGATATGTGACAGGCATAATTTTAACACTAGAAATAGGAACAAATTAGATCAACCTCGTTTCAGATTGTCTAAAGTAAAAACTTCTTTTATGGGTTATTGTGTAGAGTGTTATAATAAAATACCACTCGATATTCTTCAACTAAATGAGAAGAAATTTAAAACATGCATTAAACGCACACTATGTAGACAAGCATACTATAAGTTGGATGATTATATCGTAGATAAAAATGCTTGGCTAAATGCTGGTCCTGCTCCACAGACACTTGGGCTCACTAGTTAAAATTTCAATATTTGGAAGACATGCTTCCCTTTTTTTCTTTTCTTTTTTTTAAGTGTTTCTGACATTCGAACTTAATGTGTATTTTTAATTCAATCAAGTTTGAATTGTTACTTTAATATCTTATACCTCTTTCTAGTAAAATTTTATTCATCTCGTAAATAAATTGGTAACTATAGTTTTGTATAATTTAGAAGCATTTTTTTTTTAAATTTTGTAAATGTAAGAACCATGGATCCGTTCATTATAATTTTTTTTATATTGACTTGAAAGAGCATGGCAGTTGAGAATGTGTCATGCTCACTTAAATGTCTCACTGATGGTGGCGCGTGTGTTGGATCATTCGGTTCCCTTCAAAATGGTTGAGCTGGATGGTGCTGATCCATGCGTCATGTTCGTGAACGGGCGCTGTCAGTTGAGACTGGTCATCTCTTAGCTGCCAGGGCTTCTTTTTAATCTTATAACTATTTGAATTGTTTCTTCATAACATTGTTCTCACATATAGAAGCAACAAGAATACTGTACTCAGGATTTTGTAATATCTTAATTTAAAAGAGTGTCCTTGGAGTTTCTTGCCCGTTCTTCTCCAAGAGATCTACGTTTTGGAATGGGCAACTAGCTTCAACTTTCTGACTAACTGACCGACTAGTTAATTTTGACAATTCAAAAGTGCCTGGAAATGGTTTAATTGAAATAAATGCTTTGAGTTTGAGTTTGAGCTATTGGAGCAAAAGTAATGTTTCGGAGATAGTTTCATTATAGAATACTTTGAATATTATTAAGGTGTCCGAATACTTAGCTTATCATTATAGAGGGTTATTCAAGACTTAGTGAATAAATCTTCTAATTACAATACCGTAATATCACGAAAATTCTAACAATAAAAAACATTTTACCAGAAAAAGTCCTAATTTATGCGACACGACATATAGCATACGTGCTACGATTAATAGCGTGCGATGTATCTCTAAATGCAACAGAAACCCGAACATGTTCGAGCTATTTTTACGGATATCGTCGTGCGATACTTTTTGCTCATTTTTCATTTTTGCAGGAATAGCTGCGCTTTTTAGATAGTTTAATTTATACGAATAATTAATTAAAGTAGCTCACGTTAGGCCTGCGACTATATGATGTTTCAAAATATAAAGGACAAGGGAAAAAAAGCTTTTACACGCAATTAAAAACAGCATTATGCCACCATTGCCTTACGGACATCTACAATATCGAAAGAGTTTTGTATATCTCATCTCATACCCAACAAACAGGATTATAGAAACGGTTACTTAGAGAAGAGGGGCTCGTGGCTAAGTAATAACAGCCGCACGGGTTAGTCGATCAAGTTAAGCTACGCTTGCCACAGTCGGTCCGTGGATGGGTGTTACATACCGAGACTTGTCCGTGCCTCGGAAAGCACGTTAAGCCTTAAGCCTAACGTTAAGCCTAATTCTTGGATCTTTGACCGAAAGTCTGACAACCAGTCTTACCAAGGTGTATCGTATTACCCAGTAACTGGGTTGTAGAGGTCAGATCGGCAGTCGCTCCATGTAAAATACTGTTACTCAGCCGCATCCGGTTAAACTGGGAAAAGGCTAGGCAGCTGAGGCAGATGATGACATAAAAGATACTTTTGAATGTCCAAAAACACACATTTTTTTTTAATTGCCCACTAATCTGTTTTATCCACCTCTTTCTCTCCATTTGATCGTTACCTCCTATTCAGTAATTCAACTGTTAACAAAAGTCCATTTTTTTTTTTCAAAAAAACCTCAAAACCTTCCAATTCCTTTGTTTCCATTCTTTGCTCACTGGTTAGTTCAATTGTGTATACCATAGTTACTTCGAAGAATAAAGTCCAAAAGATAATGCCGTAGAAAGCCTTGTACCCTATTGAGAGAAGCTAGGTATAGTCAACCTCGTAATAGCTTTACCACCCTAAGTTTGAATGTAACTTGCACGTCATAACACAACAAGTTCTATTTGACTACACTACTGTTGACAGAGTGGCGCTGTTGGTAAACATTTGTGTATTTTTTTTTTATGAAATCAGAAGATGGCGGCGTTAGTTCCGATTTTGGCCTCGCGGCAAGAAGTCCTTTTACAGCCGACCTATTCTGTAAAAATCGCACCGAGAAACTCACACCTCTCACCGTGATAATGATTATTAATGTATTTTGACAAGAGTGACAGTAATTAGTTATAATGAATTTTGGCATGAGTAACAATATTAATTAATTATAATGTATTTTGACATAAATAATGATATTAATGATAATAGACTTTGAATGACTACTAGATATTGTACGCCCTATGAGTATGTTACAGCGATCGATATAGTATTATGGTAAGAACTGCTTTTCCACCTGTAGCAAACAATAAATGAATTTGAATTTGAAAACTTAGGTGAAGTGATCTGTCATTCCACCATATGCTAGTGATTGATACTATTGACAGCTCACTTCACTTAAGGGTTCAAAGTAATTTTTTTTACAGAATAGCACTGCAGGTAGAATGACAGTTTACTTCAAAATCACTTCACCTTAGTTTTCACGGTAAGATTTTTACAGAATAGAGCGGCTGGTATATATGTAATAATAATAATAATAATGCTTTATTACCAAGTTTACAATTTTAGCAGAAATAGCACTATGTAGAACAGACTATATAAACATAAAAATTGTAAGAATACCACTGAGTTTAAACCTTTGGCACCCAAGCTAAGATTAAACTTGTGTTATGGGTATATGTGACAGTTAGATAGTTACAAATTAAATTAATTTTTATTTTAGTGAGAAAAATTGTCAAAAAGGGTAAAGTAATTACGAGGTCGACTATACTACCGTACAGTGAACTGATCCTTGCACCGGATGTAGGAAACCATATATGTTGTCTCCGTACATTTAATCGCGTGGTCACGGATGCACAAAAGATATAAAAGGCTTGAATGAAATACATTCTTGTTACCTATGAAACTGTAGTGAATGTGATGCGGTAAAATGATACTTTTAGGGTTTCGTTTTTCCTTTTGAGCCACGAAACCCTAAGAATCTCATTAAAGAATCACTTCGCCGTCCAGATCTTTTTCTCAGAAACGGGTTAAGGTGAGTTTTGAAAAACTTTTTTGACATGATGAGATATCTAACCCAAGTCCGTCCGGGTTTGCATCCGTCCGGGTTTTCCCCGGATTTGTCCTAGTTTAGACGGCGCCCAGGGCATTCCGGGCGGAGTTTATATGAAATTTTCGGGATTTTTAAAGTTTTTGCCCGGCAGCGGCGTCGACAATTTAGGTGATGACAGCCCTGTCTAAACCAAGTTTGTGAAGTTTCACCAGCTGATTAGATTTGACCCATGGAATCAACACTGCTTTTTCTCCGCAGTGTCGAAGTTAGCCCGTGGAAAAATGTTATGTCTTATGTATTCTATGTATGTGTTGTGACTGTCTTGTTGATCTAGTGTTGCTACTGCTGAACATAAGTTCCTGGATTCGATTCCCAGATGGGGTAGTGTTCTTGGGCTTTTTACCTCCGAAAAAAACAGAGGGGCGTTATAAGTTTGACGTGTGTATCTGTGTCTGTCTGTGCCATCGTAGCTCCCAAACGGCTGAACCGATTTTGATTTTTTTTTTGTTTGTTTGAAAGGTGATTTTATTAGGAACTTCTCAGTCTCAGCCTGGAGTCTGGATTTGTGCATGGTTGATAGCAATAGACTCGCCTCTTATTAAATGGGACTTAGCTAAACATAACTGGTGAAATGCAGTTGTAGGTACTATCGGTACATCTCTGTCTAACCTTTCGAGGAAACAGGCGTAATGATACGATTTGTATCCTATACTTACATAAAAACTTTAAAAAACTATAGGTACCTACACTTTGCACAACGTTTAAGTCAATCACGCGATATTGCAATTATTTTGAAACTTACACGGTTTTTCACTTAATAAAGGCTTTTAACACTAATCTAACCCGATTATTAAAAATTATAAACCATTTTCTAACTAATAACATGAGACGCGTGATGTATTTGCAAAGAAATTAGGAATTAAAATATTTTTATATAATTAAAATAAGAATAAAAAAATGAATAATCTTATTCCTTGAGTTAATAAACATGAAACTTGGCACGAATATTTATTTAATTAAAATTATTATTATAAAAATATTGTATTTATTATTATTGCACCTACTGTGTATTGTCTCTGCATCACCCTAAGATAGACTGGTAATGCCCAAGGCATTAAGTCCGCCTTTGTACAGTTTTTACTTGTGCATAAAGTTTTAATAAACCAAATATCCCCGACGAGTCATTCTGGTATAGTAAGTCCTACTGCCACGTCGTTGACCGGCTAATATTTGTCCTTACATAGTAGTATTAAGTATAGTAAGTAGTAGTAGCATTTGCATATTTGTTACCTCTATTATTAAGTTCTAGCCTATGTTTACTTATACTGTTTGTTGTCCCTAAATAAAGAAATAAACAAAGTCGCCGAAATGTCTATACGCGCATAACTTCCGAATGACTGCACACTGAAAGAAATTAGCAGAAAATATTAATGAATAAACATTGATCTGAACTGCTTCAAACAGCTCTATATGAGCCTAACGTTCAAAACAGTATTTTTTACGGATCCGAAAACAGTTAAAGCTTCAGGCAAAATGTTACCGTCATGACAGTAAACTTTTAACTTTTTTTTTTTCAGTAAATGGTATGTTCAATCATTAAACGTTACTATTTTGTCTTTTATTGTTTTACAAACATTTCTTCTTACTGCATAAAGTCAGTAAGTCTTAATGAAATCGCTTTAATGTGGTGTAATAACAAATATTTTTTTTCAGTGCACCAAATTGGACAATTATTTTTTTTGTTGGGACAGGACAAGGGTTGTATGAAAGAATATTTCGGAAATTGGAAAAAAAATTGTACTCGTGCGAAGCTGGGATTCCCCGCTAGTTCTTTTATAATTCGTTCCGATACGACGACATCTACAACTTTTTAATCTTCACTAAGCTTTGGTTTACTTGAAAAGCGGTTCCGTCATATTGGTGTCAACAAATGCTCTGTATTTGGACAGCCGTTATTGTGTGAGCGTTCACCACTGGCGGACTAAGAGGGGGCGAAAGCTGCGGTCTCGCCTGGGCCACCCACCGGTCGGAGGTGGGCCCAAATCTTTAGAATTACTTTTTAATCAAATCTCACAAAAGGCCAAAATGAGTTTAGTAAGAAGTGGTTGAAGGCCTCTTACATATGCAAAATATAATTGTAGGGTGCTACAATTTTCGAAGTCGTTTTGCTCGCTCTTGTCAACAATTTCTTGATTTTAAGGCTTTCCTGCATAAATCCTAAATCGATAAAGTAACTTCTATTTCTGTATGAATAGTCAAAAGAAAACCTAACCCACACAACCTGTTGTACTAAAATATTCGAGCTTGCGTCGTCTCATTCTCTTCATTCTCACGGTTTCTACATAAGTCGACAAAGTAACTCCTATTATATATAAATGTTCAAAAGAAACCCGATCCTTTCCGAGGCCCACGGGGTGCTAAAATTTTCGAGCTCGCGAAATGGTTTACAATTTCACTAACTTTTCTGCTTTCGTCGGCAAAGCAGCTCCTATGAAAACATAAACTGAAAAGACCATTGGGGGACTTATTTTGTGTTGCCACCCCGGGCCCCCGACAGGCAAAGTCTGCCACTGTCGTTCACTGCTTTATTAGGAAACCAAAGCTTAAAACAACTGACAGGATGTTAAGAGGAAATGCGGATGGTCGTTTCTCCATTGAAACGGTCTCGCCTTTTTTCTTTCTGGTTAATGACCATAAAGCAATGATTTTTTTACAGAGTAATAAATATTATATACTTGTATGTCCCTATGTTTTCCTTTTTGATGATACATCCTACTATCCTACTCCTACTAATATTATAAATGCGAAAGTTTGTGAGGATGGATGGATGTTTGTTACTCTTTCACGCAAAAACTACTGAACGGATTTGGATGAAATTTGGCACACAGATACTTTATAACCAGGATTAAAACATAGGATGCTTTTTCATGCCGATATTCCCACGGGATCGAAACTTACGCGGGTGAAACCGCGTGGCGCAGCTAGTTATTTTTATAAGCACTAGAACCTTTAAAAAATGCTCAAAATTGCCGATTTAAACCGCTGTCAACAGACACAATACAGGACACAATACTGTGTCCCTTTGTGTAGGATATATACATATTCGGTTTACGAAATATCTTTTAAATTGGTCCAGTATTGGAGGAGGAAATAGTCGAGAGCCAAACCTCGAATTATGACCTTTTACTAGGCTTTTTCAAAAGTTTCTCTGACCGCATTTGCTCTTAAGTAACATAATGGAAATTGGATTGCATCCCACGCAGGGTGACCATCCGTCCGGATTTGTCCGGACATGTCCGGCTTCTTGTCCCCCCCATCCGAACTTAGTTGAGACTTTTGGACCTTCGAGGAGTTTAGGTGATAGAAAAAGAGTAACGTAAAAAGAAAGATTAAAAAGCCAAATTCACACACAGAGACCCAAGTTCTTTGAACATAGGTAACACGAACAAATTGGCAAGTAATTTCTTATGGAAACTTTTTAATCGCCATTTGATTTGTGAAACAATTTTCGGGCGCCCGTTCCGAATCATTTGCCAACGTTTTTGTCGCAAACTCGCAAAATGTGATGAGTGTTCGGTATTGGAATTGAATTTAATGGTTCATTTACCGACCTTGCAAAATGATCGAGAATTTAAGACAAGTGAAATATGTTTTGATATGTTTCACTATCAAATTGAAATCAGGAAGACAAGACATTCCATATCTTATAAGTAACAATAGGTATATGCAGCGCACGCAACGGAAGCTCTCTATAAAGAATAATTTTTCCCGTTTTTGCAACATTTGTCATTGGTGCGACGCTCCTATTGATTGTAGCGTGATGTTCTATAGCCTATAGCATTTCTCTATAGCATCTATACATATAATAAAATCGTAGGAAAGTCAAAACTGTACATTGAATATTTTTTAAAAAGAATACTTACAATCGATATCGAAGCCGAAAATATAGTTTTTAGAATTTTTGTCTGTTTGTCTGTATGTATGTCCGGGATAATCTCAAAAAGTACTGTATGGATTTACTTCAAATTTTGCATGAACATTACTAAGAAGTCGGGTCAACATATAGGCTACATATTATCACGCTATCACCTACGGGGGAGGAGCTGTGAATCTTTACTTTTCTTACGCATTCTGTGACAGTATGTAATCTAACGACGCATATTTAAATGTTGTTTTTGAGTAAGCCATGCTATTATCTAGCTTTAAAAACTACGCCATTTAAGTAACTTGGGCAGAGAAATATAGTTTCATGAATGTTAGTAGTATAAAGACAATTTTGAAACAGCGCCATCTATGAGATTTCATAAAAATCAAATTAAGTTACATTTTAACATTTTTTGGAAATTAATAATTTAAATTTGATCATGTTGGCGAGGTAAGTAGTTAGTTATTCTTAAAATTCATAGATGGTAATGTGCATTTTCATTCATAAAAGTTGTATCGTATAGTTCGTTTTGACAAATTCAAGTTCCAACAAAACCCTCAAAATCTTGAGCAGAGTTGAGGAAGACAATTAAAAAAAAATGCGGTATTAAGTATTACAAAAAAGTTATGTTCATTGATGATGATCATTTCATTTCATTTCATGACACCCTCGCGGAGGCGAGCGTCAGTGACAGTCCCAGCCACATGCGTCATCTGTTTGCCGTCATCTTGGTGTTTTGTGGAGTCGCGAACCCGGTAGATTTGTGGGAGAAGTATCGCCGTCATCTATCTGAAGATTTTCTACGAGCTTGAGGCGTGCTATTGGACACGAAGTCGAAGTAACTGATAAACGCGTGCTGAACACCTGTCTCAGTTCACTTCAAGATGTGGTCATTTCATTTTTGTGTGTCAGTTGTCTAGTACCCATAACACAAGCTCTGCTTAGCTTGGGACTAGATGGCGTTGTGTGATAGTTGTGGAATATTATTATTATTATTATTTCTATTATTATTTCTATCGGCGGCAATCCACTGATCGAATATGGGTTACCAGCTCCCTAATCATCACCGCCTCAAGACGGGAGTATAACGCTGAGACAAATTACAATCCGGGCGAAATGACCACCATACGAAATGACCATGTCGCTTTGTTCTCTTCAGAGCAAAAATAAATTTATGACACCGTCCTTGAAAACGTTGGGCAAAACCAGGGTAAAATGTTTTTCTTGGATGCTCCTGGTGGAACAGGAAAAAAAATTGTTACCACTGGCATACTTGCAGAGGTCAGGAAGCAAGGCAAAATTGCTATTGCTGTAGCGTCGTCGGGAATCGCTACCACACTGCTTCCGCGTGGCAAGACAGCACATGCCATGTTTAAAATTCCCATCGATTTAGAGAGCGCCGAAACGCCTGTTTGTAGTGTGTCATGTAACAGCGATAAGGGACACGTGCTCAAGGATTGCTCTCTGATCGTATGGGATGAGTGTACGATGGCCAATAGGAAGGCAGTTGAGGCCGTGGACAGAATCCTGCAGGACATCCGCGGAACGAAGATTTGATGGGTGGTGTCGCAGTTCTGTTCAGTGGTGATTTTAGGCAAACGCTTCCCGTGGTGACGCAGGGATCGAGGGCTGACGAGTTGAATTCTTCGTTGAAACGATCTTCGTTGTGGTCACGAGTTCGTACGCTGCGCTTGACCATTAATATGAAAGCTCGGCTCGGCAGCAATGCACGTGCTCGAGAATTCTCCGATGTCCTTCTAAGTCTTGACGAAGGTACTCTACCAAAAGAGATAGGTGGACAGGTGGTGCTTCCAGAGTCTCTCGGTAGAGTGGTATCCAGCTTAGAAGAACTCATTCGCTGTGTGTACGGGGACATCAGTCGTATACCGCACCAGCAGAATTCTTGGGTGTGTGAGCGGGCCATTTTGATGCCCAAAAATGATCAGGCTGCAGCAATTAACGAATGCATTCTCTCGGAAATTGAGGGGAATAAAGTGATCTACACCTCGATAAACACTGTTGTCGAGCAAAGATGACGCCACACATTATCCTGTGGAATTTCTGAACTCCCTGTCAGCAAGTGGACTTCCAGCGCATACCATCAAGCTGAAGGTCGGTGTTCCGATTATGCTTCTTCGGAACCTATCTCCTTCGAAGTTGTGTAACGGGACCAGCCTTAAAGTCATCTCGCTCCACAGACACACCATTGAGGCGGAAATTTTTACGGGTTGTGGCGTCGGCGAGGCAGTATTTATACCACGCATTCCCCTCATACCTCATAATTTCCCGTTCCAATTTAAGCGCGTACAGTTCCCCGTGAGTGTTTGCTTCGCGATGACCATCAATACGTCGCAGGGGCAGACACTGAGGGCAGCGGGTGTCGACCTCAGGACGAGTTACTTCTCACACGGGCAACTGTACGTCGCTTGCTCCCGCGTCACCAGTCCTGACTCTTTTTACATTTTGCCTCCTGGCAACATAACTACCAACGTAGTTTATAGGGAAGTGTTGTAAGGTATGATTCCTTTGTACGTGTTTTTACTCTTTTGTGTCCTGGAATGTATTCCTGCATTATTTTCTCTATTTCCTTCAGTCACATCTTATGACTGAACTCAACAGGATTCCCATATAACTCTCTTCACTTGCTTCGTTTGCAAAAAAAACTTATATTTTAATGCTGTTTTAAAAGTTGTGTACTTATAATGCTATAGCGACACTGGCACCTTAGGTATTTTTGGTGCTGTAGAGCCTTCACGCAGACGACGTCGCGGGCAGCAGCTAGTTTCTCTATAAATGGACTATCTAACACAAAAATAATTTTATAATCGGTCCAGCAGTTCCGGAGCCTATTCATTTCAAACAAACAAATCTTTCCTCTTTATAATATTAAGTGTAGAAAAGTAACTGATAAAATATAAAAGCCTAAATCTTTATTTCAGATTAATTTTATTGTATATCAGTAATTAAAACTATCTACCTACTTATCTATATTACTAAAATACCTACTGAGCAAAACGACCGACCTATTAGTTTAATTTAGCGTAGTAACTAATACTTTTATAGACTCCGTGTTAATTTTACTTTGGGCGGTTGGAAAACCCAATATTATACAATATTGAAATAATGATGTGGTGGTCAAGGTGTGGTAGTGAATTTTGGGCCACACAGGGTATTTGTTTATTGGTTTTCCCAAAACTGAAATTCATTGTTTTGTTAAAAATACCTACCTAAAATAGCTACCTACATATCTAACATATACACATTTTATATACACATTGACATTGACGAATTTTATTTATACAATGACATGAATATTTATTTTGTAAAGTTTATTTTTTTCTTTTTTAATTAACTATTGTGAATGTGAGGATTATGTGGGTCATTTCTTTCTTTTTTTCTGTTTTCCTTCTTAGTTAACTTTTAATCATGATCTGGCAGTTTGAGTAATCTGTGCGGCCTACCCAAATGTCCAATCTTTGGTATTATTCATCGAATCGTTGAGACTTGAGCTCCTCAAGTTCTGAGTTGAGCTGCACGATTTTTGACAAATGCGTGCACTGGCTGGACAGGTCCGCTCAATCTGTCTGGTTCTTTTCTTAAAAGACCATTTCAGACACCAATCTACATGGGCTTCACATGATCTGACCAAGATTTTGTCTGGACTTTAAAAGAGACTGTGATGTCTGAGTTTGTTTCGGCCTTTCTTCTCAGAGTAGTCAGATAGGACACGCCAACCTCACCTATTTAAAAAAATAATAATATTGATGTGTAAAAGTGTTTGTACAAACCTACTTACAGAAATAAATCATTTATCATTTATAACAATTGCACCGTTTTTAATACAGCCAAAAAATAAGATGACCACAAAAAATACATAGTAGGTACCTATTTAGTAATTTTATGCTCGATTGTACTCGACTCGAAAATTGTATGTAGAAGTTTACATGGAAGTTTAACATACTTCTACATGAATCACATCGAAATTATCATAGTTGGAGAAGACTATTTTTTAACATCAAATTGAAATTCAAAAACGTAAGCGTTCCGCGGTGATCAGGTGAGGATTGTGGCGAGAAAGGTTCACAACGTAATCCTCACCAAGGCACCTTTATATCTCTGGAATCACTTAATGACTATTTTCGAGATTGCCGCATAGCGTTACGACTCGACCTCAAAAAACTCAAAGCATTTATTTCAATTAAACCATTTCCAGGCACTTTTGAATTGTCAAAATTAGCTAGTCGGTCAGTTAGTCAGAAAGTTGAAGCTAGTTGCCCATTCCAAAACGTAGATCTCTTGGATAAGAACGGGCAAGAAACTCCAAGGACACTCTTTTAAATCAAGATATTACAAAATCCTGGGTACATTATTCTTGTTGCTTCTATATGTGAGAACAATGTTATGAAGAAACAATTCAAAATAGGTATAAGATTAAAAAGAAGCCCTGGCAGCTAAGAGATGACCAGTCTCAGCCGACAGCGCCCGTTCACGAACATGACGCATGGATCAGCACCATCCAGCTCAACCATTTTGAAGGGAACCGAATGATCCAACACACGCGCCACCATCAGTGAGACATTTAAGTGAACATGACACATTCTCAACTGCCATGCTCTTTCAAGTCAATATAAAAAAAATATAATAAACGAATCCATGGTCCTTACATTTACAAAATTAAAAAAAAATGCTTCTAAATTATACAAAACTATAGTTTCCAATTTATTTACGAGACGAATAAAATGTTACTAGAAAGAGGTATATGATATTAAAGTAACAATTAAAACTTGATTGAATTAAAAATAAACATTAAGTTCGAAACGTCAGAAACACTAAAAAAAAAGGGAAGAAAAAGAAAAAAAAGGAAGCATGTCTTCCAAATATTGAAATTTTAACTATTTCTTTACTATGTTTTGGTATTGAAACCAAGTCGATACTCCTAGCTGTTTGGTCGCACTAGAAGTGAAGATTGTATAGAGACGTTCACCACACAATTCTCACCTACTTAAAGCTATAACTTCGGAATCATAATGTGACTATTTTTTAGACCTTGGTGACTATTTATGACTATTTATTGACTATTTTTTGGCGTTCTCAAAATTTATGTTCATGAAGTTTTCAAAGGTGAGGATTGTATGGTGAAGGACACGATATACCTAAGGTGGCTATTTTTCAACCCGGATAGTTGTAGTATAAAATATTTAGGTAGGTAGGTAGGTTCGCAGATCGATTGAGAATTCCCCGATGTTGCGGAGGTGGGGTGCAGCTCCACGCTGAATTTTAATTATATGATAACCTGTGTCTATAACCTATAACACTAGATGTTAAATAAAATTGTTACCAGTCCTATGGACTCGTGTCTGAAATAAAAATGTTCTATTCTAATCCAAAATACACGCAGACGAAGTCGCGGACAACAGCTAGTTTTCAATAAATAAGTAGGTACCGATTACGAAGTAAACACTAAATTACCTGATGTCGTCACAATCGTCCTTTCCAGATCAATTTACGAAGGACTTCGTGGAAAAAGACCAAAAGGAGTCCAAATCAAAATCTTCCGAAACTCGTAATTTGAAATAACGAGTGCTTGGAAATTACATCAGGCTCTCAATTTAACTTTTAGCCGACCCCACTCACTTTTATTGTGGTAATTTTTAACAAATTGGTGAAATAAATTTGGTTTGTTTTGAGAGGTTTTTTTTATTGAGTTGTGAAATTAGTGTAGTTTTAATGATACCTATGTACTTAGGTGTGTATAGACGGTGAAAGGGACATCGTTAACCAAAGCTATATTGTTGTAGACAAGTTCCTCAATTTAATATAACAATATGCTGAAAAAAATGTGTTGGACAGTAATAAAAAGAAAACCTACTGATTTGACACTAATTTGTTACACTTTAATTAAATAATGACCTATTTATTAATATTAACTCCTGAAACTCAAACTCAAAGCATTTATTTCAATTAAACCATTTGCAAGCACTTTTGAATTGTCAAGGAGTCGCATTTATATTTATTTTATTTTATTTTATTGTGTTCGGGAAACTTACAGCTAATATAAACAGTGTTCTTAAACAATATCCATTTGAAGGCCATTTATAAGTTTCAACTAATAAACACTCGAAACAAAAAAAAAAGAATAAGCATAATCAGCCTACAATGTTCTCCCACTGCTGGGACAAAGTGACACACCTCCACTCTGTGAGAGGGTGTGGGCCATAATCCACCACCCAGGCCCAGTGCGGGTTGCTCGATGTTATATGTCTTCGATTTTTTGGTTCTACGACATGCCGGTTTCCTCACGATGTTTTCCTTCACCATCTTGAGAGCAGTGGTGAAGAAATTAAATACACAAAAGTAAAGTGCCTACCTGGGTTTGAACTCACCTACCTATCACTCGTAAGTCGGGGCCGATACCACTGCGTCACCACTGTTCTTCAAGGAGTCGGTCATCCAGAAAATATGAAGATGCCTATTTAAAAGCGTATGTATGGAGAAGAACGGGCAAGAAACTACTTGAACGTTTCAAGCCAACTATAATGTTCTTTATGAGTAAATAAATTCTTTAAATGTAGATAATATTTCGGTAACTTATCCAATTGTGGCAGCTAACAATGCTATCTTTATCCCAAGAAGCGACGCGCGCTTTACTTGTGTTTTCCAAGTGTGTACATGCAGGAGTTCTCGGCACCGTCGGAGACAACAGCGAAGTCGGAAATGTGTACTGTCGCTACTCGTTTTCACGCACTCATTCACAGCGTGTCGGTACAGTCGAGTTCACTAATATATTGGCAGTGAAAATGTTTCAAAATATTGTAAGCATTAAAATTATCTTAGAGTTCTATACAAACTCAGACATCAATAAAATGTTATCATATTATAAACTGTTTAAAAGTATGTTTCGGTAGTGCAGTCATAAATATCTAAATACTCTAGATTTCAATGTATTTGGTACAACGTAGGGTTCGTAAATATCTAAGCAGCTTTGAATATTCAACTAAATGGCCTTTACCATTAAATTTAGTTTTGCTTGCCGGAGCAGAAGTACGAGTAATAATGCAATGTTGCCGTTGAAGGATGTCATAACTGACAACTTCAAATTGGATTTGTTTCAAAGAAAAAGATTACAATAGGATATAAGTACTTCTCTAAAGAGATTGTTCAAAGAATCAATTCGAGACATGTCAAATATTGTCAAGATATATTTCATAGAAAAATTGCATAGATATTTGTGAACCTAACTTTGCGCTAAATAATAATGAACACGGGATTGCGCTCAATTTTTAGAGTCTTTGTCTGTAGGTAGCAATATTATTGATATAATGTAGTCACATATTTATTATGTCACAGATTGTTTACAATTTATTGTAAGGTAAAGCTGTTTAAAGTTTTATAAAACATACCATTCCCTAAGAATATATTTTTGATTCGTGAACATGCTCAGATATTGAAGAACTCGACCGTACACTTGATAATCACAAGCAATGCGCGCATCGCTTCGTGACATAAAATAATGTAATAATATGACATTGGCCCCGATTCTGTGGTTCACAAACTAAACTAAATTTAAGTTCAGTGCATCTTTTTCTTTCTATTTCATTAAGAAAAGGAAAGAAGATAAATATTAGTTTAGTCCTGTCAAATTAGTCAGCTCCTGACGTAAACTGACGTATTTTTAGTAGCCAATTTTTTAATCACGTCTAAACTTGTCTATGGATTATCTAATTTGACAGGATTAAACTAATATTTATCTTCTGTCCTTTTCATAATGTAATAGAAAGAAAAAGATGCACTGAACTTAAATTTAACTTAGTTAACGACAACAGAATCGGGGCCATTATCGTATTACACAGCAGATTTACTAAAACTGAAAATAATTAGGGAACACTAATTCTTATAATCTCCTATGGAACATCCAAATAATCTTTTGTTTATGTAACTAATGACGTCAGCACTTTCATTAAAAAATAATAGCACTAATTTTTACAACGTTACCAAGAAATAAAGCTGAAAATATCCTGTTACCGACACCGTACCAACAATGGTTACTTTTCCAAGGCTTATCACAAGAAAAGATAAAACCTCGTGTTCATGGTGAATAATATTATTGTTCAGCAACAGTTGCCTAAACATTGTTTTCACAATATCAAACTTTCCTTCCTGTAAATAGTGTTTACGTAGGTACCTACAGCAACACTTCCTACCCACATATAAAGTCTGCGCTAAGAAAACTCAAACTCATAGGTACTCAAGGCATTTATTTCAAATAAACCATTTACAGGCACTTTTGAATTATCAAAGGCTCGGTCAGTCAGAAAGATGAAGTTAATTGAAAGATATTGGACGAGGAAAATTGCAACTATCACACTATCAAGCACCAACATGTTTATCGACATCGTAAATCACGTCCCTAGCACACAAGAAAACAGTACCTAGCTATTGTTATTAAACAGACGATTACGCTCGCCGACTGGCTAAGTGGCTACAAGAAAACATATTGCCCACATTGCAAAAACAAGTCCATTAACACGGTCACTCTTTTGTATAGGTAATTGTCGTACAAAATTAACACAAAATGTTATGTTGCTTAGCGCAAATATTAAGTATTTTAATTTTACTTCTGTTCCGATTTTTAATTAAATATATTTAGCACAATAATTAAGATTTAAAAACTGAAGTGTCAGTCGAATTTTGTTGCTAGCAGTACCTAGCTCGCTACAAAGACATGTTGCTGCAACAATGCTGCGCAACTTTTATTGTCATGAATACGAGGCTTTTTTTTTTTTTTTTTTTTTTTTGTGGATGGGAAATCATCCAATGACCCCTCCCGCTCTGGGTGGAGCAGAAGGGAGTGTCAGACTCTTACTGACTAAAACCCACCCGTGTTCCTTCCTTAGCCCTTTATGTTCCGGGGCAGCGGCAACCCTTTCGGACAATCCCGCTTCCCCGTCAGTAACAGCTTGGAGTCTAGATTAATGCCCGGATATTACTTGGAACTTTAACATGGGTTTTCCAGCAAGAATTTCTCAGTAACAGCTTTTTTTTATGGATGGGAAATCATCAAATGACCCCTCCCGCTCTGGGTGGAGCAGAAGGGAGTGTCAGACTCTTACTGACTAAAACCCACCCGTGTTCCTTCCTTAGCCCTTTATGTTCCGGGGTAGCGGTAACCCTTTCGGACAATCCCGCTGCCCCGGCAGGCTTCGGCCCTTTCGGGCCCCTTCCTTGCTGCTGACATCTCTTTGAGGCGCGCGTGGAACACGTACGCGCCGTCCGGCACGGGCCTGGTCCTGATCGGACGGAGAGTTACCCATTACTCTCCGCCCGCAGGCCCGCGCCTACGGTGGCCGGGAGTCGTCTCGCGGCTCCCGACGCCCGGGGCGTCTCCCGCGGCGGCTGGGACGTGAGGCCCTCTCCCTCAGCCGTCCCGCCACCTCCTTCGCTAGCATGACTGCTTCGCAGAAGGAGGTGACTGCCTCCCACTCCCTCTCGCCCCGGACCATGGCTTGAACCAGGGCCGGGCGCGAGAGGTCGCCGCCGCTGCCGATCGCCTCTGCGAGAACACGGCGGTGCTCCGCCCAATTGGGGCATACCGCCACCGTATGCTCCACCGTGTCCTCCGGGCGACCCTCGCAGTGGTGACACCCGGGCGTTTCCTCCCGCCCGATGATGTGCAGGTACCTCCCGAAACACCCGTGTCCGGTGAGGACCTGCGTCAGGCGGTAGGTGAGGGCGCCGTGGCGCCTCTCTAGCCACTCCTCAAAGAGGGGTCTTACCGCCGCTATCGCGGCGTGCCCTGCGCTGGGTTGCGACAGTCGCTCTTTCCATGCCGCCATGAGATCGCGCCGGAGGTCGGTCCGCTCCGCTGCGATTTGCCGCGGAAGCGGAGTTTCCCCCCGGCGTAGTGCCTCCGCGCGCCACTCGTACAGGCGCGCGAGGACTATCGCCTCCAGATCCCACGGCGGCAGTCCGGCAAGGAGGCTTGCCGCCTCGCCCGAGATCGTGCGGTATCCCCGGATCAGCCTTACGGCTACCACCTTCTGGGGCGCGTTCAAATAGTGGGCAGCTCGCCGCCGCAGTGAACGCGCCCACACCGGGGCCCCGTACAGGGCCATGGACCGCACGACCCCCGCGTAAAGCCTCCGGCAGGAGGCGTTTGGCCCCCTCAGGTTGGGCAAGAGCCGCTTGAAGGCGGCCCCGGCCCGTTCCAGCTTGGGAGCCAAACGTCGGAAGTGCTCGACGAAGTTCCACCGGCTGTCGAGGACGAGACCCAGGTACCTCATCGTTGTCTCGACGCCGATGTGAACCCCTCCTGCCGTTATTTGGGATCCCGAAGGCGGCCCGTTCCGAGGCCCATGAAAAGACATGGCCTCGGACTTGTGCAAAGCCACCTCGAGACCCAACTGCCGGATCCTCTCCACGACTATCGCAACCCCGCGTGTCATCGCGTCGGCCGCCGCCTGATGCGACCTCCCCTGCGCCAGGACTAGCGTGTCGTCAGCGTAGCAAACCACGCTGACTCCATCAGGGAGATCGGCCCGCAGCACCCAGTCGTAACCGATGTCCCACAGGAGCGGCCCCAGAACCGATCCCTGCGGGACACCGCACGACATCTCTCGCCGGTTCCATTCCCCGTTGCGACCGGGGTAGATGACGGCTCTGTCCGTCAGATACGCCCCGACTACTCGACGGAGGTAGGTCGGCACCCGGTGATACCGGAGCGCCTCCCCAATGCAACTCCAGGGCAGGGTGTTAAAAGCGTTGGCGATGTCGAGTGACACCGCCACGACCACCCCACCCCGGGACACCGCGTCCCCCGTCGTGAGGGCCCTCACGCGCATGATGGCATCCACCGTCGAGCGCCCCTTGCGGAAGCCGAACTGGCTGTCCGCAAGATCCGGCCCCGTCCTCACCAGGTGCCCGACGAGGCGGCCCGCAATCACTCTCTCAAAGAGCTTGCCGACCTCGTCGAGCAGCACGATGGGCCGGAATGCGGACGGAGAGTCCGCAGGGCGCCCTGGCTTCTGTATGAGGACCAGCTTCCCCGTCTTCCAGCGGAGTGGAAACTGGCCCCTCTCCATGCATGCGCTTAAGAGCGCCTCTAGTCGGGGCCCGAGAGCCCCTGAGGCCAGGACCCAGGCCTTACCCGGCAAGCCGTCGGGTCCTGGGGCGGTATTTTTGGCCTTCAGCCTATTTACCGCCACTCTCAGATCTACCCCGGTCACTTCAGGGATGTCGTCGTCGTCCGCGTGGTCCGCTTCAGGCACCGCAAGTGGCGGAGCCATGGGCGGGGGAGTATGCTCCGCCCGTGAAGGGAACAGAGCGCTCACCACCTCCTCCACCAGCTGGGGGCGGAGACTCTGCGTCAGCGGGGGGGCCCAGGTGCGGAGTTTATTCCGCACCATTTTATAAGGGCGCCCCCATGGATCTCTGTTCAGAGTCTCCACCATCTCCTCGCGGGCCGTATCCTTGGCCCGCTGGACAGCCTCGTGGAGGGCGGTCTTCGCCGCTCTGTACCCCTCGTACAGCTCCGCCTCCGTGGCTTCCGCATCCGGAGGGCGGATGCGGAGCCTGCGGTGCCTGGTGTACAGGTGTCGCGCGTCGACGCACGCCTTGCGTAGCGACTCCACCTCCCGCGACCACCAGTACACCTGACGTCGGGCGCGTCCTGGCCGGACTCGGGGCATTGCCACGTCGCATATCTCGGACATGGCCTCCCGGAACCACTCCGCCTCATCGTCGATATCGGCAGGCCTGTCCGGTGATGACACCCAGGCCTGCACGATCGAGGCTTCCAGGAGGAGCTCCCGGTCCAGCTGCTTCAGCGCCCACCGCGGACCACTCGGGGCCTGTTGGACCGGCGCGCTGGAGGTCTGGGTGGAGACGTCGAACCGGATATACCGGTGATCGGAGTAGGTCTCCACCTCCTCCATGACGCGCCAGTCAATAACACTCTGTGCCAGAGCGGGGCTGGCGAACGAAATGTCCACCACGGACTCGCCCCGCATCCGCACACACGTGGGAACAGAACCCCGATTTAGGACGACCAGGCCTGTTTCCAGAGCCCAGTCCTCCACCATCCTGCCCCGCACGTCCGTGTGACGGGAACCCCAGGCCAAATTCTTGGCGTTGAAGTCCCCGAGCACTAGCACGGGGAAGCGATGGTTTCCGGCGACGACGACACTCAACTCTGTTAAAGAGTTCTGGAACTCGGCGAGAGTTCGGCTCGGAGAGAAGTACACTCCCACTACTACTATCTCTCTAAGGTGAGCTGTGTTAAACATTCAGGAAGGTACTGAATAATATTTAAATACCTATACAAAATATTAATAACAGTTAACCATTACGGTTTTAACATCGGCCACAAGCTTTCCACTGAACATTGCGAATTTTATAGGCAACCTCTTGTATGCCGCTGGCTGAGGTATTTACATTTGATTGGTTTTGTTTAGAAAATTTATGTCAATGTTTAGTAATTTACTCTTCAAAATCTGCAGAATAAATTAATGTGGCTGTGTCTTCAACTGAAGTTCAGATAAGTAGGTATACGATGCCGTTAGTTCCACTTATGGCCACTGGTCCAGATAAGTTTATGGCAGCGCGGTGACGACGTGGTGTTCGACGGCGGAAGACGGAACGGTTCCTACCACGTAAAATACAAAATGGTGTTACAAATGATGCTTTCCTTGACTAAGATAAAATCTAAAGAATCTTCGTAAAGCTCTCTCTATTTTTGAAAGCAAACAAAAAAGCAAAAATCATCAAAATTCTCGTACACCCGAAATATACGACAAATCGCACCGACAGAATCGCGAAGGCTCGCCCGTACCACAGGCCCGTTCGCACCTATTTTCGCGTCACACAATAGACACTGCGCAAACAATGCGTCATTGTGCGTCTATCTCCGAGGACCAGGGCGGGCGTTGCTACTCCGTTGTTTGTAAAGCTATAGATAGGGTCCCGACACAACACAGCATCACGCCTATATTCCCCGAAGAATTAGACAGAGGTGTATTAATAGAAAATCCATGTTTCGGCCGCTATATCAATTTGGGCTTGAACTGAAATATTCCTGACGAAAAAACCTAATAAACACTCGAAATGATTGGATCGATCGAATCACACTTCTTCTCTTGACTGCGGGTTGGAGGATACAAAATAACACATGTCCTAGAATTAAATAGAGTTTACTGGGGCACTATAGTGGGTAAAGTATATTCCGTTGGATGATAATTTCTACCAAACGCATCGGCATTTTTATATTGGTAACATGTTGATTAGGCCCTATTTTACCTCACGCCGTCCCTTTCGCTTTTGCTATATAAAAATGCCACTACGTTTGGTAGAAATTATCATCCAACGGAATATACACACTATCGTAATTGCCCCCTAAACCCTAAACCTATTGTAAACCCTATAAAGGTCATGACGATTTTCTTGCGATGTTTTCCTTCATCGTTTGTAGAGTGACATTGATTAATCTCCAGTGCGTAAACAATCTGAAATGCCTACCTACTGTTAGGGCCATACATTCACCTACTAATTATTTCCAAGTCAAAAATATTTCATAATAACTAAATACGTACTTAATGTTCAAATAATTAATGACCGACTTCACTCGTCAACTTACAAAACTCTTATGTTTTCACTCTTTGAACTTTTTCATGTATGTATTGAGAAAACATTAAAAGCATTTTTTTATTCCTACATAAAGTAAACTTAATATTGATTGACTTTTTATTAATTTTTTATGTGGGGTATGTAATTTCTCGTAGACCTACAGAAATAACATACCCTTGTGGTCCTTGTGGACCTACTAATAGGACTAAAAATATGTCCACGAGACAAAACCCGTGAAATCAAATGTTCATAAGACTTACTACCACTTACCTACTCGTATTTTTAACCCCTGACTCGAAAAGAGCGGGTGTTATAAGTTTAATGAGTAGGTATGTCTGTGTATCTGTCTGTGGTATCGTAACTCCCAAAAGGATGAACCGATTTTCGTTTTGTTTTTTTTTTGTGTCATAGATAATTTTATCCCGAGTGTTCTTAGCCATATTTCATGAAAATCTGTTCAGCCGTTTGAAGATCATCAGCTCTTTTCTAGTGGATCTGACTGACTTCCTTATGTCCGATCGATTCGAAATTTGGTACCGTGTTACTTCAATGATATTGAAAGTATATGGTAAGGTAACCATGACCTGATTAGCCGTTTGAAGATCATCAGCCCTTTAATAGTTGATGAGGGGATCTGATTACCTTCCATATGTCCTATCGATTCGAATTTTAGTACCGTGTTACTTCAATCATATTGAAAGTATATGGTAAGGTAACCATGACTTTAAATATGACCTGGCGAGCCTAGATGATCGTTTTTCTGGAGTCTCATTCAAACGAGACTCAGCACTGCACTGCGCATTCCGCGCACGTCTCACAGAAGGTTGCTTTGATGTCAGCGAAGCCTTAGACGCCGCATCTTTCTTCTTGGGAGCTTTCTTGGCTGCGTAATTCAGCTTTCCGAGTTGCTTGTAATAATAAAAACTCTTCCCTTTCTGGGGTGTTCTCCTCCGAATGCGTCAATCTGCGCTTTTTGGCTTCGTTTCGAGCATTTTTGGCTTTACGCCCAAGACCCATTTGATTGATATGGATTATTTATTTATGCAGCTATAATATTATAAAAAATAACCTAATAATAGGTTATTGAAACTTAATCTAGCAAATTAAAAATAATACCTATCTAAGCTGAAACTAATACCTACTTAAATTGCTTCAACTAATCACAAAATACCTTCCTAATATTTAACCTAACATTAGAGTAGGTAGTTAAAACTTAATCTAGTAAATTAAAACTAGTATGATACCTAGTACCTAACTAAGTTACTTACAACATACGTTACATACAACATCATATATTCGTAATAATTACTTAGCTGTTGTTGGAAAAATACTTTTTAAACTTTAGCGGTCCCCCGGCGCGACGACGCTTGGAAAATAAAAATATTTGAACTTACATAATAATATGTGACGATAATAATTATAATAGGTTTAAAATATTATTTGTTAGTTTATTTTTTGTGTCGGGGGTTTTTAAAATTTTTAATTTTACTTTTATAGTATTTGATTTCCTAATACCGGCAATTTAATTAAATAATTTATTCTTTGTAAATATTTCGTTACCGACTTCCAAGAATTATAGCTCTCAGATAGAACTAGTGAATGCACATAGTCGCAACATAGTGCAACGTCATAGCACACATTTCGATAATTTACACTTTAATTTGTATGTAGGTAGGTAGTAAGAATCAATTATAGATTTTTTGCTGTCGAATAAAAAATGGTGCGGTTTCTACGCCTATATTTACTATATTTACTACGCCTATATAAATTAGCCGCTTAGCTTGAATCCGCGTAAAAATAAAGTACCTATAGGTACCTAAAGTACCAATTGTGTTGTAGTGTATAGACATAAATATGGGGTTTACTACCTACATATTAAAACACAACGTTTTTTATACATAACATTTTAAAGAGAAGGAAGTTTTAAAATCGAAATTAAACATTAACATCTTGTTTATGGTGGCAAATCCGTATCCTGACAAATAATTTACATATTTTATTGATATTTGAGTGGAATCAAGGTTTTTCTATACTGATTTACCTATATAAGTAAAATGATTATTTTCTATATATTCATTTCAAGCGATTACGTTCGATACCATCACTTAGTACGATTGAATATAAGTAATTTAATACTTACGCTTAACAATTATATTTTTTTGTCAAAACTGATACATATAGGTAGGTACCTGCGTTATGTCTGTAAGAAGTCATAAATAAGCTAATTCAGTAAGATAAGGAAGTTTATACCTATATCAAAGAGAATCCTTGCAAGGAACTCTTCGACATCTCCCAACAGATACCTAATCTCGTCAGAATCCGCTTTGTTAGCCCTCGCGATAATTAAATCGAAATCCCTTATTAGTCCAATTAATTATTTAATACAAACAAGGGTCACCTACGCAGACTGTTTACTAATGAATGGTTTTATGTTCACAGAGAATTAATTTATTCTAGATTTGTGCCTATACCTACTACTAGCTATTGACAAATACGGGTCGTAAAGAATAATCCAATTATAGGTACAGACGCCAGCAGGTCAACCTACCCCAATCTGTCAAATTTCTTTGATAGATTTTCAACTTTAGCACAAAGGAATAAGGTTCATATTCAATTGGGAAAATCTGACAGATTGAGGTAGCTTGATGTGCTGGCCTCTGTACGTAAGGTAGGTCACTCACTGCGACTTTTTGCAGCGATTCAGTAGCGATACAGTCGCAAAAAGACCGCGATATACCTAGTTCCGATGTTGTTGCTGGTCGTATCGCCTATTCGCAGTAGTTCGGTTATTTAGTCCGGTCCCGGACTTTTCGTCTCGACAGTTCGGTGATGCAATATGACCGGACTACAGAGCCTGATAGTTCGGTATCGATGTCGGACCTGCACTACTAAGGAAAGACTGAAAGGTCAACATATAATAAAATATTAATCATTCAGACTAACCTATCTGGTTTGTGTTATCAGTTGAACTAGGAACTAGGTAGGTACGTAGGTATGTAAACCTTCTTCATGCAGTTTTGCTAGGTATTAAAACTTTATTGAGCACTCATGATTACTATTTACTATGACTGACGTTTGTGAAGCTTTCTACATAATATTACGTTTAATAATTAATAACAATAATAATTTAAGATATCAGGCTCAATAGTCCGGTCGTATTACATCACCGAACTGCTGAGACGAAAAGTCTCACCAGTCCGGTGACCGGACTAAACAAACCGAACTACTGAGACATCGCCGGTGGTATACGTTCGCCCATTACGAGTTTATATCGCGACTATCGCAATGCAGAATCTACAAAGTCACGATTCAGCCGATGCTGCATCGAAACTGTATCAATAGGTACCTATACAGTTGCGATGTAGCATCGATCCAGTCATAGGTACGCTGTAGTGACTTACCTGTGAACGCATGTGGACGCTATAGTTGTAAGATGGACTCGATCGAGATCACGTCGGTCGCGTAGTCTTTGTTGCTGCTTTTACGGAAGCAGACACAGCGTGGGTATGGGCAACGTCAACATTGGAGGCACCCATATAATAAAGAAAACGTACGTGGTGGCAATTACGTTTCAAAAACTAATAAAATAGGTACTTATGTACAAGAAATAATGTAAAAAATTGTTATAGAACGTCATATTCAACATTTCGCTCTTTTTATCTGATTTCGCCCGAAACAGTCGTGCATTTGCATCGTGCAGAAGCGATATTGTATCACTAGGTACTGAATCGCTTCTGTCGCGCGTTGCAAATGCGAAATATGGCCAAACTTAGCGATGCAGACGCGCGTTGACCGAAGCGCGTTACTGAATCGCTGCAAAAAGACCTCACAACTGCTAGCTACAGAAAACGTTTTTAGAGTTTTAGAAACCTTATTTTTTTCTCTTTATTGAATTAATTTAGTTACGTAAATTGGGATGCATGAAGAAGCCTCCTCGTGTAGCGCAGTTTGTTCCGCTAGTTACTCAACTGAACCGAGAGCTCGGCGCATCCTGGACAGTCACACCTAACACCTTATTTGACTAGTCAATTCTTCCCTTGCGGTGGTAGGGCTAACGCCCGCCTGGTTTGCGACCACCATCCCACAGCAGGAGTCCGGCGTCAAGCAGCCTGCTGTTTCGTCGATGCGTGGGAGTTCCAGTGCCTTAGGCATCTTCTGGGCACGCTCGTTCCATCATAGAACTCATCCATCGCTTTCCATCAGGCGTGATCAAGGTCAAGAGCGGGGCCATTCAACAATAATAAAAAAAGTAGATCTCGTTAAAAAATCTTTTGCAGTGGTACCTACAGCTAATGATCATCATCATCAGTCCACTGCTGGACATTAGACCTCTCCAATCGCACGTCATTTATCTCGAACCTCGGCTGCTGTCTTTCAGCTACCATGGCTGATTATACTCACCTACTACTCTAATACATATCTACACACATCAAAAGTGTCTAGGGATCAACATATATTTTTGCAATAACTTTTCTCCTGATTGATATTAATTAAAATTTTCTTTAAGGATTCATCAAATAAAGTGTTTTCGTTTGTCACAGTAACGATAAACCAAGTCACCTTTGCATTAATAAAGAAATTTGCCATTTTCCTAATAAAGGGATTTTTGACATTTGAACCACTAACACAAAAGTTCGAAAAAAAGACTGAAATAACAGTTTTCTCTAAAATTTTATTGGGTAACTTAAACAATTAATAATCCGTGTTTCTACCGCGAACACTAACAACACAAGAACATCGGTTTGGCATACTCAAAATGAGTTCATCCAAATCACGCTGTGGAATGGCCGCCCATGTTCGTTGCAACAATAAAAAAAGGTCTTCTTGCGACTGGATACCCTCCATATTCGGCAGAGCTCTTCTCTGTAGCATATCCCATGCATGCTCAATCGGGTTCAAGTCTGGCGACTGAGCAGGCCAGGGCAGGACATTGATGTTAGCTGCGGCGAGAGTCTGTCTTACAACTCTTGCGGTGTGCGGTCGTGCATTATCATGCATTAACTGAAATAAGGGACCGATTTGCACTTGTAGAGGAACGATGACGTCTGATACAATCGTCTCAGCATAAATTTGAGCGTTGAGGTTGCCTCTGATCCAAATCAACTCAGTTCTTCCGCCGATCCAAATACCCGCCCATACCATGATGGTTCCACCACTATAAGGATGGACTTCCTGGCAGGATTTTAATCGCTGTTGGCGTCCAGGGGTTCTCCAGTGTCGTATACGTCTTGTATCCGGTCTCATACCAAAACGAGACTCATCAGAAAAGCACACGAAACGCCATTGTTCTTCTGCCCAATTTCTGTGTTCAAGAGCCCATTGATATCGAATCCTACGATTGTGCATTGCTATAGGTGGTACCCGTAGCGGTCTTCGGGAATGAAGGTTCACTTCATGCAAGCGGTTTCTGACTGTTTGGTCGCTAATTAAGCTCCCTGAAGAGTGATGAAGCCTCACGGCTAACATCATGGCGGTTATTGTTGGAGCTCTTCGAGTTAAGATTTGAATGTATCGGTCTTGTCTCCGTGTGGTGCAGCGATACCGTCCTCCATGGCGCTCAGCCACGGTACCAGTGCTTCGGTAACGTGTCTAAAGTCGACTGATAACACTCTGACTTGTATTCAGAGCTAAAGCCACAGTACGTTGCCGGGAACCAGCTTCTATCATTCCCACGGCTCTGAGCATTTCTTCCCTGCTTAAATGACGTCGCCGCTCCATAATAACGTTGGTTTTAATCAGTAGTAGGGAAACAGTAGCACTAATAATGTCTTCAATGCGTTGTATGTTTTTATAGGGAAAATATTGACAGCTGATTTTCATCTTTTACTCGAATTTGATTCACAGTTCCTGATTCAAATTATGAAATGCACCAAAAAGGATCCATATAAATTTATAAAATCATAAATTTATTACAAAGCCACATCTCAATCTCAAGAAATCCGCATAAAAATGCTTGATCCCTAGACACTTTTGATGTGTGTATATACCTACTTATATAAAATTCAAAGTCCTGACTGACTGATATATCAACGCACAGCCTAAACAGTTGGCCCTAGAGACATGAAATTTGGCGGGTGTGTTCTTTGTGAATAGAAGGTATCCACTAAGAAAGGGGTTTTCCATATTCCACCCCTAAGTGTGAATAGGGGGGTTACATTTTACGCGGACGAAGTCGCGGGCAGAAGCTAGTAAATCATAATAATTCTAAAAAGATAAGATCGCTTCTCATTTCCGTAGCTTCCTAACCTTTTCCTTCAAGCAGGAAGTGAAAAAAAGTCATTAACTTATTCTTGGATTTAGAATTTAGTCATAATCGTTGGTTATTCCGTTTATCCACCTCAAAAAATCCACCTCACGGATGCCTCAGGGTAGATACGCGGAAACGCATGTCCGAGACTATATTATTGATATAAATAAACTATACTATCTCAATGGATCCAAAGCATCATTGGCACAAAGGACTGAAAATGAAAAAACCCTGAAAATGAAAAAGTCTTGTCCGATGCAATAGTGCACATAGTAGTCTCGTGGGCAGCCGTAGCTCAGAAATGGATATGTAAACTTTATGACTAATTCATTAATTTTAGCTGAAAGACGTCCACTGCTGCATATAGGAAGTCCTCACGTGGTCCTCACCCAAACGTGGACCACGTCGGTCCGGTGGATGAGAGAGGCACAGGGCTTCAATCATCCAGAAAAATCCCATTACCATTGATGCTCCTTGGAATCCTTCATAAAATGTTTTCAACAAAATAAATAAAATATATAGTTCGTCGTGGTGGCCCGTCATTATCTGATCCGCTTCTTACGCCTCAAGCTGCGAGTTCAAACCCAGCAAATACCAATACTTATGGCTTTTCAGAGTTATACGCGCCGTCGACCCAGGCCTGGTCCTTACCGGACGGACGGTGAGCTATTTCTCGCCGTCTGCAAGCCCGCGCCAACGGGGGCAGGGAATTGGCTTTCGATTCCTGATGCCCAAGTACTTTCTAAGTCACTTATCCATAGACACCACAGCCCTGGACTTCAGTCTGTAATTACCAAATCGCAGTGAGCAAGCGCGTTGATCAAGTCCATTACTTCTCTGTGTGAGAAGTTGCCTGTTGCCAAATACCTAAATGTTATTCTTTCTTTTCTTTCCTTAGCCCAATACCCAGGACATGCATGACATAGGCAAAAATACGTTTTAAAGAAGCTCGCGGTCTATTGATGTTCATAATATGTCACGATGGGCGGGCCGCGGCGCGCGGGTTGCGTAAAGCTAAATATAGTAGCTGTGGGCCGCCGCGGCTTAGCCAGTTGATTGGGCAACCGGGTCGGGGGTACTGTGCCCGTGCGATGTAGTTTATTATACCTATACCTACCTACGTCAAGTAGTATAAGGTTGTAAAACGTAGAAAAACAACTTTAACCGGTTGCTGAAACAATTAAGAAGCCATTATGTCTCGTCTGAATTCACGTTTCCCGATCCCCGATACGAAGTGTTAAAGAGCTCATCGATTCCTGTCCCGTAGTAAAGTACGGCATTTCGTACAAACTTTCTAGCCCTTGTTTTTCGAAAAGAATGAACCGATTTTAATGAAACTTCAACGCATAAGCAGGATACAAAGGTCTAAAAAGTTAGTAAAGAACATTTTGGAAATATCTTATTTAAAAAAGATAATTGGAAATATTTGTTTCTATGGAAAATTTAGAACCGGTCTAATTTGGCTGTACCTAACACTATTTTTTGAAAATGTTCTTAACAAACTTTTTAGACCAAATTCGAATGAAATTTTGCACAAGAGTTCCTTTCTTAACGAAAGTGAGCACCATTCCCTAAAGGGGTTCAATGACAGTTTGTTTCGATACAAACTGTATTGAACTCGTACTTGATAAAAAATTGTATAAAAATCCGATCCATAGTTTATCCCGTTCAGAGCTGGTTTTACCAGATATTATTTTTTTTTTAGTCAGATATCTTTTAAATGTGGAATAAAATTGACGTCTGGCAGTTCTAAAGTCTGATTTTTAATTCGAAGGAATTCTGACAGCGGTAATTTTTTGACGCTTCAGATATCATAAGCCTTTTCTGTCTTGTCCTTTTTCTAAGTTATTTAAATGACTAGAAATTTTTGGATAAAATAACATAAAATATGAAAGAGAATGAGATCAAGTAAACTATATGACAATGTAAACAACAAACAAAACGTAACAGCAAATAAAAACTCAACAATAAATCGCAACAAACACCGTGAGCACATTAGAAGCCGAATAACATGCATGATAATGACACATTATAATGATTATAATTATTAATTGTCCCGAAGAACAGCCTAAGAAATCCAGGCCCATTCCATAAAATCTGTAGTTACAAGAAGCGAAGATTTTACAATCAAAAAGATTTTCCTAAAAAAGGTTTGTAACCCATGGATTAGTGGTCAGGGATTCCAGTGAAAGAAAAATAATTACCTTACTAATTATTGTATCTTCAATAATTTGATAATAAAAAATTTGATTACCATTTTAAAATTATCAGTAAATTTTTAAGTTTTAGTTTTTCTAATTGAAACATTTGAAACCTTAAATACAAGAAAGTTTTTTTTTTAATTTCTCTTAAATGCGTTCCGTTTTTAGTAGGACCGCTCTAATATTGGCAACACTTCGGAAATGTCAGAATTCCTTCGAATTAAAAATCAGACTATAGTATGGAAAGTGTCAAAAATTCAAAATTTATTCTCAGGACAAGACCTATTCTAGGTATAAAAGTTTGGTGGAATGCGCCCTCAGACAGGCGCGGCGGGTAGATTTGTGATAAGTATGACGTACAACCGCGATTTATTGATCGCGCGAGTAAGTCATATTAATATTTATACAAGAGCGCGACAATTGCGTACTCGTGCGACGCGTTTGCTTGATCGCAGGCTCGCACTAACAAAAT
Organism: Globia sparganii; assembly: GCA_949316385.1. NCBI lineage: Eukaryota > Metazoa > Arthropoda > Insecta > Lepidoptera > Noctuidae > Globia > Globia sparganii. Next base: position 9,083,867 of record OX438675.1, on the reverse strand, counting down.
TCAAGGGAACTTCCGACAATCGCGTTTCATTAGGAAAATATATTTCATGCGGACGAAATCGCGGGCAGAAGCTAGTATAGGATATAACTTTAATGCCAACAATTTCAAGAAAAAATATCCAAACTTCACGCACAAAACATTTAACACAGAAAAACTTAAAACACATTAAAACAGACATAATATATCATTTATTTAAAAACAACCACGGGATTCAACAGGAAATTTAAAATATACTTTGTAGACACAACACAATCATTTACAATAGTTTTACATAGTTCTGAGAATTTAGATACAGAGGGCGCTTTCGACCTGACCGTACCTTGGGCTTCCTTACATTCAAGGCAGTTTATTTCATATCCTTTAATGTTTAGGTCCTTAGTTCCAATATTATAAGGTACATTTTCGTTTGAGAGCACGCCTTTGAATCTTATCTTGTCATCGGCGCGTAACATTCTGGTGAAGTTACTGAAGCAGTGGTCGAAGACTATAGATATTTCCGAATGGCGTTTTAGTAAACCACCGCTTGCTTCCATTACAAGTTTAATTTCATATGTGTATCTGAAAAAAAAGGTTAAATTATAAATATAGCTACCATATAATTACGACAGTCTTTCTTAGAGGATTAGACAGACCTGTTTTTTTTTTTTTTGTGGATGGGATCATCAAATGACCCCTCCCGCTCTGGGTGGAGCAGAAGGGAGTGTCAGGCTCTTACTGACTAAAACCCACCCGTGTTCTTTCCTTAGCCCTTTGTGTTCCGGGGCAGCGGTAACCCTTTAGGACAATCCCGCTGCCCAGACAGACCTGTACTGCTCTAATTTTTTGCAAACATTAAGTTTAACGTAGGGGCGACCCTATTGTCAAAATCATGCACATATGCAGACTCCGGGCCACTACTGACAAATCCGTAATGGAAAACCCAATAACACTGTCCAACTTGGGATTCTAAACCCAGGACCCCATGCTCAGCCGTCGCGCATACGACCACTAAACTAACGAAGCAATCATGCAGTAGTTTCATTTTATGAACATGTCCCGAACTTAAATAATACTTCAAGGTGGATTTAGAAGACCAAAAGTACAGTCGGTGATAGCTGTTACCTGACCCACCCTATAAACGAACGAATTTGAACCCTCTGCCTGTAACATTAAGGGTTATTCCATTTGTATGACTTTATCAGACTCTCGCTATTCGATGAACAAATTGTAATATAATTCTGTGGCTAAAAGGTGGTAGTTCTGGTGCTAAAAGGGCCAAAGTCCGTTTTCGTGAGAAGTATGAAGTATGATTTTACTGCCAAAATTTTGTTTGAATATGATAATTTATTAAATGTGTGATAAATGGGCCTAAGAGTAACGACAATAATGTTATTTTTTAAATTAATATTGTCGTTATACTTAGGCCCTTTTAGCACACATTTAAGACTATGCCGACCGCACAGTGGCGCCCTCATCGTTTGTTTGGTTATTTCATACAATTTAGAATGAAAATGCAGAAAATAAGCACGTTAAGTTGTGCTTTACAAGATTATACGTTAATATTATTAGAAACGGTAGTTTTATATTGTTTAGTTTTATTATAATCCTTAAAACGGAATATAGTGGCCACTGTTATTCATTCTAAATTGTATGAAATAACCAAACAAACGATGAGGGCGCCACTATGCGGTCGGCATAGTCTTAATAAAGAATCATATTCAAACAAAATTCTCACCAAAACGGACTTTGGCCCTTTTAGCACCAGGCCACAGAATTAGATTGCTACTAATAGCTTATTTTAATTATTACATTCAAGTAGATCTGACAATTGTTACAATTTGTTTGGGGTTGGCACAGTCTTTTTCTTCCAGACTTCTCTATTAGTCCCACCTCTTTTCTAGCCATATCATCTTTCACACGATCCATCCATAGCTTCTTTGGTCTTCCCCTACTCTTATAGCCATCCACATTCATACTGAAAAATTTCCTCACTCCTCCGCATCACATACCCATACCACGACAACCGATTTCCACACAACTTCTCAGTTACCGGTGCCACTTTCAGACATCCTCTTATTTTGCAGTGACATCACCAAAAAATAAACCTCTACAAAAATAAAAATAAACTCACTCATTCAAATTATTTAAATGGCAGCTCTTCCCACTTTGGCGCGCGACGCTCCTGACAAATTCGCATTCTTTAACGGACTGCAAGCTCTCATCCCTTTGACATAAGGTCGAATATTCTTCACCGTAGTAGCACCTGAAGTATTCTTGAAAGAAGCTTGGTAACCAAGCCACAAAGTCTCTCCATCGATTCCTCACGTTTTTTAGTTGAACGTCTTTGACATAACCCTCCCAATTTACGTTGGCGCCATCGAGTATGGAACATTTAATTTGCGTGGCCGCCGTGTTATAATCCGACCAAGATGGAGTGTTACATTGGTTGTAGTAATCGTCCCAGTTGATATGATATGTGTTATCTTCATAGTCAGTTATGAATTCATTTTTCAGAAGGTTCTTGATGCTAGATTTATCGTCGCCTATTAATTCGATGAGTCCGGACGGGAGGCCGTCGTCTTGTAAGTTCATTACGAACTGGTTGCCTAAGTAGACCAGTGTTATTAGGCCGATTGTGAGCTGTGGACAACACAATTCATACAAAATTATAAAAGAAAGAAATAATATCATTTATTTGGCAACGGTTCATGAAACACGAAATGTTTTTCTGAAGTGAAACTTGCTCTACTAACACTTCATTTCAGAATCTCAGATATTAATAATCTATTTTAGCGGTATGTAGTCTTAAGTTGATTTTTGATTGATCGTTTGTATTCAAATCCTAAAAAAATGGTTACAATGGAATTCGAACTTTATCATGTGTGACGTTGAAATGATAATTGTCTAATTTATGATTTCATGTTTCGGATTTGATTCAATATCTAACAAATATTTATGTACTGTTGAATAACAATTTACAACATAACCTATACGCAGAAACGATCATTTTAATCACAGGGGCTTATAATTTTGATATGATATTAATTCATAATAATATTATGTCAAACCAAATATTAATTTTAAAAAAATACACAAACCTGAAACGGTGTAACAAACTTCTTCGTGGTCTCTGACTTCGCCAGAACACAGGTCGCGCCAAAACTCAGTCCGAAGCCGACCAGAACAGACACAGTGTAGAAGACACGGGACATCGTGATGTATTGGAGGAAGGCGAATATAGGCAAAGTCACCGTCACCACGCCGACGAGAGGCAGGAATAGGAATGAGCAAACAAGAGCCAACGTGCCTCTTATCAACCCGTATGTGGTACACCCGTGAGAACAAGTAATAAACATCTGTAGCCAACTCAACGTCACACAGTGAGGCAACGCGTACTTGAACACACCCTGCCAACTACTCCGCCTAGCCATACCCATCAATATAACAGGCACCATCAAAGAAAAGAACACCCTCGCGTTCAAGCAAAACTCAATGCTATTCCCCAGTATATAAGACGGATAATTCGACACATGCAAATCGAGAAATCGCCAGCCTTGGTGCACGACTGTATCTTTTTCGTAAGGATATTTGGCTAACACATTGATTCCAAAAGATAAGAGAGCAAGCAGATCCGGATACGACTTCCCGCTACTTCCGAATGAAATCAACGTGAGGAACATCAAAAAGAATGATAACACACAGAACTCCGAGAAAGGAACCCATTGAATCGCTATGAACGGATACAAGAAAAGATTTATAAACAGAGCGAAAAAGAATTGAACAAAAGGACCGAGATTGTTTCGAACAAACAGATTCTCAGATTCGTCTGGTTGTAAATTCCCATCGCTATATCTAAGAAATAAGCCCGACCATTTCCGAAAGTCAATGAACTGTCTTTTGGCATGCAACATTTTGAACGTACAAATAACCATGGCGACGAAACTAACATAGTATATGGCTAGAGGGACTAAGTGATACAGACTATCCGCACTGGCTGACAAATAGGCTATTAGGAGAAGAGATAGCTCAACATTCGACAGTCGGAAAGTAAAAGTACCGAAATGATATAGTAATTTAAGGTATAACACTTGTAAGAAAACGATGGGATGTAGAAACGCTTGGTGTAATAAGGGTATATGGTCTAGAGATTTAACACTTGGGTCTGTTAGGGTCAGTTCGTAACTGACTAAGGGCAGTTCTCCTTGGCAGTAGTCTACGGCGGCAGATACTAAGTTATCGACGGTAAGGTTCCGTATTTCCTCGTTGGGCCCACATCTTTCTGGGTATTCTGGAAAAGAAAGAAGGGTTCGTTACACTTATGTAATGAAAGAATGGTTTGCCTCAAGATTAGTTTTATTTAAGAAAACATATAAGGAGCACAACTAGCTTTCATGATGTCCACAAACTAGAGAGCTAAAAGAAAAATTACGAAAAAGGAACGTGTTTCACCATAAACTGGCTAGCTAGCTAATATTTTAAAAGGGTTGACGTGACGTACATTCTATATTTCAGATTTAAAGAACTAATCTTAACCTTTAGTGATAAAACCGCCCATTGTGGCACTCTATGTAAAATTTCTTCATTTATAATTGTAATATAAAAATATTTTTTGACATAATAATAAGTATTCTATCCATGTTCTATCTTAAGTTTGTGCTAATGTGGTGTGATATCTACATCGCCACATAACTACGCATCACACTGACGTCACACAAAATCCTGCATCGCGCAAGCAGAGTTTACCGCACAACTAGCATATGTCCAACGTCCCAACCTCAATGGTTGGGCAGTAGCCTACCAAACACAACACCCGTCTGGTCGGAGGATTCCCCCTCTTTTATAGAGGATAAGTGAACTTTACACAGTGTTCCTCATACCTCTATACTACTGAAGGTCGCAGGAATCCACTGAATGCGAAAAGCCAGAGATCCGGTCGATGTGCCAATGGTCGGGGAGGCCTATGTCTAACACTGGACGTCTTTCGACTGAGATGATAAAAGTTGTGCTCACAGATATAGATATACCTAGATAACGCAAGTATCACAATCCGTATGAAAACCAAGCGTGCCATTTTTTTTACTACCTACTATGACGTCAGAAGCGCTCTTTCTCACTCACGCACACCCAGCCAGCAGTACACAGGACTGAGCGCGAAAGTGGCGGCTTACGATTTTTGAACGTAAGTTGGTGCGATTTTTGGCACGCGTAGTAGTTGCTCTTGCGTTATCTAGGTGTATCTATATCTGTGGTTGTGCTAGTCAGGTAATTCTTCCATACAAAAGTTTATAGATAATTACTTCACTACTGTAGTTATGCAGTCAAACCCACGTCAACGTAATTTTGACTTTGAAAACGTATTTACTTCGTAGCAGTGACCCCGGTCACCAAACTACTGCCACGCTTGGGGCATTTTATAGCTAGCATAATATAAAACCTATGCAATAACCCGGTTTGAAAAAATCTTTTGCCATGGTACCTACAGCTAATGATCATCATCATCAGTTCACTGCCGGACATTAGACCTCTCCATTCGCACGTCATTTATCTCGAACCTCGGCTGCTGTCATTCAACTACCATGGCTGATTATACTGATCTACTGAGTAGTAGATTTATTTAAACTGACAAAATATTCGGGTTTTGGGTATGTCATCTGCCAACCCACTCTTCGTTCGCGTGGTGGATTACGACCCACTCCCTCTCACTGAGAAGAGGCCTGTGTCCCAGCAGTGGCTATACAGGGTTATTGGAAAAACATTAACAATCTCTTAAGAGGTCATTGTACTCATCATTATGAACAACTTTTACTATGGGACCAAACTGAAATCGCAAAAAAAAAATCAGCTGTTCCCTACATTTTGACGAGTTATGGGAACATAAAATGTAGGGAACATGTTTTTCCAATAACCCTGTATACATAAAATTCAAAGTCCTAACTGACTGATATATCAACACACAGCCTAAACCGTTGCCGTTGGCCATAATGACATGAAAGGAGGGTGTTTTCTTTATGAAGAGTAGGTATCCACTAAGAAAGGGTTTTTCGAAATTGCACCCCTGATAGGGTGAATGGGGGGAGGGTGAAATGTCACGCGGACGAAGTCGCAGGTAGAAGCTAGTATTTATATAAAAGAACACGACGACCGCGTAGGTGCTCGCGCGACAATCGCTATTGGTTGGGACGCGGCCCCAGTATCTGGCTTTGCACTAGCGCCGCGGTCATCGGTTAATAAATTTAGAAATTACCTTCATCTGGCGCGTCGGCAGTGCGCATGGTACCATTACTGTGTACCTGGTCGCCAGCGTGAAGTTGCGACGGCTGCAGAGCCTGGCCGTCGTCGAGGGCGCGCGCCTCTTCTGCAAATTGTAATAAGAGTATTTTATAACTGCTAAGTATAAAAAATAAACGTGAATAACAGAAATACAACACGTTTTAAAAATGTAAAAATAATAATAATCGATGATTCCTTTTTTCCTTTTTTACTATTCAAATTCAAATATTTTATTTCAGATAAAAATCCATATATTGTTAGTAGCAGTATAACTTAGCGTAATGTTAGTATTCATTAAAATTAATTACTATACAAGGTGTAACAGAATAAACGCAAGTCCTGAAAGTAGTTTGTTCATAATTGACTACTGAATCGATTTCAGTAAATTTTAATATTGGTATTTTTTCAAAAATTATGTATTTTTTCATACTAACCGCCCATTGAGCCAAATAAAATTACATCTTATTTCAAAGTATTAAGACTCAATTTTAAATGCATAAAGTAATGCTAGTGTCAAGACGATTTTCTTAATAAAAATAGCAAGCTTTAAAAAAAATAAGTGTTGGTCATTGTATTATGCTTTTAACTCAATACTCTAATTGGTGTGTATGAGGTCTTGCGTTAATTATGTTACACCTTGCATATGTATAAGAGTGTATAAGGTGTTAAAAAATTAACCCTACAAACTTTAAAAGGTGCTTTAGACCATCGAAATAAACAACTTTCACTATAGGACCAACTCTAAAATCACGAAAAAAAAATCTGCTGTTAAATACAAAAGTCCAATACCTACTTGACCAAATTGTATTAAACAGCTGATTTTTTTTTTGTGATTTCAGATATCAATCAATCAATCAATCAATTTATTTTCTCACCACAATATACATTTTTACATTGGTCAGATTCGACAATGACACATAATTCAGGTAAGTATATATTGTGGGAGACTGGTGCCTAAGTTAGGCTCGTGGCCTGTGTTTCAGGACACCAGGATCCCCCATCCCTTTACATTATCATTTCATAATTTATGTACTAAGCGCTATGACAGAATGTAGTAAGGTATCATTTAAGACACTTTGTAGTTTATTTATTTTGACTGATATCTAGATTAAGTATGCAAGACGAATGTTAGTAGATGTGTAGTACGGGTGATTGTGTATGGGTGTCAAGGTATGTGGGTGTGTGAAAGTGTATGATTGTCTGTAGGTCTATAAAAAAATGTTTTCAGTATCATTATAGTTTAATGTTAGTAGCCAGTCAGTTAGCCTCTTTTTGCATTTATTCTTTGTGAGATTAAAGGTATGTAGCATCTTATGAATTTTATTGTATAAGTAGCCACCTAGATAGCAGAAAAAACGCTTTGCAAAAATAGTTTTGTGACGTAGGTGATGACGCTCTACTGGGTCATATCGTCTTTTCCCCCCGGACAGGTTTGGATTATAAACCAAGAGAGTATGCTGTTTCAATATAATGTGCAATATAAATAGTTGACGCACTGTCAAGACTTTATTTTCATTATATAACTGTTCAGTGGGGTAGCGATACGGTCGAAAAGACGACACTTTCAGTATAGCTCTTTGGGTTCTTTCAATTTCTATTAGGGTAGTTTTCGGAGCTCCACCCCAAGAGGTGATGCAGTAGCAAATTATAGATTGAGCAAGGGTTATAGTACACTGATTTCATAATATTTTTGTCAAGTACATGTCTCAGCGTTTTAAACACATATATTAGTTTCCGCAATCTGTTACTAAGGGTGGTTATGTGGTCTTGAAATCTTAGGTTTTTGTCGATTGTTATACCCAGATATTTTACATTCTCAGCCCTGGTGAGTGGTTCACAGTTGCAACTATGAGTGAGTGGGTTTGTGCAAGAGTGAGCCACAATACTATTAGGTAATGATTGGGATGATCCATTGTTTTTCATGGAGAATGCTATGTAATTGGTTTTGGTTATATTAAGGGTCAATAAATTGTCGCGTAACCAGTTGGATATATTAAAGCCTAGTTGTGCACGCCCATAGACATCTTCCCACGAGCTCGCGCTAAATAAGAGGGCAGTGTCATCAGCAAAACTAATGATTTTGCCATTAGGGATAGTGAGCGTACCCAGATCGTTGATATAAATGAGGAATAGTGAAGGTCCGAGGACACTACCTTGGGGCATGCCGTAGTTGATTATTTGTTCCTCACTGATAAATTCATCTATCTTTACTCTCTGGGTACGCTCACTCAGGTAGTCTTTGAAGAGGTCCAGCGGAAGTCCTCTGATTCCCAGGCTTTCCATCTTACGTACAAGAATTGGGACAGAAACCGTGTCGAAAGCCTTAGCAAGATCTAGAAATATGGCCATAACTTTATCTCTATCTTAATTTATGATATGGTCCTATAGTGAATGGTGTTCAATTCGATGGTCTAAAGCACCTCTTAAAGTTTGTCGGGTTAATTTTTTAACACTTTGTATATTTATGCTTTTGTATAGTTGGTGATTGCCTCGTAGGTGCAGTGGTAGCTAATGCTGAGTATGAGGTCCTGTGATCGATTCCCAGATCATTCAGGCGGCGTTATTGCTATCCAATTTTTGTCAGTAGCAGCCTGGATTTGTGCCCGGCTGATGGCATAGCCAGTAAGGCTTAAGAGCGTTCATCCCGCGCGGGCTGGCAACGTCTCATTTTTTGTGGTTTTTCGTGATTATTTTATTAAATTTAAACCAAAGTGCAATTTTTTTTCAGCCAACGACCAGATCGTCAGTATTTATAATTATTTTGGCATTCACTCGAAGTGAAACGTCTGAACGCAGTATGAATCAAAAGTGAAAAATTAATTATTCAATAGTGAACCGATCCAACGATATAAGAGCATCTTTCGCCTACCGAATGGTCGAAAAATGAAATGAAAGGACTGATGTACCCATCAATTTCTATAAGTTTCTGGTGTACGTTCGCCAGTTCGGCGAATGGCAGCAACCTACAATGAATTATTTGAACACATTGATATATTTACATGCTCTTTGAGAAGGTTTCGTAGCTTTTTGTATGAGATACTTGAACTCTCAGATTAATTGTTTATTGTTTTAAAAATACTGTTTTTTTTATTGTTTTTATAATATTAGCGTAACTGTCATGCATGAACAGTTCACCTCCTAGTGACTAAGGTTTTATTTATTAATGGTAATCTGTGAACAGCGCTGTGGGTTACATTATTATTTAATTAATTTATGCTATTCTGTTTATAATATTGTATAATGTAGCTGCTTGTTGTTTTAATAAAATAAAATAAAATAAAAGTATATTTTTTTCGGTGTAGTGCGCACGTGGAATGAAACAAAAATTAAAAGAATTCAATTGAGTGAAGCGAGATCGAGTGTGCTTAAATAGATGTATTTTCTTTTTCTTTTCTTACCTGGGGAGTCATCGTCTGGAGAGTCGCTATCGTTGGGCTCCTTCCGTAGCGTGGTGCTACATATCTCACGGATGCGTCGCTCCAACTGCGCCGTAGTGATGTACTGCTCGCCGTTCGACAGGCTGAGTGTAAGAAATCGATATGATATGTTAAGTATATGATATTTTATTTCTGCAAATTAGTTGTAAAAACACTTTTACATTTTAACCCTTTGACCGCCACGGTCGTGTATAGCAGACAAATGAAAACGTGTCCAACACGCCACCGTCGGCTAGTGCCGACAAGAAAACACCATGTTTGAAGTACAAAATAATTCAATTAAATTCAGTTTTCTGTGTTTATACTTAAAACATGGTGTTTTCTTGTCGGCATTGGCGTGTTGGGCACGTTTTCATTTGTCGGCTATACACGTCCGTGGCGGTCAAAGGGTTAAAAAAAATAATAATATTTTAAAACTAGATGGGGTCGGTGTTTCTTAACCAACTACTCTGAGAAGACACACCGGAACAAACTCAGAGCTCAGTCTCGTTTAAAATCCAGACATTATCTTGGTCAGATCATTTGAGGACGATGGAGATTAGTGTCTGAGATGTTTTTTTTAAGAAATAATCACAGACATTTGAATGGACCTGTACTGTCAGTGTGCAACCATGTCCGTTCAGTTCATACTTATCAAGTTAAGACAAGATCTTACCTGGCGAACAGATCTCTAGCAGCTTTCCTGGCGACTGTCTCCTGTCGGCTGGCGGCGAGGCACGACTTCGCCCGAATGATGGCCGCGCTGTCTTCGTCAATCACTCCACTGCGAATGCACCTGACCAATACAGAAACATTTATGTCAAACGTCTGCCAAAGAAATAGCCCGTCTGAGGGCAAGACTCACAGATCGCACTCTGCTAAGTAATGTAAGCTAATATGAACATTATTCTCATGCTTACAATGTTCTTTAACGCATAAGCAAATGTGAGCAAGCGTTTTGTACGAATATCAACATTAAACTTACACAATAAAGTTCATATTTGTGTAAGACGGTTACTTACTAAAATAAAGTCAAAGTGCAATCTGTGAATTTTGTCATGTTTGACCTTACGACAGGTACAGTGAATAGGGATACTAAGGCCTGTATTACAGAAACTCACTCAAGACTCAAGCATAAAGAAAACTAGTTTTAAGCCATTTAATTACTTGACGGAATTTATAGGATTAAGGTGGATTCTCGGACATGCCTTTCCGTGTATCCAGCTTAGGGTGGATAAACGGAATAACCGCGCAAAGGTTAAGGAGAAATATTTAGAGTTGATGGCCAACCTTCAGTAATTGCAGAGGCACTAGATAAAGAAGAAGAAGAAGATAGTCGCAAAAACTGCCGCGCTGTTTAAAAACTTTCTTACATAGAATGATGCAACTCATCGCGAACTCTATCCCATCTGATCTTCCAAAGTGCAAAATCATTTAAATTACCATTCATTGAAACACGCTTACATTAAAAAAATTCAACAAAAAAAATACAAGTCGGAAAACTATCGCTCTACGCGTCCTCAGACATAATGCAGGTCTACTGCTGTTTATGTTTACGTGCACAAGGTATGTCAGTAATTCGTGACAATAGTGTATTTACGGTATTACCTCATATCATTATCGGGAATCTGATGCTATTTATTACCTTTCGCGGAATATAGGATAATGGAACAATTGCATAAAAAACGAGACGATTTACACGTTTTGTTAAAATATTTTATGACATGGCGTAATGATGACGTAAGGAACAACATTTTTCTACATATTTTTGACGTCCCATTGTCTATTTTATTAAATCGGAATAGAGGTTTTATATAAATCAGTGAAAAAAAATTATTCCGCATTTTCGGTGTTCGGTGGTTGTGTGGTCCTGTTGGTTTTGCTGTACTCTTTCGGCATACTCAAATGGACTCAGACGGAACTTTAGATTTTGCTCACAGAGATAAGAGGACGGAGAAAAGGGATTTAATTAAAATTACAGACGTATTTCATCATAAATCAAAAACTTTTCCGCATTTATGAAAATATATTTTGTAGAGTTCAATTGAAGCACTTTCATCTAATACATAAAATTCTCGTGTCACAGTGTTAGTTACCATACTCCTCCGAAACGGCTAGACCGATTTGTATGAAATTTTGTGTGCATATCGGGTAGGTTTGAGAATCGGCTACTATCTATTTTTTTTTTTTTTTGCAAAACGACGTTTGCGGGCTCAGCTAGTATTTTATAATAAACCACTTGATCTAGTAATCCCACAAAAAAAATCAGTAACCCATTTTGCCCGTATCGCACACTTGCAATGAAAACCATTTACAAGTTTAGTGGACACAGACAAAATGATCACCGTCGCAACAACTTTTAAATAGTTTACTTTTGGGCACCACGAGGGTCAGCACCCTAATTGCGTAACACACTATTGATCTCAATCTGAATCATTTTGAAGGATATTGCTAATCCTTTGCTTCATACGTTCGCAAAATGTGTCTGCTCAACAACGTAAATAACGCAATGAATGTTGTTGAACTGTCAAAATGAAACCCATTTCTACTGATATTGTGTTACGGAATTACCCCACAGGGCGAGAAGCTGTACAGGGTGGCGGTGACATCAACGCGCAACCAACCATGGAGTCAGTACATGATTCTGGACCCACCCGTTGAAATTTTTCATCGGTTATTAAAAAATAATTACCTGTTCCATACATTTTGACCGCGTACAAAATTTTTTTGTCAGTGTGTCCTAACGCTACGGGTTCTAGAATCATACAGTGCTGAATTCATGGCTACAGTTTGCGCGTCGACGTCCCATACCATCCTGTAAAATATCTACCACGATGGCTGATCGAAGGATAAGCTACGCTTGCCGGTCGTTCCGTGGATGGGTCCTCACGATACACATGACTTGCCAGGTACGGTACCTTCATAATCACTACCTAAAGAGTTTGCGAGTGCCAAGATCAGATACCCTTACCCGCGACGTAGCCGTATACTTCTAGACTTCTAAATATATGTTTATGACATTAATTTTACATTCTGTGATTACATCAATTCACACTCATCATCTGCCTAGCCTTTTTTCCAACTATGTTGGGGTCGGCTTCCCGTCTAACGTAATGCAGCTGAATACCAGTATTTTACATGGAGCGACTGCCTATCTGACCTCCACAACCCAGTTACTGGGTAATACGATGCCGATGGTAAGACTGGTTGTCAGACTTTCGGGATTCTGACTACCCGGAATGACTATCAAAGATCCACGAATGACAGCCGGGACCAACGGCTTTACGTGCTTTCCGAGGTACGGCCATCAACTCACACTCTGGTTTATTATTTATTAAAATTTTAGGAAAATTGTCTATATTTACAAAAATTTTAAATGCATCAATCACATTATTAATTTATGGGTTGTTGTTTCATTTTTAATTATTTGTACCTATTGTAGTATAGTAATTTAATCCAGGTGGGTACATCGTCTTCAAATATAAGTAATGTAAGTATACAAAATATTTTAAAACATTTTATAAGAGTAACTATAGTTTGAGTTTCTTACCCATTCTTCTCCATACGAAATTAACTACAATAAATTATATTGTAAATGTTGATGTTCAAAAGTGTCTTTTATGTCCCTCATTGAGGTTAATGATTTGACTTTACATTGTATTAAGTATCTTAATCAGTTGGTTTCCTGGTGAACAGATAGAGGATCCCTCCACACACTACCTAACAATAAACGGCCGTCCCGTGAGTATGAAGGGTACCAAACATTTAGTTAAAATTATTAGCCTAATCATAATCAGCATATAATGCTCCCACTGCTGGAGCACAGGGCTCCTCTCGGTGAGAGGAAGTGGTCCATAATCCACCACGCGGACCCAACGCGGGCCGGTGGATATCACATGTCTTGGAATTTTTGGTTCTAGGACATGCCGTTTCCTCACGATGATTTCCTTCGCCGTTTTGAGAGCAGTGGTGATGAAATTAAATAGAAAAAGTAAGGGCCTGACTGGGCTCGAACTCACAACTTAGCAAGTGATTCAGGCTCATAAGTCGGGACCGATATCGCTGGGCCACCACTGATACCTAAAATTATTAGGTGGTAAATAAAGCTGGTCTTCTTTAATAACGACTGGTCCCTAGCAGCCCATGACAGACAAAAGTAAAAGGAGAAAAACGAGGCCTTTGCACAGCAGTGAGCAGTGGGACAATACAGCCTCGTAAAAATATATAATTTTTACGAGGCCGTATGTTTTAAAAAAGTTGGTTAATAACGTGAAATAAAGCGATTTTATTATTTCAAGGCCCTTGTTTTTTTTTTTTTTTTTTTGTAAAGTTTCTACTATTATAAATTAATGAATACCTTCTCAACATTCTCCTGGCTTCTGGATGCGCTTGTTCAGTTGCACAGATCAACCATTCCAGGGCTTGTTTGAAATTACATATTTTGTCAGCTTCTAACTCTGCAACAGATGTGCATTAATTTAACATAAAGGAAATATGGCCCGTATTACCTCAAGTGTTGTTCTTTGTTTAAAAATATTTAACTAGCTGAATTGCTTTTAAAAATATTACCATAATTATTACAATAACATCAATCATCACAGTCTGTAATTAAATTTGAAAAAAATTGTCTTGAATTTGTCTAAAACTATGAATATTGTATTAGAGCCCAGAGCATTTGAACAACATCAGGGAAACAAAATGATACATTAGTTTACTGAATGAGAATTTGAAGTTGCAAACATACCACATTTTTCTTCCAGAAGTTGTTTAGCAAGGACCACTTGTGACTCAGCACAGCCATCCTCAGCCAATTGGTTACGCAATCTTCTCAGAGATCCTTGTGGTCCATCTGGAGCAAGAAAAACCTCAGAAAGTATACTACATATATTATACAAAAGCATCAATAGCTCTATGGCGGGAAATTCATAAGTGATAAATTAGTTTTAAAAACACTTACACATTAAAAGTAAATTATGTTTTAAAACCAGATGAGGTTGGTGCTTCCTCTCTAACTATCACTCTAAAAAAAACACTGAAGCAAACTCAAGAGATCACAGTCTCTATGTCCAGACATAATCTTGATCATGGACCATGCAGATTTAAGTAGATAATGGACAGACATTAGACAATGCTGTAATAATACTAGCTGTGCCCAAATTCTACTGGCATGATTCATTAATATTACATACCTAGTGAAAGAATATTAAGTGGTTCTGAAATAATATGCACACAGACAATAAAGTAGGTTTGTTTGTTTCATGTTTCAATTGGGCGTAGTTAAGCAAAAAGGATCCAACCCACAACATGACCGAAAATGAGTTAAGTATACCAAACTGCTCGTCAAGGTCTATATTTTCGATTAGCAAAAACAATCCAAGTAAAATACGAATGTTCAATGTCAAAATATTCGTATTTTACTTGGATTGTTTTTGCTAATCGAAAATATAGACCTTGACGAGCAGTTTGGTATACTTAATTCATTTTCGGTCATGTTGTGGGATGGATCCTTTTTGCTTAACTACATCCAATTTTTTTTCAATATGTTGAAAGAGACCTAAAACCAGTCAATATAACTAGTTTGTTAAATAATCATTTAATCTCAGCCTCTAGACACTCACAAACTTATAAGGAGTGTTGGATGATTTATCAAAAAAGATATAACATTGTACAAACACCTGTGTCAACCTTTCGGTAAACAGGCACAGTGTTATGTTTGGTACCAAATAAGGTGTCAAAAGTGCCTGCTTTTTATAACGAATTTTAGATTTTTTTATTTCAGAAACAGAAATGAATAAATACCAATTGTTGTAATCAATATATTTTACAATTGAAAAACAATAGTTTGTTATTCAGATTCTTAGGAAGAAGTTTACGGGAAAGGGCAGTGACAGCTGTGTTGTGGCATTCATATTTGGCAGCAACTATTTTTGTAGTAGGGATATCTACTACCTATAATACCATTACCTACAATAGTAGGTAGGTAATTAGTTTACTATCTCTATTCATCACTAGTTTGGACAACTGAAAGTCTGGAGCCAATATAGATGCATAACTACTTATATGATAGACAGTCAGACCGGCACTAACTATCGCTATTAACTATCAACCGATCCAAATAAAAAAAATGAAGAAGTTCAAAAGCCAAAGTACACCTTTAATCTGCAAAACCAGGCAATTCATGCAAAAACATAACCTAATGTATGGATACAATAGAATTATAAGGCTTTATAATCAAAATACAGAAGCAGATCAAACAAAATCCGTAATTATTATACTTACCATGTAGATTCCAACGTTTCCGACCGACTGGCATCACTGGGCATCACTTAATATATTTAAAATCGATATCCTACCTAATAATTATTTTCAAACACGGTATATTGTAAGAAAATAATTTGGATATGATAAAAACTAATAGGTGCGTATAAGTCGACCAGTTTTGATTACTTTACAGACACAACACAATAAAAATAAAAAATGTTCTTCCTTTTGATTTGTCAATATGTCATTGTCAATAGTGATTGCTTGCTTGACAGTGACAACAAAAAAGCAATATTGCAATATTTGCAATTTTTTTTTATGCTAATCTAACTAATTATTGCAAACAAGATATTTATCGTACCGGATTACTCCCGTTAGTTTCTCAAAGGTTCAAACTACTGATGTAGCGAAATCTCAAAATATCGAGATTTCTGTACACTTTTAGCTATATTAATATCTTCCGGAATAAATTTTATGGACAATGGTGAAAACTGTAGTCTTTATGAACTAAGAGCACACACGCACAGAAACAAAATGTGACTTTTAAAAAATTATACAGAATCGATAAATTTAACTGCCACGATTAAGATTCAGAAAATATCAGAAGATGAAACTATAAAGTATAAACGTAAATTAAAAGAAAGTAGGCACCAATCCGATCCTAGATGACAACTCACAACGTCCGCCTACATGTTCCACCCACACAAATACGGTCGGTTTCTTAAAATAGTACGCTTTTTAAAAGGATTTCCTGTGAAGATCAAAATAAAAATTTAAAAGAGGGATACGTTTCAGTGAGTTTGAACATCAGATAAATCTGTTTGAGTCGTACAGCGTACTCGTTGGAAAACTAAATCTTTATCATAAATTTTACTAGTTTTTTTTTTATTGAAGTGAAACTTCTTTACGCACGCTTGACTTGGGGAGTAAGCTGGCGAACGCGTGACGTAAGCGTTACGAAAAGTGTGATCGGGCAAGGCGAACGGAAGTTAAGTGGGGGATATAAGCAAGAGACAGCAGTGCGCGCGCACATTTTCTTTCTCTCTTCCTCTCATAGCCAAATACGTTCCGTATATCTAAGCACACTGCAGGCTTATTGTCTGTATCACAGTGTAGGAGCAAGAGAGAGCAGTGCGCGCGCACATTTTCTTTCTCTCTTTCTCTTATAGCTAGTAAATGAAATATATATATATTTCAGTCAGTAGTTCGTTTGCAGATGGAGCGAAAGAAGTTTCACTTCAGTCGTGTGGTCATAAGCACACTCGTTTTTTTTTCCAATGAAGATAAAAAGAGTAATATATATAGATAATGTATTATAGAACTTTGATATGATAATACACAGACACAATCCTAAAATCTCTCTATACCTAATCAAATTATAATATCTTCGTATGTCTCATTTCCATAAAACTCTTTCCAGCTAGTGTTTTGAAATCAGTAGGATTTTTTCTAAAAACATTGTAGATTGTTTCTGATTAGATAATTCGATAGTTTTTGCATGTACTACCTACCTACTACTTTAGAAGTCTTTTCTCTGTATAAGTTTTCAAAATACTAAGTATTGTATGCCAATGTTGAATGTATAATCTGTCGGTGTTCTTAATCGGTCGGGTTTCTTAATTATTATTTAGTTATAATTGTTCGGTTTACTTTTTTCATAATTATTAATAAACTTAGCTGTGTACGGGTCAGTGGTAGGAGTAGCACGCTCATCCACAGCTATTTACAACCCATCGATTCTATTGAAGTTCGTCTAACGGGAAAGCTACAAAATCGTAGCATAAAGTAGTAATTGTATGAAGTAAAAAAATATTAAGTATTTCGCAACATATCTTAGACATTTTGTACCATAAATGTTACTGTTTTACCGATAGTGAAACAAACGATTGTGAAAAAGCTGTGCTGGCCCGTTCACGGCTGTGTCACTGTCGGATGGTGAACAAAGAAGTGTGATTTCGTTAGTTCCAATTAAAACCGCACCCGTTATTTGCTCTGCGTACTATAATAATAATAGAACGAAGTTCCATAACGCGGCTTGCGGTAGGAGTTTACTGGTAGAAATCGTCACGTAAGGAAAAAGCTATATTATAAGCGACTTTCCCTCTGTCTCTTTCTATTATAAACGACCGTGTGTGTATGTACACACGGCTACACATCAAGCTATACAAAACCAGTTTACGCTGGTCTCCCATCGTACGGAAATCCTATACAATGTGAGATCAGCTTATACTGGAAATATATAGCTTGATGTGTAGCCGTGTGTACGTACGAGTATCACGTAAGGAACTTCGTTCCTGGTAGGGGTTCCCCGACCGTAGACGTTTTTTTTCTTATTTTTCTCAACCTAGGTCCCTGTTTTATTAGGTGTTATAGATGAAGGGATTTTTTTTTATGTTGGCAGCCCTACTTGGGACTGTGACTGTCAGTGTTTTGTCTTTCTTGTCAAATGTTAATGTCATTGTCAACTTGTCAAGTCAAGGGAAAGCTGCTACGAGAGTACGAGCATGCCAAATTGCCAAAGCAAAGCAAACCGAAAGCAATATCATATACTAAAAAGTATACTTGAGCAAGCTTTTGAAGCTCTTGCTCTGACTCTGACTGAGGAGTGAGGGGTCGTCTAGTCGTCTACTACTATAACTGTAGTTTCTGCTGTGGTATATCGTTCTGTGCTGCGCTCGTCTGTCCGAGTCTGCAATACTGTGTGCACGCCTGCACGGTACTTGCTTACAATTACTCAATGTACTACTATATTTTGAAAAGCAACGTAATCATAGGTGCATTTTAAGTTAGATTAAAGTGAAAGCAAAATGTTGACCCCACGTTTCAAGTTAACTCAGGACGATAATCACGTCTTTATAAACGTACACGCACCCTATACAAACATTGGTGATACAGAAATTGACGTAGATGGCGAAAATTTTCTATTTGTGTCCAGTCCGTATTTCCTGCGACTACGCCTGCCAGGCAGAATCGTCGATAATGACAGCTCCAAAGGATCGTACTTGTGTGATTCAGGGGACTTCAATTTAACCTTTGACAAGGAGACCACAGGTGAACATTTCGAAAATCTTGATATGATCACAAGTTTACTGGCTCCAGCAGATATCCCCAACATGAATCCAGATTTAGTTGAAATGTTAGAAGATGGAATCACTGTAGAAAATGGAAACAATGAAGACAATGATTATTCTAATAAATATACCTATGGATTTGCAAACAAACTCACAACTGAATTCAGCAACATTGGTATTGAATTCCCGCAGATTTTTGAATTGAGAGTCCCTGAAACCGTGTCAATTGAAGAACGTCAAACTAAGAGGGTACAACATGAAAATGATAAATTTTCCACAGACCATTACCTGGCTGACTTTTATGATGATGAACTACTTGAGCCATTCCTGACAGCTATAGCACCTTGGTGTAATCAAAATTTTAATAAAGAGATTGAATTTTCTGAAGAAGAAGTGGGTGTACTGAAAGAGCTACCAAACAAACACTATTTACTGAGCAAGACTGAGTACAAGCAAGTTCTTTATGGATTAGTTGATATTCTCTATGGATATTGTTATGATAAACGCACTACTTTAAATGAAAGCACTGTTGAGTCAGGGTGGACTATAAATAAACTCTCTTCAACCTTGAGTTGGTTCTGCACATTTAATGATATGGCACAGGTTCTCATCGCCTCCTACAGACGTGCATTAATTTATCCAATATTCAGAAACTACAAACTATGCATTAAAGTGAAAAATGATCTGGTAGCTCTGTTTAGAAAAGGAAAAAAATTTGTAGTAAAATGTTTGATTGAAATATATCAAATGTTTAATGCAAGTAATGATGCAAGATATATTCTGAATCAGTTATATATCAAGGATTATTTAGTTTTCCTGCAGAAATGTAGAAACGAGGAGCTAGATGAGCTGTACAATAATATTGCGAATATCGAAATCTCAAAAAATGATCTAGATTTAGACCTTGAAGAATTAGAGGCAGCTGCAGAACTAGTGAAGCAGGAAGAGGTTGACAGCATAATGGAGAATGAAGTGGCTGTTAAAATGGCCTCCATGTCATTATTAACTGGGTTACATAGAAGTAATCAAGTCTACATTAATGATGAAAGTGATGATGAATCAGATTCATCTGATAGCAGTGATGATTCTTCAGATGAGCTGGACTCTGACGATGACCCATCCTGACAGCCACGTGGCTCCTAGGAGTTAACCAGTCAAGGCTTGTGAATGGTTTCATAAAACTGGATAATGAAGCAATAAATTCAGTGATACCATCTGGTAATGTTTGCTTTGCTCTGCATTGACTTGTCTTGAAACTGAATGCAACTGTTTGTCAAGCCATAACTTACTGTGGTTAAGAAAAGACAATTTATTTTATGTAATTAAGTGGATCAGAATTAAGTAATTAAGCTTAGTTTCTGTGTGTGAAATCATTAGTAGTAAAAGATATATTCATTAATAATATCAGCCTATTATTGCCCTAGTATCGGGCAAAGACCACTTATAATTTAAGATTTAATTAATATGGGTGATTAAAGTCACAGATAATTAAGACTTCCTTTGTTGTTTAGGACAGGTGGCATAACACATAAAAAAAAATTAAAAAAGGTAAACAGGGTGGATTTTTGAGACCATTGTAGCTACTGGAAAACGATCTTAAGAGGCTGTCCTTAACTTTTCAGAAATGATATCAGCATTTTCAGATTTTGAAAAAAAAAAAAAAAACAGCCTGAAATCATCATCATCTGCCTAGCCTTATCCCAACTACGTTGGGGTCGGCTTCCAGTCTAACAGATGCAGCTGAATACCAGTATTTTACATGGAGCAACTGCCTATCTGACCTCCACAACCCAGTTACTGCAAAAACAGCCTGCAATAAAATGGGCAATTTTAATTTTTTTTTTCTTTTTACACCCGCGTTTATTTCGGTCTGTAGTATATAAAATGCGTTCCGCGATCAAAAAATAACTTTTCCGGACTTACAGAGTACAGTTAAATACAAGCCCAGTGGCAAGAGATATAAGGTAAAAGGAGACTGCCGAGCCCGAGACGTAATACTGCTTACTTAATTATACTAATAATAATAATAACCCCATCGTCGTATCTCCACGTTGATGTCGTGGTGGGGCTTGCGCGCTCCGAACTCTAGGCCTGTGCCGGAAGAGTTTACTTTGCCGGAACAGGTCTAAGGTGAGGAGCCAGACCAAGAGAGATACAGAAACCCGCAGGGCAGCATGTGGCGAGCTGTTGGGCAGTAGCGACCCCACGGACCCTTTCTCCCGGGAGAAGTCTTGCTCCTCACCTCTGGCTTGCCTTAATTGGCTGGCTGGAGTGAACACTGATGAGGAACAGAGCTCCCACCTCATTTTTACCTTTATTGGCCGGCTTGAGTGGAGATTCGCAAGAGCAAACGTGCTCGGGGGAAGGAAGTATTCCAGTAAGTGCTCGCAGGGATCTTGACCATCTTCCGGGCTCTGGGATTGTTCTGAAAGCCGTGGAATACCTCTCCACTCCTCAAGCACCTCAGGACATGTTGCCCCCTTGTCACTACGTCACTATGTGCTAGCGACAGTTTCCGGGGGCCCATTATTGAGTGTGCAAGTCACCCCCTGCCATTTTATCCGTGTATATATAAAAAATTGATCAGGCAGGGGCCATAGTTCTTCCATAGTTCTTGGTAACCAATCCACTTTAACCTCAAAAACCCATAGTACAACTTTTTATTTTTCCAATACTGCAATAGTCCTACACCAACCGAGGGTTATCCTTGGGTGCACTTTCATAGTGCATATAGGGATAATCGTCGGTTGGTGCCACATTTCATTAAAATTTTCTAAGGGGCCTCTGCGAGTTGGCTTCGGCCCCTCGTACGCCTTCCAAAGGACCGGGACCCCATGGTCCCGAGACATATAAAATAAAACAAAAATAATAATAATATTCCACAACTATCACACAACGCCATCTAGTCCCAAGCTAAGCAGAGCTTGTGTTATGGGTACTAGACAACTGATAAACATACTTATATATTTCTAAATACATACATATTATAGATAAATTACACCCAGACACAGAACAAATGATCGTGCTCATTACACAAACATTTGTCCTGGGTGGGAATCGAACCCACGACCTCCGACATAGCAGTCAGGGTCACTAACCACTAGACCAACAGGCCTGACACTACTGTGCTTTACCTACACTTTGTGTTAAGTCATATCTAGATAATCTAGTTTCTGAGAGACCATTCGCGAAAACCTACCCGTGAGAGGCGGAACGGTCGTACCTATTGACTTACAAAATAAAACATATTATAAGAAAAAGAAGACACCTTATGTGTAAGTAGGTAGCTCTACGTTCAATTTCTATCTACTTAGATTCTAGATACAAAAATTACAGCCACGCGAAAATCATCGAGTACCTACGTACTTGACTATAATAAAATTAAAACTAGATCATAATCTTTCGTTTCTAAATGTTTGAAAATACACAGGGTGATTTTGTTTCCAAACCAGTTTGGTTACATTCTGAACTTGGGTCCTAGACAAAAACGCTGAAAGGAACCATTGGCAGTATATTTAGGGATCCGTATCTCAAAAAGGAAAACGAATCCCTTAGATCACTTCGTTGTCCGTCTGTCTGTCCGTCTATCAAGACCCTTTTTCTCCGGAACGCGTAGAGTTATCAAGTTGAAATCGAAATAGTCAGGGCTTTTTTTTTGTGTATGGGAAATCATCAAACGACACCTCCCGCTCAGGGTGGAGCAGAAGGGAGTGTCAGACTCTTACTGACTACGAGATACTAATTCTAATTTTTGTTTTACTCGTAAAACCCACCCGTGTTTCTTCCTTAGCCCTTATGTTCCGGGGTAGCGGTAACCCTTTCGGACAATCCCGCTGCCCCGGCAGGCCCTTACGGGCCCCTTCCTTATACCTATTGCTGACATCTCTTTGAGGCGCGCGTGGAACACGTACGCGCCGTCCGGCACGGGCCTGCCGATCGATTCTGGAAAAATCTCACCGTTAAAAGTTAGGTGAAGTGAGCTAAGAGAGTCAACAGTTCAATCCCTAGCATCTGACAGCTCACTCCACGCTCACTTCACCTAAGTTTTCACGGTGAGGTGTACGGAGAGTTACCCATTACTCTCCGCCCGCAGGCCCGCGCCTACGGTGGCCGGGAGTCGTCACGCGGCTCCCGACCCAGGCGCCCGGAGCGTCTCACGCGGCGGATTCATGGGACATGAGGTTCTCTCCCTCAACAGTCCCGCCAGCTCCTTCGTTAGCAGGACTGCTTCAAATAGGGCTGCAATCCCTTGAAGCAGTGAAAAAATCAAACTCAGCGCAATCAAAAGATATGGGCGTGTATGTACCTAATGTACCTATTATATAATAAAACCTTCCTAAAAGTATGTAGATTGTACATCACATTATTGAAAGAATTATCAAAATCGGTTCATTAGTTTATGAGAAAATCACGGACATACAAACACATATACATAAGGCCATACAGGTATACAGAACCTCCTTTTTTGAAAAAATATTAAAATTTGACAGTCCCTGTACCTACTGTTACTTAGCCTATACTGTGCTGGCTATAGGCCTCCCCCAAACTGCGATTCGGCGGGTCACATCAGTCGCATGCGCCATGACCGCCGCTGGGCAACACAATAAGTGCCTGAAGGTGAAAGGCGCCGCTGAGGCCGGCACAGAAAGAGGTGGTGAAATGACCTGGTCGCGTGCCGTGAGAGTTGGTGTGTCCTAGTTTAATAAATAAAAAATAAAGTTTAAAAACTAAAACCCGACTACTGAAAAGGATGAAACAAGAAAGTACCTTCCCGTGGTCGCATGCTACCATAGCTTATAAGTATGTTAGTACAGCAAACGATCAAGACGCTTCCAATTTTACCTCATTTGTCAAATTATGACAAGAAGTTTAGAAGTTATGAGGGAACAGATGAACGAACATACATACCGGTCAAAATCATAACCCTCCTTTTTGCTTCGCCGTAGTCGGGTAAAAACTAACCGACACGATACATCAAAGTCGTACTTTAGAAAAATGAGAGGGTATGGAATGGGATTTTCTGCCCAAAAAAAAAAAAACAATATTACTATTTACAATATTTTTAATATAGGTGGTAAGTACCAAAACAATTTTAAAAGCTTAATATTGTAAAAAATCCGCAAAATCACTTCAATTTTCTACTTGACTTGTAGAGCTGCCTATCTAAAAGAAGATGAACAATATATTATGGTATGTTGTTCTACTGTTTAGTCGACCTCGTAATTCGTTTACCACTTTTAACCAAAACTCTCAGTAAATTGACACTAAAGGCTGATTTACATTTGATAAGTAGCTAGTACAGTTGTAAAAAAAAAACACGTTCTATTTTTGCGGCCAGTCAAGTGCAGGTGCACCATACCTGCTCATCACGCTCATCCCGACAGACACTTACAAGTATAGGTACCTAGATATGACACTTTTCAAAGCAAACTCACTACTTAATAAATGTAATTAGCCTCTAAGCCACTATTGGTAAACATTTGTCGACGATCGGTTGGTTGGTTCGGTCGTTAATTTGAAGCATAAGATTAAAATTATCTAACTGTCACATTGGTAGCAAAAGCAAGCGGGTCTCGGAAAGTCGAATTTCGAGCCCCGCATCGCTACTAAAGTTTGACAAGGTGGCCGTTGACGCATTCGTTTCGTTCGTTCGTTCGTTGCTTACCTCATTCAAATATACCGCAGCCCCATAGCGGCGGCATGTGCGAGTATTGCCTCTGCCGCCTGCCTCACCTCAAGGTGGGCGCGCGCCGCTTCGAACCATTTGGTGGCAGCTGCGCGCGACGCACCCTTCAACGAGTCCACATAGCGCACCGCTATTGCTAAGTTACCGCGTTCTACCCAAAATCTATCAAAATTAACAAAATATTACTCTCCTTTTCGCCAACCCGTCTTGAGCATGTGTGGTGATCAATGCTTGTGCCTTCTCTGTATTAGAAGAGGCCTTTGCCCAGCAGTGGGACAATAATAGGCTGGTATTATTATTAACCTCCTTTTAAACTCCACCGCAGCCGGATAAAAATAGGCATAAAAACATTTTATTCTGTTTTTCTGGCAAAAGGAGAATCTTAATCACAACAGATGAATTTTCCTACCTGCCTAATTTGATTATGAAAATATTTTAGTTTTTGTAGACCCACCTAAAATCCACAAAAAAATCGACTGTTTCATATATTTATGTTCATACAATTCGACAAAATGTGTCTGTATGCACTAGTAAAACTTAACTATTTTTTTTCGCAATTAGAACCACGTCTACCGAATAAGCCCTTCAAATGATCGATGTAAAAACAAGTCAGCCTGTATAAAACACTCACCTAGCTCTTTGCAGCAAATCAAAAGTATCTAAATGTGTAGGGGGCTGCAAGGGTGGTTTTTCAAACTCTCTCTGAGGAATTCCCGACATCTGGATAGAAAAAGAAAACGACTTTATACAGTTTTGCCACTTGCTTGTGGAGTAAATTGAGCATTGGCTGGATTTTTAACGTGCGAAATTTTGTCTAAAACTTTAGCGATAAAGTTGAAAATCTATTAAAGAAGACAGATTGTAGTAGCTTGATGTGCTGGCGTCTGTACACCCCTTCAAGTTGATACAAGACTGGGGACGGAGTTTATATAAGAACGCCCATTCTCCTTTCTTTATGGGGCCTACAATAGATAACGTCCTCGGAGTTAAACTAAGCTAACAAAATTAAAATTTTAAATTAATGTACCTACGTTAGCATAGTTGATAACTTTTAGGTGCATGCTGTGGTCTCCTATAGGAGTAGGTACATCCGCAACTATATTTTATCTCACTTCAATAATTATCAATGAATGAACATATCGATTTTAAATTAAAATTTATGGTTTAGTTTAGGTATTCAAATAACAAAACCAAAGCGCTCAATTTGTAAGTGGCACTAGAAATTAGCATTCACCGGTAAGTTTTCGGATCCATGTATTTACTTTTTATCAGATAATTTTGGAACATGCCATATAATGTTGTGTTGGAGATCCTAAATAAATAAACACCTACCCTCATAAAGAGCAGTAATCCCTGCAGCCAGGAGAGTATGTAGACTGGCATCGAGGCGCCGTCCTGCTCGACCAATGCAACGCTTCGCGCAGTCCTCTCCATCTAAACATACGCATAAAATAAAATAAGCCTGTATAATTATTTTGTTCCACAATGGCCCCGATTCTGTTGTTCACAAACTAAACTAAATTTAAGTTCAGTGCATCTTTTTCTTTCTATTTCATTAAGAAAATGACAGAAGATAAATATTAGTTTAGTCCTGTCAAATTAGTCAGCGCCTGACGTAAATTGACGTATTTTTAGTAGCCAATTTTTTAATCACGTCTAAACTTGTCTATGGATTATCTAATTTGACAGGACTAAACTAATATTTATCTTCTGTCCTTTTCATACTGAAATAGAAAGAAAAAAATGCACTGAACTTAAATTTAATTTAGTTTGTGAACAACAGAATTGGGGTCAATGTCTTTAAAACGAATGTTAAAAAAACCACGTAGGCATAGTCGAGCATAAATTTCTACGTGCATGTATTTATATCAGAAACAGAAAATATATAAATAATTACATTTTTTCCGACTTATTTAGGTCAAGTTGACCTCTTAATTGCTTTACCACTTTTGCCAAATACTCCTCGTAAATTGAAACTATCTAACTGTTACATTCATTACACCTATGATCGATCTCTGGAACACTTCGCACCATTGATATATATGTTACACTAGATTAGCAATTACCGCACCAAGGCGTTGCCACTAGGCTGATGGCCACAGCCATCAGCGTAGCTAACGTCAGTTCAGTGCTCTGTATGACGCCAACCGAAGTCAACCGAGTGACATGCGACAAAAAATATCGCGAAAGAGTGCGATTCAAGATCACAAAAACATAATAAATTAACCGGAATTACTTTCCACACGTAAATTAATTGTCTCTGTATTTATATCAACGTAAAAACGCAATAAAATGTAGAATTTTGTAAATTAGGTTCAGTGTTACCACTAAAAACTTAGTTTTAGTTTCCCACATTTGTGGGAGTTTTCAATTTATGGAATAAGTGATTTTAAATATTTTTTAATAATAACAACGTAGCAGGGTGCCTAAAGATGCAGCACGCCGTGAAAAATGGGTGGAAATAATCCGATTGCTGAGAAAAGAGACTGACTGGCTACCTACTAAATCATTCAATTTCATTAATAATAAAGAAAAAATATTCAAAAAGAAAACGTCTTAGTTATTTTCATTATTTACAAACTTCTATTACACATCCAATAAGAAATACATAATTCAAATATTTAAAAATTAATTTAACTTACCGTATAGGTAACGCTTTTTAAGGCTTAAAATGTTGGGTAAAATTTCGCATGGGTAGGCAACCCCATCCCGTCATTGCATGTTTATATTGCGGTCTTTGTCTAATCTAAGCGACGGTATTATTCTTACGACGTGTGTAAGTGAGACAGATATATGTTTACTTTTAAATGTTTAGTGGTTTCAAAGCTACGTCGTCGCGTTTATAAAGTGGCTACACTTTTTTGACACATTTTATTGAGGTTTGCTTCTCTAGTTATACAAAGTTGATACGACAGATGGGCTTTCCTTTAAACTGCCTATACTAGGTATCATTATCAAGCTCTTTACCAAAAATCAATTAAATTGAAACAGTAGTTTAGTCGCAAATGATTTTTTAAGTTTCTGCCCCGTTTGAACACGATGTATTTTTCCTAACAGCTGATTATGTAAGGTGCATGACCAATGCGTATAGCGCATAGGTCATGCACCTTAAAACGATAAATCTACAATACGTTGTTGCCGCTCTTACGCAAGTCATAAACCAATACGCACATAAGAGAGTGACAATCCTATTAGCAAAACATCACGTGCATAAAAGAAATAGAAATAGGTCAGTGTGTTGCTATTGTATCTTAGATCCTTGCGACACAAAATACCGAAAGTACAGAAGTCCACGCTCGGCGGTCGCGCTATGGTTGTAAACTTTGGCTTATGTACAAAAAACTATCGTGGTAGTGGCACTCGCATCTAGTTGTTTGATTTATTGATGAGAAACGAAAAAACCAATAATAACTAAAATATTTTAATTTTAATCTTATTGTTACATTACAAATTTGTCACAAAGTGCTACAAAGTCATGTTCGCTTTTACTTTACGGCGCGGGACTGGGGGCCGGGGCGCTTACCTAACTACCTAACTACTGTGTTACGTTAATACAAACCATCGAAATACAAGCAAATACCTACTTACCTCTCCGAAACAACTGGTAGATTAAAAAACGACAATTCACCGTTTAATGTTGAATTTAAACAACCGTCCACTGAACAGTTATAATTTTTTTTTATTGCTCCATTTTTGCACTTCATAGACGCGTGTCTCAAGCGGATGGCACTCGCGCTCGCACTAATCCCAATCAGTCCGAGATATCGTGTCCGTGAGCGGTGTCTATGTGTTCGTTGCTCGAGCGCACTTTGTATGTAGTTTGACTTCTGTACTCTCTGTATTTTGTGCTTGCGATCAGTAAGTGGGGCCTCCAAAAAACTTGTTTTTTCAGTGCGCCGACGCTACCCTTCCGGAACGTAGGTACGTACGCGGAAGCTCCTGCGCCCTTATTGTTTTGTCGAACTCGTGCGCTGACAATACTTGTGATTTTGTTTTGTTATTGTGATTGGACACTAAATAAGTTTAAGACAGTATTCCTTTTTTTTATTGTGACAGGACACGCAACTTGGGATTATTATTATTTAGTGTTAGTGTTTTTTTTTTTTTGTAATTGACTGTTTTTATTGTGATAGTTAAACTTTGGTTGTGTGTGTATAATTAAAGTGTTCAAAATACCTCGTGTAACTGACACGGTGTCAGAATACACTGATATGATTTTAATCTACGGCGAATGCCGTGGAAACGCAACGTTAGCTCTACGAACTTACAGAGAAAGGTATGGTAATAGCCGCAATTGCCCTAGGAATGCCCGCACCATACAGTTGGCAGTACAAAGATTACGGGACAATAAACGTATAGTGCTGTAACAGGAGGTAGTGCCACCGCGGCAAATGCCCGCTGCTTGGGACGAAAGAATTTTAGACAATTTTTCCCGCAGCTCGACGAGTCTCCACAGAGCCGCCCGGCAGTTTAGATGTTGCCATAGAACTATCCACAAGGTTCTAAAACGTAAAAAACGCAAACCTTCTAAATATCGGAAGGTGCAAACTTTGTTATCGAGAGACTTGCCGATCAGCAACAGTTACTGCCAATGGCTACTAAATAAAACATCCGAAGACCGTCATTTCTTAACTAATTTAGTATGGACCTATGAGAGTACTTTTACTCGGACCGGCGCATCTGGAATCGGCAAAATCTCCGGAACTGCAGTTTGGGAAATCCACCATGTGTTTCGAGTTACTGCCCGCGCGCGACGTTGGACGTTGTCACTTTGTTAGGTAGGTATCCAAGGTCAGTCACCAGGCCCAAGTTTTTATGAAGTTTGGGTTTCTCCTTTATTTACAAAGGGTGGTTGCGTTTTACTCTGATTTGTAAACTATTTAGTTTGTTTGAAAAATAAAAATTCTCATTTATGGCGCATTTTATTTTTATACCGTATCGAATTAATACTAAACACGTATAGTATACGTAGTGTAATTTAATGCCCCTCGGTCGTATCAACTCTGTATAGCTCAATGCTTCGCACCGTCTTCTCCATCATAAAACACACATACATATGTATACATTTCTTTCTACATGCATATTTACCTAGAATGATTTTTGAGTTCGTTCCCGTGTGGCGTGTCACAATAATTTTGACGGCTTCTTCAAGATAGTTGATTAGAAGTAAATAAATGTGGCGACAATTATACAGCTACGTACGAACATTACAAACCACGCACAGCCTTGGCCATCGAGCGAAGTAGGCCGTACGTCCCAACTACCAACCGAAAACTTTGGAGATAAATAATAACAAGCCTATACCTAAGGCAATTAGTAGGCATCGTCTGTTAGTTGACCAACAAATTGTAATGTGACGTCTTTAAGTAGAGCGCTCTACTTAAAGACGTCACATTACAATTTGTATGCAAGCCGATTTTTTTTTTCTCTTTTTCGTTACTGAAGACCAAATGTTTGTATACAGAGTTGATACGACAGAAGGGCATTAAATTACACTACGTATACTATACGTGTTTAGTATTAATTCGATATGGTATAAAAATAAAAAGCATCATAAATGAGAATTTTTTTGTTTCAAACAAACTAAATAGCTTACAAATCAGAATAAAACGCAACCACCCTTTGTAAATAAAGGAGAAACCCAAACTTCATAAAAACTTGGGCCTGGTGACTGACCTTGGATAACTATACAAAGTGGCAACGTCCAACGTCGCGCGCGGGCAGAGTAACTCGAAACACACTGTGGATTTTCCAAACTGCAGTACCGGAGATTTTGCCGATTCCAGATCGGTCCGAGTAAAAGTACTCTCATCGGTCCATATTAAATTAGTTAAGAAATGACGGTCTTCGGATGTTTTATTTAGTAGCCATTGGCAGTAACTGTTGCTGATCGGCAAGTCTCTCGATAAAAAAGTTTGCACCTTCCGATATTTAGAAGGTTTGCGTTTTTTACGTTTTAGAACCTTGTAGATAGTTCTATGGCAACATCTAAACTGCCGGGCGGCTCTGTGGAGACTCGTCGGGCTGCGGGAAAAATTGTCTAAAATTCTTTCGTCCCAAGCAGCGGGCATTTACCGCGGTGGCACTCCCTCCTGTTACAGCACTATACGTTTATTGTCCCGTAATCTTTGTACTGCCAACTGTATGGTGCGGGCATTCCTAGGGCAATTGCGGCTATCACAATACCTTTCTCTGTAAGTTCGTAGAGCTAACGTTGCGTTTCCACGGCATTCGCCGTAGATTAAAATCATGTCAGTGTATTCTGACGCCGTGTCAGTTACACGAGGTATTTTTGAACACTTTAATTATACACACACACAACCAAAGTTTAACTATCACAATAGAAACAGTCAATTACAAAAAAAAAAACACTAACACTAAATAATAATAATCCCAAGTTACGTGTCCTGTCCTGTCACAATAAAAAAAGGAATACTGTCTTAAACTTATTTAGTGTCCTATCACAATAACAAAATAAATTCACAATTATTGTCAGCGCACAAGTTCGACAAAACAATAAGGGCGCAGGAGCTTCCGCCTACGCACAAACAGCGGTCGTTGTGCCTCACCCTTTGCAAAAGTTTTTCGGTTGCACGATGAAATCTTAGTTTTCAATGCCTTTTTTTTGTTTGACCAATGAATGAAGGATGAGCCTTTGTTATAAAAGTCAATTGTTTTTGTTTGACCAATGAACGAAGAATGTTGCCTAAGAAGGATGACCCTAAAATGAACAATGGTCCTTTTCTTAAACGTTAAAAAGTAAGTAGATGATAGATGTGTTTTTGTTGTTGATATGTTTTTTTGGTGGTGGCGTGTGCTAGCCGACATAATATGGCAAATAATTTATTTTAATGTTTTTGTGTTGCGTAATGTAAATTGATTATTTTGCATTTGCATACTATTGTATAGAATCAAGTTTTTCTAAATGAACAGACAGGTGTGCTGCTGGGGAGTTTGTTGTGCCACTTCTTCTTCTCAGCTAAAGCACTAGGAAGTGGTGAAGTGTGGGCGTTTTGGGGGTCTGTCTAATTATGTAATTTCGACGTTCGAAAGTGCTGATTCTCAGCCTAGTTTTAATAAATGACTTTTAATTTTGTTTAAACATCTAAAAGTGTGTTTATTTTTGTACGCTCTATTTATTACCATTATTCCTTAATATTTATATGGATTAAAAAGACTAGACTTATTAAAGATTAGACATTATTCATATAAAATACATACGCTAATGACTTTCTTCTGCCGGTTATTTTAGAACAAAAATAATACCTACTTACTTTGGATTCTCAACATCATTCACATCTTGTGTCTTACCTAGTTAGTACTACCTACTTTCATAAGTAAAAATAAAAAAAGGGGACAATAACCAATATAAAATGAGTAGAAAAAAAGGTCTGAAACAATAACCCAACTACCTCGAAGGTGAAGAAAAAAGACAAAGACGCCTTTCAGAAATATGCCTTTTGTTAGAGAGGAAAAAATTGATCTAACGACATTTGTGGTCTACTATAATAACTATTTATATCGTTCAACTCGTGTATTATTTCGATATCTGAATCCGAATAACTGTAATTTTCAATTTTAATAACCACAAAACAAAGCTTCAATGAATAGATACATAGAAATGTAGAAATGTTTGAAGCGGTCATTTGATGATAAATTCCCATCCACAAAAAAAAAGGTCAAGCAAGTTGTAGTATTTTTGAAAGATCTTCACGACAAATTATGCCATCTGGCCAGTTTACGGTCAAGGGCTGACAGGGACATTCTACACGGCTGCAAGTGTTAGAAGCCAAACAATGATCAAGAACACTATGGATACCAGATGTTGCATTGTTACAAAAATCTAAGAGTGTCTCAGCTTAATGCTTTGTTTTTTTTTTTCATAACTCGTTTAGAACCCCTTTTTTACAATGTGTAGCTGAAGCGCTATTGGTGGACAAAAACAATGCAGTCTCCGCCTGCATTGGTAGCCACTGGCCCGTGCAAGCGAAAAGCGCCCTTACGGTGGTGAGGCACAAAAACAGTCGATAGTACCTACGTTCCGGAAGGGTAGCGTCGGCGCACTGAAAAAACAAGTTTTTTGGAGGCCCCACTTACTGATCGCAAGCACAAAATACAGAGAGTACAGAAGTCAATCTACATACAAAGTGCGCTCGAGCAACGCACACATAGACACCGCTCACGGACACGATATCTCGGACTGGTTGGGACTAGTGCGAGCGCAAGTGCCATCCGCTTGAGACATGCGTCTATGAAGTGCAAAAATGGAGCAATAAAAAAAAATTATAACTGTTCAGTGGACGGTTGTTTAAATTCAACATTAAACGGTGAATTGTCGTTTTTTAATCTACCAGTTGTTTCAGAGAGGTAAGTAGGTATTTGCTTGTATTTCGATGGTTTGTATTAACGTAACACAGTAGTTAGGTAGGTAGGTAAGCGCCCCGGCCCCCAGTCCCGCGCCGTAAAGTAAAAGCGAACATGACTTTGTAGCACTTTGTGACAAAGTAATGTAACAATAACATTAAAATTAAAATATTTTAGTTATTATTGGTTTTTTCGTTTCTCATCATCATCAATAAATCAAACAACTAGATGCGAGTGCCACTACCACGATAGTTTTTTGTGCATAAGCCAAAGTTGACAACCATAGCGCGACCGCCGAGCGTAGACTTCTGTACTCTCGGTATTCTGTGTCGCAAGGATCTAAGATACAATAGCAACACACTGACCTATTTCTATTTCTTTTACGCACGTGATGTTTTGCCAATAGGATTGTCACTCTCTTATGTACTACGTATTGGTTTATGACTTGCGTAAGAGCGCCAACAACGTATCGTAGATTTATCGTTTTAAGGTGCATGACCTATGCCTGTAGACATAATCAGCTGTTAGGAAAAATACATCGTGTTCAAACGGTGCAAAAACTTAAAAAATCATTTGCGACTAAACTACTGTTTCAAT
This sequence comes from Globia sparganii, assembly GCA_949316385.1. Classification (NCBI taxonomy): domain Eukaryota; kingdom Metazoa; phylum Arthropoda; class Insecta; order Lepidoptera; family Noctuidae; genus Globia; species Globia sparganii. The sequence goes on along the minus strand of OX438675.1, from coordinate 9,050,223 downwards.
TTAATTGATTTTTGGTAGAGAGCTTGATAATGATACCTAGTATAGGCAGTTTAAAGGAAAGCCCATCTGTCGTATCAACTTTGTATGTTTAACAAATAAATGTTTTCATTAATTAATCTTGTTCATGCATCGCTTCAGTAAAATATATTACTTACTACGCGGAAACTGTCTCGCAGCACGCTTTCTGGAACAATCCCATTTTCGCGGACAGATTTAGGGATTGACTTCAAGACAGTCAATACTAGCTTGTCGTCATCGCCTATAAAATAAAAACATTCAATGAGAACCCATACTACTTGAATTTAGTAAAAAAGAACAATGGATAATTCTGAGGAGCCCGTACCCGAAAAAAAATTGATTGTTGCTTTATGAACTTATGTCTATCTTTTATTGAAATTGAAATTGAAATTGAAATTGTTTATTGAAATAATTGATTTACATAAATATTTACAAATTAGGGCCTTAAACTAGAGGTACGTAACAAATAATTGGATTCTACCTGAACTAGGAATTAACCTGTATCTCAGGTATCTCACTCAAGTGCTTATACGTAAGTATTATCTAAAATGTCTACAAATAGTAAATACCTAATTTATCTACTTTAATTATGGCTATATTTAACTTGAGAAAATAGTAAGTATAATGCTACTTTTTTACATCATCGTAAGATATTCATTTTACAACCGTATTCTATTACTTATGATTTTCGCAATGTTACTTTTAAATAAGGTCGCGTTTACTTTGTCATACAGAAAAATTTGCCGTGTCAACAAAATGTTAAGATTGCATGTTTAGGTACCTACTTATAATATAAATTGTAAAAACTAAAAACAAACATTTATTTTACGTACTTATTATAACTAGTTAAAGACGAAATACGAATAATTATATAACATAAAGTAAAAGTAAAAAAGGCTTATAGAGAAACATTGGTGGTCTTATGCGACGTCATTATAATCTATAGAATTAATGTATCTTGTCTCAGCAATTTTCTTTGCGGGGCATTTTTGGTCGCCTGTTTTGTGGTCGCTCGGTTTTTTTAAAACGCAAGCATGTTGCACAATGTGACGGTTCAGCATGTTTAGTGCACTCATTCACCTGATGACCCTGTTCCCCACAATGTCCACACGTATAGGTAGCCTCCCGACAAGTCTTTGCAGCATGTCCATACTGTTGACATTTAAAGCACCTGGTCACAAGTGTGAAGTCCCTCACTGGGCAGGAAGTCCAATTAATGAACACTCGAGTTTGATTTATAAGCGCCTTTCTTATGTTAGCAGTAACTTCAAGAATAAAGTTGCACGTAGGTCCCTCTTTTTTACCTGACTTGTGACTTAAATTTATAGAGGTCAAAAAAGAGTCCCCGGAATCATAAACTTCTTGATCACTTAAAACGGTCGGTACTCCTATAACCACAATTCTTGGTCTTCTCTTATGGGGCTCTTCCACTTTCAGGCCAGAACTACTTAGCTGGGATGATTTCTTAAGTTTTTCTATGTCGTCTTTGGTCTCCGTGCTGATTATAACGCCTCCGTTTTTTGTTTTGCGCAGTCCTCTAACGTGCAATTTCATTTGTTCAGGGCATATAATTTTTTGTACAAGAGATTTAGTGTCCTCACTAGATTTTAATTTATCCGGTGGATAAATTGCAATAGAACTGACGTTATTAGGACGCAAGTAATTATTTCTATTGGTTTTTACCATGTCAGCGAACGAAACATTTTCTGCCATCGTTGGTTTAGCGCAGTTTTCTTGAATAGTTTTCTTGATATTTTCGAGGCAATCTGTGAGGTCACCCTTTTCTCTCAACACTAATTTAGAGTTTTGTATTTCTTGGGCCTTTAGCTTCAAGTCCTGGTAGTAAACCGCCATTTGTGAAACGCCATGTCCAACCTTGCGCGATAGGGAATTGATCCTCAGCTTTTGCTCGGAGTTCAGCTTTCCTTCCTGAGCAATGGTACGGACTTCATTTAGGCATGATTCAATTGAGATCAACCAGTTACTAATGTCCCTGGTGTCCACTGCATGAATTTTTTCTTCAGCTGCATGGTAAGGTATTTGAGATATGCTGGCAGGGCTGCCTGGTGGTGGGATCTTCCGAGGGCTGTTTTCACTATTTGACATACTTAAGTCTTAAATGATTCTCATAATTAAATGTTATTCACTAAAGTAAATCACTAACTTAGCAAAAAAATGCGCGATTCGTTTTCTAGGTCACAGATCACTTGGAAATATTTTATCGACATATGATAAATAATTATGCTTATAAAATTATACACACGTCTGCTCTACATGAGTGTCTGCAGAGAATAGCCTTTTTATGCCCTCAGGGAGTAGTTTAATTAATCCTAAGAAAGCAAATTGCGATTGTTTTATTTAAAATCCTTAAAGCAGAAAATAGTGGGCACTTTTTCAGTTTTCACGATTATAATTAAAATATAACGTTTGTAATAATAATAACGTTAATCTTGTGGAGCACAACGTAATATGCTTATTTTCTGCATTTTCATTCTGAAAGAAATAAGCAAACAAACGTTGAGGGCGCCACTGCGCGACTGGTATCGTCGCCGGTGTCGTCTTAAGTGTCCTGGTGCTGGTGAAAACGGGCAAAAATCACTCTATAACTTTGTTTCGTAATCTAACTACTAGGTAGGTACATCAAGGAAACAAAACACTCTACTAAAAAGTTTATAGTGGGCTAAGAATAAAATCTGAACTGAATACCGGATGCCTTCTCAATAGCTTTCAGTTCTTTGTCCACCCTGACATAAGGGTCTCCTTTCTTGGTGGCTGCGAGGAGCGACGCCCCGGCCGCCCACAGCTCTTGCGACCGACGAGTCTCACGTTCCGTCTTGAGACGAACTGGATGAATAGTAATAATTCAACATTTTTATATCAAGGGTAACCCGCGAAGTTTAAAATTTTCTTACTTTCTTTGTAATTTTCAAGTCAGTGTCTGGTTGCATGTTGATCAAAGTGTGATTCGCAACTATAACCATTAATAGATACGTATTTAAATAATTACAATATCATCATTTCACGAAATAGTTATTCAATATGGAGAGTTGTCTTGATGATTTTAATAATAAAAATTCTGTAAATACATATTTGTCCCGGCCGTGAATCATATTTTGACCAACATAACTTGATACTGACCTGCAAATTGAAAAAAAAAATACTAAGAAAGCATGTTGTGGGCTAGTCTGACGTTTTCGCATTAAGGCTACCTTTCCAGCAGAGGTGTGTGGAGGTAGCTGAGCTGTGAAGCTAAGCTACGAAGCTATGGATACAATTAACAGAACGTACGCACAGCTTTGATTAAAAATAATTTATTTGCTGAAAATACAGGTGTTACTAATAATTTACCACAGCAGCATAGCTATTCACAACTACTCGATACGCTTCCGTACTGTAGGTATCGAACATCAATCAATGTTATCGTAGAAGTCCTATAAACGCTATTCACAAGTCCAAAACCCGAAAATTTTGTCAGTTTAAATCAAACAGACGACCACTATTCTTCCGACAGCTGTTTGCTGTCGGGGGCAAGGCAAACCAGCACCCTAATTGCGTAACACACTATCAATCGGAATCTGAATCATTTTGAAGCAAGTTTCTAATCCATTGCTTCATAAGTTCGAAAAATGTGTCTGCTCAACACGTAAATAACGCAATGAATGTTGTTGAACTGTCAAAATGAAACCGATTCCGATTGATAATGTGTTACGCAATTGCCCCGCAGGTTATTGAAATGTGTAATTTTCGATACGATAACTTGTCGTATGGTTGTGAATTAGGGTGCAGTTGTAAAGGTTGGTGGTTTTTGTACAATCCATACGTTGCCTGTTTAGAGAATGAAAATAAATTTTACATTAATAAACCTTATGAGAGGGTGGGTTAAAAATCCAGTGAGAGATAAAATCCCGCCGCGATATTTATTATACGTCCATGCGAACGTGGGCTTATCCAAATAATAATTTCCGTGACTGTTTTTTTTTTTACATAAGAAAGCAATATGACAAGAAATACCGTTGAGTTTAGCTTCGACTACTTTGAGCTTCAGAGACATTTCTTCAAGTGCTAAAGCAAATATCTTCTTTTCAGCTGCCACTTTCTCGGCAACCATTTTATTGAATTTTTCCATTACCTGAGTCAGAAGAATATTCAAAAATCTTATCACTATACAGTGTCATACCTTTTTTTTTTTTTTTTTTTTGTGGATGGGAAATCATCCAATGACCCCTCCCGCTCTGGGTGGAGCAGAAGGGAGTGTCAGACTCTTACTGACTAAAACCCACCCGTGTTCCTTCCTTAGCCCTTTGTGTTCCGGGGCAGCGGTAACCCTTTCGGACAATCCCGCTGCCCCGGCAGGCTTCGGCCCTTTCGGGCCCCTTCCTTATGCTGACATCTCTTTGAGGCGCGCGTGGAACACGTACGCGCCGTCCGGCACGGGCCTGGTCCTGATCGGACGGAGAGTTACCCATTACTCTCCGCCCGCAGGCCCGCGCCTACGGTGGCCGGGAGTCGTCTCGCGGCTCCCGACGCCCGGGGCGTCTCCCGCGGCGGCTGGGACGTGAGGCCCTCTCCCTCAGCCGTCCCGCCACCTCCTTCGCTAGCATGACTGCTTCGCAGAAGGAGGTGACTGCCTCCCACTCCCTCTCGCCCCGGACCATGGCTTGAACCAGGGCCGGGCGCGAGAGGTCGCCGCCGCTGCCGCTGCCGATCGCCTCTGCGAGAACACGGCGGTGCTCCGCCCAATTGGGGCATACCGCCACCGTATGCTCCACCGTGTCCTCCGGGCGACCCTCGCAGTGGTGACACCCGGGCGTATCCTCCCGCCCGATAATGTGCAGGAACCTCCCGAAACACCCGTGTCCGGTGAGGACCTGCGTCAGGCGGTAGGTGAGGGCGCCGTGGCGCCTCTCTAGCCACTCCTCAAAGAGGGGTCTTACCGCCGCTATCGCGGCGTGCCCTGCGCTGGGTTGCGACAGTCGCTCTTTCCATGCCGCCATGAGATCGCGCCGGAGGTCGGTCCGCTCCGCTGCGATTTGCCGCGGAAGCGGAGTTTCCCCCCGGCGTAGTGCCTCCGCGCGCCACTCGTACAGGCGCGCGAGGACTATCGCCTCCAGATCCCACGGCGGCAGTCCGGCAAGGAGGCTTGCCGCCTCGCCCGAGATCGTGCGGTACCCCCGGATTAGCCTTACGGCTACCACCTTCTGGGGCGCGTTCAGGTAATGGGCGGCTCGCCGCCGCAGTGAACGCGCCCACACCGGGGCCCCATATAGGGCCATGGACCGCACGACCCCCGCGTAAAGCCTCCGGCAGGAGGCGTTTGGCCCCCTCAGGTTGGGCAAGAGCCGCTTGAAGGCGGCCCCGGCCCGTTCCAATTTGGGAGCCAAACGTCGGAAGTGCTCGACGAAGTTCCACCGGCTGTCGAGGACGAGACCCAGGTACCTCATCGTTGTCTCGACGCCGATGTGAACCCCTCCTACCGTTAGTTGGGATCCCGAAGGCGGCCCATTCCGAGGCCCATGAAAAGACATGGCCTCGGACTTGTGCAATGCCACCTCGAGACCCAACTGCCGGATCCTCTCCACCAGTGTCATACCTTAAGAGAAAACACTCCCTTCCTTGTATTGTGTGTTGTACTCATGAAACAACTTTTAGAAGGTGGAAACCTGAAATGTGAAATGTTCCCTACATTTCACATTTCAGGTTTTTTTTAAATTTTTAACTGTTGGTCCCATAATAAAAGCATAAGCCAAACCCTGTATAATTTTTATACCACCTAACTCTTACGAATTAGATGGTAAAATTAGCAACAACACACGGTTTCGAACAAAATAGGTGGGAGGTGCTCGTCTTCGCCGGTTTTTTGTAACAAATGAGGATAATATGCAGCTTCAAAATCATTAAACACACTGGCACACTGAGTAAATGATTGTACAGAGGCCAGCACACCAAGGTACCTCAATAAATAATATATTTATCTATATAATATAGATAAAGTTGAAAATCTATCAAAGAAATTTGACAGATTGGGATAGCTTGATGTGCTGGCTGCTCTGTACATAGTGCTTACACGAATACCTACAAATCTCGAACGTGCAAGCCAAATTTATCTCAAAAATAAACAAAATTAGGCATAAAATCCCCCGTAAGGAATTTGTAGTTTGTACCAACCTGTGACTCCATCAGTGCCAGTTTGTTATGCATGTCCGCCTCGTGCTTGTCGTGTAGTTTTTTCATGCAATCCTTCAAGATTTTTTCATTCGCTTTTTTTTGTTCTTCTTCCTGCACATATGATGAAATAAAGAACCTTATATTTCGTTACAAATATCTAATAAATACATAATTTATAAACTATTTACTTATTCAATATTATAGTCGACCTCGTAATCGCTTTACTGCTTTAGACATTAACAAGTACATCGATACTTCACTAAGGTTGACTCTATCTAACTTCAAAACAAAATAAAAAATAATAACAGGTACAATGAAATAAATTAACAATGTTTGAGAGTAACTAAAATGTAAAATACTAGTATTCAGCTGCATCCGGTTAAACTGGAAGCCGACCCCAACTTAGTTGGGAAAGGCTAGGCAGATGCTGATTGAGTTAAACTAAAAAAAAAAAACACTACAGTAGAAGTGTGATCGTGAAGGTCAAAATGTTACACATTTTCGGTCTGGCTCTCATTCGCCAAGTGTGCAGAGTATAACGTGTGATAAGGAACTTCGTTCCAAAAAAACCGGATGGTTTTAAGACGTGTAAGTGACAATTAACCTTAGGGTGATAAAGTAATTCTGAGGTCGACTATATAGTTTCGGTTTATAGTTTTAAAGTGAAGTATAGGAAGTACTTAGTTATAAAATGTTTATTAAAATCAATATTTATCTTGCCTAGTCTAGTAAGAGATGCATAAGTAGCTAAACAACTAACCCTCGTCTTGTAATTCTTTTTAGAATCAGCTCTCTTCTCTTTGATGGCATTTGCCAACAATATTGGTCTATTTTTCGCGGATTCGCGGGTTTGCGGTAAATCTGGAACATTAGTCATTAAGTTATTGTTTAAAGTCTGCACCTTTAATTGTACACGGATCTTTGGCCATTGTACCTAACACCGCCATTTTTTTTCCGTACAATTTTCGTGACAATATCTTTTAGGTTTACCAACAACGCCCCCTAGCGTGCCCACGGACAGTACTGGAAAAATTGTTCGTATCTGGTAAAGTAGACGCCTGAAGGAGGACATTGTTGACCACGGCGAATGTGGTGTGGGATAAGGTTTGCAGGGTCAACATGGCCAGAGATCGCTCAAGACAGGGAGGTTTGCTCAGCTATGGGACACAAAAAAAAAGTATTTTCGTACAAACGGACGCCAGCACATCAAAGTACCCGAAATTGACAAATTTTCCCAATACATTTTGAACCTTATACTTTAGCGATAAAGTTGAAAATCTATTAAATAAATTTGACATAATTATTGTAGTATCTTGATGTGCTGGCGTCTGTACGAATAATGATAAGTCGTAATCTGCGATTAGTTTGATCACTGGCACGTCATTATGAATTCAGGAGTTTACAAACTTTTAACAGAATGGAGGTAATGGCTTGGTCTGTTGGCCCGCAAAATGTCATGATTTAAGTAATGAAAAACTTTTTTTTTTAATAAAAAACTTATGAAAATTTGATTTTCGCTGGCTAACTTAGTGCATCGCCCTTAATATAGAGATTAATAACCAACTAGCTATTCCATATAAAAAAATGCTCCAGATTGTAGACGGTGCAACACTCACCCTCTATTGCACGGTTGACTCTCTCAGTCATTCCAGCGGAGACATCGCTCAACTGTGCTTGTAAATATTCAATCTACAAAAATGTGAGCAATATTGATTATTAAAAAGAATGCAATTCATGTTATAACATGAATTACATTCTAAAATTATAATATACTTAACCAAACAAAAAAATTTAAGTACAAAAATCACTTTTTTTAACTTAAGTCTATTAAAATCAAAATCACAAACAGTAATTTATTCAAATAAGGCTGACAATAAGCACTTTTCGAACGTCAAAATTGCATGACAGTCTCCCAAAACGCCAGTCACCACTTCCTAGTGCTTTCGCTGGGAAGAAGAAGTGGCGCAACAAACTCCCCAGCAACACATCTGTATGTTCAGTTTAAAGAAGAAACCAACAAAATCAGATAAAAAAAATAAAAAATCCGATATCACAAGAAAGATGAAAGACGGATGGATTTTTTTTGTGACGACTAAGTAACAGAAAAGTATGAAAAAAAAATTTCGCCGATCCCAAATGAATTGGAATAAATAAAAACAGGAGAATGCTGACGATGATAATGTGCATGTTATCATCATTCTATCCTATCCCATTTTCCAGGCAACCCGTAAAATACTGTTCAAACTGAGGCGAATCCCGCGCAGAATGCGGGATGCGATTGGACGCATCGATTGTTTGAAGATTAAGAAGTCACGAGACTATTCGCGCCACTTTGAACACTTCCATACAAGTTAGTTGGAACAAACGGCGTGAGCCAATTGGCAATTTGACTCGAGCTTTATAATTGAAGTACCTATAGTGTGCAAACTTACGTAACGGAAGCTATTCGTGAGCAGTATATCCAAATCACCATATGTATGTGGTCTCTTAGCAGTGTAGCTCAGGCCAGGGAACATGTATTGATTCTCCGACGTGTACTTATCTACAAGCTCCTCCACCTGATGTATTTTTTTATAAAATTATAATACTAAAAGGATAAAAAAAACCCCGACTGCAACTAAAAATTTCTAAACAAAATCACTTGTCAAGCAGTCTGATACAGTCGGAGGCATTCAATCTGAAATTGGAGGAAGTATAGTTTACTGGGGCAATTACGATAGTATGTTTATTCCGTTGGATTATAATCATTCATTCATTTTGATTTCTACCAAATGCAGCGGCATTTTTATACAGCACTAGCGGCCTGTCCCGGCTTCGCACGCGTGGACATTTATTTTTTAAACATTTTGTTTTTTCTTGCAATTAAAATAGCCTATATTAATCAGTGATAATGTTGCATTCAAATGGTGAAAGAATTTTTTAAATCGGTCCAGTACTTTTTGAGCCTATTCTTTACAAACATACATACAAATCTTTCCTCTTTATTATATTAGTATAGATTTCGGACTACACATACAAGTACACATAATCCATACAATGTTAGTAACAAAGACTTCAAAACTATGTTAGTAAACTTTTAAAATATACAGGGTGAAATTGAAGTCATGGGCATTATTTTAACCTAAGGCACTACTCATGATACTAATTGCATTAGGGCTACTATTACGCAAATCAAAAATATTATTAATTGATAATGTAGCATTCAAATGGTGAAAGAATTTTTAAAATCGGTCCAGTACTTTTTTTAGCCAATTCGTTACAAACATACATACAAATATTTCCTTTTTATAATATTAGTATAGATTAGTATAGATATTGATTAGACGCCCTTTTAGCGCCTGCTGTCCTTTTCGCTTTTGCTATTTTTAAATGGCACTGCGTTTGGTAGAAATTATCATCCAACGGAATATACCACACTATCGCAATTGCCCCAGTAAACCGTTTTCTTTATTTTTTTCCTTACGATTTGCCACTGAGCGTCCAACACGATGGATCGGTCGTTCTCCCACTGGTATGCTATGAAGGAAGCTTTAAACTTCTCATGGACGTCTCGATGCATTAACTTTACGTTCCTAAGCTGATCTTTCGAAGCTTGGACTCCGCAATCAAGGTAGCGGGCCATTTCATCTGTAAATAAAAAATATGTAGATTGGTATAAATTTAATTGTATTCATACGCTTGTAGAAACGCGACGCATAGCGAGAAAATTATGTCAATAAATGAAATAAGACACATTTCGATCGTGAGCCAGTTTGATCACGAGTTCACGAACAAAATTCATGCGAACTTGCGTGCGGCGGTCGCGTAACACCGCGTACTAACCAAGTAGTATAAAGACAAAAGTGGAGGCAACACTGAACACCTAAGTGAAACCGACTGTGGGCTGTCGCTCTCTTTCTGAATACAATTAGAAAGAGAGCATCAGCCCACAGTCGGTTTCACTTAGGTACTCGTATTTAGAGTGTTGCCTCCATTTTAATCTACAAAACATCTTCACGAGAATGAGACGGTAACAGAGCAGAGAGCATTACTACTAGAGCTTGGCAAACAAGTGGAGCAAATGAAAGCCGCAACATCAGAAGACATCCTGTCAGATCATGCAACATACCACGATGTACACCAATACATTGTCATCTACCTATTAGCTGCCGCAGCAGCATTCGCGGGAGCAATATACGCTTACAATCGCCTACGGAAGCATTGGGCAAGTCGACGGAAACCAGAAAATCCATCTGTTCCTAACCCGATGCCCCGAAGAAGGTCGACAGCAAGCATTGTGGACAACGCCTTATTTGACGTCACGGCGGATAGTAACGCAGCGCACTTATCGAGTGCACGTACACTCAATAAAGCAACGTCGCCTAATTGCGCGTTGTGAGTTACCATAACAATAATTTAGGACTTTGTTTGTATTTACGTTTTACATTTTAACTTGATCTTGAAACAATTCAGATGTACATTTAAGTTATCTTTGTGAGTGGGCAATATGTACGAGCTACGCTGTACAACATGACTAACTCGTCCTACTTACAGTGCAAACGTTGCAGTTTGTTTAATTGTACATTATTACCTTGTAACGTGTTATTTTTAGTAGCAATAAAACCTTTAAACCAATCGGTTGTCTACTCATTCAACATAACGTCAAAATAACATTTTTACTGTTGGGAGTTACGCCCCAACAAGCTTCTTGGTCCTAATCAAAATGTTCGGTCGCGCTCATATATCACTTTTTTGTTCGGAAAACCTGAAGGCGCCTTCGACGGCGAGACCATGTATTCGGGTCCGCACAATGATCGTTTTGTTTAGGACGCAGCCTATTCGCTTTCAATGGGAAAGAAAACTGTCAAATTAGTTCCCCGAAGTTGGCGCTTAGTTTCTGTTACTTTCATTCAGCTGCCAATGGAGTTCCTTGTTTACAAACTGCGATATGACTATTTATGATAGTTTTTGCCTTAATTTCATTTATGCGATGTTATTGTATGATCCGTGACCCGGCAAATGACCCCTGCCCTACAGTTTTTTAAGTACCTAGTTGCTCCAAAATGGTATTTTAGAAAATTATAATTAAATCTGTGGCCCGGTGCTAAAAGGGTCAAAGTCCGTTTTTGTGAGAAGTGTGATTTTACTGCCAAAATTTTGTTTGAATATGATATCTATGTGTGCTAAAAGGGCTTAAGTGTAACAACAATATTTAAAAAATAACATTATTTCGTTACACTTAGGCCCTTTTAGCACACATAAATTATTATCATATTCAAACAGATTTTTGGTGGTAAAATCACACTTCTCACAAAAACGGACTTTGGCCCTTTTAGGACTAAGCCACAGAAATAATATTAAATTAAAATATGTTCATAAAACGAGAACGCGAAAACGTATGTGTGTAAAATTAATGTTGCCGTTAAAGCGGCCCGATATATACTTGTACGACAATCTCTTTCTAAAGTGCGATGTATCTAGATTTATTACTCACCGAGTTTATCAATACAATAAGAAGCGTTGTTTAGAGATGTCTTGACGAGTTCAATTCGTTCCTCCATGGCGTGACGTAACGATTTCATGCCTTCGAACGTAAACATTTGCATTGTGTCTTCAACCAGCTGTAACATATAACCGATTGTTGAGTCAGGAATATAGAATAGAATACTCTTTTATTATGTGTACCATACAAATTACAGACATAAATATATCGCACACTTAGATCTGAACAGCGATTAACTCAAAAAAGCATTTTTTTCAGAAAATATGAAAAACTGATTAGCGTCTCCCTGTGCACTGGAGAAGTTTTCTGTATTGATCAACGCTTTTTAAAGGCAGATAGAAGAATGATGTTATAAGAATATTGTGTTTTAATCGTGTAGTGAGTTAAGGAATTCAATGGTACGCAAAACTCAAAAATTTGGATTTTCGAGTTAGCTCTCTTTAGATCTAGGTGTGCAATATAGAAATTTTACAAAGGGTGACACAAGGGGCGGTCTTATCGCTAAGAGCGATCTTTTAAAGACTACCTTTGGATGGATGAAAAAAGGGAAGGAGAGACAAATACTGTAGGTAGTTTGTGGTGTACCATTTACATAATGAGTCCGCGTATCACTGGCCAGTTTCCCTCAGTCGTCAATTTATTTAATTTGCCAGTTTCGTTGATTATTAATTCTCACTGATTCGTCAGTTTTGCCGATTAGAGAGTTGCATTAACTCGACAGTTTCCAGTGGTCGGCCTTTAGTGAATGATTGCGTAAGAATCTAACCTGAACAGAGTTTGTTTACACTTTCATCAGATACTTTTGAAACAGATCATACGTTGCGCAGTGCTAAAGATAGATACAAGGTGTAATTGAAATAACCCAAAAAGGGGTCACTGAACTTCTTAATTTTAATTATTAGAATTTTTACTATGTTGTATAGGAATCGGTTATCATGTTATGGGCATGTGTTAAGGAGGAATGAGCGTGAGAAATGTTTTGAGTAAGTATGAATGTCGATCGCTATAAGAATAGGGGAAGACTAAAGAAACGATTCACGATGGATGGAATGTATAGGTAAATGATGATATGGTTAGAAAGGGGGGGCGGGGTGACTGCAGAGATGACGAATAATAGAGAAGTATGAAAGAAAAAGACAAGTTTTGCCGACCGCAAATAAATTGGGATATAATGAGGACAGGAGAATGATGATGATCAGAACTTTTACTATGGGGAAATTAGCCAGGTACGCAGGAGATATTATAGTGAACAAGTGTGTGCGCAGACGCACGTGATGGGACGGCAATCCGACACGACCGGAGAGAGATCAGGCGCAGGACTAACAGCTTAACGTGCTTTCCGAGGCACGGGGGTATCATACCACCAACTTCCAAACTTCGGGCTGCTACTAAGAAATTCCTAATGGAAAAACTGAATAACACTTTGCCCGACCCGGGAATCGAACCCAGGGTGGGGTCCTGGGTTCGCTTCCCGGGTCGGGCAAAGTGCTCAGCAGTCGCGCTTGCGACCACGAGACCAACGGGGCAGTCGCAAACGTCTGATATCGGCTATAAGAAAATGCTCGTCCTTGGCACATACCAAGTTGTAGCAGGCGCAAGCCTCCTTCGCAGTGTTATAGTTGTTGATCGCGCACTCGCTCAGGTCGAGCATGCACTTCTCAATGTCACAAATGTTTTGTGTGACCACTGGCGGCTGCTCCTTCACGCATACTTCGACTCCTTCTCCTAAAACAGTAGCCCGTACCTATTGTTAAATACGCACCGTCAACGTATACGCATTCCCGCGTTGTCCACACCACCGTGACCCCACTGGTGGGGATAACGCGAGTCGAATCACCATTTTTTTTTTGTGGATGGGAAATCATCAAATGACCCCTCCTGCTCTGGGCGGAGCAGAAGGGAGTGTCAGACTCTTACTGACTAAAACCCACCCGTGTTCCTTCCTTAGCCCTTTATGTTCCGGGGCAGCGGTAACCCTTTCGGACCATCCCGCTGCCCCGGAGTCGAATCACCATGAATTTATAAAACCGTATTGTGTAAAGATATATTTTTTTTATCGATTATGGTAATATTTTTAATAGAAAACTATGGGCTGATGTTTCCATCGCCAGATAACTTTTTATTCGAGGAATAAAATTGACGTTTGACAGTTTTTGCATGAAATAATTGTCAACATTTCAAAATTATTCCTCGAATAAAGTTATCAGATGATTGAAAAATTAAAAGCAGTGATTTAATGTCACAGGCGCTATTTTGAATTCCTAATGCAACGGATTCTAGGGCTCTCGAGCGCAGCGAGGGAGCTCTGAGTGAACTCTTGGGCGAAGCAAGGGATTCAAGCTCGCCCAAGACGAAGACACCTTTATTCTATACGTAAGTATGTGCATATTAGACTCGCCCAACCGCTGTTTATACATCAACTGTAGCGGTAATGGCGGCACCTCGTCTGATTGGTTGCTGTGGCGCGTACCCCCGGTATAGTATACTAAGGTACTGCCGATCGATTCTGTAAAAATCTCACCGTGATAACTCAGGTGAAGTGAGCTATCAATAGTGGTAATCCCTAACATCAGGTGGAATGACAGCTCACTTCACCTTGGTTTTCACGGTGAGACTTTTACAGAATCGATAGACTGTATAGGTACTCTCCGTTGAGTTTGGGATTCAAAATAGCGCCCGAACAAAGACACTGATTTATCCCCTTAGTGAATAATCTACTATCAATTTAACGTTTCCTGCATGCAATAATAAAAATAATGTAATATCGAAACGGAACGTGAAAAATTGTTCTATGAATAAATGGCGTCGGGTAAGATATTATAACACGCCGTCGTAATTTGGTCAATATCGTGATTTCCAACGCTTGCAGATCAATTGGCAGAGGTCATCAAGCTACCCCAATCTGTCAAATTTTCACAATTGAATATGAACCTTATTCCTTTGTGATAAAGTTGAAAATCTATCAAAGAAATTTGACAGATTGGGGTAGCTTGATGTGCTGGCCTCTGTACATTTTAAATCCTAATTGGTTGAAAGTATCATACGTTTCGAAGCTGCAGACAATATTAACGCGAGGTTTTGCTTCCAAAGATATCAATAAGCACTTGCCTTCTTTTTCTTTAGGTTTTCCTTCATCTTTTGGTTCCTCAGGAACATCTGGAGAAGAGGATGAGAAAATTTGAAGTAAAACATAGAAAATTATAGGGGGACAAGCCGTGTGCCCGATGGGATTTTCCATCGGAAACTTCTTAGGGGATGAGTTTCTATGGACGCCGCTGTGACGGGGCTTGCTTAGCATCAGCGCATAGACCAGCAAAATGCTCGAGCAGTTTTTTTTACTAATAAATCTGTTATGAATTAAATCGGGTCGTTGTCGGGGTCAAGTTGTCCTGGGGATGAATTGTCGCGGGGTCTAGTTGTACGGGTCGAATTGTCTCTGGGTCGAGTTGTCGTGATACCGAGAAAACGTTAACTTACCAATCACGGGTCCACCATCAATGGAGCACTTCTTCGGTTTGTTGGCCCCTGCTAGGTCGTCGATGAACCTCTTTGCGTTATCGATGCATGAAGAAGCAAAATCTCCATACGACATGTTCTCCTGGTACACCACAGCTATGACATCGTCGAACCATGGTGCGTTTAGTGTTAACCAATCACGTACTTCTGGTGAACCCCTGAGAAGTAAATGGTACAGTGTAGTTACTTAATTCTGGAAGCTTATTAGCGTCAGTATTTATTTATTTAAAGGATCTTCAACTAAAGATATAAGTACCTAGGTACACATGATATGGCGCTAGGTACTTATTATTTTCCACCAAGCAAAGTTAATACCCCTCATCATTGATATACAAAAACCCAAGATGCACAGTCAACGTCTCAAAACCGTCCGCATAAAATGAGCGCAACATTTTACAATGGTGCGCTCATTTCAAATAGTCTCGCGTCGCTCGCGTCTAGGTGCACTCGTTAAAAATGCCGAAGTGTTCTCTGACAAATTGTAGAAATATCACGTCAAAAAGGATGGGATATCATATTTTCGGTAAGTAAAAGAGTTTATTGATTAGTTTTTGTTGTTTTTATGACTGAATATAGGAAGTAAATATGCGATTTTGATTTATTTTTATGAAAACTTCATTCAACGATCACCGTATAATACGGCAAATTTCAATAGCCGCTTTTTCAGTGTAAGAACGATGCATTTTAGCCTCCTTCTTATTTTAGTCGCATAATAAAAATGACCCTGTTCTTTTCAGTAGAGTCGATTTTTTTTGTTCTGTTTATTTTTTTTTTATTAATAAGTTTATGTACTTTTGAACTTTTTTGTATTTCGTTTTCGACGAATATTTTACGTTATAAATAATTTAATATAGGAGAAAAGATAGTCAATTTGACGATTTTTTTAAATGTTCGTAAATATAATGTACAGGGTGCAATTGAAATCATGGGCATTATTTTAACCTAAGGTACTACTTATGATACTAATTGCATTAGGGCTACTATTACGCAAATCAAAAATATTATTAATGCAAGTATGGAAAACCTTAAAATGTAGTAAGTCATACAAAGTATCAAATTAGTTGCGCTTCTCGATAGCAAATGCGTAGGTACACTACGCCGTACGCGCGTCATTGGGCGTGAATTCTTTGACCCCGCCCGACTCATGTGACATTCGTAAGTTGCCAATGAATTGATTCATAATAAATTCCAATTTTCCCTTCGTACTTTGCCGGCTTAGGACGGTCAAAACTACGTCAACTAACATACATTAAAAAAAAACATTTACGTACCTAGCTTGTGGATTGTTTTGAAAAAACCTTATTTGTCGGTAAAGTGACAGAGGGTAAACGGGTGCTCTTCCACGAGCTTGTGCATGTGCTGGCACGTGAAAAGACGAAAAATCCAACAGGTTCTGAGTGGTTCTGGTGGAATGAGACCCCGTGAAGGAATAGGGTCGTTCGGGTAGCGCCGATGGAACATTTCACGAGTTCATACTAAATTTCTTGTGCGATCGTAAATTACAACCATTTGTGGGTATTGTTGGTTGGTGTACCTAGCCTGCACATTACGCGGTCGAGGCATCGTGTACACAAACACACACACAACTACTACACTAACACTTAATACACTGCAATCCAAGCACCGTATGACGCGAGCGGCGAGTACGGCGATTACGTCACGGGATCAATAAATCAATTACGCGTCAATGCACCTGCGCAGTCGTTATGACACTGGTTCCGGGTTCGTGACTTCGTGTTGCGGCGGGAAGCATACCCCGCGCGGGGGTGATATTCGTATTTTTGCGAGTGAGGGAGTGGGACGGAGAGAGTTCAGGGAATCCCGCCGGACGGAATGTCTTGTAGCCCATTGTTATTATTACTTGTAAGGAAAAACCCGCGCGCGCGCAGGTGATGTTTGTTTACATTTCGCTTTGCGCTGTACTGCGCTTTAAGATTTTGATATTTCAACAATTATTGGCGTTAACGAAGTATTTTGTTTTAATTACTTTAAGTGTTTATTTGCAATAATAAGCCTTGTGCAATTTGACTTACTACATTTTTAAGGTTTTCCTTACTTGCATTAATAATATTTTTGATTTGCGTATTAATAGCCCTAATGCAATCAGTATCGTGAGTAGTGCCTTAGGTTAAAATAATGCCCATGACTTCGATTCCACCCTGTATATTGGATTAATTATGGGACAACTTATGGGTTTGCGACATGCGGCATGCTAATGACAGAAGTGTTGCGTAGTCTGTAAGTGTCGATTTGGCGCAACACGTCACTTTAAAAACTTCTTGAAAACTTATTAGCGTCATTTTTATATTTTAGTTTTCCTCGTGATCCTATACGATGTGGAGAATGGAGATCACTTGTTAGTCGATAAAGGCGTGAAGATTTTTTAAGCCGAATAATTCAAGCGTCGTTTGTTCAGAACATTTTTTGGACGAAGATATGTATGTATGTCACTACAAAAGGCATAAAACTTTTTAAAACGGCGGTTCCTCGCGTAGTGGTAAGTAACTCGATAGCCAGAAAAATGAATTTGTCAAATACTCGTAGTATCAGTTTAAAATAAACGATTTTAACAGTTAATATTTGTTTTATTGATATACCCTTGTCCTACCCAAAAACATATTTACGCTCAAATAAAAACATAATTATGTGTTTAGAACACAATTTCATAAACTCTTAAAATACTAAATAAATACATCTTATGACAAAAAAATATATAAAAATGTTCGTCTCCACTCAATGCCTTGTCCTACCGACCACCGTCGGTCGTAAAATTTTATTGCTTTTCGAACACTGCGCTGTAAAAACAGCTTTATACAATGTGCGTAAAGTTGAATTTGCAAAAATATATGCGTACAGCATAACTATAACTACGTAGGTATAATTGGTGAGTGTTTGACGACAGTTTCGAGCGTTACTTTTATTCGAGACTGTGCATCTTGGGTTTTTTATATATCAATGCCCCTCATTCATCAAAATGGGGTGAGTGAACACTTCCTAATGCGCCAACCACATATCCAATGTGAGGGGGGGAGGGGGGGTGTAAGTAAGACGTCGGCCACCTAGTTTCTCAGTCGTGTTTTCGGCTATGGACATCTACAATATTCAAACATCGCAGGTGCGTAGCCATCCTATAGATAGAGCTGCCTCATATAACCCTGGGATAACATATAACCTTCAAACTGGGAGTTACTTGGCGGCAGAATGCAGAAATATGTAGTTATGGTTATTCACAGAGTTCTACCACCGAGGTACTTACTTTACGAAGCTATTTTTATCTATAAGAAATCACCAAAAAACATAAAGGGAGACCTAAGCTGGTATCGAAATCGATAAAGAGAACTATTATATACTTACTTTGCATATACTACAAAACCTCCGGTAAGGAACAGCAATGCGATGGTACCCCAGACCAGCTTGTCATCTTTGGGCGGTAGCGGTGGCGGTGGCGGGGGAATTAGGCACGGTTCACGCTCCTTAGGATCTTCGTACTTGAAGTTTGTAGGAGAACGGGTGAATGTCGCTATTTGAAAGTCTGTTGGATGGCGACTGTACTGAAAAGTCATGCAAAATACATCGTTACTTCATCGTGAATTCGTGATTATTGAAGCCATATATGTCAGTCAAAAGACGTTCTCTGCTGCACATGGATATCCCCTAGTAAGTATTTAACTGTCACAAATCTTGCCATAACACTCAAGCGCACAGCTAGACCAGCCGGTCTATTCTGTAGAAATCTCACCGTAAAACTTAGATGATTGACCTGTCATTCCACCTGACACTATTGACAGCTCACTTCAAACTCACTATTCCACCTGACACTATTGACAGGTCACTTCAAACTCACTATTCCACCTGACACTATTGACAGCTCACTTCAAACTCGGAGTGAGTTTGAAGTGAGCTGCAGTGCTATTCTGTAAAAATCTCGCCGTGAAAACTAAGGTAAAGTGAGCTGTCATTCCACCTGATGTTAGGCATTGCCCCTATTGATAGTTCACTTCACCTAACTTATCACGGTGAGATTTTTACAGAATAGACCGGCTGCGTAGTGCGTACATTGAGTGACAGACGACGCGGACGCTCTGCAAAACCGAACTTAATCTTGATATGGTTATCATTCATAATTATTATTTGAGTTTAGTTTAGTGGTACGTACTTACGATGAATAGCCTAGGAATACATGATTGTCTTGGTCGCAAGTGCGAGAGCTGCGGTGCCGTTACCTGTTGGGTCAAACATCAGAGGGGCAATTCTCGTAATTTTAAGAACGTTCAGTCTGATCTCACTCTCAATCTGTCAAACTACAACCTACCTACATTTGAAATATGTTGTCGCTGAGATGAGACTGCAACTAGATTTTGAACGTTTTAAATTACGAGAACAGCGGGGTAATTGCGTAACACACTACTTATTAGTAGCAATGGGTTTCATTTTGAAAGATCAACAACGTTCATTGCGTTTTTTACATTGTTGAGCAGACACATTTTTCCAACATTATGAAGCAATGGATTAGCAATATGCTTCAAAATGATTCAAATTGAGATCGATAGTGTGTTTTGCAATTAGGGTGCTGGTCTTCAGACTGGACTGATTGCCAATTATCTATACAAATAAATAAAACTAAAGTCTTTTCGTTCATTGCCTCTTATTTGGTATATTTCACTCGAAGTGAAACGTCTGAACACAAAATGAATCTGACGTCTGAACTCAGAGTTAAAAAATGAATTCATTAGTGAACTAATCTAACGGTATTAGATTTCGGCGCTCAGCGCCTACAGAATGATGGAAAAATAAAATGAAAAGACTGGATGAACGGTTCATTCAACTTCATTCATATACAGCTATCACAAAAAAAAACTATAAGGGCTATCTAAAATATGTAATTATATGTGATTGAAAAAAACAAAAATTGGTCATAATTTTTGAACCGTAAAAAAGCCCCGACATTCTCAGGGTTAAAAAGTTTGGAAATGACCTTGCCCACGCCCCCTACCGATTTGATCGATCCATATTTCCAGGGACACCCTGTATAATTTTATCTGTGTATGATCGTGAAATAAAACAAAAATGAACATTCTCATAAGTGAAGTGTCTGGTATCAGCTTTAGATTTGTGTGAACTTGAAACTACAATAGTTCAGAAGAACTCAATGTACTCTGGAATTAACTACCAAGTAGGTACCAATTTCTCCCAATGTTAGCGACCAAGTCAAGCTGCTTATTTTGATCATCTGTATGCTCCTGCTGATGCTCATAAATACTCATAATATCCATGCGCTATCTACCTAGTCAAAAAGTGTGCAGGTACTTACGAAAAGTTTCCTTACTGATATTGCCTGTAACAGGGACCCTATCATTATTTATCTTAGGTATTCGGATAGCTAAAGATGTTTTTATTAATTTAGTTTATTTATTTGTTTGATTTTGTTGTGATATTTTAAAATTACTTAGTAGGACAGTTTGGCAATTCCCATCACAGTTCCCATTCTGATTCTGACTGTTAACTTTTTTCTTAGTTAGATTATTCTCTGTTTGCTGCCAGTATTCTAATAGTACTTTGTGGTTTGCTGCCAGTTGATGGGGTATACAATGAAAACTCTTTATTGTTTATACTATGGAATTAGTAAGTACTCTAAACTGCATTGGGTCGCATTAAGCTAGATGTCCTTAAAGGGCGGGCCGGGCTTGGTTGCAAATATCCGCCATTTTGATAAATCTGCTGTTCCCTACATTATAGCGCTCCCATCAATCCGTCTGCCTAGCCATTTACCAACTATGTTGGGGTCGGCTTCCAGTCTAACCGGATGCAGCTGACTACCAGCATTTTAAATGGATCAACTGCCTATCAAGTTATCCCTGTTCACATACATTGCGTCTCACAATCACAAACAATGGGCACATAATATATCCTATCCAGTATTGCCGTCTGCAATATGTACTGTTGGACGCTACTGAAAAATGTATGTAGCCGCAGTTTTTTTGGTTCGCAATTTCAGGCTTGGTCCCACGTGTTCCATAGCAAAAATTGTTCATAATGATGAGTACAACGGATTACTTTTCGGGTATTGTAAAAAATTGTGCAAGAAAATTAAAAATACCCGGTATACTAAGGGTCGAATTATCCTGGGGTGGAGTTATCTTGGGGTCGAGTTTTTTTGTTGTAGATTCAGTTATAGCTTATAAAATATGCCTTAACAACATTTAGGATACTCCGGATCACAAGCTCTGTGCGTTTGGAAAATATGCAATAAAACAATAAATTGACATAAAAATCATCTTTTAATTTATTACAATATTTTTATATTTACATAAATTACTAAAATTAAAGGAAACCTCCACAAATTCACTTCGCTGGCACCATAATTTACCTGAATCTAATGGTTCTTATATTTTTGGAATAAATGCAGACACATTTTGTGCTAACAAAACAAAGAAATTCGACGGTTTTGAAGAAACTTCATATTTTCGGGTACTTAATATTTTTTTATAAATACAGTTTTCCATTTGTATGTACAGGCGCCAGCACATCAAGCTACTACAATATGTCATATGTATTTCTTTAATTGATTTTCAAATTTATCTTAAAAGCATAAGCTTCAAAATTGATTGGGAAAATTTTACAGTTTCGGGTAGCTTGATAAATGCTGGCGTCTGTACCTACATGATACTTCACTATCTACAAATACATAAATAGTCAATGACATAAATAGATAATCGTCTAGATTTATCTTACATAATAAAGTATTCATTCGACGTTTTATGTGAGTTTATATGGTACGGCCGGCCAAGAAAGCGGTCTTAACAGTTTTGATAGCAAAGAAAATATTGGTTTGAAATTAAAACTACGAAACCCATAAAAATTGCCTTCACCCATACGATGTGCAAACAAACTAATTTAAATGGTGGCAGGCAAATTTTTTGGTCGACTATACTTATTGTATCGTCGGTAAACATGCTATGTTATTACTAAAATACTAATCCCAGAGTGGTAATAGAAGTTCATAAATTACTAGGTAGTATGTTCCAAACATAGTACAGTCAATCGCGTGTCCATGGTAACAGTATGACTTCGACAGCGCCTTTATTTCGTAGTTGTAAAGGCGATTTTTGTAGTAAGTGTTACAACTGACTTGCGGTTGCCCATACGTAACTAATGAAATCTATAATTTAGTCATTTTAAATCTTAGCACATTAGATTAAAGAGAAACGAATTTAAAATTGGGTTGTAGTAATTAGAAACCTATATTTTTATTATCTGTGTATTTCGACTAAGGTATGATTTAAACCGAGTGGCGCGTCGAGGCGTTGCATGCGATTAAGAACTGAGTAAACACTTTAATTTCATTTACCGGACTTTACAATTCGTACTGTACAAACGCTTCAGTAAAAATGTATATATGACCTTTTTGATAATGGCGGATGTTCTAGATTTATCACAATTAACATTTTGACGACATGTAACATCCAGAAGCCTGCAGTAGGCCCGCGTGGTAGATTATAGAGTACATAGAGATGTACATAGATGGCGCCACTAGCATAAGCAGTAAAAACAACGTCAAATGGTTTATGGATTTGACAAAATACTAGCTATTTTGGATTTTACGATGAAATCATGGGCATCGTACAAATTGCAGATTTAAAAAACATATTAAAAGAATGATAATTACTATTCTAATCACAAGGACATGAACTGAAATGCTTTATTTTTACATTCGAAAGCAGTACTGATGCTAAAGTTAAGGTTTACTCAAATCTTTATTAAAGTTGACATGCTATGTGAAAACATTGTGTAGGCACCTGTCACACCGCCGACGAGGAAGCGACTAGCTAACGACTATCTTCTCCCTTAAGAAATGTATAAAAGATTGAAGGTCCCATATCAGTACATATTATATTAATAGTTGACTGCTGACAGTTCACACCAAACAATTTGCTAGCTAGCTGTGGCGAAGGTACCATACAACTCAATTCCCACCGGCTTCCCTTCGAAAATTCAGACCATAACCACTCTATAGTCAATTCATCATTGAAATATAATGAAACGGTTATCGACATTTTTTTCTTGCTCCGGCTTATAGTCCGCGAGGTCTAAGCTGAGCTCTGTATTTGTGTGAGCGTGCCTCAGGCCGATTGCCTAAAAGCAGTATAAATCGGTTTAAACCAAGAAAAGGACGCGTCGCGCTCTAGGCCGACGTCACATCTACACTATCTATGTACGCACTCACACAAATGTAACGCTCAGCTTAGGCCTCGCGGACTGTACCTCTGTCATAAATTGAACGTAGTTATGCAAAAAGGATCCAACCCACAACATGACCGAAAATGAGTTAAGTAAATCAAACTGCTTGTCAAGGTCTATATTTTCGATAATTAAAAACAATCCAAGTAAAATACGAATATTTTGACATAAAAAATTCGTATTTTACTTGGATTGTTTTTGCTAATCGAAAATACCTTTACGAGCAGTTTGGTATACTTAACTAATTTTCGGTCATGTTGTGGGTTGGATCCTTTTTGCATAAGTACGTCCAATTCATCCTTCGCCACTGCTAGCTAGCTCTGCTCGCTCCTCGCTAGCCGGCGGCGGTGGGTCGCTCGGGCGCCTACAGGTACAGCAGGCCGGACACGGAGGCGTGCGCCATGACGGCCTCGGCGGCCTGGCGCACCTCGAGGTGGCGGCGCGCGGCGGCGGCCCAGGCGCTCGCGGCGGCCCGCGGCGCGCCCTGCAGCAGGTTCACGTAGCGCAGCGCCGCCGGCAGGTCGCCGTGCTCCATGTGGTACCTGCGGGGTAATTGAGTTACACACTATTAGGAGCAATGGGTTTCATTTTGACAGACCAACAACGTTCATTACGTTTTTTCACAGCTATGTGAACTGAACCCAGTATTGCATACATATGTAAGCTGTCACGCCCTTTATACCTGGAGGCTTTTATTTAGGTAGCAAGTTTTTGAAGTGAAACTTCTTTACGCATGCTTGACTTGGGGAGTAAGCTGGCGAACGCGTGACGTAAGCGTTACGAAAAGTGTGATCGGGCAAGGCGAACGGAAGTTAAGTGGGGGATATAAGCAAGAGACAGCAGTGCGCGCGCACATTTTCTTTCTCTCTTCCTCTCATAGCCAAATACGTTCCGTATATCTAAGCACACTGCAGGCTTATTGTCTGTATCACAGTGTAGGAGCAAGAGAGAGCAGTGCGCGCGCACATTTTCTTTCTCTCTTTCTCTTATAGCTAGTAAATGAAATATACATACAGATGGAGCGAAAGAAGTTTCACTTCAGTCGTGTGGTCATAAGCACACTCGTTTTTTTTTTGTTTACATTTTTAATTTTTGCTTGAGTACGTATTGTTTTTATTGTATTTGTGTGTATATTGGCGTGGCAAGCTAACATATGGCAAATAATTTAATTTAATGTTCTGTGTTCTGTAACGTCAATAACTTTGCATACCTAGTATTGTATACAATTAAATATTTTCTAACTGAACAGACAGCTGTGCTGCTGGGGAGTTTGTTGCGCCACTTCTTCTCCCCAGCGAAAGCACTAGGAAGTGGTGAAGGGCGGGCGTTTTGGGGGGACTGTCTTTTGTAATTGACGTTCGAAAAGTGCTGATTCTCAGCCTAGTTTGAATAAATGACTTTTGATTTTGATTTTTTACATTGTTGAGCAGACACATTTTTCGAACATATGAAGCAATGGATTAGCAATATGCTTCAAAATGATTCAAATTGAGATCGATAGCGTGTTTCGCAATTAGGGTGCTGGCGCGCACAGCCCGCTAATATTTATTTAATATTGTATACACAGTGACAGGTCCTAACCGTATTACCTGTTTATACCTTTCAACCCTTTCTCCAACTCCATTCGTGGTGAAATAGTGGTTCTGTAGCCTCAGTTAGGACTAGAGTCTTAATTGTATAATTTTATTTTTGTATTTTTGTACTTTCCCAAAACTTTTTCATTATCTATGGAAAATAGTACATTTTGGTTAATTTTTGTTGTTTAATACAAATTGTTTTACTTAATTTATGCATGCTAGATTCACATCTAGTAGATGTCAATCAGACATATTGTCTTGTAACTGTTTTAATGCATTTGTGATTGTACATCAGTTTTGTGAATCATATATAAAAAAACCCGATAATAGGCACCAGAAAAAGGTAGGCAACCTAACTGTTACGTGTTCTGTCTATGCTTTATACTTTCAGCTGGAATCGAACTTCTCTGATAAAAAATTTAAACAAATTACTACAGTATTTTTAATTAATTATACATATTTCAGTAGGCAACCCATTTATTTATAAGCAACAATATATCTACAAAGTACTGGCATAATGTCTTTAGGCGGCGACCACTTGAAGCGAAATGGCTAATTTCATTCAAAACTTGATCGTTTTTTTTGTTAGAATATACAGTTTGTTGATTAAACGAGGGACATACTTTAAAGGAGTGTAGTACCCATGAAAATTAACAAGTTTTAATTAGAGACCAACACTGAAATCGAGAAAATAAAACCAGCCGCTCTATTCCTTTATGTTCACATAGCTGGACAAAATGTATGGCACACCTGTTCTTTTTTTTTCAAATTTTGGAATCTGTTCATATTAAAAGATGAAAATTATCATGAGTGCTACTCTTAAAGTATGTCCCTCGTTTAACCTAACACACTGTATAGTCCTTCTTAATGTCGCCAAGCAATTTTATCATGATTTGAAGAAAAACTTAGACAAGGGGTGAAAATAAACTTAACAAATGTTTATCGTTTAGGAATACATTTCTATAAGTACAAATAGGTTCATTAACCTCTGAAAACTAATATAGCGGTACATACCTTGCCCTCTGCATGATGTCAAATGTGTCTAATTTCGTGAAATCTGTCGGTTGGTTGGCCAGTTCATCCTCAGGAATTCCATCGAACTAAAATTAACAGAAAAAAAAAACAATCAAATGAGATATTGTTTTACATACCTTAATAAAGATAAGTAAGCTAGTAATACCAAGTGTTGCTATTTGAAATTATGTTGTGCTGAAGCACTTTTGAATCAAATCAAAGCAAAAAGGTGTAACATAATTAACGCAAGACTCATACACCCTAATTAGAGAATTGAGATAAAAGCATAATACAATGACCAAAACTATTTTTATTAAAGCTTTATTTTTATTAAGAAAGTGGTGTTGATACTAGCATTACATAATTGAGCATAAATTGAGTCTTATTGCCTTGAAATAAGATTTAATTTTATTGGAACGAAGTTCCTTATCGCGCGTTGTGAAAGGGGGCTAGACGGAAAAAATTCAAACGAAAAGTTGTCACGACACTTTTTGCTATAGTAAGCTATTGTAAGCTGTGCGGCGTCGCATGTTTCTCTGTCTGTCTCTCTCTCTCTTATAGAAAGCAAGCCAGATATTTTCATTTCTATTTCGCATTGAATATAATTATTCATATAATTATTTTATACAAGATTCAATACATTACATTATTTATTATTATAACTTTAAAAAAATAAAATTTTATTACAATTCCTTCACTAATTAATCGAAAGGAACTTCGTTCCATCCGGGTGTCCCTTGACACCTCTCAAGTTTTTATTTGGCTCAAACGGCGGTTAGTATGAAAAAATACATAGTTAAAAAAAAAAAACCTATATTAAAATTCTTTTCCCACGCCACCTCGAACCAGCAATTTTTTTATGTATAGCAAATTGAATAGCGTGTGGACTCACTTTCTTGAACAGCAACAGTGACTGTAGCCACGAAAGGAAGTAGACCGGTAGCGTGGCTCCCTCGCGCCCGACCAGCGCCACCCTCACCGCGGTCTTCTCCATCTGAAACGATTCCACAACTCAGTGCTCTATAGATCAGGATACTACATATTACGGAAAATTAAACACGTAACGTCTTATTAAAAAACTAAATCTCCATTTAGCCCAACGACAAAACCTTCCGAGGCAGTATTTGTATTTCGAACTTTATTCAGACTACGCTTAAGTTCTTACGACGATAGGAGACGAACATTTTAATGTAAATTAGTATTTTTTGTCGATGGGAAATCCCATCAGACATTCGGCCTGTGTCTTTACACATATTGATAAAATGAATAATATATCGGAATCAAATACTTTTACATCAAGACGGGCCGTCAGTCATTGGAGCTGACTACATATATCGATATGTAGTGATTAGAATTAGAAATTCCATAGGGGTTGTTTTCGTAATTTTAAGATCGTTCACAGTCTGATCTCAGTCTCAATCTGTCAAAAATACCTCTAATTTCCCTAAATTTTGACATTTGTTTGTCGCCGAGATGAGAATGTGACTAGATTTTGAACGTTTTAAATTACGAAAATTGGCTTTCTCGTGTTACAGCCCTCCAAAACTGCTCGTCCTGGGCAGTATAACGAAGCAGTGGTAAAAACTAAATAAATTATTAAATAATGGGGATACCTTTTCGAACCTGTCTCGTAGTGACTTCTCAGTGGCGATGCCCTTTTCCCGAACTTCAGCGGGAATGCCCTTTAGTACCGTCTCAACCAGCTTGTCGCCCGTGCCTGAAAATAGGGTAAACTAGATATTTTTATTTTGAAATTATGTTTAATTCTGTAAAGTAGATCTTTTAAGAGACTTTAGACTTCCATTTGTTAGTTAATATTATAAAACTAATGGCGCCGGCAAAAGCTACGGTTTCCTAGAAGAGCGGTGGCCGCACTTAGGGGCCTTAGTGACATGAAAATGATGACAGCGGCAAATATTTATATCGGTAGATTCGCCCTACTATCGCGTCAAAAGATAGTCGCGTTTTTGTTTCGTTTTGACACCTCTGATACACAATGGCCCCGATTCTGTTGTTTACAAACTAAACTAAATTTAAGTTCAGTGCATCTTCTTCTTTATATTTCACTAAGAAAAGGATAGAATATAAATATTAGTTTAGTCCTGTCAAATTAGATAATCCATAGACAAGTTTAGACGTGATTAAAAAATTGGCTACTAAAAATACGTCTATTTCCGTCAGGCGCTGACTAATTTGACAGGACTAAACTAATATTTATTTTCTGTCCTTTTCTAAATGAAATAGAAAGTAAAGATGCACTGAACTTAAATTTAGTTTAGTTTGTGAACAACAGAATCGGGGCCATTGTCGCAGTGACTTGATTCGATTGTCATGGAAACACTTTTTAATAACGCGTGAGCTCACTCTTCTCAGTATGGAAACTTTATCGCGTGATTAATAAGAACGGTGAGACCAAATTTAGCGGTTTAAATCTTTGGGCAGCGGGGTTTGACTTAATGGTGCCGATTCTCTTGTACAACGAAATAAACTACCACTAAAATTCCTTACTTTTGGCTATGAGAATCTTAGAGCTATTCTGCATTAAAATATCTCTAAATTTAAAAATAATTTTGACACAACCAAATCGAATTTGACAATCGCGACTACACGTGGACACGTGGTAAGTAGGTACTTCGTTTTGTTTGGCTTCGCACAGTTTGTGTATTCAGCCAAAAAGTAGGTACTTATTTGCCCTACCCTATATTTTTTTTTGAGCCGAAGGTGCGCAGTGGGGCAACCTCGACCCCTTTATGGAATTTTTCACTTTTGTATGGAAAATATGAAAAATGATTATCAACGTGTTGTGTTTTAGGGGTTTACGGGTTATATAAAGGGGGTCGAAATTTTCATTATTTTTGCGATAGGACACACCGTTTTCGAGATATTATCAAAAGAAAAGAAAATAAAAAACAGTACTGTTTTTGCATCTGAAGTCGAGGTGTTGGTGTGAATTTTAATTCATGCCAACTAATTTTATTCTACATCTTTTTAGTCGCGATTAAAAATACTCAGGTTTAATTAGAAAAAATTAGTAGCGCGTAGCGTCATCAGGATGGCATTTGATGTAGACAGATGTGCGGTCATCCATTTAAAGCGAGGGGGGACTGTGGAATCCGTGGTAACTCAACACTCAGATCCCATGCACCTTAGATCCATCACCTTAACCGGTAAAAGTATATAAGCATGTTGGATCATTAGGCAACAACACTGCTGACATGAAAGAATCGCTGAGCGCCTCCGCCCGCGCCGCTACTAACAGTGAGGTGCACTCACCAGCCTTCTCGAGCGCTCGCAGCTCGTTGTCGAGCGTGGCGGCGGGTGCGGCGCGGCGTGTGGCAGCCAGCAGAGCCTCGGCCGCCGCCCACAGCGACTGCGAGCGACGCGCCTCCGCTTCCGCCGCCGCGCGCTCTGCAACAATACGGACATATAGTTAACTAGCTGCGCCCCGCAGTTTCGATTCCGTGGGAATATCGGCATGAAAAGCATCCTATGTTTTAATCCTGGTTATAAAGTATCTGTGTGCCAAATTTCATCCAAATCCGTTCAGTAGTTTTTGCGTGAAAGAGTAACAAACATCCGTCCATCCTCACAAACTTTCGCATTTATAATATTAGTAGGAATGGAAGTAGGATAGTAGGAAGTGCGCAGTGCTGCACACTCCTACCCTATTTCAAGTTAAATAAATATCAAATGATTGATGAGCATGATGAGCACTATTGAAAAAGTTATAAAAAAATTGAAGTTGTAACCTTAACTGAACTTTATAGTGTAAGAATTAAAGTTATTTTTCCATTAATTCATATTTGTTTTTTGATTTGTTGTTTGAGAGCAGTGGTGGCCCAGTGGTAACGGCCGCGACTTACGAGTTGTAGGTCGTAGATTCGAACCCCGTCAGGCGCTTTACTTTTGTGTAAATTATTTCATCACCATTGCACTTAAAACGGTGAAGGAAAACATCGTGAGGAAATCGGCATGTCCTAGAACCAAAAATTCGAAGACATGTGACATCTACCAACCCGCACTGGGCCCGCGTGGTGGATTACAGCCCACTCCCTCTCATAGGCTGATTATGAATATTTGTTTACTTTTTTGGCAAATAAATCGCGAACGCAGTATACATACACTGCTACAAGGTTCTTTTGGCACTCGAATGGCGTTGACAGGGGAGACGCTGTTGATAAACATTTGTTATGATTTTGTGAAATGTCACAAGAAATATATTCAAGTTCCGGTTTTTGTAACACGCCCCAATAACCTAGTAGTGATACACAAACTCACGCCTGCGGCCCATGACGTTAGGCAGAAATTGCAATTGAATTGAAAAGCAGACTTCATGTAAGGGTCTCCTGGTATCCTGAATGCGACTAGAGTGAGCCCTCCAGAAGGACACCCGGCACTCGGCGGTTAAAATGTGATTCGTGAAATTTGACGAATATGTATTTACAGAATAATAATAATTAAAATATCGACAATAGAACTGTCGAAGTCAGAATTGGGAGGAAACGTCAGGTTTAAAGCATAGTTGCCAAGCTGTTGCGCAGGAACGAAGAAATTCGTGACATTTAAAAAACGCTCGTATGACTTACTTTTCAAGGTCTGCTCGATGGCCTGCAACTTGCCGGCCATGGCTGCCAGCTCCTTCTTGAACACCACCCTCTCCGCCTCCACTTTCTCGGACACCGCGCGGTTGAAGTTCGCCATTATCTGTTAAATAAATACGATTAATTATTAACACAAAATAATTTCAATTAACAAAACCGAGTTCACCCACTTTTCATTGAGTTCATATGCTATGCCACCATTCAGATTGCTAGTGGACCCTCCAGGAGGGTTACGTTTGTGCTAAAATGAAACCTCGAGAAGGGTTGGTTATAATAAAAATAAATATCTCGGATTAGGTAATTGCGAATGAGACCCGTCTGTTTACAATCTACTGTTATATTATTTTAGTGAAAGCTGTTCGTCAGTAATAATCTGCAAGAATGCATTTGTCAGTGTATCAGTGTTGTGGCATTAGGAAGCAATGCAGGCGTTCATTCATCATCATTATCATAATCATATCAACCGAAAGACGTCTACTGCTGGATACTTAAATGCTTCCCAAAAAAAACCAGTGTTCACTCATTCACTTATAAAAACGAAAAACATCACAAGCAATGGGAAATTGCTACTATACATTCTACTTATATGTAAAATACCCAGTTGGATGCATACCGTCTTCTCTCTTTTGGCGAGCGCGTCCTGTAAAGCTTCTGATTGGATCTCACACTGCTTCTTCAGTTGCTCCCTCGTGTTCCTGTTCGCTTCCGCTTGGATTTGTAAAGTCTAGGAACAACGCAAACATTAAGATCGACGCCCACTAAAAACATTTATCTCTTATACATACAATTTTTAACAGACACCATTACAAATTGATGGTTAGTTAAAGGCGCTACTGTACTAAAAATTTAAGTGGCAATTTCATCAATGAACACGATCAGTACATCTAAATTGAGTTCAAGAATTGACAGCGCTAGAATCCGACCTAAATCGTATTCAGTGAATTGACGGTCGGAGTGCTACCAGTTTCTCACAAAAAAGGAGGTGTGAAAAAGAACAAGCGAAATTGAAAGAACTTTAAAATATATTTGTACCTTAACTTGAATTTAATAACTTCAAACTTTGAAACACATTATACAGGGTGTCCCTGGAAGTATGGAGTCATCAATCATTCTCAGGACCAAAAAGTTTGGAAATGACCTTGCCCACGCCCCTATTTGATTTGATCCATACTTCCAGGGACACCCTGTATTTGTTTAAAAAAAGAGAATATAACCAATTGCACGTTTTTTAAATTAACAAAGTAATTTTAGCATTGAAGACGTAAAGCTAACAATTTAAGCGTTGTGCTATAGTATTATAATGTTAAAATAATATAATAACAATTATTTACAATAAGTATTACATTAGAACATTTCTTAAGATTTATTTTTATAATTCTTTCTTTTTGCAAATTCGTTCACTACCCTCGTTATAATAAAGGAGCATTATTTTATTTCAAACTATCAAGTTACTGAATATGATTACAAGACCAAATTATAGAACATTATTTACTGTTGTCAGTGTAAAAAACCAGATTATTTTGAGGGAAATCTAAATGTGGTGTCAATAAAGTGGCGTTACAATACAGCCCTACCTTCTTCATGAATTCCACTTCCGCCGCCATTCTCTCAGCCCTGACTATATCTTCCGCTTTAGCTTCAATAATTAATTTTTCATCGTGGGCTGGAATATAAAAATAGAAGGTCAATTGAAATCTTGGCAATAAAAATCAGCTCTGCTATACATTTTGCCGAGTTCTCTTTTTCTTCAGCCTTTCGCCACCCAATGCTGAGTGAAGGCATCCTGCAATGCACGCCACTCTACCCTGCCAAGTTATGTGAATATAAATGTTTGGAACAGCTTACTTTTTTTTGCGATTTCTCGGTAAATCTAATATATAAAATTCTCGTGTCACAGTGTTAGTTACCATACTCCTCCGAAACGGCTGGACAGATCTGTATGAAATTTTGGGTGCATATTCAGTAGGTCTGAGAATCGTCTATTTTTTTTTTTTTGCAAAACGACGTTTGCGGCCTAATATACACGGTGACTGATAATAATTAGTGACCGATACTTAAACACGTGCTTGTACTCATTATAACAAACAACTTTTATTATGGGGCCAAACCTGAAAGTGTCAGTTGTGTTCAGTAGTAGTAATGTAGGTACTGAACAGCAGATTTTTTTTTCGCGAATTCAGGTTTGGTCTCATAGTAAAAGTTGTTTCTTATCATGAGTACAATCACGTGTTTAGGTATCGGTCACTAATTACCAGTCAACCTATATAAAATTCTCGTGTCAGTGTTAGCTACCATACTCAGCAGGGTCAGCTAGTTTGTTTATAATGATGAGTTTAATGACCCCTTTTCGGTTTTTGAGTTATTTCATGTTCACCTTGAAGAGGTTTCATTTATTTAAATAGCACATCAACAACATAAACACAAATAAGGACATGTACACAGTACACCTCGGCGGACTAGGACTAATGTTTACAATACTAATGTATCAATAACAGACGCACGGACACATTGCATATTACGTCACAGATTCTAATAATAAAAATGACTATAAATAGTAAGTAATTTTATAAAATGAATGCCTTATTGCATGCATTTTATATTACGAGATATTACTACATTTAAAATTGTAGACAAATATTAAATTAGGTTTTATATGAATACTCACACTCTATTGCCCTGTTGATTTTAAGATCTCGCACTGTCTGTAACTCTGCTATTTGGTTTATCAGGTATTGCATCTGAAACATGATTGACAAAATTTCACACAATCTCTAAAATAAAAAGTAACGAAGTACATTTTTTTTTAAAGTAATTGCTACGAGGTGTGGGAACGAGTCTAATGCCGAAAATATAGTTCTGTGCCTCCTGTGATAAGTGATACAAGTCAAAAAACGTCATTTTACAGGACAGCAAAAACAAGATTTTAAAAAATCTAGTTCGTTAATTAAGTGGGCTAGGTAAAATATCAGTGCACTCTTTTGTAGAACAAAACATTTTCTTTCTCTATATAATTTAGATTTTTTGAAAAATCTAAATTATATAGAGAAGGAAAATGAATGTAAAATGACGTTTTTTGACTTGTATCACTTATCACAGGAGGCACAGAGTTATAAGTATATTTTTTTCAATTTATGTCCAAACGTATGTTCCAGATTGACGCAAAAGTTACTTACTAGAGATTCTGTTCAACGCAGAAATGTTCCTTACTTATAGGTATAGCCTATATGTTGAACAGAATTTTAAGGAATATTTGGGTGATTGGGGTCATGTGCTTTGTAAATTAAAAATTTGTTTGTTATGGTGAGTATAATCATCTATTTAAGTGTTGTCACTAACTAGCAGTCACCTTATAGAATTGTTTTCCGCCTTGTGAACAGATCCGACAGAAAACGTAAGAAATTTTGAAAATCGCAGCATACCTTAGCGCAGCCCTCTTAGCTTCCCTGTAACTGATAATGGCGCCTTAGGTCAATGCCTTACCCGTTTGAGTGTGTACACCAACAGTAAGTCTATGTCTGATTTGATGTCTAGCTTGCGCGCATTAAAGTCGATACCTGGGTACAGCGCTTCAAGCTCGTCCTTGAACATGTTACGGGCTGCCTCCACCTGAAATATCAGAGATTATTATAACACAAGCCATTTGCCCGATAGGATTTTCCATCGGTAATAATTAAGAACTTCCATAAAAACTTTTTAAAATTCTTCCTTAGTGCTTAATTTTCTTGTAAGGAACTCATCATCTGCCTAGCCTTTTCTCAACTATGTTGGGGTGGGCTTTTTTTTTTGGGTCGGAAAATATCAAATAACTTCTCCCGCTCCGGACGGAGCGGGAGGGCGTGTCAGATTTTTACTGACTAAAACCTACCCGTGTTCCTTCAGTTGCCTGTGCCAGGGGCCACGGTAACTCTTTCGAACCACCCGGGACCCTGGCAGGCATCGGCCCTAGCGGACGCCGTCAGTTATTGCTGACATCTCTTTGAGGCGCGCGTGGCGGCTTCCAGTCTAACCGGATACAGGTGAGTACCAGTATTTTACATGGAGCGACCTGCCGACCAACCGCGGCAAGCGTAGCTTAACCTGATCGATCGACCTGTACGGCTGTTATTACTTAGTTACTTACTTATAACATCATCAGTATAAACTAAGTAGCAAAAATACGTATTATTGAAGCTATCTCAAAAACTACCCAAGCAAAGTTAATAAAATTTATACAGTACCACCTCTGAGGCATACCTTATCCATTAAAAATCATTTTTGAAATTGATTTACAATTGCCGGAGATATATCGCGTAACAAACATACAAAAAAAATAACATACAGTCGAATTGAGAACCTTCTCCTTTTTTAAAGTCGGTTAATAAAATGTAAATTCTCGCGATTCCAAGGTCGGTCCCATTGTAAAAGTTGTTCACAATGATGAGTTCAATGAACCCTTTTCGGATTTCGAGCTATTTTCAATTACAGGTTTACAGCTTGTATAAGCGTGTTTCTACATAATATCACGCCTGTTTCCCCTGGAGGATTAGGCAGAGCTGACCTATAGTACACCCACATTTCGTCAGTTAGGTTTAGGTCCGACGTAATCACGTAATAGGGGCGAGCCTATTGCGAACTGCTACTGAGAACTGCGTTCTTACCTTGTTCCAATACTTCTCGCTGATCACAGATTTTTCTACCTCCTGGTTGTAGATGTTTTCAGCGTTGATGAGGTCGGAGCGCAACTGCTTGATATATCGCATGGTGGTGGCAATGCTCTCGGGAGGCGCCTGAACCTGACCGCCCGCCGTGATCATACGATCCAGTGTCTCTGTAGGAACATCAACACTATACTGAATTCGTAATTTAGTTGGAACGGTGGAGTTTCTTGCCCATTCTTCTTCATACGTAACTACATTTGAGAACGGGCAACTGGAATCAATTCTATTTAAAAAAAAATTATTTTGACATTCAAAAGCGCATTTTATGTGCCTATTTCGAATAAGTGATTCGACTTTTGACGTTCCAGAAATCTAAACAAATATTCGTGAAACAAACGAAATCCATACAACTAACGAGTGAAATAACGTCATTTGGAAAGAAGGATTAAAATAAACTTTACATACCAATAGCACATTTAGCTTTAGCAGATGCCTCTTTTCCTTTCTTGTAATACATATCTCGCTGTTGTAGCGTCCCTTTGAGCGTCGTGAACATTTTTTTGTCCAAGTCTTCAAAGGATGCCTCTATTATCTGAAATTAAAGCGTGCATTTTAAACTCAATTAATATTATCCAAAAATGTAAATTTATTATAAAAGATGCCCATTTATATAAAATAGACAGTCATGTCCACAAGGATTTAAGTTGAAACCAATGATTAGGAATCCTCTAGACCAGGGATGGCGAACCTCTGTACATCTACGTGCCATTTTTTCCAAATAACTATGTAATGCGACCATGACGTGCCAATAAACAATCTATATCTATCTATATATATAAAAGGAGAAACTGACTGACTGACTGACATATCAACGCACAGCCGAAACTGCAAGGGCTAGGAACGTGAAATTTTGCATACGGCTTCCTTTTATTATGTAGGGGAGCACCAAGAAGGGGTTTTTGGAAATTCGACCTTTAAGGGGGTGAAAAGGGAAGATTTTGTTTGTATGAAAAATCTTATTACTTGAGTTAATTTTGTAAAAAAATTGTGTAACTTGAAATTTGACACGAATACACGCAGACGAAGTCGCGGGAGAACTGCTAGTACTACATATATACTTTCGCATTGTTATTATTATTTGAAATCTCTCTTGACATTTCTCGGTGCCCTGGGGTCCCGGAACATTGGAAGGCATATGAGGGGCCGAAATCAACTTACAGAAGCCCGTTAGACGTGCTCAATGAAATGAGACACCAACCGAGGATTATGGCCGCAATATGCAAGTGCACCTAAGGACAACCCCGGTCGGTGTAGGACGAATGTTAATGTTAACAGTTTTTATTTAATTAAATGAAATGACAAATCAGCGCAATTTCTGCTGTTGCAAACAAAGTTATCTATGTAAGATAACTTGAGGACCTAAATTTCTGAAATTATGTCGTGCCCAAATTATTTTGTTACGTGCCATCAATGGCACGCGTGCCATTGGTTCGCCATCCCTGCTCTAGACGACCTAAGCATAATGCTGACGCACCGTTTGCCTCCGGTATTATAGTGTATGTGGCGAGTATACGCATAATTTTAAATATTCGCAATCGCATTCACTTAATTCATGCACATATTTTGCGAAAATGAACGTTCGAATAAAAATTAATAACTTTAGGTAAATTAAAAAAAGAAATATGATGTTTATTATAAAACCATTATCGTTTTAACTTATCAGACATGCAATTTATATTAAGTGTAATCAGTCTTTGGCTTAAAATTCGGTATTGCTTTTGTGTTCTAATTCATCAATTTTAAATTAGACATTCCAAAAACAGAAACAAACAAAAATGAATTCAATTCTTCTCTTACTTTTACCAGTCTTCACATTAAATCTTTTTTTTTATTTTGAACTCAAAACAATATTATTCATAATAAAACAAAGCCATGTCAGCTGTCTAAACAGAGCCATAGATAAATGGCGCCAAATTTGAAATTTAATACTCGCATTCGCATATGCATTCGCGAATATCGGCGGTAGACATTCGCATCCGCGTTCGCATTCGCGAATACTTATAAAAATATATTTGTTACATCATTAATATACCTACTGCTACTACTAGCTGTAGTACTGGTGACAATAAACTTTTATTCTATTCTATTCATGTGTTCTCGATGTCCTAAGTGTCATGAAATAATAAAATTGTTTACACTATCGAAATTGGTGTGGGTTGGTTCTGGTCCTTTAGGTTCATAACGACAACTTCCCAAAACGTTCACCCTCCCAAAACGTCCACTTCCCAAAATGGTAATTCCCTAAATGTCTATTTCCTATTTTGTCAACTTTCCCAAAACGACCACAAATCTACAATTCCCAAAAAGTCCACTTCCCATAACATCAACTCTCAAAACGTCCACTTTCTAAATAGGTTTTTTTTTTTTTTTTTATATATTCTAGTCGTTTCTGGCAGGAGGTCACTGTTTTAACCTAACAAGTATTTTTTTTTAATAATTAACCTACTCTAACTAGTTCCATAAGTAATAAATAAATTTGACCAAATGTAAATGTGCGTACTAAATCATTCCAAACATTGCATTGGTATAAAAAAAGTTGCTAATAAAATTTTGTGAACTAGACGTTTTGGGAGTAGTAGTTTTGAGAAACGGACTATTTGGGAACTGGTCGTTTTGGGAAAGTGGACGAAATAGGAAATAGACATTTAGGGAATTACCATTTTGGGAAGTGGACGTTTTGGGAGGGTGAACGTTTTGGGAAGTTGTCGTTATGAACCTATAGGGTTCTGGTCTTAGTAGAAATAAAAAACCACAAATGCTTTTTTTAACATTTGCGATGACAGAAGCCATAATTACAGACATTCTGTGATTTGAACTGAGTATCTATTCCAGTTAAAAAGATTCAGCACTGTTACAGATAGAGGTACAGACAAAAGCGTCTGGGGTCAAATGGGTCCCTTTAGATACAGAACTCTAAATACAAAAATTATGTTTCCACATATAAACTAAAATATGATTAGTTATAGTATGTTCCAAAAGTATCTGATGAAAATGTAAACAAACTCTTTTCAGATAAAATTCTTACGCACTCACTCACTAAAGGGAATTAGTAACATATTAATGTATTGTATTTAGAAGGTTTCCGCTTTACACCTCACCATCATTTCCAAAAAAATATTGTTTGGATAACATTACTTATTACAGTGTAATTAAAAAATCATCGACGACAATTCTGGTTATAAAATTAGCCTCAAGTGTGACATGAAAATCTATGATGATTTAAAATTAGAATTTCGAGTTGAAGTATTCAAATAATCATCTCAGAGCACTCGATTTGTAAGTGGCACTACAAATCCAAAGTTATGTTTTCTGATTCATTTGTTTACATTTTCATCATACACCATTCGAACAGATTGAACATAGTTGCGTATAAACATTGCTCACCTTGAATAAAGACTTATTGTAGTCTACACAGAACTTTGCCGCCTGTTTATAGTTGTCTATGGCAATCTTCGTGTATTCGTGCATGTCGTGTTCTAACTCCACTATATCTTTGGTGATCATCACAACTGGGGCGCTCTGAGGCTCACACTTATCAGTTTGGACCAGTGTCGCTGGAATATACGACATAAAATAATAATAATTAAAATTTTATTTAATAAAGAAAAAAATACGGGATAATAATAATACCAGCCTATTATTGTGCCACTGCTGGGCAAAGGCCTCTTCAGACAGAGAAGGCACAAGTATTTATCACCACGCTTGCTCAAGACAGATTACCGATTTCAGACTACATATCTGTACTAACAGTAAGCCGAGAGGGGCCATTCTCGTAATTTTAAGAACGTTCACAGTCTGATCTCAGTTTCAATCTGTCAAAATTACCTCTAATTTCCCTACATTTTGACAAGTTTTTGACATTTGTTTGTCGCCGAGATGAGACTGCGACTAGATTTTGAACATTTTAAATTACGAGAATAATTGGCCTTCTAGTTTGCTTACGATGTGAAATATGATTCGCGACTATAACAGGTACTTATTCACAGAATTATAGTCATTAGAATCATTAATACATCTTCCTAAGTTAGATTTGTACCACAAGAAGAAATCTCCTAGGGAAAAGTGTTTATGGTACAAATCTCACTTAGACAGATGTATTAATGTTTCTAATGATTATAATTCTGTAAATACGTAGGTACCTGTTATATAGTCGCGAATCAAATTTTGATCAAGATACAACCTGACACTGACCTGCACATTATAAAAAACGTAAGAAAATTTGAATTTCGCGGTCAACCGCTTCGCATTCACCGATAATTTGACATGTTTTACATGCACATTAACGGTAGTTCTACATTGTTTAGTTTTATTATAATCCATAAAACGGAATATAGTGGCCACTGTTATCCGTTTTAGGGATTATAATAAAACTAAACAATATAAAACTACCGCTTCTAATAATATTAACGTATAATCTTGTGAAGCACAACTTCACGTGCTTATTTTTTGCATTTTCATTCTAAATTGTATGAAATAACCAAACAAACGATGAGGGCGCCACTGTGCGGTCGGCATAGTCTTCAGGTGAAAACATTACATTTCGGCTTAATATTGAGTCTTTTAGAACGTTGTATAAATAAGCTTAACTGTAAAAATAACATGCAATACTAACCTGTGGTTTCAATTTCCGGCTTTTGCAAAACTTTTTCTTCAACGTACAGAGGTTCTAATATAGGCGGCGGCACTGTTATGTAAACACACATCTAGATATTAAGTTGTCAATTAATTAGTTACTAGTTGACCAAGATAATTAGATTAGTGTCTGTAGTGACGTCATCTACATAGGCCGGGTGGTCAAAAAGTCGTGGATCAAACGAAATAGGGAGATAAAGGTAATTTCCAAAAAAAAACCTATTTACAGCATAGCCATAATTTCTATTGACCTAAAAGTTATGAATATTTTTGTATACCGAGTTCTTTTACAATTATTAGACTAATTTTTGAAAAAGTGATATAAAACAAACGGTGTTGTATTATTACTAGATAATGTCAGCACTGCAAAAGTTCTATTGCGGCTCTGGGTACCAAATATCAAGAGCAATTAATTTTTTTCCAATAAATTTGAACCATTACCAAAAATTCGTTGGAAATGACCTCCTTTATCTCCCTATTTCGTTTGATCCACAACTTTTTGACCATCCTGTATAATTCGGATACAGAAACTACGGACACGGAAGGCCGGCGCACATCTGGCGCAGCACAGCGATGCGCAGTTTTCACTGCCAAACAAATATCGACCTAACATTAGTTAAAATAAATTAGCCCGAGTCAAAGCGGACATAGGCGCGCGACTCAGGTTATTTATTTTCGACTTTCTTGTAAAAGGCTTAATGCGGATATTTGTTTGGCAAGGGAAACTACGCTTTACTGCGCTTCGCAAGGTTCGAGCCGGTCCGAAGCGAACGTCCTAAGGGCCACCCACCACCAGTGTGAGAAAGAGATGGATCTCTCTTTCTTACACTGATGTAATCCTATCTTTAATATTATAAATGCGAAAGTAAGTTTGTTTGTTACGCTTTCACGCTAAAACGGCAAACGGATTTGGATGAAATTTCGCACATGGGTAGACCATGACCTGGAGAGGGACATAGGCTACTTTTTATCCTGGATCGCAGACGAAGTCGCGGGCAACAGCTAGTATTAAAATAATACTGCTATAAGAGATGGTGGTCACTGAGGCAGTAAGCAAGAGAAGAGGATGTATGCCACCCAGTTGTCTAGTTATCTTGGTCACCTTTAATAATGTGCTTGGTGTAATGAGGTGATTCAATATTACAATTAATTTGTCAAGTTCCAAAAATCAGCATTATTGTGTGAGAATGCATATGCACGTAGTGAAGTGATTTTCTAAAGTAAAAAATTAATGACAAATCACTCCAACCCTGAAGATGAAAAATCTAAGGGCCGAATTTTCACCTGTCAGATAACTTGACTTTTATCTGCATGAATTATATGTTGGTTTGACATATTTATATTTTCTAAACAAAAGCTGTCAAACTGTCATATTTATTCCTCAGATAAAAAAAAAAATCTTATGATTGAAAAATCGAGCCTAATAAATGAAATTATTGTGAAAGCGAAATATAACACAGTGGTGGATTTTTTCATTATGTTTGAGAAACATCTTTTCATGTACGGACGCCAGCACATCAAGCTACCCGAACCCGAACCCAAACTGTAAAATTTTCCGAATCAACTTTAGTGATAAAGTTGAAAAACTATTAAAGAAATTTGACAGATTGTAGAAGCTTGATGTGGTGGCGTCTGTACACACGACGCCACATCAAGCTATACATTTCCAGTTTTAGCTGACCTCGCATTGTACAGATTTTTGTACAATCAGAAGTCAGCTTATACTTGTTATGTATAGTATAACTTTATGTGTAGAAGTGCGTACCTCAAGATAAAAAATGGCACACGTTTTATCACACCTTGATACGAGTATAGCAGGCGACGAAAGTCGACATTTTATTGAATACGTTATTGGGCAATAGCATAAATGACAACTGATTAAAATAATTCTTACACTGATAGTCCTTCTTTGCGAAGACTATTTCGGCATCTTTTTCAATATCTTGCTTGGACCTAGGAGTTAGTTCGATTGGGGTGACACCCTCCTGTAATATAATAAACATTTATTTCAATATATTCACATGACTTTGATATCCAATGTTAAAGAAGCGAACTATGAAATATAAAAGCCACTATTGTTCCTTTGCAAAAATAGGATGGTCCTTTTCGTCATATTATATGTTTAAGTTCGTCACCTCCACACAGTAAAACAATGAATACTACAACATAGTTAAGAACTCTTTTCAACCGTCTCTTACACTGGAATCATGATGGCATTAAACTGTGATAATACAGCATCTACCTGATGCATACTTTTGAAGTGAAAACTTCTTTAGCGGCGCTGCGTATTTTTTTTGGAATGGGTAAAAATCTCTAAACTCGCGTCAGGACACGTGACCTGATCGAGAATTCGTAAGACGGATGGAGAGAGGGCAGGCGGCGCAAGGCGCTTGCGCGAATGTTGAAGTAAAAACTTCTTTAGCGGCGCTGCGTATTTTTTTTGGAATGGGTAAAAATCTCTAAACTCGCGTCAGGACACGTGACCTGATCGAGAATTCGTAAGACGGATGGAGAGAGGGCAGGCGGCGCAAGGCGCTTGCGCGAATGTTCGATAATTGTCATGTTTGTGTACGATAGCGCAATGAATAAATATTGTATCCTACCACATAAATAATAATACTTTTATACTGATAACGAAAGCAATTCGTACAAAATTATTCTCTAACCATTCCAAAATATCAAAAATGCAGAACATTAATATTTAAGTTTTCACTTCTGCCGGCACTCCCGGAGTGCAACCCGTCGATTTTTTTTTGCAATGTTACTCCAAAAGTAACAGAAATACACTCTATCTTTGTTACCCATTTAGCCATGGATGAAAATGTTTTTTCGGGCGAAATTGAGCGCGGATAATTCGTGCAATTTAAGTTTAAATGGTTCATGTTAATGATTAAAATAATGGTACACTGTATATCTTTTGCGTTTATAATACTTTCTTTTAAGTTCAATTTAGGTTGGTCTCTACTTTTATATCATAACAAAGTAAAATCATGAAACCTTTCCAAACATAAAATGGCTGAGAAAGGTAGTGCTCCTGTTGAATTGATCTACGGCTGTCTTCCAGTATGTGGTGTTTTCCTGGTACACTAGAGCCACAAAGTCGTTAGCCCAAGGGATGTTTGACTCTAGCCAGTTGCGGGCATCTGGACTATTCCTGAGGGCAAAAGACACTGCATTACAAACTATATTATCTCCTCTTTTTACTTATATTACTATATTTAAAATTAGAATCAGATAATTATCAAGTTTGAACAACATACACAATGTCATATATAAAAAAGTTCATGTTCAAAATTAGGCCTATTTTATTTATTTATTTTGTTAGGGAAAACAAACAATTGTACATTATATATTACATCTAAGATTACATAGGGAGTGGGTTAATGTACAATCCACAACGTTTCCACAGATTACCTAGGATAATGATACAGTGAAGACAATTTTATTTAGTGATTGGCACTCAAAAATCAACTTACAATACATAATGCTCAAATCAAAGAAAGTAGAAAGTTGGTCAAAATGAAAAGGATTTTGAGTGTGTTACACAATCAGACTACAGTCCTGCCTCAGAGTCAGACTCTCTTCCAACACATCATCTGCCTAGCCTTTTTCCCAACTATGTTGGGGTCAGCTTCTAGTCTAACCGGATGCAGCTGAATACCAGTGTTTTACATGGAGCGACTGACTCCACAACCCAGTTATTGGGTAATACGATACGCCTTGGTACGACTGGTTGTCAGACTTTCGGGCTTCTGACTACCCGTAACGACTGTCAAAGATCCACGAATGACAGCCGGGACCAACGGCTTAACGTGCTTTCCGAGGCACGGAGGGATCTCGGTATGTAAAGATGGTCACCCATCCACAGACCTTAAGCGCGCGTGCCTTCCCGCGTATCCTCGGGGTAGCGCGAGCATTTTTTGTCAGATTCAAGCATATATTATGCACTTCAATAATTTTAAAGTTGATTTTCGAGTGCCTTAATAAAATCCTCTCGCTGCGCTCCTCTCTGTCTGCGCTGACCCTAAGTCGGCGCCGTTACGACTGGGAGACCTCTGCTCCTTAGAAAAGTTACTTACTTAGCATAAACAACTGCAGCGCCCGTAAGTATCGTGGCCCCAACAGCTCCCCAGAACAGCTTGTGACTTTTAGGGGGAGCTTTAGTCTTGCGTTCC
Organism: Globia sparganii; assembly: GCA_949316385.1. Lineage (NCBI taxonomy): Eukaryota > Metazoa > Arthropoda > Insecta > Lepidoptera > Noctuidae > Globia > Globia sparganii. The sequence continues at coordinate 9,006,108 of OX438675.1, read as the reverse complement.
TCTGGGAATGGCTGTGTTGCATATTGTCGATTTGGACTACGCATTACTATTAAGGCGGCGCAAGGCCCATCGCTCATATGCCGCCTTACCTGAGGAAAATAAAAAGTACTATTATTTTATCCTGTCCACAGACAATGTTAATAAAACTCCCCATTGATTGTGGAGTCCTATGTAAAATTTCTACATTTATATCTATAATCTATTTTGTTGCTCGCATGATTAAGACTATGCCGACCGCACAGTGGCGCCCTCATCGTTTGTTTGGTTATTTAATAGACTTTAGAATGAAAATGCAGAAAATAAGCATGTTAAGTTGTGCTTCACAAGATTATATGTTAATATTATTAGAAACGGTAGTTTTACATTGTTTAGTTTTTTTATAATCCTTAAATCGGAATATAGTGGCCACTGTTATCCATATTTACTAACCGTTGTATCTCTATGTTATTTGGATCTCAAAATATAACAATTTTGAAAGGCAACAAACCGAGAAACAGCAAAATTATTTTTTTTTTTAACTGAAGGGTATTGAAAGATGTTTTGATTTGACTAAAACCTCACTTTTAATCATAGATTTATCAATTAATATGCACAGTAATAGATAATGTTGGAAAATGGGGTAAGATATGAAATTGAAACTGTGGAAATACTTGATGAGTTGTTACATTTCCCTTCAGTAAATGATTGTCTAACAATTTTTATAAAACAGTTATGTTTAAATTTTCATCAAATTGGATTTTATTTATAAGCATTGAAATAGGGATTAATCTAGATTCCATGCCTTACAGTTGAATTAATACAGGACTCTATTTAACGTCTGGGTGATTCAGTTACATTACCTACATTTAACTTAATTCTAACAAGTGAAACTATCATATTTATAGTTTAAAATGTAGATTATTTTGAATAGATTTTTTTTTATTTCAGGATCAAGAATTGGGACTCATCACTAGTCATGGTATTAATCTTTAATGGTTTTTATCTTCAGGGTACTAGCACATAGCTTTCCCTGGCTTTTACTATACAAATAGAAACTATAATAATATACTACTCAACCTGAGAAACAAGCTCATGCTAATGTGGTTTAGAAAAATTTAGACCAAGAGGTGGTTAATCTAATTTGTATTACAGACAAGAAAGTGTGTTTTGATTACAGTCATTGATTGCATTATTATATTGTGAGGTTCAACCTCTTTAGAGCCACATTAAAATTATGTAGTTAACAGAAAAGTACAGAGTATTATACTAACGCTACGACCTGCGTATTATAGCCCCAATCTCAAGTCTGAACACAGCCTTAGCAACCTTTTCTAGGTTAGGTATTATGAAAATGACGTCGAAAGATTGTTATGTAAGGGACAATATTATCAAAATGTGTGTTTATGTCTTTGATAAAAGGAGTAAACTTGTCAGAATATTGAAGAATTTGTTAAATTATACCATATTTGCGGTAATAAACACAGAATAACATAATCAAAACATTGGAGAATGGGTGACTACTCAGTAAGAAAGTCTAGTGAAACACTGGTTAAAGAATGATGTGAATGCAAATTAAGATAGTCCCGATAGCGCAATTAAATCTGAGTATGTACGTACCAAAACTAATTTAGCATTAGCTAAATGGTTCGTAAATTTATACATTTTTCGGCAGGAATCTCTTTCCACTTGGGCTGTCAAAATTCAGAGACTACAGAACATGGACCACGGAGAATAGAGAGTTGTTCCTGAGTTAGTTTCATAATCATACTCCTATCTACTAATTTTGTCACACTAGTAGATTATACCTGAAAAACGATTTAACAATTTTCAAGGAACTTATGATAAGTCAGAAATCTGAAATTATTATTACTAAAATACAAAATGTAATTATGAAGCTCTTGAAAAATAATATAATATTATTCAGAGTAAACTAAAATTTATTATACCTACAGAATCATGTACTGTCACTCCCTATGACAAATTGACAGCATACTCGCCGATACTCGCTATCGCTCGCTCGATTATTTAATTTTGATCAAACAAGCCAAAGAGTTTAATAATAATATAGAGGAGTAATCCAGCGATTCACTTGACACTTTCACACTTCGCCTGTCGGTCGAGTGTCGCCATTTCACCAGTTCTATGTACTTACAAACAATATAGGGTTTGTTTTCCTAAAAATGTTCCGTTTCGCGATTTCTGGTAAATACAATTTTTATATTGAATGAACACACACAACAGCTCCACTATATTGTAATAGAAAATGTATTAACTATTATTTTGTTGTGTAACAATTTACCAAGTTGTTTGTGACGGCTTGATTTGAGGTTATTTTTTCTTTTTCAGCTGTTCGCTATATACGGCCTCTTTCATTTCAATATTTGAATGCTGCCAAGGTTATATGTAACAGCACAAAAAACTATGCGACTCTCAACAATACAAGATTTTCTACCAATACCTACTTGAAACAGAATTCATTGTTGAATAATAAACAGATCTTAGATATATCTACCAATATCGTTGTCCCTGTTAGATCTGTAACAAAATTCAGTTTGAAAAGAGGTAAAAGGAAAACTGTGAAGGCAGCAGTACGAAGATTCCTCCGGTTACACTGGGGCGGTTGGATAAGAACAAAGGTTGGCAGGCAAAAGAAACTGTGGAAAAAATCTACATCGCAAAAAAGGCGTCTGAAACAACATGTAACATGTAATGCTACGCAGAACACAATGCTGGACAAAATGGTTACAAAATTTTGGAAGAAGCCCAAATATTATGTCGAAGATCCTTATGCACCATACCATACTAGAGAAGAGTTCCATATTACTAGGAAGAAACCCGTTGTTGAACATTAATTTGATACTATTACCAAACTAGAATAAATATAATTTAGAATGATTCCTAATTTATTGTTTATGTTTAAGTTTCTTAAGATTGAGGGGATGAGCCTATTACTCTTAATTAGGCGTACATTTAAACTCAGGGCTGCAACAAGGAAGGAATACTGTGGCCAATTTAGTGACATTTCACCACAGTATTAGTGTTGTAAGAAACTCAAGTCTTGGAGTCTCATTTAATAAGACTTGAGCTATTTTTGAAGACTAAAGTCATATAAATAAAACTTAAGAGCTCAAGTCCTTTAGAATTTAGAGTCTTTTGTAAAAAGACTTGAGTCCTGCCAAAAAGAACTCAAAGACTCAGTCTATTTAAAAGAACTCATGACTGAGTCCTCTAAATCTATAGCTATAGTTTGCAGTAAATAAAATAGCAATTAACAAATTATTAATTTATTAATTAAATCAAATCGCTTTCATTACACCAACTCAAGTTCATGACTCAGTCTAGCTCAAAGAACTTAAAAGACTCGAAAGGATTCAGAGGACTCAAAGGACTCGGACTCATGTGACTAACCAGTCCCAGTCTTGAAAATCGACTCAAATCTCAAAATGAAGACTAAAAGACTCGAGTTTCTTACAACAACAGTATTCCTTCCTTGTATATTTCAGTATTCTTTCCTGCTGAAGTACCTACATCCAATTGGATGTAGGTACTTCTGCCTGCTACCAGGAGTGTGTGGACCTAGGGTGTCATGATGACTCCTAAAATTGTTTGTGCTGTTGACAGCCTATATCTGAGCCAAAAGCATTTGATTCTTTAAATTTACTTAGTTCTACATTAATTTTAACAATTTGTATTCGGAATTATTTATGTTGAATGAAATTATTTCAAAAATAACCAAAGAAAAGTGTCTAAAAATACGGCTCTAAAACTGCAAATACTTACATATAAGTTAATATACTAGGAGAGAATCATCTCATAAAGTATACTATCTTCTATACTGGTTCAGGAGGCTGATTTTTTAGAAAAAGTAATGAGTTTATGTACGGTGGCCAGCACATCAAGCTACCCCAATCTGTCAGATTTTCCCAATTGAATATGAACTTTATTCCTTTGTGCTAAAGTTGAAAATCTATCAAAGAATTTTGACAGATTGGGGTAGGTTGACCTGCTGGCGTCTGTACAGACGCCAGCAGGTCAACCTACCCCAATCTGTCAATTGGGAAAATCTGACAGATTGGGGTAGCTTAATGTGCTGGCCTCTGTACTATATTGATCCCATTTTTATAATCTATAGTATAAGTCCAATGTACAGACGCCAGCAGGTCAACCTATCCCAAACTGTCAAATTTCTTTGATAGATTTTCAACTTTAGCTCAAAGAAATAAGGTTCATATTCAATTGGGAAAATCTGACAGATTGGGGTAGCTTGATGTGCTGGCCTCGTCAATGCCCCAACCCCTTAAACTAGGGGATGGAAGTTTGCAGAAATAATAATAAATAAATAATAAAATAATAAGAACGTTAAGTTGTGCTTCACAAGATTATACGTTAATATTATTAGAAGCGGTAGTTTATATTGTTTAGTTTTATTATAATCCTTAAAACGGATTACAGTGGCCACCATATTCCGTAAATAATAATAAATAAAAAAAAAACTTATATATTAATAATATATAAGTTTGAGTCCGCTTTGGTTCTGCTTAGCCTTGAATCCTCTAAGCACACTGCTAGAGGATTCAGGTCTAGGCTATCGGCTGAGGAGAGGTGGTCAGGTTATATCTCACCTCCTTTACATGGATGACCTAAAACTCTTTGCCCCCAACAATTTGCAACTGATGGAGCTACTGAAAATTACTGAAACTTTCAGTAGCGCCATCAGGATGGAATTTGGTGTGGATAAATGTGCGGTCATGCATGTAAAGCGAGGGGAGATTGTGGAATCCGTGGGAACCCAACTCTCGGATTTCACAAATCTTAGAGCCCTCTCCGCATCCGAAACCTATAAGTATTTGGGTATGTCGGAAGCGTTGGGCGTCAATGTTACTGACATGAAGCAATCGTTGAAGGAGCGCTTCTTTGGCCGTCTGAAAAAAGTATTTAATAGTCTTCTTTCAGGCGGAAACAAGGTGCGCGCCTTCAACGGTTGGGTCATGCCGGTTTTGATGTACTCTTTCGGCATACTCAAATGGACTCAGACCGAACTCGACGCCCTGGATAGGAAGGTCCGTACGTTGCTGACTGCAAATCGAATGCATCACCCACGCTCATCGGTAATGAGGCTGTATATCCCGCGAAAATGTGGAGGTCGAGGCTTTTTAAACGCTAAGACTCTCCACAATCGCGAGATATGCAGTCTCAGGGAATATTTCCTAAAAACCGACGTGGGGATGCATCGAGATGTAGTGGCGGTGGACAAGGACCTCACTCCGCTCTCCTTAGGTAAAGAGAACTGGCGCAAACCAGTAGTGCTTGACACTAATGATCGCATGGAGGTATGGCAGAGTAAGGAGCTTCACGGACGCTTTTTCCGGGCCCTACATGACCCCGACGTAGATTTATTAGCGTCCGTAGCCTGGCTAAGTTTCGGTGACCTTTTTGGGGAAACCGAAGGTTTTGTCTGTGCAATTATGGACGAAGTTATGATGACGAACAATTACCGGAGATTTATTGTGAAAGACGGCACGGTTGACATTTGTCGGGCATGCCACCGGCCGGGTGAATCAATCAGGCATATCATCTCCGGGTGTTCTCGTCTAGCTAACGGAGAATACTTGCATAGACACAACCTTGTAGCCAGCACCCTAATTGCGAAACACACTATCGATCTCAATTTGAATAATTTTGAAGCATATTGCTAATCCATTGCTTCATATGTTCGAAAAATGTGTCTGCTCAACAATGTAAAACACGCAATGAACGTTGTTGATCCGTCAAAATGAAACCCATTGCTACTAATAGTGTGTTACGCAATTACCCCGCAGGATAATCCATCAGCAACTTGCTTTGAAATACAACCTTGTGGAATCGGAAGTGCCGTACTATAGGTATGTGCCCGACCCAGTTCTCGAAAATGGTAATATCACATTGTACTGGGATCGATCCATCATCACTGACAGGACTATTGTTGCCAATAAGCCTGATATAGTGGTGGTGGATCGATCAGAGCGGCGCGCAATGATTGTTGACATAGCCGTTCCGCATGATGAGAGCCTCGTGAAAACCGAGAAAGATAAACAAATCAAGTATCTTGACTTGGCTCACGAGGTTGTCGACATGTGGGATGTGGATTCAGCGATCATTGTGCCGATAGTCGTGACAGCCAATGGGCTAATAGCCAAGAGCCTCGACCAACACCTAAGGAGGTTCTCGTTGGGCAGCTGGATCAAGGGCTTGATTCAGAGGGCGGTACTTCTGGACACGGCCCGCATTGTTAGGAGGTTCCTCTCTCTGGAGCCCTGACCGCCGGTAGCTTGAACCCTGTTCCCGATACCGGTGGGTATGAATGTTCATCTTTTTCAATATTTATTTTTACATCAAATGTATATAGTTGTCCCTTCTTCGTTCCATGAAACATTTTATTTCGGTCCTTAATAAGTAATTTCCCTTTTCTAAATATTACTTGCATTTTCCTTTCTATTAACTTACCAACTGATAGTAAGTTAGTACTCAGATCAGGTACTATCACAGCTTCAATTTTAATCCTTTTATTCCCATGGGAAGCTACTAAAATTCCCTTCTGCGTAGCTGTAAGAGTTTGTCCATTTGCTATTGTTATGCTTAACTTTTGTGGTAAATTTTCTACATCTGTCATATACTTTGAGTAGTGCTCTTGTATGAAGTGTTGAGTGGCTCCGGAGTCAACAATAAAAGAAATAGTGTCGACCATATCCTTGGCAGGTAATGCCTGCTCCGACGCTATAAACACACTCTCCTCTTCTGTAGAATGAGCTGCTCCATGTGGTAGACATGGAGCAGCTCATTCTACCTGTTACTTCTGAAGCCTCGTCCTCGGCCTCTACTTGACATCCGGCATTCATATGACTTGTGGCCCTTCTTTTTACATTTGAAGCAAATCACATCAGCGTTTTTGCTAACAAATGATGTTTCATCTTTTACATTGTTACATTCCTGGGACTTTCTTACCTCGTGGTCCAGTAATTTTGAACGGACGAATTCTAAAGATAGCTCTGAATTAACAGTTTCAATAGCAGTAATAACGTGGTTGTAGTCTTCTCCAAGTCCCGTTATGAGGTAACATACTTTATCACATTCAGGTATCTTTTCATCAGAGACTTCTAGTTCGCGAATAATGTTTTCAAATTTGGCGAAGTATTCTTCGAGACTGCCATCTTGTTTTAGCGTGAGTAACTTTCTCCGGAGTGTGATTTTCGATATTACGCTCTTTCTTTGGAAAGTGCTTTTTAAAGCATTAAGCATTTCTTTTGATGTCGAACAGTCTTTGACAAGATTTAGATGCCTGTCGGTTAGGCATTGTACTATTAGGCTTCTAGCCTTCGCGTCCAAGTGTTTCTCGTTTTCTTTGAAGCTTATAGCCTCAGCTATATCTTTTAAACCTCTCTCTTCTAGCAGACACTGTACTCGGAACAGCCAGTTTCCGAAAGACTCTGCTTTTAGCTGCGGAAAATTTACCAGTTTTGCCGGCGTAGTATCCATTTTTATGCCTGGAAACGCGCTTGGTAAACTGAAAACTATATCCCTAGCTAAACTAACAAGGCGTCAAAGGCCCATAACCTATGAGAACTTGGAGAATTCAATAAAAGATTAACTTGATAATCAACAGTTTTTTAAGAAAAGATGAACATTCATATCAGCTGATAGAAGATAAAATAAATATTTGGCATCGAAGATTCGGACATATGTGCAGGAAGAAATTAGCTATACTGGGATTACCATTTAGTTTAGAACCATGTGAGCCATGTATGAAAAATAAAGCAACAAGATTACCCTTCAAAAGGCTACAGAGACCAAGATCAAGTAAAATTGGTGAATTGATTCATACTGATATAACAGGTCCTACAAGAGTGCCGACTACAGAAGGCTATAAGTATTTCCAAACAATAATTGATGATCACAGTCACTTCACACAAACATATTTGTTGAGGAATAAGTCTGAAGCAACAGAAAAGCTAATATCATACATAAAAGAGATGGAAAGACAAATGGAAGTGAAAGTCAAGAGAATCAGATGTGACAATGGTGGTGAGTTTACAGCAAAGTCATTAAAAGATTTCTGTACCAACAAAGGAATCAGGATAGAATATACCCAGAAATACAGCCCACAACAAAACGGCAAAGCAGAAAGGATGAACAGAACAATTTATGACAAAGCAAGAACGATTCTGGATGAGTCTAATCTGCCAAGACATCTGTGGGGACATGCCGTGCTAACAGCAACATTTCTGATCAATTGTTCACCATGTTCGTCAATACAAGACAAAGTACCAGCCAGTGAAATGAAGAAAGAATTTAATCTGGACAAAATAAAGATTTTTGGATGTAAAGCTTGGGTACACATAATGCCTAAACAAGATAAACTATCAAGCAGAGTGACTCCAGCTAGAATGGTAGGATATGCCATGAATGGCTATAAACTATGGGATCCTGAAAATAATTCTATAATAATATCTCGAGATGTAAGATTTGATGAAAGCAATATAAGGTACACAGAAGAAAATAAACCACAGCACTTGTACAAAGAAACATTAGATGAAACAAACCAAGAAATTGAAAAGAAGATAGATGATGATGATAATGTTAAAAAGGTAAATGAAGAAAATATTGAAAATGGACAGGATGAAAATAATCAAAATGTATGTACGAAGTCAGGGAGAGAAGTGAAAAAGCCACAGCATTTAAATGATTATGAGACTTATGAAGCATACTGCTTACTGTCAAGTGTAAGTGACCCAGTAATATACAAAGAAGCCATAGAACAAAGTGAATGGAAAACTGCAGTCATGAATGAAATAAAATCATTAGAAAAACAAGAAACATGGACAGAAACAGAGCTACCAAAAGGATTTAAAACAATAGACACAAAATGGATTTTTAAGACCAAGTCAGATGGAACAAAAAAAAGCGAGGTTAGTTGCTCGAGGATTCCAACAAGAAACTGAAGACTATGCATATGCTCCAGTGGCAAAAATTACTACAATAAGAATGGGATTATCACAAGCAGTGAACAATGACTGGAAAATAAATCAGTTGGATATACCTACAGCATTTCTAAATGGAAAATTAGAAACAGAAGTGTACATTAAAGTTCCAGAGGGAGTAAATGTGAAAAGTAACAAGGAAGGAACAGTTTTAAGACTTAACAAAGCTTTGTATGGCCTAAAAGAATCGCCAAAATGTTGGAATAAAACATTTGATACATTTTGCAAGAAAATAAATATGGCAAGATCCAAAAATGACATATGCCTCTACACAGGCAAAAATATATGGCTTATACTATTTGTTGATGATATAATGTTGTTGGGAAATGAAAAAGAAGTAAATAATGTGATTAAGCTATTACAAAAAGAATTTAAAGCCAAAAACTTGGGAAATATAAGTAACTATTTAGGTATTGAGATACAGCAAAATAACAACACAATAAAGTTATCACAAAAGCATTTTATTGAAAACATAATCGCAAAGTTTAATATGTCAAACTGCAGAGAAGCAAAGACCCCGATGGAGAGCAGCTTCCAAGTACCTGAAAAAGAAGAACAGATTAATAATGTACCCTACAGAGAGCTAATGGGATGCCTAAATTATCTGGCAACAATCAGCAGACCAGATATAACCTTTGCTACTTCTTTTCTGAGCAGATATCTAGACAAGCCTACAAGAAGCTTGTGGACCGCAGCAAAGCGAATATTGCGTTATTTAAATGCAACTAAAGACATGGAATTGACTTACCGTAAGAAGAAAGAAGACAATCTTTCTCTGATTTCAGCCTTTTCAGATGCTGACTGGGCTGGTGACAGAACTGACAGAAAAAGTGTCAGTGGAATGGTCATCTATCACCAAGGCAATTTAATCTCATGGTCTTCCAAGAAGCAGCAGTCAGTCGCACTTAGCACTTCCGAAGCTGAGTATGTTTCTGCAGCCATGTGTGCGAGTGAACTTTTGTTTATTCAAGGTTTAGCAAAAGACTTCAATGATCAGTGCAGTGTTGAACTAAAAGTGGACAATCAAAGTGCAATAAAAATGATTATGAACAGTGAAAATACGAGATATTCTAAACACATAGACATAAAGTTTCATTTTATAAAAGACATTGTTGCTCGAAATTTAATTGCAGTAAATTACGTAAGTTCTTGTGAAAACACATCAGACATCATGACAAAACCCTTGTGTAATGTGAAACATAGTTATTTTCGTGCTAATCTGTTTAATTGAACTGTAACTTTTGTTTGTTTACATATTTTTTTTGTTGAGGTTAGTAGAAACGTCAAAGTAGTAAAGTATCTTATGTCAAATGTCAGTCTTTTATGTCAGTGTCAACATGCTGTCATTAGTGTTGTAGCAATATTTCTAATTTTGTTTATATGTAGCAATTTCAAGTTGTAATTAGAAAAATTATGAAACTTAAAATTGAGAGGGAGTGTTAAAGTATTTTTATATTATCTGTATTGCCTAACTAATGGCAACACTGCTACTTCCTGTGTGGTTACCGTCTGTTCTGCGATTATGTCCGAGTAGCTATGTCGTACTTTATAATTAAAAAACTGTTGATTATCAAGTTAATCTTTTATTGAATTCTCCAAGTTCTCATAGTGGGCTACTATTTTTTACATTTTTTAAATGATTTTATATTTTTTATATCTTAATATTTAAAAATATAATTTATATGTATATAATGAAATAAAGGAGATAATAATAGTAATCCTTGTTAGAGATATGAGTATTACAGAACGTCACTCAATACTCAAGCTAATGCTTGAGTATTGAGTGACGTTCTGTAATACGGGCTTACGAGAGCAGTTGCTGAACGAAAATGTTGAAGTATACTTGACAGATGACTTTTTTTACTAAAATGTCAATGTCAATTGTAATTTGTCATTGTCAATTTGCCAGTGTTCAACAAATAATTTTGTGTAGTAGTTGTGTTATTCACCTTTTTGTATGTAATTACGTAGTTTTATGATAAAAAAATGTACATTTACGAGTTGCCGTTTGATATAAACAAGGAATTATGTAGGCTTCTCGATATTGAAGACTATTGGAAGGAATTGGCAGGCAACTGGATGAAATATTCGGCTTTTGAAGTAAACGTAAGTATACATTCGCATTGCGGAGTTTGGGTATTCCCTCTTTGCGAAACATCTTTTTTTATGCTTTCTTGGAATTCCCGATAATTTTTATGCGTCAAGTGCGTCACGCGTTGATAACTGAGATGATACAGGCGGATACTTAAAGAGGAAACGTGGCGAAGAAGATTATATCCTATAATATTATTCTTTGGAAAGAACAGTAAATCCGGTTTTCGGCTATATTTATAGTACCATATGATTTCATCGCCAACATATTTACAGCAGCTACTTTACCACTATGCTGAAGCATGATACCAATTATTGAATCCATATTAAAATGTTATGTTTTTTATTGTTACCTTATACACAAATACCTACCTTTTTTAGGACATGGAACAAACAGCTCGCCGCATGGCTATGTCCCCCACTGACCATTTGTTCACCAGATGGGGACAGCTAAACCATAGAGTAGAAGAACTTTTTATTTTATTGTACAAAATGAAGCACATGCCAGCGCTCAAATGCCTTAAGCCTGTTGTTAACTCTGACTTCCATAAGTTATTAAGTAAAAGTATAAATTCTTGCAGTACAAAGGAAAAGAAAACTGCACTTGTATATGGTAGGTATCTTATAACATAATTTCTTTTATTTTAAACATATTGTCATTGGTTAAAATCTGAAATCTTTGGCTGAAATCTTAGCCAAACAAAAATGTTAACTTTTTTAAACTACATCAACAGTTCAACCCATAAAGAAGAAAGATAATCTTCTTCTTCATGTGTTGAACTGTTGACGTACAGACACCAGCAGGTCAACCTACCCCAATCTGTCAAATTTCTTTGATAGATTTTCAACTTTAGTACAAAGGAATAAGGTTCATATTCAATTGGGAAAATCTGACAGATTGGGGTAGCTTGATGTGCTGGCCTCTGTACAAAAGGTTTTGTGAATAAAAATTATTGTGCATTAAGTAGATCTTAAAGCCAATGTTCAGTAGTGGGGATTGGTAGATGCAGTGAGGTGTGATCTATAGACACATAAGTAATAATAAAAATTAAAATCTTGCATGTGGACAAGATTTTCTTACTATAGCATAAATAGTCATGTTTATTAACAGTTAAGAGCTATTTACCACAAAATGTGAAATGGTTTTAAAAAAATCCAGCTTGAATTAATTTTACTTTCTGTATGCAATAACAACTTTCATTGATTACATAATCGCAATCAGAAACACAACCATTAATTTTGACAATTCAAAAGTACCTGGAAATGGTTTAATTGAAATAAATGCTTTGAGTTTGAGTTTGAGTTTGAACCACTATCAATTATTTTATTATTTCAGATAATTCTTATAATAAGAAGAGCTCACTTAAGACTGATGGTAACTTTGGCTCTATTCCTTTGCCTGTCATGTTAATAGAAAAGGTATGTATGTGTTGTTTATGATCTCTCTCTTCTTGAAATCTCAACTGCTAACACACCCTGGACACTCCGTACAACGCGCGCAAAATAATTACCTACTACATAGCCAAATGACGTTGGTACACGTGCAAATGTGTGTGTAAACTCTAGTAGGGTTGGTTGTCGTGCGGAGCGTAAAAAAAATGGCGGGAACGACGACGACGCGACTAGAAAGGACTAGTTTGATTGTTTATCTAATTAGTCGGATTCGTAATGAAATAAAAATAATATTATAATAGTTAAGTAAATGTAAAACTTTTTAACAATAACTTTAATTACGGAAGTCGGTGTCTTTGGATCTGTATTTTAGTTTATTGCCACTGACTTACGAAATTAAAGTTATTTTTCACTTTGTACTTAGTGTTTTTTTGGAAGTCGGTTTTTTTTTGCTAAAAAGTTTTTATTTCTCGCTTTTTAGTGGGTCTGTTTATAAAGTATCTTAGTTACAATAGCCTAATGTCAACTTGCTCATCGCCTTGTACAAAATATTGCTTTTCCCGATGCAGGGACGTTAATTGTTGAGGAGTTCTATTGGTACTCCATCATCAGCTCCCTTTCACCATTCGCACTGTGACGAGCATAAATTGTACTTAGCAAACATATTAAAGTAATCAAATCGCAACCTGTGAAATACTTATTACTGAGTAGTCCCGGTGGCCATCTGTGGTCTTCATCATCAGTTCCACTTCACTAAATGTTGCTATCCCAGAGCAAATACCCATGCAAATAAGGTACTTAGCTAAATAGTGCTTACACTAAAATTTTTTCGTTTATATGACCTACTTAACTATAAATAATCGGTTATTATATCGCATGGTATTAAAATGCGATATCTTACAAACATATTTTATGTAAATACAAATTCGGAAAAGCATCACAATATCGAACCATCGTGATTAAAACTCAGATAAAACGTTTAAATCGCAAAATTGTGTGTTCGTGTCAGCAGTACAATGCTGCGGTTCTTTGTGAGCGCCCCGAGCTAATGAACCGCCGATAATGTCGCGGGTATCTGATGTCAGCGCGGGGTAGGGAGTGGCTATTCTATACGAAGTACTATTAGGTATTCTGTGCTGCTAATCCCACATGGTGAAACATCACATTTTATTATATTTTCTTCATATCCATCTATTTAAACACTAAGAACTATAAAAAATATTAATATTTTACATACATTTTCCAAAGAGTTAAGTTCAAGGTTAGTGTGATCGTATAGCTTGATCAACTCGCACGTCATGTGACTCTTATCTCATTGTAATAAGGTATGAATTGAAATGATTGACCTGTGTTTGTTGAATGCAACATCTCTGTATTACTAACTTTTTTTTATAGACTGTTATTAAGGATGAGAATAGATGTAGATCCTCTACATTTACATACTGTTGTTGTTACCTAGTTATAGCTGGCATGGGTGGGTGGTGAGTTAGTCTTCTAAACTCTTCTATTGCTACCAGATGCCATCTATTATACATTTAATTAGGGTCCGCGCGGAACTAGTTGGCCGCTAAGGTGGGGAAAGGGGTGAGGCGGCGGTTCGCAACACCCGTACTGAGTAATGCGCCCCCGCCCCTCCGTCCCACCGCTCACATATCTAAGGCGCGGCCAACTAGTTCCGCGCGAACCATAGTTAATTTTTGCCATGCTTTTCCGCACAAGTTAACAAAGTATTGAATAAAACTTAAAAATACTCTTTTTTTTATTAAAAGGTAAATATTCCTTTTACTCCCCAACCAATGTGGGTGAAAGAGAGAAAGCCTAAATAAATGAACAACTATGACTGGACCTATTCAGCAATAGAGAACAATAAACATTTGTTATCAATTATCATACATTTCTATTGAGTAGAACAATGGTTTGAAACAGCTATGATATTTTCTCATATTTCAAAGTTGGTTCCCACAGTAAAATAAAAGTCTTAATTTCACCCCTGAGAGACTGCCATTTATATCAATTACTTAGGTACGACGACATATCAAGCTATACCGTTCCAGTAATCCAGTTTAGGTGCAGCGCAGACGGCACACTTTTTGTGCGATCGAGTCTGCGGCGCACAAAAAGTGCATGGCGCGCAAAAAGTCGGTCGCGGATTTTTCATAGACTCAACGCACACGACGCACATCTTCGATCATTCTGTCGGCAGAGCTGTAGGGACGTAGACGCTATGGAAATCGTGCAGAGATCGCGAAGTATTATTTTGATAATAAATCGCGCCATGATAATAGATCGCGTGCGTTACGTCCACCCCTAGCAAATGCAGATTGCCGACTAAAGTGTGCGCCGCAGTGTTACCAACCTATACCAAAATTTACCCCCAAGATTTTTTTAAAATCCCCCTAAAAAAACCCTAAGTATCTCATAAGTTAAATTTCTTTCATGTAGTGCCGAACTCCCTAAATCGTTCGTAACTTCTAAAATAAAACGCATAGGTATTTATCAAGAGACATAAACAAACGTCATTACGTCAGGTTGTCAGTTGTCACCTGTCAGACGTCACGGGGCATAGGATTGAGCAAACAAATCTTAAAACAAAGGTGCAAACCTCTCAGATTGAGGTCTGAGGTGCAAACCGTAGAAGAATGATATCTACGGTACAAAAGGCATTGAGTTACGGAAAGATACGGATAAATAAGTGAATGAAAATTAATATGAAAAGATCTAGGCTCGTAACTGCATTGATTTATAAGACGTTATCACGTCAAAAATTGTTAGTCAGGGGTACTAAACAGACATAAAGAAACTCACTAAGTTGATTTTGGATTGATACAGCAGCGCAGTTCGTTCCATTCCACGCACATGTCACGTTCGTTTCATTCATTCGAGAACTAAATCGCGGTGCGTTGATGTCTTTCTATTCCTACTATTGTTCGATTAAAATTGCACATGTTTTTTGAAGCCCCTAAAAATACCCCCAAAAAATTTATGTCCCTAAAAATCCCCCTTTTAACACTTCTTCCCCCTAAATTTAGGGGGAAAACCCCAAAGTTGGCACCACTGGTGCGCCGTCTGCGTTACCGCGCGTTGAAGCAAACGTTCAATTTTTTTCACACACTGTTGTGCGGAGCGGCGCGTCGTGTGCGTTACTGCATATAATTGCATAAGTTCTATTTTCACAGACTAAAAAGTGCGTCACGGATAGTCTGTCGTCTGCGCGGCACCTAAGCTGACTTTTCACTGTACGAAAAGCCTATACAATGCGAGGTCATTTAAAACTGGAAATTTATAAATATGAATGGAATGTTAATGTTATTCCGAAATAAAAAATGAAATAAATAAATAAGTAGTTTGATGTGTTGTCGTGTCTTTGTAAAATTAGTTATTATCGGGACCGATAGATGGCACTTTTTATTTGAGTGCAAAAATTAGATCGCGGTGTCGAGATTCTCCGCCGGTTACATAATATGGCATGTAGGTAATAAGTTCAAAAAGAGAGAGCATTCTTGTAATGTAAAGTCTCTTTTAAAATGAGGATCGTGCGAGGCACTCTTTGTACCAAGTGTGCTAGCACACTGTGCTACCACGAATGAGGCGAGGCGGCGAGGCCGCTGGCTGAGTCTGCGGTGGCTCAGCACGTATGTGCTGTGAGTGTGTAAGTGAGTCGCGTGACTCGCCGTGCGAGTCGCGAGTGTGGTGTGCTATGTAGTGACGACAACGCGACAGGGCATGACGGCACACATACGCAATAGAGTTGGTAGGCACACGCGGTGACTAATCGGTTAAGCGCGTCACACAGCTCACACGAGTGATGATGAGGGAAAGAGAAATGAGAATGTTTACGTGACGTCGTCAAACGAAAGCAAAAGACGGCAACTAAACTTAGACCTTATCTCCTTTGTTTATAAGTCTGTTTCCGCTAATAATGTATCGCTAACCGCTTAAAAAGAGTGAGTGACTCGTTTCGTTCAAAACTGACAACACGTACTTGATCGTACAGTAGTGTAGCTAAACTGTGGTGTGTGCTAGCACATCAAAATAAAATGAGTGAGTGACTCTTTTTAACCAACTGAGTAGCTACAACTGTGCTAGCACACGTGCTGAGTCACCCAACACTAAAGTCTACAGACGCCAGCACATCAAGCTATTACAATCTGTCAAATTTCTTTAGTAGATTTTCAACTTTATCGATAAAGTATAAGGTTCAAAGTTGATTGAAAAAATTTGACAGTTTCGGGTAGGTTGATGTGCTGCCGTGCTGGCGTCTGTACAGAGGCCAGCACATCAAGCTACCCCAATCTGTCAGATTTTCCCGATTGAATATGAACCTTACTCCTTTGTGCTAAAGTTGAAAATCTATCAAAGAAATTTGACATTTTGGGGTAGGTTGACCTGCTGGCGTCTGTACAAGCTTCATGAATTCATTAAGAATTTCTCAGCTTAGGCCCAAAGTTTGGTATCGTACCTGGTTGATGGCAATAGGCTCTCCCTATTTACAAGGGACTTAAAGCGAAATGTGGGTGTACTGTTTACCTCTGGCTAATCGATTAACAGGCTTGATGTTCTTTATGTAAAGTACAAACGTAATCGAGAAAAAAAAACCGCGAAACAGGTAACTACGTCCTGTTTAACATCGGATGTATTCATTGATGCATTTTTCCTTATAAATAGAAACGCTTACGCAGCGCTCGTGCGTCTTTAGCAACTATTGGGTGTGTGTCACATAAATATACGGAATTCTATAGGGATGTAGGCTTCCTTTTAGTAGTAGTAGGATTTATAGTTAAGTAGTATTTACATATACCTACAGGGTTATTTGAAAAACACCAGCAACCTCTTAAGAGGTCAGCTTTAATATTAGTATAAATAATTATAATGTAGAATGAATGAACTTCTGAAGGTGAAGTCACCAAAACTACTAAGAAAATTATATTGTTTCTAGAATATAATAAACTTATTTTAAAGACGTCATGGTACGTAATACAAAGTAAGATTAAAATAATACTGTTTTAAGAAATGCCGGTTGCCCCTCAGTACTTCTGGGGATGCATGAAGAAGCCTCCTCGTTTAGCACAGGTAGTTCCGCCAGTTACTCAACTGAACCTTCCATCCTGGCCAGTCATATCCAACACCTTATTTGACTGGCCAATTCTTCCATTGCGGTGGTGATGCTAACGCCCGCCTGTTTTGCGACCACCCTCCCACCGGAGGCCGGCGTCAAGCAGCCTGCTGTGTTTCGTCGATTCGTGGGAGTTCCAGTGCCTTTGGCATCATCTGGGCACACTCGTTCCATCATAGACCTGATCCATCGCTTTCCATCAGGCGTGATTGAAGTCAAGAGCGGGCCCATTCTGAATGGGCCTTCTCTTGACTTGACTTTTTTTTATTGCTGAATAGGCCATTCAGCAATAAAAAAAGTACTTAGTAAAAAGATAAATGTACATGAGAATCTTTTGCTTTTGAAACAACTCCCTATTAGTAAATAACAGAGCGCGTTCCCAATAAACTATTACTCATCGGTCGTTTTGATCATGTTCATCGTATACTGGGAATTCCATTTTAGGCAGTAACCACATAATGGGCACATATAAAATGGTCATTGATATAGTATTAACGCAACTGGCTTATCAAATTGTGCGCATTTAACGTTACACGTTATATTAGTACGATGATTTATGAATGACTTTAATGTTTTGATTAGTTTTGTACTCTGAAATTATTTATCTTAATTTTTTCCTGTTCTGTTGTTTAAGGAAAACTATTCTTATAGCTAAGTTTTGCGTTGGCTTATCGCCAATGATACTGTTATTGGTTACAACGATTATCTACAGTGATTATCGGGTACAAAGTTATGTTTAAAGAGAACTTTGACACACTTGGAGTCGTAAAGAGGTATCTTTTCTCGTATCTGCATGAACTGGTATATATACAGGGTCAAATTAAATTAGCTAGCGAAACTCTGCAGACGTGACGATATCTAGACGTGATTAAACGAAAAAAAAAAAAATTATTTGATGATTTTTTTTTGGGTAAGCAACCGCAGATATTGCAGTTTGAGTAATGAAAAGTATTTTTTTTTTGTGATGGATATTAATATCTGAACACGATTTACGAGTTGTAGATCGTAAGTTCGAACTACCGAACTTACTGCATACCCAGTATTGTATACAATTAAATATTTTCTAACTGAACAGACAGCTGTGCTGCTGGGGAGTTTGTTGCGCCACTTCTTCCCAGCGAAAGCACTAGGAAGTGGTGAAGGGCGGGCGTTTTGGGGGACTGTCTTTTTTAATTGACGTTCGAAAAGTGCTGATTCTATTTGAACCCAGACAGGCCATTTTACTTTGTGTATATCTATTTAATTTCATCACCACTGTTCATGATTATGCTTCAGGATAAAAGTTAGTGGTGATAAAAAGTCCTAAAAATTGCTTTCTTTTCCAGGGTGGCGGGCTACCAGCTACTAGTAGGATTCAGAATGGTAACTCACCTTCGCCGAACTATGAAACGAGCACAGATATAAGTAAGGTGAGCCAACATTTGCGGTCACAGATTCAATGATATCATTGTTATTCAATGAATTATTCTACATACAATTATTATGATTCACTAGTGACGATCTTATACATCAAGTTATAATACTATTTACAATGCTGATATCATAACCTGAGATCTATAAACGTCGTTCGAGCTTTGACTTAGGCCTCGTTTACGGAGACGCGGGGCGTCGTGCGTCGCGTGCAGCTTGGCGTCTCGCGGCTCGTCGAATAATCGATTTTAAAGTCGCTTCTCCGTAAACGCTCGCATACAACGCCATAAGTTTGAATTTAAGGCGGGCCGCGACGCCCAACGCGACGCGCAACGCTCCGCGCGACGCGCCGCGTCTCCCTAAACGAGGCCTAAGACATATTCCCATCTCTTTCTTGCACCTGTAATTTGACAGTTGTGCGGCAGTGACATAAGTAACCCCTAGCCTAAGTACGCGCTAAGTAACGTTTACACCGGGCCAAATTACATTAGCTAGCGAAACTCCACAGACTTGATGGGTATCGATATCTAAAAAAGATAAGAAGAAGGTTCCGTCAGAAGTTGGCCGTAACATCCCAACGCTGATTTGCTGGATTCGTTTTCTCCTCTACCGATCATTTTTCTCCTGACAGTTCATTTTGTTTATAATATGTATGTATGTATGTATCTATCTATGTACTAGTATTTGTTCTTGTATTTTATAGTCATTTCCTAGCTATTTATCCCGTATGTTGCACCTGCCATGTTTTGTCTCTACATCACCGTAAGGTTGACTGGTAGAAAATGCCTCAGGCATTAAGTCCGCCTTTGTACAGTATTTTTTTTACTTGTGCATAAAGTTTAATGAATAAATAAATAAAACAAAAATGATTAGATAAAAAAGGGGGTAACGAACTCATGTAGTGTATTTACTTGAAGTAAGTATGAGTTTAGAACATATATATTTTTTTTGTTTTATCGTGTTTTGGTATTGAAACCCATCATGTCTGTGGAGTTTCGTTAGCTAATTTAATTTGACCCAGTAGATCTCGGCCTTATAGTACGGAAAGCCTCTCCATTGCTTGGTCAGCGTATACTGAAAATGTATAGCTTGATGAGACGTTGTGTACGGAATAAAATGCTGGTCTGGTTGTCTGGTACTCATAGTAGGGAATTATCAATTTTTTTTTTTAAGTCTGGCTTCATAACTTGGCTTGATGAAGATTTCGTGTATGATGGATGGATAAGTTAAGACACATAAATCAGTTATACCGCTGGCAAAATCTAGTTAGCAATACGAGGAAAATCGTTCGTTCGTAACGTTTACGCATGCGTGGGTTATCAATTCGGAAGTAGGTATAATGTACATAGAACGATTCTTAACATAATTAGAATAGTACAAAATGAGTTAATCAGCTGGCAGTACGTATACACAATGTCAGATAATTTTACATTCCATCGCCTGCCTCTAACTGAACTATCTACTTTAGGGTTAAGTATTCTAAGTTGATTTTGTAGTAACTATTTTTTATCTATAGAATTTGAACTTATCATGCATGATATAGAATTTGTTGTTCCTAAACTTGATAGTTATCTCAAATTCTCAATTCAAATATAGTTAGGGCTGATTTTTCAATCATCTGATAACTTTATTTGAGGAATAATTTTGAAATTTTGACAGTTATTTCATACAAAAACTGTCAAACGTCAATCTTGTTCCTCGAATAAAAGTTATCTGGCGATGGAAATATCAGCCCTTAGATAAATAATTAGTCTCATGCAAGTAGCAGTTTTAGTTTTAGTTTAGCAGCATAAACTTTTCATTCAATGACTGTACATTATTTTTTTGTTTTTTCAAATCCCCAGTCGTCGTCAACTCAAGGAGAGAAAGGACACGAAGATGATGAGATTATGAGAAACGTGTCGGCTATTCCAAGAATGAGTTATGAAGAACTGAGAGAGGCGACGGGCAACTGGGCTGACAGCAATCTGTTAGGTCGAGGGGGATTCGGACAAGTGTTCAAAGGTATGGTGTATTTTTTTTTTCATCCAGTGAGAGTTAATGGGAGTTGGTGAGAGACGATGAGATATGGTGAGAGAGCCATAAATATTTATAACTGAAGGATCTAGCTAGGGAATATGAGAGGTAGCCAACTCAGCTCTGATTTTTTTATTACTACCTATAAACACTCTTAAAACAGATGAATAAGTGCTGATAAACTTGAGCATTCACTTGTAATGAGCATTCTTGCAAATGTTACATAATTCAATTACAGAAAAATAAACGAGAGCGTTTTAGCGAGCATTCTATCGAGCGTTCTGGCGAGCATTCTAGCGAAAGAACAGTAAATTTGTTTCGAGATTTTTGTTGAGCCGAGCTTCTGTCATAAATGCATGTATAAATGTAACAAACGCGATCGTCAAGTCTGACATCTTCGTGAAGAATATTTTTTTGACGAGTATCGACTAGAGCGTTCGCTAGAAAGTAAAGTTGCCCAACTATCGATAGTTTCTCTATCGATAGATGACCTTGAAAACTAGTAACAATATAGATAGTGATATTGATAGTATCCATACTATCGGTACTATCGATACTATCGATATCACAAATTAACTAATACTATTGATTGGAAGCAATAGTATCGATACTATTACATGATAATACTATCAATAGTATCGATTATTTTTGAGTAATACTATCGATACTATTAAAAAACGTTAACTGTTCGCAACAGACTGTACTTTATTCAAAAAAGGCATTTTACATATAGTACTATAGATGGCGTCACTAGTCACTACAAAGACGTTTTGATACATCTAATAACACCCCCACTTATCAAAATAAACTAAATACAATTAATACAGAGAAACAATGCCAAGCATATTCATAAACTTGTAATGTTTTAATGGACATAGACCTTTAGTCAGTACGTCAGCAGGCATTTCCTCACTAGGGATATATTTAATTTTAACAAGTTTGGACTTTACAACATCTCGAATATAATGAAAACGTACATCTATATGTTTCGATCTATTATGACACTGATTACTTAAAGCTAACTTTAATGCACTCTGGTTATCGCAATACAAATCTATTACATAAAGTGTATTTGTAATTTCATGCATTAAGTTTCTTAGGTACACAGCTTCTCTAGAAGCTTCAGACAGAGCAGTGTATTCAGCTTCTGTACTAGATAATGAGACCGTTTTCTGTTTTCTACTTTGCCAAGAAATAGCTGACCCTGACAGCATAAAGCAAAAACCAGTATAGGATTTCCTATCTAAGGTGTCACTTGCCCAATCACTGTCCACAAATCCTTGTAGATCACTATGATTATTACTATATTTTAAGCAATAATTTTTAGTACATTGCAAATATTTCAGTATACGTTTTGCATAGTTCCAATGTATCAGACTATAACAACTATTGAATTGGCTAAGATAGCTCACAGAATAAGCAATGTCTGGTCTCGTTAATACAGCTAAGTACATTAAACTTCCAATTAGTTTTTGATAAGGAACATCAGGTAAACATTTATCAGTTGACTTATCTAAATTCAATTTAGGCTCAATTGGAGTACATTTTGTTTTACAATCAGACATCTGAAATTTAGAAACTAACTGTTCAATATATTGTTGTTGATCTACAGTAATAACATTTTTATTTTTATCTAAATTTATTCTCATGCCTAGATATTGTCTTACAGGCCCTAGGTCTTTTAACTTAAATTCTGAACCTAATACTTTTTTTAATTTATCAGTTTCAGTATCACTGTTTGAAAAAATTAGAAAATCATCTACATACAGTGCCACTATAATTTTAATTTTAGCATTAATTTTTGTAAACAAACATGGTTCATATTGACTGTTTTTAAAATCTAATTTACTTAAAACATCTTTTACTTTTTCATACCATGCTAGGGATGACTGCTTTAAGCCATATATGGCCTTTTTTAACTTTAATATTTTTCCCCCACTTTTGTTTACAAAACCTTCTGGCAATGACATATATATATTTTCTTTCAAAAAACCATTAAGAAATGCAGTGGTTACATCCAAATGAGTAATACTCATTCTTATCTTTACACTAAGGGCAAACAATAGTCTTAGAGTAGAATGTCGCACTACTGGTGTAAAAGTGTCTGTATAGTCAATACCTGGTTTCTGTGAAAAACCTTTTGCCACAAGCCGAGCTCGAAAACGCACATTATTTTCAAGATCAAATTTTTTATTAAGCACCCACCTGCATTTTACTATTGTCACATCACCTGGATTGTCCACAAGTTCCCACGCCTCACTGTCCTCAAATGACTGCAACTCCTCAGCCATTGCATGCTTCCACTGCTCCCTCTCTGGCCCCTCAAGAGCCTCTGAGAATTCAATGTCTTCAGATGCTGGAACAGTACTGGAAACACATATGTTGCTGACACCATACCTCTCAGGTTTCCTTCTCTGACGCTTGCTATACACCTCTGCCACTTGCTCAGGTGTTGGTGGTGACTGGACATGTTCGGGAACATCTTGTGTTGTAATTTCAAATAATTTTTCATTACCATCAACATACTCTGAAGAATTTGAAGAACAATCAAAAGAATCTTCAGTTTCTGAAATATTCTGCGACAATTCCCCCACTGAATCTCTATTCTCTTCAACCGGACTGTCTGCTGATGTCTGTTCATTTGGAATCCAGATGGCTGACTCTTCATTGGTTTCCTTGACCTCTGTGTCATCCTCCATCACAATAACATCTCTGCTGGTGATAACAGTGTTCTTGGTTGGATTATAGACACGATAACCTTTTACATCTTCACCATATCCAATTAAAATGTGTTGTGTAGATTTCTTGTCCCATTTTAAACGTTTCTGTTTAGGGACATGCACCATGACTTTGCTCCCAAACAAACATATGTGACTCAAATCTGGTTTTGATCCATACCACAATTCATATGGAGTTTTATCCAATCCCGATGCAATAGACCTATTTTTCAAATATACAGCAGTATTGGCTGCCTCTGCCCAAAATTTCTTGTCTAACTTTGCATCATATAATAAACATTTAGCTTTCTCAACCACCGTTCGGTTAGCCCTTTCACAAAGTCCATTTTGTTCTGGGGTATAATAATTTGTTTTTTGGTGTATCACACCTGCATGTTTTAGGTAACTCTCAAACTCCTTATTGCAAAATTCAAGTCCATTGTCTGTTCTCAGTATCTTTATTTTCTTACTTTGTTGATTTTCAACTACTGATTTAAATTCTTTAAATCTGTTGAAAGCTTCACTCTTTTGCTTCAGAAAATATATGAAAATCATGCGACTGTAATCATCAATAAATAACAGGAAATATCGAGCACCATTTAGACTTTTTGTTTCCATCGGGCCACAAATATCACTGTGAATTCTGTGTAGCGTTTCTGTACTTCGCTCACCCACATGAGAAAAGGGTAATCTCGTTTGTTTTCCCTCACAGCATGTGATACATTGAGACTTGCTTATGTCAAAAGTGTTATCATAAGACAAACTATCCACAATACCGTTTCTCATTCTATGCATATCTTGACAGTTTAAGTGTGCTAATCTTCTGTGCCATAACTTGCCACTGACTGCTGGAGCAGCCAACAAACAACTTTGTGATTGTAACCTCAATTTATAAACACCATCTGTCAAATCCGCAGTCGCAACCAAAACATTGTCCTGGTTTCGAATATAACAGTGCTTCTCTTCGAATATGACATTATTACCATTCTTAATAAGCTCACTTACAGATAATAAGTTGGTTGTTAAACTAGGCACGCATAGTACATTTTTAACTGTTATGTGACACTCTAATTCCGAAACAATGTCTAACAAACATGGCGTTTTATTCATGTTCTTTACCCACGTTTTATTCGCAGTCATATGTGCACTTGCGCCGGAGTCCACGTACCATTCGTTCTTGTTAAACTTTCCATTGAGAAAAACAACATTAAATACGCATTTACTTGCATTCCTTTTTAACAATGGGCACTGATTTCGATAATGTCCATCCTCATTGCACTTGTAACATTTGATTGTTTTTGTTGGTGTATTTTCTGTCACTGTCTTTTTGTTTGACATTGACTCACCTTTCTTTGGCTTAGTATTGCTAGAGGAATACTTTTTCTTCGCTGCGAATGCTGAGGCACCGCCTTCATTTAAATCACTGGTTACCTCCATGTCGAGTAATTTTGACTTTATGACATCTGCAGTTATCGAAATACCCGAATGTTCGATTGCCATTATCATTGGAGAATATCGTTCGGACAAACCTGCTAATAATAATGATCCCACCAATTCATCTGTTATTGTGAATCCCGTGCCATTTAACCGTTGAGCCGTTTCGATCATTTGTGTGACGTAGGTAGACATCGAGTCACAATTTTCTAGTCTTATGGATATCAAATGTCGAAGCAAGGTTATTTTTCTTGAGAAACCAGAGTCATCAAACATGGTCTTTAACTTTTCCCATAATTCTGCCGAGCTCTTGGTGTTCTTAATATGTACGTACAATGTTGGATCAATCGTTAATATTAACTTTGCCTTCGTTTTTGCGTCATCTACTGGCTTTACTTGAAAATCTGGCGTCGGTTTGATGTACTTGTCCATCCCTTCTAGCACCAACAAGTTTTCAGCCGCAAAACACCACTCGTCGTAATTCTCCCTGCCTTTTAACTTCGGCACACTAGCAATGTAGTTCGTAGTCATGTTTCCGCGAAACAACGTACACAATTTATCTATTTTATACTTTAAAATTACTGATAAATCGAGATAAGCCCATAACCTATTAAAAAACGTTAACTGTTCGCAACAGACTGTACTATATTCAAAAAAGGCATTTTACATATAGTACTATAGATGGCGTCACTAGTCACTACAAAGACGTTTTGATACATCTAATAACAGATACTATCGATATTATCGATAGTATCGTTGTATTAAATAATAAAAACTATCAATACTAAATAAAATAATAATATATAATACTATTGAATATTGGAAGACAATACTATCACCGTTTATTAAACTATCGATAGTATTGCTCCTAAACCTATGCTGGTCTTCGATAGTATCGATACTATTTTTTTGTATCAATACTATTGCCCTGTATCATACTATCGATAGTATCGATAATATCGATACTATCGATACTATCGATAGGCTATCGATACTATTGATATGACGTCAACTATCGATAGACTGTCGATAGTTTAGCGATAGTCGACTATCGGTAGGCAACACTACTAGAAAGATCATGAAAATGTACGTAGCGATGTTTGGCTCTATGCTTGGCTCTGTTCGTTGTTCAGTTCGACCAATTTAAAAACGGCAAATGCTCGATGTTCTGTTACAAGTGAATGCTCAAGTCTATCAGCACCTTTAGACTAAAAGTGAAGTGATAAGCGATTTTGTACCATGTGCGGTAAAAATTACTGTCAAATTAACCTGACATGCGCTTTAACGACCCTGTGAATGGTTATTGTGCAGTTGCCCTTCTATACTTAGAAAATTCAAAGTCCTGACCGACTGATATATCAACGCACAGCCTAAACCGCTGGCCCTAGAGGCATGAAATTTAGAGGGTGTGTTCTTTGTGAAGAGTGGGTATCCACTAAGAAAGGGTTTTTCGAAAACAATAAACAGAACAGAAACAGAAATACAACTCTGTAAGACCAGGTAATCCTAAAATCATGGAATTGTAGTAGTTAGGATTACATGGTCTTATAGAGTCGTATTGATGACTTTAATGATTATAATTATGTAAACACATACTTGTTAAGGCCGCGAATCAAATACTGATCAACATTCAACCTAATACATAATTGAAAATTGCAAAAAACGTAAGAAAATTCGATTTTCGTGGGCTACCTGAAGCATTCACCTTAATGACATGTATATTCATATTCTACAGGTGAATGGAAACTCCTGCCTGTCGCTGTGAAGCGTCTCAGAGACAACAACGACAGGAATAAGGAACTTATCAGAGAAATGTGTTTAAATCAGTACCGGCATGACAACATACTACCGCTCTATGGTTACTCTTTGGGAGGTAATGTTAATTTAAAATACGTATTTACCGTGATTTCAGTTGCACTTTAAGATAACGACGTCATGTTAAAATTATGGTGAATTGCTTTATCACTTTTGACAACAACACCCGTACCTTAATTGGGTATGTAAAGTTTTTTTCAGGTATTTTTTTTATATTTTTAATTTATAGATTTAGTTATTTTATGCAACTAATTTCAAAATTTTGGTTTTCTAAGCAGCCATTAATTTTAAATAAATTTTCTAAATTCTGCTTCAAAAGTAGGCTGAAGAGTTCAATATCTATGCCACGTATAACACAGTAATAAAAATCCTAAATTTGATGTTTTTTGCTTGACATCAGAAACTTCAAGCATGACACTAGACAGTTTTAGAGGTGGGAATCATCGAAATAATCGATTGAACATTTATTTAATACAGTTATTAATTTTGTATAGAATAGAATTTATTTATCCATCTTAGATACAGTACACCAGTAGTAAACATTAAAACGTGTGTAGTTATAACTAAAGTAGGTACTTACATAGTTTCTAGGTTTTTAATATACACTCACTAAGTTTATTTATTACACTTGGTACACTTGGTGTATAGGGATAAGTGGAAGAAGGGAAGGGAGGCCTTTGCCCTGCAGTGGGACAGAAATGACTAATAATATAATTATAATTAAATTAAATAATAGGTATTATTAATATGTCACTATCAAAATCAAACCAATAACAAGCAGCTACAGTACCTAGTTATATTTGCAAGTTTCCAACACCATTTGTGGTTACAAAATAGTTCGAATGATTTTATACTTAATATTATAATTTATAGGGAATGCATTTTATTTAAGCTATCATTATAATGATCGATTAACAATAATTCAGAATTCGGGATTTAGATTTTTGTGTGAATAGATTTTCAATGTTTGATTTGAATCGATTCAAAGGCCGAAATTTTCGCACGACTGCATTACATATATTATTATGGTCATCCCTATAGTTGACATTATATGACTAACTTTTTATCATATGATGAGAGGAGGCACCGAAAGTATTCTCAATCTGCTTACTTGTGACGTCATTTGGAGGTCAAATGAAAGTCAAGTGGTATTAAGTGTTTATGTTAAAATAAACTCCATCTTATAATTTTAAGCACTAAAAATAGAAAAAATAAGTTAAGAAACCTTAAATCTCGAAATGGTTTTGGAATCAGCGTAGGATTTTTTTTCTTTACATACCGAATTGACAACATTTCAAATCTGACACGACCATAAAACAAAAATACCGTTTCTTTATTTTCGTATCCTGAGTTCAAATATATTTATTTTATATTTTTTTATTTCTACATTTCTGAGAAAAAAAATGAAAATCCAAAAACATGTGATGACGTCACATAAATGGTGGAATGAGGTAGTTACCTTTGCGTATTCCAATGTCTGATGAAAACTCAAACAAGACGTGTCAATCATGTCAATGTCAAGTTGAATTCAACAATATTTTTCATAACAACTCGATACGCTGCTTATTGTTGTTATTACCAATTTTTGATTAATATTTCGCTAATAAAATGGATCCCAATGAAAAATATAACAAACATACGCCGACGAGTTTCACAAGCTGTCAAAGTGACATTAGTGACAACGACTGAGACAAATGATATATGACAGTGACTTCTAACAGTTTTTTTGACGGGTCACAGTAAAGCAAAGGTTTTATCGCCATTCAGCCGTAAGCATGGCGCTTACGTCTTTTTAGAATACACCGAATTACAAAGTTGAAATTATGAATGAAAAGTATATAATTTCGAAAAACTGAAAAATACGGGTGCCCTAGATTTGGATTTACTTTAATATAACGTAATAATACATGCTGGTTAAAAATATGAAATGTTGTCAATTACGTAACACACTATCGATTTCAATTTGAAGCATATAGCTAATCCATTGCTTCATATGTTTGAAAAATTTCTCTGCTCAACAACGTAAATAACGCAATGAATGCTGTTGAACTGTCAAAATTTAACCCATTGCTACAGATCGTGCAATCCACGAAGATGCGTCCCACTCTTTTTCCTAATGCTCACAGCACAAGTGTGCAACATTCCGCTAGTGTTTTAGTTTTGTTGATACACACTAATTATTATTAGTGGGTAATTAGTGTGTATCGAAAAAACTAAAAGACTAGATGCTGGTAGCGTATGACATTTTAAAGAGACCGTAGCCTTAGAAGTACTGGTTTGCACTGGCGCATCGTGACATCACGACGCGTTGATTTGGCCGTATCTTATTAACTTACGATTCGAAACAAATATCGATTCGTTAATGTGAAAAGCTGGATGTATATTGAGGTGACTAGAGTGTGGCTAAGTTTGATTTCAAAATACTATTTTGTTATCTCTAGGTCCCGAAGCGTGTCTAGTTTATCAACTGATGGCCGGAGGGTCCTTAGAGCAGCGGCTACGAGGGAAAACTAATCACCCGCCGCTGTCGTGGAGGCAGCGATACAACATAGTACATGGCGTTGCAAGGTCAGTTTTCATTTATTTTTATTGTATGGCAGACTAGTCGACAGCCAACTGGTTTTAGCTACAGGTGGTCCGGTGGTCGCCGCCGCCGTGTGGATGTGTTTCTGGTTTGGTTATAATTTGGTTGTTTGAAATAATTAAAAAGCTATTGTCTCGCGTGGATCCACGTTCGAAGGAAAAATGCTAAATGCTATTATGCTAATTTTTATCGGTTATCATTGTTATCAACAAACAAATCTGCTGTTCCATAGAAAACTGCTATACCTACGCGATCAAAATGTATGAAACAGCATTTTTTTTAAAATAACTGATGAAAAGTTTCTATGCTAGGGGGTCTAGAATAATGTGCTAAATTCATGGTTAAAGTTTTCTCGTCGATGTCACTCTGTATTATAATCCGAATGATTTATTCATGTTATCCGCGTTAGCATATAACCCTTCGAACGTGGATCCACGCGAGACACAAATTTTAATTGTTCTTGTAATTACGGCATTTCAATCGGTTACGAATACTAAGTGCTGATTTTACCAATGTCAGATATCTTTTATTCGTGTAATAAAATTGACGTCTGACAGTCTATATAAAACTGTCTATATAAAACTGTCTATGGTAAAACTGTCAAAAATTCAAAATTTATTCTCAGGATAAGACTTATTTTAGGTATAAAAGTTTGGTGGAATGCGCCTTTAAGATACTAAATTATTATAGATATAATTGCATGCTTTACGTTTGGCGCAACCTAACCAGCCCGTCCCAATACCGAGTTTGCTGATTTGTTAACCGTTTTAGCTATTCTGGTATAGTCAAACAAAGAGATCATCATACAGGCAGCTAACGTGCAACTACTATTGTGTGTATCCTGTAGGTGTATTCAAATCATTCGCCTCATACTTGTGTGTGATTATGATAATACACAAAAAATGAGAATTGACAGTGTAGTGGTAAGATGAATATTTTTGTCTGTATATCTCTTTCTTTGATTGTACGACCGTGCAAAAATGATGACCACACTTGGCCTCAGTCGACACATTTTTCATGTATTCACGAGGAAAAAAATCCTCGTGGTCCCTTACAGGGACTACGGCAGGGACCACGAGGATTTTTTTCCTCGTGGTCCCTGCGAGAAATACAATGCTACCGAATTAAAATTATACCTAATTAAAGTAGTAAAAAAAAATTTATTAAAAAATATAAATAAAGAATCACAGGATGAAAAAATCACAAATCATTATTAAAAAGTCTTAAGTGGCCATTTATATAATATTTGTCAAAGAGTTTTTAATTGAATAGAAATGAATCATTAACGTGAATTGGGAGCAAACATCCTAAGATAACAATGAATAAACAATTTTAATTCGGCAGCATTGTATTTGTCGGAGGGACCACGAGTAAAAAAAATACCCGTAGTACCTTCCAGGGACTACGGGAGGAACTACCATTTTAATTCGACAGCATTATATTTCTCGCAGGGACCGCGAGGAAAAAAATCCCCGTGGTCCCTTTTAGGGACTACGGCAGGGACCACGGGGAATATACGACATTTTTCACATCGCCATTACCTTAGTATCATATGGCTGCAATGTTTTAAGAGTAAGGTTAAGGTTTTCTTAAGCCGATCGTACAATTCGTCCCGTCATGTGCTTAAAATCATAAAGTGTTAGGCCGAGATCTGTAAACGTTACTTCGTGCTTTGACTTAGACATGTTCGCGTGTCTACAACGTGTAACGTTAAATGCGCAAAACCTCATACACCCCAATTAGAGCATTGAGTTAAAAGCATAATACAATGACCAAAACTGTTTTTTTAAAGCTATTTTTATTAAGAAAATCGTGTTGATTCTAGCACTACTTTATGCATTCAAAATTGAGTCTTATTGCCTTAAAATAAGACTTAATTTTCTTTGGCTCCATCGGAGGATATACATAATTTTTGAAAAAAAAAACCTATATTAAAAGTTACTGAAATCGATTCAGTAGTCAATTAAGAACAAACTATTTTCAGGTTTTGCGCATTTAACGTTACACGTTGTATATTGCAATTGTAGTTTGACAGTCGTGTGATAATGACAGGAATAACGCTTATAAAGTACGTGCTAAGTAACGTTTATAGATCTCGGCCTTAATCTATTACTGACCGCTTTCCAGAGGTCTCCAATTCCTCCACACAATGGAGGGCACGCCCCTAATCCACGGTGACATAAAGCCAGCCAACATTCTACTGGACACGTGTCTCATGCCCAAGATCGGGGACTTCGGACTGGCTCGCAAAGGACCCTACGGTGACGACCGAACACATGTCAAGGTTTCAAAGTAAGTAGCCATGATATTTATTTATTTATTTATTTATATATACTTTATTGTACACCAGAAAAAAAATATATATTTTATTTAAAACACTCAGATCTTTTATAATGTTAGTAATTTTCAAATTATTTCCTTTATCAATTCAGGACATGTAATACCTTTTGAAGCTACGGCACTGAACAGACTATTGCATAGAAAACTATTTTTAATTAAGACGATACCGACCGCGCTGTGGCGGCCGGTAATAATAATAATGTTCGGCGCACTGGGTGCTACATGATCGAATATGGTCCGAGAGCAGACCGCGTTCGTGGTTCGGCCGCATCATATTCGATCGTCTCACCTTTAAGAGCGCCATTACACTAGCGTTTGTCCAGCGTAGGCGTTCGATAAACGTATGCGCAGCGCAGATGCCGCGACTACGCGGCGCAGGCGTCGCGTTGTCGCGGCGCCAGTGCAAGGGTGAATGAATACGCTGCGCTAGCGCCGCAGGTGCACGACGCATGCGCCGCGTTACTGCGGAGTCATGTACAATCCTGTTCACATTCGCACAGGCTGCGGGTACGTTTTGCGCATACGTTTATCGAACGCCTACGCTGGACAAACGCTAGTGTGAAGGCGCTCTTAAATCATAATCTTAACCGTTATACTTTATCAAAATTCGCACTTCGAATCCACAAGATTGTGGCTCACTGACCATGTCCCATTGTATTGCTACTTTTTGTTGAATAAACGTTATTGTTATTAATTCAAAATTTGTTTGTACCTACACAGGGTGTTCGGCACAAAACCGTATTTACCAGACGAGTACCTACGAGCACGCTCTCTGTCTCCAGCTGTTGATGTGTTCAGCTATGGCGTGGTCATGGTTGAGATGGCAACAGCGTTGCCGGCTAGCGACAAGTCCAGGCCAGAACAACTGCTGAGCATGTATATACATCAATTGTTTAATCAGGGAATTGATATGGGTGAGTTGACTTACTAAATATGCGTTTCATACGAATATCAACTTTATACAATGTGTTAATGAAATAACCCAAAACCTGAAACTAGTTTGTTTAGAATCGGCAGCAAAATCGAATACAATAATTTTTAATATGGGTTATTTTTTTCCAAAAAATAATTATTTGTCATGACGTGTCTAATATTTTTTAACGACGCTGTACGCTACTGTCCAACGCAATGAAAACAAACAGTGCGGGCGAGGGTGAGGAGAGGGGGTGCTAGAGCTGGCGCTTAGGCCAGGAAGCGCGCCGGCGGCGATAGAGCTACGAATCTGTAAGAAGTAGCGCGACAACAACATTTACAAATATCTTTTACTATAATTTTTGAAAATAAATAATTATATGTCATATCAATTTATTAATATAAAAATCGGTTGGGGTGTCCGAGGTTTTGGGTTATTTCATTAACACTTTGTATACAGGGTTATTTGTAAAACACCAGCAACCTCTTAAGAGGTCATTGTACTCATCATTATGAACAACTTTTACTATGGGACCAAACCTGAAATCGCGAAAAAAAAATCAGCTGTTCCCTACATTTATGTTCGTGTAACTTGTCAAAATGTAGGGAACAGCAGATTTTTTTTTCGCGATTTCAGGTTTGGTCCCATAGTAAAAGTTGTTCATAATGATGAGTACAATGACCTCTTAAGAGGTTGCTGGTGTTTTACAAATAACCCTGTATACGAATAATGTTCATGTTCCTTTAAGTGAATGTAATTTTGCTGTGATCGTTTCACACGAATATGAAAATTAACCTTACAGAAATAAGGTTCATATTCGTACGGTACTAGTTTCTTTGATTTTGTTGAGGCTTCACACATCCGTCATTACGATTCATAATAATTAACAATTCGTCAATGACGATTAGACATTCACTTTTAAAACGAACTGCGATTTTAAATGATTCGTAAAAACGATTTTATTGGTGATTTCTAATAATAAGTGGTAATTGCACGAGATCATATTTTTTGGAGGTAGTCGATCTCGATATTAAATAAATAAAAAAAAATAAATAAATCTTTATTTCTCAATAAAAACATACACATTGTTTAGGTATAAAAATGGCTTAAGTTAGTGTTCCAGAGTGAAAAACCCTGACTTCTAAACTAGGTTTATGTACCTGTATCTTAGAAGCCAGTGTCCCTTCAAAGATATGACATATAGAAAATAGGACACACATTACATACAAAAATTCATTAGGGCAAGTACAAGAGAAATAAAGAAAAAAAGAAAAATAACGATAAAAAAAAAACAGAATACAAAATTAAAATTAAGCTGTTGTGTATTTGTCTCTAGTGTGTTTGACTGAAGTTATGTGTGTATGGGTGTTTAAGCCTGTGTGTATTTTTGTGAAAGAGTGTGTGTGGTGTGAGTGTAAGGTATTGTTTTGTTTCTCATTCATTAATACTATTCTCAATATTACTATTCCACTTGTCAGTACTTAAACGTTATTCTGACGCAATATTAATGTGTTACAGCAACATTGGAAGACCCAGTACTGCGCGGCACAGTCCACTCGAACCCAGCAATGTGTAATGCATTCGTCACTATAGGCCTGCATTGTACCAAGTTTATAAGGCACCAGCGGCCCACAATGTTGGACGTGTACAAAAAGCTTAATGATATGAACGTACCTGTCATTAACTTTACTTGATGACGTTATTATACGGCCGGAACGTTCAGGCCCGTTGAGTACCTATTACGTTCAGAAATTCAAATAAAAAAATGCCTTTTGACAGCTGTTAGCTGTTAAGTTTTGTAAAAATACGGCCAGTCTAACGCGTTCAACTTGCGTCTGCGATGGCGTGAAAATTATGCGTTTATTGAATTTCGTTGTGATTCGCCGGTATGAGTGAACCAGTAATAGAAGTTCATGATAAACAACTGAGCGCCAACACCGATGCATTTTGAACGCGCCTCAAGTTACTGTGACTACTTAAAAAAAAGTCAATTGTCAAAAGGTACAGTATTTCGGGCACTAAATACACACATCAAAAGTGTCTAGGGATCAAGCATTTTTATGCGGATTTCTTGAGATTGAGATGTGGCTTTGTAATAAATTTATGATTTTATAAATTTATATGGATCCTTTTTGGTGCATTTCATAATTTGAATCAGGAACTGTGAATCAAATTCGAGTAAAAGATGAAAATCAGCTGTCAATATTTTCCCTATAAAAACATACAACGCATTGAAGACATTATTAGTGCTACTGTTTCCCTACTACTGATTAAAACCAACGTTATTATGGAGCGGCGACGTCATTTAAGCAGGGAAGAAATGCTCAGAGCCGTGGGAATGATAGAAGCTGGTTCCCGGCAACGTACTGTGGCTTTAGCTCTGAATACAAGTCAGAGTGTTATCAGTCGACTTTGGACACGTTACCGAAGCACTGGTACCGTGGCTGAGCGCCATGGAGGACGGTATCGCTGCACCACACGGAGACAAGACCGATACATTCAAATCTTAACTCGAAGAGCTCCAACAATAACCGCCATGATGTTAGCCGTGAGGCTTCATCACTCTTCAGGGAACTTAATTAGCGACCAAACAGTCAGAAACCGCTTGCATGAAGTGAACCTTCATTCCCGAAGACCGCTACGGGTACCACCTATAGCAATGCACAATCGTAGGATTCGATATCAATGGGCTCTTGAACACAGAAATTGGGCAGAAGAACAATGGCGTTTCGTGTGCTTTTCTGATGAGTCTCGTTTTGGTATGAGACCGGATACAAGACGTATACGACACTGGAGAACCCCTGGACGCCAACAGCGATTAAAATCCTGCCAGGAAGTCCATCCTTATAGTGGTGGAACCATCATGGTATGGGCGGGTATTTGGATCGGCGGAAGAACTGAGTTGATTTGGATCAGAGGCAACCTCAACGCTCAAATTTATGCTGAGACGATTGTATCAGACGTCATCGTTCCTCTACAAGTGCAAATCGGTCCCTTATTTCAGTTAATGCATGATAATGCACGACCGCACACCGCAAGAGTTGTAAGACAGACTCTCGCCGCAGCTAACATCAATGTCCTGCCCTGGCCTGCTCAGTCGCCAGACTTGAACCCGATTGAGCATGCATGGGATATGCTACAGAGAAGAGCTCTGCCGAATATGGAGGGTATCCAGTCGCAAGAAGACCTTTTTTTGTTGTTGCAAGGAACATGGGCGGCCATTCCACAGCGTGATTTGGATGAACTCATTTTGAGTATGCCAAACCGATGTTCTTGTGTTGTTAGTGTTCGCGGTAGAAACACGGATTATTAATTGTTTAAGTTACCCAATAAAATTTTAGAGAAAACTGTTATTTCAGTCTTTTTTTCGAACTTTTGTGTTAGTGGTTCAAATGTCAAAAATCCCTTTATTAGGAAAATGGCAAATTTCTTTATTAATGCAAAGGTGACTTGGTTTATCGTTACTGTGACAAACGAAAACACTTTATTTGATGAATCCTTAAAGAAAATTTTAATTAATATCAATCAGGAGAAAAGTTATTGCAAAAATATATGTTGATCCCTAGACACTTTTGATGTGTGTATATTTAGACAAATATTTTTTAATCCGAATTTTGCATCTGGGTGGCGTGGCATTTATAAAAATATGATTAAGTAATAAATTGTTGAGCTCTGTTTAAAGTACCTAACTACATATAAAATACACTCCTTTGCAAAAAAAAAAACGGGCACCTTACAGTCATTGAATTTTCTATGGATAATATTAATATTTTTAGTATGTCATTAGCATAAATGACTAGAAATTTCTTATCAATTAGAATATAGTTTTTAACACTTAAATCCTGGAATCGGTGTTTTAGTCAATGTAAACAGAGACGTGTTAAAATGGACATTTTTATGGGTATAATGAAATTAAGACTACGGGTATTTTTATGGTATTTTAATAAAAAAAGACATTAAAAAAATAATAATAACGAGTATGACCTCCCCTTGCAGCGATTACGGCATGTTCGTCTTGGCATGCTTTCCACCAGGCTTTTGTTGGTGTCCTGTGGAATGTGTTTCCACTCAGTCGAGATGACACGTTTATGCTCCCTGATGTTTTGTGGAAGTGGTTGGACAGATCATACTCACCTTTTTAGGAGGTCCCAGACGTGTTCAATGGGGTTGAGGTCGGGGCTCCGCGCTGGCCAATCCAAACGACGAATACCGACCTCTTGCATATAAGCATCTACGTCGCCGGAACGGTGGGCCCGAGCATTATCGTCCATGTAAATGGCATCTTCACCAATTACAGTCAGTGCGGGTTGTGCATGTTGACAAAGGATTTATGTTATGTACCTTTGCGCATTTAGTGAGCCATTTTCAATGAATACTATCTCGGTACGATAGCTGGAAGTTATGCCCGCCCAAAACATAACGGACCCTCAACCATAAGGGGTGATTTCTTCAAAACACACGTCGGCGTAGCGTTCCCCTGGTCTTCGTAACACTCGCCGACGTCGGTCCTCACCATTCAGACAAATTCGAGCCTCATCGGAGAAGAGTACGCTACTCTAGTTATCTAGTGTCCAAGATAGGCAATTTCTAGCAAACCTCAATCGAGCAATCCGGTGCTCACGGAGTAACTTGGGGGCCCGCGCTGGTCGTCGACTGCGTATATCAGCCGCTAAAAGCCTCCTCCTCACTGTCCATAGGCTAACTTGTGCTTCTCGTACCTCTTCAAGGTTTCTTTTGAGGTCTATGTAACTACATTTGCGGTTCCTCAGCGCCTGAGTCACTAAAAAGCGGTCGTCTCGTGGTTGTGTGCAACGTTTTCTCCCAGAACCTTGCCTTCTCTGAATGAAACCTGTCCCTTGGTATCGAGTCCAGGTTCTTTGGACGGTTGAACGACTCACGTTTAACCGCTGTGAGACGTAACATTGGCTACACCCCTCTTCCAGCAGTGCTATAATTTTACTAGCTCTTATTGCTTTTTCTGCCATTACAATCGACACAAAGTTAACTGTTCTAAGTCACAATAAGGCAGGATTATGTGACAAACATAAATTATTTTACTAAAAATAACGAGAAGTTAGTTTTAGTTGCCTGATAACCCTTTAACCGCAAACCCGCGAAAAGTAAGTAAAAAGTCACAAACTGAAAAAAAGGATTATTATTTTTAAAAACAAAAGTTTCGAATTAGGCATCAACATTTTCTTATACCCAGACTCTTTAATAAGTGCCAGCAACATAGTTTGGGTATCAAAACCTCTTTAAAACTGATTACCAAAAATGATTACCAATAATGTAGAAAAATCAAAACCGCCTGTTTTTTTTGCAAAGGAGTGTAATAATAAAAATAACTTATTATTTATTTTAAATTGTGTAGTTTTAAGACTTGATCCACGAGTTGTTAAAATATCGAATGAATATGACTGAAATATCGTTAAGTGCACATTTTTGATACTATTGATTTAATAGTTAAATTAGTTTAAAGTATTGATTTTTTTTAGTTTTATTAGAAAATATCAATAGCTTTCAAATAAATGAGTCAAATCCGACCTGTATTAATTTTAATACAATGTTCAAACTACAATGACATCTTCAGTTTAGTATTACAATCAATCGAACACATGTATTTAATATTTTCTATAAATAAAACCTATTTTTATAATGAATAGTCCTTTCATTACTTAATTACACTAAAACACAAGTTTTTCAAACTTTGGTTCGTCGGCAGGGTCTAAAGTCCTGTTGGCTATCAGGTTTCTATACCATAGACCTGATAATCTGGCTTTTCTGACCCTCTTATCATCTTCGTAGTCGACTTCGAAAAGACCGAACTTGACACTGAAATAAATTTTTCAGTATGAGTAGATGGTAATAATAGTCCTTTTACTTACACAGTTATTTTACATCACAGTGATTTTTATTCTCGTTGCGTTAAGGTTGGTGTTTAGTTACTATAAGAGGTAAAATAGCGGTAAGGGCTCTAAACGTATAAATTAGTCTGTAGCGGTATCTACAACGCCACATGCGAACAACGCGTCATACTGATGTCACAAAAATCCTGCATCTCGCAAGCAGAGTTTACCGCGCAACTAGCACGCATACAACGGCCCGACATGAATCATAGGGCAGTTGATTATAATGTACTCTGTGGGCAGTTGCCTGCCAGATACAACACCCGTCTGGTCGGAGGATCCTCCCTTTTCTATGGAGGATGAGTGAACTTTACACCCTGTTCCTCACACCTCTATAAGTCTAATAACCGGTTCTGAATGTCCAATTATGAAATAAATAGCTGACAGATTGTCGAATTTTATGTAAACTGCTGTGATCACAGATATAGATAGATCTAGATAACGCAAGTATTACGATCTGTATGTAAACCAAGTTGCCATTTTCCATTTTACTATCACGAGCGCTCTTTCTAACTCACGCTTACCCAGCCAGCAGTACACAGAACTGAGCGCAAAAGTGGCGGCTTACGATTATTGAACGTAAGTTGGTGCGATTTTTGGCACGCGAAGTAGTGCTCTTGCGTTATCTAGGTGTATCTGTATATGTGTCTGTGATTGACTGACTGAAATAACAAATGCTAATCAAATCACTTGACACGCGTTTGTCAATCTGTCAGCTAAATTTTATGTTGGTTGATTTTCAGACTAAGGTTTTTCCTTAGTCTGAGGGTTGATTGGATCTAAATGAGCGGGGCTTTAGGCAATCGTCATTATTTTGTGGATAAATTATATTGTACTAGCATTTGCCCGCGGCTTCGCTCGCGTTAAATTCTGGGTAACACGGTTAAAAAAAAAGGCCTATGTCACTCTCCATCCCTTCAACTATCTCCACTTAAAAAATCACGTCAATTCGTCGTCAAGACGGACAAACAAACAGACACACACACTTTCACATTTATAATACATATTAGTACCTATGGATTCAACTCATACTTCCAAATATTAAAACTTCATCGGAAAATATACTTTTCAGATATCACATAAATTGGAAACTAAATTATGAATGAAGTTTTCTACAAAATACTAAAGGTACACATATCAACTCGGAAAGGGATCGTCAACGTATCGCATTTCGCCTCGCCGTCAAACCGGCGTCAACCTAACGTAAGCACGTAACTAAAGCAGATCAGCAGCTCTGATACGTCGACTCGGCTACGGCTAGGCGACGCCGCGCTTACGGCTCGCCGAGCGCTGGTTGATGATGCTGCAGGCAGGCCGCGGGAGGGTGAGAGGCGCAAGGGTGGACGAAGAATCGTAAGCTCTGGTACGGAGAGACGTAAGCGCGGGAACTGCAAGTTGACCACGCACCTCACCGCGGTTTGTGACCTTGTCCCGAGGCGAGGCGATTACGCTACGATTCCGATTAGTGTACGTTGCAGTAGCGAGTTTCATACAAAGAATACTGAATAGTTCGAGTTGATATGGTTACGATCCCTTTCCGAGTTGATATGAGTGCTATGACTTTAAAGAGTAACTATTACCTCAATCCAGACATACACTCAAAGTTATCCATAAGACTCCACGCGGTGTACCTAGAGACTTGACATCCGTCCACTTCAATGGCGTCCAATACGGCGTCAATGTACAATTTGTAGTAATCAATTCTGTCAGGGTCATCGAGCCCACCAAATGTGCCGTATCCATTCTCAAAGATCATTATCTCAGGATTGTTGTAGCTATCTTTCACCCAGTTTAGAGCTTTTCTGATGCCGGACGGTATTTTCTGAAAGTTTTTATAATAGTAATAGTGCAACAGTTAAAACCTCCGACTCAAACAAAAACCTCTAAAAACTAAAAAAAAATATATTTATTGGCCCTTGTTTAGTATAAGGTGTAGGAAATATTTTGATCCATGCGTCTTCGCGTCGGGGGACGGCTAATGAAAATTTATTTTTTACAATAGCTTACATTTATAATTGCTGGGTATAAGCCTCGTCAATTTGGCGTTTTCATTAGCCGTCCCCCGACGTGAGGACGCGTGGATCATATTTTTTTTAGTTTTTAGAGGTTTTTGTTTGAGTCGGGGTTTTTTTGAAGTTTAAATTAAACTTTTATTTCCTGCTTTTTAAGCTTTATATTATTACTAGCGACCCGCCCCGGCTTCGCACGGGTGCAATGCTGATACTAAATACACTACATTATACATATAAACCTTCCTCTTCAATCACTCTATCTATTAAAAAAAAAACCGCATCAAAATCCGTTGCGTAGTTTTAAAGATTTAAGCATACATAGGGACAGAGAAAGCGACTTTGTTTTATACTATGTAGTGATATTACTAGTAAACATGCTACGATCGACACATGACTCGCCGAAATCTGCGCAGCTGTAGGTACCTACGTATTTTTATCACAGTGAAGTTAGTTACTCGTGGTCGTTGGCGTTCATTCCATACTAATGTATTCCTCTGTTTTCTCCCTGGATAATGAATGATACTAGTCCAAATATTTTGGCTTAATTATACAAGGTGTAACACAATTAACGCAAGACCTCGTATGCCCAATTAGAGTGTTGAGTGAAAAGCATAATACAATGACCAAAACTTATTTTTTTAAAGCTTGCTATTTTTATTAAGAAAATTGTGTTGACACTAGCATTTTTTTATGGATTTAAAATTGAGTCTTATTGCCTTGAAATAAGATTTAATTTTATTTGACTCAATCGGCGGTTAGTATGAAAAATCTTCGGAAAAATGCATAATTTTTGAAAAAAATACGTATAATTAAAAGTTACTGAAATCGATTCAGTAGTCAATTATGAACAAACTACTTTCTGGACTTTTGTTTTTCTGTTACCTACAACTTGTATATATATTTTCTTTCTAAAATGAATAATAATTACGCAAAAAACCAAAACATAGGCACATAATAGTGGAGGATATAACACTGTTTAACTGGACGATTTAAGCAAAAATGATCCAATCCACACAAACCTCATTTGGAGATAATTGACTTCGATATGACAGCTATGGGTTGGATCATACGGATTTTCGTCAATTTATTAACATAGAGTTATGATATGAGTCATTGATCTGTTAAAATATAAGTTATTTTTGGAGTAGGTACAAAAACTCGAAATTGTCGGGATTCGGATAGTGACCGCCGAAGGGGACAGACGTGTCGCGTCGTGACCCGCCTTTGTTTATACTTGATGCAATGTGCACAACACATGGCTGACTCTGAGCTTGAAACTCGAACGGTGTTTCGCTTGCAGTGTTTTTGTGGGTGCAAATTAAAACACCTTAAAACGGTGGTAAAGTGGCATACGTGTGGTCCTGATATACAAGCCTGAGGTCTAGGCCTTCCGGCCGAGAATATCGACGACGTGGATTTGGTGAGGTCTTTCCATTATATATTTCAGGGATCTCCGTTGGAGGCTGTATAAAACTGCGTTTTGCTTTGTTAATTTGGACTTTTGAAGCCACGCGTCAATTTAACATCATTGTAAGTAAATAGGCTTTAAGGAAATGTCTTCATATTATAATTAGGAGCGAAGGATAAAATAATACACTCTATTATTTTAACATGAAATACGGTATCGCTCTAGAATTAGTACTCCACGCTTTTCTTAATTTAACATTGTACTAAATTACCAAAACTGCCTTGAACAAACTACCTATTTCCTAGATTGTAAGTCGAATTTGTATACCCAAGCTCGCAAAATTAGACTCAAAGTATAAAAAAAAGTTAAGTAACAAAAAATAGCGAAGCTCATAAATTTCAGGCGTTAAGTTCCCCTGTCAGCTATAGTGGTTCTCAAACCCAAAGCTACACAACACATGTGTGCAGAGCAGGTCTTGTAATACCATAAAAACAAAAGGGTTT
This sequence comes from Globia sparganii, assembly GCA_949316385.1. Lineage (NCBI taxonomy): Eukaryota > Metazoa > Arthropoda > Insecta > Lepidoptera > Noctuidae > Globia > Globia sparganii. Next base: position 8,963,461 of record OX438675.1, on the reverse strand, counting down.
TTTTCTGTTAAAATGGACACAATTGTGCGTATGACAAAAGACGGGAACTGCCTATTCAGGGCCATAGCACATCAAATAAATAATGTAATGGGTTTAACTTTCGATCACGTGTCTGTCCGTCGGGATCTTGCTTCATATGTTTTAGAGCATCGAGATGACGAAAGAATCCGCCTAGCACTTCTAAATAATATACGAGAAATTCTTCCTAACAGCATTCTCTCCCAGGAACAAAGGATAACAAAATACATAACCACGCAGTTTAACAAGACGTTCTGGGGAGGAGAGGATATCTTAATCGCCGCAGTCGAGTTCTATCTGGTAAATTTGCACGTGCACCTACCGGCGAACCACAACCAGTACCCGGCAACATACACATCCTCTACAAGGACTAGCACTACGATAGCTGGGTCATGACCGACGACAAACACTACAACAGCAACCCGATAGATCTAATGCAAAAATCGAACAATGTCACAACAACACTACATAATAAGCCTATAATTAACTAGTATAACACAAGTGAAGAGAAAGGTCAACTCACGAAACCCCAGTCTCATACGAACAGCCCTCAATTTATCTAGCTCATTAACACAGTATGAACAACAAGCACCAATGTGTACATCGTTATCAGAAGAAGTCACAGATGTATATACACACTACGAATGGCACCTCTATGGAACCTCAGGTAAAAACATCGGGGACTTGCAATTCTAATCAGAAAAGATGCTCAGATTGAATTAGTTAACAGGATAAAGGTGACAGACGCGATGTCACCTACTATTAAAGTTAACAGGGGAAATGACAAGCCTGCTCATCTGTATGTAATCAATTCTCACATCAACAGTTGTACATCTATAGAAAACAGACCCTTCACAGGCTTATTAAACTTCATCAGACAAAAACCAAGGAAATGTACTTTAATAACTCTTGGCGACTTTAACGCTCATAGTGGTCGACATAATACACAAAGTTTCCAACGCTAAGTTTCTAACGCTAAGTCTGCATACCCACGTGCATTAAATTTGCACCAACAGCTCAAAAAAAAAAAACATTACCCGAACTCTCAAGTTTGCATAACAAAAAAATTTTTTGGTAAGAAACAAAGACCGAGCCCATAAATTTCAGACGGTACACGGTCCCCTGTCAAGTCTGGTCTATAGTGGTTACCAAACTCAAGTTGCACATGCCGAGAGAGCTCACCACTTGTGACAGCCTACAAACAAAAGAATTCTTAATAATATTCAAGAAATTCTCCCTAACAGTAATCTCTCTCAGGAACACAGGATAACAAAATACATAACCGCGCATTTTAACGAGACGTTCTGGGGAAGAGAGTATATTCTAATCGCAGCGTTAACATACGCATGCTCTACAAGGATGTTACAAAGAGAAGCACTATGATAGCAGTGTCAGGACCGACGACGAACATTACACAACAGCAACCCGTTAGATCTAACTCAAGAAATAACCAAACCTCAAAACACAACTGAACTTTCACATAGGGGCATTCATGTGATATGATATGAACTCAGGAGCATACAACTAATACGAGTAATAGCCTCCCCGACCGATTTCGGTCACGGTGGCCAATCTCAACGGAGATTGGCCGGGTACGCGGGAGATATTATGATGCACAAGTGTGCGCGCGGACACAGGTACACTCTCCGTTCCTGTACTATCATGGTCCGATGGGACGGAGATCCGACACGGCCGGAGAGAGATCAGGCGCAGGACCGACGGCTTTACATGCTTTCCGAGACACGGGGGTATTAAACCGCCAACTTCCAAAGTCCGGACTGCTACTAAGAAATTCCCAATAGAAAAACTCAATAACACATTGTCCGATCCTGGAATCGAACCTAGGACCACACGCTCAGCAGTCGCGCTTGCAACCACGAGACCAACGGGGCAGTTAAACTATACACACCACGAATGGCGGCTCTCTGGACCCGCAGGTAAAGCATACCGGGGACTTGCAATTTTAATCAGAAAGGATGTCCAAATGGAATTAGTCAACAGCAATCTTAATGGAATAAGCATACCAACATGTGATGAAATTAAATACCTACGTACAACATACATAGCATCTACATTACGCAGAAAAATCACTATTAAAAATCGTTGCGAACAGGCCATGAGAAACCCCAAATCGTTTACTACCACAAAAAAAAAAAACCACTCTAGGAATAAACCAAGATAAAAGAAAATGCATGAAATCTTAGACGGAAAAACAGTAACCAAACGCATCAAGAAAGACAGGATGTGTTACATCGCGCATGTTTACAGGCACCGCAAAACAACCCTAGTGCATACAGTAACGCAGTACAAGGCCAAATCCAAGAAGGTCGGCCGACCTATCTACACATGGAACGACAACTTAAAACAGGACATGAAGTACTTTGACAAGAGAATCAATTTTGGAATGAATACGCCGGAAAACAGAAATAAGATCAAGATTGCTGCTTGTGAGATTTACAAAAACCGGAAACGGATAATAGCGAGACCTCCGACGACCACATTGAAAACAGCAACATCTAACACAACTTAACACAGCAGAGCAATGACATAAAAAAGAACCGAGAAAGCAGTAGAACACCGCTAAAAGTCTCACCGATGAAGCTCGACCTGAACCAACCTGGAGGCAAGGTCGTTAAAAGATGCCCATCCATAGATAATAATTACCCATCTCTCCACTAGTCCAATGCTTGCTCTAGGATGCATATCCGGTAGGCTCTTAAATCCTTCCCTATCCTACGGGCACGTCCTCCCTACCAATTACCGCGCCCCCGGTCTATTCCTTGATATGCAATGGTCGCTGTAGCACCATGAACATGAGGCTACAGGAGCTAGTGCGAATCTTGGGGTTCATTCGATTAATCGAGTCTGGTTTAACCATGCTGGGATCGGTGCAATTCATTCATTCATTCATAGGTACAAAAACTCGGAAATTGTCGGTATTATGGGTTGGATCATTTTTGCTTATATCGGTCCAACTATTCTACTTGTTCTTTTTGGAACGAAGTTCCTTATCGCGCGTTGTGAAAGGGGGCTAGACGGAAAAAATTCTTACGAAAAGTTGTCACGACACTTTTTGCTATAGTAAGCTATTGTAAGCTGTGCGGCGTCGCATGTTTCTCTGTCTGTCTCTCTCTCTCTTATAGAAAGCAAGCCAAATATTTTCATTTCTATTTCGCATTGAATATAATTATTAATATAATTATTTTATACAAGATTCAATACATTACATTATTTATTATTATAACTTAAAAAAAATAAAATTTTATTGCAATTCCTTCACTAATTAATCGAAAGGAACTTCGTTCCATCCGGGTGTCCCTTGACACCTCTCAAGTTTTTTTTTTAACTTTAGGCATTCTTATTTGTACCTAATCGTTAAGACACATATCATCATTGTGAATCCACACTCGATCGGTTTACTAGTAGCTATGCAGGAGTTCCGTTATCTACCGTCCAGGTACATCCTACGGAACATCGCCATAACTTTTTTCACTCAGTGATTTGAAATGAACCGCCATAGTAGTTATTGGCCCCGATTCTGTTGTTCACAAACTAAACTAAACTTTAGTGCATCTTTTTCTTTCTATTTCATTACGAAAAGGACAGAAGATAAAATATTAGTTTAGTCCTGTCAAATTAGATAATCCATAGATAAGTTAGACGAGATTAAAAAATTGGCTACTAAAAATACATCAATTTACGTCAGGCGCTGACTAATTTGATAGGACTAAACTAATATTTTTCTTCTGTCCTTTTCTTAATGAAATAGAAGAGAAGATGCACTGAACTTAAATTTAGTTTAGTTTGTGAACAACAGAATCGGGGCCATTGCTCTTTATTAAAATGATTATCTAATGACATATAATTTTGTCCTGTTGTCCCCTTTCTCTTTCCTACTCCATCATAAGCCCCTGGTCACCATCTAGGTATCTATAACCTATTCATTGAGACCATTCCAAGGAGCCCATACACGATACTTTTGCTGTAAGTTAAGGAAGTTGGGTATGCTGCAAACATCACGTAATGCTGCAGCAGCAGTTCAAGGTTACTATGTTATAATATCACTGAAGTAACGAAATGCCAAACTAAGACTCTATCAGATCTGTGAAAGATGTTCACATCAATTCGTCAACTAGAAAAGAGCTGACAATCTTCAAACGGCTGAACCGATTTTTTTGAATCATAGCTAAGAACACTTCCGATCAAGTCAATTTTCAAACAAAAAAAATATATATATATCAAAATCGGTTCAGCCGTTTGGGAGCTACGATGGCGCAGACAGACATACAAATAAACAGACACACAGGTACACAAGTTGAACTTATGACACCCCTCTGTTTTTGTCGGGGTTAACAAAAACATTTATTTTCACCAGTGAAAAGACCGTTTATTAAACGCGACCGGTCTTAGAAAACTTACAGTAGTATGAGGAGTAGGTGCCAAACTATAGCCTCCGTAGTTACCCACAGCACCAATGTCGTCATCATAGGAAGGCACAGTGAACATACCCGATATGTAAGTCTTTGCCGTGTAAAACATGGTAGAATAGTGGTTGAAGCCGAAGAAGTCACTCGTACCTAAAAAAGGATATTTAATTTACACTTGAATTTACGACTGCATTTGATCTGCCGTAACAACATCGATACTGCCAACCGCATTAGGACTGCGTTATCGTTTAGCAGTTTCGATGCTGTTATTTCAACTGCAATAGATTAATTACTATAGCAACCCGATTACAATTTTGCAGCTGGCATGCAGGTCAAATGATCTGTCTGTTTAGAAACAGTTATAGGTACAGAGGCCAGCACATCAAGCTACCCCAATCTGTCAAATTTTCCCAATTGAATATAAACCTTATTCCTTTGGGAAAAAAGTTAAGTTGAAAATCTATCAAATAAATTTGACAGATTGGGGTAGCTTGATGTGCTACTGCACTGCTTGCTGTACTTTTTAACGGCTGAATTCATTAAAAAAAATACCTTTTATGAACTCTATTTCATTCGGTGTCAACTCTGGCAGCCTACTTCTAGGAAAACCTTGTTCAGCACTCTATGTTCTATGTTCTATGTTATGGGTTTGGTTTCCGCACTTAGTCCTTCAGTTGGACCATTGTGCGTGGGCCATGGCGGCCGTCGGTGGTTATTCCAACCAGCCCACCTCCCTCCAGAAGCTGATTAGGTCTCCTGGTTTGTTTAGAACATCTGTGTACGATCTGGGTGTCCCGAGGGTTTCTGATCTAATCTGGGTGACACCTGTGCACTCAAAGAGCACATGCGCAACAGTTTCATCAGCCTCCATGCATGCTCTGCACAGGGGACTGTCCGTTATTCCTATGGTGTGGAAGTGTTTATTTAGCGAGCAGTGTCCCGTGATGGTCCCCGTCACCAGGCGCAAGCCTTTCCTGTCCAGTCGCAATAAGCGCCTGGTTAGCCTGCCATCTAATGATGGCATAGCTTCCTTGGACTGCCTGCAGCCTGGTGACGACGTCCACCAACTTTCTGCTTGTGTATGGGTGTGCTCCTGTAGCCACCTGCGTAGTTGGTTGAAGGGGATGGGCACGATAGGTTCCGGTCCACAAACTGACGTACTGGAACCTCTTCTGGCCAGTTCGTCAGCTGCGTCGTTACCTAGCGATCCGCTGTGTCCTTTTATCCATTGTAGCGTCACTACATTGCGGTTCAGAACAGTTACCTGTTCAAGCGCATTGTGACATTCTAGTATTAGATTCGATGTGATGCATTCCTTCCCTAGGGATTGAAGGACTGAGGCGCTGTCAGAGAGTATGCGAATACGAGCATCCGTAACTCTCCTGGCTGCTATGGAATAAGCCGCTTGTATTATGCCCACACACTCCGCTTGGTAGACAGTGTTGAGCATACCCAGCGGTCTGGATATTTTTATGTTGAGGTCGTGTGAGAAGACTCCGACTCCAGTTCCGCAGTCGGTCTTTGAACCATCAGTGTAAATTCTCAGTTCCTTCGGGCCTGAGTAGTCGCACTGCTCCTCTTTAAGCACTATATTGTAATGCTTTTGAGAGCAGTATTGTTTCGGGGCCTTGTCGCAGGGTGATGCCATCATTGGCTGCCATTTGATCGCATCTTCTTTTAGACGTGTGTGTTTGACCCTAGAATCTCTGCTTAGGGTACCTGATATATGGAGCCTAAAGGCAGCCAGGGCCGCCTGTTCCCGCACTATGAGGTGTAGGGGCGGCAGCCCAAGCATAGCCTGTAGGGCAGCAGTGGGTGTAGTTCTCATGCAGCTAGTGATTGCCACACACGCGAACCGCTGCAGTTTTTCGAGATCTCTCTGTGCTGTGCTCAGGTCTGTTCTGGGCCACCAGACTAATGAGCCGTATGTAATGATTGGTCGGATGACTGTGGTGTATAGCCAGTGAGTGACCTTGGGGCTTATCCCCCAATTCTTGCCAAGCATACGCTTGCATTGCCACAGGGATATGCTGGCTTTCGTAGTAATGTAGTTGGTATGTTTTGCCCAATTCAGCTGTTTGTCCAAGAATATGCCCAGGTATTTGGTTTCAGTTGATAGGCTTAGGGTTGTACCAAAGAAACTTGGCAGTTTTAGTGTTGTCAATTTCCTCTTTTTTGTAAAGAGAACTAAATCGGTTTTTGTGGGGTTCACTGATAGTTGGTGTTTCCCACACCAATTCTCTATTATTTTCAGGGCCTGGCGCATTAAGTTGCACAGGGTGTTTTCGTGGGTGCCATTTATTATTATGGTTATGTCGTCGGCGTAGCCTACGGTAAAGTAACCTTTGTCGTTCAGTTCTTTTATGAGACTGTCTACGACCAGGTTCCATAGAAGCGGCGAAAGGACACCCCCTTGCGGGCAGCCCTTCGCCACGATGGCCCTTGTGGTGTCGTTTACGGTTACTTGTACCGCCCTCTGTTTGAGCATGTTGGTGATCCAGCCGCTCAGGGGTGGGTCTATATTGTGTCTGTGTAGGGCCGTGCTTATGCTTTTGAAGGTGGTTTTATCAAAGGCGCCCTCAATGTCAATGAAGGCGGCCAGTGCTGAGCATTTGTGATCCACCGCACATTCAATTTTGGATACCACGCTGTGCAGTGCGGATTCCGTTGATTTGCCTGTGGAGTACGCGTGCTGTTGTTTGTGGAGTGGCTTTGCCCGTAGAGGCCCGTCTCGGATGTGTCGATCACAGAGCCTCTCTAGGGTCTTTAGTAGAAAGGATGTGAGGCTTATGGGTCTGTACGCCTTGGGTTGTGTGTAGTCGGCTTTACCCGGTTTTGGTATAAAGATAACTTTCACTTCGCGCCAGGCTTGGGGTATGTATCTAAGTGCTATGCAGGCCCGATAGATTTCTACCAGGCATGGTGTTATATGGTCAACCCCCCATTGTAGCAGGGCTGGGAAAATGCCATCTAGTCCTGCGGACTTATAAGGCTGGAAGGTGTTGATAGCCCACTTTACTCGGTCTTCTGTTACTAGACTGTGGGCACTGGACCAGTCCCGCTCCGTTGGGGTCCAATCGGGCACAGCTTCCCAGGTCCTGTCCTCTAGGACTTTGCAGTCTGGGAAGTGTGTCTCGAGTAGTACCTTGCTGGTTTCATGGTCCGTTAGTGTGTATGTGTTGTCAGATTTTTTCAGCGCGCCAAGAGTTCGGTCCTGATCTGTTGATAGGATTTTCCTTACTCTTGCGGCTTCATTATTGGTCTCGATGGATTCACAGAATTTCCGCCATGCTGTCCTTCTGGCAGTTCTGATTTGCTTTTTGTATGTGTATTGAGTCTCTTTGTATAGCTCCCAGTCTTCCGGGAGTCTGGTGTTTTTGGCTCTGTTGAATTGCTTCCGTAGTGTATTTCTGAGTTTACCAAGTTCGGCGTTCCACCAGGGATTTCTCTCACTGTTGGTTCGTGGTGCCCTCAGCTTGCAGCATGCATGGTATGCTTCGGTTAGGTATTCCGATAGCTTTGTTACAGTGTATTCGAGTTGTCCGGATTCTCTTACGTTTGTTTGTGTTAGGTGCCTAGCTAGCATTGCGGCTAGGAGGCGCTTGTACCCGGGCACATCGGTGCGCCGCGGATTACGTCGCGGTTCAGGTTTCCTTGTATTAGTAGTTAGTGTGAAACGGATCCTTCTATGGTCTGAGCAAGAAGGTTCGTTTGATACGTGCCAATTTGTGATAAGATTTGTCGCGTTTTCTGTAGCAAGAGTTAAGTCTATGATCGTCTGTCCTCGGACTGTGACCCAAGTGGGCTCAGAGCCTCGGTTAACGATGTTAAGGTTAGTAGAGAATAAATAGGTGGATAGTACCTCTCCTCTGGAGTTCGATGCCTCGCTGCCCCAGAGCGGGTGGTGGGCGTTCGAGTCGGTGCAGATTATCAGGTCCAAATTGGTGCGCTCGCAGTGCTGTACCAGATCGGCCATTTCCTTCGGCGGGCAGTCTGTTTCCTCACCCGGCATGTACACCGAAGCTAGTACAACATCTGGGAATTCACCTTCGGTGTGGAGCCTGACAGCTGTCAGATCTCTGGAACAGAATTGAGTGAGTAGCGTGGTAGGGATGTCTTTGGGTATGTAGGCACAGGATCTAGGTTTGTCTGAGCTGTGTGTATTGAGGATTAGCTTACCTCCGATGTTACCGAGGCCGCATATTCTGTTGTTCCTGATCCACGGCTCTTGGATCAGTGCGATTGTTCTGGGGTTAACCTCCAGTGCCCTGCGTAAGCTAGCCGTGGCAGTTTGGCTGTGTTGGAGGTTAGTTTGTATAATGGAGAGTGGTGGTGACGGTGATGAAGCGGGGCGGTTAGTCGGTGGTGGATCCATCGGACAAAACCTCCGCCGCCTCCTCTCTGTACTGGTCGTCGTGTTGTTCAACCGGCGACGATACTAGTAGCTGCTCGTTCCAGCCGGGAGATGCGGGTGGTATGCTGGCTACGTCGTCAGCCATCGCCGCGCGGGCCATGACCTCCTCGAGTTGGGCAATGTCGGTGTCGTCCGTCTGTGTCACTGTCTGTGTCGTTGTCGGGTCCGTCTTACTGTCCGAGGGCTGGATCGTGGGCCAGAAGCGCACGTATATCGAACCCAATAGGTACGATATCCGTCGCTCCCGCCCCACGATCTTTTCCACTTCCTCCGGTGGCACACCTAGGGTCAGATAGGTCCCATAGTTGTCGCCACCGACGGTAGTCGCCCTGTACAGTGACCACCTGGCTATGTTATACCACGTATTCTGACGAATCAGAATACTGTGTAGCCTCCCTATGTCACCCCTATAGCGGGGGACGAAGAGTGAGGCTCTGACACGGGTGGGTAGGTCTGACTGACGGAGTACCGTCAGTGTGAGGTCAGTGTCGGGGAGTTTGAGTAGGGGTACGTTCCTGTTTAACCAGGTCAGGGCGTGGTCGTCCTCACACCAGACCTGTACAGTGCCCTCCGCTACCCGCGGGTATCCGCGGAAGGCAGGGAGTGGTGTTGTCGAGTCCGAGTCCATAAGTAGGTCTTCAAGGCCTGCTTTAACCAGCTCGGCCTCCTCTTTTGTCAAGTCTCTGGAGGGGGGAGGGAAGCAGATTGCTACTGCGAGCCTCGCAGGAATATCCTTCGTGGCCCGCGCGTAGGTCCTCTGCTCCCCCTGGGCGGAGTGGACCCTTACGCGTTTGGCGTCCCCCTGGAGCGCACTCGGTGAAGCCGAGTCGTCGGGGCGCTCCCTCTTTGCCGGTCCTGTACCGCTCGGTCCGGGTTGCGGCATGGAGGTGCCTGGCCGGGTGGTGGCATCTGGGCGTAAGGATCCACCTCGCCTTCCTCTGTGATGTTTGGGTCGGGGTTTGTCGTGGGATGCGTCCGTGTCAGTGTGAGCGTGATGGGGTCGGCTGGCGCCCCCGGCAGACTCTGTCGTGTGCAAGGGCTTTTCGCGCTGGGTTTCCCCTTCGCGTACTTGCCCCTGCACGCGTGGTTCCGCGTCCGGCTGCTTTTCGCGCTGGGTTTCCCCTTCGCGGACTTGCAGCTGGTCGCGTGGTCCCACGTTTGGCCGCTTTTCGCGCTGGGTTTCCCCTTCGCGGACTTGCGGCCGTTCTCTTTTTTCCGCGTCCGGCCCCTTTTCGCGCCTGGTTTCCCCGTCGCGGACTCGGGGCTGGTCGCGTACTACCTCTTCGGCGTCCGATCGCGCTTCGCGCTGGCTAGTGCCTTCGCGGGTGCTGCGCTTTCGGTCGCCTACTTTCCTCCTCCGGCTTGTGACTTTTCCGCGCTTCTTCAGCAGTCGTACTCCGTCAGCCGGAAGAGTGGTAGGGTCGCCAGGCTCGTCGACCTTCCCCGTCACTTTCTGTCCGTGTCTGTCGTTGTCTGGGTAAGTGATGCTGTTCCGCACGATGCTCTGTTGCCAGAGGCTTGGGAGAGACATGCATCTCGTAGTGGGTGTTGGCGCGTGTGTCGCAGCCGTAGTGGGATTTATTGGCGCGTTGGACGCAGCCAAAGTTGGAATTGTGGGCGCGTGAGTCGCTGCCTGTGTTATGGGCGCTAAATCAGCAGCCGGCCGCGCTGAAGAGCACGGCAATGTCAGCAATGTGCAGTTGGTTGCCCCCCCCAGAATACGTTGGGGGCTGACCGCCGTAGCGGTGTGGGATTCCCCGGCTTGGCCGGAACCCACCTGGGTAGTGTCATTTACCCGCTGCATTTTACATGTTAAAGGGGGTGGGCTTTTTTGGAATCGAGGTTACCCTTCCTCTGGGACCAACGGGATGTAGGGATAGGAGGGAGGGTGTATGGTGATAGGGTATAGGTTTTGGGGGGTCACCCTAGGTCTGGGATTTGGCCTAGGGATTTGGGGATCGAAGGGATTTTATGGATAGGGAAGGGTTGGAATGATTAGGATTATTTGGTACATGGGATAAGGTATATGGGTTACCCTAAACCTGGGACCTGGTGTTCGGGCACTTCTCTTGTCCGGGATCTCTTTCGAGATGCTCCGGCTATGAGATCGACTGTTTGCAGTCGGTCCCGCAGCCGGAGTTGGGCTATCCGCAACCTGCCCACCCGCTCGGTTGCAGGAGAAGAAGTGCCCGGCAGTCTGGATCGCTCCACCACGGATGTACGTATACATTCGCGTTGGTTCGACCCAGCTAGCCCCGAGTGTTCAGCACTCTTTTGTGCGATTCGTTTGACTACCCTCTCAGGGAATCCACCAGTGTACGAGAATATCGGGTGACTGTAGAAACCGACTTCAAAGTCCAACGCCACGTTGCCAGTTTCTATGTCCGCGGGAGAATCACTGGCACCTTCCCGGAAATCCGTCGCTATCGTTATACCACAAGTGCCTGAAAAGCATATTATTTTATTACTCTACAGGAATCATCGTACCTTCTTATTATCCTGTTCAGATTGGAAAGAAACACTTGCCGTTTTGCTTATTTCTGTATTCTTTATCGTACAGATGCCAGACCCTCGCATGTGCCAATAGCACGTTCTTCACAGCCATGTAGTCACCGATCCCAGGTGAAACTATATAGGGTTTCACCTGGGATCGGTGACTACATGGCTGTGAAGAACGTGCTATTGGCACATGCGAGGGTCTGGCATCTGTACGATAAAGAATACAGAAATAAGCAAAACGGCAAGTGTTTCTTTCCAATCTGAACAGGATAATAAGAACTATATAGGGTGCACACATTGCCATTCCATAACCATAAATTGCAAACTGTTTTGGTTCGTTTATGGTTATCCAAACCTTAACTCGATCACCCAACGCGTCGAACAACACACGCGCGTAGTCTTCAAACCAATCTGCAATAAGAGGGTTGGCCCAACCTCCCAAATCTTGCAAACTTTGCGGCAAATCCCAATGGTAGATAGTCACGACTGGCTCGATACCATTGGCTAACAATTCTACTGTAATACCCGATACCAACTTGGCTAATTTTATTTGCGAATCCATTTGGCAGAACTCTTGGCCATGAAATGGAAAATCTGTAGAAATCGGCCCCTAGGAACTTGAGCATTTCTATGTCTCGCTGATAATACTCGTAGGATTTGCAAGCGTCGTTTCCATCTGTACCGTCTTTTATAGTTCCTGGGAATTGGCAGAATGTGTCCCAAATACTTAACGATTTGTCTGGAAAATATGAAAACATAATACTTTTGGGGCCGTTCAAAAAGTATGGCAATTATGGGAAGATTATCGGGTGTTCGGCTTGGTGATGGGTATTTTACACCAGCTAAGTACACAGCACATCAAGTTACCCCAATCTGTCAAATTTTCCCAATCGAACATGAACCCTATTCTATACCCTATTGTAGTAAAGTTAAAAATCTATTAAATAAATTTGACAGATTGGGGTAGCTTGATGTGCTGCCCTCTGTACCTAATTAGAGATAGTTTAATTTAAAATTGCACGCCCTTTCACTGCTTGTTGCATACACATTTCAAATCTATACTAATATTATAAAGCTGAAGAGTTTGTTTGTTTGTTTGTTTGAACGCGCTAATCTCAGGAACTTCTATGTTAGAAAACTCTTTCAGTGTTAGATAGCCCATTCATCGAGGAAGGCTATAGGCTATATATCATCACGCTAAATCCAATAGGAGCGGAGCACCAATGAAGAATGTTTCAAAATCGGGGGATTTTTTTTCCTATTGAGAGCTTCCGCTGCGTGCGCTGCGTAAACGGTTAAAGTTTCGCAAAAATCATATATGACAGAATTGTTCCCTTTTAAAATTCAAAAAAAAAAGTCCGCGACAGCATATGTCTATCTTTTAAGGTTAGCTCACTATAACCTCTTTTATGCTAACCAAATTTGTTCTAAAATAATGCATTATTTGCGAAGGTGTTTTTATAAACATGGTATTAATCCTTATCCAAATAAATACGTTATTCATCACATGTATTTAATTTTGAACAAAATTGCCCTGACATCATTTGATTTCAATGTATATATTAGGAGATATCATAGTTTTAAAATAATACTAATCATAAAGCTGAAGAGTTTGTTTGTTTGAAACGCGATTTGAAAGCTCTAAATCTCTGGAAGTATTAGTCGCATATATAAAAATATTTTTGCGTTTGATAGCCCAGTTCTTGAGGAAGGCTATATTCTATTAAACTTGACGCTAAGACCCTTAGGAGTTGAGCAAAAAGAAAAAAATTCTGAAGTTTTCGCCAAGCGAAAACGAAGTAATAGCGCAGGCCGGCGACACGTTGCGACGGGGTGGGTCGGGGAAACAAAAAAAATTTACGCGGACGAAGTCGCGGACAGAAGCTAGTCATTGTATAAAAAAATTGTGGAGCCGCCCCTCCATAGATCTTTACTGAGATAGGTAGGTACCTGCTGCATTCCAACCGCCTTCAACTTGAAATGCGGCGGTTGCCACGCCTAATTTCAGCCCTTCCGGTAATTTTCTCTTTTCCGGTTTTGCACTATGTTCTTGGCAAGCAATTACCCGTAATACTGCAAATATTGCAGTTAAAAGTTGGTATGGAGGTCTGTACAAGAACAAAAACAGTTTAATAAATGTAGGCCGTTGACCTGAGGGGCAATTCTCGTAATTTTTAAGAACGTTCACAGTCTGATCTCAGTCTCAATCTGTCAAAAATACTTCAAATTTCCCTACATTTTGACAAGTTTTTGACATTTGTTTGTCGCCGAGATGAGACTGCGACTAGATTTTGAACGTTTTAAATTAGCAGAATTGGCCTACTGGAATCTAGTAAATATCAATAACAACAATAAACAATAATTGACAACTATTATAACTATTTACGGTTGCAAATCATGAGCGTTTCGTGTGACTTTCATGTTATTGACATACAGTTTTTAGTGTAGTGACTGACATTGACATTGGTACCTACAGATAAATGTGTGAAGATATCCCTCTATGTTTTTAAATGTCTATGCACAAAACTTATTTATCTAAGAGATTATAAGGGGGGTGTTGTTTATTTGAGGTAAGTATTTGTATTTTATAGATTAGATAACCTAATCTTATTGTGCTCTTCACAAACGTCTGTTCTTATTGTTATGCCATTGAAAATAAGATTCTTCTTCTAAGGGTTGATTTTTCAATTGACAGATAATTCTTATTCGTGGAATAAAATTGACGTCTGACAGTTTTTGTATGGAAGAACTGTCAAAAATTATTTCTTGGATAAAATTATCTGGCGTTGGAAAAATCATCCCTAAATCACATTGATGCATGTTGTTATATGCGCCTAATATAACTACCACCTTATTAACCTACGCCTAGTTAACTAGCTACCTGGTTTCTCGTTACCAGTGTTTTGTAAATTATTAGTCCAAGTCACCAAACAGCATAACACACCTTTTAACCGCCAACAGCCCCAGTTTTCAAACTCAAATTATTCAATTAGGGGCTGATTTTTCAATTATCCGATAACTTTATTCGAAGAATAATTTTGAAATTTGACAGTTATTACATACAAAAACTGTCAAAAGTCAAATTTATTCCTCGAATAAAAGTTATCTATAGCGATGGAAAAATCAGCCGTAAGTATACTCGTACCTAATAGTTCGAGGCGTTGAGGTTGAAACACTAGGGCCGTGGGGTCCGTAGTTCATAAAGCAACACGGCCGTCCGCCGCTGGTGGCCCGTGTTGCTCTATGTTTTAGTTTTTCTAGACATCGCCAAGCGGTTGTTCGACGAGGTACACATAACCAAAGGGCTGGCCTATTTTTGGGCCAAAGAATCAGCATCGCCATACAACATAACAGCGCTGCGAGCCTTTTGGGCACTTTTCCTGTTGACAGCGATACGGACTAATTTTTGATGCCCTTTGATTATTTTCCCTCCTTTTTATATACAGGGTGTCCAGTGGCAGATTTCAAAGTTTGGACATATGTAATTTCTGAACAACACATGAGAGTGGCACGACGTCGATGAAAGCGAAAGTGACGTCGTTGAAACCGTAAGCTCTGCGGATTTTTTAGCTGCCTTGGAGCGGTGATGTGAAGTGCACCACGCTTTTGTCATAGAGGCGCACATTTCAAGTGGATTTTCGCTTACTGAAACACTTCCGCGACTTAGTAATCGTTACGATATTCGTCGATTACGTGATGGACCATCGATCAACCTTATTTAGTCTTGGGTAGCAAAGTTCAGAGCTATAGGATCAACATTAAACAGCCCCAGACCAGCACCCTAATTCACAACCATACGACAAGCTATCGTATCGAAAATGACACATTTCGATAACCAAATCAGGTTATCGAAATGTCTTGCCCCCGACAGCAAGCAGCAGAATAGTGGTCATCTAGTTGATTTAAACTGACAAAATTTTCGTGTTTTGGACTTGTGAACAGCGTTTAGAGGACTCCTACGATAACATTGATTGATGTTCGATACGGTACGGAAGCGTATCGAGTGGTTCTGAATAGCTATGTAGGATCTTACCAGCGGTAGCTACGGGCGAAAATTTTGAACGTGTTATGGTTTCTGTGACTGAAAATCTCCATTTATCATCACTTCGTGCATGTTCATCCATATTCGGAATTGCGAAATCAACCTTACAGGTTATACTTAATGCGAAAAAAACTCAAGTTCCATCCGTATAAAATTCAAGTCGTTCAAGATTTACACGATTCAGTCGTTCTATAAACGCATTTTTGAAAACATGCGTGCTAGACTTGACGAGTGTGCTAGGCTCGATGGTCAACATTTGGAGAACGGGGTTTTCAAAAAAAAATCCGCATTTATTGTTTTTTAATAACAATAAACATTCTTTGTACTAGAGGTGTAGTTTTTTTTTAATTTTTCAAACTTTGAATTTTGCCACTGGACATCCTGTACTTGTAGTTATTATTATTATTTTAAGACTGTTAGCTTTTAAATTATGTAAATATAAAGAAAGAAAACTTTAAGGTTCGTACTTTTTTTGTGTATCTACTAATAAAACCTATCCCCAATTCTTATTTTTGAATTGTTAGAGCAACTAGTAAGAAACATAACATTTTGGAAGATATGGGGAAGAAATGAACGCCTTATTAGTAACAGATTAGTGAAGATGCGTTTTACACTAGTTAGCCTTCATAGTAAAAAAAACTTACCTCATGGTGGTTAAAATTAAATTATTATGTACACAATATACCGACTTGGATAACTGGGCGAGACGAAGATAATTTAACGTTTACATGACTAACGTTCTCACATTTAGGTTTATATGCAGAGTAGAAAAGACATGTTCATTCAGCAGAGATACAATTAGATAAGACAAGATATGATAATTTATTTGTGTAAAACATGGTATAAATAAATAAATAAATAAAATAAAAAGCCATTTATTCTACTACCCTCTTACACTTTTTTACAAAAATGTTTATAGCATGCGTACATACTTAATTAACAATATTATATCATTACCATTTGTAACATGCAAAATTATATTTGTAAAACACCAGCAACCTCTTAAGAGGTCATTCTCATTCAGTACTCATCATTATGAACAACTTTTGCTATGGGACCAAACCTGAAATCGCGAAAAAAAAAATCAGCTGTTCCCTACATATTTTAGTTTGTGTAACTCGTCAAAATGTAGGGAACTTCAGGCTTGGTTCCATACTAAAAGTTGTTCATAATGATGAGTACAATGACTTCTTAAGAGGTTGCTGGTGTTTTACAAATAACCCTGTATATATATATTTTTTTTTTGATTCGGTGCATTTTAAATTATTTGATCATTATTCTCCTGCCTTTATCCCATATTTATTTGCGGTCGGCGCAACATTGTATTTTTCTTCCATACTTCTCTATTAGTCGTCATCTCAGTAGTCACCCCCTTTCTAAACATATCATCATTCACACATTCCATCCATCGTTCCTTTGGTCTTTCTCTAGTCTTATAGCCATCGACATCCATACTCAAAACTCTCCTCACGACATTTTCCTCATTTCTCCGTTCGGCCAGTTTTACAATTTGTACAAAGACTAGGGCCAGTTCGGCCCTAGTCTTTATACAAATAAGTCTGCCCATCTTTTTCAGTGTCGTTCCCTAGACCTTGTTACTTCTCTTGGGACCCATTCTATAATTTTTTGGTCCATCCAGCATTAGCCATTCGATATAAATGACCCGCACAGTCCACTTTAGTGCCCTCACTCTCTCAACAATATCAGTCACTTAGATTTTTCTAATTTCTTGGTTTTCATTTTTGTCTGATAGTCTGATTCCCTCCATTTTACGTTGACATATTCCTAGCTTGTCTTCCTCATTTCCTGAGCAACTAACTTTGACAGCCGTAGGTCAGACACGGTAGGATTGCTATTTCAAAGAGCTTTCTCTTTATTTTAATATGTATTGATTTGTTTTTCAATATTTCCTTCAATCCCCAGTATTTTTTTCCATGCTATGACGATTCTTCTCTGCAATTCATTTTCAGTGAGATTATCGAATGAAACTGATTGACCCAAATAAATATACCTATTCTTTGACGAATTCTACACTCTGACCGTCTACAACCAGTGAACCCGACAGCGGAGGTCTTCAAGTCTTCTTTTCGTGTCTGTGGTACTCGTCCTCGTGGTTTATTTTTATTTTATTTGAGGGCTCAAATAAAATGTTAGGTAGGTGGCCACGTTGATTGCGGCTTCAGCACACTCCAGCAGCAGTGGGGAGTAAAAAGGCTGAAAAGAAACCACCTTCAACAAGTAGAAGGCGCATTCGCTTACAGTTCTACGAACGATTGCAAATAAAATTAACAAAAAAAAAAAAAATTGGTTGTCTGTAAAGTCGGTCTACGGACGATAGTTTTACGTGATAACGTCATAAAGAAACATTGATGAATAAATGTGTCACAAGCCAACGCTTGGGCCGACCGTGCCTCTGTCGCTTGTTCCGCGCTCTCGCTTGCACGCTTAGGCTCAGGCGGAACGTGACACTTTTTTGTGCGTGCAGCAGGTGTTCATAGATATAAAATACGTTATCACGTCAAAAAAATCAACAAGCGACCCTAAATAGAGAGAACTTAAATTTCACAGATTACCGTATTGCACTCATAATTTAACTTATTGAATGTTACAATTAGATATAGACGCATTAAAATTCGGACAATAAGAGTAATGAGGATCCCTCCTACGCACTCCCGTGCGTCTGTGTTTGCGCACACAAAGATAGATATTATAATATCTATCTCCTGTGCTGTAAAAGTTTGATTATTGTGTATCAAGCATTAGACAGTTAACTTCGGTATTTTGGTATAAATACTACGTGAAAATGACATAGAAGTTCTGGGATATTCAGATCTGTTTCCAGTAAAAAATTGGATTAGGTCCAGTCGTTTTTTCTTTATTTATATGGCATATAACAAAAATGTATTCTATTATTTAAAAAGTAAGTATATGATATTTGTGATATGAAAAAAAATGTTTTGATGGATTATATCCAACAGAATCTGCAAATTAGAGGTCTTAAATCAGCTCTCTATGAGTTTTTGCCTAAACATGTATCAAGAAAACAATTATTGTTAAATAAATAGATAAATAATAAAAACAATCACTTTATTATTATTGTAGAAGAGAAAACGAACTATCTATACCAAATAATTGTTATTTATACCAACCAACAAATAGTACCTATTCAATTTCAACGAGGAAATCATGCATCTACTCTACGCGCAGGGAGCCACGACACGACCGCGCGACGTGAGGTAGAACAATTTCTATCAAAACTGAATGGAAATTGTTCTACCAGAATCGCGTCGCACCGTCCCGATGCGTCTTTCTGGGGGAGCCTCTATTATCTTATCGCGTAATGAGGACTTTTCAATTAATTCTAATCCGAGATGGATTAGAATTAATTGAAAGGTGTATATAAAAAAATAAGGAAAAGGTATCAAAAAATTCGTCCACATTGCTGTCAACCGAAAAAGTGCCTCAAAGGCCTGGCAGCATTGCCACGTTGTATGGCGATGCTGACTCTTTGGCCAAGATTTCAGAATAATAGGTTTGTTATGTTTATTTATTATTTTTTATAATTTTTTTAATCGACATGCTTAGGTACTAGAAAATTCAAAGTCAAATTTTGACTTTGTCTGCGACACAAAACAAAGATATTTATCATAAGCACTTGAAGTCAATTTAGAGATAACACTTGTGCATGAAATAATATTGAAAAGAAAAAAAACAAAAACATTATCAGTCACCCAGGATTTACCAATAATAAAATTGACAGTTCTATCAACCAACCGTTGCCGTTGGTACGTTGATAGAAAGATAGATACTCGTAGATAGGATATCTTTTTAGGGTTCCGTACCAAAATGGTAAAAAGGAACCTTTATGGTGCGATTCAGTCTGTCTGTCTGTCTGTCATAGCTGGATATCTCAAGAACTACTGATGCTATCAACTTGACATTTAGAATAGTTTTAGATGACGTTTGCCCAACTATTTTGAAAATAAGAAAGATTTTTTTTTACAATAGGGAATTAATAATTCGCATTACTACAATGTGGGATATCATATGAAAGAGCGTTGTTTGCACATTCTCAAATATTTTTTTCTTTTTTTTTAGGCCTCATAGTTTTCGAATTTTGATGAAAAATGTAAAAAGAATACCCCTTACCTCCGGAGTTTGCACAGAGAAAAATCTGAAATTATTGTATGTGATATTACAGGAAAATATATATATTACAGGAAAATATATATATACGAGACAAATTGATAAACTCCTCCTTTTTTGAAGTCAGTTAAAAAATAAAACGATGTCTCTAAATAGCACACTTTTTCAGAAATCATCAACAAACATTACATTAGTTCTACTATCGGTCAAGACATTGGCACTGACTTAAAACTGCAATATTCTACACCGCAGTGTTAAAATTCTTTGACGAATATTAGGCCTCGCCGGTGAAAATTTAAAAAAACATTTCACGTTTTTATTTATGAATTCGCCTCTACAACTGGGACTTAAATATAACTGGCGGAGTTGTGGGTGTACTATCTACTGGTACACTTCTGCCAAACCCTTCGGAGAATACTGGCGCGAAGTTATGTCATGTTTATTTATTAATAATAATAATATCCCCACCGCCGTATCTCTACGTTGACGTTGTGGTGGGGCTTGCGTGCTTCGAACTCTAGGCCTGGGCCGGAAGAGTTTATTTTGCCGAAATAGGTCTAGGTTAAAGAGCCAGATCAAGAGAGATACAGAAACCCGCAAGACAGCATTTGTGGTGAGCAGTTGGGCAGTAGCGACCCCACGGACCCTATCTCCCGGGAAAAGTCTTGTTTCTCACCTCTGACTTGCCTTTATTGGCCGGCTGGAGTGAACAATGACGAAGAACAGAGCTCCCATCACCTCTTTCTTGCCTTTATTGGCCTGCTTGAGTAGCGATTCGCAAGAGCAAACGTGCTCGGGGGAAGGAAGTATCCAGTAAGTGCTCATAAGGATCTTGGCCATCTTCCGAGCTCTGGGATTGTTCTGAAAGCCGTGGAATACCTCTCCACTTCTCAAGCACCTCCGAACATGTTGCCCCGTTGTCGCTACGTCTCTTTGCACTAGCGACCGTTTCTGGGGGCTTTTTTTTTTTTTGTGTATGGGAAATCATCCAATGACCCCTCCCGCTCTGGGTGGAGCAGAAGGGAGTGTCAGACTCTTACTGACTAAAACCCACCCGTGTTCCTTCCTTAGCCCTTTATGTTCCGGGGCAGCGGTAACCCTTTCGGACAATCCCGCTCCATTCAAATTAGGCTGAGAATCACTTTTTGAACGTCAAGATTACATAAGACAATCCTCTAAAACGCCTACCCTTAAGGCCAGGATATTCGAGCGCAGTAGGCATTTAGCGTTACCCCCCTCCTCGCGTGGCAAGTCCCGCGAACGCGTAGTTCAAATGAACTCGCTGACCCCGCTGTTCAAAAATTTTGCGTCACAGTTTAAAATTGTAACAGTAGGAACAGTTAACTTTGTTTTACGGAATTCATGTTAATATTTCGAGTGTTTAGTTTTTAGGGAAATATAAATATAATAATATATATACTTATCAACATAAATCACTTTATTACCTACCAACAATTGTTTCTTTTTTAATTGTTACCTCTTTTCTTTCATGACTGTTACAGCGCTTCCTTACGATCCAGTTTTTAGAATGTTTGTCTGATAATAAACTACTAGAAGGACTTTGACAGGAGTTTATATTCCGTAGCTTTAGTTTTCACCTACCACATGTATGTTTTATAACTAATTTATAATCCACGCGTACGAAGTCGCGGGCATAAGCTAGTTATTTATTATTAGTTACATACTTACTTACTTACTTTGGATTAAATAAATTCTGATAAAACTCATTACAATATAATACACAGGACAATAAATTATTTATTAGAAATAAGAAATACTTTTTAAAATATATAATAATAACTTAATAATTTACTCAAAAAATAATAAAAAATCATAAATATTAATCGCGAGCGTGCTTGGACCTGGTTGCTGCAAATCAGCGGGGTAATTGCGTAACACACTATTAGTAGCAATGGGTTTAATTTTGACAGATCAACAACGTTCATTGCGTGTTTTACATTGTTGAGCAGACACATTTTTCGAACATATGAAGCAATGGATTAGCAATATGCTTCAAAATTATTCAAATTGAGATCGATAGTGTGTTTCGCAATTAGGGTGCTGGTTGAGGCAGAGAGTGTGTACTGGATGCGCATTTATCTGGTTGCTCATTTTCCTTGTCTTGCTTACTTTTTCTTGCAGTTTTCGCAAAATAAAATTTATGTCGACAATTCTGCGTCCTGAAACGGGTTGAAAGTCATCTTCCTTGTTTTCCACTTCAACAGTAAAATCATATGAATCATGACTGTCACTGAAACAATAAAAAGAAAAAAGTTGCTTTTTATTTGACTCAAGATATTACAATCAAAACTAAAACTAACCAAAGTCGTTAAGTCAGTCGGTAAGTCGAGTGGTAAGTCAGGAGGTAACAGATATCTACATACATTCTAGTCACTATTTTGTATAAAAGTACAACAACATCAACAACCTTGCATTATTATTATAATTTGTAGAGTAGACTTGAGTTGATGCATTAGGTAAGTACATGTCTACCTACCTGTTGCGCCTGAGCGAGAAGCAAATACTGAATAAAAAGTCGGTGACGTTGGTTCCGCATTTTCTTTTATTGAGACCGACTTCCGAAATTAAAGTTATTTTTCATTTTGTAGTGTTTTGTTGGAAGTCGGTTGTTTTTGTAAAAAAGTTTTTATTTTTCATTTTTTAGTAGTCCAGTTTGTAACTAATCTAAGTTATAATAGCCTAATGTCAACTGCTCATCACCTTTTACAAAATATTGCTTTTCCCGATGCAGGAACGTTAATTGTTGAGGAGTTCTCCTTATAAGAACTGGAGCTGATTGAGAAGTCACCATCAGCTCCATTGTGCTTAACAACCACATTAAAGTACCTAATCGAATCGCAACCCGTGAAATATTTACTATCGAGTAGTTCCGATGGCCATCTGTGGTCTTCATCATCAGTTCCACTTCACCT
Organism: Globia sparganii; assembly: GCA_949316385.1. Taxonomy (NCBI): domain Eukaryota; kingdom Metazoa; phylum Arthropoda; class Insecta; order Lepidoptera; family Noctuidae; genus Globia; species Globia sparganii. The sequence continues at coordinate 8,940,982 of OX438675.1, read as the reverse complement.
AATGGTGCTTTCTGAAAGCAAATGCACGAGCTACTATAAAAAATACCTACCCAAATCGCTATAGGTGTGCCTACAAAATTTGAGGGTTTCCCTCGATTTCCATAGGATTCCCTCATCAGATTCCGATTTGGTGACAATGGGACCAACTCGGGAGCATACTCTTTCAAATAAAAAAAGAATTTTGAAAATCGGTCCACAGTTGACGGAGAATCAGTGAACAGAACATACATAAAAAAAACATACATAAAGTCGAACATAATAACCTCCTCCTTTTTGAAAGTCGGGTAAAAAATCGAATTGTAGATTAGGTTACTGTTCGCCTGTGCATTTTTTTTTGTAAATACGCCTTTACATCTTGGTATCGATGAACTGCAAAGATAAAAAGTTTTATTAGCAAAAATTATCTTTGTTGTAGTTGTGCTACTGTTTTGTCCATAAAAACTAAAATATCAACTATACTCCATTTACAATAAGATAAGACATTTCAACAAACCTTTTTTACCGTCTGTTCAATCGATTTTGACTTCTATTCCGTAGGCATAAGGATGTCATTAAAAGCAGTAAACAGTTATTATTGTAAGCACTTTTTTGCTTTTAATGCCATCCTTATGCCTACTTAATAGAAGAAATCGTTTGAACAAGCTGTAAAAAAAGGTTTGTTTAAATGTGTAATCTTATTGTGAATGGAGTAGTAGTTTATATTTACTTTGATATTAGTATAATTGTAAATTTATGGTACCTAGTTACCTACCTGCTACTGTCTGCTAGTACTGTGACGAAAGCAAGTAGGTAAGTACATAATTACCTATACAACTACAATATTGCTCTGTCGCGTCGTTTTTTAAAAGTAGGTAGGTATAAATAAGTAGAAAAATAATAATCAATCTTACCTTTTTTTTTTTAAGCTTCCGCAGTTCAATCCTGGATATTTTTTTCTTTCTTCTGTTTTTATTCCCCATAATTTAATCTTAAATACCACTATATTTTACAACATAAACTAACATCTTGTTTAATTATTAATACTAGAACTTAAAAACAATATTTACAGGCTTATTTTTAAAACTAATATACAAACACGGAAAATAACAATAATATAACGTATATTTCGATCGATTAGCGGAGGAACGCGGCGAGCCAGTAAAAGCGACACAGGTCCTGCCTCGGAGACGCCTAGCCGGCTACTAAAGCGAAGCGCGCGGGCCGCTTTGTTATATTATATCTTGTCAAAACAATAAAAAACTGTTTTGAAAAAAAATAGCCATAGAATATTCATTGCCTATTTTTTGACATATTTTTTTAGAGTAAAACTTTGGTCTACTTCAAGTATGACTTGAAAAACGATAAAAAACTTCCCTATTTTCGATTTGTTTGCGATTTTTTATGATCGAGTGAAGTTGTAAATATCGTGTTTTGAACCATAGAATAATCAAGAATGTTTATTGAACTACAACATATATTTTTATCAGATCAAAACAAAGAATATTTGATTGTTTAATGTTGAATCAAAATAGGTCGATTCTGAGACTCCTGGCCTTAACACCTTCTGGCGCGGTAACGGCTGTAGCCGCATTTTAAAGGTTCATGGAATGACAGTAGAGTAGAGCGACAGCCGTATACATAATTTGATATACATTATTGATTGTGCAAGTCACCCCCTGCCATTTTATATGTTTATCTATACTAATATTATAAAGCTGAAGAGTTTGTTTGTTTGTTTGTTTGTTTGAACGCGCTAATCTCAGGAACTACTGGTCCGATTTGAAAAACTCTTTCAGTGTTAGATAGCCCATTCATCGAGGAAGGCTATAGGCTATATATCATCACGCTAAAACCAATAGGAGCAGAGCACCAATGAAGAATGTTTCAAAATCGGGGGATTTTTTTCCTATTGAGAGCTTCCGCTGCGTGCGCTGCGTAAACGGTTAAAGTTTTGCAAAAATTATATATGACAGAATTGTTCCCCTTTAAAATCTTTAAAAAAAAGTCCGCGACAGCATATGTCTATCTTTTAAGGTTAGCTCACTATAACCTCTTTTATGCTAACCAAATTTGTTCTAAAATAATGCATTATTTGCGAACGTGTTTTTATAAACATGGTATTAATCCTTATCCAAATAAATACGTTATTCATCACATGTATTTAATTTTGAACAAAATTGCTTCTGACATCATTTGATTTCAATGTATATCTTAGGAGATATCATAGTTTTAAAATAACACTAATAATAAAGCTGAAGAGTTTGTTTGTTTGAAACACGGTTTGAAAGCTCTAAATCTCTGGAAGTATTGGTCGCATAAATAAAAATATTTTTGCGTTTGATAGCCCAGTTGTTGAGGAAGGCTATATTCTATTAAACTTGACGCTAGGACCCTTAGGAGTTGAGCAAAAAGAAAAAAAGTCTGAAGTTTTCGCCAAGCGAAAACGAAGTAATAGCGCAGGCCGGCGACACGTTGCGACGGGGTGGATAGAGGAAACAAAAAAAATTTACGCGGACGAAGTCGCGCTCAGAAGCTAGTAGGTAATATAAAACATTGATCAGGCAGGGGCCATATTTCTTCCATACTTCAAGAACTATGGACTGGTTACTAAGTGGTCAAAATTCCCTAAAAGACCTCTGTGAGTTGGCTTCGGCCCCTCGTACGCCTTCCAAAGGACCGGGAACCCAAGGTCCCGAGATATGTAAAAACATCATAATATTCTCCCGACCGATTTCGGTCACGTTGGTCAGGTACGCAGAAGATATTATAATGCACAAGCGTGTTCGCAAACACAGGAGCCCTCTCTGTCCCTTTACTCTCATAGTCGGATGGGACGGCGATCCGACACGACCGGGGAGAGATTAAGCGCAGGATCAACAGCTTTACGTGCTGTCCGAGACACGGAGGACCACCAGACACCATTATGAGGCCAACAACTTTCAAACTCCGGGCTGCTATTGAGAAATTCCTAATGGAAAAATCCAATAGCACTTAGCCCAACCTAGGAATAGAACCCAGGACCCCACGCTCAACAGTAGTGCTTGCAACCACGGGACCAACGGGGCAGTCAATTTTATTTAGGTATTACAGTAATCATACCAACAATCTATATAGGTACCAACCAGTATTACTTTTTACAAAGCAAAATAATAATGATGACTACTGTCTTTTGAATTTCTAGCAAACACAAACAAAAAAAAATCGGTGACAAAGCGGCTGCTGCAGAAGCAGAAAACCCCAAACGGTGCGAATACCTTATTTAGCTTATTGGGAGATATGTTTTAGCCGTTTGGGGCTGAAACACTAAGGGCTTGGTTTCGAGTGCATATCGAGTATTTTGGGACATCACTAAAGCATAAGGTTCAAAGTTGATTGGGAAAATTTGACAGTTTCGGGTAGCTTGATGTGCTGGCGTCTGTACATAATATACATATTTTAGTGTTAACTTGTATATTATAATAATTTCTAGGTTAATTTCATAAATCACGATCATGAAAAGCTGCAATCGCAAAAAAAAATCAGATGTTCCCTACATTTTGGCGAGTTATGCGAATATAAATGTGGAATAGCTGTTTTTTTTTTCGCGATTTCAGGTTTTGTTCCATAGTAAAAGTTGTTCGTAATGATGAGTCGGATACAATTTCCCATTTCGATTTGTCGCATGTTTTCATTTTCACCCTGTGGATTAGAGAATTATAACATTTATAATAACCTTATAACTAACAGCTCAAACGCTAGTTTCGGAGGAAAAACGGAGGGTGCAAACTAAAAGTTTAGAATAATACTTAATGGTAGGGTTTTATTTTAGTTAGGTATGTACTTTGATAGGATTAGTACGTTAGTAGGTACAAACTAAGTAATCCATATCTAGTTGCGGTCACTCGGTGAAACCGCGTAACGCTAGAAGTAGCCATGTGCTAATTTATTGCTTTACAATTTACTTTGATAGGAAAATTATAAATCAGAATAGTACCAGTATCCAGGAGTTAATATGACGCATTGGTGTAAGTATCAGTAAAAGTCAACCTGCCCGGAGAAAGTTGGTCAAACAAACCCAACACCATTTTCCTCTTACTTGGGTAACTTAAACACTGACTTCGATTTCAAAATAACACCATTATGGTCCACGAGTCTTAAGCAAGCTTTTGTTTTAGAAAAGTAGTTCACAATAAATCTGAAGGTTTCACAAGAAACTCGAATAGGTATGATAAATCGAAAACATGTCACCACTACCTACTAAACGACGCGCTACCGTACTTCACACAAATGTGGCAGATGCATTCTCGAGAGGTGACCCAAAACTCGTAATGCGAACGAGTTTTTGGCAATGATGGCAAGATTCGTGCAATTTATCAAAAATTCTGTAGGCGGCATAGGGCAGGTTCTCGACGCGTTGCATGTAGGTACTAGGTATGCTCTTAGCGTGTCGATGGTAATCTACATGAAGTCGGCCCAGAATTCGGCTACGAGTTTGGCGTTAATAGTAGCGTCCATGGAACAGTACAGCTCCACATTTACACTCCAGAGCGGAGTCATCTATGAACCTCCTTCCAGAGAAGCCAAGGCAACTCGTGTCCAGGATAGAGATTTTCAGCAGGTGGAACAAATGTATGGATAAGGAAGCACTGCCACACCACTTCACCACTGCCACTCCAGCTTCAGTCTTTCTTTAGTTCGGCATAATCGGTATGTTGCCTTTAAATACTAGGTCGATAAGCAATTATGCCTTTCGTGAAAGAGTTCTAAAGAGATACACCCCTGTGACAGACTGACAATAGACATACGGCGTTAGGCTTAATCATTGGGTTTCCTGTGGCTCTTTGGTTCCGAAGTCCTAAAAAGTGCTTAAACATTTGCAACAATAGCCATAGTAACTATATGAAAACGTGCCAAATGCGCCCAAGTGAAATGGGAACAAGATTGTAGAAGTATGTAGGTATTACACACGGCTACACATCAAGCTATACATTTCCAGTTTTAACTGACCTCGCATTGTTATAGGTTTTTCGTACAATCAGAAGTCAGCTTATACTGGTTATTAAGAGCTTGATGTGTAGCCATGCGTACCTAAATACCACATTAGATACACAGTTTAACAATAAAACATTACAAACTATTGTTCGTAGTTACATTTGTAATTAATTAATACAAAAGCGTACCTTGGAAGGAGAAGGAGGGCAGGTCGAACCGAAGATATTGAAATATTTGTACAAATGTCCCTGGTGACACGGCCGATCGTTAGAATTTTCTAAAATAATAATGACTGACCTAAATAAGATGCGTTCTTTGAAACACGTCTTGTTATTATTATTTCGTCAACAGCAGTGCATGGTACCGCTGAGGTATCTAGCGAACAACCGAGGTACTTAATTACTTATTGATATCTTGGTTTTAAATGCGGAATATATAGTAGTTACAACAAGTACTGTGTATATGCTGTGGATAACGGTGTGAGTTTCACATTTATATAATATCTTTGTTTATATTATTTGCGCAGATATAATGTGTTACTGTTTGTTTGTCCCAAATAAATAAGTACCTTTCTTTCCTTTTTCTTTTTCTCTAATTTCTCGACGATTAAGTTTGCCACAACTTAACTTCGGGCTAAGGGAGTAAGGCCCGGACTCCACCAAAGCGGAGATGTACGGAGCGGAGCGGAGACGTGCAGGAATCGTCCAATCACAAACGAGACGAGTGACGATGAGGATTTCAACCATTGTGATTGGTCGTCTCCGCTTCGGTGCAGTCCGGGCCTAATAGTTTAATTTTACTTAGGGCTGATTTATCCAACGCCAGATAACTTAATCGGAGGAATCATTTGGAATTTTTGACAGTTCTTCCATACAAAAACTGTCAGACGTCAAATTTATTCCACGAATAAAAGTTACCGGTTTGATAAATCAGCCCTTAAATTTACTTAACCTTTGAACAACGCACCGGTAGGTACTAGTGAAAATACAAAACAAAATCTGGTACAAAATCTCGTCTAAAAGTAGGTACGAGTATCTAAATAATGTCTATTCAAAATTATGTTTCAAATGAATATTACTTTAAGTTAAACAAACATCAACTTTGTTTTAATGGTAATTAAGTTGATTACAGAGTGACTAGCACTATTGAAAAAAATACAAAAATGTTTGAAGTTGTAGCGTAAACTGAACTTTATTGTGTAGGTTTTAAAGTTATTTTTCCATAAACTCATATTTGTTTACATTTTTGGCAAATAAATCGCGAATGCAGATTAGGTAGGTACCTACTTAAATACTCTTACCTACTTTCAGAACCGATTTTGATCTTTTTAGAAAAGAGAAGTGATTAAGAAGCGTTGGACCTAAGGGCCCACGCCACTCGATTTCTTCTTCAATATGTCACTTATCCTACGGATCCTTACAGGTTCTCGTACTTTTAAACACTATAAGTGAATTTTATTTGCTTTGCTCCCGTGGAAGATACTTCTACCACCTCAGAAACCTTGTTAGGGGAACGCAAAGGGACAACCGTCAACCAAAGATACATAATTTTTTATTTGGATTCTGTTTAGACTTGGAGGTCCAACTCCTCCTGCCGGGGCAGCGGGATTGTCCGAAAGGGTTACCGCTACCCCGGAACACAAAGGGCTAAGGAAGGAACACGGGTGGGTTTTAGTCAGTAAGAGTCTGACACTCCCTTCTGCTCCACCCAGAGCGAGAGGGGTCATTGGATGATTTCCCATACACAAAAAAAAAAAAAAGGTCCAACTCCTGCTTATTACTGATTAGTAGGGTTTAAAGCTTAAGCGATCGAAGAGGTAGTATTATATCATTGTTGAAGACAGAAATTATGTTACGTTGTCCGAGTTACTCTTACGCAGGAATTAGAACAAATATAGGAGACACTTGAACACACATGAAACCACATGAGCACAGGGCTGTACTTGGAACATTTTATAGAATACACAATATTAATTTATAATCATTAATTGGGTATTGTGTGTGAGATAGTAAAATTAAAACAATAATAAGGCACTAAAAAAAATAATTCCTAGAAACTTGCTTCATGATTATGTTTCCTAGTTTATGCTAATAATAATGACAAGTTTTTTGGTCATTTGATACGAACTTTGATCTTCCAATCCTGACAAATCGGTGCTTAAGCAGTTTTTTAATTAATAGGAAGGCACAGAGGAACGAAACCGCCGGCTTTCTGGGAAATTAAGTAAGTCATAATTAGCTAAGTACTTAATTAATGGCCCAATTAGGCTAACATGTTTTGGTCTTCTTTACTTGTTTTGTACCATTGTTTTTACTCAGTCAGTGTCTTATGGTATTATTTTTATTAATATACTAAATCATGTTGCTGTCCCTCTTTTTCTAGCATTCACTTTTCAACCTAAACATAAGTAAAAGGTATAGGTATTACTGATGAAGACTCGTTTTCCTTCTATGTGATTGGTCTAGCAGTCTAGCGTATCAAGTGAAAGATCTAATTCCTCAAGTATTCCTTTAGAATCAGTAAAGTATCATATTTAGGTACTTTAGCTGCTGAAACGTGGACACTGGCCTCGATTCTGTTGTTCACAAACTAAATTAAATTTAAGTTCAGTGCATCTTTTTCTTTCTATTTCATTATGGAAAGGACAGAAGATAAATATTAGTTTAGTTCTGTCGACACGGACATGAAATATTCGTCTATTTCTATTTCCATAAAATTGTTCAGAAATAATTGAATCCAGCCCTGCGTGCCGAAGGCAGTATGGTAAGCTCGCAAGACCTACATTGTCGAACCACAAACGACATCCGACTCAGTCCTCACTCGATCACCTTCTCAAACGCATCTCTTATTGTTTTCGATATAATTCAAGAAAAATGAATAGAAAATGGAAGCTAGAACTTGAGGTAAGATGTTCTGTATTTTATTTAAATTTGCAATGCCGCCATTTTCTGCCATTATTCAGTGGATAAGTGGGGTTTTATTAGGGCACGTGGTTTTTCAAACGGCTGCTGACATACTTTATCAAATCTGGTGTTGTACTATTTCATAAGAACCATTTCCATAAACTTTATTTACCTGACGTTATTATATAAACGAGCGACTAGTGCACGTAAGCACGGCTACACATCAAGCTATACATAACCAGTATATGCTGACTTCTGATTGTACGAAAAAGCTATACAATGCAAGGTCAGCTAAAACTGGAAATGTATAGCTTGATGTGTAGCCGTGTGTACCAATTACAGCTGGTATGCCGAAAGTCATAAGTCTTATGCAATGGTATCATCTGCAGGGATTATTGTTTGGTGTCTCATAAATTGGGCTGTATAACTATGATAAAGGCTAGCTAACGTAGTGGCAAATTCTTCACCGAAGTAAATTTGTTGTACGTTGCATTGAAGCCAAAGAGTGGGCGATTTGCTTATATATGCCTTCAGCCAGTATAGATAAATGCGGACAGAATGATCTAAGAATGTTAGCTTTCTCAATGCCTTACAACTTATTCGCAGATTAAGTAGATAAAGTGATAGGTAGATGTGTGCTGCAGTGCTATTGTCTAAAAGACAATTTCATGGTTGTAAGCTGCGACGAGCTCGTCGACGAGACAGCCTTGAGATCGACCGAGCGTGTGGCGTTGATTCAAATCGTATTTACTAACGTCGTTATGGTCGTCGACGAACCAAGGCTGTAACCTCCCGTCGCTGTTTCTTAGACGAACGTAGGGCTTGAAACAAATTCTATAATGAATACCAAAATGTATAAAGAACTGTCAATTCGCCCTCCGGTGGCTGTGCCGTTGGGTAGTTTAACTCACGACCGTCACAGCCTTTTTTTTTTTGTGGATGGGAAATCATCAAATGACCCCTCCCGCTCAGGGTGGAGCAGAAGGGAGTGTCAGACTCTTACTGACTAAAACCCACCCGTGTTCCTTCCTTAGCCCCTTATGTTCCGGGCAGCGGTAACCCTTTCGGACAATCCCGCTCCCCCGGCTCCGCCGTCACAGCCTAGAGCGCTAGTGTAGCTGTAAGCAGCTTAGTGAATACGAAAATAAGTTTCACCGTTGCGACAGCGCTGCCCGCAAAGCTGTATCCTTAGAGAATAGAATGGCTGTTCTGAGGATTAAAAGAGACACGTTTTAATTTTGGTACCAAGTAAAGTATGCTTTTAAATTCCTTTTGAATATTTTCCAAATGATTAATTTGAGCGTTTTCACTAGTACAGTCTTGTCCTTATCTGTGAGTAGTAAGCTATCCGCTAGGTTTGCGTGCCATGGGTACGTGCTTCAAGTTTTTTAAGAAAAAACCGGCCAACTGCGAGTCGGACTCGCACACGAAGGGTCCCATAACACTACATGTTAAAAAAAAAACCCGTTTCTTGTATTGGGGTCCCCATAAGAGAAACGTGTTTTATACCCTTTAATATTTAACTTAATTGTAGATTTATTATGTGTTGTTAAAGCGGTCAGAGTAGAACACGTAAAAAATCAAGAGTCTACCTATTACAGTTTAAAAAATACAGCCCTGTGACAGACAGACGGACGGACGGTGGAGCCTTAGTAATAGGGTCCCGTTGGCATCCTTTGGGTACGGAACCCTAAAAAAATGCTAGTAATATCTTCAATATATAAGCAAAGGCCGTAATGTGACCCGGTTTGTGAAAACTTGCGTACAAAAACTAAACTGGATTTAAATTGTTAAGTTATACCCAACCCCCCTCCAACTTTTAATTTTTTGTACTTTTTTTGTGTTTAATTAAGGGAGTAAAAAATATCAGGTCAATAAAAATTGATGTTTATACCGGCCGTAACGAATATCAGGAAACTGGTAGCGGATATACAGCGGGCGAGCAAACTCTGTCAGAAGCTTGCCGCGTTGAATGTGTTAAATTATTTTTAATGTTTTTAACAAAAATGTTTAGTTAACAGCAATAATTAAGTGCGAAAAATAATTAAAAGTTAATAATAATACGTGATGCATAATTAATTGGTGTTAAAAATATATATATGGACACACTTGGAAAAATACACTTTCATTTTTTTGGCCTAACAGACAGTACCCTCACTATTTTATTTCTGTACAGCGTGGGTATAGTTTTCATATAATGGTGATCTTTTCTTCATTAGAGTGTCAGTAGGTAACTTAAAAAGAAACATACGTTGATCTTGTTTCCTTCACCTTTCGTGTCGAAGTGAAAGGAATTAATTTAACAATTCGGCAAAATGGCTATTGATATTGCATTTGCCTGCCTAGGGTGTGGTGAAGCATCAAGCAGCTGATTAGGAATCAACACTCGTGGTTCCACTGTATTCAATAATTAATTTGCTTAAATGCATTTTCCTAACTTTTACAAAACTCTTCGTAAGATCTTTGTTGATATCCATGTTAGAATGACGTTCGAACATTCAAGCAAGTGTCATATATTTTTTGGTATTTTTGTTTAGTGAAGTTAGTGGTAGTTATAACGTGGTAATGTAAAGTCTATTTAACAATATAAGCATTATTGAAATCCGATCGCTGTTTAATTATATTAAGAGGCTCTTCTTAGAGTCTCCATAGTAACTACTTATCTGTTTATTATCAATGCAAAATAAAAACATGCTAAATGCGAAAAGTTTTATTCCAAGTTCTTAACTACCTAATCAATTTGATCAAAGCTCTAATATTAGATAGATAGATAGAATATTTTTTATTATGTACACCATAAAAATTACAGACTCGTAAATGTAGATATTGTGTGAAAAAGGGGCGGTCTTAACGTTAAAAGCGATCTTTTCAAGACAACCTTTGGATTGACTAAGGCAGGTCTGTAATTATTATTCTGTTAACCTACATTTATTAATTTTTTATAATTTTATATTTTCTACAGTAAAATTACCTACTTGAAATCAACCAAATGAGTAGATGTGGAACTTAGACTGATCTACCTACTATTTATTCAAGTGTTTCTTACGTGTATTGTTTTGTAACCTCGTCTACTGACTGTGTCACGTAGCCGGGGACGGTTACCAATGCTTCATTACTTAAATGTCACACGTGCTAAATACTTAATCATTTTGGAATTTTTGAATTAGTTATGGATTTAAGAAGATCTTAGGTGACGGCTACTATACAGGGTGAAATTGAAAACATGCGACAAATCGACATGGGAGAAAAAAATCAGCTGTTCCTTACATTATGTTCGCACAACTCGTCAAAATGTAGGGAACAGCTGATTTTTTTTCGCGATTTCAGGTTTGGTCCCATTGTAAAAGTTGTTCATAATGATGAGTACAATCTCCCATTTCGGTTTGTCGCATGTTTTCAATTTCAACCTGTAGATGTACGCTCGGCTACACATCAAGCTATACATAACCAGTATAAGCTGACTTCTGATTGTACGAAAAACCACAATGCGAGGTCAGCTAAAACTAGAAATATATAGCTTGATATGTAGCCGTGTGTACAGTCAATGAACGATAATGTTAAACTATACATAGCGGGCACATGCACTTTTTCGCTGTCTTTTTTAACTGCCATTTTTATTTGAAATGTTGACAATGACGTAATCGGAAAAGTAATACATAAGGTGTAAGTAAAAAAATTACCTTGTAGTAGGTACTTAACATATTTCCTGGGCTACATGGAAGAGAAAAACGTGCTGCGCTACGGAATATTCCTTCCGTGGACTGCGCGTGCGGTGAACCGAAATAAAATGGAAGTTCATAATATTAAATTATAAATTAGTTTCTAATGAGGTATTATATCTTCTATCCATACTTATAATAAATCTGTAGAGAGGTCAATTCTGTACATGAAATATATTTCCAAAATAACTATCAGCGGGTGATTAGTGATCGATACTGACGCCAAAAATGCAATCAGTAAAATTTTTGTCTGTCTGTCTGTCTGTTTGTCTGTATGTTCGTTATAGAAACAAAAACCACTCGACGGATTTCAACGAAACTTGGTGCAATTGTTCTTCATACTCCTGGGCAGGTTATAGTATACTTTTCATCACGCTACGATCAATAGGAGCAGATCAGTGAAGGGAAAAGTTAGGAAAACAGGAGAACTTACTCCATTTTTTAAGCTTCCGTCGCGTGTGCAGCCTTAATGGTTAAAGCTATAAAGAAATTATGTACAACGGAAATGTTCTTCTTAAAATTATGTAAAAAATATTCCACGACATCAAATGTCTATCTTTTATGGTTGACTCACAATAACACGTGTAACTCCCGATAGCTTAGCAGTTCGGAGCTTTCTGATTATATTTGTCTACTCTTACGTTTATAACACTCTCACTCATCCCTAATTAAAAAATGTTAACATTATTACCTATTTAATAAAAAAAGAATCATAAAAATCGGTACAGAAAAACCAAAGCCATCGCGCGTGAATACTGAATCTATGTATATAAAAAGTCCTGACTGACTGACTGACGGACTCATCAACGCCTAGCCTAAACCCTTGGACCTAGAAAGCTGAAATTTTGGACAAAGGTTTCTTTTATAATGTAGACGAGGAATAAGGAAGGAATTTTCGAAATTCAACCCCTAAAGGAGTTAAATAGGGGATGAAAGTTTGTATGAAAAATCTTATTCCTTGGGTTAATAAACTTGAAACTTGGCACGAATACTTATCTAAGTAAATTATGAAGTTTGGCATTTTTTGTTTTTATAAACTACCCCCTAACAGGGAATTGGGGGGTGTCAAAATTTCTATGGAAGAATTTTAACGCGCGGTCCGAATTAACTCAAAACTCAGTATTTATACTTAATACCAAAAATAAAGAATTACGTGTATCAGGGTTTTTCGAAAATCTACCCCCAACGGGGAGAAAAGGGGTAGTTAATTTTACAGGGCAGGATTTTTCTGCCTGACTTAATTAACTCGAAAATTGGTATAAATAATCTGTGAGTCAAGTAATGAAGACTTTCCCAACGATTTAAAAAAATTCCACCCCGTGTGGGGGTGAAAAGTGGGGATATAGCTTATATGAAAAATCTTATTCATTTGGTTTAATAAGCTTGAAACTTGACATAAATACTTATCTAAGTAAATTATGAAGATTGGCATTTTTTGCTTTTCTAAACTACCCCCTAAAGGAGGATTAAGGGGTGTCCACATTTGTATGGAAGAATTTTAACGTGCAGTCCGATTAAGTCGAAACTCAGTATTTATACTTAAGACCAAAATTAAAGAATAACATGCATCAGGGTTTTGCGAAAATCTACCCCTGACGGGGTGAAAAGGGGTAGTTAATTTTCCATTTTACTGCGTGGCTTGATTAACTCGAAAATTGTTGATAATCTTTAAGTCAAGTTATGAACACATCCCAAACGTTTTTTCAAAATTCCTCCTGTGTGAAAAGTGGGGAAAAACTTTATACGAAAAATCTTATTCATTTGGTTAATGAACTTGAAACTTGGAAGGAATATTTGCCTAAGTAAGTAATATGAAATGGGTCTTTCGAAAGTAAACCCCTGACGGGTAAAAAGTGGTAATTCGATTTTTAAGGCCGGTATTATAGTGCGTAGCTTGATTTACTCCAAAAAAAATTAAGATTAAAACTTGGCACAAATACTTATCTAAGTAAATTATAGTTTGTCATTTTATGTTTTTCTGCTTTAAAGGGAGATTGGGGGTGTCAAAGTTTGTATGGAAGAATTTTATCGCGCGGTCCAATAATATAAACTCAAAACTCAGTATGTATACTTAAGACCAAAATAAATAATAAAGTGTAACAGGGTTTTTCGGAAACCTAACCCTAACGGGGTGAACGGGGTAATCCATTTCACAGAGGAGTATTTTATTGCGTGGCTTAATTCAATGGAAAATTGGTATAAATAATTTTTGAGTCAATATATTATATGGAAACGTTCCAAACGTGTTTTCAATATTTCGCACCTATGGGGATAAAAACTGTGAAGGTGAAAAGGCGGTCTTATTCCTTTGGTTAAGAAACTGGAAACTTTTCAACATTTGCCTCAGTAAATAATAAAGATTGCCACTTTTAGGGTTTTACTACTTTCTTACTTAAAATAAAAAAGTATCAGTTTTAGGGTTTTACTTATTCAACTCCTACCGTGGCGGAAAAGGGTAATAAAGTTTAAGGAGTAGAAACTCCTACTTCCAACACGAAAATGGGTATAAATAATCTTTATGTCATAACAGTGGAAGCGTGCCAAATGCTTTTTTAATAAAAACAAGCCCTGTCGTGATGAAAAGGGAGGATAAGTAGTTTATTTGAAACATCTTGGGTAGCTTAACTAAAATATTGGCCCGAATACTTATTTCTTTAAATAAAATATAAAGATCGTAATCAACAATTTTCAAAATAACTACCTTTCAAGGGGAGGTGGAGAGGGTGTTAAATTTATTTGAGAAAAGTACGAAACCCACGCGGACGAAGTCGCGGGCAAAAGCTAGTACCTAATAAGTTTGCTTATTTTGAGAGTTGAATAAATAACTCATTCCTATTAAGGAACTCTATTAAGGAACTCTATTAAGGAACTATTAAGGAACTCATTCCTTAATAGGAATGAGTTATTTATTCAACTCTCAAAATAAGCAAACTTAATTAGTGGCTTCGTCCACATTAGTGGACGATTTATGAATTAGGGCAAAACGAGTGCAATCATGATTAGTGATAGGTTTTCAAAACTCGCTAAATATGATCGAGTCATTAGCCCCCTTATTTTTTAACGCGGAGTAGAGTTTAACTTCGATTGACCCCTCAGATCTGAGGTTGCCATAAATTTTCCGAGGTAGGTATAAATTTGGCATAACTTTATCCTGCGTTTATTAATAAAGGGGTTTAAGTTAAGACCGAGCATAGAGAAATGACATTACATATACATATATTAATGTGACTGCATTTACATTTTCAGGTGCTCGATGACTATTATGGGTATTCAAGATATTGATAGCGTCCAAGGATGAAATTACCATTTAAAATAATGTCTCAGCTCTACATATCATCTACCTAGCCTTTTTCCAACTATGAAGGCATTGGCTTCCAGTCTCCAGTCAGTTGGCAAAATGGAACTGAATACTAGTATTTAAGCTCTAATAAGCTTTACTGTGCAGAAGATATGTATGTCAACAAGCATCTAGAGGATGAAATTGGGCAGTGGGTCCAGTCGACCTATTCAAAATGTGATTGGCTTGAGTGATCCCGCGGGTCCATTTCGAGTGGGTCCAGTTGATCAAAGACTCGAGCGAAGACCATCCTTAACGTATAAGAGACATTCTTTGTATTCTTTTTCTTTTTTTTTTTTGCTCCACACTAGGAATTACTCCTGTATCGTGGGATGTGTCGTGGGTGCGTTTAAAAACATTTAAACTCACATACACAAACAGCCAGACCCGGAACAGCTACCTGTTGGCAATATAAACATTGTTGTTTTTCATAATGTTTTCAATGTATAGGTACACATATTTATTTATTTATTAAAACTTTATGCACAAGTAAAAAACTGTACAAAGGCGGTCTTTATGCCTTGGGCATTTTCTACCAGTCTACCTTAGGGTGATGAAGAGACCAAATTATATAATATAATAGATAGAATAACAGAAAACAAATTAGAAAATATGTAGGTAGATATGTTATATTTTATTACATTTGTTGTTTATAATTTAATTATCTTCCATCTCAGCCACAGGTAAGTACAGTCGAACAAGCTATTTGGTACACAAGCATAAATATTCATATAACCTCCACACTGCCAATATTAATATTTTTTTGTGTGCGAAACTGCCTCAGTACTATTTAAGCATAAGTATTTAATATATTGGTGTCATGTAAAATCCCACATCATTATTTAATAGTAGGTGGTTACAACTGCCTGTATACCAAATTGTTTGTCTGTACCATAGATGGGAGAAGAGAAGACTCCAAACACACGACAGAAAGGAAAATCATGTATTTTTTAGAAGATAACCACGAAAAGGTCAATGTAGAATTCTACAAACTGGATGCTTCATCAGAAAATGCAGTCGCTAAAGGTTACGAAGCCACTAATTTGAAAAGAGAGATCTATTCCCATCCAATACCAAGAGCTAATAGGTACCATTGAATTTATTTTCTATTCCCAACGAGTACCACATTTTAAAACCAATACCAAAAAAAGTTTGAAGAAATTAGGTACAGTCAGGTTCAGTAAAATTAAAATGTATCAATTCAATAAAAATATATCACTTTCACTGAGTATGCACTACGCGCCGCAGGCAGGGAAATGTACTGAACTGAGTTGTCTGTCTGAGAACAAGACTTATTTTGCACTCAACTCTGATTGGTTGCTTCGAATTACAAAACAATAGACAAAAATCGGCCCTTTTTCGCTGGTAAAGAGAAATGATTCATTTGAACTACTTATTTGTTAGTTTGGAAAGTTTTAGACTTTTAGTATTCAATTACGATAGTATAGTAAATGTTAAAAAATAAAATAAAACTTTGTGTAGCTCAGTGTACAAAAAGTAATCGTCGTAGTAGTATTCGTTAGTAATAGAATCTTTATTTAAAAAAATGTGGTACTCGTTGGGAATAGAAAATAAATTCTGAAATAAACTAATACCAAATGGTATTAGCTCTTGGTATTGGATGGGAATAGATCAAAAGAGAAGGTGTGTAGCCGTGCCTACCTACGTAAATACTGAAGACATAAAAACACGATATTAAATTTCTTATTTCTAGTGCAATTACAGTATCTTCTCCACAGATAAAGCTCCCAAAGAAAGAAGAGCATCACTTACAAAAGTCTCTTGAATTCTTTTACAGGATAGTAACTAAAATGCCCATGAAGAATTCCACAAAGGAGAGGCTTCGTCAGAGAATATAGATGCCATAGATGATGAAGACACTAATTTGTTAAGCGAAGTTGGTTTGTGACCGTCACTAACGGGCAGTGATGTAAATATTTGCTCGTTTTGATGATCGCAAAATGAACTCGCTTGACTATATTCTACAGTCGTCAAGGTGAAGAATGCTGGAACTTTCAACCGAAGGGCAGAAGGATCAAAAGATTGCATATTTATTTTGTCTGCTTAAGTATGTATGTCGGATGTAAATTATTACCTATGCCTATTGATTAAACAGGTTGAAATTGAAAACACGCGACAAACCGAAATGGGAGATTGGACTCATCATTATGTAACTATAACTTTTACTAAGGGACAAAAGCTGTAATCGCGAAAAAGAAATCAGCTGTTCCCTGTATTATGACGAGTTATGCGAACATAAATGTAGAGAACAGCTGATTTTTTTTTCATAATTTCGTGTTTGGTGCCGTAGTAAAAGTTGTTCATAATTATGAGTAGTTACAATCTCCCATTTCGATTTGTCGCATGTTTTCAATTTCAGCCTGTATATAACAAGAGTAATGTAATTCATTATGGGAATGATATAGCATATAATGAAGTATTTCTGCACGACATTAAAAGCTAAGTAAGAGTGAACGTGATTTAAAAAAAAATGTATCTTAGGATTTCAAAAATAGTCTGAATTTTGAAACAATGAGGTTAATAGCAACTCATTACTTCAGATCATTAATTACTCGTAGTATTGGTTAATTTCATCATTTAATTGAATTAAAAGTTTTGTGTAATCTATTCTATTCTTTTTGTCTATTGTTCGTTTGTTTATCGTGTTTTTTTTTCGTTATTTGTATAAAATTTTTCCTATTTGAATTTTTTACTTTTCAAAAAATCGACATTGTTATAATATAAGTATTTGCCTTATTTATTTATATATAATTACAAGTAACAAAGGATTCAAATATGTTAGTAACAATATTTCATAACAACTAGGTACGTTAGTAAATACTGCAATATTGTTCACGCGAATCCCTGCTGCAAGCTTAACACCGATGTGGAAAATTTTGCAGCAGCAATTCACATACAAGCAGTCCAGTCTGCTCGCGATACACCGCAATATAATGTTGGGGCTGACCCACATCCGGCGCACCAGTGAGGCGCATCTTTTTCGTATCGTAGCGTAGAAGCAATCGACTCGAGCTTCAGCAAACATCCCTGAAGCGCTACAGAAGCGGAACAGCCCCATCAACACCCGCACCCTAATTGCGAAACACACTATCGATCTCAATTTGAATCATTTTGAAGCATATTGCTAATCCATTGCTTCATATGTTCGAAAAATGTGTCTGCTCAACAATGTAAAAAACGCAATGAGCGTTGTTGATCTGTCAAAATTAAACCCATTGCTACTAATAGTGTGTTACGCAATTACCCCACCGGAACGCATTATTATATTGAATGTGAAAGGCGCTGCGCGCTGTACGGTTTTTGAGTATAATCTACCCATAGCTAATCTAATCTTATGCTTTGTTTGATAAAGAAATATTTATTTTTAGTTAGTTGACTTTCACTTGACTTTTCATTTATAAGGCCACCTTTATCCAGCATATTCATACCAGAGGGGCAATTCTCATAATTTTTAAGAATGTTCACAGTCTGATCTCAGTCTCAATCTGTCAAAAATATTTTAAATTTCCCTACATTTTGACAAGTTTTTGACATTTGTTTGTCGCCGAGATGAGACTGCGACTAGATTTTGAACGTTTTAAATTAGCAGAATTTGCTTGCTGATGTCTAGCCAATTCTACTACATGATTAAATGTTAACCATTTCTTTTTATTTTGTATTGCTTTCAAATTAAATGACATCAGAGCAACTACAAACAAAAATTAAGTTTAATATTGTGTCCAATGTAATAAAGTGTGTTTGTTTTTTTAACCGATTTGAATACGGCTCATTAATCTATACTAATATTATAAAGAGGAAAGGTTTGTATGTATGTTTGTAACGAATTGGCTCAAAAAGTACTGAACCGATTTTAAAAATTCTTTCACCATTTGAATGCTACATTATCACTAATTATTATAGGCTTTTTTAATTGCAAGAAAAAATAAATGTTTAAAAAATTAATGTCCACCCGTGCGAAGCCGGGACGGACCGCTAGTTTCTAATAAAGCACAACGTAATCTATGACGTGTCTATTATTTTGTTTATCATACATCTTTAAGTATATATAGAGCAGTAATAGTAGATTGTTGCATCGAGCGCAAAGTGAGTTATTAATGCACGAGTGTTATGTTGGTGCCCGAGCGTATGCGAGGGCACTAAATTACTCACTAACGTTACTCACTATAACTAGATGTGTAATCTACTTTTCTTTCAACTACCAATCTACCTACTGTGATAATTTTATACCTTTAATTTTATTTTATTTTGGTATATTTATACCTACTCAAAATAAAAACTCAAGCTAATGAAAATAAAGTATCCTGCGACTTTTGCAGCAAAAAAATATTAATAATTTCATTTGTAGCTGTTTTTATACTTTCTGGAGTTGATTTCATATATTTCCATTTTTTTTTAAACTTTTCTTGCTAAATATGAAGTATCAGAGTTTTACAATGGCGGAAAAAAAATGGCGTGCATTTTGTAATGCACGCCATTTTTTTTTTTCACCAAGTCGGTTTTATTCAGCCGATTTTTATTTTCAGCTAGTATCTTTTGGATATAAGGCATACATTTTATATGAAACTTAATGAGAGACATTAAACCTCTGTGCTAAATTTATATCTAAATAAAAAACAGTGCATTAATGAAAAACTGTGCAACCATGAGATTTCGTATAACATTTCTGCACTGTTTTGGTTCTAAGCAAAAATACGTATGTGATCGGTTTTGTACTGATTAATGATTACATTACTACGTAGTTGAAAGAAAAAGGTATTTGCAAGGCATATATACCGAGAGGTGGCGTCCTAGATAGAAGGTCTTAGAGAAACCTTATTGGTGATTAATCTAGCTCTACTATAATGCTTTCTGACATTAAATAGGAAGAAAAAGGGTTCAGGTCTCGGGAATACACTGGATGAGGTAGCAGCAAGAAGCACAGAACCGGTCGTTATGGCGATGTTTGGGAGAGGCCTATGTCCAGCTGCAGACGCACAGATATACAAAGTGCTAAAAAATTTACCCGTAAAACTTTAAAAGGTGCTTTTAGACCATCGAACTGAACAACTTTCACTATGAAATCAACTTTGAAATCACGAAAAAATCAGCTGTTTAATACAAAATTTCAATACCTACTTGACCAAAATGTATGAAACAGCAGATTTTTTTTCGGTCCCTTAGTGAAATTTATTCAGTTCGATAGTCTAAATAAAGCACCTCTTAAAGTTTGTCGAAAGATATTGCAAGTATCACGATCTGTATGAAAACCAAGCGTGCCATTTTTTGGACTACCTACTAATACGTCACAAGCACTATATTAGTGATGAGAAAATCAAATTGATTCAAAGATGCCGCACCGCGTGCGGTACCCGTTTCGCCCCACCCCCGGGGCCTAGCGCCAGCGCTCACGCTCACCCAGCCAGCAGCAGTGCTATTCTGTAAAAATCTCACCGTGAAAACTAAGTTGAAGTGAGCTGTCATTCCACCTTATGTTAGGGATTGCCTCCATTGATAGTTCACTTTACGCTCACTTCACCTATGTTATCACGGTGAGATTTTTACAGAATCGATAGGCAGTACTCAGGACTGAGCGCGAATGTGGTGGCTTACGACTTTTGCATGTAAGCTGGGCACACGACGTAGTTGCTCTTGCGTTATCTAGGTGTATCTTTAACTTTGTGTGGACGCGTTTTGGATGTATACTATGATGCTGATGAAAGGTCACTGCTACTGATTCTCTTTACACAAAACCTTAGTCGCTATTTATGGCAGAAGACAAGAAAAGAGATGCTTAATAAATTCTATAGGATACCTGTCCTAGGTAGGTGTAACTGAACTTCAGTAAGGGTAGGTTAGGTAGGTGTACCTGGACAACGTCGCACCAATTATACAGCTGTGCTATTCTGAGCTGTCAGTGTCAGCCAACCATGCTAGATGTTTGGGATTGACATTATTGACAGCTCACTTCACTTCAGTTTTCACGGTGAGATTTTAACAGAATAGCTCGGCTGTAAGTATACTCACGGGCTCGTTGGTCTAGTGGTCGCAAGCGCTACACTGAACATGAGATCCTGGGTTCGATTCCCGGGTCGGGCAAAGTGTTATTGGGTTTTTTCATTTGGAATTTCTCAGTGGCAGCCCGGAGTCTGTATTTGAGGCTCGCCCCTATTACGTGGGACTTAAACACGACTGGCGAAATGTGGGTGTACTATAGGTACTCCTCTGCCTAACTCTTCGGGGAATAGAAGCGTGATGTTAATTTATGTATACTCTCATATATTCTACTCACATATACTTGTTCACATATTATACTTACTCACATATACTTACATATACTTACCCAGATAAACTTACACACATATTATACTTACTCACATATACAGCGTATAGTTAACGTTACAATTTATAAATCATGCTGAATTCGTAGAAGGAATAGCTTAGATAATAATCTATACCAGAAGGGCTTATTCAACAAATCCCCTGCCCAGCATCGCATCGCCGCGGCAGGGGATTTTTAGACTCAAAGTCTACAAATCCCTTTAAGGTGATTGCCGGCAGGGGATTATCTAAGGGGATTTGTGGAATAAGCCACTAGAGGTAACTATAACAAGCCTTAGAACCGATAACTGTTGGGAGGATGTGCTTTTGAATGGAGACTGCGAATCTGTGAAAGTACAGACGCCAGCATATCAAGCTACTACAATCTGTCAAATTTCTGTAATAGATTTTCAACTTTATCGCACATTTTCGGGTAGCTTGATGTGTTGGCGTCTGTACCTAAGGTAGAACTAGACGAAGCGATGATCTTCGCAGGGTATCAGCTGGGTGAGAGTTGCCGAGAATCGAGCAAAATTGTGTGCCGAACAGGACTATTAGATGTCCAGCAGTAGACTGCTATAGATTATAGCATAATCAGCCTATATTGTTCCCATTGCTGGGGCACAGACCTCTTCTCTGTAAGAAGGAGTGGGCTGTAATCTACCACGTGCGCTCATTGCGGGTTTGAAGATGTCACATGTCTTCCAATTTTTGGTTCTAGGACATGCTGATTATGAGAGCAGCGGTGATGAAATCATTTACACAAATTAAAGCGCCAGCTTGTGTTCGAACCCACGATCTAAAACTCGTAAGTCGGGACTCTTACCAGACGGCATCCACTGCTAGGTTATTGAAGTTTATTAAAAAAAAACATACCTACTTATGGAAAATGAGCAGACAGAAGTTCGGTTACTGCTTTATCATAAATCTATACTTACTATTAAAAGGAGGTAAAACGTCCTAAGAAGTTAAACTAAATGCATTGGATGAGTGTATCAAAATTGATAAATTGACTAACTACTGTGACGAACTTGATATTTATAATTTATTTTCTAAGCATTGTTCTCATACAACTAGACGAAACGCTTTCGACTTTTTTGAGAATTAAATAAATATCTTTACACCTAATCTTTGTGAGTATATTGTAGGGTGTAATCTTCCTAACTACTGATCCGATTCTGAATATTCTTGCAGTAATGGGAAGCTGCAGTACTGCCGTGTTAAAACATGACGTTCTACACCGCCAGAAGCCAGTACTAGATAATTAAAAAAATTTGATCGCTGTCGCAGAACATAACCAAACCTTCCGCCTGTTTCCCCCGAAGGGTTAGTCAGAGGTCCTGCCAGGGTCGCAGGTTGTTTGAAAGAGTTACCATGCCCCTTGGCACAGGCAACTGAAGGAACACGGGCGGGTTTTAGTCAGTAAAAGTTTGATACACCCTCCCGCTCCGCCCAGAGCGGGAGAAGTTTTTTTTAATAATTACTCATCCAAAAAAAAAGGGTTAGGCTACAGACGCCAGCACATTAAGCTACTACAATCTGACAAATTTCTTTAATAGATTTTCAACTTATTCGCTAAAATATAAGGTTCAAAGTTTATTGGGAAAATTTTACAGCTTCGGATAGCTTGATGTGCTGGCGTCTGTGCATTTTACTATGGTATAATAAATCCACATTTCACCAGTTACGTTTAAGTCCCATTTCATAGGGGCCAAGCCTATTGCTATCAAGCGGACCCAAAACCAGACCTCAGGCTGCTGCCACCGCCGCGCGCGCGGCTGCTCTGAGGTGCTTCCGATGCCATGTGGGGCACCACGTAGGCGTCCAGTGCACCTCGGAGGTGGACCGCAGCACTCTGTGCTTCCGCTGCGGTCAGCCCGGACACACGGCCGGCTCGTGCAGCGCCGCGCCGCACTGCGTCGCATGTGCGGCTGCCGGCAAGCCGGCCGAGCACCGGGCAGGGAGCAAGTGCTGCGTTCCACCCGACGGAGCCAAGAGAAAAGGGAGGCCCTCCGCCACCGCCGCCACCACCACCGTCGCTGCCGCCTCTGCTGCCGCCACCGCCGCCACCGCCGCCGCCGACGCCACCGCCGTCACCGCCGCCGCCGCTACCATCGCCGCCGCCACCGTGGAGGGGCCCTCGCAAGGGGCCCAGGAGGGGGCTGAAATGGAGGAGTGATGGCTCCATTACGCCTCCTCCAGGCGAACATCAACCACTGCGCCTGCGCCCAGGACCTGTTACTCCAGAGCATGGCGCAGTGGTCGATTAACATCGCCGTGGTCGCTGAGCCGTACTTTGTCCCGCCCAGGGATGACTGGGTGGAGGACCTGAGCGGCTCAGTGGCCCTAATTTCGTCGGCCGCCGCCGGCATCCCGTCCCTCGAAGGAGTCACGAAGGGACAGGGGTGCGTAGCAGCACGGTTCGGAGAGATAGTAGTAGTGGGAGTGTACTTCTCTCCGAGCCGAACTCTCGCCGAGTTCCAGAACTCTTTAACAGAGTTGAGTGTCGTCGTCGCCGGAAACCATCGCTTCCCCGTACTAGTGCTCGGGGACTTCAACGCCAAGAATCTGGCCTGGGGTTCCCGTTACACGGACGTGCGGGGCAGGATGGTGGAGGACTGGGCTCTGGAAACAGGCCTGGTCGTCCTAAATCGGGGTTCTGTTCCCACGTGTGTGCGGATGCGGGGCGAGTCCGTGGTGGACATTTCGTTCGCCAGCCCCGCTCTGGCACAGAGTGTTATTGACTGGCCCGTCATGGAGGAGGTGGAGACCTACTCCGATCACCGGTATATCCGGTTCGACGTCTCCACCCAGACCTCCAGCGCGCCGGTCCAACAGGCCCCGAGTGGTCCGCGGTGGGCGCTGAAGCAGCTGGACCGGGAGCTCCTCCTGGAAGCCTCGATCGTGCAGGCCTGGGTGTCATCACCGGACAGGCCTGCCGATATCGACGATGAGGCGGAGTGGTTCCGGGAGGCCATGTCCGAGATATGCGACGTGGCAATGCCCCGAGTCCGGCCAGGAAGCGCCCGACGTCGGGTGTACTGGTGGTCGCGGGAGGTGGAGTCGCTACGCAAGGCGTGCGTCGACGCGCGACACCTGTACACCAGGCACCGCAGGCTCCGCATCCGCCCTCCGGATGCGGAAGCCACGGAGGCGGAGCTGTACGAGGGGTACAGAGCGGCGAAGACCGCCCTCCGCGAGGCTGTCCAGCGGGCCAAGGATATGGCCCGCGAGGAGATGGTGGAGACTCTGAACAGAGATCCATGGGGGCGCCCTTATAAAATTGTGCGGAATAAACTCCGCACCTGGGCCCCCCCGCTGACGCAGAGTCTCCGCCCCCAGCTGGTGGAGGAGGTGGTGAGCGCTGTTCCCTTCACGGGCGGAGCATACTCCCCCGCCCATGGCTCCGCCACTTGCGGTACCTGAAGCGGACCACGCGGACGACGACGACATCCCTGAGGTGACCGGGGTAGATCTGAGAGTGGCAGTAGATAGGCTTAAGGCCAAAAATACCGCCCCAGGACCCGACGGCTTGCCGGGTAAGGCCTGGGTCCTGGCCTCGGGGGCTCTCGGGCCCCGACTAGAGGCGCTCTTAAGCGCATGCATGGAGAGGGGCTAGTTTCCACTCCGCTGGAAGACGGGGAAGCTGGTCCTCATACAGAAGCCAGGGCGCCCTGCGGACTCTCCGTCCGCATTCCGGCCCATCGTGCTGCTCGACGAGGTCGGCAAGCTCTTTGAGAGAGTGATTGCGGGCCGCCTCGTCGGGCATCTGGTGAGGACGGGGCCGGATCTTGCGGACAGCCAGTTCGGCTTCCGCAAGGGGCGCTCGACGGTGGACGCCATCATGCGCGTGAGGGCCCTCACGACGGGGGACGCGGTGTCCCGGGGTGGGGTGGTCGTGGCGGTGTCACTCGACATCGACAAAGCGTTTAACACCCTGCCCTGGAGTTGCATTGGGGAGGCACTCCGGTATCACCGGGTGCCGACCTACCTCCGTCGAGTAGTTGGGGCGTATCTGACGGACAGAGCCGTCATCTACCCCGGTCGCAACGGGGAATGGAACCGGCGAGAGATGTCGTGCGGTGTCCCGCAGGGATCGGTTCTGGGGCCGCTCCTGTGGGACATCGGTTACGACTGGGTGCTGCGGGCCGATCTCCCTGATGGAGTCAGCGTGGTTTGCTACGCTGACGACACGCTAGTCCTGGCGCAGGGGAGGTCGCATCAGGCGGCGGCCGACGCGATGACACGCGGGGTTGCGATAGTCGTGGAGAGGATCCGGCAGTTGGGTCTCGAGGTGGCTTTGCACAAGTCCGAGGTCATGTCTTTTCATGGGCCTCGGAACGGGCCGCCTTCGGGATCCCAAATAACGGCAGGAGGGGTTCACATCGGCGTCGAGACAACGATGAGATACCTGGGTCTCGTCCTCGACAGCCGGTGGAACTTCGTCGAGCACTTCCGACGTTTGGCTCCCAAGCTGGAACGGGCCGGGGCCGCCTTCAAGCGGCTCTTGCCCAACCTGAGGGGGCCAAACGCCTCCTGCCGGAGGCTTTACGCGGGGGTCGTGCGGTCCATGGCCCTGTACGGGGCCCCGGTGTGGGCGCGTTCACTGCGGCGGCGAGCCGCCCAGTATTTGAACGCGCCCCAGAAGGTGGTAGCCGTAAGGCTGATCCGGGGATACCGCACGATCTCGGGCGAGGCGGCAAGCCTCCTTGCCGGACTGCCGCCGTGGGATCTGGAGGCGATAGTCCTCGCGCGCCTGTACGAGTGGCGCGCGGAGGCACTACGCCGGGGGGAAACTCCGCTTCCGCGGCAAATCGCGGCGGAGCGGACCGACTTCCGGCGCGATCTCATGGCGGCATGGAAAGAGCGACTGTCGCAACCCAGCGCAGGGCACGCCGCGATAGCGGCGGTAAGACCCCTCTTTGAGGAGTGGCTAGAGAGGCGCCACGGCGCCCTCACCTACCGCCTGACGCAGGTCCTCACAGGACACGGGTGTTTCGGGAGGTTCCTGCACATCATCGGGCGGGAGGAAACGCCCGGGTGTCACCACTGCGAGGGTCGCCCGGAGGACACGGTGGAGCATACGGTGGCGGTATGCCCCAATTGGGCGGAGCACCGCCGTGTTCTCGCAGAGGCGATCGGCAGCGGCGGCGACCTCTCGCGCCCGGCCCTGGTTCAAGCCATGGTCCGGGGCGAGAGGGAGTGGGAGGTAGTCACCTCCTTCTGCGAAGCAGTCATGCTAGCGAAGGAGGTGGCGGGACGGCTGAGGGAGAGGGCCTCACGTCCCAGCCGCCGCGGGAGACGCCCCGGGCGTCGGGAGCCGCGAGACGACTCCCGGCCACCGTAGGCGCGGGCCTGCGGGCGGAGAGTAATGGGTAACTCTCCGTCCGATCAGGACCAGGCCCGTGCCGGACGGCGCGTACGTGTTCCACGCGCGCCTCAAAGAGATGTCAGCATAAGGAAGGGGCCCGAAAGGGCCGAAGCCTGCCGGGGCAGCGGGATTGTCCGAAAGGGTTACCGCTACCCCGGAACACAAAGGGCTAAGGAAGGAACACGGGTGGGTTTTAGTCAGTAAGAGTCTGACACTCCCTTCTGCTCCACCCAGAGCGGGAGGGGTCATTGGATGATTTCCCATCCACAAAAAAAAAAAAAAAAGGCTGCTGCTGAGAAATTCATAATGGAAAACCCAATAACACTATATGGAAATCGAACCGAGGAACTCACACTCAGTTACTGCAAGCAAGGCAGTCCATGCAGATAATGAAGCTGAACGATAAATCTGCCTGAGCCGAGCAACAAATACACACACAATCCGACACTTGAGGGGCAATTCTCGTAATTTTAAGAACGTTCACAGTCTGATGTCAGTCTCAGACTGTCAAAAATACCTCTAATTTTCCTACATTTTAACAAGTGTTTGACATTTTTATAGTCGCTGAGAAGATCAGCAGTGCTATTCTGTAAAAATCTCACCGTGAAAACTAAAGTGAAGTGAGCTGTCATTCCACCTGATGTTAGGGATGCCCCTATTGTTAGCTCACTTCACGCTCACTTCACCTAAGTTATCACGGTGAGATTTTTACAGAATCGATCGGCTGTATAGCGACTAGATTTTGAACGTATATAAAAAAGATGGCAGGGCCCAATGCCAAAAAATTCTTAAATACATAATCTATATATATAAAAAGAGAAGTCCTGACTGACTGACTGACTGACTGACTGACTGACTGACTCATCAACGCCCAGCCTAAACCCTTGGACCTAGAAAGCTGAAATTTTGTACAGAGGTTTTCTTTATAATGTAGACGAGGAATAAGGAAGGAATTTTTGAAATTCAACCCCTAAGGGAGTTAAATAGGGGATGAAAGTTTGTATGAAAACTCTTATTCCTTGGGTTAATAAACTTGAAACTTGGCACGAATATTTATCTAAGTAAATTATGAAAATTGGTCTTTTTTGTTTTTCTAAAATACCTTCTAAAAGGGGATGGGGGGGTGTCAACATTTGTATGGAAGAATTTAAATGCACGGTCCGATTAACTCAAAACTCAGTATTTATACTTAATACCAAAAAATAAAGAATTACGTGTACAAGGGTTTTTCGAAAATCTACCCCTAACGGGGAGAAAAGGGGTAGTTAATTTTACAGGGCAAATTTTACTGCCCGGCTTAATTAACTCAAAAATTGGTATAAATAATCTGTGAGTCAAGTAATGAACACATTCCAAACGATTTTTCAAAATTCCACCCCTGTGGGGGTGAAAAGTGGGGATACAGCTTATATGTAAAATCTTATTCCTTGGGTTAATAAACTTGAAACTTGGCACGAATACTTATCTAAGTAAATTATAAAGTTTGGCATTTGTTGTATTTCTAAACTACCCCCTAACAGGGGATTGGGGGGTGTCAAAATTTGTGTGGAAGAATTTTAACGCGCGGTCCGATTAACTCAAAACTCAGTATTTATACTTAAGACCAAAAGTAAAGAATAACATGTATCAGGGTTTTGCGAAAATCTACCTCTGACGGGGTGAAAAGGAGTAGTTAATTTTCCATTTTACTGCGTGGCTTGATTAACTCGAAAATTGTTGGACATAATCTTTTAGTCAAGTTATGAACACATCCCAAACATTTTTCGAAATTCCTCCTGTGTGGGGTGAAAAGTGGGGAAAAACTTTATACGAAAAATCTTATTCATTTGGTTAATAAACTTGAAACTTGGAAGGAATATTTGCCTAAGTAAGTAATAAGAAATGGGTCTTTCGAAAGTAGACCCCTGACGGGTAAAAAAGTGGTAATTCGATTTTTAAGGCCTGTATTATAGTGCGTAGCTTGATTTACTCCAAAAAAATGGTATGAATAAATTTAAGCTTCAAACTTGGCACAAATACTTATCTAAGTAATTGTAGTAAATTATAGTTTCATTTTATATTTTTCTGCTCTAAAGGGAGATTGAGGGTGTCAGTTTGTATGGAAGAATTTTATCGCGCGGTCCAATAATATAAACTCGGAACTCAGTATGTATACTTAAGACCAAAATAAATAAAAAAGTGTGACTGGGTTTTTCGAAAATCTAACCCTAACGGGGTGAACGGGGGTAGTCTATATCACAGAAGAGTATTTTATTGCTAGGCTTGATTCAATGGGAAATTGGTATAAATAATCTTTGAGTCAAGATATGGAAACGTCCCAAACATGTTTTCAATATTTCGCCCCTATGGGGATAAAAACTGTGAAGGTGAAAAGGTGGTCTTATTCCTTTGGCTAAGAAACTTGAAACTTTTCAACATTTGCCTCAGTAAATAATAAAGATTGTCACTTTTAGGGGTTTACTACTTACTTACTTAAAATAAAAAAGTATGAGTTTTAGGGTTTTACTTATTCGACTCCTAACGGGGTGGAAAAGGGTAATAAAGTTTAAGGAGTAGAAACTTCAACTTCCATTAACACGAAAATGGGTATAAATAATCTTTATATCATAAAAATGGAAACGTACCAAATGCAAAAACAAGCCCTGTCGTGATGAAAAGGGAGGATAGTTTATTTGAAACATCTTAGGTAGTTTAACTAAAATATTGGCCCGAATACTTATTTCTTTAAATAAAGTAAGTATAAAGATCGTAATCAATAATTTTCGAAATACCTTTCAGGGGGAGGTGGAGAGGGTGTTAAATTTATTTGAGGAAAGTACGAAACCCACGCGGACGAAGTCGCGGGCAAAAGCTAGTCCTACAATAAAATTGATCTTGTGTATGGATGCTAATAAATAATACGATTTGATTTTTGTTGTTTTTGTGGGTTCGATCCCCAGCTGAAGCATGCAAGTTTTTAAAATCCTAGATGCTGTGATAGTAATACCATGCAGCGTATTGTTCCACTGCAGGGCAAAGGCCTGAGTCTCATAATGAGAAGGCACAAGCATTGATCATCACGCTTGCTCAAGACGGGTTGCCGATTTCTCAGACTCCATCATGTCGAAGTTTCCTCACGATGTGTTTCCTTCACCGATGTCAGTAACGGCCAAGATAAATTTAGAAAGCACATAGTAATTTAAAAAGTCACATTGGTACCTACTGTAATACTTACAAAAAAAAAAGAAATTTTTCCTTAATCTCTTCAACTGTCAAGAAATCTCCTAGAGATCGGTAACAATAGAAATAGTAAATTATGTTTTGTGTCTTATGGGACCAAAATAATATATTGAGGGTGAGAGCGATTATTTTAATCCAGACCGAAGCAAAAGATTCTAGAGTAAAATCCCGAGCGTAGCGAGGGTTTCTAGAGTAGAATCTTAGGCGTAGCGAGGGATTCAAAGTACGTCGCTCGAGGTTAAATAATTTTAGTACCGTGTGGCACACTCTGCTTTTCATCCCCTTCTATGAGAAAATAAATAAGAGATGCTTTTACTAGTGACGAATATTTACATTTACATAACCAAATTACAAATATAGTTTCTGAAAATGACTTTGCTTCTTTTTCATTTTTCCATGTATAGAGGTATGAGGAACAGGATGTAAAGTTCACTCATACTCTATAGAAAAGGGAGGATCCTCCGACCAGACGGGTGTTGTGTCTGGCGGGCAACTGCCTAATGATTCATGTCGGGCCCGTTGTATCTATGCAATTAGCATAGATACAACGGGCCCGACATGCGGTAAACTCTGCGATGCAGAATTTTATGACGTCAGTATGACGCGTTGTTCGCATGTGGCGTCGTTGTAGATACCGCTACATCACTCCCCCCCGGAGACCGGAGGTCGATCTTGCGATGCTTGCCAGGCCAGCTGAGGTTCCAGTGAGTCGGAAACGGTTGTCGCATAGTTCACTGTCTGCGAAGATGTCCCCAGTGAGTTGGGGTGGCGCTGCATTATGCTCCAGTGCGTCGGATGTGGTACAGCGCCGGGTTGAGGCTGACTGCTGGCGTCGACCAGGAGAGTAATTAAGAGCTCTTCTTGTTGACCGGCCGAAAGCGCAGTGTGCTGTGCCGAGGTTGCTGATGAGGCTGAGGGTGATGACCAGGAATGCGCGGCCGCTGCATACTGGTGGTCAGGATACCCGTTGAAGCCGTGGATGCTGGCTGGCTGGGTGACTCGCCACTAAAGCTTGCGGGAGTGATGATGTAGATGACGTCACGCTGGAGTAGGTTGCACGAAGGCTGCGCTGACGTCCATGTTCGGGGTCACCAGTATAGAGGTATGAGGAACAGGATGTAAAGTTCACTCATACTCTATAGAAAAGGGAGGATCCTCTGACCAGACGGGTGTAGTGTCTGGCGGGCAACTGCCCAATGATTCATGTCGGGCCGTTGTATCTATGCTAATTGCGCGGTAATCTCTGCTTGCGAGATGCAGGATTTTGTGACGTCAGTATGACGCGTTGTTCGCATGTGGCGTCGTTGTAGATACCGCTACACATGTACTTAATTAAATTTTCATAGGCTTTTAATATTTTTCTCTCGATTTGTTTGGTAGTACCTAGTTTATGACAGTTTTTGCGTTTAATTTTACAGTTTCTGGTGTTAATATTTCACTTTCACTGCTAAACTCATCTTTTATTCAATTTGTGTGAATCAAATTAAAATTATATGTAATATTTAATAAAAAAACAAATAAGAAGTTCCGGAGTATTTTTTTTTTAATTTGGTTAATCAATGCCGCGTCGGCAGGCGCGCTTTTTTACTACCAAGACTTTATCGAAGCGAATTGCGTTCAAATCTTTTAATTAAATAGTGTTCCAAATTCAAAAGTCATTTCGTCACTGTTATAAAGTGTGCTCAAATGACCTATTTTGCTCGCACTTATCGAGGAACCCTTCGGCTCATTTCGAATAGATGGGATGAAATAGTAGATTGTTGCATTGAGCGCAAAGTGAGTTATTAATGCACGAGTGCTACTCAAGTTAATAAAAACATAGCATCCCGTGACTAGCGACTTTTGCGGCAAAAGGTTATTAACAATGTCTTTTGCAGCTGTTTTTATACTTTCTGGAGTTAAATTAATATCGCTATCGCTATTTCCATTTTTAAAACTTTTCTTGCTAAATATAAAGTATCAAAGTTTTACAATGGTAAGTACAAAATGCGCGCCATATATTTTTTTCCCACCAAGTCGGTTTTATTCAGTCGATTTTTATTTTCAGCCAGTATCTTCTTACATAACATACATAACTTTTTGACATACCTACATATCTTTTTAATCTAATGAATACATTTTATATTAAACTTAATGGGAGACATTAAACCTCTGTGGTAAATTTATATCTAAAAAAAAAAACAGTGCATTAATGAAAAACTGTGCAATCATGAGATTTCAGTAAAATTTTTGCACTGTTTTGGTTCTAAGCAAAAATACGTCCTTTGTGATCGGTTTTGTAGTGATTAATGATAACATTACTACGTAGTTAAAGAATAAGTAATTGAGTCTCGTTAGTCGTGACATTTGAGCTATACCTAATCATAATTTATAAACGCATCCTTAGTTTAAGCCAACAATCGAAATGATTTCGTACCAAGGCCCAAATTTTTTGTGTTTAGTCTTTTGATACAAATACGACGAATCCCTGTCAAAGCAGCAATTAAAAAGGCCTAAATTAGGGTAAACCACTTTAATTATGTGCAAATATATTAGGATTTTCTACCATACCACTAATGACAATCAAAACAAATCAATTAGGAAATTAGAGATAGGTATTGTTACACCCGTACCAAAGCATACACTAATTACTGGAACCCTAATTATGTTTGTTTTAACATAAATAGATGTTTACTCGAAATTTGTATCAGTTCACTGTACACTCTTATCGAGTTAACTTCAAAAGTAGTGGTGCATATACAACTAGGTGCTTGACAATTTTGTTTGAATAAAATGGAATAGTAAAGGGAACAATCAAGTGGTAATCGCTATGGAAGCGTTTCGTATTTCTACAACGACATTCAATAGGATTGACTTAAGCTATTCTGTAGCTTTTCTGTCTGGTCAGTCCCATACATTTTTGACTTCTCCATCACCGTTATCGCTGAGAGTATGTCTCTTTGTCTATGCTCTCTTGTTCTGCAAAACTTTAAAATTCGAATTTAATTGAAATCTTCAGTTACATTTTGTTATTTTAATTACCTGTTTCTTTCAGCAACATTTATATTATTTTGATGTGATATTAAGTAGATGTCGTCTAACTATTTTTTTCATTGATAGTTACACGATGTTTACTTAAATTCGCATCAAATGCAATCACCGTTTGTCGCCGTAAAATTGTCTTCTTCAAAAGGTTTAAAATTGAAATCAAGTAGTTCTATTTGGCTTTGTTCGTATTTTAAAGCATAATTGTATTTTATTTTTACAGCAGTGCTTTGAAATATTCCTAATAATTTTATTATTTCAATATAATATAAAATTATCTCCCACTGCTCTTAGATAAGGCTCTTCAATATGTTTATTTGTGATTTTAAGTAGGTTTTTTTCCAGATTTTTTTTAATGTAAGCCGTAATCTTCCTGCTTGTAATTACGACAAAATGTTCAAAATTTCTTTTTCAAAATCTTTGCAATTTTTCATGTAGATTATTTACCATCTCATGTTGTCTTTTTGATTTATATCTTAAACTTAACCTTTTCTATATGTTAGCAGACACTCTGAATTTTTAACTAAATAAACCGGAACACTTTCTACCTAATATCAATTACAAACAAACGTGATTTAAAACTTTACTAGGTACAACATGCAAGATTTTGTGCTACAAGAAGCGAATGCAGCTTGAAAATATTGCCGTGAGTATAAGTAGATTATGTCCAGCTTTTTGTCATTAAAGCTCGTCAAAATCTGCTTACATTTACGACATTATGTTACATCTGGGGCTACGAGTGAATGGAGCTATAAAACTCCATGAAAACCTTCGGTGCAAGTATTTATTTTCTATTAATTGTATCTTCTACTTATATTCTAATAAAATTGTGTGTGTTTTTTTTAAGATAGAACAGAGTTCCCTGTTTATGTGCAAATTCTTATCTGTATCAAGTCCGAGTAGTTATGCCAAACTTAAACCTCGAAAAATGAACTGTTAAACCGACGTTGTTCAACGTCACTCAGTAAAGGTCGGTTTATTAATAAGGAGGCAGTGTTAAAGAAGAAATTCTACGGATCAAAATTGATTGTGATCATAAGTAGAAATCGTCTGACTTTTTTTATTGAAAGCCCGACATAATCTACTTATTCTTACGTTCAATATCATCAGCACTCAAGTGAAGATTTTTCTTTATTTATTTAATTTAAATAACTAGTAAGTTATCATTATAAGTACGTTTCGATCTGCTGTTTCCTAAATATAGCCCTTCGTTACTTACTTTAATTGATGGCCTAGTTTTTTTTTTTAAATTGTTACTAGCTCAACTGTGACTAATGAGACACAATTGAGTTTCTATTGTTATAAATCAATTTTTGATTTTTGAACTGTTGAGCGGAGAGTTTTTACAGACTGCTTTTGTTTTATTTTTGAGTTTTTTTAATTCTTTGTTTTAGCCCTAAATATTGAAAACGTTCACATTTCTCTATTTCTATGTCCTTCTCTACATTTTGGTGCGCTCTTCAAGACAAGTTGAATCTGCAGTTGCACCCTTACGTTGAATCTGCGTAACACACACTTTCAATGACAACCCGAAGGATTTTGAAGGAAATTCATTGCTCTATATTTCGGTTCAAATATTCGTTGGCAACGTAAATAACGTAATGAATGTTGTTGAACTATCAACATGAATGGCTATATGTCATTG
Source organism: Globia sparganii (assembly GCA_949316385.1). Taxonomy (NCBI): domain Eukaryota; kingdom Metazoa; phylum Arthropoda; class Insecta; order Lepidoptera; family Noctuidae; genus Globia; species Globia sparganii. The sequence goes on along the minus strand of OX438675.1, from coordinate 8,906,496 downwards.
TACCTATAAATGTATTTTTTTTTATTACCTCGCTTCTCAATGCCCTGAATGAACCAAAATGCTGCTTTAAATAGGACCAAGTTTTTCTCCTCTACTTTACGAAACATTTGGATTTTACGTTAATATTATTTAGAATGTAAATGCCTCTTCTATATCATTTATTGAATTTACAGTTCCATTACCTGCTATTCTTCGAATAAAGTTAAAACCAAAGAGAATTTAGTCATTGGTTAAAACTTTGCTTCGTCCATTCCGATTCCAGACCAAAAGCCTTGGGTACAACATTGTAAGCCTCGCAATGGAAAAATACAAGTCCATAGATTGCAATATACATAGCTTCGTCGAGAATATTCCACGTACATTGTGCGACTGCATCAAATCACAAAGACCGCGACGGTCCCCAATAAGGAAGTTATCACTTAGTGTGCACCACCCTAATGGACTTAATCACACACAGTGTGAATCGGTCGGTGGATGTATACAGGGTTATTGGAAAAACATTAACAACCTCTTAAGAGGTCATTGTACTCATCATTATGAACAACTTTTACTATGGGACCAAACCTGAAATCGCGAAAAAAAAATCAGCTGTTCCCTACATTTATGTTGGTGTAACTCGTCAAAATGTAGGGAACAGCTGATTTTTTTTCGCGATTTCAGGTTTGGTCCCATAGTAAAAGTTGTTCACAATGATGAGTACAATGACCTCTTAAGAGGTTGTTAATGTTTTTCCAATAACCCTGTATGATTATATATACTGATATACTGTTGGATTTGGATTTTTTATTTATTTTATCAAGGAAAAAGTCACCCAGAAATATGAAAAAATATCTTTAAAATGCAATAGTAGGTAATATGACGTGACATCTACCAACTTACACTGGGCCCGCGTGGTATATTTTGGCCCACTTCCTATCAAAGAAAGGAGGCCTGTGTCCCAGCTGTGGGAACATTACAGGCTGATTATGCTTATTCTGTGCAATAGTAACACGATCAAAATTATGAACCAGAACAGTTGTATTAATTTTCTAAGTTGGTCCCGTACCTTTTATCACACCACACTCTATCTCTATATATATAAAGGAGTAGGTACCTACCTATACAAAATATTAATAATAATAATAATAATAATTGATTTATTTCAGACATACTTTTCGTCCATAGTTTTACACTCATACAATTAAATAAACATATATATTTATTATTATATTGCAACTATAGACCATTTTTCCTAACATTTTAATAACTAATAAATCAGTATGTTACTTAAGGTTCTAAGAGAATGTAGAACTAATGTCATAAAAATAATAAATTATATAATTAAATTAACAACCAGTTTGATTTTATCTAGACTCGAGATTGTTCTACGGAGCAGGACCAGAATGTTCCAAGCAATCTTATCTTAAACATAATCCTCTAATTTGAAATTTACAAACAATATTTCATTTAGCTTTAATATATCACAAGATTAAAATTTAATACAGTACCCTATAAAAGGTGTGTGTATTAGATAGTCTAAAAATCAACATTAAATCCATTCCCTACTTTAAATATCCAGCCAATTATGTACATAGCACATAGCGTTTTTAAATGAGAAAGGTCAGGGGTCCCGATGTCAATCTGAACTGATCCTGAGCCAAATTAAGAGAAATACTTTCACTAATAAGGACACAATTAAAGACAGTTTTAGTACTTTAGGGCGGTATGCCACTGGTCAAATATTTGACTGCTTAGGGTCGGTTCACATCTGACGGAAAATGCGTCGAGCGTTTCATCGATCGCGTCTATTCGCACTAACGTATCACCAGTTGAGCATAGTTGTCTGTTCTGGCGCTACGCGACCGATAGTACGCGACGAATTTTCCGTCAGATGTGAACCGACCCTTAATGTCAATTTCTTTACACATATAAGCGGGCACGCCTTCTTGGCATATTGAGTATTGACATACAGTGCTAGCTGACATAATGGCAAATTTTATAATTTAATTGAATGTTTTGTATTTCGTGATGTTAATTACTTTGCATACTATCGTATATAATCGAGTTCTTCTAACTTAACAGACAGCTGTGCTGCTGGGGAGTTTGTTGCGCCACTTCTTCTTCCCAGCTGAAACACTAGGAAGTGGTTAACACTTTCCGGCGCGGTCCTTTATTAGGGAAAGACAGTAGAATTTTTCATACAAAATCACAATACTGTTACAATCGTACCAACCATATCACTGAAAATTAAATCATTTACCTAGGGCGGTAGACGGCTATAACTGTATATAGCGTTGTGGATGAAATCTGTTTACGTCTGGGTATGGCACACATTGAGAGAATGAGCTTCACTTGTTTTTTTTACAGCAAATCAACGTGATCTCAGCCTTATTGCTTTAAGCATAAAGTATATACAATAAGCACATAAAATTTACACTGCGGTAGCCGTGTTTGACGTGAAGAAAGTATCAAATTATGTATACGGCTGTCGCTCTACTCTACTGTCATTCCATGAACCTTTAAAATGCGGCTACAGCCGTTACCGCGCCAGAAGGTGTTAAGGGTAGGCGTTTTAGAGGATTGTCTTATGTAATCTTGACGTTCAAAAAGTGATTCTCAGCCTAATTTGAATAGAGCGGGATTGTCCGAAAGGGTTACCGCTGCCCCGGAACATAAAGGGCTAAGGAAGGAACACGGGTGGGTTTTAGTCAGTAAGAGTCTGACACTCCCTCCTGCTCCACCCTGAGCGGGAGGGGTCGTTTGATGATTTCCCATCCACAAAAAAAAAAAACCTAATTTGAATTAAATACTTTTAATTTTGATCTTTGTACAATATAATCAACAAAAAATAACAAAATTAAATCCTAACTTAACTAAAACAAAAAAATAAACTAAAATATAGCGTCGAAAAATTCATCCGCATCGCTGTCGACTGGTAATGTACCCAAGAGACTGGCGGCATTACCACGTTGAGTAGCAATGCTTTATATAATTATATAGTCATAAATCTTTGTTTATCTCCATCTTATCATAGGCACATAATAATTATAATGCACAATTTTAAATAGACAAAGGTGTATCTATTTAGCAAGAAACTAAATGACTTCGTTAAATGTAGAATATCAACATTCCAAATAAAATGAAAGATTTAATCTAGGATAAAGATATTTGATGAGTGGCTAGGTAATTGTCTACAGGGTCAAATTAAATAAGGTGACGAAATTACACAGACGGAATATCGGAACAAATTACACAGACGGAATATCGGAAAAAATAGTTTTTCTAAATTCATAATTTATAATACCAACGACCCTATTAATATGGTTCTGCTATCCGTCCGGCCGTCTGTCACAGGGCTGTATCTTTTGAACCATAATAGATAGATACTTGAAAGGACAATGCCAGATCCCGCCCCAGCAATTTACAGAAAATGTAAATTAATGAAAATACTTGTAATGAATATAGGACTTTATCATAATAAATCATTTCTCTTTAGGACCTGCGGATTACAAATCAATGTTATATGGAATTCAACCCCTGAAATTCCTTTTTGCTATTTCCTCATCAAACATTTCAGAAACCGCAAGTTCTACAGGCATTAGGAAAAATGTTTAGTTATCAGTAAGTAATACAAAAGCAAGATGCTGCATATTGCATGAATGTAAATGAATAATTGTATTGAACGGGGCAAAGTTCTATAGAGTTTCTGGCATTGTCCTTTCAGTGACTATACAGGGTGTAATTTATACCCTGTATTTATAGCTAAGCATTAAACATAACAGCTGGTATAGAGTCACTATACATAGTTTCAACTCAAAATAAAATACTCTAAGAATTGATACCAAATTTTCGGTTTCATTGGTTTCTTAAATTCAAATCATAACAAACGTGTCACCGCACTACGTAGGTCAATAACTTTTTATGTTACTTGCTAATATCACGATAAATCTCTTCCGTAACTCTGCGCGCCTAGTACCGTAGCCTACTGCGCAGGCGCGAGGCGGTGTTCTTTGTCGGCGCCAACTGACGGAATATTCCGCCGCCGCCGCCGCGCGCGCGCGCAATAAGCCATACCTACTTTACCGTGATGTAAAAATTAATGTGTAATTCTAATTATTGATTTACAGTTTACTCGTTATTAAGCTAGAAATTGCACGTAAAAACTGGAATAACAAAACTTACGTAAACAATCGAAACAAAGTTTAGGTAGGTACCTAGGTTAACTAGTTTCATCCCTTATTATTACTTTATACCGAGTAAACAGTAAAATCTTAAAGCTTTGCTTAATTTAGTAAATTGACTTACATTTTTAAAGATGGGGTTCGATGTGGTGACCTTGGTATTGTATGCACAAGGCCGCTCACTTGTTCATGGACACACATTACGTAGCATGTCTGGTGTTATTGTCCTGAAAGCGGCCTCAATCCGCACTTTAATTTGTATCACACTGCACTGCGTACACTACACACGCACATGGGTGCTGACCGTCGTTGCGCAGCGCTCGCCATAGGTACCTGATTACCTATGGTTAGAGGCACCAAGCCGATGTACCATCCGAGATCAAACTAAAACATGCTGACGAAGGCATCTATCGACGCTCAGCATCTGGTCTACCCTCAATAAAACGGTGACGGTACAGTTCTTGGGCAGCTCGCAAATTACTGATGCGCATAATTATCATAGGGATAAAAACGAATGTACTAGACGCAGGACAGACGTCGACTGACGGCGACGAGCAAAGCAATAACAATAATGCCCAAAATGAAACTCCTATTCCCTGCTATCCTGGTACCTAAAAGTCATTAGGTTTATCGATGTTACATTGTGTGTGTAGCGACGTAATCAGGGTTCTGTGAGCAAACGATATTCAATTCGGAAATAACAATTCCTGTTACTCATGCGCTTCTAGTACTTTTATTAATTTCTTTCGACAGTTACATGCAATTTTGCGACATTCTTACTTCGACAGCAAAGCAATAACAATAATGCCCAAAATGAAACTCCTATTCCCTGCTATCCTGGTACCTAAAAGTCATTAGGTTTACACACACATCGATGTTACATTGTGTGTGTAGCGACGTAATCAGGGTTCTGTGAGCAAACGATATTCAATTCGGAAATAACAATTCCTGTTACTCATGCGCTTCTAGTACTTTTATTAATTTCTTTCGACAGTTACATGCAATTTTGCGACATTCTTTATTTGAATTATAATAACAAAGACTAAACGTGCTCAAACTAATAAAACCTATGTACCACTCAAACAGCACCGACAGACCGTGAACTCCGATAATTCTTTCGGTTAGTCCTACACACAAAAATTATGCGTGCGTGGTATTATTTTGTAATAAAAAAAAACGATTAACTTGTTGCTAATAGTTTACGTCTTATTTAGTAAAAAAATAACCTTATTTTAAAAATTATGAACGGAACCCACTGTGATTTTATTTGTACTAGGAGAAGAATAAGTTGCGAAGAGGTGAATTGAAATGATGTTTTGGGTTCAGTTGGACAAAAAAATGGTTTCTAAATCCTTTTTCTATTCTAAGTACTAATGGCAAATAATAATGTTTATTTAAGCAATTAATTCCCGGTAGGATGCACGTAAGGATTCGATTTTTATGATCAATTCAATGGTTGTACAAGCTGTCGATTTTTCGAAAAAATCGTTTTAATGCGATCTTCAAGCAAATCGATTCAATAGTAACGTGAATCGAATCTCTTGGATCGTATGTGTAAATAAAGGCTCTTAATAGTTCAAGTTCATATTTGCCCAAAGCATTGTGCTGACAATCATAAACAGCGAATAGGTAGGTTTATCTATTTCAAACAAGATCAATTACATAAGTATGCCGACACTTTTTAACTTGTCCGAAGATTGAAACATATTAATCATCCATCTGAATTAAAGTCATTGAATTACGCCGGAAAGGTTATCAAATATTATTGACGTACCTACCTGACTGGCAACTGTAAATATGTCACAAAATAGAGGTGGTTAAATGTTGTTTAAAATTTTTTAGAAGATCGATGTAAGAAGAGCACGAGATTCGATCTGTGAATCGAATGAAAAATCGATTTAAAGCAAAAAATCGTTCATCTTTATGGCCACCAAAATAAAAGGTTAGAAATAATGTTAGGAAATTTACAGGAATATTGTTTTTGAATTAGGTATTTACTGTGTTGTAGGTATGATGGAAAGGTGGGTGGCGGGTGGAAGATTACTACGAGGTAGATAATAATTATCTACAAAGTAATCTTCTACAAAAGGACAACTACGTAAAAAACCAACAAGTGTGTAAATGATACGTGACAATTCAAGCAGGTATCTAAATATTTCGTTAACTTTTGATACCTAGACCAATTAATTGTATTGTAGGTAGCTAGTTCACAAACATAATCAAAGTTTAGGAAAAGTCAGTACTTAATAATATTTTGTGAATAAAAAATAAACATGCGGAACCGTTTATTCAGAAATACCAGGAGTAGGAGGTTTATCTTTACTTACAAATAGGTCGGTGACACCGATCAGCTGTTTTAGTGCTAGTGATGTGTTTATTTCAATTTGAAAAGTTCGGTTTCTGGTATCAATGTATTAAAAAATCTCATAACTTCCGAACATGTAGCGGTAGGATTAAAAAACCCTTCCTATGTCGTTTGATATCATCCAAAGAAGCCGGGCCTTCTCTATATATATAGCCTTTTCGTTACACATTGTATATTACAATGGCCGCTATAACGACAAATATTACAATAAAAATTAAATAAAGTTAAAAATCAAAGGTTCCACACGAGGATCGTGTTTTTTTTTACAAGACTATATTTTTATATGTATTTTTTCTGCGTTTTTGCTCGATCTTAATTATTATTTATTTATTATAAGCCTGTTTTGTCCCACTGCAGGGCAAAGGCCTTCCTTCCCTCTTTCCACTTTTCCCGGTCTACTGCGATTGTGAGCCTATCCTTTATGAAGGAGTCCAGCTCATCCCGTCACCTTTTACTGGGCCTGCCACGCAGTCGTTTTCTGCCATTTGGGATCCACTGCGTGGTGGCTTTTGCGTATTACTGCTCCGACATGCGACAGATATGGCCAGCCCAGTTCCATTTTAGTCCAGCAGCTGTGCGGCCAGCGTCTGCTATTTGGGTTTTGGAATGAAGTATAGAGTTCCTAATGCGGTCTATGTGTTTACACCTAGTATACTTCGTTCCATAGCCCGTTGGCAAAATCCGCACTATGTTTGCGCTCCTTAGGTAAGGGTGTCATAATGGAAAATATTGAACTTATCGTGTGCGGGTCCGACTCGAACATGGCCGCTTTTTAACCGACTTCCAAAAAGGAGGAGGTTATATGTTCGACTTTATGTAGGTTTTTTTTTATATGTATGTATATTTGTATGTTCACTGATTTCTCCGTCAATTGTAGACCGATATTCAAAATTCTTTTTTTATTTGAAAGGGTATGCTCCCGAGATTGTCCCATTGCCACCAAATCGGAATCTGATGAGGGAAACCCATGGAAATTGAGGGAACCCTCAAGTTTTGTAGGCACACCTATAGCGATTTGGGTATTTTTTATAGTAACTCGTGCATTTGCTCTCAAAAAGCAGCATTCGGTGAAGTGAAACTGATGATGAAGACCACAGATGGGCATCGGAACTACTCAATAATAAATATTTCACGGGTTGCGATTCGATTAGGTACTTTCATGTGGTTGCTAAGCACAATGCGTATCGTGAAGTGGAGCTGATGGTGACTTCTCAATCAGCTCCAGTTATCCTGGTTCTTACAAGGAGAACTCCTCAACAATTAACGTCCCTGCATCGGGAAAAGCAATATTTTGTAAAAGGTGATGCGCAGTTGACATTAGGCTATTGTAACTTAGATTTATTACAAACTGGCCCACTAAAAAGTGAAAAATAAAAAACTTTTTACAAAAAAAAAAAAACAACCGACTTCCAAAAAGAAACTACAAAGTGAAAAATAACTTTAATTTCGGAATTCGGTGTCAATAAAAGAAAATGCGGAACCAACGACACCGACTTCCGAAATCAGAGTTATTTTTCACTTTGTAGTGTTTTTTTGAAGTTTTTGTTTGTTTGAAGTCGGTTGTTTTTTTTTGTAAAAAAGTTTTTTTAAAATTTCTGTTTATCATGGTTTGATATGAATGTCATTTAATTATTTTTAATACTTAATTATCCTTTTCTTTTTGCTTTAAAATAAATAAAAAAAACTACATATCACACTAATAGGTAAGTATACAGTGGGTAAGTTAATTGAGTTAAATTCAATTAGGTAATGTAAGAATAACCGAGAAGCTTCCGCCGGAAGTGACAATAAAGGACAATGCTCCGTTGGAATAAAAAATTAAAATAAAAATCTATTTGTTGTTCAAAATCGTCAGAGCATATTTTATTTTATACATTGATCACCACAGATTTCCCCTTATTAATAAACTTTACACCAGTTAATTAAATCGGTTTAAGCATACATTTTTCCCTACCGAATCAAAATTGAAAACATGAAAAAAATCGATGGGCCCGTTTTTTTTACGAAAGATAAAAAAATGGATGAAAACAAATATTTATAGCCTTTTGATCATTAATTGCCGGCAAGTAGCCATATTCGCACAATTCAAGCTGGTTGCCTAATTTAATAATTTTAATTTAAGTTGGACCCAAGCCAATGCCCTGGGGGATGCCGAGCGTTACTCTATCGTTTTTGTTGATGGAACACAGTTATCAATACTAAATGCTGGCTGGCAATACGCAACTGTGTGAGAGTTAATCCCTAAATTCTTATTATGTATAAAAATCAATTAAGTTTATTATTGTTTATAATGTCTGCACTGTTTTAATTATGTACAGACGCCATCGCCAGCATATCAAGCTACTAAAATCTGTCAAATTTCTTTATTAGATTTTTCACTTTATCGCTAAAGTATAAAGGCTCAAAGTTGATTGGGAAAATTTGACAGTTACGGGTAGCTTGATGTGCTGGCGTCTGTACATTGTGTATTCTGAATTTATGCTTGGCTGATTAGAATAGGCTCACCCACGCAGTACGTGGAAATTAAACATTATTGGTAAATTGTAGGTGTACTATAGGTTCAACCTATCTCTTCAAGGATTACAGACATGATGTTATGTTCATTCGTTAATGTTACAGCTACCTACAGTATTTCTTTATTATTCCAAGGAAACACCCCTATATTGCGGATTATCGCAGTTATCAGTGATCCCATTCCATCCCTGGCTTTTATGCACAGCAATCTTTCAATTCATAGATAGTAGCTATTGTCATTCTCAATTGCAAAATGCCCATGTTAATATGGCCTGACCTAAATAGGAAAATCGATTCTGCGATGCACAAAGTGCATTTTATTGCATTTTTATATAATTTGCTTTTTTCCACCACTGAAACTGTTAAATGCATTATCTTAGTGTCTCTTTTATCTATAAAATATTTTTGAATACTCATTCTTTCTTGCTTTCCTTTATATTTCATATCATCACTATCACTAGCATCGGTATAGAAAGCGGCTAAAAAAGTAAAAAATTATCATGGATCGAAGGACCAAACATTGTTATTTAGTGCCACTGTATCTCAAACATTGACATGGATCTGACAGAAATAATAATATCATCCGTTGATGCTTTGAATGATATAACCTTATCACTTCACGGGAAGCACGTAGCTTTTTTTTTATAACCTTTTTTATTGGTTTTGCACGTCGAAAATCAATTTTGGTTGTTGTTTTAGATGATGTTTGTTATCAGGGCCTGGGGAGGTCTGGTTTTCATAAAACGCTTTATGTATATACTAGCTGCGCCCCGCGGTTTCACCCGCATAAGTTTCGATCCCGTGAGAATATCAAAATAAAAAGTATCCTATGTGTTAATCCTGGTTATAAACTATCTATAGGCCAAATTTCATCCGAATCCGTTGAGTAGTTTTTGCGTAAAAGAGTAACAAACATCCATCCATCCTCACAAACTTCGCGATTATAATATTAGTAGGAGTAGGATAAGTAGGAAGTAGGATATTAGTAGGAAGTAGGAAATATTAGTAGGATTTTAGCTATTCTATTGCCCAAAGCGCCTGTGCGAATTGCCAAAGCATGTGGTCAGAGTCATACATAAAGTAATGCTTGTGTTTATATTTTAGGCACACACAATTCACCATCCAAAACTGAAAACCAGTAAACTAACCACTACGACTCACGAGGAAACTAGTGAGTAAAAATATACATATGTAATTATAAAGTTTTATAATTAAAATAATCCGTATTAAAAGACCGATATATTTTCCTTAATGGAACAGCACTTTCCTGCTAAGTTTTACCTGAAACAATGAAGAGGGATTACATTGAAGTAGCCGACTTATACGGCTGCAATAACACTTCTCGAAATAAAGGGGAGACCCACACCTCCCAGCGACAGCTCAATGGAATAAGTAGATAATGTGGGCATCACTATTTAAAGCTAATCAAACTTAGTTAAGGAGTAGTCAGCATCTGTGCGCAGACGACGCGGGTCGTGCGCCGCCATATTGGCTTATTCATACAGTTTTATTTCAAATACCTAACGTGGCGGTCGTTCTAAATACAAGTGTTCAGTTTGACGTTAAGCAGTGACAGTTGGAAATGGATATTATACTTTATGCATCGTCTTTCTTTTTTTAAATTAAGTGGTGAGTTAGAATTCTTTGTGGCCTGCGTTTGCATGTTTAAGACCAATGCACTAATTAATGTTTTCAGAATTGGTTTTAAGGTTGATCCCTTTTTAATAGTCGTTGATTGTAATTAAAATTTACTGAGAAAAGAGAATGAACTCTTGTCACATAATTTTAATTTATTATCATATTTACAAATATACTTACATATTATTTACGATTATAATAAGTTTACTGCAGGAATTTTCCTTCATGTTTACATGTCTGGGCTCCAAATGCGCTTGTTTAATAAACGTAATCACTAGTTGTTGACGAGACGGTAAACAAAGGGTCATTTCAGATATTATTAACGAGTCTTGGAAGAATATCGCAGTGGCTCGGAGCACTCTGATGAACCCTTTTGAAGCGCCCAAGTTTATGAGCTCTGGGTCGATCAGAAAATGTCCCGATATCTTTTAATCTATTGAATATAAAATGCCAGTAACTTAAGGAAACTATTGAGAAAAAAACTTAAACAATCCCTCATTGCTGTCAAATCAGTAAATACACCGAGAGGAGGCGCGGTGGCAGATGTTCCTTCTCTGTACAAGAAGAAACGTTTGTTTTTTATGTAGTACGACAATTACAAACAGACTTTATTATTACACTGTTAAAGAACTATACCACAAGTGAGTAGATACTATATTTATTCTTAGCGATAAGTGTAGTCATGAAGAGGTCAATGTGTCATAGTAAGAGAAAACAACACAAGGATCGAATATCACCAAACGTCAAAACTTACTATAAAGGCACTTCATTGCGTTAATATATTCTCTAATAGCAAGATTTACAGGACTTTGCTAATCGTCTCATACGATTGTGAACTTTATATATGAATAAAGTTAATATACATATTGGTATAAAACGCCTGCTTATATTCATTTATATGATTATGAACATTAGCCTTATACAAATAAAGTTTACAATAGTATGAGACGCTTACAAAGTAGAGTTAAAGCACGATGTGTGAATCTTGTCCTAAGAGAAACTGGCGTGCTTATCAAACATACAAGAAACCTAACTAACCAGGGTTCATGGATTGTTAATTGGGAAACATCCTCATAAGATTTCTGGAGTTATCGAACGGTAATGGGTAGATACAAAGGTAGTTGAAGATATATATACCTAGATGCAGAAGAGACGTAGATCTTTTAAGTCACTAAGTTTTTTTACAGAAAAAATACATTAGTCTAACGGCCATTTTCTAGAACAAAAATCATCGACGCGTCAAAATTAAATTCATATCAAATGATCTGATTGGCTGTTGATAATTCAGTAAAAGTATCACAGCAGTTGATGCTTTTGAAAATTTGCTAGTAAATTTTGTGTTGTTTTTCGTTCTATGAACCGGGTGTAAGTATTTGCGTGCCTATTTGGCACATTAAAGATAGATAGAGATGAGGTGTCACTATCGAGAAAATAAATACAATAAGTTCAAAGAATGTTATTGCATTGCATTTCCAGTTATCGAACTCTGACGTCACACCTTGCGCTCGCCTAAAACATCAGCAAACAAGGAAAAATATTTGAGGATAAATTAATGGAATGGCCGAGTCCATTCATTCCATAATACTCTCCATGATTGTATGACGTGATCGTACTATTTAGAACGTTATAACACGACTGTGAATCATTCATCAGTCAACTTTAGGTGTCTTGTGTGTCTTCTAATTTGAAGTAAAATATTGGTTACTAGCACTGCCCCACGGTTTCACCTGATGAATAGATAAATATATAGATAACACGAGTATTCAGTGCAACAAAAGACACAATACAGGTAATTAAAAAAGGTGAGAAAAAAAAAACAAGATTAAAAAGATAAATTGATCCGTAGACACCTCATATACATCTATACTCGGTCGATCACTACTGGGTAGCGTGTCTCATGGTTGCACCAAATGGGAGTCCAGCTCAGCACATGCCAGGTACAATACCTACCTGACGCTGGTATTCTGCTGCATTCCGTTAGTGACACACGAATGTCGAGAAGACACACCCGAGTTTCAACAAAATGGTATCTAAATAGTGCGGCGCGCGCATGTAGATTCCCACACAGGAACGGTGCATTTATCTGGCATAAAAGTATCCTTTCCCTTTGCTTAGCAACAACAGGGGGGACAACATAGTTTTAAAAAATCTAGTACGTAAGTACATATGTCACTTGGGAATCGTGTTCTATCGGGAAAAAATATTCGGGGTGGGCCAAAAGAAACCACCCTATTGGAAGATGCTCTCATTTTTGCAAATGACCGCCAATGTCAAATCTGTTTTGACATTTATGGACTAGACAGATGCAGAATACATGTGAACAAGCCATGGAGCGATAAACTCCCCAAGAACGCGGAATAATCGTGTCTATTTTTTTGCGTAACAATTCGTCTGTGGCGTTGGCGCAGCGCGAATTCCGTCGCCGATTCTCCGGCTGTCCGACACCGACTGCGCAAACACTGCGCCGTTTGGCCACCAACCTTGAAGAGTATGGGACCACACGAGACGTTGCCATGAGTGGCCGGCCCCGGAGCGCCCGTTCTGCCGAGAATATCGCCGCTGCTGCCGAGGATGTTGAGCTGTCGCCGGAAACTTCAACCAGACGCCGTGCCACGCAATTAGCCATCAGCCGGGCGTCCCTAAGACGAATTTTGGTCAAAGACCTGCGCATGTTCCCTTACAAAGTCCAGTCCGTGCATCAGCTGCTGCCTGCCGACCGCCAAACGCGCGTAACCTACGCCCAAGCCATCCTCAATCATTTGGCGATTTGCACTAGCCCTCAAGATCGCCCGATTTAAGCGTTCCAGACTTTTTGAAGTGAAACTTCTTTACGCACGCTTGACTTGGGGAGTAAGCTGGCGAACGCGTGACGTAAGCGTTACGAAAAGTGTGATCGGGCAAGGCGAACGGAAGTTAAGTGGGGGATATAAGTAAGAGACAGCAGTGCGCGCGCACATTTTCTTTCTCTCTTCCTCTCATAGCCAAATACGTTCCGTATATCTAAGCACACTGCAGGCTTATTGTCTGTATCACAGTGTAGGAGCAAGAGAGAGCAGTGCGCGCGCACATTTTCTTTCTCTCTTTCTCTTATAGCTAGTAAATGAAATATACATACAGATGGAGCGAAAGAAGTTTCACTTCAGTCGTGTGGTCATAAGCACACTCGTTTTTTTTTTTTTGTGGGGTTTTTTGAAGTCCCGTGTTTACGTGAACAAGCCCAAAACTCTGGAAGCCCTCAAGGACAATATTCAACACGAGTGCGAGAATCTGTCGCCCGAAGTTCTCGCCGAAGTGATGAAAAATGCCTTAAAACGAGCCCGTATGGCAATCAATTGTGACGGCGCCCATTTGGCCGATATAATCTTTTCGACTTGCCCAATCAAATTCTAAAGGTTCAAATAAACATAATCAAAAAACAGCCCAGTTCTTTTGGCCCACCTTGTAGTCGGATCGGTGTTTCCAGAGATGACCTTTGACAAATATACAAACGATGAAGTATAATGAATCGATATGTTCTGTAGGTATGTATCGTTTATGCTAAGAGCAGTTTAAGAACTGTTTATGGCAAATAATTTAATTTATTGTTCTGTGTTCTGTAATGTCAATTCAAAATCAAAATTAAAAGTCATTTATTCAAACTAGGCTGAGAATCAGCTCTTTTCGAACGTCAAACTTACAAAAGACAGTCCCCCAAAACGCGCGCCCTTCACCACTTCCTAGTGCTTTCGCTGAGTAGAAGAAGTGGCGCAACAAAGTCCCCAGCAGCACAGCTGTCTGTTATTAATTACTTTGCATACCTAGTATTGTATACAATCAAGTATTTTCTAACTGAACAGACAGCTGTGCTGTTGAGCAGTTTGTTGCGCCACTTATTCTCCCCAGCGAAAGCACTAGGAAGTGGTGAAGGGTGGGCGTTTTGGGGGACTGTCTTTGTAATTTTGACGTTCAAAAAGTGCTGATTCTCAGCCTAGTTTGAATAAATGACTTTTGATTTTGATTTTGATGAAGGGATTGGAAGTTGGAACTAACAGACCAAACAGTAAACGTCGACCAAAGTAAAAAGACAATTCAAATCTATACATATAATAAAATCGTAGGAAAGTCAAAACTGTACATTGAATATTTTTTAAAAATAATACTTGGGGCGTGATCTACAATCGATATCGAAGCCAAAAATATAGTTTTTAGAATTTTTGTCTGTTTGTCTGTCCGGGATAAACTCAAAAAGTACTGCATGGATTTACTTCAAATTTTGCATGAATATTACTAAGAGGTCGGGTCAACATATAGGCTACATATTATCACGCTATCACCTACGGGGGAGGAGCTGTGAATCTTTATTTTTCTTACGCATTCTGTGACAGTGTGTAATCTAACGACGCATATTTAAACGTTGTTTTTGAGTAAGCCATGCTATTATCTAGCTTTACACTATAAAAACTATGCCATTTAAGTAACTTGGGCAGAGAAATATAGTTTAATGAATGTTAGTAGTATAAAGACAATTTTAAAACAGCGCCATCTATGAGATTTCATAAAAATCAAATCAAGTTACATGTTAACATTTTTTGGAAATTAATAATTTAAATTTGATCATGATGGCGAGGTAAGTAGTTAGTTATTCTTAAAATTCATAGATGGTGATGTGCATTTTCTTCATAAAAGTTGTATCGTTTGGTTCGTTTTGACAAATTCAAGTTCCAACAAAACCCTCAAAATCTTGAGCAGAGTTGAGAAAGACAATTTAAAAAAATGCGGTGTTAAGTATTACAAAAAAGTTGTGTTCATTGATGATGATCATTTCATTTCATGACACCCTCGCGGAGGCTAGCGTCAGTGACAGTCCTAGCCGCATGCGTCATCTGTTTGCCGTCATCTTGGTGTTTTGTGGAGTCGCGAACCCGGTAGCATTGTGGGAGAAGTATCGCCATCATCTGTCTGAAGATTTTCTACGAGCTTTGAGGCGTGCTACTGGAGACGAAGTCGAAGTAACTGATGAATGCGTGCTGAACACCTGTCTCAGTTCATTTCAAGATGTGGTCATTTCTATCGGCGGCCATCCACTGATCGAATATGGGTTACTAGCTCCCCAATCATCACCGTATCAAGACCGTGGAAATCGGGAGTATAACGCTGAGACAAATTACGATCCGGGCGAAATAACCACCATACGAAATGACCATGTTGCTTTTTTCTCTTCAGAGCAAAAACTTTATGACACCGTCCTTGAAAGCGTTGGGCAAAACCAGAGTAAAATGTTTTTCTTGGATGCTCCTGGTGGAACAGGAAAAACATTTGTTACCACTGGTGTACTTGCAGAGGTCAAGAGGCAAGGCAAAATTGCTATTGCTGTAGCGTCGTCGGGAATCGCTACCACACTGCTTCCGAGTGGCAAGACAGCACATGCCATGTTTAAAATTCCCATCGATTTAGAAAGCGCAGAAACGTATGTTTGTGGTGTGTCACGTAACAGCGATAAGGGACACGTGCTCAAGGATTGCTCTATGATCGTATGGGATGAGTGTACGATGGCCAATAGGAAGGCAGTTGAGGCCGTGGACAGAATCCTGCAGGACATCCGCAGGAACGAACATTTGATGGGTGGTGTCACAGTTCTGTTCAGTGGTGATTTTCGGCAAACGCTTCCCGTGGTGACGCGGGGCTCGAGGGCTGACGAGGTGAATGCTTCGTTGAAACGATCTTCGTTGTGGTCACGAGTTCGTACGCTGCGCTTGACCATTAATATGAGAGCTCGGCTCGGCGGCAATGAACGTGCTCAAGAATTCTCCGATGTCCTTCTAAGTCTTGGCGAAGGCACTCTACCAGAAGAGATAGGTGGACAGGTGGTGCTTCCAGTGTCTCTCGGTAGAGTGGTATCCAGCTTAGAAGAACTAATTCGCTATGTGTACGGGGACATCAGTCGTATACCGCACCAGCAGAATTCTTGGGTGTGTGAGCGGGCCATTTTGATGCCCAAAAATGATCAGGCTGCAGCAATTAACGAATGCATTCTCTCGGAAATTGAGGGGAATAAAGTGGTCTACACCTCCATAAACACTGTTGTCGAGCAAGATGACGCCACACATTATCCCGTGGAATTTCTGAGCTCCCTGTCAGCAAGTGGATTTCCAGCGCATACCATCAAGCTGAAGTTCGGTGTTCCGATTATGCTTCTTCGGAACCTATCTCCTCCGAAGTTGTGTTAACCGCCTTAAAGTCATGTCGCTCCACAGACACACCATTGAGGCGGAAATTCTTACGGGGTGTGGCGTCGGCGAGGCAGTATTTATACCACGCATTCCCCTCATACCTCATAATTTCCCGTTCCAGTTCAAGCGCGTACAGTTCCCCGTGAGTGTTTGCTTCGCGATGACCATCAATAAGTCGCAGGGGCAGATACTGAGGGCAGCGGGTGTCGACCTCAGGACGAGTTGCTTCTCACACGGGCAACTGTACGTCGTTTGCTCTCGCGTCACCAGTCCTGACTCTCTTTACATTTTGGCTCCTAGCAGCATAACTACCAACGTAGTTTATAGAGAAATGTTGTAAGGTATGATACCTTTGTACGTATTTTTACTCTTTTGCGTCCTGGAATGTATTCCTGTAATATTTTCTCTATTTCCTTCAGTCACATCTTATGACTGAACTCAGCAGGATTCCCATATAACTCTCTTCACTTGCTTCGCTTGCAAAAAAAACTTATATTTGAATGCTATTTTAAAAGTAGTGTACTTATAATGCTATAGCGACACTGGCATCTTAGGTATTTTTGGGGCTGTAGAGCCTTCACGCAGACGACGTCGCGGGCAGCAGCTAGTACAAAATAAACTTACATTTTGAATTCACTGTGTTAGCATATTTTCACGCAGCAACAATAAAGAAAAGAAAGGAAAAACATTTATTTAGCACAGAGTAAAATGCACACAATATAACATACATACACACATCAAAAGTGTCTAGGGATCAACATATATTTTTGCAATAACTTTTCTCCTGATTGATATTAATTAAAATTTTCTTTAAGGATTCATCAAATAAAGTGTTTTCGTTTGTCACAGTAACGATAAACCAAGTCACCTTTGCATTAATAAAGAAATTTGCCATTTTCCTAATAAAGGGATTTTTGACATTTGAACCACTAACACAAAAGTTCGAAAAAAAGACTGAAATAACAGTTTTCTCTAAAATTTTATTGGGTAACTTAAACAATTAATAATCCGTGTTTCTACCGCGAACACTAACAACACAAGAACATCGGTTTGGCATACTCAAAATGAGTTCATCCAAATCACGCTGTGGAATGGCCGCCCATGTTCGTTGCAACAACAAAAAAAGGTCTTCTTGCGACTGGATACCCTCCATATTCGGCAGAGCTCTTCTCTGTAGCATATCCCATGCATGCTCAATCGGGTTCAAGTCTGGCGACTGAGCAGGCCAGGGCAGGACATTGATGTTAGCTGCGGCGAGAGTCTGTCTTACAACTCTTGCGGTGTGCGGTCGTGCATTATCATGCATTAACTGAAATAAGGGACCGATTTGCACTTGTAGAGGAACGATGACGTCTGATACAATCGTCTCAGCATAAATTTGAGCGTTGAGGTTGCCTCTGATCCAAATCAACTCAGTTCTTCCGCCGATCCAAATACCCGCCCATACCATGATGGTTCCACCACTATAAGGATGGACTTCCTGGCAGGATTTTAATCGCTGTTGGCGTCCAGGGGTTCTCCAGTGTCGTATACGTCTTGTATCCGGTCTCATACCAAAACGAGACTCATCAGAAAAGCACACGAAACGCCATTGTTCTTCTGCCCAATTTCTGTGTTCAAGAGCCCATTGATATCGAATCCTACGATTGTGCATTGCTATAGGTGGTACCCGTAGCGGTCTTCGGGAATGAAGGTTCACTTCATGCAAGCGGTTTCTGACTGTTTGGTCGCTAATTAAGTTCCCTGAAGAGTGATGAAGCCTCACGGCTAACACCATGGCGGTTATTGTTGGAGCTCTTCGAGTTAAGATTTGAATGTATCGGTCTTGTCTCCGTGTGGTGCAGCGATACCGTCCTCCATGGCGCTCAGCCACGGTACCAGTGCTTCGGTAACGTGTCCAAAGTCGACTGATAACACTCTGACTTGTATTCAGAGCTAAAGCCACAGTACGTTGCCGGGAACCAGCTTCTATCATTCCCACGGCTCTGAGCATTTCTTCCCTGCTTAAATGACGTCGCCGCTCCATAATAACGTTGGTTTTAATCAGTAGTAGGGAAACAGTAGCACTAATAATGTCTTCAATGCGTTGTATGTTTTTATAGGGAAAATATTGACAGCTGATTTTCATCTTTTACTCGAATTTGATTCACAGTTCCTGATTCAAATTATGAAATGCACCAAAAAGGATCCATATAAATTTATAAAATCATAAATTTATTACAAAGCCACATCTCAATCTCAAGAAATCCGCATAAAAATGCTTGATCCCTAGACACTTTTGATGTGTGTACTACAAGCTTTAGATATAATTAAAGTTTATCTGAGGGTTACCGCTGCCCCAGAACGTAAAGGGCTAAGGAAGGGTGGGTTTAAGTCAGTAAGAGTCTGACACTCCCTTCTGCTCCACCATGAGCGGGAGGGGTCATTTGATGATTTCCCATCCACAAAAACAAGACTACAAGTATAAAAAGAAATCTATATAATGAATCTAAAAATGAATTGCTGTTCGTTAGTCTCGCTAAAACTCGAGAACGGCTGAACGGATTTATCTTATCTTGGTCTTGAAATGTTCGTGGAGGTCTAGGGAAGGTTTAAAAGATGAGAAAAATCGAATAATTCCCGGGAAAACCCTAAAAACAGCCCTTTTCTATTTCCCATACAAACGTGTTCTAAATAAAATGTAGAGTCAATTGTTTTTTATTTATCGATTGAGGCAGTACGAAGTCTGCCGGATCAGCTAGTACTTATATAAAAAGAAAACAAATAAAAAGTGTACGCACGGCTACAAATCAAGCTATACATAACCAGTATAAGCTGACTTTTGACTGTACGAAAAACCTATACAATGAGAGGTCAGCTAAAACTGGACATGTATGCTTGATGTGTAGCCGTGTGTATAGTGCTTTGTGAGAAATGATGAGAAAAGTGTGCCTCGCGGCTGCGTCAAATACAACAAAATTTCGTAAAACTTGAAAAACCATTTTGTTTGTCATGAGCTGATTGCTAACCGTTCATTTGTTAACTAGCTTACTCGTATTACTAATTTAAATTTCCGGCACGACAATAAGGCTTCCCGCCTTATTGTCCACTGATATAAAAAGCATCACACTAAAATGTTCGTTATGTTTCAACGATTCTAATATCCAAGTTAACAGTTAGAATCAATTAAATCACAATTTTTAGAAATATTTATCTTGATCTGTGTTATAAAACTGCATTAGTTTGTGCATCGACCTCATCCAAATTGATTTGTAATGTTTGATCTTTTTTGTCGAAGTTAAAAGGACCAATGTGGTGTTGGTGTACACCAGCTTAGCTTTTGTATTTTTATGTAATCCTAGCGGTCTGTCCCGGCTTCGCACGGGTGGACATTTATTTTTTAAACATTTAATTTTTTTCTTGCAATTAAAAAAGCCTATATTAATCAGTGATAATGTAGCATTCAAATGGTGAAAGAATTTTTAAAATCGGTCTAGTACTATTTGAGCCAATTCGTTACAAACATACATACAAATCTTTCCACTTTGTAATATTATATTATATATAATATATAGATATATATAATAATATATAGTATAATAGTATAGATGTATTGTATTCATAAACATATTTTCTATGTACAGACGCCAGCATATCAGGCTACTACAATCTGTCAAATTTCTTTAATAGATTTTCAACTAAATCATAAGGTTCAAAGTTGATTTAGAAAATTTGTCAGCATAAGTACAGACGCCAGCACATCAAGCTACCCGAGCTTGATGTGCTGGCGTCTGTACTTATGCTTAGTAATTAATGATACATTATACGAGATATTTTTTCCTATCTTCATTACAATCTACAAAGTCACAATAAATGCATTATGCAGGAACATTATTATTAATGTTAACGACGCGAGAAACTCGACTCTTCACACAGAGCTCTCATTATTGGCACAATATTGTCGCATCTTTGCCTTCAATAGACCACTATAGTTGCAATAAAAAAAGTATGAATGAACCGTGTCCTATTTTCCAAAATAAATTGGCCCATTGTGAACTGTCAATGAACAAATAAGATGAAGACTGTCTATAGGGCGTTATTTGATAAAGCGGGGTGGTAACTCGACCGGCAGATAGTAAGGGCAAATGTCAAAGATGAGCATTATACAGATAACGGTAACGCGACAGTGTGATGAACTTGCAGCCAAAGTAAACAGCGCTTTATTATTTATTTATAGTTCTCGACGGGCATTGTTTAGACTTCGCCTTAAGAGGACCGATTCTGTTTAATTTCGTTTGTGATAGTTTTCTCACTTGACTTAATTTTACTGACCATAAGTGTTTTCGGCTTAAGATTATTATTGTTGTTTTTATATGGTGGGCTTTAATCAAAACAATGATTTTTACTTTTTTGGTCTATTCTGTAGTTCTCCTGCCATTCTAGGAACTTATGTTGTTCATGTACACACATCAAAAGTGTCTAGGGATCAAGCATTTTTATGCGGATTTCTTGAGATTGAGATGTGGCTTTGTAATAAATTTATGATTTTATAAATTTATATGGATCCTTTTTGGTGCATTTCATAATTTGAATCAGGAACTGTGAATCAAATTCGAGTAAAAGATGAAAATCAGCTGTCAATATTTTCCCTTTAAAAACATACAACGCATTGAAGACATTATTAGTGCTACTGTTTCCCTACTACTGATTAAAACCAACGTTATTATGGAGCGGCGACGTCATTTAAGCAGGGAAGAAATGCTCAGAGCCGTGGGAATGATAGAAGCTGGTTCCCGGCAACGTACTGTGGCTTTAGCTCTGAATACAAGTCAGAGTGTTATCAGTCGACTTTGGACACGTTACCGAAGCACTGGTACCGTGGCTGAGCGCCATGGAGGACGGT
The DNA here is from genome assembly GCA_949316385.1 of Globia sparganii. Lineage (NCBI taxonomy): Eukaryota > Metazoa > Arthropoda > Insecta > Lepidoptera > Noctuidae > Globia > Globia sparganii. The sequence goes on along the minus strand of OX438675.1, from coordinate 8,884,728 downwards.
ATCGCTGCACCACACGGAGACAAGACCGATACATTCAAATCTTAACTCGAAGAGCTCCAACAATAACCGCCATGATGTTAGCCGTGAGGCTTCATCACTCTTCAGGGAACTGAATTAGCGACCAAACAGTCAGAAACCGCTTGCATGAAGTGAACCTTCATTCCCGAAGACCGCTACGGGTACCACCTATAGCAATGCACAATTGTAGGATTCGATATCAATGGGCTCTTGAACACAGAAATTGGGCAGAAGAACAATGGCGTTTCGTGTGCTTTTCTGATGAGTCTCGTTTTGGTATGAGACCGGATACAAGACGTATACGACACTGGAGAACCCCTGGACGCCAACAGCGATTAAAATCCTGCCAGGAAGTCCATCCTTATAGTGGTGGAACCATCATGGTATGGGCGGGTATTTGGATCGGCGGAAGAACTGAGTTGATTTGGATCAGAGGCAACCTCAACGCTCAAATTTATGCTGAGACGATTGTATCAGACGTCATCGTTCCTCTACAAGTGCAAATCGGTCCCTTATTTCAGTTAATGCATGATAATGCACGACCGCACACCGCAAGAGTTGTAAGACAGACTCTCGCCGCAGCTAACATCAATGTCCTGCCCTGGCCTGCTCAGTCGCCAGACTTGAACCCGATTGAGCATGCATGGGATATGCTACAGAGAAGAGCTCTGCCGAATATGGAGGGTATCCAGTCGCAAGAAGACCTTTTTTTGTTGTTGCAACGAACATGGGCGGCCATTCCACAGCGTGATTTGGATGAACTCATTTTGAGTATGCCAAACCGATGTTCTTGTGTTGTTAGTGTTCGCGGTAGAAACACGGATTATTAATTGTTTAAGTTACCCAATAAAATTTTAGAGAAAACTGTTATTTCAGTCTTTTTTTCGAACTTTTGTGTTAGTGGTTCAAATGTCAAAAATCCCTTTATTAGGAAAATGGCAAATTTCTTTATTAATGCAAAGGTGACTTGGTTTATCGTTACTGTGACAAACGAAAACACTTTATTTGATGAATCCTTAAAGAAAATTTTAATTAATATCAATCAGGAGAAAAGTTATTGCAAAAATATATGTTGATCCCTAGACACTTTTGATGTGTGTAGTTTCCTTGAAGTACTTACTGTAATTAGCTATGGCTCACGCAAATTAATCACCTCGGCTGAAAAGACAAGGTTATCGACAACAAGATAACAGAAAAAAAGTCTTAATTATTTAGATCAGTATTCCTCGCACGATAAAATAAAAAAATATAATTATTCAATATTTTTAATAACGAAGCCTTATTATAATTATTGAATATTTTTTATTGTTTCGTCGTGCTATTACAGGACTATATATACTGTGTACATCATTAAAAAAAATATATACTCAAATACAGAACATGATAACAAATTAGGTACCATCCATATTTTTGGCCGTTCTTATTTCAACGCATTACCGCGTTCTGCGGCCGAGCAATTAAACTTTTTAAACTATTTTTTTAATTGCGATCAGTTGGCGCGCTACCGAAAACGCTGGTCATTCATCCCGCGGCCATATGGGCGCGCACGTTGTGGGCATGCCTACATAACGTCTTAGAATGGCCACGTGCATTATTTGCATATCTTTTTGTTAAATAAAAGTGTGTCTACGAATATTAGTTGGGAGCAGTAGGTAACGATTTACGAGTTGTAGGTCGTAGGTTCGAACCAAGACAGGCGCTTTACTCTGTGTAAAATAATTGATCACCACTGCTCTCAAAACGGTGAAGGAAAACATTGTGGAAACCGGCATGTCCTAGAACCAAAAATTCGAAGAAATGTGTATCTACTAATCCGAACTGGGCCCACGTTACCATGTGGGCCCAGCCTTCTCTCACAGAGAGGAACCCTAGGGCCCAAGTCTGGTATTTTTATAAATTCGTCATTCCAACACCATCCCATTGTCATTTTGCTAAAAGTTCGTAATCTGCTAAATTCATAATGGTCGATCATTGGTCGGTCAATGTTCTGAGAAAAACTACTTACTACTTTTCATGCTAGATTTCATTTAATATATATTTTTGTACGTGTTGTTAGTGTTTGCAATCTGAAGTAGTAAGAAGTTCGTAAATAGCAATAAACATTACATTTATTCATTTGTCATTATGTACGAGATTACCATTTTAAGCCATTTCTTTCAATGGAGTGTCAGTGGTTGACCATTGGAAAGTCATAATGACGCCATTATATTAGTAGATTACCAAACTTGTCAAAATCAACAATTAGGAAATCAATGATAGACCATTCTGACACTATTGTAATAGCAGACTCGAGGCCCTGTTCTGTTGTAAACGGTAGTTTATGGCCCACTTCCTCTCACAGAGAGGAGCCCTGTTCTAGCTGTGGGAACATTATAGGCTGATTATGCTTCGAATACTATACCATACCACTAATGAACTAAATTGATTTCAATTGAATTTAAAGACTGCAATTGTCAGTGATATAATTGTAGGGATATTACTTTGTATTGGTCTGTCTATCCAAAATCATCTATTGATACTTAATTATGTACTATATTATATTATCTTAATTAGGTATATTATTATGGTACATGTAAAAATTCCAAAATATAATGACAGTATCTAAAGGAGTTGACGAACAATCCACAAATTATTTTGGAACTATCACAATTGAATGTTACATATAACCTAAAATAACACAGAGTAGATAGTAATAGTACTACGGCAATATGCAGACAGATATACAAGTTCCTATAATTAGCCTGGACGCATTGATATATATGTTACACTAGATTAGCAATTACCGCACCAAGGCGTTGCCACTAGGCTGATGGCCACAGCCATCAGCGTAGCTAACGTCAGTTCAGTGCTCTGTGTGACGCCAACCGAAGTCAACCGAGTGACATGCGACAAAAAATATCGCGAAAGAGTGCGATTCAAGATCACAAAAACATAATAAATTAACCGGAATTACTTTCTACACGTAAATTAATTGTGTCTGTGTTTCTATCAACGTAAAAACGCAATAAAATGTAGAATTTTGTATATTAGGTTCAGTGTTACCACTAAAAACTTAGTTTTAGTTTCCCACATTAGTGGGAATTTTTAATTTATGGAATAAGTGATTTTAAATATTCTTTAATAATAACAACGTAGCAGGGTGCCTAAAGATGCAGCACGCCGTGAAAAATGGGTGGAAATAATCCGATTGCTGAGAAAAGAGACTGACTGGCTACCTACTAAATCATTCAATTTCATTAATAATAAAGAAAAAATATTTAAAAAGAAAACGTCTTAGTTATTTTCATTATTTATAAACTTCTATTACACATCCAATAAGAAATACAAATATTTCAAAAATTCAAATATTTAAAAAATAATTTAACTTAACCTAAAACGCTTTTTATGGCTTAAAATGTTGGGTAAAATTCCGCATGGGTAGGCAACCCCATCCCGTCATTGCATGTTTATATTGCGGTCTTTGTCTAATCTAAGCGACGGTATTATTCTTACGACGTGTGTAAGTGAGACAGATATATGTTTACTTTTAAATGTTTAGTGGTTTCAAAGCTACGTCGTCGCGTTTATAAAGTGGCTACACTTTTTTGACACATTTTATTGAGGTTTGCTTCTCTAGTTATATAGCTCAATGCCTGGACGTGACTAGATCTAGTTTCGAGACGGACGATACCTAAATAACCTTCGTTTAATAAAACCCCCCGCGAACATGAAAGTTATTATAAGGCTAGCCTGAAAGAATGGGAATTAGAGGAAACTTACCATTTTTGGATCTATAAAACAATTTTGATGCTGGTTTTGACGGTCATTGGTATCATTTTATTAATCTTTCATCTGAAATTTACAGAAATTGAAACAATGTTTCGGGTCAATTTCACCAAACTTTGTCAGATAAGTAGGTAATGTCATGTTAAGCAATATGACTGTTGACATTTTAATTGTCTTGCATATTGTAAGATGTACCTAGTGTACCTAACGAATAGAGTAGATATGGTAGAATGGTCCTTATTACATTCTACGTCTTATCACGTACCATACCGAATTGTTTTAAGGTATCAACGCTGAGGAAAACATCCATTTTAAAAACAATTTTTCGAACAATTACACCGCACTTTTTACAAGTCATTGTTATAAAACAATGCCTTGTATTGAAACTAAAATAACCACATTTTTTTCTTGTAATAATAAATATGAAAAGACACCAAAACGAACTTTTCAAACTATTAATTCTGATTTAACAATGGATTTAATAGGCACAGATAGAGAATTACATCGACAAGGGTGGGTGTCGCCGTTTAAATCTCTCGTCGAACAATTGATCGGATTAGACGAATTAACACTAGTTAAATGTTCAAGTGAAGAGCAAGTAGGTTGTGGGCGGCCTAAGTCAGCTCTATTAGATTCGTTGGTCACAGGAGCGCGGATGCGACCAATTGAGCTATAAAATTGTGGATCTGCTACTCGGTATGCTGGAGTTGGGTTGCATGTGCTCTCTGCGAGTTTTAAGTACTTATTTTTATTTTGTGGAGAGTTGTGGCATATTGCTGCTCGTTTGAAGATCAAGAGTTTTGATGGATCGTTTTGCCTAATATTGATTTTGTAAGGACTTTTAAAAAGTGTACCCTACTGCAGCTTGGCGTAACTCTTGATTACGAGACACTGTGTTAATCTAGTATTGTGACGAGAATTAATAGACATTTTGCCAAAAATAATATACCCAATTATAGTAGCGATATTCCAATTTAAAGTCTTTAGAACTATGAATAACGCTTTTACGCTTTATTACATTGTTTCACGACATTTGTGTTGTCAAAAATATACAGACATTGTTGGCATGGACACAGGGACCAATTAACTCCGTCTGGATTCACAATTATTTAGTACAGATGTTTGTCGCAGCGCGTTGGCTGAGTGGACGCACGATACAACAGAATGCTCTAATAGAACTTTTAAATTAAAGGGCTTGTTCGAAAATGAAGTTAATGTTTTTTTAAATTCTGTAGAAATTAAAAAGATTATTTTGAATTTTGCACAGCTTCTTTGTGTCTATAGTACGTTTTTTTTTTTAAATTCTAGCGGCGTTGTCAGTGGTATTGCAGAGGTTGCGTTGGTTGCTAGTTTTGGGACCCGCAGCAGCATAGTAATATGAATATGACGTCATATGGATTAAAGGTGAATGAAGTAGAAATATAATACTAATAAAACCTAATTAGTCCTCTGGTTATGAAGCGTCAAGTTACAAGTTCTTATTTTAAATTGCTGCCTATATGAGTAATGTGTGTTGCTTATATAATGGAGTACAGTCAACCACATGTGACGTTAATAATTTGACGTTGACAGTGGCTTCGTTTCGTAGCAATACGGGCAGTTTTCGCAGTTCAAGTGTTAAGCACGTGTGGTTGGCTGTACATTGCGGTCAGTGCGTGAATCATGGCAAGCAGACGAGTAGGTATTTAACCTACCATGGTGTTTAGTAGTCTTAATTGTCATTATTACTGTTTAAACTTGGGAGCGTTTTGTCTGTTGTAGCTCTCTTTCCGTCGGTATGAAAACGTATAGTGTGTAATTTTTGAGTAATTTTTAGGGTAAGTACCGTATCCAAAAAGGTGCTGACAGGACCATATTATAATAAATAACCATGCTGTCTGTCTGTACATCTGTCATAGGACTGTATCTGTTAACCGTATTTATGCCAGTTGAAATTAGAGAACGCAGAGTTGAAATGAGTCTCATTTATACTGACCTTCTTTTTCGTTTATGGTTGAAATTATCTAATAGACTCTTTGACCACCAATAGTTTATTGATGTAAGAGAAGAATAGACCGTATTTTTTTTTTATTGACGTGGTGTGATATATGTATTGTATGTCTTTATTTTTTAAACTTTCGCCTATTAGGACCAATATTATTAATAGGTAACATTAAGATTTGTTTTCTTTGATTTTATACTTAAGTACATACTCAATTTCTTCCAGAAGATTTTAAGTTTAATTGGCTACATGTTCTTCTGTCATTAAGAAGAGGAAGTTCCAGAAGACAGAAGTCAGAAGAAAACTAAGTCTTGTTCCTAAGTACTAGTGCCGCAGGAGTGTTTGTGATTACTCCTGCTGCTTCAGTGCTTATCAATGAGTATTTAGTGTCACTCATCAGAACATTGAAAAGAAACTACTTTGAAGAAATCAAGATCTTCGTCCTCGAGATTGAATGCTTTTGTTTTGTGTTCTTATTGTGTTTTTAAAGGGATGAAAAAAAAAAAGAAAAAAAAGGATGCGCTTAGGTAGGCTTTTAATTAAATCAAATCAAAATCGCTTATTTGCATAAAATGTGGTAGGTGGGTACAAAAGATGATCTAATATATAAAATTCTCGTGTTACAGTGTTAGTTACCATACTCCTCCGAAACGGCTGAACCGATTTCTATGAAATTTTATATGCATATTCGGTAGCTCTGAGAATCGGCTACTATCTATTTTTTTTTTTTTTGCAAAACGGCGATTGCGGGGTCAGTTAGTAATATACCTATAGGTAAAATTGTAGTGCAAAGACACATTCCGCCATGTAATGATGGCATGTAAATATTTAATAAATGAAGTAGGTATGTATTAACAACATACTTACAATAATATACTAATAGCGTAGTTAATTAAATTATCAAAGGAACATAAATAATTTAAAAAATATTACAATGCATTTCAGAAATGGTAGGACTGACAAAAATTGTGTTCATAAATTCGCCGACAGAATAAAAACTATGCGATATCAACCATTTTTTCAAAACCACACAAGATTTTTTGTATGGTAGTTCTGTTATCCGGACATTACAACACTGTGTTAAGTTGTGACGTGCCGTTAATCAAAAATGTATCGGTGGTAGGAATAATATAATATTTACTTATTAGGACCTTAGCACACCTCCGCCGCTGTGAAAATAATGACGGGAAACCGCTTAACGAATTCCGATAAGACATACATTACTTAGACATACATTACTTACATTGATTAGACATTACTACCTTATGTCGCGATTCGAGTAGCGGAACATCATGAAAGTCAGTTCAATTGTAGCAATCGGAGCAAAATGTGGTCGCTTTCGACTTAGTAAATACAGTATAGGTCAACTTTGGACCTCCTAGATTAGTTTTTTCGTAAAATTAACAGCTATTTTGCAAAAAAAAAAAATAAGTTTCACTTTATAAATTTGTCGACTACCACATATAGCGCGAAACAAACGTGGCACCGCAACAAAATAGCGAGCTGAGTGCGAAAGTGTAACTAACTTCCAAGCATATATTGGCAAATACACGCGGGAAAGAGATAGAATCATAATCAAATCGTGCGTTAAAACAAGCAGTTTCGCTTCTATTTCGCTTGTCGTACAACGGACAAGTCATGGCGAAACTACTGCGGTTTCGCTGTATGGTTACACGGCGGAGATGTGATTCCCGCCTGAATAATCCAAAAATCAGTAACATGTTTATCTAAGTTTTATTTGCTGGCGATACCTCAGGTTTTTACAAAATACTAGCTGACCCCGCAAAAGTCGTTTTGCAAAAAAAAAAAAAATGGATAGTAGCCGATTCTCAGACCTACCCGATATGCGCACATTCATACAAATCGGTCCAGCCGTTTCGGAGGAGTATGGTAACTAACACTGTGACACAAGAATTTTATATATTAGATCTACACACATCAAAAGTGTCTAGGGATCAACATATATTTTTGCAATAACTTTTCTCCTGATTGATATTAATTAAAATTTTCTTTAAGGATTCATCAAATAAAGTGTTTTCGTTTGTCACAGTAACGATAAACCAGGTCACCTTTGCATTAATAAAGAAATTTGCCATTTTCCTAATAAAGGGATTTTTGACATTTGAACCACTAACACAAAAGTTCGAAAAAAAGACTGAAATAACAGTTTTCTCTAAAATTTTATTGGGTAACTTAAACAATTAATAATCCGTGTTTCTACCGCGAACACTAACAACACAAGAACATCGGTTTGGCATACTCAAAATGAGTTCATCCAAATCACGCTGTGGAATGGCCGCCCATGTTCGTTGCAACAACAAAAAAAGGTCTTCTTGCGACTGGATACCCTCCATATTCGGCAGAGCTCTTCTCTGTAGCATATCCCATGCATGTTCAATCGGGTTCAAGTCTGGCGACTGAGCAGGCCAGGGCAGGACATTGATGTTAGCTGCGGCGAGAGTCTGTCTTACAACTCTTGCGGTGTGCGGTCGTGCATTATCATGCATTAACTGAAATAAGGGACCGATTTGCACTTGTAGAGGAACGATGACGTCTGATACAATCGTCTCAGCATAAATTTGAGCGTTGAGGTTGCCTCTGATCCAAATCAACTCAGTTCTTCCGCCGATCCAAATACCCGCCCATACCATGATGGTTCCACCACTATAAGGATGGACTTCCTGGCAGGATTTTAATCGCTGTTGGCGTCCAGGGGTTCTCCAGTGTCGTATACGTCTTGTATCCGGTCTCATACCAAAACGAGACTCATCAGAAAAGCACATGAAACGCCATTGTTCTTCTGCCCAATTTCTGTGTTCAAGAGCCCATTGATATCGAATCCTACGATTGTGCATTGCTATAGGTGGTACCCGTAGCGGTCTTCGGGAATGAAGGTTCACTTCATGCAAGCGGTTTCTGACTGTTTGGTCGCTAATTAAGTTCCCTGAAGAGTGATGAAGCCTCACGGCTAACATCATGGCGGTTATTGTTGGAGCTCTTCGAGTTAAGATTTGAATGTATCGGTCTTGTCTCCGTGTGGTGCAGCGATACCGTCCTCCATGGCGCTCAGCCACGGTACCAGTGCTTCGGTAACGTGTCCAAAGTCGACTGATAACACTCTGACTTGTATTCAGAGCTAAAGCCACAGTACGTTGCCGGGAACCAGCTTCTATCATTCCCACGGCTCTGAGCATTTCTTCCCTGCTTAAATGACGTCGCCGCTCCATAATAACGTTGGTTTTAATCAGTAGTAGGGAAACAGTAGCACTAATAATGTCTTCAATGCGTTGTATGTTTTTATAGGGAAAATATTGACAGCTGATTTTCATCTTTTACTCGAATTTGATTCACAGTTCCTGATTCAAATTATGAAATGCACCAAAAAGGATCCATATAAATTTATAAAATCATAAATTTATTACAAAGCCACATCTCAATCTCAAGAAATCCGCATAAAAATGCTTGATCCCTAGACACTTTTGATGTGTGTATATGCAAGAAGTTTGGAATTCTCGGGATATCTTATCGCATTCCCCTTATTGATATAATTTGCATGTATGCGTGTCTACAAAAACTGTGTTTTTTATCTATTTAATTATGTAGTCTGTAGGTATGTTTTGTAAAAAACATTTCGATTAAAATGAATGTGGTAGGAATAGTAGGTAGGTATTCTGTTTGGAAGCGTAAGTTAAAATTATTTTTTTAGTTCTAGTTTTCCTTATAAAAAAGCAGTAGGTATTACTAAATGATTAACTGTAGATAGTGTTTAAACTTGCCTTAGCTTGGCTGTCTTTTTATTGATATTACCAATGGCCGGAAAATGTACCTAGCTAAAAATATGCAACACTGCCGTAACTTGTCTGAAATCAATAATTTCTTTTTAACGGTCAACGACGACGGTTTTTAACGGTTTTTGTCGGTCGATCGGACGGAGTAGTGGATAGTGGGCATAAAAAAAATGTGTGATAAAAGGTAGGTTAAACTTATATCTATGGTAGATATCGTTTCTGAATATTATTTATTATTTCAAAAAAAAAAAAAGTTATTACACTGTCCACAACTCGGATCTGGTATTTTAAAAAAGGGATACAATCTATTTTATCCATTCATAAAATTAAAACATGACTTCAAACACAATACTTTCATACATAAGTAAAATATGTTACTGAAGCCTGCACATGATAGACTGAGTGCGTCCTACCTTACGTTTACTGATTCGCGGTCACCACTCGAGAACACGTCTACCCCAACGGTCATCGGTTCTACGGCTAATATAGCCGGCCCATTTCCACTTTAGCTTGCTTATTCAAATTCAAGTAGTTTATTGTGGTACACAGGTAAAAATATGCTGTTACAGTTTATAAAGTGAAGTACATCCATGACCCGCCTTTAGGCATACAATATTAAAAAGACTTTTGCAACATAATACTTAATATATTAGTCAATAATAATAAATAATAATAATCCATAATTTAAAAAGAGTCAATAATTTAATAGTAATTGATATAGTAGTCAATAATTTGTTCATGTTTAAAATAATCGGCAATAATTTAATAATATTTAATATAGTGATTACTAACAGCTATTCAACTAAGAAAAGAGAAAAATTTAAATATTAAAAAAAAAAAAAAAAAACTGGAACTAATAACGATTATGGGATTCAATAAATTAAAATCTGTCATCTAGGTAATCATTAACAGAGTAGTATCCTTCTCATATAATAGTTTTAATAAAGCTTTTTTGAAATCAAGTATTTCATTTAATTCTTTGATTTCAACAGGAAGCTTATTATAGATTTTAGGTGACATTCCAAGAAGACTTTTCGAAAATAATGCAGTTTTGTGTGGAATGGTACATATCTCTCTGTTGCGACGTTTTGATTTTAGTGTTTTAAATATGTGAAAGTTGGATTTGACAAATACTGCTGTCTGCTGCTGTCAGTAGGTTTAAGTTTAAATACAGAACGCATACATCTCTTTTGAGCTTTGAACACGGTTAACCTCTCTGTGGAATTTCCCCAAAATATAATTCCAAAACGTAATGTAGATGTCACATATGCTTTATACGATATGAGAACTATAGACTCGTTTGCGATTTTTGCAAGATTGTAGAGTGCATATGAGTATTGGTGTATTTTTTTTATTTTTTTATTCTGTGATCTATGTCGACAATTTTGGTTCTCCGCCGGATCACCTCGTTACGGATTCGATCCCTCAGACTCCAAGCATAGCCCGTTCCACAGCTCGCTGAACGACCTTGAATTTATGGACCAACCGTACCGTGAGTGTCCACGTTTCGGCTCCGTAAGTCATAACGGGCAGGACGCACTGATTGAAGATCTTAGTCTTTAGGCTCTGTGGAATACGCGACGACAGGACTCGACGAAACTCCCCAAACGCTGCCCAGCCCAGCTGAATTCTTCTGTTAGAGTTGTTACTCTGCAGTTTGGTAAGAACAATTTTGAGAGGGATCTCAAAATTGTTCTTACCAAACTGCAGAGTTTGCCCAAGGTACACATATTCTTGAGCATCCATGACAGCACCGCCATTGACAGCAATCGTTCCCGGGGTAACGTGTTCGTTGAACATAACCTGGGTTTTGCCCAAGTTCATCCGGAGACCAATGCGTACAGAGGAATCAACTAGGCCGTCCAGCATCTGCTGCAAGTCTTGCACCGATTAAGCCAGTATGACGATGTCATCTCCAAATCTAAAGTGTCAGATGTAATTACCAATAATGTTAATGCCGCGTCCTTCCCAGCCCAATGCGTTAGAGAACAATTTTGGAGAAATTACGTCCTCGTGTCTCACCCTTCGACACAGGGGAATATGTTCAGTTCGCTGGTCCTGAGTTTGGACGGTCATTGTTGCATTTTCATAAAGATATCTCAGCACTTGGATGTATCGCCAGTCGACTTGGCATCGCTACAAAGACTCCAAAACAGACCAGGCCTCGATAGAGTCAAAAGTTTTCTTAGTCCACAAAGGCAAGGGGCCGATTATACTCTTCTGACTTCTGTATAATTTGTCGCTCAGTATTGATGTTGTCTATAGTGCTAAATTCTCCTCGAAACCCGGCTTGCTCTGGTGGCTGAAACTCGTCGAGTCTTCGCACTAGATGATTTGTGACGACTCTTGAAAACATATTTTATACGTGGCTTTTTTTTTTTTTGTGGATGGGAAATCATCAAAAGACCCCTCCCGCTCAGGGTGGAGCAGAAGGGAGTGTCAGATTCTTACTAACTAAAACCCACCCGTGTCCTTAGCCCTTTGTGTTCCGGGGTAGCGGTAACCCTTTCGGACAACCCCGCTGCCCCGGCAGGCTTCGGCCCTTACGGGCCCCTTCCTTAATGTTGACATCTCTTTGAGGCGCGCGTGGAACACGTACGCGCCGTCCGGCACGGGCCTGGTCCTGATCGGACGGTGAGTTACCCATTACTCTCCGTCCGCAGGCCCGCGCCCACGGTGGCCGGGACCCCTGACATCTGCCTTATAAACCTTTTATAAGTCGCCTTTCATTCATCCTCTCAACATGACCAAATAATAAAAGCGTACATTATTATTTTTTTTAACTACATATACTTTTAAATCGCAACGTTGCGTTGTCACATCATTCCTCAATCTATCATTCACATTTACACCACATATGCTCCGCAAGGAACGCATTTCCACAGCATATATTTTACTTTCATGCCTCATTTTTCACACCCAAAATTTACTTGTTACTTTCTTATTTTGACTCATTATATTGAAACTGTTTATTGACGTTATATATAAAAATACGGTGCTTTATGGGCAAAAGATATTTGTATCTACTCATTATAATAGTTATCTACTTTAAAACTATTGTAAATGTCGCTGCATTATGTTGGCCGTCTTGCCATTTCCTGATTGTATTTTATAACCGACTTCAAAAAGGAGGAGGTTCTCAATTCGAATGTATGTTGTTTTTTTTTTTTGTATTTTTGTTACGCGATATCGATTTCAAAAATTATTTTTTCAATAAGTAGGGTATGCCTCAGGGGTGGTCCCATATAAATTGTATTAACTTTGCTTGGGTAGTTTTTGAGTTAGCTTCAATAATATGTATTTTTGCCACTTAGTTTATATTGATGATGTTATAACAACTTCCTGTCACTGATATTTACATAGCAAGTAGTGTTATCCAAATTTGTGTGGGGTAAGTACAACTTAAAAGAACTTACAAAAAAAAAAAACAACTGACTTCCAAAAAAGACACTACAAAGTGAAAAATAACTTTAATTTCGGAAGGTTTTTATTGATTTTGACTAATAATTAAATGCACTTTGATAATAATTTCCATTCTTATTTTGTCAGCAAAATACTCTACATTCCTATCAGAAAATCGTACTACTTACTGTTCGTTCGTACCGAATATCCTAAAATATATTTATATGATTATGTTTAGCCTATATTGTCCCACTGCACAGCAAAGGCCTCCCTTTTTTCTTTCCACTCCTCTCTGTCTTGAGCTCAAGCTCAAAATATAGGTACAGCGTGTGTTGGGGTAATACCCAACAGTGAAAATGTTATGTACTTGTTATGTAGGTGCACTTGTAAGGTGCGTTATGTTATGTTATGTAAATGAGTAGACGAATGATTTCCCTTGATGGATTTATTGCTACTGAATATAATTACATAATTGTTCTACTTATATGCTATGTTAAAGGAATGCACAGCTAAACAATGCTGATGTGCATAAATGACTGTGACATATAAACTACCACAAAGGTCAATGTACAGCGTAGCTCGTACATATTGCCCACTCACAAAGGTAACTGTAAAGTATGAACAAAGATTGAAAATGTTATGTTAAATAATAAATGTTAAAAAAGAAGATAAATTGTATAGGAAAATAATCTAATTAGAACCTTAAACTATTAAATCACAACGCGCAATGGGTGAGGTTGCTTTGTTGAGTGTACGTGCACTCGATAAGTGCGCTACGCTGCTGTCGTCTGTGACGTCAAATACAGCTGTGGTGTCCACGATGCTTGCAGTCGACCTCCTTCGGGGCGCTGGATTGGGAACGGGTGGTGTGTCAGGTTTCTCTTGACTCGTGCAATGTTTGCGAAGTCGGTGGTAAGCATATATTGCACCTGCTGTCGCTGCTACTGTTGCCAATATGTATATGACAACATATTGGTGGACATCGTGATATGTAGCCCGATCAGAAATGATGTCTTCTGCGGTCGCGGCTTTCATCTGTTCTATCTGTTTTCCCAGATCTCGCAGTAATGAGCTTTGCTCCATTGTCGTCTCATTCTCGGGTTCGTGGTTCAACTCCGGTACCGATAGGCTGAAGATCCGATTAATTGGAGGGATTTCCAGCGTGAATCCTTCCACCTGGGCATGCATTGTATCCGTCGGTTGTCTTTGGGAATGTACAGTGAACGTCTCACTATTCATAGTGCAGTCGCTACCGAGTGTCATTACCCCTGCGTTGTTAAGTAGTTCAGTTGAAACTTGATTCCCGCATATGACGCGTATTTTGCAAGCGTCACAGCAAAAGTATAGATAGCTATTTATGCTGTTAAGTTCCAACCACGTGTTTTGACAGCTCTCGTGTTTTGTTTTGCAGCCAGACGAGTCTTTTCTCTTCTTGCAGAGGCTCTCGTCAGACTGCATGTGATATATTGGTGATTTTATGTTGTACAGCAGAGTCGCACTGTCGTAGTGCGTGCATTGATGTAGGTCAGTTCCAGTCATCGGTAGGTATGAATCTTTCTGTATGTTAATTGCTAATAGTTCCGCTATTGGCAGTATTGTGACCATGTCGATGCTTTTCCTTTTTGGGACAGGAATGACGTGATAAACTTCGTAGTTTTCTCTACTGATTAACGGCACCCGTATCTCAATAATAAGGTATCTCTCTGTCATTTTTGCCTTCACTTGTAGAAGGTGATATAAGCGGAAAAAATCCTGTTGAATGTTGGTGATGGGAAGTGCCACATCCTTTGAGAGCTGACCGGATATGATGTTCAATTCGTCCCGTAGCTGTTCTGGCGCAATGAGGTGTAAGTTCATCTTGCCGTTGTAAATGTTGGTTACGGTATCCAACAGACTCTCTTGAACGTTTCTTAGATGCTCTATAAAGCTGTTTGCAGAGATAGCAGACATCACAAACTCGATTGATAGTTCTTGAGACTCAACTTCTTGCTGAAGGTTGTTCTTCGTTAGCTTGTCTAGTCTTAGCAGGTGTTGATTGAATAATTTGTATTGTTTTGCGATTGTTTCTTCCGATCTTCTTAGCACGTTGTATTCGGCTTCTATTATCGTTGTCTGATTTTTAGACAAAAGGGCCAGATGTCTCTCGTTTTCTTTGATGAGTTGTATATCCCGTTGATATTGTTCGGCGAATTCGTCATCCAATACTCCGAACAGGGAACGTGCGATTGACCCGACACCGTTGATAAGGCCGCGTTTGCTTCTCATATTCACCCAACCTTGCGGATTCAGCAACATACGGTTGTAGTGGTCGAGTTCAGCGAACGCGTGATGTAATTGTAATGAAATAACGTCACATTGAGTCTTCTGTTTTAGTTTTGAACATATGGTTTCGAGATGATCGTTGAATTTGGTGAACACTGTTGTACCATGCCAGAAGGGTTTGACGTCGTAGTATACAACTATCTTCCACTCATCGCGAATCAATTTCATGTTGGTGGCTTTGTCGAAATATAGACCTTGTTGCAATTCGATAAAGTTTGTTGTGTTTGTTGTCGCGCTTGCTGGACTTAGTAGGTATAGCAGAGTCATTACTAATCCGATCAAGTTGATTTTTCCTGTCTTGGCAGTTTGTTGACGTTTTGTTGTAGTCTCGTCGGCAGCTTGATTTTGATGTCCATTTTTGGTGTTTTGTTCGATAGAGGTTTCCTCGCTGTCTATTCGTAAAATAGATAGTTTTGTTATGGGTCTCTTTATGGAGCCGTTTCTTGTTTTCAGGGTCACGATACGAACATATCCATCGCTGCCTGGGTGAAGATCTGTTACTCTGCCCATCAACCATTTTCCTGCGGGTCGCTGGTCATCATGTACAACAACCAAGTC
The DNA here is from genome assembly GCA_949316385.1 of Globia sparganii. Taxonomy (NCBI): domain Eukaryota; kingdom Metazoa; phylum Arthropoda; class Insecta; order Lepidoptera; family Noctuidae; genus Globia; species Globia sparganii. Next base: position 8,868,894 of record OX438675.1, on the reverse strand, counting down.
ACCAATCTTCACGTTGTTCTGAGGTTTCTGCCATTTTGTTCTTGCTAACAGTTGGCACAAATACTCGTTTTTCCACTTCTTCCATATTTCTGAATATATTTTTCTAGTCAGCTCCCATCTTGTTCGGGCGTCTTCTCTTGTTTCGATGACGGTCAACCCTGACCTCCCTATTAGAAAGTGTGCTGGCGTCAGACAGTCTAGGTCTTCCACATTTTCACTCAGCGCACACAGAGGTCTGGAGTTTAGACATGCTTCTAGTTTTGTTAATATTGTGGTGAACTCCTCGAATGTTAACCTTTGCTCACCCACCACTCGTTTTAAATGGTGTTTCAAGCTTCTTACGGCTCGTTCCCACAATCCGCCTGCCGAAGGCCATGCAGGAGCGTTGAAATGCCACTGTATGAACATCTCGGCGAGTTCCTTCTGTAGTTGTTCGTTCCTGTAGGTGTTCTCTATTTCCTCATATTGTTCCATGAGCAGTCGATTAGCGCCGACAAAGTTCGTGCCATTGTCGCTGTACATATGGCGGGGGGCGCCTCTCCTTGCTGCCATTCTGTTAAGGGCTGCCAAAAATGCCGAGCTTGTAAGATTGGAGACCAACTCAATGTGCACTGCCTTTGTTACCATGCAAACAAAGATGGCTATGTAACCTTTAGTGGTTTTAGCCCCTCTTCCTTTATTCATCTTAACATCGACGAATCCCGTGTAGTCCACTCCTGTATGGTAGAATGGCGGGGCAGGGTTTATTCTTGCAGTGGGCAGTTCATCCATGATTTGTTGTTGTTTGGTTGGGCTGATTTTTCGGCACGTTACGCATTTTCTGACTTGCAATTTCGTGGCTCGCACGCCACCGATGATCCAGTATTTTTGGCGAAGGTAAGACAGGGTGAGTCGCGGTCCGCCGTGAAAAGTCATTTGGTGAGCTTGATCGATGAGCAAATGCGTTAAGTGGTTGTCGTGTGGGATGATCAGAGGATGCTTCATCTCTTCAGTTAACGTGGCGTTGTTCAATCTTCCCCCGACTCTTAGCAAGCCTTCTTGATCAATGTAAGGATTGAGAGGCAGTAACTTGCTAGTTGATGTCACTCTGCCGTGTTTACGTAAATGACTCATGTCCGCTTCGAATACATTTTGTTGTTTTTGTTTCACAATTGCTTTAGTTGCATTGTTCAATTCTTGCAACGTAAGGTAACTTGGTAATTGGCGATGTTTCGAGTCCAATGTTCGAAGTGTTAAGTTCAATACTCTGTGTATCCATGCGACTATTCGAATGACATGATTAATAGAGCTATGTTTTTGGCAATAATTGTTCGATAATGTTGATGCTTTCTGTGTTGGTTTGGACAGCATTGATTTGTTTCATTGCCGTTGTTTTCATCTCTTGGTCTGATGTATAGACTGTTTTGACTAGGTTCCTCATTTCAAAGGATGATAGCCAAATAGGACCTTGCCACCACAATTTGTTTTTCTTCAATTGAATGTATTGGCCTCGGCTTGCGGCGTCAGCGGGATTTTCACTTGACTTGACGTAATCCCAACACGAACGTGGTATTACTGTGTTGATTTTTTGGACTCTATTCTCTACATATGTTTTCCATCGTGATGGGTCGCCTTGTATCCAACCCAGGACCACCATAGAATCAGTCCAGCCATAGACTCGAATTTCATGTTTATGTAAGGATTCCTTCACCTTTTGCATTAATTTACATAGTAGGTGCGCACCATTTAATTCCAGTTTAGGCAATGTTGTTGCTTTTCTGTGTGGTACAATTTTAGATTTTGCAGTGACAAGTATAACGTCTGTTGATGAGTGAACTCGTGCGTAAATAACACATGCGTAGGCATCCAGAGAGGCGTCACTGAAGCCATGCAGTTCTATAACTTGTCTTCCGTCACACCTGAGCCACCTTGGTACTTCACACAGGTTTATCGTCCTTATGTCCGCTTGTATTTTGCACCATTCTTTGTGTATGTTGTCAGGAACTTTGTCGTCCCATTGTAATTTGACCTCCCACACTTTTTGGAATAATAATTTTAATTTTGTTGATAAGGGAGCTAGCCAGCCAAGTGGGTCAAACAATTTTGATATTTCAGCTATTAAGCTGCGTTTTGTATGTTTTTCGTTGACGATTGAAATCGGACATTGGAATGTAAATTTGTCCTTTTTCGAATTCCAACATAGGCCCAATGTTTTTGATGTTTGATCTGTTTTGAAGTTGAAGACGGTGTTTTCATTGTTATGTTGAGTTGTTGTATTTTCCAAGAGTGCCGGTTCATTTGATGACCATTTTCTAAGGTTGAATCCTCCACTCTTGAGTAGTTGTTTTAGATCCGAAATTAGCTTCTGTCCTTGTTCAATGGTGTGTGATCCGTGAACGAGATCGTCGACGTAAAACGACTCCTCCACTACCTTTAAAGCTTCCGGGAAATTCTGACGCTCGTCCTCTGCCAGTCTTCTTAGTGTCATTATGGCCAGGAACGGTGCTGCTTTAGTACCATAAGTTACTGTAGCGAGCTGATATGAAAGTAGTGGTTGTTCCGGTGATTCTCGCCAGACAATCCGTTGTAGGCTTTGGTGACAGTCGGCCACTAAAATTTGCCTGTACATCTTTTCGATGTCAGCTGTGTAAGCATACTTGTATTGCCTCCACTGTATTAATGTTGTTTGTAAATCTTGTTGTAGGTTTGGGCCCTTGTACATAAGATCGTTTAAGCTCCAACCGGTAGTTGTTTTTGCGGACGCATTAAATACAACCCTGTACTTGGTTATCGTTGACTCGGTGCGTTCGACGCCGTGGTGCGGCAAATAGCAGTCGAGTGTCTTGTTACATGTTGATTGTTGCATATGACCTAAGTCAATGTACTCCGCTATAAATTCTTTATAGGCTTTTGCTAAATGTTCTTGTTTTCCTAATCTTCGTTCTAACGTTTTGAATTGGGCAATGGCCATCTGTTTGGAAGAGCCCAGCTTGCTTTCCCAGTCGTTTATCATTGGAAGTCTCACTTCGTATCTTCCATTTTTTAAACGTTGTGTGGTATCAGTGTAGTACTCAACGCATATCTGATCTTCCTCTGAGAAATCGGTTCGGTCTTTGATGTCTTCGGAATCCCAAAACTGTATCATGTCCTCCAGGTTATTCAATACCACGTTGCATTGTAGGTTTGTAGGTTTGACGTGTCCGCATAGTAGCCAGCCTAAGTATGTTTGTTGTGCGATGGGCCGTGTGACGTCATCGCCTTTGATCATTCCTCCTAGCATGATCTGAGAGTAAATGTCTGCTCCAAATAGCAGATCTACTGGTCGGCTGCTGTTGAATTCAGGATCCGCCAAGTTGATATTTTGTATTTGAGGCCATGATGGTTTTGTAAAAGTTTTGTTCGGTAGATTCTTGATTAGGTTTTTCATTATGTATACTGATTTTCTGAAGGTGAAGTCATCGTAGACAGAGCTGCATGAAATTGTTATCATGCCCTTGCAGTGGCTCTCCTTTTCTCCAACTCCAAAGACAACTCCTTTACATTTCTGGCGCTTGATCCCAAGAAGTTGAGCTGCTCGTTCTGTTATCAGTGATATCTGTGACCCTTGATCTACAAGAGCTCGCATGTTGTACTGAGTTCCATCAGCTCCCTCTACCTTTACTATGGCGGTCGCTAATAGAATCTCCGAAGCGTCTCCATCATCTTGAGACACATGAGATGATGACTTTGTTTGTTCAATGTTTTTTGATGCTGCTTCATGTAATAACGTATTGTGCTTAGCTTTGCACTTGCGACATCGGTTGCTTGACGTACATTTTTTGCCTTTATGGCTGTACAGGCAATTAATGCAGACTTGCAACTTGTTTATTGTGTTAAGTTTTTCGTCGTTCGACATTTCTAAAAACTTTGCACAAAAATAGAGGCCATGCTCGTCATTGCAGAGTGGGCAAGTAAACGTTGACGCATGGTATGATTTCGTAACCTTGTTGTTACTAGCCGCTTGATTTTTGTTGTTATGATAGCTGTGTTTCTTGTTATGAGATGATTCTTGATTTGTCGCTGAACTTGTCTTCTGAGAGTTGTCTTGTTTACGCTGCGATGATTCCATTGAAGTAAACTTCGCCTCTAGGTAGTCTAAGAAATCCTTTAGTAGAGGTAATTCTCGCGAGTTCTTCAGTGATGCAATGTAATCTGAGTGTGTCTCAGCGTCCAGTTTTTGTGCCAAAATGTGCACAAGCAGCGGATCCCAGGTTCTGATATCCACTTCTAAATTCTTGATGGCGTGCAAACATTCGATTGTGACGTCATGTATTTTCTTGATTGGTGCTAATGACTGTTGTTGCATAGTAGGTAGATTGAAGAGCATGTTGATATGCGATGTAAATATAAGTTTCTTGTTGTTGTAGCGATTGTTGAGAATGTCCCAACACACTAGATAATTGTCCGAGCTTATTTGTAAGTGTTGTATCAACCTTTCAGCTTCTCCTTGGACCTTGCTTTTCAAGAATTGCATCTTCTGCGCATTTGACAAGGATGTATTGTTATGGATGGCTTCCGTGAAAAGGTCTTTGAATGGTAACCACTGGTTAAACTTTCCGTGGAATACTGGTATCTCCAACTTTGGTGTCGTTTTTTCTCGATAAGCTCCGGACCACATCTTGGTGTTTAATGCCTTCTTCAGATCGATATATTGGTTTTCAAATCTTGTATAGCGCTCTTCATATACTGCGTTCTTGTCCTCGTTGAGTTCGCACTCGATTTCCCAATGGAGACTGTCAATAGCAGACCAACGCGCTTGTAACGTCTGCAACGCATCCTGAAATTCCCATTTTTCTGTGATGTATTCCACTTGAATGTTGGCAACAGCTCTCATGAAGGCCTTAAAGTTTGCCGATTGTTTGCGTAAGAGGTCGTCCAGTTTACTGTTGGACCCCGTGTCTCTTTTGTTAGGGCTTTGTTGTTGTCGAGGAGGCGATTGATCCCTGTTGTTGTTCTTAGTTATGTTACTGGTTTCTCCTTCCTCCTCGCTGTCTTGTTGCTCTTGTAATTTCTTGCTCGATGTACTTGCTTGACCTTGTTCAGAGGTACTTTCGAACGGTGTTGGTTGCACCGCCGGTCCTCCTGCGGACCGTTTGTGCGCCGACAGTTCCTGATTTTGTTGGAGAATCAACTCCTTGACTTCTTTATAACATTTCAATGCCGTGTTATATAAATCGCTTGTAAAGTAAGGATGGCTCGCACTTGCATCTGTAGACAGACGATCATGGTTGAACTGGAATTCACTCCATAAATTTTCCAGCATTTGCATACGCCGTTTGAAGTAGTCCAAGTTCTTCCTGTCCCAGCCATCTTTTTTAATGTTGATGCCGACTTTCTTGATGTTTTCGTAAAGTTCGCGCTGATTCTCGTAAGTGTTTGCTGATGACGTCATTTTGCCAAACTTTGAGAAGTAGGCTGTTACTCCACACTTCTGGTTCTTGGTATTGTGCAACCTTTCTCTTCTACGATATGCGCCTTCTCAACTGGTTACTAGGGTGACTCGCTTGTGAGAGACCAGTCCAACCGATTTGCGACCGTAAAAGATATAATTCACACAACACAAATTGCTCGAAGGACCAAATGTTGGGGTAATACCCAACAGTGAAAATGTTATGTACTTGTTATGTAGGTGCACTTGTAAGGTGCGTTATGTTATGTTATGTAAATGAGTAGACGAATGATTTCCCTTGATGGATTTATTGCTACTGAATATAATTACATAATTGTTCTACTTATATGCTATGTTAAAGGAATGCACAGCTAAACAATGCTGATGTGCATAAATGACTGTGACATATAAACTACCACAAAGGTCAATGTACAGCGTAGCTCGTACAGCGTGGTCAAAAAGTCGTGGATCAAACGAAATGAGGTCATGCATTTCCAATGCTTTTAATGTGGGTGTCCCTATTTCGTTTGATTCACGAGTTTTTGACCACCCTGTTTCGTTTTTTGAGAATTGTTCGTGCAATTGACATTCAATATCAAGGTGTGTACATCATAAAAAAACCTATTTCTGAGTTTATTATAATAATTTAAGTTCTCACAATGCTATGGTAAAATAGGCTACGCCGTAGCCTATTTTACCATGTCTTTCGTTTCATTTTTGAAGTAGTCATTTTCTCTGACTGATACCGATGAGTCTTATTGTATAGTGTAGATATAATGATCTATATTATGGATTCATTGAATCATCATCCAGTCCCGTCCAGCCGTCTCAAGTAATTTAGGCTCTACGCCAAAGTGATAACTTCGTAGCAATAGTAGCAAAGTGCTACGAATTTATTTACGTATTAGTTTATCGCACGACTCATAATGCGAAGCATTAGAGTGCTTTACGATCGATTTTTGTTTTGCCTGCAGCTGTTAGTATTATTATACTCCTGCTAACCTACTTAATTTATATACCATTGAATAGATAATTTAATGGGGATTAATTATGTACTTTTCATAAATTGCAGTAGAAACGAAAAACCGTGAAAATACTTGAAAAAAAATCCCGTCAATCAAGTGTGAGATCTGAAAACATTGTAGCTTACGAAAAATCAATTAATTGAGTCAAATTTCTCCTCTTATGGAACAGATCAAGCATGTTTTTAATAATCAAAGACTGTATATGTTTTTAATAGATAATGTTGACTACATTATCTTCAGTGGGTTACATAGCCAAATAAATTATATGTGCTTATTTGTGCAGTTGCACAGCTGAAAAATAATACCAAATAGAATAATTGAAGGTGATCTCACCAAAAACATAAATTTAAAAAAGGAGAGCCAAGTTCAATACAAAAATTATGCTTGGCTGTGGGCTTCGCCGCAAAAAGAATGGAGATCTAAATGAGTGCCAAGTTCTATGCAAAATCCAAATATGTATTTATAGGAACAAAATAACATTATGAACAAGTATTAAACTCTATATCTTTGCTTTATTGGATACCTATAACAATTGCTGTTATTTAAAAATGTGAGATCTTAAAGTAGGTTAGATTTGACTTGGCCAATTTTTATCAGAATTTTAAAAAAATATATACATGTTGAATAACTTTACAAAATGACTGATGTAACTAATGAAAAGTGATGTTAAAACATAATTTTTTTGTCCATCTGTTTTCACAGAGGTTTTTTTTCGAAATCTATGCAAGGTAGCACTCTGAATGTTGGCATAATGTATAAGTCTCGGTGCATAATCAGCCTATAATGTTCCCACTGCTGGGACACAGGCCTCCTCTCTATGAGAGGGAGTGGGCCGTAATCTACCACGCGGGCCCAGTACGTGTTGGTAGATTGTAAAATTGCTCTAGTTGAATGGCTCCTTAATTTGGATTATAAGGCAACTGAGGATTTACTTACTCATCCAAAATAGTCCAACCCCCTACTTTCCCTAAACATATTATATCACCTTTTAAAAATGAGTTCTCTCTATTGTTTTAAATCTGTGTGTTTATCATTGATTTTATATTATACCCTTTATTCCTTCACATTTACTAAATAACGAATTATGCTTACTGACCGTGCGGTGGGACCCTGGTGATACAGGAATTCCTAGTGCAGACACCAGTCTCTCACAAACTAGTTTCTAAGCTTGTCTAAATTTATATGATACCATTGTTTGTGAAGAGAAAATAAATTATTTGAATTTGAATTTGAAATTTGGTAGATGTCAAATGTCTTAGAATTTTTGGTTCTAGGACATCCCGCGGGGTAATTTCGTAACACACTATTAGTAGCAATGGGTTTCAGTTTGACAGATCAACAACGTTCGTTGCGTTTTTTACATTGTTGAGCAGACACATTTTCCAACATTTGAAGCAATGGATTAGCAATATGCTTCAAAATGATTCAAATTGAGATCGGTAGTGTGTTTTGCAATTAGGGTGCTGGTTTCCTCACGATGTTTTTCTTCACCGTTTTAAGAGCAGTGGTGATGACAGCAATGGAGCAGTGGTGGCCCGCGGGGCAATTGCGTAACACATTATTAATCGGAATCGGTTTCACTTTGACAATTCAACAACATTCATTGCGTTATTTACGTGTTGAGCAGACAAATTTTTCGAACTTAAGAAGCAATGGATTAACAATTTGCTTCTAAATGATTCAGATTCCAATTGATAGTGTGTTACGCAATTAGGGTGCCGATGATAACCACCCCGACTTAGGAGTTGTTGGTCGTCGGTTCGAATATTCGTTCCCAGGAAGGCGCTTTACTTTGTGGTCGCGCACACACAAAACTGAGGACAAAAAATATCACACTAATATTATAAAGGCGAAAGTTTGTGAGTGTGTGTGTTTATAAGTTTGTTACTTCTTCACGCTCAAACGGCTAGACCAAATTTGATAACACTTTGTATGGAGGTAGCCGACTCCCTGGATTAACATATAGGCTACTTTTTATCCCGATATTCTCACGAGATCGACACTTATGCGGGACAAACCGCGGGGCGCAGTTAGTAAGAAAGAATGCCCACAAGTTCACGTCACGCGTCAGCCTCTAAGTCCCGTATTACAGAACATCACTCAATACTCAAGCATTACTTAAAACTAGTTTCAACCAATCAAATGGCTTGAATCTAGTTTTAGGTAATGCTTGAGTATTGAGTGACGTTCTGTAATATGGGCCTAAGTGTGGAAGTCGATTAAAGTAGTGTGTATCACGAAGTGATTTATGCACTTGTGGTAGCTACATCATGTACCAACAGCTATATGTTGAGATAACTAAAGGTATTGTCGCTTACTTTAGTTTACTGCAATTTGAGATGAATATTCCTAAGAGTGGTGTAAGTATAATCAGGCTACAACGTTCCCACTTCTGGGCCTCGTCTCTGTTAGAGGGACAATAATATACCACGGAGCCCCCGTGCAGTCACGTCTTCGATTTTTTTGGACAAGACATGTCGACTTCCTCACGATGTTTTCCTTCCCCATTTTGAGAGCAGCGGTAACAAAATAAATTCCACAAAGTAAAGTGATGACTACTTGGGTTCAAACTCATAACCTCCTGACCAACATGTAAATAAAGATACGCACACATTATCAACTCTGAAAGGGATCGTAACCGTATCAACTCGAGCCATTCAGTATTCTTTGTATGAAACTCCCTACTGCAACGAATATTAATCGGAATCTTACCATAATTGCCTCGCCTCGGGACAACCGCGGTGTGGTGCGTGGTCAACTTGCAGTTCCTGCGCCTACGGCTCGTCGTCCCCGCGCTTACGTCTCTCCGTACCCGAGCTTACGTCTCTTCGTCCACCCTTGCCCCTCTCACCACTCCCGCGGCCTGCCTGCAGCACCATCAACCAGCGGTCGGCGAGACGTAAGCGCGGCGTCGCCTAGCCGTAGCCGAGTCGACGTACCGGAGCTGCTGATCCGCTTTGGTTACATGCTTACGTTAGGCTGACGCCTGTTTGACGGCGAGGCGAAAGGCGATACGGTGACGATCCCTTTCCGAGTTGATACGTGTGGTCGGGGTCGTTACCACTTGGCCAGCGCTGCTCTACGTGTGATGTAAGGAATTATCGAAATCTTTTCTATGATGAGCCAATGTGTACTGTTTCAGTTTCGCCTTTCACTCTGAAGACGATCTCCGGTAAGAGACGCATCGTTCATATTCTGTCATTTTCATAGATAGAGTGTAATGTAGCACCCCCAATCAGCCTAGCTGCGACCCCGGTTGACGCAGTTACCGCTACAGCTGTGTTAATTGTTGGATTTTGTGATAGTCGACTTATCTACTCTACTATCAGTAAAATATTTACCCTCTGTGACAAATACTCGCATGGATCAAAAGCGTCGTTAGTATCTACTTATCAGCTGTTTGCATATTATTTTAAACAACTTACGTGCCTAAAATTTAATTGGGCGTCCATGCTTCTTTTGGCTTATTATAATATACTTCCAAGCGCTTTGTTTCCGAGCGGTATGTGAACGACCAGAAGAGAATATTAATATAACCTCTGCGTCGGAATTCAGAGTAAAGTATCGAGTGCGTAATACAGCCGGTCGGTTGCGCTTTTCATTCTTCCCTGATTATCAAAATGTGTGATCAAATCAGCTTTGCTCTGTGGGTATCTACATATATCTACATTTTGCTCGCCTTTTTCTCTCCGAAGTAAGAGAAACATCTACCATTTCTCGTTACCTACTGCTTTTTCATTAAATATACGAGACGTGACTCAGTCTACAGGTGCTAATTCGTCCCAGCAATTCCCTTTATAGTGAGAAGGGAATTTCCGTTTCAAACGAAGGCATTTCGACAGTGCGGCACACCACAAAACCATGAGAACATGAGTAGGAAGTCCTCATCTCTCGTAATTGGAATTCAATGCACCCCCTAAAATGAAGAATGGGATGACACAGCATAGAGTCAACTTGTCGAATCAGCTATTGGAAAAAACAAAGGACCGCACTGGATAGAGCCGCCGTGGATCTAGGCACTAAGATTTACAAAAAGCCAATCGCACCACTCGCACCTATAGTCGTGACTTGCGTGAGACAGCTAGAAGTCTTAATAAAGTAGAATTCTTAGTTCGGCTAAGAGAGGATTAATTTCCAAATTTTCTTATACTTAGACGTGCTTTCCTAAAAAAGGGCACCTAAATATTTTAAAAATTTTGGATTATTTTCTTAATAAACAAAAGAACTGACAAATGAATCACGTCGTATTATATTATAGTAGGTATAATTAGGCAAAAATAGATAAACCTTTATTTTATAGTGATTGTGATATATCTTTTTAAATTATTACATTAATTTTCCTAAAATTAAAAAATCCATAATTATAAGAAACTAGCTTTGCCCGCGACTTCATCCGCGTGAAATTTCTCGTTCCCCCGAACCGCCCCGTCGCATCGCATCGCCTACCCGTGCTATAACTTCGTTTTCGCTTAGAATTCCTTCTGACTTTTTTTATTTTTGCTTGGCTCGTAAGAGCCCTACCGTGATGTTAAATACCTTCATCAAGAATTAGGCTATCAAATGCAAAAAAATTTTTTCAAATCCGACCGGTTTATCCAGAGATTAGCGAGTTCAAACAAACTCTTCAGCTTTATCATTAGTTTTAGGGGTTGATTTCTCAATCGATTTTAATTTTAATTCGTGGAATAAAATGGACGTCTGACCGATTTTTTATGGGAGAACTGTCAAAAATTCGAATTTATTCCTAGGATAAGATTATCTGGTGTTGGAAAAATCCACCCTTAGTTACATAATATAGTTAGACGGAAAATGGAAATGTCATGCAAAAAAATAATAATAAAGGTTAACAACTTGAGATTGAAAAAAACAACAATTTGAGTATGAATATAAAAACATGGGTGACAGGGGCCTAGTTTCGTCTTTGCTCCAGGGCCTCTGATATGCCATGCTATTCTCTAAGGATATAGCCTTTCGGACAGCGCTGTCGCGGCGGGTTTACTTTCACCGCTGCGACAGCGCTGCCCGCAAGGCTGTATCCTTAGAGAATAGCTCCCCTGAAGTTACCTACGCCATCGCCACTGTCAATATACTTACTCTACTTTCAATCCATAGTTCCAGAAATGATTTTACAAATGTAAAACTGTTAAATCCATGTTAAAGTGTAAAACGATTAACATTTAGTGCAAAATAATGCTCAAAACACAAGATAAATGTTCTTATTAAAGTCTACAAAAATGCTTTACCCTTTATTTAGACAAGACAAAGGAGATTGGGCGAATCTGCCCTGAAACACAATAGCGTTAAGACACATCCCAATGTAGGTACAGATATCTTTTGATTGTTAGTACGTAAGTAGTTACAAAGCTCGAAATGTGAGTAATTAAGTATTATTGAAATTCTGGTATTTCGCCAATTAACTGACTTTCATTGAATTTGTGTCTTGCAAACATCACCTTTAAGCCTATAAACGGACATTTTAAAACATTGGCCTCCTAGATGCCGTTTTAAGAACGATGTTTTAAGAGTCGGTCGGCCAGACAGATCGTGAAGCCTGCTGCATCCCTCAACAGCCTTAAGATATATGACAGTGGAAAGAGCTTTCGAGGAGAACCAGTATTATAAAAGTGCTCTGTGAGGCAAACCTTTGCAATTAACACGACTTTTGGCAATTGTTAAACAGTATGGAGTGAATAGGTAACCTAAACAGGCTACAACTTGGCACCGAAGTTAAGGAATTCTTGGCGCCCAATAGGCATAAGGTATACACCAATGAAAAGAGCCTTTCAAGGGGAACCTTTGCTACTAACACAACTCGCAGCCTGTAGCGGCAATTTCCCAATTTTTGCGAAGTTTATAGTTTTAATGAACGCCTGCGTTCCTGCATATACCTAATGGCACAACACTTATACACTGACTGTTGCATTCTTACAGGTTATTCCTGACGAATATCTATCACTAAAATGAAATAACTAGAGTAGAGTAGAAACACATGGGATTTCTCATTAACCCCTAACCATAGACATTTATTTTTATTAAGTAATAACCTTAGATGACTTAGCACTTGCTCGTATTAGAATAGTTTATTCACAATGATCCAATCGTGGATGGCATCCATATCCCTTTGTGGGAGTTTGCAATCTTCATCCGTTCGGATTTGTGCGATTAACTTAAGTTCGTATAGCAGGCATTAGCATACTTAACATTAGTTATGAGGTCATTGATCATAATAGGAACAGAGGCGGCCCCAAAAAAAAAAAATACGTGGCATTGAGTTACACTGTTACTAATCGGTAATTTTTTTCCCAACAGTGTAACACAAAATGGTGTAACTCAACGGGAACAAAGGAGTACGGATCCCTGACTAACGCCCGAGCTTGTATTATAAGTTTTCGACTCGAAGCAACCATGTCTTACAAAACTGCTTGCGATTACGCAGATAGTTGGAAAGAAGTTAAGAAGACCGGTCGAGAAACCGTTGGCCCTACATCGTTGTCAACTCTGTCGAATGTTTTACGGAAATCGAAATACAGAGCATCAACCTGCCTACCGACGTCCAAGTCAGTCTACGTAAATAAGTACAATTGAATTTACGGAGCGACCTGGCCGAAAACTGTATTGGGCGTCAAATAAGGACATATTCACGAGATTGTAAATTAAAGCGTGAAGGATATGTTCAAAAACCTTAGCAATGGTAGGCTGGATAGCGATAAGTCTGTGTTCCTTTACTGATGTTTTGTCACTGGTTTTAGGGATGGGAGTGACTCGCGAAGCTTTCAGTTGCTCAGGATATACGCCGACTGGAAGGCTAGGTTAAAAACATGACATAGAGGGGCTGCCAAAATATCATAACATCCCTTAAGGGTAAAGGCTTGAATGTTGTCAGGGCCAACCGAGCTACAGGGCTTCAGTTTAGTAATCGCCTTAACAACCGGTGGAGTAAAAAGGGAAGAGGAATAATATCTCCCTTACTACTCTAACGTTTAAAATTGAGTCTTATTGCCTTGAAATAAGATTTAATTTTATTTGTCTCATATCATTTCGTAGATGTAAAACCAAATAAAAAACGTTGACCTAGTCATTAGCGAAGTAGAAGCTAAAATGAAGAACTTCGGCTATACATGTCGTAGCTAAATTGAAATCTACGCCACGTCAAGGCCTAGTAATAAGGAAATAGAACTCCTAATCCATGACATATATGCAACCTTTTTAAGAGATGTGAATAGATGCACAATTGATTGTGAGCTAAATTGAATAACCACCGACAAATTGCGAACCCCATCTCACAGGAAAATTGCACTTCACTACTGTGACATGTATGAGATAGGAATCATCAGATCTTCTACTTGGCCTTGGTAGGTGCCATACGATAACAAATCCAAATTGAATAACTGTGGGCAAATTGCAATCTATCAAGTTGGTGTTAGAATAGACGAGTGACGACGTGAGAACTGATATATATTACGAGTCAACCTAGACGTAACAAACATAGAGAAGAATCCATTCACAGATCCCAGAAAATGACTTATAAAATTTTCAAAAGCCATTATTCATTTGATAGGCAGAGGCACCCAATTTAAACCATCAATCACTGCACCAATACAGCTAAATTGAAGTGCCAATCTGCATTGCTGCACATATTCTTTAACAACGTGACAAAAGCATTTATTTTATCAAGGTGACAATAACCAAATGCTTGATAAAGTACAATTTGCAACACTAGTAGATAACGCTCCATATCTGTGGGAACCTAAATAATATGTCACACGACCATTTTCCACTTATTGGATCGCTAAGTGCCAATCACTGCACCAACGGGCCAGATTGAATAATTGGATAATCGTCAATTGCAAGCGTTAGAATCAATTCAACAACGTGTTAACAACATAATACGTCAGGATCCCGTCCTTTTAATAGGGACAGAATCACAATTGAAAATTGCAAAGAAATACCTAGTGACACAGTAGAAGCAAATTACATCAAAACGCACCCTTTATGACAGGCAGCCATCTTTTACTTATGGATGTATCACTGCACAAATAAATCCAAATTGCATAACGATCAACAAATTGCATGCACTGGAACCAATAACGACGAAATAGCCCTCGACGACAAAATTGCTTGAAATAATATCCATAACGATGAATATCCGTCGCGAATAGACGCGCTTAGAATCTGCGGGCGTCAAAACATATAATACCACTTAAACTTGATCTATTGTTCAGTAATAATCGTCAGATAGTGGCGGCTCAGCTTATACTGGCATAACAACCCGTATAGACCACTTAACTCAATAAAACTCCCCTTGGCTGACATTAAATTTAATAGTCTATGAAAAGGAACGGCGCGAGCGCAAATGGTCCTTCCTGTGAGCGAACGGAAGACGGCGATTGGCTCAATTGCGCGGCCCATTCACCAATCAGCGTCCTGATATGCTTGCAGGTCAACCTGTCCAATTTAAAATTGGTAGTTTGTGGTCGCAACTCCTAGTTGTTTGTTGGCTTTTGGGTCAAACATTTGCTGGGATATTGTTTTAGTAAGTCATTTTCAAAGTCAGCTTGAGAGCAACTTTTGTTTCGATCACCTGGAACAGTTTAATTTTATTAACTAGTGGCCCAGTGAATACAATTTCCATGTACCTATTCATATCCGACAGAACCCGATACCCCATTAACTCATAGGGTACACGCTATAATGGGAACAGTATATTTATCCTTTGCAATGATTAAAATCATATTGATAATGAAAATGATTTTAATTCATGTTTATGTCACAAATCAAGAATTGTTTATAGCTGTTGACTTCTTGGACCCAAATTCGGCTCCAAACGAGAGAAAACCTAGAAGTCATCATTATTTTTTCATTTAGGACCTCATGGCATAACGTAAAAGATATAACCGTTCAGAAGTACGAAACGGTTAATTAGCTTTACGACTTTCATTAATTACTCGTACTTTAATTAAACTTCTCTTTGCCGTCTGTGGAATTAAATCTCACTAAACGCATGGGTTTGTAAAGTTGAATGATATAAGTTGGTCAGTTCCTTGGATTTTTTAAATATTTTAGCACCACGTACCTTATTCCTTGAGCAGTCATCTCCCTCTTCGTACGAGCATCCTATGAGCAGTGGTGGTCTAGTGGTAACAGCCCCGACGTACGAGTTGTAGGTTATGGGTGTAGCCATGGCACTTTATGTAGATAATTTCATCACCTCTGCTCTCAAAACGGTGAAGGAAAACATCTTGAGAAAACCGGCATGTTTTAAAACCAAAAATTCGAAGACATGTGACATCTATACTAACCCGCACTGAGCCCGTGTGGTAAATTATAGCCCACTCCCTCTTACAGAGAGGAGGCCTGTGTCCCAGCAGTGGACACATTATAGGCTGATTGAGATTGTGTGTGTGTGTTGTGCTAGGGTTCCTTATTCTCAAAATAATTTATTAATGAAAAAAAAAACATAGGAAACATATTGAGAGGCACATAAATAGTATCGTAAAGAATATATGTTGGTCTTGTGTCAGGGAGGAATCAGAGAAATACCACACGTATTTCTCTGTATGGACTACCGATGAAACGCCGTCTGGATTTCCTCTTAATAAGTTGTTTAATCAACACATTACACACACACACAACACACAGAAACATTTAACACATAACGTAGTAGATAGTTAAATAACAAGGGTAAATGCACCACGAAAAATAAATAAAACAAACATTTTTCATTTTCATCCAGCCCACATATTATTATTATAACTATATACAAATGAGCGGAGCACAGTAGATAAATACAAAAAAAAAAATTACCATCTTTATACTAAAATTAAAACTCTACAACCGTCGTCTCCAACACACCGATGTCCTGTATTTCGCTGTGTATGACGTCAACAGGTTTGAGGAACTCAAGGGGCATTGCATTACCCCCCACACCGCCTGGAGTACCAGTCAGGATGAGGTCACCGGGTAACAGCAGCATCAGCAGTGCGATTCTGTAAAAATCTCACAGTGATAACTTAGGTGAAGTGAGCTGTCATTCCACCTGATCGCCCCTATTGATAGCTCACTTCACGCTCACTTCACCTAATTTATTACGGTGAGATTTTTACAGAATCGATCGGCAGTTCTCCTAAGTCAGGCTTTAGGAAATCATGTCCAAAATTTCGGTCTGTTCTCAAGCTGATCCTGTAGATCTGGGAATCGAATAAAAAGCCCACGCTTAGCTGTGGACCTTGTGACCACGAGATCAACGGGGCTGAAATTTACGTTTGTATTTAGATTTTTAAAGATCACCAGGCATATGAAGAGGAATGATAATTTGTGTCTGAAACATAATAATGAAACTGCTCCCAATTTGAACTTTAATAAAACCAGTCTCTCCAAGGGGTACGTATTGTGATACCCATTAACTGGGTTGTGCACATCAGATAAGCAGTCGCTCCATGTAAAATACTGTTATCCAGTTGCATCCGCTTAGATTGGAAACCGACCCCAACATAGTTGGAAAAAGGCTCTGAGGGGTCCCGCTAGGCATGCGCTAGTTAGCGATGCGCGCGAACCGTATCATGGTAGTGGAAGGAACCGTGGGGTTTCAGTCGGTAGGATACTGATATAACCCTCGGTTCTCCCCAGACGAAGAGCATCCATGAGGATAACCAGAAGATAAAATAAAAAAGGTGGTTCATGATGAAAAAAAAAATGGAACTTACGTAGAAATCCTCTCAATAATGGAGGGTATTTTATGTATCAGGTTGCTGGTACTGCTCTTTTGTTTCTGCACTCCATTTACACTGCAGCTCATGTCCAGTTTATAAACATCTTCGATCTCATCCGCAGTCACTATACAAGGACCGATGGGACAGAATGTGTCTTGTGACTGTTAAGGACCAAAACTATAAGGATTAAACTTAGCTGCAGCAGGCCGCACTATCTCAGTGGTCAAAATCAGTAAGTACAAGATGACCTCTTATGCTATTACATAAATATGCTAGGTCAGGTCAAGGTCAAAGTGTTACTACTGACGTGCGGTCGACTGATATACTTAGAGCCCGAAATCAGGCATAAGAAAGAAAGAAACTATTTGGCACAGAGCAGCAGAGCTCTTTCTCAAAGAGCTCGTCCGAATTACCTACAGTCATCATGCCTATTTTCTCGCGGCCAGCAGCGTTGCTGTGTTCCGATTTGAAAGGTAAGGTGCCGCTATAATATCAAGCCCAAGAGACATTCCAGTTTTTCCTCTGTGACGACAACGCATCCACGATGCCTCTGGTATTGCAGATACGTGGTGGTGACCACATACGATAAGGTGGTTCGTCAGCTTGTTTGCTATTAAAATATTAAGTCCTTATTCGTTTTCGTAAGCATATTTTTACACTGCAGTAGGATATAATCCTTATGCTTCTTTTAGGGCTTAAGGTTTGGAGTGAGGGGCCCGTGGCTAAATAATAACAGCCGCCGTTAAGCTACGCTTGCCGCGGTTGTCTGTGGATGGGTGACCATCTCTACATACCGAGGACCCCTCCGTGCCTCGGAAAGTACGTTAAGCCGTTGGACCCAGCTGTCATTCGTGGATCTTTGACAGTCGTTACGGGGAGTCAGAAGCCCGAAGGTCTGACAACCAGTTTTACTAAGTGGTATCGTATTACCCAGTAATTGGGTTGTGGAGGTCAGATAGGCAGTCGCTCCATGTAAAATACTGGTATTCAGCTGCATCCGGTTAGACTGGAAGCCGACTCCAACATAGTTGGGAAAAGGCTAGGTAGATGATGAGGTTTGGCAGTGGAATCCGTGCTGCGCTTTACCAGTGCTGGTCCTAGCCCACCGTTTTATAAAGGAACTTGAATAGTAGTTTGCTACAGTAGGTAGTTATACAAATTCCTACAACTCAACAAACTTCTTTCGGCTAAAATGAAAATTATGATGATGATCACTTATAGCAATTTCTATCATCTAAGGGATGATTTTTCAATCGACAGGTAATTTTTATTCGTGGAATAAAATTGACTTCTGGCAGTTTTTGTATGGACGAATTGTCAAAAATTCAAAATTATTCCTCCGATAAAATTATTTGGCGTTAGAAAAATTATCTGGCGTTGGGAAAATTATCTAGCGTTGGAAAAAATATCTGGCGTTGGGAAAATCGGGCTGATTTTTCCAACGCCAGATAATTTCAGATAATTTTAATTTTAATGATAGAAATTGTTTAGTTGATTGCGGTATACAAGAAATGTTGCGCCGTCTCAAATAATGGTAAAAGAATGATAACATGAACAAAGAATGATTTTTTTATAAAGTAATTAAGTACATACTTAAATAATATTTATTAGTATAACAACTAACATGTCAAATTAAAGCCTCACTTCCTCTACCTAATAGCAATCGTTTACAATTGGCTCGTCTGTTTACAACTTGCGGTAAACTATAGAAGAATACGAACATAATGTTGCTCATACCTATAGCAAATAGCGTGATAATTTATAACCTACAGACTGAGCGAATATCTATGCACAATTTGAATAGAATCTATTCAGCAGTATTTACGTGATGCTGGAACATATTATTAGGTACAGACGCCAGCACATCAAGCGACTACAACCTGTCAAATTTCTATAATAGATTTTCAACTATCGCTAAAATATAAGGTTCAAAGTTGATTGGGAAAATTTGACAGTTTCTGGTAGCTTGATGTGCTGGTGTCTGTACTTTTAGATATAAAGACAAACATTCTAAAAACTATATTTTCGGTATAAGAATCGGTCCCAGACGTCGTCGCAGCAATTAGGTAATTGCTGCGACGATTTTTGCAAAAACATTCAATGTGTAATTTTGAATCCGTACGATTTTATTATATGTATAATATAGATTGATAAAGATATTTACAGATTGAGTGTAAGAATATAAACAAACCTTGCCGAGTAAGAACTGCGCCCCGTTCTTCTTTTTTTGCCATTCTCTGTCAGTAATGTCTTGAGCGATATTGTACCCGAAGATGTATTTGTCAGCGTTAGCAGCTTTCACAGCACTCGCAGTCTTTCCAATTGCAACCGACAGCTCTACTTCCCAGTCCACTTTCTGTAGTAAAACATCTTATTCAGAATTCACTACCTATTTTTCACAGGCTGCTTTCCCATCAGAGATTTGCGTAGCTGCGAAGCGATGGATGCCTATGTTTGATATAAACCAATAGGATCGTACGATTTCATAGATTAGGTTTAGATATTATGGAAAGGCAGCATAAAGTCGTGTAATTTTTTATCATTGGACGTCTGTCGTTTATAGCTGTCTAGGTTATCAATGAAGACAGCGCGGCACATTTCCCATCTCTATCGATAGAGTGGTAACTCTATCGATAGAGATGGGAAAGTTTAATATACCTACCTACCTACCCGCTCTTATCGATATACCTACTCGACTGCCAGTAAACCCATTCATTACCTTCTTATCCTGTATTATAATTGTAGGTATGGTTGAACATGAGCCTCCGGTAGAATACAAACGCGAATGAAATTAACAGAACCGTAACCGTTTAAATAAACGGAAGACGTACTAAACACCAATGACATTATTTCATCACGCAAGGTACACCTACACACTATGAATTACAGCGTCAATTTACTTCAACAATTGACCCCAATTTGCGTTGCGCTGAGGTCAGAGCAAACCTCTGTGATTCACTAAGAATTTTTGACCTCGTCTACTATACATAGGTACATAGGATAGGTCGTTAAACTTCAGCGTTTGGCTTTGGAAGCTGTATGATTTGATTATTAATAACGCTATTGTAGGTAGGTAATATTTTTCATGTGCATGGTTTAAAGCACTAAAGTTGTTACTATGCTATCCCGAAACATTCAACAAAATCGGATTAAATATTGTTAAGTTTAGAACAACAGTCACGAATTTCTTCTGCTTTGAACTTGGAAGTTGTGCAGCAATACCATTAATAATTCGACAATGGGATTTCTAATAAATTGAAAGTACATTAGACGAGGACAAATCTTGTTCTGTAACTCGTACAATGATGAATAGCTCAAGTCATGGTAATATTAGCCAGTCTATTTTATGTTCTGCTCTCAAAACGATGAAGTAAAACATCATGAGGAAATTGGCATACAATCAGAGAACCCAAAATTCAAAGACATGTGATATATCTACCAACCCAAACTGGTCCCGCGTAGTGGATTGCAGCACACTCCCTGTCACTGAGACGAGGCCTATGTCCTAGCAGTGGGAACATTACAGACTATTTTGTTAAATTAAATCAAAAGGGTTTAGCGTCAATATGGTGGTAGCGTGGCTGCCTGTGGGGCGGGCGTAGGTCTCCTTAATGATTACAGTACTTAGAGCCACACGGAAATGATAATATTTTAATGCACCCAGAGTCATGTGCGTACCGAGGGGTCGGGGATTGTCCGAAAGGGTTACCGCTACCCCGGAACACAGAGGGCTAAGGAAGGAACACGGGTGGGTTTTAGTCAGTAAGAGTCTGACACTCCCTTCTGCTCCACCCAGAGCGGGAGGGGTCATTGGATGATTTCCCATCCACAAAAAAAAAAAAAAAAAAAAGCGGGAGGTAGGGGGAGGCGGGGTAAATTATACGTACCTATCACAGATAATATAATACTCTACGTAGTACCTATGCTTAAGTTCTACAGGAATTTAGTATACAAAAATGACAAACTAACCTTGCATACTTCAGTCCTTATCCTCAAAGGTTGGTTCGGACCAATGTTAGTGCTGGAATACTTGCTGAATATCATCGGTGAGGCTGGAGGCGGTACATGTATCTCTTTGCAATGGTCAGCAAAGTTTAGGTTGAACAACTTCTGTGCAAAAGGTCGCCGCGAAGAGGAAATTCGGGTGGTCGTTTCTCTATGGAAACACACTCGCTCACCTGTTTT
Source organism: Globia sparganii (assembly GCA_949316385.1). Taxonomy (NCBI): domain Eukaryota; kingdom Metazoa; phylum Arthropoda; class Insecta; order Lepidoptera; family Noctuidae; genus Globia; species Globia sparganii. The sequence continues at coordinate 8,847,568 of OX438675.1, read as the reverse complement.
CTTTCTGGTTAATGACCATAAAGCAATGATTTTTTACAGAATAATAAATAATAACTACTTGTACGGCTCTATGTTTGCCTTTTTGATGATACATTATTTTTATAAGCACAAAAACTTCTCATAATTGCCGCTGTCAACAGAGGCCTAGTGCACAACTATTAATGTAAAAAGGAAAACATAGGGAAATATTATATATACTTCTTATTCAGTTTATGAAATATCTTTTAAATTGGTCCAATATTGGAGGAGGAAATAGACGAAAGCCAAACCTCCCCCTCCCCCCCTCTCCCTCCTCCTCCTCTCTTTTTAGCTCCGACCGTGCTCCGACCGCATTTTCTCTTAACGCGAATCTACACACCCTAGGTCTATGTAATAACCTAAGCTTTGACTAGCATGCGCCCACGCGTTAACGTAGTCACGACAGAGGCGGGGCGTGGCCTCCTTGGAGTCTAGAATGTACTCGTAGTTAGTTAAGCCTCTCTTCTCCTTATATGTGTGGTTATAAACATAACATCATTACGCCTGTATCCGGCAGGGGTGTACCTCTAGTGGACCCACATTTCGGCAGTTGTTTAAATCCACTGTAACCGGGGGGTGAGCCTGTTGTCAATAACCGAGCACAAATCCAGATTCCGGTCTGCTACTCGGAAATTCTAGATAAAAAAACCCAATAACATTATTGGGTTTCTCAGGAGTCGAACCCAGGACCTTATATGCTCGGTAGTCCGATTTTAAACGGGAGTACATTTCATTATCTATGTTCATTGCAGGTTTAAAGATGCCTTCATCTTAACATCTCAGTTGATCAGATGATTGTTTGAAAAATGTAGATGTTAATTAAGATGGGCATCACAAAATAAACGTTGAAAAATAACTTTAAGTAGTATGTTTTGTTGGCTGTACTTTCGAGTTTCTATTTGTATTGAAAATATTCTGACTCCCAGTGTCATCAGAGTATAATATCTGCAAAGGCCTCTCCAATCATGCGCCACTTAACTATCCTTCGGCTAATATCAGTCAGCTGCTATGCACGTAGGCACAGAATAGACGTAGGCACATCAGGGCCTCAAGTCTGCTAAGTATTACGATAGTGTCAGAATGGTCTATCATTGATTTAATAATAATTGTTGATTTTGACAAGTTTGGTAATCTACTATTATAATGGCGTCATTATGACTTTCCATTGGTCAACTACTGACACTCCATTGTAAGAAATGGCCTAAAATGGTAATCTCGTAGGTACATTTGCTATTTACGAACTTCTTACTACTTCAGATTACAAATACTAATACGTAATATGTAAAAATATATATTAAATGAAATCTAGCATGAAATTTAGTAGCAGTTTTTCTCAGACCATTGACCGACCAAAGATCGACCATTATGAATTTAGCAGATTACGAACTTTTAGCAAAATTACAATGGGATCGTGTTGGAATGACGAATTTATAAAAATAGCAGACTTGGGCCTCGGTAGTAGGTAAAGATTTCAGGTTTGGTCCCTTAATAAAAGTTGTTCATAATGATGAGTACAATGACCTCTTAAGAGGTTGTTAATGTTTTTCCAATAACCCTGTAGATAGACCTAGATAACGTAAGTATCACGATCTATATGAAAACCAAGTATGCCATTTTTTTTGACTAGGTACCTACTATGGCGTCACAAGCGCTCTGTATCACTCACGCTCACCCAGCAGTACACAGGACTGAGCGCGAAAGTGGCGGCTTATGATTTTTGAACGTAAGTTGGTGTGATTTTTTGGCATGCGAAGTAGTTGCTCTTGCGTTATCTAGGTGTATCTATATCTGTGGGTACACCCTTATTCCACCAGTCATTTTAATTGCGGCCCGGTGTCCGAATACCTGACTTAGGGCTGAGAATTTAGCGGCTTCGACTAGTATTTAAATCAGTGACGAAATTATACTTACGGTATTCAAGCTATTCAATTTTAACCTTTGGTATGCTTTGGAGCGAATCTGCTCCAGGGTTCTCGGTGCTTTGGTGCAGATATGCTACAATTACGGTTCAAATCTGCCGCACACCACGTACTCGACGCGGGAACGCTCCCGCATACCAAAGGTTAAACCGCACTGAATTATTTAAATGTTAAATATGCTTGTTTTATAGTAAGTAGGCAGGTACTTCTAAGGCAAATTGTCGTAACTTCGTTCGTAGATAGAGCGACAAAACACTGACGATGTTAAGAGTATTTCATTGAGCTTGACTTTGAGCACAAAACTTTTGAATTTTTGGTTGTCCATCACCAACAACGGGGTCCAAAATTTGTTATTTCTGATTTCAGTTTGACAGAAAATATGTCAAAATCCGAATATATTTTGATAGCGAAACAAAACGTTCAAAATTACAAAAGCATATAATTTATCGTTGTTACAAGTAGAATAATTTATTTTTCCATCAGAGCTCAACGCAGTGTGAATTTATTGGAAAATAAAAAATATGTATACACGAAATGCAATAGATATTTTTGTGCATTTTTTATCATTTTGGTGTTGGTGTAAAACCCATAAAAATACTTTTTAAGAATAACATTTTATTAACAAAAAAATTATATAAATAACGTTTTTACAAACATTTCTAAAAGTATCTCACGTTTAATAACAAAAAACGTTTCTAATATAACGTAAACGTGTAAAAATATTTACAAAATACAAAATTACAAATTATACCTCACATTATAAAAGATATAACCGATAATAACGTCATATAAGTATCACGATTAGTATAAAATAAACAGGTTAATCCAATAACCCGTTCATAAACAGGTTGGAAGAAAAAAATCAGTGTGGAGAAAGTACCTTAGATCTTGATAATGGCAATCCTCAAAGGAAACATTTTATTTTTATAAGTACAACTGCTTTCAAAGATTTTTAAAAAGACGCTTGTGTCACGAACACCTTTAACTTCCTGTAGGTATTTTTTGCCACCAATAGATAGGGTCAATCATGAGCAACCAAAATTTCTACAGTAAACACAAGTTTTTTTATGAAACTTGTACCAAATTGAAATAGTTTTCAATATTTCCACAGAGTCGTTACATGCTGAAGTACATCTTTCGCAACTAGCTCGTATCTGATCTAATAATTAATAAAATGTGAAAGTCTATATGACTGGAGTTTGTGAATTTATGTAGATGTTTCTAAATCAACCTCGTGTTAACGGCTGAACTGATTTAGATGAAATTTGGCATGCAGATAGACCATGTCCTGGATTAGCAAATAGGATACTTTTTATCCCGGTAGATCGTTCCCGTGGCATAATCCACGCAGGCTAAGCCGTTAATAAAATTGTTAGATATACGGATATCCGGCGTCCTTCAACACAGCTATTCTTATTCTATCGTCTAAAACTTCTCCACTTTAACATCGAGCTTGCCAATTTTCTGTATCTCACTGCTGAGGCAGTCGCCAGGCTGTAGGAACTCGGGAGGGTTGCGGTGCACTCCCACGCCACCTGGTGTACCGGTCAGGATGATGTCACCCGGGTATAGCGTCATTACACTGGAAAGAAGACGTTTAAGATGAGACAACTTTTATTATTAAAAAAAGACTTAAGATCGTTTTTAGTGATATAATATACAGGGTTACTTTTCAATGACCAACCAAATTTAAGGATGTGGTACAGACCATCAAACTAAACAACTTTCTCCATGGGACCAATATCGTAATCGCGAAAAATTTATCAACTGTCCCATAGAAAACTTCAATACCTACTCGACCTAAACGTATGGGACGGCTGAATTTTTATTCGCGATTACGATGTTGGTCCCATGGAGAAAGTTGTTTAGTTTGATGGTCTGTACCACATCCATAAATTTGGCTGATCATTGAAAAGTAACCCTGTATATTGTAAATACGAGTATTAATTGGGAAATAAAGTTGCCCAACATTGTTTCAGCAACGCGATTTTGTGTTGCGTAAAATATGTTGCGGGCAACTTGGAACGTTGCAGTGTTACTGGCAACATTCAAATGTTACGTAATAAGGATAAACCAATTTACGCTACCGTTCTTTTTATTTATTATTAGCAATCATAGGCCATGCAATGAACACAGGCAATGAAAGGGCTTTTTAGGGGCGAAACGTGGGTGTACCGTAAGTACAACTCTGCCTAACCCTTTGGGGAAAACAGGCGTGATGTTATGTGATAGGCCATATTTACTGGTACAGAGGCCAGCACATCAAGCTACCCCAATCTGTCAGATTTTCCCAATTGAATATGAACCTTATTACTTTGTGCTAAAGTTGAAAATCTATCAAAGAAATTTGACAGATTGGGGTAGGTTGACCTGCTGGCGTCTGTACTTATTCTGATAAAAAAAAATACCTGTCTAGCTATAACGGTTGTAACGATACAGCCCTTTGACAGACCGACAGACAGACAGCCAAGGCTTAGTAACAGGCCTATGAGGATCATTACTGCCATTTTTGCACGATAGGTGGCGCATCGTCCACATGGCAATTGAAAGCTGTCACTTACATACATTTTATAACCAACCATTCCGTTATTTTTAATTTTCTTGATATGCCTCTGTGTGCTGTACCAGGATTTACAACGGTGTATATTTAATGCCCAAAATTATAACAAAAAAAAAAAGTTGGAAAAGACCAAACGTCGCAAAAACATTTTTTTTAGTTCGTATTTCAATTCTTTAAGCTTCCTGGTATAATACATGTTCACGACAACGATGGTAGACTGGTTTTAACACAAAAAATAGCGATTAAACTATCGTAAACAAAGGGAAAATTATTTGACAGCAGCCATCGCGCCGCTGGCGACATCTGCGCTGAGCTTTGCGTGTGGATCCCCATTGGCACCCTGGGAAACCTCTAAGATAGTATGAGATTATTACCATGCAAAGGTGTGTGAAAACACAGGTAAACTCTCTCTTCCTCATGAATTCTCATAATCTGATGGGACGGCACTCCGATACGACCGGGAAGAGATCAGAACACTGATTCTCGTAACTACTAAGAAACGTTCATGTGGCGATCCCATCTCAGCGACAAACAAATGTAAAAAAATTGTCAAAATGTAGGGAAATTAGAAGTATTTTTTGACAGATTGAGACTGAGACCAGACTGTGAGCGTTGTTAAAATTACGAGAATTTATTGTCCCTCTGATGTTTGGCATCTCGGCCACCGAGATAATCGAAATATATCGGCTTTTTTGACAGATTGAGACTAGGATTATAATGGAAACGTTCTTCAAAATACGTAAATTGCCCTTCAAGCGCAGGACGTGCAGCTTTACGTGCTTTCCGAAGCACGAGGGCCACATAAATAAATTGGGCAGTTACTCACGCGCTGATTCTCTCAATCACTTTAGGTATGGTGTGTATCAGATTGCAGGTGTTGCTGTTCTGCTTCTGGACGCCGTTGATTGAACACTTGATGTCCAGTTTATGTGCGTCCCCGATTTCGTCTGCGGTCACTATGCACGGACCAATGGGACAGAACGTGTCTTGAGACTGGAAACAGAAAAAATATTTAAAGTGAAAGATAAAACTGGCAGTACATCACGTCGTCTTGGCGCACTAAAGGTTCCAAAACTACAAAAACTGTTTTAGTTTTTCTTTCTTTTTATACAGGGTGAAATTGAAAACATGCGACAAATCGAAATGGGTGATGGTACTCATCATTAAGAACAACTTTTACTATGGTATCAAACCTGAAATCGCGAAAAAAAATCAACTATTCCCTATACTTTGACGAGATAAGCGAACATATATGTAGGGAACAGCTGATATTTTTTTCGCGACACAACTACGAATCAACAACGAACTACGAATCTTAAGGATAAGGCCTTGTGTTTGTTTTAACGTTTATTTGCAAACGGTTCAGCGAAATCACGAATCCAGCTTGCTTCATTGTTACTTTTATTCCGGAAATACGTTCCCGTAGGATAATTGCCGACAACAACGCGGGCGAAGCCGCTGGCTAAAACTACTTAGTTGTTAATATTAATGCCATTGCCATTGTAAGTGCGTTATGCAATAGGCTAGCTGGTATCTTTTTAACAGCAAACAAGTATGCATTGTGACGCCGTTTTTGTATCAGCTTTCTATTTGGTACGTACCTTTCCAAGCAGGAATTGTCCTCCATTCTTCTCCTTCTGCCAGTCCCTCGCAGTGATGTCCTGAGCGACAGTGTACCCGAAGATATAGTCGTTGGCCTCGGCGGCCGTCACGGACGAGGCTGTCTTGCCGATGATGACTGCCAGCTCTACTTCCCAGTCCACTTTCTGTAATATAGACAGTTTCAAAGTTTTTTTTTTCTTACCAACCAGTCTTAACAATTGGTATCGCGTTAGGCTACGATTCCCAAGAATGAAGTTCTGTCATATTATAACGGCCGTATTTGAACAGTGGTTTTCTCAGGAAACGAAAGCTTAACCCAGTAAAATATTTGTTTAGTTTCTTTTAGATAATCAAAAAAAAACAAAACGTCAGTTGGATTGAGGTCAGATAAGTGGTCGCTCCATGTAAAATAGTAAAATACTGGTATTTAGCTGCATTCGGTTAGATTGAAACACCATCACAATATAGTTGGGGATGATGATAAGCAGATGACGATGACGTCGGTATCTTTTCAAGACCCATATTTTCAAAAGAGACTCATGAACAACAAATAATAAATGATGTCTAAAAAGAGTTAAAGAATCAGATTGTAACACAAACTACAGTGTGGAAAAAACACACTTCCTTGCTTTTTTTGGAAGATTCGATCGTAATCGATTAATTACTTTTCTTTTGTAAAGAGAAATAATTTCAACCTTGGAGGCCAAGGTTTAAAGTTCCTTTCTATATAGCTAAATTCTGGGGCGACTCAATTTAAATTGCCATCGACACGCTAAGAAGAACAAAGTGTAATTCTGGACATAATAAGTCCCAAGTTTCATTTCAACAATCGGTTCTCCGCCTTTAGCAACAAGTCTGCATAAATAAATTATTCATTGCTACAATCTACGAAGCTACAATAGTTAATTTAATGAATTGAAATAATATGTATAATGTTTTAATGTGAGTGGGGGACCGTGGAGTAATGTGGCACTTGTTTGTTGAATAACAAAATGAACATTGATAAACAATTGAAGAAACAATTTCTATTAAATTCGAAATTTTTATGCGACATCGAATTTTATTTTTAGAAAAAATATAAGTAGTTAAGTACTTACAAGAAAAAAAATTCTATGTAGCTGAATATATTATTTTTTATTTGGTTTTAATAAATCACATAATATGATAATTTGCCAAAGCTACCTACTGGTTAACTAGGTACCTATATTAACTGCACTCTGCACCACGAGTAGATAAGGTAGTTCTGATAATAATGAATGCTTTAAAAAGATAATGCTGTTGACAAAAGAATAATATGTACCTATATTCTGCGTTTATATTTGAAAATAAATTTTAATAACTACACTTAAAGCTATTAGGTATTCTGTGCTTAAAGTTTAGTTTTCACTACAACCGTTTTAAACGAAAATTTCATGGTAATCATTCTGAAATGAGCCCTATTCAAACCACAGTAAAGTTGATATTTGTTTAGGTGGGAATATTGAAACAAAGATTTAAATAAGTTATTAATGTATTCACATTTTAAGTGAACTCTGTTCTCTCTGAGTAAATAAATTCTTAAAACCTAATACACTTTAGTAGATCATACCTTAACAATGTCAGTCCTTATTTTCACAGCCTCATTGGGCCCTATAATAGTCCTGGGAAATTTGCTGAATATTATCGGTATCTTAGGCTGCTCCAAATTCTGTTCTTTGCAGTGGTCCGCATAGTTCAAAGCGACGCATAATATCTTGTCTACACCGTGGATTGGCGCCTTTAAAGTGACGTCCGAAAGAAGCACACTTTTTGGAGATTGTGCTGGAAATCTGTAGAAGATAAAAATATATTATTAACTAGTGGTTTTTTTTTGTGGTCGCAAGCGCAGCTACTGAGACCATACTATGAATTGTAGAAAGTGAGAGAGAGATGGATATTTATTTATTTCAGGCGAAGAGCACTATCCTTTTTTAAAACAATAAAATCCTTTAAGGTGCCACTTTTCGATATTTTTTCTACACAAATTTCGGGATAATACTACTCCACTGTTTGACATTGTGCATCCAAAATTAAACATGATATCGTTTTGGCTTATTATTAATTGTGTCTGTACGGAAACAGAATAGTAAAATAATAAGCCATTGAAAAGTTATGAGCCAACAAAGATTCGTTTTTCTTGCTATTTTTAACGTAACTTTGGGTGTAAATAAGTATTAAAAGAACTGTAAAATCTTCAAAACCAAGTCCGTACTGACAAAGCTCAGTTATCGAAGAGATCAATTTTATTTGTAATTGATTTATGCAGTGGTTTTTTCACAAAACTCGATTTTCCGAAGCACTTTTCGAATTTTTTTGCGCGCCTGTCAGTTCGGAACGGTGTTTCTGTGAGGTTAGATGTTGTTCGTTTAGACTAGCGTCTAACTGCTCATCACTGATACTAGCGCTGTCGGACACGAAGCCAGGCAAGACAGCGTGCTTTTGGCCATGACCACCAGTGAGTTCGAGCTCGCGACTAGTTTACTCTTAACTAGTCATAGTTCAACCCCTGAGCATGTGTTTTTCCATTAAGAGATTCTCAGTAGCCGTCTGGAGGCTGGATTTGGATTTGACTAATGATAATAGACCAGTCCTATATCATATATTTTATGTTAGAGAGTTTGACTTCCACACTTAGTTTTTCAGGCCGGTCCAACCATTGTTCGTAGGCCCTGGCGGCCGTCGGCAGTTATTTCTGTTCTGATCTGGATTTCGCCAGTGCATTCAAAGAGCACATGCGCAACAGTTTCCTCAGCCATCATGCAAGCTCTGCACAGAGGATTGCCCGCTATACCTATTGTGTGGAAGTGTTTGTTTAATAAGCAGTTTCCATGATGGTTTCTGTCCAGGCGTAATAAACGTCTGGTTAGTCTACCATCTTAGGATGGCATAGCTTTCCTGGACTGTCTGCAGCCTGGCATTGAGGTCCACCAGCTCTTTGCTTGTGTGTGAAGTCATATAGCCACCTGCGTAATTGGTTGAAGGGGACGGGTATGATAGGTTTCGGGTCCACTACCAGACTGACGCGCCTGTTACCCTTATGCTGTGACCTTTTATCCATTGCAGTGTCACTGTTGCGGTTAGATACAGTTACTCGTTCTAGTGCATTGTGACATTCTAGTGTTAGTGCCCTCTGTACTTATAAAATAACAGGAAAGAGGTGAGTGTACTATAAAGCATGTACTAAAACTACTGATAATACTAGGGAGTGGTGCAGGGCGGCGTTTTTGGGGGACTGTCTTTTGTAATTTTGACGTTCGAAAAGTGCTGATTCTCAGCCTAGTTTGAATAAATGACTTTTAATTTTGATTTTATACCATCTCTGCATACCTTTGGTGAACGCAGGCATTATTTTATATTGGTACATTATTACTTATGAATTTATTTAATTTTATAACTAGGTGTTTTCCTTATACAAAATCAGTCAGATAGGTATTATTTTTCGTATAATTTGCACATAAGGCACACACACACACATATCACATAGGTACAATAAAAACATTGTAGGTACCTACCTAGGTATATATTGTTGATAATAAGAGTTAAATGTTTAAATATAGGTACAGTAAGTGATAACAACTAAAGAATCTCCAAAATACATTTGTTTTCTTATGACTTAGGCCCGTATTACAGAACGTCACTCAATACTCAAGCATTACTTAAAACTAGATTCAAGCCATTTGATTGGTTGAAACTAGTTTTAAGTAATGCTTGAGTATTGAGTGACGTTCTGTAATACGGGCCTTAGTAGCCAATCAGCTCTTTTTCCCAGCTATCTTCATAATGTACCTACTGTGTGTGAATACTGGGAAATTTTACCTGATTCTTTGCACACCATCTTCCTTTGATGACTTTCTGGATTGAGAAAGTCAATTCAGTTTTTTATTGGTATTTTAAAATCAACTTAGATTTTAAGAGCATATAGATGAGATTCCTGTAACTTTTAATATTGCATGATTTTCTTTTATCATATTGGCTTAGTTTTATGTTAGGGTAATAAATTATATTAGATATTGAGTATGCATAAGTTGTGTGAGTATAATTTGTTGACATTAAAACCAAATAAATGCTTATAAAAAACTGCAATATGCATCATAATGACACAAATTACATCCACAAATTACATCAGTTGCTTGCAACTTTGTGGAATAACAATATAACTTCTATAGTGTCTTGTTAAGTTATTTTTCTCTTTTTAGTTTTTTTTTTTAAGTTGATTGTTTTTTTTTTGTAAAAAAAGTTTTATTTTTCACTTTTTAGTTGTACCTTACCCACACAAATTCAATTGCTATGTAAATATCAGCTGATACATCATCAATATAAACTAAGTGGAAAAAAATCGTATTATTGAAGCTAACTCAAAAACTAACCAAGCAAACTTAATCAAATTTATAAGGGACCACCCCTGAGGCATAACTTATTCATTAAAAACAATACATAGATACAATTGCAGCCAAGCGGTGCCAAGCTAAGGTGCATTGAAGAATTGAAGACACCAACTAGAAGAATCATCAAAATTCACATAGAAATGCCAGAGGTGCAGTACATTTGCATATAACTTCGTACATGAGAATAATTACTTAATGTATTATAAGTACCTATACTAAAATCTTCCTGAAAGTATGTGATCACGTTAATGAAAGTTACATCAAAATTGGTTCATTAGTTTTTTGAGAAAATCGCGGACATACTTAAATGCATACCATAGGGGTTGAATACAGAACCTCTTTTTTTGAAGTTGGTTAATAAAACTTAAATGTGTTTTTGGGAACTTTTTGAGTATGTATTACATACTTTATGTTGTGATCAATATGATTGGTGAGTAGATACTCACCAATCTCATCAAAAAATGAAACATAATGAAAATCAAAATAATGAAACAATCATATAATCACAATATTGTTTACAAGCAAATAAACACTCAAAACAGAACAAAATAACACTTACCCCCAAATCTTACTGATACACCCACTGTTCAAAAGACCTAACAGCGTGGAAGGCATACTAGAGTCAGCACAATTTATGTCAACAACATTATTCCCTTCCAAATACCCCACTCGGATATCATTCGGATTATTACAGTAAGTAAATTGTACGAATTTCATATTTCTACTTTTTGTTACTGAAAAAGTTCTTTTACTCTGCAAACTGTTGCTTCTATGGCTGTTTGACAGTAACTGCGTGGTTTTTAGCACGCGGGCGTTTATCCTCATGGCACTCATGATTGTCAGTATTAGATTATAGACCGGTAGGTATTATATAATTTTAGTTTTGAAGTGTTTACACAATTTCAAGGTTGTAAGTTGTGACCACAGTTGTGACGTAATTTATACTGCTGTTAGGGCTTGTACACATTTCTCCGAGTATTGTCGAACTCATTATTTGTGTTTGAAGGCATATTATTTTATTTTTCGAGCATTAGTCTAGTCACTCTAGTGTCCTGTATTCATAAATTAATCTGCCTGTTGGCGTACAGCACCGGCAACAAACTACGTGATGTGTAGATGTATTGTAGATGTGTGGTGAATCTGGAGTGACAATTTTTGAATAATATTCTGCATCTGAATGTCAAAATGTAAATAAACTTCTAGGCACCGAAATATTTTTGTTTGTTATCCGTTATCAGATAACGTCTGTCTGACGTTGACGTTTGAACCATTTTTTTTGTTCCTTGTGGAACAGGCTAGGGTCAGGGACCATGCTGCCTAGTCATCAATTAGTTCGTATGTCATCCGGTCATCCCATCAGCAAACAGCAGACGTCTATTTGATTTTTTGTTCAAGAAAATTATAGAATGTCCAAAAAAATCGCCCGTGCGTACCAAACGAAACGGCAGAACATTTACTAATTCTATGGATAAACAGATTTTACATTTTTTTTACCAGTTTCGTTCTTTTCAATCTCTGCTATAAAAATACTTCCATTACCTGTTAGAGCGGTTCTGAACTACAACCGATTCGAATCCGAGAAATGCCAGTCCGAAGTGACCGTAGTCCTATTTATATGAGGGGTTGTGCACTAGATCCAAACTCTATTCGTCTGAATTTAGAACATTCCTAATTCGGATAGAAGTTGGATCTTTAATACGAATTCGGATCGGATGTAGTGCTGAACCGCTCTCTGTGTTTCACCCTTTTTTTATATTGATGGCATTGCCAACCCTAGGGATATATCCGTACTTAGACGGAATTTTGGATTTGCCGATCTGCCCAACCGACCAAAACTACAAGTTCTGAGTTTAATTGAATAAAAGATGCAAAATGATCGTGGAACGCCGCGGAGACGTGAAACCATTAGTCTGCATTCGATTTCGGGGGTTTCGCGCCGCGAGTGTACAGCCCGCTTTACACACAACCAAACCGCCTGAACGAAACGATAGCGTGATCTGCTTCCATGGGTCATGGATCCCAACAGATTTTTCAAAAGGTATTTCAAGAGGCCATCTACGGATTGCTACGGATATTTCAGTGTCACCCTACAAAATTCTAAACATCGAATTTGGCAACTGTGCGCCGAGTTCAGAGCACAGCTAGGAATATATGTACTCTGTGGCTATCACCTGTCAGGCTGTCACACTGTCAGTCGCTGTCAGTGTCATCCATCGGCCATCCATTGTATTATTTTGTTGTCAATTCACCCACCGCTTCGGATTCGATTCGGAAGTAATTAATTTATTCACAATATTCGACCGGTCAGAATATATTAAAAAATATTCCGAAAACAGCATTGTGTAAGATTTTATACAACAACTAACAAAATGTCCTTCTTGGTAAAACAACTGACTCGCAGAGTAAGTTTTCTATTCATGTTTTTTACATTCAAAACCCAATAATAATTCTAAAATTGTTTATGACCTATTGACACTAACTAATTTTCTAATTCCAAAGGTCCTTGCACCAGCAGCATCATCGGTGAAAAGCCTGAATTTTTCTACCAGTAAGTAACTCTGTTTTTAGCTGTAGTTTGTTACATAACCTGTAAATGCTGGTCCAATGAGCTCTTAGATTTTTTCTTTACCTATTACTAACTGATAACTCGGTCAGAGGGTCAAAATCAAGGCGACAAATCCATCGTTCAATTTTGTAAGACCAACTTAGATTGGAAGATCAATATAGATCCTGCCTTATATCTATCTTTTAAACTAAATTATGCACAAGTTTAAATAGTCTAAGTAATACAACTTACAAAATTTCTTGTGCACATGGCTACACATCAAGCTATACATTTCCAGTTTTAGCTGACCTCGCATTGCATAGGTTTTTCGTACAATCAGAAGTCAGCTTAAACTGGTTATGTATAGCTTGATGTGTAGCCATGCATACACAGCTTAGTTTTCTGTCTATCCAATCAAGTTAGAATATTCTTTGTATTTTACCACCTTTATTTGTTTTCCACATACATCATACATTCATCTTCATACATTTTCTACTAGTAATAATTTTTTATTTTTTATTTTATGTTCTAATAATTTAATGAATTGTTAACTTGTTAATGTGAAAGTTGTGCATGCCTATAAGTGATGTATTTACACAGAATTGAAGACTCGTGATTACCTATTGTTACTACCCTTGTAAATATACCTTGCTTAATAATAAATAATAGTAATTTATCTTAAAAATAAGATCACCACACCTATCATCAAAGACAACTTTGAAATATTTTGTTTCTTTCCAGCCAGTGCAGCATTTATCCCGATGGTGCAGCAGCCAGCCCCAAATTTTGAAGCAACTGCTGTGGTAAACGGTGAATTTAATACGCTGAAACTTGCAGACTACCATGGAAAATATGTTGTTCTGATGTTTTACCCATTAGATTTGTAAGTATTATATGCAACCTATTGTTGTTACAAAAAGTAGGTATAAGGTATTTCTTAACAAAATACATTGACCCTAATTTCTTCTGTTTGTATTTATGGTACTTTGCTTTTTATTGTTTGCGCCTATTAGGTGGCTCATACTCAGGTTGTTAAGCATAAGAGATATTTTATATTGTTATTTGGTGTCCACTCTCCAATATTTTTTATTTGAAACCTATTTCTTTAATTTCATTGAGTAAATAGCTCAATCTCCACAGTAAATCCAAATTTTTCTGTTTTCCAGCACATTTGTCTGCCCAACCGAATTGATTGCGTTCAGTGACCGGGCTAAGGAGTTTGCCGGCATTGATTGCCAAATTATTGGTATCTCAACGGATTCTGAGTTCAGCCATCTTGCATGGACCAACACTCCTAGGAAGGTATGTAAGGGCCTCATTATGCTAATAAGCTAGTTAAAGAACTACTCAAATTGACATAGAACCATCACCTACTTAAATGGTGTGTGCAGTGCGATTGGAGAGGCCTAAACCCAGTAGTGGACTTCTATAGGCTGATGATGGAGGGACTAACTCGCAGGCTTGCTGTACTGATAGAAATAAGGGCTTATTATTTTTTTTATAGAAAGAATATTTGTCTAGATCTGCCCAGAAATTAAAGAGAAATTTGTGCAATTACAAATTTGCTGAAATGCCCAAGAAGTTAGGTGGTTTACATGATGAGATAGATTATGAAAAATAATGAAAAAGCTGAGGACGATTATGATGAGATTCTTCTAAACCTCTGCTACAGTAGATTAAATGATTTCACTATTTTCTCCCTTATTTCAATAAATACGTATAAATGATATGTTTAAATATCAGAATATAAAAAAATTAAAAATATAAATAGTAGCCCACCATTATCGGGAACATGGTCTAAGCTACCGGTGGTTAGGGCTCCAGAGACAGGAACCTTCTCACGATGCGAGCCGTATCGAGGAGTACTGCCTTCTGAATCAGGCCCTTGATCCAACCGCCTCACTAGCCCTCTTAAGATCTGAAGATGTCGATCAAGGCTTTTGGCTATCAGGCCGATACGACAATCGGCACAATGACAGCCTAGCTTACACATATTATTATTATCCATTTCAGGATGGTGGTCTTGGTAAGATAGAAATTCCTCTTCTTGCTGACTACCAGAAGAAGATTTCCCGGGACTACAATGTTCTCCTTGACGCCGGTTTCGCTCTCAGAGGTAATTTATATTGTAATCAAATAAATTGAGATTAGCTTCAACAGAACAAATTCTCAGAACGTTTAGCTAGGGGACTTAAAACATCTTTTGATGTGAGGCGTGGTTTTCACTGTCAAACAAATATCAACATTGTAAATCTTGAAATAAAGTCGAAAATAAAATACCAGACTCTTACAGTTGTCGCGTACCCGTCTGCTTTGATGCGCTCTTGGACTATTGGATTAATCTTCAACTTTATTTTTTGTTCAGTTTGGCAGTGAACGTAAAACGAAACGAACGAACGTATAAACATTTTGACTTTGACGTCGTTTTTTTACGCAATAAACATTCATCTGCGAAATTGTTCGTAGTTTGGTGGGTACCTACATGAATCCAAACTCAAAAAATAAATTGTAATAGGTGCTTGTGGATGAATGATTGCAAAACAAATTGAATGCTCGCGTAGAGTCGGCCTTTATTCTAAAGAGTTTTTCCACAAAAAAATCATAAACATACTCCTCCCATTTCAGGACTGTTCGTGATTGACAGGAACGGTATCCTAAGGCACATGTCAGTGAATGACCTGCCCGTTGGCAGATCAGTGGATGAGACGCTCAGGCTGGTCAAGGCCTTCCAGTTTGCTGACAAGCATGGTGAAGGTATGTGGAGGATGTTTAGCTTTACATAGTCAGTAATTCAGTGTAGTAGTAGTGGCCAATATTTTGGTCTTAGTTGGGCAACCAAGACAGCTAATGTATGTTCTAAAAGTAAGTAGTCGGTTATTTTAAAACAAATTGGCCCCGATTCGTTCACAAACTAAACTAAATATAAAAAAAAATAAAAATAAAAAAAATTTTTTTTTTGAAAAATATAACCTCATGACCCTACAATCCCGTAGCACCCTACTTGAAATGATGACTCTGTTTAGTATATGCCGCAATAAATTTGATTGTACTGATCTTGTGAACAGTTTGTGCTACCTGATCCCTCGTACTGTAATCGGTCGAGAGGTTCGTTCGAGACGCCTATTTGCTACTTCATTTTGTCGAACGAACTCAGGCGCTCGGTCACCGTTACATCGCTTGGTTGACACCTATAAATAAACAGTTTGGCTCTACTGATATTATGTTTCTCAGCAAAGCTGTATTTAAGAGTGAGATTACAACTATTTTAAGAGATAGCCTTAGTTTATAGTTAATAAGTGCTTTTTTAACTTGATCTCCTAACTGCTAGCTATTCTGTATTGTAATCTGTGGATAACGTCTCGAGTAGTGTATTTGTTACTTTTATTGCAAGTTTTATATTGTATGCCTACTGTGTAATATACTGCTGTTTGTTATTCCTATCAAATAAAATAGTTAGGGAGGCGAATAGGGGAATTTTCGGTAATACTCGAGCGTGGCAGTTTGAGATATGAGAGATACCTTAGACCTAATAGAACAACCTTGTAAAGTATTTAGCTCTATATGTAGTGACGCGCGCCTAGGATAGACGATCAGATTAGTAAAAAAAAATCGATAGTCTGAAATACTCCAGCGCGTCAGATTAAGATATTGGGGGTTGATTTTAGTGTTTTAAGACTAAATTTAACTAATCTGACGATAAGTCATTGATGCCGCCGAGTTATAGGGTCGCGAACTTGTAAAAAAAAAACATTAATCCGGCATTCTCGAGCGCGATTTATTTTTTTTTATTTTGAAGAATATAATCTAAAACTCACTAAAAATACAAAATCTGCCGGTTTCCGCATGACCGGAAGTGTGGAGGAGCCATTTCGTCTTCCGAAAAACGCGTTGCGGCATATAAGTCGCGAACGATTCATCTTACAAAAAAAAGTTTAAATAAACAAAAAAGGTAATTTTATTTTACACAAAAAAGGTCTCTTTACATTTTTGTCCAAAGTTAAAACTTTTTGACTTGAAGCATCATAAAAACTCAAACTCCCGGTTTTTTGAGTATATCTCGAAAACTGAGGGTGTTAAAAAAAATTGATATGAAATAACGATAATTAAATTATGTGACTTTTATTATATCTCACAAATTTTTTTTTTTTCTAAATCTTCTCGACAATTTTCGTGGACTCGGAAAAAGCTACGCGTATCTGTATACAAAAGTAT
This sequence comes from Globia sparganii, assembly GCA_949316385.1. Taxonomy (NCBI): domain Eukaryota; kingdom Metazoa; phylum Arthropoda; class Insecta; order Lepidoptera; family Noctuidae; genus Globia; species Globia sparganii. The sequence continues at coordinate 8,830,309 of OX438675.1, read as the reverse complement.
TATTAACATGTACATTTTCATATATATTATTCAATAGCCTGTTGATCCTCAAATTGTTTTTTGGACGTACCGTAAGCAAAACGAAGTGAAGAATTGAAGCAAAAAAGAGGAATTTGCCATAAACATGTAATACAGACTGAGCGCTTCGCGGAAATACGCCGTCCTACCAGTATTTTTCCCCGACGGTATATTTCTCGAATATGCTGGAAACTTTCTCCCCTGTAGCCCCGCCCCGCACTCGGTCACAATGTAAAGGTCATAACATAACAATACAATTATAATACAATTTGTATTTCATTTCTTTTTTTTTATACAATAAATAATACAATTCGTACTACATTTCATCTACATTTACGTTGGTTGTATCTATCGCTTTATTGTCATTCTTAAATTCCTCGTTTTATCAAGGAGAAAGAAAGGAAAAAAAAGAAACCAAAAAACCTTTTTCGATCAGATTAAGAGAACCCACGAACATTTTTGTCAGATTAAGGAAATAGGCTTTCAGGATACCGAGATAAACCTCCCCTATGAAAATCTGACGCGCTCGAGTATTTCAAAAAAACTTTTTTTTTTTTGCATTTTCAAAAATTCATCGCAACTTATCGTCACGCCGAAATCGTCAGTTTTTTTAAAGGGAGCTTCCTTGGGGCCTACTTAACACCCCTTCCGAAAATCTGACGCGCTCGAGTAAATTTTTTTTTTTTTGCATTTTTGACTACTTTATATGCCTACCCCCACCACGCAAACCGGCAGATTAGTATACCGTTGTTATCAGAGGCACTTGGGGCATACGTAGTATGAATATCTGACGCGCTCGAGAATGCCCAAGTAACTGTTTTTTTTAACATTTTTGAAAAACCGTACACGCCAATCGCCAAACCCACCGCTAAAACGGTTTTTACCATACGAGCTTTTCTTTTCGAAATCATTTTATCTTTCGATTTTGATAGGTCTCGACGGCGCCGTTGAATTACGCCATTTAGCTACCTCGCCTCCCTAACTAAAATAAATAAATTTAAGTTCAGTGCATCTTTTTCTTTCTATTTCATTAAGAAAAGGACAGAAGATAAATATTAGTTTAGTCCTGTCAAATTAGTCAGCGCCCGACGTAAATTGACGTATTTTTAGTAGCCAATTTTTTAATCACGTGTAAACTTGTCTATGGATTATCTAATTTGACACGACTAAACTAATTATTTATCTTCTGTCCTTTTTATAATGAAATAGAAAGAAAAAGATGCACTGAACTTAAATTTAATTTAGTTTGTAAACAATAGAATCGGGGCCATTAATAGTTATTTTAGTTTTGACGTGTATAAATGTTTTTTTTTTAAACTGTCAGACGTCAATTTTATTCGTAGAATAAAAATTTTCAGTTGATTGAAAAATCAGCCCTTAAAGAAATAAATATTACTTATAGTTATTTATCCCAGGAAAGTGTAAACAAAGCCTGTCCAGGTTAAATTATTCCGCAATCACTCACTAAAGTAACACATTCATTCGTATTTCGAAGCTTCCTGCCATTTTCCAACAATTATTGTTTGAATCACAATTAAATTTTACTGTGCAATAAAATAAATTGTCCTCAATTATTGTCAGATGAAAAACAGTCTTTAATGTGACACTGATTTAAAATTAGAATATCGGGTTTTTCAAATTAATTTGTTTACATTTTCATCAGATATTTTTGGTTCAGACCTTAGATACGGTTAAAGGTATTTATTTTCTCAAAAGAATCACAATTCACTTATAGAGAAAATATAAATAGGCTTTTAACAATGTTATCTGCCAGCAAGCGTAGATAAAAACAAAAATGTATCTTAAAACTAAAATTACAATAAAACTTCGACTTAACATACATCGTTTTTAGCATAACAAGTACAAAATAAACAAACCAGAACAAGGTAGGTTACACACAAGAAACAGCAATAGTTTTGAGAGATCGTCTCAGCATTTGGCGACTTATTGAACTAAAGCAGTGTTCATAATCTCGGATATTCTCGGACATTCTTTCGCCACTTAAAGTTACCTACTTTAGTGAAATGTATTCTAAGTTGATTTTTGAGTGACCATTTGTAATAAAAAGATCCTAATAAGTTTTTGGTTGCAATGGAATTTGAACTTTGTCAATTATGACATTCAGTAACATCACGAAAACTGTTGTAAATGTTATAAACTTAAGTTTAAATACCTCCACAACTCCTGCACTGTTGCATGCACCCATAAGCACAGCGTTTTGCGTGCGTAACATTGCGCGCTGCCGTGAACAGCGATTCTTCAGACCAAAAATACAAATCGTTTCTCAGTAAAACTTTTTGCTCTATGTTACTTAGTTTGATGTACCTACAGTCAGCAAAGGAGATAAGTATGCAGGGTCGTCGAATACAGTTGAAATTTACTAAGAAATCGATTGATGTTTTCTAATGAAATTTAATTTGATAAATGAACTGTTTGTTTTCTATTAATTCAATTAAATTTTATTCGAAAACATCAATCGGTTTCTTACTAAACTTCAACTATATTCGACGACTCTGCATACTTATCTCCTTTGCTGATTGTACAGACGCCAGCAGGTCAACCTACCCCAATCTGTCAAATTTCTCTGATAGATTTTCAACTTTAGCGCAAAGGAATAAGGTTCATATTCAATTGGGAAAATCTGACAGATTGGGGTAGCTTGATGTGCTGGCCTCTGTACATTATGCGTAGATAACGGCGATATGATTGGTCTTTATATACGCGACCGGGATGCAACCCGTGCTCGTTACGGTCTAGCACACTTAAATCATCAGCGCCAACAAATATCAACATTACTGTCCTTAAAATAAAGTCGATAATAATAATCTTTTCATTATCAGGCTTCACACAATATTATTCATCCGTCTTTGTTTTTTTTACAGTGTGCCCAGCCAACTGGAACCCTGACACCAACGCGAAAACGATCAAACCTAACCCCCGGGAAAGCAAGGAATACTTCCAGAAGGCCAACTAACAGTTATCAGTTTCAATTTTGAACCTTATGGCATTTACGTTTAAGAGTACAGTTTACATGACCCAAATATATTACAACTTGGGAAATTGACTATTGATTCAAAATGGGTTGATTTGAAGGGTTCTGGGAAGTGGTGTAGAGAAACTAAGTGCTCATTCTGTTGGTCACCAACTAATTTAATTTCGTTTAGTTGATGAACAAGAGAATCAGGATCGTTGTGAATTATGAAGTACTTTTACTTATCTTTGTATTTTGTTTGAAAAACAGTCTGTTAATAAATGTGTTCCTTTAAGACGTGTTTTACCCGACTGTGTAGCCCAAAAGGAGTGTAATGTTTTTGTTTGGTATGTATGTATGTGTTCGTGTGTGTTTAGTGTATGATGTGAGACGTGAGTTGTGTTCCACCTGATGTTAGGAATTGCCCCTGTTGATATTTCATTTCACGCTCACTTCACCTATGTTATCACGGACGGTGAGATTTTTACAGAATCGATCGGCTGGTTTTGTACTTTTTGCTGACGTGTCTGTCTACCTATTCTATTGGTAAATATTACCTATAAGTTAATCGAAACGCGTAACGTGAAGTCATTAATTTTTCTCTACAACATCGGGTGATTTTGTTAAGTAATTTAAACTAAAACTTGTTAGTAGGTAGGTACCTACATCTTTGATTTATTCGTTATACATATGTACGAAAGAAAATAAGTACTTAGTTGTGATGACTGCCTATCTGACCTCCACAACCCAATTAGGTACTGGGTAATACGATACTCCTTGGTAAGACTGGTTGTCAGATTTTCGGGCTTCTGACTATCCGTAACGACTGTCAAAGATCCACGAATGACAACCGGGACCAACGGCTTAACGTGCTTTCCGAGGCACTGAGGGGTCTCGGTATGTAAAGACGGTCACCCATCCACAGACAACCGTGGCAAGCGTAGCTTAACCTGATCGAACCCGGTACGTATTCGGAGGTTCTACACCTGATAGTTTGTAGCTACCTACTTAGGCACGTACCAAACCGTAAATAACGTGTACTTGATCAGTAAGTACCTATTATTAAATGAAGTTTCCCATCAGTTCAAACCTTGTTTGTTTTTATTAGCAACTTAGTGTGTTCCACTTTCAATGGCAAAGTTATTACTGCCATTCAATTTCAATAGACATTTATGTCGGTTGTTCATCATTATGTCAAGTAGGTACCTACTCCTGAATGTCCTCAAACTATGTTCAATACATAAGAATTTTATGTATAAGTTGTAACTAGGTAAGTAGGCACTTATTTGCTTACCTACTGTTTATGCGAACGATCACAAATAATCCTTCGGTGAGGTAATTATGGTTCCATTATGGTTCCTGTGTCTGCGCGCACACTTGTGCACTATAATATCTCCTGCGTACCTGGCTAATCTCCGTTAAGATTGGCTACCGTGACCGAAATCGGTCGGGGAGGCTATTTTATGGTTCTATACCTCAAAAGGAAAAACGGAACCCTTATAAGATCACTTCGTTGTCCGTCTATCAAGACCCTTTTTTCTCAGGAACACGTGGAGTTAACAAATTGAAATTAATATCAAATACTTTTATGGCTGCAACTCCTTGAAACAGTGAAAAAATCAAACTTCTAAGTCCACGCAATCAAAAGATACGGGCGTTTATGTTCCGGAATCAAAACCTATAGGGTACTTCCCGTTGACCTAGAATCATGAAATTTGGCAAGAAGCAATGTCATGCAGCATAATTAAAGGAAAAAAATTCGAAAACCGTAAATTTGTAGTTACATTACAAACAAAAATATTTTAAAATATAACATACCTACAAATTTGTACGGAGCCCTCGGTGCGCGAGTCCGACTCGCACTTGACCGGTTTTTTTGGGAATAAGCCCATAAAATCTTTATATACTTGTCGGATTGCTTTGAATTTTATGTATATTATTTTATATATAGGTACTTAACTGGATTTGTATCAAAACATGCCGTAGAGAGAGAAAAAAATACGATATTGGCCCCGATTCTGTTGTTCACAAACTAAATTAAATTTAAGTTCAATGCATCTTTTTCTTTCTATTTCATAAAGAAAAGGACAGAAGATAAATATTAATTTAGTCCTGTCAAATTAGATAATCCATAGACAAGTTTAGACGTGATTAAAAAATTGGCTACTAAAAATACGTCAATTTAAGTCAGGCGCTGACTAATTTGACAGGACTAAACTAATATTTATCTTCTGTCCTTTTCTTATTGAAATAGAAAGAAAAAGATGCACTGAACTTAAATTTAGTTTAGTTTGTGAACAACAGAATCGGGGCCATTTTCGATTAAAAACGAAGTGATCTTATAACGGTTCCGTTTTTCCTTTTGAGGTACGGAACCCTAAAAATCAGAAAATTGTTTCATCTTTTGTATTTGGGTCTACTCACGCTGCAGCTTCCGATACGCGGTCGCCACTGCAGAACTTGTCGGTCCCATCGGCCATCTGCTCTGCCCCCGCCCTTGCACTACTTACCACTTCATTTTAGTAGGAAAATTTTCGGGCTATGTCAGTTTCTTCAAAATCAGTGACTAGAAACGTTACTCAAAATAACGTTATGCGTAGTTCCGGTACCGATAATTTGTAACTATTATTTAACAGTATAACGTTATAATAACGTTATTCATTTCGATACTCAACCTTGCCACTTTTGCTAGTTATAAGTATGACATAAAAGATGACGAAAAAGTATGAGAATAACGTTATAAATGGATCTATAACGTTTTACCAGTAATGTTATTACAAGCGGATACGCTTAATGTTACTGATACCTATAACGTTACTTATAATATCGTTCTACGAAAACGATATTCTATAACGTTATTGATATTTTTAGGTTTTAGTATCGTTAAAAATTTTGGAACGTTATACAATAACATTAGTGGTAACGCAACGAAATTCATTTCGTTTTCAAGTCCCTGTTCAAAACTGCAGCGCTTTAATACCAAACGGGATTGCAATGTAAAACATGGGTTGGAATACCTACCTACACATCCTTTAAATTTTAATAATCGTCGGGTATAATTTAGATTGGCACCTCCCGCCACGCCACGTATAAAAAAGTTAAGGCACTGGTTTACCTACATCAAAAACACGCAATAGTTTTATGTTCTTAATTGCAAGTCTATTAATTTGATTATTTTAATTAACTCAATTACGAAAATGTATTCAATTTTTCGTCAAAAATAAGATGATCTTTTCGTACGAGGCGAAATTAAATTAAAAAAGGCAAAGAGCGAGTCGGGTTCGCGCACCAAGGATTACATAGGTAACTTAGTACGAAAAATAATTTTCCATTTACATTTTTTTTTTCCTATTTTAATTTCTTGCGACCGCAAAACTAAGTTAGTTGATATTTATATGGGGTTTTTGCTGATTACTTCATCTCCTAGATTTGCTTATTTCAGATGTTCAGCATTGTAAATTTCGGAAATAAGAGAGCGGGAATATTCTTACGGACCATGAATAAAAAAAGAAAAGAAGCCCTTTGAAATGATACCCCACTTGACCTAGTTACGTATCCAACTTTAAAATTATTTTTTTTTTCCATTTCAGCAACTGTTGCAATAGAAATAATATTTTTTTCACTTGCACTTTTAGACCGCTGCTTGGAATTTTGCGGGCAGCGGGGCGGCAGCGACGGCGGCGCGGGAGCGGCAGGATTTTATGCGTACATTTAAATAGACCGGTTCTCGAAAACAGCGGCGCGGAAGCGGCAGGATTTTATGCGTACATTTAAATAGACCGGTTCTCGAAAACAGCGGCGCGGGAGCGGGCAACAAGCGGTGCACTCAAGGCAATCGGCGACCGCCCGCGCCACCCCCGCTGCCGCCCCGCTGCCCGCAAAATTCCAGGCAGCGACCTAAGTAACGGGACAAGCATTGTTTATAACTTCTCCAAACAAGCCAAGTAAGCAAGATATAACTTTAAGACCTAGTTATTAAAACAAGCAGCTGTGACAGAACAACGAAGTCGCACCATAAGGATTCCTTTTTTACCATTTTTTTACCACGTGTTTTAATCTTTTAGGAACCATAAAAGATTTAAAACACGTGAATAGAATAAGTCACGAGTAAAAACTATAAATTCAAATAATTGGTTAATCTTTGTAAGCCACTTAAATATTTGTGACGCATTTGTAATATTTTCATATTAAATCAAAACAAATAACATGTTATGGCGATAACACTAATAATTTGGAGATTAACATTCGGCAACTTCATGCAAAAACCAAATCCTATTACCTATAGTCATGCCTATTTTTAGGAGATGCATATAAAGATACAGTCAATAGCATTATTAACTTTACACTTGGCTAGATTCAAAAGCGATTTTCTCCTAGAGTATTGATATGAATATGGTGTTACGAATTAGTAGTACCTATTTTCGAAACCAAAATTATTATCTATGAAATATAGATCTTTTCTCAAATGTTGGAACGAGAAAATCGCGTTTGAATTTTGCGTATCTAAATGTTAGTACATATTTATGCTCATGACTGTACTTAATTTAACAATAATTAAACAATTTAATTTAGTTGGCTTTTATATTTTACCTATAGTGTTAGTCATCATAATGTGCAAATATTTATCGACGTAAAAAAAAAAAAAAATAATGAGCCTCTACCTGCTAAAATATTGTAGGTAGCCGAGTGCAAGGCCTCAAGAAAATATTGTGATTGAGTTAAAAACATGGTATTTTTACTTTTAAGCTGTTACACATATCAACTCGGAATCGTCAAACAGGCGTCAAGCTAATTCACCACGTTTTTGGCTGTAGGACATGCTGGTTTCCGCATGATGTTTTCCCGCCCGTCCCTAATGAACGAATTATATGGTTTAAAAGGCTTTTGTTTTGTTTTTGCTTTGTTTTAAAGCTTTAGTTTCAGACATAATAAATCAGCCAAAGCAACAAAAAAAAAACATGTATATTAACATTTTTATTGATTTTGTCGTATAGGTAAATTCTTCATTTGCCCTTGATCCGTACACTAAGAAAAAATGAAGAATCTCTTAATAAAATATGTTTTGGGAACATAAATGTACCTACGTTTGCAAAACAAGGTACAGCAGTCACGATATATCTGAGATCATATCTAAAAACATAAATTAGTTTCCTTACGCGATCACTTTGTTTAATCGCGCTCTAGAGATCTGCACTAGCGTCTCACGCGAGACAAGCATTCATGGGATATGACGTGATAATTTTTAATCGCTTCACCGAGACAGCGAGCACTAAATGTCAAGTATTTAGTTTTTTCGATATTTTGGGTAAGGCATTAAGCTATTCCTTCACCACATTTTATTCCTTTTGGTCAGCACTGAATACCTCATCTCAAGTAACGGCGGAGAAAAGGAGAGCAGTGTCGTTCCTATATGAGATCAATTCGCCTCGGGGTAGATGAAAGTTAGTGAGGTCGAACGAAGAATATTGTCGGTCCCAAAATACTACCCTGTGGTATCCCATAGGCAACTACAATGATCGCTACTCGTGCGTTGCCCTACTCGGATACACTGTTTTCGCCTAGTGAGATAGCTCTTTAAAACATTCAGTTGCGTGCTTCTGATCTCTAATCCTCCTAGTTTGTTTATAATTACGTATAGGAACAGAAATAGTATCAAAAGCTTTGCTGAAGTCTAGGAAGATTGACAAGCATTTCCTACTTATATCTAGTTTGGTTAGTTAAGATATGCACTGCTCCTTCAGTAGATCTGCCTATCCTAGAGCCAAACTGTTAATCTGAAAGCAAGTTATTCTTTTATAGGTAGTTCAGGTAATTAGGCCTTAGATTGATAGATTTTTCCAGGATCTTTGACAATGCAGGTAGGGTTGATATTGGTTTATAGTTAGATCAATATCATTATTACCCAATACCTAAATTATTTTTTAACTCTTTTTCCTTGTTGGTCTGCTGAGAATCAGCAGTGCTATTCTGTAATAATCTCACCATGAAAACTAAGGTGAAGTGAGCTATCATTCCACCTGATGTTAGGGATTGCCTCCATTGATAGTTTACTTCACGCTCACTTCACCTATGTTATCACGGTGAGATTTTTACAGAATCGATAGGCAGATTCTAGGTTCGATTCTCAGGTCGCTCAAAGTGGCAGGAACTTCTTAGTGGTAGCCCGGATTCTGGATTTGTGCTCTGTTAATGGCAATAGGCTCGCTTCCTATTTCCAGGAATATCACTACATAGTATAAAACAAAGTCGCTTTCTCTGTCCCTATGAACGCTTAGATCTTTAAAACTACGCAACGGATTTTGATGCGGTTTATTTTAATAGATAGAGTGATTCAAGAGGAAGGTTTATTATACATGCATGCATGTGATGTCGTAAATAAACACATTTTTTTGCGCTTTCTTTTCAAACGCTGGCTGAACCCTACGAGATAGGTCAAAATAATGTACCACAGTATTGTACACCTTAAAAAGGTCTACAAAAAAGTCCGCGATGGTATATGTTTATCTCTTAGGGATAACCCACAATAATCATTTTTTATCCTTTACTTTTTACGAGAAATAATGGCTTATTTACGAAGTTCGCAAGAATCGTTAAGCAATACAGCATTAATCCTTATCCAATTAAGTACCTTAAATACATTGTGCATTTAATATAGATAAATATGGCCCTTTACAGCATGTAATTTAAATGAATATTTTCGAAGATATTACAGATTTAAAATGCAGGGACATAGCGGTTGCTGCGGTACCGGCCGCGGCGGTGCGTGCTGGCATTCTTGAAATACCTATACTTAGTATCAGTATTGCACCCGTGCGAAGCCGGGGCGGGTCGCTAGTATTATTATAATACATATGTGCACACCTGTTAAAGTAGGACTTTTGTTGTATGTATCAACTCAAGTTTTTCTAATTGAACAGATAGGTGTGCGGCTGGAGAGTTTGTTGCGCCACTTGTTCTTCCCAGCTAAAGCACTTGGATGTGATGAAGGGCAGGTGTTTTGGGGGACTGTCTTATGTTATTTTGACGTTCGAAAAGTGATGTGCTTTTGATTTTGGTTTCATGAATTACCCTTAATCAACCAAATTACTTATCACGTAATGCAGTGTTGTTGCTCTTGATTAGGATGGGTAGTAGGAAAATAAATACAAGTTTTTGGTATAAATTCTTTATTAATAAAAAGCATTATCACTTATCACTCGCTTTATTACATTTAACTTAAAATAGGTACCTACTTAAACTTAACTATTTACAACAGTAAATGGCAATGACACGTGGATCACAGTAGATGATCGCGCTTTCATTGCCAAAAAAAAAAAAAACGAAACCGTGCCAGTGGGCTGCAATAGAACTGCGGCTTTATACTGCACGATCAGACAAGATTTTGCAAAAAGGGTTCTTCGGAGAAGTCTTCAGAAGATTATTTTACTGTACTACTGCATATTAAAAATAACCAGAAATAACTCCTTAGCAATAAACTTAACAAACATACTACCCACTACATATTCCGCAGTTTTGACAAAGACATTGAAGAAGATAACTCAAAACAATTTCACCTTTCCCGGTAATAAATAAAGTCAATATCGATAAGAATTAGGTCAAAATACCTTAAGTATCTAGACGTGGCAATCGCTTTCGAAGCGTTTCGTATTTCTACAACGATTTTGAACAGGATTGACTTAAGCTTTTCGGTAGCTTAGGTAAGTCAGTCCAATATTACATGTTCAACAGCTTATTCCATCTATACTTATTTACTTATTATATTATAAAGAGGAAAGATTTGTATGTATGTTTGTAACGAATTGGCTCAAAAAGTACTGGACCGATTTTAAAAATTCTTTCACCAGTTGAATACTACATTATCACTGATTAATATAGGCTATTTTAATTGCAAGAAAAAAAAAATGTTTCAATCAATCAATCAATCAATCAATCATTTATTTTGTAAAACATAGGTATGGTTACAGATATTATTGTTTAAATATGTGCACTATGTTTTGCCAATATATGACGTACAAAATTAACATAATCAATTACAATGATGGCATGCCAATAGATTACATGAAAAAAAAAATAAAACAATTAAAAATATGTCAGTTAGGTAAGCTGGTCATTACAATGTATACACAAAAAAACACAGTCATACTTAATAAATAAATAAAATCATAAGTGTTAAATTAGCAAGTCGGAATCGTCATAATTACCTCTGTCTATCAGCAGTAAACTCAGAGATGGAGTAGTAACATCTATCTAAAAGGAATTTAAACAAATACCTCTTAAAGGATCCCAGACACTCTTTATTTCTAATAGCTGCTGGTATACTATTATATATTTTTGGCGCCATACCTAGCACACTTTTGCCGAAAAATGCGGTTTTATGAGAGGTAACATGAATGGTATTCTGATAACGGCGAGAGCGCAGTTTTTCAAATAAAGGCAGGTTACAGCGAACAAATACTCCCATTTCATATATGTACATAGACGGTAGAGTGAGTAAATTAAGTTCCTTAAACAATGGTTTACAACTATCCATCGATTGTAATTTGGTAAACGACCGCAAGCACTTCTTCTGAGCTTTAAAAACAATATCTCTGTCAGTGGAGTTGCCCCAGAAAATTATTCCGTATCTAATGCTAGAAGCTACATAAGCATTATAAGCTATTTGTACTGTATTGCGGTTAACCGTTTTCGATAGTTTGTACAGAGCATACGCAAATTGACTAAGCTTCTTAGACAAAGCGTCGATATGATGTTTCCAAGTCAGATGACTATCTATGTAAAGGCCCAAAAATTTTGTGATGTCACTTTCAGAGATTGCTACATTACCATATTTTATATTCAGTTTCGGTTTATTCGTTCTTTGATTAAATGTCATTATTTTAGTTTTACTAAGATTTATTCTTAGATTATTATTAACTAACCAATTTATTATATTTTTAAGATCATCATTTATGTCATTTTCAAGGATATTAATGTCATTATTAGAAAACAAGATAGTGCTGTCGTCAGCAAATAAGACTACCTGGTGCTTACTGACCTTAGGCATATCATTTATGTAAATGTTAAATAACGGAGGGCCAAGAATGCTACCTTGGGGAACACCATAAGTAGTTTGCCTAGGACGTGACATGTATGTTCTTTCAACTTTCGAGCTCGCACATAGCCTATCAAGCGCTGTGATTTGAGTGCGATTAGAGAGATAAGATTGTAATAGGTTTAATGCAGTTCCTCTAATCCCATAACGCTCTAACTTGTTTAGTAGTATAACATGATCTACACGATCGAATGCTTTAGACATATCCATAAACAAGGCCGCCACTGGGGTTCTAGCATCAACATTACAAACAATTTTCTTGATCACGTCATAAATCGCCATATTAATGGATTTTCCTTTCCTGAATCCAAACTGTTCTCTGGCTATGACATCATTCTTTTCAAAAAACGAAGAAAGACTATTGTAAATCACTTTTTCTATAATTTTGGAAAAAATAGGAATAAGTGCTATCGGTCTATAATTACCCATGATACTTTTATCATCTTTTTTATGAATAGGTTTAATAACAGTAATTTTTAATTTGTCCGGGAAATGGCCATGTTCAATGCAAAGATTGATGATATAACTCATAGCAGGTCCTATTAATGGCGCTACAGGTTTGACCACTTTTGTAATGATGCCATCATATCCATGGCTATTGGTATTATTTAAAGAGCGAATTATAGCCACTATGTCTACTGGTATTGTAGGAGGAATAAATATGGAGTTACAATTAGTCTTAATATTAGTATAGTCAGGAGTAGAATTATTCGATTGAATTTCGTCTATAAAATAGTCATTAAAAGCTTGTGCAATAAGTCGAGGTTTATGTATTTTACTATCATTTATAGTTATATATTCAGGTATATTTTCTCTCGGATAGTTAATCTTATTTTTATTGATGATGCTCCAAGTCGCTTTAGATTTGTTCCTGGCCGAATTTATGTGAAAGTCATTCTGAGATTTTTGGGTCAATGTTATTATTTTCTTTAAACGAGCAGCATATTGCTTTAATAAAAGTTTATTTTTAGAAGTAGGAGCTCGCCTGTATTGCCATAACATTTCTCTTTTACGCTTACTACTGAGCCTAATTCCCTTGGAAATCCAGTTTGATTTTTTACGCAGAGTGATTCTTACTTTCCTTAAAGGGAAACAGAGCTCATAAAAAAGCATAAATAGGTCAAAGAAACAGCTAAATGCTTGCTCAGGATTGTCGTGTAGATAGACTTCACTAAAACTAAGATTATGAAGAGAATCAATGAATTTAGTTAAGTTTTCTTGGCAATAGTCGCGCCTTAGAGCATACCAATGCTTAATGGAACAAGTTTTTTTCACAGGGCATTTGATCACTTGGGCAGTATGATCAGATATCGCAAGATCAAGTACTGCACACTTACTACCTCTGACATTATGAACGATATTGTCTATGCATTTACCACTAGCTAATCGTGTAGGCTGATGAATTCCAATTTTTAAGTCATAGTTTAAAAGGAGAGTTTGAAAATTATTAGATAGTTTTGAGTGTGTCAAAGTGTCTATGTTAAAATCACCACAAATTACCACTTTTTTTAAATCACCGAGGCTACACATTCGTAAAATACCATCCAAGTTAGCAAAAAATAGTTCCAAACAGTCATTCTTCATTTTGGGTGGTCTGTAGATACAAATCACTATTAAATTATGTATTATTAATTCTATTGCACAGCATTCAAGGACGTTAGCTACATATAATTTACTTATATCAATGTTTTTATACTTATGGATACGATTTATAAGGATGCAAGAACCACCACGCCTAGTATTCCGCATTGAAAACGTAGCTAATTCATAGTTAGGGATAGATAGATGCAACTGATCTCCATTTAGCATATTGTGTTCAGTGATACACAGTAAGTCAATGTTTTGTCCTTTGTCCCATAATTCTTCTAAATGGAGGGTAAGTAGATCCGACTTACCAATCAAGCCATTAACATTTTGATGGAAGATGTTTACATATTTATACACGAAAACAATTGCCACTACCAGCTTTAGGCACTTTGTCCATACACATAGACAAGTCGCAGTTAACAATATTTTCATCAGGAATGTAACTAGTTTGCGTGGACTTGTCACAGGCAGTAATAAAAATGTCGCCAGGTATGTTACAAGTTTGAGTTGATTGGTCAGCTTTTAGCTTAGTGAGAATTCGATTTTGCTCATTAAATGTCACAAATTTAGTTTTGTAGTCAATATGTAATATTTCTTTCAGTAAGTATCTACAAATATTAACAGTACGGTGGTGCTGTCTTCGTGGTACAGATTGACTATATCCCATATTGACAAATAGACCATTATATTTGTTACATACGTGGCGTAGCGAACTATTCAAGCTCCGTACATTTAAATTATTGTTGTAAGGGACTTCAGATACAATAATGCTGGCATGTTTAATACTCCTAAGCCAAACGCCGAGGTCAATTTGAAAATCGAGAGGATTGGTATCATTAGTACCTGACAATACAATAACATAGTCATTTTTCGTTAGAGAATCACAGTCATAAGAATTGATCAAGACATCTGTTGTTTTTGCACCAGGTTTCCAGAAGCATAATACTTGAAATTCATTGCCCAGCAGGGCTTGATCGAATATTTCGCCCTTGGCCATCACCTAAAACAACAACCCTCTTCTGTTGCACAGGCATGGTTTTGCAGGTTGACGTCGTCTTTAAAGTGGACATACATTCCTGTGAAAGAGTATTATGGCTTGAGTTCATATTATTTACAGATCCTGGGGTCAAGATAGTTGCTGATGCTGCAGTGCCTTCAGTCAGCAATTTTTTGATAGCAGGAGACTCATTGACAGAAGTATCCGTATCACATTTGTCAGCTACTGGGGATACTGCTACGTTTTGTGTAGGGGACGAAGTTATTAGAGTTGCTCTGTTCTTGTCATGCATGGATAGCCTTTTCTTCTTTCTATTTGATAGGGTTTTCGATAAATCAGAGCAGTCCATTTTTTTATATACTTCTATAACTTTCAAATACTTAGCTAGTTCGTTTTTTAGGTTGCTAATTTCGCCATGTAGGTTGTCTATTTCATTGGTTGCAGTTACAAGATTTTTTGTTAATGTCTCAACCTTAAATCGCAAGTCTTCACAACAGGATTTGTGCGTATTAATAGAGGTGTCCGGCAAACTTAACATTGTTGAATCAAATATCGTTGTGTTAGATATTTCGTGGAATGACATAGATCGCCTCATGCGCCGGAACGTTACATTCTGCTGCTCATTATCCATTATAATAATTATGTTACGTAAGCACCACTCAACAAACTCTTGTATTTACTAAGTCCGGAAGGAATCCCATGCGGAGAATTGTTTATCAAGAAACTTTTAAAAACACAAAAAGTGTCAATTGGAAGTTAGGACGGAACTCGAGACATCGAGCGCACAGGGTCGCCGTCGTATCCCCCGCACCAACTTGTAGTTAGGTAAGAGTGTTGAAATAAATGTTCTGTTTTTAGTCGTTACTACAAATTAAAGATCGTTAATTATGCTCATTTGAATATGTGGTTAATTTTACCGTAACCGTCAGATTTATTTAATTTTCACAAACTAATTTTATTTTGTAAATAATTTATTGTTACACTTATATTTCGTGATACTTTCACTGCACTTGTATTATTTAAACACTATTTGTTCGCTGTCTTTTAAGTAAACATCTGTTGTGACACTTTATTTAAAATTAGTATTTTATACACTATACTTCCACGTAACACTCAGATAACACTTGATAGTTATACTATTACGTTTACTTTTCAAAAGATATTTCTTGTTTAGATGCGTTTTAAATATTTTTACGATATAAATACTCAGAGACGATGTTGTGCGTGGCACTAGCGCCATCTCTCTTTCGGGTGGACATTTCTTTTTTGTTTAAAAAAGAAATGTTCACCCGTGCGGAGCGGGGACAGGCCGCTAGTCATTAATATTATTGATGATAGAACGTCATTTGTTTAGGCCCAATAAAGTCCCGTCTACATTCTTTCTCCTAAAGTGATTTCGTGTCCCGATACTGGTTTCAACAAGAAGTCGAATCTCAGCTGCAGGTTGCTGTCATCAGCCGTCACTCTGTATCTCCTCAGGAAATGTGCTAGAGTTACTTTCATTGATATCATGGCGTAGGTTTTACCTGTAAAGAAAGAAGAATGCTCATTTTTGACCTGACTATGTATAGAAATGAAATAAATCTTAAAATTCAGCTAATTTAATTGTATATTAATTACGCTTATCACAATGCTAAGAGAAACGCAGGAAAAAAAATATTTTAATTTTTGTTTATGCATAATGTACGTCAAGGGTAAACGTATACCATGTTTTGAACGCATCTCAAATACCCTTTTTTACGACATTCCATTTTACACACTGCTACTTGACTTTATTCAACTCTGTTTCTGAGATTTATTAATTATTTTACGTTTTATTTAATCAGTGAGTATTTCTTTATTAGTCTTTGTATAATACTGATTAATTAAAAATAACATAATAATTAAAGAAAATTAATCGAGCAGTATGTAATTGAGTTCGCACGACTGAAGCGGATTTTTTTGACATTTGACACACTTTGATTTGACAGTTCATTAAATACAATACAATCATCGAGAGTCTAAGCAGTGACGTGAGGGCAGTTGGTTTCTAGGAATTCACAAAGTAAAAAAGACGTTTGAGACCATAGCTAGGTAAATATTCCTATTTTAGACTAAACTTCGAGCGTTAATAATTAGCTCTAACCCATTTAGGTATATCTTTATTACCTATTTGTTAACGGCAAATCCTAACCTAATAAAAGTACCTAACATTTAATATTTTTTGGTCTTCGTAGCGTTTACATCGTAAAAATGACTACAAGACATTATTTTCCAAACGTACAGGTAGTCTTTCCACTATACCCTATAACTATACATAAACTTTCACTGTCAGGTTTTTAAATGTATGGGACGTGGGCATTCTTCTTTCAATGTTAGTATTTTGTAGGATGTCTTAGTAATATTAATCTCGACTTGTGTCCTGCTTTTAGTAAGAGATTGGACAGATAGGTTAGTGGAGGATACACACATGTTAGATTAGGTCAGCAAGATTCGGTACAGCCGGGCGGCAAAATCGAATAGGTAGCTATTAAGTAGATATATTAAGTTCGGGAAAAAGCGGCTCCGCTTAGCTTGAATTGGGTCGGTTTTGTTGTTCGATAAATACCTAATGCCGAATCGAATGTGCGGACTCGAACATATTGTGTATAGGTACCACCCCAGGTTAGGTTCTAAGACTATGGTCAACCACACGTCACCGACGTTACGACGATACCATAGAAATATTAAAAAAAAACCGTTCGATCCGTTCTTACTGCTACGAGATAAACTATTGCTCGTACTGTTACTTTTACGTAGTACTTTTTAAACTTTAAACTTTTTCGTTTCTCTTTTTTTTTATTATTTTTATGAATATAATGAGTACCGTACTAGGGTTTAGGCTAATTTTATTAGTGTGTGTATATTATGCAGAATAAACAATTTTTCTTTCTTTATTTCTATCATCCAAATTTACTTGTAGCGGCGAGCGGCGCGGCAGGCGGTGCGGCGACGGCAAGCGGTGCGTTTTACACGCCACGAACCCTCGGTAGCGGCTAGCGGCAGCGGCCGAAGTGGACGTATTTAGGTAGTCAGAACGTGATCAAAATTATGGCGTTATCAGAATTATCCCTTCTGTGTTTAGAAACCAGTATATTTTTGAAACAAGATATTTTTAATATGAGAGGAGTGCAGGAACTGAATAAAGATCGATTATTAAATGGCGAATTTCGTAACCTATACGAAGGTTACAGAAAATATCCGGATAAGTTTTATGAGTGCACAAGAATGAGTGTGGAAATATTTGATTATATTCTATACTTATACTCGGTATCCATTACTGCCACAAAATCGTCTACAATTTTTTGTTTATAAGTTCGCCGCCGAGGTCACACCTACACCGCTATCCACGCCGCTCTGTTTCGTGGCGTCGCACTTATTCGCTTGTACTTTTGATCTCGCCGCTCCCCACACCGCGCGCCGCTGCAGCGATTCGCTCCGACAAAACCGCGCGCGTTTTCGCTATGAGCGGCGGCTCGTGGCGTGCTTCAAACATTTTCATACTTTTGTTCTTACCGCTCGCCGCCCCGCGCTTACGGCCCATTCACGACTTCGGTCTGTAGCGATACAGACGCGATACGCACGCGAGTCAGACGCAGCCTGTAGACTTTCTATGTAGGATAAAAGCGCTTCGTCGACGCACGTTTCCAAAACGCGCGTCGTCTGCGCGTTTAAAATACGCCGTGTGCTAGGGGCCTAAAGAATATTATCTATTGACACAACATTATTCCGTACTTACAAAATTGTTCAGCATTTCATTTAATATCTGTTAAGGGTTTGTGGAAATCATTATTTTACATAGAAGACGATTTTCAAAACTATTGTTTCGAAAAATAATAGTTGAAATAATTGAAACGCTATCTGACTTTTTCCTGACTACGTAAATATCTAATAAATAAATTAATAAACTCACCCAAACAGGATCTTTTGCCCAGACTGAAGCCGACGAAGGAGCCAGGGTTGACAGGCATTCCTGGGTCCAGCCATCTCTCTGGTCTGAACTGTTCCACATCTTTGCCCCAAACAGGATGCCGATGGGCTCCGAAGAGCAGAATCACGCATTGACTGCCTGCGCGCATCGTGAAGTTTTCTAGAGAGAGTAAAATCGCGTTTTAGTCAAATACTAGCCACCCGCTCCTGCTCCGCACGGTTTTATGACGTGACAAAACACCCAGACTTCTTTATTGTATAAGTATGTAAGTTTGATATTATGAATTATACAGATAGCCTTCCAGGAATAAATTATCTAAATTATGGTGAAAATTGTATCAAAATCCGTTACATAGTTACGGAGAACCACGTGGTCACACAGACAGACTAGAAAATCATTACCGCCCGCCGGACAGTACACCCACAGGAGTGCATTATGACTCTGCTTCTTTAAATCTATGTATTGAAATGCTGTTGGTAAGCGCATCACTTCAGAACAGCTGTACCGGTTTTGCACCACTGCTCCCTTTTAACCTTTGCTTTTTACGAAATCACGTTTTCTACCTCTCATACTCAGCCTAAAATGTTCCCACTGCTGGGAAACAAGCCTCCTCTCTGTGAGAGGGGGTGGGCCGTAATCTACCACGCGGGCGCAGTGCGGGTTGGTAGATGTCACATGTCTTTGAATTTTTGTTTCTAGGACATGCCGGTTTCCTCACGATGTTTTCCTTCACTGTTTGAAAGCAATGGTGATGATATTTATTTACACAAAGTAAAGCGCCTGACTGGGTTCGAACCTACAACTCGTAAATCGCGGCCGTGACCACTGGGTCACCGTTGCTCTATCTCTAAACTAAGTAAGTTCTTGTATTTATAATTTACTAGCGGTCCGTCCCGGCTTCGCACGGGTGAAAAAAAAAGCCTATATTAATCAGTGATAATGTAGCATCCAAATGGTGAAAGAATTTTTAAAATCGATCCAGTACTTTTTGAGCCAATTCGTTACAAACATACATACAAACCTTTTCTCTTTATAATATTAGTATAGATAAAACAACAGACGATTGACATTGACCATTCATTGATATTCTATTGAATTAAATATCTTTTTGTAATTTATTATGCTGAGCAAAACATAGACTGCAGTCGTAAAACATAATTCATTTACCTCATTTGCATAAGACACGAACATTTACCTACTTATCTTCTTTTTAAATGATTTTACGATTAATTAGGAGTTTCAACAACAACATAGGGGTAAGCTTACTTAGCCTGACGTCTTTTTCGACGTATCTCAGGGTAACGGGTCCTGTGGTGAAGATTCGCAGACTCTCTTTAATCACCGCCTCGGTGTAGACAAGCTTCTGTAGGTCTTCCTTCTCAACATCTCTGTCTGT
Organism: Globia sparganii; assembly: GCA_949316385.1. NCBI lineage: Eukaryota > Metazoa > Arthropoda > Insecta > Lepidoptera > Noctuidae > Globia > Globia sparganii. The sequence continues at coordinate 8,810,300 of OX438675.1, read as the reverse complement.
AGCGAAGACTTCTTTGATTCTGAAAGTAGAACTTTCGTTACTTTTGTTTCCTTATGCTTCTCTGACAGAGTTTCGGTCTAAGCGGCCAACGACAACGGAGACTAGCTGACTATGCAGAAGGCATTAAAGCACCGCCTAACAGCAGCCCACGACTAAGCTATGTACGTGCAGGTATCCAAATCCTAATCCAAAATATGTTCGTCACATATGAAACTTACTCTTGATATATCTTGTCTTGCACTTCAGGATGTGTGCCCAACAGTATCATGATATAGCTCAGCAAGCTCGATGACGTATCAAAGCCAGTCACGATGGCAGTGTCCACCTCTTCCCTAATCTCTTTATCAGTCAACGCGTTGTCTTCTGATAACTCCAGGAGAAGGTCCAGGAAAGGCTTGTATTTTGTACCTGTGATGAAGAAAAAAGTGAGTGTTATGTGGAATAGTAAGGTGGGATTATTCTGCCGATAAATCGATAACAGATAATCTAACCCCCTAACCCTTTTTAACGGATAGGTAACCTAAAGTCACGTTCCATTTCGAATCGAACATTTGAACTTCAGAATTAGAGATACGAGGAAACTTGTTGCAAAAACTTGTTTCTAATAGTACAGGGTGTGGTAATAGGTAGTGTGGTAGGTAAGTTGTTTATGTAATTACTAACAGATTGGATTGTATTTTATGTAAAACTAGCGGCCCGTCCCGGCTTCGCACGGGTGAAGAAAAAAAGAAAAAAAGGCCTATATTAATCAGTGATACTGTAGCATTCAAATGATGAAAGAATTTTTAAAATCGGTCCATTACTTTTTGAGCCAATTCGTTACAAACATACATACAAATCTTTCCTCTTTATAATATTAGTATAGATAAATGACTAGTATTATTACAGGTAGGTTATCACTAATCTACATTGTCTTCACATGATCTGACCAAGATTATTAGATTACAAATAAATTATTCTTATTCTTATTATGTCTGGACTTTTCGATCCTTGAGTTTGTTTCGCCATTTTTTATCAGTGGTAGTCAGATAGGAAATGTCGACTCTATCTAGCTTATTATTAACCGTCTTAAAAAAAGGAGGTTCTTTTTATAATATGACGTGCAACAGTGATTCCGATATAATAATAATAATATTTTTTTATTTATTTTCACTCCAAAATCACAAACATCAGTGTTGCCCTGGCTCTTGTACTAGGAGGTCCTGTATTACAAGAGCCAGATAGATATCCTTTTACAGAATAAACAATTTTATTTCATTTCACTACCTGGTACGAGCCTATCGATTCTGTAAAAATCTCACCGTGATAACATAGGTGAAGTGAGCGTGAAGTATACTATCCAATCAAGGCAATCCCTAACATCAGAATGGAATGACAGCTCACTTCACCTTAGTTTTCACGGTGAGATTTTTACAAGATAGCACTGCTGGTATGTATGGTCAATCAATACCAATCGATCTGTTTATTTCTCATGTATGAGATGGTACATTTTGTAGGTAACAGTGGCAGAAAGTACTTACCAGAAGTATATACACCGTTACTTATAGCTGCTTTCTTCCTTTGTATCACCTTAAATAGAAAATATTTCTGAATAACATAAAAAACCTATTTGCATACCTACTATCTTTATTTGGTTTATAACTTTAAAAAACTACTCGAGAGTCTTTAAGTCAGGCAAGATCTATGATTGAATGAAATCTATGATTACAATAAACATCCGAATTGAGAACCTCCTTTTTTGAGGTCGGTTAAAAAAAAACAATGACACATAAAATGTTGTAATACTTACTTGTGAAAGTCTGGAACAAAATGTCTTCCATGTATTTTGTGTTGGGTGTTGCTAGCCGCGCCACAGTATTTTACTATTGCAGCTCTCTTCGTGTCTTTGTTAAATTATACCTAAATTGTTCATAATAAAACTTTCACAAAATAAAGTTATTTACCTTATCAGACATATCATTGAGAATTTTCGCAAGTTCATCATGCCGTTTCTGAAGGCCACACAATTTAAATATTGTGTCACTTTGGAGCCAAAACTTCTGGAACCTCCGAGTAATAATATTCAAAATCTCGTCTACAGCATTCATGTATTTCTGGATGAAGTGCGAATCCTCGAAACCAGTTATTCCAAAAGCAGTCACTAATGTCAGACAGAGAAAAACAATGTTTTGTTGAATATTAATTAGATTCTTTAGTTTTTATCTCGCGCGTTAAATCTCGCGCGCTGGTTTGACGACTTCCAGCCTTCCGAAAAAGCCGGATTCCATAAAGTCTAGCACCTTAGACCACATAGATACGCTGTGACAGGTTATACAGAAGACCGAGGAGTATAACCTACTCTGCTTAACGTTTGTGGGAAGATCGGAGACGCTACAATCGATGTCGAGGACGAATATGTTTACCTAGGACAAACTGTCCAGTTGGGTAGGTCCAACTTCGTGAAAGAGGTCAGTCGTCGAATCTGACCGAGCTGGGCAGCGTTTGGGCAGCTACGCAATATCTTCTCTAGACGAATGTCTTTGACCAGTGCGTGTTGCCAGTGATGACCTATGGCAATGAAATGTGGTCACAATGGTCCTTATTAGAAGGCTGAAAGTCACCCAAAGGGCAATGGAGAAGCCTATGCTTGGAGTTTCCTTGCGTGATCGAATCAGAAATAAAGAAATCCGCAGGAGAACCAAGGTAACCGACTAGCCCGAAGAATTGCCAAACTTAAGTAGCAGGGCAGGGCACATTGCTCCCAGAACAGATGGGTGATGGGGCCGAAACATTCTGGAGTGGCGACCGCGTATCAGTAGACGTAGCGTTGGAAGGCGTCCCACAAGGTGGACCGGCGACCTTGTGAAGGCCGCAGCTACCCGTTGGATGTGAGAACCGGTCGAAGTGGAGGTGATTGGGGGAGCCTATGTCCAGTAGTGGACGTCTTTTGGCTGAAATGATGAATTTTGATATCTTATTTTAACTTCGCTTTTTGGTTCATTTGGAGGCAATCGACATAATTACAACTAGTTCACATTTTATTAATCTAACATCAGTCAGGACCAAAATATGAGTTTATTGAATAGCTCCTGATCGATCTTCTGCCATGTTGGTTAGAAGAATAATAATAATATACATTTATTTCACAAAATGAGGTACAGTCTAAACAGTTACAATATTTATAGCCAACTTACAGGGTAGAAGAAGAGTGTCCTGGCGTCCTAACTAGGTTACACGGTAACCTGTATTAAGGTACACCAGCCCAATAATAATGTTGCTAAAGGGGCTCATTGATTTCCTTTTAACATTAAAACACCGGGAACTAAGCGCAAGGGTACATACCCTTACGCTTAGTGTGCGCTTAGTTCCCGGCTTTTTTTGATGGCATGTAGATATAAGCGCTTATATACTTCGCTGAATTTAGTCGCATAAATTCAGAAGAAACTTTAGAAGCAAATTAGAAGCTTCTGATCACACTGTCCTTATTTATTTACTGAATCAATTACCAGTTAAAGCGCAACGAAGTCGGAACGTGTCTTGTACGAGGATGGCTCCAGTATTGTCCAGACAACAAAAAAAAAACTATAATATAGTAGTTTTGTCCCAAAGTTATGGGCATGCATATCATATACAGCTCTAAAATATTGAGCATAACTTCTTTTTCTTTTGTCATTTCGTATGGCCAGCACATCAAGTTACCCGAAACGTCAAATTTTCCCTATCAACTTTGAACTTAAACCTACTTGTAGTCATTAGTCATTAGTCATTTATTCATGAACAATAAATTGTATATTAAATTATACGGTATAAAAAAAGAAATAATAAAGTACATAAGGAAAAAAAAAATCACTGAATATTACAACAATCCATACATACAACATATATAGGAAATTCTTTATAGATCTTCAACAGCATAAAGACACTTATTCAACAGGAAATTTATAAGTTGATATTTAAAAGAGCTTGAGTAGATGGCGCTTTTTATATTTAGAGGCAATTTATTAAATAATATAACCGATTGATATCTGGGACTGTGCTTCACAATATTCAAATTTGGCTGTAACTTGTAACGTTTAATGTCTTGTCTACGAGTGCCTTCTCTAATCTGTCGTTCTTCTGCTGTCTCATATTCATGGATATATTTGGCCATGTTACTTAGAAGTACAAATACATAAATGCTCGGCTTTGTAAGTATATTCAGATTAATAAAATGTTCACGGCAACTCTCTCTTTGCGAGATACGGACTAATGTGCGAATTGCGCGTTTTTGTAACACAAAAGCTCTTTTGATATTATAGTCATAACTATTTCCCCAAAACCTTATGCTTTATCTAATTTTTGATTCTATCAACGCGAAATATACCATTTTCAATTGCTCAATGTTAATTTCTGCTCTAAGTGCTCTTAAAGCATAACATGCGGAACATACTGATGCATTTATAGCATTTAATTCTGTTTTCCAATTTAGCTGTTCGTCTATATGTATTCCTAAGAATTTAACTTCCTTGACGAGAACAATTTTGTCGTTATTAAAAACAGCCTCCAAAACGTCCCTATTTCGGGCTGTCGTTCTAAATAATAGTATTTTGGTCTTTGCAGTGTTGATTAACAATTTATTCATAGTAAACCATACATGAAATGCTTCTAATGCTGCATTTACAATCTCTGTTAATTTATCTATGTCATTTGCTGCAACTATGGCATTTGTGTCATCTGCGAAAATTACTATATTAATGTCAGGTAAAATTGTATTCATGTAATTAATTAAGTCATTCATAAATAAGATAAATAAAACAGGGCCTAATATAGATCCTTGCGGGACGCCCGTAGTCATCATTACTGTTGCTGATTTGTATACCTTTTTGTGGCCATTATGTGTTTTGTCAATTTCAACGAACATTTTTCTGTTTTTGAGATATGAAGAGAATAAATTCAAGGCCTTACCTCTTATACCATAACGCGTCATTTTTTTTAAGAAGTAATTCATGGTCTATAGTGTCAAACGCAGAACTTAAGTCGAGAACAATTCCGGCTACCCTCAGTTTATTATTTATTTTTCCTATTACGTCATCAAGTAAGGTATTTAAGGCATCTGAAGTGCCAACACCTTTTTGATAACCGAACTGTCTTTGGTTAAACACTCTATTTACACGCAAGTGAGCCAAAAGTTGTTTATTTAAGATCTTTTCAAATATTTTTGACAGGACTGGTAGCAAAGAGATAGGCTTGTAGTTTTTAGGATCAGATCTACTGCCTTTTTTTAGACTTTAGCGATGAAGTTGAAAATCTATTAAAGGTATTTTACAGATTGTAGTAGCTTGATGTGCTGGCGTCTGTACATTCGCTGCGCACAGCACTTGCATTTCACTTTTTTATTCGGGAATACAAAACTATACCTACGTCCTCACGCACGAAGAGCCACGAGCGACTGAAATCAGCAACTAAATGCGATTACACTTTCTTACATGCGTTTCTTATTAGGCTTCTAAATGATTCAGTCAATCAGAAACCATCCATGCTTCTGAATTTAGGATGCTAGCTTGCTGAATACGATTATACTTGACTAAATTCAGTAACGATTGAATTAAGACGACTAAATTCAGCGAAGTGTAATAAGCACTTTAGTAGAAGGTCAGGTAAAAGGGTTGTCATACTTACAGCAAAATGTCTGCAATGCATTGGTCCTCAAATATTCAGTGTGGTCAAAGGGCGCTTGGGCTACTTGAACTTTCAATTTCTCGACCAATTTTCTTGACTGGCTGTTGAAAACCTCCAAAAAGCTGAGCATCACTGGCAGGCTGAATGCAGGGGTCAGTAATCTGCGATGGCGTTTCCAAACTTCACCTGGTCATAATGTTAGAATAATTGTTTATGTCTGCTTTGCGTAAATTCGCTTTTAAAGCCCTTCTATATTCGTAAGAAGGATGGCAGGGCAGGCAAAGGAAGATGAAGCACAATTGATATCAAAATCCCTTTTTTGTCTGCGGTTTTGTGGACCATAGTGTGAAGAAGACTGAGACTGATGTATACTTATAAACGTTCCTACAGATAAGAATGAATGGTAACCCAGGTAGTTGTATAGACGCCAACACATCAAGCTACTACAATCTATCAAATTTCTTTAATAGATTTTCAACTTTATCGCTAAAGCATAAGGTTCAAAGTTGATTGGGAAAATTTTACAGTTTCGGGTAGCTTGACTTGCTGGCGTCTGTACCTACTATTGAACTATCGTCATCAACATTTGTTTTACTAACCTGAAGATGTGATGAGTCCTTCTCCCAGCCAAGACTTGGCATAATCGTACGCAAAATGTTTCTGTAGACAAGCGTTCGCAGCTGTTAGAGCGTCCTCCGGATCTGTTATCACTAAGATGAAAAGAAAAGGTGTTGAGATTTCAGTAATCTTGCGATGCAATTTTCCTTTTTATTGAATCATGATTTTTTTCTTTTTTCACTAGAGTTCCATAAACTAGAAACTTATAATGGTGCCGATTCCTTTGTTCAAAGTCAAAGTCAAAGTCAAATAATTTATTTCAAATAGGCACTTAAAAGGCACTTTTGAAAAAAAAAAGGACAGAAGATAAATTTTAGATTAAGGTGCAGCGCAGACGACAGACTTTTTATGCGATCGAGTCTGCGGCGCACAAAAAGTCTGCATGGCGCGCAAAAAGTCGGCCGCGGATTTTTCACAGACTCAACGCACACGACGCACATCTTCGATCATTCTGTCGGCAGAGCTGTAGGGACGTAGACGCTATGGAAATCGTGCAGAGATCGCGAAGTATTATTTTGATAATAAATCGCGCCATGATAATAGATCGCGTGCGTTACGTCCACCCCTAGCAAATGTAGATTGCCGACTAAAGTGTGCGCCGTCTGCGTTAGCGCGCGTTGAAGCAAACGTTCCATTTTTTTCACAGACTTTTTGTGCGGAGCGGCGCGGCGCGGCGCGTCGTGGTCTGCCCGAATTACACGGATTTTTTGTGCGCCGGACTTTTTGCGCGTCGTGTGCGTTACTGCATATAATTGCATAGGTTCTATTTTCACAGACTAAAAAGTGCGTCACGGATAGTTTGTCGTCTGCGTTGCACCTAATCCTTTCAAATTAATCAGTGCGTGACACTACTCCATACATGTTTAGACTTGATTAAAACTTTCCTACTAAAATTTGACAGTACGACCAGGACCCACCCAGGATGTGACGGGGTGGGTCGGTAAAAGCAAGAAATTTCTCGCGAAGGAAGTCACGGGCAGAAGCTAGTTACAAATAGAAAGCAAATGGCGTTTATTGGCACACCAACAAATAAAAACAAAATTACGTGAAATATTATGCTTGTGTCGGAAGGGCTTCAGCTCAGCATTTCAGGTGGCAACGCTTGGACTACCTTACAGTATTTTCAGCTGCTACTCTTACGTAGGTGCCCCGTTTACACTTGCGTAGCTTTTATGCCTTAATTATGTAACATATTTGGTAATGCGTGTGACTCTGGTTATACGAGTACTAAAACCGATGTTATTTAAAATTTTATTGATATAATAAAATTTAATTAAATAAGTCTAAAGTATTCGACTTCGGTGTCTTGTTTGTATCGTTATAGCTGGCGTTTTTATCGTAGTTGAGTTTTAGTTATTAGTTATTATACTATTTTATGCAATTTGATACGGGCTATAAATTGGTAAGCAGACTAAATAACATTTTAAAAGGATTATTAATGTTATTCAAAGCAGTCACAGTGAATCATAATTGTTTTATTCTTTTTTGAGGTTCACGCATGTTTAATTACAGATACTTGTATTCAAAAGTACTCCTTCTTATGTGTCTTTTTTTACGATAAGTACCTAACATTTTTCTTCCGCTATAAGCCGCCACATTGGATTTTATGTGACCTAGGCCCGCACCTTAATTGCGTAACACACTATTACTCTCAATTTGAATCATTTCGAAGCATATTGCTAATCCATTGCTCCATATGTTCGAAAAGTGTGTCTGCTCAACAACGTGAATAACGCAATGAATGTTGTTGAACTGTCAAAATGAAACCTATTGCTACTGATAGTGTGTTACGCAATTACCCTGCCGGACTCCACTAAAGCGGAGATGTGCGGAGCGGAGCGGAGACGTGCAGGAATCGACCAATCACAATGGTTGAAATCCTCATCGCGTCACTCGTCTCGTTTGTGATTGGACTATTCCTGCAGGTCTCCGCTCCGCTCCGCTCCGCTCCGCTCATCTCCGCTTCGGTGTAGTCCGGGCCTGACCTGTGGAACAACATGAGGGTTCCAACGAAACACCTTTTTCCAAATACAACGAGAAAGTTAAGAGCTACGTATGAGTGAACAGATGAACATACATATATTATACATAGCCTGTTAAAATTATAACCCTTCTTTGGCTTTGCCGTATTCGGGTAAATTGTAAGAAGTACTAGATACGGCTACTTCGGACATAAACGGATTGAATGTAGCATGCAAACGCTCTATGCGTCTAGTTATAAACGCAGCCTATTGCAGACAGGGCAGCGGGATTGTCCGAAAGGGTTACCGCTACCCCGGAACATAAAGGGCTAAGGAAGGAACACGGGTGGGTTTTAGTCAGTAAGAGTCTGACACTCACTTCTGCTCCACCCAGAGCGGGAGGGGTCATTTGATGATTTTTTCAACCTCAAAAAAAAAAAGCCTATTGCAGACCACTGCAATAGTACCTACTGAACATAAGGCTCTCTCAGGCTGCGCCACAACACCCTGACCTCCACCTTCCGCATCCAATCTGTCCCAGCTACCTTTTTGAGGCTGTCGGTCCATCTAGTTGGGAGGCATCCCACACTACTCTTGCCGATAAGCGATCTCTCTCCACTCCAGAAGGTCTACTCTGTAAGTACGTCAACGAAGATACGGCCCGTTCGAAAGTAGTTGAACCGACAAAACAAGTGTCAAATTAAATTTTTTGTACTGGCTATAACTCATCGGGCGTACAGACACGTGTTGTCATTCGTTTATAGTTCGGATACCGAACTAATTTTATGTCCGTAAGTGTGACACGGAGAAGGAAACTCCCGTTACTACGGCCTAAACTATGGACTTCGTGCTAATGGAATAGACTCCTTGGACTCTTTCTACGGTCTAGGTAGCACGAGTTTAATCATCTTTCGCTATGAAATCCTACACATATAATAAACGCGAAAGCTTATGATGTTTGTTACTCTTTCACGCAAAAACTACTAAACAGATTTGAATGAAATTTAGCACACGGATAGTTTATAACCGAGATTAACACATAGGATACTTTTTATTCCGATATTCCCACGGAATCGAAACATGTATGGGTGAAACCGCGGGGCGCTGCTACTGATAAAATAATAAGGGTTTATCTGGAACTTACCATAGTAAATCCTGTATCCAAATATCAAGGTGACGACTCCGCCGTGTTTCATAGCTTCGACGGCTACGTTCTTTACAAGGCGCCATAAATCTGCCAAAGAAGAAATAGTATGAGTACGTTTGTATCTATTTCTACGTTAACCGCACAGATCGATCGATTAGGTTAAGCTGCCCTTGCCGCGGTTGGTCTGTGGATGGGTGACCATCTTTACATTCCGAGACCCCTCCGTACCTACCTCGGAAAGCACGTTAAGCCCTTGGTCCCGGCTGTCATTCGTGGATCTTTGACAGATAGGCAGTCGCTCCATGTAAAATACTGGTATTCAGGTGCACCCGGTTAGACTGGAAGCCGACCCCAACATAGTTGGGAAAAGGCTAGGCAGATGATGATTAATTAAATCACAGACAATGCACAGCCCGAACCGCTGGGCTCATGAAATTTCGTTCATGAGTTAGTACCTTATAATTGTAACGTATGTAGGTACAGTAAGCACTAAGAGCAGTGATGGCCTATTGGTGTGGTCGCGACTTGCGAGTTGTAGGTCGTAGGTTCGAACCCAGACAAGCACTTTTCTTTGTGTAAATTATTTCATCACCACTGCTCTCAAAATGGTGAAGGCTAATATCGTGAGGAAACCGGCATGTCCTAGAACCAAAAAAATTCGAAGACATGTGACATCTACCAACCTGCACTTGGCTTGCGTGGTGGATTACGGCTCACTTCATCTCACAGAGAGTAGGCCTGTGTCTCAGAAGTGGGAACATTATAGGCGGATTATGGAAGTGAGGGGAAAATGGGGATGAAAGTTTGAATACCACAAACGGTAATAAAAACAAACATAGATAGATCTACCTAAGTGAAGTAGGTACATACCTACTCACCTCCCTGGTGGGTTCCCGCATTGTCGAGGAGGGGGGGCTCAGTAGCCGTGGCTTGGTCACCCACGGTGAAGCGAAGAGGAACCCGAGGAGGGGCCACTAGCCAGGGCTTTTGCCTGTAAGCCGACGACGTAGCGGCCAACATGTAGGTTGCGGTGCCGCTTAGGCGACATCGCAACTGAGACGGGCCGCGATGCTGTATGGGAGGTATCGCGCCTGAGGGTTGGAGGCCGCGGCGGGAGAGGAGTGCCGGTATTGCGGTGCGCCGCTCGCCCTATCTTCCGCGGCCTTGACATCGCCACCGTCTGATGGGGGACGCGGTGGGGCTGCAGGGGAGGAGGAGTATTGCTATGACGTTGGCCGCTCTCCCTATCCTCTGCGGGCGAAAATTAGCAGGCGGCGCGCGGCGGGGCCAATGATCTGACCCGTCGCAAGGGGACCAAGGATGCCTATGTGCTGGTTTGGTCCCTGGGGTGGTCACGGCCTGCTACGTGTTCTAGTGCGCCGGTGATGGGGAGTACTTGGACAGCCGGGGATCACGGATGAGGCACGCGCTAAAGTTTGACTTCTGATTGTACAAAAAACCTATACAGTGCGAGGTCAGATAAAACTGGAAATGTATAGCTTGATGTGTAGCCGTGTGTACAAACCTTGCCTTGTCCTGGCAATTATCCAATTTGGTGCTGTCATTCGGAAGTTATGCGCATACAGATATTTCAGTGACTTTGTTTTATACCATGTAAGGATGTAACGATAAGGATAAGGAATCAAAGTCCTGACTGATCAGGGTTGCCAGTTGTAGTTTTGTTTCCCCCAAATTTGAAATATTTTTTCTCCAAAATGATACAACTTTTACCCAAAGGCAAAAACTTTGTAGTGGAAAAAAAAACCGCCCGACTTCATATCAGTTGTCGTACCCCCAGCGATCAGCGCAGTGATACGAATTTTTTTTTTTCGAATAACCTGATAGAATACAGCGTAATTAATAAAAAAAAAAAACAGATTAAACGAGCTGTGGTATTTGGTCGTAAATATACGACCCTGCGAATTTTTAAATTTATAGATTAATCCGACGTAAGCGGTTAAAAGTTTAAGCAATTGTAACCATTGGGGAACAGTTTTTAATGATAAAAATAAAGTAGACTAACCTAACTGAAGACAACATCGACATAATTATATAAAAACTTAAAAAAAAACTACCGACTTCCAAAAAACACTACAAAGTGAAAAATAGCTTTAATTTCGGAAGTCGGAGTCGTTGGTTCCGCATTTTCTTTTATTGACACCGACTTCCGAAATTAAAGTTATTTTTCACTTTGTAGTGTTTTTTGGAAGTCGGTAGTTTTTTTTGTAAAAAAGTTTATTATTTTTCACTTTTTAGTGCCAGTTTGTAACTTGTCTAAGTTACAATAGCCTAATGTCAACTGCTCATCACCTTTTACAAAATATTGCTTTTCCCGATGCAGGGACGTTAATTGTTGAGGAGTTCTCCTTGTAAGAACCAGGAGAACTGGAGCTGATTGAGAAGTCACTATCAGCTCCACTTCACGATATGCATTGTGCTTAGCAACAACATTAAAGTACCTAATCGATCGCAAACCGTGAAATATTTATTATTGAATAGTTCCGATGGCCATCTGTGGTCTTCATCATCAGTTCCACTTCACCGAATAGTGCTTTCTGAGAGCAATTGCACGAGTTACTATGAAAAATACCCAAATCGCTATACAAAATTTGAGGGTTTCCCTCGATTTCCATGGGATTCCCTCATCAGATTCCGATTTGGTGACAATGGTGGTCCCATTGTCACCAAATCGGAATCTGATGAGGATACCCTTTCAAATAAAAAAGAATTTTGAAAATCCGTTGACAATTGGCGGAGTATTCGATGAACAAACATACAAAAAAAAACATACAAACATCCGACACCAACAACAACAACATACCTCCTCCTTTTTGTGAAGTCGGTAAAAAGGGCATCGCACGCTCCTTGGTTGAAACTAAATGGACATCAGTAATGTAGTAAGTAGATTTTATTAATTAACCTTCAAGTTAATTATTTCCAGTAATCTATAAAAATAGTTTGAACTTCCAAGCTTCTACTTACTAAAATAGCGTATCATGACGTACATCGTTTTTTTTTTGCTGTCTATAATACCCAATACTTTATTGCATTCCATAATGTGCACATATTACAGTTGGTATGTTAAAACATCGAATCAATATTATGGATCCTGTCGGGCATAGCAAAGTTAAATTTAATAGGAGAGAGGATGAAGGCGCTTTTTGTTAAGAAAAAAATAAATATTAAATTAAAATAGTAGGTATCATTTGCTTTTTTTTTGGTATTTATATTTAAGTATTTATATATTTGGTTATAAATTATATTTATATATTTTTATATATTGCACGATTTACATTATTAACACAATAAATTATAATAAGCAATTTTGTTTAATCTTATGGAATATTAATATTAGTGCACTGTTTATCATATGAATTCTAAATTAAGAGTATTTTAGTGTTTTAAAATAAATGCATACTTATTTAAAATAAAATTTTGGTATTGTGTGAAACTAGTTTTTCTTGTTGTTGAAATTTATCGCTAAAATATTCGTTAATAGTGTAGTAGCTTTTTATTATCAGAAATTGTTTTAATTTATTGATGAAGATATTATTTTTATTAATATTTTTGATGTATTCCGGTAACTTATTGTATATTTTAATGAACTTTACAAATGTACTAGAAGAGTGCATTTTTAATCGTGAAGTGGGTATGTTTAATCTGCTTTCATGTCTAATTGTAATTTTTGTTTGGATATCTCCTCTTTTGGTATAGAATTGTGGATATTTTCGTACAATATACAAATTTCTAGTATGTAGAGGCAGGACAGGGTTAATATTTTTAGGTCTTTAAAGTGGGGTTTACAGGAGTCTGTATCTTTGATATTTATTAAAATTCTAATAATTTTTTTTCTGTAGAGTGAATAATGTAGGCGCGTCTGTACTATTTCCCCGTAGGTTAACTCCATATTTGAGCTTTGCAAATGTGTACACGTAATATTATGTTACCAGTGCTGTTTTGAGGTACGTTGTTTTCTTGATTTCTCGGAGAGCGTATGAAAACTTGGATAATTTCGTTCTTACTTTTTAAATATGCGATTTCCAATCTATGTGTGAATCTATGTCTAGGCCTATAAGGGTGAATTTATTTACTGCTTCTAATTTTGATCCCTTGTATTTGAAACTTATACTTTTAGGTATTTTTTGTCGGGGCTATAAAGTTATTATTTTTGTTTTATTGTAGTTAATTTCAAGGTTGTGTTCATTCATCCAGTGTGTTGCAGTGTCAAGTACCTATAGAACTCAATTTTTGATTTAAATTTATATTATTATCACATGATGTTAAGATAGAGATATCATCGGCGAACAATACACATGACTCATTGATGGGGTTAGGGAAATCGTTTATGTAAACAAGCAATAGCAGGCACCCTATCACATTTCCTTGTGGTATAGAAACGTTTACGGACATGTTTTGGGTTCGAATTAACTCTATTTCTTTTGATTTATGATTGTAATGTTCTATTTCTACAACTTGTTCTATGTTTTTTAAAAAAGATGTGAACCATTCGTAACTTTTCCCGCGGATATAGAATAGAGGTATAGAGGTACACATGACGACATAATATCAAGCTATACATTTCCAGTTTTAGCTGAGCTCACACTGTATAGGCTATTCGTACAATAAGAATTCATCTTATATTGGAAATGAATAGCTTGATAAAATATGTCGACGTGTGTACTCTCATCGATTATCGTCGAATAATTATAAGTAATATAAAAAATACCCAAAATTCTCCATGATTTTTTTCCTCTCTCCAAACATTTCTCCAAATATTTCAATTCTCCAAAATTTCCCCAGGAGCCAAATTTTCTCCCAATCTGGTAACCCTGTCAGACTGACTGATATATCAATGCACAGCCTAAACCGCTGGTCCTAGAGACATGACATTTGGAGGGTGTGTTCTTTGTGAAGAGTGGGTATCCACTAAGAAAAGGTTTTCCGAAATTCCACCCCTAAGAGGGTGAATGGGGGGAGGGTGAAATTTCACGCGGACGAAGTCGCGGGCAGAAGCTAGTTTACATAATAAACCCGCCCCGTTGGTCTCTTGGTCGCAAGCGCGACTGCTGAGCATGGGGTCCTGGGTTCGATTCCCGGGTCGGGCAAAGTGTTATTGAGTTTTTCCATTAGTAATTTCTCAGTGACAGCCCGGAGTTTGGAAGTTGGTGGTGTGATACCCCCGTGCCTCGGAAAGCACGATAAGCCGTTGGTCCTGCGCCTGATCACTCTCCGGTCGTGTCGGATTGCCGTCCCATCGGACTATGAGAGAGAGGGAAGAGGGAGTGCACCTGTGTCTGCGCGCACACTTGTGGCTAATCACTGTTGAGATTGGTCACCGTGGCTGAAATAGGTTGCGGCTATTACATAATAAAAGAAGGAGAATTAATCATACAGCATGACAACATTCGTAACTAAATATCATAATCAGCCTAGAATATTCCCACTGCTGGGACACAGGCCTCCTCTCTTCGAGAGGGAGTTGACTGTAATCTACCATGCGGGCCCAGGGGAGCTATTCTCTAAGGATACAGCCTTGCGGACAGCGCTGTCGCAACTGTCAAACCCACCGCGACAGCGCTGCGACAGCGCTGCCCGCAAGGCTGTATCCTTAGAGAATAGCATTGCAGTGCAGGTTGTCACGTCTTAGAATATTTTGGGTTCTACGACACGACATGTTCGATGAACTACATACCAACTACGATTGTATAATAAAACTAGCGGCCTGTCCCGGCTTCGCACGGGTGGACATTTATTTTTTAAACATTTTTTTTTTCTTTAAATTAAAAAAAGCCTATATTAATCAGTGATAATGTAGCATTCAAATGGTGAAATAATTTTTAAAATCGGTCCAGTACTTTTTGAGCCAATTCGTTACAAACATACATACAAATCTTTCCTCTTTATAATATTATTATAGTATAGATAAGAATGTTTGGAAATATGCTGGTCCTTCTTTTGCACTTGTCAAAATCACTTCAATTCATTTGACCACTGTTCACTCTTAACTCCGATTAACCTTCTCTCGACTGTAAATACGATTTAACTGACGAAAAGTCGCTGAGTTTCGGTTTACATATATACCATCGGATATCGAAATTTCTAGTACCAGAACACTCTAGAACATTCAGATGTAGATTACTTCGATCTGGATCTTCTAGACCAATTACAGGAGTTTTACACATTTTAGAAATTTCTAGATCATTCCCGAAATTTTTAGAACTTTCCAGAACCTTCCAGATCGACTACAACAGTTGTACACAATTTGGAACTATCTAGATTACTCCAGAAAGTTTTAGAACATTCTAGATCATTCCAGAAATTTTTAGAACTTTCTAGAACATTCCAGATCGACTATAACAGTTGCACACAATTAAGTGTTTTTTATATCATTTCCGGAAGTTCTCATGAGTTAGAAGAGGGCAGATATATATTTTTCTACATTTTCACCACCCACAATCACCCACTTCCACCCACCGCGACCAAACTCCCTTACTCCCACCGGGAGACCAAGAGGTATTTACCAACCCAACGGGAAGTTGATTGGAGTTAGTGGAGATAGAGAAAATCCTGTCTTTACGTACGCACATTAGCATTTTATATATATATATATAGATTTAGGTAAGTACCTATCTTTTTAAGTTTTAAAGGTAAGAAAATTTGATAGATGTCACGTCTTAGAATATTTTGGGTTCTACGACACGACATGTTCGATGAACTACATACCAACTACGATTGTATAATAAAATTTAGGTAAGTACCTATCTTTTTAAGTTTTAAAGGTAAGGAAATTGATTATGCTAAAATAGATACTCACCTATCTATATAATTATTTCCCTATTCATTCATTCATTCAGTTTCCGTGTAAGTACCTACTGGTACCTAAACGTTAATTACTGCACTTAAATTAATTGTGAATAAAAAAGTAACATAAACAAAACAATTAAAATAAAAAATAACGTCGTATATTTTTTGGGGAATTCGCTTTCATACTCGTTACTTTGTTATGGGTTTTTCAAAACGGTTTTTCAGTCAAATAATCAAATGTTGCCAGCATTTTGGGCATTATTTTAAGAAATATAAAGACCCTCATTTTGGCAGTTATGTTTAAGTTCAATTTAATAGGAGGCGAACCTACAGCAATCACAAAAAATTCCTGGCATAAATCCGGAATCCCTAGGAGATCCGTTACGGAAAAATTTAACAATACTGCCTTGTGTCTGGCCTGGGTATCGAATCCTGTACTCCATGCTCAGCAGTCCTACTTGCGACCACAAGGCCAACGGAAACGGGACATTCAAAGTTAATATTCAAATTCCGAATTCTTTTAGAAAATTAGAACCATCATTATCTCATGTTACTTGGGCTCGCAACACGTTGCTTCTCTTACATTCTCCTTTGTCTGCCATCACTCCACCCTCCACTCCCTTTCTTTCATATCATCTCTCACGTAATCCGTCTCATCATCATCTGCCTAACCTTTTCCCAACTATTTTGGGGTCGGCTTCCAGTCTAACCGGATGCAGCTGAACATCAGTATTTTACATGGAGCGACTGCCTATCTGACCTCCACAATCCAGTTACTGGGTAATAAGATACCCCTTGGTAAGACTGGTTGTCAGACTTTCCGGCTTCTAACTACCCGTAACGACTGACAAAGATCCACGAATGATAGCCAACGTAACGGCTCAATGTGTTTTCCGAGGTACGGAGGGGTCTCGGTATGTAAAGATGGTCACCCATCCACAGACCAACCGCGACAAGCGTAGCTTAAAATAATCGATCAACCTGTGCCGCTGTTATTGTTTAGCCACGGGCCCCTCTCATAATCCATCTATCTTTAAAAAAATATCTTTTTGAAAATTAGAACCGTTACAAAAGTTGAAAACTGCAGTCCGATTCTGTAACCATCTCACAGTGAAAACTTAGGTGAAGTGAGCGTGGAGTGAGCTGTCAGTGTCATCCTGATACTTAGGGATTTATACTCTTGACAGCTCACTCTAAGCTCACTTCACCTAACTTTTCACGGTGAGATTTTTACAGAATCGATCGGCTGGTAAAAACTACAGGAAGCTTTACAAAAATAAAAAAATAGAAAAAGAATACTTACATAAACCATCACCGATCAGCAAATGAAAATGCCCCGCAATGGGTAGCAGTCCTGGGTACATCGGGGGTAGTTTGTGTTGCCCCCCCTTCACATATACCATCCATGCCCAAATTGCGCAGAGGCACGATAGAACACAGAATAATATGACACCGATCATCCTGAAGATCTCTGAATGACTATAACTAGTTGACTAACACGCAAAGTGGAGCTTCAATTATATATATATGGAAACTGCCGGCATAGCCTTCGGCAAAATGTATCTTCTTTGAGAGAGGCAACTATAAAACTAGCTGCTAGTCTGTTCGGACGTGCTACGTAGGTACCTAAGTAAAAAAAAATCAGCTGTTCCCTATATTTTGACGAGTTATTTGAACTTAAATGTAGGGAAAAGCTGATGTTTTTTCACGATTTCAGGTTTCGCCCCATAGTAAAAGTTGTTCATAATAATGAGTACAATAATAATAATCGTTTATTCTCTCATCACAAAGCTTGCTTAAAGTTGATGTGTACAACAAACGTCTCAGCTGTATTCCACCTCTGTGAGAGACTGGTGCTTGATAAACCTGTGTTACAGAATTAGATTTTACAGAGTGCTGTGCAAGATTCGAAGTTATACATTAGGCATAACAACAAAAATAAAAACTAAGTAAGAGGTGAATAATATGCTTAACCCAAATAAAATAATAAGTAATGACAATAAAAAAATAAAAATACCTACCGAGGGGCCCGTGGCTAAATAATAACAGCCGCACAGGTCGATCGATCAGGTTAAGCTACGCTTGCCGCGGTTGGTCTGTGGATGGGTGACCATCTTTACATACCGAGACCCCTCCGTGCCTTGGAAAGTACGTTAAGCCGTTGGTCCCGGCTGTCATTCTTTGATCTTTGACAGTCGTTACGGGTAGTCAGGAGCCCGAAAGTCTGACAATCAGTCTTACCAAGGGGTATCGTATTACCCAGTAACTGGGTTGTGGAGGTCAGATAGGCAGTCGCTTCATGTAAAATACTGGTATTCAGCTGCATCCGGTTAGACTGGAAGCCGACCCCAAAATAGTTGGGAAAAGGCTAGGCAGATGACGTACCTATAATTCTGCAGAAGTTATTTTCATGTCGTAAGACGATGTGTGAGTGTTTATCTTGTGTGAAGTGTTAGACTAGTAGGAGATGTATGTGAGTAATTCAGATGAGCAGTGTGTAAGTGAAGGTGACTTTTGTGGACAGAGTGCAGCGAGAGTTGTTTATCAAGGAGGTTTGAAACAGCTAAGTTTGTGTGGGGTTGGTCAAAAATTTAGTTTAATTTCAAAACGGTCAAAATATTCTCAGTTTTATGATAGTCTAGGATTTTTAAGTATTTTTTTTATTTTCTTTAATACAGCTTAATCGAGTTATGGATATAGGTTTAGGAATTTATTCGATTTATTGTAAAGATAATGCCCAAGGAAGAAATTGAATCTTTTAGGGAGTGTGGATTTGAATTGAGCCGTGGGACATACCCTACCCTTGCGTAGATTGCCTTTGGGAAGCTTAGCGTCAAACTGCATTTGAGAATGTTTTTTTTTTTTGTAAAGTAAGTAGTATGAAAACTTGTCTGACAGTGAGAGTGTCCCATTCTTTGTATAGGTCAGTAGTCGGAAAACGAAAGGGGAGACCAGCTCCTACCTTGAGTATGGCACGCTGTGCCCTTTCAACTTCGATGAGGTATGTTATTGCGGCACCTCCCCATGATGTGATGCAATAATCAATAAGTGATTGGCATAATGCAAAGCAGACAACAGTGATTAAAATTATACTCTGTACACTAAATAATGTTCTGTAATTATCCCTGCCCACTTACTACATAAGGGCTCCAGGGTACTTATTAGATATAAGCACTACTTATTCTTATTAGGTAAAAGTATCCCGTGAACATTAAATAACTTATGGAAAAAATCCCAGTCAAAATATTGACAAGAACGTACGCACGGTTACACATCAAGCTATACATAACCAGTATAAGCTGACTTCTGATTGTATGAAAAACCTATACAATGCTAGGTCAGCTAAAAATGGAAACGTATAGCTTGATGTTTAGCCGTGTGTACAAATTATAATAAATCACAATACAATACACGAAAATCATAGAAAGGAAAACAAAATTAAAAGCAAAACAGTATGGGTACCTACAAAATAAACAAATAATACAAACTAATTTCAAACAAATCAAAATATAAAAACTTTTTTACAAAAAAAACTACCGACTTCGAAAAAACACTACAAAGTGAAAAATAACTTTAATTACGGAAGTCAGTGTCATTATGGGAAATGCGGAACCAACGACACCGACTTCCGAAATTAAAGTTATTTTCACTTTGTAGTGTTTTTTGGAAGTCGATAGTTTTTTTTTGTAAAAAAGTTTTTTTATTTTTCACTTTTAGTGGGCTAGTTTGTAACTTATCTAAGTTACAATAGCCTAATGTCAACTACTCATCATCTTTTACAAAATATTGCTTTTCCCGATGCAGGGACGTTAATTGTTGAGGAGTTCTCCTTGTAAGAACCAGGAGAACTGGAGCTGATTGAGAAGTCACTATCAGCTCCACTTCACGATACGCATTGTGCTAGCAACCACATTAAAGTACCTAATCGAATCGCAAACCGTGAAATATTTATTATTGAGTAGTTCCGATGGCCACCTGTGGTCTTCATCATCAGTTTCACTTCACCAAATGGTGCTTTCTGAGAGCAAATGCACGAGTTACTATAAAAAATACCCAAATCGCTATAGGTGTGCCTACAAAATTTGAGGGTTTCCATCGATTTCCATGGGGTTCCCTCATCAGATTCCGATTTGGTGACAATGGAACTACCTCGGGAGCACACCCTTTCAAACAAAAAAATAATTTTGAAAATCCGTCGACAATTGGCGGAGTATTCAAACTCAAACTCAAACTCAAACTCAAAGCATTTATTTCAATTAAACCATTTACAGGCACTTTTGAATTGTCAAGAAGTCGGTCAGTCAGGAAAAAATGAAGCTAGTTGCCCATTCCAAAGCGTAGTAGGTACCTATGGAGAAGAACGGGCAAGAAACTCCATGGACACTCTTTTTAAATACACACATCAAAAGTGTCTAGGGATCAAGCATTTTTATGCGGATTTCTTGAGATTGAGATGTGGCTTTGTAATAAATTTATGATTTTATAAATTTATATGGATCCTTTTTGGTGCATTTCATAATTTGAATCAGGAACTGTGAATCAAATTCGAGTAAAAGATGAAAATCAGCTGTCAATATTTTCCCTATAAAAACATACAACGCATTGAAGACATTATTAGTGCTACTGTTTCCCTACTACTGATTAAAACCAACGTTATTATGGAGCGGCGACGTCATTTAAGCAGGGAAGAAATGCTCAGAGCCGTGGGAATGATAGAAGCTGGTTCCCGGCAACGTATTGTGGCTTTAGCTCTGAATACAAGTCAGAGTGTTATCAGTCGACTTTGGACACGTTACCGAAGCACTGGTACCGTGGCTGAGCGCCATGGAGGACGGTATCGCTGCACCACACGGAGACAAGACCGATACATTCAAATCTTAACTCGAAGAGCTCCAACAATAACCGCCATGATGTTAGCCGTGAGGCTTCATCACTCTTCAGGGAACTTAATTAGCGACCAAACAGTCAGAAACCGCTTGCATGAAGTGAACCTTCATTCCCGAAGACCGCTACGGGTACCACCTATAGCAATGCACAATCGTAGGATTCGATATCAATGGGCTCTTGAACACAGAAATTGGGCAGAAGAACAATGGCGTTTCGTGTGCTTTTCTGATGAGTCTCGTTTTGGTATGAGACCGGATACAAGACGTATACGACACTGGAGAACCCCTGGACGCCAACAGCGATTAAAATCCTGCCAGGAAGTCCATCCTTATAGTGGTGGAACCATCATGGTATGGGCGGGTATTTGGATCGGCGGAAGAACTGAGTTGATTTGGATCAGAGGCAACCTCAACGCTCAAATTTATGCTGAGACGATTGTATCAGACGTCATCGTTCCTCTACAAGTGCAAATCGGTCCCTTATTTCAGTTAATGCATGATAATGCACGACCGCACACCGCAAGAGTTGTAAGACAGACTCTCGCCGCAGCTAACATCAATGTCCTGCCCTGGCCTGCTCAGTCGCCAGACTTGAACCCGATTGAGCATGCATGGGATATGCTACAGAGAAGAGCTCTGCCGAATATGGAGGGTATCCAGTCGCAAGAAGACCTTTTTTTGTTGTTGCAACGAACATGGGCGGCCATTCCACAGCGTGATTTGGATGAACTCATTTTGAGTATGCCAAACCGATGTTCTTGTGTTGTTAGTGTTCGCGGTAGAAACACGGATTATTAATTGTTTAATAATAATAATAATAATAATTATTATTATTTATTTCAGATTTCTTACATCCATATTTGTTAGTACACTTGCAAGCTTACAAACTAGTGTTAGTAATAAATAATAGTATTAATAATTGATTGAGCTATAATACGAGTAATAACAATTTAATTAAATAATATATAATAGTAATAATAAAAATTTTATCCTATTTAATTAAACAGTAAGAGGCAGGTCCGGGTGGAATCCCCGATGATGGTGACAAATCACTATACGACTGCATGCAGCTGTATCCAGCGAGCCAGCATCGGAGAGTCCCACCGGTCCGCCAGCACGCGCAGGATGGTGTTGGGACTGTCGCGCGTACGGCGCATGATAGAAGCGCACCGTTTGCGCATGATGGCCGCGAAGCCGTCTGTGTCAGCAGCCGCGAACATCGCGGAGGCGCTGCAGTGGCGCGGCAGCCCCATCAGCACCCGGAACGCGTTATTGTACTGAACGCGCAGATCGCTGTATGCCCGCCTTGTATAGTTAACCCACAGGCTGCAGGTGTAAAAGGACTGACAGTACGCTTTGAAAAGCGCAACTTTGACAGTCCCCGTGCACCGCGCAAACCTGCGGGTCAACATATTGCATCGGACAGACAGCGCTCTGCGCTCCCTTTCAATATCCACACTGTCCTTAAGGTCCCCAGTGACCCAGTGGCCCAAATATTTAAATTGCTCGACTTTGTTAAGATCTGAACCACACAAGGTGAAATTCGGAACGAATGTGTATCGCTTGTTGTCCGGTCTGAAAATCATTATTTCACTCTTTTTCGTGTTATATTTGAGCCCATGAGTCACCGCATAGGACTCACAAATTTTCAGGAGCCTTCGTAAGGCACCAATCGAAGGGCTCAGCAGCACCATATCGTCTGCATAGCTGATGTTATTCACACAAACTCCATCAATATGACACCCGATGCCGGTGCTGCTGAGCTCATCGATCAGTCGGTTGACGTACAGGTTGAAGAGCGTAGGAGAGGTCAGCCCCCCCTGCCTCACCCCGCATTCCAGTCTGCACTCCTCCGAGAGAGCGCCTGCCCATCTTACAAAATTCTTTTGATTGCTATACCAATGCATAAATAATAGCACAATCTCCCTAGGTAAACAAGTTTCATCCCTTAATTTACCCCATAGAATATTATACGATACAAGATCGAACGCTTTCGATAGATCCAGGTAGCATGCATACACGGGGGTCTTTCTACTCGTGTAATACTGGTATGGTAATAAGTTACCCAATAAAATTTTAGAGAAAACTGTTATTTCAGTCTTTTTTTCGAACTTTTGTGTTAGTGGTTCAAATGTCAAAAATCCCTTTATTAGGAAAATGGCAAATTTCTTTATTAATGCAAAGGTGACTTGGTTTATCGTTACTGTGACAAACGAAAACACTTTATTTGATGAATCCTTAAAGAAAATTTTAATTAATATCAATCAGGAGAAAAGTTATTGCAAAAATATATGTTGATCCCTAGACACTTTTGATGTGTGTAATATTTTTACAAAATTATTAGTTACATCATATGTTGAATTTATAATATGTGAGAACGATGTAAAAAATAAATAAAAATCAAGTACGCGTTAAAAGTGTCCAGAGTACAGCAAATAGTAACAAAATAACAATCCAAAAATAAAATAATTAAAAATAAGCCGTGGCAGCTAAAAGATGACCAGCCCCAACTGACGGCGCCCGTTCACGAACATGACGCATGGATCAGCACCATCCAGCTCAACCATTTTGTAGGGAACCGAATGATCCAACACACACGCCACCGTCAGCGAGACACTTGAGCGAGCATGACATACTATCAGCCGCCAGGGCACATTCTAGTCAATGAAAAACATATTACCCGGTAAATGGTAGCTCAATAGTACATAGAACTCACATCTGTGCTATGCAGTTATACAATACAAAGGAAATTGAGTTTATACAATGCAAAGATAGTCTTACAATCTTCAGCAGCTCCAACAGTATTTTCAGGTGTTAATCAATTAGTTGTGGTTGTGGAGCAGGACCAGCATTGAGCCAGGCATTTTTATCAGCGATGTAATCTCCTAACTTATAATATGCCTGCCTACATAGTGTGCGTTTTATACATGACTTAAATTTTGTCTCATTCAGTTGAAGAATGTGGGGAGGTATTTTATTATAACATTTTAAACAGTACCCCATAAAAGATGAGTCTACTTTTGCTAGTCTGAAACCTGGTTGAACTAATAGGTCCCTATTTCTAGTACTAAAATTATGTCTTTCACCTCTTTTGCTAAAAAGATGCATATTTTTCCTTACATACATGATGTTTTCGTAGATATATTGACAAGGCACCGTCATGATGTTAATATCCTTAAACAGTTCCCTTAGAGAATCGCGCTTGCGGAGATTATATATGGCTCTGATGGCTCTTTTCTGCAGAATAAAAATAGAATCGATGTCTGCAGCCCGTCCCCAAAGTAAAATACCGTAAGACATGATACTATGAAAGTAACTAAAATAGACTAGTCTCGCGGTACCTACATCAGTAAATTGACGGATTTTTCTGACAGCATAAGCTGCCGAACTGAGCCGTCCTGCAAGAGATGTTAAATGAGGACCCCATTGTAGCCTTGAGTCGAGCGTGATCCCTAGGAAAACTGTTTTTTCGACGAATTCAAGTTTCTCTTGATTCAATATTATCTCACAATCACTACCCTTGACATTTGGTAAAGAAAATCTTATGCACTTAGTTTTTTTCCCATTTAATACTAAATTATTAGCAGTGAACCAATTTTGGACCTGCAGTAGGGCGTTATTTACGTCGTCAAAATTTGTAGCACGTCTATTTACCTTAAAAATTAAGGAAGTGTCATCAGCAAATAACACCATTTGTGGTTGATTTTTTAATAAATGGAGTAGATCATTAATATATACTAAAAAGAGGACCCAATATCGAGCCTTGTGGCACACCCATTTTTACTGTTAAACCAAGTGAATTGACACCATTTATTTGAACTTGCTGTTGTCTATCATTTAAATAAGAACTAACTAAACTGAGCGCAAGTTTTCCAAGTCCGTAATGTTCAAGTTTCAAAAGCAAGGTTTCGTGATCGACGCAATCAAATGCCTTGGAGAGGTCACAAAAAATTCCTATGGCGTCTTGCGACTCTTCCCATGTGTTAAAAATGTGTTTTAATAAGGTTACACCGATTCGATGAACAAACATACAAAAAAAAACATACAATCATCCGAACATTGTACTTCCTCCTTTTTATAAAGTCGGTAAAAATAAACTCATAATTAAAGAATAACTATAGAAGTCAACAAAAAAGAAAAAACAATTTTTGGAGGATTTTTAGGTATTTTTTAAACTTTGATATTTTGCATGTAATAGGTATCCAATCACACTAATATTATAAACGCGAAAGTTTGTGAGTGTGTGTGTATGTTTTTCGTGAACGGATACTGCTTATGATGACTGGTCGTCTTCCTGACCTTGGTTTTACTGTTGTTATTAGTAATAACTTTTTTTATTTATTTTACTTCGATGGTCCTAGTTTATCATTTGTGACAAGTCACAGCTATGTGAACTGAACCCAGCATTGCATAAAAATGTAAGCTGTCACGCCCTTTATACCTGGAGGCTTTTATTTAGGTAGTAAGTTTTTGTTTACATTTTTAATTATGATTTATTTATTTTTTTGCTTGAGTACGTATTGTTTTTATTGTATTTGTGGGTATATTGGCGTGGCAAGCTGACATATGGAAAATAATTTAATTTAATGTTCTGTGTCCTGTAACGTCAATAACTTTGCATACCTAGTATTGTATACAATCAAGTATTTTATAACTGAACAGACAGCTGTGCTGCTGGGGAGTTTGTTGCGCCACTTCTTCTTCCCAGCGAAAGCACTAGGAAGTGGTGAAGGGCGGGCGTTTTGGGGGGACTGTCTTTTATAATTTTGACGTTCGAAAAGTGCTGATTCTCAGCCTAGTTTGAATAAATGACTTTTGATTTTGATTTTGACTCTTCTTCACGCTCAAACGGCTGGACGAATTTTGATAAAATTTAGTATGGAGGTGGCGGACACCCTGGACTATAGGCTACTTTTTTTTCTCTATATTCTTACGGGATCGAAACTTATGCGGGTGAAATCGCGGGGCGCAGCTAGTTCGTTAATAATGCACAATTATTATTATTGCAACGATGTGCACGCCTGTATCAGACTTGTTTACATGGACCCATCTCAAATGTTGTCTCACTGTGTGTATTCTTTTGTAGCAAAATTTATAATCTCATTAGCATTAATAGTACGGTAACAAAATAAACAACATCTTTGGAAGAAACGATTTTTTTTCTGAATTTTCAATATATCATATAGTTAGTTAAGTACTTAAACTCTTAAAACCATATACTAATAATATAATAATTAATTAACCGAGGGCTGATTTTTCCAACGCCAGATAATTTTATCGGAGGATTAATTTTGAATTTTTGACAAGAATTGTCATATAATAACTGTCAGACGTCAATTTTATTCCACGAATAAAAATTATCTGTCGATTGAAAAATCAGCCCTTATTATTATAATAATTAACATGCCAGTAACATATTCAAATTAATACAACCTTTTTAACAGACAGGCTTGTCTGTCACAAACATTATACGGAAAAAGAAAAATTAAACGAGTACCTAAGTGTTTTTTTTTTAAATGAGTAAGCATTGTATTGCATTTTTTTATATAATTTTGTATTTTAATTTAGATTGTGTTTAGTTTAGTTTGTGATCCTCCTGTACGAGTCGCAATAAATACTTTTTCTTTCTTTCTTTTCTTTCTTTCATTCCTAAAAATATACAAAAGAAAAAATGAAAAATATTAGGCGAATGGAATTTTGCTAGCTTTTTCGGTCGATAAATCATTAATAGGTAATTCCGATGAAATCCGGTTCTCGGAGTAAATCACTTTCAATTCCCAGTATGGTTAAAAAGGTACCTTGTGAAATTCACGACATCATTCTACTAGATCTAATTGTATTTTTTTTTCTAGATGATATTCAAACTCAAACTCAAAGCTTTTATTACAAACTAGCTTCTGCCAGCGACTTCGTCCGCGTGAAATTTTTTGCTCCCCCGACCCACCGCGTCGCATAGCATCGCCTGCCTGCGCTATTACTTCGTTTTCTGACTTTTTTCTTTTTGCTCAACTCCTAAGGGTTCTAGCGTGATGTTTAAAGCCTTCCTCAAGAGTTGGGCTATCAAATGCAAAAAGATTTTCATAAATCTGATCGATACTTCCAGAGATTAGAGCTTTCAAACAAACAAACTCGGCAGCTTTATTATTAGTAAAGGTTTTTCTCATTTTTGCAACATTGTTCATTGATGCTCCGCTACTATTGGTCGTAGCGTGATAGCCTATAGCATTCCTCGATAAATGAACTATCTAACGCAAAAAGATTTTTTCAATTCGAAGCAGCAGTTCCAGAGATGACCCCCTACATACAAACTTCACTTCCCTTCACTGCTCTGCTCCTATTGATCGTAGCGTGATGAAAAGTATACTATAACCTGCCCAGGAGTATGAAGAACAATTGTACCAAGTTTCGTTGAAATCCGTCGAGTGGTTTTTGTTTCTATAACGAACATACAGACAGACAGACAGACAGACAAAAATTTTACTGATTGCATTTTTGGCGTCAGTACCTATCGATCACTAATCACCCGCTGATAGTTATTTTGGAAATATATTTCATGTACAGAATTGACCTCTCTACAGATTTATTATAAGTATAGATAAACCAATTATAAGCACTTTTGAATTATCAAAAGTCGGTCAGTCAGAAAGATGAAGCTAGTTGCCCATTACAAAGCGTAGGTACCTGTGGAGAAGAACGGGCAAGAAACTCCACGGACACTCTTTCAAACATCTTTAAATCATAAAATTGTTACAAAAATCTTGGTTACATCATTCATGTTGAAATCATACACGTGAGGACGATGCAGAAATACGTGCACGTTAAAGGCGTCCGTACTAAAAAGAACAATTCAGAAATGAAAATAAATTAAAATAAGCCGTGGCGGCTAAGAGATGACCAGTCCCTACTGAACACGAACATGACGTATGGATCAGTACCATTCAACTCAACCATTTTGAAGGGAATCTAATGATCCAACACACACGCCACCATCAGCGAGACATTTGAGTGAGCAGTGAGCCGCCAGGGCACTTTCAAGTCAATGAAAGACGTACCCAGTAAATGGTAGCTTTATAGTTTAGGTACATAGTGCTCACACGTGTGCTATGAATTTATTTATTTCTTTAATTAAAACGGTTTAAAACCAATTACAGAAATTAAAGACACAGTTTGCATATACTAAATATGAAATTATACAATATTAAGAGATTGAATTTATGCAACGCAAAGATAGTTTTTTCAATCTTCAGCAGCTCCAACTATATTTTCGAATGTTAATTAATTAGTTTATGCGCCCTTGTGGAGCAGGACCAGCGTTATATTATATACTAGCTTCTGCCCGCGACTTCGTCCGCGTAAATTTTTTTGTTTCCCCGACCCACCCCGTCGCAACGTGTCGCCGGCCTGCGCTATTACTTCGTTTTCGCTTGGCGAAAACTTCCGACTTTTTTCTTTTTGCTCAACTCCTAAGGGTCCTAGCGTCTAGAATATAGCCTTCCTCAAGAACTGGGCTATCAAACGCAAAAATATTTTTATATATGCGACCAATACTTCCAGAGATTTAGAGCTTTCAAACCGTGTTTCAAACAAACAAACTCTTCAGCTTTGTTATTAGTATTATTTTAAAACTATGATATCTCCTAAGATATACATTGAAATCAAATAATGTCAGAGGCAATTTTGTTCAAAATTAAATACATATGTTGAATAACGTATTTATTTGGATAAGGATTAATACCATGTTTATAAAAACACCTTCGCAAATAATGCATTATTTTAGAACAAATTTGGTTAGCATAAAAGAGGTTATAGTGAGCTAACCTTAAAAGATAGACGTATGCTGTCGCGGACTTTTTTTTAGAATTTTTAAAGGGGAACAATTCTGTTATATATGATTTTTGCGAAACTTTAACCGTTTACGCAGCGCACGCAGCGGAAGCTCTCAATAGGAAAAAAATCCCCCGATTTTGAAACATTCTTCATTGGTGCTCCGCTCCTATTAGTTTTAGCGTAATGATATATAGCCTATAGCCTTCCTCGATGAATGGGCTATCTAACACTGAAAGAGTTTTTCAAATCGGACCAGTAGTTCCTGAGATTAGCGCGTTCAAGCAAACAAACAAACAAACAAACTCTTCAGCTTTATAATATTAGTACTTATAGATTATTTATAGTTATATTATAATATTAATCCTTTAATTAAAACTGCTTAAAACCAATTACAGAAATTAAAGACTGTATGAACACATAAAAGATTAAATATAAAATCATCAAGTAAAAAGTTAACAACACTTTCATACATCCCTCTCACAGTACTTTTGACATGCCGACAAAATCTTCGACCATTTATCCGCAAACAGATCGTTTGTTGGATTTGATTCCAAGAGATCATTGAGTGCGGCCAGAGTACGTGGTACTGGCGACTTAGCACGTGCAACTGTGCGACATGGAGGCACAGCAAACAGCCTGTGCTTTCTGCCGCGGCAGTAGTTGTCTGGCACAAAGAAGCGAGCCAGCACAGATCAGGCGCGTCAATAGTGCCACGGAGCGTCTTACAGGCTATGGTGAGCTGGTCTTTTGCTCGCCTTACCTCTAACGAGTTACATCCGAGGCATCCCAGTAGAAAATTAGTCGGATAGAGGTAAGGTTAATATCTGTGTTTACGCTTAAGAGAGGAACGCTTTTTGTACCTTTTCCAGTAAAAGCACGTAGGTACCTACTTTTGTGTGGATTCCACACGCAGGAGCTGGATTCCAATTTGCTACATACGAGTGCATTAAATATAATTTTGATGGCATGTGCGGAGCGAAAACGCAAAACAAAACCCAATCTTTGGCAGGGTCCCTTATCTACCGTGGCGATGGCGATGTGGTCGTGGAAGGTGAGCTTTCGGTCGAATGTGACTCCCAGATTTTTCATGGCTGATGTTTTCATGATGGTATTGTTATTTAAAAGTTGGTTCTGTTAATCATTAAATGTTGTAAATTTCACAAATCAACAATCCTTTATTTGCATAAATTACAGGTGCTATCAGATATGAAAGTTGGTGGTTTACTCTATTTTGGCCAATTGACTTTCATTTCTATTTTTTCACACATTAATATTATTTTAGCAAAGTATAGAAGTAGTAATTTTAACATATGTACACACCTACGTACTGTTAATCCTTTATATTTATTCAACATAAATATATACAAATACAATTATAGGGTTCGGGGCGAAGATAAAGTTTCGCAAAATTGTTTATGAGAAGAACCTCTTTTCGGTGCGCAGCCCTGTTGACGGGCGTCACACGGCACATGTCAAAAAGAATATTGTTCAAAAAGAGCACTGTTTTTCATACACCTTCTAGATGCGACGCCCTTATTGAACGAGCGGATTTTGGTGGGAGCGGTTCGCAATAGATTTGCGATAAATAATATTAATAGACGGTACTACCAAAACCACTGTGATTTGTTCGAATATCGTTCTAAAAATAATTCATCTGCCTAGCCTTTTCTCAACTCTGTTGGTGTCGGCTTCCAGTCTAACCGGATACAGCTGAATACCTGTATTTTACATGGAGCGACTGCCTATCTGACCTCCACAACCCAGTTACTGGGTAATACCCCTTGGTAAGACTGGTTGTCAGACTTTCGGGCTTTTGACGACCCGTAACGACTGTCAAAGATCTACGAATGACAGCCGGGACCAACGGCTTAACGTGCTGTCCGAGGCACGGAGGGTCTTGGTATGTAAAGATAGTTACCCAACCACGGACCAACAGTGGCAAGCGTAGCTTAACCTGATCGATCGACTCGTGCGGCTGTTAATACATAGCCACAAGTCCCTCGATGAGCAAATTTACTACCAACTTAAATTGTCAGTATATTAAAATCACAGCTATCATTCTTTGAGTTGTATGAAACGGCTGTCACCCCGACTTTACCTATAATTCACCAACAGTTTTCGCGTATCTAAAGTAGGTATTCATATACAAATTGCGGTTGCAGATACAGCATCTTCACAACATACTTTTGTCATTCATACATACATTTGGGTCATAAAGGAAGAGATCAACATAAAGTCTAAATATTTACTTAGGTATAGCAATGAATTGCATGTATTTTATTTGCTATTCTATTAACTCACTAATCTAGGAATGAATGTAGATGGTTAGGAAACAGGTAATAGGTAATGTAGATGGTTATAAGAGTAGAGGAAAGCCAAGGAAACAATACATAGATTGTGTGAAAGATTATATGGCCAAGAATGTGAGTGACTACCGAGATGTCACCTGAAAGAGATGCTGCGCTAAGTCAGGAGGGCGTTTGTTTCAGCCGAAAAACGTTCACCGGCCGGTAATGCCCGGTCTGATACTGGTGAAATTGTGGATGACCTTCCAAGAGGTGAACATTAACTGTATGGAGTGGCCAGCACGCAGAAACCCTTCCCCGATCACGCTTTAAGAGCTCAATGTTGCGCTCGTAGAGAAATGTGAGAATATTCCCCAACATCGTATAATCTATCTAGTCTACAACATGTCAAACCGCATAACCGCAGTGATGACAGCCC
This sequence comes from Globia sparganii, assembly GCA_949316385.1. Classification (NCBI taxonomy): domain Eukaryota; kingdom Metazoa; phylum Arthropoda; class Insecta; order Lepidoptera; family Noctuidae; genus Globia; species Globia sparganii. The sequence continues at coordinate 8,778,696 of OX438675.1, read as the reverse complement.
GTGGAAGAAAATTTTAAAGGGGTAGAAACATTGGCAGAATCATCGATAAAACGATGGAGCCATTAATATAAAATTGGAATTGGAAAGGGGTAGAAAAAAAAATTGCTTTTCTATTTTTGTTATAAGATGAGATTGGTTATTTTTTTGTTTAAATATAATTTTTTTTTATGAATATAATATAAAGTGACGTAGATTTTATTATTTTAATTTTAGGAACATTTGATTAAGCTAGTATTCTTAGTTGCCGAGACTTTCAGGTTCTTATTTATAAGTGATCCTAATTCATTGCTCTCGACTGTATTGAATAATAATTGAGTATGTAACTTTGTGTCATTTATTGCATCACAGTTGATCTCAAAATGGTACAGGAAAACATCGTAGGCAAACCGACATGTCCTAGAATCAGGAACATTCGGACATTCGTGACATTCACCAACCCGCATTGGGCCTGCTTGGTGGATTATGGCCCAGTCGCTCCCACATTGAGGCATCAGAGGCCTGGGTCCCAGCTGAGGGAACATTATAAGCTGATTATTGCAATATGCAAGGTGTATCTGCTTTTTAAGGTTGACTTTAATGCCATCTATCGCTTGCCACGGAAGTTTTTGTCGACAAGTTTAAATTGTACCTATCGCCCGCTCCGCTCCGGTTTGCGACTTTGCGAGGTACAGGTGTCTACAACATCGGAGAATCTATAGTTTCTAACCATGGCAAAAGATGGCGTCATTTATTTTACTGACTAGTGAACCGCATGAGACTTTGGAAACAATCGAATCCGCCTTTACACCAAATGCACATTGTAGGATGCACCAAATGAGCATTATTTATTTATGGCGGCGCGCGGCTTGACAGGTCTTTATAATTTCGAAATAACCTGAAAAAAATCAGGTCTAAATAAAATAGGTAGTTAATAATTTACCAGAACATTATTACTAGCCTTAGAAAAGTAGGTGACTTCTAGTACAACCCTGTACCTATTCGTTGTCATGAGAAAGTCATAAAAATGAATAATTGCGAATGAAGTTGTTGCGAAAGAAAGCAGTTTCTGCAGAAAATATCAATATAAATCATTCCAAAAGGGGTGGATTCTAATAGTTATTTAATTAGGTATTTAATCTACTCTACAAATGTACAGACGCCACACATCAAGCTACCCGTAGGTAAATTTTTCCGTATCAACTTTGAACCATAAGCTGTAGCGATAAAGTTGAAAATCTGTTGAAGAAATTTGACAGATTGTAGTAGCTTGATGTGCTGGCGTCAGTACTTACTGCACTCAGTCTATACTGCCTCGTTGGTGTAAAGCTAGCGCTAGCGCTACTGCTAGGGGCCTACCACCACTTTTATAGCAGTATTATTTTAATCTTACTTCGGTGTGGGAAAGAGATGGAGCTGCATGTCCTGTATAGCTCCATCTCTTTCCCACACTGAAGTAAGATTAAAATAATACTGCTCTAAGAGGTGGTGGTAGGCCCCCTGAACACGATTTTTGAGGGTTCGATACCAGGTCCGGCAAATTGTTGTTGGGTTTTTCTATTAGGAATTCTCACTAACTAGCAGCTTGGAGTTTGGATTTGTGCTCAGTTGATGATAATAGGCTCGCTTGCTTTTACATGGGACTTTTCGTGGAAAAATGTCGTGATATTTAGTTAGTTTGTAATTCATCATATTCCCTGATCATCTAGATGATCATCTAGATAATCAGCTAGATGGACGGACGACTTAAAAAAGGTGGCTGGACTGGATGAGGAAGGCGGAGGACAAGGTGTTGTGGCGCAGCCTGAGAGAGCCCTATGTCCAGCAGTGGACTGTGATAGGCTGAGTTGATTGATTGATTGATCATCATTCCCTCTAGTATGTATTTCATCTTTAATGCATGTCCCGTTACTGCTTTCTGATTTTTCACAACGAGGGTACGAGAAAAGCAAATAAACTCCTGGGCCCTAATTCACTATGACCACTCAATGATTCCTCACTTCGAAATCACATCGATTGCTTAGCTAAGCCAATCTCGCGTTCATTGTGTCATAGAGAATACGGTCCCTGTAAGGTATTTTAAAATTTCTGTCACAACTTCATGTGTCCACAAATTCATGTATAGTCCGTTCACAGTTATTTCACCTCTGACAGCAGCAACCTAACAGCAACCTCTATTGCAACGAGTATAAAGATCACAATGTTTTGACTTGTCACTGTGATTTGGACAGAGATGCGAAGTCAGAGATAAAACACTACGAAGTGAAAAATAACTTTAATTTCGGAAGTCGGTGTCGTTGGTTCCGCATTTTCGTTTTTTATCATCGACTTTCGAAATTAAAGTTATTTTTCACTTTGTAGTGTTTTTTTTGTGAAGTCGGTTGTTTTTTTTTGTAAAAAAGTTTTTATTTTTAACTTTTTAGTTGTACCTACCCCACACAAATTCATAACACTTCTTGCTACAGAGAAATGAGGGTGTACCGTGGTATATTGAACATATCTGCGTACCCCTTTAGAGGGTACAGGCGTGATGTTATGTTGTGTGTTTACGTAAACAATGCATACATATGCGATAGCAGCAATCGCGGTTGATTTGCTGCCATTTATTGAAGAGTTCCGTTGTCTGTCTCCAAAACTCATCATCAGATCTTTACAAAATTTGAATGGGACCATTTCGGAATACACATCTTTTGAACAAAATAAAAATTTTGCAAATCCGTTTATAAATGACGGAATTATGCCAGAACATACATAAAAAAAAAATATATAGGTAAACATCCGAATAGAAATCCTCCTTCTTTTCAGAAGTCGTTAAAAATAACTGTGAACTGACATCTTTGTTCAAGGGAAAACTATTAAAAAGTATCTGAATAGTAAAGTAAACTTTATTTGCATAGATGTACTTAAAATAATTTGTTCTAATTAGGGCTGATTTTTCAATCGACATATATTTTTTATTCGTGGAATAAAATTGACGTCTGACAGACTTTTTTAAGGAAAAACTGTCAAAAATTCAAAATTATTCCTCCGATAAAAAAATCTGGCGTTGGAAAAATCAGCCATAAGTCATTAACTGCCACCGCGGTCACACGGTGTCCGCCAACAATAGATTTTCTATTGTGTTTGTTGTCTGGCAGTCATCGTGTATGGGTGATCCTCGGGTGTGGAGTTATTGCAATTTGAAAATAAGAAAAAAATATGTTTCAGAAGCTTTTTCGATATTGAGGTGATTTCAGGAGATCTTCTTGCTAGTTTTGGCATAAATATTTTAATGACCATTGCACTAACGAGTGTACAGTCAAAACTGACATATATTCCATTACTTTAGTGAAATGTGTTCTAAGTTGATCTTTGAGTGACCAATTGTAACAAAAACGTCCTATTAGGTTTATTTTAAAATGTATTAAGCCATTTCGATTTTCCAAATGAGTTGTTCGTTTGTTTTCCCGCCGTTTGATTTTTTTAAAATATCGCTGTTTCCGTAACCATGGAAAAATCGAAATTGCGCGCTATTTTTGAATACGAGTTCCGTTGGGGCACCAACGCAGAACAGACAGCACGAAATAGGACATGGCACAGCATGTGAACGCACGGTCCGTTTTGGTTTGATCTCTTCATGGTCTTCAGCGGGGCGATTGCGTAACACATTATCAATCGGAACCGGTTTCATTTTGACAGTTCAACAACATTTATTGCGTTATTTACATGCTGAGCAGACAAGTTTTTCGAACTTAAGAAGCAATGGATTAGAAATTTGCTTCAAAATAATTCAGATTCCGATTGATAGTGTGTTACGCCGTGCCGTTCTGGAAATTTTGATTTCAACAATGAGCCCTGTGGCGGGTGGCCCACCGACAATGATGAGTTGAATGTCATAGTGGAACCAGATGCATCTCAAACCACGTTGGAACTTGCAGCAGCCTTCAACGTAAGTCATAAATCGATACTGATTCATTTCCTTCAAATTGGAAAGATAAAAAGGTCGGAAAGTGGGTACCGCATGAACTCGCCGAACAACAGTTACAAAATCGCGTCGAAGCACCGCTCAACCGGCCATCTCAAAACTATAGGAATTAGGACTGGGAACTCTCCATCACCCACCATACTCACCAGACCATGCTCCAACTAATTTCCATTTTTATTCTGAATTTGGATAATTTTTTACTGGAGAAAAATTTCAAATCCAACAAGGTGGTGAAAAACGCCTCTAAAGAGTTCATCGATTCTCGTCGCCAGGATTTTCATAGCAGAGCCATCAGCGAATTTCCATTAAAAAGGCAAAAGTACAACTTCACTAATGACTAATATATCGATTAACGAAATACAACATTTTCTTTTAAAAAAATATTCGATTTTTTCTATGTAAAACGGTAATTTGATGGGTTTAGACCTAATATTTTCATCACAGAAATACTTACTTATCAGAACGTTATCCCCTCACAATCACCCGCATTGTCTGGCACAAATAAGCTCAATATATATGCAGTTGTTGTGCTCATTTGTGATTGTTCAGCATCCACTGCTGATCATATAATATCTTTTAATAGACCGCTACAACAAAAGATGGAGATTTCTTCTTGTTTTTTTTTTACGAATGTTCTGAATCCGCCTGGGAATAAAATACGATGTTATTAAAAATATTGATGCCTATTAATTCTCAACAGGCTCAAATTAAATTAGCTAGCGAAACTATGCAGACGTTATGGGTATCGATATCTAAACACGATAAAATTAAAATGAATAAGATTTAATGGATTTACTAATTATTACTAATTTTGTCTTTTTGCATGGAGAAGAGCCGGAAAGAAACTACACGGTTATTCTTTTAAAACTAATTGGCTTTTTACAATGTTTTGTTGTATGGGAGGACAGTATTGGTCTGTCAACAAGTACCAGGGCCTCAAGTCTGCTATTACAATAGTGTCAGAATGGTCTATCATTGATTTCATAATTGTTGATTTTGACAAGTTTGGTAATCTACTAATATAATGGCGTCATTATGACTTTCCAATGGTCAACCACTGACACTCCATTGGTAGAAATGGCATAAAATGGTAATCTCGTACATAATGACAAATGAATAAATGTAATGTTTATTGCTATTTACGAACTTCTTACTACTTCAGATTGCAAACACTAATACGTAATATGTGAAAATATAGGTAAATATTAAATGAAATCTAGCATGAAATTTAGTAGTACCGTTTTTCTCAGACCATTGACCGACCAATGATCAACCCTTATGAATTTAGCAGATTACGAACTTTTAGCAAAATGACAATGGGATCGTGTTGGAATGACGAATTTATAAAAAATAGCAGACTTGGGCCCCAATAGTGTTGTTACTTGAAGTATGATTTGAAAAAGTCTGTTTTTTTGTTTTATCGTGTTTATATATCGATACTCATCACGTCTGCGAAGTTAACTTAAGTAAAAATTATTGATATTTCAAGTGACTATACAAACTGCGATACAACCCAAAAAAAATCATTAAGTTAATAATTTTTTGTTTGATCATAGTTAGATATCGTCCCACCCATAACGTCTACGGAGTTTCGCTAACTGATTTAATTTGACCCTGTATAGTAACAGATAGGACTGGCCCACATAATGCAGAGGTTATTTTCAAAATAGCGAGTCAAGTTTGTGAACTAGCGCCCCGTCAGTAGGGACTGGTCATCACTTAGCTGCCTCGGCTTATTTTTAATTATTGTGTTTTTAGTTACTACTTAATTGCTCTATTCCGAACGTTTTAAACGTGTACGTTTTTTTGTACATCGTTCTCACATACAATTTAAATTCAAAATTAATGATGTAACTAATATTTTTGTAACAATATAGTAATTATAAAAGAGTGTCCGTCGAGTTTCTTGCCCGTTCTTCTCCATAGGTACATACTACGCTTTGGAATGGGCTTCAATTTTTTTGGCTGACGGAATGTTTGACAATTCAAAAGTATGACGTACGATTATTTCTATAAATATCGAAATATATTGCCTATGCGTTATTTCTAACTTTAAATGAAGAATCTACATTTTCTTAAAAAAAAATATTGTGCAAAAGCTAGAATAAGATAATAATTAATTATACAACGACAGTGTGAGAGCAATTAGATAAACAATAGCTTTAAAACTCAAAGAAAAATAATAGTTATTTATGCTTCTGTTGTACTTGTATAATAAGGTGTATTATAACATGAATGTGGGTTTATCACACGAGGCGCAGCCGAGTGTGTGGGTTTAAATAAATTAATAAAAAGTCACTTTACGTTCGTTTAATTTTTATTCTTTAAAAGTTTTAAAGCTATTGTTTTTCTACTTAATTCATTTCACACGGTCGTTTTATAGTTAATTAATAACTAATGCTATTTTTTGTAGAATTAAAATTAACATATAGAAAAATACTTCATTGTTCTCACGAGTCACGAGATTGTTGAATAATAAATGAATGCCTTAAATTTGGTGGGGCCTTGGACACATGCCAGTGACCTTTATCATAGTTATTTTTTTCCCAAAAACCTACCTACATTAAGCACCTGCAGTCTCTTAAAATAGTAGCATTAGATACTATGAATAATAAAAGTCAAGAAATTTATTTATTATTTACTTTATTTATTTAAATGTAACTCAGGCTCAAAAATGGCACCACGCAAATGTTTACCGCGGTGGGCGTTGCCGAAAAGGCCACCGCGCACCAGAACCAATCACGGCGCTTGTCGGAGTACAACGCTTTACGCGAGCGCAGCTGATTGGCTTATTTGCATGTGTGTTCTTTCGTTCGAATACTCGAGGTATTTTGTCAATGTAGTGAATTTTGGAGCCGAATTTCTCGTTATTTTTGTTTATAGTTACGCTTCCTGACTTTTTATTATTCGTAGATAAATACAAATAATTACATTTTTGAGGCAATAAGCCATGAATTGTGAATAAATGACATTTGATTTGATTGAGAAACTTGTAAACGTTGAGACAAGTTTCCCTTACGTAGTGGGTGACTCAGGACTCTACTTCCCAGACTGACTTAGTTGACATTTGACAAACATAAACATGAAACATGAGCGATTTTCTTGCGAGTATTAGGTACGTAATTTTACCGCTACAAGGTTATTTTGGCGCGTGGCCAAAAATCGGATCTAACAGTTGCAGAAATTATTACAACGTCATTGTCAACGTCATTCAAGCGCCGAAATATTCTTGTACTCGTAGCAGTTTATAATACGTCACGTAAATATTATTTATCATAAGATTTGTTCATATGCAAGTATACTGGATATTTTTTTTACAGTCACAAAATTTTTACAGGGTGTTCTACTCATGAATATGAACAACTTTCACTATGGGACTAACTCTGAGAACACGAAAAAAAAAATTTGCTGTTTCATACATTTTGATGAAGTAGGTCATGAACTTTTATACCTATTAAACAGCAAATTTTTTTTTGCGATTTTAGAGTTGGTCCCATAGTGAAAGTACTGTTTTTTCTTCTATTCAAAATTAATATTAGCGTTTATCTCATAATTGTATGCCATCTACATCAAAAAGGTTGCATATTAGAAACCTGCAGGTCATTAATCTCTTCAGTACCTAGGGTACAATTATTGACAGAACGATTAATTTTCATTTTAGAAAGCACTAGCGACTACCCCTGTCTTGACAAAACATTCATTTTTTTTTATTTACCGCAAGTTTAATATTAAAATGCTCTAGGTAAGTGAAGGTGAGAACTGCATCAAAATCCGTTGCGTAGTTTAGAAGAATAACGCGGTCACACAGATTGACACGAAAAGCGACTTTAATTTATATTAAGTAGGTATAGAAAGATGAATATTAAAGTCAATGTGTTTTTATTTTAATTATACATATGGAATTTTAATAAAATAAATAATATATTCATTAATTATTTCAGGTAAATAACACCCATTAATAGAATACGTATAAAATCAGATAACATTCAAATAATCAAAACAAATCAAATTAAATGAAATAAACAAAGGAAACTAATAAAACAAAGGCATTAGAAGTTGCATTGCATTAGAAGTACGCGGTAGGTACTTTGCGGAAATCCATGACAGTAAATGTTATGTAAAAATATTAAGTTTTAAATCCAAGATGACGACTGATAGAGAAGTATGGAAGAAAAGGACATCTTGAGCTGACCCCAAATATATTGGGATAAGGGCAGGAGAATGATGATGATGAATGATGATAAATTCTGCAGTAACTAGATCCATGCAGGCTTGAATGCAGAGTGCAGCACCGCCCTCCAGGGCTCCAGCCCGCAAAAATATCACATGCAGAAGATGCAGTTATTATGACGCAACATGCAACCTAAACCCAAACCTAAAGTACCCGTCACGAGAAGCTATAAATTTTATAAACACACATTCAGGGGTTCGCAAACCTTGGATCAAATAAAAAATAAATCAATTTTGTAATGATTTTTATTTTTATATAGGGATATAATTATGTTAACACAGACATCTAATTACTGCCGTCAGACGATTCCGAGTATTCTGCATCTGCATTCTGCAGCATTGACAGCGTCAGCGTGAACTATTTCAAAATGGCGGCATAAATGTTTACGTTCCATGAGTCAAACGCGTTCCAGTACCACAAAACATTAGACGACAGCGCTTTTTATAGCTAACCCGAACAAGTGAAATTGCGCGTTAGTTTCTTATTACACGTATGTTACTTTGAGTTGAGTTGAATTTGGGATTATTTGTTGTTGATTGAATTGTCGCTACGTAACTTAGAAGTTCTTTATTTACAAAATTAATAGGTTCTCGTGACGGGGACTTTATTCTCGAACTTTATAGGTAGGTAAGTACCTATAATTGAAGACTGCATCTAAGAGCGTAGGCTCTTAGATGCAATCTTTTTCCCTAACTAGTTTTCATTATTTTGGGGATTTAAAATGACAGAAATCAATTCACTAAACGATTTTGAAATTTTGAAAACACGACAACGATTTTCAATTTTTTTTATTTTATTATTAAAAAAGTTTGTATTTCGTAGAAGTTCTCGAAAAACTATGAAAAACAATGTTATTTCTGAGGTTGTAATTGAAAATATCCCATATTCTGAAAACTTTTGATTTTAATAGCGAAGTCACTCAGTGTGCTAACGGTGCGGCGGGAACGCCTGCCGGGAGCGTCAGTTGCTCGCCCGCGTGAACCATGGAGCTGTCACCAACGAAAAAGTCACCATAATTATGTCATTTCATGTCACTAATATAGTAAAGTAAATTTGGCCCCTTTTTTAACCAACTTCCGAAAAGGAGGAGGTTATTATTCGACTTTATGTATGTTTTGTTTTATGTAAGTTCACCGATTACTCCTTCAAGTGTGGACTGATTTTCAAAATTCTTTTTTTATTTGAAAGGGTATGCTCCCGAGGTTGTCCCATTGTCACCAAATCGGAATCTGATGAGGGAATCCCATGGAAATCGAGGGAAACCCTCAAATTTTGTAGGCACACCTATAGTGATTTGGGTATTTTTTATAGTAACTCGTGCATTTGCTCTCAGAAAGCACCATTCGGTAAAGTGGAACTGATGATGAAGACCACAGATGGCCATCGGAACTACTCAATAATAAATATTTCACGATTTGCGATTCGATTAGGTACTTTAATGTGGTTGCTAAGCACAATGCATATCCTGAAGCAGAGCTGATGGTGACTTCTCAATGAGCTCCAGTTCTCCTGGTTCTTACAAGGAGAACTCCTCAGCCTTTAACGTCCCTGCATCGGGAAAAGCAGTATATTTTTAAAGGTGAGTTACAAACTGGCCCACATAAAAGTGAAAAAAAAAACTTAAAAAAAAAACAACCGACTTCCAAAAAAAAACAGTACAAAGTGAAAAATAACTTTAATTTCGGAAGTCGGTGTCAATAAACGAAAATGTGGAACCAACGACACCGACTTTTGAAATTAAAGTTATTTTTCACTTTGTAGTGTTTTTTTTGGAAGTCGATTGTTTTTTTTTTGTAAAAAAAGTTTTTTCTAGAACGGAATGCAAGAAAAAAGTTTTTTCACGGCTTCAAGGCATCACAAGCAACGAAACGTTTATTCAAACCCTTTTAAGATAACGTTTACTAATATAAATTGTTAAACAATTAACACACACGTGCCCATCATACCATCACCAACACACACCCATACATACTCACGCCTAAATTCATATTGAGCTACTTTTGCCACCAGAATCGTTTGACTTTAGTTTTTAATTTTCCATTCTGTTCCACTTTTGTAAATTAATTTGTAAATTATGTACAACCTGTATATTCATCTAACACAGTCATAGGTCATTTAAGTCAATTGTACAATGGAGGGTAAACCTGGTGATCTGTAATACAGGTTTTACCTACAACAGACAACATTGTTACCTTGACTTTGTACTGTTTGTGATTATGAGAGAACAATAAAGAATATTAATATTAAATAAATTCCGGCTGTCAAATTTTAATTATTTTATTACTAATTTTGTATGGGACGACAGTGTTGGTCTGTCAACAAGTACCAGGGCCTCAAGTCTGCTATTACAATAGTGTCAGAATGGTCTATCATTGATTTCATAATTATTGATTTTGACAAGTTTGGTAATCTATTAATATAATGGCGTCATTACGACTTTCCAATGGTCAACCACTGGTCAGGGCTGAAGCCTTTGAAAATGCTAAAAAGTGAAAAAAAAATGAATAGTACGATGAAACCCATTGGTAAAGGAAGAAAATATAACAAAAATAAAAGGAAAAATAAATTACGGTCGATCTGAGATCGGGAAGTGGATGGGGGTGCGTTTTTAAGGCTAAAAAACGGTTTATCTCGATTTCCAGCAAAACTACAAGTCCTATGGAAAAAAGTTAAATGGCAAAGTTGTAGGTAATAAAAAGATCTACAACTTTTGTATTTACACTTTTTGACGTGACAACGTCTTATAATTCGATGAAGCTGGCTGCACGCACGAAAAAACATGACTCATACGGCGTTACCTCGCTCTGAGGCGTTCCATTTAAGGCTTGAAGTGCAAGCGAGAGCGCGGAACGAGCGACTAAGGCCTACGCCACACTTTACACGGAAATTCCGACGAAGAATCGGTCGGTCCGCGGAGGATGGTACAGACGCAGATGGCGAGCGGTCCGCGATGGAGCGACCGATCTGCCGCGTAGTGTGCCCGTTATTAGTCATTTATATGCAATAACATGTATTGGCGTTCCGACGCGGAAGACCCGCGACGGAATTTCCGTCAAGTGTGGCGTAGGCCAAAGAGGCACAATCGGCCTCCGCATTCGGCAGCGTTCGTCATCTGTCTCTCTCTCCTACTTGAGTGAGCGATGCATCCGCGTGGACAGCTGCTATACAATAATACATTTACATGTTTTCGTCAAGTATGCAGTGCAGTAGAGGTGGGCAAAGTGTATCATTTTTGCGATTGGATCATTTGCATCTCGATCACTGAAATGATCCGAATCACTGATATGTTTCATTTGGCTCATTTGGATCATCGGCTCAAAGGATACAAAATGCAGAATGTTTCAATTGGTGCGAACGAACATAAACAATCAGCCGCGTGCCGCGTCAACGTAAAACGATAACTTGTTAGTACAAACATTATAAGCAAAAAACGACCGTATAGTATTTGATACGTAAGCGCCATAGTGGTCATTTTGACGTGCATGAATAACGATAACGAAAATCTGTGAGAGTGTGAGTGATACACATCTCATTTGGTATCTCTTTCTGACTTGTATAATTGTAATTATGTCGCCCGCTCACTCGCGACTCGCGAGTGACTCAGTGTGTCTCAGTCTCCTTCTCTCGCTCCCTCACTGCTCAGACGGCTCGCGAGCGACGCGTCGCGCGGAATGAGCTAGAGCAAAGTAATGTTTCAGATCCAAATGATCCGTTTGAAACGTTGTTACTGAACCAATCTTTTGAATCACTTCAAAGATCCGGATCAGTGAGTCGGTTCCGTAAAGAGTTACACACGCCTACAGTGCAGTGAAAAGTGAATGTGGTGTCAATTGTTTATAGCAACGATAATTGCGGCGATAAAAGTTGTAAAACAATTGCTCAAAGCACATTCATACTTGTAAAAACTATGTACATCGTTAATAAAAAAATTTGACATAATTGTATTTATGCGTACAAATAAATGTAACTTGATCAATTCAATTGTGATTTCCATTTACCTCCTTCTCTATATCTTTTATTTTTATTTTTTGCAAAACGGCGTTTGCGGGGTCAGCTAGTAGTAGTATATGTATTTCGATTTGCATTTTTTTTGTTTATCAATATTACATGGAAAATTACGTTTTTCGAGTAATTAAAATGTAAATTGTAATAAATAGCTCTAAATTGTACACAATGATTTAAAAAAAAAAGTATCGATTTTTTTTGGTTTTTTGCATTTTCTGAAAACATTTACTATAGTAATGTATATTTTTTTATACCATCAGAAAGTAGAGATTTAAACGAACAGAAAGCCCATTGACTTTTTTTTAAAAAAAGTAGACATTTTGACGTCAGAATTTTCGATTGAAAATTAGGACGCCAGGCCCTGAAAATAATAGAGCATTGGTTTGGTAAACACCAACTATAAGTGAACCCCACAAAAACTGAATTAGTTCTCTTCACAAAAAAGAGGAAACCGACGACACTAAAACTACCACGATTCTTTGGTACAACCCTAAGCCTATCAAGTGAAACCAAATATCTGGGCATATTTTTGGACAAACAGCTGAATTGGGCAAAACATACCAACTAGATTACTACGAAAGCCAGCATATCTCTGTGGCAATGCAAGCGAATGCTTGGCAAAAATTGGGGGATTAGCCCCAAGGTCACTTACTGGCTATTTACCACAGTCATCCGACCAATCATTACATACGGCTCACTAGTCTGGTGGCCCAGGACAGACCTGAGCACAGCCCAAAAAGATCTCGAAAAGCTGCAGCGGTTCGCGTGTGTGGCAATCACAAGCTGCATGAGAACCACACCCACTGCTGCCCTACAGGCTATGCTCGGATTGCCGCCCCTACACCTCATAGTGCGGGAAGAGGCGGCCCTTGCTGCCTTTAGGCTCCATGTATCAGGTACCCTAAGCAAAGACTCTAGGGTCAAACACATACGTTTAAAAGAAGATGCGATCAAACGGCAGCCAATGATGGCATCACCCTGTGACAAAACCCCGAAACAATACAGCTCCCAAAAGCATTACAACATAGTGCTTAAAGAGGAGCAGTGCGACTACTCAGGCCCGAAGGAACTGAGAATTTATACTGATGGCTCAAAGACTGACTGTGGAACTGGAGTCGGAGTCTTCTCACACGACCTCAACATAAAAATATCCAGACCGCTGGGAATGCTCAACACTGTCTATCAAGCGGAGTGTGTGGGCATAATACAAGCGGCTTATGCACTAACAGCCAGAAGAGTTACGGATGCCCATATTCGCATACTCTCAGACAGCGCCTCAGTCCTCCAATCCCTAGGGAAGGAATGCATCACATCGAACCTAATACTAGAATGTCACAATGCGCTAGAACGGGTAACGGTTCTGAACCGCAATAAAGTGACACTACAATGGAGAAAAGGACACAGTGGATCGCTGAGTAACGATGCAGCTGACGAGCTGGCCAGAAGGGCATCTAGTACGTCAGTTTGTGGACCGGAACCTGTCGTGCCCGTCCCCTTCAACCAAGTACGCAGGTGGCTACAGGAGCACACCCATACACAAGCAGAAAGCTGGTGGACGTCGTCACCAGGCTGCAGGCAGTCCAAGGAAGCTATGCCATCATTAGATGGCCGGCTAACCAGACGTTTTTTGCGACTGGACAGGAAAGGCTTGCGCCTGGTGACGGGGACCATCACGGGACACTGCTCGCTAAATAAACACTTCCACACTATAGGCATAACGGACAGTCCCCTGTGCAGAGCATGCATGGAGGCTAAAGAAACCGTTACGCATGTGCTCTTTGAGTGCACAGGCGTCACCCAGATTAGATCAGAAACCCTCGGGACACCCAGATCGTACACAGATGTTCTCAATAGACCAGGAGACCTAATCAGCTTCTGGAGGGAGGTGGGCTGGTTGGAATAACCACCGACGGCCGCCATGGCCCACGCACAATGGTCCATTTGAAGGACTAAGTGCGGAAACTAAACCCATAACGTAGAACATAGAACATAGGGTGCTTTTTCGGTATTAAGTCAAAATAAGGTGAAGAAATAAATATTTTAAATAAAAAAATTACAGTGTGCTTGGGACATAAAAAGGTAAGTTTTCACCAAATTTCGTGACAAAAAACTTTTTTTTTGTAAAAGTTAAAAATAAAAAACCAAAAACTTAGTTATTAAAATTTTTCACATACATTTTGAGGTTATGTAAAAAAAAGTATAAATAAAAGTTGTAGATCTTTTTATTACCTACAACTTTGCCATTTAACTTTTTTTCCAAAGGACTTGTAGTTTTGCCGGAAATCGAGATAAACCGTTTTTTACCCTTAAAAACGCACCCCCAACCACTTCCCGACCTCAGATCGCCCGTAATTTATTTTTCCTTTTAATTTTGTTATATTCTCTTCCTTTTCCAATGGGTTTCATCCTACTATTATTTTTTTTGGTTTAAAAAATTATCGACCCTGGTCTAGACACTCCATTGAAAGAAATGGTAATCTCGTACATAATGACAAATTAATAAATGTAATGTTTATTGCTATTTACGAACTTCTTACTACTTCAGATTGCAAACACTAATACTTAATATAAATGAAATCTAGCATGAAATTTAGTAGTAGTTTTTCTCAGACCGTTGTCCGACCAATGATCGACTATTATGAATTTAGCAGATTATGAAATATTTTTATCAAAGTGACAATGGGATCGTGTTGGAATGACGAATTTATAAAAATAGCAGACTTGGGTCCCAAGTCGTCACAGGAGCTTTCCGGACATGGATGCTTTCTGAAAGTACCTGTGACGTATAGGTCAAGACCCGACACCTGGTTGGCAACATTTTAGGACCTCGACCAATTGACCGTGGGGCAGCACAATTTAGAGGAGGGAAGGTATCAGGATCAGCAGTGTGATTCTTTAACCATCTCACCGTGAAAACTTAGGTGAAGTGAGCGTGGAGTGAGCTGTCGGTGTCATCCTGATGCTAGGGATTGATACTCTTGACAGCTCACTCTAAGGTCACTTCACCTAACTTTTCACGGTGAGATTTTTACAGAATCGATCGGCAGGTCCCCTCCGTCTTTAACTGACGGGGTAGTTGCGTAACGAATGGGTTTGAAATCGATTGTCATTATAATTATGTGTGTTACGCAATTACCCCGCAGGTCCCAGGGCGAAGGACACCCAAAAATATTTCTACAAACAAAAAACAATTGCTTACCGAATATAACTTACTTCGAACCACCTTTTAGGAGTAAAAAGGTTTTTTCTGTGACTGGCAGCGCTGATTCTTCTGGGACGATAGGTAATTTACCGTCATCCATGCCCAAATACCGATAACTAAACTCCAAATTAAAACGAAAACAAACAAAGACATGATCCACAATCCTAGAAAAAATGGTTGAAAGTTCAGAACCCAAATCTAGCAAGAACGTACTAATGTAAACGTAACGTTAATATGAGTTATTTTCAACACAGGAAATCTCAGAATATAATAGCCAGAAAACATTTAAAAAAAAAAACGCCGACTGGGCATACCCCGCGCCCTAAACGTTTCTCAAATGACGCCGTAGGTAATTTTCATTGTTCACGCATGTTCAAGATCATCTTTATAGCTGACTATTACGATAATTATAATAAATATGTTGGGGTAAGTTCGGCGCTCGGGTAAGACCGTACGAATCAAATTCCCGGCTAATTAGTCAATATTTATTAATTTAGGTATGATACCTAAATTAATAAATATTGACTAATTAGCCGGTCCGGTCGGTCGTACGGTCTAAGTAAGAAAGTAGAAACGCAAAATCTTTGGAATTTTCAAGGAGTTTCAATCAATACTGGGTATAAGATCCTTTTAACGCGTAATTTTACAACCGAACACTACCTCGCGTTTTATAATGTGTCCTATTTATAATAATGCTCTTAAACCTAAGACCTGGCGCGTATATTCTTGACTGGCATAATTATAAGCAAATTGTTGCTTCGAAGTAAATATTGTATACACTATATACTTAATTACTTTGGCTCGAGCCCGTGGTTTCGTCGATGTGAGTAAAAAAAAAGAAATATTTTGTTTATATGCATTCTGGAAAGACTTATTCTTTATTGGTCCTTTAGCCTACCTGTTTTGTTTCAGTACTTAGAATTGATTACCAGGTAAAAAGAAGATACAAGACAAGTAGTATTGTCTTCAGATAAAGTGCTTATGGCCCTACTTTGAAAATAAATAGTAGTTTGATGGGCGTGACTTATTTCCTCCGCACGCGGGGAGGTGCGGTTCTGTCTTCTGTGGTCGGACGCAATTCCATATGCAATTGACTGGCGATTTTTTCTCAACAATAAAGGCACAGAAAATGTAAACATAATTATTAAACAACAAAAATATTTGTTTTTTGTTTATTGTTATTTGTTCGCTGTATGACTCAAAAACTCAAACTCAAAGCATTTATTTAAATGAAACCATTTACAGGCACTTTTGAATTGTCAAAATTAACTAGTCGGTCAGTTAGTCAGAAAGTTGAAGCTATTTGCCCATTCCAAAACGTAGATCTCTTGGAGAAGAACGGGAAAGAAGCTTCAAGGACACTCTTTTAAATCAAGATATTACAAAATCCTGGGTACATTATTCTTGTTGCTTCTATATGTGAGAACAAGGTTATGAAGAAACAATTCAAAATAGGTATAAGATTAAAAAGAAGCCCTGGCAGCTAAGAGAAAAATGTAAGCTAATTTCATTGTTTAAATCATATAATTTAAAATGTATATTTAATAAAGCAACTAGAATAACAGCAACTTCAGCATCATGCATCGACAATGTATTTACTAATTGTAACATAAAAGACTCGTCCTTAATTAGTGGCGTTAGGTCTGACCACACTGGTCAACTTGTATCATTTGACTTAGGTAAAAAATTACATATAAATAAATCCATTCAATACAGACCCCTAACTAAAAATAGATTGAAAATATTTAATAATAATGTTCATTACAATCTTTCAACAGCTGGTTTTGATTCACAAGACCCCAACATAAACTATGATACATCATTTTCTACAGTATGCCAAGAATTCAATAAAACATGTCGTGTAAAAAAGTTACTATCAATACTAAAACAAAATTTAGTGAATGGGCCACTGCTGGCATTAGAAAAAGCAAAGATATTTTATATAATTTGTATCACGAGAAATCATTAACTTCTGATCAAGGCCTTCATAATTATGTAAGAAACTATTCGAAAATATTCAA
The DNA here is from genome assembly GCA_949316385.1 of Globia sparganii. NCBI lineage: Eukaryota > Metazoa > Arthropoda > Insecta > Lepidoptera > Noctuidae > Globia > Globia sparganii. Next base: position 8,761,297 of record OX438675.1, on the reverse strand, counting down.
AAAAGTCTGCGCTGAGGCTAAATCTAAATTGATAAGTAACAAAATTAGTATGTCTAATAATAAAATAAAAGCTGTGTGGCAGATAATTAACAAAGAAACTAGAAACAAGCAACAGCAAGATCAGAATGAGTTGTCCCTAAAAATTGATAATGAAATCATTTCAGATAAGTTTAAAGTGGCTGAGACACTAGAAAATTTCTTTACTAATATCCCAATAGAGGTTACAAAATCTCTCCCCTCATCACCTATATTAGCTGAATCTCTTCTTAAAGAAAACTTTAATAAGGATATTCCAATCTTTGAATTCAAGCCCATTTCTATTGCTACTATTAAAAAAGCATTTAAAAGTCTTAACATAAAAAACACTGAAGACTTATGGGGGATATCTATTAGGGTTCTTGGAGATATTATTGACACAATAGCCCCTGCCCTAACAGGCATATTTAATCAATGTTTAGACAGCGGTACGTTTCCTGACTTAATGAAACACAGTAAAGCAGTACCAATTTTCAAATCGGGTAGTAAGTTTGATCCCTCCAATTATAGACCTATATCTGTGTTACCAGCATTGAGCAAAATCTACGAAAAAATCATGCTAAACGAGATGTTGTCACATTTTAACTCAAATGGGATTTTACATAGTCACCAGTTTGGTTTCACGAAAGGTAGGTCGACAAAAAAATCAAAATCTTTTTAATAAAATAAGTGATAGACATAATTTTAATACTAGAAATAAAGATAAATTAGATCACCCTTTTTTCAGATTATCTAAAGTGCAAACATCTTTTATGGGGTACTGTGTTAAATGCTACAACAAAATACCTTTTGATATATTACAATTAAATGAAAGAAAATTTAAAACTCATGTTAAATGTACACTTTGTAAACAAGGGTATTACAAATTAGAGGATTATATCCAAGATAACAATGTTTGGAAACATGCTGATCCAGCTCCATAGGACAATCTAGAGTCTAGACAAAATCAAACTGGTTGCTAATTTAATTTATACATACACATTTTTTTTTAATACATTGTTTTTTACATTCTGTGACAAATGTAACTCACACACTTTTTAAAATACTAATAAAATTTTACAATCTTTGTAAATATGTGAGCACCAATTCTTTTTACCGTTTGTGGTAGACTAAATTTTATTTTAGGTGCATCGTCTTCACATATAATTATATAATGAATGTATACAAAAACTTGTAAAATATTTTAAATGAGTAACGGTGGAGTTTCTTGCCCATTCTTCTCCACACGAAAACTACATTTTGGAAGGGGCGACTAGAATCAATTCTATTTTTTAATTTTAAATTTTGACGTTCAAAAGTGCCTTTTAAGTGCCTAATTGAAATAAATGATTTGGCTTTGACATTGACTTTGACGGACGCGGGAGTAAAACTCATCAGTCACTTTTTGGAATCCTGGGAAAAGTCCCAGGATGCAATTGGCATTTTCTGTGACCTCTCAAAAGCGTTTGATTGCGTTGACCATAATACACTGATATGTAAATTATACCATTACGGAATTCGTGGACAAGCTGCTTATCTTGTTCTTTCATATCTATCAAAGAGGCAGCAAAAAGTAAACGTTAACGGGGCGACGTCATTGGGGGGTCTCTAGTTAAGATGAGTGTGCCTCAAGGCTCAATTCTTGGCCCTTTTTTATTTCTAGTATATATTAATGACCTTCCTTACATGATGGCTAACTTATCGGATATCATTTTATTCGCTGATGACACTTTCCTTATTTTTAAAATAGATAGAAAAGATACGTATGTCTTACATGTCAACGATAGTCTGGCTGTTCTTTCGAAATGGTTTGCAGCTAATAATCTTATACTTAATGCGAATAAAACGAAATGTCTTAAGTTCTCATTACCAAATGTACCTCAAGTGGGTCTGAATTTAAAGCTCGATGGCAAAAAAATTTATGTTATTACGGAAACTGTATTTTTGGGAATTACTTTAGATTCAAAATTACAATAGGGCGCACACATTAGAGCTCTTTCAGGTAGATTAAGTTCAGCTGCATATGCAGTAAGAAATATAAGGCAGTTGACAGATATAGCCACAGCTAGGTTAGTATACTTTGCTTATTTCCACAGTATTATGTCTTATGGTGTTCTGCTGTGAGGATCGGCAGTTGACGTAGCTTCAATTTTCATTTTACAAAAGAGGGCAATCCGCGCAATCTATAAAATGGGCCCTCGCGAATCTCTTAGAAACAAATTCTAAGAAATTGATATAGTAACTCTGCCTTCTCTTCATATTTTAGAAAGTATTTTGTATGTTCGCAAAAACTTAGGACTTTTTAAAATAAGAAGCGATTTCCATAATATAAATACCCGTAGTAAAATGAAATTGTGATACCTAAATTTAGATTAACAAAAACTAGCAAGTCATTTCATATAAATAGCATCCGTTTTTATAACAAGCTGCCAAAGCCGGTTACAGAACTTAGCGATGGGAATTTCAAAACCCTCATCAAACGTGTCCTTATAAAAAAAACATATTATAAGATTAAAGATTACGTTGAAGACAAGGTAGTTTGCCAATAATTCCTTCTGCACATGTGGCTTCCCTGGCATCTCATTAATGGCATAACTACGTAAATGTCTATTAACTGCTCTCAAATTACGATTTTTATTTATTTTTTACATACTTCTTTGACATAATCCTTTTATTATTTGACATTATATAGAGACAATTCTAATTTTCCAACTCTATTTTAGTGGTTGTAATGGAAATCAAATCACTTGGTTTTAATAAGTTTTTATATTTTATTTATCTTTCTTTGAGATTTTGATTTTGTAAATGTGAGGACTTTGTAGGCCCTGTAGATTTTAAATCTGTAGACCATTTTTTATTTTATCAAGTACTTGGTACTTGTTGACAGGCCTATGCTGTCCTCCCATACCTACTGTAATTAGGAAACATTGTAAAAGCCAATTATTTTTAAAAGAGTAACAGTGGAGTTTCTTGCCGGTTCTTCACCATAGGAAACGACCAATTGGAACGGTGCACCTAGCTTCTGATGTTTCATAAGTGCCCTTGTAAGTTGTATGGCTTATGTGAAATAAAATATTTTGATTTTGATTTTGACCGCGCCCGTTCACAAACATGACGCATGGATCAGCACCATCCAGCTCAAGCATTTTGAAGGGTACCGAATGATCCAACATACGCGCAACCATCAGTGAGACATTTAAGTGAGCATGACGACTGAATGAGAAGTGGGTAGGTACCACCGTTATGCGACATCTGAAACACGAAAGCATTAGTCACAGACAGGGCTGAATATATTTAGTAGTATCTTGAAACTCAAACACAGCAATGTTGCTTGATAACAGATATAAGAATAAATAGTAGGTATACGTTTTTTTATAGTAGCAGTAGGCGGAGGACATTGTATCCAGATCGGATAGCTGATGGGGTCGAAAGCTTTCGGAGTGGGAACCAAATACCGAACGGGGCAGCGTAAGAGGACCTCACACACAGTTACACAAGGTAGACCGATGACATGGTAGATGTTGGTGCAAGAAGCACGCTAAGCAGCAAGTCGATGTGGCACCGGTTGGGTGAGGGGTATTCTAGCAGTATAAATCGTTCGACTGAAATTATGAAGATGCTATGGTTGCATATGATTTTTGCCAAATGAGCGATGAAAGGCAGCAAGAACTACTAACCCTTAAATTAAATCGAACAATTATTGTCTTTCCAGTGGTCTTCAAACATAAAAAATACGATCCATTTAATTCAACACAACTACGTTGGTCGTTGTTGTTACATAGCAATTAATGATATCACTAATATTATCAAAGGTTTATAATCCTCACCTTGTTGATCTTTAACACATATAACTAATATAATCGTGCGTATTAATTAACGACAATTACAACACGAGAACCATTATCTTAATTTAGATCCAGCGCAAATACAGGAATGCCTATCGTATTCTTCAATTATTTATCTGTGGTAGTTCTCTTGATAATCTGTAACTTCTACATGTCAAATAAACGACAATGTGCTACCAGCAGGCGGTATGGTCCAAGACCTTAGCCTGCTACACCCGAGTACCTAGGGTGAAGGGAAAAACAAGTGCTACCAGCTATCCGTTACTTCATTTTCAACACACTTGCTCGTTTAATGAACCGCTTTTAGGTCTATAATGTAGTGTATTAAACACGCGTGCTTTTTACTTTATGTTACCGCACTAGTGCGGTAACGCCACAGATAACTATTTACTAGTCGAAGATGTGCGCTTTTTTTAATCTCATCAAAGAGACTTGACTGGCGTTCTATTATTGCGGATTCTCACTGAACTAATCTACAGTGGGCTGCATCAATTGGGTACCCCAGTTGTATTAAAATTAACTTTGCTACAACTTCGCAATTCAAACGTATAGGTATATCCTTATAATAACACAATAAGTATTCATATGCCGAACGAGATTCGAACCATCGAATCATTGGTTATCCATTGATTACCGCGAGCTCTTACAAACTGAGCCAGTTAGGTAGTTAGTAATATAATGAATTAACAATCTACTTAGCGTTATAATTCTGTCTCTGTCTAATCGATTTAGATGAGCTCGCAGACAATGCATACTGCATTGTTTGTTAATTGAGGGTAGTTATGCATACATTTTACTAATCTCTAATGAAGTTACTGTCTAATGAGTCTAGTTTTGATTCACCTTTTGCATACAATACGTGTTTGTGTTAAAAAAATTAAAATGATAGATAATAGATAATTTCTTGAGAACAAAGATTGTAGTTCTTTATTATTCTACTAGTTTGAAAGGCAAATTGTCAACCATTATAAGTAGTTGTTCTATGTTGATTATTTTGCTGTGAAGCGATACAAACTTTTTTAAAGTTAAAGTTAGTTATCTATACTATTAGTTAGGTATATAGTTAAGTTTCAATTTATAATAAATTTTACTAAAATAAATTATATTTCTTTTATTTTAATATAAACCTACTGGTTATAACAATATTTAAAAGAAAAAGTTGCATAAATAATTCTGACTTAGAGAAAAATAAAATTTGACGACAACAAAAACCTAATTATATCATACTGGCAGAATTGAACTTGAATCAGCGGATTCATATGTCACATCCTCAACCTTCAGACCAACTAAACTGTTATGTTCGCTATTGAAATATTGCATTTATTTTTGTGCATTGTTGTTTACGTATAAACTGTTTGACAAAATATTACAATAAAATACAAAACTGATAGATGCGGCCATCAAGGGTTCGAACGCAGGTGCTTTCAAGGGGGGTACCCACATCGTGATTCTCACTGTACTTATATTTCTCAGGCTAATAGTACTTTCTAATAATGAAATTAGAATTAAGTAATTAGTATTAACTAAACTACAATTTGACATACGAAAACACTACGATCAGCCTAAACATTATTTTGTATTTATTATATTTTTCATTATAAGCAGTGGCTCTATGTAAAATAATGTTGTTAAAAACTGCAGGTCTGTCCCGTTACACTAGAAACCGACCCCAACGTAGTTGGGAAAAGACTAGGCGGATGATGTATTCTTTAAGTGCGATGGAAATAACTGCAGCACTTTTAGTAAAATTAGTATTGTCACATAAAAACTATCATGATTATGTGTGTGAGGGGCTCGTGGCTAAATAATAACAGTGGTAGAGGTCGATCGATCAGGTTAAGCTACGCTTGCTGCGGTTGGTTTGTGGATTGGTGACCATCTTTACATACCGAGACCCTCCGTGCTTCGGAAAGCACGTTAAGCTCTTGGTCCCGGCTGTCATTAGTGGATCGTTGACAGTCGTTACGGGTAGTCAGAAGCCCGAAAGTCTAACAACCAGTCTTACTAAGGGGTATCATTTATTACCCAGTAACTGGGTTTTAGACATCAGACAGGTGGTCGCTCTATGTGAAATTCTGGTATTCAGCTGCATCCGATTAGACTGGAAGCCGAACCCAACATATGTAGTTGCGAAAAGTTGGGCGGATGAAACACTATGTTATCAAAACAAAAATACCACATCATGAATTATGCCTAATATCGTATACTTAGACAACTTTTAGTGTTCATACCTTTATTTAATTGCAGAACTAGCGACACGCCCTTGCGCTACCTCAAATGGCTTAGCACGATCCTCCGTTATGTCGAAAATACTGCAGCATTAATTTTGAAATAAGTATATGGTAAAGTTGAGGATTAATGTTAAGTCCTATGTTTGACGAAAACACGATTCCATAAAATTTTCTCGATAGAAAGAAAGAATAATCACTACATAGTATAAAACAAAGTCGCTTTCTCTGTCCCTATGTACGCTTAGATCTTTAAAACTGCGCAACGGATTTTGATGCGGTTTTTTTTAATAGATAGAGTGATTCAAGAGGAAGGTTTATATATATATAATACATGCATGCATGTATAGTAGAGAAACATTGATAATTTTAGAGGTTTCTAATGTGATGTCGTAAATAAACATATTTTTTTGCTTTTCAAACGCTGGCTGAACCCTACGAGATAGGTCAAAATAATGTACTACAGTATTGTACACTTTAAAAAGGTCTACAAAAAAGTCCGCGATGGTATATGTCTATCTCTTGGGGATAACCCACAATAATCGTTTTTTATCCTTTACTTTTAACGAGAAGTAATGGCTTATTTACGAAGCGATTTTAAGCAATACAGCATTAATCCTTATCCAATTAAGTACTTTAAATACATTATGCATTTAATATAAATAAATGTGGCCCTTTACAGCATGTCATTTAAATGAAAATTTTCGAAGATATTACAGATTTAAAATGCTGGGACGTAGCGGTTGCTGCGGTCCCGGCCGCGGCGGCGCGTGCTGACATTCTTAGAATACCTATACTTAGCATCAGCATTGCACCCGTGCGAAGCCGGGGCAGGTCGCTAGTGAAGAATAAAGAGTGAATTTTAGCTGAGGTAATATAGGCTCTTCCATCAGGAAATTCTCAGTTGCAGCTCAGAGTTTGGATCTGTGTCTGGTGGCATTAGTCTCGCCAAGGGAGACACATAACTGGCAATATGTGGTTGTACTAAGGTACACCCACATTTCGCCTACTATCAATAATGTCAATCCCTTGCAGCTCACTTTGTGCACACTTTACCTACGTTTTCACGTTGAGATTTTCACAGAATAGATGATAATCGGGCGTGATTAGGGTTGCCAACTTTTTGTTCAAGAAATAAAGTACCTATTATATAATCGAAGAGGGAAAATAACAGTACTTTGAAAAAATAAACAGAATTTTAAGTAATTTTTGAATTTTCTAAATTACATTAAAATTAATTAGTGATATTCGGGCAACTTATTAATTTAGCATTAATTTTGAAGGCTTCGTGAGCCTCGCCAATTTTGAAATTTTAAGGCTAGCTGAATCACTGCACCCATGCCCAGCTGCATGCACGCTGTCCTACGTATTAGATGAAACTTTTTATTTAGGTATAGCTCTCGATATCAGTGAAAACAGTATATTCATATACTTTATTTTTGTTGAACAATAAACAGTATTTTAGAGTGAAAAACAGTATAATACTGTTTCTAACAGTATGGCTGGCAAAATTACACAACATCACGCCTAGGAGGCGTGATGTTGTGTAATTTTAAAATAAAGACAGGAAGATAGTGTGAGGGTTCTAAATATGATTAAAGCCGTCGAGGTCGAAGTAACATAGGCATGGAATCAGATATCTCATAAGGTTGGCAACACAGATATAGATACACCTAGATAACGCAAGAGCAACTATTTCGCGTGCCAAAAATCGCACCGACTTACGTTCAAAAATAGTAAGCCGCCTCTTTCGCGCTCAGTCCTGTGTACTGCTGGCTAGGTGAGCGTGAGTGAGAAAGAGCGCTTGTGACGTCATAGTAGGAAGTCAAAAAAAATGTCACGCTTGGTTTTCATACAGATCGCGATACTTGCGTTATCTAGGTCTATCTATATCTGTGGTTGGCAGACAGTCCCGGCAACACGTGTCGTCTTCTTACATTGGGTAACAAATCAATGGTGGGATTGAAATGGGTCATTGCGCGGGTCCCTATACCGACAGCCTATTTGATGGCCAGGCCAGATCAATGGTTATTGGAAATTGGCCTACTAACTCACTCTGCCACAGAATAAATGAATTCAGACGTGAGATATTTCTTTCAATTAAAGAGTTATTTTGATGATTTTATTACCTTAAAACTTGACACTGAGCTACAAATTGCGAGGGTAACACTAGCGCAAGTCTCTTAAGTATTTTAACGAACTACTAAGGATACAGGAGACAGTATGATAAAATGCTTGCGTTGCAATGCAATGCATTAAAAAAAAAACAGGGATGTATTAAAACTAATATACCGATACTTTTCGCATCGCAAAACGTACCACAGTAGGCCGCACGTGTTGGTGGTAACACTTAGACCTTAACTTGGCCTAGTTATGTACGGAGTAAAGATCGGGCTTCGTGTACCGGGAGCATTTCTTCGGAGACCACGTCTTCTCCATGTGCCTCAAGTCGGAACTATCTACAGACAGAACTCGTACGTGATAAGAGCTTGTCGTACTTTTAATATGGTGTGTCAGGATGTTGAGTTAGATTTATTTACTAGTAGTGTTAAGGAAGTAAAGCAAAGTTTGAACAATTGTTTTTTCGATGTATAACCATTTAATTTTTTATTTTTTTTCTTGTTTATTATTGTATTTTTTGAGCGTGAGATATTGCGTATCTCTTACGTCGCTGTCTTCGCGTATTTGTTTATGTTACCCACACTAATCGTTAGTGGAAGCTTGTAATTGGCCATCGCTTACGCATTGTACTTGATATTAAAATGTATTAGCTGTAAGTTTTCCTAAAACTAATAAAATAAAATAAAATAAATAAAAATAGACCAGCCAGCCGGCCAGCTTATACTTGTTTTGTTACCTCTGACGTGCGGCCTACTGTACTAGAAGAAATAGATATCTGTCTGTCGTGAGTTTATAGGCATTAAACAAGCCGGTCGCGGATTCAGGGAGGGGCAATGGTTAAGGTTGCCCCCCTGTGGGCTTAGACCAAACTGAGTCTAAAACACAAAATTAGACATAAATATAGTTTTATAACCTGTATTTTTACTTTGTATACAGTATACGAGTATTAGTAAGATATAGATAGATAAGTCTAGTCATCCACGAAAAGCGGATACATCTTCGAGTTTAGGGAAAATGGGTGCCCCCTCCTCAGAGAGAAACATTTGCCCCCCCTTGAGCGATAACCTAAATACACCTCTGTCTGTATCCAGACTTTATCTTACTCTTTGCTACAGTAGTAACAGTACCCACAAATTCACGTCTCCGCGCAATGCGACTAACAGATAATACCTTTAAAAGGAATGTCAATTCTACGACCTCCTTTTTTGCGAATATCATTTTGACCCTGGAATTGAATAGGCTCATAGAAACGAAATTGGTTTCTTTTCGGTCGATATAAAAATATTGATACGGTATTTGTTCGAATTTTTGTATGTTTGCAAGAATACCTACTTATAATTATGATTTAATTAGGTAGGTAATGACATAGATAAAGATACTGATACTGCTGAGCATGAGGTCCTGAGTTCGATTCCCGGGTTGGACAGTGTTATTGGGTTATTCCATTGGGGATATCTCAGTAGCAGACTGGAGTTTGGATTTGTGCAGGATTGATGGCATTAGTGCCTTTTCACACGTCCCGGTTACCGGGTACCCGGTGCCCACTATCCGGTAACACTTGCCAGGCAAACTATAACGCCGCTTCGTATGAAAGCTTACGTACATAGCCCTACATTTCGCTGCCGGGTACCCGGCACCTGCTATCCGGCTGCCGGGACGTATGAAAAGGCACTTAGGCTCGCCATGTGGGACACATAACTGCCGATATATGGTTGTACAGACGCCACCACATCAAGCTACTATAATCTGTCTTTCTTTAATAGATTGTCAACTTTATCGTTTTAATATAAGGTTCAATGGAAAATTTCACAGTTTCGGGTAGCTTGATGTGCTGACGTCTGTACTAAGGTACACCTGTGCCTAACCCTTCAGGGATTACACGCGTGATGCTATGTTATGTAATACATAAAGATTATTTCTCGGTTTGCTGTAGGGACAAAAATTTGAGTGACACGTACTCATCACATATTGTGCGCTTGTACCGGAAATTATTACATATCAAATCTTTTATATCTTTGTCAGTTTTCTCATTCTTTCTTTCATCTTTATCTGTTGGTCTCGACTATCATTTTAATTTTAATTTCGGAAGTCGGTGTCTTTGGTTTTGTATTTACGTTTTTGCCACCGACTTCCAAAATTAAAATTATTTTACACTTTGTAGTGTTTTTTTTTTTGAAGTCGGTTGTTTTTTTTTTTTTTTGTTAAAAAGTTTTTTACATGAAGCGACTTCCTATCTGACCTTCACAACTCGTATAGTTACTTAAAAGGTGATACGATACCCTTTGTTAAGACTGTGTGTCAGACTTTCGGGGTTCTGATGACCAATAATAACTGCCAAAGATCCACAAATTATTTTACACTTTGTAGTGTTTTTTTTTTGAAGTCGGTTGTTTTTTATTTTTGTTAAAAAGTTTTTATTTTTTACTTTTTATAGTCAGAGTGCATCTCATGACGATTCCAATAAGCCCAAACACGGCTAGAATACATGGTTTTATTACGAAGTTCCGGTACCTACCTTCCAGCTTCATCATCAGATCGGTTTGCTGGTACCATTTTCGTCAGAACCATTTATTTAAATTTGCTTCGTCATAGTCGCTTAACTATCTTAATCGAGATATCTTATCGCCACCCGTGAAATACTTATTATCATTGAAGAGTTCCCGTGGCTATCTGTGGTCTCCTTCATCAGTTCCACTTCACCAAATTATACTTTTTGAATGCAAATGCTTGACATGTTGATGAAAATACCAAAATTGCTATATATATGCCTATAATATTTGAGGGGTTCCCTCAATTCCTCATGGATCCCATCATCAGAACTGGATTTTGACAAGAATGGGACCAATCTGGAAGCATATCCTTTCAATTAAAAAAAAAAAATTTCCAAATCGGTTCATAAATGACGGCGTACTGAGGTAACAAACATAAAAAAAAAAAATACAACCGAATTGATAACCTCCTCCTTTTTGTAGCCGAATACCAGTAGTATTCGGCTACAGCCGGTTAGACTGGAAGCCAACCACAATATAGTTGGGAAAAAGCTAGGCAGATGATGATAGCTAAATGACAAATTTTAAAATTGCGTACAGCTTTAACCAATATCGAGTTAAAGTAGTCATTTTGCAGTATTGAGACGTCAATAAGATTTTTTTTTATTTTTTCATTAGGATGCAATTTATATTGCTGAGTCGGTAAAGCTGAGGGGAAATTCTTGTATTTTTAAAAACGTTCGCGTTCTAATCTCAGTCTTAATCTGCCAAAAATAAAATCAATTTACTTATTTATGACAAGTTTTTGACACTGATTGTCGCTGAGATGAGATTGCAACTTCAATTTGAACGTTTTTTAAGTACGAGAATTGGCTTTCAGATTTTAAAAACAGCCCTTAAGGGCTATTTTCTAAATCTGTTTTCAAAATATGTTCGTGACCCTAAGGTCGCGAACATATTTCGGATGTCAACCTACTCTTATTGTAGATGTTTTAAAGTTGTTTCGACACATCTTATCATCTATTTTTTAAAATATTTTCTTGATCAGCAGCCTTAGCCAAGCCTATTTTCCCCTATAGTTGTCCGTTTAGCGCTCATACCTATTCTGTGTCGATAAAACAAGGTAACTTTGAAAACTTTGACCAACTTTGATTTATTACTCGAAGTAGAAATGTTTCATCCGTAAAATGAACTCAGCCCATTATTTTTCTTATATTGGCTAAGTACTAGGTTCTGCCTGCGACTTCGGCTGCTTGAAATTTCTTATTTGCACAGGAATATCACAAATTAAAAAAGAACGAGAAAGAGAACAAAGGAAAAAAAGAAAGAATTTTCGAGTTCGGATCAGTAGTTCCGTTGATTACCGGGGTACACTACATACTCGTACAAACTCACAAATTTTACCTCTATAAAATATTAGTATAGATTCAAGTCATTAGGTATTCAAGTCTCGGGCTATATTTTGCATCTGCGTTGACTATTCAAGTTGGTTTTGAGTGGAAAAATCAACATTACAGTTTACCCTGAATTTAGTAGAAAATGTATTCAAGACTGAGTCAACTTTATGCTAAAAATTAAACAATCAAACTTAAACATTTACTAAAGAAATATTGTTATCTTCTCTAATCAGAACAATAATTTTCACCCCCTTAATTAAATCACTAAAGCTTTCAACCCGACATTATTCACACAAACAATAATTTTTCGAAGCAATTGCCTTCTCAATTTAATTTGTATGGACAAAAGAAGAAGAATGAACGTCCAGGCGAATAAAGGAGCTATCATTAGCTACGTTAGAACGATCCAGGGGAATTTCAACAGACAAGGCTGTATTAAATTACTAATTAGAAGAAGTCTTTGTTAGGACGGGCCGGGGATGCGTAGGGCTGGCAAGCTAAGTTGGTTTATGAAAGAAAAAAGCTGCCTTTGTTTTTTTTTTTGTTTGTTGTGGTAAATTGCCATCGACTTCCAAAACTAAAATATTATTTCTCAATTTATAATGCTTTTTGTTGAAGTAGGTTATTTTTTTTTAAATAGATTTATTTTTTTACTTTTAGGCTTTAGTACCACACATAAATTCGTGTTCCAGTACTTACTATTTTAACAACAGACGAAGTAGATTAAAATCTATTATTGAAGCAAACTCAATAGTCCACGAGCAAAGTTCATAAAATTGATATGAAAACTTCGCGCGGGCGTCCTCTACCAAATGAAAACAGCACCGTAATTACTATCTGAATATTTTTGAAGGATATTGCTAATCCGTTGCTTCATATATACGGATAATTTGTTTGCTTAACAACGTAAGTGAGAGCATTGGTGGCCCAGTAGTAACGGCCGCGACTTACGAGCTGTAGGTCGTAGGTTCGAAACCCGTCAGGCGCTTTACTTTGTGTAAATTATTTCATCACCATTGCACTTAAAACGGTGAAGGAAAACATCGTGAGGAAACCGGCATGTCCTAGAACCAAAAATTCGAAGACATGTGACATCTATCAACCCGCACTGGGCCGGCGTGGTGGATTACGGCCCACTCCCTCTCACAGAGAGGAGGCCTGTGTCCCAGCAGTGGGAACATTATAGGCTGATTATGTAACAACGCAAATGACGCAATTAATGTTGTTGAACTGTGAAAAGAAAAGCCATTTCTACTGTTAGTGCGTTACGCTATTGACCCGCAGAACATTGTAAATTGGCCCAGTAATCATCGAGAAATCGGTGTAAATAAATAACAAAAAAAAATGCACATAAACACGTTGACTACAACAGACACAATAGATAATCTATTATTGGCGGACACCGTGTGACCGCGGTGGCAGTCGACTTCTGAGTTCCTAAACATGTCCCACGAGTAGTATTGTTATTTATTTAGAGAATATTATGTAAATAAGCTAATTTTTATCCCTAGGGACAGTCAGGCAAACTGAAAACTTAAATAATCCGTAAATTAAATTAACCAACTTAAATTTTCCTTCTTTTGTATATACAGGGTGGTTAAAAAGTCGTGCATCAAACGAAATAAGGGGATAAAGGAGGTAGTTTCTAATGCTTTTAAAGTGTGAAATAATTTTTGGTAACGCTTCAAAATTTTTGGAAAAAATATTATTGCTCTTGAAATTTGTTACCTACAGCCGCAGTAGAACTTTTGTAGTGCTGATACATTAACTAGTAATAATAAAATACTGTTGTTTTATTGTTTTCTATCACATTTTTTTTATTAGCGTAATTGTAAAAGAACTCGGTATCCAAAAATATTCATAATTTCTAAGGCAATTGAATTATGGCCATGCTGTAGAAATATTTTTTGTTGGAAATGACTTCCTATAACTCCCTATTTCGTTTGATCCACGACTTTTTGTTCATCCTGTATATCCACATGTACGCACGGCTACACATCAAGCTATACATTGCCAGTTTAAACTGACTTCTGATTGTACGAAAAACCTATACAATGCGAGGTCAGCTAAAACTGGAAATGTATAGCTTGATGAGTAGCCGTGTGTACATATTATTAATATTATACTGTTGCCTTATGTAGTGTCAAAAAGAGTAACCTAGATAATGTGGCTAAGACACGACTTTAACATAGAAGAAGAACTAGCGGGGATCCAGGGGGAGGTGGAGGGGGGTTAAGGGGGTCAGTCCGGAATAAATCGTAAATATTATAGAAGAATAATTAAATTAATAGAAGAATAAAAGGTACCTACCTTTTATTAGTGAAATTATTATTAATACGAGTATCACACTAATATTACAAAGGCGAGAGTTTGTTAGTATGTTTGTTAATTGTTCACGCACAAACGGCTTAACGGATTTGGATGAAATTTGGGACACAGATCTATACTAGTATTATAAAGAGGAAAGATTTGTATGTATGTTTGTAACGAATTGGCTCAAAAAGTACTGGACCGATTTTAAAAATTCTTTCACCATTTGAATGTTACTTTATCACTGATTATTATAGGCTATTTTTTTTTCTTTTTTTTCTCCACCCGTGCGAAGCCGGGACGGACCGCTAGTAGCTTATAACCAGGATTAACACATAAGATACTTTTTACCCCGATATTCTTACGGGATCGACAGTTATGCGAGTGAAACCGCGGGGCACTGCTAGTTTGTACATAAATTTATGATTTTACTAGCTGCGCCCCGCGGTTTCACCCGCCTAAGCTGCGATCCCGTGGGAATATCGACATGAAAAGTATCCTATGTGTGAATCTTGGTTATAAAATATCTATGTGCCAAATTTCATCCAAATCCGTTTAGTAGTTTTTGCGTGAAAGAGTAACAAACATCCATCCATCCATCCTCACAAACTTTCGCATTTATATTATTAGTAGGAAGTAGGATAGGATATTAGTAGGATTAGTGAATTAGTGAAGTGATTTTAAATATTTATCTTTTTTTTTTTGAGGATGGGAAATCATAAAAATAATGACCCCTCCCGCTCTGGAGCAGAAGGGAGTGTCAGACTCTTACTGACTAAAACCCACCCGTGTTCCTTCCTTAGCCCTTTATGTTCCGGGGTAGCGGTAACCCTTTCGGACAATCCCGCTGCATATATTTATTTAGACTATCATTAATTCATTATTAATTATTTATTTTTGATTAATCGAAAATTCGAAAGGCAGGGAAAGATCTTTTAATATATATTTTTTAAAAGTTGTCTTGTAAAGGTATGTCGATTTGATTTCTTATGTCTTTAGGTAGTTTGTTATAGAAGTTGGCCCCTTCATACAAAATATTCCTTTTTCCATATTTAGTTCTAGGCTGGGTTAAGCAGATTTCATTAGCTTGTCTTGTTGAATTTTATAAGTTTGTGCCCTTTTTGTAAATATTATCTGGGAATATATATCTTTAGTTAGAATTTTTATTACGAGTAAGCATATGTTGTACTTATATATTTGAAGGAGATTCATAAGTTGTGTTTCTTTGTAGACTTTTTCAGTAGGAGTTAAATAGTTATACCTAAGTAGTGTTTTAATTATTCTATTTTGTGCAATTTGGAGTATTTTTAGGTTTGATTTTGCAGCAGTTCCCCAGACGTCAATCAAGTAGTCCAAGTGAGATTTAACCATGGAGTTATATATAGTATAACGCACATGTCCAGGGAGACATCGCACTATACCACAGACCGCACCTGCCGATCGATTCTGTAAAAATCTCACCGTGATAACTTAGGTGAAGTGAGCGTGAAGTGAGCTATCAATAGGGGCGATCCCTAACATCAGGTGGAATGACAGCTCACTTCACCTAATTTATCACCGTGAGATTTTTACAGAATAGCACTGCTGTTAGTGATGTGAGCTGGTTTTTGATACTCTCTATATGTGGTTTCCACGTTAATTGATCATCAAGTATAAGACCAAGATATTTTTTTTGGTGAACTCTCTTTAGCATTTCACCATCAATATACTGTGCTGACCAATCTTTTTGTTTTTTGCTTCGAATATAATATAATTGATTTTAAATATATTTACTGTCAGTAAATTTGACTTAGGCCAAGTATGTAAGAGATTTAAATCATGTTGAGCTTGTTCTATAATTGAACATACTGAGGTACCCGAGTAAAATAAACTCGTGTTGTCAGCGTATAGTGCTATATCCCCCCTTAGATCGATTTCATGGATGCTATTTATGTAGATCAGAAATAATAATGGCACGTGGATTGAGCCCTGGGGGACTCCGTAGGCGATTTGTCTAGGTCCACCTTGGACTTCACCGATCTTCATAATTTGATATCTGTTACTAAGGTATAATTTTAACATTTTAAAAGCGGATCCTGAGACACCTAGATGATTTAGTTTTAATAAAAGTATATCGTGACTAACAGTATCAATAGCTTTTTTAAATCTACAAACACTCCCAGTGTTATTTTCTTACTATCAATATTGGATTTGATTTTTGTCACTAGATTGGTTGCAGCTGTAACCGTGTTTGACTTTGACCGAAACCCATATTGTTTCCATATAAGCACTGTTTTGATTTTAGAAATGCACTAAGTTGGTTTTGTAGTATTTTTTCAAACACCTTTGATAATATTTGTAATACAGATATCGGTCGGTAATTACCTGGATCTGTTTGTTTCCCGACTTATTTATGGGGCTGACTTTTGCAACTTTTAAAGATTCTGGAAAACTTCCTTCTGTTAGACACCTATAAATACAAAGAGTTAAGTTTTCCACTATTTGCTCTTAATACATTTTATCATTTTCGTACTTTTTCCATCAATACCGGCGCTTGTCTTTGACTATACAGATTAGTATCTAAGAGGGGCTTATGGCTAAGTAATAACAGCCGCACGGGTCGATCGATCAGGTTAAGCTACGCTTGCTGCGGTTGGTCTGTGGCCGGGTGACCATGTTCCAAGAGCCCTCCGTGCCTCGGAAGGCACGTTAAGCCGTTGGTCCCGGCTGTTATTCGTGGATCTTTGGCAGTTGTTGATAACCAGTCCTACCAAGGGGTATCGTATTACCCAGTAACTGGTATTCAGCTGCATCAGGATAGACTGGAAGCCGACCCCAAAACAGTTGGGAAAAGGCTAGGCAGATGATGACAGATTAGTATCATGGTCTTTTTTATGTAAGAGCCACATAGATTTCAGTGACCTGTTACGTCAGTGTTCGCATTTAAAACTCAGAATATAGTAGGTAAATAAATCTAAATTCATTTTATTACAAGTTAAACTGCGTTTAGTATCGGTATGAATAATCAATTAAAAAAACTGAGTGATATTGCTTTCTTGTGTAAGCATCAATTTGTAACTTCCTGATTCGTGAAGGGACATCCCTAACAATCAAGAATTAGGACAAAATTTTAATCAGTCGAAACGGTGTGTATAATCGATGAAACAATATTCTAATTACGATCCTATTATGCCGAAGCAACGTTTCATTTACCTGCCTCAAATACGTCACCTGAAGGAAACGATGGCTCCAAAGAAAACGTAATTGGATATTTGTGATTGCGGGCTAATTGCGTAATACGTACGTTCAGTGGCAATCGAAGGCAATGCCATTCAATTTGATAGTTCAGCCTCGTTCATTGCGTTGATTACGTTACAGATTGTAGTAGTTTGATGTGCTGGCGTATGTACAGTCGAGTTCATTAATATATTGGCAGTGACCAATTTTCAAAATATTATAAGCGTTAATATGATCATATAGTTCTAAACAAACTTAGACATAAATAAAATGTTAACATACATTTAAAGTTTCAAAAGATTATAACCTTTAAATGATCATCATTTTAACGCTCCGGACACGGATGTTTCTGCATACCATCGGGCGGGAGGAAACGCCCGGGTGTCACCACTGCGAGGATCGCCCAGAGGACACGGTGGAGCATACGGTGGAGGCCTGCCCCGCGTGGGCGGAGCACCGCCGTGTTCTCGCAGAGGCGATCGGCAGCGGCGGCGACCTCTCGCGCCCGGCCCTGGTTGAAGCCATGGTCCGGAGCGAGAGGGAGTGGGAGGCAGTCACCTCCTTCTGCGAAGCAGTCATGCTAGCGAAGGAGGTGGCGGGATGGCTGAGGGAGAGAGCCTCACGTCCCAGCCGCCGCGGGAGACGCTCCGGGCGTCAGGAGACGCGTGACGACTCCCAGCCACCGTAGGCGCGAGTCTGCGGACGGAGAGTAATGGGTAACCCTCCGTCCGATCAGGACCAGGCCCGTGCCGGACGGCGCGTACGTGTTCCACGCGCGCCTCAAAGACATGTCAGCATTAAGGAAGGGGCCCGTAAGGGCCGAAGCCTGCCGGGGCAGCGGGATTCTCCGAAAGGGTTACCGCTACCCCGGAACACAAAGGGCTAAGGAACACGGGTGGGTTTTAGTCAGTAAGAGTCTGACACTCCCTTCTGCTCCACCCAGAGCGAGAGGGGTCATTTGATGATTTCCCATCCAGAAAAAAAGGGACAAAAATGTTACCATTATGCGTTGCACGAACTAATCCATTCCACATAACATTGCTATTTTTTGACGCAATCGTTATTATACTTACTACTTACTTTTGACCATCTTTAAAAATAATTTTTAAGTCAAAAACATGTTTTGACCAGCATTTTATACGTACCTACCTATTTCATAAACATTTATCAATCATCATTATTGAATTCGTCACTCCATTTTTATTTTATTATTAACTAGCGACCCGCCCCGGCTTCGCACCGGCACGGGTGCAATGCTGATACTAAATACACTACATCTATTATATAAAATTCTCGTGTCGCGGTGTTTGTGGTTAAACTCCTCCGAAACGGCTGGACCGCTTTGTATGAAATTTTGTGTGCATATCGGGTAGGTCTGAGAATCGGCCAACATCTATTTTTTTTTTTTTTGCAAAACGACGTTTGCGGGGTCAGCTAGTTATACATATAAACCTTCCTCTTCAATCGCTATCTATTGAAAAAAACCGCATCAAAATCCGTAGCGTAGTTTTAAAGATTTAAGCATACATAGGGACAGAGAAAGCGACTTTGTTTTATACTATGTAGTGATATAAGTCCTCCTTAGTATTTGCTACGACGGAAGCATGGAGAAAAAAAAATGCTTGAATCCATGAATTCTCAAATGAAATCAAATGACCAACTTTAATAACAACTCTTTTAGGCATGAAACGGTTCGGTCAGTGGGTCGTCTTAGGGCGGATTTCTCTTGCGATACAACTATGGTCTTTTTGGCGACTTTTTGAAGAAGTTTTTTTTTTGTGAAATTGCAGAAGCCTGTAAAGAGACAATAATAGGTTGGTATTATTATTAGGTGTACACGTGCAAATGTGTGCGTGAACTCTAGTAGGGTTGGCTGTCGTGCGTAGCGTAAAAAAATGGCGTTGAACGACGACGACGACTAGAAAGAATACGTGACCTTGTACGAGCGTCGTTCAATTGTTTATATAGTTAGTCGGGTTCGTAGTGAAATAAAAATAATAGTTAATATGTAAAAGAGGTTTATTTATTCAATCAATAATGCCAAAATAAGGTAACAAACTAAATATTGCTTACACTAAAATATTTTCGTTTAAATGACTTACATAACTATAAATAATCGGTTATTAAATCGCATGGTATTAAAAGTGCGAAATTTTACAAACATTTATGTACCTAAATACAAATTCGGAAAAGCGTCACAATATCCAACCATCGTGTTTAAAACTCAAATAAAACTTTTAAATTGCAAAATTGTGTGTTCGTGTCAGCAGTACAGTGCTGCGGTTCTATGTGAGCACCCTAGCTAAAGAGTCAGCGACGAATACCTCGCAGTGCGCGGTGAGTCTGTGCCAGTGCTTAGCGGTCTCCTAGTTTGTGCAAACTGCAGATTTAGTCGACCACCAATCACAGACCGCAGTGTGCGTCAGTCCTTAATCCTAGATTTGAAAGATAATTTAATTTACCCACACTATGTTGACCGTACTTTGTATATAAAATACAGATTACTTTTAAAGTTAACATAAAGATACCGGGTGCGTATCGAAATGTATGTTCTTGGGCTCATTGTGTGTTGGTTGGTGTATGTTGCGTGGTTCAGACCGCGTCACCGCTTGCCTCCTGTACTGCCAGGAGCGCTGCCGATTATAGGTCACGCACATTACTTAATGAGAGATCGAAAACGTAAGTAACCAAAATATTTTGGATATATATTCTCCGCTTGTTATTTCCAACGCCTTATGTACCTTTGTACTCTGAGAAGAAAGGCCGAAACAAATTCAGAGGTCACAATCTCTTTTAATAATGTCCAGATTTAATCTTGGTCTAATCATTATGGTGGTTCTACTTCTCTGGACGAGCTTCTTCACAAAGAGTTCTACTAGAGTTTGACACGCTCCGGTGACCAAACTTGTTGCCCTGGTTTGTGACGTAAACATTGATCTTCATAAAACACAATTGCAGCCCCCTCAAGCAACCAGTTATAAGTTTAAATTATAAAGCCTGTTTTCTACGAAGGGGGTCGTCAGATAAGTGGTAAATCCCATTTCAATAGCGACACAAATACAGACTTGGTAAATCCCAATAATTTTACCTAACCCTCGGTTTGTCGAGATCCTACTGAAATCAATGATTGCGGTTGGGATAGGCATGTCTTTGAGTGCAGGCCGAGAATCAGTCAATTTAAGGTAGGACGCCCTCACGTGGTAATCTTAGCAGGGTAACTTGTAACAGCTGGATGAGAGTTGCCAAGGATTAAGTTGGCAATTGGACAAGCCTGTGGCCAGCAGAGGACAGCTATAATAAGACGGTACTGAAGGAGCTTTTTTCACAAAGTGCTCTACTCTGCTGTTAAACCAAAGTTACATACTTATACCACATTTCATGGGAAATATAATTTTCCATATAAATATTTCCATCCACCCCATTTCAATTGTTTACATTCTAGAGGTACCTATCGTATTTTTTTGGTTTTAGATTAAAAGTTTCCATTAATGAAGTTTTGTTGTTGTGTTTCAGGCTTGTGGAAATTTTTAGAAAATGCATGTAAATACTCTTTGGAGAAAGGTGGTGTGATTGTGTACAGTATCAGTGTACATTTACTATATGGTAAGTTATTTCGTTGCATCCTAATATGTTTCGTATTGACCACTGAGTAATTTTGTATGTTTTATAATGAAGAGTGACGTGCTTATCTCACTGCTTTTAAAACGGTGCATGAAATCGCCTTGAGGAACCCGGTATTTACTAGAACCAAAAATTCCAAGAATATAACATCAACCGACCCGCACTGGGATCCCATCCCAGAGCGAGTTAGTGTGAGAGGTCACAGAGAGGAGGCCTGTGCCTAGCAGTTCCCACTTCCGTTAGGCTGATTAGGGACAGTTCGTCATAGGTTGATCTTATTACATATTGTGGCCTGGCCCCTACCTCCTGATCAGAATTAGTTAACTTAAAGATTATTTCATGCAAATTCTTCCTCCAACTAACCCTCCTTCCTACAATTATTGACAGATACTTTTTGTATCAAAACAATAACCGATAGGTAAGATTCAGTGTGTGGCATGTAGCAAAAGTATAGATCGCGGAGAGTTATTAGTATGCTCGTCATGGCGCAGTTTTTACGATTATAAATGCCTGAATATGACTAAAGAATATTATACAAGTCATCATAACGAATTTAAACGGAACTGGATTTGCCCTACGTGTAACAACATAGCCCGTCCCAAACACGACAATACTCCGGTACGAAACCAATTTGATATTCTTCGCGAAGATGCTAACATGTCCTGCGATGATTTATTGGACAATCCTGCTAGCGATTCAAAAGTGTCCCCGCAGAAGTCTTCGCTTCAAATTACTACTGGAACGCTTATTAATATGTCGGACCCTTCTTGTTCTATTTCATATGAGCAATTCGGCCAACTTCTTGATTCTAAGCTTGAAATCATTAGATCTGCCCTAACAGCAGACATCAAGAAGGAAATAGCATCTGCGATCGACAGCTTGAGAGAGGATTTTACGCGCACTACAGATTTTCTAGCGGCTGAACAAAAAGACCTAAATGTTAACCTAGCTTCGGTTAAGAATACCATCCAGTCGCTTGAGTCTGAGAACTTTAAACTCCGCTCAGACATGACTGAACTCACACGTCGATTACAAGCGATTCAAAAACTGTCGCGAAGCCGCAATATTGAAATTCATTGTGTACCGGAACGGAAAAATGAAAACCTCGTTGCGATTTTTAAGAATCTGTGTAACGAATTAAAAGTGTCAATTCCTGATACAGACTTACAAGCAATTCGTCGCGTTGCAAAAATTAACAGTGAATCTGTCCGCCCAAGAAACATACTGGCAACATTACCAACAGAAAGGCAACGTGATGTACTTCTCTCGGCCCTCACGCAATATAATAAAGGCAAAACAGACAACGTCTTGAACTCGTTGCACCTGGGCGTTCCTGGAGATAAACGCACTATTTACTTGGCGGAACATCTCTCACCCGAATGCAAGAGGCTTCACGCCGCGACGAAACTGGCAGCTAAGGAACATTCTTATAAGTTTGTATGGGTGAAGTACGGCCGCATTTATGTTAGGAAAATTGAGCAAGAGCAGGCTATTCTTATAAAAGACGCTAGTTGCTTAGCTAAGCTCGTCTAATTTAAATTACACGGTTGTTATTTATTTATTTGGATCTATTTACTGTACTTTTTATGTTAATTTATTATCAGAATGTTAATAGAATAAGATCAAAATTGCAGGATTTATATGTTAACTCACTAAATTGCAATTATGATATAATTTGCTTAACGGAAACAAATTGTAATTCTGGTATTTTTGATAACGAGCTCTTTGACCAACGGTATAACGTGTTTCGAAGAGACCGTGAAAGTTCATGTGTAACGAAGGTCGACGGAGGGGGTGTCTTAATAGCTATTAAAAAACATTACAAGGTGATAAGACAGTCCTCATGGGACAGCAGAGTAGAGGATATTTGGGTAAGTATTTTGCCTAGCAACTCTCGTGAGAATCAGTACAACCTTTGTGTTTGTTACCTTCCCCCGGATTTACCAAATAGTGACCTTAAAGCTTTTTATACGAATACACATAAGATTGTTACGGATTCTCGTGACAATTGTGTTAATCTAATTATTGGAGATTTTAAACCCGGAACACCGGGTTTGTTATGGATACCCACGCCCTCAAGCAGCAAATTGGCTGATGCTATTTCAGTTACTGATTTTAAGTCCTCTCTCTTGTTGGATTTGTTAGCCCTTTGTAACTTGTCTCAGTTTAATCATATACCTAACAAAAACAATAGATTTTTAGACCTTGTACTTTGTACTTCCGATAGTGTCCAAGTAATGTTAAACGATGAACCACTCAGTCGGGTTGATGATCATCACCCTCCTTTAAGTATACGTATAAAAGGCAGCATTCCGACTAAACAAATGAAACCTAATAATATCGAACGGTTAAATTTCCACAAGTGTGATTATGCGAAGGTAAGGGTGGCTATCGCAGAGGTTGATTGGGCTACGCTATTATTGCCAAGTGATATAGACCGGGCGGTGGATGAGTTTTACATAGCTCTTAACTCTATAATCAGCAAGCATACTCCCACAACCAAGTTGAGTGAGTCTGCACAGCCTTTCTGGTACTCACCAGCTCTTAAAAAATGTCTCAATGAGAAAAATAAATATCATAGACGTTTCAAAAAATATAAAAACCCCCGTGATTATGACACCTTCTCAATGTTGCGCAGTAGGTGCAAGTTTCTTACTAAAGAATGCTACGGTTCCTTTATAACATCCACAGAGGACTGTTTATCTGATAATATCAAGTCATTTTGGAAGTTCGTCAATAGCAGAAAAAAAACCAATGGCTTACCACAAACGATGAAGTTCGGCGGAGTGATTTCGTCTGATAGTCAAGTAATTAGCGAATTATTTTCGGACTTCTTTAGTTCAGTTTTTGAGGATACGTCTGGAAGTCCCCCTAGTGGTGAGGTATGCTCAAATATTGAATGTAACTCTTCTTTATCGGAGATTTATATTGAGCACGACTATGTTTTGCGTGCATTGAAACAACTGGATCATAATAAATGCGCTGGTCCGGATGGAATACCTTCACGTTTCCTTGTCAACTGTGCCGATGAGCTATCATTGCCACTCTACTATTTGTTTAATCGATCGCTGAAACTAGGTACGTTTCCAAAATGCTGGAAAAAGGCGCACGTTGTGCCCATTTATAAAGATGGTGACAAGTCAGATTGCGCAAATTACAGGCCCATAAGTATTTTATCTGGTATAGCAAAACTTTTTGAAGCGTCTCTGTATCAGCATTTTTATTCTCACTTTAAACCGTATCTTTCCCAATCCCAGCATGGATTTGTTCGAAGTAAATCAACACTCACAAATCTGCTCGAGTACAAAAATTATCTGTGTACTGCTTTCGCGAAGGGTGGTCAAGTAGACTCAGTCTATACGGACTTTCGGAAAGCCTTTGATAAGGTTAACCATGAGGTACTGCTTTTGAAGCTGAAATTGTATGGTATACATGGTTCCCTGTTCCGGTGGATACAGTCTTATTTAAAAAACAGGAGCCAACTCGTTTCTGTCAGAGGATACTTGTCGTTGCCAGTTAATGTTACGTCTGGCATTCCACAGGGTTCGCATTTGGGGCCCCTGCTTTTCATAATTTTTATTAATGATCTGGTGACAAAATTGACCTGTCCCTGTCTGTTGTATGTAGATGATCTGAAGGTATTCACGTCGATAAAAAACATCTCCGACAATGAATCCCTTCAGAATGACTTAAATATCATTTCTGACTGGTGTACGCTTAATCGAATGAAATTAAACATAAACAAATGTTTTGTTATAACGTTTACGAAAAAACGTTTGAAGAACATTTATGACTACAGGCTCGAGGGTCAATCGTTGGAACGGAAGCACGTGGCCAGAGATCTCGGCGTGTTGTTTGATGAACAACTATCTTTTAGAGATCATTACAGTAGCATGACGAATAGAGCATTGAAACTTCTCGGTTTTATATCAAGGACTACCAAAGGGTTTAAAAAACCTCAAAGTTTCATTTTACTTTATAAAAGCCTAGTAAGAAATATATTGGAGTACTGTTCAATAATCTGGTCACCGTGTTACGCAGTACACTCTGACAGAATTGAGAGTGTGCAAAGAAAATGTGTTAAGTGGGTATCGTACCGTTACGGCTTCTCTAGAACACTACAAAGCTATTCCGAACGCCTTCTCAGATTCAATTTGAAACCTTTGCATGCTCGTCGCAAACAGCAGGACTTAATCAACCTGCATAAAATACTACATTCCACGCTGGACTCTTCAGCTCTGCTGTCCCTCATAAACATCAATATTAGGTATAACACCCGTATACCGAAAACTTTTGCACTTCTGGTCTTTACAAATAACACCTCTTATTATAACCCTATCATTAGAATGTGTCGACTTTACAATGAAATTTCAAAAGACAATAACAGTATTGATATCTTCGATTCTCGTGCCGCTGCTTTCAAAAGGCTTGTATGTACTCTTTCCTTTTAATTTTGTAACACTTTAAATACTGTTCTCTTGAAATATGTAACTCTGTGTCAATTATGTACTTAACCTGGGTTGTTTGGTCTCCTACGCATTCCCTGCATAAGTAGTAGTGTGTCGGAGGGCAGACGCTCATACCTTGTAGCTATATTTTGTCAATTAAGTTTTATTTTTATTTCTTACTGTAGTTGTTATCATTATTATTGTTGTTGCTGGTCATGTTGTGCGACTACGCTTTGGGTGATAGTCAGGTCGAAACCTATAATTTGAACGTAGTGATATACTTATTGTGATTATTGCCTGTTGTAGTTGCCTTGTGAATAAATAAATAAATAAATAGATAGCGTTTTTTATTCGACGTCTAAAGCTGAAAACCTCTTGCATAGTAGTAAACCTAACCTACCGGACATCATTATGGTGTTATAATAATAATAAATAAATAAATAAATCATTCATTTCGTATGTACCCAAAAATTAAAGTGACGGCCAGAAAAACACTGTTTTCTTATGGAAAATTACCTTTTGATATTTTTTTACTATTACGATGAAAGTCTACTTAAGCAGTTGACATTTTTATTTAAATAGCCTTGTTCATAATTGCTTATTAGAACCAAGTTCTTTTACGGAGCTTACGAGTAAAATGAGAGAAATCGTCACGTAACGAAAAAGCTTTATGTCCCCTCCGTGCGACTTTTGATTTATGTAACAGAAAAAGACAGAGAGAGAGAGATTGTTTACATGGTTTTTGAGGGTGCTGAATTCGATAGTGAGGTAAAAAAAAACTTTTTAACAAAAAAAAAAACCGACTTCCATAAAAAACACTACAAAGTGAAAAATAACTTTGATTTCGGAAGTCGGTGTCTTTGGATCTGTATTTTAGTTTATTGCCACCGACTTCCGAAATCAAAGTTATTTTTCACTTTGTAGTGTTTTTTATGGAAGTCGGTTTTTTTTTTTGTTAAAAAGTTTTTATTTCTCGCTTTTTAGTGGGACTGTTTATAATGCATCAAGCTCATCGCCTTTTACAAAATATTACTTTTCCCGATACAGGGACGTTAATTGTTGAGGAGTTCTCCTGGTACTCCACCATCAGCTCCATTTCACCATTCGCATTGTGACGAGCATAAATTGCTTAGCAACCATATTAAAGTAATCGAATCGCAACCTGTGAAATACTTATTATTGAGTAGTCCCGGTGGCCATCTGTGGTCTTCATCATCAGTTTTACTTGACTATATTTTGCTTTCCGAAAGCAAATGCACGAGTTACTATAAATAATACCCGAATCGCTATAGGTGTGCCTATAATATTTGAAAAGTTCCTTCGATTTCTCCAGGATCCCGCTGATAATCCTGGCAGCATCAGGCCAGACTTATGTCAACATTGCATTGAACTTAAAATTTAATCCTGTTTAAAATGAGCCCAAACACGACTACGGTGCTGTAATTTCAAGGTTTGTACTTTTTCTGATGCTCCTGGCATCAGCATCAAGTCTCTGTGTAGGTACTTCGGTGTTTCTCATTAACAGTACGTTTATCCACACATCGAGCCCTTTTCAATGAGCCTAAACACGATATATCTGCGGTTAGTTGTCGAGGAGTTAGGTACTCTGCAGACTATCTTGACTGCAGCATCAGGTCATGACTTGATGATCATGAGACCAAATGTGGCAAATGCCCTATCAAACATCAAAACAATTTACCAAAACTGTCCTTGTCTGTTCGAGTAACTTCTTACTGTTAAGGAGTTGTACCTTCCATCATCAGCTCAGCTATCTGAGATGGTGACAACCATACGCAAATACACAAGATACTTCATAAAATATGCGAAAAACAATAAGTGAGCCTATAAAATTTGAGGGTTGCCCTCAATTTCTCTAAGATCCCATCATCAGATCTTAACTTGGTGACAATGGGACTACCTCAGAACTATCTACTTTCGAACAAAAAAAGAATTTTGAAAATCCGTCGACAATTGGCGGAGTATTCGATGAACAAACATACAAAAAAAAAAAAAAAAACATACAAACATCCGAACATAGTACCTCCTCCTTTTTGTGAAGTCGGTAATGAAAGTCCAAGATGGCCGAAGCAAAAAATTAAAAAAAAAATCGTCATCGGCGTTGTTTTCATGGTTTAAGAAAAAAAAGAAAGCCGATATTGTGGTCAAAATGAAAATCCAAGATTGGCTGCAAAAATGTAAAAGTTTTCGTTATTTTTAAACCGTAGACATCTTAGTTTTTTCTTTTGAACTTGTTTCCTGTCTCTTATTTTATTTTACTTCGAACGTCCTAGTTTATCATTATTTTGTAACTTCAAGTTACAGCTATATGGACGTAATGCATCATTCCTTAAGTAAGCGAGCACGCACTTTATGCCCGGAGGCTTTTATTTAGGTACCTATTAAGTTTTGTTTAAGTTTTTACTATTTATTTCTGTTTGTGTATAGTTTTCAATGTTTTTGTTAGTATATTGGCTATCTGACATTTATGGAAAATAATTTAATTTAATGTTTTGTGTCTCGTAACGTTTACTAGATTACTCAAGAACTGACTGACTTAATGCCTATGGCGTTAAGTCCGCCTCTGTACATTTATGTGTTTGAAGTATTAAATAATAACTGAACAGACAGCTGTCACTTGTGCTGCTGGAGAGTTTTGTGGCGCCACTTCTTCCCACTAAAGCACTAGGCAGTGGTGAAGAGCGGGAGTTTTGGGGGACTGTCTTATGTAATTTTGGCGTTCGAAAAGTGTTGATTCTCAGCCTAATTTGAATAAATGACTTTTGATTTTGAATAGATACCCGTTAATAGAAGAAGGTACATAATACCAATATTACTTTATTTGTGTTTCAGTGTTAACAGATCCTGACGACAGTCTTGTGTTGGCCAATACATGTCTGGACAAACCGTACTTATACGATTTTACTGAGGATTTGTGTAGCAATGGACTTATCACAGCAAAATGTAAGCAGGAAGCTATTTGAAATCTCTGTTTGGTAAAATTGTTTGAAAACCGGCAAAGTGCGAATGGTACACGTAAGCCCCGTTTACACAATGAGTATCTTGCATGTGGCATACAATAAAATTAAAGCAACAAATGACTTGCATCGTCAAAGCACTCTTTAGACGACGCAACTTTTATTGTAGCTTGCAACTAATGGCATACCATATGCAATTCAATCATACCGTGTAAATCAGGCTTTAGGGTTCCGTACACCAAACTTTATTGCTAGCCTTAGATATTACCTTGTAGGTTAAACAAAAGAAGGAACGCACGCACAAACAATACAATCTTACAACTTACATGGCTGTACTTTTTAACCATAACAGGTACAAAACTGAATTTTCCATATAATCCGTGATACGTCAAAATAATGTTAATTCCGGATTTTGGTGGCAATTTGGCAATAAGTACATAAAAAAAAAGAAGTCAAAGCCAGCGACTTCCGAAACTAAAATTATTTTTCATGGTTTGGTTTTGATGGTTTGGAACTCTAACTGGGCGAGTCCATCTCCCCCGAATTTTCTATATGTTCCCTTACAGACGAAAATAGCTTTTATAACGAGGGCTTCTCATGTTCTGTTGCAGCATCTAAGTGGAAAACTCATCGCAAACTATTAAATCCGGCGTTTAATCAACAAGTGCTGAACACATACGTTACTGAAATAAACAAGCAAGCTCGAAATCTTGTCTCTCAGTTAGCTCCTAAAGTAGGAAAAGACCCGTTTGATGTCCGCAAGGATTTGATAAACTTCACAATGAATATAATTAGTCGTAAGTATGACGAATTCGAAAATGTTCAATGACTACTATACACCCTGTATAGTAGTCATTGAACATTTTCGGATTCCCTGGAAGTATGGATCAAATCAAATAGTGGCGTGGGCAAAGTCATTTCCAAACTTTTTGATCCTGAGAATGTTAGTGAATTTTTTTACGGATCAAAAGTTATGACCAACTTTTGTTATTTTCAATCACTTTGCATATTGCTCAAAGAACAAAATCATTTAAAAAAAACTACCAGGAACTGTTAATTTAAGTTTTTTAGACAGCCCTGATGGTTTTTTTTTAATGATTTTTTTTCTTTGAGCACTATGCGATACGACTGAAAGAAATTGGTCACAACTTTTGAACCTTAAAATAATTATCAATCATTCTCTGGATCAAAAATTTTGGAAATGACCTTGCCCACGCCCCTATTTGTATTGATCCATACTTCCAGGGACACCCTGTAGATTCCTTGATACTATACACATATCACAAAGGATATTGTTATTCCATGACTGCATATGTTCAAAAAAATTATTTGCTCAACAACGTAAATAACGTAATAAATTATAATGAACTGTCAAAATGAAAGCTATTTTTATTGTGAGTGTGTTACGTAATTACCCCGCAGAGGGCATGCTTTGGTGTTGGTCGAGATTTTATCATTGACTGTATCGAATACTCCACATTCCACATCGACAACGTCCGGGCCTAGTCAAGATACTTGATTTCCTTTCTATCTATCTCGGCTTTCACAGGATTTTCATCATCCGAGACTGTTATGTGCAATAATTCTTACATTTTCTAAATCGATGCCATCTGCAGCCTACTGAGAAAATATTCTCATTGTGGCCATTTATTACAACAAAAGATTAACTTACTGCTGCAGCGGTACTTACCTATTTATTTATTTTTGTTATTTACACCCATTTATCTGGCCCTATTAATTAAATATTTAACATTTAATTGTAATTTCATTACTTACTTATTTTGTTTAATGATTATTGACTTATTGTTTAAAATAAAAACCTCTCATGTGTATAGGCCCCTTCCATCTTATTTACCATTTTACTCTCTATGGCCTTTATCATCAAATCTTCTCCTGCATTCTTTGCATCGGTAGGTACCTATTTGGCTTTATATTCCGCAAGAGTTAACTTGAGACCGGAGCGGCCCTCCTGATCCACGTGCTGACACCACTCTCGCTATCGATGCCTCAGTATCGCGCGCTTACGTCATCCAAGCGAAGTCTCAAGTTAACTCTTGCGGCTTGTAGTTTCTCTGATTCATTTATCTTTGCAGGGACATCGTTGGGCCTAAATGCTCAAGATCAAACGTTAATAGACAAAGACTATGCAAAAGCATTTGAAGATTTATTAGCAGTATATTTAGAACGAGGTCAAACAGTGTGGTTACATTTGTCGTATTTATTCAAACTGAGTGCATTGAAGAAAAAACAAGATCAACTTACTAAAATATTGAAAGATATCTTGAATCCGGTATGTACTTATTGTCCTGAATTCCCTTAGGTAATTAATATTTAGCTCCGATTGTTTTTATTATTTACGTTTTACGTAATAATTTGGCAAATAGGCAATGGTGAACTGGATGACTCTCATTATGCCTTTAACAATTTCACTCGTTTGATAGTCCTTCAAATCACAAATGATGTAAAATGTGGGTATGGCTGTTGAATTCTTCAAAATAGTCTTTTATAGACGGCCTGTTCAGTGTAAATTTTATTGATCTAATTACGTTTTTAGTTGATACAAAAACGGAAATTGGAGTTGGAGATTAAAAAACATTCTGGAAACGACAATGAGAGAATATCAGGTAATTATTACTTTTATGATTATTCTTAAAAACCGGTTCTTTTAGTTACGAGATAATAATAAGTTGGGGATTATATTTCTAGGCCTTCCATAGTTCCACTGTTCCCTGTATATTGTGATTGCGGCTAGGTACTGGTTCAAATCTGTAAACTCTGATTGTACTGACAGATGACGATGATGATGACTAGTTCAGATCTGTAAACCTTGATGGTACTGATAGTCATGTTAACTGATAGTAAACTCTTGTTAACTATACTATAAATATATACTTTATTATACTACAAGGTTGTATTGCATGTTCATACCTATTATTTATACACATTACCAAAACACAAAAAAAATCTACAACTAACACTGATTTTGCATATTAAAATAATATCATCATTATCATCATCATCTACCTAGCCTTTTCCCAATTATGTTGGGAACGGCACCCAGTATATAAAAATAATAATATTATTAAATTAATTCTCAGGCCATTAACCGTTCATTGTGTCGCGTCGATATCTGACGATATGAAGCTAATATACAGGGTGAGCCTGTATATTAGTTTCACTAATGGAAACTTATTCACGGTGAATTGCAGGCAAATTCAAACCATTAATGGAGCGAATGCTGCATTTGGCGGAAGAACAAGATGCCTTCACAGACGATGAAATTAGAGAACACCTGGACACTCTAGTGATAGCTGCTTACGACACTACGTCTGTGTCTTTGAAGTTCGCATTGCTAGTGATTGGATCTTACAGGAATGTCCAAGAACGAATCTATAATGAGTATGATGTTTTATGTTATTAGATGGCAAATAACTCGACGGTCCACCAGGGGCCCAAGTCTGCTATTTTTATAAATTCGTCATTTCAACACGATCCCATTGTCATTTTGCTAAAAGTTCGTAATCTGCTAAATTCATAATGGTCGATCATTGGTCGGACAATGGTCTGAGAAAAACTACTACTAATTTTCATGCTAGATTTCATTTAATAGGTATATATTTTTACATATTACCTACCTACGTATTAGTGTTTGCAATCTGAAGTAGTAAGAAGTTCGTAAATAGCAATTAACATTACATTTATTCATTTGTCATTATGTACGAGATTACCATTTTATGGCATTTGAGTCGTCTAGTTTCAAATTCCGCTAAAACGCTTTTATATCAAATCCATGGAAAAAATAAAAATTGCCTAATAAAGTACAGTTGTTCCTGTTTCTAGCTTTTTTTTTTCATTTTTGCAAAATTTTATTGAAACGTTTTAGCGGGATTTGCAACTAGACGACTCAATTTTCTTTCAATGGAATGTCAATGGTTGACCATTGGAAAGTCATAATGACGCCATTATATTAGTAGATTACCAAACTTGTCAAAATCAATAATTATGAAATCAATGATAGACCATTCTGACACTATTGTAATAGCAGACTTGAGACCCTGATGTTATGTGGTTAACGCCTCCTATGGAGATCTTTCTTTTTTTCTTTCATGAACGTTATCATCCTAGAGAACGTCGCGGAAAACAGCGAAGTAATTTTGTTGCGTAACACAGAATGACAACTGATCGCAATTTGTTTCATTTTGATAGTTCAGCGATGTTCATTGCGTTATTATACGTTGTTGTGCAGGCAAATTTATTAAACAGATGAAGCAACAGATTAGCATGTCCTTTAAAATAACTGGCACCCTAATTGCGTAACACACTATCAATCGGAATCTGAATCATTTTGAAGCAAATTGCTAATCCATTGCTTCATAAGTAGTTCGAAAAATTGTCTGCTCAATACGTAAATGACGCAATGAATGTTGTTAAACTGTCAAAATGAAACCGATTCCGATTGATAATGTGTTACGCAATTGCCCCGCCGGTTCTGATTGAAACTGTCTTACGCAATCAGGGTGCGCTGTGAAGGTTTTTCGGTTGTTATTGTGGTGTTTTTTTTCTATAAATTCATATTTACAGATTACAAGAAGTACTAGATCATGATAAAGATGGAGATATAAGTAATAACGATCTACCGAAACTTGTGTACCTAGAGGCGGCGATCAAAGAAACTATGAGGTTGTATCCAACCGTCCCTTGTATCGCTAGGAAACTTCACACAGATGTTAAACTAAGTAAGTTATAACAAAAATAACAAATTATTACTAATTTAATTTCTTGTTTATAGCTCTAATAGCATACCTACCAAAATGAATAAAACAACATGCAACATAGAGATTAAGATTCTTGAAGTTCTGTAACCGGATTTGGCAACTTGTTATAGAAATGACCTGCTAGTTTTAGTTAATCTAAATTTAGGCATCACAATTTCATTTTTACGACGTGTATTTATATTATAGAAATCGCTTCTTATTTTGAAAAGTCCTAAGTTTTTGCGAATATACAAAATACTTTCTAAAATATAAAGAGAAGACAACAATAAAACTCCTATTGTGTCTTGTTCAGTGTCCTTCAAGCGATTAAACCTACGGCTTTCTAGAAGAGCGGTGGCTGCCACATAGTGTCTGTTATTTATCAGTGAATGATGTTAACATTATTTATGAAAGCAAGTTGGTGTTTCCCTAGAGAGCTTCATCCGCGAACTTCCATCCGCTACCATCAGTGGGGTTTGACTTTTCATGACAGCCATCACTGCGGCCGTTATGTGACGGTCGTTATGTGGCGGCCACCGCTCTTCTAGGAAACCGTAGCTTTAGAGGCCCATCGTTTAGAGCACAGCACTACAATTTCAATGGTGGTTCGTACACAACTCCATCAATCGCCACGAAAGTTGATAATCGTGTTAGTGAATCACCTCGTGTAGGGATCACCATTGAAATAAGTTCTATAGTCGGACTTTTAATTAGCTGCAGTAAAATGACAGCGTATGTGTTACCACTTTTTAACGAAATTTAAATAGTGATGTGACAAAATATTCGATTCATTCAAGTAACATCCAGTTCAAAATCGATCCATGTTAAAATAAGTTTACAACAAAAACATTGAGCAATGCCAAGTTACTGTTTTGTCTGTATTTTATTTTAAAACATAATTTCTTAGATCGATATAGTAGGATTTTTAGAGTAATAATTGAAAAAAAAAATTTTTAGTACACTATGTATTCGCTGATTTGAAACTACGACATATATTTTTATCCGAACAATACAAAGAATCTTTGATTGTTTACGGTTAAATCAAAATTGGTCAATTTCGAATATCAAAATTAAAACGATGTTTCACTGCTTTCTAATTACATCACTAGTAGAGATAGTGTGGCAACATTTTTTAACGAAATGACAGTAAGAAGTGTCATTTTACTGCAGCTAATTAAAAGTCGTACTATAGTGCTGTGTGACAGCCTAGCTACTCATTGGTGAATTACGTTTGTAAAACGTTACTTTTGAGTAGCGTCGTGCACGATGAGCCTTGCGGGATGTGAACTTGGCTTGGCCTTCGAATCACATAACATAACATAACATAATCAGCCTATAATGTTCCCACTGCTGGGATACAGGCCTCCTCTCTGTGAGAGGGAGTGGGCATTCATAGAACGCTGCGCGCCTTCAGGGTATGTATGTACAGACGCCAGCAGGTCAACCTACCCTAATCTGTCAAATTTCTTTGATAGATGAAAATCTATCAAAAAAACTTTAGCACAAAGGAACAAGGTTCATATTGAGTTTTGAAAATCTGACAGATTGGGGTAGCTTGATGTGCTGGCCTCTGTACATCGTCCCGCTTCAATGACAGGAAAACTTTCTATTGTGGTACAATATCTGGTACATTTTAGAGGACTACACGTTGCGGGCTGGTAATACGTGCGTCATAGGGTTGTACGGTCTTAGCCGCCACCCCATGTGGGGCGCAGACGTGGAGCAGTTCAAACCGGAGCGATGGCTGGACCCAGCCACTTTGCCTGACAACCCTAACACGTTTTCCCCCTTTGGTCTTGGAAAGCGAATCTGTATTGGTAAGTTCTTACAAGAAATAAAAACATTAAAAGTAGGTACATAATATCTAAGGCCAACCCCTTCACAGCTATACAGGGTCTAATTAAATTAGCTAGCGAAAATCCACAGAAGTGTATCGTTATACGAAAAAGAAATTGCTTTGATGATATTTGTTTAGTTTGAATCCCTATTTCCAGGGACACCCTGTACCTACCTATATTAAATTATGTGTTTTTCTTAATTACTTGATTGTACTGATCATTAGTTGGAGCACGGGACCTTATGGCCCCCGTGCTTCACCCAGGTGGAGAACCTAGGTGAAGCACGAATCCAGCGCCTAAAAATCAGCTTTTTTTGTATACTTCATATTCATGATAAGTCAATATCTAACCACGATAAAACAAAATAAAAAAAGATTTTTGTCGTAAAAACGCAAAGACGCGTGTCACTTGAGCGTGTCACCTAACACTCAGCGTTTCACTAAGCACTAAGCTCTGCGGCTTCCAACTAATTGATTTTATAATTTTATAGGTAAACAATTCGCCATGATGGTTATGAAGATGGCGCTTGCACATATTTTGCGACGGTATCATGTGACTAGTGACATCAGTAATCTAGAATCGCAATTTGACGTTGTTTTACAACCAGTGGAGGGACATCTTATAAGTTTAAAATTAAGGATATAGTTTAGTCGTACATAATGATGTAGTTTATACATCCAGCAATGTAGCGGATGTGGAGAGGAGAGTGAGTTCTGTACACAGATATAGATACACCTAGATAACGCAAGAGCAACTACTTCGCGTGCCAAAAATCGCACCAACTTACGTTCAAAAATCGTAAGCCGCCACTTTCGCGCTCTGTCCTGTTTAACGCTGGCTGGGTAAGCGTGAGTGAGAAAAAGCGCTTGTGACGTCATAGTAGGTAAGTAGTCTAAAAAATGGCACGCTTGGTTTTCATACAGATCGTGATACTTACGTTAACTAGGTCTATCTTTATTTCTGTAGCAATACAGCAGTGCGATTCTGTAACCATCTCACCGTGAAAACTAGGTGAAGTGAGCGTGGAGTGAGCTGTCAGTGTCATCCTGATGCTAGGGATTGATACTCTTGACAGCTCACTCTAAGCTCACTTCATCTAACTTTTCACGGTGAGATTTTTACAGAATAGCACTACTGGCCGGGCGGTTAGTGCACACAAAAGAAATCGCTCAATGTAGGTATAAAAAATATTTTTTTTCAAATATGTCAATAAAAAATACCGAACTGATTTTCAGAACCTTTCGAGGTGAGAAGCACAGAACCGGTAGAAGTGGAGGTGCTTGGGGGAGGCCTATGTCCAGCTGTGGACGTCTTTCGGCTGAAATGATGATGATGAATTTTAGAATGTAGCAGGACGATAGATTTTAGATACCGAAAGCATCAGTACAACATCAATTTTCAGACATCAGTAGCATCGCACGTACCCAGGAGACCATTTAAGAAAATTAAGAATGGGGCAAAAAAAAACCTATAGCAAACCGCCTGAAAATTTTGTTTTCAACATTGGTTGAACTTGCACATTGGTTCATTTTTCAGAAAAAAGTGTGAGTGACGTCTCATGTATAGAAACCACTTTGAACGTGTTGAAAAAAAATAGACATAGCATTGTGTCTGAAAGCTATTGGCCACGATGAGCTGTTGGAAAAAAGTTATCCAGATGTAGAAAAGAACAATATCAGATAATTCAACTTTATATTTCACCACTTTTTCCAACAATTACTGTTTATTATCATTTTGAATAACATTAAATTGTAATTGAAAAATCTATCAATAATCTATCCGCAGGGCAATGACCTCCCTCTCCCTTTTCATCGAAAAATTGTCGATGAAAATTCAGTTTACAAAAAGTAACCTCGACATCAACATCTAACAAAAACATCATATGTGATAAAAAAATTGATATAGAATTTAAGTTCAGTGTAAAATAGGTATTTAATTGACTCATTCAAAACGTAGGCAACTTAGATTTGGTGAAAATAGAACACGCAACGGTCACATATGCTAAAACGATACAAAAGGGCAAAATAAAGATTAGGTAATGGAATAAAGATTATAGAACATTTTAGCTGCATTTAATTTTCCTACACAAAAAATACGACCAAAAGGGCTTTGAAGATCTGTGGTATACCTACCTACCTAGTTGTCCGCCATTTTGATTGTTTTTCAAAATGCCACGCATGAAACCCATATTAACCGATAGCTGAAAACAATGCAAATAGAAAACATTGAAGGACCTAACCCCGTAAAGTGTCACGTTTTCGAGATATTAACATTCAAGTTGATCAAGTGACATCCATATTTTTAACCCCTAGAATGTCCCGGCGCACGAAAGTGGCCAGTTATTGACCTTTCAGGGTTGCCAGATGTCATTCTTTATTTTTTCCTAAATTTGAAATAATTTTTCTCCAAAATGGTACAATTTTTCTTAATTTTACCCAAAGGCAAACAGTTCGTACTATTATGCAATCGTAACCACTATGGAACAGTTTTTAATGACATTAAATAAAGTAGCCACTGATAAGCGCACCTGTCAATTTGTCCGTTATCTTGTTTTGGCGAACATTTTGTACACAAAATAATTAGAAAGTTGTAAAATAACACAAAAAAATAAAATTTGTCGTGGTAACTTTCGTCCGTTCGGAAATTCTGTGCTTTGCGAAGTGGTAACTTTCGTTCGCGCGGACATTTTGCAGTTTCGTGAAGTGATCACTTTCGGCCGCGACTTTCGGAACACAACATCGACATTCTCCAGGAGCCAAATTTTTATCCACAAATTGTGAAAAAAGTACCCAATCTGGTAACCCTGGAAAAACCAAGGTATTTCTCTAGGACACGCGAGTGATTAAAGCGTTAATATCTCGGAACATGACTGGTGGACATGGATAAAATTGAAGATAAAAAAAAAAACACTTTTAACGGAGAATGCGTAAGACTGTACCCAGACACAAAGTTAATTGTAGAATTATGAACAATGATTCCGGCAACTGGGACCGCGGTTCCAGTTAATTGCGGTCTCGTCGGCAGAAACCTCATCTTTAAGTTAGTAAACCCAATTTATTTCGTGAAGAGTAATAAACATCTATATAGCCATATACCTACTATCAAAACTGCAGAGGTGTCTGTTCATAATTACATACGCTTTACATGAACATTTTGAATCTTCTTCTTAGCGTAATAGCGTGTTGATGGCAAAAATATCATTTATTTCTGTTTGGCCCAAAATTCAACAACGCGGATAGCATTTGCTGACGCGCATAAGTGTCTCCCAGAATGGCTAACTCTGTATATGAGCAACATTTTGAAGTCATAAAGCAGGTTCTGGGTGATCCTAGAGCTAGAATGTTATAAAAGATTAAATAAAGACTCATACCTACTTAACATAATTATTAGGGTTATCTTTGTCAATTCTTTTAGCAACCCAGGGAATGACAGTATACATATAGCCACAATGTTTATTTTATAAAAAAAATCTGCCGATCCTTTTCCAAACTTTGTTGGACTCGGCTTCCAGTCTAACCGGATGCAGCTGAATACCAGTATTTTACATGGAGCGACTGCCTATCTGACCTCCACAACCCAGTTACAGGGTAATACGAACCCCTGGTAAGTCAGGTTGTCAGATTTTCGGGCTTCTGAAGTTCTGACGACCCGTAACGACTGTCAAAGATCCACTAATGACAGCCGGGACCAACGGCTTAACGTGCTTTCGGAGGCATGGATGGGTCTTGGTATGTAAAGATGGTCACCCATCTACGGACCACCGCGGCAAGCGTAACTTAACCTGTTCGATCGACCCGTGCGGCTGTTATTACTTAGCCACAAGCCTTGTTCTTTTAGCCTCTACATAAACGAGTTTTTGCAGATCGTGTTTAGTTTCATCATTTTGTTCCGAGTATAGTTCTTTCTTGTACCTAACTTGTTATGTATGTAAAATACGTCATTCTTTGAACTGATATAAATCTTCGAGAACTTTTGAAAGGGCTTGTTAGATTACTTAGAATCCATTACATTCAAAATTGAAACAAAATCAAAGTTTTAAATCAATTATTGTGGAATCTTGAATGCTAACCCTAAAAGTTAAAAAACATTGCACAATTCGTGATATTTCTCAAAAATGTTGAAGATGGGCCGCCTTAGATATTAATTATTATAACGAACAGCACTTATAATATGCGTATATGTATGCGTATGTGTAGTGCTGGTGATGTCATAGCTCTAAACAAGTTCTAGGAGTTTAAAGACCAACGAGGTTTAATCAATTAAACTATTTAACTTGGGTAACCTTGACTTTGATACTTGCTTGACTATAGTTATAATATTATGCCAATCGTGGATGACTTCTTAACGACTATTATTTCATTTTTTTATAAGACGACGCTCAATGGTCGATTATGTGCATGCCAAGGAAATGTGACCTTTTCATTCAATTTTATTATAATTATTATGGAGGCATTGTCTGCAGACGCAAGGTTAAGTTACGTGTTCCGAAATGCACACACACATCACACACATTCGATCTGCATCCGAGATATGACAGTCCCCAATTGCCCCTAGGTTAGGCTGTGCACTAGCTCCGACATACAATCTTTCGAATTTAGAACATTTTATGATGAACAAGTAGCGCCCCGCGGTTTCACCGCATAAGTGTCGATCCCGTGGGAATATGGGGATAAAAAATCTTATGTCCTTTCCCGGGACTCAAACTATCTCTATACCAAATTTCATTTCAGCGGTTTAAGCGTGAAGAGGTAAAAGACAGACAGACACACTTTCGCATTTTATAATATTAGTATAGATTATTCGTACCGACTTTTGTCGCATTCGAATCAGCCGGTCGATTCTGTAAAACTCTCACCGTGATAACTTAGGTGAAGTGAGCGTGAAGTGAGCTAATCAATAGGGGTAATCCCTAACATCAGGTGGAGTGACAGCTCACTTCACCTAAGTTTTCACGGTAAGATTTTTACAGAATAGCACTACAGATGCAGTGCACAAATGCTCTAGACGGCGCGGTAGCCACACATTATAGCTTCGAACATTTGAACATCTTTTGAACACCAGACTCTATTGAGTTCCCTCCATTTACTATAACTTTTACCTGTCTATTTTTCAGGCTAATCTTGTTATTTTAAAGCTACATATTCTTAATCGCATTATTTTTAGCATCGGTTTTAGCAGAATAATGTCTTGGTTATAAAAAATCTTGTGACAATTTGTGTTTATTTTCAGGCATTCAGTGTTATTTACCAGCACCCTAATTGCGTGACACACTATAAATCGGAATCTGAATCATTTTGAAGCAAATTGCTAATCCATTGCTTCATAAGTTCGCAAAATTTGTTTGTCTCAACACTTAAATAACGCAATTAATGTTGTTGATCTGTCAAAATGACACCGATTCTCATTGATAATGTGTTACGCAATTGCCCCGCAGGATCGGTGACTACTACTACTTATATTGTACAGAGGCCAGCACATCAAGCTACCCCAATATGTCAGATTTTCCCAATTGAATATGAACCTTATTCCTTTGTGCTAAAGTTGAAAATCTATAAAAGAAATTTGACAGATTGGGGTAGGTTGACCTGCTGGCGTCTGTACGTAGGTAAACACATAAAATTAAATTTACATCTGTTTTAAAGATGGACTTTTTAACGGTGTCTGATACGTAATTTTGCTTCTAAAAGTATTGCATATTTATTTTTGTTCGGATTGAAAAATCCGATATCATACATACCTACACAATTAATAACTAAAAAGAAAAAAAAAAAAAACGGTTTTATTCCCAAATTACTAAACTATCGTAATAATTACTACGACAAAATTAGGATTCCTTAAAAAAACAAGTTCGCGTCTTTCTCACGTCACTGTACCTTCCTTATTAATTGCGTCAGTATACCCCGCGCTTCATTATGTTCGGATGTCAACTGTGTATTTAGTTATAGAAAGCAATATTAGCCTTGTACCCGTCTAAGTAAAGAAAAATGACAACAAACTTGCACGAAATGTAAAAGGGCGAAACATAGGGCACACAACATGAATATGTGCGCGAATTATGTAAAGTTAAACAATAAATACTATTTTAATTATTATATATGTGATCTTTTAAACTCAAAGAATCCAACTGTAAAGTCTAAAATATAAATAATAAAAGTTTATGATTCTTCAATTAATTCTGTTTTATTTCCATCTCGTATATTTTACAAATGTTTAGTTACAACTTCACCTGCAGGTTAGTTTAGTAATCTATATAATTATAATAGGGTTAATGCTACAGATCTATTTTCTTAATGTTAAACCTATGTGATGACCTTGCAATGGTTTCAATACGATATCAAATTCACACACTACATTGCTGATGTCGCCAGTAACATGGTACCGTCGTAAAATATGCGCCAACGCCGTCTTCATCATCATCATGCTGAATATTTTACCTGTAAAATTATAATATGAATATGTGAGTAAATAATTTATGAGTAAATAATTTAGAATCTACTAGCTTCTTACTTCCTTGTGTGAATGTCGGAAATTATCCCACGTGAACGTGAGACCGGGACAAAAAGTAGCCTAGATGATTTAAGCCTGAAAAGGTATACCGAGTTGATACGACAGAGGGGCATTAAATTACACTACGTATACTATACGTGTTTAGTACCTATTAATTCGATACGGTATAAAAATAAAAAGCGCCATAAATGAGAATTATTTTTTTTTCAAAAAAAACTAAATAGCTTACAAATCAGAGTAAAACGCAACCACCCTTTGTAAATAAAGGAGAAACCCAAACTTCATAAAAACTTGGGCCTGGTGACTGACCTTGGATACCCCTAGCAAAGTGGCAACGTCCAACGTCGCGCGCGGGCAGTAACTCGAAACACGTGTGGATTTTCCAAACTGCAGTACCGGAGATTTTGCCGATTCCAGATCGGTCCGAGTAAAAGTACTCTCATCGGTCCATATTAAATTAGTTAAGAAATGACGGTCTTCGGATGTT
Organism: Globia sparganii; assembly: GCA_949316385.1. Taxonomy (NCBI): domain Eukaryota; kingdom Metazoa; phylum Arthropoda; class Insecta; order Lepidoptera; family Noctuidae; genus Globia; species Globia sparganii. The sequence goes on along the minus strand of OX438675.1, from coordinate 8,719,046 downwards.
TTATTTAGTAGCCATTGGCAGTAACTGTTGCTGATCGGCAAGTCTCTCGATAACAAAGTTTGCACCTTCCGATATTTAGAAGGTTTGCGTTTTTTACGTTTTAGAACCTTGTGGATAGTTCTATGGTAACATCTTAACTACCGGGAGGACCGGGACCGGGGCCGGGAGGAACTGTGGAGACTCGTCGGGCTGCGGGAAAAATTGTCTAAAATTCTTTCGTCCCAAGCAGCGGGCATTTGCCGCGGTGGCACTCCCTCCTATTACAGCACTATACGTTTACTGTCCCGTAATCTTTGTACTGCCAACTGTATGGTGCGGGCATTCCTACGGCAATTGCGGCTATCACCATACCTTTCTCTGTAAGTTTGTAGAGCTATCGTTACGTGTCCACGGCATTCGCCGTAGATTAAAATCATGTCAGTGTATTCTGATGCCGTGTCAGTTACACGAGGTATTTTTGAACACTTTAATTATACACACACACAACCAAAGTTTAACTATCACAATAAAAACAGTCAATTACAAAAAAAAAAAAAAAACACTAACACTAAATAATAATAATCCCAAGTTACGTGTCCTGTCACAATAAAAAAAAGGAATACTGTCTTAAAATTATTTAGGGTCTTATCATCCTATCACAATAACAAAACAAAATCACAATTATTGTCAGCGCACGAGTTCGACAAAACAATAAGGGCGCAGGAGCTTCCGCGTACGTACCTACGTTCCGGAAGGGTAGCGTCGGCGCACTGAAAAAACAAGTTTTTTGGAGGCCCCACTTACTGATCGCAAGCACAAAATACAGAGAGTACAGAAGTCAATCTACATACAAAGTGCGCTCGAGCAACGCACACATAGACACCGCTCACGGACACGATATCTCGGACTGGTTGGGACTAGTGCGAGCGCGAGTGCCATCTGCTTGAGACACGCGTCTATGAAGTGCCGAGCGTAGGTATGAAAAGTGAAGTACATACATGTGATTGACTTCTGTACTCTCGGTATTTTGTGTCGCAAGGATCTGAGATACAATAGCAACACACTGACCTGTTTCTATTTCTTTTACGCACGTGATGTTTTGCTAATAGGATTGTCACTCTCTTATGTACGTATTGGTTTATGACTTGCCTAAGAGCGGCAACAACGTATCGTAGATTTATCGTCTTAAGGTGCATGACCTATGCGTACAGACATAATCAGCTGTTAGGAAAAATACATCGTGTTCAAACGGGGCAAAAACTTAAAAAAACATTTGCGACTAAACTACTGTTTCAATTTAATTGATTTTTGGTAAAGAGCTTGATAATGATACCTAGTATAGGCAGTTTAAAGGAAAGCCCCTCTGTCGTTTCAACTTTGTATATATATATTGGTTTTTTGCGCGGAACCCTAAAATAAAAACCTATGTTGTCCTTATAACTTCCGCTATCTGTCAGTGAAAGTCCCGTCAAAATTGATCCAGCCGTTTTTAAGATTAGCCGAAACAAACAAAATGATTTTTTGTTATAAATACCGTATAAACGTTCATATGCATTTAGTAAAAAGTTGTTATTTTGACATTAAAAAGAGACATTTCTATTTTATTTAAATGTATAGATATACGTGACAACATGACACAATTTTATCGGCATTCCAGTAAAAAGGATAACCGAAAAAAATTGGGTTCACTTTTGTCCTTATCACATGATAAGGATGCAAAATTACTGAGCAAAAAATTAAAACACTACATGGAATGAATTTGATAGTTTCGGTGGATCTTATTTTTCATGGTCCTCTAAACCAGTCGTCTTCACAAAATATTAGTGGAAAATGTAGGTTAATCTCTAACTCAGATCGTAGTAGTTAAAATGAGTGAAAATTCAGTACCAATGCAGTTTCGCTTGCCAACACCGAAAGCTGCATAAAGGCTTGGGTGATCTGGCAAGGTGGCAGGGTCCAGCCATCGCTCAGGTCTGAAGTGCTCTACGTCTGCGCCCCACATGGGATGACGGAGAAGGCCGTACACCCCTATGGCGCATGAACTACCAGCTCGCAACGTGCAGGTCTCTGAAAATTCCGAAATATTGAACGTATTCTAAGTCAAGGAGGTCTTAACACTGAGGGCATTATTATATTATGTAAGAACATACTTAGGTTAACGTCAATGTCAACTTTTCTTCCTATAAATGGAACGGCAGGATACAGTCTCATTGACTCTTTGATCACCGCCTCCAGGTACACGAGTTTTTGCAGATTTTCTTTAGTAAAATCTTCATCTTTATGTTCAAGTACTTCTTGTAATCTGTAATAATGTACTCAAAAATCATCATTTTGTCAGCCGTAAGATATCACTTACTATAGTTACAAATCGATTATATCCCTAACTGGTCTGCTTTGGACTACTTGACTGCCTCTCCGTTCCGAATACCGTACCGTTCTTAGATTCATGGTCACCATTTTGCAAAATATTTGCATAAACTGCTTCTAGTTAAACTGGTGTCTGTACTCGTCCATTATTCCAATGCGGTCGATTTAACAAGCATTTCCAAATCGTGAGACTATTGTCACACATGAATGTGAATGTTACTTACTCGTTAAAGATTTGTTCTTGTACATTTTGGTACTTTCCAATCACTAATAAAATAAATGTCATAGCTGAAGAAGTTGTGTCGTAAGAAGCTGTTATTAAAGTATCCAGGTGTTCTCTGATTTCATCATCTGTGAAGGCATCTTGTGTTTTAGCCAACTGCAGCATTTGATCTAAAACTGGTTTGAATTTGCCTGAAAATCAATATTTTATTTATAGTCTGTACTTTTTCTTTAAGCGGAATTTTGACGTGTTTGGCGCAGGAGACTCGAATGTACGAAGTATTATTCCTTTTTCTATTGTCATAATAATAATAATAATCGTTTATTTGCTTAGACAGTAGGTACACACGGCTACACATCAAGCTATACATTTCCAGTTTTAGCTGAACTCGCATTGTATAGGTTTTTCGTACAATCAGAAGTCAGCTTATACTAGTTATGTATAGCTTGATGTGTAGCCGTGCGTACATAAAATAAGGTGTTTGCAATTAGTTGTGATCCTGATACAATCTACCTTAAATTAGGCATGCAAATATTTCAGATTTGACTCGAGACAAAAAATAATAAGAATAGTGGAATTCATAGTGATCATTATAAGGAAATACTTAATGTCAAAAACAAAATCTAAATAGTAGCATCATTTGAAATAATAATTAATTGAATAAAAATGAAGTTTATAGTTATCATAATAAAATATCAAATACATAATGTCAAAAGATTAAATCTATTTAAAATATCAAATGCACAATGTCAAAAAAACTAAATCTATTTAAATATCAAATACATAATGTCAAAAAACTAAATCTATATAATAGCGTCATTTGAAATAATCAGTAATTGAAAAATAACAGAATGTTTAATGAACTTATTGGGGAAAATAATTAACCATGTTAACAACTAAATCTTTATAGTAGTGTCATTTAAAAAATCACTAATTGAATAATAACATTTGTCAAGTAATAGTGCTGTCAGTTTTTTCTTAAACATTGGAATTGGTTCATTTTTTATTGTATCGGGTATTTTATTATATCCCACCCATGACGAAAACACTTTTCTTAAGTAAAGCTGTCTTGTAGCTACCATTTTGTAATAGGTTCCTATATTGGCTTCTAACAGGGCCCTTTCGAGTTTCTGATACTGTTATGAAGTAATTCTTATTTGTTCTTACAAACATGGCTATTTCCAAAATATATAATGCTGGGAATGTTAGCAATTTTAGAGACTTAAACATAGGAACACAACTGTCGGTCATTTTTAAGCCACACATTGCCCTTATGCAACGTTTCTGGGCTTTGAATACTTGTTCTCTCATGCTACAATTTCCCCAGAATATGATTCCATAACGCAGTGTCGATGCCACCAATCCATGATAAGCTAACAATGTTGTGGCTGTACTCACTTTTTTATTTAAATTGAATAGCACGTATGCAAAGGTGCTTAATTTTTTACATACCTCTTCGGCTTGGGGTTTCCATGTTAACTGACTGTCATGTTAATCGAAAACCTTATGGTTAATCGTTTGAGAAGAAATTCGAAATATATTAGTATGTATTTACCTGGTGTCGAGTCATTGTAAATATTCTGATCTTTATTTGCTTTCAATTCGGTTTTTCTTTTATGTATTATCTGAAATAATAAATCAAGGAAACTAGTGAGCAACAACAATATTCACTCCGAGTTCACTTCATATAAAAGAAACTTGTTATAATTGGGAAGTAAAAAAAAACCTACAGGAATAGTGATGTTCTTCAGTTTGTCCATAAGTTGATTCTCTCTACGTTTCAATGCACTCCATTTGAAAAAATACGAAAAATGCAACCACACTTTTTGTATTCTATCACAATATAAAGCTAGTAAATCTTCAATTGCTTCTGCATATTCTGTATCAATTTCAACTTGTTCTTCAGTATTTAATCTTAGCGAAGTACCTACAACAGAGGATATAGTTAAAGTAGAATTACGTTAACCACGCCAACTACCTACCAAACTTCTGACTACGTTGATTTCATGTCAAAATTTTCCATTTCAATTGACTACTATTTATTTATCTGTCAGATATCGTATGAATGTTCCCGTCAGAGGAATAACGATGCAGATCGCAGTCTAATGTTATGAACGCACGCAGTGACAGATTCTTACAGCCGATTTGTCGCTAGCGATATCGAAATCTGTGTATGGACGCGATATTTTGAAATCGCGAACAAGTTGCTGGCGACTGAAATCACTGCTTGTGTACCTAGCATTATAATGCAATAGGCACGCTTTTAAAGAATGCCAGGACCCTATCCTTAAGTTGCTGAATCGTTTTTTGTATCTTACGCTATCGTCGATCTCCAATGTTGGACCGTCTCACAATTGTGAACCCGGCTCTCAGTCTTATTATTTTATCCAGAGTTACAACTGATAAGGTCCATACGACTGAGAAGGAACAGGTGGTTCCACCGACTACCACCAGACCCACTCCCTCTCACAGAGGAGGCGTGTGGTGTCCCAGCAGTGGGAAATCATAAGCTGATTATGCTTACGCATATATTGTCTTGACGTTAATCGCCTCCCGGTCTTCACTCAAAAACTCATGTGATCAAACGACGCTCGTTCTTCTGTAGATATACCTAGTCTAGGTGGCTGTATTGGTGAATCCAGTTTCTCACGGGACAATATCTTTATAATTCTTCAAGTAATATATAGTGGTATATTTCACAAATAGCTTAACAGTTAGCGTATATGTGTCCGCATGTCATATATTTTCTCCACAGTAGCTGTCACAAGGCGCGTGTAGCTCGTGGCTACGAGGTTAGCCTTTATCTTCAATACCCATGCTCCTTACGACTGTTAATATCACAATAATACTTACGAGTTACAGTTGACAATGTATAGTTTACGATGAACTTTCGCACGTCAAACGGGCCTTTTCCCACTTTCGAAGCCAATTGAGAGACAAGACTCCGCGCTTGCACGTTCATTTCACTAACGTATGTATTAAGCACTTGTTGATTGAACGCTGGATTTAATAATTTGCGATGATTTTTCCAAATAGACGCTGCAACAAAACACTTAGTAAAGGCAATGGTTAAATTGTTGGCGCAACATAGTGCCTTATTTTGTAAAGCTTAAAAAAAAATTGGTAACATAAAAACGGAATTTTTCGGATTGCCATTCAATAAGTTCTACTTTGACTATTGAATGGTAACACTTGTTTTCCAACTTCCCATATAATATTTTCGTTTAACATACCTTCTGCTGTAATAAGTCCATTATTTATAAATTCTTTTGCAAAATCGTAAACATATGGTTTATTCAAACATGTATTGGATAGTGTTAGGCTGTCTTCCGGGTCGGTTATCACTGAAACATATTATAATAAAATGCAATCACGATTTGTTTTTTTCTTATTATTGATACCTTTTATTTGTTTAACATTTCCACACTCACCATAAAATGAATGACGGCCAAACCAGAACTCACAAATGCCACCTTTTTTCAGAGAGTATAGCTGGAATCCTCGTATAAAATCCCATAGATCTGAAATAGATAGCAAATATTTATTGAGTTTCACTATAATATTGTCGAGTAAGTAGTGCGGGGTGATTAATGTCACTTGTATTCGAATATTTTAGTTCTAGGAAATGCCACCACTGCTCTATTTATAACTACGAGTGTATGTTTATAGACATGATGCAGACATAGAGCGAGAACGCAGGGCGTTGTCTGTAAGAGCGAATATGATGGCCCGCAGGTTTGCTCGTTGTACCACTGAAGTGAAAAAAACATTGTTCAGAGCATATTGTACATCTTTCTACACGAGCACCCTGTGGGTATCATACACGCGCAGACAGTACAACGCCTTGCGTGTGCAATATAATAATGCGTTCAGGGTGCTGATGGGGCTGCCCCGATTCTGTAGTGCATCAGGTATGTTCGCCGAGTCGCAAGTAGACTGTTTTTATTCTACTATGCGAAAACGATGCACATTCCTGTTCCATTCATCATCGCGCAGAGGTTTGATTGCCAGTACCTGAACCATTGCTGTATGGTTCACATACTGGGCAATCGAAGTATTTAATAATAATATCTATGGTCTTTCTAATTGTATGTGTTTTTATTTTATTTTATTTGTGGTTGTGTATTTTTGTTGTGTGTCTATGATCCTATGTTGGTCGAAATAAACGATTTATTATTATTACACGCATGAATATATGGCATCGAGACAAACCTCCAAGCAGCCCGCGATGTATCGCAGTGAGTTAGGCCGTGTTCAGATGACACGCGCCGACCACGCACACGCTTTGTGCCCGCTTTAGGGTGCTTACACAAAGAAACAGGTTTCCAGTGCAGGCGAGTCTGTGCGGGTCCGTCCCGATCGGTGCGGGTGAAATAGTCCCACATTAACCTAAGCTCTCACATATAAAGAAACAGGTAAAACATGTAACCGTTTCCTTCTGAATATCAAACCTGCGGAGACCTGTACCAGGAGTCGGGACCGAAAACCCGCTTCTTTATGTAAGCACCCTTACACCCGCACTCGGTACGCGCAACATCAGTGTATGCATCCGGGCGCGTTGGCGTGTGCGGTTACACGACTCAGACTCAAATTATATACAAAAAATTTCAAAGCGAGTTAGACGCGGGTGCTGACGCGCGTGGCGTGCGTTTAGCGGGCGTGTGTCGTCTGAATGCAGCCTTATTCTTCGGCATTTCCATGCGAGTCTATTAGCATGCATTTGTTTACCATGGAGGTGAGATCGAGGTAGCGAGCTAAACCGCGACCCCGAGGTATCGCAGTAAGGCATCTTTGGTATGTAAGTAATTACCCTACCCTATAAACCACGTTCCTCATGAAAACCAAAATTATTATCCAATTGGTTACAATATGAAAGTCTATTTGTTAGTGATTTCAGTTCCCAGTACTTTTGAATAGCGTCGACGACGGGCTTACATCGTTCGCCTGTTTAATATTTCAAAGGATGTTTCGAATTCTAATTAAATGATAATTGATTTTATTTCTATAAGTAGGTTTGCACAAACACTTTTACACGTCAATCATATTTTAAAAACTAGATGAGGTCGGCGTTTCCTATATGACTACTCTGAGAAGAAAGGCCGAAACAAACTAAGAGGTCATAGTCTCTTTTAAAGTCCAGACAAAATCTTGGTCAGATCATATGAAGACCATGTAAATCGATGTCTGATATGGTCTTTTGACGAAAGAACCACACAGATTGAGAGGACCTGTCCAGTCAGTGCACGCATTTGTCAGAAATCGTGCAGCTCAACTCAAAACTTGAAATTTATTAAGGCTTGGATCTTGAACGTGGCTTGGAAGATTATTATAAAGGCGTATTATTATAGAATATAACATAAAATAAATTTGGCTGAAATCAAGAATCATCATCTCAATAATATGTGCCACTAGCATGTGCATTCGTGGCACAAGGAATAAATTTAAACCAATAGCCAAGTTATTTGGCTTCGATGATGGAGCAGCCCTACCTAGACAAGACTGATGTGGATGCGGCCAAAGAACTGAGATGACGTAGATTACAATAAATCGCGATAGATTGATAAACTTGCTTTATTCGATAGTTAATCAATAATTTGACAGTACGATTGTTATAGATTATTTTGTATTGTAATAAATATTATAAGTAATAATGTTATTGATATACTTTTATATAATTTAAAATCCACTTACCTTCATTAAAAATACGTTACCATTACGACAGTAAAACTGATCGTTCTATGGATACTATTTAGACTTACGTTTTCGATCACCAAAGACTCGATGCGAATGTCCTATGAATGGTAGCGCCCCAGGCAAAATAGGGGGTGAACAGGGATGAGGTTTCATCCACGACCATGCAGCTATTACTATACATAATAATACGGCTAACAGCACCAGTACAGACATTTTGCGAATCTAGTGACGATCTGCGCGCATTTTCTCTGCTTACTTCTATTTATGCTCTGAAATTATGTACGTTTCAACCGCGCGGCCAAGTCATAAAATTTGACAAAACTTTGCCAGGAATTAGTGGTAATTTGTTACTATACACAACTCTTTTCCTGAATTTTTTGCAAAAAAAACAAAGACACTATGACCAAAAATAGTTGGCCGCTAGAACCGCCACTTGCCGTAGTCATCGCCTGTGATTACACAGAAACTAAATAACGCATATAAGCGAATGATGCATCAAAAGTAAGGTCTTAATTTGTTGTATTAGTTGCAAAAATAAAACACGTCAAAACGCAAATAAACAAAAAGTTATGCAATATTTAGTTTCCGGGTTATGTGTAGGTAGGTATCTCACCATAAACATCAACGTAATAGAGGCTTATATGTATTGAAAATTAGTTGCTGATTGGTTGCAGCAAATAAATAAGAAAAATACTAGAAAATAGGTTCCATAATTTGTTACAAGTCGATTTTAGTTGGCCGCTCGGACGGCAATATGCCTAAAGTACAATGGCGTTTATTTCGTTATTAAAAACAGGTTCAAGCTTAGTTAAAGTACTAATCGACAGGTAACGTAACCTAGTTTAGATAAATGTGGCCGATATTACTGCAGCGTTCATAATTTAGAAGATATTTACAAAAAAAACAGTAGTATGAAACTGTAAGAGAGTAGAGTGACCATGATTACATAAGTACGAAGGCATGTTTTTAAAATATAATAGGTAGACATATAAAGTACCTTATAGTTTAAAATAGCTACCTATATTTACATCTATATTAATCAATTTTTCAACACAATTTTTGTATCTTTTGTTTGCTTATTATAATTATGTAGGTATTACTAGCTTCTGCTCGCGACTTCGTCCGTGTGAATATTTTTTGTTCCCCCTACCCACCCCGTCGCATCGCATCGCCTGCCTGCGCTAATACTTCGTTTACGTTTAGCGAAAACTTCTGACTTTTTTTCTTTTTGCTCAACTCCTAAGGGTCCTAAAGTGATGTTTAATAGCCTATAGCCTTCCTCAAGAATTGGGCTATCAAATGCAAAAAGATGTATAGGTGTAAGAGAGTAGAGCTTTCAAACAAAAAAACTAGCTATTATTAGTATTATTTTAAAACTATGATATCTCCCAAGATATTCATTAAAATCAAATGATGTCGGGGGCAATTTTGTTCAAAATGAAATACTTGTGATGAATAACTTATTTATTTGGAGAAGGATTAATATATATATATTTTAAAACCATGTTTATAAAAACACTTTCGTAAATAATACATTATTTTAGAACAAAATTGATTACCTTACACCAGGCACACAAATAAGCCACTATAAATGTCATTTTTTAAATAAGAATACATATTCTTATTACGACGACAATTCTTTTAAAATTGAAATAAGTACCTGTAAAAAAATATGTTTAGATTTTGTGTCTTATAGTATCTACGTACTACAGACATTTTACTTCATTGTACTTACACTTTACATCCATTGACATTTATTCATCATACTCTTTTATCAGGTTTGCAACGTATTTTAAAATAATAATAATAATATAATTTATTTCAGGTACCATATAACCCATATCAGACAACATCTTTAAAATTACAATTATTAATCGGCCTAAAACGATTCATTTCCTCTTAAAATTTCCATGATAAATATTTCTATAGTTTTCAATGTTATGACACTTACGTCAGGCTGTCAAACTGCCTTTACTTTTTCTGTTAATTTTCTTATGGAGTTTCTTACTGGCTTAGTCTATGACGGTCACTTTTGATTTATATAATTTAAATTATTTTTATCAATATGTTAGCTCAAATATTGTATTTTATAGATAATTGTGACTGTTTATTGAATAACTGTATCCTAACTTACAATTATAAAAATAATTGACATGCTCTCAGTATTCATCGAAGAGGTTTTTAAACGAATATTTCGTGATAGTTGCATATTTTTATGAACGAAAACTTCAATTTTGGAAAGAATTGAAAAAAAGAAGATAAGAAAAAAAAGGTGGGAGACTTATATAAAAGAATTTCTGTCACATTTAGTTGGTTCGGGTCTGGATTCTCTGAAAGAATCATCTCCCGCAACAGTCCACGTCCAGTTGTTGAAGGAAAAGTACGACGGAACCTTGACTGAAGTTGACCAAGGAACTTCCTTGAGTTCATATCTAGACAGTTTCTACGCTGATGTCAAGAGGATCATCTATGTTAATATATAAATATTTTGTATTTATCTTGTTGACTTTTATTACTTACTTGATTTTTTGCCTTTGTGTTGATTTTGAATAAAGACATTTCAATCGATTTGTGACTTTGACTTTTGTACGATTACATCGCACATTATTTAGCACGCTAGCATAAGCATTTTTACGCAATTTAAACCCACATAGCAACTAATGTTGTTGAGTACATTTTCGACCGTTTTATTGTAAACACCTTTGTTACAATTAATAAACTTATCAAGAAGTCAACAAAAATAGTTTTCTTCCATCTCAACTTATCACACGTACCAGCAAGCAAGTGCTAGTACATATGGTCCTTCGAGCAATGTGTTGGTGATTTGGATTCTCTCGTGCGATTGCGAATCGGTTCCGTTGGCCTCCCAGAAGCGGGTCTCACTGACGGGGATTGAGAAGGCGCATAACGTTGCACGGCAGGGTATCAGACCACTTACACAGACAAGTGACAGTGAACAAGCAGTCCAAGATTACAAGAAGCATCAAGGCTACAAACAAGACAAGCACTAGCATCAAGGCTTCATACAAGACAAGACACCAAGCAAAAGCTAGCTAGCAATCCGAAACAGATCGATCTTCAGCAAGTTCAAGCAAGTTGACGGCGATAGTACTCCGCAAGTCAGGAGGGATAACCAAGACATTTATTTGATTATCCTATTTAACAAGTATCAAGATGGAAGAACTACTATACAAGCAGCAAGTTGCCATCAATGGCATGCGACAACTTTGGTCCAACTTCAAGAAAGATGGTCAAGATCGCAAAACTTCAGAATATATCAAGAAAAAGATTGAAACTCTGGATAGTTATTGGAACGAGTTTCAGAAAAATCATGACAGACTGTGTATGTACGAAGATAAGAATCAGGAATATTTTACTGGAAATCATTATGAAGAGAATAAGGCGTTTTACATAGAAGTTAGAGATTCGATCCAGGGTGCGAGTTTGATAAAGCCAACTCGGTTTGGGCGGCAGCAGCCAGGAGCCGCGCCCGCAGAAGGCAGATCTACCCCAGTGAGTCCAATGCTAACTCAGGAGTTTACTACTCGGGGAACTGATAGCAAGTTCGATGAAAAGTTGCGTAAACAGGGCAGCAACTTTAAAGCCTTTGCTCGCTTCGTGTCCAGCGTAGATTTATCAGCCGTAGAAGAAAAATGGGAGTTTGAAGACATTTTGAAAACTCTAGAAACCCGCTGGAAAGCTGTTGATGATCTCCATTGGAAAATAGACAGCGAATTCGATGAGGTAGACGAAACTTACGAAACTTCATATACACAACACGAGCAGATGTATTATAATATCAAGAAAGAAATAAACCGTAAGTTATTTTCTGCGTCACATCGAGAAAAGTCTACGCCGCAACTTGATATTCCTATATTCACCGGGAATTATCAGAATTGGGTATCATTCAAGGACCTGTTTACGGAGGCAATACACGGTAACCCATATTTATCTGCAGCACAGAAAATGCAATTCCTGAAGAGCAAAATTAAAGGTGAACCAGAACGCTTAATACAGCATCTTGCGATCAGCTCAGACAATTACATCGCCAGCTGGGACATATTGAACCACCGCTACAACAACAAGAAACTAATTTTCTCCACTCATATAAACACCTTCGTGAATATTCCAGTCATGCAACAAGCAACATCAAACCACATCAAACGCATTCACGACGTAGCAACTGAGTGCCTTAATGGGATTAAGAATTTAGGCGTCAACATTGATACCTGGGATCCAATGATAGTACATCTGCTAACTCTGAAAATGGATTCCGAAACTCTCAATGAATATTTCACCTCACTCAAACAGCCAAGAGAACTGCCGTCTTTGAAGGAATTTTTAGAGTTCCTGGAAACCAAGTTCACCACAATGGAGTCGGCGCGTCGTAAACAAGATGCGACACAAAAAGCTACAAGTCTTCCTTCAAATTCGGGGAACTCAAGATCCGGTCAGGGAAAGAATTGTTACGCAAGCAACAAGGCTACGTCCCAGAAGACTCGATCTCTCTCTTGCCCCATCTGCAAGGATCATCATGGCATATATTATTGCAAAGAATTCAAAGAAATGGCACCCGCTCTGAAAAGAAAAACAATTAGTCAACTTAATTTTTGTACAAATTGTCTACACAGTCACAATGGAAAAAGGTGCACGTCAAGCAATCGTTGCCGAAAATGCAAAGAGCAACATAATACAGTGCTACATGATGCCTATACTAATGAAAACACGACGTCACACACCATTTCCGGCCTCGTGCCCGCTGAACAAGAGCCAAGCCATGCGACTCATGTTGCACAACAAAAACTAGCTTCGACAGTTCTATTAGCAACTGCGATTATCAAGGTGACAGGAGCTGATGGAATAAAAAGGACTATGCGAGCCTTGATTGACCAAGGATCACAAATTTCGTTGATCACCGAAAACGCAGCTCAGCAGCTAGGACTACCACGACAAAAATGTAAGGGAGTTATCACTGGCATCGGCAAGAATAACAATACATGTAAAGGAATGTTGAGTATCAACTGTACATCATTTGACGACAGCTACGAATTTAGCACCAATGTTCTTATAATGAATAACCTAACAAGAAAACTACCAAACTCAACGTTTGCAAAACCATCATGGGCATTTTTGGATCAAGTTCAATTAGCTGACCCACAGTTCTATATCAGCAACCCAATTGACATATTATTGGGCGCGGATATATACGCCAGGATTATCATGAACAAGATTCACCGAGACGATGCAAGCGACTACATCGCGCAGGAAACACGTATTGGGTGGATTCTGTTCGGTGAGATCCAAAGTCTTCAATGCAACCTAGTCCTAAACAACATACAAGACATTCAACAATTTTGGGAGATAGAAGATATTCCTGAAGATGATAAACACTCATATGAAGAAGATGAATGCATCAAATTTTACAAGTCGACCACAACCAGGCTGGAAGACGGGAGATATCAAGTGAGATTGCCACTAAAGTACAATTTTAACACGGACATTGGAGAATCGAAACATAAGGCAGTCGCTCAGCTGTATCAGATAGAACGGAAATTCACAAAACACGACTCTATTGCCAAGCAATATAAGGCATTTATTGATGAATACTTATCTCTTGGTCACATGAAACCTGCGCATAGTAACAAGAAACCAGAATATTTCCTGCCGCATCACTGCGTACTACGTAATGAGTCAACAACTACGTCACTCCGAGTAGTATTTAATGCATCATCAAAAACTACCACTGGGGCTAGTCTAAACGACTGTATGCATGCAGGACCCAACCTCCAAAAGGATCTTATGACACTTATATTGAAGTGGAGACAACATCGCATAGCTTTCATCGCAGATATTGAGAAAATGTTTCGACAAATATGGGCACATGAAGACGACCAAAATTTACAAAAAATCGTTTGGCGAGATACTTCTAAGCAATACGTACAAGAGTATCAACTTACTACAGTCACCTATGGCACCAAGGCCGCTCCGTTTTTAGCAATGATGACTCTAAGGCAGTTGGCTAACGACGAGAGATCAAGATACCCATATGCAGCTCAAGTGATCGAGGAATGTTTTTACATGGATGATTTGTTACACGGTTCCGACTCTGTAGCATCAGCAAAACAATTACAGCAAGATTTGCAGGAGACCCTCGAGGCAGGTGGTTTCAATCTACGAAAATGGAGGTCCAATTATCAAGAATTGCTTGACAGCACCAGCAAGGGCTACGATCAAGAGCGTTACGACTTCAAACATGCTGAGTCAACGAAAGCATTGGGACTTCACTGGAATCCTCAACAAGACATCTTCACATTTCAATCAAGGATTGAGACCACTCCAGATACAAAGCACTTGACCAAGCGGAAGTTACTATCTGAGTTATCCAAGTTATTTGATCCCCTCGGTTGGCTCACCCCACTTTCCACACAAATGAAAATACTATTCCAAGACATCTGGAAAGAAAAGGACCTAAAATGGGATGACAAGATTCCTGAGCAAATCAACCGAGAATGGAAAAAAATCAAACAAGACATAGAAAACATAAATCGATGCCAAATACCTCGATAGATAGGCACAGACGCGACCGGAAACAATATTGAATTACACGGTTTTTGCGATGCATCGCAGAAGGCGTACGCGTGTGTCATATACAGCAAAATTACAAATCTAGGTCAAACAAACATAACGTTAATGGTTGCGAAATCAAGACTCGTACCTCACAACAAAAATATTTCTTTGCCCAAATTGGAATTAAGTGGTGCTCATCTGCTTTCTAAACTAATGGTCAAAGTGAGAACAAGTATGAACGGCCACAATATCAAGGTTTACGGCTGGACCGATTCAATGGCGGTACTGGGTTGGATACAAGGCGATCCTAATCGCTGGAGAGTGTTTGTTGCTAACAGGGTGCGACAAATAACAAAGGAGATTCCTTCAGAATGCTGGCGATATGTGAAGTCAGCAGAGAATCCAGCAGATTGCGCTAGCAGAGGTTTAACAAGTCTGAAGCTAAAAGAACACAATCTGTGGTGGAACGGACCTACTTGGCTACCTCACTTCAAGCCTGAAATCGAAGCAAGTCGCGAAACTTACTACACGGATGAAGAAGCCCTTAACAAGCAAGTTCATATTACGATACAAAACACGTCACAGGGCAACAGCTTCATCAAAAAGTTGCTTAGCAAATTAAGCTCGTTTACAATGGTTGTACACGTACTAGCACGTTTACGGCGCTTGGTAACCCGAAAATCAGGAAACGCCACGAAGCCCTACGTTACCTTAACCGAGCAACGCAAAGCTAAAGCCTTAATAATCCAAGAAGTTCAGGGTGTGGAGTTTGAACAAGAAATCCAAGACCTGAAGAAAAACAAAGAAGTATCCAGGACTAGCAAGATCTTGAATTTGAGCCCGTTTTTAGACGATGAGGGAATACTACGTGTAGGTGGAAGACTGCATCATGCTGTTATCAATTCAGAACTCAAACATCCCATAATTTTGCCTCATCAACATCGTTTGACGGAACTAATAATAGATCA
This sequence comes from Globia sparganii, assembly GCA_949316385.1. Lineage (NCBI taxonomy): Eukaryota > Metazoa > Arthropoda > Insecta > Lepidoptera > Noctuidae > Globia > Globia sparganii. Next base: position 8,703,248 of record OX438675.1, on the reverse strand, counting down.
CGCACACAAACTCACGTTTCACGGTGGAGCTCGAGTTACATTAGCATGTATCAGGCAAAAGTATTGGATAATCGGGGGCAACAATGCAACGAAGAAACAAATACGTCAATGCGTCACCTGTAGAAAACAAAACCCTACTAAACAACAACCCCTGATGGGAGACTTACCTGCAGCAAGGGTCAATCCATCTCGTCCTTTTGCGCACACTGGCGTTGATTTTACTGGCCATGTCTACATCAAAACCAACAAGGGTCGGGGTGTCAAGACCACCAAAGGATACGTGTCAGTATTTGTTTGCATGGTGACGAAGGCCGTGCATTTGGAACTGGTTTCCGACCTCACAACATCATCTTTTATCGCTGCCTTACGCAGAATGGCAGCAAGAAGAGGCACACCTTCTCACTTGTATAGTGATAATGGCCGTAACTTCGTCGGGGCAAGCAAGGTCCTACAAAACGAATATAACGAAATCCAGGGTATTATCGATGACAACCTATTGGCTGAGATAGCGGATATGGAGATCACATGGCATTTCAACGCTCCTTCATGGCCATCAGCCGGAGGCTTATGGGAAGCTGCAGTGAAAAGTTTCAAGCTGCACCTCAGGAAAGTGATTGGTGAACAAAAATTAACATATGAAGAGTTCACTACCCTCCTAACCCAAATCGAAGCTTGTCTTAACTCAAGACCGCTGTGTTCAATCTCAGAAGACCCTGAAGATCTAGATTTCTTGACACCTTCTCATTTTATAACTGGTGGTCCTACGTTAACGTTAGTTGAGACAGAAAGAGATCTGCGAACACGCTGGCAGCTAACACAAAAGATATTACAAGATCTGTGGAAGAGATGGCGCACAGAGTATCTTGCCCAATTAACTGTGAGAAGCAAATGGAGGCAACCTCAACCCAATGTCAAGTTGGACGATGTAGTTCTCATTCACGACGACAACCTTCCACCCGGCAAGTGGGCGATGGGAAGAGTCGTAGACTTACATCCGGGCAAGGACGGCCACGTCCGTGTCGTGACCTTAAAAACAAAGAACGGCATTATGAAGCGTCCCGTCATAAAAGTATCCGTACTTTTAGAACACAAAGAAGTTGCTCCACAGTGCGACATGGCACCAGACAAGCATCAAGATCTGGACCACCAGCAAGCCAAAGGATCATCAACAAGGAGATCAAAGAAAAGCAAGTTTAACTTAACAACAGTGGTTACTGGTTTGATGCTACTCTTCACGTTTATTACAAGTTCAGAAGGCAACATGGAGATAACCCAATTTGAAACAAGTCAAAGTTTATATTTTGACAAAGTATCTAACATGATGCTTATCAGAGATGACTGGAACCTTGTGGTTTATTACAGCATGGATACGTACTTGCAAGCAATTGCAACGTTCAACAAGTATATTCAATCGCTCAAACAAACATGTGATACCATCCAATATCAAGTTCACTGTGACGTAATCGTAATACAGCTACGTCACGCGTTCTCGGAACTTGAGCACTACAACCAAGTTTTGCAAAGTCAGCATTCCAGCACGCGACACGGAACAATGCGTCAGCGCCGAGGCCTTATCAACGGCGTGGGGTACATCGCTAATAGCTTATTCGGCGTGCTCGACGAAAGTTTCGCTGAAAAATATCGGAAGGACATTTCTCTCGTTCGGGAGAACGAGAATCATCTCGTTTCTCTGTGGAAAAATCAAACTTCACTCATGGAAGCAGAGAACAACCTTCTGAAACGCACAGAGCAAGATATGAATCAACAGCTTAAAATGATAAATCGTCACATGAACAAGCTTGACGCAGCAGTTGATCAATTGAAAAACAATATCGAAGCAAACAGCGTCATTAATGATTTCAACATGGGAGCTATAATAGCAAGTAATATGATGTACAATTTGAAGAGCATACAGAATACGTTATTAGATACCGTAACAGATATCTACAATGGTCGTTTCAACTTACACTTAATTACACCCGAACAACTCATGAAGGAATTAAGTACGATTGCTAGCAAGCTCTCCAAGGACGTCTCGCTGCCAATTGACGACATACACTCGGACCTTCGGAAGATATATGATCTTCTGGAAATAAAAACGAGACTTCTGGATGACATTATCATCTTTGAAATCAAATTACCGCTGATCAGTCGAGATTCGTACGAAATCTTCAAGACGATTCCGATTCCCAAGACAACAGGCCTAAGTGACATGATCAGCATAATCTCAGTATCCGAGTACATATCTATCAACATGAAGAAGGATACCTACATCGACATGTCCGAAGAAGACTTGAGATCATGTCGAACCGTTTCTGATGTTTATTACTGCCACGTCTTACGACCCATATACCAGATTAAAGGAGACAAGAACCTTTGTGAAACAGAAAATTCGGAATGCAAAACCATCTCAAGACTCTGTAAAGACAATTTACAAGAAACGTACACTTTGAACAGTTATTTTTACTTTTGCTGCGATAGGTGTCATGTTCGAACAATATGCGGCGATCAAATAACCGCACATCAGCTGACCCAAGCCGGACTATTGAGTATAGGTCATGGATGCATAATCAAGACAAACAACTTTACCTTATATTCACACAAACCTTACTTGAGTGAATTAAGGACGGACTCTGATATTTATGCACCACTGATTGCCCCTATCAACCACATCATCAACATCAGCATACCTAAACTGGGTTTAGAAAATAAAACTCAAGATTTAGAGCAAGAAATCAGCGAAGTAGACAAAAAGATACAGTCTATGAAACAAGCGAATGTGATGTTACCTGATGATCTATCTTATCACGATATTCATCACTACGTTATGATCTACGTTTTGGTTGGAATAGTGGGCATTGTTGTGATCATCATGATAGCTCGCCGTTCCAAATGCCAATGGCGAGTTCCGTCATCACCGCCACCAGCAGTTGCCGAGGGATCAAGACCATTGCCAGCCGTACCTCACCGCAGCAGCGATACAAGTGAAACAACCGGACACCTCGACTGCGTGCGCGTCCACATTCCTCGCAACCCTCGTGTCAATATAGGAACTAGCCCTTAACTAACTTTACATAATTACTTAATAGTTTTTACATTTACTCTGTTATTGTAATTATTTACGTTCATTTTATTTTATTTTGTAATTCAAGTTACTCCGCATCCTCCCTAACTCGTCCGGGAATATGTACGATTACATCGCACATTATTTAGCACGCTAGCATAAGCATTTTTACGCAATTTAAACCCACATAGCAACTAATGTTGTTGAGTACATTTTCGACCGTTTTATTGTAAACACCTTTGTTACAATTAATAAACTTATCAAGAAGTCAACAAAAATAGTTTTCTTCCATCTCAACTTATCACACGTACCAGCAAGCAAGTGCTAGTACAACTTTTATAAAGTACCTATGCTATAGAATGTCTTAAAGTGTATTTTATAATAAGCACTCGCCCTAAAAAAATAAGATATGACTATCGAACATTCCAATAATCACGATTCGGTCTCACTTCATTGTGAAAATTCATGGTCACGTTACTCTAATACAGTTTCATACTACTATATTTAGTGAATATCTCCTAAAATATGAATTGCACCGTTATTTTCGCCACATTTAAACAAACTAGGTTACGTTACCTGTCGATTAGTACTTTAATTACGCTTGACCCAATTTTTAATAACGAAATAAACGCCATTGTATTTACGGCATATTGCCGTCCGAGTGGCCAGCTAAAATCGACTTGTAACAAATTATGGAACCTATTTTCTAGGATTTTTTTGGTTTATTCGCTGCAACAAATCAGTAACTAATTGTCGATACTTATAAGCCTCTATTAATTTGATATCTATGGTGAGATACCTACCTACCCATAACCTGTAAACGAAATATTGCATAACTTTTTGTTTAGTTGCGTTTTGACGTTTTTTAGTTTTGCAACAAATACAACAAATTAAGACCTTACTTTTGATGCATCATTCGCCTATATGCGTTAATTAGTTTCTGTGTAATCACAGGCGATGACTACGGCAAGTGGCGGTTCTAGCGGCCAACTATTTTTGGTCATAGTATCTTTGTTTTTTTTGCAACAAATTCAGGAAAAGAGTTGTGTATAGTAACAAATTACCACTAATCCCTGGCAAAGTTTCGTCAAATTTTATGACTTGGCCGCGCGGTTGAAACGTACATCTAAAATTGCACGCAATGCACAATCTTTATACTTAGAATAAAAAAAATATTATTACCATAATGACTTAGGTACAGATTAATTCATTTGTTTTTCTTTTAATTGGTGTGAAATCAAGCTTATTATATTCTAAGTAGGTATCTATAATTATATTTCCATAATTATAGTATAAATGCGAAAGTAACTCTGCAGGCCTTTTTGCGCATAAAGTAACGGTTGAATGGTAAACAATGGACTGGGTTAGGACATAAGAATCTTTTTATCCTGGTAGTACGTTCTCGTGGGTTAATTCTCGAACTATCTCTCGTGGGCTAATTGTCGAAAATCATGATATCATAACTTAACGTGCTTGTTTGCTTGCGTAGTTGTACGACTAGGAGAGACTGGATGCAGAAAGTAAGTAACCGGGGGATGTAGCGTTGCTAGCGGAGAACTATGCCTGTGATAGGCTGAGTTGATAGATTTAGTGACTGGTCTCGGCATTTGTGTGGATATTTTCTAGGATACTTTGAAAAAAAAAAAAATAGAAAATTTTTATTATCAGAAGAATAGGTACAGTAAATCTCCTTAAAACAAACATTTTGGTCTTATTTAATGTGCGCTTAGATGTCAAAGGAGTGCTTTGGCACTCGTACTAGGATTACCCTGTATCACGAATGCCATCACTTTCCTCTGGACCAACTAGAATAGTTCTTAAACAAATAAATTTTGCGTGAATTCAAAACAAAATTAAATAAAATAATAAAAATTAACTTGTAATTTACAAACAAAGAAATAAAATAATAAGAAACTAAAGAAATAAAACCAAAAAAAAAAATCAAAAAAAGAAAAAAGGAATATGTGTGTGTATATGTATGTATTAGGGTGTGAGGGTGTGTGTGTGTGTGTGTGATTGGTATTGTGTGTCCAAAATCCAGAAGGTATGATTGAGTATGCGTTCACCAATTCACCAATTGTATAAGTCTCTCAGATTCTTCGTAGGTGAGACCCTTCAGCCAGTCACTTACAGTGTTCCTGCATTGTATCCGGGTAAGTAAGCAAATATTTAGCACGGCATTGAGTTTATCGTAAACCCGTGATCCCAGTATCAAATAATGCCGCTGCGCAAGAGCGGTTCTATATCTCTCCGTGCTACACAGCCTCGTTCTTTTGCGCTTGCCTTCTCGTAGCCGTAGGGAGTGTGGTATAGTGGCATGCTTGCGCAGCGTTATGTGGAGCACGAAGAGTTGCCTAACAGTTAATACCTCACATTCTTTATATAGAAGTGCGGTAGGATACCTGAAGGGTTTCCTGTACATGACTTTAAGGACCGCTCTTTGTGCTCTCTCAATACGTAACATACTGACTGCAAAGGTGCCACCCCAGACAGAGATACAGTAGCCCAGCAACGATTGCGCAAGCGCAAAGTAAACTGTTTTCAGCGTTTTAAGAGGTGCCACTGATCTGAGTTTCTTGAAAACAAAAATGAGTTTACGAATGTGTGGGACGAGTTCATCAATGTGCCTTTTCCAATTTAGTAGACAATCGACCTGGACTCCAAAATATCTTATATTTGAGGTCCTCTTAATGCGAAGGCAGTCACAATGGGCGTTGGGAGAGTCGCAGCAATGTGCCTGAATTGTATACGAATCTGGGTGAGGTTGGCTTTTTTGCGAAAGGGAGAAAGTTATGAATGCTGTTTTGTCTAGGTTAAGTGTTAAGAGATTGCCAGATAGCCAATTCATAACAACTCTAATGGTGTCTTCTGCATAAACTTTAGCTTGCTCCCAGTTCGGACCATCAATGATCAGTGCTGTGTCATCAGCATAAGACAAGAGTTTAGTATGAGGTAGGGCTAACGTGCATAAATTGTTAATGTAAATTAAGAACAGCGTTGGACCCAGCACGCCGCCCTGGGGCACACCGTAACTGACAAATTGCTCATTGCTGACAAGGGCACCAATCTTTACAGACTGACTGCGTTCCTCTAGATAGTTACGAAAAATATCAAGAACAATTTCTCTTATGCCTATGGATTCCAGTTTATCAACAAGAATAGGGACCGAGACAGTGTCAAAGGCCTTAGATAAATCCAGAAACAAGCCGATGCATTTGTTGCCATAATCTAGTGTCCTAATGATATGCTCTGTCAGATCAATAATTGCATCTTCAGTCGACTTACCACGTCTAAATCCAAATTGATTTTCTGCTAAAACTTTGTTTGTGTTCAGAAAGTTAACCAGACGTGCATTGAGTACTTTCTCTATAACTTTAGAAATTGTGGTCAATACTGAAATCGGTCTATAGTTCGTGACACTGCCTCTGTCCCCACTCTTGAAGATAGGATGCACAAGAGCTCGTTTGAATACCCTAGGAAATTTGCCATGCAAAAAGCACAAATTAATAACATGGGTCAGGGAAGGTAGAATAAATGTGCGTATTTCCTTTAAGAAATTGACTGAAAAGGACTCGCGCACGGTACGACACAGCGTACGCACGTATTGTACTCGAGCGAAGAGTAGCTTTTTCGGTCTACCCGACATTAAAAATATATCGTTACCATGAACGTAAATAACTCGGTTGATGGAAGTATTGAAGATGAAGGAGGAGGAGTTATGATTGACCAACTATTAAGTGATGAAGCGGTGAATAATAGTGATGTTTTGGAGTTGAATATTCATCAAAATTTCGAAGGATGTCAGAATGCGGAACAAATACAATTATCCCGTGCTGATAAACGCAGATTAAATAGTCTAACGAAGACAGTAGAAATTACGGATAATGATGGTTTTATTCTCGTTCAAGCTAGAAAGGCAAAGAAACTAGCGCGCAGCTTATCCCAGACACAAAATTCTCAACAATCAGAGGAAATTATAAATGAACCGGTGAAAATTTTCGAAATTAGTTTGACGTCAAAATCAGTGTTACCCAAACCAATAAGTATGGCTAAATTATTGAGATCACAAGATATCACTAACATACAAAAAATCAAATATAAAAATCCATACAAAGTTTTTTTGAGTTTTTGTTCAAGAATGGAGGCTGATAAAATGATGAATTGTGAAAAGCTTAAAGAACTGGGATACCAGTGCCAGTTTACTTTTGATACAAACTTGTCCTATGGAATAGTAAAACAAATTGAAGAGGAAATTACCAAGGAAGAAATAAAAGAAACTTTTACATGTGAACAGGAGATATTATATGTTAAAAGATTAAAACGAATGACAAATGAGGGGTGGAAAGATAGTGAATCAGTACGTTTTTGTTTTAAAACGGCCACCTTACCTTCATATGTTTACGCACATGGGTGTAGATTTAAGGTGGAACCATATATCTTTCCAGTCACTCAATGCTCGGGTTGCTGGAAATATGGTCACATGCAGCGGTCATGCCCTATAAATCACGTGATTTGTCCAAAATGTGGCGACAGACATGAGAATTGTGAAACTACACGTTATAAATGCGTAAACTGTAAAGGTTCCCATATGTCTCTTGATAAAACCTGCCCGTCGTTCCATAAAGAGAAAGAGATAAGACTAATTATGAGTCAAGACAGTTGTACATACCAAAAAGCACTTCAGCAATATTTACAAAAAAAGAAGGATTTCATCAACAAAGATATGGTTACACTTTCAGAAAAGAATCTACTGTCTCTTAGCAATAAAACTCCCTATAAAGATGCCCTTACATTAGATACGAGCCCGCAACAAGAAAAAACTACAGAAATAATTTTGGAAAAAATACCATATTCTGAAGAGAGAACAGAAGTACCTACATCACCTATCATCAGTAGAACAAATAGAAACCGAGCAAAATCCAAGTACAGGCAGAGAGAGCAGCAGGAACAAATATTTGACCAGATATATGTTGATAAAGAAGCGGACGAAATGCAGATTGAGATTGAAAATACAGGTGAACAGACACAGATAAAAGATAGCAGTTTGTTTTGGAAGAGGATAATACAGAGAGTGAAAGAAATTGTTTTTTCAGATTCATCTTTGAGTGATACTATGAGAAATCTGTTTATGTTAGCCGTTGAGGAATGTAGATTATATTTTAAGAAGACAATGCGCGAAGGAGAATTACTTGATAGATTTATTAGTTGTTTTATAGATGGCTAATACGTCTAAAAACTTTGTATTACACGTCATCCAATGGAATGCGCAGAGTATAAGACCGAAACGAAATGAGTTTGAAGCTATTTTAAGCCGGGAAAAAATTCACATAGCGATTCTAAGTGAGACTTGGTTGGAGCCAGACTGTACATTACATTTAAGCGGCTATAACATATACAGGAAGGATCGGGATGATGGGTATGGTGGTTTAGCAATAATTGTTCACAAATCAATTCAGTCGTATGTTTGTCCAATCAGTCTTACGAATACAGGAATTGAAGTGATGTGCGTTAAAATCCTAAACTGTAAGTATTTAACAAATATAATTGCGGTATATTGTACGTCTCCTGTTCGTACTTCACAAGCTGATTGGGATTGTTTATTTTCTCAATTTACGCACAGTACAATGATAGTTGGTGATTTTAATGCCCACCACACAAACTGGTCCTGCAAAAATGATACACGGGGCTATCAGTTGTTCGATAGTTCAATAGAAAATGGTTTCGTTTCTCTAAACGATGGTAGTACAACAAGAAGTAAATATGTGAATGGTGTACTCCAAGAAACATCACCAGATGTCACTTTTGTTTCCACGGACATAGTTATGCACTTTAACTGGCGGGTTTTGAATGAGAATATGAGAAGTGATCATCTTATTATAAAAATCACTTATAAATATCATGATACTATTAAACTTTTCCCTAAACGTAATTATAAAAGAGCCGACTGGTCATTGTATAAAAAAGAAGTATTAATGCAAGTTGATTTGCTACCAAGCTCTGAGGAGGTTCAGAACATGTATAATGCTTTTGTTAGGATAATTAATGAGGCAGCTAATAAGAGTATTCCTAAAATTAAAGTCTGTACAAACCCATCGCAAAACTTCACACCTAAGCCGTACTGGACACCTGATTTATCTAAAATTGTAGCAGAAAGACGGTTAACATTAAAAGAATTCAGGAGAAACCCCACACCTCAGAATTTAAACAAGCTAGAAAGTAAATATGCTGAATCAAAATCAAAAACTAGTAAAGCTCGATCAGAAAATTGGCAGAAGTTTTGCGATGGATTGGATGATGCTTCTTCTAGCCCTGAGGTTTGGAGAAAAATGAAGTGGGTAAAAGGGCGGCAATATAATAGATTCACTTCATCTAATGAAGATAAATTAGATTTGCTTTGTAACTTAGCTCCTGATTCTGTAATTACGCGACAACCACTATTTACATCGACAAACCAACTATTGGAAGGTGAATTTCATATGCAGGAGCTTCTGTGTTGTCTTAAAAAGAAAGATACAGCTCCCGGTGTGGATGAAGTAACTTACTCGATGGTATATAACTTACCTCGGTCAGCAAAGGAATACCTTCTTAAAATCTATAATGCAATTTTTATGCAATCAATTGTACCCGTGCAATGGCGTGATATCTTAGTTATCCCGATTCCTAAACCTACAGCTGGTAGTCGTAATTTAACACAAGAATTAAGACCAATATCGTTAATGTCATGCCTTTGTAAAGTTTTCAATTTAATGATCACTAAACGTCTTGAATGGTTTGTTGAAAAAAACAACATTTTAGCTCCAGTAACAGTAGGTTTCAGGCGAAGTCACTCCTCATTAGATGCTCTCACTAGATTAGTTTCATACATCCAGATTGGTTTTTCAAAAAATTGTGATACGCTGTCCTGTTTTTTGGACATAGAAAGTGCCTACAATAATGTTTTAATAGATAAAGTTGTCACTATACTTGATGGTTTGTCGGTGGGTACTCGCGTCTGTAAGTATTTATGGGAATTTCTCAGTGAAAGAAGACTAAAAATAAAATGTGAAAATGATAATAATTTTATTGAAAGGTATACAAACAGAGGCCTAGCACAGGGTGATCCTATGTCGCCACTGCTGTTTAATATTATAACACATAACATCTATAAAGCCTTAAAAAATGTAACTGTTTCTCAATACGCCGACGATTTTGTATTGTACACTAGAAATCAAAAATTACACGACAGTGTTATTCAACTTCAGGAGTCAGTTAATATTATTGTTAATTTGTTAGAAAAATTGGGCTTGAATATTTCGGTAAATAAAACTAAAATTTGTTTATTCACTAGAGGTAGGAAAGGTAAAGAACTAGACATTAAAGCAGAGGGTACTTCCTTAGAGTTAGTTAAGAATTACAAATATCTGGGTATGTGGTTGGACACTAAATTGCTTTTCCATAAACATATAAATGAACTACATGCAAAAACACTAAAATTTTTAAATTTATTGAGGATACTGGCTGGACCTACTTGGGGAGTACACCCAAAACATTTACGTAGATTATACATAGCCTTGATTCGTAGCAGGATAGACTACGCATCTTGTTTATATGACAATAGTGCCGAAAGTCATATCTCAAAGTTAAACTTGCTCCAAAATCAAGCCCTTAGAATTATAGGTGGATTTATAAAAACAACTCCTATACACACTATGGAGTGTGAGATCTGCATACCGCCATTGTTTTTGAGAAGGCAATATATTGCCTATAAATATTGTTTGAAAGCTCGCTCTTTTTCGAATAATTCCACCATAGTTTTGTTAGAAGAACTCCAAACGCTATGTGATTATAGATACTGGCAAAAGAAAAAGAAACCACTATTACCTTTTGTATACACAGAGATTAAACACGATAAAGTATTTGCCTCTTCCCCTTTAGTGATGTTTAATTTAGATATATGGACTTCTAAAATAAAAATTAGTGAAGTAATTTTAACCAATTTGGATTGTGTTAAAGCGTCTAAAGATTCGTATAATTATAGTTTACTGTTAAATAATGTACTAGATGAATTAAATATTAAATATGCAGGATGGCAAAAAGTGTTTACGGATGGTTCTAAGACTAAGGATGGTATTGGTGCCGCCTATGTTAGTAATAGTTTAGGATTAAGTGAGGGTTTTAAGATTTCTTCTGAAGTAAACATTATGTGCGCCGAGCTGTTTGCGATCTCAGAGGCCATAACTTCTTTAAAAAATAGGTACTGTAAATCTAAAAATGTTGTAATTTTTTCGGATAGCAAAAGCGCTTTAGAACACATAGCTCGCTCCGCCTCTGGTTTCAGAGGGACAGCGTTAGCTTATGTTATTCTTGATAAAATGTATACCATGCCTAGCGATGTAAATCTGAGATTGCAATGGATCCCTTCACATATTGGCTTGAGAGGTAATGAGGAGGCTGACATTTTGGCTAAAAGATCTTGTACAGACGGAAGCGAGGTATTCATAATTCCTGATTACTCAGAATATTTTTCACGGTACAAGACAATATGGCAACAAAAGTGGAAGGAACATTTTGACATCAGATCTCGAGAAAAAGGTATATGGTACAAAACTATGCAATGTGAGCCTCCTCGGATACCGTGGTTTGCCGATGTTAAATTAAGTAGGCAATTACTTAAAATAGCTTTTAGAATACGATCAGGACATGTACCACTAAAAAATTTTTCTTTTTTAATGAAGAAATCCCTTTCACCTAACTGTAATGTTTGTGGTAAACCAGAAGATGTCCAACACCTCCTTATAGATTGTATTCGCAATAATTTTGAAAGGCAACATTTATGTAAAAAATTAAAATTAAATGCATTAGATTTAGGTAAATATCAAAGTATTCTGGCTTATCCTGCAAGCAATAAAGCTAAGCTTATTTATAAATTTATATTTAATAGTCTTAAGAAAATTTTGTAAGTAACTTGGTTAAGGAAATATGGGGCTGACATGACCTGTTAATGGTTGCAAGTCCCTAATAAATAAAGAGAAAAAAAAAAAAAAAAAAAAAATTGACTGAAATTCCGTCCCATCCCACGGCACAATCGTTGCGAAGTCCCATGATGACTGTCTCAACCTCTCTCTCATCGACATCTAAAAGAGCCATTGAGGTACCTGTTACATTTGGTTCCTGGTTATTCTTTGTCTGGGGTAGGGGGATTTGTGAGAAACTTGCATTACCCTCACTTTGCTTACGCATGATAGAGACAGCTAGATTTTTCCCTATGTTAGCGAAGAAGTCATTAACTGTATTTATAGAGGAGGTTGGATCATCTGAAATGTTAAGTAGTTCGTCAGGTGTTGATTTTTGTTGTTTAAGCTGGGCAATAGTCTTAATTACATCCCACGTAGCCTTAGGATCACCCTTTGCTTTTTCAAATTCATTCTGTTCATACACATTCTTTAGTTTTTTAAAAGTTCGTTACAATAGTTGCAGTAAGGGGTATAATTGACTCCTTTGATCATACTTTTACTATCTTTATCTGAATCCATGTGCAATTTATCGCGATTTTTTATACATCTTAAAAGGCCTGGCGTTATCCATGATTTGATGATTCTATTCCTATGCGAAATTGTGACATTTTTAGTATTTGCTTTGACTACATTTGATAAAATGGTAACGAGGTTTTCGGCCGCGAAATTGGCGTCGTTTGATGAAAGAATTGAAGTGAAATCTGTATTTTTAACATCGCCTATTGCGGATTGAATGTCGAGTCTATTAACAATTTTCGTAGTTTTAGTCTGGTTCAGCTTTAGATCAACACAGAGCAAGGTTGGAGAATGATCAGTGATACACGTATCCAACACAAGGACCGTTGAAATATTATTAGTTTTGAGCATCACATGATCAAGACAACTCTCACCCCGGGTAGGTATTTCATGAGCCGGTAGGAGACCATGAGAGGCTGTCAGACTGAGGTACTCATCGGCACGAACATCGTTCCTGTTAGGACTTATGTTGATATTAATATCACCCATTATAATAACCGTATTGAATGAGCTTAAAGAAGTTAAAACATTATTGAGGCTATTCAAAAAGCTGTCAATTTGTTTGTACGAAGGCGAGCGATATACGGCAACAATTGCGATACTGTCTCGTTTGAATACTAGACAGTTTCCATCAACAAAGGTAGGCTCAGTACATGTACACGAGTCCAACTTAGAGGACACATAAACAACCACGCCGTCGTTTTGATTTGAAAATTTTGATTTATATGAGACATAACTATTGAGTTTTCAGCAATATTTCAATAAAACTCACGTTAGATTTCTTCACGAACAATATTTAATATTATGCACAAGCGGAATGACATTTGTATACCTAAGAGATAAAAAGCAACAACGTCACCCGTATCAGGAAACGGAAACAAAACGCATATGTTTGTAAAGACACTCTTCAACAAAATGTTTACAAAGATATCTATGATCTATCTTATAAATTTATATTTATTCAACACTCTCACTTAAATTTATAAGGTAGACATGACAATTCAATACATATTTCTTTTACTTTTAACTTAATCTTTCAACAATTTCAGAAATGAAACCTAAATTTAATCCACAAACATTAAACACTAGCCACATTAAACATTTCTCATCACCTTATCTCTAATTGAATTAAATTTATTTACGGGCAAAGCTTTAGTCAGGAAATCAGCCAACTGATTTGAACTCTCCACATATTTAATATCAACAATTTTCTTAGCAACAGTTTCTCTGATAAAATTATATCTTATATCTATGTGCTTACTTCTTCTATGAAACACAGGGTTTTTAATCAATTTAATCGCACTCTGATTATCAACATTCAAAGTGATTGAGCCTTGAGGCTCCCCAATGTCACACAGAAATTGCCTAAGCCATAAAATTTCTTTAGCGGCTTCACTAGCAGCCATGTACTCAGACTCAGTTGTGGATAATGCGACAGTATTTTGTTTACGGCTAGACCAAGTGACAGGACCTCCATTCATTAAAAATATATAACCTGTATTAGATTTCCTAGTGTCCAAATCACCTGCAAAGTCAGAGTCTGAATAGCCAACTAATTCAACATTGCCTTTATAAACAATAGACATATCTTTAGAATGAATTAAATAACGTAAGATTCTTTTCACAGCTGTAACATGTGAAGGACCTGGGTCATTGACATACCTGCTAACAACATTCACAGCATATGCTATGTCAGGTCTAGATACAGACGATAAGAATAGCAATGCTCCCACTGCTTCTCTATATGGGAAATTAATAGTCTCATTGCTTGTATTCTTAGATATATGTACATTTACATCAGCAGGGGTACTACTACTTTTAGCATCTGACAAATTAAATTTATTTATTATTGTTTGAATATACTGTTTTTGACTTATACTTAAACAATCTTTTTTAATATTTATTTCCATACCAATAAATAAATTACAGGCTACAATCTTAATATTGAAGTTCTGTTTAAGATTATTTAACATATCAGACAAAACAACTTTACTTTTGGCCAATAATAATCCATCATCAACATAAAGAATTAATATTACTTTAACATCTTTAAAATATCCTATATATACACAATTGTCAGATGGACATGGTTTGAAACCATAGGTAGTCAGAAAAGAACAAAATTTCTCATTCCAACATCTCGAAGATTGTTTAAGACCGTATATAGATTTAATTAACTTACATACTTTTGAAGACTGAGTTTCCAATCCTTCTGGCACCTCCATGTATATATCCTCAGAAAGCTGACCATACAAAAAGGCCGTCTTTACATCAAATTGCTCGATCTGTAGTTCGTCTCTCGCAGCGATGCTAAGCAGCACTCTGATGGAATCGTACCTGCTAGTGGGGGAAAAAGTCTCATTATAGTCTAAGCCCTTGACTTGTGTGAATCCTCGTGCACACAGTCGTGCCTTGAATCGTTCTATTTCTCCATCTTTATTTTTCTTTATGGTGAACACCCATTTACAAGAAACAGGCTTCTTCTCAGTTCGATCAGTCAGTATCCAAGTTTGATTTTCTTCATGTGACTGAAGCTCTTCTGCTACAGCTTTCTTCCATAGATAAGAATCCGGACTATTCATCGCTTCTTCATAAGTGTTAGGTACTTCCAACTCTGTGAAATTGGCTTCTAACTTATTATTTCGACGAGGACGTAACGTGATGTTTCTCTGTTCTTCCTGGTCCAAATGTATGCCTTTTGGAGGGATATAACTGTCATCTATATCTTCTAAACTCTTCATACTATCATCTGAAGAGATTTCTTCAGGTACATCGCGTTGATGTTGAAACTCACTCCTTGATGTTGACATTGTAGAATGTTCTTTTTCTTCTTGTTCAACTCTCATTTCTACAAAACTTTGTTTTTCTTCTGGTGTACTACATTCATCAAACTTCACGTCTCGGGATATTGTAATCTTTCTGGTATTTTGATCATACATTCTGTAATTATCATGGTCATATCCTACTAACAACATCTTCACACTTTTCTTGGCAAGCTTCCTTCGCTTTTCTTTTGGTATATGTACATAACCAATGGATCCAAATATTCTGATATGTTGTAAGTTAGGTTTTACTCCATGCCACAGTTCAAATGGTGTAACATCTCCCGTCTGGCTTGATGTATTTCTATTCAACAAATATATTGCACAGTTGACAGCTTCTGCCCACATGTTTAAGGGAATGTCCTTAGCATATAACATTGTTCTTGCAGTTTCCATTATAGAACGCATCTCTCTCTCTGCTCTCCCGTTCTGTTGTGGGGTATATGGGGCAGTACGTTCATGCGTTATTCCCTTACTCTCCAAAAATGATGTAAATTCTTGGTTCACATATTTACAACCATTATCTGTATGTAAGATATGCAAATCACGTTGAAATCTGTTCTTTACAATTGCATTGTACTTCAGAAAATATTGAAATACTTCATTCTTATGTTTCATAAAGTAAACATGGCGATAGCTTGTAGCTCCATCTTTGAACAAAACAAAGTATTTCATACCTGACACAGAGGGTTCTTCTATAGGACCGCATACATCGCTGTACACAATTTCACCAGGCTGTGTTGGACCTCGGGTAGATTTCAAGAAGGGGCGTCTTGCTTGCTTCCCATATTGGCACGCTTCACAAACAAAATTCTGATTTCCACTCAATGTAACTGGAATCACACCATTCTTACACATATTTTGAAGTTCCTTGACATTCAAATGTCCTAATCTTTCATGCCAAACTTTTATATCTGTTTGCACAATATTACAATTTTCTTGTTTTATTGTTTTGATATCCAATTCATATAAATTATTCTCTGTCAATTGTGCACTCATAACAACAATATTATTCTTCATTATTATTGCTTTTTCTTTATTTTTTACTATTACATATCCTCTTCGAGTGGCAGCTCCTTCAGAAAACAGATTTCTCCGTAAATCAGGTACATATAACACATGCTCAAGTGTACATCTCTCCCAAGTACCATTTACTTGTTTATCTATCAGTACTGTTCCTTCACCACATACTTTGATACTTTCTTTGTTACCCAATTTAACAGAATTGTTGTATTGAGACTCGTTCAACTCACAGAAGTAGTCACGCTTGAAGGTCATGTGCACTGAGGCTCCACTGTCTAATATCCATGCCTCTTCATCATGTTCAGACGAATAACTTTCGGCGCTAAACGCTAACATATTTTTAGGTTTCTTATCATTGTACTTTTTCTTTGGCACCCTGCAGTCTCTAGCAAAATGACCTCTTTTATTGCAATTGTAGTATACAAATCTGTGACTTGATTTTCTTTGATCATCCGGAGCATTCTGTTTATTTCCATTTCTTGGTTTGGAATTTCCTTTTGACGTCACTAATGCAATCTCACTACTACTTGTATCATTGGCAAGGCTGGCTTCTTCATCTACTAATCGAGAAGTGAGGTTTTGAATTGTTTGGCTATTTTCATCAAGTGACAACCATGCTTGTCTAAGCGAACGGTATGTGGATGGTAATGTGCTTAGAATCTTTGTCATTACTGCTGTGTCACTGATCTTCTCACCAGTCTCCCGTAGCTGCTTTGCTAAGCCTTCCACCTTGGACACATGCTGTGCCACCGTATCACTGGCACTATATGAATATTGGTAAAACTTCTCATGAATTAACATTTTGTTATATTCTGATTTCTGTTCATAGATTGCTTCTAATTTTCTCATGACTTGTTTAGCAGTCTCGCAGTTTTCTATAAGAGATATTTGGTTCAAATCCATGGACGACGTTAAAATGAACATGGCCATACCATCATCTTTATCCCACTGCACTTGCGAACTGGTTTCCACGGGTCTTGCCTTTTCTATGTTCAATCCCTTTGCTCTTAATGCACATTTTACTTGAAATTTCCATTGTTTGAAATTTCTGCCATCAAACTTCTCAATTTTCATCGCGTTCGTGACCTCCATTACGTATGTTGGTTTTACACCAGTAGTAATCTTGCTCTTAACTCGACTTTTTATTGAAATATTTACTTGTCATGTGCCTGGGCCCATAACCTATTGAGTTTTCAGCAATATTTCAATAAAACTCACGTTAGATTTCTTTACGAACAATATTTAATATTATGCACAAGCGGAATGACATTTGTATACCAAAGAGATAAAAAGCAACAACGTCACCCGTATCAGGAAACGGAAACAAAACGCATATGTTTGTAAAGACACTCTTCAACAAAATGTTTACAAAGATATCTATGATCTATCATATAAATTTATATTTATTCAACAATAACCATCAAGTACGGGTAAGTTCATTAATTTACTTAACCAGCACTCTGACAGCACAATGATATCGCAGCTTAAGTCCATGCTCATTAGCAAAACATTAAGCTTATCGTAGTTACAATTAAGACTACGTATGTTCATGTGTAAGATGTTCGTAGTTTCGCCATTCCTTAGATGTTTGGAACATTGACCCGGTTCGGTAACAAACGATGAGGCAATATTAATACACACATCAAAAGTGTCTAGGGATCAAGCATTTTTATGCGGATTTCTTGAGATTGAGATGTGGCTTTGTAATAAATTTATGATTTTATAAATTTATATGGATCCTTTTTGGTGCATTTCATAATTTGAATCAGGAACTGTGAATCAAATTCGAGTAAAAGATGAAAATCAGCTGTCAATATTTTCCCTATAAAAACATACAACGCATTGAAGACATTATTAGTGCTACTGTTTCCCTACTACTGATTAAAACCAACGTTATTATGGAGCGGCGACGTCATTTAAGCAGGGAAGAAATGCTCAGAGCCGTGGGAATGATAGAAGCTGGTTCCCGGCAACGTACTGTGGCTTTAGCTCTGAATACAAGTCAGAGTGTTATCAGTCGACTTTGGACACGTTACCGAAGCACTGGTACCGTGGCTGAGCGCCATGGAGGACGGTATCGCTGCACCACACGGAGACAAGACCGATACATTCAAATCTTAACTCGAAGAGCTCCAACAATAACCGCCATGATGTTAGCCGTGAGGCTTCATCACTCTTCAGGGAACTTAATTAGCGACCAAACAGTCAGAAACCGCTTGCATGAAGTGAACCTTCATTCCCGAAGACCGCTACGGGTACCACCTATAGCAATGCACAATCGTAGGATTCGATATCAATGGGCTCTTGAACACAGAAATTGGGCAGAAGAACAATGGCGTTTCGTGTGCTTTTCTGATGAGTCTCGTTTTGGTATGAGACCGGATACAAGACGTATACGACACTGGAGAACCCCTGGACGCCAACAGCGATTAAAATCCTGCCAGGAAGTCCATCCTTATAGTGGTGGAACCATCATGGTATGGGCGGGTATTTGGATCGGCGGAAGAACTGAGTTGATTTGGATCAGAGGCAACCTCAACGCTCAAATTTATGCTGAGACGATTGTATCAGACGTCATCGTTCCTCTACAAGTGCAAATCGGTCCCTTATTTCAGTTAATGCATGATAATGCACGACCGCACACCGCAAGAGTTGTAAGACAGACTCTCGCCGCAGCTAACATCAATGTCCTGCCCTGGCCTGCTCAGTCGCCAGACTTGAACCCGATTGAGCATGCATGGGATATGCTACAGAGAAGAGCTCTGCCGAATATGGAGGGTATCCAGTCGCAAGAAGACCTTTTTTTGTTGTTGCAACGAACATGGGCGGCCATTCCACAGCGTGATTTGGATGAACTCATTTTGAGTATGCCAAACCGATGTTCTTGTGTTGTTAGTGTTCGCGGTAGAAACACGGATTATTAATTGTTTAAGTTACCCAATAAAATTTTAGAGAAAACTGTTATTTCAGTCTTTTTTTCGAACTTTTGTGTTAGTGGTTCAAATGTCAAAAATCCCTTTATTAGGAAAATGGCAAATTTCTTTATTAATGCAAAGGTGACTTGGTTTATCGTTACTGTGACAAACGAAAACACTTTATTTGATGAATCCTTAAAGAAAATTTTAATTAATATCAATCAGGAGAAAAGTTATTGCAAAAATATATGTTGATCCCTAGACACTTTTGATGTGTGTATTATCAATGTTATTCGCTACCGTATTTAAATTAAAGTTTAAAGTGGCCATTGATAAATAGACAAAGAATTTTTGTATGTGAAAAAACTATGCTACCATAATTCACATTGATTAATTTATGGATTAAAAGAATCACTGAATTAAAATGGGTCAGGAATAAATGTACCTTTAAGTACGAACATTCAAGTAATAAATGTATAACACTGTCACAATAGTAAGAGATTAGCTGTGTAAAATTTATGTTTATATATCCGATGAAGAGTTTTTTTATGTGGGCGTTCTGGGTATGTGTTTGTGTGTGTGTTTGTGTGTGTAGACTGGATGTTTGTGTTGTTTTTGGACTTAAGTAATACATGTTATTGAATAATAATGTGTTCATTCTTACAACAATTAGTTGATTACTGTAAACTATAGCATAAAATCCATTTTTCATGCAGCTTATGATAATAATAATATTTAATAAAAATAAAAAAGGAGTTTTAAATTTAACTAGTCATTGCTGCGATTTGAGCTTCACTAAGTCTTCTTCTGCATCAATACGGGAATAAAGCTCAACTTGTTTCTTTCGCAAGTAAATTCGACCTCGAGACGTCCAACAGAAGTTGTAATTGTTCTCTGCTGCAAAATCGCGTGCCATGAAGAATAGCTTCCTTGCCTTAAATGTGAGATTTTCCGAAATAAAAATCGGATTTGGTGGTCCATCCAGTTTTAGGTGCTGAGTATTAAGTTTATTGCTTCTGTTTTGGTTATTGAATGTTTTTACTGACTGGAGAAACTTTTCTTTCGTTAGGGCAGACGTGAAATCAACTATTATCGATTTGTTTGAAGTTTTTGTTTGGACTCTATAGATATCTCGTATATCTGTTAACTGTATCGGCATATTCAACATCTTACCAACACTGCTGACCGTATTCGCCAGGTCACTTTTGCTTTCCGAGGTTTTAGCAGGTATATTTCTTATTTCAACACTGGACGCTCTTTGATTTCTCTCCATTGTTTCTATCCTATCCTGAAGGTTTTGAATGTAGGCGAGGTTATTCTTCCTTTCCGCTTCTAAATGTTCCACTTTGAATGTTATTTGCAGAAGACATCCTCAGGAGGGGCCCGTGGCTAAATAATAAGAGCCGCACAGGCTGATCGTCCAGGTTAAGCTACGCTTGTCGCTGTTGGTCTGTGGATGGATGACCATCTTTACATACCGAGACCCCTCTGTGCCTCGGAAAGCACGTTAAGGCGTTGGTCCCGGCTGTCATTCGTGGATCTTTGACAGTCATTACGGGTCGTCAGAAGCCTGAAAGTCTGACAACCAGTCTTGCCAAGGGGTAATAGGATAGGTAGTATTACCCAGTAACTGGGTTGTGGAGATCAGATAGGCAGTCGATCCATGTAAAATACTGCTATTCAGCTGCATTCGGTTAGACTGGAAGCCGATCCCAATATTGTTGGGAAAAGTCTAGGCAGATGATGTAGATGATGACACATGCCAGTAATCTTTGAAGGGTTATGCAGAGGTATACAATACATATCCTCCTTTCGCCAGTTATATTTAAGTTCCCTCCAAATTCCCTATGACAATGAACAAATGGTTAATGGCAATAGGCTTGCTCCAGCACCGGCAGCCGGGTACAAATCTAGACTATTGGCTGCTATAGGTAGTGCAATCCACGAAGACGCACCCCCTATTCTTCCGAATCGTTAGTAGATTCTACTAGTGTTTTAGTTTTTTCGATACACACCAAATACCCACTAATAACAATTAGTGTGTATCAACAAAACTAAAACAATAGCGGAATGTTGTAGACTCGTGCTTTAAGCATTAGGAAAAAGACTGGGGCGCGTCTTCGTGGATTGCACTATCTATACTGAGAAATACATGATGGAAAAACTCGATGACACTTTCCCGACCTGGGAATCAAACCCATGACCATGCTCAGCAGTAGCTCTTGTGACCACTAGACTAACGTGGAAGCCGGTAATTAAAGTCACAAGCCGCGCGCTCTCCTCTGTGCTCGAGTTTCCTTGACCTGTGGCAACGATTCAATTCGAAAATAAACCGGATTCAGAGAGGAGCTTGCCTCGCCGTAACCGCGGTGGGCCTCCACGTGCTCAGTCAAACCACTTTCCGTTGTGTAACAAGTTAACTGCTGTTATGTTTTTTATCTGTGCATTCGACGTAGCAACCGTAAACTTCTTTTATTTAAACTTGTAGCGTGTCTTCATTTTCTATTTTTGCTAACGAGGCAGTCAACGGGGTAAGAAACGAGGTCATAATCTGCCTAGCCTTTTCTTGGGGTCGGGTTCCAGTCTAACCAGATGCAGCTGAATACCAGTGTTTTATATGGAGCGACTGCCTATCTGATCCCCACATCCCAGTTACCGGGTAATACGATACCCCTTGGTAAGACTGGTTGTCAGACTTGCGGGCTTCTGACTACCCGTAACGACTGTCAAAGATCCACGAATGATAGCCGGGACTAACGGCTTAACATGCTTTCCGAGGCACGGACGTAGGCAACGAGGTAGTAGTGTTAATATATAGAACATACTTTGTGTGTTTCATTTTTTAAAGAATCAACATGGCATTTAACAAACAAAAACCTGATGTACACGGTGCGATTTAATTGTCCGCGGCATACCATTACTTGAAGCCTCAATAAAAGTGGTACCCTCTAAACAGTCTTTAAACATCCGCGACGCAAGTCATTTGTCGCTTCAATTATTGTATTAGAATTGAACACATTCCACGCAGGTTGATCGTCCAGGTTAACCTCCGTTTGCCGCGGTTGGTCTGTGGATGGGTGACTATCTTTAGGTACCGAGATCCCTCCGTGCCTCGGAAAGCACGTTAAGCCGTTAGTTCCAGCTGTCATACGTGAATCTTTGACAGTCGTTACGAGTCGTCAGAAGCCTGAATGTCTGACAACCAGTCTTACCAAGGGGTATTGTATTACCCAGTAACCGGGTTGTGGAGGTCTGATAGGCAGGCGCTCCATATAAAATACTGGTATTCAGTTGCATCCGGTTAGACTGGAAGCCGACCCCAATATTGTTGGGATAAGGCTAGGCAGATGATGATGATTTTCTTTCCTCTTAAAAGTATTGGATTGCAAGGTAATGTATACCGTCTTTTAATGCTCTTAAAGTCACAAGCCGCACGCTCTACTCTGCTCTGAGTTTCCTTAAACATTGGTATCGATACTTTTCGAAAAAGCAGTGGCAGACTAAGCCCGTCAGAGGCCCGGGGCGACAAACCTGAATGAGGCCCCCCAACGTTAAAAAAAAATGTAGTTTTTTATGTTTATTTCGTTAAAATCTGGCAAGTGAAATTTAAATTCGAAAATTATTTCGGCTAAATAAACATACATACCTACAATATGGAATGATATGGGTAAGGAAAATAAAATAGGAATCGATCGCCAAAAAAAATGATAAAATAAATCAAAGATAGTTTTTTTTTATCTTTTTAGCGTGTTATATGTGTTTTCGTGTCTTTAATTTACTGAACTCCTCAACAACTTCTGTGAAATCGATTTCTTTGGAAATTTTTCTTTCTATTAAAAGCTCGCTCTTGACCCATTGTAGATCGATAATTTAAGATAATTTTTAATTAGTTTAAGTTTCGAAAAACTCCTCTCGCATGATGCAACCGAGATGCAAATGGTCAAGAAGTATTGAAGTATAAGCGAAATACAGGGTAACGATTCACTGAAGTCCCATTTTATTATAAACTAGCTTTTGCCAGCGACTTCGTCCGCGTGGAATAATGACTTCCGGAAATTGAGGCACTAACTCTCATAGAGTTTAACCGATGTGCTCTTTTCTGCCGATTCTTGAGAACGCGTATTTCTCATTCAACGCGTTTTTCAAGACAATAGCGGGCGGACGCCGGCGTCCGCTTGAGACTTGAATAACTAAAAATATATAACTACGTCTAATATATAAAATAATCTATAATAAAACCTACTTCACTTAAAACTAAAAACCTATAACTACTATAATTAATAATGCCTACCTATACCTATAATTAATAAAAGTACCTACGCTTTTACCTACTTAATATTAAAAAAAACTGAACATAAATTAACCAAAACTTACCTACTACTAACTAACTACTACTAACCTATTACTACTTCACCTAAAAAGAAATCCTGTTTTCCCAACATTTCCCTTCACTGCTCTGCTCCTATTGATCGTAGCGTGATGAAAAGTATACTATAACCTGCCCAGGAGTATGAAGAACAATTGTACCAAGTTTCGTTGAAATCCGTCGAGTGGTTTTTGTTTCTATAACGAACATACAGACAAACAGACAGACAGACAGACAGACAGACAAAAGTTTTACTGATTGCATTTTTGGCGTCAGTAACGATCACTAATCACCCGCTGATAGTTATTTTGGAAATATATTTCATGTACAGAATTGACCTCTCTACAGATTTATTATAAGTATAGACTAGCGACCCGCCCCGGCTTCGCACGGGTGCAATGTGTTATATGTGTTTTCGTGCCTTTAATTTACTGAACTCCTCAATAACTTCTGTGAAATCGATTTCTTTGGAAATTTTTCTTTCTATTAAAAGCTCGCTCTTGACCCATGATCGAAGATAATTTTTAATTAGTTTAAGTTTCGAAAAACTCCTCTCGCATGATGCAACCGAGATGCAAATGGTCAAGAAGTATTGAAGTATAAGCGAAATACAGGGTAACGATTCACTGAAGTCCCATTTTATTATAAACTAGCTGCTGCCCGCGACGTCGTCTGCGTGAAGGCTCTAAAGCACCAAAAATACCTAAGATGCCAGTGTCGCTATAGCATTATAAGTACACAACTTTTAAAATAGCATTAAAATATAAGTTTTTTTTGCAAGCGAAGCAAGTGAAGAGAGTTATATGGGAATCCTGCTGAGTTCAGTCATAAGATGTAACTGAAGAAAATAGAGAAAATAACGCAGAAATACATTCCAGGACACAAAAGAGTAAAAATACGTACAAAGGTATCATACCTTACAACACTTCCCTATAAACTACGTTGGTAGTTATGCTGCCAGGAGCCAAAATGTAAAGAGAGTCAGGACTGGTGACGCGGGAGCAAGCGACGTACAGTTGCCCGTGTGAGAAGCAACTCGTCCTGAAGTCGACACCCGCTGCCCTCAGTGTCTGACCCTGCGACTTATTGATAGTCGTCGCTAAGGAAACACTCACGGGGAACTGTACGCGCTTGAACTGGAACGGGAAATTATGAGGTATGAGGGGAATGCGTGGTATAAAAACTGCTTCGCCGACGCCACAACCCGTAAGAATTTCCACCTCAATGGTGTGTCTGTGGAGCGAGATGACTTTAGGGCGGTTAACACAACTTCGGAGGAGATAGGTTCCGAAGAAGCATAATCGGAACACCGACCTTCAGCTTGATGGTATGCGCTGGAAGTCCACTTGCTGACAGGGTGCTCAAAAATCCCACGGGATAATGTGTGGCGTCATCTTGCTCGACAACAGTGTTTATCGAGGTGTAGACCACTTTATTCCCCTCAATTTCCGAGAGAATGCATTCGTTAATTGCTGCAGCCTGATCATTTTTGGGCATCAAAATGGCTCGCTCACACACCCAAGAATTCTGCTTGTGCGGTATACGACTGATGTCTTCGTACACACAGCGAATTAGTTCTTCTAAGCTGGATACCACTCTACCGAGAGACTCTGGAAGCACCACCTGTCCACCTATCTCTTCTGATAGAGTGCCTTCGCCAAGACTTAGAAGGACATCGCAGAATTTTTGAGCACGTGCATTGCCGCCGAGCCGAGCTCTCATATTAATGGTCAAGCGCAGCGTACGAACTCGTGACCACAACGAAGATCGTTTCAACGAAGCACTCACCTCGTCAGCCCTCGAGCCCCGCGTCACCACGGGAAGCGTTTGCCGAAAATCAGCACTGAACAGAACTGTGACACCACCCATCAAATATTCGTTCCTGCGGATGTCCTGCAGGATTCTATCCACGGCCTCAACTGCCTTCCTATTGGCCATCGTACACTCATCCCATACGATCAGAGAGCAATCCTTGAGCACGTGTCCCTTATCGCTGTTACGTGACACACCACAAACAGGCGTTTCGGCGCTCTCTAAATCGATGGGAATTTTAAACATGGCATGTGCTGTCTTGCCACTCGGAAGCAGTGTGGTAGCGATTCCCGACGACGCTACGGCAATAGCAATTTTGCCTTGCCTCCTGACCTCTGCAAGTATGCCAGTGGTAACAAATGTTTTTCCTGTTCCACCAGGAGCATCCAAGAAAAACATTTTACCCTGGTTTTGCCCAACGCTTTCAAGGACGGTGTCATAAAGTTTTTGCTCTGAAGAGAACAAAGCGACATGGTCATTTCGTATGGTGGTCATTTCGCCCGGATCGTAATTTGTCTCAGCGTTATACTCCCGATTTCTACGGTCTTGATACGGTGATGATTGGGGAGCTGGTAACCCATATTCGATCAGTGGATTGCCGCCGATAGAAATTACCACATCTTGAAGTGAACTGAGACAGGTGTTCAGCACGCGATCATCAGTTACTTCGACTTTGTCTCCAGTAGCACACCTCAAAGCTCGTAGAAAATCTTCAGAAAGATGATGGCGATACTTCTCCCACAATGCTACCGGGTTCACGACTCCACAAAACACCAAGATGACGGCAAACAGATGACGCATGCGGCTGGGACTGTCACTGACGCTAGCCTCCGCGAGGGTGTCATGAAATGAAATGATCATCATCAATGAACATAACTTTTTTGTAATACTTAACACCGCAGTTTTTTAAATTGTCTTCCTCAACTCTGCTCTAGATTTTGAGGGTTTTGTTGGAACTTGAATTTGTCAACGAACTATACGATACAACTTTTATGAAGAAAATGCACATCACCATCTATGAATTTTAAGAATAGTTCTAACTACTTACCTCGCCAACATGATCAAATTTAAATGATTAATTTCCAAAAAATGTTAACATGTAACTTGTTTTATTTTTATGAAATCTCATAGATGGCGCTGTTTTAAAATTGTCTTTATACTACTAACATTCATTAAACTATATTTCTCTGCCCAAGTTACTTAAATGGCGTAGTTTTTATAGAGTAAAGCTAGATAATAGCATGACTTACTCAAAAACAACATTTAAATATGCATCGTTAGGTTACACGCTGTCACAGAATGCGTAAGAAGAATAAAGATTCACAGCTTCTCCCCCGTAGGTGATAGCGTGATAATATGTAGCCTATATGTTGACCCGACCTCTTAGTAATAAATCCATGCAGTACTTTTTGAGTTTATCCCGGACAGACAAACAGACAAACAGACAAAAATTCTAAAAACTATATTTTTGGCTTCGATATCGATTGTAGATCACGCCCCAAGTATTCTTTTTAAAAAATATTCAATGTACAGTTTTGACTTTCCTACGATTTTATTATATGTATAGACTAGCGACCCGCCCCGGCTTCGCACGGGTGCAATGCTGATACTAAGTATAGGTACTTCAAGAATGTCAGCACGCGCCGCCGCGGCCGGCCCACTATGGGAAAGCCCCATACAAGGCCGTCTCAAAACCGTTTCACGTGAAAGTCGTTGTTATGGAGTAAAACTAATTAATTAATTTAGTCTTATAAATAAGCTTTCTTTTCTATATTTTTTAAATTATTTTTTGCTAACCATAATGTATATAAAAAGGCATCAAAGCTAACTCATGTTCAATGATGTGATTTTGGCACAGTACATTACTACAATTCAACGCCACATTACTCGAAAGTTTTTGATATAAATGTATAAGTATTATACTACGAATAAGTAATTACTTATTCGTAGGTATTATACATTTTTGAAATGCTTATAATCTCCTCATAACGTTTCTTAAATAATATTATGTATAATAAATAAATAAATTAAAATTAACCAATATAGTTTAAGATGGTATAATTTTCGGGTTACTTTTTTTTAGCGAGACTGTTACCCGTTGCCGCTGTTTGCCGATGTCGAGATATTTGTTGTATTACGATCTTTATACATTAGTTTACACAAGGAGAAAAAAAAAAGTTGCGCATACTTGCGCCTTTTCTGACACGGTGCCAAAACATATCGCGACATAAAATTTTTATTTTTTTCCAATATCTTTTTACTTCTCACATAATCATCTGTTATCTATTAAAGTCAAATTGATAAAATGGTCATTACAGTGATGAGTATTATTAATAGTTATTTGTGGTGTTGATATAGTTTTGACCACCTTATTTGATAAAATATGGTCACTTTATCTATTAGGGTCAAATTAAAAACAGGTTGGTGGAAGAGTGCAAATATTAGTTTCTTATCTTTTTGCACATAGCACTATTTCATTGGCCTATAAAAGAAAGGCGAACCCTGAAACATCCACAGTTGTTCGTCAGAAATTCAGTTGCCTTAAAAAAGCAGTTAATACCTATTTTCAAATATTCACAGAAGTTATCTGATTTGAAAATAATGGGTGAATTTGTTTGTAGTAAACGAGAATTGTGCAATTTGTTGATAAATGGGAATAATATACTTGCAAGAAAATTTCAATTTGTCACCAGAGGATATGGCTACTGTGGTCTCCTACATTCAAAGAAACTTGGTATCTAAATGTAACGAACGCTGGGGAAATGCATACCGGAAAAAAGAACGCTTTGAAAGTAAGAACGTCGACTGGTTAAATGCTGAATTTCGTGTTCCACTGGAGTGTCGAATCACAGTTAATGACCCTAATACGTCTGGAAGCAGTGCAGGTGGCAGACCATCGAAACCATACGAAGCATCTTCAGAAAAAACAAAGAAACGAAAAAACATGGAATTAATACAAGAGTACGGATTGGACTGTTTGCTCAATGCATATGCTCAGGAGTTGCGGTCTATGGGTGAGACGGAGGAGGCCACAATTGTTAATATTATACGAACTGCGTCAAAAATGATAAGAAAAAGTTTCTTAAATTCATAACTGAGAACCCTGAAGACGTTACACCTTTTGCAAAGGAAGAAGCACTACGGACATTTATTGACTTAGACCTTAACAAAGAACAGTATGGGAAACTTCGAATTTGTTTAGCGGACAAAAACTGCTCAGTATTTCCTTCTTATCCAACTTTAGCTGAAGCGAAGAAGATGTGTTACCCACCAGATTCGAGCATAACCATTACTAACATAAGTGCAAAAGTCAATCTGCAGGACTTATTGGATCATACTGTGGCACGTGTATTACTAATTGGTTCAGTTTACAAAAATGGTTTAAGACAGTTGAAACTATTCTGTAAATGGGGTTGTGACGGGTCATCAGGGCAAAAAGCAAGTTTTGCCCGAAGAAAGCGATTTCATATCAGATGCGAACCTTTTTATTGCTTCACTTGTACCCATTAAACTCATAGATGAGACAACTAATATTGTTATTTGGAAAAATGAAACTTGCTCATCCGTAAGATATTGCAGACCTATATTGATAGAATTTGCCAAAGAAACTCCTGAAAAAACCGCGTCTGTTGTGACTGATATCAAAAATCAAATTAAAAACCTGTCTCCTTCCGTGATAAATAAGAATGGTGAAGTAATTGAAATTACTCATAACCTATTTTTAACCATGATTGATGGTAAAGTAGCACAAGTTTTAACTGAAACTCCTTCAAGCGCTTCTTGTACAATTTGTGGTGCTACTCCTCGGCAAATGAATAACTTAGAGGCAGTTAGGACACGAGATGTGAATGAAAGTTCATTTCAATATGGACTGTCAACACTACACGCTTGGATTAGAAGTATGGAGATGATTTTACACATTTCCTATAACTTGTCTTTCCAAAAGTGGTCGGCCACTACACCAGAAAATAAAAAAAAAGACGAAAAGAAAAAACTGGTACAAAAGCTCGGAGATTTTTTCAGAATTACTCTTGCTCTGCAGACATTACAGGTGTAGACGTAGAACTTATAAAACGAATGTACATTATACTACAAACTATGTCATCTGGAATGGCTATTGATTCAAAAAAGTTCGGTGAATACGCATATAGTACCGCCCCACTGTACGTAAATATTTATAATTGGTATTATATGCCTTCCTCCGTACATAAAATACTTATTTACGGAGAAAAAATCATTGAGTACTATGCTATTTTACCTATCGGACAATTGTCCGAAGACACTCAAGAATCCCGCAACAAGGATTACAAAAAGTTTAGACTTCATCATTCTAGAAAGTGTTCAAGAGCGGCTACCAATACAGACGTGTTCCATACCTTATTGTACACTCCTGATCCATATATATCAAGTTTGAGAAATACCTCAGCAACAATGTCTAAAGAACTTTTCGATGAAGCCAAGTCCCTTCTTGCTGTCAACGAAAATCTGTAGAAGCTTGTTGAATTTTGTACATTATTTTTTTCTCGTTAGACACTGTTTATACAATGATATTAAATTTTATTTTATGTAAGTAAATTACAAAAAAAAGTATTTTTTCTTATAAATGCATGTATTTTTTAAAGTTTTATCTATACACTAGCTTTTGCCCGCGACTTCGTCCGCGTGGGTTTCGTACTTTCCTCAAATAAATTTAACACCCTCTCCACCTCTCCCTGAAAGGTGTTTCGAAAATTATTGATTACGAACTTTATACTTACTTTATTTAAAGAAATAAGTATTCGGGCCAATATTTTAGTTAAACTACCTAAGATGTTTCAAATAAACTATCCTCCCTTTTCATCACGACAGGGCTTGTTTTTGCATTTGGTACGTTTCCATTTTTATGATATAAAGATTATTTATAAGTACCTACCCATTTTCGTGTTAATGGAAGTTGGAGTTTCTACTCCTTAAACTTTATTACCCTTTTCTACCCCGGTAGGAGTAGAATAAGTAAAACCCTAAAACTCATACTTTTTTATTTTAAGTAAGTAAGTAGTAAACCCGTAAAAGTGACAATCTTTATTATTTACTGAGGCAAATTTTGAAAAGTTTCAAGTTTCTTAACCAAAGGAATAAGACCACATTTTCACCTTCACAGTTTTTATCCCCATAGGGGCGAAATATTGAAAACATGTATGGGACGTTTCCATATCTTGACTCAAAGATTATTTATACCAATTTCCCATTGAATCAAGCCACGCAATAAAATACTCCTCTGTGATATGGACTACCCCCGTTCACCCCGTTAGGGTTAGATTTTCGAAAAACCCAGTCACACTTCTTTATTTATTTTGGTCTTAAGTATACATACTGAGTTCCGAGTTTATATTATTGGACCGCGCGATAAAATTCTTCCATACAAACTGACACCCTCAATCTCCCTTTAGAGCAGAAAAACATAAAATGACAAACTATAATTTACTAAGATAAGTATTTGTGCCAAGTTTGAAGCTTAAATTTATCCATACCATTTTTTGGAGTAAATCAAGCTACGCACTATAATACCGGCCTTAAAAATCGAATTACCACTTTTTTACCCGTCAGGGATCTACTTTCGAAAGATCCATTTCTTATTACTTACTTAGACAAATATTCCTTCCAAGTTTCAAGTTTATTAACCAAATGAATAAGATTTTTCGTATAAAGTTTTTCCCCACTTTTCACCCCACACAGGAGGAATTTTGAAAAAAATGTTTGGGATGTGTTCATAACTTGACTCAAAGATTATTTCCAACAATTTTCGAGTTAATCAAGCCACGCAGTAAAATGGAAAATTAACTACTCCTTTTCACCCCGTCAGAGGTAGATTTTCGCAAAACCCTGATACATGTTATTCTTTACTTTTGGTCTTAAGTATAAATACTGAGTTTCGACTTAATCGGACCGCACGTTAAAATTCTTCCATACAAATGTTGACACCCCCTAATCGCCCTTTAGGGGGTAGTTTAGAAAAGCAAAAAATGCCAAAATTTATAATTTACTTAGATAAGTAGTCATGCCAAGTTTCAAGTATATTAACCAAATGAATAAGATTTTTCATATAAGCTGTATCCCCACTTTTCACCCCCACAGGGGTGGAATTTTGAAAAATCGTTTGGAATGTGTTCATTACTTGACACACAGATTATTTATACCAATTTTCGAGTTAATTAAGCCAGGCAGTAAAATTTACCCTGTAAAATTAACTACCCCTTTTCTCCCCGTTAGGGGTAGATTTTCGAAAAACCCTGATACACGTAATTCTTTATTTTTGGTACTAAGTATAAATACTGAGTTTTGAGTTAATCGGACCGCGCGTTAAAATTCTTCAACACTTATTTTGACATCCCCAATCCGTGTTAGGGGGTAGTTTAGAAAAACAACAAATGCCAAACTTTATGATTTACTTAGATAAGTATTCGTGCCAAGTTTCAAGTTTATTAACCCAAGGAATAAGATTTTTCATATAAGCTGTACCCCCACTTTTCACCCCCACAGGGGTGGAATTTCGAAAAATCGTTTTGAATGTGTTCATTACTTGACTCACAGATTATTTATACCAATTTTTGAGTTAATTAAGCCAGGCAGTAAAATTTGCCCTGTAAAATTAACTACCCCTTTTCTCCCCGTTAGGGGTAGATTTTCGAAAAACCCTGATACACGTAATTCTTTATTTTTGGTACTAAGTATAAATACTGAGTTTTGATTTAATTTGACCGTGCATTAAAATTCTTCCATACAAATTTTGACACCCCCTCATCCCCCTTTAGAAGGTAGTTTAGAAAAACAAAAAAGACCAATTTTCATAATTTACTTATGAAAGTATTCGTGCCAAGTTTCAAGTTTATTAACTCAAGGAATAAGATTTTCCATACAAACTTTCATCCCCCATTTAACTCCCTTAGGGGTTGAATTTCGAAAATTCCTTCCTTATTCCTCGTCTACATTATAAAAGGAACCTCTGTGCAAAATTTCAGCTTTCTAGGTCCAGGGGTTTGGGCTGGGCGTTGATGAGTCAGTCAATCAGTCAGTCAGTCAGTCAGTCAGTCAGTCAGTCAGGACTTGTCTTTTTATATATATAGATATAAATACATATAATTAAATCGTAGGAAAGTCAAAACTGTACATTGAATATTTTTTAAAAAGAATACTTGGGGCGTGATCTACAATCGATATCGAAGCCAAAAATATAGTTTTTAGAATTTTTGTCTGTTTGTCTGTTTGTCTGTCCGGGATAAACTCAAAAAGTACTGCATGGATTTATTTCAAATTTTGCATGAATATTACTAAGAGGTCGGGTCAACATATAGGCTACATATTATCACGCTATCACCTACGGGGGAGAAGCTGTGAATCTTTATTCTTCTTACGCATTCTGTGACAGCGTGTAACCTAACGACGCATATTTAAATGTTGTTTTTGAGTAAGTCATGCTATTATCTAGCTTTACTCTATAAAAACTATGCCATTTAAGTAACTTGCGCAGAGAAATATAGTTTAAAAATGTTAGTAGTATAAAGACAATTTTAAAACAGCGCCATCTATGAGATTTCATAAAAATCAAATCAAGTTACATGTTAACATTTTTTGGAAATTAATAATTTAAATTTGATCATGTTGGCGAGGTAAGTAGTTAGAACTATTCTTAAAATTCATAGATGGTGATGTGCATTTTCTTCATAAAAGTTGTATCGTATAGTTCGTTGACAAATTCAAGTTCCAACAAAACCCTCAAAATCTAGAGCAGAGTTGAGGAAGACAATTTAAAAAAATGCGGTGTTAAGTATTACAAAAAAGTTATGTTCATTGATGATGATCATTTCATTTCATGACACCCTCGCGGAGGCTAGCGTCAGTGACAGTCCCAGCCGCATGCGTCATCTGTTTGCCGTCATCTTGGTGTTTTGTGGAGTCGTGAACCCGGTAGCATTGTGGGAGAAGTATCGCCATCATCTTTCTGAAGATTTTCTACGAGCTTTGAGGTGTGCTACTGGAGACAAAGTCGAAGTAACTGATGATCGCGTGCTGAACACCTGTCTCAGTTCACTTCAAGATGTGGTCGTTTCTATCGGCGGCAATCCACTGATCGAATTTGGGTTACCAGCTCCCCAATCATAGCCGTATCAAGACCGTAGAAATCGGGAGTATAACGCTGAGACAAATTACGAGCCGGGCGAAATGACCACCATACGAAATGACCATGTCGCTTTGTTCTCTTCAGAGCAAAAACTTTATGACACCGTCCTTGAAAGCGTTGGGCAAAACCAGGGTAAAATGTTTTTCTTGGATGCTCCTGGTGGAACAGGAAAAACATTTGTTACCACTGGCATACTTGCAGAGATCAGGAGGCAAGGCAAAATTGCTATTGCCGTAGCGTCGTCGGGAATCGCTACCACACTGCTTCCGAGTGGCAAGACAGCACATGCCATGTTTAAAATTCCCATCGATTTAGAGAGCGCCGAAACGCCTGTTTGTGGTGTGTCACGTAACAGCGATAAGGGACACGTGCTCAAGGATTGCTCTCTGATCGTATGGGATGAGTGTACGATGGCCAATAGGAAGGCAGTTGAGGCCGTGGATAGAATCCTGCAGGACATCCGCAGGAACGAACATTTGATGGGTGGTGTCACAGTTCTGTTCAGTGCTGATTTTCGGCAAACGCTTCCCGTGGTGACGCGGGGCTCGAGGGCTGACGAGGTGAGTGCTTCGTTGAAACGATCTTCGTTGTGGTCACGAGTTCGTACGCTGCGCTTGACTATTAATATGAGAGCTCGGCTCGGCAGCAATGCACGTGCTCAAAAATTCTGCGATGTCCTTCTAAGTCTTGACGAAGGCACTCTACCAGAAGAGATAGGTGGACAGGTGGTGCTTCCAGAGTCTCTCGGTAGAGTGGTATCCAGCTTAGAAGAACTAATTCGCTGTGTGTACGAAGACATCAGTCGTATACCGCACAAGCAGAATTCTTGGGTGTGTGAGCGGGCCATTTTGATGCCCAAAAATGATCAGGCTGCAGCAATTAACGAATGCATTCTCTCGGAAATTGAGGGGAATAAAGTGGTCTACACCTCGATAAACACTGTTGTCGAGCAAGATGACGCCACACATTATCCCGTGGAATTTTTGAGCACCCTGTCAGCAAGTGGACTTCCAGCGCATACCATCAAGCTGAAGGTCGGTGTTCCGATTATGCTTCTTCGGAACCTATCTCCTCCGAAGTTGTGTTAACCGCCCTAAAGTCATCTCGCTCCACAGACACACCATTGAGGTGGAAATTCTTACGGGTTGTGGCGTCGGCGAAGCAGTTTTTATACCACGCATTCCCCTCATACCTCATAATTTCCCGTTCCAGTTCAAGCGCGTACAGTTCCCCGTGAGTGTTTCCTTCGCGACGACTATCAATAAGTCGCAGGGTCAGACACTGAGGGCAGCGGGTGTCGACCTCAGGACGAGTTGCTTCTCACACGGGCAACTGTACGTCGCTTGCTCCCGCGTCACCAGTCCTGACTCTCTTTACATTTTGGCTCCTGGCAGCATAACTACCAACGTAGTTTATAGGGAAGTGTTGTAAGGTATGATACCTTTGTAAGTATTTTTACTCTTTCGTGTCCTGGAATGTATTTCTGCGTTATTTTCTCTATTTCCTTCAGTTACATCTTATGACTGAACTCAGCAGGATTCCCATATAACTCTCTTCACTTGCTTCGCTTGCAAAAAAAACTTATATTTTAATGCTATTTTAAAAGTTGTGTATTTATAATGCTATAGCGACACTGGCATCTTAGGTATTTTTGGTGCTGTAGAGCCATCACGCAGACGACGTCGCGGGCAGCAGCTAGTTACATATAAATCTTTAGCCTTTTCACCTTGTTTTTATACTCAACATTTGTTTCCATGAACCCTATCGGATAAACAGCTGAGCCATCGTACAATTTTAACTTTAATTTAGATGTTTCCAGAGGTAAATCTTTAAACAATTTAGTATATGTTGAATAGCTTATGCAGGATAACGCCAACCTAGTATCGACTTCCATTTTTAAGGGTTTATTGTTTATATTAACTGTCATACACACCGGTCTATACTTCGCTAAAGACATCAGGTACGTTGCCTCCTCGTCATCACCCGACGCTTCCCGTTCCTCCCCGGAGCTGTCACCCGCTTCTGGTTCCCGTAGCCAGTGTGCTGCACCATGCTGTAACAGTGCTGCCGTCCGTTATCTTGTTTACCACAAAGTACATTTCTAGCCGCTCCACATATACTAACCAGCTACCGGTTTTCACACAGACATTGTAACGATTGTCCACGATTAAACAGTACAATTATTATTTAACTAGCTGCGCCCCGCGGTTTCACCCGCGTAAGTTTTGATCCCGTGGGAATATCGGGATAAAAAGTATCCTATGTGTTATTCTGATGTATAAACTATATTACTGTAAAGGGTAGTTCTTCGAAATTTGATTCTTCGACTGATCCATATGGCAAAAATTTAATTTCACTTTCAGCTCTGTAACACATATTCATACGAAAATAGGTATACCAAATAACATATATTTGAATGAGGGACTAGTTTTTTTACAGAAGTTTTCAAGATATCGACGTTCGAATATTTTGTGCCCAGATGAATCAGAAACAGAAATAAAAATGAAAAAATTTATGTAGATGGGCTCTGTATTAAAAAAATAATCATATTTTAACAACAACAATAATGTGTTTTTATGAAAACAATTATCAGTGATCATATCACCAAAAAAATCTGGTGAATTCAACAATAATTCTTGTAAAACATTTTAGAAACTCCAGTACATATGTTATTGTATTTTATGAGAAAGCGAGAATAATGTTATATAACAGAAATTTTAACTATTGCTAATATTTATAATACAATAAATTGTTAGGTACAGACACCAGCACATCAAGCTACCCGAAACTGTCAAATTTTCTCAATCAACATTGAACCTTATACTTTAGCGATAAAGTTGAAAATCTTTTAAAGAAATTAGTCAGATTGTAGTAGCTTGATGTGCTGGCGTCTGTAGTATCAAGTTATTATAATGCTACATTATATTATTCTCTCTATTAATTTTTTTCCCTGTACAACTCCTATTTATTATACCTATTGACCTAGCTATACCCTTTCATAATTAAAAAATGACAGGAGTTCGAACTTATTCTAATAATGGCACTTTTGACACCAGTTTTAGTTAAGCAGTCTTAATTATTAATTGGAATTAGATATCAATCACATTAATGTATTTATTACAAACAATAAAGTAACAAATTTGAGATTAACTTTAATTAAATGGCACTTTTGACAATTATCTTCCAAATATATTTCTTTCATTTTTAATTTCTACAGAGCATACTTGTCTGGATCTTTTCTTATGTTTTCCATCCTTCTACGTTCTGCGAGTCTCTTTTTCTCCTTCTTTTTATCTTTAGTATGTGGTGGCATTGTTGTTAACTGCAATATTAAAATACTTATGTAACAGAAATTAGATAGAGACTTTGATTTATGAATAAATCGGCTTTTATGATTGTGTATACGGAAGATTAATGTCAGAAGCACCATTTAAATAATACTGGTCTCAATTTGATTACTTTATTTTTAGTAATAGGTAAATACATGTAAGAGCGGGAGGACTTGGGGATCTTAAATGATACCGATCTCACATCTTGTAAACACTTTTAATCACTCATCACCACACAACACAAATAATGATACAACTTAGTTTTATTACGAGATGTACACAGTTCAAAATACAATTTAATACTGTTCCCCACAGAACATATATACTCCTAGCTGTTCCCTTTGCGACTAGAGCGAGCCTATTTATACGTTTCAACAACTGTCAACGTCAGACAGCAACGACTTCCGTTGACACTTGTTTTAAAATACAATTTAGATTGTAATTAGTAAAAATAATGTAATTGCGCACAATATTTGATTTGTAATTAATAACACTTTTTAAATACTTTAAAATTGTAAATTTAGTTAGGTAACAATAATTTTGTTTAAAAGTAACAATATTCCAATTACCTTTTTAGACTTCTAAATTAATACTTAAATAAAAACATACCTTAAAATTAACAATACTTACTTTAATACGATTTTATAATGTAATGCAAAATCATTTATTTACTCAACTGATTCGTGTTTCCGTTACGACATCAGCCGTTATGACGTTTGTTCTAGTCTATGGTACTGTTTTTATTTGCCAGCGCTATCATACATTGTTAGTTATGATTGTTAATTATAAATATTAATTCATAACTAAGACTAAGACATATAAAAAATGTCATAATTAGAACAAGTTTATACTCCTGTAATTTTTTAATTATTTTAGCTAAGTAAATAATAATAAATTGACTAGAACTAATGACTTGTACACGGTCAGAAATTGGCTAAGGAGAATTACGCAACAAAAGCGCTCCTTTCGTGCTGAAGAGGGGAAAAACTAATTTATTTTATGATTCATGTGGGGTTTTGACCATACGAATCAGGCACAGATGAATCAGGATTTTGCCTAAAATCATGCATCAGACATACAGACTTCATACATACAGACTTCATTATTGTCATTTTTCTACACGAACCTATAACCCAAAAGCATCACACGAAACACAGATTGAAGTTTTAAAACAATAAAATAAATTTTATAAAGTAGGCATTGTAATCAGAATGCCATCTGAACCAAACACATATGAATCAGGTATTTACCTTCGTAACACCGGGATCTAAGCCAACCAGCCACACCTTCGCCTTCTAGCTTGTCCGTTGCACGATTTGCTTCCACGCACGATTTGCACGATTTGCACGATTTTCGCGCGGGAAGCCAGGCTCTCATTATAATTACCCGACCAAGTATGGTCAAGCGCAGCTTACGCCACATTAATCAGTATTAAACGCCTGACACTTCTTATTTAATTATTTATAAACAAACTAACACAGTTATAACTAATACACATTTTTTTGTAAGAGAAAATTTCATTTCCTTTCGATATAATTATAATTTACTAGCTGCTGCCCGCGACGTCGTCTGCGTGAAGGCTCTGCAGCACCAAAAATACCTAAGATGCCAGTGTCGCTATAGCATTATAAGTACACTTTTAAAATAGCATTAAAATATAAGTTTTTTTTCAAGCGAAGCAAGTGAAGAGAGTTATATGGGAATCCTGCTGAGTTCAGTCATAAGATGTGACTGAAGGAAATAGAGAAAACAATGCAGGAATACATTCCAGGACACTAAAGAGTAAAAAGACGTACAAAGGTATCATACCTTACAACACTTCCCTATAAACTACGTTGGTAGTTATGCTGCCAGGAGGCAAAATGTAAGGAGAGTCAGGACTGGTGACGCAGGAGCAAGCGACGTACAGAACTTGCCCTTGTGAGAAGCAACTCGTCTTGAGGTCGACACCCGCTGCCCTCAGTATCTGCCCCTGCGACTTATTGATGGTCATCGCGAAGCAAACACTCACAGGGAACTGTACGCGCTTGAACTGGAACGGGAAATTATGAGGTACGAGGGGAATGCGTGGTATAAATACTGCCTCGCCGACGCCACAACCCGTAAAAATTTCCGCCTCAATGGTGTGTCTGTGGAGCGAGATGACTTTAAGGCGGGTTACACAACTTCGGAGGAGATACGTAGAAGAAGATAGGTACAACCCATAAGAATTTCCGCCTCAATGGTGTGTCTGTGGAGCGAGATGACTTTAAGGCGGGTTACACAACTTCGGAGGAGATAGGTAGAAGCATAATCGGAACACCGACCTTCAGCTTGATGGCATGCGCTGGAAGTCCACTTGCTGACAGGGAGCTCAGAAATTCCACGGGATAATGTGTGGCGTCATCTTGCTCGACAACAGTGTTTACCGAAATGTAGACCACTTTATTCCCCTCAATTTCCGAGAGAATGCATTCGTTAATTGCTGCAACCTGATCATTTTTGGGCATCAAAATGGCCCGCTCACACACCCAAGAATTCTGCTGGTCCGGTATACGACTGATGTCCCCGTACACACAGCGAATTAGTTCTTCTAAGCTGCATACTCGTACCACTCTACCGAGAGACTCTGGAAGCACCACCTGTCCACCTATCTCTTCTGGTAGAGTGCCTTCGCCAAGAATTAGAAGGACATCGGAGAATTTTTGAGCACGTGCATTGCCGGGCACGGCACGGGCCGAGCTCTCATATTATTGGTCAGGCGCAGCGTACGAACTCGTGACCACAACGAAGATCGTTTCAACGAAGCATTCACCTCGTCAGCCCTCGAGCCCCGCGTCACCACGGGAAGCGTTTGCCGAAAATCAGCACTGAACAGAACTGTGACACCACCCATCAAATGTTCGTTCCTGCGGATGTCCTGCAGGATTCTGTCCACGGCCTCAACTGCCTTCCTATTGGCCATCGTACACTCATCCCATACGATCAGAGAGCAATCCTTGAGCACGTGTCCCTTATCGCTGTTACGTGACACACCACAAACAGGCGTTTCGGCGCTCTCTAAATCGATGGGAATTTTAAACATGGTATGTGCTGTCTTGCCACTCGGAAGCAGTGTGGTAGCGATTCCCGACGACGCTACAGCAATAGCAATTTTGCCTTGCCTCCTGACCTCTGCAAGTATGCCAGTGGTAACAAATGTTTTTCCTGTTCCACCAGGAGCATCCAAGAAAAACATTTTACCCTGGTTTTGCCCAACGCTTTCAAGGTCGGTGTCATAAAGTTTTTGCTCTGAAGAGTACTAAGCGACATGGTCATTTCGTGTGGTGGTCATTTCGCCCGGATCGTAATTTGTCTCAGCGTTATACTCCCGATTTCCACGGTCTTGATACGGTGATGATTTGGGAGCTGGTAACCCATATTCGATCAGTGGATTGCCGCCGATAGAAATAACCACATCTTGAAGTGAACTGAGACAGGTGTTCAGCACGCGTTCATCAGTTACTTCGACTTCGTCTCCAGTAGCACGCCTCAAAGCTCGTAGAAAATCTTCAGACAGATGATGGCGATACTTCTCCCACAAAGCTACCGGGTTCGCGACTCCACAAAACACCAAGATGACGGCAAACAGATGATGCATGCAGCTGGGACTGTCACTGACGCTAGCTTTCGCGAGGGTGTCATGAAATGAAATGATCATCATCAATGAACTTTTTTGTAATACTTAACACCGCATTTTTTTTAAATTGTCTTCCTCAACTCTGCTCAAGATTTTGAGGGTTTTGTTGGAATTTGAATTTGTCAAAACGAACTATACGATACAACTTTTATGAAGAAAATGCACAACACCATCTATGAATTTTAAGAATAACTAACTACTTACCTCGCCAACATGATCAAATTTAAATTATTCATTTCCAAAAAATGTTAACATTTAACTTGATTTGATTTTTATGAAATCTCATAGATGGCGCTGTTTTAAAATTGTCTTTATACTACTAACATTCTTTAAACTATATTTCCCTGCCCAAGTTACTTAAATGGCGTAGTTTTTATAGTGTAAAGCTAGATAATATCATGGCTTCCTCAAAAACAACATTTAAATATACGTCGTTAGATTACACGCTGTCACAGAATGCGTAAGAAAAATAAAGATTCACAGCTCCTCCCCCGTAGGTGATAGCGTGATAATATGTAGCCTATTTGTTGACCCGACCTCTTAGTAATATTCATGCAAAATTTGAAGTAAATCCATGTAGTACTTTTTGAGTTTATCCCGGACAGACAAACAGACAAAAATTCTAAAAACTATATTTTTGGCTTCGATATCGATTGTAGATCACTCCCCAAGTATTCTTTTAAAAAAATATTCAATGTACAGTTTTGACTTTCCTACGATTTTATTATATGTATAGATATTGATGTATCAAAGGGAAAATGCGACATCGGCCATTTTGTTCCGGAAAATGGCAAACGGACGCGCTATATGAATCAGAAGAACAAACTTCAAATATTTTTATTTTGTACCTAAAC
The DNA here is from genome assembly GCA_949316385.1 of Globia sparganii. Taxonomy (NCBI): domain Eukaryota; kingdom Metazoa; phylum Arthropoda; class Insecta; order Lepidoptera; family Noctuidae; genus Globia; species Globia sparganii. The sequence continues at coordinate 8,661,738 of OX438675.1, read as the reverse complement.
AGCAATTATTAAAATAATATAATTTGTCCCAGTAAGGGATAAAGCTAAACTGTACAAAAAAAAAAATTACATGCCGTTATGTTAGTTGGTTACAGAAATATACCCATAGAAATTGAAAATTTTGTCCCTGAAGAACTACCCTAAAGTTTAATCAAAATCCGTTCAGTAGTTTTGCGTGAAAGAGTAACAAACATCAATCCATCCATCCTCACAAACTTTCGCATTTATAATATTAGTAGGAATAGTAGGAATTGTTCTGCACCGAACAAAGTTTGTTTTGTAATCCTCGTCGCCACTGCTAAATAAAAGACGTGCGTTCGAACCGAGCGTATATTGAACTATAGATAGATACAAATACAAGTGCCCGCTTACTTACCCATATATGCAACATTGTTAGCCTCCCTTTCAAAGTTGTTCTTATCAAGGTGCAAAGTTTGCCCAAGGTAAACTATTCTTCAACAACCTTGAGAGCATCGGTCCCGGAGTAACGTGTTCGTTGAACATAACCTGGATTTTCCCCAAGTTCATCCGGAGACCAATGCGTTCAGAAGAATCAAATAGGCCGTACAGCATTTGCTGAAGTCCTGCACCGATTCAGCCAGTACAACGATGTCATCTGCAAATCTCAAGTGTGAGATGTACTCGCCGTTGATGTTAATGCCGAGTCCTTCCCAGTTCAAATGCGTTAGATTTTTTTTTTGGGAAATTATGTCCCCTTGTCTCCCCCCTCGACGCAAGGGGATATGTTCAGTTCGTAGTTCTTGAGTTTGGACGGTCATTGTCGCGTTTTCATAAAGACATCTCAGCACATGGATGTAGCGCCAGTCGACTTGGCACTCCTGCAGGCTCTAAATCAGCCCACTCGATAGAGTCAAAAGCTTTCTCATAGTCCACAAAGGCAAGACAGGGGACGATTATACTCTTCGGACTTGTGTATAATTTGTCGCACAGTATGGATGTGGTCTATGGTGCTAAATCCTCCTCGAAACCCGGCCTGCTCCGGTGGCTAAAACTCGTCGAGTCTTCGAACCAGACGATTCGTGACGACTCAACTTATATACGTGGCTAAGGAGTGAAATGGGTCTGTAGTTCTATAAAAGGGTTTTATCACCCTTCTTAAAGAAAAGAGCCCACTCTTGACTTTGATCACGCCTGATGGAAAGCGATGGATGAGGTCTATGACGGAACGAGTGTGCCCAGAAGATGCCTAAGGCACTGGAACTCCCGCGCATCAACGAAACACAGCAGGCTGTGTGACTCTGGACTCCCGTGGAAGGGTGGCCGCAAACCAGGCGGGCGTTAGCCCTACTACCGCAAAGGAAGAACTGGCCAGTCAAATATGGTGTTGGGTGTGACTGTCCAGGATGCGCCGAGCATTCGGTTCAGTTGAGTAACTGGCGGAACAAGCTACAAGAGGAGGCTTCTTCATGCATCCCAAAAAAGCGATTAAACTGATCCTACTGCCATAGGATACTTCGATTTCATCGAAATACGACTTCGATTTCATCGAAATACGTTCAGCCTGTAAAGAGTGAGAGTGAGTGAGTGTTCTGTCAGTTTCACATATTTCAATATTAAACTATCTAGGTAAATAGGGACGTACACGGCTTATGACATCAGTTGTCACTAAGTGTGAGTCGCTCTGTCGATGTCGTATCGAGTTAATTTATGCAATTAAATTTTTAATCGATATTTTATGTGAGAATTTAGTAACCACAATAGCTAATATAAATCAATATTATATTATTCTTCTAAGTTGTTAACTCTTTTTATAAGCTGTGGAAAAATCTCATAATAACATAATATCAATAGGTAATCCTTTTCCTATCTTAAACTTAATTTAGGGTTGATTTTTCCAACGCCAGATAATTTTATCTGAAGAATAATTATTTTGAAGTTTTCACAGTTCTTCCATACAAAAACTGTCAAACGTCAATTTTATTCCACGAATTAAAATTATCTGTCGATTGAACAATCAGCCCTTATTGAGATAATAACCACACGGTCGGTGTGTATGTATGAAAATCACCCTTACTCATCATCATCTGCCTAGCCTTTTCCCAACTATGTTGGGGTCGGCTTCCAGTCTAACTGGATACAGCTGAATACCAGAATTTTACATGGAGCGACTGCCTATCTGACCTCCACAACCAAATTACTGGGTAATACGATACCACTTGGTAAGACTGGTTGTCAGACATTCGGGCTTCTGACTACCCGTAACGACTGTCAAAGATCCACGAATGACACCGGGATCAACGGCTTAACGTGCTTTCCGAGGCACGGAAGGGTCTCGGTATGTAAAGATGGAAAATCGCTCTTACTGCTACGGCAAAAAGGCGCTGATTATGTCAAATTGTTACCACTGATGTGCGGTTCTCTTCTTCAACTGTACAAATTTTAATTCTTTTATCCAGTGTGGAATAGTAATTTTATTTTAGGTGCATCGTCTTCTCATATCTATATACATATAATAAAATCGTAGGAAAGTCAAAACTGTACATTAATTATTTTTAAAAAGAATACTTGGGGCGTGATCTACAATCGATATCGAAGCCAAAAATATAGTTTTTAGAATTTTTGTCTGTTTGTCTGTCCGGGATAAACTCAAAAAGTACTGCATGGATTTACTTCAAATTTTGCATGATTATTACTAAGAGGTCGGGTCAACATATAGGCTACATATTATCACGCTATTACCTACGGGGGAGGAGTTGTGAATCTTTATTTTTCTTACGCATTCTGTGACAGCGTGTAATCTAACGACGCATATTTAAATGTTGTTTTTGAGTAAGCCATGCTATTATCTAGCTTTACACTATAAAAACTACGCCATTTAAGTAACTTGGGCAGAGAAATATATTTTAATGAATGTTAGTACTATTAGTAGTTTAAAGACAATTTTAAAACAGCGCCACCTATGAGAATTCATAAAAATCAAATCAAGTTACTGTTAACATTTTTTGGAAATTAATAATTTAAATTTGATCATGTTGGCGCGGTAAGTAGTTAGTTATTCTTAAAATTTATAGATGGTGATGTGCATTTTCTTCATAAAAGTTATATTGGATAGTTCGTTTTGACAAATTCATGTTCCAACAAAACCCTCAATCAAAACCTTGAGCAGAGTTGAGGAAGACAATTTAAAAAAATGCCATGTTAAGTATTACAAAAAGTTATGTTCATTGATGATGATCATTTCATTTCATGACACCCTCGCGGAGGCTGGCGTCAGTGAGAGTCCCAGCCGCATGCGTCATCTGTTTGCCGTCATCTTGGTGTTTTGTGGAGTCGCGAACCCGGTAGCTTTGTGAAAGAAGTATCGCCATCATCTGTCTGAAGATTTTCTACGAGCTTTGAGGCGTGCTACTGGAGATGAAGTCGAAGTTACTGATGAACGCGTGCTGAACACCTGTCTCAGTTCACTTCAAGATGTGGTCATTTCTATCGGCGGCAATCCACTGATCGAATTTGGGTTACCAGCTCCCCAATCATCACCGTATCAAGACCGTGGAAATCGGGAGCATAACGTTGAGACAAATTACGATCCGGGCGAAATGACCACCATACGAAATGTCCATGTCGCTTTGTTCTCTTCAGAGCAAAAACTTTATGACACCATCCTTGAAAGCGTTGGGCAAAACCAGGGTAAAATGTTTTTCTTGGATGCTCCTGGTGGAACAGGAAAAACATTTGTTACCACTGGCATACTTGCAGAGGTCAGGAGGCAAGGCAAAATTACTATTGCTGTAGCGTCGTCGGGAATCGCTACCACACTGCTTCCGAGTGGCAAGACAGCACATGCCATGTTTAAAATTCCCATCGATTTAGAGAGCGCCGAAACGCCTGTTTGTGGTGTGTCACGCAACAGCGATAAGGGACACGTGCTCAAGGATTGCTCTCTGATCGTATGGGATGAGTGTACGATGGCCAATAGGAAGGCAGTTGAGGCCGTGGACAGAATCCTGCAGGACATCCGCAGGAACGAACATTTGATGGGTGGTGTCACAGTTCTGTTCAGTGGTGATTTTCGGCAAACGCTTCCCGTGGTGACGCGGGGCTCGAGGGCTGACGAGGTGGATGCTTCGTTGAAACGATCGTCGTTGTGGTCACGAGTTCGTACGCTGCGCTTGACCATTAATATGAGAGCTCGGCTCTGCGGCAATGCACGTGCTCAAGAATTCTCCGATGTCCTTCTAATTCTTGGCGAAGGCACTCCACCAGCACCACATATCTGGTGGACAGGTGGTGCTTCCAGAGTCTCTCGGTAGAGTGGTATCCAGCTTAGAAGAACTAATTCGCTGTGTGTACGGGGACATCAGTCGTATAACGCACCAGCAGAATTCTTGGGTGTGTGAGCGGGCCATATTGATGCCCAAAAGTGATCAGGCTGCAGCAATTAACGAATGCATTCTCTCAAAAATTGAGAGAAATAAAGTGGTCTACACCTCGATAAACACTGTTGTCGAGCAAGATGACGCCACACATTATCCCGTGGAATTTCTGAGCTCCCTGTCAGCAAGTGGACTTCCAGCGCATACCATCAAGCTGAAGGTCGGTGTTCCGATTATGCTTCTTCGGAACCTATCTCCTCCGATGTTGTGTAACCCACCTTAAAGTCATCTCGCTCCACAAACACACCATTGAGGCGGAAATTCTTATGGGTTGTGGCGTCGGCGAGGCAGTATTTATACCACGCATTCCCCTCATACCTCATAATTTCCCGTTCCAGTTCAAGCGCGTACAGTTCCCCGTGAGTGTTTGCTTCGCGATGATCATCAATAAGTCGCAGGGGTAGATACTGAGGGCAGCGGGTGTCGACCTCAGGACGAGTTGCTTCTCACAAGGGCAACTGTACGTCGCTTGCTCCCGCGTCACCAGTCCTGACTCTCTTTACATTTTGGCTCCTGGCAGCATAACTACCAACGTAGTTTATAGAGAAGTGTATGATACCTTTGTACGTATTTTTACTCTTTTGTGTCCTGGAATGTATTCCTGCATTATTTTCTCTATTTCCTTCAGTCTCATCTTATGACTGAACTCAGCAGGATTCCCATATAACTCTCTTCACTTGCTTCGCTTGCAAAAAAACTTTTATTTTAATGCTATTTTAAAAGTTGTGTACTTATAATGCTATAGCGACACTGGCATCTTAGGTATTTTTGGTGCTGTAGAGCCTTCACGCAGACGACGTCGCGGGCAGCAGCTAGTTATTATATAATAATTAATTTTTATGAACAAAATATTGTAAAACATTTTAAAAGAGTAACGGTGGAGTTTCTTTTGGAAGAATGGTGGAATTCTTTTGGAAGGGGCGACTAGAATCAATTCTACGTTATTGTAATTTTTGACGTTCAAAAATGCCTTTTATGTGCCTATTTCAAATAAATGCTTTGACTTTGACTTTGACCAAAAAAACGCCTAGAATTAAGAAAAATCTATTTTGTATAATTATAATTCTCATGCTATTTAAGCCTTCCACAGAAAATCAGGCTGGCGATTTAGACACCTGCCGATTATAGGGGACGAATCTAACAGAACCGTTTCTCATGCAAACCAAAATTACTATTCAATTGGTTACAACTTAAGAGTCTACTTGTTAGTGATTTGAGTTTGAATCACGGTACTATTGAATAGCGTCGATGACGGGCTACATCTTTCGCCTATTTAATATTTCAAAGGATGTTTCGAATTCTAATTTAAAATCCACTTACATTAAAAATACAATACTTACCATTACCGATAGTCTACTGTCTGTCTAGTAACTCTGCAGACTGTTACCTTTTTACGCCTAAAGTAACGGCTGAACAAATTTCTATGAAATTTGCCACAGAGGTTTAGGTCATAGGAACCCATGCGCGGTCCGAGGGAGGGAGGTTGTGGGGGTCATGACCCCCCCCAAAATCATTCAAGCTGTCGAGAGTCTGAATAATTCACTTGTCTTACTAACTTAACTTGTGCCACGGAGACCTCGATGAGCATATACAAAAACATTAAGAACCTCCTTAAGGTCCTTCGAGCCGGATCAATGTGCGCGACGATAGGTGATGGTGAAGCAAAAGAGGAAGAAGAGTGGACTGTATAACATGTATTAAAAAAAGAGGTAAAATAACAACGGTCGGTTAAAATAAGAAAATGAATAATAAATAATTATGTGTGCTAGAAAAATGCGCTAGCGCAGCCGTGCGTGGAGGCGTGCAACAGCTGACTGGTGTTACGCGGCGGGCGAGCGGCCGGCCGGTGGTCGGCTGGCTCCCCGCTGCCCCGCGTCCCTCGTTCACTGCCGCTGGCGCGCGGTGATGTTGAGAGGAGTGACCTCAACATACTCCCCCCGTTGAAGAGTCTTCAACAGTGGAAACCGGCAGCGGGCAGATGGTGTTGAAGGCGCGCCGGATGACACCCTTTCTTGTGAGGATGTCGGCGACCCTCGCGACGCCATCTTTGCCTGGGAGAACGTGTGTGATGCGTCCTAGAAGCCACATAAGAGGAGGTGAGCCTTTGTCTCAATGTGCGCGACGATAGGTGATGGTGAAGCAAAAGAGGAAGAAGAGTGGACTGTATAACATGTAACAACGGTCGGTTAAAATAAGAAAATGAATAATAAATAATTATGTGTGCTAGAAAAATGCGCTAGCGCAGCCGTGCGTGGAGGCTCTCAACATCACCGCGCGCCAGCGGCAGTGAACGAGGGACGCGGGGCAGCGGGGAGCCAGCCGACCACCGGCCGGCCGCTCGCCCGCCGCGTAACACCAGTCAGCTGTTGCACGCCTCCACGCACGGCTGCGCTAGCGCATTTTTCTAGCACACATAATTATTTATTATTCATTTTCTTATTTTAACCGACCGTTGTTATTTTACCTCTTTTTTTAATACATGTTATACAGTCCACTCTTCTTCCTCTTTTGCTTCACCATCACCTATCGTCGCGCACAATAGGCAGACATGGGGACTGCCACAGAAGTAAAAACTTAAAACTATGAAATTACAGTGGGTTTTTTAACACGCGTAAAAAAGATTTTACTTCAAAAAGCCTGTTGTAAAATATACTGGATGAAATTGAATAGGTTCGCCAAATTAAGACATCTAATTCAACGTGATATAAAGAAAATTTAGAGCATGTCATTATGGAAAGGGATGCACATGATACGTGCGCATATGCAAGCGGTTTGACAACGACGTCGCGCGTCCTTTTTTTCGTAGGTACGGTTAAAATTAAAATTTTTTTTGTAGGTAAGTACTACAATGTAGTTCAACGTGTTGCCAATATGATTCATGTTGTGAACTTGTGATTACTGCGATGACTAGATTGCTTATCGGACGGCTCTTATTTCGATTTGGAGCAAGTTTTCAATTTCATCCTGTAGAATCTAGTATGCAAGAGCGAGCGACGTAAACTCGGGATATTGGGCACCCCGTTCGTAAGGCCAGATTGCAAAGCCTAAACTGTTGTAAACGAGTGCATTTCGTCTTAATTCGATAAATGAAGTTCTCTTTCTGTATAAAGGTCAAAAGAAAACGGAACCTATAAGGTAGGGTGCTAAAATTTTCAGGCTCGCTTCACTTGCTCTTGCAATCTACATTCTGTTGATTCTTGAGTATTTCTTCATAAGTCGGAAAAGCAAGCAATTCCTGGTCCTTTTAGAATGAAAAGAAAATCGAGCCTATCCGCGAATGTGCAAAATTTTCGAGCTCACTTCGTTCGCTCTTGCAATCTTAATTCTTGTAGTTGCTAGAACTTGCCTGCATAAATCGACAATGTAACTCCTATTTCAGCATAAAAATATCAAACAAAACCTAACCAAACCGAGGCGGGTTGTTAAAATTTTCGAGCTCGCTTCGCTCGCTCTTGCAATATAAATTCTCATAGTTGCTTAGACTTGCCTACATAAATCGACAATGTAACTCCTATTTCAGCATAAAAATATCATACAAAACCTAACCAAACCGAAGCGGGTTGTTAAAATTTTCGAGCTCGCTTCGCTCGCTCTTGCTATATAAATTCTTATAGTTGCTTGGACTTGCCTGCATAAATCTACAATGTAACTCCTCCGCAGCGTTAGGCGGGTGTGTACCTTCATATCCCTATGACCGCCACGGTCGTGTATTGACGACAAATGAAAACGTGCCCAACATGCCAATGCCGACAAAAAAACACCATGTTTTAAGTATAAACACAGAAAACTGAATTTAGTTTTATTTTGTTTATTTTATTTTGTTTTCATTTGTCTGCTATACACGACCGTGGCGGTCAAAGGGATATAGTACTTACACCCACATTTCGCCAGTTATGTTGAAGTCATATGTTATAGGAGGCGAGCCTACTGCAAACAACCGGGCACAAATCCAACAGTTTACCCGACCTAGGAATCGAACCTAGGACCTCGTGCTCAGCAGTAACGCTTGCGACCACTACACTAACGAAGAGGAGAAGTTCCCTTAAAATATTCCTAGGCACCCATGGTGACCCCCCCCCCAAATCTTGGGCTGCGACCGCGCCTGCGGAACCTTCTTGTCATGGTAGTACATTCCTGTGGGATAATTTCCAACGTCCAAATCTCATTCTGTCATAACTTATCGTGCTTGTCTGGTTGCGTAGTTGTTGCCACGAGAAGGACAAACTGGATGCAGAAAGTAACCGTGTGATGTAGCGATGCTTGGGGACTACTATGTTTGCGATAGGCTGAGTTGATAGATTTAGTGACTGGTCGTGGCATTTGAGTGTGTGTTTTCACGGATACTTCAAATGCTATTTGTAGTAGATACACAAAACATCATCACGCCTGTAATCTCTGAAGGTTTGGGCAAAGGTGTACATAATCAGCCTATAATGTTCCTACTGCTGGGACACAGGCCTCCTCTCTGTGAGAGGGAGAGGGCCGTAATCCACCACGCGGGCCCAGTGCGGGTTGGTAGATGTCACGTCTTCGAATTTTTGAGTTATTCCGGTCTGATCCCCTGAAACCCCCTTCCCCCCTGGGTCCCCCGCTAGATCTTCTTCTGTTTTAAACTCGTGTCTTATCCATTATAAACTTTGGTTCTAGGACATGCCGGTTTTTTCACGATGTTTTCCTTCACCGTTTTGAAAGCAGTGGTGATGAAATAATTTATACAAAGTAAAGCGCTTGTCTGGGTTCGAACCTACGACCTACAACTCGTAAGTCGCGGCCGTTACCACTGGGCCACCATTGCTCCCTGTACAATAAGAGGTGTACACTGTGCAATACACCCACATTTCGCCTTAAGGGCTTATACTACCTCAAATGGCTTAGCATGATCCTCCGTTATGTCGAAAATACTGCAGCATTAATTTTGAAATAAATGTATGGTTATGTTGAGGATTTATGTTAGGTCTTATGTTTGACGAAAACACGATTCCATAAAATTTTCTCGATAAAAAAATAATCCAAAGTTACCTCCAAACCGAACAATAAACCGCTGGTATTCAAAAAATACTTCAAATTAGATCATGAAACTTTGTATACTAACTGAACTAACTATGAAGCAGGTCTATTGTTTTTTATTTGTTTTTAAATTACCATTATTTTCACTGTAAATAGCAAATACCTAAACTATTGGCGCTGCCTGCCGCCTAGCACCGCACTCTGTCTCGCTCTCACTCAGTCTGCGAGCAGTATCGTGCGTGCGACATAAAGAGTGAATTTCAGCTGAGATAGTATAGGCTCTTAATAAGCCCGATATGCTTAAGAGTAAACTAGTCGCGAGCTCGAACTCGCTGGTGGTCATGGCCAAAAAGCACGCTGTCTCGCCTGGCTTCGTGTCCGACAGTGCTAGTATCAGTGATGAGCAGTTCGACGCTAGTCTGCACGAACAACGTCTAGTTCTCACGCACAGAAACACCGTTCTGAACTGATAGGCGCGTAAAAAGATTCGAAAAGTGCTTCGGAAAATCAAGTTTTATGAAAAAACCACTGCATAAATCAATTACAAATAAAGTTTATTGATCTCTTCGATAACTGAGCTTTGTCAGTACGGACTTGGTTTTGAATATTTCACAGTTTTTTTTGTTACTTATTTACACCCAAAGTTACGTTAAAAATAGCAAGAAAAACGAATCTTTGTTGGCTCATAAGTTTTTAATGGCTTTTTATTTTACTATTCTGTTTCCGTACAGACACAATTAATAATAAGTCAAAACACAATGTCAATGAATGCACAATGTTAAAACAGTGGAGTAATATTCTCCCGAAAGTATAGAAAAAATATCGAATAGTGGCACCTTAATGCGATAACATATAATGTCCGCATGCTCATGAAGGATGAGTGCCTAATAGAACTAGGGAGTATTCGTGTCGCTGGCATGACAGTTACTCAAATTTTATGTGTCCATCCCAAAACTTCGTCACTTCCATGGCGTTACCAGTGGCAGAAGGTCACTAATATACCAAAAAAAATGCTTTTAGGGACGTAAACTGGGCTATCATAAGTTTGGCAGAAATTGGGAGACAAGGACAGACCGAAGAACGAGAAGATGTCTGCTTCTTTCACTTTGGAGATACCAACGGACTCCAGAGTGTGGGGTTTATCGTAGCAAAAAGTGGAAGAACAACATCATTGAATTCATAGAACTCAGAACGAATAGCAGTGCTAAAAATCTGCATTTCACAAAACTTTCCCTTACAATCATCCAGGCTACGCACCCATACTAACTTATTCAGACGACAACATAGAAAACTTTTATGATTTCTTCTGCCTGTGAAGACTACTGCGGAATCGTAACTTTGTATTAGTTGACTTCAATGCCAAATTCGGACGAAGACAAAAGCTATATGACGAAGCAGGTCCAGGTCCATATAGGCAGGAATACACAACGAACTAGGTGCTGAGGTGCTCGGCTGTTACAGTTTGCCTTCGGACATAACACTGCTATTGCCAATAGATTATCTTGTAAAAAAAACCTGTTGTTCACTTTCAATCGATTGATTAGACAAAGTTGTCGACATAGCTGACAGAATAAGCAAGGTGAAGTGGCAATGGGCCAGCCATATTAGCCGTAGAACCGATCACCGTTGGGGTAGAAGTGTTCTTGAGTGGAGACCGTGAATCGGTAAGCGTAAGGTGAGAAGCCTTCAGGCTAGGTGGAGCGACGATCTTCGCCGGATGGCTGGTAGCAGCTGGATGAGAGTTGCCGAAAATCGAGTTTAATGGCGTGTAATGGGAAAGGCCTATGTCCAGCAGTGGACTGCTATAGGCTGATGATGATGATGATGATTAGGTAAACTAAAAAATGTATGATTAAATTAGATTTAAATAAATCTATCACGACTGAAAATTTTTGTTTAAATATCTTCATTAAGAGCCTACACTACCTCAGCTAAAATTGACTCTTTATCTCGCTCGCGCGATACTGCTCGCGGACTGAGTGAGAGCGAGACAGAGTGCGGTGCTAGGCGGCAGGCAGCGCCAATAGTTTAGGTATTTGCTTTTTACGGTGAAAAAAATGGTAATTAAAAAAAAAAAAATAACATAGGACCTGCATTATAGTTAGTTCGGTTAGTATACAAAGTTTCATGATCTAATTTGAAGTATTTTTTGAATGCCAGCGGTTTATTGTTCGGTTTAGAGGTAACTTTGGAATTTTTTTATATCGAGAAAATTTTATGGAATCGTGTTTTCGTCTAACATAAGACCTAACATTAATCCTCAACTTTACCATATATTTATTTCAAAATTAATGCTGCAGTATTTTCGACATAACGGAGGATCATGCTAAGCCATTTGAGGTAGAATAGGCCCTTAAACAATTTTAGTTGAAACTAAAACTAATCTTCCTTTTTAGAGGGAAATATTTAAATGCCCGTCAAACTATTTTTTAGACTTCACAATGATAAGGAACTTTTTGAATTATTGAGCTTTTTATCTGCTAAAGTGAGGTTTTCGTCGTTATTAGTGACCACGAAAACCATGAAAATGACACAATTTTTTTTAAATTTTGTTGCCAGTGATCTTAGATTTTCATTTTCAACTTTCATTATAAAAATACTTTTCTAAGTGATTCCATAGATACACCTAAGAAATATTAAAATGTGTTTGTAATCAGTATCATTCATTACTTACACCTACTTACCATATTTTTCGTAGAATTATAATGTGAATAAGCTCATGTTTGTATGTTAAATATAACATTTATTTTGTATATGTTTTAGGTTCATTTTAACACAGCTTAGTTAGTATTACAGTCAATCACAGATCGTTGGAAGTTAATTTGGTTTCCGGAAGTTTTATTAGTTGCCTTATAAAAATACATTTTATGTACAGAAAAAATAATCTTGTTTATTGAAACAGGATGATTTATCATTTATCATTATCTTAGAAATGGAATAACAGAAAAAAGCAAAGTTTCACCAACGGAGAGAGAGTATAAGATTGATTAAATAGATCCATAATTACGTGCATGTTTCCACACCTTATGACTAATAGATGAATGATCTATTTTACTTTAATTTACTAATCGATTATTTTGACTTAATTAGAGAAAAAGAATTACTTAAGTACAACCAAAATTACAAATTACAAACAAATTCAATCGATTAATATAATTTTTTACACGACTAAAAATAATTCAATCGTCAATCTTTACTTGAAACTAATTTCGCTAGTTTTAGTTTTTAACTGTCAAACAATCAAAATTTCTGTCAACTCTGCAATTAGCTTCCACAATTTATTAATACAGTACAATTAAAATTAAAGAAATGTTAAATTACATTACAGAAAAAAAATTGGTACCGCCGACGCTGTTGGATTACATTATCATCTAATTTTCAGCCAGAAAACATTCATTGGCTACCATAATAAATCACATTTATGACCTTAGTGTTAATCTAATGTGATGTCCTTCTACTGGTTTCAATACGATATCAAATTCACACACTACATTGTTGATGTCGCCCGTAACATGGTATCGTCGTAAAATATGCGCCAACGCCGTCTTCATCACCATCATGCTGTATGCTTTACCTGTGGAATTATAAATTGTAGGTATTAGATAATAATAATCTATATTATTTTCATCTCCTTGGATAAATCTGTGAAGGTGTTATAATTGTAATTTATTTATTGATTTATTATTTTTTTTTTTTTATTTATTATTTTTTTTTTATAACTAAATACATAAATTGTATAGTATAGATGTAAAGTCAGGGAGATTAATTGTTCAGAATACTGATACCATGTCAATTTGCCGGGCTATAGCCATTTCATAAAACCGTCAAAGAATAGCAGTTGTGATTTTATTATACGGACAATTTAAGTTAGTAGACAGTTTGAATAACATTCATTAGTAAGATTGCTAGTTATCAACATTAATATTGAATCTTATAAGGAAATGGTGAGTATTTGTTTGCTTCTAATTTCGGATATATGGTTGTAAATTGACTAAATGTCCATTCTTCCCGTCAAAATATGAGAAGCGAGTGTAGCTAAACTCAGACATCTCCTAGTGGTTAATATGAATATGTATACCGATGCAGTTTCGCTTGCCAATTCCGAAGGCGGCATTAAAGCTTGGATGATCCGGCAAGGTAGCAGTGTTTAGCCATCGCTCCGGTCGGAACTGATCCGCGTCTGGGCCCCACATGGGGTGACGGAGGAGACCATATACCCCTAACATGTATGTATTCCCAGCTCGCAACGTGCAGTTCTCTGAAAATATACCAAATTAAATATGTATTTGGGCTAAAATATCCACTATGTGGAGCCTTGACAAAGCCAGAAGGAAGCAGTCCTCTTAGAAGATGGCAAGACGAGCTGGACAAAATTAACAACCAGGGGCCTACATTAGCCCTGAATCGAACGAGCTAGAATAGAATAGAATATTATGCTAGAAGTCATGGTGAGACACTTTTCTGCAGCAGTAGGATGATGCAGGCTAACAGTAAATGAATATGACACTGAAGAAGGTCTACTAAAGAATAACGTTGTAAAGGTACATACGCAGGTTCATATCTTTTTCAATTTTTCTTCCGATAAGTGGAATGACAGGATACAGTCTCATTATCTCTTTGATCACGGCCTCCAAGAACACGAGTTTTGGTAGATCTTGTTTAGTAAGATCCTTATCTTTATTTTCAAGTACATCTTGTAACCTGTAATGAATACAAAAGCCCTCATTCGTGGTTCTACAGCCCACTCGCGCTCACAGATATGATGCCTTAGTCCCAGCGGTAGGAACGTGACTTTGTGCGTGTACGTGTCAGATCGTACAAATATTGTATACTTACTCATTAAAAATTCGTTCTTGTAGATCTAGGTCTGACCCTATCACTAACAAAATTAATGTCATAGCCGAAGTGGTAGTGTCGTAAGCAGCGGCTACTAAAGTATCCAGGTGTTGTCTGATATCATCGTCTGTAAAGACATCTTGTTCTTCAGCCAAATTCAGCATTTGATCTAGTAATGGTTTGAATTTGCCTGAAACATAATGCTCTGTATAGTTTTAAGCCATTATAACTTCACAGCTTCTGAATACAACAACTTTCGTTGGAATTGCCAAGTTGGAAGAGTAATTATCTGTTCTGTATTTGTCGGTCGTGTCGACATTATTCGAGTTCGACTTGGGTGCACAGAGTTCTGGAAGCAGTACCGCATCATCAGTCTACAGCAGTCCACTGCTGGATATAGGCCTATTGTACGCCATTCAACTCGATTTTCGGCAACTCTCATCCAGCTGCTACCAGCAATCCTGCGATGACCTATGCTCCATCTAACCTGAGGGCGTCCTACACATTACATATGCTTAGCTTGGGACTAGATGGCGTTGTGTGATAGTTGTGGAATATTATTATTTCCTTTATTTAACTAAATACATATAAATTATATTTTTAAATATTAGAATATAAAAAATATAAAAACATTTAAAAATATAAAAAATAGTAACCCACCGGTATCGGGAACAGGGTCCAAGCTACCGGCGGTCAGGGCTCCAGAGAGAGGAACCTCCTGACAATGCGGGCCGTGTCCAGAAGTACTGCTTTCTGAATCAAGCCCTTGATCCAGCCGCTCAACGAGAGCCTCCTCAGATGTTGGTCGAGGCTCTTGGCTATTAATCCATTGGCTGTCACGACTATCGGCACAATGATCGCTGAGTCCACATCCCACATGTCGACAACCTCGCGAGCCAAGTCAAGATACTTGATTTGTTTATCTTTCTCGGCTTTCACGAGGTTCTCATCATGCGGGATGGTTATGTCAACAATCATTGCGCGCCGCTCTGATCGATCCACCACCACTATATCAGGCTTATTGGCAACAATAGTCCTGTCAGTGATGATGGATCGATCCCAATATAATGTGATATGACCATTTTCGAGAACTGGGTCGGGCACATACCTGTAGTACGGCACCTCCGATTCCACAAGGCTGTATTTCAGAGCAAGTTGCTGATGGATTATCCTGGCTACAAGGTTGTGTCTATGCAAGTACTCTCCGTTAGCCAGACGAGAACACCCGGAGATAATATGCCTGATTGATTCTCCCGGCCGGTGGCATGCCCGACAGATGTCAACCGTGCCGTCTTTCACAATAAATCTCCGGTAATTATTCGTCATCATAACTTCGTCCATAATTGCACAGACAAAACCTTCGGTTTCTCCAAAGAGGTCACCGAAACGTAGCCAGGCTACGGACGCTAGTAGGTCTACATCAGGTCCATGTAGGGCCCGGAAAAAGCGTCCGTGAAGCTCCTTACTCTGCCATACCTCCATGCGATCATTAGTGTCAAGCACTACTGGCTTGCACCAGTTCTCTTTAGCCAAGGAGAGCGGAGTGAGGCCCTTGTCGACCGTGACTACATCTCGATGCATCCCCACGTCGGTTTCTAGGAAATATTCCCTGAGACTGCATATCTCGCGATTGTGGAGGGTCTTAGCGTTTAAAAACCCTCGACCTCCACATTTTCGCGGGATATACAGCCTCATTACCGATGACCGTGGGTGATGCATTCGATTTGCAGTCAGCAGCGTACGGACCTTCCTATCCAGGGCGTCGAGTTCAGTCTGAGTCCATTTGAGTATGCCGAAAGAGTACATCAAAACTGGCATGACCCAATCATTGAAAGCGCGCACCTTGTTTCCGCCTGATAGAAGACTATTAAGTACTTTTTTCAGGCGGCCAAAGAAGCGCTCCTTCAACGATTGCTTCATGTCAGTAACATTGATGCCTAACGCTTCCGACATACCCAAATACTTATAGGTTTCGGATGCGGAGAGGGCTCTAAGGTTTGTGGAATCCGAGAGTTGGGTTCCCACGGATTCCACAATCTCCCCTCGCTTTACATGCATGACCGCACATTTGTCCACACCAAATTCCATCCTGATGGCGCTACTGAAAGTTTGAGTTGCTTTCAGTAGCTCCATCAGTTGTAAATTGTTGGGGGCAAAGAGTTTTAGGTCATCCATGTAGAGGAGGTGCGATATAACCTGACCACCTCTCCTCAGCCGATAGCCTAGACCTGAATCCTCCAGCAGTGTGCTTAGAGGATTCAAGGCTAAGCAGAACCAAAGCGGACTCAAACTGTCGCCCTGGAATATGCCTCGCTCGATCCTTATGGGTTCGCTATTCCTCTGAATATTTCGACATCCTGGATAGCGAAGGACCGTCCTCCATTGCCCCATACATGACATCAGGAAGGTGCGCAGAGTTGTATCTACTTTATACAACTCCAACACCCTCATGAGCCATGTATGTGGCACCGAGTCATAGGCCTTCTTATAATCTATCCAACATGTCGACAGATCCTTTCGGGAACGGCGAACCTGTTGGCTAATGGTCATATCAATGAGGAGTAGCTCCTTAGTACCGCGAGATCCGTTCCTACATCCATTTTGAGAAGCAGACATGATGGAGTTGGTATTTATATGTTTGTCTATTTTAGCTCTCAAAATGGATGTAAGAACTTTATAGACCGTCGGTAAACACGTGATCGGCCTATAATTTTTGGGTTCCGCGGTGCTACCGGATTTATGGAGCAGGTGGGTAATTCCTGTCGTTAGGAACTGGGGTAGCGAACCAGACTCCAAAGCAGTCTGGAACTGAGATGCCAAGCGAGCGTGTGACCTGGAGAACCATTTGATCCAAAAGTTGTGCAGCCCATCCGGCCCTGGAGACTTCCAATTAGGCAATGGACGGACTGCACAAGCTACATCTTGGGGGCAGATGGTAATAGCCCCCATTTCTGGTATTAGATCACAGGCTCGCTCGACTTCCCGAGTCCAATCACCTTCAGTGTGACTGACAGGTACCGACCAGATATTGCGCCAGTAAGAATACATGGCATCATCATCCGGCAGGCACGCGTCAGCCACACTTTGGTCCGGTTGCTCCCAATCCCTATAAACCCACCTTTTATCGCTCTGGAAGGTGCGATTCTGAGTATATCGTTCTACTCGCCGCTTATAACGACGAATACGGTTCGCCCATGCATACACTTTCTGCTTCAGGAAGTCGATGCGCTCTGTGACACAAGACGTATAGTCTTGAGGACTAATATCAGTCCCCGAGAACGCCCGCCTCACAAAGCGCATCACTCTAGGGCGAGTATTGCCCTCCCTGAAGCAGATTAGTTTGCCGATGAGCGCTCTGGCCTCACCAATACGGCGTTCAATTCTGCACTGCCAAGGTGGTACAGCTAGATTCGGTCGTGTAGCTCTCGAGTCATTAGCAAATTTGACGTGAGCTACACGACATGCCGCTACAGCCGCGCAGTACAGAATCGAATGAGTATCGGTGAGGTCTTCGCAGCCATCAAAATAGTTTGACAACTGCGAATCCAGAACCGCCACCAACGCCCTATTTTTGTTATGCATGGGCAAACGAGGTAAGCGTGGCCTAAGTTCCGGCGACATGAAGCGATATTCCCGAATCGCATCCTCCAAAGCACTCCTCAATTCCTCATTACATTGGGTACTTACATTTGTAGCCCTGTCATTACTCCCCTCGTCAGCATGACTTATATTGGACTGCGGTAGTACTACAGCAGTCTGCGACTGAGGGGCGCTGACATGGCTACTCTGCATTTCACTTCGCAGGCGATCAAGTACAGTGTCATCCAACATATGATTACGCTGGATGACCCGCACCTGATCCGACAGTCGTTGTGCCGAAACGTTGACAGCTGGCTCAAGCACCTGAAAAAGAGAGAGCATCCGAGCACGGTACGCGGTCAGATTGTTTCCCCCCTCTGTAGCCCCATAGTATGAGCGCATGACATTTTCATTGATTGATCGTGTCCATCTCATGCGCTGCACACTTCCGCCGGGAGCTGGGACCCTATCAGAGGCCGGTGGGCCTCGAGGTCCTAAGCCGTCTGGCGGCCGGCGTCCTCCCCGTCGGCGAGCAGGTGGTGGCGTCGTGGGCGGAGAGAAATACTCGTCGCTCGAGCTCGACGCAACTGCCACGGCCGGTGTCGTTACAGCACTCACAGTGAGACTGGGTACCGGCGGCGGCGAGGCGGAGCTGAGCGAAGAGTCCGGAGGTGGTGGGCGTGCTTGGCGTGCGGCTGATCTTGTCAACATAGAAGTATCTTCATTTTCCTAATTTCTTTATTATTGTTGTTTTATCGGAGGTGACATCTGTCATGTCACCTCCGATTCGACAGTTTCTGATTTCTATTACATTTTTCACATTTTCTGTTTTCTGCCTTTTTTTTTGGTTTTATATTATAATATACGTTTCTGGCTTTGATTTAAAAGAAAAACTATTGGTATATCTTGGTAAAATTACTTTAAAACGGTGAAAATTATAAAAGTTGGAAAATGACACGTCTTGTTGACACAAGATTAATTAATTAATTATTATTATTATTATTATTATTCGCGGTCTCCACTCAAGAAACGTCCACCCCAACGGTCATCGGTTCTACGGCTCATATGGCCGGCCCATTGCCACTTCAGCTTGCTTATTCTGTGAGCTATGTCGGAAACTTTGGTTCTCTGCCGGATTACCTCGTTGCGGATTCGATCCCTCAGAGAGACTTCAAGCATAGCCCGTTTCATAGCTCGCTGAGCGACCTTGAATTTATGGACCAGCCGTACAGTGAGGTATCACGTTTCGGCTCCGTAAGTCATAACTGGCACTAAAATGTGGTCGCTAAATCTAGAAAACACAGGACTAGTCTTTAGGCCATGCTAAGACTTACATCCAGCAGTTATCAGTAGTCGGTGAGAATAGAAGGTAAGTCAATAAGAAAATAAAAATAATTTGCTTACCTGATGTCGATTCATCGTACATATTCGGATATTTATTTGCCTTTAACTCGGATTTTCTTTTATGTATAATCTCAAATAAAATGGTACAAACATTACAAGTTGGCTCCGCAATAATAATAAACTATGTAGGAACGTGACATGTTTTGAAAGGAATCCAGATCTCTAGTCATTTGTGTAAAGCATACCTACAGTCAGCTGAAAGCTGAAGATGAAAATAATCACAATAAATAATTATATTAAACAAAATCGGTCAAGTGTGTGTCGGGTCATGGCTGAGTTGGGTTTCGTAGTCAGTACAAATTAATGCGTATCGCTCCGTTAATTAATGCACATTTCAGTTTTTGAAAGAGATGGTCACACATTTAAAAAAATCTGTCGCTCTACAAACCCAAACTTTCTCTAAAACTCAAAAGTAATAGCAACATAATAATTACTGGATCTATGATGTTCTTCAGTTTCTTTATTAGAATAGTTTGTCTGCGTTTCATTGAACTCCAGTCAAATATATACGGCAAATGCAACCACACTTTTTGAAACCTATCACAATATAAAGTAAGTAAATCTTCAATTCCATCTGCATAATCTGTATCTATTGTAGTTTGATCTTGAGTATTCAATCCTAGCGAAGTCTCTGCAAAAGAAAATGCATAATTATTTTCTATAAACCAAGCAATCATTTTGACCAAATGTGGTTCACGTCTACATGTTGCTTCTGGATAGTCAAGTGGTAGGCCCCGTTTACGGGCTCGAGCGATGGGACTTGCAACGCGACTTGCGTCAAATGCGTTTCTGTGTCTGTTCGTCGTCGCTCCGAAAGTCGCCTAAGGCCGCTGCCTGGAATTTTGCGGGCAGCGGGGCGGCAGCGCCGGCGGCGCACCGCTCGTTGCCCGCTCCCGCGCCGCTGTTTTCGAGAACCGGTCTATTTAAATGTACGCATAAGATCCTGCCGCTCCCGCGCCGCCGCCGCTGCCGCCCCGCTGCCCGCAAAATTCCAGGCAGCGGCCTAACAGTGACTCGTCATGATTTAAGTTTTCTCCACAGTAGCTGTCACAAGGCGCGTGTAGCTCGTGGCTACGGGGTTAGCCTTTATCTTCAGTACCCATGCTCCTTACGACTGTTACTATCACAATAATACTTACGAGTTACAGTTGACAGTGTATAGTTTACGATGAACTTTCGCACGTCAAACGGGCCTCTTCCCACTTTCGAAGCTAATTGAGAGGCAAGACTTCGAGCTTGCACGTTCATTTCATTAACGTATGTATTAAGCACTTGTTGGTTGAACGCCGGGGTTTAATAATTTGCGGTGAGCTTTCCAAATAGACGCTAAAATAAAAACATTGCATTGGTGCTTATTTAGTGCTAGGTAATTTCATGGAGTCGAAGCCAACGCTAAAAGTTAACGTTACATTTTTGTAACATATTCAAGTATTAAACGTTGACTTTTATGTTTACCGTCTAAACGGTTTTTAGCTGATGCATGTATATATTTTAAGTTTGAAAAAAAAAGTATAGCTCAATAAATTAAATCGCGTACGATCAATCAATATTGTCGTGCATTATTTTTAATAATTAGTTTGTTTCCTTTACCTTCTGCTGTGATGAGTCCATTATTTATATATACCTTTGCAAAATCGTAAAGAATTGGTTTATTGAAACATGAATTAGCTATTGTTAGGCTGTCTTCTGGATCAGTTACCACTGAAACAAAAATACATAAATTAAATAACAATTATTGTGATTAGTTTTTTTTCTTTTTTTGTAGAAGAATGATTTTACCACATAGCACGGAGACGCCTCGGTGGCTGCTAGTAGAGCAGGCATTGTCAATACTTCTGATAGAAACTAAGCGTATTTCCGTTTACTTGTACTACGACACAAATAACGTATAGAAATTCGTCTTTGGAGGCAGTCCGTGACAGAAGTCGTGCGCTTAATTCTCTTTCGGCGGCGGCGCCAAAAATTTTATTAGTACCGCCGTCTCTAGACGCTGCCGGTGCGGTGGTGCGGCGATTCCGTGCTCTGTGATAATACCGCAGTGTAAGTACTTGATACATGAGAGGACTTACCGTACATCGAATGACGGGCGAACCATATCTCGCAAACGCCACCTTTTTCTAATGAGAAGATTTCTATTCCTCGTATAAAATTCCATAGATCTGATAAATTAAAATAGGTAGTTATAACTCAGTTGCCCAGTGGGTGTCTTTCTAAGTTTAATATTGGCACACAGTCTGACTCTGAATTCCTTAGCAATCTTTCAGAGGGTAAAGCAAAGGTAGTGTGGCCAAAAAGTTGTGTACCGGCGGTTTCGTGGCTGGCTACATGACACCAGTCAGCGAAACACGACGCAGACACTTCGTGTGTGTTTTTTAGTGTAATTATAATGTTGGATGTATGTATAGTATTTTTAAGTCATATTAATATTGTAATGTATGTGTCTGACATTAATGGATAAATAAAATTAAAAAAGGGAGTATGACCAAATGCAACATGAACAACAATGAATAAACAACATTTTATTTATTTGCATACACTAACCAAAACGATCGTCAACACATAGCATTTAAATGCGCAATACATTTAATTTAGCTTTTGTAATTACTTCCCGTTTTTCTTTTTGTATATTTGATAAACATACACGGGATACTTTTTCTAGCACAAGACTCATTCATTAACTAATGTTAATGAATGAGTCTTGTGCTAGAAAAAGTATAAAAAAACAATTAGTTCTCTGTCGAATTTCGATTTATAAAGCAATAGAGAAGAGCCAAAAATTTTTAATATACTGTATTACTTCAGGATTACGCAGAATTACGATATTTTTGATTATAATTTCTTTTTGAGCAAGAAATTATTTACTTAAATATTAATTTCTAAGTAAGTGCAATAAAACTGTGGGAAATTCACAATGATATTATATGTGTAGGTATAATATCATTGGAAATTCAAATATTTGAAAAGCGAGGGCGAATGTGATGTTTATTAAGTCTATGACAACAATAAATGCTAATTCAGTCCGTTGTCAATGTCGTATACTATGACGTCGCACCAAGTAAGCCAAAATTGAGGGCGTTTATGGTACGGTCAGCATCAAAAGTCGATTAACACTTCAGTTTTTTTAATCTCAATTATTGAGATAAATATTTGTTCAAAATTGCATCAGAAATACAATGTAATTTTGAACAAATATTTTGTTCAATAACTGAGATTAAAAAAACTGAACTGTTTATATTTTGCTCAATGACTGAGATTAAAAAAACTGAAGTGTTAATCGACTTTTGATGCTGACCATACCCGTGTCAGTTGGCTATTTTTAACATTTTTTAAAGGTTTTGTATTTTTTTAAACTTTCAATTGCTTTTTTGGCGTTGAATATTTTTAACTACTATATGGTGATGTAAAATGTCGAATAAAAAAACAAAAAAATATATATATACCTACATAATTATATCCCTAATAACGTGGCCTAGTAGGTCTCGACTACATATATTGAAATCATTAACTAAATGTTGTGATACAAGTTACGACTCGCAACTAGCCATTGTCTGGCAGTGGTACGCTGTATTCGAAATCGAGATAGAATGCACAAAGCACTAAAAAGGGATATCACAAATGTTGTACTTAAACTATCATACATTAGATACAGAAATTTCATTAATAAACTACTTAAGAAACTCAAAAGGCAATTTGAAAAAAACTTACTTCTAGACGCAAAAAATAATTCAAAGGCTACCTGGGACGCTATTAAAACTATAACGAACACGAAAACAAAGTATAAATCCGCTGTTTCGCTTCTTAAAATTAAGGAAAACCCGATATTATCAGTAAATGCGGTTAACCATTTCTTCACTAACATAGGCAGGGAGCTGGCTACTCAAATTCAGCAGAAACCATCTTCTTCCTCATCATACCCCAATAACTTACCAGTCGCTTCTCAGTGTGACTCTCTGGTTCTGATGCAAACCGACGCTGAGGAGGTGGAGATTCTCATAAAAAATCTACGTAGGGATTGTGCTATCGGTTTTGACAACATTTCTGCATTTATTTTACAGTCTTCACTTGATGTGTTTGTGCCTATTTTGACACACATTTGCCAGCTGTCTCTTTCTACCGGATTCTTCCCTGATGTATTTAAGAAAGCCATTGTACACCCCATCCATAAGAACGGTGATGGAGATGTTGTCAACAATTATATGCCAATATCGGTATTGCCAGCTATGTCCAAAATCCTTGAAAAATTGCTAAATAATCGACTGACGAACTATCTTGAAGCAAAGGGTATTATTTCATCTAACCAATTTGGATTTCGGAAAAACAAATCGACCGAGGATGCTGTTTTATCATTGGTTAACATAATAGTGGACAGTTTGGACAAGAAGGAAAAGTGCCTGGGTTTATTTTTAGACCTCAAAAAGGCGTTCGACACCGTCTCCATCCCGATTATTGTCACTAAGTTGGAGAGAATTGGCGTAAGGGGAATGGCTCTCAAATTATTTAAGGACTACCTGACTAACAGGACACAAGCGGTGAAGATTGGTGATTGCATCAGTGGAGACGAGGGGTTGGAGTTTGGTGTACCTCAGGGGAGCATTTTGGGGCCTCCGTTGTTTACGATTTATATAAACGACCTCTGTGAACTAAAATCTCCCAACTGCCAAGTATTTACTTACGCAGATGACACTGTGCTTTTTATTCATGGTCCCACATGGATTGATGTGAAAGCTGATGCAGAAACTGCTCTGAGAAATGCCAAGTGTTGGTTGTCACATAACCTACTAACGCTCAACACCAATAAAACCAACTACATAACTTTCGCATTAAAAACCTCTGCTCTCCCACCTCTGAATGCTTTCTTTATTAAATCTCATGTTTGTCGTGAGCCATCTTCTAACTGTGATTGTGTAGCAATATCCCGAGCCGCCACTATAAAATACCTTGGAATCAATATTGACCAATTTTTAAAATGGCAATGTCATATTGATGCCCTGACCTCACGTGTTAGAAAGCTAATCTACGTTTTCAAATTGCTCCGTAATGCCGCTGATTCAGAAACCCTTATGTTAACCTACCTTGCACTATGCCAATCAATACTATCTTACTGCATCACGACTTGGGGTGGGGAATCGACTAGACGTTCGCAGTACAATAACTGCACCGCTGCGGCGCCGCAGCAGTCCGACACGAAACGTCTAAATTGAAAGAGCCCTAACACATCCATCTACGCAGCTTACCACGTCTCTGGTGGAAAGGTTAGGATAGTGTGAAACATTTAATATACACTTGACTGCCCCGTTGGTCTCGTGGTTGCAAGCGCGACTGCTAAACCTGGAGTCTTGGGTTCGACTCCATGATAGGACAGTGTTATTGGATTTTTCACTAGGAATTTCTTATTAACAGTCCTGAGTTTGGAAGCTGGTGGTTTAATATCCCCGTGCCTCGGAAAGCACGTGAAACCGTTGGTCCTGCGCCTGATCTCTCTCCGGTTGTGTCGGATTGCCGGACTATGAGAGTAAAGGAACAGAGAGTGTACCTGTGTTTTTGCACACACTTGTGCACTATAGTATCTCCTGCGTACCTGGCTAATCTCCGTTGAGATTGACCACTGTGACCGAAATCGGGAGGCTATAATATATACACTGACGAGTAATATATGTAGAACAGCCACTTGAAAAGTGTCTAAAGAATTCAGTCAACAAGTCTAGTGGTCGCAAGCTTTCTAGCTAGATTTTCAGGTTGGGCAAAGTGAAAATTGGGTTTTTTTATTTGGAATTTCTTTTTAGCAGCCCGGAGTTTGGAAGTTCGCGGTGTGAAGTGTCTCCCCCGTACCTCGGAAAGTACGTTAAGCCGTTAACGGTTGGCCTATAATATCTCCCGCGCTGAAGGCTAGTCTCCGTTGAGATTCGTCGCCATAGACTAAATACGGTCTGGATATAATTTAATACAATATCAATTAATTCTGATTTATTCCGGACCAATCAATTCAATTATAAACTAACGTATGATGAAACAGAAAACATATTGACCAGAATTTGGTGAAAAAAAAAATTGCACACTCACATACATATCTACACAAACACACATAGACACAGAGAGCTGCTAAATTAATGTTTTATTTTATTTTTATTAAACCCTTTACGCCTCATCATTATTAAGTTACCACTTAAGGGAAGAGCGAGACACCTCCGACACACTTGTGTCGGAGGTGTCTCGCTCATTGAAATTCGCAAATTGAGGCAGTTCCAGTAAGTTACAAAAGTACTTACTTTTGTAACTTACTGGAACTGCCTCAATTTGTGTATTATTTCAATGTTTAAAATGAAACAAATATTTTTGTGTTTGTAAACTGTTTCTTTGATTAACTCTAGACTATTATCAAAAATCTAGTTTGAATGAATGATCTACATTCAAAATTGTCTACAATCATGTACTGAATTCATGGTAAAAGTCTTCTTTACGATGTCCCTTATAACGTGTATACTCGGAGAGGTCTTGCTCACACAAACACATTAACGGGTCGTGGCCATTATTAATTGTGTAATAAATCGTTCGGGTTCAAGGTGTTATCCATCTTCTATATCTATTCTATACATTTATAATAAATCTGTAGACGAGGAAATTCTGTACATTGAACATAATTTAAAAACATAAATAGTTGGGGCATTAAAGGACACCAACAGATGCCATTTCATCAATGTTTGTCTGTTTGTTGGTTTGTCTTTTTGCATTTTGAGACATTTTACATGAACAGGGGGAGTATGTAAAAAGTACCAAACCTATTAGGATTAATTTTTATACTCAAATGTAGTGTAGAACTCGGAGTAATTATTGGTTTTTGTTTCAACGCAATCGCTTCACTGTAACAAAATAAATAATCAATTTAAAGTATTCTACAACAACTTTTCATTTCGAAATGTGGAAACACGTAACGACATCTATTGGCGCGATATAGTACTATCAAAAATATATTGTGATCTAAATAACATTATTATATGAATAATGACGTCATAACGGCTTACATTTATATATATATAGGAGCTTTCTCAAGAGGCAAGAAACCTCTCTAACATTGTTTACAGAGAACCATTCTCTTAGTAGTTACATAAGGTTTTAAGATTATGATACTTTCATAGTTTATTGCCTTTTTTCTCGAATTTTATTAACTTTCTTCATCATGATCATCACGCTTCAACACAATCCGCCAGACGAGCAGTTGATTTATTGAGAGGATACGGCAGATGCACACACAAGTAGCACTGCCATGTCATAAAAAGGTATTGAAGATTAGGTATGTCTTCGAGACAATAACTAAATTCTTGACCATTGTCTTGATTAAAACCATAATTATCGACCCTCAAGATATCTTAAGGCTATCATCCATCAAGAGAGAGTTAAGCAAATGTGGGCACAGGTTTACAGTACTTATAAGTTAAGAATGACTTCAAACTACTTTTCAGATAAGCTTTAGTAAATGAGTATCACCATTTATGTATTCTTGATGTAAATTGATTTGTATTTGATAAAATATTTTGAATTCTACGACGACTTCAATTTATAAATACACTCTTTAGCAAAGTTTATCTTGGCCAAATCAAAGTTAAGATATTTTATAGACATATGGCTGTTACAAATAGTATGCCTCGACCAGGTGCTTACATTTTTAATTTTTCTCAAAAATCAAAGAGACACTTTGTCGCATTGACATTATGAACCCTGCAGACGCAGTGACTGCAGTCGAAAGGGCTGTGGTAGAGAACCCCAGGTAACCCTTCCCACCAGGCAAGATCAGGAGATTCTTCCTTTCAATGAAGGATTGGTGATTAGTGTAATTACGCCTTTCTCAAGCGACACATTATTGTTTTCCGACATCCACGCGAACGAAGTGGCAGGCACAGCTAGTTCAATTCTAAGTATATATAATTATTACACGTTGAAAATACTTTACAATGTTATGATTTTATTGCAGATAATTGTTGTGCTATAAAAACGCAATTCTTTATGCTTTTATAAATCATGGAGAAGGCTACAACCTTCTTATTATCAAGAAAATGGTTCCATACTATTCCATACATTACGACAGTGCAGGCCTAGCCTACAAAATTGCCAATAGTGAGAAAGCCTGACGTTTCTAAAATTACATTAAAGAATTCTGCATTCTGAAAGTTGGCAACGTCGCAAATAGCTGTCAAATATATTTGGCAGTTATCTAATTCCAATTAATCATTAAACTAATAAATAAAATTAGAAATATTGCTCTGTGTTGTACTAAAATATAGATTAAAATTGCAATAATAACACTGGGTAATAAGGTGTTGTAACAGTTTGATGGTATTCAAAATAGCACTTTGATTCTTAGCTAAATATTCAGTGTCACGATATTAGTTATTGTGACGTTGCCAACTTTTTTTAGTTTCCGACAAAAAATTACAAGAAGGGTTCAGAATCAAGCACTGGCTCCATTAGTAAGGCCGTTTATACATTATGCCGTGGCTGTGGGGACGCCGCCTATATTGGTTGCCCTTGGATTTGTATGAAACATTGTTCATGGCGTCAAACATTGTGTGGCGGCGAGTTTTGATAGGTCTTATCAAAACTCGCCGCTGCCGCCGCGGCTCCGTAGTATTCTAAAACAAATGCAAAAGAAAATGGTTCTCTAATGATTCATACATATTTTACAGTGTTGATTTGTTTAAATTAAAATGTACAATAATTTATAGTTCCAAAATATGAACAGACGTTTTTATGAAACTGACAGGCTTCAAAAATTACAAATTATATTTATATATAACTAGTGTTAGGGTTCGCTAATTTACATTTTTATATAATTCTAAGTAAACAAAAAAAGACTAGTTTTCAGACCAATAACTATTTGATTCGAATATTTTATACTGGCAACATTTTGGTTTGTCAGTTGGTCGTTGGATGCTTCTGATTGACTAACCAATGGGAGGCCAGCACTTGTCATCTGTGATTGGTTGACGAAAATCGTCAACCAATCACAGAACTCGATTTTACCGCAAAAATTATCCAAAACCGGGGAGGCGGGAAAAGGTCGGTTGAACATACGGACTCGAGCTATTGGAGAGAGAAGGTTGGGTGGAAGAATAAAGTTGTGTTTCCTGATACCTGGATTTTCTTCATTACCTACTTCATCTAGGCATCCTGAAAGTCTAGTTTCAACCCTTACACTTAGTAATTTTTATATATATATCAGAAGTGACACGCTAACCAAACTTAAAACGTAAGTACACGCCCATGGCTTTTATTATTTAAATCCTGGATTATATTTCTTTTTGTGTTTTATCTTTTCATTATAATTTTATATTTATTTCAAATTTGCGTATTTGCTTAATACTAGTGATGGTACTGAAATCAGTGGTAGTTTAATGCATAACGGTCGTATTACGGAAAGCGTTGAAAATGCGTTTATAGATATACAGTGTTTATACCTACCTATCTAAGTGGCAGCCTCTCGCCCAGAGAGTAGTATATTCCTTGGTGGCTGCTATAAACGTAGTTCGAGACTTAGACAGTGATTCTATTGTTTGTAATGCGACCTACAGTATTTTCTAACGGTTTATTTTATTTATTATTATTATGTTCTATTTTTTTTTTTGTATGTGCGTTGATAAGTGTCTGAAATGATCGAAAATATTACTCTATGGGGGTCTGTAAAAGGGATACAACAATTTTCTTATTTTTGACGCACGTTCCTTAACTATGATGCATTTTTCATCCTTCAATTAAACCGAATAATGTAGTGTTATTCACCATATTTTTGGTCATTGTTATTAACATACCTTTATTTTTCTGCGAGAGTTCAGATCAAGGACGAGCCACTAGGACGCAGAGAACGCTCCAATCGAGACTCCAGTCGGCGTAGACTAGAGACACCTGGTCGAGAGGATTGCTCACGAAGTCGAAGCGGCCTGGGTATGCTCAGCCCGAATCAATCTCGAGCAAAACTTCCTGCTGCGACGGCAGAGGGTGCAGATGCTAGAGCAGGAATTGCGCCGAGAGCGTGAACGACTTCGTGCTACGGAGGACCGTCGTCGATCATCGTCACGACGTGCCAGCGAGCGTCACGAGCCCTCCGGACGTGAGGAAGCAGAGCGTCGGGCAGAGCCACGTGCCGAACAACATGGCTATGCGGGAGAATATGCCAGCGAGCGTCGCGAGCCCTCCGGACGTCAGGAAGCTGAGCATCGGGCAGAGCCACGCGACGAGCAACGTGGCAATGCGGGAGATAAAATATAAGGTCACGTAGTCCATCTTTTTCTAAGAACTATCGGATCTTGGTAGTGTTTTAAAACTGTTGAAAGAGGATCTGTCATCACAGCCACATAACCAGAATG
Organism: Globia sparganii; assembly: GCA_949316385.1. NCBI lineage: Eukaryota > Metazoa > Arthropoda > Insecta > Lepidoptera > Noctuidae > Globia > Globia sparganii. The sequence continues at coordinate 8,632,163 of OX438675.1, read as the reverse complement.
CACAGTTGTCTCAAAAGATAGACCGTCAAAATATATTGCCTAATTTTGACCCTTCAACTAAAAATCAACGTATTGATGGCTAAAAAAAGGTCAACGAATGTGCATCGGTATATAGTTGGGACGACAGGACTACCACTCATTTTGCCATGCAGAAACTCCAAGGCCTGGCTAAAACGTGGTACGAAAGCTTGAATTGATTGTTAGTGCAAATTATACTTTAACCAGGAACTGAAGCCTCTTAAATGATGATGATGTTGGAAATCCGTTGGTATCTTTGGAATACGCGGAATGTGTGAGAGCTATCCGGCTGCGGGCCCGCTGATGATGGTGGCTACAATGACATTGTCTCGAAGTTCTTTGATTAAAACTCTTGTGCTATTACACAGCTTTTGAGGGTTAAAATTTCTTTATATCGTTACGGGGATTTAACCTTTTGACCGCCACGGTCGTGTATAGACGACAAATGAAAACGTGCCTAAAACGCCACCGTCGGCTAATGGTGTTTTCTTGTCGGCATTAGCCGACGGTGGCGTTTAGGGCACGTTTTCATTTGTCGTCTATACACGATCGTGGTGGTCAAAGGGTTAAAGAGTTTAAAAATTCTTGAGGGCAGTGTACAGTGTCCTCGATGTTGCACACTGTGTCGATGGACTTGTAGCATTTAATGTTTCCTGTTACTTTTTTGTAGTATAATAATTATCATTAATTTCATTAACCGAATCATTTCGTGGTGACACTATTGCTCTGAAACAAAGCCAATTGTAGTTCCTTGTAGGTAGATTTTCGATTTCGGGATAAACAGTAATAATAAGATGTTCTAAGCTGTGAACAATTTGACCTAATCCATTATCTAATACTACTTGGTCGAACCGTTCGCGTATTGTATTTTTATACTCGTGATTATATACCGTGATTTTATACCGCTACATATATACCCTTGATGATAAAACTATTTATTTGAATAAGAATATTAATTCTATACGACACGAATGTAACCAATTTTTGTTTCTACCGGCGATCTAAATAAATTTTAGAACACAAAAGCTATCTACCACCCAAACTATAATCATAATGAATTGGCCGCAACCCTCTACCGTATGTCATGACGTAGCACTTGCTCGTATTAAAGAATGATTTATTCATAATGCTCCAATCGTGGATGACGTTAATATCCCTTTGTAGGAGTTTGCAATCTTCATCCGTTCGGATTTGTGCGACTAACTTAAGGTCATCAGCATATAGCAGGCATTTAGCAAACTTAACATTAGTTATGAGGTCATTGATCATAATAAGGAACAGAGACGGTCCTAACTCGGATCCCTGACTTACGCTCGAACGTGTATTATAAGTCTTCGACTCGAAGCAACCATGTCTTACAAACTGCTTGCTATCGCGCAGATAGTCGGAAAAGAAGTTAAGAAGACCGGGCGAGAAACCGATGGCCCCCAGTTTTGTCAAAAGTACATCGTTGTCAACTCTGTCGAATGCTTTACGGAAATCAAAATACAGAGTATCAACCTGCCTACCGACGTCCAAGCCACGGGATATATAGTCTACGTGAATAAGTAAATTTGAATTTACGGAGCGACCTGGCCGAAAACCGTGTTGGGCGTCAGATAAGGACATATTCACGCGTTTGTAAATGAAAGCGTGGAGTATATGTTCAAAAACCTTAGCAATGGTTGGCAGGATAGCGATGGGTCTGTGTTTCTCTACTGATGTTTTGTTACTGGTTTTAGTGATGGGCGTGACTCGTGAAGTTTTCAGTTGCTCAGAGTATACGCCGAACTGGAGGGCTAGGTTAAAAACATGACATAGAGGGACTGCCAAAATATCATGACATCCCTTAAGGGTAAAGGCTGGAATGTTGTCAGGGCCAACCGAGCTACAAGGCTTCAGTTTAGCAATCGCCTTAACTACATCCAGTGGGGTTAAAAAGGGAAGAGGAATATTATCTCCCTCACTGCTCACATTTACTTTCCTAGGGGTAGAAACACGCTAGAAAAATACTGAGCAAATGCCTCGGCCGCTATGACACCCGAACAAGTCTCATCATTGTACACCACGTTTGGCTCGAAGCCGCCCTTTGATCGCAGGCTAGAAATATATTATGCTGCCAGAACTGTCGCGGAGTTTTGCCTATATTATTTTCTAAGGCACAACAACAACAATAAACAATATAATCTGTAGGCGTCCTTGGTTCTTATTTTGAGATTCGATCGCAGAGCACTAAACTCGGCATATATAAGATCGCAGCTTGAAACTTTCCATTTATTATGTAATTTGGTTTTACGTTGTACTCAACGTAAAACCAAATTACTTTTACTATAATTATCTTTAGTAAACCAGACTGGATACTGTCTGTTTCCAGCGATCAGTCTCTTCTTCTTTGGAATGGAAGAATCAAATAGGTTATACATTATTCTGTAAAACTCACCAGCAGCGGAGGGTGCGTCATTGTAGCGAAGAACGTCTTGCCATGGACCAGAATGGATTAAATCGCTTAAAAGTAACCGCTTAACGGAATTCCAATCTCCACTACGATCAATGTTGCTGGGGTCCAATTTTTCACTATTCTGCGATGTGATGATAATCGCAATATATAACGGTCGGTTATACAAGTCGATTGGAACCAGATCTGTACCTTTCACATGTTCGCAGCTTACTTCGCTACCCTCCCGAGCCAACAGTAAACTTGCTCCCACGCATAATCACCACATCATTCGTCTCAGCCAGACTACAAAAGCTTAAGAAATAATAGTAATAATTATTAATATTCACAGATGCACTTTTTAAGTTAAGGTCACCTAAAATTATTATCATTCCATTCAAATTGGAGATGATGCTCTTAACTTTACAGTACCACGTCATATATTCATCGTCAGTTGCAGTGGGCTTGTACACAACACAAACAGATGTGTTAGAGCTTTAAATTGTGATCGAAGCCCATAAATCTTCGCCAATTTGTTTAGTTGTTAAGGCGTGATTGATTCACAGACTCGTAAAAATACGGACCTCAACATTAATTTTAGGTATTAGTAGTGGTAACGCCATCTCTTGAGATTTTTAATAACAAATTGACATCACCCCTGGATAGTTCTTCATTTGACGTAATTGTCAGAACAGGCGATCATATCTCTTTCTCCCTCCCAAGCAAAGCACGCCTACCCCTAATTGGCCAAGTCGTGGGAGTTCCGTTACGTCGGTCGTGCCGCGTAGCCGTGCCACAGCGCTGCGCGCACGCCGCTCCGCATACTTAATCCGCTTCCGCAAGAAAACTGTGATTGAACTAAAAACAACCGCCTGCGGGTGTGATTGAGTGATTGGTGCATGAGAGACTCCTGTGATCAGCTTCAAAGCAGGATCGCCACTATCGCCAGCCGCCATTTTCGACGCTAACACGTCGTGTCGCGAGGGATGTTGTAAGGTAAGGCGTGCTCTTCTTGTATTCCTCCCAATTGATCGCCCGTTCATCACCTAATTTCTGTCTAGGCGAACACCGCCAACCTTTCTAATACAGTCCACTTAAAAATAAAAACAATTTTTCGAATCGCCTAGATAATTTGGTAATTTTCCATACCAAGTAGAATAGGATAGGATATCGGTTATGGCCAATAATTATCTTGTACTAAGTGGATAGAAGGAGTTCAGAACACAGATAGATACACCTAGATAATGCAAGAGCAACTACTAAAATCGCACCAACTTACGTTCAAAAATCGTAAGCCGCCATTTTCGCTCTCAGTCCTGTGTATTGCTGGCTGGGTGAGCGTGAGTGAGAAAAAACGTTTGTGACATCATAGTAGGTATTAAAAAAAAATGGTGCGCTTGGTTTTCATACAGATCGTGATACTTGCGTTATCTAGGTCTATCTATATCTGTGGTTCAGAAGCATTCCAAATGAAAAAGGTTTTAAATAAAACAATGTTCGATAACAAAATTCGTTATTTCCACACCAGAATTACTGATGCTTAAATTACAGTTCTATTTCAAAGGAAATTACACAAACTAGATGATAGAAACTGAGTTCCATTTCAATAAAATTTACCTTGACTGTGTGCGTGTACTTTACCTATGTTCTTAATTCTAAACTAATGTGGTGTCCAATCACTGGTTTGAAAATTAAATCACATTTGCATTGTACGTTTCTGATGTCGCCGGTGACGCGGTACCGCCGCAAAACATACGCCAAAGTCGTCTTCATAGTCATCATGGCGTTTTGTTTACCTGAAAATATATAACGTAAATACGAAACAAAAAACGCATATTTTTGAAGAAAGTGATTTTACCAAGCTGTAGGAAACTATCTGCAATTGTCTATCTATCTACTAGCTGATGCCCGCAATAGGGAATATGCATGTATTATATTAATACTTTTATTCGATTTATTCCAGTAATCCCCAGCGATAAATCCCCACTCGATAGTTTACATCGCCATGTAATAGTAAAAACATTCAACGCCAAAAAAGCATTTGAAAGTACTTAAGTTAAAAAAACTTCCAACAGACATGGGCACCTTCAACGCCCTTCATTTTGGCACGCTTTTTGTGTGACGTCATAGTCTATGAATGACATTCACAATGGACTAAATCGCAAACACTCAGATATTTTATTGTTGTCATAGACTTTCACATCACATTAGCACTGACTATGGCGTCGTCTTTTAAATATTTTAATTTCCATAATCAAAAATATGAAGTAAGACATAGTAAGTAAGTAGGTTTATTTTAAAAAAATACGAGTAAATGGCCCTTAATTAAGTCACATGTATGTATATTCCCTATTCCTCTGCGTATAGTTTGTACTTAATTAGGTACTGTTATTTAATTTCCATCTTGAGCATTCAGAATGACATGTAGCCTATGTCCTTCTCCAGGTTTCAGGCTTCCTCTTCGTCTCATTACGAACGTTTCAGTGGTTTAGTGGTGATAGTGAACCAAACAGACAGAGCAAGAGTTACTTTTGCATCTATAAGTTGTTAAATGTGATTAGATACCGAGACAGTTTCGCTTGCCGATACTGAAGGTGGCAAATGCGTTAGGGTTGTCAGGCAAGGTGGCAGGATCCAGCCATCGCTCCGGCTTGAACTCATTCGCGTCTGAACCCCACGTACGGTAACGGTTCATACCATACAGCGAAATCACGAATTGACTACCAGCTGGCAATGTGTAGTCCCCTGAAATGGATGTTATTATTTTATTATTGTCATAAAAATATATCATGAAATTTCGACTTGGAAAAAAAAATTATGGCCATCTACAATACTTGGATATGAGTCGTCAGTGTCAGCACGTATCGCATCAATGTGAAAAGATGTGGCACCTGTCCTGAGCGAGGAGCATGACGTACTGTGCAAGTACTCCAGCACCCCATTCAAAGGTATATAAAGAAAACCGTGTGGGTTTAGTCAGTAGCAGACTGTCAGACCCCTTCACCTACCCTAGAGCGGGGGATTTTTATGAGCATTTTCATAAGCAATAAAAATGTGACATGTGACATCATGATTTTGATTGTTTCTTTCTGGTTTTCCGATTATAAACTTTGAGAAGTGAATTTGATAAATAGAACACCACACAGCACAGCACTGCGTAGATGTTCATTAGTCGTCTTCAATATGTGGGCTATACATACTTAGCTTCACTGCTGATTGACCGCATTTTCCAATTCTTGGAACTGGAGGGTACAATCTCAAGGTCTCTTTCAACACCGCTTCCAAATACACCAGCTTTGGTAGATCGTGTCTGGTAAAATCTCTGTCGGGATCATCGAGAACTCCTTGCAGTCTGCAAAAACATTTAAGTAAAAGAAAGTTGTTTACTAGATTAATTTAATAAACAAAGTGTTTATTATTGATATCCCATAAGTCTAGGAGGTCATTGTACTCATCATTATGAACAACTTTTACTATGGGACCAAACCTGAAATTGCGAAAAGAAAATCTGGTGTTCCCTACATTTATGTTCGCATAACTCTTCAAAATGTAGGGAACATCAGATTTTTTTTTCGCGATTTCGGGTTTTGTCCCATAGTGAAAGTTGTTCATAATGATGAGCACAATGACCCCCTAGAGTTATGGGATATCAAAAAAAACACATTGTATAAGATGAAATTGAAAACTTGCGACAAATTGAAATAGGATTTGCAGTAACTGTTACATCTTCTAATATATAAAAATCTCGTGTCACAGTGTTTGTTATCGAACTCTGCCGAAATGGCTTGACCGATTTTTATGAAATTTTTTGTGTATATTTGTTAGGTCAGAGAATAAATAGGTCTTAGGCAATTTTTTTTTGCAAAATAGCGTTTTCGGGGTCAGTCTTTATAAATTTTCATTTTGCAAATCTAAATTCTTGAAAAAAATCTTGTAACTATCGTCTTAGATAGCGCAAACTAAGCTATGCCTTCAAGTAGACACGAATTAGATACCGTCGACCCAGTATTTTTATTTTAATCAAAATTATCAAAACAAATTATTAAAGTATTGCAGGTAACATACATCTAACGTCATCTATAGTTACACGTGTACAATACTATGTCATTACACCTAGAAGATAGCAAATATGAAAAGACGCCAGCATATCAAGCTACTACAATCTGTCAAATTTCTTTAATAGAGATTCAACTTTACCTAAAGCTTATGGTTCAAAGTTGATTGGGAAAATTTGACAGGTTCGAGTAGCTTGATATGCTGCTACCCCAATCTGTCAAATTTCTTTGATAGATTTTCAACTTTAGCTCAAAGGAATAAGGTTCGTATTCAATTGGGAAAATCTGACAGATTGGGGTAGCCTGATGTGCTGGCCTCTGTACATTGTGATTGTCATGGACAACTAACGCCATCTATGATCATCTTGTGGAACAATTACAACTACAGAATAATATGTCACTGTGTCGATATTGTGCACACATGTTACCATCCTCGGGTTTACAAGCACCGACGATTCAGAACAAAAGTCAGTTCACTAGCTAGTGAACTGACTAAAGGTTCTGAGTTCGGTAGCCATGCAACTAAGGCCGCCATCACACGGACTGCACCACAACAACCGCACGAAGTCGCTATATTAAACTGCATGCAGTTGTCTGCAGTCGGATCTGACTTCACGCAGTTGACGCCAAGCATCTAGACCTAGAGCTAGCAAATCCGTCTGACTTTTTTTGTTCGTCCATGCTACATACCGATTAATTTAACATTGTTTAGTACTATCACAAATCTTTATTATAAGAAGATAATAGAAAATTGTAAACTTACCAATTGCATCTTTTTTCTTATTATGCTTTTCTGCTAAATTTGGTATCATTTACCCAATCATTATTGCGCTTTATTTTGTCACTATATTCTTGAGTTTTATAATTCCATATGCTGACTTTACTTTTTATTAAAGAAATAAAGAAGTCGGTGTCGAAACCCATTTTTCAAACCGTTCGACGCAACCGACGGGCTCCAGGACTAACTGCATCCGAATGGCGGTGGACAGCATGCGGCGACACTTCACAACTGTAGCCGACCGCGCGAAGTTGAAGGCACGACTGCATACAGTTATATTGACTTCACTCGGCTGTAGCCGACCGCGTGCAGTTGATATCATGACTGCACGAAGTCGAACTTATGTACAACTGCATGCAGTTAAATATATCGACCGCGCGCGGTCGCTGCGATGCAGTCCGTCTGATGTCAGCCTAATTCTAGTAAGCCTATCTCCTCACTTAGGGTTACCACACATAAATATTATTGTACCGCATAGGGTTAATGTTCTTAACCAGTGCTTTTGGCTAACACGATGATAAGGTTGAAAACGAATAAGTTAGCAAAGCTTATAGTAGCATACTTACTCTTTGATAATTTTGGCTTGGACATCTGGATATGACCCAATTAAAACCAAACAGAACGTCATGGCCATAGTTGAAGAATCATAAGCGGCTCCTATGATAGTGTCCAAGTGTTCCCTGATCTCTTCATCCGTGAAGGTATCTTGTTTTGAACCTCCTTCCAGTAATTGATCTAAGACGGACTTGTAACCTGAAATGATTTATTTTGCTTTCATACTGTTGTTATACCCCAGTAATATTAGTAATATTTAGCCCGAACTCGGGTCTTAGATCACCACCAATCACGATTAGTAATCGTGCTTGCGACGTCATTTTTAGACCAACGTCATGGCAAGTTGTCGCTTTTCTCTCCTATATACAGATTACTCAGTAATCTAGCTAGGAATTTACACATCAAGCTACTACAATCTGTCACATTTCTTTAATAGATTTTCAATTTTATTGCTAAAGGATAATGGTCAAGCTTGATTGGGAAAATTTGACAGCCTCGGGTAGCTCGATCTGCTGGCGTCTGTACCTACACCATGTTATTAATAATGCATACTTTCTAGGTTCCTCATGTACTACAAAACCATATGAACCTTAATAAATTATAATTATTATTATACAACAGTTAGTTAAGTACTTAATAAATATTTAATAATAGATAGGTCTATTATTAAATATTTATTAAGTACTTACGTAGAACTACATATTTCTTTACCTGGTGTGGCCTCCTTTAGAATAGAGTCTGAAGCAATGTTTTGTTTCAGTTCTGATTTACGTTTTTTGATAATCTGAAAAAAGGGTACACGTTTAAAGAGTATGAATAGGTGCGACATTATTTTTGCAGATATAAATACAAACATGATCGAGTGGTCCACAAGTAAGTATTATTTGTTTTGTTTATATTTACGTTATTATAAGTCACAATAAAATTTATTAATTTATTTAAATACTAATTAAATAATAACTTATAATTTTTTATTTTTTTATTTTAATAATCACCGTCTGCGTTATGTTTTTCAAAGTTTTTATTATTTCATCTTGTTTCTTCTTCATAGTACTCATATTGAATATAAATGGCAAATGCAACCAAACTGTTGTAAATCTTTTCTCGAGCAAAGCGAAAAAATCGTCAGTTCCATTGGCATAGTTTTTAAGAGTCACCTCCTCCTCCTTGTCGTAAGATTTAAGTCCGATCGTTGTTTCTGTGAAAAGAACACATAGCATTATTTTCCCTTTATTTAATCATTCTGAGCAATATTAACATTCGGAATAGACAGTTAGCCACTTTGGGCTGGGGGGCCGCAACGCATCTGTGATGCATTACCAGGGGAAACCTTCGTAGTTTAAGAACGTTTACAATTTGATCTCAGTCTCAATTTGTCAAAAATACCTATAATTTCCCTACATTTTGACAAGTTTTTGACATTTATCGTTGCCGAGATGAGACTGCAACTATATTTTGAACGTTTTAAATTACGAGAATTGGCCTTCAGGTTTGTTTGCAAAATCTACAGTAAAAATATATATTCAAAAATACTTACTGTATACAGTTCTAAGTACATTATTTAACAAGTATGGTATCACATCAAATGGATCTTTTCCTGCTTCTGGAGCTAGTTCAGAAACAAGACGTCTTGCTTGTTTGCTATATTCTTGCACATACGTGTTCAGTATTTGCTGGTTGAATGCTGGATTTAGTAGTTTACGGTGTGGCTTCCATGTTATTGCTAAAAAGAGGAACATCTATACCTTCTATCGTCATCATCATTTCACTCGAAAGACGTCCACTGCTGGACACTGGCCTACTCCAAGTACCTCTACTTCGACCGGAAACAGTGGAGTAATAGGTAGTCTCCCGAAATTTGTATGGAAAAATATTGACTAGTGGCACCTTAACTGTTGTTGCCAATAAAACGGTTATAGGATATTTCACAGATTTTGAAAAAAATATATAGACAGCACAAAAATGGGCAATTTTCAGACTAAAAAAAATTGGATGAAAATAGATCTTGTTTCTTAAAAGGATTAAAAGTAAAAAAGTCAGAAATCGCAAAAAAAAAATCCCATACATTTCGTAGGAACTGAGACTGAGATGAGAGAGAACTATATTACACCAGTTTACGACAACAGTCTAATTATTCTATTACTTCGCTGGGCTGAATAGGTAAAGAATATAGTAAATAACGATATAACTTAACCTTGTAAATGATAATCATCCTGAAATACCTGTAAGGAGGACAATATTCGGCTATTTTAGTTAACTTGCAACAAAGCAAATATTTAACTTAAAAGTTCGACAACTGGGTGCTTTGCAAACCTTTCTTCAATTCCCATCAATTTAATCGATATGTTTTATGCTTCCTTACTTAGATTTTGCTATATTATTAAACCTACGATAGTTCGTAGAACGCACACAGAAAAATATTGAGTTTAGGCCTCTTGTGTCAGCGGGGAAGGTAGTGTCCATTCTGTACTAATATGAATTCTGTATCTAATATGAATTAGATACCGCACCTCACCCCGCACTTCGAGGTATTCGTCGCTGAATCTTTAGCTAGGACGCTCACATATAGAACCGCAGCACTGGGCCTCAAGTCTGCTATTACAATAGTATCAGAATGGTCTACTCGTATCATTGATTTCATAATTGTTGATTTTGACAAATTTGGTAATCTAATAATATAATGGCGTCATTATGACTTTCCAATGGTCAACCACTGACACTCCATTGAAAGAAATGGCATAAAATGGTAATCTCGTTGTTCTTTTGATTAAGGTGGGTTTTCGATTAGCAGGAATTTGGTAACTTAAAATGCGTATATGCTTTATGACTGTTTTAATGCGACTAAATGTGTTGGGGACCTGCATACATTAATAAACACGTAGCAATCTTCTTATAATATAGATATAACATGCCGCCCACCAAAAGGACTTACATAGTACTTTTATTAATCTAATACGTTAACATAACTTTAAATATTTACTCTAACATAAACTAATCTACTCAGTAACAATTGGTAAAGGGCATAACTTTGAACAACATCTCTTAACTACACTGTTGCCACTTTTTATGCTCTAGACTCTGGTTATGCCATCTTGACCAGGATGTTTGTCTATGACACGACCCAAAGAAAATTTGCCAGGCGGTAATCCGTCGGTTTTTATTAAAACAACATCTCCAACCTTGAATTCTTCTGCTTTTTTTAACCAAATGGGACGTTGTTGCAATCGTGTAAGGTATTCTTGTTGCCAACGTCGCCAGAAATCGCCAAGTAATTTTTGGGTGTATTGCCATCGGGACAAGGAATGAATCCTTGTATCTTTGAAATCAGGTGACGGTACAACGATAGGGGCTTCGCCGATTAAAAATGTCCAGGTGTTAGTGCTTCTATGCAGTCTGGATCCTTGTCATTGATAGGACACAATGGCCTAGAATTGAGACAAGCTTCAATTTGACACAGCACCGTGGTCATTTCTTCATAGGTGAGATTAGTGGTGAGCACGCGTTTCAAATGGTGTTTTACAGATTTTACACCCCACTCCCACAGGCCTCCAAAATTTGGTGAGTATGCTGGTATGTAATGCCATTGTGTTCCTTCTAGTGCCAATGTGTTTGATATGTCACCTTCAAAGACCAGATTTGCTTCTTTCCATGCGGCCCTCAGTTCTTTATTGGCCCCAATAAAATTTCGGCCCTGGTCACTCCATAGATCGCTACATTTTCCTCTTCTGGAAACAAAACGCTTGAATGCAGCGATAAAAGCCTCAGACGATAAATCGCTAACAAGCTCAAGGTGCATGGCCTTGGTTGACATGCATATAAATACACAGATGTATGCTTTCTGAGTTCTCATGCCTTTTCTTTTGGACATGCTTATTTGAAACGGGCCTGCAAAATCAATTCCGCTATGTATGAAAGCTCGAGCAGGAGTTACTCTCGCTTTAGGCAGGTCACCCATTATCTGTGTCCTTGATCTTGCTCTGAGTCTAGCACATACTAGACACTTGTGTATGCATTTTTTTATAAGTGCCTTTCCTCGTACGACCCAATACTTTGAGCTTACGTAACTTAACATAAGTTGAACACCGCCATGCAATGTGTGGGCATGTGCATCTGCGATAATCAAAGGTACCAACTCGTTCTTGTTTCCCAATATAATGGGATGTTTAACCTGCTCATTCAAGTTTGCGTTACGAATTCGGCCGCCCACCCTGAGGATACCGTTTCCGTCAAGGTAAGGATTCAAGGTTTTAATTTTACTTTCTCCTTTTACAGCTTTATTTAATTTTAGTCTTAATATGTCTTCTTTAAATTCTTCTTGTTGTGCTAATGCATGCATTGCATGCATTTTATTAAAGATTTTTCTAATTCCTTTGTAGTAAAACCCTTTTCCGTGTTTACTAAGCTTCTTTTAAAATTTAAAAATCTTCTACGATAGGTTATCACTTTTATCAATTCTCTTAGATTATCGAATTCTTTAAATTGTATCTTTAGATTTTCTTCAACTTCTATTTTCAAATTTGCTTGTATTTTATTTTTCTTTTCTAATTCTGTAGATGTGTTTTCTTGTTTTAATCTTATTTCTGTTTCAGAGAGCCAAGCTGGACCCTTCCACCACAAATCGGACCTTTTCAGATCGACTAGTAACATGCCCCGGGACCCATTGTCTGCAGGATTATCTTCAGATGAGACATGAAACCACCGATTGTTGTTTACATTTTCAACGATTTCTACAACCCGGTTCGCTACAAATGTTTTCCATTTGTGGGGATCGCCAGATAACCATGCAAGGACCACAGTTGAATCTGTCCATGCATAGATGTTTGATGTAGGGATTCGCATGGCGTGTTCTATTTGCTTAAGCAACCTGGACAACAACAGCGCTCCACACAGCTCCAACCGCGGTAAGGAAACAGTTCGTAGCGGTGCCACTCTAGTCTTTGCCGCTATCAGTTTTCTTGACACCGAGCCATCTCGCAACTTAATTCGGACATAAGCTACTGCTGCATATGCTCGCGTGGAGGCGTCGCTGAAGCCATGGACTTCAATATTTTCTACATCAACACTTAATGTGCCAAGCCATCGATCAATATATATTTCTTTTACTTCTTCAAAGTCTTCACGAAGAGTCAACCACTCGTCCTCCAGGTGTTGGCTTATCATGTCGTCCCAGCCAACATTTTCCAGCCATAACCTCTGTATATGCATTTTAGCCAAGATTAAACTCGGAGCAATCCATCCCAGCGGATCGAACATTTTTTGCATATCTGATAAGATCGTTCGTTTTGTGACATTATCTGACATCAGAGGTAAGTTTATTTTATACTGAAACTGATCTGTTCCTAGATTCCAGATCAATCCTAGGGCTTGCACAGTTCCCTCCAATTTTAAATCTAAGTGTACTCGAGTTGCTCTCTTCTTTGCTTCTATAGATTGCATAAACTCAGTAGAGTTGGAAGACCATTTTGATAATATGAAGCCACCCTTTTGTAGTATATAAGAAACTTCTTGAGCTGTCTGTATGGCCTTCTCTGCAGTGTCATCACCAGATATTAAATCATCCATATAGAAGTCAGCTTTAATAATGCGTACAGCCTTTGGGTGATTTTGACCTTCATCTTCAGCCACTTGATGAAGAGTTCTTACTGCTAGATGGGGTGCTGACGCTGTAACAAACGTGACACGAAGCATACGGTATTCTTTGATCGGATCTGACTCTTCCTCTCTCCACAAAAGGCGTTGATATGTATCGGCGTCCTGTTTATGTAGTAAGACTTGCAGATACATTTTTTGTATGTCACTTGCATAGCAGACGCGATATAATCTCGATCTCATAACAATATCTCTAAGGTCATCTTGCAGCTGAGGACCTACAAGCAGTTCATCGTTGAGAGATACGTGATTCGATCCTTTAGCTGAAGCATCAAACACAACGCGTGTCTTCGAGGTTTCCTTTTCGACGCGGACAACGGCGTGATGAGGTAAGTCTAAGTACACCGCTTTGTTTTTCTTAGTTTCTTTTTCAGGTATTTATTCCATGTAATTTGACTTTATATATTCTTGCATGGCTTTTTGGTAGTCTTCTTTTAGCGTAGGTGTTTTTTTTAATCTTTTTTCTAGCTGTAGTAATCTATACCTTGCTATTTCTTTTGTGTTTCCGTTAGGAGATATGGGGTTATCGGTTTTAAAAGGTAACTTTACTATGTATCTTCCTTCGTTTGTTCTTGCATGAGTATTTTCATATATTGTTTCACATAACCTTTCTTCTCTTGTTAACTTTCTTTTATTTTCAGTGTCAATTTCCCAAAGAGATTTCAATAGGTTCTCTCTCTACTTCTATTTGCTGATGAAGGACCAGAAAAGATTCCTCTTGTAAATTGGTGTTGATTTCTCCAAACAAGATCCACCCCAGGTTTGTTTCTTGGGCACACGGAGACCCGGGAAGACCCTTGATCAATTGTTGTTGCACAATTTGTGCATACTCTTTGACACCTAGAAGCAAGTCAATATGACCCGGTGTGTGATAGTTTGGGTCAGCCAAGTTGAGTCCTTCTAGGTGTGGCCAAGGTGTGACAGTAACAGCTTTGGAGGGGATTCTCGTGGTCAACTGTTTACTCATGACGTATGCTTGTATGTTGATCTCGAAGCTTGAGTTCCATCGAGAACCAATCCTGAGTTGCACCACGTGATCGACGTTGCACCACGTGGTCCTTGTGGATCCCACCCCAATTATATTTCCTCTTGCTGCATGCCTGGTTAGTTTGAGCATTTGAGTCGCCTTCTCGCTGATAAAAGACGCCTGCGAACCTTGGTCCACTAGCGCACGTAGAACAACAGTGTGATTATGCTCGTTCCTTGCTAAAACTGTTGCCGTGGCCAGTAGCGCTATACTTGTACTTTGTTTGGCACTGTGATGCGATGCGATCGTAGTGTTAACTATTTCCTCTTTCTCTTCTACACTGTGTTGTGACGCATTCGGTTGTTTAGAGTCCTCAGTTTGTACCGAAGCAGAATCCTTATTCCGGTGTAGCAGAGTATGATGACGACGACTGCATAAGTGACAGGTCATTTGCAATTTACATTTATATGCGGAATGGCCTGGTACCAAACAATTAAAGCAAAGTTTGTTTGACTTAACATATTCAGCCAATCGATTCTGGAAAAATCTCACCGTGAAAAGTTAAGTGAAGTGAGCTTAGAGTGAGCTGTCAAGAGTATCAATCCCTAGCATCACTATGACACTGACAGCTCACTCCACGCTCGCTTTACCTAAGTTTTCACGGTGAGATGGTTACAGAATCGCACTGCTGATCTCTCAGCAGGTTGCAGTTTGATGAAGTCCTTACAATGGCATAAAGTGTGTTTTTCTTTACATAGCACGCATGTTCTATCTGCTGACGATGGTGATGTGGTGGATGTAGCAGTTACAAGTTGTGACCGTTCTTTTACAGGCTTTTCACGGGCGCCTGATGTTGACATTATAAGTTCTAACGTACGGTATCTTGATTGCAGAAACTCCTTCAAATCATTCCAGGTAGGTAATTTATCATCTTCATTTGTGCTAACAGATTGTTCCCACTCTTTATGAGACTCAGAGTCCATTTTCTGTATCACAAGAAAAATAATTATAGGATCCCATGAGCTCGTAATTACATTTAAGTTTTGTAAGTTGTTCAAACAATCCGTTGTGATGTCTAATAAATTCTTTAATTGATTTGCAGATTGAGTCGTTATTTTCTTTTGATAAAATAATTTCTTTAACACTGAATTGATAATCAATCTTTTATTCCCATACCTTGATTTGAGAACAGTCCATGCTTGTTTGTCTCTCTGATCACGAAACAGCACAAATGATAAGATTCCCCTTAAAAAACCAAACGATAAAAGATGCAATTTATTACGTTTGCAAAAGAGATTACAATGTCCATAATATACACAAGTTCAAGAAATGTCTACAAAGTTTGTCTTGGTCAGAAGTATACATAGAAAAAGATGCAAACATAGAATTTAATAATTTTCATGAGCTAATGTGTCTCTTTTACTATCTATGTTTTCCGAAAATAAAGATAAAGATAAATCAAAACAAAACAGTAAAACAAACATGGATAAGTAAGGGCCTAAAGCAGAGTTGTAAAACTAAGAGATTTTTGCGTTATCAATATTATAAGAAAAAAAAACCAACCCAACAAAACTAGATACATGAAATACTCAAAAATATTACAAAAATGTATCTTTAATGCCGTAAGAAATGCTAATATAAAATATATGAATAAATATCAGAATACATGTAAGGCTACATGGACAGTAATAAAAAAGGAAATACATAATGCTAGTCCTAAAAACAACATAGAATCTATTAAAATTAATAATAATATACTTACAGATCCAACAGAAATAGCCTCTACTTTCAACGATTTCTATCTTAATCATAGTCCCACACAGCAAAGTATAAATAGTCATGGTAATGAAAACATAATACCTAGCTCAATGTTCCTCGTTCCAATGTCAGAAAGCGAAGTAGAACAACATATTATGTTATTAAATAACACTACCTCAGAAGGCTACGACGAACTTAGCACTAGAATTATTAAGAAATATGCTAAGGAAATAAGCGGCGTTTTAACGCATCTTATAAATTTGTCTTTCATTCAAGGAGTGTTTCCAGATAAGTTAAAAATATCAGTAGTAAAACCACTTTCTAAAAAAGGTGAAAAACATGATGTTAACAACTATCGCCCAATAACCTTAATACCAATTATTTCAAAAATCTATGAAAAATGCATGTATAAAAGGCTTATTAATTACTGCGAAAAATTTAATATCATTAAGAAAGAGCAATTCGGTTTCCAAAAAAATAAATCAACAACTTTAGCTATATTTTCACTCTTGAAAGCGGTACTGACTAATATTAACAATAATCAACTAACGACGGGCTTATTTTTTGATTTATCTAAGGCGTTCGACCTGGTCTCGCATAACATGCTTGTTCAGAAATTAGAGACTATAGGAATTAGAGGACCTCCACTGCAGTGGATATCGTCATACATATCCGGCCGACAGTAGTGTGTTACTATCACTAATATTAATGCTAAGAAGGATATGGTTTCATACCGCTCTGAATTTAAAAATACCAAACGCGGCGTTCTTCAGGGCAGCATATTGGGCCCGATTTTGTTTCTCCTTTATGTTAATGACATTGTTAACGTGACTAATCATAAATGCTTTCTGTTTGCTGATGATATTTCGATAATTGTTTCTACTGATAAAAAATGTAAATCAATAGTTGATCATGAAACAGATATTAATAATACAATAGAAAATCTTATACAGTGGCTTAATAATAATAATTTATCTATTAACCTTAATAAATCAGTATATGTACAATTCAATAAATCTTATAATAATAAATTTAATTTTAAAATGAATATATCAAAACTTCAACAAGTAGCACAAACTAAGTTTTTGGGAACGATTATAGACGAGTATCTAGACTGGAAAGCTCAAATCGATAGTGTATGTAATAAAATCAATAAATTCGTATACGCTCTTAGACGGATTAAAAATATTACAAACATTAAAACAGCTGTAATGTCCTATCGTGCATATGTGGAGTCCTCGCTACGATATGGACTAATTGTATGGGGAAATAGTACCGACCATAACAGAGCATTTATCGCTCAAAAGAAATGTATTCGAGCTATTCAGGGCATTCCACCGGACGTATCTTGTCGACCAATATTTAAAAAACTCGGTTTGCTACCCCTACCCTCACTATATCTATATGAAACATGTATGTTTGTACGGAAACACAAAGATTTATTCAGAGCAGCAGCGGAAGTAAGCTCTAGGAATCGGCGTGACAAATGTAGACTTGTTTTAGATGATTTCCCTCGATTAACTAAATATAGTAAAAGCTGTGTAGCTATGACTGTACGTATATATAACAGATTACCATGTAAGCTTAAATTACTAAATAGCAGACTGTTCAAAATTCACTTGTTTAAATGGCTAAATGATAATAATTTTTATAGCATTAAGGAATACTTTGAACATAAGTTGTACTAATCATTTTGCATGCTTTCGCCTTAAGCAAAACATGTATGATCTTATCCTTAACTCATGTAACACCTTTGTATACCATGTTTTATGCAAATAAATAAATACAATACAATACAATACAATAAAATTACTTTGTGTAATTTGAATAGGCTTCAATAATGTTTCGGCCTCACCGGTAACACTGCTCTTTAAATAGTGTAACTTCTGAACGTCACTGATCGCTGTGTTTTCATGTACTAATGAAATAAATAAGTCCTGGAACGTAGGCCAATCTTCATAATTCCCACTAAAACTCGGTAGTTGTATCCTCGGCAGCCTAACTAGTTGATCATTGTTCATATTACTTGCAAACGAATCACTTTTCGATGACGTAGATGTGTGCGCGGACGCTGCATTGATCGTCAACAAAAGGTCTTGTAAATCGGCTAACAACACAAGATATAAGTCTTCGTATATAAAGAAATCTTCGTTAACAAAGTAGTGTAAAGTTTGTTTCTGTTCTTTCGGTGTTATCTTTACTAATTGTTGATGAGTTTCCCTGAATGTTGTCCAATATTGTTCTATACATCTTATTCTTGCTTCAACATAACCTTTTGTCAACCTGGATTTAGGACATTTCTTCAAATTGACTTGTGTTTTTTGTAATAATGCAGCTGTGTCTTCTAAAACGTTAATTAACTCTGCCGTAGTACTCATCGCACCTTTTTTACTTGCTGTTATTCACTAATCACTTCTGGAATGCAGCTCGCTATTGTTCGCACCGGCCGCCCGATATCTTCGATAACTTGTATTTTTCGTAATTAGTCCGGCTCGATTTTGACCACTATGTTCTTTTGATTAAGGTGGGTTTTTGATTAGCAGGAATTTGGTAACTTAAAATGCGTGTATGCTTTATGACTGTTTTATTGCGACTAAATGTGGTGGGGACCTGCATACATTAATAAACACGTAGCAATCTTCTTATAATATAGATATAACACTCGTACATAATGACAAATGAATAAATGTAATGTTTATTGCTATTTACGAACTTCTTACTACTTCAGATTGCAAACACTAATGCATAATATGTAAAAATATTATATATTAAATGAAATCTAACATAGTTTTTCTCAGACTATTGACCAACCAAGATCGACCATTATGAATTTAGCAGATTACGAACTTTTAGCAAAATGACAATGGGATCGTGTTGGAATGACGAATTTATAAAAATAGCAGATTTGGGCCCCTGTACTGCTGACACGAACACACAATTTTAAGATTTAAAAGTTTTATTTGAGTTTTAAATCACGATGGTTGGATATTGTGATGCCCTTCCGAATTTGTATTTACATACATTTTTGTAAGATTTCGAGTTTTTAATAACTACCATGTGATTTAATAACCGATTATTTATAGTTAAGTAAGTCATTTAAACAAAAATATTTTATTGTAAGCAATATTTAGTTAGGCACCTTATTTTGGATTTATTGATTCTCTTTTACATATTAACTATTATTTTTATTTCATTACGAACCCGACTAACTAGATAAACAATATTAAACGCCGCTCGTACAAGGTCTCGTATTCTTTATAGTCGTTGTCGTCGTTCACGGCC
Organism: Globia sparganii; assembly: GCA_949316385.1. Classification (NCBI taxonomy): domain Eukaryota; kingdom Metazoa; phylum Arthropoda; class Insecta; order Lepidoptera; family Noctuidae; genus Globia; species Globia sparganii. The sequence goes on along the minus strand of OX438675.1, from coordinate 8,612,688 downwards.
ATTTTTTTACGCTACGCTCGACAGTCAACCCTACTAGAGTTCACGCACACATTTGTACGTGTACAAACGTTATTTGTTTATGTAGTAGCAATAGGTTATTATTTTGCGAGCGTTTTATTGAGTGTCCGGGGTGTGGTTATAGGTAGAGGTGTAAAGTAGGTAGGTGCATTCACATGAATTGCCTGTTATGTTTTAGTTTGGTTGTTTTTTCTCTAGAATCAAGAACTCCACTAGATGTAACATACATTACCTTGTGCTGAGACCAGTCCTCTACCATACAGATCGTTTCCAAAGTGGTAACAATATGGTTTATCCAGGCAAGTGTTGGCTATTGTTTGACAGTCCTCTATGTCCGTTATCACTGCAACATGAATTAAAATTAATTATTGAGTCCAAATTACAAAAAAATAAACACTCAAAAGACTCTCAAATAGCAACTACGTATTTCTTGGACTCGCTTCTTAAAATTGAAGCTATTTTTCCGCAAGTTTGGTAACATCTTTAAAAAAAAAATTAATAAACACATAAAAAATATACAGATACGACATATTAGTATTAAATACAAAGGTGCTTGCTTATTTCTTAAGAAATTTCTTCCAGCAGACCTGCGAAAGGAGAAATGAAAAAGAAATTGAACATTTTTACTAATATTTCAGCAATATTGTTTAAGACAACATTCTTAATGAATCTATGAAATTGATATAATAAATTAAATGAAAAATTACTTTACATTCTATTATTATTTTATTAATCAGATGGCTTTACCTCAGGGTTCGATAATATTAATTCTTATTAAATACATGGTTTTAGTACCATGTAGGTATCTAATATCAAAATAAAGTGCTCAAAGGTTTACCATAAAAAGGTTGCGGGCCCAACCGTACTTCAATAACTCCACCATTCTCTAAACAGAAGTGATATAACTTTTTTTCCGTCTGCCACAATTCTGAAATCCCATGAGAAACAGATAAAAAAATGTGTTAGTAGGTGTCACACTTTAAACTGAACAACTTTGTAAACTGTCTTTTTTAAAAGGATCATAAAAACTTTTAATATTGACTTTAGATAATTTACTTAACTATGGCTTTACATAAAAACTGGTTGAAAATCCGCGATTTATCTCACTATCATCAATAGTTAAACACGAGCACGGAACCTCGGTGCCCTTTGACTATATTTTTAAATTACAGCAACTCCTATGGCAGAAACATTACTTTGACGTAACGGGGTACTTATACAGCTTAAATCGCTCAATTTCTATATCATCTGGATACATTATAGCAGTAAATTGACGTTGTAGACTACATTGCCAATTTTAGTTCTATTATTACCGCGCAATTTAATTGCCCGTGAAAGCAAATCTTAAGGGCCCGATCAGACGTACCACAACCACACCACTTTGCAGTGACAAAATGTGGGCAAGCAATGGTTACAGTGTCGCTGCAGTTTCTTGGAGTTGCGTTGTGGTAAATAAATATCAAATAAAATTGTCGACGTAACGTTATCTTTGCGAAATGGCTATAATAGCCGCTACTGAGCGGTGGTCGTGTTGTGCTTGTGACTGCGACATGGCCTTCGTGTGACTGGTATTATTACCAAGACGGTCGACTTTGACGGCTAAATGAATAAACTATTCATTTAACTTTGAATAGACTACTCATTTTCATACAATTTAGCGCCAGTCCACCAGTAGTCGTTGTGGGTACTAAGACTATAGCCCAACCATTATAGAGAGGGAACAACAAGGGATTTTGTGATGACCAACCACAATTACATAACTTATAATAACTGTCATTATGTCAAAATTTCAAAGACATGCTGACACTACAACGCAGTTATCTGCCATAACATTCCACCATCTTGTAGCCATTCTTCTCTATTCTGTGGGCACCTTATAACATAGCAGCAGACCATAATAAATGTAATATTTTTTAAGATTCAAGAACCTTTGTCGTGCCATCCCACCCCAGAGACGGCTCTCTGGGGTGGGATGGCAAATAAAAAAAAAAAACAAATTTTAACCGGCGTTAAAATTTGTTTTTGCGAATCACATTGTTTGTTTTCGGGCCGTAGTAAAGGTCGAACGGTGATAATAATATATTATAATGACTTACGTAAAGCGTCTACCAAAAACAGATGTCCGTGTCCTATGATCGGCAATGCACCAGGATACTTTGGAGGCGAGGGACGACGCGGTTTCATGAACCACCATAGTGCAAACACCGCGCACCATATTAAAATTAACACCGTTAGAAACATTTCGAATTTGAATGAAGAATGCCTATAAACAGGTGATACATTTTCATTTTATAGTAGGTAATTGAATATATTTAAAACTAGTTTTTAGTGTTCTGTGCCGAAATAATATAGCTATTACAAGATCACTCTCCATGTTCGTTCGAATTTCACAGAGTTAGGCATTTTTCGAAAAACTGCAAAAATTTTGACAAAATGTAAGATAGAAATTTATGCTTTTGATTAAAATCCCCATTTTAGTCAAAAGTATAATGGCCCCGATTCTGTTGTTCACAACTAAATTAAATTTAAGTTCAGTGCATCTTTTTCTTTCTATTTCATTATGAAAAGGATAGAAGATAAACATTAGTTTAGTCCTGTCAAATTAGATAATCCATAGACAAGTTTAGACGTGATAAAAAAATTGGCTACTTTATATACGTCGATTTACGTCAGGCGCTGACTAATTTGACAGGACTAAACTAATATCTTAATCAATACACTTGGATGTTTCTGCTGATTTCTTTATTTGTACTATTTTTAATTTAGTAGATGTTTTTTTTTTTTTTTTCTTTGATTTTTTTCGATTTACTTGTTATTGTTATCTCCTGGTCATTTCTACAAAAATCTTACCGAGGTGAGGGCCCTGGTGACCCGGTTTTTAACACCACTTATTGTGAAGAGAAAATAAATGATATATTATTATTATTATTATTAATATTTATCTTCTGTCCTTTTCATAATGAAATAGAAAGAAAAAGATGCACCGAACTTAAATTTAGTTTAGTTTGTGATAAACAGAATCGGGGCCAATATACAAAAAGTAAACAATCCTTAATTCATAAAAAAAATTAATAAAAAAGGAATAGTTTTACGTTTAATTAAAAACAAACTATCTAGGTAAATAGAAATATCTCAAGAACATATCAGTGCGGAACCCATATTGTTATTCTTCCACGTTAACTAAGATAACTAACACAATACACTGGTTGCGGATACTAGTTACTTGACTTTTTTATGGACTATTTTCAGTATGTTTTTTGCGTAAAAATTCTTAAACGTGACTTTTTATGATTGCCACAATTCAAAATCAAAATATTCATTTCACATAAACCTACATGGGCACTTATGAAACGTCAGAAGCTAGGTGCACGGTTCCAATTGGTAGTTTCATAAGGAGAAGAGACGGCAAGAAACTCCACGGTTACTGTTTTAAAAATAATTGGCTTTTACAATATTTTCAAATACAGTAGGTATGGGAGGACAGTGTAGGCCTGTCAACAAGTACAAGGTACTTGATATAATACAAAATGGTCTACAGATCTTATGTCTGTAAGGCTTACAAAGTCCTCACATTTACAAAATATAAAAGAATCTATCAAAAGGTTAAAATTAATATAAAAATCTATTAAAAGCAGGTGATAATATGGCCATTACAACCACTAATAAAGAGTTGAAAAACTTGAATTGTCTGTATATAATGCAAAAAATTAAAAGGTTATGTCAAAGAAGTATGTAAAAAATAAATAAAAAAATAAACATCGTAATTTGAGAGCAGTTAATAGACATTTACATAGTTATGCCGTTAATGAGGTGCCAGGGAAGCCACATAAATGCAGAAGGAATTACTGGCAAAATACCTTGTCTTCAACGTTGTGTTTAATCTTATAATATGCTTTTTTTGATAAGGACACGTTTGATGAGGGTTTTGAAGTTTCCATCGATAAGTTCTGTAACCGGCTTTGGCAACTTGTTATAAAAACGGATGCTGTTTATAAGAAATGACTTGCTAGTTTTAGTTAATCTAAATTCAGGTACCTATCACAATTTCATTTTTACTACGTGTAAATTTGATTAATTTAATTTAATTTTTTATTATGGAAATCGCTTCTTATTTTGAAAATTCCTAAGTTTTTGCGAACATACCAAATACTTTCTAAAATATAAAGGCAAGGCAGATTTAGTATATCAATTTCCTTGAACTTGTTTTGAGACTCGCAAGGACCCATAATATACCTAAATTGCGCGGATTGCCCTCGTTTGTAAATCTATCTCTTTTGTTGCAGCTTTTAATCTGTCTCTTTTGTTGCAGCTGGTCCTGATGGAGTGTTCCCCGCTTTGATGCAGTGAGGTAGTACCTCTGTCGCTACAAAGCTGTTGCCTTTAATGAGAGCGTGCCTGGCCTTTAGATACGTTCCTAAAGGATGGAGGGAAGTGAAAGTATTATTCATCCATAAGCCAGATAAGGGTGACTTCACAAACGCCAAATCCCACCGACCAATCAGCCTGACCTCTTTTCTACTTAAGACTATGGAAAGGCTGTGTGATAGGAAACTAAGAGATGGCGCTCTCAAGACTATACCGGCTACACGGTAACAAACACGCATACAGCTCAGGTAAGTCGTCTGAATCCGCCCTTCATCTGGTAGTCAGCCAGATAAAGGAAGCGATTCATCAGAAAGGCTTTTGTCTGGATACTTTTATAGACATCGAAGGAGCCTTCGACAAAACCAACTTCTCCAGTATCATTAGCACCCTCTCTAGACATGGAGTAGAATGGATTGGATCACAAACATGCTAAGTAAACTAGTGGTTCGCCTAAAGGCGAGCAGCAGCTGGGCATGATATCCAGAGGCTGCCCCCCCTTCTATTATTATCTGGTGATTAATGACCTCATCACCAAACTCAACGCCAACCGTTATTACTTACACAGTAGGTTATACCGAGCTTGCATGGTGACTACGGGCTGCATGAGGACTACTCCGACTGGAGCAGTTGAAGCCATCCTGGGAATCCCACCGCTCCATCTGTTCATACAGCAAGAAGAGACGATGGTGGCAGTACGTCTTAATACACTAAATCTCGGGGGTAAGAGTGACATACCACACATCACGCTGCTTGAGGGTCTCCACAAAGAGTCCCCCATTACGAAAGCCATAAATAACCCCACCCAAACAATGTATCTTTGATAGAAAATACAAGATCCAACTTTACGAGGATCGCCGATGCGAGGGGTTACGCCCTGCAGAGCTGCGCATCTTCACAAATGGATCCAAAACAGGTAGTCGCACAGGTGCTGGAATCTTCTTACAGGACTTCAACATTTTTTAAATTTTTTTTATTTATCAAATATGTTTTCTTTGTCATTACAGATTATAATAAATCTAATGCGACGAAGTAACTTAAAATAAACTTAACTATACCTTACATGCTACACAGTACGTGGCCCTTGTGAATTCACCCAGTGTACTGGTGAATATGTCTATGGCATCCGCCACCTTGTTGAGAGTGCGCAGCGCACGAGTCAGCGGCGCGCGCCCCAGCAGGTTAGTGCGCGCACTCGGCACCACCAGCAGCTGCGGCTTGCGCCGCCGCGCCACGTCTATCCGGTAAATTAAACCCTATTTCTGATAATATACCTGAGTGTTGTGTACTACCTCTTAAAACTTTGAAAAGATACGTTGCCAGTGCTACTTTACGCCTAATTTCTAGTTTGTAGTAGCCCACCATACCGAGACAGAATAAGGTAGGATACAGTAACGGGTATCCCATACAGTTTTAAATAAATAAATCTGACGAATTTGTTCTGTGTCCGTTCGAGCATAGTTTTGTATTTTATTTCACTCGGGCTCCGTTATATTCCAGATGACTCCTCACAAGAGCTCCAGACAAAGCCCTCAATGCACTGATGTTTGTGAAGTCATTTGCCTGACGCAGCACAAATCCCAGATTCCTGTAAGCCTTTTTACAATCGTGTACTACGTGTTTGCGAAACTGCAGATCACTGGCGAAATGAATGCCTAAATCCTTAACCTCCATAACACGCTGCAGCGGCTCCCCGTCCATGCTGTACTGGTGGTGTTGTGGGATTCGTGTGCGTATGAATGAAAGCACCGAGCATTTTGATACGTTAAAGTATAGCTTATTGCAGGGAATCCATTCAGTAACCCTATCCAAGTCGTGCTGCAGCGTGTCACGATCCGCAGTGTCTTTTATGACTGCAGACAACTTAAGGTCGTACTTAACATACATATAGCCACACCATTGGGGGTCCTGACACAGTGTTTCAGGCTTAATGCATGAGTATTTCTCTGGCCGCTTCAGCCATTAAACCTATACAATGCGAGGTCAGCTAAAACTGGAAATGTATAGCTTGATGTGTAGCCGTGTGTACACTAAAAGGGCATTAGGTAATTTGATTTTTTTTCTATCGGTATTGGTTCATCAAAATTAGTGGTTGTAATGGCAATCATATCACTTGGTTTTAATAGGTTTTATATTTTATTTATCCTTTTGATAGATTCATATTTTGTAAATATGAGGACTTTTGTAGGCCTTGTAGACTTTAAATCTGTAGATTTTTTATTTTATATTATCAAGCACCTGGTAACTGTTGACAGGCCTACGCTGTCCTCCCATACCTACTGTAATTGAAAAACATTGTAAAAGCCAATTATTTTTAAAAGAGTAACCGTGGAGTTTTTTCATGCTGGTTTTTCTTCATAGGAAACGACCAATGGAACCCTGCACCTAGCTTCTGACGTTTCATAAGTGCCCCATGTGGGTTATGTGAAATAAAATATTCTGATTTTGATTTTTTAAATGTATAAATATAAAAGTTTTATTCAGTATTATAATTTGTAAAATGATTACATAAAGTCTTAGAAACTATTTACAAAGAAAGGTATAATAATGTTAGATGCCAGGTACTAGGATAAACCTGTATCACAGGCGGCATGAGCATACTTTATGGTAATTGTAGGACAATAAAATTCTTTACAATATTTAACATTTGAAGTCTTGAAATAATGTCAAAATTGTATTAATAATTATTTTATACCTAGTTTACTTAAATAGAAAAAGATAAAAATAACAAAGTCTTATAATAACGTTATTATAAAGTCAACGTAAAATAGTTTCTTGCACTTTAAAACTTGGCTAAACACGTCATAAGATATGGTTTTGCGTCAGCAGAAATTGGTAAGTGGTAAAGTCAATGTTGTACAAAATTAAATCAGGTTCGAGGCAATGTGTTAATTTATTCGATTTTTGCTGCGGGCGACTAATGTGCTTAAACATCAACAAAATCGAGAGTTTGTAGGCCATTGCAGTGTTTTGTTGAATCAACAGCAGGCATTAAATACGGAAGTCTGGCCTTAATTCTATAACTAACTTGTTTTGATTATATAAGGTGTTTCAAAATTAACTCTACAAACTTTAAGAGGTGCTATAGACCATCAAACTGAACAACTTTCACTACGGGATCAAATCTGAAATCACGAAAAAAATCTGCTGTTTTATAAATTTTGGTCAAGTAGGTATTGAGCGCTTGACAGGCCTGTTGGTCTAGTGGTTAGTGACCCTGACTGCTATGCCGGAGGTCGTGGGTTCGATTCCCACCCAGGACAAATGTTTGTGTAATGAGCACGATCATTTGTTCTGTGTCTGGGTGTAATTTATCTATAATATTTATGTATTTAGAAATATATAAGTATGTTTATCAGTTGTCCAGTATCCATAACACAAGCTCTGCTTAGCTTGGGACTAGATGGCGTTGTGTGATAGTTGTGGAATATTTATTTATTTATTCATGTAAAATACTGGTATTCAGCTGCATCCGGTTAGACTGGAAGCCGACCCCAACATAGTTGGGAAAAGGCTAGGCAGATGATGATGATGATGGTCAAGTAGGTATTGAACTTTTGTATTAAACAGCTGATTTTGTTTTCGTGATATCACAGAAGGTGACTTTTTTTTTAAATAATTGAGTCTTTTTTTAACTTTCTGTAATTTTTTGTTGCACAAAAGAAAGCATGTTTTTAATCAAATCCTTATTATTCTCATTATGAGCTGCTAAAATACTATTGAAAATTCCAATATAATGATTGCACCTAAAAATACTAAATGGCCAAGTAACTGCTGCAAACTTTATTGAAGCGCTCGCCGGCCGCTGGCGTGGCACCGCACCGCTTGCTTCGTTCGCTCGGCTGGCGCAGTTTGTCACACTTCCAACCTTACCTAACCCGTTTGGTCGGGGTACTCTAGCTTAGTTACTACCACCAAAACGAAAACAAAAGGCCAGAAAGTTAAAAAAGGCTCAATTATTTAAAAATAATTGTCCCATTGTCCTCTTGTTTTCAAAATTATTTTCGTCACGCTACTTAGATCTCCTTTGTCGTTATAGAAACTGCCATCGACACGACTAATTACTTTTGTATTATCCATTTTATTAGCACAAAATAGTTAGGAAATAGGTACCTCCGTATAATGTTGCGTGAAAATAATTGATCGCTTGAGTGCAAGGGGTGGTAGCTTTCGCAGCCGACATCTTAGATCTACATTTTGAACTCACTATTACCACCCTTAGCACCCTCGAAAACTATGAAAACGACACCCATGACGAGGAAAGTTTTTGCAGCCGCCATCTTGGATTTTTATTTTGACCTCACTATCGGCTTTAGCACCCTCTGAAACCACGAAAACTATCTCTCTCCCTAGACAAGAAAAAGAAAAAGTGAAAGAAAGGAAGAAAAGAGAGAACAAGTCGCATGCATGGAGAAGGCATAACGCTTTTTCGTTACGTGATGATTTATTCCAGTTTACTCTTACCACAAACCGCGTTAAAGAACTTCGTCCCAATATCCTCAAAGTATCCTTGACAAACAAACAAACAGACCGGCTATAAAAATGTCAAACAACAAAAACTTCAAGCACCCATTATGTATAAATATAGGCGAACCGATTAAATTTTTAATGATGTGCGCATGCTCGTATAACTAACACGTTTAAGCTACACTTCCCACGGTTCTTGGTTGGGTGCGTTCATCCATTACATATCGAGACCACCATCCATTACATTTGCGCCACGGAAAGCATGTGAAGCCGTTTGTCCTGGCTGTCATACGTAGACCTTTGACTGTCGTTACGGGCAGATAGAAGCCCAAAAGTTATTAAAAACTATGCCAATGGAACTGACAATTTTTTCGTTTTGCTTGAGAAAAGATTTAAGTACAACAGTTTGGTTGCATTTGCCATTTATATTCAATATCAGTACTATGAAGAAGAAATAAGATGAAATTATATAAACTTTGAAAAATAAAAAAAAAAAAATTTGTAATTTATTTTTAATTAATTAAGTATTTAAAAAAAATAATAAATTTTATTGTGACTTATAATAGCGTAAATATAAACGAAACAAATAATACTTGTGGACCACTCAATCGTGTTTGTATTTATATCTGCAAAAATAATGTCGCACCTATTCATACTCTTTAAACGTGTACCCTTTTTTCAGATTATCACAAAACATAAATCAGAACTGAAAGAAAACATTGCTTCAGACTCTATACTAAAGGAGGCCACACCAGGTAAGGAAATATGTAGTTCTACGTAATAGGTCTATTATTAAATATTTATTATGTACTTAACTAACTGTTATATAATAATAATAATAATTTATAATTTTTTTTTGTTCATATGGTTTTGTAGTACATGAGGAACCTAGAAAGTATGCATTATCTTTTCTTTTCATTATAGTGGTCTATTTTTTATGGACTAACACAGGTTTTCCCAAAAACCTATATCAGGCACCAGTCTCTCACAAAGGTGGAATACAGTCGAGACATTTTTTGTACACATCAACTTTATACCAGCTTTGTGAAGAGAGAATAAACGATTATTATTATGATTAAATATGTATTACTTAACTAACTGTTATATAATAATAATAATTTATTAACACGTTGTATGCTTTACGATGACGACCCACCAGTGGCCCTAGTGTAGTACACCGTTGGGGCCAAGCCAAAATCAGGAATTTTCATCAACTTGTGATTTTCATTCCAAAGTTTATAATAATATGTGGTAATTTGTTTGGAAAATTAAAAATTGCGACTTCTACCGTGTAGTTTTTAAGATATTGTAAAAAGGCCCACAAGTGGGTGCCGTGGGCTCGTACGTGGCTCGTACATAAAACTGTGTATTTTTCCGTTGGCGGGGGCTGTGGGGTCACGCTACGGCCCACCCCGCGCGCGCGGTCCTTCGGGTGTAGTGATATACTGGTACTGATTGGTATACAAGTATTGGATTAGCCTGGGCTTTGCGAAACGAAATCACTTGGTGGGAACAATCCGAAAGAATAGGAGGCACCTGGCCAAGAAAGTCATGATTACTAAACTCAAGAAGGGAGAATTTATTGCTAGAGAAAGTCGAGATGGTATTACTGCCATGAAATGGAAGGACAAAATAGACGTGTTGGTTTTGTCAACCAAACTCTCAGACCGATTTGGAAAGACAAAAAAGCGTCAGGGCAATGCGGTCATGAAACCGCAGATCATAATTGACTACAACAAAACCAAAGGCAGATCAGATGGCAGCATACTCTTCCCCGTTGCGAAAATCTGTAAAGTGGTACAAGAAGTTGGCTGTTGATTTATTACTTAATATTGCAATAGTTAAATGCTTTGACTCTGTACAAGTTTAGTCAGTGACAAAAAAAATACAAGTGTTCCACGCGCGCCTCAAAGAGATGTCAGCATTACGGAAGGGGCCCGTAAGGGCCGAAGCCTGCCGGGGCAGCGGGATTGTCCGAAAGGGTTACCGCTACCCCGGAACACAAAGGGCTAAGGAAGGAACACGGGTGGGTTTTAGTCAGTAAGAGTCTGACACTCCCTTCTGTTCCACCCAGAGCGGGAGGGGTCATTCGATGATTTCCCATCCATAAAAAAAAAGCCATGTAATAATTTTATTAAATGTCATGTTTATTTCATTTTGGTACTCAATCATTTCGTCATTTTCATTTAAAATACTGAGGGTCACATCAGTTATAGTATGCAATTGTGGAAACTTGTAATAGGCAAGTCATTAACATATAGCAAGAATAAAAGTGGCCCTAGTTTGGTCCCTTGGGAAACACCGCAGTTATTTTCACGATACTGAGACCTATATGCGAGCTTTTGTTTACCTATTTGTCCCGATATCTCAACACATTGCTGTCGATTTGTAAGGTAGCTTTCGAGCCATTTCAACGCGTTTCCCCTAATGCCATATCGTCCATTGCCTAATTAATACCATATCATTATCATCTTTCACTTTGTGGTGTTTTTTGGAAATCGGTTTTTTTTTGTTACAAAGTTTTATTTCTCACTTTTTAGTGGGTCTGGTTATAATTTATCTTAGTTACAATAGCCTAATGTCAACTTGCTCATCGCCTTTTACAAAATACTGCTTTTCCCGATGCAGGGACGTTAATTGCTAAGGTATTCACCATTCGCATTGTGACAGGCATAAATTGCTTGGCAACCATATTAAAGTAATCGGATGGCAACCCGTGAAATATTTATTATTGAGTAGTTCCGGTGGCCATCTGTGGTATTTATCATCAGTTCCACTTCACCAAATGGTGTTTTCCGAGAGCAAATGCACGAGTTACTATAAAAAATACCCAAATCGCTGTTCTAGGTGTGTCTATAATATTTGAACAGTTCTTCGATTTATTGAGGATCCCATCATCAGATCCAGACCTGATAACAATGGGATCAATCTGAAAGTATAACCTTTTAGATAAAAAAATAATTTTGCAAATCGGCTTATAAAAATGGAGTTCTGAGGAAACATCATATAAATAAAAAAAAACATATTCAACCGAATTGATGACCCCCTTTTTTGAAGTCGGTGAAAAATGGAGAAAAAGTGAAGAGCGATAGTATACTATAGTAGGCACTATCGTTCTTTATGTTTCTGTTGGTGCGGCTAGAGCTGTCCAATTATATTACAAACAGATTCCACACTTTATTGATACAATGAAAATTAAAGAAATGATAAAATAAATTACAAAAAAAATTGGTAGCTGCTGTTGATTATCATTATCATCTAATTTTCAGCCAGAATACATTCACTGGTAAACATTAGCTACCATAACAATACACATCTATGACCTTAGTGTTAATGTAATGTGATGTCCTTCTACTGGTTTCAATGTGATATTATATTCACATACTACATTTTTGATGTCGCCAGTAACGTGATACCGTCGTAAAATATGAGCCAACGCCATCTTCAACGCCATCATGCTGAATGTTTTACCTGTGGAATTATAAATTGTGTGTATTAGATCTATATTATTTGGTATAGATGTAAAGTCAGGGAGATCAGGTGTTCGAAATATTGATATTGTCAATTTGCCGGGTTATAGCCACTTCATATAACTGTCAAAGAATAGCAGTTGTGATTTTATTATACGGACAATTTAAGTTAGTTGACAGCTTGAATAACATTCATTTACATTAATCTATAGAAAAAAAAAATTGAAAATTGAAGTGTCTGTTTATAATATAAGAATAAAAACCGATTACCAAAAAAGACTACAAAGTGAAAAATAACTTTAATTTCGGCAGTCGGTGTCGTTGGTTCCGCATTTTCGTTTTTTGGCAACGACTTCCGAAATTATAGTCATTTTTCACTTTGTAGTGTTTTTTGTGGAATACGGTTGTTTTTCTTTGTAAAAAAATTTAAAAATCTTTAAGAAATTCAACTCTGGAACAACTTCGACGTACCTAAACCTCTTTCGAACAAAAAAAGAATTTTGCAAATCTGTTTATTATATGAAGGTGTTATAAAAAAAACATTTTTTTTAAATATATAATAAATATATATTTTTTAAAATATATATAAATTTTTTGGTGATGATTATGGATGCTTAAATATTATATAAACATCCGAATTGAGAACCTCCTCCTTTTTTGAAGCTTTGTTGCATTTGAAAGTATGTAAACGCTACTTATAATATATATTTTTGGCTAAATAATAACAGCCGCACAGGTCGATCGATCAGGTTAAGCTACGCTTGCCGCGGTTGGTCTGTGGATGGGTGACCATCTTTACATACCGAGACCCCTCCGTGCCTCGGAAAGCACGTTAAGCCGTTGGTCCCGGCTGTCATTCTTTGATCTTTGACAGTCGTTAGGGTAGTCAGGAGCCCAAAAGTCTGACAACCAGTCTTACCAAGGGGTATCGTATTACCCAGTAACTGGGTTGTGGAGGTCGGATAGGCAGTCGCTCCATGTAAAATACTGGTATTCAGCTGCATCCGGTTAGACTGGAAGCCGACCCCAACATAGTTGGGAAAAGGCTAGGCAGATGATGATGACTTATAATATATTTTTTTAAATTTTTGGCTGTTTGTCTCTTTGTTCCGGCTAATCTCCGAAACGGCTTGACTTATTTTGACAGGACTTTCACTGGCAGATAGCTGATGTTATGGAGTAATAAGTATAATATATATATTAGGCTTTTTGTCCCAGTAGCATGTTCCTGTCGGATAATTTCCGATATCTACACGGGCGAAGCCGCGGGCAAAAGCTAGTGACAAATGAGGTTGTTATCAACATTAATATTGAATCATAAATGGTAATGGTGAATTTTTGTTCGTTTTATAATTTTGAGTTTCGCACGCCAATGCTACTGAATTGGTTTGGTTGTAAATTTACTTAATAACCGTTTTTCCCGTCAAAACATGAGAAGCGAATGTATGTAGGTATGTAGTTGAGTCACATTCGCTTCTCATGTTTTGACTGATTTGGACATCTCCTAGTGGTTAATATGAGTATGTATACCTATGCAGTTCCGCTTGCCAATTCCGAACGTGGCATTAAGGCTTGGATGATCCGGTAAGGAAGCAGAGTTTAGCCATCGCTCCGGTCGGAACTGATCCGCGTCTGGGCCCCACATTGGGTGTCGGAGGAGACCGTATATCCCTAACAAGCATGAATTCCCAGCTCGCAAAGTGCAGTTCTCTGAAAATATACAAAATTAAATGTGCGGGTTGAGCTGGACAAACAACCAGTGGCCTACATTAACCCTGGAGCCATTGAGCTAGAATAGAATTAAATAGAATTTGGTACAGCAGTAGGATGATACAGGCTAACAAATATAAAAACAAACAAATTTAAATGAGTATGACGTTGTTCTTTAGACCTTCTTGGTCTAAAGAACACCGTTGTAAGGGTACGTACTCAGGTTCATATCTTTTTCAACTTTTCTTCCGATAACAGGACTGACAGGATACAATCTCATTATCTCTTTGATAACGGCCTCCATGAACACGAGTTTTGGTAGATCTTGTTTAGTAAAGTCGTTATCTTTATGTTCTAGTACATCTTGTAACCTGTAATGAATACAAAACCATCAATCAATGGAAAAACTGTCAAAAATTCAAAATTTATTCTCAGGATAAGACATATTCTAGGTAAAGGTTTGGTGGTATGCGCCCTAGGTAAGAAGATATCTGTCCACCAACTTGCAGTACTATACACTATCAAATCATTACCACAACTCTCAAAAGACTGAAGGAAAACATTGTGAGAAAACCGGCATGACCTAGAATCAAGAAAAATCGATGACTTATGTGGCATCTACCAACCCGCTTTGGCCCGAATATTGGTTTACAGCCCACTCCTGCTTACAGAGAAGATACCTGAGTCCCAGCAGTGGATACATTATAGACTTTCCGTAAGTAGTTAAGTACGTGTCAGATCATACAAATATTTTAATTTTACTTACTCAGTAAAAATTCGTTCTTGTAGATCTAGGTCTGACCCTATCACTAACAAAATAAATGTCATAGCCGAAGAACTTGTGTCATAAGCAGCGGCTACTAAAGTATCCAGGTGTTGTCTGATGTCATCGTCTGTAAAGACATCTTGTTCTTCAGCCAAATTCAGCATTTGATCTAGTAATGGTCTGAATTTGCCTGAAACATAATGTGTTTTGTATTATTGTCAAGTTGGAAGAGTAATTAATTATCTATAGGTAGTTGTCGGCCGTGTCAACATTCGTCAAATCCTTCTTGGCTGGGCACCGTTCTAGTAGCAAGTACATTTACGTCCAAAATGCTAGTGTCCCAAAACGAAAGACGTTGACCAGTGCGTGATGCCAGTTATTACTTATGGCACTAAAGCGTGGTCAGGTAGGTGGTCGCGGATATATGCTAAATGCGGTAGCCAGCCAGATTAGCCAACAAAAACTACTACAAGTAGAGGAAATACGCGACTTGGGAGTCACATTAGATAAAAAACTTAATTTTGACAAACACATTCTAAACATTTCATCAAAGAGGTTCAAAATCCTTGGATTTATCTTACGTAACAGCAATTATTTTAAGAAAGCGTCTACTAGAATTAAATTATTTAACACACTGGTTCGGCCAATACTTGAATACAGCAGCCAAGTTTGGAATCCCCACTATGATATATACTTAAACACCTTGAAAGTGTCCAAAGACGTTTCCTATGTCATCTTTGTTACAAAGATCGTTTAGCTAAAAAAGTTATCAGCTACAAAAGACAGATTAGGGCACTACAAAATGGTCTCACTTGCAGACAGACGGAAAACGGCAGACCTGATACTACTGCACAAGGTATTCAATGAGGTCATAGACTGCAGTGAACTATTAGGCAAACTGCACATGAACGCGCCATCTCGTCTGCCACGAAAAAGCAGCTACAACTTATTTTGCGTCTCAGGATCTAAACTAATCTGGGACATTTCGCCGTTCTCCCGAGACTCTGCAGGCAGTACAATGAGTTGTCAAAGCGTTGTGACCTGGACATAACCCTGCCCATTTCAAAATACAAAAAGAATTTAGCCAGCGCAAAATAACTAAGTATGTAACTATGTTAATTTTCTGAAAAAAAATGTGAAATAATTTTATTGTAATTATTATTATATTAAACTAAAAAATTGTAATATTAATGCTCAATCTTGACATGTTAATTTTTATTATTTTCCTCTGATTGGTTCAATGTATTTTTTTTTCTCAATTTAAATTTTTTAATTTTATTCTGCCTACACCATTTGTAATATGAATCTTGACTTGTTAATTTTATTTTGTTCGTTTTTTTTTTAATAATTTGTTTTCATCATTCATAATTTATTTTCTCTATTTTTATCGTGTATACCTAGTTATACAAAGTTGATACGACAGAGGGGCTTTCCTTTAAACTGCCTATACTAGGTATCATTATCAAGCTCTTTACCAAAAATCAATTAAATTGAAACAGTAGTTTAGTCGCAAATGATTTTTTAAGTTTTTGCCCCGTTTGAACACGATGTATTTTTCCTAACAGCTGATTATGTAAGGTGCATGACCAATGCGTATACCGCATAGGTCATGCACCTTAAAACGATAAATCTACGATACGTTGTTGCCGCTCTTACGCAAGTCATAAACCAATACGCACATAAGACAGTGACAATCCTATTAGCAAAACATCACGTGCGTAAAAGAAATAGAAATAGGTCAGTGTGTTGCTATTGTATCTTAGATCCTTGCGACACAAAATACCGAGAGTACAGAAGTCAATCACATCTGTGTACTTCACTTTTCATACCTACGCTCGGCGGTCGCGCTATGGTTGTCAACTTTGGCTTATGCACAAAAAACTATCGAGGTAGTGGCACTCGCATCTAGTTGTTTGATTTATTGTTGAGAATGAAACAGGAAGAAACGAAAAAACCAATAATA
The DNA here is from genome assembly GCA_949316385.1 of Globia sparganii. Classification (NCBI taxonomy): domain Eukaryota; kingdom Metazoa; phylum Arthropoda; class Insecta; order Lepidoptera; family Noctuidae; genus Globia; species Globia sparganii. The sequence continues at coordinate 8,595,932 of OX438675.1, read as the reverse complement.
ACTAAAATATTTTAATTTTAATGTTATTGTTACATTACAAATTTGTCACAAAGTGCTACAAAGTCATGTTCGCTTTTACTTTACGGCGCGGGACAGGGAGCCGGGGCGCTTACCTACCTACCTAACTACTGTGTTACCTTAATACAAACCATCGAAATACAAGCAAATACCTACTTACCTCTCTGAAATAACTGGTAGATTAAAAAACGACAATTCACCGTTTAATGTTGAATTTAAACAACCGTCCACTGAACAGTTATAATTTTTTTTTATTGCTCCATTTTTGCACTTCATAGACGCATGTCTCAAGCGGATGGCACTTGCGCTCGCACTAGTCCCAACCAGTCCGAGATATCGTGTCCGTGAGCGGTGTCTATGTGTTCGTTGCTCGAGCGCACTTTGTATGTAGATTGACTTCTGTACTCTCTGTATTTTGTGCTTGCGATCAGTAAGTGGGGCCTCCTCAAAAACTTGTTTTTTCAGTGCGCCGACGCTACCCTTCCGGAACGTAGGTACGTACGCGGAAGCTCCTGCGCCCTTATTGTTTTGTTGAACTCGTGCGCTGACAATAATTGTGATTTTGTTTTGTTATTGTGATAGGACACTAAATAAGTTTAAGACAGTATTCCTTTTTTTATTGTGACAGGACACGTAACTTGGGATTATTATTATTTAGTGTTAGTGTTTTTTTTTTAATTGACTGTTTTTATTGTGATAGTTAAACCTGGGTTGTGTGTGTGTATAATTAAAGTGTTCAAAAATACCTCGTGTAACTGACACGGCGTCAGAATACACTGACATGATTTTAATCTACGGCGAATGCCGTAGAAACGCAACGTTAGCTCTACGAACTTACAGAGAAAGGTATGGTGATAGCCGCAATTTCCCTAGGAAGGTGCAAACTTTGTTATCGAGAGACTTGCCGATCACCAACAGTTAATGGCTACTAAATAAAACATCCGAAGACCGTCATTTCTTAACTAATTTAATATGGACCGATGAGAGTACTTTTACTCGGACCGGCACATCTGGAATCGGCAAAATCTCCGGTTCTGCAGTTTGGAAAATCCACACGTGTTTCGAGTTGCGTTGGACGTTGCCACTTTATTTTGTTAAGTAGGTAGGTATCTAAGGTCAGTCACCAGGCCCAAGTTTTTATGAAGTTTGGGTTTCTCCTTTATTTACAAAGGGTGGTTGCGTTTTACTCTGATTTGTAAGCTATTTAGTTTGTTTGAAAAAAAAAAATTCTCATTTATGGCGCTTTTTATTTTTATACCGTATCGAATTAATACTAAACACGTATAGTATACGTAGTGTAATTTAATGCCCTTCGGTCGTATCAACTCTGTATGTGCATGCTGTGGTCTCCTGTAATTGAAGGAGCCCACGTGAAAGAATCTTTTTATAATTGTAAATCTATATGGTATATGTGTATCCTTTGTTTGAGATCCTCAAATAAATAAACAGGAACAGTCGTTATAGCGATACTATGGAGAGGCCTAGATCTAGTAGTGGACATCTCCCGGCCCAACCCCCACTTTATGTATCAGTTAGTTGTAGAGGATAGAAGGTAAGTAAATAAAATTATTTCATTTCTTTACCTGGTGTCGATTCATCATACATATTCTGATATTTGTTTGCCTTTAACTCGGATTTTCTTTTATGTATAATCTAAAATAAAATGGTACAAACATTACAAGTTGGCCTCACAATAATTTAGTAAACTATAAGAACGTGACATATTTTGTAAGGAATCCTTATAGATTCCTGATGAAAGGAATCCTTAGGATTCATTTATAGAATGAGACTGTCACACTTAAAAAAATGCTGACGCTCTATAAATTCAAACTTTTTTAAAACTCAAAATTAATAACAACATAATAGTTACTGGATCTATGATGTTCATCAGTTTCTTCATTAGTATAGTTTGTCTACGCTTTACTGAACTCCAGTTGAATAAATACGGCAAATGCAACCACACTTTTTGGATTCTTTCACAAAATAAAGTACATAAATCTTCAATTCCATCTGCATAGTCTGTATCTATTTTAGTTTGATCTTGAGTATACAATCCTAGAGAAGTCCCTGCAAAAGAGAATACATATTTTTCATAAACCAAGCAATCAATAACAATGAAACAACCCGTGACCCGTTTACGAACTCGAGCGATGTGACTTCAAGTGCGTCTCCTGTTGTGGATGGGAAATCATCAAATGACCCCTCCCGCTCTGGGTGGAGCAGAAGGGAGTGTCAGACTCTTACTGACTAAAACCCACACGTGTTCCTTCCTTAGCCCTTTGTGTTCCGGGGTAGCGGGTACCCTTTCGGACAATCCCGCTGCCCCGGCAGGCTTCGGCCCTTACGGGCCCCTTCCTTTATCCTGACATCTCTTTGAGGCGCGCGTGGAACACGTACGCGCCGTCCGGCACGGGCCTGGTCCTGATCGGACGGAGAGTTACCCATTACTCTCCGCCCGCAGACCCGCGCCTACGGTGGCCGGGAGTCGTCACGCGGCTCCCGACGCCCGGAGCGTCTCCCGCGGCGGCTGGGACGTGAGGCTGCCTCCCTCAGCCGTCCCGCCACCTCCTTTGCTAGCATGACTGCTTCGCAGAAGGAGGTGACTGCCTCCCACTCCCTCTCGCCCCGGACCATAGCTTGAACCAGGGCCGGGAGCGAGAGGTCGCCGCCGCTGCCGATCGCCTCTACGAGAACACGGCGGTGCTCCGCCCAAGTGGGGCAGATCTCCACCGAATGCTCCACCGTGTCCTCTGGGCGATCCTCGCAGTGGTGACACCCGGGCGTTTCCTCCCGCCCGATGGTGTGCAGGAACCTCCCGAAACACCCGTGTCCGGTGAGGACCTGCGCCAGGCGGTAGGTGAGGGCGCCGTGACGCCTCTCTAGCCACTCCTCAAAGAGGGGTCTTATCGCCACTATCGTGGCGTGCCCTACGCTGGGTTGTGACAGTCGCTCTTTCCATGCCGCCATGAGATCGCGCCGGAGGTCGGTCCGCACCGCCGCAATTTGCCGCGGAAGCGGAGTTTCCCCCCGGCGTAGTGCCTCCGCGCGCCACTCGTACAGGCGCGCGAGGAGTATCGCCTCCAGATCCCATGGCGGCAGTCCGGCAAGGAGGCTTGCCACCTCGCCCGAGATCGTGCGGTACCCCCGGATCAGCCTTACGGCTACCACCTTCTGGGGCGCATTCAAATAGTGGGCGGCTCGCCGCCGCAGTGAACGCGCCCACACCGGGGCCCCATGCAGGGCCATGGACCGCATGACCCCCGCGTAAAGCCTCCGGCAGGAGGCGTTTGGCCCCCTCAGGTTGGGCAAGAGCCGCTTGAAGGCGGCCCCGGCCCGTTCCAGCTTGGGAGCCAAACGTCGAAAGTGCTCGACGAAGTTCCACCGGCTGTCGAGGACGAGACCCAGGTATCTCATCGTTGTCTCGACGCCGATGTGAACCCCTCCTACCGTCAGTCGGGATCCCGAGGGTGGCCCGTTCCGAGGCCCATGAAAAGACATGGCCTCAGACTTGTAAAATGCCACCTCGAGACCCAACCGCCGGATCCTCTCCACGACTATCGCAACCCCGCGTGTCATCGCGTCGGCCGCCGCCTGATGCGACCTCCCCTGCGCCAGGACTAGCGTGTCGTCAGCGTAGCAAACCACGCTGACTCCACCAGGGAGATCGGCCCGCAGCACCCAGTCGTAACCGATGTCCCACAGGAGCGGCCCCAGAACCGATCCCTGCGGGACACCGCACGACATCTCTCGCCGGTTCCATTCCCCGTCGTGACCGGGGTAGATGACGGCTCTGTCCGTCATATACGCCCCGACTACTCGACGGAGTAGGTCGGCACCCGGTGATACCGGAGTGCCTCCCTAATGCAGCTCCAGGGCAGGGTGTTAAAAGCGTTGGCGATGTCGAGTGACACCGCCACGACGACCCCACCCCGGGACACCGGGCTCTAATGCGCATGAGGGCGTCCACCATCGAGCGCCCCTTGCGGAAGCCGAACTGGCTGTCCGCAAGATCCGGCCCCGTCCTCACCAGGTGCCCGACGAGGCGGCCTGCAATCACTCTCTCAAAGAGCTTGCTGACCTCGTCGAGCAGCACGATGGGCTGGAATGCGGACGGAGAGTCCGCAGGGTGCCCTGGCTTCTGAATGAGGACCAGCTTCCCCGTCTTCCAGCGGAGTGGAAACTGGCCCCTCTCCATGCATGCGCTTAAGAGCGCCTCAAGTCGGGGCTCGAGAGCCCTCGAGGCCAGGACCCAGGCCTTTCCCGGCAAGCCGTCGGGTCCTGGGGCGGTATTTTTGGCCTTCAGCCTTTCTACCGCCGCTCTCAGATCTACCCCGGTCAATCAGGGATGTCGTCGTTGTCCGCGTGGTCCGCTTCAGGTACCGCAAGTGGCGGAGCCATGGGCGGGGGAGTATGCTCCCCCCGTGAAGGGAACAGAGCGCTCACCACCTCCTCCACCAGCTGGGGGCGGAGACTCTGCGTCAGCGGGGGGGCCCAGGTGCGGAGTTTATTGCGCACCACTTTGTAAGGGCGCCCCCAAGGATCTCTGTTCAGAGTCTCCACAATCTCCTCGCGGGCCGTATCCTTGGCCCGCTGGACAGCCTCGCGGAGGGCGGTCTTCGCCGCTCTGTACCCTTCGTACAGCTCCGCCTCCGTGGCTTCCGCATCCGGAGGGCGGATGCGGAGCCTGCGGTGCCTGGTGTACAGGTGTCGCGCGTCGACGCATGCCTTGCGTAAGGACTCCACCTCCCGCGACCACCAGTACACCTGACGTCGGGCGCATCCTGGCCGGACTCGGTCTCCTGTGTCTATCCGGGTGTTTCGTTGTTTCGCACCACGAGTGGTTCGGACCGCGGTGTGAAACGCCGAAGAGCTGTTAAGAATAGGCTGTTTTGGACTGCGGTGTGAATCGACCATAGAAGAATTTGAATGAGTTTATTCGCCGCGGTCCGAAACAGCCTATTCCTAAGAGCTCTTCGGCTTTTCACACCGCGGTCCGAAACAGCCTATTCCTAAGAGCTCTTCGACGTTTCACACCGCGGTCCGAACCACTCGTGGTGCGAAACGACGAAACACCCGTCTATCCGCCGAGAGTTGCCTCACTTACGGTGTCGTCTTACTTATGTTTTCTCCACAGTAACTATCGAAAGAAGCGTGTAACTTGCGTGCAGCCAATAGCCACGAGGTTAGCCTTTATCTCAGTGCCCATGCTCCTTACAACTGTTACTATCACAATAATACTTACGAGTTACAGTTGACAATGTATAGTTTACGATAAACTTTCGCACATCAAACGGGCCTTTTCCGACTTTCGAAGCTAATTGAGAGGTAAGACTTCGAGCTTGCACGTTCATTTCACTGACGTATGTATTAAGCACTTGTTGGTTGAACGACGGGTTTAATAATTTGCGGTGAGCTTTCCAAATAGACGCTGAAACAAAAACATTGTTTATGTGCTTATTTGGTCCATGGAGTCAAAGCTTTGAATAAATACTGGCTGGTATGACGCCCGCGTTTTCGTCAAGTTTTACGGATTGTTAGAAATTCATGGTTTTATTTTGAAAAATTAATAAATTCAAGTGACAGTGAAAGTATAGAATTAAGTCCTGAAAGTATTAGAACTGACGCAAGAAATGTGATAGATAATCTATTACCTGCAAAATCGCAGGAGAAATATATATGAAAGCCTATGGTAATTTTATTGAATGGAGAAATGCAAAAATTCTAGGAGCCCTAGAATTTTTCAGAATCTGTGTTTTTGACCTACTTCCATTACTTAGCCAAAACTAAACAACCTTCCACTCTTTGGAGTACCTACTCAATGCTAAAATTAACAGTGAGTTCTAATAACGACGTAAAACTTGACACATATTCGAAATTAATAGCGTATCTGATGGATTTAAACCTAGAAAATCCAGTGTTCTCAATCAAAAACGTGGAAACTTTCTTTAATGAGACACCCGACAAAGTCTTACTTGCCGTAAAAGTAAGTAACTATGTATTTGTATATTATGGTGGATTAGTGAAGTATAACCATAGTGTTTTAAAATGCGCATTTTATTTAACCCGTACTTCGATAGATACTTGTCTTAATCACATTCAGTTTTGACACAGGTGGCTTTAATTTTCGGAGTACATGGAGCTTGTCATGGCAATGAAATTTTAGAAATAACAGTTGATGATGTCGAAAATCACTCGTATGATTTACTGTTAGTAAAGCTGATAGACACAAAAACAAAAATTAACCGATCCTTCGTAATCCGAGGAGAATACAAAACTATTGTACAGAAATACCTGGACCTGCGTCCTGCTGATATGAAGACCAATCGTTTTTCATCCGTTATCTAAATGGCAAGTGCTTCAAACAAGTTATGGGTAAAAATAAAATTTCTAACATGCCACAAGAAATCGATACTTATTTGAAGTTACCAGATATCGTCAGGCCTGTTGGTCTAGTGGTTAGTGACCCTGACTGCTATGCCGGAGGTCGTGGGTTCGATTCCCACCCAGGACAAATGTTTGTGTAATGAGCACGATCATTTGTTCTGTGTCTGGGTGTAATTTATCTATAATATTTATGTATTTAGAAATATATAAGTATGTTTATCAGTTGTCTAGTACCCATAACACAAGCTCTGCTTAGCTTGGGACTAGATGGCGTTGTGTGATAGTTGTGGAATATTATTATTATTATTATGTGGTAAGTATACATTTTTGTATCTCGGCTGATCAGCCGGTTTTATAGGGTAACACGGGCCAAAGCCAAGTGCTACCCCTGAGAGTACTAACCTAAGTGATAGTTGATGATAATGTATGACGTGATGATGGTATGTTATGAGTTATGACTTTGTGTTGCAATGGTGGATGTTGTTTGAGCATATGACATTTGTGTGTCATTGTCGTTCTGCAGGAATTTTCGGACAATTCTGCAAGTATTCAGGATAGCAGCTTTCTGTAGGGTTTGGTAGGTGGAGGGAGCTAAATCTAGCGTTTTTAAAGAAAAGTGCAGCTGTTTGGGAATGACACCTGTGGTTGAGAGCACTATAGGGACAATGGCAATGCCTCTTAAACGCCACATTCGGCTAATTTCTATTTTTAAGTCTGTGTATTTTGACAGCTTTTCTGCAATAGTGTTTTGTAGGTTGTGTGTGTTTGGTACTGCTATATCAATAATTTGCGCGGTTTTATTAATTTTATCTAGTAAAGTTATGTCTGGTCTATTGTAATGTGTTGTTCTGTCTGTGAGGATGGCTCGATCAAAGTATAACTTGTGTGTTGTGTTTTCAAGAACAGATTCTGGATTATATTTGTAGTAAGGTACTTGGGGTGTAGTAATCAATTTATATTTTATGGCAAGTTTTTGATGTATTATGTTGGCTATCTGATCGTGCCTATGTTTATAGTCAGTTTGAACTATTGCTTTACAAGCTCCAGTGATGTGTTGAATATTTTCAGAAGAACTATGACATCGCCTACAAATATCCGTTGAAAGAGGGACTCGCATGATGTGCTTTTGGTAGTTACGGGTTTCAATAACTTGGTCTTGGATTGCTGCCATGAACCCTTCAGTCTCAGGGAATAAATCTCCGCGCCTAAGCCATTCGTTCGACGCTAATTTGTCGACGTTAGGTTGGCAAAGGTCTTGTCGATGTCTTCCATGAAGTGACTTCTGGGTCCATTCCAATATTTTTGTCTGTCTGTCAGTCTGTTTCTCGTTTATTTGAGTAGTTTGATCAGCCATGTTCAGTGGGGTTAGTTTTCGGTCGTTATAAACTATTGCTTTGTGTAGGATAGAGGTTGTGCTTTTTGTGTGAAAGTATTTTCTAAGAGTGCTGATTTGTTTATTGTGTAGGTTCGTAATATCTATAATGCCTCGTCCTCCCTCCTTCCTTGGTAGTGTTAGTCGCTGTACGCATGATCTTGGATGGTGTTTTCTATGTTTGGTCAACGAGGTGTTTATGATGCGTTGTAGACTTTTAAGTTCCATTTTGGTCCAGCTTATGACACCAAAGGAATAAGTAAGGATAGGAATCGCATAAGTATTGATAGCTTTAGTGGTATGTCTAGAGTAAAGTTGAGTATGAAAAATGGATTTTAATCTATGTTTAAATTGTTGAGTAAGTTTATTTTTTATTTCTTTTTGTTTAATTTGCTTAGCTTGAATGTATCCTAAATATTTGTATGTTCCGTTTTCATCTAAAGAATCTATTGTTTCACCTGTCTGTAACGTATATGTATGTTCGTAAGTTTGGCCAGCCTTAACTGAATTAATTTTGCACTTATCAATTCCAAACTCCATTCCAATATCACTCGAAATTTGGTCTGTAGTTTCTGCGAGTTGATACAAGTCATCTGATGTAGAAGCGTACAACTTTATGTCGTCCATATACAAAAGGTGGTTAATTTTACAGTTTTGTCTATCAGTCTGTATGTCATCTGCTATGTCATTATCATTATACTGTAAGTTATATCCTGGCAATAGGGAGTTTAATTTGTTTGATAAGGGATTTAAGGCAAGACAGAACCACAGTGGGCTAAGTGAGTCACCTTGAAATATGCCTCGTTGAATCTTAATAGGTTCTGTCTCAAGGGTTCCTGTCTCAAGCGTGTAGTCCATTGTGTCATGGTGTTATTTAAAAAGGTAATAATTTGAGGGTCTATCTTGTAAATTTTTAAAACTTCAAGTAACCACGTATGTGGTGCCGAATCGTACGCTTTTTTATAGTCTATATACATAGTGTATAGATCTTTTTTCTTTCGCTGAACCTGTTTGAGAATGACCGAGTCTATTGTTAGTTGTTCTTTACATCCCTGACTAAATTTTCGACAGCCTTTTTGTTCTTCGGATAATATTGTATTTTTTTCAAGATGTTTGTAAATGATTTGTGTGATACATGCTGTTATTATTTTATAAATTGTTTGTAGGCAAGTTATTGGTCTATACTTTGCTGGGTTATTGCTGTCGTTGCAATCTTTTGGTATCATATATGTAATTCCTTCCGCTATGTATGTAGGCATCGATGTTGGATTTTGAATGAAGTTGTTGATGTAATTATAGAGGTATGGGTGAATGTGTGTAAATTTTTTATACCAAAAGTTATGTATGTAGTCAGAACCTGGTGCTTTCCAGTTGTGTAATTTCTGAAGGACGTCGTGGAAAGTATCTATTGAAACATGTTCAAACTCCATTTGTTCTGTGTTTCTATAGTTTTCTGACTCTATTTTAATCCACTCAGCATCTGCGTTATGACATATCGGCCTCTCCCAAATTCTTGACCAAAATTGTTGAAGTTCATCTACCGACGGTAAACTATGGTTAGAGTTATTTTCATTATTGTTAGGCAATGTTTGGTTGGTGGTAGAATTTTTTAATGTTCTATAAAACTGTTTTTCGTTGTTCCTAAATTTATTATTTTGAAATTTACGAAGTGTGCATTTATTATATCTGTCTAATCTGCTGTTAATTAGAGTAAGTTTCTGTTTTAGCGTATCTAAGAATTGTGTAAGTTGTGTGTTTGGTTCCTCATGAATTGAGTGTATTCTATAGTTTTCTAAAATTGTGTGTACCTCTCTTACAAGCCTCCAGCCTCTGTTTCCTTGCATATATGCTGTAAGCCTTCCGATTTTTGTTCTTAAATCTTTAAACCTTAATTCTAATCTTTTCCGCCATTTTGGTTTCTTATTTTTCTGATTCATGTTGTTGTTAGATGTGATATGTGAAAGTTTACTTCCATTTGTTTTTGCAGCTGACCAAGCAGCACTATATATAACTGTCTGTAGAGTTTCAAAATCTGTATCTGCATTAACGTATTTTGGTAAGATTTCGTTATTAATATAACTTACTATTTGTGCAAATTTTTTTGATTGTTTTTGTTTTGGTATATAATTTCTTTTTGTGGGATGAATATTTGTGAAATGCTGTAGTATATGTGAGAATGTTTCGTTTAGTTCTTGACCTATTTCGACGTTTATGGTATTATGTTCTGTATTTATAGTGGTGGATGTCAAGGATCCAACGTCAATGCTATTTAAAAAATTGGGCTCGGTTTCTACTTCAGGGTCTTGTGTATGTGTTTGATTGTTAATGTATGTAGTTTCTGTGTTATTGTTTGTGGATGCTTGTGTTGAGGTATTGTCTGGATCTATAAGTAAATTGTGATATTCTGTTTGTCTATAAGGATTCGCTTGGTTTAGTGTATTCTCTGCATACTTTTTCAGGTCTTGAAGTCGTGCTTCTGTTATCATTTTGTTATTTAGAACGACCCTTTTTTGATCTGATATTCTCTGCTCAGATAAATGTGATAATTGTGGATAGAATTCAATGAACATTTCTCTTAATTTTTTCCTCCAGACAGTCATATCTGTTTCCATTTTCGTAGTGATGAAATAGCATTTTATTAGAGTTTCGTTCATTTCGTTAGACCACCTCATTCTACTTTTTGATCCCGATTGTAAATGTGTGTTGCTTTGATCTGTATTTAACTGCGATAGTGTCCTAACGTGTATATCTAAGTTAGTAGAGTCTTTTTGTAGTTCCCTGCTTACCTCTAATCTAATTTTTTCAAGTGCAGTGGCAGAAAGTATTTTTTTCTGAGCTATTGCTCTTCGTTGATCTCCAACTCTTTGCTTCGAGACGTTCATTTGCGGAAATCTGTTAATGAATTGTTGGTGCAATGATGTAAGATATGAATTTGTCTCAGTCTCTAAATTGGTGAGAATTAAATAAGTACGCCAAATGAATTCGTTCATGTCTTTGCTCCATTTTTTACGCGTATTTGTTGTGACAGTAGCGGGTGAAGGGTTTATGGCAGTAGTAGCCTCCGACACAACGTCTACTGACATCGGTCACGATGCTGATGATCTTAATGAGCGTGATAAATATGAGGGTGGTGATGATACGATTGATGAAAAGATGGACCTCGGAGAGGATGATGATGAAACCGGTGATGTTTCATCACCTGCTTTAGGCTGATTTGCCTGAGTTAGTTTTTTTGTTTTAGACCTTGTTATCATAATATTTCCCACGAGAAGCTAGGGACACAAAAAGTCGACCACAGCAGAGCCCTGCGTTCACTGTGGCAAGGGTGAATAAAACTGGAGGTTCCCTATTTTCCAGAGTTGGCACACTAACGACTAGCGCTCTCTCCTAGCCATGCAGCCCTCGGCATGTGCGACCTTGGCTTGGATTGTATCTCTCTTGGTCTGGCTCCTCATCCTAGATCTGTCTCGGCACAGTAAACTCTACCGGCACAGACCTAGGGCTTATGGAGCACGCAAGCCCCACCACGACGTCAACGTAGAGATACGGATTATTATAAAACTGTATACAGGACATTGTTTTCGTCGTACTTCTGCTACCCTTTTGGCAGATTCTGGAGCGCGCTTAACTGTTCTCAAGCGACATGGAGGATGGAAGTCGAGTGCTGTAGCAGAGGGGTATATAGAAGATTCCATTGAGAACAAGGCGAAAACATATGTGAACGCATCGTGGAAAACATTAAATTGTAACCTTCAGTTCATCTATCCATGACACTGTCGCCGCGCGCATCTATATCCAAACAACGAGATTCACCGTCACATTTTCCTCAAAATAAGTCAGATTCGGACATTATTTCAAACACGCAGAATATAAAATCACCAATCTATATTCCTAATAAAAATGTAACAATAAAGGAGATCGGACGGGGGTGGCCCAAGTGGCGTCTGAGCATGACGCTTATTTTGTTTGAAAGTCCATTAAATAAGCTTACTTTTTTTGTATGGGTACAAAAAAATCTAACCTGGGAGAAAAAAGTTATAGTGTGTTTTAAAATACTCATATATCGAGCTATTTTCAACTAATTACTCAATTAAATCTATTTCTTTTAACTTAATAATTATGTTTGAATAATAATCTGTTTTTGAAAAAAGGATTTAAAAGTGTTTCAGTAAAACTCTGTTTCTGAGAAAGGATTAAATAATCCAATCATTGAAAAATAAAACATAAAATAACCGACTATACAATATATTATCGTAAGTACTTTAACTGAACTAAACTAACAATAAATTGTCCAGAAACGCTGCATGATGTTCTATGTCCTCGTAACGAGCCCGCCCGAGATACCACACTACGCTCATGATGTGGGCGCAACATCCCACTGTCCTTTTCCCTATGATACAACTACAGTAATAATGTTGAATACCCTGTAGTCCTTCCTCCTCCATAAACATTATATATGTACCCATAATATTTCTTCAACTTCACGTGACGTGACTGAATGCGACTTCGCAGTAGTATCAAGCAATTTTACTCCATTCCAAAATGCTCAAGATCTGCGGGTGGTTGTTCGTCTCTAAAGACTTCAATATGATAAATACCACTTCTTGCATGCTCGCTATAATAGCTCCGAGCCAGTTTGAGTTGGTATGTGCCAATGGCAAATAAAATCAGTTCATCCTATGTCAATCGCGGAAAGCGAGCCAATTCTGGAATATTTCCAGAAATGCTCTGAAAACGTACACGTTGCCTATTCAAGTTTTTGGTAGTCACGTATTCTGCTAAGTTATTAGGAGTGTTTGTTGTGGTACTACTTATAATAAAATCCAGTATAAGCGCGACTCGCTACGTTTCTATGATCGGCCATGGAAACGCAGGGTCGTGTCAGCTTACAATAATAGTGCTACGGTCGTCGTGCTGTCAACTGTACTAGTTTGCAGCGCAAAAATTGATGTGTACCTTTATATTTATTTACATCTACCAATATTCATGCCTTTACTTACTTTCTTATTGCGACTCGAAACTAAGAACAACAATAGCTAAACTTAAATGATCTATCGGCTAAAATAAATAGTTTCAGCTAGTTTGGTATACCTTATATATATAACAATAATATAGGTACTTAGACGTATTTGACGTACCTCTCGTTGACCGATTACTGCCTGTACATATGCTGCAATGCCTTGATTTGCTTCAAACAGAGCTTGGGTCACGTTATAACTCTGTCTTTTTAGCACAGAACGATTGCAAAGTGATACGACCGACGTTGTATCATGTTGCAAAAGTAATCAATCCAAAACTGGTAAGAAGAATCACACCAGGGTAATCGAGAAAAAATCGGACAGTTCAAGTAAACACGCCAAGGTCATCAGAAAGCAATCAAATACATCAATACTAAACATAGCTGGTAAACAGTGGACGAATAACAGAATAGGTACTTAACGCAGTTCAATCACAATCGCATCAAGCAGCAGCGAGCGTAGAGAATGACTGCCAGTGACAGTCACTGTCATTGGCAGTCATTCTCTACGCTCGCTTGTCTCGTTCGTAGTCTGCGGACAGTGGTGACTGACTTGATCATAGAACAGAGGGAAGGGGAACAAACTACTGCGCTGCGCCCGTGTTGCGTCTTCTCTCCCTTCCTACTAAATCGCGCAGCGACGGCCATAACATTTTTGTCTCTTTTCTAATGTTAACGCAAAAAATACCACGTGTATATTTTGTCTCTTTCTCATGTTGGCGCAAAAACTACCACATTGGACTTGTGCTGGACGCGCGCGTAACTCGAGCGTGCGACCGACGCGAACGCCGCGTGGCGACGCGTCCGTGCTGTGCGTACGCGCGCGCTGGTAGAGCGCGATGTGCGCGCCGCGTCGGTCGCACACTCGAGCAACGCGCCCGGCGCACGCCCAATGTGGGAGGCATTATGTTAGGCAACATCAAAAATACCATATCGGGTTAAAATAAATAGATTTAATTGATAGTTCGTACAAGATAACCCGATATATTAAGATAATGTAATATACGCAGTAACATTTTTCACCCAGGATAGATTTTATTGTACCCATACAAAAAAAGTAAGCTTAGTTAGTGAACTTTCGAATGAAGTGAGCGTCATGCTCCGACGCCACTTGGGCCAGAGCCCATACAAAAATGTCCGATCTCCTTTTCATAATTGCGAAAATGTCTCAAATGTAAATATAAGTTATTAGTTGTTTTATTATTAGATACTATTTAATTTCAATTTAGTTGTTACTCTATGTTTTATTAAATAATAATATTACAATATAATATGAGGCGCCTTTTATTTTCTCATAGAGGGTGATGAAAAGTAGAGTATATCACTCGGGCGCAAAATATATACGTCGTTCGTCTACGTTCAGGATTCTACTAAACAATCCCTCACTTCGCTCTGGATTCAAAAATCGCCCTCGCCGTAAAAATATTATTTTGCTCCCTTATGATACAATCTACTATTTAATAATTAGTTAGTTTGTAGTTACCTTTTGCTGTGAGGAGTCCATTATTTAAATATTCCTTTGCAAAATCGTAGATATATTGTTTATTGAAACATGAATTAGCTATTATTAGGCTGTCTTCTGGATCGGTTACTACTGAAAAAGAAACATAAATTAAATTAAAATTCTCAGTTCTTTATTGCGTACCATAATGTATGTAGTTGCTAGGGAAATAATCGTCGAGCACATCATAGATCAAGCAGGAGAGAGAGGAGGAAGAACACTGGATGTTTAATGTGATAAATTTTTAATATTAGTTAAGTAGTTAGTACCTAAATTATACTGTTTTATTAATACAAAATTGATTTATATTTATTGTTTTATAAATTATACACCTACCTACATTTATTTATTTAGTAACATTGTAAAAACCATTTATGTTTTAAATTATTCATTTTTGTTTTATTTACTTATTATTATTTTTATTTATTACGTAATTAATACTAATTACCTATCCCTTAAGTAAGTTATTTATTGGACGCTTCATATTTATTTAAAAATTGATTCTTCGTATTATGAGTATTTGTAGGTACAAATAGATAGTCTGATACGAAGTTACATAAAATTTATCACAAGCTTATGCATTCACATAAACTATAGTAGCATTTGCTTAAAAGGAAAAGCTCAATCTACAATGTGTAACGTTAAATGCGCAAAACCTGAAAATTGTTTGTTCATAATTGACTACTGAATCGATTTCAGTAACTTTGGTTTTTTTTTAATTTATATTTTGCCATGCTATCCGCCGATTGAGCCAAAGAAAATTAAGTCTTATTTTAAGTCAATAACACTCAATTTTGAATGCATAAAGTAATGCTAAGATCAACACTATTTTCTTATTATTATTACATATGAAATTGGCGTTTTGTACGGGAGGAATATAAAGTCAATTTTTTGTTTGTAAAATATATTTAATTAATCAAAGTATGCACCGTTGTTATCTATGCACTTTTGCTATCTCATAGGTAGTTCATTGATCCCTTTACTAAAAAAACCATGGGGGTGAGAATCAATGAACTCTTTGAAGGCGGTTTGTTGTCCAAATTCCGAAAAAAAATGGTAATCTGTTGGAGCAAGGTCCGGGAAGTACGGTGATGTTGACAAATTTCGGTAGTTTAGCAGCTAGTTCTTCCTTCATGGTTTGCAGTTGCTGACAATAGATATCTGCCGTAATCGTTTGGCCAGATTTTAGAAAGCTGTAGTGAACGACACCGGCGCTAGTCCACCAAACACTCACAAGTAACTTTTTCCGAGTCAATTTTCGTTTAGGGCAGGATTTGGCTGGTTCTCCAGGGTTCAGCCATTGCGACGAGCGCTTCCGATTATCGTACAGTATCCTTTTCAGTACAGTTTACTTTTATCACAAGTAATAATTCGATACAAAATCCCTTCATTATTGTGTCGGCTGAGCAAAGAACACAGCAGTCGACGCGTGTTTGCAAGTTCGATTTACTCAATTCATGAGGTACCCATCGTTCAAGTTTTTTTTTTACTTTCCCGATTTGCTTCAAGTGGATTAATACAGTTTTATCACTTACCCCGAAGCCTACAACTATCTCTGAAGTGCTTTGTATTGGATCCGCTTCCACAGTAGCCTTTAATTCTTCATTTTCCACTTTGGTCTCCGGCCGTCCACGTGGTTGGTTCTGAAGGTCGAAATTTCCAGAACGAAAACGTTGAAACCAAAAACGTACTGTGCTTTCTTTTTCATTGTGCGGTAATAAGCAACACCAAAGAAAAAAATAATGAGGAAAAAACAAATGAATGACTGTTTTCAAAACTCAAATGTACTAGCTAAATGAATTTATAAATTTGAATTTGGAATTCTTAACCAAAGAGGAGATATTTCAGATCAAAGTGTTCAGTACGACAAAAAGCTAATTTCATATGTAAGGACCTAATAGTTAGCTTTAAAAAAAAAGTTTTGGTCATTGTAATATTATGCTTTTAACTCAATGCTCAGCAGTGCGATTCTGTAACTATCTCACCGTGAAAACTTAGGTGAAGTGAGCGTGGAGTGAGCTGTCAGTGTCTTCTTGATGCTAGAGATTGATACTCTTGACAGCTAACTCTAAGCTCACTTCACCTAACTTTTCACGGTGAGATTTTTACAGAATCGATCGGCTGATTGGGGTGTTTGAGGTTTTGCGCATATAACGTTACACGTTGTATACCATTTGTATACTATCTAATAGTATAAAGAGGAAAGATTTTTTCGATTGTTTGCTATAATTTATTTCAAAAAAACTTATTATACATTTTTATGGACATGACAAAGGTCAGGTTTTTAGTCGCGATATTGGTAAGTTTAGTCTATTTTTATGTCTAAAAATATTTTTTGTTTGCATGTCCTCTCTTTTTGTAAAGAATTCTGGGTACTTACGCACGAGCTTACAAACTTCAAATATATGTATAGAGACAGGGTAGATAAAGTCTTTAGTTCCTGAAAGTAGGGTTTCCAGCTATTGGTGACTTCAATATTTAGTAAAATCTAAAGTTTTTTGTAGAGGGTAAAAAGCGTGGGCGCGTCAGTGCTGTTGCCCATAAAATGAAACCATATTTGAGCACCGCGTAGGCGTATGCGTACTACGTTACTATAGTACAGATTTAAAGTCTGTAGTTTCTTTGATCTCGCGGAGGGCGTATGAAAATTTAGATATCTTTGCTCTTACTTTCTGAATGTGTGACTTCCAATTTCTGTGTGTATCAATGTTTAGGCCTAGTAGGTTGAATTTATCAACTGCTTCTAATTTATAATTTTTTTAAAGCTAATCTTTATATTTATTGGTTTTTCTTTTTGACGAGGAAAATTATTTTGATTAGTTTTGTTCGTTTCTAGAAGTATGATTTAATCACAGAGCACGGAGATGCCTCGTTGGCTGCTGCCACAGGAGGTTTGTCAACACTTTTCATACAAACCAACCCTATTACTGTTTACTTGCACTAAGGCACAACGTATAGAAACTAATGGCTTTTGAGGTAGTCCGTGACAGAAGTTTTGCGCTCAATGCTCTTTCGGCGCTACAATTTTTTTTTAGTATTGTCGTGTCTGACGCTGCAGACGCTGCCGCTGCGGCGATTCTGTGCTCTGTGATAATAGCGGAGTGTACTTGATACATGAGAGGACTTACAGTAAATCGAATGATGGGCGAACCATGCCTCGCAAACACCACCTTTTTGTAACGAGAACATTTGCATTTCTTTTATAACATTCCATAGATCTGAAAAACAAAAATAGTTTAGTTTTAACTCGGTTGTCCAGTCGGTACGTGGAAGTGTCTGGATGTGGCTACTTACAGTAAAAGAATGAAAAATAAATTGTGGAATTCGAAAATGGAACTCTATAAATCCTTTGAGAACATGTTACTTTTATATTTGCGAGACTGTCATTTGTTTTTTTTATTGTGATGTCCTTTCGAAAATTGTGTGTCGCTATCAAAGTTAATTTAACTCGTGAATAATTTCGTTCAATGATTTTTTATGATTTTCGTTGTGGCTCAAGTCAACAAGAGAGTTGCCAGAGACTTAATTATTGGCATTTGGCGATGAAGCACCATGTTGCAGCTCTGTGTATTCATGGTTCGAAGAATTTAGGCGTAGACATGATCAAGGGCAGCAAGGGACAGGCTGGATCGGAATTAAGGGAGATGTCAGCGTTACGACAACATTTATCCTACTCTTTTTTACCCTTTCCTGTATACCTTCTTGTCTTCTTAGCTTTATATATTGATAATTAGAATACTTTAATGTTTCCTAGCTGTGAGTTCCCAATATTAACATCACCTTGTGTATCCGCCTTGTATCCTAGCTTTTAACTCTATAATAATAAACATAATTAGGAAAAACGAGCATTTTATCACCCTAGGGTAGTTTAGGAACAGTCACACTTAGAATAGATGCAGAAAATATAACGTTGCATAATTTTGACACACGCCCCTGATATAGAACACTATTCGAGACAAAGCATTCAAACGAGACTTAAAAAAAAAAATTTTTACTCACGTTTTCGATCCCCAAAGATCTTGAATGAATGTCCAATGATTGGAAGTGCCCCAGGAAACACAGGGGGCGCGTTGGGACGCTGTCTCAACCACGACCATGCAGCTATTAGTACGCTTAAAAATATCACTAACAGCACTATATCAGACATTTTGCGAACCTAGCGATCAACTGCGAAGATTATAGTCGCAATCTTGCATTTATAGACGGGACAAGCTGACGTAACGCGAATCTTACCTAAAATCATGAGCTAACAAAAAGTTTTAAGTTTACGAAAGATTACATTTAATTTTTTTTTGCAGCAACCTAGTCCTCAGTCTCCATAAGCTAAAAAGCTCAAAGTAGTAGTAAATAAAAAAAATATAAAAATGATAAACTTTTATTTGTATTGAGAATATGTCATGAATAGAATAGGTACTTAATTCCATCATCATTCCATCGCAGGTGCTCGTGAAAACCGGTTGTTGTCTTACACTTACTCCGCTAATTAGTTAAATACGTGCGTGTGTGTGTTCTGTACGTGTTATCGCTACTGCGCGGGTTACCGTCCGTTGCCCTAGAGTAGATTACGAGCCAGAGACTGCAGTCATCAGGATGACAACATTAAACAGCACATTCAATCACGACGCTGATGATGTATCTCAGCATGGTGAAATGAGTGTAGACGGATCGGGCTTATTGATGAAAAATCGCTACCTCCATGTATCACGTTCCGGCAGGGAGCTTCTCGTGGTCAGGCGTCTGAATTCCGGCAAGAATTCAAACTATTTCAAGCCAATATGCACTGCCATGCTGGAGAATTGGTTTACAAAGCAAGTTCGGTAAATTGTTGTTTGCAGGAGTTTGAGGAGGAAACGAGTTTGCAGGCGTGCAAAAATCTATCGAGTACATAGGCAATAAATATGATGACCTCGAAAAATTACGCAGGAAGTCAATGGTCGCGTTCAAGTGGTCGAAGGAAACATCCAAACACATGAACCACGTCTCGCTGACTTGGAAGCGAAAATTGAGTACATGGAACAAAGAGCACGTACTTGTAATGTAGAAATAAGCGACCTGCCTGAAAGACGTGGGGAGAACCTAATATCGATTATTGAAAATATTGCAAATGTTATAAAACAGCCTATATCTGCTCGTGATGTGATTTCAATCCATCGTGTGCTGCAAAGGAACCCTAACAATTCACGACCGAAGAATGTGATAGTCAGCTTCCCAAATTATAAGGGACAACTTCGTATAAGCTGTGCGCCTCAACAAGGGTATCATGTCGGAGCAGATAAATATACAAGGATCACCACGAACAATCTATATAAACAAACACTTGACATTACAAAACAAGAAATTACTTCGTCAAGCCAAAGAAATCGGATACAAGTTTGTCTGGATCAAGCACGGCGTTGTACTTGTTAGGGCTGACATCCCCACTGTCGCCATCGCCATTCGCTCGGAAAATGAAATTTCTAAACTTAAACCCTATGTTTCGGGAAACTAAAATACGTATTATATAGTGTGTGTAAATTGTTTGCAAAAAATGTCAGTGAAGTTATCGTAACTAACGCAGTCAATCTTACTATGATCTTAATACATAAAATGTTGCGCGTGAGCACTCTGGTTCCTGCATTACTCTTTGGACTGACAAGGTATGCGACTACTCATGTTTTGTTCTTTTTTTTTACGTCCACCGCCATTATAATTTGTGTGTTTGCTTTTGCATCATATGTTAAATATTTTGTTTTAAAATTAATAACACACCATAATAATAGATACAGGAAATATAATAATAAACAACTAACTAGTTATGAGCTTAACTTTTGTGGCGTTCTTTTACATTCAAATTATCTATAATATTCATAAAATCAATTTATGGATTTCGTTTTGTGCTGATTCTGATGGGTCACTGGTTTTCCTTTCTGCTAGTAATACTTACTAACTTAACTTAATTACCCGGCTCAATGACTAGTGAAATTTCAATTTATTACCAAAACTGCCGAGGTCTAAGAACCAAATTAAATACCATTTATACAATATTATTCGGACTCACACGATATCATTGTTTTATCTGAGACATGGTTGGTACCTGAAATTGACGATGGTGAATTTATCGACTCAAAGTACAGAGGCCTGCACATCAAGCTACCCCAATCTGTCAGATTTTCCCAATTGAATATGAACCTTATTCCTTTGTGCTAAAGTTGAAAATCTATGAAAGAAATTTGACAGATTGGGGTAGGTTGACCTGCTGGCGTCTGTACATTGTTTATCGTTGTGACAGAAATCGCGTGTTGTCCTGTAGATCTGACGGTGGAGGTGTTTTGATTGCGGTGCGTCGTGGTTTGAATGTAATGCGTTGTGAGTTTATCATATAGATAATTCAACAAATGTAATTTTCCTTCATAATAAGGTTGTCCCTTTCAGTAACCGTCGCCGTATTATTAAGCCTTGGATCACTCCAGGACTTTTGAGATGCTCTATAAATAGAGACAACCTTCATAAAAAGTTGAAAAAGTATCCGAATGATGAGTCTTTACGAATCACGTACAAACGATACCGCAACTTTTGTAATGATTTATTGAAGAAAATTAGACAGGAATACGAGAAAGAGGAGATTCGTAGTGCGAAGCATAATAGCAAAAAGCTTTGGAAGGTCATTAGGAAAATTACAGACACGGACAAACCTAAGCCACCCGCTCAGGAGCTCATACAAATGGAAAACCCCCTAAGGTCCATCAATGAGGTATACTACTTTGATTGGTATCTAAAATATGGATACAGATAATATCACATTTCGTAAGCAGAACACTGGTTCTTTGAGTAACTTATCTGTCTGGACAAATGACGATGAGAAAACAATACTTGACTCCACAATGATGAGCATACCGGACAGCCTGCACGAAAATTATAGTGACGAAATTGTTAAAGACTTGAACGAACAAATTAATACACTCAAGATGCAACTTATGAGTGCTCATCAGGAAATAGACGACCTCAACAGCGAAAACTTCCGATTAAAATCCGATTTACAAAACGCCTTAAAGACTGTCGAAACATGTAAAAAGATCTGCTTAACGCCTTGCAGAAAAAGTAGTACACCATCATCATCGAGCAAACAAAAGTCCAAGCATTGCAAGATACGACCAATTGCTTCGAATAATGACCCCAAAACTTCGATCGATAATTGCAAGAAAATAAAAGTCAATACTTTCAATAAAGAAACTCAAACTTCCGACATGACTTATGATACATTGAAGCAAAACAAAAACCTGACACCATCTTCACACCTGGGTAATGTTGCTCCAAAAAAAACAATAGGCGTATCACGACCACAACATAAAAATAGACTCGTTATAATGAGTAGCAGGTGTACTAAAGGAAAACTGCCGTTAATCGAAGAAGTCCTCACTCATCAATTTGACTACTGTCATTATTTGTTACATAACGCCACCACAGAAGAGTTGCTACACACCGTCGAAGACAACTTAAAAGACTTCACATTGCAAGACTACTGCCTGATCTTCATTGGAGAAAACGATTTAAAGAATAGCAAGTACCTAGATATCCTCGAAAACTTGAAAAACTCGTTGAAAAACATTAAACACACAAATATTGTTATATGCGCTCCGACTTATACAGGGTGGAATCGAAGTCATGGGCATTATTTTAACCTAAGGCACTACTCACGATACTGATTGCATTAGGGCTATTAATACGCAAATCAAAAATATTATTAATGCAAGTAAGGAAAACCTTAAAAATGTAGTAAGTCAAATTGCACAAGGCTTATTATTGCAAATAAACACTTAAAGTAATTAAAACAAAATACTTCGTTAACGCCAATAATTGTTGAAATATCAAAATCTTAAAGCGCAGTACAGCGCAAAGCGAAATGTAAACAAACATCACCTGCGCGCGCGCGGGTTTTTCCTTACAAGTAATAATAACAATGGGCTACAAGACATTCCGTCCGGCGGGATTCCCTGAACTCTCTCCGTCCCACTCCCTCACTCGCAAAAATACGAATATCACCCCCGCGCGGGGTATGCTTCCCGCCGCAACACGAAGTCACGAACCCGGAACCAGTGTCATAACGACTGCGCAGGTGCATTGACGCGTAATTGATTTATTGATCCCGTGACGTAATCGCCGTACTCGCCGCTCGCGGCATACGGTGCTTGGATTGCAGTGTATTAAGTGTTAGTGTAGTAGTTGTGTGTTGTGTGTGTGTTTGTGTACACGATGCCTCGACCGCGTAATGTGCAGGCTAGGTACACCAACCAACAATACCCACAAATGGTTGTAATTTACGATCGCGCAAGAAATTTAGTATGAACTCGTGAAATGTTCCATCGGCGCTACCCGAACGACCCTATTCCTTCACGGGGTCTCATTCCACCAGAACCACTCAGAACCTGTTGGATTTTTCGTCTTTTCACGTGCCAGCACATGCACAAGCTCGTGGAAGAGCACCCGTTTACCCTCTGTCACTTTACCGACAAATAAGGTTTTTTCAAAACAATCCACAAGCTAGGTACGTAAATGTTTTTTTTTAATGTATGTTAGTTGACGTAGTTTTGACCGTCCTAAGCCGGCAAAGTACGAAGGGAAAATTGGAATTTATTATGAATCAATTCATTGGCAACTTACGAATGTCACGTGAGTCGGGCGGGGTCAAAGAATTCACGCCCAATGACGCGCGTACGGTGTAGTGTACCTACGCATTTGCTATCGAGAAGCGCAACTAATTTGATACTTTGTATGACTTACTACATTTTAAGGTTTTCCATACTTGCATTAATAATATTTTTGATTTGCGTAATAGTAGCCCTAATGCAATTAGTATCATAAGTAGTACCTTAGGTTAAAATAATGCCCATGATATCAAATGCACCCTGTATAAGAGGTGCACTAATTTATAATTATAAAGTTGAGATATTTAACAACCTCCTCAGTTTGGACATAAAAAACAACGAATATGCATACTTTTTTGACAGTAATCGCACCCTGACACTTGACATGTTTTCCCACAACACAGGAAAAATTAACAAATACGGATGGAGAGACATCTTCGACCAGATCAGATCCACCATATTAATTGACTATGATCAGGATTATACTAGAATTAGTGACAATATCAGCCTCTTTGAAGGAAACCATAGTGGAACATCCCAACTCCCACATAAATGCAATAGTGATCAAAAAAAACAAGCAGAGTTGGTGGATGATATAAAATCACAAAAAGAAACTAAATTTTTTCTATAGTAATTATCTTAGTATTCTTCATCAAAATATAGCCGGACTAATTAATAAATCTAACGATCTCACTGTATGCCTAGAGGAGTTAACTGAAAAGAAGATACATATTGATGTGATCTGCATTACTGAGCATTTTATAATGTCGGGCTATGAACAATATCTTTCAGTACCCAACTATGACCTAGCTGCATGCTACAGTAGAAGAGATACCAAGAGAGGTGGAACATGTATATTGGTAAAAAAGGGACATCAATGGAACGATATTCCTAATATCAATAAATTTTCAAAAATGTGTATATTCGAATGTTGTGCAATTGAATTGGGACAGTCGGACACTATTGTGATATGCATATATAGAGTACCAAATTCAAATAGTGTAGATTTATTTTTTGAACATTTAAATAAATTGTTACAATACATACAAAAGAAACGCAAACGAAATATTATAATATGCGGCGACTTTAATATTGACACTATGAAACGTAATAGAATCACACTTGAATTTGAATGTCTTTATGTTTTTGAATGTCGGCGTGATTAGTAAAGACAACATGAAAAAGTTCAAAGACTGTTTACATAACATTTCCTTCTCTGAAATCTACGAAACTAACGACCCCAATGTAGCATATAACTTGTTCATAGAGACCTTTACGTTGTTTTACGACCTTTGCTTTCCACTTAGAAAAGTTACAATAAAAACATACAAAAAACCTCAGTGGGTATCGCGTGGCATCAGAGTATGTAGTAGAAAAAAGAGGCAATTATTGTGGCGATATAGGTTCAAACCAAATGAGACTACTAAAACAGAATTTAAAAATTACGCTACTAGATATAAGAAAATTATTAAACTTACACAGCGAGCGCAAAATGCATACAAAATTAAAACATCCATGAACAAGTCGAAAACAACCTGGGGAATTATAAATCAAGCTAAAGTAAATCTGCCAAAGAGTTCTATCGCGAGTATTAAAATTGGAAATAAAACAAAAACGCATCCGCGACTTATAGCAAAAGCATTTAATAATTTCTTCATTGATAAAATTAAGCCTATAAATCGTAATGATAATAATAATAATAATAATAAATTGTTTTATTACCACAAAAATCAAGTACATTGCACTGTATACAGATAAAGATCTTAATTTAGCATTAGGTAGATAAGTACAATAGGCTCAACCCTGTCCCCTAAACTAGGCTAGGCCTGTATCTTAGGGGGCAGTACCCGGCTATAGGGTATGCTTATATGATTATACTGTGGACTGTGTCAAGTGGGTGCATTTTGGATCTTGTGGTAAACTTTAAAAATGTGAAAGTGAGAAAGTGAAGAGTGAATCGTATTGTGTAGGAGTAAATGTTTGATGATTATGTGAGGAAGTGGATGGGGTGTTATGTGATAGTGTTGTGTGTAGTGAATGAAGTGAGTGTATGTTTGTAGTGTGTTAGGGATGTGCGAGTGATTAGCGCGTGTGCGAAAAATAGGTGTATCACACATATAGAGGAATTTGTTAGGTGATGTAGGTTAAAAGAGATTCCGTTCCATGATAGTCCTGTTTTAGCAGCCATTCAATAACTATACGTTTTAGTTTAAACCGGGGGAGACCGAGAATATTTAACTTTTTATGGGCTTTGTTATAAATGTGGGTACTTATTACGTAAAATTGGTGCCTTGCAAACTTCGTTTTATGTTGAATGCTGGGAATTATATGTTTACGTTTTTCAGGGTCAGGGGGAGCCAAACTGCCATGTATTCTAAGAATTGATTGAAGCACAAATAGCTGTCGCACAGTTAAAACCTTACAGTCTGCATAAAGTTGCGCTGTTGGATATCTGCGTGGTTTCTTTGTCATAACTTTAAGGACTGCTCTTTGTGCTCTCTCAGCCCTCAGGAGACCTGTCTTATTAGCTCCACCCCACACATTAATACAGTACCCTAGCACCGATTGGCACAGCGCAAAATACACCATTTTAAGTACATCGTGGTCAGCTGACCCCCTGAGTGATTTAAAGATAGGGATAAGACGCATTGTTCGGGTTGTAAGTGTGTCTAGGTGTTTGTCCCATCTTAGTCCGTTGTCTATATAGATGCCGAGGTATTTTACGCTGTCATCTCTTCTTAATTTTGGACAGGAGCAATGTGTTGAAGGACTTGTACATGAGTGTGCCGTTATGGAGAAAGTAGTTGGTGGTTTTATATTGCAGCGGATGGCGAAAGGAACATATGAAGTTTTGGCCAGATTTAATGTCAGTAGGTTAGAGTTAAACCAGTGCATGATTCTACTTAGGGCAGACTCAGCGTTGCTTTTGACGGCTTCCCAAGTTGGACCGTGGGCGATAATTGCGGTGTCATCTGCATAGGTGTATATGTTGCAGTTTGGAAGCGTCATATTGCAGAGATCGTTTATGTAAATTTGAAACAATGTCGGCCCTAGTATGCTACCTTGTGGTACGCCGTAAGTCACTAGCTCCTCGTTACTTAAATAAGGACCAATTTGGACTAGTTGTCTACGGTTTTTAAGGTAATCTACGAAAATTTCAAGAGCTTTGCCACAAACACCCAAGGATTCCAACTTGGAGATAAGTTTGGGAACAGAAACCGTGTCAAACGCTTAAGAAATATCTATAAAAATTCCCAGGCACTTCGTCTTTTCGTCGAGTTTTTTAGCAACCAATTGTGTAAGATCTAGTACCGCGTCTTCAGTTGATACTCCTGAACGAAAACCGTATTGGTTGTCAGCTATAAGATGAAATTTGTCTAGAAAGTTTCTAAGTTGTTTATTAAGAATCTTTTCAAAAATTTTAGCAAGTGAAGTAAGTACCGATATGAGTCTGTAATTGTTAACACAGTTTCTGTCCCCTCCCTTGAAAATTGGGTGCAGAATAGCTTTTTTAAGAGCATTTGGGAAAACTCCTGACTGAATGCAGAGGTTAAAGATGTAGGCTATATGTGGAACGAGGATATGTCGATGCGTTTTAAGCAATGCCGACGTGATACCGTCCCAACCTACAGCACAGTCACTGCGTAACTGAAGTATAGTAGCTTCCACGTCCCTTTCGTCTATTTCAGTGATGACAAGCGAATGGCTGTCTATTTGTTAAAGTTTCGGGGGAATGACTGCGGATGGATTTGGTTTGATTATGAAGTATCTTGGAGGCCAAGTTTTTACCTACATTGGTGAAAAAAGTGCACACATTATTAATGGAAGAAGTTGGAGTGTCACATAATTTCAACAACAAGTCTGAACTAGTACGTATTGGGCGAGTGTTGGTGATTTCTTTGATTGTTTTCCATAGGGATTTAGGGTTGTTTTTACTTTTTTGTAACTCATTGTGTTCATGCGCTTGTTTTAGTTTTCTAAGCAATTCGTTACAAAAATTTCTATAGCGCGTATATGTGATTTTTAGGATTAAGTTATCTGGAGTGTTTTTAGATTTTAAATGCATGGTGTCTCGATTCTTAATGCATTTTAGCAGACCTGGCGTTATCCATGGCTTTAAGGTTCGTTGTTTCCTCGGAAGGGTGACATGTATTGTATGTTTAGATGTAACTGTAGAGATAATTTTTACAAGTATGTACATAGCTTCGTTAGCGTCACGAGTCTTGTAGATATCTGCAAAACTTGTATTCCCCAATTCGTCTGAGATAGCATCGCAGTTTGTTCGAGATACAGTGGTTTTCTTGTTAAGTGAAGGGTTTGTGTATTTAATTAATAACACTATCGGTTTGTGGTCAGTAATGTTTGATTCCAGAATTAAGGTGGTAGTGTCTAATTTTGTCTTTACAAGAAAGTGGTCAATACAGTTTTCTAATCTGGTCGGTAGTAGATGGGTAGGTGATAGTCCATGAGAGGCGTTTAGGATAAGATAATCCAAGCTACGGTCGTTTCTGTTGTCTTCCTTGATATCGATATTCAGATCACCAACAAGGACGATGTTCTGATAATTAGATAGATCATTGTAGGCATCATTTAAGCTATTCAGAAAACTTTCAAATTGATCTCTAGTGTTGTACGACGGAGACCTGTAAACAGCCAAAATCGCAAGTCCCGGTTCTATTTTGCATAAAAGACAGTTTGCATTTACAATGTTGGGTTCATATACAGTGGCAGAAGATTGGGTTTTTAGGTATATTACGACGCCTTCGTTTTGATTAGAGTTATTTGAGGAATAGTGTGATTGATATCCGTCGATTATCGGTATGTTACTCACTTTTCTCAGCCAACACTCTGTCAGGACAATAACATCGAAATCAACTTTACTGGTATAGATAAGTGTTTGAAGACTATCGAAGTTTTTACTTATACTGCGTATATTGATGTGGAGTATTTTTATGTAATTATTTTTAGAGAATTTGACGCAGTCCTCTGGATCAATTAAAAATGAATTTCCTTGGTGAAGCCTGTCTAGCTCTTCATTAATGTTATTTATAGTAGCCATTGGAATTGAGATTATTAATATTACTAGGTTTATTGTTGCTAGTTTCGTTGACGGTTCCTATCAGAATCACTATAATATCAGGGACGGCGCTCTGTGATGTATGTGATATTAAAGAAATGTTCATAAGTACGTATTTGATGGATGTTATTTGTGAAATAGTGCTAGTGGACAATTGAGAGTTACTGAGTGTGTGTTTGTATGTGTGTGAGATTTGATGTTGTTTGTGTATACATTCACTAAATTTTAGACTTGAAAACAAATTCGAAATAATGAAATAAATAATAATAAGGAGCTTAATAACTAGTCACATACTGGTGGTGTGTAGAGCCTGAAGACATTTTTCTGAACGAATTAAAATATGTTTCTCTCCCTGTACCTTTCGCAGGAGGATATTCCCGTTGGCAATCCAGCAATATTTGTAATCGTACTTTTTGGCAAACTCCCGAGATAGATAAAACAGTTTTTTGGTGTTGGCAGGCAATTGTTCGGTGATGTAAATAGGCTGACATTTTCCCGGAACACCAATAAATGCTGTGTTTAACTTATCCTCTTTTTGTTTATCTTTGTTGTAAGATTGGACAGCCAATAATAATGACTGTTTGGATTGAACTGTGGTAAATTCGGCAATAATTGGGCGTGGTGTTGCAGAATTGGTCGATTTCCCTGGTAGACGGTAGATATCGCGAAACTCGGGTTCAGCTAGGTCAACTCCAAGTCGCTTACCTATATTACAAACGGTTGTAATGAGCCTTGCGTTGTTCTCATCATTTTCTGCTGGAATGTTTCGAATTTCAATACCCGAAGAGCGTGACATGAGTTGCATGTCGTGAATTTTTCTCTCTAAATTTTCTATATACACCTGTTGTTCCTGCCGTTCCCTTCTTAGGTCCTCAACTTCTCTTTTTATATCCTCGAAATTGTTGTTCATGAATGTTACCGATTTCATGATCTCTTCGTTTGACTGTCTAATCTCTATGTTGGATGCTTGAATTTTGCTATTTTGAGCTTTAATTTCAGCAGTATCGAAGACGAGTTTAGATATTAAACTCGTTTGTTCCGCTATGGTCTTGGTTAAATTTGAGGCACTAGAGTCGCGTTCCTTCTGCCAAGCATCAAGTTTGTCTTCTAGCTCTTGCAAGCTCAAGGCTGCACCGCTCTGATGTGTTTTTTCATGTCGAGCGCGTTTATTTCTGTTTGTGTTGTTCTCTGATTGGGTCTGTGTAAGGGTCAGTTTGTTGCATTTTTTGACCTATCCGGTGGGGAGCGTTGTACGCCAGCCATTTTTATTGTATCGACTAGTTTTTATTCAGTAGTAAGGTGTACCTAATAATAATTTACACTGTCAAGGCATTCAACATCAGACTCAGGTAAACAGAACGATCCAAATCGAACATCAATTAGTCAGAGTTCTGCTCACGGTATCAAGTAGTTGGAAATAGTTCCTGGATATGGCCCGGGTGGCGCCACCAGTCATGTGCCCTCGCAATGCGACGTAGGCGCAATGCGTAGTCGCTGGAACGCTGCGTTAAGCTTTGTCGGTAGGTTGGTAGCACCGGGACAGTTGCGCACTCGCCGGATTTACGCCTTTAGGCAGTCCGCACAACTACGAAGATTCCTTGCACTTTGAGTTTGGCACTATGATACTGCACTTTTTTAAAGAATCTGTTATTTATATTAGAGACCGAATTACACTTGCTGGTGGATTGACAACAATTATTGTGAGATTAAGTCACACTAGATTTGCGTATTATTGAAAAGTAAGTGTGTTGACTACCGATAATTAATTTTACGAAAACGATTAACAAGATTACAAGTTATTGGTCCACGGGCGCGTTCCGGGGGAATCTACTACTGAATGAATGTAATGGCATTCAAGAAACAACAAAAATCCAATATTATATAATTCTATGTTTATGGCACCAAGCACTTCCGATGACATACAGAATATAATTAAATCTCTCAAAAATACCAATAGCGTCGGACACGATGGTATCTCGACAAAAATCATTAAATATGTTTCTGATTATATTAGTGTCCATATAAGTTATATTGTTAATTTGTGTATTACAACTGGTATTTTTTCACACCATCTCAAAACAGCTGTAGTTAAACCACTTTTCAAAAAAAATGATAGGGAAAACATGGAGTGCTATAGACCGATTGCGCTCATACCAATTTTTTCAAAAGTCTTTGAGAAATATATATACGAGCAACTTTACATTTTTTTTGAAAAATATAACATTTTAACTGAGGAACAAAAAGGCTTCAGAAAAAATAAAACCATTAACATGGCTGTATACGATTTCCTGAATAAAGTCATGACAAATGTTGATCGCAGAATACCCGTGTGCTCCGTATATTGCGATATGACCCAAGCCTTCGACTACGTGGACCATAAGATTTTGCTCGAGAAGTTAGAAGCTTATGGAATTCGAGGAACCATATTAAAATTGATAGAATCATACTTAATAAAGAATCAATACGTAGAAATTTCGAAGATAGATCCAAAGACTAAATGCGAATTAATATTTAGATCAAATAAACGATTAATTAAGTATGGTGGGTACACCATACTTAACCCCTACCTACCACGCTCCCCTGTGGTAACAGGGGAGCGTGCTAGGTCCACCGCTATTTTTAATTTATATCAATGATTTACCAAAGGTAACAACCATTCATCATATGTCACTATTTGCCGACGACAGCACCGTAACTATTAATAACGCTAACGAGTTACAGTTAGAACATGAAATTAACAAAACTATCCAATCAATAGTCACATGGCTAGATAATAATAATCTAAGGATAAATATTGACAAAACAAAATTAATGGTGTTCAGTCAACGACCAAAGGCATCTAATATGTTAATAGAACACGGCAGCAAAATCATTGAAAACGTTAGTACTACTAAATTTTTAGGCTTAAATATAGATCAAAGGCTAGATTGGAAAGTACACACAGAGGAATTAAGCAAAAGAGTAAGCAATTCTGCTTATGCTCTTTATAAACTGTCTTCGATCTTAGGTACCGACGCTTTGCTCACTGCATATCATGGCATCGTTGGCTCAATATTAAGATACGGGGTTATTTTTTGGGGCAACTCGTGTAATAGAGATTTTTAAGTTACAGAAAAGGTGCCTCAGAGCGATGTTTGGACTAATATGTACTGATACGTGTAAGCCATATTTTATCAAAAATAAAATATTAACACTCCCGTCATTATACATTTATGAGGTTGCGGTCTTCGTTAAATCAAACCCAAATCTTTTCAAGAAGCTATCAGATACTAATACCCGAAGTCGACGGGATTATAGTAGATTATGCGTAAGACAGTCCAAGACAGCACTGATGCATAAAAGTGTGTTCTGCATGGCGCCAAATATATTCAATCACATTCCGCCACACATTAAAGAATTAAATGTTAACTTATTTTAAAAAAAATTAAAGAACTTTCTAATTCAAAAAGCTTATTATAATATTTCCGAGTTTTTAAAAGACAAAGTATTTTTATAGTTTTTATTTACATTTTGTTTTATCATTTGTTTTTTTTTTTCTTTTTATTCATTGTTGATATTATGTATTAATCAAGTAAATTAATCTGACTAGTGTGAAGTAATATGTAGATTTTTTTTATTTTTTTTATTTATTACTTTGACTTTTGACTGGCAAATTTTATTTTATTATACATTCGATGACGAGTTGATGACACTATTGTGTAGTATATTTATTATAATTTGATTGATTGAGTTTTCATTGGATATGTTTATTGCTTTGAATAATGGACAAATCTACTAATAACAATAGCCTACCTGTTTATATTTGTATGGCGTTAAGGCAAAACATGACCGTACTATAATTCTATGTAACATCTTGCATGCTATGTGTGTGTATACTTATGTTTTGGACAAATAAATGATCTATCTATCTATCTATCTGCTTCTTTTCCAATATTGGTAAATCCCTCGCTGAGAAGATATTAACGGCCGAAATTATCTAATCCAATATCTCTAGATTTAAGATTGAAAATTCAATCCAGATTTATAGTAAAGTGTAGCTAAAAACGATCCGCGGATTGCAATTGCAATCTTTTCAACCAATCGATCTTTGAGAGGACGGATCCTAAACTACAGCAGTGCTATTCTGTAAAAAGCTCACCGTGATAACATAGGTGAAGTGAGCGTGAAGTGAACTATCAATGGAGGCAATCCCTAACATCAGGTGCAATGACAGCTCACTTCACCTTAGTTTTCACGGTAAGATTTTTACAGAATAGCACTGCAGTGCGATTCTGTAACCATCTCACCGTGAAAACTTAGGTGAAGTGAGCGTGGAGTGAGATGTCAGTGTCATCCTGATGCTAGGGGTTGATACTCTTGACAGCTCACTCTAAGCTCACTTCACCTAACTTTTCACGGTGAGATTTTTACAGAATCGATCGGCTGCAGATTGACCTCTGTTCGAAAATGACAGTTTGAGTGTGTCAATAACCTATCTGTTAAATTTGACGTTTGTTTGGATCGGTGTAAACAATCCAAATCTTAATCTTAGAATTTCCTTAGATAGAGGATTGACTTCACGGATTTTATTTGAAAAATGGCACTGTCAGTATTTTCCAGTGATAGTGATATGAAAGTTCTGGCTCAATTATCGGATTGGGACAGTACTGATAGTGACGCTGCTGAAGAAATAAGACGTCAACGTGCTTCTGCGCGGAGAATTAAAAGTGCAAAGCATGCAAAGTCTGGATGATGCGGAGTTTACCTTTAGGTTTGGGCTATCAAAATTAGCAGTAAATTTACTGTTCACTGAAATTATGCCTCTCGTCCGTGTAACCTCATCAAGGTAAGTTGCAAATAGTAAAAAAAAACAGCTACCTAATATAAAGAACTTTGTTTTTAAAGTAAGTATAATAATTATTTCAGAAATCATGGAGTGCCACGCTTCACCAACTGTTGATGACTTTAAGATTCTATGCATTAAGCACTATGGTGATTTCTGTAGCTGATTTTGTGGGAGTATCAAAGTCAACAGCAGGTTGAATAGTACGGGACATTTCATCAGCAATTGCCACATTGTATGATAAATACATTTTTATGAATCACGGAGGTGCAGAAAAATGTGTTTTAATTTTATTTAAATTACCATTATTTTCATCGTAAAAAGCAAATACCTAAACTATTGGCGCTGCCTGCCGCTCTGCACCGCACTCTGTCTCGCTCTCACTCAGGCGAGCAGTATCGAGCGAGTGAGATAAAGAGTGAATTTTAGCTGAGGTAGCATAGGCTCTTAACCAACACGTTTTGAATTTTATTACAAATTTGATCGTATTAATAGAATTGTTATCTTCGGTCAATATATATGTATTAAAAATCAATAAAATAAAATTATAAAATCTGTTTATGCTTAGCTTTTTATTATTACAAACAAACGAACCATGTCTATTTTTATAAATTTTGCATACAGCGGAATGACGAAGAGGGAAAGGATTTCATGTTATCTGCGGATTGATCGACAGCAGGATCGTCTTTTTTCGATATTAGGATGCGGGTCGGACATCGATCTATAGATTGGTATCTATCCACGATCGATTTATATCTTGGATCAAGGATTCAATATTAATTTCGGGCGTAAATCAACACGTCCCTATCTCTACCAGTCTTTCAGTCGCTCATCCACACTCATTGGTTTTTCTTCCCACAGATGAAAAGGAGATTGACTCCCTCATCGTTAACCTTAAAAATACCTGTTCTGAAAGTGTTGACCCCATTTCTGCTCGGTTCCTTAAGCATTACAAGAACTACCTCGCCTCGTTCCCTCGCTTACCCAGTTATTTAATTTAGCACTTTCCACAGGCACATTTCCGTTACCTTTAAAAAAATCACTTGTACTTCCAATCTACAAAGCTGGGGACAGAGGCTGTGTCAACAATTACCGACCGATCTCCATTTTACCCACTCTTTCCAAATTACTAGAACGCCTTATGAACAGCAGATTGACTGAATACCTAGAACGCAATAACCTTATATCACAGGGGCAATTTGGTTTCAGGGCTGGGAAATCTTGTGCCGACGCTGTTCATGAGCTGACAGATCTTCTTGTTAACAGTCTTGATAGCAAAAATAAGGCACTTGTCATATTCCTTGATCTGGCCAAGGCGTTTGACACAGTCTCTGTAACCAACCTATTGAACAAGCTGGAAAACATGGGGATTAGGGGTCTACCATTAAAACATTTTAGGGACTACTTATCTGATCGGTTCCAAAGGGTTAGAATAGGTAAATATGTCAGTGATGATCTACCTGTCACTTTTGGTGTACCTCAGGGAAGTGTGATCGGGCCCTCCCTCTTCCTTGCCTATATTAATGATCTCTGTAACCTCCAGCTACCCCATGGTAAAAACATTTCTTTTGTCGACGATACGGCACTGGTTTTCACAGCAGACTCATGGGCAGGTGTCTACCATTACGCACAAAAAGGTTTTGATACGGTTCTGGCTTGGTTAAAAAATAATGTCCTTACCCTTAACGTCGACAAAACCGAGTATATAGCATTCTCCCTCACAAACAAATATAATGAATTGCTATCCCATTTTGAGATTAAAGCACACTCTTGCACTGACACAAATTCTCACTCCTGCTCCTGTCCCATTCTCCAAAAGTCTACCTCGATTAAGTATCTTGGAATTATAATAGATAACAATTTAAGCTTCCAACCACAAATAGACAGCCTCACGACGAGAATTCGCAAGTTAATCTTTATTTTCAAAAATCTCCGTCACGTAGCGGACGTGGAGGTTATCAGGTGGGTATACTATGCAATGTGTCAGTCTCTTCTAACATAATGCATAACTTCATGGGGTGGTGCTCCAAAATCTAACATTTTAAAATTGGAAAGAGCCCAAAGGGTGGTACTGAAGGTGGCCTGTTTTCTGCCATACTTATATCCTACAGTAGATCTTTACAAACACTTCAAAGTCTTGTCAGTGAGGCAACTTTTTGTTTTATATACTGTTCTCAAGAAGCATTCATCCTTAACATTTGATCGCTCCTCTACCTCAGGAAAACGCCGAAAATACGCTGTCTGCAATACGACTAAAGGTCTAAGAACTAGTTTTTCTCAAAGGTTTTATACCTTCTTAGGTTCCCACTTATACAATGTGTAACGAAAAGGGTATATATATAGAAAAGGCACGGCTTCTTTGGATGATATCAAACGATATAGGAAGGGTTTTTGCTCTTCCCACTGGATCTCTGAGCTGTTCAGACGTGTTTTAAGCAGTAACACAGTGATATTTTTATTTAAATAATAGTCGAATTTAATTAAAATAAAATCAAATAATTTGCCGCACAGTACTAGGCTCGCATTAAAACGAGGAGTTCTGTTCATCGCTCTGCATGGTTATCGGCCATTTGTCAGAGCCGTTCACGCCCACAGCTGTTATCTCGCCTTTCTGTGAGGCGGGGTCAACGACCTACCAATAACGGCGCGCGCGCACACGACGCTGTCAACCATCCTGCGCTTACGCGTATAAGAAGCTTCTGTGTGTGTAAACGAGGCGCTGCTCTAATATCTGGTGCGTATTATTGTGTTTAATTACCATAACCGAAAGTTAGACTTGCGTTATGATGCCACTGGGAAGAACTCCCCCATCCACACCGCAGGGGAATTTAAAGTCTGATACGAACCAAAGTTCAGCGCCCGTTACGGACACCGACAATGAGAGTTCCAGTAATGTCACCACCAGACCCCGTGCCCGTAAGCGCCAGTATGATGATGAAGTATCTGTTGTCATGTCAGAAATGAAGCTTTCCCTTGAAACTTTCTAATTGCAACAGAACACTATACAGGCATCTATAAATGGCATTCTGCAGCAGAATTATGAAATTAAAAAATCCATGGAGTTCATGCAAAAACACTATGAGGAAATGAAAGACAAATTAATTGCAATGGAGACCGAAAGACGAACACACTTAGCCTACATACAAGGACTAGAAGCAAAAGTGGAGAACCTGGAGAGAGCTCAAAAACAAGCCACCATTGAGCTAAGAAACATTCCTGTCCAAAAAAGTGAGACAAAAGTCGATTTACTGAATATAGTGACAAAAGTGGGGCTAGCAACAAAAGTTAGTGTTGATGAAACCCAAATAAGAGATGTTTTCCGGCTGAGCTCAGACAAGGGCGGGTCTGGACCTATTATTGTAGATTTTTCTTCAGTTCTATTGAAAGAGAAAATTCTAACTTCGGTGAAGAATCACAATCGGGCAAACCAAAACAATAAATTAAATACGGCCCACTTAGAACTCGACGGGCAACCTCAACCAATTTACATTGCCGAATGTCTAACTCAAAAAGCAAGAAAATTGTTCTATCTAGCTCGGGAGTTCGGTAAGAAAAACAGCTACGAGTTCTGCTGGGTGGCTCATGGTAAGATTTTCCTTCGTCAACGAGCAGGTGCACCGTCACATCGAATAGATAAGGACAGTGATTTGCACACACTGCGCCCTCAAGCCGCGCCGTGACTAGGCATTGTTGTATGGATTTTCTGTTTTATTTTATTTTTATATTTTTACTACATGTTGTTAGATTTGCTCAGTTTCAATTACATTTACTATACTATACTTAAGTTAAAAAATAATATTTCAGTCGTACCACATTTTCAAGTACCTCATTCTAATTGTCTCTCAATTGCTTACACTTCACATAATTTACACACACACACAAAAGTTATAGAAAAACAACTACAAACAACACATCTCATACTTTTCTCTGTTGGTAAACATGTTATTAAAATTAGTCTAATTATTAAAAATAATCCCTTGCATAAATTTCAGATACGCGTTTTAGAATCCTCACGTAAAAATGCTATTTTTGGATAATATTTCAAGCGACATTGATTCAGCTCAGGTATCTGAGTCTAGGATCTGCTCCCCTGAAAGCCTAGTAAACAATATTGATTTGTCTCGGACAGCCTTAACTGTAATGCACACTAACATCCGTAGCGTAGCTTGTAACTATGATAACCTTATCATTCTACTGGAAAGAATTTGCATACAGTGTGATATTCTTGTACTCACAGAATGTTGGCTGAGTAAATGTACAACTGCGCCTGAAATTGTCGGCTACACGTCATACACTTCAGACTACCTCAATCAGAATGACGGCGTAATTGTAAATATTAAATCAGAAATAAAACACCGCGTAACAACACCATCCGTGTTAGAAGCCAACTGTCTTGTTTTGCAGTCAGAAAACGACTATGCTGTCGTGGCTGTGTACCGCTCACCATCTAACCGAAATATTAATAATTTTTGTGATAGCCTTGATTTGTGTATTTCATCATTGGAATCAGTGAAGTCGGTGGTCCTCATAGGTGACATTAATATAAATATATCCCCAAGTGGTAACGATCCAAATTCTAGTATTTACTTGGATCAAATGGCTTATCATGGTCTTCTGCCTGCTCATGTTTTCCCTACTCGTAAAACCAGTTGTTTAGACCACGTTATGTTAAGATCTGATAAATACTCAGCTACATATGTACTTGACTCGTTTATAACTGACCATGCGCCCCCAGTATTTTGTCTTGATTGTAAAATAAAAAGACACATTTCTAAGACCACTTTTCTTAAAATTGATTATCCATCTTTAGTACAAGAACTTTCGGGTACAGATTTTAGTCCTGTTTATGATGCTCTTGATGCGAATGTCTCCGCTGTCAACTTAACTAACTTAATTTCGCAAGCAATTACTGCGCACTCAATATCCGTAACTATCCCTCATCGTAGGCGAACCATTAAACCATGGTCAACTCCGGGTTTAGTAAGATGTATTAGGCATAGAGACGAATTGCACAAAAAAGCAACGCTTGACCCAGACAATGCCATTGCTCGAGTCACTTATACAAGGTACCGGAATTTTTGCAACAACCTTTTAAAAAAACTTAGAATTACATACGAAAAAAACGAGCTTCAGAAGAATAAAAATAATCCTAAGGGTATGTGGAATTCCATCAATAAAATTGCTAGCCTTAAGAAAATTTCACCTCCTTCCAGTGAGTTACTTACTCTCGCTCAAGACCCATGTGAGTCAGTTAATGTAGTTAATGATTATTTTGCAGGAATCGGGGAAACACTTGCAAATGCAATATTAAATAATCAGAGTGCCAATCGATCGATACATGAGTTAAATAAATGTAATTTATCACAGTCATCTAGAGATTCTATGGTGCTACTTGACACTGACTGTGTAGAGATGGAGTCCATTATGCTTAACTTAAAAAGTGACTCAGCAACTGGTATTGACAACATTCCTACACTAGTGATTAAAAGTGCAAAGTGCAGTCTTATTTCTCCCCTTACACACATGTGTAATCTATGCATGACCACTGGTGTTTTCCCGAACATTTTAAAGAGGGCGTTAGTGCATCCTATCTATAAGAGTGGTGACAGAGACATTGTCGGAAATTACCGACCCATATCTGTGCTGACAGCTATTTCTAAAATCTTGGAGAAACTCTTAAATTCTAGATTAACAAACTTCCTTCGACACAATCATGTTATTGCTGATAACCAATTTGGCTTCATGAAGGGTCGGTCTACGGAAGACGCAACTCTACTTCTGTCCGAGATCATAGCTCAAAACCTTGATGCAAATAAGAAAGTTATAGGTGTGTTTCTGGATATGTCAAAGGCTTTTGACACTGTCTCTATTCCCTTGTTACTTTCAAAGATGGAATCGATTGGCATTCGTGGGATTGCACTAGAGATTTTTCGATCTTACGTCTCCAGCCGGACCCAGTACGTTAGAATAGGGAGCTACACAAGTTCAGAAGCGTCTCTCTCCTTTGGCGTTCCACAAGGGAGTGTTCTTGGACCCACCCTCTTTCTTTTGTATATTAACAGTTTGTGTTTAAAAGTTCTTCCAAACTGTAATATTATTACGTATGCCGATGACACTGCTTTGATTGTGCAAGGGAATGACTGGAAAGAGGCTCAGCGTTGCACAGAGCATGCGATTAGGGAAACTATGACCTGGCTTAATGATAACCTTTTGACACTGAATGTTGACAAGACCAGATATATCACTTTTACTCATCGTGCCAATACCCAGCCTACACCAGAATTCGAAGTTAGGATACATTCTTGTGACTTAAAAGAAAATTGTGATTGCCCTAAACTGACTTGTACTACTAGTATAAAATATCTTGGTCTCATTATAGACAACTCCCTAAAATGGACTGCACATATAGCTCAGTTAATTGGCCGAGTAAGAAAGTTGATGCCAGTCTTTAAAAAACTCAGGAGCTCAGCTGATCGCGAAACTTTATTATGTGTGTATTATGCCCTTGCTCAAAGTTTACTGCAATACTGTGTCGTTGTATGGGGAGGAGTTGGCAAGACTATCCTACTTCCCCTAGAGCGTGCACAAAGAGCTGTATTGAAGGTCATGCTTGGACGACCACGAAGGTACAGCACTGATCTTTTGTATAGTGAGAGCTCTGTTTTAGCTGTTAGACAGCTTTTTATATTATCTACAATACTCCGTAAGCATAAAAACATTGAATATATCCCGATTACAAAACGAGACAAGACAAGAGTTTGCTCAGGGACACCTCACAGAACCGTACTTGCTAGACAACAGTATTATGTTGCAAGTAATATTGTATACAACGTAGCAAACCGTTTTAACAACATTTATGCACTTCCGATTAATAAATGTAAGGTTGTAATACGAGACTGGCTCCTACGATTAAACTATAATGAAACTGAAGAAATTATTAAAAGTTAAACATGTTTAAAGAAAGACAGACACCAATTCCTCTACACTACTTTACATGCACAACCTCACTCACCCTCACACTCATTACACACCCTCACTCCTTATCACACTACACACACACATTCTTCATTCATCATTGTGGTAACGTACTTATTCTAAATACACACATCAAAAGTGTCTAGGGATCAAGCATTTTTATGCGGATTTCTTGAGATTGAGATGTGGCTTTGTAATAAATTTATGATTTTATAAATTTATATGGATCCTTTTTGGTGCATTTCATAATTTGAATCAGGAACTGTGAATCAAATTCGAGTAAAAGATGAAAATCAGCTGTCAATATTTTCCCCATAAAAACATACAACGCATTGAAGACATTATTAGTGCTACTGTTTCCCTACTACTGATTAAAACCAACGTTATTATGGAGCGGCGACGTCATTTAAGCAGGGAAGAAATGCTCAGAGCCGTGGGAATGATAGAAGCTGGTTCCCGGCAATGTACTGTGGCTTTAGCTCTGAATACAAGTCAGAGTGTTATCAATCGACTTTGGACACGTTACCGAAGCACTGGTACCGTGGCTGAGCGCCATGGAGGACGGTATCGCTGCACCACACGGAGACAAGACCGATACATTCAAATCTTAACTCGAAGAGCTCCAACAATAACCGCCATGATGTTAGCCGTGAGGCTTCATCACTCTTCAGGGAACTTAATTAGCGACCAAACAGTCAGAAACCACTTGCATGAAGTGAACCTTCATTCCCGAAGACCGCTACGGGTACCACCTATAGCAATGCACAATCGTAGGATTCGATATCAATGGGCTCTTGAACACAGAAATTGGGCAGAAGAACAATGGCGTTTCGTGTGCTTTTCTGATGAGTCTCGTTTTGGTATGAGACCGGATACAAGACGTATACGACACTGGAGAACCCCTGGACGCCAACAGCGATTAAAATCCTGCCAGGAAGTCCATCCTTATAGTGGTGGAACCATCATGGTATGGGCGGGTATTTGGATCGGCGGAAGAACTGAGTTGATTTGGATCAGAGGCAACCTCAACGCTCAAATTTATGCTGAGACGATTGTATCAGACGTCATCGTTCCTCTACAAGTGCAAATCGGTCCCTTATTTCAGTTAATGCATGATAATGCACGACCGCACACCGCAAGAGTTGTAAGACAGACTCTCGCCGCAGCTAACATCAATGTCCTGCCCTGGCCTGCTCAGTCGCCAGACTTGAACCCGATTGAGCATGCATGGGATATGCTACAGAGAAGAGCTCTGCCGAATATGGAGGGTATCCAGTCGCAAGAAGACCTTTTTTTGTTGTTGCAACGAACATGGGCGGCCATTCCACAGCGTGATTTGGATGAACTCATTTTGAGTATGCCAAACCGATGTTCTTGTGT
Organism: Globia sparganii; assembly: GCA_949316385.1. NCBI lineage: Eukaryota > Metazoa > Arthropoda > Insecta > Lepidoptera > Noctuidae > Globia > Globia sparganii. The sequence goes on along the minus strand of OX438675.1, from coordinate 8,554,765 downwards.
TGTTAGTGTTCGCGGTAGAAACACGGATTATTAATTGTTTAAGTTACCCAATAAAATTTTAGAGAAAACTGTTATTTCAGTCTTTTTTTCGAACTTTTGTGTTAGTGGTTCAAATGTCAAAAATCCCTTTATTAGGAAAATGGCAAATTTCTTTATTAATGCAAAGGTGACTTGGTTTATCGTTACTGTGACAAACGAAAACACTTTATTTGATGAATCCTTAAAGAAAATTTTAATTAATATCAATCAGGAGAAAAGTTATTGCAAAAATATATGTTGATCCCTAGACACTTTTGATGTGTGTAGTTTGTTTTCACTGTAAATTTAATTTAATTTTGTTATTATTATTATTATTCTTTTCTTTTTTTTTTTTTTTTCTTTTTTTTTCAGTCGTTCCTTTTCATTATTATTACAGATATTGTGATTAACACTATGAATTGTGGTTTAATAAATAAGTGTGGAAGACGCTGACGACTGTGACACAGTTTATACTAGTATAGTCGTCAACGTAATCTCTTTTATATATGTATTCTTTGCCATGATTCTGTGCTTAGATTAAGAGAAAATTGTAATTTTAGAAGATATAAAAAAAAAAAAAAATAAAAAAAAAATCCTATCGCTACATGTTCGGAAGTTATGAGATTTTTTAATACATTGATACCAGAAACCGAACTTTTCAAATTGAAATAAACACATCACTAGCACTAAAACAGCTGATCGGTGTCCACGAACTATTTGTAAGTAAAGATAAACCTCCTACTCCTGGTATTTCTGAATAAACGGTTCCGCATGTTTATTTTTTATTCACAAAATATTATTAAGTACTGACTTTTCCTAAACTTTGATTATGTTTGTGAACTAGCTACCTACAATACAATTAATTGGTCTAGGTATCAAAAGTTAACGAAATATTTAGATACCTGCTTGAATTGTCACGTATCATTTACACATTTGTTGGTTTTTTACGTAGTTGTCCTTTTGTAGAAGATTACTTTGTAGATAATTATTATCTACCTCGTAGTAATCTTCCACCCGCCACCCACCTTTCCATCATACCTACAACACAGTAAATACCTAATTCAAAAACAATATTCCTGTAAATTTCCTAACATTATTTCTAACCTTTTATTTTGGTGGCCATAAAGATGAACGATTTTTTGCTTTAAATCGATTTTTCATTCGATTCACAGATCGAATCCCGTGCTCTTCTTACATCGATCTTCTAAAAATTCATTCAAAAATTGTAATTAAAAAATTTTAAACAACATTTAACACACCTCTATTTTGTGACATATTTACAGTTACCAGTCAGGTAGGTACGTCAATAATATTTGATAACCTTTCCGGCGTAATTCAATGACTTTAATTCAGATGGATGACTAATATGTTTCAATCTTCCGACAAGTTAAAAAGTGTCGGCATACTTATGTAATTGATCTTGTTTGAAATAGATAAACCTACCTATTCGCTGTTTATGATTGTTAGCACAATGCTTTGGTCAAATATGAACTTGAACTATTAAGAGCCTTTATTTACACATACGATCCAAGAGATTCGATTCACGTTACTATTGAATCGATTTGCTTGAAGATCGCATTAAAACGATTTTTTCGAAAAATCGACAGCTTGTACAACCATTGAATTGATCATAAAAATCGAATCCTTACGTGCATCCTACCGGGAATTAATTGCTTAAATAAACATTATTATTTGCCATTAGTACTTAGAATAGGAAAAGGATTTAGAAACCATTTTTTTGTCCAACTGAACCCAAAACATCATTTCAATTCTCCTCTTCGCAACTTATTCTTCTCCTAGTACAAATAAAATCACAGTGGGTTCCGTTCATAATTTTTAAAATAAGGTTATTTTTTTACTAAATAAGACGTAAACTATTAGCAACAAGTTAATCGTTTTTTTTTTATTACAAAATAATACCACGCACGCATAATTTTTGTGTGTAGGACTAACCGAAAGAATTATCGGAGTTCACGGTCTGTCCGTGCTGTTTGAGTGGTACATAGGTTTTATTAGTTTGAGCACGTTTAGTCTTTGTTATTATAATTCAAATAAAAAAATGTCGCAAAATTGCATCTAACTGTCGAAAGAAATTAATAAAAGTACTAGAAGCGCATGAGTAACAGGAATTGTTATTTCCGAATTGAATATCGTTTGCTCACAGAACCCTGATTACATCGTTACACACACAATGTAACATCGATGTGTGTGTAAACCTAATGGGTTAGGGTTTTAGGGTACGTGAACCAATTGCAGTCCGTGTAGTTTCAATTACTCCTGGTAATTACAATTTTTATTTCAGACTTATAACGAGATAACGCGAACCCATATTATGATCTTTAATGGATTGAAATGAATGATTTTCCTGAGTTTTGGGAATTTCCGGGATTGCGGGAATATTCTAACGAGATAACGCGGAATGCAAGGGCAACTGAAGGAACAGGGTGGTATTTAGTCAGTAAGAGTCTAACACTTCCTTCAGCCTTCCGCCCCACCCAGGGCGGCAGCTGAGTCATTGATGATTTTCCCACCCAAAAAAAAATGAATGATTTTTCAATTTTGAATTCGTAATTAGTTTGCTCGGTTGTGTTAGATTTGCTTAAAAGTTTAACGGAGTTTAGTTGAAATTATTATTAGTATGTAAAATAATCTTGAATAATATTTTTAACAGTAGTGGACACTAATAGGGACAGCTACCCTATAGGTATCAAATTTAACGAAATAATATTTAGGTACCAGGATAGCAGGGAATAGGAGCTTCATTTTGGGCATTATTGTTATTGCTTTGCTCGTCGCCGTCAGTCGACGTCTGTCCTGCGTCTAGTACACTCGTTTTTATCCCTATGATAATTATGCGCATCAGTAATTTGCGAGCTGCCCGAGAACTGTGCCGTCGCCGTTTTATTGAGGGTAGACCAGATGCTGAGCGTCGATAGATGCCTTCGTCGGCATGTTTTAGTTTGATCTCGGATGGTACATCGGCTTGGTGCCTCTAACCATAGGTAATCAGGTACCTATGGCGAGTGCTGAGCAACGACGGTCAGCACCCATAGTGCGTGTGTAGTGTACACAGTGCAGTGTGATACAAATTAAAGTGCGGATTGAGGCCGCTTTCAGGACAATAACACCAGACATGCTACGTAATGTGTGTCCATGAACAAGTGAGCGGCCTTGTGCATACAATACCAAGGTCACCACATCGAACCCCATCTTTAAAAATGTAAGTCAATTTACTAAATTAAGCAAAGCTTTAAGATTTTACTGTTTACTCGGTATAAAGTAATAATAAGGGATGAAACTAGTTAACCTAGGTACCTACCTAAACTTTGTTTCGATTGTTTACGTAAGTTTTGTTATTCCAGTTTTTACGTGCAATTTCTAGCTTAATAACGAGTAAACTGTAAATCAATAATTAGAATTACACATTAATTTTTACATCACGGAAAAGTAGGCATGCCTTATTGCGCGCGCGCGCGGCGGCGGCGGCGGAATATTCCGTCAGTTGGCGCCGATAAAGAACACCGCCTCGCGCCTGCGCAGTAGGCTACGGTACTAGGCGCGCAGAGTTACGGAAGAGATTTATCGTGATATTAGCAAGTAACTTAAAAAGTTATTGACCTACGTAGTGCGGTGACACGTTTGTTATGATTTGAATTTAAGAAACCAATGAAACCGAAAATTTGGTATCAATTCTTAGAGTATTTTATTTTGAGTTGAAACTATGTATAGTGACTCTATACCTAATGTGACCAGACGTCCCGTTTTAAACGGGACTGTCCCTTTTTACAACTACGAGTCCCGGTGTCCCCGAAACTACCTCTGGGACGCAAAATTGTCCCGTTTTCAGAAACCGCTTCAAACCACGGCAACAAGAAAATATACCCTATTCTAGTGCGCTATTTTCAACCTTACATAGGTGTGCAAGTAAAAATTTTTGATCTCCAAGAGCAACCTGGTGAAACTTCTGACATCATTGTCAATTACTTAAACCAAGTGTTGACAGATAATAATTTGACAGCAAAAGTGGTAGCATTTTGTGGGGACAATGCAAACGTAAATTTCGGAGGTGCGGCTAGGCGAGGAACTAACTGTAGATTACGAAAGTATTATTGTGAAGATATAATCATTTTTTTTATATTTATACAGTTCGAGTTGAAGCTCTAAAGGAGTTTTGTGCCGAAACTGAAACGGAATACCAACAAATGCTCGGCTATAGCAAAACCAGATGGCTTGCTCTTTTGCCTGCCTTGGAGAGGGTTTCAAAAATGTATCAGCCGTTAAAAAGCTACTTTTTGAGTATCGAAAAATGTCCCCTGTTACTAAAAAACTTTTTTGAAAATCCTACATCCGAATTGTGGCTTTATTTTTTACACGCTCAGTCAGCAAGTTTTCATCAATCTGTCTTAAAACTCGAAGGTCAGACTGTATCGGCAATTGAAGCTGCAAATGAAATCAATCAACTAAAAGACAATTTAGCACAGAAAAAGACCAATCAGTTTCTTCTATTTATGGTCCGTAAATTTATAATTAAATTAAAAGATAGTGGTACAGATATCGATGAAGAGTTTGTGAAAAGGACGGCTACAGAATTTTATAAAACATGTCGTGAATATCTGGAGCAGTGGACTTGCTTTCTTACCACAGAAATGGAGATATTTTATTGGGCAGATTTAAAAAAGGTCCCCACATGGGAAGACACAAAAATCTGTGGATGTATTAATTGAAAAACAACATATCGACTGTAACGAAAATTCGTCAAAAACTTCACTATCTTTATATAGTGACGTTTTTGACGAATTTTCGTTCATCTCTAATTATATTACATCGCAAAAAATAAGTGAATGGAATAATTTAAATGTTTCCATGGAATTCCGTTGGGTGGAAGTATTCAACCACTTTCACGCCAACAATTTTCATCATGAAAACTTTTCTATTTTAATAGAATATATTTTATGTTTGCCTGGTACAAATGCTCCAGTAGAAAGAGTATTTTCCGTAATGAACAAATTGTGGACGTCTGAGAAAACTCAGTTACAGGTATCAGTTTTAAAGGCGATGTTGATAATGAAGTTTAATATTTAAAAAAAAACATGCCCAGAGTATCATTCCTATTTGAAATCATCACCAGCTATATTAAAGCAAATTTGTTCTTCTGATAAATATAAATATAATTAAACCTAATATTTTATGACACTACTAGCTTTTTGTGAATAAATAACTTAAAAAGTGTTATTTTTTAAAATTTAATTTTAGTTTAAGTAGTACCTACAAACCGATGTCCCGTTTTGAGTCAAAGAAAAAATGGTCACGTTATCTATACCAGCTGTTATCTTTAATGCTTAAGGATAGCTACAGGGTATAAATTACACCCTGTATAATAAGATAAATCGTAATACAACGATTTATCACCTAACAACAAAGGCTTGTAAAATTGCCTAGTTGAATGGCTCCTTAATTTGGATTATAAGGCAACTGAGGATTTACTTACTCATCCAAAACAGTCCAACCCCCTACTTTCCCTACACATATTATATCACCTTTTAAAAATTAGTTCTCTTTATTGTTTTTAATCTGTGTTTTATCATTGATTTTATATTATACCCTTTATTCCTTCACATTTACTAAATAACGAATTATGCTTACTGACCGTGCGGTGGGACCCTGGTGATCTGCTATACAGGAATTCCTAGTGCAGACACCAGTCTCTCACAAACTAGTTTCTAAGCTTGTCTAAATTTATATGATACCATTGTTTGTGAAGAGAAAATAAATTATTTGAATTGAATTTGAATTTAAGTTTAAGGCAATGCCTTGTCATGACGGTTGTTATGACACCATGCCACCTATTATTGATTATGTACTTTTAAAATTTTACTCTAAGACTGTGCGTTTCACATTGTGTGTGGCGTATATGTTCCGCCTAATCAAACACTAACTACCTATTAATCGCTATTTAATTTGCTTGAGAAAGAAATTTCATCTCATATTATTAGTAACACGTATATTTTTGGGGACTTTAACTTACCACAGATTGAATGCCTTGTACATGACACATCCGCACTTATGCCGCGCGTATGCAATGATAGTGCCTCACTGGAAATCTTGCTACTTAATTTCTTAACAATAAGCTGTAAGCAATATAATTGTCTAAAAAACCACATGGGCCGCACTCTGGATCTACTGATTTCTAATGACGTATGTGTATGTGTGCCGGCACCCACTCCGCTTATACCTGTAGATACATTTCATCCACCTTTCATGACAGCTATATCCTTTGAATTAATGCATAAGCCTATGGCCTGTGCTCCGCGCCTAGATATCGTTTTGTAGAAGCCGATTACTCAGCCATTAATAAAGACATTAATTTAGTCGACTGAACCTCTGTCCTAGACAATATCTCAGTAGATGCTGCTACTCAAAGTTTTTATGAAATAATTTATGAAATTATCAGGACTCACGTACCAATGCGGCCAGTCAAATCCAACGAATACCCTATTTGGTTCTCACGACCACTAATCCATATTTTTAGAAATAAAGAAAAGGCCTGGATTAAATGGAAAAAATATAAAAACTGTGTGGATTATGAGCAGTTCTCCTTATACCGAAAGAGATTTAAGTTACTCTCTGCTGAATGTTTCAATGGATATAATGCATTCAATAGAAACCGGCATGCGTAAAGATTTAAAACGTTTCTGGTCGTTCATAAAAAGTCGTAAAGGTAACACAGGCATACCCAACACTATGCTATATAACAATGAGGTATGTAACGGACCTGTGAATGTATGTAGATTATTCTCTAAATTTTTTCGTTCCGTATATGAGCCGACAGATAGTAATGTCAGCAACGCTAATAAAGATTCTGCGTCTTCGTTAAACAATGAAGTAAATTTTACTTTTACTCTTTGACTCAAAGTTGCACTTTGATGCACACGTTGTTCACATCACTGCCAAGGGTTTTCAACTATATGGCTTTGTAAGGCGAACCTGCAACCCATTTATCCAATTTGTCTTTATCTAGGGACACCATAGCTAAATCACTTAAAGGCCTGGACATCACCAAAGGCTCCGGACCTGATTGTGTTCCTCCATTCTTTTTAAAACACACAGCTAATTCAATGTGTGTGCCTTTGTTTTATCTATTCAACCGTAGCCTGAGGGAGGGTATTGTGCCACTATCGTGGAAAACTGCCAATATTACGCCTGTTTATAAAGGCGGTGCAAAAAATGATGTTACCAACTATCGTCCAATATCATTGTTGCCTACCATGTCAAAAGTCTTGGAGGGGTTAGTTCATAATGAAATTTACCCAATTCTACAAAATAATATTATCCCTGAACAGCATGATTTTGTTCAAAATCGCTCCACAGTTAGTAACCTGCTTTTGTATTCAAACTTTTTATTTGAAAATATGGACAATCAACTGGAAGTTGACGCAATCTATACGGATTTTTGCAAGGCTTTTATTTATTTATTTATTTATTCAATTGGCCTTACGAGCTAACAGATTGTACATCCAAAACGCTCATACGGTTAATTTTCTTACAATACAATTAAATTATGGCTTAATATACTACACATGCTCGTCACTTTATACAATAGATTTTATAAAAATAGCAATAATGTTCAGTTTATAAATAATAATAAAAATAAATTACAAAGATGAATTAATACGTAGAATAAAATGTCAGTTTAGTGTCAATTAATAGTAATCAATACAATTCAAGTCAGTTATTAGGTATGGCTATACTATGTCATTCAAAATTATTCGAAATATATTATACAAATGTCTCAATCCATCGGCAAATAAGTCCAGTTCGTGGTGCTGGGCAAGTATGTCCCCGATAGTGCGGAGTGCGCGGTTGGTGGGCGCGCGTCGCCCGCGCTCGGTGCGCGCGGCGGGCGGCTCCAGTAGTCGCGGGCGGCGGCGCGGCGCTACCTGACCCTTCGAGTCCATTGGTATGTTCCCGGGGACCAAGATACGGACTCGCTCTAGTATTTGGGGACTATCGACTTTGTTACGAATTATCTACAGATATTGCGCAACTTGAGACATGGCCCTTCTAAATTTTAACGTTTCCATGTCCACCATATCCAAGACAAATAAAGAAGGATACAGGTAGGGATAGTATCCGTACTGTTTTTTGTGTATCCATCTAGCAAACTTACGTTGTATTTTTTCAATCATTAGAGCATACTTTTCCTCATAAGGATTCCAAATAACAGCACCATACTCAAGTTTACTGCGTACATAAGCATTGTATAATACCTTTGCAACCCCTATGTTATCGAACTGTGATGCAGTCCTCATGACAAACCCTAAAGTTTTGTGCGCAGACTTGCAAATTTTGGTAACGTGCGTGTGGAAGTCTAATTTACAATCTAATTCCAATCCTAAATCCTTAATCTCATAAACTCTATCCAAAGGAGCGTCAGCCAAATTATAATCAATAATCATGGGCTGTGATTTTCGTGAAAACATTATAATTTTACATTTGAGATTATTGAATGGAAGGTGGTTGTCCTGACTCCATTTCGATACCGCGTCAATATCTCTCTGTATTGCCACCGCGTCAGCCTTAGCTACGACACCCAGACTTAGCTTTAGATCATCCGCAAATAGGAGACACTCGGCGGTCAAAACAACATCAGGTAAGTCATTAATAAATATCACGAATAGCAAGGGTCCCACCGTACTACCTTGACTTACTCCTGACCTAGTGAAGTAGATTCTTGAATCGTATCCTTTTAATCGCACATATTGACGACGATTATTTAGGTAACAGGAAAAGAATTTGAGGAGCTTTGGCGTGAATCCAATAATCGCTAATTTTTCCAAGAGTATATCATTATCCACCAGATCGAAGGCTTTTTGGAAGTCGAAGTACGCTGCATCGACCTGCTTACGCCTATCCATTTGCTAGCAGACATAGTCTACATGCGCGACCAAGTTGGTGGTGGTGGAGCGAGCGCCACGAAACCCATGCTGACTGCTATTTAGTTGGTGACATATTTGGCTATTAATGCGATCGCTTAGAATAGCCTCAAAGATCTTAGCAAAAACAGATAGGACTGCAATTGGTCTGTAGGAAGAAACATTCGCGCCTTCCTCACCTTTAGGAACAGGTGTGACTCTGGATAACTTCCAGCTTTCAGGATATCTCGACTGAGTCAGTGAAAGATTGTAAAGATACAGCAGAGGCCCTGCAAGAACCGACATACAATCCTTAGCTAGAAATACAGGAATGCCATCAGGCCCACCAGATGGTGGGCCTGATGGCATTCCTTATGCCGCGATCATCTGATCGCGGCTTAAGGCGCCTCACTGCTTTACTCAGATCGATCTCATCAACTGCAGCGATCGAAACGGAGGCTGCATCCCGATAATTATGTGCAGCTTTAGCAGCCGTATCCGGGTTCAACATGGGTTTATCTGCACGGAATACAGACGTAAAATAGCTGGCAAAGGCGTCGCCTGCCACTTGATCCTTCACTTCAGTCTTTTCATATGTATATGTGTCCATATACCTCCTATCCTTTTTCTTGTCTTTGACGTATTCCCAAAATTCTACCGGATCGTCAATTATATTCTTTTGGAGCAATGCCATATACACACATCAAAAGTGTCTAGGGATCAACATATATTTTTGCAATAACTTTTCTCCTGATTGATATTAGGGCATTTTCGTCAAAATGGCTACCAACCCTCTTATGGGATGTCCCATACATACAAGTTGCAAATAACTAATATTTTTATGACATGGAAGTATCGAGTAATTATTGAATAGATCCAAAAGACTAAAGTTTTCTTTTTTTACTTAAATTGTTAACAGAAACTTAAAACAAATAACAAAATTAAATCCAGAATTGTGGCATCTTACGTCTTGCAGTACTGTCCCCTTTTAGATATGACCTATGTTAAACTATTTCTTCGCTATTTGCTTCTTAATACATACTCCACATATTTTAGTTTTTGTTATAAATTTGTAGCTTTCAACCATGTTAAACTCTATAATATTATAATACAAGTATTTAATAACATTTTAAAGTTTATATTCTGTCCCCTTGGTATGTGTTAAGTGGACATGTCCTTGCACCGTTACTGTAAATTGAATCAATTTTAGTACTGATTTTTTCTACTACTCGCCGATTTTTTATTTAAATAACAACACCAAATCAAATATGTTAACACCAGCAGCCTTTTTGAAGGTTTTGATCTGTCTTCACTTCAGTGGACACTCGAGTTCGACCGGTAACGGAATTTTTCCGGACTTTTTTATTATTTGGTAACGGTCATGACCAAAACGTATCTAAGTTACTATTTATTTACATATATTATTTGAAATAAGCGCCTTATAATAAAAAAAATACATACATAGCAAAATTTGTAAGATTCGACTAAACCAAAAATTAGCTACAATATCCAAAACAATTTCAGTAAGCTATTTTCAAAGATAGGTAGCAGTTTAAACAAAAATGCCCATTAATTAAAATTTTCTTTAAGGATTCATCAAATAAAGTGTTTTCGTTTGTCACAGTAACGATAAACCAAGTCACCTTTGCATTAATAAAGAAATTTGCCATTTTCCTAATAAAGGGATTTTTGACATTTGAACCACTAACACAAAAGTTCGAAAAAAAGACTGAAATAACAGTTTTCTCTAAAATTTTATTGGGTAACTTAAACAATTAATAATCCGTGTTTCTACCGCGAACACTAACAACACAAGAACATCGGTTTGGCATACTCAAAATGAGTTCATCCAAATCACGCTGTGGAATGGCCGCCCATGTTCGTTGCAACAACAAAAAAAGGTCTTCTTGCGACTGGATACCCTCCATATTCGGCAGAGCTCTTCTCTGTAGCATATCCCATGCATGCTCAATCGGGTTCAAGTCTGGCGACTGAGCAGGCCAGGGCAGGACATTGATGTTAGCTGCGGCGAGAGTCTGTCTTACAACTCTTGCGGTGTGCGGTCGTGCATTATCATGCATTAACTGAAATAAGGGACCGATTTGCACTTGTAGAGGAACGATGACGTCTGATACAATCGTCTCAGCATAAATTTGAGCGTTGAGGTTGCCTCTGATCCAAATCAACTCAGTTCTTCCGCCGATCCAAATACCCGCCCATACCATGATGGTTCCACCACTATAAGGATGGACTTCCTGGCAGGATTTTAATCGCTGTTGGCGTCCAGGGGTTCTCCAGTGTCGTATACGTCTTGTATCCGGTCTCATACCAAAACGAGACTCATCAGAAAAGCACACGAAACGCCATTGTTCTTCTGCCCAATTTCTGTGTTCAAGAGCCCATTGATATCGAATCCTACGATTGTGCATTGCTATAGGTGGTACCCGTAGCGGTCTTCGGGAATGAAGGTTCACTTCATGCAAGCGGTTTCTGACTGTTTGGTCGCTAATTAAGTTCCCTGAAGAGTGATGAAGCCTCACGGCTAACATCATGGCGGTTATTGTTGGAGCTCTTCGAGTTAAGATTTGAATGTATCGGTCTTGTCTCCGTGTGGTGCAGCGATACCGTCCTCCATAGCGCTCAGCCACGGTACCAGTGCTTCGGTAACGTGTCCAAAGTCGACTGATAACACTCTGACTTGTATTCAGAGCTAAAGCCACAGTATGTTGCCGGGAACCAGCTTCTATCATTCCCACGGCTCTGAGCATTTCTTCCCTGCTTAAATGACGTCGCCGCTCTATAATAACGTTGGTTTTAATCAGTAGTAGGGAAACAGTAGCACTAATAATGTCTTCAATGCGTTTTATGTTTTTATGGGGAAAATATTGACAGCTGATTTTCATCTTTTACTCGAATTTGATTCACAGTTCCTGATTCAAATTATGAAATGCACCAAAAAGGATCCATATAAATTTATAAAATCATAAATTTATTACAAAGCCACATCTCAATCTCAAGAAATCCGCATAAAAATGCTTGATCCCTAGACACTTTTGATGTGTGTATCTCCGATACTCACAATCGATCAATTTTTTCGCTCTGCCTCTATAATATATAAACATTGCCTTGTTGAAATCTTTACCCTCTTCTTTAAATCTCTTGTGATGGAAGTGTTTATTTTGTATATTTTTTATTATTTCTACGTTGTACCATTTTGGATACACGTAACGCCGACTATAGGTTACTTGTTTTATAAAGGGTACAAACTGACTTATGCATTCATATAACTTATCGCAGAACAACTGAACAGCACTGTTGATATCGCTTATTGCTAACAAATCGGACCAGTCTATTTCCGTCAATGCCCCATACAAACCCTGAAAATCTGCCTTGCGCCAGTTCCAATCTGGACTGTTTTCGGAGCGAGGTGTCACTTGATGCGGAGATGACACTATAGATGATATCCCAGTGCTTGGTAATGTTACAATTATATTGAGCATAGGATGGTACTGGTCAATATTTACTAGAGGATCTTCACCGAGGGATACCGCTATCTGATCAGGTTCAAAATTGCCCAGCACGAGATCTAACATACCACCGCGATTATTTAAAACTGTGTTATATTGCTTTAGCGAGCAAAAGTCACAAAAGAAATCAAAATTAATCTTGACATTGGCACTGCAAGAGTTCAAATTAAAGTCACCTAGGATTAGAACATTCATGTCAGGGTAAGTACAAATCACATTTTCTATACATGTCAGGACATTCAAATATTGTTCATCCTTATAGTTGGGAGGCAAATACACGACACAACATAAAATTTTTACATTTTTATATGTCACGATAACAAAAATTAATTCTTTGTCGTCAGTCATACTAGCAATGTCCGTAACTATTTTTACATTATAATAATCCCGAAACGCAAGCAGAACTCCTCCCCATCCACTGTCACCTGCTCTATCTTTACGTACCACATGAAAGCCCGGAGGAAAAAGTTCACTGTCACACACGGAGCTCGTAAGAAAGGTCTCTGTTAATGCTATTATATCGTATTCACATTGCGTAACATTATTAAGGAATGTATTAGTCTTCGTCCTTAGGCCACGAACATTTTGGTAGCACATTTTCATCTCAAGGAATCGTGTTCGACACTTGATAGCTATTGTTTTTGGCACGAAAGTTCTGCCGCCATGGCTTAACACATATGTCTTCAGCCCAGTTCTCAGACGACATTATATTTTCGGCATGCTTCAATGGAACTCCAAGCTTAAAAGACGAGTAGTGTCCACGAGATTTCAGCTTTTCAACCGTGCATTCGCCACTGCTACATATTGAGTTGAGATGCTCACGTACTTGCTCGACTGTGGTGCCTTCCCGCACGTAATATAGGTGCAAGTATCTTCGCCTCTCAGCAGCATGCAACATCGTAGAGCCAGGCGCAGCGGTACCTCTGAGTACCCCGGAAACCGAAGATCGCGGCCGTTTGCGCTTTATTTCTTCCCAGTTTCCTTCATCGGTGACTTCACAGTCATGGCTATTCCTGGTAGAGGCCGATGCGGAAGATTCTACCTGTATGACCTTGTGAGCACCTAGGACAAGAGCCACAGGCGAGACTGCACTGGGGACAGAAGACGCAGATGGGTCTGTATCAACTCCGAGAGACTTCGTGTTTGGTTGAGGTTTCTGTTTAGGAGGCTTAGTTTTTGAAGCTGGTTTATTTTCAGGAATTGGACATGTTGTGGTACTGCTAGACGTCGAGTTTATGGTTATTCGCGGTGCCTCGCAAGCCTTATTGATGGTTGATTTGTATTGTTCTTCTAATTGTGAAACCTTATTTAATATCAAATTTATCTTATCCATAAATTCAGTTTTAAATATCAAAATTGTTCAATAAGTAATTTATTAATTTTGCTGACTAGCTGCACTTCTAAATCAACTTGTAAGTTTTTTAATTCCCGCACAATAGAATCCTTCAAATTATTAACTGAATTATTTTCACCTGTGTTTTCGCTAACAGATTGCGCATATCGAGGCTTAGTACGAACAGTCACGTTATCAGGAGTCTGCATTGATATGTCGAGGCGATCGCTATAAGTCTCATTTGGATCTTGCATAATGTGTTGACTCACTGGAGTATTAGAATTATCTCGTTTTGGTTGCCTACTACGACATTCCACACAGATCCAGGACTTCCTAAATTCCACCGACAAAGTGTTAAATACATCTGCAGAAAACTTCGCACAAATAATATCAAAAATCTGCTTACATTTTGCGCATTTCATATACGGGCCGTCTTCGCTTACTTCAGAGCGGCAGCCCGCACACGGAGCTTTCCTAGATGCCATTCTTGTGCGGTCCGCAGTAGATCGATATTGCAATACCGTACACAGCGTTGACTGGTAGCGAGCGCAATGGCGATGACTCACTGCAACAGCGGGCGTCGCGCGATTTAAAAGACTGAGACTAGTGATTGAGATAAAGATATTTTTATTCTCAAAACGTGTTAGTAGTACAGTGGTATGTTACAGAATGAATACAATAATGAGCCCTGAGTTTTTTTTTTTTTTTTAAATGGCATCTCGCAGTTCAACCTGTAGGAGGTTGTCGACTGCTTAACCGGACTTTCCTGTGGATGCCTTGAAGTTAAGGCCTCCAGCCAGGGCTTAAAAACTACTAACTAAGCGACTACTAAAAACTAAGCGACTCACGCTAAGGGCACCCCCCGTGGGGTTCGGACCTCGGCTTAGGGCGTCGCTGGAAGAGGGCAGCAAGGGACAGGCTGGATCGGTATTATTTAGGGACGAATTTAAAACTACAGGCTCAGCGGCGCGGGCTGGCTCGAGCAAGGGTCGGGGTCGACTAGGTACGGGGCGTCGCGACGGGCCTCGACGGCGAGGACGATAGGACGGCTGTCTGGGCTTGTACTTGTTTAAAGTACTTGTTTTCATGCTACTCTCCTGTAGGAGGGTCGTAGCGTCGTCAGGGAGGGTGAGAGTATGCCTCGGTCGGCGAATCCTACTTATGCGAGAGGGAGTGTATCGGGAGGCCGCCGCAATCAGGGGATTGGGGTGTTTGATGGCAGAATCAAAGAAGCGCTTGGAGAGGCGTTTCATGAACTGCTGGACGGTGGGGATTCTAAGATCGAGATGGAGGTTGATGTTCCGGACATAGAAGGGGGCTCCCGTGACCTTTCTAAGGAAACGGTTCTGGAGAGTCTGCATTTTATGCAGGTGACGAGGCTTGGCGTGTGCGAAGACTACGCAAGCGTAAGTCATGATAGGGCGGATGACCGCGGTGTAGAGGTGCAATTTGCACTTGAGTGACAATTTGCTTCGGGCAGTGAGAAGGAAGTGGAGCCTACCGAGAGCGAAAGCGGCTCGCGAACGAGCCGTCTTTATGTGCTCTCCGAAAGTGAGGTGACGGTCGAGGATAACTCCTAGGTACTTCGCTTGTTTACCCCAAGGTATCTGTTTGCCGTACATAGTGATGGGACTGGGGAGGGGGGGGGGCGAACCGACTATGTTTCGAAAAGAGAACCGCCTGACTCTTGTCAGGATTGACCTCGATTCTCCACTTCCGGAACCAAGCGCCTAGGACGTTTGCGGAAGTCTGAAAAGTACGAGCGATGGAGTCCTGACAGCGACCCGTGTGATAAATGGCAATGTCGTCGGCAAATAGAGCCAACTGTGCCTTTTTACACGTGGGAATGTCGCTGGTGAATAGAGTGAACAGGAGGGGGGAAATAACGGAACCCTGGGGGACTCCGGCACGGATGGGGTGAGGGGTGGAGAGTGCGCCCTCGACGCGGTAACGAAAAGAGCGATCCGACAGGAAGTCTCGTAAGATGAGCACGAGACGGTCTGGCACACCAAGAAAGTATAGCTTATATAATAAGCCATTGTGCCAAACTTTGTCGAATGCTTTCGCTATGTCGAAGAATAGGGCGCCTGTCGTAGCACTGCGCTGAAAGCCAGCGCTAATGTGCTCGACGATGCGGTGGACTTGGTGGATACAAGAGTGTTTGGTTCGGAAACCAAACTGCTCGTTAGGGATGAGGCTCTTTGCCTCGGCATAGTCTTTGAGACGCTTAAAAATAATCCTCTCGTAGATTTTGCCGAAGATATTAAGCAGACTGATGGGGCGGTAGCTGGAGGGCTCAGACTTGGGTTTGCCTGGCTTTGGGATACCTATGACGGTGGCTTCTTTCCACGCGTTCGGGAAGATGTTGTTGCTCATGGCGCCATTGAAGATGGCGGTCATGAGTAGTATGAGTGGGGCGGGGAGGAGCTTGTACACCTTATTGGTGATACCGTCCGTGCCGGGAGCTTTGCGGGATTCGAGCCCTTTAATGATGTCTTGCACTTCGTCAGGAGTGACGGGAGGCAGAGGATCATCGGGGTCTTCGACTGGTGGGAGGGAGACTCTACGTTCGACCTCAGCGTTCACCTTGTCAAGGTGTGCTCGGTCTACTGGATGAGTACTGGGGGAGCATTGGGACTCTAGGCTGTCGGCGAGGCATTCGGCCTTATCGGGGGGGTCAAATGCTACGGTCTTGTCGGGGCGAATGAGGGGAGGTATGGCTACTTCTTCAGGGGAACGTAGTTTCCTCTGAAGCTGCCAGAAGGCTTGGTGAGTGGGCTCAAGATCGCTGAGCGTCTTGTCCCAACCGTCGGAACGCCACTCCGCAATGCGTTTCTTTACAGCGCGCTGTAAATGGCGCATGTGGGCTTTGTTCGCGTCGCAGGGGAAGGAATCGTAGGCACGAATGGCCGCGTTCTTCTCGGTTATCAGTTCACGTACGTCAGCCGGTAATTTCCAGCGATGGTCTTCCATCACTGGAACTTCCCGTGAGCAATCCGTCAATACGGATTGAACGTGCTCTGTAAACGAGTCGATCGCTCCCGTCGTGTCTGCGACTGAGACTACTTGGTCAGGGATGGAGTCCAAATGAGGCGACGTGGTGGATTTCAGTCTTTCGCTTACTTTCCTCCAGTCGGTTATTAATTTGGTCTGAGGGGGCTGGTTTGGGTCACACGGTCCGGAATAGGGGACTAGTTGGACTATAACAGGGCGGTGATCTGAATTAAGCTCGTGTAACGTCTCAATAGATTGCAAACGGAGGTTCACATTCTTGAGCAGCGCTACATCGAGAACATCGGGAAGCTGGGTGGGATCGCCAGGGAAATGAGTGGGATACATCGGAGCGATGACATCGAAATTTAGGGTGGCGCCTAGGTTGAACACGATCCTACCTCTGGTAGAGGTCGTGTTGCTATTCCAGGAGGGATGCTTGGCATTGAGGTCCCCCGCCATTATGACGGAGTCACTCAGGCCGAAGAGGGTAGTGAAGTCTCTGGTGAGAGAGATGGGATCTTCAGACCCACCAGAGGGAGGGATGTAGGCGGAAATGATGGTGATGGACTGATGACCTGTCATGCCTAGCCGACAGATAGAGACCTCCAGGTGAGAGTGGAGAGGAGGTGGGTCTATGGGGATACAGTAAAGGGACTTCCTGAAGTAAATAAGGGTACCACCCTTGTGACATCGAGACCTGTCATTACAAACTAGTTTATAGTTCGCAATGTTCGGGTTTCGATGGTGGGGTTTCAGGAAGGTTTCCTGTACTAGGAGAACGTCTAGCTGATGGTCGCGGAGGAAAGTGGCGATCTCATCACGTTGGGAAGAAATGCCATTGGCATTGAAGTAACCTAGCTTGAGGGAACGGGGTTTGAGAACACTATTTCTTTGTTGATCAATTGGAACAATTAGAATTTTAGTGTTTGCAGGACTTGCGTGATCTGAGGATACGCATTGAAAACCTCGGCAATGCGCCAAGCATTGCCGTTACAGGCGTTAATTTCCGCTGCCATAGCGTTAGCGGGGGCCATGAACGATGCATAAGCACCGATTATCACCTCCATACTGTTACGCTCAAGGCCGGTGACGGGGGTTAGGGGGGACCTACCGGGGCCTGCGGGAGCAGCTCTGGGAGCGGTAGCGGGTTGGGCTATCGGTGCGGCTACAGGAGCCGCGGGGGCTACTGGGGTCGCGGGGGCTACTGGGGTCGCGGGGGCTACTGATGTCGCTGGGATGGAGATATCCATCAGCGCGGGTATAGTCGGGGATCGGGAGGGCACCGAAGCTACAGGAGCTTGTTGGTGATTCAGATTACCCCAAGGGGAGGGTCTCTGAGGGCTGAGCCTAGCGGGCATCTGGGAAGAGGGGACCTTGACAGACGAGGGAGTCTCCCTTTGCTGACGATCGCTTGCGCGCTTTGTCAGCTTGGGAGAGGAAGCTTTGGGGGCCTTGGGGCAGCCTCGGTAGTTAGCCGGGTGCCCGGACTGGCCGCAGAGAACACAACTCGGTGGCTCAGTGCACAGAGTGCGATCTTTTGGCCGGGAGCAATCGGCTGTTCAAATCAAATCAAATCAAAATATTTTCAAATCAAATCAAAATATTTTATTTCACATAAGCCTACAAGGGCACTTATGAAACGTCAGAAGCTAGGTGCACGGTTCCAATTGGTCGTTTCCTATGGAGAAGAACCGGCAAGAAACTCCACGGTTACTCTTTTAAAAATAATTGGCTTTTACAATGTTTTCTAATTACAGTAGGTATGGGAGAACAGCGTAGGCCTGTCAACAAGTGCCAGGTACTTGATAAAATAAAAAAATGATCTACAGATCTAAAATCTACAGGGCCTACAAAGTCCTCACATTGACAAAATCAAAAACTCAAAAAAAGATAAATAAAATATAAAAACCTATTAAAACCAAGTGATCATAATTTCCATTACAACCACTAAAAAGAGTTGAAGGATTAGAATTGTCTCTATATAATGTCAAATAGTAAAAAGATGAAATATCAAAGAAGTATGTAAAAATTAAATAAAAATCGTAATTTGAGAGCAGTTAATAGACATTTATGTAGTTATGCCGTTAATGAGATGCCAGGGAAGCCACATGTGCAGAAGCAATTATTGCCAAACTACCTTGTCTTCAACGTAGTATTTAATCTTATAATATGCTTTTTTGATAAGGACACGTTTGATGAGGGTTTTGAACTTTCCATCGCTAAGTTCTGTAACCGGTTTTGGCAACTTGTTATAAAAACGGATGCTATTTATATGAAAAGACTTGCTAGTTTTTGTTAATCTAAATTTCGGTATCACAATTTCATTTTTACTACGGGTATTTATATTATGGAAATCGCTTCTTATTTTAAAAAGTCCTAAGTTTTTGCGAACATACAAAATACTTTCTAAAATATAAAGAGAAGGCAGAGTTAGTATATCAATTTCTTTGAATTTGTTTCTAAGAGACTCGCGAGGACTCATTTTATAAATTGCGCGGATTGCCCTCTTTTGTAAAATGAAAATTGAATCTACGTCAGCTGCCGATCCCCACAGCAGAACACCATAAGACATAATACTGTGGAAATAAGCAAAGTATACTAACCTAGCTGTGGCTATATCTGTCAACTGCCTTATTTTCCTTACTGCATATGCAGCTGAACTTAATCTACCTGAAAGAGCTCTAATGTGTGCGCCCCATTGTAATTTTGAATCTAAAGTAATTCCCAGAAATACAGTTTCCGTAATAACATCTAGTTTTTTGCCATCAAGCTCTAAATTCAGACCCACTTGAGGTACATTTGGTAATGAGAACCTAAGACATTTCGTTTTGTTCGCATTAAGTAAAAGGTTCCGTGATCACCTAGACACTTGACGCATCTAGGTGTCGCGTAACAGTGTGATTGGGAATGGCCATAAAGTTGGCATCTGTGGCACTGGCCTATGATGTTGGACCTACGGGGCTTTTCGATAGAAATGCCGGACAGGGAACAGACTGACTTCACCTTAAAGATCGGGTGATGACCTTCCGTGGGATCGCAAATGACAAGGACCATGTCGTAGACAAGGCCCTTCCTCGCTCTATGCAAGCGATGTACCGCGGAGACGGGGATGCCTTGGGAAGCAAGGTCTTCTTTGATCTCCTCGGTGGAGATTTCTTTGGGGACGCGCCTAATGACCACGCGGGTCATAGCTTCCTCCGGAAGGGAGTAGGTGTGGAACGAGTAGTTCCTCACCTGAAGCAGACGGGTAAGTTCCCTGTAGTCCGAGGACGAGGGGACAATTACCTTAATACCCTGTTGGGTGGACCTGGCGTTGGAGTAGTTGATCTTGCGATCAACACAACACTTGGAGATTTCAGTCCATTTGGACTTCTCCTGGATGAAGATGGGGGGCGGGGGGCGTTGCTTCTTTTTGTCAGAAGCGGCGGATTTCGGAGGATTAGCCCTAGGGCTTGACGGTGGGGCGGCCTGAGACGCGGTGGGGGGAGGGGTGGGGGGGCGGGAGGACGGGGCGGCCGCGACCGGCTTTTTAGCCTTGCTGGCGTGTGAGGAAGCACCTTTCTTTCTCTTGCCTCCCTTTCCGACGACTTCAAAGTCGTCTTCGGAGGAGGACGAAGAGGCAGAGAGGGCATCCTCAGAGTCAGACTGAGGTCCGGTCGTGTCCATACTCTCGGGCTGGGATAGGGCCTTTGTCACAGAGACAGAGGCGGCTGGCACAGAAGGTGCGGGAGCGGGGGCTGCGGCGGCCTTCTCAGAAATGGGAACAACGGACGCGGGCGATTCGGCGGACCCCTTTGTTTCGGTAGACAATGGGGTTGGAATCGGGGTCGGAATCGGAATGCCTTGGTCGGCCAAAGGCGGTGAAAGCGGGCTTTCAAGGTCGTCGCTGAAGGCGGCGACCGAAACTCGCGACGGGGAGGGAGCTCGCCGGAATTCGGCGAGTTTTGAGCCATATTTGGCTATGAAGGAGGGATCCTTCAAGAGGACCTCCCTGACGAACGCTATTAAAATAGCGTCCGTCATGGTAGGGCCAGGGGAAAGGGTCGGGGAAGAAAAAAGCGACTAACTCGCATAGGGGGTGTAAAACACCTAACAACCTACTCCCCGGGTGGGTGCTCCCGGGGATGTGTAGCCCTACCCTCCCTGTCGGGTGTAGACAGGGAGGTGAGTACCTAAGGTGAGCCCTAAGCTAGTATGCCGTCGCCAATCTTAATGTGCGAACGGAGCCCTAACCGGTCAGTGAAAGGGGTGTAGAGACACCCTGACCAGTTCTAGTCCGAAGGGGTTGACACACCCAACCGTACTAGGTGCAAAGCTGTTGAGAGAAGGATTAGTTACGAAGCTAGATTTGACTAGGAGATCCCCCAAGGCCAAGGTTCTAGCTCCCGATTCCAATTGACTGCCTCACCCTGAAGGGGCTCAGCGGGTGGATTGGGGCACCACCCCACTTGGCTTCGTTGGCACCGTAAGGTATCCACCAAGGACCACGAAACTGTGGTTTTTCCCTGAAGGGGCAAGAAGCCTCGACGAATGTTTTTTGACGAATTCTGTTAAGAAATAATCTATCAACGTCGCCTTGAAAAAGGCAGCTATTGATAGTGCAGGGGTGTAGTCTTGGGACTACGGAGATCGTTACGGCACGCGTAACGAGACCGGGCGGCGATAGCGGTGAGACTCGATGCAGCGGGCAGAGAGCGGCGGCACGTCCGTTCACGGCGAGCGTCGAGCAGCGAAATGCTTTTCATTTTGAGCCCTGAGTTATATTTAGGTTAGTTTATATACTAAGTCTTATCAGCTAATACAGTGGTGGGGACAGGACGCTTGTCACCACAATCCATATTTATGTTTGATTCTGCTTACTCCGTTTATCGGGTACTGGCGTTATCTTTATTGTTAACTGTCTGGTCTCGATATCTTGACTTCATATTTATGTTTATCGATTCCGTCCATTTCGTTATTTATTGAGAAATGGCGTTATCTATAGGGTTAAAAGTATGATCTCGTTATCTGGACTTCATATTTATGTTTATTACTTTATTTATAATTGATTCCGCTTACTCCGTTGTTATCGGGTAATGGCGTTATCTCTATTATTGACTGTCTTATCTCGTTATCTTGACTCTTCTCTCCTAGTCTTTTTGTACTCTGTCGGGTTTTTATAATTCGACGAGTTAAAAAGACGATAGTTAACAAGATTATGGTTCCTATCGTTGTATAGGTTAGGATCCCTATGTGTTTGATTTTATCTGAGGTTAAGTCTGGTCTATTAATTGCTGCAATCTGCTCCTCTATGTTGTCCATATTTTCTGGTAACGTCATTGGTAACATGTTTGCTGGTTCTATAACTTCAGTAAAGGTCTGAATATCCACAGCATCTTGAGTGCTTCCGCATTTGGTGTTGTCTTCTATATATGAGTTTACGATGGTCACGCTTCTGTCGACACATCTATCATAAATTATTTGTTCCTTTAATCTGAACTGAAAATATAAGTCATTCTGAATTTTGTATGAGTATCGTTCTGGGCAGTAGATTTTTATAACACTACAGTTGTTGCGTTGTTTCAGGATGCTTTCTTCTACACATTTCTTTGTTGGTGAAGCTGTACATATATTGTTGTTACATTTGTCTACTTTATACATATGATTGGTTCCCGTTAAATACTGGCCGTTCTTAATACTAGGCATTTGACAATATTGGTTAGATGGGGTGATTACGCTAACTACTGTTTCTAGATTGTATTGTTCTTTAGAGACAATGGGTAGAGCGAATTGGAATAATAAAAGTTTGCTTTGTATAGCAACGCTTGGGATTATTAGGGATTGTAGTTTGTCTATGTCTCGTTCTACGTTAATTTTGCTGGGGATTTTATCTAATCCTTGCTTTAAATGTATTTCGTTAAATATTGCGGGTTGCAAGATATTGTGTTGGGCTAGGACGTAAGCTTCTTCGAGATGTTCGCAGATGTCTTTCAGTGTTTCATATACTAAGATTACTTCTTGTAAGAAATACTCTCTAGTGTTGAGTTTACGGTTTACAATTGTTATTAACTGGTTAAGTTGATGGGTCACATTATTTATTTTGTGATTCATTGCGGTCATTGTGTTGGCGGCTAGACTAAATTTCTTTTCTATGTTTATCATGTCGTCATTATCTAGATTTCCTGAGATAGCTTTAATTATAGATCCTAATCCATTGATAAGTCCTCGTTTGGGTCGTTTGATTTGCATTCGCGATAGACATTCGTTTAAGTGTGTTTTTAAATATTCTGTTCTTTGGTGTCGTATACCGTCAGTTAGTCCTTCGTTGTTGTATAAGTTCGTTATAGACTCATAATTTTTTTGAAGCGGTTCTAAATTAATAGGATAGATTAAGTTCCATTCGTCTTCTTGTATTTGTACCTTCCTTTGAGGTATGATACTGATCCCTTGTTCTAATCTGATGATGTTTGCGTCGCATCTGTAACACGAATTTGACTAATGTGAATTTGGTGTTCTTTATATTTGGAGTCATAGGAGAATTTATTTCGTGGGAGTATTTTTTTTTATTATGTATGGGCCTTTAAAGGGGTTAACGTGTTTTGATCTATCATGCTTAGCGATATAGAATTTAGTTCCTATGGTGATTTCTTTAGTCACAGGTGTTCTGAATTTATTATTCCTTTTGAGTGTGCTTTCTTTTACTTTTTCTATTTTGTCGTTTATCTTCTTTAGGTAGTCAGAGGTTTGTTTTTTCTGTACGGGTAAGTTAATTTCTCGTAAAAAGTGTAATTCGTTAGGTGTTTTGTTAGTGGCACTATGTATAGTGGAGTTATATGCTAGTACTGCTAAGTAAACATTTTCTTTCTTTAGTTCTTGTTGTACTCTTAATCTCTCTATTAGGGTGGAGTGAAACCTTTCTATGTCTCCATGAGACGTGTGGTGCTGGGGTGTTGTCACATGATGTTTGATTTTTAATCCTGCTAAAAATTCTTTTACTATTTCCGATATTAGTGTAGTCTCGTTATCCGTTGAGATTAGTTCGGGGGTTCCTATTAAAGCGAAGAGTTGTAATAGTGTTTCTATTACTTGTAGCGAGTTGTTTTCAACTAGTTCTATGGCGAAAGTCCATTTAGAAAATGTATCTATTCCGGTTAAGTAGGTTTTCTTTTTAAAGTGGAACGTATCTATTTGCCATTTTTCCATTGGTTTTGTTTGTGTTTTGGTTTTTTCAAAGGGTGGTTTAAAAGGTTTTCGGTCGTATTTTACTTTAGTGCATGTTTCGCACTGATTCAGATAGTTTTGTGTATGTTTTTTGATGTTTTCGATATAGCATTTTTTTGAGATTTCCTTTATTAAAGCTGGGTTTCCTATATGTCTATCTATAAATTCATGCGTTGTTCTAATTATTTTTAGGATTTCTTCTTTATCTGTGATTTCTACACGTGGTTGTGTAAACCAAATTATTGTGAGTTCTTTATTATTGAAATGTTTCCTGTATATTTCAGACAGTTGTTCTATGAGTTTATTACAATTTCCTACTATAGCATATCTTTTTGAACCGAGATATTCTTTACAGAATTTAATAAAGTCTTGGGGGTTGTTTATTTTTAGATTATAATCGTGGGTGTGGTTGTCTTTTTGTGTTACTTCCACTTGATAGGGTTCTGTCGTTACAAATATTCTATTCATACGCCTAGGGGGATGTTCTGACTTTATTATGAATCCTTCATCTGAGTCATCAAAGTTGCTATGTACCGTTGCTTGGTCTGAGTTATGCATTAGTGTGATTATAGACGGAGCATCTGCTACGTGGTTAATACTTCCCTTTTTATGTGATATTTCATAGTCGTATTCTTGATAATGTAATAGTATAGTTATATCGTCTGGTGTTTTCATTTTGTTTTCGCTAGGAATTATTAATAGGTTTTGTTTAGTTAATGTGTCCCATCATATTAGGTATTCGTAATTATTAGAGAAGTCGAACATGTAAAATTCTATTGGATTACTGTTTGTCCGAAGATATTTACCATGGGGTAAGTTATTATTTTACCATTATGTTTTGAGAGTCCGTGCGGGGTTTGGACTGAAAATGTTTCGTCAATATAAGTTGCGTATCCATCCGATATAAGTTCTTTAGCTATATTGGGTTTAATAAATGAGCGTGTTGATCCGGTGTCTATTAGTATTTTTTCGTCTGTATTAGGTATTTTAATATATGGTAGTTGGGTATGATTAGGTGCAGAGCTTATGTTGGGGTATTCTGGGGTAAATCCGTTTGAAAATCCTCCGTGTTTTGGGTTATTTTCGTGTGTTGGTTCACAAAGATCATTATTTTCATATCTAGGGTTGATGTTAGTAAAATATTCGTTTACACATTGCTGCATGTATTCTTCAAAAGAGTTATCGGGATATTCATCACTATTAGATTCAGGTTCATCGATGTTAAATACTCGGTTTCTTTTTAATTGAGGTCGTTCTGTCACAGTTCGCATAGTCGCGTCTTTATCCTGTAGTTCAGGAATTTGTGGTTTTGGTTGCCAGTTTGGTCGAGTTTGTTGCCATGGAGGTCTTTGATTAAAATTATTAGCATTATTATTAAAATTACGATTAGGGTAAACATGAGTTTGA
The DNA here is from genome assembly GCA_949316385.1 of Globia sparganii. Lineage (NCBI taxonomy): Eukaryota > Metazoa > Arthropoda > Insecta > Lepidoptera > Noctuidae > Globia > Globia sparganii. The sequence continues at coordinate 8,529,374 of OX438675.1, read as the reverse complement.
TTATTATTATGGTTGCCATACCAAGGTTGTTTAGCTTGTCCTGCTTGTTGCATCCGAATCCTAGCCGAGAAAGGTGAGGGTGGATATACGTGTCTTTGCTGGACAGGTCTATTACCAAGGTTTGAATTATACACAGGGGCGCTGTGTTGTTGGGGGGTTGAGCTCATATTATTTTTAACGAAAGGTTGAGTATGACCATTCGGTTTGTTTCCCGTATTCTTGATGTTAATTAAGTATCCTTCTTTGTCGAGAGTTCTAGCTCTAAGGCAAGTTTCTAGAAAGTCTAATTTTTCACAGGCTGGTTTATATTCAGGTGGTAGGAGTGATATTAACTTTTGGTTAGCTATTTCTTTTAAACCGGTGTGTACATGTTGGTTAATTGTACATCCTTCAGTTATTAACATTTGTAACTCGTATATAACGTTAGTTAAGCTTGATGAGCTTGGTCTTAAGTTGTTAATTTCCTGAAACACATCTCCTATCGTTCTATTCCATGATCCATATTGTTGTTTTAGGATTTCTTTAATTTCTAACCAAGTGAAGTTATGAGGGTAGCTATATATGAGAGTAGCCGCATTGCCTGTTATCTTTGATAAGATTATATTGACTTTCTGCGCATCTGTGCCAGAGGTTATTTGAATAAAACGTTCCACTGCGGTAATAAAACCGTGTAGGTACCTTTCTCCACCATCTCCAGAGAACTGGGGAATAGGTATATTACTTTCTGGTCTAATTTGAGAGTTGGAACCTACGGGTGGCGTCATTATTAATTTTGGGGTGATTACTAATTTCCTACCTGAAGGGGTAAATGCCAGTTTAATGTTATTTTAAACGGGGAATAATCACGTGTACTTACAGTTGTGTTGTGAGAATGATGAGAGCTATCACTGTCTTCATCTGGATGTAGTAGAGGCTTCGTAGAGTCGGGTCTTTGAAGTCCGTCGATTTATTCCGATGAGCTTCTATACTGCGATGTACGAAGAAAATTTCTTCTTAGCCAGCGTCACCTTGATGTGTACGGAGAAGAGTTTTTTCTGAGTCAGCGTCACCTTGCAGGAGAAGTCTTGGATCTTTTTCTTTATTTGTAGGTTCTGGGCAGGTTTGATAGAGTAATCTTCTTGGTTCGGTGTCTGGTAGCGGAGATACAGCAATTCAGCACGTCGCCTTGATTGATAGTTTCTTCAAGAAATGCCCGTAACGTTGGGCGCCAGTTAAAAGACTGAGACTAGTGATTGAGATAAAGATATTTTTATTCTCAAAACGTGTTAGTAGTACAGTGGTATGTTACAGAATGAATACAATAATGAGCCCTGAGTTATATTTAGGTTAGTTTATATACTAAGTCTTATCAGCTAATACAGTGGTGGGGACAGGACGCTTGTCACCACAATCCATATTTATGTTTGATTCTGCTTACTCCGTTTATCGGGTACTGGCGTTATCTTTATTGTTAACTGTCTGGTCTCGATATCTTGACTTCATATTTATGTTTATCGATTCCGTCCATTTCGTTATTTATTGAGAAATGGCGTTATCTATAGGGTTAAAAGTATGATCTCGTTATCTGGACTTCATATTTATGTTTATTACTTTATTTATAATTGATTCCGCTTACTCCGTTGTTATCGGGTAATGGCGTTATCTCTATTATTGACTGTCTTATCTCGTTATCTTGACTCTTCTCTCCTAGTCTTTTTGTACTCTGTCGGGTTTTTATAATTCGACGAGTTAAAAAGACGATAGTTAACAAGATTATGGTTCCTATCGTTGTATAGGTTAGGATCCCTATGTGTTTGATTTTATCTGAGGTTAAGTCTGGTCTATTAATTGCTGCAATCTGCTCCTCTATGTTGTCCATATTTTCTGGTAACGTCATTGGTAACATGTTTGCTGGTTCTATAACTTCAGTAAAGGTCTGAATATCCACAGCATCTTGAGTGCTTCCGCATTTGGTGTTGTCTTCTATATATGAGTTTACGATGGTCACGCTTCTGTCGACACATCTATCATAAATTATTTGTTCCTTTAATCTGAACTGAAAATATAAGTCATTCTGAATTTTGTATGAGTATCGTTCTGGGCAGTAGATTTTTATAACACTACAGTTGTTGCGTTGTTTCAGGATGCTTTCTTCTACACATTTCTTTGTTGGTGAAGCTGTACATATATTGTTGTTACATTTGTCTACTTTATACATATGATTGGTTCCCGTTAAATACTGGCCGTTCTTAATACTAGGCATTTGACAATATTGGTTAGATGGGGTGATTACGCTAACTACTGTTTCTAGATTGTATTGTTCTTTAGAGACAATGGGTAGAGCGAATTGGAATAATAAAAGTTTGCTTTGTATAGCAACGCTTGGGATTATTAGGGATTGTAGTTTGTCTATGTCTCGTTCTACGTTAATTTTGCTGGGGATTTTATCTAATCCTTGCTTTAAATGTATTTCGTTAAATATTGCGGGTTGCAAGATATTGTGTTGGGCTAGGACGTAAGCTTCTTCGAGATGTTCGCAGATGTCTTTCAGTGTTTCATATACTAAGATTACTTCTTGTAAGAAATACTCTCTAGTGTTGAGTTTACGGTTTACAATTGTTATTAACTGGTTAAGTTGATGGGTCACATTATTTATTTTGTGATTCATTGCGGTCATTGTGTTGGCGGCTAGACTAAATTTCTTTTCTATGTTTATCATGTCGTCATTATCTAGATTTCCTGAGATAGCTTTAATTATAGATCCTAATCCATTGATAAGTCCTCGTTTGGGTCGTTTGATTTGCATTCGCGATAGACATTCGTTTAAGTGTGTTTTTAAATATTCTGTTCTTTGGTGTCGTATACCGTCAGTTAGTCCTTCGTTGTTGTATAAGTTCGTTATAGACTCATAATTTTTTTGAAGCGGTTCTAAATTAATAGGATAGATTAAGTTCCATTCGTCTTCTTGTATTTGTACCTTCCTTTGAGGTATGATACTGATCCCTTGTTCTAATCTGATGATGTTTGCGTCGCATCTGTAACACGAATTTGACTAATGTGAATTTGGTGTTCTTTATATTTGGAGTCATAGGAGAATTTATTTCGTGGGAGTATTTTTTTTTATTATGTATGGGCCTTTAAAGGGGTTAACGTGTTTTGATCTATCATGCTTAGCGATATAGAATTTAGTTCCTATGGTGATTTCTTTAGTCACAGGTGTTCTGAATTTATTATTCCTTTTGAGTGTGCTTTCTTTTACTTTTTCTATTTTGTCGTTTATCTTCTTTAGGTAGTCAGAGGTTTGTTTTTTCTGTACGGGTAAGTTAATTTCTCGTAAAAAGTGTAATTCGTTAGGTGTTTTGTTAGTGGCACTATGTATAGTGGAGTTATATGCTAGTACTGCTAAGTAAACATTTTCTTTCTTTAGTTCTTGTTGTACTCTTAATCTCTCTATTAGGGTGGAGTGAAACCTTTCTATGTCTCCATGAGACGTGTGGTGCTGGGGTGTTGTCACATGATGTTTGATTTTTAATCCTGCTAAAAATTCTTTTACTATTTCCGATATTAGTGTAGTCTCGTTATCCGTTGAGATTAGTTCGGGGGTTCCTATTAAAGCGAAGAGTTGTAATAGTGTTTCTATTACTTGTAGCGAGTTGTTTTCAACTAGTTCTATGGCGAAAGTCCATTTAGAAAATGTATCTATTCCGGTTAAGTAGGTTTTCTTTTTAAAGTGGAACGTATCTATTTGCCATTTTTCCATTGGTTTTGTTTGTGTTTTGGTTTTTTCAAAGGGTGGTTTAAAAGGTTTTCGGTCGTATTTTACTTTAGTGCATGTTTCGCACTGATTCAGATAGTTTTGTGTATGTTTTTTGATGTTTTCGATATAGCATTTTTTTGAGATTTCCTTTATTAAAGCTGGGTTTCCTATATGTCTATCTATAAATTCATGCGTTGTTCTAATTATTTTTAGGATTTCTTCTTTATCTGTGATTTCTACACGTGGTTGTGTAAACCAAATTATTGTGAGTTCTTTATTATTGAAATGTTTCCTGTATATTTCAGACAGTTGTTCTATGAGTTTATTACAATTTCCTACTATAGCATATCTTTTTGAACCGAGATATTCTTTACAGAATTTAATAAAGTCTTGGGGGTTGTTTATTTTTAGATTATAATCGTGGGTGTGGTTGTCTTTTTGTGTTACTTCCACTTGATAGGGTTCTGTCGTTACAAATATTCTATTCATACGCCTAGGGGGATGTTCTGACTTTATTATGAATCCTTCATCTGAGTCATCAAAGTTGCTATGTACCGTTGCTTGGTCTGAGTTATGCATTAGTGTGATTATAGACGGAGCATCTGCTACGTGGTTAATACTTCCCTTTTTATGTGATATTTCATAGTCGTATTCTTGATAATGTAATAGTATAGTTATATCGTCTGGTGTTTTCATTTTGTTTTCGCTAGGAATTATTAATAGGTTTTGTTTAGTTAATGTGTCCCATCATATTAGGTATTCGTAATTATTAGAGAAGTCGAACATGTAAAATTCTATTGGATTACTGTTTGTCCGAAGATATTTACCATGGGGTAAGTTATTATTTTACCATTATGTTTTGAGAGTCCGTGCGGGGTTTGGACTGAAAATGTTTCGTCAATATAAGTTGCGTATCCATCCGATATAAGTTCTTTAGCTATATTGGGTTTAATAAATGAGCGTGTTGATCCGGTGTCTATTAGTATTTTTTCGTCTGTATTAGGTATTTTAATATATGGTAGTTGGGTATGATTAGGTGCAGAGCTTATGTTGGGGTATTCTGGGGTAAATCCGTTTGAAAATCCTCCGTGTTTTGGGTTATTTTCGTGTGTTGGTTCACAAAGATCATTATTTTCATATCTAGGGTTGATGTTAGTAAAATATTCGTTTACACATTGCTGCATGTATTCTTCAAAAGAGTTATCGGGATATTCATCACTATTAGATTCAGGTTCATCGATGTTAAATACTCGGTTTCTTTTTAATTGAGGTCGTTCTGTCACAGTTCGCATAGTCGCGTCTTTATCCTGTAGTTCAGGAATTTGTGGTTTTGGTTGCCAGTTTGGTCGAGTTTGTTGCCATGGAGGTCTTTGATTAAAATTATTAGCATTATTATTAAAATTACGATTAGGGTAAACATGAGTTTGATTATTATTATGGTTGCCATACCAAGGTTGTTTAGCTTGTCCTGCTTGTTGCATCCGAATCCTAGCCGAGAAAGGTGAGGGTGGATATACGTGTCTTTGCTGGACAGGTCTATTACCAAGGTTTGAATTATACACAGGGGCGCTGTGTTGTTGGGGGGTTGAGCTCATATTATTTTTAACGAAAGGTTGAGTATGACCATTCGGTTTGTTTCCCGTATTCTTGATGTTAATTAAGTATCCTTCTTTGTCGAGAGTTCTAGCTCTAAGGCAAGTTTCTAGAAAGTCTAATTTTTCACAGGCTGGTTTATATTCAGGTGGTAGGAGTGATATTAACTTTTGGTTAGCTATTTCTTTTAAACCGGTGTGTACATGTTGGTTAATTGTACATCCTTCAGTTATTAACATTTGTAACTCGTATATAACGTTAGTTAAGCTTGATGAGCTTGGTCTTAAGTTGTTAATTTCCTGAAACACATCTCCTATCGTTCTATTCCATGATCCATATTGTTGTTTTAGGATTTCTTTAATTTCTAACCAAGTGAAGTTATGAGGGTAGCTATATATGAGAGTAGCCGCATTGCCTGTTATCTTTGATAAGATTATATTGACTTTCTGCGCATCTGTGCCAGAGGTTATTTGAATAAAACGTTCCACTGCGGTAATAAAACCGTGTAGGTACCTTTCTCCACCATCTCCAGAGAACTGGGGAATAGGTATATTACTTTCTGGTCTAATTTGAGAGTTGGAACCTACGGGTGGCGTCATTATTAATTTTGGGGTGATTACTAATTTCCTACCTGAAGGGGTAAATGCCAGTTTAATGTTATTTTAAACGGGGAATAATCACGTGTACTTACAGTTGTGTTGTGAGAATGATGAGAGCTATCACTGTCTTCATCTGGATGTAGTAGAGGCTTCGTAGAGTCGGGTCTTTGAAGTCCGTCGATTTATTCCGATGAGCTTCTATACTGCGATGTACGAAGAAAATTTCTTCTTAGCCAGCGTCACCTTGATGTGTACGGAGAAGAGTTTTTTCTGAGTCAGCGTCACCTTGCAGGAGAAGTCTTGGATCTTTTTCTTTATTTGTAGGTTCTGGGCAGGTTTGATAGAGTAATCTTCTTGGTTCGGTGTCTGGTAGCGGAGATACAGCAATTCAGCACGTCGCCTTGATTGATAGTTTCTTCAAGAAATGCCCGTAACGTTGGGCGCCAGTTAAAAGACTGAGACTAGTGATTGAGATAAAGATATTTTTATTCTCAAAACGTGTTAGTAGTACAGTGGTATGTTACAGAATGAATACAATAATGAGCCCTGAGTTATATTTAGGTTAGTTTATATACTAAGTCTTATCAGCTAATACAGTGGTGGGGACAGGACGCTTGTCACCACAATCCATATTTATGTTTGATTCTGCTTACTCCGTTTATCGGGTACTGGCATTATCTTTATTGTTAACTGTCTGGTCTCGATATCTTGACTTCATATTTATGTTTATCGATTCCGTCCATTTCGTTATTTATTGAGAAATGGCGTTATCTATAGGGTTAAAAGTATGATCTCGTTATCTGGACTTCATATTTATGTTTATTACTTTATTTATAATTGATTCCGCTTACTCCGTTGTTATCGGGTAATGGCGTTATCTCTATTATTGACTGTCTTATCTCGTTATCTTGACTCGCGGGTTGACGTAGGTCGGGGTTTAAGACGGTTAACGAATAATTTTAAAATGTATTTGCTTATATCTCAGGTGTTACTTGTTAGAATTGAATTTTAATTACACCACTAGAATTGTCACCAACACAGCTTCGTGGATTGTATACACTCAACTATAGAGAACAACTTTAAACACGAATTATAGCAATTTATTTACGGAGCAAACTTGCACAGATGTCTCCTTGACAGCGGTCACGACTTATTTCCAATTTCTTTTGCCAAGGTGGACCACATCTTGCTCTTACAAAAAATCGAATTTAATGGTATCCGTGGGAGTTTGCTTCGTTGGTTTACGTCTTATGTAAGAAATAGAACTCAGAAGGATGTGATCAATGGATTCGATTCAGATGTGATCAGCGTGACATCTGGTGTTCCGCTGAGGTCGATACTGGGTCCACTACTTTTTATCCTATTCTTAAATGATATAAACAGATGTTTTAAAAACTGTGGTTTCCTCTTAAATCTTAAAGTATTTCGTAAAATAAGAACCGTTGAGGACTGCATTAAATTACAACAAGACCTTGATCGATTATCTGCTTATTGTTTGACCAATAAATTACATCTAAGTCTATCCAAATGTAAGTATATTTATTTCACCAAAAAAATTAATACCGTTCAATTCACATACTCTCTCTGTAATAAACCTCTGGAAAAAGTTTCCCTAATTAAAGATTTAGGTGTACTCTTTGACTCAAAGTTGCACTTTGATGCACACGTTGATCACATCACTGCCCAGGGTTTTCAACTGTATGGCTTTGTAAGGCGGACCTGCAGCCCATTTAAGAAACCATCTACATTCTTATTACTATACAAAACACTTATTAGATCTCAACTGGAATATGCCACTTGTGTTTGGAACCCCTTCTACAGTAAATACAGTGACCAATTGGAATCAGTACAACATAAATATCTTAAGTTTCTTAACTACAAATTATTTAAGAGGTGGTCATCATATCACATTCTTCTGTATAAATTTTCCCTGTCAACTCTTAAAGAAAGGAGACTGTATCTTGATCAATCGTTCCTATACAAGATTTGTCACAGTAAATTTGATTTTAATGACCTAATAAACCAAATCCAACAACGTATTCGCAACGTACTGTTATAACCCTTATTACAAGGCAATAAAGCCTAAATCAGCTTTTACTTATAAATAATGTACTTTTCCTATAATAAAGTACTGATGCTGCATTTTTACTAGTTAGTTAGATTCTGGACGCCGTCACGTAATCTAGTGTGCCGTAATTAAGTGAGCAATTAAGAGGGACATTGCCAAATTATAAGTACCCAAGGACTTTGTGTGTCTGTGCTTTTTGTATTGTGGTGATTAAAGTGGTTCCAGTAGAATAATTGTTTTTTTTTAAAAAGACAAACGGGGTCGGCTTAGTAACAAATTGGTGTCAGAAGTGGGATACCAGAGACGAAGTCTTACGACGTTGAGTCAAACAGACACTGGTATCCCGAACCTACAGCCCCCGTTCAATTGACCGACAGTGAGACTTGACCCAAGGTCAAGCCTGCGTCACTACTTTGGACGACGGTCAGCCTCAGCTCTTCAGCTTGAGCCCGCTCCAGCCACATCAGTAATTAGACGACGGTCAGCCTCAGCCCTTCAGCTTGAGCCCGCTCCAGCCACATCAGTAATTGGACAACGGTCAGCCTCAGCTCTGCAGTTTGAGCCCGCTCCAGACGGCATCAACATCACCAGCGGCTCCAGGTCTAACTCACCAACCTTCAAACTCAAGAAATTCCACAGTTAACCAACCGTGTGAAAGTTCAACTCCGATACGTCACACAGCAACGTGACTCCGGACTCCGTGTTCCCACTGCGCACCTGATAATGCAGGTCTCAACAATTCTCGTGTTACTGTGAGTGTTTCTTGTGAACTACCATTTTTCTAATTCAAAGTGTCTCTGAATTCGTGTCTCTGTATTCGATTTACATATAATTTTAAATAGTTTAACACTATACTTACCATTTTTCTATTTTCACTAACTTTAATTATTTCGTCTTTTCTATTTCTTATTATTGTAACATTGTTGCTGTTTAACTGTTAACTTAGTTTGGTCCAACACATCATAATCTTTTATGTCTGTTAAACAAGAGTTGCCTAAATCAAAGGAAATGTCCGACAAAATTACACTATCTTTTTTAACCAAATTTATTAAACCTTATAATGGTGACAGGGAAACCCTCCCTGCATTTCTTACAAATTGTGAGAATGCCATGTCCTTGGCTTCTCTAGACCAACAAACTGTGCTATGTAAATTTGTTATTTCACAGCTAGAAGGTAAAGTACAGGTTGCATGTAGTCTTAAGTCATTTTCATTGTGGTCGGAGCTAAAGACTTTCCTGAAGGCGACTTTCGGGGAGAAAAAGCACGCCACACATTTATTATCAGATCTGCAACACTGTAAGCAATTATCCAACGAGGATGTCACTGTTTATTCTTTAAGGGTGGAGTCAATATTAACTCGTATACAGTCAGACATACATTATAGTTGTAAAAATGACAAGGAACTGCCTGGCAGAATAGCAGCCATGGAGGACCTTGCCCTAAACACCTTTATGTTAGGGTTAAACCCTTCCATATCTACTATTGTCCGTTGTAAAAACCCCTCTAATCTTAATGAAGCTATACAGTATGCTATTGATGAAGAAAAATTATACAACTTATCTAGATCTAATCAAAAATCTTATAAACAGTGTTCTACTTGTAACAAGCCGGGTCATAATTCATCAGAATGTTTTAAGAATAAAAAGCATGTGCGAGATTCTAAAATTTACAATAATTCACCGTCTCCTAATTCTAATACTAATCTTGAAGGTAACCCTAAAACTTGTAATTATTGTAAAAATGTTGGTCACGTCATCAAAGAGTGTCGCAAGCTTCAATATAATATGAAGCAACGGCAAGCCGCTGACAATGCACAACGTGACCGTAACTCGGCACCTGCTAACTCTAATGACGCGCCTACACACACGTGTGAAAGTGCTGCTAAAATTAATGACGATAATTTAAACTAAGCGAGATTTTGGTACCGTGTCTGCCAAAATCGAAGAGAGTCCTAAATGACACGAACTATGCTAATTCTTATACTAATTCTTCTAAATTCGCATCTCATCCAAAAGAGATGAGTTCTACTAAATTCGCATCTCATCCAAAAGAGATGAGTTCTACTAAATTCGCATCTCATCCAAAAGAGATGAGTTCTTCTAAATTCGCATCTCATCCAAAAGAGATGAGTCCTACCAAATCCTCATCTCAGTCAATTAAACTGAGTTCTACTACGCCTAGTGATAAAACTAAATGTCACTTATGTACCGAAAAATTACAAACATCTAACACTAAGTCTAAACCTATATACGAAATCAATGACTACTGTAAAAAGGTAGCTTTACCCCATACTTATCTACATACTAATCACGCTCGCGAACAGTTATGTTTCCTAATTGATACAGGATCAACAATTAGTATTGTTAAGGAGTCCTGTTTACAAAATCTTCCAAGTCTATCTACCGAAACTGTCAAATTAAAGGGCATTAATAGTTCTGAAAATCCAGTTGAGACTCTAGGTACTTTCCAAATGGAGTTCAACCTATCGGGTAATATACATAAGTACAAGTTTCATGTCACTAAAGATGACATCAATCTTAATAATTATGATGGAATAATCGGTAGCGATTTTTGCAGTTATTTTAAAACAAATATCGATTACTCTTCAAAATCAATTTCCATATTAAATGATTCTATTCCTATTATTTATACTGAACCTTCATACAATATTCCAACTCGATCTGAAGTAGTTATCGAGTGCACCGTATCAAATTACTCTCCCAAACTTTATCACAACAATGAAGCTCTCATACTAGACCATATCTTAAGTGAAGGCGTTTATGTCGCTAATTGCATTGTCTCAATTAAACCGAATGGTAAAACAAACGTGACCATCTTAAACACTACAGAGCGTGACATTGAAATAAAAGACTATCACGTAACAGCGACGTCCCTTGAACTTGATTGTTCTTATATCAACTCTTATAATATTAATGCTATTTCTTGTTCGAAAACTGATCGTGTAAATAAAGTACTAAATCTCATCCGTTGCTCTCATCTAAACGATGAAGAGAAAAAGGCCCTCTTGGAATGCTGCTCCCAATATACAGATATTTTTCATGTCGAAGGTGAACCGTTAACCTTCACGAATGCTATTGAGCATACTATTAACACAGATGATGCGCCACCTATTAATGTCAAATCATATCGTTTCCCCGAATGCCACAAGGAGGAAGTCGATTCCCAAATTCGCAAAATGCTAGATCAAAATATTATTCGACATTCAACTTCGCCTTGGAGCGCCCCAGTTTGGGTAGTCCCGAAAAAAATGGACGCTTCCGGCAAACAAAAGTGGAGGATAGTCATTGATTATCGCCGTCTTAATGACGTCACTGTCTCCGAATCTTATCCACTGCCTCTTATCACTGATATTTTAGACCAATTAGGTCACTCTAAATATTTCAGCACGTTAGACCTCACAAGTGGTTTCCACCAACTGAAAACTTGTCCCAAGGACGCGCCTAAAACAGGCTTCACAGTTAGCACAAATTCAGACATGTCTGGTCATTACGAATTCACCAGAATGCCATTCGGGCTGAAAAATGCCCCTGCCACATTTCAGCGTCTTATGAACACTGTGTTATCAGGCTTACAAGGCCTTCATTGCTACATCTATCTTGACGATTGTATAGTTTATAGTCAAAATCTACAAGATCATATTAAAAAATTACAACTAGTATTCGACAAATTTCGTGAATATAATTTAAAACTCCAACCAGACAAGTGCGAGTTTCTAAGGCATGAAGTAACTTACCTTGGCCATATTATCACCGATAAAGGTGTATCTCCGAATCCTGAAAAAGTCAGCGCTGTATCGCAATTTCCAGTTCCTAAAAATCCTAAAAACATTAACGGTCTTATTCATAATAAGTTATAGAACATCTAAAGGCTTGCTAAAGTCTGGTTGTCAAAAATTGTTATTCATAAACGCATTTTAGCACTAAAACGTTCTATAAACCTACTATAAAGTTATGAAACCCAGAACCCTACTATAACAGTACTATAAGGAAAAAATGGCCGACTATACAACAGCTGATTATTAAGAAAATGACATTTGATGTACAAATGTAACATGATTGTGTGAAAAGTCAGTTGTATTTTATTTATTTTGCACTTCTGTCTAACCAATTTAGTTTATATAAACCTACAATGAAAAATAGAAGCCAGGAAAAATATAACGAAGCACATAATTATCAGCAAAACATACTGTGGAACGCTGCTGCTTTGGAGTATGGAAACAATGCTTTCAATGTTTTTTACATGGCATGACCAGCAGACTAGGATGTGAAAACAACCATAGTGGCTCTAGCAGTACTTCACAATAATGATTTGGAGTGTGGTAACAACGGTTTCAATGCCTTTTACATGGCATGACCTGCAAGCTAGGAAATGTGAAAACAACCATAGTGACTCTAGCAATACTTCACAATATCGTTTTGGAGTGTGGGAACAATGCTTTCAATGCCTTTAACATGGCATGACCTGCAAACTAGGAAATGTGAAAACTACCATAGTGGCTCTAGCAGTACTTCACAATATTGCTTTGGAGTGTGGTAACAATGCTTTCAATGCCTTTAAAGTGGCATGACCTGCAAACTAGAAAATGTGAAAACAACCATAGTGGCTCTAGCAAGCAGTACTTCACAATATTGCTTTGGAGTGTGGAAACAACGCTTTCAATGTCTTTAACATGGCATGACCTGCAAACTAGGAAATGTGAAAACAACCATAGTGACTCTAGCAGTAGTTCACAATATTGCAGTTGACCATGGAAATGCAGTTAGACGGTAGCAGTATCAATGAATATCATATAAAGTCAACCCAACAAGTTGCAAGAGGGAATGCAAATGTTATTATACAAACTTTTAAGGAAACATTCCACCAAGGTAGCCCCACTTTACCAACTTGGAGTTACATCTTCCCACTTGTGTCCAGAGACGGTTCAGGGACTTCTGTGTGGACTACGGATGGTTACACTGCAGGGAGATGCTCCTGTAGGATGCAGCAGTAGGGTGTGGTGAAGCTACGTCGCAAACTATGCTCTATGTGTCCCAAAACATGCAGTCAAAGATACCTCTGCGCTGCCACTGACGTTGCCGTGGAGGTGCCGAAGTTTTGGGCCAACCAGATCTAAAATACAGTTGTGGCCGCGGCAAAGAAGAAGAAGAGACATTTTAACGAGTATTTTATTAATAAAAAGCTTGTATAAAAATATCAGTTTAATTTATTTTTATAATCTCTAATTTGGCTTCTACACGTTGTTCTAGTAGAACAACATAAATTCAACATTTTTGCTTTCCATTTGCCATTTGTGCTTCATGTAATTCTCTTCTGTGGGCCATTTCAGTTTCTGCTGTTTGTAGTGAAGCACCATCCTTATTAGTTCTACTGTCCTGAAATACAAAATTAATGTTATAATTCTTTCTCTTCATTATCTTATTTATACTAAAATAAATCAGTAGTGGCATAAGAATAACTAATATTACGAGTCATCATGGTTATCAAGAGTTTTGTACAGGCAAACGAAGTTCTGGACATGCCTACTCAGTAACTTCATTAAATGAGAGGCACCTAATTCGTAAATTATGCCAAGCCGCCCCTTCGCGTTGAGTGCCTACGTTCTTTCGCGTTGGTGTTTGTCTTAGTGTTTTTATTTTCTATTCTCCTCTCTCTGACCAACTCTTCCAAAAAAAACTAAGGAGTAGAAGCAAAAACAAGCTGTATTCGAATACGAAATTGAGAATGTTTAGAAAACAAAACTTACTTTCAATACATTAAAGCTGTAACAGTAGGTACACATCTTATCCTCCTCCAACCAATATTCACTTCTGTGCCCTTTATTGGAACTAGTCTCCAGTCATAATTCCATTTCTTTTAAATACAAATAATTATTCAAAAGTTTTCGCCGCTTGTCAGATAAATAATAACAAATTCATTGACATCTAGCCATGACGTTACCGCGTCAAAACTGTCGAAACTGTAGACAATACATTAATTTTCCGTACATAATATTGTCTATGGTCGCAATTATCCAGTGCTTAGACAGATATTCTCGTCTGACGATTCAATGTGTTGGCCAATTTGTTGGATGACTTCAATATAATGGCAACATTTAGATTTATAGTGAAGTTAAAGGACATTTTAGTTATAGAACGGTTATGGAGCGTTTATGAATACAAAATTTTATCGAACGTTTTAAAGGCTTATTGAGCATTTTAACTAATGAACGTCTTAAACCTTCTATAAGCTTTTTTTATGAATAACACCGTAAGTCTTTTCTAGGCCTAATAGGCTATTATCGCCGATTTATTGAAAACTTTTCTAAGCTAACTAAACCACTTACGTCTCTATTGAAAAAGGATGTTGTGTTCCACTGGGACACAGAACAACAACATGCATTCGATATTCTAAAAGAAAAGTTAATTACTGCCCCTCTTCTACAGTACCCTGACTTCTCACAGCCTTTTAATGTTACTACTGATGCGAGTAACTTTGCCGTTGGCGCAATACTGTCTCAGGGTCCCATCGGCAAAGATAAGCCGATCGCTTACGCGTCGCGCACTCTGAATAAGCCTGAAGGTAATTACTCGACTACGGAAAAAGAGTTATTAGCTATTATATTCGCCGTTAAAACTTTTCGACCATATTTATATGGTAATAGATTTAAAATAATAACAGATCATAGGCCCCTCGTGTGGCTATTTAATGTAAAAGATCCGGGTAGCAGACTCATTCGCTGGCGCCTCAAACTTGAGGAATACGATTATGAAATCGTTTATAAACAAGGTCGTCTCAATTTTAACGCCGATGCGCTATCCCGTTGCCCTATCAATGCTATTGACGTGAACAGTTTAAATAATTTTTCTTATGAACAGTATTTCAAGGCTCAATTTACAAATCAACTTCCAGTCCCAAATACCATCATCGAAGAGTCTACTCAAGGACTACACTTATCTAAGTTAAATACGATTGCCTGTCCAGTCTCTTTAGACTTTGACTGCTCTATGCCTCATTGCGAGGAAATATTATCGCAGCTCGATAGTTCTGCTGATCTACTAAATTCCGAACGCGAGCCACTTACAATAAAATGTGTTAATGACAAAAATAAAACCTACTATTTTCTATTTACAAAAGTACATCACTACGAAGAAACTCGTTATAAAGATGTTTATACCTTACTAATTAAGCTTAGAAATTTACTAATTGATTGCCAAAATATTACCAACCTTGCATTACCAGATTTCACGGACCCATTTTCAAAGCTTACGTATACTAAAATCTATAATATGATTTCCTATATTTTCCACGATACCAATATAAAAGTTCACATATATAAAAATCAATTAATCTATCCTACTCCTGTAGAAGTTCCTAAAATATTAAAAGAAAACCACGACTCTGTTATAGCTGGTCACCCAGGGTCACAGCGAATGTATTCGCGTATTAAAGCTGCCTACTATTGGAAAGGCATGCGGTCTGACATCGAGCAATACGTAAAGAAATGCAAGCTTTGCCAAATTAATAAGCTTTTAAGGAAATCAAATAAAGCTCCGATGGAGATAACGTCCACATCTACTAGGCCGTTTGAAAGATTGGCCCTTGACGTCGTAGGTCCTTTACCAGATGCAGGTTTTCAAAACTTTAGATTCATCTTAACCTTACAAGATGACTTAACTAAATTTACTAGCGCTTACCCAATGGTTTCGGCTACTAGTGAGGAAATAGCCAGAAATCTTGTTCATTTTATGTCTCTTTTCGGTTTTCCCAAAACCATCCTAACAGATTTAGGTACATGTTTTACATCCGAATTATTTAAACAATTGACCGAAATACTGAAGGTCAAAGCACTTTTTACTACTCCGTATCATCCACAAACCAATGGAGTTCTTGAACGCTCACATGCTACTCTAAAAGAATACCTAAAATCCTTTGTTAATGAGAACCAGAACGACTGGCATTGTTACTTATTCACTGCAATTCTAGCTTATAATACTACACCTCATAGTACAACTAACTTTACTCCTCACGAGTTATTATATGGTTATAAACCATCCATTCCAAATTCATTATATGAAAGCTCTGGTAATACATACAATGAATATATTCGAGCTTTACAATATAGAATGCGCTTTAGTCGCGAGAAAGCCATTCAAAACATTATAAACAGTAAAGAAAAATCAAAACAATACTATGATGCAAACTCCCGTGACGTTACCTATAAGGTAGGAGATATGGTTTATCTCAAACAACATCATAGGCTCCGTAAAGCCTTATCGCCTGTATGGAAAGGCCCTTATAAAATTATCAAAGTTCATAACAAACATAATGTAACCCTACAAGTAGGTCGCAAGGCTATTAAATACCATACCAATGAAATTAAGCCTTCTACTTCTTAACCTATGTACTATATTTCTTTACAGAATAACATTCTGCCATGGCACTTTATGCCTCAGCAGCACCGAATCAAGCATCATCCCAATCTACCATAGCCCCGGGATTTATTTTGAACCTACTACTAATATTAATTTTTATACTGATCATTGGAAAGTGATCACCCACGTAGATTTAGTTTCTTTAGAACCTTATCTTAATAAAATCGAATATTTGTTACAAGATACTCTAAATTTGTGCAACAAGATTCAACCACAAAAGTTAGGTACATGTAAAGACATGTCTAGCCCTATCGAAGTTTTAATCCAGTCTAGTTCTATCAAATTGCAGTCATTATCGCATATCATCTCTAATCAATTGTCCAGTAAAGTTAAACGATCTTTAGAATTCGGAGGTGAAATCTTAAAGTTCTTTTTCGGCACATTAGATGCAGATGATGTCCGAAAATATGATGCTGCAATTGAATCATGCAAAAAGAGTGAAACAGAAATATTTCATTTAATGAGAGATAACATTCACATTGTCAAGTCTACTATAAATAATTTTAACACTACTATTTACAAACTTAATCAAAATGAGATGAAATTAAATGCCCAAATTAATCAAATGAATGAAATATTTTCCCAAATTACAAAGACCGATAACCTATTACTATACACTTCAAAGTTAAACAACCTTCTTAACATTATCGAAGGTTCTTTACTTGCTATAACTAATTTACTAGATACTACACTAAACTCTATTTTATTTTCTAAGGTTAATGTACTACATCCTAGTGTTATAAGTCCTTTAAATCTTTATTTAGAATTAACTAAGCATAGTAGTCAAATAAGCAAAAGGTTAGACTTTCCAGTTCCCTTAACCATTCAAAATATTCATTCTATTATTGATGTTTCCGAATTTAGTTCTTATTATTACAATAATAAGGTCATTTTTATATTACAGATCCCTCTGATCACTCCCGATAAGTTCATGACCTATAAAAACATACCACTACCTACACCTCATGATGACTCACATAATACATTTGCTTTAATTCAACCTTCTAATTCTTATATTGCATTAAGTGATGACAGGATGCATTATGCTATGTTGGACACTCTTGATAAATGTAAAATAATAAATAGTAACTTTTCTATCTGTGAATTAAATACTATATACTCATGTATAAGTAACCCTAATTGTGAATCTAAAATCTTAACTGAGATAACATTGTCATTACCTACAGAATGCAATGCTAAAATATTATATGGTCACATTGATATTTGGCAAAAATTAAGAAATAATAAATGGATATATGTTCAATCAAATACAAACAAATTGACTATTAAATGTGATGAAAATATTAATGACCATTTAATCACAGGTACGGGAATTGTAAAACTATTGCCTAATTGTATTGGGTATTCTAAAACGGTTCAATTGATACCGACTAGTTCTTACTCTTTATTTACTAAGTCTCCTTTAGATATAAGCTTTGATATAACCGCAGATGACTGCTGTAAGAAGGACATATTCAATAAAAGTTTACCACAATTGTCGCCAATCTCTTTGAGTAAAATTAACTTAGATTCTCTCAAGTATGCAACTCACCAAATGAATAGTTTAGAGCAAGAATTGAACAATTTAGAAAAGGAATCTCATTTTATTAAATATGGTCCTTACTATTCTACTTTTACTTATATTTTAATTGTGTGTTTATTTTTATACTTAGCTTATAAAATATATAGATATTTTAAGAACAAGAATTCTTCTAATGCTGGATGCTGCGTGCAAATATTCAATCAATGTTATAATAAAAATACCAAACGCAAGTTTAAAATCTCAAATAGTATTGAGATGACGGAAGTATCTTCAAATTCTGAAGAAGACAATAAGTCAGTTCAGTCTTTGCCTATTCATTACCCAAATTATAAATCCACTAGTAATATTAATAAAGTCAAATTTTCGTCAAATAGAAACCTAAACTTTTGATGTAATGTAAAACTATTGATTCACTGTTATCAATTTTCATTCAATTTATGTAACTTTTATATTTAATGTAATCCTACTAATATTATAAATGCGAAAGTTTGTATGTATGGATGTATGGATGTTTGTTACTCTTTCACGCGAAAACTACTGAACGGATTTTGATGAAACTTTACAGTAATATAGCTTATACATCAGAATAACACATAGGATACTTTTTATCCCGATATTCCCACGGGATCAAAACTTACGCGGGTGAAACCGCGGGGCGCAGCTAGTATACTATAAAGTCTCTCTTAATAGCTACATCTTCAATCTCACTTCGCTTCATCTTAATGAGATAAAGCTTCGTTTAAAAGGGGGAGCTGTTATAACCCTTATTACAAGGCAATAAAGCCTAAATCAGCTTTTACTTATAAATAATGTACTTTTCCTATAATAAAGTACTGATGCTGCATTTTTACCTAATGCACAGAAATAATACGTGCAATTTAGTTAGTTAGATTCTGGACGCCGTCGCGTAATCTAGTGTGCCGTAATTAAGTGAGCAATTAAGAGGGACATTGCCAAATTATAAGTACCCAAGGACTTTGTGTGTCTGTGCTTTTTGTATTGTGGTGATTAAAGTGGTTCCAGTAGAATAATTGTTTTTTTTTTAAAAGACAAACGGGGTCGGCTTAGTAACAGTACGTACGTACGTACGTAACGTATTCGTATTTCGTATTCGTCATTCCCAACGTATTCGTGATACTTACACTCACAGACTATTCGCACCGAAGCGGTGCAGAACCAATGCAGGAGAAAGAGCTCTTTTACGTCGACTAATGATAAGTTACAACGATAATTTTGCTGATATTGACATATTTGCATTGTCACTCGCACAGTTTAAAAATAGTATTTATAAAAATCCTCTCAAATAGGTACCACATAGTTTAGTTGTTTTAAATTCACAAATCTAGTTTGTTACGAGTACATGTTATTTCTCCGAACCTAGTTAATCTATGATAGACAATAATTGTTTGCTAAGTTTGCTTGGATTTTGCTCAAACTATTTATACAATTGGATTAATTTGTGGATAACGATGCTGGTTGCGTGATTAATTAAGTGTCTCATAAAATATCTGTACCTACATATTAAGCATTGCGCAATTGTTTGTTATCCTAAAGAAAATAAAATAAAATAAAATTAATGGTGGCGCGTGTGTTTGATCATTCGGCTCGCTACAAAATGGTTGAGCTGGATAGTGCTGATCCACGCGTCATGTTCGTGAACGGGCGCCGTCGGTTGAGACTGGTCATCTCTTAATTTTTAACCTTATATTTTGAATTGTTACTTCATTTAATTGGCTTTTTTACAATGTCCTCACATAGGTCAAGAAACAATAAAAATAATGTACCCAGGATTTTGTATTATCTAGGTTTCAAAAAGGGTCCTTGGAGTGTCTTGCCCGTTCTTCTCCATAGAAATCTACTTTTTGGAATGGGCAACTAGCTTCAACTAACTGACCGACTATTTGACGATTCAAAAATGCCTGTAAATAGTTTAATTGAAATAAATGCTTTCAGTTTGAGTCGCATTTACATTCTTAGATTTTATAAAAGTAAATTAATAGCCTTGCGCGCTAAATGTGAAAGATTTAATGGCGTTAAATATGAGCTTTTTATCCAACTTTCTTTTAACGAACACTCATAAGATTTGATGGGTGGCGTAATAAATATTTACATTTACATTTAATTAATTTAGGATGTCGACATGACCTAGATCATTCTTGGGTCCTATGGGAGCTGGTACCGAGCCGGCGGAGGTTCTTGTGTTCGGGTTCAATCGGGGGCGCTTCCGAACTATACGGAAAGAAAATACTGTATGACTTTGTGTGAATAAAATGCCCATCATATAAGCAGGTCTTTACCATTTAGTATAAAGTTGTTATTATGTATACTTATATTGATTGTGTTCCTATTTCTAGCAATAACATGCAAGCCACACCGTAAGCTACTAAATACAGCATTCAACTAGCAAATACTGAGCACGTATCCATGTGCAAGAATATAGTGAACAAGCGAATTAACTTGTTTCTAAACTAACTGCTGAAGCAGGAGTAGATCCGTTTGATGTGATACCGTACTTGTTAAATAATGTACAGAGGCCAGCACATCAAGCTACCCCAATCTGTCAAATTTCTTTGATAGATTTTCAACTTTATTGCAGAGGAATAAGGTTCATATTCAATTGGGAAAATTTGACAGATTGGGGTAGCTTGATGTGCTGGCTTCTGTACTTAGAGCTGTATATATATATAGTAAATACTTTTGAATATATTTTTTATTATAGAATTGCAAACAAACCTGATGCATTACCAGAGGCCTCAGAGATGCGTTGCGGCCGCGCCCTACGACGTGGCTAACTGGCTGTTCCGAATGTCAGTGTTGCTCAGAATAATTTGATAAAGGAAAAGTAAAGCTAAAAATGTGTTCTAAGGTACTTGCACTCAATAAGGACCACCTTTATTAGAATACTTATAAATAAACATTTATGGAATTATACAAAGTAACGCTTATAAGACAAAAATAAAATTTTATGAAGATAAGAATAAATACACAGTTTGCTTTGTTAAACTGGAAAAAAAACAGTTTCAAAAACGTTTGTTAGGCCATATTAAGCGCCTATGCTCCTATTAAGGACCATAATAAAATGTAACATATTTTGATTATTTTGTAATAATATTACTTTTAATGTAACGTATACAATAGTATTAATGAATTAATTATTATATTATTAGCAAATATTTAATATGTGACCAAAAATTTTAAGGTGAGCCTTATTATGTATATCAAAGTGAAAATTAAGAATAAAACT
Organism: Globia sparganii; assembly: GCA_949316385.1. Classification (NCBI taxonomy): domain Eukaryota; kingdom Metazoa; phylum Arthropoda; class Insecta; order Lepidoptera; family Noctuidae; genus Globia; species Globia sparganii. The sequence continues at coordinate 8,508,158 of OX438675.1, read as the reverse complement.
AATTTTATTTCAGTAATCAACATAGATATATTTTTTTTGTAAGTAGGTAATTACTTTTTCTTCAATCTATAATTAGAGCATTTTAAGGAAAATCAGTCTTAATTTATTATATGATACCTTGATGGGCCTTATTAGGAATACTAAAATACAAACTTTAGAAGTTAAAGGCATACCAATATGAGCGAACTTAACTATTCTCGCAACTAAATCATTTTCAAGATCTTCAGTCAACGTACACTTTCGACCAATTTCTTTTTGTAACTCCCAGTAACAAGATGATTTTTTAATGTGTATTTTTTATGTGGTCGCAGCCCCGCTCGTTCTGACATCTCTTTTTTCATTGCTGCATCCATGGCTTATTTAAGCATCTTCAGACCAGTTGCCACGTCTTTTCCTAGCTGGTAGCTCCTCCATTGTAAATTGCCTAGTGATAAAAATAAAAAATAAAATAAATATCACTACATAGTATGAAACAAAGTCGCTTTCCCTGTCCCTGTATCCCTATGTATACTTAAATCTTTAAAACTACGCAACGGATTTTGATGCGGTTTTTTTTAATAGATAGACTGATTCAAGAGGAAGGTTTATATATATAACTAGCGGCCCGTCCCGCCTTCGCACGGGTGGACATTTATTTTTTAAACTTTTTATTTTTTTCTTGCAATTAAAAAAGCCTATATTAATCAGTGATAATGTAGCATTCAAATGGTGAAAGAATTTTTAAAATCGGTCGAGTACTTTTGAGCCAATTCGTTACAAACATACATACAAATCTTTCCTCTTTATAATCATATTATATTATATATTAAGTATATTAAGTATAGCAGCGCCCCGCGGTTTCCCCCGGGTTAGTTTCGATCCCGTGGGAATATCGGGATAAAAAGTATCCTATGTCTTAAAATTTTCCGTACTTACGCAAAATACGCGCATTGACGTGGAGTTGCGGACACCAGCCCGTATTACCTATTACCTATCCTATGTGTTATTCCTGATTATAAACTATCTGTGTGCCAAATTTTATCCAAATCTTTATAGCCGTTTGTGCGTGATTGAGTAACAAACATCTTCACAAACTTTCACATTTATAATATTAGTAGGATTACTTTAAGATTATTATACTTAGTAAGCCACCAGTACCAGCTGACCAGCCAGTATAAGCTGACTTCTGATTGTGCGAAAAACCTATACAGTGCGAGGTCAGCTAAAACTGGAAATGTATAGCATGATATGTAGCCGTGAGTAGAGACGCCAGCACATCAAGACACCCGAAACTGTCAAATTTTCCCAATCAACTTTGAACCTTATGCTGTAGCGATAAAGTTGAAAATATATTAAGGAAATATGACAGATTGTAGTAGCTTAATGTGCAGCCTATCGATTCTGTAAAAATCTCACGTGAGCGTGAAGTAAACTATCCATGGAGGCAATCCCCAACATCAGGTGGAATGACAGCTCACTTCACCTTAGTTTTCACGGTGAGATTTTTACAGAATAGCACTGCTGGCGTCTGTACATTAAAGAAGATATTTCAGGTACATCAAACTATGATCAGTAAGAGTGAAACGATAGTTAGCTTCGTACAGCTAACGGCGCGCGGCGGAGGGGCCCGTGCCTAAATAATAACAGCCGCACCGGTCGATCGATCAGGTTAAGCTACGCTTGCCGCGGTTGGTCTGTGGGGGTGACCATCCTTACATACCGAGATCACTCCGTGCCTCGGAAAGCACGTTAAGCCGTTGGTCCCGGCTGTCATTCGTAGATCTTTGACAGTCGTTACGGATAGTCAAAAGCCCGAAAGTCTGACAACCAGTCTTACCAAGGGGTATCGTTTTACCCAGTAACTGGGTTGTGGAGGTCAGATAGGCAGTCGCTCCAAGTAAAACACTGGTATTCAGCTGCATCGGGTTAGACTGGAAGCCGACCCCAACATAGTCGGGAAAAGGCTAGGCAGATGAGCTCACGGCGCGCGGCGGCCGTGCTGATTTATTTTAAAACTATGATATCTCCTAAGATATTCATTGAAATCAAAAGATGTCAAGAGCAATTTTGTTCAAAATTAAATACTTGTGATGAAAATTTATACTTATCTATACTAATATTATAAAGACAAAAGGTTTGTATGTATGTTTTTAATGAATAGGCTCCGAAACTACTAGACCGATTTAAGAAATTCTTTTTGGGATAGATAGTCTATTTATCGTGGAATACTATAGGTCTATACTAATACTAATATACTAATAATAATATTATAAAGAGGAAAGGTTTGTATGTATGTTTGTAATGTATTCATTACAAACATACATACAAACCTTTCCTCTCTTTTTAATTTCTTAAATCGGTCTAGTAGTTTGAAACTACTAAACCGATTTAAGAAATTATTTTCGTGTTAGATAGTCCATTTATCGTGAAATACTATAGGCTATATAACATCACGCTACGACCAATAGAAGCGTCGCAGCAATGAAAAATATTGCAAAAACGGGAAAAAATATTCCTTTTAAGAGCTTCCGTTGCGTGCGCTGCGTAAACGGTTAAAGTTACGCAAAAATAATGTATGACGGAATTGTTTCCCCTTAAAAGTTCTAAAAAAAATTTAAGTCAGCATATGTCTATCTTTTCAGGTTCACTCACTATAACCGTTTTTATGATAATCAAATTTCTTCTAAAATAATTCATTATTTGCGAAGGTGTTTTTATAAACATGATATTAATCCTTATCCAAATAAATACGTTATTCATTACAAGTATTTAATTTTGAACAAAATTGCTATTGACATCTTTTGATTTAGGGTGTGTTGTGTCCGCAACGCGAACACAACACACCCTATAATTATCAACGCTGCTAGTATCATTATTGAGAAAAAGTTTTGTTTATAGCACTTTCCTACTATTTTTTTTAAATTTAGTCTATTTGATGGGATGGTATCTTTCACGTAACTTTGTCACTCTTACAGCAGCAAGTACAGCTAGTATGTATCCAATAACGTATTGACTCAAAAATGATACTTGCTTCAATAATTTTATATATGTTAGCTACTGCGAACATCAAACGCACCTAACTTCGTATATTATTTGTGATTTCTACATTTTTTCTGCTACATATTTATAATTATTTAACTAACCGGTTTATAGTAACTACGATTTAGGGTTCTGTACTGAAAGTCGTTGTCGGCGGCTGACATTAAATTCGTGTCATTATAGGACGTGTTCGTATGAATCTTGCCTAATAATTAGGAAAAGTCTGATTATCCTACAGTTTGATGGTTCAGAGACTCCTAGATAAGTGGCAATCGCTTTCAAAGTGTTGCGTGTTCCTAGAACGACTTCCAATAGGAAATTCAGAGCTTACTCCGAATTTACTAGACCAATTAAATTGTGTACTTTGCCGGAACAGGTCTAGGGTGAGGAGCCAGACCAAGAGAGATACAGTAACCCGCAAGGCAGTATGTGGCGAGCTGTTGGGCAGTAGCGACCCCACGGAGCCTATCTCCCGAGAGAAGTCTTATTCCTCAACTCTGGCTTGCCATTATTGGCCGACTGGAGTGAACAATGACGAGGAGCAGAATTCCCACCCCATTCTTGCCTTTATTGGCCGGCTTGAGTGGAGATTCGTAAGAGCAAACGTGCTCGGAGGAAGGAAGTATTATAGTAAGATGCTAGTAAGGATCTTAATCGTACTTCCGGGATTGTCCTGATAGCCATAGAATACCTTTCCACTCCTCACTAGCACCTCAGGACATGTTGCCCCCTTATCGCTACGAAACTATATACTGGCGACCGTTTTTGGGGGCCTACTATTGAATGTGCAAGTCACCCTGCCATATTATCTGTGTAATTTATATAAAATATTGGTCAGGCAGGGGATATAGACTTTCCATAGTCATAAATAACCAGTTCACTTTAGCCACCCAAACCCATAACCCAATATCTTTGTTTCCATATCCTGCAATACAGGAACAGAGGAGAGAACAAGACGTGTTTGAAAATTAACATAGTAACAAAATGTTAACTGCATTTATCATTATCTAGTCGAATATTTTTCACGAGTATATACCTAATTCTATGACTGTTTGACATACTGACAAGTAGGAATACATTTCGATAACATTATATTAACACTTTAATCTCGTAATTTAAGGTCTGTATTAAATTTGTAAGTACTATTATAAAATTTTGTAACTTCGTAAAATAACTGCATAAAATAAAAATTGAGATAATTATGTCAAGCGATGAAATCAGTAGTGATTCTGTTTAGAATGTTTTTTCAAGTTAAAAAAAAACCTTTCCTCCCCCCCCCTCCCCCTCCCCCTCTGTCTGTGAAACTACAGAGCCTAACATTTTGAAAAAATACAGATATTAGTTCTTTCCTTATAGATTACAGGAAAACCTATATGAAGTATTTATGACCTTAAAATAACATGGTAGATCTCTCAATATTGTGCGTACAAACTTACATTTGCATTTGGAATGTATGGGAGAGAAAATATGTTATATTAACTACAATGTTAAGTTTCTTCTTAGGATAAATAATTGTTTTTATAGATTTATTAATTCATGATTGATAACATAACCATGGTACGGAACCCTCTCCGCGCGAGTTTAACTCACTCTTGTCCAGTTTTTTCGGACGTAAAAAGAAGCGTGCGGCGAACAAGCAGGAAATCAGGCTAGAACCATACCTAACATAATTATTTAAATATATTTAATGAAAAATTTTTAAATTACGTCAGCTAAATTCATAGAATATCAATTAATAGACCGATCTTTCCTGTTTGATCGCCGTTCGACCAGTCTGCCAAAGAAAAAAAAACATTTAGACTCGCAACACTGAGGGTTCCGATTCATCCTTCATTTACCTACATGATGTTGGTAAAGAAAAACAAAATTGTATGTGTTTAACGGGGCACCGAGCTTTTTATACACAAAAACACGTTTTTATGACGGTTGTTTGAAGTAGTAAACAATTAAATTAAAATCTAAGGAAATAAATTAGTATTATTGGACATATATACTACTCAGTATACACAATGGAAACACGATTTGATAAAGTTGGCTCAATGGAATAAATTCACAAAGTTATCTCTAAAAAACACAACAAACGCTTAGTACGGCGTGAATACTTCGCGGAAGGTCATCAGTTTTTGAATAATAGCATAACTACATGTTTTATATAAGGTATATCTACATGTTTTATATAAGGTATATACTTTACATTTTCAAAATGTGTATTTGTTTAACAATAAGAAGGAAATACCTAAACTCGAGCGAGTTTCGCCCATCATAACCAGAGCCGCCGCGCCGCCCTCCTGTCCGCTTTAGTCCTGCCTCGGCCATTGGACGGGGAGCTTGTGTCGTTTGCGCTTACGCACGGATTTATTATCGTAACGAAGAAAATTGTGTGAAAATTTACTGTAGCGTATTTGAAATGGGGAACAAAGTAAAGAAATCAAGGGAGAGAAGGGGTTGGCGGCAAACCAATGCTAAACGTTTGCATGAAAAAATGGTCGCGACTGTGCCACAGTGACGAACGGAGTTATTCCGGTCTGATCCCTGAGCCTCCCTCCCCCCCCCCCACCTGGATACCCCGCTAGATCTTCTTCTGTTTTAGACTCGTCTTATTTACTATAAGCTTTTTCATTCCGATCTGTAGGCCAATTCTGCTAATTTAAAACGTTCAAAATCTAGTCGCAGTCTCATCTCAGCGACAAACAAATGTCAAAAACATGTCAAAATGTATGGAAATTTGAAGTATTTTTGACAGATTGAGACTGAGATCAGACTGTGAACGTTCTTAAAAATTACGAGAATTGCCCCTCTGATCCTCTTTCTCTTTTGTTTTTATTCCTCAAGGATCGTCAGCAGCAAAAATATATGTACAGACGCCAGCAGGTCAACCTACCCCAATCTGTCAAATTTCTTTGATAGATTTTCAACTTTAGCACAAAGGAATAAGGTTCATATTCAATTGGGAAAATCTGACAGATTGGGGTAGCTTGATGTGCTGGCCTCTGTACATTATTGAAATAGGTCAAAACTAAAATACAAGATGGCGGATGCAAAATGTTTCTAATTTTTCGTCATGGATATCGTTTTTGTAGTTTTCTAGGGTGCTAAGGCCGATAGTGAGGTCAAAATGAAAATCCAAGATGGCGGACACGAAAAGTTTCTAATTTTTCGTCATGGATGTCGTTTCCGAGGTTTTCTAGGGTGCTAAGGCCGATAGTGAGGTCAAAATGAAAATCCAAGATGGCGGACACGAAATGTTTCTAATTTTTCGTCATGGGTGTCGTTTCCATGGTTTTCTAGGGTGCTAAGGCCGATAGTAAGGTCAAAATTAAAATCCAAGATGGCGGACACCAAAATGTTCAAGTTTTTCGTCATGGATATCGTTTCCGTGGTTTTCACTATAGGTGTCAGCACCAAACGATATACCATCGAGCACGCATGGAAAATTAAAAAAATAGTTTGTAAAACATAAAACATTTAATTTCTTTTGACTATAATTACACGTCAAAAAGAGTAACCTAGATAATGTGGATAAGACACAAAGTCTAAAACAGAAGAAGATCTAGCTTTAGCACAAAGAAATAAGGTTCATATTCAATTCCCCAATCTGTCAGATTTTGCCAATTGAATATGAACCTTATTTCTTTGTGCTAAAGTTAAAAATCTATCAAAGTAATTTGGCAGATTGGGGTAGGTTGACCTGCTGGCGTCTGTACTTGAACTTGGTTTTAGTGAAAAAATCGCGCGGTTATTGTTAAAAAAACAACACACCGTCCGTTCGTCGATTTATTCCGGTCTGATCCCCTAAGCCCCCCCTCCGTCCCCCCCCCCTTGGATACCCCGCTAGATCTTCTGTTTTAGACTTTGTGTCTTATCCACATTATCTAGGTTACTCTTTTTGACGTGTAATTACAGTCAAAAGAAATTAAATGTTTTATGTTTTACAAACTATTTTTTTAATATTCCATGCGTGCTCGATGGTATTTCGTTTGGTGCTGACACCGATAGTGAAAACCACGGAAACGTTTTGTGGATGGGAAATCATCCAATGACCCCTCCCGCTCTGGGTGGAGCAGAAGGGAGTGTCAGACTCTTACTGACTGAAACCCACCCGTGTTCCTTCCTTAGCCCTTTGTGTTCCGGGGTAGCGGTAACCCTTTCGGACAATCCCGCTGCCCCGGCAGGCTTCGGCCCTTTCGGGCCCCTTCCTTTATAAGCGACGCCTTGCAGCTCGACGTGACGCGGATTAGTGCACACATCGTTGTTCTCGCGATTCCCCAGAACGTGGACTTTGATGATTGAAGCACCCGGGGTGGTAAGGTATCTTGACACGAAGTAATCACTCTGAATTTTTGAGGTTCTTCAACAACGTTGATTTGGGCGGTAAAGTCGGAGTCGCGTTTTAGGATAGCAGTGCCATTGCTCACTGTTAATGACATTTTATCAGAGTTTATCACAGGCTGTCCAATTAATAAATGAATACCCTCCATATCCATATCGGTCAATTGTGCTCGAGAAGGAATTTGAATATTATCGATTTCTAGGTCAAACGATACTTCTCCGTGGCTTAATATTAATCCACCCGAAAAACCTTTTAACATTGTGCTGGTAGATTTCACTTCTAATGATAAAAGTCTTGCGATTTGAGTGTTCAAAACATTCACTTGACTTGTGTCTAAGTAGGCTTTAATAAACACCCCATTTATTTTGACCGTTTTCTTATAGATCTCATTGTAGTTTTGTACGAGTTTTACGTCTTTGATGTTGTTAGACGTCCCCTCCTGTGACTTTTGATGTGAACCGGAACTGAAGCAGCGAGTAGCGATGTGACCTTGTTTGCCACATTTAAAGCAAATGCGCTGGTCAGGTAATGTGCAATTACGCAATATGTGTCCAGTTTTTTTGCAGCGAGGACAAGGATCAGTCTCCGGTTTAATTTTCTTGTCGTGTTCTGGCAATGTTCTTGTGTCTCCATTAGGCGTACGAACTTCCGATGCAGGTGTAGGTCCATGGTAATCGTCAAGAGTGTATAAGAATGCCTCATATAGCTCGTCGGGGCGCTCACATTGAAAGGCACGCGCATTAGGTTGTAATTGTGTGGGTAAGCCTCTGATAATACACGAAACACTGGCACTGTCCGATAGTTTGCAACGAAAACACATGGCAACTTTGTCTTGATAGTATCTAGTCATTGTTTCGTTGTTCAGCTTTCTTCTTTGCATCATTTTGTCTAATAAAACGCTATAATCCCTATGTTTCGGGAAAGCACGCATTAACATATTCTTCCACTCTTCCCAGGAATGATTATAATCTTCTAATCGATTATACCATTTTCGTGCTTGACCCCGTAGCTTGTCTTGCAAATGAAAAGCCTTGATTTTGTTGTCCTAATCGTGTATGTCTGTCTCCAAGCTGATCAATCTTCTTCAACCACGCCGACACTGTGCAATCGTCACCGTCTGGATCGAATTCCGGGATGAGTGAAGCCGCGCGGTGGTTTTTACTATGGCCGAATGACGTGTCTTCTTGATTTAAATCACGAATTGCCCTGTCTACTTCATTTACTAGTAGGTGCTTCAGTAATTTCCTTGCGGGAGGCGGTGAAAAATCTTGGTCTTCGTCTTCATTTTGGTCTTGATCCGAAGAATTCCATCCAGGTGGGCGGATTTTTGGGTGATGACGTTTCATTATCCCACTTCTGAATGAAACAGAAGGGAATAGAAACACTGTCTCTCCAATCAAATTATTTATTAATATTAAATAGGTACTAATTTGGACAGAGTTTCGTCTTAACTTAGTGTACGATACAGAATAAACCCAAAAATGAGCTCGCGGACTATTTAAAGGTCTCTCCCTCCCCCGATTGGTGAGCCACAATACCGCCCCAGATAGCGGCGCACGATACGATGGTGGCGCCGCCGTCAGGTCAATAGACCTTCCATAATTATATTAATTTTGACTATGCTCGGCTGCTTCCGCTGGCATGGCTGCTTCCGCTGGCTTGGCTTTGGCTTGGCTTTGGCGTGGCGAGGCAATTACAGGGCTGGCATGTGGCGTGGCGTTACAATAATCATTTAGAATCCGAAGAAAATAATATTACACTGACGACTGACGAAATCATAATTCAATCCGATAGCGAGGATATATCATAAATGAGCGTTTACAACATTGGCTAGCATAATTGATTTAGTCGACTGAACTTATCAATTTAAAAATTTACTACTTTGTGACAATCCTATTTCCATAGAAATTTAATAAAAACTTAGAAACGCAATATTTACGAGATCTCGCTAGATACATATTTAGAATTTTCTCCAGTTGAAGGTACTTTACATAAGTATATTATGAAAATAAAAAAAACGCGACCCGTAAATAGCTAATTTTATATATTTTTTTTCGTTTATTGATAAAATATTTTTTTATTTTCGTTCCTGTTACGTTAGACTTGCAAATTTTTCAATTTATACATTTCAAACCAACAATTAAGTGGTAGTTTATAAGTCACTAAAATTTGCTTTATTCAAGAAATACAGACGAAAAACTTTTTCAAGAAGGTCGGTGACCTTTCACTAAAATATTTCTATCTCCTAAATGAAGTGAAATTTCAAAACGGGGTTTTTTTTTAATGGTTTTTAAGGTTAAATCTATATAGAAAAAAAATAAAACTGGCATGTCCGCAACTAAGGCAAAGTAATACACTGTGGCATCTGTTCAGTTTGAATTCTCTCTAAATAATAATTTACCCTCTGCATCAATACTCACAAGCAGCTGAAATAATTTGAGCCATTGACAAAATAAGTTTATAATCTTCTTTAAAGTATTCCTGTGGCGAATCGATGAAAATGTAACATTTATTTGAAATTCAAATCTTAGCTCGTTTTATAAGTTTGCAACTTTGTGAGAGTTTGAAGCAGGTCAGGTCCCTTGGCAATGGAGCTCTGAATGCTGCAATAATTTTGATCAGAGGCGGATGTATTACAAATTATCAAATATTTCGTTAAACTTTCCATCTAAGCTTACCCAACAACAACAACTGTTAATGAAGCATCTAATTTTTAGCGGCAAAAAATATTTATATTATAGATTAAAACATTACTCCTTTAAAAAAGAACAACTTTCGCGGATTACTTTTTTCGGACAGAAAATCCGTGTAAAATCCTCTTTGCCGCAAAATTATTTAGGTCGGGTTTAATTGGCGATCCAAGAAAGTTACCCCAGAAACGAGTTTCTCGCTCGACTTCGCATTATCAAAGCCTTTAAATAGATTTTCTGTAAATACTGAAGAACTTTAAACTTATCCAGAGTTGGTTTTTAGTGTTTAAACTTATCCAGAATTGGTTTAAACAGTGTAGGCAGCGCCATCTATGTTGAGAGGAGTGCACTAGTACGGTGTTGCATTCAGTGGCAGGGTATCTCGTACAGTGTAATAGCTATTCGTGATTTGAATAATTAGTATTGTATGTAATAGAAATGCAGTTATTGATGTGGGACAAAATAAAATGTATTATTGATAAATTGTGTCGCTTAACTTCAAACACGGATAAATCCAATTATGAGGTTTTTTAAGATTTTGGTGTCAAAAGAAACGGAAAAAGAAATGCTTTTAAACAATTTTATCAGTTGTGTATAAATCCGCATGGTTCTTGAGAAATAAACCGTTAAAATCATAATATTTTATCTAAGTCAGATAGATCCATGAGACAGTTTTTTTCAAATGTAGTTAAGTCCATGAGAGCCAATCAGGTAATTGCGTTTGTTCAACATGGCCGTCAGTCCACGTAAACTCTGAGACAGTAACACCGTTCACTCCCGCTTTTTATTGTTTCTTTTTATTATTTGGACAGTTCCCATGGATAATTCCATTAAAATTGTGTCACCAAGTAAGGCCCGCAAGCGACCTAATATAAAACTTCGCCAAATCCACACTGAGTTTTTTCAAAGATAGATAAATTGCATTCCATTATATCAAGTGAAGGTAAATCCAACCTAAATATTACATTTTTGAAAGAATTTTTTAGTGATAATTATTAAAGACATTTATTGATAACAATAATAATATCTACAAGTATATAAAAAGAAGGGGAAATAATCAAAGGGACATCAAAAAATTCGTCCGCATCGCTGTCAACAGGAAACGTGCCCAAAAGGCTGGCAGCATTGCCACGTTGTATGGCAATGCTGATTCTTTGGCCAAAAAATAGGCCAGCCCTCTGGTCACGTGAAGAGTCGACCAACCGCTTTGCGATGTCTCGAAATAATAAGTGGGCACTCGGGCCCCATGGCCCTAGTGTTTCTACCCCAAACGGCTCAAACAAATAAGTTCCAAATAGATTGGAGTATTTGCGCCGTTTGAGGTTTTCCGCACCTGCAGCAGCCGCCCCAGCACAGCTCACCGTAAATGGAAGATGGGATGGCGCAAGGGTGTCGACACATGTTGCATCCCACACCAAAGGCCTACCTATCTTCCAAGGCAATATGGTCATTCCGTCTGGTCTCTTTCCATCGTCGCGTGCCAAGCCATTGGGTTCTAAAACAGCTGGCACCCCGGCGGTGATAAGAGCACGACGGATGATGTCATTGATGCTGGCATGCCGTGCTATCCGGCCTGCGCTTTTACTGCAGGATAAGCCATGGTGTCCGAGGCAGTCGACACCTTCACCACAATGGCAGCGATGCGGAGCCACGCAAGGGGCGCCCAGACGCAGACAAGTAGCGAGCCGGAAGGTGGTGTCACCCATCAAAGTGCCTATGTTGGGTGACGGTAGCGCCTGAAGCCAGAGGCCCGACTCCCACTCACCCACAGCCAGTAGGCGGGCACGCTCAGCAGTGTTGGTGGACGTATTAATAAGATTATTCCGTACCAACCTGCAGAGCGGCTCATCCCACTGCCTCTGAGAAGATGGGTTCGCGGGCCGATCTGTATCCGGGCAAGCCATTTTCCAGGCGTTCACCGCGTCGGCCAAGCACGGCACTTCAGAGTCAACCAGGGAGGGGGCTAAAATCTTCCCGGTTAACTTTTCGGTACTGTGGACAGAGGACAGGAACGCCGGTAAGCTAATACTAGTAATTTTGCGGACGCCGAGGCCACCAAGACGGATGGGTAGTGTGGCTTGCAACCACGCTCGGTCGTCCAAGGCCACATTTAGAATGGATGTTAGAGTGCTGCGAATAATTTGGTCAATTTTGTCCAAGAGGTGTGGCTGCTTCCATAAAGGGGAAGAGCGTAAAAAATATATAAAATTTGGGCCAAAAATTTTTTTTGAAAGAATGAATGATTTAAATACTGAATTGGCTAAACAGGATCGTTTTCTTCAATAACGTGGCCATAATAAAAAATGCTGTTTTAATTCATGAAATTAAGACTATTAACACTTTTTTTTAAATATCTCCTAACAAGGTAGAGTGGATTTATCCGAGTTTGAAGCTAAGCGACACAATTGTTCTTATTGGCGTCATGTAACTATGTAGCGGGGAATCCATTTTGAGGGAGTCGCATTACGTCCGCTACGCCTAACGTCTGTTTAAGGCCATAAGATGTGTTCCGCGTACCGGAAGACGTAGTGTTGACCTCCCACAAGGTGGATCGAAGACCTTGTGAAGGCCGCAGGGGCCCGTGTGATGCGAGAAGCACAGAACCGGTCGAAGTGGAGTGCTTGGGGGAGGCCTATGTCCACCAGTGGACGTCTTTCGGCTGAAATGATGATGATTGTGTTCTTGAAGGTGATTTTTTTTCGGCTAAGTCGCGCTACAGCCGTTCTACCTAAAAGTACACCCAACGATAGAAGAGCTTGTTATTACAAAAATAACACATAGACCAAATTAACATTTTGTGAAGCATGGTACTACTAGCCGAGCAGACTAATCAGAATAGAATAGAATAGAATAGAATACTCTTTATTATGTACACCATTATAAATTACAGACATAAATATAGAAATTTTGCAAAGGGTGACGGAATGGGCGATCTTATCGCTAAAAGCAATCTCTTAAAGACAACCTTTGGATGGATTAAATAGGGGGAGGAGAGATAAATACTGTAGGTAGTCCGTGGTGTACCATTTACAAAATACAATAAATACATAAATAAAATAGGTATATTATACTAGTCTAAATAAATATATATATATAATAATAAACATAACGGGAGCAAAGAAAATATAATGTTGATGTTTAAGGAGAGAGAAAGTGCTTTTTTATAATATCTTTAAAAGTGGACAAAGATTGAGCACGCCTTACCGACACGGGCAAGTCATTCCTTAACCGTACTGCTTGAACAGTAAAAGATATGTCATAGAAACAAACATTTAAACTCACATACACAATCAGCCTAATGATGAGATGCTTTTTGTCACATTTTTATAGGTAATCTGCTCGCCTGGTAACTAGGCAAGCAGATTTATCAGGAGATGCTTCACAAAATGTTAATTTGATCTGTGTGATTTTCTTCTAATCACAAGCACTTTCGGCGTTGGGTTTACTTTTAGGTAGGACGGCTGTAAAGGTGCATCCAGACAGAGCGAGGCATGCGCTGCAAATAATTTTTTTTATATGGTAACATGCCTCAACCTGAGGCAGCCGTTATATGCTTGGCTTGCCATTCGAAGCACACGCCGCGTAATGTCTGGCCGCACCTTAATGCGAATGATCCGAGAAAAAATCACCTTCAAGAATACAATAGGGCCATAAACGGACGCTACGCGTGGCGGACGTAACGCCACTCCGTCTCTAGTTTTAATGTCAGAATTTAGCATCCACTCTGTCATGACTACTACAGCTGACTGCTTAATCTTTGTACAATAACTTGAACTATCGATATTAATGAACACAACACGAGAAAAAATACTTTCACACTTCCTCAAAAAATCAACTTCAATCTGAGCCCTTGAAAAATATTCCAAAACTAACTTCCCATATCAAAACTCACCTGAACTTAAGAGTCGTATTCAACAAATTGCATTAGCTGACAACAAAAGAATGGGATTTTTTTAAGAAATCGCTAACTCCACGACGAAGTATCAATTTAACTTATCTCCACTGGAAAGAAAAACTTTCCATCCGGTCGTCGTCAAGTTGGTTTTCGATTACTTGCAAGGTTGCCACCAGTGTCATAGCCGACTTTGTGATTTTAAGGAGGGTTGTACGTTTTGAAAATTTTGAACCATCGCCATCTATGAGATTTCATAAAAATCAAAACAAGGTACATGGTAACAATTTTTGGAAATTAATAATTTAAATTTGATCATGTTGGCGAGGTAAGTAGTTAGTTATTCTTAAAATCCATAGATGGTAATGTGCATTTTCCTCATAGAAGTTGTATCGTTTAGTTCGTTTTGACCACGGAGGTTTTGACAAATTCAAGTTCCAACACAACCTTCAAAATCTTGAGCAGAGTTGAGGAAGACAATTAAATAATATAATAATTACATATAGTTTGATCCCAACAACGTTGCTGAGCGCTTGGAAAACCCGCGCCAAACAACTCTCGTGGCATTTTTCAGGCTCTGTGAAGTCGACCAGTTTGCGAGATCCCTTACGTATGACCCCTTACGTATGAAGTCGTATCCCTTACGTATGAAGTCGACCAGTTTGCGATATCCCTTGTGTATTTAACCGACGTCGACGAGGAGGTGCTGTGGAAGGTTTTCCGGGAATTTTCAAGGACACCACATTGGGTAGGGTTTATACCGTGCATCCGAATAATGGCGAATGCTATTGTTACTTCACACTGCCCGAGGCCCAACGTCTTTCATCTTTCTGAGGACATTTGATGACGTGTAATATCCCACTTACCGCGTAGCCTGCGTAGCACGGTACCTTCTCGATGGTGACCAAAATTGGGATGACATCCTCGCGGAGGCGAGCGTCAGTGACAGTTCCAGCCGCATGCGTCAGGTTACCGCTACCCCGGAACACAAAGGGCTAAGGAAGGAACACGGGTGGGTTTTAGTCAGTAAGAGTCTGACACTCCCTTCTGCTCCACCCAGAGCGGGAGGGGTCATTTGATGATTTCCCATCCACAAAAAAAAAAAAAAGTCGCATGCGTCATCTGTTTGCCGTCATATTGGTGTTTTGTGGAGTCGCGAACCCGGTAGATTTGTGGGAGAAGTATCGCCATCAACTGTCTGAAGATTTTCTACGAGCTTTGAGGCGTGCTACTGCAGAAGAAGTCGAAGTAACTGATGAACGCGTGAATAAACACCTGTCTCAGTTCACTTCAAGATGTGGTCATTTCTATCGGTGGCAATCCATTGATCGAATATGGGTTACCAGCTCCCCAATCATCACCGCATCAAGACCGTGGAAATCGGGAGTATAACGCTGAGACAAATTACGATCCGGGCGAAATGACCACCATATGAAATGATCATGTCGCTTTGTTCTCTTCAGAGCAAAAACAAATTTATGACGCCGTCCTTGAAAGCGTTGGGCAAAACCAGGGTAAAATGTTTTTCTTGGATGCTCCTAGTGGAACAGGAAAAACATTTGTTACCACTGGCATACTTGCAGAGATCAGTAGGCCAATTCTGCTAATATAAAACTTTCAAAATCTAGTCTCAGTCTCATCTCGGCGACAAATAAATGTCAAAAACTTGTCAAAATGTAGGGAAATTTGAAGTATTTTTGACAGATTGAGACTGAGATCAGACTGTGAACGTTCTTAAAAATGACGGGAATTGCCCCTCAGGAGGCAAGGCAAAATTGCTATTGCTGTAGAGTCGTCGGGAATCGTTGCCACACTGCTTCCGGGTGGCAAGACAGCACATGCCATGTTTAAAATTACCATCGATTTAGAGAGCGCCGTAACGCCTGTTTGTGGTGTGTCACGTAACAGCGATAAGGGACACGTGCTCAAGGATTGCTCTTTGATCGTATGGGATGAGTGTACGATGGCCAATAGGAAGGCAGTTGAGGCCGTAGACAGAACCCTGCAGGACATCCGCAGGAACGAACATTTGATGGGTGGTGTCAGAGTTCTGTTCAGTGGCGATTTCCGGCAAACGCTTCCCGTGGTGACGCGGGGATCGAGGGCTGACGAGGTGAATGCTTCGTTGAAACGATCTTCGTTGTGGTCACGAGTTCGTACGCTGCGCTTGACCAATAATATGAGAGCTCGGCCCATGCTGTGCCCGGCAATGCACGTGCTCAATAATTCTCCGATGTCCTTCTAAGTCTTGGCGAAGGCACTCTACCAGAAGAGAGAGGTGGACAGGTGGTGCTTCCAGAGTCTCTCTGTAGAGTGGTATCCAGCTTAGAAGAACTCATTCGCTGTGTGTACGGTGACATCAGTCGTATACCGCACCAGCAGAATTCTTGGGTGTGTGAGCGGGTAATTTTGGAGCCTAAAAATGATCAGGCTGCAGCAATTAACGAATGCATTTCGGAAATTGAGGGGAATGAAGTGGTCTACACCTCGATAAACACTGTTGTCGAGCAAGATGACGCCACACATTATCCCGTGGAATTTCTGAACTCCTTGCCAGCAAGTGGACTTCCAGCGCATACCATCAAGCTGAAGGTCGGTATCCCGATTATGCTTCTTCGGAACCTATCTCCTCCGAAGTTGTGTAACGGGACCCGCCTTAAAGTCATCTCGCTCCACAGACACACTATTGAGGCGGAAATTCTTACGGGTTGTGGCGTCGGTGAGGCAGTAATTATACCACGCACTCCCTTCATACCTCATAACTTCCCGTTCCAGTTCAAGCGCCTACAGTTCCCCGTGAGTGTTTGCTTCGCGATGACCATCAATAAGTCGCAGGGGCAGACACTGAAGGCAGCGGGTGTCGACCTCAGGACGAGTTACTTCTCACACGGGTTGTACGTCGCTTGCTCCCGCATCACCAGTCCTGATTCTCTTTACATTTTGGCTCCTGGCAGCAAAAGTACCAACGTAGTTTATAGGGAAGTGTTGTAAGGTATGATACCTTTGTACGTATTTTTAGTCTTTTGTGTCCTGGAATGTATTCCTGCATTATTTTGTCTATTTCCTTCAGTCACATCTTATGACTGATCTCAGCAGGATTCCCATATAACTCTCTTCACTTGCTTCGCTTGCAAAAAAAAACTTATATTTTAATGCTATTTTATAAGTTGTTTACTTACTACGACACTGGCATCTTAGGTATTTTTGGTGCTGTAGAGCCTTCACGCAGACAACGTCGCGGGCAGCAGCTAGTAGAGAAATATAAATTAGTTCAGTGAGTATCCGCAATAATAGAACGCCTGTCAGAGTCTTTTGCGTTTGGTTCCGGGAGGGACCACGGACAATTTAAGGTAAATTAGTTCATTTTGGGACCAAGGACAATTCAGACTATTAAAAAAAGGGAAATATGACCCGCGAATTCCTTTTGATATGAAGTCTCTTTATAGTAATAATATTTATTTATTCCTTAAAGGGGTATTTGTAGTAAGTAAATTTTACAGTAAATTAATTAAGTGTAGAACTTATAGTAACAAATATTTGTAGGGGTGAACTACTGTTCTCCTAGCTAGGTAGCTGAGCAACCTGTATTAAGGAGAAACAGTTTGCCTCCCCAAATATAGGTCATAAAAAATAATAATTATAATAATAATTATAAATTGAGCATAGTGCTTAGTGTTGTCTCCCAAGACAAGTCGCTATTTAACTTACACACATTCTTATCAGCGTTGTCTGAAGGAATAACTCTGTTTAAAATTCACAATTTAGATGGTTACACGTTTGCAAGATAAAAATATATATATATATAAAAAAAATAAAAATAGTAATAATAAGAATAAAGTAATGGTAAAAATCAGTTCGTTTTGTGAAGGACGTGATTGTGTATGAGTGAGTGTTTGATTTCTGTGTACCGAGTGTGTATGGGTGTTTGCTGTTAGTGAGAATGGGTGTTTATGTACGTGTGCGTATGTGAGGGTGCGTGTGTGAGTGTGTGGGTGTTTGCGAAAATACTATTGGGTTATTAAACGGTTATGTTGTGCCAAAAATGAGAAGTTATGAGAGTGTTTTTAGAAGATCCTCAGTCTCGTCATAGGTTTTTAAAAGAAGAAAAGAACGGACGGCAGTTTTGCATTTGGAGTAAGGTAGGCTATATATAGGTAAGTTAACGTTAAGTTTGTTATAGAGATATGGACCAAGGTAAAAAAAGAATCGCTTGGTGAATTTATAGTACGGTGGTGGAATAGTGCAGACCATATCTTTCCGACGTTTCGAGACTGTAATAAAAGGCGTTAAACGGTGTTGTAGAAGAATGGTCTGCAAGATAAAATGTTGTCTAACGTTAAAGACCTTCCAATTTTTGTAGAGGGTTGATGTAGGGTACATAATTGGTTTAAACGTAGCTACCTTCAATATAGCTCTGTGGGCTAACAGGTGATATCATACGTAACAATAGATTGGCATAAGGCGTAGTAGACAGTACGTATCACAGCTGACGTGGCGACGTTTCGTAGATTTTTAAAAATATAAATGAACTTTCTAATCCTACTTGTAAGAAGATTGATGCGAGTTTTGAAGTTAAGAAAACGGTCTAATGTAATGCCTAGATATTTTATATTGTCAACGTGAGTAATTAGGGCACTGACAGGGTAGAGGTATTTGGGAATGTGTGTGGCAGGAGTGGGCTTTTATGACAATTGGAATTTCTGGTTGTGAATTAGTTGAAGTAGAAAGGTTTTGTCTTTGACGTGTTCAATGTGAGAGTGTGAGAAAGTAGCCATTCATTAGCAGAGTTGAAGCCAATTTGTGCTGAATTCTGCAGGTCTGACCACGAGTCGGCTGAGAAAGTAATAGCAGTATCATCTGCAAATGACACAATTTTAGCATTATTGATGTTTCATTTCATTTCATTTATTCATTAGCAATTTATATTGTGTCTGAATGTTTTACAAAGATACCTACGCAAATATTTAAAATAATAACAAGTTAAGCAAAGAATTTAAATTAATCCAACACAATCTCATTACCTACCTATATTAAAATATGATTTACATTCATAAAGGTTAAAAACTTAAAACAATGTCAACAAGAAGAGAAATAAATAAAATACATGTCACTAATACCTACCTAATAATGACATATAATTTCTAATAATAATAATAATAATAAAAATTAATAATTGGCAACACCGTGTCAACAAGACGTCTCATTTTCCAACTTTTATAATTTTCACCGTTTTAAAGTAATTTTGACCAACATATACCAATAGTTTTTCTTTTAAATCCAAGCCAGAAACGTATCTTACAATATAAAACCAAAAAAAAGGCAGAAAACAGAAAATGTTGAAAATGTAATAAAAATCAGAAACTCGAATCGGTCGAATCGGAGGTGACTTGACAGATGTCACCTCCGATAAAACAACAATAAGCAAGAAATAGGAAAATGAAGATATGTTGACAAGATCAGCCGCACGCCAAGCACGCCCACCACCTCCGGACTCTTCGCTCAGCTCCGCCTCGCCGCCGTCGGTACCCAGTCTCACTGTGAGCGCTGTAACGACACCGGCCGTGGCAGTTGCGTCGAGCTCGAGCGACGAGTATTTCTCTCCGCCCACGACGCCACCACCTGCTCGTCGACGGGGAGGACGCCGGCCGCCGGACGGCTTAGGACCTCGAGGCCCACCGGCCTCTGATAGGGTCCCAGCTCCCGGCGGAAGTGTGCAGCGCATGAGATGGACACGATCCATCAATGAAAATGTCATGCGCTCATACTATGGGGCTACAGAGGGGGGAAACAATCTGACCGCGTACCGTGCTCGGATGCTCTCTCTTTTTCAGGTGCTTGAGCCAGCTGTCAACGTTTCGGCACAACGACTGTCGGATCAGGTGCGGGTCATCCAGCGTAATCATATGTTGGATGACACTGTACTTGATCGCCTGCGAAGTGAAATGCAGAGTAGCCATGTCATCGCCCCTCAGTCGCAGACTGCTGTAGTACTACCGCAGTCCAATACAAGTCATGCTGACGAGGGGAGTAATGACAGGGCTACAGACGTAAGTACCCAATGTAATGAGGAATTGAGGAGTGCTTTGGAGGATGCGATTCAGGAATATCGCTTCATGTCGCCCGAACTTAGGCCACGCTTACATCGTTTGCCCATGCATAACAAAAATAGGGCGCTGGTGGCGGTTCTGGATTCGCAGTTGTCAAACTATTTTGATGGCTGCGAAGACCTCACCGATACTCATTCGATTCTGTACTGCGTGGCTGTAGCGGCATGTCGTGTAGCTCACGTCAAATTTGCTAACGACTCGAGAGCTACACGACCGAATCTAGCTGTACCAGCTTGGCAGTGCAGAATTGAACGCCGTATTGGTGAGGCCAGAGCGCTCATCGGCAAACTAATCTGCTTCAGGGAGGGCAATACTCGCCCTAGAGTGATGCGCTTTGTGAGGCGGGCGTTCTCGGGGACTGATATTAGTCCTCAAGACTATACGTCTTGTGTCACAGAGCGCATCGACTTCCTGAAGCAGAAAGTGTATGCATGGGCGAACCGTATTCGTCGTTATAAGCGGCGAGTAGAACGATATACTCAGAATCG
The DNA here is from genome assembly GCA_949316385.1 of Globia sparganii. Lineage (NCBI taxonomy): Eukaryota > Metazoa > Arthropoda > Insecta > Lepidoptera > Noctuidae > Globia > Globia sparganii. The sequence continues at coordinate 8,487,633 of OX438675.1, read as the reverse complement.
CACCTTCCAGAGCGATAAAAGGTGGGTTTATAGGGGTTGGGAGCGACCGGACCAAAGTGTGGCTGACGCGTGCCTACCGGATGATGATGCCATGTGTACTTACTGGCGCAATATCTGGTCGGTGCCTGTCAGTCACACTGAAGGTGATTGGACTCGGGTAGTCGAGCGAGCCTGTGATCTAATACCAGAAATGGGGGCTATTACCATCTGCCCCCAAGATGTAGCTCGTGCAGTCCGTCCGTTGCCTAATTGGAAGTCTCCAGGGCCGGATGGGCTGCATAACTTTTGGATCAAATGGTTCTCTAGGTCACACGCTCGCTTGGCATCTCAGTTCCAGACTGCTTTGGAGTCTGGTTCGCTACCCCAGTTCCTAACAACAGGAATTACCCACCTGCTGCATAAATCCGGTAGCACCGCGGAACCCAAAAATTATAGGCCGATCACGTGTTTACCGACGGTCTATAAAGTTCTTACATCCATTTTGAGAGCTAAAATAGACAAACATATAAATACCAACTCCATCATGTCAGCTTCTCAAAATGGATGTAGGAACGGGTCCCGTGGTACTAAGGAGCTACTCCTCATTGATATGACCATTAGCCAACAGGTTCGCCGTTCCCGAAAGGATCTGTCGACATGTTGGATAGATTATAAGAACCTACCTGTGCCCGCACAGCTACGAAGTTCTACGTCATCGCGATCGGCTACGCTTTTGAGTGCTACGGAGCCTACGAATACCACATTATAACTACAGCGTCGCGCGCACTCATTTGATCTGCTACGCCAAGTCTCCGTGCTCAATACAATTTGCGGGGCGACCAGTATTTACATTTTTCCGTAACTTGCCATCGACGTTGTATTATTAATTATGTCTTCCCGGCCCACTCCGCCCGCAAAACCTGAACAAACGTTATTGGTACCGAGTACTAATGCGCAGGAATCTGACACAGCATCGGACTGCGTGGGCTCGGAGCCTGACTGTGGAATTCAGCCAAACATTACACGTCGTTTAAAACGCAAATTTGACGACTCAGCGCTCAGTGAAATAAAAGACATGCTGCTCGATGTTCAACTCCAACAAAAGAACCAAACTATAAAATTTGAGGAAGAAATGAGGAGGATGACGCAGCAAAATAGTGAAATTATTCAATCAATTCAACTCATGTCGGATAAATATGACGATGTTTTATACCAACTTCAACGAACAAAAGAAGAAAATACTGTTTTTAAAAATCAAATAAATAAGATGGAGCAAAAGATTGATCTACTCGAAAGGAGCTCCAAAGCGTCAAGCTTGGAACTTAGAAATGTACCCGAAGCCCAGTCAGAATCAAAAGCTGCTCTAATTAACATAGTCAAAAATGTTTGTGATGTATTAAAAGTTGAGGTGCTTGATAAGGATATTCGGAATATTTACAGACCCAAGAAAACTCAGAGCAAATCTACTCCCATAATAGTAGAATTTTCCACGAATTCTCTCAAGGAAACTATCATAAGTGCATCTAAAACTTATAACAAAAACAATAAAACTGATAAATTGAATACCACACATTTGAAGATAAGCGGCGAATCAAAACCGATCTTTATAGCGGAGTCTCTCACCACCTATGGAAGATACCTATATTACCTGGCTCGTGAATATGTGAAAAATATTAAGGATGCAAGCTGTTGGACCTCATATGGTAAGGTATATTTACGACAGAGAGAAGGAGGTCAGTCTTTACTAATCGCCAAAGAAGAAGACATGATTAAACTAAAGTCTCAATGACTAATCTGCTTACTACTACAATCATGCATTGTTGCTGCCAAGATCCTTTTTGTATGCTGCGACAAAGACTGGGATGACACCCAGCTTGGGATTGTGCTAATTTTTACAGAATATTTTACTATCACTTTACATAATATTTACCTCATAACAATTTGTAACTTACACCAAACTTACTCACCAGTACACAAATACTACATTTCTCTACAAACTCACACAACTCGCACCTATACAAACCATACTACTAAACATACCTACACTGTGATTTATTACAACATTTATATCATTGCATTATTTGCTTATGAGCGACTTCTACATGTATATGTTACAATAATTCAATTATTTCATCTTAGTCAAATCAACAGTCTCAATCGTATTTACACAGTATGTCTCATCTTATCACGGAATATGCAATATTTTTTGCGCCTATTAATAATCCAATGCGGCACTAACTGCCTCGCCTCATCTAGAAAACAAGAATCAAATATAAATTATCCTAAATATATTTTAAAAGCAAAATTAGCACCCATGTTATCTTCACTACATCCTAATGCGCATAACATTCGATATCACTAATGATATTATTGAAGATATTGACAATTTTGACGTATCCGTGCCAGTTACATGTGAACCCGAGGAATGCATTTCATACTTAAAATATCCAAGACAATATATAAAAATTTTACAACAAAATATTCGCAGTCTGAATTGCAATTATGAAGAGTTACATGTTCTGCTTAAAAGAATAAAACTATCGTCTGACATCATAGTGCTTTCTGAATGCTGGCTATCACAAGTTACTACGTTACCATTGCTACAAGGCTACAATGCATACAAAACTAATGACAACTACAATCAGAATGATGGTGTAGTTGTCTATACAAGCAATAATCTAGAATGTACTGTGGAGGAACCTAATCTGCTGGAAGCGAACTGCTTAACGATTAAAATTAAAGAACATACTGTGGTAATTGCAATTTACAGACCTCCTAGTTTTAAATCTCCCGATGTTTTCTTAAACTCACTTCACACAGTATTAGAGACATTTTCATCATTTAAGAATGTTATTATTGTTGGTGATATAAACATTGACCTCTTAAGCGCCAGTCATGTTACCACCGCGTACTTAGATACCGTTAACTTCCATGGATTACTTCCTGCCATTAATACTGCAACCAGAGGTAAAGCTTGCCTGGACCATGTTATATTGAAAACGAAACTAAAAGCATTCACTTTTTCTCTGGGCACTAGTATTACTGACCATGAAGCCGTATTATTTTGTATGAAAAACGACACTACTAATGATAAAACAATAAAATTAAACTATAAAATTGACAATGAAAAACTAAAATTAGACTGCCAAAATTGCAGTTTTGACGTTATATATCAAGAAACTAATTTAAATAACGCTATGAATAATTTCATTAACATAATAAAACAATTAATTGCTAACAGCACAACAATAAGAATAACACCTAGAAATAAATTTATAATTAAGCCCTGGATCTCCGTCGGTATGCTACGATGTATTAGAACAAGGGATAGAATGCATAAAAAATTAAAAGCAAATGTAAATGACACCATACTAAAAATAACGTATTTGAGATACCGCAATCATTGTAATAATTTGCTCAAAAAACTCAAAAAGCAATACCAAAAAGATCAACTTAAAATGTCGAAAAATAATTCTAAAAAGCTCTGGTATACCATAAAATCAATAACTAATAATCATAAACAAAACCAAATACCACATCAGCTTCTAAATACCGAAAAAGAACCCATGGATGCGATCAATAAAACAAATAAGTATTTCTCAACCATAGGCAAACAATTAGCAGATATGATACCCACACATATTCCCACGTTCAAGTCAATAATTAATTCTACACTAAATTCCTTCGTTCTTTTACCCACTGACAACGAAGAAGTTGAAAGGACGATAAAAAACTTAAGAAGTGACTGCGCTCCAGGATGGGATCAAATAAGTGCTGACGCTCTAAAAATTACATGCAAAACCATCGCACCAGTACTTGCCAACCTAATAAACCGCTGCTTTGAGACCGGATTTTTTCCTGCCGCGCTGAAAAAAGCCGTGATACACCCAATACACAAGTCGGGTGACAGAGGCAGTGTCAATAATTATAGGCCAATTGCAATATTAACAACATTATCAAAACTATTTGAACGCATAATAAATAAAAGGCTCACCAAATACCTTGAGGAACGTAATCTTTTCGCTGATACACAATATGGATTTAGATCCAGCCGCTCGACAGATAGTGCTGTTCTTGACCTTGTTAACTTCTTGGTGAGTAAATTGGACAACAAAAACAAATGCTTAACTATATTTCTCGACCTTGCAAAGGCATTTGACACTGTCTCTGTTCCCCACCTTGTGCAAAAACTTGAAAACCTTGGTATTAGAGGGGTCCCACTGGCATTGCTAACAGACTATTTAAAAAATAGAACCCAATGCGTCAAAATCGGAGATTATATGAGCAATGAACTACCAGTCGACTTTGGCGTGCCGCAAGGCAGCATACTGGGTCCTACCCTTTTTCTTGTCTACATAAATGAACTTTGCACTCTTAAAATTCCAAACTGCCGCATATCTGCGTATGCTGATGACACTGCCCTCACTTTTTTTTCAGACTCATGGGATGAACTTTATAACTTCGCACAAAACGGGTTCAATACAATATGTCACTGGCTACTGTCAAACTCTCTCTCCTTGAATGAGGATAAAACTAAATACATTGTCTTCTCAATGACAAAACGAAATAAACCTCCTAACCATTTAGACAAGATTTATGCACATAAATGCAACTATCCTCCTACTCTAAACTGCACTTGTCCCAACATTAATTCAACTACCTGTATTAAGTATCTTGGAATTGAACTTGACGCTAACTTAACTTTTGGAAGTCATTTGCTATCTGTATCCAAAAGAATCCGTAAGCTCACTTACATTTTTAAGGATCTTCGGGATGTTGCAGAGAAACAGACCATGAGGATGGTGTACGAGGCCTTGGTACAGTCCATTCTTAGTTACTGCATAACCACTTGGGGAGGAGCATGCAAAACAAAAATGATAATGCTTGAGAGAACCCAGAGGATGATCCTAAAAGTGAGCTATTCAAAGCCGCGATGTTTCCCTACCTCTAAACTCTATGAGGAAACTCAAGTTTTGACTGTCCGTCAGCTGTACATAATGCTTACTATACTTCGCCAACGCTCCTATTTAACCGAAGAACTAAGAAAACGCAAAGCCCTTACTAGAAGACGTTATGCACTTTGTGAATCAACGGCTGTACGCACCTCGTTTGCTCAAAGATTCTTCTCATTCCGTGGAGGAGTATTGTTTAATAAACTCAATAAAGAAATTGACATATCTGACTTTTGCAAAACTGAATGCAAGAATAATCTTAAAAAAAGGTTACTTGAATTAACCTACACTGACACTGAAAAATTGATTGAGATGATTTCTTGATTTTTGCATTTTAGTAATTGAATTTTTTGAATACGCATGTATTCAAAAAATTCATATACATTTATATATATATAGGTATAATGTAGTGATGTATTTCAAACTGACACACGTACATACACACACGCATACACACACACATACACGTACACTCATTAACATACACACGCATAAGCACACATGAGCGCAAGCATGCACATTTAGCTCATTCATCCACTCACATATCTGCTTACTCACGACGTTGACAGTCTGAGCAACATAATTTAATGGGGGGCCTGGAGTTCTAAAATACAGGCCTAGGCTTAGTTTAGACTCCAGATCTCCCACAAATTACACACTTTGCCAAAATGTCTGTGTCTGACTGTGACTCACGTTCACGTTGATATGTAATTTGTGGAGATAAATAAAGATTTTTTATTATTATTTGTTTTTAAAATTTATTTTCTCAGGTTCCAGGAACCTGGTATTTATTAAAATCTCACGGGTGTAAACCAAGGTGAGATTTTAAGTTAGAGTAGATTAGTTTTTTTTTTTTTTTTTTTTTTTTTTTTTTTTTTTTTTTTTTTTTTTTTTTTTTTTTTTTTTTTTGTACTGCACTGAAATTATTGTCTAAAATCTAATTGTAAGAATTTCCGGACTATGCGACATGTGTTTAATATAGCAGCTTTCTGTAGTGTAAGGTATGTATATTTGGAAAGATTGATTTCATTTAAACTGACAAATAGTTGTTTCGGGATGATACCAGTCGTTGATACCACTATTGGGACTATTGTTACTCTATTCATTTTCCAAACTCTGGTAATTTCTTCTTGTAGTTCTGTATATTTCCTGATTTTTTCAGTGATGGTTTTTTGTACATTATTGGTGTTTGGTACTGCTATATCTATTATGTATGTGTGTTTGTTTTCTTTATCTACAAGTGTTATATCGGGCCTGTTGTTATATATTGTATGATCTGTAATTATAGTGCGATCATAATACAATTTGTATGATTGGTTTTCTAATACAGCTCTAGGTGCGTATTTGTAGTATGGTGTGTATGGATCCTTCATGAGATTGTGTTTTGTTGCGAGTTTCTGGTGTATAATATTAACAAGTTGATTGTGTCTATGAGTGTAATCGTTTTGGGTTAGTGTGCTACAAGCTCCTGTGATGTGCTGTATAGTTTCAGGTTTGCTGTGGCACTTTCTGCATAAATCGCTTTTTACCGTGTTATCTTTAATTATATATTTTCTATAATTCTTGGTATTTATTATTTGGTCTTGAATGGCCAGCATGAATCCTTCTGTTTCTGGAAATAGTCCACTTAATTCCAGCCATTTGTTTGAAGCTTCTTTATCAATGTGTGTTTGGTCTATGTCATTTGGATGTCTTCCGTGTAGTTCTTTCTGCCTCCACTTTTTAATTATCTCTTCTATATGTCTAGCTTTATCTATTGTTTCAATATTGTCTTCACTAAGGTTCAGTGGTGTATATTTTTTATCTATCTCTACTATTATTTTGTGTAATTGGCTGGTGTTCTTTTTCCTATTGAAAAATTGTTTAAGGTTTATTATTTGTCTTTTGTGTAGATGTGATATTTCAATAAGCCCTCTGCCTCCCTCTTTTCTGGACATAATGACCCTTTCTGTTGCTGATTTAGGGTGGTGATATCTATGTTGTGTAAGAATTGTTCTAGTTTTAATTTCGAGTGCATGTAATTCTGTGTTGGACCATTTTATCACGCCGAAAGAATAAGTAAGTATAGGTATAGCATAAGTGTTTATGGATTTGAATAAATTTTTAGTGGCTAGATACATTTTACATAGTGAATGAATTCTTTTATAATATTCTTGTTTGAGTTTATCTTTAATAGCTTTGTGTTCTAAGAGTCGTGCTTGGTTGTATCCTAAGTATTTATAAAGTTCTTCATTTTTCATTGCTTCTATAACTTCTTCCGAATCTGTTGAGTAATTTCCTCCCACAACCTTACCCTTTTCTATATTAAGTTTTCGGCATTTGTCTAATCCAAAATCCATTCTAATATCTTTCGAAAATGAGGTTGTAATGTCTAATAAACCATGTAAATCTGTATTTTTATTGGCATATAATTTTAAATCATCCATATAAAGTAAATGTGTTATTTGGTGTAATGTCGTTCTATTGTTCTTGATGTCGAAGCCTAGTCTAGATTCAGTTAATGCGCGAGAGAGTGGATTTAGGGCTAAGCAAAACCAAAGAGGGCTGAGTGAGTCCCCTTGAAATATACCCTTTTTAATTGCTATTTCATCTATGGATAAGTTTGCGGTTTTTGTTTGTAGTTTAAGTGTAGTTTTCCAGGACCCCATGACATTCTTAAGAAAATTTATTAGTAATGGATTGATTTTATATATATTCAATACTTGAAGCAACCATGAGTGTGGCACGCTGTCAAATGCTTTTTTGTAGTCTATGTATGCTATGTATAAGTTTTTTCTTGCTTTTTGAACGTATTTTAAAAGAGTGGAGTCAATAATTAATTGTTCCTTGCAACCCATATGTCCTCGTCTACAGCCTTTCTGTTCTTCAGTTAGAATATTATAATGTTCAGTGTGTTTAATAATTTTATTAGTAATACATGATGTAATGATTTTATACATAGTTGGGAGGCAAGTGATTGGTCTATACTGCGAGGGATCCTGGGTTCTACTCGATTTTGGGATCATGTATGTGATTCCTTTAGTTAGAAATTCTGGGAGATTTTGGTTCCCTTTTAAAATATCACTAATTTGTTCAGATAATATTCTATGTAGTGCATGTAATCTTTTTATCCAAAAATTATGTAAGCCGTCTATTCCTGCTGCTTTCCAGTTGTGCGTTTTATTTACAATTGTATTTATTTCAAGAGCATCTATATCCTCAAACGGCATTTCTTCTATTGTTTCTGATCTAACTATTTCTTCTTGTATCCATTTAGCTTCTTTATTATGTTCAGTGCTGTCTGACCAAATCCTTTGCCAGAACTCTTTTAGGGCCTCTTGAGATGGAGGGTTTATGACTGTGGTATCGTTACCTTTAAGCTTTCTATAAAATTGTTTCTCGCTTGTTGTAAATAATCTATTGTTATCCTTTCTTTCTTTGGCTTTTTTGTATCTTTTTAGTCTATGACTCTTAACTAAAAGTTTTTGTTTTAATGTGTCTAGGCGGTCTTCAATTCTCTTATTAAAATTTTCATGTGAGCTGTGTTGTTTGGTTTTTTCCATGATTTGTTTGACTTTTTTCTCAAGTTTTCTAGATGTGTTACCGCTTTTATATTGTGTTAATCTATTTATGTCTTTTCTTAGTTGGTCTATGTCTGTTTCTAATCTTTTTTGCCATGGTGGTTCGTTCGTTAATCTGGTTTCATAGCTAGACCTATCTATATTAATTTTTATTTTAAAGTGTTTAGCGACCGTAAGAGCTATGCAATAAATTAATGAATGTGTATCGGATAAGTTTTCTAAAGCTGAAACTTTAAGCGGGATTATTTTTTGGTTAAATATGCTAATGATATCCGATAATTTACGGGTTGGTCTCATTTTTGGCAGTAATGGTCTACACGCAGGATCCATTCCATTGTATTTTAATATATTTGTTTCTAATTCGTTATTTAATGCCTCTACTAAAGTAGGGTCAAACACAGTTTGTGTTTGTAGTGATGCGGAATCATCTATAGTTGATTGAATGCTGTGTGGTGTGTTTACGGTAAGTTCGGTATCAAAATATTCAGTGGCTGGGCTCGTGTCGTGTTCTGATGAGGGATTAGAGGGTGTTAGTGATTGATTCATCTGCAAGGTATTTATTTGTTGTGAAATATTAATATTTTCTTCTTCTTTTTTGAGTTGTTCTTCTATTTCAAATCTAATTCTATTTAACGTGTCGTCTGATAAGAGCTTGTTTCTAATAATAACCCGTCTTTGGTCTGCTATTCTCTGTTCTGTTACATTAATGTCTGGGTATTGTAATTTAAAATGTTCGAATAATTGTGTGCAGTACATTGTTCTGTCCTCTTCAAGTTTTGTAATCTGGTAGTACGTGCGCATGATGAATATGTTCATATCTTCAGTCCATTTCATGCGCACTCTGGGTTTTCCCGCCTTAGTGGTCGCAGGCTGAGTAGCTGACGCCGCCTGCGAAACATCTAAGGCAGATGTAACTGCTCTACTGTCATCACTATTGTCTAGTCTGTCTGTCGGTTCGGCTGTAGTATTTTTATCGGGGAGAACCCGCCTGCTCAGTCCCCCACCGCCGATGGGTCGTATGCTGAGACACCCAGCATCGGCCCCAGGTGCGCCCCGACGATTGCCCTCGGGTAGCGGTCCTATACGTATTTTCTTCGATCTAGTCTCCATGTTGAATGGGTTTCCAGAGCCACGTTAGCCACGCCAGTAATTTCTCATTCGAGTGTCCGCCCCCTACGTGATTAGATGGTCAATCAGGACGTGTGGTTGTTTAGGGGGCTTATTATTATTATTATTATTATTATTATAAGAAGGCCTATGACTCGGTGCCACATACATGGCTCATGAGGGTGCTGGAGTTGTATAAAGTAGATACAACTCTGCGCACCTTCCTGCTGTCATGTATGGGGCAATGGAGGACGGTCCTTCGCTATCCAGGATGTCGAAATATTCAGAGGAATAGCGAACCGATAAGGATCGAGCGAGGCATATTCCAGGGCGACAGTTTGAGTCCACTTTGGTTCTGCTTAGCCTTGAATCCTCTAAGCACACTGCTGGAGGATTCAGGTCTAGGCTATCGGCTGAGGAGAGGTGGTCAGGTTATATCGCACCTCCTCTACATGGATGACCTAAAACTCTTTGCCCCCAACAATTTGCAACTGATGGAGCTGCTGAAAGCAACTCAAACTTTCAGTAGCGCCATCAGGATGGAATTTGGTGTGGACAAATGTGCGGTCATGCATGTAAAGCGAGGGGAGATTGTGGAATCTGTGGGAACCCAACTCTCGGATTCCACAAACCTTAGAGCCCTCTCCGCATCCGAAACCTATAAGTATTTGGGTATGTCGGAAGCGTTAGGTATCAATGTTACTGACATGAAGCAATCGTTGAAGGAGCGCTTCTTTGGCCGCCTGAAAAAAGTACTTAATAGTCTTCTATCAGGCGGAAACAAGGTGCGTGCCTTCAATGATTGGGTCATGCCGGTTTTGATGTACTCTTTCGGCATACTCAAATGGACTCAGACCGAACTCGACGCCCTGGATAGGAAGGTCCGTACGCTGCTGACTGCAAATCGAATGCATCACCCACGGTCATCGGTAATGAGGCTGTATATCCCGCGAAAATGTGGAGGTCGAGGGTTTTTAAACGCTAAGACCCTCCACAATCGCGAGATATGCAGTCTCAGGGAATATTTCAGAGAAACCGACGTGGGGATGCATCGAGATGTAGTCACGGTCGACAAGGGCCTCACTCCGCTCTCCTTGGCTAAAGAGAACTGTAGGCCAATTCTGCTAATTTAAAACGTTCAAAATCTAGTCGCAGTCTCATCTCGGCGACAAACAAATGTCAAAAACTTGTCAAAATGTAGGGAAATTTTAAGTATTTTTGACAGATTGAGACTGAGATCAGACTGTGAACGTTCTTAAAAATTACGAGAATTGCCCCTCTGGTGCAAGCCAGTAGTGCTTGACACTAATGATCGCATGGAGGTATGGCAGAGTAAGGAGCTTCACGGACGCTTTTTCCGGGCCCTACATGGACCTGATGTAGACCTACTAGCGTCCGTAGCCTGGCTACGTTTCGGTGACCTCTTTGGAGAAACCGAAGGTTTTGTCTGTGCAATTATGGACGAAGTTATGATGACGAATAATTACCGGAGATTTATTGTGAAAGACGGCACGGTTGACATTTGTCGGGCATGCCACCGACCGGGAGAATCAATCAGACATATAATCTCCGGGTGTTCTCGTCTAGCTAACGGAGAATACTTGCATAGACACAACCTTGTAGCCAGGATAATCCATCAGCAACTTGCTCTGAAATACAGCCTTGTGGAATCGGAGGTGCCGTACTACAGGTATGTGCCCGACCCAGTTCTCGAAAATGGTCATATCACATTATATTGGGATCGATCCATCATCACTGACAGGACTATTGTTGCCAATAAGCCTGATATAGTGGTGGTGGATCGATCAGAGCGGCGCGCAATGATTGTTGACATAACCATCCCGCATGATGAGAACCTCGTGAAAGCCGAGAAAGATAAACAAATCAAGTATCTTGACTTGGCTCGCGAGGTTGTCGACATGTGGGATGTGGACTCAGCGATCATTGTGCCGATAGTCGTGACAGCCAATGGATTAATAGCCAAGAGCCTCGACCAACACCTGAGGAGGCTCTCGTTGGGCGGCTGGATCAAGGGCTTGATTCAGAAAGCAGTACTTCTGGACACGGCCCGCATTGTTAGGAGGTTCCTCTCTCTGGAGCCCTGACCGCCGGTAGCTTGGACCCTGTTCCCGATACCGGTGGGCTACTATTTTTTATATTTTTAAATGTTTTTATATTTTTTATGTTCTAATATTTAAAAATATAATTTATATGTATTTAATTAAATAAAGGAAATAAAAATTATAAAATTAATTTACAATATTCACAAAATAAAAAACCCATAAAATAACAAATTAACTTCCCAACATTCCCATCCAACTATAATATACAATGTCACAATTAAATTCATTGATGTCATCAATTCTAAAATGTACTTTATGTTCTATTAAGTAATAATCAGGTCTACCTAAGACACATCAGTGAGAAACTCAGCAACAGCATAACAGCATTTTTCTATCAGAAAACCTTAACTTGCTGCTTAAACTGGTTTATGTTATATAGGGACTTTAATTCCACAGGCAATTTATTATACAATTTGATCGATTGAAAACTTGCCGCATGACTAACCACTTTCATAATTGGATGTATGTCATATTGCAAGTCCTTACGCCTTGTAGCTTCTCGTTTATTTCTTTCGTCTGCTGTTTCGAACCTGTTCGGTTTTTTCATAAGGTCAGTGAGTACTACTAAAATATATAAGCACGGCACAGTCAGTATCTGTAGGTCTTTAAAATACTCCTTTCACGGTACCCATTGTGGAATTCTCACCATAGTTCTTATGTCCCTTTTTTGAACGACAAAAGCTGTGTTAACATTGTACGCGTAACTACCTTCCCATAGAAAAATACTGTACCTGAGCCTTGACTCTACAAGCGAATAGTACACTACTTTTAAAACACGTTTAAATTACAAAGGTCATTAATAAAAGCAAGAAACAGAGTCGGCCCAAGGATACTGCCCTGTGGCACACCATAACAAATTGGAAGATCATCACTTATATGGTCACCTATTTTGACTAATTGCGTGCGATTTGTAATGTAACTGTGAAAGAACTGTAACTGTAAGCCTCTGATACCTAATTTTTCTAGTTTACTTAGAAGTGTTGAAGTCGGAATCTAAGGCTTTGGCCAGATCAAGGAATATGGTGAGAACTTTTTTATGGGCGTTAAGTTTACTCACAATAAACCCCGATAACTCCTGCACCGCGTCAGTAGTACTTTTGTTCTTTCTAAAACCGAACTGCTGGGGAGAGATCAAGCTAAGTTTTTCAAAGTAGTTTGATGATATTCAAAAAAGCACGTATCTCCGACTAGTAAATAGTTATGTCTGGCGTTACAGCACTAGTGCGGTAACATAAACTAAAAATCATTTTTATGCATCGCAGGTGTGGAATCCTATTTACCAGGTTCATATCAATCGAGTCGAACGCATCCAAAAGGGCTTCACTAGGTACCTTCGATATAAATCTATCAGCTGCACAACACATCTAATTAAAGGGTGTCTCAGTAAGAGTGCACTTTTTCATTTTAAAATAAAAACAAGTATTTTATGACAGAGTTGTGATATTTTTATTGTATTGTAAAGAAGAAATGTTCCGATTAAGTATGGAATAAAATATCCGGCAAATGACCCCCCCGGCTTCGATGACAGGCCATTACTCTTTTCATGAAATTTTCCATGACTTTTGCACATAGATGTGGCTGTATCTCACTGATGACACGTTGGATTTCCGATTTGAGCTCAGGAATTGTTTCGGGTTTATTCGCATAAACCCGATATTTCACAAAACCCCAAAGAAAAAAATCGCACGGTGTTAAATCGCACGATCTTGGTGGCTAGTTGACATCAGAATTTCGTGAGATAATGTGTTCTGGAAATCGTTGCTGCAATAAGTCGATTGTTTTATGCGCGGTGTGGCAGGTTGCGCCGTCCTGCTGAAACCACATGTTGTCCAGATTCATGCCGTCCAGTTGAGGCCACAAGAAGTCCGTTATCATATTCCTGTAACGAATGCCGTTCACAGTCACTTTCCCCATTTGCAACTTTCCCCATTTTTGTAATGAGTTTTCACAATTAGAACGCGTTGTTCTTTCGAAAAGCGCTCCATTTCTAATAATCGGAATAAACAGAGGTGACAGCTGTCAAATTTCAGAGTTGCCACTTGCATGAAAAAAAAAATATTCCAATTTTAAAAAGTGCACTCTTACTGAGACACCCTTTACCTTGAAAGATCGACTCACTTCAACCTTACGTCACTCGAAAACCGCAGAAAACTGATGGATCAAATTATGCTCTTCAAAGGTATTAATGGTCTGATACGGGTGCGCCAAAGTTCACCTAAATTTCCAACTCCTATAATCGGAAATCCGAAAATGTTCTTCCTAACATTTTTCATCCTAACAATCACAATTCCTAACTACGCTGTCTCTAATGTTCATAATTCGAAGCATTCAACTTCATAATGTCAGTAGCAATAAACATCTTAAAATCAATGAAAACGAAGGGAACGAGTAGAAGAAGAATAAACCCCAATCTACAGTGAACGCGTCAATGTTGAACGCTTCCGGGTCTGTTTCCATGAGATATACTTGTCACACTTAGCATTTACCCTAGTAGCAAAAAAGTCGATTTCAGGATAACCAAATTTATGAACGACTTTCTTAAAAGCCGACAAGGACAGGCTCCATTCGGTATCGATGTTTTTTCGTCTCGATTGTTCGTCTGCCTCAACATTGTCTTTAGACTTTATATATGTCGCGAATACACGCCAACTTTTTTTAGTTTCCGACGAAAAATTACAAGAAGGGTTCAGAATCAAGCACTGGCTCCATTAGTAAGGCCGTTTATACATTATGCCGTGGCTGTGGGACGCCGCCTGTATTGGTTGCCCTTGGATTTGTATGAAACATTGTTCATGGCGCCGTGGCGGCGGTGGCGGCGAGTTTTGATAGGTCTTATCAAAACTCGCCGCTGCCGCCGCGGCACCGTAGTATTCTAAAACAAATGCAAAAGAAAATGGTTCTCTAATGATTCATACATATTTTACAGTGTTGTTTTGTTTAAATTAAAATGTACAATAATTTATAGTTCCAAAATATGAACAGACGTTTTTATAAAACTGACAGGCTTCAAAAATTACAAATTATATTTATATATAACTAGCTGACCCCGCAGAAGACGTTTTGCAAAAAAAAAAAATAGATAGTAGCCGATTCTCAGACCTAGCCGATGTGCACACAAAATTTCATACAAATCGGTCCAGCCGTTTCGGAGGAGTATGGTAACTAACACTGTGACACGAGAATTAAATGTTCTTTAAATGGAAGTAATAAAATTTCTTAGTTACTTACTGTAAAATGACAAAACATGCTATATATGCCATCTAAAATGACAAAATAAAAAAATGGTTTTGTTTCTATTTTGTTATTTAAAAAAGTACGTAAATAGGATTTCCAATTTTCAATATACATTATTGAAGCTGTTATAATGTCGCTTACACCTGAAGAATGCACCAGAATTCTCACAATGCTGGAAATTGGTTGGAGTCAGCGTGCTAAAGCAAAGACAATTGATGTGTCGCTGTTAACTGTAAAACGAGTTCTCGGACGTTACGAGGAAATCGGCTCTAAACTACGCAGACCAGGAACAGGCAGGGTCAGGTGTACCACAGCACGAGAAGATCGATACTTGCTCAACACAATGCTCTAAAACCGCTTTCTCACAGGAACTGCATTTAGGTGCATATCAGTTCCGACACCTCGGAGGAAGTAACCCAAGTGCATGGACTGTAAGACGACGGCTTGCTGAAGCAAATTTAAAACCATTAAGACCTGCAAACGGCCCTAAATTAGAGCGTGGGCATCGTATTTCGAGATAAAGATATGCCCAGAACCACTTAAATTGGAGTATTGAAGATTAGTCAAGAGTTATGTTCTCAGATGAATCAAGATTAAATGCTCTATAAGAACGACTGAAGAACAAGAGTGTATAGAAGACCAGGGGAGCGATATCAAGCATGCATCGAAGGGAAAGTGGTCTGTGGCGGTGGATCCGTACTTGTATGGGCCGGAATTTCTTCAGAGAGTTACACAAAGCTGGTGGTTATAGAAAACGGCACTATAACTAGCGAAAGATACGTGGAAGATATCCTAAACGATTACGTTGGTCCAATTATGGTCAATTTGGGAAAGGATGCTATCCCAGAAGTTTATCCGGGAGGGGGGGGGGGGGCGTGTAGATGTCACAGAAAAGCATGACCAAACCCAAGTGTGGTGTGATATTAATTAGGTATGTTTTTGTTGTTAGTACGTTAATTGTGATGTATTTATGTAGAGGGTCTTTTGTCACATGAATTATGATATACCTATTATTATGTACTAGCTGTTGCCCGCGACTTCGTCTGCGATCCAGGATGAAAAGTAGCCTATGTCCATATCCAGGTCGTGGTCTATCTGTGTCACAGATGTCATTCAAATCAATTCAGCCGTTTTAGCGTGAAAGCGTAACAAACAAACAAACTTACTCAACAACATGGTGGAGATTTTCTGAAGCATTTCAAACTACATAAAATGATTTCAAATAATATGTTTTGATTTTTGTCTGTGACTGTGCACTGTTGAAAAAAAAAGTCAAAACGGGTTATGCAATTAGAGTAATTATACAACATTAGCTGCTACCCGCGACTTCGTTCGCGTAAAATTTCTTGTCCCCGACCCACTCCATCGCATCGCATCGCCTGCCCGCGCTATTAGTTCGTTTTGGCGTTCTTTCTTACTTTTTAGGTTTCCGTACCAAAATGGTAAAGAGAAACCCTTATGGTGACACTCAGTCTGTCTGTCCGTCTGTCACAGCTGCATATCTCAATAACTACTAATGTTATCAACTTAAAATTTGGAATAATTTTAGATGACATTTACCCAACTACACTGGCCTGCAAAATTAAGTATCACAATTTTAAAATTAGAATAACCTTTTAAGTACACAAGATAAACTTTCGAAATAAAAAGGACTCGAAAAAGAGTTTAATTTTATATATAAAAACTTCATAGTCGAGAACTTTTTTTGAAGAAACTGCTGAAAAGAGCTTTAAAAACAAAAATAATCCTTTTCGAATTACAATATTCTACTATTCATTTTTTTGTTTGTTTTTGTTTTCAAATTTTTTCTTGGTCGATGAGTCTTGTTACAAAAGCTAAGTTAGACAACAGCACATAAATTTTATTTATCATGCCTCTTTCACCTGAAGAATGTGCTAGGATTACGACTTTTCTGGAACTAGGCATCAGTAAACGTCGTACTGCAAGAATGGTGGGTGTGACTTTACGAACGGTCCAGACGGTGAAGCGAAGGTACAAAGAGGCTGGAAACTATCTGAGGACACCTTGTAATGGCAGACCCAGGTGTACTAGCGCCGGAAAGGCCGATTATATTGTTGCCACTGTGATGAGAAATCGCCACCTTAATGCAGTTGAAGTCCAGCAACAGCTACCTAATATTTTGCATGCCGTAAGGTAAAATGTATCGGGACAAATAATTAATTATTCCAACTTATATGTATACCTACATTATCTGCAAATAAATGATTTCTTTCTTTCTTTCTTTCTTCTTCAGACCCAAAGGGACTACACTAGTGACATTACACTTAGAAGAAGACTTGCTGAAGCAAATCTGAAACCCCGAAGACCAGCGAGTGGCCTCAAACTTGAGAGAGAGCATCGAGTAGCGAGACTGCGATACGCCCGGAACACATACAGTGGTATGAAAAAGAGAAGAGTGATCAAGAATTTTGTTCACAAATGAGACTCGATTCTCACTTAACACTTCTGAAGGATGGCGAAGTATCTACAGGCAGCCTGGTGAGCGATACCTTCAAGACTGCTTCTCAGAAAGAGTCCAGTACGGTGGAGGCAGTGTACATGTATGGGCTGGCATATCTTCAGAAAGTCACACAGAGTTAGTGGCCATAGAAAATGCCACTCTGACTGGGGAAAGATATGTCCAAGAGAAAACGAGTAGGTATGCAGGGCCATATTTAACAAATATGGGTGATGAATCGATGCTGATGCATGATAACCGCCGGCCACACACTGCTCAGATCATGCAAGAGTATATTTAGGAGGTCGGTATTCGCGTGATAGCTTGTCCATCAAGAAGTCCTGATAACAACCCGATTGAGCACACTTGGGATGAGCTAGGGAGGCTAGTCAGAAGCCGCAGACCACCGCCTATTACCCTCAGGGCACTAAAACAGGCCCTGATTGAAGAATGGGAGAATATTCCCCGACATCGGCTCCGAAACCTTGTGTTCAGTATGCCAAACCGGCTCGAAGCTGTAGTCAGAGCCCGAGGAGACAATACCAGTTCTTAAAAAATAACATATACATATAAAAATGTTAATTGAGTTTTTTACACTAAGCTAAAACGATAATTTTTATTGTTTTTTTTTTAAGTTAAAACTGTTACTAATGTATAGTTTACTAGTTTCAAAGAAAGCTGATAAAATTTGCTATAAAAAGTTTTTTATTTTAAATCTCTAACTTTTATAGTTTAGAAAAAAAAATATTTTTAAAAGTGTAGGACTTAGTTTTGCAGGCTTAGTATATTTGAAGACGAGATTGACATTTTAAAATAGCTGCCTTAATTAGCACCCATTAGGTATTATCTAATAAGGCTGATTAGATATAAGGAAGTAAAAACATTTTAGAAGAAGCTTAAAGAGTTTATTAGAATATCAATTGAAAATTATAAAGATTAATTAGATTAATGCACCGCATAGTACTAATATCACAATTTTAAAAGTTATTTAACTAAAAGTTTAGAACAAGGGTAATAATTTAAAAAGGGCTTAAGGTCGTTTGAATTTCAAAAAATTGTGTGACCCGCAGTTAAATATTTTCCATAATATTATAGTATACTAGCTGACCCCGCAAACGTCGTTTTGCAAAAAAAAATAGATAGTAGCCGATTCTCAGACCTACCCGATATGCACACAAAATTTCATACAAATCGGTCCAGCCGTTTCGGAGGAGTTTAACCACAAACACCGCGACACGAGAATTTTATATATTAGAAGATATTATTATTCTGTCAAGATTTAACAAAAAATAAACACCCCTAACTTAATTGCAACAGATAACAATCATCATGTCTATGCGGGAAAAACTGTTATCATAAATTACTCGACAACGTGTAACGGATGCCTCACCCCATGTTTTAGAATGGAGGACATCCGGGTCTGGCGAATTTTACTGATTAAAACAACAAAATGGTTTTTCAGTTTTTATAAACCAGTTTTTTCATGACGAAATCCACGACCCGTGACGCAACAGTCAATCATTCAGTACACATCATTCGAGACAACGCATTCAAAATGAAGTTGTTCAGAAAAGTCATTTTTTACTCACGTTTTCGATCCCCAAAGACCTTAAGTGAGTGTCCTATCATTGGTAGTGCTCCAGGAAACTCAGGGGGCGCGTTGGGATACTGTCTCAACCACGACCATGCAGCTATTCCTACGCATATAAATATCACTAACAGCACCACTATAACAGACATTTTGCGAACCTAGCGACAAACTGCGAAGATTATAGTCGCAATCTTGTATTTAAAAAGAGCTTTTGAAACTTTGCAAGGTTTTTACCCGACTCCGGCAAAGCCAAAAAGAAGGGTTATGATTTTAGCAGTCTATATATGTTTGTAATTACATGTGTTCCACCGTAGCGCCTGAACTACTGAACCAATCTTGATGAATGAGGTACTTTATCAATAAATACGTTAAAAAAATATTACAATGTATCTTTGACAGCGAATAGCGATCAAGCACATTACTCAATATATTTATTCACTAGCTGCGTCCTGCAGTCCTAAGTTTCAATTCCGTAGGAATATCGAGCTAAAGAAGGAACAGTTATAAGTAACAGCTATGTTCTATCATGTTTCATCGCAATCGGTTCATTAGTTTTTGCGTGAAGAAGCAACAAACATATTATGTCGGGGCAAAAGTATTTTCGTATTTTTCATACAAAAAAAAATTTTGTTTTAGGTTTAATTTTTTATTTATTTATAATATGTATGTGCCGTTTTGATCGATGACTTGTTGCCATCTTGTGGGCAATGCCATGATCCCATTGCTGTAGAAGTTTTGAGATTTTTTATCAAAAAAATATGACAGGTAGTTTTCACAGTGTTCTTTTGAGGTTAACTTTATGCTTCCTAAAGAGTTCCGAAGTGACCGAAACAGGTGAAAATCTGATGGAGCAAGATCAGGGCTATACGGAGGATGCATCAACACATCCCAGCCAAGCTCTCTCAATTTTTGCTGAGTGGCTATAGATGAGTGCGGTCTGGCGTTGTCGTGATGAAAACCACGCCCTTCCTATTCACCAGCTCCGGCCGTTTTTCTCAATAGCTTCTTTTAACCTCATCAGTTGCTGACAGTAGAGGTCAGAATCGATAGTTTTACCCGGCGGCAAAAGCTCATAGTGGACGATTCCTTTCCCATCCCACAAAACACACAGCATCACTTTGTTTCGAGTCAGGCCGGGCTTTGCCACGGTATGTGGGGCTTGCCCATGCTTCGACCACGATCTTTTTCGGACATTCTTATCGAAAGTGATCCATTTTTCATCACCCGTAATCAACCGTTTAAGAAATGGGTCGGAATTATTACGTTTCAACAAAGAATCGCAAATGGAAACACGTTGCATAAAGTTTCTCTCAGTGAGATCATGTGGTACTCAAATATCAAGTTTTTTCTTGTACCCAGACTTTTGTAAATGCCGTAAAACTGTTTTGTGATCAACATTCAGTTCTTCAGCAATATCATAACTACTAATATGTCGATCTTGCTCCACTTTTTCAAAAATGGCACTGATTTTATCCGTGACAGGGCGTCCAGAGCGAGCTTCATCCTTCACACTAAAATTTCCTGACTTGAAACGCTTGAACCACATTTGTACTACTCGTATTGATACCGCATTAGGTCCGTAAACCGCACAAATTTTATTCGCGGCGTTCGCCGCATTTTTACCTTTTTTGTAATAAAATTTTAAAATGTACCGAATTTCTTCGTCACGTACGTTCATGTTGCTTGCTTGAAAAACAATTGAGAAATGGCGGGAACTAGTTTTTTTTAAATTTATTGCATCTTTAGAATGTCAACATTTAATAGTATTAAAACCAGCCAGTTACATTCAGTACTGCCAAAGAGGTTTGATTACTAACAATAGATTCAAAATATGAAAATATTTTTGCCCCACCTATATACATAGTGTAGCGAAAGAAAGGAAACGAAAAAGAAATTCTTCACCATTATCACGTATAATTTATAGTTGAAAGTCCGAATATTTACAAAAAATAAAATAAACCAACAATAAAATTAAAAGGTAGAAAATACAAATAAAAAAAAGCTTGAAGAAACTTTACAAACTGAACATAAATTATGGAATCAGGAAATACTTTCGGTTATTAATAAAATATGTTGTTTTAATTTCGCAATACGACGAGTTTAAATTTTAGGTGCACCTAAAACGTTCACTACGTCCACGTGAATAAAATAGACCGCATAAAACAAGAAACAGAACCTGTTGTATTTTTTAAAGATCGAAGTTATAATACGAATCGAAGTGACGTAATTTAAAAAAAAAATAAACTAACTATTGTTGCTCCTGTACTTTCCTATATTTTTAACTTCGCTTTAAAAACGCCCATATACCCAGAGCAATGGAAGATATCGAAAGTCACTCCGATACCAAAAACAAGCAATAAGACCTTGGTTGAAGAGTATTGTCCTATCGCAGTATTATCATGCGCTGCAAAACTTTTTGAGTATATCGCTCACAAAGAATTATACGCACAGGTAAATGCGCGGCTTTGTGAGGAGCAGCATGGTTTCCGACCGGTTCGATCAGTAGAGACTAACTTGTTGTCCCTTGTTGACTATATATCTCAAACCATGAATAAAGGTCAACAAGTAGATGTGCTATATTTAGATTTTAAAAAGGCGTTAGATACAGTGGATAACGATATTCTATTAAATAAATTACACAGCATGGGTTTCACCCCAAAACTTCTAAAATTTTTTGCGGATTACCTTTCAAATAGAAAACAGTATGTTAGCCATGGATCCTTTATTTCGAAGTCATATCATACGCGTTCAGGTGTCAGCCAGGGTTCAGTTTTAGGCCCCCTTCTCTTTCTCATTATGGTCAATGACCTCATTAAATTAGTAAAGTATGCCAAATGCCTCCTATATGCTGACGATTTAAAATTAGTTCAAGTAATCAATAAGGATGTAACGCCAGAACATCTTCAAAGTGACATCGACCGAATCCATGAGTAGAGTGTTGAAAATAAAATGATGTTTAATGCCGGTAAATATTACGTCATTACCTTTAGCCGCAAGTTACAACCTACACATGCCACTTATACCTTAGCAGGCGTTGAAATAAAGCGCGTGTCAACCATTAGAGATCTTGGCGTGACATTTAACTGCGGATTGACATTCCATGCACACATGTCTGCCCTAGCTTCAGAATTTTACAGGCGCCTAGGTTTTGTCCTACGCAATGCCCGTGATTTCAATAACCCCATTGTCATTAAATTATTATTTAACTGTCTAGTTAGAAGTAAGTTGGAATTTGCTGCAGCCGTCTGGAATCCCCACGAATCCACATATGTATTAGGGATTGCAAAGGTTCAAAAAATGTTCCTGCGTTTTTTATATAAAAAGATTTACGGATATTATCCATTTATGTATTCTACTCATTTCCTGCTGGGTATGATTACGATATAATTCCCTGTCAGTGCGTAGAGCCCGAGATCAGATTCTAATAGCCATAAAAATCTTAAGGAGCATATTAGATTCCCCAGAGCTACACAATACTTTGTGTACACTTTAGGTACCTGACAACTACCTGCGTCATAGGCCTTCTCGAAGACACCGACTGTTCGCCACATCCCACTGTCGCACTGTGCCGCGCGCGCAATCTCCGTTGTGTCGCATGCATGGTGCTATAAACTCCTTAATGGAGACAGTCCCGGAATGTGACATCTTTAATGACACACTCAGGGTGATCATGTCAAATTGTCTCATGTTCTGTGAAAGCTATGTTTGTTAAGCGAATAAGTTTTAAGTTGTTCATTTTATCCGATTTTATTTTATTTTGCTAAGTATGTTTGATCTCTGACTTGTTATTTGTTTTTGTAGTATACTGTTTTTTGTTTATATAATATGTTTAGTTTTACCTATTAATTACTGTAATTGGCGCAAGCCGTTGTAATTAATTATAAATAAATAAATAAATAAACTACATTAGGAGTTTAAAAAAAAAATTAATATCTGTTAGATGATCTTTGAAACTTCGATGGAAAGATTTGGCGACTGTCTTCACGGCGTCCTTGAAGAAGAACACTTCAGTTTTTGTGCTGGAAAGTTCGGTTCTTTCTGATTCCACAAGGAAATCAGTTAGGTGTAATATTGTAGTAGCCTGGGAGGGTGGAGCCGAATGAATCGGCTTGCAAAATGTTCGGGTACTATTCCTGGGGCAAAAATCAACCATAAGAACCCAAATAGCAAGCAGAATCCAATCAATCTTGAACCCAAAAATAGCGTAGAATTATACATACCAGAAAAACAGACGAACAGAGTTTATTGTGACCTTGAAAGTCTCAACTCGCTGACTCGCCTTTACCACAAAACAGATAGGATTAAAATATTGAAACATGATGAAATACTATGAATAAATACTATGAAGAAACAAAAGGACAGAAAATACAGCAAAAAAATCACCAGCAACACATAATAAAATATTTTAAGTAGGTAGTCAATTCAATTCAATATAAACATATATCTTAGGCTTAAAATTCCAAGATGAAAAATAATCTGGCTGTCATCTGTGACAAAATTTCGACAAGTGACCCATATTTGAAAGGCAGAATCTCAACCGACTGACAAACAATACTTAATTTTAAAAAAATACAAAAAAAAAATTTCTGGTAAGGCAAAATATCAAAGAAGAGGTAGAATGTAAACTTAAAGAAGTATGAATGTGGAAAAATAAACATGCAGTTTTTATTGATACTACAATAGGTATTAACATTTTTCACAATTAGAGTAGGATTTGATTAATGGAGACACAGTAATAAAATGTTTCACAGCAAATATTTCATTATTTTATTATTATTCTGTGATGTCCCACTGCAGGGCAAAAGCCTCTATACTCTCTTTCCACTTCTCTCTGTTCAAAGCTGCTAAGGATCAGTTCTTGTTGAAGGAGTCCAGCTCCTCCCGCCATCTCCGTCTGTGCCTGCCACGATGGCGCTTACCATTAAGAGGGACCCATTGAGGCGTAAGTTTGGCCCATTCGTCGTCTAACCGGCGAGAGATGTCGTGCGGTGTCCCGGTTACGACTGGGTGCTGCGGGCCGATCTCCCTGATGGAGTCAGCGTGGTTTGCTACGCTGACGACACGCTAGTCTTGGCGCAGGGGAGGTCGCATCAGGCGGCGGCCGACGCGATGACACGCGGGGTTGCGATAGTCGTGGAGAGGATCCGGCGGTTGGGTCTCGAGGTGGCATTGCACAAGTCCATGTCCAAGTGGCCATGTCGTTTCATGGGCTTCGGAACGGGCCGCCCTCGGGATCCCAACTGACGGTAGGAGGGGTTCACATTGGCGTCGAGACAACGATGAGATACCTGGGTCTTGTCCTCGACAGCCGGTGGAACTTCGTCGAGCACTTCCGACGTTTGGCTCCCAAGCTGGAACGGGCCGGGGCCGCCTTCAAGCGGCTCTTGCCCAACCTGAGGGGGCCAAACGCCTCGTGCCGGAGGCTTTACGCGGGGGACGTGTGGTCCATGGCCCTATATGGGGCCCCGGTGTGGGCGCGTTCACTGCGGCGGCGAGCCGCCCACTACCTGAACGCGCCCCAGAAGGTGGTAGCCGTAAGGCTAATCCGGGGGTACCGCACGATCTCGGGCGAGGCGGCAAGCCTCCTTGCCGGACTGTCGCCGTGGGATCTGGAGGCGATAGTCCTCGCGCGCCTGTACGAGTGGCGCGTGGAGGCACTACGCCGGGGGGAAACTTCGCTTCCGCGGCAAATTGCGGCGGTGCGGACCGACCTCCGGCGCGATCTCATGGCGGCATGGAAAGAACAACTGTCGCAACCCAGGGCAGGGCACGCCACGATAGTGGCGATAAGACCCCTCTTTGAGGAGTGGCTAGAGAGGCGCCACGGCGCCCTCACCTACCGCCTGACGCAGGTCCTCACCGGACACGGGTGTTTCGAGAGGTTCCTGCCCATCATCGGGCGGGAGGAAACGCCCGGTTGTCACCACTGCGAGGGTCGCTCGGAGGATACGGTGGAGCATACGGTGGCGGTATGCCCCACTTGAGCGGAGCACCGCCGTGTTCTCGCAGAGGCGATCGGCAGCGGCGGCAACCTCTCGCGCCCGGCCTTGGTTCAAGCCATGGTCCGGGGCGAGAGGGAGTGCGAGGCAGTCACCTCCTTCTGCGAAGCAGTCATGCTAGCAAAGGAGGTGGCGGGACGGCTGAGGGAGAGAGCCTCACGTCCCAGCCGCCGCGGGAGACGCTCCGGGCGTCGGGAGCCGCGTGACGACTCCCGGCCACCGTAGGCGCGGGTCTGCGGGCGGAGAGTAATGGGTAACTCTCCGTCCGATCAGGACCAGGCCCGTGCCGGACGGCGCGTACGTGTTCCACGCGCGCCTCAAAGAGATGTCAGCATAAAGGAAGGGGCCCGTAAGGGCCGAAGCCTGCCGGGGCAGCGGGATTGTCCGAATGGGTTACCGCTACCCCGGAACACAAAGGGCTAAGGAAGGAGGGTTTTAGTCACTAAGAGTCTGACACTACCTTCTGCTCCACCCAGAGCGGGAGGGGTCATTTGATGATTTCCCATCCACAAAAAAAAAAAAAATAGTTCGTCTAAAATGCGGCAGATGTGTCCAGCCCAGTTCCATTTTCCAAGTGACATCAGTGATCTTTGTGATGGAGAATATTTCATTTACTTGCATATTAGATGGAGGAAACAAAAATGGACAGTATAACTAAATAAATAAAAAGAAAGAAAATAAGAATGAAATGTAAATACTTATAAAGAATCATTGCAAGGCTTCTGTGTAATGTGCTATTTGATTGAAGCAAAATAAATCGATTTTCCGGAGATCCCACGTGAGACGAGCTAACGTATGTAACGTACATGTGAGAAGCACTCTTTTCTTAAGTTGATGCGGCACCTGTGAAAATGTTTGTCCCTAGGACTTATTAATTGTTAGTGCAAATGATACTTTAACCAGGAACTGAAGCCTCTTCGATGATGATGATGTTGGAAATCCGTTGGTATCATTGGAATACGCGGAATGTGTGAGAGCTGTCCGGCTGCGGGCCCTGTGATGATGGTGGCTACAATGACATTGTCTCGAAGTTCTTTGATTAAAACTCTTGTGCCATTACACAGCTTTGGAGGGTTAAAATTTCCTTATATCGTTACGGGGATTCTAACTTTTAACTTTAGTACGTGTGGCGGCAGACCAGATGGATTTAGAGTTTAAAAATTCTTGAGGGTAGTGTACAGTGTCCTCGATGTTGCACACTGTGTCGATGGACTTGTAGCGTTTAATATTTCCTGGTACTTTTTTGTAGTATAATAATTATCATTAATTTCACTAACCGAATCATTTCATGGTGACACTATTGCTCTGAAACAAAGCCAATTGGACGTAGTTTAGCTGAAAGGACTCAACCCACACTATCGCAAAAAAGATCCGTGATACTACTAACATAAGGATGGTTTTTTAATGACGCGAACCAACCCACATAGGGACGGGTATTTTTCTACAAACCACTGTAATACCCCAAACTGCTTGGGTCGTTTTTAATAAATCCAACTTGAAAGAAGCAGGTCTATATTTAATATAACAGAATTGTCTCAAAACACTTGAATCGTTTCAGTTAAAATACCTTCATAGAAACCAGTACATTTTTTTATTCAACTAAAACGACTCAAACTGTGTGGATCATTTCTGATAAATTGTTTTACAAAGAAATAAGCCGATTTTGCATTCAGCTAAAATGACCCAAACTATGATAGTCATTTCAGTTAAATTACTTTCATGGAAACTAGTATATTTTTAATTCAACTAAAACGACTTATACCGTGTGGATCAATATCTGATAAATTGATTTACCAAGAAACAAGTCGATTTTGTATTCAGCTAAAATGGCCCAAACTATTAAGCCGTGTCAGTTAAATTAAATTTATATGAATTAAGTTTATTTTTTGATTGATTACTTGCTGTTTGACAGTGAATACACAGCTCAAAACAGTATTATGTTTTTATAAATTTTCATTTGGCAACACAGAAGTATATTTTTTATACTTAAAATACTGAGTTGCTGTCATTCTTTTCTTTCACGTATCGCGCGTAAAAACTTTCTCCGAGTACTTAAACTTTTTTAGTGATTGTGATAAGTGTTGTGAAACGGCCGGAATAATGAAACGGATTGATCGAATTATAGTTAGTGCTTTGAAGAATAATAATAATAATAATTCTAATAGAATGGAAGAGTTCTTGCAGCGTAAGTTATTTTCATAACCTAAAATATTTATCTAACATTAAGTTCAATTCAATGATTATGCTTATGTACCTACTTTCAGATAATAAGGGCTTTCCTGCTGCTTTTTTGGCTCCTCCAATTAATGAACCTGTAATGGATCAGCTTGAAAGTAATAATTTAATTTAATAATATTTTGTATTTACCTACAAACAAACAATATCTTGCCTTAAGCATAAGGTGATTGTGATTATGGTTATGTACCTACTTTCAGATAATAAGGACTTTCCTGCTGCTTCTTTGGCTCCTCCAATGAATGAACCTGTAATGGATCAGCTTGAAAGTAATAATTTAATTTAATAATATTTTGTATTTACCTACAAACAAACAATATCTTGCCTTAAGCATAAGGTGATTGTGATTATGGTTATGTACCTACTTTCAGATGATAAGGACTTTCCTGCTGCTTCTTTGGCTCCTCCAATGAATGAACCTGTAATGGATCGGCTTGAAAGTAATAATTTCATTTAATAATATTTTGTATTTACCTACTAACTAACAATATCTTGCCATTAGCTTAAGGTGGTTGTGCTTATGCTTATGTACCTACTTTCAGATGATAACGATTTTCCTGCTGCTTCTTTTGCTCCTCCAATGAATGCACCGGTGATGGATCAGCTTGAAAGTAATAATAAAATTTATTGAAATTTTATACCTACCTACTGACAATTTAATATCTTTCCATGTGCTTAGTGGCGGAGCTTATGCAAATTACTGTTGTTTTCAGATGATGTCAGCTCACCAGTGGCTCCGCTATACTCACCTCTAACCCCTCTAGTAGCAGCATTTGCGACGACTAAACGTCAAAGTAATTTATTAATTTTCTTGTACCTCTCCTTGTATTTTACTTACAGAATCTGTTTTTAAAACTCATGTTTGTGTATTTCAGGAAGTGAAAAAAATTCTTCGCCCTTACCTCCAATGTCTCCAAAAACTTTTGAACTCTTCGAAACCCTAAGTAGAACATTCCCTTCAGAAAATGCAAAAGAATTCGTTGATCTTGACATGGCAAAAGAAGAAACATTAACTGTAATGGAATTAAAAGTGCTTGACGACGGTAAAAAAAACATTGAGACTGATCAAGGGACCGATTATAGTTGTGATACGGACTCCGATTATGTTCCGGATAGCGAGGAAGATTCAGACAATGTAAATCGACGTTTAGTTAAAAATAAAAGTAAGTTTACTGCTAACGTATTAGGACTGAAAAACATATATATACCAAACAGTGAAGATGATTCTGAAAATGAAACCTCAAGATCATTGTTAGAAAATCTGAACGTACAAAGCGTAGAAAACCAGGAAGCAGTTTTAAGAACAAGTACCAATACTGCAAGAAATTCATACTTTGATGAAGAAACTGTTCACGATCTCTCTAATTTAGAAGTTTTTATTATAGATTCGGTTAGGCAAGACTTGGGAACACCAAACACAAGTCAGAAAGGACGGGTGAAAAGAGGTCGTAAAAGAAAATATCCTGATCATACATTAGCTCAGAAAAAAGAACGAAAGTACAAAAATTTACCATACAATGCAAAAACCAAACGAGTAGCATCGAAAGTATTTCAAAACTACGCTTGTACCTGCACTAGACAATGTTTTGCCAAGGTTTCACAATAACAAAGAAGAAATGAGTTCGAAAAATACATAGAATTGGGGACATATGAAGCGCAGCTATTATTTATAGTAAACAACGTTAAAGAAGAACCAAAATCAAGGTCATACACTGTCACAAATAATAAAACAGGAAAAAAGAAACCCAGAGATTACAGAAGAAGATATTATTTAAGCGGTGTAGAAGTTTGTAAAGACATGTTCTTACATAATTTTCAAGTATCTTCCAAAAAAATTGATGTAAGTTTGCGAAAAAAGCGATCTAATCAAAGTTTAAAAGACCAAAGAGGTATACAGCAGGGTGGCTGGAATAAAACCCCAGAAGAAGATGTGGA
Organism: Globia sparganii; assembly: GCA_949316385.1. Classification (NCBI taxonomy): domain Eukaryota; kingdom Metazoa; phylum Arthropoda; class Insecta; order Lepidoptera; family Noctuidae; genus Globia; species Globia sparganii. The sequence continues at coordinate 8,458,460 of OX438675.1, read as the reverse complement.
ATTTATTAAAAACTTAATAAACTCCCTACCTAAGTACAAGTCCCATTATAGAAGAGAGAACAATAGTGACTGTCAGTACCTAAAAGTGGGGATGACTGTACAAAAAATTTACGAATTTTATCTGGAAGAAAACAAAAAACTGTACGGCGAATCTAAGAAGCCCGTTTCGTTTGAAACCTTGAAAAGAATATTTTATAAATGTTTTAATTTGCGCTGCAAAACGTTAAAAAAAGACACGTGCAATAAATATGATACTTTCACACAAAAAATTAAAAACTGCACATCGGCCGATGAAAAGTTAAAATTGGAGAAAGTAAAGGAAGATCATCTAAAACGAGCATAAGACCTACGACAAAACATGAATGAGGATTTATCACGAGCCAAAATAGACAAAACCTTTGAATGTCTAACGTTCGACCTTGAGAAAACTCTCCCGTTGCCGCGCATCCCTACTAATATTGTTTTTTATAAACGCCAACTATGGCTTTACAATAGTGGCATACATGCCGGTTCCAATGACACCGGCCACTGTAACGTATGGTTAGAAGGTGAAGCCGGTCGAGGAGCACATGAGGTCGGATCGTGTCTGGTACGATACATAAAACATAATATGGACCCAAGAGTTGAAGAGCTGGCACTATGGAGTGACTGTTGCGGGGGACAAAATCGCAACATTAAAATAGTTTTAATGCTTAAGGCTTTACTAAACTCACACCCTAGTCTCCAAACCATCACATTCAAATACTTAGAGTCCGGCCACACATTCTTACCGAATGATACAGATTTCTCCAAAATAGAATACCAGCTAAAATTTCATGAAAGAATATATACTGCCGAAGATTACATTAACGTAATGAAAAGCTGCAGAAAGAAGAATCCTCTTAAAGTTTACAGAATGCACATGAAAGATTTTGTGTCAACGTCTAAAATTGAAAAGAAAATACACACATCAAAAGTGTCTAGGGATCAAGCATTTTTATGCGGATTTCTTGAGATTGAGATGTGGCTTTGTAATAAATTTGTGATTTTATAAATTTATATGGATCCTTTTTGGTGCATTTCATAATTTGAATCAGGAACTGTGAATCAAATTCGAGTAAAAGATGAAAATCAGCTGTCAATATTTTCCCTATAAAAACATACAACGCATTGAAGACATTATTAGTGCTACTGTTTCCCTACTACTGATTAAAACCAACGTTATTATGGAGCGGCGACGTCATTTAAGCAGGGAAGAAATGCTCAGAGCCGTGGGAATGATAGAAGCTGGTTCCCGGCAACGTACTGTGGCTTTAGCTCTGAATACAAGTCAGAGTGTTATCAGTCGACTTTGGACACGTTACCGAAGCACTGGTACCGTGGCTGAGCGCCATGGAGGACGGTATCGCTGCACCACACGGAGACAAGACCGATACATTCAAATCTTAACTCGAAGAGCTCCAACAATAACCGCCATGATGTTAGCCGTGAGGTTTCATCACTCTTCAGGGAACTTAATTAGCGACCAAACAGTCAGAAACCGCTTGCATGAAGTGAACCTTCATTCCCGAAGACCGCTACGGGTACCACCTATAGCAATGCACAATCGTAGGATTCGATATCAATGGGCTCTTGAACACAGAAATTGGGCAGAAGAACAATGGCGTTTCGTGTGCTTTTCTGATGAGTCTCGTTTTGGTATGAGACCGGATACAAGACGTATACGACACTGGAGAACCCCTGGACGCCAACAGCGATTAAAATCCTGCCAGGAAGTCCATCCTTATAGTGGTGGAACCATCATGGTATGGGCGGGTATTTGGATCGGCGGAAGAACTGAGTTGATTTGGATCAGAGGCAACCTCAACGCTCAAATTTATGCTGAGACGATTGTATCAGACGTCATCGTTCCTCTACAAGTGCAAATCGGTCCCTTATTTCAGTTAATGCATGATAATGCACGACCGCACACCGCAAGAGTTGTAAGACAGACTCTCGCCGCAGCTAACATCAATGTCCTGCCCTGGCCTGCTCAGTCGCCAGACTTGAACCCGATTGAGCATGCATGGGATATGCTACAGAGAAGAGCTCTGCCGAATATGGAGGGTATCCAGTCGCAAGAAGACCTTTTTTTGTTGTTGCAACGAACATGGGCGGCCATTCCACAGCGTGATTTGGATGAACTCATTTTGAGTATGCCAAACCGATGTTCTTGTGTTGTTAGTGTTCGCGGTAGAAACACGGATTATTAATTGTTTAAGTTACCCAATAAAATTTTAGAGAAAACTGTTATTTCAGTCTTTTTTTCGAACTTTTGTGTTAGTGGTTCAAATGTCAAAAATCCCTTTATTAGGAAAATGGCAAATTTCTTTATTAATGCAAAGGTGACTTGGTTTATCGTTACTGTGACAAACGAAAACACTTTATTTGATGAATCCTTAAAGAAAATTTTAATTAATATCAATCAGGAGAAAAGTTATTGTAAAAATATATGTTGATCCCTAGACACTTTTGATGTGTGTAGTAAACAGAAAAACATTTATTTTGAAAGAAAAAGTGAATTGGCTAAAGACAAAAGAAATTTGTATTAAAAAGAATTTTAAACATTCCATTTTTATGAAAATACTTAGATGGAGTAGTTAAAGAACTCAACATTGAAAAAAAAGTTAGAGGAAAAGTTTTAGATATTTCTGAGGATGATTTCTGTTTTCTTTGGCCTGATGGCTAAGAAATTGCACAGGCAAAATTGGACGATTTAACATCAATGTTTCATCTTATCCCAAAAGACTGTCTGGACTTTTACAAGTCGTTAAAAGGAAAAGAATCTGAGGAAGATGTGGATGGGTTCGGAGTGAAACCAGATTTCGAGGTGGAGCCGGAGCTGAGTGATGATGAGGAAGGGTAGAAATTAGTTTTTTTTTTTTAATAAATACGTAATTTGCTAAATAATAAATCTTTTTTTTTAAATATCTGTTTGTTCACAATTTTTTGTTACTTGGATCTTTTTTGAGAAATTAAAAGAAACACTTCCTAATGTTAAAACCAATTTAGCAAAAACGACTCAAACCAACATTTTTCCCAATAACTCAAAAATAAGTTGGTCTATGTTACTACAACTTGACTCATAAAACTTTTGTATATTTTGGCCTTAGTTGATTCCCGTATCGACGACTAAATCCCTCAACTCATCACCCTCCGCTGCAGAGTCTTTACTTAAAGAAAACGTTCCAGTTTGTGATTCTGATTTTTCTTTTCAATATGTCACTTGTAAAGATATTATTAAAACCTTTCACACGTTAAATGTTAAAAAGACCCCGGATCTATGGGGTAATTCTGTGGACGTTGCGAAGACGATTATAAACATTGTTGCACCTACTCTAGCTGTTATTTTTAATAATTGTATTGACTGTGGTGAGTTTCCTGATCTTATGAAATACAGTAAAATAATACCTTTGTTTAAATCGGGTAGTACATCAGACCCTACTAATTATAGACCAATTTCAGTGCTACCTACCTTTAGCAAAATTTTTGAAAAACTTATTTTAGATCAAATGCAAAGATTTTTTAATAAACATAAATTACTACATAACAAACAGTTCGGTTTCACAAGGGGTCGTTCGACTACTGATGCCGGTGTTGAACTTTTAGAACATGTTTATAATGCATGGGAGGATAAATGCGATGCTTTGGGCATCTTTTGCGACTTGTCCAAGGCATTCGATTGCGTTTTTCATGAAACATTAATCAGGAAACTGCACCACTACGGAGTCCGGAATGCCGCTTTAGATCTTCTTACTTCATACTTAGGTAATAGGATTCAGAGAGTTGATGTTAACGGGAAAAGATCACCCGGATCAATTGTAAAAATGGGGGTCCCCCAGGGGTCAATTCTTGGTCCTTTTTTGTTTCTTATTTATATTAACGACTTGCCTTACCTCATAAAGGATAATCATGATATAGTGTTGTTTGCAGATGACACTTCACTTTTATTTAAACTCAAACGTCAGCAGCTGGTTACTGACAATATAAATAGCGCCCTCGATAAAGTAGTTAACTGGTTTAATGTTAATAACCTACTTCTTAACGAGAAAAAAACTAAATGTATTAAGTTTACCATACCTCACGTTAGACAAGTAAAAACTAGTGTGCTTATAAAGGATGAAGTGTTGAATCCCGAAGATACCACCGTATTCTTGGGCATAACTTTAGATGCCAAGCTTCAATGGGGCCCCCATATAGATAAATTATCAAAAAAGCTTAGCTCCGCAGCATACGCCGTTAGGAAAATTCGTGACTTAACTGATTTAGAGACAGCCCGTTTAGTATACTTTAGTTATTTTCATAGTGTGATGTCGTACGGTATTCTGTTGTGGGGAAATGCCGCCGATATTCAGATAATATTTGTCTTACAAAAAAGGGCAGTTCGTTCAATTTATAAATTAAGTCCCAGACACTCCCTCAGAGACAAATTTAAAGAGATTAATATAATGACTGTGCCTTCTCAGTATATTTATGAAAATCTTTTGTACGCACATAAAAATATTAATCTGTTTAAAAAATACGGTGATATCCATAATATAAATACTAGGAACAAACACAAATTCGTTGTTCCTACAACCAGGCTTAAGAAAATAAGTGGCTCGTTTAGATGCCAATGTATACGTTTTTATAATAAACTTCCTAGCCACATTCAAGATCTAAGCCTTAATAAATTCAAATCTTCTATAAAGCGGAAACTATGCCAGAAAGCCTTTTATTCTGTTAAAGACTATATTGAGGATAAACATGCTTGGGATTGAGCTGCTCCAATAAATTTACACAGTGAATCTTGTTTGGTTTTTTTTTTTTTTTTGCTTATTATTTATTTTATTTTCTCTCTTTATAGACGTGAATATTTACTTTGTAAAGTATAATATTATTTTAATTGTCGTGTAGCTATTATTTTAATTGTCGTGAAAGTGAGGACTATGTGGGTCTTTTCTATCTTTTTTTTATGTTTTCCTTCTTAGTTAGTTTTATTCATGATCTGGCAGTTTGAGTAATTTACGCGGCCTACCTAAATGTCCATTCTTTGGTATTGTTTGTCGAATCGTTGAGCTCCTCAAGTTCTGAGTTGAGCTGCACATTTTTTTTGACAAATGGGAGCACTGACTGGACAGGTCCCCTCAATCTGTGTGGTTCTTTCCTCAAAAGACCATTTCAGACACCAATCTACATGGTCCTCAAAATGATCTGACCAAGACTATTTCTGGATTTTTATATACACATTGACATTGATAAATTTTACATATACAGTGACATGAATATTTACTTTGTAAAGTATTATGTTATTTTTAATGACTGTGAATGTGAAGACTATGTGGGTTAATTTTAGTTTGCCTTTGTTTTTTTCTCAGATAGTTTTAGTCATGGTCTGGCAGTTTGAGTAATTTATGCGACCTACCCAAATGTCCTTTCTTTGGTATTGTTCGTCGAATCGTTGAGCTCCCTAAGTTTGAGTTGAGCTGCATGATTACTGACAAATGCGTGCACTGACTGGACGGGTCCCCTCAATCTGTGTGGTTCTTTCCTCAAAAGACCATTTCAGACACCAATCTACATGGTCCTCAAAATGATCTGACCAAGACTATTTCTGGATTTTTATATACACATTGACATTGATAAATTTTACATATACAGTGACATGAATATTTACTTTGTAAAGTATTATGTTATTTTTAATGACTGTGAATGTGAAGACTATGTGGGCTAATTTTAGTTTGCCTTTGTTTTTTTCTCAGATAGTTTTAGTCATGGTCTGGCAGTTTGAGTAATTTATGCGACCTACCCAAATGTCCTTTCTTTGGTATTGTTCGTCGAATCGTTGAGCTCCCTAAGTTTGAGTTGAGCTGCATGATTACTGACAAATGCGTGCACTGACTGGACGGGTCCACTCAATCTGTGTGGTTCTTTCCTCAAAAGACCATTTCAGACACCAATCTACATGGTCTCCACATGATCTCACCAAGATTATGTCTGGACTTTAAAAGAGACTGTGACCTCTGAGTTTGTTTCGGCCTTTCTTCTCAGAGTAGTCAGATAGGAAACGCCGACCTCATCTCGTTTTAAAAAAAAATATGATTGACGTGTAAAAGTGTTTGTTCAAACCTACTTACAGAAATAAAATCATTTATCATTTATCATTTATCATTTATCATTTATCATTTATATTTCAAATACAAAATCATTACAGCAATACACACCTAAAGTTAAAACCTCGATAAGTCAAAAATGACATATTGTGGAATGAGTCCTTACTGTTAAACTACGTCCAATTGTAGTTCCTTGTAGGTAGATTTTCGATTTCGGGATAAACAGTAATATTAAGATGTTCTAAGCTGTGAACAATTGACCTAATCCATTATCTAATAATACTTGGTCGAACGGTTCGCGTATTGTATTTTTATACTCGTGATAACTTCGAAATTAAATGTCTGATTCGAATGAATTAAAAAGTATTATTGCTACATATATAACCCTTGATGATAAAACTGTTTATTTGAATATGAATTAATACTGCGATACGAATGTAACCAATTTTTGTTTCTACTAGCGATCTAAATAAATTTTAGAACACAAAAGCTATCTACCACCCAAACTATAATCAAAATGAATTGGCCGCAACCCTCTACCGTAGGAGTTTGCAATCTTCATCTGTTCGGATTTGTGCGACTAACTTAAGGTCGTCGGCATATAAGCAGGCAAGTAGAGTAAATATGGGGGACCTGGATCAAGTAGATCCAGGTTCCCTCATATTTACTATTTTTCATTAATTAGTTACGTATATTCATATCATCGATTAACATTTCATCAACATTTTAATTATTTCATACATTCAATTGATTATTTTTTTTATATTCGTTTAAACTCAATCATTTTTAATTACAAATGTGCTTAGTTTCGAGTACTTATCCAATATTATTTTAGTTAGCAAAAATTAGATACTTGATCTATTCAATGCAACTATGATCTCCTGAATGGGCGAGCATTGTTGCTACGTGATATTTATAACACAATGTTTGCTTTAATGACTCACTGATTGAATGAACAATATTTAGTGAATGATTTTAAAACTAACTAACTATTCAGGAATCTCACATCGAACGGTTCTTCCATTCACACTTACTCTCTATTCAAAATGATATTTCTATTCAGTAATCTCTTTTCATAACGATACATCTATTCAGGAATATCCCATCTGAACGGTTTTTCCATTCAGACTAAAGCTATGAATGTATTCTAGTTTCTCTATTCAAAACGAACAGAGGTGTCTAGTTCCTTTAAATGATTATTACTCCAAATTATGAATGCACATTTATTGAGAGAATGAAAAACACAACTAGATAGTGCATAGTGGAGTCTGGATATGTGCCCCGTAGATGGCAATAGGCTCGCCCTCTATCCATAGGTATTCAGGTGTTCGAGTGTTCCATAGATGCACCTGTGCCCTTCGGGGAATATAGGCGTTATGTTATATTATTAGAATGTACTTAGGTAAGTACATTCTACACTTCTACAGTACATCGTGTACTAGGTAGTACACGATTATAATGTAGTGTTGAGTCGCCCGAGAGTGATTGTTTACACCATATGACCGATCCCGTTAAGGAAACTGTTTGCATTGCTATCTTATTCCTACCCATGTTGCGCCTCTTTGCTATAGATTCGTGTACTTATGTATTTAGATTTAGATTGTATGTTTGTATTCAGAAGTACCAATTAGATCAACTTCTAATTCACCTATGTGTACTGAAAAATATTACAATGCTTAGGTACCTACTATCTGGAAAGAAAATAGATGGTGATGAATGTAATAGAAAATAAAACAAGATATTTATAACATATGTTTAATTACATTTTTTTAAGAATTCTACTTATAATATCATTAGCACTCTTTACGATTTCATCATTGAATACATTTTCTACAACATATTGAGCGCATACAGTAGCTCCACAGTTACATGGCGCGCTTTTTTTGTAGTCTTCAATATCAATGATTTGTACAAGTATGATTTTACATCGCATGCCCTTTGCAGGTTTTTTTTTACATATGAATAGATAACAGGATCTCCTCGTCTTCTAGTTCTTGTGCTCAGAGGATCTACAAATTGAAATAGTTGAAATGGTCTCTCTCTTTCGCTCACTTTGCCCATCTGGGATGGGTGATGATGGTGAGTATACTGAATTGTTGATGAAAATGTCACTAGATTCCTGAAATAAAGCAATATAATTTAATCTCTTATCATATAACATGTATCTAACGCAAGAGGTATTTTATTTGCAAAAAAAAATATAAGTTGTAGATTATTTAACTGGGAATTAGAAAATGAATTAATCTATTATTATTTGTTATATTGTATTTACTTACCGACATTGTAGAGCAGATAAACAAACTTGAATGTACTTACTTACCTATATAGTTTATCAGAATTTTTTTTTTCGTCACTAAGTTTCAAGATGAAGCATAACATTTATGTTTCCTTTTAAGTAATCAGCCAAACGCAGCATTTATTACCTCCACGTGTCATATTGTTTTTATAAGTAACGGTAAATACACACAAGCGCGTAAACCACTTACTGCTACACAAGCTCTGCCTTGCGTTTATCAAAATTTGTACTCTAATATAACAGACATAAAGATGTAATGTATTATAACAAATACAAATACCTTCAACCGGCACAACAGTAGGTAGCAATGGAAATGACTTGCACACCATTGCTTTATAAGCAAGTTACAGATATTATGGTGTCATCTTATGATGACACCATATTTGAGCTATTTTTATACGTATGCGGAGTACGTTACTAGTGCAGTTTTAAGGTCTGTAGTTTTTTAATCTCGCGGAGGGCGTATGAAAATTTAGATATTTTTGCTCTTACTTTCTGAATGTGTGACTTCCAATTTTTGTGTGTATCAATGTTTAGTCCTAGTAGCGTGAATTTATCAACTGCTTTTAACTTATAATTTTTTAAAAGCTAATGTTTATATTTATTGATATTTTTTGACGAGAAAAATTATTTTAATTAGTTTTTTTTCTTTTTTAGACGTATGATTTCACCAAAGAGCACGGAGATGCCTCATTGGCTGCTGCCACAGGCGGTATTGTCAACACTTTTCATACAAACCAATCATATTACCGTTTACTTGCACTACGACACAACGTACAGAAACTAATGGCTTTTGAGGTGGTCCGTGACAGAAGTTTAGCGCTCAATGCTCTTTCGACGCTACGAATTTTATTAGTATTGTCGTTTCTGACGCTGCAGACGCTGCCGCTGCGGCGATTCCGTGCTCTGTGATAATAGCGGAGTGTACTTGATACATGAGAGGACTTACAGTAAATCAAATGATGGGCCAACCGTGCCTCGCAAACGCCACCTTTTTTTAACGAGAAGATTTGCATTCCTTTTATAAAATTCCATATATCTGAAAAACAAAAATAGTTTAGTTTTAACTCGGTTGTCCAGTCGGTACGTGGTGCATATGGGGCAGGTTATTCAGCACGATTTGTCCGTTACCTACCTATATACCACGAGTCTGACTATTCCGGTTGAAAGACAGGCTTTCAACGCCCAAGGGTATGTTTGCGCGGAACGCCTACAAAAGTCATCATAGCACTAGTGCAGCTACGTGTGTTTCAGCTAATGACTTTTTTCTTTCATTGATCAATTTATAGCAGGGACCGAAACCGATACGATCAATACCGGTATTTTTCGGTTACAACCTTTATTTATTTACCGGTATTTTACAGGTGGTTACCTTAATTCTTAACTATTGAATACAACCGGTATTCATACCGGTTACCGAAATAAAAATTACCTCTATCTTACACGTGCCGTCGACATTAGTTAAAGGGCGCGCATCGACTGTGTATGTGTCAAAACTACCGAGTTGATTTTTATGATGAGTAGGTACCTATAGATTACAGATTAAAAAAAAAGTAAAAGAACTCGTATCTTTCCACTTCATCATAGTTGTGTATGTATTTATTATTTTGATTACGATATAATTACATATTAACATTCTAGTGATATTTATTTTAGAAGTAAGTATGTATGTATGTTTATTTGAATGTAATGTATATTCTCATAAGATTTATTTATTTTTATTAAGTGGATTGTTTACGATTTTATGAATTTTTTTGACGTGATAACGTCTTATAAATCGATGAACACCGGCTGCACGCACGAAAAAGTGTCACGTTCCGCCTGAGCCTGATCGATCGGGGAGGACTCGATAATCTTCAAATTTGGAAACTTGCTCTATTTCCGGGAGGGCGACCAGCAGTCCCAAGGTGGTGTCGGGCTTATCGTCCATAAGTCCCTTCTGAGCAACGTGGTGAAGATCGACAGTGTGTCGACCAGGGTGGCGTGCCTAGTACTCAGAATATGCGCTGAAGGTTGTACAGGTTCACGCCCCGACGATGAGCTGGGGACCATGTATGAGGATATTTATAGAGCCATGCATGGCTCTAAAACTCACTTCACCGTTCTCATGGGGGACTTTTACGCGAAACTGGGCAAACGAAACGATGATGAGCTCCGAGTGGGGCAATTTGGAGTTGGACGCCGGAACCCCTGGGGCCATCTCCTGGCCAGTTTTATTTTATGACGAATTCCTTCTTCAGAAAACGTGAGCACAGAAAGTGGACCTGGCAAAGCCTGGATGATGCAACTAAAAATGAGATTGACGTCATTATTTCGACGAAGAAGCAAGTATTCAATGATGTCTCTGTGACCAACGCGGTGAAAACCGGACGTGATCACCGCATGGTAAGAGGCACATCAAGCTGGAAAGATCTCGACTGATAAAGTCTACACTCCGCTCAGCACCGATCCAAATCTAAAACACCGAGAACTTTCAGCTTGAACTTCAGAATCGTTTCGAGTGCCTAGGGAGTTTTGCGGACAAGTATAACGATGGGTTCGTAGAAACTGTCCACACGGTCGGGTCTAAGATCTTCAAGACCCGTCGTACGAATACAAAAAAGAGGCTCTCTGATCCTACTTTACACCTCATGAAGGAGAGGCGCGAGATGATTCTGCAATCTTCAGATGATACGCTCAAGTACAGACGCCAGCACCAGCACGTCAAGCTGCTACAATCTGTCAAATTTCTTTAATAGATTTTCAACTTTATCGTTATAGTATAATATAAGGTTCAAGGTTGATTGGAAAAATTTGACAGTTTCGGGTAGCTTGATGTGCTGGCGTCTGTACCAGCAGCTCAATAGATGGATCTCTAAGTCCTTGAAAAGCGACCTTCGCCGCTTTAATACAAACCTTATTAAGGACGCGATAGAGCAGAATAAAGGCTCCAAGGTCTTTGCTAGACATCTGACTATAGGGCAGAGTCAGCTTACGAAACTGAATACCGATAATGGCAGGATCGTATCTAAGGACAGTTATACACGTCAACAAGTAACCCCGTTACGAATCTAGCAAACGACCCGAGAGCTAGACTTACCCGAAACTATACCGAAGACATCCCGGACGTCAGCCTGTATGAGATTAGGATGGCTCTGAAGCAGCTCAAAAATAACAAGTCGCCGAGTGATGATGGAATTACGGCCGAACTCCTAAAGGCCGTCGGAAAACCCTTAAGGCCCTTCAGAAGCTGCGTGGTTCAGTCATACCCTTAAGGCCCTTCAGAAGCTGCGTGGTTCAGTCATACTCGAGGGTGAAACACCACTGGCATGGAACAGAGGTGGTGATACTTTTCTTTAAGAAAGACTACAATGCCCTTTTTAAGAATTATAGGCCCATCTTACTTCCGAGCCATATCTACAAGCTGTTTTCAAGGGTCATCACGAACCGTCTCGCGCGCAGGTTTCACGACTTCCAGCGTCCCGAATAAGCCGGATTCCGTAAAATGTTTAGCACCGTAGACCACATACATACGCAACGACTGATTATACGGAAGACCGAAGAGTATAACCTGCTTCTCTGCTTAGCGTTTGTGGACTACGAGACAGCCTTTGATTCGATCGAGACATGGGCTGTACTGCAGTCTCTTCAACGGACCCAGATCGACTATCAGTACATCGAGGTGCTGAAGTGTCTGTACGAAAATGCCACTATGTCAGTCCGACTCCAGGACCAGACCTCGAAATCTATCCTTCTGAGAGAGACAGGGAGATGTTATCTCTCCGAAACTGTTCAGCGCTGTACTGGAGGATGCCTTCAAGGTTCTGGACTAGAAAGGGGCTGGCATTAACATCAATGGCGAGTAAAGAACTCACCTTCGATTTGCCGACCATATCGTAGTCATGTCTGAGACTATGGAGGACCTCAGTACAATGATCGATGACCTCAGTAGAGCCTCTGAAAGAGTGGGTTTTAAAATGAACATGGACAAAACGAAGGTCATGTCAAATGCCCATGTAACGCCCACTCTCATGAAGATCGGAGACGCTACACTCGAAATCGTGAACGAATATGTTTACCTAGGACCAACTGTCCTGTTGGGTAGGTCGAACTTCGAAAAAGAGGTCAATCGTCGAATCCGACTCGGCTGGGCAGCGTTCGGGAAGCTACGCAATATCTTCTCGTCCCACATACGGCTGTGTCTCAAGACGAAAGTCTTTGACCAGTGCGTGTTGCCACTGGCAACTTGCCAGTAATGGCCTATGACACGGAAACGTCAAAGGCTAAATGTCACCCAAAGGGAAATGGAGAGGGCTATGCTTGGAGTTTCCCTGCGTGATCTAATTAGAAATGAAGAGATCCGCAGGAGCACCAAAGTAACCGACGTAACCCGAAGAATTGTCAAACTTAAGTGGCAGTGGGCAGGACAAATCGCTCGCAGAACAGATGGCCGATGGGGCCTAAAGGTTTGGGAGTGGCGACCGCGTACCGGAAGAAGTAGCGTTGGAACGCCTCCCACAAGGTAGACTGGCGACTTTGTGAAGGCCGCAGGAACACGTTGAATGCGAGAAGCACAGAACCAGTCGAAGTGGAGGTGCTTGAGGAAGGCCTATGTCCAGCAGTGGACGTCTTTCGGCTGAAATGATGATGATTATGATGAAGGGGTAAGTATCAATTAAATCAACTTACAAATGAAGAAAATGACAACTAACACGCTAATGCTCGAGTCTTCAATGCTAAGTAATCCTTTTGCAGACTTGTGACCACACAAGCTATTCAATAATAGAAAATGTGATTTTTCAAACTTCGTTTTTATCTCGTAACATTTAATTTTACCCTCCTTGATTCCACTAATATTGTCTAAAATGATGTAAGATGAATCAAAATCACATATATTTTTTAACATCACTAATGCAATTTCGTCAAATCAAGTACCTAAGCACCCAATTTTCTGGGTGTTTACCTTGGTTTAAACACGGTGGATTGCCCATCTATAATGATGAGAAAAAAGATAAACAAATGGTATTTTACCAATTTACAATGTAATATTATCTTAATTACCTTTGTTCATTTCCTTTTTTACTTTAAATCAAAATCTCCTCAAAAAGGCGAACTAAATAAATATAAACAGTACAGGTACCTACAGCACGCACGACGATCTCCCTAGTAATGTATTTTCTAATGCCAACAAATTGTCGGCATTGCGATATTCTGTTTCTTTCTCGTAGTCAAGGTCATTTTTAGGTAACCGGTATTAAAACGGTAACTTAAATAAAGGTAACATATTTTTTCTTCTTGGGGTTACCCAGATAGCGGTTACCTTAATCGTAGAGGTAACCGAAATTCTTCGATACCGGTACCGTAATTTATACAGGTTTTCGGTCCCTGATTTATAGTCACCTTTTAGCGACAGTTTTACGTTTTATTAAAAGACACAATTTTACTGGAGAATCAAGTCGTTTTTTTTTACATCTCCCGCTGAAATACCTGATGAAATCTCGCACACTTACCTATGGTGTACCACGGATAATTAAATCGCACCATGTAAATCAGGGAGCAGTGGTGGCCTAGTGGTAACGCCCACGACTTACGAGTTGTAGCTCGTGGCGTTCTGTACTTTAGGCCTACCCACATGATATGAAGACGTGAGTTTTATTTTATTTTATTTATGTATGTATGTATCTAGGTAATTTTTCAGAAATTACGTTACACTCCCCCTTAAAAAGAGGAGGCCTGTGCCCCAGCAGTGGGAATATTATAGGCTGATTATGATGATGTTACATTACCTGTACCCGTCTATGGTCTATAATCGCACAATTAATATTATAGGCTGATTGTGATGATGTTACATTACCTGTACCCGTCTATGGTCTATAATCGCACAATTAATATTATAGGCTGATTGTGATGATGTTACATTACCTGTACCCGTCTATGGTCTATAATCGCACAATTAATATTATAGGCTGATTGTGATGATGTTACACTATCTGTACCCGTCTATGGTCTATAATCGCACAATTAATATTATAGGCTGATTGTGATGATGTTACATTACCTGTACCCGTCTATGGTCTATAATCGCACAATTAATATTATAGGCTGATTGTGATGATGTTACATTACCTGTACCCGTCTATGGTCTATAATCGCACAATTAATATTATAGGCTGATTGTGATGATGTTACACTATCTGTACCCGTCTATGGTCTATAATCGCACAATTAATATTATAGGCTGATTGTGATGATGTTACACTATCTGTACCCGTCTATGGTCTATAATCGCACAATTAATATTATAGGCTGATTGTGATGATGTTACATTACCTGTACCCGTCTATGGTCTATAATCGCACAATTAATATTATAGGCTGATTGTGATGATGTTACATTACCTGTACCCGTCTATGGTCTATAATCGCACAATTAATATTATAGGCTGATTGTGATGATGTTACATTACCTGTACCCGTCTATGGTCTATAATCGCACAATTAATATTATAGGCTGATTGTGATGATGTTACATTACCTGTACCCGTCTATGGTCTATAATCGCACAATTAATATTATAGGCTGATTGTGATGATGTTACATTACCTGTACCCGTCTATGGTCTATAATCGCACAATTAATATTATAGGCTGATTGTGATGATGTTACATTACCTGTACCCGTCTATGGTCTATAATCGCACAATTAATATTATAGGCTGATTGTGATGATGTTACATTACCTGTACCCGTCTATGGTCTATAATCGCACAATTAATATTATAGGCTGATTGTGATGATGTTACACTATCTGTACCCGTCTATGGTCTATAATCGCACAATTAATATTATAGGCTGATTGTGATGATGTTACATTACCTGTACCCGTCTATGGTCTATAATCGCACAATTAATATTATAGGCTGATTGTGATGATGTTACACTATCTGTACCCGTCTATGGTCTATAATCGCACAATTAATATTATAGGCTGATTGTGATGATGTTACATTACCTGTACCCGTCTATGGTCTATAATCGCACAATTAATATTATAGGCTGATTGTGATGATGTTACATTACCTGTACCCGTCTATGGTCTATAATCGCACAATTAATATTATAGGCTGATTGTGATGATGTTACACTATCTGTACCCGTCTATGGTCTATAATCGCACAATTAATATTATAGGCTGATTGTGATGATGTTACATTACCTGTACCCGTCTATGGTCTATAATCGCACAATTAATATTATAGGCTGATTGTGATGATGTTACATTACCTGTACCCGTCTATGGTCTATAATCGCACAATTAATATTATAGGCTGATTGTGATGATGTTACACTACCTGTACCCGTATATGGTCTATAATCTTAGTACTCAAGGGCTAAAATCGAATTTTAGGATCGCGATCGGCGATTTGCCGCTTTTAAGAAGCTAAATGCACATTGAGTCGCTTTGCGGAAGCTCGACACAGTGACTGAACGCTACACTCCGCACACTTTCGGATGCCGGTCGCATCGATTTAGCATCTGCGGAACACGACTCAATGTTGCACTAGATTATGACGAAGCTACACCCCTACTATGGATTCTAATGAAACTACACAGCTGCTTGCTTTATTGATAGAACGAAAATATCAATCGCGCTGAAGACGCTGTTGGTTACATCCAATATATAGCTTTTGTCAATCTGGGAGCTAGTTTATGACGAACAGATACACATCTAAGGAAGAGTATACTCGTATCAGCGGAAGAACGACTTGCAATAACCATTGCAAATCGGCAAACTATCAATTAATCGACTATCGATTGGCAATACTAACAGTCAATCCGATCCAGCATCGGAGCAGTCGCCAAAACGCACGATACCGATACTGCGTCTGAACGCAGGAAGTCATGAAATCAAAATGCAGCATCGATAGAATTTCTAAAACGTGCGATTTTAATACTGCGATGGAACGCAGAGAGTCGCCAAAACGCGACGCAGCATCGATACAATCGCAAAATCGCAGATCGCCGATGTTAAAAGGAGCGTGATGTGTGCTTTGGTTTTTAGAAAAACAAGTTATTATTTTATTTCGAGCAGTGGTGGCCCAGTGGCAAGGGTCGCGACTTACCGAGTAGTAGGTCGTAGGCTTGAACGCAGCTAGTCGCTTTACTTTGTGTAAATAATTTCAACACCACTGTTCTTAAAATGGTGAAGGTTAACATCGTACGGAAACCGGTGTGTACTAGACCTAAAAATTCGAAAACATGTGACATCTACCAACCTACACAAGGCCCGCGTGATGGGTTACGGCCCACTCCCTCTTGCTAAGAGCAGACTTGAGTCCTAGCAGTGGGAACATTATAGGCTGATTACCCCTACAAAGAATAAAATAATAATTTCTTTTACAACATTTCGTCATAATTTAAATTGTGCGATTATAGACCGTAGACGGGTACAGGTAATGTAACATCATCATAATCAGCCTATAATATTAATTGTGCGATTATAGACCATAGACGGGTACAGGTAATGTAACATCATCATAATCAGCCTATAATATTAATTGTGCGATTATAGACCATAGACGGGTACAGGTAATGTAACATCATCATAATCAGCCTATAATATTAATTGTGCGATTATAGACCATAGACGGGTACAGGTAATGTAACATCATCATAATCAGTCTATAATATTCCCACTGGGCACACGGGGCACAGGCCTCCTCTCTGTAAGAGGGAGTGTAACATAATTTCTGAAACAGCATACATAAATAAAATAAAACTCACGCCTTATTATCATGTGGGTAGGCCTAAAGTACAGAACGCATCTGCTACCATATTTACATACTTCTAAATAATGCTGCTTAAAAAAATACCAATTTCCATGATATTCACATTTAAAATAATGTTATAGAACGAGTGTTGTAATTCAACCTTCTACATTGCCGTCGAGTTTAAAAAAATATATCTATTTAATAAATAAATAAAATTAGATTTACGAATTATCATAAGAGTTATATCAAGTGAAGTCCATCGACAGTGTCTTAAACTACACCTCAGAGAGTTTAATTCACTCAAAACACAGTTTGAAGTAGTTCCGGTTATTCACCGTATGACGAAAGAGAAAGAAAGAAAAAAAAAAACGAGTACAGAGAAAACCTGATTATCCGTGGTACACCATTAGTGTGCGGGATTTCATCAGGTCTTTCAGCGGGAGATGTAAAAAAAAACGACTTGATTCTCCAGTAAAATTGTGTATTTTAATAAAACGTAAAACTGTCGGTAGAAGGTGACTATAAATTTGAACAATGAAATAAAAAAGTCATTAGCTGAAACACACGTAGCTGCACTAGTGCTCTGATGACTTTTGTAGGCGTTCCGCACAAACATACCTTTGGGCGTTGGACGCCTGTCTTTCAATCGGAATAGTCAGACTCGGGGTAGACAGGTAACGGACAAATCTTGCTGAATATCCTGCGGAGCAGGCCACTGGAGGTTTTGACATCTGCAACTCTAATCACGCCATCGGGTCCTGCACCCTAATTGCGTAACACACTATCAATCGGAATCTGAATCAATTTGAAGCATATTGATAATCCATTGCTTCATACGTTCGAAAAATTTGTTTGCTCAACACGTAAATAACGCAATGAATGTTGTTGAACTGTCTAAATGAAACCGATTCCCATTGATAAAGTGTTACGCAATTGCCCCACTGGATAAGTAGCGACAATCCGACCCATTTTCCACTTCAGAGGCGGCGTGTTGTCTTCCTTTAGATACATCAGGGAGTTCAGCTTCAGAGAACCCTTAGATGTGCGCCATTTCGTCCTGAGTTGGAGCTCCGATATATACTCCTTGCTCCATCTGTTCTAAAAATGTTGTCGGAGTTGTTCAATGCGTTAAAATCGAGTGAAACTGGCGGAAAGGTCATGGTAATCAGGTATCGGCAAAGATGTCAAAGTACGTCCAATAAAAAAATGTCCGGGTGTCAATGGTGCCAAGTCTTCAGGATTCGATGAAGTGAAGTCAGTGGTCTGGAGTTAAAAATAACATCTATTTGCACCAGCGGAGTATACCTAAAGCTGTTCATATGTTAGGTTACAAAGGCCCAGCACCTTGACTAATGCTTGTTGACTTGACACCAGCTTCCGCAAGGGCAGCAAAATGAGGAGAGTATGCAGAAATGAAGTTAAACATTCATTCCCTTTTTAACCACCTCCTCAGATAACGAGTCGGAATTAGTGTTAAGAAATGTTGATAGGTCCTTGTACGAGTATGCACCAACAAACGATGTGCCGTTATCGAAAAATATATTAACCGGTTTACCCCTGCACGATATGAATCTCTTTAACGCCATGATAAAAGTATTGCTCGTTAAATCACCGACTAGTTCAAGGTGTATTGATTCTGTCGTAAAAAAAAACAAAAATTGCGTTATCTAGGTACTTTCACAAATTTACAAGTACGACCTTGTCGAACAGCAGACTGTATTGGGCTCGCTTAATCTAAGCCAATATTTTCAAAAGGGAAACCTCTAGCTAGAAGTCGCTGGCCGTGGTAAATTACACATGATCGGTGTGACGGTTTGACATTTAAAACGACAGCAACGCACACACCTACGGTAGCACAACCTGGCTAGATTGCGACCTCGTATGTGCCAGTATGTATCTCGTATAGAAGCTAACAGCAACTGGGGCCCAGAGTGAAACAACCGTTTGTGTTCATACTCAAATAGTAATTTTGTAAAGTGACTAGCTTCTGCCCGCGACTTCGTCCGCGTGAAATTTTTTGTTTCCCCGACCCACCCCGTCGTATCGCATCGCCTGCCTGCGCTATTACGTCGTTTTCGTTTAGCGAAAACTTCTGACTTTTTTCTTTTTGCTCTACTCCTAAGGGTCTTAGCGTGATGTTCAATAGCCTATAGCCCTCCTCAAGAATTGGGCTATCAAATGCAAAAATATTTTTATAAATCCGACCGATACTTCCAGAGATTTCAAACAAACTCTTCAGCTTTATTATTAGTATTATTTTAAAAGTATGATATCTTCTAAGATATTCATTGAAATCAAATAATGTCAAGGGCAATTTTGTTCAAAATTAAATGCTTGTGATGAATAAAGTATTTATTTGGTTATGGGTTCTTATCATGTTTATAAAAACACCTTCGCAAATAATGTATTATTTTAGAACAAATTTGATTACCTACCATAAAAAAGGTTATATTTGAGTCAAACTTAAACGATAGACTTATTTTTTGCTATCGTGGACTTTTTTTTTAGAACTTGAAGGGGAACAATTCCGTTATACATCATTTTTGCGGAACTCAGCGTACGCAACGGATACTCTTAACAGGAATGATTTTAACCGATTTTTGCAACATTTTTCAATGATAGTCCACTCCTATTGATTGTAGGGCAATGTTATATAGCCTATATCATCAGATTGAAAATCGTTTGGGATGTGTGCATTAGATTGACTCAAAAGATATTATACCATTTTTCGAGTTAATCAAGCCACGCAGTAAAATCCTCTCCTGTAAAATTAAATACCCCTTTTCACCCAGGATTTTCGAAAAACCCTGATACACGTTATTCTTTATTTTTGGTCTTCAGTATAAATACTGAGTCTCGACTTAATCGGACCGCACGTGTAAATTCTTCCATACAAATGTTGACACCCCCCAATCCCCCTTTAGGGGGTAATTTATAAAAGCAAAAAATGCCAAACTTCATAATTTACTTAGGTAAGTATTCGTGCCAAGTTTTAAGTTTATTAACCAAATGTATATAAGATTTTTCATACAAACTGTATCACCACTTTTCACCCCCACAGGGGTAGAATTTCTAAAAATCGTTTAGAATATGTTCATTACTTGACTTACAAATTATTTATACCAATTTTAGAGTTAATCAAGCGACGCAGTAAAATCCTGCTCTGAAAAATTAGCTACCCCTTTTTTCCCTGTTAGGGGTAGATTTTCGAAAACCCTGATACACGTTATTCTTTATTTTTGGTCTTAAGTATAAATATTGAGTTTCGACTTAATCGCACCACACGTGTAAATTATTCCATACAAATGTTGACACCCCCCAATCCCCCTTTAGGGGGTTGTTTATAAAAGCAAAAAATGCCAAACTTCATAATTTACTTAGGTAAGCATTCGTGCCAAGTTTCAAGTTTATTAACCAAATGTATAAGATTTTTCATACAAACTTTCATCCCCTATTTAACTCCCTTTGGGGTTGAATTTCGTAAAACCCTTCCTCATTCCTTGTCTACATTACAAAAGGAACCTTTTTGCAAAATTTCAGCTTTCTAGGTCCAAGGGTTTGGGCTGGGCTTTGATGAGTCAGTCAATCAGTCAGTCAGTCAGGACTTCTCTTTTTATTTATATAGATGTATTGTAAAAAAAATGTTCATTTTTTATCTTAAGGTAAATCCGAGTTTTGTAATCGACCTCTAACACGCATTATTTTATAGTTGTTCAGAAAAACGTTAAATTTCAATAAAGCACTTTTCTTTGGTAATTGATTATTATTAAGTACAACTTGTGTTCACTAAAATACTCGGTTTGACATAATCGAATAATCAAATTTAAAGAATTTTGTAGTTCATCATTACTTAGGGGACCATAAACAGATACTGAAAAATTACAATGAAAAAATAGAATTGATTCTAGTCGCCCCTTCCAAAAGGTAGTTTTCGTATGGAGAAGAATGGGCAAAAAACTTCACCATTACTCTTTTAAAATGTTTTACAAGGTTTTGTATAAATTTACTGTATAATTATATGTGAAGACGGTGCACCTAGAATAAAATTGGTCTACCACAAAAGGTAAAAATAATTAAAAATAAAGCAATGACGTAAATCAATTATATGATAGATACATGGTGCTCATATATTTACAAATAGTGTAAAATTTTCCTAGAATTTTGACAAGTGTGTGAGTTACATTAGTCAAAGAATGTAAGAAACAATGTCATAAAAATTAAAAAAAAAACAATAAAATAAATTAGTAACCAGTTTGATTTTGTCTAGACCAGAGGTTCTCAAACTTATTTTATCCACCGCCTACTTTGAGAATTTTTCTTATAGTGTCCCTAATAATTTTTACTCACCATCTGTCGCGAATCTGAAACAGCTATTGCCACGATGACTTATATTTAAATGAGTAATATTATATAGTCTTAAGATAGGATATGTAATTTTATCTGGGTCTTCTATTGCCCCCTGAAAGTCTGTAGCGCCCACGAGGTGGCGTTATAGACCACTTTGAGAACCTAGGGTTCTAGACCATAGGTTCTACTGAAGACTTACACCAAGTCAAATCAACGCGTAAACTATTTGGAACTGTCATCATCTTGTCATAATCGTCATTATCCAATAAGGCTAGATATTTGGCCCGCTGGGCAAGCAGCTGTCAGGGTACCTACGTGGTGAGCAAAAGCACATATTTTCGATACGTGACAAGATGTTGCGTCTTTTTTTTTAAAGGGAGATCTAGGGTCATGTTTTTAGATTTAAAAAAAAGCCTAAAAACTGATAACATTGGCTTGGTACCAGTGAACTCTTCTCATAGTTTTATTACAAATCGTAAGTTCACTAGGCACTTAATGCTTCTATTAATGTTATTTAAGCATTCCCTATATCTGTCTCCGAATCAAGTTTCATTTAAGTAGAATGGACTGATTTAAAACCTCGAGATCGCAAAAAAGTAGTAACCGGTTTCATAAGTTTTGTAAAAGCATGAGGAGCCGAGCTAAATCAAAAAGGTAAAACCAAAAATTCGTATAGAATATTATCAAAATAAAATCTCAAAAACTTTACATGATCATTGTGGATAGGTATCAAAAAGTATGATTCTTTCAAGTCCAAGTTAGCCTTTAGAATTGAAGCGGCTTAACTAAACATTTTAAGAAAATTACTTTAATATTGTATTAAAGTCATTTTCTTAAAATATTTAAAAAAATACTTTGATACAATAAAAATGAATTTGATACAATGTATCAAAATAATTTTCATATTTTAGTTAAGCCACTTCAATTATAAAGGTGCGATTATAGCAGTTAAGCGCCATTAATTTGAAAGCTGTCCTAACATCTTCCATCTTAAAATGGCTAACATCGACAAATTTATTTAATTTCTTTAAATGAAGAATTATATGTTTTTCACTAAGTATTACTTTTATTTCACTAAGTATTTTTTTTGGTGAATTCTGTTATTTTTTGTGATTTTGTGTTTCATTGTACATTTGGTGAGTTGCAAATCTGGTGAATCTGGTTAGTTGAGTATCTGGTGAGTTGAGAATCTGGTGACTAGCTCATGAGGGGATAAAAATACTACTTAGATACAAATTGATCGCGGGTTTTTTTACGTACGACATTTCTTTGCAACAAACGATGAAATTCTTGTTTAATTTATAAAACCTGTCGTCTTTCGAGAAAGATAATTTTTTAATCATACCCGGATGTTGTACAGGATGCTTAAAAAAAGGGAATTCTATAACCAGAAATGGTCTCAATGATAGTTTTGACATCAGTAAACCTTTTTCCAAGCTTCAATATAATACCTTAAGCGACCAGCATGAGAATATACCTGAGAAGTTACTGCTTCTGTACAAAAATAATGCATTTTAAACCACAACCAATAAACATAACAATGTGGGTAAAGGGATCAATTTGCCCTCCTATGAGAGGATCGTTTTAGCCCAAATGCATAACTCTATAAAAACATCAAATCATAACCTCGTGGTATTCATTTACAACAATGATTTTTGCTGATTATATTGTTAAATAACATAAAGAGGGGCTTGTGGCTAAGTAATAACAGCCGCACGGGTCGATGGATCAGGTTAAGCCAAGCTGGCCACGGTTGGGGCTTGCCTGTGGATGGGTGACCATTTTTGCATACCAAGACCCCTCCGTGCCTCAGAAAGCACGGTCCCGGCTGTCATTCGTGGATCTTTGACAGTCGTTATGGATCGTCAGTAGCCTGAAAATCTGACAAACAGTCCTTACCAAAGGGTATCGTATTACCCAGTAACGAATACGAATACGTTGGGAATGACTAGGTATGCGAATGTATTATTTGGTTTATTAGGTCATTACAATCAAATTTACTGTGACAAATCTTGTATAGGAACGATTGATCAAGATACAGTCTCCTTTCTTTAAGAGTTGACAGGGAAAATTTATATAGAAGAGTGTGATATGGTGACCACCTCTTAAATAGTTTATAGTTAAGAAACTTAAGATATTTACGTTGTACTGATTCCAATTGGTCACTGTATTTATTGTAGAAGGGGTTATTTATATTTAATTCTCTTTTTGGGTAAATGAGAGGGCATGATATTTGGGTAGACTGATAAAGAGCTTATTGTTGTTACAGTATGTATATAATCTTTCTAGGTCCATTTGAAAAAGTAGACAGTCTTATATATTCTTTCAAGATCTGTAAATTTTTATATCATCCGCATACATTAAAAAAATTGAGCTGATAAAACATTGTTTAATGTCATTAATAAACATAATGAAGAGAAGAGGGCCTAAAATGGATCCCTGTGGTACGCCAGATAACAACTATAGGGTCTGATTCGTAACCATTAGCGACAATTTTATGGGTCCTGTTATAAACATGAAACAAACCATCTAAGCAAATCGCCACGTATTCCGTTGAAAGCTATTTTTTCTAAAAGCAGTGCATGATCCACATGAACTTTTTGATCCAATGTTTCAAATAAGTAGTTGGTAAATAAACACTAACAAATTAGTTGCTGTTGAACGATGTTTGACGAAACCATGTTGCTCGGGTAAAATAAGCTGTTATATGTACACGTGTATGTACACGGCACCATGCAAAAACCCTAGACAAAGTAGAGACAATAGTAGTGGGGTGATAGTCTACATTGTTCTTGTCACCAGTCTTATAAACAGGAGTTATATACGCACGTTTCCAAATTGCAGGAAAAACACCCTCACGTAAACATTTATTAAAAACTAGCTTTTGCCAGCGACTTCGTCCGCGTGGAATAATGACTTCCGGAAATTGAGGCACTAACTCTCATAGAGTTTAACCGATGTGCTCTTTCTTCTGCCGATTCTTGAGAACGCGTATTTCTCATTCAACGCGTTTGTCAAGACAATAGCGGGCGGACGCCGGCGTCCGCTTGGGGCTTGAATAACTAAAAATATATAACTACGTCTAATATATAAAATAATATATAATAAAACCTACTTCACTTAAAACTAAATACCTATAACTACTATAATTAATAATACCTATACCTATAATTAATAAAAGTACCTACGCTTTTACCTACTTAATATTAAAAAAAACTGAACATAAATTAACCAAAACTTACCTACTACTAACTAACTACTACTAACCTATTACTACTTCATCTAAAAAGAAATCCTGTTTTCCCAACATTTCCCTTCACTGCTCTACTCCTATTGATCATAGCGTGATGAAAAGTATACTATAACCTGCCCAGGAGTATGAAGAACAATTGCACCAAGTTTCGTTGAAATCCGTCGAGTGGTTTTTGTTTCTATAACGAACATACAGACAGACAGACAGACAGACAAAAATTTTACTGATTGCATTTTTGGCGTCAGTAACGATCACTAATCACCCGCTGATAGTTATTTTGGAAATATATTTCATGTACAGAATTGACCTCTCTACAGATTTATTATAAGTATAGATAGATTATATTATAATGCAATATACATTATACAAGCTATCGCATGTTCTTATAAGAAAAGCTGGGAGGTAAGCCGTCAGGTCCGGCACCTTTAGAGGAATCTAAAGATTTTAAAGCCGTACGTACAACTTACAACAAGATGAGCTATTTGCATAGCGATCAAATGGTTGGCATTTAACAGGGTCTAAAGTAGAAGGATCGTAGACAGAAGGAAAGGAAGATGAAAATAGATTGCAAATGTCTATGGGGTCATCTGAAGAAACATTTCTGAAATACGTACTAGCCGGATAGTTAGCATTTCCATTTCTAGACAAGATGTAGAACCCGAAATGCTTTATATTCTCGGCAGTAGTGTCTTCGACCAACTCAATGGTACAGTTAGACAATGTAAAGTAGTCAGATTGGTTATTGTACTTTTTCTATCTTATTCAAGCCCGTCCTTTTATTTTAAAGATTCTTATGAGAGAGTGTGTAAACCAGATAGGAAAACTTGAGTTTCCTATTCTAGTCAGCGGAACATGTGACTTGATAATACCGTATCATTATGTCTCATAAAAGACGTTAACAGCTTGATCAGAGTCAAGGTGAGATAGTATCAAGTTCCATTTAATTTTACTCAGGTCAAAATTTATACTGTCGTAATAATTAGTTTATAAAAGTTATGTCTACGGACCGAGCGGTATTTTAATGGAGAAAACACTGGATGATGACCATAGAGGTCAAGCAGAGCATTGCATGATATGGACTGGCAGTCAACATTTGAGATAAACAAGTATATGATCTAATTTGTTTTTGTAAAATTGAATTGTTATCCAACAATTAAATTAATGAAATTGAATAATATTCGTCCGATTGTGTTCGAAACTTGTGTGATTAAAGGGTGAAGTGTTGAATCCCGAAGATACCACCGTGTTCTTGGGCATAACTTGGGCATATATTGAGTACTAGCTTTTGCCAGCGACTTCGTCCGCATGGAATAATGACTTCCGGAAATTGAGGCACTAACTCTCATAGAGTTTAACCGATGTGCTCTTTCTTCTGCCGATTCTTGAGAACGCGTATTTCTCATTCAACGCGTTTTTCAAGACAATAGCGGGCGGACGCCGGCGTCCGCTTGGGGCTTGAATAACTAAAAATATATAACTACGTCTAATATATAAAATAATATATAATAAAACCTACTTCACTTAAAACTAAATACCTATAACTACTATAATTAATAATACCTATACCTATAATTAATGAAAGTACCTACGCTTTTACCTACTTAATATTAAAAAAAACTGAACATAAATTAACCAAAACTTACCTACTACTAACTAACTACTACTAACCTATTACTACTTCACCTAAAAAGAAATCCTGTTTTCCCAACATTTCCCTTCACTGTTCTGCTCCTATTGATCGTAGCGTGATGAAAAGTATACTATAACCTGCCCAGGAGTATGAAGAACATTGTACCAAGTTTCGTTGAAATCTGTCGAGTGGTTTTTGTTTCTATAACGAACATACAGGCAGACAGACAGACAGACAGACAGACAGACAAAAATTTTACTGATTGCATTTTTGGCGTCAGTAACGATCACTAATCACCCGCTGATAGTTATTTTGGAAATATATTTCATGTACAGAATTGACCTCTCTACAGATTTATTATAAGTATAGATAGATAAAAATGCTTGGGATTGAGCTGCTCCAATACATTTACACAGTGAATCTTGTTTTGTTTTTTTTTCTTACTATTTATTTTATTTATTTATTTGTTTGAATATTTTTTCCAGAAATAAAATCATTTATTGTGAGAAAAAATTGATTTTAAAAATTGCATGTAGGTACAGATTTCAGTGCGCAATTAAATTCACTTCAAATGTCGTTACATAATGTCGTGATTACTAGCAAGTCTTTTCTTATAGGCAGCATCCGTTTTTATGACAAGTTGCCGAAGCCGGTTACAGATCTTAGCGATGGAAAGTTCAAAACTCTCATCAAATGTGTCCTTATCAAAAAAGCATATTATAAGATTAAAGACTACGTTGAAGACAAGGTAGTTTGGCAATAATTCCTTCTGCATTTATGTTGCTTCCCTGGCACCTCATTAACGGCATAACTACGTAATTGTCTATTAACTGCTCTCAAATTACGATGTTTACATACTTCTTTATTTATTATTTGACATTATGAATAGACAATTCAAATTTTTCAACTCTTTATTAGTGGTGGTAATGGCAATCTTATCACTTGCTTTTAATAGGTTTTTATATTATTTATTTAACCTTTTGATAGATTCTTTTATATTTTGTAAATGTGAGGACTTTGTAAGCCAAGTAAGACTTTAGATCTGTAGACCATTTTGTATTTTATCAGGGACTTTGTACTTGTTGACAGGCCTACGCTGTCCTCCCAAACCTATTGTAATTTGAAAACTGTATAAACCAATTATTTTTAAAACAGTAACCGTGGAGTTTCTTGTTTTTCTCCATATGAAACGACCAATTGGAACCGTGCACTTAGCTTCTGACGTTTCATAAGTGCCCATGTAGGTTTATCTATATATATATAAAAGGAGAAACTGACTGACTGACTGACTGACATATCAACGCAGAGCCGAAACTACCAGAACTAGGAACGTAAAATTTTGCATACGGCTTCCTTTTATTATGTAGGGGAGCAATAAGATGAGGTTTTTGGAAATTCGACCTTTAAGGGGGTGAAAAGGGGGGATTTTGTTTGTATGAAAAATCTTATTGCTTGAGTTAATAAACTTGAGATTTGGCACGAATACACGCAAACGAAGTCGCGGGCGAAGTGCTAGTGTGAAATAAATATTTTGATTTTGAATTGAGGCAATCAAAAAAGTCGCGTTTTATGAAATTTTTACGCAAAAAACGTACCTACTGTAAATGGTCCATAAAAAAAGTCAGGTGACTAGTATCCGCAACCAGTGTATTGTGTTAGTTATCAATAATGAACGTGGGAGAATAACAATATGGGTTCCGCACTGATAGAACAGTTCTAGAGATATTTTTATTAACCTTATAGATAGTATCTTTTCATAAAACGTAAAACTATTCCTTTTTTATTCACTACTAGCTTAGGCCTCATAATTATGAATTAAGGATTGTGTACTTTTTGTATCCTACACTTTTGACTAAAATGGGGATTTTAATCAAAACATATTTGTATCTTACATTTTGCCAGAATTTTTGCAAAGTTTTTTCGAAAAAGGGCTAACTCTGTGACAGGATTCGGCTGAACATGGAGAGTGATCTTGTAATAGCTATGCAATTCCGACACAGAACACTAAAAACTAGTTTAAAAATATATTCAATTACCTACTATAAAATAAAAGTGTTTCACCTGTATACAAGCATTCTACATTCAAATTCGAAATGTTTCTAATGGTGTTAATTTTAATATGGTGCGCGGTGTTTGCATTATGGTGGTTCATGAAACCGCGTCGTCCCTCGCCTCCAGAGTATCCTGGTGCATTGCCGATCATAGGACACGGACATCTGTTTTTGGTAGACGCTTTACGTAAGTCATTATAATATATTATTATCACCGTTCGACCTTTACTAAGGCCCAAAAATAAGCAATGTGATTCGCAAAAACAAATTTAAACCGGCTCTCTCGGGTATATTATATTTATTATGGTCAGCTGCTATGTTACGAGTATAAGGTACCCACAAAAGAGAAGAGCAGCTACAAGATGGTGGAATGTTATGGCAGATAACTGCTTTGTAGTGTCAGCATGTCTTTGAAATTTTGACATAATGACAGTTATTATAAGTTATGTAATTGTGGTTGGTCATCATAAAATTCTTTGTGGACTGGTGCTAAATTGTATGAAAATGTAAAAATGAAAATGTATTCAAAGTTAAATTAATAGTTTATTCATTTAGCCGTCAAAATCAACCGTCTTGGTAATACCAGTCACACGAAGGCCATGTCGCAGTCACAACACAACCAAAACTCACTAGCGGCAATTATAGCCATTTCGCAAAGATAACGTTACGTCGACAATTTTATTTGATATTTATTTATCACAACGCAACTGCAAGAAACTGCAGCGATACTGTAACCATTGCTTGCCCACATTTTGTCACTGCAAAGTGGTATGGTTGTGGTACGTCTGATCGGGTCCTTAAGAATTGCTTTCACGGGCAACTAAATTACGCGGTAATAATATTAGGTCGGGGCAAAAGTATTTTCGTAATTTCATACAAAAAAAAAAAAAATTGTTTTAGGTTTAATTTTTTATTTATTTATAATATTTATGTGCCGTTTCGACCGATCGATGACTTGTTGCCATCTTGTGGGCAATGCCATGATCCCATTGCTGTAGAAGTTTTGAGATTTTTTATCAAAAAAATCTGACAGGTAGTTTTCACAGTATTCTTTTGAGGTTAACTTTATGCTTCCTAAAGAGTTTTGAAGTGACCGAAACAGGTGGGAATCTGATGGAGCACGATCAGGGCTATACTGAGGATGCATCCACACATCCCAGCCAAAATCTCTCAATTTTTGCTGAGTGGCTATAGATGAGTGCGGTCTGGCGTTGTCGTGATGAAACACCACGCCCTTCCTATTCACCAGCTCCGGCCGGTTTTTCTCAATAGCTTCTTTTAACCTCATCAGTTTTGACAGTAGAGGTCAGAATCGATAGTTTTACCCGGCGGCAAAAGCTCATAGTGGACGATTCCTTTCCCATCCCACCAAACACACAGCATCACTTTGTTTCGAGTCAGGCCGGGCTTTGCCACGGTCTGTGGGGCTTGCCCATGCATCGACCACGATCTTTTTCGGACATCCTTATCGTAAGTGATCCATTTTTCATCACCCGTAATCAACCGTTTAAGAAATGGGTCGGAATTATTACGTTTCAACAAAGAATCGTAAATGGAAACACGTTGCATTAAGTTTCTCTCAGTGAGATCATGTGGTACCCAAATATCAAGTTTTTTCTTGTACTCAGACTTTTGTAAATGCCGTAAAACTGTTTTGTGATCAACATCCAGTTCTTCAGCAATATCATAACTACTAATATGTCGATCTTGCTCCACTTTTTCAAAAATGGCACTGATTTTATCCGTGACAGGGCGTCCAGAGCGAGCTTCATCCTTCACACTAAAATTTCCTGACTTGAAACGCTTGAACCACATTTGTGCTACTGGTATTGATACCGCATTAGGTCCGTAAACCGCACAAATTTTATTCGCGGCGTTCGTCGCATTTTTACCTTTTTTGGAATAAAATTTTAAAAGGTACCGAATTTCTTCGTCACATACGTTCATCTTGCTTGCTTGAAAAACAATTGAGAAATGGCGGGAACTAGTTTTTTTTTTATTTATTGCATCTCTAAAATGTCAACGTTTAATAGTATTAAAACCAGCCAGTTACATTCAGTACTGCCAAAGAGGTTTGATTACTAACAATAGATTCAAAATACGAAAATATTTTTGCCCCGACCTATTAGAACTAAAATTGGCAATGAAGTCTACAACGTCAATTTACTGCTATAATGTATCCAGATTGTATAGAAATTGAGCAATTTAAGCTGTCTAAGTAAGCGGCCCGTTACGTCAAAGTAATTTTTCTGCCACAGGAGTGGCTGTAATTTAAAAATATATATATAGAAATATACAGGGTGCATTTGATATCATGGGCATTATTTTAACCTAAGGTACTACTTATGATACTAATTGCATTAGGGCTACTATTACGCAAATCAAAAATATTATTAATGCAAGTATGGAAAACCTTAAAATGTAGTAAGTCATACAAAGTATCAAATTAGTTGCGCTTCTCGATAGCAAATGCGTAGGTACACTACGCCGTACGCGCGTCATTGGGCGTGAATTCTTTGACCCCGCCCGACTCACGTGACATTCGTAAGTTGCCAATGAATTGATTCATAATAAATTCCAATTTTCCCTTCGTACTTTGCCGGCTTAGGACGGTCAAAACTACGTCAACTAACATACATTAAAAAAAAACATTTACGTACCTAGCTTGTGGATTGTTTTGAAAAAACCTTATTTGTCGGTAAAGTGACAGAGGGTAAACGGGTGCTCTTCCACGAGCTTGTGCATGTGCTGGCACGTGAAAAGACGAAAAATCCAACAGGTTCTGAGTGGTTCTGGTGGAATGAGACCCCGTGAAGGAATAGGGTCGTTCGGGTAGCGCCGATGGAACATTTCACGAGTTCATACTAAATTTCTTGCGCGATCGTAAATTACAACCATTTGTGGGTATTGTTGGTTGGTGTACCTAGCCTGCACATTACGCGGTCGAGGCATCGTGTACACAAACACACACACAACACAAAACTACTACACTAACACTTAATACACTGCAATCCAAGCACCGTATGCCGCGAGCGGCGAGTACGGCGATTACGTCACGGGATCAATAAATCAATTACGCGTCAATGCACCTGCGCAGTCGTTATGACACTGGTTCCGGGTTCGTGACTTCGTGTTGCGGCGGGAAGCATACCCCGCGCGGGGGTGATATTCGTATTTTTGCGAGTGAGGGAGTGGGACGGAGAGAGTTCAGGGAATCCCGCCGGACGGAATGTCTTGTAGCCCATTGTTATTATTACTTGTAAGGAAAAACCCGCGCGCGCGCAGGTGATGTTTGTTTACATTTCGCTTTGCGCTGTACTGCGCTTTAAGATTTTGATATTTCAACAATTATTGGCGTTAACGAAGTATTTTGTTTTAATTACTTTAAGTGTTTATTTGCAATAATAAGCCTTGTGCAATTTGACTTACTACATTTTTAAGGTTTTCCTTACTTGCATTAATAATATTTTTGATTTGCGTATTAATAGCCCTAATGCAATCAGTATCGTGAGTAGTGCCTTAGGTTAAAATAATGCCCATGACTTCGATTCCACCCTGTATATATATATTTTTTATATATAGAATATATTATATATATATATTTCTGTTTATATTTTGTAGATCGGAATGAAAAAGTTTATAGTGGATAAGACACGAGTTTAAAACAGAAGATCTAGCGGGGGATCCAGGGGGGGTGGAGGGGGGGGTCAGGGGATTAGACCGGAATAACTCAAGGGCACGGAAGTTCCGTGCTTGTATTTAACTACTGATGATAGTGAGATAAATCGCGGATTTTCTTTTCAACCAGATTTTATGTAAAGCCTTAGTTAAGTAAATTATCTAAAGACAATATAAAAAGTTTTTTATGATCTTTTTAAAAAAGACAGTTTACAAAGTGGTTCAGCTTAGAGTGTAACACCTATTAACACATTTTTTATCTGTTTTTCATGGGATTCCAGAAATGTGGCAGACGGAAAAAAAGATGTTTCACTTCTCTTTAGAGAATGGTGGAGTTATGGAAATACGGTTGGGCCCGCAACCTTTATATGGTAAACTTATGAGCACTTTATTTTGATTATTAGATACCTACATGGTACTAAAACCATGTATTTAATAAGAATTAATATTATAGAATCCTGAGGTAAAAGCATCTGGACAATAATAATAATAATTGAATTTAAAGTAATATTTCATTCCGTAAAGTGTTTTAATTTATTATATAAATTTCATAGATTCAGAGAGAATGTTGCCTTAAATAATATTACTAAAATATAAGTGAAAATGTTCAGTTTCTTTTACATTTCTCCTTTCGCAGGTCTGCTGGAAGAAATTTCTTAAAAAATAAGCAGCACCTTTGTATTCAATACTAATATGTCGTATCTGTATCCTTTTTCTGTGTTTAATATTTAAATTAAAAAAAAAAAGTAGATGTTACCAAACTTGCGGAAAAATAGCTCAAACTTTAAGAAGCAATTCCAATACATACGCAGTTGCTACATGGGAGTAGTTTGAGTTTTTTTGTAATATTTTGCACTCATTAATTGATTTTAATTACTGTTGCAGTGATAACAGACATAGAGGACTGTCAAAAAATAGCCAACACTTGCTTGGATAAACTATATGTTTACAACTTTGGAAAAGATTTGTATGGTAGAGGACTGGTCACAGCACAAGGTAATGTATGTTACATCTAGTGGAGTTGTTGATTCTTGGGAAAAAACAACCAAACTAAAACAACAGGCAATTCATGTGAATGCACCTACTTTACACCTCTACCTATAACTTCAAAGGCTACGTTTGCGGTGTAATGGTCTAGGCATTATCATCTTTTTCACAATCCAAGTTCTTTTTTCATACTGTTTTTAGCTAAGAAAATACTGCATGACTTTGTGTGTATAAAATACCCGTCTTTATACAAGTCCGACGCATATTTAGTATTACCCCATTTACGTCATTATTATGTTTACTTTTGTTGGTTACTAACTTCTGCCCGCGACTTCGTTCGCGTGTCAGTCGTAAGACACCACAATATACTAAGGTAACAGCCACATTTTTATAAAACTTTCTGGTCTCAGCGTCAGCAGCAAAAAGTATGAAGAGAATCAGAACTTGTGATGCTCAACAAATGGCTGACGTACAGTTGTCCGTGTGAGACGTAGGTCGTCCTTTTTTTTTTTTGTGGATTGGAAATCATCAAATGACCCCCCCCGCTCTGGGTGGAGCAGAAGGCCCTTTTAGCCCTTTGTGTTCCGGGGTAGCGGTAACCCTTTCGGACAATCCCGCTGCCCCGGCAGGCTTCGGCCCTTACGGGCCCCTTCCTTAATGCTGACATCTATTTGAGGCACGCGTGGAGCACGTACGCGACGTCCGGCACGGGCCTGGTCCTGATCGGACGGAGGGTTACCCATTACTCTCCGCCCGCAGGCCCGCGCCTACGGTGGCCGGGAGTCGTCACGCGGCTCCCGACGCCCGGAGCGTCTCCCGCGGCGGCTGGGACGTGAGGCTCTCTCCTTCAGCCGTCCCGCCACCTCCTTCGCTAGCATGACTGCTTCGCAGAAGGAGGTGACTGCCTCCCACTCCTTTTCGCCCCGGACCATGGCTTGAACCAGAGCCGGGCGCGAGAACGTAGGTCGTCCTGAGGTCGACACCTTATAGTCTTCAGTAGTTATTTCCCATTGCTTGCGAAGTTTTTCGTTTTTAGCAAATTAATGAGCACCTGCTTTCCTGCACATACTTACTTCCTAATGGCACAACACTGACACACCGACTGATGCATTCTTACAGATTATTTCTGACAAACAGCTATCACTAATATAATATTATAAAAGTAGATTGTAAACGCAGGATTTCTCAGTAACGGTCATGTAACCAAAGATATTTATTTTTATTATAACCAACAAACTATCGTAGGTTTATTAATACAACAAAATTTAAGTAAGGAAGCATAAAAAATATCAATTAAATTGATGGGAATTGAACAAAGGTTTGCAAAGCAGTTGTCGAATTTTTAAATTACATATTTGCTTTGTTGCAAGTTAACTAAATAGCCGAATATTGTCATGATTGACTGCTTAGCTCTTTACAGGTATTTCAGGATGATTATCATTTAAAAGGTTAAGTTATATCGTTATTTACTATATTCTTTACCTATGCAACCCAGAGAAGTAATAGAATAATTAGACTGTTGTCCTAAACTGGTATAATATTGTGTTCTCTCTCATCTCAGTCTCATTTCCTACGAAATGTTTGGGATTTTTTTTTGCGATTTCTGACTTTTTTAGTTTTAATTCTTTTAAAAAACAAGATCGATTTTTATCAAATATTTTTTTTTTTTGTGAAAATTGCCCATTTTTGTGCTGTCTATAATTTTCTTCCATAATCTGTGAAGTCTCCTAAGACCGTTTTATTATAGCAACAACAGTTAAGGTGCCACTATTCGGGTTCACGGTCCGGGAGGGTAACTATTACTCAACTGTTTCCGGTCGAAGTGGAGGTGCTTGGAGTAGGCCAGTGTCCAGCAGTGGACGTCTTTCGACTGAAATGATGATGAAGATAGAAGATATAGATGTTCCTCTTTTTAGCAATAACATGGAAGCCACACCGTAAGCTACTAAATCCAGCATTCAACCAGCAAATACTGAACACGTATGTGCAAGAATATAGCAAACAAGCAAGACGTCTTGTTTCTGAATTAGCTCCTGAAGCAGGAAAAGATCCATTTGACGTGATACCATACTTGTTAGATAATGTACTTAGAACTGTATACAGTAAGTATTTTTGAATATATTTTCATTGTGAATTTTGCAAACAAACTTGGAGGCCAATCCTCGTAATTTGAAACGTTCAAAATCTAGTCGCAGTATCATCTCGGCGACAAATAAATGTCAAAAACTTGTCAAAATGTAGGGAAAATAGAGGTATTTTTGACAGATTGAGACTGAGATCAGATTGTGAACGTTCGAATTGCCCCTCTGATGCATTACCAGAGGCACCACAGATGCATTGCGGCCAGGGGGCCCGACGTGGCTAACTGGCTATTCCGAATGTCATCATTGCTCAGAATGATTAAATAAAGGAAAAATAACGCTATGTGTTCTATTCACAGAAACAACGATCGGAGTTAAATCTTACGACAAGGAGGAGGAGGAGACTCTTAAAAACTATGCCAATGGAACTGATGATTTTTTCGCTTTGCTCGCGAAAAGATTTTCAACAGTTTGGTTGCATTTGCCATTTATATTCAATATGAGTACTACGAAGAAGAACCAAGATGAAGTTATAAAAACTTTGAAAAACATAACGCAGACGGTGATTATTTGAAAAATTAAAAAAAATATATAATTAATTTATTTTTAATTAATTATTTAATTGGTATTTAAATTAGTTAATACATTTTATTCTGACTTATAATAACGTAAATATAAACAAAACAAATAATACTTACTTGTGGACCACGCAATGTTTGTATTTATATCTGCAAAATTAATGTCGCACCTATTCATACTCTTTAAACGTGTACCCTTTATTCAGATTATCACAAAACGTAAATCAGAACTGAAACAAAACATTGCTTCAGACTCTATACTAAAGGAGGCCACACCAGGTAAAGAAATATGAAGTTCTACGTAATAGGTCTATTATTAAATATTTATTACTTAACTAACTGTTATATAATACTAATAATGTAAAGGTTTTGTAGTACACGAGGAACCTAGAAAGTATACATCATTAATAGCATGGTGTAAGTACAGACGCCGGCACATCAAGCTACCCGAGACTCAAATCTTCCCAATCAACATTGAACCTTATACTTTAGCAATAAAATTGAAAATCTATTAAAGAAATGTGACAGATTGTAGTAGCTTGATGTACTGGCGTCTCTACAATGAATCGTTGGGCGATTCGCTGCTCTCTTAGCTAGATTACTGAGTAATCTGTATTTAGGAGAGAAAAGCGACAACTTGCCATGACGTCGGTCTAAAGACGTCGCAAGCACGACTACTAATCGTGATTCGTAGTGATCCCAGATCTAAGACCCGAGTTCGGGCTAAGTATTACTAATATCATTGGGGTATAACCGTATGAAAGCAAAATAAATCATTTCAGGTTACAAGTCAGTCTTAGATCAATTACTGGAAGGAGGTTCAAAACAAGATACCTTCACGGATGAAGAGATCAGGGAACACTTGGACACTATCATAGGAGCCGCTTATGATTCTTCAACTATGGCCATGACGTTCTGTTTGGTTTTAATTGGGTCATATCCAGATGTCCAAGCAAAAATTATCAAAGAGTAAGACAGTGTGCTTTTATAAATAAGCTTTGCTAGCTTATTCGTTTTTAACTTATAATCGTGTTTGCCAAAAGCACTGGTTTAGAGCATGTACCACAATTTTATACAAAAAAGTGTAGTAAAGTTTTCTCGACTAGCCTTTTTTTTTTACAAAATTCGTTTTTTTTATTATAGCGTTCAGTCACCGATTAATAAATGCCTTTCTTAAAATATGATTGTTGGGACACTTATATATTCAAGTAATCTAATATAAAACCTTATGACTTTGCAGACTGCAAGAAGTTCTCGATGATCCCGACAGAGATTTAACCAGACACGATCTATCAAAACTGGTGTATTTGGAAGCGGTGTTGAAAGAGACCTTGAGATTGTACCCTCCAGTTCCAAGAATTGGAAAATGCGGTCAATCAGCAGTGAAGCTAAGTATGACATAGTGAGGGCGAAAGAACATCTACGCAGTGCTGTGCTGTGTGATGTTCTATTTATCAAATTCACTTCTCAAAGTTTATAATTGGAAAACCAGAAAGAAACATACAAAATCGTGATATCTCATGTCACATTTTTATTGCTTTTGGAAATCCTCATGAAAATTCCCCGTTCTAGGGTAGGTGAAGGGGTCTGACAGACTCCTACTGACTAAACCCACACAGTATTCTTTAAATACCTTTGAATAGGGTGCTTGAGTACTTGCACAGTTCGTCATGCTCCTCGCTCAGGGCAGGTGCCACATCTTTTCACATTGATGCGATACGTGCTGACACTGACGACACGTATCCAAGTTTTGTAGATGGCCGTAATTTTTTTATGAAGAGATAGATATATTTTTATGGCAATAATAAAATAACATCCATTTCAGGAAACTACACATTGCCAGCTGGTAGTCAAATCGTGATTTCGCTGTATGGTATGAACCGTTACTCCACGTGGGGTTAAGACGCGAATGAGTTCAAGCCGGAGCGATGGCTGGATCCTGCCACCTTGCCTGACAATCCTAACGCATTTGCCACCTTCAGTATCGGCAAGCGAAACTGTCTCGGTATCTAATCACATTTAACAACTTATACATGCAAAAGTAACTCTTGCTCTGTCTGTTTGGTTCACTATTACCACTAAACCACTGAAACGTTCGTAATGAGACAAAGAGGAAGCCTGAAACCTGGAGAAGGACATAGGCTACTTGTCATTCTGAATGCTCAAGATGGAAATTAAATAATAGTAATTATGTACAAACTACACGCAGAGGAATAGGGAATATACATGTGACTTAAATAAGGGCCAAATATTTTTTTTTGAAACCGTCTTACTTCATATTTTTGATTATGGAAATTCATGTATTTGAAAAACGACGCCATTAGTCAGTGCTAATGTGATGTGAAAGGGAGTGCTTGCGATTTAGTCCATTGTCATTTATAGACTATGACGTCACACAACAAGCGTGTCAAAATGAAGGGCGTTAAAGGTGCCCATGTCTGTTGGATATTTTTTACCTAAGTACTTCCAAATGCTTATTTGGCGTTGAATGTTTTTTACTGTTACATGGCGATATAAGCTATCGAGTGGGGATTTATCGGTGGCGATTTCTGGTATTAATCGAATAAATATATTAATAAAATACATGCATATTCCCTATTGCGGGCATCAGCTAGTAGATAGATAGACAGTTGCAGATAGTTTTCTACAGTTT
Organism: Globia sparganii; assembly: GCA_949316385.1. Classification (NCBI taxonomy): domain Eukaryota; kingdom Metazoa; phylum Arthropoda; class Insecta; order Lepidoptera; family Noctuidae; genus Globia; species Globia sparganii. Next base: position 8,420,048 of record OX438675.1, on the reverse strand, counting down.
ACCAAAAATCATTTTCTTCAAAAATATGTGTTTTTTTTATAATATCTCTTACGTATTTACGTTATATAATTTCAGGTAAACAAAATGCCATGATGACTATGAAGACGACTTTGGCGTATGTTTTGCGGCGGTACCGCGTCACCGGCGACATCAGAAACGTACAATGTAAATGTGATTTAATTTTCAAACCAGTGATTGGACACCACATTAGTTTAGAATTAAGAACCTAGGTAATGTACACGCACGCATTCAAGGTAAATTTTATTGAAATGGAACTCAGTTTATAACTACTTTGTGTAATTTCCTTTGAAATAGGATTGTAATTAAAGTATAATTCTGGTGTGGAAATAACGAATTTTGTTATTGAACATTGTTTTATTTAAAACCTTTGTCATTTGGAATGCTTCTGAACCACAGTTAAAGGATAGACCTAGATAACGATCTGTATGAAAACCAAGCACGCCATTTTTTTTACTACCTACTATAACGTCACAAGCACTCTTCCTTACTCATGCTCACCCAGCCAGCAATACACAGGACTGAGCGCGAAAGTGGCGGCTTGCGATTTTTGTCAGGCGAAGTAGTGCTCTTGCGTTATCTAGGTGTATCTATATCTTTGTTTTAAACCCCTTCTATCCACTTAGTACAAGATCCGATTAGGCCGTATCCGATATCGTATCCTATCCTACTAATACCTAAAATTAATGTTGAAGTCCGTATCTTTACGAGTCTGTGAATCAATCACGCCTTAACAACTAAACAAATTTAGGATAAAATTTGGCACACGGGTAGACCATGACCGGAGTAGGATATGATACTTTTTATTTCAGTTGTAGGTTCCTGTGGAATAATTTAAAAAAATTGTTTATTGTCACAAATCAGCAAATAGTTACAAATTTGTATTCGAAGTCTCCTTTTAGGCAGATAATGCCTGTGTTAGAAGGTTTCGCTCTTCCATAACAATGGAATAGGTATCTAATTTAAGCGTGACGTGTAGAGTGATGTGAGGTGTGTGTTGTGACGTGAAGTGATGTGTGTGAAGTTACAGTATCGTGTGTCGTGATAAGAATGTAAAGTATGTTGTGGTGTGAATCTGGTGTTTGTGATTTGATGTGATTATGATAATAACTATATATAATGAGGTGTATGAATAATGTGTGATATGTCCGATTACTCCATCTGTTGTAACAGAGCCTCCGTTTTATCATAGGAAAGTGTTTTAATCCAATTTACTAAGCTTGTTTTACAATTGTACCTATTTTTATTATGAACATACACGTATTTGTTTATTTTATTATATAATTGAGCTGAACGTTTGTGTAGTTGTCTGCTAGTGAATTTCAATTTAGTTCGGGGAATATCTGCGATTATATCTTTTCTTCTTTTTGATTGGGTACTATTATTATATGGTAGAGACTTATGTTTCCTGAGAACGACTTGAACAATGTACAATTTCCTTACAGAGAGTAAATTACTCATTTGATACAATTGAAAGGTTATTTTTGCAATTCTCCAACAACTACTAACAATACATGTAGATTTTTTAAAAATTGATGGCCCGATTGAACTTATAAGATAATTTATAATAACTACCAAAATCCACTAACAAACTATAACCATGAATTCACATACATTGAATTCTGCCCTCGTAACAGCAAATGCAGTAATCGAAATTTTGTACGATTTTCCGTTTTTGTCAAAAATAACATGGGGAGACTTCAAGCATGGGGAGAATTTGTATTTTAATGTACCTTTTTCGTAACAAAACATATGAGTTTTATATCAGTTAAAGTAGAGATTAAAAAAAAAACCACTTAAACGTGTTTTTCTCGAAACCGCCATTTTGCAAGTACTGAATTTGCTGTTATGAGGGCAGAATTCTATACATTGTTACTTTCATAGTATCATGTCTTATGGTATATTTACTTTGGGGACGGGCTGCAGACATCGCTTCTATTTTTATTCAGCAGAAAATAGCCATCGGAACCATATATAATTTTCACAGGCACGATTCTATAAGGGAAAGGCGGCTGATTCTACTAACAAAATTGTTCAAAAATCGCAATGGAACCACAGCTGAATCACGGCTGTTAAGCGTTTTCATATTCTACTAATGAACATCGATTCAACTGCAGTTACCTACGTTTTAGTTTAAGCCAACGATCGATCGAAATAATTTCAAAATATATTCTGCTAACAAAATCGAACATGAGCGTGTCGCTTAGTCACATTCTACTGTTATTTAGATACTTGTTAGAATCGAATGGTCTAAATATAATTTTGCATTCTAAAATACTTTCGGTGACATGTATGTAACATTTTTAGGTTCAACTTTTTTTTCTGTGGTATTACCTATTAAACATACTATTTGGCATGTTGTTAACACAGTTTACCCGCTGTTACGTTCCCGCTACCATTCAGTTGAGATTCCAGTTTGCATAGGAAATAGTAAAATGACTTTATAAGTAACTATCGAACGGCGATCGAAATCGAACTGTTATTAAAACACAATTGAACGTGTAACGTTGCAAATTAGTAGAATCGCCCCCCTGTTTAAGGATATTAACATCATGACGGTGCCTTGTCAATATATCCACGTAAACATCATTGTATGTACGAAAAAAATTAAATAATATGTTTAGTAAAAGTGGTGAAAACATAATTATAGTACAGTCTGTTGTCAACATTATCTGACCCACCCTAAAAACAAACTAATTTGGACCTTCTACCTGTAACATTAAGGTTTATTCAATTTATATGAGCTTAGTAGACAAGTGCTCGAGGACTCGATGAACAAATAAAATAATAATACTGACACGCCAATTTGATCTTTATAGCGTTAGAATTAGGTAATAATATGTTATAACTACTTGTTATAATGTAATTAGTGTAATAGCTTATTTTAATAATTGCGTTCAAGTGATTTTGGTCTCGTGGTCTGTGTATAAGACTGAGAAAAACAAGTTGCGAGATCAAATCCTGCGGCAAAGATGTTGTTTTGCTTTCAATTTAGAATTTGTTGCAAAAGTATTTCTTTTATTATTATAAAGAACTATAGACGGATAATCTTCAAATATAAACTATCTAAAATGGTAATATTTTCGCATAACTTGTAATAAGTGGGTAGTTGAAAAATAAATATTCGTTTGTAAATAAATAAAACTAAACAACTGCAAGTTTTAAATGTTTATTATTTCATTAAAACACTTAGGTAAGATAAAGTAAGTAAATGCTCATATATTTCCAAATTAATAGGTATACATTTTATATTAGTATGCCATAATCAATTCTAACCATTTATAAACATTAAAAAAGGCATGCTTATGCTTAAAAGTTTGTTATCGAGAAAATGAATTCACCTATGAAATGCTTTACAGATTTATGTAGTGAATAAACATGTTATTTAAATAGAAAAAATCTAAGTATTTATAACAATAACATCACCACATAATCTGCAACATTTTGATGGTTCAACAATCAATCCATTGAGCATTTACTTACATGGTGTGTTTAAAAATATACTAGATTAATTAGTAGCGGAGTGGCGCACCGTCCCCTGCTATAACTTGCTGTAAGCGGCTTCGCATACCGCGCACCATATTCCAATACATATCTATGCCTCTCATGTGCTCCTAAGTCGATGTCACAATCTCAACCAAGTTGTGTTTGTTTCGGACTTCCGTTGTGTCCCAATTTAAAACCATTTGACCCCATAGCTTTTCTATAGGGTTCAAATCAGGACTTTTAGATGGCCAATTAATAACTGTCACACCTTCTTGAGCAGCTAACCAATCCTGCACAATACCTGCACGGTGAATGGAGCAGTTATCGTGCATGAAATAAATATGTGATGTTGGATAGGCAATTCGCACAGTCGGCCGCATGATGTCACACATAATCTCCAATCCGGGACTTATACTTGATGGCTTTTGCTCCTGGACGAATCCGCTGAATATTTCAATCGTTTCCATAACGTCTTAGCCATGGTCTGACCGTATTTCTCTAAAACAAAAAAAAAAAAACATTTTTGGAACCGTCTAGGTAACTTGTAAGGAGTGAATGTAATGGTAAAATAGCCAACTACACGTTCATTAATCACAATCAATCAAATAAAATAGGAATAAAAAAAACACTTACTGCTTTATTAAGTCGACGACCAATCTCTCTAATTCCAACATTCTGCTCATGTAAAAATATGATTTTATGTTTGGTATAGTCATTAAGTTGCGACATGATGCGTTTTTACACCAAATTGCTTAAAAATACTTAACGAGATATGTGAAACGATTTACAAATGTGTGTGCGCAGTCACCGCTATTAGGCGTAGTGTAACATTTGTCACTTAGATGAATTTATTATCTACCTCACGAAGCTAATATAATTATGTATGTTTTACTTCGTATCCAACCATTCTTGGTAAATATAAATTCTGGGAACTTAGTTTTTTAATTTACTCACCTGTTTACAAGATAAGTTATTAGGCGTAAATCATATTGGTCGTTCTTTAATAATGTAAGATAATTGTAGAAATGAAAACAAATTAAAAAAGAAACTGATTAGGTGGACTGTGCTTTCGAACCCACATGTTGTTCGTCGCCAATCCAGCATCAAACCTCTAAGCCACAAGAACTTGTTGGGAATATGCGAAATTAAAGATTCGGTTGTAATTATGTAGTGTAACTTATAAGCTTTCAACTTTAATGTGAACGAGATAATGATTAAAATAGCTTAACAAAATGATATATAATGCCGGTGGCACCGACAATGTTGGGTGGGTTTACCTTAACGTTACGTGTTAAAGATCAAAGGAGATGTCTGGTGGAACAATGGACGATTGTCTAGGTAGTCAAAAAAATGTTCAGTAATGATTGTTATTTATTGTAATCGTCGTATTTATAGTTTATCAATTAGTAAGTTTCAGGAGTCAGGATCTTGCGGAAACTAGTCAAAATAAGGTTTATATGATGGGGATTTTTTCTTAGTTTTTTTAGTATAACGCCATCTGTGAGCGAATACAGGTACTAATCGGTGATATGCCTTTGTGAGGCTAATGAAACGTTTAAAATTTTGTTAGTCTGAGATCATATTCTTCAGTTTTTTTGGATATTTCTATTTGTATAACAAAAATGTAAAGCACTTATTGTTTATTTATTAAATACTTACAAGTGTTACTAAAACATTTTTAGTACTTCCCGTTAAAAATGACAAAGCGGATGCTACGAATCTACGATTGAGTACTGTTTTTTTTAGAATTATGTTACGCAAGTAATACTAAATTAATAAATCCATAGTAATTTAGATCTAAATTTTTAAATATTAATGTAAAACCTTAAATCGTGAACATTATCGATACCAGATTTACCAGAGGGCAGAAACTGGACATGTCTTTTGCGTGTCTGTATTGTTATTGTATTAAATTTGTTCATCGAGTCCTCGAGCACTTGTCTGATAAGCTCATATAAATTGAATAAACCGTAATGTTACAGGCAGAGGGTCCAAATTCGTTTGTTTTTAGGGTGGGTCAGATAATGTTGACAACAGACTGTACTAGAAACCAATTTGAAACCTCGTTGAACCAATAGGTACCTACTTATTGGTTCAACGAGGTTTCAAATTGGCTAAAGTAGACTCATATTTTATGGGGTACTATTTAAAATGTTATTTATTTATTTTATTTTACAATTTTCGGAAAACTTACAGCTAAACACTTTTGCACGATTGAGAGTAATAGAAATAAGGCCAATTACAAGTTTTCACAGATAGAAGAAAGCATACAAACAACAAGAAAAAATATTTGAGAAGGTAGACAGTTTTTGAGTGAAAACATTATCAAAAAAGTAGAAATGTGTTTCAAACAGCGTGAATTGTTATCAATCAATTAAACCTAGTTTACGTGATCAAAAAAGAAATCACAAAGTGTCCTTTTTAATTTTGAGATGCTGGTATTGAAAACATCTATGTCAACGTCCCGGCAGACCGCATTATACATATGACTCGCTCTGATTAAGTATGAATTCCGTCTGTAATTCGTACCTACCATAGGAGTATGCAACAGAGAAGGATTGCGCAGAAAAGCAGAAGGAACCCGCAGTCCGATTTTGTTCAGCAATTCGGGAAGCTCGGTTGAACCGTTAGCGATTCTAAATAAAAAAAGCCAAGCCTGTAATTCTTCTACGTTCAGAGAGAGGAAGTAGATGGAATCTTTTACAGCGTAGAAGATAAGTGGGAGAATAAGTTTTATAATAAAATACCTCCCCACATTCTTCAACCGAATGAGACAAAATTCAAATCTTGTATAAAACGCACACTATGCAGGCAGGCATATTATAAGTCAGGGGATTACATCGCTGATAAAAAATTCTGGTCCTGCTCTACAACCACAATATAATAATAATTGATTAACACTTTAAATACTGTTGGAGCTGCTGAAGATTGTAAGATTATCTTTGCACTGTATTATACAAACTCAATTTCCTTTGTATTGTATTTGCTTAGCACAGATGTGAGTTCTATGTAATAAATAGCTACCATTTACTGGGTAATATAATTATTTATATATATAATAGACTATCATTGACTTGAATGTACCCTGGCGACTGATAGTATGTCATACTCACTCAAACGTCTCGCTGACTGACGGTGGCGTGTCTTGCATGATTTAGCTTCCTTCAAAATGGTTGAGCTGAATGGTGGTGATCCATGCGTTATGTTCGTGAACGGGCGGGTGCCATCAGTTTGGGATGGTTATCATTTAGCTGCCGTGGAATATTTTTAATTACTTTATTTTTGGATTTTTGTTTTTTTTTTAGTATTTGCTTTACTCTGGACGCTTTTAACGCGTACGTCTTTTTTTACATCTTTCTCACATCACTACATAGTATAAAACAAAGTCGCTTTCTCGGTCTCTATATCCCTATGTATGCTTAAATCTTTAAAACTACGCAACGGATTTTGATGCGGTTTTTTTAATAGATAAAGAGATTCAAGAGGAAGGTTTCTATATATAATACATGTATAATATAGTAGAGAAACACTGATACTTTTAGAGGTTTCTAATGTGATGTCGTAAATAAACCCTTTTTTTGCGCTTACATTGCAAACACTGGCTGAACCCAATGAGATACATCAAAATAATATACTACAGTATTGTACACCTTAAAAAGGTCTGCAAAAAAGTCCGCGATGGAATATGTCTATGTATATGTATGTGTGTGTATGTATGTTTGTGCTGTAACCCACAATAACCATTTTTTTCCTTTACTTTTTACGAGAAATGATAGCTTATTTACGAAGCGATTTTAAGCAATACAGCATTAATCCTTATCCAATTAAGTACCTTAAATATATTGTGCATTTAATATAGATCAATAATTATGGCCCTTTACAGCATGTTATTCAAATTTATATTTTCGAAGATATTACAGATTTAAAATGCAGGGACATAGCGGTTGCTGCGGTATCGGCGGCAGGGGCTGGTGGTAAGTTAAAAAAAAACATTAAATTAAAATTATTAATTATTTAATTAAATTTATTCAATTGCATTGCACCCGTGCGAAGCCGGGCGGGTCGCTAGTATAATTATGAATTCAACATGAATGATGCAGGTAATTAATATTTTATAATTGAAAAGAGTGTCCATGGAGTTTCTTGTCCTCTCTTCTCCATAGTTACCTACTACGCTTTGGATTGGGCAACTAGCTTCATATTTTATGACTGACTTCTTGAAAATTCAAAAGTGCTTGTAAATGGTTTAATTGAAATAAATGCTTTGAGTTTGAGTTTCAGCACATCATTCCGCGTGGGGGCGTTGAAATTTTTCATCAGCTAATGTTGAATAAAAAAATGCCGTTCCATAAATTTTGACCGCTTAGTTATTGCACTTTCCTATGAAACAGAAGATTTTTTTTTAACGAATCTACGGTAACAGGTTGCCTGTTGCCACAGAACACATAATAGTACTGCGTAGGTACAGAAGGGACACTCCCTTCCCCGCGCTCATATCAGATATCGCACCCCGCACTTCGAGGTATTCGTCGCCGACTCTGTAGCCAGGGTGCCACGGCTCGCGTAGAACCGCAGCACTGTACTGCTGACACGAACACACAATTTTGCGATTTAAAAGTTTTATTTGAATTTTAATCACGATGCCGCGATGGTTGGATATTGTGATGCTTTTCCGAATTTGTATTTACATAAAATATTTGTAAGATTTCGCATTTTAAATAGATTAAATAACCGATTATTTAGAGATAAGTCATTTAAACAAAAATATTTTATTGCAAGTAATATTTAGTTATGTACCTTATTTTGTCAGTATTGATTGAATAAATAAACCTCTTTTACTGTAATAACTATTATAATTGAACACCGCTCGTACAAGGTCACTAAACTTCACAATAATGCACGTGTTCGGGCAGCGCCGTCGTCGTTCGGTTCGCCCGACGGAAATCGCTGTACTTTTCACGCCATTTTTTGCGCTAGGCACGACGTTAAACCCTACGCTCGTTGACGCACACATTTGCACGTGTACAAACGTCATTTGGTTATGTAGTAGTAATAGGTATTTACTTTGCGAGCGTTGTATGGAGCGTCCCAAGTGTGCTGTCGCTGTACCCCACCTTATAGTGTTTTAAGCTGACGACCACATTATGGAACCTATACCCGTGCAGAAGATCTTCGTTAATTTTTGTATACCAGGAAGGCTTAAAAATAATTGGCGAAATGTGGGTGTTACTACACACCTCTGCTAAACCCTTCAAGGAATACAAGCGTGATGTTATACTAACTGCGTTGCAATTACGTATTACCAATCGGAATCGGTTTCTTTTGACAGTTCAAGAACATTCCTTACGTTATTTACGTGTTGAGCAGACAAATTTTTCGAACTTATGAAGCAATGGATTAGCAATATGCTTCAAAATGATTCAGATTCCGATTGATAGTGTGTTACGTAATTAGGGTCTACAGTTACATTTACTAGGTACTTGATTATTTTAATTTAATATTCCAAGCTCGGTTGGTCAGACACCTGTGATGACCTTATCCAACCCGCACATTTATTACAGATTATTATGTTGGTAGTTACAGATAATTAATAAACTATTATTAAAACGTGCACTAACTGCACCTAGGTACTCAGATAGAAAATAAATGTAGGTACACGTACTTACCTACTCTACGTGGAAAACTTCTCACTCGTTAAAAAAGATTAACTGACCTCAGAATGTTTTACGTTATTTCCTCAAGTAGTCGGATAGGACACTGATCTCATCCAGTTTGAAAACATAATTTATTTTTGACATGTGTAAAACAATTTTACAGAAGTCATTCGTAATTTTATAGAATTTATAATATTATTTTACACTAGCTAGCCCGACATGCGTTTTCCTGTCCAAGTCCCATATAAAAAGGTCGTTCAAGTATTCCCGGATAAAAAAATGAAATAAAAAAATATATATAATTATATATATTTTTTTAAACGGGTAAAATTCTCCAATTTTGATATACATATAAACTTAATTCGTACTATAATAATAATATATATTTATTTCAGATTAAAAAATCCATAATTATTGTTAGTAAAAGTCTTAACCTAATGTTAGTAAAAATAAAAAATTTAAACGACTGACACCTACGTGTGCAGCCGTATCCAGTGAGCCAGCATGGGGCTGTCCCAGCTATCACACAATACACTCAGGATGCTGTGGAAGCTAGCACGCATTCTACCGAGAATAGAAGCGCACCGTTTCCGTATAATGGCATGAAAACCATCAACCCTGGCCTCGGTGAACATCCCGGAAGCGCTAGAAAAGCGTGGTAGACCCAAAAGCATCCTGAATACATTGTTATACTGGACACGCAGGGCGTTGTATGTCCTCAGCGTATACCTGACCCACAGACTGCATGTGTAAAAATACTGGCAGTATGCTCTGAAAAGGGTTATTTTGACTTGTGTTGTGTTGTGTTGTGTGTTGTTGTGTCGTGCAAATCTGCGGATCAGCATGTTACCTCGGACAGCCATCGCCCTGCGTTCCCTTTCAATGTCCAGGTCATCATTCAGGTCATGAGTGACCCAGTGACCCAGGTACTTAAATTGTGTTACTTTAGATAACGGAGTATTTTATGGTCACATCTGGTACGATAGAGTAACATTAGTACTATGATAAACATTTTAAAACCAAAATTATCTGCGTTTACCAACGAACAGCGTTTCATAGATTTAATTAATTATACACCGCATGCACCCGCAAGATAAAAGGATTATTTTGCTCGACGTAATTGGATTGTTCTATTTTATTATTATTATTTGAATAGTCACACAATAATTGTATAATTAACTTAATTTGCGACATGAACTTGAACTTTACCTGAGATTTACATAGGATTAAAGTCCGAAATTCTATAAGATTGGTAAGTACTACCTACCTACTAGTTTTTTTCTGCTATTCTCAGCTGCACTTTTTTATTATCTCATATCATCGTCTGCCTAGTCTTTTCCCAAATATGTTGAGGTCGGCTTCTAGTCAAACCAGATGCAGCTGAATAGGTACAAGTATTTTACATGGAGCGACTGCCTCTTGGTAAGACTGGTTGTCAGATTTCAGGCTTCTGACGTCTCGTAACGATTGTCAAAGATCCACGAATGACAGCCGGGACCAACGGCTTAACGTGCTTTCCGAGCCATGGAGGGACTTTTAATATCTCATGTATTTCACACAACTACTTAAACATAAACGATTGGGACGTACAGACGGTACTAAATGATCAAAACAACTAAACATCTTTCTCATACACACCATCTCTATGATACAAGGGTTTTTGGAATGAACACTATACACTACAACTGTCATTCTTACAAGAATTTTATGCAGCTTACATATTATTGAGAACAATTTGAATTTTCTTAGTAATAAAGAAAGAGAAGATACATACACACATATAATCTGACGCCTTCGTTCCTTGAGGATATACAGAACCTTCTGAATGCCACCTTCTAAGTTGTTATTAATTTGAAGAGTCGATTTGACCTGGCCTAATCATGTTGTTGCTGACTGTACCATGTTATAGCCACGTACACTAAAAGGGCATTAATTTGAGTTTTTCTTTTATTTTTCAATCGGTAATGGTTCATCAAAATTAGTGGTTGTAATGGCAATCATACCACTTGGTTTTAATAGGTTTTTATATTTTTTTTATTTTATCAAGTAGGTACCTGGTAATTGTTGACAGGCTACGCTGTCCTCCCATACCTACTGTAATTTGAAAACATTGTAAAAGCCAATTATTTTTAAAAGAGTAACCGTGGAGTTTCTTGCTGGTTCTTCTTCATAGGAAACGACCAATTGGAAGCATGCACCTAGCTTCTGACGTTTAATAAGTGCCTCATGTAGGTTTATGTGAAATAAAATATTTTGATTTTAAAACTATTAACTATGTTAATTTTTGTTGCCCTCATAGAGTAGTTTAATAAATCCTAAGACGGCATGTCTGAATTCACTTGAAGAAAAAGATATGTGACAAAAATAAATTGGTTTAATAAACGGAAATATTTAACTTATCCTCTCAAAACCTATTGATCTGCTTATGATGGACACTTTTTATTTAAAAGCTTTTTGCGCTTCTACCGATGCACTTTTTTATATAATTGAGCCTCTTTTTAAGTTTCTGTAATTTTTTGAAGTGCACAAAAGTAAGCATATATTTAATAAAACCCTTATTATTCTGATTATGAGCTGCTAAACATATTATTGAACACTCCAATATAATGATGGCGCCTAAAAATACTAAATAGCCAAGTAACTGCTACAAACTTTATTGCAGCGCTCGCCGGCCGCTAGCGTGGCACCGCTTGCTTCGCTCGCTCGGCTGACGCAGTTGGTCACAGTTCCAACCTTACCTAACCCGTTTGGTCGGGTTACTCTAGCTTAGTTACTACCACCAACTGTGACAAAGGCCAGAAAGATAAAAAAAGGCTCAATTATTTAAAAATAATTATCCCGATGTCCTTTCTTGTTGTCAAAATTATTTTCGTCACGCTACTTAGATCTCCTTTGTCGTTATAGAATATGCCATCGACACTACTAATGACTTCTGTATTATCCATTTCATTAGCACAAAATAGTTAGGAAATAGGTACCTACCTTCGTATAATGTTGCGTGAAAATAATTGATCGCTTTAGTGCTAGGGGTAGTAGGTTTCGCAGCCAAAATCTCAGATTTACATTTTGAACTCACTATTAGCACCCTTGGCACCCTCGAAAACTATGAAAACGACACCCATGACGAGGAAAGTTTTCGCAGCCGCCATCTTAGATTTTCATTTTGACCTCACTATCGGCTTTAGCACCCTCTAAAACCACGAAAACTATCTCTCTCCCTAGACAAGAAAAAGAAAAAATTTAAAGAAAGGAAGAAAAGAGAGAGCAAGTCGCATGGAGGGGGCATAACGCTTTTTCGTTACGTGATGATTTAGACCAGTTTACTCCTTGTCTGCAAACCCTATCGCATTTGCTAGCTTTCAGCCTTGGTAGGCGAAATTGTCTAGGTAAACATTATGAGAACTATAGCAGGCTGTTAGTCAACACCAGTATTCACTAACAAGTAAATCTTAATCATCGTTTTGTATTCATTACGGGTTAACAGTGCCTGAGGTACCTAGCTGTGCAGAGGTGACGTGTTGCGAGAGGTCATTCAGTTAATTCGCCGCTGACGGGCGTCAAAACTCCCGCACCGCGCAGCCACCTAAGGCACCGTCTCACCGTCTCTCTTTTTTCAGATAGATGAAAAGTAACATGAAACAAATTCATCTAGTTATTGTGTTTTATTTCATGATGTAGGTATTGCATAAATTAGGAGGGCTGATTTGTGTTAAATTTTATGTTGTGTTTCACCAAACTGTACCCAAAATTAGCTGCGGGGCTCGTATATTTGCCAGCCGCGCATCCCTAGATCGTAGTCGATGGCGTGACCATCCACTATGACCCGCTCTAAGTTTCATACAAAAGCGGCACGTGCGTAGCTTAGCCGTTGCTGTGGAGCTGTGCTTAATCATTTTAACACCTTTTACTTTGATATTTTTATTCCAGGGCGACTATATAGCATGATAGTGATGAAGAGGATGCTTGCATACGTCCTTCGTAGATACCGAGTCACTGGCGATGTCGACAATATACAGACACAGTGTGACATTATGATTAGCCGACAAATTCGAACACGAGATCTTTTATACATTTTGTTTTATTTACCATCTCCAAACAAAGACTGCGTAAATTGGATATCTGACAGGAAGCTTCATAAAAATGCTGATATCTTTAAGAGGGTGCATTCTGAAAGTCACTGGCCCACCTCGTCTCACAAAGAGAAGGCCTTTTATCCCAGCAGCGGGAACATTATAGGCTGATTTTGCTTAAACTTGTGCATTCCGAAAGCTGATGTCGCAAATAGCTGTTAAGTATTTCGCTGTTTTGATTAATTTATCAATTTATAATATGTAAAAATTTAGATCGGTACCTATATATACAGGGTTATTTGTAAAACACCAGCAACCTCTTAAGAGGTCATTGTACTCATCATTATGAACAACTTTTACTTTGGGACCAAACCTAAAATCGCGAAAAAAAAAATCAGCTGTTCCCTACATTTTGACGAGGTAGACGAAGATAAATGTAAGGAACAGCTGATTTTTTTTTCGCGATTTCAGGTTTGGTCCCATAGTAAAAGTTGTTCATAATGATGAGTATAATGACCTCTTAAGAGGTTGCTGGTGTTTTACAAATAACCCTGTATAATATATATATATATAAATATCACCAATTCAGAAAAAGAAAGAAAGACGTTTATTTGCGGTAAACATAACGCAGAAAAATAACCCAAAAAAAGAACAAGTTATGGGGAAAAACCTATGTGTCACATCCATGCAAAACGGTCAGCATGCAGAAACACGTTTTAGAATTACAATGTTATTGATTTCAATTCACAATTATTATTTTAGTGCCAGAACCAGAACCAGAGTCACTGACATAGCTCTTAAAATTTGCAAGTTGAAGTGGCAATGGGCAGGCCACATCGCTCGTAGAACTGATACCCGATGGGGAAGAAAAGTTCTTGAGTGGCGACCACGAACCGGAAGACGCAGCGTAGGCAGGCCTCCCGCTAGGTGGACCGACGACATCGTGAGAGTCGCGGGCAACCGATGGATGCAAGTGGCGGATTGTCGTCGGCGTGGTGGTCTAAGGGGGAGGCCTTTGTTCAGCAGTGGACGTCTTTCGGCTGATGATGATGATGATGATGATTTTAGTGCACTATAGAGCAATATTTAATCATTTCCTTTAGTAATATACATTATTCAAAACATTGAAATAATTTACAGCTAGTTGCGACGTGGCCAACTTCTAGAATCCACGCTCTTAAATTGTTATCACTGGATTGTATAATTTTTTGATAAATTCGCTAAGATTTAACATAAGTACGATTTTATTTTTTTACTTTACCATGCATGTAAGTAAATAAAAGATGAAACGGAACCCTCAGTGCTGCGAGTCCAGCTGTTACCGGTTTTTTTTTTTTGTCAAACTGGTCTAACAGGAAAACTCTGTTTATTAGGTGCTTGCTATCCATGAATTTATAATTATTGCGAAAGGCGCGTCAAGGTTAAAACAATAAGTTTTAACCTTGACGTGCCCATCCTGCTTGTTCGCCGTACGCTACTTTTCTATCTTTTCTTTTATCTACCATGAATCATTAAATCTGTAAAAAACAATAATTTATCCTAAGAAAAAAACCTAATATTTTAGTCATGATCTCTCCCATCTCCCATACATTTCAACTGCAAATTTAAGTTTGTAGGCATAATCAGTCAATCTACCTAGAGTTTTTCCAACTATATGTTGGGATCGCCAAGTTTGTACGCACAATATTGAGAGATGTACCATGTTATTTTAAGACCATAATTTATGCTTCTTATAGGTTTCCTGTAATCTATAAAATAAATCCTATACAACGTGTAACGTTAAATGCGCAAAACCTCATAACCCCAATTAAAGCATTGAGCATAATACAATGACCAAAACTATTTTTTTAAAGCTAACTATTCTTATTAAGAAAATCAAGTTGATCCTAGCGTTATTTTAAGATAAGACTTAATTTTCTTTGGCTCAGTCGGCGGATAGTAGGGCAAAATACATAATTTTGAAAAAAAAAAACCCATATTAAAAGTTACTGAAATCGATTCAGTAGTCAATTCTGAACAAACTATTTTCAGGTTTTGCGCATTTAACGTTACATGTTGTATAATGTAGCAGAATTGGTGATACTTTATTTACATTACAATCTAGCCTATTAGCATAAATAATTTAAATATAATTTAAATTGCTAAGTAACTATAACATTAAGCTCATGGACACAGACTTCATATTACGTGAATGTCAAGGCGATCCAACTCCTTGACAACACTGAATTAATGCGAAGACTAAAAAGGGTAAAACCTTTTGAGTTAGTTTGTGAACTTAAACTGTAGTGCAAGTGCTGAATCTTATAAAGAAAACGTGAATCAAGTGTCTTCCCCTTAACTTATAGTGATTAAGAAACACGTTATTTGACGATTTCTTAATTTTAATGAAACCTATTGACCAATTATTATAAATATTACGTGTGGCCTTTGTGGTAAGCAGACAAGTCAGAAAACATAAAAAGCTAAGAGTATAGTAGGGTGACTAGGGTGGAACAAGCATGTCAAGCAAGCACAAAACGAGGCAAACTTATCGTAAGGATGTGTGATATGGTAAATCAGACAATGGTCCTTTATATGACAACATGTAGAGTACGTAATAACACTAGGGCCATGTTGCCCATTGATTTTTTGTCTTTGTAACATTTAGTATCCTTAAAGACGTGTCGAATAATTCGGCAAAATATCTCGTTGGTAGCCACTTGTTTCAAATTCACTGAATAGCTGGGGCCTTCCACTTCGCTTTTGACAGGCAAGGGTACCCTCTTCCTTATATCTTTTGACCCTCCGACTCACAGTAGGTAATGCCTCTAAAACAAAAATGGAATAGGTACTTTTAGGCTACTAACAAAAGTATTAAATAATATTATTATTTGATACAAAATTATTTTTAAAATAGAAATTTACAAAATGATTTTATTTTAAATATACTTAATGTTATTCCAAAAGTAAATAAATAAACTTTTGTAAATATTTTTTTCCTTCTGTTTAGACCTTATGGTACTTAAATATAAAACGTTTAAAATAACTACAAGGATCAGCAGTTATACATTAATTAGATAAATGTTCGTTAAATAATAATTAAATCATAATACTCACACTCAGTCCGGTTACATCAAATATTTGTGATATGATATTAAGTCCACTTTTACGCAGCGCGATAATATCCGATTTCATCTCAATATTTAAATTTGTTTGCATTGCAGAATGAATTACAACACCGCTAATAGATAAAACACACGTCAGTAACCCACATTAGCCCCGATTCTGTTGTTCACAAACTAAATTAAATTTAAGTTCAGTGCATCTTTTTCTTTCTATTTCAATATGCAAAGGACAGAAGATTAATATTAGTTTAGTCCTGTCAAATTAGTCAGCGCCTGACGTAAATTGACGTATTTTTAGTAGCCAATTTTTGAATCTCGTCTACCTTGTCTATGGATTATCTAATTTGACAGGACTAAATCAATATTTTATTTTCTGTACTTTTCATAATGAAATAGAAAGAAAAAGATGCACTGAACTTAAATTTAATTTAGTTTGTGAACAACAGAATCGGGGCCAATATCAAAATAACAACCAACCAAGAACCAACAACATTCTATTTAGTCGCAGTGAATGAGACGTAAGATAACTGCACCTTTCGACTTTATAATTTATTTGTTCTATTATGTGGGTATAATTATAAAGTTTTATGAACAAATGTCTACAAAAATTTATTCGGGCGTTCGCCATTGTTCTTTCTAACTAACATACTAGTGATGAACTGTTTTTTGTCCCTATATAAATAAATACATAAATGATGGATCTATTGTCTCAACAGACAACGAATTAAACGATAACTAAAATATAAAATAAAAAAAGAAAAACTAAACTTTCACAATAAACTAATAATAATAATAATATATCCTTTTATTCAGATCCATATTACAATTATGATTATGACAAAGTACATAGAAAACGTAAATTTTTTGTAAACCTTAATCTAGTCTCTAGTTTAAGTTTTACTTATTTTCTGTAGATCTGTTTGCCAGTCGGCAAATGCCTTTTTTTTTTGTTCCGGGGTGAAAATCCTCATGGATGTCCGCCGCCCTGGGGCGGGCGGCGGGGTCTGTCAGACTCTTACTGACTAAAAACCACCCCGGTGCTCCATCTCACACCTACGCCGGGGGTCGCGGGAACGTACGATCCTTCCGCAACCCCCGACTGGTGCCAGCCCGCCACTGCGGGCCTCCTCGGGTGGGGGGGGGGGGAGTGAGGTGTTTGACTTCCACCGCGACGTCTAAGAGGGGCGCGCGTGGAACATTGCGCGCCGCCACCTCGGGGCCTGATGTGTGGGAGGCGACGGACATCCCCGAGTCCGTCGCCCCTGGACCCATTTAGGGGGGCTGGAAGAGGGCGTTATCCGCCCTCCGCCGACGCCCGGTGCGCCTGCTGCGGGCCGGGTGAGTGGACGAGATCTCCCTCTCCCTTTCCGCAGCCTCCCAGAAACCACCGCGTCCCAGGACTCTTCGCTGCCGACCACGGCCGGCAGCGACAGGTCACTGCCTACTTCTGAGATGAGGGCACGGCTTGGCTCCACCCAAGCGGCACACTCTGCCAGCGTATGCCACGCCGTGTCCTCCCGGCAGTCGACGCAGTACCGGGCGTCCGGCTCCCTGTTTATGCGACACAGGTACTTCCCGAAGCAACCATGCCCCGAGAGCACCGCCGGGAGCACCGCAGGGAGCCGTGCCTCCTCCCGAGCCATTGCTCGAGCACCGGCCGGACCGCCTCGATGGTGACGAGGCCGGCGGTAGGGCGTGAAAGCCTGTCCCGCCATTCCGCCACCAGGACCTCGCGGAGTTGAGACCGACGCAGCTCTATGTGTTGCTGCATCGGTTGCTCGCTCCGCGCCCTCGCTTCCTCGCGCCACCGATACAATGACGCGAGTACTTTCGCCTACAGGTCCCAGGGCAGGGATCCGGCCAGTACGCAAGCCGCCTCGTAGGAGATCGTGCGATACCCCCGGACGACTCTGACGGCCATTGCTCTCTGCGGCCTCCGCAAAACGGCGATGCTACCGGCCGTCAGGTCAGTCGCCCAGATCGGGGCCCCATACAAGGCCATCGATCGCACTGTTACGCGAGGTCATGAAAATCTTGTTTTAAAAAAAACGATTTAAATACACTGAAAGAAATAGTTTAATTTGGAGTTTGACCTTGTTACAATTTTGGGTGAACACTTGATTGAAAACTGGCAGACACACGATAATAATAGGAGATGGTAGAGGTTCAGCGGTCGGGACGAGACTAGCTCTCCGCGGGAGTGGGAGGCAGTGCTGCCCTTAGATGATGACATGACAATTTCTAGTAAATCTATGTAATCAATTATTATTGATCATTAAGGGTTTTCCTTAGCATTGGGGAACTGTAACAGCCCCCCGATTAAGAGTAAACTACACCCTTTAAAGTGAAGTTTATGTTAAAGTTAATGAAATATGAGTCAGCCGATTCGAAGAGAGGGTCCCGTGTTAACGTTTGAGAGTTCAGTGTCATCTAACTCAGGGTCATTATTTTTAGGAGTTTTATTTTTTTTAAATTTCATTATTTTCCTGTGTATGCCAGTTTTATATACCTTATACATAATAAAGCACATAATAGAAATTATAATTACAATTGTAATACTCGAATAGTATTTTTGATATAAAACAATATGTGGTTTTTCAATTATATTGTTAAGGCTTTTCAGGATTTCAGGATTATCATAAGCTAAGGCATCTAAGTTAACATTCTTAAGATTAACTACAGGTAAGTTTGATACAATGTTATTATAAGCTACAATATTACAACATGAATCATTTAAAATATTAAAATTAGTAACAATAGTTTTCAACTGAATTTCACGACTTTCATGCACAGATAATTAGTTCTTGCGAGCGGGCGGACGTGTCGCTTGTGCTGTGCAATTGCGTACCGATTGTAACAAATTGTGCTAAGTACATATTGTGTGTGATTACATCGTGCTACAGTTGTGGATTGATTGCCAAGTGGTTTGACTGAGGATCTATATAATGCCGAAGTTGCCACGAACTCCCACTAAACCTGGCGCAGTAGAGGAAGCCCATTCATCTGATAGGTCGGCTTCGAGTGTTAAGGGCAAGCAAGCACCTATACTGGACTGGGTCGGAACACGTCAGGGTAGGAGGAAACGCAATGAAGAAACGGACAGCGATTCTTCTACCTCTCAAGAACCAAGACGGCAAAAAACAGCATGTTGTTCTCCTGATAGTTTGCATTCAACACTTAAAGCCGTTCAAAAGGAGGTCAGAGCAATGAATTCTCTCCTAAATTCAATTAAAGAGGAGCAAGACTCACGCTTGTTACTGTTACAAAAGGATGTGTCGGTTATTAAGTCAGAAATAGGCGAGCTGAAAAAATCTAATACCGACTTCGACAAAACATTGCAGTTTCTAAGCGACAAGCATGATGAATTGGAGACATTCAAAAAAGAAACCATAGAAAACAACAGGTCAATGGAAAATAGATACAAAGACCTAATACAACGGAACATCAATTTAGATAAATGCAACAAAGCGCTGGAGGAACGAATCGGATATCTCGAACAAAAGGAACTGGATAAAAATATAGAAATCATGAATATAAAGATGCAAGAAGGAGAAAAAACCGTTGAAGTGGTAAAAAAATGTGCCGAGATCTTGAACTTAAATAAAACCGAAATTGAAAACGCATGGAGGGTAGGATCCGAAAAAAAAGATGTGCGGCCTATAGTTGTGACGGTGCGCACCAAAGCGGCGAGATCGGAATGGCTTAAAAGTCGAAAATCACAACTCACAAATCACATGATATTTAACAACAATGACTCATCACGTATCTTCATAAATGAGCATATAACTCGACAAAACAGGCAATTATTTTGGGCTACTAAGACAAAGCTTAAAGAAACCTATAAATATATATGGATCCAGGATGCCAAAATATTAATAAAGAAAAATGATAATGAAAAAAAGATATACCATATTCGCAATGAGGCTGACATCGAAACATACCTACATAAAAATAAAACCACATAAAACTTAAAATCGCATTTCATGTAACAGTGTTATTTATTTATATCACATTATGGCGGTAAACAACGACCCACAATCACAACTACAGGATATCGAATATATCAAATTCACAGATATTAAGGAATGGTCTAACTACGTAGTATCTAGTGAAACTAAACTACAAATTATACATATTAACATTTGTTCAATTAGAAAACATTTTAATCAGCTAACGGTGCTTCTGCAAAATATTTTGAATAAACTGGATGTATTGTGTCTCACAGAAATAAATATTAGGCAGGACGAAGTCTCCATGTACACAATCGATGGTTACAGCATGTTTTCTCAAACAAGAGAAAAAAAAGCGAGGAGGAGGCATACTCATTTATGTGAAAAACAGCCTTCAGTACAGTCCACTACAATGTTATACTACATCAACATTTGAGTTGATACACGGTCACCTTGCTAAGAATGCTTATAATGCTTATCTATTAGTAATCTACAGGCCGCCGCATACAAACAAATGCACTTTTACAAAAGAAGTAGAAAAAGTTATTCGAGCGCTACCCATAAACACTGACGTTGTATTAGTAGGCGACTGCAACATTAACTTGTTAGAGACTGAACTGGATTCCTCGGCAAACAAATACTTAAACACGTTAGCGGATTTAGGACTTCACTGCGGCATACAAGATATAACACGCGAGGCGGTTGTGGGACAGAGGCGAGTGGCGTCATGCATCGATCACGTCTTCATGCGGAATGCAAGTGGTGGGGCGAGTGACGTTCACGCATACACACTCACTAGCCAGGTGGCCGACCACTATCTAACGGGAATCTCAGCTGTTATTGATAAAGAAAAGGAGTTAACGTGTGTGGATAAAATGAGGTACGACAACAAAGCGGTAAGAGATAAACTTAATAACATAGATTGGTCATCGCTGTTAATGAAACAAGACCCGAACGAATTGTATACAAACATGGCCGCGATTTTTGGCGATATTTATAACAGTTCTAAAATAGAAAGCGCGGTGTGTCCTAAACGCAAAACACAGACGTGGGTTACGGATAAGTTACGCGTACTTATAGAGGATAAAGATATGCTATTTAAACAGTGGAAAAGCGATCCCAAGAATAATAATAAACGATTACAGTACACTAGGTGCAGAAATAAAACTCATAAGCTTATAAATATGGCCAAAAATAAAAGTAGGAGAGAAACGATAACAAGTTGTAAGGGAGACATGAGAAAGATATGGAATAACATAAATAGCTGGCTTGGTAGATCTAAAATGGGAGTAGATTCCGTAATAGAAAAATACTTATTAAAAAATGAATCGTTGCAAACTATTTGTAACAAATTTTGTGAAACTTTTACGAATGAAGTCGACATGATCAAACATAAATGTGAACATAATTTTTTGGACAGAACGAGCTATGTTAATGTTTGTAATGTCAGTTTCCGATTTTAAAAAGTGCTACCTAAAGACGTAAAAACTGTTATAGAGAAATTAGATTGCAACTAGTCGCCGGGGTCAGATGGTATTAGAGTTAAAGATCTAAAACAAATAAAAGAACAAATTAGTCCAGTAATAGCTTATTTTATTAATATTAGTGTTAAAAAATCTCAATATCCGGATAAACTTAAAGAGTCTATTGTCAGGCCAATATTCAAACAGGGATCTCATCGAGACTATGGCAATTACAGACCTATAGCAATTCTAAATACGATAAACAAAATAGTCGAAAAAATTATAGTTAAACAAATCACTGGTTTTTTGGAGAACAACGGTATTTTAAACGATGTCCAACACGGTTTTAGACTCAACAAAAGTACTGCAACTGCGCTAGAGAAATTCACAGACGAAGTCAATAATCGTCTTGATGAAAAAAAGATAGTTATGGTTATATTTATAGACTTCAAAAAAGCTTTTGATACATTGGACCACGACGGCTTGTTGCAGGCTATGAATGAATGTGGCATAAGGGGCCCCATGAACGCATGGTTTAGCAAGTACTTAGAGAATAGATCGCTCAGAGTCTGTGTCAGTGGAACAAAAAGTGTACGGGGTGACATTAAATTCGGAGTGCCGACCGGTTCAGTATATGGCCCATTAGGATACATAATGCACGTCAATAGCATGTCTAACGTATTAAAAAAATGCAAGGCATTTATGTACGCTGATGATACTTGCCTGGTTTATAGCCATAATAATATTGATCTCATACAGCAAACTATGCAAAACGATTTTGACAATGTGGTTCAGTGGGCACATGATAATGGCATTATAATAAATATAAGTAAAACTAAGTGCATGATTATACACTCGCCATATCATAAAAATAAAAATAGTTTGTTAGTGCAGGTAAAAGGTCATACGTACGAATGTTTGCATAGCAACAAGCAAGATTGTCGGTGTGTATGTTTAGAAACAGTTACCTCTTATAAGTACCTAGGACTAGTAATAGATAACACATTCACTTGGAATCTGCATGTTAATAACGTTTGTAATAAGCTGCGTTCCATTTTGGGTAAATTAAAAAATCTTAAGTATGTTGTCAACAGGAAAGTACTGTATACCTTATATTACGCACTGGCTGACTCAACTATTGGTTATGACTTGGGTGGATATGGTCTTACGTTCCCTACACACTTAAATAAAATTAAAATCTTGCAGTTAAGGTTACTAAAACTACTTATGGATAAAAAAACTAAGAAAACATTAGATAAAAATTATGAAAAACTGTTCAAAATGTTTAAAGTACTCCCGATTCATTTTAAAAGTAAGTTAAATATCTTGACTGAACAATTTAAAAATCAGTACCACAAAGTGGAACGTAAGCATATGTACCCAACTCGTTTATCCAAGAAGAAGGCACTTGCTGTTCCAAAAGTAACAAACTACTTTGGTAAGCGCACAAGAAGGTACTTAGTACCAACGTTAGTGAATGAGCTACCCCTTAACCTGATAACGCATGTCAAGTCTAAGGACCAACTTAAAAAAGTTCTACAAAAACATTATCTCTCATTGTGTCCATAGATATGTTTGTAAAAAATCTTACGTTGGCTAAAATGCTTTTTGTTAAATGTAAGTTTTATTATTATTATTAATTATTTATTATTATACATATATATATGTGTGTATATATATATATATATTTTTATCTCGACTACAGGTATGTTGTTTTATAGTTTATTTAGCATAATTAAGTTTTAGCTTAATCATTTTTATTTTTTACACCTTTTTAAACTTCAAAATTTGTAATCCATTGTTAGACGAGAACAACTGCCGACAAACTGTTATGCAGTTTGGCAGACTTTATGTATGCTATTGTTTATACAGATTTTGAACAAATAAATAAAAAAAAAAAAATGCGAGGTTAAACGAGTGTCCTTGCAGTAGGCAACACATTTAGGAGGTAAGTACAATACACCATTTCCATTAAATTCTATTTCAGTATATTGGGAGTTATTACATTCAATACTTATTCTAGTTTTGTCTGACATTACATATAACCATCTACTATAGCGTAATGGTTGCCCGATGCTAACGTGACCGTGAATAAATTTGGTTTCACAAATCGAAGGGATTGAGGTAAGTACTTTTGTAATAATTTCCGTTTCACAGGAAGGCGTCGCGGAAGAGGAGTATAATATCGATATTTCACAGAGGTAATGATCATTTTTGATTATCCTACAATAATCAAGATTGTCTAACTTACAGTACATTGACTTATCTCTGCTGATACCAATATATTTGGAGGATGGGATGATGGTCGAATAGGACTTTGGATTATTTTTATCATGTGGAATCAGTGAAGGTAAGTTATGATATACGTTTAAGTATATAGGGTTAATGAGAGGGATTTTTACTGTAAACACTACTTTTTCTTTATTGAAGTAACTGGATACTTCTGATACATTTAAAATGGTGTGCATGTTATCAAGGCTTAAAGGAACCGGAAGTTGTTTAGATTCTGGTAAGAATCTGTAATTGTTGACCAATTCAGTATAAAGTTCTTTAGGTGTTAGGATAGTGGGGTACAGTACATTAGATTTGCTGAACATAATAGAGTTAATTATGTCTTCAACTTTGAAGGACAAGGTTAAGAGACTATTTTCTATCATGGAAGTTAATTCCAACATGCGAGACCTAATGCCTAATTCTTTTGAAACGTAAGTCAGATTTAGAATATCTTGAGACAGTTCATCCATTGCATTTTTCAGATGTTTTTCATTAAGTTTCATTATAGACAGAGTTTCATTAAAAGATCTAAGCGAAGAAGTAGTGACTAAAATATTTTCTTTCATCAGAAGGGCTAGTTTCTTTTGGTCTGTTTCTACCTCTTTAATGGCATTGTCGTATCGGATGGCATCGTCTTCATCCATTGTGCCAAATAATTTTTTTGATACAGTGCCTATGAATCCTAGAGGTGCAGATCTTCTGGACTGGCGAGACGTGAGATGAAAAATAGCCTCGTTGTCGTGAGATATATCATTATAACGAGTGTTCAATGGTTCAAAGAGATTACTGCATTCTAAATAATCAAAGACTTTACCATTATCGCATATTTGTTTGGATTTATCTAGAACAAGGCGGAGGTTAAGGATATGGGTTAATAAAGGATACATCATAAGGTATAACTATACTAAGGTGACTATCGACTAAACTTAAAGAACCTAAAGGGTCGAAGTAGATGCCAGGACTGTTCGTCAAGGGCGTAATGAACTCCTGACCCAGCGCTGAATTACTGTAATAAAATATATTTAAAATTAGTATTAAGTATACAACTAGGGCTACGTTTCAGATCTAGGAGCTAGTTTGACTTCGTCATAGTGGTGTGTCACATGGCGTCTATTTATGAGTAAGGTCAAGGTGTTTCTACCATTGACTTTTACAACTTTATACGGTCCTTTCCAAATCGGCGAAAAGGCTTTGCGCAAACGTACATGATTTTTGAGATAAACATAGTCTCCTACTTTATATTGAACAGATCGCGAGCGGGCATCATAATACTGTTTAGATCTTTCTTTAGATCTTTGTATGTTTTCGATGGCTTTTTCACGTGAGAGTTTTAGACGATGATGCAAGGATTTGAGATATTCTGGATATGTAAGGTCTGATCGTAATTCGTAGACGGAGTCGGGAATAAAAGGTTTCTGGCCAAAAAGGAGCTCGTAGGGTGTGAAGTTAGTAGTAGAATGAGTAGAGGTGTTATATGCTAACATAGCAGTATAGACATATTTATGCCAATCAGAATGACTTTCATTGACATAAGATTTAAGGTATTCCTTAAGTGTGGAGTGACTGCGTTCAAGTGCACCTTGAGTTTGAGGATGGTATGGAGAAGACCAGATTTGTTTAATTTTCAGAAAATCGCAGGTTTTTTTAAAATAAATCCGCGGTGAAGTTTGTGCCTTGATCGGTTAAAATAGTCTTCGGGATGCCGAAAACAGAGATAAAGTGCACTAAGCACTCACATGATTCTTCTGCTGTCGCATTAACGATGGGATAAGCGAGGGAATATTTTGTGAGGTCGTCCTGTAGTGTAACGATGAATTTGAGCTTAGTAAGGCCAGCTTCCGGAAGGGGACCCACAAGGTCGAGGCTCAGACGTTCAAATGGCTTAGTGGAAGTGGTAGTTATTTGCATTGGTGATTTATTAATCTGTCTTAGGGCTTTATTACTTTGGCACGAGGAGCAATTTCTTACGTATGTTTCGATATCAGTCCTCATATTTTTCCAAAAATATCTTTCTTTTATTCGATTAAACATTCGCGTAGATCCTAGATGTCCAGCAATAGGAATGTCATGGTTTTCGCGGAGTATTCTAGGTATCTCCGAGGGTGTCGGGAAAATTATATTACTGTGATAAATATGTACTGATACTTGAGTGTTGTTAAAGATATAGCAGAATATGTTGTATATTTTCGCCCAGATATGCTTGTCGAAAGGGTTTTGGAAATCAGTGATGGCTAAGTTTAGGTTCGGGTCTGTAGAATTATTTAGTACGTCAGATAGTAGATTTAGTATACTTTTATAAATGTCTTCATAAGAACAGTTATCAAAGTGATATACCTTAGTGAATAGGAAGTATATTATCTTTCCTTTGTGATCGAATGAGATAAAGGAATAGAGGGTTCTTTCTTTATCTAGAAGTTCATTAGAGTTTTCGAGGTTGCTCAGGATTTCTTATACGTGAGGGTTGGAGTCATCAAGATCGATGGAAGTAGGTATGACAATGATTTTGCAGTTAGTTTTCAGGATGCTTTCGTTGTGTTCTGTGATTTTAGCGTTGCTATTATAGTCTTTATTGCTTGGAATTTGCTATAGGTATCGTCACGAGAAGGATTTGTTGTGGGATTCGGGGATTTGTTAGATGTGGTAGGTGTAATAGGATCATCGATACCTGGTGATGAATCATCGTTTTCTAAGAGGTCTATAGATGGTAATTTATCGTCAAGGTTTAAGGAGCCAGGAGGTAGTTGTATATCAAGATCCTCGAGAGTTAAAGGACTGAATGGAGGTGCGGAATCATCTGTATTTTGGTTAGAAGTAGATGGAATAGGATCACAGTCTAACGGTTGAATCGGGTTTACAGGATATCGGGATAAGGCGTCAGCAGCGGCGTTAAGTTTTCCCTTTTGATAACCGATTTCATATTCGTATTCCATCAGTTTCAGGCGCCATCTTTGCAATTTACTACCAGGATCTTTGTGGTTAAACAACCACTTTAATGGCTTATGATCAGTAATGATCAGGAATTTTCATCCATAGAGATATGGGCGGAAAGTTTTGCAACCGTACAAAATAGCAAGGAGTTCTTTTTCGGTGGTATTGTAGTTACATTCGCTCTTGTTGAGGGTCCGAGAGGCATATGCTATTGGCCTATCCTTACCAACTGGACCTTGGCTGAGTACAGCACCGATGGCATAATTAGAGGCATCACATGTTAATATGAAAGGGGCAGAAAAGTCTGGATAAATGAGAATAGGAGCAGAGGTAAGTTTGTGCTTGAGTTCGTCAAAGGCGACTTGTTGTTGGTTTTCCCATATGAAGGGGACATCTTTTTTTAAAAGTTGAGTTAGGGGTTTTGCAATTTTAGAGAAGTTAGAAATGAAACGGCGATAGTAGGAGACGAGTCCGAGGAAGGACTTAATGTCCTTCGGGCATTTGGGAGTAGGAAATTGAGTTACTGCTTTTATCTTTTCAGGGTTAGGTTTTACACCATCTTTAGTTATTTGATGGCCAAGATATGCGACTTCGCGTCGGAGAAATTCGCACTTGTCAGGTTGGAGTTTTAGATTGTAATCTCGAAGCCTTTGGAATACTGACGAAAGATTATCGATGTGAGAATTTAAATAGTGAGAATATATGACATCAAGGTATACAAAACATCGTATGCCTTGGAGGCCCGTGAGGGCAGTATTCATTAACCATTGGAAAGTAGCGGGCGCGTTCTTTAAGCCAAATGGCATTCTTGTAAATTGGTAATGTCCTTGAGGTACACTAAACGCTGTTTTAGGGGCGTCCTCTTCATTAATCAAAATTTGATGAAATCCTGATGCAAGGTCAAGGGTCGAGAAATATTTACTCTGACCCAGCTGATCTAAGATTTCGGATATTTGCGGTATAGGGTAACTATCTCCAATAGTGATATCATTCAATTTCCGGTAATCGATTACTATGCGCCATTTTTGTTGTCCGGATGCATCGATTTTTTTTGGGACTATCCAAATTGGTGAAGACCATGGAGACTCTGAATGTTTTACGATTCCTTGATCGAGCATTTGGTCAATTTGTTTGCTGACTTCTTGTTTGTGTATCTCTGGGAACCGGTAAGATTTTACATTTATTGGATTTTGAACGCTCGTCGTTATATTGTGCTTAAGTGAATTTGTGTGGGAAAGTTTGTCACCAGGAATAAAAAATATATCCGAGTATTTAGAGCAAACATCGTGAAGAGCATTTGCTTCTTCAGGATTGAGGTGGGAGATTCTAAGGAGGTTTAATACTTCTTGTGTTCGGAGGTAAGAGTTGGTGTCATTGAACTGACAAACTGTATAAGCATTTGCTGAATCGAAAGGTTTGGTTATGGAATCTAGGGGAATGAGTGTGATATCCAAATTAGACTTTAGGGTTATAGGAGTTTCAGAGGTATTGATTATTGATAGATTAATTCTTTTGTTTTCTTTCACTGCGACTAAACAATTGGCGATTAATAAATCCTTGTGATAGCATTGGTCTAGTATAAGTCCTTCTTTCACTTCAGGGTTGGAGACAGAGCATTCTATGACAGTTTCAGTCCTGGGAGGAATTACATAGATGGGCGCATTGAACTGTAATTTTATTTCGTTTTTACCTATTTTCAAGGTTTCACGAGTGTAGTCGATAGTGCAGCCAAAAGCGATTAGCATATCAGTGCCAATAACACCATCATAAGGTAAGTGTATTCGGGGTATTAATAATAAATAATAAATTCATTTATTTCAGGTACATTACACCCATTGCCACACGATATAAATTAATAGAAAATACAATAGAAAAATCAAATCAGATAAATATCAAATTAAATAAAATGAAATCAATAAAAATCAAATTAAATCAAAATAAATCGCGTAAAATTAATTCAAATTAAAACAAATAATTAAAATTAAAATAATTAAAACAATTAATAGAATAAATTAAATTTAAAAAATTTTGAATCCAAAACTTGTAGTACATTTGGTTAGTATACATACGACTTAGAAACTAGTATGTATATGGAATCTATGCGTGATACTGTTTTTATCATCTATTTTTATTTTAAGCGGGAAATGGCCTATTGATGGTGAAGCTTGCTCAATGGGGTCGATACCTTTCAAAAGTATTATTTCTGTTGTGATGTCAACTGGTATTTGTATAGAAGATTTCTTTAGAAGGCTTACGGTTGCGCCAGAATCTACAAGGAGGGATAAGGTGGTATTTGACACTGGAGTATGGACAAGGATGTGAGGTAAGCGTCTCTTAAATGGACTAATATTAATCTCGTAAATTTTTGTTTCAGGAATTGGACGAGGAACGATTGAGTCTGGAGTGGTTTTGGCATCAGAGTGATTTCTTTTACGTTCAGCGGGGGCAGAGGATACAGCGGTGCGACTAGTTCGCGAGTCCCTATCATTAGGGGATACAGAGGATACAGCTGATGCAGAGGATACAGTGGATGCAGAGGATACAGCGGATGCAGAGGATACAGCGGATGCAGAGGATACAGCGGATGCAGAGGATACAGTGGATGCAGAGGATACAGCGGATGCAGAGGATACAGCGGATGCAGATACAGTGTTGCGTTTTATTCGCAAGTCTCTATCATTAGGGGATACAGAGGATACAGTGTTGCAGTTTATTCGCAAGTCCCTATCATTAGGGGATACAGAGGATACAGCGGATGCAGAGGATACAGCGTTGCGGTTTATTCGCAAGTCCCTATCATTAGGGGATACAGAGGGTACGGCGGATATAGCACTGGTGTCTTTGAAATGGGAATGTTTTAGAATTTGAGGTTTGGGTCTCACGAGACACCGCCGTGAGCCCTTTATTCGTTTAAATCATCATTTGGTTTATCTAGAGTATTTTCCACATAGTCTTCGTTACTATTTATTGCGTGGATTTGACCTTAATTGTTTTGGTAACGCCTTGGTAATAGTCTTTGGTTATCTCTGAAGCGATTATTATTAAATTCTCGTTTTCTACACTCCTCAATGGTATGGCCCACGTTTTTACAATAACGGCACACTGGAGGACCTGATGCAGGTGGTCTTTGACCATTGGATTCGTTTGAAACACCCTGTTGTGCAGGGTTTCGGTTTGGTTGGAATCGACGCTGAGGTAAACGTCCTTGAAAAGGTGCATTGGTATTGGTTGCTGATGGATTACGCTTAGAGGTGGTCTGTAATATTTTTTCTTCGGACATGGCGAAGCCAATGGCTTCATTTAGAGTTTCAGGGTCACGGCATCTGACTACAGTTGATAGGCGAGAATTTAAGCCACTGATAAATGTATGCAATGCTAAGTCTTGCATTGCAGCGACTCGGCCAGTCAGTTCACTTTTCTTTTTTGTGGGTATTGAAATATTGATTTCGGTTAAAAGTTTCGCTAGGCATGTCTCTACGCGTAGTGCGAACTGGTTGACTGTTTCGCTATTACTTTGACAGCAATCTTGGAGATCCGAGAGTAGTGCGGCATAATGTTTCTTTTCGCCAAATTGATTTTTGAGGAAATCTTATAACTGTTGCCAGTTTTCGAATTCTTTAATACAACACGCGCTTTCGGCACGGCCTTCGAGTTGACTTAAAATGTATTTTAATATTATATCTTGCTGAGATGGTGACGCAAGGCTTATTGCATTTCTGCAATTATTTAAAAACGCGTTAAGTTTTTCGCGGTTTCCGTCGAATTTGTTAATAAATTTGCTTATAAAGTTCATGTCGATTTCTTTTGTTTCTTTAGACATGGTACTGGGCTCGTCTTTAGGCATGCAAATTTAGTAAAACAAAGATAGCACAGGAAGTACGGAGTTGCGATAAGAAAGGAATGTTGCACTATTCTCGTAGCTGAGTGATAAGATGGAACAATAAGACAAATATTAATTAACTGAATGTTACTATGTCTAGCACTTTGAAGTTCGAATTAAGTTGGAACGATGCGATGAAACTTTGTAGTTTAAATCATTGACACTATTTTCACAACACAGTTTCGATGTAGAACAGATGTACTTACAGGAACACTGCAAATATGACGGCGACACGAATCATTTCTTAGCCAGGCGAGATCACCCAAGGTGAGTGATAGATATTCGGGGCGCACCCCGTTACGCCAACACAGCACGTAAGGGCCTGATAAGACCAGCAGGATACAGCGGCACTGAGCGGAAAGGCACAGTGACAGGATACAGCGACAGGATACGGAAGTATGATTTGATTTTAGCACTTTTCACTGTCACAATCACAACACAGGTAGGTATGGTTTTTCTTTTATTTTATTATTTATTATTTAGTTTTCACTGAATTGAGGCGATCCGAGGATTTTTAAAATCCCTTAAGCTGCCACCAATGTTACGCGAGGTCATGAAAATCTTGTTTTAAAAAAAACGATTTAAATACACTGAAAGAAATAGTTTAATTTGGAGTTTGACCTTGTTACAATTTTGGGTGAACACTTGATTAAAAACTGGCAGACACACGATAATAATAGGAGATGGTAGAGGTTCAGCGGTCGGGACGAGACTAGCTCTCCGCGGGAGTGGGAGGCAGTGCTGCCCTTAGATGATGACATGACAATTTCTAGTAAATCTATGTAATCAATTATTATTGATCATTAAGGGTTTTCCTTAGCATTGGGAAACTGTAACAGCACGATCCCCACGTAAAGCCGCCTAGAGGCGGCGCTCGGGCCCCCCAGATTGGGAAGCAGCGTTGAGAACGCGCCAGCCGCGCCCAGCAACTTGGGCGCCAGCCGTCGGAAGTGGGGCCCGAAGTCGTCGGAAGTGGGGCCCGAAGTAGTCGGCAAATGCCTCCTCCAACCTTTTCCACTCATGTCTTTCTTGAGCCACTCTGTTCCATGTGACGACTGTCACTTGTCTTATGTAGTCATCCCATCTTTTTTGTGGTCTGCCTCTTTTCTTTTTATCTTCTCTAGGATACCGTCGTGTCACAGTTTTGCTCCATATGTCTTTTCCTCTTATCATTTAAGGCCTGCCCACTGCCATTTAAGCCTTCTAATTTTGCACGTTATGTTTAGAACCTTTGTTTGGCTTCTTATTACACGGTTTCTCAGTCGGTCTGACTTTTCACATTCATCATGCTCCTTTCCATTGTGTATTGGCATGTTGCTAGTTTGCTACTCGCGTTTTGTGATAAGGTTCATGTTTGGCTTTTTTTTTTGTGGATGGGAAATCATCAAATGACCCCTCCCGCTCTGGGTAGAGCAGAAGGGAGCGTCAGACTCTTACTGACTAAAACCCAACCGTGTTCCTTCCTTAGCCCTTTGTGTTCCGGGGCAGCGGTAACCCTTTCGGACAATCCCGCTGCCCGGTCCATGTTTGGCTGCCGTACATAAGAACTGTAGGTCAATTCTCGTAATTTAAAACATTCAAAATCTAGTCGCAGTCTCATTTCGGCGACAAACAAATGTCAAAAACTTTTCTAAATGAAGGGAAATTAGAGGTATTTTTTGACAGATTGAGACTGAGATCAGACTGTGAACGACTGTGAACTTAAAATTACGAGAATTGCCCCTCTGGTAATATGCATGTGTTAAATAGTTTCCTTTTATATTCATATGAAGGTTTTAATTAAGCTATTGGTTATTCTTCTTTCAACTTCTTTGCGCATCAGATTATCATCTGTTATTAGCTGTATTAGGTAAATATATTCATCTGTATAATCAATTTGGTTTTTTCTCAAATTTATCGTAATTCTCTCTCCGTTTGTCACTCGTTTTTTCCGGGTCCAGTTTAAACTCTACCTTCTCGCTTTCCGTTGCCAGTATCATTGTACTTCGTTTTCGCTTAGCGTTCTTTCAGTTTTTTTTTGTTTTTGCTTGGCTCCTAAAGGTCCTAGCGTGATATTAAATAGCATAAAGCCTTCCTCAAGAATTAGGCTTTCAAATGCATAAATAATTTTTCGAACTCGACTGGTTTTTGCAAAGATTAGTGCGTCCAAACAAACAAACTCTTCAGCTTTATTATTAGTATTTAGATGCTAATGAAAATTTGTTGTTATAAAGGCGAAGATTAATTATAATAATACTTTCAATATTTATGTATTTAAAGTATTGTTATAATTAATCTTCGCCTTCGCCAAGATAATAAAAGCTTTAATTTTTTAGATACTACCGAAACTATCAAGGAACGTGTAAAACTTTACCTCCCGAAAATGTTATTAAAGAAACTCTTGCTGATGAAATATTATGCTGCTATGATATTTCTTTAGAGCATACAAGATAAGATAAGATATATTTATTTGCTCAAACATATAAGACGTAAACACATAAAAGAATATAAATGCATGCAGGCTAACATAAAAAAACAAATAAAGCATCAGACATGTTTGCTACTACATATGTAGTATTTTGTTTTTTTTGAGGATGGGAAATCATCAAATGACGCCTCCCAGTCTGGGTGGAGCAGAAGGGAGTGTCAGACTCTTACTGACTAAAACCCACCCGTGTTCCTTCCTTAGCCCTTTATGTTCCGGGGTAGCGGTAACCCTTTCGGACAATCTCGCTGCCCCGGCTGGCTTCGGCCCTTACGGGCCCCTTCCTTAATGCTGACATCTCTTTGAGGCGCGCGTGGAACACGTATGCGCCGTCCAGCACGGGCCTGGTCCTGATCGGACAGAGAGTTACCCATTACTCTCCGACAACAGGCCCGCGCCTACGGTGGCCGGGAGTCGTCACGCGGCTCTCGACACCCGGGACGTCTCCCGCGGCGGCTGGGACGTGAGGCTCTTTCCCTCAGCCGTCCCGCCACCTTCTTCGCTAGCATGACTGCTTCGCAGAAGGAGGTGACTGCCTCCCACTCCCTCTCGCCCCGGACCATGGCTTGAACCAGGGCCGGGCGCGAGAGGTCGCCGCCGCTACCGATCGCCTCTACGAGAACACGGCGGTGCTCCGTCCACGCGCGGCAGACCTCCACCGCACCGTATGCTCCACCGTGTCCTCTGGGCGATCCTCGCAGTGGTGACACCCGGGCGTTTCCACCCGCCCGATGATATGCAGGAACACGTACAAATATTAGGAATCTTAATGATTTTAAATGATTAATTCAAGTCATTTATAAGACATCATTCATTTGTAAAACTGTTTTTTTTTTTCTTTGGCAGACTGATCTAACGTCTATTAATTGATATTCTACGAGTTTTGCTTACGTAATTTAAAATTTTTGCATTAAATAAATTTAAATAATTAATGTTAGGTATGGTTTTAGTCTGATTTCTTGCTTGTTCGCCGCATGCTTCCTTTTAGGCCCGAAAAAACTGGACAAGAGTGAGTTAAACTCGTGTGGAGAGGGTTCCGTACCATGGATATGTTATTAATTATGAATTAATAAATCTAGAAAAAATAATTATTTATCATAAGAACAAACTTAACATTGTAGTTAATATAACATGTTCTCTCCCATACATTCCAAATGCAAATGTAAGTTTGTACGCACAATATTGAGAGATGTACCATGTTATTTTAAGACCATAAATACTTCTTACAGGTTTTCCTGTAATCTATAAGTAAAGAACTAAAATCTGTATTTTTTCAAAATGTTAGGCTCTGTAGTTTCACAGACATAGGAGGAGGGGGGAGAAAAGGTATTTTCATTTCTATTTTCTTATAGTTATTTATGCAAACTGTTGTATAAAAAGGGGTATTAAAAGACGAATGTGGGTTTATCACATGAAGCGAAGCCGAGTGTGATAATAGTAGCACATGAGTGTTCTAATACCTAATTACGTACAGTTACATACAAGACTATCTACACATATGATATTATGATTCCTCTTTAAAAAGTTCTGAAACTATAGGGTGTTGTACAGTTTTGTAAGAACTATGTAAATCATGGTATGTTTAATTGCTGAGTATCTAATACAAAAAAACTATGTATAATAGAATTATTTATTGCTGCATTAGAAATATCTGGTGGTGTGTTATCAAAGTTTGTATCACTCATTTTTGTAAACAGCAAAGTAATGATTTTTTGTAATAATAAATAATATCGAACAAAAATGGCTAAATACTCGTACGACGTAAATACGAATAATCTATAAGTTTTTTTTAAATTACGGCGATGTGGTAGTGAAACGCGCGTGCATGACAATTTCCTATTTTTAAAAAGAGTTCCAACAAACACTCGTTTGGATGATATTAAGGTTACTATGACACTGGTTGTTTTAATGTTGGCAGTAAGCTAACTGTTTCAGAAACTTTTATAGAGGATTTATAGCATGGGTGTAGATAATAGTACATTTTATTACATGTGTGCTATGTTAATCTATGATAAGGGAGCCGAGTGTGTAATGATCAATGCACACGCATTTCATACGACGTTTTTCAACACACTTGCGAGGAAAAAACAGACTTGTATTAATTAGTTAGCAAATTATGGCGCGCTGGCTTTGTTTTTTCCGTGCGCCGCGCTAACGATGCGCGCGCAGGTGTAAATAAAGGCACTGGCAAAACCGCTAAACACCCTTTTATAAAATATAATAAACCTGTTTTGACTTTTAAGTCTGTGGTTTTGACTGATCGTAGTATAGTCATAAGTCAAATTGTAGTTTAGTTAGTATGGAATTAGAAAGTACGAGATTGGCATAGACAAATTAACATTAGTTCAGTGAGAATCCGCAATAATAGAACGCCAGTCAGGGTCTTTTCCGTTTCGTTCCGGGAGGGGCCACAGACAATTTAAGGCAAATACATTTTAGTTAATTTTGAGACCAAGGACAATTCAGACTAATAAAATAAAAAGTGAAATATGGCTTGCGGATTCTTTTTGGCATGAAGTCTCATTGATGAAATTAAAAAAAGCGCGCATCTTTGACTAGTAATAGATATCTGTGGCGTTACCGCACTGGTGCGGTAACATAAAGTGAAAAGCACGCGTGTTTAATTATGCATTATGGACCTAAATGCATTTCATTAGCAGCCGCTTTACGAGCAAGTGTGTTGAAAAATTGCTTTCACTTTATATTTTTAATTTATAAAACTCTCTTTAGGTATATTATTACTTATATTATTTTTTACTCATACTTTTTTACTCTTTACTCTCACTTTATATTATTATTTTTAATATTTATAATAGATATCTATATATTTCATATATTTCAACAAAGCCTGTTCCAAATGCCGAGTGGAAATATATTCACAATGTTAAGCAAGATATTTAGTTTTTTATTTTTCCCTTAGTTAACTAATTATAGTCATAGTAGTTAGGAACATACTTTTAACCTTAATTTAATGTGAATAATAATGTGTCAACAATCGCATTTTTACCTATTATTGATAGCTATACTTGTTTAAGTTTTTTCTTTTGTTTTGTTTTTTCGCTACTTTCTGGTTAACCTAGCTTTATCAATGCCGTGAAACTCTATTATTGGCTTACGTGATAATTGTCATCATCTCGCTATCACTGAGCAGTGTATGCAGACTTTCGAAGCAACTGCATTGAGCTTTTTATTGATGGTGGGGTGAACAGTCATAACTCATGTAATTTAGTTATAAGCTGTTGAGTTTCCTAATAATAAATAAAAAAATTAAAACATAATATTTGAGACCTTCACAGCAAGCCATATATCAAATGAAAGGGTAATTTGATATGTCACACATTACAGTTTACAAGACTTGTTTTTTTTTTATTTGTTCCCCAAAACTCACCCCTTTCCAAAATTCATTTATTTACGTTATTCGTCCGTGTTTGGGCCTTAAAAATTTATTATGTTTATCAAATTATCTAAGTTGGAATACTTAGGTATACGTGGCATAGCTCTAGAGATCTTCAGATATTGCCTGAGAAATTGTTGACAGCGAGTTAAAAAACCACTTTAGATAAATAAACAATTATTATTATTATTTTTACGTCTTATAATATTTCTCGGGACCCTGAAGTCTCGGACTTTGGAAGGCGTACGAGGGGCCGAAGACAACTGGCACAGGCCCGATAGACATTTTTAATGAAGTGAGGCACCTACCGACGATTATCCCTGTTCGCACTATGCAAATACACCTAAGGACAACCCCCGGTTGGTGTACGACTATTGCAGGATATGGAAACAAAGATATTGGGTTATGGGTTTGGGTGGCTAAAATGAACTAGTTATTTAGGACTATGGAATGTTTATATCCCCTGCCTGATCAATGTTTTATATAAATTACACAGATAAAGTGGCAGGGGTTGACTTGCACATTCAATAATAGGCCCCCAAAAACGGTCGCTAGCATGTGCTAGCGACCGTTTTTGGGGGCAGTAGTTTCGTAGCTATAAGGGGGCAACATGTCCTGAGGTGCTTATGAGGAGTGGAAAGGTATTTCATGGCTATCAGGACAATCCCGGAAGTACGATCAAGATCCCTACTAGCATCTTACTATAATACTTCCTTCCACGTTTGCTCTTGCGAATCTCCTCTCAAGCCGGCCAATAAAGTCAAGAATGAGGTGGGAGTTCTGTTCCTCGTCATTGTTCACTGCAGTCGGCTAATAAAGGCAAGTCAGAGGTGAGGAAAAAAACTTCTCCCAGGAGGTAGGGTCCGTGGGGTCGCTACTGCCCAACAGCTCGCCACATGCTGCCCTGCGGGTTTCTGTATCTCTGTTGATCTGGCTCCTCACCCTAGACCTGTTCCGGCAAAGTACATAATTTTATTGGTCGAGTAAATTCGGAATAAGCTCCAAATTTCCTATTGGAAGTCGTTGTAGAAATAAGCAATGCTTTGAAAGCGATTGCCACATCTCTAAGGATCTCTGAACCATGAAACTGTAGTATAATCAGATTTTTCCTAATTATTAGGCAAGATTCATACGACCACGTCCTATAATTACACGAATTTAATGTCAGCTGCCGACAACGATTTTGGGTACAGAACTCTAAATCGTAGTTATTATGAACTGGTTAGTCAAATATAAATATAGCAGAAAAATGGCAGAAATTTCAAATATAATACGAAGTTGGGTGCGTTTGATGTTGGCAATAGCTAATATAGATAAAATCTTTGAAGCAAGTTTCATTTTTGAGTCAATACGTTATTGGGTACATAAGTAGGTACTAGCTGTACTGGCTGCTGTAAGGGTGACAAAGTTACGTGAAAGATACCATCTCATCAAATAGACTAAATATTACAAAAAAAAAAAAAAAAAATTTAAAAAGCGCTATAAGCAATACTTTTTCCCAAAAATGTTACTAGCAGCGTTGATAATTATAGGGTGTGTTGTGTTCGCGTTGCGGTTTTGGATAAAACCTCGTCGTCTTCTGTTACCACCCGTTTACCCGGGTGCTTTGCCGATCATAGGACATGGGCATATAATTATTGGGGATTTACAAAGTAAGTGTTTTGTAAATATTCCTTTAGTTTGTTGGTAATTTTCATTTGGAAAAACCATGTAGGTAAGCAAAAGTGGTTATAATATATTTAAGATTTTTGTTGAATCATTCTGCTTAGCTTTTTCCAGACTATGTTGCGGTCGCCTTCCAGTTTAACCAGATGCAACTGTCTATTTGACCTCCACTATCCAGTTACTGGGTAACACGATAACCTTGGCAGGGCTGGTTGTCAGACTTTTGAGTTTCTGAATACCCGTTACGATTGTCAAAGATCTACAAATGACAGTCGGGACCAAACGGTTTAACGTGTTTTCCGAGGCACGGAGGGGTCTCGGTATATTTTGGTTATTCTGCTATAAAACTAACTACCTCCTCGCAGTATATTTAATCCACAGAAAGCCAAATTTGAATATCTTTTTTTTTGTACTGCTGACCATTTTTTATGGGAACTAATTTTTTGAGCTGTTATTTAAATATTCGAGATGTTATTATGATCAGTTGAAAAACATATTGAGCAGTTATTTAATTTAATGGCGGTTGATTAATTATTACGACAGTAAAACATGGACAGTAATAAAAAAATAATTAGTCGGTTATTTTATCATACAATGTCAATTCTAAAAATAATTGAGCAGTCGAATAACTGAATGAGCTGTAAAAATGATGGAATGAGCGGTTCGATAAATAGTTCGGCAGATCATAGCGAGCGGTGATACCCTACGATGCACATTACTGCGAAAGACTGTATCTGCGAAGCCACTACACTTCGATGCACGTTACCGCGATAGATCTTCACTGCAATACTACTTGACTTCGATGCACGTTACCGCGAAAGATTTTCATTGCGATAGGTACCACTATAAGAAACATATAATAATAGGAGGCGACTTTAATATTAACGCAGTCCTGAGTTCCAAACACTATAAAAAACTCATGACAACTATGCTTGAATATAATTTACATCAAATTGTTAATAAACCAATTAAGGAAACATCCACGTCATCAACACTTATAGAACTAATCTTTACAAATAACAAAAATGTATCGGTATCCGTTGAGGATAAAGGAATCTCCGACGAA
Organism: Globia sparganii; assembly: GCA_949316385.1. Lineage (NCBI taxonomy): Eukaryota > Metazoa > Arthropoda > Insecta > Lepidoptera > Noctuidae > Globia > Globia sparganii. The sequence continues at coordinate 8,380,632 of OX438675.1, read as the reverse complement.
AAAACAAAATTATTCACAAGAGATGGAAGAATCAAAGAATAAAACAAAGACCATGTGGCATATAATAAAACGCATAACACAAAAACCAAAAAATATTCACTGTGGAAACATAAAAATAAACATAAATAACAACATATCAAGCTGCCCCTACTGTATTGCAAACAGATTCAACCAATACTTTGCTTCCGTAAGCTACTCAAACAAGCAAAACAACAGCTCGCAAATACCCAAAAGCCATGCAGTAATTACGCCCGCTATTATTTCCATGTTCCTAGAACAGGTTACAGAAAATGAGATATTTGATATTATCCATAACCTTCCAAACAAACACAGTTGTGGATCGACGAGATACCCCCAACATTAATAAAAGCATGTATCTTAAGATAGAAAAGATAGAAAATTTTTATTATCAGAAGAATGGGTACAGTAAATCTCCTTAAAACAAACATTTTGGTCTTATTTAATGTGCACTTAGATGTCAAAGGAGTGCTTTGGCACTCGTACTAGGATTACCCTGTATCACGAATGCCATCACTTTCCTCCGGACCAACTAGAATAGTTCTTAAACAAATAAATTTTGCGTGAATTCTAAACAAAACACAATTAAATAAAATAATAAAAATTAACTTGTAATTTACAAACAAAGAAATAAAATAATAAGAAACTAAAGAAGTAAAACCAAAATCAAAAAAAGAAAAAAGGAATATGTGTGTGTATATGTATGTATTAGCGTGTGAGGGTGTGTGTGCGTGTGTGAGGGTAGGTGTGTGAGGGTGTGTGTGTGTGTGTGTGTGATTGGTATTGTGTGTCCAAATCCAGAAGGTATGATTGAGTATGCGTTCACCAATTCACCAATTGTATAAGTCTCTCAGATTCTTCGTAGGTGAGACCCTTCAGCCAGTCACTTACAGTGTTCCTGCATTGTATCCGGGTAAGTAAGCAAATATTTAGCACGGCATTGAGTTTATCGTAAACCCGTGATCCCAGTATCCAATAATGCCGCTGCGCAAGAGCGGTTCTATGTCTCTCCGTGCTACACAGCCTCGTTCTTTTGCGCTTGCCTTCTCGTAGCCGTAGGAAGTGTGGTATAGTGGCATGCTTGCGCAGCGTTATGTGGAGCACGAAGAGTTGCCTAACAGTTAATACCTCACATTCTTTATATAGAAGTGCGGTAGGATACCTGAAGGGTTTCCTGCACATGACTTTAAGGACCGCTCTTTGTGCTCTCTCAATACGTAACATACTGACTGCAAAGGTGCCACCCCAGACAGAGATACAGTAGCCCAGCAACGATTGCGCAAGCGCAAAGTAAACTGTTTTCAGCGTTTTAAGAGGTGCCACTGATCTGAGTTTCTTGAAAACAAAAATGAGTTTACGAATGCGTGGGACGAGTTCATCAATGTGCCTTTTCCAATTTAGTAGACAATCGACCTGGACTCCAAGGTATCTCATATTTGAGGTCCTCTTAATGCGAAGGCAGTCACAATGGGCGTTGGGAGAGTCGCAGCAATGTGCCTGAATTGTATACGAATCTGGGTGAGGTTGGCTTTTTTGCGAAAGGGAGAAAGTTATGAATGCTGTTTTGTCTAGGTTAAGTGTTAAGAGATTGCCAGATAGCCAATTCATAACAACTCTAATGGTGTCTTCTGCATAAACTTTAGCTTGCTCCCAGTTCGGACCATCAATGATCAGTGCTGTGTCATCAGCATAAGACAAGAGTTTAGTATGAGGTAGGGCTAACGTGCATAAATTGTTAATGTAAATTAAGAACAGCGTTGGACCCAGCACGCTGCCCTGGGGCACACCGTAACTGACAAATTGCTCATTGCTGACAAGGGCACCAATCTTTACAGACTGACTGCGTTCCTCTAGATAGTTACGAAAAATATCAAGAACAATTCCTCTTATGCCTATGGATTCCAGTTTATCAACAAGAATAGGGACCGAGACAGTGTCAAAGGCCTTAGATAAATCCAGAAACAAGCCGATGCATTTGTTGCCATAATCTAGTGTCCTAATGATATGCTCTGTCAGATCAATAATTGCATCTTCAGTCGACTTACCACGTCTAAATCCAAATTGATTTTCTGCTAAAACTTTGTTTGTGTTCAGAAAGTTAACCAGACGTGCATTGAGTACTTTCTCTATAACTTTAGAAATAGTGGTCAATACTGAAATCGGTCTATAGTTCGTGACACTGCCTCTGTCCCCACTCTTGAAGATAGGATGCACAAGAGCTCGTATCTTAGAACTCACCCCTCTGCTAACATACCTTATAAATCAATCTTTTGCGGAAAAAACATTCCCGTCCCGACTAAAAATAGCGATAATTAAACCAATACCTAAAATAGGTGGAGATCCCAATGACCCTAGCCAATACAGACCAATAGCACTTCTTCCAGCATTCTCAAAAATATTCAAATCAAATCATTTTTTATTTCCAATATAGGTAAGATGTATAATATGTTACAGAATGAGGTTAATAGGTATCTCTATATTTTTTTTTTTCAATGAGAAATGTCAATAAAATTACTTATATCAATATTATCCGTTAGGAAGTCATTAACTGTATAATAACATTTGTCAATCAAAAACTTATTCATAAATTTCTTAACTTTCATTATATTTAGTTTTTTAATGTCATCTGGTAATTTATTAAATATTTTTTGTGCCATGCAAAGAAAAGTCTTTCTCAGCAGTGCTGTGCCAGCGCCGTACGAAATCTCAAGCTCCAGTTTATTCTTATCACGTAGCTGTCTGTAGTGACTCTTATATGCAATGCTGTATATAGGTAACAATTCGTTCTAACAAAGATACTTACCTCATTTATATATACAACGAAGGCAATGTTAACAATTTTAAATGTTTAAAAAATGGTTTACAGCTTGTTGTTGTATCCAGGCCGCACATGGCTCTGATACATCTTTTCTGGGCTTTAAAGACAGCGTCTTTTGAGACTGAATTTCCCCAGAATATTATGCCGTATCTCAGAACGGATACGACATTTCCATGGTAGGCACATAGGACAGATTCTCGATTTACTATTTTGGCTAGTTTATAAAGAGCAAAGGCTGATTTGCTCAATTTTTTACAGATCCCATCTAAATGTGTTTTCCACGATAATTGGTTGGCAATATGTATACCTAAAAATTTAATTACATTAATTGAATTAATTATTTCGCCTTGATAATTTAAATTGACATCTTTAATATTTAATCTTTGATGGAAATGCATAATTCTGGTTTTTTGTAGTTTTATTTTTAAATTGTTATACGTAAGCCACTGAATAACAAATAAATAAAATGTAATAAATAAATTAATGTGTTATTTATTTCGAACTCATAGTTATTGCGATCATCACATCTTATTATCACAGTGCTATCGTCAGCAAATAATACCATAGGGTGTTTAACGTGTCTCGGAAGATCATTTATATAAATTACGAACAACAATGGTCCTAATACGCTGCCTTGTGGTATTCCGTATTTAGAAATTTTGGGTTGAGATCTGTGTTTTTGCTCTTTAGCCGTTTTAGGACATATCTGAGTAATTTCTGTTATTTGCGTTCGATTATTTAGTTATGATTTTATAAGATTTAGTACATTACCTCTTATTCCATACGCATTCATTTTTTCAATAAGAATATCATGATCTACGTAGTCGAAGGCTTTTGTCATATCCATAAATACGGCTCAAATAGGTATTCTTTTATCCATGTTGTGTATAATTGATTCTATTAAATTATAAATCGCCAAATTAATGCTCTTACCTTTAAGAAAGCCATTTTTCTCTTTTGTCAATATCTTATATTTCTCTAAATATGAATAGAGGGAATTGTATACTACCTTTTCAAAAATTCGAAAAAGTAGTTACTAAACCTATGTGTAGATTCTTAGAGAAATACAACATACTCGACAACAATCAATTTGGATTCCGTACAAACCGATCGACGACCCTAGCAGTTTATAGATACACACAAGAAATACTTACATATATCAAAGACAAAAACTATGTCATAGGTCTCCTGCTTGACATGTCTAAAGCCTATGACAAAGTATCACACTTTCCTATGGACTTAGTGTCCTAAAATCAAATACAAAAACACACTGTGCCCTCTCTGCATACTACGCATATGCCTACGCGTGGCTACGCTACGGTATCATCATGTGGGGACACAGTGTAGATGCGAATGATTTATTTATTGCACAAAAGAAATGTATGAGAATATTATTTCAAATAAAACCCAGAGATAGCTGCAAACCCCACTTTGTAAACGAAAAAATGTTAACTCTGCCTTCCATCTATATATTAGAAATATCCACTTTTGTGAAAAATAACTTAAAACTGTTTAATTTTGACAAGAATGAGCGCCGCAAAAACAAGTTAATTCTACCAGCACCTAGAGTACAAATGTATAAAAATAGCCCAGAATACCGAAGCAATTATACAATAAATTACCTGAAAATATACGGTCCACGAAAACAACATGTGTATTTAAAGCTAGGTTAAAGGCATTGCTCTTAAAAAAATGTTACTACAGTATCCAAGAATTTATGGAAGATAAAATGTTAAAATAGAGTCCAATTAGGTATATAATTATCTGTGTGTTAATTATAATATATAATCTTTAATGTTTAAAGCTAGATTTAAGTTTAATTAATACAATATTTAATTCTGAAAATTCCTAATTTACGTGATTTTAATATTATTAGTTTTAAGTTATGTTGCTGCGCCCTAACAGGGTCATGTAGTATAGCATGTAACTATGGTTGTGTACATTGTGCATTAAATAAATAAATAAATACTAGTTGGCTTCGATGCACGAACGCAACAGGTGACGTAGGATGCAAGAGCCAACGAATGGTACCCCGAGTTTAGGTTTGGTTAGGTTACTTTAAATCTATACTCTATACTAATATTATAAAGAGGAAAGGTTTGTATGTATGTTTGTAACGAATTGGCTCAAAAAGTACTAGGCCGATTTTAAAAATTCTTTCACCATTTGAATGCTACATTATCACTGATTAATATAGGCTTTTTTAATTGCAAGAAAAAAATAAAATGTTTAATAAATAAATGTCCACCCGTGCGAAGCCGGGACAGGCCGCTAGTCCTTTATACAGAAATAGGAGCCCCATCCGTCGACATAAGATGCAAGAGCAAGCGAATGAGAATACAAATATTTAATTCCTTCAGTCAAAGCTAAAGTAATTTAATTTTTCATTACTATTTAAGTACTGTTTTTAGGGTCCCGTACCAAAAAGGTAAAAAGGGACCCTTATGGTGCGACTTCATCCGTCTGTCCGTCCGTCACACCGCTATATCTCGAAAACTACTTTACCACCTCATTGTTTATAGAATTGCTTAGAATGAGATTTCTTACCGACAAATTTCGATTTATTACTGCCCACACGTAACCGTTCGTTCAATATTTTTTACCGCCCATTTAATTAATTTAATTATTTTACTGTATAATTTTTAAGTGTACTACAATATCGCATTGAGTCTAGCCTGTAAGGATATTTGTATGTTTGGAGTGAATAAATAAATAAATAAATTTTCCTGTTCAATTATATATTTACTTAACTGCCCCTTTGGTCTCGTGGTTGCAAGCGCGACTGCTGAGCATGGGGTCCTGGGTTCGATTCCCGGGTCGGATAAAGTGTTATTAAGTTTTTTCATTAGGAATTTCTTAGTAAAAGTCTGGAGTTTGGAAGTGGGCGGTTTAATACCCCCGTGCCTCGGAAAGCACGTAAAGCCGTTGGTCCTGCGCCTGATCTCTCTCCGGTCGTGTCGGATTGCCGTCCCATCGGACTATGAGAGTAAAGGAACAGAGAGTACACCTGTGTCTGCGTGCACACTTGTGCACTATAATATCTCCTGCGTACTTGGCTAATCTCCGTTGAGATTGACCACCGTGGCCGAAATCGGTCGGAGAAGCCATTATAAATTTACTGATCCATTTCATTATTTTTTATTACTCATTGTTGTTTACTTTACTGCTTAGTTTTAACTGCTGAACTAGTTATTAAACGTGCCATTTATAATTTTTAACTTACCAAAACCGCTATTTACAACTGCCTCTTTAAATTAGTGCCATATTTTATGAACTTTTCTAATTAATGTAATCTGAAAGAAATCTAATTAAAAGTACGCTGGCTACAGTCTACCAAAGTATTACCTGTTCAGTTTTTAGGTAGTTGAAAGCAGGCGCTCCATGTGATATACAGGTACCTATTCAGTTGCATCAGGTAAGAGAGGAAGCCAACTCAAACAGTTTGGAAAATTACGGCAACCTTGCCTTTAATCACTTTGCCCTCATTTTACGTAATTATTAGGATTATGATGACGTGAAATATGTTTTCAGAATTATGGGATACTGAGAAAAAGGTATACAACTATTCTCTGCAGAAAGGCGAGCCTGTTGAAATGCGTCTCGGCCCCCATTCTGTGTATGGTAAGTTTTCCTCCTTTTTCGCTCTTATGGTTTCTGTCTACTCAAAAGAAAACCCACGAGATTATGTGTCTAAGCCTCCACGCCATCTTTTTTTTTGACATGTATTTATTTATTTATTTAATACTTCAAGCACATAAATGTACAGAGGCGGACTTAATGCCATAGGCCAGTTTTTTTGGGTTGTATTTTTAACGGCAAATGTTGGAGCATTTAAAATTTTAGTGCATGCACAATGCAAATAAAATTAATAATAAATGAGAACACGAAATGGGTGCAAGGGGCACACTTACCTTCTCGGTGCCCCAAGTCAACCTCACCTGCTCGTGGTGCATCCTGCTGAATAACAAACGATGCTCTGACAGCCGATAAATGGCGGTATAACCATGTAATTTCGCAGCTAAATGGTGCAGGTTAGTGACGGTTAGCAGCGTCACTAGTATGTGAAGCTGCGACCTGCGATCGCCAACACGCATGCGCGCAGCGTGGCAATTATGGGCAAACGGCGATTATGGGCGATTATGGTCTTTCTTTTCTTTAAGAAGGGTGATAAGACCCTCCTAAAGAACTACAGACCCATTTCGCTCCTTAGCCACGTATATAAGTTATTTTCAAAAGTCGTCACATCGTCTAGGGTGAAGACTCGACGAGTTTCAGCCACCGGAGCAGGCCGGGTTTCGAGGAGGATTTAGCGCCATGAACCACATCCACACTGTGTGACAAATTATACAGAAGTCCAAAGAGTGTAATCGGCCCCTATGTCTTGCCTTTGTAGACTATGAGAAAGCTTTTGACTCTATCAAGACCTGGTCGGTTTTAGAGGCTCTGCAGATGGCCAAGTCGACTGGCGATACATTCAAGTGCTGAGATGTCTTTATGAAAACGCAACTATTACCGTCCAAACACAGGACCAGCGAACTGAACACATCCCCCTGCGTCGAGGGGGGTGAGACAACGGGACGTAATTTCCCCGAAATTGTTCTCTAACGCATTGGAGGATGTGTTTAAGATGAAGAGATCTACGTTTTGGAATGGGCAACTAGCTTCAACTTTCTGACTAACTGACCGACTGGTTAATTTTGATGATTCAAAAGTGCCTGTAACAGGTTTTAATTGAAATAATGAGTTTGAGACCCTGAACTGGGAAGGACGCGGCATTAACATCAACGGTGAGTACATTTCACATTTGAGATTTGCAGATGTCATCGTTATACTGGCAAAATTGGTGCAGGACCTGCAGCAGATGCTGGACGGCCTACTTGATTCTTCTGTACGCATTGGTCTCCGGATGAACTCGGACAAAACCCAAGTTATATTCAAGGAACACGTTACCCCCGGACCGATTGCTGTCAATGGTGGTACTCTTAAGACTGTTCAAGAATACGTTTACCTCGGGCAAACTCTGCAGTTTGGGAAACACAACTTTGAGAGGGAGGCTAACAGAACAATTCAACTGGGCTGGGCAGCGTTTGGGAAGCTTCGTCAAGTCTTCTCGTCGCGTATTCCACAGAGCCAAGGTCTTTAATCAGTGCATCCTGCCAGTTGTGACTTACAGAGCCGAAACGTGGACACTTACGATACGGCTGGTCCATAAGTTCAAGGTCGCTCAGCGAGCTATGGAACGGGCTATGCTTGAAGTCGCAACGACGTGATCCGGCAGAAAACTAAAGTTCTCGACATAGCTCACAGAATAATCAAGCTGAAGTGGCAATAGGTCGGCCATATTAGCCATAGAACCGATGACCGTTGGGGTAGACGTGTTGTTGAGTGGAGACCGCAAATCGGTAAGCGTAAGGTGGGATGCCCTCAGGCTAGATGGAGCGGCGATCTTCGCAGGATAGCTGGTAGCAGCTGAATGGGAGTTGCCGAAAATCGAGTTGAATGGCTTGCAATATAGGAGAAGCCTATTTCCAGCAGTATACTGCTATAAGCTGATGATGAGAACACGTAAGAAACAATGTGATCATGAATATTTTGATGATTTATATTATTTCCTCAGAATATACAGATATGTTGGTTGATAGAGACTTATCGAAGAATAATAATTATAATTATGATGCGATAAGACTAATTTATTATCGCAATTCATATATTGGGTGTTGGCTAATATTAACACAAATTTTCTTATTTCAGTAATAACGGACCCCGATGACAGTCTTACAGTAGCAAATAACTGTTTGGAGAAACCATACATATACAAATTTGGAAAAGAGATGTATAACAGGGGACTTATAACAGCAGATGGTAAGTAGCCACTAGTTTCGCTCACTTTACCCACAGTACCTTGCTGAAGTTTGTGTGCGATGTAACCTGGGAGTTCTCGAGTGTAAAAGGTTACTTTTAGGCGCTTTGGCTATAAGTTAGTTATCATGCACAATTAGTGCGCAAATCAACCCTAAGCGCAGGTAAACGCCTAGTTTGGGGGTCACCGTCCAAAACTGATCTTTTACAAATTAGTTAATAAACTTTGATTTGGTTTAAATGTCTTCGCCAGAATATAGGCCTTACAATGGCCTTACAAGTTTCAAATACCTCTTTATATTCATAAACTTTTTAGTTTACTTACACAGTTATCAAAGCGTAGCATTAAATTGTTTTTGTAGTGAAATATTTTATTGATTCCTTAAAAACATATTGACCTTTTAATAATGTAAGTACTTTTATTTAATTAACTAGCTTTTACCCGCGGCTTCGCTTGCGTGGAGGGCGGAATTTATCCCACGGGAACGTGATATTTATTTATTTATTTAATACTTCAAGCACATCAATGTAAAGAGGCGGTATAGAAGTTAGGAAGATGGCTAAATGATACGGCTGCTTATAAAGTCAAATTAATGATATTATCTGGACCAAAGGCTTAATATTACAAAGGAGCGAGGGAGCACACGCGATGACCGATAATCGTGTACTGAATGCTCGACTAATATCAATTAGTGAAATAAGGTAAAAATGCACGAATAAGCATTACTCCAATATTAGTGTATGGTTTCACCGTACATGCTCCCGGGCCAAAAAGATACATAAACGTTACACGTCTTCTAATTTAAAGCGACACTTTTTAGATATAGGTGACGTAGCTATGTCCCGTTTACAATCAGTGTTCTCACTAGTTATGTTCACTGCACTTGGCTGACGGTCAGCCGTACTCTGCTTTCGCGAAAACACAACACTATTTGCCACACTTTGGGATAGTTCCACCGAAGAAACTGCTCGACACCTCCTCCATATGAAGTATGCTGCCACCAAAACGGCTACACCCAGCAGGCAATAACAAATGGTATACTGATGAATGTCATGCATAGACAGAGTGTAATCTGGTGAGTTAGTATTGGCGGATTTCAGTTGTTTTATTCGTTCTCCCAGATCGACTAGTGTGCTATTTATCGGATCTTCGTATGCGGTGTAATGAGATAACGATATGATTTAATTCTGCTATCTGAGGGGTCACAATTTCAGAGTTAGATTTAATTGTATTAGCTGATAGGGTATGGGAATACAAAGTAAACTCGTTACTTTTTATTATGCTTTTCGTATCTAGGTCAATGATACCGACTCCTGTCACCTGTTTAAAGGCAACTTGATCTTGACATATAATCCTCACCGCGTACGTATTACAGCAAAAGTACATGAACCTCGCTGGCTCATTTAATTCGAGCCATCTGTCTTGACAAGGGGATTTAATTACAATACATTGTTTTAAATGGCTATCCAGTTTGCAGAATTTTTCATCAATGCTTAAATGATTAATCGGTTTGTTAGCTTGGCACAAATATGAGATATCATTGTGCAGACATAACTGGAGTTCTATAAACGACATTGTGAAGAAAGCATTTTTTTTTCAAACTAATAGCTACGAAGTCTGCAGCTGGTAATACACTAATCATATCATTTTGAACTTGCTGTGGAACTGGTATGATTTTATAGATTTTTATAGCTATCTCTACTGGTCAATGGAAAGGTAATCTCAAATATGAAGTATTCTTGCATCATTCTCGCTTTTACTTTCAGCATACTGTAAACATGTTTTAGATCAGACTGTAGATTGTCCACGGGCAATGTAGTATCCTTTGTTAATTGTCCTGAAATAAACTGTAACTCACGTTGTAACTGATCCGGTGTTAACAGGTGAGTGTTGAATTTCCCGTGATAGATATCCGTGATGATGTCTAACAAAGTATCCTGAATCCTTTTTAGGTTTTGAATCAAGTTGATGGTCGTGAGTGCCGACAGGGCAAAATCTTGCGTTTTAGCTAAGCCTTCAACTTCTTGCTTAATAACAAAGGCTGCATTATCTAATTGATTCAAGTGTTTGTTTATAGTTTTATGTTGTAATTGGATAGTTTGCTCGGTTCTTTTCAATACGTTGTATTCAGCTTCGATGATGGAAGTCTGATTTCTTAATAAGTTATCCAGATGTCGCTCGTTTTGTTTTACAAGCTGTATATCTTTCATGTACTGTTCTGCGAATCGTTCGTCTAATACTCCGAACAGGCTATTGGCTACGTAACCGATACCATTAATGAGACCGCGACGCTGTCTGGTGCGCGCGTCAAAGTGCTGATTAATCATAAGTTGATTATAGTGCTGTATTTCTTTGTAGTCGTGTTTTAGTTGAAGCGTTATCATGTTGCATTGACTAGTATCGTTTAGTAATGCGCAGAGTCTTTGTAAATAATCCAAAAACTTTGTAGCAGCTGTATTCCCTTCCCAATAAGGGCTCATGTCATAGTAGACAATAAGATTCCATTTATCTCGAATAACTTGCATGTTGCCCACTGTTTCGAAATACAGCGAGTTGTTGTTTGGCAACGCTGATATGTTGAAAGCTGCGTGTGATGATGTTATCACTGACATAAAAAAGATTAACGACATTACTACTGATACCAACTTCGATTTGATTTTAATGCTTGTTTTCCGGTCGTTAGGTTTCTTTAAGTGGAGGTTGATATCTTGATTAACCTTTCTATCTTCCGTCATATTGCTTGAAGCAGGCGATATCGGCAAGATGGAGAGTTTCACAACCGGCCTTTTAACTATTCCGTTTTTTGTTTTTAATGTTACTACCCGAACTAATCCATCTTGACCTGGATGAGTTTCTACTACTCTACCCATCATCCATTTTCCAGGTGGCAGATTGTCGTCCTGGATGGTCACTAAATCATCAATGTTGATATTTTGCTCGGTGCTTCGCCATTTGCTTCTTACAGATAACTGCGTTAGGTATTCCGATCTCCATTTCTTCCATATGTTACTTACTATCTTAGCTGATAAATGCCATCTAGTTCGAGCATCTGTTTCCGTTTCAATTATAGTAGTTCCAGACCTCCCGGTCAAGAAATGTGCTGGAGTTAGTACGTTCAAATCTTCGATATCTTCAGACAAGGCACACAAAGGTCTGGAGTTCAGACATGCCTCTACTTGTGCTAATATAGTGCTGAACTCTTCAAAAGTCAACTTCTGCTCTCCAATAACTCGCTTGAGGTGATGTTTTAAGCTTCTAATGGCTCGCTCCCATAGACCTCCTGCACTTGGCCAAGATGGCGCGTTAAAGTGCCATTCTATATTTAAATCTGTTAGCTCTGCGAAAAGGTCACGATCGTATACGTTTTCGAAATCGTGATAGCTTTCCTGTAGCATTCTATTTGCACCTACGAAATTCGTCCCATTATTGCTATAAAGATGGCGTGGCGCTCCTCTTCTGGCAGCCATCCGCCGTAATGCTGCTAAGAACCCCGTACTGCTTAGGTCGGATACAAGCTCTAAGTGTACAGCTTTAGTCGCTAGACAAATAAACAACGCAATATATCCTTTTGAGGTCTTAATTCGCGCCCCTTGTTGCTTTTAACATCCACGAAACCCGTATAATCCACTCCGGTGTGATAGAATGGGGGGGCAGAGTTGCTTCTGGCTGCGGGTAATTCTCCCATCAATTGATGCTGTAGTTTGGGCTCGTGTTTTCTACAGGTGACGCAGTTTCTCACTTCTTTCCTTACAGCTTTATTACCAGCGATTATCCAGTATCTCTGCCTAAGATTAAATAAGGTTAATCGCGGTCCACCATGAAAGGTGAGCCGATGAGCTTGCTGAATTATCAGAGTAGTAAGCCGACTGCTATAAGGCAATATGGCTGGATGCTTCATTTCCATGCTCATATTTGCTTTGGTTAAACGGCCTCCAACTCGTAAAATCCCCTCGTGGTCAAGGAAAGGATTTAATTTTAGTAAATTACTTCTGTTGCTCAATTTATTATGTTTTCGTATTGACATGATTTCCTCTGCAAACTCTGTTCTTTGGACATATTTTATAATGAGTAGCTTTGCTTTCCGCAATTCATGCAAGGTAAGAAATTCTGGTAGACCACTATGTTTGCCTAACGTGACTGGAGTCTGCTTAAATTGTACCGTTTTGATGGCTCGTAAAAGCCATGCTAATATTTTAATTATTTTATTAAGTGAGCTGAATTTAACTAACAATTGTGATAAGATGCTTTCCTTGTTATCTGTTTGGGCAGCATTCACTTTGCTTGGTGTTGATTTTGCCTTTATTTCTTGATCCGTGGTGTAAACTTTTTGCTTTGCTTCTAATTTTTCATCAAACGTTTTCAATGACTGCGGTCCTTGCCACCACAGGGTTTGTTTTGTCAATTGTGAGGCTGAAATGCCTCTACTGGCTGCATCTGCCGGATTATCCTCCGACTTAACATATCGCCAGCAGCTTGGTTTCATTATTGCTGTGATAACTTTAGTCCTGTTCGCAACAAAAGGTTTCCATCGGTTGTAATCGCCTTGTAGCCACCCTAAGACCACCATAGAATCTGTCCACCCATATATCCGAATTTCCATTGCGTTATAACATGTAATGACTTTGTTCATTAACTTGGCTAGTAAATACGCTCCGTTTAATTCTAATCTTGGTAAAGATACACTTTTAGAAATAGGTACTAGTCTAGTCTTAGCAACTACTAGTACCACAGATGGCTCATAATTTTTCAGTAGTCGCGCGTAAATAACTGCCGCGTAGGCTTTAGTCGATGCGTCACAATAACCATGCAGTTCTATGACGTTATTAGGTTGATACCCGATCCAGCGAGGTATTTTGCAGTGTTTCAAATATTCCATGTCTGTTTTTATCGTTACCCATTCATCTTTGATGTTTACAGGAACTTCTTCGTCCCAATGCATTTTATTTAACCACAGCTTTTGGAATATCAGCTTTAATTTTGTTGTGAGTGGGGACAACCACCCCAAGGGGTCGAATACTCTTGATATTTCCGACAATAGTAGTCGTTTAGTAATTTTGGCGTTTGGATTTGCTATGGTGTATTTGAAAGTAAACATGTCATCACAAGAGTTCCAACGAAGGCCTAATGTTTTTGACGTACTTTCTGATTTGAAGTTAAAAATTATTTCGCCATTGCTGCTGCTCTGCTCTATATTTTCAAGAAGTTCCGGATGATTTGCTGACCATTTTCTCAGTGTAAAACCTCCTAATTTTAATAATCTGTTGAGATCTTTGATGAGCTGCTTTCCTCTTTCTATAGAGTGAGATCCATGGACCAGATCATCCATATAAAATGATTCTTCTAGTATCTTTGCTGCTTCCGGAAATGCACTTCGTTCATCCGAAGCTAGACGTTTTAACGTCATCATGGCTTGAAATGGTGCTGATTTTGTACCGTATGTGACGGTAGTAAGGTTGTACGTCTGTAGTGGTTGATCTGGCGCATATCTCCAGATGACTTGCTGATATTGCTGATCTGCTTCATCCATCATTATCTGCCTGTACATTTTTTCGATATCTGATGTGTAAGCATAACGATATTGCCGCCACTTCAGTATCAGTTCTTGTAGATCCTGCTGTAAATTAGGACCTTTATACATCAGGTCATTCACTCTGTATCCGCTTGACGTTTTAGCTGACGCGTTAAACACCACCCGAAGTTTTGTTGTTGCTGATTCTGCTCGTTGGACGGAATGGTGCGGCAAGTAACACGATAGCGCTTCTTTGTTTTTATTGCTGTAACTAGGCACCATATGTCCTAAGGCTATGTACTCACTAATGAATGTTTTATATTGTTCTGCTAGAATAGGTTGTTTGCTAAATTTACGTTCCAGATTTTGGAACTGTGCTATTGCCATCTCCTTAGATGAGCCTAGTTTTTCATTGATATCTGCTTTTAGTGGCAATTTTACTACATACCGGCCATCTTCGCGCCGTTTTGTAGTTGATGAATAAAAATCGACACATTCTTGATCTTCCAAAGATAAGTTTGTTTTTTCGCTAATATCCTCGATGTCCCAAAACTGCTTAATATCGTGGATATTATTCATGATCACGTTACACTGAAATGATGCTGTTTGACCACCACCGTATATGATCCACCCAAGCTGTGTTTCTTGCAACACTGGCTGCGACACACTCTCTCCTTTGATCAATCCTCCCATTAATATCAAGCCATTGACTTGTGCGCTTAGTAATAAGTCCACTGGACGGCTAATGTTAAAATATGGATCAGCTAATTTCAGTTTTTCTATGTAGGACCACTTCGATGTGTCAAAGGATTTATACGGGATATCCTTAAGTATGTTGTTCATGACAAGTACGTCGGTGGTAAACGAAAAGTCGTTATACATTGAGAAACAGCTTAGTGTGATCACACCATTACAATTCTGTTCGACTTCACCTACTCCGCATATCTTTCCATTGAATTTAGATCTACGTAATCCTAATTTCTTTGCTGTACTTTCTTTTATTATCGACGCTTGTGATCCAGGATCAATGAGAGCCCTTAAAATGTGACACGATCCATCTATCGTTGCGACTTTTATCAAGGCTGTAGCTAATAATACTTCCTTCGTCCCTGGATCATTCTGAGACACATGCGCAGTCATTGCGACATTGTCTTTTAGATTTGGGTCAGTTGTTGTTGTTGCTACGTTGTTCGAATGCGACACATATTTTGAGTAAGCGTCATGTAAAACGGAGTGGTGATTTCCGTCACATTTGCGACATCGCCTAACGGAAATGCATTGCTGGCCATTATGATCAAATAAACAATTTGGACATAATTTCAATTTTGCTACGGATTTCATTTTTGCTTCATTAGACAATTGCAAAAACCTTACGCAATTAAACATGGCATGTTGTTGACCGCAAAATTGACATTTTGTGGTAGACACGTGTAAGGCCTTTGAATATGGTTGTGGCTTAGTGTATTTATTGGCAAAGTTAGAGTTTTGTCGTCTTGCCTTTTGGTTTTCAGGAACATCGCTATTCGTATGGTTAGTTGATTTCGGTGTTGCTTGATCTAGCTTCCTGCGAGAAGTTTCCAGACTCGTAAACTTACTTTCTAAGTAGTCTAAGAATTCCTGCAGTACCGGTAGCTCCCTAGAATTTTTAAGGGAGTCTATGTAATCGCCGTACGTTTCGCTATCCAGCTTCTGCGCTAATAAATGCACAAGAAGCGGATCCCAGGTGCTGATATCGATTCCTAAGTTTCGTATGGCATGCAAGCTTTCTTGTGCTACGTCATGCAGTTTCTTAATATGACCTAGCGTTTGATGCTGCGTACTCGGTAAGCCTAGTAAAGTATTGATAACACACGTAAATATTAGCTTTTTATTGTTGTACCGATGGTTTAAGATTTCCCAACATGTATGATAGTTATCAGAACTTATTGGAAGATGCTGAATAAGTTTTTCTGCTTCGCCCCTGACCTTCCCTTTTAGAAATTGCATTTTTTGCGCTTGCGACAAGGTAGGGTTGTTGTGAATAGCTTCGCAAAAAAGGTCCTTGAATGACGTCCAATGTTGGTAGCTTCCTGAAAATACAGGTATATCCATTTTTGGTGTGGAGTGCTCTCTATGCGACACACTCCATAGCTTTTTATTGATAATTTTCTTCAACTGAATATATGATCGCTCATGCTGAGTATACACTTCTTCGTAATCCTCTTCCTCTCCACCTATCTCGCTATCTATCTCCCAATGGAGGGAATCAATCTGCGACCAGCGCGCTTGAAGTATTCTCAAGGCGTCCTCCATCTCCCATTTTTCTGACATGGAGTCTAGGTCGATAAGCCCTGCTGATCTCTTGAATGCTCTGAAATTTGCTGTTTGCTTACGTAGCATGTCATCTAATTTGCTGGTTGAGCCTTTTGACTCCATTGTACGTAACATGCTGGCTTTAGCTGGCTGCTTGTAACCCGATGGTCCTGCTTCTGCTAGTTCGGTGTCCTCTTGCTGCTCCTGTGTTGGTTGAGTACCCCTAACGGATTTCATAGGCGTTAGCTTGCTTGACAACTGTAGACGTTGTTCATTGATGAGAGACTTGGCTGCTGTATAAAGTTTGCTAATCTTTTCATGCTCGGAATTCATAAAATATGAATGATCTGTGACCCCATATTGACAGATATCTAAATGATTGCTCTGAAAATCTGACCAATACCTCTCTAACAACTCTAGTCACCTTTTAAAATAGTCGTCCGATTTCCTATCGGCGCTATCCTTTTTTATATTTATCGGTATTTTCTTGATTGCTTCGCTAAGTTCAAGTTGCTGGTAGTAAAGCTCCTCCATTATGCTGCTAGTTTGTTTATGATGAAAAAAAGGAAAGATCTTACTTGTAGGAAACTGGCTTTAGGCTGCCGCTGATTTGCTGTTACACTCCAAATGCTGCTGCTTTGATGTAGCTGGGCACTGACACCCTGCTGCTGTAGATACCGAGTGCTGCTGCTTAAATACCGATGTGCTGCTTGCTGCTCAAGATGCTGATTGCCTCGACCTGGAGGCGCTGATGTCACGCTGCTTGGGATGCGTAATGATGGTGCTCTTGTTAACTAATTTTGCAACGCCACCCTGTGCTGCTAGGGTTTTGCTACAATCACTTTGCTAAAGCTCTGCGGTTACGAAAGTATGTCCACAGTTCACAAGTATCACTGCAATCTAATATGCTGATTTCTGGACGAGTTCACTCACAAGTCACTTAATACACGCCACTCCTCAAAGAAAAATGAATACTAAACTCGCGAGGTCCCGCCCGATGGCTCGAAGGACCATATAGAAGTTAGGAAGATGGCTAAATGATACGGCTGCTTATAAAGTCAAATTAATTATATTATCTGGACCAAAGGCTTAATATTACAAAGGAGCGAGGGAGCACACGCGATGACCGATAATCGTGTACTGAATGCTCGACTAATATCAATTAGTGAAATAAGGTAAAAATGCACGAATAAGCATTACTCCAATATTAGTGTATGGTTTCACCGTACAGGCGGACTTAATGCCATAGGCATTTTCTACCAGTCAACCTTTGTTCTTGATGGCGGGATCTCAACACAAAACGGAAACAAAGTTACCGGGTTTTTGTAGTACTATATTTCAAGTTCTCGCACAAACACAATAATAAAACTAGCTTAACTAAACACAATTAAGTACATACTAGCATAGACTAACTATAACTTTTAGCGGGAACGCCTCAGCGATTTACACACACCCGCTCACAGTCATGGATCAAGGAACACTCTCCAGCGTCCTGCCGCATCGACGGCGGCGCGCGCGCTATCTCAAAAAGACGTACTGCGCAGGCGTTATTTGAGACCTTTATTTAAAGTTTAAACTAACACAATTTAGGTACCTATAACGAGTTGCTTACATTCCACCCCCTTGTTCCTGAACAAACTCGTCAGTAAGCAACACAATGACCTTTACAACCGGTCTCTTCATAAAGCCCCTACAGGTTCTAGCAGTTACTACTCTAATATGGCCATCGCGACCTGGGTGGACTGCTCTAATCACGCCCCTAGGCCACACATTACGAGGCTGATTGTCTTCTACATTAAGAACCATGTCTTCCACCTTCACGTGTGGCACTTCGTGTAGCCACTTTTGGCGCTTTTGGAGAGTGGGGACATACTCTTTCAGCCAGCGTCGCCTAAACATGTCCGCCAAAGTCTGAGCCTTTACCCAAGCCTTTCTACTGGTTAAGTCCGATGCATCAAAGATGCCTAACGTAGATGCACCGGTCGCCGTACCTATCAATAAACGATTGGGGGTGAGAGCGATGGGCCCATCGGGGTCCATACCCACAATAGTTAATGGCCTACTGTTTAGGGTCATCTCTACCTCAGCCATCAAAGTCATTAGCAACTCCTCGGGGTAAGTCTCATCTTGACCTTGTTTCAACAAAAGAATTTCAGCATCACGGACATTGCTAACTGATAACTTGTCAACCTGGTTCTTACGACACAAACCTAAAAATACGAGAACACGACCCGCAGATCTAACAACCCGTGTCCAACTAGAGAACCTATCAACATTAAATAGAGGTTCATACTGTTTTACTAGGTGGACCTTTTCAAGACGCTCCAAATCTATTTCTGCCAACCGATGTGAAACGAACTTCTGAAAATCAGGAGGATCCGAATGTACCCATTTTAAAACCGTTTTCGAATCGGACCACAAATACTTGCGTGTTATTGTCAAGCCTTGCTCTTTAACAATGACGCAAGCTAACTTACACGCCAGCACAGCTGCTTGCAAAGGATAAAGTAAGCCTAGAGGGTCAAAAATACTCATAATAAATCTCAGAAACGCTAACTCGTCTGACTCCGGCATCCATATCATACCTAAAGTTCTTTCACCACTATACGGAGATTTATCAAAATGTACAGTACCGGGCACGGCAAATGGTAATTCTTTTCGAAGCTCGAGTGAATTGGTCACCCACCCCCTGATAGAGAATTCACCAGCAGAGAGTATCATGGCAACATCTTTGATCAGCTGACGTGCACTATTTATTGAATGAACACTATCTAAATAATCGTCCATATAATGGTTTTCGTGAATTGCCTTGACGGCCTCAGGATTCGAATCTCGGGACTCGATAGCATTTTTTTTCAATACATGTATAACTGAGGCAGGCGACGACTTGGCACCGAAAACCATAGAGTCCATTACGTATGTGTCAGGGTCGCGCTCTTTGTTCCGGTCTCTCCAAAGAAAGAGCTGCGCGCCCTGATCTTCTTTTCTTATTATAATACGCACAAACATATCAGCTATGTCCGCTGTATTAGCTATTGGGCCAGATCGAAACTTAAACAACACACCTAACAAAGAATTTAACAAATCCGGTCCTGTTAGCAAATAATCATTTAAACAGGCGCCCTTGTATTTGGCCGCGACATCATAAACCAATCTGAGCTTACATGGTTTATTCGGGTTAACGACCCCAAAATGCGCCAAGTGCCATACCGGGTTAACAGTCAGCGGAGTATCCAAACGCCTAGCCTATTTCTCAGAAATTAACCTATCAATTTGACGACAGTACGATTCAGCATATTCGGGGTTTTTATCCATCTTACTTTCTATGCCATGTAAACGTTTGACAGCGTAATCGTAATTATCTGGTAAGTGTACAGCGTCACGCGACCATAGTAGTCCTACCTCCCAGCCCCCATCGACACGGCGACTAGTGTTATCTAGGATCTTACAGGCGCTTTCAGTCTCAACCCTTTTGCGTGACACTTCTGTGAAACCGACAGACTCAACCAAAAATTGCTGTTTATCAAGTTCATTTAAATCATCTAAATTATCAAAGACTAGATTGACCGATTCACGAACAGAGTCGCCGCAAGTACCTACAGGCCCATGAACAACCCACCCTAACTTCGTAAGCGACGCTACGGGTTGTCCGGATTTACCCTGTCGTATTTCCTGGTTAACTATTAGCTGCCAATTATCTTGCCCGATTAATAGCATTGGTTTTGCGTACGACATCTCAGAACAATCTAAGTCTCTTAGATGTTTATTTATATTTAAAACTCTGGCGGGCACACTTTGGGTGGGCAAGTCTAAGTTATCGATATTACGTAATGCGATATCATGACACAAACCGTTGGGTCCGCGTATTAGTGCAGTCACCCTACAAGAATTCTTATCAGTAACAACATGACCGCGCGCACTAACAATTTTCAACGGGGATAATGGTCCACTAAAATTACAAACACTTGAATCAATTAACGACACAGTGGCACCATCATCAAGCAATGCATAACAATTATGTTCGACATTATTTACAATAATAGTTACAGGCACAATCTTTAATAATGTTTTTGTGTTCCGACATTGCTCACCCATACTCGTTACTGACTCTGCGTTCGACTGCGGTTGTACGGCGGTCACGCCAGCCTCAGCTGGTGCGCCGGCGCCGGCGGTGGCGGCGCGGGCATCCGGGGCGCTCGACTTCTCGTAGTGTAGAAGTGTGTGATGCGGAGAACGACACTTTTCACACCGTTTTGCGCGACAGCGATAACGAGAATGACTTTGCACTAAACACTTAAAACATAGTTTATTTACCTTTACGAAGTCCCACTTTTCTTGTTCACTTTTGTTTACAAACTTATCGCACTCGGGTAGTCGGTGACCCGCACTACTACATAACAAGCACCCATTCGGATTCGATGACGACGACGTACACGGCGATCTACTCGATGACGCAGATTCCTCGCTGGTAATATGTACACGGTGAGTATGTTCCCGTTGCTGTCGCCGAGCAGGATCCGCGCGCCCAGCGCGTGAAGTGTTCACAGCGGCTGCGTTAGCGGGGTTGGCAGCAGCGGTGGGCCGGTTACGATGACTATTATTCGGCCCGGTGTTCAGTGGTAGGTAATAAGCTGATGCCCGTGACAAATGACTTAGGAATTCGAGCACAATATTTATGTTCGGCGAAACCCTAAGATCTTGTTTACTTTCGGTGTTCATTTTTATAACAAACTCTCCGTACTGCGCTCGTTGAACGTGAGTTAATTTACTAAGTATTTCGTGTGTTATTTGGGGATTATTTATATAACCCTCCGCTTTTATGTTTTTGAGAATGTACACGCAATTTCGTATAACGCACGTCATATTTCTTAACTCGACACCACTGTCGGATACTTGTGGTAGACTCCGAATTTTATCAAGTGCTGTTTCTAATAGTAAATTAGGATGTCCAAACTCCTCTTCTAGGGCTTTTATTACGTCCGATGGGTCGGACCCGGTGTGCAGCAGACCTTCAACCGCACACTTTGCTGCGCCACGGAGCGATGCTTGTAGTCGTACGGTGTTCTCGTACAAGCTATACGTGGCCGCGGTAGCTTCATAGGTACGACGATACGCCAACCAGTCTACCGGGTTGCCATCAAACACGGGAAGATCATAATTTTGTCGTGGCCGCTTTGTCATGTTCGTAATGATTACGTCGGCTAGGTGCATGATGTCGGAAGCAGCAACGGCGCCAGCGGTGGTGACTTCAGGCGGAGCGACAGGCGCATATTTCGGGTTGGACGGGGAGGACGCCGCCGCGGGCTCGAAAAGCCCGGGAACACCGGGCGTGGCGTACGGCGCATGCGCGGACCCGCGCGCGCGCTCTCGAGCTAGGCCTTCGGGCGGGCACGCGCCGGCCGGCGCACGGGGCGCTGGCGGTATATCCGCGTGCTCGCATGGGCCTTTACTTGAGCTTAGCCACTCGTCCACTTTATTACCACTACATACACTGTGAGAGCGGTTTTCTGATACTTCGTCCTCGATCTCCGCGATGTCCAACGCTAGTTTCTTTTTTATAAGCTGTTCTTTCAACTTGGCGAGTTCTTCTCCGGCTTTGTACTCGGCACGGAGACGTAGCGCTTCGCGGCTCAAGCGGCTTGATCTCGACCCGCTCGACGTGGCAACAACTTCACTACGCGGGATCGTAGTGACACACGTCGTATTCGCTTCAGGCCGTAGCTCAGCTCCAGCATGGGCTTTGCTCCTTGTGACGACGCCAGTAACTTTGTTATCCATTTTGATCCGGCTGGAAGGACCAATGTTCTTGTTGGCGGGATTTCAACACAAAACAGAAACAAAGTTACCGGGTTTTTGTAGTACTATATTTCAAGTTCTCGCACAAACACAATAATAAAACTAGCTTAACTAAACACAATTAAGTACATACTAGCATCGACTAACTATAACTTTTAGCGGGAACGCCTCAGCGATTCACACACACCCGCTCACAGTCATGGATCAAGGAACACTCTCCAGCGTCCTGCCGCATCGACGGCGGCGCGCGCGCTATCTCAAAAAGACGTACTGCGCAGGCGTTATTTGAGACCTTTATTTAAAGTTTAAACTAACACAATTTAGGTACCTATAACGAGTTGCTTACAACCTTTGATAAGCAGTATCCTGTCTTAATTTAGGTTGTATAAGTACTTTCTGTATGCCCAGCCGTTCAACAGACATCAAAAATACAAACTTTCACATTTATAAAACCCCTTCTACCCCTTAAAAAAGGTATTTTTCAAAAATAATGATTACTACTTTATAATATCAAGAAAAGCATTCGGCCCAATTGTCAAGTTTATAGGTAAATTAAAAGAATAAGATTTTTCATATTATAAACTATGTGTCCTAGTTTCGCTTCAACAAGATTTTTTTTTTTAAATGAACGTACGTACGTTACAATGAATCTTATTATTTTTTCGCAGTAAAATCCGCCGCCTTCAACTGTAATAGCCGCATTATTTTATTAACTGTATTTTTGAAAAACCCCACATCACATGGTTCTTTATTTTATGTTAATTCGAGAGCTTGTTAAAATATTTTCCTACAAATTTTGACACTTCCTAAACCCTTTAGGTCAACCCCATAAAAAGTGTAGTTTCGATATATGTTTACGACCTTTATGATTAATTTAGACAGGAACTTGGGCGAAGTATCAAGATTTTAGATCAAAGGAATGAGATTTTTCATATTATCTGTATCCCCTTTTTTACCCCCAAAGGGGATAATATATAAAAAGTCTTTTGTGACATTTCCATTATTTGTCTTATTTATTTATTTAAACTTTTCGCACAAAAAGGTACAGAGGCGGACTTAATGCCTTAGGCATTCTCTACCAGTCAACCAAGGGTGGTGAAGAGATTAGATGGCAGGTGCTTCAGTTGAGAGGAACAATTAAGAAAAAAAAACCTGTCAAAACTAGATACACAAATACATAAATAGGTTATATACACATACATACTATAATAAATATATAAATATGTACTAATGATTTATATATATATATAAATATATATATATATATATATATACCAATTCAAGGGAGAGAGATGTTGAGATGACTCTACTCTATTTGTGTTGAAAATAACTCTGCAATTTCCGCTTAAATGCATACCGACTGGTGGCCGTCCTGATATCAAGAGGAAGCGCATTCCAAAGAAGAATGAACTGAATATGAAAGGAAGAATGAACAAAGTCAGAAGTATGAGAAGGAGAGAGTAGGAGAAGATTGTTGGAAGAACGCAAATTCTTAGCGTGAGAAGAACATAGATATTGGAAATGAGGCACGAGATAAGAAGGAGGAGTGGGAGGAGTGGTCTTATAGGTTATTTTTACCAATTTTCAAGTTCTACCACTAAGTAAAATCCGCCCCTGAAAAATTTACTACCCCTTTTCATCCCAATAGGGGTAGATTTTCTAAACATCCTGATACACGTTACACCCATCCATCTATCCATCCATCCATCGTTGGGTTAGGTACACCCATCATATCTGTTCGGCTGCGGACACGAAGTCAGCGGGCGCGGCGCGGCGGCGGCGGCGGTGCGGGGAGCGGCGCGTTTCATGACATAGATTTTTATGGAACTGGCCTCGAAGGCAGCGGCGCGGTGCGGCCCGGAAAGCAGCGTCCCAGTCTAGCGGTGCCCGCGCGTCTGCTTTGACACAGTGTTGCATTTTATTTTTTGCTGTTTAACGACCGACGTTGCAAAATTTTGTATCAAAAGATGTTGTCGTCGCTGTTTAGACATTTTGTTCGCGAAAAAAGACACGAATTTCTCATAATACAACACTAAGCCGTTCTAGCGCCGCACGCTCTGCCCGCTCGCTTCGAGACCGGGTCTGCGTCTCCGCGCCTCTCCCCGCGCTGCCGCCGCCGCCACCCCGCAATCGCTGATTTCGTGTCCGTGGCCTAAGGTTTACATTTCACACACACGGGTTATTGTCACTGTGTGCGTAAATTAATGCGTCGGTGGGTCGGGTACGAATAGCAAAAGCTCAACTGTATGTGTGCCTATGATATGAGTTGGAATGTATGGAAAAAGTATTTTTAAACTACGATGTCAAGTTTGTTCTTGTTAATTCATCCTAACTACGGAACCTTTCATAATGCGTGGACCGAC
This sequence comes from Globia sparganii, assembly GCA_949316385.1. Classification (NCBI taxonomy): domain Eukaryota; kingdom Metazoa; phylum Arthropoda; class Insecta; order Lepidoptera; family Noctuidae; genus Globia; species Globia sparganii. The sequence goes on along the minus strand of OX438675.1, from coordinate 8,355,976 downwards.
ACGCACTTGGCTGGTTTTTTCTACGTTACTTTTACTTTAGTTTCAGTATGGAAACCGCACCGCAAGCTTCTAAATTCAGCATTCAATCAACAACTGGTGCACACATTTGTGGAAGAATTCGCCGCTGAAGCGAAGAATCTGGTCTCTCTACTAGCTTCTGAAATAGGGAAAGGACCGTTTGATGTGCAGCCATACATGATTAATAATTTCATGGGAACTGCGTGCCGTAAGTACCTTTAATTAGAAATGAAATATATTATAAATTATACCTATGCGATACTTTTTAACCGACTTCAAAAAAAAGGGGGAGGATCTCAGTTCGTCGGAATCTTTTTCTTTTTTATGCATGTTCCCCGATTACTCGAAGACGGCTACACCAGTTTGATTTTTTTTTTGTTTGAAAGTGTATAATACTTTCCTGGTGGTCCCATTGTCATCAGATGAGGATCTGATGATGGGATCCTGGAGAAATCAAAGGAACTCTTCAAATGTTAGGCACATCTATAGCGATTTGGGTATTTTTTATAGTAACTTGAACATTTACTCTCGAAAAGCATCATTTGGTCAAGTGGAACTGATGATGAATACCACAGATGGCCACCGGAACTACTCAATAATAATTATTTCACGGGTTGCGATTCGATTACTTTAATATGGTTGCCAAGCAGTTTATGCTCGTCACAATGCGAATGGTGATGTGGAGCTGATGGTGAAATACCAGGAGAACTCCTTAACAATAAATGTCCCTGTATCGGGAAAAGCAATATTTTGTAAAAGGCGATGAGCAAGTTGACAGTAGGCTATTGTGACTTAGATAAAGTATAAACAGACCCATTTAAAAGTATAAACACTGCAGAAACAAAAGGAACGTAAGACAAAATGCGCGCTATGACAAAAACAAATTTATTGTCACTTTGTATAGAAAAACATAATTCAATGTCTGTTTTTCGTAGAGTAATGATAGTCAAGTGGTAGTCATGCTATGAGTGCAGAACTTTCTTAATTTTCAAAAGCATTACTTTCGGTAGGCTAACTTTTGTTTTAAAGATTGCTTATTAACTTTACAGGGACGACACTTGGGCTCAAAAGTGATAAGACAAATGTTAAAAATTATGCTGAAGCAACGGAAGCTTTATTTGTTCTCTTCATACAGAGATTACAGAGAGTCTGGTTGCATATTCCTTATATATTCAATTTGAGTTCATACAAAAAAAAACAAGACAGCCTCATAAAAGTCTTGAAAGATATAACTGAAGCGGTAATTTCCACATATTAATTTTCTATCAATGTAGTAATTATTGTATTTAATTATAGTTTTTTTGTTGGATTTTCATGTTTTATCATTGATTTCAGGTTATAACCAATAGAAAATCAGATTTAAAATTAATCAGCACTTCATATAAAACCCCGGAGCCTGCATTAGGTTTTTTTTTTTAATAAAATTATATTTGTATGATGTATTGCCACGTATTCTCGACTTCAGCTCTTTAACACAAATTAGAGTTGGTATGAAGATACCTTAAACTGACTAACCTTTTGAATTTGTTTAGTGCAGTGTGAGTGAACTTAAACTACAGTGCAAGTACTGATTGCTGATTCTCTTGATTCGCGTGTTCTTCTACACTAATAATATCTTCCAATATATAAATTTCTCGTGTCACAGTGTTTGTTGACATACTCCTCCGAAACGGCTTGACCGATTTGTATGAAATTTTTTGTGCATATCTGGTAGGTCTGAGAATCGGCCAATATCTATTTTTCATACCCCTTTTTTTTTGCAATACGACGTTTGCGGGGTCAGCTAGTATAATATATAATAATAATAATATAATAATAACTATAACTATACTCACTATAACCCCATCGTCGTATCTTTTCGTTAACGTCGTGGTGAGGCTTGCGCACTCCGAATTCTAGGCCTGTGCCGGAAGAGTTTACTTTGCCGGAACAGGTCTAAAGTGAGGAGCCAGACCAAAAGAGATACAGAAACCCGCAGGGCAGCATGTGGCGAGCTGTTGGGCAGTAGCGACCCCACGAAACCTATCTCCCGTGAGATGTCTTGTTCCTCACCTCTGGCTTGCCTTTGCTGACCGGCTGGAGTGAAAAATGACGAGGAACAGAGCTCCCACCTCAATCTTGCCTTTATTGGCCGGCTTGAGTGGAGATTCGCAAGAGCAAACGTGTTCGGAGGAAGAAAGTATTCCAGTAAGATGCTAGTAGGGATATTGACCTTACTTCCGGGATTGTCCTGATAGCCGTGGAATACCTCTCCACTCCTCATAAGCACCTCAGGACATGTTGCCCCCTTGTCGCTACGTCACTATGTGCTAGCGACCGTTCCCTGGGACCCATTATTGAGTGTGCAAGTCACCCCCTGCCATTTTATCCGTGTACACAGGGTTATTTTTAAAACACCAGCAACCTCTTAAGAGGTCATTGTACTCATCATTATGAACAAGTTTTACTATGGGACCAAACCTGAAATCGCGAAAAAAAATCAGCAGCAGGCGTAACATGAGCACCGTTTTGATTTGATTTTACTTATCTCGGGACCGCATGGTCCCGAGATAAGTAAAATCATATAATAATAATAATAATATTATAAAGAGGAAATATTTGTTTGTTTGAATTGAATAGGCTCAGAAACAACTGGACCGATATGAAAAAATATTTTTGTGTTGGATAGTCCATTTATCAAGAAATCCTATAAAACATCACGCTACAACCAATAGGAGCGTCGCACCAATGAAAGATGTTGCAAAACGGGAAAAAATATTCTTTTTGAGAGCTTTTGTTGCGTACGCTGCGTAAACGGTTAAAGTTACGCAAAAATAATGTATAATGGAATTGAATTTCCTTAAAAGTTCTAAAAAAAGTCCGGAACAACATACGCCTATCTTTTAAGGTTGACTCACTATAACTTTTTTTATGATAGTCAAATTTGTTCTAAAATAATGCATTATTTGCGAATGTGTTTTTATAAACATGATCCTTATCCAAATAAAATACGTTATTCATCACAAGTATTTAATTTTGAACAAAATTGCCCTTGACATTTTTTTATTTCAATGAATATCTTAGGAGATATTATAGTTTTAAAATATTTCAGCTCGGCCGCCGCGCGCCGGTAGCTGTGCGAGGTTTACCATAGTTCCACTCTTACTAATCATAGCATGATAGACCTAAAATAGCTTCTTAAAGTAATGTACTACAAACGGCTACACATCAAGCTATACATTTCCAGTTTTAGTTGACCTCACATTGCATAGGTTTTTCGTTCAATGAGAAGTCAGCTTATACTGATTATGTATAGCTTGTTATAAATTATAGCATTTATAAAGAACACGCGAATCAAGAGTCTTCTCCTTAATATGTTGAATAAGAAAGACCTTTTCTTAATTTTATAGTCATTTAGCAGTTGAAGTTATATTTCAATTACGTAATAATTGGATAATAGGCTACATGACCCAAGTTGGCCGAAGCAAGGAATCCTGTTCAGGTGGAGATTCATAGACGACTCCGCCTTGGTGTGTAAATGTGGTGCTGTTCCACAAAAGATGGGACAGTGAATATCGTGTCCTGTCAGCTGCACGTTACAGGAACTGATGAACGCTGGTGATGGAGCCAAACAAGTAGCCGAATTCTGGGCCGAGTCCATTTAGATTATTATCTACACGCTAAGAAGAATAGGATAGATTCTGAATAAAGTATCATAAAGGAAAAAAAAAAACACGCTGTCTATGACTGAATTTCAGAACAAATACAACCAGTACTGGATAGAATGTTGGATTTGGCTGACAGAAAAGGTGTCTTCACTGAAGATGAGATCAGGGAGCACTTAGACACCATGATAGTCGGTGCTTACGATACTACAGCTACAACAGCGACATTCACTTTAATATTGATTGGGTCACATCAAGATGTACAAGAACGAATTTATACAGAGTAAGTATGCAACGAAATAGAGGACTTGGAAACCAGCGATGGACCTAAGCCGACTTTGTTCCTGCAGTTATCGAACGCCTCATTTGTAGTATGTTTTAGTACGGTTCTCTATTGTGTTAGTTAATTTTTTATCATAATCTACAGTGCCCTAATTTTTTTTTGTCCTAATCATCATTAATTGTCCGTATGATAACTTGGTCAAACTTAATGTCACATAATATCACATGCCACAAAATTTAAATCCCTTAATATAATATGCCCTAAATTTGTTTGTCATAAATATTACAATCAATAATATACAAAAGACTTAAAACTGTTTTCAATAAAAATTATAAGTCCTAAATTCAAATGATTTAATGTTTATTTATCCTAATAATGTTTTTAATACAAATTTGTAGCTTTTGCTATGAACTTCTCTCAGGCGTAAGCAATCATGCAGCATGCAAGCAAGCATTCAGCATTGCAAGCAAGCATGCAGAAAGTGCAACATACAAGCAAACATGCAGCAAGTGCAGCATGCAAGCAATCATGCAGCATGCAAGCAAGCATGCAGCAAGTGCAGCATGCAAACAATCATGCAGCATGCAAGCAAGCATGCAGCAAGCATGCAGCAAGTGCAGCATGCAAACAATCATGCAGCATGCAAGCAAGCATGCAGCAAGCATGCAGCATGTAGCATGCAAGCAATCATGCATCAAGCATACAGTATGCAAGCTAGCATGCAAGCAAGCATGCAACAAGCAGCAGGCATGGTTTCTGTCACGGCTCCGGCGCTGCGGTGGTCCGGCGGTCCCGCGCGTGCTAAGAGCTGCGGGCTTTCACTCACCACCGCAGCCTCCTGCTCCTCAACCCGCGAGCCGCCTCGCCCCTGCGCACCTACGCGATTCTAATTTACACGCCAGGGGTAGGGCAGACAAGACTGCGTGGAGTTGGATTTACAGCGATTCTTTTCTGTCACTAAAACCTAATTTTTAGCAAATGTTTTAGGACTAACGATTTTATTATAAACTAGCTTTTGCCAGCGACTTCGTCCGCGTGGAATAATGACTTCCGGAAATTGAGGCACTAACTCTCATAGAGTTTAACCGATGTGCTCTTTCCTCTGCCGTTTCTTGAGAACGCGTATTTCTCATTCAACGCGTTTTTCAAGACAATAGCGGGCGGACGCCGGCGTCCGCTTGGGTCTTGAATAACTAAAAATATATAACTACGTCTAATATATAAAATAATATATAATAAGACCTACTTAACTTAAAACTAAATACCTATAACTACTATAATTAATAATACCTATACCTATAATTAATAAAAGTATCTACGCTTTTACCTACTTAATATTAAAAAAAAACTGAACATAAATTAACCAAAACTTACCTACTACTAACTAACTCCTACTAACCTATTACTACTTCACCTAAAAAGAAATCCTGTTTTCCCAACATTTCCCTTCACTGCTCTGCTCCTATTGATCGTAGCGTGATGAAAAGTATACTATAACCTGCCCAGGAGTATGAAGAACAATTGTACCAAGTTTCGTTGAAATCCGTCGAGTGGTTTTTGTTTCTATAACGAACATACAGACAGACAGACAGACAGACAGACAAAAATTTTACTGATTGCATTTTTGGCGTCAGTATCGATCACTAATCACCCGCTGATAGTTATTTTGGAAATATATTTCATGTACAGAATTGACCTCTCTACAGATTTATTATAAGTATAGATATAGAAGATGAACATTCGGAATAATACACATTATATAATACAATACTTAGGACATATGACTTTATTTCATCCAAAATCATAAGATTCAATTATTTTAGTACTCGATATTATGACAGAATAGTTTTAGAAGTAAAGATAATTATGTAAAACAAAATTTCGAATTTTTGAACATTACCTATGGTTACTAAAGTTTATAGCAAACGTGTTATGGATAATAATTTTCGGACAAACAATCTTAGGAGAAGAAAGCGAGTACCTTTAGTACGGGTGGTGGCTTTAGTTTAAACAAGTCATTTCAAATCGGCTGAAAATCATAACAATAATAGTTATCCCTTACCTCTTGAAAAAAATACCTATGGAATTAAGTCCGCATCTATACATTTATGTGTTTTGAAGTTGTAAATACATTTATATATTTATTTTATATTATATTTTTTTTTATACTTTTTTTTTTGTTTTGTTAAGTATTTTCTGGTGTACAATAAAGTATATATAAATAAATAAATAAATATATTTATCTAAATAAAAAAAAAGAAAAATATTGAAAAAATGTGGTGTGTGTGTGAGTGGAGAAAAAAATGGATTGTTCCAAGCGCGGCGAAAACATACAATACTCTAGTACTTGTAAGTTTATCAGACTACAAACGGGGCGTTTGAGATCTTTTTGTTATATTTTAATATATTTAATTATAATACCCGGAAGTTATTTTGAAATTGTACAAACAGGTTAAAAGAAGTACTCGGAAATGAAGACAGGGAGTTAAACAGACACGATCTATCACAGCTTGTGTACCTCGAAGCGGTGCTTAAAGAGAGTTTGAGATTGTATCCTGCAGTTCCAAGGGTTGCAAGGAGTTCCTCTTCAGATGTTTACTTGAGTATGTATTTTTATTAAGAAATGAAACATTGAAACTTGTTTGAAGGTAACAGGCGTGTTGTTAGAACAAGCTAAGGTAAAAGTATTCCCAAGAACAAGCAATTTATCCTTTATTAAGAAGAATCAGGTTTTTAATAATTAATTACAATCTAGCCTATAAGACTATTAAGTAATTTTAATCTAATACATTTTTAAGTGACGGAATCAATAGAATAACAAGCAATGGCAATGTATTTCTTACGTAAAGTATACGAAGACTCACTCTTGATACATGATATTTATATATATAAATTGGTTTTAATTTTTTTTTCATACAGTTTATGTTGGCATAATTATCTTGAAGGCTTATTTGTTTTGGCCTAATGATTATTAGCATAATAATATTGAGGCATTCAATTAATAGAAATAACGGAAACAAATTTGAGTTATTTTTACGTATTTATTTTGGATTTCCACGTTAATGATAAATGATAAATGATAAATGATAAATGATTTTATTTCTGTAAGTAGGTTTGTACAAACACTTTTACACGTCAATCATATTTTTTTTAAAACGAGATGAGGTCGGCGTTTCCTATCTGACTACTCTGAGAAGAAAGGCCGAAACAAACTCAGAGGTCACAGTCTCTTTTAAAGTCCAGACATAATCTTGGTGAGATCATGTGGAGACCATGTAGATTGGTGTCTGAAATGGTCTTTTGAGGAAAGAACCACACAGATTGAGTGGACCCGTCCAGTCAGTGCACGCATTTGTCAGTAATCATGCAGCTCAACTCAAACTTAGGGAGCTCAACGATTCGACGAACAATACCAAAGAAAGGACATTTGGGTAGGTCGCATAAATTACTCAAACTGCCAGACCATGACTAAAACTATCTGAGAAAAAAACAAAGGCAAACTAAAATTAACCCACATAGTCTTCACATTCACAGTCATTAAAAATAACATAATACTTTACAAAGTAAATATTCATGTCACTGTATATGTAAAATTTATCAATGTCAATGTGTATATAAAAATCCAGAAATAGTCTTGGTCAGATCATTTTGAGGACCATGTAGATTGGTGTCTGAAATGGTCTTTTGAGGAAAGAACCACACAGATTGAGGGGACCTGTCCAGTCAGTGCTCCCATTTGTCAAAAAAAAAATGTGCAGCTCAACTCAGAACTTGAGGAGCTCAACGATTCGACAAACAATACCAAAGAATGGACATTTAGGTAGGCCGCGTAAATTACTCAAACTGCCAGATCATGAATAAAACTAACTAAGAAGGAAAACATAAAAAAAAGATAGAAAAGACCCACATAGTCCTCACTTTCACGACAATTAAAATAATATTATACTTTACAAAGTAAATATTCACGTCTATAAAGAGAGAAAATAAAATAAATAATAAGCAAAAAAAAAAAAAAAAAAACCAAACAAGATTCACTGTGTAAATTTATTGGAGCAGCTCAATCCCAAGCATGTTTATCCTCAATATAGTCTTTAACAGAATAAAAGGCTTTCTGGCATAGTTTCCGCTTTATAGAAGATTTGAATTTATTAAGGCTTAGATCTTGAATGTGGCTAGGAAGTTTATTATAAAAACGTATACATTGGCATCTAAACGAGCCACTTATTTTCTTAAGCCTGGTTGTAGGAACAACGAATTTGTGTTTGTTCCTAGTATTTATATTATGGATATCACTGTATTTTTTAAACAGATTAATATTTTTATGTGCGTACAAAAGATTTTCATAAATATACTGAGAAGGCACAGTCATTATATTAATCTCTTTAAATTTGTCTCTGAGGGAGTGTCTGGGACTTAATTTATAAATTGAACGAACTGCCCTTTTTTGTAAGACAAATATTATCTGAATATCGGCGGCATTTCCCCACAACAGAATACCGTACGACATCACACTATGAAAATAACTAAAGTATACTAAACGGGCTGTCTCTAAATCAGTTAAGTCACGAATTTTTCTAACGGCGTATGCTGCGGAGCTAAGCTTTTTTGATAATTTATCTATATGGGGGCCCCATTGAAGCTTGGCATCTAAAGTTATGCCCAAGAATACGGTGGTATCTTCGGGATTTAACACTTCATCCTTTATAAGCACACTAGTTTTTACTTGTCTAACGTGAGGTATGGTAAACTTAATACATTTAGTTTTTTTCTCGTTAAGAAGTAGGTTATTAACATTAAACCAGTTAACTACTTTATCGAGGGCGCTATTTATATTGTCAGTAACCAGCTGCTGACGTTTGAGTTTAAATAAAAGTGAAGTGTCATCTGCAAACAACACTATATCATGATTATCCTTTATGAGGTAAGGCAAGTCGTTAATATAAATAAGAAACAAAAAAGGACCAAGAATTGACCCCTGGGGGACCCCCATTGTTACAATTGATCCGGGTGATCTTTTCCCGTTAACATCAACTCTCTGAATCCTATTACCTAAGTATGAAGTAAGAAGATCTAAAGCGGCATTCCGGACTCCGTAGTGGTGCAGTTTCCTGATTAATGTTTCATGAAAAACGCAATCGAATGCCTTGGACAAGTCGCAAAAGATGCCCAAAGCATCGCATTTATCCTCCCATGCATTATAAACATGTTCTAAAAGTTCAACACCGGCATCAGTAGTCGAACGACCCCTTGTGAAACCGAACTGTTTGTTATGTAGTAATTTATGTTTATTAAAAAATCTTTGCATTTGATCTAAAATAAGTTTTTCAAAAATTTTGCTAAAGGTAGGTAGCACTGAAATTGGTCTATAATTAGTAGGGTCTGATGTACTACCCGATTTAAACAAAGGTATTATTTTACTGTATTTCATAAGATCAGGAAACTCACCACAGTCAATACAATTATTAAAAATAACAGCTAGAGTAGGTGCAACAATGTTTATAATCGTCTTCGCAACGTCCACAGAATTACCCCATAGATCCGGGGTCTTTTTAACATTTAACGTGTGAAAGGTTTTAATTATATCTTTACAAGTGACATATTGAAAAGAAAAATCAGAATCACAAACTGGAACGTTTTCTTTAAGTAAAGACTCTGCAGCGGAGGGTGATGAGTTGAGGGATTTAGTCGTCGATACGGGAATCTCAGCAAAGAAATTTTCAAAGGCCGCAGCGACTTGAGAATCTGATTTAATTATATTGTCATCAATAGCAAGGCTGTACTCACTACCTCGGTTGCATGACCTTCCCGTTTCGCTATTAATGACATTCCATGTCATTTTAATTACATTACTACTATTTTTAATTTTTGAACTCAAGTAACGTGACTTGGCCATACAACAAACTTTTTTAAATAATTTTGAGTAATTTTTAACATATAAATTAAATTCAGCAGTATTTATACAAATCCGTTCATCATACAACTCATAAAGTCGTTTTCTACTTTTATGAATACCAATGGTGGCCCAGTCACTAAAAGAAGCATTACTATTAACCGAGAATGTCTTTGGAGTGAAAGTGTTATCAAATTGCGTACAATACATATTAAAAAAATCATTATATTGTTGATTAGGGACAACATTAGATGACAAAAGTGGTAAATGATTTATTATATATAACATTATGTAACTTTACTATGTATTTTTATTTTAGGTGTATATTTTTAGCAATCGCTTGTAAATAGAACTTAGGATGCAAGAGCGAGCGAAGCGAGCTCGGGAATTGGGGCACCCCGACTCGGTTCCTGTAAACCCTGCAGACAGAAACAGGGGCCCCGCGAAGCGGGGCTCCGTCGACTACGCCTTATTATTATTGTTATGCTTAATAAAGTTATGCTTTAGAATGTTATGCTTAAAAAATGTATGCTTTAGAATGTTTGCTTAATCATTATGATAATTAGAGAAATTATGCGTAAAAAAATTATGCGTAAGCTGTTATGCGTAAATAATTTATGCGAAAATATAATTAGGACAAACAAAAAGTATGCCAAGATAAATTAGGTCTTAACATTTTATGCAAATGGATAGGGAACCAAACATCGCGATAGTCAAAGAAAACAGTCAACATGACTTTGACTTTTGTTCGATTTTGGCGTGGTTTTTTCGGTTTCGGTTGAGTTGGAAGGCGCCACTACAAAGCTTGTTTGCATGTCAAACTCGTAAACCCACGTCTTGTCACCAGTAACAACGCGTTTCATGAATGTTGGGTTGGAATTGACTCGTTCTAGCGTTTCTTCAGCGACTCTTATGCGATTGGCTTTTTGGAGAAAATTCAGGTCTTTTGGGATTAGCCGAGCGGCAACATGTTTCATACCCAAGTGATTATTTAAAATGATACGGATCCACTCGTGAGGCACAGAAAGTTCAGCGAAAATCTCTCTCAAACTTGAATAAGGGTTTTCAGTCACTATTTCCTTCACTTTTGCGATGTTGACTTCATTTGAAGACGTTGACGGCTTACCAGGGCGAGACAAATCTTCCAGCATATCTCGACCGCTTTTGAACACTTTGTACCACTCATAAGCACGTGTTTTTGATAAAGTCGATTCACCGTAAGCCTTTTGTAACATTTTTAGTGACTTCGAACACGAAATTCCATTGGCGATGCAAAATTTAACATAAATGTACAGAGGCGGACTTAATGCCGTAGGCATGTTTATATTTTTGTCCATTATGAACTTCGCAATACTCACTAGAATTATAATATGATCTAACTAAAAACAGCACTGTATTTAATCTAAGTTACAGATGCAATTCAAGCTCCGCGCCCAAATGGAAAACAGTCTGTTGTGCGAATCTAACAAAAAAATTGAATTTGAAACCATAAACAAATCATCCCTTCCCGATACTTTTTTGACTGAATGTACATTTCAGAAAACTACACATTGCCAGCTAATTGTACTTACGTCATATCGTTGTATGGGCTCAACCGCCATCCATCGTGGGGAGCTGATGCAGAACTGTTCAAACCGGAGCGATGGCTGGACCCTGCCACCTTGCCTGAGAAACCTAGCGCGTTTGCTAGCTTCAGTCTGGGCAGGCGAAATTGTATCGGTAAGGCATCGTTTAATTTATTTTATAACATTAACTGTAACTTCACGCAAATACTAAGTAAAATTCCGAGATTTCTTATGTGGGTATTACACCGGCATCGGCAATAACATTGTGCAATATTTTTATTGTGCAAATAATATTCAATCACTCTTTGCACACAAACGATCAATCATATTGACGGAACAACATTGACACCAATGCAACGTGTCAATGTATTCGCGTAAGCAAGACTTACCTAATTTTCCGTGAGTATGTCAGACCAAGATTTGGCTGCAGCTATCGTGTTGCTGTGCGTCAGAAAAAACGTGTCTGTTTGAAAGAGATATAAGAAAAAGGAGAAATATACTTACTGGCGATAATTGAATGTAGTCCTTGTCACAGCTAAAAAATATTCCGTGATATAGGTACCACACGTTGCAATGAAAAAATATCACACTTACATTATAAAGGCGAAAGTTTGTGAGTATGTGTGAGGGTGTGTTTATATGTTTGTTACTTGTTCACCCTCAAACGGCTGGACCAATTTTGATAAAATTTTGTAGCTAACACTCTGGATTAACATATAGGCTATGTTTTATTCCGATATTCCCACGGGATCGACACTTATACGGGTGAAACTGCGGGGCGCTGCTAGTTGTGCAATATACTAATTGATCGAGCCGTCAAATATATTGCAATACATTAACCATTTAATTGGTTCAAAGAGAATAACAGTTTCTCGTAGTAAAAATTGAAATATGTTTTTCCACATAAAAATATAATATCTTCCATTACAGGTAAATTATATGGAATGATAGCGGTCAAGACAACTCTGGCGTACATTTTGAAGCGATATCGTATTAAAAGTGACATCGAAAAGCTAGAGACTGGATGCAATATAATGCTGAAACCAGTTGCTGGAAATCAAATAAGTCTGGAATTAAGAAATTAACAATTTCATTATTGTATAAGTAATTGGTAACAGAAAACAATTACGAAGAAGATTCAATGCAATGGGCAAAACTTGCCTTGCCGTAGGTAAATTATCAAATTTTGTAGCTTACTAAATGATGAACTGTTCGTTGTCTTTAAATAAATAAATACATAAATGATGGATCTTATTGTCTCAACAGACAACGAATTAGACGATAACTAAAAATAAAATAAAAAAGAACTAAACTTTCAAAATAAACTAATACCAAATTATAATAAATCAGTATCTTTTCATTCAAATAATTACGTGTTAATGAAAGGAGTATCCGAAAAAGAGGATTTAATAAAGGCTAGGAAGATCAATCTTGCAAAACGCCTGGCAGATACTGAGATACCCCTCCCTCATTTCGCGCCACAATCTGGGCGCGTTTCTAATAGCAGCCGCTAGTCTGTGATTTATGTAGGCTCTTGTACAAAAAGGTTTAAACGGCAAGTAGAAATCAGTGGTCGGTTGCGTTTAACTGTCCGTATTTTAAAGACAAACATTAGTTACTCAATATTAACTACTAGCAACCCGCCCTGTACCTTAATTGTGTAACACACTATCAATCTCAATCTGAATAGTTTTCAAGGGTACCTATTGCTAATCCTTTGCCTCATATTATGTTCGAAAAATTCCCTGACTGCTCGACAGCGTAAATAACGCAATGAATGTTAATGAACTGTCAAAATGAAAACTATTGATACTGATAGTGTGTTACGCAATTACCCCAAAAACTAAAGCGATGAAACGATGGATGGACTGTGTGAATAATGATATGATTAGAAAGGGGGTGACTACCGAGATGACGACTAATAGAGAGGTATGGAAGAAAAAGACATATTACGTTGACTAGTGCTTCCAAAATTACGGATTTGGTAATTACGTAACTAGTTACGCATTTTGATGCTCCAATTACGTAACTACGTAATTATGTAACTGTTTTGATTTTTTTAAAGCACGATATTTTCTGCGTGTATTATAGAAAAGTATGGAAGAAAAAGAGATGTTGCGTTGACTAGTGCTTCCAAAATTACGGATTTGCTAATTACGTAACTAGTTACGCATTTTGATGCTCCAATTACGTAAGTACGTAATTATGTAACTGTTTTGATTTTTTTAAAGCACGATATTTTCTGCGTGTATTAAGAGCCTACGTAGTGTAGGCTCTTAATACACGCAGAAAATATCGGCTAAAATTCACACTTTATCTCGCTCGCACGATACTGCTCGCGGACCGAGTGAGAGCGAGACAGAGTGCGGTGCTAGGCGGCAGGCAGCGCCAATAGCTTAGGTATTTGCTTTTTACGGTAAAAATAATGGTAATTAAAAAAAAAAAACAAGACCTGCTTTATAGTTAGTTCAGTTAGTATACAAAGTTTCATGATCTAATTTGAAGTATTTTTTGAATACCAGCGGTTTATTGTTCGGTTTGGAGGTAACTTTGGAAATTTTTTTCGTCAAACATAAGACCTAACATTAATCCTCAACTTACTATATATTTATTTCAAAACTAATGCTGCAGTATTTTCGACCTAACGGAGGATCATGCTAAGCCATTTGATACCTCAAATGGCTTAGCATGAAAATACTTTCCTTTTAATTCCATAGTAAAATAATTTTTATCATTTGAAGATGTTTGATTTTTACTTCTAAAATACTTAAGGGCCTATACTACCGTATAGGCCCTTAAGTATTATTTTATTATGGAATTAAAAGGAAACTACAGAAATAAAGCAATAATTTTAAAATTAAACGCAAATCTTAAATCAACGTCCGACGAATAAATACAATCAACAATTAAAAACATGTGCCACAATACCACGAATAGTTTAAAAGCAAGAAACAGTATTGGTTATTTGTCCAATCTTTGTTCTTGATAATATGATTTCATATATGACAATGAATGCAATGTTCTGTTACCAAGGGAACTTCTTAGTTTGGAACAAAGATAGCCGGCAGAAGAAAAGGCTCGTTCTGCTTCAACACTAGTAGGCCTTATTGAAAGTAAATAATTATAAGCTGCTGTCAAGAAACTTCACGATCGGCGCCAGTGCTATCGTAGATACATATTTCAACTCTTATGATAGATTCCTGATCTGTGTTTACTCCAGATTTGTTTGTAGACATAGTCTTCTGTAATTCTTTATCTAGTTGTTGTGCAACAGTCAACTCATCGCCACAACTATTTATTTATTTATTTAAGGATTACCAACGAGATACATTACAATTATCTTTTATCACTAAAGAACTTGTATTATACATTATCCTGTAATGCACACTCAATTACAGGTAACCACAGCTTACACATTATCGAGTACACATGCTCTGAATACATAAATTAATTATAAATATAATAAAAAACAATAAAATGCTAATAAGAGAGTGACATGCTTTAAAAGATTAAAAATTACATTTACAAAATACAATAAAACAGATCATTTTTTTTAATAGGAATTAACAATCATAAGTATCTTAGTATAAATATAGATTATAAATAATTTAATTATTAGAATGATAGATCAATTATCCTCCAAACGAAAGTGGTGATATAGTTTACGTTTAAAAGTAATAAGACTGTCATGATTTATATCAATTCCAGCTTTGCGGCATATATCATTGTACAATTTAGTAGCCCTCGTAAGGGGAGAGTTGTCACCTAAGTTGGTTTTGTGCAAAGGTTGTCTAAAAAGATTGTAGGTATGTGACCGTGGTAACCTGCGAGGAACATTAAAAGACATTTTGGATAGTAGGTCAGTGTTTAGTTTAGATGTCACTAATTTGTGTAGGAAACAAAGATCTAGAACTTTTCTACGATTGGTGAGACTTTGGAATTTAAAGTGCTGAACACGCTCTTTATAGGAATTCAATTGTATCGCATTTTTGCTTTTTAAGGATAGATGATACAAGAATCTCTTTTGAACTCGTTCAATACGCTGCTTATGAACGTTATAACGGGGTGACCATACCTGTGAACAGTATTCCAAATTACTGCGAACCAACGTCTCGTAAAGAATAATTTTAGTTTTAGAGTTGTTGAATGGCTTGGAGGTCCTTAATACAAAACCTAACATTTTGTTTGCGTTTGATATTATTTTATCTATGCGGTCATTGTAGGTCATTTTGCTATCTATCAAGATTCCCAGGTCCCGGATGCTATTAACTTCGTTGAGTGTCTCGCCCGAAATAGAGTATTTTGTATTAAAAACTTTTTTCAACAACAGGCGTGTTGTTAGAACAAGCTAAGGTAAAAGTATTCCCAAGAACAAGCAATTTATCCTTTATTAAGAAGAATCAGGTTTTTAATAATTAATTACAATCTAGCCTATAAGACTATTAAGTAATTTTAATCTAATACATTTTTAAGTGACGGAATCAATAGAATAACAAGCAATGGCAATGTATTTCTTACGTAAAGTATACGAAGACTCACTCTTGATACATGATATTTATATATATAAATTGGTTTTAATTTTTTTTGCATACAGTTTATGTTGGCATAATTATCTTGAAGGCTTATTTGTTTTGGCCTAATGATTATTAGCATAATAATATTGAGGCATTCAATTAATAGAAATAACGGAAACAAATTTGAGTTATTTTTACGTATTTATTTTGGATTTCCACGTTAATGATTTATTATATATAACATTATGTAACTTTACTATGTATTTTTATTTTAGGTGTATATTTTTAGCAATCGCTTGTAAATAGAACTTAGGATGCAAGAGCGAGCGAAGCGAGCTCGGGAATTGGGGCACCCCGACTCGGTTCCTGTAAACCCTGCAGACAGAAACAGGGGCCCCGCGAAGCGGGGCTCCGTCGACTACGCCTTATTATTATTGTTATGCTTAATAAAGTTATGCTTTAGAATGTTATGCTTAAAAAATGTATGCTTTAGAATGTTTGCTTAATCATTATGATAATTAGAGAAATTATGCGTAAAAAAATTATGCGTAAGCTGTTATGCGTAAATAATTTATGCGAAAATATAATTAGGACAAACAAAAAGTATGCCAAGATAAATTAGGTCTTAACATTTTATGCAAATGGATAGGGAACCAAACATCGCGATAGTCGAAGAAAACAGTCAACATGACTTTGACTTTTGTTCGATTTTGGCGTGGTTTTTTCGGTTTCGGTTGAGTTGGAAGGCGCCACTACAAAGCTTGTTTGCATGTCAAACTCGTAAACCCACGTCTTGTCACCAGTAACAACGCGTTTCATGAATGTTGGGTCGGAATTGACTCGTTCTAGCGTTTCTTCAGCGACTCTTATGCGATTGGCTTTTTGGAGAAAATTCAGGTCTTTTGGGATTAGCCGAGCGGCAACATGTTTCATACCCAAGTGATTATTTAAAATGATACGGATCCACTCGTGAGGCACAGAAAGTTCAGCGAAAATCTCTCTCAAACTTGAATAAGGGTTTTCAGTCACTATTTCCTTCACTTTTGCGATGTTGACTTCATTTGAAGACGTTGACGGCTTACCAGGGCGAGACAAATCTTCCAGCATATCTCGACCGCTTTTGAACACTTTGTACCACTCATAAGCACGTGTTTTTGATAAAGTCGATTCACCGTAAGCCTTTTGTAACATTTTTAGTGACTTCGAACACGAAATTCCATTGGCGATGCAAAATTTAACATAAATGTACAGAGGCGGACTTAATGCCGTAGGCATGTTTATATTTTTGTCCATTATGAACTTCGCAATACTCACTAGAATTATAATATGATCTAACTAAAAACAGCACTGTATTTAATCTAAGTTACAGATGCAATTCAAGCTCCGCGCCCAAATGGAAAACAGTCTGTTGTGCGAATCTAACAAAAAAATTGAATTTGAAACCATAAACAAATCATCCCTTCCCGATACTTTTTTGACTGAATGTACATTTCAGAAAACTACACATTGCCAGCTAATTGTACTTACGTCATATCGTTGTATGGGCTCAACCGCCATCCATCGTGGGGAGCTGATGCAGAACTGTTCAAACCGGAGCGATGGCTGGACCCTGCCACCTTGCCTGAGAAACCTAGCGCGTTTGCTAGCTTCAGTCTGGGCAGGCGAAATTGTATCGGTAAGGCATCGTTTAATTTATTTTATAACATTAACTGTAACTTCACGCAAATACTAAGTAAAATTCCGAGATTTCTTATGTGGGTATTACACCGGCATCGGCAATAACATTGTGCAATATTTTTATTGTGCAAATAATATTCAATCACTCTTTGCACACAAACGATCAATCATATTGACGGAACAACATTGACACCAATGCAACGTGTCAATGTATTCGCGTAATCAAGACTTACCTAATTTTCCGTGAGTATGTCAGACCAAGATTTGGCTGCAGCTATCGTGTTGCTGTGCGTCAGAAAAAACGTGTCTGTTTGAAAGAGATATAAGAAAAAGGAGAAATATACTTACTGGCGATAATTGAATGTAGTCCTTGTCACAGCTAAAAAATATTCCGTGATATAGGTACCACACGTTGCAATGAAAAAATATCACACTTACATTATAAAGGCGAAAGTTTGTGAGTATGTGTGAGGGTGTGTTTATATGTTTGTTACTTGTTCACCCTCAAACGGCTGGACCAATTTTGATAAAATTTTGTAGCTAACACTCTGGATTAACA
The DNA here is from genome assembly GCA_949316385.1 of Globia sparganii. Lineage (NCBI taxonomy): Eukaryota > Metazoa > Arthropoda > Insecta > Lepidoptera > Noctuidae > Globia > Globia sparganii. Next base: position 8,337,826 of record OX438675.1, on the reverse strand, counting down.
TATAGGCTATGTTTTATTCCGATATTCCCACGGGATCGACACTTATACGGGTGAAACTGCGGGGCGCTGCTAGTTGTGCAATATACTAATTGATCGAGCCGTCAAATATATTGCAATACATTAACCATTTAATTGGTTCAAAGAGAATAACAGTTTCTCGTAGTAAAAATTGAAATATGTTTTTCCACATAAAAATATAATATCTTCCATTACAGGTAAATTATATGGAATGATAGCGGTCAAGACAACTCTGGCGTACATTTTGAAGCGATATCGTATTAAAAGTGACATCGAAAAGCTAGAGACTGGATGCAATATAATGCTGAAACCAGTTGCTGGAAATCAAATAAGTCTGGAATTAAGAAATTAACAATTTCATTATTGTATAAGTAATTGGTAACAGAAAACAATTACGAAGAAGATTCAATGCAATGGGCAAAACTTGCCTTGCCGTAGGTAAATTATCAAATTTTGTAGCTTACTAAATGATGAACTGTTCGTTGTCTTTAAATAAATAAATACATAAATGATGGATCTTATTGTCTCAACAGACAACGAATTAGACGATAACTAAAAATAAAATAAAAAAGAACTAAACTTTCAAAATAAACTAATACCAAATTATAATAAATCAGTATCTTTTCATTCAAATAATTACGTGTTAATGAAAGGAGTATCCGAAAAAGAGGATTTAATAAAGGCTAGGAAGATCAATCTTGCAAAACGCCTGGCAGATACTGAGATACCCCTCCCTCATTTCGCGCCACAATCTGGGCGCGTTTCTAATAGCAGCCGCTAGTCTGTGATTTATGTAGGCTCTTGTACAAAAAGGTTTAAACGGCAAGTAGAAATCAGTGGTCGGTTGCGTTTAACTGTCCGTATTTTAAAGACAAACATTAGTTACTCAATATTAACTACTAGCAACCCGCCCTGTACCTTAATTGTGTAACACACTATCAATCTCAATCTGAATAGTTTTCAAGGGTACCTATTGCTAATCCTTTGCCTCATATTATGTTCGAAAAATTCCCTGACTGCTCGACAGCGTAAATAACGCAATGAATGTTAATGAACTGTCAAAATGAAAACTATTGATACTGATAGTGTGTTACGCAATTACCCCAAAAACTAAAGCGATGAAACGATGGATGGACTGTGTGAATAATGATATGATTAGAAAGGGGGTGACTACCGAGATGACGACTAATAGAGAGGTATGGAAGAAAAAGACATATTACGTTGACTAGTGCTTCCAAAATTACGGATTTGGTAATTACGTAACTAGTTACGCATTTTGATGCTCCAATTACGTAACTACGTAATTATGTAACTGTTTTGATTTTTTTAAAGCACGATATTTTCTGCGTGTATTATAGAAAAGTATGGAAGAAAAAGAGATGTTGCGTTGACTAGTGCTTCCAAAATTACGGATTTGCTAATTACGTAACTAGTTACGCATTTTGATGCTCCAATTACGTAAGTACGTAATTATGTAACTGTTTTGATTTTTTTAAAGCACGATATTTTCTGCGTGTATTAAGAGCCTACGTAGTGTAGGCTCTTAATACACGCAGAAAATATCGGCTAAAATTCACACTTTATCTCGCTCGCACGATACTGCTCGCGGACCGAGTGAGAGCGAGACAGAGTGCGGTGCTAGGCGGCAGGCAGCGCCAATAGCTTAGGTATTTGCTTTTTACGGTAAAAATAATGGTAATTAAAAAAAAAAAACAAGACCTGCTTTATAGTTAGTTCAGTTAGTATACAAAGTTTCATGATCTAATTTGAAGTATTTTTTGAATACCAGCGGTTTATTGTTCGGTTTGGAGGTAACTTTGGAAATTTTTTTCGTCAAACATAAGACCTAACATTAATCCTCAACTTACTATATATTTATTTCAAAACTAATGCTGCAGTATTTTCGACCTAACGGAGGATCATGCTAAGCCATTTGATACCTCAAATGGCTTAGCATGAAAATACTTTCCTTTTAATTCCATAGTAAAATAATTTTTATCATTTGAAGATGTTTGATTTTTACTTCTAAAATACTTAAGGGCCTATACTACCGTATAGGCCCTTAAGTATTATTTTATTATGGAATTAAAAGGAAACTACAGAAATAAAGCAATAATTTTAAAATTAAACGCAAATCTTAAATCAACGTCCGACGAATAAATACAATCAACAATTAAAAACATGTGCCACAATACCACGAATAGTTTAAAAGCAAGAAACAGTATTGGTTATTTGTCCAATCTTTGTTCTTGATAATATGATTTCATATATGACAATGAATGCAATGTTCTGTTACCAAGGGAACTTCTTAGTTTGGAACAAAGATAGCCGGCAGAAGAAAAGGCTCGTTCTGCTTCAACACTAGTAGGCCTTATTGAAAGTAAATAATTATAAGCTGCTGTCAAGAAACTTCACGATCGGCGCCAGTGCTATCGTAGATACATATTTCAACTCTTATGATAGATTCCTGATCTGTGTTTACTCCAGATTTGTTTGTAGACATAGTCTTCTGTAATTCTTTATCTAGTTGTTGTGCAACAGTCAACTCATCGCCACAACTATTTATTTATTTATTTAAGGATTACCAACGAGATACATTACAATTATCTTTTATCACTAAAGAACTTGTATTATACATTATCCTGTAATGCACACTCAATTACAGGTAACCACAGCTTACACATTATCGAGTACACATGCTCTGAATACATAAATTAATTATAAATATAATAAAAAACAATAAAATGCTAATAAGAGAGTGACATGCTTTAAAAGATTAAAAATTACATTTACAAAATACAATAAAACAGATCATTTTTTTTAATAGGAATTAACAATCATAAGTATCTTAGTATAAATATAGATTATAAATAATTTAATTATTAGAATGATAGATCAATTATCCTCCAAACGAAAGTGGTGATATAGTTTACGTTTAAAAGTAATAAGACTGTCATGATTTATATCAATTCCAGCTTTGCGGCATATATCATTGTACAATTTAGTAGCCCTCGTAAGGGGAGAGTTGTCACCTAAGTTGGTTTTGTGCAAAGGTTGTCTAAAAAGATTGTAGGTATGTGACCGTGGTAACCTGCGAGGAACATTAAAAGACATTTTGGATAGTAGGTCAGTGTTTAGTTTAGATGTCACTAATTTGTGTAGGAAACAAAGATCTAGAACTTTTCTACGATTGGTGAGACTTTGGAATTTAAAGTGCTGAACACGCTCTTTATAGGAATTCAATTGTATCGCATTTTTGCTTTTTAAGGATAGATGATACAAGAATCTCTTTTGAACTCGTTCAATACGCTGCTTATGAACGTTATAACGGGGTGACCATACCTGTGAACAGTATTCCAAATTACTGCGAACCAACGTCTCGTAAAGAATAATTTTAGTTTTAGAGTTGTTGAATGGCTTGGAGGTCCTTAATACAAAACCTAACATTTTGTTTGCGTTTGATATTATTTTATCTATGCGGTCATTGTAGGTCATTTTGCTATCTATCAAGATTCCCAGGTCCCGGATGCTATTAACTTCGTTGAGTGTCTCGCCCGAAATAGAGTATTTTGTATTAAAAACTTTTTTCAACAACAGGCGTGTTGTTAGAACAAGCTAAGGTAAAAGTATTCCCAAGAACAAGCAATTTATCCTTTATTAAGAAGAATCAGGTTTTTAATAATTAATTACAATCTAGCCTATAAGACTATTAAGTAATTTTAATCTAATACATTTTTAAGTGACGGAATCAATAGAATAACAAGCAATGGCAATGTATTTCTTACGTAAAGTATACGAAGACTCACTCTTGATACATGATATTTATATATATAAATTGGTTTTAATTTTTTTTGCATACAGTTTATGTTGGCATAATTATCTTGAAGGCTTATTTGTTTTGGCCTAATGATTATTAGCATAATAATATTGAGGCATTCAATTAATAGAAATAACGGAAACAAATTTGAGTTATTTTTACGTATTTATTTTGGATTTCCACGTTAATGATTTATTATATATAACATTATGTAACTTTACTATGTATTTTTATTTTAGGTGTATATTTTTAGCAATCGCTTGTAAATAGAACTTAGGATGCAAGAGCGAGCGAAGCGAGCTCGGGAATTGGGGCACCCCGACTCGGTTCCTGTAAACCCTGCAGACAGAAACAGGGGCCCCGCGAAGCGGGGCTCCGTCGACTACGCCTTATTATTATTGTTATGCTTAATAAAGTTATGCTTTAGAATGTTATGCTTAAAAAATGTATGCTTTAGAATGTTTGCTTAATCATTATGATAATTAGAGAAATTATGCGTAAAAAAATTATGCGTAAGCTGTTATGCGTAAATAATTTATGCGAAAATATAATTAGGACAAACAAAAAGTATGCCAAGATAAATTAGGTCTTAACATTTTATGCAAATGGATAGGGAACCAAACATCGCGATAGTCAAAGAAAACAGTCAACATGACTTTGACTTTTGTTCGATTTTGGCGTGGTTTTTTCGGTTTCGGTTGAGTTGGAAGGCGCCACTACAAAGCTTGTTTGCATGTCAAACTCGTAAACCCACGTCTTGTCACCAGTAACAACGCGTTTCATGAATGTTGGGTCGGAATTGACTCGTTCTAGCGTTTCTTCAGCGACTCTTATGCGATTGGCTTTTTGGAGAAAATTCAGGTCTTTTGGGATTAGCCGAGCGGCAACATGTTTCATACCCAAGTGATTATTTAAAATGATACGGATCCACTCGTGAGGCACAGAAAGTTCAGCGAAAATCTCTCTCAAACTTGAATAAGGGTTTTCAGTAACTATTTCCTTCACTTTTGCGATGTTGACTTCATTTGAAGACGTTGACGGCTTACCAGGGCGAGACAAATCTTCCAGCATATCTCGACCGCTTTTGAACACTTTGTACCACTCATAAGCACGTGTTTTTGATAAAGTCGATTCACCGTAAGCCTTTTGTAACATTTTTAGTGACTTCGAACACGAAATTCCATTGGCGATGCAAAATTTAACATAAATGTACAGAGGCGGACTTAATGCCGTAGGCATGTTTATATTTTTGTCCATTATGAACTTCGCAATACTCACTAGATATATAATATGATCTAACTAAAAACAGCACTGTATTTAATCTAAGTTACAGATGCAATTCAAGCTCCGCGCCCAAATGGAAAACAGTCTGTTGTGCGAATCTAACAAAAAAATTGAATTTGAAACCATAAACAAATCATCCCTTCCCGATACTTTTTTGACTGAATGTACATTTCAGAAAACTACACATTGCCAGCTAATTGTACTTACGTCATATCGTTGTATGGGCTCAACCGCCATCCATCGTGGGGAGCTGATGCAGAACTGTTCAAACCGGAGCGATGGCTGGACCCTGCCACCTTGCCTGAGAAACCTAGCGCGTTTGCTAGCTTCAGTCTGGGCAGGCGAAATTGTATCGGTAAGGCATCGTTTAATTTATTTTATAACATTAACTGTAACTTCACGCAAATACTAAGTAAAATTCCGAGATTTCTTATGTGGGTATTACACCGGCATCGGCAATAACATTGTGCAATATTTTTATTGTGCAAATAATATTCAATCACTCTTTGCACACAAACGATCAATCATATTGACGGAACAACATTGACACCAATGCAACGTGTCAATGTATTCGCGTAAGCAAGACTTACCTAATTTTCCGTGAGTATGTCAGACCAAGATTTGGCTGCAGCTATCGTGTTGCTGTGCGTCAGAAAAAACGTGTCTGTTTGAAAGAGATATAAGAAAAAGGAGAAATATACTTACTGGCGATAATTGAATGTAGTCCTTGTCACAGCTAAAAAATATTCCGTGATATAGGTACCACACGTTGCAATGAAAAAATATCACACTTACATTATAAAGGCGAAAGTTTGTGAGTATGTGTGAGGGTGTGTTTATATGTTTGTTACTTGTTCACCCTCAAACGGCTGGACCAATTTTGATAAAATTTTGTAGGTAACACTCTGGATTAACATATAGGCTATGTTTTATTCCGATATTCCCACGGGATCGACACTTATACGGGTGAAACTGCGGGGCGCTGCTAGTTGTGCAATATACTAATTGATCGAGCCGTCAAATATATTGCAATACATTAACCATTTAATTGGTTCAAAGAGAATAACAGTTTCTCGTAGTAAAAATTGAAATATGTTTTTCCACATAAAAATATAATATCTTCCATTACAGGTAAATTATATGGAATGATAGCGGTCAAGACAACTCTGGCGTACATTTTGAAGCGATATCGTATTAAAAGTGACATCGAAAAGCTAGAGACTGGATGCAATATAATGCTGAAACCAGTTGCTGGAAATCAAATAAGTCTGGAATTAAGAAATTAACAATTTCATTATTGTATAAGTAATTGGTAACAGAAAACAATTACGAAGAAGATTCAATGCAATGGGCAAAACTTGCCTTGCCGTAGGTAAATTATCAAATTTTGTAGCTTACTAAATGATGAACTGTTCGTTGTCTTTAAATAAATAAATACATAAATGATGGATCTTATTGTCTCAACAGACAACGAATTAGACGATAACTAAAAATAAAATAAAAAAGAACTAAACTTTCAAAATAAACTAATACCAAATTATAATAAATCAGTATCTTTTCATTCAAATAATTACGTGTTAATGAAAGGAGTATCCGAAAAAGAGGATTTAATAAAGGCTAGGAAGATCAATCTTGCAAAACGCCTGGCAGATACTGAGATACCCCTCCCTCATTTCGCGCCACAATCTGGGCGCGTTTCTAATAGCAGCCGCTAGTCTGTGATTTATGTAGGCTCTTGTACAAAAAGGTTTAAACGGCAAGTAGAAATCAGTGGTCGGTTGCGTTTAACTGTCCGTATTTTAAAGACAAACATTAGTTACTCAATATTAACTACTAGCAACCCGCCCTGTACCTTAATTGTGTAACACACTATCAATCTCAATCTGAATAGTTTTCAAGGGTACCTATTGCTAATCCTTTGCCTCATATTATGTTCGAAAAATTCCCTGACTGCTCGACAGCGTAAATAACGCAATGAATGTTAATGAACTGTCAAAATGAAAACTATTGATACTGATAGTGTGTTACGCAATTACCCCAAAAACTAAAGCGATGAAACGATGGATGGACTGTGTGAATAATGATATGATTAGAAAGGGGGTGACTACCGAGATGACGACTAATAGAGAGGTATGGAAGAAAAAGACATATTACGTTGACTAGTGCTTCCAAAATTACGGATTTGGTAATTACGTAACTAGTTACGCATTTTGATGCTCCAATTACGTAACTACGTAATTATGTAACTGTTTTGATTTTTTTAAAGCACGATATTTTCTGCGTGTATTATAGAAAAGTATGGAAGAAAAAGAGATGTTGCGTTGACTAGTGCTTCCAAAATTACGGATTTGCTAATTACGTAACTAGTTACGCATTTTGATGCTCCAATTACGTAAGTACGTAATTATGTAACTGTTTTGATTTTTTTAAAGCACGATATTTTCTGCGTGTATTAAGAGCCTACGTAGTGTAGGCTCTTAATACACGCAGAAAATATCGGCTAAAATTCACACTTTATCTCGCTCGCACGATACTGCTCGCGGACCGAGTGAGAGCGAGACAGAGTGCGGTGCTAGGCGGCAGGCAGCGCCAATAGCTTAGGTATTTGCTTTTTACGGTAAAAATAATGGTAATTAAAAAAAAAAAACAAGACCTGCTTTATAGTTAGTTCAGTTAGTATACAAAGTTTCATGATCTAATTTGAAGTATTTTTTGAATACCAGCGGTTTATTGTTCGGTTTGGAGGTAACTTTGGAAATTTTTTTCGTCAAACATAAGACCTAACATTAATCCTCAACTTACTATATATTTATTTCAAAACTAATGCTGCAGTATTTTCAACCTAACGGAGGATCATGCTAAGCCATTTGATACCTCAAATGGCTTAGCATGAAAATACTTTCCTTTTAATTCCATAGTAAAATAATTTTTATCATTTGAAGATGTTTGATTTTTACTTCTAAAATACTTAAGGGCCTATACTACCGTATAGGCCCTTAAGTATTATTTTATTATGGAATTAAAAGGAAACTACAGAAATAAAGCAATAATTTTAAAATTAAACGCAAATCTTAAATCAACGTCCTACGAATAAATACAATCAACAATTAAAAACATGTGCCACAATACCACGAATAGTTTAAAAGCAAGAAACAGTATTGGTTATTTGTCCAATCTTTGTTCTTGATAATATGATTTCATATATGACAATGAATGCAATGTTCTGTTACCAAGGGAACTTCTTAGTTTGGAACAAAGATAGCCGGCAGAAGAAAAGGCTCGTTCTGCTTCAACACTAGTAGGCCTTATTGAAAGTAAATAATTATAAGCTGCTGTCAAGAAACTTCACGATCGGCGCCAGTGCTATCGTAGATACATATTTCAACTCTTATGATAGATTCCTGATCTGTGTTTACTCCAGATTTGTTTGTAGACATAGTTTTCTGTAATTCTTTATCTAGTTGTTGTGCAACAGTCAACTCATCGCCACAACTATTTATTTATTTATTTAAGGATTACCAACGAGATACATTACAATTATCTTTTATCACTAAAGAACTTGTATTATACATTATGCTGTAATGCACACTCAATTACAGGTAACCACAGCTTACACATTATCGAGTACACATGCTCTGAATACATAAATTAATTATAAATATAATAAAAAACAATAAAATGCTAATAAGAGAGTGACATGCTTTAAAAGATTAAAAATTACATTTACAAAATACAATAAAACAGATCATTTTTTTTAATAGGAATTAACAATCATAAGTATCTTAGTATAAATATAGATTATAAATAATTTAATTATTAGAATGATAGATCAATTATCCTCCAAACGAAAGTGGTGATATAGTTTACGTTTAAAAGTAATAAGACTGTCATGATTTATATCAATTCCAGCTTTGCGGCATATATCATTGTACAATTTAGTAGCCCTCGTAAGGGGAGAGTTGTCACCTAAGTTGGTTTTGTGCAAAGGTTGTCTAAAAAGATTGTAGGTATGTGACCGTGGTAACCTGCGAGGAACATTAAAAGACATTTTGGATAGTAGGTCAGTGTTTAGTTTAGATGTCACTAATTTGTGTAGGAAACAAAGATCTAGAACTTTTCTACGATTGGTGAGACTTTGGAATTTAAAGTGCTGAACACGCTCTTTATAGGAATTCAATTGTATCGCATTTTTGCTTTTTAAGGATAGATGATACAAGAATCTCTTTTGAACTCGTTCAATACGCTGCTTATGAACGTTATAACGGGGTGACCATACCTGTGAACAGTATTCCAAATTACTGCGAACCAACGTCTCGTAAAGAATAATTTTAGTTTTAGAGTTGTTGAATGGCTTGGAGGTCCTTAATACAAAACCTAACATTTTGTTTGCGTTTGATATTATTTTATCTATGCGGTCATTGTAGGTCATTTTGCTATCTATCAAGATTCCCAGGTCCCGGATGCTATTAACTTCGTTGAGTGTCTCGCCCGAAATAGAGTATTTTGTATTAAAAACTTTTTTATTGCGACAAAATTTTATATGTAAACATTTTTGTAAGTTTAAGCTCATCCTATTTTCTTTACACCACATAACTAATCTATCCAAGTCAGCTTGCAACAAGTAAGAATCCTCTATAGATTTTATAGGCAGGGTCAACTTGAGATCATCTGCAAATAAATATGATTCTGCGTAATGGAAGCAGTGAATAATCGTATTGATAAAAATGTTGAAAAGCAAGGGCCCTAAGTGGGAGCCTTGTGGTACCCCAGATGTCACGTGAAAATCCTCTGATCGGGATCCATTTAAAACAACAAACGATAGACGATCCTTAAGGTATGACTGAAACCATAGCAATAGTGGACCGTGGATTCCGCAGCTCACAAGTCGTTGTATTAAAAGTTGGTGGTCTACTTTGTCGAAAGCTTTACTAAAATCAGTATACACTGCGTCAACTTGAATCCTTTTGTCCACTGAGTCTATGACATTTTCTGAAAAAGCGACTAGATTAGAGTGAGTTGATCTACCCTGAAAGAAACCATGTTGATTTCCTACTATGTGATTTTTCAAGTGGCTATACAGATAAGGATATAATAATAACTCGAAAACTTTAGGGATAATAGAGATGACCGATATAGGTCTGTAATTTTTTATATCGTTTTTTCGACCATTTTTAAAAACTATCTACCTACATCACTGTCATCTGCTTCGGAATCTAAACTCATTTGTGGCAACAAATCGCTCTTCAGTGGTGATTTTTCGAAAGATTTAACCAGCTTCATTACTTTTTCTATAGTATCTTTGTGCAGAATATCTGGTTCTAGATCCTTAGGTACTTCTATGAAAAGTTTGACATCGTTTTCTTCAATTTCTTCTTAGTCGTCAGCGTCAGTATCGCTCTCTTCTTCTTCACTCTTCATCCACTAGTTCTGGTTCTCCGTATCTTATATAATACCTCCAGCACCGCAAGTTGTATTCCGTGAGTAAAACATAACTGATGGTGGCCATCAAAATTTTTGCCCATTTTAATCATAACAGTGGCTCCGTCTGTTGTGAACGCAATTTTATCTTCAAGTTAAAAACTTTACTGTTGGAAAATCATCTAAACGACTTTAATTTGATTAAAGTCGTTTAGATGATTTTCCAACAGTAAAGTTTTATGTACCCAACTATCTACAACTAATCTAATAAAAATAATCTAATAAACCTTCGTTTCCCGATTGTTCAACAATGAACTCTAATTCTGTACCTTTTTTTTTGTTTTCTGTGGGAAACATTCAAAAGGCACCCGACCTCTGGGGAGGGAGGCCGGGGAGTGTGAGATTTTTACCTCACTAAAACCGCCAAGGTGGTCACTATCAGCACATAGAGGTAGTTCCGGTTCCTCTTAAAAGACCAATTCTAGAACCCCCCGTGCAACGCCTGTAAGGCACATCCCTGGGGAGACTGTAAACGGGCCTCCCCTGAGCCTCGCTATGCACGGTAGCACGTGACCACTGTGCCACAGTTTTCCCTGGGATCACTTGGTGGGCGGACAGAGTCCCCATTCTATGCGCCCGTGACTCCAAAGGTCCACGTACCTTGGTAGATAAGTGAGTTTCGGCGTATTAGGCGCCAAGGCGGTTACCTCCTCGACGCCTTCTTCTCCGAGGAGGATCAGCCCTCTCCCGATCCCGCTCGGCGGCCTCCTTCTTGACCATCACGGTCTCACGGAAGGAGGCTACTGCCGTCCAATTAATTAATCAATTTAATTCAATACCTACGATTAAGAAATAAAATCTTGCAGACTCAATTGGAAGTTAATAAGAAAATAAATAAGCCCCGGGAATTCAGGGGATACCCACTGAAAGAGTTTTAGTGTTGTCATAACGTTTAAAGTTGCTATAATGAAGTCGAAATTTGAACTATAATAAATGATTTTGTATTAGGATAAATAGTGAATACACACATAAACTCGTGCCTTTTCCCCATGGTGTAGGCAGAAACTATAGATCCAAATAAATGGGTAATTCATTAATAAAGTTCTATACTTACGTTATTACGGATTTGAACTCTTCAGTTACGTAGTTGTGGGACTTCTAAAATCTATCCGTAATTACGTAATCGAAGCCCTAGCGCTGACCCCAAAACAATTGGAATAAGGGCAGGAGAATGATGAACGATGATACTACATATATTAGTTTCTCAGCAAATGTATAGCGCGCTCGTGTCGACTGAAGCATTTTCATATTGAATCTTATTAACATCAACAAAGTGAACAATATCGATTGCATAATTAGTACCTTCTTTCTCCTCGCAAATAACTTCTAAGAGGAGTTGTTCTTGTTAGGCGGCGGCGCGCGGCGACGTAAATGAAGCTAACCCAAGATCGCAGCATGTTCTACGTTATCTGCAAGTGATTGATGGATCGGGACGAACCGGGATTATGGGCAACTAGATAGCGCATTATTCAATTTATTTTGTGGAGTTATTACTTTACGTAGCCGAATAAAATACAGGTGGGGCCAAAGGCACCGACACAATACAGCTACTTTCCTTGATGCCGTATAGAGTAAAAGCATGAGCCACAATACAATGCATCACGAATTTCGGATTTCTGATTTCGGTACTAGCTTCTGAAATGTGAGTGGACAATGCTTTTGGTGTGACATTTCAAGCAAGATTTTAAAGGTATATTTGAACTAAAACCTGCTTTCAAAGCTGATGAAGTTTGGGATCTAGCAGGTATACAGGGTGGCCAAAAAGGCATGGATCAAACGAAATAGGGTGATAAAGGAGGTCATTTCCAACAAAAATCTTTCTAAAGCATGGTCATAATTCAATCACCCTAAAAGTTATGAATATTTTTTTTTTATTTAAATGCGTTACCAAAAATGTTTCTCACTTTAAAAGCACACTTTGAAAAAAATAATTACTACAAAAAGTGACCCAGTATCAGAAAAACTTGATGATTTATTGCCGATTCAAATGAAGCGTAACACAACACCCTTCGTTCCTTAATTCTGGTTTTATGATCGTTTTTTATATATCAAGGTGCAAATTTCAGTAGATTAGCACAATTCAAAATAATTTTGAAGTTAATCATGCTGCTAGTTAAACTGTTAGTAATAATACAACACCGTTTATTTTGTTGTTTTAAGTCACATTTTTTCTATATTAGTCTAATTGTAAAAGAACTCGGTATTTTATTTCAAGAAAACAAAAATATTCATAACTTTTAGGGCAATTGACTTATGGCCATGCTGCCGAAAGAGTTTTGTTGGAAATGGCCTCCTTTGTCTCCCTATTTCGTTTAATCCATGACTTTTTGACCACCCTGTATATTGTAGTAGTCAATCGTAATGTATAGAAATTACAACTTGGCATCGAATTTGGCAATTGATATAATTACACGGGGTTTCAGAAGCTGATGGTTAATCACCAATATTTTGTTCTTTTCTAACAAAAACTGATGTCTTAATCATCAGTAACTTTTATTATTGAGATTAGGATGTGCGTGTGTGTGGGAGACAGGGTAATTGGCACGTTTCAATTGTTTGCCAGATTTTTTTTCGTGCGTGTTAATTGTGTCACAGTTGACGATGACGCCTATATTTTCATACAAAACGAATCTAAGTGCATAGGTTGGCCTACGTAGATTAGCCGCGGGCCGCTTTTATACCTCTCCCAGTTCATATTTATCTGCGGGTAAAGACGAATATCACACTATATGATTGATGGAATTGGGACCTACTAAAATGGATAAAATTCGCGTTAGGGATACTAAGTAAGCGGGGAGGGAGGCAGATGGCCTCAAGCTTGGCAAGGGGTATTAATTTGCATATTATCTTCTTGCACAGACTTCATTTCTTTTTTTGTCTTTTGAAGATTACATTTACATTTTTAGTTATATTAAGCTTTTGTGTTAAGGAAATGCAAATCTGTTTTAGTGGCATTTTTTCAGCAGTCTAATTGCGTAACATATTATCAATCGGAATCGGTGTCATTTTGACCGGTCAGCAACATTCATTGCGTTATTTACGTGTTGAGCAGACACTTTTTCGAACTTATGAAGCAATGGATTAGCAATTTGCTTCAAAATGATTCAGATTCTGATTGCTAATGAGTTGCGCAATTAGGGTGCTGGTCTGCTAATGAACCGAGATGAAAGTACTACGAATTTTATACCTAGACAGGACAAAGTAAACACTAATGAAAATCCTGATAATTTAAAATACCGTCATCCTCTCCGTAATTTCTTACTTTAAAAACCAGTCAAGTGCGAGTCAGACTCGCGCACCGAGGATTCCGTACAGAGTAGGTATGTAACTATACATTTATGGTATTCGGATTTTTTTCTTTACTTGTGCTACATGACCTTGCTTCTTTCCAATTTTCATGATTCTAGGTCAACCGGAAGTACCCTATACATTTAGATTACCTTGAGAGTGTCGAAATATACGTTTTTTGCGGCATAAACGGCCTTATCTTATTTTTTACGTTTATTTAGTAATTTGATTTTTTCACAGCTTCAAGGGACCGCAAATCTGAGTGTTTTAATTTCAACTCGATACGGAGGTATCGAGTTGAAATTAAAAGACCCTTTTAATTACAAGGGTCTTGACAGACTGACGGACGGACAACAAAGTCATTTTAGGGTTCTGTTTTTTCCTTTTGAGGTACGAAACCCTAAAAATGTATAACTTTTACAGTCATCATACTATAAACAAAATACATTGCCGTTGTTGATAAGTAAATCTATAGGTATGCATAAGTATGCTAATGTGAATCGTAAAATATCCATGGTACAATTATTTTCAAATGGGAGTTGGTCGGACAACCGCTGAGCAGTCTTCAAATTATGAGTGCCTGCAGATGGACGGTTTCGCCGAGGTTGGCCCAGAAAGCGGTGGCGAGATGACCAGCCTATCGATTCTGTAAAAATCTCACCGTGATAACATAGGTGAAGTGAGCGTGAAGTGAACTATCAGAGGAGGCAATCTCTAACATCACGTGGAATGACAGCTCACTTCACCTTATATTTCAAGGTGAGATTTTTACAGAATAGCACTGCTGGACGCGTACCGTGCGAGGGCTGGTTCAAGGTGGTGCGGGAAAAGAGTTCCTGGAAGGACTTTGATTTGGACTTTGCCCAGCAGTGGGACAGTATAGGCTAAATTAAGGTAAGGTTATCGCCAACCTTATTCAGTCACTTGAAAGAACCAATCTGGAAGCAAAACCATAAAAATATCACGCATAAATTGAACACATACCTACACAAGAGGTACGTCTATCTACTCCAATTTATGACGGAAAATTAACCAATGATTCCGGACAATACTAAAAAAACAGCTGGAAAGATCCCAGTATTGAATGAAAAGAGCAAATTTACAAGGTCATAAAAGAATTATATGAGCCCATTGGGGCGGCTGGGGTATAAAAATCAAGGGCCCACACAATATAAGTGCTTTGGGGTCCATTCGTGGGTAACGAGCTCTATATTCAATTGTAAGCTAATTCTGTTAATATGGGAAGAAATTTTGAAGGCAATTTTATGGTGTACGGATTTATTTAAGTATTCCAAGTAGGTAGGTACCTATATTTTGTATTTCTTTTACAACTGATGTTGGCTTAGGACATTTTTCTTTCTCTGTAGGTATTTGAAGAGGCTTTGGTCAGTAATGGAAAATCTTCATCTAAGAGTATTTTACGGGTAAGATACAATTAAATGATAAACCGATAAATGTTCGACTTGTGTAATGATAGTAAACAGAAAGCACAAATCTCCAAAAACTGATAAAATGATCGACCCCCGGCGAATGAGCTGGCAGTATCATCACAACGCTAATATTTTCTCATTGTTTGTCTTATTTCTTTTTAATATGATTATTCATTTATTTATGTATATTTATTTGTGCTTATATTTATATGTAGTTAGGTATATATTATATTTATAGTTTAAATAGGTTTCTGCGTATCTTTATATTTAAAATATTTATTCCTCAAATGATTACACTTACTACTGTTTGTCTCTGCATCACCCAAAGGTTGAGTGGTGGAAAATGCCTATGGCATTAAATCCGCCTCTGTACATGTATGTGCTTGAAGTAATAAATAATAAATGAGTCGACCGATGCTATGCAACTACTAACTTGCTAACTCAAACCTCTATATTTTATTCATTCGTGGCGCGTCGATGTCAGCACAAAATTGATATAATATCAACTGTACGGGTTTGCTCGTACAAGTGACTGACGAAACACACAATATGAAAAAGTACAGTTCTTAAAGTTGGTTTAAAAAGGATTTTAAAAATGAAGTTTGATAATGAACAGGTCTAACAGAGAAATTTGTTTTGAAATTGCATCAGAACAAAGCGGCATACTATTAAAAGGTCAAATCATTTTTACAACTCTTATTGAATTAACTCTTATTTAAATATTAGGGAGGCTAGTATGATCATTTGAAAAAAAAATAAAGTGCAGTCATTTTATGTTTGAGGGTAAATTTGTGTGACAGTAAAACATATACTAAACATAAAAAGAAAATTGGTCGGTTATTTCATCCTACAATGTCAGTACTAAAATACTCAAGTTATTAGTGTGGCCTGGGCGCGAGCCAAGCGAGCGCCACTACCACTTCTGATTTCTTATTGATTAATTCCGATTTGTTAACTGCCCGTGAAGCAATTTTACTGCAAAATATTTTTTTAAATTATCGATTTAAAATTTTTTATGACTAATTTTTATTTAGCTATACCAACTTTGAATTTACCATAACTACAATAAACTACTGCGGTTTTAAATCAGTGACTTATTAAAACTCTAAACGCTAAGCTAGGTCTTAAAATCCTATACGTAAAGTTAGCCAACAGTAAATCCTATACGTGAAGTAACAGTCTTCTCTTCTAATGTAATCTAATCTTCTAATATACAAAATTCTCGTGTCACAGTGTTAGTTACCATACTCCTCCGAAACGGCTTGACCGATTTTTAAGAAATTTTGTGTGCATATCGGGTAGGTCTGAGAATCGGCTACTATCTATTTTTTTTTTTGCAAAACGACGTTTGCGGGGTCAGCTAGTCTAATATATAAAATTCTCGTGTCACAGTGTTAGTTACCATACTCCTCCGAAACGGCCGGCTGGACCGATTTGTATGAAATTTTGTGTGCATATCGGCTAAGTCTGATAATCGGCCAACATCTATTTTTCATACCCCTATTTTTTCTTTTTGCAAAACGACGTTTGCGAAATCAGCTAGTATATATATATAAAAATGAAACCCGTTTTCCGTTGTCACGACATAACATGAAAACGGCTTGACCGATTTGGGTGATTTTTTTTTTGTAGTTTTCTAATACTCTATACAAGGTTCTTACGGAAAAAAATTTAAAAGAAAAAAAAAATTTAAAAAAAAACTGAAACTCCAAGGACACTCTTTTAAAAAGATATTGGAAAATCTTGGGTACATTATTCTATTTAACATCACGCAATTACCCTTAGGAGCCGAACAAAATGAAAAAAGTCAGAAACAACGATAATAACCGCCAAAAAAGTAGTAGCTCGGGCTGGTATCGGATCCCACGCGGTGGGAAGGTTGCAATTTTACGCGGACGAAGTCGCGGGCAGACGCTAGTACATTATAAAAATAATCCCCCCGACCGATTTCGGTCACGGTGACCTATCTCAACGGAAATTAGCCAGGTACACAGGAGATTTATTATAGTGCACAAGTGTGTGTGCAAACTTGATATCCGTGGTGCAAATACACTCTCTGTTCCTTTACCCTCAAAGTCCGTTGGGACGGCAATCCGACCCGACCGGGGAGAGATCAGGTGCAGGTGGAACGGCTTTACGTGCTTTCCGAGGCACGGGGGTATCACACCACCAACTTCCAGACTCCCGGCTGCTAATAACAAATTCCTAATGAAAAAACCCAATAACACATTGCCCGATCTGGGAATCGAACCCAGGACACCACACACGGCAGTCGCGCTTGCAACCACGAGACCAACGGGGCAGTCAAACAGTGCAGTACGGTGCAGTTGTTAATATAAAACTCAATTTGTGTATGTTAAAACAATCTTGAAGCAATGACTAAGAAGGCTGAAATTATAACAACTAACAGTGTTACAACGTAACGTTTAATTGATCGCATTGTAACTGAAGTGCTTTTGTACAGAGGCCAGCACATCAAACTACTCCAATCTGTAAAATTTTCCCAATTGAATATGAACCTTATTCCTTTGTAGTAGGTTGAACATCTATCAAATAAATTTGACAGATTGGGGTAGCTTGATGTGCTGGCCTCTGTACATTACCAACGCTTATTAAGAGAAACTCTGTGGATGCTAAGAATATTAAAGCATACCGATACGTAGAACTCCTGCCTATGTAACTACTGTAAATAAAGAGTGGTATACCCACAGATATAGATACACCTAGATAACACAAGAGCAACTACTTCGCGTGCCAAAAATCGCACCACCTTACATACAAAAATCATAAGCCGCCACTTTCGCGCTCTGTCCTGTGTACTGCTGGCTGAGTGAGCGTGAGTGAGAAAGACGTGATAGTAGATAGTCAAAAAAATTACGCGCTTAGTTTTCATACAGATCGTGATACTTGCATTATCTAAGTTTATCTATATATGTGGGTATACCCATTTATACACGTGGTGGTTGGTTGGGGAAGCCATCTAAACAAAACCTGCCTTAGAGGATTTGTAATCTTTGCTTTCAAATCCGGGGCAAAGATTTAAGTCGATATTTGTCCATTAACTGAGTTTTTAGAGCACTTCACGTCCACAAATTAAGTTGAAACTAAATTGAACCACTTTTATCTTAAAAAACCTCAAAAGAAATGTGTTTTCAGCAAATATACAGGGTGTTAATTCAGCAAAGCAATCAGACGGGTTTGTAGAGTGATTAGGATTCACACTTCTGCAAAAAGCTGCAATGTCTCAGTCTTCAAAGGGCCCTTCCAGACATCGCCTGCATTGTTTGACTCATACATCTTAATAATATAATGTTTGGACTTTTGAAAAGACCATGATATCTGAGTTTGTTTTGGCCGTTCTTTTCAGGGATTAGTCAGAACGGAAATACCAGCACCGCAGTTTCTTAGAAGATCTACATACAGAAATATATTTTATTTAATTAATATTTCATTTCACTTTTACACATCAGGAAATAATATATTCAAACATATTGAGAATGTTTCGTAATGTGAGAAAACTTTCAATTGATTATTAGAAATGCACAGGAAAAAGCCTTTAATTTATTATATTTATTTCGAAAATTAATGTTTACGATCTTTATACTTTATTTAGAGAAATAAGTATTCGGGACAATTTTATAGTTAAACTACCTAAGATGTTTCAAATAAAATGTCCCCTTTTCATCACGGCAGGGCTTGTTTTTATTAAAAAAGCGTTGAGTACGTTTCCATTTTTAAGACTTAAAGATTATTAAACCCGTTTTCGAGTTAATGGAAGTTGGAGTTTCTACCCCTTAAACTTTATTACCCTTTTCCACCCCGGAGTAGTCGATTTTAGAAAAACCCTAAAACACATACTGTTTTATTTTAAGTAAGTATTAGTATCGAGTTTCGAGTTAATCCGACAGCGGGTTAATTTTTTTCTGATCTATTAAATCACCCCCTAAATTCCCTGTTAGGGGTTTTTTGAAAACTAAAAGTGATAATCTTTATTATTTACTGACGCAAATGTTGACAAGTTTCAAGTTTCTTAACCAAAGGAAAGGGAAGGAAAGGAGGTTTTTCCGCCTTTTCACCTTCACAGTTCTTATCCCCATACGGGCGAAATTTTGAAAACTCGTTTGGGATGTTTCCATAACTTGACTCAAAGATTATTTACATCAATTTTCCAGTTAATCAAGCTACGCAGTAAAATACTCATCTGTGAAATTGACTACCACTGTTCACCCCGTTAGGGTTAGATTTTCGAAAATCTCTGTTACACTTTATTATTTATTTTGGTATGCAAAATACGCGCGTTGACGTGGAGTTGTGGACACCAGCCCGTATTACCCTTTACCTATTTATTTTGGTCTTAAGTATATACTGGCCATGGGATCCAGAGGCGATAGTCCTCGCGCGCCTATATGAGTGGCGTGTGGAAGCACTACGCCGGGGGGAAACTCCGCTTCCGCAGCAAATCGCGGCGAAGCGGACGGACCTCCGGCGCGATCTCATGGCGGCATGGAAAGAGCGACTGTCGCAACCCAGCGCAGGTCACGTCACGATAGTGGCGATAAGGCCCCTCTTTGAGTCGTGGCTGGAGAGGCGCTACGGCATCCTCACCTACCGCCTAACGCAGGTCCTCACCGGACTCGGATGTTTCGGGAGGTTCCTGCTCATCATCAGGCGGGAGGAAACGCCCGATTGTCACTACTGCGAGGATCGCCCAGAAGACACGGTGGAGCATACGGTGGAGGTCTGCCCCGCTTGGGCGGAGCACCGCCGTGTTCTCGCAGAGGCGATCGGCGGCGGCGGCGACCTCTCGCGCCCGGCCCTGGTTCAAGCCATGGTCCGGGGCGAGAGGGAGTGGGAGGCAGTCACCTCCTTCTGCGAAGCAGTCATGCTAGCGAAGGAGGTGGCGGGACGGCTGAGGGAGAGGGCCTCACGTCCCAGCCGCCGCGGGAGACGCCCCGGGCGTCGGGAGCCGCGAGACGACTCCCGGCCACCGTAGGCGCGGGCCTGCGGGCGGAGAGTAATGGGTAACTCTCCGTCCGATCAGGACCAGGCCCGTGCCGGACGGCGCGTACGTGTTCCACGCGCGCCTCAAAGAGATGTCAGCATAAGGAAGGGGCCCGAAAGGGCCGAAGCCTGCCGGGGCAGCGGGATTGTCCGAAAGGGTTACCGCTACCCCGGAACACAAAGGGCTAAGGAAGGAACACGGGTGGGTTTTAGTTAGTAAGAGTCTGACACTCCCTTCTGCTCCACTCAGAGCGGGAAGGGTCATTTGATGATTTCCCAGCCACAAAAAAAGAGTTTATATTATTGGACCGCGCGTTAAAATTCTTCCATACAAACTTTAGAAAAACATAAAATGACAAACTATAGTTTACTTAAATGAGTATTTGTGCCAAATTTTAAGCTTGAATTTATTTGTACCATTTTTTGGAGTTAATCAAGCTATACACTATAAAAACGCCCTTAAAAATCGAATTAACACTTTTCCCCGTCAGGGGTCTATTTTCGAAAGACCCATTACTTATTATTGTTTCTTTTCTGACAAAAGTATTAATACGGAGTATCGAGTTAATCTGACCGGGCGTTAAAAACAAACCTTACCACCCCTAAATTGAGGGGTAGTTTTCAAAAATGATAAACTTTATTACTTACTTAGACAAGTACTCTTTCCAAGTTTCAAGTTTATTAACCAAATGAATAAGATTTTTCATATAAACTGTATTCCCCGCTTTTCACCCAGGAGTGGAATTTTGAAAAATTGTTTAAGTTGTGTTCATAACTTGACACAAAGATTATTTATACTAATTTTCGAGTTAATCAAGCGATGTAGTAGAATCCTCCCCTGTAAAATTAACTACTCCTTTTCACGCCGTTAGGGGTAGATTTTCGAAAAACCCTGAAACACCTTATTATTTATTTTTGGTCTTAAGTATAAATACTAAGTTTTGAGTTAATTGGACTGCGCGTTAAAATTCTTCGATACAAATTTTGACACCCCCCATCCCCCTTTAAGAGGTAGTTTAGAAAAACAAACAATGCCAAACTTCATAATTTACTTAGTTAAGTATTCGTGCCAAGTTTCAGGTTTATTAACTCAAGGAATAAGATTTTCCATACAAACTTTCATCCCCTATTTAACTCCCTAGGGTTTGAATTTCGAAAATTGCTTCCTTGTTCCTTGTCTAAATTATAAAAGGGATCTCTGAGCAAAATTTCAGCTTTCTAGGTCCAACAGCTTATGCTGGGCGTTGATGAGTCAGTCAGTCAGTCAGGACTTCTCTTTTTATTTATATAGATTAAGATTATTACAAACTAATTTTGTCAATGGCTCAAATTATTTCAGCTGCTTGTGAGTATTGATGCAGAGGGTAAATTATTATTTAGAGAGAATTCAAACTGAACAGATGAGATGAATGCGACGGTCGTATCTGCACGTCAATTGCAGCTTTTTTCATACTTCATGTCTTCAATTGTACATCCGACATCCTACTAATAAATATTATACCTATATCATACTAAAATACCAATATATGGCAGGATGGTGATGAAGACGATACTATCTTTCGTAGATACCGAGTCACTGGCGACGTCGACTACCTATATAGATACTGTGTGACATAACGAGTATGATTAAACCAGCGAGAAGCCGACAAATTCGTTTAGAATTAAGAACATGAGATATTTTATACATTTTGTTTTATTTACCATCTCCAAACACAGACTGCGTAAATTGGATATCTGACAGATAGTTTCATAAAGATTCTGTTCCCTTTAAAGAGGGAGCATTATGAAAATCACTGGCCCACCTCGTCTCTCAGGGAGGAGGCCTTTTATCCCGACAGCGGGAACATTATAGGCTGATTATGCTAAACAAGTTTTAGCATAATCAGCAAGATCTCACGGTGACATCAAGTAATAAAATAATAATTATGCATTATTTTTTAATAATTAATCCGTTAATGTATTGTAATAATTCTCGAAATGACATTGAAATAATTCAATTATACATAATCTATACTTTAAGAAGGACATATAATTAATTTAATATCTTGAAATATCTTAATGTCAATCCTAATATCGATTTGAATAAACCATGACTGTGTACTTTTTGCATGCCTTACGGTAGAATCACTTGAAACATGTACCTATATTAACAACACCAATCTATCAGTGTGTTCTGCAAAAATAAATAATGTGATTTGATTTTGATTTGATTTGATTTGATCGCTCAGCATACAAAACCACGTTGTAGTATTACGATATTAATTATTGACAGTTATTTGCGACTTCGCCAACTTAAAGAACGCATGCTCTTGAATTGGTGTCATTGTATTGTATGTACAACTTTGTGATAAATGCGCTAAACTTTATACACTTACGATTTTATTGTAGGTAAATAAAGGATGAATCGGAACCCTCAGTGTTGCGAGTCTGTTTTTTGTTTCTTTGGCAGACTGGTCTAACGGCGATCAAACAGGAAAGATCTGTTTTTTATTTGATATTCTACGAATTTTGCTTACGTAATTAAATTTTTTTCCGTTAAATAAATTTAAATAACTAATGTTATGGTTTTTGCCTGATTTCCTGCTTGTTCGCCGCAATCTTCTTTTTCAATCCGAAAAAACTGGACAAGAGTGAGTTAAACTCGTGTGGAGAGAGTTCCGTACCATGGATATCTTATCTATTATGAATTAATTAATCTATAAAAACAATGATTTATCCTAAGAACAAACTTAACATTGTAGTTAATATAACATGTTCTCTCCCATACATCCCAAATGCAAGTGCAAGTTTGTACGCACAATATTGAGAAATGTACCATGTTATTTTAGGACCAAAAATACTTCTTATAGGTTTCCTGTAATCTATAAGTAAAGAACTAATATCTGTATTTTTTCAAAATGTTAGGCTCTGTAGTTTCACAGACATGGGGGAGGGGGGAGGAAAGGTATTTTCTTTTCTACTTTCATATAGTTATTTATGCAAACTGTTGTATAATAAGGGATATTAAAACACGAATGTGGGTTTCTCACATGAAGCGTAGCCGAATGTGATAATAGTATCACATGAGTGTTCTAATACCTAATTATGTACAGTTGAATACAAGACTATTATCTATACACATGATGTTATGAATCCTCTATTAAAAGTTCTGAAACTATAGGGTGTTGTTCAGTGTTGTAAGAACTATGTAAATCATGGAATGTTTAATTGTTGAAATACAAACAAATTATGTGTAGGTAATAATAGAATTATTTATGACTGCATTAGAAATATCTGGTGGTGTGTTATCAAAGCTTGTATCACTCATTTTTGTAAACAACGAAGTAATCATTTTTGCAATACTAATATCGAACACAAATGGCGAAACACGACGTAAACCTGAATAACCTATAAGTTTTTTTTCTTCTTTAAATTACAGCGCTGTGGTAGTGTAACGCGCGTGCATGACAATTGTCTATTTTAAAAGAGAGTTGCATAATGAAATTTAGTACTAGATTATAACACTCGTTTGGATGATATTATGTTATGTTACTTTGTCAGTGGTTGTTTTAACGTTGGCAATAAGCTAACTATTTCAGAAACTTTTTTAAGATTTATAGCATGGGTGTAGATAATAGTACATTTTATTATATGTGTACCATGTTGGTCATTATACCCGAGGTGGTATTATTCGCGCGAGCCGTAGGCGAGAGCGATAAGAGAGCCGAGTGTGTAATGATCAATGCACACGCATTTCATACGAAGTTTTTCAACACACTCGCAAAGAAAAAAATAGACTTGTATTAATTAGTTAGCAAATTACGGCGCGCTTTTTTTTTTGTGGATGGGAAATCATCAAATGACCCCTCCCGCTCAGGATGGAGCAGAAAGGAGTGTCAGACTCTTACTGACTAAAACCCACACGTGTTCCTTCCTTAGCCCTTTATTTTCCGGGGTAGCGGTAACCCAATCACTTGCAATCACTTGCACTCTAAAAAAAAAACCCCGTAGCACAAGTAATAAAGTAAACAATTATTATTATAATTTTTACGTCTTATGATAATTCTCGGGACCCTGAGTTCTCGGACTTTGGAAGGCGTACGAGGAGCCGAAGCCAACTGGCACAGGCTCGATAAACGTTTTTAATGAATTGAGGCACCTACCGACGATTATCCCTGTTCGCACTATGCTTGTACACCTAAGGACAACCCCCGATTGGTGTAGGACTATTAAAGTATATGGAAACAAAGATGGTTATTTAGGACTATGGAAGTCTATATCCCCTGCCTGACCAATGTTTTATATAAATTACACAGATTAAGTGGTAGGGGGTGACTTGCACATTCAGTAATAGGCCCCCAAAAACGGTGACAATCTCGAAAGTACGACGAAGATCCCTACTAGCATCTTATTATAATACTTCCTTCCTTCGAGCACGTTTGCTCTTGCGAATCTCCTCTCAAGCCGGCCAATAAAGGCAAGAATGAGATAGGAGTTCTGTTCCTCGTCATTGTTCACTGCAGTCGGCCAATAAAAGCAAGCCAGAGTTGAGGAACAAGATTGCTCTTGGGAGATAGGGTCCGTGGGGTCGCTATTGCGCAACAGCTCGCCACATACAGCCCTGCGGGTTACTGTATCTCTCTTGGTCTGGCTCCTCAACCTAGACCTGTTCCGGCAAAGTAGGTACACAATTTTATTAGTCTAGTAAATTTGGAGTAAGCTCTAAATTTCCTATTGGAAGTCGTTGTAGAAACATGCAACGCTTTGAAAGCGATTGCCACATGTCTAGGAATCTCTGAACCATCAAACTGTAGGATAATCAGATTTTTCCTAATTATTAGGCAAGATTCATACGACCACGTCCTATAATTACACGAATTTTATGTCAGCCGCCGACAACGACTTTGGGTACAGAACCCATGCGCGGTCCGAGGGGGGGGGTTGTGGGGGTCATGACCCCCCCCAAAATCATTCAAGCTGACGAGAGTCTGAATAAATGACTTGTCTTAATAACTTAACTTGTGCCACGGAGACCTCGGTGGGCATAAAACATAGGCAGACATGGGGACTGACACAGAAGCAAGGAATATACTACTCTCTGCTCTCTGCTACTCTCTACTCTCTATAAAAACTATGAAATGACGGTGGGTTAAAAAAAGTTTTTACTTCAAAAAGCCTGTTGTAAAATATACTGGATGAAATTAAATAGGTTCGCCAAATTAAAACATCTAATTCAACGTATTATAAAGAAAATTTAGAGCATGACATTAAGGAAAGGGATGCACATGATACGTGCGCCTGCGCATAGGCAAGCGGTTTGGCAACGTCGTCGTCGCGCGTCCTTTTTGTCGTAGGTACGGTCAAAATTAGGTAAGTAGTAATTAGGTAAGTTAGTTCAACGTGTTGCCAACTTGATTCATGTTGTGAACTTGTGATTTCTGCGATGACTAGATTGCTTATCGGACGCGCGCTAAAATTGATACTTCAATGTTCTTATTTGTTTTGATAATTTAGAAAAAAAAAGTAAGTATCGATGATTATTCCTATCTACTTGAAGGCAATAACTTAGTTTGCACTATCTAAGACCATAATTACTTACACGATTTTTTTCAAGAATTTTCATTTGGGACATGACAATTTATAATGATTATGTAGCGGCTACTGGACCTCCTATTTCGATTTGGCGCAAGTTTTCAATTTCATCCTGTAGAATCTAGGATGCAAGAGCGAGCGAAGCAAACTCGGGATATTGGGCACCCCGTTCGTAAGGCCAGATTCCAAAGCCTAAACTGTTGTAAAACGAGTGCATTTCGTCCTAATTCGATAAATTAATTTTTCTTTCTGTTTAATGGTCAAAAAAAACGTAACCTATTTAAGGTTAGGGTGCTAAAATTTTCAGGCTCACTTCACTCGCTTTTGCAATCTGCTTTCTGTTGATTCTTGAGCATTTTTTCTTAAGTCGGCAAAGCAAGCAATTCCTAGTCCTTTTAGAATGAAAAGAAAATCGAGCCTATCCGAGAATGTGCAAAATTTTCGAGCTCGCTTCGCTCGCTCTTGCAATCTAAATTCTCATAGTTGCTTGGACTTGCCTGCATACATCGACAATGTAACTCCTATTTCAGCATAAAAATATCATACAAAACCTAAACAAACCGAGGCGGGTTGTTAAATTTTTTGAGCTCGCTTCGCTCGCTCTTACAATCTGCTTTCTGTTGATTCTTGAGCATTTCTTCTTAAGTCGGCAAAGCAAGCAATTCCTAGTCCTTTTAGAATGAAAAGAAAATCGAGCCTATCCGAGAATGTGCAAAATTTTCGAGCTCGCTTCGCTCGCTCTTGCAATCTAAATTCTCATAGTTGCTTGGACTTGCCTGCATACATCGACAATGTAACTCCTATTTCAGCATAAAAATATCAAACAAAACCTAAACAAACCGAGGCGGGTTGTTAAAATTTTCGAGCTCGCTTCGCTCGCTCTTGCAATCTAAATTCTTATAGTTGCTTGGATTTGCTTGCATAAATCGACAATGTAACTCCTATTTCAGCATAAAAATATCATACAAAACCTAAACAAACCGAGGCGGGTTGTTAAAATTTTTTAGCTCGCTTCGCTCGCTCTTACAATCTGCTTTCTGTTGATTCTTGAGCATTTCTTCTTAAGTCGGCAAAGCAAACAATTCCTAGTCCTTTTAGAATGAAAAGAAAATCGAGCCTATCCGAGAAAGTGCAAAATTTTCGAGCTCGCTTCGCTCGCTCTTGCAATCTAACTTCACATAGTTGCTTGGACTTGCCTGCAAACAAAACCTAAACAAAACGAGGCGATTTGTTAAAATTTTCGAGCTCGCTTCGCTCGCTCTTGCAATCTAAATTCTCATAGTTGCTTGGACTTGCCTGCATACATCGACAATATAACTCCTATTTCAGCAAAAAAATATCAAACAAAACCTAAACAAACTGAGGCGGGTTGTTAAAATTTTCGAGCTCGCTTCGCTCGCTCTAGCAATCTAAATTCTTATAGTTGCTTGGACTTGCCTGCATAAATCGACAATGTAACTCCTATTTCAGCATAAAAATATCATACAAAACCTAAACAAACCGAGGCGGGTTGTTAAAATTTTTGAGCTCGCTTCGCTCGCTCTTACAATCTGCTTTCTGTTGATTCTTGAGCATTTCTTCTTAAGTCGGCAAAGCAAGCAATTCCTAGTCCTTTTAGAATGAAAAGAAAATCGAGCCTATCCGAGAAAGTGCAAAATTTTCGAGCTCGCTTCGCTCGCTCTTGCAATCTAACTTCACATAGTTGCTTGAACTTGCCTGCATAAATCAACAATGTAACTCCTATTTCAGCATAAAAACATCAAACAAAACCTAACCAAACCGAGGCGGGTTGTTAAAATTTTCGAGCTCGCTTCGCTCGCTCTTGCAATCTAAATTCTCATAGTTGCTTGGACTTGCCTGCATACATCGACAATGTAACTCCTATTTCAGCATGTAAATATCATACAAAACCTAACCAAACCGAGGCGCGTTGTAAAAATTTTCGAGCTCGCTTCGCTCGCTCTTCCCACCCTATATAATAATCTACTGTTCTTATACATACGACCAATTTGCCGGCATTATTAAATAACATCCCCCCCACTAAAAGCTGCGTCCCTGAACAGCATAAGTAATGTGGAACTGGAGATGTACATGAACATTAACATAACACCACGCCTTTAATCCCCGGAGCGTTAGCCAGGTGTGTATATTCATATAGTACTTACACCCACATTTCGCCAGTTATGTTGAAGTCCCATGTTATAGGGGGCGAGCCTACTGCAATCAACCGGGCAGAAATCCATACACCGGGCTTTTTCTGAGAAATTTTTGATGGAAAAACCTAGTAACACTTTACCCGACCTAGGAATCGAACCCAGGACCTCATGCTCAGCAGTAACGCTTGCGACCAGCGGCGGCCTTACCCATTGCGAGGCTCCAGGCGGCAGGTGTTTGCGAGGCTCGTTGTCCTTCGTGAAAAGTATGTGATGCGAAAGTAGGTCTAATTGTTTGGTTTAGGTATTTCTCATGTTTGACGAGAAATGCTAAATATTTTATACAAATAAATAAAATTTGGGTTTTAAAATATTTTACATTGAAAGATTAACAAAGTTAACAAATACTTACAGAGATGAAAAATTTTAAAATAGATGTTTACGGCTTTTCCTAAAACTAAAATCTTTAATTAAAGCACAATAATCTAACGAATGAGCTACGTCATTTTCGATTGAAAGAATAGCCTGAAAGTCGATCGTGTCATCGAATTCCTCAAATACCTATGTTTTAATAATTAATTAAGCCTCGAAAAACTCCTTTCAGCAGATGCAGCTGTAACAGGTGTGGTGGCAATAATTCTCAGGACTATTTCGATAGTGGGGTAAACTCCAGTTATTTTTTTTCTATTATTAAATAATTAAGGATCAAAATCAAAAGTTTAAAATTAAAAAAATCTATATTTTTTAAAATTTGTTTGGGTTGTTGCGCGAGGCCCCTGCAAGAGCGAGGCCCCGGGCGATTGCCCTGTTCGCCACCCCCTAAGGCCGCCGCTGCTTGCGACCACTACACTAACGAGGATATGTACCCTCAAAATATTCCTCGGCACCCATGGTGACCCCCCCCAAAATCTTGGGCTGCGACCGCGCCTGACAGAACCCTAAATAGTAGTTATTATAAACCAGTTAGTTAAATATAAACGCAGAAGAAAAATTGCAGAAATCTCAAATATTATACGAAGTTGGGTGCGTTTGATGTTGGCAATAGCTAATATAGATAAAATCTTTGAAGCAAGTTTAATTTTTGAGTCAATACGTTATTGGGTACATAAGTAGGTACTAGCTGTACTGGCTGCTGTAAGCGTGACAAAGTTACGTGAAAGATACCATCTCATCAAATAGACTAAATATTACAAAAAAATAAATAGTAAAAAGCGCTATAAGCAATACTTTTTCCCAAAAATGTTACTAGCAGCGTTGATAATTATAGGGTGTGTTGTGTTCGCGTTGCGGTTTTGGATAAAACCTCGTCGTCTTCTGTTACCACCTGCTTACCCGGGTGCTTTGCCGATCATAGGACATGGACATATGTTAATTGGGGATTTCCAAAGTAAGTTTTTTGTAAATATTCCTTTAATTTGTTGGTAATTTTCATTTGGAAAAACCATGTAGGTACGTAAGCAAAAGTGGTTTTAATAATATTTTATGATTTTTGTTCAATCATTCTGCCTAGCCTTTTCCAGACTATGTTGCGGTCGCCTTCTATTTTAACCAGATGCAACTGCCTATTTGACCTCCACTACCCAGTTACTGGGTAACACTATACCCTTGGCAAGGCTGGTTGTCAGACTTTTGAGTTTCTGAATACCCGTAACGACTGTCAAAGATCTACAAATGACAGCCGGGACCAAACGGTATATCGTGTTTTCCGAGGCACGGAGGGGTCTCGGTATGTTTTGCTTATCTACATCTTCTACACTATCTACAATAATAGTAATAATAATAATAATATCCCCATCGTCGTATCTCTACATTGACGTTGTGGTGCGCGCTCCGAACTCTAGGCCTGTGCCGGAACAGTTCTAGGGTGAGGAGCCAGATCAAGAGAGATACAGAAACCCGCAGGGCAGAATGTGGCGAGCTGTTGGGCAGTAGCGACCCCACGGACCCTACCTCCTGGGAGAAGTCTTATTCCTCACCTCTGGCTTGCTTTTATTGGCCGGCTGGAGTGAGCAATGACGAGGAACAGAGCTCCCACCTCATTATTGCCTTTATTGGCTGGCTTAAGTGGAGATTCGCAAGAGTAAACGTGCTCGGAGGAAGAAAGTATTTCAGTAAGATGCTGGTAGGGATCTTGACCGTACTTCCGGGATCGTCCTGAAAGCCGTGGAATACCTCTCCACTTTTCATAAGCACCTCAGGACATGTTGCCCCCTTGTCGCTACGTCACTATTTGCTAGCGACTATTTTCGGGGGCCCATTATTGAATGTACAAACCGCTGTATTTTTTAAAGATCGAAATTATAATACAAATCGTAGCGACGTAATTTAAAAAAAAAGTAAACTAAACTAACTACATTAGGAGTTAAAAAAAATAAATTAATATCTGTTAGATGGTCTTCGAAACTAGGATGGAAAGATGTGGCGACTGTTTTCACGGAGTCCTTGAAGAAGAACACTTCAGGTTTTGTGCTGGTAAGTTCGGTTCCGTCTGCTTCCACAAGGAAATCAGTCATGTGTAATATTGCAGAAGCCTGAGAGGGTGGAGCCGAAAGAATCAGCTTGCAAAATTTTTGGTTACTATACCAGAAATACAAAGACGAACAGAGCTTATTGTTCCATTGGAGTCTCAACTCGCTGACTATATCGAGGAACCGCAAATCAAAAAAATCACCAGCAACACGTAATAAAATATTTTAAGTAATTCATTTCAATATAAACATAATATAATAACAGACATTTAGGCTTAAAATTCCAAGGTGAAAAATAATCTGGCCGTCATCTGTGACAAAGTTTCGACAAGTCATATTTGAAAAGAAAAATCTCAACCGACTAACAAACAATTCTTTAAAAATTAGGAAAATACATTTTCTGGTTAGGCAAAATATCAAAGAAGAGGTAGAATGTAAACTTAAGGTGCAGCGCAGACGACAGACTATCCGTGACGCACTTTTTAGTCTGTGAAAATAGAACCTATGCAATTATATGCAGTAACGCACACGACGCGCAAAAAGTCCGGCGCACAAAAAATCCGTGTAATTCGGGCAGACCGCGCCGCGCCGCACCGCGCCGCTCCGCACAAAAAGTCTGTGAAAAAAATGGGACGTTTGCTTCAACGCGCGCTAACGCAGATGGCGCATACTTTAGTCGGCAATCTGCATTTGCTAGGGGTGGACGTAACGCACGCGATCTATTATCATGGCGCGATTTATTATCAAAATAATACTTCGCGATCTCTGCACGATTTCCATAGCGTCTACGTCCCTACAGCTCTGCCGACAGAATGATCGAAGATGTGCGTCGTGTGCGTTGAGTCTGTGAAAAATCCGCGACCGACTTTTTGCGCGCCATGCAGACTTTTTGTGCGCCGCAGACTCGATCGCACAAAAAGTGTGCCGTCTGCGCTGCACCTAAAGAAGTATGAAAGTGGGAAAATTTACATGCAGTATTTATTATATCTACACAAAAAATACAAAAAAAACAATTTATTTTAAATATCTGAATGACGCACGATGAGTGGTCATCCAGTGCCACATCATTGGACTGTCTGTCTTGTCGGCTACTATAGTCACCAAGCTGTTGGAGCTGTCGCGCACTCACAAATCTGGCACGCCGTTCTCCGCGAACATCCCCGATGCACTGCAAAAGCGCGGCAGCCCCAACATAACTCTGAAGGCGTTATTGTATTGGACTCGCGAAGCATTGTACGAGCTTTTTGTATAGCTGACCTATAGGACACACGTGTGTATAGATTGGAAATACGCTCTAAAGAGTGTAATTTTCACCTCCCTAGTACAACGTGCAAACCTACGAGCCAGCATGTTCCATCGAACTGCCAATGCTCTGCGTTCCCTCTCCACGTCCACATCGTCGGACAGATTATCGGTGACCCAATGTCCCAGATACTTGAGCTAAGATTTGTTTGTTTGAAATGAATAGGCTCCGAAACTACTGGACCATTTTGAAAAAATATTTTTGTGTTGGATATTCCATTTATCGAGGAACGCTATAGGCTATTTACGAGTATCACGCTACTACCAATAGGAGCGTTGCACCAATGAACACTGTTGCAAAAACAGGATAAATTATTCCCTTTGAGAGCTTCCGTTGCGTGCGCTGCGTAAACAGTTAAAGTTACGCAAAAATAATGAATGACTGAATATTTTACCCTTAAAATACACACATCAAAAGTGTCTAGGGATCAACATATATTTTTGCAATAACTTTTCTCCTGATTGATATTAATTAAAATTTTCTTTAAGGATTCATCAAATAAAGTGTTTTCGTTTGTCACAGTAACGATAAACCAAGTCACCTTTGCATTAATAAAGAAATTTGCCATTTTCCTAATAAAGGGATTTTTGACATTTGAACCACTAACACAAAAGTTCGAAAAAAAGACTGAAATAACAGTTTTCTCTAAAATTTTATTGGGTAACTTAAACAATTAATAATCCGTGTTTCTACCGCGAACACTAACAACACAAGAACATCGGTTTGGCATACTCAAAATGAGTTCATCCAAATCACGCTGTGGAATGGCCGCCCATGTTCGTTGCAACAACAAAAAAAGGTCTTCTTGCGACTGGATACCCTCCATATTCGGCAGAGCTCTTCTCTGTAGCATATCCCATGCATGCTCAATCGGGTTCAAGTCTGGCGACTGAGCAGGCCAGGGCAGGACATTGATGTTAGCTGCGGCGAGAGTCTGTCTTACAACTCTTGCGGTGTGCGGTCGTGCATTATCATGCATTAACTGAAATAAGGGACCGATTTGCACTTGTAGAGGAACGATGACGTCTGATACAATCGTCTCAGCATAAATTTGAGCGTTGAGGTTGCCTCTGATCCAAATCAACTCAGTTCTTCCGCCGATCCAAATACCCGCCCATACCATGATGGTTCCACCACTATAAGGATGGACTTCCTGGCAGGATTTTAATCGCTGTTGGCGTCCAGGGGTTCTCCAGTGTCGTATACGTCTTGTACCCGGTCTCATACCAAAACGAGACTCATCAGAAAAGCACACGAAACGCCATTGTTCTTCTGCCCAATTTCTGTGTTCAAGAGCCCATTGATATCGAATCCTACGATTGTGCATTGCTATAGGTGGTACCCGTAGCGGTCTTCGGGAATGAAGGTTCACTTCATGCAAGCGGTTTCTGACTGTTTGGTCGCTAATTAAGTTCCCTGAAGAGTGATGAAGCCTCACGGCTAACATCATGGCGGTTATTGTTGGAGCTCTTCGAGTTAAGATTTGAATGTATCGGTCTTGTCTCCGTGTGGTGCAGCGATACCGTCCTCCATGGCGCTCAACCACGGTACCAGTGCTTCGGTGACGTGTCCAAAGTCGACTGATAACACTCTGACTTGTATTCAGAGCTAAAGCCACAGTACGTTGCCGGGAACCAGCTTCTATCATTCCCACGGCTCTGAGCATTTCTTCCCTGCTTCAATGACGTCGCCGCTCCATAATAACGTTGGTTTTAATCAGTAGTAGGGAAACAGTAGCACTAATAATGTCTTCAATGCGTTGTATGTTTTTATAGGGAAAATATTGACAGCTGATTTTCATCTTTTACTCGAATTTGATTCACAGTTCCTGATTCAAATTATGAAATGCACCAAAAAGGATCCATATAAATTTATAAAATCATAAATTTATTACAAAGCCACATCTCAATCTCAAGAAATCCGCATAAAAATGCTTGATCCCTAGACACTTTTGATGTGTGTATAAATCCCGGCCGTCGGTAGCTGTGCGAGGTTTACTATAGTTCCACTCTTGCTGATCATAGCGTGATGTACCTAAAATAGCTTCTTAAAGTAATGTACACACGACTCCACATCAAGCTTAATACATTTACAGTTTTTGCTGACCTCGCATTGTATAGGTTTTTCGTATAATCAGAAGTCAGCTTACTGGTTATGTATAGCTTGATGTACAGCCGTGCGTACTAAGTAATAATCTTAAAGTAATGGAATATATTTTATTACTATAAGTAGTAGTTTTTCCTCAAATTAACGCGGGTGAAACCACGGGGCACTGCTAGTTCTGCTATAAAACTAACTACCTGCTTTCAGCATAATCCACAGAAAACCAAATTTGATTTTTTTTTTTGTACCTACTGCTGACCATTTTTTATTAACCTAATATTTAATGTAATCTCAAAATAAATCTATTAAAAATACGCTGGCTTCAGTCTACTTATTACTCGTAATACCTGTTTCACTATTAAAAATAACTCCATACTCTCATGATGTAACAATCAGTATTGATAGATGAGTATTAAGGTATAGTGTTACCCAGTTTCTGGGTAGGTAGTTGAAAGCAGGCGCTTCATGTGTTAAATAGGTATTTAGCTGCATCCGGTAAGAGAGGAAGCCAACCCAAACATAGTTTGGAAAATTACAGCAACCTTGCCTTTAATCACTTTGCCCTCATTTTACGTAATTATCAGGATTATAATGACGTAAATTATGATTTCAGAATTATGGAGTACTGAGAAAAAGGTATACGACTATTCTCTACAGAAAGGCGAGCCTGTTGAAGTGCGTCTCGGCCCACATTCTGTGTATGGTAAGTTTTCCTCTTTTTTCGCTCTTATGGTTTCTGTGTACTCAAAAGGAAACCTACGAGATTCAGTGTCTAAGCCTCCACGCTATCTTTTTTTGACATGTATCTGGTTTTTTGGGCTGTATATTTTTACCGGCAAATTTTGGAAGCATTTAAAATTTTACTGCATGCACAATGCAAATAAAAAAAAACTTTTTAACAAAAAGAAAAAACCGACTTCCATAAAAAACACTACAAAGTGAAAAATAACTTTGATTTCGGAAGTCAGTGTCTTTGGATCTGTATTTTAGTTTATTACCACCGACTTCCGAAATCAAAGTTATTTTTCACTTTGTAGTGTTTTTTATGGAAGTCGGTTTTTTTTTTGTTAAAAATGTTTTTATTACTCGCTTTTTAGTGGGACTGTTTATAATGCATCAAGCTCATCACCTTTTACAAAATATTACTTTTCCCGATACAGGGACGTTAATTGTTGAGGAGTTCTCCTGGTACTCCACCATCAGCTCCATTTCACCATTCGCATTGTGACGAGCATAAATTGCTTAGCAACCATATTAAAGTCGCAACCTGTGAAATACTTATTATTGAGTAGTTCCTGTGGCCATCTGTGGTCTTCATCATCAGTTTTACTTCACTAAATTTTGCTTTCCGAAAGCAAATGCACGAGTTAGTATAAATAATACCCGAATCGCTATAGGTGTGCCTATAATATTTGAAGAGTTCCTTCGATTTCTCCAGGATCCCGCTGATAATCCTGGCAGCATCAGGCCAGACTTATGTCAACATTGCATTGAACTTAAAATTTAATCCTGTTTAAAATGAGCCCAAACACGACTACGGTGCTGTAATTTCAAGGTTTGTACTTTTTCTGATGCTCCTGGCATCAGCATCAAGTCTCTGTGTAGGTACTTCGGTGTTTCTCATTAACAGTACGTTTATCCACACATCGAGCCCTTTTCAATGAGCCTAAACACGATATATCTGCTGTTAGTTGTCGAGGAGTTAGGTACTCTGCAGACTATCCTGACTGCAGCATCAGGTCATGACTTGATGATCATGAGACCAAATGTGGCAAATGCCCTATCAAACATCAAAACAATTAACTAAAACTGTCCTTGTCTATTCGAGTAACTTCTTACTGTTAAGGAGTTGTACGAACATCATCAGCTCAGCTACCTGAGATGGTGACAACTATACGCAAATACACAAGATACTCCATAAAATATGCGAAAAACAATAAGTAAGCCTATAAAATTTGAGGGTTGCCCTCGATTTCTCTAAGATCCCATCATCAGATCCTAACTTGGTGACAATGGGACCACCTCAGAACTATCTACTTTCGAACAAAAAAAGAATTTTGAAAATCCGTCGACAATTGGCGGAGTATTCGATGAACAAACATACAAAAAAAAAAAAACATACAAACATCCGAACATAGTACCTCCTCCTTTTTGTGAAGTCGGTAATTAATAATAAATGAGAACACGAAAGGAGGCACACTTACCATCTCAGTGTCCCAAGTCAACCTCACCTATTCGTGGTGCATCCTGCTAAATAAGAAACGATGCTCTGACAACCGACGGCCGGAATGGCGGTATAACCAAGTAATTTCGCAGCTAAATGGCGCAGATTAGTGACGGGCAGCAGCGTCACTAGTATGAGAAGCTGCAACCTGCAATCACCAACCCGCATGCCCAGCGTGGCGATTATGGGCAAACTCTCCAATGGCAAGCCACAATCAACCACAGTCCCCAGTTCCCGGCCACCTTGCTATTCCTGATTTTGGCGGCGGTCATGGTAATGGCAAGGTAGGGGGTGCGAAGAATCCCCGGGTTACGAATGGCCGCCAAACCCAACTGACCTTGGCGACGTATAACGGATGTATGTTACGACTCGACGAACACCTAGTGCAGCTCAAATAAGAACTCGAGAAAATAAGGTGCTACATTCTTGGGTTGAGTGAAGTCCGAAGAGAGGGGGAAGACACAATAACCCTTGAATCGGGTCACCTTATGTATTTTCGAGAGGGAGACCAGCTATCTTAAGGCAGAGTCGAGTTCCTGGCAAATAAATCCATTTGTGACTACTTTGTGGAAGTCTCCAGTGTGTCGAACAGGGTAGCGTACCTTGTAGTAACCGAGAGGTATAGCCTTAAGGTTGTTCAGGTATACGCACCGACCTCGGCACACTCGGATGACGAAGTGGAGGAAATATTCGAGGACATCTCCAAGGCCATGCATTCCATTACTAAGGCCCAATACAACGTTCTCATGGTATATTTTAACGCCAAAAAGGGAGTACAATTGCAGTGAAATTGGAATTGCAGCGAAATGGTAGTACGATCATAGGATCCTACTACCATTTCGCTTTGTTTCGGTTTCATCATTCAGTTATTTCGGTTTGGCAATAGAAATCATACGGGGCAAATGCTTGTCAACTTCCTTGAAAAGTAGGGGCTTTTCATGATGAATTCTTTCATTAAGAAACAGCCCCAAAGGAAGTACACGTGGCGAAGCCCCGATACTATGACAAAAACTGAGATAAATTTCATCATAACGGATGAAAAGAATATATTCAGGGATGTTTCGGTAATCAACAGGTTTAATATCGGCAGTGATCGCAGACATGTTCGAGGCGCTCTGAATATCAACTTTAAGCTCGAGCGAACTCGTTTGATGAAGTCTAGGCTCCGTCCAAATATGTTCCAAACTATGCTAGGATCTGAAGCGTTCCACTCAGACCTGGAGAACCGATTCGCTGCCGTGGAAACCACAAATGATGTTGACCAGGAGCTCGACCAAATGGTGGACATCCTCAGGGAAGAAGGTACGCGATTTTGCAAAACGCAGCGTACGGGCAGAAAGTCCAAACTTTCGGAAGAGACTCTGGATCTTATGACTGAGCGACGCCACTTCGTCAGAACAACGGGCACTCAACAAAAAGATTAGAGCATTGGTACGACGAGACCTCCGACGTTCCAATACACGTTCTATAGAGAAAGTGATTGAGGAATTTTGGGGGTCGAAAATGTTTGTCCAATCACTTGGGAGGAGCCACTTGACGAAGTTGACCAAATCTAGTGAGGATATCGTCGTTTTGAAGCCAGAGATCCTTTCGGAAATCGAAAACTTCTAAGACCAATTGTAAGCATCGCATGCATTTCGGCCTAATCTCGAAAATGAGGATTCCAGAGCCACCGTAACCCGCCATTTTACTGAAGACCTGCTAAAAGTCAGTCATGACGAAATCGAGGCGGCTCATAAACAGCTTAAAAATGGAAAAACCCCGGGTGAGGACGGGATTACAACCAAACTCCTGAAAGCATGAGGAAGTCCTGTGCTGAAAGAGCTTCAGAGACCTGGTCTGTTTTGGAGTCTCTGCAGCGATGCTAAATCGACTGGCGATACATCAAGTGCTGAGATGTCTTTATGAAAACGCAACAATGACCGTCCAAATACAGGACCAGCGAACTGAACATATCCCCCTGCGCCGAGGGGTGAGACAAGGGGACGTAATTTCTCAGAAATTGTTCTTTAGCGCATTGGAGGATGTGTTTAAGACGCTGGACTGGGAAGGACGCGGATTAACATCAACGGCAAGTACATTTCACACTTGAGATTTGCAGATGACATCGTTATACTGGCAGGATCGGTGCAGGACCTGCAGCAGATGTTGGACGGTCTACTTGATTCTTCTGTACGCATTGGTCTCCGAATGAAATCTGCAGTTTGGGAAAAACAACTTTGAGAGGGAGGCTAACAGAAGAATTCAACTGGGCTCGGCAGCGTTTCGGAAGCTTCGTCGAGTCTCCACGTCACGTATTCCACAGAGCCTAAAGCTAAGGTCTTTAATCAGTGCGTCCTGCCAGTTATGACTTACGGAGCCGAAACGTGGACACTTACGGTACGGATGGTCCATAAGTTCATGGTCACTCAGCGAGCTATGGAACGGGCTATGCTTGGAGTCTCTCTGAGAAATCGAATTCGCAACGAGGTGATCCGGCAGAGAACCAAATTTGTCGACATAGCTCACAGAATAAGCAAGCTGAAGTGGCAATGGGTCGGCCATATTAGCTGTAAAACTGATGACCGTTAGGGTAGACGTGTTCTTGGGCGGAGGCCGCGAATCGGTAAGCGTAAGGAGGGATGCCCTCAGGCTAGGTGGAGCGACGATCTTCGCAGGATGGCTGGTAGCAGCTGGGTGAGAGTTGCTGAAAATAGAGTGGAATGGCGTGCAATAGCAGAAACCTATGTCCATCAGTGTACTGCAGCTATAGGCTGATGATGAGAACACGAAAGAAACAATATCATCATAAATATTTTGATGATTTACATTATTTCCTCAGAATATACACAGATGTTGGTTGATAGAGACTTATGGAAGAATAATAATAATTTTTAAAAATAATAATAAATTATGATGCGATAAGACTAATTTATTTATCGCAATACATATATTGGGGGTTGCCTAATATTAACACAAATTTTCTTATTTCAGTAATAACGGACCCCGATGACAGTCTTACAGTAGCAAATAACTGTTTGGAGAAACCATACATATACAATTTTGCAAAAGAGATGTACAACAGGGGACTTACAACAGCACATAGTAAGTACGCACTAGTTTCGCTCACCTTACTCACGTATCTTACTGAAGTTTGTGTGTGTTGTAACCTGGGAGTTCTCGAGTGTAAAAGGTTACTTTTAGGCGCTTTCCACAATCAAATGGCTATAAGTTAGTTATCATGTACAATTAGTGCGCAAATCAACCCTAAGCGCCAAAGGAGGATAATTTATAAAAAAGTATTTTGTGACTTTTACATTATTTGTCAGTTTTAAACATTGACTACTCCTTTTCAACCCAATAGACTCTATTGGGTTGAAAAGGAGTAGTCAATGTTTCAGGGGAGAATTTCACATAATGGTTTAACTTGAAAATTGCTATAAATAATAATAAGAAAAACTTTTTTACAAAAACAAAAAAACAACCGACTTCCAAAAAACACTACAAAGTGAAAAAAGTCGGTGTCGTTGATTCCGCATTTTCTTTTATTGACACCGACTTCCGAAATTAAAGTTATTTTTCACTTTGTAGTGTTTTTTGGAAGTCGGTTGTTTTTTTTTTGTAAAAAAAGTTTTTTATTTTTCTTTTTTATTGGGCCAGTTTCTAACTTATCTAAGTTACAATAACCTAATGTCAACTGCTCATCATCTTTTGCAAAATATTACTTTTCCTGAAGCAGCCCGGGACGTTAATTGTTGTGGAGTTCTTCTTGTAAGAACCACGATTGAGAAGTCATCATCAGCTCCACTTCACGATACGCATTGTGCTTCCCGTGAAATATTTATTATTGAGTAATTCCAATGGCCATCTGTGGTCTTCATCATTCGTTCCACTTCACCGAATGCTGCTTTTTGAGAGCAAATGCACGAGTTACTACAAAAACCCAAAAAAAACTAAAGTTACCCAAATTGTTATAGGTGTGCCTACAAAATTTGAGAGTTTCCCTCGATATCCATGGGATTCCCTTATCAGATACTGATTTGGTGACAATGGGACCACCTCGAGAGCATACCCTTTTAAATAAAAAAAGAATTTTGAAAATCGGTCCATAATTGACGGAGAAATCAGTGAAAATACATTAAAAAAACATACGTAAAGTCGAACATATAACCTCCTCCTTTTTGGAAGTCGGTTAACAAATAATGGAAAAGTTACAAAATACTTTTTTATAAATTATCCTCCTTTGCCGCTTAGGGTTGATTTGCGCACTAATTGTGCATGATAACTAACTTATAGCCATTTGATTGTGGAAAGCGCCTAAAAGTAACCTTTTACAAGATTTTCGAAAAATCCTGATACACGTTATTATTCATTTTTGGTCTGTCTTAAGAGCGTGTTAGCATTTTACAAACGTAAATCGAGAACTTGGGAGATTTTAAAGTGATTTTGTTCATATCATTTATTGTTTTAGCTTCTTTTGACTTCAATTATCGTAATTATCATAGATTTTTATTTAAAGTCTATTAACAAAACCTCGTTCAAATTGGATAATTGATTATGAAAACAGCGAATTTTGAAGCCGCGATTTCCAGATGACGCGCGAAGACTCAAGTTTGAAGTAATTTTACACCAATTATTATTACTAAGTAAGAAAGTAAAAGGTATTCATTTGAAGAGGCATACCCTGAAATTTAAAATGCATTCAGAAAAGTTCGATTTTTAATTCGCTAACTTGTATTTTAATCACGTCTAAGAAAATCAAAAATCGAGAAATCGACTACAAAAACACACGTCATATCTCATAATCTAAAAGCCATTTGGCAACATAAATAAGTTTATACGTAAGAATATAGATTGTACTATAAATTAATGTGTAAAAAAGAAAAAAAATCTATCTTCAATCATTTATGAAAATAATTTTTCAAAGTAGTTAATTATAAAATCGGATGCATCGAACGGCCTAAATCATCCTCGACCGTCACCTCACTTTCGGAGAGCACATAAAGACGGCTCGTTCGCGAGCCGCTTTCGCTCTCGGTAGGCTCCACTTCATTCTCACTGCCCGAAGCAAATTGTCACTATAGTGCAAATTGCGCCTCTACACCGCGGTCATCCGCCCTATCATGACTTACGCTTGCGTAGTCTTCGCACACGCCAAGCCTCGTCACCTGCATAAAATGCAGACCCTCCAAAACCGTTTCCTTAGAAAGGTCACGGGTGCCCCCTTCTATGTCCGGAACATCAACCTCCATCTCGATCTTAGAATCCCCACCGTCCAGCAGTTCATGAAACGCCTCTCCAAGCGCTTCTTTGATTCTGCCGTCAAACACCCCAATCCCCTGATTGCGGCGGCCTCCCGATACACTCCCTCGCGCATAAGCAAGATTCGCCGACCGAGGCATACTCTCACCCTCCCTGACGACGCTACGACCCTCCTACAGGAGAGTAGCAAGAAAACAAGTACTTTAAACAAGTACAAGCCCAGACAGCCGTCCTATCGTCCTCGCCGTCGAGGCCCGTCGCGACGCCCCGTGCCTAGTCCACCCCGACCCTTGCTCGAGCCAGCCCGCGGCGCTGAGCCTGTAGTTTTAAATTCGTCCCTAAATAATACCGATCCAGCCTGTCCCTTGCTGCCCTCTTCCAGCGACGCCCTAAGCCGAGGTCCGAACCCCACGGGGGGTGCCCTTAGCGTGAGTCGCTTAGTTTTTAGTTAGTTTTTAAGCCCTGGCTGGAGGCCTTTACTTCAAGGCATCCACAGGAAAGTCCGGTTAAGCAGTCGACAACCTCCTACAGGTTGAACTGCGCGATGCCAATTCTAAAAAAAAAAACGGCCTAAATCAGTCGCGCTCTGGCGCTCGTCGACGCAGAACCTATGTCGATTAACCTCCCGCCGCCGCCAAGCGCCACGCGTAATAAGTATATACGTAAATTATAGTACGACTAAATATTTTTAATCCGTTAGTGAATCTGAATGAGGTTTTCCATTTAAGTAATATTTTAATTAGGTAAAGCGGAACTATTTACTTAATTTTAAATAACTATTTTCTCTACAAACTTGTTATTATTTTTACTTACAAAACATATTATTATGGATCAAAAAAATCTGTTAGGTCACGAAAAAGTAAAATGATTAATAATTTGCAGAAGGCAAGAGAAGCTGCATAAGTACCTATTTAATTTTTAACCGACTTCAAAAAAGGAGGAGGTTCTTAATTCAACGGTATATTTTTTTTTTTTGTGTGCTTGTTACGCGATTACTCCGCCAATTGTTGACCGATTTTCAAAATTCTTTTTTTATTTGAAAGGGTATGCTCCCGAGGTGGTCCCATTGTTACCAAATCG
The DNA here is from genome assembly GCA_949316385.1 of Globia sparganii. Lineage (NCBI taxonomy): Eukaryota > Metazoa > Arthropoda > Insecta > Lepidoptera > Noctuidae > Globia > Globia sparganii. Next base: position 8,295,367 of record OX438675.1, on the reverse strand, counting down.
GAATCAGATGAGGGAATCTCATGGAAATCGAAGGAAACCCTCAAATTTTGTAGGCCCACCTATAGCGATTTGGATATTTTTTATAGTAACTTGTGCATTTGACCTCAGAAAGCACCATTCGGTGAAGTGGAACTGATGATGAAGACCACAGATGGCCATCGGAACTACTCAATAATAAATATTTCACGGTTTGCGATTCGATTAACTTTGCATCAAAACCTCCAAAAAACATCGATTATGGCAATTCATGTCAGAAGCCTGACTTGGATTCTGAAGATTACGAACAGACCAAATCTAGTTTTTTGGAAAGTCTACAAAAACAAGCCACAAAGCGTCATGAAATTGAGCGCGAAACAATACTTCAGGCAGAAAGCGGATTGTGGTTTGAATTCCGTAGATGTATCCTAACAGCATCAAATTTTTCAAAAATTTGCAAAAGAAAACCAAATTCTAATTCAGCGCCTCTTGTAAAAAGTATTTTATATAGTTACTCGTTAGATCATGTGGCATCAGTGAAACACGGGAAAGATAACGAGGTAAAAGCTCGCAGAAAGCGATAAGGCCGCCCATTGTATGTTTTGTGGTAATAATTGTTTTTTTTTTGTTAAGTATTTTCTGGTGTACAATAAAGTATATATAAATAAATAAATAAATAAAAGCTGTTGAACAACTCAGTCGCCAAGAAAACATATGCATCGAGAAATGTGGTTTGTTTATTGATGAATCCCTTTTTTCCTGGGCGCGTCACCGGACGGCATATATGAAGATGGCATAATTGAAATAAAGTGCCCTTTTTCTGTTTTTGGTATCGATCCAGATACTGCTATTCAACAAAAAAAAACTAAAATGTTTTAAATTATTTGGCGACGATGTGGTCATGAACACAAACCATGATTGGTTTTATCAAATCCAAGGCAAACTCCACATCTATTCTATACATATAATAAATCTGTAGAAAAGTCATTTTTGTACATTGAAGAAATTGAAACAAAAAATAGCCAGCGTGTGAAAAGATAAGTAACAGAACCCATTTCCATCATTTTTGAAATTTTTGTCTGTTTGTCTGTTTGTCTGTTTGTCTGTTTGTTTGTGCGCACATCACGTAAAATCTACGAATTCAATGCTGACAATGTTTATATACAAAAATTATACGCAACTTGAGGTTTAACTTAGTTTTTGTTTCATCGAAATCGGTTCACTCTATCAAAAGATATGATTAATTTAGTGAGTTCAAGAAGTAAAATATTACGTTACGCAATTAAGTATAGTACTTGCAACGACATCTTAAGACTAAAAATAGAACTAATGTTGATAGTTGAAATCTAAATCCGATAGATGGCGTTGTGCAAATGACGTCATTTTCTGAATCGCGGTGTTAAGATTTTCCGCGCGAGGATGACGTCCACCGTGTTTACTAGGCAAATTGAGTTTCGTTAGGTGTCTTAAAAGTTATTGAGTGTGTCGTAAAAGTTCTTTGGTTGATTGGTTTATAGATTTTATAAATTGGTCGAAAAAAAAGTATTTGCTTATCTTATTGGTTTCGTTTGGTCAACTTTGGTCATTGGTTTGAAGTACGAAGTAAAGATTGTATTTGATTTACTTCGTAGTTTGAATCCAATAGTGCCAATCGTTATACAGTAAGTTAGTGTTGCCAATTCGTTGAGTCACGACCACGAACAGACGATACGTTGTCACACTAGACTGTTCGACGCACCGTTCTTTTAAGTTTGTAGGCTATTCAGTCATAAGTGTTGTTAGTTTTGTTTATTGCTTTAATTTTCCTTGAAAATGCCTCAAAGAAAAAAAACTAACCTTTCGCTGCGTAGCCGAAATGCGAAAAGGATGAGACTTTGTAGGTCTCAGGAATCGGAAGAAGATCGTGAAGCACGGTTATCTGCTAACCGAGAGCACATCGCTCTTTCACGTGAATCGGAAACGTTCACCGAAAGGGAGTCACGTTTAAGTTCACAAAGAACACGGACCGCGACTTTGCGGTCTCAAGAGAGTATCCAGGAACGCGAAGACCGGCTGTCTGCTGATCGGGAGCGCCACTCTCTCTCACGTGAGTCAGAGACATTCACAGAAAGGGAGTCGCGCTTAAGTTCGCAAAGAACTCGGACCGCGACTTTGCGTTCTCAAGAGAATATCCAGGAACGCGAAGTTCGGCTGTCTGCTGATCGGGAGCGCCAGTCTCTCTCACGCGAGTCAGAGACTTTCACAGAAAGGGAGTCGCGCTTAAGTTCGCAAAGAACTCGGACCGCGACTTTGCGTTCTCAAGAGAATATCCAGGAACGCGAAGTTCGGCTGTCTGCTGATCGGGAGCGCCAGTCTCTCTCACGCGAGTCAGAGACTTTCACAAAAAGGGAGTCGCGCTTAAGTTCGCAAAGAACTCGGACCGCGACTTTGCGTTCTCAAGAGAGTATCGAGGAACGCCAAGCACGTCTGTCATCTGACCGAGAGCGACACGCTCTCTCGCGCGAGTCTGAATCTCTCTCCCAAAGAGAAGAACGATTACAAATAGCTAGACATAACTATGTAGGTGTACAAAGAAACAATGAAAGTTATCTTGCATCTGAAAGGGAAAGAATAGATGAACTAAGACGAGCAGAAACAGCAGAACAACGTCAATCTCGCCTAGAAATAGAACGAGCTCGATACCATATGAATAGAGAAACAAATAGCGGAGCTGATGAGTCCATGGAAAATGACGATGCAAATATTTTATTACCTTGGGACAATAGGGAAAAATCAGGGTTCACATATTCGTCTAGAATTAATTATGCTGGCTTTACTTTCGTGGGTGACATGAGAGAAATTTGTAATTTTTGTCATGCTTTGAAATGGAGGAAAGAGACAGATGGAATGTGCTGCTCAAATGGAAAAATTGTTCTTCCAAATTTCCAAGATCCACCACACTTACTTAAAAGTCTCCTGAATGGCGATCATCCCCAGTCGAACCGTTTTTTGGATAATATTCGTTTATATAACAGTGCTTTCCAAATGACTTCCTTTGGGGCAAAACAAATAACGGAAGGACCGTTCATGCCAACCTTCAAAGTACAAGGTCAAGTTTATCACCTTATTGGATCTTTGCTGCCAGAAAATGAACCCAAATTTCTCCAAATTTATTTTGTATCCGATTACACGCAACAGCTCAATGTTAGAAATCACAATTTTCCCCAGCTCAATGCTGAGCTTTTGGGTCAACTTCAAGAATTGCTGCATCACGTTAACCAGTACGTTCGTGAATTCAAAGCTGCATTGGAGTCAATTCCACAAGGCAGCAATGATTTCAAAATTGTTATAAGTGCCGATAGACGTCCTGTGGGTGAACACCGTGGAAGACACAATGCACCCGTCGCAGATGAAGTTGCAGTTGTTTTAGTCGACCAGGAGTGTGAGAGACGTGATATCGTGTTGCGTACACGCGACGATCGCCTTCAACGCATTTTGGAAACCCACCGAGCTTACGACGCCCTGCAATATCCACTAATTTATTGTCATGGTGAAGATGGGTACAATTTTGGGCTGTACCAAGTGAACCCTACTACGAGAGTCACTAATTATCAAAAAAAAATATCTGCTCAACAATACTATTCCTACCTTTTACAAATAAGGCAAAACAGTTTCGTATATTTGCAACGATTTCGTGGTTTGTTCAGCCAATTTATTGTGGACATGTACGCAAAAATAGAAACTGAACGTTTAGTGTATATTCGCACTAACCAGCGACGGTTACGCGCTGAAGAATACGTGCACTTGCGGGACGCCATGCAATCAGATAATAACGTCGAAAACTTGGGTCGATTGGTTATTTTGCCATCCAGTTTCACAGGCGGTCCGCGGTATATGCACGAACGAACGCAAGATGCTTTTTGTTACGTCCGTAAATACGGCCGGCCGGACCTTTTTATAACATTTACAACAAATCCAAAGTGGACGGAGATTTGCCAGGCACTTCTCACAGGACAGGCGTCATACGACAGACATGACATTATTGCTAGGATTTTTCATTTAAAACTCAAAGTCTTGATTAATCTACTTACAAAGGAGAAAGTTTTCGGTTCAACTCTTTGTTTTATGTATAGCGTCGAGTGGCAAAAGCGTGGTTTACCCCACGCGCACATTCTTCTGTGGCTGGAAGAAAAAATTCGTCCCGATGCTATAGACAGTGTCATAAGTGCAGAATTTCCGGACTATAATGCAGATCCGATTTTGCATGACATAGTAAAAACACATATGGTTCACGGGCCATGTGGCCTCTTAAACAGGGAATCACCGTGCATGAAAGATGGTCAATGCTCAAAAAAATACCTCAGAGCACTGAAAGAACTAACTATGGCTGGGGAAAATGGGTATCCGCAATACCGGCGAAGATCACCGTCACAAGGTGGTTTCACAGCTACTGTCAGATTCCGTGGACAAGAAATAATTCTAAATAATAGTTGGGTGGTACCGTATTCTCCAGTTTTGTCAAACGCTTTTCAAGCACACATTAATGTTGAAATTTGTAATAGCGTCGAATCTATAAAATATATATGTAAATATGTTAATAAAGGTAGTGATCAAGCCATGATAGCACTAAGAAATAACAACCAATTTGATGAAGTGACAAGGTATCAATCTGGCCGATACATAAGCTCTTCGGAGGCAGTTTGGCGCATTTTGAGTTTCCCTATTCATGAAAGGTATCCGCCAGTCATCCATCTTGACGTGCACCTGGAAGGCGGGCAGCGAGTTTACTTTCAGCCAGAAAATGTGGCAGAAAGAATGAACAACCCAAGACAAACCACCTTGCTCGCATTCTTTCGCCTTTGCGAAAGAGACAATTTCGCTAAGTCTCTGTTGTACAATGAAATGCCACATTATTATACTTATAACAAGCAGCAAGGTGTTTTTAATCGCAGGAGACGTGGAACTGCTGTAGAAGGCGAGTCCGGCATTTTTAAAGAACACGTGATTGGAAGAGTATACACGGTGCACCCAAATAATGCAGAGTGTTATTATTTACGCCTTCTTCTTCACACAGTGCGAGGACCTACTTCTTTTGCTGAGCTCCGCAAAGTGGACGATATAGAATATCCCACATTTCAAGCTGCTTGCCGCGCACGGCATTTATTAGATGGCGATCAGCATTGGGATGATGCTTTAGCCGAAGCATGCGTCAGTGATAGTCCACATCGTTTGCGCCATTTATTTGCCATTTTGTTGACATTTTGTGGCCTATCGGACGCTGGGCAGTTGTGGCAAAAATATAAAGACGCGTTTGCCGAAGATTTTTTGAGACAGCAAAATATAAATAGTGAAACTTCTGACCAAGTACGTGAAAGCTGCCATAATAGGGCTTTGCTGGCTATACAAGGTATAGTTACAAGTATAGGAGGGAACCCCCTCAGTCAATACGGCTTGCCGACACCGACAGTTGGTGGGGAACGAATTAATAGGGAGTATACATCTGAAATAAATTACAACCCCGAAGAGTTAGCAGAAATATTGCGAAATGGCTGTTCAAATTTGACGTCAGAACAACGTCAAATCTTTGATAGAGTATGCTGTAGTGTAGAACATTCATTAGGAGAAATGCTGTTTTTAGATGCACCTGGTGGAACAGGTAAAACTTTCCTCACTAAAGTTATCTTGGCTCAAATAAGGAGCCAAAACAAAATTGCCCTTGCCGTCGCTTCCTCAGGAATAGCTGCCACTTTATTACCAGGAGGAAAAACTGCACATACAACATTTAAAATACCAATCGACTTGGACCGCACAGAAAACCCTGTTTGCAACGTGTCTCGCAATAGTGATAAAGCAAGGGTTTTACGCGATTGCGCCCTTATCGTTTGGGACGAGTGTACGATGGCAAATCGTAAAGCTGTGGAAGCTGTAGATAGAACGTTGCGAGATATAAGACAAAATGACCGACCGATGGGAGGCTTAACGGTGCTATTCTGTGGAGACTTCAGGCAGACACTCCCTATAATACCCAGAGGAACGAGGGCCGATGAAATAGGTGCCTGTTTAAAGAGCTCTATTTTATGGCGTAGTATCATATTAACTAATTTGAGCTTTAATATGCGAGCATATTTGGGAGGTGACGCAAACGCGCAGGTTTTCTCAAATTTACTACTTCAAATTGGTAACGGCACATACCCGACTCAAGAAGGAGGTAAAGTAACTTTAGTCGAAAGCCTGTGTTCTTCTGTTGCCTCACAGCAGGAACTCATTTCCTCTGTATACGGAGATCCATCAGAGATCTCGAACCATGACGCTGCTTGGCTATGCCAACGAGCTATTTTGGCACCTCGCAACGACCAAGCAGCAGCAATAAATTCTCAAATATTGGTACATGTTTCTGGAGAAAGTAGGGAATATTTATCTATTAACACGGTTTTAGAAGAAGGAGATGCCACCCACTATCCAGTAGAGTTTTTAGACTCTCTAAATACACCAGGTCTTCCAGCACACAAAATTTATTTAAAAGTCGGAGTACCAATCATTCTACTCAGAAATTTAAGCCCACCAAAACTATGCAATGGAACTCGGTTGAGAGTAACAAATCTCCAACGAAATGTCATCGAAGCCGAAATCTTAACAGGTTGCGGCTCCGGTGATGTTGTTTTCATTCCCAGGATACCCATTATCCCCAATAATTTTCCGTTTACTTTCAAACGTGTGCAATTTCTAATGACTATTAATAAAGCCCAAGGCCAGACGTTATCCGTTGCGGGTGTAGACCTTACTTTTGATTGTTTTTCACACGGCCAACTCTATGTTTCTCTATCACGTGTTAGCAACCCAAACAACCTTTTTGTATATGCTCCGGGTAATTCCACCGCTAACATAGTATATAGAGAAGCATTAACGTAATCAACTATACCAAAGTCAGGACTCTTATCTAAATCATCAAAAAGGTGATATACTCTTATCTAAACGACGTTGTTTTGTTCTCGACAACCACGCGAACGAAGTCGCGGGCACAGCTAGTCACTAATAAGAATGTGTGTTTGTTTGCTGTGTGGACTGGTTGTGAATTTAATATAAAAGTCGTCAAAGTTTTCAGAGATGATAATTTCTGGGAACAAAATTTTATATTGATTGTGTTCTCCCAGAAATTATAGATGCAAGGAAAAGTCGATCGATGCCCCGATGTAGATAAATAGTTTTATAAAACTTAAATTAAGTAGGTACTATTTTCTTCATCCATATTTGTATAAATATAAACTAATAATCTACTGTGGACAGTATTTTTATTTACTCCAAAAATCTGTAGCGTTTTACTTTAAAAAAAATATAGGTATGCCATAGCTACAGATCAAGATCGTTTAGTCGTCGCAGCGTTGCAACTGTGTGTCGTACATGAGGAAAATTGCACACACGCGCACTCACTACGCGGCGTCGAGCAATAAAAACCTAAAACTCGAGCGCCTAGATTTGGTACAACGCTCTTAAGTTAATTAAATACACAGCAAATCTGTTCGACTGCGGACACGAAGTTAGCGGCCGCCACGCGGCGGCGGCGGCGGCGCGTGGCGGCGCGGGGAGCGGCGCGTTTCAATGCATAGATTTATATGGAACTGGCCTCGAAGGCAGCGGTGGCGGCGTGGCGCGGCCCGGGGAGCGGCGTACCAGTCTAACGGTGCCCGCGCGTCTGTTTTGACGTAGTGTTGTGCATTTTATTTTTTGCTTTTTAACGACCGATGTTTCAAAATGTTGTGTATCAAAGATATTGTCGTCGCTGCTTAGACATTTCTTTCGCGAAAAAGACACCATTTCTCATAATACAAAACTACGCCGTTCTAGCGCCGCATGATCTGCCCGCTGGCTTCGAGACCGAGTCTGCGTCGCCGCCACCGCCGCCGCCCCGCAATCGCTGACTTCGTGTCCGTGGTCTAGGGTTTACATTTCACACACACGGGTTATTGTCACTGTGTGCGTAAATTAATGCGTCGGTCGGTCGGGTACGAATAGCAAACGCTAAGCTGTGTCTGTATGATATACCCAGTTAAACCAATAACTAATTTACCAATGTATAGTAATCGTAATTGAATGGGTTCCAATATTCCAATACTATAAATATAGATCACATAGCCGGTCGGTGAAAGCACCTAGCATAGATAACGACTTAAACTTCGTGTCGTAAGTTCAAACCCCGGCAGAGGAATATTGTTTTATACAGGTTTTTATTTTTTGTCTTATAAGACATCAATTTTGTGTAAAATAAAATTAATGAAGCAAAATCAATAAAAAAGCTAATTAAATAAAAGCAATGAAATAAATTTAAATATTTTATTAAATAAACTGGGCGTTGGAATGCGGGCGTCTATTATTCTATATCGCTTGGGTCATTAGTGAATCAGCCAGCTCGTTTCGACTATTATGTTTGTTACAAAGGTTGGCTTAAGGTTTAATTTGGCATGGGCTAAATACGTGAACATCAGAATGACTGGCCAAAATGATCAATCAGCCCTAAAATATTATTAAAATCTAATACGTATTTGCTACCTTTGTTTAAATAATTGATACTTTAACACACACACACAAAGATATGTATAAAAACAATTAGGGTTTGGGTGAGGATAGAAATTGTGAACTTTTTGTACCCTTTCGGTGCGCAGCTCAGTTGACGGATGTCAGTCATTCTTGTCAAAATCAAACAAAGGTGCGCGCCGAATGGGAAGCTAGAAGCTTCCCATTCGATTATTTTTTAACATCTCTAGGTTTGCGTTATAATACCTAATTACTGAGAAAATTTATTTTACAAATGGGCAGTCATTCTAACGTCTGGATGACTGCCCACATTTAGAATCTCCACACAATGGCTGCAAAAAAAATAAACATTTTACGGCATGCCACAATTGCGGCGATAAGTCCCCTCTTTGAAGAGTGGCTGGAGAGGCGTCACGGCATCCTCACCTTCCGCCTGACGCAGGTCCTCACCGGACATGGATGTTTCGGGTGGTTCCTATTCCGGATAAGGCGGGAGGAAACGTCCGGGTGTCACCATTGCGTGGATCGCCCGGAGGACACCGTGGAGCATACGGTGGAGGTCTGCTCAGCTTCGGCGGTGGCGATCTCTCGCGTCAGGCCCTGGTACAGGCCATGGTACGGAGCGAGAGTGCATGGGAAGCCGTTACCTCCTTTTGCGAAGCAGTATTGCTCGCTAAGAAGAAGGCGGAGTGCGTGGGGGAGAGGCAATCTCTGCGCCCTCACGCCCCTAGTCCCGCAGGAGACAGCCTGGGCGTCGGGAATTGACAGCCGATTCCCGGCCACCGTAGGCGCGGGCTTGCGGACGGCGAACAATGGGCAGCTCACCGTCCGGTAAGGACCAGGCCCGGGTCGAAGTCCCACGCGCGCCTCAAAGAGATGTCAGCAGTAACAGCCGGGATCCGCTAGGGCCGATGCCTGCCAGGGTCGCGGGTTGTTCGAGAGAGATACCGTGGTCCTTAGCACAGGCAACCAAAGGAACACTGGTGGGTTTTAGTCAGTAGAAGTCTGACACGTCCTTCCGCTATGCCCAAAGCGAGAAGTCATAATTTCACACACAAAAAAAAAGGGCTCCAAAATTTCAATTCGCCTTTACAAAAATTTTGTGCCTATTTGATATGTGTTTTAATATATATTTTTTCTAGATTTTTAGGGCTAAGAATATTACATAATTATAATTTGGCTGACACGCATTTGGCTGGTTTTACCTACGTTACTTTTACTTTAGTTTCAGTATGGAAACCGCACCGCAAGCTTCTAAATTCAGCATTCAATCAACAATTGGTGCACACATTTGTGGAAGTATTCACCGCTGAAGCGAAGAACCTGGTCTCTCTACTAGCTTCTGAAATAGGAAAAGGACCGTTTGATGTGCTGCCATACATGATCAATAATTTCATGGAAACTGCGTGCCGTAAGTAAATTTAATTAGAAATGAAATCTTATATATTATACCTATGCGATACTTTTTAACCGACTTCAAAAACAGGACGAGGTTCTCAGTTCGTCGGAATCTTTTTCTTTTTTTTATGCATGTTCCCCGATTACTCAAAAACGGCTACACCAATTTGATTTTTTTTTTGTTTGAAAGTGTGTACCTTCCTAGTGGTCCCACTGTCATCAGGTCAGGATCTGATGATGGGATCCTGGAGAAATCAAAGGAACTCTTCAAATGATAGGCACACTTATAGCGATTTGGGTATTTTTTAGAGTAACTTGAACATTTACTCTCGGAAGCACCATTTGGTGAAGTGGAACTCATGATGAACACCACAGATGGCCACCGGAAGTACTTAATAATAAGTATTTCACAGGTTGCGATTCGATTATTTTAATATGGTTGCTAAGCAGTTTATGCTCGTCACAATGCGAATGGTGAAATGGAGCTGATGGTGAAATACCAGGAGAACTTAACAATAAACGTCCCTGCATCGGGAAAAGCAATATTTTGTAAAAGGTGACGAGCAAGTGAGCATTAGGCTATTGTAACTCAGATAAAGTATGATCAGACCGACTTAAAAGCGAGAAAAAAAAAAACGAATTAAAAAAAACAACTATAAAGTGAAAAATAACTTTAATTTCGGAAGTCAGTGGCAAAACACTTAAATACAAAGACACCGACTTCCGAAAATAAAGTTATTTTTTATTTTGTAGGGTTTTTTTGTAATTCATTTTTTTTGTTAATTTTTTTTCTAGTTGCAAACTGGATAAATTAGTCAGTAGTTAATTTCTCATCTTAATGATTTATTTAAGTCCAGAGTTGCATGAACACTGCAGAAACAAAAGGAACGTTCGACAAAATGAGCGCTATGACAAAAACAAATTTAATGTCACTTTGTATAGAAAAACATAATTTATTGTCTGTTCTTCGTAGAATGATAGTCAAGTGGTGGCCATGCTACGAGTGCAGAACTTTCTTAATTTTCAAAATCATTACTTTCGGTAGGCTAACTTTTGTTTTAAAGATTGCTTATTAACTTTACAGGGACGACACTTGGGCTCAAAAGTGATAAGAAAAATGTAACTGTTAAAAATTATGCTGAAGCAACGGAAGCTTTATTTGTTGTCTTCATAGAGAGGTTACAGAGAATCTGGCTGCATATTCCTTATATATTCAATTTGAGTTCATACAAAAAAAAACAAGACAGCCTTATAAAAGTCTTGCACGATATAACTGAAGCGGTAATTCCCACATATTACTTTCTTATCAATGTAGTAGTTATTGTAGTTTTTTTGTTGGATTTTCATGTTTTATGTTTGATTTCAGGTTATAACCAATAGAAAATCAGACTTAAAATTAATCAGCACTACAAATAATACCCCGGAGCCTGCATTGGGTATTTTTTTTAAAATAAAATTTGCATTGTATGATGTATTGCCACGTATTCTCGACTTCTTTAACACAAATTGGACTTTTCTTAAATTTTAGAGTCACTTAGCAGTTGAAGTTATATTTCAATTACGTATTAATTGGCTAATAGGCTAGACCCAAGTTGGCCGAAGCAAGGAATCCTGTTCAGGTGGAGATTCATAGACGACTCCGCCTCGGTGTGTAAATGTGGTGCTGTTCCACAAACGATGGGACACTGAATATCGTGTCCTGTCAGCTGCACTTTACAGGAACTGATGAACGCTGGTGATGGCGCCAAACAAGTAGCCGAATTCTGGGCCGAGTCCATTTATATTGTTATCGACACGCTAAGAAAAATAGGATAGATTCTGAATAAAGTATCATAAAGGAAAAAAAAACACGCTGTTTATGACTGAATTTCAGAACAAATACAACCATTATTGGACAGAATGTTGGATTTGGCTGACAAAAAAGGTGTCTTCACTGAAGAAGAGATCAGGGAGCACTTAGACACCATGATAGTCGGTGCTTACGATACTACAGCTACAACAACGACATTCACTTTAATATTGATTGGGTCACATCAAGATGTACAAGAACGAATTTATAGAGAGTAAGTATGCAACGAAATAGAGGGCTTGAAATCCAGCGATGGACCTAAGCCGAGTTTGTTCCTGTAGTTATCAAAGGCCTCATTTGTAGTATGTTTTAGTACGTTCTATTGTGTTACCTAACTTTTTTATCCAGAATATACGGTGCCCTAATTTTTTTGTCCTAATCATTATTTGTCCGAATGATAACTTGGCCGAACTTAATGTCACAATCCCTAAATATAATATGGCCTAAATTCGTTTGTCATAAATATTACAATCAATACTATACAAAAGACTTAAAACCGTTTTCAATAAAAGTTATAAGTCCTAAATTCTAATTATTTAATGTTTATTTATCCTAATAATGTTTTTAAAACAAATTTGTAGCTTTTTCTATGATCGTCTCTCAGGCGTAAGCAAGCATGTAGCATGCAAGCAAACATGCAGCAAGTGCAGCGTGCAAGCAATCATGCAGCATGCAAGAAAGCATGCAGCAAGCATGCAGCATGCAAGAAATCATGCAGCATGTAAGCAAGCATGCAGCATGCAAGCAAGCATGCGGCAAGCATGCAGCAAGTGCAGCATGCAAGAAATCATGCAGCATGCAAGCAAGCATGCAGCATGCAAGCAAGCATGCAACAAGTATGCAACAGGCAGCAGGCATGATTTTTCTCACGGCTCCGGCGCTGTGGGTCTCCGGTGGTCCCGCGCGTGCTAATCGCCGCAGACGGCTTTCAATCACCGCCGCAGCTGAGGCTGGCTGGCTCAGCCGGCCAGCGAGCCAAAGCTCGCAGCCTCCTGCTTCTCAGCTCGCGGGCCGCCTCGCCCCTACGCGCCTACGCGATTCTAAATTACACTCCAGGGCACTCCTGCCCTACGGCAGACAAGACTGCGTGGAGTCGGATTTACAGCGATTCGTGTCTGTCATTAAAACTAAATTAAGTTTAGTAGCAAATGTTTTAGGACTAATATAATTTTATTATAAATGACCATTCGGAATAATACACATTATAATTATAATACAATACTTAGGACCTACGACGTTATTTTATGCAACATTAGGAGATTCAATTATTATAGTAGGTACTCGATAGTAAGACAGAATAGTTTTAGAAGTAAAGATTTTAAAAAAAATTAAAAAATTATAAACAAAATTTATTTATAAACATAAGTTTTGAACATTATGGTTACTGAAGTTTATAGTGAACGTGTTATGGATACTGATTTGCGGACAAACAATTTTAGGAGAAGAAAGGGAGTACCTTTAGTATGGGTGGTGGCTTTAGTTTTAGGTTTAAGTTATTTCAAATCGGCTGAAAATCATAACAGAAATAGTTTTTCCTTACCTCTAATTGAAAAAAATACCTATGGCATTAAGTCTGCCTCTGTACATTTATGTGCTTTGAAGTATTAAATAAGTAGATAATAAATAAAAAAAATAGAAAAATGTGGTGCGTGTGTGAGTGGAGAAAAAATGGATTATTCCAAGCGCGGTGGAAACTTACTACAAGTATAAGTGAAATTTACTACAAGCGGGGCGTTTGAGAACTTTTTCTTATATATTAATTACAGTTTTTTTTAAATATTTTTTTTTCATAACTTTTTACTTTGAGCTAAGTTTAGGTCACTTTGGGTGATGTTTAGACAGATAGTATTTTAAGCCCGTGACAGCTGAAGTTGTGGCCTAACGCACTTTCAGCGACATGCATTTTGTTACGATTTCATGTTACTTGAGATTGACAATAATTAATATAAGTAATATTTATTAATTATAATATTTATATATATATATATATATATTTAATTATAATACCCGGAAGTTATTTTGAAATTGTACAAACAGGTTAAAAGAAGTACTCGGAAATGAAGACAGGGAGTTAAACAGACACGATCTGTCACAGCTTGTGTACCTCGAAGCGGTGCTTAAAGAGAGTTTAAGATTGTATCCTGCAGTTCCAAGAGTTGCAAGGTGTTCTTCTTCAGATGTTTACTTGAGTATGTATTTTTATTAAGAAATAAAACATTGAAACTTGTTTGAAGGTAACAGGCGTGTGGTTAGAACAAGCTTAGGTAAGTATTCCCAAGAACAAGCAATTTATCCTTTATTGAAAAGATCAGTTTTATAATAATTAATTACAATCTAGTCTATAAGACTAATAAGTAATTTTAATCTAACAATTTTTTTTACGTGATAGAATTAAAAGAATAACAAGCAATGGCGATATATAATTATATATTATGATATTTATTTATATAAATTGGTTAAACAATACTTTTTTTATATGTCAAAATTAATTATAAGATTTTAAAACTTGATTATGGTGTTTTCTATCCGACTATTCAGAGATAAGGACCCATGAGGACCATACAGTCTACTCTCCCAGATTGTTTTTTGGGGAAGGAATCACACAGAATCAAGATTTTGTTACTTCGCTGGATTTGTTCTTTACTCTTTTGTATCTTCATAATTTTTTATCCTCTTCTCCATTACCGGCAAGTCCTACTATGAACCAAAAATTTGAAGACATGTGTCATCTACCAACCCGCACTGGGCCCGCGTGGTGGATTACGGCCCACTCCCTCTCACCTAGAGGAGGCCTGTGTTCCAGTAGTGTGAACATTATAGGGTGATTATGACATGTTATGTTATTCTCCATTAATTGTTCTGCATTTTCTGAGTATGGCATTTTTATATGTGCAAGGTAAGGTTGGTTTAGTAACATGAGATTTAGAAACATAAAATATTTTCTTCTAATTTTATCGACTTTGTACGACTAGCTGTTATTTTGTATTCTTTGATTTTGCAACTGTAATCGTTCCTTCATAACAGTATACTATTCTGTCAAAAAAGTACCGGGAGAAGATCGTACACAAAATGTTAGTTATTCATCCAAATTTATTTTATCGCCTTCAAAGTATGTTCCTCCAGAAACGATACACTTACGCCAACGAATAAACCAATTCGAGCGAATTCTCCTTTATGTCTTCTACCGAATGAAAACGGGCCGAGTGCCACAAAGTGGTAATTTGAGTTTAGGAAAAAAAAGAAGTCGGCTGGAGCCATATCTGGTGATTAAGGTAGTTGCTCAATGGTATTTGTTGAGTTTTTGGTCAAAAATTCGTTCACAATAATGACCTTGTGCAAAGGCGCATTATCGTGGTGCAAAATCCAACAATTTTCGTTGCACAAATCTGGCCTTTTTCTTCGATTTGCTCTCTTAAACGCCGCATAACGCTCAAATAATATAGGTACTTTAAGTACCGTTTAACCTTCCGGTAAGAATTCTCAGTGCAAAACATCGCGATAGTCAAAGAAAACAGTCAACATGACATTGACTTTTGATCGATTTTGGCGTGGTTTTTTCGGTTTCGGTTGAGTTGGAAGGCGCCACTGCAAAGCTTGTTTGTATGTCAAACTCGTAAACCCACGTCTTGTCACCAGTAACAACGCGTTTCATGAATGTTGGGTCGGAATTGACTCGTTCTAGCGTGTCTTCAGCGACTCTTATGCGATTGGCTTTTTGGAGAAAATTCAGGTCTTTTGGGACTAGCCGAGCGGCACCATGTTTCATACCCAAGTGATTATTTAAAATGATACGGATCCACTTGTGAGGCACAGAAAGTTCAACGGCTATCTCTCACAAACTTGAATAAGGGTTTTCAGTCACTATTTCCTTCACTTTTTCGATGTTGACTTCATTTGAAGACGTTGACGGCCTACCCGGGCGAGACAAATCTTCCAGCATATCTCGACCGCTTTTTTGATAAATTCGATTCATCGTAAGCCTTCTGTAACATATTTAGTGACTTCGAACACGAAATTCCATTGGCGATGCAAAATTTAACATAAATGTACAGAGGCGGACTTAATGCCATAGGCACGTTTATGTTTTTGTCCATTATGAAACTCGCAATACTCACTAGATAATATAATATGATCTAACTAAAAACAGTACTGTATTTAATCTAAGTGACAGATGCAATTCAAGCTCCGCGCCCAAATGGAAAACAGTCTGTTGTGCGAAACTAACAACAAAAAAAAAAAAACAAAAAATTGAATTTGAAACCATAAACAAATCATCCCTTCCCGATACTTTTTTGACTGAATGTACATTTCAGAAAACTACACATTGCCAGCTAATTGTACTTACGTCATATCGGTGTATGGGCTCAACCGCCATCCATCGTGGGGAGCTGATGCAGAACTGTTCAAACCGGAGCGATGGCTGGACCCTACCACCTTGCCTGAGAAACCTAGCGCGTTTGCTAGCTTCAGTCTGGGCAGGCGAAACTGTATCGGTAAGGCATCGTTTAATTTATTTTAAAACATTAACTGTAACTTCACGCAAATACTAAGTAAATTTCCGAGATTTCTTACGCGGGTATTACACCGGCAATAACATTGTGCAATATTTTTATTGTGCAAATAATATTCAATCACTCCTTGCACACAAACGATCAATCATATTGACGGAACATCATTGACACCAATGCAACGCGTCAATGTATTCGCGTAAACAAGACTTACCTAATTTTCCGTGAGTATGTCAGACTAAGATTTGGCTGCAGCTATCGTGTTGCTGTGCGTCAAAAAAAACGTGTCTGGTTGAAAAAGTGGTATAAGAAAAAGGAGAAATATACTTACTGGCGATAATTGAATGTAGTCCTTGTCACAGCTAAAAATATTGCGTGATTATACTACACGTTGCAATGAAAAAATATCACACTTACATTATAAAGGCTAAAGTTTGTGAGTATGTGTGAGGGTGTGTTTATATGTTTGTTACTTGTTCACCCTCAAACGGCTGGACCAATTTTGATAAAATTTTGTAGCTAACGCTCTCGATTAACATGTAGGCTATGTTTTATTCCTATATTCCCACGGGATCGACACTTATACGGGTGAAACTGCGGGGCGCTGCTAGTTGTGCAATATACTAATTGATCGAGCCGTCAATTATATTGCAATACATTAACCATTTAATTGGTTCAAAGAGAATAACAGTTTCTCGTAGTGAAAATTTAGATATGTTTTTCCTTTACATAAAAATATAATATCTTCCATTACAGGTAAATTATATGGAATGATAGCGGTCAAGACGACTCTGGCATACATTTTGAGGCGATATCGTATCAAAAGTGATATCGAAAAACTAGTGACTCGATGCGATTTATTCCTGAAACCAGTTGCTGGACATCAAATAAGTCTGGAATTAAGAAATTAACAATTTTATTATTGTATAAGTAATTGGTAAAAGAAAACAATTATAAAGAAGATTCAATGCAATGAGCAAAACTTGCCTTGCCGTAGGTACATTATCAAATTTTGCAACTAACATACTAATGATGAATTGTTTGTAGTCCTTAAATAAATAAATACATAAATGGTGGATCTTTTGTCTCAACGGACAACGAATTAGACGATAACTAAAAATAAAATAAACAAGAACAACTAAACTTTCAAAATAAACTAATACCAAATTATAATAAATCAGTATCTTTTCATTAAAAATATTACGTGATAATGAAAGGAGTATCCGAAAAAGAGGATTTAATAAAGGCCAGGAAGATCAATCTTGCAAAACGCCTGGCAGATAGGTACCCCACCCGCATTTCGCGCCACAATCTGGGCGCGTTTCTAATTGTATTATTAAGGCGATGGCTTACAATAACTCAAATTAATAGCAGCCGCTAATCTCTGTGATTTATGTAGGCTCTTGTACAAAAAGGTTTAAACGGCAAAGAGAAATTAGTGGTCCGTTGCGTTTAACTGTCCATAATTTAAAGACAAAATTTAACATTAGTTACTCAATATTAACTACTAGCAACCTTCCCTGTGCCCTAATTTTGTAACACACTGTCAATCTCAAGCTGAATAATTTTCAAGGGTATTGCTAATCCTTTGCCTCATATGTTCGAAAAATTTTCTGTCTGCTCGACAGCGTAAATAACGCAATGAATGTTAATGAACAGTCAAAATGAAAGCTAACTGATACTGATAGTGTGTTACGCAATTACCTCGCTGCTACGCACGGTTTTCACGATTTGACAATACATCGAGATACCTAAATTATATGATGTAAGTTTCATATTAATGTATTATACACTTAGACATACCGGACTCTATGTATTGAAGTAATAGTCTTACATTATAAAAATAATCCCCCGACCGATTTCGGTCAAGGTGAGATTAGCCAGGTCCACAGGAAATATTATAATTCACAAGTGTGTGTGCAAACTCGATATCCGTGGTGCAAACACACTCTCTGTTCCTGTACTCTCAAAGTCCGATGGGACGGCAATCCGACCCGACCGGGGAGAGATCAGGTGCAGATCCAACGGTTTTACGTGCTTTCGGAGGCACGGGGGCATCACACCACCAACTTCCAGACTCCGGGCTGCTAACGAGAAATTCCTAATGAAAAAACCCAGTAACACTGCCCGAATTAGGAACCGAACCCAGGACACCACGCATGGCAGTCGCGCTTGAGACCACCGAGACCAACGGGGCAGTCAAACAGTGCAGTGCGGTGCAGTTGTGAATATAAAACTCAATGTGTGTATGTTACCCATAGCCTAGGTCATGCCATGACATTACATATGTAAACATAAATCTCGAAACAACGTAAAAGTGATCGCATTGTAATTGAAATGCTTTTGTAAATTACCTACGAATGCTTAGTAAGAAAAACTCAATAAAGCATACCAATACGTAAAACTTTTCCCTATGTAGCTACTTTAGGTAAGAGTCGTATACCCACAGATATAGATACACCTAGATAACGCAATAGCAACTACTTCGCGTGCCAAAAATCGCACCAACTTACGTACAAAAATCATAAGCCGCTCCTGTCACGCTCTGTCCTGTGTACTGCTGGCTGGGTGAGCGTGAGTGAGAAATGTGCTTGTGACGTCTATAGTAGGTAGTCAAAAAATTATATGCTTAGTTTTCATAAAGATCGTGATACTTGCGTTATCTAGGTCTATCTATATCTGTGGGTATACCCATTTATACACGTGGTGGTTGGTTGGGGAAATCTAAACAAAAAAAATAATAATTGAACCACGTTTATCTTAAAACATCTCAAAAGAAATGTGTTTTCAGCAAATATACAGGGTGTTAATTCAGCAAAGCAATCAGACGGGTTTGTAGAGTGATTAGGGTTGACACTTCTGCAAAAAGCTGCAATGTCTCAGTCTTTAAAGGGCCCTTCCAGACATCGCCTGCATTGTTTGACTCGTACATCTTAATAATATAGTGTTTGGACTTTTGAAAAGACCATGATATCTGAGTTTGTTTTGGCCGTTCTTTTCAGGGATTAGTCAGAACGGAAATACCAGCACCGTAGTTTCTTAGAAGATCTACTTACAGAAATATATTTTATTTAATTAAATTTCATTTCACTTTTACACATCAGGAAATAATATATTCAAACATATTGAGAATGTTATAAAGAGAAAACTATCAATTGATGAATGAATGACTAAAAAGGTGTGGAATAAAATTAGTAGGCATGTACTAAAAAAAATCACACCAGCACCTCGACTTCAGATGCAAAAACAGTACTGTTTTTTTTATTTTCTTTGGCTTATATCTTGAAAACGGTGTGTCCTATCAAAAAAATAATGAAAATTGCGACCCCCATTATAAAACCTGCAAACCCCTAAAACTTAACACGTTGGTAATAATTTTTCATATTCTCCATAAAAAGTGAAAAATTCCATAAAAAAGAGGTCGAGGTTGCCCCACGGCGCACCTTCGGCTCAAAAAAAAACATAGGGAGGGGTCCGTCTAAATAATAACAGCCGCACAGGTCGATCGATCAGGTTAAGCTACGCTTGCCGCGGTTGGTCTGTGGATGGGTGACCATATTTACATACCGAGTCCCCTCCGTGGCTCGGAAAGCACGTTAAGCTGTTGGTCCTGGCTGTCATTCGTGGATCTTTGTTAGTCGTTACGGGTAGTAAGATGCCCGAAAGTCTGACAACCAGTCTTACCAAGGGGTATCGTATTACCCAGTAACTGGGTTGTGGAGGTCAGATAGGCAGTCGCTCCGTATAAAACACTGGTCTTCAGCTGCATCTGGTTAGACTGGAAGCCGACCCCAACATAGTTGGGAAAAGGCTAGGCAGATGATGATGATGAGGGCAAACAAGTACCTACTTTTTGGCTGAATGTACAAACCGTGCGAAGCCAAACAAGCAAAAAAAAGTACCTACTTACCACGTGGAGTCGCGATTGTCAAATTCGATTTGGTTGTGTCAAAATTATTTTTAAATGTAGAGATATTTTAATGCAGAATAGCTCTAAGATTCTCATAGCCAAAAGTAAGGAATTTTAGTGATAGTTTAGTTCGGTGTACAAGAGAATCGGCTCCAATGGCCCCGATTCTGCTGTTCACAAACTAAATTAAATTTAAGTTCAGTGCATCTTTTTCTATCTATTTCATTATGAAAAGGACAGAAGATAAATAATAGTTTAGTCCTGTCAAATTAGTCCGTGCCTAACGTAAATTGACGTATTTTTAGTAGCCAATTTTTAATCACGTCTAAACTTGTCTATGGATTATCTAATTTGACAGGACTAAACTAATATCTTCTGTCCTTTTCATAATGAAATAGAAAGAAAAAGATGCACTGAACTTAAATTTAGTTTAGTTTGTGAAAAACAGAATCGGGGCCAGTGCCAAACTTCATAATTTACTTAGATAAGTATTTGTGCCAAGTTTCAGGTTTATTAACTCCAGGAATAAGATTTTCCATACAAACTTTCATCCCCTATTTAACTCCCTTAGGGGTTGAATTTCGAAAATGGCTTCTTTATTCCTTGTCTACATTATAAAAGGGATCTCTGTGCAAAATTTCAGCTTTCTAGGACCAACGTCTTAGGCTGGGCGTTAATAAGTCAGTCAGTCAGGACTTCTCTTTTTATTTATATAGATTAAGATTATTACAAACTAGTTTTGTCAATGGCTCAAATTATTTCAGCTGCTTGTAAGTATTGATGCAGAGGTAAATTTTTATTTAGAGAGAATTCAAACTGAACAGATGAGATGAATGCGACGGTCGTATCTGCACGTCAATTGCTTCATAATTCATAGCTTTTTTTCATATTTCATGTCTTCAATTGTACGATGGGCTGCAAAAATCCATGGACAGTTCAGAAATAAAATCGTGTGCAGCGAAAAATGACGCCATCTAGCGTAAAGGCAGTAAACGACTAACAAAGTTGAATTATGCTGTTACTAGATGGCGTTGCTTTGCTAGATAAAATAGTTTTGTAGTTTCTTTTTGTCTCTTCAAACATTCAAATAATTTATAATTTATAGTTTCTATTAAAGAAAATTGTTCCTAACTATTAATCTACTATGTTAAAATTGAATATCAATTTATAAGTAGGTATCTGATTTTCTACGTTTTAGTTTTCAAACTTGAGAGGGTAGGTTGAATATGGATTTATAAATAAATTGGTAGGTACTTAGTAAGTATAAATAAAACTTAGACCAAAGAGTTATGACTATGCTCAATTGATTGTTCGCTAAGTTCATTTCGATTACCTCGTTCGAGGGCCTTTTGTTCAGTTTTTATTTATAATCAGGTGAATTACTTATTTTACCAAAATGAGTACAGTCAACAGCAAAAGTAGATGATGAAAATCAGAAATTCAATACTAATTAACGAACGGAGTTCGCGTCAGAACTCGTCGTGGCGTCGAAGTAGTAAATGTTTGGTGTAATTTACAATCACATAATGACACTTCGACGCCACACATTTCTGACGCGAACTCCGTTCATTAGTATTGAATTTCTGATTTTCATCATCTACTTTTGCTGTTGACTGTACGCGTTGTAATATTGATTTCGTTACAAGAGCTCAAATAATTGCTTTGCATAATCAAGGCAAAAACTTGTGAGAAATAGCCAGAGAGACCGGTGTAAACGTAAGTAGTTTTATTTTTACACTTTTATATTAAAAACTTTTTTTTTTAGTTACTATAATATACTACATAATAATCATTATTGGGTATTCAATCATTATTTCCAGAGAAAAACAGTTGTTCTATGGGTACGACGATTTGAAGAGGAGGGTTCTTTGCAACACCATCAAAGAACTGGTAGACCACGGCTTATAAACACATTGCAGCCTCAAACCATGATAAGGGTTCTTCATACTGAAAATGGATTTCTGCCGACGAATCACTATGCTGGTTTATTTGACACAAGTGTTGATACTGTCCGTCGTGCTATTCATAGTGAAGGGCTGCATTATCGGAGGCATGCTGTGAAACCCTTGCTCACGGAAAACCATAAAAGGGCAAGATTACAGTTCGCTTTGGATCACATAAACTTCGATTGGAGTAATGTTATCTTTACAGATGAAAAAACTTTTAAGTCTAGTGAACACGGACGCTTAAGTTTGTGGCGTCGAAATAATACGCGATACACAAGTGATCACGTAGTGCCCAATATCCAATCTGGTCATATAACAGTGAACATGTGGGGATGGATGAGTGCAGCCGATCCGGGAGAACTAGTCAGACTACCCAGTCGAGCAAATAGTGCAAATTATATAGAAATGCTGGAGGAGACCATGTTGCCTAACGTTCGAAATGTGTATCCAAGAGAAGAATTACCACAGATCAAATTTGTGCAGGATAATTGTCCGATACATCGTTCGCACAGTGTGCAGGCGTGGTTTCGTCATCATAATGACATTAGCGTTATACCTTGGCCTGCTAGATCACCGGATTTAAATCCTATTGAAAATGTATGGGGTATTATCGTTCAACGGTGGAATAATCAAAATGAGCGTACTCCAGATGCATTAGAGGCTCATTGTTTACAAATATGGGAGAGTATTCGTGGTTCAGATTTATGTAGAAATTTAATTAATTCAATGCGTTCCCGCATGCAAGCTGTTATCGACCAGAATGGTGGTTACACGAGCTTTTAATAAATAATTTAATATTATTTTACTTAGTACTTATTATTTACATTAACTCGAGACTTGAATATTGTGTATAACCTATTACTTACGTATTTTTAATAACTGATAAAGTTATGAACACCTCAAGTTCAAACACAACATAATTTTTAGTTTTTTATGTTACCTACTAACCATTTGATATGTTTCTGTGCATTTTTGTAGTTTTTATCGCATCTATTTAATCCGTTTGATCTTTTTGATAAAATAATCTGGTCTCTTGTTTGTTTTTATTGAGGTTACATAAGCTTCAATCCTCTTTCCGATTTTGGAAATGAATACTTAAGCTATGGCCTCAATAAGAAACTATACATAATGTTATACGATATTTTGTATAATAAACTGTAAGAAATAAACGTCTATAATTTTATAGTGCCTTTTTATTTATTTACTTTAGCGTCGCAGGCCCATCCCATACATAAACACCACAAGCTAAACATACCCAACCTACCAAATACGATATCTTAACTTTTTTGTTTGGCGAGCCTGTTTACCTGCGATGACTCTACTCTTTTTTCCTGTTGCCAAGTAACTACCAACTCGAATATTAAATTATTAAAATACCCACTCGTTAGCATAATGAATATATTCCTATCGGTTTCTTTTGTTATGTTTATCATTTAAGCCACATAATCTAGTAAATGTAATGCTGCACTAAAGCTTACATAGATAATTAAATAAATGTATTTATTAGCTGTGTAACTCCTTGTTTATTCCTACATAATACGTTTCTTTCTAACTCCTTACATATGTTAGACATATTTGTGAAGAAATCAACGCCATCTAGTTTATTTTAGAAAGCTTGAACTCAAACGTTCACGGGAAAATAGACACTAAGGTATCCATGCAATTTTGCAGGCGAGTGTACATCCGACACCCTACTAATAAATATTATACCTATATCATACTAAAATACCAATATATGGCATGATGGTGATGAAGACGATACTATCTTTCGTAGATACCGAATAACTGGCGATGTCGACTACCTATATACAGACACTGTGTGACATTATGATTAAACCAGCGAGAAGTCGACAAATTCGTTTAGAAGTAAGAACATGAGATATTTTATATATTTTGTTTTATTTACCATCTACAAACACAGACTACGTAAATTGGATATCTGACAGATAGTTTCATAAAGATTCTGTTCCCTTTAAAGAGGGTGCATTATGAAAGTCACTGGCCCACCTCGTCTCTCAGGGAGGAGGCCTTTTATCCCGACAGCGGGAACATTATAGGCTGATTATGCTTAAACTTGTGCATTCCGAAAGTTGGTGTCGCAAATAGCTGTTAAGTATTTCGCTGTTTTGATTAATTTATCAATTTATAATATGGAACTGGTTCAGAAAAAGAAAGAAAATACGTGTATTTGCGGTAAACATGACGCACAGAAATAATACAAACACAAAAAAAAAAAGTTGGGGGGAAATACCTATGCGTCACATCCATGCAAAACAGCCATCGCTCAGCATACAAAACCAAGTTGCAGTATTATGATATTAATTATTTAATTCATAATCATTATTTGAGAGCACTACAGAGAGATATTTAATCATTTCCTTTAGTAATATTGATACATTATTCAAAACAACGAAATAATTGACAGTTATTTGAGACATCGCCAACTTAAAGAATGCATGCTCTTAAATTGGTGTCAATGGATTGTATACAACTTTGTGATAAATGCGCTAAACTTTATACACTTACGATTTTATTGTAAGTAAATAAAGGATGAATCGGAACCCTCAGTGTTGCGAGTTTGTTTTTAGGGTTCCGTACCTCAAAAGGAAAAAACGGAACCCTTATAGGATCACTTCGTTGTCCGTCCGTCCGTCCGTCCGTCTGTCAAGACCGTTTTTCTCAGGAACGCGTGAAGGTATCAAACTGAAATTTATACCTAATACTCAGGTCTACTGTCCCTTGGAGCTGTGAAAAAATAAAAACTTCTAAGCTAAAGCAATCAAAAGATACAGCCGTTTATGCCGCAAATTTTCGAAACTCGCACGGGAATCAAAACCTACAGGGTACTTCCCGTGAACTTAGAATCTTGAAATTTGGTACGAAGTAACGTCTTATAGTACAGATAAAGGAAAAATTGCGAAAACCGTAAATTTTTAGTTAAATAATATAATAAAAAATATTTTTGAAAATTTTAAAGTTACTACTCCTTTTCTCCTGAACGCGTTGAGGTATTAAATTGAAATTCATATCAAATACTCAGGTCTATAATACCTTTAAGCTGTAATAAAATCAAATTTTTGTGTCAATCCAATCAAAAGAAATAGCAATTTAAGCCGCATATTTTCAAACTCGCAACTACTCGCGAGGGAATCAAAACCTAAAGGCTACTTCCAGTCGATCTAGAATCTTGAAATTTGGCATGAAGCAATGTTTAATAGCACATATAACGGAAAAATTCCGAAAACCTTATATTTTTAGTTACATCACATATTTTTTTTTTTGCAAATAATTGTTAACAAAAAAATAATTGTAAACTTTTTCAAATAAAAAAGCTTGCCCTTGTAGCAGCATACCTACGTCACATGTTCGGCGCGTCCGGCCACCACCACGCGCGCCGTTAGACTGAATCATAGAGTAATATTATATACATGACATAGAGAGCCATCTTGTCAGATTTTTTGGTACCCCAGTTACTACTGCCATCTGATAGACCGCTCCTAAACTAATCCATATAGGTACATACGTACCTATAGCTAGTATAGCAAGCATAACATACAGCTACTATACCTATTGTCAGCTAAGATGTTTAAACCGATAAGTCAATTTTATGCTAAAGATATTTAATGGAGAAAAAAAGCAAAGTTTTCGCCATTAAGGTGAATGGGAAGTGGTAGACCGCGAAATTCAAATTTTATTACGTTTTTTGCAATTTGCAGGTCAGTATCAGGTTGCATCTTGATCAAAATTTGATTCGCGACTATGACAGGTACGTATCTAAAGAATTATAATCATTAGAATCATTAATACATCTTCCTAAGTGAGATTTGTACCACAAACACTTTTCCATGAGAGATTTCTTCTTGTGGTACAAATCTAAGTTAGATACGTACCTGTTATAGTCGCGAATCAAATTTTGATCAAGATACAACCTAAAACAGACCTGCGAATTGCAAAAAACGTAAAAAAATTTGAATTTCGCGGTAACCACTGCGCAATCACCTTAAAATCATTAGCAAATAATGGACTTACAGTTTGACATCTTTAGCAGACAATAGGCCGGGAAACAGTCTGTGAGGTGTAATTTCAATAGAAATAGCGAGGAGAACGAAGCTCGACTACACACACACTATCTGGAGTTTTACAAACTCGAACAAAACAGAATATATCACAAAATGGAATAAAATCTACTTAATGCGCATACGCAAATCATAGCCACCATTTTGTGATTTAGGGCGCGTTCCGAGTTGCGCTGTAATCGATGTGAGCCCGTACCGAATTAGCGTGTTGACGTTTTTTGTTGAATTTTCTTGTGAGCATCGAATGCAATAATTTAATTTTTTTAAATATAAAAAGTTTTAAGTAATTCAATTAAAACAATTTGACAATCTAGTTCAAAGAAAGAAATAATTTAAAAAATATATATTTGCAATTTGAATGCCATCTCACGGACTTGAATGCACTAATGTGACTTATTTCCAGGAGCAGTGTATTAGATGGCGCCAGTACCTTTCAAATAATAGGCAACTACGATATTGTCCCCCCCTTGGACTGGATATTTATAACCTCAGAGCATTTGGCTCGGCTGTGCCGCTCGTAACAATATTTCAACTATGTTCTAACTTAGTAATAAGCACTGTGATTGGTCAATTAAAATTATCCTTTCATGTCTGTATAGGAACTACTTGCGACCCCTAAAAATATTACTTAAATAGACTAAATAAAGACATTTTATGCTACATCAAGCTAGTGTTATCATTTCTCCTGACCTAACACTACACCCTCATTCGTCAGCAGACTTTTGCAAGGCTGCTGCAAGGCTAGTGAAGGTATTTCAGTTATTTCATAAAATAAATGATATGTGTTAACATAAAATAAAGGATTACTGAAACGTTAAAGATAAAAAATACCTACACTAGCCTTGCAGCAGCCTTGCAAAAGTCTGCTGCAAGGCTAGTGTAGGTATTTCAGTTATATTATAAAACTAGCTTTTGCCCGCGACTTCGTCCGCGTGGGTTTCGTACTTTCCTCAAATAAATTTAACACCCTCTCCACCTCCCCCTGAAAGGTATTTCGAAAATTATTGATTACGATCTTTATACTTACTTTATTTAAAGAAATAAGTATTCGGGCCAATATTTTAGTTAAACTACCTAAGATGTTTCAAATAAACTATCCTCCCTTTTCATCACGACAGGGCTTGTTTTTGCATTTGGTACGTTTCCATTTTTATGATATAAAGATTATTTATACCCATTTTCGTGTTAATGGAAGTTGAAGTTTCTACTCCTTAAACTTTATTACCCTTTTCCACCCCGGTAGGAGTCGAATAAGTAAAACCCTAAAACTCATACTTTTTTATTTTAAGTAAGTAAGTAGTAAACCCCTAAAAGTGACAATCTTTATTATTTACTGAGGCAAATGTTGAAAAGTTTCGAGTTTCTTAACCAAAGGAATAAGACCACCTTTTCACCTTCACAGTTTTTATCCCCATAGGGGCGAAATATTGAAAACATGTTTGGGACGTTTCTATATCTTGACTCAAAGATTATTTATACCAATTTCCAATGGGAAATTGGTATAAATAATCTTTGAGTCAAGATATAGAAACAAGCCATGCAATAAAATACTCCTCTGTGATATGGACAACCCCCGTTCACCCCGTTAGGGTTAGATTTTCGAAAAACCCCGTCACACTTTTTTATTTATTTTGGTCGTAAGTATACATACTGAGTTCCGAGTTTATATTATTGGACCGCGCGATAAAATTCTTCCATACAAACTGACACCCTCAATCTCCCTTTAGAGCAGAAAAACATAAAATGACAAACTATAATTTACTTAGATAAGTATTTGTGCCAGGTTTGAAGCTTAAATTTATTCATACCATTTTTTTGGAGTAAATCAAGCTACGCACTATAATACCGGCCTTAAAAATCGAATTACCACTTTTTTACCCGTCAGGGGTCTACTTTCGAAAGACCCATTTCTTATTACTTACTTAGGCAAATATTCCTTCCAAGTTTCAAGTTTATTAACCAAATGAATAAGATTTTTCGTATAAAGTTTTCCCCACTTTTCACCCCACACAGGAGGAATTTTGAAAAATGTTTGGGATGTGTTCATAACTTGACTCGAAGATTATGTCCAACAATTTTCGAGTTAATCAAGCCACGCAGTAAACTGGAAAATTAACTACTCCTTTTCACCCCGTCAGAGGTAGATTTTCGCAAAACCCTGATACATGTTATTCTTTACTTTTGGTCTTAAGTATAAATACTGAGTTTCGACTTAATCGGAGACCGCACGTTAAAATTCTTCCATACAAATGTTGACACCCCCTAATCGCCCTTTAGGGGGTAGTTTAGAAAAGCAAAAAATGCCAAAATTCATAATTTACTTAGATAAGTATTCATGCTAAGTTTCAAGTATATTAACCAAATGAATAAGATTTTTCATATAAGCTGTATCTCCACTTTTCACCCCCACAGGGGTGGAATTTTGAAAAATCGTTTGGAATGAGTTCATTACTTGACTCACAGATTATTTATACCAATTTTCGAGTTAATTAAGCCAGGCAGTAAAATTTGCCCTGTAAAATTAACTACCCCTTTTCTCCCCGTTAGGGGTAGATTTTCGAAAAACCCTGATAAACGTAATTCTTTATTTTTGGTATTTAGTATAAATACTGAGTTTTGAGTTAATCGGACTGCGCGTTAAAATTCTTTCACACAAATTTTGACACCCCCAGTCCCCTGCTAGGGGTTAGTTTAGAAAAACAACAAATGTCAAACTTTATAATTTACTTAGATAAGTATTCGTGCCAAGTTTCAAGTTTATTAACCCAAGGAACAAGATTTTTCATATAAGCTGTATCCCCACTTTTCACCCCCACAGGGGTGGAATTTTGAAAAATTGTTTGGAGTGTGTTCATTACTTGACTCACAGATTATTTATACCAATTTTCGAGTTAATTAAGCCAGGCAGTAAAATTTGCCCTGTAAAATTAACTACCCCTTTTCTCCCCGTTAAGAGTAGATTTTCGAAAAACCCTGATACACGTAATTCTTTATTTTTGGTATTAAGTATAAATACTGAGTTTTGAGTTAATCGCACCGTGCATTAAAATTCTGCCATACAAATTTTGACACCCCCCATCCCCCTTTAGAAGATAGTTTAGAAAAACAAAAAAGACCAATTTTCATAATTTACTTAGATAAGTATTCGTGCCTAGTTTCAACTTTATTAACCCAAGGAATAAGAGTTTTCATACAAACTTTCATCCCCTATTTAACTCCCTTAGGGGTTGAATTTCGAAAATTCCTTCCTTATTCCTCGTCTACATTATAAAGAAAACCTCTCTGCAAAATTTCAGCATTCTAGGTCTAAGGGTTTAGGCTGGGCGTTGATGAGTCAGTCAGTCAGTCAGTCAGGACTTCTCTTTTTATATATATAGATAAATGATATGTCTTAACATAAAATAAACGATTACTGAAACGATAAAGAGACCTTTGTCATTAATTTATGCTCCTCCAGCTTTCCATATTGTTATGTTATAAATTTCAGTTTGCAATAAAAATACTATAGCTACGACTCGATTGTCGTGATGGGTGAACTTTTACTTATATACCTACAGGTTTGTACGGAACCCTCGGTGCGCGAGTCCGACTCGCGGGTTTTTTTTTTCTTTGGCAAACTGGTCTAACGGCGATCAAACAGGAAAGATCTGTTTTTTATTTGATATTCTACGAATTTTGCTTACCTAATTTAAAATTTTTGCGTTAAATAAAAACTAACTTATGTCACAGAATACCTAATAGTACTTCGTACAGAATGGCCACTCCCTACCCCGCGCTGACATCAGATACCGCACCTCACCCCGCACACCCGCGACATTATCGGCGGTTCATTAGCTAGGGGCGCTCACAAAGAACCGCAGCACTGTACTGGTGACACGAACACACAATTTTGCGATTTAAAAGTTTTATCTGAGTTTTAATCACGATGGTTCGATATTGTGATGCTTTTCCGAATTTGTATTTACATAAATGTTTGTAAGATATCGCATTATAATACCATGCGATTTAATAACCGATTATTTATAGTTAAGTAGGTCATTTAAACGAAAATATTTTAGTGTAAGCAATATTTAGCTAAGTACCTTATTTGCATGGGTATTTGCTCTGGGATAGCAACATATAGTGAAGTGGAACTGATGATGAAGACCACAGATGGCCACCGGGACTACTCAATAATAAGTATTTCACAGATTGCGATTCGATTACTTTAATATGCTTACTAAGCACAATTTATGCTCGTCACAATGCGAATGGTGAAATGGAGCTGATGATGGTGTACCAAGAGAACTCCTCAACAATTAACGTTCCTGCATCGGGAAAAGCAATATTTTGTACAAGGCGATGAGCAAGTTGACATTAGGCTATTGTAACTTAGATACTTTATATACAGACCCACTAATAAGCGAGAAATAAAAACTTTTTAGCAAAAAAAAAACCGACTTCCAAAAAAACACTAAGTACAAAGTGAAAAATAACTTTATTTTCGTAAGTCGGTGGCAATAAACTAAAATACAGATCCAAAGACACCGACTTCCGAAATTAAAGTTATTATTAAAAAGTTTTACATTTATTACTTAACTATTATAATATTATTTTTATTTCATTACGAACCCGACTAATTAGATAAACAATCAAACTAGTCCTTTCTAGTCGCGTCGTCGCCGTTCCCGCCATTTTTTTTACGCTCCGCACGACAACCAACCCTACTAGAGTTTACGCACATATTTGCACGTGTACCGACGTCATTTGGCTATGTAGTAGTAGTAGGTAATTATTTTACACGCGTTGTACGGAGTGTCCGGGGTGTGCTTATGCCTAGCCTGATTTCCTGCTTGTTCGCCGCAAGCTTCTTTTTAGGTCCGAAAAAACTGGACAAGAGTGAGTTAAATTCGTGTGGAGAGGGTTCCGTACCATGGATATCTTTTCTATTATTATGAATAGGACAACCCCCGGTTGGTGTAGGACTATTGCAGGATATGGACACAAAGATGGTTATTTAGGACTATGGAAAGTTTATATGACCTGCCTGACCAATGTTTTATATAAATTTTTTCAATAATAGGCCCCCAAAAACGGTCGCTAGCACATATTTTCGTAGCGCTAAGGAGGCAGCATGTCCTGAGGTGCCTATGAGGACTGGAAAGGTATTCAATGGCTATCAGGACAATCCCGGAAGTACGACGATGATCCCTACTACTAGCATAGCTAGCATCTTACTATAATACTACCTTCCTCCGAGCACGAATGCTCTTGCGAATCTCCTCTCAAGCCGGCCAATAAAGGCAAGAATGAGGTGAGAGTTCTGTTCCTCGTCATTGTTCACTGCAGTCGGCCAATAAAAGCAAGCCAGAGTTGAGGAACAAGACTTCTCTCGGGAGATAGGGTCCGTGGGGTCGCTATTGCCCAACAGCTTGCCACATGCTGCCCTGCGGGTTTCTGTATCTCTCTTGGTCTGGCTCCTCACCCTAGACCTGTTCCGGCAAAGTACACAATTAATTTTATTGGTCTATTAAATTCGGAGTAAGCTCTGAATTTCCTATTGGAAGTCGTTGTAGAAACATGCAATGCTTTGAAAGCGATTACCACATGTCTAGGGATCTCTGAACCATCAAACTGTAGGATAATCAGATTTTTCCTTATTATTAGGCAAGGTGCATACGAACACGTCCTATAATGACACAAATTTAATGTCAGCCGCCGACAACGACTTTGGGAACAGAACCCTAAATCGTAGTTACTATAAACCGGTTAGTTAAATATAAATGTAGCAGAAAAATTGTAGAAACCTCAAATATCGTACGAATTTGGGTGCGTTTGATGTTGGCAATAGCTAATATAGATAAAATCATTGAAGCAAGTTTAATTTTTGAGTCAATACATTATTGGATACATAAATAGGTACTAGCTGTACTAGCTGTTGTAAGGGTGACAAAGTTACGTGAAACATACCATCTCATCAAATGGACTAAATATTACAAAAAAATAGTTGAAAAGCGCTATAAGCAAAACTTTTTCCTAAAAATGTTACTAGCAGCGTTGATAATTATAGGGTGTGTTGTGTTCGCGTTGCGGATTTGGATAAAACCTCGTCGTCTTCTGTTACCACCCGCTTACCCGGGTGCTTTGCCGATCATAGGACATGGACATATCTTAATTGGGGATTTCCAAAGTAAGTTTTTTGTAAATATTCCTTTAATTTTTTGGTAATTTTCATTTGGAAAAACCATGTAGGTAAGCAAAAGTGGTTATAATATTTTATGATTTTTGTTCAATCATCCTGCCTAGCCTTTTCCAGACTATGTTGCGGTCGCCTTCTATTTTAACCAGAAGCAACTGCCTATTTGACCTCCACTACCCAGTTACTGGGTAACACTATACCCTTGGCAAGGCTGGTTGTCAGACTATTGAGTTTCTGAATACCCGTAACGACTGTCAAAGATCTACAAATGACAGTCGGGACCAAACGGTATATCGTGTTTTCCGAGGCACGGAGGGGTCTCGGTATGTTTTGCTTATCTACATCTTCTACACTATCTACAATAATAGTAATAATAATAATAATATCCCCATCGTCGTATCTCTACGTTGACGTTGTGGTGCGCGCTCCGAACTCTAGGCCTGTGCCGGAACAGTTCTAGGGTGAGGAGCCAGATCAAGAGAGATACAGAAACCCGCAGGGCAGCATGTGGCGAGCTGTTGGGCAGTAGCGAACCTCACGGACCCTACCTTCTGGGAGAAGTCTTGTTCCTCACCTCTGGCTTGCTTTTATTGGCCGGCTGGAGTGAGCAATGACGAGGAACAGAGCTCCCACCTCATTATTGCCTTTATTGGCTGGCTTGAATAGAGATTCGCAAGAGTAAACGTGCTCAGAGGAAGAAAGTATTTCAGTAAGATGCTGGTAGGGATCTTGACCGTACTTCCGGGATTGTCCTGAAAGCCGTGGAATACCTCTCCACTTTTCATAAGCACCTCAGGACATGTTGCCCCCTTGTCGCTACGTCACTATTTGCTAGCGACTATTTTCGGGGGCCCATTATTGAGTGTACAAACCGCTGTATTTTTTAAAGATCGAAATTATAATACGAATCGTAGCGACGTAATTTAAAAAAAAAATAAACTAAACTAACTACATTAGGAGTAAAAAAAAAAAAATTTATATCTGTTAGATGGTCTTCGAAACTAGGATGGAAAGATGTGGCGACTGTTTTCACGGAGTCCTTGAAGAAGAACACTTCAGGTTTTGTGCTGGTAAGTTCGGTTCCGTCTGCTTCCACAAGCAAATCAGTCATGTGTAATATTGCAGAAGCCTGAGAGGGTGGAGCCGAATGGATCGGCTTGCAAAGTTTTTGGGTACTATACCAGAAATACAAAGACGAACAGAGCTTATTGTTCCATTGGAGTCTCAACTCGCTGACTATATAGAGGAACCGCAAATCAAAAAAAATCACCAGCAACACATAATAAAATATTTTAAGTAATTCATTTCAATATAAACATAATATAATAACATACATTTAGGCTTAAAATTCCAAGGTGAAAAATAATCTGGCCGTCATCTGTGACAAAGTTTCGACAAGTCATATTTGAAAGGAAAAATCTCAACCTACTAACAAACAGTTCTTTAAAAATTACGAAAATACATTTTCTGGTTAGGCAAAATATCAAAGAAGAGGTAGAATGTAAACTTGAAGAAGTATGAAAGTGGGAAAATTGACATGCAGTATTTATTAATACTACAATACATACAAATTACGTAGGCTACTGCCGGGATACTAAAAAAAAACCGATTTATTTTACAAACTAATTTAATTAAAATAAAAGTTACAATTATAATTATAAGAAAGGCAAATAAGTTGACTCAATCGAGGTTGGATCCGAAGTGTCCGGCCGTGGTCACGTAGACGGTGTCATCGGGCCTCATGGTCTGTGTCAGCAGTTTCCCCCGTTGCGCTCGGTTGCAACAGCGGCAATGACGTCAATGCGCACGCGCTGCCTCGTGCCTAGGTGTCAGCGCTTTGCTTTATAGTGGTTCGCGTAACATACATGAAAACACATACCTACACAAAAAATACACAAAAACAACTTATTTTAAATATTTGAATGACGCACGATGAGTGGTCATCCAGTGCCACATCATTGGACTGTCTGTCTTGCCGGCTACTATAGTCACCAAGCTGTTGGAGCTGTCGTGCACTCACAAATCTGGCACGCCGAACATCCCCGCGAACATCCCCGATGCACTGCAAAAGCGCGGCAGCCCCAACATAACTCTGAAGGCGTTATTGTATTGGACTCGCGAAGCATTGTACGAGCTTTTTGTATAGCTGACCTATAGGACACACGTGTACATAGATTGGAAATACGCTCTAAAGAGTGTAATTTTCACCTCCCTAGTACAACGTGCAAACCTACGAGCCAGCATGTTACATCGAACTGCCATTGCTCTGCATTCCCTCTCCACGTCCACATCGTCGGACAGACTATCGGTGACCCAATGTCCCAGATACTTGAGCTAAGATTTGTTTGTTTGAAATGAATAGGCTCAGAAACTACTGGACCATTTTGAAAAAATATTTTTGTGTTGGATATTCGATTTATCGAGGAACGCTATAGGCTATTTACGAGTATCAAGCTACTACCAATAGGAGCGTTGCACCAATGAACACTGTTGCAAAAACAGGATAAATTATTCCCTTTGAGAGCTTCCGTTGCGTGCGCTGCGTAACAGTTAAAGTTACGCAAAAATAATGAATGACTGAATTTTTTCCCCTTAAAATATAAATCCCGGCCGTCGGTAGCTGTGCGAGATTTACTATAGTTCCACTCTTGCTGATCATAGCGTGATGTACCTAAAATAGCTTCTTAAAGTAATGTACACACGACTCCACATCAAGCTTAATACATTTACAGTTTTTGCTGACCTCGCATTATATAGGTTTTTCGTATAATCAGAAGTCAGCTTACTGGTTATGTATAGCTTGATGTACAGCCGTGCGTACTAAGTAATAATCTTAAAGTAATGGAATATATTTTGTTACTATAAGTAGTAGTTTTTCCTCAAATTAACGCGGGTGAAACCACGGGGCACTGCTAGTTCTGCTATAAAACTAACTACCTGCTTTCAGCATAATCCACAGAAAACCAAATTTGATTTTTTTTTTTGTACCTACTGCTGACCATTTTTTATTAACCTAGTAATTAATGTAATCTCAAAATAAATCTTTTAAAAATGCGCTGGCTTCAGTCTACTTTATTACTCGTAATACCTGTTTCACTATTAAAAATAACTCCATACTCTCATGATGTAACAATCAGTATTGATAGATGAGTATTAAGGTATAGTGTTACCCAGTTTCTGGGTAGGTAGTTGAAAGCAGGCGCTGCATGTGTTAAATAGGTATTCAGCTGCATCCGGTAAGAGAGGAAGCCAACCCAAACATAGTTTGGAAAATTACAGCAACCTTGCCTTTAATCACTTTGCCCTCATTTTACGTAATTATCAGGATTATAATGACGTAAAATATGATTTCAGAATTATGGAGTACTGAGAAAAAGGTATACGACTATTCTCTACAGAAAGGCGAGCCTGTTGAAGTGCGTCTCGGCCCACATTCTGTGTATGGTAAGTTTTCCTCTTTTTTCGCTCTTATGGTTTCTGTGTACTCAATAGGAAACCCACGAGATTCTGTGTCTAAGCCTCCACGCTATCTTTTTTTAACATGTATCTGGTTTTTTGGGCTGTATATTTTTAACGGCAAATTTTGGAAGCATTTAAAATTTTACTGCAACGCAAATAAAAAAAAACTTTTTAACAAAAAAAAATAATCGACTTCCATAAAAAACACTACAAAGTGAAAAATAACTTTGATTTCGGAAGTCGGTGTCTTTGGATCTGTATTTTAGTTTATTGCCACCGACTTCCGAAATCAAAGTTATTTTTCACTTTGTAGTGTTTTTTATGGAAGTCGGTTTTTTTTTTTTTTAAAAAGTTTTTATTTCTCGCTTTTTAGTGGGACTGTTTATAATGCATCAAGCTCATCGCCTTTTACAAAATATTACTTTTCCCGATACAGGGACGTTAATTGTTGAGGAGTTCTCCTGGTACTCCACCATCAGCTCCATTTCACCATTCGTATTGTGACGAGCATAAATTGCTTAACAACCATATTAAAGTAATCGAATCGCAACCTGTGAAATACTTATTATTGAGTAGTCCCGGAGGCCATCTGTGGTCTTCATCATCAGTTTTACTTCACTAAATTTTGCTTTCCGAAAGCAAATGCACGAGTTAGTATAAATAATACCCGAATCGCTATAGGTGTGCCTATAATATTTGAAGAGTTCCTTCGATTTCTCCAGGATCCCGCTGATAATCCTGGCAGCATCAGGCCAGACTTATGTCAACATTGCATTGAACTTAAAATTTAATCCTGTTTAAAATGAGCCCAAACACGACTACGGTGCTGTAATTTCAAGGTTTGTACTTTTTCTGATGCTCCTGGCATCAGCATCAAGTCTCTGTGTAGGTACTTCGGTGTTTCTCATTAACAGTACGTTTATCTACACGTCGAGCCCTTTTCAATGAGCCTAAACACGATATATCTGCTGTTAGTTGTCGAGGAGTTAGGTACTCTGCAGACTATCCTGACTGCAGCATCAGGTCATGACTTGATGATCATGAGACCAAATGTGGCAAATGCCCTATCAAACATCAAAACAATTTACTAAAACTGTCCTTTTCTGTTCGAGTAACTTCTTACTGTTAAGGAGTTGTACCTTCCATCATCAGCTCAGCTACCTGAGATGATGACAACCATACGCAAATACACAAGATACTTCATAAAATATGCGAAAAACAATAAGTAAGCCTATAAAATTTGAGAGTTGCCCTCGTTTTCTCTAAGATCCCATCATCAGATCCTAACTTGGTGACAATGGGATCACCTCAGAACTATCTACTTTTGAACAAAAAAAGAATTTTGAAAATCCGTCGACAATTGGCGGAGTATTCGATGAACAAACATACAAAAAAAAAAAAAACATACAAACATCCGAACATAGTACCTCCTCCTTTTTGTGAAGTTGGTAATTAATAATAAATGAGAACACGAAAGGAGGCACACTTACCATCTCAGTGTCCCAAGTCAACCTCAGCTATTCGTGGTGCATCCTGCTAAATAAGAAACGATGCTCTGACAACCGACGGCCGGAATGGCGGTATAACCAAGTAATTTCGCAGCTAAATGGCGCAGATTAGTGACGGGCAGCAGCGTCACTAGTATGAGAAGCTGCGACCTGCAATCGCCAACCCGCATGCCCAGCGTGGCGATTATGGGCAAACCCTTCAATGGCAAGCCACAATCAACCACAGTCCCCAGTTCCCGGCCGCCTTGCTATTCCTGATTTTGGCGGCGGTCACGGTAATGGCAAGGTAGGGGGTGCGAAGAATCCCCGGGTTACGAATGGCCGCCAAACCCAACTGACCTTGGCGACGTATAACGGATGTATGTTACGGCTCGACGAACACCTAGTGCAGCTCAAATAAGAACTCGAGAAAATAAGGTGCTACATTCTTGGGTTGAGTGAAGTCCGAAGAGAGGGGGAAGACACAATAACCCTTGAATCGGGTCACCTTATGTATTTTCGAGAGGGAGACCAGCTATCCTAAGGCGCAGTCGAGTTCCTGGCAAATAAATCCATTTGTGACTACTTTGTGGAAGTCTCCAGTGTGTCGAACAGGGTAGCGTACCTTGTAGTGAAGCTAACCGAGAGGTATAGCCTTAAGGTTGTTCAGGTATACGCACCGACCTCGGCACACTCGGATGACGAAGTGGAGGAAATATTCGAGGACATCTCCAAGGCCATGCATTCCATTACTAAGGCCCAATACAACGTTCTCATGGTATATTTTAACGCCAAAAAGGGAGTACAATTGCAGTGGAATTGGAATTGCAGCGAAACGGTAGTAGGATCCTATGGGTTTGGCAATAGAAATCATACGGCGCAAATGTTTGTCAACTTCCTTGAAAAGGAGGCTTTTCATGATGAATTCTTTCATTAAGAAACAGCCCCAAAGGAAGTACACGTGGCGAAGCCCCGATACTATGCCAAAAACTGAGATAAATTTCATCATAATGGATGAAAAGAATATATTCAGGGATTTTTCGGTAATCAACAGGTTTAATATCGGCAGTGATCGCAGACATGTTCGAGGCTCTCTGAATATCAACTTTAAGCTAGAGCGAACTCGTTTGATGAAGTCTAGGCTCCGTCCAAATATGTTCCAAACTATGCTAGGATCTGAAGCGTTCCACTCAGACCTGGAGAACCGATTCGCTGCCGTGGAAACCACAAATGATGTTGACTAGGAGCTCGACCAAATGGTGGACATCCTCAGGGAGGAAGGTACGCGATTTTGCAAAACGCGGCGTACGGGCAGAAAGTCCAAACTTTCGGAAGAGACTCTGGATCTTATGACTGAGCGACGTCACTTCGTCAGAACAACGGGCACTCAACAAAAAGATTAGAGCATTGGTACGACGAGACCTCCGACGTTCCAATACACGCTCTATAGAGAATGTGATTGAGGAATTTCGGGGGTCGAAAATGGTCGTCCAATCACTTGGAAGGAGCCACCTGACGAAGTTGACCAAATCTAGTGAGGATATCGTCGTTTTGAAGCCAGAGATCCTTTCGGAAATCGAAAAGTTCTAAGACCAATTGTAAGCATCGCATGCATTTCGGCCTAATCTCGAAAATGAGGATTCCAGAGCCACCGTAACCCGCCATTTCACTGAAGACCTGCTAAAAGTCAGTCATGACGAAATCGAGGCGGCTCATAAACAGCTTAAAAATGGAAAAACCCCGGGTGAGGACAGGATTACAACCAAACTCCTGAAAGCATGAGGAAGTCCTGTGCTGAAAAAGCTTCAGAGACCTGGTCTGTTTTGGAGTCTCTGCAGCGATGCTAATTCGACTGGCGATACATCCAAGTGCTGAGATGTCTTTATGAAAACGCAACAATGACCGTCCAAATACAGGACCAGCGAACTGAACATATCCCCCTGCGCCGAGGGGTGAGACAAGGGGACGTAATTTCTCGGAAATTGTTCTTTAGCGCATTGGAGGATGTGTTTAAGACGCTGGACTGGGAAGGACGCGGATTAACATCAACGGCAAGTACATTTCACACTTGAGATTTGCAGATGACGTCGTTATACTGGCAGGATCGGTGCAGGACCTGCAGCAGATGTTGGACGGTCCACTTGATTCTTCTGTACGCATTGGTCTCCGAATGAACTCTGCAGTTTGGGAAAAACAACTTTGAGAGGGAGGCTAACAGAAGAATTCAACTGGGCTCGGCAGCGTTTCGGAAGCTTTGTCGAGTCTCCACGTCACGTATTCCACAGAGCCTAAAGCTAAGGTCTTTAATCAGTGCGTCCTGCCAGTTATGACTTACGGAGCCGAAACGTGGACACTTACGGTACGGCTGGTCCATAAGTTCATGGTCACTCAGCGAGCTATGGAACGGGCTATGCTTGGAGTCTCTCTGAGAAATCGAATTCGCAACGAGGTGATCCGGCAGAGAACCAAAGTTATCGACATAGCTCACAGAATAAGCAAGCTGAAGTGGCAATGGGTCGGCCATATTAGCTGTAAAACTGATGACCGTTAGGGTAGACGTGTTCTTGGGCGGAGGCCGCGAATCGGTAAGCGTAAGGTGGGATGCCCTCAGGCTAGGTGGAGCGACGATCTTCGCAGGATGGCTGGTAGCAGCTGGGTGAGAGTTGCTGAAAATAGAGTGGAATGGCGTGCAATAGCAGAAACCTATGTCCAGCAGTGTACTGCAGCTATAGGCTGATGATGAGAACACGAAAGAAACAATATCATCATAAATATTTTGATGATTTATATTATTTCCTCAGAAATTTCCTCAGAATATACACAGATGTTGGTTGATAGAGACTTATGGAAGAATAATAATAATTTTTAAAAATAATAATAAATTATGATGCGATAAGACTAATTTATTTATCGCCATACATATATTGGGGGTTGCCTAATATTAACACAAATTTTCTTATTTCAGTAATAACGGACCCCGATGACAGTCTTACAGTAGCAAATAACTGTTTGGAGAAACCATACATATACAATTTTGCAAAAGAGATGTACAACAGGGGACTTACAACAGCACATAGTAAGTACGCACTAGTTTCGCTCACCTTACTCACGTATCTTACTGAAGTTTGTGTGTGTTGTAACCTGGGAGTTCTCGAGTGTAAAAGGTTACTTTTAGGCGCTTTCCACAATCAAATGGCTATAAGTTAGTTATCATGCACAATTAGTGCGCAAATCAACCCTAAGCGCCAAAGGAGGATAATTTATTAAAAAGTATTTTGTGACTTTTACATTATTTGTCAGGTTTAAACATTGACTACTTCTTTTCAACCCAATAGACTCTATTGGGTTGAAAAGGAGTAGTCAATGTTTCAGGGGAGAATTTTACATAATGGTTTAACTTGAAAATTGCTATAAATAATAATAAGAAAAACTTTTTTACAAAAACAAAAAAACAACCGACTTCCAAAAAACACTACAAAGTGAAAAAAGTCGGTGTCGTTGATTACGCATTTTCTTTTATTGACACCGACTTCCGAAATTAAAGTTATTTACGGTCGGTTGTTTTTTTTTTTTTGTAAAATAAGTTTTTTAGTTTTCTTTTTTATTGGGCCAGTTTCTAACTTATCTAAGTTACAATAACCTAATGTCAACTACTCATCATCTTTTGCAAAATATTACTTTTCCTGAAGCAGCCCGGGA
The DNA here is from genome assembly GCA_949316385.1 of Globia sparganii. Lineage (NCBI taxonomy): Eukaryota > Metazoa > Arthropoda > Insecta > Lepidoptera > Noctuidae > Globia > Globia sparganii. The sequence goes on along the minus strand of OX438675.1, from coordinate 8,254,373 downwards.
CGTTAATTGTTGTGGAGTTCTTCTTGTAAGAACCACGATTGAGAAATCATCATCAGCTCCACTTCACGATACGCATTGTGCTTCCCGTGAAATATTTATTATTGAGTAATTCCGATGGCCATCTGTGGTGTTCATCATTCGTTCCACTTCATCGAATGCTGCTTTTTGAGAGCAAATGCACGAGTTACTACAAAAACCCAAAAAAAACTAAAGTTACCCAAATTGTTATAGGTGTGCCTACAAAATTTGAGGGTTTCCCTCGATATCCATGGGATTCCCTTATCAGATACTGATTTGGTGACAATGGGACCACCTCGAGAGCATACCCTTTTAAATAAAAAAAGAATTTTGAAAATCGGTCCATAATTGACGGAGAAATCAGTGAAAATACATTTTAAAAAACATACATAAAGTCGAACATATAACCTCCTCCTTTTTGGAAGTAGGTTAACAAATAATTCAAAAGTTACAAAATACTTTTTTATAAATTATCCTCCATTGGCGCTTAGGGTTGATTTGCGCACTAATTGTGCATGATAACTAACTTATAGCCATTTGATTGTGGAAAGCGCCTAAAAGTAACCTTTTAGAAGATTTTCGAAAAATCCTGATACACGTTATTATTCATTTTTGGTCTGTCTTAAGTTAATTAAATACACAGCAAATCTGTTCGACTGCGGACACGGACCGCGACGCGGCGGCGGCGGCGGCGCGTGGCGGCGCGGGGAGCGGCGCGTTTCAATGCATCTATATATATATATATAAAAAGACAAGTCCTGACTGACTGACTGACTGACTGACTGACTGACTGGTTGACTGACTCATCAACGCCCAGCCCAAACCCCTGGACCTAGAAAGCTGAAATTTTGCACAGAGGTTTTCTTTATAATGTAGACGAGGAATAAGGAAGGAATTTTCGAAATTCAACCCCTAAAGGAGTTAAATAGGGGATGAAAGTTTGTATGAAAACTCTTATTCCTTGGGTTAATAAACTTGAAACTTTGCACGAATACTTATCTAAGTAAATTATGAAAATTAGTCTTTTTTGTTTTTGTAAACTACCTTCTAAAGGGGGATGGGGGGGTGTCAAAATTTGTATGGAAGAATTTTAATGCACGGTCCGATTAACTCAAAACTCAGTATTTATACTTAATACTAAAAAATAAAGAATTACGTATATCAGGGTTTTTCGAAAATCTACCCCTAACGGGGAGAAAAGGGGTAGTTAATTTTACAGGGCATATTTTACTGCCTGGCTTAATTAACTCAAAAATTGGTATAAATAATCTGTGAGTCAAGTAATGGACATATTCCAAACGATTTTTCAAAATTCCACCCCTGTGGGGGTGAAAAGTGGGGATACAGCTTATATGAAAAATCTTATTCCTTGGATTAATAAACTTGAAACTTGGCACGAATACTTATCTAAGTAAATTATAAAGTTTGGCATTTGTTGTTTTTCTAAACTCCCCCCTAACAGGGGATTGGAGGGTGTCAAAATTTGTATGGAAGAATTTTAACGCGCGGTCCGATTAACTCAAAACTCAGTATTTATACTTAATACCAAAAATAAAGAATTACGTGTTTCAGGGTTTTTCGAAAATCTACCCCTAACGGGGAGAAAAGGGGTAGTTAATTTTACAGGGCAAATTTTACTGCTTGGCTTAATTAACTCGAAAATTGGTATAAATAATCTGTGAGTCAAGTAATGAACACATTCCAAACGATTTTTCAAAATTCCACCCCTGTGGGGGTGAAAAGTGGGGATACAGCTTATATGAAAAATCTTATTCCTTGGATTAATATACTTGAAACTTGGCATGAATACATATCTAAGTAAATTATGAATTTTGGCATTTTTTGCTTTTCTAAACTACCCCCTAAAGGGCGATTAGGGGGTGTCAACATTTGCATGGAAGAATTTTAACGTGCGGTCTCCGATTAAGTCGAAACTCAGTATTTATACTTAAGACCAAAAGTAAAGAATAACATGTATCGGGGTTTTGCGAAAATCTACCTCTGACGGGGTGAAAAGGAGTAGTTAATTTTCCATTTTACTGCGTGGCTTGATGAACTCGAAAATTGTTGGACATAATCTTCGAGTCAAGCTATGAACACATCCCAAACATTTTTCAAAATTCCTCCTATGTGGGGTGAAAAGTGGGGAAAAACTTTATACGAAAAATCTTATTCATTTGGTTAATAAACTTGAAACTTGGAAGGAATATTTGCCTAAGTAAGTAATAAGAAATGAGTCTTTCGAAAGTAGACCCCTGACGGGTAAAAAAGTGGTAATTCGATTTTTAAGGCCGGTATTATAGTGCGTAGCTTGATTCACTCAAAAAAAATGGTATGAATAAATTTAAGCTTCAAACTTGGCACAAATACTTATCTAAGTAAATTATAGTTTGTCATTTTATGTTTTTCTGCTCTAAAGGGAGATTGAGGGTGTCAGTTTGTATGGAAGAATTTTATCGCGCGGTCCAATAATATAAACTCGGAACTCAGTATGTATACTTAAGACCAAAATAAATTAAAAAGTGTGACTGAGTTTTTCGAAAATCTAACCCTAACGGGGTGAACGGGGTAGTCCATATCACAGAGGAGTATTTTATTGGGTGGCTTGATTCAATGGGAAATTGGTATAAATAATCTTTGAGTCAAGATATGGAAACGTCCCAAACATGTTTTCAATATTTCGCCCCTATGGGGATAAAACTGTGAACGTGAAAAGGTGGTCTTATTCCTTTGGTTAAGAAACTTGAAATTTTTCAACATTTGCCTCAGTAAATAATAAAGATTGTCACTTTTAGGGGTTTACTACTTACTTACTTAAAATAAAAAAGTATGAGTTTTAGGGTTTTACTTATTCGACTCCTACCGGGGTGGAAAAGGGTAAAAAAGTTTAAGGAGTAGAAACTTCAACTTCCATTAACACGAAAATGGGTATAAATAATCTTTATATCATAAAAATGGAAACGTACCAAATGCAAAAACAAGCCCTGTCGTGATGAAAAGGGAGGATAGTTTATTTGAAACATCTTAGGTAGTTTAACTAAAATATTGGCCCGAATACTTATTTCTTTAAATAAAGTAAGTATAAAGATCGTAATCAATAACTTTCGAAACAGCTTTCAGGGGGAGGTGGAGAGGATGTTAAATTTATTTGAGGAAAGTACGAAACCCACGCGGACGAAGTCGCGGGCAAAAGCTAGTAGATTTATATGGAACTGGCCTCGAAGGCAGCGGTGGCGGCGTGGCGCGGCCCGGGGAGTGGCGTACCAGTCTAACGGTGCCCGCGCGTCTGTTTTGACGTAGTGTTGTGCATTTTATTTTTTGCTTTTTAACGACCGATGTTTCAAAATGTTGTGTATCAAAAGATATTGTCGTCGCTGCTTAGAGATTTCTTTCGCGAAAAAGACACTCATTTCTCATAATACAACACTACGCCATTCTAGCGCCGCATGATCTGCCCGCTGGCTTCGAGACCGAGTCTGCGTCGCCGCCACCGCCGCCGCCCCGCAATCGCTGACTTTGTGTCCGTGATCTAGGGTTTACATTTCACACACACGGGTTATTGTCACTGTGTGCGTAAATTAATGCGTCGGTCGGTCGGGTACGAATAGCAAACGCCAAACTGTGTCTGTATGATATACCCAGTTAAACCAATAACTAATTTACCAATGTATAGTAATCGTAATTGAATGGGTTCCAATATTCCAAAACTATAAATGTAGATCACATAGCCGGTCGGTGAAAGCACCTAGGATAGATAACGACTTAAACTTCGTGTCGTAAGTTCAAACCCCGGCAGAGGAATATTGTTTTATACAGGTTTTTATTTTTTGTCTTATAAGACATCAATTTTGTGTAAAATAAAATTAATGAAGCAAAATCAATAAAAAAGCTAATTAAATAAAACCAATGAAATAAATTTAAATATTTTATTAAATAAACTGGGCGTTGGAATGCGGGCGTCTATTATTCTATATCGCTTGGGTCATTAGTGAATCAGCCAGCTCGTTTCGACTATTATGTTTGTTACAAAGGTTGGCTTAAGGTTTAATTTGGCATGGGCTAAATACGTGAACATCAGAATGACTGGCGAAAATGATCAATCAGCCCTAAAATATTATTAAAATCTAATACGTATTTGCTACCTTTGTTTAAATAATTGATACTTTAACATACACACACAAAGATATGTATAAAAACAATTAGGGTTTGGGCGAAGATAGAAATTGTGAACTTTTTGTACCCTTTCGGTGCGCAGCTCAGTTGACGGATGTCAGTCATTCTTGTCAAGATCAAACAAAGGTGCGCGCCGAATGGGAAGCTTCTAGACTGAAATGAAATGAGTTTAAGGTTTGCGTAGTTTGGATGTGAAAAATTAATAGATTATGCAAAAAATCGATTTTTTTCCCGAAAATATCGATTTTTTTGCTATAAAAATCGATTTTTATGCTATAAAAATCGATTGTTATGGGTAAAAATTTTTTGTATAATCGATTATTTTTTAACTTACTGAGAAAATTTATTTTAAAAATGGGCAGTCATTCTAACGTCTGGATGACTGCCCACATTTAGAATCTCCACACAATGGCTGCAAAAAAAATAAACATTTTACGGCATGCCACAATTGCGGCGATAAGTCCCCTCTTTGAAGAGTGGCTGCAGAGGCGTCACGGCATCCTCACCTTCCGCCTGACGCAGGTCCTCACCGGACATGGATGTTTCGGGTGGTTCCTATTCCAGATAAGGCGGGAGGAAACGTCCGGGTGTCACCATTGCGTGGATCGCCCGGAGGACACCGTGGAGCATACGGTTGAGGTCTGCTCAGCTTGGGCAGAGCACCGCCGCGTCCTCGCGGCGGCGATCGGCGGTGGCGATCTCTCGCGTCAGGCCCTGGTACAGGCCATTGTACGGAGCGAGAGTGCATGGGAAGCCGTTACCTCCTTTTGCGAAGCAGTATTGCTCGCTAAGAAGAAGGCGGAGCGCGTAGGGGAGAGGCAATCTCTGCGCCCTCACGCCCCTAGTCCCGCAGGAGACAGCCTGGGCATCGGGAATTGACAGCCGATTCCCGGCCCCCGTAAGCGCGGGCTTGCGGACGGCGAGCAATGGGCGAGCTGCCCATTCGGTAAGGACCAGCCTATCGATTCTCTAAAAATCTCACGGTGATAACTTATGTGAAGTGAGCGTGAAGTGAACTATCAATGGAGGCAATCCCTAGCATCAGGTGGAATGACAGCTCACTTCACCTTAGTTTTCACGGTGAGATTTTAACAGAATAGCACTGCAGGCCCGGGTCGAAGTTCCACGCGCGCCTCAAAGAGATGTCAGCAGTAACTGACGGGATCCGCTAGGGCCGATGCCTGCCAGGGTTGCGGGTTGTTCGAGAGAGATACCGTGGCCCTTGGCACAGGCAACTAAAGGAATAGTCATAATTTCACACGCTCAAAAAAAAAGGCTCCAAAATTTCAATTCGCCTTTACAAAAATTTTGTGCCTATTTGATATGTGTTTTAATATATATTTTTTCTAGATTTTTAGGGCAAAGAATCTATATATATAAAAAGAGAAGTCCTGACTGACTGACTGACTGACTGACTCACTCATCAACGCCCAGCCTAAACCCTTGGACCTAGAAAGCTGAAATTTTGCACAGAGGTTTTCTTTATAATGTAGACGAGGAATAAGGAAGGAATTTTCGAAATTCAACCCCTAAAGGAGTTAAATAGGGGATGAAAGTTTGTATGAAAACTCTTATTCCTTGGGTTAATAAACTTGAAACTTTGCACGGATACTTATCTAAGTAAATTATGAAAATTAGTCTTTTTTGTTTTTCTAAACTACCTTCTAAAGGGGGATGGGGGGGTGTCAAAATTTGTATGGAAGAATTTTAATGCACGGTCCGATTAACTCAAAACTCAGTATTTATACTTAATATCAAAAATAAAGAATTACGTATATCAGGGTTTTTCGAAAATCTACCCCTAACGGGGAGAAAAGGGGTAGTTAATTTTACAGGGCATATTTTACTGCCTGGCTTAATTAACTCAAAAATTGGTATAAATAATCTGTGAGTCAAGTAATGGACACATTCCAAACGATTTTTCAAAATTCCACCCCTGTGGGGGTGAAAAGTGGGGATACAGCTTATATGAAAAATCTTATTCCTTGGGTTAATGAACATGAAACTTGGCATGAATACTTATCCAAGTAAATTATGAATTTTGTCATTTTTTACTTTTCTAAACTACCCCCTAAAGGGCGATTAGGGGGTGTTAACATTTGTATGGAAGAATTTTAACGTGCGGTCTCCGATTAAGTCGAAACTCAGTATTTATACTTAAGACCAAAAGTAAAGAATAACATGTATCAGGGTTTTGCGAAAATCTACCTCTGACGGGGTGAAAAGGAGTAGTTAATTTTCCATTTTAAATACTTATCTAAGTAGATTATAGTTTGTCATTTTATGTTTTTCTGCTCGAAAGGGAGATTGAGGGCGTCAGTTTGTATGGAAGAATTTTATCGCGCGGTCCAATAATATAAACTCGGAACTCAGTATATATACTAAGGCCAAAATAAATAAAAAAGTGTGACTGGGTTTTTCGAAATTCTAACCCTAACGGGGTGAACGGGGGTAGTCCATATCACAGAGGAGTATTTTATTGCGTGGCTTGATTCAAAATCATAAAAATGGGAACGTACCAAATGCAAAATCAACCCATGTCGTGATGAAAAGGGAGGATAGTTTATTTGAAACATCTTAGGTAGTTTAACTAAAATATTGGCCCGAATACTTATTTCTTTAAATAAAGTAAGTATAAAGATCGTAATCAATAATTTTCGAAATACCTTTCAGGGGGAGGTGGAGAGGGTGTTCAATTTATTTGAGGAAAGTACGAAACCCACGCGGACGAAGTCGCGGGCAAAAGCTAGTACCTATTACATAATTATAATATATTTTTGTTTAAAAAGGGCTGATTTTGCCAATGCCATATAATTTTATTCAAGGAATAATCTTGAATTTTTGACAGTTCTTCCATACAAAATCTGTCAGACGTCAATTTTATTCCACAAATAAAAATCAGGTGTCGATTGATAAATCAATAATACAGAATGTCTAAATAAAAAATATTAGCATAACATTTCTTTATTAAACACTAGCTGCGCCCCGCGGTTTCACCCGCGTAAGTTTCGATCCCCTGGGAATATCGGAATAAAAAGTATTCTATGTGTTAATCCTGGTTATAAACTTTATGTGTGCCAAAATTCATCCAAATCCGTTCAGTAGTTTTTGCGTGAATGAGTAACAAACATCCATCCATCCTCACAAACTTTCGTATTTATAATATTAGTAGAATAGGATAGGATAGGAAGTAGGAAGGATTTTGTTGATTTAGATGAAAAAAAAAAATTAATCTTTTATTGCATATAAAATGCAATGTGCGTAGAAGCTTTTACTGCTTTTGTTATTCTGGAAAAATCGTCAAGGCATTGTCATTTTGTGCCCCTGCGATAATGAGATTTATAATGTCCGATACAGTCAGAACTGGGTGCAGGTACAAATTCTATTACAGACAAGATTTTGTATTAAGTATCTTTTTTAAGCACAGTGCGATCTGATTACGATGTTGGTCCCACGGACAAAATTGTTCAGTTTGATGGTCTGTACCACACCCATGTAATGAAAATAATTATGTCACAAGTACACACATCAAAAGTGTCTAGGGATCAAGCATTTTTATGCGGATTTCTTGAGATTGAGATGTGGCTTTGTAATAAATTTATGATTTTATAAATTTATATGGATCCTTTTTGGTGCATTTCATAATTTGAATCAGGAACTGTGAATCAAATTCGAGTAAAAGATGAAAATCAGCTGTCAATATTTTTCCTATATAAACATACAACGCATTGAAGACATTATTAGTGCTACTGTTTCCCTACTACTGATTAAAACCAACGTTATTATGGAGCGGCGACGTCATTTAAGCAGGGAAGAAATGCTCAGAGCCGTGGGAATGATAGAAGCTGGTTCCCGGCAACGTACTGTGGCTTTAGCTCTGAATACAAGTCAGAGTGTTATCAGTCGACTTTGGACACGTTACCGAAGCACTGGTACCGTGGCTGAGCGCCATGGAGGACGGTATCGCTGCACCACACGGAGACAAGACCGATACATTCAAATCTTAACTCGAAGAGCTCCAACAATGACCGCCATGATGTTAGCCGTGAGGCTTCATCACTCTTCAGGGAACTTAATTAGCGACCAAACAGTCAGAAACCGCTTGCATGAAGTGAACCTTCATTCCCGAAGACCGCTACGGGTACCACCTATAGCAATGCACAATCGTAGGATTCGATATCAATGGGCTCTTGAACACAGAAATTGGGCAGAAGAACAATGGCGTTTCGTGTGCTTTTCTGATGAGTCTCGTTTTGGTATGAGACCGGATACAAGACGTATACGACACTGGAGAACCCCTGGACGCCAACAGCGATTAAAATCCTGCCAGGAAGTCCATCCTTATAGTGGTGGAACCATCATGGTATGGGCGGGTATTTGGATCGGCGGAAGAACCGAGTTGATTTGGATCAGAGGCAACCTCAACGCTCAAATTTATGCTGAGACGATTGTATCAGACGTCATCGTTCCTCTACAAGTGCAAATCGGTCCCTTATTTCAGTTAATGCATGATAATGTACGACCGCACACCGCAAGAGTTGTAAGACAGACTCTCGCCGCAGCTAACATCAATGTCCTGCCCTGGCCTGCTCAGTCGCCAGACTTGAACCCGATTGAGCATGCATGGGATATGCTACAGAGAAGAGCTCTGCCGAATATGGAGGGTATCCAGTCGCAAGAAGACCTTTTTTTGTTGTTGCAACGAACATGGGCGGCCATTCCACAGCGTGATTTGGATGAACTCATTTTGAGTATGCCAAACCGATGTTCTTGTGTTGTTAGTGTTCGCGGTAGAAACACGGATTATTAATTGTTTAAGTTACCCAATAAAATTTTAGAGAAAACTGTTATTTCAGTCTTTTTTTCGAACTTTTGTGTTAGTGGTTCAAATGTCAAAAATCCCTTTATTAGGAAAATGGCAAATTTCTTTATTAATGCAAAGGTGACTTGGTTTATCGTTACTGTGACAAACGAAAACACTTTATTTGACGAATCCTTAAAGAAAATTTTAATTAATATCAATCAGGAGAAAAGTTATTGCAAAAATATATGTTGATCCCTAGACACTTTAGATGTGTGTAGTTGTTACCGATATTAATAAACGCCTTGCAATTTCATTAATAGAAACGTTTTGCTCACGCAAAACAACGATTTCCGCCTTTTTAAACATTGGTTAATGTTGCATGGTTGGATCAAGTTCAAGCACAATTGGGATCAGGAAAAAAGAACGCGCAGGAATATGAGTGGTCATCAATATACTTAGGGCGCATTTCATCAAACGGGTTACTCGTATTCGCACTTGGTCCCATTTGCACTTGGTCCCATTCGCGGTTGGTCCCATTCGCTCTTGGTCCCATTCGCACTGGGTCCCATTCGCACTTGGTCCCATTCGCACTTGGTCCCATTCGCTCTTGGTCCCATTCGCACTGGGTCCCATTCGCACTTGGTCCCATTCGCACTTGGTCTCATTCGCACTTAGTCCCATGCAAGTGGTTTTTAAGGAATGAGGTAGGTTTATGCACCAAAGTGGATTGGATTTATAAAAAACCGGTCAAGTGCAAGCCGGACTCGCACACCAACGGTTCTGTACAAATTTTGTAGGTATGTAAATAGTTTATCACGAGTTTTTTTAATAATGTGTCTACAAATTTGCGGTTTTCGGATTTTTTTCTTTACTTGTGTTACGTGACATTGCTTCTTGCCAAATTTTATGATTCTAAGTCAACGGGAAACTTCCCATAGACTCCGTTGTTCAAAACCATAACCTAACCTATCCTAACATAAACATAACTTATGAATCAAAACGTATAGGGTAACCTATAGGTTTTGATTCCGGAACATAAACGCCTTGCGTTGACTCAGAAGTTTGATTTTTTCACAGCTTCAGGGAATTACAGCTTTGAGTATTTTATATTAATTTCAACTTGGTAACTAAAATTTCATTGAAATCTAATGATGTCAAGGGCAATTTTGTCCATGTGTTGTTATTGTTTTGTGTTTGTGCGTTTTGTTCATGTTTAAAAAACACCAAATAATTAATTATTTTAGAACAAAGATTACTTACCATAAAAAAGATTACAGTGAGTCAACCTTAAAATATGGAGGTATGCTGTCGGGGATTTTTTTTTTATAACTCTTAAAGAGAAACAATTTTGTTATATATGATTTTTGCGTAACTTTAACCGTTTACGCAGCCTACGCAATGGAAGCTCTCAAAAGAAATATTTTTTCAAGTTTTTGCAACATTTTCAGTGATGCTCCCGCTCCTATTGGTCGTAGCGTGATGTTATAAAACACTTTGGTCCACAAACCTACCTCTTCCTTTACAAACTACTTGCATGGGACTAAGTACGAATGGGACCAAGTGCGAATTGGACTAAGTGCGAATGGGACCAAGTGCGAATGGGACCAACTGCGAACGCGGTACGAAGTGCGAATGGGACGAAGTGCAAATAACCCCATCAAGCTTTTATACCCAGAATAAGGCTTATTCTGAGAATAATCGTTAGCAATTCACCTAGGTAATGAATGTTTTAGGAAAATTATGATTACAAAAGGAAAATAATGTTTTTCACCTGAGATTCGTACTCAAGAGTTCTTGTTCACCAACCAGAGACGTTAGCCATTGTGTCATACCTGTTACATTGAACAAGTGTGAAATATTATAACTCATTTATTTACACAAATTAATGATTGCTATACATTGGTATTATAGTCATTGCCTATTGCTGCGATGGCTGCGACATACGCACACTACTAAAAAACAGAGCTCGCTCGTTTTATTTAACGTTTGTGTGCTATTCATACCGACACAGCTATCCGTGTGTGGGATGTAAACCGAACAGATTTGCTACATGTACTTATATAATTCTATTGATTGATATTTTCTGAAATATTCATTCAATAGGATGAATGAGAAAAGGGTAGGCAGATGATGACGAGTCATTCAATAGGATTATAATTATGAACTTAAGGGATGGTATTGATAATTTTAATGATTATAATTATGTAAATACATTCTTGTTACAATCGCGAATCATACTTTAATCAACATGACTCTGACCTGCAAATTGCAAAAACCGTAAGAAAATTTTATTTTCGCGGGCTATTGAACCTCTCAATATTGTGCGTACAAACTAATACTTGCAGTTGGAATGTATGAAAAAAGTATTTTTAAGCTACGATGTCAAGTTTGTTTTTGTTAATTCATCTTAACTACGGAACCTTTCATTGTGCGTGGACCGACACGCACTTGGCTGGTTTTTCTTACGTTACTTTTACTTTAGTTTCAGTATGGAAACCGCACCGCAAGCTTCTAAATTCAGCATTCAATCAACAACTGGTGCACACATTTGTGGAAGAATTCGCCGCTGAAGCGAAGAACTTGGTCTCTCTACTAGCTTCTGAAATAGGGAAAGGACCGTTTGATGTGCATCCATATATGATCAATAATTTCATGGGAACTGCGTGCCGTAAGTACCTTTAATTAGAAATTAAATATTATATATTATACCTATGCGATACTTTTTAACCGACTTTAAAAAAAGGAGGAGGTTCTCAGTTCGTCGGAATCTTTTTCTTTTTTCATGCACGTTCCCCGATTACTCAAAGACGGCTACACCAATTTGATTTTTTTTTTTTGTTTTAAAGTGTATACGTTCCTAGTGGTCCCATTATCATCAGGTCAGATCTGATGATGGGATCCTGGAGAAATCGAAGGAACTCTTCAAATGATAGGCACACATAACCGTTCCAATGTTTCACCAAAAAGGGCCAGGCAGACCCGGGTTTTGGATTTTGGTAAAATTTAATTAGATTTACAACAGACTGATTTTTCCCCAGTTTATAACACCCCAGATGCTATAGGGATTTGGGTATTTTTTATAGTAACTTGAACATTTACTCTCGGAAAGCACCATTTGGTGAAGTGGAACTGATGATGAATACCACAGATGGCCATCACCGGAACTACTCAATAATAAGTATTTCACGGGTTGCGATTCGATTACTTTATTGTGGTTGTTAAGCAGTTTATGCTCGTCACAATGCGCATGGTGAAATGGAGCTGATGGTGAAATACCAGGAGAACTCCTCAACAAAAAACGTCCCTGCATCGGGAAAAGCAATGTTTTGTAAAAGGTGATGAGCAAGTAACTCAGTAGTAGTAGTAACTCTGTAGTAGTAGTAGTGGCTATTGTAACTTAGATAAAGTATAATCAGACCCACTTGAAAGCGAGAAATAAAAAAATAACTAAAAAAACCGACTTCCAAAAAAAAGAACTACAAAGTGAAAAATAACTTTAATTTCGGAAGTCGGTGGCAAAACACTAAAATACAGATCCAAAGACACCGACTTCTGAAATTAAAGTTATTTTTTACTTCGTAGTATTTTTTTTGGAAGTCGGTGTTTTTTTTTTGTTTTTTTTTTATAGTTGCAAACTGGATAAATTAGTCAGTAGTTAATTTGTCCTCTTAATGATTTGTTTAAGTCCAGCGTTGCATGAACACTGCAGAAGCAAAGTCAAAGTCAAAGTCAAATCATTTATTTCAAATAGGCACTTAAAAGGCACTTTTGAACGTCAAAATTTAAAATGAAAAAATAGAATTGATTCTAGTCGCCCATTCCAAAATGTAGTTTTCGTGTGGAGAAGAATGGGCAAGAAACTCCACCGTTACTCTTTTAAAATGTTTTACAAGTTTTTGTATACATTGTTTATATAATTATATGTGAAGACGATGCACCTAAAATAAAATTTAGTCTACCAAAAATGGTAAAAGAATTAAAAATATAACAGACTGGTAAATCAATTATGTGATAGATACATGGTGTCCACATATTTACAAAGATTGAAAAATTTTACTAGTATTTTAAAAAGTGTGTGAGTTACATTTGTCAAAGAATGTAAAAAACAATGTAAAAAAAAAAAAATGTGTATGTATAAATTAAATTAGCAACCAGTTTGATTTTGTCTAGACTCTAGATTGTCCTATGGAGTAGGACCAGCATGTTTCCAAACATTGTTATCTTGGATATAATCCTCCAATTTGTAATATCCTTGTTTACAAAGTGTACTTTTTATATGAGTTTTAAATTTTCTTTCATTTAATTGTAATATATCAAAAGGTATTTTGTTATAGCATTTAACACAGTATCCCATAAAAAATGTTTGCACTTTAGATAATCTGAAAAAAGGTTGATCTAATTTATCTTTATTTCTAGTATTAAAATTATGTCTATCACTTATTTTATTAAAAAGATGTTGGTTTTTTCTTACATACATAATATTTTCATAAATGTATTGGCAAGGTACCGTCATAATATTAACCTTTTTAAATAGTTCCCTAAGAGATTCACGACGACGTAGATTGTAAATGGCTCTGACAGCTCTCTTTTGCAAAATAAAAATGGATTCAATATCAGCAGCCCGACCCCACAGTAAAATGCCATATGACATAATACTGTGGAAGTAACTAAAATAGACCAAACGCGCGGTTTCTACATCTGTTAACTGTCTTATCTTTCTAACAGCATAAGCGGCCGAGCTTAGCCGCCCCGCAATAGATGTTATATGAGGCCCCCATTGTAATTTCTCGTCTAGCGTGATTCCTAGGAAAACTGTCTGATCAAAAAACTAAAAAGCAAAAGGAACTTTGGAAAAAATGAGCGCTATGACAAAAACAAATTTAATATCAAAACATAATTTAATGTCTGTTTTTCGAATGATACGAGTAGTCAAGTGGTAGTCATGCTATGAGTGCAGAACTTTCTTAATTTTCAAAATCATTACTTTCGATAGGCTAACTTTTGTTTTAAAGATTGCTTATTAACTTTACAGGGACGACACTTGGGCTCAAAAGTGATAAGAACAGTGTAACTGTTAAAAATTATGCTGAAGCAACGGAAGCTTTATTTGTTCTCTACATAAAGAGAATACAGAGAGTCTGGCTGCATATTCCTTCTATATTCAATTTGAGTTCATACAAAAAAAAACAAGACAGCCTCATAAAAGTCTTGCACGATATAACTGAAGCGGTAATTCCCACATATTACTTTCTTATCAATGTAGTAGTTATTGTAGTTTTTTTGTTGGATTTTCATGTTTTATGTTTGATTTCAGGTTATAACCAATAGAAAATCAGACTTAAAATTAATCAGCACTTCATATAAAACCCCGGAGCCTGCATTAGGTATTTTTTTTTTAAATAAAATTTGCATTGTATGATGTATTGCCACGTATTCTCGACTTTATGTCTTTAACACAAATTAGAGTTGGTATGAAGGTATCTTAATCTGACTAACCTTTTGAACTTGTTTAGTGCAAGTGTGAGTGAATTCAAACTACAGTGCAAGTACTGATTGCTGATTCTCTTGATTCGAGTGTTCTTCTACACTAATAATACAATAATTATATAATAATAATATTATAAAGAGGAAAGATTTGTTTGTTTGAATTGAATAGGCTCCAAAACTACTTGACCGATTTGAAAAATTATTTTTGTGTTAGATAGTCCATTCATTGAGGAATGCTATAGCCTATATAACATCACGCTACAACCAATAGGAGCGTCGAACCAATGAAAAATGTTACAAAAACGGGAAAACTTATTCGTTTTGAGTGCTTCCGTTGCGTACGCTGCTTAAACGGTTAAAGTTACGTAAAAATAATGTATGATGGAATTGTTCTTCCTTAAAAATTCTAAAAAAAGGGCACCAACAACATATGTCTACCTTTTAAGGTTGACCCACTATAACCTTTTTTATCATCAACAAAAAAATAACAAAATTAAATCCTAACTTAACTAAAACATAAAATAAACTAAAATATAGCGTCGAAAAATTCATCTGCATCGCTGTCGACTGGTAATGTACCCAAGAGACTGGCGGCATTACCACGTTGAATAGCAATACTTAGCCTCTGGCCAAGGTAAAAGCCAGACCTTGGATCATGGGAAGTGTCAACCAGTCGTTTCGAAATTTCCTTAAAAAGAACATGAGCATTCGGACCCCACGGCCCGAGGGTTTCAACCCCAAACGGCTCGAAAATATAACTTCCGCTAAGGTTATTATATTTTCGTTGCTTGAGGTTTTCCGCAGTCGCAGCAGCAGCGCCAGCACAGCATGCCGAGCCAGGAAGATGGAAAGGCGCAAGAGTATCGACACACGTTGCATTCCACACTAAAGGCCTACCCAACTTCCATGGAAATAAAGACATACCGTCCGGTCTCTTGCCATCATCGCGTGCCAAGCCATTGGGTTCTAATACAGCTAGAACGCCGACGGTGACAAGAGCTCGTCGGATGATGTCATTAATGTTCGCGTGGCGCGCTAAACGACCCGCACTTCGGCTGCAAGAAAGACCGTGGTGTCCGAGGCTGTTGACATCTTCGCCACAGTGACAGCGATGAGGAGAACAGCAAGGAGTGCCTAGCCGATGAGAAGCAGCGATGCGAAAAGTAGTGTCGTCGAACAAAGTGCCTATGTTCGGCGAAGGTAGTGCAAGAATACGCCAGTCTCTTGGGTATATTACCAGTCAACAGAGATGCGGATGAATTTTTCGACGCTATATTTTTTGTTTTAGTTAAGTTAGGATTTAATTTTGTTATTTTTTTGTTGATCATAATAATAAAAGTTTATTAAAGTGCTTAATAAGTACATTTCAAAAATATAAATATTTTATCATAATCAAATTTGTTCTGAAAAATGCATTATTATTTGCGAAGGTGTTTATATTAACATGATATTATGCCTCCTCCTTCCTGTCCTTGACATCTTTTGATTTCAATGAATATCTTAGGATATATCATAGTTTTAAAATAAATCAGCACGGCCGCCGCGCGCCGGTAGTTGTGCGAGGTTTACTGTAGTTCCACTCTTATTGATCATAGCTTGATATACCTAAAATAACTTCTTAATGTCACGGCTACACACCAAGCTATAGATTTCCAGTTTTGCTGACCTCGCGTTGCATAGGTTTTTCGTAAAATCAGAAGCTGACAAGCTTATACTGGTTATCTACAGCTTGTTATAAATTATAGCATTTAGAAAGAACACGCGAATCAAGAGTTCTCCTTAACATGTTGAATAAGAAAGACCTTTTCCTAATTATGTAGTTAATTAGCATTTGAAGTTATATTTCAATTACGTATTAATTAGCTAATAGGCTACATGACCCAGGTTGGCCGAAGCAAGGAATCCTGTTCAGGTGGAGATTCATAGACGACTCCGCCTTGGTTTGTAAATGTGGTGCTGTTCCACAAACAATGGGATGCGAACGTGATGAATATCGTGTCCTACGTGTCCTGTCAGCTGCACGTTACAGGAACCGATGGACGCTGGTGATGGCGCCAAACAAGTAGCCGAATTCTGGGCCGAGTCCATATAGATTTTTATCGACACGCTAAGAAGAATAGGACAGATTGTGAATAAAGTATCATAATGGGAAAAAAACACGCTGTTTCTGACTGAATTTCAGAACAAGTACAACCATTATTGGACAGAATGTTGGATTTGGCTGACAAAAAAGGTGTCTTCACTGAAGAAGAGGTCAGGGAGCACTTAGACACCATGATAGTCGGTGCTTACGATACTACAGCTACAACAACGACATTCACTTTAATATTGATTGGGTCACATCAAGATGTACAAGAACGAATTTATAGAGAGTAAGTATGCAACGAAATAGAGGGCTTGAAATCCAGCGATGGACCTAAGCCGAGTTTGTTCCTGTAGTTATCAAACGTCTCATTTGTAGTATGTTTTAGTACGGTTCTCTATTGCGTTACCTAACTTTTTTATCCATAATCTACAGTGCCCTAATTTTTTTGTCTTAATCATAATTTGTCCGAATGATAACTTGGCCGAACTTAATGTCACATAATATCACATGCCATAAAATTGAAATCCCTAAATATAATATGCTCTAAATTTGTTTGTCATAAATATTACAATCAAAAATATACAAAAGACTTAAACCGTTTTCAATAAAAGTTATGAGTCCTAAATTCTAATTAATGAATGTATAATTATCCTAATAATGTTTTTAAAACAAATTTGTAGCTTTTGCTAAGTACTTCTCTCAGGCGTAAGCAAGCATGCAGCATGCAAGCAAGCATGCAGAAAGTGCAGCATGCAAGCAAACATGCAGCAAGTGCAGCATGCAAGCAATCATGCAGCAAGCATGCAACAAGCATGCAACAGGCAGCAGGCATGGTTTCTCTCACGGCTCCGGCGGTCCCGCGCGTGCTAATCGCCGCAGACGGCTTTCACTCCTCGCCGCAGCTGAGGCTGGCTGGCTCAGCCGGCCAGCGAGCCGAAGCTCGCAGTCTCCTGCTCCTCAGCCCGCGGGCCGCTTCGCCCCTATGCGCCTACGTGATTCTAATTTACACTCCAGGGGTAGGGCAGACAAGACTGCGTGAAGTCGGATTTACAGCGATTCGTTTCTGTCATTAAAACTTAATTTTTAGCAAATGTTTTAGGACTAATAATTTTATTATAAATGAACATTCGTAATAATACACATTATATAATACAATACTTAGGAAATATGACGTTATTTCATGCAAAATTAGGAGATTCAATTATTATAGTAGGTACTCGATAGTAAGACACAATATTTTTAGAAGTAGAGATTTAAAAAAAAAATTATCAAAATTTCTAAGTTTTGAACATTATGGTTACTGAACTTTATAGTAAACGTGTTATCGATACTGATTTGCGGACAAACAATTTTAGGAGAAGAAAGGGAGTACCTTTAGTATGGGTGGTGGCTTTAGTTTTAGGTTTAAGTTATTTAAAATCGGCTGAAAATCATAACAATAATAATTTTCCCTTACCTCTAATTGAAAAAAATACCTATGGCAATAAGTCTGTACATTTATGTGTTTTGAAGTATTAAATAAGTAGATAATAAATAGAAAAATTGAAAAGAAAAAAATATTGAAAAAATGTGGTGTGTTGTAACAAATCTACTAACCTAACAAAATAAAAGGGTAGGAAGTAAATTTGAACAATATAATTAGAGATAAAAAATATATAAATGATTTAAAAAATACCAATAACACTCAGTAGAAAGAAGAGAGGTTTTTGTAGTTGCAGTCCGTTTTTCTTTTTTCAAGTGCGAAGCCACAGGTCACAGTAGTGATAGATAGTGGAGAATAGATGAAGAGAAGATGGTCCTCTGGACTTCAGCGTAGTCACCCCGTCAAGATATGAAGTCAAAATAGTAGTTTAGTTAAGTTTAGTTAAGGCTTGACTTCTGTTGTACTTTTCCTTTATTAATTGACGTGGTCTGTAGCGGAGATGTTTCTTTGAGTGAAACCAGAGCAGAATCATTCTTAATAATGTGTCAGAGGTCCTTTTATATGAGTCTTCCATTTGTTTTTCCATCTTCATTTCTTTTACTTCTTTCCAAAATTGAAGTTTTCGTTCATAAAATATGCTCCTGTCATGAGCTTGAAGCGGCCAGAAATATTTGTTTAATAACCTCTTTGATGAATACTGAGAGAGTGTTAATTATTTTTATAAATTTAAATTATGATACAGTTATTCAATAAACAGTCACAATTATCTATAAAATACAATATTTGAGCTAATATAAACATAAAATTAATTTAAACTTATACAAATCAAAAGTAACCTTCATGGACTAAGCCAGTAAGAAATTACGAAAGAAAATTAACAGAAAAAAGTAATAGCAGTTTGACAGCCTGACGTAAATGTCATAACAATGAAAACTATAGAAATATTTAATTTGGTAATTTTATAAGGAAATGAATCGTTTTAGGCCGATTCGCAAAATAAAATGTAAACCTGATTAAAGAGTATGATGAATAAATGTGAATGTATGTAAAGTGTAAGTAGTAGGTCTGTAGTAGGTAGATGCTATAGTGTGTGTGTGTGAGTGGAGAAAAAATGGATTATTCCAAGCGCGGTGGAAACTTACTTACTACAAGTGTAAGTGAAATTTACTACAAACGGGGCGTTTGAGAACTTTTTCTTATATAAGGTCGGGGCAAAAACATTTTCGTATTTTGAATCTATTGTTAGTAATCAAACCTCATTGGCGGTACTGAATGTGACTGGCTGGTTACTATTAAATGTTGACATTCTAAAGATGCAATAAATAAAAAAAAAACTTGTTCCTGCCATTTCTCAATTGTTTTTCAAGCAAGCAACATGAACGTATGTGACGAAGAAATTCGGTACATTTTAAAATTTTATTACAAAAAAGGTAAAAATGCGACGAACGCCGCGAATAAAATTTGTGCGGTTTACGGACCTAATGCGGTATCAACACGAGTAGCGCAAATGTGGTTCAAGCGTTTCTAGTCAGGAAATTTTAGTGTGAAGGATGAAGCTCGTTCTGGACGCCCTGTCACGGATGTCCCATTTTTGAAAAAGTGGAGCAAGATCAACATATTAGTAGTTATGATATTGCTGAAGAACTGGATGTTGATCACAAAACAGTTTTACGGCATTTACAAAAGTCTGGGTACAAGAAAAAACTTGATATTTGGGTACCACATGATCTCACCGAGAGAAACTTAATGCAACGTGTTTCCATTTGCGATTCTTTGTTGAAACGTAATAATTCCGACCCATTTCTTAAACGATTGATTACGGGTGATGATAAATGGATCACTTACGATAAGAATATCCGAAAAAGATCGTGGTCGAAGCATGGACAAGCCCCACAGACCGTGGCAAAGCCCGGCCTGACTCGGAACAAAGTGATGCTGTGTGTTTGGTGGGATTGGAAGGGAATCGTCCACTATGAGTTTTTGCCGCCGGGTAAAACTATCGATTCTGACCTCTACTGTCAACAACTGATGAGGTCAAAAGAAGCTATTGAGAAAAACCGGCCGGAGCTGGTGAATAGGAAGGGCGTGGTGTTTCATCACGACAACGCCAGACCGCACTCATCTATAGCCTCTCAGCAAAAATTGAGAGAGCTTGGCTGGGATGTGTTGATGCATCTTCCGTATAGCCCTGATCTTGCTCCATCAGATTTCCAACTGTTTCGGTCACTTCAGAACTCTTTAGGAAGCATAAAGTTAACCTTAAAAGAACACTGTGAAAACTACCTGTCAGATTTTTTTGATAAAAAATCTCAAAACTTCTACAGCAATGGGATCATGGCATTGCCCACAAGATGGCAACAAATCATCGATCAAAAGGGCATATACATATTATAAATAAATAAAAAATTAAACCTAAAAGAATCATTTTTTTTTGTATGAAAAATACGAAAATACTTTTGCCCCGACCTAATATTAATTACAATTTTTTTTCATAAATTTTTACTTTGAGCTAAGTTTAAGTCACTTTGGGTGATGTTTAGACAGATAGTATTTTAGGCCCGTGACAGCTGAAGTTGTGGCCTAACGGACTTTCAGCCACATGCATTTTGTTACGATTTCATGTTACTTGAGATTGACAATAATTAATATAAGTAATATTTATTCATTATAATATTTATATATATATATTTAATTATAATACCCGAAAGTTATTTTGAAATTGTACAAACAGGTTAAAAGAAGTACTCGGAAATGAAGACAGGGAGTTAAACAGACACGATCTATCACAGCTTGTGTACCTCGAAGCGGTGCTTAAAGAGAGTTTGAGATTGTATCCTGCAGTTCCAAGAGTTGCAAGGTGTTCGTCTTCAGATGTTTACTTGAGTATGTATTTTTATTAAGAAATGAAACATTGAAACTTTTTTGAAGGTAACAGGCGTGTGGTTAGAACAAGCTTAGGTAAGTATTCCCAAGAACAAGCAATTTATCCTTTATTAAAAAGAATCAGGTTTTTAATAATTAATTACAATCTAGCCTATAATACTAATAAGTAATTTTAATCTAACAATTTTTTTTACGTGATAGAATCAATAAAATAACAAGCAATGGCAATGTACTTCTTACGTAAAGTATCTATACGAAGACTCACTCTTGATAAGAAATTTATTTATATAAATTGGTTAAACAATACTTTTTATACGTCAAAATTAAATTATATTTTAAAACTTGATTACGGTGTTTCCTATCCGACTACTCAGAGATAAGGAGACATGAGGACCATGCAGACGAATGTCCTAGATGGTTTTTTGTGGAAAGAATCACAAAGATTTGATTTTGTTAGGTACATCGCTGGATTTGTTCTTTATTCTTTTGTGTCTTCATTATTTTTATCCTATCTCCAATAATTGTGCTCCATTTTCTGAGTGTGGCATTTTTATTAGTAACATGAGATTTATATTAAAAAAATATTTCCTTCTAATTTTGTCGACTTTGTACGAATAATTGTTATTTTGTATTCTTTGGTTTTGTACTGTAATCGTTCCTTCATACCAGTATACTATTCTGTCAAAAAAGTACCGGGAGAAGATCATACACAAAATGTTAGTTATTCATCCAAATTTATTTTATCGCCTTCAAAGCATGCTCCTTCAGAACCAATTCACGTACAGTCAACAGCAAAAGTAGATGATGAAAATCAGAAATTCAATACTAATGAACGGAGTTCGCGTCAGAACTGTGTGGCGTCGAAGTGTCATTACGTGATTGTAAATTATACCAAACATATACTACTTCGACGCCACACAGTTTTGACGCGAACTCCGTTCATTAATTAGTATTGAATTTCTGATTTTCATCATCTAATTTTGCTGTTGACCGTACGCTAACGAATAGTCCAATTTGAGCGAATTTTCCTTTATGTCTTCTACCGAATTAAAACGGGTGCCACGAAGTGGTAATTTGAGTTTAGGAAAAAGAAAGAAGTCGGCTGGAGCCATAATATCTGGTGAATAAGTTGGTTGCTCGATGATATTTGTTGAGTTTTTGGTCAAAAATTAGTTCACAATGATGGCCTTGTGCGAAAGCGCATTATCGTGGTGCAAAATCCCATTGCGGACCCACCATACCAATGAGAAAATAGTGTTGTGATAAACTAGTTTATCCTACTTTTATCCTACTAATATTATAAACGCGAAAGTTTGTGAGGATGGATGTTTGTTACTCTTTCACGCAAAAACTACAAAACGGATTTTGATGAAACTTTACAGTAATACAGCTTATACATCAGAATAATACACAGAATAGTTTTTATCCCGATATTCCCACGGGATCGACACTTATGCGGGTGAAACCGCGGGGCGCTGCTAGTTACAAATAAAAATATGTTACATACTCCTATTATTTTTATTTATTTTATCTATACCTACATATAATAAAATCGTAGGAAAGTCAAAACTGTACATTGAATATTTTTTAAAAGAATACTTGTGGCATGATCTACAATCGATATCGATGCCAAAAATATAGTTTTTAGAATTTTTGTCTGTTTGTCTGTATGTATGTCCGGGATAAACTCAAAAAGCAATGGATTTACTTAAAATTTTGCAAGAATATTACTAAGAGCTCGAGTCAACATATAGGCTACATATTATCACGCTATCACCTACGGGGAAGGAGCTGTGAATCTTTATTTTTCTTACGCATTCTGTGACAGCGTGTAATCTAACGACGCATATTTAAATGTTGTTTTTGAGTAAGCCATCTAGCTTTACACTACAAAAACTACGCCATTTAAGTATCTTGGGCAGAGAAACATAGTTTAATGAATTTTAGTAGTATAAAGACAATTTTGAAACAGCGCCATCTATGAGATTTCATAAAAATCAAATCAAGTTACATGTTAACGTTTTTTGGAAATTAATCATTTAAATTTGATCATGTTGGCGAGGTAAGTAGTTAGTTATTCTTAAAATTCATAGATGGTAATGTGCATTTTCTTCATAAAAGTTGTATCGTATAGTTCGTTTTGACAAATTCAAGTTCCAATAAAACCCTCATAATCTTGAGCAGAGTTGAGGAAGACAATTTAAAAAAAATGCGGTGTTAATTATTACAAAAAAGTTATGTTCATTGATGATGATCATTTCATTTCATTTCATGACACCCTCGCGGAGGCGAGCGTCAGTAACAGTCCCAGCCTCATGCGTCATCTGTTTGCCGTCATCTTGGTGTTTTGTGGAGTCGCGAACCCGGTAGCTTTGTGGGTGAAGTATCGCCATCATCTGTCTGAAGATTTTCTACGAGCTTTGAGGCGTGCTACTGGAGACGAAGTCGAAGTAACTGATGAACGCGTGCTGAACACCTGTCTCAGTTAACTTTAAGATGTGGTCATTTCTATCGGCGGCAAACCACTAATCGAATATGGGTTACCAGCACCCCAATCATCACCGCATCAAGACCGTGGAAATCGGGAGTATAACGCTGAGACAAATTACGATCCGGGTGAAATGACCACCATACGAAATGACCATGTCGCTTTGTTCTCTTCAGAGCAAAAACAAATTTATGACACCGTCCTTGAAAGCGTTGGGCAAAACCAGGGTAAAATGTTTTTCTTGGATGCTTCTGGTGGAACAGGAAAAACATTTGTTACCACTGGCATACTTGCAGAAGTCAGGAGGCAAGGCAAAATTGCTATTGCTGTAGCGTCGTCGGGAATCGCTGCCACACTGCTTCCGAGTGGCAAGACAGCACATGCCATGTTTAGAGAGCGCCGAAACGCCTGTTTGTGGTGTGTCACGTAACAGCAATAGGAAGGCAGTTGAGGCCGTGGACAGAACCCTGCAGGACATCCGCAGGAACGAACATTTGATGGGTGGTGTCACAGTTCTGTTCAGTGGTGATTTTCGGCAAACGCTTCTCGTGGTGACGCGGGGATCGAGGCCTGACGAGGTGAATGCTTCGTTGAAACGATCTTCGTTGTGGTCACGACTTCGTACGCTGCGCTTGACCATTAATATGAGAGCTCGGCTCGGTGGCAATGCACGTGCTCAAGAATTCTCCGATGTCCTTCTAAGTCTTGGCGAAGGCACTCTACCAGAAGAGAGAGCTGGACAGGTGGTGCTTCCAGTCTCTCGGTAGAGTGGTATCCAGCTTAGAAGAACTCATTCGCTGTGTGTACGGGGACATCAGTCGTATACCGCACCAGCAGAATTCTCGGTTGTGTGAACAGGTAATTTTGATGCCCAAAAATTATCAGGCTGCAGCAATTAACGAATACATTCTCTCGGAAATTGAGGGGAATGAAGTGGTCTACACCTCGATAAACACTGTTGTCGAGCAAGATGACGCCACACATTATCCCGTGGAATTTCTGAACTCCCTGTCAGCAAGTGGACTTCCAGCGCATACCATCAAGCTGAAGGTCGGTGTTCCGATTATGCTTCTTCGGAACCTATCTCCTTCGAAGTTGTGTAACGGGACCCGCCTTAAGTCATATCGCTCCACAGACACACCATTGAGGCGGAAGTTCTTACATAATAAATGAACTCAGCAGGATTCCCATATAAAGTTCTCTTCACTTGCTTCGCTTGCAAAAACAAACTTATATTTTAATGTTATTTTAAATTTGTTTACTCATAATGCTATAGCGACACTGGCATCTTAAGTATTTTTGGTGCTGTAGAGCCTTCACGCAGACGACGTCGCGGGCAGCAGCTAGTTTACTATAAGTTCACAGCATGCTAAATAACTTATAAACTAAACCCCACAAAATCGTAGTAATGGTTTGACTGTGGAGTCTGACGAGTCTTTATAAACCAGAAAAAAAATCCTTTTTTTTTATTAATTTGTTCATCGCAGTTCGCCATTACCTAACAATCATGTTCAGAATTTGTCCAAATCATAAGTTAGATAAATACCTGATTGGAGTCCGTATAAAATATACACTGTGACTACGAAAGAGCGGCATTGAACTTGAACTTGAAAGAAAAATAGTGGCCCTAACTGCTGCCTTACCGCTTCTTCCTGATGATGAGGTATTACAAGAATTTGAATGTATAAAAGCAGAAAGTGAACAATTGAAGCAAATGGAAAAGTTCATAGGCTATATCGAAACGTTTTGGTTTAAAATTCATTCACCTAAAATATTAAGTGTGTACGCCATCGCACAACAAATGTTTTGGAATTTTTTCATTCTAAAATAAATAAATTACTAAACAAGAACACCAAAATGTTAATGCAATTACTGAATATGTTGCAAGAATATACATAGGACAAAGACGATTCCTAAAACACGGCGAAATAACCAAAAACTTAATGACGATTTTATAACTTTAATGTACAAATGCAAGAAAACAGAGAAACAAACAAAACAAACAGAGAAACAACAAAACACACACAGAGAAATATCAGCAGACATTATTTTTATTTGTAATAAACTATCATTAACCACAAAACTATTTTCTCAGAGGTCTAGTTTTAGACCCACCATACCACCAGGGGTATGTCCATTGGTATGGTGGGTCCGCAACATGTTTTTAATAAAGTCGATTCACTCTAAGCCTTCTGTAACATTTTCAGTGACTTCGAACACGAAATTCTATTGGCGCTGCAAAATATAAGACAAACTCTTTTTTCGATATTTTTATTTATTTATTTAATACTTCAAACACATAAATGTATGTTTATGTTTTTGTCCACTAAGAAATTCGCAATACACACTAGATATCATCTAACTAAAAAAAGTACTATAAAAGCATATATAGCAGATTAAATATCTAAATGACAGATGAAATTCAAGCTCCACGCCCAAATGGAAATCAGTTGTGCAAATCTAACAACAACAAAAAAAAAAATTAAACAAAAACATTAATTTGAAACTTTTGACTGAATGTACATTTCAGAAAACTACACATTGCCAGCTAATTGTACTTACCTCATATCGGTGTATGGGCTCAACCGCCATCCATCGTGGGGAGCTGATGCAGAACTGTTCAAACCGGAGCGATGGCTGGACCCTGCCACCTTGCCTGAGAAACCTAGCGCGTTTGCTAGCTTTAGTCTGGGCAGGCGAAACTGTATTGGTAAGGCAACGTTTAATTTATTTTATAACATTAACTGTAACTTCACTTTAAAATCAAATTCCGAGAGGTATCTTTTAGATTCTTTTTTTCCTTACGCGGGCCTTACACCTGCAATAACATCGTGAAATATTTTTATTGTGCAAATAATATTCAATCACTCCTTGCACACAAATGATCAATCATATTGACGGAACAACATTGACACCAATGCAACGCGTCAATGTATTCGCGTGAGCAAGACTTGCCTAATTTTCCGTGAGTATGTCAGACCA
The DNA here is from genome assembly GCA_949316385.1 of Globia sparganii. NCBI lineage: Eukaryota > Metazoa > Arthropoda > Insecta > Lepidoptera > Noctuidae > Globia > Globia sparganii. The sequence continues at coordinate 8,228,029 of OX438675.1, read as the reverse complement.
AGATTTGGCTGCAACTATCGTGTTGTTGCTTGTGGCAAAACGTAAAAAAAGGTCTCTGATTGAAAGAGTGGTATAAGAAAAAGGAGAAATATACTTACTGGCGATAATTGAATGTAGTCCTTGTCACACCTGAAAAATAAACTAAAAAATATTGCGTGATACTAATACTACACGGTGCAATGAAAAAATATCACACTTATACTATACAGGCGAAAGATTGCGAGTATGTGTGTGTGTGTGTGTGTTTATGTGTTTGTTACTTCTTCACGCTCAAACGGCGGGACCAATTTTGATAAAATTTTGTATAGAGGTAGCTGACACTGGATTAACATATAGGCTACGTTTTATTCCGATGTTCGCACGGGATCGACACTTTTATGCGAATGAAACTGCAGGGCGCTGCTAGTTGTGCAATATACTAATTGATCGAGCCGTCAATGATATTGCAATAAATTTAATTGGTTCAAAGAGAATAACAGTTTCTCGTAGTAAAAATTGGAATATGTTTTTCTTTTATATAAAAATATAATATCTTCCATTACAGGTAAATTATATGGAATGATAGCGGTCAAGACAACTCTGGCGTACATTTTGAGGCGATATCGTATCAAAAGTGATATCGAAAAGCTAGTGATTCGATGCGATTTATTCATGAAACCAGTTGCTGGACATCAAATAAGTCTGGAATTAAGAAATTAATCATTTTATTATTGTATAAGTAATTGGTAACAGAAAACAATTATAAAGAAGATTCAATGCAATGGACAAAACTTGCCTTGCCGTAGGTAAATTATCAAATTTTGTAACTAACATACTAATGATAAACTGTTTGTTGTCCTTAAATAAATAAATACATAAATGATGGATCTTATTGTCTCAACAGACAACGATTAAACGATGACTAAAAATACAATAAAAAAGAACAACTTAACTTTCAAAATAAACTAATACCAAATTTTAATAAATCTTCATTAAAATTAATACGTGATAATGAAAGGAGTATCCGAAAAAGAGGATTTAATAAAGGCCAGGAAGATCAATCTTGCAAAACGCCGGGCAGATAGGTACCCCGCCCGCATTTCGCGCCACAATCTGGGCGCGTTTCTAATTGTATTATTAAGGCGATGGCTTACAATAACTCAAATTAATAGCAGCCGCTAATCTCTGTGATTTATGTAGGCTCTTGTACAAAAAGGTTTAAACGGCAAAGAGAAATCAGTGGTCGGTTGCGTTTAACTGTCTGTATTTTAAAGACAAAATTTAACATTAGTTACTCAATATTAACTACTAGCAAACCGCCCTGTACCCTAGTTGTGTAACACACTATCAGTCTCAATCTGAATCATTTTCAAGGGTATTGCTAATCCTTTGCCTCATATGTTCGAAAAATTTCCTGTCTGCTCGACAGCGTAAATAACGCAATGAATGTTATTGAACTGTCAAAATGAAAGCTATTTATATTGATAGTGTGTTACGCAATTACCTCGCTGCTACACACGGTTTTCACGACTAGACAATACATCGAGATACCTATATTATATGATGTAAGTTTAATAATAATGTATTATACACTTAGACCTTCCGGAAAAACGTGAAAACCGTATAAAAATCCGATGCGTTTGGAAGACAAACGCGATTATACAGACCGACACATAAAACCGACATTTAAAATATGTATAGATGCCTAATGCCTACCATAATTTGTCAATGTGGGCGTTAAAGCAAGATGACAGTCAGTTATAACGCATAGGGCATAAAATCGCTAGATACTTCGTATGATTCTATAAAATATAGAACTGCAATAAGAGTAGTTATGGGAACCTTCCGAAAAAAAAAGGATAAATATGAAGATATTTGATCTTCATATTTATCCTTTTTTTTGAGAATGGGAAATCATCAAATGACCCCTCCCGCTCTGGGTGGAGCAGAAGGGAGTGTCAGACTCTTACTGACTAAAACCCACCCGTGTTCCTTCATTAGCCCTTTGTGTTCCGGGGCAGCGGTAACCCTTTCGGACAATCCCGCTGCTTCATATTTGTCCTGGATTTGTATTTTTGTGACTTGAAGTGAACATAAATACGTTATTATTATTACTTTTTCAAAAATTAAAGCGATGAAACGATGGATGGACTGTGTGAATGATGATAATATGTTTAGAAAGGGAGTGACTACCGAGATGACGACTAATAGAAAAAAGTATGGAAGAAAAGGACATGTTGCATTGACACCAAATACCTAAATTGGAATAAGGGCAGGAGAATGACGAATGATGATACTATACCTACTACTTTCGCTCTGAGTATATCACTAGTGACTGTAGCATTTTCATATTGAATCTTACTATCATCAACAAAGTGAACAATATCGATTGCATAATTAGTACCTTCTTTCTTCTCGCAAATAACTTCTAAGAAGAGTTTTTAGGCGGCGCGCGGCGTAAATGAAGCTAACCCAAGATCGCAGCATGTTCTACGTTATCTGCAAGTGATTGATGGATCGGACGAACCGGGATCTATGGGCAACTAGATAGCGCATTATTCCATTTATTTTGTGGAGTTATTACTTAACGTAGCCGAATAAAATACGGGTGGAGCCAAAGGCATCGACGCAATACAGCTACTTTCCTTAATGCCGTATAGAGTAAAAGCATGAGCCACAACACAATGCATCACGAACTTCAGAATTCTGGTTTCGGTAGTAGCTTCTGAAATGTGAGTGGACAATGCTTTTGGTGTGGCATTTCAAGCAAGATTATAAAGGAAATTTAGTTGTACTAAAACCTGATTTCAAAGCTGATGAGGGTGCGTCTCATAACGTATAAACTCATTTGGTCTAATTTCATTTTATTATCGTTCATAAGATATAATCAACGTGAGATTTACCAACTGTTGATATAATTTCTTTACATATAACATTTATTAATTCTAAAACTTAATTAGTATAACGTTGTTTGATATAACGTTTATGTAATCGAAAATCATTTGGTCTAACGTTTCATTTAAACAAAAAACGTTATTATGGTTAACACCCCGACTTAGAGTACCCCGACTCGGATAGGTTAGGTTAGAAGGCTAAGGCGGGAGCGAAGCGGAGCGGAGCTCCCGCCTTAGCCTTCGTGGTTATTTTTTTTAAACCACCCAGAAATAGGAGCCCCGCTTCGCGGGGCTCCGTCGACCTATCTTAGCACAGGTGATAAGCAGTTACTAGTTATGTTTAATATTTACATAAGCTACTATTACCTGTAACTACGATAGAACTTACAAAGAATAGAAAATAATACTAAATAAACTAACAAGTGTCTATGCAAATTTGCTTTGTGTTTTTAAGCAGGCGTTTTCATATTATTAGACTTAAATAAACCAAATAAATTTTATATCTTTTGAGTGGTATGTCAAACGATTTTATATTTAATGTATGTTATGCTTATAAAAAGTAGTTATTTTAAAATTATATCAATCGTTCTTTATATTAACTAAAAGCTATAGGTATTAAATAAAATTATAGGTTCCGTTGTTATGTTGTTAATACATATTAGAGACTTTGTTGTTATATCATCTATTACTTACCCGACAATAGACCTAATTACACGGGGTTTCAGAAGCTGATGGTTAATCACCAATATTTTGTTTTTTTACAACAAAATCTGATGTCTGAATCATCAGTAACTTTCACTATTGAGATTAGGATGTTCGTGTGTGTGGCGGTGTGTGGGAGAGAGGGTAATTGGCACGTTTCGATTGTTTGCCAGATTTTGTTTCGTGCGTGTCAATTGTGTCACAGTTGACGATGACGCCTACATTTTCATACAAAATGAATCTAAGTGCATAGCTTGGCCTACGTAGATTAGCCGCGGGCCGCTTTTATGCCTCTCCCAGTTCATATTTATCTGCGGGTAAAGACGAATATCACACTATATGATTGATGGAATTGGGACCTACTAAAAATGGATAAAATTCGCGTTAGGGATACTAAGTAAGCGGGGAGGGAGGCCGATGGCCTCAAGCTTGGCAAGGGGAATTAATTTGCATATTATCTTCTTGCACACACTTGATTTCTTTTTTTGTCTTTTGAAGATTACATTTATATTTTAGTTATATTAAGCTTTGTGTTAAGGAAATGCAAATCTGTTTTAGTGGCATTTTTTATGGTTTGCTAATCAACTCAGATGAAAGTACTACGAATTTTATATCTAAACAGGACAAAGGAAACACTAATCAAAATCCTGATAATTTAAAATACCGACATCATCTCCGTAATCTCTTACTTTTAAAGCCGATCAAGTGCGAGTCAGCCTCGCGCACCGAGGGTTCCGTACAGAGTAGGAATGTAACTACTTTACGGTATTCGGATTTTTTCCTTTACTTTTACTACATGACCTTGCTTCTAGCCAATTTTCATGATTCTTGGTCAACGGGAAGTACCCTATACATTTAGATTCCCTTGACAGTGTCGAAATATACGTTTTTTGCGGCATAAACGGCCGTATCTTTTTTTTACGTTTACTTAGAAATTTGATTTTTTTTCACAGCTTCAAGGGACCGCAAATTTGAGTATATGATTTTAATTTCAACTCAATACCTCCATGCGCTCCCGAGATAAAGGGTCTTGACAGACAGATGGACGGACAACAAAGTGATCTTATAAGGGATAATATCCGTTTTTTTCCTTTAGAGGTACGGAACCCTAACAATGTGTAACTTTCATAGTCATCATACTATAAACAAAATACATTGCCGGTAATAAATCTATAGGTAAGCCGTAAGCATAAGTATGCTAATGTGAATCGTAAAAAATCCATGGTAAAATTATTTTCAAATGGGAGTTGGTCGGACAACCGCTGAGCAGTCTTCACATTATGAGTACCTTCAGGACGGTGTCGCCGAGGTTGGCCGAGAATGCGGTGGCAAGATGACCTCAACGCGTACCGCGCGAGGGCTGGTTCAAGGTGGTGCGGGAAAAGAGTTCCTGAAAGGACTTCGACTTGGACTTTGCCCAGCAATGGGACAGAATGAGCTAAATAAAAAAAAAAAAAAACAAGTTTTCTATAGTATGTGGCATGAACTGCAACCGAGCATTGGTGAGTATCGAAAGAAAGAGAAAGAAAAAAGTATTTATTGCGACTCGTACAGGAGGATCACAAACTAAATTAAACACAGTCTAAATTAAAATACTAAAATAAAAACTAAAAAAAATAAAAAAGTAACAAAAAGAAAAATGAAACAAAAAGTCCTATACGAGGCCAATAGGCTCCTATCTCAGCATGATGCTGCGATATTTAAAAATAAATATCGCAGCGCTGGTATTCTGATAGGGCCCGCTGTGGTGTCACGGGCAGTTACGGAAATAAAAAAATAATAAAAGAAATACAAAAATAAATAAATAACATAGATTACGTAAAATCGCCAACCTTATTCAGTCACTTGAAAGAAAAACCTGGAAGCAAAACCATAAAAATATCACGCATAAATTGAACACATACCTACCACAAGAGGTACGCCTATCTACTCCAATTTATGACGGAGAATTAACCAATGATTCCGGACAATACTAGAAAAAGCCGGAAAGATCCCAGTATTGAATGAAAAGAGCAAATTTACAAGGTCTTATAAGAATTATATGATCCCATTGGGGCGGCTGGGGTATAAAAATCAAGGGCCCACACAATGTAAGTGCTTTGGCGTCCATTCGTGGGTAACGAGCTCTACATTCAATTGTAAGCTAATCCTGTAAATATAGGAAGAAATTTTGAAGGCAATTTGATGGTGTACGGATTTATTTAAGTGTTCCAAGTTGATACCTATATTTTGTATTTCTTTTACAACTGATGTTGGCTTATGACATTTTTCTTTCTCTCTAGGTAAGTATTTGAAGAGGTTTTAGTCAGTAATGGAACAACCTTCATCTAAGAGTATGTTGTGGAAATGACAGATCGCTACGTACCTATCTGGCAAAGAGTAGAAGAGTAAATTATTAATTATTATTCTTTTTCGCTTTCATATCTAGTTACTAGCCCACGATTTCGCCCGCGTGAAATATCTTGTTCCCCCGACATCCCGTCGCATCGCATCGCGTGCCCGTGCTCTTACTTCGTTTTCGCTTGGCGTTCTTTCGGATTTTTTCTTTTTGTTTGGCTCCTAAGGGTCCTAGCCTGATGTTAAATAAGAAGCATAAAGCCTTCCTCAAGAATTAGGCTTTCAAATGCAAAAATAATTTTTCCAATTCGACTGGTTGTTCCAGAGATTAGTGCGTTCAAATAAACTAAGTCTTCAGATTTATTATTAGTAGTAGATGCTAATGCATATAAGTAGCTATGAAGGCGAAAATTAATGAATATAATACGTAAACTAAATGGGTAAGCCATGATAATGAAAGATTTAACTTTTGAGATACTTCCGAAACTATCAAGGAGCGCCTAAAACTTTAGCTCCCGAAAATGTTGTAAAAACTCTTGCTGATGAAATATGTTTAAGTTTTAAACACTTACAATCTACAACTATCTAGGTAAACAGTTTTCGTTAATTTCATTATTTATAGCCACTAACTAAACCGCTAAAATTAATATAAGTAGAAAGAAAAAACTTAAAATATCTACGCGTTCCTTAAACTTGGTTAGAAATTAAATATGATTGTAATTCGTGAATGACGAAACACACAATATGAAAGAGTGACATTAAGTTCAAAAGATTTTTTTAAAATTATTTTCAAGGTAACCCTTCGTACGGTTCTTAAAGTTGCTTTAACAGGATTTTAAAATTGATGTTTGATAATGAACAGGTCTAACAGAGAAGTTTAAACCCTCTTAAATTAGCTTTCATACTTCTGATAGCGCAGAGATGTCAGTATTAAGGAAGGGGCCCGTAAGGGCCGAAGCCTGCCGGGGCAGCGGGATTGTCCGAAAGGGTTTCCGCTGCCCCGGAACATAAAGGGCTAACTAAGGAAGGAACACGGGTGGGTTTTAGTCAGTAAGAGTCTGACACTCCCTTCTGCTCCACCCTGAGCGAGAGGGGTCATTTGATGATTTCCCATCTACAAAAAAAAAGGATTGTAATACATTAATGGCTTGGTTAAGTCAAACTGTGATCAACTGCGCGCGAGCCAAGCGAGCGCCACTTCCACTTCCGATTTCTTATTGTTTAATTCCGATTTATTAACTGCCCACACGTAACACTGCTTATTATTTATTAAAATTATTGATTTCAAATGTTGTAATGACAAATTTTTATTTAGCTTACTGCACAGTTTTTACTTTCGAATTTGTTATTTCAATTTACCATACCAACTTTTAATTTACCTCTACAATAAACTACTGCAATTATACACGTGGTGGTTGGTTGGGGAAGCCATCCAAACAAAACCTGCCTTAGATGTTTTGTAATCTTTGCCTTAGAATCCGATGCAAAGATTTAAGTCGATTAACTGGGTTTTTCGAACACTGCACGTCCACAAATTAAGTTGAAACTAAATTGAACCACGTTTATCTTAAAAAATCTCAAAATAAACGTGTTTTCAGCAAATATACAGGGTGTTAATTCAGCAAAGTTAAGACTCAGGCAATCAGACGGGTTTGTAGAGTGATTAGGGTTGACACTTCTGCAAAAAGCTGCAACGGCTCAGTCTTCAAAGGGCCCTTTCAGACATGGCCTGCATTGTTTGACTCGTACATCTTAATAATATAATGTTTGGACTTTTAAAAAGACCATGAGAAGACGGACAAAATAAACTCAGGTAAGTTTGTTCTGTCCGTTTTTTTCAGGGATTAGTCAGAACGGAACTACCAGTGCCGCAGTTTCTTAGAATATCTATTTACAGAAATATATTTAATTTAATTAATATTTCATTTCACTTTTACATATCAGGAAATAATATATTCAAACATATTGAGAATGTTATAAAGAGAAACTTTCATTTGATTACTAGGAATGCACAGGAAAAAGCCTATAATTTATTACATTTGTAACATTGTTATATACTGCGGTCAACGGGACCCTATTACTAAGCCTGCGCTGTCCAGCCGTCCGTCTGTCTGTCTATCAGCTGACTGTCAGTATTTTACATGGAGCGACTGCCTATCTGACCTCCACAACCCTTAAACTGGGTAATATGATACCCCTTGGTAAGACTGGTTGTCAGAATTCCGGGCTTCTGACCACCCGTAACTAACCGAACCGAACCGAACTGAACCGTAATAGGTAGACAGTTAAAATTTTCACAGAGTGTGTATTTCTATTGGCGCTACAATAACAATTAATAAAAATAAAGTTAAGCAGTTAATGGACACAGCATACAAGAAAAAAATTTTTTTCAACGTTTTTTGCCTTGTATTTGTACCCTTCGTGTTCAGAACAAAATTGTTCGCTAAAGATAGAAAAAAGAAATGGCCGAGTAGGTACGAATCGAACTCGCACTTTTTTCTATCTTTTACAACAGCGTCCGTCTACTTTCCTGGACCATGGCTGATATTTCTGGATTAACAACAGGGGAACTCTGCACGACAGCACTAATATACAATAGGTAACCAATAAAAAGGCTATAGAAAAATAAAATCATAATCACCAAGTTTCCTATGTCTCCTGTGAACCGATATTCAATCAAAACGCACAACCCTCTTTAGAATCACAAAGTCGGCTATGAAACTGGTGGCAACCTTGCAAGTAATCGAAAACCAACTTGACGACGACTGGATGGAAAGTTTTTCTTTTCAGTGGAGATAAGTTAAATTGATATTTCGTCGTGGAGTTAAAGCGATTTCTTAAAAATCCCCATTCTTTTGTTGTCAGCTAATGCAATTTGTTGAATACGACTCTTATGTTCAGGTGAGTTTTGATATGGGAAGTTAGTTCTGGAAGATTTTTCAAGGGCTCAGATTGTAGAAGATTTTTTGAGGAAGTGTGAAAGTATTTTTTCTGGTGTTGTGTTCATTATTTTCGATAGTTTATAATGTACGAAGATTAAGCAGTCAGTAGTAGCCGTGACAGAGTGGATGCTAAATTCTGACATTAAAACTGGAGACGGAGTGGCGTTACGTCCGCCAAGCGTAGTGTCCGTTTATGGCTCTATTGTATTCTTGAAGGTGATTTTTTCTTTTTACCTAAAAGTACACTCAACGCCAAAAGTGCTTGTGATTAGAAGAAAAATCACACCGATCAAGTTAATCCTGATTAGTCTGCTTGCCTAGTCTTCAAAATGTTAATTTGGTTTGTGTGTTATTTTTTGTAATAACAAGCGCTTCTAGCGTTGAGTGTACTTTTAGGTAGAACACCTGTAACGCGACTTATCCGAGAAAAAATCGCCTTCAAGAACACAATTATCTTCATCATCATCATTTCAGCCGACAGACGTCCACTGCTGGACATGGGCGTCCCCCAAGCACCACTTCGACCGGTTTTGTGCTTCTCGCATCCAACGGGTTCCTGCGGCCTTCACAAGGTCGTCGGTCCACCTTGTGGGAGGCCTTCCAACACTACGTATTTCGGTACGCGGAACACAATATAGGGCCTTAAACGGACGTAATGCGACTCCCTCAAACTGGATTCCCCAGCTATATAGTTACATGACGCCAATAAGAATAAATTATCAATAATATCGTCGACCGTAGGTTCAATTGAGGTAAGGGACATTGGGTATCTTGTCCCTTACCTCAATTGAACCTACGGTCGACGATATTTTGTCCCACAACAATAACTGCTTTCCATTACATACAATACTAATTAATCAAATCACGATTAATAATAGCTATTAGGTACACTGTACGAGATACCGTGCCACTGAATGAAATACCGTACTAGTGCACTCCTCTCAACATAGATGGCGTTGCCTACACTGTTTAAACCAACTCTGGATATTATAAAGTTCTTCAGTATTTGGAAAATATATTTAAAGGCTTCGCATTAGGTAGTCGAGCGAGAAACTCGTTTTTAGGGTAACTTTCTTGGATCGCCAAATAAAACCGACCTAAATCATTTTGCAGCAAAGAGGATTACACGGATTTTCTGTCCGAAAAAGTGATCCGCGAAAATCATTCTCATAAAAAGGAGTAATGTTTTAATCTATAATTTTAATATTTTTTGCCGCTAAAAATTAGATGCTTCGTTAACAGTTGTTGTTGTTGGGTAAGCTTAGATGGAAAGCTTAACAAAATATTTGATAATTTTGAATACATCCTCCTGTGATCAAAATTATTGCAGCATTCAGAGCTCCATTGCCAAGGGACCTGACCTGCTTCAAAGTCTCACAAAGTTGCAAACTTATAAAACGAGGTAAGATCTGAATTTCAAATAAATATTACATTTTTATAAATTTGCCACAGGAAAAGAAAAAAGAAAAGAAAAAAAGAAACAAACAAACAAAAAAGAAAAGAAAAGATTAGAAACTTATTTTGTGAATGGCTCAAATTATTTCAGCTGCTTGTGAGTATTGATGCAGAGGGTAAATTATTACCTATTTACAGAGAATTCAAACTGAACAGATGAGATGAATACGACAGTCGTATCTGCACGTCGATTGCTTCATAATTCATAGCTTTTTTTATACCTTCAATTGTACATCTGACTTCCTTCTAATATATATTACATATCATACTAATATACTATTAGTCCTACTAATATTATAAACGCGAAAATTTGTGAGGATGGATGGATGGATGGATGTTTGTTACTCTTTCACACTTTAGGCCAAAGAATCAACATTGCCATCGCCAAGCGGTTGGTCGAATCTTCACGTGACCAGAGTTCTGGCCTATTTTAGGCCAATATTGTAGAATTGTCAAAATGATAGCATGGGATTGTGACCAGCCGCAAAATTGTCGTTGTTCTGAAAGCAAAAAAATAAAAGATTAATGTATTCACTAAGATTCTCACATACAACTAATAAAAAAAACCGGTCAAGTGCAAGTCGGAGTCGCGCACCGATGGTTCCGTATAAATTTGTACCTAATAGTTTATCACGGGTTTTTTTTACAATGTAACTACAAATTTACGGTTTTCGGATTTTTCTCTTTACTTGTGCTACATGATATTACTTCTTGCCAAATTTCATGATTCTAAGTCAACGAGAAATTTTGATTCCGGAACATAAACGCCAGTATCTTGATTGCGTTGACTTAGAAGTTTGATTTTTTCACTGCTTCAAGAGATTACAACCCTGAATATTTTATCTTTTGATTTAACTTGATAACTCCACGCGTTCCTGAGAAAAAGGCTTGAAAGACGGATAGATAGACGGACGACGAAGTGATCTTATAAGGGTTCCGTTTTCCTTTTGAGGTACGGAACCCTAAAAATACTTATGCAGAAGCATATGAACACAGACTTCATCATCACATGAATGTCGAGGCAATCCGTCTCCTAGACATCACTGAGCTGGTGGAAAGACTTAAAAGGGCCCTACCTGCTTACCTTTAGAGTTAGTTTAGTGTAGTGTGTAAGTTTTAGTTTAGTAGCTTAACACTTGCTGACTATATCACCAACTGTGGTACTATATACAGGGAAAAGAAAACTAACCAGCTCAAACAAAGTTTCCTTTTATATGTAAGTACTCAATTCATTCGTTCTCGTTTCTATTCATTTTTTTTATTAAATGGTAAGCAAAGCCAATATCGATCTTCTGCTAATGTGTAAAGTAAATTGGAAAAACAAGTGTGCATAAAAAAATAAAAAACAAATTATAAAGAAAAACAACAACTGAAAGCATATGTAAAATTCTGCGATTCAAAACCAAAATCAAAAGTCAAACTAGGCTGATTATTCAAACTAGACTGAGAATCAGCACTTTTCGAACGTCAAAATTACAAAAGACAGTCCCCCCAAAACGCCCGCCCTTCACCACTTCCTAGTGCTTTCGCTGGGGAGAAGAAGTGGCGCAACAAACTCCCCAGCAGCACAGCTGTCTGTTCAGTCATAAAATACTTGATTGTATACAATACTAGGTATGCAAAGTAATTGACGTTACAGGACACAGAACATTAAAATAAATTATTTGCCATAATTATGTCAACTTGATTGATACAGTTGAACACATTGTAGACTTTGTTGGCTTAATACGCGACTGAAACACTTTTGTTTAAGACCTCTTTATCCAGCTGCATAAAATAAAGTCTTAGGTATTTCACCCCATAATGAACATTGAAACGACTTAGCAAATCATTTAGGTCGTCAAACCGAGCAAGTTCTCCACTATTTATTTAGATACACTTTCGCCCTTCCAAAGGATTATCCAAAACGTACTTTTGTACATTAATGAGTTAGAAAAGTTTGGAAGCTCTACGTGGCTTGTTTACGGGTATTGTTAACGCCTCTGATTAGATTTGAGAGGGAAGTTTTGGGAAGTGTGAAGGGAATGAACTAAATTCCAGCCCTTTTTTAAGTTGTCCTAATCTTTAAGATCTGGATATTCTAGAGTCTGGATATTTTATAATTACTGTTATCTTAGCTAGTTTCAAGTCTTTGTTTGCCAGAATTTGGATAATTTCAAAAAATAAGTATTTAGTTTTAGGTTATTTAAATCAAAAAAATCAAAATCATTGTCATTTTCTTTTAGATCGAATAAGGTACTTAACAGTATTGTATGAATAGCAAATTGAGTTAGGTTTTATCTTGAAAGCATAAGATCGCTTGATACTAACATTTTGCTAATGGAATTGGAATACTAGGAATTTAGGTTACTTTCAAGATTTTAAGGAGCCCCGCTTTTAGGTACGGTGCTTTTAAGGTGGAATGCTTAAAAAGAACGTTGAAAGATAATGAGAAAGATACGCATGTACTAAGTTCATGCGTACTTAGAAAGTACCTACGCCAGATGCTTGATTGACTCTTCAAGTGATCAGAGGACTGGCGTATTTTTCGGCCAAAAAATCAGCATTGTTGTTCATTGTGGCAATGCTGCTAAGTTTTTGAGCACTTTTCCTGTTGACAGTTTATCATTAACAACGATCATAAAAATTTTGTGATTTGTAAAAGAAGAACGACAGAATTGCAATAGAGTTTTATACAAAAATAAAACCTCTAAAATATCGCTTGGAAAAGAAAGGTGTAGAACAAATGATCGCTTCAAAGCAACCCAAAGCAAAGGTTATCTTTATCAAATTAAATGTAACTAATGAGGGCAATTGGGAATGACTTATCGTTAGGAAACCTGCTGTAAATCACGTCGCCGTAAGATAAACTAAGTAGGTACCGTGTTCCAAGGGCTGAATTTTACCTTGGCCAGAGGCTAAACATTGCCATACAACGTGGTAATGCCGCCAGTCTCTTGGGTACATTACCTATCGACAGCGATGCGGATGAATTTTTCGACGCTATATTTTAGTTTGTGAATATGTAGTTTTAAGTTAGGATATAATTTTGTTATTTTTATTAATTAATTAGGTATAAGTTGTTATTTACGTACATATAGTTTTAATTCTGAATAGTAGATACCTAAATACGCTACCCTCCCACTTACGTCGACTATCGAAAATCCACAAACGGTCGGGACCGACGGCTCAAAGTGTTTTCTGAGCCACGGAAGGGCCTCGGTTTGTTGCCTACATACCTATCGGCTGCAATAAGCGTAGACTATGAACAATGTACTAGTGTGGCTGGTTTAGCCATGAATCATATTGCATTAAAAACAATAATAACGTACAGTTGCCAGACGTGGTTTTTAAAGAAAGAAGCCGAAAGTATACTAGCCATCTGCCAAATAAAAATGGAACGAAGCATGCTGGAGATAAAACAGAAAGAAAGGATTTATAATAAAACTATTAGACAAAATTAGTTGACGTCGTCAAAAGAATATGGCTACACAGGTGGAGTTGGTTATGTCTGCAGATTAGAAAATAGTCGATGCACCAAAAAAAAAACTGAACATAAGCAAGAGATCAAATCAGAAGTAGAGGCCGGCCAAGGAAAATGTGGGAAGACATATATTTTGGAAGAAGTGAGAACCAGGACGGATGACTGAAGCTGAGGATAGGAATCAATTGAAGGAAATTGGGGAGGCCTAAGACAAAGAGGAGACTACTGTGGAGAGGCGTGAGCTACACTATTATACACCGTGTTCCGGACGATATACATAAACTTCAACCAGATGTTCAGACCATGGAATTAAGCATTTTTCATTATGAACACATTAATGAATTCTTAGTTTTTGTTAATTTTCATACAAACTAAATAAGTACCTTGACGTAAATCACCCGATATACATGTATGCCACTTTAATCATAAGATTTGGCGGGCTGAAACTTGTCAAAACTAAGTTAAGACCCTTTCTTACTGCAAAGCTCAATTCAATTTCATTAAATGAAACTACAAATACCTTTGTAACGAAGCCTTTTTAAGTACTAACTACTTACATCTTTTCTTAGATTAGATTTGTAAAAGCTATAGAAGCGTTTGCCAAAATTTATGGACAACGTGAAGACCACGGTGTATATCATGTTGGTAAAAATTTTAAAAGTAGTAATAAAGGCTTCTTATTTATACAATAGTGAGAATTAATTCAGTATGACCGGCGCTCGTAAGTTAAGGCTGCCTCCAACATTTTTGCGTGGCTAATCTTTTCACCACAGTATTAGCTATTCTCGTATAGCGGACGTCAAAACGTGAAAAGAAGATTAATGTTGGGAATAAGGAAACTCGAGACGGATTTGATGTGAAGCCGCAAATTCGAGTGTTGGAGCACTACTTTGAATAACGTAGAATAACATCTCGCTGGTGTTATAAGCTGTAGGCAGTGCGTTATAATGCTTTCTTATCATTTGATTTTATTTATTACAACTTTAAGCACAAGTAGAAATAATCGTTTTTTGTTTCATGAGTTTTTTAATTTTAATTTAATGGGATGTAGGCCATTAAAATAAATTAAGCACAAATCGTCTCTCCGCATTAAAAGTGTACTATCGCAAAATAAAAAAAAAACGAAATTGAGTTAAGTTATACAACATCATCATCTGACTAGCCTTTTCCCAACTATGTTGGAGTTGGCTTCCAGTCTAACCGGATGCAGCTGAATACCAGTATTTTACATGGAGCGATACCTGACCTCCACAACTCAGTTAGGTACTGGGTAAATACGATACCCTTTGGTAAGACTGGTTGTCAGACATTTGGCCTACTGACGACCCGCAACGACTGTCAAAGATCCACGAATGACAGCCGGGACCAACGGCTTAACGTGCTTTCCGAGGCACGGAGGGGTCTCGGTATGTAAAGATGGTCACCCATCCACAGACCAACCGCGGCAAGCGTAGCTTAACCTGATCGATCGACCTGTGCGGCTGTTATTATTTAGCCCTCTAATTGAGTTAAGTATACATAAATGTCTTCACTTAAAAATATTATTGACAAAAGAACGTAGCGTAGTTCGACAAATCCCCGCTAGATGGTACATTAGTTAGTTTTAAATTGGTGTAAGTTTATTAATCTTTAATCCGTACTCCTGTAAAATTAGTAAATTCTGAGATTATACACTTTTAATGCGAGAAGACGAAATGCAAACTTCTGGCTACTACTGAGGGTTTTCTAATTGAAAAACTCATAGCAGTTTAGGTACCCGGACATCATCATCATCGAGCGACTTCTAGACGAACGAGGCAGTTAGAATTTGAAACTGAATGATTATTTATGTTCAAGTTGGTACCTATAGTTAAGTAGTTTATAGACCATATCAAAATTGGTGGAGTGTCTTAAGTGCCCGTTCTCCTGCACCTCAGATGACATAAAGAATGCTACTGATACCGCAATCAATGTAGGCGCCTACTAGGCTCAAACTATATAAAAAAAAAGAAAACAACGAGGAAGAGTACCATCGACACGATAAGAAAAAGTAGTTTATATCCAAAAAAATCTATACTTATAATAAATCTGTAGAGAGGTCAATTCTGTACATGAAATATATTTCCAAAATAACTATCAGCGGGTGATTAGTGATCGATACTGACGCCAAAAATGCAATCAGTAAAATTTTTGTCTGTCTGTCTGTCTGTCTGTCTGTCTGTATGTTCGTTATAGAAACAAAAACCACTCGACGGATTTCAACGAAACTAGGTACAATTGTTCTTCATACTCCTGGGCAGGTTATAGTATACTTTTCATCACGCTACGATCAATAGGAGCAGAGCAGTGAAGGGAAATGTTGGGAAAACAGGATTACTTTTTAGGTGAAGTAGTAATAGGTTAGTAGTAGTTAGTTAGTAGTAGGTAAGTTTTGGTTAATTTATGTTCAGTTTTTTTTAATATTAAGTAGGTAAAAGCGTAGGTACTTTTATTAATTATAGGTATAGGTATTATTAATTATAGTAGTTATAGGTATTTAGTTTTAAGTGAAGTAGGTTTTATTATATATTATTTTATATATTAGACGTAGTTATATATTTTTAGTTATTCAAGCCCCAAGCGGACGCCGGCGTCCGCCCGCTATTGTCTTGAAAAACGCGTTGAATGAGAAATACGCGTTCTCAAGAATCGGCAGAAGAAAGAGCACATTAGTTAAACTCTATGAGAGTTAGTGCCTCAATTTCCGGAAGTCATTATTCCACGCGGACGAAGTCGCTGGCAAAAGCTAGTATTAAGAATATTAATGTACCTAATGTCGCTTTGAGAAATATTCGTCGATCTCTGAAAACAGACGTTTGTCCTGAACTCATATTATACTGAGCACTACTTTTGATGGACAGTTTGACATTATTTTGTATCCCTAAGGGTTGATTTTTCCATTGCCAATTAACTTTTATTCGAGGAATAAAATTGACGTTTGACAGTTTCTGTATGAAATAAATGTTAACATTTCAAAATTATTCTTCGAATAAAGTGATCAGATGTTTGAATAATCAGACCTAAATTGTAACGGACGCCGAGCATTGTACCTATAAGTTAAATTAAACACAGTTGTAAATAGGATAAGATAGTTATTAAGTTCATAATATTGTTTAACTTTGTTATAATAAGATAGAATAAGTATCACCAAAGTCTGAAATGTAAGTCCGAACTTGTAAACAGGTCGGAACCTGTCGAGAAAGGTTCCTACCTGCACGGGGCATCAGCCACAGAATTTAGTTTTATTGGGCCATTGAGAAATTGTAAAGAGTACCCCCTCCACTACTTGCGCCCTCTACTTTTGTAATAAAAACGAGCGCCTTTCACGGCAAAAATGTAGTCTACCGAAGAAGCTCGAAGAATAAACAAGTCTGAATACCTGCGAACAAGAAGTGTTTTATTTGAAGCGAACATACAGTCCACACAAGTACCAGTACTTTACAGTCTGGTCCTACGGAGCCGGATTCGAGGACGGAAGAACCTGCGAACTGAATTACACTGCAGCCAGCGCCGAACAACTCTGTGAAGTCAGCGTGTATCGTCATCAACGATCGAGATGGTGGTCACAAGAAGCCAGGGCGACCTCGCAGAGTTGGAAGAACAGAAGCGTGTCCAGGAACGAAGGGACGAGGAGCTGTTAGTGGCAGTACGTCGCCGGGAAGCGGAGCGAATAGAACGAGAGAGACTCCGCCGGCTGTCTCTAGACCCACCTGCATCACCACAAATCGAAACGATGATGGGGCCCACTACCATCGCGGACCTAGCGACTGCAGGGCCATCTTCGGAGCGACGTATAGCAAGATCGCCGCCACGTTCGGTGAGATCAACCACCAGCGCCACGACGCGGCTACGAATGGCCGAGCTTGAAGCGGCCGAGAAACTAGCCACTATTCGTCGCAAAGAATTAGAACTCGAAGCAGACTTAATAAGAAAAAGGTTAGCTGCCGAGGTCTCAGTGATCCGAGATGAAGAAAGTGATCACGGAGACCGAATTGACGAACATCATCAGCACCAGAAGGTGGACCAGTGGCTGCGCACCAACCCCGTCAATACACGGGGGGAGGGGGGTGAAGCCACCGAAGAACCGAAGCCAAGAGGAAGATCGCCGACGCCAACGAGAGCCAGGAACAGCATTGATCAATTGGCTGCGACCCTGGAGAAGATGGCTAGACCGCGACTTCGGCATACTGACTTGCCGACTTTCTCTGGTGCCGTCAGTGAGTGGTTGCCGTTCAAGTCATCATACTACGACACGACCAACATGTACAACGTGTCACCGGCAGAGAACCTGCAGCGGCTGAGAAGCTGCCTCAAAGGCGAAGCACGAGAAGCAGTAGCTGCTCTTCTGCATGCAGCAACAGAACCGGACACTGTCATGAAAACGTTAGAACAGTGCTTTGGCCGACCAGAGGTCATAATTGATAAAGCACTAGAAGACTTGAAGAAAATGCCCAAACCAAGTGCCTCCGCCAGTGACCTGAATAGCTTCGCGATCAAGGTCCAAAATACAATATGTGTGCTGAAGACAATGGACAGAAGGGGATACCTCTGAAGTGTGAGTATATAATTACGTACGTACGATACCTATGTGTGCGCGCACTTAGCTAAGTAAGCAACATTTGACTATATTCATTGTATTGTAACTAAGGAGTTAGTCTAATAAAAGACACCAAACTGTCAGCAGTTGTTTCCTTTAATATAAGCCAAGGTTCCAACATCACATGGCGACCCTGCCAGGGCTCTGCCAAGGAGCCTTTTTTCTTTTGTTTTAGCTTTTAGGCGCTGGTTACACAAATACAATTTTCAAGTTGGTATCGGATTAAATCTCAAGATGTGCCAGTCCAAAGTCGAAAAAGAAGACGTGTTCCTGACCCAGAATGCTGCTGGCGATAATTCGGCTCAATTGAAGGACTTCGGAAACCACATAAGAAGTATAAGTACGGTAACTTATGTTTTGCTGGCCCTGGTTTTGGTACTTGTACTATTTTTTGGGTGCAAGTTATATAAGGCGTGCCATCGACGCCTAATTCAGGAAGAAATGGGTATGCAAGCAGTGGCCCGCATCAGGTCATCTCTACGAGCCAGGCGCAACGTTAAGGAGACTACAGCTTAAGCGGAAAAAAAAAAAAAACCTATTTGTGAGTGTTAAAAACTTATTTAAACTTTTATTATCTCAAACAAGTCTCCAAGTACCACATTTTACCTTTATTTCCAAGGAACTATGAGTGATATTTCAAGACTTTAGAATATATATTCAAACAGTTATTTGGGTTTTGGAAGCCAATATTGAGTCTGAAGTGTAAAGCCAGTGATCAAATTTCATTACGCTAATAATTATAATTCATAAAACGGCGCACGGATACTCATCGAATATGATACCTCGCGGCGAATAATGCTTACGCGTTACATTTTTTTGTCAGTATGTTACGAAATAGTGTTAAGTTTTACCAAACTAAGAATAATTATAGCAATATTTTAAGAATATTAGATACATTATGTTAGAAAGTTTAAAGGAATGTCGAGAGTTATTATATGAAATACGAAAATATTTGGTGAAAAGAGGTCAAAGTAGGTATAAAGGCCAGACTATTGAAATAAAATTGAAAGAAACTAATGATGTTTTTGAGAAGTGTAAATCATTATTTTTAGTTTTAGGGAAAAGTAGCGATACGAAAATAATTGAATTAGGTAAATATATTTTTGAAAAGTGCCAAGAATTGTATGACGAAATAAATAATTTATGTATTTTTCCTAAGACAATAGAAAATAACAAAATGGAATTCGACTTAAAGGTGGCGTGTAATTTAATTCCAGTTATGGATGACACTGAAAGCACCACTAAGAGAATGATTGACTCAATCGAAATGTACGCGAATATGCTCGACGATAAAGGTAATTGTTTACTAATCATTTTCATCTTAAAAAATAGACTTTCGGAAAACGCAAAATTGCGTATTTCAGACAAATATGAGGCGGTTTCCGAATTAATTAAAGATTTAAGGAATAATTTATTAACAAAAAAGTCGTACACAGCCATACAAGCCCGAATGCAGACTACGCGACAAGGTCAAAAGTCTGTTGAGGAATATGGTAAGGAAATAGAGCAGTTGTTTACTGACATGACGATATCTCAAGCAAACGGGGATTCCAGTGCTTACTCTGTGCTTAAACCCATAAATGAAAAATCTGCGATAAAAACATTTTCAGACGGACTACGCAGCTCAAGACTCTCCACAATCATCACGTCGCGCAATTACAGCAGCTTGAAGGAAGCAATACAGGCTGCAAAAGACGAGGATCGACCTGCCACTCAGCAACAAGGTAACGTCATGCATGTGTCAAAGCAAGGACGTACTTTCTATAATAATAATAATAGACGCTTCAATGATAGTCGCGGTCGTGGTGGTAGTCACAATTACTATGGTCAAAATTCAAATTATTCTCGTAGACAGCTAGGACAAAGTAGTGGTAATGGATATCAGCGTGGAACAGGGCGCGGTAATTATAATAACCATAGAGGAAATAATTTTAATAATAACTTTAGAGGAAAGAATAGCAATCGTAGACCCTTTATCAGTTTTCAGAAAAGCAGGGGTAGACATAACACTCAAAACCGTAACTTATATACAGCAGAGCACAATGTAGAGGAGTCTCAAAGTAGTGAACAATCAAATAATAATCAGATTCAGTTTTTTCGATCTTAAGAATACTGTCTTATCATGCAATGAAAACACTAAATACGTGACATTAAACATTAGCAACATAAATTACTATTGGCTTATTGATACTGGCGCTTCACTATCAGTTATAAAAAGTGGAGCAATTCCCTTTAACACATTAGTGCAAAGAGACAATACATTAATAAATGGCATTGGAGGGCAGACCCGGTCTAAAGGATTGGTTAATTTAACTTTACAAACCCATGACAACATACATTTTAACCATAACTTTTCAATTTTTGAATCGCTACCGCTCACGGCTGATGGGATTTTAGGTTTAGATTTTCTAATGAAATATACAGCTAATATTAACTTACATACAAATTTAGTCACTTTATATAAAATAATAGTTGTTCGTTAAAATTGATTAATAATGTTAATAAAAATAAAAAATTCTTAGTTATTCCTGCCCGATCCGAATCGATACACCATATTTATGTAGATAAATGCATGAATGGTGATGTTGTTGTATGTGGAAAAGAGTTGAGCAAAGATATATTTTTAGCAAATGAAATTACAAGAGTAAAAAATAATAGGATTCCTATTAAGATCTTAAATGTGACAGAAAAAGATGTAGAGTTACCATCATTTACACCGGAGTTACAATCTTTAAATGACTATCATATACATATGTGCATTTAATAAAGCTGGCATAAATGTTAATAGAGTTCAAAAACTACTGAATGAATTGAATTTATCTCATTTACACGATGACAAGAAAAAAAGTATTGAAGCAATATGTGCAAAATATGCAGATGTATTTTACGTAGAAGGAGATAAGTTAACAACCACAAATATTTACCAACAATCAATTACTATTAAGCCAAATGTGTCGCCAGTATATGTTAAACCGTACCGTTTACCACAAGCATTAAAGCCCGAAATTGAAAATCAAATAAAAAACTTAAAAGAAAATGACATCATAGAAGAATGTAACAGTGAGTGGTCAAGCCCAATATTGTTAGTACCAAAAAAAGTGTTGAAGGTCAAAATAAAAAATGGAGGCTAGTAGTGGATTATAGGAAACTAAATGAGATCGTGGCTGATGATAAATTTCCGTTGCCAAACATCAATGAAATTTTAGACTCTCTATCTGGCGCAATTTATTTCAGTCACCTTGACCGTCATCAAGGTTATTACCAAGTGACCTTGAACCCTCAGAGCCGTAAGTATACAGCGTTTACAACTAGTACAGGACAATATCAGATGAAACGTTTACCGATGGGGCTTAAAATTAGTCCAAGTGCATTCAGTCGTATGATGTCAGTTGCAATGTCGGGCCTAGCATTTGAAAAATGTTTTGTATATTTAGATGACCTAGTCATTTTTGGCCGCAATTTGACTATTCACAATCAAAATTTAATAAGCGTAATGGAAAGACTTAGAAAAGTAAATTTAAAATTAAATCCACAAAAGTGCGAATTCTTAAAAAAAGAACTTTTGTATTTAGGGCACGTTGTTTCAGAAAACGGCGTTTCACCTGATCCAGAAAAAACTAAAATACTCCAAAATTATCCAATACCCAAAAATTCTGACGAGGTCAAGCGTTTTGTAGCATTCTGTAATTATTATCGTAAATTTATAAAATCTTTTGCTGATATTACTATACCATTAAATAAATTATGCAGGAAAAACGAACTATTTCAATGGACTAATGAGTGTCAAAAAGCGTATGAAATCTTAAAAAAGTTGTTAATGACACCACCAATATTGCAATATCCAGATTTTTCAAAAGACAATGAATTCGTAATACAAACAGACGCATCAGGAATAGCTATTGGTGCAGTTCTCTGTAACAAATACTTGAGACCCATAGCATACGCAAGTAGACCATTAAATAAGGCAGAAAAGAATTACCCAACTATTCAAAAGGAACTTTTGGCAATTGTTTGGGCTGTGAAGTACTTTAGGCCTTATGTTTACGGCCGAAACTTTACATTAATGACTGACCACAAACCCCTAGTTTATCTTTTTGGAATAAAAGATCCTTCTAATAGATTGCTTAAATTTAGACTCGCTTTAGAAGAATATAAGTTTAAAATTTTTTATGTAAAGGGAAAAGAAAACACTGTAGCAGATGCTTTATCACGAGTTAGTATGACATCGGATGATTTGAAAAATATGCATGAACAAGTCGTAAATGTGATGACTAGAGCACAGAAAAAGAGGATGGATGAGATGAATGAAAGTAAAGATTTAAAAGGGAATGCGGATCTTAATAAATCTAAAGACGATTGGCCTGATCAACCAAAAGTCGTAGATATATTAAGAAAACCGCATGACACGATTGAGATGATGTTTATGGATGGCAAAACATTAGATAAATTGAGAATGAAAAATATGATAACTACGGAAATAGAGTGTTTTGCTTTTAGATCTGATCTAAAACATTTATACATTAATCTTAATTTTAAGGCGCATTTCTCGCGAGTCGAATTTGTGCAGAAATTAAGTTTATTTTGCAAAAAATTAGGTGTGGAAGAAGTTTGTATAGTAAAAGATGAACGGAACGTTGAATTTATAAAGCCTATTTGTAGTGAAATAAAGTCACTAAACGATTGGACTGGACCCCGCATATGTATATTGCGAGGTGTTAAAAGAATAACGGATGATAAAGAGAAAACTCTCATTATGAACGATTTTCATTTACTGCCATCTAGCGGACATGCTGGTATGCGCAGAATGATAAATACCATTAAAAGACGATATTTTTGGCCTAGTATTGATAAAGATGTTCAAGAATTTGTACGTAAATGTACAAAGTGTCAGAAAATGAAACATAGTCGTTACATTAAAGAGCCAATGGAAATAACCAGTACGGCATCTTCAGCCTTTGAAAAAGTATATCTAGATGTGGTAGGACCATTAGATAAGGACTTAGATGATAATTCTTATATTCTAACTATACAATGTGAATTGACCAAATTCGTACAGGCAATTCCTCTAGTAAATAAAGAAACTACGTCCATTGCTGATGCATTCGTGCGTAATTTTATTCTGGTATTTGGTATTCCTAAGGTAATAGCCACAGATCGAGGAACGGAGTTTATTTCGTCTACAATGGAACAGGTATGTAAGATTTTGTGTATTAAAAAACTATCATCTTCTGCTTATCATCATGAGTCAATAGGAGCTTTAGAAAATACCCACAAAGTGTTAGGTTCATTTTTAAGAATTCAGTGTGACAATCATCCGGAAACTTGGAGTCAATGGTTGCCTTTTTGGTGTTTCAGTTTTAATAACACTATTCATTCGGAAACAAATTACACGCCACATGAATTAGTATTTGGTAAATTATGTAATATACCTTCTAATTTGTCTGATCATATAGAACCACTATACAACGTAGACAGTTATCCATTGCAGTTAAAATACAGATTACAATTAGCACAAACTGATGCTAAAAATAACTTAATAACTAGAAAACATAAAAGAAAAGCTAAGTATGATATTTCAATGAATCCTGTTAGATATAAGGTAGGAGATTTAATATTAATTAAGATAGAAACAGGTCGTAAATTGGATCCGCTGTATAAAGGACCATATGTAGTTGTAGAAGACTTAGAATGTAACGTTAAGATAAAAAATAATAGAAATAAAGAAGAAATAATTCATAAAAATAGGACTAAACCATATTATGAATAAGTTTAACGTACTTTTCTGTGTCAGCTTATTATTATAGATTGAATTTAATTAATGTTTAATATAAGAGTATCATGTTTATTTTAGTTGTAATAATAGTTATACTGCGGTAAAAAAAAAAAAAATGTAATAACGTAATTTTTTTCTTTCCTTTGCCCCCGGGAGGTGAAGTGTGAGTATATAATTACGTACGTACGATACCTATGTGTGCGCGCACTTAGCTAAGTAAGCAACATTTGACTATATTCATTGTATTGTAACTAAGGAGTTAGTCTAATAAAAGACACCAAACTGTCAGCAGTTGTTTCCTTTAATATAAGCCAAGGTTCCAAAATCACATGGCGACCCTGCCAGGGCTCTGCCAAGGAGCCTTTTTTCTTTTGTTTTAGCTTTTAGGCGCTGGTTACACAAATACAATTTTCAAGTTGGTATCGGATTAAATCTCAAGATGTGCCAGTCCAAAGTCGAAAAAGAAGACGTGTTCCTGACCCAGAATGCTGCTGGCGATAATTCGGCTCAATTGAAGGACTTCGGAAACCACATAAGAAGTATAAGTACGGTAACTTATGTTTTGCTGGCCCTGGTTTTGGTACTTGTTTACCTCGAATAAAAGTTACAATTAACTTTTATTCGAGGAATAAAATTGACGTTTGACAGTTTCTGTATGAAATAAATGTTAACATTTCAAAATTATTCTTCGAATAAAGTGATCAGATGTTTGAATAATCAGACCTAAATTGTAACGGACGCCGAGCATTGTACCTATAAGTTAAATTAAACACAGTTGTAAATAGGATAAGATAGTTATTAAGTTCATAATATTGTTTAACTTTGTTATAATAAGATAGAATAAGTATCACCAAAGTCTGAAATGTAAGTCCGAACTTGTAAACAGGTCGGAACCTGTCGAGAAAGGTTCCTACCTGCACGGGGCATCAGCCACAGAATTTAGTTTTATTGGGCCATTGAGAAATTGTAAAGAGTACCCCCTCCACTACTTGCGCCCTCTACTTTTGTAATAAAAACGAGCGCCTTTCACGGCAAAAATGTAAGAAACGCATTGCGGAGTGGCGTTCCGACGGTTGGGACAAGACGCTCAGCGATCTTGAGCCCACTCACCAAGCCTTCTGGCAGCTTCAGAGGAAACTACGTTCCCCTGAAGAAGTAGCCATACCTCCCCTCATACGCCCCGACAAGACCGTAGCATTTGACCCCTCCGATAAGGCCGAATGCCTCGCCGACAGCCTAGAGTCCCAATGCTCCCCCAGCACTCAACCAGTAGACCGAGCACACCTCGACAAGGTGAACGCTGAGGTCGAACGTAGAGCCTCCCTCCCACCAGTCGAAGACCCCGATGATCCTCTGCCTCCCGTCACTCCTGACGAAGTGCAAGACATCATTAAGGGGCTCGAATCCCGCAAAGCTCCCGGCACGGACGGTATCACCAATAAGGTGTACAAGCTCCTCCCCGCCCCACTCATACTACTCATGACCGCCATCTTCAATGGCGCCATGAGCAACAACATCTTCCCGAACGCGTGGAAAGATGCCACCGTCATAGGTATCCCAAAGCCAGGCAAACCCAAGTCTGAGCCCTCCAGCTACCGCCCCATCAGTCTGCTTAATGTCTTCGGCAAAATCTACGAGAGGCTTATTTTTAAGCGTCTCAAAGACTATGCCGAGGCAAAGAGCCTCATCCCTAACGAGCAGTTTGGTTTCCGAACCAAACACTCTTGCATCCACCAAGTCCACCGCATCGTCGAGCACATCAGCGCTGGCTTTCAGCGCAGTGCTACGACAGGCGCCCTATTCTTCGACATAGCGAAAGCATTCGACAAAGTTTGGCACAATGGCTTATTATATAAGCTATACTCTCTTGGAGTGCCAGACCGTCTCGTGCTCATCTTACGAGACTTCCTGTCGGATCGCTCTTTTCGCTACCGCGTCGAGGGCGCACTCTCCACCCCTCACCCCATCCGTGCCGGAGTCCCCCAGGGTTCCGTTATTTCCCCCCTCCTGTTCACTCTATTCACCAGCGACATTCCCACGTGTAAAAAGGCACAGTTGGCTCTATTCGCCGACGACACTGCCATTTATCACACGGGTCGCTGTCAGGACGCCATCGCTCGTACTCTCCAGACTTCCGCAAACGTCCTAGGCGCTTGGTTCCGGAAGTGGAGAATCGAGGTCAACCCTGACAAGAGTCAGGCGGTTCTCTTTTCCAAACATAGTCGATTCGCCCCCCCCCTCCCCAGTCCTATCACTATGTACGGCAAACAGATACCTTGGGGTAAGCAAGCGAAGTACCTAGGAGTTATCCTCGACCGTCACCTCACTTTCGGAGAGCACATAAAGACGGCTCGTTCGCGAGCCGCTTTCGCTCTCGGTAGGCTCCACTTCCTTCTCACTGCCCGAAGCAAATTGTCACTGAAGTGCAAATTGCGTCTCTACACCGCGGTCATCCGCCCTATCATGACTTACGCTTGCGTACTCTTCGCACACGCCAAGCCTCGTCACCTGCATAAAATGCAGACCCTCCAAAACCGTTTCCTTAGAAAGGTCACGGGTGCCCCCTTCTATGTCCGGAACATCAACCTCCATCTCGATCTTAGAATCCCCACCGTCCAGCAGTTCATGAAACGCCTCTCCAAGCGCTTCTTTGATTCTGCCATCAAACACCCCAATCCCCTGATTGCGGCGGCCTCCCGATACACTCCCTCGCGCATAAGCAAGATTCGCCGACCGAGGCATACTCTCACCCTCCCTGACGACGCTACGACCCTCCTACAGGAGAGTAGCAAGCAAACAAGTACTTTAAACAAGTACAAGCCCAGACAGCCGTCCTATCGTCCTCGCCGTCGAGGCCCGTCGCGACGCCCCGTACCTAGTCCAGCCCGACCCTTGCTCGAGCCAGCCCGCGCCGCTGAGCCTGTAGTTTTAAATTCGTCCCTAAATAATACCGATCCAGCCTGTCCCTTGCTGCCCTCTTCCAGCGACGCCCTAAGCCGAGGTCCGAACCCCACGGGGGGTGCCCTTAGCGTGAGTCGCTTAGTTTTTAGTTAGTTTTTAAGCCCTGGCTGGAGGCCTTTACTTCAAGGCATCCACAGGAAAGTCCGGTTAAGCAGTCGACAACCTCCTACAGGTTGAACTGCGAGATGCCAATTCCAAAAAAAAAAAAAAACGGCAAAAATGTAGTCTACCGAAGAAGCTCGAAGAATAAACAAGTCTGAATACCTGCGAACAAGAAGTGTTTTATTTGAAGCGAACATACAGTCCACACAAGTACCAGTACTTTACAGTCTGGTCCTACGGAGCCGGATTCGAGGACGGAAGAACCTGCGAACTGAATTACACTGCAGCCAGCGCCGAACAACTCTGTGAAGTCAGCGTGTATCGTCATCAACGATCGAGATGGTGGTCACAAGAAGCCAGGGCGACCTCGCAGAGTTGGAAGAACAGAAGCGTGTCCAGGAACGAAGGGACGAGGAGCTGTTAGTGGCAGTACGTCGCCGGGAAGCGGAGCGAATAGAACGAGAGAGACTCCGCCGGCTGTCTCTAGACCCACCTGCATCACCACAAATCGAAACGATGATGGGGCCCACTACCATCGCGGACCTAGCGACTGCAGGGCCATCTTCGGAGCGACGTATAGCAAGATCGCCGCCACGTTCGGTGAGATCAACCACCAGCGCCACGACGCGGCTACGAATGGCCGAGCTTGAAGCGGCCGAGAAACTAGCCACTATTCGTCGCAAAGAATTAGAACTCGAAGCAGACTTAATAAGAAAAAGGTTAGCTGCCGAGGTCTCAGTGATCCGAGATGAAGAAAGTGATCACGGAGACCGAATTGACGAACATCATCAGCACCAGAAGGTGGACCAGTGGCTGCGCACCAACCCCGTCAATACACGGGGGGAGGGGGGTGAAGCCACCGAAGAACCGAAGCCAAGAGGAAGATCGCCGACGCCAACGAGAGCCAGGAACAGCATTGATCAATTGGCTGCGACCCTGGAGAAGATGGCTAGACCGCGACTTCGGCATACTGACTTGCCGACTTTCTCTGGTGCCGTCAGTGAGTGGTTGCCGTTCAAGTCATCATACTACGACACGACCAACATGTACAACGTGTCACCGGCAGAGAACCTGCAGCGGCTGAGAAGCTGCCTCAAAGGCGAAGCACGAGAAGCAGTAGCTGCTCTTCTGCATGCAGCAACAGAACCGGACACTGTCATGAAAACGTTAGAACAGTGCTTTGGCCGACCAGAGGTCATAATTGATAAAGCACTAGAAGACTTGAAGAAAATGCCCAAACCAAGTGCCTCCGCCAGTGACCTGAATAGCTTCGCGATCAAGGTCCAAAATACAATATGTGTGCTGAAGACAATGGACAGAAGGGGATACCTCTATAACCCCTTGCTGACACGGGAAGTGCTAGAGAAGCTGAGTCCACATCTCCGTTCCCAATGGTGTGACTTCGCAAGTGATAACGAGGGGACAGCAGAACCTGAGATCATAATGCTGTCTCGCTTCTTGATGCGTGAAGCGGACCGGGCGTTGCGATACACTTACGCCCCACCGACGAGCACCGCGACCGCAGCCCAGAAGAAGGAGACTAGGCCTGCCGTAACCCTGAAGAAGAAGTCCGGAACAGTGTACACCACGGTCGAAGGGACCGGAGAAGAAGAACAGTGCCCGTGTTGTAAAGAAAGTCATGTGTTAACTCAGTGCCCAAAATATAAAGTGATGACAGTGAACCAACGGTGGGAACTAGTGAAGGAGCATAAGATATGCTTCAAGTGTGCTCAAAAGAAACACAGGCGTATCACGTGCAAAGCAAAGCCGTGTGGTGTGGACCAGTGCCGTCGGCCCCACCACGCCTCACTGCATCAAGAAAGAAGAGAGTCGCCCGAACCAAAGTCAGCGACTGAAGAACCTGCAAAGGAGGAGGCAGTCATGTCGGTGGCTACCCGAACAGCCACCGGCCCGAAGGCTGTCCTCCTCAAGATGTGCCCTGTAGTCATCACGGGTCCACGGGGGGAGGTGAAGACACATGCGCTCTTTGATGAGGGAGCCACCATCACCCTGATCGACGAGGACCTGGCTGCAAGCATCGGGGCAGAGGGGGTCTCACATCCACGGGGTCAACATGGCCTCGCAACAGCAAGACAGCAAGATCGTCACAGTGCAAGTGAGGGGCATAAGTAAGAGCAGTGCACTCCACAAGCTTCAGGCCAGAACCATGAAGGCCTTGAAGCTCCATCAGCAGGCGATACCTTGTGAACTGCTGGAGTATGAGCACCTACGTGACCTACCAAGAAACGAAGTGTGTTACGATCCGACACGCCCCAAAATCCTTCTGGGGACGGACAATTGGGAGTGCATCGTCTCCAGAGAACTTCGAGTCGGCGGCCCCAACCAGCCGGCTGCATCCCGAACGCAGCTCGGGCGGGTAGTGCATGGGACCGCACCACGAAGCACAATAGTGAATCAAGACAATGTGTTGCATCTATATGAATACGAGAAACGGCAGAACGAGCATCAGCAACTTCATGACCTAGTGGAAGCCCACTTCAGAATCGAAGCTCTTGGCATTGCGCGAGAACCCAGAATAAGTGAAGCCAACCAACGAGCAATGACCATCGTCAAAACCACGACGAAGAAAATAGACGGTGGCTACGAAGTCGGACTGCCATGGAAACACGACAATGTCACCATGCCACCGAGCTACGAAACAGCGTTCCGCCGATTACGGAAGATCGAGCAAAAGATGGACGCCTCGCCTGAATTCGCCGAGCAATATAGTGCGCAAATCAATAACCTGCTGGAGAAAAAGTACGCAGCACCATGCGACGGTTCCGAACAATCAAGCGCCGTCTGCTGGTACCTACCTCACTTCGCCGTGAGCAATCCAAACAAGCCCGACAAGCAGAGGTTAGTGTTTGACGCAGCGGCACGAAGTCACGGCGTATGCCTGAATGACAGGCTGCTGGAAGGCCCAGATCTACTACTGTCGCTCCCGGGAATAATATTCCGTTTCCGGGAAAAGGCGATAGCTGTCACCGCGGATATACAGGAAATGTTTCTGCGAATTAAAATCCGACCAGAAGATCAACCGGCGCAGCAATTTTTATGGAGAGGCAGCGACCGGACGAGTCCCCCGCGCCGCTATAAGATGACTAGTATGATCTTCGGCGCGGCCAGCTCACCATACATGGCCCATCATGTCCGCAACCATAACGCGGACTTACACGGGCAAGAATACACACGAGCATTGGAAGCCATAAAGAATAGCCACTACATGGATGGTTATGTGGCGAGCTATGACGACCAAGAAGAAGCCCAGAAGGCAGTGAAGGAAATAAGAAAGGTGCACGCAGTCGCCGGGTTCACCTTAAGGGGATGGAGCGCAAACGACGAAGCGGTGCTACGTAACATACCCCGTGAGCTGCGCGCCACCACGCCAACGAACCTGGGAAGAGATAAGCCTGAAAATAAAATACTCGGGCTTTACTGGAATGCCGAGCAAGACGAACTCGGGTTTAACACAGCCATGGCCCGAGTCCCGGCATCAGTGAGAGAGAGAGCGCGCGCGCCAACCAAGCGCGAAGCACTCAGCGCGGTCATGTCAATATATGACCCCCTGGGGCTGCTGAGTCACTTCACCATACGTGCAAAGATAGTGTTGCAAAGCCTGTGGCGCCTACAGATCGCGTGGGACGAACATATCCCGGACCAAGAGAACGAGATCTTCGCAGACTGGCTCGCCCAACTTGCCGAGGTGGCCCAGCTCCGGTTACCCAGAAGCTATACTATGAAGAGATACGAGGACATAGAACTACATGTCCTATGTGATGCGAGCGAGCAAGCATACGCAACCGTGGCCTACTGGAGGATGAAACACTACGACGGAACCGTGAGTGTCGTGCTGGTCACCGCCAAAGCTAAGGTGGCTCCACGACGGGCCCAAACGATCCCCAGACTAGAGCTACAGGCGGCAGTCATAGGAGCCAGGCTCGCGGACACTATCCGAAAGGAACATCGCATCGAGATCAGCAGAATCGTGTACTGGACAGACTCATCCACAGTTGTACATTGGATAAGGCACGACATGCGACGTTATACCCCATTCGTCGCACACCGACTGGGTGAGATCGCCGAACACACATCCAAAGAAGAATGGCGATGGCTACCGACAGAGCACAACGTAGCCGACGACGCCACCAGACTTACCAATGCACCGATCAGCGCATCCGATCGCTGGTTCCAGGGGCCTAGCTTCCTGAGCCAACACGAGGAGCAATGGCCCGGGAAGGCGACGACCGACGACGACGACGATCAAGAAGTCCTACACCTCGCCGAGGGTCTACGAGACAGCTGGCTCCCTGACCCTGCCCGCTTCTCAAGATACGAGACCATAGTGAGGGCCACGGCGAGAGCGCTCGCCTTCATTGACATGTGCCGACGCACAGCCGCAAAGTTAGAACTGAGGCACATCGAGCGCGCCGAGAAGGAACTCCTGCGACAAGCGCAGCGGGAGAGTTTCTACAACGATATAAAGAGGATGCAGTCAGCTCGTCCCCTCTCTAAGACGAGCAAGCTGTACAAGTTGGATCCTGTGATAGAAAACGGTCTCCTGCGGGTACGAGGCCGAATCGGAGAATCCACGGCACCGCAACAGACAAAGCGGCCCATTATTATGGACGGTCGCCACAGATTGACGAAGCTCCTTGTACTGAGGGAGCACTGCGCTGCGGGTCACGCCAACAGAGAGCGCGTGACCAATGATCTGCGTCAGCGGTACTGGGTCATCCACTTGCGGCCCACAGTACGCGCTGTCGAGAAGAACTGCGCACTTTGCAAGAGGCGGCGAGCGACGCCGCAAACACCAGCTACAGGGGACCTGCCACACGCCCGCCTTGACCCGTTCCACCGCCCGTTTACTAACTGCGGGGTGGATTATTTCGGACCAATGATGGTCAAGGTGGGGCGCCGCCGAGAGAAGAGGTGGGGCGCACTGTTCACGTGCCTCACTTCCCGCGCCGTGCATATCGAGCTCGTCGCATCGCTCTCAACGGACTCAGCAATAATGGCGCTGAGAAGGATGGCTGCGCGCAGAGGCTGGCCAAGACTCATGTATTCTGACAACGCGACCAACTTCCGTGGGGCCGACCAGGAGTTACGCAACGCTTACGCTGAATGGATGTCTACGCTGCGAGATGAGGGGCTGCGGCAATGGCGCTTCATACCACCGGGTGCGCCCAACCAAGGAGGCGCATGGGAGCGTATGGTGCGCTCCGTAAAGACTGCGCTAAGCGTCACCCTGCGGGAGAAGGCGCCAGCTGAAGAGGTATTACGGACGCTACTCACCGAGGCTGAGTTCTCCATCAACGCGAGACCGCTGACTCATGTCAGCGTGAACCCCAGTGACCCCGAGGCCCTGACTCCCAACCACTTCTTGTTGGGATCATCGGACGGGCTACCGACGACGGGACCTTGTGACGAAGCCGACAGGCGGATCTGGCGGGTCAGTCAAGCGCTCGCTGATCACTTCTGGCGGCGCTGGCTCCGCGAGTACCTCCCCACCTTGGTACCTCGTGGCGGGCCCCAGAACGACGCGCGACCAGTACAAGCAGGCGACGTGGTCCTCGTGGTCGACAATACGCTACCCCGCAACACATGGCCGATGGGGGTCGTTGAACGCACGCATCGCGGACCGGACGGGGGCATCCGAGTCGTCGAGGTGCGCACCAGGACCGGCACCTTCCGACGCCCAGTAAGCAAGCTCGTCGTCCTAGTGAAAGAGGAAGAGGCTTCGCGAGCTGCGCCGGGGGGAGGAATGTAACGGACGCCGAGCATTGTACCTATAAGTTAAATTAAACACAGTTGTAAATAGGATAAGATAGTTATTAAGTTCATAATATTGTTTAACTTTGTTATAATAAGATAGAATAAGTATCACCAAAGTCTGAAATGTAAGTCCGAACTTGTAAACAGGTCGGAACCTGTCGAGAAAGGTTCCTACCTGCACGGGGCATCAGCCACAGAATTTAGTTTTATTGGGCCATTGAGAAATTGTAAAGAGTACCCCCTCCACTACTTGCGCCCTCTACTTTTGTAATAAAAACGAGCGCCTTTCACGGCAAAAATGTAGTCTACCGAAGAAGCTCGAAGAATAAACAAGTCTGAATACCTGCGAACAAGAAGTGTTTTATTTGAAGCGAACATACAGTCCACACAAGTACCAGTACTTTACATAAATAAAACAAACAAAGTTTCAAGCCCTAACAAAGGTTAGCAAATGCGAATGATCCGAATCAAACCCAATTCAATTTAGAAACACATTCTTTTTGCAGGTCCGGGCCGTTTGGGTGTTATTGAGCATTCGCATAAAACTGTTCTCATGTCGTAACTAACAAATGGATTTTATTTAGATAATACCAGGTCAAAATTTGGTGCGACGTACCTTCCAGCGGGAATTACTTTATATTTTAGATAGATAGATACATCATATCTTTGGTGTGACACAGAAGAAGAAAAAAAACAAAATGTTAAACACTAAGGTGCGAAGTACATAAAGATTTGAAAAATAAAAGCACAATTTACCAAGGTGAACATTAAAAAAATGTATTTACTACGGAAAAATGAATTAAAGAATAATTTACATGAGTTAAAAGATGTCATCTTTCTCTTAAAGGGGTAGGTAGAGGTATATTGGGATGAGTTTATTTTCACTGTAAGTGTGCATACACAAAACATTGTGTATGGTGCCGAAATACACTCGACGAGCATCATGTTGTTGCTCGTTGACGGCAGCCGTCGACCCTCGTCGACGGCGAACACACGTGGTGGATATTTTAATGCACTCTATTATACAGACGCCAACACATCAAGCTACTCGAATCTGTCAAATTTTCCCAATCAACTTTGAACCTTATGCTTTAGCAATAAAGTTTAAAACATGATTCTAGGTCAACGGGAAGTACCCTGTAGGTTTTGATTCCCTTGCGAGTGTCAAAATATGCGGCTTAAACGGAACATAAACGTCCGTGTTTTTTTATTGCTTTGACTTAGAAGTTTGATTTTTTCACTACTTCAAAGGATTGCAGCCTTGAGTATTTGTTATTAATTGGAACTTGATAACTTGTAGAGTAAGTTTTTGTTGAGATTTAGCTCATAGCCGTTTTTTGCAAAATGCCTGAATTGAGTAATCCACACTTTGGGCAATAACTGAAACCCTTGAGAGTGACAATTTTTGTACTTTGGGCTATGAGTTTTGACTATTTTTGATTAAATGTACAATTACGTTCTGTCACGAAATAAAAAAAAAAGATCACTCAATCCAAATGCACACTTAGAAAAAGGTTCTTGACAGATGGACAGAGAGACGGAGTACGAAGCAGGGATGTTAGATGGCCACCTAGAAATCCTTGTGCCGAGCTGGCTGAAAGCTGGTATTCGAGACGGGAAACTAGTACGCCTGTGCTCCGCTCTGGCGCTGCCAATTCTGGGAGCTGTGTGGGAAATCGAAATCGCATCCCAGTAAAAAAATGTACATTTCAATTTCGTAGACCGTTAATAGAGGGCAGTAATTATCAAACACACGGAAGAAATATCACTTTTAACATTTTTTTTTTGATAATAAATTGCATTTCGGATATAATATGTAAAATATATTGAAAAAAGTAAATAAATGATTTATAACGAAGATCATAAAAAGAAAACGACGGTTCGCTTGAGCAAACAATAGAAAATAACTCAGACTTAAACAAATTTGGATGCCGAAAAAAATGCAGACTCTATTTTCGACTTCTTACCAACC
This sequence comes from Globia sparganii, assembly GCA_949316385.1. Lineage (NCBI taxonomy): Eukaryota > Metazoa > Arthropoda > Insecta > Lepidoptera > Noctuidae > Globia > Globia sparganii. The sequence goes on along the minus strand of OX438675.1, from coordinate 8,193,059 downwards.
GTTCAGTGGCGACAGTGGTAAAAGCAGACAACTGACTTGCGATTTTCTGTCCGTGTTAGATTCAATTTCATGTTCAGAAAAAATATTAAATAATTGATCATTTTTATTTGAAAATACTCGATTCTTTCATCAATTGAAGAATATTAATCGTTTATAAGCACGTACAATTGATTGGAATTTTTTTTACATGAATCTCTGAAATTTGTCGATTATTCTATATTGTCAGTGTATTTTTGTCGGTCAACGGCGAATCTTGGTATTTTTGCGTACAAGGACTGAGTAGCCTTGGTACATGGTACGTGACACTAAAAACTAGTATGTATACCAAGAAGTTGGTACGTCTGACATAATTGGTACGAAGTGATCTTATAAGGCTTCCGTTTGTATTTTGAGGTACGGAACCTTAAAAAAAACATGGCGGCTTTAGTTTCAATCGTGGCCACGCGCCAAAAGATCGTTCGACCGAAGATCGACCGTTGTACACTCAGCAGTCTACTACATCTAGATCTCGGAAGAAAAACAGCTTAACCAATCCTATTCATTCACCACAATTAAATCCAATGCAACTATAGCATTAGATACTTTATTTCCTAGCGCTTGTGTTCAGATAGCATGCTGCAATAGATAAGAAAGGGTCAAGGCCCCGCGGCTCGTCTTAGACTAAACATACTTACGTAACTAGATCACTGGTCCGTCACGTATATGTAGGTACTTCGATCACACCATGAGGCGGGGCTGTGTTTGATTCATAATAGAGTAGAATAGAATAGTCTTTATTATGTACACCATATAAATTACAGACATAAATATAGAAATTTTGGGCGTCTTATCGCTAAGATCGATCTTTTAAAGACAGCCTTTGGATGGGATAAAAAAGGTAAGGAGAGACAAATACTGTTAGTAGTCTGTGGCGTACCATTTATATAAATACATACATAAAGTAGGTATATTGTACTAATATAAATAAATATATCTATACTTCTATACTGTATATACTTATACTACATATACTTATACACTATATTATAAAGAGGAAAGATTTGTATGTATGTTTGTAACGAATTGGCTCAAAAAGTACTAGACCGATGTTAAAAATTCTTTCACCATTTGAATGCTACATTATCACTGATTAATATAAGCCTTTTTAATTGCAAGAAAAAAATAAATTGTTTAAAAAATAAATGTCCTCCCGTGCGAAGCCGGGACGGGCTGCTAGTACATTAGATACAGGGTTATTTGAAAAATACCAGCAACCTCTTAAGAGGTCACTGTACTCATCATTATGAACAACTTTTACTAGGAGGAGGTTGCTGGTGTTTTTCAAATAACCCTGTATAATCATATACATAACAGGAGCAAAGAAAATATAATGATGATGTTTAAGGAGAGAGGAAGTGCTTTTTTATCATAGTTTTAAAAGTGGACAAAGATTGAGCACGTCTTACCGACACGGGCAAGTCATTCCATAACCGTACTGCTTGAACAGTAAAAGATTTATCATAGAAACTGGTGGAATGCATCGGCATCTCTAGTCTCAGGTTTTCCGATGACCTGGGATATCTAACACCACGACACCACGACTGTCTCCTGCAAAGGGGTGGGTAGAGGTATATTGGTATGTGTTTGTTTTCACTGTAAGTGTACATAGAATATAAAACATTGTGTCATCATCTGCCTAGCCTTTTCCCAACTATGTTCTATGTGGCTTCCAGTTTTAACGGATGCAGCTGTATACCAGTATTTTACATGGAGCGACTGCCTATCTGACCTCCATAACCAAGTTACTGGTTAATACGATACCCCTTGGTAAGACTGGTTGTCAGATTTTCGGGCTACTGACAACCTGTTGCAACATATGAGTGAACAGACGCCAGCACATCAAGCTACTACGATCTGTCAAATTTCTTTAATAGATTTTCAACTTTATCACTGAAGTACAAGGTTCATAGTTGATTGGGAATACTTGACAGTTTCGGGTAGCTTGATGTGTGGCGTCTGTACAAGACTTACTTATTCGCAAGTAGGTATTCTTACCATTTATCAATTCTTGTAGGAGCTATGACTATTTATTCATTAACACAATATTGTTTTCATATATTAATCTTGTTTGCAATATCTCTTGACTTTCTAATCTCCTTTACGACCGTAGGTACCTCCAGATAGCGATGTTTACTAACATAAAATTAAATATATTTTTCTTTTAATAAACAATGATTGCAATAAGTTGCATGGTTTTAATTACCATTTTTTTATCATCTGTTATAGGTACTTGTTTGAGCAGAATAGGTGATAAAGTTTGGCAGGTAAGTGGTGGAAGTATCCGGGATTAGATTTTCTAGAATATATCGCGATGCTCCTCTTCAGAAAATCTCCCGGTTATGATAACTTGTCTTGAAATCAAGAATATGGGGCTAGACTTTTGGTTTAGTGGAATACTAAAATTACACATCTATATTTCCTTAATACATAATACTTTTTCACGTTAAACAGATGGCTAGCAAATAGCATACTTTCATCCCGGTAATAAGTCACAGTGAAATAATTTATTTCAAATAGGCACTTAAAAGACACTTTTGAACGTCAAAATTAACAAAAGAATAGAATTGATTAAACGTTTACATGGAATAATTTCCGGCCCCCACGCGGGTGAAGCCGCCGGCTAGCTAGCAAGCTAGTAAAATATAACAATAAAAACTATTTTTTTTTATTATGTAGGTACATACAGTGAGCTTACTGCAATCCGAAAAATATGGAAGCCGCGCTTTAATTAAAAAGAATCCTATGCAAATGATAAGGGTATACGGCGTACGTGCGTACGCACATGCAAGCTACACACGATCGATGCGTGAACTCGTAGTTATCTGGTTAAGAAGAGCACATAGACTATGGCCTAACCTTTGATGGTGGCCTTTGTCAAAAGCTGGGACTACAAAAGTAAACAGAAAAAGAAGTACCTATACATAATCAGCCTATAATGTTCCCACTGCTGGGACACAGGCCTCCTCTCGGTGAGAGGGAGTGGGCCGTAATCCACCACGCGGGTCCAGTGCGGGTTGGTAGATGTCACATCAATCGAATTTTTGTTTTTAGGACATGCCGGTTTCCTCACGATATTTTCTTTTATCGTTTTGAGAGCAGCGGTGATTAAAAATTTTATACAAATTTAAGTCAAGTTCCTGTCTGGTTTCGAGCTACGACCTAAAATTCGTAAGTCACGGCCATTACCACTGAGCCGCCAATGCTCGAAAAAAAAAGAAGTATTGAGGATATTAATTATGCAGAGGTTTTTGAATCTTGACAAAACACAGGCACGGCTAGTTTGGGGTCATTGTTAACCTCGATATTTTATTGACTCAACTCTTTTTAGAAAATGAATAAATCAGCAATGATTTTGATCTTCATCTTCTTTTTTTTTATTATCAGCTGTTCAACAGAAATTTGCGACCAACCGAAGATGCTGAATAATCATACTTATCAACCACAAACCTGACGAAAATCTTTTGAAATCAATTCTTACTTTCTTTTTAATATTAAAAAATTAAAAAGAAAATCATATGTCAAACTAGGTTGAAATCAGCACTTTTTGAAGCTCAAAATAACATAAGGCCGTTTACACACTATGCCGTGGCTGCGGCAACGACGGTGCCGCTGCATTTGTGGCATAGTGTGTAAACGGCCTAAGACAGTCCCCACTACGTCCGCTTTTCACTATTTCCTAGTGCGTATATATTATTATGGTACACTACTCGTATATCCAGAAGCACTACGAACACACTGACAACTTTTATCGTTTCAACATTTATCGTTCCTGTTGATAAATATCATGTTTACATGATGCTCTAATCCAACTATAATTATGCCAATGATAATACTATCTCACTTCATAATGTGCAAGTTCATCACAATCTGATTGATGCGTTCTCTTCTTTCGATTTAATTTAGAATATACTATTAGGTTTAATATTAGATTATTCACTAAGGGGATAAGGTAGTGTATTTATGTCGCGGGTGCTATTTTGAATACTGACCGGACAAAGGATTCTAGGGCTCCCGAGGGCAGCAAGGGAGTTCTGAGTTAACTCCTGAGCGACGCGAAGGAGTTAAGACACCTTCCTTCATCCCCGCGGAGAATATGTACTCTACTTTTCCACCCATTGCTAGGTAATAAAAACCAATTCGATTATCGAATTAGTAGTTTATGAAAGTGTTAAATAACCGAGGTAAAAAACAAAATAACACTAAATATATTATAATAAAAATTACAAAATCAAAACCCGATTGCAAGATTCAAAACAAGCTCACTTTTGAAGCAGTCTGATGCAGTTGATGGCATCAAATCTCGGATTGAACTAAAATAACTTATTGTCTGCCGGTTTTTTTTTTTATTTTTTCAATCTAATCTCATGCAATTTCATCAAAAACACAACATATATTGTCGCCGATAGGGCGTCAGCCCCAATTCAACATGCTAACGCGGCGTATACGTGCCACAGCAACCGATCATTTTGTTCGGCGACGGCATAAAACCTATGAAGTGAAGAACTCTGTGGTCGACCTGTACATAAATAGAAAAAAATCCATACGATTTTCTGTTGTGGTTCCAAATTCAAATCACATTAATGACCAGCGGGTCATAATGAAATTCAGTACATTAATGCCCGGCTGGGGTTAGGTCTTAAATGACTTGCTTTATGTTGGGCTTGCATGACATAAAATTTGACGTTAGCGAGCAGGTGGTGTGAAAAATAAATTATATTAATTAAAAAGTTCGTCACAGTCGCCACAGTTATGATATACTCATCCAATGCGTTTAGCTTTTAGGAAGGGTGTTATTTGTGATTAAATATGCCGCTAATTGAGTATTAAATGCATTCGATGCGCGTATTTTTTTTTATACACAAGGGTATTGTGTTATGTTGTGTTCTTTCAACCTTAACTTTTTTTTTAAATTATTATCAAATTAAATGGTGGTTTAAAATATCTCGTCAAGATTTAGGTACGATATTGTTCTAATCACAGTTAGATCTTCAGGCATCCTTTGAATCTCACATGCCATACGCTATTCAAAGGGAGCGCTACGATAATTTCCCAACATCCATATTACAGATCTATGCCACGCTAACAGCGTCTTCGCGTCATAAAGTAACTTAAATGAAAACACAACCTTACTTTTTGTGTCTTGGTACATTATACAGGGTTATTTGAAAAACACCAGCAACCTCTTAAGAGGTCATTGTACTTATCATTATGAACAACTTTTACTATGGGACCAAACCTGAAATCGCGAAATAAAAATCAGCTGTTCCCTACATTTATCTTCGTCTATCTCGTCAAAATGTAGCTGAACTTGACTTAATATAGCATAATCAGCCTATAATGTTCCCATTGTTGAGATACAGGCCTCTCCGTGAGAGGGAGTGGGCCAGAATGTACCACGCGGGCAGGTTGGTAAACTTGAGTGAATACTAAAAGCAAAACCAATATGTATTTTTTACGTTTATAACATTTTGCTCACGTATATGTTTCATTGTTAATTTACGAGTTATAAGCATTATTTCAGAAAATAATCATAAAGTACATCGCGGAAACCTGATAACTGAAGATGTCCCAGTTCCCATCAGTCACTCAGATAAATAATGCTCTCCTTGAGATGTAATGGCTGTAATATATTATATATCCACGGTAAACGTAGTTTCCTAATAGATATCATGATTACATCCATGGTTTCTATGAACTCCTCGAGAAATAAAAATATACTGTTATGCGAAATTATCTTAGGGGTCTTAAAAATCATTAGTGAAAATTTCTTTCTTATTTCGCCTCTTGTTATGATAACATCTTTTGTTGTTTCTACAAAAGCACCTAACTTTCGCAACGCAATTTTTTAATATAAAGTTGTTGAGGATCAATTTGATTTCAATATTTTACACATAAAAGAAAAACGTGTGCGATTGGGGGACCCCCTTTAGGAACGAAGTTCCTTCCGCGATACTCGCACACACACATACACACCCTCACACACACACATAATCAGCCTATAATGATCCCACTGCTGGGACACAGGCCTCCTCTCAGTAAGACGGAGTAGGCTGTGTCCACCACGCCGGCCCAGTGCGGGTTGGTAGATTTCACATGTCTTCGAATTTTTGGTTCTAGGACATTCCGGTTTCCTCAATATGTTTTTCTTCAATATTTTGAGAGCAGTGGTCATCATCATCTACCTAGCGTTTTCTCAACTATGTTGGGGTCGGCTTACAGTCTAATACCGGTATTTTACATGGAGCAACTGCCTATCTGACCTCCACAACCCAGTTACTGGTTAATACTCTACCTTTTATTTATTTTATTTTTTGTGTTTTTGTTCTTTTTGCGTCATGTTCATCGCGAATAAACGTATTTTCTTTTTTTTTTTTTTAATACGATACCCCTTGGTAAGACTGGTTGTCAGACTTTCGGGCTTCTGACTACCCGTAATGACTGTCAAAGATCCACGAATTACAGCCGGGACCAACGGTTTAACGTGCTTTCCGAAGCAGGGAAGGGTCTCGGTATGTAAAGATGGTCACCCATCCACAGACCAACAGCGGCAAGCGTAGCTTATCGATCGATCGACTTATGCGGCTGTTATTATTCAGCCACGGGCCCTTTGAGACCAGTGGTGATAAAATAATTTACACAAAGTAAACCGCCTGACTGGGTTCGAACCTACGAGCTACAACTCGTAAGTCGCGGCCGTTACCACTGGGCCATCACTGCTCTCTATGCTCGCAGACACTCGTATTAATAGAAAGAGACAGAGAGAGAAAGTCGTATAGAGGGGGCATGACGCCTTTTCCTTACGTGACTATTTCTACCAGTCAAGTCATATCACAAGCCGCCTTAAGGAACTTTGTTCCAGAACTATAAAATATCTTAACAGTTTGAAGATACTGGTATTCAGCTGCATCCGTTTAGACTGGAAGCCGACCCCAACATAGTTGGAAAAAGGCTAAACACATGATGGTGAGTTTAAAGATTCCGAAATCTAGCACACTTTGAGTTCCAACATTGCCAACACAATCACCATAACGGAGTAGAGTAGAGTTAGAGTAGTTCTAAGAACCGCTGCGGCAAGACTCCTACGGGGCCAAACGAAAAACTGCGTGCTGCGAAGCCGAATACCCCGGTGTATATTTCCCGTCTCCACTACACCACTGACGGGGAAGACATCGTGAATTACGTGCGCCAGAGGCTAAATTATGCGCCGAGAGTGCAGCTGTTGGAGTCGCATCGCAACGTCAACTTTAAGGCGTTTGTGGTGCGCATACCAACATGCTACCTGCATCAGATGATGGAAGAAAGTTTTTGGCCACAGGATGTGGTGTCCCGCCGCTTTCGCGGACAAGTGCCACCGGAACGTACGAAGACTTAGTGCAACCAAGTGATATTAACATAATTTTAAGTTTTATTTACTAACACAATTGTTATTAAAATGTAGGTTAAGGTATTTATCTATGGGTCTTTGTACCCTGAAAATAAATGGATTATTATTATAATCCTAAGTACAATATTACACAACAATCATGAAATATTTCTAAACACAGTAATAAACGATTATATTTGAAAAACCGCAGACAAAACACACCCCTTATCTGCAAAACAATGGAATTACTAGAAAAACTTAAAAATATCCCCGTTTATCACGTCTATAGGGTTAGATAAAAACGTTTTTGTCTGTACCAAAAGATAATGAACGGGGCGGGCCGGGCCGTTTAGACGCGCTCGGTCACCTTCCGATCGATTCTGCAAAAATCTCACCGTGAAAAGTTAGGTGAAGTAAGCTTAGAGTGAGCTGTCAAGAGTATCAATCCCTAGCATCAAGATGACACTGACAGCTCACTCCACGCTCACTTCACCTAAGTTTTCACGGTGAGATCGTTACAGAATCGCACCGCTTATACGTGTAAATGGCCGCGGCACAGGGGGACCCACAAAGTGTGAGATGTTTAATATTTTAGCACATAGCGTGTGAAAATTCCCGGAAAAGTTCAGAAACTGGGCTTGCCATAGTTAAGCATTGCTGTGTTTAGATGTGTGTTTTAATGAAGAGGATTTAACTTTAGCTAATTACCCCCTTACAAATAAACGTATTATATAAGATGAATTATATGTAGTTACACACCGATTTCTCTCTTTCAGTCGTCAGTAATTAGACTTTCGAAATAAGAAGACAACGCGTTGTGTAACTATACAGACGCTATACAAAGTTTATTAGTAAAGGGGTTAGTGTAAACCAGGGATTCCCAAAGTGGTCGATATCGACCCCTTGGGGTCGATATTTGGGGTTGATCTTAAAAGTAGGTAATTTGGCCATTGGGGTCTGAGGTAACAGTTCATTTTGGAAAAGGGGTCACTTGTCCAAAATAGTTTGGGGATCCCTGGTGTAAACGATGCAGTGGCAAGTTGTGTGACTTGGGTATAATATTGTAGCATATTATAAATTGTGAAACTTTTCGGAAAATCTGGACGCTAATTGCTTTCGGTACAGACGCCAGCACATCAAGTTACCCGACCCTATAAAATTTTCCCAATCAACCTTGAACTTAATGCTCGTCTGTACATAACATCACGCCTGCTATAGTCCACGAAGAGCAGGCAGCCTGGCAGTCAGGCTTGTTGTAGTATTACTGAGTTTGGATTTGTGTTGCGGCTTTTTTAAGTAAAATGTAATAAAATTAATCTCATCAGGTGGACTGAATCGTTGAAATAAGATATAAATTGTAAGTGCTTACAATGTTATAACTTTACGCAACTTTTAAAATCGTTTATGACCCATAGATTTTCATGGGTACATTATTATTTTTTAACGCCAGAAATAAAGTTAAGGTCGCCTTTTTCTGTTTTCATTAGGATATTATGTCTTCACTTACTTTACTTCGTGCTTAAGGCCCCAGAACACAGCAACACAACTATACGGTAGAAATAGGTAGGTATGTTAGTATAACTTCCTCTTTTTAATCGACTTCAAAAAACGAGGAGGTCCTTCATTCGGTTGATTTTTTTTTAAATGTAGATATGTTATGCGATATCTCCGGCAATAGTAAATCGATTTCGATTTTTTTTTTTATGAATAGTAAATCGATTTCGATTTTTTTTTATGCTTCAGGGTTAGTCCCGAATTTTATTACTTTTGCTTGGGTAGTTTTTGAGTTAGCTTTAATAATACGTATTTTTAACCGACTTCAAAAAGGAGGTTCTGTATTCGATGATCTGTAAGTATGTATGTTTGTATGTCCGTGATTTTCTCAAGAACGCATGAACCGATTTTGATAATTCTTTCATTAATATAGATCACATTAATGAAGGAATAATCAAAATTGGTGACTTCCAGGAAAGTTTTAGTAAATAATACATTAGGTAATTATTCTTATATACGAAGTTATATGCATAAATGCACTGCATCTCCGGGATTTCTATGCGAATTTTGATGATTCTTCTAGTCGGTGTCTTCAATTCTTCAATGCACTAGTGCTAATTGAATTTGTGTGGAGTAGCAACTAAAAAATGAAAAATAAAAACTTTTTTACAAAAATAAACAACCGACTTCAGAAAGAAACACTATAAAGTGATAAATAACTTTAATTTTGGAAGTTAGTGTCAAGGTACGAAAATGCGGAACTAACAATACCGACTTCCGAAATCAGAATTATATTTCACTTTGTGGTGTTTTTTGGAAGTCGGTTGTTTGTTTTTTTTTTTATTTTGGAAAAGTTTTTTTTCTGCCTGTCCTTACGTACTTCGATCAGCAGATGATTTGCTCATCATCATTCTTTCCAGTCAGCCGCCACACTATCACTTCCTTTCAATTTATATCATCCCTCACACAATTCATCCTACTAGTTTTTGGTCTCCCTACATTCAATTACATTTTCATTTTTGTTTATTTATCATTTATACAAAAGAATACAGGCTGGAAGCCGACCTCAACATAGTTGTGAAAAGGCTAGGCAGATGATGATGATGACAAAAGAATACAGGATTACAAGAAAAGAATACAGTAGTGCTATTATTTATTTATATGGCACTTCAACGATTTACTCACTAAGACATACACAAACTAAAAACACATACAGTTTTAGGAATAGTGAATTCGTCACTTACAGAAGTGCACAGCACTAGCAAAGGAATTAATAGCACGTACAGAGGCCAGCACATCAAGCCACCCCAATCTGTCAGATTTTTCCAATTGAATATGAACCTTATTTGTTTGTGCTAAAGTTGAAAATCTATCAAAGAAATTTGACAGATTGGGGTAGGTTGACCTGCTGGCGTCTGTACAAGACATCGTTAGTTGAATTACTTAAAAGTTATAAACTAAAGTAAAATTAAAATTCAAATGAGTAATGTTCACAAATACGATCGAAAATACAATAATAATAACTATTCTGTAAAAATCTCACCGTGAAAACTAAGGTGAAGTGAGCTGTCACTCCACCTGATGTCAGGGATTGCCTCGATTGATAGCTTACTTCACGCTCACTTCACCTAAGTTATCACGGTGAGATTTTTACAGAATCTACCGGCAGGATTATTAATATTAAATCGCACCCAAAAACCACTAAGGTTTAAACTTGTTATATTATGCATCTATCTCAATATCGAACTATACAATGAAGCATTTTATAATGTATGCGTTATTTTCGATACAATGTTTAATAAGATCTTTAAGTCTTTAAATACATAGTTACAACCATTCCTACATAATACTTGAGTAATATTGCTTAAGTTTACACTTGATATTTTTATGTGTAATACATTTGTTTATACATACCTACTATAATGTATCCTACTTAATGAATGCGTATGTATGTATGTTATTAATAAAAATCACGCCGTTGATAACGGGTTTATCTGTGCGTGTTTATGGGCGTTTAGCGCTAAGATAGATAAGCGGGAGGTTACGGGACGACTCGGGGGTATCGCGCCAGGAGTACGCAAGATGTGGCCGTGATTTATACTGTTTTAGCTAAGTTTTGATTCTTTTTCACTATGTTCTGGGAGTAGTTATTATACATAAGTGCACATCTGCGTAACCCTTAGGGGAACGGGCGTGTTGAGTTATTGCAATCTGAAGTATTTTTAACGTTAAATAGCACTTTGGTTGAAATAACAATAAACTAATCTTTATTCTGTAACTAACTTCTATAAATAACTTTTCATTCATTATTTGATGCATAGGCATAATCAGCCTGTAATGTTCCCACTGCTGGGACACAGGCCTCCTTTCTGTCAGAGGGAAAAGGCCGTAATCCACCACGCGGGCCCAGTGCGGGTTGGTAGATGTCACATGTCTTCGAACGTTTGGTTCTAGAACATGACGGTTTTCTCACGACGTTTTCCTTCACCGTTTTAAGAGCAGTGGTGATGAAATAATTTACGTAAAGTAAAGCGTCTGGGTTCGAACTTACAACCCACAACTCGTATGTCGCGGCCGTAAACCCACCACCACCACCACCACCATCACCACTACTCTCTCGCTATTATTTCATGGCAATTGATGAATGAAAAGTTTGACTAAAAAGTGTTTGATTGTTAAAATAAATTGACCACGCTAAAGAGTGAATTTTACTCTTAATGACATCTTATTGACTGCAACGTTAAGATGTTGCTTTCTTATAGGGAACTGTATTGAACTTAGATACCTAAAAATATAATAAGAACAAATCTCACAATGTACGAAACAAACACATGAAACATTTTTTTAGCACTTTATGTTCTACTTTAATTTTTAATAGTAATTAGTATAAACATCTTCCGTCTTATCACAAAACGAAATCTAGCTTTAGTTTTATCCTAAACCCGACCCAGTATTTGTATTTCGAACTTTATTTCGATTTAGACAAAGTTCATAATACTAAATTAGTAACTTAGCACCGAAGTAAGCTGTCATTTTTAGTATACATATAGAACTACATTTCTGTAATAGTTAGGTCCTTAATTCAATAATAATAGCCTCCCCGACCGATTTCGGGCACGGTGGCCAATCTCAACGGAGATTAGCCAGGTACGCAGGAGACATTATAGTGCACAAGTGTACGCGCAGACACAGGTGCACTCCTTCTTTCCCCACTCTCATAGCCCGATGGGACGGTGATCTGACACGACCGGAGATCAGGCACAGGACCAACGGCTTAACGTGCTTAACTGGTCAAAAATCCACGATAGACAGCCGGGACCAACGGCTTAACGTGCTTTTCGAGGCATAATATAAAGATGGTCACCCATCTACGGACCAACCGCGACAAGTGTAGCTTAACCTGATCGATCGAACCTCGCGGCTGTAATTAATTAGCCAGAAGCCTTTCAAAAACAATTCCATGCATAAACTTTAGAAAGAGCTTCAAAAACACAATCATTCATCGTCAATATTATATTAATAATTTATCGATTCCTGTACAATTTTCATTAAAGCAAAGTTTCTGAAGCCAAAGGAAAGGGAAATTATCAAAAGTCAAGATGGAGCCGTGCAAACAAAATTATTATAAACTTAGTGGAACAAGTTGTTTTTGTGTATTTTTAATTTCGTTCGCACCTGTTGTTTGATCTGTTTTGAGCGTTATTAGACGAAGAGAAAGTTGTAGATAATATTTTTACAAGCTTCAAAGATTTTGGCTTAGTTTTAGATTACTTTTTTTTTCTCAGATATTTTGTTTTTGTGTTCGTGAATTAGTATTCTATACTTAAATTCAACGAATGAATGTGAACCTCATCATCGTGGTCGTCATTTCAGCCGAAAAACGTCCACCGTCTATCACACTTAAAGGCGAAAGTTTGTGAGTGTGTGTGTATATTTGTCTCTTCTTCACGCACAAACGGCTGGACAAATTTTGATAAAATTTTGTATGGAGGTAGCTGACACTCTAGATTAACATATAGGCTACTTTTTATCCCTATATTTCTACGGGATCGAAACTTATGCGGGTGAAACCGCGGGGCGAAGCTAGTTAATAATAATTATCAATTGATGTTTTCATTAATACAGTTAATGTTTTGATATATTCTGATATTCAAACTCGAGAATAACGTGCAAAACTTTATAGGTATTCTGTTTTATAACTCAAAAACTTTTAACGGTTCCAAAAACCCAATAAATCTATCATTATTTATCAATCTCCACCATCGTTCCAGTCAGAGATATCAAATACGAAAACAGAGCTACCCACGTTTGTCCATCCCTGTTTTATTATTTTTTGACGTATCCAACGTCCGCTGTTATCAAGATTATGTTATTGAGCTTCCAGTCGCCGATGCAACAACTCTGACAGTACTATTTCTATTTGTGAGTTTGAAAAAAGAACCTCAGTGCAGTTGTTGGCAAGTGTACATTGGAATACCAAAGTAGGTGTTATTTTTTTTTCTTTTAAGCATGACCTTGAAATCATGTTGGACAGTGTTAGATAAGATGTTTTTTTATATTAACTGTTGTTACGTTCAGGGTTCTTGTTAGTTTTAAATTGCGTGGGTGTCCATATTTTTGTAACTTTAAATAATTTAATGATTGGTTTTACTAAATTGTGATTTCGTATGCCTAAGTATTTGATATTTTTACGCCGTTAACGGCAAAATATAAAGATCTCTGTGCCAATTTTATATAAATCGCCTATTTGACACTTTTAATTAACAAATAAATAGCTTTGACATTTTTATGTTACTAGAAAATATTTTAAGAGCTTTAATTTATTTTTTGTCTGAGGACGTAGAAATATCTTCCGAGATTTTCTTATCCAATAAATAGATTTCTTATCCATTGAAGCAATGACAAACTTTCAATTAACTATAAGAAAAAACATAGTGCCGTTAAGTAATCGTTCGTCATTATTTGGGTTAGGAGGCAACTCGTCCACTTCATAACAGGGACCAGGGACCAATTTGGTTAGGGGACAACTTGTCTCACTTCGAAACTGGGACCAGGGACCAATTCCACCTATTGTAATTTGATGATAGGCAACTGGGCCCACGTTGCTTTATGTATTGCGAAGATAGAAAAAAAAATAATCTGTAGGGGTTTATTGGCCCCAATAAAGTGATAGCATAGGCAAATGAAACATAACAACCTAAAGGTTAGTAAAATTGATCTTATTCGTTTTATGTAATCATATTAATCATGACCAATTTGTTATTCCATAATTAAAACATTTCATTCATAACAAATCAAATCAAAAGTACCTACATTTTATTTACAGTATTACTTTGATATATTGAAAAACAACGAATATATTTTAAAAAAGACCTCCATTTTCCGGACTAGTCTCATCTTGGCGACAATGTAAACTTTTCTGTCCTGCCAAATACTTAAAACATAAGGCGTGATAAATTATTCAAGTAGAAATATTAGTTAATTAATTTCTCAAAACCATATCCTATACTAATTACATTGTTAATCTCAATTCTCGAAGTATTCTTTTCAGTTGTCTGTGTGATGTCACTTTATTCGGACCAATAAACCCGTAGATAATATTCGTTTTTTTTTTCAATCTTCCCAATACTTAAACTAACGTGGGCCCAGTTGCCTATTATCAAATTAAAAAAGGTGGAATTGGTCTCTGGTCCCAATTTAGAAATGGGACGAGTTGCCCCCTAACCAAAATAAAAAAGGTGGAATTGGTCCCTGGTCCCAGTTTTGAAGTGAATGAGTTGCCCCCTAACCCCATTATTTAACGCCTACACATTCAACCCAAAGATATTTGGTTGCTTTGTTTCCAATGTGACAGCTGATGAATGGTTGCTAGTTCCACATTGAGTCGTGACCATCTTCCGCAAGAGAACATTTCCCTACAGCGGATCATGGGCAATCCGATGACTGCTATGACTGGCGATGCCGTCTGTCGCCCGCTATTCTGTAGACGGCTACCTTACTTAGTCCTCTAACACTGTCTTGATTTTATGAAAGCCTAATACTTTTTATTTCATTTAGCGCTGATTTTTCAATCATCTGATATCTTTATTCGAGGAATAATTTTTGAATTTTTGACAGTTCTGCCTTAAAAAAACTGTCAGGCGTCCATTTTATTCCACGAATAAAAATTATCTGTCGATTGAAAAATCAGCCCTTAGTTAGTTAATTATTATTATTATTTATTTATTTATTCAGACAAAAGTCCATTATTGTTAATTACATACAATAATTAGATTTATGATGATTGATTATGTTCAATAATTAGAATTAGATACAATAATTAGGCTAGCCTATAAACAAACATCCACTCAATTTATTCGAAAGATGTATTTTAAATTATGTGTAGGAAGGAGTAGAGGGTGTGGCCTGTTTATTTATCGATAGTGGCATTGCACTATAACAATGATATGTGTCGTAAAAACGAATAAGTCATCAAGAGGCTCTTAACCGATAACATTATACAAATAAATAAGTTTTTGCCAAAATGTTTAGTTTATAAATTAAAACATTTTAGCTGGACTTTGACCAACCTTATTCATAAGACAATAGGTATACCTAATGTTTTTGAATCAGGATGAAAGCTGCATTTCAGCAACCATGACCAAGTCGTTGTAACTAGAACCTGGTTATTGCTTCTATTACCACTCTTTGGATAATTACTTCTTTAACAAAGAAGTGGAATTCTACCGTCCTTTAAAGGGGAAGCGCCAAGGTAGCCCGCAAAATACAAATTAATATTCTTAAGTTTTTTTGCAATTTGCAGGTCAGTGTCAGGTTGCATGTTGAACAAAATAATATTCGCGACCGTAACAAGTACGTATTTACTTAATTGTAATAATTAAAAACATCAATACAACTGTCTAATTCATATAATCCTATTGATTGATATTGCATGGAAAGAGTAATTCAATAAGATAACACTGACAGGCAAAACAAAGAACAAAACGTGCTGCTTGCTTTTCCACGGAAGTAGTAAGTGCGGGTGACCTGTGAACATAAATATGTTATCGTTCCTCTTAACGATTGATACGTATTTGTTACGGACTACGGACTTTGTATAGTAATTATTATGTTAAGTGTCATTCGAACTATGAAGAAGATATGTGTAATCTATACATACTATAAAACAAAGTCGCTTTTCATGTCTGTCTGTGTGTCCGTTTAGATCTTCCTATGGAGTCTGTGGACTCCAAGAGTTAGTTGACATTTTTCCGCTTCAGCTGTGACACATCACAATTGATTTAAACTTCTACTGATCCAAATGTTTGAACTGCTTTATCGTTTTTATTGACTAATTCAACTACCTATATCTATAAAAATAATCAAGTTAGGGCTTAGGAGGGCGGAGTACCGCCGTGTTCTCGTAGAGGCGATCAGCAGCGGCGGCGACCACTGGGGCCCAGCTACCAGTTACCAGTCCTTCTGCGAAGCAGTAATGCTAGCGAAGGAAGTGGCGGGACGGCTGAGGGAAAGAACTTCACGTCCCAGCCGCCGCGCGAGACGCGCCGGGCGTCGGAAGCCGCGTGACGACTCCCGGCCACCTTAGGCACGGGCCTGCGGGCGGAGAGTAATGGGTAACTCACCGTCTGATCAGGACCAGGCCCGTGCCGGACGGCGCGTACGTGTTCCATGCGCGCCTCAAAGAGATGTCAGCAATAAGGAAGGGGCCCGTAAGGGCCGAAGCCTGCCGGGGCAGCGGGATTGTCCGAAAGGGTTACCGCTACCCCGGAACATAAAAGGCTGAGAAAGGAACACGGGTGGGTTTTAGCCAGTAAGAGTCTGACACTTCCTTCTGCTCCACCCAGAGTGGGAGGGGTCATTTGATGATTTCCCATCCTCAAAAAAAAGGGCTTAGGAGTACCTCATTACTTTTTTTTTTAATCTTTTGTGGCATCACATCTAAAGTGGAAAAATATCAACTAAGTTTTGGAGGCCACTGTATGTATAATCGATTAATATTTAACTTACTGTGCGGCCAACGAGAAAATGCATTCCTGTCAGTTTTATACAAACGTATATGTGTTCTGCGAATTTGATCTCTAGTTACTAAAATTGTCGCACTAACAGGTGACAGCAATGCATACTCTCGACAGCCGTACTATAGATATAGCACTGAAATCTCGATATTTTGACATATCGTCACATCAGTAGATTGCGCCCGTGCAGAGCATGGGCGGGCTATTAGTGTATAATAATTATCTGAGTAAGGTGTCATTAGAATTATGAAGGAGATATCAGCAATTAATATGTTGTTTACAGCCGTAATGCATGTGTGTTGTGAATGAAGTTGGAATGAAGAGCTTGTGTTATTTAGTTTTAAATAAAAGTATCATATTTTCCATTAACTGCGTCGATACTTTGTAGCTTTGAGTTCTTCTTCGTCGTTTCAATTATTCCAATTATGCCACAAATCTATACATACAAATGAATAAAATTAAAGTGTCTCATTGCAATGTCAAAATAACAGTTTTGTACTAAATGCATATGAAAGTATATACAGAAAATATAATTTATAAAAAAATTGTCTGGATGTCTCTCTGTTTGTTCCGGTTAATATTTGAAACGGCTGGACCGATTTCGGCGGGACTTTCACTAGCTATATACAATGTGTTTAATGAAATAACCCAAAACCTGAAACTAGTTTGTTTAGAATCGGCAGCAAAATCGAATACAATAATTTTTAGTATGGGTTATTTTTTTCCAAAAAATAATTATTTGTCATGCCGTGTCTAATATTTTTCAACGACGCTGTACGCTACTGTCCAACGCAATGAAAAAAAACAGCGCGGGCGAGGGTGAGGTGAGGGGTGCTAGAGCTGGCGCCAAGGCCGGGAAGCGCGCCGGCGGCGATAGAGCTACGAATCTGTAAGAAGTAGCGTAAGTGTAACAACAACATTTACAAATATCTTTTACTATAATTTTTGAAAATAAATAATTATATGTCATATCAATTTATTAATATAAAAATCGGTTGGGGTGTCCGAGGTTTTGGGTTATTTCATTAACACTTTGTATAGACGTAACTTAGGCTACTTTAAATAAATATATGGTAAAGTTGAGGATTAATGCTAGGTCTTATGTTAGACGAAAACACGATTTCGTAAAATTTTCTCGATAGAAAAAAAATCCAAAGTTCAAACCGAACAATAAACCGCTGATATTCAAAAAAATACTTCAAATTAGATCATAAAACTTAGTATACTAACCGAACTAACTATAAAGCTCTTAGGTCTTATGTTATTTACTTTTTTTTTAATTACCATTATTTTCACCGTAAAAAACAAATACCTACACTATTGGCGCTGCCTGCCGCCTAGCTCGGCACTCTGTCTCGCTCTCACTCAGTCCGCGAGCAGTGTCGTGCGAGCGAGATAAAGAGTGAATTTTAGCTGTGGTAGTGTAGGCTCTTAAAGCTAGAACGGATTTGGATGAAAATCATACGGCGAGAAAGGTTGATTTTGACGATTAGAATGTAGTCTATTGTTTATCAGGCTACAAATGGTAAATTCCCCAGAGTGAAGCCCTGGGAAACAGAAAATATTTTCTAAATCCAAAAGTCCATTCTTAGCTAATTCAGTTAAACGGTAGTCAATAATAGTGTCGTGATTTAGCTCTGTAAATCTTATAAAAATAAATGGAAAAGTAAAACCTTTTCCAATACGCTATAATCTTGTAGAGTACAGGAAACGCTGGGATCGTGTCGACAGACCTATGATGTCGATAGACTTGACAAAACAAGTAATATTAAGGCCTACCTCTAAATGATGTAAAATGAAATTGTAGTTTTTCTGAATTCTCGTGGCTTTGTAACTTTTTTGCATAATTATGTTAAAGATTTTATAATATAGTTTATTGTAAAAGTAAATAATAATTTTCTTTAATGTAAGTTTTTTTCTTTGATATTCGCTTTCGTTTATACAGAAAAGGCTAATCTTAATATTTTAAAGGTGTAATGAATTTCGGCAATGTTCTATTGGGAATTTACCTTCTTAATTGAAACATTGAACTGTAGATATGATAAACTAGCAGTGCCCCGCTGTTTCACCCGCGTTAGTTTCGATCCCGTGGAAATATCGGGATAAAAAGTCTTATGTGTTAATCCTGGTTATAAACTATCTATGTACCAAATTTCATCCAAATCCGTTCAGCCGTTTGTGCGTGATTGAGTAACAAACCTCCAAACATCTTCACAAATTTTTACATTTATAATATTAGTAGGATTAAATAAATATTATACAGGATGTAATTGAATAGGTGCGCCTAATTAAAATATCTAATTCAACGTGTTATAAAGTAAACAGAGAGTATCATTAAGGATGCACATCTTGCGCGTAGACAAGTGATTTGGCAGAGACGTCGTGCGCCCTTTTTTTCGTAGAAACGGTCAAAATTGGGTAAATGCCGCTTGTTCAACGCGTTGCGAACTTGATAGTTTAATTTTCTTATTTGTTCTGATAATTTTGAAAGGAAAATACCTGAACGACGATAATTCGTGTCTACAAAACAATAACATAGTCTACACTATGTAAGACCATAATAACACTTTTTTTTCAAAAATTGTTATTATATTTGAGAAATGAACAGTTAGTGCACCTCCTATCTCGATTTGTTTATATAATATTTTTACCTACTGCATCCAGATTATTTGACCAGTATGGCCTTTTTTGAAAATAGGTTATCAACTTAGTTTTTTTTTTCCATATCGTAAGGAAAATAAGCAAAAACAATCAATTATCCGAATTACTAAAATAATACGACTTTTTGGCAACTCCGTACAATTTTTTTTTCAGACGTACATTATCAAATAAAAGGTGATGTTTAAAAAAACATAATTGTTTACACTTCGTAGTTTTGCTATCTCTTGCAGACCCGAGAAATGAGATTACCTATACATGATTATTACTTAAGTAAATTAATGAGTTATTTTGTTGAACTGTAATCAATTATATTGGACACTTTTGTACCAGTTCTTTATTTGATCCTTTTGGATAGCAGTTCCTACAGAAGAGTTAAGATAATGATGAAATAGAATCTACATCTTTATATCTAATAATAATAAAGCTGAAGAGTTTGTTTGTTTGTACGCGCTAATCTCTAGAACTCCTAGTCGGATTTGAAAAATTATTTTTGGTTTGGGCTAACAAATGTTAGCTCAATCTTTGAACAAGGCTATAATAGACTATTTAACATCAGGCTAAGACTTTAAGAAATCGAGCATTAAACGAAATCGAAGTATTAACGCGAGCCAGCGATGTGGTGCAAGGGGTCGGGTCGGGGGAACAAGAAATTTCACGCGGCCGAAGTCGCGGGAAGAGCTAGCGATGAATAAAATGAAATTGCTTTATTATGTTATATTTTTTTTATAATCTATACAATAACTGCGCTGGTTTTTATCCCGTCAAGATTTGCATCACAAATCCTAAATATTTTAGCAAAATACCTATTTTCGTTATCATTTTTAATCACCTTCAACTCAAAGTCAAGGCATTTATTTCAAATAAGCACATAAAAGGCACTTTTCAACGTCAACATTAACATTAAATAAAATATAATTGATTCTAGTCACCACTTCAAAAGATAGTTTCGTATGAATAAGAATGGGCAAGAAACTCTATCGTAATACTCTTAAAATGTTTTCCAATAAGCATTTTGTAAACATTAAATTATAATATGTAAAAACGATGCATCTAGAATAAAATTACTATACCACAAATCACAATAGGTAAAAATAATTAAAATTGAAGCAATGACAGATCAGAAATGTAATGGATAGTCGATCATATCAATCTCTCCCTCTTCAACTCATACTTTCTCTCTCGCACCTTTGAATCAAAGAATGCACCTAAGAAGCCAAGTCTATTGCTTCTTAGCTCTGCCTGAATTGCAGTGTAGCCACGTCCAGTGGTTTCAACTAGCAGTAATTTGTGGCGTCTTGTGTGACTGTGGCAAATAGTTTACACGAAAGCTTCCAACAATGGTTACTAAGGAACGTGTGTTTTACACCAAACTATATTACTATTTTTACCAAACTATATTTTCGTAGATTAAACAATAAAATCCTGAGATAGTTTTGGTGTTATGAATGTTGTGTTGTTGTTTTTGCCGTGTCAGTTCTTTTTCAGTGATAATGTAGCATTCAAATGGTGAAAGAATTTTTAAATTCGCTCCAGTACTTTTTCAGGCAATTCGTTGCAAACATACATACAAATCTTTCCTCTTTATAATATTAGTATAGATGACTTTGCTCTTGATTCTAGTTCTTTGCAAAGCTTACACTTTAAAATGTAGCTATTTAAATAGGTAACTTTAGCTTATCATTGTTTACTAGTTCAAGAATAGGGCACAAATTAAAACTAAAGTTGCATGTAAGTTTTCACGTGTCTTACATGGGGTATATATATTTTTTGGGAATCGTCAATAAATAAATATTACTCCTCTGCCTATGCCGAATGAAGAATCTCTTGAAAAATGTTCATAACGATCTTACTCGCGTCGCATGCATTCTATAGCACCACATGACCTCAACTAGGTCGTCAGTCCATTTAGCTGACCGCCATTTAACACTGCCTTTGACTATATGAGTGGCACTCAAGAATATTTTTATATCATTGGTTGTATGTTCTTCTTAGTTGGTTGATATATGGAGACTTTAAATAATATTATATAACGTTGCGCTGTATTTTCTCAATATATACCTAGTATATTTCTGTAAATACATATTTTTTACGGTCGCGAATCATATTTTAATCAAGTGCGACTGACCAGCTGACCAGCAAATTGCAAAAAACGTAAGAAAATTTGAATTTTGCGGGCTACCCTGGCGATTTCGCCGTAAGGCAAAACCGTGTATGTTGACTCTTGTAGACTTTCGTAACATTGAGTGATATTTCAATATACATTGTATGTATGGGGTAAACATATGGGGAATTTCGGAATACAGCTGTGTCAGAATGTATGTGGGATACAGAACAAAATCATTTAGGCATCAGGAATGCGAAACAAAAGAACGTAGAGTATTTTCCTAGCAGATAAACTTGCATGCATTCGTGCATTCTGTCGACTATTTATTTATTGTGCTCGCGATTATAGATCTATTATGTATTTTTCTTTCTTCATTATTCAAGTTTATTTGCTTTAAGTATGCACGTGTTTCTGTGACAAATAAACCAATTTTTCTTTCTTCCTGTTGATAGTAACCAATTATTATTTTTGTTACAGTGGAGGAGCAAAGCACTTCAACTGTAGACGCGGAAGCAGCCGCAGCGCAAAATGATACGACCGAGGAATCAGAGAACACGAATGGAATGAACACAAAGATCTTACGGCGAATGGAAACAGTGCCGGACATCAAACGAGACACTTCTGGCATTACTACGCAGTACATCGCTACTGGGATAGGTAAGATTTCTAATCCTGCTGCTTCTACATTCCAAATTCTGACTCTACAGGTACCGGGTGTTTAAGGAGTCTAATTTATTTTTTGTTTATTTTGGTCGGGTTGTATAAGTGCTGCTTATATAAGTGCTGCAGTTGAAAATGCTTATTTTGCTATAGAGGTAACTTGCAATGTTACTCTTTAACATCACCTGTACCTATGCTATAAGCATAAGAGTAATTACGCGCACAATACAAATAGTTTTTATTGCTGAATGGGCCCGCTTTTGACCTCGATAGTCTTCGTATGAGGTCTATGATGGAACGAGCGTGCCCAGAAGATGCCTAAGGTACTATAAGAATATTGGCAGTGTAATGGAAAAAAATAATATTTTTGCATGTGCTGATATCAAATAGCTTGTTTGATATCCGGTGCACCCTGGGCTGTCAGTCACGCTAACACCTGGTTGACTATTTGATATTTTTGTAACGGATTTAATTACTTTTCTGTGTTTAAATAATAACAGCCGTACAGGTTGATCGATCAGAGGGGCAATTCTCGTAATTTTTAAGACCGTTCACAGTCTGATCTCAGTCTCAATCTGTCAAAAATATTTCTAATTTCCCTACATTTTGACAAGTTTTTGACATTTGTTTGTCGCCGAGATGAGACTGCGACTAGATTTTGAACGTTTTAAATTAGCAGAATTGGCCTACTGGTTAAGTTACGCTTGCCGCGGTTGGCCTGTGGACTGGTGACCGTCTTTAAATACCGAGACCCCTCCGTGCCTCGGAAAGCATATTAAACCGTTGGTCCTCATTGTCATTCGTGGATATTTGACAGTCGTTATGGGTAGTCAGAAGACCGAAAGTCTGACAACCAGTCTTACCAAGAGGTATCGTATTACCCCGTAATTGAGTTGTGGAGGTCAGATAGGCAGTCGCTCCATATAAAATACTGGTATTCAGCTGCATCCAGTTAGACTGGAAGGCGACCCCGACATAGTTGCGAAAAGGCTAGGAAAATTATGATGGATTGAATTACTGTTCTCGTATAGTTTTTACCTGCCGATACGAGTACAAGAGAAGAAGATTGGCTGCTTCGGAATTTTTCTTAATTTTTTTAATGAGAAGTCTCGATACTTATACTTCTTTGTTTAAATATGTCTCCTGAATTTAATTTATTTGGACAAGTATACCAGGTATGTTTTGTTTTATATAGTATTATTGTGTTTCTCTTTGCAGTAAATCTTGGCGCATTTGCGGCTGGCGTTTGTGTGGCTTGGTCATCATCAGCACTGCCACTTTTGACGTACGGCCCCTTTGAGGTAAGCCGTGTTCTCGCAGAGGCGATCGGCAGCGGCAGTGGCGGCGACCTCTCGCGCCCGGCCCTGGTTCAAGCCATGGTCCGGGGCGAGAGGGAGTGGGAGGCAGTCACCTCCTTCTGCGAAGCAGTCATGCTAGCGAAGGAGGTGGCGGGACGGCTGAGGGAGAGGGCCTCACGTCCCAGCCGCCGCGGGAGACGCCCCGGGCGTCGGGAGCCGCGAGACGACTCCCGGCCGCCGTAGGCGCGGGCCTGCGGGTGGAGAGTAATGGGTAACTCTCCGTCCGATCAGGACCAGGCCCGTGCCGGACGGCGCGTACGTGTTCCACGCGCGCCTCAAAGAGATGTCAGCATAAGGAAGGGGCCCGAAAGGGCCGAAGCCTGCCGGGGCAGCGGGATTGTCCGAAAGGGTTACCGCTACCCCGGAACACAAAGGGCTAAGGAAGGAACACGGGTGGGTTTTAGTCAGTAAGAGTCTGACACTCCCTTCTGCTCCACCCAGAGCGGGAGGGGTCATTGGATGATTTCCCATCCACAAAAAAAAAAAAAAAAAGCCGATGTTGATATATCACTATTTCCAAACGAGAATCGACCCCCGGACTTCCATTGGCAATTTTCTAATACAAAGTGTTAGAGACACTACTTCTTCAGGTCAAAATTGGCGATCACTAAGTATCGGTGAAATATAATATATACGCTAACAGACCTAAGGTAAATGTAATAATGTATGTAAAAAACAAAGGGAAACAGTTATGGGGCATAAAAAAATTCGTCCGCATTGCTATCAATAGGAAAAATGCCCAAAAAGCTAGCAGCATTGCACAGAAGAAGATTGACAACCACGTTTTATGGCGATGCTGACAATTTGGCCAAAAAAGTTGATATTGATTATATACAGTTTTACACACACATAACATAGTAATTGTAAATCAGATCCAATCAAGCTGACTCAGTTTCAAGTTTTCTTTTGATACATATTTTCCTGTCCGTACTTGCTATATGTTTAAAAACGGTGACTGCAGTAAATGACAATATTCTGACTGCACAGATGACCAAGTAACTCTGAAATATTATTTTCACTTCTCGTGCTCTAAAAGTTCGTCTTAATGTTGTGCGTAGGCGGCAAAAAATCGCTTTTCAAGCTCTAGTGCATAGAGTAATTTTTTTTCTAAGACTAAGATAATCAGGCCCAACAGCCACATGCAAAATAAAACGTCACAGGTTAAAGTCGTTATTTTATTTCAATTGCTATATTATCAATTCCGTCTTTTCTATCTTAAATTAAAAAAAAAAAACAGTTAATATAGTTGTCATTTATTATTTTAAAACGCAAAGAAAGGTTTTTATGACTTGGCAGTATGAAGTACCCAGTCGAATGACTCATATTGAAAACTAAAAAAAAAATGTTTTAAAGTTTCGTGGCTGAAATTAGCTATTCTTCAATTTTGCAACATTTTTGAACAATGAAAATACTGTTTTATACTTATGCTTTTTTCATTTTCTCGCAATCGAAGTGAAAAGCAGAGTGTATAACTCGGGCATAAACGAGCCATTTTACCCCTCGTAAAATGGCTTCTTTTATGCACTAGTTGCACAATCATCTGCCTAGCCTTTTCCCAACTGTGTTGGGGTCGGCTTCCAGCCTAACCAGATGCAGCTGAATACCAGTATTTTACAAGTTGCGACTGCATGCATATTTGACCTCCACAACCCAATTACTGGGTAATACGATACTCCTTGGTAAGACTGATTGTCAGACTTTCGGGCTTCTGACGACCCGTAACGACTGGCAAAGATCCATGATTGACAGCCGAGACCAACTGCAACGGCTTAACGTGCTCTCCGAGGCATGGAGGGGTCTCGGTATGTAAAGATGGTCACCCATCCATAGACCAACCGTGGCAAGCGCAGCTTAACCTGATCGATCGACCTGTGCGGCTGTTATTATTAAGCCAAGGGCCCTTCTTTGTACAATCAACTATTTTAATAGAAATTAAAACACGGCATTTTTCCACAACAAAAATTCTATTTAACTTCCAACTCGCTAGTTGTAGTGACATTCAAGTGTATCCCATGTATCCCTAGCCTAAGGACCGTGTGTAAAGGGTTACCCCGTTAGATAGGTGAGGTGGGGGATCATAAATAATGTTTTCATTAGCGGCCAGCAATAAATTAAGCTACACGGTTAGGCACAACCGCTGCGTAGGGTTATAGATGCACAACCGCTGCGTTTTAAGCGCTGGGCAACCACTTCTGTGGGTAATCAGCAGCCCAAAGGTCTGGACTTGTGCCCAGTTGTGAAAATAGGCTCACCCCTTATTACATGCGACTTAAACATAATTGTCATCAATCACGGCTATTTTAACTGAAGGGCAAAATGCCTTCATAACGCCTTTCCACATAACATAACAACAGTTCTGTATTTCTCAGGGATAGGCAGTCGCTCCATGTAAAATACTGGTATTCAGCTGCATCCGGTTAGACTGGAAGCCGACCCCAACATAGTTGGGAAAAAAGGCTAGGCCGATGATGAGTTCTGTATTCCCCTATGGGGTAAGGCTATTCTTATCACACAACCAAGAACCCAAAGCCTTTCCAATATTTCTCTTATCTTGTATAGAACCTATAGGGTATAGGTCCGACTAGCCTAAGTCACTGATTCCGACTAGCCTAAGTCACAGACTCACTGCCGGCGCACTCTAATTTTAAAATCTATGTTAGGGTTCGGTTCCAGGCCGACCCGTGTGGCTGTTACCTATCATTTAACTACGAGTCTAGTTTTATAGTATTGCCCAGAAAATTTACGTGTAAACATTTCTTAAAAGAGCTGCGTACAGAAATAATTTTATTTCATCATAATGACAACGATATTTCAATTTTTACCCTGAGTGTGCCGGCTCTTAACCCTAGGTACAGACGCCAGCACTTCAAGCTACTCGAAACTGTGAAATTTTCCGAATCAACTTTGAATCTTATGCTTTAGCGATAAAGTTGACAATCTATTAAAGAAATTTAACAGAGTGTAGTAGCTTGATGTGCTGGCGTCTGTACTAGTCATCGACTCAGAGGCCACCTGCAGTCGGTTTGTTTTTTTATTTATTTATTATGAAACTGCGGGGACGCATGGGGCTGTACGTTTGTGCCAACTCAGGGTAACCTGCAACGCGCTAGAGGCTGATTCCGCGTCCAAAGTTTCGATCCTACTAATATTATAAATGTGATAATTTGTGAAGATTTTTGTACGTTTGTTACTCAATCACGCATAAACCGTTGATTGGCTTTAGATGAAATTTGGCACACAGATAGTTTATAACCAGAATTAAGACATAGGATACTTTTATCCCGATATTACCACGGGATCGAAACTAACGCGGGTGAAACCGCAGGGCGCTGCTAGTTTATTCATAAAATAAACTAGCCTCCCAAACAATCATTAGTTAAGTATAAGCCGTGTTAAAATAAAATTAGAATTCTAGGGTTTATCATCATTCCATCACTAATATACTTTAGTTAGTCTACAGTTGTTGAATAATAATAATGTTCTATTAGCAAACACCACTTTCTTCTGAGACATTAATTAAGCATGAATTCAAAGCTTCATTCGTATTTTAATTACAATTCTTAAGTACAGACTAAACACTTGAAAATACTTTGAATCTTAATTGTATCAATGATTGCTTTGAATATTAATTAGATATTAATTTGGTTAATATTTTATTCTCTCTTTTCGACAAAAATAAAATTTCATTTAGTTTTAATCTTGCAAGTTTTCCTTCAAGATAAAACTAAATTGCAACCGCGCGAAAAGTAAACCCTTTTAGAAGGTTAAAGCGTTATTCCGTATCCGCTCCGTGTTTCTGAAGAGCTATAAAAAAATCACCACTATTATTTAATATTCAAGGTCTTATTTAAAAAAATTGTCATACCTACTAATAACAATTATTACGAAAACAAATCAGTAATTATTTACGGTACAAAAAGATGATGTCGAAAAATATATAGTTCTTAACCCCGTTTAAAACCCGCATAACAGAAGAATATTAAAAAAAGACACCAACCAGGGCTTCCTTTATACAAATGAGTAATTGGCTTGGTTAAGCAAATGGAGACACCAAAGTAATACGGTATTTTGTACGCAACGAAATCTTTCCTTCATTTTGATGATGGCAGCGTCGTCAACTCAATTATGCAGATTTAGGGAACTTGTAATCAAAGAACAAAAGTTTGAAACCAACTGAAATACAAAGAGAAAGCTAGAAACTGACTCGTGGCTTATCATTGTCAAGATGTCGCCGATTGTGATTCTTAATAACAATTAACTAGTCGAGAATTTCTATTGATTCAAGCCATTGTAATTTAAAGTTCTTTTTTTTTTCGGCCAGAAGTTGGCAATAGCAGGATTTTGTCGTGTTGCCCAGAGCAGTCACTCGTCAATCAGCCATTTTCCTTGGTTACTAATTAAAATCAGACAACTGAACATGCCAAGAAATCCAACGTATTGAGAACCTCCGCCTTTTTTGAAGCCGCACCGGTCAAAAACAGAATAATACATAATTGAGAATAATAAAAACATTTTCTTTAAGTTAGCCTAATTTACAATCAGCAAATCTTTTGTGGGACCACCAAATGTTGGAACTGCGCCCAAAAACCTCCCACAGAAAACTAGCCGGTTTTGTTAGCCCCCAAATTTAGGACTTTTTTAATCTTAGCTCACAGTGTAAAATGCCCACCGGGTTAAATTAAATTTCATAGATTTTTTCTTCGAGGTTTGAATTTTACTCCGAACATTGTTTTTCTTCAGCTAAACGAGTTTATGAATTTTAAAATATTATGCTCGGAAAGGAGTCGTTGCGAATGCTTTTGATGTTATTTATGAGAGAATTATATTGAATTTATTAAAGCGTATTTTATTTTTTTGCTTGAATACAAATGAGATTTATGAAACAATAGCTTTTATAACAGAACAAAAATAGAAGACAGACTATGTTTTACAAATGATTAAAGAAATCAAAGTAATAATAATTTTATGTACATTATTTTGAACCTAACTCTAAAAGCGCCGTGGCGACGCTTGTAGGAGGCTTAATTATAACAATAAAATGTACAGCAGGCGTCATTCGGCTAAATGATGATGATAATAACTCCAAAAGTTGAAGAAAGAAGTGGAATATTAATTTTCAGTATGAGGGTGTCATCAACAACGATGAAATTAATATTACAATCAAGGAAGTTTACTTTCTAGGCACCTAAATAATTATTAGAGACCGTCATAGTGTGATACTGATTCTTATCTATATGAATCAGTGGAACGAAGAATGGAACGGCAAATCCATCACTAAAATTTCACAATGGATTTAATGAGAAAACCTAGTATCATGAATTAATCACTTAAGCCAATAAGTAGTACATTGATCGACCCTATTACCAGAGACGTGTCTGCTATTGATAACGATGAGACAATTTATAAGCTATTACTTGATATCAAATAATGAGTTGTCATTAATTAAACTGTAGGGAAAGTTTCATTTGATCACTATGTCGGCAGCTACAGACGGTAGTCTAGTGATAAGGTGTCAATTATCATATCACACACGGCACCTATTTCATGGGATGTATGAAAATAGACATTGTGTGTTATCAAGTGAATGGGATAAAAAATAATACCAGTCTATTATCGCCTCACTGCAGGGCAAAGCCCTGTTTTCATACAGAGAAAGCATGAGCGTTGATCTTGAGACGTTTGCTCAAAACGGGTTAGCGAATAAGATAGATTGAAAAAAAAATGGCTACATAAGTTGAGCAAAGACAGAAAGCTAGTCGGTTAACGTAACCTTTTTATAACTTTAAAATGTCTATCAAAGTTGGAAAACGGCTAAACTGTGTTAGTTACGTCAACGTCAGATTTGGGCAAACTAGATGCAGATGAATAATGTTTTTTCATGTTGTTTACAGACAGATTGTTTTTTGAACTCTACATAGCACATTGCCTTGACAAAATCATCAGAATCGAGCTTCAAATAAATACGTGGTTTCTACGGAGACGAGCGGAGCGGAGGCATGCAGGAATCTAAATTAACCAATCACAGGCGAGATGAGCTACGCGATGTAGATTTCAACCCATGTAATTGTCTGATTCCTGCACGTATCCGCTTCAGTGAAAACGTATCCTAAAAGAATAAAAAAAATATTTATTGTGGCTTTATGACATCAATTTATAACAATATCCTAGCTAACCTCGTAAATTAACCCATTTGACTGAATTTCTAGACAAACTCGTAATTGGAGCATAGCGAAAGTACTAACTTAATTCTGTGATCAAATTCCTGAACAATCTGTAATGATTGCCTTCAGTTTCTTGTTAGTTTCCTAAACGCAGCGGAAACTTTAAGTACACGAACTTTATCGAAGTTTGTCGAACTACTCCGAGAGACTGACAGCGCGCCGCATGCGGTGAAACCATGACTTACGAAGTTATCATATTGCAACTTCGTACGTACCTTATTCGCGTGCCAATAACGTTTATTTATATAATACCAAAGATTATTTTTGCTTGCCCCGGCAGTAGATTTATGTTTGCATATTGTTATAAACCCACAAAATCCGCAATGCAGGTAAGTCAGTAAAATTTGGTGTATGCAGCTGTTATTCTTTATTTTTACGTATTATTTGGTTGACTCAAATGTTAGGAAGTCAGTTCCAATATCAAATTATCGTCGGACATGCAACACAAATTCTCATTAGCAAAAGTTCGGATCGAGCTTTCTAGAAAAGATAGCTGTATTTTTGTCAATTTTAGTATTTCTCTCTAAAATTGTCACCGTGTCATATCTTTTCGTAGGGTTGCATGTGCTCTGAGTTGGCGAGAATTCTAGAGAGTGCTTCCATAAAATGTCAGCTTTCTGTAAACAGAATATAATTCATGTCGACTTGAAAGAAGTCTAGTTTGTCCAAAGTCCACAATTTGCGATTTAATCCGCAACATTTCCATCCTGCTGGCAAACGGAACACTTACTTTAGCAGATAGCGCTGCATTGCCAAATAATTTTGATGGTATCAGGCTTCACATAGCTTCATGGCGGTCTTGGTACAATTGAGTAAAATGTTTGTATCTAGTTTGACAACAGTATAAATTTTCGTTTACATTGTATCTGCCAGCAGAATTTGAAAACTACAATACTGTTTCTTAATGCCATGTGAATTTGGTAGTGCAGTTTTATTCATGAAAATATGTCCAATTTTATGTGTGACTGATGCAAATGTAGTCTTAGTAAGGTTACTTTAATTATTATTTAATGACTGCTGCATATTGACAAAGTACATTAACCATCACTTCACAGTAATAGTATAGTAACAAAATCAATTTTATTCTGAATCCTACTATCTAATTTTATAGGGTCAAATTAAATTAGCTAGCGAAACTTCGAAGACAGATTAAATATCTCTAACAATAAGCAATTTATACATATTCATTATTCAGAATCGGTAACAGGCTTAAATGATATGAATAACATAATTTATGAATGAAAACAGTTTTTTTAATTTCATTTGTTACGATACACATGCGTGTGCTAATTAGCTGTTAGTATGCCTAACCAAGTAAATAAATAAATGACGGGTCAATCAAAACACAATAAAATAAAAATGAAAAATAATTGTAATATTTTTTGGGAGTTGGGTTTAGATATCCATACCCACGGAGTATCGCTAGCTAATTTAATTCGACCCTGTAGATGTGAAAGTATGCTGTAGTGTATAACAATAACTTAACTAACGATAAGTTTGTTAGCAACAAGCTACTTGCAAATTTTAAATACTGATTCTGCGACTGGAAAAAATTTTCTTTTTCAGCTATGAACAAGCCTGTTCATTTCATTAATAACTACACGAATTAAAGTAAATAGAGGAGTCTCAACATTTTCTTCAGCTGAAATACAAGATATTTTCACACTTTCACAAAATTCAAAGTTTAAATTTTCATTAGTCATGTCTAGACAAGCAACGAAGCATCTATCCAAGCGACTTCAGAGCAATCAAGTAGCTTAGAGAGTCTATATCAGAGATATCAAATCTACAGAAATATCTGGAAAAAAAATTCCAGGTAAAAAATTTTGAAGGTTAAACCTCCACACTAGCCATAAACTCAAAGCCACAAGAGCCGGACAAGGCAGCTAACGGGTTAAGTACCTTTTCAATCATATATGCGTTCTCCAGGTTCTTGAAATTCTATACGTTACTATCATAATTGTGGTAAGCGACCATCAAAACACAAATAAAGGTTTTGAAAGTAATTTTAGTTTATAGTTCACGCCAAGTACAACAATAGTTGGGGCACTAAAGATAAAAGTTAATTTGGCACACCGATCTGGGAAGGTTCACGATCCCTGGTCCATATCAACAAGAAAACTCGTTGACAGTGGTTCGAATGCTACCAAAATTTTGGAGCAAAGTAACTTTACTTGGCCGTAATTTTAAAACGAGAAGAGCAGTTTTCTGTTCGAGTTGTTTCTTTCGAGATACAATTTAACACCATTTACTTTTTAAACGACTGCGTACTTAGGGGAATTTAAAATGGAGTCGTTCTGTTCTTCGTTGGTCATTTGTATGTTTTATGCATAAGACTAATGCACTAATTAGTGCATTCGTAGCTGGAGTATTTGTCATCCTTGCGGTTGACTACGACTTTTATTTCAGCTTAATAGCTGAAATAAAAGGTAAAAGGTTCCATACCTAATGGTATGGAATTTTACCGCTTTCGTTGGTATCTTCCAAATTATTTTCCCAGTTTATAATTGTTTGGCTTCTGGCAAATGTTCAGAATTTAATAAAGAAATTACACATTACTTATTTATTGTAGAACAGATACTTTATTTTACAGAATTTTCATTATCATCTACAGTCTTTATTTTTATTTTCCACTCCTTTTTATATACTTTTACAAATTATTATTTTAATACTGTTAGATTTTCATAACGATATACATATAAATAAATAGAGAGAAACATATTTTTCTAACAAAATTATATATTTTAGCTAGCTTTATTATGTTGCCCGTATATTTAATTCTTCTTCTGATTGACCGCTGCATAATTGCTCGTTACCATAATCACCACAAATAGCAGATTGATTGATGACATACTCTGGTATGTTCCTTCAGCAAAAAAAATCAAACCGATGCCAATCTTGACACAATTCAATATTAATTTTATAAAATCCACAATATCGGAAAGAGATTACCCAGAGACGTAATTTATACTCCCACACAGTTCTTTCTCCTTAATCCATAAATTAATTCTGTAACAACAATACTGGCAACATATTCCTGGTTATAATTTCTCTCCGAGATGAATGAAGTCGATAAATACACGTATGTTACAGCCTCCGTCGCCGACCCGAGACGTAATTGCCGTGGAGAACACTACACCGAGTATACTTAGTTCAGAACACACTAAACTTACGGTAAGTGTGGGTATATTATTCTTGGCGAGTCTCTGGTTTATATTTTTGCAGTTAGGATTTGTTACGCATTGCTGGATATGGGACCTAGTTTTAGTCTGAGCTTTTTGGGTTACCAGCAATAATATATTATCTACAAATTCAACTTTAATTTTATCCTACTAATGAAATTATAAAGTTTCAAATTATTTTAAATGTGTAGTAGAATCATTTAAAGAGATATCAGCTTCGATGCTTCAATATGCTCCACTTTTGGCAAAGACAGTTTTCTGATTCATTCTTCTGCTCAATATAAAATCTTAAAATTAGAGTCAATCAATTACTTATAATCAATGAACAACGTTACATTTTGTAATAAATACCTATATTATTTAATCAAGCCTTTTTCCTTACGAAAACGGCGTGAAATAAAGAGCATTCCTCAGTATCACTGTCCATTCCAAGGTTGCCTGGAAGAGATCGCAAAAAACGATAAGTCCGCCCATTGTATGTTTTGTAGTTTTATATGTGTTTTTATCTTATGTATTTTCTGGTGCGTTCTTATTTTAGGCTTATCTTAAAGACGTTCACGCCCCAAGCTTTGAAAATATTAAATTTCTATGTTAACGTAAGTTGTATGGTGGTGGTTTA
This sequence comes from Globia sparganii, assembly GCA_949316385.1. Lineage (NCBI taxonomy): Eukaryota > Metazoa > Arthropoda > Insecta > Lepidoptera > Noctuidae > Globia > Globia sparganii. The sequence continues at coordinate 8,159,343 of OX438675.1, read as the reverse complement.
AGTATATTGTATTATTTAAAAAAATCCTACATAACTCCTCTAGTTATATTGAAAATAAATATTGTATTGGTAGTAGTGCTAATAAATTAATCAAAAATTCTTTTTTTCAGCTAACAGCCTCTGAAGCATCTTGGGTAGCTTCTTTACTGTGCCTTGGAGCATTATGGGGTGCAGGGCCGGCTGGTCTTATATCCGAATACTTCGGAAGAAAGAAGACTCTGCTTTACTTGGCGCTTCCTCTGGTTGTGTCGTGGATACTTGTCGCTTCGAGGTACGTGTTGTATTGTTTGAATAAAACGTACAATATAATAACAGGCTTTATTAGCTCTGGAATAAAATGTTTAATACTTCGGAAGTCTTAATTCAACAATTAACTTTGATTACCTTGTTGATATATTGGTTGTAAGCATGACTGCTGAGCATGGGGTCCTAGGGAAGTCGGGAATAGGGTTATTGGGTTTTTCTTGCCTATTGTACCTATATGATATGTAATGATGGCAATAGACACGCTCATTTTTACACAAAACTTATACACGACAGGCGAAATGTCAGTGTATTTAACACCTATGCCCTTCGTGGAATACACGTTCAATGTTACGTCACTTTGTAACTAAGTAACACAACTTTGTTTCCATTTTTACAGTCCAAACGTGTATGGTTTGTACGTGGGACGCTTCGTCGGTGGAGTGGCATTAGGAGCCTTCAGTGTCAGCATCCCACCTTATATTGAAGATATAGCAGAAAAACATATTCTTCCGACTTTGGCCAACTTCTATCACGTTCACTTCAGCTGCGGAGTTCTGTTTGGGTATATTATTGGTAAGCGATTTTGCCGTTTCAACTTAAATAACAGTTTAGTGTTTTGCTGACGTTTATGAAGACAGAATAATGGCAGTACGCTGATGCTACACTTTTATAGGTTAGCTGATAGTTTTTAACTTGATTTGTATCTTACTTTTCAGGCCTGGTAGAGAACAGTTCTTGGTTGACAGTCCTCTGCGCCAGTGTACCTACAGCTTTCTTTGTTGCCTTCATCTTCCTTCCCGAATCACCAGCCTATTTGATGTCTCAAGGAAAGTACCAAGAAGCCAAAGCAGCCTTACGCTACTTCAGGGGTATTGACAACGACATCGACGGCGAATATAGGGATTTGAAGGACCGCCTCAGAAGTTCTGCAAAGATCAGAGTCACCTTCAAGGAACTGTTTGGTACTAGGTCCACGGTCAAAGCTCTTGTTGTCTCTTTCGGGCTCATGATATTCCAGCAGATGAGTGGCATATTCCCCGTCCTTTTCTACGCAAAGAATATCTTCGAAACTTTTGCCATTGGTCTCAATCCTCCTAGCGCAGCTATCATTTTAGGCTTCTGTTTCGTTTCATCCACATACTTTTCTACTATGCTTCTGAAAGTTGTTAGAAGAAGAATACTTTTGATGATTTCCTTCGCAGCTATGGCTGTGAATTTAGCCTGTTTAGGTATCTTTTACCATTTAAAAGCATCCAATTTATCACCGAGCAGTACATGGGTACCACTTTTTACTTTATGTCTTTTTGTAAGTTTTTATGCTTCTGGTGTTGGGCCAATTCCTTGGTTGATGCTAAGAGAAATATTCCCCCCACACATGACAAGAAGAGCAACCGCCTTAACTGCTGGTTTTCATTGGTTTTTGGCGTTTGCTGTGACAAAGTTTTACCAGAATCTGGTAGACATGGTAAAACATGGTTGGACGCTATGGGCTTTTGCAATAACTTGCATTGTAGGAATAGTATTCGTCTACTTCTTTGTCCCTGAGACGAAAGATCGTTCATTGCAAGAGATACAGAATGAGTTCGAAGGAATTCATAAGAAGAGAAAGCATACTCATGTTATAGAAGTGAATACCGTATCGGATGTTTAGATCAAGACTGTTAGGATTTAGGTCATTTCTTTATAGACGTCCTGTGATCCAAATCCATAGATTAATTTGTAGGTTTAGCTGCTCAATAATCTGTAGCATTTGTTGAAATATTAGTGGATCCAATAACTCAAACATAATTTGGTTTGCTCAGAACAAATGTTACATGGTTAAAGAGAAAATGTAAATTATTTTTCTTATTACCTAGGGGATATTCAGATTGTCAGTGTTCGTTAAAGATAACTAGTTTTAGAGTATGTATGTATTTATTTTTATTGTAATAAAAATTATTTAATAAAAAAGAGTCTTTGCCTTCAGTTCGGTCAATATATAAAAGAGATTCAACTATCATTTTTTGTTTCTTCTGCTTTTTTGTGTCTGCACCTTTTTCCCTATTGCGCTGAAAAGGTGCCAACTTGTTGAAATATGTGTATTTCAATATTTACCCAGCCAACATATCCAGTAAAAGGTATCAGGATCTTGGCAGTCAATCATTTCCCCCGGGAAAAAATGTAATGGGTGGAATGTAGATATATGACCGTAGGAGCCGCAGTTTGTCGTACTATGACACGTGCCAAGAACGTGTCATAGTACGACAAACTGCGGTTATTTCCCAGGAGATAAAAAGAAACAATTTTCCGAAAAATATAACTCTTCACAGGTAATATTAATTTTGGAAAAATATTGTATTTATTTTTGAATGTACAAGCATGAATGTAGCCTTAACTAAAAATAAAAGGATACATCTTCTGGTTTTGTAAGTCATAAAAATTTATCAAGGTAAAAATTCCAGAAGAAACGTCAGCCTCCTTTGAACTACTACAACTTAGTTTAGCAATACCAGACATCTGAAACAGTTCAACGCTTGTATCAGCAGTAAAAAATGCATCCATTTAATACTTCTACGAGGTAGATATCTGCGATACGTTTCCACAAGCGACAGAACCGAACGCGATTTATGAACGCATATGTACCACAGCTTTGTTCTTGTACCGTGTGATAAATCTAACGTGTTTTGTCATACGATAAATTTTACGGTACTATGTATCTTTTATATCTCCATTGTGGGTTGAACAGTCTTTCTGGAAATATCTTTCACTTTGCTGAAACTTCTTCCTTCTTGTGATGCTGTTCATTATTTACTTAGCTTAGCAACGAATTGCCTAGTCGCGTAATCTGTTGGTGGGGTTCACTTGTTGAACAGTGGAAATGAATAATGATATGTAATTTTTGATTATACAGGGTGACTTGTAATTTGACGTTTTCCTTTCAGGACGTGATAGTGTTCCCATTTGCAACAATTAAGCAGCCCATAAAGCTTAGGCGAAATCATGGGTTTCAAGAAAACTCAATTTTTATTTATTTTTGAATATTTCCCAGAATTGGTCACTGAAAATCTCTTTTCGCTAAACTTTCAAATTGAGTGGCTTTCATTGCTTTATATTCCATTGGGTACATAATATTTTAACAAACCTTTCAATATTACCAAATTTTCTAAAACATCAAACAGTTAAAAGTTGCCGGAAGAAGTTTACAAAAATTGTGTATTTTCAAAAATCATCTACGTCATCAGACACCAGCTGTCCAATTCTCGTAATTTAAAACGTTCAATATCTATTCGCAGTCTCATCTCAGCGACAAAAAAATGTCAAAAACTTGTCAAAATGTAGGGAAATTAGAAGTATTTTTTGACAGATTGACACTGAGATCAGACTGTGAATGTTCTTAAAATTACGAAAATTGCCCCGCAGTTACATGACACCAGAGGGGCAATTCTCGTTATTTTTAAGAACGTTCACAGTCTGATCTCAATCTCAATCTGCCAAAAATACTTCAAATTTCCTTACATTTTGACAAGTTTTTGACATTTGTTTGTAGCCGAGATGAGACTGCGACTAGATTTTGAACGTTTTAAATTAGCAGAATTGGCCTACAGTTATCTCACAATTTTACTACGGCATTAAGCGTGCAAATTACGGGGAAGACATTTTCATTTCATCAGCTAACTAACGAAGTAGAAATATAAAAACAATATATTTAGAGGTGCCCCATGAAGCAGTTGATAATGTTGGCAAAAATTTTCAAATTGTTGAAATATATAAAACATTTGTTATTTACAAATTCATTTATGGGTTTACGTCATTCCACTACCCTCTTACTATCTTGCAATCCTTTTTGCGTTATGTAGCCAGGTCGCTAGTTGAACCGCGACTTTCGAGTGGTTAGTATTACTCGCAGTGGATAAGCTAATCACTGATCATTGGTCATTTAGTTCGTATGTTTTCAATCTTCTGCGCACGTACAAACTCTTAATTTTTTAACATAATTCGGTTTTTAGACTTTTGACAAATAATCTTCTAGTTATCATGTCATTAGCCTGCAATGTAGACTCTTCACATCATATTTTTTTTGTTTACAAGAAAGATCAAGAAAAAGCATTGCACTCAGTACGTCAAATTACAAGTAACTCTGCATAATAATGCTTATTAGATAAAAACCTTTTGACAAAAAAACAACCGACTTCCAAAAATACACAACAAAGTGAAAAATTACTGTAATGGAAGTCGGTGTCGTTGGTTTCGCAGTTTCGTTTTTTGACACCGACATCGGAACAGCTATTTTTCTCTTTTTTGTGTTTTTTTTGGAAGTTGGTTGTTTTTTTTTGTAAAAAGTTTTTATTTTTCACTTTTTAGTTAGGCAGTTAGTACATACCCCACACAAATTCAATTAGCATTAGTGCATTGAAGACACCGACTAGAAGAATCATCAAAATCGCATAAAAATGCCGGAGATGCAGTACATTTATGCATTTAACTTCGTACATAACAATAATTACATAATATACTAGAACCTTCTTAAAAGTATGTAGATCTCATTAATGATAGATTATCAAAATTGGTTCACCTACGGGTCGAAAACAGAACCTCCTTTTTTGAAGTCGGTTAAAAACTTGTAAAATCAGTTAAAATCTAAATGTTTTTTTGGAGCAAGCTTACCAGATAATATGAAAAACCAGAACATTTGTTTTTTACCTGATTTCATAGGTTTTTATCTCAGAGGCACTACTTTGATAAGACTATACATAGCCTCATATGTTTCATCACTGAAATGAAATTGAACGCTAGGTAGGCAAGTACAATAGTAATATTTCCAAGCCAACCCTTGAGCCTCCAGCTAAATATGGAACACTTAGTTACGTATGCGACGCCGCGTCACAAAATGACACGTTTCATCACTGGAAGGAAGCTATCCAAGGAAATCACCTATTTCATGAGCAGCAACAATCACGAACGCGTCTTAATGGAGTGACGAGACGAAGGAAGGATTCGCGTGAGGAATATAAATCAGTTAATTCAGATGGAACTTTTACCTACAGTTTTGGTTGGTACAGGTACAGCATTTTAATAGTCGTGGATTTGTGGCAAAGGGAAAGAGAGATGAGGGAATACAGAATGGAAGATTAGTAAATGCAACGTCGGTGAAAAAGTTAAAGGTAGATTTTAGAATGGGATTATCTCCTTTCAAATATGTTTATAGTCTAAGGTTAAAACATGTGCAACTAAAACTAGAGACAACAGAAAACTCTTATAATTATTAACATAGATGAATAGAATGTTATATAAGAGATACTCAGTTAGTGGGTTGTGGAGGTCATATACAATCGCTACATGTAATTCAAATGTATCTGGTTTGATTGAAAGCCGATCCTAACATAGGTTGTGGAACGAAATGCAAGGCTAGGTAAATGATGATTACTCGTATATATTATTTATCCATTCATTGAAACTGGGACAGAAGATAATGAGCACGCGGTCGTACCTACCCACGTAGTTTTTAATAGCAAAGGATACACTTGCATGCAATTTTAATTTTCAGGTATTTACTTGCGTTAAAAGTGAAACCTATAGTTTTTAAGTTGTAAGTTAAAGAGTCTAATGCTTGAAACTATTAACTTGTTCCTTATTGAAAGAAACACTGGAATCATAGTGCAACATTATATTCAAATAGCAAATCTAACCTCAGAACGCCTCATCGATCGTTTCAAGACTAGTTGCAAAGCAAACATGGGGTCAGTTTTAGAAATGCTTACTATAAATACAGTTGAAATCAGACTTTATTTTTTGGATGTTAGAGCTGAAGTTTCAATTGTCTTCGATATAAGGTTAGATATAGAAGTGCTAGATGGTGCAAGCGATGAAAATTTAACTTTTTGTGCTAGGGTTAAGGTTCAAAATAAAGTGGTTTATACTAGTGGTTAACATACGGGGCTGTATTTTAACTTGTAAATAAAACTTTAGAATGTGTCGACTGAATGATTTGAATAGTCAGTGTGGCTTTCATAAATGTCTTTCAGGTATTTGGGTCAAATGTTTACCGCTGTCATTAGTATAATGAGTGCTATTATATTGGAGTCAGTCGAAAACTACTATAATCATACCGTTGATGAGTTTAATGTGGAAGTTTTTACATGTTGTTTTGAGAGTTAGCTTTTCAATTACTTTTGTAATTACCTGGACATTTAATGGTTTGTTGATGTTTTTAAAATTAGATATGGATATTGAATGTCGTAGTCTTTAAAAAGAATATAAGAGACCCTGAAAATAGGTATTATCTTGTTATAAAATACTTACAATAGAATATAATAGAATACTCTTTATTATGTACACCATATACCTAAATTATAGACATAAATATAGAAACATGCAGTACACTAGTAAAGGTGCAACCAAAAAAAAAAGTGGCAAGCGAACACTTTTAAGCAGCTAAACCTAACCGCCTAACCTAGCAGCTAACCTGGTTTTCTCAAGTAGGCTCGGTTACATGTTCCTCAAAATAGACGTTATGTGGAAAATTTAATAAACACGACTTTGTGCTTTATCATTGTAAATCTTATAAGTATTCTGAGTCTAAGAGATTTGGTGGAATAATACTTTGGAACGTAGAGCGGGTTTCATAATATCCGCTCCGAATGTGTGTGCCGTTAGAATGTGTGACATACGGGAAGAAAGAATACCTGCCGTTTGCTCGCGAGTATCTTCAGTTAACTTCATGTGGCTACTGAGTAGCTACGAAGTGAAAATAGAAAAAAAATACGAAAATAATTTTCTTATTTTAGACACAATACAAGAAACCTTAAAAAGTGATTGCCAGTATTAGTTTGAATAATTAAAAAATATTATTTTGAAAAATTTTACGACATTCCTTGAAATATACGATATGACTTTGTGATCCCCATCGCTTTCGCCAACCATGGAATTCGTCATTTTCTTGCCCAAATCCCAGTTTATTTGGGCAACATATCTTTTTATTCCATACTTCTCGATTCATCGTGTCGTCTTCTCAGTAGTTTTCCTTTTTGTTGGTCATCTTTCACACAGTGCATCCATATTTTCTTCGTAACGCCAAATACTCGCATAAGTTTTCAGCCATATGTATGCCAGGTAAATGGCGTCGCGCATCAAAATTCAAGAAAAAGCCTCTGCATTAAGTCAGCTACGCTATATTCTGCTGCCTAAATGAAGGCAGTGGTTCGGTTCAATACCGCATGTAAATGCTACTTACACACCTGTCATAAAAAGTTATAAGGTATTGCAGGGTTCTTCAGTCGTTTTAATATTATTTATATAGTCATTTGCTTTTTTAGAGCAGCACTGGCACAGTGGTAATGGCCTCGACTCACGAGTTGTAGGTCGTGGGTACGAATCCTGTGATTTACTTTGTGTAAATTATTACTCCATCACCACTGCTCTCAAAACGATAAAGGAAAACATCGTGAGGAAACCTGCATGTATTAGAACCAAAAATTTTAAGATATGTGGTAATTGTGGTATCTATCTACTAACGCGCACTGAGCCGTTGTTACCTACCAAATAAATGTTTACCACCTAAGCCTACATTGTGGAATGCAATAAAGAATTGAGTATTGAGTATTGAGCCCGCGTGGTAGCTTACAGCCCACTCCCTCTAGAAGAGAGGAAGCCTGTATCTTAGCAGTGAGAACATTATAGGTTGATTTTGCAATTGTTTTTGCCTTGCAACGACCCAGCGTTAGTTTAGAGGTTGCACGCGCAACTGCTGAGCAAAATATTCAGGTTTTGATTTCCAGGTAGGCCAGTGTTGTTGCGTTATTTCATAAGGAATTTCTCAGTAGGAGAAACTGCAATTGTGCCCAGTTAGGCCGCTGCCTCAAATTTTGCGGGCAGTGGGTCGGTAGCGGCGGCGGCGCGGTTTTCGAGAAACAGTCCATTTGAATGTGCTGCCGCCCCGGTACCCGCAAGATTAGAGGCAGCGGCCTTAGTGGTAATAGAATAGCACATTAAAAGTGTTTATTATTTTTAAACAAAATCCTGTTAAAATACAACTCTGTCTATCCTTTCGGGGAGTAATCATTAATACAATATCACTAGGCCATAATATCAATAAACGCATAGGTACTCTTGAGGCTATCTATGTACTCGTAGCCTCACCTTTTATAGTGCAGGCTCCGGGGCAATTAAGTAACACATTATCAATCGGAATCGGTTTCATTTTGACAGTTCAACAACATTCATTGCGTTATTTACATGTTGAGCAGAAAAAAAATCGAACTCTTAAAGTAATGGTTTAGCAAACGTTCAAGCAAGTGTCATATATTTTTATATGGTATTTCTATTTAGTTGAGAAGTGCTAGTCATAACATGGTAATGTAAAGTCTTTCTAACAATATAAACAAAAGAAATCCGATCGCTGTTTAATTACATTATAGTACCTACCCAAAACAAAAACACGCAACTTAGAAAAATAGCCGTGTCGAGAAAATTATGATCAGAGTTGATTACAGTAATTTTCATAGAACATTACTCGAACGAGCGCGGCTGCTATCGAAATAAACACCATTAGCTAGATACGTTACACTTTGTAAGGAAACACATTCAATATGCGACTTTTAGTCGCACGTTTTTGAAAGCTAAAGACTGCCCATTATGTTGGCAATTGCTGTGCAGTTCTTGTAACAAAACTTACGACATTTTGGTTGACCTACGCAGGTACTCCTGGATAGGTAGTCCGATATCCGGCAATACTCGTTACGTCTTGACATTGATATATATGTTACACTAGATTAGTAATTACCGCACCAAGGCGTTGCCACCAGACAGATGGCCACAGCCATCAGCGTAGCTAACGTCAGTTCAGTGCTCTGTGTGACGCCAACCGAAGTCAACCGAGTGACATGCGACAAAAAATATCGCGAAAGAGTGCAATTCAAGATCACAACAACATAATAAATTAACTGGAATTACTTTCCACACGTAAATTAATTGTCTCTGTGTTTATATCAACGTAAAAACGCAATAAAATGTAGAATTTTGTAAATTAAGTTCAGTGTTACCACTAAAAACTTAGTTTTAGTTTCCCACATTTGTGGGAGTTTTTAATTTATGAAATAAGTGATTTTAAATATTTTTTTAATAATAACAACGTAGCAGGGTGCCTAAAGATGCAGCACGCCGTGAAAAATGGGTAGAAATAATCCGGTTGCTGAGAAAAGAGACTGACTGCCTACCTACTAAATATTCAATTTAATTAATAATAAAGAAAAAATATTAAAAAGAAAATGTCTTAGTTATTTTCATTATTTATAAACTTCTATTACACATCCAATAAGAAATACACAATTCAAACATTTAAAAAATAATTTAACCTAACGTATAACGCTTTTTATGGCTTAAAATGTCAGGTAAAATTTCGTATTGAAAGATAATTTTAGATGGCGTTAAATTGCTACAGTTTAAACTAAGGTAGTCCCATATTGCATTTCAAATCAACATTATTAATTTTATTATTCCGTTAATATGGTTTTCACAGAAATATGTTATATATTTATTCACTTCCACGAAACGTGCCGATGTTTTACCGTCTATGGCGTACTTAACTATTATTATTATCATTATCAGCCATTTCTGTCCCCCTGCAGGGCAAATACCTCCCTTCCCTCCTTCCACTTATCCCTGTCCAGTGCTGTTATGCGCCAATCCCTGTGGAAAGAGTCGAGTTCGTCCCGCCATCTCATTCTGGGCCTGCCGCGTTGCCGTTTACTGTAAACTTAACTATTAATGAAACGAAATATTTTGTTAAATCGACACCTGCAATTTAAAACATTCTAACTCACTTTTTAATGAAAAATCATTTTAAGTCATAAAAACATATAAAATACATATAAGTAAACAACATATTAGTCTTACAGCAAATTAGATAATCCCTTTTTACTTATATTTACAAAATTGGAATACGCTAGGACTTTATAGGAACAAAGTGAGAATATATTGAATGTTTAAATCGCTATCCTGAAAAGTGGTGAAAAATGAATTACAATGTTTTAAATTGCAGGTTTCGAAATTATCAACAAAATGTCAAGCTTAATTTTAATTTATTTTAGTTTATGTGGAAAACTTTGGAATTCCTATTCACGGTCCTTCGTTTATATTATTAATTACTAAAATATTTAATATGGCCTAAAAATTTTTGTATTATTATTTATTTTATATTATTATTATTTTTTATTTATTTTTGTTACCTTCCGCTAAAGTGAGCCATTCAGTTCTACGATAGGGACATTTGAAAGACTATTATAAAACCTTTTTTGTACAATTAAAACTTTTTTAGCTGTCGCATGGTGAACAGTAAGTTTTATCCTATAAGCAGGGCGTCATCAAAACACGCTATCACCGGCTGAGGCTCCTGTGTTTACATCCGCTAGCAACTGTTTAGTGAAGTCACCTCTTTCTATTATAAAGCATCTGGCACGGCACTAGGTCAATGGTGGTGTGCTGGGCCATTGTGATAAGATTGCAAAGGAAATGTGCAGGGATGTAGAACCCACGGCTGCTTTGACAAGACATTTAGTACTATATTTACTTTTGATTTTGGATTTACTTGGCTTCTAAATAAAACGCTACGCATGCACTTTATTAACTAATGAGTAAAGCAGAAATGCATACCCACATTTTATCAGTTATTTGGGTCTCATGTACTGGAGGATGTTGCTATTAACAAGACTTGAGTCTCTGAAAAATATCTAATAAAAAAAACCCGTTAACCCTTTTTTCAACCTGGAAATGGAATCAATAAAAGCCCAACAGTCGGGCTTAGGAGCAATACACCAAGCAGTTCTGGCAGACAAGATAGATTTCTTCAACCCCAAAAATGGAATAGCGTACTTTCATCATCAGCCTACAGGAATCCACTGCTGGAAATAGCCCTCTTCAATAGCACGCCATTCAGCTCGATTCATGGCAACTCTCATCTAGCTGCTACGAGCCACCTTGCGAAGATCGTCGCTCCACCGAGCTAAAGGGCGTCCTAACCTTTCGTTTGCCGATTCGCGGTCTCCACTCAAGAACACGTCTACCACAACAGCCATCGGTTCTATGGCTAATATGGCCGGTCCATTGCCACTTCAGCCTGCTTATATTGTGAGCTATGTCGACAACTTTGGTTCTCTGCCGGATCACCTCATCATGGATTCTTTTCAGGCGTATTTTAAATCCTGGGAAATCAAAAATCGTTCACAAAGTTATTTACATTCAAATATGCAAACCATTATACGAAGCTGTACACTCAAGTTTTAATAATTACAACAAAATGTAGTACATTATGTACTACGAGTGACGAGTATATTCAGCGTGAATTCCTTGATATGTTACATTGTTGCTCGCACAAAGGACATGCGGGCTTGGATTTTTAATCACCGCGTATTATAAAGCAAAGTTCTCTACGGAGAAATTAAAACAGGGGTTTATTTTAAAAGGTTCTATTACTTACAATTAGTATATAAATGAAGTGAGAATGGAGATATTTATATTTCTCTTTGGGTTCAAAATTATTTTTACCATCATGAGAATAGTGGATTAGAGAGGCCTGTATCCGAAACGTTTTCCTAGAAGAGCTGACACCGTCACTGCGCCGCCACATGACGGCGCAGTGACGGTGTCAACGGGGTTTAACTATACGATATCAAAAAAGGCTCTCAACACACCAACTTACTTTCATAAATAACGTTTCAGTGACGTCACTCGCCGATAAATTGTGGACGCTATGTAGCGGCCAGTAGTCTTAGAAAACTCTAGCCACACTTTATTATCTCACAATGGTTTGGTTCAAAAATTACCTACATCTAAATGAGATAACATGACTTACCAAAATGGCGAAAAGTATAAACAAAGAATGCATTATTATAGGTTTAAAAATATTTATTCTCAAAAAGACACAAAAACACTTAAATGATAACAGTGCTTAAAATAAATTAGATAAAGTTCGTCACAGACGTCACAGTAGCAATTATGATACACCCATCCAATGTATTCAGCTTTTAAGAAGGATAATTATTTTTTGTGATTAAATATGCAGCTAATTGAGTTTTTAATGCATTGAATGAGTTTAATTCATCATTATAAAGAAAACATTATATGTAAGTGTGTGTGTGATTTATATAATTTGATTCTCCTTTTTTGATTTTCGAGCATTCAATCAAGAATTCTCGCCAGATAGTAACTAAACAAGTAGCTACATTATATTGATGCATCCCTCCCCTTCCACCGGAATGTAAATTGACCCAGAGATCTTGTTTCCTGAAACAAACGACGCGCTACGCTCGAGTAATAAAGCAGCTAATGCGGCGAGAGTGTAAATGTCGCGATGACGTCACGATACTCCCGTTAATACGACCACAGTGCACACATTGGGTTAATTTACTGCCACAATGCCTCCACCAGAACAGGAACGTTTTAGTAAATGAATATATGTGATTATGAGCCAAATGAAAGTCGTGTGGCGTTGCTAATTGGAGTGATGGATGTTAAAGATGTTTGGTGTTCATGTTTTGTATGGACATAACGGCGGCTAAATATTCTAAGCTGCTAACTCCATTTTGACTAAACTAATTTTTGGTATGATATGAAAGAGAAAAATATTTTCTCTTACCAAAAAGTCAGTTTAACCGAAATGGAGTTAGCAGCTTAGAATATTTAGCGGACGATAATTGTTTTTTGTACAGGTTTATAAATAAATATATAATTTCGTATATAATTTCGTCGTAGTTTGTATAAAGTAGTACTGGTCCAGTGGTAACGGCCTCGAAATACGAGTTGTAGGTCGTGGGTTCGGACTCAGACAGACGCTTTACTTTGTGTAAGAAAAACATCGTGAGGAAACCAGCATGTCCTAGAACCAAAAAAACGAAGACATGTGACATCTACCAAGCCGCACTGGGCTCGCCTGGTAGATTATAGCCCACCCCTCTCAAAATGAGGAGGCCTGTGTCCCAGCAGTGGGAATATCATAGGCTGATTATGCTATAATTTTGTCAGTTGTTACGTTCCGTAAAGGGTAATATCATAATTAACTTATTCATCAATTCAGCATATTCAAAGTCTTCATAAGTCTATTTTCTTTGATGCACTGGATCCTCCGACTTCCATTACATTATAACCAAACTCCTTTAGATTGTCTGTCTACCAGGCATCAGTATCACTATCATTTCTGCCAAAAGACTCCCGCTTCCACTATTCGCACTCAGCGGATTTCAAAAAACTTGATGTACAGAGGCCAGCACGTCAAGCTACCCCAATCTGTCAAATAGCTTTGATAGATTTTCAAACTTACGACAAAGGAATAAGGTTCATATTCAATTGGGAAAAATTGACAGATTGAGGTAGCTTGATGTGCTGGCCTCTGTATATAAGGTGTGTATAAGGTATATTCCAACTTTCTATCTTTTCACACACACAAACACTCCTCACTTCCACTCTACATTATACAAAGTAACGTATTATACTTACGAACTTTCAGTGTTTTTTTTTTGTAATTCATTATTAGACCTCTAAAAGATGTCAAAGTCTGGAGCAAATGCCTTCCATGTATTTTACGTGGGGCGTTGATAGCCGCGCCACAATATTTTACTGTTGCGTCTTCGCTATCTTCTTTTCTAGCTATTTTCTTATACCTAAATTGTTTCTGATATTTTTTGTGACATTTGGAACGCAGCCTTAAGATTGCCTTACTCACTCGCACTTATCTTCATGTCTCTTTCTCTATTTTACATTACATGTGTTGCTTAGTACTAAATAAATACTGATTAATTAATTTTAGCTTTTATTTGAGATACAACACTTTTACTTATTATCTTCACTGGGTCCTTTGATCCGCTATGATAAAATAATTTCCACTCAAGGATTCTTCGCTTCCACACACACATTATTATATATTGTCAACCCTTAATTTTCCCTTCATTAAGTTACACTTCACATAACATGGCAGTGGATATAGTTATAAAGAAACTTTGATGAAAGGAGTTTTCCATTGAAACGTAGAAACGTTACGCGAAATTGACTTCCCAAAGGTGTCACATATAAACGAGATTTTAATATTCGACCCTTCTACATAAATGCTGACGTCAGATTTGCATAATACTATAAGCCTACGAGGCAATACTCAGGCGCAATTTACATCGGGTTACCTCGTCATTCTGAGATATAAAAGTATTTTTAAAAGATGTTCTGGTTTACACAAGAAATCATTGTGTCATCCTTGGAATCCCTGTAAAAAACTTCTAGACTGCAATGCTTTAACATATATTTGATGGGGGTCGTAGTCCAATTGAAAAGTCCTACAATTATTTATAATACTAGCCCGCAACTTCGTACGCGTGAGGTTTGCTATTTGCTTAATAAGATTTTTTCCTCGACTATAGTCTGTTCTTGCAGATTTCGCGGTATGCTTTGCTTGCACGATCGCAATGTAAGATTCTGAGACTGACGAAAGAGATGTTTGTGAATCTAACATGAAGATTGTTACTGGTAATTGAAAGAAACATATTCATCTTTTTGCGACTAATATGACCCATAATATTTAAAATAAAGTACAAAGGAAAAATAAAATAAACGAAACAGCCACACTGCTGGATTTTTTTAAAGAAAACCCATAAAAACTTTTGCAATTTAAGATTTCACATTTAGTATCCTTGCACCCTGGAACCAATACACACCAGTTGGTTAATATTTAGCAAAGAAACGTTTTCGTGGAAACTACATAACAACTGATTTGAAAATCTTTCACGTTCTTTAGACGTCTGTTGGTGTAACGCGATACTTTCAGGTTTCGCAAGAATTAATAAGTTCAAGGTAAAAGTGTACTTAGTCGTAACTTAAGTTACGAAATTTTTGTTGTTAGGCATCTTTGAAAAATCCCTCAGATGAATGTTTAAAAAGTTTTCGTTGTTTGGCGCACGTTTTCTTCGTAGAAAATATTTGCGACCGCTGTATCGTTTAGACGTAATAATAATATGAGCTCAACTGTCACATTGTGACACTATTACTTTTTCTATTGTTGTCGAACTTAATAAGCTTGCCTAACAGGAAAGGTTACTGGTAGCCAGGAGCCCGAAATTCTGACAACCAGTCTCACTTTGGTTAGGCTAATTTTCATAGTTAAGAGCACCGTGTTTCCGAGGTACTTGATTGTGAAGCTGAGATAAGCATGTAAAATTCTAGGATTCAGATACAGATACATTCATTTGCTTACACTGAAAGCCGACTTCGACGTAGTCTTTGGTCAAAGACAGATGACGAACTTAAAATTTAAAAAAAATAATTACACATTATCATGGTGTTAATTTTTAAGCTTTAATCTCGTTCATATATTGACTGTGGCCCTGACTTAAGCAATGGGCAAAACTGACAAACTTTAATTGGTTGAATCCGAGGTTTTTGGCTACTTTGTATGTATGTACGGTAATGCCTTTTTTCTAATTTGCGTTTAGTTTGTACAGAATAAACAATTTTTCATTCTTGTGTTGTAAGTAGGTACTTATGGCTTCAAAAATCCTTCGGCGACCGCATTTAGTCATTATTACTAGACAATATTATTATTATTATTTATTTTTATAACTTTACAACTCTCGGGACCATGGGGTCCCGGTCCTTTGGAAGGCGTACGAGGGGCCGAAGCCAACTCGCAGAGGCCCCTTAGAAAAATTTAATGAAATGCGGCACCAACCGACGATTGCACTATGAAAGTGCACCCAAGGATAACCCTCAGCTGGTGTAGGACTATTGCTGGATATGGAAAAATAAAAAAATTGGACTATGGGTTTGGGTGGCTAAGGTGGACTGTTTACAAAGAACAATAGAAGAACTATGACCCCTGCCTGATCAATGTTTTATAAATACACGGATGAAATGACAGGGGGTGACTTGCACATTCAATAATGGGCCCCGGAAACGGTCGCTAGCACATAGTGACGTAGCGAAAAGGGGGCAACATGTCCTGAGGTGCTTATGAGGAGTGGAAAAGTATTCCACGGCTATCAGGACAATCCCGGAAGTACGGTCAAGATCCCTACCAGCATCTTACTGGAATACATCCTTCCTCCAAGCACGTTTGCTCTTGCGAATCTCCACTCAAGCCGGCCAATAAAGGCAAGAATGAGGTGGGAGCTCTGTTCCTCGTCAGTGTTCACTCCAGCCAGCCAATTAAGGCAAGCCAGAGGTGAGGAACAAGACTTCTCCCGGGAGATAGGGTCCGTGGGGTCGCTACTGCCCAACAGCTCACCACATGCTGCCCTGCGGGTTTCTGTATCTCTCTTAGTCTGGCTCCTCACCTTAGACCAGTTCTGGCAAAGTAAACTCTTCCGGCACAGGCCTAGAGTTCGGAGCGTGCAAGCCCCACCGTGACGTCAACGTGGAGATACGACGATGGGGTTATTATTATTATTATTATTCATTATTTATTATGTCCGTTAGAGGGCGCCATATTTTCAGGCATCTTTTTCGATCCCAGCCTTGCGGAACGCATCTAACTCGTCACCTCTTCCTGGACCGGTCTCGGTTGCGCCGTCTATCCTCAGGCACTCACCATATGGAGTCTGTTGCCCAGAAGACTTATACTGGAAAAATGTGGGAGCACTACCTCTGCCTGTACTTACGGGGAATACATGTCTGATATTTTGTTATAAAATATCTCTTTAAACTATATTAGATAAGACGCATTTCACAAACAGCTCAGATGAATTCGTATTATAAAACTCCTATTAATATTCGTTCGGTTGATTGCTGACCTAAATTACCAAGTTTCCTTGTTATACCTGGCTAGGCATATCAAGGACAACTTGGTAATCTTCTGGCTGATTGAAAACCAGCCGGTATTCAATCTGCTGGTTTTCAATCAGAAAAGAAAAACACGAATTAGGCAATGAATCGGAATAATACCGATTTTTCCAAGAGAAAAGACGCGGGTATTAGTTATTCCTCAGATAGGTATTATATTGGATATTCATACAAATTCTTCGTTCTGTTATTTTTTACTCAAAGGAGATCGTTATTTTTTGGAACCACTGTATTGTAACGTCTATTAATCGCATTAAACTTAAACACACGTAACCTATTTTTTATTTAAAGTGGTCGATCTTTTCAATAAAGTCTTACCGGAATCACGAAATCGTAAGAAAAAGAAAATGTTATGATAATGCACTCAATTGAATCAATTCCAGATATGGTCGTCAATGTCATAAATATATGTATTGAAGCGTTTTTAACTATTTAAAAAATAAAACTAAATATATACCTAATTACAGTTTGAGGTGGTAAACGAATCGGTTCAATCAAAAGTCATTTATTCATACTAGGCTGAGAATCAGCACTTTTCGAACGCCAAAATTACAAAAGAGAGCCCCCTCAAAACGCGCGCCCTTCACTTCTTTCTAGTGCTTTCGCTGGGGAGAAGAAGTGGCGCAACTAACTCCCCAGCAGCACAGCTGGAGAGTTTCATTAGTTTCATTTTTTTATTTTCATTTTTCTGTCTGTTCAGTTGGAAAATACTTGTGGTTTCATTAAGTGAAAAATGTACCATTGACGCTGTAGCAAGCCCACCTGTGTTTATTTTTAAGTTTGTTTATTCTCGTGTAAAGTGGTTCAAAAATCAACGTGAAACGGTTTGTAGTTTGTTTGTTGCTTGTCAGTTTGACTCTAGTGATGTTACTCAATCATTTATAGTTCAGGCACTTGATTGTCCTAATGATGTTATTCAAAAAATATGTTCCCTGCAGCTTCGTATGTTTAAAATGCACACAAAAAGAACTTATAGAAAAGAGTCACAGCAAGATCCAAAATACAGCAACCATTAAATAGGAAGATTTGAGGTTACTAAGTTAAGGTTTAAGTCAGTGACATTTGCCTAAGATAAGGCCTTGTACGAATTTGTAAAGAGCGTCTTCTCCTACTCACATTCCACTGTCCGACCAGTGAAAGAAAATAATAGGAATATTCTTAAAGGCCAGTCGTCAAAGACTGTGGTTTTCAATTCATATCACGTGCCTACCTAAGTCCAGCTGGTGTAGACAGGGGCCAAGTCAGGCCAAGTACATGAAGAACCGGTAAGCTAAGTTTGTATGGAATGGACTTTTGTGTTGATGTGTGTTTTTGGAGGAACCTGTATTACTTATGTGGTATCTGTTTGTTGATAAACAACATTTTGTATATAGTTTTTCTAATGAAATCCGATCCGATTTACAAGTCAATTTTTCGTTACGAGTATAAAGTTACACATTCTTCTTTAATTACGTAAAATATTTGGTCACAAAATATGCACAGTTATGCTTATGTGTCTTACCTATAAAATATTTTAAAAAAAAGATTCCAGAAAAAAAGGAAAAGCCGATAGATATAATCTACTTTACTACTTCTTATTTCGAATAAAAGAAAACACACTGAAGTAAAATAAGTTACTGCTAACTGAAATAGGTACCTAAAATATAGGCCAAATATACCTTGGTATGTAGTGAAGTAATCTACATAATGCAAGCCTTGGGCTTCTTACTTCCACGCCTTCTAACCTGCTCCCTTTAAATGCCATAATAAATTGTAAGGGTTAACTCTACGAAAGGGTTGGCAAGGTAAGCTTAACTCGCTTAGACCTGTTAACCCATAACGCGTTAAAATAATAAGATACGTGGGCGTAAATCTTAAACGATCCTAGGCAATAGAAACAAGACAGAAAATTCGATGAAAACGTTCAAGTTTGCGATTTGAATGACTAATCGCTATAGACCAAAGTGGATCGCTTTTTATTTGTTTCCATAAAAGATAAATTACCAACAAAAAATAAGGTTAGGTAGGTACTTTTTAGGATACAAACTTTCATAATTATAAACTTTCATTTAGTATAAGGATTTTTGAAAATTCTTTCCATACTTAATAGGGCTATTATGGGATGAATTTTCAAAAATCCTTCCTTAATGCTCAGTTTCACTATATTAGGAACTCTTGCGCAAAATCTGGTGCTGCCCAGCGGTACCTATAGACTTAAATTAAGCACCTATCTGATATTTTTTGGTGAGTACTTATCCTTTTTGTCGGAAAATAATTCCGTTGGTTTATTTTGTAGTAAGCATTGAAATCGCTTTTACAATTAACTTGATCGGTTAAAAGTTCTATAACAGACTAGCCTCGAAAGAACGCAACTAAAACTAATAGTAGGTAAACCTATAAAACAGGTCATGATTTAGTACAATTTCTTCACTGTATCAATGTATCCTTTGAGGCTTTTAAAGGGTTATTGCCAAAGCTAGGGATAAACTTGGATCGCAGTTGATACAGGTAGAATTTTATTTGAAAATCTAAGTCGGTAATCTGTTTTTAAGTTATAAACGAAAGGAAAATACCTTTGCCTTTGAAAGAGTGTTTTGTCTTCCAATAAAGTATGATAATATTATTATTGGAATTTATGATCTTAGTCAGTGAGCGGAGTTGTCGCAGCTGAATTTTGGGCCAAAGATGTTTGAACTTTTTGCCATCGATACGCTAAGGACAAGATTGAAATTGGTTTACAACATAGAACTTGGCGCATCGATCTTAAAATAAAGTAACAGGCTTTTACTCTCTATATAGAAAAGAGCGGTTTTGGCTATGTGGACGATATCAACAATAAGTAAGTTTAATACATACCTAGATATTGCCGTATATAGCCGGTCATTATATTGAAAAGCTGAAAAATTGAAAATCAACATAAGTGATGTTGTTTTGAAAAGCACACCGTAATTCAATGACGCAAGAATAAAAAAACAAATCTTCAGAAATCTGATATCAAAGTAGATTTTTGTGTCCAAAACGAGATGTATTTCGTAAATCTTATTGACATTTTATGTGATTCTCTGTACGTGGGGCGCGGTAACTTGCTAACTTGGAAAGAGTCTTGCAAGTTGAAAAAAGTAAGGGAAGACTCCCAATTTTTCTTGTTAGAAGGGCGTTCTCCTTGTGAGCCGATTAACTTTCGTGATATAGAAAAGAAAGTAGACCACTTGTAGTGCTTTTCTACTGTAATAACGACTGAAGTATTAGCCTATGCATAAAGTCGTTCATGTAATCACAATAGACTGGTATTAGCTACTTAGACTTAGGGGCTTCTAATACCTCAGTTCACTGGAACATTTCTATGTTGCAGATTACGTAACATTACTGATTAAAATAAGCGAGATTATGGTATTGTTGAGTTGAGGGACCAAAAATGAAACATTTAAAAAAATATAGATACAATCATAGTAATTTTCACACTATAAGGGGAGTTAGCGTAAACGTTAGCTATAGGTCATAAGCCAGCTAAACTTTGTAACAAAACAAGACTAAAATAAGACACTAAGCGCTGATTTTTCAATAGTCAGACATTTCATAACTAAAGAGTAAATATAGTTTGACAGCTTTTGTATAGAATATATGTCAAACTCTTATTTTTATTCTTCAGATAAAAGTTATCTGTCTAATGAAAAATCAGCCTTAAAATAAATAACATAAAGAAAATACAAATCGTTTCAAAATCAATACAGCCATTTCAATGCAGAAGCTGAAAATCCTAACGCAGCTAAATCTAGTGTAGGACAATCAAATAACAGGGGATAGTCCGAGAGCCGAGCGCAGAGTTGATGGAGCAAACAAAAATCGAGAGCCCTAGGAATCTATTTGCTCACTTGTTTTATGTACAGTCGAGTAGCTAATACCTTCGTCAGTTTTCACATTCTGTCTTTTATCGAGTCAGGACACGTAATATGTTTTGAAGCTACGGCACTGAGCAGACTACTGCGTAGATTACTATATTTATATTGCAAACAATGGTCAAAGTAATATAAATCTTTGACCAACGTCTAGTTCATATATTCGTTCCAGTTAACAATTTTTTTCCTTTTTCGAGGCCGGATGTATAATCTGTTTTATAGATCAATGTTACATTTTGAGTGTCAGTCCATGACATTGACACTGTGCATTGACATTGTGACAAAATTGAGTCGGTAAAGCAGTAAAGAAAATTATTTCGTGTACAGTGCAAACAAAAATAGACTTGAAGGTGACGGACGTATTTTAACAGTGACTGTACTCGACTAGAAAAGTGTGGGAACACAAGGTGTAGAAAAGTTAAGTTGACTCTTAGTCCAAGGTCATGATTCAAGGTCATATTCATAGTCATATTCATAGTTATTTGGTTTATCTTTGTGACCTTTATGTATAGACATGAGAGTTGTTTTAAGTTTGCAAGTTTTTTGTTTGTTATTGTGTTTAATCCTCATGATACATTACCCCAAGTTGAGTTAACTTTTATCCAACGTCATGATTCAAGGTCATATAGTTTACTATATGTGGTTTATCTGTGTGACCTTTATGAAAAGACATAAGATTTGTTTTTAGTTTGCAAGTATTTTGCTTGTTATTTTGTATATTCCTCACGGGACATTATCTCAAGGTTTATGGGATGTCTAAGACCATAAAAATATAAAAAAAAACTTCTTTCTTAGATCTGTTTGAGACTTTTCTTTACTTGCAATAAAAAATCGACTGACGGACTGTGAATTATTTAATAAAATCCTGGTTGGAAACTTCAGGTTACAAAAACGAAAAGATACTGGTCAAATAAAACGAAAAGGTGTTCCGGCATAATCAAGACTTATTTTGAATAACGAAACCCTTTAAAAACCTAACTTTTCTACAAAAATATCGAATCCCAAAGCATTCAGTACAAAATACCTACGACAATCAAGCAAATTGGGCGGAAACTACAAAGTGTCAACCCGAGGTTTTCATTAGGTGTCGTTTGTTTGATGTATCGTAAACGTTTGTCTGTTGTTTTTCTGACTTAAGTTTTTTATTAAGGACTAGCTGTATCCGCGACTACGTTTGCGTGCATGTCGGAAAATATTTTTTTGTATTCCGACATGCACTCCAGTGTCCGCATAAAAAAAACCCATGAAATCCCATAATTTCATGGTATTTTTTTTGCGTGGAATCTTATTTATTATCTTGAAATAAAAATACTCTTTATAACATTAGCTATCTGCCAGTGAAAGTCCCGTCAAAATCGGTAAAGCCTTTTCGGAAATTAGCCGGAACAAACAGACAAACAAAAAAAATTAAATTAGTTTCTTTGTTATTAGTACCGTATATACTTTCATATGCATTTAGTAAAAAGGTGTCATTTTGACATTACAGATATACACTTTAGTTTTATTTATTTGTAGTTTAGGTGTATAGATTCGCCTCTCGTGGAAAGTATAATGCACCTCTGAATAAGTGGTGGAATATAAAAGTGATCCTCTAAAAACTTTTTGATCTTCTAATAATGATCGCCTTATTTACTCTATGATTTTGTTTTCACTTTCTGATCTTTTTAAAAGCGATCTGTCCCAATGAAGCGCGAAGAAGCGCGCGAAGCGAACGGTGCCGTAGCAGTTGCTGCTACATCCTTGCCGCTGCTACAATCAAGTTGGCCGCAGTTGCTAGGCTAGGGCACATATACAATAAGATAATCATATTTTCGCATTAGCATAATAAGTATTTATGTAAAATCAAAATAGGTGTTATTTAGGGGTCGTTCAAATAGAATTAATCCAGCCTTTTCAAAACTATATCTATTGGGGTTGGCTTCCAGTCTAACCGGATGCAGCTGAATACCAGTATTTTGCAAGCAACGACTGCCTATCTGACCTCCACAACCCAGTTATTGGGTAACACAATAAGACTGGTTAAGACTGGTTGTTAGACAGTTTTGGGCTTCTGACTTGTAACGGCTGTCAAAAATCTACGAATTACATCCGAGACCAACAGCCTAACGTGCTTCCCGAGGTACGAAGCGGTCTCGATATGTATTGGATGGTCACCCATCCACAATCCATCCGCGGCAAGCCTAACTTAACCTTCGACCGACCCATGCGCCTGTCATTATCATTTAGCCACAAGTCCCTCCCGATATCGATGACAAATAAAAAATGAAATAGATAATAGGTATTATCCTAAAAGACACGCTTTAGTCAAATCCGATTGACTTCATCACAAATACTTGTTCTTTTTCCACCGTCTCCATCCCCAAAGAAAAGTTAATTAAGGTTACAAACATCTCCATACTATGAAGCACTTCAATGAATGAAAATGAGCTTTTAATGATGGCCTGAAAGGGCTCAATCTCGACTTATTCGCCTGATATTTGGGTCATATAATTACGAGTAAATTGCTTTTTTGTTTTGTTACAATATATAGAGTAGGTAGTGAATGGAGTATTAGGGTATTATCACAGCGTAATTTGCCACAGAAGTCGTCATTTGGAAATATGCCACCGATGTCATAGGTACTGGCGCTGGTTCAAAAACGGGTTACACTGTGAATTTAAACGCTGAAAAGTTGTCCAACATTGGTTTTTGGATTACTTCGGGAT
The DNA here is from genome assembly GCA_949316385.1 of Globia sparganii. Classification (NCBI taxonomy): domain Eukaryota; kingdom Metazoa; phylum Arthropoda; class Insecta; order Lepidoptera; family Noctuidae; genus Globia; species Globia sparganii. The sequence goes on along the minus strand of OX438675.1, from coordinate 8,135,729 downwards.
CTCAGACGGCAGTATATTTTGGCTTATTATAACAAACCGTTTGGCAAACGCAGTGAAAATTTTATTTTAAAATATATAACTAATTCAAATTTATAGAGACCATTTTGACCTTTTACTACTGTGATAGGTTGCTGTAGTAGTTATCTAATAGGTAATTTTGTACGTGTCTTCTTACTACATTATGCGATTGCTTATATTTTTACCGTGACATAAGCTAGTCTCGTATATACGTATAGGTTTGTGCTGTGTATGAAATATTTGGAGGTGAAGTTCTTATAATATAATCATCTTTACCTCCAAATATTTAAGCAACGTGACATTTTAGGGCACCATATCCCAGTACATTTTATATTTGATCTAGTGTTCTCAAAATGAAAATGGCGATACCAGCTTTCATAGAAAAAGGTTCAAACCCCTTGCAATACTTAAGGACATGAAAACTCCATTCACTTACTTATCCATGTAACAAACACAAAGGCTTCCAGTTGCGTGAATGAGGTTTAATTTTTCATCGACTTGTGCTCAGTTTTGAAGGGCTGACTGAGTATGAAAAATGTAGCGGTTCGTTAAACAGCTGGTTAATATGTATTTACTAAAGATTCCTTGATGAGGTTATTATCTGACTGAAGCTGGTGCTGGTAAACAACTATGAGTTTATAATTTATGGCGGAAGGGTGATTTTTTTTAATACATAATAGGGAAAACATAGTCAAAGCTGTCGATCCCATAAAAAAAAAAAAACATTTTTATATTATTTTTTATGTAATAAGAAAATATTGGGTAAACAGATATCGACGTCTATGGACATTTACTTTTATGTGACGTTATAATTACCTACTAATTCACAACTTTTTTTCAAACGCTGATGTAAACCATAATAAAACTGACACAATTTCTCATTATTAACTCCAAAATACCGCAAAAAATTCAGCTATTTTCACCGATACCATCACCCCATCCATGGAAAACTCATTTATCTCACTTTTCAAACGAATGAACATGTAAATTAATTTCATGCAAATAAATCTAAACATTCTTCTCGAAACATGGGAATCGATGCCGTTGATTTTTCACGTGGAAACAACCTATCAGCATTGTCAACGTTCTCATGAATTGTAAATACGGAGGGAGGAGAATGTATGCGTTTCGCTTTGAGAACGTTATGTGCGGATATAGCCAGGATTATAGGACTTAGCCTAAAAGACTTACAGAGGCACTCTTTCAGAAATAAAGTGTAAGCCTAGAGTATTAGTATGTAAATGTATATTTATTGACTTGGCCATAATAATATCGTAGTCAAAGTACAACTAGGTACTGTAAATGGAGATAGTTCGGTGTATTATTTGCATTAAAAATTAATAATAATTCGATATAAAATATCTGGATTTAAAAAATATTTTTTTTTATCAAAATAATATTTTGATAAAAAAAATATACAAAAAAGAATATTCAAAACATCATTATATTATAATGATGTTTTGAATATTTTTTTTTGTTACAAAAAAAGGACCTCTTGTTCTTCAACATTCTTAAATAATTCGTAAATTTAGCCTATCCATAAGTCAACAATATCTCAGAAATAACTCTTCATAATGATTTCCTTAATAATAAAATTATATCTTTGTAACTTTCAGGGATGCCCGCAAAGTTTCACATTTTATTGGCATCCTTTACCGTGACCCATTTCTGAGATTCCAATTTAATTACTTGAGTAAAATTAAATTATCTATCTGGCTTCTTCTATGCATAGTAAACGCCTGTGTCGAGCCTGACTGATGTTTGTAAAAGTGCAGTAAGAATTTTAGGAAGGTCAATCTTCGAGTGGGGTTTAAGGAGGTTGTAGCTCACATATGTACCTATATATGACGTACCCACAGAACATATAATTAGAGGAATAATAATATCGCCCATGATTACTTATTATAAGGCCTCTGCCTCGAATCTTGCGGGCAGCGGGGCGGCGGCGGCGGCGGCGCGGGAGCGGCAGGATCTTATGCGTACATTTAAATGGACTGGTTCTCGAAAACGTGAACATCAGGATGACGAGTGTACCTCAAAAAACAGTGATTATATACACATGAAAGCAATGTTCTAGCAATGTGAGGAATGTGCGTAAAATTTAAAGCAATGTGCTTTTATAAAACTAGAGATATTTAAAAAAGTTGCGCTGATAGCTACGCGTTATTCTAAAACGCTTCCTAAAAGCTCATACGTTTCGGCTGTCAGCGCCGACGGTCAGCGTGCGGTCAGCGCGATTCTAAAACTAGCCTTAGTGAGCTGCCAGCCTGATATCAGAATGAGGGGTGTATTTTTAATCTGAGCAAATTATTTCCTATTTATGTATGAAAACATTAGCGTAGCAATGTTCCGCCAATGTGCTCGAACGTACCAAAAGCAGAAACAAATGCGGCAAAAGGTTTAAAATTAATTTTGAAAATAAAAATTCTAAATTTGAACGCCTGCTTATTTTATGCTGGCAATCACGATGATTTGTATAGAGGAACATTTACACCACAGGGGTTTCCTACCATGAACCGGGACGAGAGGGAGTGGGAGGCAGTCACCTCCTTCTGCGAAGCAGTCATGCTAGCGAAGGAGGTGGCGGGATGGCTGAGGGAGAGAGCCTCACGTCCCAGCCGCCGCGGGAGACGCCCCGGGCGTCGGGAGCCGCGTGACGACTCCCGGTCACCGTAGGCGCGGGCCTGCGGGCGGAGAGTAATGGGTAACTCTCCGTCCGATCAGACCAGGCCCGTGCAGGACGGCACGTACGTGTTCCACGCGCGCCTCAAAGAGATGTCAGTAACAAGGAAGGGGCCCTTGCCTTGTTCCTTCGTAAGGGCCTGCCGGGGGAGCGGGATTGTCCGAAAGGGTTACCGCTGCTCCGGAATATAAAGGGCTAAGAAACACGGGTGGGTTTTAGTCAGTAAGAGTCTGACACTCCCTCCTGCTCCACCCTGAGCGGGAGGGGTCATTTGATGATTTCCCATCCACAAAAAAAAAGGGTTTCCTGCAGTTCAATGCTAATGAGTTAACTCATTTTCCGTTTATTATTATAGAACACGTAACATTGTATGTATAATAAGGTTATTCATATAAAATATTTGATTTATCATAGAACCAAAATAAAAATGCATACAATATACATAGTTTGGATGTAATTTTTCATTTTCTCTTTTGTGATTACGCGTAATACATGAAGATTAAACTTAACTACAATAATAAAATCTTGGTTTTTTTTTCAAGTCTTAAAAGCCTTGCGAAGCAGGGTGCACACACTCAGTGTGGCAGGGTTAAAGACGCGAAAACTGTAACCTTGAATTCAGCACATGATTTTAGTCCACCTTGCTTAAAAAGTTTTCGTCGGTTATAAAAAAAAACCAGTCAAGTGCGACTCGGACGCGCGTACCTATGGTTCCATACAAATTTGTAGGTATGTAAATAGTTTATCACGGGAAAAAATATTTTGTAATGTAACTACAACGGTTTACGGTTTTCGGAATTTTTCCTTTACTTGTGCTACATGACATTACTTCTTGGCAAATTTCATGATTCTAGGTCAACAGGAAGTACTTACCCTATAGGTTTTGATTCCGGAACATAAACGCCCGTATCTTTTGATTGCATTGACTTAGAAGTTTGATTTTGTATGCTTCAAGAGATTGTAGCCTTAAGTATTTGATATTAATTTCAACTTGATAACTCCACGCTTTCCTGACAAAAAGGGTCTTGACAGATGGACAGACTGACGGGCAAAGAAGCGATCTTATAAGGGTTCCGTTTTTCCTTTTGAGGTACGGAACTCTAAAAATCTGTTGTTTTATAGAAAAGTGTAATACCTAAGCGGTCAAAATGTACTGAAGAGCTTTTGATAACCTGCGACAAACATACTGGAATAAATTCTCTGAATGATTGCGAAAACCGCATCAAAATCCGTTGCATAGTTTAGAAGAACAACTAATAAAACGAGAAGAAGAAGACGAGGACTATAAACAGTCACGAAAAGAGACTATAATTTATAATGTTTAAGGATAAGTAAGTTATGCCATTTCATTCTATTGTCATGGAATGCTTAAAAAAGATTTTGTAGATTTTTCGTTTTGTTATCTTTTATGCTGGTTGAAAATACTGGTACCTATTCAGTTGCATCCAGTTAAACTGGAAGCCGACCCCAACATAGTTGGGAAAAGGCTAGGCAGATGATGATGATGTTATCTTTTATGTCTTTGGCTCAAACTTGGCACCACATCCAATGTTGAGCAAAATCAGTAAAATCCTGTCCAATATCTGCCCAGGTCCGATACATACGTTGGACCCAATGCTCGAAGACTACATCTTGGGTCAAATTATGTCCAATGTGTGGCACCAGCATTCACTCTTTTATATCATTTAAGTTAAGAAGATAAGTGGATTTATGACTTAGTTTACGATTTTCAACTAATATTTAAAGAGAACTTAAATCAAAAAGCTTAAAAATAACATAATTTTGAATTCATAAAATATAGTGTTCTTATAAGCTGGCACAAATAACGAAAAGCGAAATAACACAGTTTCTTTAGTAAATTTGAAGTCACTTAGTAACAAAAAAAAGGTACCTACAACAAGTTTCATATTAGAACATTATTCGTCCAAAAGCGTAACTTCTTAATATTCCCCGGGAACTGAAAACTTTTTCCTTTTTTCCCGGGAATCTACTTGACGACAATTACGACTTCTTTTGTTTCAGGAATACGGAAATCTTAAGGTACGTTTACAGGAGCAACTTAAATTGCTTCATTCTGGGTAGCATAATAATCAGTCTATAACGTTCCCACTGCTGGGATACAGGGCTCCTCGTCTTCCTCTTCACCCGTACGCAAAATACGCGAATTGACGTGGAGTTGCGGACACCAGCCCATATTAGGGACGTCGCACTGGTCAAGTACGTGGCGAGCGTACTGTTGGGGTTGCTGCACCACCCGGAGGTGCTAGCAGCGCTGCGGCTGCGCGCGCCGGACGGGTGCGTAGGTGCGCGCCGCCGCCCCGCTCTGTTAGACGTGCCAGCGGCTAGAACAAATCTACTTAAGTTTGCCCCTATGTCACGAGCCGCACGTATTATCAACATTAGTACAGTATCGGAGGATATATTTGGGCAAAACCTGCTGAAATTCATTAAAAAGGTTCAATTAATCATTGAGAAGGGTCTGATATTATAATAACAGACCTTTTTCAATGATTGATTCAAGCCATGTGGGCGTGGTTGCAACAGCGTTATAACGTTGTTGCAATTTTGCATACATGGCAGGTGATTTTATTTTATTTTATTTTTGTAAAGGATATGGTGACTTGTAACATCGCCTTGGATTATTCTGTAAAGATGTTATAATTGTGGTTTCAATAAATAAATAAATAATAATAATAAATATTACCTATTACCTACAGGCCTCTTCTCTGTGTGGACCGTTATCCACCATGCTGGCCCTATGCGGGTTGGTAGATGTCACATGTCTTCGAATTTTTGGTTCTAGGACATGCCATCAACGTAATGAGCAGTGGTGATGAAATAATTTACACAAAATAAAGAGCATGTCTAGGTTCAAACCTACGACTTACTACTCATAAGTCGCATTACCACTGGGCCACCTCTGGTCTCTGGGCAAAATTGGTCAGATAACATCTAATATATAAAATTCTCGTGTCGCGGTGTTTGTGGTTAAACTCCTCCGAAACGGCTGGACCGATTTGTATGAAATTTTGTGTGCATATCGGGTAGGTCTGAGAATCGGCCAACATCTATTTTTCATACCCCTATTTTTTTTTTTTTTTGCAAAACGACGTTTGCGGGGTCAGCTAGTGTAAGTATAAGAATTAACATTGTTGCTTGAGTACCGCCACGCGATATTGGGCTAAATGGAGCAACAAAATTTATAAACACTACTTAACATATAAGAACATAATATTTTTAAGAAGATTATCTAAGAGGCAATATTGCTAAAAGCAATTTTATGGGATTAAACTTTAACTAGATTGCTTGAGAATGTTTTTTAGAAAACTCAGGTGCGCAGTACTCGCAACCAGCGTGCGTGTATGACCCGATGTATGAACGAAAACGAAGCAATAAGAGTATGTAAGTATCGCAGCAGGTTTCGTTCTGTAATTTCTACATTCTCCCGAGAGAAGAAGGAATTTACTGATCGCAGTAAATTCCTTCTTCTCTCGGGATCGGCCAACATTGTTCTTTGAGGTACCGCCACGTTATGTTGAGCTATATGGAGCAGCAACGGATTCATTATTTTTTTGAGCTATTAGGTATCATCATCATTTCAGCTGAAAGACGTCCACTTCTGGACATAGGCCTCCCACAAGCACCTCCACTTAGACCGGTTCTGTGCTTCTCGCATACAACTGGTTCCTGCGGGTTTTACACGGTCCACCTTGTGGGAGGCCTTCCAACACTACGTCTTCCGGTGTATACCTTTGGGCCCATCGACCATCTGTTCTGCGAGCAATGTGCACTGCCTACTGCCATTTACGTTTGGTAATTCTTCGGGCTATGGAGAGGTAATAATTACCTAATAGTGTTGAACGCAATCTTATGGGATTAGACTTAAACTAGATTACTCAAATTTTGGCTACGGATGTGCACCTTCAAAGTGAGAATTTTGTCTTGCATTGAAATCCTTTAGTGCTCCATTGAACACGAATGTTTTACGAGAGGTAGTTTCATTTACTGTACGGGGAACAATTTTATTCTTCTTATAAATGAATGAGAACTTTAGATCCTTGTTTACCGGATAAGTAGATCAACGAAATTCGTGGAAAGTTATGCACTGTCGTCGTTTTGATTAATGTGTCGAGAAAAATTATCATAATGTTGTTACTGAAATCGAGAAAAAGAAAAAAATTAAAGAGATTGAGAAAAATAAAATGGAATCTAATGTGGAGTGCAAGTTTTAAAGAAATATATATCAATAAATATATTATTTTATTTCGGACAACGAAGAGATCCGTAAATTGTTAGTAAAAGGTTAGCATTTAAAATATTATTGTTAGAAACTTAAACTAAAGACGAATTAATGGAAGGACCACCCAATACTAAAGCACTAAAACAGCTATCTAGGATATAGTATAAGTATATGGTATAGTGTCAGTCTTCGTACAAATTGCCTTAACAGCGGAGAAAGTTTCTGCCGCTACAGCCTTCAGGATGCTATCGTGACTGCCTCTTATTCTGTTCAGGAGGGAGGCAGTTATCACCACGACCAGACTGCACCATACGCTGTGAATTTAGGTTTGGCACAACATACAATAAAAAATACTTGATAATAGAAATACTTGAAAAAAAAAATAATATCATTCCATGATAACGTAACCTTAAAAGAAATCGCAGCCTTATCCCTTGTTAACTGTTGTAAGTCCAAACAAAACATATATTTGAAGTCGTTTGACAAAAAAACAAAAGCGAAGGACATAAATTATCTCCATGTTTGTCGTAGACTCGAAAGAAAAACGCCTGAAAGTGGAAAGCGTTGGGATTTAGGAAGAAGTATGAAGGCGGCAGTAAGCTGTAGGAACGGTATTGAAATGAAACTCGATCTTTCGTTACCTATTTAAAATTACGTTACGTTACAAATATTACTTCGTAGAAAACTATAGCATCAAACCTGTTGTTCCCGGTAAAAGTAGCCAAAAATATAAAGCTATTTTTATGTCCTTTAAATTTTCAAACCTAGAGGGATTTGGCTAAATCTCTTGTCGAACCTATAACAATACTTGACGCTCAGCTGTGACGACACCACGTCAGTCAGGTACCTTTAAAAGTTTTATATCAGCATGCATGTAACACAATGGATGGCTGAATTGAGGATGTGATAGTACATATATTGTCATTATTAAAACCTATCAATTTCCGTTTTGTTTAGATATATAATAGAATACAATTTATTATGTATACCATATAGATTACAGTCTTATCGTTAAGAACGATATTTTAAAGAAAGAACTTAGGATGAAAGGAGAGAAAATACTCTAGGTACTCAGTGGTGTATCATCTACGTAATACAATAATCCTATTATCCTACTAAAATTAGGTCGGGGCAAAAATATTTTCGTATTTTTCATACAAAAAAAAAATTTTGGTTTGGGTTTAATTTTTTATATATTTATAATATCTATGTGCCGTTTTGATCGATGACTTGTTGCCATCTTGTGGGCAATGCCATGATCCCATTGCTGTAGAAGTTTTGAGATTTTTTATCAAAAAAATCTGACAGGTAGTTTTCACAGTGTTCTTTTGAGGTTAACTTTATGCTTCCTAAAGAGTTCTGAAGTGACCGAAACAGGTGAAAATCTGATGGAGCAAGATCAGGGCTATACGGAGGATGCATCAACACATCCCAGCCAAGCTCTCTCAATTTTTGCTGAGTGGCTACAGATAAGTGCGGTCTGGCGTTGTCGTGATGAAACACCACGCCCTTCCTATTCACCAGCTCCGGCCGGTTTTTCTCAATAGCTTCTTTTAACCTCATCAGTTGTTGACAGTAGAGGTCAGAATCGATAGTTTTACCCGGCGGCAAAAGCTCATAGTGAACGATTTCTTTCCAATCCCACCAAACACACAGCATCACTTTGTTCCGAGTCAGGCCGGGCTTTGCCACGGTCTGTGGGGCTTGTCCATGCTTCGACCACGATCTTTTTCGGACATTCTTATCGTAAATGATCCATTTTTCATCACCCGTAATCAACCGTTTAAGAAATGGGTCGGAATTATTACGTTTCAACAAAGAATCGCAAATGGAAACACGTTGCATTAAGTTTCTCTCAGTGAGATCATGTGGTACCCAAATATCAAGTTTTGTCTTGTACCCAGACTTTTGTAAATGCCGTAAAACTGTTTTGTGATCAACATCCAGTTCTTCAGCAATATCATAACAACTAATATGTCGATCTTGCTCCACTTTTTCAAAAATGGCACTGATTTTATCCGTGACAGGGCGTCCAGAGCGAGCTTCATCCTTCACACTAAAATTTCCTGACTTGAAACGCTTGAACCACATTTGTGCTACTCGTATTGATACCGCATTAGGTCCGTAAACCGCACAAATTTTATTCGCGGCGTTCGTCGCATTTTTACCTTTTTTGTAATAAAATTTTAAAATACCTATACCGAATTTCTTCGTCACATACGTTCATGTTGCTTGCTTGAAAAACAATTGAGAAATGGCGGGAACTAGTTATTTTTTTAATTTATTGCATCTTTAGAATGTCAACATTTAATAGTATTAAAACCAGCCAGTTACATTCAATACTGCCAAAGAGGTTTGATTACTAACAATAGATTCAAAATACGAAAATATTTTTGCCCCGACCTATTATTTAAATAGGAATTTTTCCGACTTACTCAATACTTATCGTTATATTGTGGCCAAATCTCACAAACTCTTTATAAATTGTAATCTATGTGTTACTCTGATGTATAAACTATATTACTGTGAAGTTTCGAAAGAGTAACAAACATCCATCCATCCATCCATCCTCACAAACTTTCGCATTTAAAATATTAGTTATTATATATATATATTTGGTTGGTCTGTGAATGGGTGACCATCTTTACATACCGAGACCCCTCCGTGCGTCGGAAAGCACGTTAAGCCGTTGTCCCGGCTGGCAGTCGTTACGAGTAGTCAGAAGCCCGACAGTCTGACAACCAGTCTTACCAAGGGGTACCGTATTAGCCAGTAACTGGGTTGTGGAAGTCAGGTAGGCAGTCGCTCCATGTAAAATACTTGTATTCAGCCGGAGCTGGAGACTGGAAGACGACCCCAACATCATCATCTGCCTAGCCTTTTCCCAACTATGTTAAAGCCGACCCCAAAATAGTTGGGAAAAGGCTAGGCAGATGTGTGATATGTTTGAAAAATGTGTCTGTTCAACAACGTAAATAAAGCAAAGAATGTTGTTGAACTGCCAAAAAGAAAGCCATTGCTACTGATAGTGTGTTACGCTATTACCTTGTTGAAAAGTAAAAAACCCCAATTTTCAAAACTGAGATTTCCAATGAAAGATCAACTACGTGATAATCAAGCTTTTACACCGACAAAGGAAAACAAAGTGATCACAAAAGCATGTATCGTAAACTCCATCCAGTCTGCTAAAAGCATAGAGGGACACAGTTAAAACTATATACACGCAACTATGTCACATTCGTGAATCCATTTGGTTGATGTATGTCGCGCCTGCTAACATTACCGTGCAAATGTAGTCACGTTTTAGCTTAGAAACACACAGAGATATCTACGTCTGTTTTCACTGTCAGGTAATGTTACGAACATTTCCTCAGCTGTGCCCGGTTTTTTACTACCTTTCCACCCTTTTACTACCGCTTAGGGCAAAGGCCTGTTCGCGGCATACAGAGATTAGCATTTATTTTGACCACCACTTTTACTCACGGCGTGTTTTTATTTTAATGTTATAATGCTCTTCTTTGTCGTCTCCTTCTCGCAGAAAGAAGAGGCCTGTGTTCTTGCAGTGGGAATATTATGCTTCTTTATCGTCAGTTGCAATCAATCTCAACAAGTCGGTAAAAAAAATTCCGACCGGCAATACTAAAATGTATGTCAGTCGGCACAAGTACCATCTTGCTGTTATTTCTAAAAAATGAACTGTTCGTACCGACAAAGAATAATAACCTCCTCCGGGGAGAAATCCAGTAAGAGAGAAAATACTGGTGTGAGTTATTCCAACCAACAGGAGAAAACCAGTACCAGTAGGTAATGGAGCACGTGAATAATAAGATAACGTGCAAGTGGGGAATCATAACATACACACCTACAAGAAGTCATCTAACATCGTTTGTGCATGCAACTTAACGAGGTGGCGATTTCCCATGGGGAGCTAGATATCCTAGATATATCTTTGTCAATGGTACACCAAATAACTAAAAATGTATCAGCGAATTCTTGTAGGTATCGTACAGCAAAGAGAAATTCATAATACTTAATTGATTTAAATTTTTACAGGTAATCTCAACAGATATTAAAAAAAAACATCCGAATTGAGAACCTCCTCCTTTATATATTTTTTGTATCAGTTTAGATTTTGTCTCGATCTATAAATTATTTAGTAAATTCGTGATTAGCATGTCCCGAGATATGACCACTAACGTATGAAAAATAATTTTAGCTATATTACACAGGTGTACTTTAGAGGATAAACCAAAAAACAAGACTAAAGAACGTAAAGGATACGTCATAAAAAACACGGAGCGATTTTCATACCGTTCCATCTTTCTTACAAAAATGCGGCCGTGAAGATCTACATCCAATGTCATCCTTGAACGTATATTTTATACAACCGACGAGAAACTACATTTTTGGAACAGCTTAGGTAGGTACTTACTTCTTCTGTGCCAAATTTTCCTACTGAACTTGGCCCAAAAATGAATCACTATACACAATTCACACCAAATATTACCCATTATATACCATCGTATCATTCAAATCAGAGCCTTGAATAACATGCCAAACTCCGAACCAATTTCGCCGAGTTATTCCCCCGTTCAGCAGACGGGTAGCCATTAACATATTAATAAGGACTGCGAATATAGACAAAAATAATATCAGGTCACGGCACATCTCTGTAGTGTGATTTATGGCCCAGATAATCGACGTTCGGAGATTTTGGGCATTTGAGCATTCGGGCAAAGTTCCAATGAGGACCCATGCCTACAAGGTCAAGGGGATTGGGAGAACTGCTGAAACTGTGGACTTAAGTTTTACTAGTTATTTTGTCTGTTTAGCTGGTTTAGGTTGCTTAGGACTGAAGGGAAACGTTAGGGAGTCTGTTTTTGATTAAAAATGCTTGACTGACAGAGTCAACTATGTTATGGTTGAGTTCTGAAATACTGTGATTATACGGTTAGGTAATACGGAAGGTTCAAGTTACTTTTTTCAGCCATTTATCTGTTGCCAAAATATTACTGCTACAATCTTGGATTTACAGATCTGTGAATAAAAAAAAACCTTCCTAAAACGACATCATTTGAGTACCTGTTGAATGCAATTTAAAACCACAAAAATCCCGATTTACCATTTTCTGTGTCCAAATTATTAACAAAAAGTGTAAAGAAAGAAAGAAAATACATTTATTTAGCATATACTAAAAGACACACAGTACACCAGAGACAAACATCAGATAGCAAAAAAAATTATAAATAAACAAGTGTCCGATGTAAGAAATTAACAGGAAAGTGCCTCAAAGCTGCGCCAAAAAGGCCCAGTTCAGCAAAAATGCCAGACAACTAGTGCTTGACGCTGGTTTTCAACTGGACCTGAGCAATAAGGAAAAACCACCAAAACTTTATATTAGAAAGTATTCGATAATATTATCAAAGCGAAGCCCAAGGCAACAAGTGATTGATGTAAGTACCTACCCGAGTTTCGTAGAATTTACAAAAAATATGACGGCCAATATTACTTTCTTTGAACTTTCCAAAGTCATCTCTTTTATCAGCCTGGTTTAGTGTTATTACGTTTTTAGTTTATGTTAAGGTTTTCCTTGCTGAATGAAAAATTGTTCAGGTGCCTAGATATTATTATTAAGTTATAGTTTCTTTATCCTGAAAACTTTTTTCGTGACTAGAATAATCTGTATTTTATTAATGATTTGAGGGCAACTTTTTCTTACTTTGTCTACACCCATGCTATAAATCCTCTATTAAAGTTTCTGAAACAGTACTTGCCAACACTAAAACAACCAGTGTCATAGTAACCATAATATCATTCAAACTAGTGTTATAATGTTGTACTGAATTTAATTATACAACTCCTTTACTTTTTCGATTCCTTCCTTACTCACCAAACAGCCACATTCTCACTACTCAATTCGCGGTATCTTTATGAATTAAAAAAAAAAAAACATTGTCATGCATGAGAGTTTTACTACCACAGCGCCGTAATTAAAAAAAAAAATTTTTGGTTATTCTAATTTACGTCGTATCTCGCCATTTATGTTCGTTTTTAGTATTGCAAAAATGTATTACTTTGTTGTTTACAAAAATGAGTGATGCAAGCTTTGATACTCAGCAGTTAAACTTTCCATTAATTTACATAGAGTTCTTACAACACTGTATGGTTTCAGAACCTTTTATAGAGGATTCATAAAGGGTGTAGATAAAGTCTTGTATGCAACAGTACATAACTAGGTATTAAAACACTCATGTGATAAACCCAAATTCGTGTTTTAATACCCCTTATTATACAACAGATGCATAAATAACTATAAGCAATCCTTCTTAAGGGTACGTACTCAAAGGGTGCCAATGGTACCCTATTACTATAAGGCTCCGCTGTCCGTCCGTCTGTCATAGGGCTGTATCTTTTAAAACCGTAATAAGTTGACATATGAAACTTTGCACAGAATATGTACTACTATGGCCGCTATAACAACAAATAATAAAAATTAAATACCCTAGCCTCCGTTAGAGAGGTCGCCAACGCCATAAGAATTGGCGAACGCGTCTCCCTACCCTCAATCAGACTCCATGGCGCCGACCTTAGACGCAGACACATAAATTATCAACACCGTTATGTCTGAATGGCTCCATACAATAATAACTTGGATCTGATATAGAAATCCTTGAATGAGAGATTTGTGAACGAGCCAATGAAATGTTTTTCGTTTAGTCATAGCTTTTAGTCTAGTAGGCTTTTTGTTGTGTTTAATGCTTTGTTTTGTGGATTTTTGCCAGGATCTGATGTGGCATAAAAATATGTTTTCAGACAAAGTTAATATCATCATATGTATGTATTATACAGGGTTACTTTTCAACGACCAGCCAAATTTAAGGGTGTGGTACAGACAATCAAACTGAATAACTTTCTCCATGGGACAAATATCGTAATCGCGAAAAATTTATCAACTGTCCCATAGAAAACTTCAATAACTACTCGACTTAAACGTATGGAACGGCTGAATTTTTATTCGCGATTACGATGTTGGTCCCATAGAGAAAGTTGTTCAGTTTGATGGTCTGTACCACACCCTTAAATTTGGCTGGTCATTGAAAAGTAACCCTGTATATAAAAAACAAAGTCAGGTTAGTTACACCATTTATAACTCAAGAACGGCTGGACGGATTTTTATATTCTTAAAATTTTTTGGATTTGTCTCCGTCTCGGATAGCAGAATGACTATAAAAATATGGGGAAAATTTAGGAAAAAAAAAAGATAATTCATTTTCTCACACAGTTTCTATGGAACGGTTTTTTTGATGATATCTCGAGAACGGATTGACTGATTTCGATGGCGGTACGAAGTTCGCCGGGTCAACTAGTTTTTTCATAAATAGAACCGAAAGTAACACTGCTCATACACCTACTAGAACAATTATGTTGTGGTACAACATTGAATGGGTACCGTTAAAAGAAAGGCATGCGTGGACTGGTTTTAGTAAGCGAACGACTTGCTGCTACAACGCAACTTGTACTATCGACTGACACACACACAAAGAATTGTGTCATATTTATAAATTCCTGTAGATCACTACTGTAGAGCGATTTATACAGAATAATAGACGCACTAAATTGTTTGGTATAATTGCTTCACCAAGGTCCAAATGAAGAACGCGCTTTTAGCCAGGATTCACTCAAGAAACTTATCACATAGAAATCAAGAAGCCTAACATTATATTAATTTCTATAGAAATACTTTTTTGCTACTCGTATTCTCAAATCAAAGACATTGTACCAGTGTCTACCCTCCCTTACACTGATACAGAAGTAATAAAGATATGTTCTCACGAAATACTCGTACTCAAGTAACATAACAATAAGTTATACAAGTTTTGTTGGCTCTTCCCATCCAAAGTACTTCACGTAAGTGCTATGAACCATTCATATTTCTACTTCTCTTACTTTTCTTAAGTAGTTTTTCTTACCCTTATTTTCTATTGGAGTGCCCTTTTCAAAGACTCGGTGTTTTGTTCGTGGGTGAAATTATTAATGTGTTGTGTTTGGCCGAGTAATGGTGTGTGCTGAGTTATGGGATAGACGTTCCTATTCAACTGTTTTCTGAGAATGGTGTAAATATTTACAATAGATGGTGGCAATTTAGGCACCTGCATACGGATGCAGGTGCCTAAATTGTCAAGGGTGCCTAAATTGTAAATTGTAATTCTACCTGTCATGCTGAACAACTTTTGCAATATATTCCCAAAAAAGAAATATTTTTTATACATGCATCAAAATAATCTGTGTACTGTTGTATAGGAATTTGTTCTTTTATTCCCCCCGAGTCGCATAAGAGCTTCAAATGCAATTTTTTTAGTCTGACGGGTAAAATCACCCCCTTGCAGGTGACTAAATCACTACCCTGTAAGTAAGTAAGGTGCAGCCACTGTATCGTTACTTAAACCCAGAATTCTCAGTTTTATGTAAATAACATTATTCATCATACCTATATTAGGATTATATCCAAGATAACAATGCTTGGAAACATGCTGGTTCTGCTTCATACGACAATCTAGAGTCTAGACAAAATCAAACTGGTTGCTAATTTAATTTATACATACACATTTTTTTTAGTTTTGCAATATATTCCCAAAAAAGAAATATTTTTTATACATGCATCAAAATAATCTGTGTACTGTTGTATAGGAATTTGTTCTTTTATTCCCCCCGAGTCGCATAAGAGCTTCAAATGCAATTTGTTTAGTCTGACGGGTAAAATCACCCCCTTGCAGGTGACTAAATCACTACCCTGTAACTAGGTAAGGTGCAGCCACTGTATCGTTACTTAAAAGCAGAATTCTCAGTTTTATGTAAATAACATTATTCATCATACCTATATTAGGATTATATCCAAGATAACAATGCTTGGAAACATGCTGGTTCTGCTTCATACGACAATCTAGAGTCTAGACAAAATCAAACTGGTTGCTAATTTAATTTATACATACACATTTTTTTTAATAGATTGTTTTTTACATTTTGTGACAAATGTAACTCACACACTTTTTAAAATACTAGAAAAATTTTACAATCTTTGTAAATATGTGAGCACTATGTATCTATCACATAATTGATTTACCTGTCTTTGTTACATTTTTAATTCTTTTTACCATTTGTGGTAGACTAATTTTTATTTTAGGTGCATAGTCTTCATATATAATTATTATATAATGAATGTATACAAAAACCTGTAAAACATTTTAAAAGAGTAACGGTGGAGTTTTAAAAGAGTAATGGTGGCCCATTCTTCTCCACACGAAAACTACCTTTTGGAAGGGGCGACTAGAATCAATTCTATTTTTTAATTTTAATTTTTGACGTTCAAAAGTGTCTTTTAAGTGCCTATTTTAAATAAATGATTTGACTTTGATTTTGAACTATTTGATACACACGCATCAGCTAAATAGCTGCTAGTGTCACCATCATCTGCCTAGCCTTTTCCAAACTATGTTGGGGTCGGCTTTCAGTTTAACTGGATGCAGCTGAATACCAGTATTTTACATGGAGCGACTGACTATCTGACCTCCACAACCCAGTTACTGGGTAATACGATAACACTTGGTAAGACTGGCTGTCAAGTTTTTGGGCTCCTGACGACCTGTAACGACTGTCAAAGATCGACGAATGACAGCAGGGACCAACGGCTTAACGTGCTTTCCGAGGCACGGAGGGGTCTCGGTATGTAAAGATGGTCACCCATCCACGGAGCAACCGCGGCAAGCGTGGCTTAACCTGATCGATCGACCCGTGCGGCTGTTATTATTAGCTGCTGTAAACGTAGGTCATCTTGCTTGTTAGCAAGCGTTAGCTACTATTTTTCTTAAATCAATTCGACCAAGCGACTACAGAATTACATCTAAGACAAAGTTTTCAGTTTGGATAAGGCCATCCAAGCTCATCATTTTTTTTTTTACATATTTTGTAGATCATTTTTTTCCCGGCCCAGCTCAGCAAAATAACTAAAGGAAATGTGTCTGTGTGATAATAAGCACAATTGTAGCAGAAACACGGACGAGGATCACGATGCGGCAGAAGCCTTAAGTATTGTATCACTTTTGACCGTGGAGTGATTAGTGAATGGAAGATTCATACGCATAGGTACCTACTTTGGCAACTTTGAAGATGGCCTGGGGCCAAAAAGGCACAGGGTACCGGTTAATTGAAAAACAATACAGTGTATAAAATAAAGTCTTTTTCTGCAAGATCCTGTCAAGATCATTAATCATTTTCCAAGAAAGAGTTGCTGGGAATGGTAATCGAATTAGTCGGGTAGGTTTGTAAAGACGCCAGCACATCAAGCTACTATAATCTGTTAAATTAATTTAATACATTTTTATCTTTATTGCTAAAGCATAAGGTTCAAAATTGATTGGGAAAATTTGAGAGTTTCGGGTAGCTTTATGTGTCTGTACCACGGCAGAGTTAATAATATTCTAGCTTCTTAAAATATTGCCATTTCACAAAAGATTACCCTGTGTGTCAATATATTTATTATGATTGAATGTGGTAATTACGATAACTGTACCTAAAAGTAATTTTTGCGACCAATCCCGCCCAATAAATCTTTGAGCCTTTCCCTGCAGACGCAATTAATATGTCTGCCACTTGATTACCACGAGCGTCTTTGCATCATAAATTACGAAGTAATGTCCAATCTCAATGACCATGATAGCGTTGTTGTATGCTCAACGCGCTCCGTTGCAAGAATCTTATCACTCTATTTATTAATTACTCTGTGTTAGAACCAACTGTTCCAAAGCTATGTGTGGGCGAAATTATATTAAAACGGAAACTTTTGTTCCTAATGAGCAGTTTCAGAATTTAGTTCGGGTCTAATTTCAAGGTGAACTGCTAAGTTTGGGTTTCGAAATGATTTATGTACCTACTTATGTCTATTCGAAAATTTATAAAATTAAATTTAGGTACTAAGAATTAATTATTATGCCCATCAATCAAAAGAATGATTGATTGTTTTTTGAGCAATACAAGTTAATTAACTTTGAATCGATGTAAATCAAATTGATATGTATTTTATCTATCTGCTTTCTATTCTACCACTTCAACAATTCAATTAATGGCAAACAATATTTTACCTAAAACAATTGATTACTTTTTAGTTGTTGACTTAACAGTTTGACCTAAAACATTGTGAATTGTTTTACCTAAGGGCCAAAACCAATTTTACACAATCAATTTATTCAATAACTAGCTTCTGCCCGCGACTTCGTACGCGGATCCTGTTGATTATGCCAGCGACAACGGGGTCGTCAAAATCGAAGATCTGAAACGTCTGATGTCGAATTCTAAGAGCCCGGGGACGGGAAAACAACGGGATGCGCGAGACGATTCGAGACGTTCCAGATCTTTCATTTTTGTAAGTCAACAGAAAATTCCCATCAGACTTAACAACTTTTGCTAAGACGTCATTCCTATATATGTTGTAGTGTCGCTGGGCTTTGGAGTTCCACAACAGGTGTTCCAGATCTTCAGATTTATTCTCACAGCAGAAAATGCTCTTCACGTGGAATAATTTTTGCTATGGCACCATTTTTATATATATATTTATAGATTCTAAGGCAGATTTAAAACTGTGTACATAGGGATTTACTTCATGCAACATATTTTGAAGCATTGAAATCAGACTATTTGTTCAAGTGCGGAAAGTTTTGGTTTCTAATATTTGCCTGATCTTGATAATTGGATACGAAATATATTTGGAGAAACTTGGGGTCATTTGCAGACAATAATGAACCAATAAGGTGGTAAACTTGGCCTTGCACTTTGAATGTTGGATAAATGGGCCTCTTGAAATCTGTTTCGCACCAAAAGATGTCATTTGAAAGGCATTGTATACAGATGTTGTCCAAGAAATGTTTTGACTGTCACCAATTAGCAGTGATCTTAATATATCTGGAGGATTTTGTAATATTTCAATATGTATACTTTTCCACCTGAGCAACACATACCGTTTGTTTCTTTTTGCCATTTAACAGCTTCACAAAAAGTACAATTTTGAACCATACCTCCGATGGCGGAATACGTGGCGTAGTCAATCAAGTCATTCATAAGAGTATACGTAAATGCACTCCGTTCCTTATCAACCCAAGGAAGGTTGCCACGTCTTACGGCTATATCTCTGTCGGATCGGATGTGTCTCTGTTTTGAGACATATCCGATTCTTCAGATGATATCGACATTCTGTTCAGAGAATGTCGAAGTCGATCAGAATTCAAACGTTCGTTGCGCTCTTCTTCTGTCTCTTCATGCCGTACTCCAGCAATTCTTTCTCTCTCACTTTCTAACTGATTATGAATATTTTGCTGTGTGCGTGTTCGGGACAATGTATGATAATCTCGATCACCAGTTACTCGCGCATCACGTTCATCACTCGTTTCAAAAGACCTGTTAGTAGATGTGCGAATACGCTGAGAACGCAGGCGTGCTTCGCGATCCGAAGAGGTTTCCACGGAGCGAGTTGCAGCCTGATGTTTTCGAACAGCATCAAGTCTCTCCTGACGCTCTTCGGTAGATTCTTGGGGTCTTATGATCCTCAATCTTTCAGCTCCTTTGGAACCTTGGGAAAGATTTGACCTCTTTCTAGGCATGGTTATAGTTTTATTGTGAATATACCTGATCAATTAAAATCTAAGTGACTGCTCCCCTGCGTTACCGGGTAGGCTACCGTGTCACGAAGATAAATGGCAAAGGAAATTAAACACTCAAATAACATAAGCTCGAAGGCATATTTATTTATAAAGTAAAAAAATTAATGGGAGTTTTGACCAGTAGAGTCAACTTTTCAATGATATACCATCGTCAACGAAAATCAGTCCTAAACTGTTACCGCCTTCACCGCGTGGAGGTAGGTACTCCCAGCTTATGTTATTTTATAATTATACAGTGAAATTAGTGATAGCTTTGATTTCCACATCAGATGTTTCTGATCTTCGATTTTTATAAGTCAACAGGAAATGCCCATCAGATCGAACAACTTTTGCTAAGACGTCATTCCTATATGTGTTTTGGTGTAGCTGGGCTCTCGGAGTTCCACAACAGGTGTTCCAGATCTTCGATTTTTATAAGTCAACAGAGAGTTCTCATCAGATTGAACAACTTTTGCTAAAACGTCATTCCTATATGTGTTATGGTGTAGCTGGGCTCTTGGAGTTCCACAACAGGTGTTCCAGATCTTCGATTTTTATAAGTCAACAGAGAGTTCTCATCAGATTGAACAACTTTTGCTAAAACGTCATTCCTATATGTGTTTTGGTGTAGCTGGGCTCTCGGAGTTCCACAACAGGTGTTCCAGATCTTCGATTTTTATAAGTCAACAGAGAGTTCTCATCAGATTGAACAACTTTTGCTAAAACGTCATTCCTATATGTGTTATGGTGTAGCTGGGCTCTTGGAGTTCCACAACAGGTGTTCCAGATCTTCGATTTTTATAAGTCAACAGAAAGTTCTCATCAGATTGAACAACTTTTGCTAAAACGTCATTCCTATATGTGTTATGGTGTAGCTGGGCTCTTGGAGTTCCACAACAGGTGTTCCAGATTTTCGATTTTTATAAGTCAACAGAGAGTTCTCATCAGATTGAACAACTTTTGCTAAAACGTCATTCCTAAATGTGTTATGGTGCAGCTGGGCTCTTGGAGTTCCACAACAGGTGTTCCAGATCTTCGATTTTTATAAGTCAACAGAGAGTGCTCATCAGATTGAACAACTTTTGCTAAATCTTCATTCCTATATATGTTATGGTGTAGCTGGGCTCTTGGAGTTCCACATCAGGTGTTCCAGATCTTCAAATTTATTATCTCAGCAGAAAATGCTCATCACGTGGAACAATTTTTGCTATGGTACCATTATTGTATCTCTTATACTTTAGCTGGTCTGTTGCGGTTCTGCATCAGGTGTTCCATTTTCCAAAATAAGTTATAGCCTATATGTTGCCTAGACTTAATACCTATACAACAAAAAAAAAAATCATTCAAATCCGTCCAGTAGTTCCGAAGATTAGCGTGTACAAACAAACAGACAAACAGACAAACAGACAAACAGACAATTTTTTTTTTTTTGATTCGTGCTCTATTACTGTTTCTAAACCCCCCTCAAGTATTTTTTTTTTAATATATTCAATGTACAGACACAGTTTTTTTACTGTTTTATTATATGTATAGATTTCCAAAAGGACTTAAGGACCGACTATTAATTAATGACGATTATGTTCAAAAAGCACTCCAAAGACGTCCACACTACTAAATTTTAAACTGACAAGTACGCAAGTCTTAAGTTTCAATTAAAACTCATGTGACCCAGGCCAGGGCCCCAGGCTATAATTATATACAGGGTGAATTTTTCAAGTGGGTCTGGATGGCCAAATTCTAAACTATGACAAATAGCAAAAAGTACTCAAAGGAGTCTCCGGCTCGATTTTGATGAAAACTGAAACAGCATCAATGGATTTTTGAAAAATCAATATTTCTAGCCAGGAATCGAAGCCGTTAGTTTAGTTACTGGGTAATACCTACGTACATTACAATAAAGGTTAGGTATATGTACAATATAACCTTTATTATAATGCGTCATGAAAACTTGCCACGCACGGGTTAACCGACACAAGTTCTCAGACAAATAAAATTAAGCTGTTTATACACGAGTGCACAATTGAGTTGGTTAAATAATTTTAATTAAAAAAGGTTGAAGGTAATGGAATTAGCATAGGACTGAATTAAGTGGACAAAAATAGCTGACTGGGCAGTGTTATATAATACAGTTTTTAGTGTGATATGTAAATTCAGAATCCGTGTTTTGTCCTATTTCATATATAAGGGTTAGGTCCTAAGAAAGATCTCAAAAATCTATTAAAAAACGTAAAGGACTTGACCCAACTTTTGTTGTGGTGTTTATTTTTAAGTGATCAAGATCATTTAGGCCAAGTATTAACGGCTGCGAGTTACGAGTTGTAGGTTCGAACAGACAGGCGCTTAACTTTGTGTAAATTATTTCATCACCACTGCTCCCAAAACGGTGAAGGTTTGCATTCACCGTGAGAAAACTGGCATGTCCTAGAACCAAATATTCGAAGACATAAGATGACATCGACCAATCCGCACTGAGCCCGCGTGGTTGATTGCGGCCCACTCCTCTCGCAAAGAAGAGTTCTGTGACCCAGCAGTGGTGGTAACATTATAGGCTGATTATGTGTGTATGATCATTTAGCTAACGTAGGTTATAATAATTATTTTCAGTAAATATTAATTCCACATAATATTATGTGGAATTTATACTCGTAATACGCAAACCAGTCAGACCCAGTTTCCAATTGAAAAATATTTCTTTCATTGTGATATCGGCTTGGGAATATTTTACTGGCGTTTCACAAACAGCCTGATTTTACGTTCAACAGATGTAAAAGGTTTAACATCTTTTTACTGCGAGGCAGCAGTACCTTCATTTCGAAGGATTTATCTCCGACAAATAAAATATAAATATGCACATTGAATGAATCATTCACACTGTTTACATTCAAACATGTAAAAGAATATAATATTTTATGTTGTTTACAATTTTTTGAACAGATGCAGTTCGGTTATTTATGTTCAAAATAAATTGTATGCACGACGTCGTTGGTCAAAGTGAGTAAAAACTTGTGTTGCATGTCAATAAATAACAATATATTTACTGTGTTGTTGTTGAAAAAAACAAATACAATCGTGGGTTTTTTTCAGCTCTTAAAATGTTTTTTTTTTTTTTTGTTAAACATAGAAAGAAAATTCGTTTGTTTGCGGTAATCATGATACAGAGGAAGAACACAAACACAAAAAAATAACAAGCCGGACTTAAAGAAGATCACTTAAAGAGGATCATCTTACTCCCCGTGGGTGTAGTAAAAAGCCTGATTGGGCAGCGTTCGGGAAGCTACGCAATATCTTCTCGTTCTACTTAACGCAGTGCCTCAAGACCAAAATTCTTTGACCTTCCGTATTGCCAGAGATGACCTATGGCACTGAAACGTGGTCGCTCACAATAGGCCTTATTAGAAGGCTTGAAAGTCACCCAAAGAACAATAGAGACGGCTATGCTTGGAGTTTCCCTGCGTGATCGAATCAGAAATGAAAAGATCCACAAGAGAACTAAGGTAACCGATATAGCCCAAAAAATAACCAAACTTATGTGGCAGTGGGCAGGGCACATTGCTCGCAGAACAGATGGCCGATAGGCCGAAAGGTTCTGGAGCGGCGACCGCGTACCGGAGGACGTAGCATTGGAAGGTCTCCCACAAGGTGGACCGACGACCTTGTGAAGGCCACAGGAACCCGTTGCATGCGAGAAGCACAGAACCGGTCGAAGTGGAGGTGCTTGGGGGAGGCCTTTGTTCAGCAGTGGACGTCTTTTGGCTGAAATGATGATGACGATGCGTGAAATCTACGCAAGCGGCCATCGCTTAGAACAATGCTACGACCCTATGTGAGACAGAGCCACCATACAATCCATAGTCCACTCCAATCCATAGTGGATTGTTTAATTCGCGCATCGCAAACATTGCTGATGATCTATGTTTCATTAAAAAACAAATCGAAGAGAAAAGAGTTGAAATATTCTTTGAACAATTAGAGATGTTCTTTGTTGTTATCCGATTAAAATAACCACTTCCTTGCTGAATAGATAGAGATCTTTGACAACCTGAGCTGAGCTGACTTCCTATCTAGCAGAAGAATTAAAAATAGATTTTACCTCTCGTTTGGTCGCCTCGTCTAGATTTAGCGACAGTTTTCCCACGGGCCAGAGCAAGAATTAAACCCTTTTCTGGCTAACAACTGCTGGTTCTAAAACTTACTTGCCTACATTACCTTACAAAACCACAATACAATCAGCCTTGAATGTTTCCGCTGCTGGGGCACAGGCCTCCTCTCGGTAAGAGAGAATGGGCCGTAATCCACGAGGGCCCAGTGCGGGTTGATTAAAAAATAAAAACTACTATTAAAAGATAACAAACTATTTTTAAAGTTACAACCAATCATAGTCACCAACGCCCACTGGATCTGCGTGGTGAATTACGGCCCACTCCCTCTCACTAAAACGAGGCCTGGGTCTCCGGTGAGAACGTTACAGGCTGATTATGCAACTAATTATTCTACACGTCAATGTCAACACAAAAATGGCCCATTAATTTTACCCTCATGTATACACATCTTTATGAAGAGCACCACACGCAGCGAGGGTTTAATGGGAGATTAATCAAACTTGTGTGTAAGTTTGACACAGCTCTGGCTTAGATATGAACGCTGTCAAACTCAACCTGGCCTCAAATGACCAGGAACATTTATTTTTAACGATTACGATCGCGCCGCGCGCGGCCACTTTCCGTTTACACGACTCCTACTCAAAATAATTGTATGGAGCCCTTATAAACTAATGATTGTATAATTAAGTAGATAAACCAGAGCCCATTACAAAGCTTTTTTTATAATTCTAATGAGTTTTAGTTTTTTTCCAATAAGCGTTTTTTTTTTAAGTTTGTTTTCACGATTCTAATTAGAATTATAATAGGAAATATCTCAAAATCAAAAGCGTTGACCCCCTTTTTTTATTTATCTAAAAAATAGCTCTAATTAAACTGATTCGAATGATATATAATACATATCAATTTTATTTAAATGTTATGAGATATGATAAAAATAATATCACCGGACCGCCCGTCGACCGCACGACAACGTTATTCCTAACGTTATTCATCCTAATTAGTATAGTTTCGTAGACCCGTTTTAGCCTCAGAATGTTTTGCGTATTTAAATTACGTTAATTATACTATCTAATGTAATTAAAACTAAAGTTATAGCTCAAAAGACAAAATTACAATAAATAAAAACCTTCGCGGTAACTCTCGTGCACTCGTACATTTGAGATTTTTACGTCATGCGAACGGAAACTTTGACGAATTACCTTGTGAAATCCATCGCGGCGACCCATGTTTTTTATTTATCTAATAAATAGCTCCATTTATACTGAATCCAATGGTATATAACACATAAGCACTTTTCTTGAAAACTTTCGAGATATAAGAACATATTCATCGCCCGGACCGCCCGTCAAGCGGATGACATAATGACTCATGAATTTTTTCTTAATTTTTATCCACAGATATTGAAATGGTGTTACAAGCTATGACTTCGGGGTTTTTTGCATTATAAAGCTACGTTCACACACATTCCAACGATACTAAAACCAAAGTTGTAGCTCTAACAGAAAAATTTCAAAAAATCGTAATGTGACGACGTAACTTTCGATGACATTTCGATGACACTTTCGGGCGTGTGGTCATTCGGGCCTTTTCGTTCGATAACACTTTCGGCCCATGTTCATTTGAGTGATAGCATTCCATTGTTTATTGAGGTGATGAAAATTTTTAGATAGCTGAAGGAAACGCTTGCCGTATATCATTCGTAGATGTTCAGGTCTAGCGGATTTGTGGGTTATTTTTTCGGGCCGAAATTGTATTTGTAGGTAATGTTACGCTTGTATTCACTGGAACAATAGACTGCTGTAGATATATTCGGTATATGGGTACCTACAGGGTTATTGCGTAACACACTAATAATCCCAATGCCTTTCATTTTGAAAATTCAACAATTACATTGTGTTATTTACGTGGTCGCGGTTTCACCCGCATAAGTGTCGATCCCGTGGAAATTTCGGGATAAAAATAAGCCTATATGTTACTCCAGGATGTCAGCTACCTCCGTAAATTTTTTTATCAAAATTGATTCAGCCGTTTGAACGTGAAGAAGTAACATACATACAAACACACTTACTCACAAAAATTCGCCTTTTGAAGCAGCGGTTAGAAATTAATATCTTTCAAAACTCTTCGGATTGTGATAAAAAGCGTGTTTCGTTATTGGTGTTGACTGTTACACTTACGTTTACGAAATTAGATGTAAATACATTTAGCGAGTGATTTATTTCTTCCTAAATACATTGATAATAATCTACAGGGTGGTAGGGACATACACGCGCAAACTCGTCGCATGTCACGAATTTAGTACAGATTGGATATCAAGCTACTACAATCTGTCAAATATCGTTAATAGATTTTCAACTTTATCGCTAAAGCCTAGGGTTCAAAGTTAGATGGGAAAATTTTACAGTTTCGGCTAGCTTAACGTGCTGGCGTCTGTACATGTAACAGTTTTCACAAAGTGGGTAGTATTAAATCTCTGGCTTTGACATAGCCTGCATTAAGGAGTAACAGTGCTGATCCCGTCTAGTTGTATTACCACAACTAGCTTAACTAGGTTTGTGTTGTTGGCTGTTGTGTAAAATACTGAAAGAAATATATAATACTAGCTTTTGCCAGCGACTTCGTCCGCTTGGAATAATGACTTCCGGAAATTGAGGCACTAACTCTCATAGAGTTTAACCGATGTGCTCATTCTTCTGCCGATTCTTGAGAACGCGTATTTCTCATTCAACGCGTTTTTCAAGACAATAGCGGGCGGACGCCGGCGTCCGCTTGGGGCTTGAATAACTAAAAATATATAACTACGTCTAATATATAAAATAATATATAATAAAACCTACTTCACTTAAAACTAAATACCTAAATTTTAAATATTATGGGTCATATTAGTCGCAAAAAGATGAATATGTTTCTTTCAATTCCCAGTAACAATCTTCATGTTAGATTCACAAAAATCTCTTTCGTCAGTCTCAGAATCTTACATTGCGATCGTGCAAGCAAAGCATACCGCGAAATCTGCAAGAACAGACTATAGTCGAGGAAAAAATCTTGTTAAGCAAATAGCAAAACCTCACGCGTACGAAGTTGCGGGCTAGTATTATAAATAACTAGCTTTTGCCAGCGACTTCGTCCGCGTGGAATAATGACTTCCGGAAATTGAGGCACTAACTCTCATAGAGTTTAACCGATGTGCTCTTTCTTCTGCCGATTCTTGAGAACGCGTATTTCTCATTCAACGCGTTTTTCAAGACAATAGCGGGCGGACGCCGGTCTTGAATAACTAAAAATATATAACTACGTCTAATATATAAAATAATATATAATAAAACCTACTTCACTTAAAACTAAATACCTATAACTACTATAATTAATAATACCTATACCTATAATTAATAAAAGTACCTACGCTTTTACCTACTTAATATTAAAAAAAACTGAACATAAATTAACCAAAACTTACCTACTACTAACTAACTACTACTAACCTATTACTACTTCACCTAAAAAGAAATCCTGTTTTCCCAACATTTCCCTTCACTGCTCTGCTCCTATTGATCGTAGCGTGATAAAAAGTATACTATAACCTGCCCAGGAGTATGAAGAACAATTTTACCAAGTTTCGTTGAAATCCGTCGAGTGGTTTTTGTTTCTATAACGAACATACAGACAGACAGACAGACAGACAAAAATTTTACTGATTGCATTTTTGGCGTCAGTATCGATCACTAATCACCCGCTGATAGTTATTTTGGAAATATATTTCATGTACAGAATTGACCTCTCTACAGATTTATTAAAAGTACTAGCTGCTGCCCGCGACGTCGTCTGCGTGAAGGCTCTACAGCACCAAAAATACCTAAGATGCCAGTGTCGCTATAGCATTATAAGTACACAACTTTTAAAATAGCATTAAAATATAAGTTTTTTTTGCAAGCGAAGCAAGTGAAGAGAGTTATATGGTAATCCTGCTGAGTTCAGTCATAAGATGTGACTGAAGGAAATAGAGAAAATAATGCAGGAATACATTCCAGGACACAAAAGAGTAAAAATACGTACAAAGGTATCATACCTTACAACACTTCTCTATAAACTACGTTGGTAGTTATGTTGCCAGGAGCCAAAATGTAAAGAGAGTCAGGACTGGTGACGCGGGAGCAAGCGACGTACAGTTGCCCTTGTGAGAAGCAACTCGTCCTGAGGTCGACACCCGCTGCCCTCAGTATCTGCCCCTGCGACTTATTGATGGTCATCGCGAAGCAAACACTCACGGGAACTGTACGCGCTTGAACTGGAACGGGAAGTTATGAGGTATGAGGGGAATGCGTGGTATAAATACTGCCTCACCGACGCCACAACCTGGAAGAATTTCCGCCTCAATGGTGTGTCTGTGGAGCGAGATGACTTTAAGGCGGGTTACACAACTTCGGAGGAGATAGGTTCCGAAGAAGCATAATCGGAACACCGACCTTCAGCTTGATGGTATGCGCTGGAAGTCCACTTGCTAACAGGGAGCTCAGAAATTCCACGGGATACTGTGTGGCGTCATTTTGCTCGACAACAGTGTTTATCGAGGTTTAGACCACTTTATTCCCCTCAATTTCCGAGAGAATGCATTCGTTAATTGCTGCAGCTTGATCATTTTTGGGCATCAAAATGGCCCGCTCACACACCCAAAAATTCTGCTGGTGCGGTATACGACTGATGTCCCCGTACACACAGCGAATTAATTCTTCTAAGCTGGATACCACTCTACCGAGAGACTCTGGAAGCACCACCTGTTCACCTATCTCTTCTGGTAGAGTGCCTTCGCCAAGACTTAGAAGGACATCGAAGAATTCTTGAGCACGTGCATTGCCGCCGAGCCGAGCTCTCATATTAATGGTCAAGCGTAGCGTACGAACTCGTGACCACAACGAAGATCGTTTTAACGAAGCATTCACCTCGTCAGCCCTCGAGCCCCGCGTCACCACGGGAAGCGTTTGCCGAAAATCACCACTGAACAGAACTGTGACACCACCCATCAAATGTTCGTTCCTGTGGATGTCCTGCAGGATTCTGTCCACGGTCTCAACGAAGGCAGTTGGCCATCGTACACCCATCCCATAAGATCAGAAAGCAATCCTTGAGCAGTGTCCCTTATCGCTGTTACGTGACACACCACAAACAGGCGTTTCGGCGCTCTCTAAATCGATGGGAATTTTAAACATGGCATGTGCTGTCTTGCCACTCGGAAGCAGTGTGGTAGCGATTCCCGACGACGCTACAGCAATAGCAATTTTTCCTTGCCTCCTGACCTCTGCAAGTATGCCAGTGGTAACAAATGTTTTTTCCTGTTCCACCAGAAGCATCCAAGAAAAAAATTTTACCCTGGTTTTGCCCAACGCTTTCAAGGACGGTGTCATAAAGTTTTTGCTCTGAAGAGAACAAAGCGACATGGTCATTTCGTATGGTGGTCATTTCGCCCGGATCGTAATTTGTCTCAGCGTTATACTCCCGATTTCCACGGTCTTGATACGGTGATGATTGGGGAGCTAGTAACCCATATTCGATCAGTGGATTGCCGCCGATAGAAATGACCACATCTTGAAGTGAACTGAGACAGGTGTTCAGCACGCGATCATCAATTACTTCCACTTCGTCTCCAGTAGCACGCCTCAAAGCTCGTAGAAAATCTTCAGACAGATGATAGCGATACTTCTCCCACAAAGCTACCGGGTTCGCGACTCCACAAAACACCAAGATGACGGCAAACAGATGACGCATGCGGCTGGGACTGCCACTGACGCTAGCCTCGCGAGGGTGTCATGAAATGAAATGATCATCATCAATGAACATAACTTTTTTGTAATACTTAACACCGTATTTTTTTTTAATTGTCTTCCTCAACTCTGCTCAAGATTTTGAGGGTTTTGTTGGAACTTGAATTTATCAAAACGAACTATACGATACAACTTATAAGAAGAAAATGCACATCACCATCTATGAATTTTAAGAATAACTAACTACTTACCTCGCCAACATGATCAAATTAAAAATTATTAATTTCCAAATAATGTTAACATGTAACTTGATTTGATTTTTATGAAATCTCATAGATGGCGCTGTTTTAAAATTGTCTTTATACTACTAACATTCATTAAACTATATTTCTCTGCCCAAGTTACTTAAATGGCGTAGTTTTTATAGTGTAAAGCTAGATAACAGCATGGCTTACTCAAAAACAACATTTAAATATGCGTCGTTAGATTACACGCTGTCACAGAATGCGTAAGAAAAATAACGATTCACAGCTCCTCCCCCGTAGGTGATAGCGTGATAATATGTAGCCTATATGTTGACCGGACCTCTTAGTAATATTCATGCAAAATTTGAAGTAAATCCATGCAGTACTTTTTGAGTTTATCCCGGACAGACAAACAGACAAACAGACAAAAATTTTAAAAACTATATTTTTGGCTTCGATATCGATTGTAGATCACGCCCCAAGCATTCTTTTTAAAAAATATTCAATGTACAGTTTTGACTTTCGTACGATTTTATTATATGTATATAGATAGATTACGATGAAAACATAATACAATTAAAGCTACTTAAGAAAATATTATTCTTTGTTTTTTACACATAGCTCATAGAATAAGCAAGCTGAAGTGGCAAGGGGCCGGCCATATTAGCCATAGGATCAATGACCGTTGAGGTAGACGTGTTCTTGAGTGGAGACCGCGAATCGTTAAGCGTAAGGTGGGACGCTCTCAGGCTAGGTGGAGCGACGATCTCCGCAGGATGGCTAGTAGCAGCTGGATGAGATTTGCCGAAAATCGAGTTAAATGGAGTGCAATGGGAGAGGCCTATGTCAAGCCATAGGATGATGATGATGATGAAACAGCGCCTGCCTGGGTTCGATACAATGATCTACAATTCGTAAGTTGTTATTACCACTAGAACACCGCTGCTACTATCACCCTCATATTCGCCGAAGCTGAAAAAACAACACAACTAACAGAATACTTCTTTAAAAATATCCTCAAAACGAAGGCAATCAAACATCGCCCAGCATGAAACTGTCGATGTAGATAGGGCACTATCTCCAATCCAAATATTTTACGACGTCGAACGGTAAATTGGGCTCTCGATAAAATTGGAAGTGTATGAGCAGGATCTTTATGACGTCTTAGATTTACGAGGCACCGTGTCTTCGATGTGCCATAGGTACTGTTTCCATAAGTGATAGCGAGATATTGAAATTAGGATTTTTTATAGATCATATTTAATTTTTTCGGTTTGATTGTCTATTCAGTTGAATCGCGCATTGTATTAACCGGTTGAATACCGTAATTACAGAAACAATTAAAAAGCTGTTTTATCTCGCCTGGATCCACGTTCCAAACACGTTACGGACCCTTCTTATGCCAACGAAGGGTTAATCATCATCAAGGTAGGATCCTACCTGTTATTATTTCCTTTATTTAAAAAAATACATATAAATTATATTTTTAAATATTACAATATAAAAACATTTAAAAATAAGTATAAAAAAATAGTAAGCCCACCGGTACAGAGGAACCTACTAACAATGCGAGCCATGTCCAGAAGTACTGCTTTCTGAATCAAGTCCTTGATCCAGCTGCCCAACGAGAGTCTCCTCAGGTGTTGGTCGAGGTTCTTGGTTAATAACCTTTTGCTATTATTATTATTAACTCGCTCTGCCCCGCAGCTGGGCAATAGCGTCCCATCCACTCCTTTCACTGGTGTCGATTCTGGTAGTTCTATCGATCTTTTCATTTCATCTAAGAGCAGCGATACTTACCTACCTCAAGAGAAAGCAGATTTTTTGTAAATTCGGCGTTTTGATTTCAGCCTGATGTGTTGTGCGTAATTTAAAAAAGCATTGTTAAGCATGCCGAATTTCCGTCGCGTAATTTCCATCAGTTGTGTAGCAACGCTTACTGCAACCCTTTCAAACCAACCGCATTAAAATAAAACAAACTGAACATAAAAATTAATTTCACCATCTCGAATGTCATGAAAAAAAGACTCAACAAAATGATTTAAAGCCACTACACGCCCTAAAACGACCCAGCAGTAAAACAAGCCGTATTTTTTACGAGCAACGTCGACGGGACGTAACTTAAAATTCGTTTTTAATGAACTAACAAAAATATGTTTCATAAACAAACGGTTTATAGCACTGGAAAACAAAATAAACGAGTCTGGTGCCGTTTGATAAACCAATTACATTCTTAAGAAGGCTTTTAGTCGAATGTAGGTAAATTTTAATGGAGTATTTTTGTCTTGAAAAGGATGCCTATGCGTGTAGGCTGAAAACCAAAGAACCCTTATCTGATAATATTATATGTTATTCGAACAAATTATGGGGGGAACAAAATACGGAAACAAAAGAGAAATACTTACACTATGAATAAAACATCCTATATCACCATAATTTTATCTTATGTCAGAACCAGAACAGTAAGTACCAGTAATGAATTATCAATAATTAAGTTAAAATGCCTGACAGTCGTTGTTACATACGTTCTTATAGCATGAATATTTAATAGGCACGTGCCATTTTCATTCATATATTACTATTTGATTCGAAGCTGAACGTTTTGATGTAAATTAAAAATGACGTACGAATATTGTAATAATAGGTTATTTTAATAGATGGAATATATCTACAGTCTGTTCCAAAAGTATTCGATGAAAGTGTAAACAAACTCTGTACATGTTAAATTCTTACGCCATCACTCAAAAAATATGTAAAGAAAAAGAAAGAAAGAAAAATTGTTTATTCTGCACAAACAAAACGCACATTACAAATAAAAAAAAAATATATAAAAAAAGACATACACGTACAACGTAGTCAAAAGCCTCGTACTCAAGCATAAAAAATGTTACACATACGACACATGTATGTGACACATTCGGCTGTATTTAGAAGGTTTCCACTTTAATATATCTCACTTTTTCCAACAATTATTGTTTGAATGACATGCTTAAATTGTAATTGAATTATCTTCGGCGAAAATTTAGATTAAAAATTTACCCTCAATGGGATTCAAAACTGAAAGCTCGTCATAGGCGATAGCACTATTCAAGGTCTACAAACCGCCATTGTTTAGTTTATATGTACTTTTATTCCGAACACAAATTAAACGAAAACTTGATAAATATGTATGAGACTTCGAATGTATCACTATTAAAAGAGGAGCTAAGAAAAAGGGGAACTTTAGTGGAAAAGATAATAAGTTATGAAGGTTTTATAATTTATAGATTATCTTGTGTTTATTAACTTGAAGTTCTTTATTTGATGAAGAATGGAGGCGTACGACAATAATAATCTGATCGCAGTCGAAAACGAACTCGAGGATGATCTTCCTGACAGAAGAACTTTACATACGTTAATTTTAGCATTAATCTAATATGATAATATACAATATAATGTATATGTCGCAGATGGATTGTAGAATCCGCTGTTTTACGAAACAGCTCCGTTGTGTAAAACAACTGAAAAACGCCTGTAGTTAATAAAAATAGACTTAGCAGTTATATAATACGACTATTATTATGAGAGAAATTCCCCTTAAAAGTATACAGATTTAAAAAGGATCACATAATTATCTCGACAATATATCGGGTTTCCAATTTTTTCCCGGAGACCTTTCTCCCACAATTTTCGTTGTCTATCATCTTTAGCAAATACATTCCCGTATATTTGCAGTCAACAACTGCACTACGGGGTATAATAATTAATTATGCGTCAAAGAAACCGCTTGTTTACAAAAAATGTATGGATAGCTAGCTGTTAAATTCTTGGACGTTGGATAGCAGCGACATCTAAAGTGAGCAAGCGGCAGTTTTTATCCCCATTGTCAAATGAAAAACAGCCTTGTTATTTAGAATTAGAACTTCGGGCTTAAATATTCAAAAGATCGCTCTCAGTGATAAGACGGCCCATTGTGTCATCCCTTGTAAAATGTATATAATATTTATGTTTGTAATTTATATGGTGTACATAATAAAGAGCACCTATTCTATTCTATTCGAACCACACGATTTGTAAGCGGCACTACAAATTGGCACTCACTCTTCCACAGGTTTGGTTTTTGATCCATTTGTTTTCATTTTCATGAAATACTTTTAAAACAGACGCTGAAGATCTGCCTGCATAGATTACTTTTTATTTCTATTCTACTCCTATTTTTGCATTGTATAAGTTACAAAAGAAATTGTATGGACTTTCACTTATTATCTTTATTTCATTAGCTTTTATTCTGAATCTTTGCCTAGCTTTCATCTTCCTATGAGGCTAATATGTTTATTACGGCATGAACTTTGCTCGTACTGATACAAAAGAAGATTATTAAAACAGCATGATTTATTTTATTCAAAGCCTGGTAAACTCTGTTTTCTTTTAATTTCAAAGCCAAATAAATTTAAATAGATTCTCACAATTTATTATCTAAACAATTTTCGCAACGTGTTAAATAAATAAAAATTTCGTTAAAACCAAGCTCATATATCCAGTCCCTCCCTTGTATGTCGTTTAGTGGCTACAAATTTTCCACAAAATATTCTGTTACATGAACGTAACGTCAGAAAAATGTCCCCTCATATGAAAATACGATACACTCAATTAGCATTTTAAAAGATTGTAAAATCGTAGGTTCGATTTAAAATTGGTTAGATTGATTTTAATGCAATCAACTTAAATAATTACAATGTTTAGCGAAATCAGCTACCGGACAGTGGCTTTTAGAAACTTCTCAAACTTTTTTAATAATGGAATATGATTTTGTGGTTCATTTTTGATCCATAACAATCCATAATCTCCCTTTTCGAACTCTGGGAAATCGGAAAAGGAAAAATGATCCCATAAATCTACAAGGTAGACAAGGTAACATAATTAACGCAAGACCTCATACACCCCAATTAGAGTATTGAGTTAAAAGCCTAATACAATTAACAAAACTTATTTTTTTTTAAGCTTGCTATATTTATTAAGAAAAACGTGTTGACATTAGCATTACTTTACGCATTTAAAATTGAGTCTTATTATCTTGAAATAAGGTTTAATTTTATTTGTCTTAATTGGCGGCTAGTATGAAAAAACATATATTTTTTGAAAAAATAGCTATATTAAAAGTTACTGAAATTGATTCAGTAGGCAAATATGAAGAAACTACTTTCAGAACTTGCGTTTATTCTGTTACACCTTGTATACATACAGTCCACCGAATAAAAATAAACCGACTTAAAAAGGTCGAATCCGCGCAAGCACTTTGCCAAAAAGGTTTAAAAAGGCACTAAAAATGAACGAAATAATCAAGTCAAGGCCAATTAACGCAAATTACGGGGACTCTTAAACCGCCGTCGGCTGTCTGTCACCGAAGCCGCCGCTAATATTACTGAATTCTTAATGTATACTAAATTAGAATATTTTAGGTATGTCTGTTACAATAATAATGGTTTATAAGAGGAAGATAATGTTGAGTTTGCTTTGTAAAGAGAGGCGTGTACCCTGCAGTAAGGTAAGCAATAATTTTGCTAACAGCCGGCAAAGAAAAACTAAAATTGCGCTAACATAGATACAAACACATAACTTTAA
Source organism: Globia sparganii (assembly GCA_949316385.1). Taxonomy (NCBI): domain Eukaryota; kingdom Metazoa; phylum Arthropoda; class Insecta; order Lepidoptera; family Noctuidae; genus Globia; species Globia sparganii. The sequence goes on along the minus strand of OX438675.1, from coordinate 8,100,400 downwards.
TAGTGACATGGGACAGAATAAGAATTTTTTAAATGTGGGACAAAAATTCGGGACGAACGAAGAATAAATTACAAAATCGCATTTATGTGATAAACAAAACAGTAAAACTAACCCGAATAGAGGAAATTTGCAAATATGTACAGGGGTTTGCAAACTTTGAACCCGAAATAATTCCCCTGAGGCAGGGAACACTACAGATAAAGGGACAAATCGAAACATGGTCGAAATGAAACCACACCAAATACCTAAAATATACGTTTGTTGCCCATAAATAACACTGCGCAACATGAGTGGACATCAGTTGCGGTTACGGTTTGAATTCTTAGGCACACAATAATTCAATATTTATGAACGGTATGCTGATATTTATGTATAGTGAGCTTACCCTTCGGTATCACTCGCATCCCAGGAACACCCGAACTATCCTGTGCGTACATCCAGGACAAGGTCTATACAATGTGTCACTAAATTAATGCACATTATGAAAGTAATTTGTTCGGTGTAGTGCTATTCTGTAAAAATCTCAAAATGAGCTGTCAATGGTGTCAATCCCTAGCAACAGATGCAATTATAGCTTACTCTAAGTTCACTTCACCTAAGTTTTCACGGTGAGTTTTTATAAAGAATAGAAAAGCTGAATCGATTTCTGTAATTTTTAATAAATAAAATTTTTAATCCTAAAAATAATTAAAACTACGTAATTTACTGTCACACTTTTGCTATACAGTCAAAACAAACCAAAATGGACGACGTAATTACTACGCTAGAACCAACGTGTGAGACTGTTTGCGTGCGTAGATTTGTAATGTGACCACAAATTTCTCCTACAATCAGTAAAGCTTATTTAATAAATAAACAACATTTTATGTAATTTAGTACAAATTCAGTGTATGTATTATAATTATTAAAAACGGTGAAGAAAATCATCTTGATCACATTACTCACATCACACCAAATCACTCTCACACTTACACACCCACACCACTCCTACTACACATACTATAAATTCTGTTGTAAAATGTCATAAGTAGTTTTGTATTACCTTTAGCCTATCTAAGAGAGAGCGGCGTCTTTTAAAGCAGGTATTATTTGCTTTAAAGGAGGCGCCATTCACCAACAAAATGTAAACAATTATAGTCAAGAAATAAAAAATTTTGTATTTGTATTGAGGAAACCGGCATGGCCTATAACTAAAAATTCGAAGAAACGTGACATCTACCAACCTGGAGTGGGCCCGCATGGTAGATTACGGCCCACTCCCTCTCACAGTGACAGTGACATTATAGGCTGATTGTGCTATGCTATTCTGACTATAGCATAATCTGCTAATTGGACTGTTTCATGGCGAGCGTTAATCACCAATTTTATCCAAATCTGTTTATCGATTGAGTAACAAGCATCTTCAAAATCTTTTATGATGATTGTTCATCAATTAGGGAAAGTGGTGGATAAGGTTTAGTGATTTCCCAGTGGTTAAGGCCTCGCATCTCACGCACGAGGCTCAATCCGGGCAAACACCAATGTGACTTTTTAATTCATATATGTCATTTCTATAGTAAATAAGTTAGTCAATGTAGTAGCAAGTTTATGGTAGATATTACAGACTTCGGTGAAGGAAAACATCGTGATGAAACCTGGACTTATAATTAATTTAAGTCTGAAATCGCCAATCCAACTTGAGCAAGTGTGGTGATTAATACGCGTGCCTTGTCTATATGAGAAGAGGCATTTGGCTTGCAAAGGGCTGTCCCAAGCTGATATTATGAGAAACCGTTTCGGAAATGAACCGGAGTTATCGACATAGCTTGCAGAATAAGCAAACTGAAGTGGCAGTGGCCTGGCCATGTTTGTCGAATGGCCGGTGGAGTTCTGGAGTGGAGACCACGTATCGACAAGTGTAGTGTGGGACGCCCCCCAGCTAGATGGACGGATGACCCAAAGAAGGTGGCTGGGACAAACTGGATGCGAAAAAGACAGGTGTTGTGGCGCAGCCTGGGAGAGGCTTATGTCCAGCAGTGGACTGCGATAGGCTGTTAGTTGTTGATTATATAGGGTGACTGGTAATTAGTGACCGATACCTAAACACGTGATTGTACTCATGATAACGAACAACTTTTACTATGGGACCAAACCTGAATTCGCGAAAAAAAATCTGCTGCAGTACCTACATTTTGATCAGTTAGGCGAACATAAATGACTCAACCGCAGATTTTTTTTTCACAATTTCAGGTTTGGTCCCATAGTAAAAGTTGTTTGTTATCATGAGTACAATCACGTGTTTAGGTATCGGTCACTAATTACCAGTCACCCTATAGAAATAAAAAAGGAAAGGATTCATAACTACTGCGTAATTCATCAAGCATCTTTCAAATGCGTAACACCTTAACCAGATCACGTTACTAACTCGTTCATTACATATTCTGCGTAGACTGAATTAGATTAATTTACACCGATACAATCAAATACGTAGGTACGACAAATGTACATGTATATTGCTAATAGAATAGGTAAGTACGACAAATGTACGTGTATATTGCTAATAGAATTCCAATGAATGTGCTTTGGGGAATTCTCGTTTACGTATCTGAATTATACAGGTTTGTAGGTATGTCATTACAGCTTTCAATTAGTGATTTTAGCATATCGTCGGTAGGTACTGATTTTGGAATTCGAATGTTTAGGTATGGATGTAATCGTAAATTTGTTGGCAGGAGTTGGCAAAAGATTACCTGTGTGGACGCGTTTGGTGAATCGAAATGTTTATGCCTTTGAAGACCAGAGAAGAGTGTTATCGACAGCAGGCGATACCACTTCAAAAATTAAACCCGTCACAAACATATGTACTTTAGAACGTGTTTTTTTTTACATCTCTTTTATCTTGGGTTTATAATTTAGTAGCGGCTTGTCCCGGCTTCGCACGGGTGGACATTTATTTTTTAAACATTTTATTTTTTTCTTGCAATTAAAATAGCCTATATTAAACAGTGATAATATAGCAATCAAATGGTGAAAGAATTTTTAAAATCGGTCTAGTACTTTTTGAGCCAATTCGTTACAAACATACATACACATCTTTCCTCTTTCTAATATTAGTATAAGTATAGATAAGTAAAAATAATAAAACAAGTCCTAGAATATGTGGTCCAAAAATGCTTAGTTTCGAAGATATCATGTACCTAAGTTTCTTTGATAAATACGAGTAATTCCTTTTCATTCAAACTAATCATTCTTATTTATAGGTAAGAAAATGCGACGTTATCGTATTTCACGTAAGGGTGTTTTACACATTAATAATCGTGACTTTGTCGAATTATTTTGCATGAAAAATGTAAACAAAATAAATCTGTTCGAGCCACTTTCTTAAGGTCGTTGGTCCATCTAGCTGGGGGGTGTCTCACGCAACGCTTGTCGAAACGACACAAATGACGTATAGAAACTAACGGCTTTGAATGGTAGTCCGTGACATAGCGTTGCACTCAACGCACTATCGGCCTCACAAATTTTATTAGTGGCCTCGTTCCGTGCTCAAGAGAACAAACACGTGAATCGCGTCACAATTTATTTAAGTCCGCAACCTCAACTGCTCGCGTTTGTTTAAAGTCCCTTGAGTATACAGATTGTAGCTACAAGCTTACAGGCAGTCTCTAAATTGGACCTATCAAAGCTGAAACATGAAAGCGCTGCTTAAATGTAGGTTTGTGCTTAAAATAAACAATAAATAGAAAAAGTGTATGTAGATAGTAAGAGATAGATGGATAAATTAGGATATGAACTTGATTTTTACGAGACGAGATCTTGCCGGTACGATTAGTTCGTCGCCAACGCCGCAAAGTGGCGAACCTCAAATGAGAAAATTTTACAGGAAAGCCAATAAACGATTTTTTTCGAGATGAGACGAGATGTCACCGCTAAAAGGCAAACTTCGAGTTCCGTCTTTTCGTAAATTTCGCTAAAAGTGATTTTGAGATACGCCGTCAATCTTTTTTCTTTTCTATTAGTCTTAGAGCTTCGTCCTTTTGTGACAATATAGAGCTCAACAAATGGAGCATTTTTGTCTATTAAACTAATTTTTGACCGTTTGTATGAGGTTCGCCCCTTTGATCCCACCCCACTGCTGGGACACAGGCCTCTTCTCTTCGAAAGGGATCTATCACGCGGGTCCAGTGTGGTTGCTAGATATCACATATCTTCGAATTTTTGCTTCTAGGATATGTCGGATTTATAACGATGTTTTCCTTCACCGTTTTGAGAACAGTTATGATGAAATTATCAATCTTCTATCTATACTTATAATAAATCTGTAGAGAGGTCAATTCTGTACATGAAATATATTTCCAAAATAACTATCAGCGGGTGATTAGTGGTCGATACTGACGCCAAAAATGCAATCAGTAAAATTTTTGTCTGTCTGTCTGTATGTTCGTTATAGAAACAAAAACCACTCGACGGATTTCAACGAAACTTGGTACAATTGTTCCTCATACTCCTGGGCAGGTTATAGTATACTTTTCATCACGCTACGATCAATAGGAGCAGAGCAGTGAAGGGAAATGTTGGGGAAACAGGAGAACTTACTCCATTTTTTAAGCTTTCGTCGCGTGTGCAGCCTTAATGGTTAAAGCTACACAGAAATCATGTATGACGGAAATGTTCTTCTTAAAATTATATAAAAAATATTCCACGACAGCAAATGTCTATCTTTTATGCTTGACTCACAATAACACGTGTAACTCCCGATAGCTTAGCAGTTCGGAGCTTTCTGATTATATTTATCTACCCTTACGTTTATAACACTCTCACTCATCCCTAATTAAAAAATGATAACATTATTACATAAATATTAAAAAAAGAATCATAGAAATTGGTACAGAAACACCAAAGTTCTACATGAAATACGCTAATAAGCCATCGCGCGTGAATACTGAATCATGCTATAAGGATTATTTTTGTGTAACGGTCGCCGCGCCCGCTATTGTCTTGAAAAACGCGTTGAATGAGAAATACGCGTTCTCAAGAATCGGCAGAGGAAAGAGCACATCGGTTAAACTCTATGAGAGTTAGTGCCTCAATTTCCGGAAGTCATTATTCCACGCGGACGAAGTCGCTGGCAAAAGCTAGTACAAAGTAAAGCGCCTGTCTGGTTCGAACACACGACCTCCAACTTGCATATCAGCCATTATCACTGGGTCACTATTGCTCTCTCACTGTTTCATAAAACAAAAACAGCTGTTCCCTACATTTGGACGAGTTATACGAACATAAATGTAGGGAACAGCTGATTTTTTTTTTTGCGATTTCAGGTTTGGTTCTATAGTGAAAGTTGTTCATAATGATGAATACAATTACCTCTTAAGAGGTTATTTATGTTTTTCCAATAAGTCTGTATATAGGTATATATATAAACGGTACAGTACAAAATTACGTTACAAAAATTTAATTTCGCGGACTAGACTGGCGCCCTACCAATACATGCCATCACTGAATAGCGTCACGTACAGTGACGTAAATACCATTATACAGTAGGTACAATACAGTTACAGTCACTCAATGCATGCAGGTGCGGTGCATAGCTAACTTATATTGAGTTAACACTACAAACAAACAGCAAGGAGTGGCCACGGAGACAGCAGGAAGTTTGTAATTTGATTAGTGTTCTGCATTATTGTTTTGCCTTAGGGCCTATTTCACGGCCTGGACCAATGCAACTTGCGTCAAGTGACATGCGCGCGCATCATCTATTTTCGTCCATCGCACTCTAAGCTCAGGTTCGCACGGGCGATCTCTTTCGCGTGCTGGATTTTCAACGCACTGCATAATTGTCTTGCTTTGATTGATATGAGTGTTCTCGCGTGATTTGTGCATATAAGGGAAGGAGCAATCCGCAGAGACAAAAGCTTATTTCGATAGGCAATAATATGGGCCTGAACAAGGATAATATTCTATACTTGCTCGGAGAATACGAACGAACGATTCGTCGAAAAATACAATATAACCCGCATGCAAGCTGTATTGACCAATAAAAAGTGGATGTTGTAGTGAAGTGGAATGGAACGACACTGTCACACAGTTCCGTTAAAAACGAATACAAACCAATTTCCCACATGTATTTACTTTGTCTACCGAAAATCAAATAGCAGAACTCCTTCATACTTACTTACCTATCAATACTGTATCGATAGCTTTAAAGCATTACCGATTCTCCTTAAGAATATTTCATTACGTTGGAAAGTTATCGGAGCGTTCTAATGCTCATTCAAATGAGACTGTATTTAGATTTTGCATATTAATTAACGATTTGATTTGTTTACAAAGTGGGTTACTTTGTTTATGTCGTAATGTACGTAATAGACGCCTGGGGAAAGAATTAAGTATGGTTACCTAAGATCGTAGGGAGTGCTAATTTCAAGCATAGGTGATTTTGTACGGTTTGTGTTTACAATCATTTATTAATAAACATTTATTGTGTATGCTATGATTTCTTATAAGTGAACGTGTAGGTACGCCTACTTAATACTTTATATTGCTCATTATGTATGTGTCATGTGTTGTGTATAAATATTGTTGGAGATTCTAAATATATAATGAACAAACATGTATCAATTAGTATATATATGTATATTTTAGCCAGTCAGTCACCTATTTGGCTTTAGCAATTAGGGCTGGGAAATATCAGATAAGCTGACTGAATGACTTTGTTGTTATAGAAAATTCAGGATACAATTTTCCCAATGGATCCTCATACATTGATTTCCATCAGGCGTTACTGAGGTCAAGAGCAGAACCATTTAGCAATAAAAAAAATAATATAGATATCAAAATTGGCAAAGGGTCACTAATCGTGAGCTTCATTGAAGATCTCAAGCTTCTTATGTGATCGGCTAACTAATAATAATTATATCATTATTCGGAAGGAGTGAATCCTTTCTTGCGTTTCCCAGGCAATAAGTTATCTTAGATAAATGTTCCCACTAATAATTTAGTCGAGTGAAGCAATCTTCAATTTCCCTCAGGAAAATCAACCTGTTACTTATAAGAGTTTCAAAACAAACTTTATTCAAATTCCTTAGATTTAAGAACAGCTATTCTTTCGGTACTCCCGCAAGGTATTAAATTCGGTGAGCAGGGGCGTATGCAAATGAGTCGGGAACATTTGGGTACAGAATATATAGGTACAGAAGGTCAACTCCAAACAACAAACAAAAGCGCACAAACGTACGTTTCAGGTACAGCGAGAGCAAGCGCCTTTGCGACTGGCATTCAACCGAGATAGACTGAGATCGCCGTACGTTCGCGTTTACATATAATCTGTCACACAAGGTACTGATGAAAGTGTAAACAAACCCTGTGCAGGTTAAATTCTAACGCAGGCTCACTAAAAGAGCCGGACGGCGCGTACGCGTTCCACGCGCACCTCAAAGAGATCCGTAAGGGCCGAAGCCTGACGGGGCAGCGGGATTGTCCGAAAGGGTTACCGCTACCCCGGAACATAAAGGGCTAAGGAAAGAACACGGGTGGGTTTTAGTCCGTAAGAGTCTGACACTCTGCTCCACCCAGAGCGGGAGGGGTTTTTTTTTTGAGGATTGGAAATAATCGCGAACGGTAGGGGTCATTTGATGATTTACCATCCTCAAAAAAAAAAAGCTCACTAAAAGAAATAAGTAGGTAGCTAACAAATTCATCAGAATTCCGCATTGATGGAATAATATTATTAAACTGCAATTAAAAATCATCGAAGAAAAAAAAAATGAAATTTAATAAAAACTTCGGCTTTAAGTATTCAAATAATGAAATCAAAGCACTCAATTTGTAAGTACGTAGCACTACAAATTTGCATCCACACGTACGTTTCTATCAGATACTTTTAAAACACAATACTAATCTATGTGTGCATGCTTTTTGGATCGACCTTCTGTACGTATTTATTTTGTGATTGCGGCCTGAGCGGTTTTTAATAGGACGCCAAACGGTGGCGCGATATTGTTTCCGGCGAACGTAACTTTAGATATAAGCAGAGGGATTAAGCAGTTTGCAGCGATTTTTGTTCAGTATGGGGCACGATATTTGTATAAAAATCTCAAAATATGTTAATAGTACCTTAATCGATTGTCGTAGCACAACTGTATTTTAGATCTTGTTGGCCCAAAACTTCGCCATTTCCACGGCGTCATCGGCGCAGAGGTCATTTTGACTGCACTTTTGGGACTCAGAGGGCAGGATAGCAGATGGAACATGGTGTGCGACATAACTTCACAGCCACACCCTACTGCCGTTCCATCAATGTCGCCCCACTTTACCAGGATGGACTTACTTCTTCCCACTTATCTCTGGAGATGGTTTAGGGACTTCCAAGTAGACCACGGAAGGTTACACCCTGCAGAGACATGCTCTTTTGGTGATGTAACGCGCGACTTTTCAAATTCCCACGACGCCGCGTGTGAGAACCCCGGCATCTAGTGGCAACACTGGTCGGCGGAACGCGCGCCGCACGAGACCATTGCCGGCTCGGCTACTGTGCTCATGTGCTCTATAGGATATCAAAATACATTACATGTGCATTGTGCGTGTCTTAGTCAAATGCTCACATGAAAAATATAAACTTTATTCAGTGTCCTGCATTTTGTTTGATTATAAATAAAAACCTGCGAGTTAAAGTGATAGATAATAAGTTGGAGGGGGAAGAGTATCCTGTCACATATTATGTGGTACAAAAGAATGAAGGGCATACGTACACGAGAATATTTATAAATATGAACATGGATAGCTATAAGAAAAGAGGCGGACTCAAATTGACGTATTGCGTGAAAGATATTATAACTAACTGTATTATATTGACTTATGCTTTACCAATATAATGTATGAACCTCTTCCAAAGCCATTTATAATTCTGAGAGACAACGGACATAAATAAAGCGACAAGCACCATTTTCATTGAAAACATTTTCGTGCAAGTCTTTAGTCTGTCAACAGGCAATTATTTAAAGGAAACGAGCACATACTGAAACATTTGACAGCACGAGTACATAACAATATGTACACATTCTGAATAATGTGCCTCAGTTTTACACCGTTTAGAAGGATGTTGACATTGTAACAGATGTTTGACGAAGAAATGGAACAATTTTTATGTAGATGTGATAACCCTAGGTACGCCGTATGTAGGTACAGTCGAGTTCATTAATATATTGGCAGTGATAATATTTCAAAATATTGTAAGCATTATAATAATCATATAATTCTATACAAACTTAGACCTTATGAACAGTTTATATGATAAAATTTTATTGATGTAAGTTTGTATAGAATTATATGATTATTTTAACGGTTACAATATTTTGAAACATTGTCACTGCCAATATATTAATGAACTCGACTGTACTCATCTGTAGTAGGTACTTGTAACATAACATAATCAGCCTATAATTTTCCCACTGCTGGGACACAGGCCTCCTTTCGGTGAGACGGAGTGGGCAGTAATCCACCACGCGGGCCCAGTGCGGGCTGGTAGATGTCACATGTCTTCGAATTTTTGGCTCGAGAAAATACCGGTTTCCTCACGATGTTTTCCGTCACCGCTTGAAAGCGGTTATCGAAAAATTAAATCACCACGACTCGTGACTCGAGATAATTTCACGAATCGTGAAATTATCCCATCACGATTGCTCTGAAGAGCAGTCGTGATGAGATATTTCACACAGAGTGAAGCGCCGGTCTGGGTTCGAACCTGCGACTCGTAAGTCACGAATGTTACCACCGGGCGACCACTGTTCTACTAGGTACTTGTAAATGGTCTTTCACTTATAACGCACCTCATTAGCTTCAGACCTTAATGCCACGTTTACACGATGTAAGCACATCATGATTGCTATATGAGTAAAACGCTTGACATTTCGCGCTTACAAGTATTGTATTAGATAAAGAAGGAAAATACGTTTATTTGCGGTAAACATGACGCAGAAAAAGAACACAAAAAAGAACAAGTTGGGGGAAAATATGCGTCGCAAAACGGCCATCGCTCAACATAATGCTAATACATTCTCGCGTCTTGTCCATTGAGAAACTCTCTTTAAGTAAACGCGGCTTTAGTAAAGGTAGAAGATCATGTTATGGTGTAAATATAAATATCCCATTTCCGTCGTCATCAATTAGCCAGACCCCGTTTTATCCCCAAAGGTCGGTTTCAAAATGGAAGCTTAAATATTACACGAAAGTGGGTCCAATGCTGCCATTTTTAGCAATATGAGTACGAAAATGAACGAACTGGCAACACCGGCCCGAGCTATCGTTCAAATGCAAAGTTTTCAATATTGCAACAATCTCTCTTCTCAATGCCGTTGGTAAGTAGATCTGATACGATTTAGACTCGACATTGAGGAATAATGATTTTGCCATCATATTATCTGCCTAGCCTTTTCCCAACTATTTTGGGGTTGGCTTCCAGTCTAACTGGATATATAAATACCAATACCAGTATTTTACACGGAGCGACTGCCTATCTAACCTCCACAACCCAGTTACTGTTACTGGGTAATACGATACCCCTTGGTAAGACTGGTTCTCAGCGTTTTTGGGCTGATGACTACCCGTAACGACTGTCAAAGATCTACAAATGACGACCGGGACCAACGGCTTAATGTGCTTTCCGATGCACGGAGGGGTCTCGGTATGTAAAGATGGTCACCCATCCACAGACCAACCGCGGCAAGCGTAGCTTAACCTAATCGATCGAACTGTGCGGCTATTATTATTTAGCCACGGGCCCCTCCGAATAATGATTTTAACATCGTCCAATACCCTGGTAAGGTTGTCCCCCCCGCCCCGACTGACAAGCGTGACTGCTGAGCGTGGGGTCCTGGGTTCGATTCCCGGGTCGGACAAAGTGTTATTGAGTTTTTCCATTAGGAACTTCTTAGTAACAGTCCGGAGTTTGGAAGTTGGCGGTTTAATACCCCCGTGCCTCGGAAAGCACGTTAAGCCGTTGGTCCTGCGCCTGATCTCTCTCCGGTCGTGTCGGATTGCCGTCCCATCGGACTATGAGAGTGAGGGAAGAGAGAGTGCACCTGTGTCTGCGCACACACTTGTGCACTATAATATCTCCTGCGTACCTGGCTAATCTCCATTGAGATTGGCCACCGGGACCGAAATCGGTCGGGGAGGCTATTAAGGTTGTTAACTCAACAATCGTAACGTAAAGATACGAGTTCTTTTAACAAACTTAGACACAATTTATTAATGAAGAAGTTTTATAGTAACCATCTAAAAGATGTCCTGTGTAATGGTCGTAGGTATACAAAATCAATAGATTATGAATAAAGACTATAATATTATTGTTATAGTCGCCGAGGCTATCGAATATATTTGGCCAACGAATTGATGTTCGAAATTGCACTGTGGTCTCATTATAGGAAACAAGATATGCTGCTATGAACTGACAATTTATGCGTTGGTCTCCAAAACAAACTATAGCATAATCAGCTAATGTTCCCACTGCTGGGACACAGACCTCCTCTGGGAGAGGGAGCTGGCCATAATCCACCACGCGGGACCAGCGCGGGTTGTGATGTCACGTGCCTTCGATTTTTTGGTTCTAGAACATGCCAGTTTCCTTCACCATTTTGAGAGCAGTGTTGATGAAATAAATTACACAAAGTATTGTGCCTGCCTCGGTTCGAACCCGAGACCTTCGACACGTAAGTCGATGCTTTTACAATCGGGTAACCACTGCTCTCTCACTCCTCCAACCAATAATAGGTAGGTAATTAATTACCTTCCCATGACATAAGTACCAACTGACAAGCAACGCCACCAAAACGATGTAAAGATTTGAAGAAAGCCAGCAACTAATAATAATTTTATCAAATTCTTGCAGCCCTAAGAAAACCGTCGCAGAATTCCCGTCGGGATTACGACACCGCACTCCCTGAATCATAACTAAGGTTGACACAAAAATATGCGGCTAATGAATTCCAAACATTGCTTCGTGGTGTGAGTGGAAAATCGAATAAGCTTTGTTGATAATATTTTGCTGTCTTTAATGCAAGAGCTGTTTTGCACAGGGGACTCCTCTGACCTTTTTCAAATTATTTGACTGACTTTTATATGACTCTAGCTAGCTATAAATACTTGGAGTAATCTGTGAAGAGCTTTGTGACCATGTTGTTAATTTGATTACGTTAAGATTTACATAAATGCTACTGATTGTTAATCCTTAACAAATGAAATGAATAAATACGTAATCATTGGATATGTTCCACGCAACATTTGATCACGGCAGATACAAATTGGGATGTCTCCATTTCTAAAACGCTTGTCCCACGTCTTTTCTGGTATGGGTTTCTGGTACATCATGTTATTTCAAGATCAAAAGTCATTTATATTCAAAGTAGACTGAGAATCAGCACTTTTTTGAACGTCAAGATTACATAAGACAGACCCCCTAAAACGCCCACCCTTCACCATTCCTAGTACTTTAGCTAGGAAGTAGAACTGGCGTAACAAACTCCCCAACAGCACATCTGTCCCTTCAGTTAGAAGAACTTGATTCTATTCAACAATAAGTAAATAACATTACGAAACACAATACATTAATTGAATTATTTGCCAAAATTCAGCTTGCACATGACAATATACCAATAAAGACATTGAAAACTATACTTAAGTAGAAACAAAGTAATAAAAACGTAAATAGAACTTCATACCTAAATAAAAATCTCCAGGCTTAGAGAGTGACAAGAAAAAGTTGCTACAAGTATTTCCCGTTGTTGTGTATTCCCTAGATATAACCGGGGCATGCATAGCTTCCAGATTACCCAATCCTTTCGTTTATGGGATTCAAGCCTAGACAGTCAAAATTCTGGCTGGCTTTTATTGCAAGATAATAGTTGTTGAATAAGGTAATTTGTTATGGTGCACATTAAAACAGTGAAGAGTCTATTTTCTATTCTAAATCTGCAAATACATATCGCCTTATGAACTTATGGACCTTTACAAAATTGGTTCAGTATTTCTTCTCCCAAATCAGCTCCGAAGCCACTTCTATAACACCAACAGCTCTATAGCTCGACGGTGCCAAATATCGCGTCCACGTCGACCGCTGCGCACCGTATTGCTCTTTTATTGCAAACACACCGCATTGTGGGCACCCCTGCCCCGAATCACAACTAGGGTTGACGAATTCGGAAAACTTTATAACCGAATAGGTGAGCTGTGTTTTGATGTTTTTCTTTCTGGATTTATTTTGTCGAGCTTTGTTCCGAGTGAATAGGGCTGTGCTGAAATGGCTTCCCACCGGCGTCGTTTGGAATAGCTGAGGCATTATAGTCGGATGGAATTCGTTATGGGTGTTTGTATAAGATTTTTCCTGAAGGAAATGTTTGTTCTACGGACTATTTTTCTTTGGGGACTGATATGATAATGTCATAAAAGTTGGCATTTGACAATTTCATTCACTTGGATTTTTCTTTGGTTCATGTGATATGCCGCAACAGTTTCATAACAGAATTAATTGTTTAGAATTTTTTATGTGATTTTCTAGATTTAAATGAAAGATAGACGCAGGTCGTTTTTCTGAAAAGTTTAGGCACTAGCTAAACTTTAAGTGTGAGACAAATGTAAGGAGAAGAAGCAAGAAGGCTTGAACAAGATACAGTGAAGAAGGTCTATGACAATATTTTCAATTCAAGGTGGTAGACACATCGATGGGCAGACACCATGAATCCAGCACATGTTTATAGCTAGAGGTCTATAAATATGTGCTGGATTTATGGTGTCAGTTTTTACGTTGAAATATTTCATCGGTTATCAAAAAAAATCTGCTGTTTCTTAAAAGAGTGCGTTTTTTATTTATTTACTTATTAATACTTTAAGGACACAAATGTACAGAGGCGGACTTAATGCTATTGGCATTTTTTGCGAGGTGACCTTTGCGTGATGCAGAGACAAACAATGGTACGTACACGGCATGAAAATTGAGGAATAAATAGTTTTAATATAAAGATACGCATAAACGCTGCTGTTTCATACATTTTGGTCAGTATTGAAGTTTTGTATTCAGTTTTAGTTTTGTTTTGTATACAAGGTGTAACAGAATAAACGCAAGTCCTGAAAGTAGTTTGTTCATAATTTACTACTGAATTGATTTCAGTAACTTTTAATCTAGGTATTTTTTCAAAAATTATGTATTTTTCAATACTAACCGCCGATTAAGCCAAATAAAATTAAACCTTATTTCAAGACTACAAGACTCAATTTTAAATGTAAAAATAATGCCAGTGTGAACACGATTTTCTTAATAAAAATAGGAAGCTTTGAAAAAAAAAATAATTTGGTCATTGCATTATGCTTTTAACTCAATACTCTAATTGGGGTGTATAAGTTCTTGAGCTAATTATGTTACATCTTGTATAACAGCTGCTTTTTTTTCGTGATTTCAGAGTTGGTCCCATAGTGAAAATTGTTCAGTTCGATGGTCTAAGGCACCTCTTAAAGTTTGTCGTGTTTATTTTTTAACACCTTATAATAGGTACTTAATTACCGCTGTGATGATGTTGCCGACCGATGTTGTATCTTCAGTAAAGAAACATAAAAATAAAGTTTTGGACGGTGAAAGCACGGATGCTGATACAAAATATAAAATAATAAACAATGACTTACTACAATGCCCGAAAAAGAACTATCTCCATGACTCCTCTGTTTTCACACAAAACATCAAAGCAGATTTTAGCGCTAAAAATCACAACCATTTTCGTAGTGAACGCGTGAACCGAAAAATAAAAGAACTCCTACGTTCAGTATTTCTGTTTTTATTATTTTATTGGCGCTGGTACGGAACTAGAGTGAGAGCCTTTTTTTTTTTCTAAGCAATGCTTATGGAATAAAACCTAAAGGTGCAGATGAACGACTTAATGTCAATGACTGCAGTTCAACTCTAAAACTGTTCAGGAGCAGGAGCAGGCCATGAGCCATTTGGACTGATGACCTACACTCTAATTGCACACACACTTTCAATAAAAATCTGAATCATTTTCAAGGATATTGCTAAACCATTGCTTCATTATGTTTGAAAAAATTGTCTGCTCAACAACGTAAACAGCGCAATGAATGTTGGTTGCTTCTGTTAGTGTGTTACGGACGTACGGGTTAACGCTGGATTTATTTTAGAGGTTAAATTAACTCAGTTAATAAAAAGTTTCATTCAGAGCGTACTTTAAAGGCTTAGCTTTAGATAGGTGAATGTTGATACGTCGGATATCTAAATCGAAAGGGGTGAATATTTGTTTGTCTGTAAGAGGTAATCTCTGAAAGTATTGATCTGAAGGCCAATTTAGTCCAGTCGCAGTCTTATCTCAGCAACAAACTAATGTCAAAAATGTAGGGAAATTAGAGGTATTTTTGACAGATTGTGACTGAGATCAGACTGAACGTTCTTAAAATTACGAGAATTGCCCCTCTGCTGTCTGTAAACGAGGCAAAAGGCGTGCATGTGGCGTTCTGTAATTTCTTCCTACCGAAGGCGTGAGTTTATGTATGTATGTAAAAGGAGAATAACAAAAGACAATAAATACATTTAAATTGTCAATTAAAAAGGTCTCTAATTATCAAACAACAATAGGTCTATTAAAACCCAATTCAAACAATCCCGAAAATAGGACTATCTACAACAAAAATATTCTTGAATATTCGAGAAGCAAGATCTTTCTATTTATGAAAACTGAAACGCAAAATATGCCTTGTAAGGGAACCGAGCTGATACAAAGAGGCTTAGTGTAATGAGGGGTACAGTCGCTGACAATTTGCCAAATCTGACACAATAAAGGAACCACGGAATGATGTACATTGACACACGAAAAAGGGCATAAATTCCTATTTATGCCACACACATACAATGCGTACGTATACATTTTCATTACATCCGTGTAATGAAAATGTATATGTAGATTACCTATACCTTTTCGAGTACCTATGCGGCCATATGGCGTATAGAGTTTTCAGGAAAAAGTTTAACCTCGTAGCACGTCGTCTCTGTCTTATCTTGAGTGACCCTCTCTTTCTAAAAGACGATGGGTCTAAAGATTTTAAACAATCAATCACATTAGGTTATTAATATTTTCTTTAAAATAAAACTTTTTATCGCAGTCTCTTCTTAGCGTGTCGATGGCAATCTAAATGAACTCGGCTCAGAATTCGGCTACTTGTTTGGCGCCATCCCTCCCGTTTATCGTAATTATAAGACAGTCCTTTTATTTTATATTTACACTAAAACTCAATTTTTTCAAACTTTGGAACATCAGCAGGATCTAAAGTCCTATTGGCTATTAGATTTTTGTACCATAGAGCTGATAATCTTGCTTTGCGGGTCCTCTTATCATCTTCGAAGTCGACTTCGAAAAGACCGAATTTAGCCCTGAAAATAAATGATTAAATATTATAGTAGTTGAGAATTCAGATGGTAGGCACTTCAGTGGTAACACTTTGAACTTGAGCTGAGAGCTTATGGGGGCCTTCCTATGCTCGTTTTTCTGTACGAGTTCTCTACTCCAGAAGTTTTCAGCCCCATTTACTCTACGAGCAATGTTTCCCGCCCACTGCTACTAAAGCTTATACAGTGTGTAACTGAATTAATGCACATTATTAAAGTAGTTTGTTCAAAATCGTTTACTTAATCGATTTCTATCATTTTGAATATAGCTAATTTGTTAAGTTCCCGTCTTTGTCTTGCACTTGTGGCTTGTCAGCTGTCCAATAATGACAATCCGAAGTATATGCTAAGTAATATTTATTAATCTCGGTATGATGACTACTTACTTCAGTCCAGAATCCCATTCAAAGTTATCCATAAGACTCCACGCGGTGTACGTAACGACGTTACAGCCGTCCACTTCGATGGCATCCAGTATGGCGTCCAAATACGCTTTGTAAAAATCAATCCTGTCAAAGTCATCGTTCCCGCCAAAAGTACCATATCCATTCTCTGTGATCATAACTGGCGGGTTGTTGTATGAATCTTTCACCCAGTTTAGAGCTTTTCTGATGCCATTGGGAATTTTCTGAAAGTTTATGAAATTATTTATTTTTTTGACGGGTAATTATGATTCATTTTTAAACCATTACAATATTCTATAATTATCTGCTTCAAAATATAGTCTCAGTCATAGGGAAAATCAGCGGACTGTCGCAAGAGTGGATATAAACCTAAAAGTTTGACAACTCGTCTCACCCCAGAATATTAGTATTGGCCAGCATTTAACTGGGTTCTGGAGATTGATTTTACTAAAACCGAATCCAACCCTGGAAATGGCTTGGAAGATAGTAGCTACGAACTCCATTTTATTTTTTTTTATTGCTGATTGGGGCCGCTCTTAACTTCGATCACGCCTGATAGAAAGCGATGGATGAGGTCTATGATAGAACGAGCGTGCCCAAAAGTGTTTACATGTCGGGTAGATTCTATATTAACAAACATTGTTAAGTTAAGATAGATCAAAATTAGGTGTCAATCTAAAACTTACAGTAGTATGTATCATGGGGGCCGGATCATAAACCCCGTAGTCACCTACTGCCCCGATATCGTCTTCATACGAAGGAACCGCGAATAATCCCTTCGTATATTTGTCTGTTGTATAAAACTTAGTAGAATAGTGGTTGAACCCGTAGAAGTCACTGCTACCTGTAATATTTAGAGAACGAAATGAAAATCTTTTGTATGAAGTCAGAAGTTTATAAAGCAGCGGTCCCTAAACCAATACAGATGAAAACATATTATTTGGACAGTATGGCTGCGCATATGATGACACTTGGTAAACGTAGAATGCGAATTGTAACAAGTGCCGAACGCACTTTGTCACTGCCCGAATATGTCAGAGTTCTAGATGGATTAACGTTTGATGCTTTGCCTTATGCATGTTTTTTGGCTTAAAGTGCAACTAGACTGAGATCGATCGGCATAGATATTTAACGCCTAGAAAATTGATGTCTTGTGGCCATCGATCAACGGCATTCCAGTTCCAGTATGTGTAAAGTCAATGGCACTGACCTTTTATAAACTCGATTTCCTCCTGTGATAACTCCGGCAGCCGACTTCTGGGAAACCCCTGCTCAGCGCTCTTTTCCGCAACACGTTTCACTATTCTTTCAGGGAATCCACCGGTGGACGAGAATATCGGGTGACTGTAGAAACCAACTTCGAAGTCCAACGCCACATTGCCAGTTTCTATGTCTGCGGGAGAATCCGTGGCGCCTTCACGGAAATCTGTCGCTATTGTTATACCACAAGTGCCTAGAAACAAAAAAATAAAATATATAATTATCAATCTAGGTACACCGTATTTTCATACAAATATCCCAGAGCGAGAACACGTTTGAGGGAATCCCGTTTTATCGGCAAGGTTTGCTTGGATATATACGTTAGATAAATAAAAAGTAATTTACCTTTCTGTTTTTCTCTGTATTCTTTGTCGTACAGATGCCATGCCCTAGCATGTGCCAACAGCGCGTTCTTTACAGCAATGTAGTCCCCAATTCCAGGTGAAACAATGTTAGGAGCAAACCTGTTTGTTCCGTATCCAAATATCAAAAATTGTTTCGGTTCATTCAAAGTTATCCAGGTTTTTACTCGATCACCCAAGGCATCGTACAAGACACGGGCATAGTCCTCAAACCAGCCAACAATAAGAGGGTTGGCCCAACCTCCCAAATCTTGTAAACTTTGTGGCAAGTCCCAATGATAGATTGTGACGACTGGCTCGATACCATTTGCCAACAATTCATCAACTAAATTACTGTAATACCCAATACCATCTTGGCTAATTTTATTTGCGAATCCACTTGGCAGAACTCTTGGCCATGAAATGGAAAATCTGTAGAAGTCGACCCCCAGAAACTTGAGCATTTTTATGTCTCGCTGATAATACTTGTGGGATTTGCAAGTGTCATTTCCATCTGTGCCATCTTTTATTAGACCTGGGGTATGACCATAGGTGTCCCAGATGCTTGGTGATTTGTCTGAAACGGTAAACATATAGGGAATTATTGAAACCTCTGTCAAGAAAAAGGTCTCTTATTCTCATAACATTTGAACACACGGCTCATAACTTTTTGCCGTATGCCTGTGCATACATGTGCAATGCATCTCTCTTTGTGTAAGGATTTAAAGAAAAACATCAATTTTTACTTTAAATTCAAGACGGATTGTTTAAGACGTGAATAACTATTATCTACCTGATGCATTCCAACCGCCTTCAATTTGGAATGCAGCGGTTGCCACGCCAATCTGCAGTCCTTTTGGTAATTTTCTCATTTCTGCTTTTGAACTATCTTCATTGCTAGCAGTAACCAGAGTTACGACAATCACTGCTGTTAATATCTGGTACAAAGGTCTGTTGAACACCAAAACACTGCGTTAAAGAAGAGCGTTAAATTACATTTAGTTCTTAAAGTAGCATCGTCGCGAATTCATTTTATCAAAGGTGTGTTTATTTAATATTTTAATACTGATATATGTGATTAGATAACATACAATTACATTTATTACGCTGGTGTTTATACATAACAATTATGTTATAGAAGAGTGTACGTAACCCACATACAGGGTGGCAAGGACATCGACGCGTAACCTAGTACCATGGATTTGAACATGATTCTGAACTCCATGCGTTGAAACTTTTCGTCGGCAGGGGGGTTTATCAAGAAAAAAATATTTAATTTCAACGGTTTGATTCTAATAGTAAGTAACTAATCATTTCGGCTGTCATATGTGATCAACGTTTGAGGCCGTAAAATCATGTACTGAATCCATAACAGGTTGTGCGCCGATGTCCCCCCCTGTCACCTTGTATAGCTGTCCATATACAACGTGTAACGTTAAATGCGCAAAACCTGAAAATAGTTTTTTCATAATTGACTAATCAATTTCAGTAACTTTTAATATAGGTATTTTTTTTTCAAAAATGAAGTATTTTGCCATACTGTCCGCCGATAGAGCCAAAGAAAATTAAGTCTTATTTTAAGGCAAGAACACTCAATATTGAATACATAAAGCAATGCTAGGATCAACACGACTTTCTTAATAAAATAGTTAGCTATAAAAAAAAATAGTTTTGTTCATTGTATTATGCTTTTAACTCAGTGCTCTAATTGGGGTATACAGGGTGGAATCGAAGTCATGGGCATTATTTTAACCTAAGGCACTACTCACGATACTGATTGCATTAGGGCTATTAATACGCAAATCAAAAATATTATTAATGCAAGTAAGGAAAACCTTAAAAATGTAGTAAGTCAAATTGCACAAGGCTTATTATTGCAAATAAACACTTAAAGTAATTAAAACAAAATACTTTGTTAACGCCAATAATTGTTGAAATATCAAAATCTTAAAGCGCAGTTACAGCGCAAAGCGAAATGTAAACAAACATCACCTGCGCGCGCGCGGGTTTTTCCTTACAAGTAATAATAACAATGGGCTACAAGACATTCCGTCCGGCGGGATTCCCTGAACTCTCTCCGTCCCACTCCCTCACTCGCAAAAATACGAATATCACCCCCGCGCGGGGTATGCTTCCCGCCGCAACACGAAGTCACGAACCCGGAACCAGTGTCATAACGACTGCGCAGGTGCATTGACGCGTAATTGATTTATTGATCCCGTGACGTAATCGCCGTACTCGCCGCTCGCGTCATACGGTGCTTGGATTGCAGTGTATTAAGTGTTAGTTTATTAGTTGTGTGTTGTGTGTGTGTTTGTGTACACGATGCCTCGACCGCGTAATGTGCAGGCTAGGTACACCAACCAACAATACCCACAAATGGTTGTAATTTACGATCGCACAAGAAATTTAGTATGAACTCGTGAAATGTTCCATCGGCGCTACCCGAACGACCCTATTCCTTCACGGGGTCTCATTCCACCAGAACCACTCAGAACCTGTTGGATTTTTCGTCTTTTCACGCGCCAGCACATGCACAAGCTCGTGGAAGAGCACCCGTTTACCCTCTGTCACTTTACCGACAAATAAGGTTTTTTCAAAACAATCCACAAGCTAGGTACGTAAATGTTTTTTTTTTAATGTATGTTAGTTGACGTAGTTTTGACCGTCCTAAGCCGGCAAAGTACGAAGGGAAAATTGGAATTTATTATGAATCAATTCATTGGCAACTTACGAATGTCACGTGAGTCGGGCGGGGTCAAAGAATTCACGCCCAATGACGCGCGTACGGCGTAGTGTACCTACGCATTTGCTATCGAGAAGCGCAACTAATTTGATACTTTGTATGACTTACTACATTTTAAGGTTTTCCATACTTGCATTAATAATATTTTTGATTTGCGTAATAGTAGCCCTAATGCAATTAGTATCATAAGTAGTACCTTAGGTTAAAATAATGCCCATGATATCAAATGCACCCTGTATAAGGTTTTGCGCATGTAACGTTACACGTATGATAAAAATGTCTTTTAAAAAAACTTACTTCATTGTGTATGAGTGCCTAAAACAATGGAACTGTCGAGTTGCGCGTCGCGTCTATATGAGAGAACTGTTCCTTATTTAAATACGAAATACTAGTTTGTCTAACCGGTCAGATGCAAAATGTTAGCTATCACTGTTGATATCGGTATTTCGGAATTATTTCTATTTGAAAACATGTTACAGCTAAAGGTCGAATAGTATAACAACATAAAAAACCAATTTAAGTAGGTAAACATAGTCATTGCCAACATTATGTAGCTTCTCTAACAGAGTAATTTAAATATGTAGTCGCGAATTAAACAAGGTTAAACTCACGCAAGTCAATAATGTAAACGGGTTTTTGTGTTTGTTAATTAATAATGTTAGTATTTACCTACTTTTATATGGATCTTGACCTTGATGTTTGGGGAAGCATTTTGTTAACTGCCATCAAAATTGCTTTTAAAACGTATAGTATTGCAACATAAATTAAGTATTCATTCAAGCTGCTCATTTTGACATTTTGAAAATTTCTTTCATTTTGTCATTAGGTATAGGTACAACAAAATTCATTGCTTGACTTGTTTAAAGAATTCGCTAGCCATCGCCATATCTAACGGTCCTGTGCTTCTCGCCTCAAGCAAATCCTTGCGACGTTGCCCAACACACTATCCTAAAAAGAAATTAAACAAAAATATAGTTCCGATCTTTACCGTAACATGGACTTCAAACATAACTTTATCATATTATACGATTGACAGTTTGATTTTAGCTAAATAGATATTGTCAAAACAAGTGTTGATAATCTTGTTAAATATCGCGTTATCTATATTTCCGAAATTGCTATCTACTTAGATAAGAAAGACCACCATACTTTATCAATTACATAAAGATAAACGTTTGATAAATCTAAACAAATACGTGTTTATATAATTGATAAGTATAGTCCCCAACGAAGGTGCCACCTGTCAAGATTCTGAGTGTTTATTGTTTTGCCATACCAACCAATTAAAAGACCAATCTATTAAGGGCCTATACTACCTCAAATGGCTTAGCATGATCCTCCGTTATGTCGAAAATACTGCAGCATTAATTTTGAAATAAATATATATTAAATTTGAGGATTAATGTTAGGTCTTATGTTAGACGAAAACACGATTCCATAAAATTTTCTCGATAGAAAAAAATTCTAAAGTTACCTCCAAACCGAACAATAAACCGCTGCTGGTATTCAAAAAATACTTCAAATTAAATCATGAAGCTTTGTATACTAACCGAACTAACTATAAAACAGGTCTTATGTTTTTTATTATTTTTTTAATTAGCATTGTTTTCACCGTAAAAAGCAAATACCCAAACTATTGGCGCTGCCTAGCACCGCACTCTTTCTCGCTCTCACCCAGTCCGCGAGCAGTATCGTGCGAGCGAGATAAAGAGTGAATTTTAGCTGAGGTAGAATAGGCTCATAAGGTAGAAATTTGTACTTAACCGAAATTGTGACTGAAGAGTGCATGATAATATAACTTATTGAATATAATCGTCATTGAGACGTTCTTCCCATTCTTGTTTTAAGCAATAAGAAAACAAAAACGTAATTTTAATAAAACTGCTCCAACGACATTTTACCGAAGATTTTTCCAATAGAAGTTAATAACAATTTACCTATTCTACATTTTTAAAACTATGCTATACAACCCGTAGTTCTCTTACTGCACGGCTAAACCCTCTCACACAAACGGAAAATGCATTACCAATTTCAAAACAAAACAATTCAATTTATCAATTAGTTCAAAACTAAATCAAAACCGACCAATGGACAATCCCAACCGTCCAATTAGGGTTATTCACTAAATCGTAAAGGTACTTAACCTTGTCGCAAAGGAGACACCATCTGAGGATAGCCAAGGCAAGATTAAAGAGAAATGCTAAACTTGACAGAACACCTGCATCTTTCTTCAAAGAAAGTTGAGGCGGGATCTGCATAAAATAAAATAAAAATCGACGAGAGAACGTAATTACTTTATTGATGAAACTTTGTGTATTAAGGAGTGTTTCGAAGTCTTGTGTGTTGTGGATAGATTATTTTGTACTTTTGATGAGTGTTTAAATACACTACTCATCAAAGCCTGGGAATAAGGCTAGTCATAGTAGTTATTTTAATTTCAACACTTTTTATGTAACATATTTTATATCAAAAGAAGCGTAATTTAATGCAGATTATAATTGTTTGGTTTAATAAAAGGATTTCTAGTTACAAAATAAAAAATAAGAAAATGTAAAATGATACCAAAAACGAAAAAAATACTTTTTGGTAGATACTTACATCTTGTCTCAACAAAATTCTTCTATACGTGTCCTTATTTAAATTCTTTGCTATGTTATACCTGATTTCGTGGGGTGAGGACCTGGTGATCTGTAATACAGGTTTATACCTATAATAGACACCAGCTCCGCACACACACTTGACTGAAATTGTTTCTGTTCTTGTTATGCTAGCTAATTTTTATCTTATAAGTCTTGTTTTTGTGGGAGAAATAAAAGATATTATTATTATTATTATTATAAAAAACTAACGCACAGATAACACAAAATTTAAAAAAGAAAACAATACCTAGCATTTTTTTAATAATCTGTTGGACTTTCCAAGGCATTCGCTATGGCTCTACATCGTGGCGTGGCATGCTGACTATCAGGTTGTCTATTGTCACCTGTGGAATATCGCTACCTACTCTCGAAAGATGTGCAAAAAGCTCTTCTTCCGTGTTATAATTTTGAGGAAGGTTACTGAACGCTCTTCTCCCGAGAAATTTTTTGAAAATTTTTGAAAATTTTGACTGAGAAAATCCCACGCATGCGTGGGAAAATCAGCGGACTGAGAAGTCCACTGTAATAATGTGATAATGTTCTCGCAGAGCACATTAGTCACCAGCCTGGCTGTGTGTACACGCGCATTATCTAGCATGAACATAAAATGTTGGCCATAATGCTATCGTCGGTAAGTTATGTCCGTAGGTTTTACAATCTCGTCACAGTATTGTTCGCATTGAAATTACCTCTTATCAAAAAGAGATTCGTTCTTCCACACGGCTGAAATCGAGCCCACACCATAATCGTTCCGCCCTGGTACGGGTAAATTCTCTGAAGTTATTCTGGACTCTGGCGACCAGGAATTCACCAAATACGCATTCTTCTTGGATCAGGATGAAATCCAAAGCGCGACTTATTATTAAAAAACACGAGTTTACATTGTTCCAGTCAGACAAAAAACAACAATGCGTGATCACTGTTCAACGTTTAATACAATACTGGATTGGCCATCCATACTATTCCAGTAGCACTGGAATGGGCGAGCTGAAATAAAAAAGTAGACTGTGGAATGGGTACATTCTAGTGTATTCCACCGGCTCACATTATTCCGGTTGCCTTCCAGCGCTGGTCTGGAATACTAATTGAATAATGTGAACATTAGTTTAACAGCTACAAAATCGTCACCGTCTCTTTTTCTTTAAAAGTACCAAAATAAATTACAAAACTATATTTTAGTCGATAGGAAACAGAATCACCGCCAACGTGCACTAGAACGTTCTACGTCGCAATATGCTGTTTGCACATTTCCATATCGTTCATATCAATTCCCTACGCTCCGTTTGTGATTTGCAACCTTGAATATACTCGAAAGATATATGAAACGATCGCAAGTTTCGGATTCCGCGGAGATTCGGTATAGGATGCAGGAGTTTTGTAAATAGATGCGATATGGCCGATGTGTACCTATCATACACTACTTTGTAATTTAAACAACGATTAACTTCAGCCTATAATTTTCCCACTGCCGGGACACAGGTCTCCTCTCTGTGAAAGGGAGTGGGCCATAATCCACCACATGGACCCAGTGCAAGTTGGTAGATGTCATGCTTTCAAGGGATAAGGTCTAGGACATTCTGGTTTCCTCACGATGTTTTCCTTCACCGTTTGAAGAGCTGTGGTGATGAAATAATTTACACAAAGTAATGCGCCTGTACCCTATACTTGACATTGTGCACTTACATGCACATTAAATTCAGATTTTATTTAATGAAAATTTTTAAATCGAATCGTTTTAATAATAACTCCAAGTGACTTCGTAAACATCTCTTTACGTATGAAAAATAAATCTATATCGGTCTCGCTCACACATTGTCAGTGGTGAACAAAATGGCGACCCGTCGGTCAGTGCCTGCGCAACGCTCTGTAAGTATCCCATTTTATCACAATTAAATTAAGTTATATGTTTCAAATTCTTATAATTTTACTTTCTGCTAGCTTTATGCAATTGTCTGGTAATATTATTTTTGTGAGATATGTTTTGAATATGCAGTAATTCACGATTTTTGTTAGGTGTGCATTAAAATACACATTGCCTGGTGCAGGGTGAATGACTTCATATTTGTTGCGTATATTTAAATGCACACTGCTTGCTTTGCTGTGAATAACACCCCATTTGTCGTGTACATATAAATACATACTGCCAACGTCATAGACTATTACTATTTGTGAATGTTGTGTCTATAAATGCACATTGCCTACCTGTGCTACTACATACTCGAGCTTTTGTTCAGACAGAGTTTTTTTCATAATGCATGTAAGCAATTCCTAATACACTTTCCGCTAAATTCCTTTTGCTTAGCTTGCAATATTTTTATTTCAGATGACTAGAAGTCGAAAAATTCTCGCATTGGTGCCTAAAAGCGGAGCTAAGTCTGATGTAGAATCTAGCGAATCTTCGGAAGATGAATTCCAGATGTGTAGGCCTCATCAAGATGTCTCCGAAGACAGTTCCTCTGTCCGATCAATAGCGTCTTCTGTCGAAAATGTAAACATCTCCGATAGTGATGACTGTGAATATCGAGAAATATACGCCGTTGCATCTGTCCATGAAGACCCGAGATTCAGACACAACACTACCGAATCACTCCATACTCACCTTCTGTTCTTCAACATGATCCTGACATTATACCGCCTTCACCATCAATTTATATTCCACCGTCACCATCTATAGAGTCCATCTGCAGTCCTGCATCTTTAGCACCTGCCGCGCCTTCAGCACCTGCCGCCCCTACTGCAGCTACTGTGCGCCTTCGGCGTTATAAGAAAACTCCGGTGATCGTAAAAAAAACCGTATTGAAACCTACCAAAATGTCTCCTAAATGGACAAAAATGAAATTTCAAAGATCAGCAGATATAGAAGATAATATATTTTTCGATTCTACTGATATTGAAAAATCGCCACTTGATTACTTTAAGTTATTTTTTAGTGACGATATACAAGATTTAATAGTATATCATTCCAATTTATATTCTGTACAGAAAAAAGGCACTTCAATTAATATA
Organism: Globia sparganii; assembly: GCA_949316385.1. Classification (NCBI taxonomy): domain Eukaryota; kingdom Metazoa; phylum Arthropoda; class Insecta; order Lepidoptera; family Noctuidae; genus Globia; species Globia sparganii. Next base: position 8,073,590 of record OX438675.1, on the reverse strand, counting down.
ACCAAAGACGATATCAAAGACTTCATAGCCATTAATATTTTAATGGGTGTTGTAGATATATGTTGCATACACCGATTACTGGTCAAATGAATTTAAATACAGCAAAATTGCTGACGTCATGACACTAAAGAAATTTCAGTCTATTCGACGTTACATTCATTTTAATGATAACCTAAAAGATGACGGTGACAGGTACTATAAAATAAGGCCACTAGTTGAAAAAATTCGTCATAACTGTGCATCGAATATTCCTGAAGGAAAACGCTTCAATATCGACGAGATGATGGTGCCTTACAAGGGTACTAGAGCCGGAAGCCGAAAACAATATGTGCGGAATAAACCCAAAAAATGGGGTTTTAAGTTTTTCGTTCGTGCTTCACCATCTGGTCTCGTACATGATTTTATTATTTATGGAGGAGAAGATACTTTCAGACTCCATACTTTTACTGAAAAAGAAAAAGGTATGGGTCTTGGAGCCAAAGTTGTAATAGCTTTAGCCAAATCTATCAAGGAAAAAACATGCTCCGTACTATACTTTGACAACTTTTTTACGTCAATTGAATTGTTGCATCGTCTAAGGAATGAGTATGGTATATTCTCCTTAGGTACAGTCAGGGCAAATCGACTTTGTGGGGCAGAGAAAAAATTACCAACTGATAAGGAGTTGAAGAAAAAGGGCAGGGGAGCTTTTGCACAAGTCGTGTCTAACGAACACAATATTGCTGTTGTGAAGTGGTTCGACAACAAATTTGTTGTGGCTGCAAGTACTTATGTGGACGCCCACCCTGTACAGAATATAATGCGGTACAAGAAAGAAGAAAAGAAGAAAGGTCTAGTCACATGCCCAAATTTAATAAAGCACTATAACGGAAATATGGGTGGATATTTACATTATTTTGATAAACGAATACCGAGCATCCTGAAACGACTCCAGAATACTCGATAGACCAATAACCATAAAAAAATAAAAGTATAACACAGCTATATTATATTCAACACCTTGCGAAACATGTATTTCGATCATTTGAGCCTTATTCAAGCAATCCAACGTGCGAAGATAAAGCAGACTGACTTAAAATAAGACATGTACGTGACTGTCGAATTGCCGCCATCTTGGATTTGTATTTGCTCAACTTTTTATGTAGAGTATGAAATAAAACGTTTCGTTTTATCCCATTTTTTTCTGTGCCAAGTGGGCTGTTACTTTTTCAATTAAATTATTATGTTGTAAGAAATGAATGAATAGGCTTCAAGGCTGTAGTAGGTACAACTTCCTCCTTTATACATAAACGTTGCATAAAGTTAAGCACTGATTAGCGACGGCTTAGCCATACATTTTTGACATTTAAACGTCACTTTAATCACGTCTATTAATAAATCCCTTAGTTATTAGGCGGTCATAAAAGAAAATCAAACAGATTACTCTCGAAGAAAATCACTGCACCATCACAGATGCGGCTGCACTGTAATTTATGCTAGACTGTGTGGCCTGTGCGTAATGTGTCACTATCCTTTGTGCCATTCTCATAACATTATATGTATAAGGTGTTAAAAAATTAACCCTACAAACTTTAAGAGATGCTTTAGACCATCGAACTGAACAACTTTCACTGTGGGATCAACTCTAAAATCATGAAAAAAAAATCAGCTGTTTAATACAAATGGTACTAAACCGCTGATTTTTTTTTCGTGATTTCAGAGTTGGTCCCATAGTGAAAGTTGTTCAGTTCGATGGTCTAAAGCTCCTCTTATAGTTTGTCGGGTTAATTTTTTATCACTTTGTATAAAATGACGCTTGTTTCCCCGATGAGTTAAGTAGTGGTGTATCTAAAGTACACCGTCATATCTCCAGTTATGTTATGTCCCATGCAATAGGGAGCGAGGGTATTGCTTTCAACCGGGCACAAATCCACTCACCACTTTCATATCCCCAGCAGTGATAAAATTTTAACCAAAGACATTACAGGACACTTCAATTATCTGAACACACGAAAATCTAAAGAAACTCAGTAGCTAACTTGGTTGCCAAGTGCGCTTCCAATTTGCAAGGCTCGGGGCACGTAGGCTTTGTGGACTAAAAGGGCGGGTCGTTTGGCACCTTAGGAATCAACTCACGTTCGATCCGGGGCACAATCAAATTATATAGAACTGACTCGATTTTGCGTAGCGATGTGGCCCAAGTAGATGAAAAGTATCAGCTTGGAAAGGCGCTTTTGTGTCTGAAAAAAAAAAACCGTTCAATTGCGAGTCGGACTCGCGCACCGAGTGTTCCGTACAAGTTTGGAAATTTAACTACAAAACTGTTTTCGGATGTTTTTCTTTACTGTGCTACATGACATTACTTATTGCCAAATTTCATGATTCTAGGTCAACGTTAAGTAGCCTATAGGTTTTGATTCCCTTATGAGTGTCAAAATATGCGGCATAAACAGAACGTAAACGCTCGTATCTTTTGATTACGACTTGACTTTGAAGTTTTATTTTTCACTGCTTCAAGGTATTGCAGCCCGGAGTATTTGATATTAATTTCAACTTGATAACTCCATGTGTTCCCGAGAAAAAAGGTCTTGACAGACGGACAGATAGATAGACAACGAATTATAAGGGTTCCGTCTTTCCTTTTGAGGCACGGAGGATTGATTTTAGCTAGCCACTGTATACGGGTAGCTCATTAAGCGTAGGAAGAATATAGCTGAATTTATTTATTTTGGAATTCTCGGTTCTATTTATAACTGCCATTAAGACACCAATTTGCAGTCATGAAGGTCCAGAGCAGATTCATAATTTAATGAATAATAATGCAAAAAAAATCCGTAGACCGTTGTGATTGATTTGAATGTAATAATAAGTAGGTATTTTAAAAATAATTACTGGCGGTAATCTTCCAAAAAAGTATCGGTATTACACCTGTTTCCCACATCGCTTTACGCAAAATTATTTAAATGAACAAAATAAACATCTGCTTGGTTATCTATGTTTAAGTTGTAATGCATAATAGGCTTGTCAACTGAAAAAATCTAATTAATCCGTCAGTTAGATTATCAAAAAATATTTCACACGTATTTTTTCTTTTGTTACGTAAACCAAAATTGACCGAAGATACGACGCTTTTAAAATTCTCAATACGTCACACCGTGGTATAATTTTTAGTGAGTTCTGACGTCACGAGCCCCCCACTCCCGAGTTTTGATGCGTTTTATCTTTGTCAATATTCATTGATTTACAAAAACAAAAAATACGTGTCCATTATTTTCCAATACTCTAATTGATGGACTTTCAATTTATTGATTTATTAAATAGATTTTCAATTTATTGATGGTTGAAACTAGCCTTTTATACGTATGTCTTACATGCTAAGTTGAGCGATGTAGGATGATGCGGCAGAGTCAACGGATGGCCTAATGATGTAACTTTGTTCATTTAGATACAAGACTACAAGTAATAAGACTTGTATAGAGAGTAATCTCTCTGTCAATTCTCATTCCTGTCTCAGTCCTGAATATATTTATTTACTATGTATTTTATTATATCAATGACTAGCTTTTGCCCGCGACTTCGTCCGCGTGGGTTTCGTACTTTCCTCAAATAAATTTAACACCCTCTCCACCTTCCCCTGAAAGGTATTTCGAAAATTATTGATTACGATCTTTATACTTACTTTATTTAAAGAAATAAGTATTCGGGCCAATATTTTAGTTAAAATACCTAAGATGTTTCAAATAAACTATCCTCCCTTTTCATCACGACAGGGCTTGTTTTGCATTTGGTACGTTTCCATTTTTATGATATAAAGATTATTTATACCCATTTTCGTGTTAATGGAAGTTGAAGTTTCTACTCCTTAAACTTTATTACCCTTTTCCACCCCGCACGGTATTTCGCCTAGAACATGCTAGGTGGACAAAATTCAAGTTTTCATTTCCAGGAAATCTTAATTGCATAACACAATCAACACCCCCAAACTCCAAATTCCGAGAAAAAGTTGTTTTTCAAATACTTAACTGATGAGTCATAGAGTCCAGAAGTCAGGTAATGAGTTTAATGCAAGCGTTCCGGCAATCAGTTGCAATTTAGCGACACATTTGTGCACATCTCATAGTGGTTTATAGTGATATTGTGAAAGTTTTTTTGTGATAGATATTAATACTGAGGGTATGTACTATTACTTAATATATTATTTTTATCAGAATCTATTTAAATGAATTTTTAGCATTTTTTTAACTTGATGCATAAATTTTAGCGTAATTTTTTTCATAAAGAAAACTTAGAACGTTCAGGAAATACATTGATTCGCCTCTATTCGGGCTAGTTTTTAGATATATTGTAGGTATAACTGTGTAGTTTGTAAAATTACACATATTGTTCAGCACACTTCAGTACAACATATTTTTTTCATTTTTTTTCAGAACACGTTTACTCTATTTCAAGGGTAGCCTTTTTTGAAGAGTGGTTGAAACACGCAAAGAATGATAAACGGTCGCGTATTTATGACTATCTTTCTTCAAAATTTCACTTTGGTGACATTACTGAAAGCAGCCAAAGAGAAATAAAGCTGAAAATATCTAACTTTTCTACTAAGATTGGAGCCAAATGGTTGGCTTCGGGAAAATCGAAGGAGCGTTTTTAAATAACAAATAAGACATGGCTGGATGAAGGAGACATACAGTTTACTGTGAGTTCTTTAGCCCCACAACCTTCGACATCGAGTGAGGCTGTGACATCTGCAGGAAGACCTCGCAAAGATTTTGAGGAAACGTCGTTTAAGACGAAGAAACGTCGAGTCGTGGATCTCGTAGAATCTCGAAGTGCCAGTGAATTAGTGACTGCTGCCGAAATTGCTATGCGTTCAGCAGGGCAAAGAAAAGTTGCCCATGTGATTAGAGACATTAGTGAGAGCCCAGATAATATTATTAAGTCAAAAAATACCAGTTGTGATCCTAGGCAGTTAAGTAGTGACGAAGCCTTAGCATACTATATAGATTCTAAGTCAACAACACATGCTTACAAACAAACTAGGAAGTGGTCCATAATGGCAGGACATAATGTGTTTCCGTCATATTTTAGTGTAGTAAAATCCAAACAGGCCTGTTACCCTGCAGAGGAGCACATTGCTATAACAGAAACTCGTGCTGAAATAAATTTGCAAGCCTTATTAAATAAAACAGCGGAACGTCTAGTATTAGCACAGAATCAAGTTATCAGCAGTGTCCTCCCAACAAGTTCAACGTTTACACTTGTTAGTAAATGGGGATGTGATGGAAGTTCTGGGCACAGCACATACAAACAGAAATTTGAGAACACTGAAGATACGGACGAATTTCTTTTCGTATTTTCTTTCGTTCCCCTTAAGTTATATGATGGGTCCAAAATTATTTGGCAAAATCCTCGGTCTTCATCAACTATGTATTGTCGCCCAATCAAGTTTATATTTGCTAAGGAAACGAACGACTTCACGTTAGCGGAGACAAATAGATTGTTGGAAGAAATTAATGCTCTTCTTCCAACACTTATCAACTTTGGTGATTCTCAAATCTCTGTGAAACACGAACTTCTTCTGACAATGACAGACGGAAAGGTATGTAACGCCTTAACGGAAACTCGTTCATCTCAAAAGTGTTTCATCTGTGGTGCCACCCCCAAGACGATGAACGATGACCCCGCGAAGTTTAACAGCAATCAGGAACATTTTGGCTTTGGTTTATCTACACTTCATGCTTGGATTCGTTGCTTTGAATGCCTTTTACATATCAGCTATAAGTTGAATATTAAGAAATGGCAGGCTAGAAGCGACGAAGATAAAGCTGATATCAAGGTTCGTTCCGAAGAAATCAAGTTGAAATTCAAGAACGAAATGGGACTCATTGTAGATAAACCAAAGCCAGGATTTGGTTCTTCCAATGATGGAAACACAGCCCGTCGCTTTTTTAAGAATGCTGAGATGAGCGCTCAAATCACAGGGTTGGATGTTACTATTATAAACAATTTGATGTTATTTTGAGGACATTGTCTTCTGGGTTCGAAATAAACTTAGTTGAATTTAATAAATTTTGTCTTGAAACTAGAAGACATTACCTTAGTCTCTATTCGTGGTACTATATGCCTGCTACTGTACATAAAATATTAGTACACAGTACTGAGGTCATCAAAGCGGCATTGCTTCCAATTGGGCAGCTTTCCGAAGAGGCTCAAGAAGCACGTAACAAAGATTGCCGCAGATTTAGGGAGTACAACACCCGCAAGTGCTCACGTGTTGCCACGAATAGAGACTTGCTGTCCATGTTAATAATAACATCTGACCCTTTGATTAATAGCCTTCGTGAGATTCCCCAAAAAAAGCCGGAAAAAATATGTGCAGAGGTATTAAACTTAATTGTAAGCCCGACCATAGTAGCATCAAGACCCGAAACGTCATCATATTGTCGCACATTGCCGCAAAATGATGACGATTCACCAGAAGATTTTGATGATGATTCTGATGATTAGGTTTAGGTTAAGTTAATTTGAATTGTAGGTATTTATTTATTTAATGCAATTTTGTTGTTTGTTTATTATTTTAAATAAAATTTTCTGTTTAGATATATTTTGTTTGTTTTTTATTACAAAATCATACCAAAAACTATTAATAATGCCTCAATATGACTACTTATATATAAAAGCATCGTTAAATATCATAAAATAATATTGTCCACCTAGCATGTTCTACGCGGTACACTGTGCCCCGGTAGGAGTCGAATAAGTAAAACCCTAAAACTCATACTTTTTTATTTTATGTAAGTAAGTAGTAAACCCCTAAAAGTGACAATCTTTATTATTTACTGAAGCAAATGTTGAAAAGTTACAAGTTTCTTAACCAAAGGAATAAGACTACCTTTTCACCTTCACAGTTTTTATCCCCCTTTTTTTTTGTGGATGGGAAATCATCCAATGACCCCTCCCGCTCTGGGTGGAGCAGAAGGGAGTGTCAGACTCTTACTGACTAAAACTCACCCGTGTTCCTTCCTTAGCCCTTTGTGTTCCGGTGTAGCGGTAACCCTTTCGGACAATCCCGCTGCCCCGGCAGGCTTCGGCCCTTTCGGGCCCCTTCAGTTTTTATCCCCTTAAGGGCGAAATATTGAAAACATGTTTGGGACGTTTCCATATCTTGACTCAAAGATTATTTATACCAATTTCCCATTGAATCAAGCCACGCAATAAAATACTCCTCTGTGCTGTGTCTCTGTGTGGGCTTGTTTTTATTAAAAAAGCATTTGGTACGTTTCCATTCATGATATAAAGATTATTTAAACCCGTTTTCGTGTTAATGGAAGTTGGAGTTTCTACTCCTTAAACTTTATTACCCTTTTCCATCCCGGTAGGAGTCGAATAAGTAAAACCCTAAAAGTGACAATCTTTATTATTTACTGAGGCAAATGTTGAAAAGTTTCAAGTTTCTTAACCAAAGGAATAAGATCGCCTTTTCACCTTCACATTTTTATCCCCATAGGGGCGAAATATTGAAAACATGTGGACGTTTCCATATCTTGACTCAAAGATTATTTATACCAATTTCCCATTGAATCAAGCCACGCAATAAAATACTCCTCTGTGATATGGACTACACCCGTTCACCCCGTTAGGGTTAGATTTTCGAAAAACCCAGTCACACTTTTTAATTTATTTTGGTCTTAAGTATACATACTGAGTTCCGAGTTTATATTATTGGACCGCGCGATAAAATTCTTCCATACAAACTGACACCCTCAATCTCCCTTTAGAGCAGAAAAACATAAAATATCAAACTATAATTTACTTAGATCAGTATTTGTGCCAAGTTTGAAGCTTAAATGTATTCATACCATTTTTTTGGAGTAAATCAAGCTACGCACTATACCGGCCTTAAAAATCGAATTACCACATTTTTACCCGTCAGGGGTCTACTTTCGAAAGACCCATTTCTTATTACTTACTTAGGCAAATATTCCTTCCAAGTTTCAAGTTTATTAACCAAATGAATAAGATTTTTCGTATAAAGTTTTTCCCAACTTTTCACCCCACACAGGAGGAATTTTGAATAATGTTTGGGATGTGTTCATAACTTGACTCACAGATTATTTATACCAATTTTCGAGTTAATTAAGCCAGGCAGTAAAATTTGCCCTGTAAAATTAACTACCCCTTTTCTCCCCGTTAGGGGTAGTTTTTCGAAAAACCCTGATACACGTAATTCTTTATTTTTGGTATTAAGTATAAATACTGAGTTTTGAGTTAATCGGACCGCGCGTTAAAATTCTTCCACACAAATTTTGACACCCCCCAATCCCCTGTTAGGGGGTAGTTTAGAAAAACAAATCAAATCAAATCAAATCAAATCATTTATTTGCTTGAAATATGGGTAGGTACATGAGGTGATACATAATTACAACAGTTCTTTAAACCATATCCTACCTTACTAGGTGTGCAAATATCTAATACAATAAAATATACACATTCTTATAAACACGCCTTCTTCCCATGGGGTCAGGCCTGGTTAGGCAGAAAACTACAGAACGCCACCTGCTACGATCCTTACAGACTACCTCAGCCTCGCTCACGTTCACAGATCTGGGTGTACACGCACGGTTACGAGAAATATTTATTACATTAATCCATGATTTGAATACATACATCACATTAAACATTATCTATATCATATATTATTATTGACATTATTAATTATTTAATTATATTAGCATTGCACAACAAATGCCAAACTTTATAATTTACTTAGGTAAGTATTCGTGCCAAGTTTCAAGTTTATTAACTCAAGGAATAAGATTTTTCATATAAGCTGTATCCCCACTTTTCACGCCCACAGGGGTGGAATTTTGAAAAATCGTTTGGAATGTGTTCATTACTTGACTCACAGATCATTTATACCAATTTTCGAGTTAATTAAGCCAGGCAGTAAAATTTGCCCTGTAAAATTAACTACCCCTTTTCTCCCCGTTAGGGGTAGTTTTTCGAAAAACCCTGATACACGTGATTCTTTATTTTTGGCATTAAGTATAAATACTGAGTTTTGAGTTAATCGGACCGCGCGTTAAAATTCTTCCACACAAATTTAGACACCCCCCAATCCCCTGTTAGGGGGTAGTTTAGAAAAACAACAAATGCCAAACTTTATAATTTACTTAGATAAGTATTCGTGCCAAGTTTCAAGTTTATTAACCCAAGGAATAAGATTTTTCATATAAGCTGTATCCCCACTTTTCACCCCCACAGGGGTGGAATTTTGAAAAATCGTTTGGAATATGTTCATTACTTGACTCACAGATTATTTATACCAATTTTCGAGTTAATTAAGCCAGGCAGTAAAATTTGCCCTGTAAAATTAACTACCCCTTTTCTCGCCGTTAAGGATAGTATTTCGAAAAACCCTGATAAACGTAATTCTTTATTTTTGGTATTAAGTATAAATACTGAGTTTTGAGTTAATCGGACCGTGCATTAAAATTCTTCCATACAAATTTTGACACCCCCCCATCCCCCTTTAGAAGGTAGTTTAGAAAAACAAAAAAGACCAATTTTCATAATTTACTTAGGTAAGTATTCGTGCCAAGTTTCAAGTTTATTAACTCAAGGAATAAGATTTTCCATACAAACTTTCATCCCCCATTTAACTCCTTTAGGGGTTGAATTTCGAAAATTCCTTCCTTACTCCTCGTCTACATTATAAAAGGAACCTCTGTGCAAAATTTCAGCTTTCTACGTCCAAGGGTTTGGGCTGGGCGTTGATGAGTCAGTCAATCAGTCGGTCAGTCAGTCAGTCAGTCAGTCAGGACTTGTCTTTTTATTTATATAGATAAATATACCAGCTGACTGAATCTATGAGCCACCGCATCCGATATAAAGGGTGAAAGTACCAAATAGCGGAGAAAAGCAGACGTTTCATATTTGGACAAATACCAAGTACCTACCTACTTATTTCATATTTGTTTGCAACTCTCAGTATTAAAAAAAAAAACAATAAAAAGATTCGTTAATAATTTTGATGCATATTGTGTCTTCATAATTATGTTAGTGGAATCATAGATGAAATAATTACTGCAACGTATTATTTTAGTTCTCAGAATTTTTTTTTTTTTTTTTGAAAAAGTGTACAATTTTGATACTTTGCTAAGCTTATTAAAATTACTATGAAAGCCTTGACACAAAACAACAATAATGTAGGTACTTAAATCAAAAATATTTTCAACTGCAAATGAGACCGCTCCAAGGAGTTTACATATTCATAAATTATTCATAAAATAAAAAATGTGACGTATGTAATGTCCTGGAAGCGGTGACAGGCAACGTGTGTTACCAACATAAATTAGGGCCGTGATAAGTATACATTTGAATTACTTAAATTCATATAAGTTGTTTAGTACTCTAGTGAGTTTTATTTTTGTTTCGCCTTTGTTAGACAGCGCACATTAGGACCAAAACAGTTTAGTCTGACATAGATATTAGTTAAGTTTTGGCCTAGGTCAAAACAGGTTGTTCCAGTTGGAACGGCACCCTAATTGCGTAACACACTATCAATCGGAATCTGAATCATTTTGAAGCAAATTGCTAATCCATTGCTTCATAAGTTTGAAAAAATTGTCTTATAAACACGTAAATAACGCAATGAATATTGTTGAACTGTCAAAATGTAACCGATTCCGATTGATAATGTGGCAATTGCCCCGCGGGTTAACTTTCTCCACGATTCTAAAGTATTATCTAAAAAACATGCTTTTAATAGCGTTTAATCAAAACTTTGTCAAAAAGTTATTTAAGTCTTGTATAACTTTCAACGAGAAAAATATTCAGTTGGTCTTTTTTCGGTGAGCTCGAAATTTTCCTTCTTCAATATTTTGAAAGCAACATCTTAAAAGCTCCTGAACTAGCAAGATATTATCATCGAATCATCCAACAATGGTAAAGTAAATCATCTGTCACTAGCAACTATGACGTCACAGCATTCTATAATGCTCATCCTTTACAGACTAAGCACTTCCAACAGTTTAGACATTTATAGAATAAATCTTTTGTGTGGTTGTGAAATGATGATATAGAAATGGGTATTGCCGTCTTCGTCATGCAGGCAAGCATGCTAAATAGACTTTGAGATATCATCATTTTGAGTACCTACAAATTTGTTTTCGTACGCTTTATGTGGAAACTGGAATAAATTTAATACCTATTGATTATATAGTATCTGTGTGTCACTGTATAATAGGGTGGTTGTTGGTAGGTGGTTGTGGAGCTATGTCACAGACCATGCTCCACCTCTTATCCTGCACTCTATGTCCCAAAACATGGAGTCAAAATGACCTCTGCGCTGCCACCGAGGAAGCCGTGGAAGTGGCGATGTTTTGGGCTAACAAGATCTAAAATACAGCCGAGCCATAGTATAGAAGAAGAAAGAGAACTGTCCTATAAGATTTAAAAAAATAAACCGGACGAGTGCGATTCTGTCTCACGCACCGAGGGTTCCGTACAATATGTAAATAGTTTTAAAATATTTTTTTTTGTAATGTAACTGCAACGGTTTTTGGATTTTCTCTTTTAGGTAGGTACTTGTGCTTGCTTCTTGCCAAATTTCATGATTCTAGGTCTATGGGAAGAACCCTATAAGTTTTGATTCCCTTGCGAGTGTCAAAATATGCGGCATAAACGGAACATAAACGCCCGTATCTTTTGATTGCTTGGAATTAGAACTTTGATTTCTTCACTGCTACAAGGTATTGCATCCCCGAGTTTCACCATTTGCATTGTGACGAGCATAAATTGCTTAGCAACCATATTAAAGTAATCGAATCGCAGCCTGTGAAATACTTATTATTGAGTAGTTCCGATGGCCATCTGTGGTCTTCATCATCAGTTCCACTTCACCAAATGGTGCTTTTCGAGAGCAAATGCACGAGTTACTATAAATAATAGCCAAATCGCTATAGGTGTGCCTATAATATTTGAAGAGTTCCTTCGATTTCTCCAGGATTCCATCATCAGAACTGGATTTTGACAAAAATACGACCAATCTAGAAGTATATCCTATTAAATAAAAAAAATAATTTTCCAAATCGGCCTATAAATGACGGCGAACAGGTAAAAACCATTTTTAAAAAATACAACTGAATTCAGAACCTCCTCCTTTTTTGAAGTCGGTTAAAAATATTTAAATTTAGCTGTCACCTTGTTTTTACCGACTTCACAAAAAGGAGGAGGTACTATGTTCGGATGTTTGTATGTTTTTTTTTTTTTGTATTTAAACCACCGAGATGACGATAACTGGCAGACAAACTGAAGAGGCTAACTTACATAAATCTGTCGAGGTATGTAACACCGTAACACGCTTTGAAAATCTTTCACGCTTTGAAGACTTTGTAATTTAACTTACACGTTCTCACCGTGCCTTTCAATTTGCAAAGTCGAGCCTTCTTACAATATAAGTAACTTAGAGTAAGAGTAGGTACCTACTCCAAGGTACTTCGTACAAATATGAGATTTGTAAGAAGTGCCTTTAATTAAAAACATAATAATATATGGTTGTACCGTTGTACGTTGTTTTATAGATAATAACAGTTTTATAGAATTTCGATTCACATATTTTATTTCTCATTATTATCATTTCATACAATAATCAGTACGCAAAATACTTTAAAAAAATTTAAATCATTGATTTTTGTTACAAATAAAATTTTATGTTTCGATATTTATATCATTTATATCATAGAAGAGATCTCTATCCTCTTATTGTAAAGTTAATGTAAATGTTATTGCAAAGAAAAACATTTTATCGAGTGACAGTTTCTAAATGTTTTAAGTAATTATAAAGTAAGGGTCAGTGGATCTTCTTAGTGGCGGAGTTAAAACAAGTTGGTTTACAAGCAATAATAATAAGACGTAGTCGACGGAGCCCCGCTTCGCGGAGCCCCCCTATTTCTGTCTACAGGGTTGAAGGAACCTAACACGAAGGAGATGACGGGGGCTCTTTCGCTCGCTTTACTCGCTCACTTGAGCCTCCAACATCCCCTTCGAACCTAACCTGTCCGAGTTGGGGTGCCCCAAGTCCCGAGCTCACTTCGCACGCTCTTGGACCGACACTTAGAAAAAAATCTCAAATAAATTAAGTAAGTAATTATCAAAGTTGTACGTTGTTTTATAGATAACAGATTTATAGAATTTCGTTTCACTTAATCGTTAAAAAATAATTCTGTTTGATAATTTTGTTAAAAAAAAAATATTACTATAAAATTCATTGAATTGTGTTTCTATGAAATATGTTTTATTCAAGTAAATAGTCGTTGAAACAATAATATTCGAAATAACAATACAAGGACCAAATATTTTAAGAAACATTTGCTGCAAAACGAAATTCTATGAAATAGCTTACAGCCATAAAATAATATTAATAATACAGGATGGCAACATCGGCGCGCAAAGTGAAACCCTGGTAACAGGTTGCGCATCGATGTCCCTACCAGCTTGTATACAGTACCTACGTGCACATATCATAATCAGCCTATAATGTTCCTACTGCTGGGACACAGGCCTCCTCCCTATGAGAGGGAGTGGGCTATAATCCACCACGCGGGCCCAGTGCTAGTTGGTAGATGTCACATGTCTTCGAATTTTTGGTTCTAGAACATGCCGGTTTCCTCACGATGTTTTCCTTCACCGTTTTTAAGAGCAATGGTGATGAAATAATTTACACAAAGTAAAGCGCCTGAAGGGGTTCGAACCTACAACCTACAACTCGTAAGTCGCGGCCGTTACCACTGGGCCACCACTGCTCTCATCACCTACGTGCATACTATAGAAAAGAGAGAAAAGAATCATAGGGCATCAAAAAATACGTCCACATCGCTTTCAACAGGAAAAGTGCCAAGGCTGCCATGTTGTACGACTATGCTAATTTTTTGGCCAAAAAATAGGCCAGCCCTCTCGTCACGTGAAGAGTCGGCCAACCTCTTGGTGAAATGCAAGTGTCTTTAGATAGGTATCATCGGAATAAGCGTTACAACTTACAACATTACTAATTTACTATTGCAAATACTGGTTCTAATGGCAATGTTCACAAAGGACCAATGACTGTCAAAGCGGTCATTGAGCAGGCATTGAGGGGTCATTGAGCAGAGCAGGCAGCTTTCATCTTCTTCTCTCATGTCAGAATGAATTAGGTACACAAGAATATGAACAAATTACCCTGATGAAAATATTAATCTGTCAGCATGTTACTGACGCGGCTAATTGCTCAGAATGCGTCGGAAAAGCACAGTTTACTACCGTCACTAGTTTAGGCTCTTTTATTGTACCCTAAAGACCTTTGTATACGGTACGGCTCGATTAAAGCACGGCTTATAAACAGCACCGTATAAAAAACGTGTCTGTTAACAAGCGTCCATAGTGATCTATACAACACTGATGAACTGTGCCTACACACTGTGTTTATACCACGCCGTAGAAAAAATATATCTGTCAACAAACTTCCTTAGAGATCTATACAACATTGATGACCGTGCCTACACACGGTGAATAAACCGTAGTTTTTCACGGCAAGAAAAACGTGTGTGTACAAAGGGCCGTATTAGCCCCACACCGGATCAGCAACGCCTCCACTCGAGCCGTTCACCATTCTTTATGTGAATTTACATACGCACACTTATAAGCACCGCCACGGGATCTGGATCAGCCGGTGTATTCTGTAAAACTCTCGCCTTAAGAACTCAGGTGAAGTGAGTTTGAAATTGTGATTCACCTGATGCCAGAAATTGACACTATTGATAGCTCAGATGATGCTGATCCGGTGCAGTGCTAATACGTGTGCTATGAACTTAAAGGGCTTTTTAATTAAGTTTTGATCAAACGTGACCTTACAGATGCCCTTGATAAATTGTTATACCTAGCTCTTTTAAATATAACACGAAAAATCACTTTTTGAACGTCAAAATTACATGAGAATAAATGCCCGCCCTTCACCAAAATAAAATATACGTAGGAAATCTTCACCTGTTTATTTTGTATAACGTCACATTTCAGTTGATTTGGTGCAAAAACGTGTATGTTACGTGTACCTAATTTTCCGTTTCATTGCTCAAGTTAAATAAATTAAGTCGACGGAAATCCTGAGGTTTATACGAAGTAAAAATAAATTCTTACGAGGTTAGTATTATTCAGACAATTTGTTATGTAAAGTACATTGTGTGTTTTTATTTAATCCTGGTGTAGACATTTTTAGATGGTTTTATAGTTTATTTGTACCTACTGCTTTGCCTGTGTATTGCTTATTTTACCTAACCTGTTATGAAAAGTCAAGAAAAAGATAATAGTAATTAAGCTACATTTGTATTACGAGTTTCGTGTGTCTTCGGTAATTATATCTTTGATATTGTTCGTCTGGTTTTCTAATCTCTATTGATGACTGCACAATCATAATTATGGTTTGTTTAAAAAAAAAACCTTTTAAGTGCGCGACACCCTAGCAAGGTCTTATAAATTTTATAAGTACACTAAGTTAGTAATTAATAAAATAACAAGGCTAAAAGGAGTTTGTAAGGAACGTTGCAGGTGTAGTTCTACAAAATGTTAAAAAATTAACCCGACAAACTTTAAGAGGTGCTTTAGACCATCGAACTGAACAACTTTTACTGGGACCAACTCTGAAATCAAGAAAAAAAAATCTGCTGTTTCATACATTTTGGTCAAGTAGGTATTGAACTTTTTTTCGTGATTTTAGAGTGAGTCCCATAGTGAAAGTTGTTTTATTCGATGGTCTAAAGCACCTCTTAAAGTTTGTCGGGTTAATCTTTTAACACCTTATATACATAGAGACGTGGACTGGAGACGATATGTCGATCGTCCGGCGGCATGATGGGTAGACGATAATGTTGGGGTTAAAACTTGGATGAGGCTGGCACAGGAGTGTGGAGATTGGCACATGAAAAAAGAGAGACCTATGCTCAGGAGTGGGTGAAGACGGGCTGTGGATGATGGTGATGATGATGATGATGGCGTTCTATAGTTTCTGCTTACCCCCACGGAAAAAAGGCGTGAGTTTATGTATGTATTAATCTTTTTTTAATATTCATCATTTTGATACGACACTTTGAGAGACATGATTGCTTTCACAAATCGACTGGTCTGGTCCTCTTCAGGAGTCTTTAGTAGGTTATTACTGTAATTAGTTGGGCGTTTCACTTCACTCCCTTGGCAACTGATTCGAAAGGAAAATAGTTTAGATTATTTTTTGCATTCAGCTGGATATGGTTTTTTACTTTAATATTGAAGTATCTAAATAAGATGATGTATAAGACTAATAAAATATAATAAAAGAGTCTCTTATCTGAAAACTTTTCAATAGTGTGAAAGAAATTATTATACCTTTTTATAAGAAATTGAACGTACTGTACAGTGAGAATCACGATGTGGGTACCTCCCTTGAAAGCACCTACGTTCGAACCCGTGATGACCGCATCTATCAGTTTTGTATTTTATTGTAATATTTTGTCAAACAGTTTATACGTAAACAACAATGCACAAAAAATACATGCAATATTTCAATAGCGATGGTAACAGTTTAGTTGGTCTGAAGGTTGAGGATGTGACATATGAATCAGCTGATTCAAGTTCAATTCTGGCAGTATGACATAATTAGGTTTTTGTTGTCGTCAAATTTTATTTTTCTCTAAGTCAGAATTATTTATGCAACTTTTTGTTTTATACATTGTTATAACCAGTAGGTTTATATTAAAATAAAAGAAATATAATTTATTTGAGTAAAATTTATTATAAATTGAAAAACTTAACTATATACCTAACTAATAGTATAGATAACTAACTGTAACTTTATAAAAGTTTGTATCGATTCACTGCAAAATAATCAACTTACAACAACTACTTATAATGGTTGACAATTTGCCTTTCAAACTAGTAGAATAAGAAAGAACTACAATCTTTGTTCTCAAGAAATTATCTATAATTTTTTTTTTTTTTAACACAAACACGTATCGTATGCAAAAGGTGAATCAAAACTAGACTCATCAGACGGTAACTTCATTATAGATTAGTAAAATGTATGCATAACTACCCTCAATTACCAAACTATGCAGTATGCATTCTCTGCGAGCTCATCTAAATCGATTAGACAGAGACAGAATAATAACGCTAAGTAGATTGTTAATTCATTGTATTACTAACTACCTAACTGGCTCAGTTTGTAAGAGCTCGCGGTAATCAATGGATAACCAATGATTCGATGGTTCGAATCTCGTCCAGCACATGAATACTTTTTGTGTTATTCTTAAGGATGTATGCGTTTGAATTGGACGTAGTTAAGCAGAAAGGACCTAATCCACATCAAGTCACTTTTGAGTAATGGGCGTTTGATGTTTCAGCTGTAATTGCTCTAAGAGGAACATTATTTTTTTTCAGAGTGTTTTTTTTTTATTCTAGTAGTCTAATATTGTAATTGTTAACGTAATATAAACATTATTTTTTTCAGTAGGTTTTGAGATATTAAGCAAAGTGTGGGTTGAGTCCTTACAAAGAAAAGCTATTTTTAAAGAAGTCGTAATAAATTTTAATTCCTCAGAAAAAACTCAAGCCACAAAATAATTTATTAAAAATAAAATAAAATATTTATTAAAAAATAATGTATTTAATCAGCTTTATTATGCTCTCTTTGACACAGAAAAAAATAAAATAAACTTAAAAACGGTACAGACATGGGCATAGAGAACTTCATTATTCTTCCTCCAAATCAAAATCCAATGTTGGTCCATATCCATCTACATCTTCGTTTATGTCCGTTCCTGTGAGGTTATTATAAAACGCGTCGCAATCTTCGGGTATCAAATTATACATAGATTTGAGATCTGCTAGCTTTGCTTCGGCAATAGCCTTTCCTTGAGGCCACAGGATTTCGAAATCTTCTTCTGAAAATTTGATCAAAACACCTTTGATCTTTTTCGATACATCTAAGGTTTGAATCTCTCCACTGTCTGATATCATGGTAATTAAGTAGGGATCATCTTTTTTTCAAAATAATTTGTTTTGTAATCAGCCAGTTAATTTTATTTTTATTTATACATATTTTACGATTTATAACTTTCTTCTCAATTTTCTTACTGCTTAAAAAATCTTGACTTTTCATTCTAGTTACGCGAAGAGGGTTTTTCTTTTTAGCGATTTTCATGATATTTATATATTCTTCTGCCGTATAAACTCTTTCATGATTCTTTAGCTCACATTCTATTTTACTAAAGTCTGTGTCGTTAGGGAGAAAAGAATCTCCAGACTCTAAATATTTAAACGTGATTGTTTTTAGGCTCGAATGTCTATTCAGTACAGTTTTCAACATTAGCACTATTTTAATGTTTCTATTTTGTCCCCCACAGGAATCGCTCCAAAGAACTAAGTTTTCTACACCATCCCTCAGATGGTTTTTAATGAAACTAATTAGACAAGACCCAACTTCTTGGGCTCCTCTTCCGGCTTCTCCTTCAACCCAGATATTACATCTACCTTGATCGCTAGAGCCAACGTGGATCCCAGCATTATAAACCCATAGCTGACGTTTATAAAACACAATGTTAGTCAGTATACGGGGTAGAGGTAGCGTTTTTTCTAGATCGTAGGCAATACATTCCAATTTTGGATCTATTTTTGCCCGCGCCAAGTCTTCAGACATTTTATTACGGAGTTCTTCCGCTCGTATTTGATGTGTATCTCGTTTCTTGATTAATAAATCTTTTTCTTCTGGCACATGACATTTATTTATTTCGAGAGCCAGTGAATCGCATGTTTTACACGTATCTTTAAAATATATTAATTGTTTAAGTCGTTTCAGTGATTTTCAAGATTAAATTGTTAGGCAAAATTTAATTCTCAGAAAGGACCCAAACTGTTTGAGTTTTATCTGATAAATTATCTTTAAGAATACGTACATAGAAATTGCATTACTCAGAAACAATTCAAGCAGGTTGGGTTCGTTCAGCAAATTTTTTTTTCGTGCTCTTCATACATGTGGGATGAGTCGGGGTAGTAAAAAAAATAGTTTCTATATACATTTCGAAAATAAAGTCTTCACTGTATGATAGATTCGACCCTCAGAAGTATGATTTCATACTTAACTCAATTCCGACCAAACAGTGGATTAGGTCCTTTCAGCTTAACTACGTCCAATTGCAAAGTTGTAGCAAAGTTAATTTTAATACAACTGGGGTACCCAATTGATGCAGCCCACTGTACATTGACGTGTTGTCAGTTTGTTGAAAACAGTTGAACGTCTCAAGCATCCTTATCGAAATCTTTGCTACAATTATCCAAAATTATAATTTTCTATAATATTATTTTTAAGTAGAATAATACTTAAGGCCTTTCAATTCCACTAGGATAATGATCCAAGAAAAAAAGTTAGCACTAATCCCACAGAAACCCATCAATAATATAAAAGAAGTCTTTTAGAACAACATTTTCGCATCTCAATTGTTTGACTGTCAACGTATTCCAACTAAAACTAAAAGTGTTCTACAAACTTTAGAAATCTCATAGCGAAAGCTTGCACAGTATTTGTGTGTGCCTCGGTATTCTTTTGTGGAGTGGAGACGAGTGTAGAAATAGTCTTGGGCTCACAATGCGACGCGAATAACCATTCACATACAAACTCTTGGGCATGTGACGACACAAGTGTTTACTTTTGTCAACTTTTTAAATGTATCGTCGTATGCAGATGTGTTTGAATAACGTTTTAAAATATTTATATAAAACTGTTACGTAGGCAATTCAAAAACCTGTAGTCAAATTATTGTCTTTTTCATGCCGAGACTAAGGCCTATTTCTGGACCAGTATAAAATGACAAGAAAGAAAAATAAGGCTATAGGCGTATAGGCGTAACATTTACACAGCTATGTTGGAGTCGGCTTCCATCTAACCAGTTGTAACTGATTACCAGTATTTATCTTGGAGTGACTGCCTCCAACACAGTGACTATGTAACACAGTACCCTTTGATAAGACTGGTTGTCAGACTTTCAGTGTCAATAATTTGCGTAGTAACAGTGTCTTCTAGCGTGAATGTTTGATTGTCAAATCCTACTATCCTTCCTACTAATATTATAAATGCGAAAGTTTGTGAGGATGGATGGATGGATGTTTGTTACTCTTTCACGCAAAAACTACTGAACGGATTTTGATGAAACATTACAGTAATATAGCTTATACATCAGAATAACACATAGGATACTTTACATCCCGATATTCACACGGGATCGACACTTATGCGGGTGAAACCGCGGAGCGCTGTTAGTCAACAAATAATTGTCAAAACCATAATTAGCCTGTAATATTCTCTTTGTTGAGACGCAGACCTCCTCTCTTCGAGAGGGAGTGAGCTATAAGATCTACCTCGCGGGTCCAGTGCGGGTTAGAAGATGTCACGTGTCTTCGAATTTTTGGTTCTATAACATGTCGATTTTGTCATTCACCGTTTTGAGAACAGTGATGAAGTTATTGACACAAATTAAAGCGCCTACCTGGCTTCGATCTCATGACCTACAAGTCGTAAGTCGGGGCATTTACCATTGGGCCACCACTACCCTAAATTGAAACACGCACAATTTAAACACCGTCTCACATCAATTTAAAAGTCCAATCAACCTTTCACTCAATATTTCTCAGCTGTTTTCCTTTACAATCGAATCATAAGATAAATTAGCCGTGAAACAAAAGCCGTTTTTCTTCCGCGTTTAATCGAATTATGCATAAAAGGTAAGGTAAATATTTGGAGTTTTGTAAAGGATCTAAATTTGGCAGACGGAAGTAATTGTTCAGGCTAGAGTAAACAATGATGGAAGGAGATACGGTTTAATAACAATGGACGAATGATTTGTTTATTTTAATGAATTATTTTTTTACTTTTTCGTGGTTTTTTCGTTTGTTTTTTTTTTTTTTACCAGCTTTGAAGCTTCGTGCAGAGATAGTTAACTTTCGTTTTACGTTTGGACTTATGGCCGATTTCGATATTTTACTGTCTAGTATAATTATCACCTTAACACTTTTCTTCTTGCCTGTACAGTCCGCCACACAGGTTGTTCAGTCGCACAAAGCGTTCGTCTACACGGTCCGTCAGAATCTGCGCGGCGTACAGTCACCAACAAATACACCGAAGAGTTTGCAGCGAAAGTTTTTTGCGACTTTCAGCGGTATTGAAACTCATTTTACAGATGCAAAATATTTTATTTCCAACGGAATAGGATTATCGTACTTGAGATTTGTATTTTGTGAAAATACTGTTAGCTACATGTTTTGTGAGAAATATGAGTAGTTGTGAGATTTTGAAATATGATTTTTAGTTGGTATTCGTGCTTTAGAACACGAGGGGCCCGTGGCTAAATAATAACAGCTGCACAGGTCGATCGATCAGGTTAAGCTACGCTTGCCGCAGTTGGTCTGTAGATGGGTGACCATCTTTACATACCGAGATCCCTCCGTGCCTCGGAACCTTAAGCCGTTGGTCCCGGCTGTCGTTCGTGGATCTTTGAAAGTCATTACTGGTAGTCAGAACCCCGAAAGTCTGACAACCAGCCTTACTAAGGGGTATCGTATTAAATCTAAATAAAAAATCAAAATCAAAAGTCATTTATTCAAACTAGGCTGAGAATCAGCACTTTCCGAACGTCAATTACAAAAGACAGTCCATTACCCAGTTACTGGGTTGTGGAGGTCAGATAGGCAGTCGCTCTGTATAAAACACTGGTATTCAGCTGTATCCGGTTAGACTGGAAGCCGACTCCAACATAGTTGGGAAAAGGCTAGGCAGATGATGATTCGTGCTTTAGATTGTAAGAAATCAAATATTGATAACTATTTATCAATATTGGATTTCTTACGATTAACATGCGATTTATTTATTTATATAGGTATACTTTATTGTACACCAGAAAATACATAACAAAAAAAAACTATTATTACTACATAACATACAATGGGCTGCCTTATCGCTTATGCGTTCGCATGTTAAATCCGTGATCGACGTGTGCATTCTATGACATTTGGCTAAAGTGTAGCTCAGTGAAAGACATTTTTTTTTATCAATCAATAGTCTTTTTTTGTAAACATAGGTTACAACAGTGTGCAAGATGATATAATTGTAATATTATAGTTTCTCTATGTATTGCCATTTGACATACAAATATATATTTTTCAGACACCGATTAAGTAAATTTATTTTATGGCAGATAATAACTCAGTAGTATCAATGTCATTAAAAATAATAATTTAATAAAATGCAATAGCCAATGTCAGGTAATAACAATATTTAACAAAGTTGATCAATACTTTCAGAGATTATCTCTTAGAGATATAATTAGAAACAAACAATTTGACCTGTTTATAATATTAATTTAGAAAGGTTATTAAGATCATCATCATTATCAAGTGTCGCTTACAACACGGGAAAAGCGCTGATGTCAGAAATACAGACTGATATTTTATATCTGTTCAGACACAGATGTCCAATATCTGAAGGCAATTCTCGTAATTTAAAACGTTGAAAATCTAGTCGCAGTCTCATCTCGACGACAAGCAAATGTCAAAAACTTGTCAAAATGTAGGGAAATTAAAAGTATTTTTGACAGATTGAAACTGAGATTTATAATTACGAGAATTGCCCCTCTGATCATAGAATAAAATGAATTATAGTGTATCGCCATATTATTTAAATGTTTGATATTTTTGAACAAATAAATTAAAGTCAACAAGTATAAGCCAATATTCAAAAGAGTGTGAGCTTTTTTTTTTTAACGCGGAGAAATGCTCATGCATTTTGCACTACCACGGGGAGATAGTGCAATTATGTGGCACTCTAACCCACTAAAACTCCACGGTGTCCTCCTCTGCCGCAACACGGGCACGCGTTAGCACTCATCGGTGAACCCGCCGCAAAAGAGTGAGAGCTGATGTAGAAATACGACACGGAAATCTCAATGACAAATAAGTATTGAAACGAGAGACGGAGAATCTTGGCGAATCAAGGGATGTATACTTAGTTAGCGTGGTAGTTGAAATAGTATACTCGTATTTGATCAAACGTTAAAGCCGAGAGGAACTTGTTGCTAAATAATAATAGCCGCACGGCTCCATCGAAGGTAAGCTATGCTTGCTGAGTTTGATTCGTAGACGGGTGACCATTTATTACATATCGAGAACCCTCCGTGCCACGGAAAGCTGGTTAAGCCGTTGGTTCCTGAATGACAGCCTCATTCGTAGATCTTTAATAGTCATTATGGGTAGTCATAAGCCCAAAAGTCTGACAACCAGTCTTACCAAGGGTATCCAGCAGTGCAATTCTGTAAAAATCTTACCGTGAAAACTAAGGTGAAGTGAGCTGTCATTCCACCTGATGTTAAGGATTGCCTCCATTGATAGTTCACTTCACGCTCACTTCACCTATGTTATCACGGTGAGATTTTTACAGAATCGAATGGTTGTATCTGGTAGGTAGTCACTCCACGTAAAATGCTGGTATTCAGCTGCATCCGTTTAGACTTGAAGCCAATCCCAACATAGTTGGGAAAAAATAGGCGGATTGAGCAAATGTTTATGCCAACCGTCCACGATGCTATTCAAAAGTAACGTGTTCCAAATTCAAGTGACCGATGACTAGCCAGAATGCCACAGCAGTAGTATTTAAAGGTGATGCGTACCAATCACAAGCTGGTTAATAACGCCTTAGTAAGTCACGTCGATATTCCAGCTTCTCTCATTGGTGATTTCATGCAGAACTGCATGGACCTTTTTATCGCAGCCGTAAGGCACACATTGCAGTTATAACTAAGGTTTTTTGTGCAACTGCGATACCTATAGTAGTATAGACCACTATGATGGATATCAGTTAACCCCGGGAAGTCCGTTTGCTTGGATGCTATCCCGCAACACACAAAAAGTGTGTTCCATTCAACCTATAACCCGTCAGCCTTTAAAGAAAGTGTACAGACATCTTCTGGGCATGCTTGTTCCATCGTAGACCTCATCCACTGCTTTCCAACAAACGAGATCGAGGTCCAAGATATCTTAAATATTTACACAGTGTAGAGCGAAAAACGTCATCATCATCATCATCATCAGCCGAAAGACGTCCACTGTTTAACAAAGGCTTCCCTCTTAGACCACCACTCCGAACGACAATCCGCCACTTGCATCCATCGGTTGCCCGCGACTCTCTCAATGTCGTCGGTCCACCTAGTGGGAGGCCTGCCTACGCTGCGTCTTCCGATTCGTGGTCGCCACGAAAAACGTATTGGTCCCCAAACAACAAACACCACTTCGAAACCTTAAAGATTCTCACAAAACTTCCCCCAGTATCACCCTTAGGTACGTTAGATACGGGGAATTAAACCGAGGTTTCGATAACCAGCCCATTAACCATCTAGGGACCGACGTTTAATTTGTATTGTTTGGAAGTGCCAACCCTAGTCGCAGCCGCAGGGCCATACATTAAATAACGAGAGATAGGTACATTTATATGTATATATTGTACCCCCAAGAGCTGGAAGGTTTCTTCTAAGTAATGAAGTTCGCGACTCCGTGTTAAGGAGAGGCTTGTTGATTTTGTTCGTGGTAAGTAATGTTATTAGTTTTATGTTTAGTGTGGAGCTTTAGACGCTTATTAGGGCGTGTAGAACGTTTTGTTTATGGCACAGGCAAGGTCTACGGAAAATGTAACTTAACTGAAAATCTTACTCGGTTGTATCGATCCTAAAACACAGCAGGTATTTAAACTAAATGAATGCATTGTTTGTAATAAGTTACAAAATTTTATTGAGTTAGTAATAAGTCAGGATAAGAGTTTAGGTATTATTTACACTATCGCAATAGATTTCCCTGCAATGGTAGAAGTAAGTTGGAAAATAAATAAAAATTTCATAAAACTGGAATGGAAATGAATTTATCTTTAAATGAAATACAGAATGTAACGTTAACTTTCAGTCAATTTCGACGTGATAAAATTATATTTTGTTTAAATACCTAAAACATTTTTTTTATTATAGTTTTATTTTAAGTACTTATAAACTAGTTGCATTTTCATGCATTGCATCTTCTTTATTATTTTTAATGTTTTTTTATAGGTTAAAAATTAAGCAGCTTTCCCTAACCCAATGTTAGGAAAGTTGCTTAATTTTTTGTCAGTGTTAAATAAAAACCAGCTATTAAAATATTGCAATTTAAACAGTTATTTTTTACAGTTGAATTGTTTAACAAAGTGACACACTACGTCTATTAGCTGTGTTATACTTATAAGCCTACGGTTACAATATGTGAGCACCTGTATTTACTAAATAAATAATATAACCGTCTTTGCTACATTTTTAATTTTTTGTATCTATTGTAGCGTAGTAACTTTCTACCAAATATATCGTCTTCACATGTAACTAAATAATTAAAGTATACAAAATATTATAAAACAACTTTTTTTAAGTTTCTTGCCCATTCTTCTCCGTACGAAACTAGGTACCTTTTGGAAGAGCCAACTAGAATCAATTCCATTTTCTTGTAATTTTTTACATTCGATAGTGTCTATTAGGTGCCTAATTGATATAATAAATTATTTGAATTTGGTTTTGACTTTCCATACTGCAACTGTCAAAAAATGAAACTTGTGATTTGACTATACGGATAATATTTAAGTTAATAGACAATGAGCTTAACCTCTGAGTTAATTTATCCGTATAGTCCGATGGGACGACAATCCGATACGACCGGAGAGAGATCAGGCGCAGGACCAATGGCCTAAAGTGCTTTCCGAGGCACGGGGGTATCACGCCGCCAACTTCCAAACTCGGGGCTGTTACTAAGAAAATCCTAATGGAGAAACTCAATAACACTGTGCCCGACCCGGGAATCGAATCAAGGACCCCCACGCTCAGCAGTCGCGCTTGCGACCACGGGACCAAGATTTAAATATTGCAGCAGTGAATGCAGCACTTAAGCATTCAATTATTAAAAATATAAATTAACAAGCCAAGTGCCCGAGGGCATTTACTATCGGCAAAAATTACAAAATTCCGTACAAACTTTCATCCCCTATTTAATTAACCCTGTAACGGGATAAATTTTCGAAATTCCTTTTTCAATGCTGTCCTTTATTAAACAGCGGGTATCAGAAATCTGTGGTTATATTAAAGGGTGTGGTTATATTAAAAATCATCAAACTGTACAAAACTTCAATACCCATTCGACCCAAATATATGTGGGACGGCTGATTATTCTTTCGCGATTACGATGTTGATTCCATTAATAAAGTTGTTCAGCTTGGTGGTTTGAACCACACCTTTTTGATACAGGCTGTATAAGGAACTTTGTCTCAAACTTCATGCTTCTAGACTCAGCGGTTTAGGCTGTGCGTTATTGAATTTTGAACAAAATGAATTGTAACACACAATCGAATACAAAATGCAACCCGAATATTCACTGAAATTCAATGTGATGATGAAAAAACAAAAAAATAATCATACGAGTATACACTCGCTTGTCCTCTACGCAGTTCGCTACGCTAAGAGTCAAGCTACGACGTAGCTCACACTGTGCTACGATCTCGTAGCACACGTGCATTCTGAGTGTGATAGCTTTCTTAACATAAATTCAAGTTCATTATTAGTCTGAAGTATCTGAACCTTAATTTTAGGGCGTTTACAGACTAAAATGTATGTGCCCTTCTGCAGTTTATGCCTACGCCTAATCAAAGAAGGCGTGAGTTTATGTATGTATGTGTTGATGCTACTCATTTTACACATTACGCGCGCTGTAATTTCTCTAAGCTGATCCTCTCTTTTTTTTCTATCCTTCTAAATATAAAAAGCAAATATAAAACCTCTATAGTACCTAGAGGAAAGGATGGGGATTGAAACGCGTTCGCCTTAACCGTCCTGCCTAATTGTGTGGCTTTCTTTAACTTGGTCGAGGCAAGGGTGAGAACTTGGCGGTACTACACAATTACTTACAGCTGACGATACGTACATATATGCTAGTACTAATTATTTATTTATTTATGTAGTAGAATCTGTTCATCTTTGATTTATTTGAGCTATTTCTAGTTCCTGTTTTTTTTTTTCATGTTTAATCGCTCTTGGATGATTTACAAATTTACATGTAATTTTAAATGTGGCAAACGTGGCCAGAGATCGCACAAGACAGAGAGATTCAGAAGAAGAAAGGGGATACCCTTGACCAGCAGTAGGACATGAGATAGGCTTGAAAAAAAAAAAAACTAAGTGACTGATAAGAAGAGAGAATATATTATATATATTACGACCTGACCCCACAAAAGTCGTTTTGCAAAAAAAAAAAGTAGATAGTAGCCGATTCTCAGACTTACCCGATATGCACACAAAATTTCATACAAATCGGTCCAACCGTTTCGTAGGAGTACGGTAACTAACACTGTGACACGAGAATTTTATATATTAGATTATATTTATTATATACCATATATTTTTTGACGCTATGATTGGATTTCAAAAAGCGTTTATGACTTGGCTTAGCTCTGTAGGCGTTAGCGGCAATGTCCGTAGAAGCCATGATTTTGAATCAAAACTGTGGAATTGTGGATCCTTGCCCAAATTACCCCAAACACCTTATGTTTTTGTATTATGCTGTTTACCATCCATTAATAAATTTAAAAAAAATATATACTTAGGCCACGGCTCTTTTCACATAGATCATGAACATGTTGGCTTCTTTTTGTTTTATTTTATTTGAACTCTTATCTCTTGTTTATTATAATCTGGCACCCGCAAACTATAAGGTCGCCATTATAATTTTGTTAAATTCGGACTCCTGTGCCAGAAGATACAAGCGACGCTTAGTTTGTGGCTCTCCGAATATGTCACATATTGTATTTCTACATTTTAATTAATAAACATTGTTACTATTACTATTATTTAAAATTAATATTGCAAAAGTACGATCATTTGGCTGTAGTGATCACTACTTAAGGATTGTATTTTTGATAAAAATCAGAGAAGCAATCGTGGCAAGAGGGCAAGCGGAATTATCCAACGTTTTGCTAAAAATTATAAATTGCGATCGGCAAGCGTTTTTTTGTCAAAGCTTTTTTTATTTTTATTGCTGATTGGCCCACTCTTGACCTCGATCACGCCTGATGGAAAGCGACAGATGAGGTCTATGATGGAACGATCGTGCCTAGAAGATGCCTAAGGCACTGAAACTCCCACGCATTGACGAAACACAGCAGGCTCCCTGACGCCGGACTCCGGTGGGAGGGTGGTCGCAAACCAGGCGGGCGTTAGCCCTACCACCGCAAGGGAAGAATTGGCCAATCAAATAAGGTGTTGGGTGTGATTTTCCAGGATGCGCCGAACGCTCGGTTCAGTTGAGTAACTGACGAACAAACTGCGCTACACGAGGAGGCTTCTTCATTCATAAACAATGCATGTGTTTACAATATAGTTCACATGTCTACTTCGTAATGAATATGTTATACCCAACACTCTGTACACTTTGTTACTGTAAAAGGAAAGTTTTGTTTGTTTATGTATTATGGGTTGACACTAAGCCGGCTTATCCGATTAATAGGAAATTCTGTTCAAACTTTGACAAAAATTTCATAGGATACATACACATGTATAATAATATTACACACGTATGACACACCTGCATACAAAGTTGTTATATAGCGGATTTGATTCTGTTGAGATTAGAAGAAAAATTCGAGCGTATAAGTAATATTGTTTCCCGGAAAACAATACAAGGCCTTCTAAGATAACTCTCGGTTTTCTATTTACAAATACTTGAAATAAAAAACATCACAAAAACAATACAATGGTCCGCGGTTATCGATATAAGAAAAAAAACATGGTGTGGTCTATGGTATGCATGTTATATAGTGCTTGTCAGAGTGCATAAGTACCTATAGCATAATCAGCCTATAATGTTCCCAATGCTGGGACACAGGCCTCCTCTCTTCAAGAGGGAATAGGCTGTAATCTACCACGCGACCTTTTTTTTTTGAGGGTGGGAAATCATCAAATGACCCCTCCCGCTCTGGGTGGAGCAGAAGGGAGTGTCAGACTCTTACTGACTAAATCCCACCCGTGTTCCTTCCTTAGCCCTTTGTATTCCGGGGTAGCGGTAACCCTTTCGGACAATCCCTTCCTTAACCACGCGACCCTGTGCGGGTTGGTAGATGTCACGTCTTCGATTGTTTTATTCTAGTGTAGCAGTATTTACAACGCTACATGCGAAAAATGCGTCATACTGACGTCACGCAAAATCCTGCATCTCGCAAGCAGAGTTTTTTTTTCCACGCAATTAGCATATATACAACGGCCCGACATGAATCATTGGGCAGTTGCCCGGCAGACACGACAGTTGTCTGGTCGGAGGATCCTCCCTTTTCTATGGAGGTCGAGTGAACTTTACACCCTGTTCTTCACACCTCTATGACATGCCGGTTTTCTCACGATGTTTTCTTTCACTGTTTCGAGAGAAAAGCGAAAGATACTAAGTAAAGCGTCTACTTGGATTCAAACCCACGACCTAAATCGTAAGTTGGGGACGATAGCACTGGGATACCATTGCTTTTCGGTCACCACTGTTCTTCCAGAGTAACTATTGTCTAACTAGTCCTATGCACGCCCACTTGTTGAACGCGACCATAGTTGCTACGATCAGTAGTCACAAGAGCGGTCGCCAACTGAGCTGACTGCCTTAATATCTATGTTATGTCTAAAGTCTATTCAAATTGGTTTCCGAATAATATAATTTCCACTTAAACGAATATTAAATTTATAATGAAGTGTAAATTAAGCTGATTTTAAAATTACTGACTAAAAGTATAAACATGTCTAAAATTGTAGCGCAAAAAGAAAGAAAGAAAAGAAAGAAAAAAAGTTTATTTGGACACAGTTCGTGAAGCACAAAACACAAAGACTAAATAAAAAATAATGTTGCAAACAACAATTGTGTGTGCCTCACGGCTGCGCCAAAAAGGTTCATTTCAGCAAACTGAACTTTATGTGTGTGTTTTAAAGTTGATTTTCCAAATAAACATCTTTGTTTCCATATTTGGAAACTCAATCGCAAACGCAGTTTATACAGCGTTATTATTTGACATTATTGTATTCGATACACACAAATACACATATGATGAAACGATGGATGAACTGTGTGAATGATGATATGGTAAGAAAAGAGGTGCTTACCGAAATGAAGACTAATAAAGAAGTATGGAAGAAAAATACATGTTGCGCCGACCGCAAATAAATTGGGATAAGGGCAAGAAAATGATGATGAATGTTGATGACACACATATCGTCTATTCAAACTTATGTTTCAAATTAATAATATTTCAAGTTAAACAAATATAAACTTTATTTAAATGGTAATTAATTTGATTTCAGTGTTTCTAGCACTATTGAAAATATTTGAAGTTGTAGCGTAAACTGAACTTTATTGTGTAGGATTTAGAATTATTTTTCCATAGACTCACATGTGTTTACATTTTTGACAAATAATTCGCGAATGCAGATTACATACACATGAGTAATTTTTTCTGTGAAGTAAATCTATCTGAATGTATCTTACATGGTACTTTTATATAGACAAAAGATAAAGACACGCCTGACTTTCATCACGATCATAAAGACCAACAAGTTCTTTTAATTACCTTTTAACCTTCCCTTTCATGGAGAATTCACCACATTTAAAACAGACCCCAAAAGCCTCTAACTAAATTCATTTCCTGGTTCCTAAAATACCGCAGGAATTCTCACTCCCAGATCTTTTAGCATAAAATACGATTCACATTTAGCGTTTCCATTTTAAAAGAAGCCATTTAATTCAATTGTCCGTAAGTGTATTGAGGACTCCTATTAATAATTCATGTGGTTCCACTGAAGGGATTTCACGTTTAAAAGCTGGGCTGGGATAAACTTTTATCTTTTATTCTTTATCTTTTACCTTTGATTAAGTTAAGCGCCATCCCCAGGGGCGAGAGAATCGCGGCGATAGTCTCGCCGTGCCATTAAATTATCAACGCGATGATATCGCCATGTGGAGATTGATTCATAGAGTTTCTGTTAATTTTGATGGCACGACGATAACATCGCCGCGATTCTCTCGCTCGTGGAGACGGCTCCTTAGTGGTTAAAGGGATTGTGGAAAGAAACGATGTGTCATTGCCAATCAGAGGATGTAAGTGCTTATACACATGAGCGACACGCGTCAAGGGCAGAGGCAGCAGGCTAGTTTCCACTATCGATAAATTGAAAATCTAATTAGTCCGACAGTTAGATTATCAAAAAATATTTGACACGTATTTTTTCTTTTGTTACGTAAACCAAAATTGACGAAGATACGACGCTTTTAAAATTCTCAATACGTCCCACCATAGGTAGTATAATTTTTAGTGAGTTCTGACGTCACGAGCCCCTACTCCCGAGTTTTATCTTTGTCAATAATCATTGTTTTCATCATCATCATTTGTCATCAATCAAAAAATACGTGTCCATTATTTTCCAATACTCTAACTGACGGACTTAATAGATTTTCAATTTATTGATGGTGGAAACTGGCCTATGCAGCTGCCAACGCGTGTCGTGACAACATGCTATACATGAGCAAGTACACGAGCGGCATTTGCTCGGATCGTGTGTACGCACATTAATATTTCAAATGCATTATTGTTTTCTCAGTCCGAAAGATTTTTCAACCGAATTTTTATGATGATATTCGTATAACAAGTCGACATGGTCTTATTGACTTTGGAAATCTGACAACAGCTGATCCTTAGGATTTTATTTCCTAGTTAGTGTCTAGGTAAAATCACTCTGTTATATGTACAGACGTCAGCCCATTAAGCTACTACAATCTGTCAAATGTATTTAATAGATTTTCAACTTTATCGCTAAAGCATAAGGTTCAAAGTTGATTGGGAAAATTTGACGATGGCCCCGATTCTGTTGTTCACAAACTAAATTAAATTTAAGTTCAGTGTATCTTTTTCTTTATATTACATTATGAAAAGGACAGAAGATAAATATTAGTTTAGTCCTGTCAAATTATATAATCCATAGACAAGTTTACAACACATTAAAAAGTGATTTCATTAAAATTTACTGACTTTATGTAGTAAGAAGAAATGTTTGTAGAACATTACAAGACAAAAAGTAACGTTTAATGATTGAACATAACAGTTACTGAAAAAAACGTTAAAGTTAAAACGTTAAAGTTTACTGTCATGACGGTAACTTTTTGCCTGAAGCTTTAACTGTTTTGCGGATCAGTAAAAATATACTGTTTTAAAAGTTGGGCTCTTGAGAAAATGTTTAAAGCAGCCCAGCGGCCCAAGTCTGCTATTTTTAAAAATTCGTCATTCCAACACGATCCCATTGTCATTTTGCTGAAAATTTGTAATCTGCTAAATTCATAATGGTCGATCATTGGTCGGTCAATGGTCTGAGAAAAACTACTACTAAACATACTAGATTTCATTTAATATTTTTTTTTACATATACTATTTGTTTCAAATTGCAAACACTAACACGTATGTTAGTGTTTGCAATCTGAAACAAATAGTTCGTAAATAGCAATAAACATTACATTTATTCATTTGTTATTATGTACGAGATTACCATTTTATGCCATTTCTTTCAATGGAGTGTCAGTGGTTGACCATTGGAAAGTCATAATGACGCCATTATATTAGGATATTACCAAACTTGTCAAAATCAACAATTATGAAATCAATGATAGACCATTTTGACACTATTGTAATAGCAGACTTGAGGCCCTGATCAATGTTTTTTCATTTTTATTTACTGCTTATTTCTTTCAGTGTACCTACTAGTAATTTAATATAAGAAATTTATCCAGTAGCAATATCGACGCGCGAACTGAAGCCTTGAATTCAGCATATTATGATTCTAAACTCTCAAGCAAGGAAAAATATTCATCGGTTATCAAAAAAAATCTGCTGTTTCATAGGAAAGTGAACCTGCGTGGTCAAAATGTATAGCAGAGCAATTTTTTTTTTTATAACTGACGACAAACAACG
This sequence comes from Globia sparganii, assembly GCA_949316385.1. NCBI lineage: Eukaryota > Metazoa > Arthropoda > Insecta > Lepidoptera > Noctuidae > Globia > Globia sparganii. The sequence continues at coordinate 8,040,532 of OX438675.1, read as the reverse complement.
CGTGTCTACCGCAAACTAGACGTCATGTTTACCGCATAAAAACGTATTTTCTTTCTTTCTTTTCTAAAATCAAGAAACTATAAACTTTGAAAACCTAAAAATAATATTCTGCCTACCAAAAATTATGATCGAATCTCTTACAAAAAATCTACTAACGGGTCCCGAAGCATTTTTCTCCGTCTCGGAAACTTCCGCAGTTCTCTCAAAAAGAGATCCTTATCCCAAACGATAATGATTCAAGAAGCTCACCCATTGGAGCGATATTTTGTCCAAATAAAAAAATATTATTTGAACTCGCCTCGTTACTAGTTTTGAAGTTGGACGGTTCAGGGCTTTATAGCACTTTGTTATTCTGTTTTCTGTTTCTGTTTTTGTACCCATCTGCGATGCTGCGTTTGGATTAGTCAGTTTGTTTGCGGGTAAGTGCATATTTTTAGTGGCTTTTACGTCGCAGGGACCTATATCTACTATGGAAGGGTCGCGGTCGTGTAGAAAATGTGCTGGATTCATTACGATATTTCATAAACCATAACAGCCAACCACTGCGAACAAAAAAAAAAACTTCGAAAAAAATATAACTTGTTACAGAATAGCTGTTATTCTGTAACAAGTAATTTTTTTTTTCGAAAATTGTAGGATTTTTTAAATATTTTTTATTAATAATGGGTACAGTCAACAGCAAAAGTAGATGATGAAAATCAGAAATTCAAAACTAATGAATGGAGTTCGCATCAGAACTGTGTGGCGTCGAATTGATTCAAAAGTATGTGATTGTAAGTTATACCAAACATTTACTACTTCGACGCCACACAGTTCTGACGCGAACTCCTTTCATTAGTATTAAATTTCTGATTTTAATCATCTACTTTTGCTGTTGACTGTACTATAGGTTAGTTATGATACGGCGCTGAATGAACTCACAATGGATTTTTTTTATAAAACTGCAGAAAGTAGATAATTGTAGATATTGTAGCGAAAATAAAAAAAAAACAATTCACTGCATTAAATAAAAACGTATATTTTTTTTAGGTAAACCAATGTTGAAATAAAAAATGTATAAAAAAATCTAAATACAGAACACAGTTATTATACATATTGCTGCTGTAAAAATATTAGGAAAAACATGAAATCAGGAGAGTTAGGATACAATTTTATAACGAATCGACTCTATAGCAATCGGTTTTTAGGCTCGTTAGAACTAATTTGCAGAGATATTATAAGGAATTCAATATAAAATACATTAGCTAAGTTGTCCTGAGATAAAAAAGGGCAGGAAACTTAAGTGTTAAAAATAATTGTTTTAGATCGTAGTTTCCTGGACTCAGACGAAGGTGGTCACGAAGTTCATCAGCCAGCAACGTAGAATAACGTCGCGCGGTACTACGAAGTACAGAATAACTCAGCAGCTAGGTTGATGAGTGCAACAACTTGTAACTCGCAAGCCTGTTAGATGATCCGGTATCCGGGGAAAAAGACAAAGTGCCCTTTTTGGCCGATACCTACGACAAAATAACCTAAGTTGTCAGACCTGAGAAAAATTCGTTGAGGAGAAGAAGGCCGGGGATTAGAAGAAATACATACCAGGTTTGGAGAATTCGTTAAACCAGAGGGGCAATTCTCGTACCTAATTTTAAGAACGTTCACAGTCTGATCTCAGTCTCAATCTGTCAAAAATTCCTCTAATTTCCCTACATTTTTGACAAGTTTTTGACATTGGTTGTCACCAAGATGAGATTGAGATTAGATTTTGAACGTTTTTAATTACGAGAATTGATCTTCAGAAAATGTGGTCAGCTTATGATACTAAGCTCAACATTAAGACTAACCATTCCACTCTTGCGGGAATCAATGCATGCAATTTGGGAACATATTACCAGGAATATTAAAACTATATCAGGTGAAACCAGGTCAACAAATATCAAGTAACTCAAGAAAATTTTCTATAGGTATATATATCAAATATGACATCTTAATATGTCAAAACTACGAATTCCGTTTTAAAAATAATAATAAACAGTCATTATTTGAAAAAGGGTGAGGTTAAGAGGTGAGGCTAAGAGGTGAGGTTTTAACCGCAGAGGTAACGCTGCAATATGTAGTAATATATCAAGACCTCCAATTTCAGCAATCATAGTCACCAATTTTCTTCTTATACAGAGTTGATACGACAGAGGGGCATTAAATTACACTACGTATACTATACGTGTTTAGTATTAATTCGATACGGTATAAAAATAAAAAGCGCCATAAATGAGATTTTTTTGTTTCAAACAAACTAAATAGCTTACAAATCAGAGTAAAACGCAACCACCCTTTGTAAATAAAGGAGAAACCCAAACTTCATAAAAACTTGGACCTTGTATAACTATACAAAGTGGCAACGTCCAACGTCGCGCGCGGGCAGTAACTCGAAACACACTGTGGATTTTCCAAACTGCAGTACCGGAGATTTTGCCGATTCCAGATCGGTCTGAGTAAAAGTACTCTTATCGGTCCATATTAAATTAGTTAAGAAATGACGGTCTTCGGATGTTTTATTTAGTAGCCATTGGCAGTAACTGTTGCTGATCGGCAAGTCTCTCGATAAAAAAGTTTGCACCTTCCGATATTTAGAAGGTTTGCGTTTTTTACGTTTTAGAACCTTGTGGATAGTCCTATGGCAACATCTAAACTGCCGGGCGGCTCTGTGGAGGCTCGTCGGGCTGCGGGAAAAATTGTCTAAAATTCTTTCGTCCCAAGCAGCGGGCATTTGCCGCGGTGGCACTCCCTCCTGTTACAGCACTATACGTTTATTGACCCGTAATCTTTGTACTGCCAACTGTATGGTTCGGGCATTCCTAGGGCAATTGCGGCTATCACCATACCTTTCTCTGTAAGTTCGTAGAGCTAACGTTGCGTTTCCACGGCATTCGCCGTAGATTAAAATCATGTCAGTGTATTCTGACGCCGTGTCAGTTACACGAGGTATTTTTGAACACTTTAATTATACACACACACAACCAAAGTTTAACTATCACAATAAAAACAGTCAATTTAAAAAAAAAAACACTAACAGTAAATAATAATAATCCCAAGTTACGTGTCCTGTCACAATAAAAAAAAAGGAATACTGTCTTAAACTTATTTAGTGTCCTATCACAATAACAAAACAAATTCACAATTATTGTCAGCGCACAAGTTCGACAAAACAATAAGGGCGCAGCAGCTTCCGCGTACGTAGGTACCTACGTTCCGGAAGGGTAGCGTCGGCGCACTGAAAAAACAAGTTTTTTGGAGGCCCCACTTACTGATCGCAAGCACAAAATACAGAGAGTACAGAAGTCAATCTACATACAAAGTGCGCTCGAGCAACGCACACATAGACACCGCTCACGGACCTCGGATCTCGGACTAGTTGGGACTAGTGCGAGCGCAAGTGCCATCCGCTTGAGACACGCGTCTATGAAGTGCAAAAATGGAGCAATAAAAAAAATTATAACTGTTCAGTGGACGGTTGTTTAAATTCAACATTAAACGGTGAATTGTCGTTTTTTAATCTACCAGTTGTTTCAGAGAGGTAAGTAGGTATTTGCTTGTATTTCGATGGTTTGTATTAACGTAACATAGTAGTTAAGTAGGTAGGTAAGCGCCCCGGCCCCCGGTCCCGCGCCGTAAAGTAACAGCGAACATGACTTTGTAGCACTTTGTGACAAATTTGTAATGTAAAAATAACATTCAAATTAAAATATTTTAGTTATTATTGGTTTTTTCGTTTCTCATCAATAAATCAAACAACTAGATGCGAGTGCCACTACCACGATAGTTTTTTGTGCATAAGCCAAAGTTGACAACCATAGCGCGACCGCCGAGCGTAGACTTCTGTACTCTCGGTATTTTGTGTCGCAAGGATCTAAGATACAATAGCAACACACTGACCTATTTCTATTTCTTTTACACACTTGATGTTTTGCCAATAGGATTGTCACTCTCATAAGTACGTATTGGTTTATGACTTGCGTAAGAGCGGCAACAACGTATCGTAGATTTATCGTTTTAAGGTGCATGACCTATGCCTATAGACATAATCAGCTGTTAGGAAAAATACATCGTGTTCAAACGGTGCAAAAACTTAAAAAATCATTTGCGACTAAACTACTGTTTCAATTTAATTAATTTTTGGTAGAGAGCTTGATAATGATACCTAGTATAGGCAGTTTAAAGGAAAGCCCTTCTGTCGTATCAACTTTGTATAAGAAAACCAATATTGTTTTCTGCCCAAAATACACAGTGAGCCAACCATCGAGGCTCCATCTCATCATCATCTGCCTAGCCTTTTCCCAACTATTTTTGGGGTCGGCTTCCGGTCTAACCGGATGCAGCTGAATACCAGTATTTTACATGGAGCGACTGCTACTCTGACCTCCACAACCCAGTTACTGGGTAATACGATACCCCTTGGTAAGACTGGTTGTCAGACTTTCGGGCTTCTGACGACCCGTAACGACTGTCAAAGATTTACAAATGACGGCCGGGACCAACGGCTTAACGTGCTTTCCGAGGCACGGAGAGGTCTCGGTATGTAAAGATGGTCACCCATCCACAGACCAACCGCGGCAAGCGTAGCTTAACCTGATCGATCGAACTGTGCGGCTGTTATTATTTAGCCACGGGCCCACGGGCCATCGATGCTCCATCTATGATGATATTAAGAAGACAGCGGATACAAGAGAAGATGACGTTACATCAGCCAGGTGGGTGTCAAATTTAAATGTGGTAATATTTTCTAGCACTCTACACTCTCTAAGTACAACTCTAATAGTGTCCTTGGATCCTAGCATGAACTTAAAAAAAAAACTCCAAGTCAAGTAAGCCAGTATAGTTCCTACTCTTCCGCTGCAAACAAAGCCTCAGCCCCTAACGATAATGTCACACGTTTTATTGTGCACCTCAGGGAAATATTCTGTTTAATATTTTTTCTTTCATAACATTCCATTTTTACGTAAGTTTGTTTAGGGTAGCTGGATTTGTAAACATACAGACATTGATGCCGTATTAATATATACGTAGAAGGTATAATGTTAGGGTTTTATTATCCCTCAGGTATTGCGGTCATCTGCCTAGCCTTTTCCCAACTATGTTAGGGTCGGCTTCCAGTCTAACCGTATGCATCTGAGTACCAGTATTTTACATGGAGCGACTACCTATCTGATCTCCACAACCCAGTTACTAGGTAATACGAAACCCCTTGGTAAGACTGGTTGTCAGATTTTCGGACTTCTGACTATCCGTAAAGACTGTCAAAGATCCACGAATAACAGCCGGGACCAACGGCTTAACGTGCTTTCCGAGGCACGGAGGGGTCTCGTTATGTAAAGATGGTCACCCATCCACGGACCGACCGAGGCCAGCGTAGCTTAGACTGATCGCTGTGCGGATGTTTTTATTTAGCCACGGGCCCCTTCCAATCTTTTACTATTATCTATAGTGACGAAACTATTGGATAAGTATATTTATTTGATTTACTTTTTAGAAAAAAAACACGGTTGTTTTTTTTTTAATATTTTTGTTTTTCACATTTTAGTTGTACCTACCCCAAACAAATTCTATTAACACTACTTGCTATGTAAATATCAGTGTTAGGAAGTTATTAAAACATCATCAATATAAACTAAGAGGAAAAAATCGTATTATTGAAGCTAACTCAAAAACTATCCAAGCAAAGTTAATTACATTTATACATAGAACCACCTCCAAGTCATACCTTATCCATTAAAACAAATATACAATTGCAGCCAAGCGGTGCTTAGCTAAGGTGCATTGAAGAATTGAAGACACCGACTAGAAGAATCATCAAAATTCGCATAGAAAAGCCGGAGATGCAGTACATTTATGTATATAACTTCGTATATAAGGATAAATACCTAATGTATTATATATTAAAACCTTCCTGAAAGTATATAGATCACGTTAATGTAAGAAACATTAAAATGGTTCATTAGTTTTTGAGCAAATCACGAACATACAAACATACATATACCGTCGAATACAGAATCTCCTTTTTTGAAGTCGGTTAATAAATGTAAAAAAAATACAAGGGGTTACACAATGGGCGGTCATATCGCTAAAAGCGATCTTTTAAAGACAACCTTTGGATGGATTTAGAGAGAAACGTCATTATTAGATAAACGAAGATTAACTGAAAGGCGTATCGTCGTCCCCACATTGTATAAAAGGCAACGAAACATTAAGAAATGAAATTTCCCTGTCCATAATACTTTTTTGAAGACAGGGTAGCAAGTCCACCTACCCCCCATACCTACTAACCCACTTCTTTGACTTAAGTTCTTCAAAGACCCCCCAGCTCCCACGCGCCGTGTTTTTAATAAGTTCCAAACAACTATCTTATAACAAGTGGATATAAGTTCTAAATAAATGGATTTAAAGGTGTATGTGCAGTTTGTCGCAGATGGTGACATCGATACAGAACAGATATAACCATCTTGTCATTTTGTACGGTTTTTTATTTTGATTATGGTTTTGACCGGTATGTGTGTATGTGGGTATGTACGTATCTGTTCCCCCTCATAACTTCTAATTTACTTATCATAATTTGACAAATGAGGTATTGTTTGAAGCGTCTTGATTGCACGCTAGTTAAAGGCTATGTGACGTGACGTCATTAAATTTATTTTGTACAGTGACCTAAAGAGATAAGTAACCAGGGTCATCAGACATAATTGAAATTTAGTAAGAAACCGATTAATATTTTCGAATGAAATTAAATTTGATAATTAAACTGTTTGTTTTCTATTAATTAAATTAAATTTTATCCGAAAAGTTCCATTGCTTTCATAATAAACTTCAGCGATATCCGACGATCCTGCTCACGTCTTCCATCGGTGACCGTAAAAAACAATTTCAGATGAGAATATTTTCTTCATTCATACTTTTTAGAGCATGATTTTTCAGTAGTCGGATTTTTGCTTAATAAATCAGGAATACCTTATTCCGCGAGAGGAAGCCGAATGGTTACACCGGACTCTTTCAGCAACATTTTACTATTTAATAATACAGCCATTTAATTAGTTTTATTCTTTCATAATCTGCCTATGAACATTATAATATTATTTAATTATATCTTGTTGTAATTATGTCAGTTGAATCACAAATTATAGTTAATAACGCGTTAGGCCCTTTGTACATGGCACGGTTTCTTTACAATTCGGCGTATAAACCGCGATGTAGAAAGAACGTGTGTGTCGAGTTGTCGACAAGCTTCCATATTGATCACGGCGAATAAACCATAGTTTTTCACAGCAAGAAAAACGTGTCGTGCACAAAAGGCCTTAGTAAGTCGCTTCGTATACGGACCCCCGCGAGCCGTTGAAATACTAGTGCTGTGACAAGAATGTCACCAGGCTATAAGCCAAAGCCAGAAGGCGACAATGAGTAGCCAGAGTGAGTGAGTGAGTGATTTGAGTTACTTTTGAGTAGCTTCGTGGACGACAAACGTCATCGATACCGCATTTCACCTGTGCCTAAAAATCAATAGACAAAAAAACTGATTGTACACCCCTGTCACTTAATCTTCGCCTGGAAAAACCGATACTGCTAATTTTGACTTATAAATCGAAGACCACTAAGCCTATTATTTACCATAATGGCCCGTTCTTTTAAGAGACCCTTGAAACTCCACTATCAATACCAGTTAACGACGAACAGTTACACTTACTGAGTTATCGGATGACCCTAAACTTTTTATACTACCCTTTTGTATTGCCTTTAGGCCTATCAACAAAATGTATATGTCTCTGTGAATCGGAAGGGCAATTCCCGTATTTCACGAACGTTCGCTTTGTAATCTCAGTCTCAAGCAGTTAACAATACATCTAATCTACCTACTTTCATATTTGACAAGTTTTTGACATTGATTATAATTATCGCTGAGATGAGATTGCAAATACATTTTGAACATTTTAAATTACTGGAATTTGCCTTCTACATTTTCAGATTCAGATAGTCTGTCGGAATCGGTCACCTCAGAAAAAGCCGTATATCTTAAAAAAAAAAATCTGTGTTTGTATCCCTGATAAGTGAGTTCTATTATTATTTTTGCATTTTGTCACTGCTTGCAAAGCTCACTAGCTAATAATAACTATTAATAAAAAACGTAACCCTCCTTTAAGGCTTCGCCGCAGTCGGGTAAATACCTAATGATCGCAGACGTGCTGCCGGCGTGCCGCAGAGAGAGATAGGTACAGATGCCAGCACATCAAGTTACCCGAAACTGTCAAATTTTCCCAATCAACTTTGAACCATAAGCTTCAGCGATAAAGTCGAAAATCTATTAAAGAAATTTGACAGATCGTAGTAGCTTGATGTGCTGGCGTCTGTACAATGTGTCCGATTCTCATTAATGATTTGTGGTTGGAAATAATTATCTGTAGCGCTCCTTCTCTACGAATATGTGTGGTTAAAAACAGTGGTTTCATACACTCGTGTATAATTAAAAAGTTTTAAAAACGAAGTCATATAATAGGCATTAATATTCTCAATTTTTCACACATAGTAAGTACTCCTAATATCACAACGAGAACGTCACTCGAGTAATAAAGTTACATAATCCTTAAAAATAAAGAAGAACGCCAGAGAGGTCAAAATAAAAAATTCCCTAGAGAAGAAATATTCAACACTACAGCCGACTAAAAGAAACTCCCTACCATAAGCCTTAACTTTTTTTATTCGCCAAATTCAAAACTTATCCTGTACAGAGCCGAGAAAGATTGTGAATTACAACTACAAGATAATTTAGCTCCTAAAATAAATATCTGAGACCAAATAAAAATGAAGTCTGGTTCCAAAACATAAGGTTGATAATAGAGTGTTGACAGAATCGTCAGAGAACACGCCAAACAGTCTAAAATAACGGGAAACGTGCTCTCATTTGAATTTCAGTGTATTCGTCTCCGGTATTGGCCCTTGAAAAAGGGGTTTTTCCGCGTTTTCTGTGTTTATAAAAAGTAATCGCGAATACTGACAAGGTAGAAATCTCATGGAGTCGGAAAATGTGAATCAATGATGCATGGTAAGCGGGTTTAGATGCTCGTGTGGAAGAAAAAGACGCATGGAATACCAATTATATAGTTTACTACAAAACTTTGATACCATCACGCGTTTAGACACAAAGGGGTAAGTATACAGAGGAGCCATAATACCATACTATCTTGTTGCCTTATTTATTGAGAAGGTACAGTCAGCAAAGGAGATAAGTATGCAGGGTCGTCGAATATAGTTGAAGTTTACTAAGAAACCGATTGATGTTTTCGAATGAAATTTTATAAATGAACTGTTTGTTTTCTATTAATTTAATTTAATTTTATTCGAAAACCTCAATATATTCGACCTGCATACTTATCTCCTTTGCTGACTGTACGTCGGTCAGGTACTAGTATATTATGCTAATCTGGAACATACATCCAGATGAATAGACAAACGGACAAAAATTCTTCGTTATTATTTTATTATAGACTAGCTTCTGCCCGCGACTTCGTCTGTGTGAAATTTTACCCTAGGCCCATTCACCCTCTTAAGGGTGGAATTTCGAAAAACCCTTTCTTAGTGGATACCTACTCTTCACAAAGAACACACCCTCCAAATTTCATGTCTCTAGGACCAGCGGTTTAGGCAGTGCGTTGATATATGAGTCAGTCAGGACTTTGAATTATAAGAATATATTAGGTCGGGGCAAAAGTATTTTCGTATTTTTCATACAAAAAAAAAAAATTGTTTTAGGTTTAATTTTTTATTTATTTATAATATGTATGTCCGTTTTGATCGATGACTTGTTGCCATCTTGTGGGCAATGCCATGATCCCATTGCTGTAGAAGTTTTGAGATTTTTTATCAAAAAAATCTGACAGGTAGATTTCACAGTGTTCTTTTGAGGTTAACTTTATGCTTCCTAAAGAGTTCTAAAGTGACCGAAACAGGTGGAAATCTGATGAAGCAAGATCAGGGCTATACGGAGAATGCATCAACACATCCCAGCCAAGCTCTCTCAATTTTTGCTGAGTGGCTATAGATGAGTGCGGTCTGGCGTTGTCGTGATGAAACACCACGCCCTTCCTATTCACCAGCTCCGGCCGGTTTTTCTCAATAGCTTCTTTTAACCTCATCAGTTGTTGACAGTAGAGCTCAGAATCGATAGTTTTACCCGGCGGCAAATGCTCATAGTGGACGATTCCTTTCCAATCCCACCAAACACACAGCATCACTTTGTTCCGAGTCAGGCCGGGCTTTGCCACGGTCTGTGGGGCTTGCACATGCTTCGACCACGATCTTTTTCGGACATTCTTATCGTAAGTGATCCATTTTTCATCACCCGTAATCAACCGTTTAAGAAATGGGTCGGAATCATTACGTTTCAACAAAGAATCGCAAATGGAAACACGTTGCATTAAGTTTTTCTCAGTGAGATCATGTGGTACCCATATATCAAGTTTTTTCTTGTACCCAGACTTTTGTAAATGCCGTAAAACTGTTTTGTGATCAACATCCAGTTCTTCAGCAATATCATAACTACTAATATGTCGATCTTGCTCCACTTTTTCAAAAATGGCACTGATTTTATCCGTAACAGGGCGTCCAGAGCGAGCTTCATCCTTCACACTAAAATTTCCTGACTTGAAACGCTTGAACCACATTTGTGCTACTCGTATTGATACCGCATTAGGTCCGTAAACCGCACAAATTTTATTTGCGGCGTTCGTCGCATTTTTACCTTTTTTGTAATAAAATTTTAAAATGTACCGAATTTCTTCGTCACATACGTTCATGGTGCTTGTTTGAAAAACAATTGAGAAATGGCGGTAACTAGTTTTTTTTTTTAATTTATTGCATCTTTAGAATGTCAACATTTAATAGTATTAAAACCAGCCAGTTACATTCAGTACTGCCAAAGAGGTTTGATTACTAACAATAGATTCAAAATACGAAAATATTTTTGCCCCGACCTATTATAAGGTGTTTCAAAATTAACAATTAACCCAACAAACTTTAAGAGGCGGTTTAGATCATCGAACTGAACAACTTCCCCTATTGGGACCTACTCTGAAATCACAAAAAAAAAATATCCGCTGTTTCATACATTTTGGTCAAGTAGGTATTGAACCTTTGTATTAAACAGCTGATAATTTTTTCGTGATTTCAGAGTTGGTCCCATAGTAAAAGTTGTTCAGTTCGATTGTCAAAAACACCTCTTAAAGTTTATAGGGTTAATTTTGAAACTCCTTATAATATAAATGCGCAAAACCTCATACAACCCAATTAGAGCATTGAGTTAAAAGCATACATTGACCAAAACTATTTTTATTTAAAGCTAACTATTATTATTAAGAAAATCGTGTTGATCCTAGCATTACTTTATGCATTCAAAATGGAGTTTTATTGCCTTAAAATAAGTTTTCTTTAGCTCAATCGGCGGATAGTATGGCAAAATACATATTAGAAAAAAAAGAAACCTATATTAAAAATTACTGAAATCGATTCAGCAGTCAATTATGAACAAACTATTTTCAGGTTTTGCGCATTTAACGTTACATGTTGTTTAATATGTAAATTAGAAAGATGTATACAAGAATCTTTACAATCGACTACCCAGTATATCTTCATGCTATCTATGAGAGGATGGACAGGGGACAGTCGAGGCGTGCAGGGGACATTGCAACAGAAACAAAAGCTTCACTGCCTACCAACGCATGAAGTGAACGGGATACCTGTCGAACAGATGAATTGCTTGAAATAGATTGAGTGAGATTTTTTGAATACCTAGCTAACTAAACCAAAAAGATTTTGGTTGGTTCCAACATTTTTTTCGATCGGAAAGTTACCCACAAGTCTGTAATAAATTGGTCTTGTTAATGATAAATGATAAAATGATAAATGATTTCATTTCTGAGGTTTGTACAAACACTTTTACACGTCAATCATATTTTTTAAAAACGAGACGAGGTCGGCGTTTCCTATCTGACTACTCTGAGAAGAAAGGCCGAAACAAACTCAGAGGTCACAGTCTCTTTTAAAGTCCAGACATAATCTTGGTCAGATCATGTGGAGACCATGTAGATTGGTGTCTGAAATGGCCTTTTGAGGAAAGAACCACACAGATTGAGTTCATTCAAAAACAGTCCAATAGTTTTGTGGACTCTTTGCATCTTGGAATACTTCTAGTTACTTTAGATATGATGATATTTGGTAGTGGCTTTACAAGTTGTAGGTCATGGTTCGAACCCAAGCAAGTGCTTTACTTTGTGTATCATTACCAGTGCTCTCAAAACGGTGAAGAAACTGGCATATCCTAGAACCAAAAATTTGAAGACATGTGACATCTGCCAACCCGCACTGAGCCCGCGTGGTGGGTTATATAATCCCTCTCATAGAGAGGAGGCCTGTGTCCCAATATCATTATCATCTGCCTAGCCTTTTCCCAACTATGTTGGGGTCGTCTTCCAGTCTAACCTCCACAACCCACTGACTGGGTAATACGGTACCCCTTGGTAAGACTGGTTATCAGACTTTCGGGCTTCTGACGATATCCATAACGTCTGTCAAAGACCCATGAATGACAGCCGAGACCAACGGTTTAACGTGCTTACTGAGGCACAGAGGGTTCTTGGTTCTTGTTCTTTATTTTTTCTTGCCCTGTGTCCCAATGATGGGAACATAATGGGCTGATTATGCAACGTATGATGCGAGGTGAGATGTAGCCATCTCAAAATAAGTAGTAGGAAACTAAAGCTAAGAATTTGTAAATATACATCATCACGTAGATACAATTAGCATATTAAGCACATCTTAAGTAGAAAAAGCTTCTGCAACATACGTTCTATATACACAAGACATCGATGCCCTCCCTTTATAAAGTTCGCTGTGTGTAACCCACACGCTAGTTCATTCGACAAGGTCGATAAAGCCTTCGGAAATCGTTGACGTATTCAAAAGGCGTTAAGTATGATAGTTCTTGCAGAAACCCTTTTTGTTCAGGGGAATACTGACGAGCGATGTTCTATTTTAGGACGCTTTTGTTAGCAACTGTACGTTGATATTCAGGGCTAAATATTCTGAAAAACATTGATTCAACACACAACAATTCATTTTAATGTTAAATGAAGAAATACATAATACTCTTAATAATATTTGACCTTAATTTAAAACTCAGAAGTAATATTAAACTTCAATTACCACGAAACTCTGACGAACGGAGGTCAAAGTTTTCAAATTATACCGTCGCGATGAAAATAAACTATCATGAGAAATCAGATCATCAATCATAGAACGAATTTTTTACTCGTTTCGATATTATCTTATACCTAGATAAAAAAATTGTCCAGTCTATCTGTCCGTCTACAGCAGTTGACTTTGGAGCTCACCTAGAGTATAGAGCAAGAATATATAGAGGTGTCATTTCCACGCCCAATGCATTATAAAGCGCATTTACAATTATATTACATCTGAAAGCAGCAACTAACTGCAACCTTATTGTAAAGTAAACAAAGATCACTATGATTTCGACAGACTAGTCAGTGACAACAAACCAACAGCATGTAAAGATGATAAAAATCACTTTGATTTTGACAGTGATGTTAATTCTGAGGTAAAATAACTGTGGACGGATTGTAAATAACAAAACAGGAAGGGTCTTTTAGCGAATGGACAAAATCGAAACTAACGCGGCCATCTTGCTGTCAGTATAATTTCTGTGAAAATTTCACAAATGTTTACCAACAATATTTGTCACCTGTCAATATCATTAGGTTTGGTTACGTTAAGTTGTCAAAGGATAATTGTAGCAGTTTATTTTACGTTTTAGGCTGCATGATACGTTTAAATCAGTCATGGGTGTGCCGCCGCTTTCCGCGCTGGATCATTGAAAAAATCGTCAAATTTAATAATAGGGTATTTTGTCAATTTCGTAATACAATTTCAGTCATAATCTGAACCATTTAGAAAGATATTGCTGATTCCTTGCATCATAAATGTTTGAAAATTTGTCTGCTCAACAACGCAAATAGCTAAAGGGAAATAAATAATAAACTAAGGCTAAACAATTGTACAAGTTAGTTATAAGATAGATCGTAATAAACAATTTTGTGTTTTTCCACTGGGCGATGTGGTCGCTAAGCGACAAAGCCCTTTAAATAAATTAAAAAAAACGTAAATAGCGCAATGAATGTTGTTGACTATCAAAATGAAAACAATAGCTACTGTTAATGTGTTACGCAATTACCCCGCTAGTTTAGGCTTATACGACCGCGAGCCTAACCTAACCTTATTTATGACTTACTGACTTACAAAGGAAACTGCACTGACGCTTCTGTACAAGTTCCAAACTCTATGACTAGAGTAACAGAAGTGGCCCTGTCCCTAATTCTTCCGGGACATTTAACTTGGTCCCCCCACCGTCATCCCCTACAGATTTATGATGCACGTCCGTGTTATTACAACCCATGAAAATACTATTTATAGCTCGAGTAGGAAAGAAATGACGGGGAAAGTTAATAAGAGTCGTAACTACTTGCTTGTGTGGGAGGAAAAGTTACTGCTTCACTTGCACTTTGTCTCAATGTGTTATTATGTTAGTGACCCCGTTTTACGACATCTAAAATCAGCGAGATTTCTTGATTAAATAATAATAATAAAAAATTAGTAAGTTAAATATATAAATAATTATAATTTAATTATAATAATATTATATTGTAATGTATGTTATTAATATTATATAAGTACACGTAATATCTCTAAATAATGGTGAAAACCGTATATAAAACTCCGCTGCGCAATTTTAGAAGAATAATGCGGTGTACACAGACATACGAAAAGCCACTTTAATTTATAATATGTATAGATATAAAAGATGTAGTTATATATCACGGAAATAGCACTAATTAATTATGTACTATGTGTTTTTTTAATCTGAATTAAGTATATTTGATTGATTGATATGAGGGAAGTGAGAAAAGTTTTCAGTATAAATTTAAGAATAAAGACATGATGGATGTATTGTGTGAAAGATGACACGGCTTAATGAGGCGAATACTAACAGACTTAGGCATGTATAGAGCTGCAAGTGCTTATAAAGGGTACGTCTTTAGTGTGTGTTAGCTGCGCCAGGTAGCCTAACCGTCTATATTAGTCTATTTTGTAAATAAGATGGATATAGCGAGAACAATGGATTTAATAATTATTTTTGTTTAAGACTTAATCAAAGACAAAATCAAATTCTTCTCCTCCTGTTTTCATACACTATTTTTTACATTTCTTTTTCATTTCTCCTTTCACAGGTCTGCTGAAAGAAATTTCTTAAGAAATAAGCAGTTCTTTTGTCATCAATACTAAAATCTCGTATCTGTATTAATTTCACTGTGTGTACATAAATAATAATATAAATAACAATGATAAATAAATAAAATAAAATAAAATAAAATATTCTTTATTTCAGACAACTTGTACACCGTCCATAAAGAGAGAAAAAGAACAACAAAATTAAAATTAAATGACCCTCTCAATTAAACACCTCCATAGCGGAGATAAGACTCTGTTAGCTATCGTCTTCAGGATTTCATTGCGGCTACCACGCACTCTCTCTCACTCACTATCAGGGACACCGTCCTCTTGCGCATGACGGTATGAAAGCCGTCGGTGTGATAAAACGCGAACATCCCTGATGCACTACAGAAGCGAGGCAGCCCCAACATCATCCAGAAGATGTTGGGCCTGAAGGATAAAGATGCGTTATCATCAGTAGTTTAATATTACCATGTGGGACGACAATAAATGAAACACTGGCAATGGGTAATATTGAATGGAAGCATTTTGAAACCATACCTATACCTAATATCTAAATCCAAACATCGAATGAAAACAACCGGCCAAGTGCGAGTCGGACTCGTGCTCGAAGGGTTCCGTACCATTATTTATAAAAACGGCAAAAAAATCATGTCTGTTGTATGGGAACCCCCCTTAAATATTTGTTTTATTTTAATTCAATTATTTATTTTTATGATTAAATATTCTGTGAATACTTCAAGCGTCTACCTATTGCCGTTATCAATATCGAGCAAAAACGAGCAAAAAATCACGTTTGTTGTATGGGAGCCCCCTTAAATATTTATTTTATTCTGTTTTTTTTTTAGTATTTGTTGTTATAGCGGCAACAAAATTTCAACGGTCTAACTATCACGGTTCTTGCGATACAGCCTAGTGATAGACAGACGGACGGAAAGCGAAGTCTTAGTAATAAGGTCCCGTTTTACCCTTTGGGTACGGAACCCTAAAAAAATATTCTTTCAAACATTCTAAATAGTAGTAATGAGCTCATTATAGATTTGCTTATCAGCCGACTAGCTTTTGTGAACTGTTGGATATAGTTTCTGCCCGCGACTTTGTCTGTGTGTTTTGATATAAAACATATCTTATAACACCCGGTGATAGCGTTCCTAGCTTTCAAAGAAAGAAATTTCGGAAACAGATCAATAGTTCCGAAGATTACCCCCTACACACGAACTATATCTCTTACTAAAGAAGTATGACCGGTTCTGTGCTTCTCGCATCCAGCGGATTCCTGCGGCATTCACTCGATCACAGCCCACTTTGTGGGTGGCTTCCAACGCTACGTCTTCCGGTACGCGGTCGCCACTACAGAACCGTTCGGCCTCATGGACTAGCTGTTCTGTTCCCAGTACAGATAGATTATGTATTTGATTGAATTTTGGATTTAGACTGGAAACAACCACGAGTTAGAATCTAGGTTAGGTTAGAATAGGTAATAAGGGCTGGTGTCCGTAACTCCACGTCAATGCGCGTATTTAGCGTACGGAGTTAGATAATAATTATATGAATTTTAATTTGGTGCCATATTGACGCCAGGTACGTCTACTGTATGGCTAATGTTAACAATATTTTAAGCCAGAATGCTAAAGAAAAAGAAAAAAAGTGTAGGTATCTACGTACCTATATTTTACTAGCTGACCCCGCAAACGTCGTTTTTCAAAAAAAAAAAAAAAGGGCATGAAAAATAGATGTTGGCCGATTCTCAGACCTACCCGATATGCACACAAAATTTCATACATATCGGTCCAGCCGTTTCGGAGGAGTTTAACCACAAACACCGCGACACGAGAATTTTATATATTAGATTTAACTCAAGCGAAACAAAATGACGAGCTGTTAAACATAGGTATGTTTACAAAATGATCATTCATTTTAGCTTTACCCGTAATAATTTGTATGCAAAAGTAAATGTAGGCTTTTTTACAAGTGTATGAAAAAATGTGTTTTGAATAAATTTTTAAAAACCTTACGTTTCCCTTTGTAAGTACAAAATTAGGCCACGCGTGGTTGACCAAATTCTGCCACGCGTTACGTTTTTTTTGAAATTTAATTCAGGAAAAAATTACCTCTGTGCAAAAAAAAAAACATGTAACACGTTCAAATGGAACTCTCTTGATGGAAAAAACATAATATTTATTTAATTTAATTGATTCATTTCAACTTTTTAGGGTTCCGTACCTAAAGGGTGACAACGGGACCCTGTTACTAAGACTCCGCTGTCCGTCCAACCGTCTGTCCGTCTGCCACAGGGCTGTATGTTTTGAACCGTAATAAGTAGCCACTTGATATTTTCACAGAGTGTGTACTACTTTGTCAACTATAACAACAAATAATAAAAATAACCATAAAAGAAAGAAATATGTGTATACGGGGTTATTTGTAAAACACCAGCAACCTCTTAAAAGGTCATTGTACTCATCATTATGAACAACTTTTACGAGTACTATGGGACCAAACCTGAAATCGCGAAAAAAAAACAGCTTTTCCCTACATTTTGACGAGTTACACGAACATAAATGTAGGGAACAGCTGTTTTTTTTTTTTCGCGATTTCAGGTTTGGCCCCATAGTAAAAGTTGTTCATAATGATGAGTACAATGCCCTCTTAAGAGGTTGCTGGTGTTTTTCAAATAACGCTGTATATGTGCATATATATGTGTTAAAGAAATATTTAATGTTAAATATTGTACGGTGGTACGCAACCATTCGTAAACCGTTTGTTTACATGTATACACATCAAAAGTGTCTAGGGATCAAGCATTTTTATGCGGATTTCTTGAGATTGAGATGTGGCTTTGTAAAAAATTTATGATTTTATAAATTTATATGGATCCTTTTTGATGCATTTCATAATTTGAATCAGGAACTGTGAATCAAATTCGAGTAAAAGATGAAAATCAGCTGTCAATATTTTCCCTATAAAAACATATAACGCATTGAAGACATTATTAGTGCTACTGTTTCCCTACTACTGATTAAAACCAACGTTATTATGGAGCGGCGACGTCATTTAAGCAGGGAAGAAATGCTCAGAGCCGTGGGAATGATAGAAGCTGGTTCCCGGCAACGTACTGTGGCTTTAGCTCTGAATACAAGTCAGAGTGTTATCAGTCGACTTTGGACACGTTACCGAAGCACTGGTACCGTGGCTGAGCGCCATGGAGGACGGTATCGCTGCACCACACGGAGACAAGACCGATACATTCAAATCTTAACTCGAAGAGCTCCAACAATAACCGCCATGATGTTAGCCGTGAGGCTTCATCACTCTTCAGGGAACTTAATTAGCGACCAAACAGTCAGAAACCGCTTGCATGAAGTGAACCTTCATTCCCGAAGACCGCTACGGGTACCACCTATAGCAATGCACAATCGTAGGATTCGATATCAATGGGCTCTTGAACACAGAAATTGGGCAGAAGAACAATGGCGTTTCGTGTGCTTTTCTGATGAGTCTCGTTTTGGTATGAGACCGGATACAAGACGTATACGACACTGGAGAACCCCTGGACGCCAACAGCGATTAAAATCCTGCCAGGAAGTCCATCCTTATAGTGGTGGAACCATCATGGTATGGGCGGGTATTTGGATCGGCGGAAGAACTGAGTTGATTTGGATCAGAGGCAACCTCAACGCTCAAATTTATGCTGAGACGATTGTATCAGACGTCATCGTTCCTCTACAAGTGCAAATCGGTCCCTTATTTCAGTTAATGCATGATAATGCACGACCGCACACCGCAAGAGTTGTAAGACAGACTCTCGCCGCAGCTAACATCAATGTCCTGCCCTGGCCTGCTCAGTCGCCAGACTTGAACCCGATTGAGCATGCATGGGATATGCTACAGAGAAGAGCTCTGCCGAATATGGAGGGTATCCAGTCGCAAGAAGACCTTTTTTTGTTGTTGCAACGAACATGGGCGGCCATTCCACAGCGTGATTTGGATGAACTCATTTTGAGTATGCCAAACCGATGTTCTTGTGTTGTTAGTGTTCGCGGTAGAAACACGGATTATTAATTGTTTAAGTTACCCAATAAAATTTTAGAGAAAACTGTTATTTCAGTCTTTTTTTCGAACTTTTGTGTTAGTGGTTCAAATGTCAAAAATCCCTTTATTAGGAAAATGGCAAATTTCTTTATTAATGCAAAGGTGACTTGGTTTATCGTTACTGTGACAAACGAAAACACTTTATTTGATGAATCCTTAAAGAAAATTTTAATTAATATCAATCAGGAGAAAAGTTATTGCAAAAATATATGTTGATCCCTAGACACTTTTGATGTGTGTATTTATTATCAAATTGACTCATAGATAGGCTTACAGCCTGTTCCAACACCTTTAAATAAAGTTCAGACAGTAACTTAATATCTGAAAAACAACTTCATAAAATTATTGCTTTATTTATTGCTCTCTTCTTCTTTTCGTGTCGATGGTACTCTTCTTCGTTGTTTTACATTGTTTGAGCCCATTAGGTGGCGACCACAGACAAAGATACACCTAGATAACGCAAGAGCAACAACTTCGCGTGCCAAAAATCGCACAAACTTACATTCAAAAATCGTAAGCCGCCACTTTCGCGCTCAGTCCTGTGTACTGCTGGCTTGGTGAGCGTGAATGAGAAAGAGCGCTTGTGACGTCATAGTAGGTAGTCAAAAAAACGGCACGCTTGGTTTTCATATACATAGATCGTGATACTTGCGTTATCTAGTTCTATCTATATCTGTGGTGGCGACGTTATTTGCGGGATCAGTGGCATTCTGTGGGTCATCAGAGATGCAGGTAAATGCACACTTAGGACACTCCAGCAAGTGGGACATGGGTTGATCAGAAGCACCGCACTCGCGCCGGTGTTGGATGGGTCAGTAAGCTCCCCACTTCGATAAATTGTGTCTGCAGCGGCCTACTTGTTTACGCAATCAATTGAGACCTTTCCATAGCTTTAAATTACTGTTATACTAGCAGCGCCCCGCGGTTTTACCCGCATAAGTGTCGATCCCGTGGCAATATCGGGATAAAAACTATCCTTTGTGTTATTCTGATGTATAAGCTATATTACTGTAAAGTTTCATCAAAATCCATTCAGTAGTTTTTGCGTGAAAGAGTAACAGACATCCATCCTCACAAACTTTCGCATTTATAATACTAGCAGCGCCCCGCGGTTTCACCCGTATAAGTGTCGATCCCGTGGCAATATCGGGATAAAAAGTATCCTATGTCTTACTTTGATGTATAAGCTATATTACTGTAAAGTTTCATCAAAATCCGTTCACTAGTTTTTGCGTGAAAGAGTAACAAACATCCCATCCATCCATCCCCACAAACTTTCACATTTATAATATTAGTAAGAAGTAGGAAGTAGGATAGTAGGATATAGTAGGATAGTAGGATAATCTTAACTAGCTTCTGCTCACGTCTTCGTCCTCGTGAAATTGCTTGTTCCCCCAACCCACCCCGTTGCATTGCATCGCCTGCCCGCTCTATAACTTCGTTTTCGCTAAGTGTTATTTTTCTTTTTGCTCGGCGCCTAGGGATCCTAGCGTGATGTTAGCCTATAGCCTTCCTCGAATCGGGCTATCAAATGCAAAAATATTTTTTCAGAGATTAGTAGTTCCTGAGATTATTGCGTTCAAACAAACTCAAGCTTTATTCTCAGTATACCTTAGTGCCTTTCTGTACAATGTAAAACGGGCTTATAATAAAAATAAATCTGTAAACAGGTTCAAAAATACTTAACACGGTCTATATAAAGAATTAGGTAGTTAATAAAATGGCTCGCTGATTAACTTTTCGGAAACTAAAGGAAACAAGCTAGTACATAAGGTGCTTCTGTTTAACGATAGACACGCGAGTCAGTAGCCGCTTGCTGCTCGAAACAGCAATATATTACTATCTAGATTCAAAATCTAGGAACAAGCGCATTTAACTTGAATTAAAGCGATTTTAAACAAGAAAAATACCTTTTGCGATTGTTTAACGACGAAGGAAAACAATGTACCTGATTATAATGGTCTAAATTCACCAAACTGACGAAATAATGTAGTGTAAAACTCAGCTATAGTAGAATATCGTGAACTGTAGAGATTGAGATTGACATGCATAGTTTGTGGTATGCAATCTTTTTAGTAAGTAATTTTATGATAGTGAAATAAAGTTACTAGATAAACAACAATACGAATTTAGAAGGCAGATAAAAAGATTAGGAGAGGAGTCAGTTTAGCTGGTTAGGGCATGTCATCAGTAAAAAATGTCATCATCTGCCTAGTCCTTTCGGATGCAGCTGAATACCAATATTTTACATGGAGCGACTGCCTATCTGACCTCCACAACCCAGTTATTGGGTAATACGATTCCCCTTGGTAAGACTGCTTGTCAGACTTTCGGGCTTCTGACAACCAGTAACGACTGATCAAAGATCCACGAATGACAGCCGGAACCAACGGCTTAATGTGCTTTTCGAGGCACCCCCTCCGTGCCTCGGAAAGCACATTAAGCCGTTGGTTCTTGGTATGTAAAAATGGTCACCCATCCACGAACCAACCGCGGCAAGCGTAGCTTAACCTGATCGATCGTCCCGTGCGGCTATTATTACTTAGCCACAAGCCCGTCAGTATAAAATGTATAATGATTTCAATATTTAAAGAATTACGAGTTTAAATATTCAATAGAAGTATTTTATTGATCCACCAGGTAGGGTACGAGGAGTCCTTATGGTATACATACTTTGTTAATTTGATGGAAATCAAAGGCTTTACCGCTCAGGCTCGGTAGATGAATCGCACTTCTTTGGCAGTTTTAGTCATTCACATGAACTTATATTTAGTAAATACAAGTCCAACAATGAACTGAAAATAATATTGTTTAGATCAAAAACAAAAAATGAAGAAGAACTCTATGAAATGCCCCTTCCAGCTTTTCCTATTGAAGGCCATTTCTTTATTTTTCCTTCTTCTCTTTAGTTACTAAAATGGTCACTCCAATGAGTGACCTTTTTTGCTAGCCCTAAATGTATTTATTTGTAAAAGTGATACAACACTCTCATTATAAAGACAAATCACATACATAACAAAACGCTAACAGCTGTTCTGTCGCTAAAACTAAAAGCTACATTTGTTAGTGCCAATTAGTGCGACAGACTTCAACATAAGCGCTTATGATGGAACACTGACTAAGCTGTCTGCTGGGACAGTTCAACCTTGATATTACGAGGACAGTGGCTAATTTATTTTGGTGCTAGACAGCTTACGAAGTTTTTGGTGCTTATTACCATCAAGATTGTTGTATATAGATCTATGCATATTCTGGTTGTTGTAGAACTTCTTGGTTGTAATTGGTGTAGTTTTGGCACAGGTTACTTTTAATTAAAACTAACTTCACCCCGGGAATTCAACCGTGTGAAATGTTCTTGTTTTTAACCTTTATTATATCCCATGACACTCGGCAATACTTAGCTTGAAATTCGTGCAAGAATTTTCGGAATCGGATCACTAATTTCGATGCTTACTCACTCCCTAGATACAATCTCACAAATGCTACACCTTATAATATTTTAACATAGATAAGTCATCTACATGTGACGAATTTTTCCAATCTCCACTGCGGAAAATAGGCCGGTCCAGCTTATTTCCACAACTTTTACCAGGACATTGCTAGGTAAAATAAAAATAATTCAAAATGGCCACAAGATAAATTCTTGAAGGGTACAGGCTACCCACGCACCAGTGCAATGTCTGATTCGTATAACCAGATTCAATTCTGCTTTCCTAGTACATTTGGTGCCTACTTAAGTCGTATGATAGAGATAATAGAAAAAGTAGTCTATTTTTCAATTTCGCCGTTACTCACATTTAAAACACTTAAGTACAAAAAATTACCAGTCATCAAGCATGCCCCATCTTTAAATATAAAATTCAAAGTCCTGACTGACTCATATATCAGCTCACAGCCTAAACCGCTGGTCCTAGAGACATAAAATTCGGAGGGTGTGTTCTTTGCGAAGAGTAAGTATCTAGTACTAAGAAAGGGTTGTTCGAAATTCCACACCTAAAAGGATGAATGGAGGGGGGGGGGGGTGAAATTTCACGCGGACGAAGTCGAAGCAGCTGGTACTTAAAAAAAAAAGGCACACGATATTGAGCACTATTTCGCTCACAATACACTAAAACTCACACACATGACTCATTACAGTAAGTTGAAACAACCTAACGAATTTTATTGTTCACTAAAAGTATTTTAACAGTTAACTAAGAGAACTCGGTTTTAATTCAAATTAAATTGCACTACAACTCTACTGAGATTAGGTACTTAACTAGTTTGATTTCGTCTCGGTGGAATAAGGTGAAGAGTTGGTTTGCGGATATGCTGTGAAAATATTAGTGGTGACTGCAGCAAGTCATTATTAGTTTATGAGATTTGTAAGAAAAAAAAAAAACATATCATCGACCATAATAACTATTTTTCATACTTGAACAAGTATGAAAAATAGTTATTATGGTCGATGATATAAAATTACAATGCATTCTACCTATTAGATCCATATATGCCTAGCCTTTTCTTAAATACGCTGGGATCAGCTTCTAGTCTAATCGTATGTAACTAAATAAGCATAGCATGTACCAGTGTACACTATGTCTATTTCCTGTTTAGTAATTATTCTATCACTTTTAAATTAAAATATATTATTTTTCTTTAAGTACGCTGCACCGGTATAGTGTCCTAATAAGTGTTTGCTGCACCGGACGACGTCATTACGTCAGCGCCGGCTGTCGCTGAAAATCAGCGCTGGGGCTCTGTCTTGCACAGGGTCGCAGCATAATGCTGAGCGATAGCCGTTTTGCGTGGATGTAACGCATGTTTCCCCTACCTTTTTTTTTTTGTGTTTATGTTCTTTTTTGCGTCATGTTCACCGCAAATAAACGTATTTTCTTTCTTTCTAAATACTAGTATTTTATAAGAAGCGGCAGACTGCGCAGTGACTGGGTAACACTTTATGCACCTACATACATATACATAATCAGCCTATAATGTTCTCACTGCTGGGACACAGGCCTCCTCTCTATGAGAGGGAGTGGGCCGTAATCCACCACGCCGGCCCAGTGCGGGTTGATAGATGACACGTCTTTGAATTTTTTGTTCCAGGACAAACCGGTTTCCTCACGATGTTTTCCTTCACCGTTTTGGGAGCAGTGGTGCTGGAATAATTTACACAAAGTAAAGCGCTTAACTGGGTTTGAATCTACGGCCTATAACTCGGTAAGTCGCGGCTATTACCACTGGGCCACCACTACTTAATACACCTATTAGGTCTCAATCCTGTTTTATTCATTAGTGATTTCGTCTCAGTAAAAGGTTACTTTAATTGCTTGTCCAGTCGTTACATCTAGCTAGTCTTGTTAACTTTCGATAATACGATTATTGGCACTCAAGACACTTGTTGAATATCCCCTGAGATTTACTGCTAAATAACATCCTACATTCTGTCGAGAATTCTACGTGTTACTACCGAAGAAATACAGTATAATATAAGGGCTTATGAATGTATTTTTATCGATTAGATTGATGTAACGACATAAAGTGTAATTATTGCTATTGGTAATGTTATGGAGTTTAATAGTTTGATACAGGCATAAGGCAGAAACATTTGGATACTTTAACCTAACTTAAAATAAATAAATAACGTACCTATTTTCAAAATAAAATTCAAGTCATAATATTGGGAACTTGCATTTAATCTATGTTGTGAACTTACAGCAATGTTTTGATATACCTTCAAGACGAAATCGGTTTTCATAACTTAACATCCAACATTAAGGCAAGACAATTTATAACCTACACCAACACATCTAGAACACCCAAGTCAAAAACGTCACAAGTATAAGTAATGGTATTGACTTAACTTTGCCTCCTACGACGTGGTTTTCGCACGAGAAAATACCCAGTAGGTACGGGAAAAGGGCAAAAGCTCAAAGAAAAATAGCGACGTGGGTAAAGAAAATCGTTTTCCCTGTACGGTGTTAGACTCAAATAGCTTATCCTAATCATGGTCTTAACCGCAAAGGTTTTAAGAGCGTTTGCGACGTACGGCATTTCATACAAACTTTCAAGCCCTTGTTTTTCGAAATGAAAGAACCGATTTTAATGATACTTCATACGCATAAGCAGAATACAAAGGTCTGAAAAGTTAGTAGAGAACATTTTTGAAATATCTTACCTATTTATAAAAGGATAACTGTAAATCTCTGTTTCTATGGAAAATTTCAAATTGGTCTAATTTGTCTGTAACACTATTTTTCGGCATATTTTGAATAGCTTAGCTGATAGAGGGGCTTGTGGGCTTGTGGTTAACTTTCAGGCTTCTGACGATCCGTAACGATTGTCAAAGATCCACGAATGACAGCCAGGACCAACGAATTAACGTATTTTCTAGGCATGGAGGGATCTTGGTATGTAAAGAAGGTCCACGGACCAACTGCGGGAAACGTCGATCAAACCGTGCGGCAATTATTAAATAGCCACAAGCCCCTCTCATTGATGCTGTGTCTAAGCAGAAATTTAAGTGTTGGTTTTTCCCCGCACCAACTTTGCTAAGGATCTCTTTACAGGCTAAGATTTATCGATTCATCGCCAGTATTCAGCCCGGTTGTGTCATAAAATTGTATGATGGATGAATCTAAATTGAACACGAATATTCTTCTTTCTCAAAATCCTTATGAAAAATTTGCTAGTCTTAAAATTCTGTTATCTAATGACAATAAAGAAATATTTGAAGCCCAGGCATCGTAAATGAAAAAATAATTTCTGAAGAATCAGTCATTATGATAAATGTTCGCGCCATTGATGACAAATGACGCTTCATTAGTATGCAGCAAGGCGTCGTCGGCGAAAAATAAATAATCATTTATTTCTAACTTATCAGAAATATTTAAGTACGTAATAAATACTCAATGGTCTTTGGTGACCCTTACCCGATTCTCTTGTAGCATTCTTTCTTGTTTGCTAATGTATGTTTATAAGGAAACATAGATTTCATAGCTCGTCATTGACGCATTGATACTCGTATTTTTAGAAAAGTGAACGGCGCCGGTATTTTGTAAAAAAAAATACCGTGACAACTTAGGTGAAGTAAAATATCATTCCACTAAAAGTGCGATTCTGTAACCTCAAATCTCACCGTGAAAACTTTGATCTACTGTTCACTTTAAGCCCGTTTCACCTGAGTTTTCACGTATCTAATCTGAGCTGGCGAACCATAATACGGGTTACCATGTATCCAAGCTAGGACGCCAGATTCAATTCTGTTAATTGTTACTCTCTTTACAGTTGTGTAGTGGAGTTTCTTGCCCATTCTTCTCCATACGAAACAACCCTTTGGAAGGGGCGACTCGAAACAATTCTTTTTTATCATAAATTTAAATTTTGACTTTCAAAAGTGCCTTGATGTGTCTATTTATAATAAACGCTTTGACTTTGACTTTAACTTTGACTTATCCCTAAATTGTAAAATTATATTTACTGTAACAGACTAAACCACACTTTTTTGAAATAGATAATCTATTTACTGTAATGAAGTGCGATTCTGTAACCATCTCACCGTGAAAATTTAGGTGAAGTGAGTGTGGAGTGAGCTGTCAGTGTCATCCTGATACTAGGGATTGATACTCTTGACAGCTCACTCTAAGCTCACTTCATCTAACTTTTCACGGTGAGAAATTTAACGGAATCGATCGGCTGTATCGAAACTAACTTTTTGAGGTGAATAATAGTCTGACGATCAGAGGCCCTGCCACGGAGGCGTGGAAAAACGTAAATTCGAACGATTTTTAAATCGAAAATACTACTATCCTATAGCATTTAATACATACACGGAATTTTTACTATAATGTATATAAATTATTTAGTGAATTCATTAACTTTATTGATTCTGTGATTTTGTGGTCACCTCACAAATCTACGTATGCACACAGGCGCACATGAATAAGGATTCAGCGTAGTAGGTACTTTGTACATTTTGGTTTGTTTTGACTGTAAAAGTGAGGCTGTAATTTTCGTAGTTTTAATTATTTTATTAGGGTAAAAAATGACCTATACCTACCGATTGAAATGACCGAAACCGATTCAGTAAACGATTCTAAACAGATTACTTTCATAATGGGCATTTTATTCAGTTACACATTGTACATAATTTAGTTTGAATTTACGTGACATTTACTTCGCGCGCCTGTCTCTGGAGCCTACTCTAAGCATTTTATAAACCTACGCTTGATAAGCATAACGATTTTGTTCTCACTCTCACCTAATCAATTTTATTTTGGTATGTAGGTTCTTTTACGCTGTTTCGTAAAAGAGATAACCATGACGTCATCTCTCGGTGTAGAAGTGATTACTTTGCGCTACCCCACATGCTAAAGATTGATAACACGCGACACCGACATTGATTGATTGGAGTCCAAAATTATGTTTGCGATACATAATCCTTTTGTTATACATGACGAATTATAAAGGGATAATACTGTAATAGAAGATAATCAAATAAACAGCCTAGGTAAATCTTGTCGCTTTAAATTTAAATATCACCAGTAATAAATTATGAGATTGTGCGGGTTTGTCTGTTGTAACATCTGGACAGGTCCAATGAAATCTGTTTGGTTCTTTCCTCAAAAGATCATTTCAGCCATAAATATATTATGATCCTCACTTGACTTGGGCGTCTGGTGACCAAAATGATGTCTGGACTTAAGAGACTTTGACCTCTGAGTTTTTTTCGCCATTTCTTCTCAGGGGTAGGGAATGTCGACTCTATCTACCTTATTTTAAGACTGCCGCACCTAAAAAGGAAAAAAAACGGAACGATTACCTATATGATGACTTCATTGTCCGCCCGTCTGTCGGTCAAGGCCCTTTTTCCCAGGAACATGTGGATATATCAAATTGAAATTAATATGAAATAAGAATGTAAGTCTACGATCTCTAGGAGCCCTAAGAAAATCAAGCTTCCAAGTCAACGCAATAAAAAAATACGGCCATTTATGCGACATATTTTGATAGTCGCAAATAAATCAAAACCTATAGGGTACTTTCCGAATCTTCCGTTTACTTGACTTAGAATCATGAAATTTGGGAAGAAGCAAGGTCTCACAGCACAATTAAAACAAAAAGGAAATTAATTTGTAGTTTTATCGCTTAAAAAAATATTTTGTTTGCGTTAAATTCATCCCGACTACTGAAGCCTTCATTGTGCATAGTCTGAAACGCACTTGGCCGGTCTTTTTTCTAGGGCGTGTAAAAGTGATTTTGATATCCTATTTAAAGAATAGATAATTTTATTTAATTTAATCACAACTGCTTGATCGATTTTGATATTTGAAAGGTAGGCAGACTTGGTAAAGTCGCTCTTCGGGGTTGATTTGAAGCAACGTGACGCAATAATTGATTGGCGTTTGTGCTAACAGGTCTTGGCTTGTATTTCCAGACGGAATATCTATAAGTTAATTAAGTAAAATTAGTTTCATGTCTAAAAGTTAATGCTTGAGATATTTTGTAATTCAAATGAACCTACACTCAAAAAAAATCTTAGTTATTAAAACTATTATAGCAAGCCTGTTCTGTCCCTCAATTTTCAATTTTTGAGTGCCTACTAGGGGCACCTCGTGGCTTTAACTGCATAAGTCTCGACCCCGTAGGAATATTGAGATAAAAAGTATTATAAGTACCCAGGTCATGCGCAAAATTCCATATAAATCCATTCAGTCGTTTTAGAGTGAAAGCGTGACAAACAAATTTCACTTTCGCATTTACAATATTAAGTTAGGTTTATAATTAGGATTATTCTGCGGGACTAAAAATAATATCCCTTGTAGAGGAAAATATCCCCAGTTTGTTTCGTCTTCACACTTAAACAAACAGCGGAACAGATTTTGATTAGATTGTGCTGAGAGGTAACTAGAAATCAGGAAGATGTTATACGGTTATTTGTGTTCCGGAAATAAAAATAAACAGGTGGAGACAAAATAAACGAGAAAGATAATCCCAGGAGGTTATCTTTCTCGTTTATTTTGTCTCTATCATTAGGTGAGCTGTAGATATGGAAGTGGGTAAGTACAATTTATTATTGCATTGGCAGAACTCGTTGGCAGTACTTTATTTTAACTCAGAGCTCAAACACATAAACACGTTACGACGACGGAACGTGCCACGGCACAGCAACGTGACGTGAAAGTCCACGTCACGGCCCCGTGACGTGGAAATCGACGTCGAGAAACGTAAATAATCACGTTACGACAACGCAACGTGCCACGTTGCACGACACGTCGTCGTGACGTAAAACCTCACGGTGCACTCCTGAGCTGTGCCGCATTTGTTATTCAATATTCAAAGATGACTGATGACATTGAAGTCGATCAATTAATAACCCTAGTTCAAGAGCGTCCCGTACTATAGGAAAAAACATTTGAAGACTTCAAGAACATCAATCTATTTCTCGAAATTAACTGCGGCAATTCTACAATTGCGCCACCGGCGGCTTCAATACGACGTCGTTCAACGTGGCACGTTGCGTTGTCGTCACGTGGATTTTCATGACGTGGATTTTTGCGTTGCTCGACGTCGTTTTTCACGTCACGGTGCCGTGACGTAAACATCCACGTCACGGTGCTGTGCACGTTACGTCGTTGTATTGTGTTTATGTGTTTGAGCCCTAATCGGAATACGTTAAAAAACGAACCAATATTGTAGCATACATTTATTTTCAGAAGAGGTAGTTAGCAGGTCCTGAATTGCGTAAAAGTATATTCTGCGCCAATTTTTTTGTTTTTTTGTTTGTAATTTTGTAAATGTATACACAAAAAGACATAACAATTACAATTTACAAGCTAATAATAATATATATATAAACCTATACAAGTATATAATAAAAAAAATAAAAAATCTGGCTCATTGGGCATAAAAATTCGCCAGAATCGCTGTTAATAGGATAAGTGACCAAAAGGCTTCCAGCATTACCACGTTGGATGGCAACGCTGATTCTTTGAGCTAAAAATAGGCTAGCCCTCTGGTCACGTGAAGAGTCAACCAACCGCATAATTAATTAATTTAATTAAATACACACACACACACTTTTATTCACTACTTTTTTAATAAATTAAAACAGTAGCATACAATGTCCTTAGGTTATAAAATGACGAAATTCTCAGCTGAGTGCTATCTTTTGAGATACAGGCCTCGCCTAGTTCAGAAGAAACATGGACTCAATACCCTAAATAAACCTCTCTTTACCACCGCACATTCTTTGGGATTATTATTGTTTATTGTATATGACATTAGTATCTATACTTTTAATATGTAATCCTTGTTGCTGTGCTGGTGAGAAATAAACTATTTTGTTTTTAAATTATTTTTAATACGTTGCCAAAATTTTGGAGGGAATATACAAAAGAAAATTTAATGAGAAGTAGATTAAAAAGCCTTTTCTTAGTGAAATCGTATTACATAACTGACGAATTTCTGACAGATAAATTATTCTGACTTTTGTGAAATAGTCTAGATTTTGTTCCTATTTACTTTGGCAATTTTATTATGTAATACATTTGCTTTAATGAGTTGATGACAATATGCGGTAATAAATTTGAATTTTTAAGTTCTAATTTGTGATATTAATTGCTTTAAATATTGGATAAATTCATTATTATGGATGTTTACCTATTCATATTTGTGCACCGTTGAGGCAAAACATGACTGGTTTAATTTAATGTTGTATGCATGTCTTGCATGCCACTTCATGTTTTGGACAAATAATATATCTTATCTTAAAGGGATTCGGGATCGAGGGCACCGAAGTAAATCCACAACACTTCTTTAATATTTCCCATGTGATAAAGAACAAGATTCTGTACAGCATCTCGACACAAATTCAAGCTAAAAAAAGGTCTAATAGCAAAGTTGTCTGTGTGTCGTATATATTTTAAGGTCATTTAAAATTGTCAGCAGGAGTTGTTTACATCTCGTTAAAATTAATGCATTTAAATATCTAAAAATATCATATAAACAACACACATTCGTATTTTAACACAGATATGTGAATACTTTCGTTCGTCAGTCACAAAGCCCGCATGTGGAACCGATGCGCGAACTTCCGCTGACGATAACTTGTGATACATCGCTCTAACAGTACGACACAAATTGGAGACTACATCGATGTACATGATTGAAACTTGTTTAACGGTTCAGTGCTTTGGTTACACGACGACGAGTGATGTGTGTGTGTGTGTGTGAGAGGGTGTTAACAGTCAGGATTACAGGTTACCTCAAATTTGTATGGTTTTTCACACTTTTAAATGACTAAGCTTTAAGAGATCATAACTTTTGAGATTTGTTTTAGTTTCTTCACAAAGGTATTGGAGAAATCAAGCATTCATAATTTTAAAACAGTAAATTTTATTTATTTATGTATTTATTCATAATAATTTTTACATTGTGTCGAATATTGAAATGATTTTATAACTTAAAAAATAAAAAAATAAAAAAATATGCCATTTAATTACTATGAGGAAGAGTAATAATACTTATAAATAAATGTCATTTAAATAACTAGGATAATAATGCTAAAAATAATTAAATATAGCCAATGTCAATTATCCAAAGTCAATCATGAATGTAAAAGAACAACAGAAGATTTTTAGACTAATAGTACCTAACTAAAATAACAATCATGATAAATTTCTAGTATAATAATATGTTTTTTTGCAATTTAAATATCATTAATAGAATAATAGCAGCCTTCGGTAACGCTTCAATTTAGCCTTGAAGTCCCTTTTGTAAAGTGATGATAATTTATTACTAGGTAAGGCCTTATTTTCCACTCGCAAGATAGTAAAAGATCTCGGCGCTGCCACATTAGTAGTAGTAGTGTAGTAGTTTAAATCAGAGGTTCTCAAACTTATTTTGTTCACTTTGAGAATATTTTTAGTGTCCTATTTTTATTTACTCGCCATGTGTCGCGAATCTGAAACGGCTATTTCCACGATTATATTTAAATGAGTAATATTATATAGTCCTAAGATAGGATATATAATTTTATCTGGACTTTCTACTGTCCCCCTGAAAGTCTGTAACCTATGGTTTAAATTCAAGTCGCACAAGTAGAGAAGTGACCGTTTAAGATATAATGATAAATGATTTTATTTCTATAAGTAGGTTTGTACAAACACTTTTACACGTCAATCACATTTTTAAAAACGAGTTGAGGTCGGTGTTTCCTATCTGACTACTCTGAGAAGAAAGGCCGAAACAAACTCAGAGGTCAGTCTCTTTTAAAGTCCAGACATAATCTTGGTCAGATCATGTGGAGACCATGTAGATTGGTGTCTGAAATGGTCTTTTGAGGAAAGAACCACACAGATTGAGTTGACCCATCCAGTCAGTGCACGCAATTGTCAGTAATCATGCAGCTCAACTCAAACTTAAGGAGCTCAACGATTCGGCAACAAAACCAAAGGAAGGACATTTGGGTAGGTCGCATAAATTACTCAAACTGCCAGACCATGACTAAAACTATCTGAAAAAAAAAGGCAAAAGAAAATAAATTTATGTCAATGCAACTTGCAGGTCGTGTCGCACTGCACATCGCTATGACTACCAGCTGTAGTCGGTTGTTTACCTCATGAATATACTTACTGTACTCGTAAAACAAACATGGCCGATTTCTAGCGGGAATTGTGTGTTTATGTGGAATTTGCATAAGGATGTTGAAGGAAGACTCAAAGAGATTTAGTTTTGATATTAAGTGACGGGTGATCAAGAATGTTTCTGGAATAGGTTATCTGATCGGTTTTATTGATAGATTAAGACTGAGATTAGAATGTGAACGTTCTTAATAAATACGGGAATTGCTCCTTGAATCCTTTAACTTTACAGAAACAGCTGATATCGCGATGATAACGTTGTTTTTAATTGTTCGAAGTTCAATAAATGTTAAAAATTGACGTTTTTTTAACATTCACTGAAGAAGGCATTGTCGGATTTCGAAAAATTCTAAAGATGTTTCCCAATTGTAATTCACATTAAGATTATTTTTGGAAAAGTCAGGTAGGTATTGCTTTGTTTCAAGTTTCAACAGATTTTGACCTTCCTATGTGAAAAAAAAATCATCCATTAGTATTAGATGCGTACTAAAAATACCGCACTCAATCAAAACTGTCAATAGCTAATATAGCTTAAGAATAGGCTCCAAGTCTATATTTGCTTTCTTCACATAATTGAGTATTCCATAAATCATAATTTCTTAAGAACGAAAATATATTTATTTCGTCCGGATAAAGGCACACAATGAGCAACAACAACACAAAAGCCACAAGCCACTTGTGGCTAAATTATAAGAAACGCATGGATCGATCAAAGGTTAAGGTAGGTACGCTTACCGCGGTTGGTTCATGGATGGATGACCATCCATTACACATCGAGAACTCTCCGTGCCTCAGAAAGCACGTTAAGTTGTTGACCCCGGCTGTCATTCGTAGATCTTTGACAATCGTTATGGGTAGTCAGAAGCCCAAAACTCTGCCAACCATTCTTACCAAGGGCTATCGTGTTACTCAGTAACTGGGATGTGGAGGTCAGATAGGCAGTCGCTCCATGTGAAATACTAGTTTTCAGCTGCATCCATTTAAACTAAAAGCCGACCCTACACATAATTAGGAAAAAGCTAGACAGATTTTTTAAAACTTATATCTTAATTTAGCTACTATCCAAAGAAAGAAAGAACATTTTGATCCATGTTAAAAGGCTAACAAAAAAATTTTAAAAAATGAGAACAGACTAAAACTAAAACTATAACAGTATTGTGTGCCTTTCTGTACATTATTCTATCAATCTACACAAACAACAGTTGCATGCTCGATTTCAAGTTCACTATAATTTCCGTTACAAAATCCAGATAAAAATAATTATACCGTCCCATTGTTTCCAACTAATTCCACTTTATCCACTTTTTCCACTTTTTTTTGAGGAAGTTAAAAAACTCTTCAGTATGGTTTACGGTCATTTTTTTAATTCCATTGCTTATTCACACGCAATATACTTTTATATACCTTTGGGTTTTATCGTTCATTCATTATTTCATTCAATCTCACTTCCCATTAATTTGGGATTTATTGTTACCTTTATACTTTTTATTTCGTTCGTCTTTTTCTGTCAGTTGAGACTTTTGATGGAGAACTTAAAAGGACACTTTTTCCTGGTATAATTACTTTTTTAATTTTGCATTGGTTGAGAATTTCAAAACTCCTCAGTGCCTCGGAAAGTACGTTAAGCCGTTTGGTCCCGGCTGTCAATCGAGGATCTTTGGCAGTCGTTACGGGTCGTCAGAAATCCGAAAGTCTGACATTCATTCTTACCAAGAGGTATCGTATTACCCTGTAACTGATGTCAGAAAGGCAGTCGCTTCATGTAAAATACTGGTATTCAGCTGCATCCGGTTAGACTGGAAGCCGACCCCAACATAGTTGGGTAAAGGCTAGGCAGATGATGATGATGATGCATTGGTTGAGAATGTTCTATATTTTTTGCTATGAATACTACGCGATTATTACGTGAACCTTTCATTAGAAATCATATGTATTCAAAAGTTCTAATGAGTTCTTACAGCCGAGCTGCAGTTACTCTATTTCTAACCATAGTACGGCAAAAATAGTTCTCATGCAAAACACAATAAGTAAAAACTTACTAACTACAACACCGACAAACCAATCCTTTACACAAAGTGAGTATTTCTTATTTACTTTGTCGCAACATTCACTCAATGAGCATTCACTTCATTCATTCAATCGATTTAGTTTACACGCGCGCATCTATTTCTGTGTCACCAGTGCGGTAAAAGGTTTTGCACGTAGTATACGTAATGTTGGGGAATGCTAAGTAGGTTTATTTTGTCTTTCTCTTTGTATTTTCTCCCCGTATTTTAGAACTTGAGCCAAAGATTTTGAATGAAAAACATTATAAAGACAGAATGCTTTTCAATGCACATCATATAGGAATAAAAACAAATGAATTTTACAAAATGGGAAATGGACTCTTTGAAAATGAGATAACTCTTTTTTTTTTGTTTTACGGAACTTTAATCTCGCACTAGGTCCTCATGATGGAATCCATTCCCTCTCACTTTTTAAACTAATCTCACTACATCCAACTGATTTAATCAGTCTTTAGGAACACCAGGTATATAGGTACTTTACATAATAACTAATTAAAATTAATACTTATGCATGCTCTAGCAAAAACATGCCGTGTAAATGTTGAATAAGCAATTAAGAATGCATATTTGCCGTGCATATTGTTATCTACACTGCAAATGCATAAATTCATTTCAAATATTTACAAGCCGCGTTTATTTTTATAAACGGCGCTCGTCAGAAAAAAAATAGTAAAGAGGACTCCTTTCATAATAGCCCCAACACTATGAACGCGTGAAAGAAAATAATAACGACTTGTTCAGTTGTTTGCTATCCATTGCAGCTTTTGTTCATCTCTATAATTATCAACACAAGTTTAAAGCAGCAATGGTTGCTAACACAATACTTTACACCTCCTATTCTGATTTGAAATATCATTCAATGTAGATACATTGAATGATATTTCATTCGGAATCAAGCATTTTGCTGTTTATTACCAACGTTATTCTCTTCGTATAACAATTACGTTCCACGATTGTCGTTTTGGAATTGATATCATAATGTTTTTGTGTTCTTTCGCATTAAAACCTTTTATAAATTCATTGCGTTAATTTTGCGGAACCTTTTCTCTTAATCGACTTTTGCTAAAGTATATTTTGTTATGTTTTATTTTGTGAGCTTCGTTCGTAATGAATTAAGTTAGATAGCTATTTTTCGTTTCGGTTTTTATGTAATAATAACATTTTCATGTTAATAGTCTGTTTTCTTATGAATAGATAACTACACTTAGAGTGGGTCTCTTAAAGAAAGGTCACTTAGCATTATAAAGAGGCACAAATAGTATAACTTAACTTCGTTTGTGTGACACTAAAAGCTGCGCTAACATATTAAGCGTACGTAGGTGGACACAAAGAGGGCTATTCTCGTAATATTAAGAACGTTTACAG
The DNA here is from genome assembly GCA_949316385.1 of Globia sparganii. Taxonomy (NCBI): domain Eukaryota; kingdom Metazoa; phylum Arthropoda; class Insecta; order Lepidoptera; family Noctuidae; genus Globia; species Globia sparganii. The sequence continues at coordinate 8,004,063 of OX438675.1, read as the reverse complement.
TCTGATCTCAGTCTCAATAATTTGTCAAAAAACCTCTAATTTCCCTACATTTTTGACAATTTTTTGACATTGACTGTCGCTGAGATGAGACTAGATTTTAATTACTGGAGTTGGCCTTTGCTAAGGCGATATCGTACCACATTCACGTGCTAAGGATTTACTTACAATCATTTTAACAATGTCAAACAGTTTGCTAACTGCTAATAGCTCTTAATATTGCATTGACTAACAAGCATAAAAACGTGTAAGTTCAAAGAGGGCGAGGTTCGAACTTAGAAGTCTCACCTTGAGTAATGCTAGAGTTTGATAAGTTCTCAACTTCAAATTTCGAATTTAGAAAATGGATGTAAGTCCAGCGTAAATTTGTGGGTAGTATTAATATTACGAAGTGGAAAAACATACTAAAATTGTGATACAATTTTATACTTCATTCAGCATCCAAGCATAAATCAAATAAAACTCGAAAACAGTAAGTCTTACTAAAAGATTAAATAAAAATTATACGGGCACGTAGCAACAACAAAACAAAAGAAAAACGAAATAACATAAAACAAACCCAGTTGTTCTGAATCGGTTCCTGATTTCACCGTTTCAGAGAGATTAAAAATGAATAAAAAATTCCCTTCTAAAAGATAAAACGTTAGTACGTTTTTTCCACTACATTAGGGATTAGGCTCGTCTAATGATAGCCTGAAATCTTCACAATAGATTAGCAGGATTCTTTCTTAAATATAAGGAAAACACAGTCAGTTTCAGAAACTTCAAAAGCGAGATTGATGAAAAAAATGCGCAGTTTGGTGTGAAAATTATAATTGCATTTCGGTATGGATTTGAAGATTTTCTTCCAACAGAGAGGAGGCCTGTGTATCGCAGCAGCAGGAACATTATGAGTTGATTATACTATGGATTTGAAGATATACAACAAAGACATTGATGATCATAAACTTGTATTCCTATTACTTACGACAGTATTTTTTTAAGCAAGAGATTGTAATTGCATTGTATATTTTCTCTACTTCAAGTTTAACTGCTAGCATTTTTCTCTAAAGAGTATCCTGAAACTTTGATTCGTAGAATTGTAGAATTAAAAGTAAAGGTCTAGGTAGTTAAGTGTAAAACAGCCACAATTTCACGTGAATGTGCCGACGAGTACAATGGACACTAAAGCCTTTATAATCATACATACATTTCTGATAAAGTTAGCTCGGAAAATACAGAAATTATCAGAGGGCACACTCGCCCAAACACGACAGTCACAAATCATGCATTATATCGTGGGTGAAAATCACGTTCAAAGCGACTTTTAACAGGATTGACATATGCGTTTCAGTATCTTATGTCAGTCCAATACATTTGTGACTTTTCCATCATCATAATCGCTGGTAGAATGTCACTTAATCTTTCAAATCGCTAACATGTATAACAGGTGTTGTGATTCATGCTTGTTTCTTAATCTTTGTATTGAAACAAGTAAAACTCCAGAAGGCTACACATACAATAGTCTAACATAAAAAACATGTTACTATTCATAACAATACATTTCCTTCATAATTTTCACAATAAACAAGTCACGTTTTGTTTCTCACTCAAATACTTATATTTTGTTATGTAAACATTATGCGTAAGCATTAAAGTTATTTGTCACACAATTTTTTTACGATGTCGTAGTTTAAATTACGTAAAGCAACAAAATGTTTTAGTGTTCCAAGTGAAATATCCACTTTCCAATAGATTTAGCAGAAATTTAATGACAATAGATGCATTAGAAGTATTGATACACATGTAGAAGTATTGACGTCAAAAACTGTCTTTTAATAACACCATACTGTGCAACAGTTGGTGTTCGTTATAATTTTGTCAACACTTTAGCCGCCTAGTGTATCAACTGGGGTCCAATGTTCTCGAGAGAAGCCAGTTCTCGCCAAGCTGGTTTTGACAATCCTCTAGATGTAATCACCGCCAAGGTAGTAGTTTCTCATAGTCCAACAGACGTCTACGGCTGTTGAGTCCGATTCCCTTCTCTAACTCAAATGGGGCCCGTAATAATGACATGATCACGCGAAGAGGTTGAGAGTTCAGCTCCTCTTAATTACACTATCATTATGATAATTGCGATTAACCACAATTTTTTATCGGCCATATTTATTCTTACAGATATTCCAGATTCCACACGTATATGTATATGAACTTATTGATGTTATTATGAACTGTTTCATTTCGAACTTTATTCATGTGACCATTTACAATTCCAAATCGAACTCATCTGTTTTAAACGAGAATCATTTAGAATTCATATTTCTAAACTATGTATGTTAGACAGTATATTGTTAAAAATAATATCGAAGTCGAACAGAAGGCAAGATCAATGATGTCACCTCGAACCCATCTGAAACGGAATAGGCATACAGAACACACTGCGATCAATATCAAAAGTAAATGTTCTACAAATACGAGGCAGTTTCGACTTTAACATAATAGATTCGTTTACAACTGGAGATGGAACCATTTCGTGAATAAATGCAAATTCTTAGTTAAAGGTTTGTACAGAGTAAGTCTTGAACATGTTCAAGCAGTTTAACAAATTGGGTAGTGAGATAAATTGTTTTGGATGGAAGGTTCAATGTGTGTTTAGGTATATTGGGGTAAGTATTATTATCAAGGAAGAACTACTGGATAATCAGCTACATCATCAGTTAATCGTAGTTGAGCATAAGTTAAACAAACTTTCAATAGCTGTTAATTTCACGAAGTTATATGTTCATGCAAAGTTAGTTAAGAATCAATACAAACGAATTTTAAATCCATGAAAAATATATTTAGAAAATCTTGAGTGAAATTAATGAATCACAAAAGGAACGGATTTTTTCACGCAAAGGTCCCCAGTGCAAACGTGACCTTACAAAAATGTATAAATGAAGCTGATGGCTGAAAAAAGAAACTGATACCTTAGGAATTCTGTACCTATTCTGTAAGTGGTTCTAAAATCTTTTATAATTGCTCTGCGTCGTCTCTGAGGGGCTTAAGGAATTCCTTTTAAATTTATTTTATTTCTGTTATTTCGTTCGAATTGCAGACTTTTTTGGGCAGAATAAGAAGATTTATCTACTATGGAATTTAGTTTCTGAGCTACTGTTTTACGCCAACAGGAAAAATCCATGGATTACTTTTTAGAGACAATCTTTAGGGTTTTTTCATTACCTTTGTTATACTTTTAATGCATTTTCTTTAAAGTATTAATCATGTTCTATTTCTAAACACGTCTGTATCGACATTTCAAGACCAATTTTATCTAGTTTGAAGAACATGAACTTCTGAAATTTCCTTCTAGCATAATAATAATAGATATGCCAGTAATATGAGATTTTTCTACTTTGCATTTAGTGTTTGCACCGCATTTACGTGGGTGTTACACGTGTCTTTCGAAGCGGAAAATACTTAAATTTTCATCACTATGCTCACATTTTACATTAAAAATGTGAAAGGTTCCTACTGCTGTATTTTATTTGGAATTTTTTATGACATACACACATCAAAAGTGTCTAGGGATCAAGCATTTTTATGCGGATTTCTTGAGATTGAGATGTGGCTTTGTAATAAATTTATGATTTTATAAATTTATATGGATCCTTTTTGGTGCATTTCATAATTTGAATCAGGAACTGTGAATCAAATTCGAGTAAAAGATGAAAATCAGCTGTCAATATTTTCCCTATAAAAACATACAACGCATTGAAGACATTATTAGTGCTACTGTTTCCCTACTACTGATTAAAACCAACGTTATTATGGAGCGGCGACGTCATTTAAGCAGGGAAGAAATGCTCAGAGCCGTGGGAATGATAGAAGCTGGTTCCCGGCAACGTACTGTGGCTTTAGCTCTGAATACAAGTCAGAGTGTTATCAGTCGACTTTGGACACGTTACCGAAGCACTGGTACCGTGGCTGAGCGCCATGGAGGACGGTATCGCTGCACCACACGGAGACAAGACCGATACATTCAAATCTTAACTCGAAGAGCTCCAACAATAACCGCCATGATGTTAGCCGTGAGGCTTCATCACTCTTCAGGGAACTTAATTAGCGACCAAACAGTCAGAAACCGCTTGCATGAAGTGAACCTTCATTCCCGAAGACCGCTACGGGTACCACCTATAGCAATGCACAATCGTAGGATTCGATATCAATGGGCTCTTGAACACAGAAATTGGGCAGAAGAACAATGGCGTTTCGTGTGCTTTTCTGATGAGTCTCGTTTTGGTATGAGACCGGATACAAGACGTATACGACACTGGAGAACCCCTGGACGCCAACAGCGATTAAAATCCTGCCAGGAAGTCCATCCTTATAGTGGTGGAACCATCATGGTATGGGCGGGTATTTGGATCGGTGGAAGAACTGAGTTGATTTGGATCAGAGGCAACCTCAACGCTCAAATTTATGCTGAGACGATTGTATCAGACGTCATCGTTCCTCTACAAGTGCAAATCGGTCCCTTATTTCAGTTAATGCATGATAATGCACGACCGCACACCGCAAGAGTTGTAAGACAGACTCTCGCCGCAGCTAACATCAATGTCCTGCCCTGGCCTGCTCAGTCGCCAGACTTGAACCCGATTGAGCATGCATGGGATATGCTACAGAGAAGAGCTCTGCCGAATATGGAGGGTATCCAGTCGCAAGAAGACCTTTTTTTGTTGTTGCAACGAACATGGGCGGCCATTCCACAGCGTGATTTGGATGAACTCATTTTGAGTATGCCAAACCGATGTTCTTGTGTTGTTAGTGTTCGCGGTAGAAACACGGATTATTAATTGTTTAAGTTACCCAATAAAATTTTACAGAAAACTGTTGTTTCAGTCTTTTTTTCGAACTTTTGTGTTAGTGGTTCAAATGTCAAAAATCCCTTTATTAGGAAAATGGCAAATTTCTTTATTAATGCAAAGGTGACTTGGTTTATCGTTACTGTGACAAACGAAAACACTTTATTTGATGAATCCTTAAAGAAAATTTTAATTAATATCAATCAGGAGAAAAGTTATTGCAAAAATATATGTTGATCCCTAGACACTTTTGATGTGTGTAGTTATCGAGATAAACAGAAAACTGTGTTGTGGCGCTGCTTTAGAGAGCCCTATGTTCAACAGTGGACTACGATAGGCTAATTTGAGTGCTCGTTCCACTAAAATCCCCTAGTCCCCCAGGGGACTACACAACACTCAATGTTCCACGACGATACTCTAGGAGATCATATAAAACTCTAGTTTCTTTTTGAATCCCCTAATTGTTTAACTAATTAATTATTTTATTATTATTGTTTAACTTTGATTGTATATAATATGTAGAAAAGTTAATTTTGTTTTTTTTTTTATATTTTGCGTTCATAACGGTAAATATACTTATTGAAGTAAAACGATGAAAAAAACAACGCCGTGGGACTCAAAACCAACGTCTGTCACTATCTAGATTCCAACTACGCCACCGAGACGCTGCACTGGTCGAACCAGCGAAATTTATCAACGATTTCGGTACTTTTTTATTCAACATCTAACTTATTTTAGAAAGTTAATTTACGTCGTTGTTAACCCGACAGTGACAAATTCACAGCAAAGCTGTTGAAATAAAATATATATAATGTAATGATTTAGTGAATTAGTCGTTGGTGTGTCAATAAATAAATAAATAAACCCCTCTAGACCAATTTTCAATTATATTTATTACATAATTTTATTATGTAAGTGGCTTTTTTATTTAGAAGGGAATATAAAGAAATAGCACTTATTAGTACTTAGAGAATCCCCAGCATAGGGGATTGTAGTGGAACATTGAGTGCTGTGTAGTCCCCTGGGGGACTGGTCTAGCGGATTTTAGTGGAACGAGCGAATTTGAGTAGGACAAAAATACGTTAAACGCATTATGGAAAATTCTATTCTCAATTATGTATATTTATGGCAAGCAAAAATTGTAATCCTTCGTGCTCTCATCATACTGAGATTGCGCCCACACTGAAAAGAGTAAACTCACATAATCTTCATGAATCGATAGATACCATTTCCAGTATGAGTAAGTGAGACAATACTTAGTATTCAAAAGCCATTGTCAACGAAATAGAAACGTGATAACGTGAGATGTGGTAAGGCGAATCTAAAGATTTAAATCGTTGATAGTAATATAACACTCCACATAGGTCCGGATGTATTAATTATACCCAAGCATCGCTATGGCTAGACCCAGAAACCCTTAGTTATTGAATTTGAAACCAGTGACCACTTCTAAGGATGTGGAATATTATATGATGTGGTAAATGTCCCGAACAACAATACTAGTTCATCATTGTAACACCCTAAGGGCTAATTCACACGTCTCTAATCTTTCACAATTATACTGGATTATTTACTTAGCAACTAAATCGTGATTAGCGATTACCTAGAGACTACTCAGACTGGTTGTAACACATAAAACGTTTATGTATAAGTGTTAGGCCGTAAGCACACAGCGTATTTTAAACGCGCAGATGACTCGCGTCTACGCGCTTCAAACGAGATTCGAACCCAACAACAATCAGCTAACTACGCACCTAACCTCTCTGTAGAACCTCACCAATAACGTTTATTTCCTGTATATTCTTTTAGGGCGTCGCTTTCCGGTGTTTCTACTCACATCAGAATTCGCTGCCAAAAACCAAAACACTATCATGCCTTCAAAACAGCTGTTTTTTGACATTTTAATTTAAACGATTTTTTAATATTTTTACATAGGTACCTACTAGTTTCATTACCCACCAGAGAAAAGCGTGATCAAAAAAGTTTCTAGAAACTTTACACCCACCTCATCATCATCCACCCTTAGGTTTTCATCTACCATTTCAATTTTAATTTCAGGCCATTTCATCTGCAATTACATGCCGAAGATGTCTCAATCTCGATTCACCTCCATGTTAAACAAATGCAAGCAAATAGAAACGCACGCACATGCCAGGCATCGTGATATACCCCCTAGCAGCCCGCGATGTATGGCAGTGAGGTATCCTTCGGCATACAGCTCGCCGTCCGGTAAGGACCAGGCCAGGGTCGACGGTGCGTTGTGTTCCACGCGCGCCTCAACGAGATGTCAACACTAACTGACGGGGTCCGCAAGGGCCGATGCCTGCCAGGGTCGCGGTTCGTTCGAAAAGAAGAAAAAAGAAAGAAAGAAAAATTGTTTATTCGAAAGAGTTATCGTGGCCCCTGGCACAGGCAACTGAAGGAACATGAGTGCAGGGTTTTAGCCAGTAAAAGTCTGACACGCTGAGCTCCGCCTTAGAGCTGGAAAAAAGGTATCCTTCGGTATGTGCGTGCGTGTCTATTAGCATGCGTTTGTTTTGCTACCTCTGCCTTGGTAGACTGGGCCAGCGTGGTGGATTACGGCCCACTCCCTCTCACCGAGAGGACTGTGTCCCAGCAGTGGTAACATTATAGGCTGAATATAATATGCCCTAGCCTGAAAGATGTTACGTCAAAACTGCATGTAATACTTATATTTGCACATTGTAAATGCGCCTTAAAACTCAATATATTGGTTTTGAGAGTTCTATTAACGTACAAAGACCTGTTTGTGGCTACTCTTTCATCAGCAAGTAATAGGAAACCACAGTTTTCCTTATAGCCTATTACATTATGTGGTTACTGAAGTGATATTGTTATTCGTTAAAATAATATTCTCGATTGAGAATATAGATTACTTCTACAGAATAGGTACCTGTAACTTTAATCTTTAAACATCACTAAAAAATTTATGTAGAGAAACACCTGCCGAAAATTTCGCGACATAAATTCAGCGCGTTTACGTTTCCAAAGCTTTTTAAATTATTACAGCCGAAATTAGGTCGCTTAATCTTCATTGTAAAGTACGGCCCAATGCGTATTTTCGGTAGATGTATCGCTACGCTTCTGCCGAGAAGGTATAGATTGGTGACACGTAACATGAACAGTAAGACACGTTGAAAGAAATTCCTAACTTATTTTACTACTTTTTGAGTTACATTTTATGTTAAGGAATGCCCCACTGGAGGCGTGCTCAATATTTTTCCACTTTTAAAATTCTGGTAAAAAACACTTCCTCCTATAAGATGATAATTACATAAAGTTCCTTGCACTTTTTCATGTTTATTATTGTACAGACGCCAGGACGTCAAGTTACTATAATCTGTCAAATTTCTTTCCTTGATTGGGAAAATTTGACAGTTTCGGGTAGCTTGGTGTGCTGGCGTCTGTACATACATGTATATAGATAATTATACGTTTTATGTATGTATGTATTTAATGTATATATTATTTTAATGTTATACCACTGACTATCTGCAGTATGTCACTCCTCGTTTTAATTTATCCAAACGTTGTCTGTAAAAGATCGCTTTTAGCGATAAGACCACATTTATTTATAGGGTTACTTGTGATTCGACGTATATCCGTCAGGAGCTGATAGGGGAGCCAAAATGCAACAAATTGAACCCCACATAATATGTACGGCCGAAATTCAATAGTTTTCGAGATATTTTAATTTTAAGGGTTTTTCGATATAAATCCAAATAAAAAAAGGCCTGTTATTAAATGGGTACCATTACAAAATGATATTGTAGCTGGCAATTCAATTAAGCTATGAACATAATTAAAAGTATTTAATTCACCAAAATGATTGATTTATTATTATTATTATTTACCTTTATCTTGCATTGCATTAATTTGATCGGTTGATTTGTGCGACATTTCATGTTACGTTTCACCAGTCTGTTTCCGACATTACCTACTTAAATTGGATTTTCGGTTTAAATCCGCGGACTTTAAAAGCAAAAGTGTAAGTGTTTTCAGAACACCTAAAAACGTGACGACATAAAAAGCCTCTAAAAAAGGGATTAAACAGTCTCAATAGATAATTTATAGACCACTCTACTTGATACCTGATGCTGAATAAATTCTTCAGGCCCATAAACTGTTCACGATGAAAGATTATTTTAATTTACTGCTAACAAAAAGTTTTATGTTCTTTTTTTGTTGCCTGCTGTACAATTTTTAACCTTGTTGCAAAGTCATAAGGATGAGATAACTTTGTGGATGGAGTGAATTAAATGCTTTGGTAAAGATTTTGTAGGGAGCCGTCAGCGATTTGATCGCATCGTCACGGGCTAATGCTAGGCTGTCTGTTTATAGACCTAGAAAAGGTTTAAAAATTTATTTTGATAAAGCCTGAATGTCTAACAAGCAGTCTTACCAAAGGGTATCGTGTTACTCAGTAACTGAGCTGCAGAGGTCAGAGGACGGATCATCTGATACATTAGTGTCAGATGTAAAGTACTGGTAGTACTGGTCTGCTTAGAGTGGAAACTGATCCCATAGCTGAGAAAAGGTTAGGCAGATAATGATGGTACTGAATAAACCTATAAAAAATAATATTCTTTCTTCATTTGTAAAGGAAATTTAAAATGGATATGAATTCATATCCTCAAATGTCTCACTCTTAAAAATTCTGTCAACTAAATTACAATAACAATTAAACATTACGTTTAATTTTTAAGTAAACTTTATTTTTAGGTCACGTAACAGAATCTTATTTAAAACTAGCTTTTGCCAGCGACTTCGTCCGCGTGGAATAATGACTTCCGGAAATTGAGGCACTAACTCTCATAGAGTTTAACCGATGTGCTCTTTCTTCTGCCGATTCTTGAGAACGCGTATTTCTCATTCAACGCGTTTTTCAAGACAATAGCGGGCGGACGCCGGCGTCCACTTGGGGCTTGAATAACTAAAAATATATAACTACGTCTAATATATAAAATAATATATAATAAAACCTACTTCACTTAAAACTAAATACCTATTACTACTATAATTCATAATACCTATACCTATAATTAATAAAAGTACCTACGCTTTTACCTACTTAATATTAAAAAAAACTGAACATAAATTAACCAAAACTTACCTGCTGCTAACTAACTACTACTAACCTATTACTACTTCACCTAAAAAGAAATCCTGTTTTCCCAACCTTTCCCTTCACTGCTCTGCTCCTATTGATTGTAGCGTGATGAAAAGTATACTATAACCTGCCCAGGAGTATGAAGAACAATTGTGCCAAGTTTCGTTGAAATCCGTCGAGTGGTTTTTGTTTCTATAACGAACAGACAGACAGACAGACAGACAAAAATTTTACTGATTGCATTTTTGGCGTCAGTAACGATCACTAATCACCCGCTGATAGTTATTTTGGAAATATATTTCATGTACAGAATTGACCTCTCTACAGATTTATTATAAGTATAGATGAAATACTGTTCGTTGGTAAGCGCATCACTTAAGAATGTAGGCTGGACCGATTTGGCTATTTTTTGTTTTTAAATATTTGTCATAAACCGAATAAGCATTTTATGGAAAGAAAAGTTGGTAATGTTTCCCGGATAATTAGAAAATTGTGGAAAACTGAAAGTGCTTTTTTCTATATGATTTTTGTATGAACTCAGGACCGTATTGAAAATTCGACAGGACAACGTCTGTCGGTCACCTAGTAACTTAATACTTACTATAAAATAGCTATCCCACCCTACTCTACCTATAAATGATTTCACCGATAATATTGGGCGAGCAAGCAATAACCAGTTTCATTTACAGGCATCGTATTTTGTTGAATAAAACCTCTAAATAGCTCTAAATAACCTCCATGTAGGACCTAACCTTAACATTTAGCTAACAATGAAGGAGACCGTATTAAGGTATGTCCACACCGCAAATTATCGTCAGGGAACATTTTAATGCAAGTATTTAAAACCCAGCATCATTATATTATGTAAATCTTTGACAGCCATTATGGGTAGTCAGAGGTCCCAAAGTTTGACAACCTGTCTTACAAAGGGGTATTGTATTACTACTACTTATTATTAGTAATCATTGGGTGGTGAGAGTCAAAAAGCCAGTCAGTGCATGAACAATAACTGCATCTAGATGGGCTGGAAGCTGACCCCAACATAGTCGGGAAAATGCAAATGATGAATGTGTATCTAAAAGCCAGCATTCGTATGAATCTAAGTCACTAATCCTTACACAATTTTAAATGATAAGTTAGTCTAAGTTAGGTAAGTTTTTTATTGCATGATGTGGTCTCTTAGAATTGAGGGATCACATAGATTTTTATTCCTGTACTTTATAATATAGCATGTAAGGTGTATTCTTTGTTGGAGATAATAATAAAATAAAATAAAATGTGAAAATTCCATTGATAGCCAATTAGTTTCCGGGAATGAGTACTTTTATTTACTCTATTTAATCAAAACCTTGGTACGCATAAGTATGTCTTCATCAAAGAAACGTGTTCATGTGCTATTTAATTAATTCAAGTTCATTTATTCCGCTTTATGTGCCCAAAATAATATTTGCTGTCTAATGTTCAATTGGCGCGAACGCTTGCGATGTGGACGCACCTTTACACAAATTGAACCATCGGGTCGACCGTATTACCAAATAATTTAGCATAAACCAGCCAGCTACTTTCATATTTCTATGTAAATTGGAAATGAAAAAAAAATTATCTGACCCCAGTACTAATAGGGCTAAATGGATGTCCGGAAAATTGGCCGGGAGGTAGATCCGGTAACTAGGTTTATTACACTGAATTTTTTAACCACCGAATTTGCAAATTATTTAAGATGAAGACACACGGAGCTACGAAATACCCAGATCGCAGAAAAACGTCATTTTAAGAACGTTGGCCAAAGTACCCTGGCTGAAAATTTTTCCTGCATCGTGAATACTTTTAAATGCCCTTATTTCGTATGCACAAACACTCAAACACTGAATAGCTCATCTGCAGGCCACGCATTCTAAAATAGAGAAATTTTTTTTTGGTTCGAAGTTTAAAACAGACCAAAAAGTGCGCCAGCCCGAAAACAAAAGACACCAAAACACAATACGTATTCCAAAAACGAAAACAAACAGATGACAGCTACAATAACCTCCTATTTATATTCATCAGATATCCTCTGCCAGTGGGGTCTTAAAAAGCCCGGGGCGCAAATAAAACCGAGTTCTTTTTACCGGTGGTACGTGGGCCCAAGTTCGGATTGATTCGGCCTAAAACGGGCCCGAGTAAAGAAATTTACAGGCACTCAGGGCGATTTGCAATGTGATCTAGTTTCCTTTGGTTATAGAATTTCCGACATATTGAAATGTTTTTGGGTGTTTTACGTTGTTTATAAGCAGTTCCATAATCGATTTTTCGGCGGTTTCTTTTCTAGGATTCCGAGCTAAGCGGGTGAGAACTAGACTCTGTTACGCCGCCTCTCTCTCCTTCCCACCACCCGTTTTTCTGTCTCCCACAAGGCTTTATCTTTTACCCGTAATAAGTAGCCAGTTGAAATTTTATCATAATGCATATAGTATGTGCTGTTGTCTGCAACTCCACCTCCAATCGCATATTTCGCGTACGCTCAAATATTATTGTAGCCTCTTCCATGGCAAATAATAAAAAGAACCCGTGTGCACGTTCGACTCACACTTGGTCTATTTTTTTTCTGACTCTTCCAGACCAATTGATTGGAGGCGTTATGTAGGCTCAACTTTAGAGAGGTTTCCAAAAGTAGAATTCAGGAATTACACTCCGAATTCATAGGGATTTTTTTCGTTTGCAAAGGTTTATATTGTTTGTTATAGTATATTTTCTTAGAGGGAGGAACGGAGAGACCCGTGGTTAAATAATAACAGCCGTACAGGTCGTTCGATCAGGTTAAGCTACACTTGCCGCGATTGGTCTGTGGATGGGTGACCATCTTTAAATTCTGTGACCCCTCCGTGCCTTGGAAAGCACGTTAAGCCGTTGGTCGCGGCTGTCATTTGTGGATTTTTGACAGTCGTTACGGGTAGTCAGAAGCCCGAAAGTCTGACAACCAGTCTTACCAAGGGGTATCGTATTACCAAGTAACTGGGTTGTGGAGGTCAGATATTCAGTCGCTCCATTTAAAATACTGGTATTCAGCTGCATCCGGTTAGACTGGAAGCTGACCCCAACATAGTTAGGAAAAGGCTAGGTAGATGATGAGTATATTTTCTTAAAATGAGAAACTGAACGTTTGCTTACTCTTTCGGAGTGAACTTTATTACTTAGGAACTGTAGAAGGTCAAGGTCTCAGTATACATGGTGACCGTGCTGCCTAAAATATTATATTCAGCCAAAACCTGGACCGTGTACCGCCGGAATATCCGCATACTGGACCGGTCCCACCTTCGATGTCTTAGGAGAATTCTTAAGATCGCATGCGGAACACCGAAATGCTACGCAGGGTTAATGTTGGTGACATTGAGACTTATTTCATGCGGCGTCAACTTCAGTGGTGCGGATATGTGTCACGTATGACAGCGCAGCGAGTGGCGAAGCGCATCTTTTATTGTGAACTTGAAGGAGGGCAAGCGCAAGCATGGCGGACAGCTCCTCAGGTATAAAGATGTGCTTAACCGTCACTTTAGCAGGTGCGACTTGGAGCCGTCTTGGTGGTAGCAGCAAGCAGCTCAAAGACTTGAGTGGAAGACTGGTTAAAACCAAAGTTCATGATTTTGAATTACGGCGGCGCCTTGAGCTTGATGCCAAGCGTGACCAACTGAAAGCCAGACCACCTATGGCAATTAGCTATAATTACATAGATGGTGTGCTCACGTTAGGTCATATGATCATTAGAGCTTTTGTTATTATGTCAAACATTACACACCCCCGCAAAACTCCGCTGAACTTCGTACCGTCTAAGAATATGAATTATCTTAATTTTTTTTTCGTGAATTTTTCTCATGCTTTAATAGTTATTTAGTCCAGCCGTTCTTGAGTTATAAATGGTGTTACTAATCCGACTTTGTTTTATTTATATACTAGCTGACCCGGCAAACTTCCTACAACCTCAGAATGAATCAATGTTGTGTTAACTTATTCGTCAAAAAAGCCGCTCCATACAAAATGTATGAGCAAATAAGTTATCTTCATGATTATTTTTTTCCGTGAATTACTCTTATGTTTTTATAGTCGTTCTGCTATTCGGGGCGGAGACAAACCGAACAAATCAAATATTATAAAAATCGGTCAAGATTGAGATGTTATGCCATTATCTTATAGGTAATTACCAAAAATTGCATTCCACAAACCATGCAGATTAAGTATAATCTCTACAGGGTACTTTAGAGATTATTATCTCATGAGTCAGGAAAATAAATTGTTAAGTATAAAACTGCCATAGATTAACAATTGTGATTTCTATCTTAACAATCAATTTCTCTGATTTTACATACATTCAGTAAGGTCTACTTATATATTCAAATTATTTTCTACAGCAATTTCTGTTTTGCGCTTAGAAAAAAAAATCTTACTTAACGAAAACCCGAATTAGCTCATACTCGTATGTAGAAAATGCATTTGGTTAGAGTCGGCCCGAAATAAAACTTAACTGAATTACCTACCTAGCCAATTACCTCGTCTGACACGACTTTGGACTTAACCTATCAAGAAGAGCGGCTAAAGCGTTTTAAATAAATTCTTTATTGACATAAATTCTTTATTGACATAAATATTTTTTAACAAAAGTAGTGAGGCCCTGACTCCTGCGCTAGGTATAGTACCTGTATTACAGGAGCCAGTGTCTTCTGCCAATAATTATGAGTCGAGATTTATGCAATAAGAATTAATCAAAACACAAAAATTTAAACAGAAAAATTAAAGTAAAAAATAAAAAATGAAAATAAAAGAGAAAATTATAAACATGAGAAACATTTCCAACGTGGAGTAATTTAAAGAGTGTTAGTGGTATAGTGTATGAATATGGTGTGTAGTGTTTGTGGTGTGTGAATGTGTAATGTAGGTATGCGGTGTGTGATGTTAATGTAGGTATATACTATTTTAAAAGGAGTTCGGTTTGTTCATAGTCATACGTAAGTAGCCATGATTTAACCTTACTTTTAGCTTCCTTCCTTGTAAGAGGATTTATTTTAAGCTCTTTGTTGGTCTTATTATATAAATGAATAGATAAATACTTATGTTGTTTTCTAGCTGATGCAGTTCGACATTTAATTGATAAACAGATGTTTCGTGTGGTGCGTTTTTTTAGAACCCTATTATCGTATGGCGTGATAAGGTGCTGTTTGATGACGATATCTAAAATATACATCTGCCGTACCGTTAATATTTGACATTTCTCATATAAGGTTTTGGTGGGGAACCTGAATGGCCTGAATGTCATTACTTTAAGGACAGATCTTTGGGCCCTTTCAAGGCGAATCATATACGTCTTACACGCGCCACCCCGAACTCAAATGCAGTATGCAAGAACTGATTGTGCTAATGCGTAATACACACTGCGTAATAGCTCAAGGTCAGCCACTTGTCTGAGTTTTTTAAAAATCCATATTAATTTTCTAATACGCGCGGTGGTTAGGTCTATATGCTGGCGCCAGCTTAGTTTTTCGTCAAGAATAACCCCTAAATATTTCACTGATATCGATTTCCCTAGAGCCAGACATGCACAGGTTGTATTATTCTGAGGTAAGTTACATACATGCAATTGGATTTCAATTTTTTTGGGATTGATCTTGGAGTAACTGAACTGAATTTGTGTCGATTTGGAAATATTCACAGTCAGGAGATTGGCTCTTAGCCACTGATACACCCTGTGTAGTCCCGCCTCAGTATATTGTTTTACTTCGTCCCAAGTCCCGCCATGAAACACAAGAGCTGTATCATCAGCATATGTGAAAATTTTGCCATTTGCAAGAGTTTGTTGACACAGATCATTTATGTAGATCAAGAAGACACTTGGGCCGAGTATACTTCCTTGCGGAACGCCATATACAACATGGGCGTCTGAGCTAATGTGTCCCCCAATTTTCACTCTCTGTGTCCTGTCATAGAGGAAATCTCTGAAGATCCCTAAAGCATTTCCCCGAATGCCAATATGTTCCAGCTTGTCCACAAGTAGAGGAATTGAGACGGTGTCGAAAGCTTTAGCCAAGTCGAGGAAGATGCCGACGCATTTTTGATTAGCATCCACACAAGATGATATATGTTCTACAAGTTGGCTGACAGCATCCTCAGTGCTCTTCCCTCGCCTAAAGCCAAATTGAGATTCCGACAGGATCTTATTATGTTCTAAGTAGTGTATTAGCCTACTGTTCAGCACTTTCTCAAGTATTTTTGATATTGTCGGAAGAACCGAGATAGGCCGGTAGTTCTCGACACCGTCTTTAGATCCACTCTTGTAGACAGGAGTTATTAGTGACTTTTTGAAAACTCGTGGGAAAACACCTTGCGCAATACAGATCCCTATTAGCTTAGTTAGTTGAGGAACTATGACATGTCTAGCCATTTTAAGAAGTTTTGCTGGTATGGAATCCCAACCAAGAGCACAGTCATTCTTGAGGTTAAGTATTAATGTCTCGATTTCAGCTTCATCCGGGGAAAGTAAAACGATAGAATTTAAATTATTTGAAATGTCAGTTCTGTAGGGTAATGAGTTAGAATAAGAGGAGTTAATTATATGATCTGCTAGCTGTTTACCGATGCTAGAAAAATAGTTATTTATGTCATTTATAGAATTAGATGTATGTGTGTTTATGAGATTGTCAGCTAATGTTTTTTGTTTTTTCTGCTGTATTATAGATTTCACCGCCTCCCATTTATTTTTGTTGTTGTTTGCGCTTTGCAGAAGAGATCGTTCATAGTTAATTTTTAATTTCCTTAGCAATGTGGTGCAAAAATTGCGATATCTTTTATATGTTGTTTCGAGTACTTCGTTCTCTGGACTACACGAAAACTTTTTATGCAGTCTGTCTCTATGGCGAATGCAGCGGAGTAATCCTGGAGTTAGCCAAGGTTTCAGAATTCTTTTCCGACTAGGTCTTTTAAGTTTTGTTGAATTAACTTCCAGAGCTGTGGAAATTTTTTCAACAAAAACAGTGGCAGCCTCATTGGCATCCGCATCATCATTAATGAATGAAAAGTCAACTGTCTCTAGATGTTTAACCACAGCGTCATAATTGACCCTTGTTAAAACATTAGGTTTATCACCTATCTGTCGAGATTGACGAAGGTTTAATATTACTGAGGCATGGTCGGTAACTGTGGAATTAATTACAAATACTGTTGCCGGCTGTGCCGTATTAAGTAACATGTGATCCAAGCAACTTTGAATTCTTGTTGGATGTGTGTGTCCATGCAGCAGTCCCAGTTCAGCAGTAACATTTAAATAAGTTTCGCTATTCCTGTCAATGGTGTTGGCTTTAATGTCAATATTGATATCTCCAGTTAGCACAATGTTTTTAGCTTTAACAGACCGTATTATACTGTCTATTGAGTTCAAGAAACTGTCGGTACAGTATATAGATGGAGACCTATAGACAACCAAAATGCAGGTATCCGGAAAAATATTTAATAACATAAAGTTAGCGCCTACAGGCTCCGGTTCTTCAACTGAGCATTTAAGGTCTTGTTTTGCATATATAACAATGCCGTCATTTTGATTTAGACAGTTTTTTGAAGAATACGTTGTGTAACCATCAATCATTGGAATAGGTTTGTTTTGATGGAGCCAGCATTCAGTAAGAATGATGACATCGAAGTCAAATGAAAACCTTGCTAGTTGTGCTTGAAAATTATCCAAGTTCTTATAAACACTGCGAATATTCTGTGTTATAAAAATTTTACTCGTATGTAGCTGTAGAGATTATGATCTCATGAGTCTGGAAAATGGATTGTCAAGTATAAAACTGACATAGATTAACAATTGTGATTTGTATCGTAACAATGAATTTCTCTGATTTTACAAACATTCAGTAAAGTCTACTTACTTAGACTTTGGACTTAACCTATCAAAAAGAGCCGCTAAAGCGCTTTAAATTTTACTCGAATGTATTAGATATCTTGTTAAAATACACACATCAAAAGTGTCTAGGGATCAACATATATTTTTGCAATAACTTTTCTCCTGATTGATATTAATTAAAATTTTCTTTAAGGATTCATCAAATAAAGTGTTTTCGTTTGTCACAGTAACGATAAACCAAGTCACCTTTGCATTAATAAAGAAATTTGCCATTTTCCTAATAAAGGGATTTTTGACATTTGAACCACTAACACAAAAGTTCGAAAAAAAGACTGAAATAACAGTTTTCTCTAAAATTTTATTGGGTAACTTAAACAATTAATAATCCGTGTTTCTACCGCGAACACTAACAACACAAGAACATCGGTTTGGCATACTCAAAATGAGTTCATCCAAATCACGCTGTGGAATGGCCGCCCATGTTCGTTGCAACAACAAAAAAAGGTCTTCTTGCGACTGGATACCCTCCATATTCGGCAGAGCTCTTCTCTGTAGCATATCCCATGCATGCTCAATCGGGTTCAAGTCTGGCGACTGAGCAGGCCAGGGCAGGACATTGATGTTAGCTGCGGCGAGAGTCTGTCTTACAACTCTTGCGGTGTGCGGTCGTGCATTATCATGCATTAACTGAAATAAGGGACCGATTTGCACTTGTAGAGGAACGATGACGTCTGATACAATCGTCTCAGCATAAATTTGAGCGTTGAGGTTGCCTCTGATCCAAATCAACTCAGTTCTTCCGCCGATCCAAATACCCGCCCATACCATGATGGTTCCACCACTATAAGGATGGACTTCCTGGCAGGATTTTAATCGCTGTTGGCGTCCAGGGGTTCTCCAGTGTCGTATACGTCTTGTATCCGGTCTCATACCAAAACGAGACTCATCAGAAAAGCACACGAAACGCCATTGTTCTTCTGCCCAATTTCTGTGTTCAAGAGCCCATTGATATCGAATCCTACGATTGTGCATTGCTATAGGTGGTACCCGTAGCGGTCTTCGGGAATGAAGGTTCACTTCATGCAAGCGGTTTCTGACTGTTTGGTCGCTAATTAAGTTCCCTGAAGAGTGATGAAGCCTCACGGCTAACATCATGGCGGTTATTGTTGGAGCTCTTCGAGTTAAGATTTGAATGTATCGGTCTTGTCTCCGTGTGGTGCAGCGATACCGTCCTCCATGGCGCTCAGCCACGGTACCAGTGCTTCGGTAACGTGTCCAAAGTCGACTGATAACACTCTGACTTGTATTCAGAGCTAAAGCCACAGTACGTTGCCGGGAACCAGCTTCTATCATTCCCACGGCTCTGAGCATTTCTTCCCTGCTTAAATGACGTCGCCGCTCCATAATAACGTTGGTTTTAATCAGTAGTAGGGAAACAGTAGCACTAATAATGTCTTAAATGCGTTGTATGTTTTTATAGGGAAAATATTGACAGCTGATTTTCATCTTTTACTCGAATTTGATTCACAGTTCCTGATTCAAATTATGAAATGCACCAAAAAGGATCCATATAAATTTATAAAATCATAAATTAATTACAAAGCCACATCTCAATCTCAAGAAATCCGCATAAAAATGCTTGATCCCTAGACACTTTTGATGTGTGTAAATATGCAAAACTTGTATTCTTAATTTATGGTTTATTTTGTTTGTCTATACCTATTATATATAGACGAATAGACGAACAAAATAAACCATAAATATGGTTCTCACTGCTGGGCAAAAGCCTTCCCTTTTCCGTCCAAATCCCTCAATTCTGCATAATACGTTAAAAGATTTCTGCATAATCTATACTAATATTATAAAGAGGAAAGATTTGTATGTATGTTTGTAACGAATTGGCTCAAAAAGTACTGGACCGATTTTAAAAATTCTTTCACCATTTGAATGCTACGTTATCACTTATTAATATAGGCTTTTTTTTTCTTTTTTTTCCACCCGTGCGAAGCCGCGACGGGCCGCTAGTTCATAATAAATCTTTTGTGAAAGTTGAGTAACACCAGTCGCGTCCTTCACATTTTCAGTTGTAGGTATATACTTATTGGTGTATTATTAAATTGTGCTTAGGTGAGTAAAAAAACTATAATATGCTAATTCATTTAAGGGCTGATTTTTCCAACGACAGATATTTTTTATTCGTGGATTAAATTGACCTCTGACAGTTTTTGTAAGGAACAACTGTCAAAAATTCAAAATTATTGTGAAGGGTTACCGCTACCCCGGAACACAAAGGGCTAAGGAAGGAACACGGGTGGGTTTTAGTCCAGTAAGAGTCTGACACTCCCTTCTGCTCCACCCAGAGCGGGAGGGGTCATTTGATGATTTCCCATCCTCAAAAAAAAAAAGAAAAAAAAGACATTTAATCCTCTGAAAAAATAAATGAACAAGCAGTATTAATGCTATCTTTTTAAAGTAAATGAACTACTAAATCTAGTTATAACCGCGAATCCAATAAGTCGTTAAAGCTATATAAACGTTTATCTTTGAAAAACCGACTATAATTTCCCGTGGAAACTAAGATTTATTAACAAAGCCAACCAGCTCAAAGGCAATTAATTAATTATTTTAAAACAAAAAGCCAAGTGTAAATATCTTTGAAAAAGCCTCCTGAATTCTTGATTCATTCTCTTTGGACTGAAATAAAACTCAGCAAAGGCGGGTAGATATTGATTTGTTTAAAGTCATTAATCATTATTCAAGCTCCTTCTTGCTCCGCGTTTAATGTGTTTCTTAAAGGTCGAATAGTGACGTCACTAGATAATCTTTTTTAGGGTTTCGTACCTCAAAAGAAAAAAACGGGACCCTTAGAGGATCACTTTGTTCTTCGTCCGTCCGTCCGTCCTTTATCTCGGGAATGCGTGCAGGTATCGAGTTGAAATTAAAACCATATAGATACTGAAATCTACAAGTCCTTTGAAGCTGTGAAAAATCAAAGTTCAAAGTTAACGAAAAAAAAAGATACGGCCGATTATGCCGCAAAAGATCGTATATTTCGACACTCTCAAGTGAATCAAATGTATAGGGTACTTTCCGTTGACCCAGAATCATAAAATTTGGCAAAAAGCAAGATCATGTAGCACAAGTAAAGGGAAAAATCCGAAAACCGAAGATTTTTAGTTACATTATAAAAAAAAAAATCCGTCATAAACTATTTACATACCTACAAATTTGTACGGAACCCTCGGTGTGCGAGTCCGACTCGCACTTGACCGGTTTTTTTATTAAAAAAGAATAATACATTATTGTCTTGTTAAAAGGTTTAAAGTAAGTTTAATAGTTTTTGCTGACAATATTAGATAGAGAATTGATAGTTATTGGTTCTTTATATAATAAAATGATAAACGTTGCAAGTTTTGAAAAATGTTTTAAGCTAACAGAAAATGCATTGGTTTTATTTCAGGGGGTTACATAGGTGTATTAAAGGGGCTCGTGGCTCAATAACAACAGTCACACAGGTCAATCGATCAGGTAAAGCTACGCTTGCCGCGGTCGGTCTGTGGACGGGTGACCATCTTTACATACCGAGACCCCTCCGTGCCTCGGAACGCAGGTTAAGCGTTTGGTCCTGGCTGTCATTCGTGGATCTTAGGCAGTCGTTACGGGTAGTCAGAAGCCCGAAAGTCTGAAAAGTAGTCTTACCAAGGGTATCGTATTACTCAGTAACTGGATTGTGGAGATCAAATAGGCAGTCGTTCCATGAAAAATACTGGTATTCAGCTGCATCCGTTAGACTGGAAGCCGACCCCAATATAGCAGATGATGAGAAAGAGGCGTATTATGTACACCTACCATTTGGCCTGTGATGTTAAAAGTCTCATGTAATGAGGGCAGCCTATGTATTAATTGGCCACAAATCCACAAACAGCCCCGCTATTTACTGAAAATTTCATAATGAAATAACTCATTAACAGTTTGCCCGATTCAGGAATCTAACTCACGACCCCTCGGGCGCATGACAGCTCAGCAATTATGATATGTAAATTATCTTCATATCCAAGCGTACAACTAGTTTCAGTAGCAGTAAGTAGAATGCAAACGAAGGAGTTTTCAATAATAAGACGCGTTTAAGATAAATACTGTGCCGGCTTCAGGAGCGAGTACTTCGAACAACCGATTAAATTAAATTACTTAGTTTTCAAAACACCTCTGTTATCACTAGTAATAAAGCTTATATTTCTTAGTATTTGATCGTATTATAAAGTTATTAAGACTGCTTTTCCATTGGAGCAGAGAAAATGAATGTCAAGAAAGTGTTTCACTGAAAATAATTCCACGTTACCGCTCGGGATTGCCTCAGTGGGCAAGATTACAGTACCTACAGGGCTTATGATATTGTATAGTAAGTTTTAAGTCTGCCTTGTTAGTCTATCGGTCAGGCAAAGTGTCTTTGGGTTTTCAATCTGGAAATTATCAGTGGAGTCAGGAGTCTTGATGGCTCGCTCATTATTCAGTAAAAGTCTGACACGCCCTCCCGCTCCCACCAGAGCGGGAGAAGTTATTTGATAATTTCCCATTCCCACTCAAAAAAAAAAACTTGGGATTAAAAGTAAAAAAAATATATATATGTTGAATAACTTTATAAAATGACTGATGTAATGAAAACTGGCCAACTGCTGCCAAATGCTGTAATTGTGGCGAAGATCACCCAGCTAACTTCCGTAATTGCAAAGAGCGCCAGAACTATCTACAACTTTTGCGAATTCGTCAAGATAAAATCAAAGCAGCACAAGAACAGCGTCACATCAAAATTTACTCCAAAGTCGACGGTCGCTCCTGGGCTGCAATCGCGTCTACAACCGACAAGGCAGATGATAAAGCTCAACCTTTGCACAGTGCTCCCCTTGATCATACTACTTCAGAAATGCTGGTTATCCTTAAAACTATAAAATCAATAAAAGAAAAATTTTGTGCCTGTGATAACATGATGGACAAAGTTATTCTTATACTTACTCATCTTGGTCAATATGTCTAATAATGCAAGTGAGCTTCGTTTTCTATACTGGAACGCTGACGGGATTCGTCCTAAACTATCAGAATTTTTAAATTTGACTAGCGATTACTGTGTAGACATTATCTCACTGTGTGAAACAAGATTAGGTGAAAATTACACGTTAAATATGCCTGGATACACTTGTTACCGATGTGATAAGAGATCGAATGGTATTGGTCAGGGAGTCGCAATTCTAGTTAAGAACGATATTCCTCATACATCTATTTTTATTCCCCCTACGTATAATCTTGAATGTGTAGGGATCCGCTTAACATCACCTGAGAGCAATATAATTGTCGTATCCGCATATAATTCGCCAAACCTTCCTTTAACTTCTAATGATTTGGATATTTTATTTGATTTAGGGCAAAAAGTACTAATTATGGGTGACTTCAATGCCAAACATGAATATTGGCATTGTTATCAAAACAACTCTCGTGGTATAGTATTGTTTGATCATATGGTACTCCATGACTACCAAGTATTTGGACCTACATCTCCAACGTTAGTACATTACAATAATGC
Organism: Globia sparganii; assembly: GCA_949316385.1. Lineage (NCBI taxonomy): Eukaryota > Metazoa > Arthropoda > Insecta > Lepidoptera > Noctuidae > Globia > Globia sparganii. The sequence goes on along the minus strand of OX438675.1, from coordinate 7,980,676 downwards.
ACATACTCCTTCTACACCGGATTTACTTCTCAGCCGTAATGTTACATGTGTGTCTGAACTTCACACTCTACCAGCTTTATCATCTAATCATTTTCCAGTCTTTTTCTCGGTAGGTGGTAATTTCACCCGCCGTAGCTTCAAACAATACCGATACTCGGAGGCTAATTGGGCTGAATACAGGTCATACTTGGATAAAAATATACCACTAGCATCATCAACTTATAATTCTATAATCAGCATTGATTCTGCAGTTGACCAACTTCAAAATGCCATCATTATGAGTCGCGAAGTAAACGTTCCATCAGGCCCTTCCTCTGCTATGCGTTACACCTTGCCAAGACGCATTAGAGTCCTAATTTCTAATAAAAATAAGCTACGAAAGATAGCTTTAAAAGAAATAAACCCTGCGATTAAGTGCGTCATTAACAAAGATATTAACAATCTTAAAATTAAAATTAAATACTTTATTCAAATTTATAATGACAAAAAATGGAACGACAGACTGGCTCAAATTGAAAATCCATCTACCGATATCTGGAGGGTTGTTAAATCTCTGACTTATAAGCCTGCAGTAATTCCACCGTTGAAGTGTAAAAATGATCAACTAACTACGTCCCCTGTCGAACAGTGCGAAGTGCTTGCTGATACTTTTTATGACAATATGGGCTTGACTAGGAACTGGACTAGTGATAGCTTCACAGAGACCGCCGTCAAAGAATCATTAAATAACCTCGAAAACGCTATTAATTTTATTCCACCAAATCTCGTGCGTCCTAGAGAAGTGTCAAAATTAATTAGAAATCTCAAATGTCGTAAGTCTCCGGGCGTCGATGGTATACACAACTGCTTAATAAAGAATCTATCACGTAAATGCGTAGTATTCATAACCAAAATTTTTAATGGTTGCCTGCGAATTGGCTACTTTCCCTCTGCTTGGAAAAGAGCCAAAATTATTACTTTCAAGAAACCAGGTAAAGACGAAAGTACACCAACTAGCTATCGGCCTATAAGTCTCCTACCAACCTTGGGAAAATTACTCGAAGGAATAATTTCATCGCGCTTAGCAACAGCTACAAACCACCTGCTATTGCCTGAGCAATTCGGATTCAGAAAGGCTCATTCTACCACTCAGCAACTGGCCAGGGTCGCAGAGCATGTCACGCACCACTTAAACATGGGTGAATCTACGGGTATGATGTTGCTTGACGTAGAAAAGGCTTTCGATGCCGTCTGGCATGCAGGCCTTTTACATAAGCTAATTATGTGTGATGTGCCGATTGGACTTGTAAAAATCATCCAGGCGTATTTAACGGATAGGTCTTTCTGTGTTCATATTGGCGATAGTGTGTCTAAACCAAGATCTATTCCTGCAGGGGTGCCTCAGGGATCCTTGCTCGGGCCGCATTTATTCATACTGTTTATTAACGACATGCCCAAGCAGGCCCACACCCATCTTGCTTGTTTTGCGGATGACACAGCATCATATACTTCAAGTAAAGACACTGATTTGATAGTTGAACGACTTCAGTTATCATTACAGCTTCTAGTTTCATATTTTACCCAATGGAAATTAAAATTAAATTCAACAAAAACTGAAGTCATAATGTTTACACGAAAGCGATCATTCCCTAAAAAAAGCATAAAAGTCGGTGATCACACCTTGCCATGGCGTGTATCGACCAAGTACCTTGGACTATTCCTGGACAATAAAATGAACTGGACCAAAAACACTGAGTACTTCCGCGTTAAAGGAATAAAGGCTCTAAACTGCCTACATCCAATCTTAAAACGGCGATCTAAGGTCAGCTCAGTGACTAAACTAAAAATCTACACAACTCTTGTAAGACCCTGCATCACGTACGCGGCACCGGTCTGGTGTAGCACATGCGAAAGTAATTACACTAAACTACAAGTAGTGCAAAATAAAGCATTAAAAACCTCATTCAATACACCCTTACGGACAAATCTTAAAACTTTACACAGCCAATTAAATTTCCCAACATTAAAACAATTCATTACAAAACTCACAAAAAAATTTTATTTGGTAACTAACCCTAAACATCACAACCCACTTATTTCTTCCATTGGTCGAACCCGATCTACAAACTTAAAATATATCGATACATATCATCGATACCGTCTCCCACATCACTTGCTGCTATATGACTAACAAAGATGATGCGACTCCATGACCGGACTTTTTAATGTTCGCTCTAAATGTAGGTAGATTTACAACGAATCTCACCCAGTACACGAAGTTCATTTGCATTTTAGTTATATTATAGGTCTGTTTAAGTAACAATATAATTTTATCAATGATGTACTTTGTTACAATCTTAAAATAGTTTAATATGTGTTATAAAGTGTGTTTGTGTCTAATCATCGCGCTGAATAGTACAATATTTAATTAACGTAAGTATGATACCTCTGATTCATAACAAGAACTATTTTTTACTTTACATAATATGTATACTTAAATGTTTTATAAAGGCGCCATAGTCTGCACAAAACACCCAATCTTAGATTGAATGCTTTTAGAATAAGATCTGAATGTCATTTTACCTATTTAGTTTATGTTTAAATAAAGAATTTTCAAATCAATCAATCAAAATGAAAACTGGCCAAGTGAAATCTAACCTACTTTAGGATCTCACATTTTTAAATAACAGCAATTGTTATAGGTATCTAATAAAGCAATGAAATAGAGTTTAACAATTGTTCCTAATGTTATTTTGTTCCTATAAATACATATTTGGATTTTGCATAGAACTTGGCACTCATTTAGATCTCCATTCTTTTTGCGGCGAAGCCCACAGCCAAGCATAATTTTTGTATTGAACTTGGCTCTCCTTTTTTACATTTATGTTTTTGGTGGGATATGTATTACAGCTTTGGCTTTAGTTTTTTGGCATTTAAGTTTTTTTAGAATTCAAAAAATGAGCAATTTCCAATATATTTTATTTGGCAGTTCAGCCACGTTTATTGCGTAATTTACGTTGGTAAGCAGACGATTTTTTAACCTTAGAAGCAATGGATAGCGAAATGCTAGGCATTCTGTTCTCTCGCTCCTTCCTTATGGGCAGGCAGCTTTATACTTTCAACCATTTAAATGGAACAAGTTTTCTATTCTTCTTTTCAGGAATACGGCTTACATTATTTTCTTAGTCAAATTGCAGAATTTACTAGGAAAATGAAATCTAGAAACTGCTACTTTCAATTATTTTGAAAATGTAAAATATATTCATGAATTATTTAAAATTCTGTGTAACAGGTTGTTTATAGAGAATAGCTAAAACACAACAACTTTTTTCGTACATTTTCATTCTTTAACGTATCGGTAATTAAGAGTACTCTTTCGATCTATCTAGTTACAGCTTCTGCCGTTTTAGACAAAAAGGTTAACACTTTTTGAAAACTTAAAGTATCACTGTAGTCTATACAAACACAATGGTAATTATTTTGCTTTCCAGCCGTAGGTATGTAATTTATTCTGGTGCTTCTCTACACATACGTTTTTCTTGCGGTAAAAAACTACGGTTTATTCGCCGTGTGTAGGCACTGTTGTCGGTGTTGTAAGGATCATTATGGAAGCTTGTTCACAGACATGCTTTTTCTACGGCCGTGCCCAGTAAGAAGCAAGGCTTATGGTTAGCAAATCTTTACCAGCTGATACTAGAACCTCTCTACTAGAACTACTAGATACTAGAACTCTGGTCACATTTTTTTAGTTGCGCAGGGAGGTCGAAAATTATACCACGGAAACGTACTACGGGGGCATAGTCTACGCAAATTATACCACGGAAACGTACTACGGGGGCATAGTCTACGCAAATTATACCACGGAAACGTACTACGGGGGCATAGTCTACGCAAATTTCTCAGTCGTGAAAGCGCAAAAAGATGAAAGAAACAACAGACACAGCTTCTATCGCATTGTTTATAATATAAAAATGGATTATTTATGAATGTGTGGGCGTTTTGAGCCGTCTTGGGAGATTTGAAAAATGATTTTTGAGACTGGGATCTTAACATCATCTGATACACTTATTCAAGACCGCAAATAATAGTTATTTTAAACCTTTACTGTAGTTACAAAATAAAATTTTAAAATAATAGTTGTTTTAGACCTATATTGTAGTTACAAAATAAAAACCATAAAAGAATAATCCCATAAAGAACAGTAAAGTATCGGAGACCACAATCGATTGATCATCGAACAACCACTCAAAATAATGAAACGTAGAATAATCAACTCGAATGTTTATTGTAATCAAAGCTCGCCCTGTTTACATTCGCAAATGGATGAGAGTTATCGTGCCGAATTGAATCGCTGCCGATTTTATATGATTTAACGATGATTGGAGACTTTTTTTTATAATGGGGATAGCTTTTGAAAGCGACTTCGTTCACGTACCGTCAATAAATTATATTAAGTACAGTCTACTCAGTTATTTTGCATCAATGTTATCTTTAACCTCGTGATAATAAGGTTGTTGCAACTATCAAGTCTGTTTGTAATAAAGTTGGTGTTGGGTTGCAACTCAAACTCCAAACTCAAACTCAAAGCATTTATTTCAATTAAACCATTTACAGGCACTTTTGAATTGTGAAGAATTCGGTTAGTTAGCTGTTATTATATTGGCAATAGAAACATACACTCTACGAAAATTTCAACTATCTAACTATTATGGTTCATGAGATACAGCCCGCTGACATACAGACCGACGGACCGACAGCGTAGGCTTAGTGAATAGAGTCCCGTTGGCACCCTTTGGGTTCAGAACCCTAAAAACGCCTGAAAAACACTTAATCTTAATTTCATTCTCATAGGTTTATAATCAGAGAATAAGGTCCGTTGTCTCGAAATCAATCAGCTAGGCTAGGCTAGTTTCCACCATCAATAAATTGAAAATCTATTTAGTCCGTCGGTTAGAGTATTGGAAAATAATGGACGTGTATTTTTTGTTTTTGTAAATCAATACTGACAAAGATAAAACGCATCAAAACTCGGGAGTGAGGGATCGTGACGTCAGAACGCACTAAAAATTATACCAAGGTGTGACGTATTGAGAATTTTAAAAGCGTCGTATCTTCGTCAGTTTTGGTTAACGTAACAAAAGAAAAAATACGGGTCAAATATTTTTTCAAACTCAAACTCAAAGCATTTATTTCAATTAAACCATTTACAGGCACTTTTGAATTGTCAAGAAGTTGGTCAGTCAGGAAAAAATGAAGCTAGTTGCCCATTCCAAAGCGTAGTAGGTACCTATGGAGAAGAACGGGCAAGAAACTCCATGGACACTCTTTTTAAATTATATTTTTACAAAATTATTAGTTACATCATATGTTGAATTTATAATATGTGAGAACGATGTAAAAAATAAATAAAAATCAAGTACGCGTTAAAAGTGTCCAGAGTACAGCAAATAGTAACAAAATAACAATCCAAAAATAAAATAATTAAAAATAAGCCGTGGCAGCTAAAAGATGACCAGCCCCAACTGACGGCGCCCGTTCACGAACATGACGCATGGATCAGCACCATCCAGCTCAACCATTTTGTAGGGAACCGAATGATCCAACACACACGCCACCGTCAGCGAGACACTTGAGCGAGCATGACATACTATCAGCCGCCAGCGCACATTCTAGTCAATGAAAAACATATTACCCGGTAAATGGTAGCTCAATAGTACATAGAACTCACATCTGTGCTATGCAGTTATACAATACAAAGGAAATTGAGTTTATACAATGCAAAGATAGTCTTACAATCTTCAGCAGCTCCAACAGTATTTTCAGGTGTTAATCAATTAGTTGTGGTTGTGGAGCAGGACCAGCATTGAGCCAGGCATTTTTATCAGCGATGTAATCTCCTAACTTATAATATGCCTGCCTACATAGTGTGCGTTTTATACATGACTTGAATTTTGTCTCATTCAGTTGAAGAATGTGGGGAGGTATTTTATTATAACATTTTAAACAGTACCCCATAAAAGATGAGTCTACTTTTGCTAGTCTGAAACCTGGTTGAATTAATAGGTCCCTATTTCTAGTACTATAATTATGTCTTTCACCTCTTTTGCTAAAAAGATGTAAATTTTTCCTTACATACATGATGTTTTCGTAGATATATTGACAAGGCACCGTCATGATGTTAATATCCTTAAACAGTTCCCTTAGAGAATCGCGCTTGCGGAGATTATATATGGCTCTGATGGCTCTTTTCTGCAGAATAAAAATAGAATCGATGTCTGCAGCCCGTCCCCAAAGTAAAATACCGTAAGACATAATACTATGAAAGTAACTAAAATAGACTAGTCTCGCGGTACCTACATCAGTAAATTGACGGATTTTTCTGACAGCATAAGCTGCCGAACTGAGCCGTCCTGCAAGAGATGTTAAATGCGGACCCCATTGTAGCCTTGAGTCGAGCGTGATCCCTAGGAAAACTGTTTTTTCGACGAATTCAAGTTTCTCCTGATTCAATATTATCTCACAATCACTACCCTTGACATTTGGTAAAGAAAATCTTATGCACTTAGTTTTTTTCCCATTTAATACTAAATTATTAGCAGTGAACCAATTTTGGACCTGCAGTAGGGCGTTATTTACGTCGTCAAAATTTGTAGCACGTCTATTTACCTTAAAAATTAAGGAAGTGTCATCAGCAAATAACACCATTTGTGGTTGATTTTTTAATAAATGGAGTAGATCATTAATATACACTAAAAAGAGGAAAGGACCCAATATCGAGCCTTGTGGCACACCCATTTTTACTGTTAAACCAAGTGAATTGACACCATTTATTTGAACTTGCTGTTGTCTATCATTTAAATAAGAACTAACTAAACTGAGCGCAAGTTTTCCAAGTCCGTAATGTTCAAGTTTCAAAAGCAAGGTTTCGTGATCGACGCAATCAAACGCCTTGGAGAGGTCACAAAAAATTCCTATGGCGTCTTGCGACTCTTCCCATGTGTTAAAAATGTGTTTTAATAAGGTTACACCGGCGTCGGTCGTACAACGTCCTTTGGTGAAACCATACTGTTGATCGTGAAGGATTTTATTCGTGTTAAAATGATTGAGCATTTGATTAAGCATTATCTTTTCAAACACCTTGCTGAACACCGGTACCACCGGTGTCTTTACTGTCCCCAGATTTGTAAAGTGGTATTACCTTACTGTATTTCATTAAATCGGGGAAGACTCCTTGATCCACACACGAATTAAATACTAAGGCTAAATAAGGCGCAATAGTCTCAATTATGGAGGTACAGACTTTAATGGACATTCCCCAAAGATCTTCGGTCAATTTGATCTTTATTTGCTTAAAAGCTTTTATTACTGTTACGGGGTTAATATGCCTAAAGTTAAATTCAATCGGGCAGGCTGAAACATTCGCCGTTACTAAATTAAAAGCGAGCGAGGGCGAGGAATTTAAGGTTTCAGTTGTTTTGAGTGGGATACTAGTAAAGAAATTTACAAATTCTTGAGCAACTTCTTTGTAATCGCAAATGAGACCACGTGACGTCTGTAGGGTGTAATCAGAATTATGCTTTTTGTTCCTGTTTGTTTCATTATTGATAATTTTCCAAACCGTCTTTATTTTATTGTCTGCTGATTTAACCTTATTGCTAATGTATAAGGCTTTAGCAGCCTTACAAGCGTTCTTAAATGTTCTAGAGTAAGTAGCAACATACGAGTACTTATTAAAAGTTTCCGTGTTGATATAAGGCTTAAGGCCATACAGCTCGAAAAGTCTTTCCCTACTTTTCCTAAGTCCTTTAGTTGCCCAGTCACAAAATAAAAACTTAGGGCTGATACTTTTAGTTTTCTTTTTAAAATAATTATTGAATTTTGATAATCTAACTGACGGACTTAGTTTTTTTTTCAGTTGACAAGTCTATTCCAAAATAATAAATGAATGTCTTGTAAGCAAATAGGCAAAACAATTAATAAAACCGATTTCAACTTTACCAGTATTTCTCTGTAACTTCGGTAAGCAAGCTAAACTTAGGAGGAGTGGAAAACAAAGTACTTTAGTTAAATGTAGTAACAGTAATCAAAGAATGTTAATTCTAAACGTCTGTAGTATCCAATTTTAGATACTCGAGAACTGCGTCAAGTACCTATTTCCAAACTTAAAGATAATAATGGATTGTTAGTTGGGAAATGTTTCAGTTATGATTTTAAGGGATGTTCCCGTTGTTAAATTTAAAACCGGCCAAGTGCGAGTCGGACTCGCGCACGAAGGGTTCTGTACCATTATCTATAAAAACGACAAAAAAATCATGTCCGTTTTATGGGAATTTGGGTAAGTTGTATGGTATCAGCCCTTAAATATTTGTTTTATTTTTATTATTTATTTTTAAAGTGAATATTTATCTAAATATTCTGTGAATATTTCAAGCATCTACCTGTTGCCGTTATCAGTATCGAGCAAAAAAATCATGTTAGTTGTATGGGAGCCCTTAAATATTTATTTTATTCCGTTTTTTAGTGTTTGTTGTTATAGCGGCAAAAGAAACATATCATCTGTGAAAATTTTAACTGTCTAACTATCACGGTTCATGAGATACAGTCTGGTGACAAATGGATAGACAGGCAGACGGACGGACAGCGGAGTCTTAGTAATAGGGTCCCGTTTGGGTAGGAACCCTAAAAACATAACGTGCATCAAATAATCACCTTCTTCATTGTCCCACACACCACACAGACTTCATTCACTCTTCCTTCTTCGTTCAGTCTATTTCTCTCTGGAATGCGCTCCCCCAGGAAATCAGGATGGTAACCAACCGATTAATTTGTCCTTTAAAGTAAAAGGTCGCGAGCACATTCGTAAGAAGCTAGCAGTATCATCGCTACGGTAATGTTTTCCCATTGTTTGTCTTATTTGTTTGGTATATTCGTGTATTTATGTACATATATTTATTTGCGCTTAATGTTTAATTAGGTATATTTATTATATTTAAAGTTTGTAATAGGTAAATATGTGTATCTTAATATTTAAAGAAACATTTATTCCTCATTTTTTCGAAATTGCACCTACTACTGTTTGTCTCTGCCTCACCCAAATGTTGACATTAAGCCCGCTAAAGCTCTGTACAGACGCCAGCACATCAAGCTACTACAATCTGTCAAATTTCTTTATTAGATTTTCAACTTTATCGCTAAAGCATAAGATTTAAAGTTGATCGGGAAAATTTTACAGTTTTGGGTAGCTTGATGTGCTGGTGTCTGGACATTTCTGTGCTTGAAGTATTAAATAAATAAATAAAATAGAATTTCTCTGAGACTCTGTAAATAATCAAAGTATTGCGTATGGGTCACCTCCATTACACGGGTTTCGGCTGGGTATACTTTCACTTCTGTTAGAAAACTATCCTTTTATCATCGTCCTTCCTTCCATATGTTAGGCGGTCCCTACTCAAAATCACGCCTACTCCAACGACTGTAGGTCCTAAATTGAACAAGATCATTTCAAAAAACCCTACACCGACAAAAGTACAATACAAATTGCGTCTCAAAAGTATACAGAAATGATAAAAAATTCTGACGCAATACGATCGTTCTTTTTTTCCGCCGTTAACTCATAACACGCGTCGTAAATAATTCGAGTTACCTCTCACGTAGGAACGTTATATTTTTGTGGCTTCACTGACATGCATCTGAAGGAAAATGGTGTAATTTTTCATGATTTCGTTTTCCGGGTATAATCATATCAGGTGTCTTGTCTAGTGGGATGTTTTTTTATTTATTTATTTAATCTTTTCGCACACAAAAACGTACAAAGGCGGACTTAATGCCTTAGGCATTCTCTACCAGTCAACCAAGGATGGTGCAGAGATGAGATGGCAGGTGCTTTGGTTGAGCCGAAAAAGGATAAAAAAAAACTATTAAAATTATTGAGTTATAAATAAAACGTGCACAAATACATAAATGTACAATATACTATAATATATACTTATAATATATATATATGTATATTCTTAGGGATCAGAAGCGGTTAAGATTAAAAAAAAGAAAAACAAGGCACTAATCAACCAAAGAAGTTTTATTCCTTACAAATGATTTTATTTAACAAAATTATCAAATAACAAAAATAGATTATACCTAGAACTGAAAGTACTGAAACTGAAAATATTTATAACAACTACTAAGCACTACTAAAACGTCCGTCACGTCCGAGAGCCAAACATAGAATGAATCGAAACGTAACCGTCCGTTTTATTTATACCCTCCCACTCGGTCCGGTTTGCGGGGTAGGATTATTGTTTAAGACGGCCGTTCCTGACGGCGCGGCGTCCTCGACCGCAGCATTACTTGCATCACTGGTATCAGATCCATTTCTCGCATCATTGGATTCATCACTCGCGAACTGGTCAATATCATTTTGCTCATGCTCTGAAACACAGAAAGAGAACATGTAAGTAATTCACCCAGTTTCGTGTTATAGTCTAAAGCATATATCTCGGAGGAAAGAAAAGAAAATGACTTCTGTTACCATGGGCGCCAGCGTGCACTCAAGCGCCCACAGACAAAGGTCTATCGAAACTGTTATAACATTAAATAGCTTCAGACTAAACACGAATTAAAAATAAAATTCAGTGCATCGCGAATGACAGAATCCGGATTTCCAGCACTCGCCATACACTGCCACGACAGAGGCCCCAAAAAGTTTGCTTGTCATTTTCACGTAATCATAGCATAGGCCCTAACGTTTGCATACTACGATTACGTGACACATAACACACTTTCTCTCATAAGAGCAAAGCTGTTACAATAGAGACCCATACCTTTGTATGTTCTCTCAGTGGTCTAAACACATTAGCACCACAGGCGTCTAAGATAGAGACCCATACATTAGTATGTTCTCTCAGTGGCCTAAACACATTAGCACCACAGGCGTCTAAAACAGAGACCCATACATTAGTATGTTCTCTCAGTGGCCTAAACACATTAGCACCACAGGCGTCTAAAACAGAGACCCATACATTAGTATGTTCTCTCAGTGGCCTAAACACATTAGCACCACAGGCGTCTAAGACAGAGACCCATACATTAGTATGTTCTCTCAGTGGCCTAAACACATTAGCACCACAGGCGTCTAAAACAGAGACCCATACATTAGTATGTTCTCTCAGTGGCCTAAACACATTAGCACCACAGGCGTCTAAAACAGAGACCCATACATTAGTATGTTCTCTCAGTGGCCTAAACACATTAGCACCACTGATGTCTCTCACCACTCTCGAAGAAAGCTGTGCACGCATCCGGCGTCCACTCACCACACCAACCGAACCATATGTTCTGCGGCGGTCTGAGTTTTCTTGCCGTATGAGCCAACAAGCAGCACGCGAGCCCTTGCTCACGAACATGAAGCTGCCGACGTCGAATGTACGCGGCTGACGCCGACGCTCGTTGACGTACGCGTCCTGCCGTTGCTGATTTTCAGCAAGCAACTCGGACGCCCTCTGTCTTCTCAGCGTCAGAAGAGCTTCTCGGTTAGGATGAGAGTCGTTCAGCGCGACGTCTCGCACAAGAGACCGCAGCACTGGAGTAGTCCCTTCAACGCCAGTCAACAGCTGTAGAGGCGAGGTGCGGGTTGTGGCTTGCCTCGTTATGTTCAAGGTGAGCTGCACCTTCCACAACGCATCGGACCACTGTGCACCCTTGTTGTTCGCCTCTATCCGCAACATGTTGAGGACCGTCCTGCAATAACGCTCGACCTGCCCGTTTTCACGGTGCATTTCAGGCGTGATAAAATGTATGTTACAGCCTAACTCAGTAATCCAGTCTTCAAAGGATGCACTTTCGAACATTCTGCCACGGTCACACAATTGTTGACGGAGTACCGAATAGTGAAACGGTATTGGAAAATACGCGTTTTAACTTGGTGGTATCTTGTCTATATAGGGCGTACCACAGACAGTATTTAGTAAAAGCATCTACCACGAGAAGTATGTATCGGAAACCGTTTGACTACCCAGCAATGTACCTCCGAAAATAGCCCGCCAAACCCAAAACTTGACGAACACCTCTTACATTAGATGGCTTAGGAGACTTCACTAAAGCTTCAGTCTTACTAGGGCTCGGCCGTACCTGACCATGACCAATAAGCCTACCTAGGTATTCTAACTCGGTGTCTAAAAACGTGCATTTTTTTAGATTTACTGAAAATCCCGCCATAGCGAGTGTTTTTAATACCTCTCGCAAGGTTTCCAGACCGTCATTGACAGAATTATTAACACATCGTCGATATAAATCAGAACTTTACCGGTATCCAGCAGGTGCATCAGAGTTTTAGAAATGATTCTCTGATAGACAATAGGTGCATCAGCGAGCCGTAAGGCATTTTTAAATATTCGTAATGCCCTTCAGGCGTTACGAATGCTGTTTTACTAATAGAGTCGTCATCCTTTATTGGCACCTGATGAAAACCTGTTGCCATATCGAGACTTGTAAAGAATTTAAAACTGCCCAGCTTGTCGATGTGATCGTCGATTAACGGTAGCGGAAATCGCTCTTTAATAGTGATAGCATTTAACGCTCTATAGTCGACGCACATCCTATCAGACCCATACTTTTTCTTAACGAGGATGATAGGACTCGCATAATTAGACTGTGGCTCGCGAATAATTCCCTTACTAATCAAATCATTAATTATCTCGCGAACGCGACGCTTTTCGTCTTCGGAGAGTTTATAAGGACGATATTAAATTGGGATGTCACTATTAACTTTTATTTCCATACAACCCGTGTTTACTGTCAAGGTCACTGTACCGGTAGTAAACGTATCAGAAAACTCCTTTAACAGAGCTAACAATCACTCTTTTTCGTCACCTACTAAGGGTGTCCTTATCTTAGTGGACTCTACACTCGACACGTTGTTTTCATGCGAAACCCTGTCTAACCGTTGAGAGTCATTTGTTCGAGTATATGTGGCTCTGCAACGATTTAAAAATCAATACCAATCAAAACCGGAGCATGAATACAATTCGGGGGAATAGCAAACAAATCTACTTCTAAAGATAATTCGGGAAATTCGATAAGAGTGCGTACAAACGAAGTAGACTCTATATCTTGACTTCCAATACCACGCATCAAGCGATAAGCTGGCACTCTATTAAAATTAAAATACTTTAGCACTGATTCTGAAATCAACGAGATATCCGACCCACTATCAACCAAAACATCGACTGGTACTTTTTTGAACTACTGCTGACATTACGTTGCGTTGTTTGGGGTCGAGTCTAAGCAAAAATTTATTACTTTTTGGTTTTTTTATCACCACTTTTATCAACGCTGTTTTTGGAAACATGAATCTATTAAATGCCCATTACATCATACAATACAGAAGCAATATCAATGTTACGTGGGCATAATGATCTAAATTTCAGTTTAAAACTACTCCACGATTGATCATTCGTAACCCAATCATTCAGCCATGACTTCGCATCTCCCTTTAAACAACTACCTATTCGTCCAAGGCATTCGCGATCATCCCAAGTATTTATTAGCCGGGCGCGGTCAACCTCGGCGCACCAGACATCAAAATCGTGTACATTTGGATCAAAAGGCGATATGTAAAAGTTATGGGACTTTGCTTTAAAAAGTGCGGTCAATGCTCCAACAATACTGCCCTCTGCATCTTTTGTTTCACTGGTATTCATATCACTACCCTCGGTAACCTCTTCAGCCATGCCCGAGCCCGGCCTACTAGCAGGAGTCGGTACAGCCAAAGGGGTAGACAATAAACGGCTCTGGTTTGTAGGACGCGACGGACTGTCATTTTCTACTGATATAAGTAATCTAGATTCGATCGCTTCTAGTCTATTAAGAATCCTATCAAGGGCTATGTCGCGTGAGCTATCGCGGTGAACGCGCGTGTCTCTGTTGTGTTCACGAGCACTACGAGAGCTGTGCGATCCATTGCGGCGCCTATAGGACCAGCCACGACGGTCAGATACTATTACGATGGTTGCTACAGGCGGCGTATGACAAGCATTCACACTATCGCGAGAACTACCACTAGTACCGTTGTTTTTCACGGGAATGCCCGCGTCCCTTGCATCGAGACGAACGGCCCGTCATGTTTATAAGAAATAAAACTTACTTACGGTTGAGATGAAATTTCACGAACCACACACACAACAAACACTGAATTTCAGATGGCAAACGGTCTAGAACGCGTGGCTATCCCACTTCTGATCTTAGGGATCAGAAGCGGTTAAGATTAAAAAAAAGAAAAACAAGGCACTAATCAACCAAAGAAGTTTTATTCCTTACAAATGATTTTATTTAACAAAATTATCAAATAACAAAAATAGATTATACCTAGAACTGAAAGTACTGAAACTGAAAATATTTATAACAACTACTAAGCACTACTAAAACGTCCGTCACGTCCGAGAGCCAAACATAGAATGAATCGAAACGTAACCGTCCGTTTTATTTATACCCTCCCACTCGGTCCGGTTTGCGGGGTAGGATTATTGTTTAAGAATATATATATACAAATTCAAGGGAGAGAGGTGTTGAGATGACTCTACGCTATTTGTTTTGAAAATAACTCTGCAATTTCCGCTTAAATGTATACCGACTGGTTGCCGTCCTGACATCAAGAGAAAGCGCATTCCAAAGAAGAATAGACTGAATATGAAAGGAAGAATGAACAAAGGCAGAAGTATGAGAAGGACAGAGTAAGAGGAAATTGTTAGAAGAACGCAAATTCTTACCATGAGAAGAACATAGATATTGGAAGTGAAACATGAGATAAGAAGGAGGATTGGGAGAGTTAAGAAGGGAAAAAAGCGTGATTAAAGCGCGCAAACTTCTTCTTTGGCGAATGGACATCCATTTGAGCTCAGACCTTATAGCTCGATACATGGTCATATTTCCTGAGGTTGAATATGAACCGGATACAATTATTGAGAAAGCTTATCCAGTAAAACCGCATTCAAGTCAAAGTAGCACACGTCACCATAGTCGATGATAGGGAAAATTAAAGTCTGCACAAGCATGGTTTTCGTCTTAGCGGGCAAAAAGTTTCTCAGACGATACATAACGTTTTTTTGTGGCTTAATAACCTACTCTGTAAACTACGATTTTTAGAACACAGCTACTATAAAAGAATACAAATAAGTATTTAGAAGTACAGATGCCAGCACATCAAGCTCATCAAATTTCTTTAATAGATTTTCAACTTTATCGCTAAACAGTAAGGTTTAAAGTTGGTTGGGAAAATTTGACAGTTTCGGGTAGCTTGATGTGCTGGCGACTGTACGTTTATCTGCGGGGTAATTGCGTAAATAAACTAACAGTAGCAATGGCTTTCCTTTTGACAGTTTCACAATATTCATTTCGTTATTTACGTTGCTAAGCAGACAATTTTTTCGAACACAGCAATGGATTACCAATATCCTTCGAAATTATTAAGATTGTGATTGAAAGTGTGTGTCTAAAGTTCAGTATAATTGTTGCTCCATGATTTTAATAATGAATATAACTGCTCAT
Organism: Globia sparganii; assembly: GCA_949316385.1. Taxonomy (NCBI): domain Eukaryota; kingdom Metazoa; phylum Arthropoda; class Insecta; order Lepidoptera; family Noctuidae; genus Globia; species Globia sparganii. The sequence goes on along the minus strand of OX438675.1, from coordinate 7,965,160 downwards.
TAAGCACCGTTATAATAGCTAGAAAGATGCTATTGAAGAATGATATGTACTAATGTGTGGCTTAAATCACTTGAAAATTATTTTTTATGTACAGTAAATTTGTCTTCCAAAACACCTTCAACCTTTTAAAAGTTATATAAGACATTCGACGCCTAAGTATCCTTTTGATTTTGTATTTATTTGTATACTAGTTTTTGCCAGCGACTTCGTCCGCGTGGAATAATGACTTCCGGAAATTGAGGCACTAACTCTCATAGAGTTTAACCGATGTGCTCTTTCTTCTGCCGATTCTTGAGAACGCGTATTTCTCATTCAACGCGTTTTTCAAGACAATAGCGGGCGGACGCCGGCGTCCGCTTGAAAACTAAAAATATATAACTACGTCTAATATATAAAATAATATATAATAAAACCTACTTCACTTAAAACTAAATACCTATAACTACTATAATTAATAATACCTATACCTATAATTAATGAAAGTACCTACGCTTTTACCTACTTAATATTAAAAAAAACTGAACATAAATTAACCAAAACTTACCTACTACTAACTAACTACTACTACTACCTATTACTACTTCACCTAAAAATAAATCCTATTTTCCCAACATTTCCCTTCACTGCTCTGCTCCTATTGATCGTAGCGTGATGAAAAGTATACTATAACCTGCCCAGGAGTATGAAGAACAATTGTACTAAGTTTCGTTGAAATCCGTCGAGTGGTTTTTGTTTCTATAACGAACATACAGACAGACAGACAGACAGACAGACAAAAATTTTACTGATTGCATTTTTGGCGTCAGTATCGATCACTAATCACCCGCTGATAGTTATTTTGGAAATACATTTCATGTACAGAATTGACCTCTCTACAGATTTATTATAAGTATAGATGTAAATAGTTAGTTGTTGAAAACATTGTAAAAGTTAAAAATTACAAGTTTAGACATTGGTATTTTTACAACTATTAGTATCGGGATTTGTATATGAAAATATTAATGTTGTATCAGCAGATTGAATAGAAAATGCAGATTCCCTTCACAATAATTCAATCACCACATTAAAGTACGTTTAAAAGTTGAAGAAATCTCTACAACAGCTATTTAAAGAGACTGTTCAACAAACAAGCACTTCAACTTTCTTCTAGAATTTTCTTCAATACAGAAAATGATCGTGCAACGAACTGAAACTCTTGAAACAATAAGTAGCTCCCACTCGAGGGAGCAATGACTAGGTACTTGTTGCACGAAAACAAATGAAAAGCAAAGCTGAACTTGTTACTAAAAGCCCATTGACACGATACAGTAGTGCTATTCTGTAAGAATCTCACCGTGACAACTTAGGTGAAGTGAGCTGTTATTTCACCTGATGTTAGGGATTGTCCCTATTGAGCTCACTTCACGCTCACTTCACCTAAGTTATCACGGTTAGATTTTTACAGAATCGACCGGCAGGTTCCTTACCTGTGGCATACAATAAAATTGAAGCAACAGATTAGTTGCATCGTTTTAACACTGTTCTGGGGGGTCAACTCTCTCAGCATGAAATACGTCAGTCAAAATTACGGGCATTTCCTAAATCCTACTCCCTGTCACCTATCACCTACGGATAAAAATAAGACTGATTCGGGGCCCGAACTAAAAATGAATGACAACACGATTTGACAGTTGTCCCTAATCCCGATGTGTTTTTGTCCGTCCGAAAAAGTTAATTAATCGGGCGGTTCATTTCGAAGTATCGAATGACTTTCAGACGGGCTCGTAACTTCGTTGACGTATCTACTTAGAGAATAGGCCCTCAGACTCCACTTAATGTTGAAAATTAAATCACACCGTGTAAGTCAAGATTTTATACATGATTTGTAGATATTTGTTTTTCGAAAAGGATATCTATGGCCTTTACAATAAAGCTAAAGAAAATCAAAAAAGGCAAGAGCTCCTGAAACAGAGTGATTTATAAAATGTGAAAGTTAATCGTAAATAATGAAAATCTTTTCGGTTTTTAAAAGTATTATCGTTCAATATTTTAATCTTCATACTTTTAGGTTAAAGAGGAAATGCGGTCAGAGAGACTTTTAAAAAAGCCTAAGTAAAAAGTCATACTTCGAGGATTGGCTCTCGACTATTTCCTCCTCCAATATTGGCATAATTTAAAAGATATTTCATAAACTGAATAAGAAGGATATATACTGTGTCTCTATGTTTTTCTTTTTACATTAATAGTTGTCAAATGTGTACACTAGGCCTCTGTTGACGCAGCGGAATTGTCCGAAAGGGTTACCGCTACCCCGGAACATAAAGGACTAAGGAAGGAACACGGGTGGGTTTTAGTCAGTAAGAGTCTGACACTCCCTTCTGCTTCACCCAGAGCGGGAGGGGTCATTTCATGATTTCCAATCCACAAAAAAAAAAGGCCTCTGTTGACAGCGGTTTAAAACATATTTTTTTGAGGGTTCTAGTGCTTATAAAATATAATGTATCATCAAAAAGGAAAACATAGGGACATACAAGTAGTTAATATTTATTATTCTGTAAAAAATCATTGCTAACAATTAAACAGGCGAAAGCGTTACCCTTCATCCTCTCAATTACACTTCAGTTCGACAAACGAATCCCAGCAAATTAATGCAATATTAATTACAAATCTAAAATGATTTACATTGTCTACTGTTAAATTAAATATTTATTGAACCTAGATGAGCCGCGTTCAATTTAAACGTAATAATTGTGATGTTATTAACGTTTAATCGTTATTTTACTTACAGCCGATTGTTTCTGTAAAAATCTCACGGTGACAACTTAGGTGAAGTGAGCGTGAAGTGACCAATCGCAATAGGGGCAATCGCTAACATCAGAAGGCCAATTCTCGTAATTTAAAACGTTCATAATCTAGTCGCAGTCTCATCTCGGCGACAAACAAATGTCAAAAACTTGTCAAAATGTACGGAAATTAGAGGTATTTTTGACAGATTGAGACTGAGATCAGACTGTGAACGTTCTTAAGATTACGAGAATTGCCCCTCAGGTGGAATGACAGCTCACTTCACCTTAGTTTTCACGGTGACATTTTTACAGAATAGCACTGCTGGTTTACCTATTTCAATTTATAATATTACTAATTTTAACGATTGCCTTGTTCGTTGCTCTAATAGTCGCAAATATGACTGCTGCGTTCGATCTCCAGGTCAGGTAGTTTCAGATAGTTATTCGGTCTTTCCATTTGGAATTTCTCGGTAGCAACCCTGAGTCTGAGGATTTGTGCACACATCTACATGGGACTTCAACACAACTATCAAAATGTGAGTGTGTAATACTTGAAAAGGCGCTCGGACTTTGGGGATAAGACCGGGTGCCTTTTCAGGTATGGTTCTTACCTCACTAACCAGACCCACTCCAAATGTCATCATCAGCACATGGAAGGCGTAGCGAAGACCATACCAGAACGCTTTATTTATTTTATTATCTATGTATATAGAGTAAATTTTATACAGATACGACATACTAATATTGAGTACAAAGGTACTGCTTATTTCTTAAGAAATTTCTTCCTGCAGACCTTTTGTTTTTTGAGGATGGGAAATCATCAAATGACCCCTCCCGCTCTGGGTGGAGCGAAAGGGAGTTTCAGACTCTTACTGAGTAAAACCCACCCGTATTCCTTCCTTAGCCCTTCTGCAAAAGGAAAAATGAAAAGCCCCTTGTGTGCAACACCTGTTTATTTATTTATTAAGGTACACCAACAGCTTCTATGTATAATATATCTTGAGTACTATTCTGTTACATGATATTTTATATTGCTTATAAAATATCATGTAACATAATAAAAACCGTACTACGAGAAACACTAGAACGATTCCATTTACAAGCATTTTTTTATGTTCTTCGCACGGCCGAGCAATGTAGGTACGGCTACAAAAAATAATATCTCAAAAGCCGCAGGTATGTAAGTTAGTCAGTCGTGACTTTTATGTGGGTACTGGGTAGTCAGTGCTGTATTGATTTTAATATACCTGCATAATCAATTGGTGTGTATTTATTTGTGAATGGTTTGAGGCTCGAATCAGTTAATTGGCTTGCATACATACATGTTAAGTTGTTAACAAGTATTTATATACAACGTGTCCCAAAATACAACGATAAGCGGGCACCGGAGGGTCGACCTGTTAATGACTACTCGAGAAAAAATAATGAAAAAATATATATCTACATTTTTTTTTAAATGCTGTGGCCCTTGGTAAGGCTGTTTGTCAGACTTTTGTTGTCAGGGTTCTGACTACCTACCCATACCGACTGTCAAAGATCTAGGAATGATAGCCGGGCCCAACGGCTCAACGTGCTTACCAAGCCACGAAGGGGTCATGATTATGTAATGGATGGTATGGTCACCTATCCACAAACTGACCGTGGCAAGCGTAGCTTAACTTCGATTGATCCGTGCGGCAGCCTCTACCCTTACACATTTAACGACTCGCTAAGGGCCCAATCGTATTTTCTTGCGGTGTACAGAAAAGAGTATTTATCTTATCATTTCAATTTAACCTACCTTTGAAAGGTCCAGAAGTCACATTTAAAAGATAATAATTATTAGACGTGCATGAACCAAAACATTGTTTTCATAATCGCTCCAGTTTTCGTGGACCTGTTGAATGTTTCAAACTCGTAAAAGGTCAAAAATTTTAATGTCGGTAAGAAAGCCTTTCTGACAATCTAAATGTCAACGAGTACCTAAAGCACTAATGTTTTGTTAATATAAATTGATCGGATGGCTAATACCTGACCCAATGACCTTAAAAAGGTGGCTGGGACAGACTGCATGCGGAAGGTGGAGATCAGGGTGTATGTGTAGGGCAGCGGGATTGTCCGAAAGGGTTACCGCTGCCCCGGAACATAGAGGGCTAAGGAAGGAACACGGGTGGGTTTTAGTCAGTAAGAGTCTGACACTCCCTCCTGCTCCACCCTGAGCGGGAGGGGTCATTTGATGATTTCCCATCCACAAAAAAGGGTGTATGTGTAGCAGTGGACTGCGATAGGCTGATTTGTTTTTTTTTTATTGGTGGCTAATAATTTGACCATTGCTGGAGTCATTTTCGTTAGTTAGTTGTTTTATGCACATTTATGTATACATTCACAATGAACATAAAGTAATCATAATAAAAGAAAATCGACATCAAGCCAGTAATCGCAGAAGGATTAGACAGAGTTACACTAATAGAACACCCACATTTTGCACGTTATATTTAAATCCCATTTAACAGGGGGCGAGCCTATGGGCATAAACCGGGCACCAATTCAGACTCCGGGCTGCTACTAAAAAAATCCTGATTGAAATACCCCATATCACATTTCCCGAGCCGTGAATCGAACCCAAGACCTCAGCAGTAGCGCTTGCGACCACTAAACCATCAAGGCAGTCAAGAAAAGCAATATGGGTACTTCAAATACACATAAGGGGATGTGCTAGGTAGCCGTAAGTGCAGGGTAACTCGTGAAATTCAACGAATTTTCTTACGTTTTTTTGTAGTTTGCAGGTAAGTGTCAGGCTGTGGTAGGTGAATAAAATATGGTTTGCGAGTGTAACAAGTATGTATCTGGCCACGTTCCACTGAACAAGTTTGCGCACATGATGAAGAAATTAAATTGTCCAAATTGTGATGTGTGCGGTGTAATTGAAGACGTTCATCACCTGTTGGTGGAATGTGTGCGTTACGAGACGGATCGAGAGTTACTGATAAATACATTGCACTTGAGCAGAACCAATATGGGTATGTTCCACGAAATGTTGTCCTGTCCTTCGTCTGATGCCGCTAAAGCGCTGTTTATGTTATTTAGTCGTAATCCATAATTAGTGAGTAGATGTTATTAGTTTAAGTTAGGCTACGATGGAATTGACATGTACTTAATGTATAAAAATTCCTTAAATAAACAGAAAAAAAAAAGTATGTATTTACAGAATCATAATCATTAAAATCATCAATACAACCCTGGAATTCATAATCCTATCGAATTACTATTTCATGAAATATCAATAATGACAGTGACCTGCAAATTACAAAAATCGTAAGAAAATTAATTGAATTTCGCAGGGCTAACCCTGGTTTGTTCCCCTTAAGTAGAACCCCTTCGTCCAAAAACAAAACACATCAGCAAAAAACTTTCTTGAGAGAAACAAAGTAACGATACGCGTCAGTTTAAAAGATAAGCCAGTATATTGTCACTTCCTGCAATGCAGTTCACGAACTTTGTTGCCGACTGTACTCAATACACTTATATTGACAGTTGGGAGAACTCAGCAACTGTATTGTTTGCCTTACAAGATATAACAAGTTTGTTACTGACAATACGGAAGGTTTGCTGCAAGGCAAGATAGGCATTAAACTTAACAGGAAGTAGGAAATATATTTTTTGGTCATTACAGTTAATGTACAGATGCACACATTAAGTTACCCGAAACTGTCAAATTATCCCAATCAACTTTGAACCTTAGCTTTAGCGATAAAGTTGAAAATCTATTTAAAAAAATTGACAGATTGTAATAACTTGATGTGCTGCCGTCTGTACGTTGAAGATGGGATCATTTATAGCAGGCTGCTAACTTATTATTTAAAATTTTATTACAAGGTTCAGTTAACACAAGCAATTAAGTTAAAATGGATCGCAACTTACCTACTTATTGTCGACAATATATCTAAATAAGAACATTTTGTAATTTACAGAAAGTTATTATGATCATGTGAGAGTCTCATGACTAAATAATACCAGCCGCACTGTCGCAGGTAAAGCTACGCTTGCCGCGGTTAGTTCGTGGACGGGTGACCATCCATTACATATCGAGACCCCTGCGTGCCTTGAAAAGCACGTTAAGTCGTTGGTCTTGGATGTCATTCGTACATCTTACATGTAGAAGCCCAAAAGTCTGACAACCAGTCTTACTAATGAGTATCGTTTTACGCAGCAAATGGATTGTAGATAAAGTCACTCTATGTAAAATACTGGTATCCAGCAGCATCCGGTTAGACTGGAAGCTAAACCCAACATAGATGGGAAAAAGCTGGGTAAATTGTATAGCACTGAAAAATCTCGAAGCTAAAGATTATGATCAAAAACTTTTTGAAACATCCTTTGCCTTGCCCCGGTCTCATAAAGCCGTAAATACGCTATGCCTGTAACTCTCACAAAATTATGGAAATAGGAAGTACGGAGATTGGTGAATGTGACAATGGTATGCATGTGCAAGTATGTTTGTGTATTTGCGGTTCATAATTAAAGGGATCCGAATAAGGCATGGTGTATATTAGTAAGATGCTCTTTATGCCTAGAGGCTTTTATTTAGGTATTGGGTTCTATTTACGTTTTTATTAAGCTTGACTATAGTTTTTAATGTTTTTGTCGGTATCTTGGCGTGTGCTAGCTGACATATGGCAAATAATTTAATTTAATGTTTTGTGTAATTTATAACGTTACCTACTTACTCTGCATGCATCAAGTGTTTCTTATTTAACAGACAGCTGTGCTGCTGAGGAGTTTTTTTGCGCCACTTATTCACAGTTAAAACAGGAAGTGGTGAAGGGCGGGCGTTTTGGGGACTGTCTCACGTTTTTTTTTTTTTGCTGATTTTGAGCCTAATTTGAATAAATGACTTATTGGTGACGATAATGATGTAACTATACCATCCGTCACAAGAAGCTATAATTTTTGTAAATAAAGAACTTCTACGAAGTTACGTAGCGGCAATTCAATCAACAACAAATGATCCCAAATTCAATCAACTCAAAGTAAAACACGTGTAATACGAAACTAACGAGTAAGAAGGGTGTTTTGGAAAAACAACCTATGTCACGTTGATCAAATTTTACAGGAAGTAAATAAAACTTAATAAAATGGAAACAATGGAATAGTTATTACTTTTGATATTTTATAATTTAAGTGCATATTATAAACTAATAATAGTATAAGCTATAAGTATTATTATTTATTTCATTTATATGGTATATTTAAGTTGAAAGTTATCTATATCTATACTAAAATTATGAAAAGGTAAAGTTTGTGAGGTTGTAGGGGTAATCCCTGGATCTGCTAAACCGATTTTGAAAATTATTTCACTAATGGTAAGCTACAGTGTTGCCGAGTGTCCTAGGATATATTTTATGTTATAACGAGATTTTTTGCGTGGACGAAGTCGCGGGCAGAAGCTAGTTCTATAATATAACTATTATTATAACTTTCAGCTCTTTGATTGATGCTCCTTTTAGATATTTTTGGTGGTTTGCGTCCTGGCCACTCAACTACAGCGCCATTTGTCAGGCCTGTTGGTCTAGTGGTTAGTGACCCTGACTGCTATGCCGGAGGTCGTGGGTTCGATTCCCACCCAGGACAAATGTTTGTGTAATGAGCACGATCATTTGTTCTGTGTCTGGGTGTAATTTATCTATAATATTTATGTATTTAGAAATATATAAGTATGTTTATCAGTTGTCTAGTACCCATAACACAAGCTCTGCTTAGCTTGGGACTAGATGGCGTTGTGTGATAGTTGTGGAATATTATTATTATTATATTATTATTTCTGTCCGTCGAATTCATTGTGTAAATCCACAAGAAAGTAACGACAGTTATTACGTTGTGATTTACTTTGAAAATGTTGACAGGTCACGTCTTGTCACGATTGACCGCAGATTAGGAAAAAGACCGCCAATGTCCATGGACCTTGGTTCTTTTTGCCAGATACATCATGGACGTTGGTTGTTTTTCCAGAATCACTATAATTTCGGACATATATATATTTCAAGCGAACGCTGGTTGTTTTTGCTCATAATGTAAAACCCATATTATAGTATGGGGTACAGAGAAGCCAAATAGATTTTTTTTAAAATGTTACATTGGTTGTTTCTCCAAAACACACTTCTTTCACTTGGTCGGGTTATTTATTTTAGCGATATAAAGCGCTGCCGTCTAATGTTTTGTGGTACTGAAATGCGTCTGACTCATAGAATGTAAACACTTGGGCCGCCTATTTGAAGTAAGCTCATGCTAACGCTGTCAATGCCGCAGAATGCAGATGCAGAATACCCGGAATCGTCTACAGTAAGTAGATGTGTGTGTGTGTGTTAACATAATTATATCCCTGTATTAAAATCATTACAAAACTTTTTTATTTCATCCAAAGGTTGCGAACCCCTGAATGTGTGTTTACATAATTTATAGCTTCTCGTGACGGATACTATAGTGATGTGAAAGGTCATGCACATTGCGCGTATGACCTTTCGACCTCCAGCTTATGTCTAGTTTTGATAAGCTATCGAAAATATATTATACAATACACGTATCAATAATTAGGTCGATAATGAAAGTGTTAAACCTTATATTTTTTATTTCAGGAAAAACGTAGTATTTTCAACGTTATTTTTCAAAATTGAATTTTTTATCATTTCTGTTGTAAAATAATAAAAAAGCTGTTCATTGTCTCCAGAAAAACAATATATCTCGAAACTGGCTGGAAAAAATACATTACAACGTAAAAAAAACATCATCTCTAGAATTTTCAAGGTAAAAGTATCTCCTTAACGAAAACGAAGAAAAAAGGAAAAAATAGGTAAGTCACAATGCATTCGTAATTGAAAGCGCAGGTAAAAGCACTAAAAATAAAGCATTTGGTGATTCTGCCAGTCCCTTTGCGCACGCGTAAAGAAACCGGCGACGTTCAGTGGCGGTAAGCGAGCGTCGAGCATTGCGCGCGTCGCATCTCTGAGTAAAATATTATCGCGGACCGAATAAACTTTTTGTAACAGAAAATAATACTACATAAAAGTCGAACGCAAGTTTTTTTCTAGTGCGTGAGGAATACAGTTTTGTTTTTTTTATTTTCGAGTGTTCTTTTTATGAAAATTTGTTTTTGAGTGAAGTGTTTTGTTTTGTGAGTTTACAGATTGCAGTTTTTTAAAGGTTAGTAATTTTAATTTATATTTTTTTAGGATAGCTTTTTGTTTTTTTTATTGTTTAATGAAAAAATATATATTAAATATCACTCATAAAACAACAAATAAAAATAATAAATAAATATAAACTTAATTTATCTAAGCTTTAAAACTTAGCAATTGGGACGCTTTTACAATACAGAATTAATTTTTTTTCGTAACCTCTTTATTAAAAAGTTAACGACTTTTAACTAGAGAATAGCAATTTTACGTTCTTTCGGCTATAAAGCTACAAGTGGTGTCTAATTAAAGTGAGTCGTAATTTTAGGGAGTTACAGTTAATTGTTCAGACATTTTTTACTGCTTTGCTCAATTAAAGGAAAATTACTAGCTATTAAAGACAACAAGCTTGTCGTGTTTTTCAGCATCATAGGCTTATAAAAACATGACTTACTTATAGTTTTTTGTTAATAGCTTTACTTAACCCCAAATATCAGAATCTTTCAAACAAATGTACAATAAACATATTAATACAAAATAAATTTAATATAATTTTCATAGTAGGCACCTAATTGATAACCTTCTAAAGAATTCTTCAGAAGGTTATCAATTTATCAATAAGTCTACATACATTAATTCTTATTACTCACAAGTAATAACGACAAGAAAGAGTTATAGGGTTGTTAGAGTTAGTTATTCTAACGAATTTAACGAAAATAACTATAAATACAAATATTTAATACGTATATGATATTCAAAAGTCAGTAGACATCAACCAAAAAAAGAACTAACTTCCTTCCATAACAATATTAACATAAATTCAACCATTATTATTAATACGCAATTAACAACGGCCATTTATATGAATGAATTATTGTCATTAATAATGTCACTGCCCGGAATTACAACGCACTTAAATCATTTTAGCGAGCTGAATTTAAAAATGAAAATCACGATGCGATTTTCTTTCTGTTTTTCGTCGACTTAATACAGCCACCAACGGAAATAAGGTGTAATTTGTGTACTATTAATTTTCTATTCAAAATGTTTTGGCATCATTCCGCAATTAAGCCCAGAGTTAGGGAAAATACTACCACACAACTTTATCTATGTATACTTCTATTTCCTCTTGAGTTTTTCGTCGACCGTACCTACAGTCAACAGTGAAAAGAAATTATTTAATTATAAAGAATTTAGTCCAGAGTTTGGGAAAAGCCGAATACACCTTTATCTATGTACCTATACCTCTACTTAAACTGAAATCCTTGATAAATTATATTTTAAGGAATCGAATATCTCTTGCGGTAGGTAACAGTCGGCAGACTTAATTAAGCGATCAATAATCTCATAACTTATTCTAGACGAGTTCACTTGAAGGCAGGTCAAATCATTTTCTGTACACTTTTCTGTATAGCGTCAAATGTTATAAAAATGCAAAACCATTTGTCAACCTAGTTTCAGGTCAGTCGAATATTGTTCTTACTTTTTTTAAGTGTCAAAATTGTCAATAGCATACACCACATTGGGTTTCTGGTGTACAATAAAGTATATATAAATAAATAAATAAATAAATAATAAATAATATTAACCCACTTTCCTCTTTTTGTAAAAGGTGGTTAAAAAATAATGTACCCGTATTCACTGACCATAGGGTGACCGTGAACGGTTGGTTGGATCATCACGTGAATCGTTTGGCAGTGTCTCAAAAACTAAGTGGGCACTCGGACCCCATGGCCCTAGAGTTGCAATCCCAAACGACTCAAAATATAAATTCCAATAAGATTGGAATATTTGCGCCGTTTGAGTAAAAATGGTCACCCATCTACAGACCAAGTGCGGCAAGCGTAGCTTAATTTGATCGATCAACCTGTGTGGCTGTTATTATTTGGCCACGAGCCCCTCAAAAGCAAAAGAAAACATTATGAAATAAAATATGGATAATGATATGCAACGAACAAAATAATCTGTGAGTACATAGATAAAAGATGCCTTATGTGAATACAAACCATAAAACAGTAATGAGCTTAGAACATAGCTGACTTAAAATTATCTTTAATTAGAGCATTGTGTTTATTCGAATAATGATAGAGCAGGACACACGTAATTACCCACTATCTAATGCAGCACTAAGGTTGGTACTGTACTTATAAACCATATGATTTTAACATCATTCGCATTTTCATTTTTGAGAATTTATTAACAAACTAGCTTCTGCCCGCGACTTCGTACGCGGATCCTGTTGATTATGCCAGCGACAACGGGGTCGTCAAAATCGAAGATCTGAAACGTCAGATGTCGAATTCTCAGAGCCCGGGGACGGGAAAACAACGGGATGCGCGAGACGATTCGAGACGTTCCAGATCTTTCATTTTTGTAAGTCAACAGAAAATTCCCATCAGACTAAACAACTTTTGCTAAGACGTCATTCCTATATATGTTGTAGTGTCGCTGGGCTTTGGAGTTCCACAACAGGTGTTCCAGATCTTCAGATTTATTCTCACAGCAGAAAATGCTCTTCACGTGGAATAATTTTTGCTATGGCACCATTTTTATATATATTTTTATAGATTCTAAGGCAGATTTAAAACTGTGTACGTAGGGATTTACTTCATGCAACATATTTTGAAGCAGTGAAATCAGACTATTTGTTCAAGTGCGAAAAGTTTTGGTTTCTAATATTTGCCTGATCTTGATAATTGGATACGAAATATATTTGGAGAAACTTGGGGTCATTTTCAGACAATAATGAACCAATAAAGTGGTAAACTTGGCCTTGCACTTTGAATGTTGGCATAAATGGGCCTCCTGAAATCTGTTTCGCACCAAAAGATGTCATTTGAAAGGCATTGTATACGGATGTTGTCCAAGAAATGTTTTGACTGTGGATGGTCACCAATTAGCAGTGATCTTAATATTTCTGGAGGATTTTGTAATATTTCAATATGTACTTTTCCACCTGAGCAACACATACCGTTTGTTTCTTTTTGCCATTTAACAGCTTCACAAAAAGTACAATTTTGAACCATACCTCCGATGGCGGAATACGTGGCGTAGTCAATCAAGTCATTCATAAGAGTATACGTAAATGCACTCCGTTCCTTATCAACCCAAGGAAGGTTGCCACGTCCTACGGCTATATCTCTGTCGGATCGGATGTATCTCTGTCTTGAGACACATCCGATTCTTCAGATGATATCGACATTCTGTTCAGAGAATGTCGAATTCGATCAGAATTCAAACGTTCGTTGCGCTCTTCTTCTGTCTCTTCATGCCGTACTCCAGCAATTCTTTCTCTCTCACTTTCTAACTGATTATGAATATTTTGTTGTTTGCGTGTTCGGGACAATGTATGATAATCTCGATCACCAGTTACTCGCGCATCACGTTCATCATTCGTTTCAAAAGACCTGTTAGTAGATGTGCGAATACGCTGAGAACGCAGGCGTGCTTCGCGATCCGAAGAGGTTTCCACGGAGCGAGTTGCAGCCTGATGTTTTCGAACAGCATCAAGTCTCTCCTGACGCTCTTCGGTAGATTCTTGGGATCTTATGATCCTCAATCTTTCAGCTGCTTTGGAACATTGGGAAAGATTTGACCTCTTTCTAGGCATTGTTATAGTTTTATTGTGAATATACCTGATCAATTAAAATCTAAGTGACTGCTCCCCTGCGTTACCGGGTAGGCTACCGTGTCTCGAAGATAAATGGCAAAGGAAATTAAACACTCAAATAACATAAGCCCGAAGGCATATTTATTGATAAAGTAAAAAAATAAATGGGAGTTTTGACCAGTAGAGTCAACTTTTCAATGATATACCATCGTCACCGAAAATCAGTCCTAAACTGTTACAGCCTTCACCACGTGGAGGTACTCCCAGCTTATGTTATTTTATAATTATACAGTGAAATTAGTGATAGCTTTGATTTCCACATCACATGTTTCTGATCTTCGATTTTTATAAGTCAACAGGAAATGCCCATCAGATCGAACAACTTTTGCTAAGACGTCATTCCTATATGTGTTTTGGTGTAGCTGGGCTCTCGGAGTTCCACAACAGGTGTTCCAGATCTTCGATTTTTATAAGTCAACAGAGAGTGCTCATCAGATTGAACAACTTTTGCTAAAACGTCATTCCTATATATGTTATAGTGTAGCTGGGCTCTTGGAGTTCCACATCAGGTGTTCCAGATCTTCGATTTTTATAAGTCAACAGAGAATTCTCATTAGATTGAACAACTTTTGCTAAAACGTCATTCCTATAAATGTGTTATGGTGTAGCTGGGCTCTTGGAGTTCCACAACAGGTGTTCCAGATCTTCGATTTTTATAAGTCAACAGAGAGTTCTCATCAGATTGAACAACTTTTGCTAAAACGTCATTCTTATAAATGTGTTATGGTGTAGCTGGGCTCTTGGAGTTCCACAACAGGTGTTCCAGATCTTCGATTTTTATAAGTCAACAGAGAGCTCTCATCAGATTGAACAACTTTTGCTAAAACGTCATTCCTATATGTGTTATGGTGTAGCTGGACTCTTGGAGTTCCACAACAGGTGTTCCAGATCTTCGATTTTTATAAGTCAACAGAGAGTGCTCATCAGATTGAACAACTTTTGCTAAATCGTCATTCCTATATATGTTATGGTGTAGCTGGGCTCTTGGAGTTCCACATCAGGTGTTCCAGATCTTCAAATGTATTCTCTCAGCAGAAAATTCTCATGACGTGGAACAATTTTTGCTATGGTACCATTATTGTATTTCTTATACTTTAGCTGGTCTGTTGCGTTTCTGCATCAGGTGTTCCATTTTTCAAAATAAATTATAGCCTATATGTTGCCCAGACTTAATACCTATACAACAAAAAAAAATCATTCAAATCCGTCCAGTAGTTCCGAAGATTAGCGTGTACAAACAAACAGACAAACAGACACATTTTTTTTGGATTCGTGCTCTATTACTGTTTCGAAACCCCCCTCAAGTATTTTTTTTTTAATATATTCAATGTACAGACACAGTTTTTTTACTGTTTTATTATATGTATAAAGACGATAATATTAGCAAAGAATAGGTAACTAAATGACGTAGCGACCTGACAAAAAGAATGAATCTATTTTTTTTTTTTGGTCGTTATAACATGACAGAACCGCTTTCGTACATACTAAGCTTGGCTGTGAAAGGAACCGTGAAAAAAGAAGTAAACTTTGAATCTTACAGTTGGATCAAGAGGAGCATAGGAGAGACTTTAAATTAGTTTGAGGAGATAGAGTAACAGGAAGGCAATGAACTAGACAGGATGTGCAAAAAATCGTGGATCAAACGAAACAGGGCGACAGCTGGGTTTATTTTGAAGTAAAAATCTCTCTGTGGCAGTGCCCTAACTTGATCTCTTTAAAAGTTATGACAATTTGAGTGTTTACAGTAAGGTCAATACTGATAAACCACGGTGCCCACTATATATATATTTTTTAAATATTTTTTTTTACTGCTAATACCAGCTATCGTTTTGGATCCAGCTGTAGTTGGATTCGTACTAATACTAATATTGTAAAAGCGAAAATAACCGTCTGTCTGTTGCCTTTTCACGCCTAAACCTATCATCTTGAAATTTGAGAGATCAGATAGAAAGAGCCTGCGGGGTAATTGCGTAACACACATCAAATGGCAACTGATCGCAATTTTTTTCATTTTGACCGTTCAGCCACGGTTATTAGGATATCTATACTAATATTATAAATGCGAAAGTGTGTCTGTCTGTCTGTCTGTTACCTCTTCATGCTTAGGTAAACCGCTGAACCGATTATGATGAAATTTTGGAATATAGATAGTTTGAGTCCCGGGAAAGAACATAGAATAGTTTTTGTACCGATATTTCCACGGAATCGGCACGTATGAGGGTGAAACCGTAGGGCGCTACTAGTAGGTTATATTTCATAAAAAAAGATGGAAAACAAAATCCACGCAGACGAAGTCGCGGGCAACAGCTAGTAAATAAACAATAAGCCGTTATGCCTTAATCTGTGCTCAGTGCTTCTGTCAGAATAGGTAGTATCGTTCGTAGTACCTACAGACAGCTTCAAAAAAACCTATACGTCGACAAGAGTTCATTTGATTGGGTACATATTGTGTTCTAACTGCCCCGTCGGTCTCGTGGTCGCAAACGCAACTTCTGAGCGTGGGGTCCTGGGTTCTATTCCCGAGTCGGGCAAAGTGTTATTGAGTTTTTCCATTAGGAATTTCTTAGTAACAGCCCGGAATTTGGAAGTTGGCGGTGTGATACCCCCGTGCCTCGGAAAGCACGTTAAGCCGTTGGTCCTGCGCCTGATCTCTCTCCGGCCGTGTCGGATTGCCGTCCCATCGGACTATGAGAGTGAGGGAAGAGGGAGTGCACCTGTGTCTGCGCGTACACTTGTGTACTATAATATCTCCTGCGTACCTGGCTAATCTCCGTTGAGATTGGCCACCGTAACCGAAATCGGTCAGGGAGGCTATTATTATTATTGTGTTCCATAATACTTTATCAATTTGTGATAGAGCAGTGGTGGCCTAGTGGTAACGGCCAGACTTACGAGTTGTAGGTCGTGGGTTCCAACCCAGGCAGACAATTTACATTGTGTATTTAATTTCATCACCACTGCTCTCAAAAACGGTGAAGGAAAATATAGTGACGAAACCGGCATGTCCTAGAACCAAAAAACTCGGAGACATGTGACGTCCACAAACCGCACTGGGCCCGCGTGTTGAATTATGGCCCACTCCCTCTTACAGAGAGGAAGTCTGTGTCCCAGCAGAACATTATAGACTGATTATGCTTATACTGTAGACTAACGGATGTAATAATAATTGATGACTAAAATCACTTATGTATTATCACACAAATGTTTGACTTAACGTCAAACATATAAACTTCTACGTATTTATTTAATGCTATTGCTTTTATAGCGATAGTAATATTATAGATTACATAAGTAACTGTTTATAGAACTGTGATTTATTTATAAACATTACATTATTATAGATGGCAATATCATTAATATCGGCATAGAATGTATAGCATAATCTGCCTATTAATGTGTCCCACTGCTGAGACATAAATGCCTCCTCTCGGTGAGAGGGAGTGGGCCGTAATCCGCCACGTGGGCCCAGTCTGGGTTGTTAGATGTCACATGTCTTCGAATTTTTGGTTCTAGGACATGCCGGTTTCCTCACGATTTTTTCCTTCAACGTCTTGAGAGCAGTGGTGATGAAATTATTTACACAAAGTAAAGTGCCTGCCTGGGGTTCGAACTCGACCTACAACTCTTAAGTCGGGGCCGATAGCTCTGGGTCATCACTGCTCTCCTCTACCTTTGTCTACAGGTAAACTGCTTTTTAGTAGCAGATGTACCAAATCTGTGAATATCTTTGTTTGTCAAGATTTTCTCTGGATTTTAAAAGAGACTGTGACCTCTGTGTTTGTTTCGGCCTTTCTTCTCAGAGTAGTCAGATAGGAAACTCTGAACTCATCTAGTTTTTAAAATATGATTGACGTGTGTAAGTATTTGTGCAAACCTACTTCCAAAATAAAATCATTTTATCATGTCTGCCCAAAAAATAAGTGTGTAAATTACGCAAACCTTACAGTCCGTTTACAGTTATTTTACCTTTGACAGCACCAACCTAAAAACAGCCTTGTTACAATGAGAATAAAGATCCCTGTGATTTGCACAGCACAGTGATACAATATCAGTGGCAAAATAACGTTTAAAGGTCTGTACCCCGCTTCTTAACTAAACCTTGCATTATGCCACTCATTTCTTCTGAAACCCAGAAGGCACCCTCTGTCGCCGCGACCACGCATTCGGGTTCCTCAAACAAAATCAACGCAACGGTCATGTGTTTGCGTGACGATCGCTTTAGTTATGACGCAGCCGTAGATAACTGTCCTTCACAATCATCATCATTTCAGCCCGGAATCAACCACAGCTGGGTATAAACCTCCCCTTTCATTTGCCATACTTACCGGTTCCGTATTTGTATTATGGGTATCTCTGCTTATTTTTTCCTAAACAGCATTGCTAAGTCTTAGTAAAAGATTACCGGTACCGATAAAGTTATAGGAAAGAGCCTTTTATTATTTTGTCTTTCAGTGGATATACTTATAGAGGTATGAGGAACAGGGTGTAAAGTTCACTTAACCTCCATAGTTCTAAAAGGGAGGATCCTCCGACCAGATGGTTGTTTTGTCTGGCAGATAACTGCCCGATGATTCATGTCGGGTCGTGATATATACGATAGTTGCGCGGTAAACTCTGCTTGCGAGATGCAGGTTTTTGCGTGACGTCAGTATGACGCGTTGTTTGCATGTGGCGTTGCAGACACCGCTACATACTTAACGAGATAGCCCAGCCGGTCAATACTGTAAAAATCTTACCGTGAAGGTGAAGTAGGTTTAAAGTGATATGTCATTCCCCTTGATGTTAAGGATTGACACTGTTGACCGCTCAATTCACCTAAGTTTTCACTGTGAAATATTTACAGAATTGTTCGGCAGTATTGTAGTATTAGGCAATGGGATGGGATCCTCCAACTATACGTAATATGGGTCCATCATGGTCTTAATTTTGTAAATCCGCCAAGTGTCACCGATTGCCGAGGCATCAGGTACAGTGACCGCTCACTTCAAAGATAAAGATTTTATTTGTAAATTCATTCAATTCAAGTTCACCTTACCTGACTTTTCACTGTGAGATTTTACGGAATAGGTCGGCAATAAGGCAGAGGGAGGTATATATAAAAAAATGCATCATGGTGTAAATTCAATCCTAAATAAAAAAAAAAACTACTCGACTATCATAAAATATAAAAAAGAAATAGTACATAAAATAACATCCATCTTTATACCTATCATGTAGACTGAAATCGTTAACGTTATACCCTTCGCCGGCTATGATTTTCAGTGACCCATTTCCTTTAATTTCCTCTTACAAGTCGGGGTATGATAAGCAGACATATTATACGTCGGTCTAATGTTGATAAATATAGTGTTATACTCGTAAACTATAACATTACATTTTGTTTATAGTCGAACTACTGATGGCAAAGGATCTTTTGGAGGGGCTCGTGGCTAAATAATAATAGCCGCACTGGTAATCGAAGACTGAGCTACGCTTATCGCGGTCGGTTTATGGATGGGTGACGATACAATACATATCGAGAACCCTCCGTGCCTCGAAAAACACGTTCAGCAGTTGGTGCTGGATGTCATTCGAAGATTTTTAACTATTATTGTTACGGGTAGTCAGAAGCCCAAAAGTTTGACAACGAGTCTTACCAAGGGGTCTCGTGTTATCCAGTGCCTTGTGGAAGTCAGTTAGATAGACGCTTTTTTTATGTTAAACTAGCGGCCCGCCCGAGCTTCGCAAGGGTGCAACTTTTTTTTTCGAATTTCCAAAGTGTTCTTACATACAAACCTTTTCCCAGCAATACCGAACACAGCAAAAAAAGAATTATTCAATTTGGTGCAGTCATTCGGAAGTTATGCGCGTACAGACATTTGGGCGACTTTGTTTTATATGTAAGGAAGAATCAGAATCAGAAATATTTATTTGCCAACAATGTAGGTGCAGGTTTAAAGATGGTACAGAATACGATGTTTCCGCTACATTCTACCTTACGGCATGCAAAAACATAAATATTACATTGACATTAAAATCTAAAACATTACATTGACATTAAAATCTAAAACATTACATTGACATTAAAATCTAAAACTAACAAAAATGGTCACTTCCAATATGTACAGCGACGGGAAGTTTAGTATTTTTAGAGACCTAAACACGGGCTCACAGCTATCTGTAGATTTTAAACTTGACACTGATCTTATGCAACGTTTTTGGGCTCTGAATATCACCTACCTTTCGCTACAGTTGCCCCAGAATATTACTCCGAACCTTAAAATCGATGCCACCAAGCCATGGTAAGCTGTGATAAGAGTAGTTTTGCTAACTTTATGTGATACATTGTACAGTACATATGCTGATTTGCAGCTGGTTAGACTCCAGTCTAACTGGGTGCAGCTAAGCCACATAATTGGAAAAAGGCTAGGCAGATTGATAACATCTTTTCTCACAGCCTTCATGAATGCTCGTTGCGTTAATCACGACCTTTACTTACATAATTCAGACCAATAATTCCGTTTCCTTGCACGTTTTTCCCCTGTGAATTTTTTATCTGACTGCGGCGCAGCCCAAAAAGAAGGTTCATTTTTACTACCTAAGCAAATCTTGCTTTAGGCTATAACATTATCACCAGCAGTATTACATTGTACTGAAAATGATGGAAATACTATCCTTAATAGAAAACACGATACTTTTTGTTGAGATTCAAGATACGAGCAAAATTCGATATTCCAGCCAGAGAACTTCCTTGCCATTATTTCCGTGAATGCTGTATGGATTCTATTGAATTCAGCTTTAAGCCGCTTCAGACGTAGCTCACGCTTGCTCCGTTATGTAACTACCTGTGTATCAAAACTAGAAGGGATTAGTTCCATAGGTACAGTGAACTTTAATTGGGTTTTTGTCTCAACTGTGTTCAATAGAGCTTAAAGTTCGATAAAGGATAGGATCGTTTTACCGATTTCGGGAATAGTAGGATGAAAGTATGTAGTACTTTAAACGAATGAATGTTCATGCCAAATTATTTCGGAATTAAATTACTGCATTTTCGGAATGTTCTCAATTTTTATTTATAATATGTGTCTGTTTACAAGTTACCTGCAACGAAAGTTCATTGTACGTCGTAGCTATCGCTATTTATAGTAAACTCAAACTCAAAGCATTTATTTCAATTAAACCAATTGCAGGCACTTTTGAATTGTCAAAATTAATTAGTCGGTCAGTTAGTCAGAAAGTTGAAGCTAGTTGCCCATTCCAAAACGTGGATCGCTATGGAGAAGAACGAGCATGAAACTCTAATGACACTCTTTTAAATCAAGATATTACAAAATCCTGAGTACATTATTCTTGTTGCTTCTATGTGTGAGAACAATGTAAAAAAAAAAAACTCAAATGAAGAAACAATTCAAAATAACAGAACAATTAGAAAAAACAATTATAAATATAAGATTAAAAATAAGCCCTGGCAGCTAAGAGATGACCGGTCTCAACCGACAGCGCCCGTACACGAACATGACAGCACACAGCACAGGTCAGCACCATCCAGCTCAACCATTTTTTAGGGAACCGAATGATCCAACACACGCGCCACCATCAGTAAGACATTTATGTGAGCATGACACATTCTCAAATGCCATGATCTTTCAAGTCAACATCAAAAAATCTTAATAAATGGATTCATGGTTCTTACATTTAAAAAAAAAAAAAATGCTTCTAAGGTATTCAAAACTATAGTTTGCAATTTATTTATGAGATGAATAAAATTTACTACCAAACAGGAAGAGATATTTAATATGAATACTTCATATTAAACAATTAAAACTTGATTGAATAAAATAAAAATAAACATTAAGTTCATAATGTCAGAAACACTAAAAAAAGAAAAAGGGAAGCATCTCTTCCAAATATTGAAATTTTAGTGAGCCCAAGTGCTTGTGGAGCAGGACCAGCATTAAGCCAAGCATATCTACTAAATAATCATTCGACTTATAATATGCTTGTCTACATAGCGTGCGTTTCAAATTTCTTTTCATTTAGTTGAAGAATATAGAGTGGTATTTTATAAAACATTTTACACAGTAACCCATAAAAGATGTTTGTACTTTAGACAATCTGAAACGCGGTTGATCTAATTTTTTCCTATTTCTAATGTTAAAATTAAGATATACATTTTTTTCGAACGTACATAATGTTTTCATATATATATTGACAAGGGACCATATAAATATAGTCATTTACAACTACATGAATATTGTCGACACGTTGCCCGTGTCGATTCTGCCTCTTGATCTGCAGAAATACACGGAGAAATAGAAATGGTGGTAGTGATTCCCGAAATGTCCCTTTCTCAAGGACTTCAAAAAGACAAGCTTAAAACAATTAGAAATTAAATTATATAAGGCACAGCACATTCTATTTATCTTCAATTATTGATTTTACAAATTAATATCAGATAGCTATTGTCAATTTTAAAAAAAACTCGACAGTAAAACGTCACTTCGCGGGTTTCCGAACGGCAGCCAATTCCAATTTGCATGCTTAATGCCTTCGTCATCGTGCGACAGATTATTTTATTTCTGAACGAACGAGGATAGAATACTTTTTCTCGTTTTTGTCATAGATAATTTTTGAATTTATTTTTCACTGATATTATTCGAAAATGGAAATAGTAGGCAACTGCTTTATTGGTATAGGTACCTATATTTTATTGGGTTTGCAAACTGATATGGTGACCATTTTAGTAAATTATTATAGGCTATAAATTAATATCCACTCGTGATAAGAGACCTTTATCTCAAGTGCATAAAATATTGTAATAAAACGGCAATTATACGCTTCACTGACCCAGTGGGCGAGTTTATTAGGTATTCTGCTTTTTCAATACCACAGGCATTTCTGTCGCGGCAAGTCTGACAACCAGTCTTACCAAGGGGTACCCAGTTACTGGGTTATGGAGGTCACATAGGCACTCGCTTCATGTAAAATACTGCATACTATACAGGGTTATTTGTAAAACACCAGCAATCTCTTAAGAGGTCATTGTACTCATCATTATGAACAACTTTTACTATGGGACCAAACCTGAAATCGCGAAAAAAAAATCAGCTGTTCCCCACATTTATGTTCGTGTAACTCGTCAAAATGTAGGGAACAACTGATTTTTTTTTCGCGATTTCAGGTTTGGTCCCATAGTAAAAGTTGTTCATAATGATGAGTACAATGACCTCTTAAGAGATTGCTGGTGTTTTACAAATAACCCTGTATATCCAGCTGCATACGATGAGACTGGAAGCCGACCCCAACATAGTTGGGAAAAGGCTTGGCAGATGACGTTGTAGCATTTCAGGCGCGTTTTCATCCTATGTTGACAACCCACGAGTTTCTGCAAACAAAGCTGAAATGTCTCATGTTTCTCAGGAGAACTTGGAATCGAATATTAATTTTGTTAGAAAGTAAGAGAACTTACTTGGAGTTAAAACTTTTATTACAACCTTAGCAAATAAAGGGTTAGCTTGTCATTTGCTTGAGCGATACTAAAATTAAATATCTTTCGACTGGTGTTAAACAAAAAACTTTTTTTTAAAGTTTACTCAATCTCATAGTTACAGACACTACGGTGTGATTGTGTAACAAACTAACAGTAGCTATGATTTTCATTTCGACAATTCAACAACATTCATTGTGTTATTTAAGTTATTGAGCAGACAAATTTTTGGTACACATGAAGCAATAGATTAGCAATATCTTTTAAACTTATTCAGATTGTTATAGAAAGTGTCCTAGGCAATTAGGGTGTAGTAATGTGGCTATGTAGCTCAACAAAAAGTGTTGAATATTTTATGAGCTTGAAAGCACTTATTATTTTCTCTAAAAGAAACCTATTTATCTTCTTTCTTCTCTAATATATAAAATTCTCGTGTCACAGTGTTAGTTACCATACTCCTCCGAAACGGCTGAACCGATTTGTATGAAATTTTGTGTGCATATCGGGTAGGTCTGAGAATCGGCTACTATCTATTTTTCATACCCCTATTTTTTTTTTTTGCAAAACGTCGTTTGCGGGGTCAGCTAGTACTTATATAAAATTCATAGTCCTGACTGAGTGATATATCAACGTACAGCCTAAACCGCTGGTCCTAGAGACATGAAAGAAGGGTGTGATCTCTGTGAAGAGTTGGTATCCACTAAAAAAGGGTTATTCGAAATTCCATCCCTAAGAGGGTGAATGGCGGGAGTGTGAAATTTCACGCTGACAAAGTCGCAGGTAGAAACTAGTTTATAGTTATAGAACAGGAAAGCATACAGTACAGCTAAAGAATTTTAGCGTACATTTGTTTAATATCCCAGATGGCCATGATAATGATTCATAACATACATAGTTATTGGTTAGTATAATACCGTGAACAGAGTAATGAACTAGTCATTATCCTATTTTTAGTCTTTCATTGATTTTAACTTACGTAGGACGGGTCAGACTTTTGCTTTGAAAAGTACAAAACATAGTAGCATAATCAGGCTATATTGTTCCCACTGCTGGGACACAAGCCTCCTCTCTGCGAGAGGGAGTGGGCCGTAATCCACCACGCGGTCCCACTACGGGTTGGTAAATGTCACACGCTGTAAAATTTTTGGTTCTAAGACATGTCGGTTTCCCCACGATTGTTTCCTTCACCGTTTTGAGAGCAGTTGTGATGAAATTATTTACACAAAGTAAAGCACCCGTCAGGGTTCGAACCCATGACCTTACAGCTCGTAAGCTAGGGCCGTTAACACTGGGCCACTACTGCTCTCTTCTTCAGACATTTTTCATTAATATCGGTAATTAATTTAATTTACAAACGACATTTAACTTCAAGACGTCATGTTTCTCCGTATATGTAGACACTTTTGACAGCATGAGATTTTAACCTTAAATATGCCCAAATTATTGAGTTATTTATTTATTTTATTATTTATGTACACACGGTAAAATACATAAAGATATGACATAATTATAATTTGAGTACAAAGGTACTGCTTATTTCTTAAGAAATTTCTTCCAGCAGACCTGCGAAAGGAGACGTAAAAAAAGAGATGTAGACAATAGTGTGTGATAACAAGAAGATAAAAATATGAATGTGTGAAGTCTAAAACTAAAATATTAAATAAACTTACACAATGAATGCAAAAAAAGTAACATAAGTATACTTAAATAAATAAATAATGCTAAAATATATAAACATATATATATATATATATACTCACAGTATAGAGGAAAGGTAATGCTCTTTTAATAGACATTTAAATAGAGAAATAGTTTTTAAATCACGAATGCTAGGTGGAAGTGAGTTCCACAATCTTACAGCATGGACAGAGAAGGAATAAGAATAGTAGCTAGTTTTATGAGGATGAGATTAAAGGAGGGATCTTAGGTGTGATCTACACGGTGCGTCGCTAGGGCGAGCGTAAGAAAAACGCTCACGCAAGTAGGAAGGATAAGACGGGTTGTGTAAGATGTTGAAGAGGAGAGATTTGGGCCGCTAGACATTTCTTATTGTTTTAATTCTTATCTTTATACCGAAATGTTTTATGACAGCCGCAACAATCATTTAAAGTGACCAATTAACTTTCCGCAAATCAGCAGAACTCAGTTTGTGGGGAGGATTCGTAACTGAAGATTGTAAGACTATCTTTGCATTATATAAACTTAATTTCCTTTGTATTGTATAATTGCATAGCACAGATGTGAGTTCTATGTACTATAGAGCTACCATTTACCGGGTAATAATATCATTCATTGGCTTGATTGTGCCCTTTTTTTTTTGTGGATGGGAAATCATCCAATGACCCCTCCCGCTCTGGGTGGATCAGAAGGGAGTGTCAGACTCTTACTGACTAAAACCTACCCGTGTTCCTTCCTTAGCCCTTTGTGTTCCGGGGTAGCGGTAACCCTTTCGGACAATCCCGCTGCCCCGGCAGGCTTCGGCCCTTTCGGGCCCCTTTCTTATGCTGACATCTCTTTGAGGCGCGCGTGGAACACGTGCGCGCCGTCCGGCACGGGCCTGGTCCTGATCGGACGGAGAGTTACCCATTACTCTCCGCCCGCAGGCCCGCGCCTACGGTGGCCGGGAGTCGTCTCGCGGCTCCCGACGCCCGGGCGTCTCCCGCGGCGGCTGGGACGTGAGGCCCTCTCCCTCAGCCGTCCCGCCACCTCCTTCGCTAGCATGACTGCTTCGCAGAAGGAGGTGACTGCCTCCCACTCCCTCTCGCCCCGGACCATGGCTTGAACCAGGGCCGGGCGCGAGAGGTCGCCGCCGCCGCCGATCGCCTCTGCGAGAACACGGCGGTGCTCCGCCCAATTGGTGCATACCGCCACCGTATGCTCCACCGTGTCCTCCGGGCGACCTTCGCAGTGGTGACACCCGGGCGTTTCCTCCCGCCCGATGGTGTGCAGGAACCTCCCGAAACACCCGTGTCCGGTGAGGACCTGCGTCAGGCGGTAGGTGAGAGCGCCGTGGCGCCTCTCTAGCCACTCCTCAAAGAGGGGTCTTACCGCCGCTATCGCGGCGTGCCCTGCGCTCGGTTGCGACAGTCGCTCTTTCCATGTCGCTTGATTGTGTCCTGGCGACTGATAGTATGTCATGCTCACTCAAATGTCTCACTGACGATGGCGTGTGCGTTGGATCATTTAGCTCCCTTTAAAATGGTTGAGCTCAATGGTGTTGATCCATGCGTCATGTTCGTGAACGGGCGCCGTCCAGTTGGGTCTGGTCTCAAAAATAAGCCGAGGCTATATGCCTCGGCTTATTTTTAATTATTTTATTTTTGGATATTTGTCATATTACTATTTGATGTATTCTGGAGGCTTTTAACGAGTATGCCTTTTTTTACATCATTCTCACGTATAGATAAACTAAACGTTAACGATGTAACGAATATTGTTGAAAAAATATAATTTAAAAGTGTCCATGGAGTTTCTTGCCCGTTCTTCTCCATAGGTACCTACTACGCTTTGGAATGGGCAACTAGATTCATATTGTTTGACTGACCGACTTCTTGACAGTTAAATATTGCCTGTAAATGGTTTAATTGAAATAAATGCTTTGAGTTTGAGTTTGAACTGTGGTGAGCGATAGCCCTTACCTTCCAAAAATAGAAATTGCTTTAATTGATCCGCTGTATGTCAACATTTCGTATAGCAAAATAGGGTTTATTTCCCTCTGGCACAGATTCTAATTCTCTTTTGCCGGAATTCGGTCGAATTTGTTGTGACCATAAACGGGTAACGAGTTTACGTTTTAAAACGCCCTTGAGGTCTTGTGCTAAAAGGTTCACAATGAGAACACATTCCTTTTTGTTTGAATTAGGAAGTTTTTATTTCTGAGAATATTATTATTTTTGCTGTAGGCGTAGTGTGTATTTGATAAAGTTAAGTAGGTTTAATATTATATTCGACAATGAATACCAAATTGCTTACGAATAATAAAATTACTATCAGCCCTAAAATGTCTATTGAAGTATGAGTTCTTTTACTTGTCTGAATTAATTTAATTTTCGTGTAGGTGGTGCTTCTGAGGGAAAAAAATAGAGAAATATACAGGGTAACATGTTGATGGGCAAACTGTAAACATGCATTCAGCACCTGATTCCTACGCGGAATACCTACGCGGTCCAAATGTATAGAACAGCTATTTTTAGGGTTCATACCTCAAAAGGAAAAAACAGAACCCTTATTATACGGTCACTTTGTTGTCCGTCTATCTGTCTGGTATCTCAAGAACGCGTAGAGGTCATCATCATCATCATCAGCCGGAAGACGTCCACTGCTGAACAAAGGCCTACCCCTTAGACCACCACGCCGAACGACAATCCGCCACTTGCATCCATCGGTTGCCCGCGACTCTCACGATGTCGTCGGTCCACCTAGCGGGAGGCCTGCCTACGCTGCGTCTTCCGGTTCGTGGTCGCCACTCAAGAACTTTTTTCCCCATCGGGTATCAGTATCGCGTAGAGGTATCGAGTTGAAATTAAAACCATATACTTAAGTCTCCAGTCCCTTAAAGCTGTGAAAAAAACAAACATCTAAGTTGACGTAAAAAAAAGATTCAGCCATTTATGCTGCAAAAAACGTATATTTTGACACTCAAGAGAATAAAAAATTATAGGGTTTTCCCGGTGACCTAGAATCATGAAATTTAGCAAGAAGCAATCTCATGTAACACAAGTAAAGGGAAAAATCCGAAAACCGTAGTAGTTACAATTCTTCAAATTTGTACGGAACCTTCGGTGCCTAACTGACGAACAATTTCGACTCAAGAGTAACAGGTTTCTCGTCAATGTCCCCCAGCCACCTTGGCCTTACCAGATGCGCCTTTGTTGTGTAGCACCTACGGTTTATATTTCTTTATTTATTTTCCTGGTTTGAGGTAGCGTGGGAAAAGAGTTCCTGGAAGGATTTAGGGGAGTCTGTCCAGCAGTGGGACAGTACAGAAAAATAGAAAATACTAGCAACGCCCCGCGGTTTCACCCGCATGAGTTTCGATCCCGTAAATCATCATCTGCCTAGCCTTTTCCCAGCTGAATAACAGTATTTTACATGGAACGACTGAATATCTGACTTCCACAACCCAGTTACTGGGTAATACGGTACCCCTTGGTAAGACTGGTTGTCAGACTTTCGGGCTTCCAACTACCCGTAACGACTGTCAAAGATCCACGAATGACAGTCGGGACCAACGGCTTAACGTGCTTTCCGAGGCACAAAGAGGTCTCGATATGTAAAGATGGTCACCCATCCACAGACCGACCGCGGCAAGCGTAGCTTAACCTGATCGTTCGACCTGTGCGGCTTTTATTATTTAGCCACGGGCCCCTCCCCGATAAGTTTCGATCCCGTGGGAATATAGGGATAAAAAATTACTAACAATAAAAAAAAATAACTTATATAAAAACGCTAGGGCATTATACGATGTAAATGTCCTACAGAATAGTCTTTGCAGATGGAGTCGATTGTCACCCATTTGCATGACGATTGCGACTGCAACTTTGCATGTAGATTGAATCCGACAGGAATCAGACGCATATCGGCGACCGATTACCGATCTTGTAAGTCAAGTCAAAAGCCTCGTAATAATTCACTCGCGTGGAAAATCGTTTATTAGCTCTTTTCTTCGCGCTAGTAATGTGTCGCGGTGAATCATGGCTAGGGCTTGAAATACCCGTATTTTTGGGAATCGGTACCATTGGACTTGGTGTGATACCGTTACCTGTACTATTGGTATTTCTAATCAGTATCGCTACTGTATCGGTACCAAACAAATATTTCCGTACGTTAGATTGAGAATACAGATATTGTAAGTAAAAAAGGATAGTTTATAAGCATTAAAAAATAACTTCAAGGCTGCCAACCGTACGAGGTTCCTCGTACAAATATGAAATTTGTGGTACGAGCCGGGTAACTGAATTTGGTACTGTTACTTGTCAGATGAAGTACCGGTACCCGTCTGTAAATGCCAAAAACCGCTTTTTTTTTGTGGATGAGAAATCATCAAATGACCCCTTCCGCTCAAGGTTGAGCAGGAGGGAGTGTCAGAGTCTTACTGACTAAAACCCACCCGTGTTCCTTCCTTAGCCCTTTATGTTCCGGGGCAGCGGTAATCCTTTCGGACAATCCCGCTGCCAGTACGGCTACCTTAACGCATTCACCTTAACTCTATCAATAGGACAGATCAATGATGCATATAGGTACTTATTTGCATAAGTACCGCTAAGTACCGATACAGAACCTGTACTCTTGGTACCGATTCCAAGTCCTGCTCGTTGCATGGTCTAAACAATTCCTTTCATTAGTTTTCTCCGCAGTCACTGTTGCTAGACGCGTGTCGTCTGAGCGTATAGCTCCGTTATACTCAACCTGCGGCCCGCCTTTGTTATTGGGCCACCAGAAGTTACTAATTTATTGTAAACCATTTTTAGTGTTGACAGTATCAAAAATCGCATTAAAATATATAAACATGAACATCAAAACTTCTTTTTCATTAATAAAGTAGGTAAATACATCGTTAACTCAGAATTACGTTTTAATTAAGACCTAAATAATTTTTGCTTGCGGCCCCCGACAACATGACTAAAACGTGTTTGTGACCCCTATAAAAAAGGTTGAGTATGGCTGGCTATAGCTCATAGCCAAGAGGTAACACACACAAACCAGCGCTGGGGCTTTGTCTCCCATAGATTTTTTAGCATTATGCTGAGCGATGGCCGTTTTGCGTGGATGTGCCGCATATTTCCCTCAACTTGTTATTTTTTTTGTGTTTGCGTACTTTTTCTCTGCATCATTTTTACCGCAAATAAATGTATTTTCTTCCTTTCTACACTCTTACAGACTAGTAATCGGCGTCATTTGACGGTTTTAGATGTCAAATAAAATGGTTTTGGATTACCATTGAAGAGACGTGATGAGGTTACAAAGGCCATAAAGAGGCTTAAAATGGAGAGGATAGTACTTCAAACGGCTATGGGTATGGTTACTGTTCTGTGTTGGCGATAAACAGCCATTTTGATTCCTATAAAGACTTTATTTTGTGGCGAAGAATGACGTCATGACTTTAATGAAACGGTTGAAGACTAGTTTCACGAGAAAAACAGTTGAATGGATTTTTTTAGCAGAATGGAAATCAAAAGGTAAACTACTTTAAATAATAAATAATACTAAAAATAAAATAATAATTTTAATAAAATACTTCAGTACATTACTAGCGAACTTTATACCGCTTCAGAATCAATAAAAATGCTATGTTAACTTATTCATCAAAGAAGCCGTTCCATACAAAATCAAACGAAAATCTCAATTTTTTTTTTCTGATATTTTTTATTCTGCTATTCGGGGCGGAGAAAAATGCAACAAAGCAAAGATCATAAAAATCGGTCCAGCCATTCTTGTGTAATGGTGTAACTAACCCGACTTTGTTTTATATTTTTATAGATAACATCGGCATTTATTGTCGAAATATTTCCTCAAAAAAAAAGTGTACCTACCTACAAAAAAACTTAATTACTTATTATAAGTATTAAGTTCTTCAAACTCTAATCTAGCAAATTAAAACGATAAAGGTGCCACAGTCTACGGGAGTACACAGTATTACCATATACGTAGGTACTTAGGCGACCCTAAACTTTCAAGGCCCATGGCAGTAATGCTTACCTAACACGGATACAGTGTATCAACGGTTAATCTAATCATAATAATTACAATTGTTAAGTTAATTCGGGTACGAAGCAAAGTTAGTTGCTAAAGCGATAGTTTGTGATAATATCGCCATAAAGCGATATTGGTGTGGTTTTAATTCACTATGCAATACGAAATTGTATAGCCTTGTTTAAGTGTCTCATTTACCTAATCGTGGTTGGATACCATTAGTTAAAGTTCCGCGCCCCGCAGTTTCACCCGCATAACTTTCGATTCCGTGGGAATATCGGGATAAAGAGTAGCCTATGTGTTATTCTGATGTATCTATACATATAATAAAATCGTAGGAAAGTCAAAACTGTACATTGAATATTTTTTAAAAAGAATTTTCGGGGCGTGATCTACAATCGATATCGAAGCCAAAAATATAGTTTTTGGAATTTTTGTCTGTTTGTCTGTTTGTCTGTCCGGGATAAACTCAAAAAGTACTGCATGGATTTACTTCAAATTTTGCATGAATATTACTAAGAGGTCGGGTCAACATATAGGCTACATATTATCACGCTATCGCCTACGGGGGGGGAGCTGTGAATCTTTATTTTTCTTACGCATTCAATGACAGCGTGTAATCTAGCGACGCATGTTTAAATGTTGTTTTTGAGTAAGCCATGCTATTATCTAGCTTTACACTATAAAAACTACGCCATTTAAGTAACTTGGGCAGAGAAATATAGTTTAATAATGAATGTTAATAGTATAAAGATAATTTTAAAACAGCGTCATCTATGAGATTTCATAAAAATCACATCAAGTTACATGTCAACATTTTTTGGAAATTAGTAATTTAAATTTGATCATGTTGGCGAGGTAAGTAGTTAGTTATTCTTAAAATTCATAGACGGTGATGTGCATTTTCTTCATAAAAGTTGTGTCGTATAGTTCGTTTTGACAAATTTAAGTTCCAACAAAACCCTCAAAATCTTGAGCAGAGTTGAGGAAGACAATTTAAAAAAAAATGCGGTGTTAAGTATTACAAAAAAGTTATTTTCATTGATGATGATGATTTCATTTCATGACACCCTCGCGGAGGCTAGCGTCAGTGACAGTCCCAGCCGCATGTGTCATCTGTTTGCCGTCATCTTGGTGTTTTGTGGAGTCGCGAACCCGGTAGCTTTGTGGGAGAAGTATCGCCATCATCTGTCTGAAGATTTTATACTAGCTTTGAGGCGTGCTACTGGAGACGAAGTCGAAGTAACTGATGAACGCGTGCTGAACACCTGTCTCAGTTCACTTCAAGATGTGGTCATTTCTATCGGCGGCAATCCACTGATCGAATATGGGTTACCAGCTCCCCAATCATCACCGTATCAAGACCGTGGAAATCGGGAGTATAACGCTGAGACAAATTACGATCCGAGCGAAATGACCACCATACGAAATGACCATGTCGCTTTGTTCTCTTCAGAGCAAAAACTTTATGACACCGTCCTTGTAAGCGTTGGGCAAAACCAGGGTAAAATGTTTTTCTTGGATGCTCCTGGTGAAACAGGAAAAACATTTGTTACCACTGGCATACTTGCAGAGGTCAGGAGGCAAGACAAAGTTGCTATTGCTGTAGCGTCGTCGGGAATCGCTACCACACTGCTTCCGAGTGGCAAGACAGCACATGCCATGTTTAAAATTCCCATCGATTTAGAGAGCGCCGAAACGCCTGTTTGTGGTGTGTCACGTAACCCTACAAAATGGTTGAGCTGGATGGTGCTGATCCATGCGTCATGTTCGTGAACGGGCGCCGTCAGTTGGGGCTGGTCATCTTTTAGCTGCCACGGCTTATTTTTAATTATTTTATTTTTGGATTGTTATTTTTTTACTATTTGCTGTACTCTGGACACTTTTAACGCGTACTTGATTTTTATTTATTTTTTACATCGTTCTCACATTATTTATAAATTCAACATATGATGTAACTAATAATTTTGTAAAAATATTATTTAAAAAGAGTGTCCATGGAGTTTCTTGCCCGTTCTTCTCCATAGGTACCTACTACGCTTTGGAATGGGCAACTAGCTTCATTTTTTCCTGACTGACCGACTTCTTGACAATTCAAAAGTGCCTGTAAATGGTTTAATTGAAATAAATGCTTTGAGTTTGAGTTTGACAGCGATAAGGGACACGTGCTTAAGGATTGCTCTCTGATCGTATGGGATGAGTGTATGATGGCCAATAGGAAGGCAGTTGAGGCCGTGGACAGAATCCTGCAGGACATCCGCAGGAACGAACATTTGATGGGTGGTGTCACAGTTCTGTTCAGTGGTGATTTTCGGCAAACGCTTCCCGTGATGACGCGGGGCTCGAGTGCTGACGAGGTGAATGCTTCGTTGAAACGATCTTCGTTGTGGTCACGAGTTCGTACGCTGCGCTTGACCATTAATATGAGAGCTCGGCTCGGCGGCAATGCACGTGCTCGAGAATTCTCCGATGTCCTTCTAAGTCTTGGCGAAGGCACTCTACTAGAAGAGATAGGTGTACAGGTGGTGCTTCCAGAGTCTCTCGGTAGAGTGGTATCCAGCTTAGAAGAACTAATTCACTGTGTGTACGGGGACATCAGTCGTATACAGCACCAGCAGAATTCTTGGGTGTGTGAGCGGGCCATTTTGATGCCCAAAAATGATCAGGCTGCAGCAATTAACGAATGCATTCTCTCGGAAATTGAGGGGAATAAAGTGGTCTACACCTCGATAAACACTGTTGTCGAGCAAGATGACGCCACACGTTATCCCGTGGAATTTCTGAGCTCCCTGTCAGCAAGTGGACTTCCAGCGCATACCATCAAGCCGAAGGTCTGTGTTCCGATTATGCTTCTTCGGAACCTATCTCCTCCGAAGTTGTGTAACCCGCCTTAAAGTCATCTCGCTCCACAGACACACCATTGAGGCGGAAATTCTACGGGTTGTGGCGTCGGCGAGGCAGTATTTATACCACGCATTCCCCTCATACCTCATAATTTCCCATTCCAGTTCAAGCGCGTACAGTTCCCCGTGAGTGTTTGCTTCTCGATGACCATCAATAAGTCGCAGGGCAACTGTACGTCGCTTGCTCCCGCATCACCAGTCCTGACTCTCTTTACATTTTACCTCCTGGCAGCATAACTACCAACGTAGTTTATAGAGAAGAGTTGTAACCTTTGTACGTATTTTTACTCTTTTGTGTCCTGGAATGTATTCCTGTATTATTTTCTCTATTTCCTTCAGTCACATCTTATGACTGAACTCAGCAGGATTCCCATATAACTCTGTTCACTTGCTTCGCTTGCAAAAACAACTTATATTTTAATGCTATTTTAAAAGTTGTGTACTTATAATGCTATAGCGACACTGGCATCTTAGGTATTTTTGGTGCTGTAGAGCCTTCACGCAGACGACGTCGCGGGCAGCAGCTAGTAAGCTATATTACTGTAATGTGTCATCAACATCCGTTCAGTATTTTTTGCGTGAAAGACTCACAAACATCCATCCTTATAAACTTTCGCGTTTATAATATTAGTAGGATTAATATCGTGACTGCCTCATTGGTCCAGTGGTCGCCAGCGCGACTGCTGAGCATGATGTCTTGGGTTCGATTCCCAGGTTGGGTATAGTGTTATTGGGTTTTTCTATGTGAGATTTTTCAGTAGCAGTCTCGATTTGTGCCCGGTTGGTGGCAATGGGCTCGCCCCCTATTACATGGGGCTTAAACATAACATATTCTTTGGTTACTATCCACAGATATAAATACACCTAGATAACGCAAGAGCAGAACGTAAGTTGGTGCGATTTTTGCCAAGCGAAGTAGTTACTTCGCGTGCCAAAAATAGCACCAACTTACGTTCAAAAATTGTAAGCCGCCACTTTCGCGCTCAGTCCTGTGTACTGCTGGCTGGGTGAGCGTGAGTGAGAAAGAGCGCTTGTGACGTCATAGTAGGTAGGTACCTAGTCAAAAAAATGGCACGCTTAGTTTTCATACAGATCGTGATACTTGCGTTATCTAGATCTATCTATATCTGTGTTACTAACATATTTTTAAGTATACTAGAACATAAACTCCTAACACTTCACACAAGATAAACACTCACTCACACATCGTCTCACAACATGACTCAATAACTTCTGCAGAATTTTAGGTAGGTAGTAGGTATTTTTTAATGGCATTACTTCTTCTTCTATTTAAATTTGTGTTAAGCACATTGTTTAACTCTTACTTAGTTTTTATTTTTGTTGTTATGATTGTTTAATTTCGAATCTAGCACGGCACTCTGTAAAAGCTAATTCTAGCCTAGAAGGGGCCTTGTGACCTGTAACACAGGTTTTTCCCAAAAACCTATTTCAGGCGCTAATCTCACAGAGGTGGCATACAGCTGAGACATTTTTTGTACACATCAACTTTAAGCCAGCTTTGTGAAGAGAGAATAAACAATAATAATAATTATTATCATTAAGTATATAAATATGAATCACTGTGTCTGACTTAAATAAATTATTATTTTTATAACTGGCTAAATGTGTTTATATCAAAGGAACATAGGGTGTTCCTTGCCCAACCCTTCAAAGAAACAAGCCATACCTAATGTTATGTAAAGACAAATCGCAATTGGCATAAAAAAATTATTTTTCCAAAAAATATTTTGTTTTCTAGTTCTACCTATACTTCGTGACTCGTTTGTTGCATGAAAAGAGTATTAGAATAAAGCTTGACGTAAAAATGTCAGTGCCTAAAAAAATCATAAAAAAGCCGTGTTATGCAAAAACAGGATTAATTGGCGTAGTATTCGCCTTATGGGAAGAGAGCAGAGCGCAGAGCTTTATACTATGCCTCTATAATTCTATAGGCAAACGAGCTCTTTGGATTGAAAACATCTAACGTCACACATACGGTATACGAGTATACTGTTAACAAATCGGATACAATCAATCAACCTAGTTTTGTCCCAACTATGATGGGGTCGGCTTCCGGTGCAGAACTATTGCAGCTGAATTCCAGTATTTTACATGAAGCGACGACCTATCTGACCTACCCAACCCAGTAACTTACCTACTGGGTAACACGATACCCCTTGGTAAGTCTGATTTTTGGGCTTCTGACTACCCGTAACGACTGTCAAAGATGTACGAATGACAGCCGGACGGCTTAACGTGATTTCCGAGACAAATCGGATACATTTAACCCCTACAAAAAATATTATAATTATAACCCAGCATAATTTACAAAAATACTGTCACGTAAACCAAAACATTTCAATTACAATCATTGTTATTAATCTGAATCAGAATTAATATCATTAATAAAGTAGGTGAATGGTTACATTAATTTCAAATATGGCCGCACTGGTTTATTGTAATGCAAACATTAGCGACTATTATAGGCTGCGGTCCGTAATCAACATTTGGACGATTTAATTGCTTGTTATTCCATTTATGGTAACAAAGATTATCCTGTAATCAGATGCGACTTAAATAATCATAATTATGTATGACTCATTGCTAAAGTAAGTACCTACTTAAGTTCATTCAACTACTTTTGGATAAACAATTAGAACACGCTAACTATCATAACGATTGTATTATAAGGCTAGTTGCCTTTTTACAAGAGTGTGAGGTAGCTAAGCGCTGAGCGAGGTTAAAGCTAATATATTATATTTTATCTTATGTTATTGTTTTATGAAATAGGAAATTCTAATGCGAGGGCCAATGTAAGATTATGTCTGGACTTTAAAAGAGCCTGACGTCTGAGTTTGTTTCGACCTTTCTTCTCAGAGTAGTCAGATAGTAAACGCCGACCTCATCTAGTTTAAAAAAATATGATTGGCGTGTATATGTATTTGTACAAATCTACTTACAGAAATAAAATAATTTTTAAGTAATTTAATGTTTTCATTTATATGGTCCAATTTTTCAACAATAAACATTATTTAACTTTCTGTACCAATCTGTCAAAAAAAAACACTTATTTACCTACACGACGACGCTGATATCAGAAAGGCAATTCTCGTATTTTTAAAAACGTTCGCAGTTTAATTTGTCGAAAATACCGTTCATTTCCCTATACTTTTAACAAGTTTTTGACACTGATTGTCGCTGAGACAACATTGCTACTTGAATTTGAACGTTTTTTAAGTACGACAATAATAATTGGCCTTCAGATTGCAACTTCAGTTAGAACGTTTTTTAAGTACGAAAATTTTATTAGCGTTTGGTGTAGCGGTGTGGGTAAGATGTGCTATGAAGATGCGCGTCGCAGCATATTTTGTCGCTTACACACAGCACCTCGCAAGCGATTAACTTCTATGCTTGTTTTTTTTTTTGTGGATGGGAAATCATCAAATGACCCCTCCCACTCTGGGTGGAGCAGAAGGGAGTGTCAGACTCTTACTGACTAAAACCCACCCATGTTCCTTCCTTAGCCCTTTGTGTTCCGGGGTAGTGGTAACCCTTTCGGACAATCCCGCTGCCCCGGCAGACAATCCCGCTACCCCGGCAGACAATCCCGCTGCCCCGGCATTAACTTCTATGCTTCGGGTGCGAGTGTAATTTCCGCACGGAACTAATATTCGTAAGGTTTACAGACAGTTTCGTGGGATGAATATTAGTCTCTCTGAGATATATGTTAGTAACCGCACCAAAGATAAATAGCTAGTGTGGTTAATACCACAATATAGTATCATTATTTATAACGGAATCCGAATCTTATCCGCATAAGGCGTGAATACAGACTGCTTATAATTTATCTTACAACCTTTCATCATCTAATTTACAACTGAAGTAAGTAAACCACCGTTTTTTGCTGAAAAAATGTTTATGTTTATATCGTAAAATAAATTGCCCTTTAATCTAAACACCGGGAATTTCTGTAAAAGAAAAAATAGGAGTAAACTCCCGCTTAAAATAGGTCGATATCCCTAAAAATTCGGTAATCGATAGTTCATTATTCAACACGTAGAATTCATAAACAACGAGCCATATACACGTAATTAAATTACTCACAACTAATAAGTTCACGTCACGAAATAATTAAAATGGTGTGAAAAGACAGCCCAGTTTATATTATCGCGGCTAGGTTTTGTGAATTGATGCGTGATTTCATTTAGCTAATTACTTTCATGTATATTATGTCACGGAGTCTAGTGAGAAGAATGTTTACCTAATTAAAACTTCAAATTAAATATTAATCTTCAGTTAAGTACGAATCAACAGTTCGTTCTCCTACGTACATAGCCAAATAGGTCCCGTACACACGGCGACGATCAGTAAAAGTAGAAAACAATATTTGCGACCCTAAAATTAATGTTAGGAAACATGCTGTAACACATAACCATTGTTTTATTTTTAAATTTGTAAGGAAATAGCCGTGGCTTTTGTAGATTTTTTTGGTAATGAAAATGAACACGATCTCTCCCGTTTTACGGTTGTACTTTTAATGCAAACTCTCTCGTAGTATTGCTGCCAAAGAGATAAACCAAAAATTTTATGCCAGCAAACTGTACGAGTAACACTGCAATGCTGCTTAGCGGATGAAACAAGAATAGCGGTAATAGGTAAGTACATAATTTTCCCAGATCAGCACATTTCCTAGAAGCTCTATTGCTCTATGCATTTGTGGATATGATTTACACACATGTGTAAATGCTCAGTTTTAAAGGTAGCACTAGCACTGGCCACACTTAGGAGCTTATATATTCTAACTTCGTTGCTTATATATTTAGTATGTATGTATTTATGTATCTATAATTTTGGATATGTATATATCTGTGTATATATTTTAGTGTATTGTATACATTATATTTGCACCAACGACAGCCCCATTTTATGTCCAGGAAAATCACTGTCCATCCTAAGGTTGCCTGGAAGAGATCGCAGAAAGCGATAAGGCCGCCCATTGTATATTTTGTAGTGTTTGATGTATCTTTACTTGTTGTATTTTTGTGGTGTACAATAAAGTATATATAAATAAATAAATAAATTAGGAGAAAACCATGCGGGATGCGGAACGCGACTATTCGCTCCAGTTTGAAAACCTCTACACAAATTAGTTGACACAATCGCCTCGAGTGAACGTCGTCACGCACTCGCGCGGGTTTCGCTTCAGTTTGACCAGAGCTTAAATCGAATATATAATTGGTTACTTCGTTATTCATAATTTCTAAGAACTTAATTTTTGAACCGATATCACTGAAACGTAGGTACCCTATGTGCAAAGTTTCTTAACGTGATCGCTTTTGTCCGTGGCTTCGTCCGCGTAGTTGTCGAAAACTATCTCAAGGGAACGTACTACCAGGATAAAAAGTGTCCTATGTCCAAACCCAGATCATAGTCTACCCGTGAGCTAAATTTTATCGAAATCTGTTCAGTCGTTGAGGCGAGAAAAGGTAACAGAAAGACAGAGCTACTTGTCGCATTTATAATATTATTTTGATAGATTTATTATATGGATATCTAAATAAAATACAGCCCATAAATTGTCATAATATCATATATAATTCATCATAAAAAGAAAATGAGTATAAGTAATTGACCTGTTCTTCCACAGCGACGTGGCTTTGATTTCATTAAGCTAATTGCTGGCACGTTTATATTCAGGAACCTTCGATCTATTAATACCTGGCAGGTAATGTTTGCTCCCAAATGGGCCTCGAACGAAAGAGACTTGAAAGGCATTCAATGCAAAATGAGATGCCTTTCATTGAGCTGGGTTTTTGGTCCCTTGATGAGCATTGAATCAATTAAGCAGATTTCAGTATTATACGTAGGTAATAACTTTATATAGTGAGGATATATATAGTAATTTATAAGGCAGGTGTACATCATTTCATTCGCAAACATATTAAATTTAAAAAAATATCTATTTATCCAAATATAAAAATTAATCAAACTATACTAATTTGAATAATTTACAGTTACACTAGTGTGTAACTATTCATCTGATATAATACGTTTATTAGTAAAGGGTTAAGGTAAAAGGAACCTTCTTATCTGACTCATCTTTCACTCACAGGAAGATCTATTCTACAAAGAAAATAATATGCATGTAATTTGAACTGACGCTTCATGATCTTCACGATTATTCTATTAAATCCATTTTCATATTTGGCCGAACATTAACCTGAGAAATCTAAAAAGGAAATAGGTAGGTAACTTTTTATCCCTTTATAATAAAATATACCTACGTGACAGCCCTCTCTTCAATGAGGGCGACCGTTGCTGATGAGCACACAATCAGTTCATTTATGCGTGTCTACTGCTGGCAACGTGCCATAAAATTATATGGAGAACCCCTCTCAAAGGTATATTATGAATAAATGATATAAATATTGTAAGACTCTATACAGTAGTTAAAGGAGTGCTCCTAATAATCCTCACTTTGCACGTAAGAGTGTTCAAGCCAATATTGATAGAGCATTTGAAATGTTCGTATTCCGCGAAAACAAAATATTTGCGTATACTGTATATTGTGTAGTTTTGCACAGAATTTGGATTGATTGTGATACCAGTCACAAACGCTGACGCAGATACATTAATATCCACCATTAACACTACACTACAAAATGTCCAACTTTTTCTCTTAATTGAATATGCATAGAAATCATGAGACGACCTAGACGCAAGTACCGCAAGGGTTGGATCGGGGTGGCTCTAGAAAAGGACCCCTGGAACGATTGGGGCCTCCCCCAATCATTCCAGGGGTCTTTGTCTAGAGCTTTTCTAGACCTTTGCTCAGCAGTGAGACAATCAAAATCAAAATATTTTATTTCACTTATGCCTACAAGGGCACTTACGAAACGTCAGAAGCTAGGTGCACGGTTCCAATTGGTCGTTTCCTACGGAGAAGAACCGGCAATAAACTCCACTATGGAGAAGAACCGGCAAGAAACTCCAATCTAAACTAACTAAAAAAAATCACTACCTCGCTGAAAGCTTGTTCCCCCATTTTTGTTTAAGTGACAATGACAGCGATCAGCTTTTACTAAAAACCTTTAATAAAAAGCTGACTTTTTTAATGTCAATTAAATAGACTACGGACTCAGGTAGGCCGAAGCAAAGAAAATCTCAGGTGGAGATTCACATAATTATGATTCCGTCCTGGAGTTTACATAAATGTGGTGCACAATGGGACACTTAATAGCGTGCTCAGCGTGTTCTGTGGCCTGCATGCTACAAGAGTTGATGGACGCTACTGAATTTGCCAAACTTGAAGTCAAATTCTGGGCTGACTGTATATAGATTGCCATGAAACGCTAAAAGAACAAGTTAGTGTTGAAAATGATAAAGAAAAAAAGAAGAAAGAAAATACGTTTATTTGCGGCAAACATAACGCATAAAAAAAATAAACACAAGCAAAAACAAAATAACAATTTGGGAGAAAACATGCGTCACATCTACGCAAAACGGCCATCGCTCAGCATAATGCTAAACCCTATTATCATTATGATTATGCGCTAGGGCTTTGTCTCATATATGAGACAAAGCCCTAGCGCATAATCATAATGATCATAATGTGGTGGTAATGCTTAGTTAAAAACAAACAATATTTTTCAAGACATTCGCAAGTTATAGTGAGCAATCTCAGCCAACTTAAATATTTTAAAAATGCATGTTAACTGCTTATTGTTGTCATCGAGAATTCTGCGCAAAATGAAAAGTTGCGAACTTCGCACATTAAAACTTGTGCACTTTGTTTAAGTGAATTTGTTTCGGCTATTGTGATTTAATTAAACTAAATAAGTTGGTGATGTCGCAATTGCCTACCCGCATGGGAAGAAAGTGTGAGTTTACGTAGGTATGTATGTAAACTAAATAAGTAGGTGATTACGTAGTTCGAACTGGTGAAATGTGGGTGTACAACATATAGGTAGGTACACCTCCGCCCAACCATTCGAGTAATACAGATGAGATTTTTCTGTTATGATTTCGTAGTTGCTTATCAGTGGAGCCTTTTCTCGGCAGTATCCCCGAAGTATGGAAGAAAAAGACTTGTTGTGTCAACCCCGAATATTTATTCGGGGTTGACATAATAAGTCTTTTTCGGAATGTTGCACACTTCTACTGTAAGCGATTATAAAGAAGAGTCGGGCGCGTCTTCGTGGATGGCACTATTTGTACTCGGAATCGTCTGACGACAGTAATTAGATGTGTGTGTTAACATAATTATATCCCTATAAAAATAAAAATCATTAGAAAACTGTTTTTTTTATTTGATCCAAAGGTTATGAACCCCTGAATGTGTGGTTATAAAATTTATAGCTTCTCGTGACGGGGACTTTATATTGTAACTGCACCACTAATAGATTAAAACTGTATCGACAATAATGAGTATGGTATCGCGAGTAAGACAATCACTTACTGCGTTCATGAATTCATTTGCCAAGTGTGGTGTAGCAACATTGCGTTTTGGTCCACGTCCAACATTTTACATCTCAATACAATATTCACTTTTAATACACTCGGATAACATAAACAACCGTTTCGCTGGTTTCAATCAAACCATACATTTATTATATTTACCCATTTATTTACTACAAACATTTACGATGTGCGAGTTTATCGTGTAAGGTCAGCGACCACTGATCCAGCAAAGGTTATGCAAATAACGCGACACAAAACAATTGAAATTCTGCGAATTAATCATCACTTGCATTGTTTTTCTTTAATACATTTATATTTGTGACTAGCTTTTGCCAGCGACTTCGTCCGCGTGGAATAATGACTTCCGGAAATTGAGGCACTAACTCTCATAGAGTTTAACCGATGTGCTCTTTCTTCTGCCGATTCTTGAGAACGCGTATTTCTCATTCAACGCGTTTTTCAAGACAATAGCGGGTGGACGCCGGCGTCTGCTTGGGGCTTGAATAACTAAAAATATATAACTACGTCTAATATATAAAATAATATATAATAAAACCTACTTCACTTAAAACTAAATACCTATAACTACTATAATTAATAATACCTATACCTATAATTAATAAAAGTACCTACGCTTTTACCTACTTAATATTAAAAAAAACTGAACATAAATTAACCAAAACTTACCTACTACTAACTAACTACTACTAACCTATTACTACTTCACCTAAAAAGAAATCCTGTTTTCCCAACATTTCCCTTCACTGCTCTGCTCCTATTGATCGTAGCGTGATGAAAAGTATACTATAACCTGCCCAGGAGTATGAAAAACAATTGTACCAAGTTTCGTTGAAATCCGTCGAGTGGTTTTTGTTTCTATAACGAACATACAGACAGACAGACAGACAAAAATTTTACTGATTGCATTTTTGGCGTCAGTATCGATCACTAATCACCCGCTGATAGTTATTTTGGAAATATATTTCATGTACAGAATAGACCTCTCTACAGATTTATTATAAGTATAGATAGGTATAGTGTCAATTAAAATAATAAGTGACAAAATATGCAGATATGATTATAGTCTAGACTTGTAGTTTAAATAGGTTACCTGTGTACTAGTATTTCCCGCGCTTTCGCTATCTTTGTTATACTGTAAATCTTTATTGATAAGGAATAAACGCGTCAATGAAATTGATTTCGTCAATTATTTTTATTAGTTTGAAACAGATGGAGGACACTTTTCTATGGAATTGATGCGGTTCTTGTTTGTTAGAAGTTTGGCCTAAAGTCAAAGTAAAGACATTCATACAAAAGGAATAGGGACCCATTTTCACGTTTGTTAAAGTATTTAGTATCAAGTTACATTGTGTTCGAATCCAGCATGAAACATTAACAACAGTACTATTTATATGTACATATATAAGGATATATACAATTCAATTAAAATTAGAAAATATTATTTAGATAAAAATAAATGTAAAGTCGATAGATACAGCTAAATATGATTAAACTCTTATCAACGAGTTACCAAACAGGATCTAAGTAAAGAAATGATAAGCTATTCTGTACTACCGAACATTATAGTCAAGAAAATGGATTTGAAAAAAAAAACTAAGCGAGACCATTAACACAGCACAAACACTTAAAAAAACAATTGACACCAGATACAAATCACAAAAAAGCTTTTGCCACTTATACCAACAGCCTATTTGTTACCAAAAGATTTTATACTTCGTAACCCAAGACGTATCAGGATCGTTACCAACTACGAGTAGTAACATAAAGGAAGATTTTGCACTTATAACTTCAAAAGAAACTACTCTTCAACTTACATACGAAGCCGGTCCTTAACTAGTACTTGAAGTAACTATGTATCTAATATCGTTGCTTCAAGAGGGCGTCAAATTTTCTCTTCATGTGAACGTATGAAGTGGCACTTGATATTGAAATTACGTTTTATTAAATACTTCTATTAATTATTTAGCAACCTTAATGGTTGTCCTTCAGAAAGATCAGGTGCGTTGTACTCGCAGCTGGTGCGCGCGTTTAAGTACTTAGATGTATGAACGTATATGACGTACGTATATACCACAAATTACCGATTAGGAAGTGCACTGCGCGTTACGCAGCATGAAATACTCAAAAAGTCCCGGTGAAGACAAAGAAGTTGCTCGACGCACCGAGAGCGCCTGAAGGAGCTGTTGGTCAATGAAAGATCTTTTAAAAGGAGATCTACCGCTATGTCTCAAAATGAGATTTATGGACATGTGTATTCTCCCCATTCTCACATATGGTGCTCAAACCTGAGGGGTAATTCTCGTAATTTTAAGAACTTTCACAGTCTGATCTCAGTCTCAATCTGTCAAAAAATACTTCTAATTTCCCTACATTTTGACATTTGTTTGTCGCCGAGATGAGACTGCGACTAGATTTTGAACGTTTTAAATTACAAAAATTTGCCTGCTGGTCTTTGACACTTCAGCAGAGGTCCAAACTCGAGGTTTGCCAACGAGTCATGGAGCGCAGTATCCTGGGGGTTCGAATTTTTGACCATATAAGGAACACAATACATAATCAGTAACTGTTACCCACTGCTGGGACACAGAGAGGGAGTTGGCCGTTATCTACCACGCGGGCCCAATGCGGGTTGGTAGATGTCACATGTCTTCGAA
The DNA here is from genome assembly GCA_949316385.1 of Globia sparganii. Lineage (NCBI taxonomy): Eukaryota > Metazoa > Arthropoda > Insecta > Lepidoptera > Noctuidae > Globia > Globia sparganii. The sequence continues at coordinate 7,920,381 of OX438675.1, read as the reverse complement.
TTTTTGGTTCTAGGACATGCCTTTTTCCTCACGATGTTTCCCTTCACCGTTTTAAGAGCAATGGTGATGAAATAATTTACACAAAGTAACACAATACTGCGCACCAAAACCAAGATAACACCAAGATAACGTCACCAAGAAAGCCGCTAAACTTAAGTGGGCCGGGGCTGCACATGTGTGCCGCATGTCAGATGACAATTGGGATAAAAGAACCACCAATTGGGTCCCACTTAAGCGTGACGCTATCGCGGCAAGCCAAGACGAAGATGGTAGGACGAGCTTGACTCTTACCGTAGGGACTGGCTGGCATTCGCAAAAAACAAAATTGTGTGGAAAATGGAGAGGAGGCCTTTGCGCTGCAGTGGGACAATACAGGCTGGTTAAATTAGATGATGATGATAGTTTTTTTTTGCCAAAGAAAATGCTAGGTCGTATCCATATGCATTGGGTGACTTTGTTGCATGACCGAAAAGTATTGCACGATCTTCACGAACAGTTAAAAACTTTCTTAAAAAAAATCAGTGTTTGCTTGATTCCTGTTCAAGGTGGCAGGAACATTGAAGTGCAAACTGAAACCATGAATTCAGCACATCATTTCAGAAAATAGGTTATAAAAAAATACATAAGCGGTCAAAATATACGGAACAACATTTTTTTTTTAAGTAACGGACTTAAAATTTATTCGCGGGGGGGGGGTTATAATTTTGGGTTTGTAACGTTTGATATAATAACAAAAGTTCTAATGATCATAATATGACCTAATTTCTTTTAATATACTTTTCTTTAATATAACGATGAAATGATATTATGAATTATTGATCTAAGTATATGTACTGAATCCATTGTAACAGCCGGCGCGTCGATCTCGCTGCCACAGTGTAAATCGATAAAGATTTTAGCATAAAATATTCTGTCATACATTAGGTAGGTACCTGTTGTTTTTTGTGGATGAACTCCGATCTCGCTAATTCATCATCATCATCTGGCTAGCCTTTTCCTAACTATACAGGGTGCAATTTTAATCACTGTTTTCCTCTGAAAATAAAATTAAAGGTGACAAAAAATCAGCGATTCCCTACATTTATGTTCGCATAACTCGTCAAAATGCAGGGAACAGCTGATTTTTTATTCACGATTTCAGGTTTGGTTCCATAGTAAAAGTTGTTCATAATGATGAGTACAATGACCCCTAAAGAGGAAACCGGTGATTCAAATTTCACCCTGTATAGGAATCGGATTCCAATCTAACCGGATATAGATGAATACCGGTATTTTACATAGAGCGACTGCCTATCTGACCTCCACAACCCGTTTACTGGGTAATACGATACCCCTTGGCAAGACTGGTTGTCAGATCTTCGGGCTTCTGACGACCGTTACGACTGGCAAAGATCCACGAATGACATCCGGCTCAACGGCTTAACGTGCTTTCCGAGGTACGAAGGGGTCTTGGTATGTAAAGATGGTAACCCATCCACGGAACAACCGTGGCAAGCGTATAGCCCAGGTCAGTTGACTCGTGCGGCTGTTATAACTTAGCCACAAGCCTCTTTAACCAACAAAATTTTCGTTATCAAACAAAAATTTTAGGTCTCAATACCTAAATAAATAAAATGTGACAGTAACACACACATCATTTGAAACGACCGATAGTACCGGTCGTAAATTTTCTAAACTTTCACAAAAAATCGTACTTTATTATTTTCCGATGCGATACAGCGGTAAAGCGCTGCGTACCATCGTAATCTACAATTTTTAGGAGCGGGGACGCCATTAATAGGACACCTGGATCTGTTTCTGGAAGTGTCAAACATTCCAACGCAAAAAAGAGGTGGAGATATACAAGACTATAGAGCCATCTCTTTTTAAAGCATTTTTCATTTTGACATTTTCGTGCTCTAAAAACTGACCAGTTTTAGTGGGTAGTGAAGTGACAATAGTGTGTAGTGGTCGCTTGAAATTCTGAAAAGTTCAATCTGTAGGCGAGCACTTTGTGGTTCTATTTTTACAGGAGCTGCTAATCCGTTTATCGGAAAATTCAAGGTCATACATAGGCCTACACAATGATGTCCAATATAGTACTGAAGTGACTGGCTTCTCCCTGTGAAAGTAAAATGCAGAAATAAATTCAAAAAAGAGCTACCTTAAATATTGTGGGTTAATTCCTACCCCTTTCCTTTTGGGGTAGCCCAAAGGTTTCTTGATTCACATATAGAATACTAGCTGCGCCCCGCGGTTTCACCCGCGTAAGTTTTGATCCCGTGGGAATATCGGGATAAAAAGTATCCTATGTGTTATTCTGATGTATAAGCTATATTACTGTAAAGTTTCATCAAAATCCGTTCAGTAGTTTTCGCGTGAAAGAGTAACAAACATCCATACATCCATACATACAAACTTTCGCATTTATAATATTAGTAGGATAAATCAAGGTTCAATGTCTTTTTTTTTCTCTCAATTTTAAATTTTAAATTTTTATTTTTATTCTGCCTACACCATTTGTTATATGAATGCTCAATCTGGACTTGTTAATTTTATATTGTTCGTTCTATTTTTTACAATTTATGTTCTCTATTTTTTTTTGTATAGGTACCTAGTTATATGTGCATGCTGTGGTCTCCTGTAATTGAAGGAGCACACGTGGAAGAACCTTTTTTATAATTGTAAATCTGTATGGTATATGTGTATCCTTTGTTGGAGATCCTCAATAAATAAATAAATAAAGTTTCAGGTTGAAAACTGTGAACCCTTTCTAAGGTAATCTAAGATAGGTGAAGGAAAACTTTCAAGAGAGACCTTGATTTGTAGTCTAAAATCGCCAACCTTCGAAGAACACGTGTCTTTCCCTTATGTGAGGTTCCTTTCCCTGTAGTTTAAAATCAAAATTATTAATTTGTTTATTTATAGTTCAGAAAGCTTACCGTCTAATATCTGCGTAGGTAAAATTGTAAACAATTGTTTTTTACAAGCTCGCACAAATTAAAAATGATGTACCTAAACTTAAAACTAAAATAAGAATATAAAATAAAATCGTCTTAAAAGTGTCAAATGAAAGACGATCGCTTGGTACTACATTTGCTAAGCCTTTTTTTTTTTTTTCGCTGAGAAACGCAATGAATTACGCATGCCCGCTCGTGGGGGACGAGACGGGGTATGTGGGACTCCCTGTCGGAATGACAGTATACCCACTAAAACTCAGCGGTGTTCCCGCACCGCCGTGATGGGAGGGTCATGGGAAACCGGTTCAACCTTTACTTCCACAACCCTCCCGGCGCATGCCCGCCTAACTGGCGGGCCCCGCGTGCCCCCCAAGTTGGGGGGCTACGGGAATGGCCGGGAACACCTGGCCATTCCCGTCCGACACTGGTGGAGGCCTGTGCAATGCAGGCAAGGGTGCCCCCACACCCGTTACCTGCTGGCCCCCACCTGGGAGGAGTCGAAGATGACGGTCATACTGACGTCTTCTTCGACCCCTCCTCCGCCTTCGGAGCGGCGCCGCGTCGGGATCGTCCTCCCGCGCTCGCTCCGCCGCCTCCTTCTGGGACATGACGTGTTCGCAGAAGGAGGCCACTGCTGCCCAGCACCTCTCGTCCCCCAGCATGGCGTTAACCAAGCCGGGGAGTGAGAGGTCCGGCCCGATCACCGCGGTGAGACTGCGGCGCGTCTCGGACCACGACAGGCACACCTCGAGGGTGTGCTGCGCCGTGTCCTCCGCCGCGCCACAGTCGCGGCAGGACGGCGTCTCCTCCCGTCCGATTCGGTGCAGGTACGATCCGAAGCAACCGTGTCCGGACAGCACCTGCACTAGACGGAAGGAGAGGAACCCGTGCGATCGCTCGAGCCAGTCTCGCAAGACCGGCCTAATCGCGTCGAGGGTTCGGCGGCCGAAGGCTGCGGTGGCGAGGTCCCCCGTCCAATGGACGACGATGGCGTCCCTCGCCTCCCGCCGGACAGCCTCCCGCTTTTCCGGGGCTGGGCGTTCTCCTCTCGCCCTCCGCCTAGCCGTCCATTCATACACTCTGACGAGCACCCACGCCTCGAGTTCCCAAGGCGGGGTGCCGGCCAGAGCGCATGCTGCCGCGAATCCCACCGTGCGGTAGGCCCGCGCGACCCGCTGGGCTATGGCCCTTTGGGGTGCCCGCAACGCGGCGGCGTTCTCCCTCCTCTGGAGGGAGTCCTCTCAGATGGGAGCCCCGTAAAGGGCCATGCTCCTCAGGATGCCAGCGTAGAGTTGCCGGCATCGCGCGCTGGGCCCCCCCAAGTTGGGTAGCAGCCAGGAGAGGGCGCCTGCGGTCTTCAGCAGGCGCGACGACAGCCCGCTAAAATGCGGGCCGAAGCGCCACCTGCTGTCGAGTACAAGGCCCAGATATTTCATCTGGGCCTTCACCTCGATTCTGACGCCCTCCACGAAAATGTGGGCGTCAGGTGGGGGGCGCTGCCGAGGTCCGTGGAAGAACACGGCCTCGGTCTTGTGCAGCGCCACCGTTAAACCTAGGCGGCGGATCCTCCCTGCGACCAAGGATCCGCCCGCCGAGGCCAAGTTGGCCGCCTCCCTGAAACTCCCCCCCCGGGCGGTGAGGAGAGTGTCATCCGCATAGCAAACGACACTCGTGCCTCGGAGGAGAGTTCCCCGCAAGAGCCAATCGTAGCCGACGTTCCAGAGGAGAGGTCCTAAGACTGACCCGTGGAACGCCGGCTTCAGCTGCGTACCGCCGGACTTGGCCAGTCCTGTCCACCAGGACGATCGCCCGATCCTCCAGGTAGCTGGCCAGCAGACGACGCATGTGACGAAGCACTCCGTGGAATCGGAGCGCCTCTAGGATGGTGGAGTGGGGAACGGAGTTGAAGGCGTTGGCTATGTCGAATGACACAGCCAACAAACCGTCCCCCGCCTCCATCGCCTCCTTCACCTGGCCCTTAAGGCAGGCCAGCGCGTCCACCGTGGAGCGCTCAGCACGAAAACCGTACTGAGCGTCCGACAAGTCCGGCCCGATACGCCGCAGATAGCTCTTTAGGCGGCCAGCGATTATCCCCTCGAACATTTTGCCGACCTCATCGAGCAGAACGATGGGTCGGTATACCGAGGGGGAATCCGCCGGGCGGCCCTCCTTCCGAAGGAGGCACAACTGCCCCTCCTTCCACGGTTTCGGGAACCTCCGCGACGCAAGGCATGCGCTGAAGAGGTCCCGAAACCTCTCCTCCATTTGAGTGGCGGCGATCGCCACCACTCTGGCGGGGACACCGTCGGGGCCCGGAGCCGTCTTCTTGGCGCGGATATGGAGAATAGCCGCGCCAAGTTCCGACTCCGTGACAGGAGGGGCAGCCTCCTCTTCCTCCTCAGCTGGCGGAGCTGTCCCCCGCGGAGGGTCCATCACTGGTGGGGTGAAGTTGTCCCTGCGTGGAAACAGGGACTGAACCACCCCATCCAGAAATGAGGGCTCCAGGGTCTCGGCCACGGGGGGACCAAAGGGACGCAACTTGTTGCGCGCCGCCTTGTATGGTCTCCCGTAGGGGTCGTTGTCGAGACCCTCCAGCACCTCCGCTCTCGCCGAGTCTCTGGCGGCGGCGATGGCTCTACGTACACCTCGTAGAGGTGGTCCTCGTCGGCGTGGTCTCGTCGACGCCGCCGCCGGTTCCGCGTGTAGGCCCTCCTTGCCTCCACGCACGCCGCTCGAAGCTCCGCCAGCTCCGCCGACCACCAGTACACGGCCCGTTTGGGTAGTGGTCGGCGAGACCGAGGCATGCTAGAGTTGCATACCTCGGTCAGAGACTCCCTGAGGTGCCCCGCCACGGTGTCCACATCCAGGCCAGCGGAAGGCGGCGAAAGCCAGTCTTGGATGAACGCCGCCTCCCCCGCTGCCTCCCTGTCCAGGCGAGTGAGAGCCCACCCTGGGAACGGTGATCGCCCCGAGAAGGGCCGCGTCTCTCCCGGGGCGCCGGTGGAGATGTCGAACCGCACGTAGCGGTGGTCCGACATAGTCTCCACCAGGTCCACCCGCCAATTCAGCACGCGCGCGGCCAACGCAGGGGTGGCGAAAGTGACGTCCACAATCGAGCCACCCTGCCGCCGCTCGCATGTCTGGACGCTTCCTCTGTTCAAGAGGGAGAGTCCAGAGGAGGCTGCCCACATTTCCACTGCTCGCCCGCGAGGATCGGTGGCCCGGTTGCCCCAGGTCACCGACTTGGCATTCAGGTCTCCCAGTACGGAGACCTGACGCGGCGCCGCCCTGCCGATCACGGCGGCCAGGACTCCGAGATAGTTCTCGAAGTCCTGAAGAGGGCGGTTTGGGGAGAAATAGACGCCCACAAGGGCTAAGTCTCCCCACGCGGCGGCCACGTATCCCGGTCCCTTCTCTAATAGCGAGAGGGGAGGGGAGTCTGTGGAAGACCGCGCCGCTAGTGCCACCAAGCCGTCCTCGTCGCCCAGCCAGCTGCCGGGGATCGAGTAGGGCTCGGAGACCACCGCTACGTTCACCAACCACTCGGCCATGACCTGCACCACCAGGTCCTGGGCCGCTCCGCAGTGGTTGGTGTTCGCCTGGAGGATGCGGTAGTCGGAAACCATTATTCCGACATCGCACCCCCCTCCTCAGCTACCGCTGCTGGAGCTACAGCGGCGGCGACGACAGCGGCGGCGGTGGTGGCAACAGGGCGAACCTACGCCGGCACTATGCCCTTCCTCGCGGGAGGCTTGCAGCTCCTGCCCGCCATCCTGTGGTCCGCGAGGCGGCCACTGGCGGCACACGCTGCGCAGCGTGGTGTGGTGGCGCGGCAAGTGGCGCTCCTGTGTCCCTCCTGCCCGCATAGGTAGCAACACTCCCCCCAATCGGACTTGGAGGGACACGTGGCTCGGGTGTGGCCAAAGGCGAAGCACTTGAAGCAGCGCATAGGCTGGTCTTCAAGCGGCCGGGCCACAGCCGAGCTGAGCCCCACAAGCAGCCGTCCCTTGGTCGCAGCAAGGGCAGCCCCAGCCGCGGCAACCGGGCACTCGACGCGGATGGTGCCCATGCCGCGGCGGCCGAGCCTGATGGCTCCGCACTTCACCGCGCCAGCGTCGCAGCCTCCAGCCGCCGCAACGGCCGCCACCACATCCTCTTTGGTGACCGAATCCTCCAAATCGGCCACCTCCAAGGCTGCGGTCTTGACGGGCCTGACGACCGTTGCCGCATCCGCTATGACCTCTTGCAACTTTGTTGCGAAGAGGTCTGCGTTTGCACCGCGCTGCTCCCCCGAGAACTCGAAAATTCGAGCCCCGGTTGCGGTTCGGCGGCACGTGATGCCGCCGATCCCCAGCCTGGTGGGATCCGCGTTGGTACGAGCCCGCCTTAGGACGGACTCGTACGTTTCATCCCGTTCCGCGGCCTCCGGGGTGATGGTCACCACGACGGCCGCGGTTTTGGGAGGAACCAGCTTCCTCCCGCCGGCTGGAGCCTTTTTGGCTGCAGGAGCAGTCGCAGCGGGCTTGGGGGTCGACTTGCCTTTTCCCCTCCTGACCACTTCCGTCCACGACATGTTGGACGGGGTGGTGGAGGGAAGAAGGGCGTCTTCCCCCTGCGAGGCTGCTGGAGCGGCAGGCGACCCAGACGCTCCCTCCGCGCTTGTGGTAGGGGTTTGAGGAGCCGCGTTTGTCTTCTTGCCCCTGCTTTTGCCCTTGGAGGGCTTCGGGGCCTGGAGCTGCGCACCCGATGCCGGGCCTGCTACAGGCGCAGGTTCCGGCTCTCTCGGTGGAGGCGGGCTCTTATCCGTCGCTAGCGGCGGGCGGAGCCGCCTTTCCGGCAAGAGCCGGTCCTCGATGCCTGCAAGGCAGGCTCTGGTGAAGGCCCTCTCCTCCATAACAACCTTTCGGATAATGTCCTCAAGGTTGGAAGGGGGGGAGAAGGAGCCTCCTGCCACCGGCACAGGGGCAGGTTGGGCAGGCCGGGCCGTGGCTTCAGCCAGCTTCTGGTGAAGCTGGCTGACCTCCGCCTGCAGGCGATCCACCTTCGCCTGCAGTTGCCGCGTCTCGTCCGTGGCCGTGCGAGTCGCCAGCTCCTTGACTATGCCGAACATGCTGGCGGCCCGGCATTTGAGGGCCTTCTGGAAGGTCCCCTTCAAATTGGAGGACTTTGAGGTGACCTCCAGAACCTCCTCCTTGTCCTCGAGCGCCATGCGCTCCAATTCCGCCAGGGAATGGTCAGCATACAGCACATTTGATGCGCCGTAGCCAGCCCTCGACCTGGCGGCTTGCGCCTGGCGCTCCTTGGCGGCAACCCTCTCCTCCAGGTCTTCCTGGAGTTGCGCCCTCTTTGCCAGGCTCAACTGGCGCTCGGCGTCCACCAAGCCCACATCGTGGGCCAAGGCCGAAGAAGAAGTCGAAGCCTTTTTAGACTTCGGCTTCTTCTTCGCCCTACCTCCAACCGACTCCGAGGAGCCCGCAGACCCGGTCCTCAGAGCGGCCCTCTTCCGCTTAATGCGGTCGTTTTCGGCCGCCGACGTGTCCATAACGGAGTCGTCGGAGTCCAAAAACTCGCCTGGCCTGCTGAACAAGCTGGCCGCAGACGGTGCGCGGCCAGCTTCCGACGCCGAAGCGTCGCCGGCGTGGCCCTGAGAAGGGCCGTTGGATTGGCCCTGAGAAGGGCCGTTGGGTTGGCCCTGAGAAGAGCCTTTTGAGTCGCCCTGGGAGGAGCGACTCGCGATAAAACGCCCAGAGGCGGCACGGCAGGGTTTCTTCTTCATAATTCGCAGACGTCCGCGTTTGTGTCTGCGAATCACAGCGCACTTTAGCCGCCGGTCTGCCACTCCGTTACGGTGGTCAGACACGGCGTTGCCCGGGGGAAACTACGTGGAAGTATGCGTTGTGGGGGTTCCCCCAACATTTGCTAAGCCTAGCCCAACCCAACCCCCAACGGCAGCCTTACGCAGCGACAGCGGTAGCCTTTTCCCAACTATGTTGTGGTCGGCATCCAGTCTTACCAAATGCTGAATATTTTACATAGAGCGACTGCCTATATGACATAAAAATACATAAAACATAAAAGAGTATGTAAAAATATAAACATAAAAAATACGCACACGCTTTTAATAGATTATCGATATCCACAGTCAACCATTGACCCAACGGCATTCAATTCCATCGATTATTTCAATTCAGGCCACCAATAAAACTTCCATTCATAATATTTCATACCTCTAACAATGCATCATTGTCCACGCTTTCACTAGAAGGGTTATCGCCACCTACGCTTAGCGTGGGATAGCTGGCGTTACTTACAGTTACGTCACACTTCCAGTGTGTAAATAGGTCATCTGTGATAGTAATCAGTGATTATATAGCAGGAAAATAGTGTTATTTATCATGTTTTTTTTTGTGTAGGAATATTTTTGTTGGCTTAATCTAACTTTGTAAACTAAGATTGTAATTTTTTATTAGGGATCAGCTACGAAAATAATTTTAGCAATGAATAAAAATAAGTGGTGGCAATGTACTTTTACCTATACAGCATATAGCAGAAAGGCGTGATCATATTTAAGGGCACACCCTTAAATACAGACCATCAAACTGATCAACTTTTTCTATGGGAGCAACTTACATCGTTATCGCGAAAAAATTATGATCTCCCATACGAAATTTTAATACCTACCTACTCGACCCATGTATGGGACGACTCCCAGAACAGTTACATTTATCTGTTCTGTGGGACGACTGCTTATTTTGTCGTGATTAGGATGTTGATCCCATGGAGAAAGCTGTTCAGTTTTGGTGGTCAGGCCTTAAATATGAGCACACATTTCTGATACATGCACTGGTATGGTTTAATGCTTAGTTCGAGCGACGGGTCACAGGTAATGTGAGTGATTTTATACTAAAAAAAAAACGAATACCATATAGCAGTGGGAAAATTCTTAGGCTAATTATGCTAATCGTAAAAAGCATAGTGTATAATACTAGCAAAGTGCAATCAATAACACTATTTAAAACAATACGTAACCGGTAAACCACATGACGCGTCATTCATCAATGTATTTAAAAACATCGTTGCTTTACGATTGAATAATATATTCGACAAACAGCCGTGTTAATACACGCCATGCTGCACATTCAGTATTCATGTTTATTTTGCAGCTGTAAATAAATGGTACAGTCGCCAGCTACGTAACTTGGCCAGATTCATCAGTCATTCCTTTGCTTTATTTAACTTTCTTCTAAAGAGACATGTTTGAAAATAAATTATGGCAATAACTATAGAATAATGGTCGATCGATCAGGTTAAGCTACGCTTGCCAAGGTTGGTCTGTGGATGGGTGACCATCTTTACATTCCGTGACCCCTCCGTGCCTCGGAAAGCACGTTAAGCCGTTGGTCCTGGCTGTCATTCGTGGATCTTTGACAGTCGTTACGGGGTAGTCAGAAGCCCGAAAGTCTGACAACCAGTCATACCAAGGAGTATCGTATTACCCGTTAACTGGGTTGTGGAGGTCAGATAGGCAGTCGCTCCATGTATAATACTGGTATTCAGCTGCATCCGGTTAGACTGGAAGCCGACCCCACCATAGTTGGGAAAAGGCTAGGCAGATGATGATGAATAATGACAAGCAAAATAAGTATCACTTTTTTTGTTGCACCAAGGGTACATGCACGATGGTGGTATCGGTACTCACTTAAGAGTTGTATAGGTCATGTGTAAATTATTTCATCACCACTGCTCAAAAAACGGTGAAGGAAAACATCGTGAGGAAACCGTCATGTCCTAGAACCAAAAATTCAAAGACGTGACATCTACCCCAGGGGTCAGGGGTCAATTCTTGGTCCTTTTTTGTTTCTTATTTATATTAACGACTTGCCTTACCTCATAAAGGATAATCATGATATAGTGTTGTTTGCAGATGACACTTCACTTTTATTTAAACTCAAACGTCAGCAGCTGGTTACTGACAATATAAATAGCGCCCTCGATAAAGTAGTTAACTGGTTTAATGTTAATAACCTACTTCTTAACGAGAAAAAAACTAAATGTATTAAGTTTACCATACCTCACGTTAGACAAGTAAAAACTAGTGTGCTTATAAAGGATGCAGTGTTGAATCCCGAAGATACCACCGTATTCTTGGGCATAACTTTAGATGCCAAGCTTCAATGGGGCCCCCATATAGATAAATTATCAAAAAAGCTTAGCTCCGCAGCATACGCCGTTAGAAAAATTCGTGACTTAACTGATTTAGAGACAGCCCGTTTAGTATACTTTAGTTATGTTCATAGTGTGATGTCGTACGGTATTCTGTTGTGGGGAAATGCCGCCGATATTCAGATAATATTTGTCTTACAAAAAAGGGCAGTTCGTTCAATTTATAAATTAAGTCCCAGACACTCCCTCAGAGACAAATTTAAAGAGATTAATATAATGACTGTGCCTTCTCAGTATATTTATGAAAATCTTTTGTACGCACATAAAAATATTAATCTGTTTAAAAAATACAGTGATATCCATAATATAAATACTAGGAACAAACACAAATTCGTTGTTCCTACAACCAGGCTTAAGAAAATAAGTGGCTCGTTTAGATGCCAATGTATACGTTTTTATAATAAACTTCCTAGCCACATTCAAGATCTAAGCCTTAATAAATTCAAATCTTCTATAAAGCGGAAACTATGCCAGAAAGCCTTTTATTCTGTTAAAGACTATATTGAGGATAAACATGCTTGGGATTGAGCTGCTCCAATAAATTTACACAGTGAATCTGATGCGTAGTTCGCATGTGGCGTTGTAGATGCCGCCACAATACCATTGAATTCGCTACCAACATCCAGCCTTCATTGAACTCAGCAAAGAACTTTGTAAAAATAATCAATCATTTTTGATACTGTTTATATAAATTAATCCATTCCATAATAATCACATCCGAATAATATATATAATAATACATTCTTAAGTCATATCCCGGACGAGATAATGTTCTAAAATTATAACATCAAAGGATTGGATTGCTGCGTCCTCGTCGCGATGAATGAAATGATAAATGTATGAAGTCAAAGTCAAATCATTTATTTTAAATAGTCATATAAAAGGCCCTTTGAACGTCAAAAATTACAATAAAATAGAATTGGTTCTAGTCGCTGTTTCCAAAAGTTAGTGTTCGTATGGAGAAGAATGCGCAAAAAACTCCACCGTTAGTCTTTTAAAATATTTTACAAGGTTTTGTATACATTCATTATATAATTATATGTGAAGACTGCACCTAGAATAAAATTAGTCCACCACAAAAGGTAAAAAGAATTATAAATAAAGCAATGACAGCTATATGTAATAGATACATAGTGCTCACATAATTCTTTACAAATATTGTAAAAGTAGATGATTTTCCTAGAATCTTTAAACAAGTGAGTTACAGTAAGTCACTAAATGTTAAAATCAATGTCATAAAAATTTAAAAAAATATTAATTAATTTAGCAATCAGTCTGATTTTGTCTAGAAGTTCAAGTAAGTTCCAAATAGAACCATACGAATTTTGTTTAGGTACCTACACGACTGAGTATGTTGTTGATTTATGGAGTCTGTCTGAATTTGTGGTCGGTTAGCGGCAAAAGGCTCGCCCATTTGGAACTTAAACATAACTGGCTAAATGTGGGTGTACTATTTGTACAGACGCCAGCACATCAAGCTACTACAATCTGTCAAATTTCATTCTTAGATTTTCAACTTTATCGCTAAAGTATAAGGTTCAAAGTTGATTGGGAGAATTTGACAGTTTCGGGTAGCTTGATGTGCAGCTGGCATCTGTACAACTCTGCCCAACCTTTGAGATTACAAGCGTGATATTTTGTAATGAAGCCCCTTCTTGCTTACTACCAGGCGACAGTACCATTAAACCATTAATGGTTGCAAACGGGACAGCTTCGATGCCTAATTTTAGGCAAAGCGTTTTTAAGTTCTATCATGGTTCTATCGATTAAAAAACGTCCAGCACTATAGATAGGGCAGAAAGGTCAATAGGACAGCCTCTTATTATTAAATGAGACTTAAGACACAATTTGTAAAATGTGGATGTATAGACGACCCCGTAATATTACTTTACCATCTTAAGTCGAATATCAAAAAAAAAATATAGACCTTGACTTTTTATGACGTGTAAGTGATATACGTCACAAAAAGGCAAGATCTATTTTTGCTGCTACAGTGAAATAGTTTCATCTTCTTTCAATCTTAGTGAACCTTTAATTTACTTGGAATTTTTGTCCTAAGTGTTACAGCAATTACACACTCAACTATACTTTTCAGTTCAGTCTACACATTCAGAAAGAAATAAAATACGTTTATTTGCGATAAACATGGCGCAGAAAAAGAACACAAACACAAAAAATAACAAGTTGGGAGTAAATATGCGTCACATGCATGTAAAACGGCCACTGATCACAGATTACGTCCCAGAGCCTCAAGTCTGCTATTACAATAGTGTCAGAATGGTCTATCATTGATTTCATAATTGTTGATTTTGACAATTTTGGTAACCTACCAATATAATGGCGTCATTATGACTTTCCAATGGTCAACCACTGACACTCCATTGAAAGAAATGGCATAAAATGGTAATCTCGTACTTATTGTCAAATGAATAAATGTAATAGCAGGAATAGCGCCGCCAGTAGTTCGCAGAGCGGTGGCAAGCTCTAGCGAAAGAGCCAAAATGGTCACCGACGCTCGACACCCTTTGCATGACAACATCCTTGTGCCACAAAGGCTGAAAAGCCGAAACAGTTTTTTAAAGTGTGTCGTCCCGCTCACTGAAGAACCATCACAAGAGAGACTGAAGTTGTGGCGAGACAGTGTTTCCTTACCCAAACCGTTCGTTCCACCTTCTGAAGTCCTCCCACCTGGACATGAGTTACCTTGGGCAACCTGGAAGTCTCTAAACAGACTCCGGACCCAGGTTGGCAGAAGCAAGGAAAACCTGTTCAGGTGGAGATTCATAGACGACTCCGCCTTGGAGTGTAAATGTGGTGCTGTTCCACAAACGATGGGACATTTAGTATCGTGTCCTGCGTGTCCAGTCATTTGCACGTTACAGGAACTGATGGACGCTGGTGATGGCGCCAAACAAGTAGCCGAATTCTGGGCCGAGTCCATTTATATTGCTATCGACACGCTAAGAAGAAGAAGAATAAATGTAATGTTTATTGCTATTTACGAATTCTTACTACTTCAGATTTCAAACACTAATACGTAATATGTAAAAATATATATTAAATGAAATCTAGCATGAAATTTACTAGTAGTTTTTCTCAGACCATTGTCCGACCAATGATCGACCATTATGAATTTAGCAGATTACGAACTTTTAGCAAAATGACAATGGGATCGTGTTGGAATGACGAATTCATAAAAATAACAGACTTGGGCCCCAGGTGTGATGTTAAACGAGTTTAAAAAGATCACAGAAAGACTAAAGAGTCTTTCTTAGAAATATATACGTAAGAAGTTTGTTGGATCAAATCAAGATAATTGACTAAGAACAATGACTACTTCCTTACCTTTGATCCTATTAGAAAACAAATCAGTTAACACATTGCAAATGGAAATATCTAACTTCAAGAGATACTCTAAGTATTACTGGGAAACGCTAACTACTTTAAAAATAAATAAACTTGTGTCCTGCCAGCCTGTATTTACTATATTTAGAATATGCATATCGCTATGTAATCTGCATTCGCGATTTATTTGTCAAAAATGTAAACAAATATGAGTTTATGGAAAAATTACTTTAAATCCTACACCATAAAGTTCATTTAACGCTACAATTTCAGACGTTTTTATAACTTTTTCAATAGTGCTAGCCACTTTGAAACAACTTAATAAACATTAAAATAAAGTTGATATTTGTTTAACTTGAAATAATATTAATGTGAAACATAAGTTTGTATAGTATGAATATACTTTAGCTACCTACATAGCGATATACATATTACAGTTATTGGCAATAAGCTCTCCCCCGATTAAACAGGAGTATTGTACTTAGGTACACCTCTTTCTAACGCTCTGCGGAATTATATTATACTAGCTTTTGCCAGCGACTTCGTCCGCGTGGAATAATGACTTCCGGAAATTGAGGCACTAACTCTCATAGAGTTTAACCGATGTGCTCTTTCTTCTGCCGATTCTTGAGAACGCGTATTTCTCATTCAACGCGTTTTTCAAGACAATAGCGGGCCGACACCGGCGTTCACTTGGGGCTTGAATAACTAAAAATATATAACTACGTCTAATATATAAAATAATATATATTAAAACCTACTTCACTTAAAACTAAATACCTATAACTACTATAATTAATAATACCTATACCTATAATTAATAAAAGTACCTACGCTTTTACCTACTTAATATTAAAAAAAACTGAACATAAATTAACCATAACTTACCTACTACTAACTAACTACTACTAACCTATTACTACTTCACCTAAAAAGAAATCCTGTTTTCCCAACATTTCCCTTCACTGCTCTGCTCCTATTGATCGTAGCGTGATGAAAAGTATACTATAACCTGCCCAGGAGTATGAAAAACAATTGTACCAAGTTTCGTTGAAATCCGTCGAGTGGTTTTTGTTTCTATAACGAACATACAGACAGACAGACAGACAGACAGACAAAAATTTTACTGATTGCATTTTTGGCGTCAGTAACAATCACTAATCACCCGCTGATAGTTATTTTGGAAATATATTTCATGTACAGAATTGACCTCTCTACAGATTTATTATAAGTATAGATTATATTCTAAAATATAACCATGTTAAATCTTCAAGTAATATTTGTTGTAGGTACCGCAAACATTAAATAAATATATAGACATGACCTCAAAACTATTAAAGTTATTTTTAAACCCTTCACGTGCCTAGTTTACTTCGAACAGTTTAATGGGGTGCAATCAATTCATATCACGCTATTTGGCCCTAGTAAATGCAAGTGTTCGGCCTTGACCGATAGAATGAAAAGTCTGGCAGTCACGGTTGAAACGCTTTCAGCCAAGGTTACACGTTTCAGGCTTAATGTCAAGTTAAGGTCGTATCGTAGCACACATATCAACTCGACATGGGATCGTCATCGTATCAACTCGAGCCATTCAGTATTCTTTGTATGAAACTCCCTACTGCAACGCACACTAATCGGAATCGTAACGTAATCGCCTCGCCTCGGGACAAGCTCACGAACCGCGGTGTGATGCGTGGACAACTTGCAGTTCCCGCGCTTACGGCTCGTTGTGCCCGCGCTTACGTCTCTCCGTACCCGAGCTTACGTCTCTTCGTCCACCCTTGCCCTTCTCACCCATCCCGCGGCCTGCCTGCAGCACCATCAACGAGGGGTCGGAGAGCCGTAAGCGCGGCGTCGCCTAGCTGTAGCCGAGTCGATGTATTGGAGCTGCTGATCCACTTTGGTTACGTGCTTACGTTAGGCTGACGCCGGTTTGACGGCGAGGCGAAAGGCGATACGGTGACGATCCCTTTCCGAGTTGATAAGTGTGCTATTACTTTTAGAGCGAACTGCTGTACCTATAATATTATTTGTGTTCTAATAATCGACATTGTAACACTTTCGGTTTATTTCCGGCTCACTTATTTGCTAGATGATGTTCATACATAATGTACGAGTATATGCGGCATCGCTCGCGTTAATTTAAAATTTGACAATCAATTCGGGTTGTAATATGCATGAAAAAAAAACCGGTCTATCGACACTCTAAGACTCACATATTATATAAGGCTTAAATTAAAAACAAAAGTGAACTAAAGTTTTTAATATAATTCAATCATGATTCGAAAGACACGTGGCGCCATCTATTATCATAATAACGTTATTGTTGTTTGACAACGTATATACATAATTTCAGGATGATCGGTTCAGTGGTTTAGGCGTGAAAAGGAAACAAACTTACTTTCGCATTTATAATATTAGGATGGTAAGGATAAGTGTAGGTACATTATAGTTCACCCACATTTTGCCAGTTATGTTTAAGTCCAATGTAACAGACGGCGAGCCTATTGCCATCACGAGAGTCCGGGCAGCTACTTAGAAATTCCAGATGGAAAGCAACACTTTGCCCAACCCGAGAATCGGACCCAGGACCTTATACTTAGCAGTGGCACTTATGACCACTACACCAACGAGGAAGTCAACGATAGTTTCGACGACTTTCAGATTAGTTGCGATTAAATTATTTGGCAGATGATTTTCATACAAAAGTTAAATTTTCGTTTTTATCTGGAAGCTGACACCTATCCAGGATATCATTTGAAAACTTTAATTAGTTCTCCAACTCCTGCAGAGTTATAACTGGGGCACAACTGTTTATCATTGCCCTCACTAAAACTACAGCAAGTAGTTTTGAAGAACACCTCCTTTGACAGCTAGACTGACACAGACGTGATTCCGTCTACATTTTGTTTACATTTTTGGCAAGATGTATATAAATAATTAAACGATTTTATAAACAGACAGAAGTAATTTCATAAGCGTTTCTTCTGACCAATTGTGACACAGATTACTAATGTTACTATTTTAATTCAACGGGGCCTACTGACATCATTCTCAATCCCAGTTTCCATTCATTCGTTCATACGTAGGAATATTTGATAACACGAAGTTCTATCATAAGTCATAAGTCTGCCGACAAATTGCTTTGCAGTTTGGCAGGTGTTATGTTAAAATAAAACTGTAACATTATGGATTAAAGATATGTATAAAAAAAAATAAAAGTCATTTATTTCTTCACAAAATACATTGTGTAGAAAGTCATCTATTATATAGGGTGACTGGTAATTAGTGACCGATACCTAAACACGTGATTGTACTCATGATAACAAACAACTTTTACTATGGGACCAAACCTGAAATTGTGAAAAAAAATCTGCTGTTCAGTCATTTATGTTCGCCTAATTGGTCAAAATGTAGGTACTGAACAGCAGATTTTTTTTCGCGAGTTCAGGTTTCGTCCCATAGTAAAAGTTGTTTGTTATCATGAGTACAATCACGTGTTTAGGTATCGGTCACTAATTACCAGTCACCCTATATATAAAAGGAGAAACTGACTGACTGACTGACAGACATATCAACGCACAGCCAAAACTGCAAGGACTAGGAACGTGAAATGTAGCATACGGCTTCCTTTTTTTATGTAAGGGAGCACTAAGAAGGGGTTTTTGGAATTTAGACCTTTAAGTGGGTGAAAAGGGGGGATTTTGTTTTTATGAAAAATCTTATTGCTTGAGTTAATAAACTTGAAATTTGGCACGAATACACGCAAACGAAGTCGCGGGCGAAGTGCTATAAACTATAAAATAACTTAAAATTAGATTAATAATTATTAAAAATAGTGATAATAAAAAATAAAGATAAAAAAACTCATTTTTTATAATAATAAAATTAATAGTCGTTTACTAAATAAATATAATGGCAAAAGATAAAAATAACAAAATTCATAGTCACTTAATTACCTACAGTATAGAATGTAAATGATTAACACTATAAAAATAATAATAAAACTCAATATTCCTTATTTTGTTTTTTAATAAAGCACTGGTTTCACAATACACGCTAATACTAATCCCTTCCATATGTTTATCATTCGATTGTCCGTTCTATTCCGAATGCAAACTATCTGTAGACGCGCAGCGGATTTAACTAGATCCACGGAATAGGGAATGAAGTAAAGCGCGCACGTGCAAATTTTTTAAAATGTGTAAGTATCAGAGGAATGTTTATTAGGTATACATTTATTGTGTTTTATATGCGATATTCGACATGAATTTTTCGATACTTGAACAAAATTACTTAAGTTGCTTTGTTTCACTATTTTATAAGGTTGTAAACCGCTATTACATAAAAAGAAATTGCTGTTTATCGCTGTGGCTATGTACTTAATTGTGCACGAGAATTTTTCTGAAAACCCGCTTACATAAACTTCATGAAAGTTACTGAAGAATTAACTTAAGGATGTTTTACAATTCAGAAAGTAATCACCAAAAGGTATCTCTCGAAAATGCTATTACTCACAATCTTGACAAAACACTCCCACCCCTCTTCCATCTCCCCCCTACTTGTCTTCTCTTTCTCCTCTTCTCTTCTAACAACTTTGAAAATAATAATTATAATTATTATACATTCATTTTCCGGCCTACAATAGGTGGTAATAGTAGTTAAGTTAGGTCTAAAGAAAGTACATATCTAAGATCTAAACCAGGAGAACCAGCAGGGTAATTGCGTAACACACTATCAGTAGCAATGGGTTTCATTTTGACAGTTCAACAACGTTCATTACGTTATTAGCGTTGTTGAGCAGACACATTTTTCGAACATAATATGGAGCAATGGATTAGAAATATGCTTCAAAATGATTCAAATGGAGAGTAATAGTGCGTTACGCAATTAGGGTGCAGGAGCTCCATTCATTTACTACTCCATGTCGCACTCACTGAGGTGCTATTGTGGTGGGATCTCTCGATATTAGAGCGTTTGGTAGATCCGTGTGGTCAAATTATAAGTGCGCTGCGTCTGCACTTCCAATGTAATTGTCTTTGGAATTGGTGGACTGGTCTCGGTGACTGGATTTCAATGGATTTCGGTAGTGAGAGTCTTTGAGTGTCGATATTGGACAGGTCTTGGTATTTGAATGGATATTCAATATTTTGGGGATTGCAGTTTTGATATTCGCTTTGTTTCTTACCAACAATAGTGAACTTCGGAGCCCATTTAATAAAAGTTACAGGTGATAGGCGATAAACCGACAAATTCTCAAGTTTTTTTTAGTTTCCTATTTTACATGTCCTGAAGATGTGAAAATGTTGTAATTTTCGACTAGTATATTGCCATAATAAAAAGCACTTTTAGAAAAACTAAAAGCAATAGCAGCGTTATATTTTATTTTAAAACCAAATACACACATCAAAAGTGTCTAGGGATCAACATATATTTTTGCAATAACTTTTCTCCTGATTGATATTAATTAAAATTTTCTTTAAGGATTCATCAAATAAAGTGTTTTCGTTTGTCACAGTAACGATAAACCAAGTCACCTTTGCAATAATAAAGAAATTTGCCATTTTCCTATTAAAGGGATTTTTGACATTTGAACCACTAACACAAAAGTTCGAAAAAAAGACTGAAATAACAGTTTTCTCTAAAATTTGATTGGGTAACTTAAACAATTAATAATCCGTGTTTCTACCGCGAACACTAACAACACAAGAACATCGGTTTGGCATACTCAAAATGAGTTCATCCAAATCACGCTGTGGAATGGCCGCCCATGTTCGTTGCAACAACAAAAAAAGGTCTTCTTGCGACTGGATACCCTCCATATTCGGCAGAGCTCTTCTCTGTAGCATATCCCATGCATGCTCAATCGGGTTCAAGTCTGGCGACTGAGCAGGCCAGGGCAGGACATTGATGTTAGCTGCGGCGAGAGTCTGTCTTACAACTCTTGCGGTGTGCGGTCGTGCATTATCATGCATTAACTGAAATAAGGGACCGATTTGCACTTGTAGAGGAACGATGACGTCTGATACAATCGTCTCAGCATAAATTTGAGCGTTGAGGTTGCCTCTGATCCAAATCAACTCAGTTCTTCCGCCGATCCAAATACCCGCCCATACCATGATGGTTCCACCACTATAAGGATGGACTTCCTGGCAGGATTTTAATCGCTGTTGGCGTCCAGGGGTTCTCCAGTGTCGTATACGTCTTGTATCCGGTCTCATACCAAAACGAGACTCATCAGAAAAGCACACGAAACGCCATTGTTCTTCTGCCCAATTTCTGTGTTCAAGAGCCCATTGATATCGAATCCTACGATTGTGCATTGCTATAGGTGGTACCCGTAGCGGTCTTCGGGAATGAAGGTTCACTTCATGCAAGCGGTTTCTGACTGTTTGGTCGCTAATTAAGTTCCCTGAAGAGTGATGAAGCCTCACGGCTAACATCATGGCGGTTATTGTTGGAGCTCTTCGAGTTAAGATTTGAATGTATCGGTCTTGTCTCCGTGTGGTGCAGCGATACCGTCCTCCATGGCGCTCAGCCACGGTACCAGTGCTTCGGTAACGTGTCCAAAGTCGACTGATAACACTCTGACTTGTATTCAGAGCTAAAGCCACAGTACGTTGCCGGGAACCAGCTTCTATCATTCCCACGGCTCTGAGCATTTCTTCCCTGCTTAAATGACGTCGCCGCTCCATAATAACGTTGGTTTTAATCAGTAGTAGGGAAACAGTAGCACTAATAATGTCTTCAATGCGTTGTATGTTTTTATAGGGAAAATATTGAAAGCTGATTTTCATCTTTTACTCGAATTTGATTCACAGTTCCTGATTCAAATTATGAAATGCACCAAAAAGGATCCATATAAATTTATAAAATCATAAATTTATTACAAAGCCACATCTCAATCTCAAGAAATCCGCATAAAAATGCTTGATCCCTAGACACTTTTGATGTGTGTACTTTTCTGTTTTAACTTACGTTATTCAAAATCATAAAACATCATATGTCTACGTCAAGCTTTCAACTAAGCCAAAATCCAGCTTCATCCAAAATAATAACCTTAAAACCACAGCACTCAAAGTTAAAAATATACACTAAAAGACTGCGGAAGTAAAGCCAGGCTGCAAGTAGGCTAAACTTGACACGAACTTTGCAAATGTCCTGAAATCACTTACTGTTGCCATGCATATGGGCTGCAACGAGCGACGTGCCGCCATTTGCATTGCAAATCAGCCACGTTTGCGCATCGCAGTTTCTTACTTAAGTTCATTATAGTAGTTGCGAATATCTTTGGTGAACCTTTTTGGAATTTGCGCGTGGAATATACATAATATTATGAAAATATTCACTTTGCTTTTATAACTAAGAATTTAAATTTTGATTTAGTAATGTTATAAAGTGTTAAGTAAATGAGGTTTTAAGGTTTGTGTTTGATATTATTTCAGTGTCTCGATAAGGGTGGGATAATTATAAAAATCCACGTTCAATTCGATCCATTAGAATGTTCGCTGAAAAACTACAGCTCAAAATGTAAGACTGATTGCGCTTGCTAAAGGCGTGGATAACACATTTTTTCATATAATCATATTATATCATGCATATATGTTAAATAAGATTTATTAACTTGTAAGATTAATTAATAATGTTGTACTCGTGCTCTTCCTGATTTCAATTCGAATTTGTAACATGTGGATAACGTAGTTAATTACGCACTGATATATCTAGATTATAAGCTATTATTATCCGTGTATAGTGTGTAAATGGTTGATTCTCCTTAATAAATAAAATAAAATAAAACACGTGAATATTAAAATATTACTTGCTAAATTGATAGGTAGACTTGTGTGCTGTTTGAGGGGCCCGTGGCTAAATAATAACAGCCGCACAGGTCGATCGATCAGGTTAAGCTACGCTTGCCGCGGGTGGTCTGTAGATGGGTGACCATCTTTACCTACTTACCGAGACCCCTCCGTGCCTCGGAAAGCACGTTAAGCCGTTGGTCCCGGCTGTCATTCGTGGATCTTTGACAGTCGTTACGGGTAGTCTGAAGCCCGAAAGTTTGACAACCAGTTTTACCAAGGGGTATCGTATTACCCAGTAACTGGGTTTCTGCAACCCAGTCAGATAGGCAGTCGCTCCATGTAAAACACTGATATTCAGCTGCATCCAGTTAGACTGGAAGCCGACCCCAACATAGTTGGGAAATGTTTTCTCAATAAGAAGTGCGCTTAGTTTCAATAGGCTTCCTTGGGACCTTAATGTAGATTTGTTCTGCACCAGTGTGGCGATTTTCAGACGGCTTCTGGCACAGTCTTTTTTCAAGGTTACTTGACTTGTCTTCTACTCTCTTAATAACATTTATGTACTTTCTTTTTATCGACTTTTTTTGTCATTAACCATATGTGGAGGCTTGTTATTAGCAATTTTTTAATATTATATGCTATATATCAGTGGTATGTTAGTCTGTAAGCCTTCTTTAAAATAAAATAAATAAATAAATAAAAGGTTAGGCAAATGATGACTTGTGTGCTGTTTGTAGTAGTTTCCAAAAATTATCACCACGATACATTAGAGATAGTGCAAGGATCTAATTCAATCTAATCTAACTAGCCTGTATTATCCCACTGCAGGGCAAAGGCCTCCTTCTCCCTTTTACACACAATTCTTGCAAATTTTGCGCTTTTAGTGGTATTCAAAAACAAAAGACTTGATATCACTTAGCCACATAATTTCTGTTGTGTGTTATGTTGTCTCTTCGTTAATTTGTATTTTATTTTATTGAAGTTGATAACTTTAATGATAAAATTGTTATTTTAGTTTATAAGCAGCATCTGTCCACTGTTTTTTTTTTCCTTTAAATGTAGACCCATAATTATTATTTGTGAAAACGTTTATTAGTAATAACTTTCCTATTTTTTGTAAATCAATGTTAAATAAAGCGGTATGCTGATGGTGTTCTATAATAAATAAATAAATACATATAATATTAAAGAAAAAGTTTATATAAGTTAAGAGTCTAAAGGTAGGTAAGTTTTAAGTCACAAAAACTATACGAATCAGGGGCAGGTCGCTAGTACTCGTATAAATAACACTGAAATCGTCAGCTTGTTAGTACAGCTGTGTGTCCGTTAATCTCGGGAGCCACTGAACCGATTGATGGGTTTCGTAAGGAAGGAGTTCAAGGGAGCGTTTTCTGAAAGGTTGTAAGCAGGTCTTGATTGCATTTCAGAAATACTTAACCAAGTTAAAATATTATAATCTATAGGTACTAAAAATAAATCAAATTGAAGTGTCTATTTGTAATGTCAAAATAGCAGCTTTTGAACTATTATTTAATTTTTTTTTAAATTATTTTCATAGTTTTTGTCTGTCTGACCGGACCGATTTGAATGAAATTTGGTTTGGGGATACTTTGAATCCTGGGGAAAATCATAGGCTACCTACTTTTTATTGATATGCCAGGTGGTCGAAACCGTTGGGGTCGCGGGCGCACAGAGTGGGGACTATTTCCGCCCACCACGTGACCCCAGGGAAGACGGTGGCACAGTGGTCACATGCTGCCGTGCATAGCGAGGCTCAGGGGAGGCGCCTTTGGAGTCTCCCTAGGGATGTGCCTTACAGGCATTGCACCTACACCTTGCTACAACTCATGCTCAACAGTAGCGGTAGTGACGACGTGATCAATGAGGCAGACCAAAAAGAAAAAAGCCGCCAGACAACCACCACCACTATACAGACAATAAAGAGAGATTATTCTTTCTATCTATCAACCGATAGAGGTATGAGGAACAGGCTGTAAAGTTCACTCAACCTTCATAGAAAAGGGAGGATCCTGTGACGAGACGAGACGTGTTGTGTCTGGCGGTAAACTGCCCAAAGATTTATGTCGGGCCGTTGTACATATGCTAATTGCGCGGTAAACTCTGCTTGCGAGATGCAGGATTTTGCGTGACGTCAGTAAGACGCGTTGTTCGCATGTGGCATTATAGATACCGCTATCTGTAGCGGTCCCTTTACGAAAAATACAGCCTCCCAACAGACAGCCACTAAACACCATAATTCCCAGCCTAGTTCAGGCTTTCATTTACACCTTCAGAGGCTTCGCAATCATTACGGTAAATGACTGGTATCAATTACGGTCAGCCCGTTCTGTGCAGCCTTCTGTAATTGAGGCCATTTGTCTCGACCATACTGTAGGTAGGCCCAGAGAAGATAAAAGTATTGAATGGAGAAATGTTGGTATATTTTATGAAGAAAGAAAAATCGCTGTCCATCCTAAGGTTGCCTGGAAGAGATCGCAGAAAGCGATAAGGCCGCCCATTGTATATTTTGTAGTGTTTGATGTATCTTTACTTGTTGTATTTTTGTGGTGTACAATAAAGTATATACAGAGTTGATACGACCGAGGGGCATTAAATTACACTACGTATACTATACGTGTTTAGTATTAATTCGATACGGTATAAAAATAAAAAGCACCATAAATGAGAATTTTTTTGTTTCAAACAAACTAAATAGCTTACAAATCAGAGTAAAACGCAACCACCATTTGTAAATAAAGGAGAAACCCAAACTTCATAAAAACTTGGGCCTGGTGACTGACCTTGGATAACTATACAAAGTGGCAACGTCCAACGTCGCGCGCGGGCAGTAACTCGAAACACACTGTGGATTTTCCAAACTGCAGTACCGGAGATTTTGCCGATTTCAGATCGGTCCGAGAAAAGTACTCTCATCGGTCCATATTAAATTAGTTAAGAAATGACGGTCTTCGGATGTTTTATTTAGTAGCCATTGGCAGTAACTGTTGCTGATCGGCAAGTCTCTCGATAAAAAAGTTTGCACCTTCCGATATTTAGAAGGTTTGCGTTTTTTACGTTTTAGAACCTTGTGGATAGTTCTATGGCAACATCTAAACTGCCGGGCGGCTCTGTGGAGACTCGTCGGGCTGCGGGAAATATTGTCTAAAATTCTTTCGTCCCAAGCAGCGGGCATTTACCGAGGTGGCACTCCCTCCTGTTACAGCACTATACGTTTATTGACCCGTAATCTTTGTACTGCCAACTGTATGGTGCGGGCATTCCTAGGGCAATTGCGGCTATCACCATACCTTTCTCTGGAAGTTCGTAGAGCTAACGTTGCGTTTCCACGGCATTCGCCGTAGATTAAAATCATGTCAGTGTATTCTGACGCCGTGTCAGTTACACGAGGTATTTTTGAACACTTTAATTATACACACACACAACCAAAGTTTAACTATCACAATAAAAACAGTCAATTACAAAAAAAAAAACACTAACACTAAATAATAATAATCCCAAGTTACGTGTCCTGTCACAATAAAAAAAGGAATACTGTCTTAAACTTATTTAGTGTCCTATCACAATAACAAAACAAATTCACAATTATTGTCAGCCCACAAGTTTGACTAAACAATAAGGGCGCAGGAGCTTCCGCGTACGTACCTACGTTCCGGAAGGGTAGCGTCGGCGCACTGAAAAAACAAGTTTTTTGGAAGCCTCACTTACTGATCGCAAGCACAAAATACAGAGAGTACAGAAGTCAATCTACATACAAAGTGCGCTCGAGCAACGCACACATAGACACCGCTCACGGACACGATATCTCGGACTGGTTGGGACTAGTGCGAGCGCAAGTGCCATCCGCTTGAGACATGCGTCTATGAAGTGCAAAAATGGAGCAATAAAAAAAAATTATAACTGTTCAGTGGACGGTTGTTTAAATTCAACATTAAACGGTGAATTGTCGTTTTTTAATCTACCAGTTGTTTCAGAGAGGTAAGTAGGTATTTGCTTGTATTTCGATGGTTTGTATTAACGTAACACAGTAGTTAGGTAGGTAGGTAAGCGCCCCGGCCCCCGGTCCCGCGCCGTAAAGTAAAAGCGAACATGACTTTGTAGCACTTTGTGACAAATTTGTAATGTAACAATAACATTAAAATTAAAATATTTTAGTTATTATTGGTTTTTTCGCTTCTCATCAATAAATCAAAAAACTAGATGCGAGTGCCACTACCACGATAGTTTTTTGTGCATAAGCCAAAGTTTACAACCATAGCGCGACCGCCGAGCGTGGACTTCTGTACTTTCGGTATTTTGTGTCGCAAGGATCTAAGATACAATAGCAACACACTGACCTATTTCTATTTCTTTTACGCACGTGATGTTTTGCCAATAGGATTGTCACTCTCTTATGTACTACGTATTGGTTTATGACTTGCCTAAGAGCGGCAACAACGTATCGTAGATTTATCGTTTTAAGGTGCATGACCTATGCCTATAGACATAATCAGCTGTTAGGAAAAATACATCGTGTTCAAACGGTGCAAAAACTTAAAAAATCATTTGCGACTAAACTACTGTTTCAATTTAATTGATTTTTGGCAGAGAGCTTGATAATGATACCTAGTATAGGCAGTTTAAAGGAAAGCCCATCTGTCGTATCAACTTTGTATAAATAAATAAATAAAGAAAGAAAATTATTTTATTTGGGACACGCACAGGAAATACAAACAAAAGAGCATATAAAACTAACAAAATATATTTTTTTTTTGAATAAACAAATCTAAGAAAATACCTGTGCGAGGCTAGAATAGTACCTTATTATACATGTGTGCTATGTTGATCATTATACCTGAGGCGGTATTATTCACGCGAGCCGCAGGACGGAATAATATAGCCTCGGGTGCAATGATCAACATAATATCACACAAGTATAATATTATACTATTTAGTGTATTATTTCTAAATTAATATTTTTAACTAAATACCTGAGCATTCGCCAACAAGGCTGAAGGACCTGCTGTCGATTTTACTAGTAAGTGCATTCACTTTTTTATTTCATAACCCTCCAGTTATGTGCTATTTATAACAGTATAATTAAACAGAAAGGGGGACCTTTAAAGGGATACATTAGGGATACATTACAACAGAAAGGGGGACCTTTAAAGGGATACATTACATAATTGACCCATACATTTGGGTCAATTATGTAATGTAGTTTTGTATAAGACAATTTAAATTTTTCGAGATTAATATGTCGGTCCCATGGGGGTCCCTTTTTTATACATGTTGAATAGTCAGTTTTTAAACAAAACAATAATCGTAACTTTTATTCGAATGCTTTGAACAGTCATTTGTAATTGTTCTATCAGTATGTAATCGATCTCTTCTGTCAACAGTCTGTTATAATACAAAAACTGTATTAGTATGTAATCGAATTCTTCTGAGTGTGATTACATACTGATACAGATCAACACACATAGACACACGTGTTTAGGTATCTGTTGACAGAATAATCTATAGCGTTTATCCGGCGTCAAATTCTATGATATGCGAACGCCGCATACGGTGTTGGCATTCCTTGGGGTTATAGATATGCTACAGGCGTCACACATACGCTTTGAAACCTGCATAACAACCTTGTTGGGAATTATGTAGACTTTTTCCCGCACTAGGGTTTTTCATTAGTACTGGTGGTGATTCCCAAGTACCTAACATTGGAAATTACTAAGGGCTGGTTGTACCAAAGACAGATAAATTTTATCTATTGATTAAAATTTACGTCTGATAGCTGAAGCGAGTGGACATGAGGTTATGGCAGGTTTCGCTACCTGTAAATAAGTTATCTGTGGACGACGCACGCCTTATTATCGGTATAGATAAATAAGTAAATAATGTAATGTGTGATTATTTAAAAATAAATAAAACAACAATGTTGCAAGGTGCAAGTTGGTCGGCATAATATAATTTTTGTTGTTGGCAACTTTTAGAAGCCCTTGTCAGCCTACCGTGCGCCGCGTCGGTCACGTTTGAAAATTTGTGCAATAATAACGTAAGAAAACTGTTTAAATCGAAGCACTGTAACCACCCGCACCTTCCAAATTGATTCTAACACAAAACTGCATTTATTTTCGCCTCCATCTGTAACATTATCATTAGTCGAACTGGCAAATAGTTTCATACAAATTCTACTCCCTTTATTAAATTTATATGATGGTTATGAATTGCCTTTCTGAATAATATGAAACAAGCAGTAAATAGTAGCCTGCACCGTGCCGGATAAAAACCGCCTCATGGAAACATGCCTTAATGATAGGGTGAGAGCACACGGCGGTAATCTGAGCTAAGCAATGATTCACTGGAGCTTGTCACGATGATAAATGAAGGTACTTAGATGCATTTGTGACTTTGTGACCAACGCGCGGGTTCATTCTTATGGTTCTAGTAGGTAAGCTCTGCTCTTAGGTATTTTCTAAGTAAGTAGTTGGTGAAAACTTTTCAGAATAATGTACTCTCTATTCACTCTGTGTTTTTAAGAGTTGTGTTATAACATGATTTGAAGAGTTTATTTATCCCATTACTAGCTTCTGCCCGCGACTTCATTCGCGTGAAATTTCTTGTTTTCCCGATCCACCCCGTCGCATAAAATCGCCTGCCCGCGCTATTACTTCGTTTTCGCTTATCGTCCTTTCGGATTTGTTTTGTTTTAGCTCGGCTCCTAAGGGTTACAGTGTGGTATTAAGTATATAGCCTTCTTTAAGAACTGGGCTATCAAATGCAAAAAGAATTATTCAAATCCGACTGACAGTTCCAGAAATAAGTGCTTTTAAACAATGAAACAAACAAACTCTTCAGCTTTATTATCAGTAAGAACTCTTCAGCTTTATATACATAGATAGACTGATTCTTTTAGATAACTTAGAAATTTTCGAAGTCACCCAACTTTGTACGCTATGAAAAAACGTGTAACGTCATAACAAATATCATAAAATAAACAACATTTCAATTGATGATTTACCTATGGAAATCTGCAATGTAATAAATGCGAAGAACTGCTCAAAGGTATTAAAAAGATACTTTCTAAAATGCAGTGCGATGTACCGCTGTCAACCCGTGATGGTTTGTGTGGTATATTTAAAGATTAAGTTAATGCTTGTAAACTGTTTTTTTTTTGAAAAATAAACAAAAAAAAAATCTCGTCCAAATATATTTTAGGTTAACAACGATTTTGTACAGATTGAGACTGAGATTAGTCTTGCCCCTAAGATTTAGGTAACTATCTTCAGCATTTATTGCTCTATTTAAATAAAAGAAGATCAATTAAAGAAGAATAAATCAAGCCAAAATGGCCCATTGTGTAAAGTACTTTTGTCGCACATTCACAAACTGTTCCTTACAAGTGTTTAATCGCACGTCACATGAAAAAGTGTAACAATAAAATGGCCTGTTCGATTTCCCGTTTGGCAGATTTATTGGTCGTAAACTGGAGCGAACAATAGCCTATTAGACGATGGCCCATTTGTTGCGCTTTAAATATGTAATGTTGTTTAAGTGGGAAAGTATTGTCGTATGGGTAACTTTACCCTGTCAAAAGTTACCCTGATTTATGACAAAGTTAAAACTTCGTCAGATACCTATCTGGTTAGTCTTTCAGCTTTAAACTTCAATATTTCGAGCCATGTAAGTAATTGTACTCGCTTTTTTTTCTTCTTAATCAGTAATAGCAATGGCTCAAAACTCACTTTATTAACTAAGTGACTCAAGTTCTTATTACAGCATAAAACATTTGAATTCTGTATCCACAATTAACTATTTATACTAGTACTAGCGACCCGCCCCGGCTTCGCACGGGTGCAATTCAATTTAATAAATTTAATTAAATAATTAATAATTTTAATTTAATGTTTTTTTTAACTTGCCGCCAGCCCCTGCCGCCGATACCGCAGCAACCGCTATGTCCGCTGCATTTTAAATCTGTAATATCTTCGAAAATATTAATTTAAATAACATGCTGTAAGGAGCCATATTGATCTATATTAAATGAACAATCTATTTAAGGTACTTAATTGGATAAGGATTAATGCTCTATTGCTTAAAATCGCTTCGTAAATAAGCCATCATTTCTCGTAAAAAGTAAAGGAAAAAAAAATGGTTATTGTGGGTTATCCCTAAGAGATAGACATACCATCGCGGACTTTTTTGTAGACCTTTTTAAGGTGTACAACACTGTAGTACATTATTTTGATGTATCTCATAGGGGTTCAGTCAGCGTTTGCAATGTAAGCGCAAAAAAAAAGGTTTTATTTACGACATCACATTAGAAACCTCTAAAATTATCAGTGTTTCTCTACTATATTATACATGTATTATACATATAAACCTTTCTCTTGAATCACTTTATCTATTAAAAAAAACCGCATCAAAATCCGTTGCGTAGTTTTAAAGATTTAAGCATACATAGGGATATAGGGACAGAGAAAGCGACTTTGTTTTATACTATGTAGTGAAGTAACCACAAACATAATAATTCAAACAAGGATACAAAAAAATTAAGGACACTTTTAGTCGTCAAAGAACACCTCTAACACGATGTCATCTGGGAAAGTGCCCAGAAGACTGGCAACATTGCTACGTTGAATGGAAATACTATTTCTAAAACTACTAACCACTGTTATTTTCTACCCATTATGAGTATGATGTCCGAAGGAAATCAACCAGCATTTCTTTATACCTACGCCTTATAGAAAAAAAACGCCTGGTTATTTATGAAGAAGAAGAGGAAAAACCTAACTTTTAACATGCCATCCAGTCATACGAAACTTAAAAGAGGCACTTGTCGGTATAGCCACCACTCCACTCACTTTTTCATTATTTACCTGCAAAATATTGATCAAATAAAACAATATACCGCTCATAAACTCACATTCGGGAATACCGCGCAGTTTTGGCTTTACTCTGCAAAGCCGAGGCCACTCAAACTCCGCATAACTGTCAGCCAAACTGTTTTTGATCCCGAGCGGGAAAATAAAACGTGGCAGTTTTTTTTAATACTTGTTTTGTGCAGGTGTGGTTCAGCTTCAGTAATTAAACAATACATTATATCTAACGGCCCTTTGGCCCTCCTGTAGGAACATATCTATGAGCTGAACAAAATAACGCTTTTTAAAGCTTATTGCCAAGTGTTTTACACGTGCAGTCTATGGACCAACTATATACTCAGCGGGCTATCAGCGCCCTACGGGTCCAATATAATAACGGGTTCAGGAAGTTGATGGGGCTGCCCCGTTTCTGGAGTGCATCAGGCACAAGCACACGTCGATGAGTTTCACGCCATCGTCAGACAGAAATCTGCCTCTTTGCTCTGCAGAGTGCGGGAGAGCTCCAACTCCATCCTGAAGACCATAGCGAGGAAGTGTGAATCTCCATTATTAGGTGATGTTGTTCGACGATGTATATCGAACACCAGCCTTGTGTCCAAAAAAATATATACTTAGTAAGTTTACTAACATAGGTATAAGTTGTCTTTTTGTTTACTAACCCATATGGATGCTGCTTATCCGAAATAAAGATTATTTTACTTTATTTATTATTTATAAGATCAGTATAGGAACACATAAAAAATAGGGTACCTTTGTGTAAAATATTTTGGTGCTCTATCCAGTCTATCTAAAGCAGCAAGAGCACCAATATGGTCTGGCTTCAACAAAGATTATTGTGTTGATACAGCAACCTGTTGAGTTTATCGAAGGCAACTAGTCCCCACGGTACTGAAAAGCGATATAACATAACAGTTTTCATAAAAAGGTGCAGGTATTTTTATAGGAATATCATTTATTATACCACTGGCTTTTACTCGTGGCTTCGTGTGTGTGAAGGTAAGGAATTATCCCATAGAACCTTACTACTGGGATAAAAAGTATGGTGTAACCATGTAATGGTCTACCTGTTTGCCAAATTGGATCAATGAGTGTCATTCATACATAAAGATTACCATCAAACTCCACAATGTGAATGCTTTTACAGATAACCAAGAATTAGCAAGCAAAATAATTTAATATTATGAATGATTATCAAACAACTAGGTTCTATGCCCGTAATTCCGAGTTTCTTAAAGTAATAGGAATAAGATAAGCTGATTGTATTTGAATCGATATCAAGTCAATGAAACTTCGCTATTAAAAGGAAAACTTCTGATAATCTCCTTATCCTACTTAATAGACTTCATATCCGGATTCCATAAAAACAATCACCCCGAAGATATTTTTTCCTCAAATTATAGGTACTCACATTAATTAATTCGCGTAAAAATCTTTATTTATTAGCAGAAAAATAAAGATAAAATAAAATTACCTAAGCTCTCTCTTCACGGCCGGATAAAAAAATCACTTTGCGAGGTTTTTTGCACAAATTAACGGTACGTATATCATGTGGGTCGTTAAGCTGTCACAGGGAAAATAATGAGCCTTAAATATACACTGCGTTACTAACTGGACTAAGACTTGTTCTTTTTGTAAGTCTTTTGGATTTTCGTATAGCCTTGGGCTTTATAGATCTCGGACAAAAAAGATAGATAAATAAACTTGCTTTGTTTTTTAATTAATCAATAATTTGACAGTACTATTGTTATAGGTTATTTTATATTGTAATAAATGTTTTCCTTTTTTGATCTTGGAAAAATATTCGAAGTAATTTTTGGTAAAGTAATACGTTAACAATTATTCCTACATTAATAAATGATAGAACGATTAATACCGAATATTTGCGTAGCATAGTATTCGTAGCGTTGCGTAGTTTTAACGGCGTAGTGCAGTCTCCAAAAGGCTATGTTCTATGTTATGGGTTTGGTTTTCGCACTTAGTCCTTCAGTTGGACTATTGTCTGTGCTCCAAAAGAATATAACAGAATATAATAAATTTATTGAAATAATAAGTTTACAAAAAAGTGTACATATGGGTCAGTAGTATATATTAATCTAGGCCTATAATAGAATTATAATAATCTGGATATAAACTATGGTATGGCAAATATGAGATTACAGACAAAAATAGAACTCTGAGGGTAATATAGTGCGTTGCCTGATCTAGGTTTATTTAAACCTGTGTTTCAGGCCAAAAGGCTATTGGCTTCGTAATTTTAAACGTTCAAAATCTAGAAGCAGTCTCATTTCGGCGACAAATAAATGTCTAAAACTTGTCAAAATGTATGGAAATTAGAGGTATTTTTGACAGATTGACACTATGATCAGACTGTCAACGTTCTTAAAAATACGAGAATTGTCCCTCTGGTTACAGCGTTGTGCAGTCCTAGTAGCGTAACTGAGTATTCGTAGCACGGCGTAGCACAGTCTCCGTACCAAAGCGTAGTCTTAAATGCGTAGCGCTACCGTTGGGTGGAAGTGTAGTCTTATTTGTTAGTGAAGCATACCTGACATAGCAAAGTTTTTGGATATTGTGAAGCAGACAATTTCATATACAATTTTTTATGAGGCAACTACAAGTTTCCATATATTATATCCATAGTCTAGTTATAAACAATACTATTAGTAAGCAAATGACACAGCGTACCGTTAAATACAAAAGGCATACTCGTACATACGGTAATTAAATCCTATATCTTTATGGGTTATCGTAAAACGTGTCGGTCCATAAACAACCAATAAAAGGCTATTATTACAACTATTATTGTATACATTAACGAGGTGATCTTACATTCAGTGCAACAATAGCCGTTTTACTATGAACTGACCTACAGTTCAGCGGATAAGCAAGTTATAGACTGTATAGGATGGTATCAGCAATCTACTTACGTAAGTAATATAATAAAATTAGCATACCTAGTTCCTACTCACGATTTCGCCTGCATATTTGTGAGAATAACAACCTATTTTTGTGATCCCCAGTGAAAATGAATCTTTAATACACGAATAAAAACATTAAAAAACCGGTCAAGTGCGAGTCAGACTCGCGCACCGAGGGTTCCGTATAAAGTAGGTATGTAACTACAAATTTACGGTTTTTAGATTTTTCCCTATACTTGTGCTACATGACCTTGCTTCTTGCCAAACTTCATGATTTTAGGTCAACGGGAAATACCCTATACATTTTGATTCCCTTTGAGAGTGTCAAAATATACGTTTTTTGCGGCATAAACGGCCGTATCTTTTTTTACGTTAACTTAGAAGTTTGATCAGTCACTGGGTTGTGGAGGTCAGATAGGCAGTTGCCCCATGTAAAATACTGATATTCAGCTACAACCGGTTAGACTGGAAGCCGACCCCAACATAGTTGGGAAAAGGCTAGGCAGATGATGAACTTAGAAGTTTGATTTTTACAGCTTCAAGAAACCGCAGACCTGAGTATATGGTTTTAATTTCAATTCGATAACTCCATGCGTTCCCGAGATAAAGAGTCTTGACAGACAGACGGACGGACGGACAACAAAGTGATCCTATAAGGGTTCCGTTATTTCCTTTTGAGATACGGAACCCTAAAAATAATATAAAATCTACACTCTTACTTTTTCTGAAAGACCACATTATATTGAGGTGTTTTGTAGCAATACAGATATCCTTCGGCTTCTCACTACTTTTTTTATTTTTAATCACCTATATTGTTTCCCGCAGCTAGCAGCCCTCCTTTTTTTTTCAAACCTCCCTGTTTTGAGCGATCTCTGGCCATGTTGGCTCTCCAAACCTCATCAGATCGTTACACCACCTTCGCCGTGGTCTACCTCGACGGCGGTGTCCTTTCTTCTCTCTACTATTTTCAAATAATTAAAGCTCATACAGTAATAAAATTAACAGGCCAGTTAGCACGTTACCTAGGTCACGTCAGTTTCTAACCATACGTATTTATTTTAGAAGGTATTTAAAGGAACCAAAAATTATTCTGTTTCAACTCTATATCGATAAAAAAGTTGAATTCGCGCTATTTCAGAAAATACATTTTCAATTGACTCAGAAAATGATGACAGATCGTTCCGAAAATTACATCTTTCCCTAAAAGATGTCGATATTTTTGACATAACTTTCATTTTCAGTAATTAATTTGGTCCACAGATATAGATACACAGGCTAGGTAACGCAAGAGCAACTGCTTCGCGTGCCAAAAATCGCACCAACTTACGTTCAAAAATCGTAAGCCGCCACTTTCGCGCTCAGTCCTGTGTAGGTACGGCTGGGTGAGCGTGAGTGTGAAAGAGCGCTTGAGACGTCATAGTAGGTATTCAAAAATATGGCACGCTCGGTTTTCATACAGATCGTGATACTTGCGTTATCTAGGTCTATCTACATATATCTGTGATTTGGTTCAACTATCAAATTTCTATTCTATTTCGCTCTAAATCTAAAACCTTTCAACCTAATTACAACACATTTATCCAAAATGTGTCTATATTTACTACATAATGTTTATAGGTACCTACTTGCATAGACGTCTTCATGCTTGTAGGTATATGAATCTACGAACTCAAATTACTCAATTTCCTGTGTATGGGACTTTCGCTTCTGGCAGAAAATTGAAGGCTGCGAAAATAATCAAATATGTGATTTCCCGGGCGGAATTAGGTATAAGTTTTGGAATATTTAATATCATAGAATATAATTATTGCTGAAATAGTAGTTATTTAGTATTAGTTATACAAGTCTTTTAAGCATTGTTAACTCTTTAATAATTTGTGAAAACAAGTACTTAATCAATTTTTTTCAAATTTCCTTTGTGTTCATTAAATTTTGTCTAGTTCCTAATTGTATGATTGTATGTGTAATATTGACCGATAACTTGTATGTGTGGTGTAAACTGTTAATGTATGCTGGTAATATATAAATAAATACTTAATGCACATAATTGGCGAAATGTGTGTTTTGCCTAACGTAATCATTTGTAAGTTTTTATTCTTTTTGAATGTTTGGATTATACTAATTACTTTCGTCGCTTATTGTACTTAGGTACGACAAAATATCTACCAACAAACAAAAACAATGTTAGACTGCACACCTTGCCCAGATATAAAAAAAAGTGATAAAAATATTCACGAACTGTTTGAATCAAACTATGCATGTAACCTTTTTATGCGTGAAAACAATCATCCCACACGATTGCACACTATCAATAGTGGCCCAGCATCCGCCACTATTTCCATATTTATGACCACCGCACTTTGGACATGGATTTGATCACACTGGGTAAATAGAAAACAGTATTTGTAAGATAGAGTAGTTTGCTAACAATTGGCTATCGGTGATAGATTTTGTTGGTGGAATCTAGAATATCACTCAATTGCATATCATTATTATGATAATCAAAATCAGCATAAGTTTAAACCACAATCATTAAGGGAACAATAACCAAGATATGTTAAGAGAGAGATGTAAGATGTTTGTGATACAAACTTTCATTTTGCAGACAAGAGTAAGGTACACCTCATGACATTATTCCTTTAAGATGATCTTAAGAAAAAAGTGCCTCTAAAATCAAATAATTTATGCTATTGTTGGCATCACTTACTGCTTAAATTCATTTTTTTTTTCAAATAGGTTTACTTTAACTATGTTTTTTATATTCTCTGTTGTCAACTGCATCTGGTTAGGCTAAAAGCCGATCTTAAATAGTTGGAGAAAGGCTAGGCAGACATAATGATGATTTTCTCAAAGAAATAATAATAAAAAACTTTAGTACCCCTCGTAAAAAATATATCTTTAAAAACGCTATCCTCAACATTCAAGTACCCAATTCCTCTCTTCGTCACAGTCGGTTAAAACACCCTTATGACCTCAGTGGCCGCAGATGCGTCCGCCTCGGCTCCTATTTCGCACTCGAATGATTTTTATACCGCGTCCCGTGATAATGATAAATCTCTGCGAAGCGCCGCCATGATGCGGTCTGAGCTCCGGACAATCGGCGGTTTCATATTTTCAAAGGGCTTTCTGCTCTTTCATCTTTTATGAGCTTAATTTCCTTTAATTTCATTTCGAGGGCGAAATTAAATTAAATAGGTATTAGGATGTGCATTCGAATGCCCACCTATGCGAATTGTCCTTCTGTGGAGAATGTTAGTATGTCAGGAAAATGGACGCAGAGCCAACTGCCTATGGTACACCGAATTATAAGTAGTTTTAAGTATGCATATATCGTCAATAATGAAGGCAACTTTAGGCCCATGTGTTTTAAAATAAACTTGAATTTAGTGGACAAGGTTGGTGCTGAAGCTGATGTTGATGTTGGTGTTTAGATATTTGGAAGAAAAATACCTACAAAGACAATTTTGTTAGTTACTTATAAATTCAAAGTTTAATAAAAAATTTTTTTGTACTATTCGCTCATCACTTACACCATAATAACTATGAAATAGTTTTATAGCAAAACGAGCATTGGATAACGGCACGTGCGACGAATTTAAAATAATTTATGTTCACAGTTATAAATATTATAATTTTGGCACGTATCAATAACGATGTGTTATTATTAGACATCTGACTAAGGTAACTGATCATTGTTTTTTTACATCAATGAGTCCAAAAATTAACATGGATTATACATACCGTATCTATT
Source organism: Globia sparganii (assembly GCA_949316385.1). NCBI lineage: Eukaryota > Metazoa > Arthropoda > Insecta > Lepidoptera > Noctuidae > Globia > Globia sparganii. The sequence continues at coordinate 7,882,524 of OX438675.1, read as the reverse complement.
TTACCTATGTTAAACAAATGAATAAATGTCTTATGATTTATGGGAGCCCCAGAACACAACAGACCTTTTACTTCTTTTGTCTCTGTGTGTGTGCTGATAATAAATAAAATCTTGTCGTATTACGGTTTTTCGAAATTCAGTTGGTAAGTCTAAAACAAACCACCAAAAACCAAAATAGCCGCTGCTCGTGTTCACAAGATGCATTTATGAATTTTAAGGTTCTGTTTACGTTACACAATACATTACTACATATGCATAAATATGCATGTAACATTTTACCATATTCATCAGATTGCTATGTTTGCTGGTTGCAAATCTAAACGTTCTCATTTATATGTAAGGGCGATGGACATAAATGTAGGGAATGTTTAGAACGGGCGTACATACGTATGTCACATTGAGTAGTGGCCTGTTTAATAACAAATTAAATGTGAATACAGCCTAACCCTTCGCAACGTGGTTCTTCGGAACGAGCGCGAGACACAATGGCCTTTTATTTAAATAAATAAATAAAAATAAAAATGTTCATTGTTCTAGTTACAAGGGCGAGAATCCATTTAAGCAGTTTGCTTATGTTAGGATGTTCTGCCCTTCCCCAATTTATATAATTGTTATTAAGTTATTGATCATTTTCAAGATAATGTAAACTTATACAAATAAAAACAAAAGAATGAAATGAAAACACAGTATTTTTCAAAAGGAAAAAAACGTGCTAGGGATTTGTGTGTTATGTGAGTAAGAGATGGTGTGGAGGTGAATGTGTATGTGAGTAAGTGTGAGAGTGAGAGAGTGGAAGTGGAGGGTTGTACCTACACAGTATAACATGGTGGAGATTAATTATTTCCTGTAATTTGAGGTAAAACGCAGATTTTTTTGCTAGCTAACCCTACAACTAGTTTTGGGGTTGGAAATTACTGTAGGACATTAACTTCCATTAGTGGAAAAATATCAAAGCGTATAATATTACGTGTATATTATAGTTTTTTTTGTTTCTTTTAACCAGTGAAGCCAAGTCGCTATGGCATGGCGATCTCTTTTAATCTAATTTTACCAGATGCGGACATAGATATCTGTAAGTTCGCAATTCAATACAAATTTGGACAAAGCCGATATTTTGAGGATGTTATGTTAGGCCAGTTGCTAGTATTCCTGGATTCAGAGATCTGATCCCACCTAGTTTTTTTTTTTTTTTTGTTAAATAACATAGATAGATTGTCATTCTACTTTTTACGTAAACGAAAGAATTAAGTATCTTACTTCTACAATAGCTGTTTTAAAACATCAATCTTTAAGAGAAATCCATCTTATCCTCTAACCAAATCATATCACTGTGCAACCTCACATGCAAACTGTCACAAAAGGAGATTAAAGTAACCAAGGTTGTCGGATACTTGAAGAATGGATGAATGTTTTCGAATAAAATTTAATTTAATTAATAGAAGACAAACAGTTAATTTATCAAATTAAATTTCATTCGAAAACATTTATCGGTTTTTTACTAAACTTCAAAAGTATCCGACGACCCAGGTGACTTATCTCTTTTAGTGACATCACTCCTCGATTCTTTATATTTCAGGTGCAAGCAATCTGTTCCTCCTATTCTCTGAGCTAAATCTCAAATAAGACCGTCTTTCTAGTCCGACCGTTCATTAGAGTCAGATTGACATTTTTAGATCTGTCGCTGCCTTCCCAACCTACTTTTGCCGATACTAAAATGTTCAATCTTGGATAGAATCTGTGTTGTCACTGATGTAGAGCACAATTTCATTCTGACAACATTGATTTGGATGACTGGATTTGAACTGCATTACTGTAGGTAGGTGTATTTTCTTTGAAAGAAGAAAATGTTTGCGTAGTAGTTGCAACCGGCGTGCGTGAAAAAACGTAAACGAAGCAAAATTAATATGTAAGGAATTGTATCAGGTGGCGTTTTGTAGTTTCTGTCTACACCCATGGAAAGAAGGTGTGAGTATATGAATATATGTAAGAAAATAAATTACTATAATATATTGCCTTTTGGTGTTTCTTTGAAACTACATATCACACGATCATAAAACTAAGGCATTATCTCATCAATGTCGTCTACGTCTTTGTGTTCTTGTCTGAACGTGAATTAGAAATTAGCTTTATGGAAAGCCCTCTAAGGCCACTTTCACCACAAATCAAACAAAATAACAAACACACACACACACAAAACAAACAAAACAAACAAATATTTTTTAAGTCATTCCGCGGTCACACGGTGTCCACCAACAATAGATTTTCTATTGTGTCTGTTGTCTGGCAGTCAACGTCCCATTGAAATACACAACTTATACAAAATTATAAAACAATTTAGCTTATTATTGTCGAAGATAGATAGACCAAATACGCTTTATTGTGTTAAACCATAGAAACGACAAATATAAAAGTAAACTTTTTCCATGGTGTAACACAAAAGGCGGGTAGGAAATGGATAAACTTAGTAGGATAATTCAAACAAACATGCTAACAAGATAACTATTTAAAAAGTTGCACTACGAACTAACAACTTCGCTTTATTTCCTCGAGAGCAAACGACGCAACATTGAAACTTCATTAAACAAAATAATGCAACAAAAAAGCATATTTCGTTCGTCTGTCCTTCGCCTTTCGCATCCAGTATGTGTTAGTGCCAAGTCCATCTATCTGGGGGGCGGGACGTCCCAAACTACGCTCGCCGATACGCAGTCTCCAATCTAGAACTCGTCTGCTCCACCGGTTATCGGTCCTTCGACAAACATGGCCAGCCCACTGCCACTTCACAAGCTATGTAACTCTCGTTCTTTTCCGGATAATTTCATTTCTGATTATCAACATCTGTATTCTCTATAGGGTGACTGGTAATTAGTGACCGATAACTAAACACGTGATTGTACTCATGATAACAAACAACTTTTACTATGGCACCAAACCTGAATACGCGAAAAAAGAATCAGCTGTTCCCTACATTTTGACGAGATAGACGAAGATAAATGTAGGGAACAGCTGATTTTTTTTTCGCGATTTCAGGTTTGGTCCCATAGTAAAAGTTGTTTGTTATCATGAGTACAAGCACGTGTTTAAGTATCGGTCACTAATTACCAGTCACCGTATATAAGTCTTTATGGATAAAGACTAATTTTGAAAGCAAGAAACTGGTCGTCAAACGTCGTGGTTATAAACAGTTGTAAAGTTGAACGTATTTCTTTTATTGCTTGAACACTTCGACAGTGGTAAAGACTTTATATTCACAGCAGACTTTGATTTCATTTCTGTGGTCTTGATTTGATTACTGACTGAAGGAAGCGGGATACTAAAATATAAATTATGTAGGGATAGTCCGTGCTAGATATTCATGAAAAATAGGTCTAACTATAGCACATTTTTAAACGCTCCGCTCTCAGTTATTATTTCCTAGTTACATAGAGAATAATGATAATACATTGGATTATCATTATTCTCTTGCCGTTATCCCAATTTGTTTGGATCGGTGCGGTATGAAGTGCCTTCTTCTTTCATATTTCTCTATTAGTCGAAACTATTATATTCTATAAAGAATAGTCTTTATAATTATTTTCGTCATCTTTCTTCTTGCCATTATCTTTCACACAGTCCATTCATTGTTTCTTTTGTCTTCCCCTTAATTCATAGTCAAAACTTTCCTCACGTCTTTTTCCCAAATCTCCTATGTCAGAGACAAATGTAGCAAAATAAAATATTTATTAAGTTTGTATTTGTTTTGACATACATGATCTAAAAAAAAAACTACGTCTCTTCGCAGAAAAAAGGTCTTCATTCTATGAATAAATACATTTTTCAGAACATTAGTTTTCTCAGGAAACATTTCGTCATGTTTTCTCATTCATAAAAACAATGCATATGCCTGTACTTATATTACAATGGATTACATATTTCCGACCAATCATAATTTTATTTTTGATTTAGTTTTGGATGAATTGGGCACAGCATTTTGCTATTCGAAAGCTATTGGTATTCTTATATCGATGATTGTGTAGAATATCAACAGACTTTCAGTCTTGTATTCGTTTTTGTTTAGTTCCTTTAATTTCTGGATCTACAGACACAGGAATAGGCTCCACTGAATTATTTGAAACAATAAAACATTCCATCATAATTTATACAAAATAAATTTTGTTTTTTTTCTTATTAATTTGCTTGTTTTGTTAGAGTTATAGATATCAGAGGTGGCCCAATGATAATGACCGCGATTTGTGAGTTTAAGGATGTGGGATAAAACTTAGTCGCTTTACTTGGAGTAAATTATTTAATTACCACTGCTCTTTAAACAGTGAAGGAAAACATCGCGAAGAAACCGGCATGTCCTAGAACCTACAGATAATAAAAGACAAGAAACGTAACTCAAGCTCAAAAATGGCACGACGCAAATGTTTACCGCGGTGGGCGATACCGAAAAGGCCACCGCGAACCAGAACCAATGACGGCGCTTGCCGAAATACAACGCTTTACGCGAGCGCAGCTAATTGGCTTATTTGCATGTGTGTTCTTTCATTCGAATACTCGAGGTATTTTGTCAATGTAGTGAAATTTGGAGCCAAATTTCTCGTTGATTTTGTTCATAGTTACGCTTCCTGACTTTTTATTATTCGTAGCCTAGAACCAAAAATTCGAAGACATGTCACATCTACCACAGCTGAGCCCGCGTGATGGTGGATAACGACCAACTCCCTCTCACCGAGAGGAGGCCTGTGTCCAGCAGTGGGAGCATTATAAGCTGATTATAGTTATGTCACCGTTTGTCACATGATTAGACATAACATGATACTCTCAAATCACTTACAAAGTCAATCAACACCCAATACTTGCAGATCATGATTGCATGATCTACATCAATTCGGAAACTACCTCTGTTCATTGAGATGTTCGAACATCAACTCCGCATGTATTTGCAAAAGTCCCGGCACGTTATTCTTGTAAAGTAATCCGAGCTCTGAACGAAATCTCCGTGTTAGCTCTGTGAAGAATGTTGAATGTAATCGCTTTAAAGATTTGAAGAGCGCGGTGTGTCACGTGACAGGTGATTATATGGCTTGATACTCATAGTAGAGAAATTAGACTTCGTTATTACTGTGTTTTTTTACAATGTTTATGAGGAACTTTGTCTTCTGAGATACAAGTATATTTTTACTTAGTTCAGCCTGCTTTTGACCATCACTTGTACAATCATATTTAGTGTATGATTAACTTTAAGCATGTGTTTCTCTTTGCACAGACGCCAGCGCATAAAGCAATATGTCAAATTCCTTTAATAGACTTTTAACTTTATTGTTAAAGCTTACAGTTCAAAATTGATTACAAAAATTTGACAGTTTCGGGTAGCTTGATGTACTGGCGTCTGTATAACAATCAACTTATTATTTATTTATTTTTTTGAGTCATTCAATTATTATAATGAGAAAAGGGTTATGTACAACAAAAATTGGAGTGAAAATTTTCTTTCTCTGGTTATGATAGGTATTGTTTGACGTTTCCGAAACTTTCTTTTTGTGTTTGTGGACAATTGACGTTAAAAATCTTCGTCTTTTTTTAATTCCAGACTGAAAATGCGTAATAATTAGAGACTCTTTTGATGGTTCGAGAAAATAGGCTTGATGTTATATTAGTCCTTATATTTTAACCATGTGGGAGCTACATACATTATAATTTAAGCCCGACTCAGACCCGTGATGCAACCCACGGCTAACTCTATAACAACTAACTGTACCAACACTTCCTTAATAAATAAATAGCAACACAACACACTGTCAACAACCCTGGCACTTCTAAGTGGTACCAAACTTAAAACAATAGTTCCTCTAACTCCACCACAACGGACTCCCGGACTTAAGACTTTGGTACTTCGTACGAATGCTTTGTTATATACTTACTAATAGCTGTGTTTCCAGAAACTTGCTGAGGTTATAATCCCCTAAGAAAGTTTCACTTTGCGCAACCAAGTGGGGTACGGAATTTATCGTTCTTTTCCTTGAGAAAACTCCGATGGGTTCAACATTATTACTTTTATTCTTCAAGTCGAGTTGGAGCAGTTTTTCAAGAGATGGTTTAAGGTAATGTATGTAGCCTTGTTAGGTAACTGTTGGACTTAAGAGAAGCGGGAAAATTGCAATTACTAAGTATTAGGTTACATGTACGTAAAGTGATATACATAGCTACTACAGCACATAGAATACTGTGCTATAGAGTTTATGTAAATGTAAATAAACTCATGTGTACCTACATGTCGGAAGGTACGATTCGATCCAGCCCCCAGCGACGCCTTAAGCCAAGTTTCGTATCCCACAGGGAATGCCTTTAGCGTATAGTCGCTTAGTTTTTACGTTAAATATGTCCTGGCTGGAGGCCTTAATTTATTTAGGCATCCACTGGATAACCCAGTTAATCAGCCGGAGGGCAAAAACTGAACACGAAAAAAAAAATGAACACTGATCCGTACATTGAGATTTACGTCATAAAGATTATAACTATTTCGAACATTGTAATTTATTCAGAATTGTTCTGAATAAATTGGTGTCTAACAAAAAGTTATTTTTATATACACTTTCCAATTTCTTTTCCTAATTATAACGATAGCTTAGCTTTTAACTTAGCGCTGTTATGACTGAGCCTCCATTTTATTCTTTGATTCTTTTTAATTAAGCCACCGCTTTACTTCAGCTTTATTAAAAATCATTATTTTTCTAATTCGAAGGGACGAAATAAAAAGATTCGTTCGCATTTCATCTTCCACAAAAGATTATGAATTATACAGAAATCTTTTTAACGTTTTATCTTAACAATGCTTTGTTTTTCCTTTTCTTAATAGCTGGAAATTGGTCAAGACCAGAATAAAAATATTGTTCAGCCATTTTTTTAAATTAAATTGTACTGCCGAGTTCCATCATACTTTTTGTTTCTTCAGACCGGGCGTTGACATTCAGTTTTGACACTTTTCAGTCTGGTAACTCAATGTAGTGTAGTAGTCAATACATTTTGATCGCATGCGAGCAACCTTACGCTGTAAAACTCAACTCAAACTCAACCAAACTCGAGCCGCCTTACTCGGTTTGTAGGGCTGCTCGCATGCGGTCAAAATGTATTGCATGTAAGAATATAACTTGCGGCAGTTTAGTTTCAGTTCCATGGAATTTCTTGCCCGTTCTTCTGATTAGGAAGACCGTGCCTACTATGCTTTGGAATAGGCAACTAGCTTCATCTCTCTGACTGACCGACCCCTTGACAATTCTAAAGTGCCTTATTTGAAATAAATGCTTTGATTTTCAGTTTTACAGCGGTGTATGCATTATTATAGCCAGCAATGGCCGGCAGATTTAGGCCAAGGCTAAATGTTTTAATGCTTAAAACCAGGACTGGGCCAAACCAGAATATTTACAAAGTTTAATAAAAATGGATTTACGCGAGGTAAAAGCTAAGTGACGTAAAAAAAATCCCCCCGTAGCGCTGAAAGGGTTTAGCCGTATTTTCGTAAAAATAACATTATGTGGCAAAATAATTCTGTTGCGAAATTAGAAAATACGGATTTATGTGACGGTTATATTATTACTTCTTTGCGTTATTTTTAACTAGCAGTGCCCCGCGGTTTCACCCGCATAAGTGTCGGTCCCGTGGGAACATTGGGAATATATTCTATGTGTTATTGTGATGTATATATAAGCTATATTACTGTAAAGTTTTATCAAAATCCGTTCATTAGTTTTTGTGTGAAAGAGTAATAAACATCCTTCCATCCACACAAACTTTCGCGTTTATAATATTAGTAGGAAGTATAGTAGGTGTTTTGGTACCTTTTAGATATATTATGTGGACTACTATAGGCCGACCGCTTAACTGAGACGTTGCCTGAGGTAGCAGCGCGGTGCGGGAGGGGTGTGGTAATGTGATGCGAGAGCTCAGTGATTCATTAACTTGTGACAACTATCACCCCTCCCGCACCACGCAGCTATTTCAGGCAACGTCTCAGTTAAGCGGTCGGCCTATAGTTACCTACTTGTTGCTTTTGTTATTAGCTAAAAGAAGTATTGTGTAAAACCCTCTTAAAAATATATAATTTCTACATGTATATCTGTAATTTTAATGGTGTGCGTAATAAAGAGTATTCTATCCATCTAAGTTATTAGAATAGAAGCGTGTTTTGAGGTTTTGTTTTTTAACTTTTTCTTTCCTGACTAGTAATCTTCTAACCTTTATTTTAGTACAGTTTTAATGTATAAATTGGCTAAACCTTTTAGTAAGTAATGGTCCTATCAATATTCTTGATGCTCGGTGTAATCTTGGCGTTCAAAGGAGGTAATTATGGAAAGTTCGCCAAGCAGGCTGCACGGCGGAGTTCCTTTGCCTTGAGTAAACTATTGAAATACTGAGACCAAAAAGTTGTGTCGGAATAAAGCTGGTGACTTTTTGTTAGTATAAATGGGATGGGAATGGCCTTCACGATACTAATAGTAATATTATATGCCAAATGTTTTCACGAAAGGCGTTATTTCACCCCACAGCCCAATCGATCCTCTTTGACATTAACCAAAAAAAAAAATGAAAGCAAAATAAACCCTCATGAAAACATGAAAGGGAAAACCCTTACACGCGTATCAAAAGCTCAACATTCCGCGTGATTCGCCTTCAGGGCGGTAGCTAACTTAATTATCGGAGGCTTGCAACTCGCTACGAAGGTAATTATCTCGTATTTGTGTCATAACACTTCTGGAAGGCTCTTGAAAGGAAGTTGGATTAATTTGGTGTGAAATAGGGAATTGTATGGAAAAGGCGGATGTCTTTTGTTAGTTATGAATGACATCGAACCAATGGTGAGAAAATAATCGTTTCATATTATTATTAATGGTGTTATACTGAAAAGTTTGTTTCGAACCTAATTCAACTGATTAAATAATAACAAGTGAATTCGAATTCGAATTGTATATCCTTAATTCGAAATTGAATTCATTTGTTTTTAAAGTCTTCGCGAATGCTTATCTCGACACTGTTCGAATTTAGAAATAGAGATTAGCGCTACGTAACATACCTCCCTATATACCTGCAAATTGTTTTAGAGACGTGCAAGCAGATCCGTTATTATTAATTTCGTCCTGAAGTCCAATAATTCTCTTACTTAAAAGACGGTTAAATTCAAGTCACAATCTCATCTCAGCGATATCGATCATGTTAGTAAATTGATTGTACTTTTGTATGACAGATTTAGACTGAGATAAAAATGCAAACGTTCTCTAAAATACGTGAATTGCCTCTCATTATTTATCCACGAAACTACCAACTCTACTTTCGAAAGATCTTGAATTGTCTCGTATTTTCTGGTATAGTCCAATAAAATGAAGATGGATTTTATCGGCTATAAAATGTTGCTTGAGAAATTGAAATAATTGAAGCGTAAATTGAGTTACTTCGACACGTAAAGAGACAACTAGTATCTGCTATCGAAGATAGTCTCGAGAATCTCACAGCGGATTGTGAAGTACCTAATATTTGAAACTTTTCTGGCGACATTTTATCTTGGGATGATATTTTGAAAGAAGAAGATTGTTTCGTCTTATCTCTGCTTTTAACGCAATCTTTAAATTCATTCTTATTATGTTGTTAGTCTGAGATGTGAGGGGATGAGTTTTGATTTTGTGAGGTTTGCGGCTTTTATAAAAGAAATATAATAATGTATATATTCGGTCAATTAATATTAGAATACAATAGAAAACAAAGGGCTCGTGACTAAATAATCACACGGGATGACAGAAGATTAAGCTACGCTTGCCGCGGCTCGGTTCGTGGATGGGTTACCATCCATTACATTTTGAGACCCCTCCGTGTCTCGGAAGTGTATTCAAATTCGGTTTTCTATGGATTATACTGAAATCAGGTAGTTTTTTTATAGCAAAATGACAAAAACATACCGCAACCTTGCCTAGGAATACACGTTAAGATGTTGGTCCCGGCAGATTCGAAGATCTTTGACAGTACTTTACGGGTAGTCAGAAACACAAAACTCTGAACCAGTTTCACCAAGGGGTATTACCAGTCACTGGGTTGTGGAGGTCGGAGGCAGTCACTCCATGTAAAATATTGGTAATTATCGGCTTCCAGTCCAACTGGATCCCAACATAGTTAGGAAAAGGCTAGGCAGATGATGATATAATAAAGAAATCTCGATTTTTTGTCAAGTCGTAAAGGCTAGGTAGATTGGCAATAGAAAACATTTATTCAGGCAGGTCATAACATAATACAACAGAATGGCCCCAATAATTATCGACTAAAGAAGAAAGATTACAAATATTTTATACCAAATGCATTTTTTAATCACAGACTGTTGCTATTGACTGGAAGATACTGCTCATCCTCTTAAAAATATGCACTTACTCGCAAACAAACTGACTAATCCAAACGCAGCACCGTTATCTCTTATAGTGGCCTTTTACGACACCCACAGGCGAGGAAGTGGTGGCCTAGCTGGGAACCGAACGAAACTAAACCCATTCAAGAGGATGTGGTCGCCTACTCTTTGGTGGGAAAAACCCGGATCTGATATCATGAGTACATGATCTGTTGGCCAATTCTCGTAATTTAAAACGTTCAAAATCTAGTCGCAGTCTCATCTCGGCGACAAACAAATGTCAAAAACTTGTGAAAATGTAGGTAAATTTGAAGTATTTTTGACAGATTGAGACAGATCAGACTGTGAACGTTCAAATTACGAGAATTGCCCCTCAGATGTTATTATAACGTTAGAGATAGTGTTGCTGGGTAGTTTGTGGCGCCATTTCTTCCTTTTGCAGCTAAAGCATTTGAAATTGGTAAAGTCTGGGCGTTTTGGGGACTGCTTTTTTGATACCTCGGTTATTCAAAAAACCGATGATTATAATTTATTTGTATTGAATAAATTATTTTTTAATATAAAAATGTGCATACGTACATTCATAATCTAACGCCTTTTTCCCATGACGGTAGGCAGGAAATTTCACTACAAAGCGTGCTACCATCGTTACAAATCAAATCAAATTCATAAAATATGGCGTTCTTCCACGTTTTCCTCAGTCATACGCGTGCCCGTCTCAAGTACCTACTACGCAGTCCTGAAAACATGGAAGTGATATAATATTATTATTATTAGTCTGTCACAAACCTTCCTCATAACTCAGATTATTTATTTATTTAAAATTGTCGCACACAATAAGGTGTAGAGGCGGATTTAATGCCTTAGGTATTCTCTACTAGTCAACCAAGGATGGTGTAGAGATAAGATGGCAGGTGCTCTGTTTAACAGAAGTTAAAAATAATACTAAAAAAATATTATAAATAAACACACAGCAAAATGCCTCTACAGTTCAGTTTTTGCTAATAAAAACACGTTTTTAACAACTTACGAAAAAAATATGGACGATTACATCCATGAAGAAAATTAAGTTTATTTAGCAAAGTTGACAAGGCTAAAATGGGTAAAATTTGTATACGCTAATCAGATTAGTGTCAAAAATTTACTAATTAAGCAGACAGTGATTTTCTTTGTACAAAATTACGAAAATTGTGTTTAAAATTTTGAATGAGATTTTTCTTAACGTAAAGGCGCGTCGGTTATTATTTTTTTAGGTTAGCAAAGTAATATTAGCCAAGGTTTGAGCTGTTGCAAAGTTTATTAAGTTTTAAAATAGCAATTATGGAAAAAAACCGTTTTTATATTTCAGCAAACGTTTAGGTAAAGTTATCCGTGGGAAGGTTTTCCTTTTACCGTTTTCATAATTAAAATCAGTCGGTAAACGACCAATCATCATTGCAGAGTGATGAAAAAAAAACTGCTGAAATTTTTTTCATTAGTTACCGAAAACGAATTTTTGGCAGTCAATAATTGCTTTTTGTGTCCAGTGGAATTCTACTAGTATTGTAATATTTGAATTCCCTGCTTCGACAGTCATAGAAAGAACGAGGGATGTCTTGTCTGTAATCGTGACGCCGAGCCAATTTCCATACATTGACCATTCAAAATTAACTCATATTCCATGTTATGGGTTTGGTTTCCGCACTTACTCCTTCAAATGGACCATTGTGTGTGGGCCATGGCGCCCGTCGGTGGTTATTCCAACCAGTCCACCTCCTTCCAGAAGCTGATTAGGTCTCCTGGTCTATTGAGAACATCTGTTTACGATCTGGGTGGTCCGAGGGTTTCTGATCTAATTTAGGTGACGCCTGTGCACTCAATGAGCACATACGCAAAGGTTTCATCAGCCTCCATGTAAGATCTGCACAGGGGACTGTTCGTTATTCCTATGGTGTAGAAGTGTTTATTTAGTGAGCAGTGTCCCGTGATGGTGCCGGTCACCAGGCACAAGCCTTTCCTGTCCAGTCGCAATCTAAATTCTCATTAACTCATATTAAGAATATATTAAAGCAAATTGAAGGAATATTACCTGATAAATAATACATATATAACATAATATAAACAGTTAGTTAGATAAGTAAATGACTAATAATAGTAGATTATACAACAAGTGAAAAAAAAGGGAATTTAATTCGAGGGACTACGTTGGATCCCGAGAGCAGCGAAGGATTCTAGAATAGAATCCCGAGCGTAGCGAGGTATTCTAGATTTGAATCCTGAGTGGAGCGAGGGATACAAGGACCGAGATGAATTATTTTTTTCACGAGTTGTGTACTCTACTTTTTACCATTGACTGCGAGAAAATAAATAGTAGTATAGTATTTATCACATTTTACTATAATTGCTGCTTTATTTCGAAATGATTCCGGAGTTAGTGTCTCATTTTCGTCACTGGAAGAACTCATTTTATTATAATTTATGTTATTAGATTTTCCAATGACTTAAAACAACGATAACAGATAGAAAAGAACCTAAAATGGCGGGTTTTTTTTTTATTATGGAATAGCTCCGTATAGCCAGCCAGTACGTACTTTCAGCACGTTTTATTTATTTTTGTATATAATTCGTATATTCGTGCTTGTTCCAAATTCAAAATGTTTTTATTCACTCAGTGACTAAAAAAGACTTTTATTCACTGTTTTCGATGAATAAAATGCCCTTTTTCGAGTGGCAATGGTAAAAAATACATTGTTCATGATATCTCAGTGTAGTTTGTGATGTAAGAGAACAAATAATATTTATTTATCTTAGTATAATGTATTGTATTGTAATGTTCAGTAATTTCATCTCAATTGTAATGCTTGTTCCAAGGTCGAGTAGATTTGGCATTGTATGCATTATTATTCGGATTATGGGCAGCCAATACACAGTTATTGAAATTTGCGTCCGTGGGGGTAAGCAGAAACTATAGAACTCTCGATCCTAAATAAAAAACGTAGCATAATCAGCCTTTATTGTTCCCACTGCTGGGACACAGGCATCCTCTTGATGACAGGCAGTGAACCACCCACCATGCGGGTCTAGTAACACGCACTGGGCCCGCGAGGTGGGTGGTTCAGTCCCTCTCATCAAGAGGATCCACCCACCACGCGGACCCAGTGCGAGTAGATAGATGTCACATGTCTTCGATTTTTTTATTTTAAAACTTACCGGTTTCCTCACGATGTTTTCCTTCACCGTTTTTATTTTGAGTGTAGTGGTGATGATATTAAATACACAAAGTAAAGCGCCTGTCTGGATTCGAACCCACGACCTACAACTCGTAAGACGGGGTTTATACCACCGGGCCACTATATACAGTTCTTATAAAAAAACTTATTTTAACGATATTATTTTTACTCATAGACCAGAAGGCCAAATTTCGTAATTTGAAACGGTCTCATTTCAGCGACAAACAAATGTCATAAACTTGTCAAAACGTAAGGAAATATTAAGTATTTTTGACAGATTGAGACTGAGATCAGACTGTGAACGTTCTTAAAAATTACGAGAATTGCCCCTCAGGCAATCTTTCACTTTTAATCTTATTAGTTCATATTTAGCTTCAATTTAAGCTTTGTTGCTAATCAACTGCCCTATGCAACGGTATCTACATGGTAATTCGGTTTAAAAATAAACTGCTGAAAAAATAGCTGCGAGGTCGTTCTTTCGTAGCGCTTTCACTGCGTAGGACTTTTTTTAAACCATTATTTTTCCATCCGTACCTGTCCTATGTCAGGGAACTTTCTATGAATGGTAAGTATTTTTTATTTTTGTTCCATGTGTATCACTAGCTGACCCGGCGAACTTCGTACCGCCTCAGAATATGAAATACCTTCGTTTTATTTTTCTTGAGTTTTTCCTATTTTTATTAGGTAGTTATTCTGCTATTCGGGGCGGAGACAAATCCAACAAATCAAAGATCATAAAAAAACCGGTCAATTTCGAGTCGAACTCGCGCACCGATGGTTCCGTACAAAGTAGGTATGTAAATAGTTTATCACGGTAAAAAAATATTGTTTTTGTAATGTAACTACAAATATTTTACGGTTTTCGGACTTTTTCCATTATTTGTGTTACATGAAATTGCTTCTTGTCAAATATGTTTCTGGGTCAACGGGAAGCACCCGGGTTTTGATTTCGGAACTTAAACGCCCGTATCTTTTGATTGCGTTGACCTAGAAGTTTGATTTTTTCACAGCTTCAAGGGATTGCATTCCTGAGTATTTGATATTAATTTCAACTTGATAACTGTACACGTTCCTGAGTCTTGACCGATGGACATACCTACAGAGGGACAATGAAGTGATCTTTTTGGGTTCCGTTTCTCCTTTTGAAGGGTGGAACCCTAAAAATTCGTCCAGCCGTTCTTGAGTTATAAATGGTTTATCTAACCCGACTTTGGTTTTATTTATATAGATTTCTAAACTTCTTCCACTAGGTATATTCTGCACCAAATAAAAAAGCTACCATCGATTCAGTAGGTACATGAACACGTAGAAATACTTCGTCGATTTTTTTTTTTCTGTTTCATACAAAATTTCCCCACATTTTGACCACCTATGCAATACATCAATCAATCAATCAACTCAGCCTATTGCGGTCCACTGCTGGACATAGGCCTCTCCCAGGCTGAGCCACAATCCCTGTCCTCCTCCACTTTCCGCATCCAGTCCGTTCCAGCCACTTTCTTTAGGTCGTCCGTCCATCTAGCTGGGGGGATCCCACAGTACGCTTGCCGATAAGCGGTCTCCACTCAAGGACTCGTCTGCTCCACCGGCCATCTATCCTTCGACAAACATGGCCAGCCCACTACCACTTCAGTTTGCTTACTCTGTAAGCTATGTCGGTAACTCCAGTTCTTTTCCGGACATCTGTCCTTATGCTAACAAAGGATTTCATTCCTGATTTTATCCTTCAAAGAGACTCCGAGCATAGCTGCTCCATAGCGCGCTGAGCGGCCTTGAATTTGCAATATACGTGGTCAAAATGTATGGAACAAAGAATTGCATTTTTAACAATCGATGAAAAATTTCAACATGGTAAATGGTTGCTCATCGATGTCCCTGTGACCCTAATATAAAACTATTTTCTCATTTGTTCCTAAAACCCAACTAAATCAGTAATACTGCAAAACAATACAAACACACAATAATAAAATCAATATCTGAAGCACATATTTTAGCCAAGGTCAAGAGCAGCGATATCCTCAAGTGCCCAAATAGTAGCGAGCAGCTGAGAATGATAACACAAATTGAAACACTACTGAAACTATTCCGGATAATCTAGCTAGCAACTGTGACGTCAACTCTACTTGTACTGCATAACAAAACGCCTGTATTACGTTGAGGGATGGGAAGAGTTTTGTAGAAAATGTACCTTCTATAATAAAATGCTGGTAAAGAGAAAAAGAAAGAAAAAGTATTTATTGCGACTCGTACAGGAAAATCAGAAACTAAACTCAGTTATAAAAAAAACAGTAATAAAAAGAAAAATGAAACAGAAAGTCTTATACGAGCCCAAAAGGCTCCTACCTCAGCATGATGCTGCAAAATTTAAAAAATAAATGTCGCAGCGCTGATATTCTGGCACCTCTGCATAGAAAGCACTCTGAAAAAAAAGCACTCTCGTACAGTACGTTGTTTTATAAGTGTTTTGTTGGTTGTATTTGTTATTGGATACATTTTTCATCGTGGGTGTCGTTTTCATGGTTTTCGAGGGCTGGTTCTCGAACTCCGGGCTGGTACTACGAAATCTCTGATGGTGAATCCCAGTAACTCCTTCCACACTACACTTAGTACGACCATTTACTAGAACATCGACGCAATCACTTTCAGTCAGGTTTCTGTAGATAATAACCATCTCATTAGAACGTCGCCGCAGTCACTTTTAGTCAGAGTTCTGTAGCTAATATCAAATACAACCAACCTTGGCCGAGTCTGTATTTTAAGCCCGCTGTACACACGGGCCAAGGTGTTGGGCCAACGGCTGGGCCAAAAAATCTGATCGCCAGCGGTCGCTGTTTACACATTGGCGTATGATCATTCTGCATTGGCGCTTTGGAAAAGATGGATGTAGAAATAGTTGCAGCCGCGGCGATTTATTTATATAGTACATTTAAATACTACCTAAATGTGCATCAAAATAGAGTTATTATAACCTGAAATATAACATATAATAGAATATATCTGAGTTATCTGATACAATTAATTATTTTTTTATTCCTATGTTATATATATTTTGAATTCCATATTATAGGTTCATTTCTGTACATTTCTATAATATCTCATTGCTTTTCCACATCGCCCGTAATCGTAATAGAAAATCGTGAACGTAAATATCGCTCTAAACGTTGGCCCAACGCACTCGCCCTGCACGTTGGCCCAATGTGTACCTACAGCGGCCTATAGACGTTACTTATAGGTACTGCCACTGTAATCCGTAATGTATATTAGGCACTATATATTAGGTTGACTGTTTTTATGTCACAAGTGGATTGTTGACGTTAATCTGGGAAAGTTTTTAAACAGCCACAGCTTTTATCTGCTTTTTCTAACAACGAAATTTGATTACTTCCCTGCCTAGTATTGGCCATATCGGTTTTGGTCATCTGCAAGGCTAAACAGAGCTGTTGAATTTTAGCTTTACATTGAAGTCGCTGTCATCTCTCCAAGGACTAATTTGAAAGGGATTTTCATAATATTTCAGTGTACCAATAAATAGATTTCATGTTATTTACTTGAAATTTACTTACATTCGGGATAAAAAGTTATACAATAAAATGTTTTATTTAAACTTAATACAAATACAATACTTATACAGGATGTCCCTGGAAGTATGGATCAAATCAAATAGGGGCGTGGGCAAAGTAATTTTCAAACTTTTTGATGCTGAGAATGTTGGTGAATTTTTTTACGGTTCAAAAGTTATGACCAACTTTTGTTATTTTCAATCATTTTGCATAGTGCTCAAAGAAAAAAAAAAACAACCAGGAACTGACAATTTAAGTTTTTAGACAGCCCTGATAGTTTTTTTAATGATTTTTTTTTCTTTGAGCACTACGAGTATGCGAAACGATTGAAAAAAATTGGTCACAACTTTTGAACCGTAAAATAATTCTCAATCATCAATCATCCTCAGGATCAAAAAGTTTGGAAATGACCTTGCCCACGCCCCTATTCGATTTGATCCATACTTCCAGGGACACCCTGTATATCTACAATTTACTTAGTTTCGTAGACTTTCTAAAGATGATGTCAAGAGAACGGGATTAATTTTCTCCAACCTGATTCCACGCAACGTTGGTGACAATAATTGTGAATGAGCTGTGGTGGCCCAGTGGAGAGACGCGACTTACGAGTTGTCGTAAGGTCGTAGGTTGGAACCCAAGGACTTTCATAATCAGCCTATTTTGTTCCCACTGCTGGGAGACACAGGCCTCCTCTTTGTGAGAGGGAGTGGACCGTAATCCTTCACGCGGGCCCAGTGCGGGTTGGTACATGTCACACGTCTTCGAATTTTTGGTTCTAGAACATGCTGGTTTCATCACGATGTTTTCCTTTACCGTTTAAAGCACTTGCTTTACTTTACAAGCACTTTACTTTATTTAAATTATTTCGTCACCACGGCTCTCAAAACGGTGAAGGAAAACAACGTGAGGAAACCGACATTACCTACATAGAACCGAAATTCGAAGACAATATGTGACATCCAACCCACACGAGGCTCTCGTGGTGGATCATAGTCCAATCCCTCTTGTAGAGAAGAGGCCTGTCCCAACAGTGGGATTATTACACTATGCCACGATGGTAATTTGATCGTTCATTGAGGCACCCTGTGAAAACTAAGCCTATCATTTTACCAATTTTCTAGTACCAGGACACCCCAAAAAAAACGTATATTCACTTATATAAATTGACAACATAGTTCCACATTAACAATATCAAATCTCGTAACACTATTCGAAAGCCTTAAATATTTCCACTCATATCTTGGCGCACAAAACATCCTTCATTTTATACATTTTCTACGCGTGGAAGAAAAACAGAGGGTGCCAAAAAGCGACGCCTAACTCGATCTTGGATATATTAAATTACGCAGGAGTGTAAGATTTTTGTGTTGGCTGTCTGCCTTGTTATTGATTTAGTAGTTCGCTCTTAGTGAGTTGACATTGCCTGTGTCTCGTTTCAAAATTTACAACAGAAAATACGTTTTTTTTATGTGGGTAAGACAGTGTGTGAGTAATTTTGGTGTGTTTTGTGTTTTGGTAATTGAAATAAAGGCTGCGATATTAATGTTTTTGTTCTACTAAAGTGGTTTTAGTTTCGGTGGTGTGGGATTTGAGAAATATAAAAGAAAGCTGGCTGTGGTAACAGTTGTTAAGCGGCGGTTTCTCACAGGTTTTTTGTAAGGACGCACTCGACTGAAACGGAGAATGCATCCGTAAAGCCAATACATGATGCAACTTTCTTGCCTGTAGCATACAATAAATTTGAAGCAACGAATGACTAGCATTATCTAAACACAGCTTAGATTTATTTAGATGGTGTAACTAACCACATTATGCCACAACGTGTAAATCAAGTTTACGAATAAATTCATACCTAAACAAATGAAAACCATAGCGAAACCACTATGATCGATGCTCCTTGGTTTACTGTATAATAATTGTAAAAGAAGTACGATTGATCATGATCATAATTGCATGCTCAATAAAATAACATTATTTTTGTAGTTTTAATGATGGTAGGAAGATTCTAGTCAATCAACTTAACCTATTGCAGTCCACTGCTGGATATCGTCCTCCCAGGTGGCACCACAACACCTAGTCCTCTATCTTCCGCATCCAGTCCGGCACAGCCACCTTCTTAAGGTTGTCTGTCCATCCAGCTGAGGGGCATCCCACACTAAGCTTGCCGATACGCGGTCTCCACTCCATCAAAAAAACTTCGATCATAACCCGCTCTAAAGCGCTCTGAACGACCTAAGAAGAAACTAGTACTTGATATAAAACCACCTTGAACATTCTTCTCATAATGTTTACAGTACCCTAGTAATCTTCTTTAATGTGTACAAATCAATCAAACCGTCCACAGTACATTTTCTCTTTAACAAAAACCTTCCCTAAAAATACAACCTTTTCTTATCCGGCTCAGCCCTAAATCAGTGGTGTTATTATCACCGTGATATCAACATAAAGGCGCCGTCAATGGGCCTTCCGATTGCGTAATAACGAAGATAAAGAAGCACCGCTTACAACAACCCCTGATAAGGAAATGGCTTGGCGATACGGAGTAAAAAAAGTTTTTAACAGAAAAAAAATAGAGACATAGACGCTATCAAAACAGCCACTATAAAGAAAATAATTTTACTGGTATAACTCTTCGCAAAAACGTCTTGATGAAAATATAGTTCAATTTTTCTTCGCTTTTTAACTAAACGAGCATTTCAGTAGAACAAAATATCAATCTGCCGAGCCTTTTTCTTGCTACGTTCAGATCGGCTTCCAGTCTAACTAGATGCACTGATTTTATTATCAGTATTTTACATGGGCCGACTGTCTATCTGACCTCTACAACCCGGTTACTGGAAACGATGCCAGATTTATATTAAAAAATTACTACAAAGTTAGTAATGATTTTACTGATTGACTTTTTTACTTTTTTGATAGCTTTGTGCGCCGCTTCGTACTCATAAAATGACGTAGTCACAAGATGCAACAATGGATTAGTATAACGCTATGTGACATCGAAAGTTCAGATCAATCCCGAGTGAATAGTGATGCCTGATTGCAACCGGGTTAAATTAATCGATTTACCATCGATTTATGTTTTAGGCGTTCGATATCGACTACTATGATCCATTTGACATACAAACACCTTCAGATTTATTATCGTCATTATCTACAGCCCGATTTCATCCACTGCTGGGCTTCTCTTTTCATGTGCCAATCCCCACGCTCCTGTGCCAGCTTCATCCAGATTTTTCCCACGATGACAACAAAAACCCCTTTTATAGAAGATTACCTGTGCTATAAGGGTGCGGGCCAGCTCCAATACTGTCCGTCCATGCTATTCTCTAAGGATACAGCCTTGCGGGCAGCGCTGTCGCAGCGCTGTCGCGGTGGGTTTGACAGTTGCGACAGCGCTGTCCGCAAGGCTGTATCCTTAGAGAATAGCTCCCCTGGTGATGATCGCTGAGCGAATTGACTGCCCCTTCATTAGGAAATGCTGTAGTAGACATGTATAGCCGGTTCACTTCATTTTGATTGACCTTAACATATATTAAAGAGACTTGTTTTATATTGTTTTTTTTTGTATTAATGGTTTTTATTAATTTTTAATTTAATTTCCATTGACTTAATTTTTAATTCTGTGACATCGACAATTTGTATCTTTTAATCTTCGTTTATTTTAATTGCATTGACATTTTATATTAATTTTAATTCTGCGACCTTTTTATTTGTATTAATTAATTTATTTTATGTGTAGGCATTGAAATTTGTAGTTCGCAAGTATAGCCAAAAATTGTAATTGCTGAAAATTATAATTTTGTAATCGTGACAGACACGATGCAAAGCTTCGCGCGATTCTCGCTAATGCAATTTCAAAGTCATTTTTATTCTTAAACATTCGACAGCTAACGCGGTTGCGATCGCACTACTGTGTCGGGTCCTATATCTGACCATCGGTAACTGTAAGTATACAACTATGATCACAATTTCGTTGCATGTAGGTGTGCATCGAGCCCAGGTTTAGTGATTGCGATGTTAAAGCGTACCGTATCTTCCGCTTTGTTTATCTAAGCTTCTACGTATGTATTTACTTATATAAACCTTCTGAACATATCCATAAGCTCCCGATCACTGGCGCACGCTATCTGACGTCATACTCCACTGATTCCATGACGTCACCAACGTAATTAGCTGCTGCTTTGAAGGACGCGTTACTGTATTATTATAGTGATAAAGAATCAGGCTGAATACATACATAGAATATTGTAGGAATTAATTATTGCTTAGTGGGTAACGGTAGACCGAAATAAACTTTAATTGGTCGTTATTAGGTGCCTTACTCGGGTGGTAAATTTTATGACTTACAAAATGAAGAAAACACCGACCGAGTGCGAACATAAATGGAACAGCAGATTTTTTTTCGCGATTGCAGCTTTGGTCCATAATGATGAGTAGAATCTGCCATTTCAGTTTGTCGCATGTTTTCAATTTCAATTCTGAACACATGGAAAAGGTAGGATAGTGCAGACTTAGATTAGTCCTTTTCGAGGAAATTTGAAACAAACAACCAAAATTGCGTCCAGCTAAGCAACCGGGAACAACTTGGGAGAGGCCTAAGTCTAGCATTAAACTGCTATAGGCTGAACTAAACCAAAATCGTCTCGTGGTTAAACGTTCCTAATACCAATTTTCTTTATTTTCAGGAAAAGGTGAATTGATGGTGTGACACAATTTGTGTTCTACACCAAACCTACGGATAAAGGTTCCGGCGAAATTCAGGTAACACCTATCTTATAAAAAAAATTAAAAAATACGTTAAAAAAATATGTATTTCCCGATCTAGCCTGGCGCTTTCGCCTTAACTTCTTGCCTTAAATATTTTCAACACAAAATATTATTAAGTATGTTATTTTACCCAAAAAATACATCATAATGTCTTGTATTTTTATTATTAAGACTACGAAAATCCATTTGCTTGTGAAAGATAATATTAAAAAGCTTCCATTATGAGTTTTGTAATATGAACCTTGACAATATTGGTTACTCAGTCGGCTACAAGAAAAAACAAATATTAGGTAAAGAGAGATTTTTCAGACTGTTTGTACGTGTATTTTTTATGAATAATCTTGAATTTTTTATTGTTTTTTGACATAAAAGGAATATGAATAGGAGATAAATTTAATTTAATTTATTTTAAGAGGTTTTCCAACAATGGATTACACTGATACAAACACATAATACATGTTTAAAGTAGACACCACATGGATAAAACAATGCATCATAGAAATAAACTAACTTAGTGATAAACGCTAATATTGAAAAATTGGTAATATGGATAAAAAGTTACATTTAAACGAAATCAAAGATATCATTACCGAGATACTTATAATAAACCTGACAGCAGCTGTAACATTCTCTAGCAAACTCAAAACTACTTCTGAAGGCCTAGTCTCTACTCCCATCAACGAAGATACGGGCCCGTCCGAAAGTACTTCGAAACTTTGGAATGAACCCAATTCTCGATTAATTAATTTTTTTGGATGGCCAAACACATCGGGTGTAAAATTCTAATCGAAAATTAATTAATCGAGAATCGGGTTCATTCCAAAGTTTCGAAGTAGGTACTTTTATGTAGTACCCTATATAGTGTCATTTATTCTTAGGTTGGGCCCCAAAATGGTGTTTTGTCCGTAGGTGATACGGCGTAGGAATCGCCCGTTACTTCGGCCGAAACTACGGATCTCGTGCTAACCGAGTTGACCTCCTAGTACAAACAAAGAACAATGTGTATTTTCAATTTTACCGTAAATAAATTGTAATGAATGATTTGGGAATTGAGATATGACATGACTTTTTATACCTAAGACAAAAAAGAACCAAAATATCGCGATCAGGATCTCAAAGTCAAAGTCAAAGTCAAATCATTTATTTCAAATAGGCACTTAAAAGGCACTTTTGAACGTCAAAATTAAAAATTAAAAAATAGAATTGATTCTAGTCGCCCATTCCAAAATGTAGTTTTCGTGTGGAGAAGAATGGGCAAGAAACTCCACCGTTACTCTTTTAAAATGTTTTACAAGTTTTTGTATACATTCATTATATAATTATATGTGAAGACGATGCACCTAAAATAAAATTTAATCTACCAAAAATGGTAAAAGAATTAAAAATACAACAGACTGGTAAATCAATTATGTGATAGATACATGGTGCTCACATATTTACAAAGATTGTAAAATTTTACTAGTATTTTAGTGTGTGAGTTACATTTGTCACAGAATGTAAAAAACAATGTATTTAAAAAAAATAATAAAATAAATAAAAAAATGTGTATGTATAAATTAAATTAGCAACCAGTTTGATGTTGTCTAGACTCTAGATTGTACTATGGAGCAGGACCAGCATGTTTCCAAACATTGTTATCTTGGATATAATCCTCCAATTTGTAATATCCTTGTTTACAAAGTGTAAATATGAGTTTTAAATTTTCTTTCATTTAATTGTAAAATATCAAAAGGTATTTTGTTGTAGCATTTAACACAGTACCCCATAAAAGATGTTTGCACTTTAGATAATCTGAAAAAAGGTTGATCTAATATATCTTTATTTCTAGTATTAAAATTATGTCTATCACTTATTTTATTAAAAAGATGTTGATTTTTTCTTACATACATAATATTTTCATAAATGTATTGGCAAGGTACCGTCATAATATTAACCTTTTTAAATAGTTCCCTAAGAGATTCACGGCGACGTAGATTGTAAATGGCTCTGACAGCTCTCTTTTGCAAAATAAAAATGGATTCAATATCAGCAGCCCGACCCTACAGTAAAATGCCATATGACATAATACTGTGGAAGTAACTAAAATAGACCAAACACGCGGTTTCTACATCTGTTAACTGTCTTATCTTTCTAACAGCATAAGCGGCCGAGCTTAGCCGCCCCGCAATAGATGTTATATGAGGCCCTTATTGTAATTTCTCGTCTAGCGTGATTCCTAGGAAAACTGTCTGATCAATAAACTCTAGTTTTTGGCCATTCAATATGATGTCGCATTCGCTGCTTCTAACATTAGGCAATTTAAATCTAATGCATTTGGTTTTTTTTTCATTAAGTACTAAATTATTTACCGTAAACCAATCTTGGACCTGAAGAATAGAGTTATTCACGTCGTCAAGATTTTGTGACCGTCGGTCTATTTTAAAGATCAATGATGTATCATCTGCAAATAACACCATCTTTGGTTGATTTTGAAGTAATTGGGGTAAATCGTTAATATAAACTAAAAAGAGGAATGGACCCAATATCGAACCTTGAGGAACGCCCATTGTCATTTCAGACCCTAATGAGTTTATGCCGTTTACTTGAACTCTAACCTTTCTATCTTTCAGGTATGATCTTAGCAAATCAAGTGCTGTTTTTCTAATCCCATAGTGCTCCAGTTTCATCAGAAGTGTCTCATGGTTTACGCAATCGAACGCCTTAGAGAGGTCGCAAAAGATTCCAATGGCATCTTGTGCTTCTTCCCAGGCGTTAAAAATGTTCTTTATTAGGGTAACACCGGCGTCAGTAGTACAACGCCCTTTGGTGAAACCGTACTGGTGTTCATGAAAGATGGAATTTTTATTAAAGTGACGTAACATTTGATTGAGCATAAGCTTTTCAAACACCTTACTGAGAACTGGCAGAATCGACACAGGCCTATAATTGTTGGGTTCTTTACTGTCACCGGATTTGAATAATGGAACTACTTTACTATGTTTCAAAAGATCCGGAAAAACTCCTTGATCAACACTGGTGTTAAATATGAAAGCTAAATAAGGCGCAATGGTTTCGATGAGAGATCTACATACTTTTACAGACATTCCCCAGAGATCTTCTGTTGATTTAATTTTAAGATCTTTATAAGCTTTTATAACAGCCTGGGGGTTTGTATGCTGAAACTTAAACTCCAAAGGGCATGGCTTTACATTCTTTTTAAGCAAGGCAGCAGAAAGTGTGGGGGATGAATTTAAAGCTTCAGTAGTTTTTAAGGGAATATTCGCAAAAAAAATTTCAAATTCCTGAGCTATTTCTACATCTGAGTTAATGGGGCCATGTGCAGTCTCTAAATTAAATTCAGTATTACGCTGTTTTTTCCTACCTGTTTCATTATTTATTATTTGCCAGGTAGTCTTTATTTTATCATCGGCTGATTTTATTTTATTGCTAATATAAAGAGATTTAGCTATTTGGCACACACTTTTAAAAGTTTTTGAATATTTTGCAACATACTGATGAAAGTTTTCATTTTTCAAATGTTGCTTTAAGCCATAAAGTTCAAAAAGTTTTTCCCTGCTTTTACGAATACCTGGAGTCGCCCAGTCACTAAATAAAAACTTTGTGTAAATGCTTTTAGTTTTTAGTGGAAAAGTGTTATTAAACTGGGCATTTAACAGTGAAAAGAACTCGGCATAGAACTCATTTGGGTCACCTATATTATTAAAATTCTGATCACATAATTTACTGGCCAAATAATTATTGAATTTTTCTAAATTTTTACATGTAATTGTCCTAAACCTTATTTGAATTTTTTGTAACGGCATGTAAGAGCTAAATGTAATTGTCTGTCCACTGTGATCAGACGGCAACTTATTTACAATTTGTTTGTAAATAAGCAATTTTTTTTTGTAATCACAATTACAAAAAATATTATCTATACAAGTGGCAGAGGAAGCTGTCACTCGGGTTGGTTCAATAAAAACATTTGACAAATCAAATGACCTAAAAAGGCTTAACAATCTGACAGTATTCAAGTTATTTTCCAATAAATTAATATTAAAATCTCCACATACGATTATTGATTTACTACTAGTACTAAGTTTCTTTAACACATCTTCCATTACAGAATCAAATACAGATAGATTCTGGTAACTGGGAGGTCTGTATATGCATACTATAACATGCTTATCAAGCTCAACACAGGACAATTCAATGGTGTGTTCAACAGACAGCCCGACGATGTCTTTTCGTTCTTTCGATTTAATAGAATTTTTAAGTAATATTAATGACCCGCCATGTATCATACGTTTTCGGCTGAAATGGCTAACTACACAATAATTTTCATAATTAATTGACATTACTTGATGATCTTTCAGCCAATGCTCTGTTAAACAAATTACATCAAACTTGGTGTTTTCCAAAAACAATTCTATTTCCAATAATTTGGAAGCGCAACCTTGGATATTTTGATGAAATAATTTTAAATTTTGTTGCACTCCCTTTGGTTTTTTAGTGTTATTAAATATATTGCCAGAAGATACCTTTTTATTATTCTGTAATAATAATTGGTTATTTAAAGTGGTAACTTCTGTTGTCTCACTGACTAGTTTAAATAATTATCCGGAGTGACCTCCACAACTACAACTGGAGAGTCTAGATTGCCCGTATAAGTTCCAGCAGGAGGAGAGAGCCCTATCTGACTGGTAGTGGTCTCCAAGGATGTTGGTGTTATAGGTGGATCCTCCTTCGTACAACATGACAATTCATAATTAATCACTATGTTTTTAGTATAACTAGGCAACACAGACTCGTCACTAATCCTAGAATTTGTTATATTAGCTATAACCTCGTTAATATTATATGCTATCAATGCTCTCATCAATCATATAAATTTAGGCTCATATATACAAAAAATATATATTAAAAAAAATATATTATCACGTATCTACTTCTGCGATACAAATATTTTCACTTATTAATCGATTCGCACGAATTTACTCGCCCGAATCGTTTTTTTTTTTTAAATATTTTTTTCCTATAGTTGACTCGCACGAAGTTAAATCATTTGTGGGCGAATTGAAACCTCAGAATATGTATTATGAATGGAATTTTATCCAATGAAGTTAAGAAAAACGGACACGTTTTATAATTTTTAACTCTTATCACTTCTGTACGCTAGTGTCCTTTTTCTATACTGCGATTCGCCCGTTTTGGGCGATTGATTCTTGCGAATCGACTAATAAGCCAATATTTTGCGTTGCCCTACGAGGGTTTATGTTTAAATCTTAAATTCAGGGTGGGGACATCGACGTGCAACCTGTTACCATGGATTCAGTACCAGCCTATCGATTCTGTAAAAATCTCACCGTGATAACATAAGTGAAGTGAGCGTGAAGTGAACTATCAATAGTATCAATGGAGGCAATCCCCAGCATCAGGTGGAATGACAGCTCACTTCACCTTAGTTTTCACGGTGAGATTTTTACAGAATAGCACTGCTGATTCGGAACCCTTATGCATTGAAAGTTTTCGCCAGTTATTAAAAAAAATCAGTCAAGTGCGAGTTGGACTCGCGCACCAAGGATTCCGTAGAAATTTGTAGGTATGTAAATATTTTATCACGGGAATCGTATCTCAAATATTTTTCCCGTTTTTTCCAATTATGTTCTAAATTTCCAAATCTCAAAATCTCAAATCGTTTATTGGAATTCATCTTCTATACTTATAATAAATCTGTAGAGAGGTCAATTCTGTACATGAAATATATTTCCAAAATAACTATCAGCGGGTGATTAGTGATCGTTACTGACGCCAAAAATGCAATCAGTAAAATTTTTGTCTGTCTGTCTGTCTGTCTGTATGTTCGTTATAGAAACAAAAACCACTCGACGGATTTCAACGAAACTTGGTACAATTGTTCTTCATACTCCTGGGCAGGTTATAGTATACTTTTCATCACGCTACGATCAATAGGAGCAGAGCAGTGAAGGGAAATGTTGGGAAAACAGGATTTCTTTTTAGGTGAAGTAGTAGTAGGTTAGTAGTAGTTAGTTAGTAGTAGGTAAGTTTTGGTTAATTTATGTTCAGTTTTTTTTAATATTAAGTAGGTAAAAGCGTAGGTACTTTTATTAATTATAGGTATAGGTATTATTAATTATAGTAGTTATAGGTATTTAGTTTTAAGTGAAGTAGGTTTTATTATATATTATTTTATATACAAAGTGTTAATGAAATAACCCAAAACCTCGGACACCCCAACCGATTTTTATATCAATAAATTGATATGACATATAATTATTTATTTTCAAAAATTATAGTAAAAGATATTTGTAAATGTTGTTGTCGCGCTACTTCTTACAGATTCGTAGCTCTATCGCCGCCGGCGCGCTTCCCGGCCTTGGCGCCAGCTCTAGCACCCCCTCTCCTCACCCTCGCCCGCGCTGTTTGTTTTCATTGCGTTGGACAGTAGCGTACAGCCTCGTTAAAAAATATTAGACACGGCATGACAAATCATTATTTTTTGGAAAAAAATAACCCATATTAAAAATTATTGTATTCGATTTCGCTGCCGATTCTAAACAAACTAGTTTCAGGTTTTGGGTTATTTCATTAACACATTGTATTAGACGTAGTTATATATTTTTAGTTATTCAAGCCCCAAGCGGGCGTCGGCGTCCGCCCGCTATTGTCTTGAAAAACGTGTTGAATGAGAAATACGCGTTCTCAAGAATCGGCAGAAAAAAGAGCACATCGGTTAAACTCTATGAGAGTTAGTGCCTCAATTTCCGGAAGTCATTATTCCACGCGGACGAAGTCACTGGCAAAAGCTAGTAATAAATAAAAATAGAAACAATTAAGGACCGGGCACAGCAAATTTTAAATGAGAGAGGAAGAGGGCTTTATTAATTTTCCTTGTTATTAAGCTAGAATAATTTTACATTCCCTCCAAAATCAGTCCCTAATAAATATAATTACAATATGAATGTCTTTGAAAGTATTGAAAATGGGAAATCAAAATTTTATTTTTTAATATATTGAATTTTAACCATATTTGTAAGTTCCGTTCCGTTTTTTTCTTTTGAGTTACGGAACTCTAAAAATGACGTAAATAATATTCATCTACTTATACCTACATTGATTTAGAGACAAATCTATCTAGGTACTTATATAATAATAACACGTATAAAAATGTAAGCAGTTAGGTAATGCACAGCTACGTTCACCAAAATAATTAGGTAACATTACTGAAGTTCATAAACTATTAAAGCACTGATTATTGCTGTAACGAAAAGATAAACTGGATTGAGGGACAAACTTAACTTTGCCGTGAGTAAACTATTGTCCCTATATATCGATACAGGTCGCGGTTAGTTCACCAACTGCAAAAATTAGTTTGTAATCACCAAAACAATTTTTTTTTGTAACTATTAATTGATGGTTTACGGATTTTTTCCTTTACTTGAGCTACATGACTCTGCATGATTCTAGTTTAACGGGAAGTACACGAAGTTTCGATTTCGGAACATAATTATAATATATGTCCGTATCTTTTCATTGCGTTGACTTATAAGTTTGGTTTTGTCACTGCTTTAAGGGATTGCAGCCCTGAGTATTTTATATAAATTTTAACTTGTTAACATCATGCGTTCCTGAGAAATAGGGTCTTGACTGACGGGCAGGCGGACAACGAAGTGTCTTTTAATAAGGGTTCCGCTTTTTTTTTGAGGCACGGAACCCTAAAAATAGCTGTTCTGATCGCATAAGTAATGAATTGATGTCCCTGCCTATAAATACATTAAATAAACTGTTATTTTTTATAATATATAACATTCTTGACAGCAACATTTTATTGTAACTTTTATGCTTAGCTTTAGAAACAAACATAGTTTTGACTTTCATTAGAACACTTCAAATTCTAAACACAATGTACTTCTACATACATCAAACCACAGAGTGGTACTAAGTACAGAAGACACACACTGCCAAGAAATGTCGGGCGGTGAGCCAGGCATCTCGAAATCGCTGAGTTTCGGGCGTGCCCACGAGGCGATAAGCTGTCAAAATGAGTAAAATTCAAAGTACACACATCAAAAGTGTCTAGGGATCAACATATATTTTTGCAATAACTTTTCTCCTGATTGATATTAATTAAAATTTTCTTTAAGGATTCATCAAATAAAGTGTTTTCGTTTGTCACAGTAACGATAAACCAAGTCACCTTTGCATTAATAAAGAAATTTGCCATTTTCCTAATAAAGGGATTTTTGACATTTGAACCACTAACACAAAAGTTCGAAAAAAAGACTGAAATAACAGTTTTCTCTAAAATTTTATTGGGTAACTTAAACAGTTAATAATCCGTGTTTCTACCGCGAACACTAACAACACAAGAACATCGGTTTGGCATACTCAAAATGAGTTCATCCAAATCACGCTGTGGAATGGCCGCCCATGTTCGTTGCAACAACAAAAAAAGGTCTTCTTGCGACTGGATACCCTCCATATTCGGCAGAGCTCTTCTCTGTAGCATGCATGCTCAATCGGGTTCAAGTCTGGCGACTGAGCAGGCCAGGGCAGGACATTGATGTTAGCTGCGGCGAGAGTCTGTCTTACAACTCTTGCGGTGTGCGGTCGTGCATTATCATGCATTAACTGAAATAAGGGACCGATTTGCACTTGTAGAGGAACGAGGACGTCTGATAAAATCGTCTCAGCATAAATTTGAGCGTTGAGGTTGCCTCTGATCCAAATCAACTCAGTTCTTCCGCCGATCCAAATACCCGCCCATACCATGATGGTTCCACCACTATAAGGATGGACTTCCTGGCAGGATTTTAATCGCTGTTGGCGTCCAGGGGTTCTCCAGTGTCGTATACGTCTTGTATCCGGTCTCATACCAAAACGAGACTCATCAGAAAAGCACACGAAACGCCATTGTTCTTCTGCCCAATTTCTGTGTTCAAGAGCCCATTGATATCGAATCCTACGATTGTGCATTGCTATAGGTGGTACCCGTAGCGGTCTTCGGGAATGAAGGTTCACTTCATGCAAGCGGTTTCTGACTGTTTGGTCGCTAATTAAGTTCCCTGAAGAGTGATGAAGCCTCACGGCTAACATCATGGCGGTTATTGTTGGAGCTCTTCGAGTTAAGATTTGAATGTATCGGTCTTGTCTCCGTGTGGTGCAGCGATACCGTCCTCCATGGCGCTCAGCCACGGTACCAGTGCTTCGGTAACGTGTCCAAAGTCGACTGATAACACTCTGACTTGTATTCAGAGCTAAAGCCACAGTACGTTGCCGGGAACCAGCTTCTATCATTCCCACGGCTCTGAGCATTTCTTCCCTGCTTAAATGACGTCGCCGCTCCATAATAACGTTGGTTTTAATCAGTAGTAGGGAAACAGTAGCACTAATAATGTCTTCAATGCGTTGTATGTTTTTATAGGGAAAATATTGACAGCTGATTTTCATCTTTTACTCGAATTTGATTCACAGTTCCTGATTCAAATTATGAAATGCACCAAAAAGGATCCATATAAATTTATAAAATCATAAATTTATTACAAAGCCACATCTCAATCTCAAGAAATCCGCATAAAAATGCTTGATCCCTAGACACTTTTGATGTGTGTATTTTTATAAGAATACCTACGGGTTTCTGAGACGGAGTGTATTTTTGAGTTTAAGTGGAAATTATGACCTTTTGTTTATTGAGAAAATATGAGAAGAAAATAAAAGACAATTGTTTATTCTGGAGAAATAAATAGTACTTTACAATTTTACGTGTTTAAAACTAAACGCTCAGAATTCGAAAAAATAAATTAAAAACAAAAGATTTAAAATTATAAAGTTTAGGTAAAATTGTCAGATCGTCTTATTTTCTGCTGCTACGACCATAATATGATTACAGATCAGAAGAGCATATGTCGTAATTTTAAAAAGATTCACAGTCGGATTTAGTCTCAATCTGTCAAAAATACCTCTAAAATCCGTATATTTTTTATAAATTTTTGACATTGATTTTCGCCGTGATGAGATTTCGACTAGATTTTGAACGTTTTTATTTATTTTTAGTTTTATAATTTCTATTATTATTTTTTTTATTTTTGCCTTCATATTAAGTTTGATTTACCTAGGTGCCTTTAATCGGCCGCCTATCAGTGTGGTTGGCAAGCCTGTTATATAAATATAGATAGGAGATATTGTGAAATAAATACGATGCAGCTGCAATTTACATGTTTACTTCATGTCGATATGAAAATGTTTGTTAAATAATAGTGCTAGTTTATCAATTCCAAATACTCACTAATGAAGTTGCTCCAATTTTCGTATCAAAATATGTCTAAGCGAATCGAATCTATACATAATCAATGATTATAAACAAAATTTGCTTTATAAGTTAAGTAACGTAACGAATTATAATGTGGTTTTCACAATTATTTAGACAATTTATTCCAAAAGGGTTTTGTGCTAACACATTCATATGAAACTTACTTAAAATATAGAAACTCGATGTTTTTCAAGTTGTAAAAACCGTCGAAGCAGGGGCGGGTCACTAGTAGATATCAAAGAAATATCTGTGAGATTTTGAATCGTGGGTAGATTAGGCAAAGAAAAAAGTCTGTCTCAGTTGCAGGTATCCCCTACTTTTAATCTAGTGCTTAGTTAATGGCTTAAGTTCTATATTTTACCGGGACTAAATATCGTCTGTTGAAACCTGAAGGCCAATTAAATACGTTCAAAATCTAGTCGCAATCTGACCTCAGCGTCAATCAATGTCAAAAACTTGTTAAAGATGAATGGAAATAAGAGGTATTTTTGACAGATCGAGACTGAGATCAGACTGTGAAAGTACTTAAAATTACGGGAATTGCCCCCCTGTCTCTCCCTCAATCCCCGAATCCGATTACCCCTCAATATTCTCCTTTGCTATAAATTTAAGTCATCATCATCATAATCATTATTTATTGCATTCATGTAGTTTACAAGTTGTTACGAGTTTAGAGGTTTCATACATGAACCCTGCTAGGGCACAGCAATATATAAATAGTTTAAAGTGCTACGGTGTCATAATATTAAAACAAACCCAGTCCAGTAAGCACAGTCTTAAACAAAAATACAAAAATACCAATTTTAACATGTCCATAATTTGCTATTTAAGTAGTTAACTGTCATGATATAATATAGGATAGGGTAAGAACAATTAATTGGCCATCATTTTCATTCATAAATTAAAATAAGTTAAAAACATAGCGATAACAATAATAATCATAAAATATCATAACATAGATAGATAGATAGTGAGTCAAAATTGTAGGTGCTGGGTGTATTGTGTACAAGTAAGGATTTCAATGTCAAAATTTACTTATCCGTCAAAAAATTCCTTTAGATTGTAATACGATTTAAATATTAGGTATTTTTGGAGACTGTTTTTAAATTTATTTTCGTACTCTATGTCCTTAATTAGATTTGGAAGCTTATCATATATTTTCACGCACATAGCTAATGGTCCTAAATGGAACATAGTTAATTTTGAGCTTGGTAAGTCAAAGTGAAAGAAATGACCTTGTGAAGGCCGCAGGAATCCGCTGGATGCGGGAAGCACAGAACGCTATGTCAAGCAGTGGACGTCTTTCGATTGAAATGATGATAAGTCAAAGCATTATTGATCACCATTCACTGAAGCCTGTATCTATCCACTGCTGAGCTTACAAACACTTTTCATAGTAAATGTTGTACAATAAAATTCTGGTCGATTTTTAGCAATAGAACTGTATTTACAGAATAGGTTTTTTTAATACAAGAGCACAAAATGTTGATGGCGCACAGAGACAATGTCCTAACACAGTGTTGCCAGTATATGAAAACTAGTAACTACTAAAATTAAAAATGTTGCTAATGCAATAAAACTTGTATATTTGGATTATTCTCAAACATTAGTTCTTCTTCTTCTTCGTATCTTCGTATTTTGGGGCATAGACGGCAGGATAGAGCTGGAGTATAGTTTGTGACACAGCTCGACATCGACACCCAGCTGCCCTTCCGACGAGGTTCACACTTGGGTTCGGAGACGGTTTTCTTAGTTTATAATATGATATCCTCATAATTATCATCTTCTCAACTATGTTTGGGTCGGTTTCCAGTCTAACTGGATACCTACAGCTGAATACTCCAGTATTTTACAAGTAGCGACTGTTTATCTGACTTGCACAACTGAGTTATTGGATAAAACCCCCTTGGCAAGATTACTTGTCAGACTTTCAGGCTTCTAACTACGGGTAGTCAAACCGCCTCTCACTTTTCCCAGTCCTAAAATAAGGGCTTATTTAAATAATCCCAAAGTTTCTTCATCTTGAGGTTTTTTGAAATACCGGTCAAGATTAACTTTGCTAAAAATAATTAGTCTTCCTCTTGACTAGCTGGTACGGGTTTACGACCTGTGATGTCCAAACTTCGATTTACAGAACGGATAAACAAAATAATTGGATTTTTCTGTCTCAATTATGGATTGGAATTGGAATTCCGCCCCCCGTCCCACGGGATGTTATGTAGATATGGATTTATGCGTGTGTGGCAGTGGCTCGTGGCTAAATATTAACAACGTTACGGGGCGATTGTTCGTGGGTGGATGATCAACCATGAGAAATGTTATTCGTGCCGTTAGAAGATTCATCATTTCTTTGGTCTCACTCTCTCCCTCTATCTCTATCCACCAAACCCATTTATGACTCTTTTACCCATTAAGTTCTTTTAATCTCTTTTATAATCCGGCGGTCAAGCAAATATTTAAATGGCCAAATGAGGAAAGAGCCATAGTTTTGAACTAAACAACCGAAACAGCAAAATTCGCACCTATCTCCAGCATTGCATTACCACATTATACCCACACTACCGCTTAATGTACACAAACCACTTTAACTAGAACAATTCCTATAGTAATTTGTACTACGGCCAACTATTCAAAACCGTACGCCAAATTAACTCCACCATTCCTAACACCTACAACTTTACAACCTGAATTACACCTTACGTCTTACAAAAGAGAGTCCAAAATTGATTTTGTTTGATATACCATCAAAATGTCACCACCTTTGTGATTGACGGGTATTAGAAACTGTCCGTAGGCTGTCAGCAATAAGTGTCAAAATGCTATGGCATGTTGGACATTGTACCGTACGTTATTTGGGTGAGAACAATCTGTGAGGTAATTAATTGTGTCTAATCCCTTTCTGTGCGTTAATTTGTAGACTAAAATTCGTCATTTACTATATTATATCTTTCTCGTTATAATCTCGATCTTTTAACTTATGTATTATGTGACATAAATGAGTTGTGATTAACTTGTTTAAGTATAATTATTTATCTTTATAGAAATATTGTAAATCATTTTCAATGAGTTCTTTCGGGGATATAAAACCTTTATAGTACCTATTTCTGTCAGAGATTACAAATACAGAGCGGGCCAAAAATAATGTCATAATGTGAATGTACCGTAATTTTTGCTAATGTCATTGTGATTTGACATAAATATGTTGTAGGCAGATAGAGAATTTGAAACAGCTCATGTCACGATGGAGATTTTAAAACACAAACGGTGTCGTGTGATCTAACGTTTGGCGATTTGATCTGGTCGGCCAGACCACCACACTTCTTTCGGGCTTTTTAAAATCTTGCATTTACCACAACAAACCACAAACCTTGCAAGTCTTGAAAGCCATTATTGAAGTTATCACCAATTTGGAGGATGGTTTGCGAGCTTCGATTCCAAATACTGTAAAACGAGCACAAATGTGCATATCTCAAGAGGTGGTCGCTTAGCCGATATATTTTTTTCGACTTAATGTAATTTTTTTTTCCAGCCTTATGGCACTCACATTATGCCATTAGTTTTGCCCCACCTTGTACATTGCTCACATTCAATATTTAAATATTTTTTACCTGTTACCAGAGCTTATTAGGTACTAAAGCAACGTCATCATCATCTGACTGTTTTTCCCAACTATGTTGGGGTCAGCTTCCAGTCTAACTGGATGCTGTATACTATCCGTAACGACTGTTAAAGATCCACGAATGCCAGACGGGACCAATGGTTTAACATTTTTTATTTTTTTGTCTCGGTATGTATAGATGGTCACCCATCCACAGAACAATCGCGGCAAACGTAGCTTAACCTCGATCGATCGACCTGTGCGGCTGTTATTATTTAGCCACTAAAGCAACAGATTCGTACTAATTAAGCGAGACATTAAATACTCATAATTAAAACCTTAAATAAAGACAACTGCCGACTGACCTCCGGAACTCTTTGCTCTACGTAATTTAATTCTAGTTAATTCTTCCAAGTATGATTATAACTCACTGCAATTATTATTACAGGCACTTAATTGATTCTCTAATGACGGTTCAGTAACGACTGGCTTGAATTAAGGCGTTGCCCAAACGTAGGACACCGTGAAACGGTGAAAAGGCGTACTACCTAACTGAGCGACAAAAAACTGAGCGTACATATTAAAAGCCAGAAAAAAATTGAGCGCATTGTCAAATGTTGAAAGAAAAGACGTATTGGAAAATGTTTTATAAAAATAAAATAGTATGATGATAAAACAATCATAAAACAGAGCTGATTTTTTTTTTGTCGTGTGCCACGATAAAAAAATTGAGGTTTAAGTATGTGTCATCTCAAAATTTTGAACGTTAACTATCATATTTTATTTATGTAATGATAAGAAAGGTAATTTAATCATCTAAAGAAATACCTGATTATTATTCTACTGAGGTCGCTTTCCACCAAACTTTTAAACACAGAATAAGTCTTATACTGAGAATATAAATAAGTTGAATTTTTGTCAGTTTTTTCATATTAGAACTGTCAGATGTCAATTTTATTCCATGGATAAAAGTTATCTGAGTTTGGTAAAATCAGGCCTAAACCGTGTATTTATTTTTAATTTAATTTAACTGCAAAATTACATTTACTTCTTACCGCACCGTAGCCTCATCATCACGGAAATTGATTTCAAGATTGAACAAATTTTCGGGTTTGCCTGAATAAAACCGAAAACGATAGAGCCTCACCATGCAAATACACTTCCGGAAGGTCTATTTATTTTTTTGCATTTACTTTGGCTGAAATTCATTACAACTCAAAGAAAATTTCACAGAAGAATTGACTTTTCCCATCACGAAAATCGATTGATACACTGT
Source organism: Globia sparganii (assembly GCA_949316385.1). Taxonomy (NCBI): domain Eukaryota; kingdom Metazoa; phylum Arthropoda; class Insecta; order Lepidoptera; family Noctuidae; genus Globia; species Globia sparganii. Next base: position 7,845,439 of record OX438675.1, on the reverse strand, counting down.
GCACTTGCATCATAACACTTCCATCCACAGTTCCAAAAGCGAGTCAAAATTCCATTACCCCTCTCAAATGGATGTCCACCTACATAGACGGCAGGTTTTATTAAAACAACTGTCTTTTTTTTTCATCCCGTAGCGTCCGTAGCGTCGCACCGACGAAATTGCTTGCAGTAGCCTTATTTTATTTGTAATGGAGCTATTTCTATGCAAAATATAAGCATCGTTGAGCAATAACTTGCAGTCTAAGATATAAATCATTAGATTCGGCCAACCGCATGTAAAGATACTTTAGTCGTGTATCAGCCTATCGATTCTGTCAAAATCTCACCGTGAAAACTTAGGTGAAGTGAGCTGTCACTCCACCTGATGTTAGGGATTGCCCCTATTGATAGCTCACTTCACGCTCACCTCACTTAAGTTATCACGGTAAGATTTTTACAGAATCGACCGGTTGTTTCATTTTGACAGCTCTGATACACAATGACGCTATCAGTTGACTTGATTGTCATGGCAATAAGAGTTTTTTTTCTGTCTTTTGTTTCTGTGTGGATATTGTGCGCCTTAACCTGGGTTAAACTAATTTATTTTCTTTCTTACTTTTTATTTAAAAATGTTTCAGCTCACTCTTATAAGTAAGACACTTTTGGCGTAACTAAGTGCTTACGGTGAGGGCAAATCTAGCGAGTTAAATCGTTGCTGCATTCGATGGTATTGTAATATCGCGTGATTCGTCTCATAGAGTACAGACGGTTATTTCAAATAACCGTTAACGGTATGCAATATTCTTGGTTCAATTCATATTGCTGGATTGATCGAATTGCTTTCAGAATGTTACGGTGTGTGATTAATTAGAAGACATAATATGTATATTTGGAATCCAATAATAACAATGGATTTTGTGTTTCGTCTTGCGATAAAATAAATAGGGTGTCTGATGAAATAAAGAACGATTAACTGAAACTTAATTTATTTTGTAAATAGAAAATTACAACGAAACGTGTCTACTACAGGATCAATTGTAATGGTCTTAAAAGGCACAAAGTGCAAGAAAATAGCGGATTTATAAAGTAAATGAATAAATAACTTTAATTAGCAAATATTACAGAAAAAATAGTACAATCTTTTTTATCGACGATAACAGACGACATAAAAAATGGCGGCTAAAAAGAACACAACTATTTGTTTTTTTTTTTTCAAAAAAGTATATAACAACGGGACATTACACAGACTAGGAACGAGGCATAGACAAGTGCTGATTTTCTTGTCAAACGTTTAGACATTCATCTATCCTTCCATCAGCGTCAATTATAATAATATTTAATTTACATTAGCATTTTCATAATATTTGAACTTCAAAATCTCAAATTCCTAAAATGTTTCGATCATCAAAAAAAAAACTATGTATATATTTGGTATCTACCGCAATGTATTCTCGTCTCGTATCGGCCCCAGCAGTATTTACTGTTCGTGCTATTTGCTGTACTGTGGTAAAAAAATAAATAGCCAGTTGGCAAAGTAATAGCTGGTAGGACCGACTCCCCATGGTTTACACGACATAGTAATTTAAGTATCCATTCGTTGCAGCCATTTTAATGCACCCCAAATATTAATGACATTAAAACAATAATTCAAACTCAAACTCAAAAAAATATTTCAAAAAGACCAATAATTACAGGCACTTTTGAACTGTTAAGGTGTCAATCAGTCAGAAAGATGAAGCTAGTTGCCCCATACCAAAGCGTAGTAGGTACTCTATGGAGAAGAACGGGCAAGGAACTCCATGTTTAGCCTTTTAAATCGAAAATATTGTTACAAAAACAACCGCCCGCCCCGCCAACTGCCCCGTTGGTCTCGTGGTCGCAAGCGCGACTGCTGAGCGTGGGGTCCTGGGTTCGATTCCCGGGTCGGGCAAAAGTGTTGTTGAGTTTTTTCCATTAGGGAATTCTTTGTAACAGCCCGGAGTTTGAAAGTGGCGGTGTGATACTCCCGTGCCTCGGAAAGCACGTTAAGCCGTTGGTCCTGCGTCTGATCTCTCTCCGGCCGTGTCGGATTGCCGTCCCATCGGACTATGAGAGTGAGGGAAGAGGTAGTGCGCCTGTGTCTGCGCGCACACTTGTGTACTATAATATCTCCTGCCTGGCTAATCTCCGTTGAGATTGGCCACCATGACTGAAATTGGTCGGGGAGGCTATTATTATTATTGTTACAAAATATTGGTAAAATCATTCATGTTGAAATTATACACGTGAGAACGATGTCGAAAGACTAATTAAACATCAGACTATGCACAAACAAGAACCTTTTAAGGAGTCCAATTCACAACATTTTGAAAGTCACATTGAGACACCTGGTTTGAACTCAGAAGTCCCCGACGTAACCTCACTTTACAGAGTTCACTGTCTCGTATCGTCACTCGCATGACTAAAAGTCCTATCTCATTTTTTAGCAACTATTTTGTAACGCCACGTCATGTGATCAGCCTACGCCACGCCAAGCTAAGCCAACGCCAAGGCAACACCAAGCCAACGCCAAGCCAACGCCAAGCCAATGCCTCTTTATGACAATTGGAGCTAAAATTGTCAGCCAAACCAGCCAGTGACCGTTAGTGACGTCACATCCGACCGTCGAATGGTTTATGGACTCTGATCGTCCATTTTTGCGACATATTGTGCTGCCGTACATGAGATAAGTCGAAACTCTGTCCAACTGTGTAAAAATACATCATTACCAATAAATAATTGTGATTATTCGTCAAGTACAAAGTGTATTACTCCTTTCCCGTTTCACTCAGAAGTGGGATATGAAGCGTAATCGCCCTACTGCATCTGTTGGTTGTGGAATACGTCCACCTGGCAGGAGTGAAGAAGAGCAAAACCATAATATTAGTGAAGATGAAGAATTCCCGCCGCCACCTGCTAGAAAACTACTCAAAACCATACTGGAAAACGAAGTGGGTAGGGCGATACACGAACTCAACGACGATATTTTACCGCTCAACCATTTCAAAGGCCATCGTGCGGCGTCCCTTATCCCGGAATTTGACCCCGAGGGAGAAGATTGCACTGTGTCGGTATGGTTGAAGAAAATTGACCAATTGGGAGACATACATGGCTGGAGCGACAAAGTAAAATCATTTCACCTTCAAGATAAACTCCGTGGTCAAGCACGTAAGTGGTACAACAGACTCGATGAATATAATTATTCCTGGGACGAATGGAAATGCATGCTAGCAAGAGCATTTCCTAAACATCGTGACTTCAGTGCTTTGCTAGACGAAATGATGAACCGGAAGAAGCTCCCTAGTGAAACAATGACTAAATATTACCAGGATAAAATCGCCATGTGCTTTCGTTGTAACCTGTCTGACACCGCTACCGTTTCCTGTATAATCAGAGGATTACCGCTTTCATTACAACCAAACGCACGGGCTTTCCAATGCCAGCGCCCAGATGAGCTGTACGAGGCCTTCCTCTGTGCCCTCGACGATTATCGCTCACCGTCATTCGAAGCACGTGACAAGCCGAACAAGGACACTAGACAACTGCCGAACCCGGATAAGAAAGTGAACCCTGAGACCGACCCCTGTCCGCGTTGTAAGAAGACTGGTCACATCCTACGGAATTGCTCATTACCTGATCAACGCATTTGTTTCAAGTGTGGTATGCAAGGTCATATTGCCACCCGCTGCCCTGGCTCTTCAACTACATATGGCAAGAAGACTGCTGAATCGAACAGCAGCGTCAAGGAAATTAAGCTAGTGCAAAATTACAATGAGGTTTACAAGAAGGTCGTGAGGGTAAACGGGATATTTTTGAAATCCTACATTGACACAGGAAGCCAGGTAAATGTTATAAATGCACATATTGTCGGACTCTTGGAGCTCAAAGTTACAGCTACGAGCACCGTCCTAAAGGGTTTTTCTGGTGGTTTACTTACAAGCCGTGGAGAAGTAGAATTCGACCTAGAAATTGATGACATTCACGTGAAATGCACTGCGCATGTAACAGAGACTGACATGCAGGACATTCATTTACTTATTGGTCAGCCGGTTATCAATGCTGATCGTGTATCACTTGTGGTGACTAATAAGACTGCTACGTTAAGATTGGATTCTGACCCTTTTGCTGAACTTCAGGCGGTCGAAGATATTCAGAAATTCAAGATAGTAACATCAAGCAAAGAATCTTTGCCACCCGGTGGCTCCATCATCAAAGTCCGGGTACTGGGTAATGCCGAAAAAGATGATGTCTGCACAGCGCCGCGTCACTATGAACTGAATGGAGTTTCCTACTCGTTACCAGCCACGTTACTCCGAGGTGGTGAAGGCTTCATGAAGGTTATCAACACCGGCACCAGGGACATCGAGTGGGAAGCCGGTCAGATCCTCGCACGGGCAGATAGCTGCGACGAATCGGAGATCCAGCCAAGCCGGGTGAGTTCAGCCAAGCCATTATTGTCTTACGAGTCCAATATTTTGCCAAATAAGCCAAATTATTCAGTCACTAGTTCCTCTAATCCATGTGGCCTTACAGTCCCGTCTGCCTTGGTCTTAACAACTAATGAAATCAGTAATAGTATAGGCGGGGTACCTATATCCGAAATCAGTATGGGAAATTTAAATAAAAACGAGCGTGATAGTTTAATACATATATTATTACAATATAAACACACCTTTGCAATTGACACAAAAGATCTCGGTTGCACCAATTTGTTCCATATGAAAATAAAACTTACCACACAGCAGCCAATATACCGTCAACCTTATAGGTTATCGCACACTGAACAACAAATAGTTAATTCTAAAGTTCGTGAGTTACTAGATGCTGGTATTATTAAAGAATCCGAATCAAATTATGCCTTTCCAGTTATCTTGGTAAAAAAAAAGAATGGTGATAGTCGGTTATGTGTGGATTATCGTGCCCTTAACTCGGTCACTATAAAAGATAGATATCCGTTGCCAAACATCGACGATCAGGTTTCAAAGCTAGCCGGTAAGAAATATTTTACGAGCCTCGATATGGCCCAAAGTTATCACCAGCTACGAATTGCACCCGAAGACACACACAAAACTGCATTTATAACACCTCAAGGCCATTATGAGTACATGCGCGTTCCCTTTGGTTTAGCAAATGCACCCTCAGTTTTCATGCGAATGATTAGTAAAATTGTGGATTCCATTCGTTCCCAAACATCACAAACTGACAGTTCAACTAGTGAAATTCTGGCATTCATAGATGATTTATTACTACCCTCGGTTGATTTTAGTTCTGGTATAAATATGTTAGAATTGGTGTTGCAAAAGTTTGAATCGGAAAATCTAAAATTAAACATGAAAAAGTGTTCTTTTTTACAAGAGAAAGTGACTTATTTAGGACATGAAATTTCTCATGAAGGTGTGCAACCGGCAGAACCAAAACTAATTGCAGTTTCGCATTTTCCTGTACCGAAGAATGTACATGAGGTGCGTCAATTTATAGGTCTTTGCAGTTACTTTCGAAAATTTATATTTAAATTCGCAGTTATAGCTCGCCCTTTGACAGAATTGACTAAGAAAAATGTACCGTGGGTATGGAGTGATAAACAGGTCGATAGTTTTAACGAATTAAAAAAATGTTTATGCTCTAAACCAGTGTTAGCTTTGTATGACCCCACATTAGACATAGAAATTCATAGCGATGCGTGCAAATTAGGAATAGCAGGTATTTTATTACAAAAACAGTGTGATGGTACTTTGCGCCCTGTTATGTATTTTAGCCGAGTGACGTCTAGGGAGGAAACTATGTATCATAGCTACGAGCTAGAAACATTAGCAGTCGTAGAATCGTTGCGTAAATTTCGGGTGTACATAGTAGGTAAAAACGTGAAGGTAGTCACCGACTGTACCGCCGTCCGAGCTACTCTCACTAAACGCGATATTATACCGCGCATCGCAAGATGGTGGCTGTTAATTCAGGAATACGATATCAGTGTAGAATATAGGCCTGGTGAACGAATGAAACATGTCGATGCATTAAGTAGGAATCCAAGTGATGCTGTAAATATTAATCGTTTAGAAGTCACTGACTGGTTTTATACAGTTCAATATCAAGATGATAAATTAAAAATTATTATTGACCAATTAAAAGCCGGGTCGACTGAACGCGATATAATAAACAATTACGTGCTAATAGATGATAGGTTGTATAGGAAAACGCTCAGTGGTAATCGACTTGTAGTGCCTGTGGCAGCTAGGTGGAAAATTCTTCAAATGCACCACGACGAAATAGGGCACGTAGGATTAAAACGATGCACAGATCTGATTAAAAGAGATTTTTGGTTCCCTAAAATGACACGGTTCATTCGTAAATATGTAACCTCTTGTTTAAGTTGTGCCTATGGAAAGGGAGATCATGGCAGAAAGGAAGGCAAGTTACATCCAATTCCTAAGCCAAATGAACCGTTTAGAATGATACATGTCGACCATTTAGGCCCGTTTTGTAGGACAAAGAAAGGTTATGAATACATGTTAGTTATAACTGACGCGTTTTCGAAATTTGTAATTGCAGAGTGCAGTCGATCAATTAATTCAGTAGAAACAATTAGAATACTCAAAAGAATGTTTTCGTTATTTGGCTACCCGGATAGAGTCGTAACTGACCATGGCAAGGCATTTACTAGTAGATATTTTAAGAAATTTGCAACAGACAAACAATTTAAACATACGTTGAATTCAATTGCGTGCCCGCGTGCCAACGGGCAAGTCGAGCGGACGAATCGCACCATACTAAATGCCCTACGCGCGTCTGATCCCAGTGAAGCCGCTAATAGCTGGTCTAACCGTCTACCCGATGTGATTTGGGGAATAAATAATACTTTAAATGAAACTACTGGGTTTAAGCCTTATGATTTAATGTTTGCACGTAGTGGTAGGTCAGTGTGTGATGTAACCATCCCAGATCAAGTACCTGAATCGACCCAGGCCAAGCGTAGCAAAGCCAGTGCACGTATCATTAAAGCTAGCGCTACAATGAAACGTAACTTTGATAAACGTCGTAAAAATTGCCATGTTTATATGAAAGGAGATTTGGTTTTATGGAGGCAGGCACCTACTAGTAGTGCTGCTAAGGTCAACACAAAACTAGATGACTTGTTTTCAGGCCCCTATATAATAACTAAAGTAGTTGGCAATGACAGATACAGGATCAGGAGCATTAAGGGTTTAAGGGGCTACAAAAACTTTACGGGGCTTGTTTCAGCAGATTCCCTGCGACCTTATCGTAGCATAGCTCCTGTATCTGACAGTGCCAGCAGCTCTGATGACCAGCTGGAGACAGAAGATTTAATCGATCTATTAGAAAGCTAATAAAAAAAACGTGTGCTCCATTGCGGGAGCAATTGTTACAGGATGGCCGATTGTAACGCCACGTCATGTGATCAGCCTACGCCACGCCAAGCTAAGCCAACGCCAAGGCAACGCCAAGCCAACGCCAAGCCAACGCCAAGCCAATGCCTCTTTATGACAATTGGAGCTAAAATTGTCAGCCAAACCAGCCAGTGACCGTTAGTGACGTCACATCCGACCGTCGAATGGTTTATGGACTCTGATCGTCCATTTTTGCGACATATTGTGCTGCCGTACATGAGATAAGTCGAAACTCTGTCCAACTGTGTAAAAATACATCATTACCAATAAATAATTGTGATTATTCGTCAAGTACAAAGTGTATTACTCCTTTCCCGTTTCAATTTATATAAAATAAGCTAGCAATTAAAATAATAATATATACATGTATAAAATAAGCAAAAGAATCATAGGGCATCGAAAAATTCGTCCGCATAGCTTTCAACAGCAACAGTGTCCAAAAGGCTGGCAGCATTACCACGTTGTATGGCAATGCTAATTCTTTGGCCAAGAAATAGGCCAGCCCTTTGGTTAAGTGAAGAGTCGACTAACCGCTCGCGCGATATCTCGAAAAACCAATTGGGCACTCGGACCCCATGGCCCTAGTGTTTCAACCCCAAACGGCTCGAAAATATAACTCCCAATCAGGTTGGAATATTTTCGCCGCTTGAGGTTTATTTTTTGTTTTTTTTTTTTAATTTTTCACCGTCGTATCTCTATGTTATTTGGATCTGGAAATATAACCATTTTGATAGGCAACAAAATGTAAAGAATCACGAATAGAAAAATGTGGTTGACCTAACTGAAATTAGCTAAAAAATGAGATAGGAGTTTTAGTCATGCGACCGACGATATTTCTGCCTTTTAAGGCGTTCTAATATGGGCAAGGAGGGTTCAAGGACCCTGTGTCCGTCAGGCGTCATTTAGGCACTTTTTATGTCGGTCTCTGTACGATAAACTGGGACTAACGCTTAGTAACTTGCCCGTTAGGTATTACTATATACTTTATCAGTTTAGGGTTTTCGTAGGCTCTATATTTTTACTTTTATACTATGTTCTTACTAAAATATAACTGGAACCAACGCCCGCACAGTAAAACGTCACTAAAACATAGCTGCCTTGAGAAATACAACCTACTTCATGAAGACTTTGTTTTGCCCAGAAAATTAATTTTCATGTTGAGATTAAGTAAATGTTAAAATTCAGAAAGTTTTTTTAAACTAAAGGGTTTTTTTCACAGCTTATGACAGTTTTATTCACAAAATGTTCTCTTAGGATTCAAATCTAAAGTAGATAGTGCCTGTTTTAAAACAATATGTATTTAAAGCTGATTCATGAATGAGCGTTGCTTTATCAAATAACAAAACAAATGAATAACAATATTATTTCGATAACAAGACTGAACATTTACCTTCCTTCTTTTTTTCACCATAGTCAAAAAGACAACAATAGACCTCTCGGGACATTATACAGTCTTTTTACTTTGTCCATTTGCAATAAAAGCTACCTTTTACATATATGCTGAGGCATTAATCCGACCGTCCACTGCTGCGAAAGATGTGCACGGAGAGCACGCGTCAACGCCGGCCGTTGACGAATGTCGACGGCTGTAATTGCCTCTGCTGATGACGCGAGCCGCTTGTGTGTATTAACCACTAAGCTGCGTGGTTCATTTGTTTGCCAACCACACATCCTTGCGGAGCGTGACCGTGGGTCACAGTGGACGATCCCACTTAAAGTTTCATACAAAGCGAAGATAAGTACACGAGCGTAGCTTAGCCGTGAGCTGTTGTGGAGCCCCGCCTTTATTTAAATCCTCGGTGATACAAAAGGCGGGCTTGCAACCGAACAAGGATCGGATCGGTCGAGTGTGAACACCTTGTATAATGGAGGGTCCTGTACAAAAGATTATGCGCTTCGGTTGGTTTGAAGGGATAATTAGGCGCGTTTGTGTGTTATGTTGAAGGGTTTCTTGATGAATGTGACTCAAAGTCATAAATGGTTAATTTTAAGAAGAACTTATTAAGACTCAAAATTATTTATATGAATTATTATACCCGGATGAGAGACGCCCGGAACCGGAAAGTATGGCAGAAGAAAGGGGAGGCCTATACCTAGCAATGGGTGATTCCGGGCTGATATGATGATGGTGATGAATTATTATACAACATTTTTAAGTTTTTTATTATTATTATACGGATAGCTAATGTATGATACCTCGGGACAGTCAACGCAAAACTGTGGAGATTGTGAATCGAGAAATAACCTTTGGCAAGCAGTTTATTACATCAACTAGCTGCGCCCCACGGTTTCACCCACATATGTGTCGATCCCGTGGGAGTATCGGGATAAAAAGTAGCCTATATGTTAATTCAGGATGTCAGCTACCTCTATACAAAATTTTATCAAAATTTATCTCGCCGTTTGAGCGTGAAGAAGTAACAAACACATAAACACACACACACAAAGTTTCGCCTTTATAATATTAAAGTGTGATTAAAGTTTTAAAATCTTCAAATCGATGTGGAACCCAAATAAAAGTATACTAGCATATTCCAATTTTGGTTTGAACTTAACTATTTTCGCTAACGATGACTATTTAGGTTGAAAAGACACGCCAAAATAACGAGACATGACTTTCACTCTCCATACTTCCATACATAAAGTTCAATTACCTACTTCTTATCTAATAATTAATGGCAAGAAACTGGACGTCTGTTTTTATTTCCATGGAAGGTGGGCAGGCCTTTAGTGTGGGACGCAACGTTTGTCGATACCCTTGCGCCTTGCCCTTGTCCTGGCTTGGCGTGCTGTGTTGGCGCTGCTACTGCGGCTGCGGAAAGCCTCAAGCGGCGAAAGTATAAGATGGGGTGTGGCTGTATCATGGACACGTCCGTGTGTTGTACGTGAATACGTTTACGTAACGGGGTTGATCCGCTCGGCCGCATTAATTCTTTTACGTTCCCAGTAATGCTTGACTCGGTCATATGGTGTTTTAATGGTTTGATGATAATGGTTTTTTGATGAGAGATGACGACTGAAACTTAAACGAGCGCTTAGCTTTTCCGAGTCACAAGTTGTACTAAGTGGAAATATCGATACGCATCAAAATTACCTCAATATGGTGGCGCTTCCCCCTCCACCGCGCGCGATGCCTCACAGTCCTCACTTAGCGTAATTATTTTTTTGATCCTTTAGCTATCCAATGGTGTAATTGAATTTAGGATGGAGAAGATAGATATGAAGCTACAACACCAAACTGTATCCCCCGATTTTCGTTATCATTGGTTTTTTTGACTTGTCTCCCAATATGGAAGTATTCACGTCAAAAAGAAAGAAGGAAAGAAAGTAGTAGTAAGTATGGGAATAGAATTATATATTTTCGAGGCGTTTGGGGCTGAAACCCCGGGTCATAGGGTCCGATAGCTCATGGTTTGTTCAACGAAATCTCTAAACGGCTGGTTCACAACACTTCCTGTGACCCAAGTGCTGGCCTTTACCTTGGCCAGAGGCTAAGCATTGCCATACAACGTAGCAATGCCGCCAATCTCTTGGGCACATTAGGTCACCAGTTGACAGCGAGGCGGAGAAATTTTTCGACTTCAATATTACTTTGTAGTTATAGTTAGGTTAGGAAATCTACATATACTAATATTATAAAGAGGAAAGATTTGTATGTATGTTTGTAACGAATTGGCTCAAAAAGTACTGGACCGATTTAAAAAATTATTTCACCACTTGAACACATGCTACATTATCACTGATTAATATAGGCTTTTTAAATTGCAAGAAAAAAACAAAATGTTTAAAAAATAAATGTCCACCCGTGCGAAGCCGGGACAGGCCGCTAGTTATTATATATTTCTATACTCTTTAATAAATAACCACCCATCAAGACATAAATAAAAGGTAAAACTGTAAGTACATAGTAAAACAATTTTCTCAGCAAAGAGCCCAAGAAGGTCACAATCTACTGATCATGATTAAATTACCATCTTCCTTAGTCCTAAGCAAATAAAAAATATCGACTCGAACATAAAAGTCCTTCAGGCATCAGAAACGGGAGGATAAGACATTTTACGTGTCTCCTTTCAAGAATAGCTGACAGCGAAACAATATTGACGTCATAGACAATCAGCTTTCAATACAATTTGTACGGACCAATGAAGGAACGCCACGTCATTGGAAGTTGGAACGTGTTGAAAATTTGAAACACCGTTACGGATTTTGTCGGACGATATACAAGATGTAACTAATTAACGCAAGACCTCATACACCGCAATTAGAGTATTCAGTTAAAAGCATAATACAATACCAAAACTAATTTTTTTAAAGCTTGCTATTTTTATTAAGAAACCCATGTTGAAACTAGCATTCCTTTATGCATTTAAAATTGAGTCTTATTGCCTTGAGATAAGATTTAATTTTATTTGGCTCAATCGGCGGTTAGTATGAAAAATAGATAATTTTTGAAAAAAAAATACCTATATTAAAAGTTACTGAAATCGATTCAGTAGTCAATTATGAACAAACTACTTTCAGGACTTGCGTTTATTCTGTTCTACCATGTATATATACATTTAGTTGCTTTTGTAAGAAATAGCAAAGGCGTTTTTAGTTAGAATCCCTTTTGATTTTTATACTCAGCAGGAATGAAGTTGTTCTTAATCAAAATGCTTCTTTATTATTTAGCATGTACTTATATCCTATAATAGAGCAAGGCAAATCTATATCTATACTTAATATAATAAAGAGGTATTTAATTTTTGTTTGTAAGTTTTTTTATGTAAGGGGTAATCTTTGGAACAACCAGCCGGAATGAAAAATTCTATTTGCAATTGATATCCTAATTCTTGAGAAAGTCAATGTGCTAATTAACATCACGCTACAATTCTTAGGAGCCTAGCAAAAAGAAAAAAAATCATGTAAAACGAAGTGATAACGCGAGCATGTAGTGCGATGCGACGCGATGGGTTGGGGGAACAAAAATTTTCACGCGGATGAAGTCGCGGGCAGAAGCTAGTTTCAAAATAAAATAAATGCACTTTTTAAACGACTTCAAAAAAGGAGGAGGTTCTCATTTCGGTTGTATTTTTTTTATATTTGTTACCTCCGTAGCCGTCATTTTTATAGACCGATTTGAAAAATTATTTTTTTAATTAAAATGATATACTTCCAGATTGGTCCCATTGTTGTCAAAATCCAGTTCTGATGATGGGATCCTGGAGAAATCGAAACAACTCTTCTAATATCATAGGCACACCTATATTATTTATAGTAACTCGTGCATTTGCTCTTGGAAAGCAACATTTGGTGAAGTTGAACTGATGATGAAGACCACAGATGGCCACCGAAACTACTCAGTAATAAGTACTTCACAGGTTGCGATTCGATTACTTTAATATGGTTGTTAAGCAATCTATGCTCGTCACAATGCGAATGGTGAAATGGAGCTGATGGTGGAGTACCTACCAGGCGTCCCTGCATCGGGAAAAGCAATATTTTGTAAAAGGCATTAGACTATTGTAACTTAGATAAATTATAAAAAATACCCACTAAAAAGCGAGACATAAAAAAATTTTCCAAAAAAAAACCGACTTCCAAAAAAACCACTACAAAGTGAAAAATAACTTTAATTTCGGAAGTCGATTTTTTTTGTTAAAAATTTTTTAACAAAAATTTTGGCACTCATTTAGATCTCCATTCTTTTTGTGGCGAAGCCCACAGCCAAGGATGATTTTTGTATTGAACTTGGCTCTCCTTTTTTACATTAATGTTTTTGGTGGGATACTTATTACCTAATCGTTCTCAACATAACCGTGATCATACACAGAAACATTTAGATTATCTGTAAATCTAATTAATGCTAATTATGTCTTGAATGCTATTCATTAGACACCCGATCATTTCATGGTATGTTAGGCCTTCAGAAGCGCATCATAGTGCAAGATTACAAGCTGCAGGCCTAACCAATAACTATGTACCAACAAAACATGTCCCATAATTAACCCACACCGCCAAATACCCCAATTAGAATATTGTGTAATAATCATACCTAATATACATTAAATTTTTGCTACTATGCATAAAACATTTGTTAATTTATTAAATTAGTTTAAGCTGATTGTGTGATAAAATTGTAGTCATATAACAAATCTACGCACGCACACAGTCACACACGTATAAGGGTCTAATGTAGTAGGTATTTTATCCATTTTGGTTTGTTTTGACTGTACAGCTAAAGTGTGACTGTAATTTACATAGTTTTAATAAATTTTTGGAATGAAAAATTATCATGATTGACACAAATGACTGAAATCGATTCAGTAAACGATTCTGAACGAATTCCTTTTATAATGGGGATTAAATCAGTTACACGTTGTAGGTATATGAGACGAGACATGCACGAGGAAGTGATGACATTCTGATAGTGAACCGATGGACACACCGGTGGGGTGGACTTACCAAGCTATACATTTCCAGTTTAAGCTGACTTCTCTTTGCACGAAAAGCCTATAAAATGCGAGGTCAGCTTAATCTGAAAATGTATAGCTTGATATGTCGAAATGTGTACTACTTACAATGGGTCTCATTAGAAGGGTCAAAGTGAAAAGTGAGGACATGATTGTTAGGCATTAAAAATTTGCAGGAAAACTAAGAAAAAAAATAAAAATAAATAATAAAAAAATAATTCAAAAAAATTATAAAAAAGTAAAGTAAAAAAACTTTTTAACAAAAAAAAACAACCGACTTCAAAAAAAAAACACTACAAAGTGTAAAATAACTTTAATTTTAATTTCGGAAGTCGGTGTCTTTGGTTTTGTATTTACGTTTTTGCCACCGACTTCCAAAATTAAAATTAAAGTTATTTTACACTTTGTAGTGTTTTTTTTTTTGAAGTCGGTTGTTTTTTTTTTTGTTAAAAAGTTTTTATTTTTTACTTTTTATAGTCAGAGTGCATCTCATGACAATTCCAATAAGCCCAAACATGGCTAGAATACATGGTTTTATTACGAAGTTCCGGTACCTACCTTCCAGCTTCATCATCAGATCGGTTTGATGGTACCATTTTCGTCAGAACCATTTATTTAAATTTGCTTCGTCATAGTCGCTTAACTATCTTAATCGAGATATCTTATCGCCACCCGTGAAATACTTATTATCATTGAAGAGTTCCTGTGGCTATCTGTGGTCTCCTTCATCAGTTCCACTTCACCAAATTATACTTTTTGAATGCAAATACTTGACATGTTGATGAAAATACCAAAATTTCTATATGTATGCTTATAATATTTGAGGAGTTCCCTCAATTCCTCATGGATCCCATCATCAGAACTGGATTTTGACAAAAATGGGACCAATCTGGAAGCATATCCTTTCAAAAAAAAAAAAAAAATCCAAATCGGTTCATAAATGACGGCGTACTGAGGTAACAAACATAAAAAAAAAAATACAACCGAATTGATAACCTCCTCCTTTTTGAAGTCGGTTAAAAATGTAAGTAAAGTAAAGTAGTAAAAAATAAAATAGTAAAAATAATTAGATATTTATCTGGCGTGGCGGTGGACACCAAATACTGAGAACGTAGTTTGAAAACTTTGCCTTTATGAAGCTTCCACAAACAAAATCCCCAAAAACAAGAACATAACTTATGTATATAATATAATTAAGGACGTGTGGACTCTGAGTACTATCCGGAAAAAATAACTTGGGAAAACAATCTGAAACACGTCTTTCGAATTACCAAAGGCTGTGCCTTTGAAAGTATGTCTAAGATAATAGGTCACAGTCAGTCAGAGAATAAATTAGTAGAAGCATCTTGTGAAGTAAGTAATATTATTTTAGCCAGCACTCAAATTACGTAACACACTATCAATAATTATGAAGGATATTTCTAGTCCACTGCTTCATATGTTCGAAAAATTTGTCAGCTCAACAACGTAAATAACGCAATGAATGTTGGTGAACTGTCAAAATAAAAGTCATTGCTACTGATAGGCAAGCACCTTGTAGGTCCAAGTTCTTATTTCATTACCGCAGCTCTCAAACGGTGAAGGAAAGTACCGTAAGAAAACGCGGTATGTCCTAAAACCAATTATTCAAAGACAATTTACCAACACACACAGGGATCGTGTGATAGATTTTGGCCCACTCCCTTGGCCTGTGTCTCATCAGTCGGAACGCTGATTATGCAGATCTAAGTTGATCCTGAATTTGAGTAACTACTAGGTGTTCGTATCAAGAACATAGTGTTCTTGTTACTGACAGTTAGAAGGTAATCTAAGTTATATCATTCCAAAACTAAGTTACGAGTAGTCTGGCCTGCGGGATTGTTCGAAAGGGTTACCGCTACCCCGGAACATAAAGGAAGGAACACGGGTGGGTTTTAGTTAGTAAGAGTCTGACACTCCCTTCCGCTCCACCCAGAGCGGGAGGGGTCATTTGATGATTTCCCATCCACAAAAAAAAAGTTACCAGTAGTCTACGGGGTGACTGGGACATCGACGTGCATATTGGTACTATGGGTTCCTGCGTCGAAATTTAACGTCGGTTATTGAATAAAAAAATTGCTCTTCCATAAATTTTGACCACAAAGGTCACTTCTCTATGAAACGACAGATTTTTTTTTTTTGATCACCAACGAAAAATTTCTACTGTAGTGGGTTTAGAATCATTTGTGCTGAATTCATAGTTTCAGTTTGCGCGTCGATATCCGATGGTATGCACTTAATATCTGAAATTGAGCCAATAAATTGAAATATGGCGACTTGAATGTATTATATGCTATTAAAATTCCTGTCCAACATCGTCTTCGCTATATGAAAACTGAGCTTGATTGGCAAAACTGCAAGACGCCTGCATGTGACTTGAAGTGAAATCAATAAAACTTTTTAATTATCTAAATCGTTTCTTTCGAAAACAGGCAGGAAAGGGAAATCGATCTCCGAATTGAGAACGCCTGGAAAAGCTACTGGACCTTAAAGATGCCCATCCTAACCTAAGATGCTCAGACCGCTCACCGAGTCGCAAAAGTTCCACCTTGGAATTTGCCAAAGAACGATGGAACGCAGCATTCTGGGTGTTAAAAGACAGGACGAATTCGGAACACCACGCGGAGTTCCAAAATCGGCATACTGGATGTAGAAAAGAAGGCTGCCAGGCTCAAATGGGAAATTGAGCTTGGCAGCCTTCTGTTGGACCAATGGTGACGGCTACGACTTACGAGTCGTAGGTTCGATCCCAGTCAGGTACTACATAAGATTAAGTCACATTCAGTCACAGATATAGACTAAGGCCCGTATTACAGAAGGTCACTCAATATTCAAGCGTTACTTAAAACTAGATTCAAGCCATTTGATTGGTTGAAACTAGTTTTAAGTAATGCTTGAGTACTGAGTGACGTTCTGTAATACGGGACTAATAGAAGTATCAAGTAAGCAGGTCCAAGTTTTTATTTATTTAGAGCAGTGGTGACACTGCTCTTCGGTGCAGGAAAACATCGCGAGGAATCCGGCTAGTCCTAGAACTAAAAATTCGAAGACATGTGACATCTACCAACCTGCACTGGGTTCACGTGGTGAATTACGGCCCACTCCCTTTAACTAAGACGAGGCTTATGTCCCAGCAATGGAAACATCATAGGGTAATTATGCCAGGTCCGCCAACTGAAAATATTTTTTGATATTCGGTCACATACTGTTACCAATTCCCTTGGTCACAACCATATGTTAATTTACGCTATTTGCATCTTTTTCTCGCTAGTAAAATAAGAAAGGGATAGACATAAATAAGAGCTGTCAATGTTAGTTGAACTAAAACTTTTGACCAAGAACATGGCAAAGTTCAAGGAAGGACCTAATTTGATATCTCTAACTTTGTTCTTATCTGTCACGGTCCTTTTATCTAGTTTGTCAATAAGAGATGTGAATTCCCTAATCAGCAGCACTGACAACTTTTCAATCCAAAAATTGTCGAATTATACCGAGAAGATAAGTTTTACGTCTGAAGTCTGTTTTGAGATCACAGTACCATGGAAAATACCAATGAATTATTGATACCACAACACTTGAAAAGACTGATGAATAATGTAAGACGTAGGTGTGAAAACAATACGTTAAATTACCATGTAAATAGTTTCGATCGTTGTCTGAAAGTAATTTACAAATAAACATACATCGCTTGGGTTTTAAATATCTTCAGCTGTTTATAAATAATGAATCTTGTTACACCTGTCTAACTTTGTTCTTCCTAGCTTTTTAAAAGTGGCGCAACAAACTCTCCAGCAGCACAGTTCTTAGAAGAACTAGTTTTTAATAAAAAAAAAAACAATATTTTATCGCATGCCATTAAAAAAAATGGCCTACCATTAGAAGGTCATCCACAAAACGATCAAGTATATTCGAATCATAATGTAGACTAACGGCTAGACCAACCTCCGGGCGGTAATTCGGAATCCAATCCGTGTAAGTGGCTACAAATTAGCCCGATTGATCGTCGGGGTATGACCACAGTGTAACTAATTACAGTAGTTCATTGTCCATACATTTGGAAGAACCTGCTAATTGACAAGTTTTTAAATCATGAAAATTATATAGTTAATTTAACTACCAATTAAAGAAAAAAAATAATTCCCCGGATATTCAAATCATAACCGTCATTCTTTGGCAGATGTATGAGTATGAAATGGCGATAGAACGACAATTTGATAAACAATAAATTTTCTTGATTTTCCTACTTATTACCTGAACTACTTATGCCAGTGCGAGACATAAGCTCCGCCCCACTCCTAGCATAAGCATAATCAACCTGTAATGTAACCCCATTGCTGAGACACAGGCCACCTTTCTGTGAGAGAAATTAGAACCATAATCCACCACGCAGACCCAGCGTGGGTTGGTAGATATCACAATGTCTTCGAATTTTCGGTTTTTTTTTTTCACCATTTTCAGAGCAATAGTGGCGATGAAAAAATAATTTACACAAAGTTAAGCGCCTGTCAGGATTAGAACCTACGACCTACAACTCGTAAGTCGCCTACTCCTACCACTCGAAAACTTTCCCATTTAACCACTGTCAGTAGTTACACTGTGGCATGACTGACCGATAGGTTCGCTGATACGCGTGAGACCCTGACGCGTTAATTCGAGTCACCGATTAATGCGTTTAGCTGGCACGAATGGGGACCATTGATTGATTGGCGATTGTTTATTGTAATTGGTAGGATTTGTAGCCAATGTGTAAAAAAGGGTAACTGATACTTATTCGTACATGAATAATATTATTATTAATTACGCCTGAGGCTGTCTTTATCTCTAACCGGGTTATATTACTGAATATTGTCTTGCAATGACGTCTAACCAACGTTCCAATTAAAATCAGTTTCTTAGTTTTTAACTCAGATTATATCTGTCTCATTTAAAAAAAAAAGTTGGGTAGAGTCCAGAGACGCGACGTAAATTCGAACAATTTTTGAATCGAAAATACAACTATCATGTATAGCATTATGGTTTTAATTTTTGCGACAAGTACAAGCATTATCACCCATAGATATGAATAAAATCTTAAATTTAACAAGCTTTGGTGCAAGCTCAGGATCTTTAACTTCTTAAATCGCTAAAACGGAATTATCAAAGGAGGAATCATCAATACCGGTCATATTTTGTATTAAAAGAGGCCGTTGCCCTACTTTTAGATATTAGCAGGTAAATAACATTATTCTAAGCTCAAAAATCTTGCAGCCAACAGTAAACAGACCTAACTCAAATAAACCTTCGAACAAAAGTCTAACCTACTAAAACTTTATCACTAACTCAAGTCTGCCAACCACTTTATCGCGGTATTGTGAAGATATGAACGTTATAATGGCAGCCACTCACACAGGCTTCAGTTTAATTAACTACGTCGTTTATAAACAGGCTTTATAATGAGAAAGTGGTGTAGAGGGAGCTAGGCGATAGTGATGAAGAAAACTGTAGAATGATATATACTCCGGGGCAGCGGGATTGTCCGAAAGGGTTACCGCTACCCCGGAACACAAAGGGCTAAGGAAGGAACACGGGTGGGTTTTAGTCTGTAAGAGTCTGACACTCCCTTCCTAGCTCCCCAGAGCGGGAGGGGTCATTTGATGATTTTCCATCCACAAAAAAAAAAAGTATGATGTATACTTTTTGTTGTGTTTTATGCAAATATCTGAACTATTCATGTACGTAGATGCCGTGATCTCGTGCCTCGGAAAGCACGCTAAGCCGTTGGTCCCGGCTGTCATTCGTAAATCTTTGACCGTCGTTACGGGGAGTCAGAAGCCCAAAAGTTTCACCACCAGTCTTACTAAGGGGTATCGTGTTACTGAGTAACTGGTTGTGGAGGTCAGGTAGGCAGTCGCTCTATATAAAATACTGGTATTCAGCTGCATTTGGTTAGACTGGAAGCCGACCCCAACATACTTGGGAAAAGGCTAGGCAGAAGGAAAGGAAATATTTTTTATGTATGGAACTTATTTTAGCACTAAATATTTGCTGCTGCACAAGCTGACAAGTCGAATGATTATATTGCCTTAAGTTACTGTACCTCCAAAGGTAATACCACCACCAATTTAAAAAAAAAAAACTTGTTAACCATGGAAATAGTATGTACTCGTACATACGCACGGCGACATAAAAAGCTACACATTTTCAATATAATCATACTTTTCACTGTTCGAAAAGTCTATGCGAGGTCAGCGTAAACTAATATGTCGTCGTGTTTACTATATTTGCTGTCATCATCTAGTACACAAGATGTGGATATATTGCTTACTTTTCTGACACAAAATTGTTTCATAAAGATACTAATCGTACTTTTGAAAGCGAATGAATAAAAACTTATATTAAACCCCTCAGTTTGCGTCCGCGGTTACAAATAGGAATAACGCTTTGTAGCTCATACCTAAAGTTAAACGTTTATTTTAATAAAAAAGTTAATAAGTAATAAAGTTTATTTTTCAAAGTTGGAAAGGTTGGTGTCTCCAAAGAAAAATATTTGACTTTTGAAACTTTCGCAAAATTAATTGCTTCTGTGGTGTTCTTAGAAGATGAATCGACTTTGAGAAAAACAAGTTCTCGATGAGATAACGCTCAGTCATGTTTTACGTAAAATAGGATGCGCAGCGGGGTTGCGTAACACAGTATCAGGGGCCCAAGTCTGCTATTTTTATAAATTCGTCATTCCAACACGATCCCATTGTCATTTTGCTAAAAGTTCGTACCTAGTCTGCTAAATTCATAATGGTCGATCAATGGTCTGAGAAAAACTACTGAATTTCATGCTAGATTTCATCTAATATATATTGTTATATATTACGTACCTATTAGTGTTTGCAATCTGAAGTAGTAAGAAGTTCGTAAATAGCAATAAACATTACATTTATTCATTTGTTATTATGTACGAGATTACCATTTTATGCCATTTCTTTCAATGGAGTGTCAGTGGTTGACCATTGGAAATTCATAATGACGCCATTATATTAGTAGATTACCAAACTTGTCAAAATCAAAAATTATGAAATCAATGATAGACCATTCTGACACTTGTAATAGCAGACTTGGGCCCCAGTAGCAATGGTTATCATTTTGAAAGTTCAACAACATTCATTGCGTTGCTGAGCAGAATTTTTTTCGAACATAATATGAAACAATGAATCAGCAATATCCTTCAAAATTACTAAGATTGATAGTGTGTTACACAATTAGGATCTAGAAAGCACAGTACCAGTCTAGGAAGTTTGGCGACTAAAACTGTAAGAATAAAAAATTATGTAGGTATGGTTGTGAATCTATTCTTCTATACTAATAAATTATAAAGAGGAAAGATTTGTATGTAAGTACCTATGTTTGTAACAAATTGGCTCAAAAAGTACTGGACCGATTTTAAAAATTCTTTCACCATTTTAATGCTACATTATCACTGATTAATATAGGCTTTTTTAATTGCAAGAAAAAAATTAAATGTTTAAAAAATAAATGTCCACCCGTGCAAAGCCGGGACAGGCCGCTAGTAGTAAATAAAGAAAAATAAGTTTGCTTTCTTCTTTAACACTGCTCGATTTTTCCTGTTCATTTGGGATTAAAAAAATATTCCAAGAAGTATTTATACTTACTGTAATACTCAACAAGATTAACAGGAATAATAAAAAATAATTAATGTTCAGGTTTTATGATTAACAAATGCCCAAGGCATTAAGTCCGC
Source organism: Globia sparganii (assembly GCA_949316385.1). Lineage (NCBI taxonomy): Eukaryota > Metazoa > Arthropoda > Insecta > Lepidoptera > Noctuidae > Globia > Globia sparganii. The sequence continues at coordinate 7,823,838 of OX438675.1, read as the reverse complement.
CTTTTTACAGTTTTTACTTGTGCATAAAGTTTTAATAAATAAATAAATAAATTAACGACTATTAAGTAAAGTACTCATTATAATTTAAAAAATTATGCATTTACAAAATGTCTTCATGCAACTAAGTTTCTTAAGTCAAACTAAATAATCTACAATACATAGTTATTTCTGCAACTGTTGTACAATAGGGGATGTTAAAACACTCATAAATACGTCGTGAATCCGAATAACCTATGTTATTTTTTTTTAATTACGGCGCTGTGGTAGTGAATCGCGCGTGCATGATAATGTTCTTTTTTTGAAGTTCATAAAGATACCACAAATTGAGTAGTGAGAATATTACTGTTTGATAAGTAAGGAAGGGATTGAAAAAGCAAAGGAGTTGCATAATGAAATTTAGTACATTATAACTCTCGTTTGAATGATAATATCATGTTTACTGAGACACTGGTTGTTTTAATTTTGGCAATAATCTAACTGTTTCAGAAACTTTTATAGAGGATTTATAGCATGGGTGTAGATAAACTCTTTAAGCTCACGTTCGCTCGTAAAAATATCGCGGTGGGATTTGATCGCGCACTGGATTTTCAACTCTCCGTGTGGAGCCGACTATTGACAATCTAACAGAGCGCATAACAACGCGGCATAAAACTTGGATTTTCAACTCTCGTCGCTAAGCAGTGCGATAACATATTGCGCGAAAAACGCCAGAGGGAAAACGCGTCCGTGTAAACCTGGGCTAAACGAGTGTCTTTTGAAAATCAATGCAATGATCGTATGCCTCTACCAAGCTTCACCTCTTCAAAGTCAAAGGTGGAGTAAGAGATAAAGAGCGTTATATTAATCGCCCAGCTAATCTTCTGGAGTGCAAGCTTTATTATATTTTTACGACAATACCTTTATGAGCTCTAGACGTTGAAAGGAAGTCTATATGAAGACAAAAAAGTATATTAAAAGCATTGTCTGGCAAAGTAATATACTTGTAAATGGATTACGACGCGGTTAAAGATTAAATGAGTTTGTTACCTTGTTGTCGGTAGTCTATGATTGTGTTTAAAGGTCCAAATTATGATCATCATGCACTTATTTAAATTTATGGTGGTTGCAGAATGTTCTCTTTGTATTCATCTCTATCAGCCGTCATCTCAGTAGTCATCCAATTTCTAGCCTTATCTTTCACACCTACCATCTTCAAAACGTCAAAACGTTAAAACATTAGTATGGGATGACATTTGACTTTTGTTATGGAAACCCAATGGGACAATGTCACAAAATTTAATAGGCTTGTCAACTGAAAAAATCGAATTAACTAGTCCGTCAGTTAGATTAATTATCAAAAAATATTTGACCCGTATTTTTTTTTTGTACGTAAACCAAAATTGACGAAGATACGACACTTTTAAAATTCTCAATACGTCACAACTTGGTATAATTTTTAGTGCGCTCTGACGTCACGAGCCCCCACTCGCGAGTTTTGAAGCGTTTTATCTTTGTCAATATTCATTGATTTACAAAAACAAAAAATACGTGTCCATTATTTTCCAATACTCTCTGACGGACTAAATAGGTTTTCAATTTATTGATGGTGGAAACTAGCCTATTTGTATTTTGTTTTTTTTTTCGATATTTTCCGATATCGCTGGAACCTGTTGCAAAGCCATTTTCAATCTCTTGCCCTTATTCCAATTAATGTCAGGTCGGCGTAGCAAGACTTCTACTTCCATACTTACTTCTCCTTTCTACCCATATCATCTGCCACACAGTCCATCCATCGTTTCTTTGATCTTCCCCTTCTCTTATAGCCAACCTCATTCTTACTCGAAACTTTCCTCACAACATCTTCTCACATCTTGTTTCAAAATATTTTATACATACCTTATCACCTCATAATTTTAAAGTCCTACACAAACATAACCTCCCTCAATAAACAAAGCAGGTAAAACTAGTTATCGCAGTCTTTGTAGTTGGATTAAATCTAATGTTAAAGGTACGAAAACTGATCAGCGGATCTTAACTTTGACATTTAATATCTTGTGGTCTATCGATGAATATTCCAATCTTGATTAAAGTTGCGGCTTTTTAAATAAACATGACCTGTATAATGTTCAAGTTATACTTTTTGTTTACATGTTGCGTAATTTAGATACTTGTAAGCAATTATATGTATAATAAGTAAAAGTAGGTAGATGTCCCTGGAAGTATGGATCAAATCAAATAGGGGCGTGGGCAAGGTCATTTCCAAACTTTTTGGTCCTGAGAATGATTGATGATTAAGAATTATTTTACGGTTCAAAAGTTGTGACCAATTTTTTTCAATCGTTTCGCATAGTGCTGAAAGAAAAAAAAATCATAAAAAAAAACTATCAGGGCTGTCTAAAAAACTTAAATTGAAAGTTCCTGGTAGTTTTTTAAAATGATTTTGTTCTTTGAGCACTATGCAAAGTGATTGAAAATAACAAAAGTTGGTCATAACTTTTGAACCGTAAAAAAATTCACCAACATTCTCAGGATCAAAAACTTTGGAAATGACTTTGCCCACGCCCCTATTTGATTTGATCCATACTTCCAGGGACACCCTGTATAGGTAGCTAAGTGGCTAAGTAAAAACAGACGCACGTGGGACCTATTGGAAAGTCCCGCTTTTTTTTTGAAAAGGTAATCATTCATTACATCATTGAGCAAGATTGTCGTATTTTTGACCTCATTGGTGTACCACTCTTGACTACAGCTCCCGTGAATTGAATAAAGTAAAAATTATCTAACTGTCATAAAGACAAATAGGCCGTGTCGTTTCTGACGTGCAAGTCATATTTTTAACCTAAGGGTTGTAAATCAATTGGTCGACAAAACAATGTCCGGTCGTAAATATAAAAATTAGTCTCGAGCTTTAGAAATAAATAAATACACAGTTACATACAAAACTTCCACGACGAACTTTCTATAAAGCTTATAAAATATTAGTTTTATCTTATTAAATTCTAACACGCATAAAAAACTTAAATGCGACATATCTCACCATTGGCGTTGTTTTTCATACGAAACTAAAAAATAACTAGAGTTTTAACATTGTTTTTCCTCTTTTATTCTAACGCTCTCCTGGAATATAGCGAGGGTTATGCCACAAAATAGATAAGTACAGAAGGTTGGCTCCATGCAGTGAACTATAACGCATGCACAAATAGACACGCTTCAAGTACAGCGAGTGAAAACACTCTCGCGACTGGCATTGGACCGACTTAGACCTAGATCGTCGTACATGCGTGTCTATCCCTGTGCCCACGAGCTACACTCTGAAGCGACACGCGTCTTGCGAGAGCGACTGCAAAGAAAACCAATGAAAAAAGTTGTTTCAAGCCGCAGAGCATGCAACAAGTCACCGCGACGCTACTTGCGGAGCGACGGGCGGTAATAGAAGACGCGCGCACGAGCCGCTTGACGCTAGAACTAGACGCATCGCTCTTGGCCGTGAAGCAAGTCCATGAGTGAGTGAATTTTCACTTACTGTATGAAGTCGACCTTCTGTATTATTCTGTTGATATGCAAATAGTTGGGTGCTCGTTAGTAGTTTATAAAAGACTATGATTTCAGCTTGTAGGTACTGAGCAGATTTAAAAAATCTGGATTTTCTAAGCTGTAAAGTGTCCAGGAAAAGACCGTTGGGTTTTTATCTGTCGGTGTCATTCAAGGTGACAGTGGGATGACTTCTAAAATAATAATATTGAAGCATGCATTTTATGATTCTAGAAGCTCTTCTCAGAAATCGAATCAAACATTTTACTAATACTTTTAGCTGATTAAACCACCTATGTCCCTTCATACTTTTACTATTCGTTTTCCGCATACTCTTAGTTTATGCCCTAGACAAAACTTTTCAATACTAGCACTCAGGAAAATACTACAATTTTTCCTGACATAATGCTTGACTCATGGCATCCTCTGAAAGACAAAGCATAACCCATTACTAAGATACTTCCCGCGAACTTTACACACTATATTTTTCTCCCTCGCTCACAACCTGAAGCGATGCGACTTGCGTCAAGCGACCCGCGCATTTTTCTGTCGCTCCGCAAGTCGCGTCGCGGTGATTCGTGGCATGCTCTAAACAACTTCTTTCATTTGTTCTCTCCGCAGTCGCTGTCAAAAGACGCGTGTCGCTTAAGCGTGTAAACTCGTTGCCACGGGGTAAGATAACAGAACCAGGCAGGTATAAGGCCACAGAACAAAAACACCTCGTCTTTTAAAAATGTTTCCTTTTCATTATAAAAGATACTTTACATAATTAAAAGAAAATAAATTACAACTACTTTAGATAACCTTGGTGCCTTGGTACCTTGGCTTCAGGAATTGCAAACTCATTTATGTATTCTTCGTTATTAATGTGTTGTACTTAGGCACTTAGAAAATTATTTAGTTCCAAGTATATTCCTGTTTTATTATATTTTCTATGAGAACTGTAATTATTGTGAATTTGAGGACATGTGTGTAATTTTTTTTCTCAGTTAGTGTTATTAATAATAAGGGGCTTGTGGCTAAATAATAACAGCCGCAAAGGTCGATCGATCAGGTTAAGCTACGCTTGCCGCGGTTGGTCTGTAGATGGGTGACCATCTTTACATACCATCCCCTCGTGCTCGGAAAGCACGTTAAACCGTTGGTCCCGGCTGTCATTCGTGGATCTTTGACATTCGTTACGGGTAGTCAGAAGCCCGAAAGTCTGACAACCAGTCTTACCAAAGGGTATCGTATTACCCAGTAACTGGGTTGTGGAGGTCAGATAGGCAGTCGCTCCATGTAAAATATTGGTATTCAACTGCATCCGGTTAGACTGGAAGCCGACCCCAACATAGTTGGGAAAAGGCTAGGCAGATGATGAGTGTTATTGATAATCTGGCAGTTTGAGTATTTTCTGCGGCCTACCCAAATGTCCTTTCTTTGGTATCGTCCGTCAAGTCGTTGAGCTCCTTGAGTTCTGAGTTCAGCTTCACGATTACTGACAAATCGTGCACTGATTGGACAGGTCTTCTCAAATCTGTATAGTTATGTCGTCACTTAACCTGCATGGTCTTCATATGGTCTGATCAATATTATGTCTCGACTTTGAAAGAGACTATGTGTTTGTATCGATCTTTCTTCTTAGTAGTCAGTTAGGAAACACCGAACTCTCTAGTTTTTAAATATAATTAAATAAACCTGTAAAAAATGTTTTAACCACTTTACAGAAATAAATATCACTTATCATTTAAATTATGGTTACATAAAAAGTAGGGTTAAGATAACATTATGTAGAAGCTCTATTTAGATACCTGTTTTTTTTATTAAATATAATAGTAATAATATATTCTTTACTAGCGGCCCGTCCCGGCTTCGCACGGGTGGACATTTATTTTTTAAACATTTTATTTTTACTTGCATTTAAAAAAGCCTATATTAATCAGTGATAATGTTGCATTCAAATGGTGAAAGAATTTTTTAAATCGGTCCAGTACTTTTTGAGCCTATTCTTTACAGACATACATACAAATCTTTCCTCTTTATTATATTAGTATTTCGGACTACACATACAAGTACACATAATCCATATAATGTTAGTAACAAAGACTTAAAAACTATGTTAGTAAACTTTTAAAATATATTACAAGAAAAAAAGACGTGGCCTAACACACGACGGCACAAGTTTGCAGCAAGTTTGACATATGTGAAATTTGACTGACAGCGAGTTTGACATATGTCATCGAACTTGTGTCCGTACCCAGTGCCTTATAAAGGGACTGTCCACTTTGTCTAATAATGTTCTTAGGATGCTGCTGGAGCTTCCGCGCAACCTACCCATTATTGACGCTGTTCTCTTTCTCATAATGGCATGAAAGTCGTGAACATGGACATCCGCAAACATCTGCGAAGCGCTGCAGAAGCGCGGAAGCCCCATCAGCATCCTAAACCTATTATTACGCGAAAGACATTGTAAGCTCTTTGCGTATATTTCACCCACAAGCTACACGTGTAGAAGATTTGGCAGTATGCCTTAAAAAGCGAGACTTTAACACCCTTACACATCGAACCGCCAACGCCCTCCGCTCCCTCTCTAGGTATATCAGCACCGTCAGAAGAGGCCTCCGTAACTAAATCCCTTAGGTGTTTAAATTGTGTGATTCTCTGTAGTAGCGTTCCGCTTAAAGTCACTGGAGGAACATTATCCTAAGACCTAGACTTAGATATAAAAATCAAAAGCAGCTCACTTTTCTTGATATTATATGTAATCCATGAGGACTTATAAACAGCCAACAATTTTCTGAGAGAGCTGATTGATGGACTTAGCAAAACTATGTCCTCCGGGTAGCTGAGATTATTCACCATAGAACCATCAATCGAGCAACTGATGTTGGTCTCACTGAGCTCACCAATCAACTGGTTCATGTAAAATTAAACAGAGCCGTGGACATTAGTCCACCACACTGCAGGATGTACGTATCAGAGTGAGTAGATACCTCTTATTTCATAGACTTATTTCGCTATTTAAATTATCCACATCTGAAAAGGGCTTTGGGAAAATTCATTACACATTGCTCTGGAGGCGACTTCTTCATCGCGTTGTTTTGTTAATAAGAGACAGCTTCTTATTCTATTGATATTTAATTTGTCTTCTTTGATGCTTTTAAGTGGCAAAAGAGCCAATTTCCCCCAGTCAGCCCACCCAATAAACCGTATGCTTCAAAAGTGTCCCAGTCCTTTTACAAGAAACACACATACGCACAAAATATATATTCAATTTTATTCAACACATTAAACCCTCTCCTAACGTCTGAAAACGGCGTCAAAATTAAAACAACATGTTTTGTTTAGACAAAATTGTTTAATTAAATAATTGTTTCATATTAATTCATTTAGGGGAAGCAGCTGTGTGCTGGTTAACGAACTGGCTTAATCCAGAATCGGGTCAAGCACGAGCCGGCTGAGATATAGGGACGTTGCTTATTTCCTTACCGTCTTAATATGCCGACCGTACACCTTCGGTTTGTAGTGCAAGTTAGAAGATTACGATATTTCAGTTTATTATTTATCGTCTTTCCTACTGAAATATCGGCAAACTTAAATAGGTATTGGCCGAAACATGTTAATAATAATTCTACAACTAAACAACAGATTAAATTGGGAAACATTGCCGGGACTGAACCTACAAAACGGAATCGGAAAGTTTATTCTCGTATTTAAAAGCGCTCAGTTCTAGTCGCAATATTATCTCAGCAACAATCAATGTCAAAAACTTTTAAAAAATATAGGCAAATTACGGATATTTTTGTCAGATTGGAACTGAGATGAGAATGCAACCTTTCTTAAAATTACGGGAATGTTTATTATGTTGATAATATGTAGCAATTCATTAAAGACCTATTCATAACGTCATGTTTTTTAGTCGACCTACTATTTGGGGGACTATAATTATAGACAAATGATTTTCTAATCCAGCAACAATCTTGAACTCCAAAAGTTCATCTTTCTACATATAACATTAAACTTTGTGCAAGGCATCGTCTTATAACTCGCTTAAAACTCACCCCTTTCACCACTCCTTAACCCTCACACAGCGTCCATTTGGCCCCAACGTGGAGCAAGTCACGGGTTAAAATTGGGGATGAAAAAGGTCCCCACTAACGCATGACCGGCGTGAGGATGATTTGCAACCTAAAGTTTTATGATTTCGAAGTTGCCAACGTCAATTTAAGATTACAAAGGCTTTTGGGGTGGAGTTTAATACTAGTGGTGAAATCGGAGGGGTTTTTATGAAAACCTTTTTGCTCCTTAAGAATTTTTTCTTGAGGGTAACACTTTTAATAAAATGTTATTAGATTTTGGAGCGGCGCGTAAATATTTTGAAGAGAATTCCCATTGAATATGTGATTTTTCGGTTGAACTTGACTTTTTATATTTGTGTGGTGTATTTTTAGATGAATAAAATAGCAAGAAAACTTGAATAAATTTGGTTTTTTATCTAAAATCTATTTTTTTTTTTTTTTTTTTTTATTTATTCTATAAAATACAAGTTCCTTATACTTAAACAAAGCACACAATTAGACCTCTGGGCTTAGCATGCCATGGTCTGAGGTTTGATCAACGCACTATTAACAGTTAGTTTTAATCGAGTTGATGTAATGTTCTTTCCGCTTTATGTTTTTACTATTTATTGAGTCTCTAATGTCTACAGGTATTTGGTTTAATAAATTAGGTATTGTGAAGTACGCCTGCCATAAAAGTTATTTTTGCGTGGCACTTGAAATGATTTTGATTTGGCTTGTCGTGTATTCACGTCATATTTAACTGGAATTTGAATATCACGGTTATCAAAATGTTCTCTGATAAACATATCGTTGACCGTAAGTTCAATTGAGGTAAGGGAGAAGATACCCAATGTCCCTTACCTCAATTGAACCTACGGTCGACGATATACTCAGCGCGCGCTAGAACAGGTAATACTTTGCAGTGTTTATATAACCCTGTGTAGTTATCTTGGTATTTATTTTTTACATGGTTTGGTATTTTTTGGTGCGACAGTAAATTCTAATACTATAATAACAAATCTAGGAAAATAATTTACGAATATAGCATTGTCCGAGTTAAATACATAACGATCTGAACCATTTCATATATAGGTAGGACCGTAATGGCAGTGTCCTATTACGGATATAATAAGGCATTCGAGGGTCGCCCGAAATACATCACGATCAAAAGACTGATGTTAAGTGTCTACGATGTTAAAATATGTTAGGTAGGTACGATCGCCAAAGGAGATAATATAACCAGTTTCGTTGCATATAGTTGAAGTTTAGTAAGAAAGCGATGGATGGTTTCGAATGAAATTTGATTAAATTAATAGAAAACAAACAGTTCATTTACCAATTGTATTCGAAAACATTCATCGGTTTCCTACTAAACTTTCAACTATATCCGACGACCCTGGTTGTTTTTCTCTTTTGGTGACTGTACTTTTAAAAACAAAACACAATCATATAAAACTGGCAGTTTTCCTACCTGAAGACCAATTCTCGTAATTAAAAACGTTCAAAATCTAGTCACAATCTCATCTCAGCGACAATCAAGCCGATCGTCCACCGCCAGCTAAACTAAGTTAATTTAGTTTAGCTCGCATAGTTGAGCCGTTTTTCATACATGTGGCATAGTTTGCGTTGGACGCACATATATGGAAAACTGGCTCAACTATGCGAGCTAAACGAAACTAATTTAGTTTAGCTGGCGGTGGACAATCAGCTTTAATGTCAAAATTATTATAAGTCTGTATTGTCCCACTGCAGGGCAAAGACCTCCCTTCCCTCTTTCCACTTTTCACGGTCTATTGTGATTGTGAGCCAATCCGGCGGGCCCGGTGTGCACTTACCCTGCCGCCGGGCAGGCAGGAGGGGTAACCCTGCTGCCACCGCTAATCTCGTAGCCCTGGAGACAGTTAAGGTCATGTCTCTGGCTGTTGAAGGGGGTCGAGGGTCTTGGCTTAACCGCCCGGACCGCGAGGAAGATTAACCTCTATAAAAAATTCCCCAAACCTCCAAGCGGCGGCGCACCGTGAGGGAGGTACTAAGCTTGGCTAATGGGTAGCTTGATTTAGTCGCTAGTGCGAACCACTAGATTTTTGAGAAGATATAAAGTTTATACTCGTGGGAACAGATATGGATGCAATTAACACAAAAAACAAAAAACCTGAAGAGGAGAGGAGTGATGCGGGGTCGGAGTCCGACGCCGCATCTGGAGGTGCGAGCACGGGAGGCTCAGGGAGCCCCAGCCGTGCCAAGAAGATGGCTGCTGCTGGAAAAAAGTCCAACAGCAAGCGGCCAAGGTCAGAGGACGGCCAGGGGTCGTCCTCCGATGGGGAGCTGGCCTCGGCTCGGAAAATCCCCACCAGCAGGCGGGGAGGAGTCCGGGAGCGAGGCAAAGGGAGGGGGCTCACTGCCCGAGAGGCGGCAGAACTGGCGGAGGAGCCAGCAAAGGAGGCGGAGGCCGGTCGCGCGGTCTCTTCGGGGTCCTCAGGCGACGAGACGGGTCCGGTTGGTGGCCCCGGTGCGGACCGCAAGCGCAGGTTTGCGGCGGTCGTGGAGGCCGCGATCCGGGACGTGTCCCTGAAGAAGCTTCAAGCTTCGAAGAACAGGGCCATAGTCTCGGCAACGGCCTCCATCATGGAGGCAGCGGAGGCGGCGAACTACGTCGGCCCTTCGGCCGGCGAAGTGGCCGAATTACGGGCTGAGGTTGCCCGCCTGACGGCCGCCATGGAGCTTCTCCAAGCGGAGAACGGGAGGCTCCGGGCAGACCTCGCCAGCTTGCGGAGCACCGGCAGTGCGCAGGCGGAAATGCCGAGCCGCCCTATCCCGGTAGAGAACCAGGTCCTGGACCTGGTTCGGCAGGAGCTGGCGGCCTTCCAGGCGCGGTTTTCCGTCCTGGAGGGCATTGTCCTGCGCCCACCTCTGGCGGGCAAGGCGGCGGCCCCGGGGCCGAAGGCGGCCTCGTACGCGGCCGCAGCGGCAACGGCCGCCCCTAAACCCGGGCCGTCAGGCCGGGCTCAGGCGCCGGCCAAACCAGCGTCTGCTGGCGGAGCCCCGGCGAGGGCGAAACCGGCGTCGGCTGGCGGAGCCCCGGCGCCGGCTAAACCGGTGCCTGCAGGTGGAGCCCCGGCGCCGGTAAGGCCGGCTCCTGCTGGCAAAACCCCGGCGCCGGCCCGGAAGAGGGGGAGAAAGGGAGGGGAGGCGAGGGCCCCAGAGCCTACGCCCGGCCCCCAAAACTCTCCCACTTCTGCCGCGACCGACGCCGAATGGCAGGTGGTCGGGCAGAAAAAGAAGGCGGCCAAGGCGGCCAGGAAAAAGGCGCAAAGGCGGCGCCGCAAGGAGCGAGCCGTCGCAGCTAGGCTCCGCGCCCCGAAGACCGCGGCTGTGGTGATAACACTGCAGCCGGACGCGGTCAAAAAGGGCGTGACGTACTGCGACGTGCTCACTAAGGCCAGAGCGACGGTGGACCTCCAGGAGCTGGGGATCGCCGGGGGCCTCCGGCATAGGGTGACCGCCACTGGCGCCCGCATGCTGGAGATCCCTGGCGTGACGAGTGGCCCCACCGCTGACGCCCTAGCTGAGAAGCTAAGGGCGTCCCTAAATGCGGAGGAGGTTCGAGTATCCAGGCCCGTCAAGTGCGCAGACATGCGCATCTTGGGCCTGGATGACTCCGTAACGGAGGGAGAGGTGGTGGCCGCCGTCGTCAGGACGGGCGGGTGTCTGGCCGACCAAGTGAAGGCGGGCACCATACGTCCTGACTTCACGGGCATGCGAACCGTAACGGTAAGCTGCCCCGTGACGGCGGCCAGAAAGATCGTGGAGGGCCGAAGGCTTCTGGTCGGCTGGGTTTCGGCGCAGGTCAAGCTGCTGGAACCCAGACCTCTGAGGTGCTTCCGATGCCATGTGGGGCACCACGTAGGCGTCCAGTGCACCTCGGAGGTGGACCGCAGCACTCTGTGCTTCCGCTGCGGTCAGCCCGGACACACGGCCGGTTCGTGCAGCGCCGCGCCGCACTGCGTCGCATGTGCGGCTGCCGGCAAGCCGGCCGAGCACCGGGCAGGGAGCAGGTGCTGCGTTCCACCCGACAGAGCCAAGAGAAAAGGGAGGCCCTCCGCCACCACCGCCGCCACCACCACCGTCGCTGCCGCCTCTGCTGCCGTCGCCGCCGCCGCCACCGCCGCCGCCGCCACCGCCACTGCCGCCGCCGCCACCGCCGCCACCGCCACCGCGGAGGGGCCCTCGCAGGGGGCCCAGGAGGGGGCTGAAATGGAGGAGTGATGGCTCCATTACGCCTCCTCCAGGCGAACATCAACCACTGCGCCTGCGCCCAGGACCTGTTGCTCCAGAGCATGGCGCAGTGGTCGATTAACATCGCCGTGGTCGCTGAGCCGTACTTTGTCCCGCCCAGGGATGACTGGGTGGAGGACCTGAGCGGCTCAGTGGCCCTAATTTCGTCGGCCGCCGCCGGCACCCCGTCCCTCGAAGGAGTCACGAAGGGACAGGGGTGCGTAGCAGCACGGTTCGGAGAGATAGTAGTAGTGGGAGTGTACTTCTCTCCGAGCCGAACTCTCGCCGAGTTCCAGAACTCTTTAACAGAGTTGAGTGTCGTCGTCGCCGGAAACCATCGCTTCCCCGTGCTAGTGCTCGGGGACTTCAACGCCAAGAATTTGGCCTGGGGTTCCCGTCACACGGACGTGCGGGGCAGGATGGTGGAGGACTGGGCTCTGGAAACAGGCCTGGTCGTCCTAAATCGGGGTTCTGTTCCCACGTGTGTGCGGATGCGGGGCGAGTCCGTGGTGGACATTTCGTTCGCCAGCCCCGCTCTGGCACAGAGTGTTATTGACTGGCGCGTCATGGAGAAGGTGGAGACCTACTCCGATCACCGGTATATCCGGTTCGACGTCTCCACCCAGACCTCCAGCGCGCCGGTCCAACAGGCCCCGAGTGGTCCGCGGTGGGCGCTGAAGCAGCTGGACCGGGAGCTCCTCCTGGAAGCCTCGATCGTGCAGGCCTGGGTGTCATCACCGGACAGGCCTGCCGATATCGACGATGAGGCGGAGTGGTTCCGGGAGGCCATGTCCGAGATATGCGACGTGGCAATGCCCCGAGTCCGGCCAGGACGCGCCCGACGTCAGGTGTACTGGTGGTCGCGGGAGGTGGAGTCGCTACGCAAGGCGTGCGTCGACGCGCGACACCTGTACACCAGGCACCGCAGGCTCCGCATCCGCCCTCCGGATGCGGAAGCCACGGAGGCGGAGCTGTACGAGGGGTACAGAGCGGCGAAGACCGCCCTCCACGAGGCTGTCCAGCGGGCCAAGGATACGGCCCGCGAGGAGATGGTGGAGACTCTGAACAGAGATCCATGGGGGCGCCCTTATAAAATGGTGCGGAATAAACTCCGCACCTGGGCCCCCCCGCTGACGCAGAGTCTCCGCCCCCAGCTGGTGGAGGAGGTGGTGAGCGCTCTGTTCCCTTCACGGGCGGAGCATACTCCCGTATATCCCATACTCCGCCACTTGCGGTGCCTGAAGCGGACCACGCGGACGACGACGACATCCCTGAAGTGACCGGGGTAGATCTGAGAGTGGCGGTAAATAGGCTGAAGGCCAAAAATACCGCCCCAGGACCCGACGGCTTGCCGGGTAAGGCCTGGGTCCTGGCCTCAGGGGCTCTCGGGCCCCGACTAGAGGCGCTCTTAAGCGCATGCATGGAGAGGGGCCAGTTTCCACTCCGCTGGAAGACGGGGAAGCTGGTCCTCATACAGAAGCCAGGGCGCCCTGCGGACTCTCCGTCCGCATTCCGGCCCATCGTGCTGCTCGACGAGGTCGGCAAGCTCTTTGAGAGAGTGATTGCGGGCCGCCTCGTCGGGCACCTGGTGAGGACGGGGCCGGATCTTGCGGACAGCCAGTTCGGCTTCCGCAAGGGGCGCTCGACGGTGGATGCCATCATGCGCGTGAGGGCCCTCACGACGGGGGACGCGGTGTCCCGGGGTGGGGTGGTCGTGGCGGTGTCACTCGACATCGCCAACGCTTTTAACACCCTGCCCTGGAGTTGCATTGGGGAGGCGCTCCGGTATCACCGGGTGCCGACCTACCTCCGTCGAGTAGTCGGGGCGTATCTGACGGACAGAGCCGTCATCTACCCCGGTCGCGACGGGGAATGGAACCGGCGAGAGATGTCGTGCGGTGTCCCGCAGGGATCGGTTCTGGGGCCGCTCCTGTGGGACATCGGTTACGACTGGGTGCTGCGGGCCGATCTCCCTGATGGAGTCAGCGTGGTTTGCTACGCTGACGACACGCTAGTCCTGGCGCAGGGGAGGTCGCATCAGGCGGCGGCCGACGCGATGACACGCGGGGTTGCGATAGTCGTGGAGAGGATCCGGCAGTTGGGTCTCGAGGTGGCTTTGCACAAGTCCGAGGCCATGTCTTTTCATGGGCCTCGGAACGGGCCGCCTTCGGGATCCCAAATAACGGCAGGAGGGGTTCACATCGGCGTCGAGACAACGATGAGGTACCTGGGTCTCGTCCTCGACAGCCGGTGGAACTTCGTCGAGCACTTCCGACGTTTGGCTCCCAAGCTGGAACGGGCCGGGGCCGCCTTCAAGCGGCTCTTGCCCAACCTGAGGGGGCCAAACGCCTCCTGCCGGAGGCTTTACGCGGGGGTCGTGCGGTCCATGGCCCTGTACGGGGCCCCGGTGTGGGCGCGTTCACTGCGGCGGCGAGCTGCCCACTATTTGAACGCGCCCCAGAAGGTGGTAGCCGTAAGGCTGATCCGGGGATACCGCACGATCTCGGGCGAGGCGGCAAGCCTCCTTGCCGGACTGCCGCCGTGGGATCTGGAGGCGATAGTCCTCGCGCGCCTGTACCAGTGGCGCGCGGAGGCACTACGCCGGGGGGAAACTCCGCTTCCGCGGCAAATCGCAGCGGAGCGGACCGACCTCCGGCGCGATCTCATGGCGGCATGGAAAGAGCGACTGTCGCAACCCAGCGCAGGGCACGCCGCGATAGCGGCGGTAAGACCCCTCTTTGAGGAGTGGCTAGAGAGGCGCCACGGCGCCCTCACCTACCGCCTGACGCAGGTCCTCACCGGACACGGGTGTTTCGGGAGGTACCTGCACATCATCGGGCGGGAGGAAACGCCCGGGTGTCACCACTGCGAGGGTCGCCCGGAGGACACGGTGGAGCATACGGTGGCGGTATGCCCCAATTGGGCGGAGCACCGCCGTGTTCTCGCAGAGGCGATCGGCAGCGGCGGCGACCTCTCGCGCCCGGCCCTGGTTCAAGCCATGGTCCGGGGCGAGAGGGAGTGGGAGGCAGTCACCTCCTTCTGCGAAGCAGTCATGCTAGCGAAGGAGGTGGCGGGACGGCTGAGGGAGAGGGCCTCACGTCCCAGCCGCCGCGGGAGACGCCCCGGGCGTCGGGAGCCGCGAGACGACTCCCGGCCACCGTAGGCGCGGGCCTGCGGGCGGAGAGTAATGGGTAACTCTCCGTCCGATCAGGACCAGGCCCGTGCCGGACGGCGCGTACGTGTTCCACGCGCGCCTCAAAGAGATGTCAGCAGCAAGGAAGGGGCCCGAAAGGGCCGAAGCCTGCCGGGGCAGCGGGATTGTCCGAAAGGGTTACCGCTACCCCGGAACACAAAGGGCTAAGGAAGGAACACGGGTGGGTTTTAGTCAGTAAGAGTCTGACACTCCCTTCTGCTCCACCCAGAGCGGGAGGGGTCATTGGATGATTTCCCATCCACAAAAAAAAAAAAAAAAAAAAAAAATCCTTTAAGAAGGAGTCCAGCTCATCCCGCTATCTCTTTCTGGGCCTGCCGCGCCGTCGTTTCCTGCCATTAGGGATCCACTGAGTGGTAGCTTTTGCACATTGTTGCTCCGACATGCGACAAATATGGCCAGCCTAGTTCCATTATAGTCCAGCAGCTTTGCGGCCAGCGTCCGCTATTTGTGTTTTGGAACGAAGTAAGTTCTTAATGCGGTCTGTGAGTTTGACACCTAGTATACTTCGTTCCATAGCCCGTTGGCATACTCTAAGTGCGGACTTTTGGCGATTTGTAAGAGACCATGTTTGCGCTCCGTAGGTGAGGGTGGGCTTTCGTTTTAGTGAAGCGTTTTAGTCAGTGTCAATAACTTGTAAAAATGTAGGGAAATCATTTAGACTGAGATCGGACTGTGAACGTTCTTAACATTCCAGGGATTGCCCCTGTGATGTTAAGGGAGAACATGAAGAATGAGTATTGCGTGAAGAAGAAGAAAAAGAAGATAATTTAAAGTACTTATACGCTTGTGATTTTACTGGGAGTCTATACTGTAAGCTTCAGCTTACTCAGAAATAAAGGGGTTCGCCATTAAATAGTAAACTTAACCACTCAAATATCACCAAAACAATAAGTTCTACAGTTACTTGCTAAGATTTATAACCATAGTAATGAGATGGATAACGGTCCCATACAAGCTTGGCCCAGAAATGGACACAAATAAAACTAATAAGCTCCATTCATTTGTGTCCATTTCATAGCCCTGCATATTTTTGTTCGTTCTAAAATTTTGTGAAAGGACATAAATCATATTTCAAAATAATTACTAATGATCCTGGGGTCACCAGGCTCATTAAACCTTGTTCACAAAAATTCATATCGTGTGTACCAAATATCAACTTAATCGATCCAGTAGATTCAGAGCAAATTGCCTAGGACAGACGGACAGACTGAAAGACACACGAGTCATCCTAAGGGTTCCGTTTTTTCATTAGGACGTACGGAACCATAAAAATTGAAGTTTCTGTTTATAATTTAAAAAAACAGCTTTTTACTAAGAGCATATGAAAGTTTACGTACGGTAGTTATAGCAAAAAACAGTTTTTAAAGAATTTGTCTGTTTGCTCCGGCTAATTTCCGAAACGACTAGACCGATATTGACGAAAAATTACTTGTACTGTTAGATAGCTGCTGTTATAGGGAGTAACTTAAGCTTTTTTTATGTTAGAAAAAGAATTAGGGTTCCGCGCAAAAAAATAAATAAAAGCTATGATATCCACCTATACCTTACCTTATAAGTTTTCATACCTAAACAACTTTAGATTTGGCAATTATTTCCATACCAAATTTATCGAAATCCTTACAACCCATTAAAACCTAGTCCTAGGGAAGAACATGATATGGCTAGAAATGGGTTCCTAACCAAGATGGCGACTCATAGAGAAGTATGGAAGAAAAAGACATGAAGCGCCGACCCCAAATAAAGTAGATTAAGGGCAAGATAATGTGAGAGTTTATCTCTTAATAATTAAGCCATTATCTTCTTAAACATTCGTAGAAGTTGGATGAGAGAGTCATCCTGGTTAAAGCTTCTACATTCACAAACTAATGAATTTTATACTTTTTAGGATACCGTACCAAAAGGGTGACAACGGAGATCTCTTACCAAGCTTTCGCTGTCTGTTCGTCCGACCGTCTTCTGTCGAGCTGTATCTCATTAACCGTAATAGGTAGACATTAGATATTTTCACATAGTTTGTATTTCTATTGCTGTTATAACAACAAATAATAAAAATATAATAAAGTTAACAAAAATAATAAAATAATTAAATTAACTTTCTTCATACAAGAACCGTCGGTGTACGAGTCCGACTCGCACTTGGCTGGGTTTTTATACTTTTCGTGCTTCCAAAGACAACGTTCAAAGCAAACAAATTTTAAATTATTTTCACGTTCTGATAAACTTTTCATCCATTAAATCATCGTAAGTAATTAAAATGATCACTCGTCGAATGGAAATCATTTTACATTCCATTACCGTACAGAATAACGGAACTGCATGCGGTGTAATGAATGCGGACAGGCGTGGGCGGGATTGTAATATATAGTGTTCCGTACAAACAAATAATTTGCGCTTTTCTTCTACATTTTAATTATATTTGAAACTAACAGCGCCCCGCGGTTTCACCCGCATTAGTTTCGATCCCGTGGAAATATCGGGATAAAAAGTATCCTATATGTTAATCCTGGTTATAAACTATCAATTTCATCTAAATCCGTTCAACAGTTTACGCGTGATTGAGTAACAAATATAAACGGTTGGCATAGTGGTTTAGTGATTAACTGCTGCGCTGCGTGTCGCGAGTTCAATTCCCCCACGGAACAAATATTTATATGACCTACAAGTAGTTGTTCCGGGTCTGGCTGTTTGTGCATGTGAGCTTAAATGTTTGTAAACGCTACCACAATACAGGAGAAATTCCTAGTGTGGGGCAACGTTTAAACAAAACATCTTCACAAACACATTTATAATATTAGTAGGATATTATAACAGCTTATGGTAATATTATATAGGTCTGTACATAACTATTTTGTCAAGTAGTTTTAAACGTTAAAAAAATGTACCCCATCTTTAACAATTAAAAATAGGTATCGTAAATGCTGTCCCTCTAACATGTAGCTATAAAAACGTATGTTTACTTTATAAAAAAAAATACAGGCTGGCAGGGACACGCAAAATCTTATAATGGATTCAGTAGGTACATGATTTTGAATCCCGTGGGTTAAAATTTTTTATCGGATATTAGAGACGAAAAATTTCTCCGCTAGCGTCTGGAATCGTGTCCTGAATTCATGGTAACAGTTTGCGTCGATGTCGGTATACCACCCTGTATTCATGAATATTATTCTAATATGCGTTTTTAGTGATAGCTTGTAGTTACAAGTCATATAATTAGCATTTTCAGTGGTAGTTCATAGTGGTAGGCCATATAATTACCGTTTTCAGTAATAGTCCGTAGTTGTAGGCCATATAATTACCTTTTATATCATCCACGAGTAATATTAACTAAACGAGAATCATAATGAATGTCATTATTTTCTTAATTTCAGGTAAATGAACAGCTCAGTTAATTAAGAACACTGGCGTGGGTAAGTTTATATTCTTTTATCTGTAGAAAACGCGTACAATAAATTATTTTGCTTATCATTATCACTTTCCAGAGCAGTCTTGGTGGCCCAGTGGTACGGCCCTGGCTTACGAGTTGTAAGTTGTGGGTGCAAAACCAGGCAAGCACTTTACTTTGTGTAAATAATTTTATCACCACTACTCTCAAAATGTTGAAGGAAAACATCGGGAGGAAACTGGCACCGAAAATTCAAAGACATGTGACATTTACCAAGCCACACTGGGCCCGCGTGGTGGATTACAGCCCACTCCCTCTTGATGAGAGGAGGCCTGTGTCCCAGCAGTGGGAACATTACAGGCTGCTATTATGCTATCACTTTCTACTTTATTTCTCCTTCCAAATTCCAATTCAAGATCCGAGTTCGGATGGAGTTCAAATCTTGTGCACAACTCCTTATACGGCTCCGACTACGGCTACTTCGGACTGACATTTTTCGGATCCATATAGGATGCAGCGCGTAAACGCTCCAAATCTTGAGCAAAGCAAACATACTTTAAGCCCCTATGCACGGGCACTTTTCTGAGGTGGCTTTGAAAATCCAACAGAGCGCATCCCTAGCACGTTAATAATGCTCGATTGGATTTTCAACTCTCTGCGCTAATCCAAACGTTGAAAATCCAACAGAACGTATCTTTAGCGTGTTCAAAAGCGCATTATTTGATTTTCAAGTCTCAGCACTAGGCTAAACGTTGAGAATCCAACAGAATGCATCCCTAGCGCGCTACTAAGCGTTGAGCGCGGTAAAAAAACGTCGTGTTAAAAAAACGCCCGTGCGTACGTGGGTTTTTTTTTTTTTTCGTAGTTGTTTTACGCGCACACACATTATCAAAGGCCTGCGGCGCGTGAGTTGCTCGGAATATTACCATTTTTTAAATATTATCTTATTCTCTCTAATATATAAAATTCTCGTGTTGCGGTGTTTGTGGTTAAACTTCTCCGAAACGGCTGGACCGATTTGTATGAAATTTTGTGTGCATATCGGGTAGGTCTGAGAATCGGCCAACATCTATTTTTCATACCCCTTTTTTTTTTGCAAAACGACGTTTGCGGGGTCAGCTAGTGTAACATTGTAACATTGTATTGTAACATTTAGAGCTAGATATTGTATATATGTTTTATTTCTTATTTTGTTGTTTTTATATTATCATATGCTGCACCGGTTGACCTCATCACGTCAACGCCGGTTGCTGCGGAAAACCAGCGCTGTGGCTTTGACTCGCATAGGGTCCTAGCATTATACTGAGCGATGGCCGTTTTGCGTGGATGTAACGCATATTTTCCCCCCAAATTTTTTTTTTTTTTGTGTTTTTTTCTTTACGTCATGTTTACCACAAATAAACGTACTTTATTTCTACTCCTTTTTTTAAGTTGAACAGATCATTTTCAATATAACTTAGCTGCAAAAGATTGGTTTTAAGTTGCACATTTATTACAATAAAATAGTTTCATTTATTTTCTAAACAAAATAATTTGGTACGAAAGCTTATCTTATTCATACCCCAAGACAATTGAATTTTGTTCACCATCTCATTTTACGAATTTAGATAAAGTATAAAACGGTTTTCATGATAATATTATAAGCAGGCCGTCTTATTGGCTCATCCTGTACGTGAGTCGATTGCGAGAAGCAAAAGTAATGAATTTAAATTCATAAGCTGACACCCTGTAAAATGTATAGTAATGTAGGTATCTGTGACATCAGATTCTAAGAATTAAAATAGATTTACTATAAACGTGTAGTAAGATATAACCAGAAGTTATAGTTAAGCGAACGTGAATACCGTCTTTTAGTAGCCGTGGGGCTCGTGGCTAATATCAGTCGCGCAGGCCGATCGAAGGTTAAGCTACGCTTGCCGCGGTCGGTTCATGGATGGATGACCATACGTCACATATTCAGACCCCTCCGAACCTCGGAAAGAATGAAAAAATTTAACCTAAGGAAAACTAATTCAGTTCATCAACTGCAATTATTTTATACTGTGGCATAAATTTTCTGCGAAATGTTCCGCGGTGCATCGTAAATAAATACGTCGCATTACATTTGGGGGAAGGTGGAGGTAGTGTTTCAAAGTCCTACGGGCCCGGAAAACCTCGCCTTAAGCCGGTGGTCAGAAGTCGTTATGGGTAGTCAGAAGCTCAAAAGATCGACAACCATTGTTACCAAGGTTTATCGTGTTACCCAGTATCGCCGTTTTGCAAGTCAGATAGGCAGTCGCTCCTTATTAAAAACACCAGTATTTAATGTAACTGAATACCAATTCAGCTGCATCTGGTTAGATTGGAAGCCATCTCCAAAATAGTTGGTAAAAGGCTAGACATATTGATTGGATACAGTCTTCTAATAAGTAGGTGCGCTTTTATTAGCTTTACTAGTACATAGGGAAGTGCGAATCTTGCTAGGGCTTTACTGAAATAAAAAAAGTACAGATGCCAGCACATCAAGCTACCCGAAACTGTCAAATTTTCCCAATCAACTTGAACCTAGCGATAAAGTGGAAAATTGATTAAAGAAATTTGACAGATTGTAGTAGCTTGATGTGCGTCGTCTGTACAAGAAAGAAAAAACGTTTATTTGCGGCAAATATGACGAAGGTAAAGAACGCAAACAGAAAAAAATTACAAGTTGGAGAAAAATATGCGTCACATCCACGCATAACGGCCGGGTAAGTACTACAAATCTGTCTAATCCTTCGGGGAATGCGGGCGTGATCTTATAAATGTGTATAAACGTACAATAATATTTTAGACATCGGAAGGCAAATTCTCGTAATTTAAAACGTTCAAAATCTAGTCGTAGTCTCTTCTCGGCGACAAACAAATGTCAAAATCTTGTCAAAAATGTAGGGAAATCACGAGTTATTTTTGACAGTTTGAGACTGAGATTAGACTGTGAACGTTCTTAAAATTACGAGAATTGCCCCTCCGATATGCGTAAATGATTTCCCTGATAACGCAGAATCTACGAAATTGTAACACTTTGCTACACCACGCCGTAGCTCGCTTGTCACGTAGCAAACCGAGCTACAACTGTTTCAGAGTTTAAGGCCCGTATTACAGAACGTCACTCAATACTCAAGCATTACTCAAAACTAGATTCAAGCCATTTGATTGGTTGAAACTAGTTTTAAGTAATGCTTGAGTGTTGAGTGACGTTCTGTAATACGGGACTTAGTTTTCTACCTAATAAATATTTTTCCTAAAAAGCTAAAGGTCCTTTTCACTATAATCTTCTTAAATATAACCGATACATTAATATAGTGGTGGCCCAGTGGTAACAGCCCCGGCTTACGAGTTGTAGGTCGTGGGTTCGAACCCATAGGCGGTTTACTTTGTGTAAATAATTTCATCACCTGCACTGCTCTCAAAACGGTGAAAAAAACATCGTGAGGAAACCGGCATGTCCTAGAAACAAAAATTCGAAGATATGTGACATCTGCTAACCCGCTCTGGGCCAACGTGAAAGAGTACAGCCCACTCTCGCCCGATGAGAGGAGACTGTATCCCAGCAGTGGGAACATTATAGGCCGATTATGGTACATCAATAGCAGCAACAATTAATTCAATTGGGATTAATTAAAACTGGCGTATAATTAGTAGTATTAACACATTCAATAATCAGACTCCAATTACCGACCTACCTGCTAATCTGTAGGCCAATTCTGCTAATTTAAAACGTTCAAAATCTAGTCGCAGTCTCATCTCGGCGACAAACAAATGTCAAAAACTTGTCAAAATGTAGGAAAATTTGAAGTATTTTTGACAGATTGAGACTGAGATCAGACTGTGAACGTTCTTAAAAATTACGAGAATTGCCCCTCTGATTATGGCACTCGTTGTAATAGTCGTTAGTTTAAATTATATCGAACATTAATAATCATCTATACTAATATTATAAAGAGGAAAAATTTGTATGTAAGTATGTTTGTAACGAATTGGCCCAAAAAGTACTGGACTGATTTTAAAAATTCTTTCACTATTTGAATGCTACATTATCACTGATTAATATAGGCTTTTTTAATTGCAAGAAAAAAATAAAATGTTTAAAAAATAAATGTCCACCCGTGCGAAGCCGGGACGGGCCGCTATAATTGATAAAACAGCGTTATAATAAATGTATTAAGGAAGAGACCTACGGGTGATCCAGATTTTAATTATTTTCACAGTGATCAAAACTCACATCGCAAAAACCGATAGTTAATTTCATCAAGAAAATATCTTACGTAAAGTCTATTCAAGCTCATGTTTCAAATTAATATTATTTCATGTTAAACAAATATCAACTTTATTTCAATGGTAATTAAGTTGATTTCAGAGTGACTAGCACTATTGAAAAAGTTATGAAAATATTTGAAGTTGTAGCGTAAACTGAACTTTATTGACAGGATTTAAAGTTATTTTTCCATTAATACTTATTTGTTTACATTTTTGGCAAATAAATCGTGATTACACATTAGGTTATTTAGAAGTAAATTGTATCCAAAAAGTAAATTCTATCCCATATTCAGGTACTTAGGTATTTAAAGTTCCTAAGGTCCAAATTTCCGAAAATAATGACTCGATGCAATTAATTTCACGCGAGAGATCGAGCACGAGAGAGAAAGGATTATTATTATTTTAAGGATTTTTTATTATATTTTTTTACTGTACTGTACATTTATACACACACATGTGTTTTTCTACATTTTTTCATTTCTTAATATGAGACTTTAATTTACCAAACATTCAGAAATATCGTAATTTTTTTTTGAGAGTATTTACTCGTATATAAGATAACAACATGACATGAAAGCACCCAATGCCTCAAAAGAGGACTTTTATTTATCTTTCTTTAATGGCCAACTAACAATTTGCATACAGTGTTACTGTTGTTGTTTAAATATTTTTTAAAATTAATTAGTCTCTCATTTAACATGCGTTCGTTATCATATGATGATCAGATGTCACGTCGTGGACAATAGTGTGGGTTATACGTTTTTTCGACTGTAATATAACTACTTTATGTCAATGCTGTAATGTATAACTGTTTTTTGTCCCAAATAAATAAAATAAAAATAAAATAAAATAAAATAAATATATGTTTACTATAACAATTTCTTATAGGTTAGCATCGCATGCCCCATAAACGTAATAACTGTGCCACAAGCACATTTTATAAAATTAATAACTTACTTAGTTATTAATTTTATAAAAAAAAGATAGGAAGGTAAAACAAGGGATACAAGTTTAAAGTAACGTGAACAAGAGTTTAAATAAACATCTATACTTATAATAAATCTGTAGAGAGGTCAATTCTGTAGATGAAATATATTTCCAAAATAACTATCAGCGGGTGATTAGTGATCGATACTGACGCCAAAAATGCAATCAGTAAAATTTTTGTCTGTTTGTCTGTCTGTATGTTCGTTATAGAAACAAAAACCACTGGACGTATTTCAACGAAACTTGGTACGATTGTTCTTCATACTCCTGGGCAGGTTATAGTATACTTTTCATCACGCTACGATTAATAGGAGCAGAGCAGTGAAGGGAAATGTTGGGAAAACAGGATTTCTTTTTAGGTGAAGTAGTAATAGGTTAGTAGTAGTTAGTTAGTAGTAGGTAAGTTTTGGTTAAATTATGTTCAGTTTTTTTTAATATTAAGTAGGTAAAAGCGTAGGTACTTTTATTAATTATAGGTATCGGTATTATTAATTATAGTAGTTATAGGTTTTTAGTTTTAAGTGAAGTAGGTTTTATTATATATTATTTTATATATTAGACGTAGTTATATATTTTTAGTTATTCAAGCCCCAAGCGGACGCCGGCGTCCGCCCGCTATTGTCTTGAAAAACGCGTTGAATGAGAAATACGCGTTCTCAAGAATCGGCAGAAGAAAGAGCACATCGGTTAAACTCTATGAGAGTTAGTGCCTCAATTTCCGGAAGTCATTATTCCAAGCGGACGAAGTCGCTGGCAAAAGCTAGTCATAAATAAATTGATCTTAAACATAGAACATAGAGATACCGACAAATTATATTAAAAGTAAACAAAAATAAAAGGGAATAAAATTAAGATGTATAAGAACTCCGAAAAACAATCCCCAACTAAGTTATAACCACTGCAAATGCAGCTGGGACCCACATGCCTCGCTCGTCACACTAACCATTAAACCAGGAACCCTCGTAAAGAGCCCTTAAAACATCCCATTAACCCCTTGTAATGCCTATGGGCTGTGATCTACTCGCAAGACTATCTGAACCAACTTTATAAGCCTTTAAGTTGACAATTTACTGTCGAACGACTCTTAAGTTGTTGATGACTCTTAAAACTTGGGCCTCTTTGGACACACAAGTAAAATCCTTGGGAATGAGGAAATAAAATTCTTGGGAATAAAGAAAGAATTCTTAAAGGATATACATCTCATACACACATCGTATCTCATATAGTACATCACATCTATCCTAAACGAAAACACAATGGGAAAAGATATTGATATTTTATATTTTACCAGGCTGGAGTGAACACTGACAAGGAAGCGCTCCCACCTCATTCTTGAGTGAAGATTCGTAAGAGCAAACGTGCTCGCAGGAAGGAAGTATTCCAGTAGGGATCTTGACCGTACTTCTGGCATTATCCTGATAGCCGTGGAATACGTCTCCACTCCTCAAGCACCTGAGGATATGTCACCCCCTTGTTGCTACGTGGTAGCGTCCGTTTCCGGGGGCCCGTTATTGAGTGTGCAAATTAGTCTCTGGCATTTTATCCATGTATAATATAGATAAAACATTGGTCCCTTCCTTCCTTCTAGCTTTGTCTCTGAGAAGGCAACGCAATTCGGTTGCCTCTAGTATACCTCTTTGCGTCTGAGAACATTTACAATCAAGTGGGCCCCCTCCCTGCCAACAACGAAATATCTGTCAGAGATGAATAGAAATTCATTCTAGAACATCAATCAACAAAAAAAATCAACTCAGCTTTTTGCAGTCCACTGCTGGACATAGGCCTCTCCCAGGCTGAGCCACAATACCCTGTCCTCTGCCTTCCGCATCCAGTTCGTCCCAGCCACCTTCTTTAGGTCGTCCGTCCATTTAGCTGAGGGGCGTCCCACACTACGCTTGCCGAACAAAAACAATTTTAGAACATATTTTTATTAATTATAGACCCAATTCATTATAGCATACCATTTTTGAAACCACTTTACCATTTTAGTCCTGTCAAATTAGATAATCTATAGACAAGTTTAGACGTGATTAAAAAATTGGCTACTAAAAATACGTCAATTTACGTCAGGCGGTGACTTATTTGACAGGACTAAACTAATATTTATCTTCTGTCCTTTTCTTAATGAAATAGAAAGAAAAAGATGCACTGAACTTAAATATAGTTTAGTTTGTGAACAAGGGATTCGGCGCCACTATCCATTATTAAACATTAAAGCTCGATGGTAACAAAGGCGCTTCGCAGAATTATAACGTAAACACGGACCAATTAGCTTCTCTGGCACTCATAATGTGGCTCGCAAACAAAATAGCGTCACAGAATAATACAGAAGGTTAGCTCCATACGACAGAAAGCAGCCGCACGCTCACATCGACATGTACGCTTGGCGTTCACAAACAAAAGCCGGTCGCGAATGAGCTTGCACTCGCTGAACGTGAAGCGTGTCTATGAGTGCGTGCGTTTTCTTTCGTTGTATACAGCCGATCTTCTGTACCTTTTTATTCTGTGATAGCTTGTTATTATAATACGTGGAAGTAATTATGTGAAACTATTGGCATGTTGGCGTAGCTAAATAAATACACTGTAACCTGTAAAAATATTCCAGTTTCGTGACTGATAAAAATCGGACTACACCTCATTTATCAAATTCACGGAAGTATTTAAAGGTTCATAATGGATGTGGCGAGGTTTTATTGTGAATGTGATTACCGCGCTTGATAAAACTAAAATAGACATCTGAATTATATTTTATTTTTAAGTTTTGCAAAGGTCACAGAAGATTGCTTCAGTCAGATATTCTGTATCTACAAGACTATCAATCTCTCTCGTACTGAATAATAATTTTATTTGAAAGTCTCATAAAAATCCATTGCTAGGCAATCAAAGCTACTCCAATCGCACGCCATTCAACTCAATCGTTGGCTAATCTTATGGCTCTACAGCCCTACGAAGATCGTTGTTTTGTAGGCAAAACAACGATCTTCGTAGGGCTGTTGCAAGGGCTTGAGGTCATCCTAACCCACGTTTGCCAAATCACAATATGAGCTGTGCAATAGTATCTGTCAAGAATATTATAGTATTTTAAGATTAAAGAGCTTTTGTTCAAGACGCTCTTTAGACTCAACGAGCGCTTTACTAAGTCTGACGGCGCGGACTACGCTGTATTTTAGAGCAATAATGACCGTTCGTGTATGACTTGTCAAACAAAATAAAGTGTCTAGTTTTTAGGTTATTTCGATTTTTTTGAAAATCTCCGGACCCCGGGTTTTGTTTATAAAAAGCACTTTTGTTATTTTTAGGAGTTAATATGATAAGTGTAGTCAATAAAAAACAAAGTTTGACTTTGATGCAACATGGTACGGGATTCTATACATCCATGAACATTGACCTTTCCAAAAATAAATATGATATATGATTTTATTTCTGTAAGTAGTTTTGTACAAACACTTTTACACGTCAATCATATTTTAAAAACTAGATGAGGTTAACGTTTCCTATTCGTTTGTTTGTTTTGGCCTTTATTCCCAAATTAGTCAGCTACTTTGAGAAGAAAGGCCAAAACAAACTCATAGGTCACCGTCTCTTTTAAATTCCAGATATAATCTTGGTCAGATCATGTGAAGAAATAGGTTTTTATTTTAATTATTTTATTTTAAATAGACAATTTTATATTTTGTGAACGTGAGAACGTTGTAGGGCTTGTAGACTATAGATTTGTAGACCATTTTCTAATTTATTAGAAATGCCCGGTACTTGCTGACAGGCCTACACTGTCCTCCCATACCTGTTAAAACTGTATAAGCCCATTATTTTTAAAAGAGTAACCGTGGAGTTTCTTGCCCGCCCTTCTCCATAAGAAACTACCCGTTGGAACCGTGCACCTAGTTTCGTCGAGACGTTTCATAGACCCACGTACAAACAAAAAACATACACGAAATGTGGTTACCCAGCAAAATGCAACGACGTGTAAGCCTACACATCATTGCATTTAGCCGGATCACTGGCACCGAGGAAGTTAATAACCCTTAACAAATCACACAAAAGCACATTGATGTGTAGTATCGAATTTAATTCGGCCAAGCACGTCATTCTATTGAAATTGATAGCCATTCAACAAGTTAAACAAGCCACTTGAGTCGTGTCAATGAACTTTTATGGAGTACGATTAGCCGGGGTTCAGAATGCAATCAATAATGAATTCATGAAGACACGTGTATCGTCAAACAGAAGGTATATTGCGGTCAGACTCTGGTCAATTTGTGTAATAGGCACCTTCGTAAGTGATTTGTTATAGGTCTACATGTTTCATTTTATAATGTTTAGTATGTAGAAGGAAGTAGATGGAAGAATGTAGAAGGAAGAAGATGGTCTGTGGATGGGTGACCATCTTTACATACCGAGACCCATCCGTGCCTCAGAAAGCACGTTGAGCCGTTGGTCCCGACTGTCATTCGTGGATCTTTGACAGTCTTTAGGGGTCGTCAGAAGCCCGAAAGTCTGACAAACAGTCTTACCACGGGGTATCGTATCATCCAGTAACTGGGTTGTGGAGGTCCGATAGGCAGTCGTTCCAGCTGTATACAGCTGGATCCGGTTAAACTGGAAGCCGACCCCAACATAGTTGGGAAAAGGCTAGGCAGATAAGTATGTAGAAAGACACTGGTATTTTTATAAAATTGCCTTATTAACATTTGAGGTAGGTATGTTAATAAGGCAATTTTCATACATATTTTTGATTAAGAACGTTTTCTTAATAGATCATCATCATCACTATTGGAGAGCTGTGGTGGCCCAGTACTAACGGCTGCGACTTACGGCTGCAGGTTCGAACCAA
This sequence comes from Globia sparganii, assembly GCA_949316385.1. Lineage (NCBI taxonomy): Eukaryota > Metazoa > Arthropoda > Insecta > Lepidoptera > Noctuidae > Globia > Globia sparganii. The sequence goes on along the minus strand of OX438675.1, from coordinate 7,795,318 downwards.
GATAGGTGCATCATTACTTTGTGTAAATTATTTCATCATCACAGCTCTCAAAACGGTGAAAGAAAACATCAAACCGGCATGGCCTTTTTTTTTGTTTTGTTTTCGAGGGGAAAGCTTCAAAAGGCACCCGAACTCCGGAAAGTGGTCGAGGAGTGTGGGATTTTTACCTCACTAAAACCACCCCGGTGATCACCATCAAGACATAGGGGTCGTCTCGGTTTCTATTAAAAAACCAATTGCGGAATCAGGAGGGTTTCCTGAGCCTCGCTATGCACGGCAGCAAGTGACCACTGTGCCACCGTGTTGCCTGGTGGCACTTGGTGGGCGGACAGAGTCCCCACTCTGAGCGCCCGCGACCCCAAAGATCCACCTACCTTGGTTGGTAAGCGGGTTTCGGCGTATTAGGCGCCAAGGCGGTTGCCTCCCCGACGCCTCCTTCTCCGAGCAGGATCAGCCCTCTCCCGATCCCGCTCGACGGCCTCCTTCTTGACCATCACGGTCTCACAGAAGGAGGCTACTTTCGTCCAATTTCCTTTCTCTGCTAGCATAGCCCTCACTACTGCCGGCAGAGACAAAATCGGCATTGCTTAGAACCGAAAATTCAAAGCCATGTGACATCTACCAAACCACACTGGGCCCGCGAGTTACGACCCTTTCCCTCTCACAGAGAGGAGGCTTGTGTCCCAGCAGTGGGAATATTATAGGCTAATATTATGCGTCACCATTGTCGACCTTGTTTCACCCACTGCTAAGTACAGATTTCCTCCATTTTATGCCATGCTTATCATAAGATTTTGACCAAATTTCAGATGTACTATGTATGTAAAGCTCATGATGATATTGCTAGAACATTTTTCGGAACGGTTTTTCAATACCACTCTGAACTTTCCATCTTTTCAACCCACATCATGGTATTTAAACCTCCTAGCTAGCCTGACATAAAGTCTTGCATAAAGTATAAAGTATCGAATAAAATGAGTTCAATAAATTATTTATTACGTATCAGTCTGACATTAATGTACGTGACATAACATGAATGAATTAACCTTTGTTCTGAGACGATTATAACACAATTACCCATTGATTTTGTACAAAAATAAAAGTAAGAATGCTTTTCAATATTCTATTATTATTCGATATATCGAACAAAGGAATTTGTTAAGTAACAAGTGTTCCAATTCCAATGGAAATAAAAGTTAAACTATACTTTTCAGATGTAATATATACGCTGTCACAAAGGAAGCATTGCTTTGACGATTATTCATATACTTTTCTGTTTTCTGACCATAAATAATTCTACGAAGAGACTTTCTATTTTGAGGGTTTTTTTTTTTTTGAGGGTGGGAAATCATCAAATGACCCGTCCTGCTTTGGGTGGAGCGGAAGGGAGTGTCAGGCTCTTACGGACTAAAACCCACCCGTGTTCCTTCCTTAGCCCTTTATGTTCCGGGGTAGCGGTAACCCTTTCGGACAATTCCGCTTAGTTCTGCATTTTAAAGCTTTTCTTGGTAGGTACTACGTTTGTTTAGATTATCCAAAATGATGAGAGGTTAATTTTTTAAATAGTCATGTTTATTTTCAAATACTTTGAATACATACAGTAATAGATACTGTGAGCCCTTTGCGACCTCTCGGTACCACGATGAATAAATTAAACGAGGGTTTATCGAATAAATTCTTATTCCTAAGAACGGTTCTATTCGTAGGGTTCCGTAGTCAACAAGGAACCCGTACCCGCCCTTCCGTGCGTCCGTCCGCAGCTTTGCTCAGAGACTCTTAGTGCTAGAAAGCTATAATTTGGCATAGATATACACATTAATTACGCCGACAAAGTGGAAAATCTTAAGAAAAAAATTTCTAGTGTACCTACCTCCTATACACGTAAAGTGGAGATGTTTTTTTTTCTCGTCTACTCCATGGTGTGGGGTATCATTGGATAGGTCTTTTAAAAATATTTCGGGTTTGTGAAACTGCTTTTTCGATTCAGGGATCCGTTTGTGAAATATTAAGCTTTAAACTGCTATGTTTTGATAAAGTGAAGTGTGGCTCCCTGCCGGCTAAATAGTTGCTTTTGGATATGTGAAAAAAATAACGGCAGTAATATATATAACGGAAACAAAAGGAAAACTATCACAGCTAAGTAGGCTTTACAAGTTTACGAGTAATAGTCGACCAACTTAAATTTGCAGTTGCAATGTATAGGAGAACATAATTTTTTACTACAATGTTAAGTTTGTTCTTGGGACAAATTCACTCAACTATGGAACCCTCCATTGTGCGTAGTCCGACACGTACTTGGCCGGTTTTTTAATACTGGGCTTGTGGCTAAGTAATGACTGCAGCACGGGTCGATCGAAGGTTAAGCTACGCTGGCCACGGTTGTTCCGTGGATGGGTGACAATCTTTACATATCAAGATCCCTCCGTGCCTCGGAAAGCACGTTAAGCCGTTGGTCCCGGCTTTCATTCGTAGATCTTTGACAGTCGTTTCAAGTCATCAGAAGCCCGAAAGTCTGACAACCAATTTTACCAAGGGGTATCATATTACCCAGATTGATGATTGATTGATTGAGGGCTTCGGAGGTCAGATAGGCAGTCGCTTCATCTAAAATAAAGGTATTCAGCTGTATCAGGTGAGAGTGGAAACCGACCCCAATATAGTTAGGAAAAGGCTAGGCAGATGATTGTTCTATTTTTAAAACATTTTTACATTTTTCTATGATAATTATGAATTTTTGACTTCGCTTGCATGTAAGCACAAAATAAGTATAACCTCTACAGTACCAGTGGAAGGAAGTGTTACTGATGAGCATGATATCCTGGATTTGATGCCCAGATTGAGTAAAGTGTTACTAGATTTTCCATCGGGAATTTTTCTGTAGCTGCTCGGAGTCTGGTTTTGTGTTGTTGATGGCAATAGCCTCGCCTCTATTATACATGGGACTTAAACATAATTGGAAAAATGTTTGCGTACAATCACCAAAAGAGATAAGTAACTAGTCTTCAGATATAGTTGAAGTTAAAATTGACGGCACGGTTGGCGCAGTGGCTAAGCGATTGGTTGCTGCGCTGCGTGTCGCGGGTTCGATTCCCGCATGGAACAAATATTTGTATGACCTACAAGTAGTTGTTCCGGGTCTTGCTGTTTGTGTATGTGAATTCAAATGTTTGTAAACGCACCCGCAATACAGGAAAAAATCCTAGTGTGGAGCAATGTTTAAAAAAAATTAAGAAACCGATGGATAATTTCGAATGAAATTTAATTTAATAAACCAACTGTTTGTCTTCTATTAATTTAATTAAATTTTATTCGAAAACATCAATCGGTTTCTTACTAAACTTCAACTATACGACGACTCTAGTTACTTATCTCCCTTGGTGGCCGTACTAGTACGCGTGATTACAAAAGCCTGTTGATTTCGGCCAGCTACTTGGCCCAACCGCTCGGGCTTTTAAAGTAGACACCCTCACTTTAATCCCCAGAGTGCTTCGGCCAGTCAAGGAGCCGGAATCAACAGGCAAATAAAGTCGGCATTATATAATACTGCCACTACAAAACCCTGAAGGTCAGGTGGAGTGGGAGGTTTTATTGAAAGGAAATAAAACAAACATTTCTGGGTGTTATTCACGAAAATTGTACATTTGCTTCCCTCTCCGCGTCCAGCTCGATTATTTTTTATTTGACATTTCAGTAATAGCTCAATTTTATTCACCCTAATTCTAAAAGTATTTAGAACTACAATTTATAATACTCAGTAAGTAAGAGAAAGCATGATATTCTAATATTTCAAATTTTAAAATTGTGTCCACAGAAATTTCATACAGAAAATCATGTCCATTTTTACTTAAAGCAACATTAAAAATATATTTAAAAAAATCTAACTGTGTTCATATAAAACTTAGTATTTTTTTAGTTTGTTTATATCCATTCAAATAGATTATTCCTTAAAATAAATAAAACAAACAGTAATGAATACATAATTTACATACCTATTTAAATGGAAGTCCAATATTCTACTCATCTCTGTTATTCATCTCGGTTACAGTGTTTTACAACATTATTTCCAACTTGAAAATAAAATAATTTACGGACAATATTACACAATAAACACTGTAAACAGATGGCGTAACTGTGGATTCGGCTATTTTGTTCTTTCACTCAGTGCGATCAATTTTGTGCGTAACGTTACAATTCGACATTCATTTTGTGATATTTGTTTTCATGGTCTATCTGAATTAGGTAAGTACTTTCCAGGTTTTATATTATTATGAGAAAAGAATCGTGGTTGCAGAAGTGAAATCGGTAGAAACAATTAAAAAAAACTAATTGTTGACGGCTTTACGAAGTATTTTGTAGGTTAGACACGTGCTAAATATTCATATATGATATTTCTCCGTTACATTTTTTCTGTTACGTAACAGATATGAAAGGTAAAGCTGCGTATATAAGGTGTTATAAAATTAATAAATTTAAGGAGTTGTTTAATACAAATATAATATTTAATAAATAAGTAATTACGGAGAAACATTTAAAAAAAAGCAACCGTTCTAAACATTCACATTTACTTTGTTTTCACTCTTATTTGTCTCTCTGTCACTTTTAATAATATTGAATCTACCTACTCATGTAACACATGGGGATGTGTTACATGGTGATCTTCCCGCACGACGGATATTTTGCACGACCACGACTGCCGATTGTTGGGTGAGGTACTTGTACCGCGCGCGTAACACGCAAGCGGCGCGCGCGCTGCGGCCGCCTGCGCAGGGGAGCTATTCTCTAAGGATACAGCCTTGCGGGCAGCGCTGTCGCAGCGCTGAAACTATTGTTTTCACTGCTGCGACAGCGCTGTCCGCAAGGCTGTATCCTTAGAGAATAGCATGGCCTGAGTACCTCCTGTGCGCGTAAAAATAGTTTTTTAGCTTTTTTCTGTGAATAATTAAAATCGCTTTTTTTTTGTTTTTAATCGTTTTATTTATCGATGTCGACCAGCCTCACGAAATTCTTAGAGGTGATTTATTAACACCTTATCCATATACAGACAGGTTAAAAATTTTAATCACGGTTTATACAGGGTGAAATTCAATCAATCATAATACAGGGTGTAATTAACCCTGTATAAACTGTGATTAAAATGTTTATGCTCTCATTTCAATAATATACTATTTAATTTTATCTCTAAAGTCGGTTATTAAATAATAATATTATAATAACAATTTTAATAAATAATGTTCAAAGTAATAGAATTACTTTTCATTATGAAAGTAAAATTACTTAGTGGATATTTTATAATGTTTACTTTTGTTTTACATAAAATGCCATTGACATCAGCAGAACGACAAAAAATATATAGAGAACGTTTAAAGTAAAATAATCCTATTAAATGGAATGAAGAAAAGAAAAAAGATGCTGAGAAAAAAAGAAGAAACTATATAAAGATATCTGAGTTATCAGAGAACGAAAAAGCTATTAAACGTAAACTTTGGCGGCAGCTAAAACAAACACAGTTAAAACATAATGACAAACCAAACAAAAACTCTAGTCGTAAAATATATAAACAAAGATATTACTAATTAAGATATTATTAATTAAATATTAAGCTAATGTTAATTATTATTATGTGTTTCCTCAAAATTAATTTCCTAAAATAATCGTACCTACTTAATAAAGCAATATAAGTCAATCAAAATAATAGTTTATTATTAACCTCCTGAACAAAATGAATGACCTAAAGACCCATTAAATAAAACAAATATTATTTTTTATACATATTATATACTAGTCCTTATAATTCCTATCTGTTATCTTTTCTGTTACATTAAATTCATTTTCATATCTTTTTCATATCCGTTACGTACAATTATTATGAATAACACCCTTCTGCAGATTTATAAATTTAATGTAAGACATCAAATCAAGTCTACGTACCGGCCCCCTTGCAGAGTTATTTGAAAACTATGATCAAATGATGTCAAGGGCAATTTTTTTTTTCAAAATTAAATACTTGTGATGAATAACTGACGAATTGACTTGACTGAAGAATTGACGGCACGGTTGGCGCAGTGGATAAGCGATTGTCTCCTGCGCTGCGTGCCGCGGGTTCGATTCCCGCACGGAAAAAATATTTGTATGACCTACAAGTAGTTGTTCCGGGTCTGGCTGTTTGTGTATGTGAGTTTAAATGTTTGTAAACGCACCCACGATACAGGAGTAATTCCTAGTGTGGGACAACTTTTATTACAAAAAAAAAAAAAACTTTATAAAAACACTTTCGCAAATAATGCGTTATTTTAGAAAATTTGATTATCATAAAAAAGATCCAAACCAACTTCTAATTACAGTTTGCACCACAGTTACATATCAAATTAAGTTGACATATAATTTGACTTTGATTTTGACTAACAAAACTTTTCACTACACCAACATTTAAAAACGTGTAACGTACGTTAACGTATTTAACAACGTGTGTGGACAAACAAAAATCAAAAGATATCGCAGACAGGTGAAGCGTGTATCCAATCATTTAGAAGCACATTGGTGGTGATTAGGGATTCATTACCGTATTGACAGCTAATTAACGGGTTCGCATGCTACTCGACTCGATTGACTCCGTGCGCCCGGTTGCACCGACTAACTACGATTAGCTCAGATAACTAACTGTGATTAGGTTAAGTGATTGATTTAACATAACATCACGCCTGTAATCCCTGAAGAGTTAGATAGAGGTGTACCTTTAGTACACCTACATTTCCAGCTACGCCATGTAATAAGGAGTGAGCCTATTGCCATCAGCAAGGCACAAATTCAGACTCCCAGCTGCTACTGAGAAATTTCAGATGGAAAAAACCCATTCAAACTTTGCCCGACCCGGGAAATGAAGTCACCTCATGCTCAACAGTAGCGCTTGTGATGTCTAGACCAACAAGGCTTATTTTATATAACGTGTGTAAAACGCAAACGATACCACAAAACCAAAGCACAAAGTCAAAAGATATCGCATAGACTGCCGAAGCATGTATCCAATCATTTAGAAGCACATTGGTAGTAATCAGGGACTCATTACTGTATTGACTGCTAACCAACGGGTTCGCATGCTACTCGACTCGATTAACTTCGTGTGCCCGGTGGCACCGACTGACTAACTGGGTTTTATTGAAAGTCAATCTGCCTAGCCTTTTTCCAACTATATTGGAGTCAGTTTCCAGTCTAACCGGATGCAGCTGAATACCAGTATTTTAAATGGAGCGACTGCCTATCTGAACTCCAAAACCAAGGTAGGTACTGGGTAACACGATACCCCTTGGTGCCTTACTGAGGGGTATTGTGTTTTCAGATTTTAGATTAAGCTTCTGACTACCTGTAAAGACTTTTGAAAGTGTTAGTAAGTATTTGATATCATTGCAAAAGGTTGCAGAAAAGTATTTTATTATAAATTCCAACCCTATTATTATCATCTGATGTGTAAGTTGTGTAACTTGCGCACCAGAAAATTTCGAACCAATAACAACATAGTGTAGCGAAAGAGAAGCCCTATCAATTTGAATGCAGCATTTTACAATTTGGAAGTCAGTTTCTAATGAATAGTGAAGAAAAAATAAAGTTTATTTGGATAAAATTCGTGAAACACTAAATACAAATAACAAAATAAAAAGTAAAAGTAATGTTTTAACAACACGAATGTGTACCTCACGGCTTCACCAAAAAAAAAAATACTTTTAAAATGACAGAAAATGTTGTCTGCTTCTCGCTCTGTTGGTTAATTAAACATTGGCCAAAGAATGTATCATGTTCAAAGACTTTTTAATTCTAAAACTTAAATCCCATAAAAATAAAAAACAAAACTATGAAGTAACACGTATCCTGAGTAGCTAGCAATGTGCTTAAAAGCTAATGGAAGACCCATTAGCTTTCAAGCACAGAGAGTTTACAGCAAAAAAAAATGCTTTTACCTTAAAGCTACGTTAAGCGTGGTTTTAGAAAATTAAAAATGTTACTTAACCTTGACTCTTTAATTAGTCTAACTACAGTTAAAGTTCAGGGCAACCGGCCGTTCGCAACCCGTGATTAGTGATTAACTGATGTGGATTCATATCACTCATCAACATTAGATACACGCGAGCCTATTTGACTAACAGTTCAGGTAGCCCGTCGGTAGGCCATACCTATTAATTTTATAGTTGAGAAGGTAAAGGCAGAGAAGTAGGTAGATAGAATAGGCCAATAGGCCGTTTTGAAATCTGTTAGTGGTCTGAGTTTATTGATTGAGGTCTTCTTTTTTTTAGGTTTGCCTTGCATTGTGGTAAGACTAATTTACCTGTCTGGTAACTGCCTGAATTAATAAAAAAATAATATAATAATATTACATTTAGTTCAGAAAACTGATAAGATACACTAAGTTTTTCAAAGCTTTTTGCTGTGACCGACAGGGTCCATAATGATTACATATTATTTTAAGTTACTACTTATGTACATATTGTGTATTTTTTATTTTTTTTTTTCGCACAAAAAGGTACAGACAAATTTTCCCAATCAAATTTGAACATAAGGTTCAAATTTGATTGGGAAAATTTGTCTGTACCTTTAGCGATAAACTTGAAAATCTACACACATCAAAAGTGTCTAGGGATCAACATATATTTTTGCAATAACTTTTCTCCTGATTGATATTAATTAAAATTTTCTTTAAGGATTCATCAAATAAAGTGTTTTCGTTTGTCACAGTAACGATAAACCAAGTCACCTTTGCATTAATAAAGAAATTTGCCATTTTCCTAATAAAGGGATTTTTGACATTTGAACCACTAACACAAAAGTTCGAAAAAAAGACTGAAATAACAGTTTTCTCTAAAATTTTATTGGGTAACTTAAACAATTAATAATCCGTGTTTCTACCGCGAACACTAACAACACAAGAACATCGGTTTGGCATACTCAAAATGAGTTCATCTAAATCACGCTGTGGAATGGCCGCCCATGTTCGTTGCAACAACAAAAAAAGGTCTTCTTGCGACTGGATACCCTCCATATTCGGCAGAGCTCTTCTCTGTAGCATATCCCATGCATGCTCAATCGGGTTCAAGTCTGGCGACTGAGCAGGCCAGGGCAGGACATTGATGTTAGCTGCGGCGAGAGTCTGTCTTACAACTCTTGCGGTGTGCGGTCGTGCATTATCATGCATTAACTGAAATAAGGGACCGATTTGCACTTGTAGAGGAACGATGACGTCTGATACAATCGTCTCAGCATAAATTTGAGCGTTGAGGTTGCCTCTGTACCAAATCAACTCAGTTCTTCCGCCGATCCAAATACCCGCCCATACCATGATGGTTCCACCACTATAAGGATGGACTTCCTGGCAGGATTTTAATCGCTGTTGGCGTCCAGGGGTTCTCCAGTGTCGTATACGTCTTGTATCCGGTCTCATACCAAAACGAGACTCATCAGAAAAGCACACGAAACGCCATTGTTTGTTCAAGAGCCCATTGATATCGAATCCTACGATTGTGCATTGCTATAGGTGGTACCCGTAGCGGTCTTCGGGAATGAAGGTTCACTTCATGCAAGCGGTTTCTGACTGTTTGGTCGCTAATTAAGTTCCCTGAAGAGTGATGAAGCCTCACGGCTAACATCATGGCGGTTATTGTTGGAGCTCTTCGAGTTAAGATTTGAATGTATCGGTCTTGTCTCCGTGTGGTGCAGCGATACCGTCCTCCATAGCGCTCAGCCACGGTACCAGTGCTTCGGTAACGTGTCCAAAGTCGACTGATAACACTCTGACTTGTATTCAGAGCTAAAGCCACAGTACGTTGCCGGGAACCAGCTTCTATCATTCCCACGGCTCTGAGCATTTCTTCCCTGCTTAAATGACGTCGCCGCTCCATAATAACGTTGGTTTTAATCAGTAGTAGGGAAACAGTAGCACTAATAATGTCTTCAATGCGTTGTATGTTTTTATAGGGAATTATATTGACAGCTGATTTTCATCTTTTACTCGAATTTGATTCACAGTTCCTGATTCAAATTATGAAATGCACCAAAAAGGATCCATATAAATTTATAAAATCATAAATTTATTACAAAGCCACATCTCAATCTCAAGAAATCCGCATAAAAATGCTTGATCCCTAGACACTTTTGATGTGTGTATTAAAGAAATTTGATAAATTTTAGTAGCTTGATGTGCTGGCATCTGTACAAAGGCGGACTTAATGCCTTAGGCATTCTCTACAAGTCAACCAAGGGGGTAATGAAATTAGATGGCAGGTGCTTTGGGTGAGAGGAACAATGATAAAAAAACAATGATTAAAACTAGGTATCTACACAAATACATATATATTGAATACAAGCAGCGCCCCGCAGTTTCACCCTCATAAGTTTCGATCCCGTAGGAATATCGGGGTTGAGTAAGAATTCCTTTATTAGATACCTTGGAGTCGATATATTCTACGTCTTACTAAATAAAATAAAAAAGCCTTTTATTTCTTGCGTGCACTTTACAATTACTTTCTTGATTGTTAGTCTGTGTTAGATTGCTTATTCTAATGTTAGTTTATTAAATTTATCATTTATTATTATTGTTAGCAAGAACCCCGTCTTCACAGGTCAAGGCTTCCTCCAAAGTTACCCAATTGTCTCGGTCTTGGGCTACTTCTATCCAGTGTGGACCGGCGATGTTTTTAATTTCATCGTCCCATCTACTCATGGGCCTTCCTTTGCCTCTTTTGCCGATCGGGCCCTTCCATGACGTCACTCTTCCGGTCCAGTGTTGATCTGGGAGTCGAGCTACATGGCCGGCCCACTTCCATTTCAACTTTTTCGCATATTGTAGAGCATCTGTAGCGTTTGTTAGTTTTCTTATTTTTGTATGCCTTATTTTCTGTATTTTTCTAAAACTAAGCATGCTCCTCTCTATTCCTCGCTGACAGGTCTAATTTTTTCCTCTATGTTGGTCTTAAACTTCCATGTTTGGCAGCCGTATGTTAGACATGGTAATAGGCATAAGTTCATGACTTTGGTTTTCAAGGATACAGGCAGGTACTCGTGAATATTTCTCGCAATTTCCAATATTTATTCCAGGTGCTGTGTGTTCGTCTTTCAATTTCATTGTTTTTTCATTGTTTTTCCTGTCAAAACTTATTTGTTTACCTAGGTATTGTACTGATCAGTATATTCCAGTTCCAGTCTTACTAAATATTGTTGATTAATTCTTGTGTGCTAGTCTTACGAAAGCGGTAAGTAAGTACTACATATTATTTAAACTGGCTGTAAAAGCTGTACCAGTAGGTAGAAAATTAATACGATTTAATTTATTCCGTCGATTTGTCATATACTAGAAATAATGTAACAAGTCACGCTATCACCTTTGCTAACTACATAAATAATCTAAACAACGCAACACTAGAAGACTAAATAACTGTTACACACCCTTATAAAACATTCAGTACTTAATGACTACAAAAATAAATTATATTTTAACAATAAATCAACTACCCAGTAAAATAATACGTTACCAGCAAAAATGCCTCGTTAAAACCATTGAAATGGAAGACAAATTACTGCTTTAAAATATAATTCAGAGCCATTTTATCGGGACACTCGAATATTGAATAATTTCTATCTCCTTAAATGAAATATTCTTAAGGACTCTTGACGTTTAATAACCGCTGGTAATGGCCATTGGTGGCGTTAGGGTCTGCACACAGTGGGAGAAAGTGGCAGGAAATGATTTACTTTTCCTCCTCGTTGGGAGAGAAATTGAAATTAATGATTTTTTATATTTAACTTAGAGTAGCATTCATAAACCGAGTTTCGAACGTCGCGACCCGAAGACGCACGAAGGTGTTCGATATCGGAAAACGTATTATGGAACTCACGTGGAGTTGGGGAGGACACCTGGCAAGGTGTAGCGATGATAGGTGGATTAAGGCTTTTTATTAGAAATTCTCAGCGTTCTTTTTGACTTTTATTCTTTTGTTCTCGGCTCCTAAGGTTCCTAGCGTGAAGGAAGCAGCGGATCCTATAGCCTTCCTCAAGAATTAGACTATCAAATGCAAATATATTGTTTTAATCCGACTGGTATTTTCAAAGATTACTGCGTTCAAACAAACTCTTCAGCTTTATTATTACCCCCTTACTAATAAGCCTATTATATCAGATGAATAGTTACACAATAGATTTCTCTCTTTCAGTTCGTCAGTAATTTATTATTTATTTAATACTTCAAGCACATACATGTACAGAGGCGGACTTAATGCCATAGGCATTTTCTATCAGTCAACCAAGTCAAGTTCAAGTCAAGGTCAAGGTCAAGGTTCAGGTCAAGTTTGACTTTCGAAAGAAGAAGACAAAGCGTTGTGTAACTATACAGACGCTACACAGCATTTACTAGTAAGGGATATATACATACCTATATATATAGATTACACAACAATTAACTTTCTGGTGGTAAAAAAAATCACATTTGTGCAGAAGTTAGTTCGAGCTATGAAAAGAATATTTTTATTATTGTATAGTGCCTGTTCATGATCATAAGCCATTAAGATTTAGGTACTACTATGTAATAAGATCACCGAATCGCAAAATTTAATGAAAAAAAATTGTCAAAATTATTTTAGTTTTTGCTAGCCATTAACTTAGCAGCGGGATTGTCCGAAAGGGTTACCGCTGCCCCGGAACACAAAGGGCTAAGGAAGGAACACAGGTGGATTTAAGTCAGTAAGAGTCTTACACTCCCTTCTGCTCCACCCTGAGCGGGAGGGGTCATTTGATGATTTCACATCTACAAAAAAAAAGTCATTAACTTAAACTTTCCTATAACACTCTACCTTAAAGTAATTGGAACATACCTAAAGCGTTATCCATCTCAGGATAAAATAATAACTTTTCACGAAAATGAATATTATTTCACCATTGCTCTGTTTAACGGGAGGAGTTTGTGGCTAAGTAATAACATTCACGCGGATCGTTCAGTCTGGTTAAGCTACGCTTGCCGCGGTTGGTCCGTGGATGGGTGACCATCTTTACATATCAAGACCCCTCCGTGCCTCGGAGAGCACGTTATGCCGTTGCAGTTGGTCCCGGCTGTCAATCGTGGATCTTTGGCAGTCGTTACGATTCGTCAGAAGGCCGAAAGTCTAACAACCAGTCTTACCAAGGGGTATCGTATTACCCAGTAACTGGGTTTTGGAGGTCAGATAGGCAGTTGCTTAATGTAAAATACTGGAATTCAGCTGCATCTGGTTAGACTGGAAGCCGACCCCAACATTGTTGGGAAAAGGCTAGGCAGATGACGATGCTCTGGTTAATAATCCAAAACAAAATTTATTAAAATGATAACACCATATTCATGATGTACGGATGAAACCGTTCGATAGGGTTGTCAGTTTGTTGTGAAAACGGGTTCCGTATGAAGATAGGCGTAGATAGGCGGAAGACGGAAACGATGAATTCATATATACATATTTGTGGTGAAATGGTAGATTTATTTACTGGTTATGAAAACGCGCGTTCAAAGGGGGATCGGGAGTTCCGAAAATAGAATGTTTTTCTTTTATATTTAGAAAAACACGATTATAGAGCCTTGCAGATAAAATGTGTTAGGTGAGCAAACAGAGTGAATGCGAAATTGCAATAATGACATGTTTCATTTGCATAACAAAAAAAATATAACTGAATAGTTAAGTAATTCAATACCTTTGTACTAAATCTTTCCCATGTTTAAGGTCTTTTGTCTTTTATGTGTACATAAATAGTAAATAAATATTAAATTGTAATGTCTGAGGTAGTTAGTACAAACTTGCGTGATCGCACCCACATCACCTTTGAATCGGATCAAAATAAATCAACACCACCGCCCACTACAGCAATTAATTAACCCAAAATCTTTCAATGAAGAAACATTAATCAAACACTTCGCCCACCTTTCCCTAGCTTTTCATTCAATCGTCCACACTTAAAGGTAAGATTAATGCATTCCGCTCCGAACATCGATTTGCAATTTACTTTTCATCCCGCGTTAATTTCGACCTTTCCGCATGACTGTGGCCAACCTTACGACATGTGTGCGTTGAATAAATGATCGCGGTTATTTGTGAACGCTGGAGAGAGGTTTTCTAAATAATTATTTTTAATCGACTTCAAAAAGGATTTCAAGAAGGGTTCTCAATTCGATTGTACGTTGTTTTTTTTTTGTATGCTTTTACGCGATATATCTGGCAATTGTAAATCAATTTAAAAAATTATTTTTAATAGATAGGGTATGCCTCAAGGGTCAAGTCAAGTCCCATATAAATTTTATTAACTTTGTTTAGGAAATTTTTGAGTTAGCTTCAATAAAACGTATTTTGCCACTTAGTTTATATTGATGATGTTATAATGACTTCCTGTCACTGACATTTACATAGCTATGATAGCAGGCAGGCTTGATTGTGTGATTGTGAACCGCTGCTGCAAGGTTTCGGCTGGGCCTGTCACCTTGTAGTAGTGATTTCGCAATCTGTTTTTATTTTTTATTTTTTCTTATTAATAACATAGTTTATAAGTATATTGTTACTAACACTATGAGTCTAGTTGCTCGAAATAAAATGATGATAATGATAATGATAGCATTTAGTGATACGAATTTTTGTGGGATATGTACTGAAAAATAAAAACATTTTTACAAAAAAAAACCGACTTCCGAAAAAAACACTACAAATTGAAAAATAACTTTAAATTCGGAAATCGGAGTCAAAAAACGAAAATGCGGACCCACGACATCGACTTCCGAAATCAAAGTTGTTTTTCACTTTGTAGTGTTTTTTTTGGGAGTCGGTTGTTAAATATCAACCTTTATTTTGTGCGTCGTATTTTTGACGAATGAGGGATGACCCAAATGAGTGGACATTATACGTATTAACCACTAACCACTACTCTGATGGTGTTCACCACCAAACAATCTACGTACCTGCTGTCTGACTCCAAGGTCATCACCTTTAGAATAGAATAGAATAGAATACTCTTTATTATGTACACCATTATAAATTACAGACATAAATCCACCTCACCCACCACTACCACCACCACCACCACCTCTCCTTCACCTTTCTCCTTAACATGATCCACTAAGTAGATATATCAGCTATTACTCTCAGTAGCAGCCTGGTGTCTAGATGTGTAAATGGCAGTAGGCTCACATGGAATACATGAATGGCTTACAAAAACATAGTTAGATAGAATATTCTTTTAAATTAGCCGTTTAGTTTAACCGCCCGCCCTTTGGAAGTAGTGCTCGCCGCGCTTCGCTCTCTCGGCTCGCACGCGGTTGATCACAGTTCTAACCTAAACTATTTGGCCAGGGCGCCCTAGATTAGTTACTGCGACCAATTCGGCTCACGCGTTATTGGTTACAGTTCCATCTGAAACTATAATTGAATATTATTCAGGACGTTAATTGAACGGCCGCCGTTTAGTTAAATGGCTAGGAGGTTAACTAAACGGCTAATTAAACCAGTTGGCTTGGACATATACATCATAGAAATTACATATAGGTTAATGTAGACGTTTTATATGGGATGACACAAGGGGTTCTTATAGCTAAAATCAATATTTTAAGACAACATTAACCATCCATAGGTAGCGAAATGTGTGTGTATTATTAGCTTTTTGGATAATATGCATGATGTTATGATATACATAATTATCATCGCCTCTTACAATAGAAAAAGTAACTGAGCCTCTTTATTGACAACTGAGCTATGGAGAATGTATGTGTACTTTAATTTTTATTAGCCTATACTGTCGCTCTGCTGGGCAAACCAGGAACTCTTTCCCTGCGCCACCTCGAACCAGCCCTCGCAGTATGCGTCCAGGTCATGTCGCCATCTCTTTCTGGGCCGGCCACGGCGGCGTCGTCCATCTTCAGGCATCCATTTATTATTTATTTAAACTTTTCGGACAAAAAGGTACAAAGGCGGACTTAATGCCTTAGGTGAAGCCCATTGTGTGGAGCTTTAGAATCTCGACTTTCATAATATATAGAAATAATAGCACAATGTCCCTGTATAAGCAGTGTAAACAAGACTAATTCATGAATGGAACAGAATTTGTGTGATACGTACCATAATTTTTATAGCTACTTCTTACTATTGCAAGAAATTTTTGTGCAGCTGTGGTCTTCGTAATTTTTTGCTGGGAGATCTATCCCGTCCCTATGTGTGTGTATACATGCAAAAAATTACGTGGTAGCCCTATCTAAATAGTGCCCAAACCTACATGGTGTGTTGAATATCTGATGCTTTAATGTTTGCGTTCCCTTTTTGTCTAACTTTCATTCTGTTTCGCACAGAACTTTGACAAAGGGCGTATAAAGTTACACATTTACATATTTTTGCCAGTTATATTTTAGTTACTAGCTAAACACAAAAAGTGGGCAGGCATTTGCTACTTTTTGTTTAGTTTCGCTAAAAAATATGGCTCTGTTTTTAATTTACATGGTCTCCGTTGTAGAATTTGATAAAAACTTTCTGCTAAAGAGTATCTGGAATTTTATTTTTATTTATAATCCGCTAATCTCTCACGGGGCTAGTAAAGATAAAAAAAAATATTTTAACGAGTACCAAACTAAATTTTTACTAAGTAAGAACTAATAAGTTAAGTTGGAAATAATACATTGGTGTCTTATTCTCGTCCTATTATTGTCTCGTGTGTCTTAGGGAAAATCATAATTTTAAAACCTAACTGAGAACTTTCGTGGATATTGCTCGCAGAACAGATGGGCGATGGGGCCGAAGGATTCTGAGACTTTTCCGAATGGAACTCGGAAAAATTGTAAGTGTTGTAAGTTCTCGGTCAAGGAAGGAGACAGACCTTCAATGTATATATTTTATTCACTCGACTTTTAGTTTAACTACTAAAAGTCTAACACTTAAAGTTTATCTATACTAGCACTACAATAAAACTACGCCACAATAGCCCTAGGAAAACGCACATACCTTCTGCTCTATTACTATAACTCCGCATTATAGTGCCACAAGTGGCCACTTTGTGGCACAAGTACGACCGCGGGATACACCAACTAGCATTGCTAGCATACATTCATATTTAATTACTACAACCTTACTCCTGAACTACACTTCACATTGACTGACACTGGCATAGCAAAAAAATCTACACTAAGAGGATATGCGGGTGGTTTTTTCTCCATAGAAATGCTCTCGCCTGTTTTCTTTCTGGTAAATGACCATAAAGCAATGATTTTTTTAAAGAATAATGAATATTAACTACTTGTATGTCCATATGTTTTTCTTTTTCATTTTTATAAGCACTAGAACCCTCAAAAAATGCTCAACATTTCCGATTTGAACCTGTCAACAGAGGCCTAGTGTACAAATTTGACAACGTTTAATGAAAAAAAAAACATAGGGACACAGTAGGTATATATCCTTCTTATTTAGTTTCTGAAATATCTTTTAAATGGGTCTAATATTGGAAGAGGTAATAGGCGATAGCCAAACCTCGAATTATGACTTTTTACTTAGACTTTTACAAAAGTCTCTACGACAGGATTTCCTCTTAACACCTATTTAAATTCGCACATACTTAGAGTCAAAGTCAAATCATTTATTTCAAATAAGCACTTAAAAGGCACTTTTGAACGTCAAAATTTAAAATTAAAAAATAGAATTGATTCTAGTCGCTCATTCCAAAATGTAGTTTTTGTGTACTTATTATACTATAACTTTATGTTTCCGCATTTTAATGCCAAAAATGGCCCCACTTTGTACCACAAGGAGGTAGGCCCGCGCGGTACATCAGCTAGCATTGCTAGTATAAATTCATAAATTATTTAGCTTAATTATTAGGATTTGCTCAAACTTACTATTACTACTAATTCAGCTTAAGCTCCGTAAACTACTCAAATCAAAAACTAACACTATGAAAAAAAGTATACTAACACCCCTATGACAACGCGTATTCTTACCTACTATGGTCTAACTAGCTATACGTCAGTGTTGAAGTGCCACAAGTGGCGGGGCTTTGTGCCACAAGTAGCGTGCGATACTCAAGCCAGCATTGTCGCAGCCAGTGGACGATAGGCTTAATTATAAATCTGTACTGATATTTTAAATTGTTCTTCCATTTTCAATTTTAATTTTAATGGTCGTTATTCATAGAGTATATGACACTCATTAAATTCTCCTTTTTTATTATTTGTATTTCCTGTTTGTGTCTCAAATAAAAATATTTTTCTTTCTTTCACTATTTAGTAAATTGTGATATGTAAATAAATAACAATTAATACGTAATTAATTATTATAAAGTTCAGAATTATATCCTAACTTAACTAATACTATTCACAAACTAAAATATAACGTCGAAAAATTTGGGTCTCGTTAAATAATGGTTGGTCACCCATCCACGAACCGACCGCGGCAAGTATAGCAAAAAACTTGATCAAAATGTGCGGGTGTTATAATTTAGCTACGAGCTCTCGCACGTAGTTACCACTAGCGCCATCTAGTATCGGGATAGCAGAACTAATAGAGTCAAGATCCTTTTTAAAACTCCGATGTTAGAACTTTCTAGAACTATCGACATCTGGTCAGTCGGGGCCGATATATACTCGAACATTCTAGGTTTTTCTACAGTAAAAGTTCTGGAATTCTCTGAGGCCCTAATAAGGCCGGTATGGACCGCGACCCCGTATGGCTTCCGCGGCCGGGGGCTTTGCCCCGGTACCGCTCACCACGCCCCCTTACGGGGGCGTCGCGATTTCTCGGAGTTGACCCCGGGCAGTAGTGAATAAGCGATAAAGCGAATACATCAGAAGCAATATTCGAGCGCGACTTCGAGTGATCAGTAGAGCAATTGTGTTTTATAATTAGTGTGTTAGTTGTCATTAGTGTTGTTTAATTAAAGTGTCATTTTTGGTAATTTATATCGGCAGTTTTTAATTGTCACGAACCCCAAGCTCGTAACATTACTAAAGCATCCATTTTAGAAGAAAACCTCACACTAGCAATCGTACAATTAAAAAAACACTGTAACAAATATCCTGTAACTAACAAGTCGCATTACTACCGCATTTGTATATGAAAAATGCAGTCCTGATTGCGTCATCATTAGCCAGTAATTTGTTGGAGCGAGCTAGTAACTTCCAATAGCTCGTAATATGCTACCGACTACTGCCTCGCCTCGATTGGCCTATTACCGCCTTGTTAAGTCTTGAGTTTCATTTCAAAGTACTATCGAGTGTCTGTCAGGAATTTAGTAGCTTGAGAGTGCAATAGAACTACTCGTGAAAGAGCTTCTTATAGACAGTAAGTCGGTACTACCACTATACCTAACTGTACCGTAAAAAGAACGAGAGAAAATATTTTTTTACGGGTAGTAAAAAAAATAATAATTTGTGTGGTATTGACAGCACCTGTTGAGTAATTCACTTTCTTTGAACTATTAGTACCTAGGTACATGTAATAAATATTACTTATACCTAATTAAGAGATGTTAAAATAAAATAAATTCGATTTAAGATAAAAACCCCTAAATAAAAACAGATTAAAAAAAAAATAGCATATACTAAACGCCATACAGCATATTCTGCAAAATAGAAACTGCAAAAAAGTGATGACCGACGGAGTACCGTTGTACCTACTGCAATCATAATCTGCCTAGCCTCTTCCTATGTTGAGGTCAGCTTAAAGACTAACCGAATGCAGCTGAATACAAATATTTTACATGGAGCGACTGGAGGGCCTATCTGACCTCCATAAACCAGTTACCATAAACCAGTTACTACGGTAGCCCTTAATAAAACTAATCACCAGTCTTAGTCTGACCATGCTTCGGTTGCTGGTTGCATACAGTTGGCTGTAATATGGGAAAAAAAACGTCATTATTTTCATAGCAGTGTAGTTCTTCTGTCTGCTTGTGAGACGAAATTGTGATCACGAATTCGCCTGCCAAGTGTATTAATAATGAGACTCACATGATATGCAAACTATTTGTATGTATACTTGTGTGTGAATAGGTATCACGCATGTGAATTTGTGGTTTAATGGTCAGTGTCACCTCTACGTTAAAACGACGTAATAACCTCAATTATCTTTTACGTTCACGTCATACAGAATGAGCGTTATAGTGTCCTTCAAAATAACCACCATCGAAAACCCATGAAAAACAAATAGCAGCCGCACAAAACCCTTACCATCTGCGGCATACATGCTCTAAAACAATATCCTGTAATAGTTATCAATTTGGACGTACATTTCCGGACTAGTCCCCAAACTAAGCGAGGCTTTTATCACTTTAAATAAAATGTTACGACTGCTAACTCAGATGCACAATGTTTTCACAAGATACAATACGATTCAGAAGGTTCAATTGGTACAATAATTATGACTGAGTAGCCCAGGAGTAGCCAGGACGTAAAAACATCTCGGCGGGATTTTATCACGTACAGGATTCTAAACTGTCGAATTTGAGCCGAGAATCGAGAATTCAACAGAGCATATTATCCCAGGATGTCAAAAAACACACTGTTTGCTTTTCAACTGTCAGCGCTAAGCATTGCGTTAAAAATCCAGAGCGCGTAATAAAATCGCCGTGGGAAAATCATATCAGTGCGAACCTGCGGTGCTGTTCTGTAAAAAGATCACCGTGATAACTGAGCTGAAGTGAGCTTAAAGTGACCTGTCATTCCACCTGTTTACTAGGTATTGACATTATTGACAGCTCACTTCACGGTGAGATTTTCACAGAATAGCATTACTGGGCTTTTGTCGCGCTCGTTCGTTCTATGGTATTCATCACGCGTAGACGAAGTAAGGACATTACTGGGACACAATATTGTTTTGATCACATATAAGTATTCAGGATGGCAGTGACATCGAAGCGCAACCTGTCACCAAGGAAGTACATGATTCTAAACCTAGTAGCGATAAAGATTCTGTTCATTCTCAGATTTGATACAGTTATCTTCTAAGCAGTTACTGATCGACTCTTAATTGCTAGTTAGATTTTTAAGACAGTATTACCTAGTCCTTCTACCAACCCGCACTAAGTCCACGTGGTGGATTACAGCCCACTCCCTCTCATCGAGAGGAGGCCTGTGTGTGTAGTGGGAAAATTATAGGCTGACTAGATTCTGCCCGCGATTTTGTCCGCGTGAAATTTCACCTTCCCCCCATTAGGCCTCCCTCTTAGGGGTGGAATTTTGACAAATCCTTTCTTAATGGATACCTACTCTTCACAAAGAACACACCCTCCAAACTTCATGTCTCTAGGAACAGCGGTTTAGGCTGTGCGTTGATATATCAGTCAGTCAGGACTTTGAACTTTATATATACAGATTATTATGCTTATTGGTCCTTCTGAATTCGTTTATATTGTGACACCGCACTGCTGCTACAGGCAATATCAACAAATCTTTGCAATAAAATTAAATTAGGGTCAGCGGCGGTGTATATACTGCCTTATAATGTTGTCCGCTGCTTTATTTTATTGAACGACAGACGACAGTTTATTATTACAGTTAGATAAGTTTAAATTATGTAGTAAAGGAGAATGGTGACTTAGGAATTTTAAAGGAGTATGACCATACGAGGTTTTTATAGCAGTCGCCCAAGGTTATATTTTTACTTCGAAATGTTATGTACAGTCGAGTTCATTAATATATTGGCAGTGAAAAAGTTTCAAAATAACATAAGCGTTAAAATGATGATCATTTTAAAGGTATAATATTTTGAAACTTTAATTGTATGTTAACATTTTATTTATGTCTAAGTTTGTATAGAACTATAATAATATGATCATTTTAACGCTTATAATATTTTGAAAATTTGTCACTGCCAATATATTAATGAACTCGACTGTACCTAGCAGTAAATAGCATAAAAAATTAACAATTACACATGTGAAGATATAGTTATTTGCTACCACCGCGTATACTATCATCAAGGTACCAACCTAGTCTGTATTGCTGAAATGTCGTGGGTTGTACATTTACTCACTCTGAAGCTCATACTTTATGCAATATTGTAATGTGTAACCGTTCATTTTCCTAAAAAATAAAATAAAATAAAACAATGCGTCAATGCCATTATACAAGGTGTAATTTAATTAATGACGTCGTACCAGAAAAGAGACCATTATACTCATCATTACGAACATCTTTTACTATGGGACCAAACCTGAAATCGCGAAAAAAAATCAGCTGTTCCCTACATTTATCTTCGCATAACTCGTCAAAATGTAGGGAACAGCTGATTTTTTTTTTTCAAAAAGTAATAAATTGTTTTATAAATCAACTGATTTGTTTTTCTGAAAATCCTAAATACGAAAAGAATGTGGAGCATTTTCTTTCAACCAGTCAAGCAATGCTGAGCAAATTGAACAAGACAGTTACTGTTTAGGTAATGTTCCCGACTCACGTAATCTCTGGCACAGAAACTAGCCACAAGACTTCATTCGGTTAAACAATTCCTTTGGGCTGTGTAAATAAACGCCTATACTTGACACTCGTTCTTCAAGGACACAAAGTTCTTCAGGGATAAAAACTTGAAACATTGTTGAAAAAAACAGTGTTGCCTATAATGAAAGTTGATAAATTCTAGTGTGTCCACAAGCACGTCTGGAAGGTCTATTCTTAGAAGTAGTCATTTTAAAACTTAAGCTTTTTCAAATACCCTAATACACTGAAAATAAGGACAAACTACGTGCTACCTTTCACCGGCTTCATAAGGTTCATAACTCATTTTGTTGGGCTTGGTATAACCTTTTATAACAAACTGCCCTCTGCTAGATTTACCTTTTAATACTTTTAAAGCTCAAGTTAAATTAAATCTTTGTTCAACGGCATACTATTCCATCAACGACTACTTAAACGATAAGAATAGTTGGTCGCCCTGATTAACTCAAGACAATGTTTATGTTCTTTCTCCAGAATTACATATTTTATAATAATGTTTATTTTATTTGACTGTATACTTATTGACATAAGCTACTCATTTCAATGTTTTTTAACGAGTTGATTGCAATGTGTGTTTAGCTAGCGACCTCGACGATTGATCATATTATTTTTGCCTGAGCAACCGGCAGCAAGTTCGTTATGCTCCTTTGGATGTCACTGCTTGCGGTAGCGTCGGGGTTTGGGTTGCCTCCTTCCCTCAAATAGGGCGAGGGGGGTGATGGCTGATCTTTGCGTTATGCTCATGGATAGCTGCTGCTTGAGGTGACTGGTCGTCTTGCTGACCATGGTTTTATTGTTGTTATTAGTAATAACTTGTTTATTTATTTTATTTCAATGGTCCTAGTTTATCATTTATGACTTCAAGTGACAGCTATGTGAGCAGAACCCAGCATTGCATAAATACATATGTAAGCTCTTACGCCCTTTGTGCCTGGAGGCTTTTATTTAGGTAGTGAGTTTTTATTTACATTTTTTTTTTTTTTTTTTGCTTGATTTGTTGATATATTGGCGTGGCTAGCTGACATTACGGCAAATAATTTAATTTAATGTTACGTGTCCTATAATGTTAATTACTTTACATAACCTATTATTGTATACAATCAAGTATTTTTTAACTGAACAGACAGCTGTGCTGCTGGAGAGTTTGTTGCGCCACTTCTTTCCAGCGAAAGTACTAGGAAGTGGTGAAGGGCGGGCGTTTTGGGAGACTGTCTTTTGTAAATTTGACGTTCGAAAAGTGCTGATTCTCAGCCTAATTTGAATAAATGACTTTTGATTTTGAAATATTTTGATGTGTAATTCGAGACGTATAGTCAACTTTGTCACTTCTGACAATAATTCCCAGTACATTGAAACTTCAAAGAGGAAGTCTGAAAGTGGCACCTGTGACTGAAAATTTGCGAAATCGGTTGTTTTGGTACGGGTATGTGATGCGAAAAAATTAGGAAAATGTAGTGAGGCAAGTTTTGATTATGAGTCTTGGTGGCTTTTCGAGTAGGGGTAGACCAAAAAAGCTATGAGTGGACTGTGTGAAAGAATATGGCTAGAAAGAGGATGACTACCGAGACGAAGTCTAATAGAGAATGTAAATGTATGGAAGAAGAAGAAAAAATACATGTTACGCCGACCCGAAATAAATTGGGATAAGGGCAAGAGAATGATGACATTGAAACTTCACTTATGTTGAAACTTTCTGTCACATAGACAAATAGACCGTCGTTTTTAAAGATAAAGATAATTTTATTTGTCAAACATGCGTATACATGCAAACGAAGCATGCAGGATTTCACAATATTAATATTTCGTACATACATGTTTCGCCGTAAGGCATACAAATTTATAGTGCTTACAAAAAAAAAAAGTAGTTTAAAAAAAAGTTATAACCATTGATAAGTCAGTAAAATAAAATAATCATAAAATGTTACAAAACTTAACTACTAATAAAATAAAAAAATTTCAAATCGTGTCATTAAAAAAATCATTTATATTATAATAACATTTAGAACGTGAAAGTGACATTGAACCTTATGGTAGTGACGCAATAAGGGGGCTAACTATACCTACCTAGTTTATACAGCTTTGATGAAATGATGAAGTTTTTTTTTTGAACATACAGGTTGTATCAAACGTATTGGTTCAAAGGTAAATTAAGTAAAGCAGACCTATAATTTAAACATATAAAAGTTGGGATATTATCAACAGTTTAGAAAATTTCGCAAATCTTTTACAATTTCAGTTGGATTTACGAGATCGACCATGTGTACAAAATTTTCGACGTAGTGAGTTCAAATCTGGCTGGAAGATGCCTTGATTTTTATCTGTCTTTTCTAGCTATTAATAAACTTTTGTGAAACTTTCTAAGCCCTAAGTGATAGTTGGCCACCTCCACTTTACCTCATTTACCTTTGGACCACGACGTTTGAGACAACCTGTTGAATTCATTTGTCTATTTTTTTTTTTTTAAGAACTGTCCATAAACATTTGTATTTAAGTATCCTTTAACTGAAGAATCGCGCACATTACTACCATACATCTGGCTAAGGCCAGGCCTAGGTTCGCACGGACGTAAAAATATCGCGGTGGGATTTTATCGCTCACTGGATTTTCAAGTTTCGGTGTTGAGCCGAGCATTGAGAATCCAACAGAGTGCATCCCTGCGCGTCGAAAAACACACTGTTGGATTTTCAACTCACAGCGCTAAGTGGTGCGTTGAAAATCCAGTGCGCGAAAAATAATTGCCGCGGGAAAAAGTCGCCCTTGCTAACCTGGGCTTATCCTAATGAATTATTATTTTCAGTTGACAGTATGCGTCTTACTGCCATATATCTTAATCAGCCGTCATGTCGTATTATCATCTTTTGCAAAGTCCATCCATCTTTTCTTCAGCCCGTTGTTTTTGATATAACCATTCCCCGTTACACTTAATACTTATCGGTAAAAATATTTAAAATCATCATCATTTGCCTAGCCTTTTCCCAACTTTGTTGGGGTCGGCTTCCAGTCTAACTGGATGCAGCTAAATACCAGTATACCATGGAGCGACTGCCTATCTGACCTCCACAACTCAGTTACTGGGTAATGCGATACCCCTTGTTACGTCTGGTTATCAGTTTCAGGCTCCTGACTACCCGTAACGACTTTCAAAGATCCACGAATGACAGCCGGGACCAACGCGTTAACGTACTTTCCGAGGTACGGAGGGGTCTCGGTATGTAAAGATGGTCACCCATCTACAGACTAACCTTGGCAAGCGTAGCTTAACCTGATCGAACTGTGCGGCTCTTAATATTTAGCCACGGGGCCCTCCAGGAAAAATACAAATAGCTAGCAGCGCCCCGCGGTTTCACCCGGGCCGCGTTAGTTTCGATCCCGTGGGAATACCGGGATAAAAAGTATCCTATGTGCTAATCCTGGTTATAATAAACTATCTGTGTGTCAAATTTCATCCAAATCCGTTCAACGGTTTACGCGTGATTGAGTAACAAACATCTCCACAAACTTTCACATTTATAAAACGAGTATTAGTAGGATTGCCCAGAAAATCATGTTTATATCTATTTTATCAATCCCTATTATAAAATATACCAAGAATAAAAGAAAACAATCTAAATTGTTGTAATCTTATTATTATGTTATGCGACAAAGGACAAAATGTAAAGCACGAAAAGGACTGAAAGAATAACAAACAGTTTAATAATTCATACAGTGGTGTGTCATTGTACACGTTTCTTTATGCTGTAGCCATGTTGCTTATATGTTTAATTTTGGAAGTAGACATAATTACAGGTTACAAACTGTTTTGTTTGTTTACGTTATATTTTAGGTCTGAGGCTTAATCTATAAAAATTATATATGTATCTATATAAAACAAAGTCACTTTTCATGTCTGTCTGTGTGGTTAGTTCTTCGAAACTACACAATGGATTTTGATGTTATTTTCACCATCACTTAGAGAATTTATTCCGGAAGTTTTGTGTGTGTTTAAGAATTAATATTAATATTGCATATTATAAAGAAATCTCCGTAACTCGGAAAGTACGTTAAGGGGCCGGCAGAGCATGCGCAGTTCATATAAATCAAACATCTTATTCCGATTGAATTAGAAAATGTCTAGGTTTCCAAATATATATTTTGAATGGACACTGATTTAAAGACGAATTAGGAGAAAAATAAGTTTTCTATAGAAATTTGAAATTCCTCATATTATCTCATTATTATTTATTTATTTTTTTATCTATTTATTTCAGGCATCAAGGCCCATTATAAACACATACAATATAAAAATACTATAAATACATTCACCAATGTAATTACACACATACACACCCGAAACACACACGAACACACCCTCACACACACGAACACACGAAATGATGATGAAGTTCTTTATATCAGAGGGGCAATTATACAATAATATTTCACTTTTGACTTTATCGGTTCGTTTACGAAGTTATGTAATAGGCTGGTGAGTTATGATTTACAGATCTTTGATGTTAATAGCAAAAAATCTTTCTAACACAATTTTAGACTAAAAATTGGATATGAAGATGGATATTGGATTTTGTATACATAGGCTAATAAATTTAGTTTTAGTTAAACAATTCTCATCATTTTAAAAAACGTTCACAGTTTGATCTCAGTCTCAATCTGTCAAAAAATACTTCAAATTTCCCTACATTTTGACAAGTTTTTGACATTTTTTCTGTCGCCGAGATGAGACTGCGACTAGATTTTGAACGTTATAAATTACGAGAATTGGCCTTCTAATGTTCTTTCAAAATATATATTTGGGAACCTAGATATTCTGTAATCCGATCGGAATAAATACACACTACCATATTTTTACCCAACGTAATTGTGAAAGGGCTAGTCAGATTGATATACTAAAGAAATCTCGATGTTTTGACATTTATCACTATATCACCTGTAGGAATCAGGGGCGGGTTGTTCATAAATAATACAATAGCTAAATTCAATTCAAATTTGTTTCAAATTGATTTTATTTCAAGTTAAACAAATATCAACTTTATTATAATGGTAACTAGCGACCCGCCCCGGCTTCGCACGGGTGCAAACTAAGTAAAGGTATTTCAAGAATGCCAGCACGCGCCGCCGCAGCCGGTACCGCAGCAACCGCTATGTCCCTGCATTTTAAATCTGTAATATCTTCGAAAATATTCATTTAAATTACATGCTGTAAAGGGCCATATTTATCTATATTAAATGCACAATGTATTTAAGGTACTTAATTGGATAAAGATTGATGCTGTATTGCTTAAAATCGCTTCGTAAATAAGCCATTATTTCTCGTAAAAAGTAAAGGATAAAAAATGATTATTGTGGGTTATCCCTAAGATATAGACATATACCATCGCGGACTTTTTTGTAGACCTTTTTAAGGTATACAATACTGTAGTACATTATTTTGACCTATCTCGTTACGGAGTTTTAAAGATCTAAGCGTTCAAAGGGACAGAGAAAGCGACTTTATTTTATACTATGTAGTGATTAAGTTGATTTCAGAGTGACTAGCACTATTGAAAAAGTTATACAAATGTTTGAAGGTGTAGTGTAAACTGAACTTTATTGTGTAGAAATTAATGTTATTTTTCAATAAACTCATTTATTTGTTTATATTTTTGGTAAATAAATCGCGAATACAGCTTACATTAGTCATTGGGTAATAAGATCAGCCACGAAAGCGAAATGGATTGTTCAAGTTCCATATTGGAAAGTCTTGGTACCTTTTCCAGTAAAGACTTAAAAGTCGAACAAGTTGGGTCTCATAATTATTTGTTGAAATTGAAATGATAATGACAGCCACACTTGTATGTAGTTATGTGTAGGTTAAGCATATTAGAAAGAAATGAAAAATTAAGATAAGTAGTAGTAACTTGTAGCGTGGATTCAGTCTGATTAAATACTTCATAGTGTAAAGTCATTCCGTTTTATTTGCTTATGACCTCTTCTGTCATCCGAACTTTGTGTGATCCAGGAAATGCGAGGTAACACACTAACAGTAGAAATGGCTGTCCTTTTGACAGTTCAACAATATTCATTGTGTTATTTACGTTGTTGAGCAATTTTTAGAACGTGTGAAGCAATAGATTAGCAATATCCTTCAAACGATTGAGATTGAAATTGAGAGTGTGTTATGCAATTAGAGTACTGCTATCGCAATTCAAATGAAATTAGAGTCACTCAAAAGACAAGAAAACCAACTTAAAATTCAAAGTAACAATTTTATCAAGTAGTTTACGTTCGAACGGACTTTTAATTTAGATAAATAATCTTCTACCTTTAAATCGGTATATCATAAAGTTAATTGCCATTCCCCTAACAATAAACCAGTGACGAAGAAATCTGGATCCGCGCCTCGGAAATTCATAAATGAATTACCGACTGGAGCCGGGTTATCTGCGCTACCCGGTTACCCGGCTACCCGTCTACCCGTTTACCCGGCCACTTTCAACCGGGCAAGATGACGCGACGCGATATTTTTGCTGAATTTAACTCAGTTACACCAACATGATTTACAAGGCAAATTCATTTTATTATAGTTGTTCTGTCTAAATTGTAGCAATTTGCGCGGCAGATTTTGTTAGTGTGGACGGATACGGGATCAAAGAGTTAGTTCATTATTTAAAGAGGATGTCTGTGTTATTTTTGTATGTAAGAGCCGTCTATTATGTGAGCACACCTTTAACGAAACTAGGTTTTTGCGTGCGTGTGACGCATGTTTTCTCTAACTTGTCATTTTTTTTGTGTTTGTGTTCTTTTTCTGCGTCATGTTTACTGCAAATAAACGTATTTTCTTTCTTTCTTCTTAGGCCACGTACTCATGGAAAGATATAAAATTATTTCCAGCACTGGTTATCAGAAATATAAGTTATAGATATATATTTTCAAACAAGATAATATTTACATAATATATACGCTAACAGACAGAATAATAATAATAATATATACATGTAAATAAACGGGAAAAATCATAGGATATCAAAAAACTCCTCCGTATCGCTGTCAGCAGGAAAAGTGCCAAAAAGCCTGGCAGCGTTGCTACGATTTAAGGCGTTGTAGTTATAAATAAATTCAGTAGGCCAATTCTGCTAATTTAAAACGTTCAAAATCTAGTCGCAGTCTCATCTCGGCGACAAACAAATGTCAAAAACTTGTCAAAATGTAGGGAAATTTGAAGTATTTTTGACAGATTGAGACTGAGATCAGACTGTGAACGTTCTTAAAAATTACCTGTCATCGAGAACTGCCCCTCAGATCGTCGTTTTTTGTTAGCTTTTACTTTACAAATGACGATCAGCAACAAAGTTTCATATGTTTCGTTTTTTTTTCTAAACATCATCTGTCGTGGAATTGCTTCATTGTTGTTTGTATTTAACAAATAATATGTTGAATTGTCACTTGCATCAAATGCTTCAATCGTTTAGACAGTGGGTTAAAGGTGCAACTTGTGATGCATTATAATAGCTTCCTCGTCTACACAAATGTACATGCTGGTAGTGTCGCTAGGCTACCAACTTGCTCACTGTTCGATACGAAACAAGAAGTTGAACAAGTTGTAAGAAGCGCTGACCTACTACAGAATGAGTTGGCAATAGCTGATTGAGGCAACAGGCAATAAATTACAAAGTAGACCGGAAAAATAAATAAAAGAACAACGAAACAAAACTCTAGACAAGACCATCTATTTGAAAGTTACAACGCTGCAATCTACTCGGTTTAAACTTTAACTAACTTAAGAACTTGAACTCTCCTTTTGGTTTTAAAATGACCTGGGATTAGTAGCACAATGTCCGAAGAACTAGTGATGTGCCAAGGTCAAATCGATATCGATACCAGGTGGATGGTAATTGGTACCCATGAATGTTGGTTCGCTTTTATGTTAAACTATCTTTTGCCAGCGGCTTCGCCCACGTGTATGTCTAAAAATTGGAAATTAAATTACGGGAACGTGCTACTGGGTCAAAATAAGTTACTTACTCAATATGTTATAACAGCTCAGCTATCTACCAGTGAAAGTCCCGTCAAAATCGGTCCAGCCATTATGGATATTAGCCGGACCAACAGATAGACAGACAAAAATGTAAAAATTTGTTTATGTGTTATAAGTACCGTATATCCATCCTCCCACCGGAGTCCGGCGTTAAGCAGCCTGCTGTGTTTCATCGATGAGTGGGAGTTCCTGTGCCTTTGGCATCTTCTGGGCACGCTCGTTCCATCATAGACCTCATCCATCGCTTTCCATCAGGCGCGATCGAGGTCAAAAGCGGGCCCATTCAGAAATATTTTTTTAAATATCATACATTTAGAAAAAAACTGTTATTTTGACATTAAACACAGACATTTCAATTTTATTTATTTGTATAGATTAACTCGGTAGGCCAATCGTTCAGGCCTGTATTAGGCATTTTTGGAACAATCATTTTGTGATTAGCTGTACATATTTAATATTGATGTATTTTTGAATGACTGGGCGTTTTGTTTTCCATTACGAATAACCGAAAGAGCAGCTGATCTAAACACATTCCCAGCCCAAAGTAACTCACAAATGCCTAACATATATTTTGTTTCTTTATTTAGCTTGAATCTCAAATACAAGATAAATCTCAGTTACCGATCGTAAGATTCGATTCCCAAAAGTCGGAAATAAGATTATCGAGCTCTTCTGTTAGATAATTCGTAGTAAATTCTGTTAGGAAATTGCGTATTTAAGTCTTCTATGCGAGAAGTGGGTGAGTGCGCGTCTCCTTTTTAAAGAAATTTCTCGCCGGCTGGTCGACACTTCATGTGACCAGAGGACTGCATCGTTCTTTGGCCAAAGAATTAGCATTGCCATTCAACGTTTCGGGATGCGGACAAGTACTTTGACGCCTAAGTGTCCTTTGTTTTGTTTAGTAAGTTAGTAATTTAAATTAGTATCTAGTGTAAATAGTTAGTCCTACTAATATTATAAATGCGAAAGTTTGTGAGGATGGATGGATGGATGTTTGTTACTCTTTCACGCAAAAACTACTGAACGGATTTGGATGAAATTTGGCACACAGATACGTAATAACCAGGATTAAAACATAGGATGCTTTTCATGCCGATATTCCCACGGGATCGAAACTTACGCGGGTGAAACCGCGGGGCGCAGCTAGGTACAAATAGTCTGAAAAATAAAATGTATATTTACTAGGAAAAATATAGTCTTCTATTATTAGTCAAAATATTAGTGCAATATAGTACATCAATCTCTCTAGTATAATCCAAGCGGATGTTACAATATTTGACTACAAACTAGTTAAAACTGTATCTAAACTTGCGATGAATACTGTCATCAACGGATATACAGATAGACAAACTGCGGAGTGATTGCATAACATAATACCCGGAGGAGAGGCTGACACAATGATGACAAGCTTTCATTGTAACGTTGTTCAGGCTTACTTAAGAGTAAACGGAAGTTTTGAAATAGCAAACTGTTTTGACAACATAATATACTTAAAAAACACGCCTGTAATCCTCGAAGAGGTAGGCAGTTAAACATCTATTGTACACTCACGTTTTGCCAGCTACAAAGGTTCAAATAGAATTACCTAGCGAAACTCTGCAAACGTGATGGGTATCGATATCTGGACACGATAAAATAAAAAAGATTTATTTTTTAAGGGGTCAACGACCGCTAGTAGTGATGTTACTCGAAGAATGAGTTGAGTAAATATGTTTTATCGTGTTTCGATATCTTTACCAATCACATCTGTGAACTTTAAAAAAAACTGGAATTTTAAACGATGACCCCAAAAAATACCCGTCACGTCTGCGGAGTTTTGCTAGCTAATTTAATTTGACCCTATATTTAAGTCTCATACAAATTGGGGGCGAGCCTATTGCCATCAACACGCTCTGGACGCTTTTAACGCGTACGTCTTTTTTTATAAATTCAACATTAATGATGTAACTAATATTTTTGTAAAAACATAATTTAAAAGAGTGTCCATGGAGTTTCTTGCTCGTTCTCATATGTACCTACGCTTTGGAATGGGTAACTAGCTTCATATTTTCCGACTGACCGACTTCTTGACAATTCGAAGGTAAGTGCTTTGAGTTTGAGTTTGAGTAACAGGGCACAAATCTAAACTCTGGGCTGCTACTGCGAAATCACTAATGAAAAAATCCAATAATAGTTTGCCCGAGCTGAGAACCGTCCCAGAACCTCATGCCCAGCAATGGCGCTTGCAACCACTAGACCAGCGAAGTACTCGAGAAAGTCAAACAGAAAGTAAATAAGGGAACTGAAGGTAAAGGAGGGAAGGCCCCGCTAAGATAAGATAATACAAAGTCGAGATAATTAAGTAGGTATTGGGAATTTGCTCCGGAAAGGTAATGCAATGGAGAGGAATGGAACGTGGCGGTCTATAGATTATTATTACCTGCCTGCCATTTCAATCTTACCGGTCGTACAGATGTAGATAGATATACTATATCACAGCTTATGGTGGGACCAAGCCTTGACACCCAACTTTTATAACTTATAGCCAAATGAAAATTAATTACGATTTCAATATATTATTAAAGAAATAAAAATGCGTTTATAGGAATTACAGAAAAAAATACACCTTAAAAGTACAAAAATCAGAACACAAAGATTATAATGCCAAAAGATCTTCAGCTTAGCATAATGTTGTAATCATTAGTATTGAATTTCTGATTTTCATCATCTACTTTTGCTGTTGACTGTACTACCTGACGCTGTCTTCTACTATTACTAGTCAGATTAATAGTAGATTAATAGTAGATTAATAGTAATTAATAGTAGATTATCAGTCTACTACTAAATACTTCAGCCAATTAATTATTTAAACCGACATTTATGTATCAGACGCTCCAAAAAGTCAAGGTAACAGACACATAAATAATTTACAAACCCCTAATTACATATTCCATTAAATTTTCTAGAAAATCAAATTATTCCACAGTAATTAATTTTGTATAAAATTTATTTTTTTCTCCCAAGGTGAAGATAACCGCCAGTAAATCTTGGCGATTTATTGTAGGGCCAGCGATGTATTCAAGATAATGAATACTTTCTCAGAACAAAGCTTTTTAACTAGAAACTCTTGGAGATAATAATAGGACTTTGAAACTAGCTGGAAGTTTATAGTTAGGGAGGCGAATAGGGGAATTTTCGGTAATACTCGAGCGTGGCAGTTTGAGATATGAGAGATACCTTAGACCTAATAGAACAACCTTGTAAAGTATTTAGCTCTATATGTAGTGACGCGCGCCTAGGATAGACGATCAGATTAGTAAAAAAAAATCGATAGTCTGAAATACTCGAGCGCGTCAGATTAAGATATTGGGGGTTGATTTTAGTGTTTTAAGACTAAATTTAACTAATCTGACGATAAGTCCTTGACGCCGCCGAGTTATAGGGTCGCGAACTTGTAAAAAAAAAACGTTAATCCGGCATTCTCGAGCGCGATTTTTTATTTTTTTATTTTGAAGAATATAATCTAAAACTCACTAAAAATACAAAATCTGCCGGTTTCCGCATGACCAGAAGTGTGGAGGAGCCATTTCGTCTTCCGAAAAACGCGTTGCGGCATATAAGTCGCGAACGATTCATCTTACAAAAAAAAAGTTTAAATAAACAAAAAAGGTAATTTTATTTTACACAAAAAAGGTCTCTTTACATTTTTGTCCAAATTTAAAACTTTTTGACTTGAAGCATCATAAAAACTCAAACTCCCGGTTTTTTGAGTATATCTCGAAAACTGATGGTGTTAAAAAAAATTGATATGAAATAACGATAATTAAATTATGTGACTTTTATTATATCTCACAATTTTTTTTTTTTCTAAAGCTTCTCGAAAATTTTCGTGGCCTCGGAAAAAGCTACGCGTATCTGTATACAAAAGTATTATTAACATGTATTAGTTTCATATATATTATTCAATAGCCTGTTGATCCTCAAATTGTTTTTTGGACGTACCGTAAGCAAAACGAAGTGAAGAATTGAAGCAAAAAAGAGGAATTTGCCATAAACATGTAATACAGACTGAGCGCTTCGCGGAAATATGCCGTCCTACCAGTATATTTCCTTTATTTCGCAACATTGATGGTGGGGAAAAAAGCGGTAGAAGGGAATTTTCGGTTCTATATATATATATATATATATGTTTATGGTCCCCTACCGTAGACCTATATGCCCTCAGTCTATCGACGATTGAAGAGAGAGAAAAGACCCGACGGTATATTTCTCGAATGTGCTGGAAACTTTGATGAATTTTATTGAACAAAAATGTAAAGGTCATACATAACAATACAATTATAATACAATTTGTATTTCATTTTATTTTTTTTTATACAATAAATAATACAATTCGTACTACATTTCATCTACATTTACGTTGGTTGTATCTATCGCTTTATTGTCATTCTTAAATTCCCCGTTTTATCACGGAGAAAGAAAGGAAAAAAAAGAAACCAAAAAACCTTTTTCGATCAGATTAAGAGAACCCACCAACATTTTTGTCAGATTAAGGAAATATGCTTTCAGGATACCGAGATAAACCTCCCCTATGAAAATCTGACGCGCTCGAGTATTTCAAAAAAACTTTTTTTTTTTGCATTTTCAAAAATTCATCGCAACTTATCGTCACGCCGAAATCGTCAGTTTTTTTAAAGGGAGCTTCCTTGGGGCCTACTTAACACCCCTTCCGAAAATCTGACGCGCTCGAGTAAATTTTTTTTTTTTGCATTTTTGACTACTTTATATGCCTACCCCCACCACGCAAACCGGCAGATTAGTATACCTTTGTTATCAGAGGCACTTGGGGCAAACGTAGTATGAATATCTGACGCGCTCGAGAATGCCCAAGTAACTGTTTTTTTTAACATTTTTGAAAAACCGTATACGCCAAACCCACCGCTAAAATGGTTTTTACCATACGAGCTTTTCTTTTCGAAATCATTTTATCTTTCGATTTTGATAGGTCTCGACGGCGCCGTTGAATTACGCCATTTAGCTACCTCGCCTCCCTAACTATTAATTATGTTGACGTTATTAGCTGAAGCTAAAAGCCCAGACAGTAGTTACCTTTATTACATTTATTTTTTCAGAGAGTTGCCATTTGTCTTCTGTAGGTAAATCAATTTCAGGAAAAGCCGATAAAGTTATGTAAGATCCGTAGGTCAGACTTACAACTTTCCGTATTCGAATGACATTCGGCCGGGAATGACATTAAATCTTCCGTGAAACCTTAGGTGTTGTGAGTTTGAAAAGAGCTGTCATTTCATCTGATGCTACAGATTGATACTATTTACAGAATTGATCAGCAGGAAAGAATGGTTATCCATCATGATTAACATCATAGACATATTAATTCTTTTCCAACATAAAAAAAATATATAAAACGCCTGTTTACGCCAAATAAGTAAGTCGTCAGCAGTACTTTATGGCATGTCAGACTTCGAAATAAAATAGTTCAAATTCATCGATGTCACAGCCTCCATTCTATTATGAAAAATATGCATAGTGTTGTGCATTACAAGTAGACATATCGATAGGCCGTCCTCGGCCGTACCCGCCGGAGCGTTTCTTCCATTAACAGCTGAGTTAATTGAAAAACCAGCTGCAAGGGAACTCATCCGCCGAGAACTGTCCGATTGTTTTGTTACAAACGAAAATATTATACAAACTACGATATGAAAAAAATGTTTTATGATGCTTTAGTGACAATTGTTAGAATAGACTTTCTCTGGGTCAACTTAGAGTGCATAATTAATTGACTGTTGCTATCCTTTTGTGATACAGAAAATACTAATAGAAAGATAATAGTGTATTATTATTATATTTGGCACCTACTTAGTTTCTTTTTTTGTACTTTCTACTTCTCAGTTTCTGTATACTGGCTGAATGTCTATTTTATGTTTTTTTTAAATAAATAATATTATTTATTTCTTGGTAGGTATAATGTAAACTAGTAACTAAGACTAGGTACAGACGCCAGCACATCATGCTACTACAATCTGTTAAATTTCTTTAATAGATTTTTAACTTCATCGCTAAAGCATAAGGTTCAATGTTGATTGGGAAAATTGTTTCGGGTAGCTTGATGTTCTGGCGTCTGTACTTTGCTTGCTTAGTGTGGTTAAACTGAAACATTACGCAAACTAACTAATAAACATAATTCACCCTTTACGATAAAGTAATAGCAATTTGTAACGTAGACCACTTTCAGTTTCTGATTGACGTGAACACAAAACGTTACTATATACTTCAAACAAAATTTAACCGGGAATCAAACCCGACGTCTGTTAATAAACAGCCAATTCACAGGTGAACTTTAGATTTATAGGATCAATTAAAATGGCGGACCTTATCGACGCATACATTAATTCATCCAACTCTCGACGTTGGCGTCCCAACTTATCGAATTAAACTTTCTTATCGATAAAGACGATATGAATGGTGGCGCATGCCTATTTATCATTCATACACTCACTTT
This sequence comes from Globia sparganii, assembly GCA_949316385.1. Taxonomy (NCBI): domain Eukaryota; kingdom Metazoa; phylum Arthropoda; class Insecta; order Lepidoptera; family Noctuidae; genus Globia; species Globia sparganii. The sequence goes on along the minus strand of OX438675.1, from coordinate 7,758,361 downwards.
TGTTTTTCAGGGACGTATTTTTAAAGAATTTAGGAAAAAGGTTCTTCATTAATTTGAATTCCTAAAGAGTTTGGGAATTCCGAAACAAATTTTGTAAATTTTTCTATTTTATTATTACCCCAGGGATCGGAAGCATTACTGACCACAATAACCTTAATTAGACAACGTTGAAATTCTTTTCATCTGGTAAACAAACACACAGACACACACACAGGAATCCGCTCTTCGAGATAGTGTCGGCTGTAATCTACGCTGGCCCAGTGCGGGTTATGTCACATGTCTTCAAATTTTAAGTTCTGTTAATTAGTTAGACATACCTGTTTCCCCACGATGTATTCCTTCACCGTTTTTAGAGCAGCAGTGATGAAAAATTATATAAAGTAAAGCGCCTCTCCGGGTTTGAAGCCTGGCTCGTAAGTCGGGGCCCGTTACCTCTGAGCGACCACTGTTCTCCGCATACATTTGCTTCCTATTAATAATAATAATAATAAATACTTTATTTCAGACCATGGTGTCCATTTTGTTAGTAACAATGTTCTTATAGACTAGTGTTAGTAAACTTAAAACTACCCACAGCAAAATATATAAACAGAACAGAAAGACAACAGAAAGTAAACTCTACAATCACTACTGCGCCATTCCATATTGCAATGTTTCATAGATGTGTAATTATGATGTATATATTTCATTTCTGGTGACAGCAAAGAGGCCCGATCTCAAACTGAATCTAAATCTAAAACACCCTTTTTTTTTTTTTTTTTTTGTGGATGGGAAATCATCCAATGACCCCTCCCGCTCTGGGTGGAGCAGAAGGGAGTGTCAGACTCTTACTGACTAAAACCCACCCGTGTTCCTTCCTTAGCCCTTTGTGTTCCGGGGTAGCGGTAACCCTTTCGGACAATCCCGCTGCCCCGGTAAGCTTCGGCCCTTTCAAACTGAATCTAAATCTAAAACACCCTTAGGACCAAATATATATTATTCTATGTAGGTATTAAGAATTTTATGTAAGTAATAACTCTTCAAGATTCACAGGCGTGTCCTAACATAATATAAAACTCTCCAGATTCCCCGGTACAGTCAATATTAACGTGATTATCCGTGACTAGATTCTGCTCGAGACTTCGTCGGCGTGGTTTGCTCCCCCGACAAATCCCGTCGAATCGTAGCGCCTACCCGCGGTATCTTCGTTTTCTTTACCGTTATTTCTGATTTTTTTTTTTGGTTTTCGCTCGAATCCTAAGAGTAGCATAATTTTAAGTAAGTTGCCTTCCTCAAAGGCCAGGCTATCAAATGCAAAAATAATTTTCAAATCCGATCGGTAGTTCTAGAGATTAGCGCTATCAAACAAGCAAACTCTTCAGCTTTATTATTAGTATATATTGTGTTATCCTCCCTTCGCCTCCCACGGCTTTGACGGCAATTCAATACATTTCATATAATACGGCCCACTCCATTCCTGTTAAGCTTAAAACTGTTTACGTTTTACTGAAGATATCTCTCAAATTGCCGGAAAGCAATTACTGAAATAAACAATGGGACTAAATAAAGCCTACCTAAGGAACAGCGAATGTTCTAGCGTATTTTTACGTGTTATTAAAGGAGTTTGTCGCATGATTGTTTGGCGTAGTGTGTGTACTACGCATTATTTCCATGTAAGCTTATGATAGTATTTTTTTATGGATTTGTGCTGAATTTGTCTTTTTATAACACCTGTCGCACCGCCGCTGAGGGAGCAACTTTTTTTCTTTTTTTGATACTTTTGATCAACGATTTTCTCTCTCAAACGTACAAAAGATAGTAGGCCCCGTGTAAATGAAAGAGATACATACATAATAGTCGAACCTTGACTTTTCACATCGCCGGCTCGTTTGTTGCAGCGACTGGAGCTATCAAAGAGAGTACTCGCTCAGCGACCCTCGCTTGGCGAGCAGAACACTCACCGAGAAACTAGCCCAAGTAGCGTATTGGTAAATTGACATTAGTTTCCGCAGTAATGGTTATTTATAAGCTGTCATGAAATGCAAGTGCTACTACGGAGCCTGCCTCCTGGGTTCGTTTGTTGCGCCGCTTCTTTCCAGCGAAAGCACTAGGAAGTGGTGAAGGGCTGGCGTTTTAGGGGACCGTCTTTTATAATTTTGACGTTCGAAAAATGCTGATTCTCAGCCTATATTAAATTAATGTCTTTTGATTGATTTTGATTCCCGAGTCGGGCAAAAAGTTATTGGACTTTTAGGTAACAATACCACATCGCGTTTGATATTGGTTGAATCGAATGACCACCAAAATTAAAAGAAGTTTTGCAGTTTTAATTAAATAAAAAAATAAATGCATGTCTTTGTCTTGTGTCTTTGATTATCATCACATAAAATATGATAGTTTTTGCCCAAAATTTTAAGAATTATGCTGATAAAATAAAATTTTAAGTTTTATCATGATACTATTTTATTTTATTTTTACGAAATATTTTTGAATAAGTAACATTTAACAATACACAACTTTTTTTCTGGCTTGTATTATGTACAAACACGCGTAACTGTGCGATAAAAAACTGTAGCGTGTCATGTAGCGTTTTACGGTGTCCTACGTTTGGGCAGCGCCTATAAACGCCAGATCTTAAAATAGCACCACCAGGCAACGCTTTTTTTTATCAGTAGATAAATTGCTGTAGGTAGTTTTAAAACGCAGGCTAATGTTTGTATAACTATAGTTGGAAACCCTCCATTTTTTACACTGACTAACTGTTAAGGAGAAGACCTTCGATGAATTTATTAATTTTAAAGAAAACTGCGGTTCCTAGTATTTTTGTTTGAATAGGATTCTTGGTTAGTGTTGTTTTACTGAAAACTTTTTTCAAATAACAGAAGCCTTATAACAAAAAAATCATTATACCAACGTTGAATTTATATTTTGGTAACAAAGCTCTTTAGTTTCACAGTTCTTCTGTGAGTTTTTTTTAAATAATCTATCTAGATAGTATATGCAAATCAATGTTTGTTTCAGTCGCGCATAGAAGCTAGTACTTTAATAATAATAAAGAAGTCAAATGTGTAAGTTTTTACAGACGCCAGGCACATCAAGCTATTACAATCTGTCAAATTTCTTTTAGTAGATTTTCAACTTTATCGCTAAAGCATAAGGTTCAAAGTTATTGGGAAAAAATTATAGTTTCGGGTAACTTGATGTGCTGACGTCTGTACGTAGGGTAACTACAATTTTGTAGTGTTTTTTTTTTTGTGTTTTGTATATTTATACAATGGGCGGCCTTATCGCTTTCTGTCTCTCCCACGCAACCTTGGAATGGATAGTGATTTGCCTGGACATAAAACGCTTTATTCATAAATAATTAGCGACTGATTAACCATATTATTATACATGTTTAGGGTTCCGTACCTCAAAAGAAAAAACGGAACCCTTATAAGATCACTTCGTTGTCCGTCTGTCTGTTGATCTGTCAAGACCCTTTTTCTCAGGAACGCGTTGAGTTATCAAGTTGAAATTTATACCAAATATTCAGGGCGGCAATCTCTTGAAGCAGTAAAAAATTCAAACTTCTAAGTTTACGCAAACAAAAGATTCGGGCGTTTACGTTCCGTGTGCCGCATATTTTGACACTCGCAAGGGAATCAAAACATATAGGGTTACTTCCCGTTGACTTAGAATCATGAAATTTGACAAGAAGCAATGTCATATAGCACAAGTAAAGGAAAAAAACCCGAAAACCGTAAATTTGTAGTTACAATACCTACAAAAAAAAAACCCGTAATAAACTACATAATACTTACAATTTTTTACAGAACCCTCGGTGCGCGAGTACGAGTCGCACTTGTTGATAATTAAACGTGTTAAATAAAGGGGAAAATCTTTGGAATTACTGATCAGATTCCAAAAATTCTTTCACTAATGGGAGGATACAGTACTGCCGAGTGTCATAGGATATATTTTATGTTAAAACAAGAAATTTCACGCGGACGATGTGGCGGGCAGAAGCTAGTTCATGAACCACAGTCAGTTCATATTTCAAGAACATAACTAACAAAAATGCAATTACAACCACTGAAATTCATATACAACTGCGGTCCCATTTCAATTATGTTTTATCGCATCTCGATTTTCGGTCGAAAACATTTTTATGTCATTCAATATCGAATATCGATACTATCGAAATTGTATCGATATAATTTTCATCCGCTCTCATATCGAATAGAGTAGGTACATAATACAGTATTGTATGAATAGCAAATTTTATTAGGTTTATCTTGAAAAGATAGGGTAGCTTGATAATAAAATTTTACTAATAAAATTGAGGTACCTAGGTATTTAGGTTACCTTCAAGATTTTAAAGAGAATCGCTTTCAGCTAGGGTTAGTTAGCTTAGAGACTAAAATCTTGTGCTTTCAATGAAGAAAAATATAGGTGGAAAGCTTAAAAAGAACGTTAATAGAAAATGGGAAAGATACGGTATTAAAATGTGCAAGCTTTTTGGGCTTATTGACTTTAATTTAGCTTCGTTGCTTAAAAAGAAAAAGAATATAGGCGGAATATTTTTATAAAATCTAAATCTTTTCATTAAAATCAAAAGACTAGGAAATAGCTTACATCAGCAACATTCAATTTGAAGTATATTGCTAATACATTGCTTCACGAGTTCGAAAAATAAGTCTGCTCAACAATGTAAATAACGCAATGAATGTTGTTGAACTGTCAAAATGTATGCAGTTGCTACTGATAGTGTGTTACGCAGGATTTACTAAAGCTATACCTAAATATTATTACACTAAAAAAATGTCTTCGCAAGTTAATACATAAGAATCTATCAAACTCACAGACAAACTTTCTTCGTATGAAAATCATCATCTGCCTAGCCTTTTCCCAACTATGTTGGAGTCGGCTTCCAGTCTAACCGGATGCAGCTGAATACCAGTATTTCACATGGAGCCACTGCCTATCTCAAAATCAAAATCAAAATATTTTATTTCACATAAGCCTACAAGGGCACTTATGAAACGTCAGAAGCTAGGTGCACGGTTCTAATTGGTCGTTTCCTATGGAGAAGAACCGGCAAGAAACTCCACGGTTACTCTTTTAAAAATAATTGGCTTTTACAATGTTTTCTAATTACAGTAGGTATGGGAGGACAGCATAGGCCTGTCAACAAGTACCAAGTACTTGATAAAATAAAAAAATCGGTTGATTGTAAAGTCGGTTTACTGACGATAGTTGAACGTGACAACGTCATAAGAAAATACTTAAAAAAAAAATCTTTTTTTCATTCTTTATTTTTTTTTTATCTGACATCCACAACCCAGTTGCTGGGTAATACAATACTCCTTGGTAATACTGGTTGTCAGACTTTTAGGCTTCTGACTACCCATAACGACTGTCAAAGATCCACGAATGACAGCCAGGACCAGCAACTTAACGTGCTTTCCGAGGCACGGAGGGGTCACGGAATGTAAAGATGGTCACCCAATCACAGACCAACCGCGGCCAGCGTAGCTTAACCTGATCGATCGACCTGTGCGGCTGTTATTATTTAGCCACGGGCCCCTCATGTATGAAAGTCATCTACATAACAATTAATAGTACCTACTATCAATTATTATTATATATCTATTTATTTATTCAACACAATGTAAATTGTTATGAATAAATAAATGATGATTATGATTGTATTCAAACTACCGCGCACAACCCACTACTTCTACCCCTTGCATCTAATAATAGTATTATCGTCAGCAATTTCTCGATCCGCCCACATTTTCAATTATATTCCTACGCCAACACTTTGTGCTGCTTGCGGCTACGCTGGCAAATGACAGCGGCTCTTGACAATATTCATTGAAAACGTTGTGGTTTTAATAAAAAAAAATATTTGTTTGAAATGGAAGTCAAGCTTGTTAATTATTGTTTAATTATATTGACTGTTCAGTATTACTATGATTTTTAACTTGTTACTAGCTTCTGCCCGCGGTTTCACCTGCAAGTAGATGTCGGAAATTATCCCACGGGAACGTGCTACCGGGACAAAAACTTAGCCTAAGTTACTCCTTATAACATCAGCTATCTGCTAGAGAAAGTCCCGTCAAGATCTGTCTAGCCGTTTCGTATATTAGTCGGAACAGACGGACAGACAGTCAAAAATTTCAATATTTTTTTTTTTCATAAATAGATACCGTTTATAATATACATTTAGCATTTAGAAGTAAAAATATATATTTTGAAGGTATAGTTAAAAATTACGGAAGCGCATAATACTCGTATCAGAAGGATCGTAGCAGGTAGCGTTCTGTTTACACGCATGGGAAAAAAGCGCGAGCTTATGTATAGACGCCAGCACATCAAGCTATTACAATCTGTCTAATTTCTGTAATAGATTTTCCAGCGTGGTAGCGACACTTAAATTTGGTCGAAAATGAGTTATAAAGCTATTTGAAATCAGCGAAATGAGTTATAACATTTTCGACCAGTGTCGCTTCAACTGTTTTTCCTTTCCACCGTCGATATCATCTTTCACACAGTCCATCCATACGTTTCTTTGGTCTTTGCCTACTCTTAGACCACCACATTTATACTCAAAACTTTCCTCATGACATTTTCATCAATGTGACGGCATAATTAAGCAATCACAGACATGATCAACAGACATGCTTCCAGATTCCGGTGGGACTCAATTGATCGGAACAAATCTATCGGCATTCATCGAGAGTGTGATTCTACAACCGCCCACGTTTTCAATTATATTCCTACGCGATGGCATGGCAAATTCCTTGCAAATCGCAAGCGCGCGTCATTTGATTTTTAAGTCATTGGCATAGAGTTAAAATAGCAATGATTGACGCGCGCTAGTGATGTGCAATATCTGTACCTAGTAACAAAGAATAAGAATGTTCAGAAGAAAAACTCTTGATCTGAACGCATTTTAAATGCCTACTGTGTTGGGTTACTAAGCTAGAGGTTTTGGTTACCATTTCTAGGTTGCGCAAAGTGTTATTGGGTAGGTTCTCTGGATTGGTGTCCGGTTAGTGGGAATAAGGTATATTTCATGGAAATTATACATACATAAGTTGCAAAATGTGGTTATGGTAAAATTTGCCACTGCCCACCCCCGGGGCAGGCAGGTGTGGGTGATATAAAGTTATGTTTAATGGTGAATAACTTTCTAATGTGTCGATAATTTTCTTAAACAACAACTTAATAGCTCAATAGGTTTTAGTTCACAATGCGAACTAATTTGACCCCAGCTCAGCATGTAAAACTAGTGTAGTTGAGCGAGGAGATATTAGCTCAACAATAGTAGTTTTAGGGTTAGTTTTAAGCCTATCCTCATATTTAAAGCTCACTAATCTGACCTTCATGCGCTATAACTTTACTAGGACACTATCCACTAGCTTGCGATCTGACCGCGCCTTTAACCTTTTGCAGCAATTATTCTATTATCTACTTAAAAATTAAAAATAACTGGGAGTAATTCGATTTTTTCTCATAAGTAATAAATTACTCTCAGTGGTTATAACGATCGATAAAGTTCATAAAAATATTTTGTTATCGAAGGATATGTCCCGTCTCTAATATTAGTTCCACGGACTCTCACGTTGCTGTCAGCGCCAAAATGGAAAAAATCAAATGTACTCATTTTGTCATCGATAGTATGAAGTCAAGCAGTACTTGTATAATACAGTTCAGTGCTTGGAATAAATAATGCTTGTTATCCATTTGATCTGTCTGTAGGAAAATGACGATTGAATGGGCATTGGGCAATAATACTAATGGCGTAGGTAGATACCTAGCCAAGGATAAATAGATGGAAATAAATATGGAAAGCTAATGGAATATTAATGTCTTTTAAGTTTTTAAGGTCATTTTTTTACATTGTCTATATATATAGACTACACTGTCCACTAGGTTAACCGTTTTTTGACAGATGGAACTAGTGATTGCAGAAACGTTATAACACACATGTCGATAATTTCACTTTAATTTGTATGTAGTATTAACTATCGATATTTTGTTGTCGAATAAAAAATGGTGCAGTTTCTATGCCTGTTTATATTATAATTAAATATTAAATACAAAAAAATATAAATAAGCCACTTTGTTTACTTTAATTTCAATTTTCATTAAAATCAGCGTAAAAATATAGTATGCACTGATTTGCCGTATCAGTTGTGTTGTAGGATATATGTAGTATATTACAATAAAATTAACTTTAGGAGATAAAATATAAAAAATAAACATTTAATTCTTTTATTTAATTAATTTTGACAGTAAATTACAACCATTTATCTGTATCAAAAACAAAAAAATATAAATTTACTTTATTAGTAATACTGGCTGCTTTTGTGCCTTTGCCTTAAAAAAAAAGAGCTGATGCGCGCGTATCGCTAATTTGTGAACAAGTAAAAATTATTCCGCGCGCTTTTTCTTTTCGCTGTATTGTTTTTATTTGAAAATGTCGTCAAGTAATATTGAATTTATTAATTCAACACCGCCAGAAGTCTCAGAGGCAGCTAAAAAGCCTACTCTAAGCCTCTTGCCCGAAAAATCGACCGATAGATACTTACAAGCGTATCAAAATTTCATCTTATGGAAAACAAACAAAGCAAATTCAGTCCGAGTTTTATTTATTTCCTCGCAAATATGTTACAAAACGTCGTATGACATACGTGCGCTTTGATAATTACAGCCGAGGCGATATTGCTATACAAGAAAGCAGAGGCTTCAACTTACCGCACTTATATCATAATGTACTATAATGTCGGAGGTCGGTGGCAATAAACTAAAATACAGGTCCAAAGACACCGACTGATTTAAAGAAAAACAAGTTTTCTATAGTTTGAAATTCCTCATATCTCGTCTTTATATCAGTGTCCTTTCAAAATATATATTTGAGAACCTAGAAATTCTGTAATCCCAACGGAATAAATACACACTAACTTAAGAATATGTTTGATTTACAAATTATTTTGGTATTGCGTTTATATGAACTACGCATGCTTCGCCGGCCCCTTAATAACTCGATCAAGGTAAACATAAATACCGCTATGTAATACACTTCCCTATTCCATAACATAGTTTCAGCATCTGCAATGCGCCTGCCTTCGCCATAAAAAACAATATTATAGAGGCTACCTCGTAACAATATCAATTTCATGAATGAAATGCAAGGTTTTTTTTTATTAAGGAGTTCGTAGCATGCCACCGTCTCGTTTCGAAGACAAACTGCTGATATTGATTTAAAGGAAAATGTTTTATATATTTTTTCTTTCGTTATGGACTGGTCTGAAGCTTATCGGGATAGATTGAAACCGGACAAGGATAGAGTGATTTAATTTTATAATGTAAATTGTTATTCATTTGATAATCTTTATCGTTACCAATCGTAATTGAGAACATAGCAATTTTTTTACTTTATTTAATTTTCTAACTTAGTAATTCAACTAACGATATCTTGTACGTACTAATAACTCTCTGCTAGTAATGTGCACTCAACAACAACACAATTCACAATTCCTAAGACTGTATGTAATTTTAGTCTGTGTATGCCTTAGTGAATAAGTCGTATAATTTAGCAGTAATGTTCATGATTGTTTCAACTTACTTTAAGGTAGTTTGTAAATTATATGATTATCTCGGAGACAAAATCGTTAACGTTGTTGACCACCACGACTGAAACCACTGCATGAACATATTTATAGAGTTCTATATCTTAACAATTTGAATAGGAATATAAATATGTATAAAGCTTTGAATATCATCAAATCTCTATCGCATGCGGTCACAGAGCGATTCGATAGTGACGTCTGTTGTGACCACAATATGTGTAGTGAACCGACAGCGATGCGAGGGCGGTGACAGAGAGTATCTCCACGTCACCTGCACACGAATCAGTTGCCGGGCCACTAAACCAATAGTATAAACGTAGCCATGAATGGCATCGGGCTCTATACATCAGACAGAAGAGTTTTGTTACTATCGAATACACAGAACAGAAAGCCTATTCTCGTAATTTAAAACGTTCTAAATCTAGTCGCAGTCTCATCTCGGCGACAAACAAATGTCAATATGTAGGGATATTAGAAGTATTTTTTGACAGATTGATACTGATATCAGAATGCCAATTCTCGTAATTTAAAACGTTCAAAATCTAGTCGCAGTCTCATCTCGGCGACAAACAAATGTCAAAAAATTTCCCTCTTTAATAAATACTTTGGGTACAAATCTTTTTAGGAACGCACGGTGATGCCTGCGGATAAATTGAATTTTATGTTATTCAATTTCATTGGTTTTATAAGTAGTTGCTTTAATTTATGAGTACTGTTTGTTTTATTTTATTTTTCTTGGTTGGACTTGGTTTCCGTACGTCCTTTTCGGGTAACCACTGAAAATCAGCGCTGTGCTGTGGGTCCCTTATAGCACAGCATCATGCTGAGTGGAAGCCTTCTTGTCACAGTCATGACGTGCAGCCGTCGACTATCTATGCTTTGTGCTCATGTATAAAGATATTTTTTTTTTTGATTTTGTTATATATGATGTTGTTTATATAATGATGTTGATTTTGTTATATGTGATGTTTTTTTGATTTTGTTATATATGATGATTAGAATTAATTATCTTTTTGTTTGCACGTGTTTCTGTGACAAATAAACCTATTTTTCTTTCTTTCTTGCAAAAACTTGTCAAAATTAGAAGAATTTTTTGACAGATTGAGACTGAGATTAGACTGTGAACGTTCTTAAAATTACGAGAATTGCCCCTCTGATAAAAGATCTGTTCTGTGATCGGATACATATTGAAAATACATACGTCACTGAAATTATGTAAAGGTGCACATTAAAAGTGTTTTTCCAATTAAATCCCGGAGAGGATTTTAGGAGGGCCCACAGTCCTAATATTGATCACATTTATAATACACAAGCAGAATGGTGAGTACACGTATTCTATTTTCCTGTTAGGTACACAAGATTCACGACAGTAACTCAATCATAAAACAAAACACAATCAAACAAATGGACACCCGAAATATTTGTAAGCTCAATTTAAATGTTAACCCTACAATTAGGCGGGTTAATCCAAAGCGATAGTCTGGCCAGAAACATAGTATCTGTGGAGCGATTAGAAAGTCAAACAAAAGACTCCGAACGTGGGGGGTTAATTAGTGAACTGGCTCACTTGACCCGGTGGGGTGTGGTACAAGAATATGTAGACCTCGATGGGTTGGTGTCAAGAGGGTCGGCAGGTTGTTCATTGTCTGCGTTTACACCTGCTTTTTTAACCCCTATTCTTTGTATATTATCGTTGTGAAGCACGCCTCTGAGTGGCTTACAGCTTAGTCACTACATTATGCTACATTTGTTACAAAAAAAGTCAGTAGGCCTATTCTGCTAATTTAAAACGTTCAAAATCTAGTCGCAGTCTCATCTCGGCGACAAAAAAATGTCAAAAACTTGTCAAAATGTAGGGAAAATTGAAGTATTTTAGACAGATTGAGACTGAGATCAGACTGTGAACGTTCTTAAAAATTACGAGAATTGGCCCTCAGTTCTCCTGCTTGTTATTTTTTGGTTTTGCCCAATTATTTCAGAATCAAACTTGAATATCTTCTCAGTATCAATCGCTATGCAGACTACCGTATCAACAAAATCTCGTTTCAATAAATATTGTATGAAAGAAAAAAAAGAAAGAAAATACGTTTATTTGCGCCAAACATGACGCATAAAAATGAGCAAGCTGCATAGCCTTTTCCCATGTTGGGGTCAGCTTCCAGTCTAACCCGATGCAGCTGAATACCAGTGTTTTACTTGGTCCCCCATCCACAGACCAACCGCGGCAAGCGTAGCTTAACCTGATCGATCGACCTGTGCGGCTGTTATTATTTAGCCACAGGCCCCTCCACGGTACGGTAGCATCAAGTATGACCGGTTTTAGAAAATAGAATCATCAATTCAGGAAATTGGTTTTCTAACTTACTTAACCAAGGCTTCATAATTAATTCATTATGTTTCTTATTCTGAGGTAAAAGTCGACCCGAAATACTTATATTACTTAGGGCTGTTTTTACCAAAGTCGGATATCTTTTATCCGTGAAATAAACTGTCAAAAATTCAAAATTTATTCTCAGGACTCATTCTAGTTGCAAAAGTTTGGTGAAACTTTTGTACCTAGAATGAGACCCTTAAGCAAATTATCGTTGCTTGTACCACACCCAATTTAGTGTCTGTAACATGTAGTTCGAATTCCTATTTGCTAATCTGAGTTTAGTTTAATTGAGAACCTCTATTCCACACAATTATAGGCCTTTGAGGTAGGTACCTACGTTGTGTTAAACATGAAGAACCTTAAAGCTGCCTTTCCACCAACGATGTGCTAAGTTTTGTAGCAAAGCATATGTATGATATCAACCAATAGGATCTTTAGGTTTTCATAGCGCAGTTTGGCCTAGCTCTGGTGGAAAAGGGTTCAACAAAGCTAACTCCTTTACATACTCGCAAAGCGAATCTTAATAGCACAATTACCCGCACCACTTAGTTCTGATGGAAATAGACACAAAGTTGTGTAGTGGCATCTATAGGTAATAGTACATGTAAATTACGCTGCACATCAGAGGGGCAATTCTCGTAATTTTAAGAACGTTCACAGTCTGATCTCAGTCTCAATCTGTCAAAAACTACTTTTACTTTCCCTACATTTTGACAAATTTTTGACATTTGTTTGTCGCCGAGATGAGACTGCGACTACATTTTGAACGTTTTAAATTACGAGAATTGGCCTGCTGACGTCACGTCAAATAATGCATCAATCTGCGCAAAAGAGTTATCAGCGCGATTAATGTATCTCCAGAAACCCAAGACCAAGTAAATAGGCAGTACAGTAGCCAGCATAATAAACAATAACCAGGCATAATAAACAATAGCCTCCCCCGACTGATTTCGGTCACGGTAGCCAATCTCAACGGAGATTAGCTAGGTACGCAGGAAATATTATAGTGCACAAGTGTGCGCGCAGACACAGGTGCACTCCCTCTTCCCTCACTCTCGTAGTCCGATAGGACGGCAATCCGACACGATCGGAGAGAAATCAGGGACAAGACCTACGGCTTAACGTGCGTGTATCACACCGCCAACTTCCAAACTCCGGGCTGTTACTAAGAAATTCCTAATGGAAAAACTCAATAAGACTTTGCCCGACCCGGGAACCGAACCCAGCACCCCACTTTCAGCAGTCGCGCTTGCGACCACGAGACCAACGGGGCAGTTAACCACCAGGCATAACACCCGTCTGATTGGAAGCCATGCCTTAAGACTCGGAGCTACTTCGCTCTTAGATGGTGGAAAGTCAGCCTATAAAGGCGTGTGTACTCAGTATTAATATTAATGAGTTTCTGTCAGACTTGGTTCTTGAGAATTTTGGGAAATGGCAATCTCATTTATTTAAGGAGAGTGGTTTATCGTTGATCATGTTGTTGTTAAGTAGGTCTGATTGTTCATTTGAAATTCTATAACGCCAAAAAAATTAGATGAAAATAGAGAATTATTGAATTGGTCCTTTAAAAACTTATTGAGATTCTAATGATGATACCATTTTTAACCTCTAAAACCTTTTTGATCTTCTAATGATAATTGTTTTTTTTTTAATGCCTTTTCTGAAAGAAGAAGATGAAGATGAAGACAATAGTGAAATGACATAACATGAATATATTGTAATAATATTAAGTAAGTATATGCGTTTCGATTTAGTATTTTTAGGAAACCAAAAAAGCCTCATTTATTATATTAGTGTGTCCATTATTATTATTATCAAATCAAAATTGGAATTATTTAGTGTTCCTTAAATAAATCGTTGTAAGTGGAACGTTATTTTGACGAGGAATATTTTATTTTCAAGTATGCCTATCGGTTCCGAGGATACATTCGCCTTCTACCTAGCCAATTGCGTGATATTTTTTTTATTTTCGTGAAAGGCTTTCACTGTATTATACAGGCTGTCCCTGGAAGTATGGATCAAATCGAATAGGGACGTGGGCAAGGTCATTTCCAAATTTTTTCATCTTGAGAATGATTGATGATTGAAAATTATTTTACGGTTCAAAAGTTGTGACCAATTTTTTTTAATCGTTTCCCATAGTGCTCAAAGAAAAAAAATCATTAAAAAAACCATCTTTTTTCAATCGTTTCCCATAGTGCTCAAAGAAAAAAAAATCATTAAAAAAACTATCAGGGCTGTCTAAAAAACTTAAATTGACAGTTCCTGGTAGTTTTTTTTTAATGATTTTGTTCTTTGAGCACTATGCAAAGTGATTGAAAATAACAAAAGTTGGTCAAAACTTTTGAACCGTAAAAAAATTAACCAACATTCTCAGGATCAAAAAGTTTGGAAATTACTTTGCCCACGCGCTTATTTGATTTGATCCATACTTCCAGGGACACCCTGTATATTCACAGCTTAGTCTGTTATTATAATACCAGCATCTAAAAATAGCTCAGCAGACTTACCTAACCAATCCGCCGTTAAGCTGACGTACCGTATGATGTGTATACACTGACGTACAATGTTACATAGTCATCCGTCGCTTCGGGGCGACATGTACGTTTCTAAACCAAACCCGCGCTTTTCAATTATTATTGGGAATTTTTAGATTGATTTTTTTTATCAGATCTGTCTGTAAGGTGTTATTCTGTGATTGACTCATGCTCAATTGAGTTATAAGAAGAGGTTTCTTGATTTATCTAGTCGATATTGCTACTGTTGCCTGCCCCGTTGGTCTCGTGGTTGCAAGCGCGACTGCTGAGCGTGGGGTCCTGGGTTCAATTCCCGGGTCGGACCAAGTGTTATTGAGTTTTTCCATTAGGAATTTCTTAGTAACAGCCCGGAGTTTGGAAGTTGGCGGTTTAATACCCCCGTGTCTCGGAAAGTACGTAAAGCTGTTGGTTCTGCGCCTGATCACTCTCCGGTCGTGTCGGATGGCCGTCCCATCGGACTATGAGAGTGAGGGAAGAGGGAGTGCACCTGTGTCTGCGCGCACACTTGTACACTATAATATCTCCTTCGTACCTGGCTAATCTCCGTTGAGATTGGCTACCGTGACCAAAATCGGTCGGGGAGGCTATTATTGCTACCGTTGCTCTTGTTGTCTTATTTTACTATTTATGTACACACATATATAAACAGACAAGAACAAACAGAACGGAAAAAAAGGTACAAAGGTGATGATTATTTCATAAGAAATCTCTTCCAGCATACTTGCGATAGGACAATAAATAGAGAGACGTAGGCAGCGTGTAAAAGAGTAAAGGAGACAAAAAAAAAATACATAAAATCATAAACAATTCACAATCAATTTAAATTTTTCAACTTTCTTGTCACATTGTTGTATAAATATTATAATTAGGCTTTTTAAGGAAGAACATGGTTGAGATAAACAAAGTTACCCTTTGTTCAATCTATCTGACGTTGTCTATCTTTAGTTTTGCGTGAATGTGACGCATATTTTTCCCCAAATTGTTATTTTTTTTGTGTTTGTCTTGTTTCTCTGCGTCATGTTTGCCGCAAATAAACGTATTTTCTTTATTTTTATAGCCACTAAACCTTAGAAACCAGGCATTGGTAAGTGACAGACTTTAACGCATAGCCTACTTTCGAGTTTTATTCAAACTGGTAGGTACCTACCTAAATTGCGAGCAAACCACTGTTAAAATTATTTATTTCACACAAAAAGAATACAGGGTGAAATTGAAAAGATGCGACAAATCGAAATGGGAGATTGTACTCATCATTATGAACAACTTTTACTATGGGACCAAACCTGAAATTGCGAAAAAAATCAGCTGTTCCCTACATTTTATGTTCGCATAACTCGTCAAAATGTAGGGAACAGCTGATTTTTTTTTTTAATGAAATTAAATTTTGAATGAATGAAATTAAATCGAATAACGTGCAAAGAGTAGGTGAATTAAAAGAAAGAGAGTTCTCCATATGTCGGCAAGTGACGCAGACGATCGTTTTGAAATTACGAATTATTTTATGTTGTTATAACTTTTATGATTACTAGCCCCCTAGCCCTAACCGTGTGTTAAATTAATGTCGTTATTATAGCGGCACGGTGTATAGGTACACCTCTACCTAACCCTGCGGGAATTACAGGCGTGATGTGATGTAGGTAATTATGTATGTCGTGTTATGATATTTTAATAACCAGCACCCTAATTGAATAACACACTATCAATCTCAATCAAAATCATTTTGAAGGATATTGCGAATCCATTGCTTCATATGTGCGAAAACTGTGTTTGCTCAACAACATAAATAACGCAATGAATGTTGTTGAACTGTCATCCATTGGTAATGACAGTGTGTTACGCAATGACCCCGCTGGTTAAGTTGAACAAATCGTGAGCAATACCTAGAAGCCCGAATGTACATTCACGATGGCTAATTTATTCACACCTCTTGTTTGTTCATGATTATGTAAACCTCTGCTTCACATAATCCATCTAACTGATCGGCTGACGGGTTCGAGTTTGAGTTCCTAATTCGGGCACTGTTTACAGAAGCGTGGGTTCGTAATTCGAACGGTGAGACTTTCAGCTGGGTATTTTTCAATAAACCCTAACTTTTTTAGAAGAATTAAGGGATTATTGAGGTGTGCTCTTGCGCGTGTATCAACGCTGGAGAAAATAATAATTCCTGTGTAAAGGGCAAGTCAAACAAATCTAAACCCAGCGAAGTAATTGCGTAACACACTATCAGCAGCAATGGGTTTTATTTTGACAGTTCAACAACATTCATTGCGTTATTTACGTTGCTGAGCAAACACATTTTCCGAACATATGAAGCAATGGATTAGCAATATTTTTCAAAATTATTCAGATTGAGATCGTTAATTTGTTACGCAATTAGAGTGCAGGATTGCTTCTGACAACTACACCTACGAGATGATGGGGGTACATTATAAGAAATGTAGTTTTCGAATCCCTAAAGTAACCCCTTTTAAACGAGACCTTAGACGGTATATTTATTGAGACCTCTTGGTCTGAGACCAAACTAGATCTTTCTAGTTTGGTCTCTGTCTCTGCTCTTGATCGAGGTCAAGAGCAGGCCCAATTAGGAATAAAAAATAAATAAAAAAAAGAGACATCATTACGCCAAAATTAAAATTCCTACGTCGCATAGATCTTGAGAAAAACCCTATGTGACGGTCGGATAAAAAAGTGAGATTACAATGGCCCCGATTTTTTGTTCGGAAAAATTATAGAAATACTTTATTTTACATCCAAAGGTACTAAAGTCATAATAAAATAAAATTACATCGGTACTAAAATATAATGTTTCTTTGTTACAGAGCCAAGCACTATGCCAGTGACAACCTGACGACGTGCGGGCGATGCGCCGCGCGGCGGTTCGCGCGCGCGGTGCGACGCGCGTAATATGCGCTCATTGAACGAAACAGCGTGTCAGGCGCTGCTTGAAGACGTCCGCTGGGACGAGCCCGTCAGCCTCGTCAGCTTAGCCATACTCGCCCTTATTGACGTGCTAGTGATTGCGGGTAAGCCTGACATTACTGTCTTTTGTAACTTAATAGCGTGACATTACTGACTCTGTAATAACGAAACTAAGCTAAAGCTAGAACTCAGTCAAACTCGCCCTTATTGACGTGCTAGTGATTGCGGGTAAGCGTGACATTAGTGTATTTTGTAACTTAACAGCGTGACATAACTAACTGTGTGATAACGAAACTAAGCTAAAGCTAGAACTCAGCCAAACTCGCCATTATTGACTTGCTAGTGATTGCGGGTAAGCGTGACATTACTGTCTTTTGTAACTTAACAGCGTGACGTAACTAGCTCTGTAATAACAAAACTAAGCTAAAGCTAGAACTTAGCGAAACTTGCCCTTTTTTTTTTTTTTTTTTTTTTTTCATGATGGGAAATCATCGAATGACCCCTCCCGCTCTGGGTGGTGCAGAAGGGAGTGTCAGACTCTTACTGACTAAAACCCACCCGTGTTCCTTCCTTAGCCCTTTGTGTTCCGGGGTAGCGGTAACCCTTTCGGACAATCCCGCTGCCCCGGCAGGCTTCGGCCCTTTCGGGCCCCTTCCTTTATGCTGACATCTCTTTGAGGCGCGCGTGGAACACGTACGCGCCGTCCGGCACGGGCCTGGTCCTGATCGGACGGAGAGTTACCCATTACTCTCCGCCCGCAGGCCCGCGCCTACGGTGGCCGGGAGTCGTCTCGCGGCTCCCGACGCCCGGAGCGTCTCCCGCGGCGGCTGGGACGTGAGGCCCTTTCCCTCAACCGTCCCGCCACCTCCTTCGCTAGCATGACTGCTTCGCAGAAGGAGGTGACTGCCTCCCACTCCCTCTCGCCCCGGACCATGGCCTGAACCAGGGCCGGACGCGAGAGGTCGCCGCCGCCGCCGATCGCCTCTGCGAGAACACGGCGGTGCTCCGCCCAATTGGGGCATACCGCCACCGTATGCTCCACCGTGTCCTCCGGGCGACCCTCGCAGTGGTGACACCCGGGCGTTTCCTCCCGCCCGATGATGTGCAGGTACCTCCCGAAACACCCGTGTCCGGTGAGGACCTGCGTCAGGCGGTAGGTGAGGGCGCCGTGGCGCCTCTCTAGCCACTCCTCAAAGAGGGGTCTTACCGCCACTATCGTGGCGTGCCCTTAGGTATTGTCGTGCTTGTGAATGTGGGTAAGCGTGACGTTACTTTATCATTTGTAACTTAACAGCGTGACATAACAAGCTCTGACATAACGATATACAGCTAAAGCTAAAACTTAGCCATTCTTGCCCTTATTGACGTCCGGATAAGCGTTACATTACTATCTCTGTAATAACGAAATAGAATGTCAGGCGCTGGTCTAAGATGTATTTTATTAGCGGGATAAAGGCATGAGATGGTCATAAATCCCACTGTTATGAGCGTGACCTTGGACATTGCAGTAAAGAGACAAAGCGGTGAGCGATGAATTCGTCCAGCGTGCTCATTTGTTTCAATCACGTTTCGGTAGTAGATCCGTTGAGACTTTCACTCCACTCTCGGGCTGTGACAGGCTACAAGCTTTCAGAATCGCACCTAAGTACCTTACAATCATATAGGTATAATAGGTATACGTCATTACAGAATGCCCATGGATCAATTCTAGGCATGTATTTTTTTCAAAAAATTCTGCTCGGGATTGTTGGTCACAGTTCCAACCTAACCTTTCCAGTTTGGTAGCTTAGTTACAATTAGAAAATACTTTTCGCATAGCAACCAACAAGGCAGCTGTGACAAAAGGCCAGAAATTTAAAAAGACGTTCGTTTGTTTTGAAAAGCTCGCACCATTAGAAGGTCGATGAGTGTTTAGAGGTTCAGTAAATATTTCCAAATGGAAAGTGGTGGCAGAAAATTATGTCTATCATGATAAAATTATCGTTACCATTTTAACTGGTTTGTGAAAATGGCAAAGGTGAAATAGCTATTTTCTAAACGAAATGCACTATCGCTAATGGAGCTGTAATACGCCCCTCAATTAACATGACATCGCAAGTTAAAATCAATACGGAGAATCGATTTTAACTTTGTGCAAGCTGCACAGCTAGCAACAATTACCATCAATTAAATCAAATTCTATGGAACTTTGTCAAAAATATCTATGACATCAGTGAAGGAAAACATTTTGGGTAAACCTGCATTGCTATTCTGTAAAAATCTCACCGTGAAAACTAAGTTGAAGTGAGATGTCATTCCACCTGATGTTAGGGATTACCCCTATTGACAGCTCACTTCACCTAAGTTATCACGGTGAGATGTTTACAGAATCAATCGACTGGAATTATAATCAGTGCAAGTCTGAAATCGCCATTCTGCCATGAGGAAGGGTGGTGATCAATGTTCATGCCTTCTCTGTATGAAAAGAAGCCTTTGTCTTGCTTATTAGCATATTTAGCGTCTGATGTATCCATTGCCGGGACACAGGCTTCCTCTTTTCGAGAGAGAGTGGACTTTAATCTACCACGCGGGCCCTGTACGGGTTGGTAGATGTCACACATGTCTTCGAATGTTTGGTTCTAGAACATGCCGGTTTCCTCACGATGTTTTCCTTCACCGTTTTGAAAACAGTGATGATGAAATGATTTAAACAAAGAAAAGAACCTTCTTGGGTTCGAACCCACGACCTACAACTCGTAAGTTGGGGCAATTTCCACTGCGCTACCACTGCAGTGGGATAGTAACACACTAGTACTATTTATGTCAAAAAATTGACTGATACAAGAGTTACATATTATCTCTTGTATCCTCGAAGCAATGAGCTTCATATTTTACAAGACTATATGAATCTTGGCTTCTAAAACTGAAATTAATTACTGAGTCTTTTTATAGAACCAATAAGAAGATTCCGTTATTAAAGGTTAAGGCTATGACGAAAAATGATCCATTTTAATATAATATGGGAAGCGAGAATTTTCTAAAAATAACTCATTTACCAGAACAATTTAATATCAAACATATTTTACTTAGCATATTCCAAAACCAACGCTTATCTTAGACAGAATAAGGATTTTACAAAGCAAAATTCAAACGTGTAATTCTAAATTGAAATCCAACGGTAACAAGACAGCGAATTAAGTAGGTACTTTAAACATTCGCCCCTTGAAGTCACGCCAAACGTTTTCGTTTGTGCCCCTTTCATCTTAACACATACGTACGTTCTACGCTGAATCCCATCCGCCCCCTTTGTACCGTGCTACGCGCTTCACCGCTACGCCGCTACGTCGTAGCACGTACTACGAAGCGCTACGCGATTTATGTGTAGCATGCACTTTAGTAAGTGATTTCAAAGAGAGAATTTTCTTTATTTATGTAAAAGTTGTTTTCAAAGAAAATGTTTGCTTTGTAAGGAATGTAATTAAAAGGTATTGTTCATTAGACGGGTTTCGTATATACAGTTTACGGAGTTAAAACAAAACATTGTTTATGTACTATCCGGTGCGATGTTGGAGTTTATATTCTCATGCCAAACAAAATTTAACGTGATATTTTTTTTACATTTAAACATCATTGGAACTACCTGAAAACAAATTATAAGCGACGATTTCAAAGTTTTTAGATTAAGATTTTGAGTTTTATGAAATACTAGCTTATATAGCATGGGCATGTCTTCGTCCGCGTGAAATTTCTTATTCCCCCAACCCACCCGTCGCATCGCATCGCCCGTCGCCCATTTTACTTCACTTCCATTAAGCGTTCTTTCTGACTTTTTATTTTTGCTCGGATCCTAAGAGTCGTAACGTGATGTTAAATAGCCTTTCTCAAGAATTGGATTATCAAATGCAAAATATTTTTAAAATGTTGTTTAGCGAGTTCAAACAAACAAAAAAACCCTTCAGCTTTATTATATTATAGTATAGAAGTATAGATTGAAACGTCTATTTTATAAAAACCTATTTTTCAACCACATAAGATTCATTATTACCGTATCAAATCCTCTACCTCTATGACCCATAAAGTATCTTATTCCTCAAATACTATATATCACTTTTAACTATAATAGTGACGAACTAATAATCAATTTCAATATTATCATAACATTTCACACAGTATTACGTTATTTACGTCAATTCATTATAAGTCATATATATACTTACCATTAAAACTTTCACATTAGTTAAAGTTAAAAATAATTCATCCATTCACTCAAACAGATATCTCTGAAAACGACACTAACTTCAAATATTTTCGACATAAAACAAATCTGAACTTACAACATTCGCCACGCTTTAGAAATAATAGCATAGGCTCTTTATGTAACCGGCATTCATTTATACCTGAGACATTAGGCAGGAAAAGTCAAAAGATACATAGCATACAAATAAAAATTGATTTCCTTAACAGTATTTTAGCAGATATTTTAACATTGAGTTTTTGTTGGATGGAGTGATCGCAAGTTCAGCTGCAAAGCAAATTATCTTGGATTTGACCCCCACGTCAGCAATTGTGTGATTGAGCCTTCCCATTTAGAGATTCTTATTAGCGCCCAAAGTCAGAATTTGTTCGTGGCTGCTTGCAATAGGCACGCACTTTCAAAAAGGTCTTTGTCGTAACGAGCATAAATGATAAATGATTTTATTACTGTAAGTAGGTTTGTACAAACACTTTTACACGTCAATCATATTTTTTTAAAACGAGATGAGGTCGGCGTTTCCTATCTGACTACTCTGAGAAGAAACGCCGAAACAAACTCAGAGGTCACAGTCTCTTTTAAAGTCCAGACATGATCTTGGTCAGATCATGTGGAGACCATGTAGATTGGTGTCTGAAATGGTCTTTTGAGGAAAGAACCACACTGATTGAGTGGACCCGTCCAGTCAGTGCACGCATTTGTCAGTAATCATGCAGCTCAACTCAAACTTAGGGAGCTCAACGATTCGACGAACAATACCAAAGAAAGGACATTTGGGTAGGTCGCATAAATTACTCAAACTGCCAGACCATGACTAAAACTATCTGAGAAAAAAACAAAGGCAAAATAAAATTAACCCACATAGTCTTCACATTCACAGTCATTAAAAATAATATAATACTTTACAAAGTAAATATTCATGTCACTGTATATGTAAAATTTATCGATGTCAATGTGTATATAAAAATCCAGAAATAGTCTTAGTCAGATCATTTTGAGGAGCATGTAGATTGGTGTCTGAAATGGTCTTTTGGGGAAGAACCACACAGATTGAGCGGACCTGTCCAGTCAGTGCTCCCATTTGTCAAAAAAAAAAATGTGCAGCTCAACTCAGAACTTGAGGAGCTCTACGATTCGACAAACAATACCAAAGAATGGACATTTAGGTAGGCCGCGTAAATTACTCAAACTGCCATAATATACGTTTTTAACCGACTTCAAAAAGGAGGTTCTTTATTGGACCCGTATGTTTACAGGGTTATTGGAAAAACATTAACAACCACGTAAGAGGTCATAGTAATCATCATTATGAACAACTGTTACTATAGGACCAAACCTGAAATCGCGAAAAAAATATCAGCTGTTCCCTACATTTAGACGAGTTATACGAACATAAATGTAGGGAACAGCTGATTTTTTTTTGCGATTTCAGGTTTGTTCCCATAGTAAAAATTGTTCATAATGATGACATCTTAAGAGGTTGTTAATATTTTTCCAATAACCCTGTTTATGTATGTCTGCGATTTTCTCAAAAACTAATGGACCAATTTTGATAATTATTTTATTAATGTGACCTACATACTTTTAGAAAGGTTTTAATACATTAGGTAATTGTTCTAATGCGTCCCGCTGCGTGATACGGTGCAGTGTGCCAATCGCCTATAAGTATGACTGCGTCAAATAGACCTTCTACCCCTATATATTTAATATGGAAGGTGAGCCCGCTCGGACGAGGAGACTCCATTAGGCGATTACACCGGGGACTATACGTTTCAATCGCAAAGTAAACAGACCCATTGTTTACATTGTTAAATATGTTACAATAATAGTTATATTTTCGGATTTTTCACACGTGGAAACGTGCAAAAAATCGTGAAAAGTAGCGTAACTGTGTTTAGAATGTTAATTACCCTGCCGTGTTCACTGTTGAGTTAGAATATTCCTATGGGTTATTACATTTAGAGTGGGGACTATGTCCACCCACCAAGTGATCTCAGGGAAGACGGTGGCGCAGTGGTCACGTGCCGCCGTGCATAACGAGGCTCAGGGGAGGCCCCTTTACAGTCTCCCCAGGGATGTGCCTTACAGGCGTTGCACGGGGGAGTTCCGGAATTGGTATTTTAAGAGGAACCAGGACCACCCCTATGTGCTGATGGTGACCACCGGGGTGGTTTTAGTGAGGTAAAAATCCCACACCCCCTCCCCAGAGGTCGGGTGCCTTTTGAAGTTTTCCCTTCGAAAACAAAAAAAAAAGGGGGTCACCACATTTACGTTATGTTTGGCGATGTCAAAATGTAGTTTTTGTGAAGATACTGGCACACATAATCCTCTTAAGGAGCTTGATGTCCAGAGATTGATAACTTTGCCCGATAATGGGATAAATACAGGCCAATTTCAGTAAACGTACTCAGCGAAAAATCTTTACGAAGAATGCTTGTTCTTTCATAATATTAGAATAGGCCTTAAAATTGCAAGAAAATATCTACAGAAAGGCTGAAGATGTCTTATTTTCTGCACTCTCTAATGTTTCGCATTATGAGTCGTGCAATAGAGTCTTTATTTATTGTCTCTGGTCGACTGCTCAACCCCCGGAAATATATTCCTGGCTACAGCCTTGAGTTACGGGATGGTACCAAGTAAAAAATCCTTAACAAAATATCTCGTAACAACATAATCCGACCCCACCGCATCTCACATAAAAAACACAAAACCACCGCCATATCACATTTTACCGCTCAATACATCGATATACAAAAATAATGATATACCTTTACAAAAAGCAATAGTTGTGTACAAAAACTGTGTAAATATATATCTGAGGAATCAATCGAGCGTTCGATAGCAGTTGTACAAGCCCATTGTGGATGTGTATCGATAACACTTATCATTCATCGGCGAAGCCAGTATTCGGATTGAATAGTATGGGTTTTGGATGAAAACTTGCGTATTTTATATCTGTATCAAACATTGGAGTTTCGCTATCTTAACTTATTTATGACAGATAGCTTAACCCTTCGTATGACATATAATAAAGATCTACGCGAGATACAATGGATTTTTAATTGTAATCTGTAATTTTCGGCATTCAAGCTGTTAACTCGATTTTTGAAACAAAGTTCCTTAACGTGGCTTGCGGTTGTAATTGACTGATAGAAATCGTCACGCTCAAAAAGTGTTATACTCCCTCCATGCGACTTTCTCTCTCTCTGTCTGTTTTTTGTTAGCGACTTTAATTAAACAATAATATCTCTCTTTTTTCATTTGTATTTTCTTTACACGCTATAGAGAAAAGGTAAAACAACAATAATGAGTAAGTAGGTATTTTATAAAAGATTTGATCTCACTCATTCCAATAATTAATTAACTTCGCGGACGATTTTTTTGATGTTCTACAATCCCTTTTCTTCCTTTTTTATATACATGTATATATACTATTATTATTTTAAGTCTATGGACTTATACAGGCGGGGAGAAACATCGAAGAGCAAATTTTTTTTAGTTTTTTTAAATAACCGACTAAAAATTTTAACGTAGTTCAAAATCATGTACTGATGATGATACCATGGCTACCGGTTATGCATCAAAGTCCCTGCCATTGTATATTATGGAAATATTTTGTTTGAAATTGAAGAAACTCTCTTTGATATCCATAATATAAAATAATATTCGGTTGGTGCCTCGTTTCACTGAAAACCTCTAACGGGTCTCTGCGAGTTGGCTTCGGCCCCTCGTACGCCTTCCAAAGGTTCGAGACCACAGGGTACCGAGATAATACGAGGTCAAAGACTTTCAATAATCAATACTAATATTATAAATGTGAAAGTGTGTGTGTCTGTTTGTTTGTCCGTCTTTCACGGCAAAACGGAGCGACGAATTGACGTGATTTTTTTAATGGAGATAGTTGAAGTGATGGAGAGTGACATAAGCTACTTTTTTTCTTTTTTTTTTTAACCGTGTTACCCCGAATTTAACGCGAGCGAAGCCGCGGGTAAAAGCTAGTATTATATATATTACAGTAAATAATGTGTATACGTATTATAGTTTTTTAACTTATTTATTCACCCGCGTTAGTTTCGATCCCGTGGGAATATCGGGATAAAAAGTATCCTATATGTTAATCCTGATTATATGTTAACCCTATTCCACAAACATTAGATAATCATGTTGAATTTAATCTCCATTCGCGATTTACTTGCCAAAAATGTAAACAAATATGAATTAATGGAAAAATAACTTTAACTCCTACACAATAAACTTCAGTTTACGCTACAACTTCAAACCTTTTTAACCGACTTCAAAAAGGAGGAGGTTATCAATTCGGTTGTATTTTTTTTTTTTTATGTTTGTTACCTCAGTACGCCGTCATTTATGAACCGATTTGGATTTTTTTTTTTTTATTTGAAAGGATATGCTTTCAGATTGGTCCCATTCTTGACAAAATCCAGTTCTGATGATGGAATCCATGAGGAATTGAGGGAACTCCTCAAATATTATAGGCATACATATAGCAATTTTGGTATTTTCATCAACATGTCAAGCATTTGCATTCAAAAAGTATAATTTGGTGAAGTGGAACTGATGAAGGAGACCACAGATAGCCACAGGAACTCTTCAATGATAATAAGTATTTCACGGGTGGCGATAAGATATCTCGATTAAGATAGTTAAGCGACTATGACGAAGCAAATTTAAATGAATGGTTCTGACGAAAATGGTACCATCAAACCGATCTGATGATGAAGCTGGAAGGTAGGTACCGGAACTTCGTAATAAAACCATGTATTCTAGCCGTGTTTGGGCTTATTGGAATTGCCATGAGATGCACTCTGACTATAAAAAGTAAAAAATAAAAACTTTTTAACAAAAAATAACAACCGACTTAAAAAAAAAAACACTATAAAGTGTAAAATAACTTTAATTTTAATTTTGGAAGTCGGTGGCAAAAACGTACATACAAAACCAAAGACACCGACTTCCGAAATTAAAATTAAAGTTATTTTACACTTTGTAGTGTTTTTTTTTTTTAAGTCGGTTGTTATTTTTTGTTAAAAAGTTTTTTTTATAATAGTGCTAGTCACTCTGAAATCAACTTAATTATGATTGGAATAAAGTTGATATTTTTTTTAATTGAAATAGGGTAGGGGTGTGCAGCACTGCGCACTTTTATTATACAACGTGTAACCTTAAATGCGCTTATTGAATCGATTTCAATAACTTTTAAAATAGGTTTTATTTGCAAAAATTATGTATTTTGCCCTACTATCCGCCGATTAAGCCAAAGAAAATTAAGTCTTATTTTAAGGCAATAAGACTCAATTTTGAATGCATCAACACGATTTTCTTCATAATAATAGTTAAAAGGTAAAAAGGCGGATTTAATGCCTTAGGAATTCTCTACCAGTGAACCAAGGGTCATTGTATTATGCTTTTAACTCAATGCTCTAACGGCCCATTCACGACCTTGCCGCGGTGAGCGGCGGCTAAGCGCGGGGCGGCGAGCGGTAAGAACAAAAGTATGAAAATGTTTGAAGCACGCCACGAGTCGCCGCTCATAGCGAAAACGCGCGCGGTTTTGTCGGAGCGAATCGTTGCAGCGGCGCGCGGTGCGGGGAGCGGCGAGATCAAAAGTACTGGCGAATGAGTGCGACGCCATGAAACAGAGCGGCGTGGATAGCGGTTTAGGTGTGACGGACTCGGCGGCGAACTTATAAATAAAAAAAATTTGACGATTTTTTGGCGGTAATGGATATAGAATATAATCAAATGTTTCCACACTCATTCTTGTGTACTCATCGGATATTTTCTGTAATCTTCGTATAGGTCACGAAATTCGCCATTTAAATATCGATCTTTATTCAGTTCGTGCACTCCTTCTCTCATACTTGTTTTAAAAATATACTGCTTTCTAAACACAAAAGAGATAATTTTGATAAAGCCATAATTTTGAGCACGTTCTAACTGCCTAAATACGTCCACCTCGACCGCTGCCGCTAGCCGCTACTGAGGGTACGTGGCGTGTACAACGCACCGCTTGCCGCCTGCCGCGCCGCGCGCCGCTTAGACCGAAGTCGTGAATGGGCCGTAATTGGGGTGTATGGCTTTGCGCATTTAACGTTACACGTTGTATATGTTGTTGGTGTTCTTTAATAAGTAAATAAACACTTGATCATCATCATCATAATCCTATCCTTATCACAATTTATTTGTGGTCGGCGGAACATATATTTTCTTTCATTCATCTCGATAGTCACTTTGACACAGTCGATCCATCGGTTCTTTGGTCTTCCTCTACTCGTATAGCCATCGACATTCACACCCAAAACTTTCCTCATGACATTTTATTAACTCACACGCCCATACCATGACAACCGATTTCCGCACAACTTTTCAATTACCAATGCCACTTTCAGACTTTCTCAAATAAATAAACACTAGGTGTTACCTAAATAAAAGCAAACTGTTGGATTCAACAGTGGAGTCACATTTGGGCGATCATAGTGTTTCCTAGTGTTAGTGAAAACGGGCATTTGACTGCACGGACAGTCAAATATTCTTAAGTGCCTGTAATTTCATAAAATTGCAGTTCAGTAATGCTTGTCAAGAAAAAGTACTAAACTAAATGAAAATAATTTGCCTCGCCCTCAATTTCACCTAAACATCTAGACTTCTGCTCTTCACTCCCATTGTATGGACCTCATAGGTACTCCAGGATACACAATCATTATCTGCCCGTATAACATTCTTCAATTCCTTCGATAAAGAATTTTTCAAAGAAAAAAGGGTCCGCAATAAATAATGCAGTACAATAGCCCGTTGTTATGTTTTGTTAAGGAAAATGTGTATGGAAGCAAAATGTCGCTCTTAAATCTAAATGGGACAATTTTACGGTGAATTAACGATACACTTCGAAAATAATGATATTACCTATACATAAAATACCTATAAAAATATATACATAATTACAATGCATAAAAATTAAAAGAATCGATTGATAGATTTTATAATTGTGTGAAAGATGTTAATAAGGTATGCTGGAAGAGATTTCTTATGAAATAAGCATCACCATTGTACCTATTTTCCTGTTCTGTTTTTTTCTTGTCTTGTTTGTACATAAATGGTAAAATAAATAAATAAGGATATGAAGGCAAATAAAAACCTAAGGAAGAACAGACATGCTGAGTGACCACAATAAATTAGGATATGAGTAGGATACGTTTACGAGTATATACAGGGTCAAATGTATGGAACAGCTAATTTTTGTTTAACAACCGACGAAAAATTTCAACGCAGGGGGATTCAGATACCGGGGGAGAGGGATTGTCCGAAAGGGTTACCCCTACCCCGGAACATAAAGGGCTAAGGAAAGAACACGGTTGGGTTTTAGACAGTAAGTCAGAATCATGAGCTGAATCCATGGTAACAGTTTGAGCGTCGAACACGTCCACCCACCCTGTATAATTTCCAAAACAATTTAAAAAAGAAATTACATATTCAAGAAAAATTTTTTTCAAACATAATAAATACGAACCAACGCAATTATGTAAATCAAAACGAAAGTAACTTTTATTGAGAGTTTGTTACGCAGTAAGGGCGCGGGAGTAATTTGGAAATGTACTACATGTGTTACACATCTGAGGGCCAATTCTCGTAATTTTTAAGAACGTTCACAGTCTGATCTCAGTCTCAATCTGTCTAAAATACTTCAATTTTCCCTACATTTTGACAAGTTTTTGACATTTGTTTGTCGCCGAGATGAGACTGCGACTAGATTTTGAACGTTTTAAATTAGCAGAATAGGCCTACTGCCTACCAGTTCAAGTAGCACAAGTGAGACTGGTTGTCCGATTTTCGGGCTTCTGACGAATTCTAATGACTACCGAAAAAGACTCACGAATGACAGCCGGGACCAACGGCTTAACGAGCTTTCCGAGGTACAGAGGGATCTTGGTATGCCCACAGACCAACCGCGGCAAGAGCACAAGTCCCCTTACATTTGTTTAAAATTTAATCATTGCCTATCTGTATCGTCTAATAACAACAAATATTTTAAGATTTATACCGTTAAAACAAAGCCGCAGAAAGTCACAATTCTTATAAAAGTATTAGCTAAATAGTTGTGCGTGACTAGCGAGTAATAAACTACAGCTTATTGATAAAATGTATTCGGATTGAAATGTGCAAATGCTGATTCACTATGCCAATACAAATGGAAATAGATTTGTTTGTTTTATAACTACCGAATTGAGGTACAGCCCAAAATTTACGAGGAAGTTATTAACGATTGTATCCTACTAATATTATAAATGCGAAAGTTTGTATGTATGGATGTATGGATGTTTGTTACTCTTTCACGCGAAAACTACTGAACGGATTTTGATGAAACTTTACAGTAATATAGCTTATACATCAGAATAACACATAGGATACTTTTTATCCCGATATTCCCACGGGATCAAAAGTTACGCGGGTGAAACCGCGGGGCGCAGCTAGTTGCGTCATAAAATATGTAGAAACACCTATTAAAGATATTAATTGTCTGAAGACAAGCTATGGGTTCCATATACTAATGTACAGACGCCAGCACATCAAGCTACTACAAACTGTAAAATTTCTTGAATAGATTTTTAAATATATAGATTTGTAAAGCAATCTTTGCGCACTCACACGCCCCTAGTCACCGCAGGAGACGCTTGGGCGTCGAGAGTCGAGAACCGATTCCCGGCCAGCGTAGGCACGGGATTGCGGACGGCAAGCAATGGGCAGCTCACCGTCCGTTAAGGACCAGCAGTGCTATTCTGTAAAAATCTCACTGTGAAAACTAAGGTGAAGTGAGCTGTCATTCCACCTGATGCTAGGGATTACCCCTATTGATAGCTCACTTCACGCTCACTTCACCCAAGTTATCACGGTGAGATTTTTACAGAATCGATCGGCAGGCTCGGGTCGACGGCGCGTTGTGTTCCACGCGCGCCTCATAGAGATGTGAGCACTAACTGACGATGTCCGCTATGGCCGATGCCTGCCAGGGTCGCGAGTTGTTCGAAAGAGTTACCGTGGCCCCTGGCACAGGCAACTGAAGGAACACGGGTGGGTTTTAGTCAGTAAAAGTCTGACACGCCCTCCCGCTCCACCCAGAGCGGGAGAAATTATTTGATAATTTACCACCAAAAAAAAATAAGCCTAACATCACCGGACAGAAATCAATGGAC
Source organism: Globia sparganii (assembly GCA_949316385.1). Classification (NCBI taxonomy): domain Eukaryota; kingdom Metazoa; phylum Arthropoda; class Insecta; order Lepidoptera; family Noctuidae; genus Globia; species Globia sparganii. The sequence goes on along the minus strand of OX438675.1, from coordinate 7,727,486 downwards.
TTAACGGACGAGGCCATGAGGCGATTTACACGAGGCGCCATAGAATTGCAATCATGCAGACGCGGAGATCTATACTGGTGTCCCGTCGTTCATTGTGGAGATTTCAACTATAATTTCAGAGACGATGCTCACGCGGAAGTAGTGTTACCGGTCAAAATCATAACCCTCCTTTTTGCTTCGCCGTAGTCGGGTAAAAACAAATCTCGATGTTTTGATATGTCGCAAAAAACGTGCGAAGTGCGGGCCGGTCGCTAACTGGCCACTAAGAGCTAACGTCATTCATAATTTAAAACTCCATCTGCGAACCGGCCAGTATCAAACTACAAAGGCACAATAAAACCTTTTTGATAGTAACAAGAGGGTCTTTCGGATCCCAACCTTCTCCTTTATTTATTTAGAACTTTTCCAATATTTTCCGTTTTCTTGTCACCAGCATCTGTTTGGTTCATGAAAAGAAAACAACAGATTGTACAGAGTTGGGTCTCTTTGAAGGTTTATGGTATCGGTTTCGAGTGATAAGGGTGATCGATTCGGGTTGTGATATTTTAGGTTCAATCCGGTATATTGATATCGAGGGAAGCGCAGCTATTTGTGTTGCTCCAGACGGTGTTGATTTGCATAAAGCCTGTGCATCTGTTGTATAGTAAGCCGTATGACTTGATTGTGTATTTGAAAGATGATAACGCGGCATTTCATAGTACTATTGGTATTTTATATTGAAACGCAAGCGTACGTTCGTTTGGTTTACTCAAAAGTCCAAATGTAATTTTTTTTTAAGCCTGAAAAAGATGTCGTTTCTTTGTAATGACGTGGAACGACAAAAAAAACGACATCTTTTTACGCATTAGCTACGTAACAAAATCCTTACATCCCCCTAAATGTGCTTAGAAATAACTGTAACTGCTATTTAAACATTCACACATACACATTATGAAGCATACAGTTACGCACTTCCTCGCTGTACCCGCTTTAATGGTAATACTATATCAGCCGAAAATTGTCCCCTGCCGAAACTACGGTAACGCCATAGGCTCATAATGATCGGGACTGGCAGCTAATTGCAACAATTACCGTGCAGCACGCACGGTGATAATCGAATGACGGTATTAGCAAGCCGGTTTGATGGTGTGATATCCTGGTACTATCACCATGAAAACGTTTTGGATCGTTGAGCTAAATATTGTTATTTTCGTAAAGATAGAGGTAGGCCTTAAGATATAGGCCATTACCAAACCTGTACAAAATTAATCGCGGTTTCCAAAAAATAAAATGAGGACGGTTATTGCATTTGATGGTTACCATTAAATTGAATCACTAACAGTGGTCATATATACGGGTGTAGTATATACCATCAAATTGAAACACTTTCTCCATGGGGCCAATATCGTAACCGCGGAAAAAAATATCAACTGTCTCATACTTCAATACCTACTCGACCCAAATGTATGGAACGGCTAATAATTTTTTCGTGATTACGATGGTAGTCCCATGGAGAAAGTTGTTCAATTTAATAGTCTCCACCACACCTTTCTGATACATGTTGTGTTTACAAAACTAGTAAATATTGTTACATACATTACACTATAAGAGTCACATCAATCTATTCACGTATACAACGTGTAACGTTAAATGCGCAAAACCTCATACACCCCAATTAGAGCATTGAGTTAAAAGCATAATACAATGACCAAAACTATTTTTTTTAAAGCTATTTTTATTAAGATAATTATGTTGATCCTAGCATTAGTTTATGCATTCAAAATTGAGTCTTATTGCCTTAAAATAAGACTTAATTTTCTTTGACTCAATCGGCGGATAGTATGGCAAAATACATAATCTTTGAAAAAAAAACCTATATTAAAAATTACTGAAATCGATTCAGTAGTCAATTATGAACAAACCATTTTTAGGTTTTGTGCATTCAACGTTATACGTTGTATATTTAGCCCGTAATGTCTAATGCATGTGATGTGAAAATGTGAACCAAGGAAACGATGGATGGACTGTGGAATGATGATATGGTTAGAAAGGGGTGACTACTGAGATGACGACTAATACAGAAGTATGGAAGAAAAATACATTTTGTGCCGAGCCCACAAAAATTGGGATAAGGAGAATGATGATGACCCTACATGAGTCTCATCTATCTATCTATAAGTCCGTAATGTCCCACAGCTAGGCAAAAGCATTTCCCGTTTCCACACACTTCTTCATTTCGAATCTCATAGTTATTTGAAATAAATCATTAATTATTATTGCCACAAATTATCACGAAGCAAAGTGCTTTCAGAAGTTTTTCTAAGAAGCAACTTCCAAAAATTCAGTAAAATATGACAAAAACTTTATTAAAGTCGTCCATTATGTAAAGACGCTTTGCGAGCATAAATTATCATTAATCAACAGGTTTTACCGTACTTAACAAAACACAAAAATCCTCTTAGCAAAGATAATAAATTATCATAGTCATGTGTTATAAATTTGCTGAATATAATCTTACTTAGCGTTGAACCTATAAGACTCTTTTTCGTGTAATAGGAAAATTACTATGTTATAATGTTAGTTCTATAGAGTAATAGTTGTATAGTTACTCTATAATAGAGATGGGTTGCACACTCTTTTAAAATGAGGATCGTGCGAGGCACTCTTTGTACCAAGTGTGCTAGCACACTGTGCTACCACGAATGAGGCGAGGCGGCGAGGCCGCTGGCTGAGTCCGCGGTGGCTCAGCACGTATGTGCTGTGAGTGTGTAAGTGAGTCGCGTGACTCGCCGTGCGAGTCGCGAGTGTGGTGTGCTATGTAGTGACGACAACGCGACGGGGCATGACGGCACACATACGCAATAGAGTAATAGAGTTGGTAGGCACACGCGGTGACTAATCGGTTAAGCGCGTCACACAGCTCACACGAGTGATGATGAGGGAAGGAGAAATGAGAATGTTTACGTGACGTCGTCAAACGAAAGCAAAAGACGGCAAATAAACTTAGACCTTATCTCCTTTGTTTATAAGTTTGTTTCTGCTAATAATGTTTCGCTAACCGCTTAAAAAGAGTGAGTGACTCGTTTCGTTCAAAACTGACAACTCGTACTTGATCGTACAGTAGTGTAGCTAAACTGTGGTGTGTGCTAGCACATCAAAATAAAATGAGTGAGTGACTCTTTTTAACCAACTGAGTAGCTACAACTGTGCTAGCACACGTGCTGAGTCACCCAACACTACTCTATAACATTCCCACTTCTGGGACTGACTGCTCGTCCCTGTGAGAGGGTGTGAATCACCACGCGGGCCCAGTGGGGGTTGGTAGATGTCACATGTCTGTGAATTATTAGTTCTAGGACATGCCGGTTTCATAACGATGTTTTCCTTCACCGTTTTGAGAGCAGCGGTGATGAAATAATTTACACAATGTAAAACGTCTGTCAGGGTTTGAAACTATGACCTACAAGTCGTAAATCACGGCTACTTCCACTAGGCCACCATTGCTCGTCTGAGTTATAGTAATAGTAATTTATTTCCAAAACTTCAATACATGTTCCTTCAGTGAAGTCTCGACCCCTGAACTAGGACATTCTGTATAACAGGGGTCGAAGTTTACATGAACCAGCATGCGAAGGTTTGGACTAAATAAAATTTTGCGTTTTTTTAATTATGAAAAAAAAATAGTATGGGGGTAGCATGTGTTTGGTGAGATGTGTGATGGGTGTGTTGATGTAAGTGTGTATTCACACACATTTGTGTGTATTCCGAGTCCGACCACTAGGTGAGATTACTGAAAAGGTTTTCAGTATAAGGAAAATTGACGATTAGACTTGGAGTTATCCAAACTGCGGCACATCAAAGGCTGTGTATCCTTTGAAGTTTTAGCAATGTTATCTTGTTATTTCAATAGTTTCGTCTATCTGTCGGTAAGTAATTAGCGTTTTAGCTAATTATTATTTATTCGTATTTCCTTTCGTTTTTTCTTGGGCCTTTCAATGTATTGCATAGCGGTGACTGCTGATGGAATTGGCTTTAGAACTCGGTAAGGAATAAAAATGTCAAAGTTCGTTCTGTAGAAGGCGGTTTGATGTTTTAGTTTTTCTCAAATATGTCGTGAGGAGAGTTTTGACTATGTAAGTCGATGGCTATAAGAGTAGGCGAAAACCAAGGAAACGATGGATGGACTGTGTGAATGATGATATGTTTAAAAAGGGGGTGACTGCAGAGATGGCGAATAATAGAGAAGTATGGAAGAAAAACACATGTTGCGCCGACCACAGATAAATTGGGATAAGGGCAGGAGAATGAAATTCCCAGTAATTTCTTACATCGGACTTTAAACTTTTTATTTGATTTTTATCTGATGTATGTTTCTGGTGTATTGTGTGTCTGTTAGTCTGTGCTAAATAAATGTATTTTCTTTCTTTCTTTTCTTTCAATGATGTCGTACCACACTAGTCAATAAAAAAAAAATTTAATAGGCTAATTGTCATTATTTGAGGGCAATAGATACATAATTTGTATAGATTAAAGTCAGGTTTCTCTAAAAATATTTCAGAATTGACCTAGTGTCAAAGATAACACTGGCTGGCACACATTAAGCATGGTCACATCACATACATTACACTTATGCTAGTAACAAACTTAATTACTAAAAGGCCAGTGCACATGACAATTAAGGCGTACATAAACGGGTTAGGTGCGTAGCACTTCCCACCGGCGTACGTATATGACCAGATATGGCTACAGGTTAAGTCGACCTAGATCCTTTAAGAGCTTGTAGTTTCCATCATTCCTGACTGATTTGACTATGAAACACCGCACCCCAAACTTAACCGTTTTCAAGATATGGGACTTTAAAGTTTTTTTTTTCTGCAATATTAGTGTAGGGAATTATAAATCAACTTATCTACTACACAAACATCGCTAACACAAATAATTTAGAGGCAAAAAAAAACACGCACAATGGTCCAACTGAAGGACTAAGTGTGGAAACCAAACCCATAACATGGAACATTTAGAGGCAAAACACAAAAAAAATAGGTCAATAGACAAAAAAACCTTATTGTTTTAAACTTCCAAGTCAAATATCTAGATAATGGTTAAGTTTGGGGTACGATGTTTCATAGTCAAATCAATCAGGAATGATGGAAATTGCAACCTCTTAAAGGATCTAGGTCGACTTAACCTGTAGCCCTGTATATAAACGTAGACAAAGCAAACAGAGTATGTAAGGATCGAAACAGGTGGCGTTCTGTAGTTCCTGATCATACCCTTGGAAAGAAGGCGTGAATTTATGTTAATGAAGAATTTCTTAATTTTAGTTTCAGTTAAGTCATCATAATCAGCCTATAATGTTCCCATTGTTCCCATTACGGCCCAGTGCGGGTTGGTAGATTTCACATGTCTTCGAACTTTTGGTTCTAGAACATGTCGGTTTCCTCACGACGTTTTCCCTCACCGTTTTGAGAGCAGTGGTGATGAAATAATTTACACAAAGTAAATTGCCTGACTGGGTACGAAGCACGACCGACAATCCGTGAATCGAGCCACCACTGCCCGACTAATTGATAAAGGTAGTGGTTCAATTGCACGCTAGACAGCTCAATCTTAGACCACTCTCATCACTCATCCATCCATTAAAAGCCATCCAGCAAAGATGTTCCCTTTAACTAGATTGTTCTACACAGTACACTGCGATAGATTGAACCGAACCCAGGATGTCATGCTCAGCCCGAGCACTTCCGACTGCTACACCAACGAGTACGGCAGTCTTTCATCGTTACTTGTATTGTATTTGAAGCTCCATCAATCTCTTATTACTTACTAGCGGCCCGTCCCGGCTTCGCACGGGTAAACATTTATTTTTTAAACATTTTATTTTTTTCTTGCAATTAAAAAAGCCTATATTAATCACAAACATACAAACAAACAAATCTAATATATAATCTAATCTTTATAATATTAGTATAGATAATAATAATAATATAATAATCTATACTAATATTATAAGCGATAAGGTGGAGAAATAAATAATAAAGAGGAAAGATTTGTATGTATGTTTGTAACGAATTGGCTCAAAAAGTACTGGACCGATTTTAAAAATTCTTTCACCATTTCAATGCTACATTATCACTGATTAATATAGGCTTTTTTAATTGCAAGAAAAAAAAAATGCCCACCCGTGCGAAGCCGGGACAGGCCGCTAGTGTAGTCAAGTGTAATGTAGTGTAGTGTAGTCAATGCTTCAAAACTAAACTAGACGGTCGCTCTAGGTTTGTCAGACGACCTAATTTTTTTGCGATCACATTAAGAAAAGGTATTGCTACCCATAATTTTATTATTTACGAGTCATAAGTTTGAGATTTATTTACACTATGAAAAAAATAACTTTCTACCAAACGTACTGCATAAATCATTTGAAGAACTAAAGGAAAATATAAGAAAATCTACTTACTCAGTGTAGCGTAAGATTCTCAGGGCGTGTTTAACTTTCGATGATCAGAACGTATGTATTTATGGTATACCTTTTATATTGAGTTAACGTAACCTTCGTCATTTTTTTTTCGGAAGTTTTGTTTTCTGGCGACACATGGGTAAAGATAAATAATTATGTAAAAAATAGCTGCGCCCGGCGGTTCCACCCTCATAAGTTTCGATCCCTTGAAAATATAGAGATAAAAAACCTATTTATGTTCATCCAGGGTGTCAGCTACCTCCATACAAAATTTTATCAAAATTAGTCCAGCCGTTTGAGCGTGAAGAAGAGACAAACATACACACACTCACAAACTTTCACCTTTATAATATTAGTGTGAAAATAATAGTAAACTAATTTACATAATACACACAAATTAGCCAAAGGCCTCGTATTCAAGCAATAAAAGTGTTTAAATGTTGTCCATTGCTTGATGTTAGGACCATGAACCAAAGACAATACACATTGCTTATAGTCCTTTCACGTTTATTCTACCTCTGATTTTGCATCACTGCACTGTCCAAATTACAATGATCTTTATTCTCATGCAAATAAGGTTGCCGTTGGGTTGCTGCCACTGACAAGTCTGTCAAAAACATTATGATCTTTATTCTCGTTACAATTAGGTTGCTGTTAAGTAGCTGCTGTCAGATGTAAATTAACTGTGAATGGACTGTACTCTGTATTGCAACAGATGTATGTATGTAATTCGTGATGGAAAAACCCAATAACACTTTGCGAGACTTGGGAATCGAAATCAGGACCTCATGCTCAGCAGTAGCTCTTGTGACCACTGGACCGACGAGGCAGTGAATACTGTGTGTGTGAGGGAAAAATTGAGCTAGCAACAATTCTTACTTTCTTATCATAAACAATTCAGCATAAAACAAATTCAGAGTTTCAAAATCACATTACAAGTTTCATACTTGTCCTAACAAGAATGCTCCGTCCAATCCGTCTCAGTAATTGATATCATCGAAAACTGCCAACTAACTCAAACTTTCCTAACGATATGTAGGAAAAAATACAATTTTCTTTCGGGAAATCGATTAAAACCACCTACTCGATCCCAGAAACTTCCTTGATCGGAACTTTGCGATTCAACACAAGTATTCACGGAATAATTGAAGAGAGAACTTTTGCTTCGATTTCTTTCTGGTAATAAATTAGCTTTTCTAACGTTGCAAGAATTTATAATGATGTTATTCGAGAAGTTTTTCAAGGGTCCCGATTTTCATCGATTTTTCTTAGTTTTGAAAGTATAATTGGATATGAAGACATTGGTCACTTAATATAATATTTCAAATTATTTTTCTTGTGTCAATAATTTCTGCCTCCTCATCATTCATTTATTCATTTCTCCTGCCCTTATCCCAATTTATTCAGGGTCGGCGCAACATGTGTTTTTCTTCAGTACTTCTCTATTAGGTAGTCGTCATCCTCCTATTCATTGAAAAACCGACTAATATGATGGACAAGTGAATACACAAAAGAGGGCTTTGTTGTTTTGTTTTGTATTTTAGTTTGTTTTGTTCATTTCATTGATTTTGCCCTGACTACGCCCTGACTTACGTTTGCCATCAGTTTGCATCAGTTTGTAAATATCAGAGTTGTAATTTGTGGAAAATGTAGTGGGTAGTATATTTGTTACGTTATTTCTGTTTATTTTTAATTATACTACTATTTGTTTTCCCTTATGAAATACTATTACTGTTACTGTAAGCCTGTGGGTAACAGCTGGGTGGCTTCTCCCCATAACTTCCAGGTTATTCCATCCTGGGCTAAAGTGGACTACTGTTCGTTTTTCTCCAGCTCCTCCCGCCATCTTCTACGGGGTCTGCCACGACGCCTTTTAGCTGTGTCAGGGCACTACGTTAAAAACCCTTAAAATAAACCATAAGTAACAAAATGAAAAATATAACCACCTTCCTTTAAAGCTATCAAACTATAGGTAGGTATGCGCTCCGAACAGCACTCACAATAATCTCTAAAACAGCAAAACAATTAACAAATCACCCCAAAAACCATAAATCACAGACTCACAAACTCCTTGAGGCACTTACTTTGGCCAGTAATTACATTAAAGTAAATTGGAAGTACCTGAAAGAGCCCTAAATGCAAGTCATTCTCAAACGAGGCTTTTCACAGCTCCATCTCGTTAGTAAAATTAATGTGGCGTTTCAAAAGATTTTTTTTCTATACAATGTTTTTAATTCGTCACTTGTTTCGGGAACGAGCTTTTGAGTATTAAAAGATTCTTTTGGCTGTAATAATTATGAGTTTGATAAAGCTGTACCGCATAGGCGTGTTGACAAATGAGTTAGTTTTAGAATGACAGACGATTCTAAATTAAAATAAATGTCGAAGTAAAATAAGTGGAAATGCGGTCGGAGAGACTTTTGAAAAAGCCTAAGTAAAAAGTCATAATTCGAGGTTTGGCTCTCGCCTGATTCCTCCTCCAATATTGGGCCAATCTAAAAGATATTTCATAAACTGAATAAGAAAGATATATACTGTGTCCCTATGTTTTTGTTTTCTCATTAATAATTGTCAAATTTGTACACTAGGCCTCTGTTGATAGAGGTTTTAATCGGCATTTTTTGAGGGTTCTAGTGCTTATAAAAATAATGCATCAGCAAAAAGGAATACAGGGACATACAAGTAGTTAGTGTTTATTATTCTCTAAAAAATCATTACTTTATGGTCATTAACCAGAAAGAAAACAGGCGAGAGCGTTTCCATGGATAAAAGATTACCCGCATTTCCTCTTAAATGCTTCTCAATTTTAAGTTATAGTCAAGTGCTTACTCCTCTGTAAGGGTTTTTGTTGCGACAGTGTCATCATAACGCCTGTGATCTCCCGAAGTGTTAGTCAGAAGTGTAACTATAATACACTCACATTTCAACAGTTATGTTTAAGTGATATGCAATAGGGGGCCAGGTTATTGCTATAAAATGGGCACAAATCCAGGCCCTTGAAGGCCACTTCTCGTAATTTTAAGAACGTTTACAGTCTGAACTCAGTCTCAATCTGTCAAATTTCCCTATATTTTGACAAGTTTTTGACATTTGTTTGTTGCCGAGTTGAGGCTGCGATTAGATTTTGAATGTTTTAAATTACGGTTGCTATTGAAGTATCCCTCATGAAAAAACCCAATAACACTTTGCCCAACCTGGGAATTAAACCTAGAACCTTATGCTCAGTAGTTGCGCTAGCGTTCATTATACCAACGAGTCTGTCAACACAATATAATAATAATAATTAATAATAATTATTCCAGCTCGGTATGAGCAATAATTTATTACTCAACTAGCGACCCGCCCCGGCTTCGCATGGGTGCAATGCTGATACTAAATACACGACATATAAACCTTCCTCTTTAATCACTCTATCTAAAAAAAAAACCGCATCAAAATCCGTTGCGTAGTTTTAAAGATTTAAGCATTCAAAGGGACAGAGAAAGCGACTTTGTTTTATACTATGTAGTGATAACCTGGAAATATTTTTTTATTTACTCGGTTTCATACTTAAATATCCTCAGTCTCTTTTTCAGCTGCATACGGTTAGACTGGAAGCTGACCCCAACATAGTTGGGGAAAGGCTAGGCAGATGAGTCCCTGTAAGAAACCTCTTTCTGGAACCTTCAAAGAAAATATCTACTACTAGTTTTTACGTTTATCATACTTTTTTATTAATAAAAAAATGGAGCGTAGAGTAGAAAACTACTTTCAGTATAAAATTTATTTACTGTTATAACAGTAATCACTACATAGTATAAAACAAAGTCGCTTTCTCTATCCCTGTGTATGCTTAAATCTTTAAAACTACGCAACGGATTTTGATGCGGTTTTTTTTAATAGATAGAGTGATTGAAGAGGAAGGTTTATATGTATAATGTAGTGTATTTAGTATCAGCATTGCACCCGTGCGAAGCCGGGGCGGGTCGCTAGTCTAAATAATAAAACTGTTTGAAAAGTATAATTAATTTTTTTAGTTATTCATGAAACTGAAAGCTAATCATGGTTCATCATCATCATCATCATCTGCCTAGCCTTTTCCCAACTATGAAGTCGGCTTCCAGTCTAACGGGATGCAGCTGAATACCAGTATTTTACATGGAGCGACTGCCTATCTGACCTCCACAACCCAGTTACTGGGTAATACGGCCGACTCCTTGGTATGACTGGTTGTCAGACTTTCGGGCTTCTGACTACCCGTAACGACTGAAAAGCTAATCATGATTATATTTTCGAAATAACTTTTGCATTCCATATAAAGGATTTTAATTGATTTTAACTGGCTACGAACGACCGAGACAAAAAAACGCTCTGTCCGTGTTTCCCACACACCAACTTACTTTCATAAAGAGCGTTTCAGTGACGTCTTTCGACGGTAAATTGCGGACGCTACAAAAAACTCAATCTTAAGAAACCCTAGTTTAACTCCCCAAAGTGCGCCAATAGCCGTTGTTCACATGACTAAGTACTCTCTTCTTTCAGGAAACTGCCTGGTGATAGCGGCAGTGCTTTGCTCATCAAAGCTGCGCAGTGTCACGAATCTGTTCATCGTGTCGCTGGCGGTGGCTGACCTGTTGGTCGGCCTCGCCGTGCTGCCGTTCTCAGCCACCAGAGAAGTGTTTGAGGTAAGCCTGCCATAGACGAACTTTTTTTCGTGAACTCTTCAGTGAATTCGGCATCAACGTAAGAAAAATTTAAACATTTTTCGTGGTCATGGCCGTTGTTATAGCATCCAAGTCTCGAGACTTATAAATGTGACATGAACCTGAAAATTTAACTCAGGTAGTCAATAATTCTTCTTTTTGGTTGAAAATATTCTTTTTGGTATTTTCTTTGGTTTCACATTCGGTATCTTTTGATAGATAGGTGTTTACCTTTAAACAGCAGATGACCAATAAAGAATTCTAAGCTACTGGAATATTTATTCCTTTAAAATGATTCAGATTGTAATAAATAGTGTGTAAGTATTTTCTAACTAAACAGACAGCTGTGCTGCTGGGGAGTTTGTTGCGCCACTTCTTCTGCTGATTCTCAGCCTAGTTTGAATAAATGATATTTGATTTTGATTTTGTTTTGCAATTATGGTGCTGAACGTGTCTGAAACTCCACCGTGCCCAAGCTTCATACCAAACCATATAAAAAACCCACTAGATACTCACTTCACTTAAACACGGCTCCAAAGCGAAGCTACCGCGTAATAACCAACAGATTTGGATATTCACCGCCCCTGCCGCGAGAGGCGGTGTGATGAAAAAAGTTAAATAAAGTCAGGAACAGCCCATAAAGATAGTTTTATTGCAGTGGCAAGTTATTCAGTCGCTCGCAGGCTGTACGTTATCAAGTCTTGTGATGGTAGAAGTACTTGTTTATTGCTCTTGGAGATAATAGAGATCTTTTGAGTATTGAAAGATCCAGTTTCTGATTTCAGAATTTGAAGTTGAGAACTAAGGGGCAATTCTCGTAATTTTAAGACCGTTCCCAGTCTGATATTGGCTTCAAACTGTCAAATATATAAACCTCTAATTTCCCTATATTTTTGACATGTTTTGACATTGATTGTCGCTGAGATGAGATTGCGACTAGATCTTAAAGTTTTTAATTACAGGAATTCATCTTCTGATCAATATCTACTTACTGTATTGAAGGAATGCTTCTTCTTATTGTCGCTGGCACGATTGTATTTCAGATCTTGTTGGCACAAGACGTCGCCACTTCTTGTCACAGTCATGACGTGCAGCCGTCGACTATCTCTGCTTTGTGCTCATGTATAAAGATACTTTTTGTTTTTATTGCTGTCATTAGAATTAATTATCTTTTTGTTTGCACGTGTTTCTGTGACAAATAAACCTATTTTCTTTCTTTCTTTCACTACCACGGCATCGTCGGTGACGTATTTTGGAACACAGAGGGCAGAATGGTTTGCGACATAGCTCCACAACCACACCAACAACCATACTGCCGTTCCGTCGAGGTAGCCTCACTTTACCAGATTGGAGTGTTCGAATATAAAGCCTGATTTACACCGTCTAATTGGATTGCCTGTATTAATTTCTGCAACAATGAAACAGTGTTTGAAAGATGCAAGTCATTTGTAGCATCAATTTTATGGTATGCCACTGACAACAAACTTGCATCGTGTAAATAGGAAGGGCTTAACAGATGGGCAAAATATTGAATTAATGAATGAATGAATGAATTGCACCGATCCCAGCGTGGTTAAACCAGACTCGATTAATCGAATGAACCCCAAGATTCGCACTAGCTTCTGTAGCCTCATGATCATGGTGCTACAGCGGCCATTGCATATCAAGGAATAGACCGGGGGGCGCGGTAATTGGTAAGGAGGACGTGCCCGTAGGATAGGGAAGGATTTAAGAGCCTACCGGATATGCATCCTAGAGCAAGCATTGGACTAGTGGAGAGATGGGTAATTATTATCTATGGATGGGCATCTTCTAACGACCTTGCCGCCAGGCTGGTTCAGGTCGAGCTTCATCGGCGAGTCTTTTGGCGGAGTGTTACTGCTTTCTCGGTTCTTTTGTATGTCATTGTTCTGTTGTATTGTGTTAGATGTTGCTGTTATCGATGTCATCTTCGGAAGTTTCGCTACTATCCGTTTCCGGTTTATTGTAAATCTCACTAGCAGCGATCTTGATCTTACTTTTGTCTTCCGCTGTATCCATCCAGAAATTGATTCCCTTGTCGAAGTACTTCATGTCCTGTTTTAAATTGTCGTTCCATGTGTAAATAGGTCGGCCGACCTTCTTGGATTTGGCTTTGTATTACATTGCTGCATGCAGCAGGTGTGGTTTGCGACGCCTGTAGACATGTGCGAGGTAGCACATCCTATGGTTCTTGATGCGTTTGGTTACTGTTTTTCCGTCTAATATTTCATGCATTTTCTTTTGTCTTGGTTTATTTCTAGAGTGGTTAATCAAGTCCCTCATGATAACTCGCTCATATTTTCTGAGTCTTGATCTGTTAGCTTTAGTAAGTGCCGAAACTTTCAAACCGTGTATCATGCACGGTACGATCACCATTCGATACATGAGTCTGGCTAATTTCCAGTCCATATTTGAATTATTTATGAATGGTAGTAACGATTTGGCGTTTTTCATGGCCTGTTCGCAACGTTTTTTTATAGTGCTTTTTCTACTTAATGTAGATGTTATGTATGTACCTAGGTATTTAACTTCTTCAGATGTTGGTATACTTATTCCATTAAGGGTCACGTGGGTCGTTATCTGTGTAGCTTTGGGGTCCCTAATTAGTATTTTTGTTTTTGTTTCGTTTATTTGGAGGCCTACACTGTTTAGTAGGGGTTTAATATGGTATATGATACCTTCTAATCCTTCTAGGTCATCTGTAATAAAGATAAGATCATCCGCAAATGATAATACTAGAGGGAGTGAGATTTCGCGATCCTGGTCAAGTTTTATTAATTGTGTTTCTTCGTCGAGGGTTCTAAGGACTTCGTCGATGACCAGTGTAAACAGGCGAGGGGACAGAGGGCAACCTTGTTTGACTCCCTTTCCTTTAATAATCCAACTGCTTTGCTGGCCACACCATTTGATGCATGTTCGTTCATTCATGCATACCTTGATTATCCTGTTGGTTAGCGATTTGTTGGTTCGTTGTAATAAGATATCTCTTAGTGCATTGAGGTCGACGTTGTCAAATGCCTTTTCAATGTCGAGGGCGAGTACATAAATTCTTTTACCTGCACGCCATTCTTCGTCTAAGACCCTTTTAAGCGTGAATATATGGTCGTCTGTTGATCTATTGTTTAAAAAGGCCGCTTGGTAGTTGCCCAATTCCGTTATTATCTCATCTAGTTTTTTTAATACGTAGGAGGCGTAAATTCTGTAACCCGTATTGCAAACCGATATGCGGCGATATTCATTCTCATTTTTAGGGCTATTGTTTTTTGGAATTGGTACCTGTACGGTCTCCAACCATGTGTCAGGTGCTTCGTTCAGTGTCCAGGCTTTGTTCATGTGTTTGGTGACGGCTTCTTGTAATATTTGGGGCATTGCTTTGTACAATTCGATTACCACTTGGTCCGTTCCCGGGGCTGTCCCGTTCCGCATTTTATTAATGATTGCCATTACGTCGTCCGTAATGGGTCCCTCACCCTGTACTTCGGTTATCGGCTTTTTTATATTAACTGTTGGTATAAGATGGCCCTCGGATTTTTTTTTAAATTTGCTCCCATTTGGTCATTGGTATATAAGTAGAAAAGTATAGCATCTGCATGCGTTTGCAGGGTGTTTTTTCCCCAATCCATTGAGGCAGGCCCTGCATGCTTTTTGCTCTTCCTGATATTTAACCTTTTGAAGTGTTGCCTGACATTCTTTTACTCGGTTGTGCCTATTTGGATTATCTGGTTGCCTGCTTTGTAGGAATTTAGCCTTTTGTAGGTTAGCAAGAGCTAGTCGATGATCTCTGGAGAGAACTGGCTGAAAAATAAGAGTTTCCTGAGCAGCCGATTTTAATACTTCCGTTATGGTATTCCAGGGTATTTCGATGAGTTTGTCCGTTGAGTTGATCCCTTTATCTTTTAGTTTTTTTGTTATGCAATCTTGGTATTTTGTTTTTGTGAATTTACTATTGAGAGCGGCATAATAGCATTGTTTATAGTTAAAATCCTTGGCCGCAATTGTTGTTTCCTTCGCGGCTTGCTGTTGTCTTTGTGTAATAATGTGTTTGGTGCTTTCTTTCTTGTTTGAAATTCGATTTGTTCTTATTAGACCCCAGATTATTTTATGGTCGGATGTGCCCCTAGCGGCCCATTCGCCTTTAATAAAATCAAAAAGTTTTTCTGATGCATGTGGCGTTATAATGTGATCCAGTTGGGATTTCTGAGTGCCCTTTGACCACGTTACCCTGCACGATGATCTCGCTTTTGTCGTTTCTATTTGCAGTTTTTCCCTGTTGGCTATATCCATTAACATTTCCCCGTTGTAGTTAGATAAGTCATGGTGTAGGTTTTGTTGGATCAGCCCTTTGCGTTGGAAACTTTGTGTATCATGTCGACCAATATGAGCGTTAAAGTCGCCAAGAATTATTAAAGTACATTTCCTTGGTTTTTGTCTGATCAAGTTTAATAAGCCTGTGAAGGATCTGTTTGCTATAGATGTACAACAGTTTATGTGAGAATTGATTATATACAGATGAGCAGGCTTGTCATTTTCCCTGTTAACTTGAAGAGTAGCTGACATCGCGTCTGTATCCTTTTTCCTGTTAACTAATTCAATTTGAGCATCTTTTCTGATTAGAACTGCAAGTCCCCGATGTGTTTTACCTGAGGTTCCATAGAGGTGCCATTCGTAGTGTGTAGAGTTGTATGCTCCTGAGTTCATACGTGTTTCTTGTAAGCAGGCTACATGAATGCCCCTAATTGAAAGTTCAGCGTCAATTTTATCTTTTTTGGTCGGTTTTGAGGCCCCGCGGACGTTCCAAGTTGCAATACGCAAGTCTAGGCAAGTGTACTTTATTGAGGTAGACGGTTGGTTTCTAAGTATTGTGAACCCAGTGACATCTGCAACTACTTCTGATAACGGTGTACACATTGGTGCTTGTTGTTCATATTGTGTTAATGAGCTAGCTAATTGAGGGCTGTTCGTTTGAGACTGGGATTTCGTGAGTTGACCTTTGTCTTCACGTGTGTTGTACTGGTTAATTAAAGGCTTATTATATAGTGTTGTTGTGACATTGTTCGATTTTTTCATTATATCTATCGGGTTGCTGTTATAGTGTTTGTCGTCGGTCATGACCCAGCTATCGTAGTGCTGGTCCTTGTAGAGGATGTGTATGTTGCCGGGTACTGGTTCGCCGGTAGGTGAATACACTAGGTTGTGTCTTGTATCCGTGTGCACGTGCAAATTTACAAGATAGAACTCGGCTGCGGCGATTAAGATATCCTCTCCTCCCCAGAACGTCTTGTTAAACTGCTGTGTTATGTATTTTGTTATTCTTTGTTCCTGGGAGAGAATGCTGTTAGGAAGAATTTCTTGTACATTATTTAGAAGGGCTAAGCGAATTCTTTCGTCATCTCGATGCTCTAAAACATATGAAGCAAGATCCTGACGGACAGACACGTGGTCGAAAGTTAACCCCATTACATTATTTATTTGATGTGCTATGGCCCTGAATAGGCAGTTTCCGTCTTTTGTCATACGCACAATTGTGCCCATTTTAAAAGAAAAAACTTTTTGTTTTTATGGTATTACAAGACCTGCTCTGCACACATGTGTTGTGTAGCTTTGGGTTTGTGAACCACTATAGCTGACAGGGGAGCTTAACGCTTGAAATTTATGAGCTTCGCTATTTTTTGTTACTTAACCTTTTTTTTTTACCCTTTCGGTCCAATTTTGCGCGCGGTTTACAAATTTTACAAGCTAGGAAATAGGTAGCATGTTCAAGGCAGTTTTGATAATTTAGTACAATGTTAAATTAAGAAAAGCGTGAAGTACTAATTCTAGAGCGATACCGTATTTCAGGTTAAAATAATAGAGTGTATTATTTTGTCCTTCGCTCCTAAATATAATATGAAGACATTTCCTTAAAGCCTATTTATAGCTTACAATGATGTTAAATTCACGCGTGGCGTCAAAAGTCCAAATTAACAACGCAAAACGCAGTTTTATACAGCCTCCAAGCCTCTATCGGAGGTCCCTGAAATATATAATGGAAAGATCTCACCAAATCCACATCGTCGATATTCTCGGCCGGAAGGCCTAGACCTCAGGCTTGTATATCAGGTACACACGTATGCCACTTTACCACCGTTTTAAGGTGTTTTAATTTGCACCCACAAAAACACAGCAAGCGAAACCCCGTTCGAGTTTCAAGCTCAGAGTCAGCCACGTGTTGTGCACATTGCATCAAGTAAAAACAAAGGCGGGTCAAGACACGACACGTCTGTCCCCTTCGGCGGCCACTATCCGAATCCTTAACAGATGGGCAAAATATTGGCATAAAAATTCCGAATTTAATTTTAATGTTCCGTTCATTCTCATTAAAAACGACGTTAACGAATAGTAATAAAATCCTTGTCGTACACTGCTAAAGAAGAATAAAACTGTGTACAAAAGAAGGAGTTTAGGAAATGATAATGAACTGACATAATACAAAAGTACAAACACTCCAAAACATAACATGATGACGTCTCTTCAGGGGAAAATAATGATCATGGACTAACTTTCTAAGTACGGTTACACGCGCATTCATGCGCCCCTAGTACCTCTGTCCTTCACTTACTGATGGTGAGTTACGAAATAACAAATGAACGCCACAACCCTCATGAAATATCACAAGGTACCATCATTTTCAGTAATTAGACGCTTTAAGAGCCACCAGCTACAGATGCTGCGAAATAGGGTAAACAAACCCACACAATGATTTTGAACTTTAAAACCCCATCATAAAGTCCTAATTCAAACAGCATAACTATTTGATATCATTTTAACTCATTTTAAACTTTGTTCGCGAAGATATAGACGCTCCTTTTCTGTGTAATGGAACGGAATTCTTTGAAGTTGGTGAGGGAATCTAAAATGTATGCGCAGGAAAATAAGATTCAGTTTCTTTTGAATTTGTTATCTACCTCGGCGGTGTTTTCAATGACATTATTAGAGCGCAGTAAACGGCTATTTCTAGGCTTTTGCGTTCATTGAGGCTTAGAGAAGGTAAATATTTTTAACGTTGCCAGTTAGTCATTGATGTTTAATGCAAATGGATTCAAAACAACTACGTGATTTATAGATGAAGATGAAACGTGGTTTATCTAAGTCTGTAAGGCCTTATAATTGATCTTTGACTGCTGAATATTCTAATTTCTTGACAAGAGCGTGATCTGCATAAATAATTATGAAACAAGACGTGATGAACATTATAGAATTGAGAAAAAGTTAGGTTGTGGCTGTGGGCTGGTCATACATTCCTATTTATTATGCTTCATCTTCATGATAACATGCAGCAACACATTAAGAGAGAGAAAAAATGACACAGTGTAAAAACAGAATCAACAAATGAACACAGTATTGTATTTTTGACGTTAATACGTCTTTGAAATTGCTTCTATAGTGGGAGCCAAGTCAAAATAACCATTGATAACAAAATCGGGGGATACAGTTTGGTGTTGCAGCTTCATATCTATCATCTCCATCCTAAATACAATTACACCATTGGCTAGCTAAAAGATAAAAAAATTCACTACGCCAAGTGAGGACTGTAACGCAACGCTAGCGGTGGAGGGGGAAGCGCCGCCATTTTGAGGTCATTTTGCTGCGTATCGAGATTTCCACTTAGTATATAACTTTTGACTCGGAAAAACTACGACTCTTTTTGAGTTTCAATCGTCAGCTCTTGTCAGAATCTATCGATTGTATACAAGACATTAGTGTAAAATAGTGACAGTGAATATAATGTGTTAAAATAAAAAGAAAAATAATATCAAAAATATGTAATGTCGGCCTATACGCGTCAAAAAGTCAAATCAAAGTACAGAGATCGTATACGGTTGGAAAGGGCGTCTTAAGAGCAAGCAAATGGTACCAATAAAACACCATATGACTGAGTCAAGCAGTGCCGGAAACGTAAAAGAATGAATACGGCCGAGCGGATCAACCCTGTTATGTAAACGTATTCACGTACAACACACATGCCCATGACACAGCCATACCCATTTTTTGTTTTAAGTAGCCTACACTGTTCCATGCTGAGCAAAGCCCTCTCCCAAATCCTTCCAGGCATCCTTTTTTAGAGCCACCTCGATCCAACTATTGTATTTTCATAGAAAATAAAAAAATAATTATACTTACTCTCTTAGATAAATATTTCAAGCGTGTGTGATCACACTCACTCATGACCTATGTCACAAATAACCCTACTGACAAAAGAATCATTAAAGTCAGTTGTATATCGCCACGTAGGTTAAGTTATTAACGACTACGAAGTTCATGCTGTTGCTAGGCAAACTAATCGATCATTATTTTTCAATGTTTATGCAAATATAAGCCGAGGCGAGTGGTTTTCTGAAGTCCTTTCTAAGGCTTCGTTCTCGGCCTCGAACGATGAGACTTGTGACGCGATTTGCGTTAAGCGCGCGCGTTACCTATTTCCGTCTGTCGCTCCGCAAGTCGCGTCGCGGTGAGTCGTGGCTTGCTCCAAACTTCTTCTTTCATTTGTTTTCTCCACGGTCGCTGTCACAATACGTGTGATGGGGGATTTACACTGAGTCAAATTTTCGCCGTGTGGCTGGTTACTTACCAAATTGCCTCACAAGCCAAATGGCCACTCCATTTCAACACAAGACATTTCTGGTATAATGGTACAAAACAAACATAAACCGGTATTATTATTATTATTTTATTTTATATATCTCGGGACCATGGGGTCCCGGTCCTTTGGAAGGCGTACGAGGGGCCGAAGCCAACTTGCAGAGGCCCCTTAGAAAATTTTAATGAAATGTGGCACCAACCGACGATTATCCCTATATGCACTATGAAAGTTCACCCAAGGATAACCCTCGGTTGGTGTAGGACTATTGCAGTATTGGAAAAATAAAAAGTTGTACTATGGGTTTTCGAGGTTAAAGTGGATTGGTTACCAAGAAGTACGGAAGAACTATGGCCCCTGCCTGATCAATGTTTGATATATACACAGATAAAATGGCAGGGGGTGACTTGCACACTCAATAATGGGCCCCCGGAAACTGTCGCTAGCACATAGTGACGTAGTGACAAGGGGGCAACATGTCCTGAGGTGCTTGAGGAGTGGAGAGGTATTCCACGGCTTTCAGAACAATCCCAGAGCCCGGAAGATGGTCAAGATCCCTACGAGCACTTACTGGAATACTTCCTTCCCCCGAGCACGTTTGCTCTTGCGAATCTCCACTCAAGCCGGCCAATAAAGGCAAGAATGAGGTGGGAGCTCTGTTCCTCATCAGTGTTCACTCCAGCCAGCCAATTAAGGCAACCCAGAGGTGAGGAACAAGACTACTCCCGGGAGATAGGGTCCGTGGGGTCGCTACTGCCCAACAGCTCGCCACATGCTGCCTTGCGGGTTTCTGTATCTCTCTTGGTCTGGCTCCTCCTTAGACCTGTTCCGGCAAAGTAAACTCTTCCGGTACAGGCCTAGAGTTCGGAGCGCGCAAGCCCCACCACGACGTCAACGTAGAGATACGACGATGGGGTTATTATTATTATTATTAAGAGTACGCATAAATAAATAATAATAATTTACACAGGTCGATAAAAATAGCTGGTGGCATTTTGCATCAAAATGTCGATCTTCATGTGGCGGGCGATCGTCTGCGACTGGGCATTTTCACGGTTGAATTTAGTTACCAGCCGCATGCGACCTGTCGCCGCACGACAAAAGTCGAATCCTACTCTACTTTGGAACTTGCGATTTTATTCACCTGCGGCCTAGTCAAATTGCCATTTAGACAATGTGGTTATGTAGTACAGCTATAGTCCCCTGTGTCAAGCCCGCATGACGCTTGAGAGTTTAGCTCGTGGAAACAGTGGCTCGTGGGCATAAGGTAAGTATACACTAGGGCAATTACTTGTAACAAAACATCGAACCGCTCTTATGTCCTTTGCCTTGCCCTTTCACGAACCGAACAATGAGCACGACACTCGTCGCTTAGTTGCAACTTGATTTTGCTAACAAAAGAGCGAATTTGTGTAACATTTCATGGAGTAAAGACACGAGCACGGGGAAAACGTGTGATCTGATATTTCAATGAAGAGCAAACGCATAATAGAAAGGAATGTTACAAGTATATGCTCACTCGCCGTGGGCATTTGTTCGAACACCGTGTCGAGCAGTCGCAGGAATGTTACATTACATGTTTTTTTTTTTTAATTGAGCGTATTCTTTTATTTTAGCATTCATAAGGTGGACTTGTGGCTAAGTAATAACAGCCGCCCGGGTTAATCGATCTGAAGGCCAATTCTCGCAATTTAAAACGTTCAAAATCATCTCGGCGACAAACCAATGTCAAAAACTTGTCAAAATGTAGGCAAATTAGAGGTATTTTTGACAGATTGAGACTGAGATCAGACTGTGAACGTTCTTAAAATTACGAGAATTGTCCCTTAGGTTGAACTACGCTTGCCGCGAATGGGTGACCATCTTTACATACCAAGACCCCTCCGTACCTCGAAAACCACGTTAAGCTGTTGGACCCGGCTGTCATTTGTGGATCTTTTAGTCTTTACGAGTAGTCAGAAGGCCAAAATTCTGACAACCAGTCTTACCAAGGGGTATCGTACTACCCATTAGCTGGGTTGTGAAGGTCAGATAGGCAGTCGCTCTTTATGAAATACTGACATTCAACCGCATCCGGTTAGACTGTCGACCCCAACAAAGTTGGGAAAAGGCTCGGCAGATGATGATGACTATTCATAAGAACGTTACATTACAAGAAAATGCTCAAGAAAGTCTAGTGTATACACACCTGTAGTCGTTCGTTCCCGTGAACATGAATATCTGAAGGTCGATTCTCGTAATTTAAAATGTTCAAAATCTAGTCGCAATCTCATCTTAGCGACAATCAAATGTCAAAAACTTGTCAAAATGTAGGGAAAATAAAGGCATTTTTGACAGATTGAGACTGAGATCAGACTGTAAACGTTCATAAAATTACGGGAATTGCTCCTCAGCTACTTGTAGTTTGACAATTATGTGACAGTAACAGGAATGTGGTAGGTCCTAAGTCAAAACACGAGCTAAGTAGCGTTTATTAATCTCGGCATATTATAACACAGACTTTTAGGAATAACCATTTTGGTATGATGGCAAAAAAATCAAGTGTTTGCGACGTAATTCCTTTAATAATATTTTTTTTCGCAACTTTTCATAAGTAATTGGATGTTTTCACAATGGAAAATATCATATTTCTCTAAAAATAAATGACAATCACTTTTTTACAGACTAACTGTTCTAAAAAGGTTTGATAAAAGGCATCACTTTCATTTTCAAAAATGAGCCAAAAACAAGATATGTATAATGTAATCATAAATAAACACGATTATTCATTCTACACCTCAAAATAAAACTCGAGCTAAGAGATAGAATCATACATATTAATATAAACAATCCCATTAGATCTCAAAAAACATTATTCTGTCTTTGTTTTTGGTGGAGTGATCGATCACGGAATAATTAAATTGGTACAGAAGCTTCACTGTACAGAGGAAATGGATTGAATGAGTGGGTGAGAGAGGTGGATTTATTTTATTTAGTCGGCGGAGGGTTCTAAGTCAAAGTCAAATCATTTATTTCAAATAGGCACTTAAAAGGCACTTTTGAACGTCAAAATTTAAAATGAAAAAATAGAATTGATTCTAGTAGTTCTACAACAGTATAACCAATATTTTCATCCCTTATCATAAGAGTGGGTGTACTTACCTGTACATTACGTCTTTGTTCAACAAGTGGGATTCAAAATCACGACCTCTCTCTTCAATTCAATATTCAAAGCCCTTATCCATTACTGTGTGTAGGAACAATATGATAATATTTTTTTACGTTTTTTCAACCAGGTAGGTAATCTTGCTTGGTATGCTGCAACCTAGGAGCATCTGCATAGATGCATTATTCGCTGGAGTCTTGTTTACGTCATTCAAAAAGGTACAGTAGTACCTACATTTGTTCATTTTACGACTGCTCTGTACCTATTTTGTCATAAAGGTGGCAGTGCAATTATAATAGAACAATTCTAATGAAAATTAAAAACTTATTTCCAGAAAAACATCCGGGTTCCAAAAAACACAACAAAGTAAAAAAATCGTTTCTTATTTTTAACTTTTTAGTTGTGGCATCTATCCCACACAAATTCTTATGCTACTACTAACTTGGTATGTAAATAACAGTGACAGCAAGTTATAACATTATCTTCATGAAGTGGATTAAATACGTATTATTGAAACTAACTCAAAACTATTTAAGCATAATTAACAAAATTATATAGGGCAACGGCGCAGACATCCTCTACCACATGAAAAAAAAATCACGTAAGCTAGCCCTTTTTTTTTTTTTTTTGAGGGTGGGAAATTATCAAATAACTTCTCCCGCTCTGGGCGGAGCGGGAGGGCGTGTCAGACTTTTACTGACTAAAACCCACCCGTGTTCCTTCAGTTGCCTGTGCCAGGGGCCACGGTATCTCTCTCGAACAACCCGCGACCCTGACAGGCATCGGCCCTAGCGGACCCCGTCAGTTGTTGCTGACATCTCTTTGAGGCGCACGTGGAACACAACGCGCCGTCGACCCGGGCCTGGTCCTTACCGGACGGCGAGCTGCCCATTGCTCGCCGTCCGCAAGCCCGCGCCTACGGTGGCCGGAAATCGGCTGTCGATTCCCGACGCCCAGGGCGTCTCCTGCGGCGACTAGGGGCGTGAGGGCGCAGAGATTGCCTCTCCCTCACGCGCTCCGCCTTCTCCTTTGCGAGCATTACTGCTTCGCAGAAGGAGGTGACGGCCTCCCATGCACTCTCGCTCCGTACCATGGCCTGGACTAGGACTGGACGCGAGAGATCGCCGCCGCCGATCGCCACCGTGAGGGCACGGCGGTGCTCTGCCCAAGCTGGACAGACCTCCACCGTATGCTCCACCGTGTCCTCCGGGCTTTCCACGCAATGGTGACACCCGGGCGTTTCCTCCCGCCTTATCCGGAACAGGAACCTCCCGAAACAGCCGTGTCCGGTGAGGACCTGCGTCAGGCGGAAGGTGAGGACGCCGTGGCGCCTCTCCAACCACTCCTCAAAGAGGAGACTTATCGCCGCAATTGTGGCGTGCCCAGCACTGGGTTGCGACAGTCGCACTCTCCATGTCGCCATGAGATCCCGCCGGAGCTCTGTCCGCTGTGCCACGATTTCTCGCGGCAGCGGAGTTACGCCCCGGCGTTTTGCCTCCTCGCGCCACTCCCATATGTGGGCGAGGACTTTTGCCTCCAGATCCCATGACGTAAGCTAGCCCTGCAATCTGCAATCTGCTGGGGCAGCTTACATGATTCAGCTTTCGTGATTTCGTGAATGCAGAATGTCCTCGTTTTTGTGAAGTCGGTTAAAAATTTAACGAATATTTTAGCTGATTATGTTGAAAACAATTTAATTCATTTCAAACTGTCCCCTTCTTTATACAAGTTGTGAAGTGACCCTTCTGAGCATACTTAATCTGTGGACTGATCGAATGACGTCATGACTCTCACATTCAAAACGAGGGTCACAAGAGCTTTGACTTCAACCTTGAGAGACTTAACCTTCACACTGTCAGCCAAGTTTCAAGCTCGGACACTCTGCGGCTGAAAATTTTTAGAAGAGGAACTGTACGGAATGGTTGACTTTTTATTGATATATATCGAAACTGGTTGAATTTTTATTGATATTGGCCCCGATTCTGTTGTTCACAAACTAAATTAAATTTAAGTCCAGTGCATCTTTTACTTTCTATTTCATTATGAAAAGGACAGAAGATAAATATTAGTTTAGTCATAGACAAGTTTAGACGTGATTAAAAAATTGGCTACTAAAAGTACGTCAATTTACGTCAGGCGCTGACTAATTTGACAGGACTAAACTAATGATAAATGATAAATGATTTTATTTCTGTAAGTAGGTTTGTACAAACACTTTTACACGTCAATCATATTTTTTTAAAACGAGATGAGGTCGGCGTTTCCTATCTGACTACTCTGAGAAGAAAGGCCGAAACAAACTCAGAGGTCACAGTCTCTTTTAAAGTCCAGACATAATCTTGGTGAGATCATGTGGAGACCATGTAGATTGGTGTCTGAAATGGTCTTTTGAGGAAAGAACCACACAGATTGAGTGGACCCGTCCAGTCAGTGCACGCATTTGTCAGTAATCATGCAGCTCAACTCAAACTTAGGGAGCTCAACGATTCGACGAACAATACCAAAGAAAGGACATTTGGGTAGGTCGCATAAATTACTCAAACTGCCAGACCATGACTAAAACTATCTGAGAAAAAAACAAAGGCAAACTAAAATTAACCCACATAGTCTTCACATTCACAGTCATTAAAAATAACATAATACTTTACAAAGTAAATATTCATGTCACTGTATATGTAAAATTTATCAATGTCAATGTGTATATAAAAATCCAGAAATAGTCTTGGTCAGATCATTTTGAGGACCATGTAGATTGGTGTCTGAAATGGTCTTTTGAGGAAAGAACCACACAGATTGAGCGGACCTGTCCAGTCAGTCGATATTTATCTTCTGTCGTTTTCTTAATGAAATAGTAAGAAAAAGATGCACTGAACTTAAATTTTTAGCTTGTGAACAGCAGAATCGGGGCCATTGCCTCCTTTAAAGTTTAGAATGAATAAAGTTGGTTCCCAGACTCGTTTGCTCTTTCAAGCTTGTCTATTTTTCAAGAAACTTGCGATTTGTAGATATCAAATCAAGTCAACTCAGCCTGTCGCAGTCCACTGCTGGACATAGGCCTCTCCCAGGCTGCGCCAAAATACCTTGTCCTTCGCCTTTCGCATCCAGTCTGCCCCAACCACATTTTTGAGATCGTCGGTCCATCTAGCTGGGGGGCATCCCACACTACGTTTGCCGATACGTTGTCTCCACTCTAAGACTCGTTTAATCCTGGCCTCTCGGATCGGGATGCTTCGAATATGGCCAGCCCACTGCCATTAAAAGAAACTCACTTCATAGCGAGCTGAGCGATGTTAAATTTCTGAACCGGCCCGACTGTCAGTGTTCAAGTTTCGGCACCGTATATTGTAACGGGACGTACTAGTTGAAGACCTTTGTTTTCAAAGATTCATAAATATAAAAACTTAGCCACCAAGTGTGGAGAGCTCATGGTTCTAAATGTGCGAATACGTTCAGTTTCTAGATTATTTTGGTCATCCTTGAATTACAGGTCGTGGTGCGATTTCAATTTAAAATAATCTAAAAATAAAATATCACTAGGACAGCTACAAGGTTACATTCAATAAAACTGTAAATGAGTTGAAAAAAAAAGAAGAACGTTCATTTCTACGTTCGAACGTTCGTTTCATGTTCTTCTCTTTAATACAGAAAGTGTAATAAATACAACTAACTTTTACTACTATTTTACATAATATATAAATGTTTTGAGCATGTATAAAATAAATGTTATATTTCACTGCTCTGTGGTCATTGAAAAACGTTTCACATTCAACTCTATTCATTCAAACATTCATAAAAGGTTACCAAATAATCGATGTAATCGTTTTTGTTCCAATGAGCTTTCGAATAGGTTATTATCTTATAATACTCGTAAATTGTTCTCTATTTTTGGAGCCGATAAAAGAGTAAAATTGTATGATGTATCGAATAGTACCTAAATATTTTATCTCAAAGATTCCATTCATGTTACTATCAAAAGGTGTTCTCAAAGTGTCTGTTACACTTTTCTTACTTAGGGTAATTATATGCCGAAGATGCCTCACGCACATCGCGATTGCGGTTTAGCTCGCTGCCTTGATGTCACCTCCATGAAAAACAAATGTATGCTATTAGACACGCACATGTCGAAGGATACCTCACTGCGAAACATCGCGGGCTGCTTGAGGTTTTATCTCGATGCCTGGCATGTGCGCGCGTGTCTATTAACATGCGTTTGTTTAACATGGAGGTGATATCGAGGTAGCGAGTTAGTAGATAGAGAGGTGAGTAGATAAAATATTATAGTAACGAAAGGGAGTGCAGAAACTTAATCGTCAAAATAGCCCGATTGTATTCCGTACATTTCTAATTCCCCATGAATTGGTTTAACTACTAAATACTAACTCTCCACATGGCTCTGCTCATGAAGATTAATGTATGCCAGAGAACATAACAATAGTATATATGAATGAACGAAAACATGTAAACCGGATAAGTAGTTCTCAGGTTATAAATGCACTAATGGATAGACAGCCAGAGAGATGTTACGTTTCATTTAATATAAGACACTTGATTGCTACTTCAAACATGACGAGTATGTTCGTTTTCACTAACACTAGACCATACCTAAATAAATGCCTAGACAAGAACGCGCTGTTCAAACTAAGTCAAAGCATTTATTTAAATTAAACCAATCTTTTTCTCCGTATCGCTGCCACGGCTGTATTTTATTTAAATCTTGTTTTCCCAAAACTTTGCCACTTCCACGGCGTTGTCGGTGGCAGCGCAGAGGTCACTTATAAAACCAATAGGTCTTTATTAAACCAATTACATGAAATGAAGAAAGAATGAAATAACAATTGTTTTTTCTGCATAAACAAAACGCACACTACAAAAAAGACATTAAAATACACACTTACAAAGTAGCGAAAAACCTCGTACTCAATGATTAATAGTTTAAGGTTGATAGCTTCGTCCATTGCTTGATGTCAAGGCAGGTCGTTTTGAATTGTGAGTCAGTCAGAATTATGATGCTAGTTGCCTATTCTGAAGTAGTAACCTACTACGATTTGAAATGGAGAAGAACGGGCAACCAACTCCATGGAACCAAACTCTTTTTAACCGACTTCTAAAAAAGAAGGAGGTTCTCTATTCGGATCTAAAACTAACTTTAATTTAGGAATACGGTGTCAAAAAACGAAAATGCGCAACTATCGACACCGACTTCCGAAATTAAAGTTATTTTTCATTTTGTAGTTTTTTTTTTTTGGAAGTCGGTTGTTTTTTTTATTAATTTTTTTTAGTAAATCAAAGAATTGTTCGATTTTCAACTTTCGGCGCTAAGCCGAACGTCGAAATCCACAGCACGCTTCGACTTAGGCAACATTTAATAGTCCCTCAATGTGTTAGTGTAGAAAGCAGTGGTGGCCCAGTGGTAACAGCCGTGACTTACAACTTGTAGGTCGTAGATTCGAATCCAGGCTGGCGCTTTACTTTATGTAAATTGATTATGATATTTAATCACCACTGCTCTCAAAACGGTGAAGGAAAACATCGTGAGGAAACCGGCATGTCCTAGAACCAAAAATTCGAGAACATGTGACATCTATCACCCAGCACTGGGTCCGCGTGGTAGATTACAGCCCATTCCCTCTCGCCTGTGTCCCAGCTGTGGGAACATGATAGACTGATTATGTTAGTTTTAATGAAAACAGACATTAGGGTCTTACCACAAAATCATAGAAACTTGTTCAACGCGTGTGTGACATCAATCTTACGTCAAACCCCACACGTAATGTTGTGTAACAGCTGCTGTGTTGTGTTTTGGTCGTAATATTAGTATTAGGTCCTTACATATGAAATTGGCGTTTTGTACGGGAGGAATATAATGTCAATTTTTTTTTTTTTTTTTTGTAAAATATGCACTTTTGCCATCTCATAGGTAGTTCATTGATCCCTTTACTAAAACAACCATGGGGGCGAGAATCAATGAACTCTTTGAAGGCGGTTTGGACTGCCGCATCGGAGTTGATTTTTTTTCCTTGTAAGAAGTTGTCCAAATTCCGGAAAAAATGGTAATCTGTTGGAGCAAGGTCCGGGGAGTACGGTGGATGTCGCAGACATTCCAATTGTAGCTCATCTAACTTAGTGGTTGTTTGTTGTGCAGTGTGTGGTCTTGCGATGTCGTGAAGCAGCAGTGGCCTAGAGCGATTGACCAATCCCGGTTGCTTAGAAGCTAGTTCTTCCTTCATGGTTTGCAGTTGCTGACAATAGATATCTGCCGTAATCGTTTGGCCAGATTTTAGAAAACTGTAGTGAACGACACGGGCGCTAGTCCACCAAACACTCACAAGTAACTTTTTCTAAGTCAATTTTCGTTTAGGGCAGGATTTGGCTGGTTCTCCAGGGTTTGGCCATTGCGACGAGCGCTTACGATTATCGTACAGTATCCACTTTTCATCACAAGTAATGATTCGATTTAAAATCCCTTCATTATTGTGTCGGTTGAGCAAAGTAACACAGCAATCGACGCGTGTTTGCTAGTTCGATTCACTCAATTCGTGAGGTACCCATCGTTCAAGTTTTTTTTACTTTGCCGATTTGCTTCAAGTGGATTAATACAGTTTTATCACTTACCCCGAAGCCTGCAGCTATCTCTGAAGTGCTTTGTGATGGATCTTCTTCCACAATAGCCTTTAATTCTTCATGTTTTCCATTGTGCGGTAATAAGCGACGCCAAAGAAAAAAATAATGAGGAAAAAATAAATGAATGACTGCTTTCAAAACTCAAATGTACCAAATTAATGAATTTATAAATTTGAATTTTGAATTCTTAACCAAAGAGGAGATATTTCAGATCAAAGTGGTCAGTACGACAAAACGCTAATTTCATATGTAAGGACCTAATATTACGTCTTACATCCCCAAAATAGCCCGACTGCCGTGTTCAACTAAAACAAACACATGTCGATCACATGCATGTTTCTTCACTCTTTAACAAACCCATTATCTCTAATGCTAAGTAACAACACGTATTCAATTACGAAACGGTTCGTATTACCCATTAGAAACGACAAGATATTTAATTGCTAATTGTTTGTTTATGCAAATTAAGACTAAGGGCAGTCTATCAATTACAAACGATCTTGTCCTGTTATAGAGGTACGAGGAACAGGGTGTAAAGTTCACTCATATTCTATAGAAAAGTGAGGATCCTCCGACCAGACGGGTGTCTGATGGGCCTGCATTGATGTCGAGATGTTGTACACAGGATGTGCCTGGAAGTATGGATCAAAGCAAATAGGGGTGTGGGCAAGGTCATTTCCAAACTTCACTTCATCACTAAATAAATAATTATAATAGACAAGCCAGTTACTGCACTAAACACTGTCTGGGCATTACATCGTCCAATCGCATTATCTAAGCAAAGCCTAACTATGTATGACGCTAATACAATTTGGCACAGGTCAAGCAAGCCAGTTAGCTCGATTCATACTTATGTAGGTATACCCGACCTCGTAATTACTTTATCACTTTTGAAGTTTAGTTAATTGCGACTTCAGTACGGTCGAAATTATTTGTCACTTGTATTAACTGTCACACTGTCTCTTGAGAACCTTTTACCAGTCGACAGAGATGCAGAGGATTTTTTTTCGATACCGTTGTAAAAACAGATACATTTTAAAAACATTTCATTTTTGTTGGTGGTCTCTGAGTGTGGAACTTGTGACTTCATTGTTGTATTGGGACAGACACTTATAGGTAGCACTATAGCCATAAAAACGAATAGTAAATAAAAAATAAATATTTTAGTTTATTAATAGTTTTAGTTAAGATAGGATAATACACTTTTGTTTTATTAATTAGGTACAACTTATTATTTATGTAGGTAGTTACATTTCAATTCTGAATAAGTTACATAGACAAATAGCCTTTGCCGTTTCATGACGAACAAGTGACTTTCAACCTAAAGCCGTGTACGCACGAACGAACAAATAATGGCGAACACGAACATCGATCACGGAACATTTGGTTCGTACGTGTGGACGTAAATTTGCAAAGCGAACACGAACACCTTGTGAACAGAGTTTTACTTGTGTTTGCGCTCAAAACTCAGTAACCATGGATTCACCATTGGAAGTGATCGACAGTGAAGTAGCATCAAATTTCTCCAAATACCGTCCGCACAGAACAACCAAATTGGATCGCCACGAACATTTTTGATGAACACAGTGTTTGATGTTCGTTAGTGGTACGTACTGTTATAAATAATTTCCATCACTACTTCAAAATTGCTGATTCGAAAATACATGTACTATATAAAAACCGCTCGCTATGCAAACAGCGCAGTCAACTCACGAATTTAGTCAAATTACATAATTCATTATTGTAATATTTTCATGTACAGTTTTTTTTATTAAAATTAGTTTCTGTAGTAGCAAATAAAGTGTTTCAATTATAAAGGACCCACGGAATGCCATCCTAACAGTACGTGCAAAAAAAGTGTTCGATGTTCATGTTCACCATGTTTTTGTTCGCCCGTGCGTACACGGCTTTAGGGTGGTAAGACAATTGCGAAGGCGACTGTACTATGTTCGGTAAATTATTTATCACACACACATTTGGATTTACATTAAACTGTGGGTCGGCCTGTATTGGTTGGAGGCAATCGGTTGAGACGATGTGGTGTGGTCCAAATTATAAGCGTTGGTCTCTTGGTTGCAAGTGCGACTGATGAGCCTCGGGTCCTGGGTTGCATTCCCGGTGTCCCCAAAGTGCCATTAGGATTTCCATTAGGAATTGCTTAGTAACAGTCCGGAGTTTGGAAGTTGGCGGATTAATACCCCCGTGCCTCGGAAAGCAAGTAAAGCCGTTGGTCCTACGCCTGATCTCTCCCCAGTCGTGTCGGATTGCCGTCCCATCGGACTATGAGAGTAATGGAACAGAGAGTGCAAGCTGTTTGCGCACACACTTGTGCACTACCTATATGTTGAGATTGGCCACCGAGAGGCCATTATTAAGCGATAGGACGAAATTAAATGTTATCCATTTTACTACAAAAACTTAGGCACTTATTCAGCGTATGTCTAATTTCATTCTTACGTCAAACTATACACAAATGTCATGTTAAACAGTTTCTTAGCCTAAAATAATAACTGATAATCACGATTTTGTAGCAGTAATTAAGGAATTAGTCTGTGTGGTTCGGTGCTTTATTCATTTGGTTGTAACTCATTAGACAAATTAAATAATTTTCTTCGCTGTCGAAAACAAACTGGGCTACATACCGTCCTCGTATATATTTTATTTATTTAATACTTCGAGCACATAAATGTACAGAGGCGGACTTAATGCCATAGGCATTTTCTACCAGCAACCTTTGAGTGATGCAGAGACAAACAATGGTTCGTTCAATTACGAAAAAAATAAGGAATAAATATTCATTTAAATATAAAGATACACATATACCTAATACAATAAAGGTACAAATAAATATAATCTATATATAAATACGAATATACCAAAATGAATAAGATAATTAGTGGGGAAACAATAACGTTGTATTGTAATGATACTGCCAGCTTTTTACGAATGAATAAGAATAAGTGGACAGCAAATATAATGGAATCGCCCTTTGTTAGTACCTACTGTTTATATACCCAACAAAAATTGTTCCTGTACTTCAAAAGAATAATAGGATACTAATGAAATTACCTCGCTGTGCATTTTCTATAAATATTTCCCTGCTTTGATCCTTAACATCAGAGAAAAGGCCTCCACCAAGTTCTATCAGAGGAGCAATTCTCGTGATTTTAAGAACGTTAATAGTCAGATCTCAGTCTCAATGTGCCAAAAATATCTCAAATTCACCTACATTTTAACATGTTTTTAACATTTATTTGTCGCCGAGATGAGACTACGACTAGATTTTGAACGTTTTAAATTACAAGAATGGGCCTTCAGACCTCAGTCTCAATCTGTCAAAAATACTTCTAATGTCCCTACATTTTGGACAAGTTTTTGACATTGATTATCGCTGAGATAAGATTGCTACTATATTTTGAACGTTTTTAATTACAGGAATTGGCTTAAAGGTATCTAATCCTTTTTTAGGACACCTATATAGTTAAATACAGTGTTTTAATTAGAATCCCCTTCATTTTCTTCTTCAACTTTTAGTATAGCTAAGTTAAACACTAAAATAATAAATAGAAACTCATAGTCATGATACTTAAAAGAATTTTCATACAACAATATAGAGGGATTATATTTAACACTTAATGTAACAAAAATAATATTTATTTTGTTAAATTTGAATGAATGGGAGATGGATGAGACTTAGAATAGAATAGTAAATTATTACATATTTTCAGTAAACTCTCCGAACATTTTGACTCGGAAACGGTTTGAATATCACAAAGGCAATGACGGGAGCCTGAAACGTAAACAAATGTTTTTCAATCATAACATATTGAATGAAGTACGAGTAACGAATCGTTGGATTCAAAACAAGTTTATTTTAATTGCTTTCCAAAGTTGGGTAGAGTAACCCTGAATTTTACGTCTCATTATAACTTTCAGATTTCACATACCTATTTGTTTTTCACTCAATCTGACAGATATTAGTCGATTTCAATAGGTTTAAGCGTCCTTTAAAACTCAGTCTATTGAAGAGAAGGGTCGAAATAATAACTTTTACTTCACGAATAAATAGAGGAAAGATGAACTTTTCAAAAAGCTAATAACAGTAAGTAGCAGTTTGGCAAAACAACATTAACTAACGGAGCAATTAAAATGGCAAAAAAATTATCTATAATATAGACAATATATATATACATTATATATCTATAATATATTTAGAAACGTGTAATTTGAAATAACATGACATAGTTCACCCCAATGTAGCAAAGAGAGAGAGTGTGAGTGTATAGTGTGTGAGTGTTCCAATAACCTGTGACAATAAGTACAGGACGCCAGAGACAACGACGCGCAACGTGCTACCATGGATTCAACGTGCCCCTGCGTTGAAATATGGGCCGTTTTAAAAAAAATGCTATCCCATACATTTGAATTTCTTTCTTTGTTTAAAAAAAACATTGCCCCACTCTAGAAATTCCTGTATCGTGGGTGCGCTTACAATCATTTAAACTCACATACACAAACAGCCAGACCCGGAACAACTACTTGTAGGTCATAGAAATATTTGTTCCGTGCGGGAATCGAACTCGCGACACGCACCACAGCAGATAATGGCTTATCCACTGCGCCAACCGTGCCGTCAATGCATAAATGCGTAGGTATTACACTTTTCTGTAAAAGAGCAGTTTTTTTTTTTATAGCCGGTCTCTATAGAATCATAATTATTCTGAACGCATAGTTTCCTGTTAGCGCATCAATATCGCAAAATAAAAAAAATAAAAAATAGCGTATAAATTTATTTGAAGGTTATGACCTGACCTTATGCATATTATGTTCTAGCTAAAAAACAATGGAAATATTTTTATTGAAATCGCCACAATTTGTGCCTTGCACCACATTAGTATACTCTATTTTCTAAAGAAAAAAGTATCATTGGAAACGGGTAGGTAGTCAATATCGTTGGATCCGACCACAGAGCGTTTAAAAAAATAGAGGAGCCTGTAAGCTCTTTGGCTTATCATAAGAACAAGTCTGTATTCCCTGGAGGGGTGGGTAGGGGTATATGCGTAGGTACCAATATATTTTGTTGCTTTAGGCTTTTTGCTCAAAATTACAGCACTCAAGATAAGCTTGTACACTTGTGATAGCTTCAATGGACTATGAGCTATGTGTTTAATTTTTACTATAGAATTGATTCCGTAGTACTTTTTTAAGGTTCCGTACACAGATATAGATAGATCTAGATAACACAAGTATCAAGATCTGTATAAAAACCAAGCGTGGCATTTTTTAAGTACCTACTATGACGTCACAAGCACTTTTTCTCACTCACGCTCACCCAGCCAGCAGTACACAGGACTGAGCACGAAAGTGGCGGCTTACGATTTTTGTACGTAAGTTGGTGCAATTTTGGCACGCGAAGTAGTTGCTCTTGCGTTATCTAGGTGTATCTATATCTGTGGTTCCGTACCTAAGGCTGCCAACAGAACCCTATGACTAAGGTTCCGCTGTCCATCCATCCGTCAGTCTGTCACTGAGCTGTATTATTTGAACCGTAAAAGGACACTTTAAATTGTCATAGAGGGTGTACTACCAAGGCCGCTTTATCAATAAATAATAAAAGTTAAAAAAATAAAGGAGGTCCTCATATAAGAAATTTTGTAGTGTTAAGGGGCCGTGCACGAAATTGGCTGATTTTGATCAGTTTTGTTCATTCGTTGTGGGAAAGGGAAAGAAAATTTAAACAAAATTATTTGTGAATTGAAGAGTTTAGTTCTTCGTCTTGCATGTGGCTGAAAGGGATTTTTCAAAAAAATTAAGGATTCATGGAAAATCACAAAATTTCGCAACAAGTTTTCCGAAAAATGACGCGAGACTGACGTTTGATTATCCGTTTACAAGAAACTGCTTTTGATTTTGAACATTAAAAAATATCATCAGCATCATTATATGGTCTACTTGCATGTGGCTGAACCACTTTTTTCAACTTCAATACAAAATATAGCAGGAAAAAATGTTGAAATAACATAATTTTTGGAAAAGTTCTAGACAAATAAGTATTTTTTTCTATACCTTAGAAATACTTTTAAGAAATTTTAAAAATTACCTATTAATCTTCAGCTAACCATTTAATAGAATCTAAATTTTATTTTATAAATAAACAACAACTTCATTTCGTAAATAAAAGGCAAAATGAGCTATATTATCGACCGCGCAAAATCGATCCCGTCAGTAGCGACCGGGCCTTCCCAGCATGAGGACGCGTCACTTTGTATCGCAGGCGCGTGCGTTCTACGTAAACATAATTTTCAGAAATTGTACGCCGACTACCATATTTTGATCCGGTAAGTATTAATTTTATTTTAAGTAAGTACTTTGTATATTTATGGAGAACATTAAATCTTTTGATTTACATTTTGATCCGGTAAGTATTAATTTTATTTTAAGTAAGTACTTTGTATATTTATGAAGAACATTAAATCTTTTGATGTAAATATAAAATACTGGTGTGCGCGTGTTGTGTCACTTGGATGATTCTTAGCTATATAGTTGGACTCGGCTGGCGCTGTTGTCATTTTTATAGTTTTTGAGGTTGCTAAAGTCGATAGCCGGTGAGGTCAAAATGTAAATCCAAGATGGTGGCTGCGAAAATTTACTAAATTTTCGTCACGGGTGTCATTTTCATAGTTTTTGAGGGTGCTAAAGTCAGTAGTGAGGTCAACATATGAATCCAAAATGGCGGTTGCGAAAAAATTCAAATTTTTAGTCATTGAAGTCGTTTTCATGATTTTCGAGGGTTTTAAAGCCGATAGTGACGTTACAATATAAATCCAAGATGGCAGCTGCGAAAATTTTCAAATTTTTTGTCATCAGTGTCATTTTCATAGTTTTTGAGGGTGCTAAAGTCAGTAGTGAGGTCAACATATGAATCCAAAATGGCGGTTGCGAAAAAATTCAAATTTTTAGTCATTGAAGTCGTTTTCATGATTTTCGAGGGTTTTAAAGCCGATAGTGCCGTTACAATGTAAATCCAAGATGGCGGCTGCGAAAATTTTCAAATTTTTTGTCATCAGTGTCATTTTCATAGTTTTTGAGGGTGCTAAAGTCAGTAGTGAGGTCAACATATGAATCCAAAATGGCGGTTGCGAAAAAGTTCAAATGTTTAGTCATTGATGTCGTTTTCATGATTTTCGAGGGTTTTAAAGCCGATAGTGACGTTACAATGTAAATCCAAAATGTCAAATTTTTCATCATGATTGTCGTTTTCATAGTTTTCGAGGGTGTTATAGTCGATGTGAGGTCAAAATGTAAATCTAAATGGCGGCTGTGAAATTTTTGTTTTTGTTTTAAATCATACGTGAGAACGAGCCTTGTTCCTGACGGAGGTCCCCCGACCACACACATATATTTGTTTTAGATAATGGGTCAAAAGAAAGAATCGCATCACCAAAAAAAGGCCGAAACGTGGCACGTATCAAACAGATTCTAACAAAACGTGACTCAAATCAAATTGCTACGGCTTCGTCTCAAGAACTTGTAAACTTTTACTTTTGATCAGCGCTAGAAGTGCATAGAAGTATTTACGAGTACATTGAAAATCGATGACAATGCAATTTCTGAAAAGACAGTAATTACTGGTGATATGTCGTTTACTGTTGAATAAAGTTTTTTTTTAAATTAAATTACTAATAAAAAAATACAACATGTTTTTTTATTGAACTCTTCCTATTTCATTCCTAACGAACTTCATTTTTTTTTATTAAAAATATAATATTTACCTATACAATCACAACACTAGAAATAAACTCAAGTAGGTTGATGAAATCAAATTACTGTAGGCGCAGCCCTATCGCGTGTTTACGTACCGCGCGGCTGTAAGTAATTATTTCTAGAACAGGACCGAGTCACAACACTGTAATAATGTTACCGTGCCTCAATGTTATTGAAAATATGTAGGTACCTAAATGCATATAACACCAAATTGTACCATTTTTATGTTGATTGTGGTAATTATACTACACGAATACTACACTAGACAAACATTCCAACTTTTATTTCTTAACCATATATATATGAATAAAAAAATATCATTTATAGGATCAAAACTGTTTAAGTGATCACTACGCTCGATCTTTAGGCGTGTGTGCGTGAACGGTGCACACAAACATAGCATCGCAATGAATTTACCTAAACTCTAGC
The DNA here is from genome assembly GCA_949316385.1 of Globia sparganii. NCBI lineage: Eukaryota > Metazoa > Arthropoda > Insecta > Lepidoptera > Noctuidae > Globia > Globia sparganii. Next base: position 7,689,771 of record OX438675.1, on the reverse strand, counting down.
GAGGGAATTTTGTGCACGGACTCTTAAATATTGTGCGATGGTACGGAAGCCTTCGTGTGCGAGTCCGATTCGCACTTGGCCGTTTTTTTTTAATGTTTTGCATCGTATGCACGAGAGCTAGATGGCGGCTTCAATTCAGAATTGAAGGATCTTACACTTCTCTCGTATTAGCCCACGCTGCTTTTAGAACTCATTATTTGCTGACCATCAGATGATATTTTAATGTACAGACGCCAGCACATCAAGCTACCTGAAACTGTCAAATTTTCCCAATCAACTGTGAACTACTTTACCGATAAAGTTGAAAATCTATTAAAGAAATTTGACAAATTGTAGTAGCTTGATATGATGGCGTCTGTGCCTTTACAAAAATTTTGGTTTTTTTATCCATAATGTATTGTAATAAATATTGACACCGATAGTTTATCCAAAATCGTCAAAGTCCCTTCTTGTGAGTTTAAGTCATCCGTGTCCCTTTAAAATTGATTTCATAATATTTTCAGCATGAAGCAAGAACCCATACACTTCTATCTTCTTTATTCGCTCTATGGACACAACCGCCGGATTCGCCGCGGGGTGTCCACGTGTTCCGAGCTGATTTATATCAATATTTATATCGTATACTAGGAAGCCTCATTTATCTGATGGCTGCAAGCGTGGTTACGGGTGGTTGTGGAAGAGAAAAGTGTTATATTATTATACAAAGTTGATACGACAGAAAGGCTTTCCTTTAAACTGCTTATACTAGGTACCATTTTCAAGCTCTGTACCAAATATCATTTAAATTGAAACAGTAGTTTAGTCGCAAATGACTTTTTAAGTTTTTGGCCCGTTTGAACATGATGTATTTTTCTTAACAGCTGATTATGTCTGTAGGCATAGGTCATGCACCTTAAAACGATAAATCTACGATACGTTGTTGCCGCTCTTACGCAAGTCATAAGCAAATACGTCCTACAAAAGAAAGTGACAATCCCATTAGCAAAACATCACGCGCGTAAAATAAATAGAAATAGGTCAGTGTGTTGCTATTGCATCTTTGGTCCTTGCGAGGGGGGCCTCTAAAAACTAAAAAACTTGGTTTTTCAGTGCGCCAACGCTATCCTTCCGGGACGTACGTTACGTAACACGGAAGTCCTGTGCCGCTATTGTTTTGTCGAACTCGTGCGCTGACAATTGTGATTTTGTTTTGTTATTGTGAATAGGACACTTCTTTCTTTTTTTTTATTGTGACAAGACACGTAACTTGCTATTATAATTATTTAGTGTTAGTGTTTTTTTTTGTGATTTACTGTTTTTTATTGTGATAGGACACGTAATTAAACTTTGGTTGTGTGTGTGTGTATACCTAATTAAAGTGTTCAACAATGCCTCGTCTAACTTACACGGCGTCAGAATACACTGACATGATTTTAATTTACGGTGAATGCCGTGGAAACGCAGCATTAGCTCTGCGAACATACAGAGAAAGATATGGTGACAGCCGGAATTGCCCTAGGAACGCCCGCACCATACAGTTGGCAGTACAAAGATTACGGGACAATAAACGTGTAGTGCCGCAACAGGAGGGAGTGCCACCGCGGCAAATACCCGCTGCATGGGACGAATGAATATTAGATCATTTTTCCCGCAACCCGACAACGAGTCTGCACAGAGCCGCCCGGCAGTTTAGATGTTGCCATAGAACCATCCACAAGGTTCTAAAACGTAACAAACGCAAACCTTATAAATATCGGAAGGTGCAAGCTTTGTTATCGAGAGACTTACCGATCAGGAACAGTTACTGCCAATGGCTATTAAATAAAACATCCGAAGACCGCCATTTCTTAACAAATGTAATATGGACCGATGAGTGTACTTTTACTCGGAACGGCATCTGGAATCGGCAAAACCTCCGGTACTGGAGTTTGGGAAATCCACACGTGTTTCGAGAATCTGAACACCAGTACAGATTTTGTCTCAATGTGTGGGCTGGTATCCATAATAATAATATTATCGGCCCTGTTTTTATTGACGGCACCCTTACAGCGGCGAAATTTTTAGATTTATTAAGTGGTCCTGTGGCCGAGTACACTGACCAACTACCTTTAGCCGTTCATCGCAAGTTGTGATACCAGCTGGACGGTGCGCCTCCACATTCTGTGATGGCTTCCAGGGAGCGGCTCACAGAAATGTTTGGGCAGCAATGGATCGGTCGATTCGGACCTGTTCGGTGGCCACCACGATCTCCGGACCTCACTCCCATGGATTTCTTTTTGTGGGGATACATTAAGGGTGAAGTGTATGCCTCCGAGGTAAATACAATTGTTGAACTAAAAAACAGGATTATTTTAGCATTTCACAAATTAAAGTGCTTAGCGACGGACAGTGATTTAATTAGAAAACTAAATAACAATATTCTCCGTCGGTATAATTTGTGCATTAATGTGTATGGAGGACACATAGAGAATTTAAAAATTTAGTGTTTTTGTTGTCGGCGTACTTCAAAACTATCTAACATAACAGCCAGCGCGAGCGGAGGCCTAAGCCGCCGCCCGCGCCACCGCCGGCCGCCCGCTTCGACACGAAACACATGCCGCGCCCCGGCGCGCGTGCGACGACGTTGCCACTTTGTAAGGTCAGTCACCAGGTCCAAGTTTCTATGAAATTTGGGTTTTTCCTTTATTTACAAAGGGTGGTTGCGTTTTACTCTGATTTGTAAGCTATTTAGTTTGTTTGAAAAAAAAAAATTCTCAATTTTGGAGCTTTTTATTTTTATACCTTATCGAATTAATACTAAACACGTATACAGGGTGCAATTGAAATCATGGGCATTATTTTAACCTAAGGTACTACTTATGATACTAATTGCATTAGGGCTACTATTACGCAAATCAAAAATATTATTAATGCAAGTATGGAAAACCTTAAAATGTAGTAAGTCATACAAAGTATCAAATTAGTTGCGCTTCTCGATAGCAAATGCGTAGGTACACTACGCCGTACGCGCGTCATTGGGCGTGAATTCTTTGACCCCGCCCGACTCACGTGACATTCGTAAGTTGCCAATGAATTGATTCATAATAAATTCCAATTTTCCCTTCGTACTTTGCCGGCTTAGGACGGTCAAAACTACGTCAACTAACATACATTAAAAAAAAACATTTACGTACCTAGCTTGTGGATTGTTTTGAAAAAACCTTATTTGTCGGTAAAGTGACAGAGGGTAAACGGGTGCTCTTCCACGAGCTTGTGCATGTGCTGGCACGTGAAAAGACGAAAAATCCAACAGGTTCTGAGTGGTTCTGGTGGAATGAGACCCCGTGAAGGAATAGGGTCGTTCGGGTAGCGCCGATGGAACATTTCACGAGTTCATACTAAATTTCTTGTGCGATCGTAAATTACAACCATTTGTGGGTATTGTTGGTTGGTGTACCTAGCCTGCACATTACGCGGTCGAGGCATCGTGTACACAAACACACACACAACACACAACTACTACACTAACACTTAATACACTGCAATCCAAGCACCGTATGACGCGAGCGGCGAGTACGGCGATTACGTCACGGGATCAATAAATCAATTACGCGTCAATGCACCTGCGCAGTCGTTATGACACTGGTTCCGGGTTCGTGACTTCGTGTTGCGGCGGGAAGCATACCCCGCGCGGGGGTGATATTCGTATTTTTGCGAGTGAGGGAGTGGGACGGAGAGAGTTCAGGGAATCCCGCCGGACGGAATGTCTTGTAGCCCATTGTTATTATTACTTGTAAGGAAAAACCCGCGCGCGCGCAGGTGATGTTTGTTTACATTTCGCTTTGCGCTGTACTGCGCTTTAAGATTTTGATATTTCAACAATTATTGGCGTTAACGAAGTATTTTGTTTTAATTACTTTAAGTGTTTATTTGCAATAATAAGCCTTGTGCAATTTGACTTACTACATTTTTAAGGTTTTTCTTACTTGCATTAATAATATTTTTGATTTGCGTATTAATAGCCCTAATGCAATCAGTATCGTGAGTAGTGCCTTAGGTTAAAATAATGCCCATGACTTCGATTCCACCCTGTAGTATACGTAGTGTAATTTAATGCCCCTCTGTCGTATCAACTCTGTATATATGACGCAGATGGGGTTTTGTGATGTGGGTTTTTCATTAGAAATTTCTTAATAATAGCCCGGAGATTGGAAGTTGGCGCTTTAATATCCCCGTGCCTCGGAAAGTACATAAAGCGTTGGTCCTGCGCCTGATTTCTCCTCGGTCATGTCGGATTGCCGTCCCATCGGACTATGAGAGTAAAGGAACAGAGAGTGCACCTGTGTTTGCGCCCACACTGGTGCACTATAATATCTCCTGCGTACCTGGCTAATCTCCGTTGAGATTGACCACCGTGATCGAAGTGGATCGGGAGGCTATTAATATTATGTTGCAAATGGATTGTCGAATCCGCTGTTTTACAAAACCGCTAGTTGTTTTACAAAACAGCTCCATTATGTAAAACAACTGAACGAAGTTTATCAGTTTTTCATAATGACTGAACTTTGACACGCAAAATTGCGTAAACGTTTTGCAATTATCAATTTAATGGGTCCACGATTATAGGTAGAATAATAGGTAAAAATGTAGAATAACGTGAAATGAAACGACAGTTTGTAGATTTTAGTTCGAAATTTTGTCGCTCGTGGCTTTGTGTGGCATAACCATGGAGCAAAAACAAAGAATAATCACGTCCGAAACAGAAATAAATAAAACGAGTAATATGAGTAAAAATTACGTTATCTCAAGAGAAAACAGTGATTTTATGAACAACTAGCTGCTGCCCGCGACGTCGTCTGCGTGAAGGCTCTACAGCACCAAAAATACCTAAGATGCCAGTGTCGCTATAGCATTATAAGTACACAAAAATATAAGTTTTTTTCGCAAGCGAAGCAAGTGAAGAGAGTTATATGGGAATCCTGCTGAGTTCAGTCATAAGATGTGACTGAAGGAAATAGAGAAAATAATGCAGGAATACATTCTAGGACACAAAAGAGTAAAAATAGGTACAGACGCCAGCAGGTCAACCTACCCAATCTGTCAAATTTCTTTGATAGATTTTCAACTTTAGCACAAAGGAATAAGGTTCATATTCAATTGGGAAAATCTGACAAAATCAAAATCAAAATCAAAAGTCATTTATTCAAACTAGGCTGAGAATCAGCACTTTTCGAACGTCAATTACAAAAGACAGTCCCCCCAAAACGCCCGCCCTTCACCACTTCCTAGTGCTTTCGCTGGGGAGAAGAAGTGGCGCAACAAACTCCCCAGCAGCACAGCTGTCTGTTCAGTTAGAAAATATTTAATTGTATACAATACTAGATATGCAAAGTTATTGACGTTACAGAACACATTAAATTAAATTATTTGCCATATGTTAGCTTGCCACGCCAATATACCCACAAATACAATAAAAACAATACACACAGACAGATTGGGGTAGCTTGATGTGCTGGCCTCTGTACAAAGGTATCATACCTTACAACACTTCTCCAACGTAGTTTATAACTACGTTGGTAGTTATACTGCCAGGAGCCAAAATGTAAAGAGAGTCAGGACTGGTGACGCGGGAGCAAGCGACGTACAGTTGCCCTTGTGAGAAGCAACTCGTCCTGAGGTCGACACCCGCTGCCCTCAGTATCTGCCCCTGCGACTTATTGATGGTCATCGCGAAGCAAACACTCACGGGGAACTGTACGCGCTTGAACTGGAACGGGAAGTTATGAGGTATGAGGGGAATGCGTGGTATAAATACTGCCTCACCGACGCCACAACCTGTAAGAATTTCCGCCTCAATGGTGTGTCTGTTGAGCGAGATGACTTTAAGGCGGGTTACACAACTTCGAAGGAGATAGGTTCCGAAGAAGCATAATCGGAACACCGACCTTCAGCTTGATGGTATGCGCTGGAAGTCCACTTGCTGACAGGGAGCTCAGAAATTCCACGGGATAATGTGTGGCGTCATCTTGCTCGACAACAGTGTTTATCGAGGTGTAGACCACTTCATTCCCCTCAATTTCCGAGAGAATGCATTCGATAATTGCTGCAGCCTGATCATTTTTGGGCGTCAAAATGGCCCGCTCACACACCCAAGAATTCTGCTGGTGCGGTATACGACTGATGTCCCCGTAAACATAGCGAATGAGTTCTTCTAAGCTGGATACCACTCTACCGAGAGACTCTGGAAGCACCACCTGTCCACCTCTCTCTTCTGGTAGAGCGCCTTCGCCAAGACTTAGAACGACATCGGAGAATTCTTGAGCACGTGCATTGCCGCCGAGCCGAGCTCTCATATTAATGGTCAAGCGCAGCGTACGAACTCGTGACCACAACGAAGATCGTTTCAACGAAGCATTCACCTCGTCAGCCCTCGAGCCCCGCGTCACCACGGGAAGCGTTTGCCGAAAATCACCACTGAACAGGACTGTGACACCACCCATCAAATGTTCGTTCCTGCGGATGTCCTGCAGGATTCTGTCCACGGCCTCAACTGCCTTCCTATTGGCCATCGTACACTCATCCCATACGATCAGAGAGCAATCCTTGAGCACGTGTCCCTTATCGCTGTTACGTGACACACCACAAACAGGCGTTTCGGCGCTCTCTAAATCGATGGGAATTTTAAACATGGCAGGTGCTGTCTTGCCACTCGGAAGCAGTGTGTTAGCAATTCCCGACGACGCTACAGCAATAGCAATTTCGCCTTGCCTCCTGACCTCTGCAAGTATGCCAGTGGTAACAAATGTTTTTCCTGTTCCACCAGGAGCATCCAAGAAAAACATTTTACCCTGGTTTTGCCCAACGCTTTCAAGGACGGTGTCATAAAGTTTTTGCTCTGAAGAGAACAAAGCGGCATGGTCATTTCGTATGGTGGTCATTTCACCCGGATCGTAATTTGTCTCAGCGTTATACTCCCGATTTCCACGGTCTTGATACGGTGATGATTGGGGAGCTAGTAACCCATATTCGATCAGTGGATTGCCGCCGATAGAAATGACCACATCTTGAAGTGAACTGAGACAGGTGTTCAGCACGCGTTCATCAGTTACTTCGACTTCGTCTCCAGTAGCACGCCTCAAAGCTCGTAGAAAATCTTCAGACAGATGATGGCGATACTTCTCCTACAAAGCTACCGGGTTCGCGACTCCACAAAACACCAAGATGACAGCAAACAGATGACGCATGCGGCTGGGACTGTCACTGACGCTAGCCTCCGCGAGGGTGTCATGAAATGAAATGATCATCATCAATGAACATAACTTTTTTATAATACTTAACACCGCATTTTTTTAAATTGTCTTCCTCAACTCTGCTCAAGATTTTGAGGGTTTTGTTGGAACTTGAATTTGTCAAAACGACCTATACGATACAACTTTTATGAAGAAAATGCACATCACCATCTATGAATTTTATGAATAACTAACTACTTACCTCGCCAACATGATCAAATTTAAATTATTAATTTCCAAAAAATGTTAACATGTAACTTGATGTGATTTTTATGAAATCTCATAGATGACGCTGTTTTAAAATTATCTTTATACTATTAACATTCATTATTAAACTATATTTCTCTGCCCAAGTTACTTAAATGGCGTAGTTTTTATAGTGTAAAGCTAGATAATAGCATGGCTTACTCAAAAACAACATTTAAACATGCGTCGTTAGATTACACGCTGTCATTGAATGCGTAAGAAAAATAAAGATTCACAGCTCCCCCCCCGTAGGCGATAGCGTGATAATATGTAGCCTATATGTTGACCCGACCTCTTAGTAATATTCATGCAAAATTTGAAGTAAATCCATGCAGTACTTTTTGAGTTATCCCGGACAGACAAACAGACAAAAATTCTAAAAACTATATTTTTGGCTTCTATATCGATTGTAGATCACGCCCCACTGTACATTGAATATTTTTTAAAAAGAATACTTCTTTTTAAAAAATATTCAATGTACAGTTTTGACTTTCCTACGATTTTATTTTATGTATAGATATTAATTTATTTATCAAAAGTTATCAGAGTTTTATAAAAGACAAATTAAAAATGATTTTAAAAATGACTTTTGTAAGTAGGTTTGCACAAACACTTTCATATATTTATATATTATAGTAAATAGTATGTGTAGTATTATAGGTTCCTAACCTATTTATGTAAAATACATAAATACGTTTTTTATTTATAATTCAATCATTTTAATAGATTTTTTTTATCATTGTTCGGTTTAACAAAAGCACCTGCCATCTAATCTCTTCACCACCCTTGGTTGACTGGTAAATAATGCCTAAGGCATTAAGTCCGCCTTTGTACCTTTTGTGTGCGAAAAGATTAAATAAATAAATAAAGATTCGAGAATGACAGTCGGGCCCAGCGGTTTTTTAACGTGCTTTCCGAGACACGAAGGTCTCGGAATATAAAGATGATTATCCATCCACGGAACGACCGCGGCAAGTCTAGTTTAGTGCTGTTATTACTTAGCCACGAGTCCTTCGTTCTATTGACAATACCTCTAAACAATCCTAATCTATCTGAAATATGTACCACCATCACTTTCGGTAACCGTTCAAGTCAATTACCTAAATGGTAGGTCGATTAAAACGATTGCTTTCAATCCATTCTCTTGTTCTGACGTTTTGTTAATTAATTACAGGATTAGAATAGGTCACACTCCTTTGGCTCATGTTTCAATTTGAAATAGCCTTTTTAAGCAATGTTGAAACTAGTTTTTCAGCATATCAGCCTATATTGTTTCCATTGCTGAGACACAGCGCTACTTTCTGTGAGAGTCCAGTGCTGGTAGATGTCATATGACTTAGAATTTTTGATTCTAAGACATGGAAGGTTTCCTCACGATGTTTTTTTTCACCGTTTTGAGAGCAGTGATGTTGAAATAAACTACATAAAGTAATATGCCTGCCTGGGTTCGAACCCACGATCTACGACACGTAAATCGGAGCCATTACCACTAGATCACCACTGCTCACTGGTCCACCATTACTCTTTAGCATAGACTTCCCCTAAGGCTTTTCCATGGCTCACGGCCGTGAGTTTTTCTCCTCCGTGAAACGTGAAACTGTGGGAGGTCCCTCCCACAGTAGTTTTCAAGTCGTTTTCTCATCTTTGAAATGTCCTCTTTCCTTCTCTGGGATATCTTTGTTTTACCATCCCATCTAGCTCATTTCCATCTGGCTCATTCTATCTGGCCCATTTTTCGTTGTTACGCCTGATAAGCATGTATTGCAGTGAGGTATCCTTTGGCATATGCGTGCTTGTAAATAGAAGTCGGCATGTCACGTACGACCACGGTTTGAATATGATCATACACGAGCTTCGATCATTATAGAAAAAAGACAGTGACAAAATCTTCCACTGCAATTTAATCCGTCGTAAAAAAACATACAGCATTAATTGACAGTCGAACAGTACTAGCTTGTAACCAATACCGTTTCGACTTAACAGTTAGTTGGATTGTTAGATTACCCAGTTCACTTGGCTTCACGGTCCGGTAGACGCTATCCGCCACAATAAGGTTCAACTAGGAAATTCGAAGTAACCCTTACATGAAAAGTAACAGTGATTTATTTTTTTTATCTTTTTTGGGATTGCTTCAAATGTGACTCTTTTTTAATGGTATCTTCGTAAAGATCAGAAGGTAGTTCATTAATTAAAATAAAATAAAAAACATACGGGACGAATTGAAAACCTCTTCCTATTTTGAAGTCGGTTAATAATAGCGTCAACAAAAGTGGTTTCGATATCTTATAAGAATAAACAATTTCATTTCGTTTCCGTCTTATTAGTTCGGGGTCCGAACTATGTAATAATGAATGACAACACGATTTGACAGTTGTCCCGGTATGTATTTGCCCGTCCGAAAAATTTAACTTGTCACTTGTGTGGATGGATTAACTATTTTTGGACGGGCCCATATCTTCGTTGACTGACTTAGAGATACGAAGCCCCCCCTTCGAGGAGGCTTCAGGCGATCCGGAATAAATCGATCAGACCGGAATAACTCGAGAAAAGAAGAAGTATGGAGTAGGTCGTGAGTACATAGTTTGTATTGGCAAGAATCCATTCAGGAAGGACTAGCAGGAGTACTAATATTGCGCAACCAACCCACATTGTTTGAAAATCACTTGCGTACTTCAAAAACTGTACTCGTAGCAGCTACGAGTGGCGTAGCCGTGAAATTGTAGCTGTCGGGACCTATCCTTCGGCGTGTATCTGACGTCATTGCTACGCTTGCTACGTAGTTCATGGCAAATCGGCGAAGTACGGTCACCGAAGGAGATAAGTAAGGTCGTCGGTATAGTTGATGTTTATTTATAAACCGATGGATTTTTTCGAATAAAATTTAACTTAATTAACAGAAAACAAACAGTTAATTTATAAATTACATTTCATTCGAAAATATCCATAGGTTCCTTACTAAACTTCAACTATATTGACCACCCTGGTTACTTATCTCCTTTGGTGACTGTACATATTATGCGTAGGTTTGTTTTTTAAATGTTGTAAGAAGTTAGATGCTTTATTAAGTAAAAAAGAAACCTCTATTTCCTTATATTCTTTTTTTTATTTTCTCAAATTGTTTGAAAAGCTCTAACATACTTTAAAATTGTTATCGTAGTAGGTACGAGTGGCGTAGCCGTGACATTGCAGCTGTCGGGCTGTTCGTAGCGTAGTTGTATTAAACCTCCCAACTGGTGTGCGTGGGTTATTTTGTTACGATTTTTATACTTCTTTATTGAATGAAAGGATTATTATTCGATTGAATTTAAAATTATTTTAGGGTATTAACATATTCTTCGGAAAAATATTAGCTTAAATTTAAAAGTTAATTTTAAGATTTTGTTGTAGTTTTGTCTGAAAAAAAAATCCAGCATTCATTTGACCCAAATCTTTCTTAAGGTGTGATCAATCTTAGATCATTTTTAAAATTATGGAAAAAAACCTACTTATCTCTCTCCTTAAACGTAATTTTTAGGTTCTTTGCACTTTTTTTTGTTATTATTGTATATACAGGGTGGAATCGAAGTCATGGGCATTATTTTAACCTAAGGCACTACTCACGATACTGATTGCATTAGGGCTATTAATACGCAAATCAAAAATATTATTAATGCAAGTAAGGAAAACCTTAAAAATGTAGTAAATCAAATTGCACAAGGCTTATTATTGCAAATAAACACTTAAAGTAATTAAAACAAAATACTTCGTTAACTCCAATAATTGTTGAAATATCAAAATCTTAAAGCGCAGTACAGCGCAAAGCGAAATGTAAACAAACATCACCTGCGCGCGCGCGGGTTTTTCCTTACAAGTAATAATAACAATGGGCTACAAGACATTCCGTCCGGCGGGATTCCCTGAACTCTCTCCGTCCCACTCCCTCACTCGCAAAAATACGAATATCACCCCCGCGCGGGGTATGCTTCCCGCCGCAACACGAAGTCACGAACCCGGAACCAGTGTCATAACGACTGCGCAGGTGCATTGACGCGTAATTGATTTATTGATCCCGTGACGTAATCGCCGTACTCGCCGCTCGCGTCATACGGTGCTTGGATTGCAGTGTATTAAGTGTTAGTGTAGTAGTTGTGTGTTGTGTGTGTGTTTGTGTACACGATGCCTCGACCGCGTAATGTGCAGGCTAGGTACACCAACCAACAATACCCACAAATGGTCGTAATTTACGATCGCACAAGAAATTTAGTATGAACTCGTGAAATGTTCCATCGGCGCTACCCGAACGACCCTATTCCTTCACGGGGTCTCATTCCACCAGAACCACTCAGAACCTGTTGGATTTTTCGTCTATTCACGTGCCAGCACATGCACAAGCTCGTGGAAGAGCACCCGTTTACCCTCTGTCACTTTACCGACAAATAAGGTTTTTTCAAAACAATCCACAAGCTAGGTACGTAAATGTTTTTTTTTTAATGTATGTTAGTTGACGTAGTTTTGACCGTCCTAAGCCGGCAAAGTACGAAGGGAAAATTGGAATTTATTATGAATCAATTCATTGGCAACTTACGAATGTCACGTGAGTCGGGCGGGGTCAAAGAATTCACGCCCAAGGACGCGCGTACGGCGTAGTGTACCTACGCATTTGCTATCGAGAAGCGCAACTAATTTGATACTTTGTATGACTTACTACATTTTAAGGTTTTCCATACTTGCATTAATAATATTTTTGATTTGCGTAATAGTAGCCCTAATGCAATTAGTATCATAAGTAGTACCTTAGGTTAAAATAATGCCCATGATTTCAAATGCACCCTGTATGTATTTATTTATATAGATAAGTATCTTTTATGTATTTATAATATACATATATAAATGATACACTACAGACTACCTGCAGTATTATCTTTCCTTTCCTCTTTAATCCCTCAAAAGGTTGTCTTGAAAAGATCACTTTTAGCGATAAAACCGCCCATTGTTCATCCCATCACGCCTTGTAAAATGTGTACATTTATATGTTCTGTAATACTTTCTATTATGTAATACTTTCTATTTTGTGGTGCACATAATAAAAAGTACTTTATTCTATTCTATTTTTACTGTAACCGTTTGTCATTGTTGTCGTTGTTTGTCATTGGGTCGGCTTCCAGTCTAACCGGATGCAGCTGAACACCAGTATTTTACATGGAGCGACTGCCTATCTGACCTCCACAATCCAGTTATTGAGTAATACTATACCCCATAGTAAGACTGGTTGTCAGACTTTCGGGCTTCTAACGACCCGTAACGACTGTCAAAGATCCACGAATGAAAACCGGAACTAACAGCTTAACGTGCTTTCTGAGGCACGGAGGGGTCTTGGTATGTGAAGATAGTCACCCATCCACGGACCAATCGCGGCAAGCGTAGCTTAACCTGATCGATCGACCCGTGCGACTGTTATTTCTTAGCCACAGGGGGTTACGTAATTATCTCCCAGGACTGACGCGTCTATACCTACATTCTATCGTCCTACGGTGTTACCCATAGCCGACCTTTGCGGCTTTGTGTTGTTCCAGCCATAAAGCCGAAGGCTAGATTGCAAATTCGTTATCGTAATAACCTTAGGGTTTAACTGAGCTTTTAGTTGTGCTAAACTGCTTGGTCGGTGTTTGAAGTCTAGGCATACTAAGTGCCCAACTTCATAGCCACTAAATTGGACTGGTTGATAGGTCAGGTGAAATTAAATTTTGGTACAGTCTGTTTGTTGGCCGAGATTGAAATAAACATACTAAATAGTGGACTAAGTGGTGTTTGTCTATGTAAAAATAATATTTTTAAAAATTGTATTAAAAACTTTTTTAAATTGTTTCGCTATTTCAATGTTACCTTCTCATGTTTTTGGGTAAACCCTAACCTTAAAAGGAAAAATGAAACCTGTAAGTATATTATAAAATCACTTTCTTGTACAGACGCCAGCACTTCAAGCTACTACAATCTGTCAAATTTGCAACTTTATCGCTAAAGCATAAGGGTCAAAGTTGAGATTTGACAGTTTCGGGTAGCTTGATGTGCTGGCGTCTGTACTATATTACATTATACTAGCTGACTCCGCAAACGTCGTTTTGCAAAAAATAAAATAGATAGTAGCCGATTCTCAGACCTACCCGATATGCACACAAAATTTCATACAAATCGGTCCAGCCGTTTCGGAGGAGTATGGTAACTAACACTGTGACACGAGAATTTTATATATTAAAAAATAATGCTAAAAGCCTACAGTTGCCTTATGGGACATTTGACAGTTCTTTTTTGTCAGAAATCTTCAACTTATAAGAAATTCAAATTCCTACGTTAAACGTAGGTACGTGATAACGGCCCCGAATTACGAGTCGTAGGTCGTGGGTTCAAACCCAGGCAGACGCTTTAATTTGTGTAAATAATTCATCGCCACTGTTCTCAAAACAGTGAAGGAAAACATCTTGCTGAAACCGTGCATGCGGCAGCTATAAAGTTGAAAATCTATTAAAGAAATTTGACAGATTGTAGTAGCCTGATGTGCTGGCGTCTTTACATCATTTTTTGTAATACTTATAACGCTTTAAATATTAATTACTTAGGAATCTTTCATCTTTCCACACTTAGGAAGCTTTATTAATTGTTTAATTTTATCTCTCATTTTAATTAGTACATTTAATTTGTTTCATCAATTACAATATTAACGTAATTAATTCTGTCGTTTCCTTTGACAAAAGTATAATTGTATTGACACCCAACGGGCTTACTTTCAACGAATTGTAAATGTAATTATTTTCTGTGTCATATTCCAATATGTACGTACATTATTGTTTATCGATATAATTTACCTATTTTGATAATGGATTGTAAGTAGATAATGAATTGAAGGACTGTGTATTCATCATGATTGAAATTGCTCACAATAATTATTTTTGGGGTTTATTAAAAACGTTGTTATAGATAGTGCAATCCAAAGACGCACCCCACTCTTTTTCCCAATGCTTATAGCACGAGTGTGCAACATTCCGCTAGTGTTTTAGTTTTGTTGATAAACACAAATTATTATTAGTGACTAATTAGTGTGTATCGAAAACATTAGTGGAATTAACTAGCGATAACCATTAACGATTCGGAAGAAGAGTGGGGCGCGTCTTCGTGGATTGCACTATCTGTAAAGCAATATCAGCAGTATTATGAATAACGTCTGTTTAACACTACAATTTTTAACGTAAAGTAGCGTTTTTAATTAATAAACTAGTGTATATTTTTATTTTTTGCAATTGTCGCTTTTAGCACATTTTTTTACCAAACTTCACTGTATTTGTATATGTTAATGGAAAAATAATTTTAAATCCTACATAATAAAGTTCAAGTTACGCTACAACTTCAAAAAAAATAAACTCCTTTTACAATACCTAGTGCTCGTCATTCTGAAATCAATTTAATTACCATTAAAATAAAGTTGATATTTATTTAACTTGAAATAATATTAATTTGAAACAGCAAGTTTGAAGAGACTTTACATACATACATAAACTCACTTCTTCCCATAGGGGTAGGCAGAAAATATAGATCGCCGCCTGCTACAATCCTTACATAGGTACTCCTTTTGCCTCGTTTACGTTCATACGTCTTGTCATACACGCACGCTGGTTGCAAGTACTATGCACCAGAAGGCTAATTCTTGTAATTTAAAATGTTCAAAATATAGTCGCAGTCTCATCTCGGCGACAAACAAATGTCGAAAACTTATCAAATTGTAGGGAAATTAGAAGTAGTTTTTGACAGATTGAGACTGAGATCAGACTGTGGACGTTCTTAAAATTACGAGAATTGCCCCTCTGACCTTTCCAAAGAACATCACCAATAAGGTCACTTTATGTCCTCCTAGGGCGTCTTTTCACCATGCTATCACAAATAATTTTCAAAAATGTAAAATCAATGTATGTATCAAATGGATATAAATGATAATTTCTTTTTTTAGAGGGGCAATTCTCGTAATTTTAAAAACATTCACAGTCTTACCTCAGTCTCCATCTGTCAAAAATGCCTCTAATTTCCCTATATCTTGACAAGTTTTTGACATTTGTTTGTCGCTGAGATGAGATTGAGACTAGATTTTGAAGATTTTAAATTGGGCTTCTGTTCTCGTTCTGAAGTTCCATCATAAAAATCCTCACACGTAGGTAGTATAAGATAGTCAGAAGTGTACCAATTAAACAATTAACACTCAATATAAAATCAAATATTTATTCGTCCTTAATAGACTGTTAACAACTGCTTTCACGAACTGATTTCATGAATACTTTCCCTTAATTTTCTTAACTTCTAAAGCTCCTCACTTTTACACAGTCGGTATCACTATACGATTACCAATCCGAGCTCGCTTCAATAAGGCCGACCGCCAGTAAAGTAAGTTTCGAATGGAAGTCAAAACACACACAATTATTCTACAAATAACTCTTATTAAATAATTTTTATAACACAATTTATTTAGATTTTGCTAATTAAATTATTTTAAATATTTTCAGACGAAATAAATAGCAAAAGCTTACAGTGGGTCAACTAATGTGTTGGTTGTCTTTGGTGCCTGGCCCAAAAATCAAGCAATGGACAAGACTGACAACATTTTTAAGCTTAGATACGAGGCTTTTGACAACATTGTATGTGTATAATTTATGTCTTTTCGTTTTAAATGATTTTTTTTCACTTGTAATGTGCGTTTTGTTTGTGCAGGATAATCTATTTTTCTTTCTTTCTTTTCTTTCTTTTTAGGTACCAAACAACATTTTAAAAAATCACAAAACAAAATACAGACTCAATAGGCTATAAGAACGACTGACAAAATCAATTTGTACCCATGGTCTTGCTTTTATAAGGGAGATAACACACTGGAGTATTCACTTGTAACAGAACATTGAACATTATATTGTACAATTTGTTGAACATCGCAAGACGCTCGAGATGTTTGCTGGTTATAGAGCGAATTCTTGTAACATTTGAGAAAATGGTTACAACTAAAATATCAGATTGCTGAATATTATGAAGAATATAAAGATGGTTCAGAAATACAAAAGAAAGTCACCAATAGTTCTCTATCGGTCGTCATAAGACATTTAAACTTCACATTTTTGTCTTTGATTTCTCTGCTCTTCTTCTGAAAGAAGTAAATATTCACATGACATAAGCAGTTATAAACGACGAAAAAAATTAGGACTTTCAAAAGTCGACACGTACCTATATTTATCAGTCAGCCTATCGCACTTCACTGCTGGATTAAGGCCTCTTCCAGACTACGCCATAACACCCTGTCATCCAGGATGTCCCAGGTACCTTCTTAAGATCGTCGATCCTTCTAGCTTGGGGGGCGGATCCCTCACTACGCTTGCCGCTACACGGTCTCCACTCCAGGACTGTCTGTTCCACTGACCATCAGTCCTTCAACAAACACTGCCACTTCAGCTTGCTTACTCAGCAAGCTATGTCGGTAACTCCGGTTCTTTTCCGGATAATTTCATTCCTGATTTTATCCTTCAAAGAGACTCCAAGAATAGCCCGCTCCGACTCAGACTATCAATCAATTCAAAATATATTATTTCACATAAACCTACATGGGGACTTATGAAACGTTAGACGCTAGGTGCACGGTTCCTATGAAAAAAAGCCGGCAAGAAACTACACCGTTACTCTTTCAAAAATAATTTACTCTTTCAAAAAAAACTTGTACAATGTTTTCAAGTTAGTGTTGATAGGTATGGAAGCCTAGGACTGTGGAGCCTGTAAACAAGTACAAAATAGAAAATATTCTACAAATCTACAGTCAAGGCCTACAACGTTCTCACATTCACAAAATATAAATGAATTTACATATACAAAAGATAAATAAAATTAATTAAACCATATGACATGATTGCCATTATAACTGTTACAAAACTGAATTAATATCCTGTGAACAAAATTCACGAATAAAGAGTTGAAATTAGAATTGTAGCATAAGTCAAATAATGAAAAGATTATGTCAAAGAAGTAATGTAAGTATGTAAAAAAATTAATTATTAAAAAAAAAACATTGTAATTTGGGAGCAGATTATTTACAAAGCTATGCCGTTAATGAGGTATCAGAGAAGCCACATATGCAGAAAGCATTATTGCCAAACTTCCTTGTCTTCAATATGCTTTTTTGACAAGGACACGTTTCATGTGGGTTTCGAACTTTCCATCGTTAAGTTCTGTAATCGACTTTGGAAAATTATTATAAAAGCGGATATTGCTTAGAAGATGACTTCCTTGTTTTAGTTAATCTAAATATGGGTATCGCAATTTCATGTTTACCTATAATAATGTAAACAAACAAAAAAGTGCCCAGTAAAATGATGGCATCTTCATAGAACTTTGTTGATTGTTTATTTGGCGCCGAATCAAAATGACTGTTTTAAAGTAATTTAGGAGCTTACCTACACTAAAAGTTGAGAGGGGCCCGTGGCTAAATATAATAACAGCCGCACAGGTCGATCGATCAGGTTAAGCTAGGCTTGCCACGGTTGGTCTGTGGATGGGTGACCATCTTTACATACCGAGACCCCTCCGTGCCTCGAAAAGCACGTTAAGCTCTTGGTCCCGGCTGTCATTTGTGGATCTTTGACAGTTATTACGGTAAGTCAGAAGCCCGAAAGTCTTACAACCAGTCTTACCAAAAAAAATACTGGTATTCAGCTGCATCAGGTTAGACTAGAAGCCGACTCCAACATAGTTGGGAAACAGCTAGGCAGATGACCATGAGCTATACTAAAAGGTTTATTTTTTAAATTTTTGCTTTTCGGTTTCTTCTTTCGCTGGTTTAATTTTGTCTAGTACAGCATCAAGCATTCCTTGTAAATACATTTGCGTGAATTTCACTACAAAGAAGCGCTCCAGTTTGCACTCACCTTAACATAGAATCAGAGATTCATACTCCGCTAGTCGAGACATAAAATACGCTTTGAAAACAATAAGAGGATTTGGTACAAAGGCAAATTGAGATCCCTGTTCGTATAGGATTTGTGAGTATTGTCGCTGTCATTTGGCCCTGTTTGCAAAAAAAAAAGAATGTGTAAAAGGTTTATTGTTCCTGATTGCGGGGCTCAGATTTTAGGGACGAAGAAATTGCGCGCTTTGTAATCTTACTGAAGTTTACAATATATGTATTGTGTTTGGTTGTTTTAATACGATTTTGTTAAAGGTTGATCGTAAGTGGGACTGCTGAACATGGGGCTCTGAGTTCGGTCCCCAGCGGGGTAATTGCGTCACACAATAACAGTAACAGTTTGACAGTTCAACCACATTCATTGCGTTATGTACGTTGTTGAGCAGATAAATTTTTCGAACATATGAAGCAATGGAATTGCAATATCCTTCAAAATAATTCAGATGGTGATTGATATTGTTTTACGAAATTAGGGTGCAGGTCGGGAAAAATGTTGTTTAGATATTCTATTACTTCTTACATCCCAATATAGCAGGCAAATGTGTGAATTTCGGCCTGGTAGGAGGCATCTGGCTCGCCTCCTAATGCATAGGCCAGGGGTCACCAATTATTTTCGCTCGGGGTCCGTTTTAAGAAATGAAATGACCATTGCGATCCGCACAAAATTTTATAGAAAAAAAATATTTAGTACACAAATGTAATCACGGAAATAACAATGGTATTTTTTTACATATCAATGAGAAAAATGTAATTTTTTGTTGCGGACTATCTGTTTTGAATTTGGAGTCAAATTGGTGCAAGATATTGATATTAAATCCTGGAGATGTTCATCAGTAGGTAAGTCGAGTGTTTCTAGCTCATTTGATGAAGTCATCCAATTTCTTTGATCAAATGCACATTGGACCAAGTTATTCCGTCAAGTTAGGCCGTTTTCGAATTGACGTCAAGAAAGATTATGCGGTGGGTACATTTTTATTAAATTACTGTATTAATTATAAAAATTAAGTATTCTGTAGTGCAAGTTGCTGTGTTCTCTCGGTCCGCACAAAATGGGTCGGCGGTCCGGATGCGGACCGCGGTCCGCCATTTGGTGACCCCTGGCATAGGCGTTAAAAGTAACTGGCAGAAAGTTACAATAATGTACAGACGCCAGCACATCAAGCTACTACAATCTGTCAAATCTCTTTAATAGATTTTCAACTTTATCACTAAAGTATAAGGTTCAAAGTTGATTGGGAAAATTTGACAGTTTCGGGTAGCTTGATGTGCTGGTGTCTGTAGGTACAACATAACATATCAGCCTATAGCATTCCAACTGTTACGACAGAAGCGTCCAGTCTTTTGAGAGGGAGTGGGCCGTAATACACCACGCGAGCCCAGTGCGGGTTGGTAGATGTCACATGTCGCCTCGATCCTGAGTCGTATCGAGTTCAAACTTCAAACAAATTATTTTTAGTCGCAAGTAGCAACTAACATATTTCAAAGTTTTTACAGTAAAAATGAATTAATTATTTATGAGGATTAACGTGGGAGCGCAGTGGTGGCCCAGTCATATCCGCCTCGACTTACGATTTGTAGGTCGTGAGTTCTAACCAAGGTAGACACTTTTCTTTGTGTATTTAATTTCACCACTACTCTCAAAACGGTGAAGGAAAACATCGTGAGGAAACCGGCATGTCCTAGAACTAACTTCGAAGACATGTGACATCTACCAACCTGCACTGTCCCACACCCTCACAGAGACGAAGCCTGTGTCCCAGCAGTGGGGAAATTATAGGCTGATTATTCTTAAGCTTATATTATTATGAAGGTCAACGGACAGCGCAGCACTATTAATACATCTATAGAGGGTATAAGGAACAGGGTGTAAAGTTCACTCATACTCTATAGAAAAGGGAGGATCCTCCGACCAGACGGATGCTGTGTCTGGCAGTTGCCTGCCCAATGATTCATGTCGGGCCGTTGTATCTAGTTGCGCGGTAAACTCTGCTTGCGAGATGCAGGATTTCGTGACGTCAGTATGACGCGCTACACATATAATCATTGGATTGGCCGTCTAATAACTAATGCATGGGCTAAACCCTTTGCGTATTAGCGTTATTATTTAATACACAGACCCAACTGAAACCTGATCCGTGAGGGCGGGGTTCTCAACGGCGACAGCATGTCAATGTCTAGAATATTATAGCTCATGTTTAAAATAGAATTTTTTTACACGTAGTTTCAAAGCATCAATAATTATGCATTGGATAATTCTTACTGTCGCAACTACATATATACCTAAATTACAAGCGACTTCGTACGCGTGAAATTTCTAGTTCCGCACTCAGCCCGTCGCATTGCATCGCCTACTTCGTTTTCGTTTAGTGTTCTTTCTTATTCTCTTTCTTTTTGGTTGGTCCCTAAGGGTCCTAGCGTGTTTTAAATAGTATATAGCCGTCCTTAAGTATTGGGCTACCAAATGCAAAGAAAAAAGAAAATCCCACTGACAGTTCCAGAGATTAGTGCGTTCAAACAAATAAACTATTCATCTTTATTATTAGTATAGATTAGTATACATTCTGAAAATAAATGATCAATAATAAAAGGCGTAGATACATGATGCGCTTATTCCTTCATCAATCATGAATGACTGATGGTCTGATACTGTCAGCTATGTTATGTGGGGGCGTCAAAATACAATGTTAAGTATATTTATTCTGTTTTTTCCAAGGAACCGTGTTTACTTCTACGCGCCTATTATATCCCTGTGGTCTTTTCGAAAACGAGAACCTAAATAAAATATTAAAATCGTTTGAAAGCTAATTCTAAATTCGCTTGAATGGTCGGATGCCACCAGAGTTATTTATTCTTCTGCCAGCCTGCACAATTTAAAGGTCGAATTTTGCAGACAAACTTTATATTAGATCCTTGTACTGTATAATACTACAAGGTTCTTTTAGAATGTGGCCAAAATCGGAACTAACGTCGCCATCTTGTTTTTTCAATACAATTTATAAGACAATTTCACAAATGTTTTTAAGCAACGCCCCCTTGTCAATGTTATTCACGCATCAAAGATTCTTGTAACAGTTTACATAGGTGCAGTCCGTTCACAGTTATTTTACCTCTGAGTTTGCATCGCCGTCAAAATCAAATTGATCTTTATTGCCGTTGCAATAAGGTTGCTGTCACTGACAAGGCTATCAAAATCACAGTGATCTTTATTCTCGTTACAATAAGGTGGCTGTTGGTTTGCTGCTGTCAGAGGTAAAATAACTGTATCAAGACTGTAGGTAGATGCAAACTTCAATCATTACTTCAGTCGGTATCGGTCAATCACAGCAGTGGATATTGCAAAACTGAAAAAAAACCTATCGCTTAAGAGGAAATGCGGGTGGTATTTTCTCCATAGAAACTCTCTCGCCTGTTTTCTTTCTTGTTAATGACCATAGCAATGATTCTTTACAGAGTAGATAATAAATATTAACTACTTGTTGTTTTCTTTTTTGATGATAGGTACATTATTTTTATAAGCACTAGAACCTTTAAAAAATGTCGATTTAAACCGCTGTCAACTGAGGCCTAGTGTACAAATTTGACATCTATTAATGAAAAAGAAAAACATAGGGACACAGTATTAAGTATTATTATTATTACTTCTTATTAAGTTTATGAAATATATTTTAAGCTGGTCCAATATTGAAGGAGGAATAGGCGAGAGCCAAACCTCAAATTTTGACTTTTTACTTAGGTTTTTAAAAGACTCTCCGACCGCATTACCTTGACCTCCTCGATGGGGCGTGACCAGTGAGCCTCT
This sequence comes from Globia sparganii, assembly GCA_949316385.1. Lineage (NCBI taxonomy): Eukaryota > Metazoa > Arthropoda > Insecta > Lepidoptera > Noctuidae > Globia > Globia sparganii. The sequence continues at coordinate 7,667,525 of OX438675.1, read as the reverse complement.
CAACGAGACATTGTATTCATTTCTACCCAATTAATAGGAGAAAGTGAAAACAGTTCCATACGCAATCGTTTATTGCATTCCACAAGGTGTACTTACATAGTAACTTAAAATTAGTAACTTAAAAGTATATATAAATAAATAATAATAAATAAATTTAATGAGATCATTATGGACCCTATCCACAGCAAAAATAATAAGAGAGAGGAAGCTTTAAAAACTGTATCTAATAAACACTCTAACATTATGAAAAAATACTCCTATAATAATGTATTTTACCAGGCTCTCCAAAGCCATAACATTACCACAAACTACAGAATATCGATTACTTTCGCCACGATCGCATACCTGTAATCATAAAACCAAAACCTTACAACAATACTGTAATCCGTGAAACTAGGTGACCAAAGCCCCTGTTATAAATAGCAGAATTATGTATATACAACGTGATTAATAACCGGCCTATCGGCGGCCGGCAACGTTTCCGCTTTAGTACGGTCACTTCAGTTTATACGGAGAGATAAACTGTAACTCGGATACATTGCACTTTCATTGTAACTTACGGTATCATATTTATATTATTTAACGGCAATATAAACGGTTCAGTAATGCCTTTCAACTGGAATGAAATAATATCAAACTATCCAACAAGAGATTTTTCGGGTTCCATGAATTGATAATTATAAATAATTTAGCCTTAGGCACTTTGTACACACACGATTTTCTTGCCTTGAAAAACTACGATTTATTCGCCGTGTATAGGCACGGTCGTCAATGTCGTATGGATTAGTATTGAGGTTTGTTGATGGACACGTTTTTTCCACGGCCCGGTTTAACGCTATGTGTAGGCATACGACACTGACAAACGAGCCTACACACGGCGGTTTAGGAACCATCAAATAAATCCTAACATTAAAATTAAAAAATTGATTTTTCTAACCTATTAAATAGCATAAAAGTGTAAACAAGAAAGTACACACTTTAAATATTGCGGCAACAGCGCGGTGTTATTGACCCAACAAACATATGGCCGAAACCTGAAAAAATGATATTGGTCTGTGCCGGGCACCACTTTTTTCCAGGTTTGTAAAAAAAATAATATTTGTAGTAAGTAATAACTTTCACATGCATGACTCTTATGTCTCAAGCATAAAGTATACTCGTAATATGCATTAGTTCGTATCGGGAAATAAAATTTAAGAACGAATTTGGCGAATGTATTGGACTAACGAGCTGTCAACATGTTGTGTTTAACTGCAGATATCTTTAACCTGTCGGTGTTAGCTTGTTAACAGATACATTATGTAGAAAATTTTAATTTCCAGTTTTTTTTTTAATGTCCAGTGACTAAACTATTGGATATATTTGATTGAATTTTGTATGCAGACTGGGGACGTCATTAAGACTAAGAACTTTAATTTATTGTTGTATTGTCATTTTCGCTTTGTATACAACATCCCTAAATCAATCTTCAGGCAGTTGCCCGCCAGACACAATAACCGTCTGGTCGGCCTTTTCTATAGAGGATGAGTGAACTTTACACCCTGTTCCTCATACCTCTATACGCTGATATTATTAGTTTTATTATAATTACCCGGAGACCTTATCAAAATATTAAATATTTGTTAAGTTCGGTCATCTCCGTATTGCAGAAACCAATCATTCTACTACTCTCTGATAATATATATAACCCAAAGTCCCAAGCAATCTTCATCAAAATTTACTTATTTTTCATTCATAACCCTAGCAAAACCCCGCGCAGCACGAACAAAATCATTTCTTTATTCATTGCCCACAAAATTAATGGTCAGATTTAATGTTGCGCGTTATTTTCTATGCCGATATTGATCTCACAAGATGTTTATGGGTCGCCTTATATATAGCCTTATACAGCATGTATCCGAAAGGCGTGGTGGTGGGCTATGGTACAGACCGTCAAATTAAACAACTTTCTCCATCAGACCGACATCGTAATCACCAGCCGTCCACACTTTTGGGTCGAGTAGGAATTTTAAAGTTTTGTATGGGACAGTTGATTTTTTACGATGTTGGTCCCATAGAGAAAGTTACTCAGTGTCATCGTCTGTACCACACCCTTAAGTATGACCACAATTTTCTGCTACATACTGTATAGCCGAATATGTCCAAATTGTGTGCGTGACGGTTTGTGACGTCGTAATAGTTCTGTGGCCGACTTGGGTTACATTAAACTTATACTATTAAGGAATGGGTTGTCAAGAATAGTGTTTTGAATAAAGATTGAGAAAGTTTCTTTAATGGGTGAGACTATTTCCAAACTTTTGACGACTAGGTGCCTATTTATATAACTAATTTTAGCCTCTAATGCCCAACTCCATGTCTTACCGTCAAATAAGGGTTAATATGTATTAATGCATGCAAACAGATTGATAAATCAAAGAGTATGATAGAAGAAATCATGTTGTGCAAACTCCAAATAAATTGGGATAAAAACAAAAGACATTAAAATGTCTAACAAATCACAACATAATTCTCCTAAATCGACGCAGACAAAAGTTAGTTTTCTTGGAATATAACATAAATACATCAATACAACAGGTAGATTGTATTTGATAATACCATTGTACCATGAAAATAAACCATGAAACGATACCCATGATGAAAAATCTGATTTTTTGCAGCCGCCATCTTGGATTGTCATTTTGACCTCATTATCGACTTCAGAACAATCGAAAACCATTAAAACGATACCCATGACGAAAAATATGAAAATGTTTGCAGCCGCCATTTTGGATTTTCATTTTGACCTCACTGTTGGCTTCAGCATCCTCGAAAACCATGACAACTATCTCTTTCTCTCTGACTTTCTCTATTATATGTAATAAAAAGTCTCATGGAGGGGGCTAAGCTTTTTCGTTACTTGACGATTTCTCCAAGTTTATTCCTACCGCATTCGTCCCAAAAACAAGTGAACTAAACTATCGAGACTAGAGCGCCAAAGAGTTAGCATCGCGTTTCAACGAGGCAACACTGCCAGTCTACTTCTTCTTCACCTCCACTACCTTCTTCACCCTAAGTGTCCGCCTAAGTTGTTTTTGTATTTACTTGTATAGTTAGTTAGTCATTTAATTTAGTACCTAGTGTAAATACTTAGTTGTGTTATTTTCTTACTTTTTTTTTTAATTTGCAGGTCAGTGTCAGGTTTTATATTGATTCGCGGTCGTAATAAGTATGTATTTACAGAATTATAATAATTAAAATAATCACTACAATCCTATAAGTTCATCATCTTCATCTCCCTAGCCTTTTCCCAACTATGTTGGGGTCGGCTTCCAGTCTAATCGGATGCAGCTAAACACCAGTATTTTGCATGGAGCGACTGCCTATCTGACCTCCACAACCCAGTTACTGGGTATACGATACCCCTTGGTAAGACTGGTTGTCAGACTTTCAGACTACTGACGACCCTTAACATATACCCTTATTGGATATTTCATGAATGATCAATTAATGGGGGTACCCTAACGTTTGCCCCTAAAATATTGTAATAGTTGTCTAAGTAAACCAATAAATAACAATTTAGTTAACTAATGTATATACCTGAGGATCAGAACTATTACAAGGGCTGGTCTTTTCAAGTCCTTCTCTATTATTCACAAGACAGACCTTATTGCTACCTCTGAACAGAAACCTTATTTTTACGTAATTATGTCCAATCAAATATTGTTAGGCCATTGGAATACTGAAATATTTATGTAGGTACTAACAGAGCCATTTTATCGAGAATAGTTTGGTCTTAGCTTGTAGGTAGCGTAGAAGATCAGAGGAGCTCAGAGTGGGGACTCTGTCCGTCCTGTAAGTGACCTCAAGGAAGACGGCGCATCGTGGTCACGTGCTGCCTTGCAAATTTACACAGTTATGTTTCGGGGAGACCCCTTTACAGTCTACCCAGAGGTTGCCCTAACAGGCGTTGCACAGAGAGGGTTTCAGATCGGTCTTTTGAGAGGTTACGGTGCTCCTTCCATATATGCAGGTGGCTGGTTGGTTGATGGCTGGATGGTTTAATGGATGGTTTTAGTAATGTAAAAATCCCTCAGATCATCATCACATTTCAGTCCATAGTCACCCACTGCTGCAGTTCCGTGCGTCCCTTATCCAGGTGTTTTCCGCGACTTTGACGATATTGTCAACAGAAAAATCCAAAAAATCCCACACTCCCCGGTCTTATCCCCTAAGGCCGGGTGCCTTTTGAAGGTTTCCTGCCAAAACCAAAACCAAAACAAACAAAAAACAAAGGTAGCGTAGCGGAACGGGCGTTAGCCATATTCAAAACAAAGCCACATTATTTTCCCCATGGATATTTATTTATTTATTACAACTATAAGCACAAGTAAAAACCTGTACAAAGGCGGACTTAATGCCTTGGGCATGTTTTACCAGTCTACCTTAGGGTGATACAGAGACAATACATAAATACCATATAATAGTGGTAGTGAAAAAAGAATCCGAAAGTCTGCCAACCAGTCTTACCAAGGGATACTGTGTACTGTACCCAGTAACTGGATTGTGGATGTAAAAAAGGCAGTCGCTCTATGTAATATACTGGTATTTTTCATTCGACTAGAAGCCATATTGATCATAATGATGATAGTGAACAAATTCATGAGTCTGTTGATTAATCATTTACAGTTCTCTCATTCTCATTCCTGAATACAAGTATCGTTAAATACCTTACTGGTTATGGTTTGGAAACTTCCCCATTTTTTAGTTAAAGTCCGAACAATATTTTGCCTCGTACTCCATCGTCTCATCTCCCTATAATTCTCGTGATTCCCCCTGATTACTTGAAACCAATACCCTGTTACAAAAACCGCATGGGAAAACTAATTTACTGAACTAATGCGACTATAATCGCATTAGTCCGGCCGAACAAAATTCAATGTGCTCGCCAGATTGGGGGAAGTACGTGGAGCGAAATAATTGCAACACGCAACTCAAACTTACCGGGTTCTTTTTACCGAATATTGGACTGTAGTTCTCAAAGAAGTTTGAACCGAATGTTTGTTAGATTCGGGATTGCCTGACTATTTTAAGACTCGATCATCAATCATCATCCTCATCTTTTAAAAAAAATATAAAATAACATCAGGCCTGTATGGGACGGAATGTTAGACAGAAGTTTATCTAAATAGTACACCCAAAGTTCGCCAGTTGTGTTTAAGTCCCATGTAATAGGAGGTGCCTATTACCATCAACCGAGCACAAATCCAAACTTTTTTATTGCTGAATGAGCCTGCTCTTGACCTCGATCGCGCCTGATAGAAAGCGATGGATGAGGTCTATGATGGTACGAGCGTGCCCAGAAGATGTCCAAGGTACTGGAACTCCCACGCACACCACTTGACGGCAGGCCACTTGACGCCGGACTCCGGTGGAAGGGTGGTCGCAAGCCAGGCGGGCGTTAGCCCTATAACAAGGGAAGAATTGGCCAGTCAAATAAGGTGTTGGCTGTGACTGTCCAGGATGCGCCGAGCGCTCAATTCAGTTGAACAAACTGGCGGAACAAACTGCGCTACACGAGGAGGCTTCTTCATGCATCTCAAACTCCGGGCTGCTACGGGGAAATTCCTGTTCTTATTCATTTTGTCGATGAGTACATCTGCTAGGGACAGTTAGTCTTTCGAAAACAGGCAAGAAAACGAAATCCATCGCCGCATCGAAATGCCTGGAAAAGCTATTGGTCCATGAAAACGCTAAAGAGCGATCTACAGATTCCCCTGAAGCGAAAACTCATCCATATGAGCCCGCCATAACCTACGGTGCTTAGACCTGGGCGCTCACCAAGTCGCAAAAGTTCCACCTTAGGGTTTGCCAAAGAGCAATGGAGCGCAACATTTTAGGTCTTAAACAAACTGACAGAATACGAAACACCACGCTGCACTCCAAAACGGGTATTCTAAAAGTCTGTCAAGCCTTTTTATCTACGTCTAGAATCCCTTCCATCGTTCATCCTACTATCGTTATATCCTATTATTGCCAGCCAGCTTAAATTTCAGTAGAAAGAGCTATGGTCGTGGGAAGTTGGAGATTAAACAAGTACTGTTCCGTTTCTAAAGTTTAAATTAAATTATATAAATTTCAATATTAAGGTATAACCTTACACTTATTATGAATGTTATTTAATTAAGAAATGGGCGCCAGGGAATTTAAGAGTCCCGGATCCCGGAGCTGACGAAGGTGTCCAATATACTTCTGGATGAACGTAGAATGTCGAACCCAAGATCCTAAATTCAAATTTCGTTGGAGACCGGTATCTTATGTTGAAAACCGGACTAAGGTAACTAATTGGTTTCTACAGAAACCGTATTAAATTAAAAAATAAACTAAGCAGCTGAAATAAGATTTGGTAGGTCTTGTCGGCAGTATGCACAGTGACCGTTGGGCAATAGTCTCAACACGGTGGGGGCCAGAGGATGGACGGCGTTGCCGAGGGCGGCCCAGGAAGAGGCGGCGCGATGACCTAGACCCGTTCCGCCGGGGTTGGATCGAGGTGGCTCCAGAAAAGGATGCCTGGAAGGATTAGGGAGAGGCCTTTGCTCAGCAGTGGGACAGAGTAGGCTAAATAAAAAAATATTTGGGATACACTTAAGCCAAAAATTTAATTATTTACAAACTTACACTACAATTACACTATCCCAATTCGGTAATGTAGTTAATTAACAATTCATGAAGTAACGTACAGCTTATTAATATCCATGCCATACAAGATTTACAAATTAAAACATACCTAACACGTGTACCCTTGCGAAAAATAAAGGAAATGAATTATGAGAAACTAATAAGTTATATGGCGCTTTAGGAAATACGAGCATGAATAAGACGTTTTTGTAACAATTTTATGATTTAAAAGAGTGTCCGTGGAGTTTCTTGCCCGTTTTTCTCCACAGGTACCTACAGATGCTTTGGAATGGGGAAATAGCTTCATCTTTCTGACTAACCGACCACGACCAGGGATCCACAATATCCATCATCATCTGCCTTTTCCCAACTATGTTGAGGTGGGCTTCCAGTCTAACCGGATGCAGCTGAAAACCAGTATTTTACATGGAGCTACTGCCTATCTGACCTCCACAACCCAGTGACTGGGTAATACACCCCTTGGTAAGACTGGTTGTAAGATTTTCGGGCTTCTGAACCACAATAGCCCTGAATCGGAAAAGCTGGATGGTAAGGTGAGAGATCTTTGCCCAGATGACATAGGCTGACAGTAACAATGGTACCCAACAAAATCTAGCTGCTTCACTGACTTCTGCTTAAAATATATATTTTTTTTTTATAAATAAAGCTTTTGGTGTGAACGTGCGTGTTTTAGCATCACGAAAGGCGGAAGATATCGTAAATTAAAATAAAAACACTCCATTTATTATTTTATTAGACGTTTATTGTTCAAAACATACTTTTAGTAGTTTGTGACGTGACAGGAAACGGTGCTAACCAAAAAAACGGTCATAAAATAACACCCATTCTGGGAAAATACAACACAACTTATTGGCTTGGCAGTCGAGGGGTTATGCAGAGCCATTGAATAGGCCATTTCACTATAGAAATGAACCATATTATCTATGTCAGTGTTCATGATCTCAGATAATTTACATTCCATCGCCACATAATCAGTTATCTACGTGATATGTATTCTAAGTTGATTTTTGAGTAAGCGTTTGTAACAAAAAGTACCTAAAAAGTTATTGATCGCAATGGAATTTGAACTTTGTTAACTATGACATTCAGTTTGTTGTTCCATAACTTGAAAATTATCTCAAATTCTTAATTCGAAAATCTACTAATCTACTCAAACACTAATAAGTCCAGCAAAATACATAATTCGTTTTTACTAAAGATAAACTTTTTTAAGTCATCGCATTTCCCAACTATGTTGGGGTCGGCTTGCAAAATATTAGTGATCGTAACAAAGTTTAATTAAAATAGTTCGTATTTTTTTTTTGCGATTATTAATGAATTTTGGCAGGTCTGTAAAATAATGTTACCGATTATCCGTAAATATGTTTGTCCGTTTTCTTTTCTTCGAGTTGCCGGACTCAAAAACTTGAGTAGATATGGGGATCTACTCATCCTGCTGATTCAGAACTACATACGGTCGCCAAAACAGTCAAGTAACCAGGGTCGTCGAATATAGTTGAAGTTTAGTAAGAAACCGGTGGATGTTTTTGAATAAAATCTAATCAAATTAATTAATTAAACTTCAATTATATCCAACGACCCTGATAACTTATCTCTTTTGGTGACTGTACCCTTAGCCAAGAAGTTGTTATAAAATAACGAGGTAGTAGATTATACTTGAGCTCACTGCCTCATTGAACTTTTAACTTGAGCAAGTACCACATACGGTCGCCAAAACAGTCAAGTAACCAGGGTCGTCGAATATAGTTGAAGTTTAGTAAGAAACCGGTGGATGTTTTTGAATAAAATCTAATCAAATTAATTAATTAAACTTCAATTATATCCAACGACCCTGATAACTTATCTCTTTTGGTGACTGTACCCTTAGCCAAGAAGTTGTTATAAAATAACGAGGTAGTAGATTATACTTGAGCTCACTGCCTCATTGAACTTTTAACTTGAGCAAGTACCACTACTAGGTACTACGTACGGTCAAGAAGCGGAAATGTTAGGCAATTTTGAAACTAATACCTTGCTCACACTGAGAAACCTTTTCGAACTTTAATTTTAATGCCAAATGTTGGCAATACGTAGTCGGAAGAATAATAAGGTGCATCATCATCATCTGCCTAGCCTTTTCCAGTACCAGTATACCAGTATTTTACATGGAGCGACTGCCTATCTGACCTCCACAACGCAGTTACTAGGTAATACGATACCCCTTGGTGACTGGTTGTCAGACTTTCAGGCTTCTGACGACCCGTAACGACTATCAAAGATCCACGTATGACAGCCGGGACCAACGGCTTAACGTGCTTTCCGAGGCACGGAGGGGTCTCGGTATGTAAAGATGGTAAGTTAACAAGGTGCCTATTCTGACTTGGTTTCCGTACGTCCTTTTCGGGTAACCACTGAAAACCACTGTGCTGTGGGTCCCCTATAGCACAGCATCATGCTGAGTGGAAGCCTTCTTGTCACAGTCATGACGTGCAGCCGTCGACTACTTCTGCTTTGTGCTCGTGAATATAGATATATTTTGTTTTTATTTATAATGTCATTAGAATTAATTATCTTTTTGTTTGCACGTGTTTCTGTGACAAATTAACCTATTTTTCTTTCTTTCCATCCATCCATGGTTTTATGACTGGGTTGTGTAGGTCGGTTAGGTAGTCGCTCCATATGAAATAATGAACGTAGTTGGGAAAGGTCTAGGCAAATTGGTTGACATTGGTCTTGTAAAAAAACAGGTAAATTCTGTGTTTCTACTATACACCAAAACCTATACCCTCAAAGCATACTGCTGTGCTATTCTGTAAAATCTCACCGTGAAAACTAAGGTGAAGTGAGATGTCATTCCACCTTATGCTAGGGATTACCCCTATTGATAGCTCACTTCACACTCACTTCACCTAAGTTATCGCGGTGAGATTTTTACAGAATCGATCGGCAGGCGTGGTATCACGTTACATAATACTTGAATTCAACTTTTCTTTCACCCCAAAAACAACAACGATAAAATATTTCAGGCAGCTAACATTTTTACTCAAATACTTTGGGAATCTCAGTATAAACCGCTGAATCGTGCAGGCATTTACGAAACTTGTGTTTTGAAAACTATTCTAGGTATTTGTTACGCCATACTTGTATTTGCATAGCCCCGCGAAAGTAGGCCGACTTCAAGACGTGGCTATAAAAGATAGGCACCAGGTAAGACTGGCTATCTTTTAAGCTACATTGGTCGTAGTGGAGTTGTCGAATACAAAAGTTAGAAAGTAAAGGTTTTTCTTTTTTACATAGTTTGGACAATATTAGGCGATTTGCAGATGAAGCAACTTTAGTTGAGGAAACTATCAACTTTTTTAAATTTTCCTTTAAAAGTTCCCAGTTGCTACAACCAAATAGTCCGAGAATGAATGGGTTTATCTTACCATTGCTCCAAAATAGAGTCAGGATTTGACGAATCCCAACTTCTATTCATTAAAATTCTAAAATTAACTGACATACAACGCACAGAAAAAAAGTTTCAAAAGGGGATGAAAGTTTGTATAGAATTTCGTAATTTTTGCCGATAGGATAAAATCCGATCGATATGCCCGATCCGGAATTAACCCACAACACCAAAGACCCTAAATAGAATATTACATTATAATCTTAATACTTACTTACACCGAATTTTTAGTATTATATATAAAACATTTTTTATTTATTAAATTATGTAGATATACTTACTGATTGAGGTCACATTATAAATCTACGCACGCACACAGTCGCATACATTTTTTCCATTTTGGTTTGTTTTCACTTTACAGCGGAAGTGGGACTGTAATTTACGTAGTTTTAATTATTTTTGGGATAAAACACTATGTATGACTATATAAGGCCGCCCATTGTATATTTTTTGTAGTGTTTGGTGTATTTTTATGTTATGTAATCTTGTGGTGTAGGTACTGCAATAAAGTATTTACCTATAAATAATATATAAAATGACAGAAATCGTTTTAGTAAACGATTCTAAACAATTTTTCCCAACTATGTTGGGGTCGGCTTCCAGTATAACCAGATGCAGCTGAATACCAGTATTTTACTTGGAGCGACTGCCTATCTAACCCAGTTACTGGGTAATATGATACCCCTTGGTAAAACTCCACCCACCGGAGTCCGGCGTCAAGCATCCTGCTGTGTTTCGTCGATGCTTGGGAATTCCAGTGGCTTAGGCATCTTCTGGGCACGCTCATCCATCGCTTTCCATCAGGCGTGATCGAGGTCAAGAGTGGGCCCATTCAGCAATAAATAAAAAATAAACTGGTTGTCAGACTTTCGGGCTTCTGACGACCCATAACGACTGCCAAAGATCCACGAATGACAGCCGGGACCAATGGCTTAACGTACCTTTAGAGGCACGGCGGAGTCTTGGTATGTAAAGATGGGCACCCATCTACGGACCAACTAGAGCAAGCATAGCTTAACCTGATCGATCAACCCGTACGGCTGTTATTACTTAGCCACGAGCCCCAGATAATGAACTATAGTCACATTTTAGCTTTTTACGCAGCAATAGATTTCTGTGATCTATTTTCACCTTTTAGAATAGGTCTTTATATGGAACACTATAGTCTTTGTCCCATATAATATTGCTTTGAGTCATTGTATTATATACAAGGTTTCTGTGAAGAATCACAAAGTTCCATGTTTTACCTATTCGAAAATATTCCCTCTTGCCTTCCATTCGACACGATATTAAGAGGGCACGGAGCTGGCGAGGAATTTGAAAAACAGGTATTTGAAGAAACTTGCCGTCACCTTAACTCGAGTCTGCCCCCGTAGTGTCTGATAGGGACTGCTACAGCTCAGACCGAAATTATCACAAAAATTTTGACGAGATCGACGTTTCGTATTCCCCTTTTTTCTCCTCGAAAACTGAGCTGATTAAATTATTTTGTATATTAACATTTTAAGAAAGAGTATGTTTAGGTTTTTATCATTTTATTTAAAAACTTTGCTGATTAGTCTGGTCGTCCTCTAATCACGGCGATAAAAATAGTGCATTTTTTATCATTTTTATAGGGTCATATTTTCTTTAATAATTAGTTGCTGAAAAAAAGAAAATGACGGGGACATGTTTACAGTAAATTTGATTTTATGAAAAAAAATATTGCTCTAGAGGCATTATTCTAAAAGAAAAAAGGGGAATACATTTGTATGGAGAATTGCACGCCCTGCTCCCTCTTAAGTGCCCCAATGTTTGTAGGATTACATTCCAGAGCACCACATTTACATTCCAGAGCACAGTTATCAACATAAAATTTATTGTACTATTTAATCTAGATCCAAAAATAGTGAATTAATATGTCAGTCCATCCACTAGATTTGGGTAACCCTTTTCTCCGCGAAACACCTACTAAAACCCAAAGACATACTACAACCTACACATATGCAAATGTAAGGGAATCTCATCCTTATTTACATAATGTAATCCTTACGAAGGTAACAACTAAGATTGAAATAGTTGGAATGCTTTGACGAAGTTAAGCCACGACTTTGAAACTACTGAGTGAGCTTGAAGTTCATTAAGTGTAATCTTGAATTAGTTTAAAGATTAAAGAAAAGTTAGTTTAATAATATTAAACGTCAATTCATTTATTAATAGAAGAAGATTTGAGGGAATCATTTGCAATGACTTGGATAAACTTCACTTTAATCTTTTCTTTGGTAACAATGTCATTTTTGTAACAGTTTTTCTGGTTTTCGTGAAATCTACTAATCGTATTTAAATCCGTAGCTAATTTTCTTTATAAGCCCAGGTTTTTTTTTCACGCACTGGATTTTCAACGCACTGCTTAGCGCCGAGAATTGAAAATCCAAGAGTGTGTCTTTTTGCAGCGCTGGGAAACGCTCCATTGGATTCTCAATGCTCAGCTCAACACCGAGAGTTGAAAATCCCGCTGCGATGTTTTTACATCCGTGCGAACGTGGGTTAACAGTTGATGAATAAGCTCGTTAATAATTGCGTTTAGGTACTTGTCAAACAAGCCGACAATATTTCTGTAATCACCTCGCTTAGCAAAATATGGCACACAGAAGAACACTGCTGCCTTTTATTAAATATGTATTGGTATTTCAGGCTGCGCTGACTATAATAATGGCATTTTGATTGGTGGCGGCATCTACATCGCCACATGCGAACCACGCATCACACTGAGTTTACTCTAAATCCTGCATCGCGAAAGCTGAGTTTACCGCGCAATTATATATAGGTGTAAGGGTCACTTATGCTCTATATAGGGTGACTGGTAATTACTGACCGATACCTAAACACGTGATTGTATTCATGACAACAAACAACTTTTACTACGGGACCAAACCTGAATTCGCGAAAAAAAATCTGCTGTTCAGTACCTACATTTTGACCAGTTAGGCGAACATAAATGACTGAACAGCAGATTTTTTTTTTACAATTTCAGGTTTGGTCCCATAGTAAAAGTTGTTTGTTATCATGAGTACAAGCACATGTTTAAGTATCGGTCACTAATTATCAGGCACCGTATATAAAAACGAGGATCCTCCGACCAGACGGGTATCGCGTTAGATGGCGGAAAGTTGTATATAAGGTGTTAAAAAAATAACCCGTAAAACTTTAAGAGGTGCTTTAGACCATCGAACTGAACAACTTTCACTATGGGACTAACTCTGAAATCACGAAAAAAAATCAGCTGTTTGCATTTTGGTCAAGTAGGTATTGAAGTTTTGTATTAACCTTTTAACCGCCCGGCTTTTTTCGTGATTTCAGAGTTGGTCCCATAGTGAAAGTTGTTCAGTTCAATGGTCTAAAGCACCTCTTAAAGTTTGTTGGGTTAATTTGTTAACATCTTATATACAACGTCCCGACATCTAACGCGACCTACCCGTCTGGTCGGAGGATCCTCCTTTTTGTATAGACCATGAGTGACTTACACACTGTTCCTCATACCTCTATAGATTCAATAGGAATAAACTACATAAAAATTGTCTTAGATAATGCAGAGATAATCTTTTAAAATATTCTTTTTAACCAAAGTCACAGACTGCTCTCTAGAATAATTGAATCATTCACTTGAATCGTCTCCATTTCAAAAATATAGCATCAAAATTCTAGTCTCAACTGTTTATGATTCAGGTTTCTTGGTATCTTCACTTGGTAGCGTCCTCACGTTCTTAGGAGCCTATTCTACGTTATTTATGATGACATTTCTAGGAGCTGAGTGACTATATCAGGTTTTCATAATATTTAATTTCAACTCCTGTAGAGTTAGTACTTATGTTTCGGGTAAGTTAAAATGCTGAAGCAGCTTTAATTATGTTTTATTTATTTGTTTGAACACGTGGTTCAATAATAACAGCTGCACGGGACGATCCCACACACACACCCTCATCCACACAAAAAACAAATACACCACACAACTCACTTACACACACACACCAACGTATGATAGTAATTAATAATATTGTAATACTTATATTTGCACCGCACCACACATGTAATGGCAGCTCGATCACGGTGGTTACGGAAGTAACTGGTGCTTATAGCACAGAAGTCCTCCTAGTTTAAGCCCAGTTGCACTTGTCTAGTACGAGTATTTTGCCACTAACTTACAAAGTCAAATAAAATTAAGGTATAACAATTGTAAATAGGTTTAAGTCTTGAACAAATAAATATTATTATTATTATTATTATCGAAGGCTAAGCTATGCTTGTCGCGGTTGGTTCGTGGATGGGTAACCATCCATTACATATCGAGACCCCTCTGTGCCTCGAAAATTACGTTAAGCCGTTGGTCCCGGCTGTCATTCGTAGATCTTTGGCAGTCGTTATGGGTAGTCGAAGCCCGAAAGTCTGACAACCAGTCTTACCAAGGGACATCGTATTAACCAGTAACTGGGTTGTGGAGGTCAGATAGGCAGTTGCTCCTTATACAATACTGGTATTCAGCTAAATCCGATTAGACTAGAAGCCGACCCCAACATAGTTGGGAAAAGGATAGACAGATGATGTTTAGGAAAAAGTGGAAATAACATCTCTAGTCGAATAATTTTAAACATAAATTTTCTAATCGTCTTGACTTTCACACACGAAACACTTTCCTATATTTAGCCCAACAGCACCCTATTATCCACCCATCAATTTAATAGAGATGTTAACTCTATAAATAGCGAGGTGTTTCGTCTCGCACCGATCGTAAAGCGGGCATTTAGACCCTTCTTGATACTTTGTCAGCTATAAACACACGGAAATAAGGTGTCAGCATGACAAGGGTTAATATGATACACTAGCACGATTTATTTGACATTTCTCACTTGATGCTAAAGTAGAGTATTCGTTTTGTTGTTAGAGGGAAGACAGAGGGGAATAAGTCAGTTAGATTAATAATGAGTGCAAAGAAAGAGAGCAGAAAAACACGGTCAGTCTCTTAAAAAGGTGTTGGAATCACGGACTATTGAATAGTACACCAATATTACCTACACCTGCCGATCTGTTCTGTCGAAATCTCACCGTGAAAACTTAGGCGAAGTGAACTGAAGGTCGCGAGCTCGAACATGGCACGCTGTCTCACTTGGCATCGTGTCCGATAGAGATAGCATCAGTGATGAGCAGTAAGACGCTCGTCTAAACGCACAACGTTTAGTTCACACACACACAAATACCGTTTCGAACAGAAACGCGCGTAAAAAAATACGAAAAGTCCTTTGGAAAATCGAGTCTTATGAAAAAGCACTGCATAAATCAGTTACAAAAAAAGTTAATTGAACTCTTCGAGAATTGAGCTTTGTCGGTATTGACTTAGTTTTGAATATTTTGCACTTTTTTATTAGTTATTTACACCCAAAGTTACGTTAAATATAGCAAGAAAAACGAACTTTTGTTGGCTTATAACTTTTTGATGGCTTTTTATTTCACTATTCTATTTCCAAACAGACAAAATTAATAATAAGGCAAAACGATATCTTGTTTATCTCTGGATGCACAATGCAAACATTGCTTGCAGTAATACCTTCCGAAATTTGTATGGGATCGATAAGCGTGCTCTTAAAGTGAGCTGACAGCTCACTTCAAGCTCAGTTTACTTACCTAAGTTTTTACGGTGAGATTTTTACAGAATAGACCGATTCTTATTTCCAATACTACATGAGAACGAGCCTATATTATTAAGTTAACTGGTCACAAATCCAGACTCCAGGCTGCCACTGAAATTGTCCTAATAAGACTTGCTTTTGCAAGGACTAGCTAGCTAGATGAACAAGGCAGACTTTTTACTTAGCAGATTGCTACTTGTCCCTGGAGTAATTTCATACATTTGTCGGTAATTAGTTATATCAACATTCCAAATAGATATACAGTAGTATCATATTGCATTTTCCGTAAATTAAAGTCAATTAAATTTAATCTCCAGTACATCTGTCGCTTCCGTTCTGAGTTAGCCCCTACTAATGGATTCAATAGTATCCAACCCACAACTAACTAGGATTTCGATGAAGAAGTGAAGTGGGAGTGAGTTATAAAAAATAGTTTTTCAACTTTAGCACTAAAGCATAAGGTTCACAATTGATACATACATACGGGTCGAATACAAAACCTCCTTTGAAGTAGGTTAATAACATTCTATTAAATCCACCTCAGACCACTAAACAGCAGTTTGTTGATATAAAGAACAGAAAAAAAAATTGGGTCGTCATCTGCCTAGCTTTTTCCTATTTTTTAGGGGTTGGCTTCTAGTCTAACTGGATGCAGCTGAAAACCAATATTTTACGTGGACCTACTGCCTATTATATCTGACCTCCACAACTCAGTTACTGGGTACGATACGCCTTGGTAAGACAGTGTTTATTAGGTAGGTTATAATTATAACATGTTTGCAAAAGCGAACGCCCCATTTTTTCCTTATCAGAAAACCTGCATAATCTTACATCCGATGAATGAAAAACATAACGCTTCTTGCAGGATCTAACTAATTTAAAATTTCAACTGAAATAACACAGCGCTTGCAAACTTTATTCAATAGACATTTCGTTCTTTGTAAAATACTTTTATTACCTTCACGTGAAACTAACAAAACAATAAAATCTTGAAAGTCAATTTTTTAAAAGACGCAAAATAAAGTTCAAAACCCAGGCATTGAAATACAAAACAGAATTGCTTTACCCGAATTTCAATAAAATTCAATATACAAAACCCAACTTTACAACCAAACCCTAAAATAACTAGATACTGCGACAACATAATTCACTAAAGCAATTGTATTTTTAAAACCAATTCTGTGCCTCGGCGAAAATCCCGAAATGTTTAATGTTGCCCCACATTGCGTTTTATACGACCTTACGAAAAGATAGGCACGTACTTTTAAGGCTTCTATACCTATACATATTATAAATAAGGGCTCATTCACACGTACCACAACCACACCACATCGCAGCGACAATATGTGGTCAAGCTGTGGTTACGTGTGAATAGTGTCGTTGTGGAACCTACAAAATGTTTTGTTAACGTTGTGTTTGCGATGTGGCCGGCCGCTAGCTCGCAGTGTCGCTGATGGTGGTTGCGACGTGGCTGCGATGTGGTCGGTATCACAAACGCGGTCGATAATGACAGCAAAATGCGGTTCGTGTGAATCAAATTAGCGTCCGCCCACGTGTTGTGGATAAGGTTATGTCGTGGTTGTGAAACAAAAAAAAATCTCGTTTTTTTTTTTTCATATTACAAAAACCTTGCAATACGGGGCTGGTTCGCTAGTAACACAATAAAGTATTAGGTTTAAAGAATGCAGCAGTATGTTAAATATTGACCATTGGAACACTTTATTCCTGCGCAATGTAAGGCTTGAAAGAAAAGGTTTTAGACGACCTTAAAAAAAAAGTTTAATTATTATTGATTCTGTGCAACAGTTTTGAAAGTCTTGTGGAACTGTTTAACACTTTAGTAAAACTCATTTTGCAGGAGGTTTTTGCCAACTAGCATATTTTTAACTGTAATTACTTTGCATACTACTCTATAGAATCAAGTTCTTCTAACTTAACAGACAGCAGTGTTGCTGGGGAGTCTGTTGGGCCCCTTCTTCTTCCCAGTCAAAGCACTAGGAACTGGTGAAAGGCAGGCGTTTTGGAGGACTTTCTTATGTAATTTTGGGGTTCAAAAAGTGCCGATTCTTAGCCTAATTGGAATAAATGGCTTTAGATTTTGATTTTGTGTTGGGACCTCAGATGTTCATTCAACTCCACCTTCAATACAAAGTTATAAATAGATTTCTTAGAAAAAAGGGCACGACAAAACTTCAAAAGGGTCCCTTATTGACCAAGACCAGAGGGGCAATTCTCGTAATTTTAAGAACGTTCACAGTCCCCTAAATAAAAAATACCTCTAATTTCCACTACATTTTGACAGGTTTTTGACATTTGTTTGTCGCCGAGATGAGACTGCGACTAGATTTTGAATGTTTTAAATTACGAGAATTGGCCTTCAGGTCTACTTTTTGTACCGCTTGATAACCAGCATTAAATAGTAAAACTAAAATTAAAATAGTCTAACCTGGGACCGCAATTTGGCAGTCATATCTAAAATCAACTTATTACTCCTGCGTAAAGGTGCCTACCACAGATATAGATACACCTAGATAACGCAAGAGCAACTACTTCGCGTGCCAAAAATCGCACCAACTTACGTTCAAAAATAGTAAGCCACCACTTTCGCGCTCAGTCCTGTGTGCTGCTGGCTGGGCGAGCGTGAGTGAGAAAGAGCGCTTGTGACGTCATAGTAGATAGTCAAAAAAATGGCACGCTTGGTTTACATACAGATCGAGATACTTGCGTTATCAAGGTCTATCTATTTCTGTAGTGCTTACATATTAGCTAGATTTTTGACTATCAACACGTGTCTTCTTTAATACCTACTTCTTCTTCTTTGTCATAAAAAAGAAGCAAAGAAGCGTTGTGCAGAAGTACTAACACGTATCTATCATCAACAATCTGTGGACATCTTTACAAAATATACACCATGGCAATTGCCATAAGCAATAGTCATACAGCTTGCTCATTTTCACAAGAAAATGAACTCTAAGATTACAGCCGCGGATCATAATATGTATACCGATACATACTCCAAGACTTGAATTTTAAAATTCTTAAATGCGATTCATATTAATTTATTTGTGTTCGAAAATGTACTTATTGATTTCTAGTTAAGTAAAAACTTGCCAAATTACAGCTTTTCACTTTTTTACCAACTTTGTCCTGCCAGCCCTAGAAACCACAATACTGTACATTCTGCAGTCGATTCTTATGCATAGGTCTGTTACGATTTCATTGTACTTTTTCATTTGCTCTGAAGAGACAATAAGTTGTAATATATTGTAATATACCTTCAAGACCTGCAAGACTTGCAAGAATATCGTCCTATATTGGTAATATGCAGATTTAAGCCTTCTGTAAAAATGACTACAATACTCTGGCTTTTTTATTTTCTGTCTTCCATTTGCATTTTGTATTAAAAATTCTACAGCAGCTTTGCCCTCGTAAATCTTAGCCACTTCTTATTTCTTGATTAGACTGTAAAGCTAAATGGAATGATTTTGAATGCCACTACCTAGCCATTAGGCTTGTAAAGATTTTGTAGCAGTCTTTTTATAACTAAAGTATCCGTCACGAGAAGCTATAAATTTTGTAAACACACATTCGCAACCTTTGGATCAAATAAAAAAGAAACAGTTTTGTAATGACTACACATGACATTTTTTATTTGTTATGTAATTTTGTGATGTACAAATAAAGTACCTATATATTATTAATTAAATTCTACAGCCACAGCGTTAAAAGGACGTCCTCCAAGTTAAAGCATTTATTTTAATTTGGTTTATTTCTTTTGAACTCTCAAGAAGTCGGTCAGTTTGTCAGAAAATTGAACCTCGTTGCCCGTTGAGAAACGATAATCTCTATAGAGAAGAACTGGCAAGAATCTGCATGGACACTATGCATTATATATCAGCCTATAATGTTACCACTTCTGGGACAAAGGCCTCCTTTTTTTGAGAAGGAGTGGGCCGTAATCCACTACACGAGCCCTGTGAGGGTTGGTAAATGTCACATGTCTTCGAATTTTTAGTTCTAGGATATGCTGGTTTCGTTACGATATTTTCCTTCACCGTTTTAAGAGCAAAGGTGATAAAATAATTTGGTCTTGGTTTGAACTTACAACTCGTAAGTCCTGGACACTATAATGTAAGTCAAGGTATTTCTTCCTTCATATCTCACTTTATACATAGAACTCGAAACATAAACTATAGTAGGAGATAACATCTGTTGATCAACCTACATACAGATATATTAAACAGATTTGTGGTCTAGTACTGTCGCATGTTGGATATTGTTCCCAACTATCCACGTACGTGTCACATCTACCTTCTAAGCTACGTTAATCTGTGGGATGAGCTAACCTGTTCTTAGTTGAGGTTCATTATGATGGAAATGGTAAATGGTCTGTGCGTTTGGATCGATTTTTAAGGCGCTGCCCAAACGTAACCCACCGTAAAACACTCAGTTTTTTGTCGAACAGTTAGGCGTATCGGTACAGACGCCAGCAAATCAAGCTACCCGAAACTGTCAATTTTCCCAATGAACCTTATGCTTTAGCGATAAAGTTGAAAATCTATTGAAGAAATTTGGGAGATTGTAGTAGCTTGATGTGCTATCGTCTGTACATTTTTTTTTATTTTTTCTTTTATTTGGAAAAACAAACAATCGTACATTGTATATTATATCTAGATATAAGAAAATGTATGATCTTTGATTTATTGGATCTGTCTCCGCCCTAAATAGCAGAATAACTATTAAAACATGGGAAAAATTCACGAATAATGTAGATAATCGATTTTCTCATACATTTTGTATGGAACGGCTTTTTTGATGAATAAGTTGATACAATATTTATAGATTCTGAGGCGGTACGTAGTTCGTCGGGTCAGCTAGTCCGTTAATAAAAAAGTAACGGTAGGTACCTATTACTGTAAGCGTATAAACCGACAGGCTCCGCCACTAGATCTTTTTACGCATTGATATATATGTTACACTAGATTAGCAATTACCTCACCAAGGCGTTGCCACTAGTCTGATGGCCACAGCCATCAGCGTAGCTAAAGTCAGTTCAGTGCTCTGTGTGACGCCAACCGAAGTCAACCGAGTGACATGCGACAAAAAATATCGCGAAAGAGTGCGATTCAAGATCACAAAAACATAATAAATTAACCGGAATTACTTTCCACACGTAAATTAATTGTCTCTGTGTTTATATCAACGTAAAAACGCAATAAAATGTAGAATTTTGTAAATTAGGTTCAGTGTTACCACTAAAAACTTAGTTTTAGTTTCCCACATTAGTGGGAGTTTTTAATTTATGGAATAAGTGATTTTAAATATTTTTTAATAATAAAAACGTAGCAGGGTGCCTAAAAATGCAGCACGCCGTGAAAAATGGGTGGAAATAATCCGATTGCTGAGAAAAGAGACTGACTGGCTACCTACTAAATCATTCAATTTCATTAATAATAAAGAAAAAATATTCAAAAAGAAAATGTCTTAGTTATTTTCATTATTTATAATTTTCTATAACACATCCAATAAGAAATACATAATTTAAATATTTAAAAAATAATTTAACTTAACCTAAAACGCTTTTTAGGGCTTAAAATGTTGGGTAAAATTTTGCATGGGTAGGCAACCCCATCCCGTCATTGCATGTTTATACTGCGGTCTTTGTCTAATCTAAGCGACGGTATTATTCTTACGACGTGTGTAAGTGAGACAGATATATGTTTACTTTTAAATGTTTAGTGGTTTCAAAGCTACGTCGTCGCGTTTATAAAGTGGCTACACTTTTTTGACACATTTTATTGAGGTTTGCTTCTCTAGTTATATAGCTCAATGTTTTTACGTCATTAAAGTCGCTTTTTAAAAAATGCGAGCATCATTAATTTCCGGGAGCCACACGTTATAAATCACCAACACAGGTACACGTGTAAAATTCAACATTAAAACTGCATAAAGTTTGCAGCTTTTTACACCGCTTACACGTCCGCTAGATTCAGCCTACAGCGCTGCGACGTATACAGAATGACCCACATCCAGTACGCCATTTATGTACTGAATGAGTGGGAGTATCAAAGGAACGATGGATGCACCTAATTCGCTGGCGTTGACCGGGCAAACAGCTCGCACAAAGAACTTCTGTAGGTATTACGGTAGTAATAGTGGTCGGTCCATTAAAGTAGCTATTATACGACGTAGGTGGTAGATGTGAAATAAAAGTGTGAATAGTTTAGAAACGTAAGCGTTGGAAATGTTATAAAAGTTACTCGAAATCGAATTGAAAAGAAAGAAAGCTAGTAGGAAAGAGAAAAACATTGTTTTCAATCAATTCATCTAGTTTCACTGAGGTCCAAACATGCTATTAGTTATACAGATTTAAATAAAATGAATTGTATTGAATTGAGGGCAGCAGTGAACCCCTTTCGGCTGAAGAGAGAGATGGTGATAAAGCTGATGAATACATTACATAGGTACATACATTACATACAGCCTATAATGTTCCCACTGTTGAGACACGGGCCTCCTCTCTTTGAGAGGGTGTGCGATGTAGCAGGCCACGCAGGCCTGATGAATGAAAACGAGGTATTAGAAAAGCTCACAGCAGCGAACACAGGTCAGTCAGCTCCGCTAGCAAAATTGCAGCTTTGATAATCTTTTCACCACAGCACGAACTTATAATTCGTACAACTTGTGAGAAGTAGATGAACACACAAAATAAAAATAAATATATTTTTTCAACACTCCCAACCCTACGTGTTTAGCATTCATTTTGCGTGCAACTTTTTTATTACAGAGTGCTATGAACGATATCCGTTCGTATGAAACGGCTTATTTGCCACCTGTATATTAAATACTATGAGTATATTTATAACTTAAAATATACTTTTTATAATAAAGTTGAATATTTTTCGTGCAACGAATACATAAAATCATACATTAGGAGTCTATAGAGCTTACGAAGGAATAATTGCCAACACGCAGTGAGGAAACGAGGTGATCGATGCTCCTTCCTTCTCTGCAAGAAAACAGGAATTTAACTTGCAAAACATAATCAGCCTATAATGTTCCCACTGCCGGGGTTCTCGGTGAGAGAAACTGGGTCGTAATCCACCACGCGGGCCCAGTGCGGGTTGGTATGTCACGTCTTCTAAATTTAGTTCTAGGAAATGCCCGTTTCCACACGATGTTTTCCTTCACCGTTTTGAGAGCAATGGTGATAAAATAAGTTACACAAAGTAAAGAGCCTGTCAGGATTCGAACCTAGGACCTAAAATCTGTAAGTCGCGGCCGTTACCACTGGCCACCTCTGCTAGCTTGCATACAGAGGAACGTTTACAGGATTCAGGCAATCATTACTTACCTCTACCCTTCACCAAAGTTGAAGGAGGTATTTCCGAGACATCTGAGGGGCAATTCTCGTAATATTTAAGAACGGTCACAGTCTGATCTCAGTCTCAATCTGTCAAAAATACCTCAAATTTCCCAAAATTTTGACAAGTTTTTGACATTTGTTTGTCGCCGAAATGAGACTGCGACTAGATTTTGAACGTTTTAAATTACGAGAATTGGCCTTCTGAATTCTTGATTGAAATCTGAGAATATGTTCGAGAGTCTGTCAGTCTGACAATCTCACTTCAAAGTCAAAGTATTTATTTCAAATAGGCACCTAAAAGACACTTTTGTACGTCAATAATTGCAATAAAATAGAATTGATTCTAGTCACCCCTTCCAAAATGTAGTTTTCGTATGTAGAAGAATGGGCAAGAAACCACCGTTACTCTTTTAAAATGTTTTACAATATTTTGTATACATTAATTATTGTATATGTGAAGACGATGCACCTGATATAAAATTACTATACCACAATAGGTAAAAGAATTAAAAATTAAACCATGGCATATAAATTAATTATCTGATAGATACCTACATGGTGCTCACATATTTACAAACATGTTAACAGTAGACGATTTTTATTTTTAAAAAATTACAAATTATGGGTCTGGGTGTGAGTGGAAGTAGTTACAGAATGTAAATAAATGTCAAAAAAAAATTACAATTAAATTAGCAACCAGTTTGATTTTGTCTAGACTAGATTGTCCTATGGAGAAGGACCAGCATGCTTCCAAACCAATATGTTTCTTATCTTGGATATAATCTTCTAATTTATTGATCCAAAGTGTACGTTTAATGTAAGTTTTAAATTTTCTTTCATTTATTTGCAATATAATATCACAATTTTATTGTAATATTTAACACAATACCCGATAAAAGATGTATGTACTTTAGCTAATCTGAAATATGGTTAATGTACGAGAATTTTATCTTTACCTACCTACGGAACCGTAGAAAAGTGAACATTTGTTTTTATTTTCATCCGTGAATTCATACTTCTCAACACCGTTTGTCTTTCAAAGACGTTTAAAATGGAACACATAACAGAACAGTTTCCTTAAAAGCAATAAGGGCCAGATGAAGGGAATGGGTCATTAACAAGATACATAGCTGAAGTTTGCAATCTGTCACATTTCATATAGCAAGTTCACATTGAGTTTACGATGCCTTGAATAGCACCGGTGTGGCTTATGTTATTACAGGGAAGTTCCCAATATAACGGCAAAACAGGGAAAGTTTGAAGAGTTTTTATTTACATAAGCTTATCTAATATTTGTTTAAGGTGCAAAAGTTTTAATTTCACAAGTTTTTGGCTTTGATAAATTGGAAAAAAACTGTTTGAGGTGTCTTTTGGGTAATTTTTTCTGTTTTTGGGAGATATATCAATATTATCTGCGTATGTCGGTCTACTCTGCGAAAACCTCACGGTGAAAAATAAGGTGAAGTGAACTGTCAATCCCTAGCATAATCAGCTTATAATGTTCCCACTGCTGGCCTCCGCTCTGTGAGAGGGAGTGGGCCATAATCACCACGAGGGCCCAGTGGGGTTGTTAGATGTCACATGTCTTCGAACTTTTGGTTCTAGGACATGCCGGTTTCCTCACGATGTTTTCCTTCACCGTTTTTGAGAGCAGTGGTGATAAAATAATTTACATAAAGTCCCTGTCTGGGTTTGAACCTACGACCTGCAACTCGTAAGTCGCGGCTGTTACCACTGGGCCACCACTGCTCTCAATCTCTAACATCAGGTGAAATGACAGCTCATTTGAAGCTCATTTCACCTAAGTTTTCATTTTAAAGACATACATTTTAAAGAGATTTTGTACAGATTAGACACAGATTTTGATCTATAATTCAATGAGTATGATGTTGAGAAAAGCTGTACTTAACAAGGTGGCAGGGATACAGTCCATGATTCTGAAACCCCTCATCATCTGCCTAGCCTTTTCCCAACTATGTTGGGGTCGGCTTCCAGTCTTACCAGATGCAGCGGAACACCAGTATTTTACATGGAGCGACTGCCTATCTGACCTCCACAACCCAGTTACTGAGTAACACGATACCCCTTGGTAAGTATGTAAGCCGTACGCAAAATATACCCATTGGTGTGGAGTTGCGGACACCAGCCCGTATTACCTATTACCTATTACCCCTTGGTAAGACTGGTTGTCAGACTTTCGGGCTTCTGACTACCCGTAACGACTGTCAAAGATCCACGAATGACAGCCGGGACCACCAGCTTAACGTGCTTTCCGAGGCACGGAGGGGTCTCGGTATATAAAGATGGGCAGATGGTCACCCATCCACAGACCAACCGCGGCAAGCGTAGCTTAACCTGATCGATTGCCCGCCGTGCGGCTGTTACTATTTAACCATGGGTCCCGATGAATGATGATTATGAAACCCCTGCACTGTTTACAAAAAACAATGCTAGGCGTCTAGAATCGTGTGCTGAATTGAGTTATTCCGGTCTGATCCCCTGAACCCCTTCTCCAACCCCCCCCCCCCCCCCCCCGGATCTCATGGTTTCATTTTGAGCTTCGGTGTCCCTGCACCTAATTGCGTAACGCACGAACGTTTTAAATAGATTACTAATTCATCGCTTCATATGTTCGAAAAATTTGTCTGCTCAACAACGTAAAAAACGCAATGAATATTGTTGAAAAGAAACGGATTGTGATTGATCCTGTATTGCGCAACTATGGTGCTGCTGAAATATTTGTGTTGTCTCCTAGTCTCTTGCTATTCATCGTCACTTTTATACTTCTCATCTAACATACCTTTTCTTTTAATTCCAGGTATGGATATTCGGCGACGTCTGGTGCTCGGTATGGCTGGCAGTCGACGTGTGGATGTGTACAGCGTCCATCTTGAATCTGTGCGCCATCTCCCTGGACCGCTACGTGGCCGTCACGAGACCCGTCAGCTATCCTAGCATCATGAGTCGAAAGAGAGCAAAGGCCCTCATAGCTGGACTGTGGGTCCTGTCCTTTGTGATCTGTTTCCCGCCTCTGGTGGGTTGGAAAGATAAAAAGGTTAGTTAAAATAACTTGAAGATTTCGCACGATTGACAACAAAATGCACGAAGATTGTAATAGACTATAGTACTGGTAGTACGATCCAGGAAGACCCCTTCTTCCTAATTGTTAGTGGTTATCGCTAGTTAATTCCGCTAATGTTTTAGTTTTTTCGATACATGCTAATGATTGTGTGTACCGACAAAACAAAAACACTAGGGGAATATTCCACAATTGTATTGTAAGCATTAGAAAGAAGAGTGGGGCGCGTGGTCGTGGATGGTACTATCTGTAGTTCTCTAAGTAGAATAGGATGAATAGAATATCGTCTATTCCAAAAATATCAGAAGAAAATGTAAACAAATGGATCAGAAAACGTACCCGTGGGGGCCAATTTATAGTGCCACTTACAAATTGAGTGCTCTGATTCGATTATTTTTATCTATTAACCCGAAATTCAAATTTCAAATCATTTGATATTTTTCATTTGACAATATTGAGGCTATAATTCTATAAATTATCGACCAATTCAATGACCTACAATTTTATCATGTTATTCAAACAATTACTGTTGGAAAAAGTTGTGAGAATTTGAGGTATAGAATTGAAGTTCTAAATAAAGATGAATGTGTTACTAATTCCCTTGAGTGAGCGATTGCGTAAGAATTTAATATACACACACACACACACACACACCCTCACACACACATCAGATACATTCATCAGATGCTCGTGGAACAGAGGGGCAATTCTCGTAATTTTTAAGAACATTCACAGTCCGATCTCAGTCTCAATCTGTCAAAAATACTTCAGAATTCCCTACATTTTGACAAGTTTTTGACATTTGTTTGTCGCCGAGATGAGACTGCGAATATATTTTGAACGTTTTAAATTAGCAGAATTGGTCTACAGATTAAAGGTAAAATGGAATCATATCATACATGAGAACTGTGCAAACAATGGGGTGATTGCGTAACACACTATCAGTAGCAATGGCTTTCATTTTCACAGTTCAACAACATTCATAGCGTTATATACGGTGACTGATAATTAGTGACCGATACTTAAAAAAATCTGCTGTTCAGTACCTACATTTTGACCAGTTAGGCGAACATAAATGACTGAACAGCAGATTTTTTTTTCAGAATTTCAGGTTTGGTCCCATAGTAAAAGTTGTTTGTTATCATGAGTACAATCACGTGTTTAGGTATCGGTCTCTAATTACCAGTCACCCTATATAGATTGTTGAGTCTGAGACGACACTTTTTCGAACATATGAAGCAATGGATTACCTAGCAATATCCTTCAAAACGATTCAGATTGAAATTGATAGTCATCATCATCTGACGGGCCGTTCCCCGACTATGTTGGGGTCGGCTTCCAGTCTAACCGGATGCAGCAGCTGAATACCAGTATTTTACATGGAGTGACTGCCTATCTGACTCAGACACAACTCAGTTACTGGGTAATATGAGATACCCCTTGGTAAGACTGGTTGTCAGATTATCGGGCTTCTGACGACCCGTAGCGACTGTCAAAGATCTACGAATAACAGCCGGGATCAACGACTTAACTTGCTTTTCCGAGGCACGAAATTGAGATTGATGGTGTGTTACAATTAGGGAGCTGAAGCTTTTAAATATCCTGTTTATGTGAAATAATTAAGTCTCTCACGGACGAAACGCTCTCATTAATAAGCTCTTTTGGACTTTAAATGCATGCTTATTGAAATGTCTGTCATAAACAACTTTACATGAATTAAGATTTTATAAGCTCTTCCTGGAGTTGTGTTGAATTTCAAGCTCATTACAATAATCTATGTATGTGACTGGCAAGTCCCACCAGTACCGCGCTAGAAACGATATAGGGTGTCAATAATCCGCTATTTGTGTGTGAACAAAAATGCAATACCTACTCCGTCAAAGTTTATGAAAAAATTAATGTGCTTGATCTGTCAAAATTAAAGCCATTGCTACTGATAGTGTGTTACACAATCACCCAGCCGAACTTTAAAAAGAGGGTAATTTATAAAAAAAGGATGCATCATCAGCGTTGTGTTGTCAGAGCTTCATTAATTTTAAAAAGCTCATCGTTAGGTCAATAAGTTTTTAGAGGATCAGTTAATCATTTCCTTTTTTTTATAACCGTCTAAAAAATGTCCACGTTAGGAGGTCTATAATCATGTACTGAATTCATAGTAACAGTTTGCGCGCCGATTTGGAACCTAATCAAAAATACACGCTGTTGTTTTAATTAGGTTCTAAAAGATTCGCAGCCAAGTTCAGGACCATTCATGAACTCATTTCTATTCAAACCCGTAAATTACCCGCCCATTGAATCAAAAACGCGTATCACAAAAGGCATCATTTTCTGCCTGACGGCCAGGCGTAGTTCCGGGATGTTACGCGTATGTCTTGTTTGTCGTCCCGGTCCGTTTTCCCCTTTGATAGCTTCTGTTCCGACATGCCCGTTCCGTTTCCGAGCAGTCTTTTACTAGCCGGTGTATTGAAAGGTTTTGTTGAGAAAAGTTTGCGTGACGGATTGGTTATTAAGAGGAAATGCGATCGGAGAGACTTTTGAAAACGCCTAAGTAAAAAGTTATAAGGGGCCGTCCATAAATTACGTCATCGATTTTTTCAGATTTTAGACCCCCCCCCCTACAATCATCCTATCGTCATTTCTTAATGACCCCCCCCCTTCTCCCAAAATTGACGTCATTACCAGTTTGACAAAATTAAAACATTGCAGATTTGAGAAAAATAGGGTATTATATGATTAAAACACTTAGTTATAGAATCACCTTTTATTATTTTTACTTTGGCAATAATCATTGATATAATATAATATAAAAGTAAAAAACTACGCAACGGATTTTGATGCGGTTTTTTTTAATAGATAGAGTGATTCTTAAGGAAGGTTTATATGTATAATACATGTAAGTACCACGGGTGAAGCCGGGGCGGGCAGCTAGTATTATATGTAATATTATTGTTAGAGTATTTTATCTGTAGTTATTACTGTATTTGTGTACATCTATGTTGCATTATGTATGTTTATTATGAGTTATTTTAGTATTGTACGCGCCTTAGCCGCCTCTCGCATTTGCAGTGTCACTTACTAGGTGTGCTGGAAGAAATTTCTTTTTAGAAATAATCTTTTTGTACGTGAACAATAAACTATAAATAAATAAATAAGAATGACGTCAATTTCGAAACACCCCCCCCCCCTATCTATCATTTACCGTCATCCGCAGACCAACCCCCCCCCCCTAATTTAGAATGACGTAATATATGGACGGCCCCTAATTCGAGGTTTGGCTCTCGCCTGTTTCCTCCTACAATATTGAACCAATTTATATTTTAATAAACTGAATAAGAAGGGCATATATAGGGTGACTGGTAATTAGTGACCGATACCTAAACACGTGATTGTACTCATGATAACAAACAACTTTTACTATGGAACCAAACCTGAATTCGCGAAAAAAAATCTGCTGTTCAGTCATTTATGTTCGCCTAACTGGTCAAAATGTAGGTACTGAACAGCAGAATTTTTTTTTGCGAATTCAGGTTTGGTCCCATAGTAAAAGTTGTTTGTTATCATGAGTACAATCACGTGTTTAGGTATCGGTCACTAATTACCAGTCACCCTATATACTGCGTCCCTATGTTTTTCTTTTTTCATGAATTGTTGTCAAATTTGTGCACTAGGCTTCTGTTGACAGCGGTTTAAATCGACATTTTTTAGGGTTCTAGTGCTTATCAAAATAATATATCATCAAAAAGGAAAACATAGGGACATACAAGTAGTTAATATTTATTATTCTGTTTAAAATCATTGCTCGGCCATTAACCAGAAATAAAACAAACGAGAGCGTTTCTATAGAGAAACGACGGGTATGAACTTATTTATACAAATATGGCAAACTTTTTACAAAAGAATTTTTATTGCTTTGCAACAATACCTACATATAGCTACAGCTAAAGGTTGGGTTCCCTACTTAATCTCCTCGTGACTAACCCTCTAAGTTCATATAACCATTTCGACTGATATTTCAAATAGTCATTCATTAGGGTTTTATGAACGAAGATTTTAATGATTATAATTTTGTAAATACATACCTACTTGTTACGGTCGCGAATCATATTTTGTTCAACATACAACCTGATCCTGACCTGCAGATTGCAGAAAACGTAAGAAAATTTGAATTTCGCGGTCTACCTTGGCGCTTCCGATTTAGTCTTAGGTTATTTTTCTATTTGTTTGCTTTTTTTCTTTATTCTTACGTTACCGGGTACAAATTGAGTCCAAAACTAGTCAGGCATAAAATCCACACGAATAAACCTGTTGAAACCTGTTTGGATTAAAAACATACAGAAATGTAAAAAGTACACTTCAAAGCCTTGGTGCGTCATGCAAAAATATTTTTGTTTTACTAGACTGGGACCTATGGTACTACATTATGCCTGATCTTGGAAGTGAGAGTAAGAACACGACAGATGAACGCAAGACTAAGGCCTTGCGTCGTTTCTCTTGCGTTTACACTGCAACTACACTGCATTGCAACTATCTACTTGCGTTTATTATTTTCTTACAAGACAAGACACTACTCATAAATCCTCCTTTTTAACACGCTTGTATTAACTTCACTTGTAACTAAGTAACGAACAAATAATGTAAGTAATAAAATCTTAGAAGTCAATTTTAACCTACTTTAAATTGTCATAGCGAAATGATTGTATGTATAAGTAGTTCGATGACAAAACTATAATTTGGTATCTTGTAGTTGATCTGAAGATGAAGCCAGAATGCAGTGGATATCTTCGGTGGCTACTAATAAACTCCTCAAGTTTGGGCTCATATGATTTGTTTTGATGAGTCCAATAAATAATTTACTCGTCCAGTAATGGACTCATCAAAACATGATAAGCGTGTTTTTTTTTTAAACTATATGTTTTCTTTTCAGCCTGAGGAAGCAGACATGAAAGACGGCTGGGTGCCGAACCCCCCTTGTGAATGGACCTGCGAGCTGACCAACGATGCTGGTTACGTCGTCTACTCAGCCCTCGGCTCCTTCTACATACCTATGTTCGTGATGCTGTTTTTCTATTGGAGGATATACAAAGCTGCCGTGAGGACTACCAAAGCAATTAATCAGGGTTTTAGGACTACAAAAGGTGAGGATATCAATTTCTAGATCAACTTTTTCTTCGATGACCGTGTTGTCTAAATGCTTCAGAGGAAAGTCGGCAGCGGGTTAGACCAAATGAAAAACCGTAATCCGTCAGAGTTAAAAGAAAGATTAAATAATATATGCCCTAAACAAGAATCGAAGCTCTTTTATTACTACCTGTGGGTCAACTTCACTCAGCGGGCATACAACGACCTTCGCGTTCAATGTAATAATGCACTGAGAGAACTACTGCGCTGCCATTGTAGTGCTTCAGGAATTTTTGCGGACAGTAATACTATTTTTTTTGCTGCCATTATTAGAATTAAATGTGCATCCCAGATGACGAGTGTTCGCGGCAGTTCCAACAGTATTTTCAGTGTATCCGCAGATCGGTGGAATTTCTCGTTTGTTGCGAAAGTAGATGCAGCTCCAAGCTGAATTTTAATTATACAGGGTTACTTTTCAATGACCAGCCAAATTTAAGGATGTGGTACAGACCATCAAACTAAACAACTTTCTCCATGGGACCAACATCGTAATCGCGAATAAAAATTCAGCCGTCCCATACGTTTAGGTCGAGTAGGTATTGAAGTTTTCTATGAGACAGTTGATAAATTTTTCGCGATTACGATATTGGTCGCATGGAGAAAGTTGTTTAGTTTGATGGTCTGTACCACATCCTTAAATTTGGCTGGTAATTGAAAAGTAACCCTGTATAAGTTCATCTGTGTCTTTAACGTACTAATACTAGAAGTTGAATAAAATTGTCACTGACCCTATGGACTCCTGTCTCAAGTAAAAGTTTTCTATTTAATAGAATATCTATTACTCACCTATTTCTGGACTAAAACATGAAACCGAAAGCATAATAATATTATCAGTGATCAAAATTAAATGTAATAAAACAACAATAATGGTGTCAAAGAGCAATATAATTTGTATTATCAGCCTGTTCACAATTTGCAGGAAAAGGAGGTATAGGCAGTCGTTTTGACGACAACCGCCTTACTCTCAGGATACATCGGGGTCGCGGTTCGAACCGGCCGCACGGATCTCCGCTGTCAAATGCTTCCAACCACTCTACCAGCACATCACTTAGTGCTTCTCCAGAACGATTAAGAAGGTAAGCAACTTATGACAGACGGCTGTGCTGCTGGGGAGTTTGTTGTGCCACATCTCCCCAGTGAAAGTACTAGGAAGTGGTGAAGGGCGGGCGTTTGGGGGACTGTCTTTTGTTTTGACGTTCGAAAAGTGCTGATTCTCAACCTAATTTGAATAAATGAAATTTGTTTTTTTTTTATGAATTCTGTGGTGAAATTACTTTCTTTCAGCAACATTCTACTTACTCATAATGTAGTACCTAAGCACCTATCTCTTTAATGGTGTTTGAAATGCGGCTACCTGCAGCTACTGCAAACAATGCCGCGCTTCGAAAAACCCATCTTTATTTATTAAAAATGTAATAAGATCCATGAGAAAAAAAGCGGCGACCAGTATTTCTTCAAAACTCTCATCATCTGCCTAGCCTTTTCCCAACAATTTTTTGGGGTCGGCTTCCAATCTAACCGGATGCAGCTGAATAACAGTTTTTTATTTTCTTTTATTTTTTCAAAACTCGATTTATACTTATAACATCATTACTCTACTTACCATTATCAGTATGTTGTATTGTAGCTGTTACCGACTCCTCCATGGCCCCAGTAAATACAATAGATAATTGTTGAAATTCCTTCTTCGTCGTAGATTCATATAGTTTTTTACCAATTTTGATACTGAATAAAGATTAAATTATTATTATAATTTGAACAAAACATCTCCTTACAGGCATTCAAGCGCGAGACGTGCTCACGAAAAAGTCAAAATCTCCGTGTCCTACCCCTCATCAGAACAGATATGTCCTGCCCACGAGAACTCCAGGTCTTCAAGCAGATCCCCGAGCCCTTCGCTCTATGCAGTCCATTATGAAAGAGATGGGAGGGAGCTGACGGAAAGCAGGTTGAGGGTGAGACCGTCTCATCATCTGGCGCCAGGACCGCTGTATGATGAATATGATGATAAGCCCCGGACTACTCGGAGGATGGGGAAAAGGAATATTAAAGCACAGGTTAGTATACATCCTACTAATATTATAAATGCGAAAGTTTGTATGTATGGATGTATGGATGTTTGTTACTCTTTCACGCGAAAACTACTGAACGGATTTTGATGAAACTTTACAGTAATATAGCTTATACATCAGAATAACACATAGGATACTTTTTATCCCGATATTCCCACAGGATCAAAATTTACGCGGGTGAAACCGCGGGGCGCAGCTAGTATAAATATATAGCAAATCACAATAAATTGCTTTGTTGGCCAAATGATTTTCATGAAACGATCAGTAGTAACTCGTCAAGAGATGATGTACTAGCTGTTGAAGTACCTATATAATCTCTAACGTAGTCCTTATAAAAAAGATGGCCGATTGAAACACACAAATTACATATCAATCGATAGTTATAATAATAATAGTAAGTAAAGCCACCCGAACCCATACCCCAATACTTATGTTTTGTTTCAATGTTCTGCAATAATCCTACACCAACCGGGGTTGTCCTTGCGTGCACTTGCATATCTCGTCCACTCATCCGGCCCGCAGCAGGCGCACCGGGCGTCGGCGGAGGGCGGATAACGCCCTCTTCCAGCCCCCCTAAATGGGTCCGCACATTAGGACCCGAAGTGGCGGCGCGTATATAGTGTTCTACGCGCGCCCCACTTTCGTGTCGCGGGAGGTCCGCAGTGACGGGCCGGGACCGGTCAGGGGTTGCGGAAGGATCGTACGTTTCCGCGATCCCCGGCGTAGGTGTGAGATAGAACACCGGGGTGATTTATAGTCAATAAGAGTCTGACAGACCCCGCCGCCCGCCCCAGGGTGGCCGACATCCATGAGGATCTTCCACCCCGGAAACAAAAAAAAAAATGGGTGCGCTTACATAGTGCATAAAGGGATAATCGTCGGTTGGTGCCACACTTTATTCAAAACATCTAACCGGCTTTTGTGAGTTGGTTTGCGCCTCGTACGCTTTAAAAATGTTTTAATTGTGGTATTAACTACTTATAGGAAAGTTTAATGAGTTTTCTTTATTAATTAGATTGTTGTGCTAAAATTGTATGCAGCTTTTTAGAAAAGAAATACGAGGCTCTTCATTTTTTAACAAACTTCAAAAAAGGAGGTTCTGTATTCGACCCGTATACAATATGTATGTTTGTATATGTCCGCGATTTTCTCAAAAACTACTGATACGATTTGGATAGTTTTCGTTAAACTCAAACTCAAACTCAAACTCAAAGCATTTATTTCAATTAAACCATTTCCAGGCACTTTTGAATTGTCAAAATTTTTTGTTAGTTGTAGTTAGTTGTAGTTATTTAAATGCATATTTTTTACTTGATTTATAACATCGTCTCGGTTTTACCCGGAAGATTTGGAAGAAGTCGGTTAAAAGCTAACAATGATTACAAGTTTTTTTTTTTTAATCATCATGATACAAACTTATAAAGTGTTATAAAAAGTACCTACCTATACATGTATACAATACCAATATACCACCTATCCTTAAATCACTTCCAGGTGAAACGCTTCCGCATGGAAACAAAAGCAGCCAAGACCCTCGGCATCATAGTGGGAGGCTTCGTGTTCTGCTGGCTCCCCTTCTTCAGCGTGTACGTTGTGAGGGCGTTTTGTGGAGACTGCGTCAGTCCCATCGTCTTCTCCGTGCTGTTCTGGTTGGGGTACTGCAACTCGGCGATCAACCCGCTGATTTATGCACTGTTTTCTAAGGACTTTAGGTGAGAAACACCTTTAATTTCCAAAATTTTTGAACTTGGCCTGATACTGTACTGTATAAACTATCAGATAGGTTCATAGAGATTGAAGTTAAGGGATATAATACCAACTTGAATTTCTAAAGTTACAGGGATAATAATGCCGCTCTTACCTTCTAAAAACATGTCACTATTAAAAAGCTGTCCAAACCGTGAGAAAACCTCTTGAATCCGTTGATTTCTCATAATCAGCCTATAATGTTCCCACTGCTGGGACACAGGCCTCCTCTCTATGAGAGTGAGGGGCCGTAATCCACCACGCGGGCCCAGTGCGGGTTGGTAGATGTCACATGTCTTCGGACTGGGTACCTCTTGGTGTTTTTCTTCATAACCGTATTCCGGCAAAGTGAGAATCCGACCTATTGCGAATCCGACCAAATGAGAACAAATGTTATCTTTTACGTTTTTATTATTTTCCAGATTCGCATTCAAACGCATAATCTGCAAGTGCTTCTGCGGCAGCGGAGGTCCGAGACGAGAGTCAGACGGCGAAGGTTCTCGTCGACAGAACAACAGACCCACTCACTCCCACTCCCTCGAAGAACACGACGCGAACAACCACACTACTTCCACCAGCACTACTACGGCTGCTGACAGGTACATTTTAATAAACGATTTATACAGAAAGAAAGAAAAATTTAAGTAAGTCTAACGGCATGCAAAAGAGGACTCTCATAGGTATGTCACGTCAGATTTCACGTTTGTCTATCAAATCCTGGTTGCGGCCAAAGCTTGTACACTTACCTAATTTTCTAAAATAATACGCGGAAATTCAAACTAAGTAAATTAATTATACATTCCAGATTCAATGACGAACAACAATAATATTTTGCACGTGCCAATATTTCATTTGCTTCTTTTTTATTTGCACAGTTCGACATTTAAATAAAATCTTTGAGAAGTCACCTCCCTAGTTGCCATATTTTGAAGTAAAGAGTTCGTTCCATTATTAAATTACACAATAGATATGAGTTTTCTTAATAATAATTTATTTGGCCGCCAAACACGACAATATGGATTTTTATACTAATATTTCCGGCCCCTGCTCCGTATGTATTTGACCAGGACTGCAATTTCGATTTATTTCGAAGAACGTTTTCAAAATAATGCTCAAATTTCCAAGCATGTTTGAGAATATAGTACATTAATGTAGCGGCCAGCAAAAGAGGCATTGATGGACGAACGGGTTCGTAAGTCCATCAATTCCTAGATGTGGCCAAGGCTTGCAGTACCTACTTTTCTCAAATAATGCGCGGAAATTAAAACTAAGTAGGTAGTACCTAGGCAAAACTTTATATTTGAAAATACAATTAATTTACAAAATCAGTGACGATCAACGAGCAACAGTTAATAATTTTTTCCCGCATTATAGAGTTCATTTATTTTTTATTTTTTTTTCAATAAACAGCTTTCTATTTGCAAGCCAGTTCGAAATTTAAATAAAACCTTTGATAAGTTACGTCCTTGGTTGCCATGTTTCGTAGGAAAAGATTTTTCCATTTGTTAAATAATTAGGTACACGACAGATATGAGTTTAATATGTAATTTATTTGACCGATATAAGTACATAGGTGCCACAACTGTTATGGATTTTCATACATCTTTTGCCGGCCGCTGCTCGCATGTATTTGGCCAGTATATCAATTTCGATTTATCTCGAAAAAGGTTGTCAAAATTCCAAGCATGTTTGAGAAAAATTAATTTTACATCTAGCCTGAAAAAATATAAAACTTAATCTAACGCCATCTATGTTGTTTACTGGTACTTAATTGCAGCGCCCTCTCTACTTTTCATTATGCATAAGTGTTTAATTCAATTTTCACAGTTTGCAATAGTGCGGTTCTAAGAAGTTCTCAATATACATTTTAATTTTATATTATTCTTCTCAGGTGACGGCAAGCAATGCGACGGCAGAACCCACAGTTCCAGTCAACCGTCGCATGTGTTTAGCAAATAATGTTTTATTAAACGTTAAAACAACGTAATACAGTCTATAAAAACAATTTTTATCTGTATATTGTTACTAAACGCGTCCTACTGTAGAAAAGTCAACATAACTGTTAATCTTAATGTGTGTAAAATTATATCGTTGTAACGTATAAATAACTTAGTTATTTAATCGTTATGATGTAAGAATAGCTTATTATCGAGCTATTTTAAAAAATATAAATGTGCGTACTTCAGTGAATGTTTTTTAAAAGTGAATTTATTTATTGAAAAGACTGTCAGAACTTAATTGTACCTAATACTACGTAATAAATTATGTCGGATAACCAATATGTTGTTATAAAGAGGAACTATACAGTATAAAATGTTAAGTTAGAGAATTAAGTAATCGTAATTAGACAATGAGGCGTGATTTGCACGGGATATTTCATGTTCATTACACGCTCTAAGTCTGCTCTAGTAACTCCAAATTTAAAACGCTTATATCTGATACAAATGTAGTACCTACTTATATCCTAGTTACTTTATCCTCACTAAACTCAAAAGAGTTCATAAACTGTGTATTATGCTTGACTATGAATAATGATGTACCTTTCCCATAAGTAGATAAGCTAGAGGCCCTTTAAGGCTAACATTTCGCACCTTATCGTTGTTTCCTTCCGTTACTTTTTCTAAATTATCTAGGTATGTACAGCGGCCAGCACATCAAGCTACCCCAATCTGTCAAATTTCTTTGATAGATTTTCAACTTTACTACAAAGGAATAAGGTTCATATTCAATTGGGAAAATTTGACAGATGGGGTAGCTTGATGTGCTGGTCTCTGTGTCTATATTTTCACCAAAGTTCGGTTTTTTTTTAAGTTTATTGAAATCCCTTTCCTCAAAGTCAAAGTCAAATAATTTATTTCAAATAAGCACTTGAATAGCACTTTTGAACGTCAAAAATTAAAATTAAAAAATAGAATTGATTCTAGTCGCCCCTTCCAA
Source organism: Globia sparganii (assembly GCA_949316385.1). Lineage (NCBI taxonomy): Eukaryota > Metazoa > Arthropoda > Insecta > Lepidoptera > Noctuidae > Globia > Globia sparganii. The sequence continues at coordinate 7,629,385 of OX438675.1, read as the reverse complement.
AAGGTAGTTTTCTTGTGGAGAAAAATGTCCTACCTTTACTACCTTCAATCTACCTTCAATTAAAATCATCTCATTTTTATTTGACCGGTTAGCAGAATACACATACAAATTGAAATTATAATCATATTAACGGGTTCACTGTCCAAAAAGTAGACACAATAGTTAAACATCAACATGAATCTTAAGTAATTCATGGGACAAGGAATGGGTTAATATGTGTTTTAAAACGTAACCTTATTTATTTTTACAAACACAGCGCATGCAATGCCTTATTATGAAAAAAAAAACAGGTTTTGTTATAAACCAGTAAAATAGAATATAACATTAAGCAATATTCGACATTATTATCTCAAAATAAGTCACTATAAGCTGTACTGGTAGTTCGAAAACTGACTTTTAAAAATATCGGTCGACAGTGCCTGTTTTTGATAAGTAAACTGTATCTTTGAACTTAAAACTATACTATGAAATTGGAAAAATATAATTCGAAGAATATTTAAAACTAAGGCAAATGTACAGACGCCAGCAGGTCAACCTACCCCAATCTGTCAAATTTCTTTGATAGATTTTCAACTTTAGCACAAAGGAATAAGGTTCATATTCAATTGGGAAAATCTGACAGATTGGGGTAGCTTGATGTGCTGGCCTCTGTACAAAAACTTATAAAGAGATTTCAATTAGCCGAACAAACTTGATTGGCTGTACAAATAGAATACTGTAATCGGAGTATTTCAAATAAATTAACTTTATCTACTTACCAGCCTACGATTAGTATAAACGGGTATCTAAAATAGTCGATGGATAATTAATAGATCTCAACGTTCCTCAAGTTTATTCGATTGTGTATTCGATGTTTTAACATTATATTCGTTAGGCGAGAGTTGTATGTTTATGTGTGAGCGATATCATATTACTATGGATTAATATACGAGATGTTACCTACTTGTTGTTTTACTGTCCCCATTTTTTTTTTGTAACAAGCGTTTTCCAATCACTTTCCCGTTCATAAAATTATGAGAAGAGTGGCAGTTTAATGCGAAAGAGCCAGGGTAACCCGCGAAATTTAAAATTCCTTCCGTGTTTTGCAATTTGCAGGTTAGTAACAGGTGGTATGTTAGAAAGTTGTTGATGATTTTAATTATATAATCTTTTTGTAAATACATATTTGTTCGCGCATCATATTTTGATAAACATACGATCTGACACTGACCTGCAAATCACAAAAAACGTTACAAAATTTGAATTTCTCGCGCTATCTTAGCACTTCCCCATTAAACTACACTGACTACATGGTGAGGTACGCTGATAAAAAAAACGTCACTTATCAGTGGGAACCAGTTTAATTGAAATAGACAAAAGTAGGGCGTTTGATCCCGGGTTCGATTTTCTGGATAGGTTTGATAATAATTCACACGAATACCTTGCGGTTCAGGGCGATTCAACTCATAATGATGGCATATTATAACGTCTGAAATACTGATGTAAAAAAATATACATATACAGGGTGGCCGGGGAGTTGACGTTCAAACGTAAAATTTAGATACCTACTTTATGATGAGGAGTATCCGAATCACCCCCATGTATGCTCTACGATTTTTCGTAGTTTTCGAGATAGAATTTTTTTAATGATTTTTTTCGTAAATTTCACCTAACATTAGTTTTCGATTTTTTTCTCGTTCTGTTGAACATTTCTGGTTCAGTTTTTTTGTGATAACTAATGAGCATAGTCTAACCTAACACCCTAAAAAAATATGGTTTATCTAGGAATTGCAGAACTTACTTAGAATTTATTCGAAATTTAAAAATTAAGATTTGAGCTCAGTACTCACAAATTTTCAAAGTATCAAAAAAGTATCAAAGATAAAAAAATCGAAAACTGATGTTAGGTGAAAATTGCAAAAAAAAACATTAAAAAAATATATCTCGAAAACTACGAAAAATCGTAGAACATACATGGGGGTGATTCGGATACTCCTCATCATAAAGTATCTAAATTTTACGTTTGAACGTCAACTCCCCGGCCACCCTATACTAGATGACCCCGGAAAAGTCGTTTTGCAAAAAAAAAATAAATAGATAGTAACCGATTCTCAGACCTACCCGATATGCACACTAAATTTCATAAAAATCGGTCCACCCGTTTCGGAGGAGTATGGTAACAACACTGTGACACGAGAATTTTATTTAATAGAAGATTTAACACTGTTTTTTAACACTGTTTTTTTAAACTGTTTTAAACTATGAACACCTCTAAATGTAACAGATACAATAATGCACGGTACCGCAAAAAGCGCATATACATGTCAACTGACTAATAATAAATAGGATGTCGTCAGAATACAGGTATCGTCAATTTTAATAACTAACAGGCAAATACTGATATAATCAAAGTACGGTAAACAGCAAAAAGCTCAAAAAATGGATAGCAAAAATAACATAACGTATTCTGAGAAAGTAACTTTTTACATGATAACCGTTAGAACAACCAACGTTAACATGATTGTCACAACACTACCAACACTAGCAGTCGTTCAATGTCGTCGTTCACTACACACTTTTATTTTCATTCAAGCAAACTTCATTGTTCATTCATTCAGTCTTTAGTGATTCAGTTCAGTTCAGTTGAGCGCCCGCTTTCGATATTGAGGATTGTATTTGTGGTTGGCGTAATAACAAACGAGTTGTTATTATCGAGAAAGTAATAAATCGTTTATGTTATTTATTGTGTTGTACACGTCACTTATATTTTTCCTGTGGGATATTAGTCAGTGATATCAAAATGTATTTTGGAGGCGTTGAAGGGTGAGTGATTTAGTTGTATTCATTTTTTTCGTACACAAAGTGGTAAATATCGAAAGTTGAAAGGTTCGCCTTGAGAATATAGCATTCCTAGGTTTCGCAACAAGTTAATTAATGTCTAAATGCAACTTATTTATAACCTATATTATTTATTTTTGGCTAATTCCGTCCGCCAGGATCTTTACGCCCGCCGAAATGTCAATGCCGATTTTAGGAATGCAAAATTATTTATATATCATTTCATTTCAATGCTAAACTGGGTTTATATCAGTTTATCGGAGCCTGTGCCGTTTTGATCCAAAGAATTATTAATGGATATGAAACGATCAAAATTGTGTGAAACGAAGTGATTAGAACTTGAAACTTGAACAGAATTTCGTATAATGTTCCCACTTAATTATTACACTTTAGCGTTTGTCTCTATCCCGTCTATTTGTCGAACCAAAATTGCAAAAAATAAAATTAATAAGTAATCAATAACAACGTTAATTTCTTATTAGGTAATTGGTAAAAGAACTGATTTCATAGGTATTACCTAATAAGAAATCAGTTCTTTTACCAATTGATGTAATCTTTATCTTTCAGTATTTAATTAATTCATACCATATTTCATATAATACAATAATTTAAAAATGCATCGCCAATTTTTACTTAGTTACAATAATGTGTAATTAATGTATAACACAAACAATGCATTTCACATTGCTTACATTCTCACAAGCGTAACATTCGACCAATCAGCGGCCGGCATTCAATCGGCTTGTCAGCCACGCCGACAAAACTAAAACGGGCTAAATTAAACTTTATCGGCTGCCATTACGGTGGAATTTTAATTGTTAAGCGTTAAGGAATTCAAGTTATTTTATTATTCCCATCGGTGAACGGCCTTGAATTTTTATGACGTTTACTTTTGATTCAGATTGTTAAAAAATGTCAACTAGCTCTATTGCAGTTGATAAAGTCACGATCATAGTAGTCTATGGTCACGATACACTTAGCTAAATAGCAACAATGTAAAGTTGAACAAAGTAAAAATTGTGACTGGCAGTGAGGCTAGCCAAGTTGTCACCAAATCGACAAATCTTTTTTGAACCTGTGCTGTCCCACTGCTGGGCAAAGGGGCTATTTTTAGGATTCCGTACCCAACAGAACTAAGCCTCCGCTGTCCGCCGTCCATCTGTCTCTGTCAGTGGGATGTATCTCATTAACCGTAGGTAATAGGTAGACAGTTGAAGTTTGCAGTGTGTAAAATAACGTTAAAAATTAAAGGGATACAAGAAACTTGTTTTTCAGTGTAAACATTGTAAGTAGGTACACGCCAGCACATCAAGCTACTACAATCTGTCAAATGTCTTTAATATATTTTCAACTTTATCGCTAAAGAATAAGGTTCAAAGTTGATTGGGAAAAGTTGACAGTTTCGGTTAGCTTGATGTGCTGGCGTCTGTACTTGCACTGTTATGATAAAAATCTGTTAGGTACCTGCTGTAGGTATGATCTTGTGGCAGCCAAGCGGAAGGATCTATGAAATAAAAATTTGATATGCAGAACCACTCAAATGCTACCTGCGTCTCACTCAGGTAGCATTAGATTTTACTTTGTCGTAACCTTTATTCACACTCATTGTAGGCTCGCGGTCATTCGTTTCACTGACGAACGAAACGAGTGCTATAATATTTTACTGACATTATGCAACTCCTTTGCTTTTCGATCCCTTCCTTACTCATCAAACAGCCACATTCTCACTACCTACTCAATTCGTGGTATCTTTATAAATTTCAAAAAAAGAACATTGTCATGCACGTGCGTTTCACTACCACACCGCCGTAATTTAAAAAAAAAGTTATAGGTTATTCGAATTCACGTCGTATCCCCCCATTTTTATTCGTTACAAGCTTTGATACTCAGCAATTAAACTTTCCAGGAATTTACAAACAGTTTTTACAACACCCTATGGTTTCAGAACCTTTTATAGAGGATTCATGGGTGTAGAAAAAGTCTTGTATGCAACTGCACATATTTTTTTTTTTTAATTACCTATTAAAACACTCATGTGGTATGGTAACCCATATTCATGTTTTCATACCCCTTATTATACAACAGTTGCATAACACACAGTTGCATACATTATGATACATGTGTGTTATGCACATGCGTTTCATACGACGTTTTTCAAACACACTTGCGAGGATAAAAGACTTGTATTAATTATTTAGCAAATATTTATGGAAAATGGTGCGCTGGTTTTGTTATTTCCGCGCGCTGTGCTAGCGATGCGCACGCAGGTGTAAATAAAAGCACTGGCAAAACCGCTAAACAGCCTTTAGAAAAATATAAACACAAAATAATGTTGCCGTATGTCAAATTGTTGTTTAGTTAGTATGGGATTAGAAAATACTATTGGCATAGAGAAATATACATTACTTCAATGAGAATCCGCAATAATAGAACGCCAGTCAGGGTCTTTTCCGTTTGGTTCCGGGAGGGACCACGAACAGTAAGTAAATGGTTCATTTTGGGACCAAGGACAATTTTATTCAGATTATTTAAAAGAAAATGTGAAATAAGACCCGCGGATTCCTTTTGGCATGAAGTCTCTTTGATGAGATTAAAAAAGTGCACATGTCCGACTAGTAAATAGTTATCTGTGGCGTTACCGCACTAGTGCGGTAATATAATGTAAACAGCACGCGTGTTTAATACACTGCATTATGGAACTAAAAGCGGTTCATTAAGAGTCACTTTACGAGCAAGTGTGTTGAAAATAAGTTTTTACAGCTCATTGTTTACTTTCGATGTTAATGCATAGAGTAAACAATAATTAAATATCGAACTGGATGACGTAGTATAAGCTACCTTAAGATTATATTACCGGCAGATTTTATAAGAGATTGCATGATTGTAGGCTGTTTATCAGGGCGTATCGATGCATGCAGAAATATCATCGGCGTAGTGTGCTGCTAATGTGAAAGTATGTCCAAGGTACCTGTATACTACTTAAATGTCGGCACGAGATATACGAGAATAGCTCGTGCTGTGGCGATATTTAGATGAGCCAATCAACAAGGACGAAATTCTCTTTAGCAAGGACGTTGCGTCTATCCAGCACCCTAATTGCGTAACACACTATCAATCGGAATCTGAATCATTTTGAAGCAAATTGCTAATCCATTGCTTCATATGTTCGAAAAATTTGTTTGCTCAACACGTAATTAACGCATTGAATGTTGTTGAACTGTCAAAATTAAACCGACTCCCATGGATAATTTGTTACGCAATTGCCCCGCAGGATGCACAATGATACGAGTAAATGTAGCCCCGCGGCTTCGTGCGTTGCGTACATTTATCGAAACTTTGGTTAAAAGCCATTACATGATTTCTCGAGCCCTATCTGTCGTGTGCCCTGTCTACCAGTTTGGGCGCCGTTTATTAAACTTACGCTAGAAATCGCTTCCTGCCTTAACTCACTCCCAGATGTTGTTGAAATCTTTTAGATATACCTACCTATAAAGATGATTTGAGCAACTAGTTCTCCCAATGGAACCCACACTTGTGTGAACTGCTTCTAGATTACCTAACGGTCGGTGGTTGAATTACATTTGAAACAATTCCAAGTAGGCCATAGTTAATTGCAAAATCAAACATTAGACTGACCAATGACAAAGCGCTATTACCGTTATACCGCGCAAACCGCTCTTGAGCTTGTCAGGTATTTAATAAATTCAGCCTATTGCAGCACGCTGCTAGAAATATCAAATAATTTTTCCCTATTTGATTCCCCTATTTCTGTTCCTGTTCCTGTGAGTCGCGGGCAACCGATGGATGCAAGTGGTGGATTGTCGTTCGTCGTGGTGGTCTAAGGGGGATGCCTTTGTTCAGCAGTGGGCGTCTTCCGGCTGATGATGATGGTGATGATGATGATGACCTGTTCCAATTGCGCCCCTTATATCTTTTGTCCTGGATATCGCCCTCCTTACTTCACCTTAATGACTTTTTCAAGCCGGTCAATTCTGTCAAAATCTCAACGTCAAAACATTAATGAAATGAGCTTGATGTGAGCTGCCATTTCCTTGACAGCTCACTTCACCTAAGTTTTCATGGATACATTATTACAGAATATATCGGCTGGTCATATATATGTAAAAGGCAAAAGTAAAAAATCCATCACTTCATTAATTTACTCGAAAGTTAAACGTTCAAAATATGATTCACGACTATAACAGGTACGTATTTACAGAATTATAATCATTAGAATCATTAATACATCTTTCTAAGTTAGATTTTTTCCATAAGAACAAATCTTTTATGGAAAAGTTCATAGGGAACAAATCTAACTTAACGATATATATTAATGATTCTAATGACTATAATTCTGTAAATACATATATATTATAGTCGCGAATCATATTTTGATCAAGATACAACCTTATACTGACCTGCAAATTGCAAAAAACGTAAGAAAATTTGAATTTCGCGGTCTACCACTGCGCATTCACCTTAAGGAAACCAAACAAACAAATTGGTTCATTATTTCTCACGAAAAGTGAGAGTGCTTGCCAGAATTGGGTCACACACAATGAGCAGTTATGCGAACGGAAACTTTCTGATGAACTGTCGCTCCAAAAATAAATATTACGTGCAAAAATAGAGCCAAGTCCGAACGGTTTGTTTGCTATTCGAACTAGGCTATGTCTACAATGCAACTTGTGTTTTCGATATAAAAAGAACCGTTTACACCAGTTTTCTCGACCAGTAAAAAACTTACCCAGTCGCACAGGCCAAGCCCTTATTTATTTTTCTGGCTGACCGACATAAAATTGGCATATTTTTGCACTCTAGGTGCCTTCAATGTTTATAGAACAATTGCAATAAGGAAAAATCTAGAAATTAAAACTCGGCATTAGGCATTCATTGCGTCACCAATAGAATTATTTCTTTAAGAGTTTTTCTCTACAAAACATGAATATTTGACAGATTGAGACTGAGATGAGACTGTGAACGTTCTTAAAAATTTCGAGAATTGTCCCTCTGCTATCGGAACACCCAAAACTTACAGGTCAGGCAGTAAAAACACTGTAGGATAATATAGGTCAAGGATTTCACAAAACGGAGGTTCTTTCCGCAAAACGTTTCCTATCGCCCGCATGATTATTAATTGATAAGAAACGTTGATATCCTTGGTATAACTAATACCGTCTGCTGTGTTATCTGTCATTCCATGCTAAATGCATTTCATACACGTTTTTGTTTATGTTTTCAAATTTCTGCCCGTTTGTGTAGTTCCGATTCTGTTTGTAAAATAGTAAGGTAAGGTACATATCTGACATGTGAATTTCTCCATAGGTCTTAATATAGCTGTCTGTAGGATACGCAATGAAAACGAGTTAGTGGAACAGAATGTTGTACAATCGTAGACGGGTTTACAGTATTGGCTTTAGGTATGGTTTACTGATTTAACTGACAGAACAAGTTCATTTTACTGGGACTGGGACAGCTTTGCTGGCTGGCTTTGCAAGTCTCCCTGTTACAGAACTGGATACTTTGTGTTCCATAAATCCATCAAAGGACTTGACCATTTTTATAATATATACGAGTTAGAACGAGGTGGAACTTTGGGATACACACAATAAGCCTGCAGTCTTTGATTGGGATATAGGCCTCCAAGCCTAGTATCTATTGACCTCTAACACTGAATAATAGCACATTAATAAATTATACTGTAACTGAAATATGACTTAATATTAACCGAGTACTATGCGGTACCTCTCTCAGTCCACCTTTAATCCTGCGCCGCAAGCCCTGCCCCCTGTGCACTTGATAATCTTATGACTGCGTCAGTGAGCGGGGTTCGCGCAGCTGAACTTTGGGCCAAAGATGTTTGAACTTTTTGTCATCGATACGCTGAGAAGATGAACCAAATTCTTTTGGTGTACATGGCAATCCAGGAACTTGTTATGAAACAAAACGTATGAAGTATCACTTTATCATCAGTAAAACATGAACAGCTTTGCTGCTCTACGCTTTGGAATGGGCAAATAGCTTCATCTTTCTGACTGACCGACCCTTGACAATTCAAAAGTGCCAAAATTGGTTTATTTGAAATAAATGCTTTGAGTTTGAGTTTGACTGGATTAGAGTAATGCTTTACACGATTTAAAAATGTTCCTCTTCCTTGGAGTACCTACACACTTCAAAATACAATTGTTAATTACTATCGTACGTCTACAGTTGATTTTAAAGTGTTACAAGATAAGACTGAAAAGTGGCAGTGATCTGATGAAATTGTTATGTTGTGCTAAGAAGGATGTATTCGAAAGTTTTCGACTTTATTTTAGTGTATACCAGTTGGTGACTAAACGATTCTGCTGGTTGGGTAGCACTGCCCTATAGAAATGTTCACGTGAATGATGATGATGAAGAAGCCTCCTCGTGTAGCGCAGTTTGTTCCGCCAGTTACTCATCTGAACCGAGCACTCGTCGCATCCTGGATAGTCACACCCAACACCTTATATATGACTGGCCAATTCTTCTCTTGCGGTGGTAGGGCTAACGTCCGCCTGGCTTGCGACCACCCTCCCACCGGAGTCCGGCGTCAACCAGCCTGCTGCTTTTCGTCGATGTGTGTGTGGGAGTTCTAGTGCCTTAGGCATCTTCTGGGCACGCTCGTTCCATCATAGACATCCATCGCTTTCCATTAGGCGTGATTGAGGTCTAGAGCGGGCCCATTCAGCAATAAAAAAATGATTCATATAAATATTTCTACTGGACAGTGTGGGCACGTTTAAACCTAATCGTGGCAAAAACTGTTTCAGATTCGCGACAGATGGTAAGTAAAAATAATTAGGGAGCTCTAGAAGAAAATAGGTATATTCTCTAAAGTGGGCGATTGGCAAAACAAGGTTCAGAACCACATAGACAGTCCAGTCAGTAGATATAGTCTACTAGAAATAAGTGTTATTAGTCCGAGTACCAATACTGCTATGCTATTAACTAAGTACTAGTAACAAAGAGAAAGGTTCATATATACTAGAGCGACATTCCAACTAAGAGATAAAATATGCAGACTTAAAAACCAAATCACGATTTTACTGCAAAGTCTACGTGTATTGTGTACAAAGTAATTGTGAATGTGCCGAAGAGCTGATGCGGCACCCCGTATTAAATTGAACCGTGTAATAAATACGCTTGTTTTAGAACACGTGTAAATGGAGATATAGAGGAAAATGATTTATCGGTTGGGTGAAAATTGTCGAAGCAATAACGTAATCGCTGCACTGCTATGCTGGATGCTAAATGCTTATGAACGTATGTACTAAGGCTTATTTGAAGTCCATAGGTAGTCCGAAGGTATATTGTTGCAAATAAATACTGATATCTATACTAATAAAAAAGCTGAAGATTGTGATTGTTTGAACGCCCTCTCTCTGAAACGACCAGTTGGATTTGGAAAAATGCGACGGTGTGGGACGGGGAACAATACATTTGACGCGGACGAAGTCGCAGGCAGAAGCTAGTTTTGTAATAAAAAAGGAAAGTCCTTGAAAATAATTTCGGGCTTAAGCTGCTATAGTATCGTATTCACAATCAGATACTTATACCTTTATAAAAAGAAACTATTTTATTTGCTTTTTTGTATTGATACCTCTCGGGTTTTCTTGAACTTGGCCGTTTTTGCAATCGTCGAACTAATTTATCTATTTGATAATTCAATTGAATTATTTATCAGCTTATCACAAAGATAAAGAACGTAGACTTAACATCGGACATACATATAAAAATAATGCCAAAGATTAGATACAAGTCTTCACTCATAAACAATGAGGAAGCATAATGAACATAATTCTGATATTTAAATCAGGATAGGCAGCAAATTAACAGATAAATAACAATGCGGAAGAACAACCAAACTGGGCTGCAGCACTGCCAAGCGCCTCGGAAATTCTTGAGTTGACTATCTATTTTCGAAAACACTGAACTCTTAGTGCAAATGCACTAATTCTATGTCATCACATTACGATAACATAAACAACCATTGTCACGTTGTCCTTGGCAATGGTAATACCACAGCCATAATATAATTACTTCGAAATGACAATCTCAGGCATATTTTTGCACATACTCGTATTTGCATTCGATATTCTGATTGCACATCTTACTCGTTGTATACATATGTATTATACAACGTGGCGCTACAATGGTGACATTAATTTAACACACGGGTAGGGCTAGTGCCTATTAATCATATAAATTTTGATAGGTTAAAATAATTCGTAAATAAAAAAAAAAAAATGTTTTCAAACAAACTAAATAATAAAAAAGTAACTAAAATTGGGATCACCCTTGCAAAAATTCATTCATGAAATTACTTACCTATACTCCATTTACAATAAGATTAGAAATTTAAACAAACCTTTTTTACAGCTTATTCAACCGATTTTGACTTCTATTCCGTAGGAATAAGGATGGCGTTAAAAGCAAAAAAAAGTGCTTACAATAACAACTGTTTGCTGCTTTTAATGCCATCCTTATGCCTACGAAATAGAAGTCAAAATCGATTGAACCGACGGTAAAAAAGCTTTGTTTAAGTCTAATCTTATTTATTCTAAATGGGAGTATAGCGCGTCGTTTCGCGCGCTAACAATCGCGCAACGCGTCTTGTATGTACCTACTCGTGATCGGTCCGATTCTTTGACGGCTTATCAAAGAAACCGAGCGACGCAAGTGGTACCTACAGCGGAGGTGCTTAGTGTCTAACGGAGTATGCACTTTTCTAAATTTGAATGGGTGCCACTTTTCGCGCTTTAATATCCTATGGACGGCTCTGTGATGGACTTGAAAATTAGGATCATGTCCGCATATTCAGCTGCTGTGTAGTTCGGATGTGTATTTGCCATAACGATCACAAGTTTACACAAGCATTAATAAAATAACACAAATAAAAGCGTCCGTATCGCAAGAGATGTAAACGTACCTACTAGATTAGAAAACGAAAACAAAGCAAAGCGTCTTTATCGCAGTATCTAATTACACAAAAATAAATAAATAAAGCAAAAAATATTAGACACCGTAGTGTGAAGAAGTGTATCAAGGACACGGTTTCGGCTATCACTAGAAATGCAAAAAAAGAATTCGAGTTCGGTGCGGCGGCGGGTGGAAGGGAGGGCGCGCGTCGCCTGCGCCGCTCGCCGACAAAGGGCTATCTCTTTCCTTCAATTGGGTACTCTTTGCATTTGTTTCATCCTAATAGTATTGCTTATTCGTTTTAATTTCATTGATGCGATGTTATTATCCGTGACCCCGGCAAATGACCGCTGCGCGACAGTTCTTTAAATACAGGTTGCTCTAAGATGCCATTTTCTAAAATTTAAAATAAATCCGTAAATAATGACGTTTAATAGAAATATAATTTCTAAATGAAAAGAAAATGTGAAAACGTATATGTTTGTTAAATTAATGTCACCATTGTGGCGCCACGTTGTATAATGCAGGTATGTGGTAATAGCAGTTATTGGAATGCAGGTACTTATGCAAATAAGTACCTATATGCATCACCGATCTGTCCTATGGTGAATGCGGTGAATGCGTCAGGGTAGCCGTACTGGCAGCGGGATTGTTCGAAAGGGTTACCGCTGCCCCGGAACATAACGGGCTAAGGAAGGAACACGGGTGGATTTTAGTCAGTAAGAGTCTGACAATCCCTTCTGCTCCACCCAGAGAGGGAGGGGTCATTTGAAGATTTCCCATCCAGAAAAAAAAAGGGTAGCCGTACTAGATTCGTTTTTCGCATTTCAATGTTAGCACTCTAATTGCGTAAATAACACACTATCAATCTCAATCTGAATAATTTTGAAGGATATATGCTAATCCATTGCTTCATATGTTCGAACAATGCTACTCAACAACGTACCTACAGGGTTATTGGAAAAACATTAACAACCTCTTAAGAGGTCATTGTACTCATCATTATGAACAACTTTTACTATGGGAGCAAACCTGAAATCGCAAAAAAAACAATCAGCTGTTCCCTACATTTATGTTCGCATAACTAGTCAAAATGTAGGGAACAGCTGATTTTTTTTGCTATTTCTGGTTTGGTCCCATAGTAAAAGTTATTTTCAGGCCAATTCTAACCCAAAGAGTTGTATTGCTGATTCTAATGATTATATAAATATTTTTTTTTAACTTTTAAGGAAAACTGCTACACTATCGAGATAGTTTATTATGTTATGCTAAACGGACGGCGAAATTTTGTTCCGGCACGGTATGTTTGCAAAACCTGAACGAATTTATCAAAACACAGCCGTGTTTTGAACTATGGAGCTTAGAAGCATCTGTTGCGTTTTACCCGTTATGCTATGCAATGCACCCTTAATGGTTGATTAATCAAGCGCTAAAAACACCCCAAATTTAAATATTGGGCCATCTGGCAAACCGATTATATTATTTTATTACCATTGTGACCAGCACCCTAAATGCGTAACACATTGGCTCCAATTCTGTTGTTCACAAACTAAATTAAATTTAAGTTCAGTGCATCTTTTTCTTTCTATTTCATTATGAAAAGGGCAGAAGATAAATATTAGTTTAGTCCTGTCAAATTAGATAATCCATAGACAAGTTTAGACGTGATTTAAAAATTGCCTGCTAAAAATACGTCAATTTACGTCAGGCGCTGACTAATTTGACAGGACTAAACTAATATTTAGCTTCCGTCCTTTTCTTAATTAAATAGAAAGAAAAAGATGAACATAATAAAGAGTATTCTATTCTATTCTATTCTGAACTTTTTTGAACAACAGAATCGGGGCCATTATCAGTAGCCAAAGGCTTTCATTTTGACAGTTCAAGAACATTCATTGCGTTATTTCAAAATTTTCGAACATTTACGCAATTAGAATGCGGGACCACTATACGGTATACCCTAGAGTTATCTTGTGTGACTTTAATAAGCCCGTATAAGTTTAGATACTTTTATACGGGCTCATTATAGTCACTCCAACTTTGCTATAAAGAATCATCTGCCTAGCCTTTTCCCAACTATGTTGGGGTCGGCTTTCAGTCTAACCAGATGCAGCTGAATACCAGTAATTTACATGGAGTGACTGCCTAACTGACCTCCATAACCCAGTTACTGGGTATTTGGGTAATTCGGTACCCCTTGGTAAGACTGGTTGTCAGATTTTCGGGCTTCCTTCTGACTACCCCCGTAATGACTGTCAAAGTTCCACGAAAGACAGCCGGGACCAACAGCTTAACGTGCTTTCCGAGGCACGGAGGGGTCTCGGTATGTAAAGATGGTCACCCATCCACAGACCAACCGCGGCAAGCGTAGCTTAACCTGATCGATTGACCTATGCGGCTGTTATTATTTAGCCACGGGCCCTTCCTTTGCTATAAAAAATACAAATAATAATTTTGAGCTGTGAATGATATTAATCATTAAGATTTTATTGATATTAATGGACACAAAAACCCAATAACGTCAACAAACTTCAATCAAAAAAATAGGTAATAATAAAAAAAACCCACCTGTCGTAAAACATACCTACTATTACGTAGAGATACAATATTTAGTATCTCTCTGTAATATTGTTTATCGCATACTATCACTCTAGGAAAACACTTCAGTTGCTTCAGTTTGTTTTTGATTCTATGAGTGAATCAAAATAGGTACCTACCTATTTATTTATTTTTACGTAGAACTACATTATTAGTTTATAATACCAACTACCTAGGTCACACTCACAGGTGGCAGGTATTATAAAGTCCGCTTAGGGCGCGTTCCCACTATGTCGTGACGACAGATTTTATAATGACTGCAATACTAATGTTCTTTAGCTATTTTACGAGATGTCCCATATGGTTTTTAAGGCCATAATGCAGTTGACACGAAGTCGTGTCAACTGCATTCAAACTGCACTTGAACTGCAATTTGCGGTTGGATTCCAGTTGAAATGCAGTCCGTCTGTCTAGAGCCTATGCGTGCCAACACGGTGAATAGTAGCAGCTGGACAAGATCGGGCAACATCATCATTTTTGTAGCCGAAACAGGGCTGGTCGGCTGGACATAATCTCCCAAGCACCACCATTTCGACCGGGCATAATTGAAACCAATTAAGTTAATTAAATTATTTTTTCTTCAACAGGGGAGCAACCCACTCCAATCTGGTCATATGTGATGAGACAGGCAAAGTGGTGGGCAGGGCTAAAGGGCCCGGCACCAACCATTGGACCCTCGGTATCGATGAATGTGCTAAAAGGATCATTGATATGCTGCACTCTGCTAAAGATGACGCGAACTTACCTAAGGACAGGCCTTTGGATTCTTTGGTAAGAGTACTTATTTGCGAGTGAAAGATGGCCTCGTTCCAACGATGTTGGATTTCGGCATTCGACATCTTTCACGGTTCATTTTTCACTTTTGATTTATTTTGTGTTCAGACGTTTCACTTCAAGTGAAAGATGCCAAATGAACATAAATGATAAAAAAGTGAGCCGTCTGATATTTGCTTTAGCGAATTAAAAATATTTGCTTTTGCTTTAGCGTTTTTTGCCATTTGCAAGTCAGTTGTAAGTATCTAAATATGATTCGTGGCCGTAACAAATATTTATTTATATGTAGAATTATAATCATAAAAATCATCAATATATCTATCTCATAAGTACCATTTTCAAAGCATGTCCACATTCTAAAAATAAATGACTTAAAGTAGGTAGTACGAGTACATACTACCATTATCTAATTGGATCCATCCCATTATCTCACGTCCATTGAAATCATAAAAATAGACCGAACATTGTAGAAGATACATTCATCAATTACTTTAACTCATTCCTTGACAAGTACCTCATTCATTCAATCAGTTCCAACATATTGGTCCTATTAACTACTATCAATTCGACCTTCACCTCCTCAGGGGCTGACACTATCCGGGTGCGAGCAGGAGAGCAGTAATACAGAGCTGGCTGCCCGTGTGAAAGAAAGGGACGGAGATGCTGCAAAGGCAATCTACGTGGCTTCCGATACTGCTGGCTCCTTGTTTACTGGAGCTCCTAATGGAGGGATGGTGCTGATTGCGGGTGAGTTTTTGAAAGACTATTATTAAGTTATAATAAACTTTGAAAGATAAGAAAAATGATGTAGGCTCTAGAGAATTTGACTTGGAGATCGGACTGGCCTCGGCTACCTCCTGAGATTTTCAAGGGTGCAAAGTATTAGAGTACTTACTAACACCTGCACTATATAGACCTTTGCTAGGTTAATACTAACGCTGTCGATGTAGCTGAATTCTGATCAAAACTCATATAATTTGGAATCATCGAAATGATGAAGAAGAAGTACTATCTTCTACATTTTATCAGATGGGGTATCAGTTGCCGTAGCACTATATAGGGTGACTGGTAATTAGTGACCGATACCTAAACACGTGATTGTACTCATGA
Organism: Globia sparganii; assembly: GCA_949316385.1. NCBI lineage: Eukaryota > Metazoa > Arthropoda > Insecta > Lepidoptera > Noctuidae > Globia > Globia sparganii. The sequence goes on along the minus strand of OX438675.1, from coordinate 7,613,143 downwards.
TAACAAACAACTTTTACTATGGGACCAAACCTGAATTCGCGAAAAAAAATCTGCTGTTCAGTCATTTATGTTCGCCTAACTGGTCAAAATGTAGGTACTGAATAGCAGATTTTTTTTTCGCGAATTCAGGTTTGGTCCCATATTAAAAGTTGTTTGTTATCATGAGTACAATCACGTGTTTAGGTATCGGTCACTAATTACCAGTCACCCTATATAACCAGCAATCAATATGATGACAGTTTTTCGTGGAATATTAGTTAGGAGTAGGTGGTTCATTTTCATACTACATCTAAATAGTCTCTAAGCGAAAAGTAACAGTTAATTTTACGGTCAATGCCTTTCTTTTTTTGAATGTCAATTGGCTCCGATTTAACCCGCGAGCGATGGACAAAACAGTCATGAAATCTAATGCTGAGGCTAACTATTTGAACTAAAAGTACAGCTAGATGAAGCAATGAGAAAGAATTTGAAACTCTGTGGCAATGTAAATGTACTCAGCCTGTTTCTTTTTACCGACTTCAAAAAAAGGAGGTTATTTAAATCGGCCTTACTATCGGGCAACTGTTGAGTAGTTTTAGATTAAGTGTGATGCGCTAAACAATTTACAGATATAAATATCATTCATTATCATTCAAGAACAGCATTTTGGCTTTTCATCTTAATACGAAAGCGCCAGGGTAGCTCACGAAATTCAAATTTTCTTAGGTAACGTGAACCTAAAGAGTTGTATTGATGATTTTAATTATTACAATTCTGTAAATTCATATTTGTTACAGTCGAAATTCATATTTTGTTCAACGTACAGCCTGAAACTAACCTGCAAATTGCAAAAAAATTAAGCAAATGTGAATTTCGCAGGCTACTTTGGCGCTTTCGTCTTATGGTGAAAAGCCAAATGCTGTTCTTGAATGATGATAACAACTTTTACTATAGTCTGATAGGAAACGCCGACCTCATCTAGTTTAAAAAAAATAATATTGACGTGTAAAAGTGTTTATACAAACCTACTTACAGAAAATAAATCATTTATCATTAAAAGGAAAACGGTATTCAAAATTTCACTCTGTATTATAAAATTAAAAAAAAAATACTTTTCCACATTTTGGACTAAAATAGATATGTGTTAAATAACAAAAAATAGACATTTATAGGACTTTGACTTAGCAGTGGTCTACATAAATAGTAATAAAATCATTGTTTGACAACAGAAAAACAGTCTGATTCATCACTCGGATGTTTTTACGTGAACGTTTGAGTGTGCGATTAGATTAGATTAATTATTATCAAACAGCTGTTATATGGTTTTTTTTCTCAAGTATTTATGTTATTTATAACCTGTTATCATTGTGTTTGTTGATAAATAAGATACGCGGTAACTGTTTTTATGAAAGACTAGTGGAAATTTATTTTTTAAACATGTTATTTTTTCTTGCAATTAAAAAGCCTATATTAATTAGTGATAATGTAGCATTCAAATGGTGAAAGAAGTTTTAAAATCGGTCCAGTACTTTTTGAGCCAATTCGTTACAAACATACTTACATACAAACCTTTCCTCTTTATAATATTAGTATAGTTATAGATTGGTACACTTTTTGCCAGTTTTAGGTTTCGTCGTGGTCTTAATCCTAACTAATATTATAAATGCGAAAGTGAGTTTGTTTGTTACGCTTTCATGTTAAAACGGCTGAACGCATTTGGATGAAATTTTGCGCATGGGTAGATTATGACCTGGGTTAGGACATTCCGATATTCCCACAGGATCGAGACGTATGCGGGTGAAACCAAGGGGCCCAACTAGGTATCTATAATCCATACTTTAGTCAGTCTATTATTTTTCCAAATTTCATCCAAATACGTCCAGACGTTTCAGCTTGAAAGCGTAACAAACAAACAAATTCACTTTCGCATTGATCATATTTGTTAGGAAGACTAGTAAAACTCTCTACGAGACATCCAATGAACAGTAAACATCATTTTGTATACGATTATTTCCTTGCAAAATTAATTGGCGACCGCTAAAGGCTGAATGATGATATTAAACATAGATTTGCTTGCTAAGCGTACACTGACATTAAAACAGAAAAGGTTAAGGACCTTCTGGCGTTGCAAAACAGATGACTGTGACGAATTGATGATACAAGTTATCATCATTGTTTAGTTGATAATGTTGCCGTAGTTCGAGTCAATAGATTCATGGACTTCTAACCCAAAGTTGTGGTTGGTTTATATTATATCTAACTAGCGACCCGCCCCGGCTTCGCACGGGTGCAATACTGATACTAAGTACAGGTATTTCAAGAATGCCAGCACGCGCCGCCGCGGCCGGTACCGCAGCAACCGCTATGTCCCTGCATTTTAAATCTGTAATATCTTCGAAAATATTCATTTAAATTACATGCTGTAAAGGGCCATATTTATCTATATTAAATGCACAATGTATTTAAGGTAATTAATTGGATAAGGATTAATGCTGTATTGCTTAAAATCGCTTCGCAAATAAGCCATTATTTCTCGTAAAAAGTAAAGGATAAAAAATGATTATTGTGGGTTATCCCTAAGAGATAGACATATACCATCGCGGACTTTTATGTAGACCTTTTAAGGTGTACAATACTGTAGTACATTATTTTGACCTATCTCGTAGGGTTCAGCCAGCGTTTGAAAAGTAAGCGCAAAAAAATGTGTTTATTTACGACATCACATTAGAAACCTCTAAAATTATCAGTGTTTCTCTACTATATTATACATGTATTATACCTATAAACCTTCCTCTTGAATCACTTTATCTATTAAAAAAACCGCATCAAAATCCGTTGCGTAGTTTTAAAGATTTAAGCATACATAGGGATATAGGGACAGAGAAAGCGACTTTGTTTTATACTATGTAGTGATTTACATTAAAAACATAATATGAAAAATTAAATCTGTTTAAGTATTTTTATCTAGGGTGGCCGAAAGTAGCTTGAAGGTATGTGTAATGTACAGCCCGCCCGATTCAAACTTTTCGGGGCGGCTCTGAAGTGCGTTACTTGTAGTATCTCACCCCTCACCCCCGCTGACACGTAAATTTGTTACTGCGCAGCGAATCCCCTCAAGTTCCGAGCCGCCATGAAGCTTGAATCGGGGTGTAACATACAACATACGGGGGTACATGGTGCGTTGCCCTTTTCTTCACCGAACTTGGCGTGGTACACTACCGTGCGTCCAGATTCTTACCTAATAGTGTGACTTTTACCCTAACTGCAAAAGACGCGCGGAATAAAGTTTTTAATAAGCATTACCAAACGCATATTTTATATCAAATAATTCTCTGCTATACCAGTTAATAAAATAAAAAATGCCGTTACATGAGGAAGCTAGTTTATAGACCATGACACAAATAAATTTAACCAGTCAAATGATTTATTATTCTTGTAATAATATCAGAATCTAATGTCGTGTTCATACTCATATTATGCTTTTTTTTTTTGATTTTACAATTGAATAAACTAGTTATGGTGATTAAATAATAGTACTGGTGATTTAATATGTCGTGATTTTATGTTGCAAGTGATGCAAATTTTTTATGTAAATGTGTAGCGTTTTGCATCATTCTCGTTATTTTATTAGGTGGTCTCATATAATGGGTGGACTGGTTTTAATATTTTGAACGCAGCTCTACAATACGGCGGAAGTTTGGTTAGATCGATCAGCATAACAATCGGCTCTTATCGCGAAAGCAAGAATTGGGAGAGAATTGAATATCACATCACACTAATATTATAAAGGCGAAAGTTTGTGAGAGTTTGTATGTTTGTTACTTCTTCACGCACAGACGACTGAACGATTTGAATGAAATTTGCCACACAGATAGTTTATAACGGACTTTATATCCCGATATTCCCACGGGATCGACACTTACGCGGGTGAAACCGCGGGGCACTGCTAATCTATACTAATATTAAAGCTGAAGAGTTTGTTTGTTTGTTTGATCGCACTAATCTCTGGAAGTGCCGGTAGGATTTGAATAATTCTTTTTGCGTTTGATAACCCAATTCTTGAGGAAGTCTATACGCTTTAACATCACATTAGGACCCTTTGGACCCGAGCAAAACGGAAAAAAGAGCAGGAACACTAGCAAATGCTGGAATAATTCAAAATTGCAATTTCATTTTATCTTTGACAATAATAACATTCCTCAATGCCAAATCGCCTAACAATCGTTCCGTGTGAACCCGGCAGAACATTCACTTAGGTATTTATTCTCATTTCAATTAAAATAACCTTGCAATGACCGGTCAATATTCAAAGACATCTAACAAAAGGAAATTAAACAAATTCAAGGGCGGACATTACACCACCTTGAGCTTAGTATAATAATAACGATAATTTTAGTAGCAATAGTACAGGTAGGTACCGGTCTGTAGTTCGATCGTCGAGAGAATGGGTTGCTGACACCTATAAATACTACAATTCTAATAGCTAATAAAGATTAAATTCGCAAATCACGTATTCGTTTGTATGAAACGAACAGGGTGTCATGAACGCAAAGGAGGCGGCCGAGCGGGAATGAGAAGCCGCATCATCTCTCCCCTCCCGCAGGAGATGCACCGAGCGCCCAAGAAGGGCGCTAAACGATCCACGACCTCCATGAGAGGTGGCCTTGGGGCGGCGGACTATGGGCACAAAATACAGAGAGTACAGAAGTCAATCACATGTTGTACTTCACTTTTCATACCTACGCTCGGCTGTCGCGCTAGGGTTGTCAACTTTGGCTTATGCACAAAAAACTGTCGTGGTAGTGGCACTCGCATCTAGTTGTTTGATTTATTGTTGAGAATGAAACAAGAAGAAAGGAAATATAAACCAATAATAACTAAAATATTTTAATTTTAATGTTATTGTTATATTACAAATTTGTCACAAAGTGCCACAAAGTCATGTTCGCTATTTTACGGTGCGGGTCTAGGGGCCGGGGCGCTTACCTACCTACCTAACTAATGTGTTACGTTAAAAAGAACCATCGAAATACAAGCAAATACCTACTTACCTCTGAAACAACTGGTAACATAAAAAACGACAATTCACCGTTTAATGTTGAATTTAAACAACCGTCCACTGAACAGTTATAATACCTTTTTTTGTTGCTCCATTTTTGCACTTCACAGACGCGTCTCAAGCGGATGGCAGTGGCACTCGCGCTCGCACTAGTCCCAACCAGTCCGAGATATCGTGTCTGTGAGCGGTGTCGATGTGTGCGTTGCTCGAGCGCACTTTGTATGTAGATTGACTTCTGTATTTTGTGCTATAGGCGTCCGTCGCCCGAACAGACAGGTCCGACTTGGCGCTGCAGTGTTCCACGCGCGCCACTCGAGAGTGGAGGTGGGACCCGCTGAGGAACAGCGGATCGAGGCCTGTCGGAGGAGCAGTGAATGCTTATGCGAATCCCGCATCCCCGGCCGTAGGTAGAAGTGGAACACCGCGGCGGTTTTAGCCGGTAAAAGTCCGGAATGCCCCTCTGTCACCCCACGATGGAGGAAGTCCATGAGGATTTCCACCGCGCACCAAAAAAAAAGGGTGTCATGAACGCATTCTCTCGTCGGTCGCACTGTAATTTAAGTTAGTCAAGATAATACTGAAATAGAAAAGGATTTATTAGGGTACCTACCAAGTACCCAATAAATTATTTTCTATACATAAGTATGTACAGTAAGCTTCAAAGAAAAGGACCCCCCGTCATTACCAACGGGGGGGTCCTTTTCTTTACCTTCTGTACCTAAATCATTCTAAATCTAAATCAATTTTCTCCCAACAAAAATACCTATCAATAAATTTATCTTCCTGCGTAGGTACACACGGTTACACATCAAGCTATACATAACCAGTATAAGCTGACCTCTGATTGTACGAAAAACATATAGGTACAGTCAACAGCAAAAGTAGATGATGAAAATCAGAAATTCAATACTAATTAATGTACGGAGTTCGCGTCAGAACTGTGTGGCGTCGAAGTAGTAAATGTTTGATATAATTTACAATTACATAACGACACTTCGACGCCACACAGTTCTAACGCGAACTCCGTTCATTAGTATTGAACTTCTGATTTTCATCATCTACTTTTGCTGTTGACTGTACAATGCGAGGTCAGCTAAAACTAGAAATGTATAAGCTTGATATCTAGCCGTGTCTACGTAATTTAGCTGCTGGCTTTGATTAATTCTCTCCGGCTCTACTCATGTATAATTATGATAAAGTAAATAATTATATTTTCTATACATATAATAAAATCGTAGGAAAGTCAAAACTGTACATTGAATATTTTTTAAAAATAATACTTGGGGCGTGATCTACAATCGATACCGAAGCCAAAAATATAGTTTTTGGAATTTTTGTTTGTTTGTCTGTTTGTCTGTTTGTCTGTTTGTCTGTCCGGGATAAACTCAAAAAGTACTGCATGAATTTACTTAAAATTTTGCATGAATATTACCAAGAGGTCGGGTCAACATATAGGCTACATATTATCACGCTATCACCTACGGGGGAGGAGCTGTGAATCTTTATTTTTCTTACGCATTCTGTGACAGCGTGTAATCTAACGACGCATATCTAAATGTTGTTTTTGAGTAAGCCATGCTATTATCTGACGTTACACTATAAAAACTACGCCATTTAAGTAACTTGGGCAGAGAAATATAGTTTAATGAATGTTAGTGGTATAAAGACAATTTTAAAACAGCGCCATCTATGAGATTTCATAAAAATCAAATCAAGTTACCTACATGTTAACATTTTTTTGGAAATTAATAATTTAAATTTGATCATGTTGGCGAGGTAAGTAGTTAGTTATTCTTAAAATTCATAGATGGTGATGTGCATTTTCTTCATAAAAGTTGTATCGTATAGTTCGTTTTGACAAATTCAAGTTCCAACAAAACCCTCAAAATCTTGAGCAGAGTTGAGGAAGACAATTTAAAAAAAATGCGGTGTTAAGTATTACAAAAAAGTTTGTTCATTGATGATGATCATTTAATTTCATGACACCCTCGCGGAGGCAAGCGTCAGTGACAGTCCCAGCCGCATGCGTCATCTGTTTGCCGTCATCTTGGTGGTTTTGTGGAGTCGCGAACCCGGTAGCTTTGTGAGAGAAGTATCGCCATCATCTGTCTGAAGATTTTCGACGAGCTTTGAGGCGCGCTACTGGAGACGAAGTCGAAGTAACTGATGAACGCGTGCTGAACACCTGTCTCAGTTCACTTCAATATGTGGTACTTTCTATCGGCGGCAATCCACTGATCGAATATGGGTTACCAGCTCCCCAATCACCACCGTATCAAGACCGTGAAAATCGGGAGTATAACGCGAAATGACCACCATACGAAATGACCATGTTGCTTTGTTCTCTTCAGAGCAAAAGCAAATTTATGACACCGTCCTTGAAAGCGTTGGGCAAAACCAGGGTAAAATGTTTTTCTTAGATGCTCCTGGTGGAACAGGAAAAACATTTGTTACCACTGGCATACTTGCAGAGGTCAGGAGGCAAGGCAAAATTGCTATTGCTGTAGCGTCGTCGGGAATCGCTACCACACTGCTTCCGAGTGGCAAGACAGCACATGCCATGTTTAAAATTCCCATCGATTTAGAGAGTGCGGAAACGCCTGTTTGGGGTGTGTCACGTAACAGCGATAAGGGACACGTGCTCAAGGATTGCTCTCTGATCGTATGGGATGAGTGTACGATGGCCAATAGGAAGGCCGTTGAGGCCGTGGACAGAATCCTGCAGGACATCCGCAGGAACGAACGTTTGATGGGGGGTGTCACAGTTCTGTTCAGTGGTGATTTTCGGCAAACGCTTCCAGTGGTGACGCGGGGCTCGAGGGCTGACGAGGTGAATGCTTCGTTGAAACGATCTTCGTTGTGGTCACGAGTTCGTACGCTGCGCTTGACCATTAATATGAGAGCTCGGCTCAGCGGCAATGCACGTGCTCAAGAAATCTCCGATGTCCTTCTAAGTCTTGGCGAAGGCACTCTACCAGAAGAGACAGGTGATGCTTCCAGAGTCTCTCGGTAGAGTGGTATCCAGCTTAGAAGAACTCATTCACTGTGTATACGGGGACATCAGTCGTATACCGCACCAGCAGAATTCTTGGGTGTGTGAGCGGGCCATTTTGATGCCCAAAAATGATCAGGCTGCAGCAATTAACGAATGCATTTTCTCGGAAATTGAGGGGAATAAAGTGGTCTACACCTCGATAAACACTGTTGTCGAGCAAAATGACGCCACACATTATCCCGTGGAATTTCAGAGCTCCCTGTCAGCAAGTGGACTTCCAGCGCATACCATCAAGCTGAAGGTCGGTGTTCCGATTATGCTTCTTCGGAACCTATCTCCTCCGAAGTTGTGTTAATCGCCTTACAGCCCATTCACGACTTCGGTCTAAGCGGCGCGCGGCGCGGCAGGCGGCGCGGCGTGCGTTTTACACGCCACGTACCCTCAGTAGCGGCTAGCGGCAGCGGTCGAGGTGGACGTATTTAGGTCGTTAGAACGCTCAAAATCAAAATTATGGCATTATCAAAATTATCTCTTTTGTGTTTAGAAAGCAGTATATTTTTAAAACAAGTATGACAGAAGGAGTGCACGAACTGAATAAAGATCGATATTTAAATGGCAAATTTCGTGACCTATACGAAGATTACAGAAAATATCCGGATAAGTTTTATGAGTACACAAGAATGAGTGTGGAAACATTTGATTATATTCTATACTTATACTCTATACCCATTACCGCCACAAAATCGTCTAAAATTTTTTGTTTATAAGTTCGCCGCCGAGCCGTCACATCTACGCCGCTATCCGGGCCGCTGTGTTTCGTTGCGTCGCGTCGCACTCATTCGCCAGTACTTTTGATCTCGCCGCTCCCCGCACCGCGCGCCGCTGCAACGATTCGCTCCGACAAAACCGCTCGCGTTTTCGCTGTGAGCGGCGACTCGTGGCGTGCTTCAAACATTTTCATACTTTTGTTCTTACCGCTCGCCGCCCCGCGCTTAGCCGCCGCTCACCGCGGCAAGGTCGTGAATGGGCCATTAAAGTCATCTCCCTCCACAGAAACACCATTGAGACGGAAATTCTTACGGGTTGTGGCGTCGGCGAGGCAGTATTTAGGTATACCACGCATTCCCCTAATACCTCATAACTTCCTGTTCCAGTTCAAGCGCGTACAGTTCCCCGTGAGTGTTTGCTTCGCGATGACCATCAATAAGTCGCAGGGCAGCGGGTGTCGACCTCAGGACGAGTTGCTTCTCACACGGGCAACTGTACGTCGCTTGCTCCCGCGTCACCAGTCCTGACTCTCTTTACATTTTCGCTCCTGGCAGCATAACTACCAACGTAGTTTATAGGGAAGTGTTGTAAAGTATGATACCTTTGTACGTATTTTTACTCTTTTGTGTCCTGGAATGTATTCCTGCATTATTTTCTCTATTTCCTTCAGTCACATCTTATGACTGAACTCAGCAGGACTCCCATATAACTCTCTTCACTTGCTTTGCTTGCAAAAAAAAACTTATATTTTAATGCTATTTTAAAAGTTGTGTACATAGAATGCTATGCCGGGGCAGCGGGATTGTCCGAAAGGGTTACCGCTACCCCGGAACACAAAGGGCTAAGGAAGGAACACGGGTGGGTTTTAGTCAGTAAGAGTCTGACACTCCCTTCTGCTCCACCCAGAGCGGGAGGGGTCATTCGATGATTTCCCATCCATAAAAAAAAAACTTATAATGCTATAGCGACACTGGCATCTTGGGTATTTTTGATGCTGTAGAGCATGCACGCAGACGACGTCGCGGGCAGCAGCTAGTAAGTAAATATAAGTATTTACTTTATCGCATTTTATATTAAAAAAGTAATAAGATGATTACTGGCAGCCCGTTTGGTAAATTTAGTCCTGATATACTCGTAGGTAAGCTTGGCTATCTATAGTTATCACGCCGCTTCTGTCCTATCATGGCCACATTATGGCCAGTTGCATACTCTATTGTATAGTATAATCAGCCTAGCCTAAAACCCATATAGCATAGCCTTTTTAGGATTCCGTACCTCAAAAAGAAAAAACGGAACCCTTATATACGATCACTTTATTGTCCGTCTGTCTGTCTGTCAACACCCTTTATCTGGGGAACGCGTGGAGGTATCGAGTTGAAATTCTTTACATCAAAAAAAGATACAGATACGATCGATCAGGTTAAACTACGCTTGTCGCGGTTGGTCTGTGGATGGGTGACCATCTTTACATACCCAGACCCCATCGTGCCTCGGAAAGCACGTTAAGCCGTTGTTTCATTCGGTGTCATTCGTGGATCTTTGACAGTCGTTACCGGTCATTAGAAGCCCGAAAGTCTGACAACCAGTCTTACCAAGGGGTATCGTATTACCCAGTAACTGGGTTGTGGAGGTCAGATAGGCAGTCGCTCCATGTAAAATACTGGTATTCAGCTGCATCCGGTTAGACTGAAAGTCGACCCCAACATAGTTGGGAAAAGGCTAGGCAGATGGCCTATCAAGATAACAAGAGTGCGAGCCCATGCCTGCATCTGGCAGAAATGTTATCTTAATCAGAAGTAGGTCGCATTGAAGTAGGACGCTCAACGGAGCTGGTAGATAACCCTTAACCGTCATGCTAGCGGCTACATGTCAACAATGCTGATTACGAGCAACCCAGGACAAGGGAATTTCCTACACAGCTTCTATAGTAAAAGTGCGCAGTGCTGCACACCCCTACCCTATTTAAAGTTAAAAAAATATCAACTTTATTTCAATGAGTATTAAATTGATTTCAGAGTGACTAGCACTATTGAAAAAGTTATAAAAATGTTCGAAGTTGTAGCGTAAACTGAACTTTATTGTGTAGGAATTTAAAGTTATTTTACCATTAATTCATATTTGTTTACATTTTTGGCAAGTTAATCACGAACGCAGATTAGGTATTTTTGTAAACTTCTGATCCTGAAAACCATTGCGGTTGTCCATTTCAAAACCTAGTAAGGGACATTTTCTTTTTAATCGTTTTATTGCATACAGCCGCAGGGACAGCCGATTGGGTTAGGCAAGTTTTTTTTCACGAGTTATTGAGTTAAGATATGACAGTTACTTATATGCATCCTAAGAACCCCTGAAAATTGGAAATATCTACCAGAACACAAACTAGCAAGACTGAAAAAAAAGAAAAATGTTTCACTTGGGTTTGGGACACGCACAGAAAATATAAAAAAGAACACTAACAAAATCATGAAAACATCTTCTGGGCTTGCTCGTTCCATCATAGACCTCATCCATCGCTTTCCAACAGGCGAGATCGATCAATAGATGACCCATTTCGCAAGAAAAAAAATAAAACTAACGAGGTCCGCACTTAGCACTTACCTAGAAGCATTCCTTTTGTGCTAAAGCACTAGTAATAATATTTATTAATCTGTCTATTCTGTGGGTAATGTAACTGGTTTATCACTTAATCAGACACGCCCACTTTATTGTGCCGAGTTCTGTCAATACAAGCTTGTTAATGTTTACGAGCATTTGCTTCACGAAATTTTTTTGCAAACATGAGCTTCCGTTACGCCACAAACATTCATTCGCGAAACACGGTACCTTCCATTATGGCGTTTGCTAAGGAAGATATAATGTGGAGGAAAAGCAAAAAACAGAATACTGCCACACTGATGATGCACGGGATCAATGCAAACTCAAAGCATTTAAGTCAAATAAATCGAATTACACGCATTTTTGAATTGTCAAGGGGTCGGTCGGTCAGAAATATGAAAGATAGTTGCCCTTTCCAAAGCGTTGTAGGTACCTTTGGAGAAGAACGGGCAAGAAACTCCACGGACACTTCCGTGGAGTTTCTTCCTCGTTCTTTTAAATCAAAATATGCTTACAACATTTTGGTTACATCATTAATGTTCAAATTATACTTGTGAGAACTATGCAGAACGTTAAAAATAAAATAAAAGACAATTCAAATATTAAATTACAATAATTGGAGGCAGCTAAGATATGCCCAATCCCTGCTGACGGCGCCCGTTCACGAACATGACGTATGGATAAATGGCAAACTTCCCTGATTCTCTCATAAAATATTAAAATGCCTTGACATAACCATCACTATTCGTCAGTTCTGTAGTCCTTAGAGAGTTTGGTAACGACACACTTACTATTTAAATATTGCCACTTCTGTGGTCCCTGAAGAGTTTGGCCACTGCGTAGCTAGTGTAGATACTATCATAATATCTTACGTAGTTAGTCGATGACGAGTTCTCATGGGCATTTGTGAGGCTCGGAGGCTAGGTACAGCTATTTTTTAGCTATTCAAAAAAAGCAGAAAAATAACGGTTATCACCCTTTCGTTATTTCGTTACAAATGTAAAATAAACTCCGTTATTTCACGATAAATACAAAGCAACGTAATCTATTTACCATTAACATTAAAAAAAAAAAACTACAGAGCTGTAATTTCAAGTAAATTAAGTACACAATCACTGTCATTATTTAGCCGTTATTTTTCAAATGCTATATTATAGTATTATATGATTCAAGATTTATTTTTACCTCATACTTTATTAAACTAGGATTAAACAACTCAATTCATTCCAATCGCGAAGTGCTATCTATCAGCTTATAATATACGAGCACAACTTGTAAAACTCGGTGCTGATAACAGATAGATTAGCCGTGTTTATAATTAGAACAGCTGTTTCCCGTTGGTATCCTTAACCTCTTCAACTCGGACGTTTGCGCAGGAAGTACCTACTATACTAGAAAGATGGCAGAATGAGTCGAATTATTATTGAGTTTATATCAAAAGCCCTGACAGATTTGGCATAAAATAAGAAAGAGTGACGGTGAAGTTTAAAAAAAAAAATGATTTTTGTCTATTGACGTGTTTATTTTTTGTGTTTTGCCTCTAATTTATTTGTGTTTGCAATTTTTGTGTAGTAGATAAGTTGCTTTATTATTCTCTACAACAAAATTGCAAAAAAAAAACTTCAAAGTCCCATATCTTGAAAACGGTTAAGTTTGGGGTGCGGTGTTTCATAGTCAAATCAGTCAGGAATGATAGAAACTACAACATCTTAAAGGATCTAGGTCGACTTAACCTGTAGCCCTGTATACAAAGTTACAAATAAACAATTTTTACGTCCTTATTATTATTTTTTTTTTATTTTAAGTTTAGATTAGTATTTAAGTACAGAAATGTAGTGGGATCATATTAATATCGATAAAGTTTTTAAAACTTGCATAAAGATACCAAATATTGAGGTAAAGAGGGGTCCACTAATGAACTTCTCAAAGATTCATCAATTTAAATGTATTTTTTTCATTGTTTTCAGGTACTGGATCCAACGCTTTACTGAGGACAGCTGACGGTCAGCAGCATGGCTGCGGCGGATGGGGATACCTCCTAGGAGACGAAGGTGGTGGTATGTAGATTTTTTTGCAATATATTTATGCATGTACGCACGGCTACACATCAAGCTATACATAACCAGTATAAGCTGACTTCTGCTTGTACGAAATCCTATACAGTGCGAGGTCAGCTAAAACTGGAAATGTATAGCTTGATGTGTAGCCGTGTGTACAGACGCCAGCACATCAAGCTACCCGAAACTGTCAAATTTTCCCAATCAATTTTGAGCCTTATGCTTAAGCGATAAAGTTGAAAATCTATTAAAGAAATTTGACAATTATGTGTAATAGCTTGATGATCTGGCGTCTGTACTTGTATTGTATGTATAAGGCCTCAAGAACTATAATTAGCGGTTCCAGCCGTTTATTCAAACCAAAACTTACGTAAATAAGACGGAGAACCAGGTTTTGAAACGTTACAATTTCAGAATTTCTAAGAGCAGAAAATTATAATTGGAGAAAACCTAGCCAGCAATAACTATTTAAATTTTTGTTGGGCCTGTAAGTCGTTGCTGAGGTAACACAAAAGTCTTGACCTAGTGTATCGACCAGTGGCCTTGCCCTAATCAACCTTTTAACCGTCCGACTTCATATCAGTTGTTGTGCCCCCCGCGCCCGGCACAGTGATTCGAAAAATAAATACGAGTACCTGACAGACTACAGAGTAATTAAATAAAAAAGCAGATTAAACGAGCTGTGGTGATATTTGATCGTAAATATACGATCCTGGCGAAATGGACACGAAAATATTTGTCAGATTAATCCGGCGTGAGCGTTAAGGGCCTATACTACCTCAAATGGCTTAGCATGATCCTCCGTTATGTCGAAAATACTGCAGCATTAATTTTGAAATAAATATATGGTAAAGATGAGGTTTAATGTTAGGTCTTATGTTAGACGAAAATACGATTTCATAAAATTTTCTCTATAGAAAAAAAATCCAAAGTTACCTCTAAACCGAACAATAAACCGCTCGTATTCAAAAAATACTTCAAATTAGAACATGAAACTTTGTATACTAATCGAACTAACTATAAAGCAGGTCTTATGTTATTTACTTTTTTTTAATTATCATTATTTTTACCGTAAAAAGCAAATACCTAAACTATTGGCGCTGTCTGCCGCCTAGCACCGCACTCTGTCTCGCTCTCACTCAGTCCGCGAGCAGAATCGTGCGAGCGAGTTAAAGAGTGAATTTTAGCTGAGATAGTGTAGGCTCTTAAAAGGTTAAAAACTAACCGTTCGTTATTATTCGGTCATCGAGTTTAAAATATTTTCATGAACAAGTAAAAGCTAATGTAAGACTTAGCACTTCGGTTATCTGTGAATACCAACTAATATTATAAATGCGAAAGTAAGTTTTTTTGTTACCTTTTCACGCCTAATCGACTGAACCGATCATCGTGAAATTTTGCATACGTTGTGTATAGAAAATGGCTACGGACTACGTTTCATCCAGAAAAAAATACTGTTCCCGATGAAAAGAAAAATAACTTTCGACGGTCACAATTGCTTTAGACGCTAGATGGCGCTAAGTGTCTTTCGAATCATGACGCAAATATGACCAGACTTTCTGAGCAGTATTCTAACAAAAAGAATCCGTATCGTGTATCTGGCTGTTTGTGTATGTGAGTTTAAATTTTTGTAAACGCACCCACAATACAGGAGAAATTCCTAGTGTAGGGCAAATTTAAAAAAAAAAAAACAAATAAAAAAGTATTAGGCTTGTATGAATTCACGATAGTATTTCAATCATTATTATTATGCTTTAATAGGATTTGGATGAAATTTGGTATACAAACCTGGATTAACACATAGGACGTTTCCGTGGGATAATTTCTACCTCCACAGGAGCGAAGCCGCGAGCAAAGGCTACTCTATTATAATGTAATCATACACCACATCGAAATATTACAATGTCAAAAAATTTGAAAAGATCAACTAGATCGACACAATAAATATTGATAAACTGGCAAAAAATAACCTAATCTCGTTCACGCAAAGTCTAAAACGCAATTAGCACTATAGTGTAGCAAGTCATTTAATATAGATATATTGATGTTAGTCTTTTTTTAAATACATAATAATATTTTATTGGTAACTAGCGACCCGCCCCGGCTTCGCACGGGTGCAATGCTGATACTAAGTATAGGTATTTCAAGAATGTCAGCACGCGCCGCCGCGCCGCGGCCGGTACCGCAGCAACCGCTATGTCCCTGCATTTTAAATCTGTAATATCTTCGAAAATATTCATTTACATTACATGCTATAAAGGGCCATATTTATCTATATTAAATGCACAATATAAGGTACTTAATTGGATAAGGATTAATGCTGTATTGCTTAAAATCGCTTCGCAAATAAGCCATTATTTCTCGTAAAAAGTAAAGGATAAAAAATGATTATTGTGGGTTATCCCTAAGAGATAGACATATACCATCGCGGACTTTTTTGTAGACCTTTTTAAGATGTACAATACCTACTGTAGTACATTATTTTGACCTATCTCGTACGGTTCAGCCAGCGTTTGAAAAGTAAGCTCAAAAAAATGTGTTTATTTACGACATCACATTAGAAACCTCTAAAATTATCAATGTTTCTCTACTATACATACATGCATGTATTATATATATAAACCTTCCTCTTGAATCACTCTATCTATTAAAAAAAAACCGCTTCAAAATCCGTTGCGTAGTTTTAAAGATCTAAGCGTACATAGGGACAGAGAAAGCGACTTTGTTTTATACTATGTAGTGACTAGCTGCGCCCCGCGGTTTCACCCGCGTAAGTGTGGATCCCTTGGGAATATCGGGAGTAAAAGTAGCCTATATGTTAATCCAGGGTATCAGCTACCTCCATACAAAATTTTATTAAAATTGGTCCAGCCGTATGAGCGTGAAGAAGTAACAAACATACTTATAAACACACACTCTCACAAACTTTCGCCTTTAATATTAGTGTGATAGTGTGATTAATTCGCTGTCTGTATGTATCTTGACTGTACTTTATTTGTTATCCGTGTTAACGTAGTGGATTTTACAGTAATCCTTCTTTAGATTTTAATACTTATTTTACTGTTATACATCCTGTAGAATTGTTTGTTTTCGCAAATAAAATAAAATCTTACACTTCTTTCCTCAGCGTATTGGATAGCCCACAAGGCAGTGAAGACAGTCTTCGATGATGTGGATGGCTTGCAACCTTCACCACACCCAACTGATAGAGTGTGGGAAGTTATAAGAGAATACTTTGACGCTGATACCAGGGCTGATCTGCTGCCGCATGCTTATAAGCACTTCGATAAGTCTATGTTTGCTGGTAAGTTTATTTATATTGTTTGGTTCACAACAACATCGTAGTGCTATTCTGTAAAAATCTCACCGTGGAAACTTAGGTGAAGTGAGCTGTCACTCCACCTGATGTTAGGGATTACCCCTATTGATAGCTAACTTCACCTAAGTTATCACAGTGAGATTTTTACAGAATCGCTCGACAGTATACAAGGTGTAACACAATTAACACAAAACCTCATACACCCCAATTAGAGTATTGAATTAAAGCATAATACAATGGCCAAAACTATTTTTTTTAAAGTTAACTGTTATTATTAAGAAAATTGTGTTGATCCTAGCATTACTTTATGCATTCAAAATTGAGTCTTATTGCCTTAAAATAAGACTTAATTTTCTTTGGCTCAATCGGTGGATAGTATGGCAAAATATATAATTTTTGAAAAAAAAAAACCTATAAGTACTAAAAGTTACTGAAATCGATTCAGTAGTCAATTATGAACAAACCGTTTTCAGGTTTTGCGCATTTAACGTTACACGTGGTATAAAAAAAATTAAAAGAGAACAATAAAAATGTACCATAAAGACTCATTTAGGATCTAAGGAAACAAGAATATACAAAATAGTATTTGACTACAAGTTGACAAAAAAAAAAAACAATTGACTTCCAAAAAAAACTACAAAGTGAAAAATAACTTTAATTTCGGAATTCGGTATAACGATACCACCGGTATACTGAACACATCTGCGTACCCCTTTAGAGGGTGTGATGTTATGTTGTGTGATTGCATAAACAATGCATACATATGCGATAGCAGCAATCGCGGTTGATTTGCTGGCATTATTGAAGAGTTCCGTTATCTGTCTCCGAAACTCATCATCAGATCTTTACAAAATTTAAATGGGACCTTTTCGGAATACACATCTTTCGAACAAAAAAGAATTTTGAAAATCCGTCTATAAATTAAGGAGTTATACCCGAACATGTATAAAAAAAAAAAACTTAACTGCCTAGCTATTTCCCAACTATGTTGGGGTCGGCTTCCAGTCTAACCGGATGCAGCTATATATAGAATACCAGTGTTTTATATGGAGCGAGTGCCTATCTGACCCCTACTACCCAGTTACTGGGTAATACGTCTGGTAAGACTGGTTATAGTTTTTACCAACTTTAACGATAAAAAAAACATTGTCCACAGGAGTGACATCAAAACTGTCATCTCTAGCCTACAAAGGAGACGAGCTCTCCCGCCACATATTCACGTGCGCGGGCGCCGCACTAGCGTCACACGTGGCTGCGCTCGCTGTGCGCTCTGACGCAACGCGCCTGCGCGTTGTGTGCGTCGGCTCTGTGTGGAAGAGCTGGGATATATTGAAGCCTGGTGTGCTGAAGCAGTTAAGGAATAGAAAGGTTGGTTTTATGGTGATCGGTTATCTTTCTAGAGCTTTATGAGAAATGTTCAAGAAGTTCATTTTTGATAAATATTAGGCAACGGCCAACTTGCTTACTAACACTCGTCAAGGTGGTCAAATTGGTCTCAAAAGACAGATAACGTGATGTGGCACCAGCGTTTGTGCTGCTTCGGCAGTTTTTTCTTTTAACTTTACCCTACACTACGTATTTCTCCTGTCTTGTGGGTGCGTTTACAAACATTTAAAGTCACATACACAAACAGCCAGACCCGGAACAACTACTTGTAGGTCATACAAATATTTGTTCCGTGCGAGAATCGAACCCGCGACACGCAGCGCAGCAGTCAATCGCTTAACCACTGCGCCAACCGTGCCGTCAAAATTAAATGTCGCTAAACTAAAGCAGGTGTAGTATGTCAAAGTATTCCTTAGATTTGATCTTTTTGACGTGTTAGTGTTTTTCGAAGAAATTAACAAAAATAAATATCTATTATTTTGAGTAAAGTGTGTGTTATGTTAAGTCTAGCTCCTATTAAACATTAATTTCACCGACTTTAATTCCCATTCTTTCATTTACAGGTAAAAACAGAGCTCGAACTGGTGAGACTCCGAGTTTCAAGTGCGATGGGGGCAGCTTGGCTTGCTGCAAAACACGTCAACTACGAGTTACCCCGAGACGACTCAGCCTTCTGCACAGTCTTCTACACTTACCATCCAGAAGGTCTGTTCAACGGTAACGGGGACGCGGTATATGGTAAAGCGGTAAACGGAAAACTGAATGGTAACGGTATGGCGAACGGTAATGCCAGCATTCACACTGAAGAGTGGAGCTAATGGTAATTTTGTTTGTAAGTGTATGGATTGGCAAAAAAGTATAGAAATTTTATTGGCAACATTTGCCTGCCAAGATAAAATTTTCTTTTTATATAAATAAATACGCGCATTGACGTGGAGTTGCGGACACCAGCCCGTATTACCTATTACCTACGGATGCTTTTAACGTGCACGTCTTTCTACATCGGTCTCACATGTAATAACTTCAACATGAATGATGTACAGAGGCCAGCACATCAAGCTACCCCAATGTGTCAGATTTTCCCAATTGAATATGAACCTTATTCCTCTGTGCTAAAGTTGAAAATCTATCAAAGAAATTTGACAGATTGGGGTAGGTTGACCTGCTGGCGTCTATACTTACCAATAACAATATTTAGTAAAAGGAAATTTTATGACGGGAATACAGGGATTTAAAAGGGTGTCCGTGGAGTTTCTTTCTCGTTTTGTAACCCTAGTACGCTTTGGAATCAGAAACTACCTTCATCTTTCTAGCTGACCGACCCCTTGACAATTCAAAAGTGCCTGTAATTGTTTTTATTTGGAAAAAGTCAGCTGATTTGAGTTGAAATCAAAAATGTGTAATTCTCTGTCTCTAAAAATACACGTAATGCAGTTTCCGCCTATTGTGTCACCCTTAGCAAAATTTCTACATTTATATCTATAATTTATATGGTATACAGAGGCCAGCACATCAAGCTACCCCAATATATCAAATTTCTTTGATAGATTTTCAACTTTACCACAAAGTAATAAGGTTCATATTCAATTGTGAACATTTGACTTATTGAGGTAGCTTGATGTGCTGGCCTCTGTAGATAATAAAGAGTATTCTATTATGTTTTCCACAATCAGTGACAGTGGCGCTCTTAATTTCTTTTCTTTTTTGCCAAACTGTAGTTTAAAAACCGCGTAGTTTTCTCAAAAATGTTTCCAGTGCCAAAATTATTTGCACTTTTGTTTTTTTTTTAATGCACAGAAGTTATTGTTTATTTTTCTTTGGTCAACGAGGGTTCTAATTTTTGTGAAAATTACGTTTAAGTATAACTAAGTTTATAATAAGTACCTATGAATTTTAATATACCAAATGGAATGTTGGCCAAGCGAACTGTGATGGTACCTAAAAGAAATGTATGGTGAACGTATTCTGATGGTACCTAAATGAATAGTCAAGATGTTAAAATGACAAGCTTTAAGATAAGTTACAGGAGTGCGATTCTGTAACCATCTCACTGTGAAAACTTAGGTGAAGTGAGCATGGAGTGAGCTGTCAGTGTCATGCTGATGCTAGGGATTGATACTCTTGACAGCTCACTCTAAGCTTACTTCACCTAACTTTTCACGGTGAGATTTTTACAGAATCGATCGGCAGTACTCAAGGACATTTTGGCGCCCGTATGATGTTGACGAAGGAGGCGATGTTTGTGAATATTTGTGAAATAAACAGGGTGGCGATTTAATCACCTGCGTCCGTCAAGGAGAGGCGCGTCATTTTAAACAACTTTCGCTATGTAACATATACCCGAATTATAAAAAAAAACCATACATGCATCGAAATAGTCTGTCTACTGTTGTATAGGAATTTGTTTTTATTTTTTTACGAATCGAGTAAGAGTTTCGTTGCAAAAGTTATTTAAGATGACGGGTAGAATCACTCTTTTGACGGACGCAGGTGACTAAATTGCCAATCTGTATAGAAAAAACAAAATGGCAGCATTATTTTCGATTTTGACCACGCGTCAAAATATCCTTTTGCAGCTATTACTTCACATGCATATGTACATAACCCTGTTAAAAAAAAAACTAAAAATAAAAAATATTGTATCCATCTAAGCCTTTTGGCCCTGTAAAATATGTATGTAGTAATAAAATTATGAGAATTCTTTAAAAAAAATGAGAAATTATTATGCATTATTCACAATGTAGGTATAATAACTACTTACTCTACCGCCTATCCAACTAATTTATTATTGGCCTCGTGCGGCTAATGGCTCATGCATGGCATAAATATGTCCATTCTAAGGCCCTATTCTGAGCCAAGCAAGTAGGTACCACAGATTACCTACATTTTAAAAACATTAAATAATGATGAAGAATGCATAAGGCATTAAGTCCGCCTTTGTACCTTTTTGTGCGAAAAGTTTAAATAAATAAATAAATAATGATAACATTTTAAACAAATCTACATAATATTATTTCGAAGTTTATTGACATTTGACTGAAAGATTATTATGAAATGAAAAATATCAATATTGTAATATAACCTAGAAATACACAGAGATCGCAGAACGATCTGACAGTTGTCACAACACGTCGATCTGATTGACTTTTAAAACGGCGGGAAATATTGTTTATGCTCTGGTAGCACTGAGGCGAATCCCGCGTTGGACATCAGGCATGACTCCCTGCGTGGGATTGTTTTAATGATTCAAGCGACTATTCGCGTTAGTTTGAACAACTTAACTAATACAATTGACGCAAGGGAATTTCAACAAATTTCAGCAATAGGAAAATTATAAGTAGGCTGATTATGCTAGTTAGCGAATGTCGCCCCGCATCCTGCGGGATTCGCTTGTTTGTCCAGAGCTATAAGACTCCTAGGCATAAGTATCTATGTCATAGACAAATAAACGATCAAGACATTAGATATTTTACGCTTAAGGGCCTAGTAATTTTTTTAGGATATAAAATCCATGTATATAGTTATAGTTCCTATTTTTACTTAGGAATAAGTAAACTTGATTTGTTATGATAGAAACAATAGATAAGTTACTTTAAAATATTATTTGTATTATTCATAGTATATTAAAAATATGTATCTATATATAATTATAATATTGAACTTTTATCGATATTTTTGATCTTTTTATTTACCAATACCCTAAATTTTCTTTTGGCTAAAATTAGCCACTTTTATGTCAATGGGACATGGCCCATGGTACAGACGCTAGCACATCAAACTGCTACAATCTGTCAAATGTCTTTTATAGATTTTCAACTTTATCGCTTAAGAATAAGGTTCAAAGTTGATTGGGTAAATTTGTTGTGCTGGCGTCTGTACAGACGCCAGCAGGTCAACCTACCCACCCCGATCTGTCAAATGTCTTTGATAGATTTTCAACTTTAGCACAAAGGAATAAGGTTCATATTCAATTGGGAAAATCTGACAGATTGTGGTAGCTTGATGTGCTGGCCTCTGTACAATTATTTGTCATATATTTTGTTGCGACCTTGGCTTATTTTTCTAAGTCACATGTAATGTAAATGCTGATTTTTTAGGTTTAATAATATAATAATACCTGTTCCCCCTTTTTTTAGTACTTGTGTTCAATAAGGTGAGCAAAGTTGATAAACCAGTTCAAAATGTCGATATAGTTCCCGCCTTCGGTCAAGTTGCAAGCAAGGTCATTGAAGTGGAAAAGTAAACAAACTTGTAGGTTTACTTTTTTGCGTACTCCCGTTTAGCCGTTACTATAACGCAATTTTAGTAGACTATCCATTGAACTTGACGTTATAAAATTATTTACTTCGTTTTCTATTCAAGGTTGACACCATTATAGTTGAAACTACGTATACCATCCGTCACGGGAAGCTATTGTAAAGGACTTCTATTGTTACGTAGCGATAATTCAATCAACAACAAATGATTCCAAATTCATTCAACTCAAAGTAACATACGTGTAATACGAAACTAACAAGCAATTGCACCTGCGTAGCTATTCACAACCACTCGATACGCTTCCGTTTCGTATCGAACATCAATCAATGTTATCGTAGGAGTCCTCTAAACGCTGTCTAAAACCCTAAAATTTTGTCAGCCTATTATTATTATTATTATTTTATCAAACAGACGACCACTATTCTTCCGACAGCTGTTTGCTGTCGGGGGCAAGGCAAATCAGGTTATTGAAATGTGTCATTTTCGATACGATAGCTTGTCGTATGGTTGTGAATAGGGTGCAGCAGGGCTATTGCACATCTCTGTTAACAGTTCATAATGATGATCATTTGGCAAAGTGTACAGAGGCCAGCACATCAAGCTACCCCAATCTGTCAAATTTTCCCAATTGAATATAATTTTTTATTGCTTTGTCATAAAGTTGAAAATCTATCAAAGAAATCTGCCAGATTGGGGTAGCTTGATGTGCTGACCTCTGTACATCGATTAGCTATCAAACAGCTGGTCCGGTTATATTTTAGCGATCTAAAGCGCTATCGTCTAATGTTTTGTGGTTCCTACTGGAACGCGTCTGACTCATCGTTAACATTTGCCGCGCCATTTCGAAGTAAGCTCACACTGACGCTGTCAAGTTAATGCTGCAGAATGCAGATGCAGAATACTCGGAATCGTCTGACGACAGTAATTAATAATAAACGACAGTGTATTAGATGTGTGTGTTAATACACAATTATATTTATATCCATTTAAAAAAATGAAAATCTAACTACACAACTGTTTTTTTTTTTATATTTGATCCAAAGGTTGCGAACCCCTGAATGTGCGTTTAATAATATATAGCTTCTCGTGACGGATACTATATTTCAGATTCTTCAAAAAAGAATCAGGCAGTGCAGCAGCAAAATTCAGAAAAAAATTTAAACATTCATGTTTCTCATTGTCTATTTTCTTATTATTCTTGGCCCCTTTGTAACGCTCACAAACATGGCGTGAGGATATTGAACGAATGAAATAACGTTCATAAAATAATTGAATGATATATTTTATCTGTAAAAATAAACGTTAATAATCAGTTAAAACACGTTTATTTCAGTGATTTCTCATCACTATGTTGTCACTTTGACAGCCACATGACATTTTCTCATTATTTACATTGGACTTCATCTGCAAAACTGTCGCGTCGTTCTGAAAATATTTTCTTTTCACTAACAACAATGAATATTTCGAGATTTTCTCGTATATTTCACATAAAACCCGTTATAAATACAAACCTTGGATGTTCTAGCCGTGCACTACAA
This sequence comes from Globia sparganii, assembly GCA_949316385.1. Lineage (NCBI taxonomy): Eukaryota > Metazoa > Arthropoda > Insecta > Lepidoptera > Noctuidae > Globia > Globia sparganii. The sequence continues at coordinate 7,589,190 of OX438675.1, read as the reverse complement.
GCATTTAATAGCAAAAACAATAGAAATGATACTAAGAACTGTTATTATAGTGGAATTTTGGCGGTCGCGGCCGGGGTTATAGGTTATATTAGTATAAAAGATAAATTATTAGCAGCGACTGTTATAACAAATGATTTAAAGGGTAGAAGAGAGAAGTTTAACTTTATAGCTGATGTGGTGAATGCGGCGGCTCCGTCTGTGGTGTATATAGAGATAAAAGATGGTCGGCGATTAGACCTGTTTTCTGGCCAGCCTGTGACTCTGTCGAATGGTTCTGGGTTCATAGTGAAGGAAGATGGGCTCATACTGACGAACGCTCACGTTGTGGTGAACAAACCTAATGCTATAGTGAAAGTGCGGCTATTTGTAAGTAATGTTTTTATAGTAACAAGTATTAAGGCTTTAAGTAGATATAACTTGTGCCTTGGTGAATAAACATACTTGTGTCAACATCTAGGACCTACTTAAAATTAAACTTGTACATTATTATGGTTTGTTATGTTGTGTTACTCCATCACAGCATTTTGTTGCATCAGCCCATAAACAGTATTCTATTTCACAATACTTGTGCAATTTTTATGCATTATGTCGTAAATCAACTAAAAACCTAGTAACTCACCACCATCACCACCGTAATTGCATAACACACTGTCAGTACCAATGGGTTTTCTTTTTGACAGTTATATATACACAGGTATATTCATCGCATTACTTATATTATGTTGTTGAGCAGACATACTTTTCGAATGTATATGGAGCAATGGATTAGCAATAAGCTTCAAATTGAGAGTAATAGTGTGTTACGCAATTAGGGTGCAGGTCTTGTATTATGCCTATTGTGGCTAACTACTACATTGCAGTTGAATATCCTGCATCCTACTTACAGTGCAACCAACACGAGAATGCGTTCTTGTCACCTGTTGGTTCCATACAAACGAATACGTATTTTGCGAATTTGATCTTTATTCTCTACTAGAATTGTCGCACTGACTGGTATCAGAAACGCATTCTCTTGATGGCCAGATTGTAAAATAAATTGTTTACATTAAAAATAGGTAGGTAGACATAGCATCTTCATCATCATTTCACTTGGAAGAGGTTCACTGCTGAAATAAGGCCAAAATGGGCACTATTTCGTATTACATTCATAATGAGCTTTATTTAATTTAATTTTCAGGATGGCTCCATCCACACTGGTTTTGTTGAAGATGTGGACCTCAAATCTGACTTAGCTACTCTCCGAATCCCTGTAAAAGGATTGCCTGTTATGAAACTAGGCAGTTCATCAGATATTCAGCCTGGCGAGTGGGTTTGTAATCATTAATTAAAATGTTCATTTATGTTTAGCATTATGGATTCTCTTTTATATCTAAATACATTTTAATATTAGGAGTATAATTCATGGAAAAGTATCTGGTGTGTCGCTTGGGATCTGGAAAATATAATTATACAGGGTTATTGGAAAAACATTAACAACCTCTTAAGAGGTCATTGTACTCATCATTATGAACAACTTTTACTATGGGACCAAACCCAAAAGCTGTTTCCTACATTTTGACATAACACAACACAACCACAACACACACAACACAACACTCACAACACAACACACACACAACAACACGACTTGGTGGTCACAACTTTTGAACCATAAAATAATTCACAATCATCAATCATTCTCAGGATCAAAAAGTTTGGATATGACTTTGCCCATGCCCCTATTTGATTTGATCCATACTTCCAGGGACACCCTGTATAGTCATGATATCAATAAAACATCTATTGTGTCTCGTTTAGTGTCTTACATTGTGTGAAAGTGGCAGATACAGTTTGAGATTAAGTTGCATTAAAGAATTCATTGGTGAGATTTGTACATTCAATTTCTTCAGTGCACAGCTGACAACAAAATGTGTTTTAATGGACAAGTTGGATTGTAATATTTGATTATCTAATGACCATCAATGTTTATATTTTTGCAGGTAGTAGCAATGGGTAGTCCTCTAGCTCTCAGTAACACTGTGACCGCTGGTGTAGTCAGTTCTACTCAAAGAGCTAGTGAAGAACTTGGTTTAAAAGGTAGGTTCATTATTTTTTTTAGTGTTTCAGTCTAGTAAGAAAAAAATGTATTCGCAATATTCTTCAAAATGATTCAAATTGTGATTGATAGTGTGTTACGCAATTAGGGTGCAGCTCAAGGTCAAAGTGTTACCATGGACGTGTGATCGACTGTACTTAACGATTACAAACTTGATTTTAATTGTCTGTCTGGAAAAGGGCTGTTTATTTACAAACCATAAAAGCTTTGTCAGCCTTCAAAGCAAGAATGAATCGGCATCTTTTGGCCTTGCTTGTTCCATCATAGACCCTATCCATCGCTTTCCACCAGGCTAGAAAGAGGGTAAAAGCTGGACCATTTATAAAAATAAAATGCAAATTTTCACAGAATTATATTTAAAAAAAATAATATGTAGAAATTAAGCATCAATCTCGCACTTGACCGGTTTTTAGAGAACTTTTGGCAAACTCTTAGCCACAAAGCTACTTTTAGTCTCGCCCACCACTTTTCTCAAACTCATCAACCACTTTTCTCAAATTGCAGGCAAAGACATGGTGTACATACAAACAGACGCGCCAATCACGTTTGGCAACAGTGGTGGGCCCCTAGTAAACTTAGACGGAGAAGCGATAGGCATAAACAGTATGAAAGTGACATCCGGTATCTCATTTGCTATACCCATCGATTATGTCAAGGAGTTTTTGGCAAAGAGTAAGTTTATACTTAATGATATACTTGTTGTTGTTTTAAATTATTGTGTCTGTCTGTGGTTTTTGGAGCGAAGTTCCATATTGCACTTTATACCTTGCGCACTTGGCGATTGAGAGCTAGACCGATATAAGTGAAATATTTTGAGCGTCACTCTGACGACTCTTTTGCTATTGTGATTGCGCACTGTTTTTGTTTCACTTAGTCATTCTCAAACGTCGTTAATTTATTTTATTGTGCTTGTTATTTAATACATAATATACAACGAAAAGAACTTTGTTTCTACAGGTGTCCTACGATACCTCATGACTTTTTTTATTATGTTGTATAATTTTGTTTTAACATTTTTTTGTATCGTTAAATGGTTTGTTTTAAATGTGGAACTTGTTCAGTAATATTTGGGTGGATTTCTTGTTTTATTTTGTAAAATGTGTTTGCTTGATAATTTATTTTATGTAAAATTGGTTGGTGTATGTGCTATTGTTTGTATCAGTGTGTTTTATTTAAAAATGTATGATATAGTGTGATGGGGTATGTTCGGCGCTGGGATAACACCGTAGGAATCAAATTCTCGACTAATTTTAGCAATATTATTTAACGCGGCGAACGTTGTATTCTGCGCCATTATATTTTGCCCCGACGTCGCGACGGCCAGGGCAATTGCTTTTAATGAAATGGCGCTGATTTTGACTTGTACGGTATTATCCCAGCGCAGAACTTACCCCAACACACCTTAATTAACAAAATATGTAGGGTTTCTGACATTATTTATTTTTTTGTAAATAACACTTACGATTGCAAATGACACTTATCAAAATAAGTACCTGCATACAAACGTATCTAATTAAGCAGATTTCTTATTTATCACGTTTGATAACAAACAAAATTAAGTAGATAAGTATATCTAGTAATTATGTGTGACTTCATACCTAATTTTGCACATTTTTATGTTGCAATTTTTGTTTTGTTTCTGTTCAATTAATCCTTGCATAGTATAAAACAAAGTCGCTGAAATGTCTGTACGCGCATAACTTCCGAATGACTGCACCAAATTGGATAATCATTTTTTGTTGTGTTCGGTATTGTCAGGACAAGGTTTGTATGAAAGAAAATATCGGACACGCGAAAAAAATTGCACCCGTGCGAAGCTGGTGCGGGCGGCGGGCCGCTAGTGTCTTTTAATTTGTATGTTTCTATTGTAAAGAAAAGTCTCAAACAACACTTTTATGTTGCCAAGTTTATTTTCATGCTCTAAAATAAATAGCCATAGAGTACAACACGAGCCAGCGTTTCAGCCTCTGTACCTCAGTTACCAAAGTGACCCATAATCGTAGTAAAAGATAATAAAAAATAAACCTTAAGGTTAAGACATAAGATTGATTTTTGATCACTATCAGTACCTGGCGCGTTGAATTTTTATGGTCATATTTCATTCAGCAAACTTTCGCGATTTGTGACCTTTCTTGGCTCGTACTTTACTGTATACAGGGTGTTTTTTTTACTCATGAAATAAACTTAACTCTGTTTTTTTTAAATACTTCTGTTTTGTTTATTTAATAATAATACAAATTGGTAATTTACGCTCCTCAGGAACGACGAAGGGGCCGCAAGTGTCGCGGAGGTACCTCGGCATCACCATGCTGTCGCTAACGCCGAACATACTCATGGAACTACGCATGAGGAATCCTGAGGTAAGCGTTACTTGGTACCTTTTATCTTCGATCAAGAATCATCATTCTCCAGCCCTTATCCTAATTTATGTGGGGTCGGCGCAGCATTTTTTTTTCTTCTATATTTCTCTATTAGTCGTCATCTCGGTCGTCATCATCATTCTAACCATATCATCATTCACACATCCCATCCATCATTCCTTTGGTCTTCCCCTACTCTTATAGCTATCGACATTCATACTCAAAACATTTTCATCAATCCTCCGATGTTTTTGGGGCGCTAATCCTGAATTTTGGTGTATTCTTGATCGAAACTATTTACACAATGGGAGTAAGTGAGATGACGATTTGAATATTTTTCTTAGAAGCAGGGTATATAATTATTCATTCCTATATATCATAGATATACAGGAATATTTTTTAAGGAGTGCGCAAAAAAATTTTGGTGGTTCAGTATTAGTAATAGAACACATCTCCATTATTTGTTCAAAACTTTTTTTTTATTTATTAATTTTTTTATCCGACTTTAAATCAGCAAAATATAGACACTGTCTATTCGTAATAACGAACAATGGGCGCACGCGCCGCCTGGGTGGGGCACGTGCGGTGTTGCATCGGGGTAAAACCCGGGCGGGGCAGCAGAGTGATGCGGGTGGCGGGTGCCCGAGTCCCGACAGTCGCAGTATGCTCATCTCATCTATCGTGACCTCGCGTCCAATCGCTTTTGCTCGCAACCCCCGTGCCGCGTGTGTGTCGAACTCGTACCTACAGGTCACGATGTCGGACTTTAGTAACCGCGAGTTTTATGAGATGGTGCGAGTGTATTTATTAAATGGTGAAAGTTTACGAGCAGCTCGCAGAATGTATGCGACGGAGAGCGTACTTCGAATGCGAGCCCATGGTATGCTTAACCCTGCGGTCCCTAGTGAAAGGACCATTTTAGCAGCCAATCAACGGCTGTTTGATCATTAGTGCTATTCTTTAAAAATCTCACCGTGAAAACTAAGGTGAAGTGAGCTGTCATTTCACCTGATGTAAGGGATTGCCTCCATTGATAGTTCACTTCACGCTCACTTCACCTATGTTATCACGGTGAGATTTTTACAGAATCGATAGGCAGGACCCCGAATCACGCACAAGGGTCTGGCTCTGGCAGACCTTGACTGGCGGTCGAAACCGAAGAAACCATTTTCGATTTCTTCGAGCGAGATCCAAGTACCAACGATGCGGCACGTCGCTTTGGTGTGAGCCAGTTCGCGGTATGGAAGCTTCAAAACTTCACATCGCGGCCTAATCTTAAAAAAGTTTAGTTCGAACCTGATAAATTCACCTACGCCTGTGAACGAAAAACGAACGAGCGCACAGCTGATATCTAGGTACTTATGCGCGCTCCGCTGCGTCACGCGCCGGTGAGTGGCCATAAAGTCAATTTGAAAGTAGACATCTTTCGTTATCGATAACTTTATTTTTTTGTACTAAAACATATCAAAATAAAAACAACGTGTTTAATAAAACTCATCTAAGTTTATTTTGTCAAAGTTTGCGCACTGAATAAAAAATATTCCTGTATATGAATGAATAATTATTGGATATAATCTATGATAATAAAAGCAAAAATAAATCATAGCATTTTGTTAAAATTTCAGATGCCGACTGATATTGAACATGGAATTCTTGTTTGGAAAGTTATCATCGGATCACCAGCTTACAAGTGAGTTTCATGTTTGAACTCCATTATTGGCCACCCACTGGCGAACGGCTTGAAGATAAACTGTGGCGAGATATTGCTTCTATACCCAACCCATCGTTCCATCTGCTGAAAATCTCAGCAAATACATGCCACAAGTACACAACATCGCCGCGACAAAATGTGGGCAAGCAGGATTTTCGTGTGTACTGAGTCGCTGCAATTTCTTGCAGTTGCGTTGTGGTTGCATTCTCACTAAACTACAGAGGCCAGCACATCAAGCTACCCCAATCTGTCAAATTTCTTTGATAGATTTTCAACCTTACCACAAAGGAATAAGGTTCATAATCAATTGGGAAAATTTGACAGATTGGGGTAGCTTGATGTGCTGGCCTCTGTACATTCGCGTTAAGAATGCAGTGAGTCATCATTGTCCGTCGGCCTAGCTCCGCCCCCTAACCAATCAAATCTTTTCAAATTACAAAGTCAAGTTCACAATGACAGTTGAAGGCATTGCTTCGAACGCAACGGTTGTGTCCTGTCATTTGTGTTAACTGATTTAAATTAAAAAAATGAATACATCTCCAATTCGTAAAAATAAAGTGGTTCGATAATTCATAGTGAGGAAAGATAAGTCATTTACAATGTTTTTAAGTATTTTAAACAGTGTTATTTAAATGTGACTGTGGACAGCATAGTACAAAAAACGGCTCTACATGCGGTATGTCCGAGAGAACTCGCTGCAGAAAATACTTTTGTTATAAATACTAACGTGGATACTAGTGATAGTGATAAAAATATGATATTAATGATTTAATTTTGATTTTAAACTTTTAAGTGTATTTTTATAAATTCATTAAACTTAATCTTTTAAAATATAATTTGTTTGAATTTAACACCACTGTGAATACACCTTTATCTTGCAGTTGCACTGATGACTTACTGCATTCTTAACGCGAACGAACTTTAGTATACTGTAGTATAGACGCGATGTGGTTATGTTGCAAGTGTTTGCAGACAGATAGATCGTTGTGTTTGCGATGTTGTAGCTGGAAAGTTGCCTTGCTGTGGTCGGTATCGCCCGCACGGGTGATTTTGTAGGTCAAAATGTGGTCTGTGTGAATAAACTTCATTTTCATGCAAATTAGCAGCCGTCCACGTATTGTTGTTGTGGTGTGGTTGTGGTATACTTGTGGTTAATGTTTAATTTCCATCTTATTCCTTTATAGATATATGATTTTCCTATAAAGACCATTTAAGACATCAATCTACATACATGGTCTTCACATCATCTGCCAAGATTATGTTTGAACTTTAAAAGAGACTGTGACCTCTGAGTTTGTTTCGGCCTTTATTCTTGAGTAGTCAGATAGGAAACGCCGACCACATCTAAGTTTTAAAAATATGATTAATGTGTAAAAGTTTTTCTACAAACCTACTTACAGAACCAAAATCATTTATCGTTTTCAGTGGAGGCCTACAACCCGGTGACATTGTAATAAGTATAAACTCGAAGCCAGTTCGGACTGCTAGCGACGTCTACACGTTATTAGAGAAGACTACCGGCAACTTGCTCGTCGAAATCGTCAGAGGGCGCCAGCGGTTAATACTCAAAATTGCACCTGAAAATCACTGAAGAGTAGACGAATAATTGTAAAAAATAATTTTGTAGCGGTGTTAATATCTGAGCTTTGTTCTGACACCTTATTTAAAAAATAATCATATACAAAATAAACACAAATAAAATGTACAGGTCTATTTCCTGAAAAATCAAGTTTACATCTTTTTGTCAGTGTTTTGATCTAGGTTTCTTTAATAACATACATGCATAAACTCACACTTTTTTCTCGTGATGGTAAGCAGAAACTACAGAAAACCTCAAGTATTTATTTATAAATAATATGATAAACCTGTAGCCTGCATTTCTACATAATTTATGTAGAAATGTGTGTGACATACGGTCGGCAACTAAAGTCGCTTAGCACGTCATTAATCAAAAACGAAAAATAAATTATAATGATGTGTAATCGACGACGAATGACGATAACGACACCGACAAGTCTATGCCGAATCGTCATCTTGGACGACAGCAATATCGTCTGACGATATCGGTATGTGGCTCGGGGTAACCAACAGCTTATTGCCATGCGGTGTGCCACAGCGGTATGGATTAGTCGCGCTTTCAAATTTCAAAGTGTGCAAGTGAAATATACATAGGGCCGTGCGGCGGTGCCTGCCCTTACCACTCCCCCGCGATCTGCTTCACCCCGCACTGTGTCCGCCGATATCGGCATGACAATTAATGTCGGCCACGATACCGTTGACTACAACGGCAAAGTGTGAAAGCGTTTAGTAGTAATTATATGAATACGATATCGTGTAGTTATCGTGTTGTTATCGTTATCGTCCAATGTGAAAACGGCCATTAAAATACCTCTTTACCTATGTTGACTATTTATGTTGTGTTTTCAATGAAGTTCCTTCTTTATACTAACCTCATCGTTTACTGTTATCTGCCCGGCTAAATATTTATTTGAATAAATGAAGTCAATTTCTATTTTTATTAACTATATAATTCGCAGTAGGTACCTATATGTTTTTTTTTAGATTTATGTAATATTTTATACATAGTTGTTGATAAGAATGTTTGTATCATAAAGACAATGATTAGACAATTATGTTGAAATTATTTAGTTTTATTTATGAACTGCACCGTTAATAGTTTGAGAATTCTTTTCTGACACCTGTATTTTACATATATGTCCTTTTTTATCTCTGATTTTGCATCACAAAGGCCAGCGCATAATCGGCGGATGGCGGGGCAGGGTATTTTAAATTTACCAACGTAAATTCGTACGTATCTAATAGTAACAAGATATAGATTCCAAAGCTCAGAGGCCGACCACGGATCATCAAAGGGGATTTCTCTCTGCGGTATTGAAAAGCACGCTGGAGGATATCGCGATGGCATGCGGTGAGATGCGAAGGCATGCAACGGTATGCCTGTATGTCAACGTGTCGGCGGCAGCCATCAACGCGTGTTGGCGACAGCCGTCAACTCGTGTCTGCGACAGCCGTTAACGCGTGTCGGCGACAACCGTCAACGCGTGTCGGTGCCAGCCGTCAACGCATGTCGGCGACAGCCGTCAACACGTGTCGGCTACAGCAGTCAACGCGTGTAGGCGACAGCAGTCAACGCGTGTAGGCGACAGCAGTCAACGCATGTAGGCGACAGCCGTCAACGCATGTAGGCGACAGCCGTCAACGCGTGTAGGCGACAGCCGTCAACGCGTGTAGGCGACAGCCGTCAACGCGTGTAGGCGACAGCAGTCAACGCATGTAGGCGACAGCCGTCAACGCATGTAGGCGACAGCCGTCAACGCGTGTAGGCGACAGCCGTCAACGCGTGTAGGCGACAGCAGTCAACGCGTGTAGGCGACAGCAGTCAACGCGTGTAGGCGACAGCAGTCAACGCGTGTAGGCGACAGCCGTCAACGCATGTAGGCGACAGCCGTCAACGCGTGTAGGCGACAGCAGTCAACGCGTGTAGGCGACAGCAGTCAACGCGTGTAGGCGACAGCCGTCAACGCATGTAGGCGACAGCCGTCAACGCGTGTAGGCGACAGCAGTCAACGCGTGTAGGCGACAGCAGTCAACGCGTGTAGGCGACAGCCGTCAACGCGTGTAGGCGACAGCAGTCAACGCGTGTAGGCGACAGCCGTCAACGTGTGTAGGCGACAGCCGTCAACGCGTGTAGGCGACAGCAGTCAACGCGTGTAGGCGACAGCAGTCAACGCGTGTAGGCGACAGCAGTCAACGCGTGTAGGCGACACCCGTCAACGCGTCTAGGCTACAGCCGTCAACGCATGTCGGCGACAACCGTCAACGTGTGTAGGCGACAGCCGTCAACGCGTGTAGGCGACACCCGTCAACGCGTCTAGGCTACAGCCGTCAACGCATGTCGGCGACAACCGTCAACGTGTGTAGGCGACAGCCGTCAACGCGTGTAGGCTACAGCCGTCAACGCATGTCGGCTACAGCCGTCAACGCATGTCGGCGACAACCGTCAACGTGTGTAGGCGACAGCCGTCAACGCGTGTAGGCGACAGCAGTCAACGCGTGTAGGCGACAGCAGTCAACGCATGTAGGCGACAGCCGTCAACGCGTGTAGGCGACAGCAGTCAACGCGTGTAGGCGACAGCCGTCAACGCATGTAGGCGACAGCAGTCAACGCGTGTAGGCGACAGCCGTCAACGCGTGTAGGCGACACCCGTCAACGCGTCTAGGCTACAGCCGTCAACGCATGTCGGCGACAACCGTCAACGTGTGTAGGCGACAGCCGTCAACGCGTGTAGGCGACAGCCGTCAACGCGTGTAGGCGACAGCCGTCAACGCGTGTAGGCGACAGCCGTCAACGCGTGTAGGCGACAGCCGTCAACGCGTGTAGGCGACAGCCGTCAACGCGTGTAGGCGACACCCGTCAACGCGTCTAGGCTACAGCCGTCAACGCATGTCGGCGACAACCGTCAACGTGTGTAGGCGACAGCCGTCAACGCGTGTAGGCGACAGCCGTCAACGCGTGTAGGCGACACCCGTCAACGCGTCTAGGCTACAGCCGTCAACGCATGTCGGCGACAACCGTCAACGCGTGTCGGTGCCAGCCGTCAACGCATGTCGGTGACAGCCGTCAACACGTGTCGGCTACAGCAGTCAACGCGTGTAGGCGACAGCAGTCAACGCGTGTAGGCGACAGCAGTCAACGCGTGTAGGCGACACCCGTCAACGCGTCTAGGCTACAGCCGTCAACGCATGTCGGCGACAACCGTCAACGTGTGTAGGCGACAGCCGTCAACGCGTGTAGGCTACAGCCGTCAACGCATGTCGGCTACAGCCGTCAACGCATGTCGGCGACAACCGTCAACGTGTGTAGGCGACAGCCGTCAACGCGTGTAGGCGACAGCAGTCAACGCGTGTAGGCGACAGCAGTCAACGCATGTAGGCGACAGCCGTCAACGCGTGTAGGCGACAGCAGTCAACGCGTGTAGGCGACAGCCGTCAACGCGTGTAGGCGACAGCAGTCAACGCGTGTAGGCGACAGCCGTCAACGCGTGTAGGCGACAGCAGTCAACGCGTGTAGGCGACAGCCGTCAACGCGTGTAGGCGACAGCCGTCAACGCGTGTAGGCGACAGCAGTCAACGCGTGTAGGCGACAGCCGTCAACGCGTGTAGGCGACAGCAGTCAACGCGTGTAGGCGACAGCCGTCAACGCGTGTAGGCGACAGCAGTCAACGCGTGTAGGCGACAGCCGTCAACGCGTGTAGGCGACAGCCGTCAACGCGTGTAGGCGACAGCAGTCAACGCGTGTAGGCGACAGCAGTCAACGCGTGTAGGCGACAGCAGTCAACGCGTGTAGGCGACACCCGTCAACGCATGTCGGCGACAACCGTCAACGTGTGTAGGCGACAGCCGTCAACGCGTGTAGGCGACACCCGTCAACGCGTCTAGGCTACAGCCGTCAACGCATGTCGGCGACAACCGTCAACGTGTGTAGGCGACAGCCGTCAACGCGTGTAGGCGACAGCAGTCAACGCGTGTAGGCTACAGCCGTCAACGCATGTCGGCGACAACCGTCAACGTGTGTAGGCGACAGCCGTCAACGCGTGTAGGCGACAGCAGTCAACGCGTGTAGGCGACAGCAGTCAACGCATGTAGGCGACAGCCGTCAACGCGTGTAGGCGACAGCAGTCAACGCGTGTAGGCGACAGCCGTCAACGCATGTAGGCGACAGCAGTCAACGCGTGTAGGCGACAGCCGTCAACGCGTGTAGGCGACAGCCGTCAACGCGTGTAGGCGACACCCGTCAACGCGTCTAGGCTACAGCCGTCAACGCATGTCGGCGACAACCGTCAACGTGTGTAGGCGACAGCCGTCAACGCGTGTAGGCGACAGCAGTCAACGCGTGTAGGCGACAGCCGTCAACGCGTGTAGGCGACAGCCGTCAACGCGTGTAGGCGACAGCCGTCAACGCGTGTAGGCGACACCCGTCAACGCGTCTAGGCTACAGCCGTCAACGCATGTCGGCGACAACCGTCAACGTGTGTAGGCGACAGCCGTCAACGCGTGTAGGCGACAGCAGTCAACGCGTGTAGGCGACAGCCGTCAACGCGTGTAGGCGACAGCCGTCAACGTGTGTAGGCGACAGCAGTCAACGCGTGTAGGCGACAGCAGTCAACGCGTGTAGGCGACAGCAGTCAACGCGTGTAGGCGACAGCCGTCAACGCATGTAGGCGACAGCCGTCAACGCGTGTAGGCGACAGCAGTCAACGCGTGTAGGCGACAGCCGTCAACGCGTGTAGGCGACAGCAGTCAACGCGTGTAGGCGACAGCCGTCAACGTGTGTAGGCGACAGCCGTCAACGCGTGTAGGCGACAGCAGTCAACGCGTGTAGGCGACAGCAGTCAACGCGTGTAGGCGACAGCAGTCAACGCGTGTAGGCGACACCCGTCAACGCGTCTAGGCTACAGCCGTCAACGCATGTCGGCGACAACCGTCAACGTGTGTAGGCGACAGCCGTCAACGCGTGTAGGCGACACCCGTCAACGCGTCTAGGCTACAGCCGTCAACGCATGTCGGCGACAACCGTCAACGTGTGTAGGCGACAGCAGTCAACGCGTGTAGGCGACAGCAGTCAACGCGTGTAGGCGACAGCAGTCAACGCGTGTAGGCGACAGCCGTCAACGCATGTAGGCGACAGCCGTCAACGCGTGTAGGCGACAGCAGTCAACGCGTGTAGGCGACAGCCGTCAACGCGTGTAGGCGACAGCAGTCAACGCGTGTAGGCGACAGCCGTCAACGTGTGTAGGCGACAGCCGTCAACGCGTGTAGGCGACAGCAGTCAACGCGTGTAGGCGACAGCAGTCAACGCGTGTAGGCGACAGCAGTCAACGCGTGTAGGCGACACCCGTCAACGCGTCTAGGCTACAGCCGTCAACGCATGTCGGCGACAACCGTCAACGTGTGTAGGCGACAGCCGTCAACGCGTGTAGGCGACACCCGTCAACGCGTCTAGGCTACAGCCGTCAACGCATGTCGGCGACAACCGTCAACGTGTGTAGGCGACAGCCGTCAACGCGTGTAGGCTACAGCCGTCAACGCATGTCGGCTACAGCCGTCAACGCATGTCGGCGACAACCGTCAACGTGTGTAGGCGACAGCCGTCAACGCGTGTAGGCGACAGCAGTCAACGCGTGTAGGCGACAGCAGTCAACGCATGTAGGCGACAGCCGTCAACGCGTGTAGGCGACAGCAGTCAACGCGTGTAGGCGACAGCCGTCAACGCATGTAGGCGACAGCAGTCAACGCGTGTAGGCGACAGCCGTCAACGCGTGTAGGCGACACCCGTCAACGCGTCTAGGCTACAGCCGTCAACGCATGTCGGCGACAACCGTCAACGTGTGTAGGCGACAGCCGTCAACGCGTGTAGGCGACAGCCGTCAACGCGTGTAGGCGACAGCCGTCAACGCGTGTAGGCGACAGCCGTCAACGCGTGTAGGCGACAGCCGTCAACGCGTGTAGGCGACAGCCGTCAACGCGTGTAGGCGACACCCGTCAACGCGTCTAGGCTACAGCCGTCAACGCATGTCGGCGACAACCGTCAACGTGTGTAGGCGACAGCCGTCAACGCGTGTAGGCGACAGCCGTCAACGCGTGTAGGCGACACCCGTCAACGCGTCTAGGCTACAGCCGTCAACGCATGTCGGCGACAACCGTCAACGCGTGTCGGTGCCAGCCGTCAACGCATGTCGGTGACAGCCGTCAACACGTGTCGGCTACAGCAGTCAACGCGTGTAGGCGACAGCAGTCAACGCGTGTAGGCGACAGCAGTCAACGCATGTAGGCGACAGCCGTCAACGCGTGTAGGCGACAGCAGTCAACGCGTGTAGGCGACAGCCGTCAACGCGTGTAGGCGACAGCCGTCAACGCGTGTAGGCGACAGCCGTCAACGCGTGTAGGCGACAGCAGTCAACGCGTGTAGGCGACAGCAGTCAACGCGTGTAGGCGACAGCAGTCAACGCGTGTAGGCGACACCCGTCAACGCGTCTAGGCTACAGCCGTCAACGCATGTCGGCGACAACCGTCAACGTGTGTAGGCGACAGCCGTCAACGCGTGTAGGCTACAGCCGTCAACGCATGTTGGCTACAGCCGTCAACGCATGTCGGCGACAACCGTCAACGTGTGTAGGCGACAGCCGTCAACGCGTGTAGGCGACAGCAGTCAACGCGTGTAGGCGACAGCAGTCAACGCATGTCGGCGACAGCCGTCAACGCGTGTAGGCGACAGCAGTCAACGCGTGTAGGCGACAGCCGTCAACGCGTGTAGGCGACAGCAGTCAACGCGTGTAGGCGACAGCCGTCAACGCGTGTAGGCGACAGCAGTCAACGCGTGTAGGCGACAGCCGTCAACGCGTGTAGGCGACAGCCGTCAACGCGTGTAGGCGACAGCAGTCAACGCGTGTAGGCGACACCCGTCAACGCGTCTAGGCTACAGCCGTCAACGCATGTCGGCGACAACCGTCAACGTGTGTAGGCGACAGCAGTCAACGCGTGTAGGCGACAGCAGTCAACGCGTGTAGGCGACAGCAGTCAACGCGTGTAGGCGACACCCGTCAACGCGTCTAGGCTACAGCCGTCAACGCATGTCGGCGACAACCGTCAACGTGTGTAGGCGACAGCCGTCAACGCGTGTAGGCTACAGCCGTCAACGCATGTCGGCTACAGCCGTCAACGCATGTCGGCTACAGCCGTCAACGCATGTCGGCGACAACCGTCAACGTGTGTAGGCGACAGCCGTCAACGCGTGTAGGCGACAGCAGTCAACGCGTGTAGGCGACAGCAGTCAACGCATGTAGGCGACAGCCGTCAACGCGTGTAGGCGACAGCAGTCAACGCGTGTAGGCGACAGCCGTCAACGCGTGTAGGCGACAGCAGTCAACGCGTGTAGGCGACAGCCGTCAACGCGTGTAGGCGACAGCAGTCAACGCGTGTAGGCGACAGCCGTCAACGCGTGTAGGCGACAGCCGTCAACGCGTGTAGGCGACAGCAGTCAACGCGTGTAGGCGACAGCAGTCAACGCGTGTAGGCGACAGCAGTCAACGCGTGTAGGCGACACCCGTCAACGCGTGTAGGCGACAGCCGTCAACGCGTGTAGGCGACAGCAGTCAACGCGTGTAGGCGACACCCGTCAACGCGTCTAGGCTACAGCCGTCAACGCATGTCGGCGACAACCGTCAACGTGTGTAGGCGACAGCCGTCAACGCGTGTAGGCGACAGCAGTCAACGCGTGTAGGCTACAGCCGTCAACGCATGTCGGCGACAACCGTCAACGTGTGTAGGCGACAGCCGTCAACGCGTGTAGGCGACAGCAGTCAACGCGTGTAGGCGACAGCAGTCAACGCATGTAGGCGACAGCCGTCAACGCGTGTAGGCGACAGCAGTCAACGCGTGTAGGCGACAGCCGTCAACGCATGTAGGCGACAGCAGTCAACGCGTGTAGGCGACAGCCGTCAACGCATGTAGGCGACAGCAGTCAACGCATGTAGGCGACAGCCGTCAACGCGTGTAGGCGACAGCCGTCAACGCGTGTAGGCGACACCCGTCAACGCGTCTAGGCTACAGCCGTCAACGCATGTCGGCGACAACCGTCAACGTGTGTAGGCGACAGCCGTCAACGCATGTAGGCGACAGCCGTCAACGCGTGTAGGCGACAGCAGTCAACGCGTGTAGGCGACAGCAGTCAACGCATGTAGGCGACAGCCGTCAACGCGTGTAGGCGACAGCAGTCAACGCGTGTAGGCGACAGCCGTCAACGCATGTAGGCGACAGCAGTCAACGCGTGTAGGCGACAGCCGTCAACGCATGTAGGCGACAGCAGTCAACGCGTGTAGGCGACAGCCGTCAACGCGTGTAGGCGACAGCCGTCAACGCGTGTAGGCGACACCCGTCAACGCGTCTAGGCTACAGCCGTCAACGCATGTCGGCGACAACCGTCAACGTGTGTAGGCGACAGCCGTCAACGCGTGTAGGCGACAGCAGTCAACGCGTGTAGGCGACAGCCGTCAACGCGTGTAGGCGACAGCCGTCAACGCGTGTAGGCGACAGCCGTCAACGCGTGTAGGCGACACCCGTCAACGCGTCTAGGCTACAGCCGTCAACGCATGTCGGCGACAACCGTCAACGTGTGTAGGCGACAGCCGTCAACGCGTGTAGGCGACAGCAGTCAACGCGTGTAGGCGACAGCCGTCAACGCGTGTAGGCGACAGCCGTCAACGTGTGTAGGCGACAGCAGTCAACGCGTGTAGGCGACAGCAGTCAACGCGTGTAGGCGACAGCAGTCAACGCGTGTAGGCGACAGCCGTCAACGCATGTAGGCGACAGCCGTCAACGCGTGTAGGCGACAGCCGTCAACGCGTGTAGGCGACACCCGTCAACGCGTCTAGGCTACAGCCGTCAACGCATGTCGGCGACAACCGTCAACGTGTGTAGGCGACAGCCGTCAACGCGTGTAGGCGACAGCAGTCAACGCGTGTAGGCTACAGCCGTCAACGCATGTCGGCGACAACCGTCAACGTGTGTAGGCGACAGCCGTCAACGCGTGTAGGCGACAGCAGTCAACGCGTGTAGGCGACAGCAGTCAACGCATGTAGGCGACAGCCGTCAACGCGTGTAGGCGACAGCAGTCAACGCGTGTAGGCGACAGCCGTCAACGCATGTAGGCGACAGCAGTCAACGCGTGTAGGCGACAGCCGTCAACGCGTGTAGGCGACAGCCGTCAACGCGTGTAGGCGACACCCGTCAACGCGTCTAGGCTACAGCCGTCAACGCATGTCGGCGACAACCGTCAACGTGTGTAGGCGACAGCCGTCAACGCGTGTAGGCGACAGCAGTCAACGCATGTAGGCGACAGCCGTCAACGCGTGTAGGCGACAGCCGTCAACGCGTGTAGGCGACACCCGTCAACGCGTGTAGGCGACAGCCGTCAACGCGTGTAGGCGACACCCGTCAACGCGTCTAGGCTACAGCCGTCAACGCATGTCGGCGACAACCGTCAACGTGTGTAGGCGACAGCCGTCAACGCGTGTAGGCGACAGCAGTCAACGCGTGTAGGCGACAGCCGTCAACGCGTGTAGGCGACAGCCGTCAACGCGTGTAGGCGACAGCCGTCAACGTGTGTAGGCGACAGCAGTCAACGCGTGTAGGCGACAGCAGTCAACGCGTGTAGGCGACAGCCGTCAACGCGTGTAGGCGACAGCCGTCAACGTGTGTAGGCGACAGCAGTCAACGCGTGTAGGCGACAGCCGTCAACGCGTGTAGGCGACACCCGTCAACGCGTCTAGGCTACAGCCGTCAACGCATGTCGGCGACAACCGTCAACGTGTGTAGGCGACAGCCGTCAACGCGTGTAGGCGACAGCCGTCAACGCGTTGACGTAGGTGTAGGTTTATTCATCGACGACGTCATTTAAAAATGATTAACTTTGATTGAGTCGTTTTATCCTCATGATATTCTTCTACTTTCTTGATAGAGGATGACTTAATCAATGGACGTCAGTACAGGTTTGAAGTTTTTATGTTTGATTAAAAATAGTAATGTTACGAATGGTTTCACTGACAACCAGCCCACCTCCCTCCAGAAATTAATTAGGTCTCCTGGTCAGTTGAGAACATCTGTGTAAGATCTGGGTGTCCTGAGGGTTTCTGACCTAATCTGGGTGATACCTGTGTACTCAAAGAGCACTTGCGTAACGGTTTAATCAGCCTCCATGCAAGCCCTGCACAAGGTACTGTCCGTTATGTCTATTTTGTGGAAGTGTTTGCTTAGCGAGCAAACACTTCCACAAAATTTCGTCCCGTGATGGTCCCCGTCACCAGGCGCAGGCGTTTCCTGTCCAGGCGTAGTAAACGTCTGGTTAGCCTGCCATTTAATGATGGCAATGGCTTCCTTGGACTACCCACAGCCCGGTGACGAGGTCCACCACCTCTCTGCTTGGCACGACAGATTCCGGTCCACAGACTGACGTGCTGGATGCCCTTCTGGCCAGGTCATCAGCTGCGTCGTTTCCTAGCGATCCACTATGTCCTTTTATCCATTGTAGTGTCACTGTATTGCGGTTCGATATAGTTACCCGTGCGACATTCTAGTATTAAGTTCGATGTGATGCATTTTTTCTCTAGGGATTGGGGGACTGAGGTGCAGTCAGAGAGTATGCGGATATGGGTGTCCGTAATTCACCTGGCTACGGTTTCTTATAAGAACGGTGGCCGCCACATAACGGCCGCAATGATGGCAGCGGAGTTTGACTTTCGGTGTCAAAAACGCTCTCTAGGAACACACACCAGCTTACTTTCATAAGTACATTTCAGTGTCAGTTCATTCACCGGTAAATCACGGACGCTATATTATGTTGCTCCTGCAAATTCCACCGGTTAAATTACTCGAAAAAAAGAAACCAACCGATTATCCTTTAAAGTTAAGGTTCTCGAGCAAAGAGGAGAGAGGAGAGGGTAAGAGGTTTCGCGAGAAGCTGGCAGTATCATCACACCGCTAATATTTTCTCATTGTTTGTCTTATTTCTTTTTAGTATATTCATTTATTTACGTATATTTATTTGTGATTATATTTATATGTGATTAGGATAATTATGTTATATTTTAAATAGGTTTCTGTCTATCTTTATATAATAAAATATTTAATCCTCAATTTTCATGGTTGCACCTACTACCTACTGTTTGTCTCTGCATGACCCAAAGGTTGACTGGTAGAAAATGCCTATGGCATTAAGTCCGCCTGTGTACATGTATGTGCTTGAAGTATTAAATAAATAAATAAAAAACAACTATACCTACTTACAAATATCACGCTTTTTGATTTCCCAGATTTTCAAAATGAGTCGATGAGGAATCTTGTAGACAAAATTGGGAAACAGCACCTAAGCTTTGAACCAAATTTTAATTACCTACTCATATTCCTGTTTTTTTCAGTGGACGAATACGGTAAGATATGTTTTCATATATATTTTGGCACTAAATATCTACAGTTTAGATTTTTTTTTTTGTATTTTATTAACTAACTTTTTTACAGGTGAAATCCATGTCACTTATATTGAAAAAGGAAAAGGTAAGAAATCGGCTCGAAAGAGGAAAAAGTCAAACGAAACATGAACTTGAAGTGCTTAAAAATGTTGTGTACCTAAATAAAAAGTATTTCATACTAATCAAAGGCATTTTATTGATTTATCTAATTTATATAGTTATTGTGTCAACAACAACGCTTGATAGGTTACTAGGGGCTGTTGCTGTTTCCAACGGCAGATAATTTTGAATTTTTGACAGATCTTCCATACAAAAACTGTAACAAATATCTATGAATGACAGCCGGGACCATCGGCTTAACGTGCTTTCCGGGGCACAGAGGGATTTCGATATGTAGGTAATGGATGGTCACACATTCACAAACTGACCGCAGCAAGCGTAGCTTAACCTAACGACCCGTACGGCTGTTGTTGTTTAACTACAACTCTTTAAAAAATATTTTACCGACCTGCGAAGGGCTAGCCTAAGACTACATTATTGCCTACGGCGTAGCCGGCGTAGCAGTGAGCACAGCTACGCCGTAGCAGCAATTATAATCCGAAATAATTTTCTGTAATATTTTGTATTATAATTACCCATGTATTATAATTTCCCAGTAAGTAATCAATTAATTATGTTTATATAGGTTTTGCATATTTTTAAGAATGTTTAAGCCAGGCAGTAAAAAAATCTGGCCTTTAAAAAGCCTACAAATACAGAATTTATACATTCTAAGTATAATTAGAAAAACTCAATACACTGAAATGTTACAATAATTTTCCTTATCTCAATATCATAATCCGGAAAAACATCTCCTTTTTCAAAAGTCCCCTTAAATCTGACAACACGGTTTAATCAAAACCCTACGGAGCTGTAAAAGCAATTTTCTTCGTCGTTCTAGAAACATGTACAATTTCTTTTTGTGTGTTTGCCCTGGAAATACTGACTGGGTAGTCGTTCATCGAATTAAGTAAACAAAGAAAGTAGGGCGGCGAGTGGTGTAATCTATTTTTTTTTCATTAGATTTTTTTTCCGATTCGAATAGCGAGTTAACCGAATGTATGGAGTAGCTGGTTAGTTTTTAATTACGTTGTACGGATTAAAACATTAATTCTTTGAGATAAAATTAGCCTGCATTTCACCAAGAGAGGCGTGAAGATCTGAATTCGATTTCCGGGTCCGACAGTGTTATTGGGCTCTTCCATCTGGAATATATGATTTTTATATTTATTTTTTATTAAACTGATTTGCACACTAGGGGAACTATTCTCTAAGGATACAGCCTTGCGGGCAGCGCTGTCGCAGCGGTGAAACCCGCCGCTGACCGCAAGGCTAGTTCCCCTGGTGTGCAAATCAGTTTACTTAATGTTGTGTGTTTACTTAATTCGATGAACGACTACCCAGTCAGTATTTCCAGGGCAAACACACAAAAAGAAATTGTACATGTTTCCCCGCAAGGCTGTATCCTTAGAAAATAGCATGGCAGGTATCAACGTAGCAAAGTGCAGGATTTAAAAAAACGAAACAGAGGCACTCATCGATGTACACTAGGTACTAGAAAGACTGAACCAATCTCAAACCGATTCAAAAAACTATATATCTGTGACAAACACGATGTATTGATTCCCGTTATTCCAGAATCGAAACAGCCAACACTAGTCCCAGAAGGAAAGATTCTGTGGGTGCCTTATCTACGTGTAATTTGAGATATTTCTTTATTTACTATTTTATGTCGTCACAAATCGACGAATGCATTTTTTTTAATGTTCAGAGGATGTTAACTGAAATGACCACGCAGTTTCAGTCTTCAGCATAAAATGATATCGGAAAGTAAAGTACATACGGGGGTAATTTATGAGGATGCTTTAAGTTCAATTTAAAAAATATATGAATAATAACTTACGAGTAAAGTTCATTAATATATAATTAAATTATATAGTGTAGGGTATGGTTTATATTTGATATTTATATAATTACTAGCGACCCGCCCCAGCTTCGCACGGGTGTATTTTTTTTTTCAAATTTCCGAAATTTTCTTTCATACAAACTTTGTCCTGGCAATATTCGGAATAAAATAATATTGCGATTATATGTAAATTGAAATATAAACTATCCTATCTTTCAAGTTGGATGAACTTGCACACAGTGTGCAAAATTTTATTAAATTTGGTTCAGTAGTTTAGGAGTCCATTGCGGACAAACAACGTGACACGTAATTTATATATATAAAGATAATTGGTTTATTATTTATAATTCTCGTACATTAAAGTACCCGTAATCAGACTTACCATGGCAAAATAACAGACTAGAAATAAAGTATGCAGAAACACACAAAGGTTTTTTAACATGCAAATAGTACATAACTATACAATTGTACTAGTTTATAATAATTCTAGAATTCTTAATTTTTTTTTTTTTAATTAAACTTAGAATATAATTACTCTTACATTACATAATCACAGTTGCCATTAAAAACAGTCTTAACATTTTTAATAAACAAAATGTTCATAATAGCGATACACAATTTTTTTTTTAACCAATTTCTAACTGGTCTGGTTTTTTTTCCATCACTTGTCGGTATATTAGACGTTTAAGCAGATCTAAAAAATATTTCACCGTTCCTTGGTGGTGTCCTATTTTTCGGCAATGTCCTAAGGGTCTACTTTCTATGCCCGCCAATGAAGATACGGGGTCGTCCTAAAGTAGTTTATTCGCCAAACAAGTATCAAATTAAATTTTTCGGACCTATAGCGTTCTCGCATAATAGGTAAGCACTTACAAAAATCCACCAAAACTCCAATGACAATTACGCCCTCAGTGGGTCATTTTATGAGTTACTTACATTTTTGATATTGCTGCACCTTACGTAGACGCATGCTTGACATCATTTATAATCAAGAATTCCTTTAATCAATTTTGGTATTTATAACGATAATGAGCAGTGATCGTCCAGTGGTAAGTATATCGACCCCGACTTACGAGTTGCAGTAAGTCGGGAGTTCGAATTCAGGCTTGCACTTTACTTTGCGTATTTAATTTCATCACCACTGCTCTCAAAACTGTGAAGGAAAACATTGTGAGGAAACCGGCATGTACTGGAACCAAAAATTTGAAGACACGTGACATCTACCAAGCCGCACTGGGCACAGAAAGGAGGCCTGTGCACCAGCAGTGTGCAGTGAGAACATTAACGGCTATTATTCTTATAGCTTATATGACTTTATTGCATCCAGTATGCGTTACCTATGAGCTCTGCAGGACGAAATACGGGAGCAAACCTCATCGCAGAGCCGCGTGACGACTCCCGGCCACCGTAGCCGCGGGCCTGTGGGCGGAGAGTAATGGGTAACCCTCCGTCCGATCAGGACCAGGCCCGTGCCGGACGGCGCGTACGTGTTCCACGCGTGCCTCAAAGAGATGTCAGCAGCAAGGAAGGGGCCCGCAAGGGCCGAAGCCTGCCGGGGCAGCGGGATTGTCCGAAAGGGTTACCGCTACCCCGGAACACAAAGGGCTAAGGAAGGAACACGGGTGGGTTTTAGTCAGTAAGAGTCTGACACTCCCTTCTGCTCCACCCAGAGCCGGAGGGGTCATTTGATGATTTCCCATACTCAAAAACAAAAAAGGGCTGGACTCGGGCGGCGTCGTCGGTGGCGGGCATCATGGTGAAACTCATGAGCAGCAGAACGAAGGTGGACTTAAAACCAGCCTTTGTAGTGGTGGTGTGGTAGTGGGTAGAACTTTGAAGATATGTGGAGTTGTTCTGCTATGCTGAAGACTTTTGCTCCGTATTTATACGCTGAAACTTGTGTTTTACAGATAGCAACAAACAGGTTTACAGTTGTGTTTTGGTAGAATTAGTTAAAATTCAAAATGATATGATAATTACATAGAACGGTATCATATTGTTTTGTCTGCGACGTAAAAGGAAACTATTAGATTTTATATGTTCACTAGCTCTTGCCCGCGGCTTCGCCCGCGTGGTTGTCGGAGTGTGTGTAACATCAAGGGTATGGAAATTATGCAGTCATAGTCCTAAATCGTATCTTATGGTAACATTAAGTCTTTATTTGAATGTTATTACAATTCAAAGGTTTAAAATAACTAGGCTAACACGTAGGTGGTAGTGAAGCTATGCGTTTGATAGCAATAGGTACTACCAGCATTGCCTTCAAACGCATAGCTTTAGATACTATGTACTTATTCCGGTGTTAAGAATTTCAAAACCTGAATACCGTTATTTCGTTTTTTTTTTTTTAAATTGAACCGAAGAAGTCCAATTAAAAAAGGTCAGTCTGTCTTTGACGATTTCTATTTAATTTATTAAAACTCTGTGGTACGTATGACAGCATCGTAAATGTTTTGTTGAGACCAAGGGTTGTGACTTTCTGTTATTTGTTTAAAAGTGTTGTTCTGCTGTGTTTCTGATTATTTTGCCTTTCTTGCAATCTTCGCACTGCAGTTTACGTCGGCTACAATAACCTTTAAATCGCATCTCAGACTACTCCGATTTTGCCTGGCTTCCAACGGCGATCCAATATTCTATAAACCCCGCATAGCAACAGTCGTTAGATTTGAGTGAAATTAAATATGTTGGAAGACAGTGGATTAGGTACACCGCGATCGACAGGTTTGAATTTTTTTTTTTGACATGTTTGATGTCATCAGATTTAGTAAGGGTCTTAAGACAGTCAAGCAACCTGCTGTGTTTCGTCGATGCGTGGGAGTTTCAGTGCCTTATAAGGCATCTTCTGAACACGCTCGTTCCATCATAGACCTCATCCATCGCTTTCCATCAGGCGTGATCGAGTTTAAGAGCGGGCGAATTCAGCAATAAAAAAATATAAAAAAACAGACTTCAGGCTGTTACTGAGAAAATCAAGAACAAAACACCCTATAACACTTTGTCAGAACCAGGAATCGAATCCAGGACCTAATGCTCAGCAATAACACTTACAACATAATCAGCCTATAATGTTCCCACTGCTGGGACACAGGCCTCCTCTCTATGAGAGGGAGTGGGCCGTAATCCACCACGCGGGCCCAGTGCGGGTTGATAGATGTCACATGTCTTCGAATTTTCGGTTCTAGGACATGCCGGTTTCCTCACGATGTTTTCCTTCACCGTTTTAAGAGCAATGGTGATGAAATAATTTACACAAAGTAAAGCGCCTGACGGGGTTCGAACCTACGACCTACAATTCGTAAGTCGCGGCCGTTACCACTGGGCCACCACTGCTCTACTGGGCCACCACTGCTCTGCATAGCACTTGCGACCACTAGAATAACGAGGCCATCTAAACGAAAATAACAAGACATGAATAACAAGATGGTAGATGGTTAAGATGTCCAACTCCAGCGCCCCGCGGTTTCACCCGCGTTAGTTTCGATCCCGTAAGAATATTGGAATAAAAAGTATCCTATGTGTTAATTCTGGTTATAAACTATCTGTGTGCCAAATTTCATCCAAATCCGTTCAACGGTTTACGCGTGATTGAGTAACAAACATCCAAACATCTTCACAAATAGAATAGTAAGAATAGTAGGATGTCTAAATCTAGTAGAAGGTCTCAGTCAGTCAATATTACTATGGACAGCTCAGCGATAGGTAATATCTGATTTCATAAATCATCCATTAATATCTGTCGTCAAGATGACGGCAAATATATGTGATCATTTGTGGAAGGCATATCAATTGGCAGCACACATAGGTGACACATCGAAATAACACCGAAACTATCTTTGTTTCCTTTCTAAAACAGTGCTAACTTGAACGGTGGCGTTGAATTCCCTGACCAAGAGAGTTATTAAGGTGAACCTACCCAGTAATCAATTAGATACTAAGTAAGTATGTTTTAATGGGGGTTGTAGAATGTTATTATGATGACCTTATAAGTCTGGCAGTGTTTTTTTTCGGCCTTACAAGACCGTATTTGCCAGTCATAGTACAGAGGCCAGCACATTCAGCTACCCCAATCTGTCAGATTTTCCCAATTGAATATGAACCTTATTCCTTTGGGCTAAAGTTGAAAATCTATCAAAGAAATTTGACAGATTGGGGTAGGTTGACCTGCTGGCGTCTGTACAATTCCAATAAAAAAAAAAAAATATTTCTGTGATCAGAGAGTAGAAATACAAAATAAAAAACAATAGGTATTTATATTGTTTTTTTTTATTTTACAATTTTGTAAACTTCTCAGCAAACAAAAATTGAAACTTTCATCCTAGATAATTTATCTACAGTATCCAGGGGCCCAACCAGGTTCCTTGTGACAATAACCGGAACAGCATTTTCCTTGCTTGCCATCGGCCTGACACCGGTCGCCATTTTTAATACAGGCGGCAACAACTTCGTCTGGTATAAAGATAGCCGCAACAACGAATATAGCAATTAAGATTATTAGATTGAATTTCATTTTGATTTTGGTAATTTACTGAATAGTTATAACAAGAAGGACAGTTTGTACCTACTGTCGTAAGTATTCTGTGAGTTAACTGAACGTTACGAGTCTTTTTATACTTTTGAAGCACCCGTTTTGTCTTTATTATTATTCCAAGGTAATTATCTATTCGAACCGCGCGAAGGCCACCAGGTATAATTACGATGATAACATTTGTTATTCGATGAGGAAAATCAACCTAAAATTAAATGTTTTTACCGACTTCAAAAAAAAGGGGGTTATCAATTCGACACGTGTGTAAGTATGTAATATTATTTGAACTACAATATATTCACATACGTACGACAATCTATTAGGGCTTCCAAACAAATAACACAGTTTTATAGATGTATGTTTGTCCACGCATTTCTCCGTAACTATTATCGAATTGTGACTATTTTTTTTATTAGCTTAATCATCAAAATCGGCTCAGTAGTTTTCAAGATATGGACTAATACTTGTAAGTGTGATGGCCTGGCTTATTGATATGAGCTATTGGTGTGGTGTCAAAGGGAAAACATCTCAAAACCATGGTCAAATACTAGTGCAATATTTACAAAAAAATTGTTACCTATTTATATACAAATATTCTAGTTTTAACTTAAAACAAAAAATTACGAAATAAAAAAGTAACTAATTTAAAAAAAATAAATAGACTTCAAAAATACATTAACTCAAAATTATGAAATAACTTTCGTTTCGGAAGTCGGCGGCAAAAAACTAAAACTAAAAAGTTAATCATCATCACCTTTTCCCAACTATGTTGAGGTCGTCTTACAGTCTAACCGGATGCAGCTGAATACCAGTGTTTTACATGGAGCGACTGGCTATCTGACCTCCACAACCCAGTTACTGGGTAATACGAAACCCCTTGGTAAGAGTAGTTGTCAGACTTTCGGGCTTCTGACGACCCGTAAAGACTCTCAAAGATTCACGAATGACAGCCGGGACCAACGGCTCAACGTGCTTTCAGAGGGGTCTTGGTGTGTAAAGATGATGTTGGTTGATGTTTCTAAGTGACTGGATATGTTTGCGGTTACAACCCGCAGAAATAACTTTTTTACTCATCGTTTTTCGAAAAATACTATGTAATCCTTTTTTTTTGCGGTCGATAAAAGCTATAGTGAGCATGCGTAAATAATATAAATATTTATCCCAACTAAGTATAAGGAATCATTCACTGTGCGTGGTGAGCTCGCGGTTGGCCGGTTTTTATTAAGTAATTAGGTAGAAGGTGACCCTGCAAGTACGAGGTTAGAATAGAATACTCTTTCTTCACCTTAATAACTCTTTTGGTCAAGGAACTCAACGCCCCCATCCAAGTTAGCGCTGTTTTAGAAAGTAAAGTTTGTTTTTCCATGTCCTGATGTAAAATCTAATATATAAAATTCTCGTGTCACAGTGTTAGTTACCATACTCCTCCGAAACGGCTTGACTGATTCTTATGAAATTTTATAAACATATTCAGTACCTACCTAGGTCTGAAAATCGGCTACTATCTATTTTTTTTTTTGCAAAACGACGTTTGCGGGGTCAGCTAGTTGACGATAAATTTCTGACACTCTCAGAGCTATTCTGTAAAAATCTCACCGGGAAAACTAAGGTGAAGTGAGCTGTCATTGCACCTGATGTTAGGGTTTGCCCCTATTGATAACTCACTTCACCTAAGTTATCACGGTGAGATTTTTACAGAATGGATCGGCTGTATAAGTGCCTTATGATTGAACAAATATCAAACTATGTGGACTATAGCGATACACACACCAGAAATTAAGAGTTAATGTGGTTTAAGCCAAAAAGGAAAATGGACCAAGGTAGAACGGACTGAAAAATATTAAGGGATGTAAAAAAAAAATATAATATTATTCCTCACCTACATAATTATATTAAAACGAACTTAATTTATGTTTCTTAATAAAATTATTACTTTTATAAATTGGTCTTGGTCCACTGATGTCATCGACGTCAGAATAAATGATAGTGAAAAAAGATGTCAAATAAAGGAAAAGATAGCTAGTATAACGATCAAAACTTGTTTCAGAATCAAGTGAGGATATGTTCAATGTCGAGAAGGCCATTCTCGTAATTAAAAACGTTCAAATCTAGTCGCAATCTCATCTCAGCGACAGTCAATGTCAAAAACTTTAAAAAATGTAGGGAAATTAGAGGTATTTTTGACAGATTGCGACTGAGATCAGACTGTGAACTTTCTTAAATTTTGAGAATTGCCCCTCAAGTTTTCGCATATAGATGTGCACAAAAATTATGATGAGGCAGCGTTTCTATGTGAACAAAATGTTCCGACTGCTTTTTTTATATGAGACTATTTTGCCATCCTGTGGTCGTGCACAGTTGTGCATCACGTGGTTCGTTTCGGCCCGCTTATGAAGGTAAAACGGACTAAGGGTGCGTTTCCACTGAAGCGGAGCTGGGAATCTACTAATCACAATAGTTGAAATCCTCATCGCGTCACTCGTCTCGTCTGTGATTGGACGATTCCTGTACGTCTCCGCTCCGCTCCGCCCAGCTCCGCTTCAGTGGAAACGCACCCTAATGTAGGTAAGCTTTTATTTTTCATTTCATTTGTTAATTTTCTATGGATATAATTATTTGATATCTATTTAGTAAGTAGCATTGAATAAATGTTGTTGATTAATTTTACCTACTCTCGAAAATTTTGCATAAAATGAATTTTTTTTTTTAAGTATATTGAATAGTTAGTTCTTGCTGAAGTGGTCCGTTCTGCTTTTCCTTCCCCTACCAACATGTGCTACATACCTACCATAAAGTTGCCTTGTATGTAATTGAATTTTAATAAAGGACCATGCCCATCTGTGCCCCAGAAATGCCCAGATAAAGTAAATTACAAGATTGTACTAATAAATGAAAACTAGAATTAAGTTGTTAATTTTGAAACCTAACAAGCACTGGATAAAAAAAAAAACGAAAAAAAAAAGATTTGTTTACATTGCAGTACCTATGTTATATAATGTTTCATTCATTTATGCACTGAAAGTGCAGTTTATTAAGGTCTGGAATCAGGTCCTTTGGCTGATTTATTCATTCGTTGTGATAGTGTTGTTACTTGTTACCGATGATAACACTGATCTGGCCTAGCTTATGTGATGATTATGAAGTTCTTAGTGGAAAACTAATAGCAATGCTGTCTGTAAACGATAAAACGTATACCTAAACAATACCAGTAGGCAGTTATCATGTTTAACGTCCAATAATTTTTCAACCAGTGCTTTATATGACATTAAATATAAATAAAAATACTTTTAATAAGTTATCGTATGACATAGAGCTGCAATTTGGGCATTGCATGGCATTGCTGACTTTCACCTCCATACTAATATGGGCATGGTCCTTTAGCAGCACAACGAATGTAATGAATATAAAACACCTGAATTAAATTTTTATCTATTGTAATTAGTTCACAGCATTATGCATTTTTTCCTCGGAATCTAAGTAATTAAGTACTGTTATTTAAATAATTTTAGTGTAAAAACGATAAGATATCATGTTTTTTTAAAAATCGAATTAGGTATCTAGTTTTGTTACAATTTATTTTTTCTCAATCTGCTTCAATGTGCTTCGTTCGTGCAATCGTTCAAATCAGGATTAGGAGTTTCTTATCCGTTCTTCTCCATAGGTACCTACTACGCTTTTGAAGAGACATCTAGCTTCAGCTTTCTGACTGACCGACCCAAGGGGACTGTAATTGGTTTATCTACATATTATACATAAGTATATAAAACAATGTCGGGCTAGTTACACCATTTATAACTCAAGAACGACTGGATCGATTTTTATGATCTTTTATTTGTTGGATTTGTCTTCGCCCCGAATAGCAGAATTATAGCTACGATTTAGAGGTTTGAGGAATGTATGTATGCTAGTTGCGCGATAAACTCTGCTTGCGAGATGCAGGATTTTGTGACGTTAGTATGACGCGTTGTTTGCATGTGGCGTTGAAGATACCGCTACAAAATAATTATTAAAACAAGAGAAAAAATAACAAAAAAAAATCTGAGGCAGTACGAAATTCGCCGGGTCAGCTAGTATGATATAAATGCTTATATGTTTGAGGATCTTAAATTTTCACGAGAAAGAATAGAACCTCTTATAGCATAGGCAGTTTTTAACTTCTACTGCTTCTTCAGTACTTCGCTACACTTTCATTTTCATATATAGGGTGACTGGTAATTAGTGACCGATACCTAAACACGTGATTGTACTCATGATAACAAACAACTTTTATTATGAGACCAAACCTGAATTCGCGAAAAAAAATCTGCTGTTCAGTACCTACCTACATTTTGACCAGTTAGGCGAACATAAATGACTGAATAGGAGATTTTTTTTTCACAGGTTTGGTCCCATAGTTAAAGTTGTTTGTTATCATGAGTACAAGCACGTGTTTAAGTATCGGTCACTAATTATCAGTCACCGTATATAAGTCAAAAGTATACCTACCTTCTTCAACTTCGCTGGTCAAGTGGTTGCAAGCGCTAATGCTGAGCATGAGGTCCTGGGTTCGATTACCAGGTCTGGAAAAGTGTTATTTGATTTTTTTATCAGAAATTTCTCAGTAACAGCTTGGAGTTTTGAGATTTTGCCCTGGTGAAGGAATAACATGGGGCTTAAATAGGAATTTTATTCTTTCTGATAGATTTAACCACTGAACGCCACTAAAAATTTACGTAAAGTATATTTGATGTTTCTTACACAAACACACATTATGTCAGCTATCTTTCAAACACAATACACTGGAAACCAGACAGACGATAAAAAGAAAAAGTCAGAAAACAATAATTCTGCAGATTGACACACAAATAGGTACCTACATACACTGACACGATAAAATAAAACGAACGAAAGAAATAAACCACTCCTTCTATTTTAGCAACCCTTCCAGACAAAAGTGGTAACATTTAACACCCGCAAAGTTCATGTAATACACATACACTTAAAGGGTTCCCGATAAAGTATACATAGTGCTTAGAGAATCAATAGCGAAGAAAGCGAAAGATAAATTACAAGGACGATTGTTTTAACGGCTGGCGATACGTACTGGGAGAGTGGGATGGGCGATGCTATGCAATGCTAAGCTAAGGTATAGGTAACTCTTTCCTGTATTAATTTTTAAACGGTTTTATTTAGCTTGCCCTGTTTGTTATTTATTTGGGTCAAGTGTAGTCGATTTTATTTTTTTGTCTGATCTATGCCCTCGATTGATGAGGAAAGTGGTGAGATAACTGGTTTTTTTATACACTTCTGTGAAGTTGCTATGACACTTTTTTATACTAATGTCGCCGTTTGTATAACCAGGGAAAAGAAAACTTTTTAGTAGTTAAGAAAACAACCAAAATTAAAAATCATCATTGGCACCTTTGTTCCACACACAGCTGAATATAATTGTCTATCCTCCGTTTTGTACCTTCCCTGGTTCTACGAGTCTCATCCAGGTCTTCTCTGTGACCTGTCGGTCGGCTTGGTCTACTGAGTCTTGACAAGCATTCCGAAAGAGCTCTGTTGCACCAATAAAAAAAGAAAAAAAATTACTTGCTTAAATACAATTAAAAAAATATCGCATTGTACTCGCATAGCACTGGGAGTGTCACGTAGGACAAAGTGAATTTTGAATTGAGACATCCCATCCTTCTTACATAAAAAAAAAAAAATTGTTTGAAACTTCAACATCTTCGTCTCTGTTCCGATAATGGAGTCACTTTACCTACACTTTTTTTTTTTTATCAGCCGTTTCTGTCCCACTGCAGGGCAAAGGCCTCCCTTCCCTCCTTCCACTTATCCCTATCCAGTGCTGTTATGCGCCAATCCCTGTGGAAAGAGTCGAGTTCATCCCGCCATCTCATTCTGGGCCTGCCGCGTTGCCGTTTACTGCTGTTTGGGATCCATTGTGTGGTTATTTTAGCCCATAGCTCCTCCACATGCGACAGATGTGACCAGCCCAGTTCCATTTTAGCTTGGCAGCCGTGTAACCTACATCGGCAATTTGAGTTTTAGAACGCAGTATCGAGTTCTTTACACGATCAGTAAGTTTAACTCCAAGGATACTGCGCTCCATTGCTCGCTGACAGACCCTGAGTGCGGACTTTTGACGATTGGTTAGTGACCATGTCTGCGCTCCATAGGTGAGGGTAGGAAGAATGCACATGTCCATGAGTTTTCTCTTCAATGAGAGAGGGAGAGTTACCTACACTACAATTAATTATTTTGTCGGACAATGGCCCCGATTCTGTTGTTCACAAACTAAACTAAATTTAAGTTCAGTGCATCTTTTTACAGACATCTTTTGACAGAAGATAAATGTTAGTTTAGTCCTGTAAAATTAGTCAGCGCCTGACGTAAATTGACGTATTTTTAGTAGCCAATTTTTAATCACGTCTAAACTTGTCTATGCATTATTCCAATTTGACGGGACTAAACTAATATTTATCTTCTGTCCTTTTCATATTGAAATAGAAAGAAAAAGACGCACTGAACTTAAATTTAGTTTAGTTTGTGAACAACAGAATCGGGGCCAATGTCTATGAAATATGATTACAAATTGTAACGAATGGTTTTGCAATAATTTACAAAAGGAAACTGTTGTATGTTTATATTTATCTGAAGCCCCTGTACCAATAAAGAGAGAAACGCTGTTATTTTATAAGTAACTAGCTTCTGCCCGCGGCTTCGCCTGCGTGGATGTCGAAAATTATCTCACGGAAATGTGCTACCGGGACAAAACTAGCCTATAGGTTAGGTACTCCATAACATTAGCTATCTTCCAGTGAAATTCATGTCAAAATCGGTCCAGCCGTTTCAGAAATTAGCCCGAACAGACAGACAAATATAAAAAAATAGACAGTACCTACCTCAAAAGTTTATAATTATTCTCAGTAAGCAATATAAGTACCTACCTATGTACATAATCTAGACACGCGGCAGCGTGTCAAGCCAAGTTCAAGCAAAGGAACTGGCTAGCCAGCGCCGAGTGTAATATTACACGAACCACTTGGTGCCACTTTTGACCCTTCTGTAACTCAAAACCTCTTTAACGTAAACACATAAAACTACGCGTGTTTAATTATATCTATAAGGACATCTAGAAGCCCAAGTTTCATGAAACTAGCTCAAACGGTTATAAAGATATGAAGGTCAAAAAGTCGTAAATTTTAGCACTGACTGACTGACATATAGTACAGTCGAGTTCATTAATATATTGGAAGTGACAAAGTTTCAAAATATTATAAGCCTTAAATGATGATCATTATAACGCTTATAATATTTTGAAACTTTAAATGTATGTTAACATTTTATTTATGTCTAAGTTTGTATAAGCATTGTAAGAACATTTTAACGCTTATAATATTTTGAAATTTTGTCACTGCCAATATATTAATGAACTCGACTGTACCTAAATCTAACCTACTTCCAGATGACCTAGAAGGATGAAATTTGGAATCCAGCTCAGTAATTGTGTGTAAGCGTAGGAAAAGATCTAAAAATAAAAAAAGTTAAAAAATAGGGGGGTTCCCATACAATTTTTTTTTTATTGTAGCGTTGGAACCGTTACAAGCAGATATTCGAAATTATCCCAATATATGTATTATTATATTCTTTACAAAAAGTAATGATATCCCACCAAAAACATAAATGTAAAAAAGGAGAGCCAAGTTCAATACAAAAATTATGCTTGGCTGTGGGCTTCGCCGCAAAAAGAATGGAGATCTAAATGAGTGCCAAGTTCTATGCAAAATCCAAATATTAAATACCCATAGACATTAAGAACATACATTCAGTTGCATTCAATTTTAAAAGGAAGCTTCCTGATTAAAAAGGCATATTAGGTACTCTGTAAAAGAATTCCTTGAAGAAAGATAATTATTTAATATTTTAAGATACTTATTATAATGTGATATAAAATACTTATAAGAATAGTATGATATAATAGAAAATGTATGAATAATGATAATTAATATAATACAAACTGTACATCTGTAATATTGAGTATGTACTACTTTTAAATATTTATAACCATTTAAATTGCAATGCCTTATCAGGCAACTAAGTTCTAAGAACGTAAATATTGTTAACATCTTCGAAATTCTGTACGCTTAGTTTGCAACAAAGAATTTGAATTTGAATTACATAATTTACGGGCAAAATATTTGAGAAGT
Source organism: Globia sparganii (assembly GCA_949316385.1). NCBI lineage: Eukaryota > Metazoa > Arthropoda > Insecta > Lepidoptera > Noctuidae > Globia > Globia sparganii. The sequence goes on along the minus strand of OX438675.1, from coordinate 7,555,316 downwards.
CGTATAGGAAGCATAGGTATTCATGTGTAGCTCTTTCCGTTCAATTTTCTGAAACTTTATGTGGTCTCTAAGCAATCTTGATTGAAAACAAACAGAGGGGTAATTGCGTAACACACTTAGGGCGCGTTGTCTTGCCACTGTCGTCCACTTTACGCATGCGTATATGTCAAAAATGGCGCTAACTATCGTCAAACCAAAAAAGCGTTGTTTCACAAAAAGATGACCATTACCTACTTATGTCAAATAATAGCGATTTTTTTTATTATTTGACGTTATTATTTGACTCATCAAGCTATACATAACCAGTATAAGCTGACTTCTGACTGTACGAAAAACCTCTACATTGCGAGGTCAGCTAAAACTGGAAATGTATAACTTGATGTGTAGCTGTGTGTACGTTACATTTTCTCATTTATAGATAAGAAATAAGTCCTCTAGACTGAATTTCGGCCACGGCGGCCAATCACAATAGAGACTAGCCTTCGACGCGGGAGATATTATAGTGCAGGCGTGTGCGCGCAGACATAGGTGCACTCCCTCTTCCCTCACTCTCATAGTCCGATGGGACGGCAATCCGACACGACCGGAGAGAGATCAGGCGCAGGACCAACAGCATAACGTGCTTTCCGAGGCACGGGGGTATCACACCGCCAACTTCCAAACTCCTGGCTGTTACTAATAAATTCCTAATGGAAAAACTCATTAACACATTGCCCGAACCGGGAATCGAATCCAAGACGGGACAGGTAATTTCTAGATACTACACTACTAGCGGACGGTGACCTGTAATCAGAGGGGCAATTCTCGTAATTTTTAAGAGCGTTCACAGTCTGATCTCAGTCTCAATCTGTCAAAAATATTTCAAATTTCCCTACATTTTGACAAGTTTTTCACATTTGTTTGTCGCCGAGATGAGACTGCGACTAGATTTTGAACGTTATAAATTACGAGAGTTGGCCTACTGGTGTAACTTCTTGAAATTATGAGAAAACAAAAGCTTTTTTATTTTATTGTCATTATATATCAATATGCTTCACGTTTGTGAACTTTCCCCAGCTAGTTTTATTTAATTTGACCCTGTAGGTATAGTTTCCCAAAATTAGCAAAAACTGCGGTGTCCAACAACCAATATTACCAAGGGACTTACTGGGTTATGGAGGTCAGATAGGCAGTCGCTCCATGTAAAATACAGCCTATAGATTCTCTAAAAATCTCACCGTGATAATATAGGTGAAGTGAGCGTGAAGTGAACTATCAATGGAGGCAATCCCTAACATCAGGTGGAATGACAGCTCACTTCACCTTAGTTTTCACGGTGAGATTTTTACAGAATAGCACTGCTGTTATTCAGCTGCATCCAGTTAGACTGGAAGCCGAACCCAACATAGTTAGGATAAGGCTAGGCGGGTGATGATGATGAGTTTCCCAAAATATGAACGTTTTATAGCAACCAGTACTAAAGTGCTACCTCAACACAAACTAACTTTGGATTAAACTGCCGAACTAGTTATTCGACTTAAGGATTATACTCAAAACTATTATTAATGTAGTTTCCAATAACACATCGAGGCACATAGACTTAATGTTAAAGTTTAAAGTTAGTATTTTAACGACATTTTGATATAACAAAGTTCTCAACCAAACTCCTCTTTATGTTTGCGATAATCATGCTTAAGCACAGTTTGAATTTTAGTACAGTTTTCTTTAACACAACATTGTAATTTGAAGAGGCAGAACACCGCTACTTTTCACTAAAAACCGCGACTTTCAAAAAAGACACTACAAAGTGAAAAATAATTTCGGAAGTCGGTGTCGTTGGGTTCGCGTTTTCGTTGTCTGCCACCGACTTCCGAAATTAAAGTTATTTTTCACTTTGTAGTGAAAGTCGGTTTTTTTTTTGTAAAAAAGTTTTTATTTTTTCTCTTTTAAGTTGTACTTACCCTACACAAATTCGTATAACACTATTTGCTACGTAAATATAACATCATCAATATAAACTATGTGGCAAAAATACGTATTATTGAAGCTAACTCAAAAACTATGGGACCACCTCTGAGGCACACCCTATACATTAAAAAAAGAATTTTCGGCCACAATTGGCGGAGTAATCGCGTAACAAACACACAAAAAAAAACATACCGTCGAATTGAGAACCTCCTACTTTTTTGAAGTCGTTTAAAAATTGGTTGAATACAGCTGTTTAGGTTAGATTAGCAGGTAGTGGCCCGGTGGTATCGGCCTCGACTGACGAGTTAGGTCGTGAGTTCGAACCGTGAGGTCGTGAGTTACTTCACTTTGGAAGCCCCACTGCTGGGACACAGGCCTCCTCACTTCGAGAGGAAGTGGGCTGTAATCTACCATCGGGCCCAGTGCACGTTGGTAGATGTCAGATGTCTTCGAACTTTTGATTCTAGGACATGCCGGTTTCCCCACGATGTTTTCCTTCACCGTTTTGAGAGCGGTGGTGATGAAATAATTTACACAAACTATAGTGCCTGAATGGGTTCGAACTTATGACTCGTAAGTTGCCGTTACCAATAAAGTTATAATATTATAAATCAATTGTTCCAATACAATACGGTTTGTTATAATAAAGAAGATTTGTTTGAATCGTAGGTAGCGTTTATTTATTTCGGGATGCGGATGGGTAAGTGGCTAATCCTCTAGCAAAAAAAGTCACAAAATTCTTCTCAAAAAAGATTAGGTAACAACTTAAATACTTACAAAAAAAAAAAAGTTTATAGGGACTTGTAGCTAAATAATAACAAACGCACGGGTTAAGCTACGCTTGCCGTCGTTGGTCCATGGATGGGTGACCATCTTTGCATATCAAAACCCCTCCGAGCCTCGGAAAGTACGTTAAGCCGTTGGTCCCGGCTGTCATTTGTGGATCATTGGCAGTCGTTACGGGTCGTCAGAAGCCTGAAAGTCTGATAACCAGTCTTACCAAGGGAGAAAAGAAGGGAAAGAAAGAAGGGGGTCTTATCGTAATACCCAGATACTGGGTTGTGCAGGTCAAATGGGCAGTCGCTTCATGTAAAATACTGGTATTCAGCTGACCGATACAAGTCGACCCTAATATACACACTTGGGAAAAGGCTAGGTAGATGAGATGATGATGGTTTCGTAATCCCAAAAATTGTTTATGTCGTAAATAACCACTCACAAACAATCAGTTCGCTGTAGGTAAGTACTTCCTTTTATTACGTTTTAACAATACCTGCCTACGTCCTAACAACATTACAGAAACACGATGAAGTTGCAACAAATAGCTATATAAGTTAATTCTTTCTTATACTCTCGAAAATAACACTGAAAGGTTTCGTATAATACACGTCTAGCGAGGGTTCAGCGATCATTAATCAAACTCGTTTTAGGAGACTTCAAATTTTAGGAATCCGTTTATGTTAAGAAATTGTTAAAAATTAATGTTTTTATTGACCTACTGTTTCATACAAAGATAATTATAATTCGTCATGGGTAGTCAGAAGCCCGAAAGTCTGAAAACCAGTCTTATCAAGGGGTATCATCCTATTACCCAGTAACTGGGTTGTGGAGGTCAGATAGGCAGTCGCTCCATGTAAAATACTGGTTTTCAACTGCATCCAGTTAGACTGGAAGCCGATCTCAACATAGTTGGGAAAAGGCTAGGCAGATAATGATTCATACAAAGATAAAATATGTAGGTACGAAACAAATTATTTCTCGCTACTTCTAAGTTAAAAAAAAATATTGCCGAAGGGGCCCGATCTTGACCTCGATCACACCTGATGGAAAGCGATGGATGAGGTCTATGATGGAACGAGCGTGCCCAGAATATGTTTCATTAGATAATAAACGTTTTTCATATTCATGAGGATTTTCCCCTCTGAAATATTGTAGGTATGTATTTTCAAAGTTACCCATTCCTTCTTTAGAACCATTTCTTCTACTCAATAAAATCTTAAATTAATTCACTGACAGGCAAAGCACAAGCTAAACTGTTGGAGAAGCATCAAATTTTGCACAACATTTCCCTTTATAACGAAAATGAGCACTGAGCATGTTTGAAAATTCATACCCTAAAAGGGTAAAATAAGGATGAAGGTTTGTATGCAAGTTCGTTGTTTTTACCGAAGGGAGATCCCATCGGGTGTATGGCTTGTAAATAAATAATTTCCTTGACACAATATCTTTTAATTAACACGTAAAAAGTTCGCAATTTTTGCGTCTAAATGATTTTAGTTTATTATTAGTCGATCGTGTACTATTTATTTCCTAATTTATGATAAGTATAGGAATTTTGTACCGACCTTTTTTGTTTTCGTTTTTATTTTTAGTGTTTAACAGACTAAACAGTTGAACTTGTAAATGGCCTTCAATTACATATTGTATAAGAACACTGTATAAATTATCTATAACTTTCCCAAATAGAATAAAATACATAATAATAAAATGTTGGATAGTTCAACTAGAAAATATTTATTCACAATCATCCTATAGGTACAAGCAAATAAATCATTTACGTTTGAATTCAGGGGGCCTCCCCTCTTCAAGGTAGGTATGTACACGTCTCCAAGACGTATAGGATTCAAGTCGTGATATATTAAGGGCGGTATTAAATACATACATTAAGATCTAATTTATTTGCTTACAACCACGTGCCGTAAAATATGTGGCATAGGACTGTCGATTGGACACACCATCTGCCCTCTGTTTTCATAGTTTTCGTTAAAATTACGAAACTTATTATAACTTAGGAACCTATTTTGGTTGGAAGATGTCACAGTCATGTCTTAAATTATTTGGCTCTAGGACATGCCGTTTTCCTCACGATGTTTTCCATCAGCGTTTTGAGAGCAGAGGTGATGAAATCAATTTCACAAAGTTAAGTGCCTGCCTGAGTTCGAACCTAAGATCTACTACTAACTGGTAACTTGCGACCATTACCACTGGGCCACCATTGCTGAAAAATAGACGTGCTATCCAATTCTTGCTAATATTTTATTTGTTTCAACTTTTGTATACAGAACCATCTCCAAACATTTTTGGCACGTATTCACCGCGCGACGTAGTTTCAAGTATCTAACTTCTAAAGTATGGTGTAACTGAGACCGTCTATATATTTAATTTTTTTGGCACAGATGTGTTACACGTGTCGAGAGGCTATCAGTCAAGGAGAGGTTAGCTGGCCATTTGAAACTGGTATGACCTTTCAGATTGAAGGCAATTCCTTCACGTGAGCGCTAGAATAATGACGCAATTACTCTGGGGTGTCGGATTGATCAGCGAAATGTTAAAGTATTTTTAGGCTGAGGTAGAGTTATAATTTTTACAGGAATATAAGGCCCTTTGTACTCGGCATGGTTTCATTACGAATAAACACGTCTGTTAACAAGCTTCCATAGTGATCCATACAGCACAGAGGAACCGTGCTTACACACGGCGTATAAACCACGACGTATAAGATCATGTCCGTGTACAATATACTCCATTATACCGTAGATTTCACGGCTAGAAAAACGTGTGTCTTCTTATGACCTTAGTCTGTAAAATGCGACCCGTATTCCTTGTACCTAATTTTGCCAGCTAAAAGTATCATCAATTCACGATCGAGATAACATATACAAGGTGTTTTTTATATCCCATAACTCTAGGGTAAGAATAAGACCATAGCAAAGCATCAACTGGCATATGAATTATTTTTAAATCATCTTTTTTTTTGTTTTAATTTTTCATACAAAATAATTCGACAGTCACGATTATTAATGTGAAACACCCTTACGTGAAATATGACAACGTCGCATTTTCTTAACTCTAAATTTGAATGAAAATGAATTACTCGTATTTATCAATGAAACTACCTACACACGATACACGATACCTTCGGAACTATGCATTTTTGGACCACATATCCTAGGACTTTTTGTATTATTTTTACTTATAGAAAATACCCTAGAGTTATGGGATATTAAAAAAAAACACGTTGTATACCTTAATATATGTACCTATAATAGGATGCCTTGACCTTAGGCCGTAGAGAAAGTGACAAGACATCAGTGTTAACGATTATGGAAAAGTCAACAATGTATGGGATTGACTACCTATTGAAAGTCCTTGTAGAAACACGAAACGCTTTCAAAGCCATTGTTACTTCTCCCTTCCGCTCCGCCCAGAGAGGGAGGGGTCATTTGGTGATTTCCCATCCTCAAAAAGCTATTGTTACTTGTCTATAAAGCCCTCTTGATTCTTACGATCAAAGATTCTTTTTTTTTTTTAATTAAAAGTGTTAAGAGCATATCTTTGCCCTTCCATGGTACGTACAGTCAACCGTAGTTATACTTACACTACAAAACCACCCTTGCTGCTAAGTTATAAAAGCACTGTTAAACTCAAATTATTACCACTTGTACGGTTGACTGTGCCGTAACAGACTGGGTTTCCAAGAAGAGCGGTTCCATCATGATGTTATAACGACCGTCGTGAAAATCTGTAATTTTTATGAGTATTTCGCATAAGAGCTCTTACACACCTTTTTTTCAGGCGCCATCGACCCACGTCGCACGCAACTGTAACGCGCTGCAAACGCGGTGTTCTCGCAACCAATTTACCTACTGACGACTACGACGACTGTTTTGCGTGCTGTCGACGCGCTACTAGCGCGGAGTTACATCAATACAGACGGGCTGGCACAGCGCATCTGTTTAGCTGCAAAGTGCAAACACCACACGCTGAATTAAGTACGGACTGTACGAACGGAGTGTGCACCGCAAGTCTCTCCCCCACCCCTTTCCTTGTTGTCGGTCAGTCAAACAGCGCACGCACGTTTCCAGCGCGATAAACGCACGATTGTGGCTCGTGCTACGAGCTTTTACTTTGCCAGGAAAGTTGCTCATGCGCGTCTGTAGTACGTTTCTCGTGAGTTTGCAGCAATGCAATCGCAAGTAATCTGCCTTTTTCAAGTTTAGCAGCGCCAACAACGCGCGTCCACGGCGCCTGAAAAAAACGTGGTGTCTAAGAGATCGTGTCTAAAAACGCTCTGTATTTGGACAGCCTTGTATGACCAGTGACTGGGAGATGAGGTGACTTACTCGTACGAGTTATAGATCGTGGGTTCGAACCCAAGTACTTGGTGGATAGTATGCTTACGCCGGGAGCAGCAAACACTGCGTTACCGTGCTTCGGGTGACAGATCTCGGCGATAAGCGTAAGTCAAGGGATGTGTGGCCGGCTTTGAGTTTCATCTCGATGGGTCTCTTGAACGCAAAGAATATCGCAGAGAGTTTTGCGGTAGACACAGAAAGAATTTCAGATTTATCTCGTGAGAACCCTTCGATGTTAATCGAGACTACGCACAGAGCCGGTTTTATTATTACCCCAAGTATTAGCTTTTAAATTATGTTATCACCACTGGTCTCAAAACGGTGAATGAAAACATCGTGAGAAAACCGGCATGTCCTAGAACCAAAAAAATTGAAGACATGTGATATCTACCAATCCGCACTGGGCCCGCTGGCCGACTCCCTTTCGAAGAGCCTGTGACCCAGCAGTTGGAACTTTATGGGCTGATTGTGCTACTGTATGACCTTTAGCCACTTTCTTGGGAAACCAAAGCTTTATGCCTATTATTATGTTAGTGTCTTGAAAACACATATTATAATCTTTTACAATCATCATCATCTGCCTAGCCTTTTTACAACTATGTTGGAGTCGGCTTCCAGTCAAACCGGACGCAGCTGAATACCAGTATTTTACATGGAGCGACTGCCTATCTGACCTCCACAACCCAGTTACTGGGTAATACGATACCTCTTGGTAAGACTGGTTGTCAGACTTTCGGGCTTCTGACTACCCGTAACGACTGGCAAAGATTTTCGAATGGCAGCCGGGACCAACGGCTTAACGTGCTTTCCGAGGCACGGAGGGGTCTCGGTATGTAAAGATGGTCACCCATCCACAGACCAACCGCGGCAAGCGTAGCTTAACCTGATCGATCGACCTGTACGGCTGTTATTATTTAGCCACGGGCCCCGTAATATTATCTCTTACAATAGATACACGAAAACACCAAACAGCCAACAAGTTGTGCCCTAACTTTAAATGAAAAGCAGACGCAAACGGTACAAAGTTTTATCAATAACGATACGAAACGTGAGATAACGAGATCTAACACGTTATTGTTATATCGTTATTTTAACTTCTTAACGAGTAGCTATACTTACTTACTTCACGTACACTGAAGGGTTAAGTTAATGTAACTAGATAAGTGTTTATTAATAGGTGTGAAGAGTTTTGTTATAATTTCTAGGTATTACAAAGATCTTCGAAACTACTCGTCCGATTTAATAAATTCGTTTACTGATAGAAAGCTATGCTATTGTCGATGGACTATCGATCAACCTTATTTAGTCTTGGGTAGCAAAGTTTAGAGCTATAGGATCAACATTAAACAGTCTCAGACCAGGACCTATACCAGCGATAGCCACGGACGAAAATGTTGAACGTGTTATGGTTTCTGTGACTGAAAATCCCCGTTTATTACTTCGTGCACGTTCATCGATATTAGGAATTACGAAATCAACCTTAAAGGTTATAATGCGAAAAAAACTCAAGTTCCATCCGTTTAAAATTCAAATCGTTCAAGATTTACACGATTCAGTCGCTCTGTAAACGCGTTTTTGAAAACATGCGTGCTAGACTTGACGAGTGTGCTAGGCTCGATCAACATTTGGAGAACGTGGTTTTCAAAAAATATAATCCGCAACAATAAACATTCTTTGTATTAGAGGTGTAGTTTTTTTTACAATTTTTTAAAATTTGAATTCTGTATTACCCGTTTAAATAATTATAATCGTGGTAATCGCTGTTTTCGATTCGCGACAGATAGTAAATAAAAAAAAAAAACTCAAAGTGGGCAAAATAAGGTTGAAAACCTACGCTTTACATCAACAGCTTTTATTATGAGTAAGTTTATGAAGTTACCTTCAACCGGGTTTCAATGCCTCAAAATTAAATCACTTTTTTCACCATTGTCCACTGTTATAATCAATCAACACAATATCAAGCTTTGTTCCATCTACAGCAGTGCTTAGACCTGCATGTTTCAAGAATTTTGGTCAATCCTGACTGATTGAAAATCTTAAGTCTGGGAAAAAACTGGAGAGCACATTAAAAAAAGAGATAGGTATTCGTATCTAATGATTGGAAACCGCTGCTGGTAACAAAACACAAAAAGGGTTGTGTTATACCTGAAAAATATACATAGTTTTCAAGAAAACTTCCGTTTAAAGAGATAACAACCCCAAATTATTGCCTCTCAATTTTCCCTCAGAAAATGCACTACAAAACGGTCAGAACGGACAAAAACACCATCTTAATACCGGTCCATTTAGTTTGAAAAACAGAGCAAGTCCTGCAATAATGGTAATGCAGTGGAACATTCTAGAGCGTGCTCAGTGGTCGTTAGTGACGGCCGCGGAAACTGGCTAAAATGGAAAAATGGACAGGCTTGTAAACTTTCAGCATAGGTAGTCTAGATATAGACTGTGTAGGCTCTGGGGCTATATGCGACATTTTTGTAAAAACATAATGTAGCTGTACGTGCTGGTGAATTTAAAAATGTTTAACGCAGCCAGAGCTTGGAACCGGTACCAAAATAACAGGTTCTGTATCGGTACTTAGCGATTCTTGCCATTTCGGTACCTGCATACCGGTTCCAGTACTTTACCTAACGAGTACCGGTGCCAAATTCATATAGAAGAAAGAAGAATCAAGAAATTTCATATTTGTACGACAAATCTCGAAAGGTTGCAATCTTGATGTTTTTTTCATGCGTATTTTTTTTTTTTTTTTTGTGGATGGGAAATCATCAAATGACCCCTCCCGCTCTGGGTGGAGCAGAAGGGAGTGTCAGACTCTTACTGACTAAAACCCACCCGTGTTCTTTCCTTAGCCCTTTGTGTTCCGGGGTAGCGGTAACCCTTTCGGACAATCCCGCTGCATGCGTATTAACTATCCTTTTTACTTACTATATCTATTTTCTCACTCTAACTTACGGAAATATTTATTTAGTAGTATCGGTTCAGTGCCGATACTGACTAGAAATACCAAAAATACACGTACTTCTCTGGTACCGGTATCACTCCAAGAAAAACGGTACCAGTTCCCAAAAATACTGGGATTTCAAACCCTGAACGCAGTTAAACACACTTTTGTACAGACAGACGACGCTATACAATGTGATTAAATAATGTTCTCAGCTTTTGAATCTTTACAATCAGTATTTAGGGGAAACAAACATGCTGAAATGTAGATATAATTGTCCTTTTGCACCAATTTAGGTGAATGTTTGAAATTAGCCATTAGTATAAAAAAGTATCACAAGCTGATGCGCTGGTAAAGAGCACTTTTTTTAAATGTGGGCTTTGTTTTGTGGTTTTCATATATACATATACCTGTTGTCCGTAAATAAAGATTATTATTATTATTATTATTACTTTCCGCTCGCATGGTATGTCGCCAAAAAACCCATATCCTTCTCCAGGGTTTAAAGTATCCCATACCAAATTTCATCATAATTGGTCCAGCCGTTTCAGAGTTAGCCGGAACAGACAGGAGGTAGAAAAAAATTTATAAATTAGTTATTTTGTTATAACTATATATATATTTTTAATTTTTATATACTTTAATATGCATTTAGTAAAAATGTAAGTACCTAAACGTAAAGTCAAAGTTAAAAAGACACTTAAATTTTATTACCAAGATGACAAATTAGCAGAACGCCTGATGAAAAGTGTGTACCATGACCTGCAATGCTATTCTGTAAAAATCTCATCGTGAAAACTTAGGTGAAGTGAGTTGTCGCTAGTGTGAGTCCCTAGCATCAGGTGGAATAACAACTCACTTTAAACTCACTTCACCTAAGTTATCACGGTGATCTTTTTACAGAATAGCACCGCCACAGTACCTTTAAAAACTGTATTTTCAGCGGCGCCAAAACACTTCTAAAAACAATGAAAGTTATGCTGAGTGACTGTAGGTATGATAGTAGCCCCCTTAGGGTAATTACATGCCGAAGATGCCTCACTGCGATACCTCGCGATCGCGGTTTAGCTCGCTGCCTCGATGTCACCTCTATGTAAAATAAATGCATGCTAATAGACACGCACTCACATGCCAGGCATCGAGGTAAACCCCCAAGCAGCCCGCGATGTATCGCAGTTAGGAATCTTCGGCATGTAATTACCCTTAGAGCGGTTCTGCACTACATCTGCATAGCTATTCACAACTACTCGATACGCTTCCGTACCGTATCGAACATCAATCAATGTTATCGTAGGAGTCCTCTAAACGCTGTTCACAAGTCCAAAACCCGAAAATTTTGTCAGTTTGAATCAAATAGACGACAGCTGTTTGCTGTCGGGGACAAGGCTAATCAGGTTATTGAAATGTGTCATTTTCGATACGATAGCTTGTCGTATGGTTGTGAATTCGGGTGCTGATCCGAATCCGAACTAAAGATCCAACTTCAATCCGAATAGGGAATGTTCTAAATTCAGACGGATAGAGTTCGGATCTAGTGTGCAACCTCTCATACCTACAAATAGAATTATGGTCTTGGTCACTTCGGACGTAGTGCAAAACCGCTCTTAGACGATAGAAATTTGTTTAATGCGAAAAAATACGGTCCCTGTTTTGTTTATATACGTAGAAACTTTGAAAGAAACAGACAAATACGCATAAACAAAGAAGAGAGAAACCTTTTCGAGTTCTGCTCATTTAACAAAATGATGATTGATGAGCACTTTTATGAATGTTGCTGGTAAAATATGGACTGTGGGCCTGTGAAGGTAACAAATACTGAAGTTTTTTGTGAAATGTTTGAAAAGTTTTGTTTACCTAAAGTACAGAGGAACTGTGATATGAATATTATTCGCAAGTAAAGTAGATAAATAATCTGAAAACAACACGTTTTTATATCTACATATTTAGACTATGAAGATTCATAATACATAAACATACTTTTCAGACTAACTTAATACTCTTCGTCATTATACTACTTACTATGATTTATTTGTTATCTGTGCACCATGCAAACTAGAGAGAAAAAAACAAGGGCAAGTGCGAGTCGGACTTGCACGATCTTTAATAATAGGTTTTCGTTGGCACCTCTTGGGTATGGAATCCTAAAAAAGAACTGCGACCTACTTAGACAACCAGCCAAACATATTATAACTTTATATAGGTACCTATAAATCTGTCCCACCTAGCTAGCTGGCCTTAATCTGTCGCCAATAGTCCCCGCTGCACATCGATACATCACTAATTAATGAAACGCATAAAATTCTATAAAGTCTATGTATACGAATATTGCCGCATCAATTGAAACGTAATATGTGAATGCGTAGGGCTACCACAATTTTGAATTAAGAACATTTTTAAATATGGAAAACATACAGTCCGTTCACAGTTACTTTACCTCTGATTAGAGGTAAAGAACAGTAGTTTCAATCACAGTGATCTTTATTCTCATTCATATAAGGTTGCTGTTGGGTTGCTGTCACTGACAAGTCTATCAGAAGCATTGTGATCTTTATTCTCACTGTAATAAGGTTGCAGTTGGTTGGGTTGGCCACTGACAATTCTGTCAAAATTATTGTGATTCTTATTCACGTTACAATAAGGTTGCCGTTAAGTGGCTGCTGTCTGAGGTAAAATAACTATTAACGGACTATAGGTGAATTCCGTAGCCAGCGTAGAGGGGCTTGTGGCTAAGTAATAACAGCCGCACGGGTCGATCGATCAGGTTAAGCTACGTTTGCCGCGGTTGGTCCGTGGATGGGTGATCATCTTTGCATATCAAGACCCCTCCGTGCCTCGGAAAGTACGTTAAGCCGTTAGTCCCGGCTGTCATTCGTGGATCTTTGACAGTCGTTACGGGTCGTCAGAAGCCCGAAAGTCTGACAACCAGTCTTATCAAGGGGTTTCGTATTACCCAGTAACTGGGTTGTAGAGGTCAGATAGGCAATCGCTCCATGTAAAATTTAGACTGGAATCCGACCCCAACATAGTTGGGAAAAGGCTACAGGCACAAAGCAATAGATATATGGATTTGTCATGTGAGTTCGTTTGTCTGTCTGTTCACAATGCGCAAGTCGTACCTAGTTGCATTCCAAAACACATGTGTTCAAGACTCCTTAAACGCGTTAATGCGTTTGAAAATTCTCATTCACATAGAATATAATATTTTTATTTTTGTATACTCGTATAACATGGTAGTTAACGTAAATAGTTGCACATACTTTGCTTATTTTAGTTGTATGTTCTATGTTTATAATTTTATTTCAGGGTTATTTTTGCGTGCTTATTTGAGCACGCAAAAATAACCCTAAAATAAAATTATAAACATAAAATTATAAAAATAAGCACGTTAAGTTGTACTTCACAAGATTATACGTTAATATTATTAGAAACGGTAGTTTTAAATTGTTTAATTTTATTATAATCCTTAAAATGGATAACAGTGGCCACTATATTCCGTTTTAAGGATTATAATAAAACTAAACAATGTAAAACTACCGTTTCTAATAATATTAACGTATAATCTGGTGAAGCACAACTTAACGTGCTTATTTTCTGCATTTTCATCCTAAATTATATGAAATAACCAAACACACGATGAGGGCGCCACTGTGCGGTCGGCATAGTCTTAAAGTCAACGAACATAAAATAACCTATAACATATAAAACGTTCATATATTTACTTTACCACTCCAAATGGCTTTTTACATTCCCTTTTCCTTATGTCATCTTTTAATAGTGCTCTTCAAGTGTCATACATATTCATCTAGTTTTCGTTTAATCTGTGAGCGATAAAAAAGTAAACATAACCAAAACAATGGCGGTTCATAGATGGGCAGCAGTGCTGCCACCTATCACCAGCTTTCAATTTTAGCCCAATTGTATACGCCTTTCGTCTCCCATATGGAAATGGGATACTAAATCCTAGCTAGAATTCTGACGGCTGGAAACCCTATTCGCAGTCATTACTTTAATTACTGGCCGTCGCTCGCCACACTGCATCGCACATCTCTTTCACACAGCTAAACGAGGCGTGAAACTTACTTCACCTTTTACACACGTTTTTATTTAGACTAAAGAGTGACGCTTTTACGGTGATGTTATGTGGCATCCTTATTTTGTCGAGTATTTTATTTTTCAGTGCAGCGCTATGCTGCGTTGGTGAAACGTGGCCTTAAAAATTATACCGAAGTGAAAAGAGTATTTATATCTACCAATCATTAATGGGGTTCACGGACTTTTAGAACAATAATTCATTGATTGATTGATTTTAAAGGTTTCTTTTAAAGGTAACAAGTAGGTAAACAAAAAGATCTTATCTAGAATAATTCGAGCTAATAGGTAAATAGGTTACATCACCTCTTTTAACATAGGTGCAACATGTTGTATGATTATTTAATAGATACATATTTATAAGAATTTTTATGTATTTAATATATAAGTTTTATCATGTAGGGTTTGGAGATAATCTAAAATATACAAGGTCAAATTACATTATCTATCAAAACTCTGCAGACGCAATGGGTCGATACCCATCGCATAGTTTTGCTAGCTAATTTAATTTGACCCTGTATTTAGGATAGACAATACATTAAACGATTTCCTCTAGACTTTCACAGAAAAACCTAAAGGCCTAAATATAGAGCCTAATAAGGTCATTAACCAGGTAGTTAATGAGATAAGCGCTACGTCAACCCTCCTAATGTACTTATAACTTTAGCTTAACGTGAAAAGGCTGAAACATCTATCCCTGACATAGGATAATTAGAGTAGGTAAAGCGTACTAAGTTAATTTGGAACTCATCTGCTAATTGATCAGAATAACTCTTGATTGCCAACTCACAAAACTAATTAGGGTGCTTGTTCAAAGTTTGCACGTTGAGGTGCCAAGTGCAATCAATAAATCAAAAATTCATCTTTGGTTGCTGGGAATAGAATTGTAATAATTTTATCAGCCTGTACCTTTTTCTGCAGCGTAGTGTATGACGCCTTTTAGCTAGATCGGACCGTCGACCTAAAGAAGTTGGCTGGTTCAGGCTGGATGCGGCGCAGCGGGATTGTCCGAAAGGGTTACCGCTACCCCGGAACACAAAGGGCTAAGGAAGGAACACGGGTGGGTTTTAGTCAGTAAGAGTCTGACACTCCCTTCTGCTCCACCCAGAGCGGGAGGGGTCATTTGACGATTTCCCATCCACAAAAAAAAAATGCTGGATGCGGAAGGGGGAGGCGGAGAAATTTCCCTGACTTAACAAAAAACGGCTTATCTTCAGAAGGAATGAGCACTTGAGTATTTAATTAAGACTTTAGACTATGGAGTCCACGTTTCCTCACGATATTTTCCTGCACAATCTAATTAATCAACCCTAAATAGATATATTTTTTAATGTATTTAATGATGTTTAAGTACTGATGTTCAGAGGATAGCCGTGGTCATACGCCATATTCGATATTTAATGTGACGTCACATAGCCTATAACCAGCGGACGATCAAGACGCTTCCAACAACGATACATACCTCATTTGTCAAATTGTGATAAGGAGTTTAGAAATTATGTGGGAACAGATGAACATACATACCGGTCCAAATCATAAACCTGCTTTTTTGAATCGCCGCAATCGGGTAAAAATAAAAATAAAGCTGGTCTGTAAATACTGTGAGTATGACACAAAAGACAAAGCGGGCGCAAAGGCATAGAAAGACAGTAGGCAAGATGGATCTAGATGGATGGACAGTTAACTGATGTAGCAAAATGGATGGGTGAATGATTTCTATTAAGAGTGCTATCACAATTTTTCTTGTTTGACTCGAGTTTTGATGTCGGATTATGGTTTGACTAAACGCACAATAGTATAAAAAATACATGCCCTAGAAAGTTTCATTTCTTCTTTTGGGAGTGCATTAAATAAATATTTCAGTTTGTTTAAATAAATCAGTAAA
Source organism: Globia sparganii (assembly GCA_949316385.1). Classification (NCBI taxonomy): domain Eukaryota; kingdom Metazoa; phylum Arthropoda; class Insecta; order Lepidoptera; family Noctuidae; genus Globia; species Globia sparganii. Next base: position 7,539,319 of record OX438675.1, on the reverse strand, counting down.
AACCTTGTTTTTGCAAAGGATGTTTCATAAAATTTTACTTTCGGGCATCTTCCGATGCTTTGTCACATCGAAGATATAATAGTTTATTCATTTAAAAAAATGCCCATGGTACAATTGTATTTTCTACTTTAGTATGCATTAATCAATTTTTTATGTTTCATACAGTAATACACCAAAAATAATTCCGTAAAACAGGGAGTTAATGATAATCTTTCGTCCGAAATTATATTTTTTATCTATGAAATTTTAATAGAAATTAAAACAAAACATATTTAATAACTAAGGTTATTTAGTCACCTTGCTTGAAAAAAAATATTATTGTATTTTAAAGTAAAATAATATTTTTAAACAATTGTTGTATGCAATGCTATAAATCAATATAAATCTCGGGACGCGCGGTCTTAGCTTCAATCCGCGCCGAGCGCTTCCAGAGGGAGGACATATCGCTCGCTCGCTGTTGCCGTCACGTGATCTGGCTCGCCAATTCGTCAAGAATAAAGCGCGACCAACACTTTTTGATTCAATTGATTTTTTTTTTATTAGTTAGGTTCTGATTGTAATGTATATTTATATTACAAGTATTTTCCCAACTTTATCTATAACATTTCCATTCTCCATTTTGCCATTTTTTTTTCATATTCATTCCATGCGCTATTAATATTACTGTTACCACATATTATATAAGTACATTTATCGGACTATTTTAGAAACTAGTTAGAAATAAATATTGTGTGATATGTGCTCGGGCGAATAAAAAGGATTATTTATACATATAAGTAGCAAAAAAAGTGTTTGTAAGTAGTGTTAGAGGCTGGCAACGCGCAAGTAATGCTTCTGGCATTGCAAGCGTCTATAAGCTGCGGTAACTACACACCATCAAGCGGGCCACATGCCAGTTTGTCACTTTAGTGGTATAAAATAAAAATTAAAAAATGAAGTAAATTTTTATGACCCTATTGTAACTCAAACCGTTCTAGGTAACATTCATCGGTACAAATAATATTTCATGAACTATAATAACAGAAATTTGATTGGACTAAATAACATAATATAATAATAAGGAACTAAATAATAGAACTAACTCCTTGAGGTAACAACCAGTTTACTCACTTGAATCGACACAGATCCCAAACATCGCATTCTTTTGAACTGACCGCAAAGCCAAAATTCGTTTCACTTTTTTTTTTTTTTATAAGTTTGATACCCATCCTTTCTATTTATAAAATTACGATCCATATAAACAACCATGAAACAACTTGCAAAGAATTTCAAGCAGTGTCAACAAACTCCATAATGTCACAAATAAAACTTATTTAATAGTTTTATAACCTCTTCTTATTCAACAGTACTTTACTAAATTAAGAGCTGATCTGACCAACAGGAAAACATTTTCCCGTTGGAAAGACTAGTCTGACTGCCAATCTAACCACTGGGAAAAACCCAGAATTTTTTTTTATTTCAAAAACAAAGTAGCAAAGGCTCTTGTTGGTTTGTTCCTGGCATCCAACGCTTAGCGGTTTGCATGTGTGCGTAGAGTACTTCACTAGACGCACACGTGCGCATCCGCTGCCGCGCGCCGTGAAATTTACCTAAAACTGAGCACTTCGATTTTGTAATAGCGCTCTTAACTGGTCGGAAAAACCAGGATAAGATGGGCGCCGAACAGACAAAAAACAGTTAAAGGTTTTGTTTACTAATTTATTAAAAATATATATATTTAAAGCTTAGTGTTTGAGCAAAAGGAAGAAAGAATACTCTTTATTATATAAGCATTGTACACACGGCTACACATCAAGCTATACGTTTCCAGTTTTTGCTGACCTCGCATTGTATAGGTTTTTCGTACAATCAGAAGACAGCTTATACTGGATATGTATAGCTTGATGTGTAGCCGTGCGTACTTCATATAAATTACAGACATAAATATAGAAATTTTACAAAATGTCTTCTTCTTCTCCTTCTTTTGCCTTTCACCACCCAATGCTGAGTGTAGGCATCCTGCAATGCACGCCACTCTCCTCTGTCTTTAGCCTTCTTAAGCCAGAGAAATCCAGGAATCTTGACCACCGCCCTAATTGCGTAACACACTATTACTCTCAATTTGAATCATTTTGAAGCACATTGCTAATCCATTGCTCCATATGTTCGAAAAATGTGTTTGAACAACAACGTGAATAACGCAATGAATGTTGCTGATCTGTTAAAATGAAACCCATTGCTACTGATAGTGTATTACGCAATTACCCCGCAGGTCGACGGTCCACCTTATCGGCTGTCTGCCCACACTTCTACTACCAGGTCTCGGTCTCCAGTCCAGCACTGGTCTACCCATATGTCCTACGCCCTATATTGCCCGCCCATTTCCACTTCCTTCGCGCAATCACCTCGGCTATGTAGGCAAGTTTAGTTCTTCTTCGGATTTCCGTGAAAGCAAAATGTATTTATGTTTCAATACTTGAGCAAATGTGTTTTCAAAATGTTAATATCACATCCTACTAGTTGGGTGACATAAAGTGCTAAATTAAGCAAATACATCAAACTTACCTTAAAAGGTCCTACCCGTAAAATCTTTAAATAAATTACAACTACACACCGTAACAGGTCTCATTCATCTAAAATTCGACGTTAATTGAATAATTTAATCCAACCAAATTTGCGAGGGGATCAAATCCGGGGCCGTAGCCCCTTGAGACATCGTTAATCCCTGATATATAGTTAAGTTACGGTTAGCTTAGCTGCGAGTAAGGCCTTTTGCAGACCATCGGCGATTACGTCAGATGTTAAATTACTGCGATTTAAGTTGTCGGCACGACACTCGGAGAAATTCATCTAGTACTACGAGCAGATTTTTTGTAAGACTTTTTGCTATAAGAAATATATTTTATTTTAAACTAACTCCTTCCCACGACTTCGTCCGCATGAAATTTCTCGTTCCCCCGACGCATCCACGCTTTTACTTCGTTTTCGCTTAGAGTTATTTCTGATTTTTTTTCGTTTTTGGACGGTTCCTAAGGGTTCTAGCGTGATGTTAAATATATGCCTATAGCCTTCCTCAAGAATCGGGCTATCAAATGCAAAAATATAATTATATACATTTTTTTTTTAAAGGGGTTTGCTCTTGACTCTAGTCTCGGGTCAGACTTTAAGAGGTGACAGAGACAAAGTCGATTATATTATATTGCTTCAAATTCGACAGGTATTTCCAGAGATTAGCGCGTTGAAACAAACAAACTCTTCAGCTTTATTATTAGTAAGTATAGCACGTTTTAATTCTAAATACTGGTATTCAGCTGTATCCGGTTAGACTGGAAGGCGACCTCAACAGAGTTGGGAAAAGGCTAGGCAGATGATGATGAGCACGGTTTAATTCGTTATTGTGTATCACATTGTGTTTTACAGCAGCGGGATTGTCCGAAAGGGTTACCGCTACCCCGGAACATAAAGGGCTAAGGAAGGAACACGGGTGGGTTTTAGTCCGTAAGAGTCTGATACTCCCTTCTGCTCCACCTAGAGCGGGAGGGGTCATTTGAACTCAAACTCAAAGCATTTATTTCAAATAATTGATATTTCCCATCCATAAAAAAATGCGTTTTACAAAAACAATCTTCTCATATAGAGAAGACATGAACATTGATCATTACGCTTGCTCAAGGCAGCTTGGCGATTTCAGACCTATATAGGTTTCATTACGATATTTTCCTTGACCGATTTCAGTGATGTCCACATTTAACTTAAAAACCCGAATTTAAATACACAATCTAACGCATGAGAGGTGAGGCCCTAACCTCTGAGCCATTACGACCATGCTGTCAAGGTTTTTAAACATAAAACATCGATTGAAGGATAGAGTTCCAATTGATCTCAGATTCTGTTATTGCCTAGATAATTATAATTTCCTTGAGATTTAAATTTTTTTTTTTTTTTTTTTTTTTTTATTGAAATTATAAAATACAGGTGTTACCTTAAATCTAAAACTCGCCAAACTTTGACGTTTGAAGGCGAGAATCGCTCTTTAACATAACAGTGCTACCTTCGTACACACTTACTACTGTATAGTTAAATTTACATCTTTAATTATTCATATATTAGTAATTTTTACAATCGAGTACAATGTTCTTTAATTTTGTTTTAAGTGATTGTTTACTAAGTTTTACCTCTTTTCTCAAAAAATCTATTTTGTTAAACACTTCAGGTACCAAATACTTAGATGTTCTCTTACCATAATAATTTGTAGTCTGTGGTTGGACCAATTTATTCTCTCTAACCCTACGTGTGTTGTACTTATTTTTGACACTAACTTTATATATATCATTATTACAAAATTCCAAACCTACCAGATAATCGACTTTTTTATCAATGGGTATTATTTTACAGATGGGAAATAACTTATTATACTCTTTGTTGCACTTATCTTTAACATTTTTACTAACTAAGAACTTTAACAGTCTTATTTGTATATCTTTGATATCTCTTAAATATGTAATAAAGGTTCTTCCGTACACAAGGAGACCATAACTCATCAGCGAATCGGCAAGTGCAAAATAAACCATTCTCAGCGTCTTTTTATTTAAAACACTTTTTAAGTGATAAAACGTACCGAGCACCGATCTTAACCTGTTGCAAACATCATCAACATGTAATCTCCAGTTCAGATTGGTATCAATGGTTAAGCCTAAATATTTAAATTTATCTACAAAATCCAATTTTGTACATTTACAATTAAATTTATTTTTATGCAAACATTCGTATGTATGTCCTATCACTGTGAGATTTTCTATATTTATAGATTTAGCAATCCGATTATATGGTGAATATATATGCATACATTTAGTTTTCGCTAGATTTAATATTATTCCATTGTCATGTGCCCATTTGCTAACATTTTCAAAATCGTCTTGTATACACTTTTGTACCTCGGTTATGTCTTTGGACGCATACACTAGACACATATCGTCAGCATACATGAACACCTTACACTTATGCACGACGTTTGACACACTGTTTACATGCATTATATATCCTACAGGGCCATATACGGATCCAGTTGGCACACCCAAGTCAACATCCGCCTCTTTTCCAACAACACCGGAGATTATTGTACTTATTTTCCTATTACTGAGGTAATCTTTAAACCAATTATTAGTGGGGCCGCGTATTCCGCATTCGTCCATTGCCTGTAATAGGATCTCATGGTCCAGAGTGTCGAACGCTTTTTTATAATCAATAAACAGTGCTATAATTTGTTTACTAGAATCTAAACATTCATTAATAAAATCTGAAAAACCCATCAAGGCAGAAATAGTATTGCGCCCTCTCCGGAAACCGTGCTGAGTGTTACTTAATATGTTGTGTTGTTCTAAAAATTCACTAATCTGTCCTACTATAATTTTTTCAACTATTTTATCAATAACAGATAATATTGCGATAGGCCTATAGTTAACATATTCTAAATGATTGCCCGATTTATGTATAGGTCGTATTATTGCACTTTTTAGCTGGTCAGGATAAATACCTTGAGATAAGGACATATTCACAAATGCAGCAAGAACAGGGCTTATTTGTTTACATATATATTTAATGTCTTGCACCCGTATTCTGTCTGAACCGGGTGACTTTTCAAATGACAGTGTTTTTATGATCTTTTCTATGTCTGATGAAGTCACTTTATTGTATCTAAAGCTTACCCCGCACGGTTTTACATATTGATTTCTATCTAAAAACTTTAATTTACACACATGTTTAATTTCCTTTATTTCTTCAGTAAATGTTTTCGAAAAGTTTGTACAAATATGTTGTATGCTATCGGTTTTTCCCAAATGCCTTAAAATAACATCGTCCAAGCTAGTTTTATTTCGACCCAACCATATGTTTATATTTGACCATATTTTCCTAAAATCTCCATTACATTTTTCAATTTGTTCCTGTCTATACTTATTTTTTGCCGAATTTATTAATTTATTTACTCTATTTCTAAATTTTGTAAAATCTAACCTTTTGTTCATATTCTTTGGTTCCGCTTTCCAAACTTGAAATAACAAATTCTTTCGCACTAACATTGCATATAAATGTCTGTCTATCCATGGTTGTCTTATGACTTTTTTATTACTTGTATCAATTTTAACTGTACTTTCCTTGTAGATGCGATCAAATACACTATACACCGTATTATACAATAATAATGGACACGTTATTGTCTCTAACTGGGTCCATTCATATTCATCCAGCCTTTGTTTAACCGTTTTATCACTTAACACTTCGCGCAAACAACTGTTTTTTATTTTGTCACTCACAAATTGATTTTTACTTCCACCCGCATATAAGTTCAACATTAATCCGATTCCGTGATGATCGGCAATGCGTGATTCAAACACATAAGCGCACGCGTCTAGTTCGCTCCGTCCCGCTCGCACCCATATATGATCCAAGCACGATGTCTCAAGTCGGCCGTCCACGATCGCTTCACGTGTTGCTTCTTCGCTCGGGATTACACAAAATAGGCCGCGTCCACACAGGGCGTTTTTATACCTTGTTACAGTAGGACTAATCATGTTGTTGAATATGTTTATATTGGTGTCGCCTATCACTATAACATTTTCAGATGTTGGTACGGATCCCACTAGAGTCTCTAATTGTTGAACAAATAACATTTTATTCTTGGCAGGGGGTCTATATATCGCCATTATATGAGTTTTATTTTTGCCATGCTTCAGTTGACCGTGAAGTGTTTCCATTGCTTCTGTATTTACCGTTTTAGCATCGAAATTTAATCCAGTCTTAGCGTATATTAATATTCCTCCCCCTCTCCTCGTTTCTCTAGTATGTATAAATGTATTATATCCTGTTATTTGATATAGTGGAAGTTCTTCCTGCTTTATGTTTATTTCGCTGAGTATTAATATATTTATGTTATATTTATTTTTATCAAGTATTATTAATAACTCGTTGAAGTGTTTTCTAAGCGATCTTATATTTATATGTAATATGTGGGTATTCCATCTATTTTGGGATAGGTCGTTATTTAGAACTGTTATATCAGAGTATCTTTTAAAATTAAAGTGACTGGAGGAGCTATCTATACCATCGAATGCTACTGTTAGAGATCACCTAGTGTGTACATGCCGCGTCATTTACGCGTATTTATTTACACTCTTCAAACTTATTCAAGTCTTCCTCCGATCTAATGTTATGAATCTTTTTATCATCACTATTCTTTTTTACCAGGATATTACAATTCTGCACCCATATAAATTGAAAACCTTTTGGCTTCAGGGTATTTCTCACAATCCACAGAAGCTGTCGTTTGTATTTTGGTAAATCTTCATTAATGTATATTCGCTTGTCGCTGCCATTGTCATATACTTTATTATTCGTTATCCTAGTTTCTTTCTTTGCAAGCATCCATCTGCTGCGTGCAGATTTAGACCGAAGCGTGACCAACACAGTTTTGGGCTTTGTTTCGTCTAGTTTTTCTTGACCTACCCTCTGTGCATCTTGGATTTCATTTGGGTCTAGATTAAGTTTATGTGCCAGTTTTTGGATTACTAATATGGTGTCTTCGTTTTCGTGCTTCTCTAATCCGTGTATTTCAATGTTTTTCTCTTTATCTTTTATTTCCATCTCCTGTACCCTCTCTTCTAGTGCCTTGTTACACTTCTCCAAATAGACGTTTTTCTGTTCTAATGCCTTGATTTTCTTCTGAGATTCTTCCTTAAAATCAAGCAATGTTTGATACATGTCAGCGTAAAATTCAACACTGTTGGTAAGTTCTCCTATTTTCTTCTCCAAGTTATAAATCACCGCTAACTTTTTATTTACCTCAGCCAAGACATTTTCTCCAGATTCTTCTCTAGGATTTAATGTGATTTTCGTTTCTTCTGTGGTCTGTTTAGGGCTGCCTTTACTTGTCTGGCAGTCGTCACACAGTGTATTGCTTAGGGACTTTTTAGTTGCGCACTTTTTATGGTACACATTTTCACAATCACCCTTACATCTTACTATATCATCTTTGGCCAAAGATAAAAACAGTTTGCATTTTTTACATTGCACCATTTTTACTTTCACGTAGTTTTTTATTTGCGAAGGTAGTTATTCACTGTTCACGACCGTAAATCGATACACACAACCGTGCGTTGAGCGCGCGCGCAGCGGTAACTGGATGCAAATGCACTGGGGACTAAGGGAACTAGATATAAAAGATAATTAAAATATGGCTGCCATTACCCCTTTTGCCGCTTTTTATGATACCTGCGGGAAAAAAGGTCTTATTCATTTCATTTCTTGTCTGAAGATCTCAGTACCCGAGTACCTTATCTAAGAATCTTTCTTATAGGTACTTTGCGTGCGGTTAGGTAGTTAAAACATAACGAAACTTTTTAAATGTAAGTTACACACTTTTTATTGAAATCACAAATGTTATTAAAGCAATAAAGTACCTCCTAAGTACTATGTTACGTTAAATAAGGACTGTAACTTTTTACCAACGTTGGTCTACATTGGTAAAAAGTTACACTCCTTATTTAAACTGGCCGGTTTGAATTCGTAAACATTTTCGACCAGTAAAACGATGTAATAAAAAAGTTATGTGCAACATCAAGTATGCAATTTCATCACTGAAATAAACACTTGGCCTCATTTTCTCTCACCACAATTTGGGTCTGGTCCCTAGAGTATAATGTAGCATTTTATGCATTCTAAAATTTTCAAGGCAAAGAGGGGATCTTGTAGTAACTAATTTAGGGAAAATTAAAAGAATTCCGAGTCTTTTTTTGTTCATTTGAATTTCTCTTCAATTAATAATGAGGAGAAATAAGGGCGATAATTAATAATGAGGGTTTACGCAAGAAGGAGGATGAAGCATATACAGATAAGCTTACTTATTAATGACGTAGCTTAAAAATACGTCGCCACGACAAAAAAAAGATACATCTCTGCATTAATCGACTAACATTAATTATGGCTCGAAGAAACGAAGATTTAAGACCACAATCATATACTTCTTTAGAAGGAAAAATAAATGCTAACACGTACCTATACACAATGGACCCTTTTTTTTTTGTGGATGGGAAATCATCAAATGACCCCTCCCGCTCTGGGTGGAGCAGAAGGGAGTGTCAGACTCTTACTGACTAAAACCCACCCGTGTTCCTTCCTTAGCCCTTTGTGTTCCGGGGTAGCGGTAACCCTTTCGGACAATCCCGCTGCCCCGGCAAGCTTCGGCCCTTACGGGCCCCTTCCTAATGCTGACATCTCTATGAGGCGCGCGTGGAACACGTACGCGCCGTCCGGCACGGGCATGGTCCTGATCGGACGGAGAGTTACCCATTACTCTCCGCCCGCAGGCCCGCGCCTACGGTGGCCGGGAGTCGTCTCGCGGCTCCCGACGCCCGGAGCGTCTCCCGCGGCGGCTGGGACGTGAGGCCCTTTCCCTCAGCCGTCCCGCCACCTCCTTCGCTAGCATGACTGCTTCGCAGAAGGAGGTGACTGCCTCCCACTCCCTCTCGCCCCGGACCATGGCTTGACCCTGTACTTACCAAAATAGACTTACGAAACTGTTCTAAACACACACAACGAACAAATTTGCAACGCCCAACCCACATCGAAAATTCATGTCGAAACGAGATCACAAAGTTTTTACCATTCTTCATCCTCCAATTTGACACTACTATAGAACGTCCGCAAATACTGGCACACTGGATTATTAGCGGAGAACATTAAATAAATACTCTTGGGATGGTTTATAAAGCTGAAATCAGACGCTCCAGTCGGGTGAATATTAATTCGAGTGAGTGTTCATTTTTATTCTATTCCACGTTCACACAGACAAAATGACGTTCATCTGCTCTTTTTCTACGACAGGTAATTTTTTTTATCATTCGCAGCGCGAGTAAAAGACGTCAAATGCTACACTCCGACACATCGTTGAATTGGTTCACCAATAAATTCATTCGACACTTTATATTAATTTTTGTATTCTCGTTTCATTTCGAGTGACAGGTGCCGAATGAAACTCAAAAAAACGTGAAGCGTCTGATATCAGCTTAAACATTACATAAATGAGAGCGTAGTCGAGTGTGCGGAAATTAGATATTTGAGCAAACTACGCTAAGAAGACGACATACAGGCAGCCTTAGACGAAGGAAGGAACACATAGAAAATTTTCATTATTATTTAGTGAATGTAATGTGAGGTAAAGTTATTTGGTGTTTGTAGACGACCTGTCGTTGAAGATGTGGAAGTGAGTAAGATTATTTTGGATTTGAACACGTGTAACGTCAATACCTACGTTTGAAAGTCTTTGTATACTTTTTATCGTAATGGTTTTAAATCATTCTCAGTTTAATCTTGAAATTATATTCCTGACAGTCTAATAGAGATCATCATGTAAATAGATGAAATTGTGGGTGCACGTAACGTATGAATATAACAATAGTTAACTGTAGGTATTTGTAAAACATAAATGAAACATGAATTACTGGATTGTTCTTGAACTAAAAATCATTGCTGAGTTCCAAATTGTTTGGTGAGAAACTAAAATACCAGAATTTGCGTAAGTCGTTATAAAGTAGAAAATTAAAAACTTCAGTAGCTAGGTAAATGGTAGTTTGAATAAGTAATTGTATTTTGAATATTATAAGGGAGTAGTCCAAACTGTTTTGGACCTGTTCCAATACAGGTAATATTAAAGTAACTTTGGGCAATGTAGCGTGAATACTGACCATGTTAAATATTATAATGGAGTTAGGCTTAGTCATGGTCTTGTGATGCGGTTCACTTTCAGAGAAAATTGCTGGAATCATATCCGAAACTTTGTACTTAAAAGAGCGAAATAATGGTTTATAAAGCAGGTGCTTTAATTTACCCAACTATACCAGAGACACAGTATAATTATATACAGTATTGTAACTCGGCCGTATCTTGGACATAAATGCCTACAGCCGCGCGGTACGTAAACATGCGATAGGGCTGCCCGCCTCCAGCATTTGAATTACATTTGCCTACTTTGTGTTTCCATTTAGTTTTGTTACTGTAAATATACTTTATTTTATATAAAAAAATAAAATAAATACTTTGTGAATTGAATAGGAAGTGTTCAATAAAAATGCATATTGTTTTTTGATTGGTAGATTTAATTAAAAAACCATGTTTATGTTTGAAAAACAAATCGGTCTTATAAATTTGCGACCGAAAAATATTTGCGCCTTGACTGAGACGTACGAAACGCTTTATTATTAAATTTTAAAGTATAAAAAATCCGCATTCTAATATAAAGCTTAATTAAAAATTGTTTTGGGAAACATGGACAAGGTGGAGAACTCCAATCTTCACAAACTTCAACACCTACCTACTCAACTACAATGCAAGAAACAGCTGACGAGTAATTTTAATAACTTTTTATCTCAGCTTATTAACGTCTCTATAAATTAGGTACCTACAACTCGCAAAAACTCAAAACAAAAATTCTTTGGTCACCAATGCCAAGCTGAACAGCTGGCTACGAATGTTGTAAAATCACAACCCTCTCAAATATCTAAATATTCTGTGAATATCTCATGAGTCTAGCTGTTGTTGTCGTTATTAATACCGAGAAAAAAAACGGTTTTTAGTGGTATAATTGTTGTTATAGCAGCAGCAGAAATACTTAATCTGAGAAAATTTCAGCTATCTAGTGACAGACAGACGGTCAAATTAATTTTTTCTAGTATTATTCATACACAAAGTACAATAAACAACTATTATTAATAATAAAATACCACGTCTTTACTTTGAATTATACAAACTAACAAAACACACATGCCCCGAGGTTTTTAACACAAGCGTAAGTACCTACCGTACCATGATTCATGAACTGCCTATAAGTTACCTATTTCACTCTTGTCAATCACTTTCCTTTACTCTATTCACTTTATTAATCCAGACATCGTTTTTTTCGAGAGATAAAAGGAAATACTTATCCATTAAAAAGACACATTATGTACCTACCTACTAGTAAGTAAAATTACTTAATAGTCTTACCTTTCAGTTTCCAGGTAATCTAAAAAAAGTTTTATTAAAATTTTGGGTAAAATTTCGCAGGGGTAGGCAACCCCATCCCGTCATTGCATGTTTATATTGCGGTCTTTGTCTAATCTAAGCGATGGTATTATTCTTTTGACGTGTGTAAGTGAGACAGATATATGTTTACTTTTAAATGTTTAGTGGTTTCAAAGCTACGTCGTCGCGTTTAAAAAGTGGGTACACTTTTTTGACACATTTTATTGAGGTTTGCTTCTCTAGTTATTTAACTCAATGGATATAATCATCATATTTTTAAAACCCCGCATAATTAAAATGTTTCGAAATGAATATATCAGGTTATCGTTTCATGTCATTGCCCATATTGTATTTATTAAAAAAATTGACAGTATTTGACATTAAGTCAAACGGGTGGGGTTTGACTTAATGTCAAATACTGTCAACTTTTTTATATCTAAAGATTTAAATAGCTCGATTTGCCCTCACCATATTTAGTCACAAGAAAACGTAACTACACTGAGAAGAGTGACCACACATTATTAAATATCGTTTTTATGACAATCAGATGTAGTTACTGCGTCACTATTTATCAGAGTTATCAAAACGAATCAGAAATGCGACTATATTTTAACGCGGTTGGGCGAATCTAAAGATTTAAATCTTTGCCACTGCTGTTTACACTGGCAGTCGCCGGTTCGTTCAGAAATAATGAGCTCCTTGTTAAACTATGTATAAAACATTATATTTTTATTGCAGGGATATAAAAATATTTTAAATGCCTGAAGGTACTCTTTAGGCACCCAAGAGCATATGAATTAGAATTCAAACTTCTCTAAACATCTTTATTTTTTTTTTGTACAAATCCTGCCATCATTCTTTAAGTACTTGGATAATTGTGTTCCAACGACTTAAAAGATAACAAGGACATTGACAGAGTACGTAGCTGATCCTATCTAGTAATATAATTTGATTTTAAAGTATTTTTTTATTACATGATTCCTCAGTAGTATTAAATAAAGTGTTTTTGATTATAATTTTTTTAAGGTATTTTTGCATGCTGAAACAAGTTAGCAAAATATGTGGAACTATTTATATTTAAGACCTTTAGTGTACCATTTTTTATTCAAAATAAATATACTTACTCTTCTCTGTTCTAACCTATACTATTGGAAATGAATGTCAAAATAAGAAGTCAAAGTTATTTTAATCCTTATAAATAAGTAATCCTTATTTTCATTCTTATAAGGTTGCTGTTGAGTTGCTGCTACTGACAAGTCTGTCAAAATCATTGTGATCTTCAATCTCGTTGCAATAAGGTTGCTGTGGGGCGATTCTACTAATTTGCAACGTTACACGTTCAATTGTGTTTTAATAACAGTTCGATTTCGATCGCCGTTCGATAGTTACTTATTAAGTCATTCTACTATTTCCTATGCAAACTGGAAACTAAATATAAGCTGAATCGCAACTGAATAGTAGCGGGAACGTGACAGCGATTAAACTGTGTTACCAACATGCCAAATAGTATGTTTAATAATAGAAAGTTACACCTAAAAATGTTACATACATGTCACCGAAAGTATTTTCAAATATAAAATTATATTTAGACCATTCGATTCTAACAAGTGTCAAAATAACAGTAGAATGTGACTAAACGTCACGCTCATGTTTGATTTTGTTAGCAGAATATATTTTGAATTATTTTGATCGATCGTTGGCTTAAACTAAAACGTAACCGCAGTCGAATCGTTGTTCATTAGTATAATATGAAAACGCTTATCAGCCGTGATTCAGCTGTGGTTCCATTGCGATTTTTGAACAATTTTGTTAGTAGAATCGGCCCCTGTCCTACTATGAGAGGTAAAATAACTGTTCGGACTGTATACTGAGCGAGGTGTCCTGTAGATAATATCAAGTAGACTTTGATGTTGTTCGCTATGTCCCGTCTATCGTAAGTATATTTTTATATACACCCACATGCTATGACTCCTCTATAAAAGGTTCTTATTTACCTATTGCCAACATTAAAACAAGCAGTGTCATAGTAACCATAATAACATCCAAACGAGTGTTATACATTTATAATGTTGTACTAAATTTCATTAAGCAACTCCTTTTGAAAAAAAGGACATTTTCATGCACGCGCGTTTCACTACCACAGCGCCGTAATTTAAAAAAAGAACTTACAGGTTATTCGAATCCACGCCGTATCCCGCCGGCCGTCATTTTTGCTCGATATTAGTAGGTATTGCAAAAAAACTGTTTGAAAACCTTTTATAGAGGATTGATATCATGGGTGTAGATAAAATCTAGTATGTAACTGTACATTATCTACTTAGAACTTTATAAATAATCAAGCAATCAAAACACAGTCAGCATATCAATGAACAAAAACGTTACTGAATGAAAAACTTTACTGTAGAATACATAATTAATTAAGTTGCGGGTACACTTACAAAATTTTAAAAACACTTTTTCACAACACCAATCTATCTCGTCTGCTTGACGTCCACACGTCATCCCAGGGGCCCAATTCTGTAACTTTGATTTAAGCAACACGCCATTGACACTCTATCGACACACTACAGACATTATTTTGCCACTGTTGCAAATTTGGCATTCTGTAAAAACTTCAATGGCGTTTCAGTGGTGTCTCAGTAGTGTGTCGATAGTATGTCGATAGTGTGGCAGTACAATGGTTTTCAGTGTTGCTAACAAAAATCTACCATGCGACCGTAGAGTTACACCAAACCTACCACTTTTTGAAATCCTATTTTTATCAATTAAATATTTATATTATGGGTTTTTTAATAATACAAAAACGTTTTATTATCGAAAACATCAAATTTTACTAAATTTTAAATTTTATTTTCCAAAATATTATCATAGAGAGTATAAGTTCCTTGATCATCATCTAAAACGACGACGATATGGTAAGTGAAAAAGTCCCAATTGTTTTTGGGAGAGTAAATTCAAAAAACCGGTCAAGAGCGAGTCGGATTCGTGCACCAAGGGTTTTGTACCATCATAAATACATATTTTGGATGTGTTACTTTACGTACAGTCCTTCAAAATGTAGGATAGACGGACAGGTGGATTTCAACACTGGTCAGCGCCATCTTTTGACCGATAGTGGAACTAATGTATATACAATTTCTGTGTGCTATTTAGAGACATCGTTTTACTTTTCCTGTAATCTTTATATAAACTTCTATCACATAGATTCAGATTTTCGGAACGGTATATTTTTTTAAGTTTTCATCAAAAGTCGAATACTATGCGACCTAAAAAAAAATTTTCACACAAAACAGCGCTCTTTAATATGATACCTCACATGCCTTAGTAGCCCCACTTCAAATTGTTAAGGTACTTTCAGTCCATGTGGCAAAAAAATCTTTCTTAATTGCAAAATAGTTGGGGAAACGTCATCTAAAACTATTCCAGATTTCAAGTTGATAGCATTAGTAGTTCTTGAGATATCCACTGTGATAGACGGACAGACAGACTGAGTCGCACTATGAGGGTCCCTTTTTACCATTTTTGTACGGAACCCTAAAAACGTGATGAATTTATAGTGATACTAGCTGACCACGCAAACGTCGTTATGGAAAAAAAATAGGGGTATGAAAAATAGATGTTGGCCGATTCTCAGACCTACCCCGTATGCACACAAAATTTCATACAAATCGGTCCAGCCGTTTCGGAGGAGTATGGTAACTAACACTGTGACACGAGAATTTTATATATTAAGAATAAGTTTTTTCACAGCTCTCAGCGCAAACGTCGGCACGCCAATGTCAAAATAAGCCACTGCAAAGTAGGTACAGAAGGCCTCATTGTGGCAAAAACTACGTCCACTTTATTTATTTCTCTACGTAAGACGCACATACACACGGACACTTTATTTTAAATTGAAAAAATTAACAAATTTAACTGAATCAATAGAGAAAAGAGGTGTCGTTGTTCGATGGCTTCACAATGGCGGTTCGATGGCCAAAACACTATTCAAAACACGATAGACACAACTGTCAAATACACTTAAAATATTTACAGAATACCGTAACTTTGGCCATCACGATGCCACTGACACATTATAGTGAACCAGACTACCAATTATTACAATAGTCTTACTATGGCGTTTCAATGGCACTACAGTGGCAAGTCAATGACCATAAATAAATTTGTAGAATACCAAATGTCAATGACTATTCTATTGAGACACTACTGACACACTACCGACACACTACTGACAAGTTGGTTATTTTACAGAATTGGGCCCCAGCAGGTATCCAGCAAAATATCAGCGTCAGGTAAATTTGTCTGACACACGCTGAGCTGGACTTCTATATGGTGCAACCTTGAGACGCACACTGCACTTTGAATATTCTATTCGTTATTCTGATTCAAAGTGTCATATGTCTTCATTGTGTTTTGTTTACTTTTTTTTTTGTATTTCGGCACCTTTTTTATATATTCTTGCAATTTGTTAGCTTTTAAATTGTTCTTTTGTATTGTGCTATGTCTTTTCTGTATGGTAAATAAATGGTTATCTACCCATCTTTGATTTGCACATACTTGGGTTTGACTCTTAGAACAACAACGATACAAACATAACAATGGGATTGCATAAATTCATTTGCTCGTTAATTAAGCTACCTCTATTTCTAATAACTTTAGAAATCTGGACTATTGCCAATCTTATGAACACAATTCAATCCAGTTCAATTAAATTGATTAATTTAACTGTAACGGTTCTCCGGAGATTTGGTGATCTGTTTGGTTGGCTCGGCCAATGGAAGGCAAGCCAATGCTATTATAACTAAATGAATTAAGAATTACACCACTTCTAGATATTAGGTGTAGCTGTATCTTTAATGCCTCGTTTACATTCAGCCCCTGCTACTGCTCCTCGCGCTGCCGGCCACAGAACAGTATATCTGTTCTGTGCTGCCGGCGATACTTCCCTAAATACTGCCGCAGCAGGATCGAGAGAAGTGTGTGTTTACATACTGCCCTACCACTCACATCGCTTTCGACTTTCGGCAATGGCGGACGTCGAAATAATTACAGCGTCCGCTCTGTGTCTTCTTACAATACATAATTATGTTCATTGTTTAAAAAGATATAAAATTCGAAAACAGAAAATTCGTCGTCGTAGAAGATGGTGGATGATATCTATCCATCGTAACAGAACTCTGTAAGTACCTAACCACCTACATAACTGATTTTTGTGTGCATATACCCTATACTTGGGTGGGTAAACTAAATTCTAATTACCTATACCCATATACATATACAGGATGAAATATATCGTCTGCTCCTGCTCCAGATCGAATGGAATTATTTTTTTTTTCAAAAGAGGCCTGAACGTGGCCATCAGAGACTTCTTCTTTAATTTTAACTCCTCAATAGGAACATCTTCAAAAGCTACACTTATTCTTTTCCAGGCATCGTGAACTTTGTGTTTTAGCCTGTGGTTTTTATCATTGATATCCCATATTACTTTTTCACACTATAGTAGTTCTAAAAATTTGATAGTATTTTGATTACTCCACGCGAACGTCATATTTTGACAGTAAGAAAATAAAGCGGCACGCACGTCCGATTCGTTCAGGCGCTCGGCGAGAAGTAAGCGACGGAGCTGAATGTAAACACACACTGCAGCTCGCGCTGCCCGTCCTTTGACTTCCGCACAAAAAACCGCTAATTTGGGGAGCGCCGGGCAGCGCGAGTAGCAGGGGCAGCAGCAGGAGAAGTATCGTGTTTACTTAATCGTCCTGCCTACTTCCCTGCCCCCTTCCCTGCTCACTTCGGCTGAATGTAAACGGGGTATAAGCGTCACATGCGAACTACGCGTAATACTGACGTCACATAAAATCCTGCATCTCGCAAGCAGAGTTTACCGCGCAACTAGCATAAAAAAAAAAATACAATGGCCCGACATGAATCATTGGGCAGTTGCCCGCCAAACACAACACCCGTCTGGTCGGAGGATCCTCCCTTTTCTATGGAGGTTAAGTGAACTTTACATCTTGTTCCTCATACCTCTGAACTAGGTACTATTATGGGTGCACCTCTGCCTAACTCTTCGGGTAATATAGGCGGGATGTTACGTGTATTTTTTGTTTTTTATTTAAGAATTAATTATTTTTTCAGGACAAGGAATCTATGTAAAGTATAACAATAATATTAAAAAAGTATTTTTTTCAATATTTACCATCATCATCTGCCTAGCCTGTTCCCAACTATTTTTGGGTTAGACTTCCGGTATTACCGGATGCAGCTTAGTATTTTACGTGGAGCGACTGCCTATCTGACGTCCACAGCCCAGTTACTGGGTAACACTATACCCCTTGGTAAGACTGTCAGACTTTCGGGCTTCTGACGTCCAAAATGACAGCCGGAACCAACAGCATAATGTGCTTTCCGAGGCACGGCGAGTGTATTACGTGAGCACGACAAATGGATGTGCGATTAACGCTTATGCGACAAAACTGTACTGCGACTCACCATAGTTCGAATGCACGCTTGTGCGACACACTGAAGATCGACATCACGCTGGTGTGACAAACGATTGCGCGACAGTAGTTCGACACCACGGTAGTGCGACACTACGGTAGTGCGACACTGCTGTAATTCGACGGTACGTTGGTGCAGTATTACAGCAGTAGAATACGGAATTTCGATGCACAAAATATCGATAAATGCTAATACGATGCTACAAAAATGCGATGCATGTTACTGCGAAAGATTGTATCTGCGAAGCCACTACACTTCGATGCACGTTACCGCGATAGATCTTCACTGCAATACTACTTGACTTCGATGCACGTTACCGCGAAAGATATTCATTGCGATACTAGTTGGCTTCGATGCACGAACGCAATAGGTGACGTAGGATGCAAGAGCGAACGAAGGGCACCCCGAGTTTAGGTTTGGTTAGGTTACTTTAAACCCTTTATACAGAAACAGGAGCCCCGCGAAGCGGGGCTCCGTCGACATGGCAAGCAAAAACGAGCGAATGAGAATACAAATACCTTTACCATGCATCGAAGTCAAGTAGTATCGCAGTGAAAATCTTTCGCGGTAACGTGCATCGAAGTGAAGTAGTATCGCAGTGAAGATCTATCGCGGTAATGTGCATTGAAGTGTAGTGGCTTCGCAGAGATGGTCTTTCGCAGTAACGTGCATCGCAATTTTGTAGCTTCGTATTAGCATTTATCGATATTTTGTGCGTCGAAATTCCGTAATCTACTCGTATTACAGTAGTTTGACACTACCCAAGTGCGACACACGATTATGCGATCACGTTACCAATAAACGAAGTATACATAATTATAGTAGCATCAACAAATGTATTGTTTGGCAATATTATGGTTTATTGCTTTCGATGTAAGGCATATTGCCAAATAATCATTTAAGTTAAGTACTTAAATAAAAAAATATTAAAAAATGTTTTGTTTATTTGCAAACAGGGTTGATACATTTGTAATGTTTCCGTAATGAGAGGAAAATCATGAAATATTCACAAGGAAGTTTAAGAATTATATCGTTAAAAGTGCCAGCAAGTCTTATAACCCGTAATCGAATCCGGGAACATTACCAAGAGTTTGTAACTAACTGAGCCATCAAGGTCATCATATATACTCGTACATAATATAATTATGAATACAAATGTGTCTTCATGTCGTACTAGCAAGATGTTGATCTTCAGTGTGTCGCACAAGCGTGCATTCGAACTATGGTGAGTCGCAGTACAGTTTTGTCGCATAAGCGTTAATCGCACATCCGTTTGTCGAGCTCACGTAGTACACTCAGGCACGGCGGGGTCTCGGTATGTAACGAAGTTCACGGAACAACCGCGGCAAGCGTAGGCGATTAACCTGATCGATGAACCCGTGCGACTGTTATTACTTAGCCACGAGCCCCTCTTTACTATTTTACATTTTATTTTTTAATCCAGAATTTATTATGGATGCTACCAAGCGTGGCATCCTAAACCGGTTTAAGCTATGAATATTTTTAGCTTCGAAGCAATAGACTTTGCTGGATAATACGGTCGACTTCTAACCATCACCTATTGTTATCTACTTCTAAAACCTATTTTCATCCATGTTTTTCATTACTTAAAAAAAATAAGCCACATTTTTTTTTATCAGCCGACTGCTGCTGTTTTCTTTCTTTCTTTTAATAGTCCAGAGGTTAGACTTTTTAAAAAATTAATTACGTACCTAATGCTTTTTCTCTGAATAAGTTCTTTAGGCACCATAAAAAATATTATGTAAAGCGAAAAGGTAAAATTCTACAGCAATAAATTATAAATTATCATTTGTAAAATACCTACTTTTCTCGGGTCACGTGGTCGATTATACCTAAGTATTTTAGATTTATTCCGGTCTGATACCCTGAACCCTCCCCTGGATCCCTTGCTAGTGAAAGGCACCTATCCCACCACCTATGAGAAAGCGGCTAACCATTAACGATTTTCTCGCTCGGGAAACGTAGGTAGGTACTAAAGACCCCCATCTACCAAAAGTAAACGAAATACATATAATTACTAGCTGACCCCGCAAACGTCGTTTTGCAAAAAAAAAAAAAATAGATAGTAGCCGATTCTTAGACCTACTGAATATGCATATAAAATTTCATAAAAATCGGTCAAGCCGTTTCGGAGGAGTATGGTAACTAACACTGTGACACGAGAATTTTATATATTAGAAGATTAATACTTGATCGAAGTCTGTTCACACTGCCGGCGAGGACTCTCTATTCTCTAGTTTGTCGCAGCGACAAGAGCTATCAAAGAGAGTACTCGCTCAGCGATGCTCGCATGGCGAGCAGACCTCTCGCTGAGAGACTCACGCCTAGTACACACCAGCGAGTTATCGCTCGTTTCCACTCGCCATGTCGTTTCTAGTTACCAGCTCTATTCGCTTCTCGTTAATCGCCGCCGGGTGGGCCGAGTGCCTTATTCGCATGTAGCAAAAGGCTATAGAAAGGAAATTGGCTGTCGTAGAGTAAAACGTTGACGGCTGCTTGCAACACAACCTATTATCATGTTACCTGCATAATAATAGCAACAGAAATATAATGGACTTGATATGGGTTTGGCATGTATTGATCAGCATACAAGAGATTTACATAAAAAGAAAGTTGTTGGGATGAGTACGATTATAAATACAGCAAATAGATATTAAACCATTTATTCAGCGCACACAAAAGGCATTATTGGGAAGGGCTTCAGAGCTAAAATACAGGAAAGAATGTTATGTATTTATTTGGAAGGTATCTAAGAACTCAAGTGGAAAAACTGGTGCCAGTTCAGTGACTGTTCTTGGAGGTTATAAGTCTTCAATATATAGTACAACACACACAAGCACAATCAAATGATAACAAATTACACGAATATACAGGGTGATTGAAAGATGGACGAAAAGCTTTAAGGCAAAGATATTACAGACAACTTAAAACCATTTAAGCCATGGTTGTCTTAGACGAAGTCTTACCAATTTTTTTTTTACCTAATTTTAATATTTTTTTATATCTAATGACACAGAGCTGACGCCTAAATGAATTCATTTATCATTCAATTTGGCTATTTAATAAGCAGTTTACTTAAATTTTTGGTAATTTAAAAAAAAAAATAAAAAAAAAAGGTTAAAATAAATTGACACTATGACATACTTAAAATCAAAATAATGAATAGGCCTAAAACGTGGCGTGTGCGTCTCAAGATTGCACCAAATATGAATCCAAATCAGGCAAAAAAAAGTGAATGTAAGTAATGTAATTTCTGCCCCATTAATTTGTGTCCTAAAAGATTAACTTAAAGAATCGCGCGATCTAGCAAAATGTGTTTCAACATTTTCATCCCAGTAGAAAAGAGAGATGTTCACTTCTTACAACTTCGAACCTTTTTCAAGTTAAATTACGTCCCAGCCCGGTTTTAGTAGATTGATCTCATGCTGAATGGAAAAAAGGGAAAATAATTTGAATTTTAAAGAGCTCTTTAAGAATCAAATGGATGCAGCTATTTGATTCTCAAAGAGTTTCTCTTGAAAATTGAGATTATTTGCTTTGACATTTCCTGGTCGTAGTTTTCATACAAAAGGATTGAAAATTACTGAAATAAATTTTGTCAAAGGCATGAATGATCAACGTTACGGCCTCAGGCTGGGTGGAAAAATAATCTGTGCCGGATATCTGCGGGGTAATTTCATGACACAAATAAAATGTCAATCGATCGCAATGCCTTTAATTTTGACAGTTCAGTCACGTTCATTGCGTTATTTAGGGTTTTGAGCGGACGAATTTTCCAAGCCTATGAATTAATGGATTACAATTTATCCTTCAAAAGTGGGTTGCTGGCTGGCATGGCTTGACATTGGAGAGCCCTGTGTCCGTTAGGTAAACAAGTACCGAGTGTCTCGTAACCGATAACAAACGTGGGTTTCATCACAGAATTTGAATATAAGGCGCGATGGGCACTCAACGAAAAGGATTGCGTGTAAAATAAATGCAGGTCGATTTCGTCGCATTTATTCATTTGTTAACGTGAAAAAAGTAGACGAGAACAGCACCCTAATTGCGCAACACACTATCAATCACAATGTGAATGTTTTTGAAGGTTATCGCTAATCCATTGCTTCATATGTCCGAAAAAATTGTCTGCTCAACAACGTAAATAACGCAATGTATGTTGTTGAATGGTCTAAATGAAAGCCAGTGCTAGTTTTAGTGTGTTACGCTATTACCCCGCAGGATAAACGACTATGTTCTTGTCATCTTCTTGTCCCTCTTTTGACCCCACTTCGTCGCCTCTGTGTACATCGTACCTTATATTCAAATTCTGTACCTAATAAAGCCCATGCCTCACTAGACTGCCAATATTAATCTTGCAGGTCACACATACGCATGAAAAAGCTGCACACCCCCAACCGCGGAGAAGTCTACATAATTAAACGAAAACCCTTCCGTTGGTAAGTACGAAATATTGCCCTCAAATTAATTCTGTTACATTTTTTCATGATGAAATTCCAATAACTTTTAATAAAGGTTTGGGATACGAAATTCGAAATAATGAAGGTTAAATACCTATGAAATCACGAAAAATCTGACCATCCAAAATTTCGATTAAGTAATTCGAAAGTTATTTTGAGCTCTCTCTGTAAATTACAATAACATTTTTTTTGTTAATATGTTTTGTTGTATTTTTTATAGGTATCTGAAGGCCAATTCTCGTAATTGAAAACGTTCAAAATATAGTCGCAGTCTCATCTCAATAACAAACAAGTGTCAAAAACTGGTTAAAATGTTAGAAAATTAGAGGTATTTTTGACAGATTGAGACAGAGATCAGACTGTGAACATTCTTAAAATTACGAGAATTGCCACTTTTTTCTATTTCTATAGATTTCGAGTATTTCCTGTTTTGTGACAGAACTAAATAAATAAATAACTTTAATCCTAATTCAACAAAAACATACATGTAGGCACTACGTACCTAGTCAAGAAATTAATTTAAAACAATATTTATGGCTACTTGTGTACAGTCCCAAGACATAATTCCAACCAATGTTTACTTACTATAGTAAATTGAAATTCAATTACCGTAACCCGCAAAGGGCTAAAACCAGTTTAGAAAGATCTCCTCCACCCCCTTTTGTACTAACGTCAGAGGGTAATGCAGAGATGCATGGAGTAAGTTCGGAGGTCCAGCTAAATTGGTCTTTAGGACCGCGGCTTCAGTTTAGCGTTCGGCGTGGCTTGGTTCGCACGTTCCGCGGACTGTATGTTAAAAATATACTTATAAATAAATACTTCGATTAAAGTCAAATACTTTGTATGTTGTTCGTGGTTTAACATTACAAGTGGTTTGTATTTTCGTGTTTGGTGTTGGAAAAAAGTTTTGAAAGTTTAAGGTAAGTTTTGAAGTTACGTAAACTTTTTTGTGCTTGATTTTTACGCTGAAAAATATATTTGTAATGGTCCAGGGGATTGCATGTAAATTAATAATGACAACCATATGCAATAATTAGTTATATACCTACTGTTAGGACAAAGATAACCAGATAACCTTGAATAAAAATATTGATTGTGCTCTACAATTATCTAATTACTAGGTCGTAAATAATCACATTAAAATTAATTTTAAGACAAAAAAATAACTTTTATTTCAACATATTTGCACAATTTTCGAAATTAAGTAAACATTGTGTTTTTTTTTATTAATTCCAACTTCAAAACATACTGAATATGAAACAATTTACATTTATTCAAACTCATTTAGATTTTAGTTTTACCACAGAATAACTAATGTTTTACCCAAAAAAAAACGAATGTATGCTATAAAAAAAATAAGTATCACTGAATACCAATTTTCATCAAGAAATATTCCGTAATTTACATAATCGAGGTCATGAAAGGCGAACACGATAATCTGAGATCAAAGTACCTATTAAGTGCCAATAATATCGACTAATTCAAGTAAGTCAAGGCTTATGAATAAAAATGAAAATAATGCTGTTCCCTGGTAAACGCATCACTTGAGAACGGCTGGATAGATTTGTTTTTTTTTTTTTTAATATTCCTCATTATAGTCTGAATGAGGTTTTTAGGGAACGAAAATTTTTAAAAATTGCCTGGAAAATTTTTAGGATTCGGGAAAAACTGAAAACTCTTTTTTCTATTGGATTGTTGTATCAATTATTTAAATATGCATAGGACGTATGTCGGGTCAGATAATGTAATGTAATAAATGCTTTATAATAAATAATTATCTGCGACATTAAAAGAAAATTTAGTTCCACGACTTCAAAAAAAAAAAAAGCTCGTTAATACATTATGCGATTTGACGAATGAATTATTTTTATAGAAAAACAACACAGGAAGACAACGTACAATAATTTGTGGTTTGCGTTATTATAATATTCGTTGTTTCTTACAATTATATATTATGCCATTTTCAACAAAAGCTCAGTAAAATATCGCGACAATGATGGCTCGAATAATAATTAGATGATAATATAACTATGACATCGGCTTATTAGTCGATTCACACGAATGTACTCGCCCGAAACGGGCGAACTGTCACTTTGAAATTTTATTATTTTGCTATAGGCGACTCGTACGAATTGGCACATTTTGGATTTTATGGAATAAAGTATAAAAAAAGGAATAGAAGTGATAAGAGTTAAATATTATAAAATGTGTACTTTTTTCTTAACTTCATTGTATATTTCACACAACAGCGCTGATTTTCAGTGGTTACCCGAAAAGGACGTACCTACAGAAACCAAGTCAGATCAAATGATTCGTACTATAAGGTAACAAAAACTACTTTTAATATAAATCAACTACCTACATAAACAACCAATAATATGAATAAATATTATTGAATAAGATAAAATTTTATTTTTCCGCAGGCATAACCATGCGTTTATAAATACTCGTAGACAGGTACCCACCCAAAGCATTTATTACATAAGAATATTCAGCGTTTTGTGTTTTGTCTCGCTCCCACCCTTACCTAAGCGAGGCCTGCGCGCGCGCTCTCAAAAAATTGTATGGTTGCATTTTTCAGTTCATTGCTAAAAACTTTAAAATTCCTTTTAAAATACTGCCCCGAAAACTCCTCTAGATTCTCCATATCGTTAACCAAAATAACCGTAGAATTTCAAATTTCGAATAACAAACATAACTTCCAAAGTTTTTTTTCTTTCCAGAGTAGAAACTGCCTAGAAATGTATGGGGCCCTAAAAGCGCGTAGGCTTCTTTTCAGCTCTTACTGAAATATTCAGGTCGAGTTTATATAGCCCCTTGATGTAGTGTGCCTGTTTTTAATCGGGGCTAGTTGTAAGAAATTGCTTTAGTATTCATTACTCGTATGGGCAAGTAACTTGAAAGTTCAAAAAGAAAGATTTTTTTTTTATTTGGGACAAGCTCAGGAAATACAAACATTAAAAAAAAACTTTTTTTACAAAAAATACAACCGACTTCCAAAAAACACTACAAAGTGAAAAATCACTTAAATTTCGGAAGTCGGTGTCGTTGGTTCCGCATTTTTTTTATTGACACCCTCTTCCGAAATTTAAGTTATTTTTCACTTTGTAGTGTTTTTTTGGTATTCGGTTGTATTTTTTGTAAAAAAAGTTTTTTATTTTTCACTTTTTAGTGGGCCAGTTTGTAACTTATCTAATTGTAAGTTACAATAGCCTAATGTCAACGGCTCATAATTTTTTACAAAATATTGCTTTTCCCGATGCAGGGACGTTAATTGTTGAGGAGTTCTCCTTGTAAAAACCAGGAGAACTGGAGCTGATTGAGAAGTTACCATCAGTTGCACTTCACGATACGCATTGTGCTTAGCAACCACATTAAAGTACCTAATCGAATCGCAAACCGAGAAATATTTATTATTGAGTAGTTCCGATGGCCATCTGTGGTCTTCATCATCAGTTCCACTTCACCGAATGGTGCTTTCTGAGAGCAAATGCACGAGTTACTGTAAAAAATACCCAAATCGCTATAGGTGTGCCTACAAAATTTGAGGGTTGCCCTCAATTTCTCCAGGATCCAATCATCAGATCCTGACTTGGTGACTATGGGACCACTTCAGAAGTATCTCCTTTCGAAAAAAAAAAGAATTTTGAAAATCGGTCCACAATTGGCGGAGTAATGGCGTAACAAACACAAAAAAAAAAACGACACACACACACTATATGCAAGTAACTTGCTACTAAGTATGCAATTAGCTTTCCTATTGTGACATACTCATGTTATCAGCAATCAGAGGGGCAATTCCCGTATTTTTATGAACTTTTGCATTCTGATCTCAGTACCAATCTGTCAAAAAACCTTTAAATTATCTACATTTTTGACAAGTATTGACATTGACTGTCGCTATTTTTTTTTTTTTTTGTGGATGGGAAATCATCAAATGACCCCTCCCGCTCAGGGTGGAGCAGAAAGGAGTGTCAAACTCTTACTGACTAAAACCCACCCGTGTTCCTTCCTTAGCCGTTTATGTTCCGGGGATTGATTGTCGCTGGGGTGAGATTTATTTATTTATATATACTTTATTGTACACCAGAAACTACATAACAAAAAAAAAACAATTATTACTACAAAACATACAATGGGCGGCCTTATCGCTTGACTTGAAAGTTTTTTCTGAAGTTGTTATGGCATAATGGCAAGTAGCTTGCATACCGAGTAACTGGCATGTAGTCAGCAGTATAGTTTAGGTAATAAAATGGCTTGGACCTCGTTATTATCGCTTGTATAACCTTTTCTAACTATTAAAGGGTCAGCTCTCCTTTAAGACCGCAGACATCAGCCACTTATATCTGATTCTAAATCCAAACAATGGACCAATCTAATATATAAAATCTAATATATAAAATTCTCTTGTCACTATGTTAGTTACCATACTCCTCCAAAACGGCTTGACCGATTTTTATGAAATTTTATATGCATATTCAGTAGGTCTGAGAATCGGCCAACATCTATTTTGTTTTTTTTTTGCAAAACGACGTTTGCGGCGTCGGCTAGTCTAATATATAAAATTCTCGTGTCGCGGTGTTTGTGGTTAAACTCCTCCGAAACGGCTGGACCGATTTGTGTGCATATCGGGTAGGTCTGAGAATCGGCCAACATCTATTTTTCATACCCAATTTTTTTTTTGCAGAACGACGTTTATTATTTATTTATTTTACAATTTATGTACACACTTACGACGTTACGGACGTTTTCGGGGTCAGCTAGGTTTCTTATAAAAAGTGAACTTTATGAAATGTCTGACTAGTTTTTCAAAACAGCTTTTAGGAAAATATTTGCCTATAGCAGTCCACTGCTGGACATAGGCCCCAATTGCACGCCATTCAACTCGGTTCTCAGCAACTCTCATTCAGCTGCTACCAGCCAGCCTGAGATTATCGTCGCTCCACCTAGTCTGAGGGTGTCCCACCTTACGTTAGCCAATTAGATAGATAAACCATTTATTCCGATTCGCGGTCTCCACTTAAAAGTACGTCTACCCCAATGGTCATCGCTTCTATGGTTCATATGGCTGGCCCATTGTCACTTCAGCTTACTTATTCAATGTCGTCTATCTTTGGTTGTCTGCCGCATCACCTCGTTCCGGATTCGACCCCTAAGAGAGACTCCAAGCATAGACTAATACATCAATATAAAATGTATGTAAAAGGGCTCATTTTAACGATCACGTTCAAAGAAATAGGTTCTACAGAATAGCACTACGGACCGTAGAATGACCCAACTTACGGGCCCAATTAAGGAATTACCTCACGTACGTCGAAATAAGTATAGGTTTTTGGTTAAGGGGTCATTTCATGGCGGGTTCACATTAATTAGGGATGGATTGTACGCTGTAAGACAACGCTCGGCAACTCGGCATCTTCTATTCTTACATACTTAGGTACCTATATAATGTAATGATGTGACCTTTCCCGAAATTAGCTATTTAATTGGAATATACGTTGAGAGCACAGTTTTTTAAGCCAATATTTGACAAAAAACATACCTATGTAAGAAATCGTTTAGGTAGGTAGGTTCGACACACTATAGAATAGAATATAATAGAATACTCTTTCTCTTTTTCTCCTCTTCCTTTCTTTTCCTCTTTCTCTTTTCCTCATTCTTTCTCTTTTCTTCTTTTTAATTTTTTCTTTCTCTTTTTTCGTTTTTCTCTTTTCCTTTTTCTTTTATCTTTTTCTCTTTCATTTTTCTCTTTCTTTTCTTTCTCTCTTTATTTTCTTTATTTTTTTTTTCTTTCACTATTTGCTGTATTAAAGTACTTATATAAATAAAATTCAAAGTCCTGACTGACTAATATATCAACGCACAGCCTAAACCGCTGGTTCTGGAGACATGAAATTTGGAGGGTGTGTTCTTTGTGAAAATTAGGTACCTATCCATTAAGTAAGGGTTTTTCGAAATTCGACCCCTAAGAGTGTGAATGGGGGAAGGGTGAGATTTCACGCGGATGAAGTCGCGGACAGAAGCTTCTTTCGTATAAAATACAACTGTGAAAAAATTATTAGTTGTGGCTTGAATATACGGAGAATTTTAAGTTGGTAGTTATTTTGACAAACAATTAAATATCCTGACTTTACAAGTACCTAATTTTAGGTTGTAGACTGAAACAGTATAATTATATACACACATCAAAAGTGTCTAGGGATCAAGCATTTTTATGCGGATTTCTTGAGATTGAGATGTGGCTTTGTAATAAATTTATGATTTTATAAATTTATATGGATCCTTTTTGGTGCATTTCATAATTTGAATCAGGAACTGTGAATCAAATTCGAGTAAAAGATGAAAATCAGCTGTCAATATTTTCCCTATAAAAACATACAACGCATTGAAGACATTATTAGTGCTACTGTTTCCCTACTACTGATTAAAACCAACGTTATTATGGAGCGGCGACGTCATTTAAGCAGGGAAGACATGCTCAGAGCCGTGGGAATGATAGAAGCTGGTTCCCGGCAACGTACTGTGGCTTTAGCTCTGAATACAAGTCAGAGTGTTATCAGTCGACTTTGGACACGTTACCGAAGCACTGGTACCGTGGCTGAGCGCCATGGAGGACGGTATCGCTGCACCACACGGAGACAAGACCGATACATTCAAATCTTAACTCGAAGAGCTCCAACAATAACCGCCATGATGTTAGCCGTGAGGCTTCATCACTCTTCAGGGAACTTAATTAGCGACCAAACAGTCAGAAACCGCTTGCATGAAGTGAACCTTCATTCCCGAAGACCGCTACGGGTACCACCTATAGCAATGCACAATCGTAGGATTCGATATCAATGGGCTCTTGAACACAGAAATTGGGCAGAAGAACAATGGCGTTTCGTGTGCTTTTCTGATGAGTCTCGTTTTGGTATGAGACCGGATACAAGACGTATACGACACTGGAGAACCCCTGGACGCCAACAGCGATTAAAATCCTGCCAGGAAGTCCATCCTTATAGTGGTGGAACCATCATGGTATGGGCGGGTATTTGGATCGGCGGAAGAACTGAGTTGATTTGGATCAGAGGCAACCTCAACGCTCAAATTTATGCTGAGACGATTGTATCAGACGTCATCGTTCCTCTACAAGTGCAAATCGGTCCCTTATTTCAGTTAATGCATGATAATGCACGACCGCACACCGCAAGAGTTGTAAGACAGACTCTCGCCGCAGCTAACATCAATGTCCTGCCCTGGCCTGCTCAGTCGCCAGACTTGAACCCGATTGAGCATGCATGGGATATGCTACAGAGAAGAGCTCTGCCGAATATGGAGGGTATCCAGTCGCAAGAAGACCTTTTTTTGTTGTTGCAACGAACATGGGCGGCCATTCCACAGCGTGATTTGGATGAACTCATTTTGAGTATGCCAAACCGATGTTCTTGTGTTGTTAGTGTTCGCGGTAGAAACACGGATTATTAATTGTTTAAGTTACCCAATAAAATTTTAGAGAAAACTGTTATTTCAGTCTTTTTTTCGAACTTTTGTGTTAGTGGTTCAAATGTCAAAAATCCCTTTATTAGGAAAATGGCAAATTTCTTTATTAATGCAAAGGTGACTTGGTTTATCGTTACTGTGACAAACGAAAACACTTTATTTGATGAATCCTTAAAGAAAATTTTAATTAATATCAATCAGGAGAAAAGTTATTGCAAAAATATATGTTGATCCCTAGACACTTTTGATGTGTTTAGATACAAAAAAAGTATTTGTATGTATGATTAGTAAAGTCGCATAGTGCAACTGGTTATGTCTTCTGGAACCTTTGTGGGCCTAAACTGTCCATTTGTGTCACAGAGCAAGGCCTGTTCTCGTTCAGAGGAGGCACGATATTGATCACCACCCTTGCTTAAGATGGTTTGCCGATTTCAGACTTCTATTAGCTGTAAGTCCAGGTTTATCCTCAAGGTGTTTTCGTTCACCGATGTCAGTAATATTCAAGATAAACTCTGAAAGTACCTATGAATTGAAAAATTCACATTTGTTTTTTCCTCTATTTAAACCCACAATCTCATGTTCAGAAGAGGAGAAATATAACATAATAAAAACATTTTTACAAAAAAAAACCGACTTAAAAAAAACCACTACAAAGTGTAAAATAACTTTAATTTCGGAAGTCAGTGTCGTTGATTCCGCATTTTCGTTTTTGACGCCGAATTCCGAAATTAAAGTTATTTTTTACTTTGTAGTATTTTCTCTTGGAAGTCTTTTGGAAATCTTTTTTTTTTGTGAAAAAGTTTTTATTTTTCTCTTTTAAGTTGTACTTACCCCACATAAATTCGTATAACACTTCTTGCTATGTAAATATCAGTGACAGGAAGTCATTATAACATCATAAGTATAGACTAAGTGGCAAAAATACGTATTATTGAAGCTAGCTCAAAAACTACTTAAGCAAAGTTAGTGAAATTTATAAGAGACCACCCCTGAGGCATACGCATACCATATCCATAAAAAAAAAGAATTTTTGTAATTGATTTACAATTTCCGGAGATATCGGGTAACAAACATACAAAAAAAAAACATCATAGAGTCGAATTGAATCCTCCTTTTTAAAGTCGGTTAAAAAACAGTTTCATTTTTACAAAACAGACTGTATCTACCTTTCGAAGCAGGAGTGAAAAAGGTGAAATATACGTGTTAAATGTAACTGACTGGCTCCATTAATCTTATGGATGGTACTTGTGGCCGGTATTGATGACCTATGTGATTGTGAGATGATACTGCAAAGACGTTTAGAAAGATTTCTTTTAGCTTGTTGCCAAGTGACGCCGTCGTCGCTGTTAGAAAAATTGGAAGGCATTTTACAAGCTTTTTAGTAACTTGCTGCGTTCGTCTGTGTATTTATTTTAGTTATGTCTTTTTGTGACGATTCTTTTGACGGTCTAAACTTACATTTCTATCATAGATTCCGCCAAGGTCGACCACGGCAAAGATGGTGTGACGATCTGACGGAATTACTCATCATGATGATACTTTTTATCAGGTACAGACTTTCAGTTTTAAGCGCTTTCTGATGAACCGTAAGGAAATGCTGCTGAAACTCAGTATTTTAATTTCTTTATAGGTTACAGCATTGCAGTACCTTATTAGTACCCAAAACTTAGTTTTTATGGGTCCTTATGCTTTTAAATTAGTTAACAAGTTTTTACGACCTTCTAATATACAGTTATTATTCTCTGAAGTGTAATAAAACGACTGTAATTAAAATATATTTTACTTCTATAACAAAAGTTAATTTTATTGTAATTTATCAGGAGAAATAGTTAAAGTTGCGGTTGGTTTAAGTAACAGGAGAAGTGCGAAACGAACGCATTAAGAGGAAATGCGGGTGGTCTTTTCTCCATTGAAGTGCTCTCGCCTGTTTTCTTTCTAGTTAATGACCATAAAGCAATGATTTTTATAGAATAATAAATATTAACTACTTGTATGTCCCAATGTTTTCTATTTTGATGATACATTATTTTTATAAGCACTAGAACCCTCATAAAATGACGATTTAATTCGCTGTCAACAGAGGCTTAGTGTACAAATTTGACAACTATAATGAAAAAAAAAGTCACAGCGGCACAGTATATATCCTTATTATTCAGTATATGAAATATCTTACAAATCGGTCCAATATTGGAGAAGGAAATTACCAAACCTCGAATAATGACTTTTTACTTAGACTTTTTCAAAAGTCTCTCCGACCGCATTTCCTCTTAAGCTCCGGTTTCCTATAAGAGCGGTAGCCATCATATTATAACGTTCGTCATTAAAATCTGTCATTTTCGCCAGTATTTGATATGAAGGTGTAAAAAAAAAACGCTCTGTATTTGGACAGCCGTTTTTGTGTGACCGTTCACCGCTTTCGTAAGAAACCAAACTTAATAAACAAAAGGAAAACCAGCTAATACCTTGGTAATGATCAAGCTATCCTTTTGTTTCTTAAGGCTCCTGCAAACAGGCGCGTTACGCGAGTCGAATCGCACGCGACACAAAGGCACCGCTCGCGATTCGCGTCGCATGTCGCGCCTGTTTGAAGGAGCCGTTAGGCCTCGTTTACGGAAACGCGGGGCGTCGCGCGTCGCGTGCAGCCTGACGTCTCGCGGCGTGTCGAATAATCGAATTTAAAGTCTCTTCTCCGTAAACGCTCTCATACAACGCCATACTTATGTTTGAATGCGCCGCACAACGCGACGCGCGACGCCCCGCGTCTCCGTAAATGAGGCCTAAAGCTTGCTTCTACAATGTAAAATTGTACCTATAATATTTACTTATATTAACACTGAACTTAATAGAAAACAGACTACTTAAATTTTAAATATTAAGAATTTATAATCCAACCCACTTGCGCACTGCTCCCGTGATTAGGAAGTACATGTGAGCGAGCGAGTCGCTAACACACACAAAAAACAAATAGACTACTTGCCTAAGCCCTCAATTTTCTACCTTATTTAAACTTTGCACGAAATAGGGCAGTAAATAATTTAAACCCTATTTCGCTTTCTGATTGAGGCCCAACTTTTGTTCCATCCAATTTTGCAGTTGCCCTGCGTTCGAGGGTTACGGCTTTCATGAAATTCCTTTTCCACATTATTCTAACATTTGAAGGGATCCCTTAAAAAAGTTGAAAGATATATCTTCCCACAGTCCTTGCTAAACTGGGATTTTAATAAAAATGCCCCTGAAGCGCGGAGGTTTTTTTTACGCGATTTTTTAAAGGGCAAACTTTTTATATTGATTAGTTTTAGTTGTGACCCAACAGTGAAATGAGTTATATACCATTTTCTTGACAGTTTTAGTAGTCTTGAAAAACAGTGTAAGTAGCTATGATACTTAATATTTTGTGTTTTAATTTAGATTTGATGCTCTTAACGAGGCCTAAAATATGACGGTTGTCAGGTCTTGGTCCAGGAAATTTTAAATACGGTAGGTAAGGTAGGTAGTTCTATACATATAGACGGAATATTTGCAGGAATTTTACAATTGATGCGTACTTAGTTCAGCTCTATACTGAACCTTCAGAGAAAAATTATATAAATTTAAACATGTTGCCTAAAATTATGCATAGACAAGCCATGTGCCCGATAAGATTTTCCATCGGCAAAAAATATGAATTTACAAACAAACTTTTATGGCCAATTGTTTTTTTAATCAGTCCTTAGTGCTCACTTTCGTTGTACATAGGGAACTCTTGAGAAACTAATGCTTCTAGACTACTTCTACAGTGAGTCTAATGCGTTGTGTTTAAGAAGGTAAATAGGTGTCCATATTCGTAAAACTTTCTTTAGTAATTAATAGAAGTAGCCTATCTAAAATGTTACTCTTTTCTGTAAAAAACAGTGTCGAAACAGTTATAAGTGTTGTGACCTATATTTCTCTTGAATTGATTCGAAGTCACACTCTGCTATTTATAAGCTCTATTCAACGATCACACGAATTAGGGCTGCGCAATCAGGTCCGAGGAAGTCGGAGGTCACTTCGTCAATATTTTTCTGTTCGTTGGCGAGAAGTAAGATATCGTCGGAGAAAAAATAAGTGTAGTAAAAAAATAAGTAGGTATTTATTGTATTGGTAGAAAATGAGGTTGATATCATGTGGGTGTGTGTGGCTCAACGAATGATTTTTTCGGATTCTTCTCAGCAGTGTCAGCCGCACCTCGGCAGTTAAAGTACACTGTGTCTTGAGTTGACCTAGTACTTAGAATAAGAGGCCAACTTGACAGATCAGAAGCCATAGACCAGGGAAGCATGGCACAAAAGATAATGATGATGAAGACACCAGTTTATACTGGTGGTGTTACCACTAACGTGCGGTCTACATTATTTGCACCAAAATTGCGATATTAGGCTGTCACTACTTTTTGTAACCTACCACCGACATCCGAAATTAAAATAAGTTTAATTTCGGATGTCGGTGGCAAACAACGAAAATGAACCCAACGACACCGACTTCCGAAATTTAAGTTATTTTTCACTTTTTTGGAAGTCGGTTGTTTTTTTTTTTTTGTAAAAACTTTTTATTTTTCACTTTTAAGTTGTACTTATCCCACAAAAATTCGTATAATACTTCTTGCTATGTAGATATCAGTGACAGGAAGTCATTATAACATTATCAATATAAACTAAGTGGCAAAAATACGTAGTAATGAAGCTAACTCAAAAACTACCTAAGCAAAGTTAATAAAATCTATATGGGACTACCCCTGAGGCATACACTATCCATTACAAAAATAATTTTTCAAATCGGTTAAAAATTGGTGGTAAGCGAGCATTTTGATTGATGTCTAACATCTAGTATAGTTACCACCTCTTATTTTACCGTTGTCTAGTTACGTAACTATGAGTCCTTAACGTTTCATAGTATCTCTTAAGATGTCATCATCATCTGCCTAGCCTTTTCCCAACTAGGTTGGGGTCGGCTTCCAGTCTAACCGGATGCAGCTGAATATCAGTATTTTACATGGAGTGACTGCCTATCTGACCTCCACAACCCAGTTACGTAGGTAATACGATTAAGTTAATACTTAATACTTGGTAAGACTGGTTGTCAGATTTTCGGGCTTCTGACTACCCGTAACGACTGTCAAAGATCCACGAATGGCAGCTGGGACCAACGGCTTAGCGTGCTTTCCGAGGCACGAAGGGGTCTCGGTATGTAAAGATGGTCAGCCATCCACAGGCCAACCGCGGCAAGCGTAGCTTAACCCGATCGATCGACCTGTTATCAATATGTATCACCGTCAAAAACCTATACTACATTAGCGCCTTTGTCTATCCCTAAAAATACCTCGGTACTTATTTGTGACATTAAGTAACAAATTACCAAAAAAAAGTCAAAGGTCACACCGCTTTTTAAATAATTAGAGTCAATATTTTTCACCGTCAACGCTTCCTGTGATTTGGACGCATGTAAAATTGAGCAGAAAATTGCCTTCGACCGCGCCGGAAGCCGGCTGTGACGTGGTAAGTGTTTAGCTCGAGGCGATACTGGGGCAGTGTGATATTGCATTTTTTCGGATAAATATATTTTTGCCGGTATGAACCCGGGTCTTTGATATTGTGCCTGATATATGAGAGTAAGCCCGCCAATTTTGTGTACTGAATAAATATATGTAAAGTTTATTCAAACTTGTTTCAAATTAATATTATTTCATGTTAAACCAATATCAACTTTATTTCAATGATTATTAAATTGATTTCAGAGTGAGTAGCACTATTAAAAAAGTTGTAAAAATGTTTAAAGTTGTAGCGTAAACTGAACTTTATTGTCTAGGGTTTTAGAATAAAGTTATTTTTCCATAAACTCATATTTGTTTACTTTTTTGGCAAATAAATCGCGAATGCAGATTATACAGTGTGGCAATTAGGTTATCACACTTATCACATTAGTTGAAACTAAGTCACAGTAGATAAATATTATTTACTGTGACTAAGTATTCTACATAACGTTTTTTAAACATACACTATTCAAATATTGAATAACAATTAACATTGTAACCGTGGGACGTTTTTTTCGTTTTAGTATTTAGCAACATTTTTAAATTATACCAATATAAATAAAAATTAATAATTATGCAAAATTTTAAGCTAAAAATCAGAGGGGCAATTCTCGTAATTTTAAGAACGTTCACAGTCTGATCTCAGTCTCAATCTGTCAAAAATACCGCTAATTTCCTTAAATTTGGACAAGTTTTTGATACTTGTTTGTCACCGAGATGAGACTGCGACTAGATTTTGAACGTTTTAAATTACGAGAATTGGCCTTCAGATTTTTGACACATAACCGAATGAAAAGCGAATTAATTAAAATCCAATTTGAGCCAATAAAGTTAAACGCGGATGACGCAATCAGTGGCGTAAACCCTGAAATGTTTCACATGTAAAATGGGGACTGAATAGTTGGAAATCGGATTGAAACTGTAACCTACTTTTAACTTTAACTTTTATTTTAAGTATCGGGACGACTACAGCAAGGCATAAAATAGTAGTCCTTTACCAAAAGGACTATAGTCGGACTTTTAAATAGCTGCAGTAAAATGACAGCTTATGTGTTACCACTTTTTAACGAAATTTAAATAGTGATGTGACAAAAAAATCGACTCATTAAAGTAACATTCAGTTCAAAATCGATCCATGTTAAATTGATTTTATAAAAGTGGATAATATTATTAGAGGATGATATTTAGAATGAAATTCAGGATAATACAAGATTACAACAAAAACATATCTTTTAAATATAAATTTTGTTTAGCAGCTTTCACAAATCCTTCACAATTAATTAAAATGCAAATTATAAACACATAGGCAGTATATTCTTGGATACGCGTTATGGCTTTTTCTTCAGTTGTCCAGATTGAGAGATCCAGTTAATGAGTTCTAACTTTCTTTGTTTAGGTTTCACAAATTTTATACCTTACCATGAAGTTTTCACAATTATTTCCTAAATCCTCTTATAATTTGGTTGGGATTGGAAGAGTTTTTCGAAAAGATCTCTCAATCCACACGCACATCCATATAAAATACTGCAAACAATTGACTGCGGTGAGACTATGGACGGTAAATGGACTCTGCTCAGTAATTTATATGGTTACGGTTCAATGTTCTGCCCTCAACTATGGCCTTACAGGCCTTATGGGTCACAAGCGCTACAGCTGAGCATGAAGTCCTGGGTTCGATTCCCGGGTCGGACAAAGTGTTCTTGAGTTTTTGCATCCAGTGGCAGCCAGAAGTCTGGATTTATGCTCAGTCAAAGAAGGCCTTAGGCTCGTCCCCTGGCGAAATGTGGGTGTTACTATAGGTACACCAAATTCCTACATTATAGGCGTGATGTTATGGTCAACAAGAGATATGGTCAACAATGGCTTATGGTCAGATATGGGTCATGGGTCATATGGCTTTGCTCAGCGATGGACGGTAGTCAACAAAGAACTCTGGGCAGCATTGGACTATTTATAGTCTTACCTATTTATAGTCTTACCTGTTGCTGTGCCCATACAGGGTCCATAACTGCATCTTAGCTCTAAGCCTATTGTAACACCTTATTCACATTAGGGTGTGCAAATAAATAAATATGAAATAATATACATGTTATTATT
Organism: Globia sparganii; assembly: GCA_949316385.1. Classification (NCBI taxonomy): domain Eukaryota; kingdom Metazoa; phylum Arthropoda; class Insecta; order Lepidoptera; family Noctuidae; genus Globia; species Globia sparganii. The sequence continues at coordinate 7,501,180 of OX438675.1, read as the reverse complement.
TTTAACCAACTTTAATAAGGAGGAGGATCTCAATTCGACTTATGTTTTTGTATGTTTCTTACACGATATCTCCGGCAATTGTAAATCGATTTCAAAAATCATTTTCGTAATGGATAGAGTATGCCTCAGGGTTGGTCCCATATAAATTTTATTAACTTTGCTTGGGCAGTTTTTGAGTTAGCTTCAATAATACGTATTTTTGCCACAGTTTATATTGATGATGTTATAATGACTTCCTGTCACTGATATTTAAAAATAACTTTAATTTCGGAAGTCGGCGGCAAACAACGAAAATACGAACCCAACGACACCGACTTCCGAAATTAAAGTTATTTTTCACTTTTGTAGTGTCTTTTTCGGAAGTTGGTTGTTTTTTTTTTTTTAAAACGTTTTCATTGATTATCACGTGCAAGTCTGATGACATTTTTAAGAATCTGAATATTGTCCTCTTCCCCTTTCGTCGCTAATGTGTTAATCCAAAAAGTGTCATTAATCATCTTTTGGAAAACAGGAAGGACTTTTCCCGAAAAAGTATCAAACAAAAACTTTTTCCAGATTTTATTCATATTTCATGGAGAAGGATTCTGCTGTGTATAAGTCTTTATTATCGTCGAAGTTTGTTTTTTATTCCCTATCACTGAGATTGGTTTGTCCTTTGCTTAGGGAAGGTTTTTTTGAACAAATTGTCTAGTGTATTTTTTCGTTAGAACACAGAGAAGTAAGACACAATAAATTAAGTGTCATTCTGTATCTGTGTACTTTTTATGTCAAATACATATTATTATTATCGGAAAACAGTAATAGCGGCCCCGACTTACGAGTTGTAGATAGTGGGTTCCAATATTGCTTAATGGGTCCGCTCTTGACCTTGATCATGCTTTACTTTGTGTAATTTATTTCATCACCACTGCTCTTAAAAACGGGAAGGAAAACAGCGTGAGGAAACTGGCGTGACCTAAACCAAAACATTCGAAGACATGTGAGGAGTAACAGATCAAAGTGTTTTAACTCCATCAATGTAACTTTTAAGATACAGGCATAATCCATAATACTTTAAAGAGAGCACACAAACACAACCTGGATTTAATATTGTTTGAAACGATGCTTTTAGTTCTTTTTTGTAATAAAAAGTAATACAGTTTGATGCGTTATATTTTGTCATGAGTAACAAGGTTTGAAATAGATAAAAAATCCGTTTGTACTATTTTTATTATGGTGGGTGGAGTTAATACACTTTTACCTGTTACTCCTCATGTGACATCTACCAACCCGCACTGGGCCCGCGTGGTGGATTACAGACCACTCCCTCTCATAGAGAGGAGGCCTTTAACCCAGCAGTGGGAACGTTATTTTATTTTATTTTTTATTTTATTTTATATTTTTCGGAAAACTTACAGCTAGGCAGACACAATATTCAAAGTTAATAACATGAAGATGGCCAATTACAAGTTTTCACAGATAGCATGTAAACAAATTAGAATTAATTAAATACCAGGTTTAAAACTGTGTTACATTCGCGCATTCCTTATTAATACTCGTATACAGTGCAAGGGCTAAGTAATGCTATCGAAAAAGTGGTTGCAAAGAGTTTTCTTAAATTTAGACACGCTAGTATTAAAAATATCGATATCAACTTCCTGGCAAGTTTCATTGTACATACGGCTCGCCCTTATCATGTAAGAGTTTTGTCTGTAAGTAGTTCGTGTAGATGGTATGTGCAACAAACGAGGTTTACGCAGAAACGAAGAACATACTCGCAGCCCAATTTTGCTCACCAACTCAGGGATGTCGCTGGATCCGTTTGCAATTTTGGATAAAAATGCTAAATCAGCAATTTTTCTTCTTTCACAAAGAGGTAGAATATGGGATTGGGATAGTGACCGCCGAAGGGGACAGACGTGTCGCGTCGTGACCCGCCTTTGTTTATACTTGATGCAATGTGCACAACACGTGGCTGACTCTGAGCTTGAAACTCGAACGGTGTTTCGCTTGCAGTGTTTTTGTGGGTGCAAATTAAAACACCTTAAAACGGTGGTAAAGTGGCATACGTGTGGTCCTGATATACAAGCCTGAGGTCTAGGCCTTCCGGCCGAGAATATCGACGACGTGGATTTGGTGAGGTCTTTCCATTATATATTTCAGGGATCTCCGTTGGAGGCTGTATAAAACTGCGTTTTGCTTTGTTAATTTGGACTTTTGAAGCCACGCGTGAATTTAACATCATTGTAAGTAAATAGGCTTTAAGGAAATGTCTTCATATTATAATTAGGAGCGAAGGATAAAATAATACACTCTATTATTTTAACATGAAATACGGTATCGCTCTAGAATTAGTACTCCACGCTTTTCTTAATTTAAGATTGTACTAAATTACCAAAACTGCCTTGAACAAACTACCTATTTCCTAGATTGTAAGTCAAATTTGTAGACCCAAGCTCGCAAAATTAGACTCAAAGTATAAAAAAAGGTTAAGTAACAAAAAATAGCGAAGCTCATAAATTTCAGGCGTTAAGTTCCCCTGTCAGCTATAGTGGTTCTCAAACCCAAAGCTACACAACACATGTGTGCAGAGCAGGTCTTGTAATACCATAAAAACAAAAGGGTTTTTTTCTTTTAAAATGGACACAATTGTGCGTATGACAAAAGACGGGAACTGCCTATTCAGGGCCATAGCACATCAAATAAATAATGTAATGGGTTTAACTTTCGATCACGTGTCTGTCCGTCGGGATCTTGCTTCATATGTTTTAGAGCATCGAGATGACGAAAGAATCCGCCTAGCACTTCTAAATAATATACGAGAAATTCTTCCTAACAGCATTCTCTCCCAGGAACAAAGGATAACAAAATACATAACCACGCAGTTTAACAAGACGTTCTGGGGAGGAGAGGATATCTTAATCGCCGCAGTCGAGTTCTATCTGGTAAATTTGCACGTGCACCTACCGGCGAACCACAACCAGTACCCGGCAACATACACATCCTCTACAAGGACTAGCACTACGATAGCTGGGTCATGACCGACGACAAACACTACAACAGCAACCCGATAGATCTAATGCAAAAATCGAACAATGTCACAACAACACTACATAATAAGCCTATAATTAACTAGTACAACACAAGTGAAGAGAAAGGTCAACTCACGAAACCCCAGTCTCATACGAACAGCCCTCAATTTATCTAGCTCATTAACACAGTATGAACAACAAGCACCAATGTGTACATCGTTATCAGAAGAAGTCACAGATGTATATACACACTACGAATGGCACCTCTATGGATCCTCAGGTAAAAACATCGGGGACTTGCAATTCTAATCAGAAAAGATGCTCAGATTGAATTAGTTAACAGGATAAAGGTGACAGACGCGATGTCACCTACTATTAAAGTTAACAGGGGAAATGACAAGCCTGCTCATCTGTATGTAATCAATTCTCACATCAACAGTTGTACATCTATAGCAAACAGACCCTTCACAGGCTTATTAAACTTCATCAGACAAAAACCAAGGAAATGTACTTTAATAACTCTTGGCGACTTTAACGCTCATAGTGGTCGACATAATACACAAAGTTTCCAACGCTAAGTTTCTAACGCTAAGTCTGCATACCCACGTGCATTAAATTTGCACCAACAGCTCAAAAAAAAAAATATTACCCGAACTCTCAAGTTTGCATAACAAAAAATTTTTTGGTAAGAAACAAAGACCGAGCCCATAAATTTCCCCTGTCAAGTCTGGTCTATAGTGGTTACCAAACTCAAGTTGCACATGTCGAGAGAGCTCACCACTTGTGACAGCCTACAAACAAAAGAATTCTTAATAATATTCAAGAAATTCTCCCTAACAGTAATCTCTCTCAGGAACACAGGATAACAAAATACATAACCGCGCATTTTAACGAGACGTTCTGGGGAAGAGAGTATATTCTAATCGCAGCGTTAACATACGCATGCTCTACAAGGATGTTACAAAGAGAAGCACTATGATAGCAGTGTCAGGACCGACGACGAACTGTGTACAACAGCAACCCGTTAGATCTAACTCAAGAATTAACCAAACCTCAAAACACAACTGAACTTTCACATAGGGGCATTCATGTGATATGATATGAACTCAGGAGCATACAACTAATACGAGTAATAGCCTCCCCGACCGATTTCGGTCACGGTGGCCAATCTCAACGGAGATTGGCCGGGTACGCGGGAGATATTATGATGCACAAGTGTGCGCGCGGACACAGGTGCACTCTCCGTTCCTGTACTATCATGGTCCGATGGGACGGAGATCCGACACGGCCGGAGAGAGATCAGGCACAGGACCGACGGCTTTACATGCTTTCCGAGACACGGGGGTATTAAACCGCCAACTTCCAAAGTCCGGACTGCTACTAAGAAATTCCCAATAGAAAAACTCAATAACACATTGTCCGATCCTGGAATCGAACCTAGGACCACACGCTCAGCAGTCGCGCTTGCAACCACGAGACCAACGGGGCAGTTAAACTATACACACCACGAATGGCGGCTCTCTGGACCCGCAGGTAAAGCATACCGGGAACTTGCAATTTTAATCAGAAAGGATGTCCAAATGGAATTAGTCAACAGCAATCTTAATGGAATAAGCATACCAACATGTGATGAAATTAAATACCTACGTACAACATACATAGCATCTACATTACGCAGAAAAATCACTATTAAAAATCGTTGCGAACAGGCCATGAGAAACCCCAAATCGTTTACTACCACAAAAAAAAAAAAAACCACTCTTGGAATAAACCAAGATAAAAGAAAATGCATGAAATCTTAGACGGAAAAACAGTAACCAAACGCATCAAGAATGACAGGATGTGTTACATCGCGCATGTTTACAGGCACCGCAAAACAACCCTAGTGCATACAGTAACGCAGTACAAGGCCAAATCCAAGAAGGTCGGCCGACCTATCTACACATGGAACGACAACTTAAAACAGGACATGAAGTACTTTGACAAGAGAATCAATTTTTGAATGAACACGCCGGAAAACAGAAATAAGATCAAGATTGCTGCTTGTGAGATTTACAAAAACCGGAAACGGATAGTAGCGAGACCTCCGACGACCACATTGAAAACAGCAACATCTAACACAACTTATCACAGCAGAGCAATGACATACGAAAGAACCGAGAAAGCAGTAGAACACCGCTAAAAGTCTCACCGATGAAGCTCGACCTGAACCAACCTGGAAGCAAGGTCGTTAAAAGATGCCCATCCATAGATAATAATTACCCATCTCTCCACTAGTCCAATGCTTGCTCTAGGATGCATATCCGGTAGGCTCTTAAATCCTTCCCTATCCTACGGGCACGTCCTCCCTACCAATTACCGCGCCCCCCGGTCTATTCCTTGATATGCAATGGTCGCTGTAGCACCATGAACATGAGGCTACAGGAGCTAGTGCGAATCTTGGGGTTCATTCGATTAATCGAGTCTGGTTTAACCACGCTGGGATCGGTGCAATTCATTCATTCATTCATTCATTTCACAAAGAGGTAGAATATGGAACTTTTTACATCGCTTATGATAATTAGGTAAATATGTTTTCGAACGAAATTGAATGTACCTTAGGAATTTTCTCTGTATGCCCTCCAAACGATCGATATAAATATTGTAATTAAGGTTCCAAACTTGGGAGACAAGGTGACTACGAACGAAGGAGCAATATAGGATTTTGACAGTCTTGATGCTTCTGAACTCCGACGAGACTCTGAAAATGAAACCTAGTGCTTTCGACGCTTTTTTGACAACATTATTAATGTGAATGTCAAAAATAAGTTTAGAATCGAAAGTAACCCCAAGGTCTTTGATGGAATTGACTCTAGTTATTGGGGTATCCATAAGTTTGTATGGGAAGTATAAAGGGTGAGGTTTGCGAGTGAAAGAGCACACATGGCATTTGGAGACGTTTAAATCCAACTTATTTAAATTACAATAAATTTGAAAGGCATCCAGATCCTCCTGCAGTAGTAGAGCGTCTGTATGGGTAGTGACCTGTTTCATAATCTTCATGTCATCCGCGTACAGCAATATTTTAGAGTGTCGAAAGCAGGAAATGACGTCATTAATAAAAATATTAAATAAAAGAGGCCCTAATAGTGACCCCTGCGGAACGCCCGAGGGAATATGCATAGCTCTGGATGAGTAACCGTTCAGCACCACAGTCTGACACCTGTTCTCAACATACGACTCGAACCACCTGAATAGGTTACCCCTGATACCCATCGATAAAAGTTTACGCATTAGAATAACATGATCAATTCGATCGAAACATTTATTGTAATCAGTATATATAACGTCGACCTGGGACTGGTGTGACATGGATTCTGATAGGTAATCGCTACAAAGAACTAGGTTGGACGTGGTAGACCGACCTCTTAAGAAACCGTGCTGATTTTCACTGAAGCTTTGCTTGATAGCCGAATAAACTTGTTTATAAACTATTTTCTCCAAGATTTTTGAAAACACGCACAACTTAGAGATCGGTCTGTAATTCTCAATAGAAGTTCTTGGCCCCTTTTTGTGGATCGGCGTTATATATGCCGATTTCCAGATCGTAGGTACCACACCCATATCAAGTGATCTTTTGAACAAGATTGAGAGCGGGACAGAGAGACTTTTGGTGCAATTAACGATAAAAACCGGTGGAATGTTGTCTGGTCCTGCTGATTTATTTAAGTCAACTTGTTTAAGCAGCCTATAGACCTCCTCCTCACATATTTCTGCAGTACTGATATCCGATGTGCTCTGTGCCGCACTGCTATGAGTCACATCACCTGACAGAGAACTGTTGCCTTGCTGACTGGTGACAGCACCAGTACCCGGAAGAAAGTTGGAATGAAAATAGTCACCAAACATATTGCAGATTACGTCACCGTCACTAGAAGATAACTGCCCAAGGTGCAGAACTGAGGGATAGGAGTTTGAATGTTTTCTTGCTTTAACATAACTCCAAAAAGCTCGAGGGTTATTACTTATGTCTGATTCTATTTTTGTAATGTAGTCCTCAAACATAGTCTTTTCCAGGTCATTAACCCGTTGCCTTAATAAAACAAAACATTGGTAGTCTGACAAGTTTCCATATTTTTTAAATTTGTTATGATATTTTGCTTTTTCTCTAATAGCTTTGATCAATGGGCTTTTGTACCAGGGTGGATACTTTGTCAGGGAAACTACTGTTTTTGTTGGTATAAATATATTACGTAACCTATCGATTATAGAATAAAAGTATGTAACAGCATCTTCCAATGGCCGACAGCTTAGGTCACTCTGCCAATCCACAAGGTTAAGTTCGTCATTTATTGCATTATAGTCCGCCAAATGATATAAGAATTTAACATAGGGACGAACAGGAAGACTATGCAATTGAACGAAGTCCGCAGTGATACATAATGCATTGTGATGCGAGTCCTCAGGTACAAGAGGATTACCACAACGGGTGACAACAACTTGGTCATTAGATAGTACTAGATCCAGAATCCTATGGTTGTTGTTCGAATGACTGTTATACTGTAAAAGGTTACAGATATTGAGATTATCAATCAAGTTTGTTTGGGCAACGCCCTGCAGGTTAGTAGGGCATAATGTATAACCGTCGGCAGTCAGCTGCCACTTTATGTTGGGTTGATTAAAATCGCCCAGGATAACAAACTTATCAGCAGGATTTTGAAGGACGATATTCGATAGGTTGTCTGAAAAATTGCCTAGTTGGATTGATAAAGAGTTGCCCAGGTTCTGATAGCAAATATAAGCTACGCATATATGCATTTTATACGATATTCTTGGTTTTTTTCGCAGTAGTGTCAATGTAACCCATAGGTCCTCAGCAGTCGAGCACCATTCATTACGAGTATCCGCCACAAGTTCACGTCTGACCGCGATTAGGACACCACCTCCCATAACTTGATTAGTGTTAACATAATCACGATCCCGCCTCCATACGAGATATCTGTCGTCAAAAACCTCGGAATCAGATATCCCATCAATTAACCATGTCTCGGTCAAGAAAATAACATCAAAGCTATTGATACATACATTTCTATAAAAGACTCCGGTTTTCGTTCGTAGCCGCCGCACATTTTGATAGAAAATGCTAAGGGACGCCACCCAAAATAAGCAAAAACGTATGCATAGCATGAATATTAGAAATGTAAGGTACATTCAATTCGTGGAACAAAATAATATTATTTCTATGAGTTTGGTTAGTTAATATGAATAAGGAAATTAGGACTTTAGCGACATATACATTGAGCATGATTATCATTGTAAACAGTAAAGTGCCATAATAAAAAATATGGTCATAACAAGCTCGGTAATTATGCATCAGCAAGCTAAATGAATCTTTAAGTATAAGGTTATAGTAATTAAAATCATAATGTGAAAACAATGCGCAACGGTCAACACCAAGCGATAAGCGAACAAAAGGCCGGTGAGAATGGAATGCGTAGAAAAAACGAGCGCAAGTGTTTCTCAAACCTAATGAACCGAAGTAATAAACAAACAACTTGCCAGAATGATGAATAGATACCACTAAAATAAAAACTTCTTTAAATCCTGCTCTGACTTGATGTGATGTTTAGGGGACGTGGTATTTTTCCGAAGCATTACTTTGCATCCCCTGACCCAAACATGCTCAAAACCACGTTCTTTGGCTCTGGCTTTGGTCTTATTTAGAAGGATTTTATTTTCAAAAGTCAAATGGTCGTTAACATAGATTCTGTTCACGCCGCGCAGTCCCAGGTCACCAGCATTCAGGGTCTTGTGCTTTTTCGCAGCAGCTACAAAATCATTTTTCAAGTAGCTGTTGTGCACCGAACAAATTATGTTTTTAGTTTCCTTGTCATTGCGCATCGGCACCCTAGCTATATAATTAATCTGTTCTTTTGGGATATGACAGTTAATGACATCCCCGATCTTAGCTATTAGCGAGAATAGGTTTTCGTCGCTGGATATCGGTACTCCCTTGATCTCAATGTTATTTATCCGGGACCTCTGCTCACTCTCAGTCTGCTGATTCTCCAGCTTCTCCACACGGCCATGCAGAACAAGAATCTCTTCCTTCATCTTCTTCAAGGCCTCAGTTTCTTTCTCAAGTGTCGATACCTTGCCTGTTAAGATCCTCATATCATCGTTGATAGTGTCCATAGATGACTTCATTTCAGAGAATTCAGAGCTGATGGCTTTTAACTCCATGAGCTCAGTTTGGATAGCTTTTACGCTTTCAACCAGCGCTGGCAATGCCTCCATTTGGGCTGAGAGCCGTCTGAGCTCGGCCAAGATGGTCTCCGAGTCAGCGGTGGAAGCCTTGAGAGAAGCGATACGGGGACTGGCTGCCGCTGTTGATTTGCAGCTAGCACATTTCCACGTTGCTTTTCGATCCCCGAGCTTTCTCCATCCAATCTCCGTTATACCTGCGCAGGGGAAGTCAAACTGCCCATCGCATAGTGTGCATATTACGCCATCTCTAGCTTCAACTTTACAAGCCTTGCACGTGAACATTCTGAGTAACTTCGGTACAAGTTTGAGAACCTTTGTCAAGTGATCGTTCACGGAGTAATAGAAATAATATGTACGCGCGCGTTCGGCTAGCTGTTTACCGTCGTACTGGAAATGACTATGACGCTGATTATGCTCATGATATTATTATTTTTGGGCTTATCAAATTCTATATTTCAGACATGAGTCCAGAGTGTTAGTAACAACAAAATAATTTAATAACTAGTGTTATTAGTAATAAGGATAAAATAAGTACTTAAAATATCAACTGATATGGATTCTTATCCAGTGCCGCAGCAGAGGGGAGTCCCACAGATCTGAGGACACGCTCAGGAGACCTTTGGTGGTGTTGGTGTTATCATGATGCACACTTAAAAAAAAAAGAGTTAAATACTCGTACCATGAGATGTAGCCCAACGGTTGGTACTTGCGAGTGGTTGAAAGCTGCAACATTGTTGGACTTTGAATTTAGCTTAGTTGGGAGGGAGATCACAAGGGCAATTCTCGTAATTCTTAAGAACGTTCACAGTCTAATCTCAGTCTCGATCTGTCAAAAATATATCAAATTTCCCTACATTTTGGTAAGTTTTTGACATACACACATCAAAAGTGTCTAGGGATCAAGCATTTTTATGCGGATTTCTTGAGATTGAGATGTGGCTTTGTAATAAATTTATGATTTTATAAATTTATATGGATCCTTTTTGGTGCATTTCATAATTTGAATCAGGAACTGTGAATCAAATTCGAGTAAAAGATGAAAATCAGCTGTCAATATTTTCCCTATAAAAACATACAACGCATTGAAGACATTATTAGTGCTACTGTTTCCCTACTACTGATTAAAACCAACGTTATTATGGAGCGGCGACGTCATTTAAGCAGGGAAGACATGCTCAGAGCCGTGGGAATGATAGAAGCTGGTTCCCGGCAACGTACTGTGGCTTTAGCTCTGAATACAAGTCAGAGTGTTATCAGTCGACTTTGGACACGTTACCGAAGCACTGGTACCGTGGCTGAGCGCCATGGAGGACGGTATCGCTGCACCACACGGAGACAAGACCGATACATTAAAATCTTAATTCGAAGAGCTCCAACAATAACCGCCATGATGTTAGCCGTGAGGCTTCATCACTCTTCAGGGAACTTAATTAGCGACCAAACAGTCAGAAACCGCTTGCATGAAGTGAACCTTCATTCCCGAAGACCGCTACGGGTACCACCTATAGCAATGCACAATCGTAGGATTCGATATCAATGGGCTCTTGAACACAGAAATTGGGCAGAAGAACAATGGCGTTTCGTGTGCTTTTCTGATGAGTCTCGTTTTGGTATGAGACCGGATACAAGACGTATACGACACTGGAGAACCCCTGGACGCCAACAGCGATTAAAATCCTGCCAGGAAGTCCATCCTTATAGTGGTGGAACCATCATGGTATGGGCGGGTATTTGGATCGGCGGAAGAACTGAGTTGATTTGGATCAGAGGCAACCTCAACGCTCAAATTTATGCTGAGACGATTGTATCAGACGTCATCGTTCCTCTACAAGTGCAAATCGGTCCCTTATTTCAGTTAATGCATGATAATGCACGACCGCACACCGCAAGAGTTGTAAGACAGACTCTCGCCGCAGCTAACATCAATGTCCTGCCCTGGCCTGCTCAGTCGCCAGACTTGAACCCGATTGAGCATGCATGGGATATGCTACAGAGAAGAGCTCTGCCGAATATGGAGGGTATCCAGTCGCAAGAAGACCTTTTTTTGTTGTTGCAACGAACATGGGCGGCCATTCCACAGCGTGATTTGGATGAACTCATTTTGAGTATGCCAAACCGATGTTCTTGTGTTGTTAGTGTTCGCGGTAGAAACACGGATTATTAATTGTTTAAGTTACCCAATAAAATTTTAGAGAAAACTGTTATTTCAGTCTTTTTTTCGAACTTTTGTGTTAGTGGTTCAAATGTCAAAAATCCCTTTATTAGGAAAATGGCAAATTTCTTTATTAATGCAAAGGTGACTTGGTTTATCGTTACTGTGACAAACGAAAACACTTTATTTGATGAATCCTTAAAGAAAATTTTAATTAATATCAATCAGGAGAAAAGTTATTGCAAAAATATATGTTGATCCCTAGACACTTTTGATGTGTGTATGTTTGTCGCTGAGATGAGACTACGACTGGATTTTGAACGTTTTAAATTACGAGAATTGGCGTACAGGAATACAAGTAATGTGCAGCTCATGCTACTAGGAAGTAGTTAGGTATAAACAATTAAGAAAAAGGATAGTAATTTTTCTGTACCGAAGAAACCTATATAAAGATAAAGTAATAATAATGAAAATAACGGCGACCGGCGCGCATTGCTTGTTGACATAACGGCTCCGGATGATGGGAATCTCGTGATAGCCGAGAAAGGTACATAAATTCAGTATCTTGACTTGGCTTGCGAAGTTGTTGACATGTGGGATGTGGACTCAGCGATCATTGTGCCAATAGTTGTGACAACCAATGCCTTAATTTAATAATAGCCAAGTGGCTCGACCAGCACCTGAGGAGGCTCTCGTTGGGCAGCTGGATCAAGGGCTGTATTCAGAAAGCGGTACATCTATCGCCCGCATTGTTAGGAGGTTCCTCTCTCTGGAACCTCGACCGCCGGGTAATTTATAAGTATTTAAATAATATAAAGGAGATAAAATTAATTATTTACCTTCTCAAAATAATAACCAAAACTTCCCCTGGTTCACACCCGTGAGATTCTGAAAATACAGGAAAAAATTTAATTTAAAAACCATAATATTATTAAAGGTAAAGGTTAAGTCAGATCATTTTCACTTTTACTCTTAATATAAGTACTTAACTGAAGCTTCGTCTCTCTTCGTCGTTTTCTTGTAGTTTATCCCTAGTCAAAACCTCTTTATATGTCTGTGTCAAAACCGCAAACCACCCCTAATAAATTCATTTCAATGGTAACCACAATCGCTATGAAAGACCAGTCTAACCTCAACTTCCGTCATGACATTCGAAAACGGAACTCCGAAAACGATCTCTTCGATAAATTCCAATTTTGAATTCCAGACAGCGCCCCTCGCAGGAAATTAACGCACTACGATCGAGAACAATCTTTCAGGAAAAAAGTTAAATAGTTATAACTTCGGTTAACAAGTTCCGTATCACGTTTTCATTGGGATACATTATTTTTGTTGTTTCTGTGAAGTTTATGTGGTTACCTATTTGAGGTTTTTTTATTGGTATTGTTTACTTATAGGTACAGCCACGAGCAAAAGTATGTATTCATTTGGTTTTATTCAAAGGCGATTTTCTCCTTTAATTTTTTAATTAAATTTTATGTTATTACGAACATAGTATTTTCGAACCCATAGGTTTATGTAAAGTGTCATATCACAACGTTGCATTTGTTATTTCACGAAAGAATCGCAATTGAAAGTTGCCAAGTGTTGACATATTAGTGCTCGTGACTGTACCCTATGTTTGATATTAACTGAAAATGCATTAGCAAAGGCAGTAGGAAATTGTTCTACAGGGTCAAATTGAAAACATGCGGGAAATTGAAATGGATGAATGAAACCTGTAATCGCGAAAAAAAATTCAGATGTTCCCTACATTTATGTTCGCATAACTCGTCAAAATGTAGGGAACGTCTGATTTTTTTTTGCGATTGCAGCTTTTGTCTCTTAATAAAAGTTGTTCATAATGATTAGTACAATCTCCCATTTCGGTTTGTCGTATGTTTTCAATTTCAACCTGTATATCGTGTCCTGTCCTGTATATTGTACCCAGTAACTGGGTTGTGGGGGTCAGATAAGCAGTCGCTCCATGTAAAACACTGGTATTCAGCTGCATCCGGTTACACTGGAAGCCGACCCCAACATAGTTGGGAAAAGGCTAGGCAGATGATGATATCATGTCCTGTGTGTGTTTACGGACATAACCATTCTCATTTGTACCAGAGTTTAGACAATAGGAACAACTAAGCTGTAAAAATATTTCTTAACTAGCTTCTGCCCGCGACTTTGTCTCAACCAACCTTCGGGTCCCGACCCACAGCGTCGCATCGCATCGCTCTCCCGCGCTGTAATTCGTATTTGCTTAGCGTTTTTTCTGACTTTTTGCTTGACTCCGAAGGGATGTAGCGTGATGTTAAATAACGTATTATAACCTTCCTCTAGAATTGGACTATCAAAATAATCCATACTATTATTATAAATGCGAAAGAGTGTCTGTCTGTCTCTTGCCGTTTCACGCTTAAATCACCGAACCAATTTAGTTGAAATTTAGAATAGAGATAGTTTGAGTCCCGGGAAAGGACATAGGATAGTTTTTATCCCGATATTCCCACAGGATCGACACTTTTGCGTGTGAAACCGCGGGGCGCAGCTTGTAAATAATAATAGTAACAACAATGCGGACGAGTAGGTACTTCGACGCCTAGGTGTCCTTCGTTTTTGTATGGTAACTTAGTAATTTAATTTAATATGCAGTGTAAACAGTTATCCTTATCAAAATAAATTTTAATCCACTTAAATAATAATAAGATTGGTTTTTGGCAGCTCTGACAGAGAGAGGTGGAGAGAGCGTGGGGTGCCTTTGCCCAGCAGCGGGAAATTAAAGGCTATTAAAATTAAAAAAAAATAATATTAGCAAAATGGTTTTTCAAATCCGACTGTTGTTAGTTCGTGATATTAGCGCGTTCAAACAGTGTAGATAGATAGAACTAGCAGCGCAAATGGCACTTGAAACATTATTACTGTCGCTCAGGTTATTTAAATATATTATTAATTAATATATTATTTATTTATTTGCCCTACTACAATTAGCTTACTTTACAATGCAGACAATAGGGACCATTTCTCTTTAACAAGTCTTAACTTGAGATTAAAAAATCCTGTAGCAAGATTTTTTCCCAAATAACATCACACCGTAATACTTTAGATAATTATGTAACATGAAAGAGTAAATTTCTCGTCATAACGTATCGAACTACGCGTAAAATGTTCCCGCACTGAAAATACGTGGTATTTTTGCAAAGCCTCTCAACGCTTTTGACCTATTTTTAAACCGCAACTAAAATATCATGTACGTTTGTGATGACGACGTAATAATTTTGAATAGAGGACGTTGATTTTGTGGGCAAATGACTATTATAGAATTCATGGTAACATTGCAATAATGGATTGAAATGATGATATGATTGCAATAGATTCGATCGGTTACATATCGGAAAGTAAGTAATAAAAATAAATATATTGAATCAATTTATTACCTTATATTATGCTGGTCTGTATCTGTTAGCGATCTTCATTTGGATCTTTACAATCGACCCCAAACTAGGCGGCACCTGTATCTTAGGGACCTGAAAAGAAGTAGAAGTAAAAAAAAATAAAATAAATAAGAAGTGTCTCCGTATCTCGAAAAGCACGTTAAGCTGTTGTTCACGACTGTCATTCGTAGATTTTTGACAGTTTTAGGGGTAGTTCGAAGGCCCAAAAGTCTGACAACCAGTCTTACCAAGAGGACTTACCAAATAACGAAAGAATGTTAAAAGTGTTTGGTGGAGGTCTTATAGGCCGTCATTCCATGTAAAATACTGGTTTTCAGCTGTATCCCATTAGACTAGAAGCTGACACAACATAATTAGGAACAGGCAGATTGTTTTTTAGATATGATTGCAACAAATTACCCATAATTTGACAGGTGAGTAGCGGTATCGACCAATGCAAACTGAAGAAGGAAGAAAGTTGCTAACTTAAATTAATTTGCCAATGGATTGGTGCATTTCAGTTCTTTTTAATAGTGTACAAGATACAGACAGAAAACAAAAAATTATAAGTGACCTACTACGATTCAATGAGCATAATGCAGGGACTTGAAAATGAAATGAATTTCGTTCCGTTACCACTAATGTTATCGTATAACGTTCCAAAATTTCTAACGATACTAAAACCTAAAAATATCAATAACGTTACAAAACATAGCGTTATAGAATATAATTTTCGTAGAACGATATTATAAGCAACGTTATAAGTGTCAGTAACATTAAGCTTATCGGCTTGTAATAACGTTACAGATTCATTTATAACGTTATTCTTCAAACTTTTTCGTCATCTTTTATGGCAAAAGTAGCAACGCTGAGTATCGGAATGAATAACGTTATTATACCGTAATACTAATAACTATATATTCATAATATTGTTACTGAACAGTTTAGGATTACGTTCCGTTTGTCAATATAGTTAGTTATAGTCAAGGAATTAATTTTGTTACGTTCCTGGTGGAACGGTACAAATGGTCGGTATCGGAACTACGCGTAACGTTATTTTGAGTAACGTTGCAAGTCCTATAATTATTAAGTTTCTGAAATTGAGAAAACAATCTTCACAACTCGATGGTATGACACAACATCCGAAAAAGAATCAATCAACAAACAAACATCACAATATCATTACCAAGTCGCAACTTTTGGCATTGTCCTAACCCAATAAATCTGTTAGATTCCGCTATTATTCAAACGGAGACTAATCACGACAATCCCTTTGATGTATTGCCCGGAAAGCGTTTTAATTCCGCTTCACAAATGCTTCACGGAATTTGAAACACGGATTTTGTACAAAACTTCGTCTGAGGATTTCGACAGGAGTCCGTATTCGTTTTCGCCCGCATCGGAACGTTTGAGAAGCGAACGGTTTTAGATTTAAAAAGACGATGTTTGACAACGTAGGTGTGGAAAGTGGATCGTAGCATTGTCCTATGTTTTTTTTTTCTTTTATGTTGATCTTCTTCTTCGTTTCGCCTGTATTTTATTTAAACCTTGTTTTCCCAAAGCTTTGCCACTTCCACGGCGTTGTCGGTTAAACTTTTATAGCATGGAGGTGCCTTTACTTACAGTCCGGGCGTTGAGAGAATGCGTTCCTAACACCTGTCAGGTTCAAACGAATACGTAGCTTGCGAATTTTTTCTTTATAAGCTATTATAATTATCGCACCGATAGGTTTCAGGAACGCATTCTCGTGACTATAACATCATAATGATCTTAACTGACACCTGTCAAATTGTATGTCAAGTGATGTTATTAGCTCATCTTATTTAAAGACAAGTGATGTGATTGGCTCTTCTTATTTAAAGAGATGTGACAGCTTGTTAGTAAATTGTGTTGACTTCATCACCTTCCAGAAACTGTGTAGGAACAAATAAGGTCAAATAAGGAATTGAGATTGTTTAGTATTAAAACACCTCAATTATATATAATTTATATATATAATTTATACCTAGGTACGTATCAAAAAGTACGAATGAATAAATCACTCTTGCTTCAGAACTCCCCTTTGGAGTTTGGTTCAATACCTTTTGAGATGCTGATTTTAAAATGAAAAAAAAAAAATGTTGGCAGCATTATGTAACAAAATTGGATTCTTGAATTTTCGTTTTGGTGTTCTGTCCACCATCCCCATAATGATAGTTCATGAATACCGGATATAGTATAATTTCTCTTTCATCTACGAACACCAAATTAGGTTTAAAGATATTTAGTCTCGAAAAAAACACTAAGTCACTTACATGAGAACATCACGGTAGCAATTATGTTACACCCATCCAATGCATTCAGTTTCCACGAAGGGTGTCATTTGTGATTATATATGCAACGAATTGAGTTCTTATCGCATAGAATGAGTGTAATTTTTATGTAGAGACGCCAGCACATCAAGCTACCCGAAACTGTCAAATTTTCCCAATCAACATTGAACGAATAAGTAATAATTTTTTAATAATTTTTTTGGCTTTAGCGACAAAGTTGAAAATCTATTAAATAAATTTGACAGATTGTAGTAGCTATGGTGTGCTGGCGTCTGTACAAGAGGGTATTTTGTTATATTATAATTGAGCTCTTTCAATTTTTTTTTTTTCCAAATTTAGGTCTCATTTTCGATAAAATCAGAAAACTAGCTCGGCGACTGCTATGTGGTAAATTGTGTCATTTTATCCATGTGCATACCAGCAGTACCCTAGAATTTCAAGCAAACGTCTTTTGTTTTTCAAGATATTAGCAGCAATCACCAACATTAGCCAAAAAATGGCTAATTTATATTGGTTCACAGCTCATTGTATTGGTCTATCAGTAGACCCAATTTGCAATACAGGATGTTTGTGGGCTGATTGGATGATGATGACGTCCAGTTCGGCTGAAATTGGGAGATTATTGGAATGTAATTCAGAGTCCAGCATTACCGACTTTATTTAACACAATTTTAGTTCCCTTCTGCAGAAAGCCTGTCCTTTAAAAGTTTAATTGAAAATACCACTTTAAATTATCGATCTTTAAGAGCAAAGATTAAAAATAAAAAACTTTCAGCTGGGAGCTGCTAAAACCAGCGCCTTGCTCATAACTGCGTTGTTTTCCAACAAAATTGTTAGCAAACTTGGTTAGTTCATAGGATCGTCGATCGGGTAAAATTCCTTGCTTAAATTAATGATACTGGGTCCGCAATTGCCATTTGGCCCATCTGATGGTAAGTGATCACCGCAGCCTATGTCAGCTCGTATACTTAAGTAATAGAGGCATAGCATGTTACCATCTCAGAGAAAATGATAAACCGACTCTTATGGCATTAAAGGTAAAGTTTAAAGCAATGAGGGGAACCTAGTTGAAATTAATTGTGAATTATTAAATTATTGCTGGCCACTTTGTTTGTCTGTTGTCTAAACTAGTTTCAATTTTCCTAAATGAATTATTACATTGTGCTCCAGTTATAACTAAACAAATTAGTTATTTTAAGGTTTTTCAACAGCTCTTCTATTTCCAAAATGCTGTTTGTATAATTAAACTAACCATGCCTCGCGGTTTCATCCACACAAGTCTCGATCCCGTGGGAATATCGGGAAAGTATCTTATGTCCTAATCCAGGTCACGGTCTACCCATGTGTCAAATTTCATCTAAATTCGTTTAGTTGTTTTAGCGTGAAAGCGTAACAAACAACCATACAAAAAGTCTTTTCTCTTTATAATATTTGTTTAAATTAAACCTTAGACCCAGCAGATGCGCCAGTGGCCTTAGCGACAAAATAAATCCATAAGATAATATCTGGAGTAAAAATGTTGCAATATGATATTTTTGGTACACCATACAATATTTCTGTGGACATGATATTTGGCGATTTGTACGGAATTCGCGATGAAGTTTGTCTGAAGGAGCTGTTAGATGAAACAAATAGCAAATGATTAAAGCTACGGTTACCTAGAAGAGAGGTTATAAAAATCTGTCATTTTTAACCAATCTCAAAAAGGAGGAGGTTCTCAATTCGGCTGTTTTTTTTTTGTATGTTTGTTACGCGATATCTCCGGGAATACCTAATTGTGAATTGATTTCAAAAAGTCTTTTTTTAATGGATAGGGTATGCCTCAGGAGTGGTCCCATATAAATTTTATTAACTTTGCTTGGGTAGTTTTTGAGTTAACTTCAATAATACGTATTTTTGCCACAGTTTATATTGATGATGATGTTATAATGACTTGCCGTCACTGATATTTACATAGAAAGTAGTGTTATACGAATTTGTGTGGGTAAGTACAACATATAAGTGAAAAATAAAAACTTTTTACAAAAAAAAAAAAAAACACCGACTTCCAAAAACACTACAAAGTGAAAATTAACTTTAATTTTGGAAGTCGGTGTCGTTTGGTTTGCATTTTCGTTGTTTGCCACCAACTTCCGAAATCAAAGTTATTACTAGGGGGTGTCATAAAGCGCTCTATATTTGGATAGCCTTTATTGTGTGACCGTTCACCGTTTTCTAAGGAAACCAAAGCTTTAGTGAAAATCTTTATAGCTAAAAAGACATAGCTTTATATTACCTGGGTAAATATTTTTTTTTTTAATTTTCATGATGAATGATACCCCTTGTCCTTTTCAAAAAGGTACGAGGTAGATCCCAGACGAATTTCATTATCATTTTTGGGGCAGTTTAGGCGTGAAAAAGTTTTATAAGGTCAGATAAATTACCTTTGCTTTTATAGCTATAGTCTGATGTACTTTGGTTCATACCAGTGGCGAAGGTACAACTCGTTTCCCGCCGGCTTCCCTTCGAAAATTCAGAACACAACCAATCTATAGTCAATTCATCATTGAAATATAATGAAACGTTTTATTGACTTTTTTTTTGCTCCGGCTTACCTCTGTCATAAATTCACCCTTCGCTACTGGTACATACATATCTGCTGCTATCAAGAGAATATGCGTCTATATACATATTTATTATTCATTGCTATGCGTTGAAGGCATCAACGAAAGAACATTCGAATATTTCCTTTAATTTATATTTGTATAAAACTCACAAAAAAAAAAACAGTCAATAAAACGTAAACGAAGCAAAAGGAATAATATAAGGAAAGTGCCTTCTTTCCATTCCGTTTGCTTCGTTCATAAATATGATCATACATACAAGCCGGTTGTAAGTAGGTACTAGGTACGCACCTGACCTTTCCTGATTGCTATTTGTGTAGTCATTTTGCTGTACTTTTGGAATCGTTACACAGTCACGGTTAATTTTCCTTTAATTTTGCATTACTGTCCAAATCACAGTGATCTTTATTCTCATTCCAATAAGGTTGCAGTTGGGTTGCTGCCTGATAAGTCTGTTAAAATCATTGTGATATTTTATTCTAAATAAATAAAAAGAGCTTAATATGTCGAAAAACAGCATTAAAATTACTACCCAATATGTATTTAGTTAACATACTTGAAAAATCTACTCTCTGTAACTAGCTATGAACTCCAAATATTTTTACTCGTCGTGGCTCAGCAGTACTCATAACTACAGAACACTCGCGAGTATTCCTCAACCAGCCGGATAACTGCGTAGCACACTGTATTTAGAAATGTGTTTCATTTTGTACACATTTAACATTTATAGCGTTATTTACCTACAGTACAAAAAACATTTATCGCGTTATTTATGTTGTTCACCAGACATATTATACGAACATAATTATAAAGCAATGGATTAGCAATATCCTTAAATATGATTCAGATTATTATTGAAAGTGTCTTACGCAACTAGGGTACAGTGTTCTTCTGTTTCTCATAAACACTTTAGAAAGAAAGAAATTGCTACAAGGATCTTTTGGTGCTTGAATGACGTTGACAGAGCGCTAAGGGCGCTGTTTTTAAATATTTGTGCAATAATTGTTTTGTGAAATGTATTACAAAAGAAGATGGTGACGTTAGTTCCGATTTTGGTCATGCGTCAAAACAGCACAGCTACTTGAAACATAGTACCTGAAATAAAGAAAAACGCCCCCAAAAAGCCTGTAGGTATCCAAACAGAATCTATTTGGGAAAATGTCCACATCGTGAATGAAGCGGGAACAGCCGCAGGGCTTCGTTGACGCAATCACACTGAACTAAATCACTGTGACTAGAGCGCTTTAGGGCTGCGGACATATTTTAAGCATTTGTAGAAGGCTCACTCCTATCAATGCACGGAAATTGTGGCTACTTCTTCGCTCTCTGCAGGATGGCTAGTAAAAGCTGGTTGAGAGTAGCCGTCGATTAAATTAAATATCCAGCAGTGAAGAACTCCTTTCGCTCTAAATATAGCTATATTTTTTACAGACTAATGAGCAAAATAGTTTCGCCTTTCTCGCACTTTGCCTATTATAGCTCCTAAATATAATGATAACTCTCTCCGTTGATATTGGCCACCGTAACGGAAATCGGTCGGGGAGGCTATTATAATAATAACTGGCGAAATGTAGCTGTGTGTACCTATAGGTATACCTCTGTCTAACTCTTCAACGAAAACATTCTGTTTTGTGATGTATAGTTAGTTATTCTCATATCGTCTTCCCGAATATACAAGGTGTAACAGAATAAACGCAAGTCCTCAAAGCAGTATGTGCATAATTGACTACTGAATCGATTTCAGTAACTTTTAATATGGGTATTTTTTTTTTTCAAAAATATGTAGTTTTTCATATTAACCGCCGATTGAGCCAAATAAAATTAAATCTTATTTCAAGGCAATAAGACTCAATTTTAAATGCATAAAGTAATGCTAGTGTCAACACGACTTTCACAATAAAAATAGCAAGCTTAAAAACATAGTTTTGGTCATTGTATGCTTTTAACTCAATACTCTAATTGGGGTGTATGAGGTCTTGCGTTAATTTAACCGCCTAGCCTTTTAACTAAACGGCGCGGCGGCCGTACAACTAACGGCCTGAATTATATACAATTATAGTTTAGGTTGCAACTGTAACCAATCACGCGCGAGCAAAATTAGTCACAGTAACTAAGCCAGGGCACCCCGACCAAATGGGTTAGGTTAGAACTGGGATCAACCGCGTGCGAGCCGAGAGAGCGAAGCGAGGTGAGCACTACTTCTAAAAGTCAGACGGTTAACTAAACGGCTAATTTAACCAGTTTAACCAGTTGGCTACGACATACATACAAGGGATAAGAGTGTGGCTGAGACGCCGACTGGCTGAGAGAAACTTGACCGCATATTTTAAAACTTTAAAAAAAATACAAATAATCATCTAAATTGTTCAAATAGTAGTGTGACAAAGTGCAGTAATCATCATTTACCCGTGAAACTATTTTTGACACTTAATAAATAGTGCGAAAATTTTGAGACATTGTTCAGTGAAAAGTTCTATTTTTCAATATAAAACGATATCCCAAACAATTAATCTTTGGTCGTGACAGAACAATAACATTAATTTACAAACAGTGATGAAATAAATAAGTTTTAGTGAATATTAAACCACTATTTTGAAAAAATAAAAAACAGTTAAGAAAAAACTTTTTAAAACTTGGACTTTGATCTCTAAATTCAAACAACTAGCGCCATAACTGCCCCAAGTAGTGAGTAGACAAACTAATTTTAATACCACTAGCGCCATTTCAACCACAGGTGGCGAATAGAGGAATTATAGTGCTGCCATTTTATAAAAAAAAAGTGTTACCATTATTCATAAAAAAAAATACAACTAGCGCCATTATAGCGTGCAGTGGCAAGTAGCAGAACTAAAAGGGATACCACAAACAAAAAATATATTTGGTTTGGTAGAAATAGTAAAATAACTGGGGTAAACAAAAAACAAAAAAAAAAAAAAAATTATACTATTTCTAAATCATTATCATCACAATGGACAACTCTGAAAGTGAAAATATTACTGTCCGTAAAACATCAAGAGCAAAGTCAGTGGACAACATTTTGAACAATAATTTAAATGCTAGCTCAACAATATTAGACGCCACAATGATGAGC
This sequence comes from Globia sparganii, assembly GCA_949316385.1. Taxonomy (NCBI): domain Eukaryota; kingdom Metazoa; phylum Arthropoda; class Insecta; order Lepidoptera; family Noctuidae; genus Globia; species Globia sparganii. The sequence goes on along the minus strand of OX438675.1, from coordinate 7,478,355 downwards.
TTACCAAATACCTCACTAAATGATAGCGACTCTTCAAACCTTAAAGATGAAATAAAAAGGTTAACTATGGAATTGGCAAGTGCTCATTTAGAGATCGACAATCTAAACAGTGAAAATTTTCGCTTAAAAATGGATATAGGCCAATATCAGAAAATTATCGAAACCTATAAAAATGTGAATTTACAAGAAACAAAACGGTTCTCGCCAATTTCTGCTCGTAAAAAAAGTCTTTTAAAAACAAGCTGTTTTTCTACTCCGACTAAGAGTTTTTCAACTATAGCTCATCAATCTGTTAAGAGCGCGGCCACGTTAGACGTGGGTGACAGTTCGTTTGATACAGCTGGATCAATCTGCAGCACTGATGGAATAATTCATACAAAATCGCTACCTAATAATGAAGTTAATGACGAAAACTCCAACCAAATTGACCACGACGCTGACAACAATAAACGAATTATACAGACATCTTTGACGTCAGATAAGAAGTTAGAAATTAGCAATATACAGACAACTAAAAAGAAACAAGAACAACTAAAACTGCAGACTCAAACAAGTGATATCCAGAGGGTTGTGATCTTTGCCGACCAATCTGGATATGGAGTCCGAAACACACTACAGGAATATCTCGGGGGAAAATTTTCGGTGACATCCTATTTAAAACCAAATGCAATTACCGAAGAAGTACTAAAAACCTGCGTAAACGCTTGTAAAGATTTTACCAAGTCAGATTTTGTTATAATATTAGCAGGTTCAAACGATGTAAACCCTATGAACATCCAAACGTATTTACACCATACATTATGCCAACTAAAATTTACCAATGTGTTAGTCGTACAAAATTATAAAAATAGGACCCTGAATGAAAAAAATGTTAATAATTTATTCAAGTTTGTGTGTTATAATTGTAAGAATTCATCTTTTGTACAATTACATAATGAATCGCATAGGATAACAAAATATATGACAATGTTGAATGCTTGTAGGTTAATTCACAGACAAATATTACATGTAAATTATAAAAATAATTTTCAAAAATATACCGAAAACTTGATTATTCGGAATAGTAAACAAAAAGACACCAAAGATGTTGCTGTACAGACATGTAGTTTAAATGATGTTAGTGTACAAACGGGTAATATTAATATAGCGACTTCTAATCTAGATAACTTTTTTCGTGACTAAAGATGAACCACACTTAACAATTTTACACCAAAATATAGCTGGAGCACTAAACAAACGTGACGAAATTTCATTTGCCTTGTACGACTTATTAAATAAAGAGAACAGCATAGATATATTATGTCTTACGGAAACATTCTTGCTTGAAGGTACTGAAAAAAACTTTCGCTTAAAGGGCTTTACAACTGCAGCTTATTATTCAAGGAAAACTTCGAAAAGAGGGGGTGCTATTATACTCCTAAAAAATGAAATTGAATTTAAAATTATACAGGAAATACAAAAAATAAGTGAAACATGTGTGTTTGAATGTTGTGGTTTAGAGTTGACTAAATACGGGATATTTTTAATATGTGTTTATAGAACTCCTTCGTCAAATGTACCGATATTTCTTAGTAAACTCGAGACCCTATTGAGGACATTGTGTCGAAATACGAGAAAGAAAATTATTATATGTGGGGATACAAATATTGACATTTTAAAACAGTCGAAGGAATGTAGGGAATATAATTACTTGTTACAAAATTAATATAATTATATAACAGACTTAAAATAATAATAATATCTACAAGTATATAAAAAGAAGGGGAAATAATCAAAGGGCATCAAAAAATTCGTCCGCATCGCTGTCAACAGGAAACGTGCCCAAAAGGCTGGCAGCATTGCCACGTTGTATGGCAATGCTGATTCTTTGGCCAAAAAATAGGCCAGCCCTCTGGTCACGTGAAGAGTCGACCAACCGCTTTGCGATGTCTCGAAATAATAAGTGGGCACTCGGGCCCCATGGCCCTAGTGTTTCTACCCCAAACGGCTCAAACAAATAAGTTCCAAATAGATTGGAGTATTTGCGCCGTTTGAGGTTTTCCGCACCTGCAGCAGCCGCCCCAGCACAGCTCACCGTACATGGAAGATGGGATGGCGCAAGGGTGTCGACACATGTTGCATCCCACACCAAAGGCCTACCCATCTTCCAAGGCAATATGGTCATTCCGTCTGGTCTCTTTCCATCGTCGCGTGCCAAGCCATTGGGTTCTAAAACAGCTGGCACCCCGGCGGTGACAAGAGCACGACGGATGATGTCATTGATGCTGGCATGCCGTGCTATCCGGCCTGCGCTTTTACTGCAGGATAAGCCATGGTGTCCGAGGCAGTCGACACCTTCACCACAATGGCAGCGATGCGGAGCCACGCAAGGGGCGCCCAGACGCAGACAAGTAGCGAGCCGGAAGGTGGTGTCACCCATCAAAGTGCCTATGTTGGGTGACGGTAGCGCCTGAAGCCAGAGGCCCGACTCCCACTCACCCACAGCCAGTAGGCGGGCACGCTCAGCAGTGTTGGTGGACGTATTAATAAGATTATTCCGTACCAACCTGCAGAGCGGCTCATCCCACTGCCTCTGAGAAGATGGGTTCGCGGGCCGATCTGTATCCGGGCAAGCCATTTTCCAGGCGTTCACCGCGTCGGCCAAGCACGGCACTTCAGAGTCAACCAGGGAGGGGGCTAAAATCTTCCCGGTTAACTTTTCGGTACTGTGGACAGAGGACAGGAACGCCGGTAAGCTAATACTAGTAATTTTGCGGAAAAAAATTTTTTCGAATTTTACAAAATTATAACCTAAAACATGTTCTCTTGACTCCCACTAGAGTAACAGAAAATACACAAACTTGCATTGATCACATCGTAACCAGCATTGATGAAGGGTGTGCAGAAATACATAATTTAGGCTTATCGGACCACTCAGCGCAATCTTATACTTGGGCTGTTACAAAAATACACCAACCAGTTTTAAAATGGTGGTATCAATTTAAACGTGACTATAGTCATGAGAATAAGGTTAAATTTCTAAAATCAATTTCATGTCTGTCTTTTAGTGATGTTTTTGAAAAAACCTCAGCAAACGATGCATTTCACAAATTTATCGACACATTTCTACTATTTTATAACTTATGTTTTCCTACCATTCGCGTAAAAGTTACAAATAAATCTTTTAGTAAATTAAACTGGCTATCTAAAGGCATAAAAATAAGCTGCAAGAATAAAAGTCAATTACACTATAAATTAAAATTTAAAGATAAAGAACATCATAGAAACAACTATAAAAACTATTGTAATTTATTAAAAAAATGCATTTTAACTTCACGGAAAAATAATAATTCTAAATACATAAATTCAGCTCAAAATAAGTGCAAGGCTGCATGGAATGTAATAAAAAAACATACCGGCACTGATTTGAAACGTTCCTGTATTTCAAAAATTTGTATTGACAACATTGACTGTACAAATTCCGACTCTATTGCAAATCATTTTAATAGCTTTTTCATTGACACGGTTACCAATATTATCCTTGATAATAATGTAGATTTCAAATTAAAACAAATGGAGCATATTGAATCAATCAGTAATTCAATATTTTTGCACCCACTAGATGGTAGTGACCTTAAGAAAATAGTGATATCTTTAAATGATTCCAAAGCTAGTGGGTATGATGAAGTTCGCACCGACATCATAAAACTGGCAATCAATATAATTCTAGAGCCACTTCTACATATTATTAACCTCTTATTAGAACAAGGAATATTTCCCGATTTACTAAAGAAATCAGTAGTAAAACCAATATTTAAAAAAGGAGATAGCGCTCAAATGGACAATTACAGGCCCGTGACTTTAATACCTATATTTTCGAAAATTTTTGAAAAAGTGTTTTATATTAAATTATCAAACTTCATTGAAAAGCACAAGATTATTAAAGACGAACAAAATGGATTTCGTAAAAATAGAAGTACATCTTTAGCAGCATTTCAATTAATAAAGGAAATTACAGATTGCATTGACAATAAAGTACCTGTTACAGTTTTGTTTATGGACATGAGTAAAGCTTTTGATTATGTTTCTCATGAACGACTATTAGAAAAGCTTTCAAAATATGGAATCAGAGGTAAAGCACATAACTGGGTTAAATCGTATTTGTCTGACAGAGCACAGTCTGTAGAAGTTACAAATTATAATAAACAAACAAAAACAATGGAATCATTCAAATCATCGTTTATGTTTAATAGATATGGTGTTCCACAGGGCAGTATTTTAGGGCCGCCAATGTTTTTGCTCTATATAAATGACTTCCCAGACGTTATATATCATAAATGTGTACTATTTGCCGATGATACTACCATTATAATTAAGGGACACGATAAAAGTTCGTATGAAAACGAAATTAACATTGTTCTCCAAAGAACTATAGAGTGGTTAGAAGCTAACAATTTGAAAGTTAATATTAATAAAACAAAATTTATTCAATTTCATACTTACAGATCAAAACCGCTGAATTTAAATATATCCTACAAAGGGGTTGCCCTGACTGAAACTGATTCAGTTAAATTTCTTGGCATAACTCTTGATAAATTTTGTTCATGGAAAAATCATATTAATGACATTTGCGCTAAAATAAACAGTTTTATATACCCCTTGAGGCGTATTAGCTGCGAGGTATCTAGAAGTGCCGCAATAACGGCTTTCCATGGCTACATAACCTCCATTCTAAGGTATGGTGTCATCCTGTGGGGTCGCTGTGTGGAGATTGATCGGGCATTTGTAATGCAGAAAAAATGTGTGAGAGCTATATTTGGGTTAAAGCAAATAGATTCATGTCGTCCATTTTTTAGAAAACATAAAATATTAACACTGCCATGTATTTATATATTAGAATCCTGTATATTTGTTTTTAAACACAAGAGCCTTTTTGAGCAGGCCAAAAGCTACCACGCCCCACGATCTATGTATACTAATAAATTATTTAAACCTAGGACTAATCTCACATTAACAGGTAACAATGGTTATATTATGTGTATAAAATTGTATAATAAAATACCAAATTCTATAAAAACGTTACCTTTTTTTAGATTTAAAAGTAGCTTGAAGAGGTTTTTAATTGAAAAGTGTTTCTATAGTGTACATGAGTTCTTAGATTACAAATTGTAAGTCTTGGATTGATTATTATAATTAACATGGGTAGTATTGACATGATTATTATTGGTAGTTTTATTATTGACATGGTTATTATGGACATTTGTGATTATTATTGACATTTGTGTTTATTATTGATATTTGTGGGTAGTACTGACATTTTTAATCATTATTGACATTTGTGACTATCATTGACATTTGTGATTAGTATTGACATTTGTGACTATTGTTGACATTTGTAATTATTATTGACATTTATGATTATTATTTTTATTAGTTTTCATAGTTATATCAACATTTTTTAAATTAAATAATATAAGTTTAATGGAAGGGAAATCTGTAAAATGAGTGCATGGTTTTAATCAATAATAATTAATTTAATTTAAACGACTATGATATTTGCACGCCGAAATTAAAGGCAGAATAAGAGATCTATTTTATTTATGTTGTCAACTTTCTGTACCTTATTTACGCAAATAAACGATTTATTATTATTATTTATTATTATTATTATTATTGTGATTTTTATCTCAGTGTATTCAGCATTATATTCAATGAATCTTCTGAGTATCCCTGTATAGTGATCCCAGCGTTTTAGGGCGTGAATATTTAAAAAGCCCCGCTATGTATGGCCGTGGTCTAATACTGTGAAGAACGAAACGTATTTGCTGATGGAAGCTGTTTGTGATGGTCAGGGAATAGAAGGGAGGCTACTTAATATACGTTGCATTTTAAAGAATTATGTTTTAGAAAAGTGTAGCTGAAGATATTGGAATGACTTCGAACCTGGAACGATTCAGGTGATCAGTAAAAATACTTTGCCAAAAACTTTTCCACTTGGGATATGAAATTGGTAATAGTGAGAAAGAAGATCATTAATTTGGCAAAAAAACTGATGTAGCTCATTGATATAATCAGCCTAAAATGTTCTCACTGCTGGATACTGGTCTCCTATCTTTGAGAAGGAGTGGGCTGAAATCCACCACGTGAGCCCTGTGTGGGTTGGTGGATGGCACGAATTTTTGGTTCTAGGACATGCCAGTTTCCTCACGATGTTTTCCTTCACCGTTTTGAGAGCAGTGGTGATGAAATAATTTTCACACAGGAAAATGCCTGCCTGGGTTTGAACCTACGATCTTCAACTCGTAACTCGCAGCTGTTTCCACTGGGTCACCACTGCTCTCCGCAGTCCGCAGCCCGTTACAGCCCGCCCGTTGGGAACTTGGTTAACTAAACTACACTTTTAAAAGCATCTCATTCCGTGAACTGACTGTGGAGTTGTGGCATAGTACCTACAAAGAACAGAAACACATGACAACACTTTATTTGACTATTTGACAGCAGAAAATAAAAAAAATACTTCATTTGACAGCAGAGAATAAAGAATAACCTTTTAGAAACCAACTGTAAACAGTCCGTTCACTGTTACTTTACCTGTGACATCAGCAGCGATTTTGACAGACTTGTCAGTGGCAGCAATTCAACAGCTATCTTATTGGAATGAGAATAAAGACCACAATGATTTGAACAGTGATGCAAAATCAGAGGTGGACTGTTATATCATTTTTCGTATGTGTCATTACATAAAAGCCGTTATGATCGACCCCATATAATATAGCAGAAGAGCGAAGTGAGGGAAAACATGAAATGTCAATCTACATAACAAGTATCACAGACATTTTATTATCTTACTTGGTGAACAACAGGCTGTTTCCCTGTTTATCGTGCCATATAAGTCGTGTGTTGCATAAGAAAACACTCGAGCTTTTGTCTTGGAGTGAATGGGGAGAAATAATGCGAGATTAATTTTTAAGAAAAGGTAGGCAGTATAAATATATGTGGTGTCGTGTGGTTGTTGTTGTTGTGAAAAAGTACGAGAATGTTATCTTTAACTTTGAACGAGGACGAGAATTCTTTCAACTTGATACCGGTCTATACCTAATTAAATAAGTCAGGGGTAATGAGCCCCGTGGCCGACCGGAACAACAATGAATTCAAAGCCATATTGGAAGCAGATTCATCTCAAACCATTTTGGTACTTGCAGAAGCCTCCAACGTAAGTGATAAATCGATGCTGATTCATTTCCTTCAAATTGAAAAGATAAAAAAGCTCGGAAAGTGGGTACCGTATGAACTCGCTGAATAATAACAACAAAATCGCGTCGAAGCACCGCACAACCAGCCGTCTCAAAACTATAGGAGTTACGACTGGAAATTCTCCGTCACCCACCATATTCACCAGACCGTGCTCCAACTAATTTCCATTTTTATTCAGAGTTTTGATAACTTTTTACAAGGAAAAAATTTCAAATCCAACGTGGCGGTGAAAAACGCCTCTAAAGAGTTCATCGATTCCCGTCGCCAGGATTTTCATAGCAGAGCCATCAACGAACTTCCACTACCATGGCAAAAGTACATCTTCACTAATGAAAATACTTCGATTAATGAGAACAAAATTTTCTTTAAAAAATAATATTTGATTTTTTATATATAAAACGGCAATTTCATAAGTAACAATAAATATAATAATAATATGTAACAATAATCGTAGCTTAAAGTATACTTACGTAAATTATTTAAATCAAAATTAAAATACTGTCAAAACAATGAGGAACAGATCAGAATGGACATTATTGCAAAACATCACACTGATAAGAAATTCAATAAATTTTGGAAGTCAACAAATAAATTAAACTCTGGGTCGAGCCTTCCGGTGAGTGTAGGTGATGCTCATGAACCTTGTGACATTGCTAGCCTCTTCCAGCGCCATTTCAAAGTGGAGTCACCGCTTGGGCCGGCGGCGCAGGTGCTTGATGCTGAGTGTCAGCATGGAGACGTTTGTATCAGCTTTACAGCCAAGGATGTAGCTGTCATTATTAAGAGGATGGTGAGAGGTAAGTCTCCAGGTCATGATGACCTTGGCATCGAGCACTTGAAGCATGCTGGTGTGCATCTCCCGAGGGTACTGGCAATGCTGTTTAATTTGTGCATCAGTCACAATTATTTACCTGATGATCTCATGTACACGGTGGTAGTTCCGATCGTTAAAAACAAAACGGGTGATGTGTCGGATGTATCTAACTATAGGCCTATCTCGCTCGCCACTGTCATAGCCAAAGTGCTGGACAGGCTGCTTGACAGACAGCTGGAGAAGCATCTTCATATACATGACGCTCAGTTTGGCTTCAAGCCTGGTTTGTCGACTGAGAGTGCTATCCTCTGTCTGAAGCAGACTGTACAGTACTACACAGCCAGAAATACTCCTGTGTATGCCTGTTACCTAGACCTCTCGAAAGCGTTCGACCTGGTTAATTATGACTTGCTGTGGCACAAGCTGCATAGTGAGACACAGGTGCCGGGTGAGATAGTGTCGATATTTAGGTATTGGTACAGTAACCAGCGGAACAGTGTGAAATGGGCGGGAGTATATTCCGACGTGTACGGGTTGGATTGCGGTGTGAGGCAGGGGGGTATAACCTCGCCCCGTTTGTTCAACCTGTACATGAACCAGCTGATCGGCAAGCTCAGCAGTGCTAATGCGGGGTGCTCAATAGGCGGAGTGCCTATTAATAACATCAGCTATGCAGATGATATGGTGCTGCTGAGCCCATCGGTTGGGGGGTTGCGAAAGCTCCTGCGCATTTGTGAGAGATATGCTGGGGCTCATGGGCTCAGGTACAACCCTAAAAAGAGTGAGTACATGATTTTCAAAGCTGGTACCAAATGTTTCTCTTTTGTTCCTCCGATCACTCTTTGTGGTGCTAGTCTGAATAGGGCTAACCATTTTAAGTACCTGGGCCACTGGGTCACAGATACCTTGTCTGACAATGAGGACATCGAGCGGGAACGTAGGGCGCTGTCAGTTCGCTGTAACATGTTGGCACGTAGGTTTGCACGCTGTACTGAACAAGTAAAGGTGACCTTATTTAAAGCCTATTGTCAGTCTTTTTATACGTGCAGCCTATGGGTCAACTTTGTGCAGAGAGTATACAGTGCCATGCGCGTACAGTACAACAATGCGTTCAGGGTGCTGCTAGGGCTGCCGCGGTTTTGCAGTGCTTCTACGATGTTCGCACAGGCGCAAACCGATGACTTTTTTGCTATTATTAGGAAGAGGAGCGCCTCGCTACTAAGTCGCTTCCGATGCAGCACTAACAGTATCCTGAGCGTATTGTCCGTGCGGTGGGACTCGTTGATGCTGGAGAGGTGGATGCACCTGCATGCCAGTTCGTCACCATTTATTAAGTGATTGTTGTTTTATATATAATTTCTTGTAATTGTCTATTTATTTATTTTCTTCTATGTGTTATTGTTAGTCATGAATTTCTTGATGTTAATTGATATTAATTTAAAAATGTAAATGTTTAATATATGTAATTTAGATATGTTTTTTAACTTATGAATTTATATTTTCAGTTTGATTTTATGTAGTTTTCAATTCAGCTAAAATAATATTATGACATGTATTTTATTCTTTGGTTACTAACATAATTTTTAAGTATACCTACTAACATAAATATGGATCACTGTGTCTGATGTAAATAAATAATAATAATAATAATAATAATAATATTTTTTATATTCTAATATTTAAAAATATAATTTATATGTATTTAGTTAAATAAAGGAAATAATAATAATAATAATAATAATTAGCTTTAATAAGTACTTAACATTAGATAATGATTAACGTTTGGGTAAAATAAAGAAGAGTTTTCTGAAGAAATAAGTGTTTTCTGCAGAAAGAAGTGTGAACTGATTTTTATATTATTGGCTTATGTAACCACACATTTTCTGACAATTAAGTTTGTTTTAACATAAATAACGTTTTAAATGGAGATGGAGTTTGTGAACATTTGAGATGTAATGAAACATGCTAGAGTTATTTCAATCCTGTAAAAACGTCATTTGTCGTAATCGATGGCCCCATTTAGGCTCTATCAAAAAACATACACACTTAAACTCACATAAACACTCGACCCTCTTTTGTACCAAATGGGTAATAAAAAGGGACTTACAAAAGATACGGAGATATCGTCTTATAGTAATCCACTCGACTTGACACTCACGATCGCATGTGATTTCCAGCATCTGTTACAAGTACGTTCAAAGACATATCATGGTATACACATCCAGTTTAGGAGTGGATTTTAACCACAGCTAAAGACACGATAAGAGTCTGTTATTTCATACTATGTGGGAACAAACTATTGTGTGTTATCTGGTAACACGTAGGTACTCTTTCAAACTAAGGTGTTATACCTATACCAGAAAAGGAAAGAGCTTGTAACAGGGTATCACAGTGTAATAGTTACATTTTTTATCTCATTCTAACTAAGGTTACTTTCATAAGCATAAATAGAGAAAAGCTTGTGACTGGATGGATTCTGTTGTCTCTTCGTGGAACAGAAGCTGTTTTTTCAGTTTGTTTGTCACAGTTACAGTCTGATAACTGTTATACCTGTTTTATTTAGCTGTTACGATATATACGCCTCACACCTAATCCATTCTAACCTGACCTCTGCTGAGCGAAAACCAGAAGGAAGGAAGGAAGTACACATTGAAAAAGATCCATCACAAAGCCATCATTTACGTATATTGCACATCAAATTAAGTAACATTGTACAAAATTAATTGCGGGGAAATGACTTTTATTTTTGGTGTGATAAATCTCTGTTGTATATTGTACTCATGGGTGTATGTAACGGTTCAGGTGTCGAAGGATATTTAAAGTTAATTTAAATAAATGTAAAAAATTTTGGAACTTAAGGTATGATGCGATACAAAAAAATAATATCACAATGTCGGGAAAACAACTAAGTATCTCCCGGCTTCGTTAAGCTTCTTTTTACCGACACCAGTATCACTAGCACTGCAAGTTTTTTTTTTTAAATACCGTAACATTATGCAAAGATAGGGTCTTTTTTGGCCTCGCACAGGTGGTTTTTGTGTTTCCATTATTTTGATAGTTTTAAATGTAACTTTTCTTTACTGTTTGTATGTCCTGTACTTATCCAACAATAACTTTATTTTCTTTCTTTCTTAACACCCATTTCAATGCGAGGGCTGTTTATACTGGAATTGTACATCTTGATTATGTCTTCATGTGTACGACGCCTCTCGTAAAAGTCAATTTAGCGGAAAAGTGTTATTAGGAGGCACACGCTAATGTTCGCTAAGGAGATATTAAAAGTAATTGCTGTGTAAGTAATCCGTGAAGGGCGCCTTATCCATTCGTGTAAAAACATGAAGATTGGATGTGTCGACTAATTTTGGCAAGGAGGTAATTGATCAGTATCCTAATTAATTAATTTACATACAGGTTTAAATTAACTAGCTGGCGAGACTCCACAGATTTCGATATTGAATGACGACAAAAAAAAAATCAAAAAGATTTATAAAGTCGTATTTTTGAACTACACTACCAGCGGCCGTTGACCCCGTAGTCAGCTGTAGTTATTTGAAATTATGAGTTTGGAAAATCTTTTTTTTTTTTTGTTTCATTGTCATGAGATATCGATAACCATCACGCCTGTAAAGTTTTGCCATCCAATTTAGTTCAATCTTGTATAAGTAATGTTTTTATGAACAGACGTCAAGCAATTAATCTGCCTAGTATTTTCCCACTTACGTTAGGGTAGGCTTCCAGTCTAACTAGATGTAGCTGAATACTAGCATTTTACATGAACATTTATGTACATTATAAATAGAAGTATAAGTAAGAAATGTATTTTTTTTGTTATGTATTTTGTGGTGTACAATAAAATATATATAAATACCTAAATAAAATCTATTGTGTACCTATTTTCTATCTACCGACTAAGAAAGTTTTTCGAATTTCTAAATTATTAAGAGCTTTTTAGGGTTCCGTAGTCAACAAGGAACCCTTATAGTTTCGCCATGTCCGTCTGTCTGTCTGTCCGCGGTTTAGCTCAAAAACTATTAGTACCAGAAAGTTGTAATTTGGCATGAGTCTACACGTTAATGACGCCAAAAATAGTAGAATAAAATTTTGAAAAAAAAAACTTTTTCACAAAAAGAAAACAACCGACTTCAAAAAAAAAAAAAACTACAAAGTGTAAAATAACTTTAATTTTAATTTCGGAAGTTGGTGTCTTTGGTTTTGTATTTACGTTTTTGCCACCGACTTCCAAAATTAAAATTAAAGTTATTTTACACTTTGTAGTGTTTTTTTTTTAAGTCGGTTGTTTTTTTTTGTTAAAAAGTTTTTATTTTTTACTTTTTATAGTCAGAGTGCATCTCATGACAATTCCAATAAGCCCAAACATGGCTAGAATACATGGTTTTATTACGAAGTTCCGGTACCTACCTTCCAGCTTGATCATCAGATCGGTTTGATGGTACCATTTTCGTCAGAACCATTTATTCAAATTTGCTTCGTCATAGTCGCTTAACTATCTTAATCGAGATATCTTATCGCCACCCGTGAAATACTTATTATCATTGAAGAGTTCCTGTGGCTATCTGTGGTCTCCTTCATCAGTTCCACTTCACCAAATTATACTTTTTGAATGCAAATGCTTGACATGTTGATGAAAATACCAAAATTGCTATATGTATGCCTATAATATTTGAGGAGTTTCCTCAATTCCTCATGGATCCCATCATCTAAACTGGATTTTGACAAGAATGGGACCAATCTGAAAGCCTATCATTTCAAATAAAAAAAAAAAATCCAAATCGGTTCATAAATGACGGCGTACTGAGGTAACAAACATAAAAAAAAAATACAACCGAATTGATAACCTCCTCCTTTTTGAAGTCGGTTAAAAACAATTATTTAGGGTACCTCCCCTACATGTAAAGTGGAGATAAAATTTTTTTTTTCGTTCTTCCCATAGTGTGGGATATCGTTGGATAGGTCTTGCAAAAATATTAGGGGCTTGAGAATACCGTTTTTTGATTAAATATACCGTTCGTGACTTATCAAGCTTTAAAGTACCAATTTTCGTTAGAGTCTAGTGTCCCCCCACTCTAACAACTAAACAGTTTTAGTTAGAAATTCAAATGTCACGGCAGTAGGACCTATATATAACGAAGTTTAAAGGAAAACTATTACACTTAAGTGGGCTTTACAAGTTTACGAGTAATAGTCGACCAATTTAAATTTGCAGTTGCAATGTATGGAAGAACATGATTTTCAACTACAATGTTAAGTTTGTTATTGGGATAAATTCATTCTAACTACGGAACCCTTCATTGTGCGTCGTCCGACAAGCAATTGGCCGGTTTTTTATCATACAAATGATTACGTGTAAAAAATTTGATTTCAGCAATTTTTCAGCAACTTCAACCCATGAATGGACGTACGTCAGCAGTCATCGTTAGTTGTGTCACCTAGGCGGGCACTAAAAGCTACCCGTGTTGCCTAAAATATTATTCGTTAATTTAAATCTCTGCCCAACCTTGCGGTCTCTAACAAAAAGGGAATAAAAGAACGAGATATGACCGAGTAAGTGCCCCCACTCTCAGATTTGCATAAAATTCATTAAATAAACAAAAATGTCGGCCAAAAGTTCAAAAAATAATTTCATATTTCTACAGTGTTAGCAAACGACTCATTGTTTTTACAGTCGTTGAGTAAACAGAATAAATTATACTTTTATATAATAGGAGTCATAAAAATATTCTGTGTGAAAATACATTGAAATTTTAGACGGGGTAGCCGGGTAGGAATGTTTTAATGGTTTTTGAATAAAAAGTTTATGTTATATTTTATTTTTTACTAAGGCAACCGGCCTTATTTACAAATTTAGACGCTTATGCTGCTCTAAACAGCCTGATCCGTAAAAGTAAAAGAAAAAATATACCTACACCAGTTTTATTTATCTGGTAAATAAAAATCAAAATCGTGTATGTTCCTGAAATTACTTGATAGAATCCCCGGCTATGTATGTATATCACTGGGGTTATTGTGTAATACACTTACAGTGGAAATGCATTTCATTTTGACAGTTCAAAAACAATAACTGCGTTATTCTCGTTGTTGAGTAGACGATTTTTTTCAAACTTATGAATCAATAGATTAGGAATGTCTTTCAAAATCCTTCGGATTGTAATTTGAAAGTGTGTTATGCAGCTCGTATGCTGGCTGTGACAGAATTTTATCAAAAACCAACTGCTACAACTCGGAGGAAATAAACACATTATAATTTGACAGGAATTCCACAGGAAACTCTACAAGCACGCCCCCGAAAACCCACCACACCACACACACATAACATACACACCCACACAACCACACCACATAACAGCTTTGAGCGAAGCACCCTGCAAGCCTCAAGTCACCCTAAACAAAATATTTATTTTATCCAGTTGACAACGTGTTGATAATATGAAAATGTAATGCCTCAATTCAGTCGACGTAAAGTTGTGTAACTTTCCCAGAGTTTGAGGAAACATTTATTTAACGGTACCTGTTGTAAATTTGCAATTCTCCCGAGATTGCGTAATGGAGGGGCCGAGATTACAGAGTTTAATATTTTAAGTGCAACACCGTTCGCGGTGAGATCCTTACTTTTCTTTTTGGCTCTGCACGAGGAACGGTGAAAGACTTGCTATTTATCAGGAGTTTTAATGAAAACAGAAAAGTCAAGAGGTTCAGTTGAAAACCAGCTTAAAGTCTGGCACTGATTTTGAACAAGAACTACTGTTTTAATTATTTTTCTATGTTTTTTCATTCTATTATATTACTCAACATTCGTTAGCAGCTGATAATATTTTTTCGCACGACTAGGGTGACCTTCAGATTAGAAAGGGGGCGACTTATATATAGGTATATATTATATACTAGCTGCTGCCCGCGACGTCGTCTGCGTGAAGGCTCTACAGCACCAAAAATACCTAAGATGCCAGTGTCGCTATAGCATTATAAGTACACAACTTATAAAATAGCATTAAAATATAAGTTGTTTTTGCAAGCGAAGCAAGTGAAGAGAGTTATATGGGAATCCTGCTGAGTTCAGTCATAAGATGTGACTGAAGGAAATAGAGAAAATAATGCAGGAATACATTCCAGGACACAAAAGAGTAAAAATACGTACAAAGGTTACAACACTTCTCTATAAACTACGTTGGTAGTTATGCTGCCAGGAGGTAAAATGTAAAGAGAGTCAGGACTGGTGATGCGGGAGCAAGCGACGTACAGTTGCCCGTGTGAGAAGCAACTCGTCCTGAGGTCGACACCCGCTGCCCTCAGTATCTGCCCCTGCGACTTATTGATGGTCATCGAGAAGCAAACACTCACGGGGAACTGTACGCGCTTGAACTGGAATGGGAAATTATGAGGTATGAGGGGAATGCGTGGTATAAATACTGCCTCGCCGACGCCACAACCCGTAAGAATTTCCGCCTCAAAGGTGTGTCTGTGGAGCGAGATGACTTTAAGGCGGGTTACACAACTTCGGAGGAGATAGGTTCCGAAGAAGCATAATCGGAACACAGACCTTCGGCTTGATGGTATGCGCTGGAAGTCCACATGCTGACAGGGAGCTCAGAAATTCCACGGGATAAAGTGTGGCGTCATCTTGCTCGACAACAGTGTTTATCGAGGTGTAGACCACTTTATTCCCCTCAATTTCCGAGAGAATGCATTCGTTAATTGCTGCAGCCTGATCATTTTTGGGCATCAAAATGGCCCGCTCACACACCCAAGAATTCTGCTGGTGCGGTATACGACTGATGTCCCCGTACACACAGTGAATTAGTTCTTCTAAGCTGGATACCACTCTACCGAGAGACTCTGGAAGCACCACCTGTACACCTATCTCTTCTAGTAGAGTGCCTTCGCCAAGACTTAGAAGGACATCGGAGAATTCTTGAGCACGTGCATTGCCGCCGAGCCGAGCTCTCATATTAATGGTCAAGCGCAGCGTACGAACTCGTGACCACAACGAAGATCGTTTCAACGAAGCATTCACCTCGTCAGCACTCGAGCCCCGCGTCATCACGGGAAGCGTTTGCCGAAAATCACCACTGAACAGAACTGTGACACCACCCATCAAATGTTCGTTCCTGCGGATGTCCTGCAGGATTCTGTCCACGGCCTCAACTGCCTTCCTATTGGCCATCATACACTCATCCCATACGATCAGAGAGCAATCCTTAAGCACGTGTCCCTTATCGCTGTCAAACTCAAACTCAAAGCATTTATTTCAATTAAACCATTTACAGGCACTTTTAAATTGTCAAGAAGTCGGTCAGTCAGGAAAAAATGAAGCTAGTTGCCCATTCCAAAGCGTAGTAGGTACCTATGGAGAAGAACGGGCAAGAAACTCCATGGACACTCTTTTTAAATTATATTTTTACAAAATTATTAGTTACATCATATGTTGAATTTATAAATATGTGAGAACGATGTAAAAAATAAATAAAAATCAAGTACGCGTTAAAAGTGTCCAGAGTATAGCAAATAGTAACAAAATAACAATCCAAAAATAAAATAATTAAAAATAAGCCGTGGCAGCTAAAAGATGACCAGCCCCAACTGACGGCGCCCGTTCACGAACATGACGCATGGATCAGCACCATCCAGCTCAACCATTTTGTAGGGTTACGTGACACACCACAAACAGGCGTTTCGACGCTCTCTAAATCGATGGGAATTTTAAACATGGCATGTGCTGTCTTGCCACTCGGAAGCAGTGTGGTAGCGATTCCCGACGACGCTACAGCAATAGCAACTTTGCCTTGCCTCCTGACCTCTGCAAGTATGCCAGTGGTAACAAATGTTTTTCCTGTTCCACCAGGAGCATCCAAGAAAAACATTTTACCCTGGTTTTGCCCAACGCTTTCAAGGACGGTGTCATAAAGGTTTTGCTCTGAAGAGAACAAAGCGACATGGTCATTTCGTATGGTGGTCATTTCGCCCGGATCGTAATTTGTCTCAGCGTTATACTCTCGATTTCCACGGTCTTGATACGGTGAGGATTGGGGAGCTGGTAACCCATATTCGATCAGTGGATTGCCGCCGATAGAAATGACCACATCTTGAAGTGAACTGAGACAGGTATTCAGCACGCGTTCATCAGTTACTTCGACTTCGTCTCCAGTAACACGCCTCAAAGCTCGTAGAAAATCTTCAGACAGATGATGGCGATACTTCTCCCACAAAGCTACCGGGTTCGCGACTCCACAAAACACCAAGATGACGGCAAACAGATGACGCATGCGGCTGGGACTGTCACTGACGCTAGCCTCCGCGAGGGTGTCATGAAATGAAATGATCATCATCAATGAACATAACTTTTTTGTAATACTTAACACCGCATTTTTTTTAAATTGTCTTCCTCAACTCTGCTCAAGATTATGAGGGTTTTGTTGGAACTTGAATTTGTCAAAACGAACTATACGATACAACTTTTATGAAGAAAATGCACATCACCATCTATGAATTTTACGAATAACTAATTACTTACCTCGCCAACATGATCAAATTTTAATTATTAATTTCCAAAAAATGTTAACATGTACCTTGATTTGATTTTTATGAAATCTCATAGATGGCGCTGTTTTAAAATTGTCTTTATACTACTAACATTCATTAAACTATATTTCTCTGCCCAAGTTACTTAAATGGCGTAGTTTTCATAGTGGAAAGCTAGATAATAGCATGACTTACTCAAAAACAACATTTAAATATGCGTCGTTAGATTACACGCTGTCACAGAATGCGTAAGAAAAATAAAGATTCACAGCCCCTCCCCCGTAGGTGATAGCGTGATAATATATAGCCTATATGTTGACCCGACCTCTTAGTAATATTCATGCAAAATTTGAAGTAAATCCATGCAGTACTTTTTGAGTTTATCCCGGACAGACAAACAGACAAAAATTCTAAAAACTATATTTTTGGCTTCGATATCGATTGTAGATCACGCCCCAAAAATTCTTTTTAAAAAATATTCAATCTACAGTTTTGACTTTCCTACGATTTTATTATATGTATATACACACATCAAAAGTGTCTAGGGATCAAGCATTTTTATGCGGATTTCTTGAGATTGAGATGTGGCTTTGTAATAAATTTATGATTTTATAAATTTATATATGGATCCTTTTTGGTGCATTTCATAATTTGAATCAGGAACTGTGAATCAAATTCGAGTAAAAGATGAAAATCAGCTGTCAATATTTACCCTATAAAAACATACAACGCATTGAAGACATTATTAGTGCTACTGTTTCCCTACTACTGATTAAAACCAACGTTATTATGGAGCGGCGACGTCATTTAAGCAGGGAAGAAATGCTCAGAGCCGTGGGAATGATAGAAGCTGGTTCCCGGCAACGTACTGTGGCTTTAGCTCTGAATACAAGTCAGAGTGTTATCAGTCGACTTTGGACACGTTACCGAAGCACTGGTACCGTGGCTGAGCGCCATGGAGGACGGTATCGCTGCACCACACGGAGACAAGACCGATACATTAAAATCTTAATTCGAAGAGCTCCAACAATAACCGCCATGATGTTAGCCGTGAGGCTTCATCACTCTTCAGGGAACTTAATTAGCGACCAAACAGTCAGAAACCGCTTGCATGAAGTGAACCTTCATTCCCGAAGACCGCTACGGGTACCACCTATAGCAATGCACAATCGTAGGATTCGATATCAATGGGCTCTTGAACACAGAAATTGGGCAGAAGAACAATGGCGTTTCGTGTGCTTTTCTGATGAGTCTCGTTTTGGTATGAGACCGGATACAAGACGTATACGACACTGGAGAACCCCTGGACGCCAACAGCGATTAAAATCCTGCCAGGAAGTCCATCCTTATAGTGGTGGAACCATCATGGTATGGGCGGGTATTTGGATCGGCGGAAGAACTGAGTTGATTTGGATCAGAGGCAACCTCAACGCTCAAATTTATGCTGAGACGATTGTATCAGACGTCATCGTTCCTCTACAAGTGCAAATCGGTCCCTTATTTCAGTTAATGCATGATAATGCACGACCGCACACCGCAAGAGTTGTAAGACAGACTCTCGCCGCAGCTAACATCAATGTCCTGCCCTGGCCTGCTCAGTCGCCAGACTTGAACCCGATTGAGCATGCATGGGATATGCTACAGAGAAGAGCTCTGCCGAATATGGAGGGTATCCAGTCGCAAGAAGACCTTTTTTTGTTGTTGCAACGAACATGGGCGGCCATTCCACAGCGTGATTTGGATGAACTCATTTTGAGTATGCCAAACCGATGTTCTTGTGTTGTTAGTGTTCGCGGTAGAAACACGGATTATTAATTGTTTAAGTTACCCAATAAAATTTTAGAGAAAACTGTTATTTCAGTCTTTTTTTCGAACTTTTGTGTTAGTGGTTCAAATGTCAAAAATCCCTGTATTAGGAAAATGGCAAATTTCTTTATTAATGCAAAGGTGACTTGGTTTATCGTTACTGTGACAAACGAAAACACTTTATTTGATGAATCCTTAAAGAAAATTTTAATTAATATCAATCAGGAGAAAAGTTATTGCAAAAATATATGTTGATCCCTAGACACTTTTGATGTGTGTAGATATTATAGTAAATAGTATGTATACGTATATAACCTATTTATGTATTTGTGTACCTAGGTTTAATAGTTTTTTTTATAATTGTTCCTCTCAACCAAAGCACCTGCCATCTAATCTCTTCACCCCTCTTGATTGACTGGTATGCCTAAGGCATTACGAGTAAGTCTGCCTTTGTACCTTTTTAAATAAATAAATATCATATTAGCCACTTACTGGGTTGTGGAGGTCAGATAGGCAGTCGCTCCATGTAAAATACTGGTATTCAGCTGCATCCAATTAGACAAACAGCCTCTTTTTTTATCGTGGAGAAATTTTCATGCATAGGTACTGCACTACCACGGGGAGATAGTGCAGTTATGTGGGATTCTTACCCACTAAAACTCCACGGTGTCCTCCTCCGCCACTTATGGCGGGAACACGGGCACGCGTTAGCACTCATCCGTGAATCCGCCGTGGCTGTCCGTCACCGGACCCTCCTCTGGGGAGTACTTCCCATCACCGGCGCACCAGAACCATAGCACGCCGTGGCCACCCCAGGGACCACACCAGCACATGGGCGCCAGACGACCCCGTGTCTGAGTCTCCTTGCGGCGGGTCAGGTCGTTGGCCCCGCCGCCTGCCAATTTTCGGCCGCAGAAGATAGGGAGAGTCGCCAACACTCCTCCTCCCCTGCGGCCCCTCCGCGTCCGCCATCAGACGGTGGCGACCCCGTTAAGGCCGCGGAAAGTAGGGAGAGCGGTGCACCGCAATACCGGCACTCCTCTGCCGCCGCGGCCTCCAACCCTCAGACGCGATGCCTCCCATACGTCATCGTGGCCCGCCTCAGTTGCAAAGTTGCCCAAGTGGCACCGCAATCTACTTGTTGGCCCTACGTCGTCGGCCTGCAGGCGAAAGACCTGACGAGCGCCCCCGCCTCGGGTTCGTCTTCGCTTCACCTTGGGTGACCAAGCCTCGGCTACTGAGCCCCCTCGCCTCGACAATGCGGGAACACACCGGGGGGAGACAAGAAGCCTACCCTAACATAGTTGGAAAAGGCTAGGCAGATGATGACATAGAAAAGAAAACAGATAATTCATCCCACGTATCAAAAAAACAATGTACTCCACCCATTTCTGTACCACGTTCACCCCAAACATTGAGCATATAAATTTGTCTCCGTTTTTTTGATTGTTTACCGAAACGGCTGCCAAAAAAGTCCAACTGTCGCTTATATGCTAAAAGAAAGCATAAATAATGATAATTGACGAATAAATTCGGGACACCAACAAAAGAGAACCCAATTAGGGATCCTTGGGAACATTTTTGTTTTATATGTAGCGTTTAAGCTTTCTTGGGGTGTCTGAGATTACGTTTTATGCTTGTTTTGGAGGAAAAGTGTCGGTTATTATGTAGTTGCTTTTACTATACCTATTTCGTAGTATGTTTTTTTTTTTATATACCACTCACTGACATAATGGAGCCGTATTTTTTCTGGTAGGTACTGTCGTCCTATTCTGTAAAAAGTTTGGTAAAATTAGCTGTCAATTGTGTAAATCCCTAGCTGGAATGACAGTTCAAACTTCACAGTGAGAAGAATTCGCGGTTGCTGAATACGAGAGTATTCTGGAAAAATCTCACCGCGAAATTGGATTGAGTAGTGGAAAAGCCCTCGCTGAATCCAACTTCCCTAATGGCCGGTATAGTTGGCGCATTTTAGCATAGCAATAGCGGTCATTGACCCATCAACATATTCTAGCATTTTTTTATTTCAAATTCTAAAATAAAGTCTGTTGACGTCCTGAATTATTATCTATCGGGATCTTCAACTTGTTCCAATAACGAAAAACCATATAATTATAGTTTATTGTTTGGGTTGCTATGGAGAGATATCAGGGCAAAGGCAATGACCGCTATTGCCATGCTAAAACGCGACAACTGTAGTAGTTACAACACGAATCGTGTTAACGTAATCATTGAGCCTAGTACATTATGTTGATAGTCATTTATTGTTAGTAGCAGAAATAAAAAAGTTGCTTGCTTTGACAAAATAAAATTAATTAAGTACTTATTTGATTAATTCTATTTTAATTTTTTATATTGTGTCCAGATGACGATAATAAGTGATACAAATTTTGAGTTTCACCAACTGGACACACGCGTGTCCAGTCTCGCGTGTCGGGTTGGTGAAAAACCCGTTTAGAAAACCTAGTGGTGGACAAGATCAAGCTCATCTACGGGAAACGACACTGGATTTATAAAGCGTACCGCTTTAATAGCGACATTAATTTAACACACGTACGCACGGCTACACGTCAAGCTATACATAACCAGTATAAGCTGTGTTAAATTGAAGTCGCCATTGTAACGTTGTAGAACATGAAGTCAAACCTTAACATTTTTTGTTAAAAAAGGAAAAATATCCAATGCAAATACCCTGTAAGACACTTTTAAATTGATATTTCGATTGGCCTACACGGCAAAACTATATTCCTCACCTGTCAGGGTAAGGTGATCCGTTTGAACCACGACTGACTTGTGAGTCGTGCTAACACATACCTTAGAATAACACACATGGATGACATAGATGTATATCTTTTTCCTATTTACGTAACATCACGCCTGTAGATACGGGGTAAGGGTTTGGAGGTTTTAAGAAAGGATGTGACACCCATCTTAAATTGTGTAGGTACAGTCGACAGCATGTCAGTGGAGACACTTTGATTTTGAGCTGGCTTAGTGTAGTACGGAGTTTCTATACATTATGAGGCTAGCTTAATATACCTTTCATTTTTACCTTTGACGTCGCCACTTATGCAACTCCGAAGAAAAATATTATTGTAACCTAATTCAAACTCAAAAAAATAGCACCACGTAAATGTTTGCCGAAGTGGGCGTTGCCAAAAACTTTTTAACAAAAAAAACAACCGACTTCAAAAAAAAAAACACTACAAAGTGTAAAATAACTTTAATTTTAATTTTGGAAGTCGGTGTCTTTGGTTTTGTATTTACGTTTTTGCCACCGACTTCCAAAATTAAAATTAAAGTTATTTTACACTTTGTAGTGTTTTTTTTTGAAGTCGGTTGTTTTTTTTTTTGTTAAAAAGTTTTTATTTTTTACTTTTTATAGTCAGAGTGCATCTCATGACAATTCCAATAAGCCCAAACACGGCTAGAATACATGGTTTTATTATGAAGTTCCGGTACCTACCTTCCAGCTTCATCATCAGATCGGTTTGATTTTCGTCAGAACCATTTATTTAAATTTGCTTCGTCATAGTCGCTTAACTATCTTAATCGAGATATCTTATCGCCACCCGTGAAATACTTATTATCATTGAAGAGTTCCTGTGGCTATCTGTGGTCTCCTTCATCAGTTCCACTTCACCAAATTATACTTTTTGAATGCAAATGCTTGACATGTTGATGAAAATACCAAAATTGCTATATGTATGCCTATAATATTTGAGGAGATCCCTCAATTCCTCATGGATCCCATCATCAGAACTGGATTTTGACAAGAATGGGACCAATCTGGAAGCATATCCTTTCAAATAAAAAAAAAATCCAAATCGGTCCATAAATGACGGCGTACTGAGGTAACAAACATAAAAAAAAAATACAACCGAATTGATAACCTCCTCCTTTTTGAAGTCGGTTGAAAAAGGCCACCGCGCACCAAAACCAATCACGACGCTTGCCGGAATACAAAACTTTACGTTAGCGCAGCTGATTGGCTTATTTGCATGTGTTTCGTTCGAATACTCGAGGTATTTTGCCAAGGTAGTGTGAAGTTTGGAGCCGAATTTTTCGTTGATTTTGTTCATAGTTACGCTTCCTGATTTTTTAATATTCGTAGATTGTAACAATTCAAATATGATATTCTCCTATTAGCCTTTAACCTCCGCAGCATTTAACCTCCGTTGGGAAAACGCGTCACGAATAGTTTCAAAGCAGGGGGATTCCAAATCATTTACGGAATCATTGCAACTCGATGTCCCTGCCAGCCAGTTTATAAAATCCCGACATCAATCAGTGTGCAGTAGCACACCAAACTCAACACCCGTCTGGTCGGAGGATTCTCCCTTTTCAATAGAGGAAGAGTGAAGTTTATCTCCCGCCTACGCTACACCACAAAGGGCAAATTTTTCCAACGCCAGATATTTATATCCAAGGAATAATTTTGAAATTTTGACAGTTCTTCCATACAAAATCTGTCAGACGTAAATTTTTCCACGAATAAAAATTATCTGTCGATGAAAATTCAGCCCTAAGGTGGAGGACACCGTGGAGTACGTGCGCCAGAAGATGAGATAGGTACACGCCGAGAGTGCAGTTACTGGAGTCGCATCGCAACGTCATCTTCAAGGTGTTCGTGGTGCGTGTTCCGAATTGTTATCTGCCCGTCGTCATGGAAGAAGTCTTTTGGCCGCAGGACGTGGTGTTCCGTCGCTTCTGCGGACAAGTACCACAGAACAGCACCAGAAAAAGCTAGTGAAGTACTATTTTATACAAAAAATATGTATGTTTAGGTTAAGGTATTTATCTATGGGCCTGCGCCGCCTGAAATAAATAAATAAAAATAAATTTACACCCTGTTCCTCATACCCCTATAAAACCATTAATTTTTCTGCATCAGAACCCATTAAATGCAAGTTTGCACGATGCAAGTTTCTTGCCTTTGCCATACGATCAAATTGAAGGATTAAATGACTTGCAGACTTCGTCTTTTTCTTCTTTAACTCATTGCATATAAATGGCAATTAAATTGCACCGAGTACATCAGTCTTTAGGGCCGTCATTTGACAAGGTAGCATAATCAGCTTATGGTGTTCCCACTGCTGGGACACAGGCCTTCTTTCAATGAGAGGTGGTGGGTCTTAATCCACCACGCAGGCCCAGTGTGGGCTGGTAGACGAGGTACTAACTACATCGGTCGGTCGGGTCGGGCAAAGTGTTAAATGAGTTTTTCCATTAGGAATTTCTTAGTAACAGCCCGGAGTTTGGAAGTTGGCGGTGTGATACCCCCGTGCATCGGAAAGCACGTTAAGCCGTTGGTCCTGCGCCTGATCTCTCTCCGGTCATGTCGGGTTGCCGTCCCATCGGACTATGAGAGTGAGGGTAGAGGATGTGCACCTATGTCTGCGCGCACACTTGTGCACTATAATATCTCCTGCGCCGAAGACAAGTCTCTGTTGAGATTGGCCGTGGCCAAAAAACGGTCTGGAGGACTTTATTTTTTACTAACTGCATTTTCCATTTTATGGTTATTTTATTAATGCTAAGAAAATCCTCTGCCCGGCCCAAAACTAGCTGCCTTTTCATAAAATTTTACTTCTAGGTATAAAAACTAGGTTTATGATAATATCGGCGATAAACGCGATACCAAGTAGGACAACGGTTTTGATGGACCCAATTAGAGGTCTATCTCGCCTTCATTGTGACTTTGAATGGCAGCCATGTATAAGAATGGGTGTTTATTCTTGAAATAGGTATTCGGTTTAGTCCTATCTCGGCACCCAGGAATTTATTTATCATGCCCACAAAACATTCCCATCTCGGCACCCTGTCATTAATCATTGTTAGGCACACAGTGATCAAAAAATGGATACCTACACAGTATCAGTATAATGAGTAAATCAACTTGATTATTTATTAAATCAAAATAAATATTTATCCAAAGTTACTGTATAAAATAACTTTAATTTTAAAATACTAGTGGACAAAGTAAAATATATTTTTAAAGGACTGGCACAGACAGGCCTTTGAAATATTTTGAAGCACCCTCATTAGAGGCACCATTATCTCTGCTTTGGCAGTAACTTAACAAATCTTAAAATATATGAAAAATCTACGGTTCGTATGAATAGTAATTTTAAAATCTTTACAGCAACAAAAATCAACAGTTACATGTACAATTAAAGCTTAATCAGCATTCCATTTATTTATCTGGACGCCCTATTTATAAACAACAGTATTTTTTTAAAATTGGCAAACTATTACTCCCCATTTATCTATGAAACATTTTACAAAGATCACTATCACTAAAGTTGACTTTACTTGCACAAAACCACCTACTTCTATAAAAGCATAGGCGTTCCCCTTAGCTCCAGAAAACGGTCACGCCGGACTCCGGGTAGATGTCACGGGATCGCTCACAGAGGCGTGTCATACGCTCAAGTGCCCCTTGGAGAGCAGGCCCGGAACATCGGGGATGACACTGGAAAATGGACGAAATAATCCTCTTAGTTTAGGTAAAGTGGGGAATAAGTAAAGGGATCTATTGGAATAAATTGATTGGGTGGTTTGTGTTGAGTGATTTCATTGATAAAATGAGTGTCATGTCTTTTAATTTAAAGCTTAACGTGCCATTGCTTGGATAAGATTCGTGTGTAAGATAAAGAAAAAGTTAAATAGTGCAGATTGATAATTAACTGTACTTGGTTACTGACTCAAAGAATCAACAAAATAGCTAAAAATTAAGTAAAACAATATGTGATTGAATATAAATAAAAGTAGGTACAAAAAGCGATAAAGAATTGAATTGAGTCTGTTAAAAATGGGATCGTGTTTTCAGATAATTGGTTTAATTTTATAAAGACAGAATGATCTTTTAATAAAATTATCCTAGTTACCCATAATAATAATTTAAAACCGGCTTTAAACACATTTAAATCACGTTCAAAGTGGTTGAACATGATTTAAAACAATGTATTATTAAATGTATTATTATTTAATGTATTTAAAACCGGTAAAATTAACCCTCGTATCGGTCAATGTGAGAACACAAATTGAATGAGTGTAATATCCAAAATTAAGTCATTTTATAATGAACACAAACCACTGTGGGATATCATTTGTTGATACGGTTGTACGGTTAATGGAGATAGTTGAACTTTGGCGTTTAAATGACCTAAATAGTTTGAATACATTTTTATTTAATACACGTAATGAATGTGTTAATCATCTTAGCATATTGATGGCAATAAGTTCAAACACCTTTGGCCCAAAATTCAGCTGCGCGAATTTTGCTCACTGACGCAGTCATAAGATCATCAATTGCACAGTTGACAGGACATGCGGCGCAGGATGGAAGGCTCTCCGGCCGACTTGGGTTTGAAGTCTTTGAAACTTATTTATTAAATTCTATGCAGTTTCGATGTTTTAAAATAGAGTGTATCAACCTACCTAATGAAAAATAATACTTAATTTTATTGAGTAGAAAACCACTCGATTGACTATCTACTTAGACTACTAAGTAGATAGTCAATTAATTCCTTTCTAAAAAAACTGATAGAACGAATGTAATTCATGATTTCAAGTGGTTTTTCACTATAATGGTATGAATGGTTTTCTACTCAATAAAACTAAGTACCGAAAAGTGGCCGAAATACGGTCTAGAGGACTACCTCTAGACCGTATTTCGGCCATGGCTGCCAGTCTCAACGGAGACTAGCCTTCGGCACGGGAGATATTGTTTTGCAAGTCTGTCTACTACTTCAAATACCTAGTTGCTATAGTAACCTAGATCTACCAGGCCCTATCTAAAACTGACAGCACACAATTTTAAAGTTTACCTGCACAAACCCAACGAAAGCTTTTAGATTTAGAACACTCAAAACAAAATCCAATCAATTTCAATTCTAGAATTCGCTTCAGTCGATCACTCTAAATCCGTCAGCGTTTCTCGCCAGCCAGAATTTGTGGGAGAAAGGGGCAGAACTTTTTCCGGCAAAACGGGAAATACTAATGAACTCGCGCGGTTTTTTTTACTTTTTAACGGGCAAAGGCTCGTAATTGGCCGGTCAGTCCCGATGTTTTCTTGTTTGGAATAGTTTCACAAGATTTCCATTTGAATTGAAAAGTTTTATCGTTGCTGGTGATACTATTTTGCTGTTTAATCTGGGTCGAATGTAACAATTGGAAACAGAAGTATTTGCAAATGAACAGTTGGAAAAATATAATTCAATACTTTTTAATTCTGGGTTTTATTTAAGTAAAGGTTTTTGAGAAGTAAATTGGTTTTAAAAATACTTAACTTGTTAATCTACTTATTTAAAAAGTAAAGAACAGTATTTCCATTGTTTGAAAGGGCTTGTTTATATAATTTCTTTTTAATTTTTTCTAAAAGGAGGACTTCAAAAGATTTTCAACTAAGATCTTTGAAATATTTGGTAAGAACACTTTACACAAATTCTACCGTATTACGCGTTTCGTTTATTTAAATAATAAGCCTATTTTATTCAAAAAACGTACTCTTTATAAAATCCTCTAAGAACCAGAAATGCACATATTATTTTCGTTCCCAATTCTGAGGCAGATTGCTACAAATTCCGTATAAATTACTCAGTGAAGAGTATTATGAATAGAAATTCCTATTCACGATGACGAGGCTACTATACATTTGGCACAAAATGAACATTAGTATGACTATCAACAGCTGTTAACAAAGATACAAATAACCTAAATACATAGCTTGGAAGATGTCTGAGTTTTATTTCGGTTTACTTCTTCTTTTCCTTGTAGCAAAAATCAGTTTGGAATGTATTATTTTATGTTATAGAACAAAATGACTGAGTCAACATTCTCTTGTCTTGTCTTGTCTTTCTCTTGTCTTGTCTTGTCTTTCTCTTGTCTTGTCTTGTCTTTCTCTTGTCTTGCCTTGTCTTTCTCGTGTCTTGTCTTGTCTTGGGGTCGGCGCAACATGTATTTTTCTTCTTTAGTTCTCTATTAATCGTTATCTCAGTAGTCACCCCCTTTCTAACCATATCACAATTCACACAGTCCATCCATCGTTTCTTGGTTGGTCTCCTAACAAACCACACAAAATATAAAACTATGTTCAATTTTTATTTCACAGTAGCTGACCCAACAGACGTTGTCCTGTCCAAAAGTTTATATATTATGTAAAAACTCCTACAGAAAAAAGGATGTTCAGTTTTTTCCGAATTAAAATCCTGAATGTACTTTTTGATTTATTCTTCGTTTGTCCTGAAGTTTTGTCCCATATTTCAAAAAAATCTTGGATCGTCCCAAACAATGTGCTTCCTTCGTCCCAAAATATAATTTTAATTATTTCTTCTACCCATATTTTTTTTGTATTATATGCTAAACTTGACAACTTCAGTGGGAGTTTTTGTATATTTGTGTGTGAATGATATGGATATGGTTAGAAAAGGAGTAATTTGGTCACAGCCAGTAAACTTTGCCTGTTTCGATTTTTGTGATTTTTCGGTCTGGTAGGTTAGCTAAACATGAGCAAAGCTGTGAAGGTTGTTAGGATAAATATTTGCTTATATAAATTTTTTTGCAATAATAGTACAAAGAAAAAACATGGCTATAGATTAGATTTTGACTTGATAAAAAATACATATTTGTTCAACCCAGTAAGCTACTCCTCATCATTATCCACAGCGCGATATCACCCAGTGTTGAGCCAGCTAGGCCTCTCGTTTCTTATGCCAATCCTTACGTTCCTGTGCCAGGTTTATGCAAGTTACACCCGCTATGGTAACAATGTCGTCTAACTATCTCGCTGCCGTCCGTCGACCGACACTTCGTTTTCTAGTCCTAAATGATGCCTAGTGCTACTAAATAATTACCTACATTAAAATGACGCCGACCTAAAAACGAAAACTCAGAAAGGGCACTGTGAAAAAAGAAAAGAAAGAAAAAGAAAGAAAATACGTTTATTTGCGGCAAACATGACGCATAAAAATGAACATAAACAAAAAAAAAATCAAATTAACAATTTGGGAGAAAACATGCGTCACATCCACGCAAAACGGCCATCGCTCATCATAATGCCAAGACCCTATACGAGACAGAGCCCCATCGCTGATTTTCAGCGACAACCGGCGTTGACGTGATGACGTCAACTAGTGAAAAAATATCCACTCCATTCATCATCTGCCTAGCCTTTTCCCAACTATGTTGGAGTCGGCTTCCAGTCTAACCGGATGCAGCTGAATACCAGTATAAAAAAAAATATCCACTCCATTATGACCGAAATATCACTCAAACGCATACCGCTATTAAAAGTCAATAGTATAGTCAACGTTCACAAAGGATTGCCTAAAATAAAACGACCCAAAACATTCGGGAAAAAACTGCGGGTTCCCGTGAATTTAGTAAACAAACCCTAGGGATGTCATTTGGATCGTGAAACGAAAAATAATATTTGAATAAGTTTTGCTAAAGCAATGAAAAGTTACCATCAAACTATTCCGAGCTCAGATTCTGTTAAAATACAGCAAAAAGGCGAGGAAAGTGGGGTGTATGGGAAGTCTCGTGTCAGCATTGTTGTAATTTTGGAGAAACTGTATGTTATTTTCCCTTACGAAACAGAATTCTGAAATGAAAAAACCATTTTGAGGGCTTTTAGAACCATTATTAGAATTGACAGGGTTAGCTCTGAAACAATAATGAACCAAAAATGTTTTATTTCTGGCAATGCTGGCATCTAACCACAGATATTGATAGACATAGATAACGCAAGTATCACGATCTGTATGAAAACCAAGCATGCCATTTTTTAACTACCTACTATGACGTCACGAGCACTTTTTCTCACTCACACTCACCCAGCCAGCTGTACACAGGACTGAGCGCGAAAGTGGCGGCTTACGATTTTTGAACGTAAGTTGGTGCGATTTTTGGCACGCGAAGTAGTTGCTATTGCGTTATCTATGTGTATCTATATCTGTGGATCTAGCCCTTTATCGACGCCAAAACGTAGCATCCGAAGTCTGAATAATTTTGATGGCTTGGTAATTTGGCATGTTACACCAAATAAACACATTGACCGGCGTTAACACAAAACGTTTGCCAAAACTAGGATTTAGTATTCACCTCTCATACATCATGCTTAAGGGTTTCAAGCAATATCGGTGTAATATTCTGCAATTGCGTAACACACTTTCAATCAGAATCAATCAATTTTGAAGCAAATTGCTAATCCATTGCTTCATAATTGAAGACATGAGTGGATGAAGGTGATATGTAGCATTTTTAGATTTTTGCTGTTCTATGTTTTGAAATATCCTAAAATGTTTATGCGAAACTTTGAACTAAATTTTCTCGAAATTAGAATTTTGCGACATATCACCTCCATCCAATTGAAGACATGAGGTCTTCAATTATGTTCGAAAAATTTGTTTGTTCGACACGTAAATAACGCACAGGGTTTAGGCGTTGTCAATCATAAAAACAGTACGTACAATGGCCTCCAAAGTTAGTTGACATTTTTCCACTTCAGCTGTGATGCCAGATGATGATTAAAAAAAAACAGGTACCTACTCATAAAATACTATTTGATTATTTTTTATGATAAGTCAAAGGAAGTTGAATTAGTCAATGAAAACGTTTTAACAGTTCAAATATTTCTATCATTAGAATATTAAATTACTAGCGACCCGCCCCGGCTTCGCACGGGTGCAATACTGATACTAAGTACAGGTATTTCAAGAATGCCAGCACGCGCCGCCGCGGCCGGTACCGCAGCAACCGCTATGTCCTTGCATTTTAAATCTGTAATATCTTCGAAAATATTCATTTAAATTACATGCTGTAAAGGGCCATATTTATCTATATTAAATGCACAATGTATTTAAGGTACTTAATTGGATAAGGATTAATGCTGTATTGCTTAAAATCGCTTCGTAAATAAGCCATTATTTCTCGTAAAAATTAAAGGATAAAAAATGATTATTGTGGGTTATCCCTAAGAAATAGACAGACACCATTGTGGACTTTTTTGTAGACCTTTTTAAGGTGTACAATACTGTAGTACATTATTTTGACCTATCTCGTAGGGTTCAGCCAGCGTTTGAAAAGTAAGCGCAAAAAATGTGTTTATTTACGACATCACATGCATGCATGTATTATATAACCTTCCTCTTGAATCACTCTATCTATTAAAAAAAACCGCATCAAAATCCGTTGCGTAGTTTTAAAGATCTAAGCGTTCATAGGGACAGAGAAAGCGACTTTGTTTTATACTATGTAGTGATAATGTGGTGTGTCAAAGCTGAAGTGGAAAAATGTCAAATATTTTTTGGAGGCCAATGTAGGTGTTATCCCTAAAAAGAAACAAATGAAAAATGGTAGTGATGTAGATAAAGCTCTATAGCTCTTAGAGAGAGCTAAGATGGCCTAATGGTAACGGCTCCGGTTTACGAGTTGTAGGTCGTAATTTCGAAGCCAGGCAGGCACTTCATAAGAGACTCGTAGCTAAGTAATACCAGCCGCATGGGTCGCCCGATCAGGTTAAGCTACACTTGCTGGGATTGGTTCGTGGATGGGTGGCCATCTTTACATACCGCGAACCCTCCGTGAAGCACGTAAACCTGTTGGACTACTGTCAAAGATTAGACTATCACGTTATCAGACTTTCGGGCTTCTAACGAGAAGCCCAAAAGTCTGATAACCAGTCGTACATTCAACAGCAAAAGTAGATGATGAAAATCAGAAATTCAATACTAATGAACGGAGTTCGCGTCAGAACCGTGTGGCGTCGAAGTATCGTTATGTGATTGTAAATTATACCAAACATTTACTACTTCGACACCACACAGTTCTGACGCGAACTCCGTTCATTAATTAGTATTGAATTTCTGATTTTCATCATCTACTTTTGCTGTTGATTGTACTAAGGGTAAGAGGGTAAGGATATCGAATTACCGCGTATCTGGGTTGTGGAGATCAGATAGGCAGTCGCTCCATGTAAAATACTGGTATTCAGGTGAATCTGGTTAGACTTAGCCGACCCGAACTTAGTTGGGAAAGGCACTTCTTTCAAAACGGTGCAAGAAAACATCGTGATGAAACCAGCATGTTCTAAAACCACAAAGAGGACGCTTAAGTCCCAGCAGTGAGAACGTTATAGGCTGATTATCTGAATTGGGTTTCCACTTGTCACTTCCATTTGCGTCTAGCAACTTTTCCCTAAGTTAAATAGAAGACAATCTACATATATCTATTCTATTCTTATAATAAATCTGTAGAAAGGTCAATTCTGTACATGAAATATATTTCCAAAATAACTATCAGCGGGTGATTAGTGATCGATACTGACGCCAAAAATGCAATCAGTAAAATTTTTGTCTGTCTGTCTATCTGTCTGTCTGTCTGTATGTTCGTTATAGAAACAAAAACCACTCGACGGATTTCAACGAAACTTGGTACAATTGTTCTTCATACTCCTGGGCAGGTTATAGTATACTTTTCATCACGCTACAATCAATAGGAGCAGAGCAGTGAAGGGAAATGTTGGGAAAACAGGATTTCTTTTTAGGTGAAGTAGTAATAGGTTAGTAGTAGTTAGTTAGTAGTAGGTAAGTTTTGGTTAATTTATGTTCAGTTTTTTTTAATATTAAGTAGGTAAAAGCGTAGGTACTTTTATTAATTATAGGTATACGTATTATTAATTATAGTAGTTATAGATATTTAGTTTTAAGTGAAGTAGGTTTTATTATATATTATTTTATATATTAGACGTAGTTATATATTTTTAGTTATTCAAGCCCCAAGCGGACGCCGGCGTCCGCCCGCTATTGTCTTGAAAAACGCGTTGAATGAGAAATACGCGTTCTCAAGAATCGGCAGAAGAAAGAGCACATCGGTTAAACTCTATGAGAGTTACTGCCTCAATTTCCGGAAGTCATTATTCCACGCGGACGAAGTCGCTGGCAAAAGCTAGTATATTAATATGGTTAAAGGCTATTTCAGCAATAAGTTAGCTTTATTGATTTCTATATTAATAAAGTGGCGACACATGTGTTATGTGCGAGCTTCAATTGACATGGAGAAATAATTATTTCTTTGATTAATATGGTTCAAGAAATAATGATTCTCTTTCTTGATTATTAATGCTTTATAAGTACACACTTTTATACCGACTTCACAAAAAGGAGGAGGTACTATGTTCGGGTGATTGTATGTTTTTTTTTTGTATGTTTGTTCATCGAATACTCCGCCAATTGTCGACGGATTTTCAAAATTCTTTTTTTGTTTGAAAGGGTATACTCCTGAGGTGGTCCCATTGTCACCAAATCGGAATCTGATGAGGGAATCCCATGGAAATCGAGGGAATCCCTCAAATTTTGTAGGCACACCTATAGCGATTTGGGTATTTTTTATAGTAACTCGTGCATTTGGTCTCAGAAAGCACCATTCGGTGAAGTGGAACTGATGATGAAGACCACAGATGGCCATCGGCACTACTCAATAATAAATATTTCACGGTTTGCGATTCGATTAGGTACTTTAATGTGGTTGCTAAGCACAATGCGTATCGTGAAGTGGAGCTGATAGTGACTTCTCAATCAGCTCCAGTTTTCCTGGTTCTTACAAGGAGAACTCCTACAATTAACGTCCCTGCATCGGGAAAAGCAATATTTTGTAAAAGGTGATGAGCAGTTGACATTAGGCTATTGTAACTTAGATAAGTTATAAACTGGCCCACTAAAAAGTGAAAAATAAAAAACTTTTTTACGAAAAACTTTTTAACAAAAAAAACAACCGACTTCAAAAAAAAAACACTACAAAGTGTAAAATAACTTTAATTTTAATTTTGGAAGTCGGTGTCTTTGTTTTTGTATTTACGTTTTTGCCACCGACTTCCAAAATTAAAATTAAAGTTATTTTACACTTTGTAGTGTTTTTTTTTTGAAGTCGGTTGTTTTTTTTGTTAAAAAGTTTTTATTTTTTACTTTTTATAGTCAGAGTGCATCTCATGACAATTCCAATAAGCCCAAACACGGCTAGAATACATGGTTTTATTACGAAGTTCCGGTACCTACCTTTCAGCTTCATCATCAGATCGGTTTGATGGTACCATTTTCGTCAGAACCATTTATTTAAATTTGCTTCGTCATAGTCGCTGAACTGTCTTAATCGAGATATCTTATCGCCACCCGTGAAATACTTATTATCATTGAAGAGTTCCTGTGGCTATTTGTGGTCTACTTCATCAGTGCCACTTCTCCAAATTATACTTTTTGAATGCAAATGCTTGACATGTTGATGAAAATACCAAAATTGCTATATGTATGCCTATAATATTTGAGGAGTTCCCTCAATTCCTCATGGAAAAATAACTTTAATTTCGGAAGTCGGTGTCAATAAAAGAAAATGCGGAACCAACAACACCGACTTCCGAAATTAAAGTTATTTTTCACTTTGTAGTGTTTTTTGGAAGTCGGTAGTTTTTTTTTGTAAAAAAGTTTTTTTTCTGTATAGTTTCTACCTAACCCAATGAGAAGATGACATCAGTTTATGTAATCTACATTAGCGATTTATTTGGCAAAAATGTAAACAAATATGAAATACGGAAAAATAACTTAAGTCCTACACAATAAAGTTCAGTTTACGCTACAACTTCAAACATTTTTATAACTTTTTCAATAATGTTAGTCACTCTAAAATCAGCTAAATTACCATTAAAATAAAGTTTATGTTTGTTTAACTTAAAATAATATTAATTTCAAACAATTTTACCGTAACCAATCTCGCGATATTGTGAACTGTTGATGAATTTTAAACTATACCATACTGATTAGAATATAACGTATACATTTTCGATAGTTCGAAAAAAGACAGGAAGACAGAAAGTAAGGCGACTCGCCTTACTTGAAAGAGAGATAACTATTTACGAGAGTCAAGTTCTAATATGAAGACCTCGAACTGATAAGTATGATGACCTAGAAGGCGGATAGTTGTCTGAACGCCTGGACACAATAAGCCTTAAATTCACTATAGATTTCCAACGGTATTTATCCGTTTACTTTTTCTTTTAAACGAAGGTTTATAATATCCAGGAGTGATAGAAAAGACTGAATTATTTCCTAAAACAAATCCACGCTGCGCACTATACAGCAGTCCGCATTGAAAGATCAGCACTCAATGATAAAATTCTAATTGAAAATTGGCGCCTTCAACCCCTTTCATTACACACCACACTCCACAGAGTCATGAATATTATTAATGATAATCTATATTGAAGATCGGATATGGGTTTGAGGGCAAATAAATTGTACGTTCATGTAAGCCCGTCCCTCTGCGGTAAACAGGGGCATAAATCACGTAAGATAGATCACAACGACATTGTTTGAAGAAGCAATACCCCATTGTTTTCCTGTGAAATCAATACAAGTGATGTGAAATATACCTATAGTAGTATAGACCTCGTAATTGTTTTATCACTTTTGACAAAATAGATAAAATTACCTACCTTCTTCCCATGAGAGTAGGTTGAAATTACAGAACGCCAGTACGAGTACAGATGGTGCGTAGTACCATCGTAGTACTTGCAGCTGACTTGCGTGTAAGAAAAGTCAGCCTTTCTGAAGAACATCACTAATGTCAAGGTCAAATATGCTTTAGGAAATGGATATTTGACCATGAATGAACATTACGGGACCATTCAACAATAAAAAAAATATTTTTTCAGGAAAAAGTACCTATACTTAAATATTTTTAAAGAAAATTTCATTGATTTCTAATAAACTTACTTGGATTTAGCACACTACTGCCACTGGAACCTTATCATTCTCAAAACATTGGTCCCATATACCAATAAATAGTTTCAAAACATTTCATTAGGTACTTCTATTCATATGAAGAGTTAGCTAATAACTCCACTAGTTCAGTCTGCGTCTCGAGCAGTTCCAAATACGAAACTGCGACATCAAGACTGCTCGAAACTTAATTTCCTGACTCCTGTACCTTGCAATATCTCGGATTTAATATTTTGTGGGGGAAATGCAGATTGACAAGCTGTCGCTCCTTTGGTATCAAGCGCTTCGAGCGGCTGTATTTATGGTTTAAGTGATTCCAGAATTCGATGCCTGTAATTTATTTATGTCAAGGGTGAATTCTTTACATACCGAGACCCTTCCGAACCTCGGAAAACACGTTAAGCTGTTGGACGTTGGTCCCGGCTGCTATTTATGGATCTTTGACAGTTATTACAGGTCGTCAGAAGACCGAAAATCTGTCAACCAGTCTACAAAGGGGTACGGTGTTACCCAGTAACTGGGTTGTGGAGGTCTCCTCGTAAAATAATGGTATTCAGCTGCATCTGGTTAGGCTGGAAGCCGACCCCAAAATTAATTGGGAGAAGGCTAGGCAGATAATGATATGAGGTTAGCGTTATGCATGATTGTTAGTTGCCACAACATCGAAATAATTATATTATTGTATGCAATGATGTTACCGGAACAATTTAGCTGAAGGCCGAAATATTTGAACCCGCAACCCATGACATTTAATGCGCATTTATGGAAATTCGCAAATGATTATGAAAATATTATATAATTTTGCGAATTTCATTACATTGTGCGAGTGTAGGTATATTGATAATGATTGTGCATCTGACTATATTCATAGTTATGTGTTTATTTATACCGGGTTATTTTAAATTGGCTAGCTGTCCTCGGCAGACTTTTTCTATTATCGTGTTTAGATATTGATACCCTTCGCATCAATATCTAAACACGATAATAGAAAAATAAAATAAAAAAATAACAGACTTCAAAAAAAAACACTACAAATTGAAAAATAATTTAATTTTCGGAAGTCAGAGTCGTTGGTGCATCATTTTCGTTTTTGACACCGACTTCTAAAATTAATGTTATTTTTCACATAGGTACTGTTTTTTTTTGAAGACGGTGTGTTTTTTTTTTGTAAAAAAAAATCTTTCACTTTTTAGTTGTACCTATCTCACACAAATTCAATTAACCCTACTTGCTATCTAAATATCAGTTAATTAAAACATCATCAATAGTATGAGTTGACGTTCACTCCCCAAAAAAATAATTAATTGTGTTAAGTTAACCGCCCGATAACCTACACTAGAAGTTTAGCTAGCCAATTTAATTTAACCCTACATAGCCTTAGAAGGTCATCCCGTGATCTTTTTTACGAGGCACTTACTGCTAGCAAGTATGCTAATATCAAAGCAAGTAATTTCTTCCTAGCTAGTGATGGCGTCACTTTATTGCTTCTCAAGTAACGTTCATTCAATTTAGGAGCATGTTCAAAACTTTATACTCAGTTTTAGTCACAAGTTTTGGGACCAGCCTTAAAACTAACACGTCATTACCAGTTTGGAGTTAGTTCGCCTAAGATAGAAATACATAATTCTTAAAGGCGCTATAAATATGAATGGTTTATGCCTGTTATTACTTTAGGTACGTCAGAAAGGATGAACATAACCAAGATTAAACTTGTTTTTGTTGTTATAGAGTTAATAACTTGGAAGATAACACGGTATTTATTAGGCTTTACTAGAGATAATATATGATTACAGTCAGTTCATAATCATTTTCGTGCTCATCTCAGTAAAAACGAAGGGCTGGTTTTCAATAGACAGATAATTTTTATTCGTGGAATAAAATTGACGTTTGACAGTCTTTGTATGGAAATAATTGTCAAAATTTCAAAATTATTCTTCGAATAAATATATCAGGGGATTGGAAAATTTACCCTTAGAATCATTGCAGGATGTCTTCTTCTTCAAGGTGGCAAAAAAAAAATCGATGTGGCCTTCTTTGCATGCCATAACTACAACGATTTTTTTTATCTATTGAGCTTCTATATCATGTTCTCTGTAAATTGAGAGGCCAGGCTCTTGTGATACAGGACCTCCTAGTACAAGAGCCAGGGCTACACTGATGTTTGTGTTTTTGAAGTGAAAATAAATAAAAAATTATAAAAAAGGACATCGACGCGCAGTCGCGCTACCCGTTACCATTGATTAAGTACCTACATGAATCTAAACACACTCCTGCGTTGAAATTTTTGGTCGGTAATAAAAAAAAAATATGTTCCATAAGTTATGGCTGCGTGATCTATGAAACAGCGGGTTCTTTTTTATAACTGACGAAAAAATTTTAAGCTAGGGGTGGTAATCATGTGTTGAATTTATGGTTAGTAAAAGATGAGAGCTCGAAAATGATGATGAACGGTAATCATAAATTATTGTGCCTCTATCAGCGGTCATCTCACTATTTCACTTCTTTCTTATAGTGTTGCCCAAATGCAAGAACAAGACGAGACTTAGCCAGTCTTGGTCTTGGTCTTGGTCTTGCGCTCCCAGTCTTGGTCTTGGTCTTGGTCTTGCAGCAAGAGTCTTGCAAGTCTTGCAATTACCTATAAGTCTATTACTATTTATTAAAGTTTTTAAATCTTAGAAAAACGTATTAGAATTGGAACATTGTGAGCTTGAATTAACATAGCCATAGTAAAGATCAAGCAGATTAATAAATAACTGAAGATTTGATAAGAAATTCGAAAAATCAACTGACCTATATGTCGTTTTTCATGGAAGTAACTGTTTCTTAATAAACATTTATGATTTATAAGCTTACATTTGCTAAAACATGTAAAAAAACAAATTAATTACAATAACTTGACTGTATTTTAAAGAACAATATCTGTCTAGAAAGAGATTGAACCCTCAACTTATATGAAATTTAATAAAAGAGTTTTACGATTTATCATTTATTTCAATAAAAAATAAAATACAACACAAATCAAACATAACAGTACACAACAGCTTTATCATTTGGTTATGTTACTTTATATCAATTCTTTTGACCAAGAATTAATACAAAGTAACCATCTGGCTGACTCATCACTTAACCTATTTCTATGTTTTCTAATTACTAATGATGCTTTAGAAAATAATCTCTCAGCAGGTACTGAAGTTGCAGGTATTGAGAGAAAATCACGGGCCATCTTCGATAAAGTCGGATACTCTGTCTAATGCGTCCTCCACCAATCTAAAATGTCTTCCGAGCTGGCAGTTCTTGGTTTTCTCAGGTACTCCTCCAACTCGTCTATCACTAAGCCTTGAAGACAAGATCCAGATGACGTCGAGGGACATTCATAGAGTTTATCAAAGTCTATTACGTCTTCATCTTCATCACATACTTTCTTTTTTTGGTAATTCCAGAGATTTGTTCAGTGAGTGTAGACTTTTATATTCTTCATAAAGTTCATTGAACTTGCGCAGACTTTCTGTTTTAAGTTGCTTCCCCCACATTGTCAGGTCAAAAGTCTGAGCCTTATGCCTTGGGTCTAAAATTAAAGAAGTACAATAAATCCAGTTGCTCTTCTTATAATGTTTAAGCATTTTGTCTCGAGCTGCTTGGAAAGCTAGAATGAGCCTTTCATCCACTTCAGATCGATTAGGTTTCTCATCTAACTGTTTTACCATGGATTCAATTTTATCTAGCAAGAGATTGAATGATACAATGACTAGCGGTAATGTAACATATTTGTCTCCACCAAGTTTTGTACTTAAAAGTTTAAAGTTTATTAGAAATTTATGTAATTTTTCGAGTACCTGCCATTCACTAGCTGTGATTTGAAAATCATTCAATTCGGTGACAGAACTGCACAAATTATGTTAATGCCCGCTCTCACTTTTAAACCAAATCCAATCATATCATGTGTGGAATTCCATCTCGTTGGACAGTCAAGAATGGCATTTAGATTTGATGGCACGCCAGCTGCTTCACAAGCAGACTGAAACTTCTTCTTCACTATCTCACTTCTTTTTATTTTACTGGAAATACTGCGTAACTTTGTTACAGATGTACGTGAGTCAGCAATATTTGGTGCATATTCTTCATCTTCCTCATCCTCAGTTTTGTCTGCATAGTCTTCATACTGCTGATCTTGCGCGTTAGTGTCAGACTCACAGTGTAATGCTAAGGTCTTTAATAAATCTTGTACACCAAGGTTTAAAATGTGAGCAAAGCACCGGAAATGTTGATTGTCTGAATCAAAGTGTGGCGGCAGCTGTTTGCCCAGTTCATACATAAATTTGGTATTTACAGTTGCGTTGTCGACCGTGATACCTTGTATTTTATCAATTATGTCATATTCCAATAAACATTCATGGAAAATCGTTGCAATATCTTCCCCAGTATGTCGACCGCGTGATGGTATAAAATCAAGAACTACAGATCGATACTTCCATTCGTTGTCTATATAATGCATAGTAACCCCGTAGTAACTCCTACCAGCAATTGACGTCCACCCATCAATGGTAAACGACATTTTAGATGATAATTGTTGAAGTCGTTCCTTGAGATTCAATTGGAGCTCTTCAAATCGCTCTTTGACTTTCCTTCTAAGTGTAGACCTTTTAGGAAACACCATATTAGGGCAAATACGTCGAAAATATACTTGTGTAGCTTCGTCATCGAAAAATGAGAACGGAAGATATTTTTTCACCACCCAATCAACTGTAGCTGTCGTGATGTTGTCACTGCTGTTTTCCGACTGAAATAAAACAATAAATCTTCTGTTATTATTTAAAACATACTAGGTTTGAGCGTTTAGGAGGAGGAGGTTTGTTGTTGTTAAATCGAGAAAATCGTTAAATTGACATTTGTTATATTAAGGTTGCACTGTACTGTAATTTACCAAAATAAAGTACTTAGTTGTTACTGGCCGATTATGAAAACAAATGAAAATATGGGTGTTTATAAAAAATATTTAAGACCATAATTACATACTTAATATGTCGCACCCCTAGATGAAAACACCACTAACTCAAAAATACTTACGTAAGTTAATGGCGTTTTTGAAAGTATCGCATGAATAGCTACGCGGAGTTAAAATTCCCGTAGCGACAACTTCGACCGTTGTTAAAAAAATATTCTTACCTGTCCACTTCTTCCAGCGGTTACTAAAAAGCTTGTGATATTTCCACTTAATTTTGGTTTAACAGGAAGAAATATTTGTGATTCCTTTTTGTGGAAAGATATTAGATGTTTCCTTAAGCCTGAAGTGTTTCTGTTTTTCGTTTTTATTTCAATCTTTTTATGTTGGCACAATTTACACAAGGCAGTTTGGGATGCATGAATTATTTCGAAAAACTCCTCAAATTTGCTTTTGGGTCTTTTAGATCTGTGACTCAAACTCTCGTTACTCGGACTAGAATAATTTGAATCTTCGTCACTCATATTAAATTGTACACGTGATACGTTTTTAGAAAACAACAAGAATTAGTAAAAACAATTATTAAGTTAGACTCGAAGCACAGCTCAATTGGAAATGACTGGAATTAAAATAATTCCTTTATTTATAGTACGTTTCCTTGCTTTCTACCGCGCCGCCTCGCCACGTGCCGGCTCTATTAAAAGGATGCCGCCGCAAATCAAACGATGCCGCGTGCGGCGTACAAACACAGATTATTACCTACTTGTAAAGACGCGACGCGTGAATAAAATATATGTAAAGAATTAGTGCCAATCTCCAATACAATCTTTACATATAAGTGAATGTTTTGGCGTACATCTATACTAATCTATACTAATATTATAAAGCTGAAGAGTTTGTTTGTATGTTTGATGACAGAAGTTTTAAAATAAATAAATAAATCCTGAACGTCACTATACCTCCAAAGTTACTATTCCTCGTGGACGAAGTCGCGGGCACTGCTAGTAAATACTTACTCTCATCATCTCTCTCAGAGATATTCGGGCTGGTAAGCAATACAAAACTCTTATCGCAGGCTTTTTATTTTATTAGTAGGTAAGTACCTACGCTTTTTATATTATTTTATTAGTTTTGTAGAATTTTTTTACACGTTTCAAGTATATTTAAAAGTGGCTACAATATTTATCAAACGGGTGATATTTGAACACTTTTTTGCTATTTTTTCTTGTAAAAACTTAAGAAATATAATGACTAAATGTACAATAATAGTACCTAAGTAATTAGTTTAAAACCATATAATCAATATTATAATATATACTTACTAGAATAAATTATTATGACATCTACTACCTATCCTTACCATTTTATCCGAATCATAATACTACTTGCGTGATCAGTATAATGTATTCATTTTCATTCTAAGCACTCTGAAACTTATGTATTCTTTGGAACACCTGTAGGTACTCTTAAAATTCGAAATTATTTTGCATGAGTATACCTACGCCCTGTGGCGGCAATCAAATAGTGTCAAATGTTGTGATTTCGGCGCGGCGGCAACGATTGTTGTATATAATAATATAATAATAATATCTTTATTTCCCAAAAAAAAATACAGAATAGAGAACATTTACATAAAACATTTGGATGATGCAGAAATCTGTACACAATAGATTAGTCTCTGTCTCTTAAACTAGGGAATCCTGTATCTTAAGAGGCAGTGATTCACAATGGGGTTCCAATGAATTTTATGTAAGTATGAGTGGACTGTGTCAATTTACCTTCAGAAAGGAAAAAAAGAAAAGTTATGGTTTAATTTACAGATTATAACTTTTTGTGAGAGTATGTGAGAGTGTGAAGATGTAGGTAAATGAAATTAGATGAATGTGATTATTGGTGTGTAGGTGTGTGTGAGTGGGGATAAGTGGTAATATGGTGTTGATGTGTAAGTGAGT
The DNA here is from genome assembly GCA_949316385.1 of Globia sparganii. Classification (NCBI taxonomy): domain Eukaryota; kingdom Metazoa; phylum Arthropoda; class Insecta; order Lepidoptera; family Noctuidae; genus Globia; species Globia sparganii. The sequence continues at coordinate 7,435,305 of OX438675.1, read as the reverse complement.
GGGGGAGTTGTATTTGCGAGAGTGTGTGAGTGCGAGGATAAAAGTATTCGTGCAAGCTTGAAGATGAGTGTGTGCTTATTATTATTAGTATTAGGCGATGTAGGTAAGTAAAGTCTCCGTTGCGGCATAGTCCTGTTTAAGTAGCCATTCTGTCACTTTTAATTTTAGGTTGTGTTTGTTGAGGTCTAAGATATTCAGCTTTATATGAATCTTTTTGTAGATATAAGCGCTAATTACATAATATTGATGCTTTGCGAACGTGGTCCTGTGTTGGGTGCCTGGGGGAAGGTTTGTACGTTTTTTTGGGTTAGCCGGGGGAAGGCTGCTGTGTTTCCTAAGAACAGATTGAAGCACAAAGAGCTGACGGACTGTAAGAACCTTACAGTCTGCATAAAGTTGTGTTGTTGGGTATCTATGGGGCTTCCTTGTCATTACTTTTAATACGGCTCTTTGTGCTCTCTCTGCCCGCAGGAGGCTACCTTTCGTTGCAGCACCCCATACAGCGATGCAGTATCCTATGACCGATTGGCATAGTGCAAAATATATAATTTTCAAGATATTGGCGTTAGCAGAGTTTCGGAGGGATTTAAATATATGAATGAGGCGTAGAGTTCTAGTCGTGACAGCGTCAAGTTGTTTTTTCCATGTAAGTCCGTCATCTATATGGATACCTAAATACTTTACGCTGTCACTTCTAGTTAGCGCTATACAACGGCATGGTCCCGAACGGTTTGAGCATGAGTGGGCAGTAATTGCATAACTGGGTGACGGTGCGGTCTTACGCCTAATTGCAAATGGGATGTAGCAAGATTTATTTATGTTTAAGGTAAGGAGATTAAAATTGAGCCATTTCATAATTTCTGCTACACCCGTTTCTGCTATAGTTTTGATGGTATCCCAAGTATGTCCATGAACTAAGATCGCGGTGTCATCAGCGTATGTATAAATCTTAGTATTAGGGAGGTTCATTTTGCAAAGGTCGTTGACATATATTTGAAATAAGGTGGGGCCCAGAATGCTGCCTTGAGGGACGCCGAAAGTAACTAACTCCTCTTCACTAAGGTGGGTATCTATTTTAACTCTCTGGGTGCGATTACATAGATAATCTTTAAATATATCAAGCGACACGCCACGTACACCTAAGTGTTCTAATTTTGAGGTAAGGATGGGGACAGAAACTGTGTCAAATGCCTTAGAAAGGTCTAGAAATATACCTAAACATTTTGTCTTCTTGTCTAGATTTCTAGCTACCTCTTGAGTCAAACCTAGCACAGCATCTTCTGTTGAAACACCAGCCCGGAAGCCATACTGGTTGTCTGCTATTAATTTGTATTTTTCCAAAAATGTCCTGAGACGTTTGTTTAAGATCCTCTCAAGGATCTTAGAAAGTGTCGGCAAAACTGATATAGGCCTATAGTTATTGACACAGGTTCTGTCCCCCCCCTTGTGTATAGGGTGGACTATCGCCTTTTTTAGAGCATCCGGGAACACGCCCAATTGTAGACAGCGGTTGTATATGAAGGTAAGGGGCGGTACCAGTACGTGGCGACAGTTTTTCAATAAGAGAGGCGATATACCGTCCCATCCGATAGCACAGTCATTACGCAGCTGTAGGATAAGCGATTCTGTTTCTGCTTCATCAACTTCTAAGAGCGCAAGAGAATTAACAAGGGAGGTATTTGTACCATTAAGATAAGACTGATCGTTAGACTGAGGTGGTGGGGCGTGGCCCTGTGATATAATATTGTCAGCTAGCTTTTTTCCTACATTACTGAAGAAATTGCAGACCTCATTAACGGAAGACTTAGGATCATTGCGTATTTTTAATAACTCAACGGGGCTTGCACATATTCTCGTGGTGTTGGTAATTTCCTTGATTACTTTCCATAACATTTTTGGTTTATTACTTGCTTTCTCAAGCTCACTCCTTTCGTATGATATTTTTAGTTTTCGGAGGAGGTCGTTACAGAAGTTACGGTAGCGATTATAAGTAATTTTAAGTATAAGGTTGTCTGGTGCTTTTTTGGATTGTATGTGTAACTTATCTCGGTGTCTAATGCATTTTAGAAGACCAGGAGTTATCCAGGGTTTTAGAGTTCTCTTTTGTCTAGGGATTTTAGCTTGAATCGTGTGTTTGGATATAACCATTAATACGATATCTATAAATTTGTTCATAGAGATATTAGCATCCTCCTCAGTGTATATACTTGAAAAGTCGGTATTTTCCAGTTCGAGCTTAATTGCTTCATGGTTAAGGCGGGTAGAAAGGTAAGATGTTCTGCGCGCAGGGTTTGCGTCTATGATGTCGAGGAGAATAGGCTTATGGTCAGTAATATGGGACTCTAAAACCAGAGTGGTCGACAAAAGTTTAGTCTTTAGAAGTACGTGATCTAGGCTTTTATCAAGGCGAGTGGGAAATTCGTGAGTGGGCAACAACCCCTGAGAAGCATTTAAGATGAGATAGTCAAGACATTTGTTGTCCTCATTACGTTTGATTATATCAAGGTTTAAATCGCCCACTAATACTATGTTTGGGCAGGCTGATATGGTATCATAAACATTAGTCAGGCTCGTCTTGAAATTATCAAAATCGTCGTTGGACTTGTATGAAGGAGAGCGGTAGATTGCCACAACTGCTAACTTGTTTTCTATTTGGCACACGAGACAAGTCCCGCCCCTAAAGGAGGGTTCCCATACATTAGTTTGCAGTCCCAGTTTAGTATAGATTATTACTCCATCATTTTGATTGAGATTTGTTTCTGTTGGGTGAGACTGGTAGCCATCCAATATAGGTAAATTATTAGCTTTACTTAGCCAACATTCTGTCAAAACTATGATGTCAAAGTTAATTTTAGTTAAGCGCAATAGTACGAGAAGTTGATCGAAGTTTTTATTTACACTACGAATATTTAAATGCAGTAATTTAAAATCACTACCAGTGACGTTGACGTAATTTAGACAGTCTTCTGGGTTACATACAAAGGAGTTGCCTACAGTGAATTTGTCAAGATCGTTATTAATATTAATCAAATTAGTCATTTTTAATTAAGAAATAGCCAATAGTGCGTGAGCTAGTTGTATGAGCCAGTAATATTTTGTACATCAAGTAAGAATGGCAAGTACATCGCATATAATATGTGTATTTTATGATATTGAGAACTCGTGTTATGTGTGTGTATGTCATGTGAATATATTTGTATATTGTGTGGATTTGTTTTCTATGTAGTGTTTGTGAGAGTATGGTTGGGTTAATTAATGATTGGTTGTTTTTATAGTGTATAAAGATGCCAATTAGAATAAAAAGTGATATAAATAATCTAAACACATCAAAAAAAGAACGATTTATGGTGAGTTTTGGGCATAGTCACATATTAATATTTCTAAGATCTTGAAGGGTTTTTTCCGTGCTGATTAAAATCTGTTTATCGCCCTCTTGCTTCCGCAGGAAAATATTACCATTGGATATCCAGCAGTATGTGTATTTGTACTTCTTGCCGAACTCACGGGATTGGTAAAATAACTTCTTGGTACTAGCAGGTAGTTGTTCAGCGACATACACCGGTTGGTGTTTCCCTGGCAAACCAATCAAGCTAGTGTTAAGTTTATCGTCTTTTCCCTTATCCTTGTTAAACGACCGCACTGCCGATAAGAGTGTCTGTTTTGTCTGCACTTTAGTAAACTCTGCAATTATTGGACGTGGGGTGTCAACAGTGGTAGACTTCCCTGGCAGGCGATAGATGTCGCGCAACTCGGTTTCGGTAATTTGCACTCCTACCGCTTCGCCAATACTGCATATTGTTTTTATGAGACTAGTGTGGGTTTCCGAATTTCCTTGTGGTAAATTTCTAAGTTCGACACCAGACGAACGGGACTTGTACTGTAGATCTGTTATCTTTTGTTCCAGGCTTTCTATATACTTTTGCTGTTCTTGCCTTTCCTTCCTTAAATCCTCCACTTCTTTTCTCAAATCTTCGAACTTTAGATTCATAAAAGACATCGATTTCTCGATCTCTTCATTTGACTTACGAATTTCGGTGTTGGTTGCCTGTATCTGGGAGTTTTGAGTTTTGATTTGAGCTACCTCGGATAACAGTTTAGACATTAAGGTAGTCTGTTCCGTTAGCGTTTTAGTTATGCTGTTGTCTTGTAGGTCACCAGAAATTAAAACAGTCCCGCCTTGTGGCGAATTACCTTGCCGAGGCCGTTTATTACGATTTATATTTACGTAGTCGCTCATCATTATTGCCGTATTAATGTCGGGTTCAGATTGGGTTTGACTCTGACTCATCTTGTTTATTTGTGTTTTTGGCGTTTTAGGTGGGGTGTGATGAACACCTGCCATATTAGAGCACAGTTAATAACGATGGTAAAATAGAGTAGGTACTTATCCGAGATTCAAGGTGAAGTTTTTTAAGCAATGTTGATATTCGATGCGGCGAATTGTATCGTGGCGGCGCACAGCGGTCCGAGACCGAATCCTAATACACTATGTGGCACAGCGGCGCGGCGCGTAAACACGGCGCGCGGCGTAGTCGATGGAGTATCGTAGACAACTCGTAGCAACGGTTGATGTAGCAGGTACGATGACGTCAGTTTCTCGTAGCGGTCGTAGCGCTCCTATCGGCTGTTAGTCCGCGTTGCTGTTCACAAGGTCACCGCAGTGCGCGCGGATATGATTTCAAAAGAAGCCGCCGGCGCGTGTATCATAACCATGTACTTCCGAAAAGCGGCAAATTTCTTTGAGAAGTAAGTACAAATCCTTTGATGCCGCATTATCAAAGTGCCGATGGTTAAAACATAACTATGCATGCACTCAGTTTGATTTTAATGGATATTTTTTTATTCGCTATGTAGGTATGTTTATGGTATTAGTCGTAATGCGCATAGGTCCAGTTTTTCATATTCTTTGATACAGTTTTTTGCGTCTCATACAATTCCTAAGCGTACCTATACACCGAACTGTTACACCTAACTACTCCGTGAAATAGCGCTAAGTCCTAGCTGCAAGACGCAAGAGTCTTGCAGGCTTAGTCTTGTTCTTGCTCAAGTCTTGCACGATCAGTCTTGGTCTTGGTCTTGCTAAAAATACGCGGTCTTGTTCTTGGTCTTGGTCTTGCAAAAACGCAAGAACAAGACCAAGACTGCAAGACCAAGACTGAATTTGGGCAACACTACTTTCTTATCATCTTTTACACAGTCCATCACGTCCTTGACCTTCGTCTCTTCTCTTAGCCATTCGCATTCTTAATCAAAACTATTTTCGCAACAGTCTTTTTCTTTTTCGTCTTCTAGTACTGACCTTATAGGTACCTATAGTCAGCCATAGAGTTATAATAACAGAGGGGCAATTCTCGTAATTTTTAAGAATGTTCACAGTCTGATCTCAGTCTCAAACTGTCAAAAATACTTTAAATGTCCCTACATTTTGACAAGTTTCTGCATTTGAGACTGCGACTAGATTTTGTACAGTCAGCAAAGGAGATAAGTATGCAGGGTCGTCGAATATAGTTAAAGTTTACTAAGAAACCGATTGATGTTTTCGAATGAAATTTAATTTGATAAATGAACTGTTTGTGTTCTATTAATTAAACTAAATTTTATTCGAATACATCAATCGGTTTCTTACTAAACTTCAACTATATTCGATGACCCTGCATACTTATCTACTTTGCTGACTGTACGTTTTAAATTACGAGAATTGGCCCTCAGATCATAAACTCAAAATAAGTAACAAGAAACAACAAAACTTAATTCACTACTCAACTCTATACAAATGTATAATATTAATTTTGCTGTCAATAGAATTGAATTAGCGTTTCCGTCCCGATTGCATGCCAATTATAACTTGCAACGATTGTCAGATAGTCCACAGTTTCGTCCTTTCCTAATCCCATTTCACAACTTTCTAACTATTTAGCCTAAACTGGCCACTGGTATCCGGCGTTATTAAATTTTCCAAAGTTGTCGTGAAACCCTGGTATAGCGATTTTGCATAAACATGAGCACCGTTGCTTTTAATAGGTAAACTTTTAATTAAATTACGAATAAATATAATTGAATCATAAATGAATGGGCGTGGTAATGGCGGAGAGAAGTACGTTTTTCTCCGGGTGGTATAAAGGCAAATTTACTGTAATATTGTGTTGTATGCATAAGTAGTCATTTAAGAGTATCTTCAAGATATAATTTGGAAATGTTGCATATTGGTAGAACCTAGCATAAACAATATGTAACTGAATTAATGCTTGTTATGAAATTAGTTTGTTCAGAATCATTTACAGAATTGGTTTCTGTGATCTTTAATATAATGTAACTTTTTTTTGGCGAAGTACCTTAATAGGTACTTCGCCTATTTTTTTAATTCTCTAGACCCCTATTATTTGTGCAATTGAGTGCGTGCGTAGATTTGTAATCTGACCACAATTTTCTCCCACAAGCAGTATAACTTAGTTTGATAAAGCGACAAGATGGCAGCGATGCCAACGAGTACTTCGACGCCTAAATATCCTTTTGTATTTGTATTTAATTATACAGGGTGGAATCGAAGTCATGGGCATTATTTTAACCTAAGGCACTACTCACGATACTGATTGCATTAGGGCTATTAATACGCAAATCAAAAATATTATTAATGCAAGTAAGGAAAACCTTAAAAATGTAGTAAGTCAAACCTACCCGATATGCACAAGGCTTATTATTGCAAATAAACACTTAAAGTAATTAAAACAAAATACTTCGTTAACGCCAATAATTGTTGAAATATCAAAATCTTAAAGCGCAATACAGCGCAAAGCGAAATGTAAACAAACATCACCTGCGCGCGCGCGGGTTTTTCCTTACAAGTAATAATAACAATGGGCTACAAGACATTCCGTCCGGCGGGATTCCCTGAACTCTCTCCGTCCCACTCCCTCACTCGCAAAAATACGAATATCACCCCCGCGCGGGGTATGCTTCCCGCCGCAACACGAAGTCACGAACCCGGAACCAGTGTCATAACGACTGCGCAGGTGCATTGACGCGTAATTGATTTATTGATCCCGTGACGTAATCGCCGTACTCGCCGCTCGCGGCATACGGTGCTTGGATTGCAGTGTATTAAGTGTTAGTGTAGTAGTTGTGTGTTGTGTGTGTGTTTGTGTACACGATGCCTCGACCGCGTAATGTGCAGGCTAGGTACACCAACCAACAATACCCACAAATGGTTGTAATTTACGATCGCGCAAGAAATTTAGTATGAACTCGTGAAATGTTCCATCGGCGCTACCCGAACGACCCTATTCCTTCACGGGGTCTCATTCCACCAGAAACACTCAGAACCTGTTGGATTTTTCGTCTTTTCACGTGCCAGCACATGCACAAGCTCGTGGAAGAGCACCCGTTTACCCTCTGTCACTTTACCGACAAATAAGGTTTTTTCAAAACAATCCACAAGCTAGGTACGTAAATGTTTTTTTTTAATGTATGTTAGTTGACGTAGTTTTGACCGTCCTGAGCCGGCAAAGTACGAAGGGAAAATTGGAATTTATTATGAATCAATTCATTGGCAACTTACGAATGTCACGTGAGTCGGGCGGGGTCAAAGAATTCACGCCCAATGACGCGCGTACGGCGTAGTGTACCTACGCATTTGCTATCGAGAAGCGCAACTAATTTGATACTTTGTATGACTTACTACATTTTAAGGTTTTCCATACTTGCATTAATAATATTTTTGATTTGCGTAATAGTAGCCCTAATGCAATTAGTATCATAAGTAGTACCTTAGGTTAAAATAATGCCCATGATATCAAATGCACCCTGTATAATGAGTTAGTTTGTGTTTTAATTTAGTACCTAGTGTAGTTAAGAAATAATGAAAACATTTTTAAGTATATAATAAAATTAAGGTAATATTCGTTTAATAAATAATCAATGTTATTTACTTCGTCATCTGCCTAGCCTTTTCCTTACAACGTTGGGGTCAGCTTCCAGTCTAAACGGATACAGCTGAATACCAGTATTTTACATGGAGTGGTTGCCTATCTAACCTTCACAACCCAGTAACTGGGTAATTAATACGATACCCTTTGGTAAGACTGGTTGTCAGACTTTCGGGCTTCTGACAACCCGGAACGACTTATTAAATATCCAAGAATGACAGCCGGGACCAACGACTTAACTGCTTTCCGAGGCACGAAGGCGTCTTGGTATGTAAAGATGGTCACCCATCCAAAAATAATGTTTTAAAAATTAAACATTCTGTGTATGTATTAAGATCATAACATAATATTATATTTGGGGTGTCTGATAATGAGCGAAATGTTACTTCTCTTCCAGTTTTTGATAGTATCAATTTGGAAATTAAATCCAGCTTTGTATCAAAGCACATTATAGTCTACCATTTCTTCAATATCGTATTTCAAATTAAACACAATATTCTTTTTGCTTCCATTTCCATTGTTATCTTTACAAATATCTCTTTCAAGATTTCCTTTTATTTTATTAAAATGTTGGTATTATTTTTGATGAGTTTATTCTCAAAACGCTTCAGGGCTGTCGGTATTAATCTGTTAAACGAGCATTGGCTCGTTTAACAGATTATTATTGCTGTATAGTATTTAAATTTGAGTGAGTAAAGTATCTGGGATCTGTTGATTTAATTGATCACATAAAATGATGTTTGTTACGAAAGTCAACTCAGCCTATCGCAATCCACTGCTGGACATAGGCCCCTAGGCTGCGCCACAATACCCTGTCCTCCGCCTTCCTCATCCAGTCCGTTCCAGCCACTTTCTTTAGGTTGTCCGTGCATCTAGCTGGGGGGCGTCCCACACTACGCTTACCGATACTACATGGCCAGCCCACTGCTACTTCAGTTACGAAAGTAATAAATCTTTTTTTGTGATTTATAGAACCTTAAAATCATTTTAGAAAATGTATATATCCTCTGATAAAAAAACCTGATACAGTGAAAAGAAAAATGGGAATCCATCAATAAGGATTAAAACTAAATCTTACAGAAAAAATCGCTTAGCGATAAACGCAAATTGTTTTTTGAATCAGAAAGATTGATGAATATTCAATTGCACATTCAGACGCAAAAATCTTTTTAGCAGGCACACTAGAACGATTTATTAAATGTCTCTTTGACAAAATCTTGGTCAGATCATGTGAAGACCGTGTAGATTGGTGTCTGAAATGGCCTTTTGAGGAAAGAACGACACAGATTGAGCGGACCTGTCTAGTCAGTGTTCAGTCATAAAGTTTCGACAACGTATTAAAATGTATTGCACATTCAGACGCAAAAATCTTTTAAGCAGGCACACTAGAACGATTTATTAAATAATAGTTTGAATACAAATCATAGCAATATACCACAAAAGAGTGTCCTCATGAAGTTTCGACAACGCATTAAAATTTTGCACGCCGCCTATCGCTTTCATTACTCGATTTTGGCAGGAAGCCAGTTTGGATAGCATCCAAATGTGGACCTTACGTGTTAGAGGTTAAGTTGAATCTTCTTTGTGATTGTCATTCGTTTTTTAAGCCAACCAACGGTTCGCAAAGTGATTGCTTTCAGTATTGAGCATCTGCCAGTAGGCTTTGTCACTGGAATTTATCAATGGCCAGTTATTAGTATATGTCTGTTGACATTGGTTACCGACATCGATATTTCATTATTAAAATAACATTACGCCTGTAAATCCCGAAGTTAGGCTAAGGTATACCTATATTACACACCAGAAACACAGGGGCCAAGGGGCCAGACTTTATCAATCGGGCACAGATCCAGACCGATAGTGTTATTATGTTAAAACTTTTCAAAGGTTGCTATTGAAAAGTTTTAACCCAATAAAACTTTGCTCAATCTGGGAATCGAACCCAGGATCCCTGGCTCTCAGCAGTAGCGATTGCGATCACTAGACCAGCCAGGCAGAAACATTCTATAATTTTCCCAATTAGTTTTAATAGTGTGTTTATTTTTATTTTTATCACAAGTTTCATTCTGATTAGTATAATGAATTGTTTGTTATTGCTGTCGCAGTATTGTTTACCTAGGTACTTACGGTTTATTTGACTACAATTTGTGACTGTTGTATGTTTGTTAATGCATCAACTGCGTGACTGTTGAACGTAGAGTTCTGGATTCAATTCCCCAGGTTGGGCAAAGTGTTGTTGGGTTTCCATTAGGAATTTGGAAAGCACAAGAATTTGGAATTTAGAAAGCATGTTAAGCCGTTGGGACTGCGCCTGATCTCTTTCCGGCCATGTCGGATTGTCGTCCCATTGGATATTGAGAATTTTGCGTCAACTTTTGTGCACTATAATACCTCCCGCGCCAAAGGCTAGTCTCCGCTGAGATCGGTCGCCATGGCCGAAATTCAGTCTGGAAGACTATTTTTTAATGCAACAAGATACGACTCCAACATAACATGGCTACCTTCCAAACAATAATGTCAAAGCGATTAAAGCCCAATTTGTTATCTACTTGATTAATGGCTAAGCTTGGATGAACGCTTTTATCCGGCCTTTTTTAATTTGTAATTTATTCTCTGGCTTATCTTCAAGTCATGAATGATTGGGTCTTAAGATAATGTCTGTCAAGTAAAACACAGCATTGACGAGTTTGGACTTAAAACCACTTTGGTTTAAGGAGTTTGACAGCCACTGTCAAAAACTTTAATCATTTTATAATATCTTCTTTGATTGACAGTGACAAACACTTTTCTAATGAGTCAAGGCTTTAATGTAATACTACAAACAAAAATAAAGGTTGGCAAGAGGAAATTGACGCGAAAAATTTCTCCATGGATTCAGCATATGATTCTAGACTCCCTAGCGTAGAAATTTTTGTTCTGTTATAAAAAAAAAATCTTCTGTTTCATAGAAAAGTGCCGATAAAAGTGTTCTGTTATAAATACCGATGCGGTCAAAATAGGAACAGCAATTTTTTTTTAAAGTGAAACTTTTATTACTTCGTCTCAAACTTTTTCGTCTGTGTGTTGCATGTCGCGTGACGGTCGGCCGCGGAGTAGGGATAAAGTGAAATTTTTAGTTAAGTGTCTATAATATGAAAAAAAGTTTTACTTTTACCGTGTTTTCATAAAACCACACAATCCTTTTTTTAAATAACCGACAGATAATTTCAACGCAGTGGTTTCAGAATCATGTACGGTTGCCATAGCAACGCAGGTGCCACTTAGAAATAGCATTATATTAGCATTGTATTAAGGTAATTACATCGGGTTCAATTTGATTTAAGCGTCTAACCATTAATTAAATTATAGCTAGGGCTATGTTTAGGTGGACTTTTATAGAATAAGGTTATTTTTGCGTGACAAAGGTTGTCTACTTATCCAGGGTTTTAATTTTTGATGAACGTCTGCTTAATCATACCTTTTTTACGTTTAAATGTCCCTTCAAAAGCAACGAACATAAACCGAATTCGGGTGAATTCAGCGAGGCAATTGCGTAACACATTATCAATGGGAATCGGTTTCATGTTGACAGTTCAACAACATTCATTGCGTTATTTACGTGTTGAACAAACAAATTTTTCGAACTTATGAAGCAATGGATTAGCAATTTACTTCAAAATAATTCAGAAAATGATTCCGATTGATAGTGTGTTACGCAATTAGGGTGCTGATCCATTTAGATTGCCATCGACATACTAAGAAGAGAAGGATAAAACCCCAGTCATTACTTATTTTCTTTGACATATTGAACATTTCTTCAATATTAATAGGTTAATCGATGAAGTGAATAAGTAAGTAAGGCTTTCTGCTCACACAATTCAATTTGACATAAATACAACGTAACTTTCTAATTAATGAGTCCTTAAAAGTTATACTCCAACAAAATCGTTTTCGCAATTTATTTTTATCATTCATCATTTATTTTTTCTATTTGTATTTTTATTGTTTTTCTACCTATTCGTAATTATGTATATGCTGTAGTCTCCTGTAATTAAAGGAGCACTCGTAAAAGAAACTTTTGTTTATTATTGTGATTTATATTGTATAGGTATGCGTATTCTTTGTTGCAGGTCACAAATAAAAAAAAAATCTTATTTCCATCCATCAGACCGGGAAAAACACTTACTTAAGAGGCTAATCCAGACAAGAAAGCCGAAAGGCGAAACAACAAATAACACAGGTATTGCTGTGTGGAGCATTTGTTTTGTGAACATCATTGTGCGCCTCGGCATTGTTAGTAGATGCTCGACACTACTCCACGTGGCGCGTCGGCCGACCCGCCGTAATAATTAAAAATACCCGTAAAATGTCGAGGTGAACTAAGAAATAATCTCTGCGAATTTTTTTGATGAACGGATTTTTTGGATTTGAGTAAGGCGTTTGATTGAGTTGACTTGGATGTATAAGTGAATTGGATGTTGGTCATAGAGCTGATACTAGATTATTATTGTTTGCTATTTTAGGGTTCCAACGGGGCTATTACTAAGCCTCCGGCTGTCCGCCTGTCCGTCTGTCAGCGGGCTGCACCTATCTCATGAACCGTAATAGGTAGACAGTTGAAAATTTCACAGACTGTATTTCTATTGCCGCTATAACAAAAAATAATAATAATGATATAAAGTTAATAAACATTAAAGAGGGTCTCCATACAAGCAACGTGTTTTTTTGCGGCGTTTTTTGCCTTGTGGTACCCATAACCCTTCGCTTGTGAGTCGGCTCGCACTTGGCTAGTTATTATTAATTAGCATAGAAAAATATCGTTGAACGAACAATTAGCAACTCATTAAAAGCATTCAAGTGAATTTGCAAATTAATAGGCTTAAAAGTTTCGAGCCAATACAGTTCATAAAAACAAATCGGTGGTTATTTTAATATTTTCAATTTCAATTTTAATATTTTTTATTTGTGCTCCATTTGCGATGAGTGAATAATTAATTAAAGTTAAGAAGAGACAAGTCCTGTTTGTTTTTGCCCCGATGTTATTTTGAAAGGCTTGTGGCCAAGTAATAACAGTCGCACGTATCGGTCGATCAGGTTAAGCTATGCTCGCCGCGGTTGGTCCGGGGATGGGTAACCATCTTTACATTCCGTGCCCTGGAAAGCACGATAAACAGTTGGTCCAGGCGGTCATTCGTAGATCATGTTACGAGTCGTCAGAAGCCCGAAAGTCTGACAACAAGTCCTACCAAGGGATATCGTATTACCCAGTAAATGGGTTGTGGAGATCAGACAGGCAGTCGTTCCATTTAAAATACTTGCATTCAGCTGCACCGGGTTAGACTGGAAGCCGACCCCATTAATGCGTCGGGAATCGACAGCCGATTCCCGGCCACCGAACGCGCGGGCTTGCGGTACGGTAAGGACCAGGCCCGGGTCGACGGCACATTGTGTTCAAAGAGGTGTCAGCACTAACTGACGGGGTCTGCTAAGGCCGATGCTTATCAGGGTCGTGGGTTGTTCGAAAGAGATGCCGTGGCCCCTGACACAGGCAACTGAAGGGACCCCAACATTGTTGGGAAAAGCGAGGCAGATGATGATGGTGTTTCACATCAGCAAAAGTGACACACATCCATTAAAACTTTCATTGCCTACTTAACTGAATTTTCAAACTCATGTGCAAAACAATTAGACCCAGTGCTTTAAGTAATGTGTTATCTATTATTATTTATTTATTTATCCTCACACTGGAACGCCATTCAGCAATTACTCCAATGGAGCGAAAAAAATACTTCACGTGTTGCTTTCCATCTATTCTGTGCGCGGTGGACATCGATCGGGCGGCGATAGATCACGCACGCTCACGCATCGTCAAGACATTTCTCCATAGCCCCAATACTCCTAGTACACTTAGTTAAGGCGGAACATACGGTCTGCTCTTGGTTATTTTCCCGCTAGATGGCGTTAAGGTCAAAATTTAAAGTTTATTTTGTTTTATGTGTAATTGGCACATTAGTAAGTCGTAGAAGTAGTAGACGCGGTTATCGGACATTATACTTTATTGAATTAATTTAAAATTTATTTTAAAAAAAGCGCTGCATCACTAAGTAGATACATTCAATGAAAAGGTCGATACCTATTTATACTAATCTATATTTTAAAGAGGAAAGATTTGTATGTATGTTTATAATGAATTAGCTCAAAAAGTACTGAACCGATTTTAAAAATTCTTTCACCATTTGAATGCTACATTATCACTGATTAATATAGGCTTTTTTAATTGCAAGAAAAAATAAAATGTTTAAAAAATAAATCGACACCTGCAATTTAAAACATTGTAACTCACTTTTTAATCATTGTAAATATACTAATATTATAAAGAGGAAAGATTTTTATGTATGTTTATAACGAATTGGCTCAAAAGTACTAGACCGATTTTAAAATTCTTTCACCATTTGAATGCTACATTATCACTGATTAATATAGGCTTTTTTAATTGCAAGAAAAAATGAAATGTTTAAAAAATAAATCGACACCTGCAATTTAAAACATTGTAACTCACTTTTTAATCATTGTAAATAATAAAACATATAAAATACATAAGTAAACAACATATTAGTCATACAGCAAAGTAGATAATCCCTTTTTGCTTATATTTACAAAATTGGAAGACGCTAGGACTTTAAAGGAACTAAGTGAGAATATATTGAATGTTTAAATCGTTATCCTGAAAAGTAGTGAAAAATGAGTTACAATGTTTTAAATTGCAGGTGTCTAAATGTCCACCCGTGCGAAGCCGGGACAGGCCGCTAATAATTAATTCATTATTATGTACATGTACCTACGAAGTATAACTTAGCGTGTTAGGTACACCTTGTAGGAAAAAGGTATACTTAGTACAATTTTCCTACAATACGAAGTTCCTAGTTTTCTCCAAAGTTTAAATCTATGGAGACCTGCGTGGGAAATTGGTTTAGTATTAAACTCATATTTTACGTCATGTATTTCTTGAGTAATAAATTATGCAATTTGACTTATTCCTCCAAGTTTTGATGATCTTTCTTCCGATGAAGTCTTTCGGAACGAAGTTTGCACGTGGCGAATGAGAACTAGACCGAAAAAAGTGTAACTTTTTGACCGCCACGACACATTTTTTTTTTGATTTATTACTCATTTAAACGTTGTTAATTTATTTCATAGTACCTACTTTTCAATCGGGCGTCACACGTCCCTCACTGTTTTTACCCTAAAATATAATATTCGTACATTAAATCGTTCGAACTACAAATTACATTAGAATTACCCTATAATGTCATTATCATAAAATAAAACAATTTACCATCTCATGAAATGTAGAAAACCTTATATCGTCCCGTGAACGTAACCGTAGCGACGTGCGTGTAACAGGGGGCGAGATTATCACAATAATAAAGAAAGATTACTTATTTTCATGTCGATGCTATACGATGCCTCTGAATTAAGCCGCCAAACATCAAAATTATCCCCAATGAATTTACCGATGCAGTATTGTCCAGATTTACTACCGGCATTATAACGCTCTGATAATGTCAGTCGGCCCCATTTCCGATCCGTGAGTTATGGACCGGTCGGTGTATCTAATAATACTCATTATATACCAATACGTAATGCTTTGTTCATATATCTCTCCATTATTACGCTGGTTCTGACGTTTGGCTGAGATAGTTGTATTGTGGGGTATTCTGGGACTTAATTGAGGAAGTCTTCTCGGCACGTTTCCGAATAAACAGCGATGCGGATGAGTACTTCGACGCTTAAGTGACCAAGGAACAAAAGGATTTTTTTGTATTTATGTAGTTAGTCATTGAGGAAGTTATTTAGCTACGTTATTTGACTTTTTCTACGTTTATTTGTGAGAGGACCGGTCGTTTGGAAGTACAAGCTGTGTTTGTTCCTCTCGTAATCTCATATGCATAGTATGAAAAACGTATACTTAAAGTTATTTGTCTTTGTACCAACGCATGCACGTGTGCATTTTATCTAGATTCGACGATTAGCTTGGTTTGTGTTACTAGTATTTAATTTTGAGCTCTGGTTGAACCTCTAATTGGACATTGGATTAAAGCCTTAAACAATTCATTACTTTTGAAACAATCAGTAACTTTAACTTATTTCTTTACTGTATCTATGAAGATACAGTAAAGAAATAAGTAATTAAATTGTTTATTTACGCTTGTTTGTTCAGACACCAGCATATCAAGCTACCCGAAACTGTCAGATTTTTTCAATCAACCTTGAACCTCATGCTTTAGCCATAAAGTTGAAAATATATTATAGAAATTTGACAGATTGTAGTAGATTGATGTGCTGGCGTCTGTACTTTGTAACATGACATATCATCACGCCTGTTATCCAGGGAGGCAGAGGTGTTCTGTTTAAGTCCCTGTATTTGTCTTGTTTGTAATTTGTACTTATTCATTCCAAAACTTTAACAAATCTTTCGACCATCATCATCTGCCTAGCCTTTTTCCAACTATGTTGGGGTCGGCTTCCAGTCTAATCGGCTGCAGCTGAATACCAGTATTTTACATGGAGCGACTGCCTATCTAACCTCCACAATCCAGTTTCTGGGTAAGACTGGTTGTCTGACTTTCGGGCTTCTGACGACCTGTAACGACTGTCAAAGATCCACGAATGACAGCCGGGACCAACGACTTAACGTGCTTTCCGAGACACGGAGGGGTCTTGGTATGTAAAGATGGTCACCCATCCACGGACCAACCGCGGCAAGCGTAGCTTAACCTGATCGATCGACCTGTGCGGCTGTTACTTAGTCACACGCCTCTCATAAAGCAAGATTTGATTTTTTTTTACAAATCTTTCGACCATTGACGATTAATTCAATTACGTTTTCATCTCTCTGCTGCAGCTTCGTAACACAAAGTCTGAAAACTTGAATAGATAGGAAATTGAGGGCAGCCTTTTGTTTCACTGAGGATGTTAATACCAGCCAGTGAGTTGCCTTTTTGAAGTCGGCTACATTGTTACGATATCTTCAATGATTTTCTGTCCCATTTTTCATTGGATATTTGCGCAATGGTTTTGGTTTTGTTTTCTTTTTTATTTTCGAAGTGGTTTTAATGCAATAAAACATAACGCTTGTAATCCCCGATGAGTTAAGCAGAGGTGAACTCATAGAACACCCACCTTTTAGGGGGCAAGCCTGTTTCCATCAACTGAACACAAATCCAGACCCCGGACTTCTACTGAGAAATTCCTCGTAGAAAAACCTAATAACACTTTGCATGGTCTGAGAATCGAACACAGCAGTAGCGCTTGCGACCAATGAGGCAGTCGAGGCAAATAGCAAGAACATACTTAAGGCATGCCAGAGAACCTGCCGGGGCAGCGGGATTGTCCGAATGGGTTACCGCTACCCCGGAACACAAAGGGCTAAGGAAGGAACACGGGTGGGTTTTAGTCAGTAAGAGTCTGACACTCCCTTCTGCTCCACCCAGAGCGGGAGGGGTCATTTGATGATTTCCCATCCACAAAAAAAAAGGCATGCCAGAGAACCTAGATAAAGTGACATTCTATCACTGATGATGGAAAAGTCAAAAATATATTGGACTGACATAAGCTTTCGAACAGCTTATGTCAATCCAGCAGTGCTATTCTGTAAGAATCTCACCGTAAAAACTTAGGTGAAGTGAGCTGTCAATCCACCTAATGTTAGGGATTCCCACTATTGATAGCTCACTTCACGTTCACTTCGCCTAAGTTATCACGGTGAGATTTTTACAGAATCGACCGGCTGTTCTTCTTCTTAGCGTGTCGATGGCAAAAATAGTAAAAATAAACATAGTTTTTAGGGTTTTGTACCTCAAAAGGAAAAAACGGAACTCTTATAAGATCACTTTGTTGTCCGTCCATCTGTCTGTCAAGGCCCTTTATTTCGGGAACGCTTACAGTTATCAAGTTGAAATTATAACCATATACTTAGGTCTGCGGCCCCTTGAAGCTGTGAAAAATCAAACTTCTAAATTAACATGAAAAAAAGATACGGCCATTTATGCCGCAAAAAATGTATATTTCAACACTCTCAAGGGTATCAAAATGTATAGGGTACTTCCCTTGAACTAGAATCATGAAATTTGGCAAGAAACAAGGTCATATAGCACAAGTAAAGGAAAAAAACCGAAAACTGTAAATTTGTATTTTGCCGGTAAGGTACTTGATGTGTGTGTAATCAGAAGGTTGGCAAATGAAAGAGCGTGTTCTCGGTTGAAGGTTTACTGAACGACTGAAGTTGTGAACAGAGGTTGAGAGGACTTTGAATTAACTTACGAGCTACGTCATATATTGCCTAAGACTAAAGATGTTTAATATGCCTACGCGCTACAATCCTCCCCCCTTAGATTAAACCATTAAGTTTTAGTTACTCCCAGAAAGAATATAAAATTATGAACTAAGCTACAAACAGTACATACTTACTTTGTATACCTAACATACCTACTTTGTACGGAAACCTCGGTGCGCGAGTCCGATTCGCACTTTTTTATTCACACGACCGGTTTTTTTGTTTGGCCCAAAATTCAGCAACGCGGGTACCATTCGCTGACGTAGCCATTATGTCCTCATGTGTGCAGGTGATAGTGCAAGATGGGAGGTGAGCCATTGTCCGTGGAGAGACACCGCATACACACCGGAGGTCTGAGCCTTCCATGAATCTCCAATTGTGTAGGGAAATCTTTCAATCTTATTGAAAGGCATAAAGGGAATACGCAAAAATCTTTGGAGGCGATTGTGACTTCTCTAGGATCTATATTTATAGCATTTCGACACCTGCAAGGAAAAACATCGTAACTCATTTTTAGTAAATTTTCAGGAGAGCGCGTCAAACATACCATTCCCATTCCCATCCATCCATTCCATTTACCATTGCCATTCCCTCATTGCCTCAAATTTTCAAGGTTGGTTGGCATTACGACTTAACCGAAACCTGAGAGATTTTTTTATCTTTGACGCGCTCTCCTGATTAAAAATGAGTTACGATGTTTTTCCTTGCAGGTGTCGATTTGTAAAGGTACTATTTAGCAACAAAATCCAAGGTTTTTGTAGCTGAATACCAGTATCTTACACGGAGCGACTGCCTATCTGACCTCCACGACCCGGTTACTGGGTAATACGATACCCCTAAGGTAAGACTGGTTCTTAGACTTTTGGGATTCTGATTACCTGTAACAACTGTCAAATATCAACGAATGCCAGCCGGGACCAACGGCTTAATGTGCTTTCCGAGGCACAGAGGGGTCTTGGTATGTAAAGATAGTCACCCATCCACAGGCCAACCGCGACAAGCGTAGCTAAACCTTGATCGATCAAACTATGTGGCTGTTACTTTGCCTTGAGCCACTTCTATCTGTCCTGTATGGTCCATGATTACACCGCTATCGTATCAAAAATGGAAAATTTCGATAAATTGATTTGCCTTGACCCGCACAACAAACTAAAATTACCAATTTGCGTCGTCCCTGACAGCAAATAACTGTCGGAAAAATATTCGTCGGTCGTCTATTTGAACTAAACTGACAAAATTTTCGGTTTTAGACTTGTGAACAGCATTTAGAGGACTTCTACTATAACATTGATTGAAATTCGATACCTACGGTACGGAATCGTATCGAATGGCGATCAGATATAATTGATTTACATCCTTTTTTTTTTTTTGAGGATGGGAAATCATCAAATGACCCCTCCCGCTCTGGGTGGAACAGAAGGGAGTGTCAGACTCTTACTGACTAAAACCCACCCGTGTTCCTTCCTTAGCCCTTTGTGTTCCGGGGTAGCGGTAACCCTTTCGGACAATCCTGCTGCCCCGGCAGACTTCGGCCCTTACGGGCCCCTTCCTTAGTGCTGACATCTCTTTGAGGCGCGCGTGGAACACGTACGCGCCGTCCGGCACGGGCCTGGTCCTGACTCTCCGCCCACAGGCCCGCGCCTACGGTGGCCGGGAGTCGTCCTGCGGCTCCCGACCCCCGGAGCGTCTCTCGCGGCGGCTGGTACGTGAGGCTCTCTCCCTCAGCCGTCCCGCCACCTCCTTCGCTAGCATGACTGCTTCGCAGAAGTAGGCGACTACCTCCCACTCCCTCGCGCCCCGGACCATGGCTTAAACCAGGGCCGGGAGCGAGAGGATTAATTTGCATCCTGCTCTGGACTTTAAGCTCCTAAAACTAAACAATGATAATATGAACCATTAAAGATAGTTTCAGTTAGTCAGGCGGCTTTCATTTGACGGAACAAAGGTATTCAACCTTTGAATTGCCATGTCACTGAACAAATATTGCTTTAACGCGTAAGACGGCTCATAGTTGTTCATTATGGTGTATTATGATACCGTGGAGTTAAGCCAACCCCTTACAGTGGTAATCCTTATCCGTGACGGCTTAAATCTCATCCACATGAGGCGACAAGACTAATTATTTTGTAATGTGTAAGCAGTATCTTGCTGCCTGCTAATAAAGAACAAAATACTATGTACTATAAATACAGGCAGCATTTAAATAGCCATAAGCCATGAGTTGTCACTAAGACGCCTCCCAAGCATGGTTTTTATAGCGATTTTTCCTTTAATCGTTAATTGAGGCGTCTAGTTGCTAACCCCGCTAAAACGGTTGAAAATGAGTTAACAATGCAGTATGTAAAAAAAAACGAGTGTTTTTATGACCACACGACTGAAGTGAAACTTCTTTCGCTCCATCTGTATGTATATATATATATATGTGTGTACAATATATACATGTATACACATATACATATATTAATTTTCTACAAATATTTAAATTTATTTCATGGTTTCATTGGTAAATTAATATTTTTGCATAGATCTTCTATTGCTTAGATATACGGAACGTATTTGGCTATGAGAGGAAGAGAGAAAGAAAATGTGCGCGCGCTATCCCCCACTTAACTTCCGTTCGCCTTGCCCGATCACACTTTTCGTAACGCTTACGTCACGCGTTCGCCAGCTTACTCCCCAAGTCAAGCGTGCGTAAAGAAGTTTCACTTCAAAAAATCTTACAGTTACGAAGCTCATTTTTGAGCTAAACCCACTCTATCCTTACAAAAACGACAATTTAAATGCAATGTTCGCAGCAAAACCCGACTTGAACACTCGTGTGAACAGCTGCAAAAGCCGATAAAGTGAAATCGTCCAATCACAGCACAGCATTCGCAACATATTGTGTTATACAAAATGTCAAAACCCGACATAATTTGACAGGTCAATACCCGACATGTATACTGACATTTCACTCGCAATACCCGCCAAAATTGAGTAAATCCCGCTGTGACAGATTTTATTCTGTTTCTATTTCGCTTTATAGACCTCATTGTGCCTATATTATTAATTAAATTACATACCTAATTATACACAATAATACCAGATGTATTATTTTTATTTGTAAACCGTTGTTTGACGTATAAATTATTATTTTTTTGGCGTGATACGTAACGTCTTATTAATCGATGAACCCCGGCTGCACGCACGAAAAAGTTTCACGTTCCGCCTGAGCCTGAGCGTGCAAACGAGAGCGCGGAACTAGCGATAGGGAGGCACGATCGGCCCAAGCGTTGGCTTGTGACACATTTATTCATCAATGTTTCTTTATGACATTATCACGTAAAACTATCGTCCGTAAACCGATTTTACAGACAACCAATTTTTTTTTGTTTGTGAACTTTCTGTGAAAACCGTTCTACCGGGGTTTGCAACTAGACGCCTCAATAACATATATTTATAACTGTCTTTGGAAAATCTCTGTTTAATTAAGTACTAGATGTTTGTCAGCTGAAAATAATTACGATGTCAATGACACCGTACTTTTGTTCTAGGTTTCAGCCATCAAATATTTTGTGCTGCTTTGTAGGACGGAAATGTATTGTTGTCTAAAGAAAATTGATACTTTGGGTCTTGATAAATATGAAATAAGTAGGGCTAGGGTTAGACCTAATCAATCATATCGGAGAGTGTTTGCGGCAAACACAGAGTTAATTGATACCAGAAGCAATGATTTATTACATTGTGATCATCTTTTGTTTTATAGGCTCGAAGTAGGTACAGGAAAATCAACGCTTATAATAACTTTTCTTTATTTTTTTCGGTCATCGTTATTTATCAATTCAGCAGAATGGGGCTATACAGACTCTTTTTTCTCCCAGCACCAGTGTGGGGGGTTTTATTTTTAGGTTTCCGTACCTCAAAAGGAAAAAAACGGAACCCTTTGTATGATCACTTTGTTGTCCGTCTGTTTGTCTGTCAAGACCCTTTATCTCAGGAACGCGTGGAGGTATCGAGTTTAAATTAAAAGCATATACTTAAGTCTGTGGTCCCTTTGAAGCTGTGAAAAAATCAAACTTCTAAGTTAACTTAAAAAAATACGGCCGTTTATGATTCCCATTGACCTAGAATCATGAAATTAGACAAGAAGCAAGGTAAAGGAAAAAATCCGAAAACTGTAAATTTGTAGTTACATACCTACTTTGTACAGTACTCTCGGTGCATGATTCTGACTCGCACTTCACCGGTTTTTAATGGCTTCTCGCATGTCAACCTATGATGTCGTTGGCTGCTTAACTGGCCTGGCCTTGTTTCAATAAATTAAAGCCTCCAGCTTAAGAAACTTAAAGACCATGCGACTACACGCAAACGGCACTCCCTGTGGGGTATATAAGGACTACAGCTTAGGGCGTCGATGGGTGAGGGCAGCAAGGGACAAGCTGGATCGGATTATTTGACGAAAGTTTGGTGTTTCAAATCAGACCATGAATCATATACCCAGGTTCCATACACATGTAGGTACACTGAAAAAAATAATTTCATACTACACCACATTAAAGCGTTTTCATTAAGACTTACTGACTTTATACAGTAAGAAGAAATGTTTGTAAAACAATAAAAAAAAACAAAACAGTAACGTTTAATGATTGAACATACCATTTACTGAAAAAAAAAAAACCTAAAAGTTTACTGTCATAACGGTAACATATTGCCTGAAGCTTTAACTGTTTTCGGATCAGTAAAAAATACTGCAGTTCTGAGCGTTAGGCTCATATGGAACTGTTTTAAGCAGTTCAGATCAATGTTTTTTAATTTTTATTTACTGCTTATTTCTTTCAGATAGATCACTACTTCGAAAAAAATATACTATACTAAAACAAAATTGTAGTTTTTAAGTTGTACTATCCATTCGTTAAGAAGAATCTTATACTTCGTATGACTTAACTTGTTTCCTGGACATGTTCATACATAGGTATCATCGTGCACAGTGTGATTGTGATAATTCTGGAAAATGCTCCTAGAATAGAATAGAATAGAATACTCTTTATTATGTACACTATATAAATTACAGACATATTAATATAGAAATTACCCACTGCTGATCTTGTCACCATTCTTCCATAACCCACTAGACAAAAGAAAATGTACTTTAATTTTTACGATTACTAATTGGCTATTATTTATTTTCATCACCACTGCTCTCAAAACGGTGATGGAAAACATCGTGAGGAAACCGGCATGTCCTAGAACCAAAAATTCGAAGACATATGACATCTACCAACCCGCACTGCCCCCGTGGTAGATTACAGCCCACTCCTTCTCGAAAAGAGGAGACCTGTGGCCCAGCTGTGGGAACATTATAGGCTGATTATGTATGTATATAATGTATGTGTGATTTTATAACTTAACATCGTTTTCTTCTTTTCCAGAAAATGACGAGTACAACGCGGCTGGCAACGGTATACTTCCTGCTCACCCTCGCAGCCGCTTCCAGCGCTATAAAGTGCTGGAAGTGCGGGCAGTACAGCGACGGAGTTGGCTCTATCACGCCGTGTAGCAACAGGACTTTAGTCAGGCTCGAAGAGTGTCCGAGCAACGCTAAATATTGTATTGTGAGTATCTATTACGTTTTTAATTAGTTCACCCATATTTATAGAGTTACTAGCTAACCCCGCAAATGTCGTTTTGCAAAAAAAAAAGTAGATAGTAGCCGATTCTCAGACCTACCCGATATGCACACAAAATTTCATACAAATCGGTCTAGCCGTTTCGGAGGAGTATAGTAACTAACACTGTGACACGAGAATTTTATATATTAGATATAGTATTTTTATTTCACGAAGCGACGCGCGCTTTACTTGTGGTTACCAAGTGTGCAAACAATTGATGTTTCCGAGATCCACGCGGGCGAAGCCGCGGGCAAAAGCTAGTTAAAGCATAAATCATACAGATCACGCGTGGCCGGATATTTATATTTTCCAAAAACCGATGTTATTTTTTATTTATGTGATGTATTGGTTATATTAAGTATATATGTATACCTTTTAGTTTGCGTTTTTGTCGTGGTCGGGCTTATGTATAAAACGTTCTTGTTTTTTGTTAATCATCTCGGCTAGATCAACGCAGTGGATTATAGGCTATCAAAATGAACGGGACTGTAATTATAAATGCGTTACGCAAATATGATATTAGTCCATTTGTAACGTTATACTTGTCATGAAGGGCCCGTGGCTAAATAATAACAGCCGCACGGGTCGATCGATCAGATTAAGCTACGCTTGCCACGGTTGATCTGTGGATGGGTTAACACCATCTTTACATACCGAGATCCCTCAGTGCCTCGGAAAGCACGTTAAGCCATTGGTCCCGGATGTCATTCGTGGATCTTTGACAGTCGTTATGGGTAGTCAGAAGCCCGAAAGTCTGACAACCAGTCTTACCAAGCGGTATCGTATTACCCAGTAACTGGGCAGGCAGTCATAGCATAGGCAGTCGCTCCATGTAAAATACTGGTATTCAGCTGCACCCAGTTAGACTGGAAGCCGACCCCAACATAGTTGGGAAAAGGCTAGACAGATGATGATTTGTTATAAGTGTTTTTAGAAACGTTGTCACTACAGTCAAATCTTTAAAACGATTTACGAGTAAAAACACATTTCTATGGATAAAAATTATCCTCCTAAAAACAAAAACATCAATCTCATTCGAAACGCATTTTAACAACATAAAAAAAGTTGCTCCAAAAACATAAATAGCATCATTGAAACGCAGTATAGGTAATTATGATGCCTGTATAAATTATAATGGCTTTAATCAACCTCTTCATGACTCTCCCTTTGTGACTGAAGCTCGCGAGAAACACTCCAATGCGGGGAACCTCTTTGAAGGTATATTTGCGCAATGTTAATGGCAACACTGTTGTATAAGGGTCAAAGCAGACTAGCT
Source organism: Globia sparganii (assembly GCA_949316385.1). Taxonomy (NCBI): domain Eukaryota; kingdom Metazoa; phylum Arthropoda; class Insecta; order Lepidoptera; family Noctuidae; genus Globia; species Globia sparganii. The sequence goes on along the minus strand of OX438675.1, from coordinate 7,410,144 downwards.
ACTACTATCGGCGATTTTCGATTTGCTTCGATGCTGTGTCAAGTTTTGCTGAATCTGCTTTTGAGTGCTCGAAATCGCGCGATTTCTAGCGATTGCTTCGAAGTTGAACTGCGCCTTGGCAATTTTCTGCGTTCGATTGCTTATCAAAATCGCGCGTTTTATCGCGATTGCTTCGATACTGCATCGCGTTTTGGCGATTTTCTGCGTTTGATTGCTGTATCAGAATCGCGTAGTCGCTGCATGGAGTTTTCAAAAAGCGATCCGATCACCGCGACTGCCTATTAAGTACAGAGAGGAGCATTCCGACACGGCATCAGTCCGTGCTCTAACCGAAAGCGACTGTCACGCGAGTATGCGATCATCGCGCTCGTTTATATGAATAGACGTACAGTCAACAGCAAAATTAGATGATGAAAATCAGAAATTCAAAACTAATGAACGGAGTTCGCGTCAGAACTGTGTGGCGTCGAAGTGATTCAAAAGTATGTGATTGTAAAATATACCAAACATTTACTACTGCGACGCCTGACAGTTCTGATGAGAACTCCGTTCATTAGTATTAATTTCTGATTTTCATCATCTACTTTTGCTGTTGACTGTACTCACACGACTACTCACGCACTCAATAAAGCCATTTTTGTACTTCATAAATTCGCATTCAACAAGCGACAATACTGTCGAAAATGGAAACAAAGCTCTAACCAATAGAAAGAACAAAAAAAGCGAATCAAACAATTACAGAAAAAAAAACCGTTGATCGCCGATGCTTAAAGTAGCTCGTCTACTTAGGCCCTTAGGTACGTCTTTAGGTGATTTGTGTGTTTGGCGAAATTATGTGTATCTCCGTTTCAATGCCAGGTTGTATAAACTATGTATGTGTATAATTTTGCCTACAATTTTCGCAACTGTTTTGGCGTGTGTATTTAGGTTTTAATTATGGTATTTTTGTTCAGGATCATTTGTGTAACAGCCTGTATTGTCTGAAGGGTCTGAAGTGAATAAGATGTACGGCATGAAATATTGAATAATTTACACACGTATGACCGACTCTAGTAGGTAAGAGGTACTATTACTACTACTTACGTACTTATTTTACTCTCTACTCTTATAAGCATCACCTGCCTGGCTTTTTCTAACTATGTTGGGGTTGGCTTCTAGTATTACTGGATGCAGTATTTTACATGGTGCGATTGCCTATCGGCCTTCCACAACCCAGTTACTGGCCTGGACTCGAGGTAAGACTGGTTTTCTGACTTTCAGGCTTCTGATTATCCGTAACGATTGTCAAAGATCTACAAAAGACAGTCGCGACCACGTGCTTTCCTAGGCATGGAGGGGTCAAGGGGTATGTAACGGATGGTCACCCATCCACTGAACGATCTCGACTAGGTTTGCTTAACCTTAAAGCTCGACCCCGAGCGGCTGTTATAATTTAGCCTCGAGTACCTACAGGAAATTAAATAGATATCAATACATATAGCCCTGATAAACCAGTGGGACTAAAAATGACAAAGGGAAAAACGTAGAGTAATTTTGTAAGGGTTTTTAAATTATGCCAAACAACAACAATATCCTATTTTGATCGATCATTTTATCTTCGATTTGTTTGCTTCAAAAGGCTTTCTTTATGCCTTTGTTTTTTTTTTCTTGAAACATATTTTCTTATACAATAAAATATTAAAACATACTTCGCCCCTTACTTCTAATCCAAGCACCTTATTAATTATCACCATCATCATCAGCCTATAGCAGTCCACTGCTGGACATAGGCCTCTCCTATTGCACTCCATTTAACTCGATTTTCAGCAACTCTCATCCAGCTGCTACCAGCCATCCTGCGAAGATCATCGCTCCCATATTAATATTCCACCTCAATCAAGAACAACAATTCCCTCCAGTCTTAGTTATACCGCCCCTTCGATAGATGGCACGTCCAATATCCGGCAAGACGGCAAGACGTTTATCCGGACATTCGCCAAACGTTTTGCGAGATGACATCAGCTTTGCCCGGATTTTGGAGTTTCTCAAAGCTTAAGGTCCCACAGTCAGCGGGAAAATGTGGCGCGAAATTTAAATTACGAAGCCTATTTGTTTGAGGGTATGTTTAAATGAGGTTATGTGTTTGGAATGGTGAGTGAGTGATATGATTTTTATGCAAAGTTAAATGAATAAATCGAGGTTTAAATAAACTATCTGAAATATCTTTAAAAAAATGTTGTCCTTAGATAATAGTGTTAATGGCTAACAGAGCTATTTACGAGTTTATCCAAGGACATTTTTTAAAAGGTTACCATTTATTATTTTTGTCTTGAATTAAATATACTCTTCAAAGATTTGAACAGAATAATAATATAATATATGGCGAATTGTTTTAGTCGATTGCGAAAGCACTGGGTTAATTTTATCATCATATTAGATGTTCGTCTTGACTCAGTCAGTCAGTTCTTTTTATTAAGAACAAGCGAGCAGCCCCTGCCTCCGCGCAAAAAAAAATCGTCAAAATGTAGGGAACAGCTGATTTTTTTTCACGGTTTCAGGTTTTTTCCCATAGTAAAAGTTGTTCATAATGATGAGTACAATGTCCTCATAAGAGAATGTTGTTGTTATTCCAATAACCCTGTATACATTCTAATATAATAGATACATAAATATTAAATAACGAAAATAAAAGAAGACCGTAGATGAATTCAGTCACGACAACAATATCACAACGACAAGTAGTGTTCCTTTACGAGTCTTTTGATCACACGTAACGACTGCGCGCGTTTTATTTGAACTGGCAATGTTTTCCACAAACAAGCGGCCTGGACAGTAAAGGATTTATCAAGGAGTTGTGGCATGCTTAGGCATTTTGAGCTTCAAGTTGTCTGATGTATTCTGACGTGTTTTTGTTTTTTTGTTTTAGGAGTTATTGTGTTTTGAATAATGCATTTTACACATAAACCTTCCGGAATATTTTTTCTAAATTATGGTGAAATACGCATCAAAATTCGTTTAGAAGAACAACGCGGTCAAACATACAGAAAAACATTTTAAATAATTTATAATATGTATACTGTATAGATATAGAAGTATCCGTAAAATTTTGACACAGGCGCTTAATCTTACTTCTTCCAAAAATAAAAGCATGAAGCAGCATTCATTTGTCTTAACTGCAGAAAATAAATGAAAATCGTCTAAATGTATCCGAATGTTAATCTAACGTCCAATTCCCCGCTGTCCGTAGCCCCTTACTAAGCATTCCTTAAGATAAGGTTATTAAGATAACCAGCAGTCTCAATGAACGTCTCACTTAGTTCTAGTATCGGGCTCGCTTTGTTCAGTACCTGCGAAGTTTCAGTTACTTCGTGTTTTGTATCAGATAAAAAGTGTTTATTTGGATTTGTAGGTAGAAGTTACTGGAGATTCCTGCTGTCATTTTATTATTGGCATTAAGCTATTGAAAAAAGCTTCCAGCGTCAAGCACTATAATGGTCTGGCATTTTTGCTTAACTTGGCCTTTTTGGCGCAGTCGTGAGGCACACTTTCCTGCTAATTAAAACCACCTTTTTTGTTGTTTGTTATATTGTGTGCCTTTTAGTCTGTGCTCAATAAAATTATTTTCTTTCTTTCTTTATAAAGACGTGAACGAAACTCATTGCGGGCGTAATCCTTGGTGTATTACCATGTCTCCAACATAGAAAATTATCGCTGAAACAATGTCATGCAACTTTTGCTTGGCATGCATGCACGGTTTTCAATTTGTTATAAGTTGTTTACTTAAGACCGATCCATTTTTAAAAGACAAAGACAAAGACATTTATTCGTAGGATATGGTAGGTACAAAGTTGGTTGGTATAAATGGATAAGTTCAACACATCCGCCGCTAAAAGCGGCATACGAATATTTACAATGCACAATGATTGAGTTTAGTATACCTATAGTAATAATAAGTAACATCAAGCTACTATGAGTATAACGCTTTGTTTGTATTTTTAATCAAGTATCCATCAAAATGTTTACTGCATAGCTATTCACAACCGGCAAACATCAATCAATGTCATCAAAAGAATCCTCTATAAGCTGCTCATAAATCCAAAAACTCGAATTTTTTATCAGTTAATTGATTTTTCCCCAGATGATTTTATCGAAGGAATAATATGGAATTTTTGACAGTTCTTCCATACATAAGCTGTCAGACGTCAATTTTATTCCACGAATAAAAATTATCTGTCGATTGAAAATTCATCCTTAAATCATTTGATTTAGGGCTGAATTTTCATTCGACAGATAATCGTCTATTTAGACGAGCGCCATTCTTCCGACAGCTATTTGCTGTCAGAGACGAGGCAAATTGGTAATTGAAAATATGTTATTTTCGGTTCGATAACCTGTCGAATTGTTGTGAATGTAGATCTGAGCGTGATATTGGGGTCGTTCGAAAACGCCCATATCCGCCCACGTTTTATTTACGAGTAGTTTCAGTTCAGCACTATTCATATATAAGATGGTTTAAATAAGATACCATTTATACTTATTTCTCCACACTCATTGTCAGAGGTGAATGACCTGATACTAGAATGTTCTAAGATACTAGAATGTTCTCGAAAAAAAAAATAAGCATTTACGTATACAGTGCTGTTAGCAACAGTACTTTTCTACGTATTATTGATAGTCATTTGTATTAGAAAACATTATAGTAATAATAAAACATCCATTTAGGAAAGTAGCATGGTTTTTATGTGTCACTTGGGAGATATTTCTTTGTAATGTCAACAAAACGGTACATTATGTTTTGGAGTATCTAGAATTCTTGATCAAATAATTGTTTTGTTTATACGAATACGTTTGTCCATTATTCTGTTATCCTGTATTTATCCTGTTGTCACTTCTGGGATTAAGCCCCCCTTCCATTTTTCCCCTTCCTTCCATTTTTCAAGATAATGTACGAGTACTTCTCTTTTTTCCTTTATTTTCCTTTGGCTAAGTGTTAATGGGTTTTCCATTAGTAATTTCTTAGTAAAAGAAGTTTTGAACTTGGCGGTGTGATACTCCCGTGACTCGAAAAGCACCTTAAGCCGTTGGTCCTGCGCTTCATCTCTTTACGGTCGTGTCGGACCAATTGCCGTCCGATCGGACTCTCATAGTCCGTACTTGTGCACTGTCTCCTTTGAGATTATTTAGAACCAACAAGAATAGAACATATAGAAGCAACAAGAATAATGTACTCAGGATTTTGTAATATCTTGATTTAAAAGAGTGTCCTTGGAGTTTCTTGCCCGTTCCTCTCCAAGAGATCTATGTTTTGGAATGGGCAACTTTCTAACTGACCGACTAGTTAATTTTGACAATTCAAAAGTGCCTGTAAATGGTTTAATTGAAATAAATGCTTTGAGTTTGAGTTTTGAGTTTGATTAGCAGCCAATGGCCGAAAAATGGTCTCAGGGACTATTACTTCTCTTTACTAATTCTTGTATAATCCATTACAAATATTGACTTGGTGAAAAATAGATACTTAGAATTTCCTAATACAATATTCTTTATAGGGGTAAGTACCTACATAATAAAGCTAATTTACTGTTTTCCTCGATAGTAAGTAGGTACCTATTGTACATTTCGAAATGTCCATTTATCTTTCTGACTAACTGACTCGTGGGCGCCAGAAAGTTTATTTTCAGGGGGATGCATCTTCAGTTCCTTGAAGCTAGTGCGATTCTGCCTATCGATTCTGTAAAAATCTCACCGTGATAACATAGGTGAAGTGAGCGTGAAGTGAACTATCAATGGAGGCAATCCCTAACATCAGGTGGAATGACAGCTCACTTCACCTTAGTTTTCACGGTGAGATTTTTACAGAATAGCACTACAGTAACCATCTCACCGTGAAAACTTAGGTGAAGTGAGCTGTCAGTGTCATCCTGATGCTAGGGATTGATACTCTTGACAGCTCACTCTAAGCTCAATTCACCTAACTTTTCACGGTGAGATTTTTCCAGAATCGATAGGGTTCATTTTGCACTTCACTTAGTGAACATGTCAGGTTATCGTTTGTCCATACACACAAGGAGTCACTTTGTCAACTTAAAGTCGATTAGATTTTTGGAAATAGTAGTTCGGTACTTTGTTGACTAATGATCTCGTCTCAAATAGGTTGAGTTCTTTATTATTCTATTAGGCGTATTTGGATATTTTTAGTTCTGAATATTTTTATTTTGAAGCCAGGGAGGTGCATGTGTACCCTCTTGCCCCCGCTCCCGGCGTCCATAACTGACCGATTTCTTGACAGCTCAATGTAGAATGGTTATAATTAAATGAACCTTAGACTTCAACCGCTATGGGAAAAATACATACAGAACCTCACACCTTCTTCCCATATGGTTAGGCAGAAACTGTACAAAGCTCTAGGAACGAACTAACCGACTAATTGACAGTTTAAAGTCAATCAACTCAGCCTATCACCGTCTACTGCTGGACATAGGCCTCTCCCAGGCTACGCCACAACACCCTGTCTTCCGCCTTCCGCATCCAGTCTACCCCAGCTAACTTTTTGAGGTCGATGGTCCATCTAGCTGGGGCGCGTCCCACACCACGCTTGCCGATACGTGGCCTCCACTCAAGGGCTCGTCTGCTCCATCGGCCATGGGTCCTTCGACAAACATTGGCCACTGGTCAGCCCACTGCCACTTCAGTTTGCTTACTCTGCAAGCTATGTCGATAACTCCGGTTCTTTTCAGGATATTTTTATTCCTGATTTGAACCTTCAAAGGGACTCCGAGCATACCTCGCTTCAAAAAGTTTAAAGTAGAAAGGTCATAATAAAATTAATCCTCTGCTTCGAGTACTTACGGGAAAATATTACATTTAGGTATTATGATAATTCTGTCTCTCTCAATTCTGTGTCCCTTGTCATTCCCCGAAGTCTACCCTTTTATCTGTGGTTCACCAAACACAAGTACATATCCCACTGCTCTAACACTTGGGAATATTGTACGTAAACAAGGCCCTTTGTCTCGACGTCTAACAAGTATCTAGAAACAAACGGCCAGGGGAAAAACTGTTTATTAAATTGATACTTCGTCAGTTTGCCGTGTGATATCCATTTCATACAAGTTTCAAAGAATGACGGTTTGATTTGATTATACAAGCAATTTAAGTTGGTACAACAATTAATTTTGCTGATTTTATATTGCTCTTGTGTTAATACAGTGAATACTTGAATCCAGGAGATAGTGAGGTTAATCAAAAATAAGGAGTTTAACTTGACTTTGTACGATGCACTATAGTTTCACCTACTATAATGTTCCCACGTTGGGACGTAGGCCTCCTCTGTATGAGAGAGGGATGATGGAGGGGGTGGATCGCAATCCACCACGCGGGCCCAGTGCGGGTTGGTATGCCGGTTTCCTCACGACGTTTTCTTTCACCGTTTCGGGAGCAGTGGTGATGAAATTATTTGCACAAAATAAAGCGCTTGCCTGGGTACAAACCCACAACCTACAATTCTAAAGTCGGGGCCGATACCACTGCCCCACATTTAGTTCCACTTAGGTGTCATTATAAGATTTATGCATAGAAAGGGAATCAGCAATCAGCGACATCCCAATAAGTTGTTATTATTAGGTTTGCTTCACTATTGCATTGGGTTGTACCTGTAATAATAGTTGTAAGTGATTATATAAATAAAAATAAAAAAATAACTCAATTTTAATTTAATGATATCCCTATGACAATCTTTATAATTATGCCAATTTTTATATGACTCACTTTTATTAAGTCACGCTTAGGGCTCTTTCAACTTAAGGGTTTGATTAAGGCGCGGCGCCGGAGAAGTGCATTGAAAGAGCCCTTAAGGTGCTTCGAGGATCTAATGGCGCCTGCATGATATTGACAGGGGGCGTTGTTAGTTATCGTTTGTGAAATTGTTACTGACATTATGTATTGACATCGTCTGTTACCGTGTCATGTGTCTTCGATTCTACGACTTTCCTGTGATTAATTTCAACCTCGTCGCAAAATAACAGTGAAATAGGTTTCAGTAAGCCCCAAACGTTTCACAGTCCGTTGCACATTGCATTTTAAAAGCAGTTCATTTAAATATACATTCGGAACACAAGAGTTAATTCCGCCTGATACCCGGTAATTGTCAGACAAAAAAGCTTAACGAAATCCCGAAAAGTCGGGCTTACATTTAGCGGGAAAAGGTGTAAAAAGTCAAATGGCTAAAGCAGTAAATCCAGATCCGGTAACCTTGTTCGCAGGGCTATTATTCTCATTTTGGAATACGGGATTACGGAGTTTTTGATTCAATCCGCTTATCTTTTCGACTGGAGAGTAAAAAAAGTGGAGTTCGCAAATGGACTGGTAGATAAAGAATATTGTTAGAGTGTTTTTGAGTGGAAAATTGGATAGGTTTTCACTCTTTTATAAGTGTTATGCTCAAATCGAAATTTCCTTATTTTGAAAAATAAAGAAAGAAAGAAAGCAAATACGTTTATTTGCGGTGAACATGACGCAAAAAGAACAAAAACAAAAATAAAATAAATAAAAGGTAGGGGGAAACGTGCGTCACATCCACGCAACCTCCCCCCCCCCCCTGTGCAAGACAGAGCTCCAGCGCTGGTTTTCAGCGACAGTCGGCGCTGATGTAATGACGTCGATAAAATACATCCTTACTTTGGCGGATCAGGATTTTAATGCCACTGTATCACAAGTATCATGCGTAGCATAATCAGCCTATTAGGATAATCAGCTTATTAGGAGATTATTATTATTATTAGTTAGACTAGAAGCTGACCCCAACATAGAAAAAGGCTAGGCAGATTGTTATTTATTGATGGGGAAGGGAGTGCCTAATACCCTCACTGTGGCGGTATCGGTTGAGTAAGTAGATAGGTAAAAAATTGAGGTTAAATTTCCAACATTTTTATCATAATCAACCTATAATGTTCCCATTCCTGGGACACAGACCTTATCTCTGTGAAAGGGAGTGGGCCGAAATCCACCACGCGGGCCCAGTGCAATTTGGTAGATATCAAGTCGTCGCATTTTTTATTCTAGGACATGCCAGTTTCCTCTACAATTGCGGAAGCATCCATAGCAGTAATTAATCTCTACAATTGTCGAAGCATTTATAGCAGTCATTCAATAGTCACCGGCCTATAGCTGGCCGGTTTAGTGGTAGGTCACCACTTAACGTGAATAAAGCAAACCTTTATGGTTTTATAGAGGCAGGAGCAGGGTGTAAAGTTCAACCTCCATAGAAAAGGGAGGACCCTCCGACCAGACGGATGTTGTGTCTGGCGAGCAACTGCCCGATGATTCATGTCGGGCCGTTTTATACAAAGTTGATACGACAGAAAGGCTTTCCTTTAAACTGCTTATACTAGGTACCATTTTCAAGCTCTGTACCAAATATCATTTAAATTGAAACAGTAGTTTAGTCGCAAATGACTTTTTAAGTTTTTGGCCCGTTTGAACATGATGTATTTTTCTTAACAGCTGATTATGTCTATAGGCATAGGTCATGCACCTTAAAACGATAAATCTACGATACGTTGTTGCCGCTCTTACGCAAGTCATAAGCAAATACGTCCTACAAAAGAAAGTGACAATCCCATTAGCAAAACATCACGCGCGTAAAAGAAATAGAAATAGGTCAGTGTGTTGCTATTGCATCTTTGGTCCTTGCGAGGGGGGCCTCTAAAAACTAAAAAACTTGGTTTTTCAGTGCGCCAACGCTATCCTTCCGGGACGTACGTTACGTAACACGGAAGTCCTGTGCCGCTATTGTTTTGTCGAACTCGTGCGCTGACAATTGTGATTTTGTTTTGTTATTGTGAATAGGACACTTCTTTCTTTTTTTTTATTGTGACAAGACACGTAACTTGCTATTATAATTATTTAGTGTTAGTGTTTTTTTTTTGTGATTTACTGTTTTTTATTGTGATAGGACACGTAATTAAACTTTGGTTGTGTGTGTGTGTATACCTAATTAAAGTGTTCAACAATGCCTCGTCTAACTTACACGGCGTCAGAATACACTGACATGATTTTAATTTACGGTGAATGCCGTGGAAACGCAGCATTAGCTCTGCGAACATACAGAGAAAGGTATGGTGACAGCCGCAATTGCCCTAGGAACGCCCGCACCATACAGTTGGCAGTACAAAGATTACGGGACAATAAACGTGTAGTGCCGCAACAGGAGGGAGTGCCACCGCGGCAAATACCCGCTGCATGGGACGAACGAATATTAGATCATTTTTCCCGCAACCCGACAACGAGTCTGCACAGAGCCGCCCGGCAGTTTAGATGTTGCCATAGAACCATCCACAAGGTTCTAAAACGTAACAAACGCAAACCTTATAAATATCGGAAGGTGCAAGCTTTGTTATCGAGAGACTTACCGATCAGGAACAGTTACTGCCAATGGCTATTAAATAAAACATCCGAAGACCGCCATTTCTTAACAAATGTAATATGGACCGATGAGTGTACTTTTACTCGGAACGGCATCTGGAATCGGCAAAACCTCCGGTACTGGAGTTTGGGAAATCCACACGTGTTTCGAGAATCTGAACACCAGTACAGATTTTGTCTCAATGTGTGGGCTGGTATCCATAATAATAATATTATCGGCCCTGTTTTTATTGACGGCACCCTTACAGCGGCGAAATTTTTAGATTTATTAAGTGGTCCTGTGGCCGAGTACACTGACCAACTACCTTTAGCCGTTCATCGCAAGTTGTGGTACCAGCTGGACGGTGCGCCTCCACATTCTGTGATGGCTTCCAGGGAGCGGCTCACAGAAATGTTTGGGCAGCAATGGATCGGTCGATTCGGACCTGTTCGGTGGCCACCACGATCTCCGGACCTCACTCCCATGGATTTCTTTTTGTGGGGATACATTAAGGGTGAAGTGTATGCCTCCGAGGTAAATACAATTGTTGAACTAAAAAACAGGATTATTTTAGCATTTCACAAATTAAAGTGCTTAGCGACGGACAGTGATTTAATTAGAAAACTAAATAACAATATTCTCCGTCGGTATAATTTGTGCATTAATGTGAATGGAGGACACATAGAGAATTTAAAAATTTAGTGTTTTTGTTGTCGGCGTACTTCAAAACTATCTAACATAACAGCCAGCGCGAGCGGAGGCCTAAGCCGCCGCCCGCGCCACCGCCGGCCGCCCGTTTCGACACGAAACACATGCCGCGCCCCGGCGCGCGTGCGACGACGTTGCCACTTTGTAAGGTCAGTCGCCAGGTCCAAGTTTCTATGAAATTTGGGTTTTTCCTTTATTTACAAAGGGTGGTTGCGTTTTACTCTGATTTGTAAGCTATTTAGTTTGTTTGAAAAAAAAAAATTCTCAATTTTGGAGCTTTTTATTTTTATACCTTATCGAATTAATACTAAACACGTATAGTATACGTAGTGTAATTTAATGCCCCTCTGTCGTATCAACTCTGTATATGCTAGTTGCGCGGTAAACTCTGCTTGCGGGATGCAGGATTTTATGACGTCAGTATGAAGCGTTGTTCGCATGTGGGCGTTGTAGATACCGCTATAGTTTACTGTTATATTTCGCGATATTTTCCTAAAGTTATATCGACAATAATATGACAAGTATCACGTCGTATCGACACCAATTTGTCTTTAAAAGTACAAATCTCTTCAGGAAATAGGTAGTGTGATGCTGACAAGAGAAAACACCTAAATAATGTCTCATGTCTTGTAGTTATACCGTTTTAAAGGTTACTAAAACACTATTGCGAACGTTCTCACATTATCATGACGATAGATAGGTACTGTAGAGGCTTAATCTGGATTGTTTTCTCATCCAACCTCCAGAAAAGTTTGATAAGTTACTAGCGTATCCAAAGTTGATACGACAGATGGGCTTTCCTTTAAACTGCCTATACTAGGTATCATTATCAAGCTCTCTACCAAAAATCAATTAAATTGAAACAGTAGTTTAGTCGCAAATGATTTTTTAAGTTTTTGCACCGTTTGAACACGATGTATTTTTCCTAACAGCTGATTATGTCTATAGGCATAGGTCATGCACCTTAAAACGATAAATCTACGATACGTTGTTGCCGCTCTTAGGCAAGTCATAAACCAATACGTAGTACATAAGAGAGTGACAATCCTATTGGCAAAACATCACGTGCGTAAAAGAAATAGAAATAGGTCAGTGTGTTGCTATTGTATCTTAGATCCTTGCGACACAAAATACCGAAAGTACAGAAGTCCACGCTCGGCGGTCGCGCTATGGTTGTAAACTTTGGCTTATGCACAAAAAACTATCGTGGTAGTGGCACTCGCATCTAGTTGTTTGATTTATTGATGAGACACGAAAAAACCAATAATAACTAAAATATTTTAATTTTAATGTTATTGTTACATTACAAATTTGTCACAAAGTGCTACAAAGTCATGTTCGCTTTTACTTTACGGCGCGGGACCGGGGGCCGGGGCGCTTACCTACCTACCTAACTACTGTGTTACGTTAATACAAACCATCGAAATACAAGCAAATACCTACTTACCTCTCTGAAACAACTGGTAGATTAAAAAACGACAATTCACCGTTTAATGTTGAATTTAAACAACCGTCCACTGAATAGTTATAATTTTTTTTTATTGCTCCATTTTTGCACTTCATAGACGCATGTCTCAAGCGGATGGCACTTGCGCTCGCACTAGTCCCAACCAGTCCGAGATATCGTGTCCGTGAGCGGTGTCTATGTGTGCGTTGCTCGAGCGCACTTTGTATGTAGATTGACTTCTGTACTCTCTGTATTTTGTGCTTGCGATCAGTAAGTGGGGCTTCCAAAAAACTTGTTTTTTCAGTGCGCCGACGCTACCCTTCCGGAACGTAGGTACGTACGCGGAAGCTCCTGCGCCCTTATTGTTTAGTCGAACTTGTGGGCTGACAATAATTGTGAATTTGTTTTGTTATTGTGATAGGACACTAAATAAGTTTAAGACAGTATTCCTTTTTTTTATTGTGACAGGACAGGACACGTAACTTGGGATTATTATTATTTAGTGTTAGTGTTTTTTTTTTTTGTAATTGACTGTTTTTATTGTGATAGTTAAACAATGGTTGTGTGTGTGTATAATTAAAGTGTTCAAAAATACCTCGTGTAACTAACACGGCGTCAGAATACACTGACATGATTTTAATCTACGGCGAATGCCGTGGAAACGCAACGTTAGCTCTACGAACTTACAGAGAAAGGTATGGTGATAGCCGCAATTGCCCTAGGAATGCCCGCACCATACAGTTGGCAGTACAAAGATTACGGGTCAATAAACGTATAGTGCTGTAACAGGAGGGAGTGCCACCGCGGTAAATGCCCGCTGCTTGGGACGAAATAATTTTAGACAATATTTCCCGCAGCCCGACGAGTCTCCACAGAGCCGCCTGGCAGTTTAGATGTTGCCATAGAACTATCCACAAGGTTCTAAAACGTAAAAAACGCAAACCTTCTAAATATCGGAAGGTGCAAACTTTTTTATCGAGAGACTTGCCGATCAGCAACAGTTACTGCCAATGGCTACTAAATAAAACATCCGAAGACCGTAATTTCTTAACTAATTTAATATGGACTGATGAGAGTACTTTTACTCGGACCGATCTGAAATCGGCAAAATCTCCGGTACTGCAGTTTGGAAAATCCACAGTGTGTTTCGAGTTACTGCCCGCGCGCGACGTTGGACGTTGCCACTTTGTATAGTTATCCAAGGTCAGTCACCAGGCCCAAGTTTTTATGAAGTTTGGGTTTCTCCTTTATTTACAAAGGGTGGTTGCGTTTTACTCTGATTTGTAAGCTATTTAGTTTGTTTGAAACAAAAAAAATCTCATTTATGGTGCTTTTTCTTTTTATACCGTATCGAATTAATACTAAACACGTATAGTATACGTAGTGTAATTTAATGCCCCTCTGTCGTATCAACTCTGTATAAGGATATAACTACTATAACATTAATATAGAATAGAAAAGATACAAATACACCATACCAGCCCTAATGGCGTAATACGCTATCAATCACAATCTGAATCATTTTGAAGGATATTGACAATCCATTGCTTCATATGTTCGAAAGATCTGTCTGCTCAACATCGTAAATAACGCAATGAATGTTGTTGAACTGTCAAAATCCATTGTTAAGGCCCCCCGCAAATAGGCGCGACGCGACAGCGCGACGCGGCTCTAGTAGAATAATTTCTATGAAAATTTCATGGAAATTGTTCTACCTTTACGCAACTACTCCGCCGGTAGAAACAGCTAACAACCCAACGATCGAATAACGCCACGAGACATTGTGAATGGTACCTAAAGGTCGATATATTATCAAAGACAGACGAAAATACATTTGAAATCACAGTTACTAAAGCTTATATGTCATGTGATATTACCGATATGGCACGCTCCAATATCGACAATAGCGAATGTCGAATCGCTAGCACCGATTTGTTATTCGACATTGTTGTTAGCGCTGAAAATGTTTTGAAAACTCTTTTATGTGTCAGAGACAAAAATAGACATTTATTCAAACGTTTCTAGAACGTGTAAGTTCTGCAAGTGTTCGTGCAAGTATGATAGGTGGAAACACCTGAATAAAAAAGTAGAAGTACCTACATAGCCCTTTTGCGTCATTTTTCTAACCTATTATAGAGATGCATAACTTTTAGCGTCTTCTTTGATAATTATAATACTGCATGTTGCCGGCGACTTCATCAGTGATCTATGATGAAAAATAGTCTATGTTCTTGCCCAGGTCATGGTCTATCTGTGTGCAAATTTTCATCCAAATCCGTTCAGCCGTTTTTGCGTGATTGAATAACAAACAAACTAGCTTTACTTTCGCATCTACAGGGTGCAATTGAAGTCATGGGCATTATTTTAACCTAAGGCACTACTCATGATACTAATTGCATTAGGGCTACTATTACGCAAATCAAAAATATTATGAATGCAAGTATGGAAAACCTTAAAATGTAGTAAGTCATAGAAAGTATCAAACACTTTGCGCTTCTCGATAGCAAATGCGTAGGTACATTACGCCGTACGCGTCATTGGGCGTGAATTCTTTGACCCCGCCCGACTCACGTGACATTCGTAAGTTGCCAATGAATTGATTCATAATAAATTCCAACTTTCCCTTCGTACTTTGCCGGCTTAGGACGGTCAAAACTACGTCAACTAACATACATTAAAAAAAAACATTTACGTACCTAGCTTGTGGATTGTTTTGAAAAAACCTTATTTGTCGGTAAAGTGACAGAGGGTAAACGGGTGCTCTTCCACGAGCTTGTGCATGTGCCAGCACGTGAAAAGACGAAAAATCCAACAGGTTCTTAGTGGTTCTGGTGGAAAGAGACCCCGTGAAGGAATAGGGTCGTTTGGGTTGCGGCGATGGAACATTTCACGAGTTCATACTAAATTTCTTGTGCGATCGTAAATTACAACCATTTGTGGGTATTGTTGGTTGGTGTACCTAGCCTGCACATTACGCGATCGAGGCATCGTGTACACAAACACACACACAACACACAAATACTACACTAACACTTAATACACTGCAATCCAATTTGACTTACTAGATTTTTAAGGTTTTCCTTAATTGCATTAATAATATTTTTGATTTGCGTATTAATAGCCCTAATGCAATCAGTATCGTGAGTAGTGCCTTAGGTTAAAATAATGCCCATGACTTCAATTCCACGCTGTATAATATTAGTTTAGTTAAGTGGGACTTGTGGCTAAGTATTAACAGTCACACGGGTCGATCGATCAGGTTGTGCTGCGCTTGCTACGGTTGGTCCGTGGATGGGTGACCGTCTGTACATACCAAGATCCCTCCGTGCCTCAAGAAGCACGTTAAGCCGTTGGTCCCGGCTGTCATTCGTGGATCTTTGGCAGTCGTTTCAGGTCGTAAGAAGCTCGAAATTCTGACAACCAGTCTTACCAAAAAGTATTATGTTACCCAGTAACTATGTAGGCAGTTGATTCATAAAAAAAAAAACTGGTCTTCAGCTGCCTCCGGTTTGACTGGAAGCCGACAAAAACATAGTTGGGAAAAGGGTCGGCAGATTGATTTTTGTTTTTGTATGTACTATGTATTAGTGTTTTTATTTTTCGAGTTATTTTATCCCTTATGTTGCACCCGCCTGTTTTGTCTCTGCATCACCCTAAGGTTGACTACCAGAAAATGCCTCAGGCATTAAGCTCGCCTTTGTTTAGTATTTTTTTACTTTTGTATAAAGTTTTATTAAATAAATAAAACATTCCTTATCACCACAAGCTTCACACTCCATATAAGACAAAACGCAATTTCAGAGACCCTAAGTCTTACAAAGAGTGTATTTATTTTTCCGGGAGCAAATCTGCGACAGTAAAATATTTTAGGGACTTACAATGTGAACTCAAACGTTCTCTGCGATAACGCGCGCTTCTCTAGAATGACAATTGTCGGATTTTAGTGAGAACGATTTGTTGTCGAAGGCGGTTCCATGGTTCCAATTGTTTTGATAAAACTAGGGGATTATGGCAGTTTTCTTTGGATAGATTTAGTTTCTTTATTTTTTGTGTTTGGGGAGGAAATTTATTTA
The DNA here is from genome assembly GCA_949316385.1 of Globia sparganii. NCBI lineage: Eukaryota > Metazoa > Arthropoda > Insecta > Lepidoptera > Noctuidae > Globia > Globia sparganii. The sequence goes on along the minus strand of OX438675.1, from coordinate 7,393,538 downwards.
TTTCGAGCTAGATGTGCCGTGCAGCTCCGCCGGTTGCCTATTCCTGATGCTTTTTTTTCGTAACGCTATAAAATATAATATATACTTGACTGCTAGGGACACGTAGGGACTGGCCGGCACTCACAAAAGACAGAATTGTGTGGGAAAGGGAGAAGGAGGCATTTGCCCTGCAGTGAGTCAATACAGGCTAGTTAGATTAGATAGATATTCTGTCCTTTGCCAAAAATATATTTTTAATTTAAAAAATAACACGTGTTTCGGATAAAGGAAATCACACTGACTGACAAATATTTACATTTTGTAAGGACCACATTTTCCTATTCCAACCTTTTCTTAACGAAGAGTATTTCTCGTGGGTATCCATAAGGTTCCGCCTTAAGAAAGATGGAATGTTATATCTTGTCGAACTCCCACTAACTAAATCCCAACAAATCTCCACGCTGTCCCATTTTTCACAGTTTCCGGGGACCAAAACATCGCCTATATAGTCAGTTGTTGCCGCGAGCATATAATTTGTGGTTCTAGTCTTGAAATGGACCCCTTTTCAAGTCTCGTACCACAAAATTTTATGGTATACCGATTCGGAGGAGTACGTCCCATATTTTAGCCCAACTTTCCGAAAACAAAATCCTTATTTGTTTGTTATTTCCAGTACTGACTGTAGAATATTTTATTTTCTCATGGTTTACACAATTATATTCATTTACCAAGCTGTGCATGTTCCTGTTTTTATATCCATAATATTATGATGGTCATAGAAAAAAAAAATTTAAAGTTGCGAATCTTTGAAATAGGTTAGAAGAATGTCCAAAAAAGATAAATTATTTCTACATTTTACCACATATAAGATAACTATGAAATAGTATTTTTAAGTTTCGCTAGTGTTTGTTTGCACGTATTAGTATTCGTGCAAACAAACACTAGCGAAACTTAAAATTTTTAGAAACAGTAAATTAAAACTTTGTATGTGATATTTGAAAGTGTTTTCAAAATATTTTCAACGACAAGTATTTTCGGACAACAAATCGGTGACGACCCTTTATTTTGTATAGAAACGTCACAAAATAAAGTTGACTTTGAATACGCAGGAAACTTTATTTTGCTTCTCTTTAATTTATTTTATACACAGACAGGCAATGCAACTGAGCTCTATTGTCTAGTTCATTATTCTCAACAAACACAATTTAATATCTACAATATGTGGCGACTCTAAAATAGCTAAGCAGTTTATTCTTTGTGCTGCGAGAGTATACACGAATGCAGTGAGATAAAAACACAGAAATGTACGGCATCCAGTGTGTTGAGTAATGACGATTATCGCATCATGTGCACACAGCTTTATTATGTTAAGAAAGAAAGAGGCTTTGTGCTTGTTTGTTTTGCCATTTTCTATTATGTGACCAGTGTGTCCGCAGTCTGGATATATGCCCGGCTAATGGAATATGCTCGCCCCTATTACAAAGGATTTTAATAGAACTGGTGAGTGGACTGTGGAGGACAGGTCTAAGCTAAAACAAAGGCGTGGTTTTATATCGCACACCTAGATCTAAACAGCGATTAACTCAAAAAAACACTTTTTTCAGTAAAGATGAAAACTGATTACTGTCTCCCAGTGCACTGAAGGAGTTTTCTGTATTGATCAATACTTTTTAAAATGCAGATAGTAGAAGATGTTATAAGAATCTTGTGTTTTAATCGTGTAGTGAGTTAAGGAATTCGATGATACGCATAACTCAAAAATTGAGATTTACGAGTTAGCTCTCTTTAGATCTAGGTGTGCGATATTATGTGACCGATATAAATAAGAGATAAACTTTATATATAAGAGAATATTTTTTGCCATCGACACTCTAAGAAGGTGAACAAATTCTTACCATGTTTAATAATATAGTAGATTAAAAAACAAAACACTACTATCTTTTAGATAGTCACCAGACCCAGAATAGCAGTGGTGGCTTAGTGGTATCGGCCCCGGCTTACGAGTCGTAGGTTCGAACCCAGACAGGCGCTTTCCTTTGTGTAACATTTCATCACCACTACTCTCAAAACGGTGAAGGAAAACATCGTGAGGAAACCGGCATATCCTGGAACAGAAAAATTTGAAAACATGTGACATCTACCAACCCGCACTGAGGCTGTGTGGTGGATTACGACCCACTCCCTCTCATAGAGAGGAGGGCTGTGTCCCAGCAGTGGGCACGTTATAGTTTGATTATGATAAAAATGTTGGAAATTTAACCTCAATTTTCTACCTATCTACTTACTCAACCGATACCGCCACAGTGAGGGTATTAGGTACTTCCTTCCCCATCAATAAAATAACAATCTGCCTAGCCTTTTTCTATGTTAGGGTCGGCTTCTAGTCTAACTGGATACTACTGGTCTATATCCGGTTAGATCGGAAGCCGTTTTGCATGGAGCGAATGCCTATCTAACTTCCACAACCCAGTTACCGGGTAAACGAGAACCCTTGGTAAGACCGGGTTGTCAGACTTTTGGCTTCTGACTACCCGTAACGACTGTAAAGATCTATGACTGACAGCCGGATTCAAGGGCTTTACGTTCTTTCCGAGCCACAGAGTCCAAGAGTAATGGATGGTCACCCATCCACGAACCGGCCGAAGCAAGCGTTTGATCAACCCGTACGGCCGTTATCATTTAGTCACGACTTCCTCTCTCCTCCCTTTCAATAAATAACATAAAACCAAAAAGACATTTTAAATATTCCAATACAGGAAAAAACAAAACTGAGACATCGAAGGAAATGTCTCATTTCCTCAGTTAGAAATATTCCACTTAAGTAAAAGAATTCATTCATTGAAACATTTTTTTGGTGATAAGTCGCTCGTTTTGCAGCAAAACAATGCTATTTGTACCTGCATTGCAATCTTGCCAGTATCGCGTTGCCAGAATTCTCCAGAAGCTTCGTTTTGCATTCTTTAAGAGGAAACAAACGTTAGAGACGATAGGGCGTAAAATATTGAAAAGATTCTTGTAGCAATGGTTTACAGTTGAAAAGTTCTTTTGAATAGGAATATACGATAAATATTTTCATATGGATGAGAAAACTAACTACAAACTGGTTTTGCTTTTGTGTTGGAAATAAGATGTGTAGAGAAAAACTAAAGAAACGATGCATGGATTTAGCGAAAGATGATATTATTATGGCTAGAAAGCAGATGATTACTGAGATGGCTAATAGAGATGTAGGTATGGAAGAAGCAGACAAGCTAGTGCCGACCAAATAAATAAATTGGTCTAAGGAGGACGACGCATTTTGCACCAGAAATCTGAATGCTTTTTTGTTGGTATTTCCTTGATAATATTTATTATGTTAAGATACAAGGTATTGGTTGGTTGGTTCTATGAAATAAAATTAACCGACATAAGTATATAAAACTTTATAGAAATTCTAAGAAGCGACTGATCTTTATGAGGCAAAGATGGGACACAAGTTAGACCAAACACCTAAGTGAATATTGCAGTAATACGTTGCATGTCGCACAGGTCGATCGATCAGGTTAAGCTACGCTTGCCACGGTTGGTCTGTGGATGGGTGACCATCTTTACATACCGAGACCCCTCCGTGCCTCGGAAAGCACGTTAAGCCGTTGGTCCCGGCTGTCATTTCGTGGATCTTTGACAGTCGTTATGGGTAGTCAGAACCCCGAAAGTCTGACAACCAGTCTTACCAAGCGGTATCGTATTACCCAGTAACTGGGTTGCGGAGGTCAGATAGGCAGTCGCTTCATGTAAAATACTGGTATTCAGCTGCATCCAGTAAGACTGGAAGCCGACCCCAACATAGTTGGGAAAAGGCTAGGCAGATGATGATGACGTTGCATGTCGATAGTGCATGACTGCTCCATTACGCAATGGGATCATGTCAAATAGATAAGCACTACAGTTCTATCCTTCTGGACTAATTAAACTACCGTTTCAAAGCGTTTAGTTATTAAGTTGTTCCCTACACCTACAATCTTGTTAGCCACGTCCAATAGTTCATTATATAAACATTTCTTATAAAACTGACCTCATTCTCGAAATGAAAATGGAACCACTTAAAAAGATTAACGAACTAGTTTAAATTAATAAAGCAATCCACTCCTGATATTATCGGTATGCATTCGTGTGTTTTAGGGGTGTTACACACTTGTTCGGTAGTATAATATGTTGCAAAATACGCAAGAGGCACCCAAAACCTGCGACATATCTACACAGTGGTGCTGATCAGCGCTTTTGCACACGGTTTAACCGGGTTTTCAAGACCAAATTTGATTTGCAAGTCACCAGGCTCACGAAAGGAATACAAATTAGTTTGGGTTTAGCTATCACCGGATACAGTCAATAGTCAAAAGAACTACCGAAATATATTTCTTGAATAATAAAACCGACTTGAAACGATTTCTACACATATTCCGCTTTCATTTGAAATCTTTTTCTCTTGAATCATGTTCGGGTCGGCTCGTCACAGTTCGAGCTAAGCCGATTGGCTTTTTTTCGCATGCACTCGAACAAGTGAGTAGCACCCCTTACTTTCATAAGCACGGCACACACACACATTAATAAAATGGCTACTATTAAACAGCTTTGTTTTTTTTGGAACTGGGTAAAAGCATTCTGCATGATTCATGTTTATTTTTCTGTGCAAACAAGCGGGGTTTACTTTTGGACACTAACTATGTAAAATCACGCTTGTATTCTATAGAAGGGATAGGTAGAGGTGGAGATATTGATAATAATAGCCTCCCGACCGATTACCGTCACGGTGGCCAATCTCAACGGAGATTAGCCAGGTACGCGGGAGATATTATAGTGCACAAGTGTGCGCGCAGACACAGGTGCACTCCCTCTTCCCTCACTCTCTTAATCCAGTGGGACGGCAATCCGACACGACCGGAGAGAGATCAGGCGCAGGACCATCGGCTTAAAGTGCTTTCCGAGACACGGGGGTATCACACCGCCAACTTCCAAACTCCGGGATGTTACTAAGAATTTTCTAATGGAGATATTATAACCACATTACAAACATTAATAGGTATATTGCCGTTAAAAATATCTCTGACTGATATAAGGACTTTTTCAAATGGGACTGTAACCCAATAATCTTTTGCCCAACCCCGATATCGAGCCCCACTCTTGCGGTCATTATTTATCTGCCTTTTAAATATTCATATTACTTGGAATAATGATTTCTAGTAATATGTTTGTCCCACTGGTTGTTTGAAATGCGGCAGATGTGTCCAGTCCAATTCCATTTAAGCGTGGCAGCTTTCCGAGTGACATGAGTTATTTTAGTGATGAAACAGTTTGTTGTACCTATTCTTAACCCGGTTCACAAGTTTAACGACCCAGTCGGTCCCGCTTAATGGCAAACGACATCGCGGCAGGCCCAGACGGAGACAGCGGGATGAGCTGGACTCCTTTGATAAAGGTTGGTCCTTGGCAGCTCTGGGCAGAGAGAGGTGAAAAAAAAGGGAGGCATTTGCCCAGCAGTGGGACACTAACGGCAAAAAAAGTAATATGTTTAATTATTATTTTTAACCCAGTATATTTATAGGTAATTATCACACTTTTTTTTTTTGAGGTTGGGAATTCATCAAATGACCCCTCCCGCTCTGGGTGGAGCAGAAGGGAGTGTCAGACTCTTACTGACTAAAACCCACCCGTGTTCCTTCCTTAGCCCTTTGTGTTCCGGGGCAGCGGTAACCCTTTCGGACAATCCCACTGCCCCGCAAGGCTTCGGCCCTTACGGGCCCCTCCTTAGTGCAATTATCACACTTTGGACTGATTTTAAAAAGGTCAGATATCCTTTGTCCGTGGAATAAAATTTACTTCTGATAGTTTTTTATGGTGATACTGTCAAAAATTATACGCAACATACGACTTATACTAGGTATAGAAGTTCATCCGGACTCGCACTTAAAACGAACGTAACAAAATAAAAGTCGTCTTCGAAAAAAAAAAATCACGCGCGGGGGCGCGTTATCTGGGCCCCGTCGCGTGGCGCGTTGTAGTGATCCGCCTAAGCCAGAATTGTATCATGGGATTACCAAAAACGTGTAAGAGTTTTAAGATTGTAAATATTTATACTCAAAGTCTTAGCATTTCGGGCATTTTGCCAACTTCAGCGTCTTCAAAATTCTCCACTCTCCCCTCTCCTCTTTGTGCAAAACAGGCTTTGTTGATAACTCAATTCGGTACAAATCCTGTCATTAGTCGAGTGTAAATGTTGCTAATTTATTTGCATTAATATGAATTTTACACGCAGCGGGAGCCTGGTGCTCGAAGATAATCCGTTTTAAGGAATGCCTTAATACGGATTTTCCGTGATACCTTACGGAAACATTTACATTGTGGGTACATAAATTAATTGCCGTGGTTTGTTTGGCTTTAAACGAGTTGATGCTTTAATTTTTTTAAAATAATATTTTCGTAACTTACAACGTGACTGAAAAATGATAAAAAGCCGCACGGGTCGATCGAAGGTTAAGCGACATACTCGTACGCTTGCCGCGGTTGGTTCGTGTATCCCTTACAAATCGAGATCCATTCGTGACTCGGAGAGGCTGAAATTTGTAGATCGGGTACGTTCGTTCGGGTAGTCAGAAGCCCAAAAGTCTGACAACCAGTCTTGCCAAGGGGTAACGTGTTACCCAGTAACTGGGTTGTGGAGGTTAGCTGGGCAGTCGCTCCATGTAAAATACTGGTATTCAGCTGCATCCGGTTAGAGTGGAAGCCGACCCCAACAAAAACAAAAGGCTCGGCAGATTGATTAATTACCTAGTTTAATTGTATCGCTATCTGTCAACATTACGACTTTTTGCTGATATTTTGGTGCTTAAAAAATGCTGGTCAAGTTCACGCTAATAATTAATTATTTTTAATGACTTCTTTGTGTACCAGGATTTGAAGAGTTTAGCTTATGGAAACAAAAGCGAAGAAAACCCAAAGAAAAACTAATCTTTCTTTTTTACATACCAACATAATACCTATACATATTTTTATTATTTTATAAAAATATCAGGATATATTATATAAATATTATCTTAAATAAAAGTTATCCATATCCAAAAAAAAAAGTTACTAAAAAGACTTCATAATAAGAAAATTCTTCATGGTAAGAAAGGAAAATAATTTAACACATGAAAACCAATTTCCACTACATTTACGAAAACATTTGTTTCAAACAAAAGAGAGTTTGTTTCAAAACTATTCAACGTATTTGAATAAACCCTTTGTTTCCTGTGTATCATAACTGTGCGAGGTTGCCGTAATAATAAAAGTAAATTGTTTTCTGTGTATATGGAGGAGATTCTTATTATAAAGAATTGTACGGGGATAAATTGCACAAAGGATAATAGAGAGATGTAGCCAAAGACTGCAGTTTACTGACTTACAGGGCTATTATCGTTATTTCGAAGATTGGCAGGCGAGTTATTTTGTAGCAATTTGCTGCTTTAAAATTATGATTGAACTTTAACAACGCCATCGAGTAGAAAGATTCTTTAACAGGAATCTAGGATCCGTGGAATTTTGTTAAAAAGATGAAAACCTACAAATATTATCATTCTCTTGCCCGTATCCCAATTAATTCGGGGTAGGCGCAACAAGTCTTTTTCTTCCTTAATTAATAATAATAGCCACGGTGGCCAATCTCAACGGAGATTAACCAGGTACGCAGGAGATATTATAGTGCACAAGTGTGCGCGCAGACACAGGTGCACTCTCTGTTCCCTCACTCTCATAGTCCGATGGGACGGCAATCTGACACGACCGGAGAGAGATCAGGCGCAGGACTAACGGTTTAACGTGCTATCCGAGGCACGGGAAATCCCTTTATTCCTTAATTATATATTATCTACTAGCTTCTGCCCGCGACTTCGTCCGCGTAAAATTTTTTGTTTCCCCGACCCACCCCGTCGCAACGCGTCGCCCCCTTAGTGAACTCCACTGCGGGTGACGTAACCTACGACAAACTTATTATTTGCGGTTGGTACAGTAATCGGGTCTAGGGATCGAACCGCAAAATTAAGTTTGTTTTTATTGTATACTAGCGACCCGCCCCGGCTTCGCACGGGTGCAATACTGATACTAAGTACAGGTATTTCAAGAATGCCAGCACGCGCAGCCGCGGCCGGTACCGCAGCAACCGCTATGTCCCTGCATTTTAAATCTGTAATATCTTCGAAAATATTCATTTAAATTAAATGCTGTAAAGGGCCATATTTATCTATATTAAATGCACAATGTATTTAAGGTACTTAATTGGATAAGGATTAATGTTGTATTGCTTAAAATCGCTTCGTAAATAAGCCATTATTTCTCGTGAAAAGTAAAAGATAAAAAATGATTATTGTGGGTTATCCCTAAGAGATAGACATATACCATTGCGGATTTTTTTATAGACCTTTTTAAGGTCTACAATACTGTAGTACATTATTTTGACCTATCTCGTAGGGTTCAGCCAGCGTTTGAAAAGTAAGCGCAAAAAAATGTGTTTATTTACGACATCATTTGCATGCATGTATTATATATATAAACCTTCCTCTTGGATCACTCTATCTATTAAAAAAAACCGCATCAAAATCCGTTGCGTAGTTTTAAAGATCTAAGCGTTCAAAGGGACAGAGAAATCGACTTTGTTTTATACTTTGTAGTGATACTTTTCCGGGATAAAAAGTACCCAGTGTGGTGCCCAGGATATTAAAAAGAATAATTATACCAAGTTTCATCGTAATCGAACCGGTAGTTTTTGTGTGATGCCTGAACAAACAGACAGACAGACATACAGACAAAATTTTTTTTAATCACATTTTTGAGTTCGGTGTCGGTCTAGTAACACCCCCTGCCATTTATTTTTTTGATATTTTCAATGTACAGAATTTTCACTCCTACAGATTTATTATAAGTATAGATTAGTCATCTCACGTTAGTCACCCCCTATCAAGCCATTTCATCTTTTTCATTTCATTTTTTCATTTCATTTTTTCATTTCATTTCACACAGTCCGGATGGACTGTGTGAAAGATGAAATGGCTAAATAATTTCTTTGGTGATCAAAACCAACAATGATGTACAGACGCCAATACATCAAGCTACTACAATTTGTCAAATTTATTTAATAGATTTTCAACTTTATCGCTAAAGCAAGGTTCAAAGTTGATTGGAAAAATTTGACAGTTTTGGATAACTACATAGATGTGCTGGCGTCTGTAAATTAAAAACAATAATCTCATCAGTGGTAGTCCAGTGGTAACGACCGCGACTTACGTACTCGTAAGTGGGGGGTTCGAACCCAAGCAGGCACTTTACTTTGTGTAAATTATTTCATCACTACTGCTCTCAAAACGGTGAAGGTAAATATCATGAGGAAACTGGCATGTCCTAGAACCAAAAAATCAAAGAAATGTGACATCTACGAACCCACTCTCTCTCACCAAGAGTTCTGTGTCCCGGCAGTGGTAACATTATAGGCTGATTATAATCTCCCTGTGTCTCACCCATATACGGTGTTTAATGTAGAGGGTTACAGAAAAAAACAACCGACTTCCAAAAAAAAACTACACTTCAAAGTGAAAAATAACTTTAATTTCGGAGGTCGGTGTCGTTGGGTTCGCATTTTTGTTGTTTGCCACCGACTTCCGAAATTAAAGTTATTTTTCACTTTTGAATGTCTTTTTTGGAAGTCGGTTGTTTATTTATTTTTTTTTGTAAAAATCAAACATACGAAAAGAAAACAACACAGTCGAATTGAGAACCTCCTCCTTTTTGAAGCCGCTTGAAAACGGTAGGTAAGGGTCATATTGATATAAACATTAAACGTGGGCCGTTTATGTGTGTTTTTATTATTTATTTATTTATCTATTTATTTCAAGCATCAAGGCTCATACAAACACATACAATTCAATATAACTTTAAAATACTACTACTACTATTGGTTTCAGTGTAACTGTAGTGGACTGTGGGTATTCTTTATAGGGTATTATTTGATCAGTCGGATGCTTGGATTTTAGTTATTACTGTTAAAAGACCACTGTACAGTTTATCTCGGTTCGTCGTGGGTCCTGGGTTGAATTCCAAGATCGGGAAAAGTTTTATTGGGTTTTTATCATCAGGAATTTCTCAGCAGCATCCTGGGGCCTAGTTCGGCCCCGTTGATAGCAATAGACTCGCCTTCTATTACATGGCACTTAAGCAAAACTGGTGAATTGTGGGTATACTATACATAAATGCACCACTGTGAACCCTTCAGGGATTCATAATTGTCTTTCCGCCAAAAAACGTCCACTGCTGGACAGGCTTCTCCCAAGCACATCCACTTCGACCGGTTCTGTGCTTCTCGCATCCAACGAGTTCCTGCGGCCTTCACAAGGTCGTCGGTCCACCTTGTGGGAGGCCTTCCAACGCTACGTCTGCCGGTACGCGGTCGCCACTCCAGAACCTTTCGGCCCCATCGGCCATCTGTTCTGCGAGCAATGTGCCCTGCCCACTGCCACTTAATTTTGGCAATTCTTCAGGGATTAAAGGCGTGATATTATCGTATCCCTTCAGCTGTAAAGGCGTGAAAAGGTAACACTTTTCACGGCTGAACGGATTTAGATAAAATTTGGCACACAAATAGACCATGACATAGAATACTTTTCATCCCGGTAGTACGTTCCCATGGGAAATTTCCAACCTCCACGCAGGTAAATCCAGGGGCAAAAGGTAGTCAATTATAAATTCTTGCAATCTGCAAACTCAGCAAAGAGGTTTTATTACCACTTCAAACTGTATAAAAGTGTCCAGCAATTATGCTACTTGCCACAATCATAACCACAAAGTTGCCAGTACTATGATTTTCTTATTAACTGCAATCTTTTTAATACTGGCAAACTTGAATGCTGAGATTCTGAATGTAAATTAAATTGGTACTCGTATTCGCAGTTTTCATTTTAGCGTTTGTTTCAAATATTTGCATTCAAATTCTTGATTGAAAATAGCATCGTATTATATTGATATTAGTTAAAAAACTTTTTATGTACATTACATTATTATCATGCTCTGAGCAGGTAATTTCTCTTTTTTTCACAGAATTTCTATCATGAAAAAAATTATTTCTATGACCTGGGTCGTTTGGTTGTGAAATGTCTAGGTTACTTGCAATATTTACCTACATACTTATTGAAAATTGATATTAAGCTTATTTGGCATCACTCGATCTACTGCAAAAAACATAATTTGACAAGGTTTCTGAAGGCTTCTGAACACCGTTCCATCTTTTGAAATACTAAAACCTTTTCACCACCCATTTTCTCTCTGCGCATTATTAAATGGACTTCACTCACGTTCTTCAACCCAACCATATTACCATACCATTACCTCCTAAAAATACCACCACCAGAGCCAGCACACACTCAAAAACCTTATCCATTAAGAGAAAAGATCCATTCACCAATAGAAATGGAAATCCCGAACCCAGAACGATATTTAGAGTGCGAATTATTTGCAAGTGAAATTTCGTTGGCGCTAAAAAGCTTTAGTTGGTCGCTTGATTCAGCGTTGTAGGATTAGCAGTGCGAGATTGCAGTTTATTTGAAACCAGGTAGGTAGTTTACAAATTGTGAATTTGCTGGTTTATCTCGTTTGGCATATCTAGCTGGATTAGTAGCGGTGTTTGCTTCTTAAGTTTTTTTGTTTGTTTCGTAAAGTTGTTTTCTAATTTGTTTGACTCTTGGTAGGTGAGATAATGGTAGTACTGTAGTAAAAAAATTATGTATTTTGGTTTTGGTTATTAATAGAATCGGTTCCAAAATGTCGCAAAGATTACCTAAACCAAAGGTCAAATAATACGGTATAAGTAAATAAAAATTTAATAATTGCAAATTATTAAATTAATAATAATTAATTTGATTAATTTTTAATTATTTTATTTTATTTAATTTACAGTTTATTTATTGTGAACAGAGAAGGTACTCTGTTCACAATCATGTCGGGAAATATTTAACTCTTCCTCTAATGATGAACTGATGAACGCAAAAAACCTCAATGATGAACGCTTTTTTAAATTAATGAATCTCTAAATACATGCTATAATTTTCTTTAGAAATGAAGTCGAGATTTCTTTTTTTTGTGTTTGTTTTCTTTCTCTGCGTAATGTTTGCCGCAAATAAACGTATTTTCTTTCTTTTCTTTTGCTAAATAAATAACACGGCCTTCGGAAAATAACGCAGTATTTCAGTGCATGTGCATGTATTTTTCATTCATTATAATAATTATTATTATGAACTTATGTACTATAATAAAATAGAAGTTACCTATATTTCCATGTGATAAACATCTGACCTTTTTACATAAAACTTGTTTTTATTTTCAATTACCTACTATAATATTATAGTTGATAATAAAAGTATTTTTAAATCAAAAGCGTGTAAATTATGCATGTTTAACGTTCCGTGTTGCCAGTGCTTGTAATACTGTAGCTTGACGTTTTTATAATATTATTAAAGTAGCAAAAAAGAAATTCTTGGAAAAATATACGAGTAACCTACCTTATAATATGCAAAAATGATGTTAAGGAAATTTCCTTAAATAACACTAAAAACTCAACTCAAAACGGATTTCCGTACGTTACAGCACTTATTTATGCATCGTATAGTGCCTAAAATTTTGAGAAAGTAAACGAAACCTACATATTATTTTTATAAATTTGTACCTAGCTATTTATAATTATGCCATACTTGTAAAAAAATGCTTTACACTGTGAACTTATTCATTGTAAAATAATTTCAGTTTCCTAGAATTGCTTATATATGTTCAATTGGTTTGTGCTGCCAGTATTACTGAATAGAGAGAACCGAGAGAGGTGGCGCACTTCAAGCCACAAAGCAACAGAATACTTTGAAACAAATTGCCTTGAAGACCTAGACAACAAGCGCCAAATACGCAAAAGTCGCTCAAAGCCTTCCTATGCATACACATACAACGATGCTGATCAGCTCTTCTGTATACGGTGTGACCGGGTTTTCAAGACCAAATTTGGTTTTACTAGTCACCAGAGAGCTCACGAAAGGAAAGAGAAATAGTCGGGGTCGCTGTCGCCGGATACGGTGAAGAGGACTATATACATATATTACTGGATAGGTACCTTTAAAGTCAAAGTCTTCGTTTTCTTAATTGACAAATAAGTAATCAAAGTACGTTATCTTCAACATAAAAACAAAAATACTCTTTCGTACCTGAAAAATAACCCTGTATAAAACAAACATCCAATATAAAATGCTAACTAACTGCAGTAGCTTTAAAAATAAAGTCTATATTGTCCGCAACTCGGACACCGGAATGCACTCCGCATTAAGTGGGGCGAAGCGATACTGATAAAATCTCAGATAATTGTTTATTCGCTTCAATTTATTGCAACGGATACCTACCTATTATTTGTTTATCGGAGATATTTAACTGATCCTTTAAAAACTTATTGATCTTCTAATAATGGACACTTTTTAAAATTAATGAACCCCTTAATACTTTTAACGTTCTGGCCTTTTCTCACAGTTGACATTTAGTCGCAGTAACTAAGATAGGGTACTTCGACCAAATGGGTAAGATTAGGTTAGAACTGTGACGAACCACGTCCGAGACGAATTGGTCGCAGTAACTAAGCTAGGGCACTCCGACCAAATGGGTTAGGTTGACCGTTAACCCAGTTGGTCGCAGTTACTTGGCCATTTAATAACCTCAAAATAGGAATTACTTGAGATTCACAAAACGACGCGCAACCATTAAATTGGAGTGTTGAATGATATTTTTAGGAGCGCAAAAAGGAAATTAAATACGTACCTATACCTTTGTTTATTCACTGGATACCTATTATTTGTTTATTCGCTTTTCATTTTGCCTTCGATACCTATTATTAATAGGTTATTGTGTTCAAGCACTGATATTTGCGCGGTGCATTTATCGGGTGATTAAATAATCATGCTTCTGTGTGCAGTGTTTTGTTTTGGTTTTAAAACTGGCGCTTTGTTGGTTTTTTCAGCTTGTTTATTTGAACTTTGACCGGTTGAATGCCGTAATTACAGAAATAATTCAAAAATCTTTGTGTTGCGTCGATCCGCGTTTGCATACGAAGGGTTAAGGGTAAATTCAATTAAACTTATATACCGAGTTTAAGTCTTATCATGCGTATAAATTTTTAATTTTGACTGTTTTATTTACAGAAACTGTCGGACATTTTTATTCCACGGATAAAAGATATCTAACTTTTGTAAATTAAACCCTAAACAGGTTTTTAAAAGCTTTTGCTTAGATAGCTTCACATGTTAGTACTTAGGTACATCAAGATGGATACTTTTAGACACCTTTCGCTTAGCCCATCAAGTTTAAACTTTCTAGATACCAAGTAGGTACCAGTGACTCAACGCTGCAGTCGGTTAATTGTTTCGGGCTGCACGTTCTTATTATAGGGTGCTAAGCTGCGTTGCAGCCATGATTGTTTCCTTTTGTGGCGGCATCTACATCGCCATATGCAAACTACGCATCAAACTGACGTCACGCAAAATCCTGCATCGCGCAAGCAGTGTTTACCGCGCAATTAGTATGCAACGTCCTGACATCAATTGTCGAGCAGTTGCCCACCAGACACGACACCCGTCTGGTCGGAGGATCCTCCTTTTTCTATAGAGGATGAGTAAACTTTACTCCCTGTTCCTCATACCTCTACGTATATGTTCTATTTGGGTTCATCATCATCATCAATCACCGTTAGCTACCTTGTTCCACCCACTGCTAAGTTTAGGCCTCCTCCCTTTTGTGGCATGCGTCCCTGGTCCGTGCGAGTCTCATCCGGGTTTTTAAGGGTTACCTACGGGTATCTTTTTGATAATTTAGTATTTTGGTGCTGCCCCTTTGGTCTCGAGATCGCAAGCACGACTGCTGAGCGTGGGGCCCTAGGTTCGATTCCCGGGTCGGGAAAAATGTTATTGAGTTTTTCCATTAGTTAGGAATTTCTTACTGACAGCTCGGAGTTCGAAAGTTGGCGGTGTGATACACCCGTGCCCCGGAAAGCACGTTAAGCCGTTGGTGCGCCTGATTTTTCTCAAGTCGTGTCGGATTGCATCTGTGTTTGCGCACATACTTGTGCATTATAATATCTCCCACGCCGAAGTCTAGTCTCTGTTAGGCTGTGAGTGTCCGCAACACTTAAAAACACTGTTTAAAAAATATTTTATTTCCCATCTCTTTTATAATAGCAATAGGTTTTGAAAGTTTCGCAGTTTTGTTCTGAAAGAAAGTACATAACTACGTATGTTGGTAAAGTTTTTAAATGTACTAATAGAAAGTTTCGTCTACATGAAAAGTTGTTGAAAAACTCAACAACATTTTCTTTAAGGATAATTCTTTGAAAGTAACAAGTACAGTCAGTTATAGCGATTAGCTGACCCTACTTTGTATAAATGGTTGAGAATTTTTATAATACGTATCGATAAAATTTTATAATTATTTTATATTTTAATTGCTTTGCTCAAATGAATAAAATATAAAAATGTTAAATCATCCGACATTGGCTATGCCCAACGTGGCCAATATCGCACGATTTTAAATTTGTAACACAATGATTTAATATATTCCGAAACAGCTTATTTTAACATTAATTTTCGGTAATTCTATGAATATTAATATATAATAAAGTCATTAATTATTTCTAAACTGTAAACAAGTAACATTTTGTATTGTATTGTTGCCTATTGCAATTAATTTATGCATAATTATATTAACGCTATTTCATGCCGAGGATTCCGGATATTCGAATGGTACTGTGGTTTTATTGCCTATTTATTGTTTAATGAGCTTGTTCAATGTGGTTTAGGCGTAGACTTCGTAGCAAAGAGCAAGCTACGTCGTAGCACATCTCGTAGCAAGACGGTTACGATGTTCTACAATGTCAGGATAATTAAATAGAACTATACAGACTGTTTAGTTAAACGAGAGACACCCGTGTGTACTAAATAGTTCCTCGTCTCACTACGAAATCCAGAAAACTCAGTCAAGTACGTGTCTAAGTCCTGAGGGGTTCATAAGTTAGAATAACATACAGACCAACTTACAAAGTTTCAAAACTTATTGAAAATGGTTCATATTATTGTCTGCTTGAAACGGATGAGCTTACAGTCAGATAGCAAAAATATGACAGAAATTATTTGAAATATGACAATAATTATTTTAATATAACAATAATTATTTTAAATATGATAGTAATTATTTTACTTATGACAATAACTCTTTTAAATATGGCAATAATTCTTTTTTAAATATCTCAATATTTATAAAATAAGTTATATTAAATTTTAATACCAACTTATTCGGGTTGGTTATAGGTGTACACATTATTGTACACTCACATATTTTCACCAGTTATTTAATTTTTAAAGTAGAGTTAAGTGCTGGGAGGGTTAATCGAGCTCAATAAGCCGCTCCAACATTGAAATGGAACAGACCCGACTAATATTTGCGTACGTCCAATGAGCTGTGAGCTAAATAACCACTATGCAGACCACGTATGCCCAACGAGTTGAACATGACAATCCAGAAATGGTCCATTAACTCCGAGACTAAACAACTAAAAGTCATTCAGGAAGTTTTTGCCTATCAGAAAGCGGCCTAAACAAAGGCCGCTGTAGGATTTTCAACTTTGCACGGTATACGGAGCGTTGAAAATCTAACAGCGGGCATTTATTTAGGAATTCCTTTACGTGTCGCCTAGTGTTAGTGAAAACGGACACTAACCTGGGACTTAAACATGACTGTTGTAATGTAGGGTTCTGCAGAACCTTCGGGGAATACAAACGTGATGTTGTATCATGTGGGAATAAAATCACTTGGCTTCGGAATTCGAAACATTTATCTATTTATACTTATACTTACTAATACTTTATACTGATATTTATACTTACTAAGGGAGTGGCCCGTGACTAAATAATAACAGCCGCACAGGTCGATCGATCAGGTTAAGCTACGCTTGCCGCGGTTGGTCCGTGAATAGATGACCATCTTTAGATACCAAAACCCCTCTGTGCCTTGGAAAGCACGTTAAGCCGCTGGTCCCGGCTGTCATTCGCAAATCTTTGACAGTCCGAAAGTCTGACAACCAGTCTTACCAAGATGGGGTATCGTATTACCCAATAAGTGGGTTGTGGAGGTCACGGCAGTGGCTCCATGTAAAATACTGTTATTCAGCTACAACCGGTTAGACTGAAAATCAACTCCAACAAAGTTGAGAAAAGGCTAGGCAGATGATGATGACTTATACTTAGTAATATTATGAAGAGGTAAAATTTTTTAGTTTCGTTTGTATGTAGGGGGTAATCTCATAAAGTATCAGTCGGATTTTAACAATTCTTTTTGAATTTGATAGCCCAATTTTTAAGGAAGGTTAAAAGCTATTTGACATCACGCTATGACTCTTAGGGGCTGAGCAAAAAGGAAAATCAGAAAGAACGCTAACCGAAAACGAAGTAACAGTGCGGGCAGGCGATGCAATGCTACGGGGTGGGTCGGGGGACTAAGAAATTTTACGCAGACGAAGTTGCGGGCAGAAACTATGTAGTGATTATTATTATCTATATCTATACTTATAATAAATCTGTAGAGAGGTCAATTCTGTACATGAAATATATTTCCAAAATAACTATCAGCGGGTGATTAGTGATCGTTACTGACGCCAAAAATGCAATCAGTAAAATTTTTGTCTGTCTGTCTGTCTGTCTGTATGTTCGTTATAGAAACAAAAACCACTCGACGGATTTCAACGAAACTTAGTACAATTGTTCTTCATACTCCTGGGCAGATTATAGTATACTTTTCATCACGCTACGATCAATAGGAGCAGAGCAGTGAAGGGAAATCTTGGGAAAACAGGATTTCTTTTCAGGTGAAGTAGTAATAGGTTAGTAGTAGGTAAGTTTTGGTTAATTTATGTTCAGTTTTTTTTAATATTAAGTAGGTAAAAGCGTAGGTACTTTTATTAATTATAGGTATAGGTATTATTAATTATAGTAGTTATAGGTATTTCGTTTTAAGTGAAGTAGGTTTTATTATATATTATTTTATATATTAGACGTAGTTATATATTTTTAGTTATTCAAGCCCCAAGCGGACGCCGGCGTCCGCCCGCTATTGTCTTGAAAAACGCGTTGAATGAGAAATACGCGTTCTCAAGAATCGGCAGAAGAAAGAGCACATCGGTTAAACTCTATGAGAGTTAGTGCCTCAATTTCCGGAAGTCATTATTCCACGCGGACGAAGTCACTAGCAAAAGCTAGTAATAATAATAAATCGTTTATTTCGACCAACATAGGATCATAGACACACAACAAAAACACACAACCACAAATAAAATAAAATAAAAACACATACAATTAGAACGATTGCCCAGTATGTGAACCATACAGCAATGGTTCAGGTACTGGCAATCAAACCTCTGCGCGAATGCCCTAAGAACCCTGCGCACCAGGGGTGTGAATAATTTTCGCATAGTAGAATAAAAACAGTCAACTTGCGACTCGGCGAACATACCTGATGCGCTACAGAATCGGGGCAGCCCCATCAGCACCCTGAACGCATTATTATATTGCACACGCAAGGCGTTGTACTGTCTGCGCGTGTATGAGAACCACAGGCTGCTCGTGTAGAAAGATGTACATGCTCTGAACAATGTTTTTTTTTCACTTCAGTGGTACAACGAGCAAACCTGCGGGTCATCATATTCGCTCTTACAGACAACGCCCTTCGTTCTCGCTCTATGTCTGCATCATCTCTTAGATCAGAGGACATCATATGCCCAAGATATTTAAAGTGTTCCACCCTCTTCAACGGTGTTCCACATAATTGAAACTGGTTTCTCAATAAACACAATAACCTAATAAAAAAAAAACAAAAGAATAACAAATTGCTCTTTTATCATCCTGTAACTGACTTTAAGGCGACAATCACAATAACGTGACACATCCAATCATCGAGCGCCATTTAGCTGACCCAATGACCCGATCGTATTGACAAAGCGAAGTTATTGCCCCGCAGTTTGTTCCGTCACGAACGCTAACGGGTGTTTTCACCCAAACTTTTGCCGTTTTGTTTGTCTAGGAAAAAGTTTTCTTGTCTTTATTTCGCGTCTTATTAGAATGTTCTTTTTGTTGGTGTAATTAATTATGGTAAGTGATAGTTGCTTGGGTTTGTATTCTTTGTAGAAGAATTCTTTGTAGGTTACCTAGTTAGGTATCACAATTTTGAAAACTTTTTCTTTATTTCTCCGTGTAAACCTAGCAACAGCAGCCTATAATGTTCTCACTGCTGAGACACAGCTTCCTATCTGTTAGAGGGTGCGGGCCGTACCTAATTCACTACGTGGCCCACCGGGTACAGTTGAGCTACACGACATGAATAGTTTCAAGTTTTTTAATTTTCTTTGTTGCTTCTACGGAACCCGAAAAAATCTCGCCAAAATATAGCCAGCCTGTTGTTACCATCTTTTTATTAACCCTAAAACTTATCAAGGCTGCCCACGATTGGATTTGCGATAAAAATAAACATTAATGATATTAGACACTTTCATTTAATAGGTTATTAACAGTATGGGCTATTAAATAAGTTATAAGTGACTATAATAATTAATATTAATTTTCTGGAGTGTGTACTTGAGTGAAAGGGTAGACTTTACTTAATTTTATGGCGATTCTTAATTTTTTTAACTTCAAGTTATATTATCTTTGATCTATCAACTGCTTAATGAATTATTGTGAATTTTAAAAGGGATCCAGGGTGTTCGGACTTCGAATTTCTGACCGTATAAGGAACACAATATAGTGTGTTGGGGTAAGTTGCGGTGAGGCAAGACCATAGGAATCAAATTAGGTACCTGCTTATTTTAGCAATATTATTCAACGCGGCCGACATTGTGTTCTGCGAAATTATATTTTGCCCCGACGACGAGACGGCCAGGGCAATTTTTTGAGTTTTTAATAAAATAGCGCTGATTTTGACTTGTACGGTCTTATCCCAGCGCCGAACTTACCCCAACACACTTACTGCGCGCCAAAACCAAGATCACGTACGTTACCCAGAAAGCCGCTAAGCTCAAGTGGGACTGGGCCGGACATGATTGTCTGCCGCATGTCAGATGACAATTGGGCTAAGAGAACCACCGACGCCATCATGGCAGGCCGAGACGAAGATTGCGGGACAAGCTTGACTCCTACTGAAAGACTGGCATAAGACAGAATTGTGTGGAATGGGACAAGGGCGCCTTTGCCCTGCATTGGGACAAAATAGGCTAGTTAGTTAGTCAAGAAGGCTTATCGTCTTTATGAACAGTAAAACCTTGGTATCGAAAGACCAGACTATCGGTTCCTATAAATAAAAACGAGTCGTTTTGCGTACACAGCAAAACTACTTTGGAACAATTTTTATTACCAAACGGGGCATATAAATAGATTCATAAGCTAATTTTATATGTGATAGCTACTTCTATACGAAAGGGTCTACTATGCAAAGCCATAACTACTTTGTTTACTTATTGGTTAAGAAAAAAAGGCTTCATTTTAACAAATAAAGGTGCGTGAATTATAGGAATCGGCGATAAGTAGATTCCTTAAAACTTAATGCTAGATACAGTTTTAATAAGTATATATATAATTATATATATAAAAGTATATCTATAATTAGTATTTCTGACGGTACTCGCTTAGCCAAATTATGTTATTAATTCAGTTGGCAGAGATGGGTACTAATACCCATCTCTTAAAATTATTACTTTTTCACCCATTCTGACCTAGTTGTTACTAATATCTAAGACAAAAGCGTACCAATTATCATCCGAGCAAATAAAAGTCATCATAAAGAAATACAGGGTGCTGCAAAAGGCAGCCGTTATTATAAACAGGTTGCATCGTTTGTCTCAAGACGCATTCTGCTCAGTAAGTAAGGAATAAAATGGAAGCTGTTTTAAACAGGCCTTGTGCGGAGTTTATTTGTTTATATTGCATCAGTTCTTATATTTAAAAGGATGGTAATGACTTTCTTGTTGAATGAATACCAGTTACTGGGTAGTGGACCTCAGTGGCTCCATGTAAAATACTGGTATTCAGCAGCATACGGTCTAAACTCACACTTTTACTGCCTTTTAAGTGGCTTGCGATTTTCGATTCGGATATTTGTATAAAATACTAGCTGACCCCGCAAACGTTGGTTTGCAAAAAAAAAAATATAGATAGTAGCCGATTCTCATACCTACTGAATATGCATATAAAATTTCATAAAAATCGGTCAAGCCGTTTCGGAGGAGTATGGTAACTAACACTGTGACACGAAAATTTTATATATTAGATAAACCTACATGAATATATTCGAGGAAACATTAGGAATTAATTCGGCAAGCCGAATTAATATTATATTCTGAACGCGTGTAATTTCCTGTAAGCGTACATCGTTAGAACCACCTGGCATTGAATATAAACTGTATGCATGAGGACACATTAGCCCCGATTCTGTTGTTCACAAACTAAATTAAATTTAAGTTCAGTGCATCTTTTTCTTTCTATTTCATAATGAAAAGGACAGAAGATAAATATTAGTTTACTCCTGTCAAATTAGATAATCCGTAGACAAGTTTAGACGTGATAAAAAAATTGGCTACTTAAAATACGTAATTTACGTCAGGCGCTGACTAATTCGACAGGACTAAACTAATATTTATCTTCTGTGCTTTTCTTAATGAAATAGAAAGAAAAAGATGCACTGAACTTAAATTTAGTTTAGTTTTTGAACAGCAGAATCGGGGCCATTGAGAAACATTATAGATATCTACTTAATTAGTAAGTAGATCCTATACGATATAGGGGAATCACATTGGTTATTTTGGCTGCCATATTACTATTTGAAGAATCTATATATTACAATAATATTATAAAGGCGATAGTTTGTGAGTGTGTGTGTTTATATGTTTGTTATTTCTTCATGCTCAAACGGCTGGACCAATTTTGATAAAATTTTGTAAAGAGGTAGCTGACACCCTGGATTAACATATAGGCTACTTTTTATCTCGATATTCCCATGGGATCGACACTTATGCGGGTGATACCACGGGGCGCAGTTAGTATTAAATAATAATAAAAATGAAATGCTGTTGGTTGTTCACCGCAACTCTTTAGGACGGCTGTATCGATTAGGCTATTTTTCTTTTAAAATGTTCGTCAGAGTCCAAATTAGGTTTATAGGGAAAGAAAAATTGGAATAGTATTCCGGAAAATTTCCGGAATACTATTCCGGAAAAAAAACTGAACGTTCTTTTTATCTAATCTTAACGAGACCAATTGCACGAGTTTCCGTCAGAAAGATTAAAGTCAACCGTATAACAGAGAGAATTTACGGTTCACTATCCTTTAAGTTCCCTTGTGTGAAGTTAATTCACAGTCATTTCATACACTTCTGTGCAGAATCGAACATCAATCAATGTCATCGGAGGTGTCCTCTAAACGCTGTTCACAAATCAGAAACCCGATAATGTTGTCACTTTAAATCAAATAGATGGCTGCTATTCTTCCGTCAGCTATTTCCGTCATTTTCAAAACGACAGGTTGTCGAATGTTTGTCTATATAAATATGCAGGTCATCCGCACCAAAGAATAGGATGTACTGTCATTGGAATATAACTAGTCGTTACAGTATACCAGCGCTGCGATATTTATTTTTAAATATCGCAGCATCATGCTGAGATAGGAGCCTTTTGGCCTCGTATAGGACTTTCTGTTTCATTTTTCTTTTTGTTACTTTTTAAATTTTTTTTAGTTTTTATTTTGGTATTTTAATTTAGACTGTGTTTAGTTTAGTTTGTGATCCTTCTGTACGAGTCGCAATAAATACTTTTCTTTTCTTTCTTTCTTTTCGTTCAAATGCAATTTCCATATTTTGAAAATGGATATTTGCAAGGTAGGATTGTTTTAGATTAATAGGTGAAACTTTAGCCTTCTATTATACAACGTGTAACTTTAAATGCGCAAAACCTGAAAATAGTTTGTTCATAAATTACTACTGACTACTGAATCGATTTCAGTAACTTTTAAAATAGGTTTTTTTTTTTCAAAAATGATGTATTTTGACATATTATCCGCCGATTGAGCCAAAGAAAATTAAGTCTTATTTTAAGTCAATAAGACTCAATTTTGAATACATAAAGCAATGCTAGGATCAACACGATTTTTTTAAATAAAAATAGCTTTAAAAAGTAGTTTTCCTCATTTTATTATGCTTTTAACTCAATACTCTAATTGGGGTGTATGAGGTTTTGCGCATTTAACGTTACACGTATAACGTTACACGTATGTTTCTTTACGTGATCGAATCAGAAATGAAGAGATCCGAAGGAGAACAAAGGTGACCGACAAAGTCCGAAGATTTGTCAAACTTAAGTCGCAGTGGGCAGGACTCCGGAAGACGTAGCGTTGGGAAGCCTCCTAGGCCTTCCAAAGCTACATCTTCCAGCACGCGGTCGCAACTCCAGGACCTTTCGGCCCCATCGGCAATCTGTTTTGCGAGCAATATGGCCTGCCTACTGGCACTTAGTTTTGGCAATTCTTCGGGTCCCGCAATTAATGTTGTTTCTTACATTCTGTGACTAATGTAACTCACACACTTTTTAAAATACGAGTACTAGGAAAAGGACAATGCCCATTTTGTTCAGAGTTTTGGGCCCCTAAAAAACTTCGCATGTCACGGTGGTTTTAACTTGGTTTTGTAGACCTAGAATTACCTTTTCATACCCTGAAATCGATTTTCAATTATTCACCCTAGTTTAAGAGAAATCTAACTTTTTCTGATGCTGAAATTGAGGTTCTAAAACAAGTTTTTTTTTGTTTTAAAAATATTTGAAATTAAAACAATAATATTGTTTAAGTATTAATATTGATTCCTGAATTTAAAAAACACTACATAACTTCTTCTCTTGCTAGATATTATGTAGGTTAAGTTGTGCTTAAAATATCCCTTGCCGTACTGTACCAGCAGACAGTGTTAAGCTGTGCCCTCACCACTAGTAAGTAGTGTTGTTAAAAATAAATACTTACCTACAACTAAAGCCGTAGGTTAGAGGAGCTCATAGTTAAATTACAACAACCGCACGGATCCATCTCAAGTTAAGTTAAGCTATCTACGGCTGCTTACTTTAAAACAAAACAACAATAAATAGTAGGTAAAACATTTATTCTTCAAGGAATATAATGTGGCCTAGAAATTGTACTGGGGCACTTATATCATTAAAAATACTCCAGCTTAAATACTAAAATACGGTCATAGTATGAGTGCAGTCCCCTACTGTATGATTTCCCACTAAGCAACTACAATAATAAGCAATGATACTCTCCAAAGAATTTGCCATATGTTGCTCTCTACTTATCAATAAATATGTGTAATAAATCCTGCTACTCACATGTTTCCATTTAATTCTGTCCCTAACTAGATAATAGTTTTGAGCTAATATTAAGGGCAAATCTTCTTTTATTAATTAAATGAAAGTGGAACCAGCAGTGGTAGTGGAGGGGTACAGGAATCACAGCATCTGCGATGTTATCGTCCATGTTATCAGTCACTGGCGCAGACCCCACGGTGGGTCTTTTAACACCACCAACGGCCTGGCTCTGTATTTCTCTCGATGCAGCCTCCCAACAAACTCGTTCTAAATGCAAGACCTAAAAATAAGGAAATACTATATTTATTGTTGTTAAATTAGTTCAATCATAGTTATAATGCCATGATTAAAACACTTATATGATGAGCTGGTGTCCATCTTAGCATAACGTTCCTTTGAGGACAGTCTTATCAAGTTCTGCGACTTGCAGTTGACATGACACAAGCAAAACATGTTGAGGTGTCCAAGAGCAAGAGATAGTTGTGGTTAATGATGTCCAGTTTTGTAATAATACAATACATTCAACACACAGGATGTCATCAGAGGATATCTAAAAAGATAACAAAAACAAATCAGTGAATTCCTAAATAGATAATACGTAGGTACATTTATTCATGTGCTCATTGCAGTGGTCTATGTTTTCTCACATATCACCTTAAACTGCCTAAAACGTTAATTTCTGTTATAGCGCAAATATGACTATGATCCCTTAATTGACCAAACATAGGCATCCTAAATGTTTGTATAAGCCTTGTAAATGACACTTTTATACTTACCGGTATAGCCGTATAGGTGTTACCCAGGATCTCAGAAGGCTATGCATTGGTTTGCTTAATTCTTCGATTTGATGACTACGAAGAGCAATTGACACACCGGCGAGAGAGAGGGCAGTTCATCCGACCTCTACCAGGTGTAGACATTTTTCAGGAGAAAAACAAGAGTCCAAGGCTCACTCAAAAACTAAAATAGACTATTTGCTCACTTATCACTGAAACAAGAGTCCAAAGCTCATATAAAATATACAGGGTGCATTTGATATCATGGGCATTATTTTAACCTAAGGTACTACTTATGATACTAATTGCATTAGGGCTACTATTACGCAAATCAAAAATATTATTAATGCAAGTATGGAAAACCTTAAAATGTAGTAAGTCATACAAAGTATCAAATTAGTTGCGCTTCTCGATAGCAAATGCGTAGGTACACTACGCCGTACGCGCGTCATTGGGCGTGAATTCTTTGACCCCGCCCGACTCACGTGACATTCGTAAGTTGCCAATGAATTGATTCATAATAAATTCCAATTTTCCCTTCGTACTTTGCCGGCTCAGGACGGTCAAAACTACGTCAACTAACATACATTAAAAAAAAACATTTACGTACCTAGCTTGTGGATTGTTTTGAAAAAACCTT
The DNA here is from genome assembly GCA_949316385.1 of Globia sparganii. Taxonomy (NCBI): domain Eukaryota; kingdom Metazoa; phylum Arthropoda; class Insecta; order Lepidoptera; family Noctuidae; genus Globia; species Globia sparganii. The sequence goes on along the minus strand of OX438675.1, from coordinate 7,367,686 downwards.
ATTTGTCGGTAAAGTGACAGAGGGTAAACGGGTGCTCTTCCACGAGCTTGTGCATGTGCTGGCACGTGAAAAGACGAAAAATCCAACAGGTTCTGAGTGTTTCTGGTGGAATGAGACCCCGTGAAGGAATAGGGTCGTTCGGGTAGCGCCGATGGAACATTTCACGAGTTCATACTAAATTTCTTGCGCGATCGTAAATTACAACCATTTGTGGGTATTGTTGGTTGGTGTACCTAGCCTGCACATTACGCGGTCGAGGCATCGTGTACACAAACACACACACAACACACAACTACTACACTAACACTTAATACACTGCAATCCAAGCACCGTATGCCGCGAGCGGCGAGTACGGCGATTACGTCACGGGATCAATAAATCAATTACGCGTCAATGCACCTGCGCAGTCGTTATGACACTGGTTCCGGGTTCGTGACTTCGTGTTGCGGCGGGAAGCATACCCCGCGCGGGGGTGATATTCGTATTTTTGCGAGTGAGGGAGTGGGACGGAGAGAGTTCAGGGAATCCCGCCGGACGGAATGTCTTGTAGCCCATTGTTATTATTACTTGTAAGGAAAAACCCGCGCGCGCGCAGGTGATGTTTGTTTACATTTCGCTTTGCGCTGTATTGCGCTTTAAGATTTTGATATTTCAACAATTATTGGCGTTAACGAAGTATTTTGTTTTAATTACTTTAAGTGTTTATTTGCAATAATAAGCCTTGTGCATATCGGGTAGGTTTGACTTACTACATTTTTAAGGTTTTCCTTACTTGCATTAATAATATTTTTGATTTGCGTATTAATAGCCCTAATGCAATCAGTATCGTGAGTAGTGCCTTAGGTTAAAATAATGCCCATGACTTCGATTCCACCCTGTATAGAGTCAATGTGCTCACTTGTCACTAAAACAGGAGTATAAACAAATCCACTGGAGGAACGTAAACGCTCAACTTGACCGCTTCAAATTGTACGAACAGAACTTACAGAACTAAATATTAAATCCAACTCGACACAAAACAAACAAAAGTCAAAAACAAACGGCACAAAACGATGCATTGATTTGACAGATAGATCGTCTTTGTGTGACCATGTTAAATATTTTGGTAACCGATTTACCAAATCGATTTGTTCTCTAAAATATTATTTACATAATTGAAAAGATAATTATAAACCCTACTTAAGTATGTATGGGAGGTACTAACCTGATTACTACTAATCAGGTATGAATGTAGCGAAATATTTCTGACGGTAGGAAATAAATACCATGAAACACATGATAATTATGTGGTATTATAGGCGTGAACAGACGCTCCGGTTGCTCTTCCGATTGTCATATCGGAAGGCATAGCTGCCCTATACTTTGTTCTACATAGCACAGACGCTCCGTTTCGGTAGTCGAATTTCATCTTAAAGAATATAGATCTTGTGTTCCGACCGCTTCAGACTTCAAAAAAGTGTCAGAAGGCAAAACCGGAGCGTGTGTGCATCCGATTCGACAGTCCGATTAGACAATCGGAAGGGCAACCGGAGCGTCTGTTACGGGCTTAGTTCTTCGCTATCGGACAGAGGACCTCCACATCATTTCAGGATCGTACTTTAGCTTCAAGCACCGCAAAGCTAAGACCGGTAGAATCTCCTAGTTATAATAATTATTATTATGTCTGTGGGTAGAATATACAGTCCCTCAAATTATAATTCCTTCGTGTTTTTTTTAGTTTATTTACTACTTTTATTTTCTATAGTTCAGCCCGCCCGTCATCTACTTCGCGCCTAATCTGTTACATGAGAGTGTTAGCTAGATTACGACGGGAAAAAAGCTATTGTAGCATTTGTAGCCTATCGCCGGTCATTTTAGTCGGCGGATTAGTAAAATATCGATATTTTCAATCGATTACAATTATTTAATTGACATAGTCTGTCGTCTGGCAACATTCTAGTTAAGTTTTAATGGCGGAACTGATACAAATTCAATAAAATAAATATTAATTATGTTTTCCAATGCTAGGGTAAAAGAAATGTTGATAAATAAAACTTGAACATGTAAAAATACGACTTAATTTTTGGGAAGTAAATAGTCTTGACACGGCACCAAAACTAAGGGGCCCATTGGTTGTCATTCTCCTTTTACAATCTTTGCAAATATATGAGCACCATTTGTCTATCACATAATTGATGTACCTGTCTTTGCTATATTTTTTAATCTTTTTACCATTTGTGGTAGACTAATTTTTATTTTAAGTGCATCGTCTTGACATATAATTATATAATGAATGTATACAAAACCTTGTAAAACATTTTAAAAGAATAACGGTGGAGTTTCTTGCCCATTCTTTATTAGTTTTCGTATGGAGATACGAAAACTACGTTTTGGAAGGGGCGACTAGAATCAATTCTATTTTTTTATTTTTATTTTTGACGTTCAATGCCTGTTTGTAATTAATTATTTGACTTTGACTTTGAATGCTCTAGTATCCAATTTAATAATAATTAGATCGTTATCATTATAACAATTAATTAGTAGCACAATCAACGGGTATGATCTTCGGTGATTCAGGTTCGTGCCCCTGTTGCGCACTTTGAATACATTAGAGGTCGTTACGCTAATGGGGAGCGCTTAAATTTGATTTAGGTATGCCTAGATTTTGTGCACTTACCCTAATTTTGTTTGTTCAATTATCCCTTGGTTATTCAAATGGGATTATTGTTCAGATTTTTGGGTGGTTAAAGTCTGGAGAGGGCAAAAGGGTTAAGTGCCTCTTATTTTATAGAGGACGTGTTTTGGACCTATGATAATAATTATTGTGAACAACAGGTTATCCTGATCATGATGTCATTGACCACTGGACAGCTAAATACTAATGTATAATGTTAAAATCACTTGTAATCCGTGGCTATTTTGGTTAACACAAATAGCGGACGCTGACTGCACAAATGCTAGACTAAAGTGGAACTTAGCTGGCCATATCTCACCTTGGTCGTCACCCGAGAAATTCTGAAAATACCAGGTACTAACCTGAGAAAATAAAATTTAAAAAGCATAATAATGATGACGTCTCAGTAGTTTATGGCAGTAGGTACAAGTACCTATAGAAACGAAGGATTGTGTAATTTTAATAACCCATGTGTTACACTGGTGGTATCGTATTACACAGTAACTGGGTTGTGGAGGTCAGACAAGCAGTCGCTCGCATGTAAAATACTGATATTTAGCTGCATCCGGTTAAACTCGACAGAAGATAAATTTTAGTTTAATCCTGTCAAATTTATCAGCGCCTGACGCCATGTACTCCATACAAGTTTAGACGTGATTAAAACTTGCCTACGAAAATTACGTCAAATTACGTCAGGCGATGATTAATTTGACCCTGACTAAACTAAAATGTATCTTCTGTCCTTTTCATAATAATAATAATAATAAACATTTAATTCAGACCAGATCCGTATTTTGTTAGTAACAATGTAAGTAGGTACCTACTTAAATCTAATGTTAGTAATGGCAACAAAATTAAACAACGACATGAAGCCGCACCCACCTTTGCAGCATGGGGGACTCCCACCGTTCAGTAAAAACACCCAGTATAGTGTTGGTACTGCCACGAACGCGAGCGAGTAGGGAGGCGCATCTTTTCCTGATGATAGCAGCAAAGCCATCCACCCGCGCCTCAGGGAACATCCCTGACGAACTGCAACGCCATGGCAGCCCCAACAGTACCCTGAGTGCATTATTATATTGCGAACAACTGACCCACAGGCTGCAGGTGTAAAAAGATTGGCAATATGCTTAAAAAAACGTGATTTTAACCGAATTCGTACACCGTGCAAACCTGCGGGCCAGCATATTACAACGGACAGCCAGCGACCTGCGTTCCCTTTCTATGTCAACATTATCATTTAAGTCATCGGTGAAATAATCAGATATAAGTCATCGGTCATAATGAAATAGAAAGAAAAAGATGCACTGAACTTAAATTTAGTTTGTGAACAAGGGATTCGGCACCACTGTCTAATCCTCTAACTCAATTATGAGAGAAGTTTCTGGCCATATCCAATTATAGTAAAGGCGCCTTGTGATATACTTAGTTAATATATGTTTTAGACGGGCTTGTTTTGTTCTAACTTAATTTAGTACGTAAAGCTTTTTTAAATTATAACTTACAAACGGATCAAAAATATTACAAAACTTTTCAATAACATACGAGTACGTGCAATTAGTTTCAGTTTATCATAAAACTATTCAATGTGAACAGGTATACAACTTAATTTTTACTTGCAAATAACATAAAATTTGTTTTCTTAAATCAAGATACCATTTGAATGGGGGCAAAACACGGAGGGGCTATTCCCGTATTTTTAAGAACAGTCGCATTTTAATCTCAGTCTCAATCTGTGTAATTTGCCTACATTTACAATTTTAGACATTTATTGTCTCCAAGATGAGATTACGACTTTTAATTTGAACTTTTTTAAGTCCAAAAATTGGCCTTCAGCTTAAAATAAATGTGTGGGTCTCTAACTTAGCCAAGAAACAAATGAATGCTGGGTTTCGTATGAGTTGTTCCATTTTTAAGGCAAGCCATATGCTTGTGTTATAAAACATTTTTGGTCAATGCACTTAATTCTAGTTGTATTTGGCATCTTATTATTTTACGTCTAGCTTATTCCTGCAGCTTTGCTCATGTTGATAGTATAAAGCCTTTGTCCGTCTTCCTGTGCCAAACTAGCCGTGTGCCAAATTCACCGATTGGCTTGCTCGTTGAGGCGTGAAAGCAGTACAAACAAACGAACTCACTTCCATAACGGAAATACATTTATATTGACCGCTACAATATTTTTCCTGGTGCTGTATTTTTTTTATCTCGTTTCGCCATCTATGGTACCTAATGTTCGTGGTCTGATGCGCCTGACAGAAATAAATCAATAAAAAAAATCTATATGGGCAGATTATACCAGATAATACCTAAGTTGGTGGCAGTTACTATTACTATAACTATTATGGTGAATAATAACCATCTTTGGACTCCAAAATAGAAATTATTCAAGGTTCGCAAACACAGACGCAATCATTACATGAGGTGTTCAATCATATTTTTAGGAGCGGAAAATGAGAAATATATGTGAACTTCGATTAAGTTATAATTAATTACGGTAGAAGCTAGACAAAATATTTTTGATAATATTGAGAATCAAAGAGTTCATCAGCGTCCTTGTTATGTAATTTAATATCACAGATAAAGAATTTATTTAATTAAATTAACATAAAGACCTCTCCCTTGAATAATTAATTGAAACCTCAATAGTGCCTTTGATAAATTGCTAGACGAACCCTTATAATTCTGTATTCAAAGGTTACAAGAATTTATATGACGAATCATACTTTGAAGGTAATGTAAAGCGGCCATTAGCCTTTTCCTACAGGGTGACCATTTCATGTTAATTTTATATTCAAGACTAACATCTGTTCGCGGCTTTGCCCGCGTGAAATTTCGGCCCCGGACCCATCGCGTCGAATCCCATCGCTCGTTCGTGCTACTGCTTTTTTGTTTAGCGTTCTTTTTTACTTTTTCTGTCTTTTGCTCGGCTCCTAAGGGTCGAAGCTTGATTTTATATAGCTTATAACCTTCCCCAAAACATGGCCTATGAAATGGAAAAGGATTTTTACAATTCCGACTGGTAGGTCCGGAGATTACCCTATATATACAAACAAACAAATTTTACCTGTTTTTGCTTGTGACGACTCGTAACGACTGTCAAATATCCACGAATGATAGCCAGGACCAACGGTTTAACGTGCTTTCCGAGGCACGGAGGAGCCTTGGTATGTAAAGATGGTCACCCATCCACGGACCAACCGCGGCAAGCGTAGCTTGACCTACCTAGCGTAGCTTGATATCAGTATTCTAAAGGTGGATCGACACGCAACCGGTTATCATGGAATCAGTTCATTTTGACAAGAAAATTAGGACGTGGAGGTATCGCACTTTTCTATGAAACAGAACAGATATAACATTTTTTTTATTTATTTATTTTATTTTATTCCGTTCGGGAAACTTACAGCTAATATAAACAGTGTTCTAAACAATATCCATTTGAAGGCTATTTACAAGTTTCCACTGATAACACTCGAAACAAAAAAAAGACAACAAAAAAAAGGTCGGTACAAAATACCTATAACATAAATTAGGAAATAAAATAACACGATCGATTAATATATGACACAAACAATTACTTTTCCTTAAAATAGCTTTTCACCAACAAATGCTGAAGCCTAGAAACACTGGTATTGAAAATGTTCAAATCATGTTCACTAACTAGTCTATTAAAACTTCTGCACGCACGGATTAAATACGAATTCTGCCTATACGCGGACTTGGAATGAGGGACATGCAACAAACTAGGTTTGCGAAACATTTTGCAGTGCGTAACTAATCATAAATTGCCTAACAACTCAGGGCAATCTATAGAACCATTTGCGATTTTAAACAAATATGCTATATCAGCAATGTGTCTGCGCTCATGCAATGGTAAGATATGAAACTTCCTGCATCACGCTACATAATTGGGAGTATATTTCCTAGTTTTGTACTGTAAGAAACGTAGGAACCGCTTTTGAATTCCCTCAATTCTGTCTATATAAATATTATAACTAGGGTTCCACACCTTTTTGATAACCTACGATAAATTTCTACGCTAGGGGTTCTAAAAACGTGTGCTAATAGGTATAATGGTTACTTTTTTTGCATTTTTGGTTGTAATATCTAGATATTTCAAAGCCTATTCCAAGCCATACTCCTTCCAAACACAAAAGCGGGTACTACCTATATGGCACGTCGTCATATTGAATTACCCAAGCCTGCAGCGCTCAATCTGTCGCCTGAAACAATCTTGTTACTCGACACACTGCTACCGTGACTATGCTGGCTTCTAGTTAGCACATCAAACAATTGAAGAGCGGGAATGGACACTATGGCACCAGCCATATGGTTCCACCAGGAACGGCTATTGTTTTAGGTTTTGACCGGTGTTTAATGCCGAGCTGGCATTAGGTTGAACTAACGAACTTGTGAGAACACTAATAAGGTTGAAAATAAAATCACAGTTGTGTTCTGAACTAAGCTGGCTGCTCTCTGCTTTTTGCTCTTTTATTTAATTAAAATTGCGAGACCCTAACCAAATCGTGGTAACGAAACCATAGCGAGATCTAACTCGACGCCAACGACATCTATCGAGCTTGACCTCAAACCTTTAAACTTTAATAATCACTATGTATTCTTTATGAGCATAGCGTCGAGTTAGATCTCAAACCATTGAACTTTAATTATAATCAATATGGATTCTTCATGAACAACCGGAAATGTGCTAAGCTGCGTAGCGATGGATGTGTGTGATATCAACCAATAGGATCGTTGGATTTTCTCAGCATAGCTGGCTTATCTCTGATGGTAAAGAGTTCAATGAAGCTAAGTTTTATGCATACGCGCAAAGTACATCTTACCCGCTTCACAGTACTGTACCACTTAGCATTATGAGCCTATAATGTTCCCACTGCCGGGACACAGCCCTACTCTCTTCGAGAGGGATTGGGCCGTAATCCACCACGCGAGCCCAGTGCGGGTTGGTAAATGTCACAACGTTTCGAAGTTTAGGTTCTAGGACATTCCGGTTTCCTCACATAGGTCTCCTCTCGGTGAGAGGGAGCGGGCCGCAAACCACCAAGCAGTTCTAAAACATGGCGATTTCCTCACGATGTTTTCCTTCACCGTTTTGAGACATAATAAACGAAATAAAGCGCCTATCTGGGCTCGAACCTACGATGTACAACTCGTTAATCCCGGCCGCTACAAAATCCCGTACAAAATAAAAGATGCTAATTAAAATTGACACTTTTCATATTATCTGTCTGCTATATCATTATAAAGTACGGTACAGATACTCCACAGAGTGCATATGGCACGCGTCGGGTCGCACGACGACGCGCGGTTCCGTTAATTTAACGTTAAAAGCAATTAAATCATGACCCTTCAAAATTACTCGCTGTTTGCAGGACGTTGCGTTGTCGCGTTGTCAGTTAAAATGGTAATGGGTTGAAACGATGCTAAAAGGATGATATACGATTAACATAAAATTTTATTGGCTGCGCAGGCAAATAAAATTATGATTCGACTTATACAGGGTGCATTTGATATCATGGGCATTATTTTAACCTAAGGTACTACTTATGATACTAATTGCATTAGGGCTACTATTACGCAAATCAAAAATATTATTAATGCAAGTATGGAAAACCTTAAAATGTAGTAAGTCATACAAAGTATCAAATTAGTTGCGCTTCTCGATAGCAAATGCGTAGGTACACTACGCCGTACGCGCGTCATTGGGCGTGAATTCTTTGACCCCGCCCGACTCACGTGACATTCGTAAGTTGCCAATGAATTGATTCATAATAAATTCCAATTTTCCCTTCGTACTTTGCCGGCTCAGGACGGTCAAAACTACGTCAACTAACATACATTAAAAAAAAACATTTACGTACCTAGCTTGTGGATTGTTTTGAAAAAACCTTATTTGTCGGTAAAGTGACAGAGGGTAAACGGGTGCTCTTCCACGAGCTTGTGCATGTGCTGGCACGTGAAAAGACGAAAAATCCAACAGGTTCTGAGTGTTTCTGGTGGAATGAGACCCCGTGAAGGAATAGGGTCGTTCGGGTAGCGCCGATGGAACATTTCACGAGTTCATACTAAATTTCTTGCGCGATCGTAAATTACAACCATTTGTGGGTATTGTTGGTTGGTGTACCTAGCCTGCACATTACGCGGTCGAGGCATCGTGTACACAAACACACACACAACACACAACTACTACACTAACACTTAATACACTGCAATCCAAGCACCGTATGCCGCGAGCGGCGAGTACGGCGATTACGTCACGGGATCAATAAATCAATTACGCGTCAATGCACCTGCGCAGTCGTTATGACACTGGTTCCGGGTTCGTGACTTCGTGTTGCGGCGGGAAGCATACCCCGCGCGGGGGTGATATTCGTATTTTTGCGAGTGAGGGAGTGGGACGGAGAGAGTTCAGGGAATCCCGCCGGACGGAATGTCTTGTAGCCCATTGTTATTATTACTTGTAAGGAAAAACCCGCGCGCGCGCAGGTGATGTTTGTTTACATTTCGCTTTGCGCTGTATTGCGCTTTAAGATTTTGATATTTCAACAATTATTGGCGTTAACGAAGTATTTTGTTTTAATTACTTTAAGTGTTTATTTGCAATAATAAGCCTTGTGCATATCGGGTAGGTTTGACTTACTACATTTTTAAGGTTTTCCTTACTTGCATTAATAATATTTTTGATTTGCGTATTAATAGCCCTAATGCAATCAGTATCGTGAGTAGTGCCTTAGGTTAAAATAATGCCCATGACTTCGATTCCACCCTGTATAAATGAAAGCTTCCGCAATGGTACTTGACTGGAAATCGTTTGTTGGCATTCTAATATGAAGACGGTTAAGTGTTTTTGACAAACTCTGGGCTGTCAGTCAGTTCCAATATATCTTACTAGCTGAGCTGTTTTTGGCGTGATATCCAGCTTTCACTTAATGTTCGTGCATCGTCTTGATGCGCTAAGGTAGCCCGCGAAATCCCAATTTACTTATGTTTTTTGCAATATGAAAGTCAGCGTTACGTTGTATATTGATTAAAATAATATGATTCACAACCTTGACGACTTCTCAATAATATAAACACAGCACTATGTAATTGACAAATTCAAGAGTATTGGTGTTCAATCTCCAAATCCTATATCATAATACCTACCTACCATAGGCAATATGGGCTGGTGTCCGCAACTTCACGTCAAAGCGCGTATTTTGCGGATCATGCATCCACTACCAAGTCAAGGCCTCGCCTTTGTCACCACGGTCCAATACACTCACACCTTTCAACCAAGCCCAATGTCCAACGTAATTGCTCCAACACTAGGTATATTACTCGGAAGCCATCTTGTTTTATCAAAAGGACGTGTCATGACCCCCTCGCCTATCTCGCAACTAAAGCTATTACGTCACCACATCAAACAGGGGTAGGCAAACAACAGAGTCAACTTCATGTTGATGTCACTAGCTGTGAAATTAGAGCTTTTCCGACAATAATTATAAAGGCTTAGGAAATGACAGCTGCTGACCAGTGAAATGAACGAGAAATGGGGAGAAAATTAAATTATAATCACCGTTAAATCTAGTTTCATTTGGGCTTGTCAAGCAGTTTTGGCTTAGCATTGAATTCGATAGAAGTTACTGAGATATTAAAGCCTACTATACAACATGTAACATAATTAACGCAAGACCTCATACACCCCAATTAGAGTATTGAGTTAAAAGCATAATACAATGACCAAAACTTATTTTTTTAAGCTTGCTATTTTTATTAAGACTATGCCGACCGCACAGTGGCGCCCTCATCGTTTGTTTGGTTATTTCATACAATTTAGAATGAAAATGCAGAAAATAAGCACGTTAAGTTGTGCTTCACAAGATCATACGTTAAAATTATTAGAAGCGGTAGTTTTATATTGTTTAGTTTTATTACAATCCTTAAAACGGATAACAGTGGCCACTACATTCCGTTTTAAGGATTATAATAAAACTGGCGTGTGTTTGGAACACTTTCATACAAGTTAGGCCGCATTCCGAATTAGCTATAATCACTCACAGCACTCACATCATCTTACATGCGTTCCGATTTAGATGTTACGATAATGACAGCTGAGAGCTGTCAATAATTCGAAACACTCGTGAACGCCCTCACAGTGCTTACTCAATCTCAAAGCGATATTACAGTATTTCTTTGTTATTTAAACACCATATTTCTTCTTCTTCTTTGGTTAGGTGGTGACTGTCAGCCAGAAGCACAATTACGAAAATGTCACGTTAATTTAAAGATATGACACAACTCAAAACAAAACACACACTGACACAAACGCACGCACACACTGTCGTTTTTGACAGCGCTCACGATGATGTTAATAAAAGGCATGGTCGGCGTTATCACAAGATGGCGCATGTCATGACGTCATCTATGACGATTCACGGGACATCGTTATCGCACTCACGCTAATTCGGTACGGGCTAAAGCACGCTCATATCGATTACAGCGAACTCGGAACGCGCCCTTAGTTGACACAATAGGCTCGAGTAGATTTCGTCCGGCACACCACGCGGGATTCACCTTAGTTTGAAAGCATGAAATCATACAGTACACCAATCTGTCCAATAAAAAGCTGGAACTTCAACAAACCAGTATTATAAAGACAAGTAAACAAAAATCTTCACAAAAAAAAAAAAAACAAACACGCCACCAGCTAACCTCATGACTGATCCCAACGTAATTAATTTTATCCAAAAAGGTCACTCATCCATTAAAAAAAATTGAGGCCTTTTTTGTTTGCGAAGACATAAAGCTTTTAGAAGCACCGTAATATTTAATGTATTTAATTTTCTTTTTAGGGTTTCATACCCAAATGGTGTCAACTTGACCCTATTACTAAAACTCCGCTGTCCGTCTATCACAGGGCTGTATCGTTTGAACCGTAATAATAATAAAATAATAAATAAAAATAAAAATGTTTATTGCATCATCATAAATAACTTATTTTAATTACAATGTGGAGAATCCATTTAAGCAATTAGTTTGCTTGTGTTAGGATGCTCCGCCCTTCCCCAGGTTATATAATTGTTATTTAGTTATTAAGCTATTTCAAGATAATTAAAAAAAAAAAATAATAATAATAATAAAAAACGCTCTAGGGATGTGTGTTATGTGAGTAGGAGATTGTGTGGAGGAGAATGTGTATGTGAGTAGTGGGTGTGAGTAAGTATTATTTACTGTATTTTGAAGTAAAATCCAGATATACAGGGTGTAATTTAAACGCTGTAGTGATCCTGAAGGAGTAAATATAACAGCTGGTATAGAGTCACTATACATAGTTTCAACTCAAAATAAAATACTCTAAGAATTGATACCAAATTTTCGGTTTCATTGGTTTCTTAAATTCAAATCATAACAAACGTGTCACCGCACTACGTAGGTCAATAACTTTTTAAGTTACTTGCTAATATCACGATAAATCTCTTCCGTAACTCTGCGCGCCTAGTACCGTAGCCTACTGCGCAGGCGCGAGGCGGTGTTCTTTGTCGGCGCCAACTGACGGAATATTCCGCCGCCGCCGCGCGCGCGCGCAATAAGCCATACCTACTTTACCGTGATGTAAAAATTAATGTGTAATTCTAATTATTGATTTACAGTTTACTCGTTATTAAGCTAGAAATTGCACGTAAAAACTGGAATAACAAAACTTACGTAAACAATCGAAACAAAGTTTAGGTAGGTACCTAGGTTAACTAGTTTCATCCCTTATTATTACTTTATACCGAGTAAACAGTAAAATCTTAAAGCTTTGCTTAATTTAGTAAATTGACTTACATTTTTAAAGATGGGGTTCGATGTGGTGACCTTGGTATTGTATGCACAAGGCCGCTCACTTGTTCATGGACACACATTACGTAGCATGTCTGGTGTTATTGTCCTGAAAGCGGCCTCAATCCGCACTTTAATTTGTATCACACTGCACTGCGTACACTACACACGCACATAGGTGCTGACCGTCGTTGCGCAGCGCTCGCCATAGGTACCTGATTACCTATGGTTAGAGGCACCAAGCCGATGTACCATCCGAGATCAAACTAAAACATGCTGACGAAGGCATCTATCGACGCTCAGCATCTGGTCTACCCTCAATAAAACGGTGACGGTACAGTTCTCGGGCAGCTTGCAAATTACTGATGCGCATAATTATCATAGGGATAAAAACGAATGTACTAGACGCAGGACAGACGTCGACTGACGGCGACGAGCAAAGCAATAACAATAATGCCCAAAATGAAACTCCTATTCCCTGCTATCCTGGTACCTAAATATTATTTCGTTAAATTTGATACCTATAGGGTAGCTGTCCCTATTAGTGTCCACTACTGTTAAAAATATTATTCAAGATTTCAAGATTATTTTACATACTAATAATAATTTCAACTAAACTCCGTTAAACTTTTAAGTAAATCTAACACAACCGAGCAAACTAATTACGAATTCAAAATTGAAAAATCATTCATTTTTTTTGGGTGGGAAAATCATCAATGACTCAGCTGCCGCCCTGGGTGGGGCGGAAAGCTGAAGGAAGTGTTAGACTCTTACTGACTAAATACCACCCTGTTCCTTCAGTTGCCCTTGCATTCCGGGTTATCTCGTTAGAATATTCCCACAATCCCGGAAATTCCCAAAACTCAGGAAAATCATTCATTTCAATCCATTAAAGATCATAATATGGGTTCGCGTTATCTCGTTATAAGTCTGAAATAAAAATTGTATTTACCAGGAGTAATTGAAACTACACGGACTGCAATTGGTTCACGTACCTTAAAACCCTAAGTCATTAGGTTTACACACACATCGATGTTACATTGTGTGTGTAGCGACGTAATCAGGGTTCTGTGAGCAAACGATATTCAATTCGGAAATAACAATTCCTGTACTCATGCGCTTCTAGTACTTTTATTAATTTCTTTCGACAGTTACATGCAATTTTGCGACATTTTTTTATTTGAATTATAATAACAAAGACTAAACGTGCTCAAACTAATAAAACTATACAATGTGAGGTCAGCTTATACTGGAAATGTACAGCTTGATGTGTAGCCGTGTTTACCACTCAAACAGCACCGACAGACCGTGAACTCCGATAATTCTTTCGGTTAGTCCTACACACAAAAATTATGCGTGCGTGGTATTATTTTGTAATAAAAAAAAACGATTAACTTGTTGCTAATAGTTTACGTCTTATTTAGTAAAAAAAATAACCTTATTTTAAAAATTATGAACGGAACCCATTGTGATTTTATTTGTACTAGGAGAAGAATAAGTTGCGAAGAGGTGAATTGAAATGATGTTTTGGGTTCAGTTGGACAAAAAAATGGTTTCTAAATCCTTTTCCTATTCTAAGTACTAATGGCAAATAATAATGTTTATTTAAGCAATTAATTGCCGGTAGGATGCACGTAAGGATTCGATTTTTATGATCAATTCAATGGTTGTACAAGCTGTAAATTTTTCGAAAAAATCGTTTTAATGCGATCTTCAAGCAAATCGATTCAATAGTAACGTGAATCGAATCTCTTGGATCGTATGTGTAAATAAAGGCTCTTAATAGTTCAAGTTCATATTTGCCCAAAGCATTGTGCTGACAATCATAAACAGCGAATAGGTAGGTTTATCTATTTCAAACAAGATCAATTACATAAGTATGCCGACACTTTTTAACTTGTCCGAAGATTGAAACATATTAATCATCCATCTGAATTAAAGTCATTGAATTACGCCGGAAAGGTTATCAAATATTATTGACGTACCTACCTGACTGGCAACTGTAAATATGTCACAAAATAGAGGTGGTTAAATGTTGTTTAAAATTTTTTAATTACGATTTTTGAATGAATTTTTAGAAGATCGATGTAAGAAGAGCACGAGATTCGATCTGTGAATCGAATGAAAAATCGATTTAAAGCAAAAAATCGTTCATCTTTATGGCCACCAAAATAAAAGGTTAGAAATAATGTTAGGAAATTTACAGGAATATTGTTTTTGAATTAGGTATTTACTGTGTTGTAGGTATGATGGAAAGGTGGGTGGCGGGTGGAAGATTACTACGAGGTAGATAATAATTATCTACAAAGTAATCTTCTACAAAAGGACAACTACGTAAAAAACCAACAAGTGTGTAAATGATACGTGACAATTCAAGCAGGTATCTAAATATTTCGTTAACTTTTGATACCTAGACCAATTAATTGTATTGTAGGTAGCTAGTTCACAAACATAATCAAAGTTTAGGAAAAGTCAGTACTTAATAATATTTTGTGAATAAAAAATAAACATGCGGAACCGTTTATTCAGAAATACCAGGAGTAGGAGGTTTATCTTTACTTACAAATAGGTCGGTGACACCGATCAGCTGTTTTAGTGCTAGTGATGTGTTTATTTCAATTTGAAAAGTTCGGTTTCTGGTATCAATGTATTAAAAAATCTCATAACTTCCGAACATGTAGCGATAGGATTAAAAAACCCTTCCTATATCGTTTGATATCATCCAAAGAAGCCGGGCCTTCTCTATATATATACCCATTTCGTTACACGTTGTATACTAGCTGTATACTAGCTGATCCCGCAAATGTCGTTTTACGATAATATAGGGGTATAAAAAATAGATGATGTCCGATTTTCAGACCTACCCGATATGCATACAAAATTTCATACAAATCGGTCCAGGCGTTTCGGAGGAGTTTGACACGTAACAAACATCGCGACACGAGAATTTTATTTATTATTTTTTCTTCCTTTTTTTTTATTTTATTTTATTTTATTTTTTTTGCTATCTAACTCTACGACTAGTCTTGGGATCGGAAATTACTGTACTTAGGTCATTAACTTCCATTAGCGGCAAAATATAAAGCGAATAAATTACGTATCAACTATAGTTTCATCGATTGTACCATATTTTCCACTTCATCGTAGGTCTTTGACTTAAGCCATTTAGACAAAGCGTTTTTGCATTCTCGGTAGGTTAGTGGGTATAAGTCAAGTTCTTTATTAAGAAGATTGTATAAATGGGATGACTGGCTAGGATATTGCCTTTTTGCGAAAGTAGACTTTACTGAGACAGTGGGAGCAACTGTGTTTTTCCTTCTGCATTTTGTCTTCTGTGGGTTGAAAGATAGTGTTTTATGCTTAGTAAGAGTTACATTAAGTACGTAAAGCTTTCTAACGGTCAGAAGATCTGCATTCCGGTAAAGGTTCTCAGTTGAAAATCTGAAGGGCTTAAAAAACATAACTTTCAGTAGGGACCTCTGAGCTCTCTCGAGGTCTAGAAATTTAAGTTTAGTGGCACCTCCCCAAACCGGTAGACAGTATGCCAAGACGGACTGAGCAAGTGAAATGTAAATCTGTACCAGGAGTTTTTTCGAGGTTACATGACGTAGTGTCTTGAAAGTCCAGATTAGTTTCCTAATTCGCTTCATTAATAATTCCGTGTGATTGTGCCAAGATAATCTTTGATCAACCATAATACCTAGGTATTTGGATTCCACTCTAGTAATTTCTGTGCACGAACAATTTGTGGTTATAGTATAAAGGCATTTATGAATCTTAATTTTGAATTCTGGTGGGGGTTGAGAGGTGTTGTACTTGGTGAAACAGATGAAGTTGGTTTTAGAAGTATTTAAGGTTAGAAGGTTATGGTCAAGCCAGGCGGCTATCCCTGCCAGCCCACGTTCGGCGGTTAACCGGACACTGTCCCAGGTAGCGCCACTGAACACTATAGCAGTGTCATCTGCGTATGATAGAACGTGTCCATCCACGATTTTCATGCTACATAAAGTATTTATATATATAAGGAACAATGTCGGTCCGAGCACACTACCTTGGCCCACTCCAAACTGGACGGTTTCTTCGGAGCTAATGATATTGTCTATCTTAATCTTTTGCTTGCGTTCGCTTAGATAGTCTTTGAGCAAAGCGTGGGGAATACCTCTTACTCCAATTGATTCCAGCCTATCCAACAGAGTGGAGACAGAGACTGTGTCGAAAGCCTTTTGAAGGTCCAGGAAGACAGCAAGGCACTTGCCTCCGCTGTCCACTTGATTGGTTACAGCGGAGGCAAGCGTCAGAACTGCGTCTTCCGTAGATATTTTTTGTCTGAAACCGTACTGTGAGGTCGATAGGAGGTTGTTTTTATTAAGGTAAGATAAGAAACGAGAGTTTATTAATCTTTCTATTATCTTAGATATTGATGGCAATACAGAAATAGGCCTATAGTTCGACGGGTTAGCTCTGTCTCCACTCTTGTGCACAGGTGTTATAAAAGCTAGCTTTAAGGCGTTCGGGTAGGTAGCATGCTCAAAGCACTGATTCGCTAAGTGGGTTATAATTGGGACGACAAGAGCATGGGCGGTCTTTAGGAAGTTGACAGTTATTCCGTCCCAACCCGGGGCACTATCTGATTTCAGAGACATTAGAACGCTGTGAACTTCATCCTGGTCAGTAGACGTAATAGGTAGACACTTGAAATTTTCAGAGGGTGTAAAAAGAAAATAAAGCTCAAAATTAAATGAAGTCCGTCCCAAGGGCATACACATGACACATACATGTTTTTTTCGGCGTTTTTTGCTTAAAAGGGAGGCGCCAGGGTTTTCCGCAAAATTCAAATGTTCTTTCCCCTTAAGAAGAAATGCGGTTGGAGAGACTTTTGAAAAAGCCTAAGTAAAAAGTCATAATTTGAGGTTTGGCTCTCGCCGATTTTCTCCGCCAATATTGTACTAATTTAAAAGATATTTCATAAACTGAATAAGAAGGATGAATATACAGTGTCCCTATGTTTTTATTTTTTAATTTATAGTTGTCAAATTTGTACACTAGGCATCTGTCATGCATGTAGGCATGTGTGTGTAGGAATCGGCATTTTTTGAGGGTTCTAGTGCTTATAAAAATAACTAGCAGCACCCCGCGGTTTCACCCGCGTTAGTTGCGATCCCGTGGGAATATCGGGATAAAAAGTATCTTATGTGTTATTCCTAATTATAAACTATCTGTGTGCCAAATTTCATCTAAATCTGTTAAGCCGTTTGTGCGTGAAAGAGTAACAAACATCCATTCATCCATCCTAACAAACTTTCGCATTTATAATATTAGTAGGAAGTAGGAAGTAGGATAGTAGGATGTAATCACAAGTAGTGTATTTATTATTCTGTAAAAAATCATTGTTTTATGGTCATTAACCAGAAAGAAAACAGGCGAGAGCGTTTCTATGGAGAAAAGACCACCCGCATTTCCTCTTAAGGCTTTTTGCTTACTTTCTCCGACTCGCACTTGGTCGCTCTTTCAGCACGTACTGTGAAAAATTCTTTACAGTGGCCCTGGTTTCTGAGTTTCCTTTTGTAGAATATTAAGTAAGCTAGTAAATGGAGTAACTGCCTGTTAATATTACGCGACTGAAGTAAATGGTAGGAAGGTTTTAATAAGCTTTTTAAATGGATGTTGGCACTTAGTTTGTTTCTAATGGTGGAGGAAAATATGAAGGTAGGAAGGAAGATGGATTTTCGTATTGGTTTTGAAAGGTTCAAATGATAAATGATTTATTTCTGTAAGTAGGTTTGTACAAACACGTTTATAAATTATATCATTGACGCAAAAATCACAAAATAACTATTACATTAAAAACTCCAAAAATAAATCGAAAGCAGCTTGGACAGTCATTAATAATTCTAAAAGCTTCTTCCCTAAAGAGCCAATAACAGAAATAAGAAAAGGCTCAAAACTAATTACAAACCCAATAGAAATAGCCGAGTCTTTTAACAATTTTTATGTTGACCAAGTGATTGAACCTAAAAATAAGGCAATGCCAATTCCTGGTCTCTCGAACACCTCCAGTTCTTTATTTATGGAACCAACTTTACCACAAGACATAGTTTATCATATAAACTCACTTAGAAATACAAATAGTGTGGGTTGTGACGGAATTTCCACTAAAGTTATAAAAGAAGTGGCTCAATACATAGCTCCACACCTCAGTCATATCATTAACATGAGCATATCTAATGGAATTTTTCCCGAAGCACTAAAAACTTCCATAATTATACCATTGCACAAAAAACAGAATAAGCAATCTATGGCAAACTATAGGCCTATTGCGTTGATACCTGTCTTCTCAAAAATATTCGAGAAAGTTATCTATAAATCCCTGTATACGTACCTGGAGAAATCAAATATACTAGTCAAGGAACAAAAGGGATTTCGCAAACAGAAGACAATTAATATGGCCATGCATGATCTTCTTCTTCCTATTGTAACAAATGTGGACAAAAGAAATCCTGTTTGTGCCATCTATATGGATCTAACCAAGGCTTTCGATTATGTAGATTACGAAATTTTATTAAGCAAACTTGAAAAATATGGTATCAGGGGGAATATACTTAAATTGTTAGAATCCTATTTGAAAAATAGAAAACAATATGTAGAAATAGCACAAATTTGTACAAACGCAGGTTGCGAGAAAAAATATCGATCCAAATGTAGGACAGTAAAGTACGGCGTACCTCAGGGCAGCGTGCTAGGGGCTCCACTCTTCTTGCTGTACATTAATGACCTTCCCCACCACATAAAACATCCTATGGTACTTTTTGCTGACGACAGCACAGTAGTAATTAAATGTGACGATACTATGACATATGAAAATGAAATAAATACGACATTACATACAATTATATCATGGTTTGACAAAAATAATCTCATTATAAATTTAGAAAAAACTAAAATTATGCATTTCCACCAGAGAGTTCCAAATAAAATCCCTGACATAAATTATTTAGGGACTCAAATTGACTCAACTGCTGTCGCCAAATTCCTTGGGATCATAGTAGATAAAAACTTCACCTGGCGATCCCAGACAGACGAAATTTGTAAAAAAGTTTGTAAGTTTGCTTATGTACTTTACAAACTATCAAAAACTGTCAGCCCTGAATCGGTACTAATGGCATATCACGGCTATGTTGCCTCTACACTTAGGTATGGTATAATGTTTTGGGGTAACTCAGTCGACAGAGAATTAGTATTTAGAGCTCAAAAAAAGTGTATCCGATCTATGTGTGGCTTAAATTGCACCGACAGTTGCCAACCGTTCTTTAAGAGCCTAAATATTCTTACTTTACCATCATTGTATATCTACGAAACTAACATATTTGTGAAAACACACATCTCGCAATACAAAGTAGCTTCCAAAAGCTATTATAGACAGTTACGGGACAAAAATAAGTTAGAGCTCGAAATAACACATGGCAGAACAGCCTTAATGAATAAAAGTACGTTCTGTATGGCCACAAAAATATATAACAAGCTGCCTGAAACAATGAAGTCACTAAATCTGGACAAATTCAAGAGAGTACTTAGGAAAATTCTAAAAGATAAATGCTACTACTCAATAAAGGACTATTTCGATGACAGTTCTATACTTCCTCCTCCAGATAATTAGCATTAGATCAAACAATGTAAACTTGCTTATTAATTATAGTTACCCAATAGCTTCTTGATTTTACTATTTTTTTTTTAAATTTATTTTTGTATCCATCATCTAATATTCTAGGTATTAATGATAGATGGAAAGTGTTTAAATGATTTATTGATTATTTTGACAATCTAGTGCTAACTAGACTAATTCTCCTATTAACTTAATTGACATTATCTTTTTGTAATTTCCTGACATTTCTGATTTATCTTTAACTTTTATTGTTGACATTAAAGAATCATTTTATTTTGACATTGCTGTTTATTGTTGAATTTTTTAAATTGTATGAATTGTGTACTTTAACTATCGCTCACTCTATAATTCTATTTAATATTGTAAAATGAATAATGAAATAATTAAAATAAACTTACTGACATTTGTACGCCTAATGGCAAAGCATAGAGCACTTTAAAAACTGTAACATCTCACACACCTGTGTATCTGTAACCTATGTTTACAAATAAATCATCTGAATCTGAATCTGAATCTGAATCTGAATCTGAATCTGAATCTGAATACGTCGTTTGGCTTGTGTCAACGTTTCATTTAAGGTGATTTCTTTAACGTAGTCTGCAAAATTAAAAATTGTTATGTTTTGAGCAATTTTCGTCAAACGTCATGTTTTTACGGCTTACGAGTACATATTTGCAGGAAATATAAAATATTTTAGCAATGTTACTCAATATCACACTATTTATACATACTCATTACTGTTTTTATCTGACACAAATTTATTTTATTTATTTAAGTAGATAAGCATAAACACATCACGTTGCAGTGTAAAACTGATTTACATCCGTCACCTCACACATCAGGTCCAGTTGAAAATCAGCGTCAGGCACTAGTTGTCTGGCATTTTTGCTGAACTGGGCCTTTTTGGCGCAGCCGTGAGGCACACTTTCCTGCTAATTTCTTATATCGGACTTTACATGTTTTTAATTGTTTTTATCTGATGTATGTCTCTGGTGTACTGTATGTATTTTAATCTGTGCTAAATAAATGAATTTTATTTCTTTCTTTCTAATTTCGAGAGCTTTATTAATGTTTCCAATTATTATAATTTTTTAATTATTTTATTATAATTGCTGCGTATTCGCAAGGTGATTTTTCTGATACCATTGGCTTTGCACAGTTTCGAGCGAGCGATTTTTGTATTATATCACTAATTTAACTTTCTCGTTCTATTTATATTAACTTCATTTAAATTAATGAACACATCACAAACACGAGCAAAGAACACATAAGTGGCGAAATGTGGGTGTACCTACCGTACACCCACATTTCGCCACTGCTTGGCCTTTCGGGTATTACAGTCGTAATATTACGTGTGTTTGTGTGAATTAACCCATTTTTGTCAGTCTTTATGTCCATCACAATATTAGGTTTCAACAATGTAAATAAGTGCCTATTTGTAAAAAAAATGGAAGCACCATTTTGCAATGAATCTAGTTTTACCGAAAATTTCGAAGTCTATTTTAACTTTGTTCCATTTCCCGACGTTTTGAGCACTTTGCTGTTCTCTTTTGGTGCGCTAGTTTCATTTCGTTTCTCGTTTTTTTATTACCGTAGCATTGCCTTGTGTCATATTATCAAACGTTTTGTCGGACACCTAATATTTACAGTTTCTGAGGTGTATTTAACCGGAATTTGTCGAATTCAATAGTGCTACTTTACACTACTCAACAGAGTCTCGGGAACAAGCTGACTATATCAATTTATTTAAGAAAACTCTATAAAAAAGCACTGGCCGTAAAACATTGTAGTTTCAACCAGCATTTATTATTAGGTATATACTATATTCATAGTTTATTAGGTTTATGCGTATCTCTTTATAATTAAAATATTTATTCCTCAATTTTCATGATTGCACCTACCACTGTTTGTCTCTGCATCACCCAAAGGTTGACTGGTAGAAAATGCCTAAGGCATTGAGTCCGCCTCTGTACATTTATGTGATTGAAGTATTAAATGAATAAACAATGTTTGAAATTTAAAAAAGAATCCTAATAACAAAATAATTTTGGAATAAGGAGGGACAACCTTATTTGGCCGCAGCGTACGACGTTTTGAAACGTAATAACTTTCGAGATTACTATCCATAGTGTTTTTTTTTTCTTGTGAAATTCATTTTCTCTGCTCTTTTGTAATTTTTGTGACTCTGAAGCGGTATGTCATGTCGAAATTGAATGCGGTAAGAGTTGCTGAAGGCTGTGGGCATGCTAGAAGCAGGGCGCGGTCAACGCGAAACTGCGGACGCTGTTCACATGCAGCCAAGCGTGATTGCCGATTTATGGACGCGTTACAGGTCTGCAGGAAATGATGTTAAACGTCACAGAGGAAGATACAGGGTCACTCCACAGAGACAAGATCGCTTTCTGCAAAATGCCGCAAGGAGGCTGCCTCAAATTATGGCTCGCTACCCGGTAGGAAGGTTCCAGTCTCAGTACCAAGTGGTCATCAGTGACCAAACCGGCAGGAGGAGATTGCGTGAAGTTAATTTTCACGCTCGCAGACTGCTTAGAGCTCTTCGACGCGAAAATCGACGGCGTTGAATATTGTGGGCTAACGCACGTTTGCACTGGACCGACCCTCAGTGGGCTCGTGTTTTTTCTCAATAATAATAATAATAATAATATAATAATATTCCACAACTATCACACAACGCCATCTAGTCCCAAGCTAAGCAGAGCTTGTGTTATGGGTACTAGACAACTGATAAACATACTTATATATTTCTAAATACATAAATATTATAGATAAATTACACCCAGACACAGAACAAATGATCGTGCTCATTACACAAACATTTGTCCTGGGTGGGAATCGAACCCACGACCTCCGGCATAGCAGTCAGGGTCACTAACCACTAGACCAACAGGCCTGACCAATGAGTCGCGCTTTGAATTTCATCCTGATTCAAGAAGAGTGCGTGATCGGTGAAGATTCGAATCCAGAACGACAACAGGTGACAATAGGCTTGTCAACTGAAAAAATCTAATTAGTCTTTCAGTTAGATTATCAAAAATATTTGACCCGTATTGTTTCTTTTGTTACGTAAACCAAAATTGACGAAGTATGACGCTTTTAAAATTCTCAATACGTCACATCTTGGTATAATTTAGTGCGTTCTGACGTCACGAGCCCCACTCCCGAGTGTTGATGCGTTATAACTTTGTCAATATTCATTGATTTACAAAAACAAAAAATACGTGTCCATTATTTTCCATATTCTAACTGAAGGACTAAATAGATTTTCAATTTATTGATGGTGGAAACTAGCCTATAGACAACCTGATCAGCTGATACTCAGCATTTTTTATCTACCAAAAAGTGTTTTTCTCGTTTTTGGTACCATTTTAGATTTTCATAATATTTTTTTGAAGTGAAAACTTCTTTAGCGGCGCTGCGTATTTTTTTTGGAATGGGTAAAAATCTCTAAACTCGCGTCAGGACACGTGACCTGATCGAGAATTCGTAAGACGGATGGAGAGAGGGCAGGCGGCGCAAGGCGCTTGCGCGAATGTTCGATAATTGTCATGTTTGTCGCAATGAATAAATATTGTATCCTACTACATAAATAATAATACTTTTATACTGATAACGAAAGCAATTCGTACAAAATTATTCTCTAACCATTCCAAAATATCAAAAATGCAGAACATTAATATTTAAGTTTTCACTTCTGCCGGCACTCCCGGAGTGCAACCCGTCGATTTTTTTTTTATTTTTTAACTAGCAACCCTTTTATTTAATCGAACAATTACAATCTTTATTAAATTACGCTTCTTTTGATATAAAACATGTTACATAAAAAGTGTTAAAATAAAAATAATTACTATGATTTTTTCCGTGCACGCGTTTTCCGCTCACTCTAAGGAATTGACGTTAGCGTGTTGAGTCGTTAAAGAAGAACTTCACTAGTTAACTTTGTCGAATGAATACTTGCTAAAGTTTATCTGAGGGCTTTAGAAATCGGGCAGAAATCAGTGCCTTCCTACTTACCTCTTATTTACCATATTTTCATCATCTGCCTACCCTTATCACACGATACCCCTTGGTAAGATTGGTTGACAGACTTTCAGGCTTCCGACTAGCCAAAGATCAACAAATTACAACCGGGATCAATAGTTTAACGTGCTTTCCGAGACACGGAGGGGTTTTGGTTTATAGTGGATGGTCACCCATCCACGGACCGACCTCGTCAAGCGTTGCTTAACTTTGAAGATCTACCGGTGCAGATGTGATTATTTAGCCACGAGCCCTACCATTCTTTCCGCAAAATAAAGATCATCATCATCTGCCTAGCCTTTTCCGAACTATGTTGGGGTCAATAATCATACTATGCGTCAGTGTTTCCTACGGTTTCCAAAATATGTTACTAATTATAAAAATGCATACATGCATTCTCATAAAGAACAGAGGTTTAACTATTCTCCGAAAAGTTTAAGGCATACGTAAAAAACAATAAACAAAAAACACAGAGTGTTTTGTTTCCCAAAATTTGCATTTCACCTCACGTAAAACGGGGTAGTTAATGGAAAAGTGTCCTTATATTTGTTTTACAAAGTATATTTTCCTTTGTACCTCACCAGACCCCTTAATTATATCTTTTCGCACGTGTTTTGCTTATTTCATCGTTTTGTTACAGAAATATGTGAGCGAACTGACGACTGTTCGAGACTGCGTGCCAACGTGCAGTGAAAAAGGTATCGTACCCTAAGAATTTAATTATTTATCTACCAGCCAGCATAATATCTTATCGCCAATATAATTATGATAAACAAGTTGTGAGGCGCATCAACACGCAAACTGTTGCCTAGATTTTTGACTCAAAAGTTGTTGAAAATTTTCATTAGTTATTTTAAAAAAAGATTCAGCTGTTCTATACATTTCGACAGTATAAGTAGGTACTCCACTTTTTAGGATTCCGTACCTCAAAAAGAAAAAACTGAACGCTTATAGAATCACTTCGTTGTCCGTCTGTGCGTCTGTCTGTCAGCCCTTTTTCCTCAGGAAAGCGTGAAAGCATCTATTTGAAATTAATATCAAATACGTAGGTCTTTAGAGCTCTAAAAAATCAAGTTTCTAAATCAACACAATAAATTACTACGATGTATATATGAGAGAACAGGTTTTTCAACTACAATGTTACGTTTGTTCTTGGGACAAATTCATTCCAACTACAGAATCCTTCATTGTGCGTGGTTCGATACGCACTTGGTCGTTTTTTTTTTTTTTATAAATAGCAGGTATTTTTTAAATAGGTAAACGAAAAAATCTACGCTGAGGGGTCTAGAATCATTGCTGAATATATGGAAACAGTGTGCGCCAATTGTTTTAAAGTTAAGGTACCTTGTACAGAAGACGCCAGCACATCAAGCTACCCGAAACTGACAAATGTTCCCAATCAATTTTGAATGTTATGTTTTAGCGATAAAGTTGAAAATCTATTAAAGAAATTTGACAAATTGTACTAGCTTGATATGCTGGCGTCTGTACAACATTACAGGGAGAAGAGAATACCTAAAAAATACCATACTTCTCGGTTCTCATTCCACGGTCATATTTTTCTACATCCCGCAAAATAACCCAAACAATAAATGCAAAAAAAAGGTCTAATAATCTTCATAATTTATATTGTTGTTCGGGCAAGCCAATAAAGAACCCAGACCCCGTTAACCTGCCATTGCATTGTTTTGAGCCGGCGTCAGTTTTTTGTTTATAAATTAAATGGGTAACCCCCGTGGGTAACCCTTTCTGTGCTGTAAACCTCGCACCAATAAATTTTATTACGCAGTTAAATGAAAATAAAGGCATGTATTTAATCGAACCTCAAATAATTCACATTTTGCGCTCCTAAAATTATTATTTATTGCGCCTCTTTTTGTGAACCTCAAATAATTACTAATTTTGGGTCCTGAAAATACTTAATAGTTAAGTGACCGCGACCAACTCGGTTGGTCACAGTTCTAAGCTAACCTAACCCATTTGGTCGTGGTGCCCTAGTTTAGTTACTGCAATCATCTGCCTAGCCTTTTCCCAACTATTTTGGGGTCAGCTTCCAGTCTAACCAGATGCAGCTGAATACCAGTATTTTGCATGGAGCGACAGCCTCTCTGACCTCCACAACCCAGTTACTGGGTAATAAGATACTCTTGGTGACTAGTTGTCAGACCTTCGGGCTTCTGACGACTCGTAACGACTGTCAAAGATCCACGAATGGCAGCCGGGTCCAACAGCTTTCCGAGGCACGGAAAGGTATGTACAGATGGTCACCCATCCACGGACCAACCGCGGCAAGCGTAGCTTAACCTGATCGATCGACCCGTGCGGCTGTTATTACTTAGCCTCAAGCTTTATCTCAAGTTTAGTCACTGCAAACAATTGTGAGAAAAGGTCAGAAATTTAAAAAGAGGCTCGTTTGTTAAAAAAAATTGCAGAAACCCAAAAAACAAAAAAAAAAACAAAAAACATCAAACACACATAAACACAACACACACACACAAACAACACAACACAACAACACCACATAACAACATTAATTTAAAAACGCGTGCATCATTCGTAGGTCACTAAGTTTTTAGAAGATCAGTTTAATATTTCCCAAATAAAAATCAGCCAGCCGTTTTAAGAAGTTAGTGTTATTTACGCTGGTTTTTCGCTTCAGTTTAACATTTTTTTTTGCTACTAAAATTAGTATGAATTCCAAACATATCACTAACAAAGCGAGTATCAAACAGAACGAAGCGATCCAATCAATTTTAATTTACATACCTAATTACAGGCCGTCAGCTTCCAACTCCTGAAATTAAATAACATTTAATTGTAGGATCACAGCCCATCGTTTATACTGAATTAAGGGTTTTCATGAAGGGTTAGAATAATCTTATAATTGGCTTTAAAAGATAAGAGTAAGGGTTTCGTTTTATAAAATTGAATATTGGTTATTGAAAAGATTTACGGATGCTTTGCAAATTCAAAAATAAAATCAGATGCAAGGAGGACCGATTACCTGGTGAAGGCTGCAGGAATCCACTGGATACGAGAAGCACAGAACTGTTCGAAGTCGTGGTTCGGTTCTTGAGGGGCCTATGTCCAGCTGTGGACAACTTTCGGCTGAAATGATGATGATGATGATGAAATAGATGCTCTAGCGTAATTTGCATGCATTCTTCTGTCTGCTAATAACAATAAACTACGATGACTAATTCATATTATTTCAGTTGTAAAATTCCTCGTTTAGCATTTGTTACAACAATCATTAGGAGACAATACTCACCAAAAGAATACGGTGATAATTTTAAAAGGCATGTTCTATGCACAAATTAGTTTTGATAAAAGAAAGAGAAAGAAAAATGTGTTTACAGCAAAAAAAAAAAACACCTTGATACTTTAAATAACAGAAAACAATGCTTTTAATGTTAAATGGGCCTCAGCTCAGTATAATGTCAGATGACAACACATGGCTACCCCCTGTCGCTGATTTTCATCAGCAACCCACGAGTGTCATACGCTGGAATAATAATAAACACAGGAAAGTGCCTGCCACATCGCTCGTAGAACTGAAAAGTTCCTGAGTGGCGACCACGAACTGGAAGACGCAGCGTAGACAGGCCTCCCGCTAGGTGGACCGACGACATCGTGAGAGTCGCGGGCAACCGATGAATGCAAGTGGTGGATTGTCGTTCGGCGTAGTGGTCTAAGGGGGAGGCCTTTGTTCAGCAGTGGACGTTGAAAGACCGCTAACGCAAACACTAACGTTAGTATACCATAGCCGGAGGTGTGTCTGAGTAGGTAAACATCACCGGTCTACCGGACGTGTTACATGGCCGCCTTGATTCCACTTATTAAATTCTTGAACATTACGAAAAACCGATAGTAAAGATCGAATACGTGTCTGTTTATCCCCTTTTTTAAATTAACCTATTTCGTCCCACTGTTGGCATAAGGTCTCCCCATATTTCTCCAATTTTCCTTATTTTGTGCCTTCTCCGATCAATCAGTCAGGAACGAGTCCCAAATCTCTGTGCCGGATATCTGTGGGGTAATTTCATGATACACATAAAATGGCAATCGATCGCAATGCCTTTAATGTTGACAGTTCAGTCACGTTCATTGTGTTATTTAGGGTTTTGAGCGGACGCATTTTTATGACAATATCTTGTGTTGTGTTGGAAGTCAGACATAATTTAAAAGAAGTATTTTGTTCTGACTCGTTTCTAAGAATTTCTTTGTTTATATATTAACGAAGGTGTATCATGCGGCCATCTCATTTATTTATTTATCAGTATTTTTTGTTTATTTTTTACAATTTTACCCAATATCACACTATTTATACATATACATTATTGTTCTTATCTGACACAAATTTATTCATTTAAGTATGCATACACACGTTGCAGTATAAAACTGATTTACATCCGTCACCTCACACTTCAGGTCCAGTTGAAAACCAGCGTCAGGCACTAGTTGTCTGGGATTTTTGCTGAAGTAAGCCTTTTTGCCGCAGCCGTGAGGCACACTTTCCTGCTAATTTCTAACATCGGACTTTACACTTTTTTATTTTTACTTGATTGTATCTGATGCATGTCTCTGGTGTACCTACTGTGTGTATTTTGGTCTGTGTTAAATAAATGTATTTTCTTTCTTCTTTCAAATCGTTTAAGAAGTTTACCAAGGAACTTCCTTGAGATCATATCAAGACAGTGTCTACGCTGACGTCAAGAGAATCATCTTCTCTGCACTTATAATATAATTGTTCTCCGCTATCTATTTCCACTATGACCTGTGGCTTCGCATTTTTAAATTGGAAAGCGGATCATCACTAATAAACGAAGTCAAACCTGGCCTGACGCGTTTTTCAACTTTCCATCTAATAAACCTCCGTCCTTCTTTCTTCTGAGAGTGTCATAGGTATTTTTAATCCCTACTTTATTTTTTACTACTAAATTTTATTGTTCAGATCTACTTTCTACCCTTTTTTTATTTTATTAGGCCAGAAGATCTGTTACAGTTTCTTGGGCCTGGCTTTGTGACGACCCCCGTCTTCAGGCACCAACTGAATGACGATGCTGGTTCATCTGCTTTGATGCACGTATCCCCAGTTTACCTAATCCTACTAATATTATAAATGCGAAAGTTTGTATGTATGGATGTATGGATGTTTGTTACTCTTTCACGCGAAAACTACTGAACGGATTTTGATGAAACTTTACAGTAATATAGCTTATACATCAGAATAACACATAGGATACTTTTTATCCCGATATTCCCACGGGATCAAAACTTACGCGGGTGAAACCGCGGGGCGCAGCTAGTATAAAATATTTTCTTTCATTTCCTAAAACAAATGATAAATTGGCTATCCTTTATTATCTCTTGACGGGAAGAAATGTTCGGACAATGGTACTAGAGAGTGTGCTAGTGAGTTGTCATTAGCGTTATATTGTGCCAACTATTGGGCCATTAGTTACTAGGATACAAGTAACTACCTCCTTATAGTGCTTCCGGGATTATTGGCTGAGTTAGTTTTGGTACAGTATACAATTGTATCTAATTTCAACAGGTTAATTTTTTTGACAAATCAAGTATCGATATTCAAAGTATTTAATTATTTAACGATTTATCGATGCGGACGAGTACTTCGACGCCTAAATATCCTTTTGGTTTTGTATTCATTTATATATGTAGTTAGTTAGTCTTTTAATTTAGCAACTTGTGTAAAATAGTTAAGAGATTATGAAAATATTTGTAATAAATCTTAATTGAAATGTATTTAACCATTCATGTACCCATATAATGTGGATAAGATACAAGTTTAAAGCAGAAGAAGAACTAGCGGGGTATCCAGGGGGGGGGGGGGAGGTGGAGGGGGGCTAAGGGATCAGACCGGAATAAATCATATAAACAAACAAAAAGAAAGAAACAAAAGAATACTTACATACGTCATGCCAGAGATTCCAGCGTACCTGCGATAGGAGAATACACAAAAAGAGATTGTAGACAACGCGAACGTGAGAAAGAGTAAAAGCGAAAACAAAAAACATAATTATTATTATATGCACGGTTCCAATAAATAAAAACGAATCGTTTTGCCATTGGTAAGCAAAACGATTCGTTTTTGTAGCAGTTTTTTATGGTCAAACTGGGCATATACATAGATTCTTAAGCTAATTTTAACTGTGATAGCTACTTTCTTATGGGAGGGTCTACTATGGAAAGCTATGAGATATTTGCGTCATTATTGGTAAAGATACAAGAGTCTTAATTTTAACCAACAACGGTCCGTAATTTATAGGAATCGGTCATTAATCAATAAAAACGAATCTCTAATTTACATATTTAGCCAGTAATGTCCCACTGCTGGGCAAACCCTTCCCTTTTCACACACGTCGGTTACCGAGAAGCGAGCAGTGGTTGCCCAGCGAGCAGTGGTGGCCCAATGGTAACAACCGCGATTTTCGAGGTCGTAGGTTCGTACTCAGACAGGCGCTTTACTTTGGGTAAATTCTCTCAAAACGGTGAAGAAAAAAAAAACATCATAAGGAAACCGGTATGTCCCAGAACCAAAAATTCGAAGACATGTGACATCTACTAACCCGCACTGGGCCCGCGTGGTGGATTACGGCCCACTCACCGAGAGGAAGCCTGTGTTCATTGCAGCAATGAGAACATTATATGCTGATTATGTATAAGCTTCAGTCTCAACCAAAACAATCGCAACAATCTCTTTGGTTCCTAAATTGTTTCCATATAAAAAGATTATTTTCGTAATGCGAACCGATCGTCATTTTAATAAGCACTCAATGTTAAACACGATTAGGTCCAAATTCACTATAACTTGGTCAGATAATGAAGGTTACATATTGTTCTAAGAAATTCGATTAAG
Source organism: Globia sparganii (assembly GCA_949316385.1). Lineage (NCBI taxonomy): Eukaryota > Metazoa > Arthropoda > Insecta > Lepidoptera > Noctuidae > Globia > Globia sparganii. The sequence goes on along the minus strand of OX438675.1, from coordinate 7,336,636 downwards.
ACAATATTGTTTCTATAGCTCCACACGGTGTAGAACAAAAGATTAATAATTAGCTACTTATTCTTATGGAAAACTACAACGTATGACAGATTTCCCAATTATTTATTTTTCCATTAAGCTTTGGTTGAACGATAATAATTTATTATAGGCATTGATCTATTAAGAGTGATGACGAAATACATGTCTATGGCGAAGACACAATAAATTGTAACTGCCGAAGGCAATCACAATGAGAAGAAAAACATTTTTATATTTTTGACAAGTTAAATTGATTAATCGTACCAATAGCTGCTAAATATCGAAGTCAGCAGTTCAAGATGTGTTCCATCTATTCTTATAATTAATTTAGCAGCAAACATTGGGCATCAGCCTTTGTTATTTCGTCTATATACGAAAGCAAACCTGTTCTTACCTTCAAACTCGAGATACCAATATCGAGACGCTCGTCATGGATCGTAAGGCATTCGGGAATATTCGGGATTGACGTTATAGGACGTGTGTTTCATCGCATGGAGGGGATTTCGACGTGCAAACAGTGGTCAGCATACTAAGGTGAACTATGATACTCAACAATGCCTGAAGGGGATGTAAATGGTCTCTTCAGGGTACCAGCGTGATGTTAAGCTTAAATCCTTCCTCAAAAGTTGGGCTATCAAATACAAAAAGAGTTTTCCAAATTCTACCGGTAGTTCCAGAGATTAGCGCGTTCAAACAAACTCTTAAACGAAAAATTGTATTGAGAAATTGACAAGTTTCAAAGTTATTTCTGGAATAATAAATATCCGGCGTTGGTGAAATCGGCCGTTAATATTGCAAAGTAAGGGATTACTTTAGGGAATTGTAAGGAACATCTTTGAGGCTTATAGCAATTTCGGTCACCCAACCATTAACCAACCAACCCAACCAACCTAGAGACATGACATTTGAAGGGTGTGTTCTTGTGAAGAGTAGGTATTCACTAAGAAAAGGCTTTTCGGAATTCCACCCCTAAGAGGGTGAACGCGGGGAAGGTGAAATTTCACGCGGACTAAGTCGCGGGCAGAAGCTTGTTAGGATTTTATGTGAGTCTAACAATGCAGGGCCAAGTCTGGAAGGCCCTTTTGAAGAAAGAGCCATAGCAGCTTTGAGTTGACCTGTCGCAAAAGAAGGTATACAATCATCCGTCATCCTGTAGCTCAACGACACTGCCAGCGCTAAAGCCGCCTGATCATCACGTGCTCTTCGATTACAATTTATTGATAACTTAGCCCTTTGCGATGGCAATTCATAAATAATGGAAATGTTAAAATGGAAAAAATTAAGAAGTTAATTACTTAAGGACTCTTAACGTAACGTTTTGATGTTACATCAAAGTAAACAAAAGGGTTAGTTAATCAACATTTTTGTAGATTTTATTCTACAAAAGAACTTAGCTATTCTGTTTCTGTTCCTTTAGCACTTATTTTGTTTTCTCTAATCTACTTATTCAACTACGAAAGTTGCCAATCCTTTTGAAATCTACACTCCCATAGTAATATTTTAAGAATGTTTGTATGTTTGTTACTCAATCACGCAAAAACGGCTAAAGAGATTTAGCTGAAATTTGGCACACAGATAATTTATTACCTGGATTAACACATTGGATACTTTTTATCTCAATAAATACGCATACGCAGACGAAGTTGCAGGTAGAAGCTATAGATGTAAATGTGAAAGAGACTGTCTGTTACCTTGGCGAAACCACGGGCAAAAGCTAGTAGGTAAGTCTACATAAGGCTGCGTTCCCATAAAAGATGAGCGACGTTACGTAGCGAGGAATGTGTGTAAAACTAACCAATAACAACGCTAACTTAGTTCAAGTTATGAAAATGAAGCGATGCTATTGGTTTGTTTCACACACATCCCTCGCTACGCATCCCCGAATGGAAGAAGTGGCCATTATTATAATTGAAAAAAATCAAAACAATCATGAATCAATTCAAAATCTTCAAAATATTGACAAAAGAGCATCTATATAGAACACATTTAGATTGAATGCTGTCTTTCAAATGTATCGCCCCATTCTCGCGTTTGCAATGATTTCTGGCATCAAACGGAATTGCATTTCCATTCTCCGCTGAGATTGGTGTTGGTGGGATTCAGAAAGTGAGCCTTATTGAAAACTATTTTTGCATCTGGAATTTATTTTCGCAAACACGTGTACATAATCGACTATTTAAATTATTGTGTATTTTACCTGTCTGCTTTATGAATATAAGGAGAAGATTTGGCAATCAATGTATTGTCTAGAGCTGTGTTATTGACATGTCCTAGAACAAAAATTAAAAAAAAATGTGATATTTACCAACCTGCTCTGGGCTTGCATGGTAGATTACGACCCACTCCCTCTCACGGAGAGGAGGCCTGTGTTCTGGCAGTGAGAACATTATATGCTGGTTATGTATGTATAAATCAAGTTTTTGGCAACACAATCTTCTATGAAAACTACATATACCTACATCGTCAAAGTAAATACTAGACTAAGAACAGATTGGCACAAATTGTCACAAAGCACTGAACATAAACCTTAAGTCTTAGTTTTGTGCACAAAGCTTAAACTTACTAACTAGACACACGTCACGAATGTCTGCTCTGACATCAAATTGGCTCGAGGCATCAAGTTACGAGACTTCTTGAGACCACGCTACAGGCATTTATAAGACCTTACGTCACCGTAAATGCCTGACTATTGGCGCTTTGTAGTTTCTACTTGATATAGGCTTCATTAGTGATATAGTCAGGAGCGTAAATATAATTATAACTATGGACAGTTTTTATTTTATGTTTTTATTGCTGAATGGGGCTGTTCTTGACTTCTATCACGCCTGATGGAAAGCGTTAGATGAGGTCTATGATGGAACAAGCGTGCCCAAAAGATGCCTGCTCAATCTTGATTTGAAGGCAAAGCAAGGGTTTTTGGAAGAACACAGACGCTGGCAGAGAGTTCCACACAGTTCGGTAAAAATATCTGATTTCTTGATTAATATCTCTGCCCTCGTAACAGCAAATGCAGTACTTGCAAAATGGCGGTTTCGAGAAAAACGCGTTTAAGTATTTTTTTAAATCTCTACTTTAACAGATATAAAACTCATATGTTTTTTTACGAAAAAGGTACATAAAAATACAAAGTCTCCTCATGCTTGAAGTTTCCCTATGTCATTTTTGACAAAAACGGAAAATCATAAAAATGTCGATTACTGCATTTGCTGTTAGGAGGGCAGTCTGTTCTCAAGAAGACAGAAAATAATATGTGATCAACTCTGGAAGGCATATACAAGTAACGACATAAATAACTATTAAGTATGTGACATTGAAGAGACACCATAATATGTATCTAATATAACCAACGCTACGGTTTTCGGTACGCGTTCGCCGCTCTAGAAACCTTTCGGCCCCATCAGCCATCTGTTCTGCGAGCAATGTGCCCTGCCCACGGCCATTTAAGTTTGGCAATTCTTCGGGCTATGTCGATTCTTCTGTGGATCTCTTCATTTCTGATTCAATCACGCAGGAAAACTCCAAGCATTGACTTCTGCATCCATCCATCCAATGGCTCTAACACATAACACAAGTTAAACCTTTAACCAAATCCCAATACTTTTACCGCTACCACTGATCTTAAGATTTCCCTTTCTAACATAGTACCGCGATTCAGAGTTCCCCGGTAACAAATTACATAAAGAATCGTTGGCTTTGAGCGGCTCTGAATAAAACCGCAATTTTTACATCTCCTATTACCATAAAGGTCTACAAATGGCTGTTAAAAGAATACTTTGCTTTATTATCAACTAGTGGCAGTGTATTTTAGGATTTTTGGTAGTTTTATGTGATTTTAATGATAGTTACTGATGTATGACTATAGACGATGAATATAATCTATCTCAGAGGATAAACGGCATATGTCGAGATTAGCCTCTTGGATTCTGTGGATTTCTTGGTTTGCAGAGGGAGATAAGGAAATTAAGAGCTCTTCTTGTTGACCGGCCGAAAGTGCAGTGTGCTGTGCCGAGGTTGCCGATGAGGCTGAGGGTGATGACCAGGAATGCGCGGTCGCTGCATGCTGGTGGTCAGGATACCCGTTGAAGCCGTGGGTGCTGGCTGGCTGGGTGACTCGCCGCTAAAGCTTGCGGGAGTGATGATGATGACGTCACGCTGTATCTATGCTAGTTGCGCGGTAAACGCTGCTTGCGAGATGCAGGATTTTGTGACGTCAGTCTGTCGAGTTGTTCGCATGTGGCGTTGTAGATATTGCTACACGTCGTCGAAGTTCTACGAATACCTATGATATAGTATTTCAAAGCAAGAGAATATTCTTCAAAGCAAGAGTGAACTGCCATCTTTTGGACATGCTCGTTCCATCGAAGACCTCATCCATCGATTGCCACCAGGCGAGAGAAAGAGCAAGAGCAGAGAATTCACAAATAATAAAAGATTTTCAGAGTTGAGTATTTTATTATATTCGTGCAGACTGCTCAGCTGTTAATAATAATCCTAGGAATCCAACCCTTGCATAATCAGAAAGACTAGACTGCCATGATTCATACAGCACCCATTGTCTGTAATTCATGTCTTTTTTTTGTAACAAATGAAATGAACTTATTTTATTTCAACTACAAAATGAAAACGAAACGTTTCTATCTGCTTTTTAAAATTGCAAAGACTGTAATATATTCATCACTGCTCTCCAAGCTGTAAAATTCAACCGAAGGAAATGTGAACTGTGGACGACACTCGCCGAAATGGATGCAAGAAGTAAAACATGGCAAGAAATGAACTTTTAAGCACAAAAATTTCAAATTCTGTCGTAAACATAAAAATATGTAGTTCCTTACCAAGAAAATTTTCCGCAGAAAATTGCATGCGACAAAATTGTAGGATACATGTCGCGAAATGGATGAGAGCAGAAGGCTCATATTGAAAGTGCTGCCACAGTAAAAATACTGCTTTGATTTGAAATAACAAACAAGCACTCATATCGTCGCTTGTATGACTAACAGTCGTATCTCATTTTTCACGTTTTAAGTCAATTTGAGTTAAAAAAACTACCTACATTTTTCTATTCGTGATTTTTTTTATATTTTCAGTCATGCGAGCGACGATATATAGCTGATGAAAATATCACTTAATTCACAAGCATACAGTTTCCTTGTAAATATAGTAGTTCAAATTTTCAATTTTATTAACCTTGTGTCAGGCCTGAGGAACCCACGACCTACAAACTCGTAAGTCAGGGTCGCTAGTACTGGGCTATTCGGGTGCTGGTTTTTTCGGCACGAAGAATCACAACTCAAAATGAGAGAAAAGTTATCAGAAATATATCTTCTTTCCTACCTTACTTTGTGGTTATTTACGACTTTCTAAACACGTCACGTCTTATTCGTTTCCTCACTTATTCCCGCTCGCGATCTGTGTTTGTCAAACATGTTTGCCTACCTTTAATTCGCTACAAGGAGTCTGTTTGACACCGGTTTCACGCGAAACTCATGTCGTTTTGTTAGATTGATATACGCGGCACCTTTACACTGTCGTTGTGTTCGTAATTTTCAGGAATCATGTCTAATTTTGGCTTAGTAGACATTAAAGAAAGAAAGAAAGAAAGAAAAAGTATTTATTGCGACTCGTACAGGAGGATCACAAACTAAATTAAACACAGTCTAAATTAAAATACTAAAATAAAAATTAAAAAAATTAAAAAAGTAACAAAAAGAAAAATGAAACAAAAAGTCCTATACGAGGCCAATAGGCGAAATGACCTGTAGTCGTTTATGGACTTATTCGCGATATGCCTCATTCTGTAAATGCCTTATTCGTGAAATAACCTTAGACTCATTCGCAGAAACTCTTATTCTTAAAAAGAACTAGGTATTCTTTAATCCTATTCCTATTGTTCAATTTGAAATGGTGTTTGTGGCTTTTAATGCTGCGTGGGTGCGTTTAATATGATATAATGTCGATGGGGCTGAAAGCTTCTGAAGTGGCGACCGCGTACCGGAAGACGTAGCGTTCTAGGGCCTCCCACCACGTGGAACGATGACTTTGTGAAGACCAAGGAATCCGCTGGTGCTTGTGAAGGCATAGGCCCAGCAGTGGACGTTTTTCAGCTGAAATAACGAAGGATGCGTTTAATGAAATTTTAACTTGCGTGTCCATGCAAGATAAAATTTAAAATCTGTACACATTTGTTTTGTTCCAGAATCGGAGCTTTGTGTATTACTTATATGTAGTATAACGTTTCAAGTTTTCAACATTGTTCGACTATTCTAAAATTACAAATATTTTCTGTATCCAGTCAACCGGTTGCCATGGAGCTGTCAATCAGAAGTTTTATCAGAAAATCTCGACAGCACCATCCATCTTAGAATCGAACTTACACAATGACTGCTCGATACTTATGCTTGCGAAAACATTTTTTTCTTCCCTCCCTTTGTCTTCTGTCAAACTTTACAAGAATACGCCATACTCTGGGAGACAATATGTAGGAGGTTCGGCGAGGTTACTAGCGTTACTGTCAATCCGTGCACTTTATTATTGCTACGCAGACAAGGTGTGAGTCTCAGTCCATGCCAGGGGACGCGCGGAGGGCACGGCGCGGCGCGGGACGACACCGCGGCAGCAGGCTGGCCGCCGCCCGCACGCCACTCCACTACCAAACACGGTCATCGACGCGCGCGCATACTTGCTGTCCAAAGTCTAATTCAACATTGTGCTGTCTTTAGAACCATTATTATAAGTGTTTACAGTCCACTATACTTTCATTTACAAACCTTCAGTTAGGTCCTTAACAATTATCTTATGTCCTGTTAAGACACCCGGATGTCCCATCGCCGGCACTTACAGAGAAGCGAGTAGTGCTACTAAAAACGATTGGCGAGCAACAAACAGCGAGTGCGCGGTGGCTTCAAGCGATTACTCGCTGGTCATGCTAACGGCCTGGCCACGGGACATTCGCCATATCGATTATTCGCGCGGTGCGGACGGCGAGGCGTCTAACGACTGAAACAAATGCATAGAAATGTACATAACAAGCCACGCGGAGCGGCGAACGGCGAAGCGACTGGCGAAATGTACCGAGCGAACGGCGCGGGCTACTGGCGGCGCGACCAGCGAGTGAAACAAATACATGAATCAGTACGGCGCGAGCCACGGCGTCAAGCGGCAGTCGCAGCGATTAGGACAGTGATCAAATGAATTTAGTTGTTGTAATGAACACCGAGAGTTTTATTGCTGAAATATTATCAAGGCCACCTGTTTGGAAGTCTGGCCACCCACAGCATAAATATTTCATTTCATGAAACATTAGTATACAGAGTGTCATTTAATTAGCTGACCGTATTTTGGACAATGATAGTTACGAAAAAATGTAGTTATGAAAAAAAGTAGTTCATCTAGATGGATACTATCACTCTCCAATTCTGGTTGAATATATAAGAGTATATAATCAAAGGTTTCGATACTCATTCTGGTATACTCGAAAAATTTTTCTGGATACATTCTGTATCATCATCATCATCATCATCCTGTTTCATCCTGTTTGATCATTCTGTTTCATCTATACCTCGATTCCTATTCAAATCATGTACAGTCAACAGCAAAAGTTGATGATGAAAATCAGAAATTCAATACTAATTAATGAACGGAGTTCGCGTCAAAACTGTGTGGCGTCGAAGTAGTAAATGTTTGGTGTAATTTACAATCACATAACGACACTTCGACGCCACACAGTTCTGACGCGAACTCCGTTCATTAGTATTGAATTTCTGATTTTCATCATCTACTTTTGCTGTTGACTGTACTCCACAATGTCTTCCAAATATTATGTCTTGAACCAAAAAACTATTACTTTCTAAGCAATAGACATTTTGATCTCAGACTTCCTTACTGGTCGCGGCGGCGAATGTTACTGCCCGCGGCCTGCAAACGACGCCGCGCGAATAGTCGCCTCGCAGCTCGCATCGTCGGTCGCACCGCCAATCCCCGTGGCCAGGCCGTTATTTACCAAGCGTGAGTGTCTAACTGCCGCGCTCAGAGACGTTACTTAAAATTAATCAATCATTAGCTTTGATTAACCACCATATCTTGGCACAATGTCAACAGGACTGAATGTTATATTTTCGACTGACAGCATTCTAGTTTCTATTTGTCAATTAAAGTTAATTATTGATAAATTTTAAGTAAAAACTGAGTTCCGAGGTTAGCTCTCTTTGATATAGCTCTCTTGTCGCTGCGACAAACGAGTACTCTCCGACGCGCTCCGACACGCGAACAGTAACCCGTTGTGTATTTAAAAACGTATCACTCTGAAAATATATCCATTTATTTATTCAGTTTGAGTACACACTATTAGTTAGCGGTCCCCGTAATTACATAGTGCTTCATGTATTAATTAGTCTGTCTGTATTGTTTTCATACCACACAATACATTATTGAAAAGCTGTTGCGTGAATAATTAATTGGAAAATAAATGGAAATGAATAAAGGGGTAAAGATTTAAATGTTGTTTATTTCGTGAAAATTAACTAAAGACTGATTTTTCAATCATCTGATAACTTTGAAATTTTGACAGTTATTTCATACAAAAACTTTCAAAAGTCAATTTTGTTACTCGAATTTAAGTTATCTGGCGATGGAAAAATAAACTAAGCGCAATAAATCTGAGGGTTTGCGGACAGTTTGCTTAAAAAATAAAAGAAGACCGATTCTCATACTTAAAAAAAAGCTCAAACTCAAGCTGTAATCTCATCTCAGCGACATCATTATCCACAGCCCGAGATGATCATCATACATCGACGGCTGAGCATACCTAGCCCAATTTTTCATGTGCTACTGCGCCAGCCTCATACAGGTTCTACCGACGATGGTAACAATGTCGTCCGCGCATCACGCCGCCGGACGACCGACACTTCGTCTCCCAGTCGTTGGATTCCACTCGATCACTGTCGTACTCCACCTATAATCATTGCGCATTGCCATATTTGCCATTTGGGTACCTTAACTAGTTTTCCGATATCAAATACCTTCCTAAGTCTGCGGATCTCAACGTTTGGGCATTTCCTTATGCCAAGAATGGAACTGTCACTTTGTGCCTCAGCGAAATAGAAAGTCAAAAACTTGTCAGGTATGTAGGTAAATTGGTAGATTAATTGTATTATTGACAGGTTGGGACTGGGATTAACATGTGAACGTTCTTAAAAATACAGAAATTGCATTTTAAGTTGCCAGTTTCAAACGCTTCTGATATCAATATGACATTTTATAATCCTTTAGTTACCCTCGCACCATTCTCTTACGGTGGATGAAAACGTTGTTGGTTCTGAATGGACGTATTTACAATGCAAAAAGTTTGATCAATATTTTATCTTTATATCCACAAAAAGAGACCAAATGAAAAGGGAATAATAATAATAATTTATTTAACAGATCATACAATCCAATTTGTTAGTAATACATACACATCTTAAACACTAGTGTTAGTACGTAATTATACTTGAAAATGTATTTTTTGTTTAATAATGTCAAAATAATCAGTGATAAAAATGTCAAAATCATCAAAAATAATGTCAAAATCACCACTAATCATGTCAAATCATTAATAATAAAATAAACAATGGACAATAATCAAATGAGCAATCATCCAAAGAACCATTATTTCAAGGCACAATTTGAAGGTAATACTTGTGTTGTGGTCCAGTGCCTGAGTATTAGACCTTCTGCCCTATCTGCCACAGTGACCAAGAGGCTGTTGGCGCTTTCGCATGATTGCAAAAAACATAAATGACTTTTGAATAAATGACTTTTGATTTAGATTTTAGATCTATTCTACGCAGTGGGGAAAATACGAATAAATTACTTATTAATTTGTTCCAAACTGATCAATCAGTTAAACTCAAAGCATTTATTTCAAACTAGCTACAGGCACTTTTGAATTGACAAATTTGTCGGTCAGTCAGAAAGATGAAGCTAGTTGCCCATTCCAAAGCGTAGTAGATACTTAAGGAGGAGAACGTGCAAGACACTCCACAATAAATCATAATAATTATGTTTACAAAAAATAAACAAATCTGCTCTTTGCAGGGGAATAAAGGGTATACATTCTATGGTTCATTTCACTCAGTGGAAAAACTCAGTTCAGTTTGTGAATCAGATGTATATTTTCCCTCGAATATAAGGTGTCGTGAAAAAGCTCATTATGTTGTTCGCACAGAGCGAAGATTTTTTTTTGTAGATAAGTGTTTGTTTTGACTTAATTTCAAATAGAAACAAATGGAAATTCTCCTTTTTAGATTATGCTTGAATATGTCAGATTATACATCAGAATAAAGTGGAATATTTTTGTCACATTTAAATATTGGTATTCAGCTGCATCCGGTTAAACTGGAAACCGACTCCAACATAGTTATGAAAAGGCTAGGCAGATGATGAAGATAATGATTTTTGTTAAATTTTGCATAAGAAAACCTCTTTGGGCCGTAGGTATGTAGATAGATAGATATATAGATAAAACGTTTATTCAGTGCAACAAAAGACACAATACATGTATGTATGTGAGTTAGAAGAGTGTCGTATCAAACAATTAAATATTTAGATAATATCTATAGCGTATATTTAGTTTACAATGTATTATAGAAAACAGAAAGTTTAATTGATACTTAAATAACTATCTATTTTCACTAGGTAGGTACTAAATTAAATGACAAACTTTAAATAAAATACAACAATGAAAGGACACCAGTTATATTACATTAACTAAATATTAGTTTTAATTATGCTTGGTTATCAAAGGGTCGATTATTTGTGCAGTAGATAGTGTCCTCATCCCATGAAAAATATTTGACCTATGATTAACCCATAATGATATTAATGTATTTCGCAGACAACACAGAATTCACTTGATGAAATAGCTAAATGATAATAATTTTTATAGCAGTAAGGAATACTTTGAACATAGTTGTGTTAATCATTTTGCATGCTTTAATAACATGACATGTATGATCTCTTCATTAACTCATGTAACACCTTTATATACCATATTTTATGCAAATAAATAAATAAACACACACTAGTAGTGGTGGCCCAGTGGTATCAGCCCCTACTTACGAGTTGTAAGTCTCGGGTTCGAACCCAAGCAGGTGGATTTACTTTGTGTAAATAAATTCATCGCCACTGCTCTCAAAACGGTAAAGGAAAACATTCTAATTAAACTGGCATCCTAGAAATAAAAAATCGAAGACATGTGACATCTAACACCCGCACTGGACCCGCGTGGTAGCCACTCCAGGTGGCCCACTTCCTCTTAAAATGAGGAGAACTGTGTCCCAGCAGTGGGGATATTATAGCCAGATTATGCTGATTATTGTTTTCTAGATTTTCCAGCCCTTTTTTTAAACCAGTGAATTATTATTTTTGATAAGAATCATCATCTGCCTAGCCTTTTCCCAACATGTTGGGGTCGTCTTCCAGTCTAACCGAATGCAGCTGAATACCAGTATTTTACATGGAGCGACTGCCTATCTGACCTCCACAACCCAGTTACTGGCTAATACGATACCTCTTGGAAGACTAGTTGTCAGCCTTTGGGCTTCTGACTACCCTAACGACTGTTAAAGATCCACGAATGACAGCTGGGGCCAACGGCTTAACGTGATTTCCGAGGCACGGAAGGGTCTCAGTATGTAAAGGTGGTCACCCAATCACAGACCAACCGCGGCAAGCGTAGCTGAACCTGATCGATCGACCTGTGCGGCTGTTATTATTTAGCCACAGGCCCCTTCATTAAAAGAATAATAGTTTTTATTTTAACTATTATTGTGTGAAATGATACATTATCAGAAATAATGGCATGGAGAAAATGGACGTAGTTATGCAAAAAGGATCCAACCCACAACATGACCGAAAATGAGTTAAGTATACCAAACTGCTCGTCAAGGTCTATATTTTCGATTAGCAAAAACAATCCAAGTAAAATTCGAATTTTTAATGTCAAAATATTCGTATTTTACTTGGATTGTTTTTGATAATCGAAAATATAGACCTTGACAAGCAGTTTGATTTACTTAACTCATTTTCGGTCATGTTGTGGGTCGGATGCTTTTTGCATAACTACGTCCAAATGATAAGCGACATTTGCACCATCACGCGATCTAGGCTATTATATCAAGTTATCAACTTATAATGAATAACTAGGTGCACATCGTATTGTACCCGCAAAAGTAATAAAATAAAGTAATGATAGGTTTGTGACACGTGTCTCTGATAGTAAAACTGCAGGTTATCGATTTTGTTAACTGTCGCATACTAATTATGTTAATACTTTGTGGTTTGCGGTCATTTTATGGATTTGTCAACTCGAACAGATGACCGTTATAAAAGGGTTGCCTTTTTTAGCACGTTGGTACTGTATGTGTAAAGGATTCACGAAACAAAGGAATATTGGCACAACAGATATAGATACACCTAAATAACGCAAGAGCAACTACTTCGCGTGTCAAAAATCGCACCAACTTACGTTCAAAAATCGTAAGCCGCCACTTTCGCGCTCAGTCCTGTGTATTGCTGGCTGGGTGAGCGTGATTGAGAAAGAGCGCTTGTGACGTCATAGTAGGTAGTCAAAAAAATGGCACGCTTGGTTTTCATACAGATCGTGATACTTGCGTTATCTAGGTCTATCTATATCTGTGACTAGCTTCTGCCCGCGACTTCGTCCGCGTAATTTTTTTTTGTTTCCCCGATCCACCCCGTCGCAACGTGTCGCCGGCCTGCGCTATTACTTCGAAAAAAAAGTCTGAAGTTTTCGCCAAGCAAAAGCTTGGCGAAAACTTCAGACTTTTTTTCTTTTTGCTCAACTCCTAAGGGTCCTAGCGTCAAGTTTAATAGAATATAGCCTTCCTCAAGAACTGGGCTATCAAACGCAAAAATATTGTATATATGCAACCAATACTTCCAGAGATTTAGAGCTTTCAAACCGTGTTTCAAACAAACAAACTCTTCAGCTTTATTATTAGTATTATTTTAAAACTATGATATCTCCTAAGATATACATTGAAATCAAATGATGTCAGAGGCAATTTTGTTCAAAATTAAATACATGTGATGAATAACGTATTTATTTGGATAAGGATTAATACCATGTTTATAAAAACACCTTTGCAAATAATGCATTATTTTAGAACAAATTTGGTTAGCATAAAAGAGGTTATAGTGAGCTAACCTTAAAAGATAGACATATGCTGTCGCGGACTTTTTTTTAAAGCTTTTAAAGGGAAACAATTCTGTCTTATATAATTTTTGCGAAACTTTAACCGTTTACGCAGGACACGCAGCGGAAGCTCTCAATAGGAAAAAATTCCCCCGATTTTGAAACATTCTTCATTGGTGCTCCGCTCCTATTGGTTTTAGCGTGATGATATATAGCCTATAACCTTCCTCGATGAATGGACTATCTAACACTGAAAGAGTTTTTCAAATCGGACCAGTAGTTCCTGAGATTAGCGCGTTCAAACAAACAAACAAACAAACAAACAAACAAACTCTTCAGCTTTATAATATTAATATAGTATAGATTGGCACCTCTCAAAACATAAAAAAATACAGCTTAGGGCAAAATAAAACGAGCATAATTTAGATTGGGAAAAATGAGTCGTTCATACAGCGTTTACGTTCAAATGACATTATTTTGATAGACAGGCAACACATGTTGGTTTGCGTTGTCATGTGGCACGAACCCGACCTGAGTACGAGTTGCATAATATACTTTTAAAATGACATTTAACAGACAGGCAACTTCATTTTGCGTTGTCGTGCTGCACAAACCAGAGTTTTTTTATATAACTTAATGCCGCCCCAAAAAATACAACTCACAAAATTAGGCTCGTATGGCCTCACCTTTATGTGCGGGGTGCTATACGGTCTAAACAATGAATTCGCAGTACATTTGGCTGTGAAAACGGAATATGAGATTCTCATAACATATCAATAATTGTTAGCAGGTACCTACACACAACTTGAACTAGAACCTATGGTTTTGTATTCTTTAATTATTCACTCGAATTTGTATTGTAGGTACTTATCTACAAATTTCATTTCAGCCACTAATCTTCTCAGAAACTAAGGTCCTCACAAGATCTGACCAAGATTATCTATGTCTGAACTTTAAAAGAGACTTTGATCCCTGAGTTTGTTTTGCCATTTATTATCAGGAATAGTCAGATAGGAAATATCGACTCCATCTAGCTTTTTTTTTAATATGACATGTAAAAATTATTCCGATATCCTATTTACAGAATAGACAATTACATGTCCTATCTTCTGCCTGATCTTTTAAATAAATATTTCATTGAAACGTGCTTGTAAATAAGTGTCAATACCCTCAGTGTTTTGATTAGACAATCTACCACATACCAATGCCATTATACCAAAAGTAATTAATTATGATTTTGACAGCTCAACCGCCGATCAGCTAATAGGAATGTTTACTTCATTAAAATCACATCAATCATTAATTGAGTTATTTATAAATCGTACCCCAATCACATAGCTGACCAAAGGGAACTAACTATAGAAATAAGAACCATTGTTCCTGAATCAATCAATTAATCATTGTTTTGTGAATCAATCATTTGATCTGGGCATATTAAACTGTTTATAAATAATCCGCGTCGGTCCGATTGCAATAGGATTATACCTAAGAGTTTTACTTTAGTCGTGGTTCGATTGTTGTGTTAGGATTATGGGTAGCATTCTATTGTTTACCAATAGGTTTTCATACAGTCCACCGATCCGTTTTCCAAGGCAAATATACTTCATTAGGTGAGTCGTATTGTGGCTTTGTTATACTAACAATCCTTTTCTTTTCCAGAATGGTGGGGTGCAAGGACCTTCTGCTGTGACTCAGACGAATGCAACAGCGCATACGCAACGCGGCCACTCACAATACTGTCGGTTATAGCAGTGCTGGTTACCGCGGCAGTTGCGCGCTGACCGCTCCGCACCTGTAAGACCAACAATTACGACCGATTGATTGATTCAAATTCTTTTTCTGATTGATTCAAAAATATAACTCCGATTCAAAAGTTTTAAATTGATTAATTTTCTAGTGAGCATTATGGCTAATGATTTACTTTTGATTGATCACAAACAAAATCTGATAAGATGTTGAATATATAAATCAAATAATATTATGTTCTTTGTAAATAGTTTAGATATTGGTTATCTATCTTTCAATAATTTTTTAAGGATATAATTGGAATGAGAGTCACTTATTGGAATACTTAACTACATCAATGGTAATAATGAAAAATTTATTACAGATTTTTTTGTGATCAATCGACTTTACTGGTCGACTATTTGATTGTTTTACTGTCTAAAAACAACGTACCTACTCTTGGATTATTGAAAGAATATATATGAATAGTTTTGATAGGATAGTTATCCTGTACTTAACCTTTATTTTAATTATTCAGGAAAAATAACTATTCAAAATTAAATAAAACATTTATCAGCTTTTAATAAATCTAAGATTTACCGTGTTATTTTATCATATATTATAAATCAATGTATTGGTTTTTTTTTAATACCTACATATTATTTAAGCAGGAAAATCTATATTTCCATGTGTCCTTAACAACAATAAATTATTATAAATACAAAGGTATAGGTCATCAACAGCTGTGACCTTAATCACTATTTATAAAAGTTCCGATTAAAATGCAGTGACGGATTTCTAATTAAACAAATATTGGATTTGTATTTCAAAGAAGAATACAATCATGTAGAATTACGTTATGTGAATTTGCGAAGATTTATAAAAATGAAAGCCATTCTTTAAAGACAACCAAAAAAAGGGGGCGCTCTGCCCGAGTGGTGGAGCCCACTCCCTCTCTTTGAGAGGAGGCCTGTGTCCCACCAGTGGGAATATTGAAAGCTGATTATGTTATGTTATATATATAACCAATATATATATATATATATACTAGTGGCCCGCCCCAGCTTCGCACGGGTGTATTTTTTTTTTCAAATTTCCGAAATTTTCTTTCATACAAACCTTATCCTGGCAATATTCGCAATAAAGTAATATTGCGATTATAAATTGAGATATAAACTATCCTATCTTTCAAGTTGGATGAGACTGCACACAGTGTGCAAAATTTTATTAAAATCGGTTCAGTAGTTTAAGAGTCCATTGCGGACAAACAACGTGACACGTAATTTATATATATTAAAGAAGATATTACTTAGTAGGTCACGCAAACATTTTTGCCGATGCAACCTTCAATTCCAAATAATCATAAAAAGCATATGTTCCACCACAGTGCTGTAAAGGAAATCAGTGTACATATGGATATTGCCTATAAACATTCAAAATAGTTCCCACATCGCGGCACCGTGGTGAGTTTCGACGGCAACTGAAATGGAGAACTACTTTGTATTAGGAATAAACAGAAAAGCTGTTTCACATAAGGCAGTTGTCCCACCGCCGGCGATGAACGAGTAGCGAGTAGAACTAGCAACTGAAAACGAGTTGGCGAGCAGCGAGCAGCGAGTGTGTAGTTCCGATAGTTTTGTCGCTGGGCTATCAGCGAGTGTCCGAGTGCGACGGGCGATTACTCGCGATCCGCACTCTAGGTAGAAATGACCGCTGGTTGGTCTCTCGGCGTGAGCTTTGACCGCCAAGCGAGCATCGCTGAGCGAGTATTATTTTTGATAGCTCTTGTAGCTCAGCGACAAACCACTGGAGCGAGTCCTCACCCGCAGTGTGAACAGTCAGCGATCAACTATTAATATATGCATCTCTTTTTTTACACGGAATGTATATCTATTGCACCTTTCTTGAGTGAGAAAATAGCCGATAGTTAGTCGTTTCCTCGCCGGCGGTGGGACAACTGCCTTAAGGATTTTATGAATAATGGGATACCTAAAGCTTAAAACAAACTATATTATGAACATTATGAAAAATCTGATGAACTTTTAAACAAACACTATACAAGGTGTGACAGAATAAACGCTAGTCCTTAAAGTAGTTTGTTCATAATTGACTACTGAATCGATTTCAGTAACTTTTAATATAGGTATTTTTTTTAAACTATGTATTTTTTCATACTAACCGTCGTCGAATAAGCCAAATAAAATTAAACCTTATTTCAAAGCAATAATAGTAATGTTAGTGTTAACACAATTTTCTTAATAAAAAATAGCAAGCTTTATAAAAAAATTAGTTTTGGCCATTGTATTATGCTTTTAACTCAATACTATAATTGGGGTGTATGAGGTCTTGCGTTATGTTATACTTGTATAAGGTGTTAAAAAGTTAACCCTACAAACTTTAAAAGGAGCTTTAGACAATCGAACTGAATAACTTTCACTATGGGACCAACTCTGAAATCACGAAAAAAAATCTGCTGTATAATACAAAAGTTCAATACCGACTTGACCAAAATGTATTAAACAGTGGATTTTTTTTTCGTGATTTCAGAGTTGGTCCCGTAGTGAAAGTGGTTCAGTTCGATGGTCTGAAGTACCTCTTAAAGTTTGTCGGGTTAATTTTTTAACACTTTGTTTATGTAATTCTCCAAAATAGCATACATTTCATTGTGTTTATCCGAAATGGAAGCGGTTGACAGTGTTGTCCTACTTATGTACTTGTGTATGTCTTATTTTGAATTAGCTTAGCTGGTGAATTTAGTAAAAGATAAACTGATACCTATTCCAATATTTTATATTATTCGCAAAACATAAGAACAATAATAATAAATGACAAGTCTAATAAAAATACAGCAAAAACTATTGTTCGCTTTCATAAAAAAACTGAAATAAAATTATAGCTCCAAAAATAAAGTATCATTGGAAAACAAAGAAATAAAATATCGAGGCAGTTGATTGAGGATTGAAGATTTCGAATTTATTGTCCTCAAAGGAGCCATCTGTCCCAAATGTAGTGGACTACAAAACAATAAAAAGCGAAGGTCCTCTTCCTTATAATGCAATGTGATGTGATCCGAAAATAAAGTAGAACGGATTCGTCTTAAAAAAGTTACGGTGGTATCTTGGTATTCTTTAAAAGTCCAAGACATTTTATGAAAGCGGTTATTCCTTTTTTAATTTTGTGTTAAGTCAATGTTATCAAAACTTCTCGTGTTCACAAAATTTTTAACATTAATGACCAAACACGAAACAAAGAAGAATTTTTATCTGCAACAGTACATATTTGTAAATGTATTACCGTCATTAAAATTTTGTCATCCACAGTGTTCCTCTTAAAAAAACACCAATGAGCATTATACTGTTACAATGACTGGCACCGACGCTAATGGCTATCATTCAAATGATTTACATTGCAATTTAGTTACCTACTGTACCAAATCCATCACTGCGTTTTAATACTAAACCTATTTTTAATAGTCTATTCGGGTGGAACTTTTATTTACTTTGTTTATAGGTTTTTTTTTAATGCGTATTTTATTATGATTAGGGTGCGTTAGCAGATTGTTGTGTTATGGGTCTCTAGAGAGTTGAGAGGTGCCTGGGTAAACTCGAGAGAGTGAATAAGCAAGTTTATCTGCTCACTCATGGGACCGCCGCTTTCGATTAAGTAAAAGGGTTGTTTCGAAGATTCAATTTCAATAATAGGATTTTTTTTACCATCATTGTTTTGAAGGCAATATTTAATAAGAGATTTTTGTTTAAGTTTGTCATTTCAAAGTTTGCTGTTATTTGTGTGGTTAATATTCGTTATTTTGTTGTTTGAATTAAAATTAGTTTAAAATTCAGATACTCCACACATTTCTAAAATTCAATTGTCTGTAACTTGAAGGAAATTTAATTAGAAATTGGATTCACAGAAATAGATAAAACGATATTAAAATATTTTTAAATTCTACATACAATTTGACAGCGGTCAAACATTTTTTTTTTTTAATTTCTGGTGGTTTTATTTCCTATATTATAGTGTATCTAAAATCAAGGCCTCTATA
The DNA here is from genome assembly GCA_949316385.1 of Globia sparganii. NCBI lineage: Eukaryota > Metazoa > Arthropoda > Insecta > Lepidoptera > Noctuidae > Globia > Globia sparganii. The sequence goes on along the minus strand of OX438675.1, from coordinate 7,317,656 downwards.
TGTTTTTGTTTTTTTTTTTATGTACATTGCTGTTGTATTCATATATTGTTTTAGAGATTTTGTTCCATCATATTTATAAGATCCTCACAGTTCTAATATTGTAGAGTAGAATATAAATATTGTTTGAATAGATAGTTGTATATGTAAATAGAATAATAATTATCACTCACGATTGACGCTTTATTAAGTAAAAAATCACAATCCAATTTTTTTCTATATCTAGTTGTAACTAATAGATGTACAAAATAATAATATTCAATGTATTATTTTAGGTGAATTGCTCTGTTTTATTTTATAAAATTCCTTTAGTTCACGAAATTAGTTCGATTCTATGATATAAGTACATCAAGTTTAAATGAGCAAGAATGGGTTTTATATAGTGTCATCCTTTTTTAACAAATTTTAAAATTCATCAATTAACCTGAGAAACATTTTTTTAAAATATTTCTTGATAGGTTTTCGTTGGAGATTTGAAGCTAGCACGTCGATAAGAAAAAGTATATGACTCAAAAGTCTAAAAGCTCAAAAGTGAGATATACTTCTCAAGCTAACTTCTGCAACAAAGAAATATTCATAAATTAATTGAGTCCAATAAACAATATAATAGAAAATTAATAGCATGCCAAGCACGGCAATCTTACTCACAAAAATATACTTTTAATTACGGTTTCGATTAAGAAATCAAAGTAATTTAAACTGTCACACACCAGCATAGAAATAATACAATAAACTTTAACCAAAGACATGAAATTAAACAACTTTTAATAATCCAGCAGTGTTATTAGTCATTAAGACAATGGTTGTAATGATACAAAGAAGCTAAGACTTAGAAGCTTTCCTTAACTTTGTTGGACAATCAAGAACAAGTTCATAAATTAACACAAGAGAACAATATAGAATACGAATTTGGCGGTAACTTTTCAAGTGAATTCAGAATATGATACCTTTTTATTCATAATTCTGTAGGTACTCAAATATTTTTATTCATGACACGACGTATCTCGATTGAAGAAGTATTAAAAAAATACAGCACACAGCAAGACGTTTTATTACAATGGGTTTAAGAGCGAATTTGGTTGTAGATATAAATCAGTCCGTCAAAATAACAAACGAATATTGTAGTGAAATGAACGATAAATTTTATGGTGGCATCCCTATAAAGAAATCTAAAGACTAAAGCGGACTTATTCTATCGTACCCTAAATAGATGAACCTAAGCGTCCGTATAGCAGCCCTGAAACCACATTGAGATGCTTAAAATGTACCTGAGACTACGTGATCACACTCAGAGAACAAACTCATTTATCATTCAGTACATTTACCTTGTGAGCCTCTTTACGTAATAGAATATCTACGTATATTGATAACTTCTGCGAATCCAAGACTCTGTATTGCTGTTCCAGAAGTTTCGTTAATTTAATTTGACAGTATGTTTTAGCTTTTTGCTTTGAGGGGCCCGTGGCTTAATTATAACAGCCGCACAGGTCGATGGATCAGGTTAAGCTACGCTTGCCGCGGTTGGTCTGTGGATGGGTGACCATCTTTACATACCGAGACCCCGTTAAGCCATTGGTCCCGGCTGTCATTCGTGGATCTTTGACAGTCGTTACGGGTAGTCAGAAGCCCGAAAGTCTGACAACCAGTCTTACCAAGGGACAGTGGCGTCATTGGTTTTCAGAATGGGTAGGCAGGCACCAGGCCGGGTCTAGTCTAGGCAGACGCGGTCATTAATCAGAAATATAAAACAAAAGTATCTACATATTTTGAATGTTCAAATTACTTTCTTAGCCACGTATGATAATTTTGTGAGTTCCTTAATTGTGGAGCACACACACTAAAATGTAACTGACAGGCTTTTGGTGTTTCTTCGAAGTAGGCACTGCTTATAATACCTTTATGCAATGCACGCCACTGCCAAGGGGTATCGTATTGTCCAGTAAATATGTTGTGGATGTCAGATAGCCGGTCGGTCTATGTAAGATACTGGTATTCAGCTGCATCCGGTTAGACTGGAAACCGATCCATGTTTTTGCTTTTGATATGGGGAGCCATTTCGGATTTAGATTTAATTTAGTTACTCCATAATGTTTGTTTATTTAGACGATAGTATTTTTGGGATTGTATTTTGAAGTCTTAAATTGAGTGTTCCATGGTATTTTATAAGGAGTTTATGACTCTTGACAGATACATAGGTGGCCAACCCATATAATTAAATATATATTACACGTGACAATGTGCACGTACGTAGCCGCAGTAGTCTTGGCTAATGGCTTTATCCAAATGCTACTGACTGAGAAACATTCGAGCTAAATAAAGAACCTTGTCACTTCAGCCGAGCTCATCTCGCTAGTACTCCACACACTTAGCTTCGGACAGTAAAGGAGTAATTGTGTGGGCAGCCGCGAAGCGGCTCACTCAATGTACCATGTCTAATTGGGATTCAGCTTATATGGGATTAGATTACGGAGATACAGACTATAGGGATGTTAATGTAAGAAATTTAGTTCAAAGGAAATATTTCGTTGTTGTTGTAGATAAAGATGATGATAAGAAATCAATATTGAAGATACTAAAATCAAGACACTACAAGATTTCATAAAAAAATGTTGTTTTGTGACCATTTTAATGATCTAGTGGCGGTTCAAATAAAATTTTGAATAATTGAATGCAGAACAAGCTTCAGTTTTTGGTTAAATGTTAATCTAGTTTCTTTTTATAATAACTTTTTTTTTAAGATATACCTACCCCCTTTGTTATTGACGGTCGGAAAAATGGGAAACCAATTCTTGCTCTTTTATTTTCATATTCTCAGTGTTTATATTAAAGAAAAAGTTTAAAATGTGTTTTAAAATAATAAGAGTAATATTTTATTTTGTAAAATAGTTTAAGTAATAACATTATATTAACAGTGCCTAGACATGATATGAATTAAGGGTTATCGCATTAATTTTCAACATACGCGGTTCATACAGTTCCTAATTTTAAATTAGAATCATCTTACCCTTATTGATATTATGTCTTACAATATAATAGAGTATAATATTTAATATAATTTCCACGTATTATAATAATTGTAAAATAATTCTTGTTCTCTTAGCAAAAATTGAAAAGGGTTGACTCAAAATACAGTACCTTATATATAAATCTAGGTCAGCTTCAACTACCTACTAAGGAAAAAAAATTCGCAATCTTTACTAAAAGAACATAAATTATTTAAACTAACGCTTTATAGTAATTTTATCACGTAACATCAAGAAGCTGAAATATTCTAAATTATAATATAATTCAAATTTATAATTAATAATTAGCGTAAGAATAAAACTTATGTAAGTCACTTTAAAGTTATACAAAAACGTCACGTAACGCATTAAACATTTTAAATTGCTGACAAACGTTATCTTTCCCTTTCTTTTATAAGATAGTTTTAAAAGAAAATTGAGTATTTCATGGGTTCAAAATAAAAAAAAAAATTCTTACTGTTATATGTTTATGTAATATCTTCTTTATATTTCTGGAATAACTTGTGCAAACCCCTTGTAATGAAATTTCTTTTAGGATAATAATTGGATACACTTCGCGTGGCTCAGTTACAATGCTTTGGTTGGATAAAAAGGTAAGATATTTAATTTTAATGCAACTACAATTTTCAGTTACTTTGGTACAAAAGCAACATTCGTTTCTGCAACTCATGCTTACATGAAATTGACAATTTTAAAATTGTCAATTTCATGTAAGCATGAGTTGCAGAAACGAATGTTGCTTTTGTACCATGTGATGTTATCACAAACTACAATAAGGACACTAAAACCTTCTTATATGTACTGCTACAAATGTACCTTTTATTTACGAAATATTTTGGAAGCACGCCAAACAAAGTGTGGCCCAATTTTATTTTCTCCTTTCTACTCTAGAAATACTGTCTTAGCAATACCCATATTTTATTGTAAATGTCTGTTCATTATTGTACAATTTTAAAGAATTAAGAGCTGTTATTAGTTATGAGTTTTTCCTAGCTAAATAAAGACCAATTTATCATTCATTGAAGATGTCTTTTTATCTACCTACAGAGACACACATACACAAATAACATTTACAAAAAGAATTTAAATTCAAAAGCGCATGATGAGGCAGACTAACCATATAATTTTAAGAGCACCGAGGATAAACTACTGTAGAAAGACTGTCGTATATAAGGGGCTCAACTCTATACCTAAAGTGATGATCTTCATTAAAACTAAAATCATTCTTATTAAAATTGACCCTCTCCTGACCGTAAAGCCGAAAATAATTTTCCAGTTCACGAACTTTATTGAAATTCTTTTGTCCAAACGAACTTTTATCCGGAGTTATGAGCTCAAAAGGGGAGTTAACGAAGTCTCTTTTCAAACTTTTACTGGGGTCTGCTTCGCCCTTAACTATCACTTTTCCTACGTCCCTATCTACCTGAACTTCAGTAATTAAGCCAGTCTATTCACATTTGTCTAGGCTAGAGCCTGTTACACAAAATAAATCTCAGACTTTGTGTACTTTGCAGTACCGTATTCTTATATCACGAAGCAATGCGCGCTTTACTTGTGTTTACTAAGCGTACAGTCAGTTATAGCAATAAGCTGACCCACCTTTGCATAAATGGTTGAGATTTTTTATAATTCTCTTCAGTATGAGCCAATGGCGAATCCGGAAGTGTGTGTGTGCGTGTGTGTGTTACGTGTCTTCACGCACACATTTACAGCGTGTTTGAACACTTGATTACCAAAAGTAAAGCGAACATCACTTTGTGAAATAAAATACTATAAACAGACGTAAATATTATGGCACAACGAGTTTTAGAAAACGTTCAGCATTGCAGTATATTTCATCCGAGTAACGAAATGATAGAATCATAGAGATATTTGATTGTATTAGTAGATTGATTCGGTAGTAGATAAATAATGAAATATCGAATATGGGTTGCTAAATTACATTACTGATTTGGACTGAATATAAGCCGAGCCAAGTTTTTCACATCTGCCGCACTCCATATATGTTTTGATGAACGCTAACCAGCTGGGTAGTTTTCTTTATAGGTATAAATGTTATTTTTCGTTTATTAACACTTGGCAAGCTTTCGAGGCTGTATAAAAATACTAAATACTCTTTCTAGAAAGTGTTTTGTATTTTCTCTGTAGGTTCATAAAAAATGCAGGCTAACTGCAACTTAATGCCACATGACTTTCTTAATGATACAACCCAGAAATATTGTGTGATTTGTTTAACATGTTCAGGTACCAAGCGAGCACAGAATTATTTTATTTAATAATAAAATATAAACACGATAACGACACGGTTGGCGCAGTGGTTAACTGATTGACTGCTGCACTGCATATCGCGGGTTCGATTCCCGCACAATGTTTGTAAACGCACCCACAATACAGGAGAAATTCCTAGTGTGGGGCAAGGTGGGGCAAAAAAAAACTGTAGCAATCTATTAAAAGCCCAGACAAAGAACTTGGCTTGATGTTCTCATTTCTCTCCGATCGTTTAGTCTTTAGGAGGAAACAGAACATTCAAACATACTTACTAACAAACAGGTTAAAACGTGCATTGCTTTATAACTACACCGCAGCGCAGTCGGCTGACAGAATTTGGGCAGGATTCAGATCATACTTACTCCGTCTCTAGTCTTGGGTAAGCAGATTGATTTTCTACGTCGATTTCAGTGGTCACGGAAAAAAAATAAGAAGATAAAGAAGCAAGAAGATCTAAGAAGGGACGTAAGAAGATAAGCTCGTCGCCGGCATTAGAATCAGTACGCTTTGTCGTCACTAGCCGTGAGTTCACAAAACGACCTGATTCTTTAGTCGGCGCGTGCTTTTGTCTACAGAAGAGAAGAGAAGGGAATTTTACTTCGAATTTGAGTAATTGATAATGTGTGTTTGTGTTAAAGTTTTGCTTGTGTGTTCAAATTGTTTGCATATTCTAGAGTAGGTACGTCCTGCGTTCACAATTTATTTTCCAAACGTCAACTAAGCTTCTTGCCATGTTTCTCAACAGAATTGGATGTAGCCGATAATTATCATAAGCTGTTGGAAGGTGTTTATCCTGGATGGAGATAGTAACTATAGTAAGAGAGACATTGAATAAAGTCGGAGTCTGAAGTAAGGCTGGTTTCCACCACCAATAAATTGAAAATCTATTTAGTCCGTCAGTTAGAGTATTGGAAAATAATGGACACGTATTTTTTGTTTTTGTAAATCAATGAATATTGACAAAGATAAAACGCATCAAAACCCGGGAGTGCGGGCTCGTGACGTCAGAATGCACTGAAAATTATACCAAAGGTGTGAAGTATTGAGAATTTTAAAAGCGTCGTATCTTCGTCAATTTTGGTTTACGTAACAAAAGAAAAAATACGGCTCAAATATTTTTTGATAATCTAACTGACGGACTAATTAGATTTTTTCAGTAGACAAGCCTACGGTTCGAAGACATGTGACATCCACCAACCCGTACTGGGCCCGCGTGGTTGATATTGTTAGCCCATATTGTATGTAGTGAAACGGATCTCACAGAGAGGAGATCTGTGTGAACAGTATAGGCCGATTATGCAACCATACACGGGTTTATTCGAAAAACACGGGACAAAAATAAGCACACGAATTCTAGTATCAAAGTAGCTTCAATTTTTCAGATATCAACAAAAAAAAACTCTAAAAATATTTAAAGATCATCCACCATAATTTAAATTCTCGCTACAACAAAATTAAAACCATCAACAAATTAAACTGCAAAGCTAATTTTCATATAAATTCACCCTCATAAGTGGTTTAAGAAGCGTGTAAGAGTGGCAACATAACGCTTGGTTTCAAATTGAACGTTAACTTGGCTCGCGAGCTCTTCGCTTATGAGCGTAATGAGCGACATGGGGCAAGCCGCCAAGCGACAACGTGGTTGTGTGTGTGTGCGGTTGCTGCACTCAAATTATGCCGAATGTTAAAACATATTTATAACTGTGAAGTTATGAATTTAAAAACATGTTACATTTATTCAGCAGTGATTCCTCTGCTGAATAAATGTAATTTGTTTTTCTTTCTATACTTTATAAAACCTGCGGATAGCATAAATATGAAATAGCAATCGATCGCAATGCATTTAACTTTGTCATCCATTGCTTCATAGGTTTGAAACATTGTGCTGTTCAAAAATATATACAGTGTGTCAGGTTAAACGATGGACATACTTTATGGGAGTGTAGTACCTATGAAAATGAACAACTTTTACTAAACGACTAACACTGAAATCGAGAAAAAAAACACTGTTCACTACATTTTGTTCATTGATGCGAACATAAATAGAGCAAAGAATAGATAATAATAGAGCGGCTGGTTTTATTTTCTCGATTCCAGTGTTGATCTCTTAGTAAAAGTTGTTCATTTTCATGGGTACTACACTCCCTTAAAGTATGTCCATCGTTTAACCTGACACACTGTATAAAGCAATAAACCTGGCTGAACTGTCAAAATATAAGGCATTGCGATTAATTGCCATTTTATGTGTGTGCCGCAATTATCCCGCTGCATAGAGTACTGCACGTCCTCTCGCAAAGATCTCAAAAGTCAACTCATGTTTTTTTTAAGACTAGGTGTAGGAGCAGGCCTGGGAGATCCTGGATGAGCTGACACAGGCAAAGAGAGGCCTATTCCGCAGCAGCAGGTGAAGCTGGGCTGTGGATGATGATAATGATGATATTACCCCAAACTGAGATGAACTGACTACTCCTCTTCTCCTTTTGTTCTATTCTATATAATGATTCTATGGTATCATCAGAAGTCTTACCTAATGAGAAGTAAGTAGTGAGAAAATAATGCAGCTTATAATTATATTTTTTAAACCACGTATTGGGTTATTTATTATTATTGTATTCGTTTCGCTCTTGCTGACCTTAGCAAATATATTAATAATAATAAAAGCCTCCCGACCGATTATGGTCACGGTGGCCAATCTCAATGGAGATTAGCCAGGTATGCAGGAGATATTATAGTGCACAAGTGTGCGCGCAGACACAAGTTCACTCCCTCTTCCCTCACTCTCATAATCCGATGGGACGGCAATCCGACACGACCGGAGAGAGATCAGGCCCAGGACCAACGGCTTAACGTGCTTTCCAAGGCACGGGGGTATCACACCGCCAACTTCTAAGCTCCGGGCTGTTACTAAGAAATTTCTAATGGAAAAACTCAATAACACTTTGCCTAACCCGGGAATCGAACCCAGGACCCCACGCTCAGCAGTCGCGCTTGCGACCACGAGACCAACGGGACAGTTAAAAACGCAAATAACGATCTACTTCGAGGGGTGCTCGCTTGGGTCAGTACCCAAAACTAGAGCACAATATATTAGTTACTTCAATTACTCTTGTTTAACAGCTGATAAACAAGGTGTAATTGAGGTAACCGAAAAAGTTAGTGTATATTCATCATTATGATTGACTTTTACAAAGGAACAAAACATGACATGCCGAAAAAAAATCTGTTGTTCCATACATAAATTATGTCCGCATAATGAAACAAAATGGACGCAGCTGTTTTTTCTCGCGACTATAATAGAATAGTCTTTATTATGTACACCATAAAATATAAATTACAGACATAATAGAAATTTTACAAAGGATGACACAATGGGCGGTCTTTTCGCTAAGAGTGATCTTTTAAAGACAACCTTTGAATGGATTCAAAAGGGGAAAGGAGAGACAAATACTGTAGGTAGTTTGTGGTGTACAATAAATACATACATAAAGTATGTTAAACTAATCTATATTTATATATATATATATTGTTAGATGACAACACCAGACGCCCCTCTCCAGCGCGGCCACGCGTATAAAAGGAAGAAGCCTGCGTGGATTCGGCCATTTTTTCAGCTGTCGTCGACACGTCAACATTGTTCCTCTGCCCATTTCGCGCTCGAATAATTAATTCATTTTAAATTTCATGTAATTTTTGCAGTTTGCTATTAAAATTATTTTTTTAATGTTTTTAACGTTTTATTTATAAAATCAGAAGTGGGATATGAAGGCCTTATCCGCTAGAATACCATCTCTGATTCTATAAATTTGAAGTAACTAGTTTTGTTTAGCGCGTTTTTATTTTTCTGTTGTTCATTTTACCAGTAGTTTTGAGGTTAAGTCGGGCAGAGACGCAATGCCTTCTGACAACAAGAAGAAAGGGAGACGTCGTGTACGAACTCCCTCGCCTCCTAAAGGGTTAGACGAGATTTTGAAGAGGCTTCAAGATTTGGAGGAACGGACACGTGGGAACGAGTTGCGACCTGTTCTGGTGGCGAGCCCGGGATCGTCGTGTCACGCGCTGGCCAGGCCGAGCACGCCGCCGCCGTCGGGCCCGCCACAACACCTGCCTGCGCACCTCCAGCGTCTACCACCCCGACGCAAGAGTTTGCTGCCACACCGTTGCCGATGGAGAGCGACGCTAAAAGCGTAGCTGAACGCTTCCTAGATGCCATGATGACATTCCCGGTGAGATCAAACCAATATTTTGTCTCCGATTTTGACCCGAGTGTTCATGATGTCGACACGTGGTGCGATGAAGTTGATAAAGCTCGATCGCTTAATCATTGGGACGGTGAATGTCTTGCTCGCGTAGGTCGTTGCCTTAAGGGGGAAGCCCGTACCTGGCTTAGTGAGTGGACTAGCACCACGCGTACATGGTCTAATTTCAAGTTAGAGTTAAAAACTTTATGCCCACGGTCAGTCGATATCGCGAACATTCTGTACAATGTTATGTGTACCGAGTCGGACAAGTATGCTACCTATGCTGAATATGCGCGTAAATCTTTATTGAAATTACGTATCGTTAGAGGATTGAGCAGTGAATTATTAACAGCAATTATCATACGTGGTATCACCGACCCGCAGGTTCGTGCGTCCGCGAGGAACGCTAAATTAACTCCCGAAATCATAGTGGATCACTTGTCAAGCTTCGTAAAATGTAATGTGTCTAATTCTAATAAGAAACCCAGTGCTCATAGTGCTTACAATCGTAACGGTAATAGCCAGTTCAAACGTAAACCTTTCGATGTGTCTAAGGTACGTTGCTTTCAGTGTAGTGAGGTAGGTCACAAACGCGAATATTGTCCCAAACGACCTAAGTCAGATTCGCAAAGCAATAATTCTGAAAATAATACGAATAGCTCTTCAACAAAACCTCATCCAGACAAGTGTGGTTTTTGCAAAAAAATAGGTCATACGGAAAGTCGCTGTTTTGCTAAGGAACGTGTTAGAAATAATAGTTCCGTTAATTTTTGTCGCGAAAATGAGGGTGAACGTAAAAACTCTGATGTTACTACTGCCGTTATATCGAATATACCCGTCGATGTACTTATTGACAGCGGTTCAGGCGTTTCTTTAATAATTTCTGACTTAATCGAGTACCTTTCATGCCAAGTAAAACCAGCTTACCAATTGTTACGAGGGTTAGGTGGAATGGAGGTTATAGCAAAGTCTATGGTTACATTACCAATACAATTAAACAATATTACGTTAGAAGTTGATTTTTATGTTGTTGATAAAAGGCATTTAAATGTACCCGTAATTATTGGTACTGATGTCTTAAATAGGAAAGGTGTTGCGTACGTTCGTACCGGTAATTCGCAATATATCGTTCATAGTAGTGATTTTGTGAATAACATCGCGCAGATAGATCCATCATTGGGCTTCGAAAATATATCAACGCATGTCACCGGGCAAGATAGGGAACGGTTGTTAAAAGTGCTGAATAAATATTCTGATTACTTTTTAACTGGTACAGCCACCACCACAGTTAAGGATAGCGAAATGCAGATTAAGTTGACTAGTTATACTCCGATTTATTACCGACCATACAAATTGTCTTATGACGAGAAAATACGCGTTCGTACTATAGTTAAAGATTTATTAGAGAAAGATATAATCCGTGAATCAGAGTCTGAATACGCTAGCCCAATCCTGCTAGTGAAAAAGAAAGACGGTTCAGATAGGATGGTAGTTGATTATAGAGCCCTAAATCAAATCACAGTTAAAATTAGACACCCACTTCCGTTGATCAATGATCATATTGACATGCTTGGTAAAGCTAAATGGTTCAGTGCACTTGATATGGTCTCAGGCTTTCACCAATTGAGGGTCAGTGAGGATTCCATCCACAAAACTGCCTTTATCACCCCTGAAGGACATTACGAGTACTGTAAAATGCCCTATGGTCTTGCCAATGCACCCGTTTTTTATCAGAAGACCATCAGTAAAACGTTGAAATCTTTCATTGAATCGGGTAAAGTACTCGTGTACGTCGACGATGTGCTGTTACTATCTGATACAATCGGCGAGAACCTCATTTTGCTAGACGCAGTCCTAGAAACTTTAACAGAAGCCGGGTTTTCTATAAACTTGAAAAAGTGTAGTTTCCTAACTAGTGAGATTGAGTACTTAGGTAGGATCATCAGTCAGGGTCAGGTTAGACCGAGCAAACATAAAGTTGAAGCCTTGGTTAGGTCGCCAATACCGAGTAATGTCAAACAAGTTCGCCAATTCCTGGGTTTGGCCGGATATTTCCGGCGGTATATTCCTAGTTACTCAATTAAGACTGCCTGCATGGCTGCTTTAACTCGAAAGGGCGTTGTTTTTAATTGGAGCAATGAACAAGAAAACGCTAGGCAGGAAATTATTTCGCATTTAACTAGCGAGCCTCTATTAACGATATTCGATCCCGACCTACCTACACAGTTACATACTGACGCGAGTGCGATAGGCTACGGCGGTATTCTGATGCAAATACACAAAGACGGTTGTAAGCGCGTCGTCGCGTATTTTAGTAAGCTTACGGTAGGTGCGGAATCGAAGTACCATAGTTATGAGCTCGAGACCCTAGCCGTTGTAAAATCGTTGCAGCATTTTCGTCAATACCTTGTTGGTAAAGCCTTTACGATAATAACTGACTGTAACGCGTTAAAAATGACCCAACGCAAGAAAGATCTTCAGCCGAGAGTAGCGCGATGGTGGATCTATATGCAGGACTTTGACTTTACATTGGAATACCGCAAGGGTTGTTTAATGTCTCATGTAGATTATTTAAGTCGAAATCCGATTAATGTCATAAATGCCGTTCAGAAACCTTTTAATTGGGCGCAGATAGCTCAGGCGGGTGACGAAGACACGTTGTCACTATTAGATAAGTTAAATAACGGTGAGTTAGATTCAAGTCGCTATGTAAAACGTAACGATCTTCTATATTATAAGTACTGTGTTGAGGGCGAGTATGAGCGTTACCTGTGTTATGTTCCTAAAGCGTTTCGTTTAAGCTTGTTACGTGTATTCCACGACGAACATGAACACTTGGGAATAGACAAAACTATTGATTTGATTCTCAAACACTTTTGGTTCCCGGGTTTAAGACGATTTGTTACCAAGTATATAACACACTGCGTCGTATGTATATCGCATAAACAAGTACCCCGGGCCCCCTTACAGCCGATATCCTCTTGGCAAAAGAACCGTTTGATACAGTACATACTGATGTACTCGGTCCGCTTAGAGAATGTAATGGATTTAAATACGTGCTCATAATAGTTGATGCGTATACAAAATACTGTTTGTTGTATAGCCTGTACAGACAGGATTATGACGAGTTAAAGCGGGTGATAACTCAAACTATATCATTGTTTGGTACTTTTAGGCGATTAGTGTGCGACCGCAGTCGGATGTTTGACAACCACAATTTTGTGCACTGGTTGACTGATTTTGGTATCGATGTACACTTCATTACGCCTGAGATGCATCAGGAGAACGGTCAAGTTGAAAGATATTGCCGTACTGTGCTGAATATGGTCAGGATTGAAGTTAATAATAACGAAAATGAATGGCCAAACGTTTTGTGGAAATTACAGCTCATATTAAATATCACTAAACATAAGACAACACAATATTCCGCGCTAAATCTATTAGTCGGCACGGAATCCACTACGCCGGTAATTAACTCTTTGATTAGGGATGTTACGTTTGAGGGTTCAAATCCTAACCGCGAAGCGATCCGTGAGCTACGTAGGCAACGCGCAGATGAATTAATAAATAAAAACAAATCTGAACAAAACGCGTATGTCAACAAAAATAGAAACCCTCCTAAGAAGTTCAATATTAATTATCGAGTCTTTGTCATTAAGAGATCACAAAGTACTGGCAAGTTAGATTGCATGCGAGGCCCATATAGGGTTGTGAATGTTTTACCTAACGATAGGTATGAACTAAAATTGATAGCTGGTTCATATGGGAAAACCAGTCAAGCAGCTGCTGGGTTCATGGTGTTGTGGCGTGGCGAATGGACGCCTGACACGTGTGCAAGTTTTTTTGAAAGTTAGTTGAAAACTTTCATTGGTTTTATTTTTATTGTATGCACCCAGCTCTTGCTTACATTCATAGACTGTATGTACCAAACAATCACTGGTTGCATTAGTTTTGTTGTATGATTGAGTGCCGAGGCTCATGTAAATCCTTAGTGCACATGGTTTTGGGTGGCACTGACTGTGGACTGTACTATTGAGAGTGCAGCTCATGGTGGAGGTATCGAGGTTGATGTCGGTGGGGCCCATGCTGACTATAGACCAAGAATAAATCCTGAAGTAGGTCTCATGGTTGACCTGCTGTAACCGATGTAAATCCTGATGCGCGCATGGTATTTGGTGTGGGAATATGACCTGAGTAAATCCTACTTGTGATATGAAAAGTCGTTCCGTACGACTGTTGTTTTTGTGCAAAGTGTTTGTGTTGTTCGGTACATAAAGTCACTGCTATGCTATAACTCTTTCGCTACCTAGTGTAATAACCTTGTATGTGATGTGATCGTATGTGCACTGTGGTTACAGGTTGCGATGAAGATCAAGAATTCAATCAAGAGGACGATGGTGCTGGTCCATCATCGAGAGCTGGCGAAGGCTGCGAGGACGGTGGTGCTGCTCCATCATCGAGAGCTGGCGAAGGCTGCGAGGACGCTGCCATGTCAGGAGAGGCCGTGTTAGATGACAACACCAGACGCCCCTCTCCAGCGCGGCCACGCGTATAAAAGGGAGAAGCCTGCGTGGATTCGGCCATTTTTTCAGCTGTCGTCGACACGTCAACATTGTTCCTCTGCCCATTTCGCGCTCGAATAATTAATTCATTTTAAATTTCATGTAATTTTTGCAGTTTGCTATTAAAATTATTTTTTTAATGTTTTTAACGTTTTATTTATAAAAATATATAATAATACTAGCTTTTTCCCGCGACTTCGTCCGCGTGGGTTTCGTACTTTCCTCAAATAAATTTAACACCCTCTCCACCTCCCCCTGAAAGGTATTTCGAAAATTATTGATTACGATCTTTATACTTACTTTATTTAAAGAAATAAGTATTCGGGCCAATATTTTAGTTAAACTACCTATGATGTTTCAAATAAACTATCGTACGTACGTTTCCATTTTTATGATATAAAAATTATTTTTACCCATTTTCGTATTAATGGAAGTTGAAGTTTCCACTCCTTAAACTTTATTACCCTTTTCCACCCCGGTAGGAGTCGAATAAGTAAAACCCTAAAACTCATACTTTTTTATTTTAAGTAAGTAGTAAACCCCTAAAAGTGACAATCTTTATTATTTACTGAGGCAAATGTTGAAAAGTTTCAAGGTTCTTAACCAAAGGAATAAGAACACCTTTTCACCTTCACAGGTTTTATCCCCATAGGGGCGAAATATTGAAAACATGTTTGGGACGTTTCCATATCACGACTCAAAGATTATTTATACCAATTTCCCATTGAATCAAGCCACGCAATAAAATACGCCTTTGTGATATGGACTACCCCCGTTCACCCCGTTAGGGTTAGATTTTCGAAAAACCCAGTCACACTTTTTTATTTATTTTGGTCTTAAGTATACATACTGAGTTCCGAGTTTATATTATTGGACCGCGTGATAAAATTCTTCCATACAAACTCACACCCTCAATCTCCCTTTAGAGCAGAAAAACATAAAATGACAAACTATAATTTACTTAGATAAGTATTTGTGCCAAGTTTTAAGCTTAAATTTATTCATACCATTTTTTTGGAGTAAATCAAGCTACGCACTTTAATACCGGCCTTAAAAATCGAATTAACGTAAAAGCTCCTATTAACGACCCCCTAAAATGTGTACTCTATTAACGATCTAATTTTTAAATCACTCACTTTAGACATATTATAGGTTTTCAGAAAGGTCATACCTTAAAAATTAGTTACGTATTTTTGTTGGACAACAAAAAGAGTAAAGTTTGTGAATTTAAATAGCCAATGAAAGAAATAACTTGACAGAGAATGGGACGCGCCCGAAGCGGACGCACTTTTCATAGTGTCGCGTCTCCAGCTACGTAAGTACACCTAAATATTACTTAAGGAAAATAACACACTAAAAATGGATTTGTCTTCTTGCTATCACATTACAACTGTAATGTACATATTCTTTTCTAAACTAACTCTTAATATAATACTTTTTATTGGTTTTTGTGTTATAAAATCATGTTTTAATTTAAGGCGGTAATAGAATCCAAATTTCAAAACTTGATACTAATAACGACCCATGGCGTTGTTAAATTTTGAGAATATTTAGTATTTTAAAATAACTAATATCTAGAAACTACCTCATATGATTTTATTTTGTTCTTGTTCAATTCTTTAAATTATTTTACTTCGTTAGATTTATTAACGACAAAGCTATTTCTTAAAGTTTTTGTGTAAAACTCGATTCAACGTTAGACAAAATCCTTAGTATTTTAATGATATTATACTGTAAATAACCTTTACTATCTGAATTAAAGACTAACTGACATTAAAAGAAATAATATAGCAATGAGATCGAATTTAACAGTATTCCATAAAGCGGATATTTTATCTGTTTATTATTAATTTTATTGGTCGCTAATAGAATATTGTTACCTTCATACTTGATTCTATTACCGACTCACAGCTGTGACGATATTTTTGGTAATAGTACAGTACACAAAAACAAAATGTATATTTTTTGAACAAATTGGCTTATTTCTTGCATACGTTTTAAGAGATTTTTTCACAGGACATATTATTAATGTAAAATAATATTTGCTATCCAGTTTCATTCATGGCTTCATGGCATTGGCTATATTTCATATGTTTTCAAATCAAATAAAGATGGCGGGACGGAATGGGGCCATGTAACTTTTTAAAGCTTCTTTTGAAGAATTAAATTCTATATCTCTTTAAAGATTGTGTTCTTTTATAGAATCATGGAGCCGCAGAAGCGCAAGCAGTACGCCTCTACTCAACTAGAAGCTGTAAAAGTAAGCTAAATGCTTACTTTTACAGCTATTATTTGAAGACTGTTTTCTGAGACTGATTATATTTTTTATTAATTAAAATAACAAAAAAATAATTGCTCTAAGCGTTGCAATAAATAGTTATGTTCATATTGTAATAATGTTGATCTCATAACTATTGTTTTTATATAATAAATACCTTCAAAACGATTTTTTATTTTATTTAATAGTATAGAAGAAGTGACAACTTCGTAGCGGTCGGTAAAAGAAGTAGAAAAATCGGTAATAGAATCTTGCCGCATTCTATGGGTCGGTAATAGAATCAACTACTCTTTTGGATTAAATAATTATTTAGTAACTATTGTGTTATTGAATATTGAATTTAAGTACTGAATTGCAAAGAATACTTCGTTGAGATTAATTATAAATTATAACATCTTTCCTAACATATCAGCTTATATCTATTTTTTTAAAGTGAATCCTAAGACAGCTAAAACTGGCGGTAATAGGAGCATTTACGTTACCACTTTTTTACCCGTCAGGGGTCTACTTTCGAAAGACCCATTTCATATTACTTACTTAGGCAAATATTCCTTCCAAGTTTCAAGTTTATTAACCAAATGAATAAGATTTTTCGTATAAAGTTTTTCCCCACTTTTCACCACACAGGAGGAATTTTGAAAAATGTTTGGGATGTGTTCATAACTTGACTCAAAGATTATGTCCAACAATTTTCGAGTTAATCAAGCCACGCAGTAAAATGGAAAATTAACTACTCCTTTTCACCCCGTCAGAGGTAGATTTTCGCAAAACCCTGATACATGTTATTCTTTACTTTTGGTCTTAAGTATAAATACTGAGTTTCGACTTAATCGGAGACCGCACGTTAAAATTCTTCCATACAAATACTGACACCCCCTAATCGCCCTTTAGGGGGTAGTTTAGAAAAGCAAAAAATACCAAAATTCATCATTTACTTAGATCAGTATTCATGCCAAGTTTCAAGTATATTAACCAAATGAATAAGATTTTTCATATAAGCTGTATCCCCACTTTTCACCCCCACAGGGGTGGAATTTTGAAAAATCGTTTGGAATGTGTTCATTACTTGACTCACAGATTATTTATACCAATTTTCGAGTTAATTAAGCCAGGCAGTAAAATTTGCCCTGTAAAATTAACTACCCCATTTCTCCCCGTTAGGGGTAGATTTTCGAAAAACCCTGATACACGTAATTCTTTATTTTTGGTATTAAGTATAAATACTGAGTTTTGAGTTAATCGGACCGCGCGTTAAAATTCTTCCACACAAATTTTGACACCCCCCAATCCCCTGTTAGGGGGTAGTTTAGAAAAACAACAAATGCCAAACTTTATAATTTACTTAGATAAGTATTCGTGCCAAGTTTCAAGTTTATTAACCCAAGGAATAAGATTTTTCATATAAGCTGTATCCCCACTTTTCACCACCACAGGGGTGGAATTTTGAAAAATCGTTTGGAATGTGTTCATTACTTGACTCACAGATTATTTATACCAATTTTTGAGTTAATTAAGCCAGGCAGTAAAATTTGCCCTGTAAAATTAACTACCCCTTTTCTCTCCGTTAGGGGTAGATTTTCGAAAAACCCTGATACACGTAATTCTTTATTTTTGGTATTAAGTATAAATACTTAGTTTTGAGTTAATCGGACCGTACATTAAAATTCTTCCATACAAATTTTGACACCCCCCCATCCCCCTTTAGAAGGTAGTTTAGAAAAACAAAAAAGACCAATTTTCATAATTTACCTAAATAAGTATTCGTGCCAAGTTTCAAGTTTATTAACCCAAAGAATAAGAGTTTTCATACAAACTTTCATCCCCTATTTAACTCCCTTAGGGGTTGAATTTCGAAAATTCCTTCCTTATTCCTCGTCTACATTATAAAGAAAACCTCTGTGCAAAATTTCAGCTTTCTAGGTCCAAGGGTTTAGGCTGGGCGTTGATGAGTCAGTCAGTCAGTCAGTCAGTCAGTCAGGACTTCTCTTTTTATATATATAGATAGATGAAACAGGAGCAAAGAAAATAGAATGTTTAAGGAGAGAGGAAGTGCTTTTTCAGGTTTTCCCAGTTAGACCATAACCCTTTGTGATTTATACTTCTTTTTAAAGATTGTGGGGGTGAGCCGCTTCACTCTTAATTAATTCCTAGTACTTAGCATAATATTAAGTACCCTAATAAAACATTATAACAAATTGCATTTTTATTCTAAAGAACCCTTTCACGCTTAAGCTTTGTTAAAGGCATGAATATTTAATTGGCAGTAGCAAACTACCTTAAAATGCACGGAACTGAACATTATACAAGAAATTAAGGATGCATGAAAATATGCAAATTTTGGCATTAGTCTCTCCAAGGACAGCATTATTCAAATGACCTTCTACCTACCTGAATTATTATAATAATGATGTCACTTTAATAAGACTTAAAAATGCAGTGTGCACTTTTATAACATGTGCCAAAGAAATATAATATAACTAGCTGACCCGGCGAACTTCGTACCGCCTTAGCGTAGCTTTGATGCACTACTTTATTTTGTTTATCTGACCTATCTTATGTATGAGTACCTATTCAATTTGAACTGGAATCTATAATATCCTCCATATAAAAATGAATCCTTATTTCCCTGGTCTCGCCATACCTGAGGACTTTACTAATTTTTATTAAATGACCCGGCGAACTTCGTACAAAATGCAAAGTTGTTCAATAGCGATTTGTAAAAATATGAGTGAAATTGAACCGTATGGAATAAACACTATTATGAAAATATATATGTTGTTTTTTGTTTTTTTTTTTCTTTATATTTTTTTCCGTAAGAACCTTGTACAGAGTATTAGAAAACTACAAAAAAAAAATCAGCCAAATCGGTCAAGCCGTTTTCATGTTATGTCGTGACAACGGAAAACGGGTTTCATTTTTATATATATAGATAAATAAAAAAATATTTTATTCCTTGAAAAGAACATATTCCAATTCACAAAAGTGACTTATTTTTAACCGACGAAAACCGAGGTTCTCAAGTCGACGCGTTTATTTTTATGCATAGAAGAATTACTTCAAAGTCATAATAAGCACAACAGTAGAGTATTCAATATTTTAAAAAAATCTCCAAATAACTCTCCTTTAAAATCACAATAAGTGCGAGTGAGCTTACCGAAGAAACTGAAAATCACATGCAAAAAGTGCAGTGTGAATGAAGGTAATATATTTCTTTTCTTAATTTCTTTGAAAGAACTGAATGTCCCGTGTGTGTAAGGTCCGATTAAAGAAGCGAGCTCCGTTAAAAAGAGTCGCGTAGTAGCCAACCTCACTTTGAATGCGTTTTAGGATAAATTACGGCCATGCGAACGCGTACGTAGATCCATCATTTCAATCGTTGCAGTACTTTAAACCACCTCGCACACCGCATAGTGTGCGAGGTGGACATGCGACTGCAACAAAAGGCTGCGGCCGACAATTTTCATATATTTTGTTAAAACTTATAATCTTGGGTCTCCCTTAGACGACTATTTATAAATCACCAACCCTACACCGTGTATTATAATAGACATATTACTATTTATAAAACAATTTGACTTTACACAAGGTGGACTGAAGATTATCCCTCGTGAATGCCGCAAGGATACACAAGATGCGAAAGCAAGTAGGCCAATTCTGTTTAATGTAAAACGTTCAAAATCAAAATCGTAGTCTCATCTCGGCGACAAACAAATGTCAAAAACTTGTCAAAATGTAAGGAAATTTGAAGTATTTTTGACAGATTGAGACTGAGATCAGACTGTGAACGTTTTTAAAAATTACGAGAATTGCCCCTCTGATGTCCAGCAGTGGACGTCTTCCGGCTGAAATGATGAGGTATATTGTGGAAAGCGGTAAAAAAAAATATTAAATAAAACAGATTTTAAGAAGGTTCTCTATTTTATTTCATTTTTTTCCCATGAATTCACCAAGATCTCAATGATGCCAAATTGCAAGCTTTAAACTTATTCCCAAAATGATGTCTCAAAGCAAAATCACTACAAGATTCTCTGGCATCACAAAACAATCAACTTTGTAAAATGAAGCTTGTTACTGAGTAAATAAAGTCTATATTTGTATGGAGTTCGCAGTCACGTAGAAAATAGAGCTATTTGTCACTAAATAACAGTAGTTCTATATCAGATGTGGGACCGAGTGGGACATGTCTTGAGAAATGTGAGATACTGTTAAGGAACCTTCACTTCATCTTCTTCATTTAGGCACAGTTAAGAGGAAATGCGGGTGGTCTTTTCTTCATATGAACGCTCTCGCCTGTTTTCTTTCTTGTTAATGACCTTATAGCAATGATTTTTACAGAATATTAAATATAAACTGCTTATATTATGTCCCTATGTTTTTTTTTTTTTTGATGATACATTATTTTTATAAGCACTAGAACCCTCTCTCTCTCTCTCTATTATACAGCTTGTATGTATATATATATATTATATTATCTATGTATCTATTATAGTATATTATGTTGCACCATTGACAACCCCATTTTTATTTATCCACGCAATCGCTGTCCATTCCAAGGTTGCCTGGAAGAGATCGCAGAAAGCGATAAGGCCGCCCATTGTATGTTTTGTAGTACTAATTGTTTTTTTTTTTTGTTAAGTATTTTCTGGTGTACAATAAAGTATATATAAATAAATAAATAAATAAACCCTCGAAAATGCCGATTTAAATCACTGTCAACAGAGGCCTAGTGTAAAAATTTAACAACTATCTATTAATGAAAAAAAAAACATAGGGACACAGTATATTTATTCTTATTCAGTTAATATACTAATTTTTTTTTAAATCGTCAATTTAAAAAAAAATTAGGTAATCCATAGACAAGTTTAGACGAGATTAAAAAATTGCCTACTAAAAATACGTCAATTTACGTCAAGCGCTGACTAATTTGACGGGACTAAACTAATATTTATCTTCTATCCTTTTCATAATGAAATAGAAAGAAAAAGATGCACTGAACTTAAATTTAGTTTAGTTTGTAAACAACAGAATCGGGGCCATTGTCGGCCTTTAATTATTTTTTTTTTTTTTTAATAATATTCCACAACTATCAAACAACGCCATCTAGTCCCAAGCTAAGCAGAGCTTGTGTTATGGGAAAGACAACTGATAAACATACTTATATATATCTAAATACATAAATATTATAGATAAATTACACCCAGACACAGAACAAATGATCGTGCTTATTACACAAACACTTGTCCTGGGTGGGAATCGAACACACGACCTCCGGCATAGCAGTCAGGGTCACTAACCACTAGACCAACAGGCCTGAATTCAATTATTACTAATGAGATTTTTTTCCTATAGTTTGGCGAGCCCTTCACATGGGAATCTGTTTCAAACTAAAATTACTCTCGACTAATATGAGTAAGTACCTACCTGTTTAAAGTGAAAAATATATCAATTTCTTTCTTTCTTCGCTGACAATTACTTAAAAATTTGTTGGCCCAATAATTCGCAAGTTCCACGGCATTGTCGGCGGCAACGCAGAAGTCACTATTGCTGCATGTTTTTGGGCAAAAAAGGGCAGGATAGGAGGTGGAGCATAGTTTGTGATACTGCTCCTCATCCACACCCTGCTGCCGTTCCGTCGAGATAGCCCCACTTATGTGGTTCGACTTACATCGAACACAGATATAGGTAGACCTAGATAACGCAAGTATCTGTATGAAAACCAAGCGTGCCATTTTTTGGCTACCTACTATGAGTCACAAGCACTATAATGATGGGAAAATCAAATCGATTCAAAGACGCCCATCTCTGGGTAGCACCAGCGCTCACGCTCACCTAGCCAGCAGTACTACAGGAGTGAGTGCGAAAGCAGAGGCTTACGATTTTTGTACGTAAGCAGGGCACGCGAAGTAGTTGCTCTTACGTTATCTAGGTGTATCTATATCCGTGTTACACACTTAGCACTCGGTAACGCAGAGTCTAGGTAACTAATCCTTTCACGACAATGGCACAAACCAGTCTTTCTCATCAATTTCGTTAAAAGTTGACCAAGATAATTAAAGAACTGTGTGGAATGTCCTACCAATTTAAGTACCTACTTACCGTATAGGCCGCGATTATATTAGTATCAAATCCATTTATTGGCGCAGCGGTGCAGGCACGAATATTTTTTAACTCTTAAATCAACTGGAATAGTCCTTTTTTTTTAATTTATTTTATTAGTGATAGACTCGCGTTTGAGAGCTTATTTTAGAAAATTAAGGATGTTTTTACAACCTTTCATACTCTTTTCTATACCTAGTTATAACCCCCCTTACCGACACGTGTCTGGCGAAAGCGACTGTGGAGAAAACAAATGAAAGAAGTTGTTTAGAGCATGCCACGAATCACCATGACGCGACTTGCTAAGTGACGGACGGAAACAGTGGGGTAATTGAGTAACACACTAACCTCCTTTATAAGTATTAAACGTATTATATTCATTTATTAAAACTTTATACACAAGTAAAAACTGTACAAAGGCAGACTTAATGCCTTGGGCATTTTCTATCAGTCTACCTTAGGGTGATGGAGAGATAATACACAGTTGGTGCAATACCAATATTTTTATAGATAAAATATAAGAATAAATACATAGATACATACATACAACAAAATATAATACAAAAAAAAGTTATGAGATATAAACAAGAAAATCTACAACAACTTATTTCTGAGACGAATCTGCCTACTTCTAGTGTATATGTTCTCGAGCTTTCACTTTAAATGTGAACCGATTGCTTACCGTCCTGATATTCTGAAGGAGCGCATTCCAAAGAAAAACCACCTGGACGAAGAAAGAAGATTTTATAAGGCCAGAGCGATTTTTTTTTTAAATTTATTTATTCATTAAGTAATCACAATTTATACAAGAATAGAATAGACGGTGACCCCCAAACTAGACCTACTTGGCCCGAAGCTAGGTAGACTAGGCCTGTATCTCTTGGGAGTCAGATGAGATGAGATGAGAAGGACAACGAAGAACACAATTATATCAGGTGAATAGTACCACACCGATGTCTCTCATTCAGTCGTCAGTAATTTGACTTTCGAAAGAAGACAAAGCGTTGTGTAACTATACAGACGCTATATAACGTTTATTAGTAAGAAGGTAATAATAGAAATCGCTTTCATTTCGACAGTTCAACAACATTAATTGCATTTTGCGTTGTTGAGCAGACAAATTTTTCGAACATATGAAGCAATGGGTTAGCAATTTCCTTCAAAATTATTCAGATTGTGATTGATAGTGTGTTTAGGGTGCTGGTGAGGCGCGCACGTGTCCCTTGTCGCAAGTCGTATCATGCGATGCCGTGAAGGGAGGCCTTATGACCACAATTTTTGAGAAATTTTTCTTATTCCATGTTTCCACGTTCAGTGGGTCTATGCTGATGAATCAGTCAGACAGAAAACTCTTTAAAATCCAATGAAAATATATATTTGCTTAGAATTTAGGATTTATACGAAATATTAGTTAAAACAACATTTCATGTATGCCTTTTTCTTTTCTTTATTTAATTAGATAGATTTGGTAACAAAAATGCTTCCAATCCATACAATTTTATGGATGGATTGGAAGCATTTTTTTTACCAAAAATGAACAAGAAAAAAAGATTTTGAACTAAATAATTTTTAAAGGAATGAAAAAAATACATTTTTTTTTTCAGAGATGTCTGAAGTTAGCTCTCATAATTATGGATGGAATCTACATGCCTGAAATCAAATTATAAGATGACGATGATTTTTATTTATTTTTTTTTATTGCAAAATGGGCCAGCTCTTGACTTCGATCTCGCCTGGTGGAAAGCGATGGATGAGGTCTATAATGAAATGAGCGAGCCCAGAAGTTAAGTAAAATTAAGTTAATTAATGAAGTTAAGTCGGCGCCACACAAACAAAAGGCGCCAAGTAAAATTATGGCAGCTTGATTGATCTTCCTTGAAGGTTTGTTTTGCGCCGATTTAAGTTAAAATTAGTTACCTACTTGTAAAAAACTAATCAATTTATGATCACTTTAAATTACATAAATTAGGAGCTTTGAGAAAAAAGTTTTTTATTTTATTTACCGCTGTTCAGTTTATTTTCATGTCGGATTAAAACCATCCTGAAAACTATAGCTGATAGGTGGGACAGCCCCATACTGGGACTTTGGATGCGCCTACATGCCACTGTGGCGTGTTATTGAATAGTTTGTGTTGTTTTTTCTTGTAGATGTAAGTACTAACACTAGTTTCTAAGTCGTATGTATACTAACCAAATGTACTACAAGTTTTGGGTTCAAAATTTTTTAAATTTAATTTATTCTATTAATTTTTTTAATTATTTTAATTTTAATGATTTGTTTTAATTTGAATTAATTTTACGCGATTTATTTTGATTTAATTTGATTTTTATTGATTTCATTTTATTTAATTTGATATTTATCTGATTTGATTTTTCTATTGTATTTTCTATTAATTTATATCGTGTGGCAATGGGTGTAATGTACCTGAAATAAATGAATTTATTATTATTATTATTAAATTTTTGTTAAAAAATACTTTAATTTAAATAATCTAACCTAACTTAGGCAGTGGTGCCTAAGTGGTAACGGCCGCGACTTTCGAGTTGTAGGTCGTAGGTTCGAACCCAGTTCGGGCTTCACTTTGTGTAAAATATTTAATAACCACTGCTCTCGTAACGGTGAAAGAAAACATAGTGAGAAAACCGGCATGTCCTTGAACCAAAAATTCGAAGACACGTAACATCACCAACCCGGATTAGGCGGCCCACGTGGTGGATTACAACCCACTCTCGCTCGGAGCAGGCCTGTGTCCCAGCAATGGGAACTTTTAAGGCTGATTATATTATGGTGAAAACTTTACAATTTATAATTTGGAATATCGAAACTCATTATTTGATGCTATTCACAGGCGGTCGTGACAATTTCACACTGCTTATAATGAGACTGCTTTACATAACAAAGTGAAGTAAATAATAAAAGACGAGCAGCATTGCTCCTGTTATCTCATTTCTATTCTTATTTTTGAAGCAATAAGGTTGATTGATGAGAAAATGTATTATTATGATTTTGATTTATACCTTTGCAGTATTTAAATGTTTATTTTTATAAGACGCTAGTGATGGCGCCAAACACGTAGCCGAATTCTGGGCCGCGTCCATTTAGATTGCCATCGACACGCTTAAAAGAAAAGGATAGGTACTTACTTTTTTGTCAATGGGCCAAGCTTAAAATAAGTCGAGCTTTTTAAGTCCTGCTATTTATACTAATATTCATTGCATTTTTTAAGTAAGGTTTTTCAAATGGATTGATTGAATATTATGAATTTCCTTCAATACCAAATCCTTCGGATTGCGATGGAAAGTATGTTACGCAATCGGCTCTTAGAACTTAGAATACAATGAACAAAGACCACTCCAGAAAAACCTAGCATGCATTCGTGATTTATTTGCCAAAAATGTAAACAAATATTATGGAAAAATAACTTTAAATCCTACACAATAAAGTTCAGTTTACGCTACAACTTCAAACATTTTTATAACTTTTTCAATAGTAATAATCATTCTGAAATCAACTTAATTATCATTGAAATCAAGTCGATATTTGTTTGTGACCTTATTAATGATGTTCTTCAGAAAACGCAGTAAAGGCGAGTATGTAAGGATCGTAGCGGGTGGCGTTCTGTAGTTTCTGTCTAGTGTATGTGCAAATGACTAGATAGTTATCATCTCAAGCATCCCAACACGGTGAAAATATTCGCTAAGTCATATTTCAGATATTCATATTTCCCTCCGCATTTTAGTGTTATAAATTGAGACAATTTTGTATGTAAGATTGAAAAATATTGCTTACTTGTGTTTGGACGTTTTCCTTGTAAGATAAATATGAAATATTGAAATAGCGAATGGTGTCAAGAAGACTGTATGAAGTAGAACATTATGTTGCAGTGAGTTGCTTCTGAGAGATCGCTACCGAACGTTTAGGGTGAATTCGACTGATATTTTCTACAGGTATAAGTCTTAATCCTGCAAATAAAGTCGCAGAATAAGACATAATAATAATAATAAAGCCTTTTTATTTCATGCATAAAAAAAAGGATTTTTTAACATGTACTTTTTAACAATTTTTACATGAATTGTGTATGTTAATATAATGTAATGATTTAAAAATAATTAATTGATAGATTAGTTTTTGCTAACATTACATAATAATTAATGAATAATTTCCATAATATCCTTAAAAATAATAATAGTTAAAAACAAACATTAGAAATATAATAATAATCGTTAAAATGTATAAATTAAATTTGAGGATTGTAATATTTGTAACTTTTTGAATTAAGTTTAATAAATTTAAAATCAAAATAAACAGCATGCATGAACCCCTCAAGTAGTGAGGGTGAAGGCCTCCTCCAGAGACCGCCAGCGTTCTCGGTCTGCCAGATTTTGCCATAGCGACTCGTGTGATGTCGTCTGCTCATCTAGTTACAGGTCTTCCTCTTTTCCGAGTGCCTGTAGGACCTGGCCATGACGTCATGCGAATTGTCCATCGATCATTGCTCATTCTCGCTATGTGTCCTGCCCATCTTCATTTTAATTTTAGAGCGTAGGTGAGAGCATCTTTCACTCCCGTCTTTTGCCTGATGTTAGTGTGACGATTTTTTGATACTTCCTGATTTTTGCGACACTTCTCTCCATGCTTCGCTGGCAGGACGTGATTTTATTTTTTACTATTTTGTTGAACTTCCATGTTTGACAGGCGTAGGTAAAAGACACGAGTCCATGACTTTGCATTTGATTTTCATCGGCATCTGACTTTTTAGAATTTCCTCTAGGCTCCAAAACTTTTTCCATGTCGTTATTATTCTTCTATCAACTTCGGCATCGTTGCTTCGTTTTTGGAAGGAAATTTGTTTCCCCAGGTAGATACCTATAGCTCTCGACGTACTCTACTGGTGTGCTGTCAAGACAGATAGGGTTTTGTGCGGTATTTGTCATGAGTTTTGTTTTGCTTAGATTAATTTCTAGTCCAGCTTCTCTGACTTTGACATATGACAATTTTGTAAGTATGGAAAATTTGTTAAAAGTCGCAGAATAAGACATACACCTAACATAATCAGCGTATAATGTTCTTACTGTTGGGACACAGGTGTCCTTTCGGTTAGAGGAGGTGAGCCGTAATCCACCACGCGGACCCAATGCAGGTTGGTAGATATCATTTATGTCTTCGAATTTTTGGTCCTAGGACATGCCGGTTTCCTCACGATGTATTCCTTCACCTTTTGAGAGCAGAGGTGATGAATAATTCACACAAAGTAAAGCGCCTGTCTGGATTCAAACATACACTTGCTTGGTATAAAAGTTTGGTGCGATTTATTAGTTTTAATCTATATTTTAGTACCATTACGGTGTGACTCAGGCTGGCTAGACAAATCTTCAAAATAGCTCGCATTTAACTAGGTCAATAGGGCACTTTATGTGACGACTAAACACCCCACATTTCAGAATTTGTGACGTTACAGAATCATTCAAAATAGTATTAACAACATCATGAAACTTCCTCATTGGTTATATTATGTAGTGTAGGTAACCGTCTACCTAACTCTACGGGGATTACAGTTGTTATGTTATGTAATTCTAGGCAAAGTCATTAGTAAACCAATACACAGAAAAAGTTCAACAAAACATGAAATCTATAAAGCGACGAAATTCGATTACAAAGCAATAAATAAAAGCTTTTTTTTAACTCGCCGACCTTATAAATGTAACGGCAGCCTTTATGTCCAATCACAAAACCTATCATGGCTTTTATTGGATCGTTAGACAGCAGGACAGCACACAACCAACGCTAGTACCGACCCAACTGTCCTATAAATATATAAAAAAAACCGACGAAGTGCGTGTCAAACCAAGTACAGACGCCAGCACATCAAGCTACCCGAAATTGTCAAATTCTCCCAATCAACCTTGAACCCTAAGCTTCAACAATAAAGTTGAAAATCTATTGAAGAAATTTGGCGTATTATAGTAGCTTGATGTGCTGTTCCGTAGTTAGAATGAATATTTACGCATGCACAGTATTGGTTTTCCCGACCGCAAATAATTTTGTCTTTCATACTCAATAAGTAATTTGTGTCTTTTTCCGAGAGTGTTTATTGCTATTTCTTTTTGACTGTCCTTTCTTAAATCAGTGGATAAGCACAGCCATAGGCTTCAGTTAGGTATAGGTACTAACAATCCTACTAATATTATAAATGCGAAAGTTTGTGAGGATGGATGTTTGTTACTCTTTCACGCAAAAACCACTGAACGGATTTTGATGAAACTTTACAGTAATATAGTTTATACATCAGAATAACACATAGGATACTTTTTATACCGATATTCCCACGGGATCAAAACTTACGCGGGTGAAACCGCGGGGCGCAGCTAGTACTAACATACTTTTAGGCATTTTGCTAATAATTTAGTAAAAATATAATTTAAAAAGAGTGTCCATGGAGTTTCTACTACGCTTTGGAATGGGCAACTAGCTTCATTTTTTCCTAACTGACCGACTTCTTGACAATTCAAAAGTGCCTGTAAATGGTTTAATTGAAATAAATGCTTTGAGTTTTGAGTTTGAATTTGCACAATTTTGTTACTAACACACTAACATTTTATGATTTTATGTATTTGTGATATGCACTATGACTATGTAACTTATATGGAGATTCTCTGAAGTAAATAAATAATAATCATCATCTACCTAGCCTTTTTCCAACTATGTATGTTGGGGTCGGCTTTCAGTCTAACCGGATGCAGCTGAATATATATATTTTACATGGAGCGACTGCCTATCTGACCTCCACACCTCCACAACCCAGTTACTTGGTAATACGATACCCCTTGGTAAGACTGGTTATCAGACTTTTGGGCTCCTGAATACCCGTAACGACTGTCAAAGATCCATGAATGACAGCCGAGACCAACAGTTTAACGTGATTTCCGAGGCACGGAGGGGTCTCAGTATGTAAAGATGGTCACCCATCCACGGACCATCAGCGACAAGCGTAGCTTAACCTGCTTAGCTGTTATTATTTAGCCACGGGCTCCTCTAAATAAATAGGTAAATAATAATCATAAATAAATAAGTAATAATATTTCGTAAAAAGACACAAACTATAAAAATTCACTTCGATACATCATCATCTTATTAATTATGCGATCCAACGATGTGCATTTGGATTGAGTGATCTTTTTTTATTTCGTGACAAAATCTGATTGTACATTTAGTCAAAAATAGTCAAAACTGATAGCCCAAAGTAAAAAAATTGTCACTCTCAAGGGTCTTCAGTTATTGCCCAAAATGTGGATCACTCAAATCAGACATTTTGCAAAAACGGCTATGAGCTAAATCTCAACAAAAACAAAAAAAAAAAAACAAAAATACTCAATTTTTATTTTTCATATCTTGGTATGGGGAGTGCCCCTAATTATTTTTTCGTAATTTTACTACTTCATTGATTAGTGGTGCATAGAATACACCTTTCCAATTTTCATCGATATAGTGCCAATATGTTTCGAGTAAAATAGCTATTTGACTTCCGGACGGGCGGACAGGCAGACGAACAGGCAGACAGACAGACAAACGGGCGAACGGATAGACGGACGGACGGATGTCTAGACGGGCATAACAAAATTATACAGGTCCCGTTTTTGCCATTTTGCTACGGAACCCTAAAATCGAGTTAAAACGTGAACCTAAACCCAGTAACGCTGTTTTACTGGGACCGATACCTATCGTACTTAAGAACAAATAAAGCCGCCGCGGTAAACAAATACCGCCTGTAAAAATAACCGGTAAAAATACCGGACCGTTGCCGTGTGAATGTGCTGTGTAAAGTCGAGTTCAAATTTATTTTTACTAGTAACTTGATTCTAGTTCCGGCGATAGATTTTCAAAGGATAACAAAAAAGCGCTTGAATGGTTTACTTTGACACCGGAAACACAATTATGAACGTTTCAAACTCAAGCCATTTGTTTGAATTAATCCAATTACAGACACTTTTAAATTGTCACGACCCCGTGACAATTTAAAATTGCCTGTATTGGATTAAATAGTCAGATACAAAGACGAAGGCATTCCAACGCGTAGTAGATTCCTATGTACGTAGAAGAACGGCGGGCTAGAAACCCCATGGACACCATGGACTTTCAAAATGTTGGTTACATCATTCATGTTGAAAACTTAAAATTAATGAGGGCCGTTAAAAGCGTTCGTTTTTTTTTTCTCACCATTGGTGATACTTTGTTTACATCACAATCTAGCCTATTAGCTAATAAGTAATTTAAATATAACTTAAACTGTTAAGTAACTATAAAATTAAGAAATCGTCCAATAACGTTTTTCTTACTCGACATTCAGCACTTGCACTACCTACAGTTTAAGTAAACCTACACTGCACTAAACTAAATCAAAAGGTTTTTAGAAGGGGGTTTTTAGTCTTCGCACTAATTCAGTATTGTCAAGGAGTTGGATCGTCTCGACGTTCACGTGATAGTGAAGTCTTGTGTTCATGACCTTCTGTATAAAAAAAATAAATATATTTAAAAAATATAAGCCGTTGCTGCTAAAATATAACCAGTTCCTAATGACGGCGCCCGTTCACGAACATGACGTACGGCTTAGCACCAGTAGATCAGTATTTAGCTTATTAATAAAAAGAATAGGAAACAGAGACCTGTAAAATCTGCTATCACTTTCGGCTATATTTAATTCATAGCATAAGCATAAAAATAGGCTTGTCAACTGAAAAAATCTAATTAGTCCGTCAGTTAGATTATCAAAAAATATTTGACCCGTATTTTTTCTTTTGTTACGTAAACCAAAATTGACAAAGATACGACGCTTTTGAAATTCTCAATACGTCACACCTTGGTATAATTTTTAGAGCGTTCTGACGTCACGAGCCCCCACTCCCGAGTTTTTATGCGTTTTATCTTTGTCAATATTCATTGATTTACAATAACAAAAAATACGGGTCCATTATTTTCCAATACTCTAACTGACGGACTAAATAGATTTTCAATTTATTGATGGTGGAAACTAACCTAATAGCAGTGTTCCCACTGCTGGGATATAGGCCTCCTCTCAGTGAGAGGGAGTGGGCCGTAATCTACCACGTGGGCTCAGTGCGTGTTGGTGGATGTCACATGTTATCGAATTTATGGTTCTAGGCATTAGGCATAGATCCCTATCTATGCCTAATGCCTGCATGACGATTGTCTCACGATTTATTTTTATTTATTTATAGTTAATTAAAAGTGGTACAACACCATTACATTAATTAACATAGAGACAATATTTACGTTGACAATAATTATGTTAGATATAGTTTAATTTAAAACTAACATGGCACAGTGGACTCTCTTGCATACTTTCTCTCAACGAACACCAAACGTATACGCATAATTTTATTCCATTCATCAGCAAATATATTACATTCAGGGTTTGCAGTCAGAAGGGCACTTAGCACCTTTAAACCTAGCTTGTTTTTTAAGAGTAGTGGTGATGAAATAATTTACACAAATTAACGCGCCTGACTGAGTTCGAACCTACGATACAACTCGTAAGTCACAGCCGTTTCCACTGGACCACCACTTAACTTGATTCGTGAATGATACTTATATCAACATTTCCTTAACTTTCCATATTTTAGGAAACCAAAATCACGTTTTTGGTCCAATTATGGATAGGTTTGCTATGAACTCTATTTCAACTAATGTAAACTCTTCGATACGTCTCGATGCACGTACATATTTCTAGTTCACGCCACTCCAGACCTAGATGTTAGAACGGCGACAGATGTGGGATATGCATGCGATTGAGTTGCGTTCGGACGTACTCCGGCCGAGTGACGTGACGTGTGGGAAGTACATCACAGTTATTGAGAGGAGAAAAGGTTATTTGAAGACTGTACAAGTTTTTAGAGGAATCTCGGAGATTCGACAGTTTTATAGATTGATATGGTGAAAGGAAATTGTTGGCTAACAAAATGTTTGCAAATAATGTGAAACCACAAAAAATACAAGGTGGCATACATCGACGAATAACCTGTTGCTATGGATACCATGGGTCACCACGGACTGAAAAAAAAATTGCTGTTCCATACATTTTGACCGCGTAGATATTGCACTATTGTAGGAAACAGCTACTTTTTTTTTAATAACTAGTAATTTTTAGGGTTCCGTACCTATAGGAAAAACGTAACCCTTATAGGATCTTGTTGTCTGTCTGTCTGTTAAGACCCTCTATCTCGGGAACGTGTAGAGGTATCGATTTTAAATTAAAACCATATACTTAAGTCTATAGTCCCTTGTAGCTGTAAAAAAATCAAACTACCAAGTTAAAGTAAACAAAAGATACAGCCGTAAGCAGCATAAAACGTATAATTCAACACTCTCAAGGGAATCAAAATATATAGTGTACTTTTCGTTGACCTACACTCATGAAAGCCAAGAAGCAATGTCATGTAGCACAAGCAATGGAAAAAATCCGAAAACCGTAAATAATTAGTTACATACCTACAAATTTGTACGGAACCCTCGGTGAGCAAGTCCAGTCCGACTCGCACTTGACCCTTTATATTTTTTTAATTCTAAGTAAAGTTTTACACAAGAATAAAAAGTTTGAAAAAATTATGTAGTAAATTAAAAATAGTAAATTGTGTAGGTACTCAAAACAAAATCTTCTCAAGTTAAACAAGAATTTAATAACGTAAAAAGAAATATGGCTTTCAAGTTGAGTGCATTGTGTTTGTGTACTTCCGAGCCGATTGAAGCAATCTCATTTGCAGTTCAAACAATAGATCACTATGCTATATCTAAGTGAATTTTATATACTGTAAAGAAGAACACCCGTTGTTCGAAAACTTAGACCGGACTTTCACTTGTCGGTAGTACATATTGTGGCTTTGATTCATTATTGCCAAGTTTTCAGTCCAAAATTGGCACAACAATGACACAAGGAATTGTATTCAAGTATGACTGCGTTAATTATTTTTAGATTAGTTAATAATGTCACTAGATAAAAAGTCAGGATATTAAAGATCCGTTAAAGATATGTTTAATTAAACACAATTTTCACCTATGTTTCCACTTCCACTTTCTAAAAATGGACAAAAAAGCAAAGAAAATAAAACGAAATAACTTTTCATGCTTATGTCTAATATATAGGGGTATTTGAAAAACACCAGCAACCTCTTAAGAGGTCATTGTACTCATCATTATGAACAACTTTTACTATGGGACCTGAAATCGCGAAAAACTAAATTATTTACAAATAACCCTGTATAATAGCGATATTTTCTAACAATTTAAGCCTTATTGTGTTGCATTATTTTACACAATTACTAGTTCGATCAAGATTATATTGCTATCCCATTTAATAATAATAATAATAATAATATTCCACAACAAACGTGCAACAATATTGCTTACAACAAACGTGTGGCTAACTTATCATTCACATACGCTTTACCACGGTCCAATGGACAGTTTAAGTGGATTTCGAAGTTTTTTGCACAATTACAAAAAGGACAATATAAGAAAAAGGAAAAAGGAAAAGGAAAGGAGGAAGGAAAAGGAAAAGAAGGAAAAGAAAGAAAAAGGGAAAAGGAAGGAAAGGAAAAGAAAGAAAAAAAGGAAAAGGAAAGGTAAAGTAAGGAAAACTATACATCGGAGGGGACGTATACACCGATAGACTTTGAAATCCATACAATGTTATTATGCAACTAGTGTTAGTAATAATTAAAAAAATATTTCTTGAAAAAAATAAACATTAAAATTACTTATTTTTCTAATGTGGGTGCTAATGTCTATATTTTCGATTATCAAAAACATCCAAGTAAAATACGAATATTTTGACAATAAAAATTCGTATTTTACTTGGATTGTTTTTGCTAATCGAAAATATAGACCTTGACGAGCAGTTTGGTATACTTAAGTCATTTTCGGTCATGTTGTGGGTTGGATCCTTTTTGCATAACTACGTCCAATTGCATTCGTGAAATGATTGAATCGGTACCTACCTATCGTTCTTTTCCTTTTACATTATTAACCGCTACGGGCAGGAAGACTGCCCATAAGCAAGTGCGCTTTTATCTCGAGATCATGATAATTGACAGATCAATAAAACCCACAGGTAAACAAGAACATCAATGCACAACCTGTTACTATGGATTCAGTACATGAATCTGGTCTCCCCTCTCTAACCGACAAAATTTTTCGTAGTTTTTTATAAAAGTAACTTAAACGGCAAAAAAAATCATCGCAGTGAAGTCCAGAATCATATACCTACAGTATAGAGATGACAATACATCAATAAATTATTTATTTATTTAAACTTCGTATAAATTAAACTTCGTATACTTAATGATGCATACAAAAATTAAATCAAATATATCCAATAGTTTAGTCACTGGACATATTTTTCATTTTTTATATGATTTATCTGTTATCAGGCCAGCACCGACAGGTTAAAGACAACTGCATGTTACCAGCTCGCTATAATAATAACCTTAGCCAGATTTGTTCTTAAATTTTATTTCCCGATGCATATTACACCTTATGCTTGCGACATAAGACTAATGCATATTACACCTTATGCTTGCGACATAAGAGCCATGCATGTGGAAGTTATTACTTACTACAAATGTAACATTTTTACAAACCTGCAAAAACTACCCTTTTTTTAGGTTTCGGCCATATGTTCGTTGGGTAAATGACACCGCGCTGTTGCCGCAATATTTGTATGATGTTCTTTTTTGTTTACACTTTTATAATAATTATTAAAAAAAACACTTTTTTTTTAATTTCAACGTTAGGATTTATGTGATAGTTCCTAAATCCTTCGGTGCATTAGTATTGTTAATGTTTTCATTTATTGTTGTATTGTCATCTCCATTTTGTATAAATCCATGGTAACAGGTTGCGCGTTGATGTTCTTGTCACCCTGTATTGTTTTTATGTTAGCACATTCACTATGTCGAAAGACGCCAGCAAAAAATTGAATAATAGTCCATTGTTCATAGACCCAAAAAATCACGGCCCTCTACAAATATTTAAAAGTCCGCGTGGACTCACAGCTCGCCATCTGCAGTATCCATTTGACTGTCAATCCGGAAAATGGAACTCAGACAAAATCATTCAAGAGTAAAGGATTTAAGTAAGAAGAGTTCGCGATTTTAATAACTTTCTAAACGTGTAATAATTGTGCTTGCAAATTATTTCTCGTAGATAGGAAACCGATATTGCAGTAGAATCAAAATTAAAAGTCATTCATTCAAATCAGGCTGAGAATCAGCACTATTTATGTACAGATAGTCCGAAGCACTGGACAAGTTCTTGAAAAAACTTGTCCAGTGCTTCGGACTATCTGTACTTATGTAGAGATAGTCCGAAGCACTGGACAAGTTCTTTAATAGATTGCTATTTTTTAGCTGGGGTGTTAGTTGCGTATAAACGCACGGGAGCTTTTTCAACGCACGTACAGAAAACTATCGCCGCGCGTACCCGAGCAATCAATGATCGCTAATATCGCGTATCACTTTCTAATAAGACACGCGGTAAGACTAAATCAATCTGCCTAGCCTGTTCACAACTATATTAGGGTCAGCTTCCAGTCTTACCCGATATATATGAATACCAGTATTTTACATGGAGTGACTACCTTTCTACTACCTTCACAACCCAATTACTGGGTAACATGATACCCATTGGTAAGACTGGTTGTCAGACTTTTAGGCTTCTGACTATCAAAGATGAACCAATGAAGAATGACAGCTGGGACCTAACATTAATTACACACTCAAGCTTTTTACTTACACAAAACTCCAGAACAGCGGTAAAATGTGAATTATACGAATCCCTAGTGAATATTCATGAATTATCACCCGCGTCATCCCATATCCGTTCACACAGTAATGTTTGTCCGCACTCTTGTTTATTTTATAAATCTCGCTTTATTTTATTACAATTAAATTACATTTATGGTTATAAAGAATGTGTTGAAAACATATTCGTGTAAGGCTTGCTGCTTGAATTTTTAATGACAACGTCGAAGGTTTTTGGGAGATTCCATCTTTTAACAGTTATTACATCTGTGATTTTGAATTACTGTCTACGTAACAATGGCCTTTATTCTCATCTATATAAGGTTTTTGTTGGGTTGCTGTCACTAACAGGTCTGTCAAAATCATTGTGATCTTTATTGTCGTTACAATAAGGTTGCTGTTAGGCTATCAGGGGTAAAGTAACTGTGATTCTGTGAACGGACTGTATGCATATTTCTTTACTGAAAGTTTTTTAACCGTCCGAACAGATCTACAGACTGTTACGACGAAAACATTGCAAAAGCAAGAATATTGAATTTCTAGTCTGGATTTGGTGCTTAAAAAATATTTTAAAGCTTAATCTTAAGTCAAACAATCAGTCACCTGCTGAAATCCGGCAAAAATACATTCATTTTTCTTTATCAGTGTAGACATCATACATCAGGACTGTCAAAGCTATCTAGAAAGAAAAATAGGTTTATTTGTCACAGAAACACGTGCATAAAAAAAGATAATTAACACTAATAATAAAGAATTACAAAATTCTAACTAATATTATAATTGTTTTCTTGTCTTGCAATACGAACAGACTGTTCAAAAAGATCTCAACAACTAAGAAAATTAAACTTTATCTCAATTGGATAAACTTCTTATCAGAATGATAGTGTCGTATAATATCTTAATTCTGAAACATTCCTTGTGTGATTGAGATAAAGTTTAATTTTCTTAGTTGTTGAGATCTTTTTGAACAGGCTGTTCGTCCCGATATTTTTGACGCTGACTGTACCACTTCGAAAATTTCGCAACTCTGACTCCCAAGATACAGGCAAATGCCTAGTGTGGGG
Organism: Globia sparganii; assembly: GCA_949316385.1. Classification (NCBI taxonomy): domain Eukaryota; kingdom Metazoa; phylum Arthropoda; class Insecta; order Lepidoptera; family Noctuidae; genus Globia; species Globia sparganii. The sequence goes on along the minus strand of OX438675.1, from coordinate 7,280,318 downwards.
GTCACCGTCTATTCTATTCTTGTACAAATTGTGATGAGTAAATCAATCAATAAAAATAAAAAAAATGAGAAATTAAGTTTGTTTGTTACGCTTTCACACTAAAACGGCTGAACGGATTTAGATGAAATTTGGTGCATGGGTAGACCATGAGCTGGGGAAGGATATAGGTTACTTTTCATCCTGGATGGCAGACAAAGTCGCGGGCAACAGCTAGTAGATCTATAATCACGAGCACAAAACAGAAATAGTCGACGGCTGCACGTCATGACTGTGACAAGAAGGTTTCCAGTTTCCACTCAACATGATACTGTGCTATACTTAAGGGACGGTAACTGAATCTTTAGGACTACAAATAGCTAAGATAAACACTATTCTAAAACAATTCAATGCCCAATAACGTAAGTCCACAACAATTTTCGCCTTTTAAAACCTTGAAGGGTCCTAAATAATGTTTGTATCCAATTCTTATCGTTTCAGACATCTTCAAAATCAACGAAGGGAAAATCGTTCGGAACCTTGTTTGCGATAAATGCCTGCTTCATAATAGGCCCAATTTTGGAGGCTTTGTTCCCTTCCTCTTTGCTTTTAATAAGTTATTCAGATACCGTTTTGTTATTCAAATATTTACAAGGAAAAGAATATTTAGCAATACCCGTCTATAGGTGTTATGTCTGTGTAAAATTAGTTTCTAAGTTTTTGCGCATTTAGAGGACGGCTGCCCAACCAATTTTGAATGCAAGCCATCATTTTGATTTTGTGTAAGCCGGCGGGCCATCTAGTGTAGTAAATAAAACTTACCTAGAGTTATGGTAGGTACGTACTTATTCAAATTAAACAAAACTTTAAGTTAGTCATATTATTAAATAACTAGCTTCTGCCCGCGACTTCGTCCGCCTGAAATTTTTAATTCCCCCGACCCACCCTATCGCATCGCATCGCCTGCCTGCGCTATATCTTAAGATAAAATATTATAGTATCTTAGCCGTGTGTAGCGCCCCTTAGTGAACTCCACTGCGGGTGACGTAACCTACGACAAACTTATTATTTGCGGTTGGTACAGTAATCGGGTCTAGGGATCGAACCCAAAATTAAGTTTGTTTTTTATTGTATATACTTTTCCGGGATAAAAAGTACCCAGTGTGGTGCCCAGAATATTAAAGAATAATTATACCAAGTTTCATTGTATTCGAACCGGTAGTTTTTGCGTGATGCCTGAACAAACAGACAGACAGACAAACATTTTTTTAGTCCCATTTTTGGGTTCGGTTTCGGTCTAGTAACACCCCCTGCCATTTCTTTTTTTGATATTTTCAATGTTCAGAATTTTTACTTCTACAGATTTATTATAAGTATAGATCATTTTAAAAAATCAATGTTACCTTTGAAGAGGACTTTCAATATTTGGCGACAAATCTGAGGTCGATAGTAAAAATCGAGTCTGAAAATATGTTTATTACTGTTGGCTAATAAGAGAATGGGTTCATAAGAAGGAAAATATTTTGTAGACCTGGTTTGAATTCAAGACTTCAAACCAACTGGCGATGGTTATCGCCAGCTGCAGCAGCAGCAGCTTTTGCTAAATTATCCACCACCACTGCTTTCAAAACGGTGAAGGAAAACATCGTGACGAGCGGCATGTCGTAGAACCAAAAATTCGAAGACATGTGACATCTACCAACCCGCACTGGTGACCCCGCGTGGTGAATTACGGCCCACTCCCTCTCACCGAGAGGAGCAGTGGGAACATTATAGGTTGAGTATATATATACTTAAGGTTGAATGTCATTTGCACGTTATAAAACGACAAGGTCTATTATCCTATGTGACTGTTACATAGTTTCCACCTTACAGAGTTTTAATTAAGTGGGAATTGTTATCATAAGTGAATAAGGAATTACGTACGAGGTTCAATACTTACGGCACCCGATGTACTGGGCAGTCACCCTGCTACAATCTTCTTGGCTATCTTCTTATCTAATATATAATGTATTTAAAAAAAAATCAGTCTTCTCATACATTGGAACTCATACATTGGAACATGGTCTAGTAGGTATTGAATTTTTGTATGGCATGACTGATGTTTTTTTCACGATTACGATGTTGGTCCCCGGGAAACAGTTGTTTGTGTTTGATGGCCTGTACTCACATCCCCAAGTTTGATCACACCCCTCTGAACCACATTGTATTATTTTGTTACACATACCCATCATCTGCCTAGCCTTTTCCCAACTACGTTGGGGTCGGCTTCCACTCTAACAGGATGCAGCTGAATACCAGTATTTTTACATGGAGCGACTGCCTATCTGACCTCCACAACCCAGTGAATTACCCAGTCACTGGGTTGTGGAGGTCAGATACCCCTTGGTAAGACTGGTAGTCAGATTTTCGGGCTTCTGACTACCCGTAACGACTGTCAAAGATCCACGAATGACAGCCGGGACCATCGGCTTAACGTGCTTTCCGAGGCACGGAGGGGTCTTGTTATGTAAAGATGGTCACCCATCCACAGACCAACCGCGGCATGCGTAGCTTAACCTGATCGACCGACCTGTGTGGCTGTTTTTATTTAGACACATACCCATAGTGGCAAGTTGTTTTTTTCCCATGGGAACTTCAATATAATTTTTTCAAAAGCCTTTCCTTTGTGCGCTCACTTTAAAAATAAGGGACTCTGGTGCAAAATTTCATGTTTTCAGATCCAGCGGTATAGACTGGGCAGCGGGATTACCGCTGCCCCGGAACATAAAGGGCTAAGGAAGGAACACGGGTGGGTTTTAGTCAGTAAGAGTCTGACACTCCCTTCTGCGCCACCCTGAGCGGGAGGGGTCATTTGATGATTTCCCATCCTCAAAAAAAAAAGCAGTATAGACTGTGTGTTGTCTGTCAGTGATTGAATTAATTTTAAGAATTTTATTTATTAGATCTACGGATACAAGATAGAAGAGAGAGTCGATTAGAAACATATTTTTTTGTCTTGTTTGTTGTTGTTTGTTTGGAAGTGGCGTTCTTAATTACTTATAATTAAGTTTGAAAAGTGATTAATCAAAATTTGAGTTACTGTATTATCATTCTTCGTCATTCAAAAACTTTTATGTTTCAAGCATTTTGACGGATTACTTTGCATTACGGAATTAACACATTCGGAGATGAAACGTAGAAAGCACCTACTGCTAGGCGTCTGAGCAAACCCTCATTATCATCAACTAGTATCTAGGCGTACTTAAAAATCGGCCAATAGCCTTTTACCAATTACGTTGGGGTTGGCTTCCTGTCTTACCAAATGCATGTGAAAACTAGTATGCCAGTATGCGTATGTGTGTGGAGCGACTGCTTATCTGACCTTCACAACCCAGTAACGCGATAACTCTTGGTAAGACTCAATAATTGACTATTAAGTAGGTATGTAAGTATAACTTTTTGTTTCCCAAATAAAAATGACATTGTGTAAAGCTCCCTTGACATTTTTTGTCGGAATCCCGACATACGTTTTTTGTTCCGTTGGGAACAGAACTACCCTAAACTGTTAAAGTACCATATTGCAGTGACATTTTCATTAATAAATTAGTAACAACACAACTAAACATTAATATTTCCCAAATCCTATATTAAAAGCCGTACTACCACCGGCTGGCTGGTTAAAATTCCATTACGAACTGCTTTTGTTTTCTAAATAATTCTCCGAACTATCCGTAGTTCGCTGTCGGTCGGTAGAGCACCGTTTGTTTTCAACGCGGCTAAACCGTTCGCGTCGTTTTATTGGAATGCAGACACTGTCGGTTCGCGATTTGATTTGAATAAATTGTTTTGTTAAAACTATTCGCAGTCGTTTTCGGAGATAAGATTATTTTGTAGATTTTTTATTTGTGTTAAAAATACCAATACTTAGTAGAATGATTTAGGTGATGGCATACATTATTTGTTCCTAAAAGTTTATGCTACCTACTAAATTCTATCTCATAGATTTTCAACCTTATTTTGCCCTCCCGCCACAAAATCTCACAGACCTTGAGAATATTTTTTTTTTTCTAGAACCCCGCAATATTTTACTTACCATCTGTCGCGAATCTGAAACAGCTATTGTCACGATTATATTTCAACGTGTAATATTATACAGTCGTAAGATAGAATATTCTAGACTCGGTGGCCATAAGCACTAAAGTCTAATCTTTTTGCATGCCAAAAATATTTGAATTAAATGCTTATGGTTTCCGAGTCTAGATATACTTATTATTTTCCTTGAGTCTTCTACTGCCCCCTGAAAGTCTCGAACGCCCACGCCCCGGGGGACGTTATCGTTTACATTGAGAACCTATGTTCTACTTAGATAGATATAGTCTTTCCCCTTACTAATAAAAGTATTATATCGATGAATAGTTACACACCAATTTCTCTCTTTTAGTCGTCAGTAATTTGGATTTCGAAAGAAGAAAACAAAGCATTGTGTAACTATGTATAGTTACACAATGCTTTGTCTTCTTACTAACAAACCCCCTTACTAACAAACCCCCGTTGTATAGGGTCTACAGACACTATACAACGTTTGTTAGTAAGGGGGTTTGACGAAATGACTTAGTATTAGTAGCATGTACTTATGTACAATTATAACACATTAAACTTTTGAAATAAAATTTTCTTTAAACCTCTCGTTGTAACTGTAAGGGTGATCGCAGTGTTGGTGTGACCACTGATGTTCTGCTAACAGTACCTAGGTATTTGTGTGATGTACTCATATCGCACATAAAAGGTTCCATTAAAGGTGTATTGGAAACACTAGGAGTTATTAAAAAGCTTCATCATCTTGTTGACGGGTCAAGCTCAAGTTAGCTATTATTCTTTATACTACGATCTATTTTTTTTTTTTAATTTTGCCAATTTTTAGATCAACGAATCATTATTGCCATCCAACGTGGCAACGCTGCCAGCATTTTGGGCACTATTCCCACTGACAGCGATGGACGAATTTTTTTATGCCCAATGAGCTCTTCCCTTATTTCCCCTTTTTTATATATTTTAGTGTTTAATTATTATATACTTAATATATTTAAGATTTGTCAAATGAAAAATAAAAGCGTAGTAAACATAACCTCGTTTACCCTATGACATACAGAAAAAAGGTGGTCTGAGAATCTAAATAGGTAGGTACTTGCTTCTGCCCGCGATTTCCGTCTACGTGGAAATCACCTAGACATACCATAAAACAAAACCTATTCACCTAGACATATCATAAAACATAACTGGCATTCGACATTAAGTGTAGCTTTCTATCAATAAAATATTTTTTGTAATCGGATCAATAGATACCTACTTCCAGAGACAACCTCCTACAAACAAACCAACACTTTTACCTATTTATAACATTAAGTTTAGATTTACCTTCTTCAAGACTCCTCATAAACTATTCTTCATCCATACTTTACCAAAAACACATAAATACTTCGAGCATCACAAATTTAAAATATTTTCAAACATATTAAATGTAGGTAGAAATCGTATTACATTGTAAGAAAACTGGCGCCATGCCAGTTTGGCAGCCAAATGCTTATATAAAGTTAAGAATCGGAAGACGGTAGCCTTTACCAACAAAATTCTGAGTTATTGGCTGTTGAGAGCATGGACCTGAATTATTTAATACCCTTAGGGGGTAATTAAGCCAAAAATGGGTATCACATTTTTAGATCTACTAATATGATAAAAATATATACATTAGATAATTTAGAAGACTTTTTTTGTTAGCCTTTGTTGTCCCACAGCAAATTTTCTTTATGGTGGGCCTTTTCTAGCCAATTGGTCCAGATTTTCGGAACGAGTCAAAATCGCCAGCGTTTCTTAGGCCTGCCTCGGTGACGCGCCCGTCTGCAGGCACTGTGTAAGGTTAGGCTACATAGATAGCCTTTACAGCAGGGTAATTGCGTAACACACTATCAGTAGCAATGGGTTTCATTTTGACAGTTCAACAACATTCATTGCGTTATTTGCGTTGTTGAGCAGACACATCTTCGAACATATGGAGCAATGGATTAGCAATAAGCTTCAAAATGATTCAAATTGAGAGTAATAGTGTGTTACGCAATTAGGGTGCAGTACAGCATACAGACGCCAGTACATCAAGGTACCCGAAACTGCCAAATTTTCCCAATCAACCTTGAACCATATGCTTTAGCGATAAAGTTGAAAATCTATTAAAGAAATTTGACCGATTCTACAATCGGTCAAATTTCTAGCTACTACTAGCTTGATGTGCTCGCGTCTGTATCTGATAGGAGTCTTTTGCCATCATCCGGGCTGCAATTGAAGTTCCTGATGGAAAAACTATCACTTTAATAAATCGCCTTCCTATGGCCACCTTACGAACTATTGTAACTATTCGATTAAAGCTACAAGGATCAGTAGAACCGCCTTCTTGAAAGTTATAATGGTTTCACAGGTAATAAATTTCTCAGCGATCTGAACTTTATTTAAGAGTTTTGTTACACTTCTTTATTTTCAGTTTTATTCATTGCATTATTTGGAAAATTGTATTGCACTAACCTGATTATATATGAAATTAAAAAGAAAACCTTTTTTTGAAACAAGAAAAATCAACACAGCAAATAAAATTGAAGTGTCTGTTTGTAATGTCATATTACGGTACATAAAACAAAAATACATTTTTTTTTAAATTTTATCTCCGAAACAGTTGGACCGATTTTGACGGGTCTTTCACTGGCAGATAACTGAATAATGATAATAACTACTTATTAGATACATATTTAAAAGTTTTGCCCAACAGTGGGATATTGCTGGAACCAACTTCCACTTTTTCTTTTCGAAGATAAAATGCCATCCAGCTATCGCTGAAAACCAGTGATGTGGCTCTGTCTCGTACTGGGTCACAGCATAATACTGAGCGATGACCGTTTTGCATAGATGTGACTAAGATTTTTACTCAACTTGTTTTTTTGTATGTTTGTGTTTTTTTCTTTATGTATCACGTTTAGTGCAAATAAATGTAGTTTCTTTATTTCTTTCTGACAGAGTCAGTATAGTTTTAAATTCAATATAGAGGTCATTGCGAAATAATAACAGCCACACGGATAGATCGAAGTTTAAGCAACGCTTGCCGCGGTCGGTTCGTGGATGGATGACCATTCATTACATATAGACGCCCCTCTGTGTCTCGGAAAGCACGTGAAGTTTGATTGGGCCTGGTTGTCATTCGTAGATCTTTAATAGTCGTTACGGAGCCCAAAAGACAACCAACCTTACCAAGGGGAATCTTGTTACCCAGTAACTGGGTTGTGCAAGTCAAACAGGCATTCGCTCCATGTAAAATACTGGTATTCACTATCCAGCTGAATCCGGTTAGACTGGAAGCCGACCACAACATAGATGGAAAAAGGCTAGGCAGATGATGATGTTTCAAAACCAGTACCAGCCAGTAGCCAGTAGTTTTCAGTGGCAGGTGAAGGTATCATACAACTCGATTCCCGCCGGCTTCCCTTCGAAAATTCAGAACACAACCACTCTATATGCAGTTCATCATTGAAATATAATGACACGGTTTATTGATATTTTTTTCTTGCTCCGGCTTACCTCTGTCATAAATTCACCCTTCGCCACTGGTAATTTTAGAACAAACAAAATGGTAGCATGTATTCTTTTTGAGCATTTACCTACGAATAAGTAATAAGTCAGGAAGTCTAATTCAGAACGAATTCCACAGAAAAAGTGGCCCTACTTCAAACCAAAACGACGTATGATTCAAAATACGAATCACTTCCGAGGTTACAAGAACACATGCTTGGTGATTGGTTTAAATTCAGAACGAAAGCCGGGATTGGTTAGCGCGCGTGCTGCAATGTCTGCTATGACAGCCGAGTCATAGTGACGTGGACGATGTTATGCAATAAGTGCACCGGACCAAGTCAATAATAAAAGAATATTATTATACAATGTTTTTTTATAATATATTTTTGTTTTTTTTTTGGTTACTTTTTACAATCCAATGAACTCTATGTCCTGCGAAATATGATTAATTTATTAAGTTTTTGTCTAGAAGACATTAAAAGAGAAACTTTCAAACTGGTACAGCAGTTTTGTGTAACATGGTATATCTTTTTAATAATTTATAAAAATCTTTTTCGTCAAAATGAACTGAACATACTCTGCTGGCTTTCACAGGTATCCAGTCGTACTCTTGTCTTTCTAGCTTAACTGAAGCTATCCACTTATTTTGCCGAATTGGATCGGCAGGGAAACTAAAAGAAAAGAACATAAGCAAAATAAAATAATGTTATAAACATATCTAAATTTTATGGATTTACTTTTCAATATTTCGTCAAGAAGAAAAGAAAACTTAAATTGGTAAAAAATTTACTGACTTCATTTTGCATAGTATTGACCACCTCGGTTTGATAACGTATTTGAACATCTTTGAATATAAGTATAATTTTGCTACTATTTACCAGTGAAAAGTGATCCCTGGACATTTTAATCTTGTATGGCTCCTGCACCACTTCACAACACATGCTGGCATGATGATTCACAGCTGTAGTTCACAATGATAAAAACAAAAACGTACCCGAAGTGCTCGCTTGTAAGAAAAATGTCCGACTGATGACGCGCTGGGTACAATTTTTAAGCCCCGCCTACTTGGGCCTAATATTTGTTTGGCCATTTTTTTATCGCAGTTACATTTCCTGACTTATTACTTATTCGTAGGCATTTACCTACTGGATTGATAATTAAACCTGAATAGATATAACATAGCCTACAGATTCCAATCGCACGCACAATTGACGTTCATTGCCACAAAACAACTTTGTGTTACCATACGGTCATCGTACATCTTATAAGAAAACAAACAACTTGTCACCTCCAGTAAACTCGACATCTTATCACTGTGCGTGACTCTAAGTGGCAGGGGTTTATTGCCCTTCACTCCCCGTAAAGATGCCCGCAGACCATCGAGTTTTTACCAACACACGACAGGACTTTCTGATATCTATCCCTAGTATAAATATCTATGAAGTTTCGCATGACGCTAGAACGAATTGTGGTGTCTCAGAATCGCAACGCGACTCGTCGCATGTCCAGTCGTACTTCTGTGAGCCTTTCGTGCTTATAAAAACGTTGAAAAGGATCTACATATAAGAGAAAGTTCACAGAAGTCCTTAATTTGATAGCAAACTAGGGATATATCGACACCTGCAAGGAAAAACATCGTAATTCATTTTACGGAAATTTTCAGGAGAGCGCGTCAAACTTAACGTATGGCTATTCCCTCGTTGCTTCAAATTTTCAAGGTTGGTGACTTAACCGAAATTTTAATCTTTGACGCGCTCTCCTGAAAATTTACTAAAAATGAGTTACGATGTTTTTCCTTAAAGGTGTCGATATTGTCATTCGACAGGAATATCTAATTATTGTCTATATGTTGTTCGTTTTGACTGTATTGTATAGCGACTGAAGACGCTGACAAAATAATTGTACCATTTGCCTCAACCACTCTCTATTCTCTATTTTCAGCACTCTGCTCGTTTATACATACAACATAAATGACAATAACCGCACATTATATTTGCACCAACTAAACGATTGTGAAGGACAATACCTGACCGGGGTAGATCTGAGAGTGGCGGTAGATAGGCTCAAGGCCAAAAATACCGCCCCAGGACCCGACGGCTTGCCGGGTAAGGCCTGGGTCCTGGCCTCGACGGCTCTCGGGCCCCGACTAGAGGCGCTCTTGAGCACATGCATGGAGAGGGGCCAGTTTCCACTCCGCTGGAAGACGGGGAAGCTGGTCCTCATACAGAAGCCAGGGCGCCCTGCGGACTCTCCGTCCGCATTCCGGCCCATCGTGCTGCTCGACGAGGTCGGCAAGCTCTTTGAGAGAGTGATTGCGGGCCGCCTCGTCGGGCACCTGGTGAGGACGGGGCCGGATCTTGCGGACAGCCAGTTCGGCTTCCGCAAGGGGCGCTCGACGGTGGACGCCATCATGCGCGTGAGGGCCCTCCCGACGGGGGACGCGGTGTCCCGGGGTAGGGTGGTCGTGGCGGTGTCACTCGACATCGCCAACGCGTTTAACACCCTGCCCTGGAGTTGCATTGGGGAGGCACTCCGGTATCACCGGGTGCCGACCTACCTCCGTCGAGTAGTCGGGGCGTATCTGACGGACAGAGCCGTCATCTACCCCGGTCGCAACGGGGAATGGAACCGGCGAGAGATGTCGTGCGGTGTCCCGCAGGGATCGGTTCTGGGGCCGCTCCTGTGGGACATCGGTTACGACTGGGTGCTGCGAGCCGATCTCCCTGATGGAGTCAGCGTGGTTTGCTACGCTGACGACACGCTGGTCCTGGCGCAGGGGAGGTCGCATCAGGCGGCGGCCGACGCGATGACACGCGGGGTTGCGATAGTCGTGGAGAGGATCCGGCAGTTGGGTCTCGAGGTAGCTTTGCACAAGTCCGAGGCCATGTCTTTTCATGGGCCTCGGAACGGGCCGCCTTCGGGATCCCAAATAACGGCAGGAGGGGTTCACATCGGCGTCGAGACAACGATGAGATACCTGGGTCTCGTCCTCGACAGCCGGTGGAACTTCGTCGAGCACTTCCGACGTTTGGCTCCCAAGCTGGAACGGGCCGGGGCCGCCTTCAAGCGGCTCTTGCCCAACCTGAGGGGGCCAAACGCCTCCTGCCGGAGGCTTTACGCGGGGGTCGTGCGGTCCATGGCCCTGTACGGGGCCCCGGTGTGGGCGCGTTCACTGCGGCGGCGAGCCGCCCACTATTTGAACGCGCCCCAGAAGGTGGTAGCCGTAAGGCTGATCCGGGGGTACCGCACGATCTTGGGCGAGTCGGCAAGCCTCCTTGCCGGACTGCCGCCGTGGGATCTGGAGGCGATAGTCCTCGCGCGCCTGTACGAGTGGCGCGCGGAGGCACTACGCCGGGGGGAAACTCCGCTTCCGCGGCAAATCGCGGCGGAGCGGACCGACCTCCGGCGCGATCTCATGGCGGCATGGAAAGAGCGACTGTCGCAACCCAGCGCAGGGCACGCCGCGATAGCGGCGGTAAGACCCCTCTTTGAGGAGTGGCTAGAGAGGCGCCACGGCGCCCTCACCTACCGCCTGACGCAGGTCCTCACCGGACACGGGTGTTTCGGGAGGTTCCTGCACATCATCGGGCGGGAGGAAACGCCCGGGTGTCACCACTGCGAGGGTCGCCTGGAGGACACGGTGGAGCATACGGTGGCGGTATGCCCCAATTGGGCGGAGCACCACCGTGTTCTCGCAGAGGCGATCGGCAGCGGCGGCGACCTCTCGCGCCCGGCCCTGGTTCAAGCCATGGTCTGGGGCGAGAGGGAGTGGGAGGCAGTCACCTCCTTCTGCGAAGCAGTCATGCTAGCGAAGGAGGTGGCGGGACGGCTGAGGGAGAGGGCCTCACGTCCCAGCCGCCGCGGGAGACGCCCCGGGCGTCGGGAGCCGCGAGACGACTCCCGGCCACCATAGGCGCGGGCCTGCGGGCGGAGAGTAATGGGTAACTCTCCGTCCGATCAGGACCAGGCCCGTGCCGGACGGCGCGTACGTGTTCCACGCGCGCCTCAAAGAGATGTCAGCATTAGGAAGGGGCCCGAAAGGGCCGAAGCCTGCCGGGGCAGCGGGATTGTCCGAAAGGGTTACCGCTACCCCGGAACACAAAGGGCTAAGGAAGGAACACGGGTGGGTTTTAGTCAGTAAGAGTCTGACACTCCCTTCTGCTCCACCCAGAGCGGGAGGGGTCATTGGATGATTTCCCATTCACAAAAAAAAAAAAAAAAAAAAGACAATACCTGCAGTTTATGCTTTTTCTACTTTTTGGTTTTTACTTTTGAATGACATTTGTTTGGTACAAATATATATAATTGTCTGTCTTGCTCATTAAAGTAGTACGGAATAAATCCTCATTCAGTAAAGACGTGTTGTGATTTGCTACGAAGTCCTACAATCAATATTGAACCTTAATTGCTTGTACATATGGTCCAAACGAGCCGGATATTCGAAAAATAGATAAGGACGACCACCGAGATCGGAGAACAATAGGCCGCATTCCTGAGCCGTGTTTTGCACCTATTTTGCAAGTCATTAGTGCTACGTGCGATATAATTAAAAAAACAAGTTTAAGATTGACTATAAAGGTGGATTGTGAGTGTTTTGAAACTATAATAAGTGGAAGAATATCTTAATAACTATACAAAACAATGAGTGTTACGTTAACTAGTGAACAGCAACAGTTAGTTAACTTATTAGAAGATACTTATTTACTGCTACAAAAGACGCAAAGTAATTTAAAGAAATGTCCGAAGCAAAGATTAACAAGAGGTTATATTGAAACGAAGTTACAAGGTATCGAAGGATATTGGCGAACGTTTAATACGACACATCAAGACTTAGTGAAGTGTACGCCTAAGTGTAAACGAAATGATGTTCCGTATTTCGTAAACGAAGATTATTTTCTGGTAGAAGATTTATACTCATGTTTGATAAGTGATTTGAAGGATATGTTGCCGATACCTCCGAAATCTACAGACAATCAAATACAAGCATATGAAGCCTCGTCGGCGCCTCGTGTTAACTTACCACGCATCGAGTTACCTACTTTCAACGGGAGCTATGATGACTGGCCTATGTTTCGAGATATGTTCACGTCGTTGGTACACAACAACACGTCTTTATGTAACGTTGAAAGATTACATTACCTGAAGTTGAGCCTGGTTGGTGAACCTAAAGAATTGTTAAAGCATGTTAACATCACGGATATTAATTATGAACAGGCATGGAATACACTTGCACAACGGTATGGAAACAAACGTTTAATAGTTCATTCTCTGCTCCAGAAATTATTTACTCAAAAGAAAATTACTACTCCATCGGCTGTCCAAATAAAGAATTTATTAGATACAACCTGTCAGTGCATAAATAACTTGAAAAATCAAGAAATACCTGTAGAGTCCTGGGATCAGTTGATTATATACATAGTTGTACAGAAGTTAGATGTCGATACACACACGGCCTGGGAAGAAGATTCTTACAAGGAAAAGACTGACAACCTACCATCTTGGGAAGAATTAAAGGCTTTCTTGGAAACAAAATACCGGACACTGGAGATGGTTAACCCTACAGCTAAAAGGGAGCAGACGAATGTTAAGGCGAAGTCATTCCATTCCACCTCACCGGAAGAGACGACAGGTACATCACCGACCAAGTCATGCAGTATGTGTAAAGCGGAGCACCGTTTATGTCATTGCAAAGAATTTTGTAAATTACAACCGAATGAACGCTATGAGTTTATTAAAAAGAACAATTTATGCTTCAATTGTCTGACATCAGGACATTCTGTCAAGAGATGCCGCAATCGAATGTCCTGTCAAAGATGCAACCGCCGCCATCATACATTGTTACATCAACCCAGCAGCGGTCAGTCAGACAATATGAAAACACATCACAGTCAAGTAGAGGAAGAACAACAGAAGGCAGAACCCAGTGACAATCCTGAGTTGACCATGTCTACTAACTTTGTATCGGAGAAGTCAACAGCGTTGCTTGCTACAGCATTAGTGCAAGCAAGAGATGAAGATGGATATAGTACAATACTGCGAGCGTTGGTAGACCAGGGGTCACAAGCAAACTTTATTAGTGAGCGAGCAGCGCAACTGTTAAGAAGGGTCAAAAGATCGCAAGTAAAGGGAACAATCACTGGTGTTGGAGCAACACAGACTACAGTTAATCACGTGATACAAGTCGAGCTAAATTCGAGATATGATAAGGATGTCAAGATTACTATCAATGCCTATGTAATGCCAACGCGATTAACATCACACTTGCCATCTGAAACAATTACTGGTACAATGCACACCTGGCCGCACTTAAAAGGACTCACCCTGGCAGACCCGAGCTTCCATTCACCAGGGCGAGTAGACATGCTGCTGGGCGTAGAAGTTTGTGCTCAAATTTTAAAGGCTGAAATAATCAAAGGTCCACCTGGCTCCCCATGTGCCCAAAATACAAGCTTGGGTTGGATCTTATTTGGAAAGATACAAGCACAAACATCAGAACAACAAATACTAGTAATGCATCATAATCTTGAGCTAGATGAAATGTTGAAATCTATGTGGGAGGTTGAAACAGATACAACAGGAAAACTTACCAAGGAAGAAGAAGAGTGTGAGAGAATATATAAAGAAACACACAGACGAAATAGTGAAGGGCGTTACATAGTCCAGCTGCCATTTAAAACAGAAAACCCACAATCACCTCATGGTAATACGAAAGAAGGAGCTATAAATAGATTACTGCACTTAGAAAGACGTTTTATGAAGAATAATGATCTGAGAAAGGAGTATAATAAGGCAATTAATGAATACAACGAAATGAAACACATGGAGGAGGTTCCAAGTGAGGAAAGTAATAAACCAGCTGTATATTTACCCCACCATGCAGTGATAAAAGAAGAAAGCGAAACTACAAAGGTCAGGCCAGTGTTTGACGCCTCTCACAGGGGCTCAAATAACATAGCGCTCAACGACGAGTTACTTGTTGGACCGCAACTTCAGGAAGATATGAGATCACTCGTCATGAGGTGGCGCCTGAAAAAGATAGCATTTGTAGCCGATATTCAGAAGATGTATCGACAAATACTCGTTTCTAAAGAGGACGCAGATTATCAAAGAATTGTCTTACCGTAACAACCCTAATGAACCTATAATGGAATACCGGCTTCTGCGAGTCACTTTTGGCACGGCATGTGCACCATACCTTGCCGTCAAGACTCTGCACCAAGTGGCAAACGATGAAGGCGAGAATCATCCTAGAGCAACAGACACTATTAGAAAAGACTTTTACATGGATGACTTAATGTCTGGTCAAGATACGGTACCCGAGGCAGTTGGTGTAGCTAAGGACGTGAAGGCAATTCTTGAGAGAGGTGGTTTCGTCCTGCAAAAGTGGGCATCGAACAACTCAGATTTCCTTAAAGAATTTCATCCAGCTGAGCTCAGCTCTCATGTTAATATCGATATCAAGTTAGACGGCTTGATAAAAACACTGGGCTTATCCTGGAATATGGGAGAAGATGTACTTAAATACAACCTTAATCTACCACTTTTATCAGGAACAGTTACCAAGAGGAAAATATTGGCCGAGGTTCAACGACTTTTTGATCCTCTGGGATGGTTAGCGCCAGCACTGGTACCTGCAAAGATAATGATCCAGAAATTATGGCTTCGACGGGTCCACTGGGATGAAGAACTCTCACCTGAAACAAAAAACGAATGGTTAAATATTAGACACAGTTTTGAAGATATTAAATTCATGGAATTAAAGAGATGGCTGTTTACTACCCAAGAAACATTGAAAGATGTTACTGTTCACGGTTATTGTGACGCTTCAACTAAAGCGTATGGAGCTGTTGCTTACCTGAGGGTTCGAGGAGTCAACGGAGATTATCAGACAGGAATTATCGCTGCCAAGACGAAAGTCGCTCCTGTCAAGGCATTGTCACTTCCACGACTGGAATTGTGCGGTGCAGTTCTCCTGTCAAACTTACTAAAGCATATCAGTGAGGCGACTCGCATCCCAAAGAATCAGATATTTTGTTGGACTGATTCCACGATAGTATTGTCATGGCTGCAAGGAGATCCCAACAGATGGCACACATTCGTAAGAAATAGAGTAATAACCATACTTGACAATATTGGAAACAAATGGTACCACATACAGTCACAACAGAATCCAGCTGATGTCGCATCGAGAGGAATGTTGGCTCCTGAATTGAGAAAATACGCACTCTGGTGGCACGGTCCGGAACACCTGAAACACAAAAAAATACACATGGAAACATTAATTAATAAAGAAACCGATTTAGAAAGAAGGAAAATTGTTGATACTTACCTCACAAGAGAAAGTGAAGAAAACTCCTTGTACAGGAAAATGGAAATTTTCAAAGACTTACCGGAATTACTGAAGACTATCACGTATGTAAAGAAATTTCTAAAGTTAAGACATAATCAACCTGTACATTCTCTGATCACTACTGAAGAACTCGAAGATTCGCTGCAGACCTGCATAAAAATCATACAAGATGTTATATTTCAGGAAGAAATTAGATACCTATTAGAAAGGAATCAAGTAAGAAATACAAGCCGTTTAAAGACCCTTAATCCATATCTGGATGCTAAAATGATACTCAGGGTGGGCGGAAGACTACAAAACGCTTATTATTTAGAACACGACCGTCTGCATCCCATAGTCTTAGACCACAAAAATCCACTAACCTCCTTACTCATTGCTGATGCTCACAAACAGACGCTGCACGGAGGAGTGCAACTGATGCTAAATTACCTGAGGTCAAGATACTGGATTCTGAAAGTTAAGGGCTTAGTAAAGACATACATTCATAAATGTTTTGTTTGCGCAAAGTTGAATGCCAGATCTCGAACGCAGTTAATGGGCGAGTTACCGAAAGTGCGAGTAACCCCTGCACGGGCATTCCTTCACAGTGGAGTAGATTTTGCTGGCCCTTATGATATCCTTATGTCCAAAGGCAGAGGTGCAAAAACCAACAAATCCTACATCGCCATTTTCATATGCATGTCGACAAAGGCAATTCATTTAGAGCTTGTAGGAGATTTGACGTCGGAAGCCTTTATCGCAGCCTTTCGGCGCTTTGTGTCACGTCGTGGAAGATGTTGTGATTTGTGGAGTGACCAGGGACGAAATTTTGTCGGAGCAAACAGGTCACTTGCAGAGGCGTTCAAGGAAGCAAAGCTTGAATTTGGAGAGCACATGTCCAATCTACTGGCAGCCGACGGCACTCAGTGGCACTTTATACCGGCATATAGCCCAAATTTTGGAGGCCTCTGGGAAGCCGGAGTGAAATCCATGAAGTTCCACCTCAAACGCATCATGAATACGAATTTGACATACGAAGAGATGACCACCGTATTATGTCAAGTTGAAGCATGTCTTAATTCCCGTCCTCTATGCCCTGTTATTGAGTCAGATTTAAACAATTTGGATGTACTTACACCTGGCCACTTCCTCATTGGAGAGTCTCCAATTACTATACCCTCACCGAGCCTGAAAGATGTTTCCCTATCAAGCTTATCACGGTGGCAACACTGTCAGAGGGTATTGTCGAACTTTTGGCATCGCTGGCAATGCGAGTACCTCTCCAGACTTCACCAAAGACCAAAGTGGCAAAAAAGGCAGGAAGAGTTTGACATAGGCCAGATTGTTCTTGTCAAAACCGAAGGACTTCTACCTGGCAAGTGGCCTTTAGGACGGATTGTGGACAAACACCCAGGATCTGATGGAATCACTAGGGTTTATAGCGTAAAGATGGGTACGAATACTGTAAGAAGATCAGTTTCCAAACTCTGTTTTCTACCAATCGTTAATATTAGCGACAACAGTTCCCTGTTACAATAATAAATGTTTCTTTAACTTTCATTCAGTTTATGGTCTATTCTATGTAATTGATGAAGTTTGTTAGTAAGAGTTGTTTGAAAGACTCCCAATTTGTTTTGTATTATAAAACTTATGTTGTAGTCTATCTGGAACTTCATGTTGTTTATCTGATAGTTATACATTACCAATATTTGATGAACCTAATGTCATAGTGCATGTTTTGTTTATCAATTGATTTAATTTTAGTTTTATAATTTCAAAATTTATTTGTAAAAGGAATTAAAATCCCTTTTGGTGGGCGGTATGTTTGGTACAAATATATATAATTGTCTGTCTTGCTCATTAAAGTAGTACGGAATAAATCCTCATTCAGTAAAGACGTGTTGTGATTTGCTACGAAGTCTTACAATCAATATTGAACCTTAATTGCTTGTACAACATTATTAAACTTTTGTTTTCCACCGAACCAGCGCATTTTATTTTATTTTTTATTTCGGTAGTTAATAATACTAGTTGGTGCTGTGGTGTGGACTAATCCAACTAAATAGTCAAAGTCAGCTGTCTGCGGACGCCCTTAAAACCTCAGCGAATAGTGCTTACTCAGTCACGAATCTGTTTCCGAGACTCCGTAATAGATTACAAAAGTTGTGGCTGTTGGGCACCAATTTACCGAACATTTGAAGCACTTCCTTATGACAAGGCAGAACTATGTATTTTATGCTTTGATTTTCTTTGCTGCTTACTTAATTCTTGAGGTTTTTTTGAGGACAGCATGATAACCAAGCAAGCAGAATTAGGTAATCTACTTTGTTTTATTTTAGAGGACATGTACAGTCAACAGCAAAAGTAGATGATGATAATCAGAAATTCAATACTTAATGAACGGAGTTCGCGTCAGAACTGTGTGGCGTCGAAGTAGTAAATGTTTGGTATATTTTACAATCACATACTTTTGAATCACTTCGACGCCACACAGTTCTGACGCGAACTCCGTTCATTAGTATTGAATTTCTGATTTTCATCATTTACTTTTGCTGTTGACTGTACAGACGCCAGCACATTAAGCTACCCGAAACTGTCAAATTTTTCTAATTAACTTTGAACTTTATGCTAAAGCGATAAATTTGAAAATCTATTTAAGAAATTTGACAGTTGTAGTAGCTTGATGTGCTGGCGCGTCTGTACGTGTGCCGGGTAAATTGTAGAAAAATATTTTATTTGTAGTCAATAGGCGAAAATATAGGTTTAGATGCATGATAGACCGATGACCTTAAAAAGGCGAAAAACAAGGTGTTGTAGTGCCATTTACAAAAGGCCTAACGATCAGCAGTCCAGAAGCACATTAAGTGACGACAAAATAAGGATACTTTTGGAAAAATTATTATCAATCTCTCTTGGCAGTGTAAACATTAATATGAATGACATCACCATCTTATTAATATTTCAAAACTGTTTCAATCAAAGAAAAAGAAAGAAAAATAGGTTTATTAGTCACAGAAACACGTGCAAACAAAAAGAGAATTAATTCTAAAAACAGGATATATAAAAACAAAATATATCTATATTCACGATCACAAAGCAGAAATAGTCGACGTCTGCACGTCATGACTGTGACAAGAGTTAATGAATCGTTGCTTTCTCTAAACTTTTAACACATTGTGAAGTATATATTCAAGAACCGTCGTCTCGTGATGGAACCTTTAATTAGTCACGTACAAGATCTGAAAACTAATTTGAACTGCTGATAGCTACATTATATTGGATTTCTTCGAGCTTATACGCAATCCTGTGATGTGGATGGAGTGTTCACTTTTCACATCACAGGATTGCGAATAGCAATTACATATCTACAATTTGCTTCAGTTATATTTCATTAAGTTAACATTAAATTAGCCTTAACCAGTTCCATTTCGTGCTTCCTTTTTTTCTTGTCAAATGGAACTAAAATATCGCTTAGGCACACATAATGTGTGTCTATTTGCAGAACTAGGAACCGGTACTAAAAGTACAGGTTCCGTTCCGATACTTAACGGTTCTCGCCATTTTGTTCCTGGGTAGTTCCAGACGGCACCACCAGCTGCAGATGGGTATCGGTTCCAGACGAGTACCGGTATTCCACCTAACAAGTACCGGTCCCAAAATTAAGTACCCGCCGCGTACCACAAATTTCGTATTTGTTCATTGAAGTTATTTTTCTAATGTCTATTAACTATAGTTCTTACTAACTATATCTCTTTTCTGACTCGAACTTACGGAAATATTACCGATACTGATTAGAAATACCAATAGGTATTACGACTATCACACCAAAGGCCAATGGTACCGGTTCCCAAAAATACCGGTATATCAAGCCGTCTATTTCCTACCAAGATACTTGCATAATCACTAATTTGATAAAATATTGCCATTACCACAATTCGATGATGATTTAAATGATTTTGCGGTATTTGGCAATCAAAATACCGCAAAATTATTTTAATTATTTGTGGCTAAAAACTGTTGAAATGTTTGGAGCTTGACGCTAGGTATATTGACTTAAGACAAACGTTGAACAAATATCTAAGTTTTTGTGGTAGTAATTAAAACATCTTAGTTGCCGTAAGTAGTGTAGAATTGGGGGTTCTGCATCACTTGCTCGCTGCGCTCGGCAAGTGATGCAGAAACCCCAATTCTATTTACGGTTTACGATACAACTTGCAATGCAGATTGAATATTGTATTTCATAATATCGCATTAAGTGACTGTAACCCACCGCCACCGAACACTCACGAGAAAAGAAATAGTTGTTTATTCTATCCCAGAAATAACGTCTTTTTATCAAAAATCTCTTCAACTATTAAAAAAAATCATAATTCTCATGCCCTTAACCCAATTTATAGGTACATTTTACATTTTTTTTTGTGTGTTGTATGTTTTACGTTTTTTCTTTTTAAATTTCTTTTTTTTTATTTGTAATGTGCGTTTTGTTTGTACAGAATAATCAATTTTTTCTTTCTTTCTTCTAATTTAACTCGAGTCAGCGCATCGTCTTCTTCCATACTTCTCTATCACTCGTCATCTCGATAGTCACCCTCTTTCCAGACATAATTATCATCTTTCACACAGCCCATCCATAATTTCTCTGGTCTTCTTCTACTGTTATAGCCATCTATATTCATACATAACACATTCATACTTTTTCAAAAACTAAGCATCCATAAATATGAAGCCAATGAAACGTTGGCACCGATAGCAATCGTAACGTACGTCAAACTTTATGCTAGCATTCAATGGTCCCGCATTGCACACGGCAATAGTTTGTGCCTTATCGTGTCCGCCAGTGTACTTTACACAAGTATACGTGTCGTGTCTCAATGCAGTATTGAATGTTCGCTTTTAGAATCATCTTTTCTGATTTATTCATATTCATATATTTATTTAATAGCTTGTTTGGATGAAATGTGGGGCAAAATTAGAGTAGTAGGTAAGTCTTACTGTCCGATTGCATTTCTGCCCACGACACCGTAAAACGCTCTGTTTTGTTTGTCGCACAATTAGGCGTATTGGTATAAATTACAAGCCAGAAATTAATTGAGAATATTGTCGAATGTTCAAAGAAAAGACTTACTCAAAAAATACTTGAAAAAACATTCCGCTGAGTCGTGCATTTTTTTTTAATTTAATTAAAATTTAAAAAATTATAGGATATTATTTTTGAACATTAAAGAGATTTACTTCCTGAACATAACGTTATGGGTTGGTAAGCAAGCTGACTGCGTCCATCTGATAAATGGTAATCGCTTTCTTTAGAACCATACATCAGCGAGTTAACTGCATTAAGTTGCCAATTTTTAAGTACTAATTCACTTTCGACAAATTTTATAGCATCATTGACCGCATTGGAACTCCTGCAAAATCCGTGTATTCCCGTTCGTCCAACTGGTGAGACGATCGGAAATTTAATTAATATAATGTATTCCCGTTAGTCTCACTGATTCTGTTAGTGGGACGAACGGGAATAGTTTAGTAATTCTATTTTTAATTCCCATTAATCCCACTAAATAATTGGAGTCTGGTTGTTCAATGATGAAAAAACTTTTATCCTAACGAGGAAATGCGGGTGGTCTTTTCTCCATAGAAACAGTCTCGCTTGTTTTCTTTCTGGTTAATGACAAGGCATTGATTGTTTACAGAATAATAAATATTAACTACTTGTATGTTCCTATATTTTCCTTTTTGATGATAGGTACATTATTTTTATAAGCACTAGAACCCTAAAAAATGCCAATTTAAACCGCTGTCAACAGAGGCCTAGTGTACAAATTTGACAACTATTAATGAAAAATGAAAACATAGGGATACATTATATATCCTTCATATTCGGCTTATGAAATATCTTTTAAATTGGTATAATATTGGAGGAGGAAATAGTCGAGAGCCAAACCTTGAATTATAACTTTTTACTTAGGCTTTTTCAAAAGTCTCTCCGACCACATTTCCTCTTAATTTGTTTGTTTATGTGTAACGATATCGTGCGTTTCGTGAGTTGAAAGGATTTAGGTGAAATTTAGCGCATGGGTAGACCATAACTTAAGGTTTAGGTCTTATGATACTTCTTCTCTAGGTAATACACCCAAAAATCAACTGAATTTATGTAACACATGCAATAAGTAAATAAATCTTATACAATACACATTCAAACCACTTATTTTATCGCTCCAAATATTGTTGGAAATAAAAATAGAACCTACTTCAGGTTCCAAAACATTGTTTCCTAATTAAACAGCTTTGTTTTGTCAGCAGTAAGACCTTATGACGCAACTGTGAGATTAAAACAAGCAACATGCTATGCAGTATCATAGTAGCATCGCTCACCACCTGACGGCCACCGCGAGAGTGACACAGAAGTGAAACAGAATTTATTACAGATAATTTTTTTATAGCAAAAATATTCTTAGATATTTTACCTAGCCCATTCTCTCTTACAGTAAGGAGGCCTGTGTCCCAGCAGTGGGAACATTATAGGCTAATTATTTATTAATGATGCAAATTCAAAATGGTGCGCTGTTTTACGATGCAGCGGTGGTAAGACCACTTCAAAAGTACAGACGGCAGCACATCAAGCTACCCGAACTGTCAAATACCCCAATCAACTTTGAACCTAAAAAAGTTAAAAATCTATTAAAGAAATTTGACAGATTGTAGTAGCTTGATGTGCTGTCATCTGTACATTAAAGCAGTAGTAGCCCATCATTGGCTTCACTACTAAACTTGACTTCACTTTAAATAATATAATTAAACGATTATATTTACATAATTTAAAAACCTAACAGTCTTAAAATAATGATATGTTCAAGTAAATAAAAAGGAGGGAAAATAATCAAATGGCATTGAAAAATTCTTCCGCATCGCTGTCAATAGGAAAAGTACTCAAAAGGCTAGCAGCTTTGCCACGTTGTGTGGCAATGCTGATTCTTGGTTGGCCAAAAAATAGGCCAGCCTTCTGGCCATGTGAAGAGTCGACTAAATGCTTGGCAATGTCTCGAAAAACTAAGTGGGCATTCGGACCCCATGACCCTAGTGTTTTAACCACAAAGACTCGAACATAATAAAAAAGTTCTAAAAAGACTAAAGTATTTGCGCCGTTTGAGGCTATTAGCACCTGCAGCAGCCAAATAAATAAATAGTTCATCACTACCCCATTCAAACTCAATCTAAAACAATCTGCATTTCACTGAAACTAAAACAGAATCGTGGCCTACCTCTCTAAGATATTCAACAAACATATTGGAGCCATCTCCCTAATGACGGTAATAAATTCAACTACGGCATCTCGTCTGCAGGCTCTTGGCTCAGTTCCAAATTGTCGACGTACTCCCACTTCGCATGCGTTAGCACCTTGCTGTGTTGGTACGCCGGGGGAAATCACACTGAGTATAAATCTACGTTGATAATCATAGAATGAATCTATTGGGACAATTTATACGGGACGTGGACTTTTCGTGTCGATGGCATGATTTCTAATCTTTGCTCCAATTCTGTATTATTTTCCTTCGAAATCTTAGTCAATATCGTGTCTTGTTAACGGCAAGGAATCGAAATGTCAACCGTACAGACATCATGTATTTTGACAGTTCAAAACTTCAAACCACGCTTTATGTCATAGAGAATGTCTTGATTAACTAAGGAATTGACGTGGTTTCGAAATAAGGAATCTTTAAGTTATCATAGTGAATTAGAGCCCTGGTTGGCCTAAAACTTCGCAACTTCTACGTCGGTGGCAGCGTCGCTGAGGTCCCTGGCTGCATTTTTGGGGCACAGAAATCAGGATGATAGAACCGCATGGGTCGATCAATCAGGTGAAGCGGTTAGTCCTTGGATGAGTGACCATATTTACATACCGAGACACCGTGCCTCGGAACGCACTTTAAGCTGTTGGTTTTAGTGTCATTCGTGGATCTTTGTCAGACTTTTGGGATTCTGACGTCTTTGGTAAGCCAAAGGGTATCGTAGAACCCAGTTACTGGATTCCAATTTGGTCAAATACTGACATCCACCTGCATTCGATTAGATAGGAAATAGATCCCAACATAGCTGGAAAAAGGTAAGGCAGATGATGAGATAAAAGGTGGAACATAGTTTGCAACACAGCTCCACCATAGTGACCACACTTATCAGCGCGGAATCGGCTTGAGCCGATCACGTATCACCACTAACACTTGTCGCATTAAGTTCGACGCGGTGTCGAGTGGCTTTGTTGATTGCATTACAATTCTTTATTTGCGCAATGTTTAAAGAGCCGACTGGAACCTAACCCTTTCGTTACCTATAAAAACTTTCTAATTTAAAATGACCATAAATAAGCTAAACTCAATCTATTCGAGAATGTTACAACTATGCTGTCGATTTTGGCATAAATATACTGCCGCTATACGGTGAATAGCCCAAATTACTTCAAAGTGTATTTTTAATAAATTACGTTTTGGCTTTATTTTTGTAGATTAGGCTTTTACACCAACTTTTTTCTATCTCTCCCTGAATAAATGATAGTTTTGTGTCTATTTTTAGACTAGACTTTTACCTACTTTCTTTCTATCTCTCTCTGTATTTCTTAGAATAGTTCTTGTACATAGTTTAGTTTCTATTCATACTATCAATGATAGATTTATTTTATTTTGTACACCCTAGAAATATGTTGTAGAGATATACAGGGGGGAGTCTATGTGAAACTGCCATTGTGTTTTAATAGGTTATGGACCTAGTCCGCAAAAAATAATAAATTATCGGCGTTAAATCAAGTAATCCGAACGAAATATATCTGCCAGTTATTCAGTGAATGTGCCTAAATTTTATCGTCATTTCTACCAACTTTATTTGTTAACCACCTAACAACGATAATCAATATTCTATTCTTTTTATTTTTTTTTTAAATTAATAACAACACGAAGTGGGACTGAACGTGTCAAACTTATAGGATGCATCCAGACAGATGGGCCAAAGTCCGTCACACAGTGGGTGGCTGAAGACGGGCGTCGTCACCAAGGCAGGCCTAAGAAACGCTGGCGTGACGATTTGGACTCGTTCCTAACCGATTGGACGGAGAAGGCACAGCACAAGGAAAGGTGGAAGAATATGGGGGAGGCATTTGTCCAGTAGTGAGACAGTATAGGCTAACGGGAAAAAAAAATAACAACAGAAACGATAACCCAATATTGTCCCAAGAACGTATCGTGTGCGTATCAAGAGTTATTGTTTGGATCTAGTCTGAATGCCAGCAGGCACGTCGTGGACAGCATTATTTATATCGTAACGTAACCGAACTGTGCTTGGTATGCCTTTGTGCCTGTACGCATTGTGCGTGTTGTGGGGAGGTTAGGAAATAAGACTTATGCTTAACTTCCTACAAGGAGACAGTAGTACAGCAACCTAATTGTCACACTTTCAATCACAATCTGAATCATTTTGAAGGATATTGCTAATCCATTGCTTCATATGTTTGAAAAAGCTATTCGCTCAACAACGTATATAACGCAATGAATGTTGTTGAACTGCCAAAATAAAACTGTCAGCGTTGTTCCGCAATTACTCTGCCGGTTGTTGAAAAGGAAAGTTTTAGATTAATATCACAGAGCGTTTAAAATAGATTAGACTAGCTGCGCCCCGCGGTTTCACCCGCGCAAGTTTCGATCCCGTGGGAATATTGGGATAAAAAGTATCCTATGTGTTAATCTTGGTTATAAAGTATCTGTGTGCCAAATTTCATCCAAATCCGTGTAGTTGTTTTTGCGTGAAAGAGTAACAAACATCCATCCATCCATCCTCACAAACTTTCACATTTATAATATTAGTAGGATTAGTAGGATAGGATTCCTATAAGGTTTTATATTTAAAATAGCTACGTCGCCAAAATTACAATACTCTGTATTTCATTGAAATAAGGTATGATTATTTATTAGGATAGAATTATAAACGAAGTACAATTTTAAGCTAGTAAGTACATTTTTAAGATGAGGAAAATTATGCGTCATGTTCACACAAAATACCCGTCGCTCATTATAATGCGGTAGACGCATGATTGTACGATTTTAATAAAATACTGTAATAATTTATATGCGTATTAATGGCGTACCTCGTGGGATTAGATAAGGGCGTCATCTGATTTGGATGAAAAATTAAGGCAATCTCCAGTGTTTGTATCTGTATGTGAGATGAATTGGTATCGTAACTAATTATTTATTTTAAGATTTTCGTATGTCTTTTTCCCTTGCCATCAACATTACCCAAATAATTTATCAACCAAATACAACACGAAATATCAATTAACATTCGTATATCACCAAAAACAAACATCGCAACCACACTGGAAATTACACTCTCGACCAGAATTAATGACACATTTCACATCAATTAAGTCCTGTTGCCAAACCACACAAGAGAAATACATAGTCACTACTATCGTTCGTTATAAATTGTCTAATCATTCAACTAATTCGCGCTGCAGTCGGTCGCCGACAAATGGTCGGTCGGTGGTTATGTCGGTCAAGTCAATCGATGCTAGCATCAATCTGGATCGGTCATTTGTATCGGTTTGTTGCTGTTATCTGGTTTGGAATAGAGAATTGTTGGACGTTTGTTTATTTTGGACGGTTTAGAGATCTAGGTAGATTTGATGGCATGTAAACGTGGGTTTACACGCAGCAGAAGGATAACATGATCAGCCTATAATGTTCCCACTGCTGGGATACAGGAATCCACTCCTCGAGAGGGAGTGGGCTTCTCTACCACGCGGGCCTAGTGCGGGTTGGTAGAAGTCACATGTCTGCGATTTTTTTTTGTTCTAGACATGGCGGTTTCGAAGGGCTTGTGGCTAAGTAATAACAGCCGCACGGGTCGATCGATCAGGTTAAGCTACACTTGCCGCGGTTGGTCCGTGGATGGGTGACCATCTTTACATACCAAGACCCCTCCGTGCCTCGGAAAGCACGTTAAGCCGTTGGTCCCGGCTGTCATTTGTGGATCTTTGACAGTCGTTACGGGTTGTCAGTAGCCCGAAAGGGTCAAGGGGTATCGTATTACCCAGTAACTGGGTTGTGGAGGTCAGATAGGCAGTCGCTCCATGTAAAATATTGGTATTCAGCTGCATCTGGTTAGACTGGAAGCCGACCCCAACATGGTTGGGACAAGGCTAGGCAGATAATGATGATTAGACATGGCTGTTTCCTCACGATGTTTATTTCTCCGTATTGCGCAGTCGGGATGAAATTATCTATACAAAGTAAAGCGTCTGCCTAGGTTCGAGCAATAACCTACAACACGTAAGAGACAAATAGATAAAGGAGGCTGAATTTAATGGTAATAAAATTATAGTAAATAGATTTTTCATGTATATTTTTTAATTATATAAATAAAACCTTTTATACAAATAAATAAAATTTAAGTGTCTGTTTGTTGTAGCTTTTTACTAAATGCAAATGAAAGTTTATACTATAATATAAAAAATTAATATATTGTCTGTCTGCCTGTTTGTTCCGGCTAATCTCCGAAACGGCTGGACCGATTTTGACTGGACTTTCACTGGCGGATAGCTGAGATAGCTGATATTATGGAATAACATCTATATGTCATATGTATATGTATTATGTAGATATATTGTTATATGTATGTATATTGTTATATGTATATGTATGTGGGCAAAAAGCATAGGCTTTTTAGGCCAGTAGCATGTTCCCGTGGGATAATTTCCGACATTTATGCATATTACATACAAATAAATAAAATTGAAGTGCCTCTTTGTAAATTATCAATTAAATACAAATGACTTACTTAACAGTTACTATATGTGTTATTCATGATAAGGACACGCAATGTAGAAAATCAAACTAACCTAGTCATTTTATACTTTAGATGGTTGTTTGGTTATACCGCAACAGATGCTGCGTCGGTCCTTCATGTTCAGTCCATCTGGGTCTTTAATATTTGATCTACAATATACGTGATTTTCGTTCAATGTAAGAAAGGTTTCGGTGCTCTCGATACTGACAGTATATTTGAACTGTTTTTATACAAGTAACTAGCTTTTGCCCGCAGCTACGCTCGCGTTAAATTCGGAGTAACACGATTTAAAAAAAAACGTAGCCTATGTCACTCTCCATCCCTTCAAGTATCTCCACTTAAAAAATCACGTCAATTCGTCTCTCCGTTTTGCCGTGAAAGACGGACTAACAAACAGACACATACATACACTTTCACATTTATAATATTAGTATGGTATGGATTTTACACCCTTGGCGTATATTTTAAGTTTAACATAAAAACAGCATAGCACAATCAGCCTATAATTTTCCCACTGCTGGGATATAGGCCTCCTCTCTTCAAGAGGAAGTGAGCTACATCCACCACGCGGGCCCAGTGCCGGTTGGTAGATGTCACATGTCTTCGAATTTTTGGTTCTAAAACATGTTTCCTCACCGTTTTGGGAGCAGTGGTAATGAATTATTTACACAAAGTAAAGCGCCTACTTGGGTTCGAACTCACGACCTACGACTCGTATGTCGGGGCTGTTACCATTGGGCCACCACTGCTCTTCTTCATATATAATTTTTAGTTTACAGCTAACATATAAAGCAATTGATTAGAAATATCCTTTATGATTATCCAGATTATGATTGTTAAAAGAATTCTGCTAAAAGAATTATTAAAAAAATAGGTTTAAATGCATATCTACCTTACCGCGAGTGACAGACAGACACGCATTGCTACGCTCGGCCGCTTCCATTTGACAAATGACAATTTATATCCAGTACCTACAACAACTCAATACGTTTTCATCGCTTTTGACGTCGAGCATGTTTCTATTGCCATGTAAATGTTGGACACAAACGTAAATAAATATATGGATGACAAATTGGGGGTAGAAAATTTTGGTCCTTTTGAGCATGACAATAGACTTTTGATTTGAATGCAGGTTCAGATTTCATGCTGGCAGTGCAATGATGTTTTTTCATTCATCGAATGGTTCTAGAGTTGGAACGGCATCATTTTATCACAGATGCTTCAACTTTTAAAAAAGGAATTGGACGTAAAGTTTATAGAAAAAACGTGCAAATCTAAAATAAAAAGAATGCAGCATTAGATTTTAAGCTCCACTACTTACAACAAAAATTTATTACTTATTTTCTGCTTCTCGTGTGAAAAAGATTAGACAGTCCGCAAAGTCTATTCAAACTTATGTTTCAAATTAATATTATTTCAAGATATACAAATATCAAATTTATTTTCATGGCCATTAAGTTGATTTTAGAGTGACTAGAACTATTGAAAAAAATTTTTTTTTAAAGTTGTAGCGTAAACTGAACTTTATTGTGTAGGATTTTAAGTTATTTTTCTATAAACTCATATTTGTTTACAGTTTTGACAAATAAATCGCGAATGCAGATTAGGTTAACAGCTGGCCTTCAATACGGCGTTTTAATACCAGCCTATTATCGTCCCAATGCAGGGCAAAGGCCTCTTCTCAAACAAAGAAGGCACGACTATTGAATTCACTACGCTTGCTCAAGATGGGTTGACGATTTCAAACTTACATCGACTATAAATTAACTGTTAATTTAAAAAAATAAACTAACTGACTATAAATTAACTGACTATTAATTAACTATTTTAATTTTATTTTTATGCTTTTAATGACATGTATGTATTTTAAATGTTATTTGATTTGAATGTCTGAGTATTATTTTATTGTGTATGTGTGATTATTATATCAATTTTAATTTTATTTTAATTTTTTGTGTCTAATGTAAAAGTGGAATGGACTTTGTCTGAAAAATAAATGAATTATTATTATTATTATAAATCCAGGTTTCCTCACGATGTTTTCCTTCACCGATCAGTAATGTGCAAGACAAACCCGGAAAGTACATATGAATTGAAAAAGTCACGTTGATACCTATTCGGAATTGAACCCATGACCACTTGCATAAGAGGCGGGGGCTTAACCTTAAAAAATCAAATACGGCATTACAACACCCAAACACAACACAGTTTTCTAATCATTTCTGTTTCCAACAAACTTTATTGCAACGTTTTATGTGAGTTTTGACACATGCCACTCGGGATTAATGGCGTCATAATAAATATGTTGGGACGAAATTGGATTTTCCCCTGTTTTGGGGCCTCGCCCGCTTTCACAGATGTTTACTTATATTGCTTTCGTTAATAAAAAACCTGATTATCATCATCTGCCTAGCCTTTTTTCAACTATGTTGGGGTCAGCTTCCAGTCTAACTGGATTCAGCTGAATACCAGTATTTTACATGGAGCGACTGCCTATATGACGTCCAAAACCCAGCTACTAGATAATATTATACCCTTGGTAAGAGTCGTTGTCAGACTTTCGGGCTTCTGACGACACGTAACGACTGTCAAAGATCCACGAATGACAGCCGGGAACAAAATCACCCATCCACGGACCAATCGCTGCAAGCGTAGCTTAACCTGATCGGTCGAGCCGTGCATCATCATCATCAGCCGACCCGTGCGGCTGTTATTAATTAGCCACAGTCCCCTCTATCCACTATTAAAAAGCTTGATGTACCGAGCAATTCTTGCCGCAATTTCGAATATTTATGTCTAGATACGATTTAGCAAGCAGGTAAACATGAAGTCTCATCTGTTCAGCTGGCAGCAGACAAGTGCCTTGGCGGCGGAGGGTAGAACCATGCGTGAGTCCAATACTAGGTACTTGGGAGACTGATAGTAAGTTCGACAAGATATTGCGTAAAAAGCAAGCTACGTCCAGCACTTGACGTCTTTCGACGCAGACTATAATGTACTTCATAGTACAGACACCAGCACATCAAGCTACAGTCTGCCATATTTCTTTAATAGATTTTCAACTTTATCGCTAAAGCATTAGGTTCAAGGTTGATTGGGAAAGTTTGACAGTTTCGGGTAGCTTGATGTGCTGGCCTCTGTACAAAAATATTTGGTCCTCCGATACCTGAAATTATAATAAAAACATCCTAAGCAACTAAGATTTCAAATGGATATGCTTAAAGTATTAGATATAAAGCCCTGATGTCTAAAAGCACTTAAAATATCAGGCCAGACCAGCTTAATGTAATCTCCGAGAAATAGGAGATCAGGTAACATAAAGTTTTCCTACTGACCTTTCGAGTAAAAAGCGAATTGAAAATCAATGGATCCTATATTTTTATGATACACTATTTCTCCGCGAGTAAAAAAGAAAACATAATGCATAAGCCGCTTACCTATGACCCTATGGAGGACGCAAAAATTGATAACGGCTAAGAGGTGATGAAGCAAAAATAAAGTTGAAATAAGTTTAAAAACTAAAACCCTACTACTGAAAAAGATGAAATAAGAAAGTGCCTTCCCGTGGTCACATGCCACTGTACTAACATACTTAAAAGCTATGGTAACATGCGACTACGAGAAGGTATTTTCTTGTTTCATCATTTTCAGTAGTCAGGTTTTCGTTTTTAAATTTATTTTTTATTTTAAAATATTAAAATAAAAAATAAATTTAAAAACGAAAACCTGGCTTATTTCAGTAATATTTTTATTTTTGAAATGTGCTAATTAAGTCCTTTAATTTGATTGGGTATCAAATGAAAGGACTTAATAAGGAACCATCCAAAAATATTTATTTTTAAATTCATTACTTTGTGTCCTCCAGAGGTCGCCATATTGAATTTAGTGTGATGTCACATAGCCTATAACTAGCAGACGGTCAAGACGCTTCTTACGATACCTCATTTGTCAGATTATTAATACTTTTGAAGTTTTGAGGGAACAGATCCATACCGGTTAAAATATACCCTCCGTAGTCGGGTAAAAATAAAATATTTATAATAGCACTAGCTGCGCCCCGCGGTTTTACCCGCGTAAGTTTCGATTCCGTGGGAATATCGGGATAAAAAGTATCCTATGTGTTATTCTGATGTATAATCTATATTACTGTACAGTTTCATCAAAATCCGTTCAGTATTTTTGCGTGAAAGAGTAACAAACATCCATCCTCACAAACTTTCGCATTTATACTATTATAGTAATTAGTAAAGTAATAGTAAAGTAAAGGAATAAGTAATATATATATATTAATAGGAGTAGGAAGTAGGATAATCAGCCTATAATGTTCTTACTGTTGGGTCACAGGCCTCCTCTTTTCGAGGGGGAGTGAGATGTAATATATTATTACCCCGTGGGCCCAGTGCGGGTTGGCAGATGTCACATGTCTTCAAATTTTAGTTCTAGGACATTTCAGTTTCCTCGCGATGTTTTCCTTCACAGTTTTGAGAGCAGTGGTGATGAAATTATTTACACAAAGTGAAGCGCCTATCTGGGTTTAAACCCACGACTTACAACTCGTCAGTTGGAAGCGTTACCACTGCTCTCTTGGAAAAAATCAGGAACGTGACTAACAAAAGATCAACACACAGCCGCGTAAAAAATACTCCAATATTTTTTATTATACTCCTGTATGCCTATATTATATGCATATAAAAATGTTTTATTCTATTATTTTGCGTCTACACATGTAGATCATAAACATCTACGGCTGTGCTACGTACCGTACTACGGCGTAGCTTGTTTTGCGCTACGACGTAGCCGTCATGCTACGAAAAGATTTAGAAAGCACTTATCACATAGGCACAAGAACAATACATAGCCCGAAAAATTGTCAAACTTAAGTGACAGTGAGTAGGCAGACGAATTTCTCGCAGAACAGCCAGTCTATTCTGTAAAAATCTCACCGTGAAAACGTATCTGAAGCCACACCACTGTACATAGATTAGGTTTTATACCCAAGTGTACATTAGATTCACATTGTCAATATTTAAATGCCGCTGTTAGCGGCGGATGTGTTGAACTTATCCATATATGCCAACCAACTTTGTACCTACCATATCCGACGAATAAATGTCTTTGTCTTTATCTTGAATCGAGCTTTAGGAGAGCTATCATTTAGTTAGGGATTGACAATATTGACAGCCCACTTCACTCAAGTTTTCACGGTGAACTATTTACAGAATACCACTGCAGATGAATTGTTCTGGAGTGGCGACCGCGTACCGGAAGATGTAGCGTTGGTAGGCCTCCAAAAGGAGGCCGATGACCTTGTGAAAGCTGTAGAAGTCGGTTGGATGCGAGAAGCACAGAACCGGTCGAAGTGGCGGTACTTGAGGGAGGCCTATGTCCAACTGTGGACGTCTTTTGGCTGAAAGGATGAGTAGATATTAGAGAGAGCATTAAATACACGCTTCCCTATATTCTATTTATTCAGGCTATCAGGAACATTGACGCGCAACCTTTACCATGGATTTAGTACATGTTTTTGAACCCCCCTCCCTGCCTCAAAATTTTTCGTTGGTTATTAAAGAAAAAAAAGAAATTATCCGGAAAAGAACCGGAGCTACCGATATAGCTTGCAGGGTAAGCAAACTGAAGTGGCAGTGGGCTGGCCATGTCTGTTGAGGGATCGCTGGCCGGTGGAGTAGACGAGCCCAGGGGCCTAAGTCTGCTATTTTTATAAATTCGTCATTCCAACACGTTCCCATTGTCATTTTGCTAAAAGTTCGTAATCTGCTAAATTCATGATGGTCGATCACTGGTCGGTCAATGGTCTGAGAAAAACTACTGCTAAATTTCATGGTGGATTTCATTTTATATATGTTTTTACATATTACGTTAGTGTTTGCAATCTGAAGTAGTAAGAAGTTCGTAAATAGCAATAAACATCACATTTATTCATTTCTCATTATGTACGAGATTACCATTTTATGCCATTTCTTTCAATGGAGACGCCATTATATTAGTAGATTACCAAACTTGTCAAAATCAACAATTATGAAATCAGTGATAGACCATTCTGACACTGCTTTGTAATAGCAGACTTGAGGCCCTGGAGTGTGCTAGTTAGTTTTTTTTTGTGTAATTATAATGGTGTATGTATTTATAGTATTTTTAAGTTATATTAATATTGTATTGTATGTGTTTATATGGGCATTGATGCTTGAAATAAATAAAAAAATAAAATAAATAAATAAATTGCATTTTTTTATGAAATACAGTTTTTTTACAACTGACAATTTTTTTTTACTCAGGCTTCAAAATCATGTTCTGAATTCATAGTTTCCGTTTGCGCGTCGATATCCCTATCACTCTGTATAAATGTAGCAGCCAACTGGTTAATTACCCGTTTAGTTAACCGCCTGGCCTTTGGAAGTAGTGCTCGCCTCGCTTCGCTCTCTCAGCTCGCACGCGGTTGTTCACAGTTCTAACCTAAACCATGTGGTCGAGGTACCCTGGCTTAGTTACTGCGACAAAATCAGCTCGCGCGTGATTGGTTACAGTTTCAACCTAAACTATAATTGGATATCATTAAGGCCGTTAGTTGAACCGCCGCCGTTTAGTTAAAAGGCTAGGTGGTTAACTAAATGGCTATTTAAACCAGTTGGCTGCCACATACACACGGTTTGTAAACTCTTTATTTTTCTCACCAGGATCCTGTCTTGTCAGTTTCGAGTCACCATTAATCCTATCTGTCGTTATAAGAAAATACTTAGACTTATATACATACTAGCTTTTGCCCACGGTTTCGCTCGCGTTAAATTCGGGGTAACACGGTTAAAAAAATAGTAGCCTATGTCACTCTCCATCCCTTCAACTATCTCCACTTAAAAAATCACGTCAATTCGTCTCTCCGTTTTGCCGTGAAAGACGGACAAACAAACAGACACACTCATACACTTTCACATTTATAATATTAAGTATGGATACTGTTTGTCAAATGAAAAACAGGTTTCAAATAAAGCACTAAATCAAATCATCTAGCTCTTCGTAAAAGCTCTCATAAGTTATTCTTCAGGCAGTAACAAAAACGTCGTAAAAATCGCGACTATCCTTCATTTCGAGGCTACATTGTGAACGTATTTTGGGCCAGCAACTGCTTATCCAGTAAATAGGGTTAGTATTCTGCCAGTTTTCTCAATATTGCTTTGTTCAAAATATTTGCTGTATTTTTGGAGGTAAAGATGTTTTTTTTTACCGACTTCAAAAAAAGGAGGTTAACAATTCCACACGTATGTTTCTAATATTATTGGAACTGCAACATATTCACATAATATGACAATCTATTAGGGCTTCCAGACAAATATACAAAATTTTATAGATGTATGTATGTTTGTCCACGCATTTCTCCGCAACTTATCAGATTGTGACCATTCTTTTTTATTGGCTTACTTTTCCTTAAACTTAGGGAACAGTGCAAGTTTCAACAAAATCACCCAAGTAGTTTTCAAGATATGGTGGACTAATACTTGTGTGTGACGGCCTGGCTCATTGATACTAGTGTTGCCCAAATTCAGTCTTGGTCTTGCAGTCTTGGTCTTGTTCTTGCGTTTTTGCAAGACCAAGACCAAGAACAAGACCGCGTATTTTTAGCAAGACCAAGACCAAGACTGATCGTGCAAGACTTGAGCAAGAACAAGACTAAGCCTGCAAGACTCTTGCGTCTTGCAGCTAGGACTTAGCGCTATTTCACGGAGTAGTTAGGTGTAACAGTTCGGTGTATAGGTACGCTTAGGAATTCTATGAGACGCAAAAAACTGTATCAAAGAATATGAAAAACTGGACCTATGCGCATTACGACTAATACCATAAACATACCTACATAGCGAATAAAAAATATCCATTAAAATCAAACTGAGTGCATGCATAGTTATGTTTTAACCATCGGCACTTTGATAATGCGGCATCAAAGGTTTTGTACTTACTTCTCAAAGAAATTTGCCGCTTTTCGGAAGTACATGGTTATGATACACGCGCCGGCGGCTTCTTTTGAAATCATATACAACAATCGTTGCCGCCGCGCCGAAATCACAACATTTGACACTATTTGATTGCCGCCACAGGGCGTAGGTATACTCATGCAAAATAATTTCGAATTTTAAGAGTACCTACAGGTGTTCCAAAGAATAAATAAGTTTCAAAGTCTACACTCACTGAACAAATCTTTGGAATTACCAAAAAAAGAAAATAAAGTATGTGATGAAGATGAAGACGTAATAGACTTTGATAAACTCTATGAATGTCCCTCGACGTCATCTGGACCTTGTCTTCAAGGCTTAGTGATAGACGAGTTGGAGGAGTACCTGAGAAAACCAAGAACTGCCAGCTCGGAAGACATTTTAGATTGGTGGAGGACACATGAGACAGAGTATCCGACTTTATCGAAGATGGCCCGTGATTTTCTCTCAATACCTGCAACTTCAGTACCTGCTGAGAGATTATTTTCTAAAGCATCATTAGTAATTAGAAAACATAGAAATAGGTTAAGTGATGAGTCAGCCAGATGGTTACTTTGTATTAATTCTTGGTCAAAAGAATTGATATAAAGTAACATAACCTAATGATAAAGCTGTTGTGTACTGTTATGTTTGATTTGTGTTGTATTTTATTTTTTATTGAAATAAATGATAAATCGTAAAACTCTTTTATTAAATTTCATATAAGTTGAGGGTTCAATCTCTTTCTAGACAGATATTGTTCTTTAAAATACAGTCAAGTTATTGTAATTAATTTTTTTTTACATGTTTTAGCAAATGTAAGCTTATAAATCATAAATGTTTATTAAGAAACAGTTACTTCCATGGAAAACGACATATAGGTCAGTTGATTTTTCGAATTTCTTATCAAATCTTCAGTTATTTATTAATCTGCTTGATCTTTACTATGGCTATGTTAATTCAAGCTCACAATGTTCCAATTCTAATACGTTTTTCTAAGATTTAAAAACTTTAATAAATAGTAATAGACTGATAGGTAATTGCAAGACTTGCAAGACTCTTGCTGCAAGACCAAGACCAAGACCAAGACTGGGAGCGCAAGACCAAGACCAAGACCAAGACCAGGTGTATTGGCGCAAGACCAAGACCAAGACTGGCTAAGTCTCGTCTTGTTCTTGCATTTGGGCAACACTAATTGATACGAGCAACTGGTGTGGTGTCAAAGGGAAAACATCTCAAAACCTTGGTCAAATTCTAGTGCTATATTTACAACAAAATTATTAACTATTTATTACAAACAAATATTCCAGTTTTTACTTAAAACTAAAAATTACGAAATAAAAAGTAATTTTAATAAAAAAAATATACTTCCAAAATAGAATAACTTAAATTTTGAAAGTCGGTGGCAAAAAACTAAAACTAAAATACAGATCCCAAGACAGCGACTTCCGAAATTAAAGTTATTTCATCATTTGGAGTTAATTTCTTTTTAAAGTCGATTAATTTTTTTGAAATCATTTTTTTGTATATCTAAGCAGAATATCAAAGCAGTAATTTAATGCTGAATGTATATTTTACATTATAATTATATTGAATCGTTGATAACATCTAACAATATTGTTAATACTTAGGAAAACCAGTTAGAACTTACCAGTCTCACTCAGAGGTATTGTGTTAGGTAACTGGGTTGTGGACGTCAGATGGACAGTCGCTCCATGTAAAATACTGGTATCCAGCTGCATCTGGTTACGCTCGAAACTGACCCCAACATAATTTGGCCAAAGCTGGGCAGATGAGATTATGATTCTTCACGGATTTGCGTGTCTTTTCTGAATATTTAAACAACCAATTGAATCCTCTTTAAAAGTCACCACTTCCACTGACTTCCTTCCTTATTCCACTCCTCACTTATTCAAACACTATTTTTCTCCGCTTTATCGAACAAAAAGTTTATCAGCAATAGTTTCAGACGTTCCGGTCAGCCCTAATCTTGAGTCAAAGCACGTACTATGGTAATGTTCGCGAAAGTCCCTTCACGGGTATTTTACATGGCCACATTCTAAGTCAGACGTCGACATTCGATTGTATGTTTGGACGATGTTTTCCTCGGATTTTTGTTTGATTTTAATATAACAGATGACATGGAATAGTTTTGAATGTTGGGCCACAAAAAGGATGAATGAAAGGCAATAAAAGACAAAACAGTGACGTTTAATGACTGAACATATCATTTACTGAAAAAAACGTTAAAGTTAAAACGTTAAAGTTTACTGTCATGATGGTAACATTTTGCCTGAAGCATTAACTGTTTTCGGATCAATAAAAAATACTGTTTTGAATTTTAGGCTCATATGGTACTGTTTTTTACATTTTGTTGCCTTTCAGAATGGTTATATTTTGTAATTCGAATATCATAGAGATACGACGGTTAGTGAAAAATGTAAAGAATCACGAATAGAAAAATGTAGTTGTCCTTACTCAAATCAGCTAAAAAATGAGAAAGGCCTTTTAATTATTCGAGCGAAGAAATTATAAATGTCAACGCCGGCTGTCGCTGAAAACCAGCGCTGTGGCTCTGTCTCGCATAGGGTAGCAGCATTATGCTGAGCAATGGCTGTTTTGCGTGGTTGTGAAGCATATGTTCCCGCAACTAATTTATTTTGTGTTTTGTGCTTTTTCCCTGCGTCACGTTTCACCGCAAATAAACGTATTTTTAGGTATTTCTTTTATTTTCTTTCACCGATGTCCAAGATTATTTATTTATTTATAAATACCTTTACAACTATCATAACAGGATTAACCTAATGCGATGGTATAGTATTTATATAAATTTATAATGTCACTTAATACTTTTTTTACTATCTTATAATATTTTTTGTTTCTAGTAAAGTTTTTGTGACTAGTAAACAATGACTGTATCGCCACCATAAATAGGAAGTTATCATATTACATTGATTGACCACCATTGATTTGACCAAGATTTTGTCTTGACTTTAAAAGAGACTGTGATTTCTGAGTTTGTTTCGGCCATTTCTTCTCAGAATAGTCAGTTAGGAAACGCCGACCTCATCTAGTTTAAAAAAATAATAATAATAATACTGACGTGTAAAAGTGTTTGTACAAACCTACTTACAGAAATAAAATCATTTATCATTTACAATTTTGTACAGTTTTTAAAGCCATAAAAATATCTAGGTACCTACCACATGAATTATTCACATATTCACCAACAAAATATCGCCCACATGTTTTGGTTAGCTTTGCTAAAATCCACACTAACGAAACGTGTGGAAATATAGCTCCAGGGTATTTATTACAATACGTGCTGGCTCAATCATTAAACGTTACTGTTTTGTCTTTTAATGTTTTACAAACATTTCTTCTTACTGTATAAAGTAAATCTTAATGAAATCCCTATAATGTGGGGTACTAAGAAATTATTTTTTTCAGTGTATTCCTTCACCGTTTTAGAAGCATCATTTTATATTTTCCTTTGAGATAATTAATCAAACTAGGCAGCCATAGAAAGTCCAAAAGCGTAAGAATTAAATTACATAACTCTCAATGAAAACCAAAAAGTGCCTAAGTCATTAAATTCATCACAAAAGAGAGCTTATTAAGGAAATGTGATATTGAAACGAGCCCGTAATTATATTACGGTGTATAAACTTTATGACAGATGCCTCCAATAGAAAGTCTGACAGTTATTTGATATGTGGATGGGGGTTAATGTGGGTTTTATGAATATCAAGAGTGTGGCAATCATTTTATTTGATTTTTGCAGGATGCGGGTCGTGCACAAAATACACGGGAGTTTTTTTTTAAAGATTAAGATAAAATACTCTTTATGTACCTACACACGGCTACACATCAAGCTATACATTTCCAGCTTTAGCTGACCTCGCATTGTATAGATTTTTCGTGCAATCCACCGGAATGCCGCTTTAGATCTTCTTACTTCATACTTAGGTAATAGGATTCAGAGAGTTGATGTTAACGGGAAAAGATCACCCGGATCAATTGTAACAATGGGGGTCCCCCAGGGGTCAATTCTTGGTCCTTTTTTGTTTCTTATTTATATTAACGACTTGCCTTACCTCATAAAGGATAATCATGATATAGTGTTGTTTGCAAATGACACTTCACTTTTATTTAAACTCAAACGTCAGCAGCTGGTTACTGACAATATAAATAGCGCCCTCGATAAAGTAGTTAACTGGTTTAATGTTAATAACCTACTTCTTAACGAGAAAAAAACTAAATGTATTAAGTTTACCATACCTCACGTTAGACAAGTAAAAACTAGTGTGCTTATAAAAGACGAAGTGTTGAATCCCGAAGATACCACCGTGTTCTTGGGCATAACTTTAGATGCCAAGCTTCAATGGGGCCCCCATATAGATAAATTATCAAAAGAAGTGAAACTTCTTTACGCACGCTTGACTTGGGGAGTAAGCTGGCGAACGCGTGACGTAAGCGTTACGAAAAGTGTGATCGGGCAAGGCGAACGGAAGTTAAGTGGGGGATATAAGCAAGAGACAGCAGTGCGCGCGCACATTTTCTTTCTCTCTTCCTCTCATAGCCAAATACGTTCCGTATATCTAAGCACACTGCAGGCTTATTGTCTGTATCACAGTGTAGGAGCAAGAGAGAGCAGTGCGCGCGCACATTTTCTTTCTCTCTTTCTCTTATAGCTAGTAAATGAAATTTCGTAATTCTATTTCGTTTTGAACAATTTTATGAATTAATATGTTGTTCAATACATTCAATATTCTACGTTTAAAGTTATAATTATGTATATGTGTATACATGTATATATTGTACACACATATATACAGAGTTGATACGACAGAGGGGCATTAAATTACACTACGTATATTATACGTGTTTAGTATTCATTCGATACGGTATAAAAATAAAAACCACCATAAATGAGAATTTTTTTGTTTCAAACAAACTAAATAGCTTACAAATCAGAGTAAAACGGAACCACCCTTTGTAAATAAAGGAGAAACCCAAACTTCATAAAAACTTGGGCCTGGTGACTGACCTTGGATAACTATACAAAGTGGCAACGTCCAACGTCGCGCGCGGGCAGTAACTCGAAACACACTGTGGATTTTCCAAACTGCAGTACCGGAGATTTTGCCGATTTCAGATCGGTCCGAGTAAAAGTACTCTCATCGGTCCATATTAAATTAGTTAAGAAATGACGGTCTTCGGATGTTTTATTTAGTAGCCATTGGCAGTAACTGTTGCTGATCGGCAAGTCTCTCGATAAAAAAGTTTGCACCTTCCGATATTTAGAAGGTTTGCGTTTTTTACGTTTTAGAACCTTGTGGATAGTTCTATGGCAACATCTAAACTGCCGGGCGGCTCTGTGGAGACTCGTCGGGCTGCGGGAAATATTGTCTAAAATTCTTTCGTCCCAAGCAGCGGGCATTTACCGCGGTGGCACTCCCTCCTGTTACAGCACTATACGTTTATTGACCCGTAATCTTTGTACTGCCAACTGTATGGTGCGGGCATTCCTAGGGCAATTGCGGCTATCACCATACCTTTCTCTGTAAGTTCGTAGAGCTAACGTTGCGTTTCCACGGCATTCGCCGTAGATTAAAATCATGTCAGTGTATTCTGACGCCGTGTCAGTTACACGAGGTATTTTTGAACACTTTAATTATACACACACACAACCAAAGTTTAACTATCACAATAAAAACAGTCAATTACAAAAAAAAAAACACTAACACTAAATAATAATAATCCCAAGTTACGTGTCCTGTCACAATAAAAAAAGGAATACTGTCTTAAACTTATTTAGTGTCCTATCACAATAACAAAACAAATTCACAATTATTGTCAGCCCACAAGTTCGACTAAACAATAAGGGCGCAGGAGCTTCCGCGTACGTACCTACGTTCCGGAAGGGTAGCGTCGGCGCACTGAAAAAACAAGTTTTTTGGAAGCCCCACTTACTGATCGCAAGCACAAAATACAGAGAGTACAGAAGTCAATCTACATACAAAGTGCGCTCGAGCAACGCACACATAGACACCGCTCACGGACACGATATTTCGGACTGGTTGGGACTAGTGCGAGCGCAAGTGCCATCCGCTTGAGACATGCGTCTATGAAGTGCAAAAATGGAGCAATAAAAAAAAATTATAACTGTTCAGTGGACGGTTGTTTAAATTCAACATTAAACGGTGAATTGTCGTTTTTTAATCTACCAGTTGTTTCAGAGAGGTAAGTAGGTATTTGCTTGTATTTCGATGGTTTGTATTAACGTAACACAGTAGTTAGGTAGGTAGGTAAGCGCCCCGGCTCCCGGTCCCGCGCCGTAAAGTAAAAGCGAACATGACTTTGTAGCACTTTGGGACAAATTTGTAATGTAACAATAACATTAAAATTAAAATATTTTAGTTATTATTGGTTTTTTCGTTTCTTATCAATAAATCAAACAACTAGATGCGAGTGCCACTACCACGATAGTTTTTTGTGCATAAGCCAAAGTTTACAAACCATAGCGCGACCGCCGAGCGTGGACTTCTGTACTTTCGGTATTTTGTGTCGCAAGGATCTAAGATACAATAGCAACACACTGACCTATTTCTATTTCTTTTACGCACGTGATGTTTTGCCAATAGGATTGTCACTCTCTTATGTACTACGTATTGGTTTATGACTTGCCTAAGAGCGGCAACAACGTATCGTAGATTTATCGTTTTAAGGTGCATGACCTATGCCTATAGACATAATCAGCTGTTAGGAAAAATACATCGTGTTCAAACGGTGCAAAAACTTAAAAAATCATTTGCGACTAAACTACTGTTTCAATTTAATTGATTTTTGGTAGAGAGCTTGATAATGATACCTAGTATAGGCAGTTTAAAGGAAAGCCCATCTGTCGTATCAACTTTGTATATATATACATACAGATGGAGCGAAAGAAGTTTCACTTCAGTCGTGTGGTCATAAGCACACTCGTTTTTTATATACACATTGACATTGATAAATTTTACATATACAGTGACATGAATATTTACTTTGTAAAGTATTATGTTATTTTTAATGACTGTGAATGTGAAGACTATGTGGGTTAATTTTAGTTTGCCTTTGTTTTTTTTTCTCAGATAGTTTTAGTCATGGTCTGGCAGTTTGAGTAATT
Organism: Globia sparganii; assembly: GCA_949316385.1. Taxonomy (NCBI): domain Eukaryota; kingdom Metazoa; phylum Arthropoda; class Insecta; order Lepidoptera; family Noctuidae; genus Globia; species Globia sparganii. The sequence continues at coordinate 7,237,450 of OX438675.1, read as the reverse complement.
TATGCGACCTACCCAAATGTCCTTTCTTTGGTATTGTTCGTCGAATCGTTGAGCTCCCTAAGTTTGAGTTGAGCTGCATGATTACTGACAAATGCGTGCACTGACCGGACGGGTCCACTCAATCTGTGTGGTTCTTTCCTCAAAAGACCATTTCAGACACCAATCTACATGGTCTCCACATGATCTCACCAAGATTATGTCTGGACTTTAAAAGAGACTGTGACCTCTGAGTTTGTTTCGGCCTTTCTTCTCAGAGTAGTCAGATAGGAAACGCCGACCTCATCTCGTTTTAAAAAAATATGATTGACGTGTAAAAGTGTTTGTACAAACCTACTTACAGAAATAAAATCATTTAATAATAAAATAATAAAGCCCTTTATTCCCAAAATATTACCTATTACACTTTTTTTTTTTTTTTTAACATTCCTTAAATATCTATTTCATGCAATAAGAACAAAGAAAAGAGGTCACATGCAACAAAATAATAACACAATATAAGTTTTACTTAATAGAGATACATAATGTAAGATTTTTCTTGCATGTACCATTCCTGACCATAGATGTTTAAATACATTTATATATTTTTTTTTTGCAATTATATTGTTATTATTTATTTACCGATACATTATTTTAAATTAGACAATTTCAATTGATTTCATTGAAAAATGTTCTCAATATAAATTCCATGACAGATAACAATTATTGATAAATATTAAGGTATAACACTGCATCAAAACAATAAATAACATTTGTTGGATAAATAATAAAATTGTAATTAGTAGCAATTGATTCAATAAATTAATATAGGTATGATAAATAAAATTTTAATTAAATTGATATAATAATAAGGATTATAGTAGATTTTTTAGTTATGGGGTACCCAATTTTGGGCAAAGGCCTCCTCCATGCATTTCCATAATTTCCTATCTTTGGCAATCCTGGTCCAAGTGGGTCCCGCGAACTGCGCGACGTCGTCACCCCAGCGGCGTCGCGGGCGACCGCGGCGGCGCGCCTCGCCGCGCGGCCACCAGTGCAGCACACGCTCGCTCCAGCGTCCATCGTCTGCGCGTGCCGCGTGACCCGCCCATCGCCATTTTAGCCTACAGGCTAAGTCTGCTATGTCTATTAATTTGGTTTTCGTTCTGATTTGTGAGTTTCGAATTCGGTCTCGCAGTTTCAATCCCAACATACTTCGTTCGACGGCCCGCTGGAAGACCTGGAGTTTCATGAGAATTTCTTTTGATAGTGCCCAGCTCTGGCACCCGTAGAGTACTGTGAGAGACACAACAGTTTCAAACGCTTTTTTCTTTAGTTTGATTGGGAGTTTGGATTTAAAAATGTGCTTCAATGACCAATATCTTTTCCAAGCAAGTTTTATTCTACGCTCTACTTCGCCTGCAGTTTGCTCCTTGAACGAGATTCTCTGTCCTAAATATACATAATCTTCCATGTACTCTATTTCCTTTGATGATAATTTTACTGGTACATTTTCTCCATTGGTCATTATGCGAGTTTTCTCCAAATTCATAGATAATCCACATTTTCTACTCTCTTTATCTAAAGATTGCAGCATGTATTCTAAGTGTATGTGGTTGTCACAGATCAGTACGATGTCATCTGCGAAGCGTAAGTGGTTTAATGTTTCTCCATTTATGTTGATCCCTACAGAATCCCATTCTAAGTTACGGAAAATGGTCTCGAGGAGAGCCGTAAAAAGGTTCGGTGATATCGGGTCGCCTTGTCTGACTCCACGTTGTAATTCGAAAGGTCTTCCTTTTCTCTCCAATTTAACTTTGGCTTTACCCCTTTTATAAATTTCCTTTAATATTTTTATGTACTTTTGTGGCACTCCTTGTTGGTCTAAGGCTTTCCACAGAGCTAAGTGTCCAATTGAGTCAAAAGCTTTCGAATAATCAACGAAAGCAATATAGAGTCTTTTCCCGTATTCTTCGTATTTTTCGATGATTTGTGTCACAGTAAATATATGATCGACTGTAGAGAACCTTGGGCGGAAACCAGCTTGTTCTCTGGGTTGATTGAATTCTAGAGTCGGCATAATTATTTTAAGCAATACTTGCGTGAATACTTTGTACGTGGTCTGTAATAAGCTTATAGGTCTATAATTTCCTATGTCCTCAGGGCTTCCTTTCTTGTACAGTAGTGTTATGATTGATGTCTCCCATTCAGCTGGTATTTTTCCATTTGCGAGGATATTATTGAATAATTTCGTAATAATAGGGGACAGCGGTTCAATTAGGGTCTTAAGAACATCATTAGTAACTCCATCTTCTCCCGGGCTCTTTAAGGATTTAAGAGAGGAAATGGCATTTACAATTTCACTTTCCATAAATTTTGGCACTTCTATGTTTACCTCATCAGGTCTCATTGTTGTAAAGGTATTGTTAATATCATCCCTGCGTTGGTATAAATCTTCGTAGAACTCTGTAGCAGTCTCCACTAGATCTTTTCTATTAGAGGTAATTCGCCCGTCTTTAGACTTTAGAGAAGGAATCCATTTTCGCACATCGTTTAGACGCTGTTGTCCCCTCTTGACTGAACTATTTAATGTGAGCTCTTCCTCAATTATTTTTAGTCTCTCTGTGCGTTTCTTTCTCTTTATATTTCTCTTTATTGTTCTATACAGCTTGGTGAGTTCTTGCTTTTCAGTTTTCGTTTTATTTTTCTTTTCTTTTAGGAATGTTCTACGTTCTATAAGTATAGCAATGTCTCGTGAGATACCTGCTTTGGGTGTTGGTTTCGTAGAGTTCTTGTTTGATGATAATGTCACGCTCTTAATAGTTTTTATGATTGAAGAGTATGATTCCTGAATTTCAACAGTATCAGTCACAGATGCACACGCCTCAATAAATTTGTTTTTCATTATTTCTTTTTCCAATGGTGTCAAGTCGCACACTATACCTTTGAAAGATTTTCTTGATTTCACTTGCGCCCCGATCGAATACCTTGCTCGTACTAGTCTATGATCGGTAGGGTGTGTTGTGTTTATAATATTAATATCACTTACCCTGTTTTTATTATTGGTTATGAAATAGTCAATTTCGTTGTAGGTTTTACCATCCGGAGAACACCAAGTCCATTTTTGTTTCTGTTTCTTTTTAAAATAAGTATTCATAATATGGAGCCGATTTTCTATGCAGAACTCTGTAAGTAATTTCCCTCTTTTGCTTCTTCTGCTATTGTAGCCCCAAGGACCCATAACGTCCCTATCCTCAGGTTTGGCTGCACCGATTTTGGCATTGAAATCTCCCATCAAAATTGTATTTGGGCCTGTATTGTACAGAGCTATTATTAATTCCTCGTAGAACAATTTTATGTCTTCATCTTTTGATTTTTCTGTTGGGGAGTAGACTTGTATAATATTAATTTTAATGTTATTTATATTTATGTCGAGTCGGGCTATTCTATCTGAGATAGGTTTTAAATCCATTATGTGTACTTTCATGTAGTCTTTCAACAAAAAACCGACGCCGCTGTAACCGCTCTTGTTTCCAGAGTACATAAAAATGAGATTGTCTTTTTCTAGGATTTCGAAGTCTTTTTGTCTCGTTTCTGAAAGACCCAAAATATCCCAGTTGATGTTTTTCAAGGCATTTAACAGTTCAATTTGTCTCGTTTCGGTCACTAGGGATCGGACGTTAAGTGTACATATATTTAGATAGGATATGGTGTTATTTTCGCTTTCATAAAATCATTTATCAATAAAATCATTTATCATTATAAAATCATTTATCATTTATCATTTACCGCCATCATCATCCGCCTAGCCTTTTCCTAACTATGTTGGGGTCGGCTTCCAGTCTAACCGGATGCAGCTTAATACCAGTATTTTACATGAAGTGACTGCCTATCTGACCTCCACAACCCAGTCACTGGATAATACGATACCCCTTCGTAAGACTGGTTGTCAGACTTTCGAGCTTCTGACTACCCGTAACGAGTGTCAAAGATCCACGAATGACAGCCGGAACCAACGCCTTAAGGTGCTTTCCGAAGCACGGAGGGATCTCGGTATGTAAAGATAGTCACCCATCCACAGACCAACCACGGCGAGCGTTGCCTACCTGATCACTTGACCTGTGCGGCTGTTATTATTTAGCCACGGGTCCCTCTAATAAATCCTACTAATAATCCTACTATCCTACTTCCTACTAATAATATTATAAATGCGAAAGTTTGTGAGGATGGATGTTTGTTACTCTTTCACGCAAAAACTACTGAACGGATTTTGATGAAACTTTACAGTAATATAGTTTATACATCAGAATAACACATAGGATACTTTTTATCCCGAAACCGCGGGGCGCAGCTAGTAAATAACAATCATAAATAAATAATTAATAATATTTCGGAAAAAGGCAAACTATTGACTTAAATGAAAAAGTCACTTCGAAACATCATCATCTTTTTAATTATGCGATCCAACGATACGATAAATGCTCATTTTTTTTTCATATCTCTGTTCCTACATGTTTGGGGAGTGCCACCCCTAATTATTTTTTCGTAATTTCACTACTCCATTGATTAGTGGTGCATAGAAAACAAGAAAAGAAAATAAGTTTATTTGACCCAGGTTAAGTAAGGCACACAAAAAAAAAAAAACTTAAAATAGTATTGTGTGCCTCACGGCTGCGCACCATAGGCATAGAATACACCTTTCCAATTTTCATTGCTATAGTGCCAATATTTTTCGAGTAAAATAACTGTTTGACTTCCGGACGGGCGGACAGACAGACGAACGAACGGACGTACAGACAAACAGACGGGCATAGCAAAATTATACAGGTCCCATTTTTGCGATTTTGCTACGGAACCCTAAAATCGAGTTATCACGTGAATCTAAATCCGACCTGTTATTATTTAGCCAAGGGCACCCAAAAAAAAAAATCTCCTACCATACATTTCCGAATTTACGATCACAAAATCTGAGTCCCGAAACTCTTTATTTACGATGCTTTATAGCCGCCATAAGTACAGACGCCAGCAAATCAAGCTACTACAATGTGTCAAATTTCTTCGATATATTTTCAACTTTATAGCTAAAGCATAAGGTTTAAAGTTGATTGGGAAAATTTGATGTGCTGGCGTCTGTACATCGGGGGCTGAAAGTTATTATTTTTGCAGTAACGTAAAGTAACAGGTGGGATGTCGTAACTTACGGTTTATTCTTCGGTTAATCCGTACATTGAACCATCGTAAATTGTCTTTCCTTTGGCTAGGGAGAGCAGGTGATATTGTCTTGTCGGATTTTTAGGAAATAATTTATCTTGTCAACCTACTTCAAAAAGGAGGAGGTTCTCAATTGGACTGTATGCTGTTTTTTTTTGTCTGTTTGTTACGCAATATCTCCGGCAATTGTAAATCGATATTATTTTTTTTTTAATGGATAGGGTATGCCTCAAGGGTGGTCCAATATTAATTTTATTTACTTTGCTTCGGTAGTTTTTCAATTAGCTTCAATAATACGTATTTTTGCCACTTAGTTTATATTGACGATGTTATAACGACTTCCTGTCTTCCTGATATTTACATAGCAAGTAGTGTTATACGAATTTGTGTGCGGTAAGTACAACTTAAAAGGGAAAAATAAAAACTATTTCACAAAAAAGAACAACCGACTTCCATAAAAGACACTACAATGTGAAAAATAACTTTAATTTCGGTAGTCGGTAGCAAACAACGAAAATGCGAACCCAACGACACCGACTTCCGAAATTAAAGTAATTTTTTTTGTAGTGTCTTTTTTGGAAGTCGGTTGTTTTTTGCACTTGAAAACAAGATTAAATTTAAAAACATAGAAGGTGGCAGGAACAACGACTTGCAAACTGTAAACATGAATTCAACACATAATTCTAGACCCAGGTCATTTGATGATTTCCCATCCACGAAAAAAAAAAAGATCCCCCAAGCATAGAAATTTTTCGTCGGTTTTTTTCTGTAAGCCTATTTTTGTCCCACTGCTGGGCAAAGGCCTCCTCTTTTTCCTTCCAAACCTCCCTGTCTTCTTCTGGCACTGTTGGCCCTGCAAACCTTCTCAGATCGTCACACCACCTTCGCCGTAGTCTACCTCGACGGCGATGTGGGACCTCAAGCATCGCAGTGAGTTATGATCTTTGCCCATCTCTCCGGGTGCATTCACGCAACGTGTCTCGCCGACTTCCACTTCAGCCTGGATGTTTTTTTTTTTTCAAACATCCGCTACTTGAGTTATGTTATCAAAAAAAATTCTGCTGTTTCATACAAAAGTGCAATACCTACGCGATCAAAATGTATGGAACAGCTTAGTTTTATTTTAATAACCGACGAAAAATTTCATCGCAGGGGATTTAAGAATCACGTACAGACGCCAGCTGCACATCAAGCTACCTACCCAAAACTGTCAAATTTCTCCAGTGAACTTTGAACCTTATGCTTTAGCGATAAAGTTGAAAATCTATTAAAGAAATTTGTCAGATTGTTGTAGCTTGAAGTGCTCACGTCTGTACTGAATCCAAGTTAACAGGTGTCACGTCGATGTTCCTACCACCCAGACACAGTATTTCATATTTATTGTCAGTATTTATTTTCACGACTGACAGTCACAACGTGTACAGTCTACGCTATCAGGTCAGACGCTTTGCTAGAACATTCAGACTACACGCGAACTACGCGATGTGACTGATAGAAATATTCTGCGCTCGCGATTTAATTACCAAAAATGTAAACAAATATGAATGAATGGAAAAACATATAGATTTTTGAGCTCTATTTAAATCCTACTTCCGACTCAATAAAGTTCAGTTTACGCTACAACTTCAAACATTTTTATAACCTTTTCAATAATGTTAGTCACTCTGAAATCAACTTAATTTCCATTGAAATAAAGTTGATATTTGTTTAACTTGAAAGAAAATCAATTGCCAACATAAATTTGAATAGACTTTAGTTAGACAATTATCAGACATACCTACACCTGAAGGCCAATTCCCGTAATTAAAAACGTTCAAAATCTAGTCGCGATCTCATCTCAGCGACAATCAGTGTCAAAAACTTGTAAAAACTGTAGGAAAATTAGAGGTATTTTTGACAGACTGAGACTGAGATCAGTAGGCCAATTCTGCTAATTTAAAACGTTCAAAATCTAGTCGCAGTCTCATCTCGGCGACAAACAAATGTCAAAAACTTGTCAAAATGTAGGGAAATTTGAAGTATTTTTGACAGATTGAGACTGAGATCAGACTGTGAACGTTCTTAAAAATTACGAGAATTACCCCTCTGACTGTGAACGTTCTTATTATAAAATTACGAGAATTGCCTCTCAGAGCGCGTGGTTGCACAACCGATCACTTTGGTTAGTATGCGGGGTAAGTTATAATCTTAAACTTTTCAAATCATATTAAAAAAAACCGGTCAAGTGCAAGTCGGACTCGCGCACCAAGGGTTCCGTACAAAATAGATACGTAACTACAAAACGGTTTTCGGATTTTTTCCTTTACTTGTGCTACAGACAGACAGACAGAAAACAAAGTGATTATATAAGCTTTCCATTTTTTTCCTTTTGAGGTACGGAACAATAAAAACAACTTATTTCTACTTACCATGACAATTAAACTGAAATCGTTCTACAGTATAAGGTTAATTTGTGATACAAAGCACTGCTATTACTACTAAATGAGAATTTTATAAACTTTTCATAATAAGATAAAATGGACCTGACAGCTTATTTCTTAATTAAGGAACGAGAAAAGATATCGTATCTCGGAAGGTATTTAAGTTTTGATTGTGTATTTAACTTAAAGCACTCGCAGTTTCTGTGTTTTATAGAACTAAAGTCTATTCAAACGTATGTTTCAAATTAATATTATTTCAAGTTAAACAAATATCAACTTTATTTTAATGGTCAGTAATTAATGATGAGAGCAGCGGTGGTCCAGTGATAACGGCCGCGACTTACGAGTCGTAGGTCATAGGTTCGAACCCAGACAGGCGATTTCCTTTGTCTAAATTATTTCATCATCACTGCTCTTAAAACGGTGAAGGAAAACATCGTGAGGAAACCGGCATGTTCTAGAACTAAAAATTCGAAGACATGTGACATCTATCAACCCGCACTGGGCCCGCGTGGTGGATTACGGCCCACTCCCTCTCACAAAGAGGAGGCCTTTGTCCCAGCAGTGGGAACACTTGTATGTCACATAATATTTGGCGACACTATTTCCAGAAAGCACCTTCACACCCAAAGAGCGAGATAAAAATATAAATTATCACACGAGTTAGAAAGAGAGCATGTTTGTTATTTCACCCATAAAAGGTGTAATAAAAGTAAAATATTATTACCAAGCTCTGTTCTTATTACTGAGATTTGTAAAAATATGATCTATTTATGTATAGCCAACCTCGTAAGTACTATATCACTGTAATGTGTTTTATAGTTAGGGAGGCGAGGTAGCTAAATGGCGTAATTCAACGGCGCCGTCGAGACCTATCAAAATCGAAAGATAAAATGATTTCGAAAAGAAAAGCTCGTATGGTAAAAACCATTTTAGCGGTGGGTTTGGCGTGTACGGTTTTTCAAAAATGTAAAAAAAAACAGTTACTTGGGCATTCTCGAGCGCGTCAGATATTCATACTACGTTTGCCCCAAGTGCCTCTGATAACAACGGTATACTAATCTGCCGGTTTGCGTGGTGGGGGTAGGCATATAAAGTAGTCAAAAATGCAAAAAAAAAAAAATTACTCGAGCGCGTCAGATTTTCGGAAGGGGTGTTAAGTAGGCCCCAAGGAAGCTCCCTTTAAAAAAACTGACGATTTCGGTGTGACGATAAGTTGCGATGAATTTTTGAAAATGCAAAAAAAAAAAGTTTTTTTGAAAATCTGACGCGCTCGAGCGCGTCAGATTTTCATAGGGGAGGTTTATCTCGGTATCCTGAAAGCATATTTCCTTAATCTGACAAAAATGTTGGTGGGTTCTCTTAATCTGATCGAAAAAGGTTTTTTGGTTTCTTTTTTTTCCTTTCTTTCTCCTTGATAAAACGGGGAATTTAAGAATGACAATAAAGCGATAGATACAACCAACGTAAATGTAGATGAAATGTAGTACGAATTGTATTATTTATTATATAAAAAAAAATGAAATGAAATACAAATTGTATTATAATTGTATTGTTATGTATGACCTTTACATTTTTGCTCAATACAATTCATCAAAGTTTCCAGCACATTCGAGAAATATACCGTCGGGTCTTTTCTCTCTCTTCAATCGTCGTTATACTAAGGGCACATAGGTCTACGGTAGGGGACCATAAACATAATATATATATATATATATTCTTTTTCTTTCTTTCCCCACCATCAATGTTGCGAAATAAAGGCAAAATACTGGTAGGACGGCATATATCCGCGAAGCGCTCAGTCTGTATTACATGTTTATGGCAAGTTCCTCTTTTTTGCTTCAATTCTTCACTTCGTTTTGCTTACGGTACGTCCAAAAAACAATTTGAGGATCAACAGGCTATTGAATAATATATATGAAACTGTACATGTTAATAATACTTTTGTATACAGATACGCGTAGCTTTTTCCGAGTCCACGAAAATTGTCGAGAAGCTTTAGAAAAAAAAAATATGTGAGATATAATAAAAGTCACATAATTTAATTATCGTTATTTCATATCAATTTTTTTTAACACCCTCAGTTTTCGAGATATAGTTACTCAAAAAACCGGGAGTTTGAGTTTTTATGATGCTTCAAGTCAAAAAGTTTTAACTTTGGACAAAAATGTAAAGAGACCTTTTTTGTGTAAAATAAAATTACCTTTTTTGTTTATTTAAACTTTTTTTTTTGTAATATGAATCGTTCGCGACTTATATGCCGCAACGCGTTTTTCGGAAGACGAAATGGCTCCTCCACACTTCTGGTCATGCGGAAACCGGCAGATTTTGTATTTTTAGTGAGTTTTAGATTATATTCTTCAAAATAAAAAAAATAAAAAATCGCGCTCGAGAATGCCGGATTAACGTTTTTTTTTTACAAGTTCGAGACCCTATAACTCGGCGGCGTCAAGGACTTATCGTCAGATTAGTTAAATTTAGTCTTAAAACACTAAAATCAACCCCCAATATGTTAATCTGACGCGCTCGAGTATTTCAGACTATCGATTTTTTTTTACTAATCTGATCGTCTATCCTAGGCGCGCGTCACTAGATATAGAGCTAAATACTTTACAAGGTTGTTCTATTAGGTCTAAGGTATCTCTCATATCTCAAACTGCCACGCTCGAGTATTACCGAAAATTCCCCTATTCGCCTCCCTAACTATTATTTATTACTAATACTCATAAATCGAAATAATTATTTTATGACAACATTTACTGATGCTCACGAATAATTAATATTCACAGTTATTATCCAATAATCAATCATAATTACTATTACTTGGTTGACTGGTAGAGAATGCCTAAAGCATTAAGTCCGCCTTTGTACCTTTTTGTGTGCGAAAATATTAAATAAAAAAATAATATTCAATAATATTTTTTCAATATTCATCAGCATGAATATATGAAATTAAATATCAACCAAAATAAAATATATTTAAACTGCAACTAAGATATATTTTTATTTCCATTTCCAAGAAAATATTTAAAACTTTAAAAATCTAACAGTCGTAAAGTAATAATTTTAATATGCACAATTATATAAAAAAGAGAGAGGAAATAATCAATAGGCATTTAAAATTTCGTCCGCATCGCTGTCAACAGCAAAAATGTCCAAAAGACTGGTAGCTTTGTCCCATATTGTATGGCAAGCTTTGGCCAAAAAATAGGCCAGACCTCTGGTCACGTAACGATTAAATTTCACTTGCATGTCATAACGTGACAATTCTATCTGTCTATGTGACAGGTAGTTTCAACCTTAGTGAAGTTTCAGTATATTGGCAATTGTTGTCAAAAGTGATAAAGCAGTTACGAGGTTGACTGAACCTATATGAGACCTATTATGTGACCTAAACCTTATTTTTGTACGAAAAAGCTTTTCTTATTTCTGTTTTCTTTGGCAAGATTCGATTATTTCTTACATAATAATACCTATGTGGATGTTTACCGTAAAGCTTCTTTAACAAATTGCTTTTCAAACTTACTTTTACTGGTTTCCATGTACGCTTTCAGATAGAGGGGTGATTAACATATTCCTCATATGGTTTTTTGGCTAACTTCACTTTACGGTCGACATAATATAATAACACAACAGAGTATTTTTTTCTGATAATATAGCTGGAATTATCAGCCTTTGTATACTGTACTGTATACTGAAGATCCTTAAAGAAGAATTCAATACGTTTTTCACACTATTCGTAGTAAATATTCGTGGGATATTCACATTCCGAATAATATGAATTGAATAACCCTTATTCTAACACCATTTTTTTTCTTAATTAGAGCTACTTTTCATTTGCTCCCACTTGGCTGCCTGCCAATCATATTAGTGCTTGAAATATTAGGAGCACATAGCCTTTTGAAACTATTTATGTATTATAGTGCTTACATATAGCTAAAACCTATTTTCCTTCTCCTGTTGTTTTTCTTAATCCTCTACTGTTTCTACAGGCTTCACTTAAAGTCCCACAGCAATATATCGTTTAAATACCTACTTTATTGTTTATTTATAAAAAAAAAAAACAGTTTACACGCATTTGTTTAAACATACCACATAAACCATCGCGGGTTTAACAGCGATTAATTATATGAATGGGTTGTGGAGGTCAGATAGGCAGTCGCTCCATGTAAAATACTGGTATTCAGCTGTATCCGGTTAGACTGGACGCCAACTCCAACATAGTTGGAAATAGGCTAAGCAGAAGATGATGATTGACTGCCACGTTGGTCTCGTGGTCGACTGCTGAGCGTGGGGTTCCGGGTTCGATTCCCGGGTCGGGCAAAGTGTTATTAAGTTTTTCCTTTCGAAATGCCTTAGTAACAACCCAATGTTTGAAAGATGGCGGCGTGATACCCTTGTGGCTCGGAAAGCACGTTAAGCCGTTGGTCCTGCGCCTGATATCTCTTCAGTCGTGACGGATTGTCGTCCCATCGGACTGTGAGAGTGAGGGAAGAGAGAGTGCACCTGTGTACTATAATATCATGACCATAATTCGGTTTGGAGGACTTCTATGTTAAGGGGTTTGGTTTCCGCACTTAGTTCTTCAAATGGACCATTGTGCGTGTTGGAGGACTTTATATTGATAGTAATAAAGGCTTTTCTCTTCAGGATTACAAGCTTTTTTAGCTCAGATTTATTCAAAAGGTCCATTAAGTATTATAAAAAGAACAGCAAGATACAAAGAAAGAAATATAAGGGCTTACATTGTAAGCATAGACGAGTTAAAAGCATGTCTAACTTTGGAGTAGGTAACGGTTGTGGTGAAAGCAAGAAAGCAGAAAATGTAACAGAAGATTCATTCCAAACGAAAGCAAAACAATAAAAATATGTCATACCCACTTTAGTGTTGTCTTAATACCCGAGGGCCTAGATAAGTGGCAATCGCATTAAAAGCATTTCATATTTCTACAGCACGTTTGAGCAATGCAGAGCAGAAATGGTCCTGTGGTAATGGCCCCCGACTTACGAGTCGTATGTCATAGGTCGAACCCAGGTTCATCATTACTGCTCTAAAAACCAAAAAATGGAAGACATGTGACATCTACCAACCCGTACTGGGCCCACGTGGTGGATACAGTCCACTCCCTCCCATAGAGAGGAGGCCTGTATCTCAGAATTGCGATTACATGCTGATTATAATAATGTTTCAACAGGATTCTTCTTATACAAATTTATTTGGAGTCTGCGCAGTATGACTTCTTCTTCCATACATCTCTATAAGCCGTCATCTCAATATTCACCCCCTTTATAGCCATACCATCTTTCACATAACCCGTCCACTACTAACAAGACGAAGACGGTGCTGCCCCCATCAGCGCGTTTTAACAATTAGATTTATGTTTAGTCATTCCTTTTTTCGACACCATAGTAAGCTACCAATAAATTTTGTGTGAAATAATTCAGAATAAAAATACTTCATTGAAGAGTGCCCAATAACCCGAACCCAAGCAAAGGATAGGCAGAATTCAGATAGGAGCATAGAACTAAGAAGACCTAACCAGGAGACGAGACGCTCCACCAGTTTTCGTCGTATTTTGGTCGTGAGCCTTCGGTTTCTTTATCCTAATTTAGTTGAGGTCAGTGTTGCATGACATCTTCTTCCATAAATCTCTATCAGTCGTCATCAAACTCAAACTCAAAGCATTTATTTCAATTAAACCATTTACAGGCACTTTTGAATTGTCAAAATTAACTAGTCAGTCAGAAAGTTGGAGTTAGTTGCATCTAAGTATTCACTCCTTTCTAGCCATATCATTTTTAGTTTCTTTGACGTAAGCCTATGGTTTCCATAACCTAATTTGTTTGTGTATGTCTTTTTCTTTCATACATCTGTCTCAGTTGTCATATCAGTAATAATCCAGCGTTTCTTGGTCGTGAGCCTTCTGAGTCTTATTTACTCAGTGACATAAGTGTGTTAAGGCCATGTACTCGTATTCTCTTTAACTTACTTGTGAGGCTAACAGAAAAACTTTGAAATAGAGCCTACGTAGTCTGGATAAAACACTTTTTGTATGTACCTTTTATTTTACTGAGACTTACTGAGGGAGCTATTGAAGTGAAAAATCTGTCTGATGTCCGAGACATTGCCTTTAAATCTTATGCACTAATGCAGCCGACGAGAGAATGCGTTCTTGACATCTCTCACTTTCATACAAACGAATGTGTGCTTTGCGAATTTGATCTTTATTAGGTACCTACTAGAATTGTCGCACTCGTGTCAGGAACGGATACTCTCGACGGCCAGACTGTAGTATAGTTTTTCATTAATGGCGGAACTAATATTTTGTAACAATATATTTTAAAAGTGTCCATGGATATTTCTTGCCCATTCTTCTCCATAGGAACCTACCACGCCTTGGAATCGGCAACTCGCTCCATCCTTCTGAATAACCAACTCCTTTGACAATTCAAAATTGGCGTTGAAAAAAAAAATGCTATGAGTTTGAGTATTGCAGCTAGTGGGCACTACAAGTTTTCGTTTGATTAATTTAAGTACCTACTTTTATGGATGTTAAGAAAAAACGGACGTAATAACAAAAGGTAAGCGTATCTGCCAGGAGAGCAGTAATGCCTCAGGGGTAACAGAATTCATCACCACAACTTTCAAAACGGTGAATGAAAACATCTTGAGGAAACTGGCATGTCCTAGAACCAAAAGTTCGAAGCCATGTGACATCTACCAACCCGCATTGGTCCCGCGTGGTGGATATGTTAATGGCCTGTGTCCCAGCAATTGGAACATTATAAATTGATCATGCTATTAGGCTAAGCGTATCTGCGAATTATCTTTCACAGGCCTGCGAGTAAATAAGACACTTTTTGCATATTACAGTTGACGAGCTTGTAACCTGCAAAGAGTGCCTTATCTTCACCCAAGTTTCACCACGCTTTAAAAATGGAATGATAATGACATAATGAAGGTTTATATAGAAGGAAATACTGCAGTACTATTTTCCATGTTCTGTCTTTTACGGCACCCACTTAACGAATGAAGTTTCTCGACTCTTTGCCCAGAATATTAGTCCTCCAGGCCGAATTTCGGTCATGGCGGCCAATTTCAGTGGAGACTAGCCTTTAGCGCGGGAGATATTATAGTGCACAAGTGTTTGCGCAGAGACAGAAAAAAGAAATAAATAAAGTACGTATATTTGTGGCAAAAATGACGCATAAAAAAAACAAGTTTGGAGAAAACATGCGTCACATCCACGCAAAACTGTCATCGCTCGACAACCGGCGTTGACGTGTTGACGTCAACCGGTGTAGCATACGATTAGATATAAATAAAAAACAACAATCAAAATAAGAAATAAAATAAATATACACACACACACAGGTGCACTCTCTCTTCCCTTAATCTCACAGTCCGATGGGGCGGCAACCCAACACGACCGGACCGAGAGGAGGCATAGGGCCAATGGGTTAATGTGCTTTCCAAAGCACGGAGGTATCAAACCGCCAACTTCTAAACTCCGGGCTACTACAAAAAAAATCCCAAAAACACTTTCCCCGACCTGAATCGAACCCAGGACACCGACCACGTGACCAAAAAGGCAGTTACCGCGCTTTGCCTAGAACGAAGAAGCTAAACAGCATCAAACTTTATTCATAGCCTCGTCGAAAATTCTCGCCAAAATTCTCTTTTATTATTTAACCCTCCCCAACTACGTGTCCGCACTACCCCTGGGCTGCCTCTAGAGGGTCGTTCGATTAAAATACAGGACACTATTTGACGCTGCACTGAAACTGCGACAAATGCGACAAAAGAGTTTATTATGCTATTAACTGGTTTAACTTGTTAAATTTTTCGTGAATTATGAGCTGGCCGGAAAATATTTTGTTTTATTTCGCAGTTGGTTTTGTTTTTAAAGTTGTGTTCGGGAATTGTTGTGCACAGTTTTATGAGGTAGTACGATTATTGTCGTCATTGTTCAGAATTTGCATCATATAGGCCACTTTTAAGTGAGAGTTAATATTTGGCACTTTTTTTAAAGCGTTGCAGTATTTGGTGGTACGTACAGTCAGCAAAGGAGATAAGTATATGCTGTGGATAACGGTGTGAGTTTCACATTTATATAATATCGTTTTTTTATATTATTTGCGCAGATATAATGTGTTACTGTTTGTTTGTCCCAAATAAATAAATAAATAAGTATGCAAGGTCGTCGAATATTGTTGAGGACAGAGGACTAATTGGTAGCCGTTTGAAATGAAAATGCCAGATTCAATGTGAAACGATACTACCAGATTTATTGTCGTTATCCACAGGTTTAAATTTAGTATAATTAGTTAATTACATACACTGATATTATAGGCAAGGCAAGTATGGCTTAGGTTAGAGAAAACGTGTCCTTTTACAATACGCGGTTACAACAATTAGAGACTAGTGAATCTTCTTACCTCTGGAAGCGAACTGAACGATTTATAATAATGTCTAGGCGGAGTAGCGGACACGGCTTCCGTTTTAATCAACTTCCGCCTTCTAGAAACTTCGAGAACATTCCAATACACACTACAGTGCTGCTGCGGTGTCGAGAAGTGACAATTAGAACAATGGTTCATTCATAATTCGTCCCTCTAGTGTCGAAAAGCGGAAGCAATTATCGACTATTTCATTCATAAATGCTGAAGCCCTCTAGCGTCGTATGGTACAAAACTAAAGGACACGCCCACATTACTTACGCCATCTGACAACAGAGGACGCTACTATGTATATCGGTCACAAATATAGTTGAATTTTACTAAAAAACCGATTGATTTTAATTTGATAATTGAACAGTTTATTTTATTTTATTCGAAAAAATCAATCGGTTTCTTACTAAACTTCTATTAACTAACTAGCAATGGGCAACTAGCTTCAACTTTCTGACTAACTGACCAACTATTTAATTTTGACAATTCAAAAGTGCCTGTGAATGGTTTAACTGAAACAAATGAGTTTAACTATATTCGACGACCCTGCATACTTATCTCCTTTGCTGACTGTATCAATGGCTGGTTCATAACAACTATTACCTATAGATCTACTATCCAATTCCTTCCAATTCCTTTTCATGTCTCATAATAATCCTAGCCTTTTTAAAGACTAAGCGGCTATTCATTGAAGTATTGTTTGTTAATCATATTATATTATTTAAAAGAGTTTCTTGAAAAGAACGGCTTTTCAATTGGTACCTACTACGCTTTGGAATAAAGTACATTGAACTAGCTTCATTTCAGATCGACTCCTTGATAATTTTAAATTGCCTCTAAATTATTTAATTTAAATAAATGCTTTGAGTTTGAGTTTAAAAAACATTTATAAAAAAAAAAAAAAACAACCGACTTCCAAAAAAGTCAAATACAAAGTGAAAAATAACTTTAATTTCGGAAGCCGGTGTCGTTAGGTTCAGATTTTTATTTTTGTCACCGACTTCCGAAATGAAAGTTATTTTTCAATTTGTAGTGTATTTTTGGAAGTCGGTTGTTTTTTTTTTTTTTGTAAAAACGTTTTTATTTTTCATTTTTATGTTGTACTTACCTTACACAAATTCATATAACACTACTTGCTATGTAAATATCAGTGACAGGAAGTTATTATAACATCACCAATATAAACTAAGTGGCAAAAATATGTATTATTGAAGCTAATTCAAAAACTCCCCAAGCTAAGTTAATAAAATTTATATGGGACCACCCTTGAGGCATGCCCTATTCATTAAAAAAAGAATTTTGAAATCGATTCATATAAATTGCCGAAAATATCGCTTAACAAACTTAGAACAACAATAAAAAAAAAAACAAAAAAAAAGAATCTCCTTTTTTGAAGTCGGTTAAAAAGTAGTAAATTTTTTTAAAGTCAAGATAATCGTCATCTCTTTTGCAAACTCAATCAATCCTTTCAAACTATAAACACAATCTTACTGCATCAAACAAATCCGTTATCTACAGAATCACGTACAAGTTTCCTTCAGTACAAACACCCCTCCTAGACAAACTAAGGCAATATCGAGATAGAAGCTACAATAGTATATAGTCTGTTCCCAAAGTAGCTGATGAAAATATAAGCAAATGGAACAGAAAACGTAATGTGGATTTGTAGTGCCACTTATGAGTGCTTTGATTTGATTATATTATTTTAATGCTTAAACCCGAAATTCTAATTTTAAATCACAAAATTTTAAAACCTCAATTTTTGTTGATGGATTTTCAGTTACAATATAAAATGTTATCTAAACAATAATTGGCGGAAAAAGTGATGAGGTATAAAGTTGAAAACTTTAAAATACATAGATTGATATGTTACTAACTCCCTGTTAGAAGATTGCATAAAAATTTTACCTAAACAGGGTTTGTTTACACTTTCATCAGATTTTTTGGAACAGACCATACCATAAAATATGGGGTGCGTCTGCTTATCAGTAGTCACAGATCAGATTGAGAAAAACGCGTTAGGGTTGTGTTTGTATGGGTACACTGGGTAGACTTGTAAGTGACTGTTCTATGTAGTTTAGTTTATTATTGGATGTCGGTATGCTATCCACGTTCTCAAGTTTTGCAGTATCGGAGAAGTGTATTGAGTGTCGACCCAGTGACTGGGTGAAATGTTTAGTCGATGACTTTAGTAGTTAGTGGATCTGCCCCGCTTGGTTGTTTTGAAGAAAATCTGACTGCGTAGAATTTAATCTGTTCCTTTCGGTAATGTATATTAAACTAAACAACGCTCCTTTTTGGTCCATTTAACTGAAAAAAAAAATTAAATTGCAATCATACCATCTTCACAGAGTCATGCGAGGCGATGTTATAACTCAAAATTACAAAGAATTATATAGTTACTTAGAAACTGATAAAAAAAATTATGATTTTATTAAGCTGATTTTTATTTATTTTTGGCCCTTTGTTAGATCCCTACATATGTTTTGTGCTCGTGATTATATGCAGTTCTATTTTGTGTTATTTTTCTGATTTATACTATAATTTATTTGACTTTAACACAATTGGTTGCCACACTTACACAATATATGAACCTCGCATCATCATCATCATCATTTCAGCCGAAAGACGTCCACTGCTGGGTGACGAAAGACGGCCACACTGAAGTGGAGGTGCTTGGGGGAGGCCTATGCCCCCAAGCACCTCCACTTCGACCGGTTCTGTGAACGAACCTCGCATAAAAAAATATAACCTTTAACCCATCCTCTGTATTTGCACAACCCTAATACAAACAACAACTTACATAAAACATACCTAAATATAAACATTACAATAAAAAACGAAATTGAAACGAAAATATCATAAAACACGTTGAAATATTTTCATGTTTGACATCATCGTAAATACCTGTTCATCCGACCCTGGAGAGCCCTTCGTTTGCAAAAGGTCGGAAGTCGGGTCCTTACAGGTATCTGCGGATTGTAAGCCCTTGGACATTATTTACATAATTATTTTAGACCCTGTTCTAAAGGCGCGGACTGACTGGGAAGATGTTTCTTTATTATTTTGATAGTATTTAATTTATTCTTGTCAATTTAAAGAACAATCTGACTAGCTTTTTCCTAACTTTGGTGGAATCTGCTTCCAGTATAACTGGATACAGCTAAATATCAGTATTTTACATGGAGTGACTGCCTATTTGACCTGCACAATCCAGTTCACTGGGTAACACAATAAAGTAACAGTAACACACTCGACTTACTCCTTGGTAAGTCGAGTTGGCAGACTTGTTTTTGACTGCCAGTAATGACTGCCATAGATCGAAGAATGATAGCTGGAACCAACGGCTTAACGTGCTTTCCGAGACACGGAGGTGACTCGATATGTAATAGATCCCCCATGTACGAATCGACCGCGGCAAGAGTAGCTTAATCTTCGATCGAACCTTGCGGCTGTTATCATTTAGCCACGAGCCCCCCATTTATCTCTCTGAATTTGGAACACGTCATGAAAATATTCTGGTGCCACAATTTATCCGATTTTAATTTTCAGGCCCGGACTCCACCAAAGCGGAGATGTGCGGAGCGGAGCGGAGACTTGCAGGAATCGTCCAATCACAAACGAGACGAGTGACGATATGAGGATTTCAACCATTGTGATTGGTCGATTCCTGCACGTCTCCGCTCCGCTCCGCACATCTCCGCTTTGGTGGAGTCCGGGCCTCACACCGCCGCTGCAAGCTTCCACGAACTAGGTACGATATTTAGTATAGGTTAATTTTTAAAATAATTATTTAAACATTAGAGAGGTTATAATGATCAGTTGAAAATTATGGGCAGTCATTTTATTTTTCGGCGGTTGGTTGTGTGGCAGTAAAACATGAACAGCAATAAAAAGAAAATTGTTCAGTTATTTCATCCCACAAAGAATACTCAAGTAGAAGTAAAATAAATAATAATAATATAAATTAATGGGTGGGACGTTAGGTTGGAACTGTGACCAACCATGCGTGAGCCGAGGTGCCCGCCCGAGGGCGGAGGACACCCATGAGGATTCCCGTACCACCAAAAAATTGGTTATCTGTAAAGTCGGTTTACGGACGATAGGTTTACGTGATAACGTCATAAAGAAACATTGATGAATAAATGTGTCACAAGCCAACGCTTGGGCCGATCGTGCCACTCTATCGCTTGTTTCGCGCTCTCGCTTGCACGCTCAGGCTCAGGCAGAATGTATACTGTTTTGTGCGTGCAGCCGGTCTTCATCGATTTATAAGACGTCATCACGTCAAAAAAAAATGTAAGTATCTTGTGTGAATCCATACTTCACTAACATATTATTATATAAATACTACTTATTTTACAAAAAAAAACCGACTTCCAAAAAAGACACTACAAAGTGAAAAATAACTTTAATTTCTGAAGTCGGTGTCGTTGGGTTCGCTTTTTCGATTTTTGCCACCGACTTCCGAAATTAAAGTTATTTTTCAATCTGTAGTATCTATTTTGGAAGTCGGTTGTTTTTTTTTTTTTGAAAAAAAAATCACTTTTAAGTTGTACTTACCCCACATAAATTCGTATAACACTACTTGTTACATAAAATATCAGTGACAGGAAGTCATTATAACATCATCAATAGAAACTTAGTGGCAAAAATACGTATTATTGAAGCTAACTCAAAAACTACCCAAGCAAAATTAATAAAATTTATATTGGACCACCTCTGAGGCATACCCTATCCATTAAAAAAATAATTTATGATATCGATTTGCAATTGATTTATATCGCGTAACAAACATACAAAAAAAAACAGGTGAAAAAATCAGTTTGGTAGTTTTACTACCAAACTGATTTTCATACGGCTTTCACCAATGGACGGAGTGATTCATGAGGAAGGTTTACGTGTAGCATTCATTACGGTTTTGTGTAAATTGGCTTTTAATCCCGGTACTACGTTCCCGTGAGATATGTTCCGACATGCAAACTCGCTGACAAAAGATAGTAATTTTATAAATGCAATAAATAGTAACTCTGTCTATCTTTAACCTCATCACGCCTTGACGCAGCCGTCAATTTTATGCACTCAGGCAGACCCGGGTTACGGTACTTTTATCCCGTTCCCGTGGGATAATTTTCGATCTCCACCCGTGAGCAAAAGCGATTATATGATATTTTTCGTATATTTTAAACATTCTAAACGAAAACATAAAAGTTAGTTGGTTGTTTGTTTCTCGGCACCGGATATGCAACACCGCACTTTATCCTCGTGGGGGTCGTTTACTAAAACACAGCGTTGATATTTTTATTCCCAACCCACAGAACAGTTCAGGAACTCGCTTCTTTCTAAGCTTGAAATTCAAAATATTTTATTCACAACCTACATGGGCACTTATGAAACGTCAGAAGCTAGGTGCGCAGTTGGTGGTCAGCTTTGAAAACGAGGCTTGTTATCTAGGATCACGGTCGGCACTTCTTTTCTAAGGGCGAATTCCATCAAAATTTACCTCGAGTCTTATTCTTAGAATCATTTTTGAATTTTTGACATTTTTTCTATACTTACTAGAAATGTCAGACGTCAATTTTATTTCACGGATAAATGATATCTGATTTTGGTAAAATCAGCTCTTAGACGCTTAAGGACATAATAAAAACTCTACGAGATTACCTATTACCCAGTCAGTAACAATACTGGCATTCCTGACTGGTCTATTCAAATGGTCAAGATATATTCTCATAAATCTCGATACGAACACAATCAGACAATCAATTCAGCTTCTCGCAAACCACTGCTGGATATACGCCTTTTCCAGGCTGCGCCACAACACTCTGTCCTCCGCCTTCTGTCCCAACCACCTTTGTAAGGTTGCCGGTCCATTTAGCTGGTGGGTGTCCCAAACTAAGCTTGCCGATACGTGGTCTCGACTCACAAGGACTCCGCCGACCATCGGTCCTTCGACAAACATGGCCAATTTGTCAGCCCACTGCGACTTCAGCCTGCTTACTAGCAAACAAGAAAACAAAAATAATTTTATAAGTAAAGATTTCCCCGAATCTTCTCTTTGAGACATCTGACGAGACTAACATAAAATCCATTTCCTTCATGTCTTACACATGACATCATAGCAATTACACACGTGAGTATGTTGTATTAAAAAAAATTAAAATTCGCTTGTAATACGTGCTAAGAGCTTTAACACATTGCCGATTTACAAGCTTGTATCGAGAAAAGCGAGTCGTGAACTTGTTAGCTGCCAACTTGCCTCAATAACCACAAAGCTTGTGCCACAAAGCTTGTGCTTTTCTTAATTTCTCTTAAGATTAAATACTCTTTGGCTGATCTCACCAAAATTCATACTGTTAGTAGCTGTTAATGTAGCCGTAGTGATTAGTTCTGTCAGATCCAAAATCTAACCAAAATCCCATTTATTTTATTTTTAATATCAGCCTATAATGTTGGAACACAAGCCTCGTCGATAGGGAGTGGGCTTATAATCTAAGGCTAAATACTCTTTGGCTGATCTCACCAAAATTCATACTGTTAGTAGTTGTTAATTTAGCCGTAGTGATTAGTTCTGTCAGATCCAAAATCTAACCAAAACCCCATTTATTTTATTTTTAATATCAGCCTATAATGTTGGAACACAGGCCTCGTCGAAAGGGAATGGGCTTATAATCTACCACGCGGGCCCAGTGCGGGTTGGTAGATCTCACATATCTTTGAATTTTTGGTTTCAGGACATGCCGGTTTCCTCACGATGTTTTCCTTCACCGTTTTGAGATCAGTGGTGATGAAAGTATTTACTCAAAGTAAAGCGCCTGTCTGGGTTAGAACCCACGACCTACAACTCGTAACTCTAGGCCGTTACCACTGGGTCATCACTGCCTCAACCAAAATCCGTACCTATTGTACTGGCTGTTACGGCCTCAAAATCGATCGCTTTCGACGTCCAGATCTACCTATCAATAGAAGTGAATCTTTTGAACTAAATAGACTCTCGCTCTTGTTACACACACACGGGCTAACACGGGGAACACTCACACACACGCGACAAGCACGTTGACATCACCTCGCTTGATGCGCTCGCAAATCGCCAGTGTGATAAAGCCCTAAGTTCTTCAAAAGGAAATGTCGTAAACTTTTGCATTAGGGAAAATGGTTTCGCGGCTAACTAGTAGGTACCGCTTCGGGACTTTTCGCCAATCATCGGTAAAACAATAAAGAACGTTTTCTTTTATTAAATGACAGACATTTCTTTGTTTTTATGCAAGGGAGGAAAACTTTGTGAGTTAAGAGGAAATTGAGTTTTAGAAACGTGGTAGTAGAATTTTGTTAACAACAAAAAACAGCAGATGGATTATGAATACTAATTTTTAGCTGACTTCAAAAAGGAGGAGATTCTTAATTCCACTGTATGTTTTTTTTATATGTCTGTTACCCGGCAATTGTAAATCGATTTCAAAAATTATTTTTTTAATTGATGAATGAATGGATATGCCTCACGGGTGGTCCCTTATTATAAATTGTATTAACTTTGCTTGGGTAATTTTTGAGCTAACTTCAATAATACGTATTTTTGCCACTTTATAGTTTATATTGATGATGTTATAATGACCTGTCACTGATATTTTCATAGCAAGTAATTACAACTTAAAAGTGAGTAATATTTTTCACTTTGTAGTGTCTTTTTTGGAAGTCGGTTGTTTTTTTTTTTGTAACAAAGTTTATATGTAAGATATATTTTCTCACATAGCTAGCGAAATGTTGGTGTGCTATAGATACCTACACTTATGCCTAACCCTTCGGGGGAAAGGTATGATGTTAGATTCACTCCCACTCACAGAGAGGAGGCTTGTGCTAGCAGTGGGAACATTATAGGCTGATTATTCATGATTATTCTATGTAACGGTACAACGTTAACGTAACATGTTAGATTCAGCACAGAAATCTCGATAATTTGACAGGTCGCCATTCCAGCCATGCGAAGCGGGGGGCAAGTCCTAGTTTGTAATAAAAGCAAATTCTTAATAATCAACTTGGCGCTGTATTAGTTAAATAGGTACCTACAGCACTTACAATTCAAAATTCTGTTTTCTGTTTCATCAAAGCAAATTCTATGAGGTAAGTACTCGTAAATCATTATTTAACTTTTTCATTAAAACTTGTTTCTGTTATAGGATATCAGACTCCATTTTGAATTTCTTTTAAGCATATTCACCTGTTACCTTAAAGTACTCATAAATAAATTATTAAATTCCTGATTTTATTTGCGTCAAAACTCATTATTCTGAATTTCTGTAAAAAATGTTTTATGTTTATTTTTGGGATGAAACCTCCCACCTAATATCACGGTCTTGGTATATTATGATAGCTATATAAATAATAAATCCATTTATTTTCAGACGAGACAGGCCCACAGAAAAATACCTTAGAATTGCTGTATTTTTATTAAGAACGTTTACATTCTTATGTCAAAAATACAATCAATTTACATAATTTTTTGAGTCATTAAATGTTGCTGAGATGAGATCACGACTTAAATTTGAACGTTTTTTAACCGACTTCAAAAGAAGTTTCTGTATTCGACCCGTATGTATGTAAGTATGTTTGTAAGTCCGCGATTTTCTGAGGCAACTGCACCCGTCGACGCCCGCCGTCGATGCGTCAGCGGCTGCCGTCGACGTGTTGATCGTGTATTTGCTACATACTTAAGACGTTGCAGGCGTTCAAAAATTACTTTTAATGTCATCAAGTCAACTGATATACAATTTGACTTCACTTTGTCTTTTCTTTGTCGTCCTTATTTCTAGAACAACCTTTTACATACAGCTTTAATTATAGATAATGTCTTCATTCGGAAGAACGTGATCTGGGATAGCGTTAATTCGGAATAATGTGATTCGATATACTGTTCATTCGGAATAACATTATCCGGAACTAGCTTTTGCCAGCGACTTCGTCCGCGTGGAATAATGACTTCCGGAAATTGAGGCACTAACTCTCATAGAGTTTAACCGATGTGCTCTTTCTTCTGCTGATTCTTGAGAACACGTATTTCTCATTCAACGCGTTTTTCAAGACAATAGCGGGCGGACGCCGGCGTCCCCTTGGGGCTTGAATAACTAAAAATATATAACTACGTCTAATATATAAAATAATATATAATAAAACCTACTTCACTTAAAACTAAATACCTATAACTACTATAATTAATAATACCTATACCTATAATTAATAAAAGTACCTACGCTTTTACCTACTTAATATTAAAAAAAAACTGAACATAAATTAACCAAAACTTACCTACTACTAACTAACTACTACTAACCTATTACTACTTCACCTAAAAAGAAATCCTGTTTTCCCAACATTTCCCTTCACTGCTCTGCTCCTATTGATCGTAGCGTGATGAAAAGAATACTATAACCTGCCCAGGAGTATGAAGAACAATTGTACCAAGTTTCGTTGAAATCCGTCGAGTGGTTTTTGTTTCTATAACGAACATACAGACAGACAGACAGACAGACAAAAATTTTACTGATTGCATTTTTGGCGTCAGTAACGATCACTAATCACCCGCTGATAGTTATTTTAGAAATATATTTCATGTACAGAATTGACCTCTCTACAGATTTATTATAAGTATAGATAGCGTTCATTCGGGATAATGTTCTTTCGGGATAACGTGATTCCGGATAGCGTTCATTCGAAATAACATAGTTCGGTTCATTGGGGATAGCGTTCTTTCGGGATAACATAGTTCGGTTCATTGGGGATAGCGTTCTTTCGGGATAACGCCATTCGGGATAGTATTCATTCGGAAGAACGTGTTTCGGGATAGCTTTTATTTGGAACTAGCTTATGCCCGCGGAGTCGCTCGCGTTAAATTCGGGGTAACACGGTTAAAAAAAAAGTAGCCTATGTCACTCTCCATCCCTTCAACTATCTCCACTTAAAAAAATCACGTCAATTCGTCGCTCCGTTTTGCCGTGAAAGACGGACAAACAAACAGACACACACATACATTTTTCACATTTATAATATTAGTATGTTTATTCGGAATAACATAACTCAGGACAACGTTCATTCGGAATAAAGTGATTCGGGATAGTGTTTATTCGGAATAACATGATTCGAAATAGCGTTCTTTCGGGATAACATGATTCGGGATAGCGTTTATTCGGGAGAACGTGATTCGGGATAGCGTTCATTCGGAATACTTAGCGTCATTCCAGATAGCGTTAATCCGGTATAAAGAGATTCGGGATTTCGAGTTTCAGTTTATTTGTTTGTTTATAAGTCACAGTACAGTCACGGGCAACCGATGGATGCAAGTGGCGGATTGTCGTTCGGCGTGGTGGTCTAAGGGGGAGGCCTTTGTTCAGCAGTAGACGTCTTCCGGCTGATGATGATGATGATGAAGTCACAGTAAAGGTACCTTAAGGTAAGATATCATCTAATAATAAAAGAGATTTTTTTTTATTAAAACCTAACCTTGTTTTGTAAAATTAAATTCGAAAGAAACTCGTACATTTACCGAGAATTACGATTCCCTTGAACGTAAGGGCGTAAATCATTATATCTTGTACGTGCTACGCTGATATAGGAGATACGCCACGTGAAGGGCTCTGAGCTATAAGCTAGTGATTTATTTATACTTACCTCAAGCAGGACGTGTAACTCTTAAAAAAATATTTTCTTTGGTATGTTTGTATAGCTATGATCTGTTTCAAAAGTATCTGATGAAAGTATAAACAAATGGATCAGAATATTATACTGGTGGATGCCAATTTGTAATCTCACTTACAAATTCAGCGCTTTGAACTTTTAGTTTGAAATCACTTAAAAAGATGTTTATAGTTGTTTAAAGATGTCAATTTTACAACCTCAATTTTCGTCGATGATTTTTCAACTACAATTTAATAATGTTTGTTCAAACAATATTATTGTTGGAAAAGTGGTGGGATATAATGTTGAAGGCTTCAATGAATGTGTTACCAATTCCCTTTAGTTAGTACAAAACTTTGAACAAAAATCTGTTCTGTTTTTAATTTATCTGAAAAATAGTGCCTTTACAAGCCTATATATCCTTATAATTTTTAATTTCTTCTTAGAGCGTCCTGGAATTATACGCATTTATGCATATTACATAGTCAATCTTTAATGTTCCCACTGCTGGGTCACAGGCCTCCTCTCTTCTAGAGCGAGTGGGCTATAAACCACCTTGCGGGACCAGTGCGAATTGCTAGATAATCACATCAAATGTGTGTAATACCAGGATCATCGCCAATAAAATAAATAAATTATCAAACAAATGACGTGACGTGCCCAAGAATCCTTTTTGGTCTTCTATTCTCTTTTCGAAGATTATATTGACTACCATGTACCTATACAGGGTGGCCCAAAAGTCGTGGATCAAACGCAACTAGGGGTTAGATGGGGTCATCAGCTGCAAAAAGTTGTTCTACGGGAGGTCCTTAAGGTCAACCCCTGCAGAGTTATAATTTATTTTGTGTTTTTATGAGAAAATTGACTTTTTTTAACTAATTCTTATTAAAATTCGAAAAAATCTACAACCAGTATCTGTTTTATAATTTTCACTAGATTAGTACTGATGAGTCCTTGCGTTAGACATGCTATTTATGGTTGTTTATTGGGTGTGTTGAAGATAATATTAAGTTTTACGATTTTTTTTTCTCAAATCATAAATTTTCATTTACTTCGGACCCCACTGTGAAAAAAAAATACTCTACCGAAAAGTGACCCTGTATTACAAGTTTTGGCGCATTTAATAGGGATTCTGAAAAGGTGTTACACATTGCCATGAGTGGCTCTAATATTATAAATAGCATGTCTAACGCAAGGACTCTTTCTTTATTAAAGAAACTTAAGGATTCTGATGTATAGTTATTTGAACAGTCTTGTAGACACACTCGCAAACCAAACTCGCATAGATTGTTCATTAGTAAAGTTATTTAAATTGTATATGCTGTGGATAACGGTGTGAGTTTCACATTTATATAATATCTTTTTTTATATTATTTGTGCAGATATAATGTGTTACTGTTTGTTTGTCCCAAATAAATAAATAAATAAATAAATAGACTCATCAGTACCAATCTAGTGAAAATTATAAAAAAGATACAGGATGTAGATTATTTCGAATTTTAATAAGAATTAGTTAAAAAAAGTCAATTTTCTCATAAAAACACAAAATAAATTATAACTCTGCAGGGGTTGACCTTAAGGACCTCCCGTAGAACAACTTTTTGCAGCTGATGACCCCATCTAACCCCTAGTTGCGTTTGATCCACGACTTTTGGGCCACCCTGTATAGGTACATGGTAGTCAATATAATCTTCGAAAAGAGAATAGAAGACCAAAAAGGATTCTTGGGCACGTCACGTCATTTGTTTGATAATTTATTTATTTTATTGGCTATGATCCTGGTATTACACACATTTGATGTGATTATCTAGCAATTCGCACTGGTCCCGCAAGGTGGTTTATAGCCCACTCGCTCTAGAAGAGAGGAGGCCTGTGACCCAGCAGTGGGAACATTAAAGATTGACTATGTAATATGCATAAATGCGTATAATTCCAGGACGCTCTAAGAAGAAATTAAAAATTATAAGGATATATAGGCTTGTAAAGGCACTATTTTTCAGATAAATTAAAAACAGAACAGATTTTTGTTCAAAGTTTTGTACTAACTAAAGGGAATTGGTAACACATTCATTGAAGCCTTCAACATTATATCCCACCACTTTTCCAACAATAATATTGTTTGAACAAACATTATTAAATTGTAGTTGAAAAATCATCGACGAAAATTGAGGTTGTAAAATTGACATCTTTAAACAACTATAAACATCTTTTTAAGTGATTTCAAACTAAAAGTTCAAAGCGCTGAATTTGTAAGTAATCTAACCCCTAGTTGCGTTTGATCCACGACTTTTGGGCCAGCCTGTATACAAATCTCCGTACAAAAATTTATTGGGGTCGTCCCTGACGTAGGGTTCTACAAAATATGTGCCATTGGAGGATCCATTGCATTCAGTGACGAAAATATTATGTTGACCTCTAGTATTTTCTGGAAAGCTGGATCTACTAGAATAAACATGCTAACGATTCGTGATTCTAGTAATAGTAATTTATTTCCAAAACTTTTGTACCTACACGGAGACTGTGAAACGGTGATATCTCCGAGTGCATAGCGTCGGGAAAATATAAGTACAGCATTAGTTTTAGTATATGCGAAATCCGAAACACGTGTCTAGTATTTCTATGTAAAGAATTTATGTACAAAATTTCAAAACTGTATCATGAAAAATCTCAAAGTTATAAGCTTCTTATGTTACCTAGTTGGCCATACAAAAACATGAACAACGCGCGGCGCGCGCGCCCCCAAGCGCCGTCCGCGCATGCAGTGTCGTCGCACAAAATACAGAGAGTAGGTACTTATTCTGAATATTCAGGTTTCGCATATTGTTGTATATGTAGGATCAGGAGTGCCGAGCGGTATATCGTCAGGGTTTGGAGTTCCCATTGTATTGGGATAAACAAGACTGTATAAGCAATTACACAGTACAATGCTGTACTATGGAAGAGCGGAGTCTCCTAACACAGGCATTGTTTGCTTAAAAGGAGGCTCCAAACACTACACCCCTTTTTGTAAACTGAAGCATTAATAAACATTATTATTATTATTATTATAATTACAGAGTTTTTATTAACAGTACACAATAAAAAAAATGGTACACGATACAAAATGGTACACAATAAAAATAAATGGCAATTAATAAAAAGATAAAGCAGGTAAAAGCAGTTAGGCGAACAGACTATCAAAGTCACAGTTCGTACAATGGCCAAGCCACCCAATCACACAGTGTATCCGCTCGCTATCAGCAAGTTGAATACAGCTATGTGAATATACAGCAGCACTGTACCAGGTAAACCGACAGTTTTGTCAGGAGCAGGGGAGCTCTTTATTGAGTCAAATCCGAAGACAGACTGACGAGCTTATTTTTTTTTTTTTTTTGGAAATGGCATCTTGCAGTTCAACCTGTAGGAGGTTGCCGACTGCTTAACCGGACTTTCCAGTGGATGCCTTGAAGTTAAGGCCTCCAGCCAGGGCTTAAAAACTAACTAAAAACTAAGCGACTCACGCTAAGGGCACCCCCCGTGGGGTTCGGACCTCGGCTTAGGGCGTCGCTGGAAGAAGGCAGCAAGGGGCAGGCTGGATCGGTATTATTTAGGGACGAATTTAAAACTACAGGCTCAGCTGCGCGGGCTGGCTCGAGCAAGGGTTGGGGTGGACTAGGTACGGGGCGTCGCGACGGGCCTCGACGGCGAGGACGATAGGACGGCTGTCTGGGCTTGTACTTGTTTAAAGTACTTGTTTTCTTGCTACTCTCCTGTAGGAGGGTCGTAGCGTCGTCAGGGAAACTGACGAGCTTAGCGAGTGCACGCTCCTTTATAGGACGATGCCCCCACTTTGCAATCCCTCCATGACAACTCTGTCCGTTGACGCACGGAAGTACGTCACGCGTTTACTTGATACAAAATGTGCTAAATCTAATAAGATTTTACATTATAAAGTAATCAAAATACAATAATACAAGGTTAATCATTTTAAAATTAAAGCAACATGCCATCATTGTTTTGAACAAAACTATTGGTCACACTTAACGAAATAAGTTGCCAAAAATCAATTAGTGGTACATAAATTATTTTTCGATTTATTAGACAATAACTGATAGTAAAAATCATAAGAAAATCGACTTATAACATAATACCCACTATTGTAATTGATAACCAACTCCGACATATAAATATTTCCCTGAATCTAAGCACTTGCGCCTGCACATATACCAGAGTGGTAGGTTTATTTATTTATTTCATACTTCAAGTACATAAAGGTACATGTCGGACTTAATGCCATAGGCATTTTCTACCAGTCAATCAGTTTCTATCTGAGGTTTAGGAAAAGCAGCACCTTCGAGACTGCACGCTGGGAATGATCTATTTCTATCTTAAGGGTTTTTCCAACACCCATGCATCGATACCATGGCCAAAAATTCAGTGACGCAAGGCTTTGTGTTTGTATAAGTTAAATACCAGTAGATGGTATGCTTACAGGTTATTTTTTTGTCATTCTACCCGAGTCTATTCTAATGGACTTAGGGTTGATTTTTCCATCGCCAGGTAAATTTCATTCAAGGAATAAAATTGAAGTTTGACAGTTTTTGTATGTAATAACTGTCAAAATTTCAAAATTATTTCTCGAATTAAGTTATCAGATGACTGAAAAATCAGCCTTTAATAAAGTAGGTGTCAAACTGCAGCGAGCAGTGGTGGCCCAGGGCCTCAAGTCTGCTATTACAATAGTGTCAGAATGGTCTATCATTGATTTCATAATTGTTGATTTTGACAAGTTTGGTAATCTACTAACATAATGGCGTCATTATGACTTTCCAATGGAACCACTGACACTCCATTGAAAGAAATGGCGCAAAATGGTAATCTCGTACATAATGACAAATGAATAAATGTAATGTTTATTGCTATTCACGAACTTCTTACTACTTCAAATTTCAAACACTAATACGTAATATGTAAAAATATATATTAAATTAAATCTAAAATAAAATTTTGTAGTTTTTCTCAGACCATTGACCGACCAATGATCGGCCATTATGAATTTAGCAGATTACGAACTTTTAGCAAAATGACAATGGGATCGTGTTGGAATGACGAATTTATAAAAATAGCAGACTTGGGCCCCTGTGGACGACCCCGACTCGAGTTGTAGGTCGTGAGTTCGAACCCAGACATGCGCTTTACTTTGTGTAAATAATTTCATCACCCTGCTCTCAAAACGGTAAAGGAAAACATCGTGAGGAAACCGGCATGTCCTACAACTAAAAATTCGAAGAGATGTGACGTGACATATACCAACCTGCGCTGGGCCGTGTAGTCGATTACAGCCCACTTCCTCTCGTAGAACATTATAGGCCGGAACATGCTATGCTATGCTTCTCTGTCTCACAAGAAAGATAATCTTCGCCCCTGCTTTTATGGCGTATTTCCTTTTCTAATTTCCTCTGGCATATAAATTCTGTTCCGCAACTCCAGTGTATTTCTGCTCGCCATATTTCCCTGCGGAGACTGTAACACGTATGGCCACGTCGGATACCTGGAAACGTACCGCAATAGTATGAGTTCTTATATTTAGGTGAGCACAACTGAACATGCCTGTTAACAGGTTGAATACCAGACACCGACAATAGAAAAGCTATTGTTGGCGGAGTGTCCGTCAAAACCGATCAGGAATTCTAGTAAGTCATTGGACTTAATAGAATTACTGATCGGTTTTCTCACGTGCATGTTTCGGGAATCATCGGATGATTTCGTGATGAATGGATGGTGGATTCCGTTGTAACGGTCCCGTTTGTCAAGAAATATGTCGCCGTTTACCCTCTACACAAGGAATTTCTTGTGGTAGGAGACTTCGCTCTTTCTCGTGACATTGTCCAAAAAATATATACAGCTGACGGTGTGAATAGCAAATAGTATAATTTTTAACTAGATAATAAGGTAACAGCTAAAAGTTAAAGTTATATTTATTTACTATTTATATCACCGTTTTGACATCTACCAACCCGCACTGGGCCGGCGTGGTGGATTACGGCCCTCTCCCTCTCACAGAGAGGAGGCCTGTGTCCCAGCAGTGGGAACAATATAGGCTGATTATGTACTATTTATATATGCTTATTACCTACTTCTTCAATTTATATGAGAAATAGCCCACTTATACCTATTCGTACTATTAAATTCACAAAGGCATCTTTTTGCTTCCAAACAAACTTATCAAACACCCACTAACTCACTAAAAACTCAAATTACCAGCTTCAGAACACGAAAACACAGTCCACCACAATACCCAAAAAACAAACGTCCAACACCCAGCAAGAAAGCCCAAAATGAACACCACAGCACCCGTGTGTTTCCAAAGATAAATCTAACGTTTGACAACTTAGTCCCACGATTTATTATAGGCCGCTATCACGGATTTGCTCTGATGGTGTCGGCCCGTGACTTTATATGCTCTTTGGTGCTCAATAATGCGTTATACCAACCCTTTTTGGAGAAGAGAAATGAGCTATAACAATTTTAGTACGGGTCCTGTCAGGGTAGTACAAAGTCGCAGTGTCTGTCAGTTACTGTTAACAGGAGAAATATGACGTAGAAGTCAATGAAGGTGAAAAATCTTGAGACTGTTAAGTACTTTTTTATTTGACTGCTATTGAAAGTCAATAAACACCAACATGTGCTCAAGACGGCTTGGTGATTTCAGACTTATTCTTCGTTTACTATTTAGTTTGCAAACATGTTAACAAATGAGAGGTTTGGAAAAATAACTTTAATACCAACTCGTAAAGCTCAATTTGATAAAGTTAAATTTGCGTTACGACTTAGATTTATGACTTTTTAATAGTACAACCTACAAGTCGTTCTACTCGTAAATTCAATCAACTTAATTTACACTGGTATAAAGTTGATATTTGATTAAAGTAGAAATAAAATCAATTGGATAAGTAGGTACTAGTATTTAAATATAGGTACTATATATTAACTACTATAATTGCAAGTCTCATCACTAAATTTATCCTTCACCGATAACATCCAATTCAAAAAGTATCTAATATGAATTAAAAAATTCACATTAGTACTTGCTCGGATTTTAACCCACAACCTCGTGCATAAGAAGCGGGTCTTTAACCACAGAGCAATCACCCTGCTTGGCAAAATAATTGATGATACTAGCACACATGCCTACACATCAAGCTACAGGTAAAACTCCAGTTTTAGCTGACCTCGCATTGTATAGGTTTTTCGTACAATCAGAAGTCAGCTTATACTGGTTATGTATAGCCTGATATGAAGCCGTGCGTACCTATGTATTTTGTGATTAGCAAACAGAAAGATGCTTTTACGAACCTATCTAATATTTTGCCGACAACACCAGGAAGCCAAAAATAGTTTAATAAACGACGCATCTGAACCATAATTTTTTATCTTAGCGATCGCGTACGGAGCGAACGTGTTTGTTGCGTTCTCTTTAGAATTACTGCGAAATTATTAGTTACGATGTCTATGAATTGTCGAGCGTGTGGTGTTAACGTGCCAGATGGATTGTATATGAAGTGCTCCAAACAACAATGCGAGAAAGTGTACGATTTAAAGTGTCTAGGATTGACACAGGAAGAGTTCAATACTTTCTCCGAGAAACACATCCACAACTGGGTATGTCCGGAGTGCGTTTGTTCTAAACCTAAACCCAAACGGAATGACCCGGATACTCCGGTCAGAAGCTCCCTAGAGATGAAGACATACGCGACCAGTGCCAACGTAAACACTCAACGAGGAAGCCGTTCGAAAAGAGCAGACGAATCGATCGTCGAGTGTGATCATGACAGTATTTTGCTATCAGAATTTAGACAGTTTAGATCTGAAGTATTAGAGCGTTTAGACATGCAAACAAAGGTTATTAAACATCTTCAAGAAGTATGTTATTCTACAAAAACGGAATTAGAAGAACTAAAAAAAAATATGAAGGTATTTCAAGAAAATTGTGTCCAAAAAGAGTTGTTGTTAACTCGCAACCAGCTATGTGAAAGTGTTGATAGTGTATCAGAAAGTTTGAAATCGGATGTTGAAGTGACCAATCAAGTCGTAATCCAAACTTCATTCGCCGATGTGGCTCGTAGTGATTATAACGTAAACAAAACAAACACTACTACCCGCGTAAGTCAAACGCGTGAGGCCACGAAAACTGCGCCAGTGAACCTACCAGATACAGAGTCTCAACTTATCAGTCAACCTCATACAGTTCCGGTGCTCGAGTTAAATAGTAATGAAGAAAATAACGAAAACAATGAGTGGATCACGGTGCGGAAGAAGAAGAGAAGTTTGCCATCTAAAAGCGTAAAAAAGGGAAAAAATGCGGATTTGGTGGAAATACAAGCTACAGAGAGAAAGAAGCATCTTCATGTTTGGCGATTGTGTACAGAAACAACAGTTGAAAAACTCACATCGCATGTAAAAGGGGTGTGTGGGTCCGAAGTTTATGTTAAGATTGAAAAGATAAAACATAAAACGGAACGAGACTACGCATCTTTTGTCATCACGGTATCTGAGTCTGTGTACGAAAAGCTGTGTCAACCAGTTATGTGGCCCGTCAATGCTGAATTTTGTGAATGGATTTGGTTTCGAAAATCTGCAAACAAACCAAATAAAGAAAAATACTTTTGAGTTTTATTATCAAAACGCCAGAGGTCTTCGGACAAAGTTGAGTAGTTTTTGCAAAAATATAGAATCATTAAGGGCCGACCTATTTGCAATTACGGAAACAGGATGTAACGA
Organism: Globia sparganii; assembly: GCA_949316385.1. Classification (NCBI taxonomy): domain Eukaryota; kingdom Metazoa; phylum Arthropoda; class Insecta; order Lepidoptera; family Noctuidae; genus Globia; species Globia sparganii. The sequence goes on along the minus strand of OX438675.1, from coordinate 7,201,967 downwards.
TTCTATACTCGATGCGGAGATTGTACCACCAGGTTATCAAATTGTACGATGTGACCGGACGGACGGGCGCAAGCAAGGTGGAGCGTTTCTTGTGGCCACACACGGGTTCGAGCTTCGACGAGTGAATATACCGGGTGACGTCAACATGGATAACTGCTCATTTGAACTAGTAAGTGCGACTGTACATGTAAAATGTAGATTCTTATTTTTATGTTGCGTTGTTTATATACCACCAAAGACGAATGAACATGAGTACATGATATTTTTTAGAATAATAGAACAATTGTGTGTAAAATATAGGAAGGTTATAGTGTTAGGTGATTTTAATCTAAACTCAAGTAATGAAAACACTAAAAACTATTTTGAATTTTTTATGTCTTTTTGCGAATTCACCCAGAGGAATAAAGTACATAATTGCAATGGGAGGCAATTGGATTTAGTGTTGTGCTCGTTATGTTTATGTGAGGACGTGCAAGTATGCGAGGCAGACGAGCCACTGGTGCCTGTGGACGTATATCACCCGCCACTCGCGATAACATTGCAAATCAGTGCAAGCGCCATGTACTCCACACCACCGGCCGCCGGGTCCGTGACCCAACATCTTCAGGTACCCGTCAGCCAAATCGAACCGCAATGGAACTTTTATAAAGCTGATTTTTGTTCATTATACTCTTCATTGGCCTCAGCCGATTGGAATTCGATTTATAGCATGCAACAACCAGAAAAAGCTTTAGAGTATTTTTACAATGTTTTTAATGGTGTAATTGAAAATTGTGTACCTAAAAAACAGCCAAAACCTGTAAATCGTAGGTATTGCTATCCAGAATGGTATACGAGAGAAATAATTGCAGACATACAATTAAAAGCAAGAATTCATAAGCGGTATAAATCGACGGGGTCGCGTGTTGATTACAATGCTTTTTCTACATGCAGAGCACGGATTAAAGAAAGTATTCACCGTGAGTACACAAATCATCAAGATCGAGTACAGAGTAACTTAGCAAAGGATCCTAAGTCCTTTTGGGATTATATTAGGGCAAAAAAAGGATCCACCAAATGTAACAAAATTATGAAAGAGGGGGTACTTTTATCAGACCCAGAATGTGTGACAGAATTTGCAAAGTATTTCTATTCTGTGTATAATGAGGAACCGGCGCGGCTTGACGTGAGCGAAGCAGTGGAGGCGGGGGGCGCAAGCAGCGCGCGAGTGTACATCCCACGACTTACACACGACCAAGTTCGAGCTGCGCTTGCTCGGCTCAAACCCAAGCGCTCAGCAGGCCCGGATGGTATTCCGGCATTTATTATGCGAGATTGCCGCTCGGTATTAGCAGAGCCGCTCGCACACATATTCAATTTGTGCCTAGACATATCATACTTCCCAGAACGTTGGAAGGTCACTCGCGTAATTCCCATACCAAAGGGGGGAGACGGAACAACGGTCGAATCTTTTAGACCGGTGGCGATTCTGTCGACACCAGCGAAGGTGTTTGAGTCTGCCATTCAACGAGATGTCCAGGAGCAAGTAGCATCGCAACTGTCAGACGCCCAACATGGCTTCCGACCAGCGCGTAGCACGACCAGCAACCTATTAAATGCCATGACGTACTTAGTCCCTCATGTTGATGCAGGGGTGCAGGTGGACGCCGCCTACTTTGATTTTAAGAAGGCGTTTGACCTGGTGGATAACGATGTCTTATTATCAAAGTTGGCGAAAGTTGGCTGCACACCTAAATTGCTCAAATTCTTTGCGAGTTATATGAGGGACAGGAAACAGTATGTAGAGTACTGTGGATTGCAGTCGCAGCCTTATTTCACTAGGTCGGGAGTGAGTCAAGGAAGCAATTTAGGGCCTTTAGAATTCATAATAATGATCAATGACTTGCCTGAAGTAATAAGGGATGCCAGGTGTCTGCTATTTGCAGACGACCTCAAGTTGCTGCTGGCTATCGAAAACGAGGACGACTGTCACCGCCTTCAGCAAGACATTGATCGAGTAGTGGAGTGGAGTCGAAAGAACAAACTGCAATTCAATGTTACGAAATGTTCAGTTCTAACATTCAGTCGGGCAAGAGTACCACTCCACCACAGCTACAAAGTGAACGATGTGCCTATGAAAAGGGAAGAGGCAGTGCGAGACCTTGGTGTTTGTATGGACACTCAATTGAGATTCCGGGAGCATATTATTAATGTCTGTAAAAAGGCATACAAGCGACTAGGGTTTGTGCTTCGCAGAGCGGCAGATTTCACAAATATTAAAGCCGTTTCAGCATTGTATGACGCTCTATTAAGGAGTCAGTTGGAGGGTAATGCGGCAGTATGGGCCCCACATGAGACTAAATATAGTCTCATGTTGGAGCGCATACAAAACAAGTTTATGAGATACATATACCTAAGGCGGTATGGAGTATATCCCTTTTACCCCTTGATGTATCCTACCTTGTTTGTGTTGGGCATGGTGGGATACAACAAGTTGGAAACAAGGAGGGATCTAGCACTGGCGTCGTATATTCTTGGAGTGTTCCGGGGTAACATAAATAATCCGGGAGTGCTACAGGGGATAGGCTTGTGTGTGCCGGATGGATACGTGTATCGCCGACGACGGCCCAATTTGTTCGCGGTGCCGCGCGGTCGAACTAAACTGTTGGATAACGTCCCTCTAACGCGAACAATGCGCACACTAAATTTGGTAGCCGACAGAATAGATATTTTCTCATGTTCACTGAGCGAGTTCGCAAAGGTAACGTTACACGTGATATGTTCGTAATTTGTAAATCTTATGTTTGTGTCCATGAACTGTTAATTAACTATACACTATCGAATTGGGAAACTGTAATGGTAGCGTATTTATGTAATGTAATAAATAAATAAATAAATAAATAAAAAAAATAAATAAATAAATAAATAATGAGAATAATAAATAACAATAATAACGTCAAAAAAAGAACAATATTAAAGCAATAAATAAAACAAGATGGCCACGAGTCCACGAGACCAGCTGCAGTCCTGTCATACTTTTATGAAGCATCATAGTTTGTATTAAATTGTGTTATTATGTCCCGCAGTGGATAGTCATGGAATATTTATGAGAAGTGCCGTGGCTATACAGTTACGAGGATAAATACAGCCTTACTATTCGAAATTGAAGTGATCTATCAATAGTACCAATCCTATAACATCAGGTGCAAAGACAGCTCACTTTGTGGACACTTCACCTAAGTTATCACGGTCAGATTTGTACAGAGGAGCTTGTGGCTAAGTAATAACAGCGCACGGGTCGATCGATCAGGTTAAGCTACGCTTGCCGCGGTTGGTCCGTGGATGGGTGACCATCTTTACATACCAAGACCCCTCCGTGCCTCGGAAAGCACGTTAAGCCGTTGGTCCCAGCTGCCATTCGTGGATCTTTCACAGTCGTTACGGGTAGTCAGAAGCCTGAAAGTCTGACATCTTACCAAGGGGTATCGTATTACGTATTACCCAGTAACTGGGTTGTACAGATCAGCTAGGCAGTCGCTCCATGTAAAATACTGGTATTCATCTGCATCCGGTTAGACTGAAACCCGGTCCTAACAAAGTTGGGAAAAGGCTAGGCAGATGATGGTGAGATGTGCACAGAAAAGAGTGAATGTTCTGTTACTCAAACATCAAAAGCGTTTATAATCTCGTGAAATAGACATTGAAATTGACTGCCTCATTGGTCTAGCGGTCGCAAGCGCTATTGCTAACCATGAGGTGCTGAGGATTTTATTCCCGGGTGGGGCGAGGTATTATAGAGGCATTTTTATTTTTCTTTTTGATTTTGTTTTATTAGTACCTTTCCATGTTATTATTTTCTTTTTTGATCTGATTTTTATTTTTTACAATAGTCCTACATGTCTTACGTGCAAAGATTATTTTGTGACAATTCCAATCTCGGCGAGGGGGGCCATAGCACAGGGTATCCTACTTTGGATTCCTGACTCCCACAAGTCCTAGTACCTCCAATATTTTGTAACACCTCTATACTATAATTGTACTTTGTGGGAAATAAAATTATTATTATTATTATTATAGAGGTATGAGGAACAGGGTGTAAAGTTCACTCGTCCTCTATAGAAAAAGGAGGATCTTCCGACCAGACGGGTGTCGTGTCTGGTGGGCAACAGTGCGATGATTTACATCGGGCCGTCGTATATATGCTAGTTGCGCGATAAACTCTGCTTGCGAGATGCAGGATTTTGCGTGACGCGTTGTTCGCATGTGGCGTTGTAGATACCGCTACAGTGTTATTGGGTTTTTCCATCAGGAATCTCTCAGTAGTAGCCCGAAGTCTGGATTTGTGCCCGGTTGATGGCAATAGGGATCATCATTTCAACCGAAAGACGTCCACTGCTGGACATAGGCCTCCCCCAAGCCACTTCGACCAGTTTTGTGCTTCCCGCGTCGTTACTGACATAACCCGAAGAATCGGCAAACTTAAGTGGCAGCAGACGGGGCAAATTTGCCCCCAAAAAAATTTGCAAATTTGCAAATTTGGCCCCATCGGTCGTCTGGCCGATGGGGCCGAAAGCTTCTGGAATGGCGACCGCATACCGGAAAACGTAGCGTTGGAAGGCCTCGCACAAAGTGGACCGAAGACCTTATGAAGGCAGAAGTTTGGCCTTTATATTGTACAAGGACGTGACGGTTTTGTTAAATGCAGATTATTTTGTTTTTCTCATAAAGAAGGTTATACATACGTTGACGTTTCTTTTACTGCAACAAAGCGGCCAGTTTGGATCTAATTTCCATATCATTATTGGATTTTTCTGTATTCCATATCGGTCGAGTATTTGTTGTCGAGATGTCGTCTGGTAAATGAGCTGAAACAAGGCGCGGTTGCAGCCCAAGATTTTGGGTAGGTCACCATGAGGTCTAAGGAAAAATTTTAGGGAGGTACATCTCCTCGCTCGTACATGGAGGACTTACAGCTAATGAAAGGAAACAAATTTGTCGCCGAGATGAGATGAGACCGACTAGATTTTGAAGATTTACGAGAATTGGCCTTCTGGTAGCTAAAGTTTGCAATGTCCTTTTATTGGCTGATGCCAATAAAAGGACACTGCAAACTTTAGCTAGCTGGTAGTCGACATTTTTTCCATACAAATTTCGGAAGATTATTACTCCACTTTGTGACATTGTGCATCCAAAATTAAACATGACATCGTTTTGCCTTATTATTAATTGTGTCTGTACGGAAACAGAATAGTAAAATAAAAAGCCATTAAAAAGTTATGACCCAACAAAGATTCGCTTTTCTTGCAATTTTTAACGTAAACTTTGGGTGTAAATCTATATCTATACATATAATAAAATCGTAGGAAAGTCAAAACTGTACATTGAATATTTTTTAAAAAGAATACTTAGGGCGTGATCTACAATCGATATCGAAGCCATAAATATAGTTTTTAAAATTTTTGTCTGTTTGTCTGTCCGAGATAAACTCAAAAAGTACTGTATGGATTTACTTCAAATTTTGCATGAATATTACTAAGAGGTCAGGTCAACATATAGGCTACACATTATCACGCTATCACCTACGGAGGAGGAGCTGTGAATCGTTATTTTTCTTACGCATTCTGTGACAGCGTGTAATCTAACGACGCATATTTAAATGTTGTTTTTGAGTAAGCCATGCTGTTATCTAGCTTTACACTATAAAAACTACGCCATTTAAGTAACTTGGGCAGAGAAATATAGTTTAATGAATGTTAGTAGTATAAAGACAATTTTAAAACAGCGCCATCTATGAGATTTCATAAAAATCAAATCAAGTTACATGTTAACATTTTTTGAAAATTAATAATTAAAATTTTATCATGTTGGCGAGGTAAGTAGTTACTTATTCTTAAAATTCATGTGTGGTGATGTGCATTTTCTTCTTATAAGTTGTATCGTATAGTTCGTTTTGACAAATTCAAGTTCCAACAAAACCCTCAAAATCTTAAGCAGAGTTGAGGAAGACAATTTAATAAAAAAAAGCGGTGTTAAGTATTACAAAACAGTTATGTTCATTGATGATGATCATTTCATTTCATGACACCCTCGCGAGGCTAGCGTCAGTGACAGTCCCAGCCGCATGCGTCATCTGTTTGCCGTCATCTTGGTGTTTTGTGGAGTCGCGAACCCGGTAGCTTTGTGGGAGAAGTATCGCTATCATCGCTGTCTGAAGATTTTCTACGAGCTTTGAGGCGTGCTACTGGAGACGAAGTCGAAGTAATTGATGAACGCGTGCTGAACACCTGTCTCAGTTCACTTCAAGATGTGGTCATTTCTATCGGCGGCAATCCACTGATCGAATATGGGTTACTAGCTCTCCAATCATCACCGTATCAAGACCGTGGAAATCGGGAGTATAACGCTGAGACAAATTACGATCCGGGCGAAATGACCACCATACGAAATGACCATGTCGCTTTGTTCTCTTCAGAGCAAAAACTTTATGACACCGTCCTTGAAAGCGTTGGGCAAAACCAGGGTAAAATGTTTTTCTTGGATGCTCCTGGCGAAACAGGAAAAAACATTTGTCACCACTGGCGTATGCCAGTGGTGACAAATGTTTTTTCCTTGCATCCTGACCTCTGCAAGTATTTGCAGAGGTCAGGATGCAAGGCAAAATTGCTATTGCTGTAGCGTCATCGGGAATCGCTACCACACTGCTTCCGAGTGGCAAGACAGCACATGCCATGTTTAAAATTCAGGAGCGCCTTCATACCTTTTCCCCCGGACCATCTCGCGGTTTAGACGTGCTCATAACCCATATTTGTCGGTCTAAATAATATTTAATTGAAATTCAAAATCAGTTTAATTGTATCAACAAAAATAGGAGTGCATCAATCACAAGGAGACTCAAGTCAAGCAAGCAGCGGAATAACACCGGGCGACATCGTTCTCATACCATCCTGGTACTTCAATTAATACGGCCACAAACAAGGTACACTGTACACCGCCTTTCACTGTATTCGCAAATCGGCGCACGCGCAGGCGTGGTTTCAACAGGACAATTCACACCAACTCCACCCAATTATCGGTGATTTGTCAGCCAAACTCCGCCCTCTCATTAGGAACAATAGACCTAAAACCAAAGTGTGTGAGATATGTCTAATTAGTGAAAGACGAACGAACACTGTTACAATTTCGAGCATTTGGGCATTGTAATATGGTATCCTGGTAATTGCCGCGATCGACTGAACACTTTTAACAGAGTACAAACGATTCATTTTAAAGATTACATACTACCTACCCTGTCAGTTTATGATCCCCGGCCTGACTAGCCAACGACAACGCTGCAAAGCTAAACTACAGGCTCAAGGTACTGGAACTACGTAGTCCGCATAGCTCCTACGACTTCATTGCACCCTGGTGTCCAGAAACAATAACTTGTCTTCTCAATTCTTCCGGTAGCAACGAAGGATCCGCAACCATAAATAAATTAAATTGAATTTGAGCGTGATACAAAATTACAGTAACCAACATACAATAAACCTCTTCGTTCTCATAACCTCCTGGTATCCATAATGAGCGTAACTGGCAATAACTCGCCCTCAGAATCAGACATTTCGGGGCAAATGGATATTTCAGAGCATGTGGACCAAAGTACCCCCCCAAACTTCGTAACTCAACGTTATAGAAATGTAAATGAGCATCAATACCGCAATGATGACTTTCGTGCCTTCAAAGAAGAAATGGTCAAAATGATCACAAGTCTGATGGCACCACAACAAGCCGAACTCAAAAAAATATATCCAACATTGATGGAAATAAAAACAACTAATGCCAACATTGATAACGCAATGGCCGTTCTTTCGGCTCAAAATGAGGATCTAAAAAAGCAGATTGATCATCTAGAAACCCGGGTGAAGAGAGATAACGAATACATAATAATCCTAGAAGAAAAAATCGAGGACATGCAACGGGGATCACGAAAGTCCAACTTTGAAATAAAGAACGTCCCTAAAGTCCAGCAAGAATCCAAAGACAGCCTAGTACAGATGGTTGTAACTTTGTCCCAAGCTGTAAATAGTACCCTAAATACCAAAGATATTACAGACATATACAGAGTGCAGAACAAGCGTAGCAATACCAGAAACAACACTATAGTGGTCGAACTAAGTTCAACGTTGATTAAAACGGACTTTATTAAAAAGACAAAGGACTTTAATAGAAACACTAAGGAAAAAATCTGTGCAAAACACCTCGGATTCAAGACAGGCGAATATACACCAATTTACGTCTCTGAACAATTAACCACAAAAGGAGCCAGACTCTTTTATCTAGCCCGTGACCTAGCTAAGTCACGAGACTATAAATTCTGCTGGACCTCTTATGGAAAGGTATATATAAAGAAGAACGAAAATGCGCAAACCATAATCATAACTAGTGAATCACAAGTGAATAATCTAATGCAACAAATATGACTAGCCGTATGTATTTCTCTGTTATGGTTACATATTATTGTTTTTGTGTACTACTCAAAATCATATAGCCCTAAGACTAATTATAATTTGAACTTTTTACTCTTTAAGCCTAATTGTGTAAATCAATCGCGCCCACTCTCAATAAACACACAATCAACTACACTTTTGTTCCAACCTACGCTCGCTCGAATAATATACTCCACATTATACAAATTTACATTATTCGCCCACTCTTATTCCTTATATCCACCCACACACATCCACAAAAATATGACTAATAAAGTTAAGGATCACGTACCACTCATCATAAATATAAATGAGTAACACACTACAAACTCTAAACAATATAGACAGTGCAGAAACTGCACAGATTGTTAGCTGTTCCTCTGAAGATCTTAGTCGATTAATAAAACGAAATCCCGAGGATATTACAATCGTGACACAAAACATACGATCCGTTTACTCTAACCACAACGACCTCCTAATCAACCTACAAAGATTGAAAACAGATATAGACCTAATAACATTAACCGAATGTAGACTCGACACCTTCAAACCCATACCCCAAATACCCAACTATCTATCCTACCAAACTGCCAATCACTTAAATAAGGCCGACGGAGTGGTTATCTATGTTAAAAACACCCATAAGACCTCAGCAAAGGAAGTAAAACTGACACATGCATCCTGTCTTCAAATTAACTTTCACCCTGAACTAACTGTCTTGGCTATCTACCGGTCGCCTTCAAAACCAAATTCCGATGAATTTATAAACTCATTGAATAATCATTTAACCACTATTACGTCGAGTAAAAACATAATAGTCACAGGAGATTTAAATATAAACTTAATTTATAACGAGACTGAAAACGGTTACGATCGTTCAAACAGGTTAACCTATCTGAACATGCTGGCGACGCACGGCCTACTTCCAGGGCATACTCTACCCACTAGAGGCAAAAACTGTTTAGACCACTTCATGATAAAACTTGACCCCACAAATGCTACTGCGACCGTAGCTATATTAAACACAACCATAACAGATCATTCCATGGTTTTTCTGAAACTGTCAAACAAAAAACCTATACATAAAATCGCTAAAACTAAAACTATGATTAACTTTGATAAAGCAATAGAAAACCTAGGTGAATGTGACCTACATCAATTATTAAACTTTACTGACCCAAATTCTATTTGTGACCGATTAATACATATAATACAAACTTGCCTCAAAAACAACACCATTACAACTGTAATACCGCAAAAATGTAGATTAATAAAACCATGGATGACGGTCGGTTTACTGCGCTGCATACGTAACCGCAATGACATGCAACTTAAGTTAAAGTTTGAGCCCCATAACGAAATATTAAGGATCACCTTCAAAAGATACAGAAATTACTGCAACTGTATTATTAAAAAGCTAAAGCGGAAACACGACAGAGATCAATTAACTAAAGCGCATAAAAATCCCAAAAAAATATGGGAAACTATAAATAACATTACTCATCGAAGGCCAAGCAAAACCTCCAATACAGATCTATTAGAGATTAAGGCTACTCCAAAAGAGTCAGCTGACATGGTAAATAAATACTTTTCCAACATAGGTAAAATTCTGGCAGATGAGATAATTGCCAACACCACCACAGGGAATGGCCAAAACTATAGTTATGACTCACCTAATTAATGTTCTACCTCTCTCATCGTTTGTACTTTTAAACACTGACCAGGATGAAGTTCACAGCGTTCTAATGTCTCTGAAATCAGATAGTGCCCCGGGTTGGGACGGAATAACTGTCAACTTCCTAAAGACCGCCCATGCTCTTGTCGTCCCAATTATAACCCACTTAGCGAATCAGTGCTTTGAGCATGCTACCTACCCGAACGCCTTAAAGCTAGCTTTTATAACACCTGTGCACAAGAGTGGAGACAGAGCTAACCCGTCGAACTATAGGCCTATTTCTGTATTGCCATCAATATCTAAGATAATAGAAAGATTAATAAACTCTCGTCTCTTATCTTACCTTAATAAAAACAACCTCCTATCGACCTCACAGTACGGTTTCAGACAAAAAATATCTACGGAAGACGCAGTTCTGACGCTTGCCTCCGCTGTAACCAATCAAGTGGACAGCGGAGGCAAGTGCCTTGCTGTCTTCCTGGACCTTCAAAAGGCTTTCGACACAGTCTCTGTCTCCACTCTGTTAGATAGGCTGGAATCAATTGGAGTAAGAGGTATTCCCCACGCTTTGCTCAAAGACTATCTAAGCGAACGCAAGCAAAAGATTAAGATAGACAATATCATTAGCTCCGAAGAAACCGTCCAGTTTGGAGTGGGCCAAGGTAGTGTGCTCGGACCGACATTGTTCCTTATATATATAAATACTTTATGTAGCATGAAAATCGTGGATGGACACGTTCTTTCATACGCAGATGACACTGCTATAGTGTTCAGTGGCGCTACCTGGGACAGTGTCCGGTTAACCGCCGAACGTGGGCTGGCAGGGATAGCCGCCTGGCTTGACCATAACCTTCTAACCTTAAATACTTCTAAAACCAACTTCATCTGTTTCACCAAGTACAACACCTCTCAACCCCCACCAGAATTCAAAATTAAGATTCATAAATGCCTTTATACTATAAACACAAATTGTTCGTGCACAGAAATTACTAGAGTGGAATCCACCAAATACCTAGGTATTATGGTTGATCAAAGATTATCTTGGCACAATCACACGGAATTATTAATGAAGCGAATTAGGAAACTAATCTGGACTTTCAAGACACTACGTCATGTAACCTCGAAAAAACTCCTGGTACAGATTTACATCTCACTTGCTCAGTCCGTCTTGGCATACTGTCTACCGGTCTGGGGAGGTGCCACTAAACTTAAATTTCTAGACCTCGAGAGAGCTCAGAGGTCCCTACTGAAAGTTATGTTTTTTAAGCCCTTCAGATTTTCAACTGAGAACCTTTACCGGAATGCAGATCTTCTGACCGTTAGAAAGCTTTACGTACTTAATGTAACTCTTACTAAGCATAAAACACTATCTTTCAACCCACAGAAGACAAAATGCAGAAGGAAAAACACAGTTGCTCCCACTGTCTCAGTAAAGTCTACTTTCGCAAAAAGGCAATATCCTAGCCAGTCATCCCATTTATACAATCTTCTTAATAAAGAACTTGACATATACCCACTAACCTACCGAGAATGCAAAAACGCTTTGTCTAAATGGCTTAAGTCAAAGACCTACGATGAAGTGGAAAATATGGTACAATCGATGAAACTATAGTATACACGTAATTTATTCGCTTTATATTTTGCCGCTAATGGAAGTTAATGTCCTAAGTACAGTAATTTCCGATCCCAAGACTAGTCGTAGGGTTAGATAGCAAAAAAAAAAAAGATAATAAATAAATAAAATAAAATAAAATAAAAAAAAGGAAGAAAAAAAATAATAAATAAAATTCTCGTGTCGCGATGTTTGTTACGTGTCAAACTCCTCCGAAACGCCTGGACCGATTTGTATGAAATTTTGTATGCATATCGGGTAGGTCTGAAAATCGGACATCATATATTTTTTATACCCCTATATTATCGTAAAACGACGTTTGCGGGGTCAGCTAGAATACAGCTAGTATATATCTGGATTTTACTTCAAAATACAGTAAATAATACTTACTCACACCCACTACTCACATACACATTCTCCTCCACACAATCTCCTACTCACAGTACTCAGCGTTTTTTTTTGCCTTTCATAAAAATATTGTATTTGCATTTCATTTTTATATATATATTTTTTTTTTTATGTCTTTGTTTTTTTTTATTTGTAAGTATAAGCTTAAATTATCTTGAAATAGCTTAATAACTAAATAACAATTATATAACCTGGGGAAGGGCGGAGCATCCTAACACAAGCAAACTAATTGCTTAATTGGATTCTCCACATTGTAATTAAAATAAGTTATTTATGATGATGCAATAAACATTTTTATTTTATTTTATTTATACCTCATAATTTCCCGTTCCGGTTCAAGCGCGTACAGTTCCCCGTGAGTGTTTGCTTCGCGATGACCATCAATAAGTCGCAGGGGCAGATACTGAGGGCAGCGGGTGTCGACCTCAGGACAAGTTGCTTTTCACAAGGGCAACTGCACGTCGCTTGCTCCCGCGTCACCAGTCCTGACTCTCTTTACATTTTGGCTCCTGGCAACATAACTACCAACGTAGTTTATAGAGAAGTGTAGTAAGGTATGATACCTTTGTACGTATTTTTACTCTTTTGTGTCCTGGAATGTATTCCTGCATTATTTTCTCTATTTCCTTCAGTCACATCTTATGACTGAACTCAGCAGGATTCCCATATAACTCTCTTCACTTACTTCGCTTGCAAAAAAAACATATATTTTAATGCTATTTTAAAAGTTGTGTACTTATAATGCTATAGCGACACTGGCATCTTAGGTATTTTTGGTGATGTAGAGCCTTCACGCAGACGACGTCGCGGGCAGCAGCTAGTAAGTATTAAAACAACTGTAAAATCATCAAAACAAGGTTGATACCGACAAATCTCAGTTATCTAAGAGTTCAATAAACTTTATTTGTAATTGATTTATGCACTGTTTTTTTCATAAAACTTGATTTTCCAAAGCACTTTTCGGTTTTTTTTACGCGCCTTTCTGTTCGGAACGGTGTTTCTGTGCGTGAGAACTAGACGTTGTGCGTGTAGACTAGCGTCTAACTGCTCATCACTGATACTATCTCTGTCGACCACGAAGCCAGCTGAGACAGCGTGCTTTTTGGCCATGACGACCAGTGAGTTTGAACTCGCGACTAGTTCCACCTTAATGCTGGTAGGTGGTAGTAACGCACTGCACTAATTGAACGAACAAAATCTAACTCTTTTAGTTTTAGTTTGAATTTATTATTTATTTCAATGAAACCATTTACAGGCGCATCTGAATTCTCAAGGAGTCTGTGAGTCAGAAATATAAGACCAGTTGCCCATCCCAAAGCGTATTAGGTACCTATGGAGTAGAATGGGTAAGTAAATTCATGGACACTATTCCCCATTTGCACCAACTTTAGAGACATTAACGTCGCCTAAACTAAAATAATATCGCATCGTAGTCGCATAGTCTAACGTCCACTTGAGACTGATGTTCATTCCGAATTATTTGATACTTAAGGTAAAGCCTACTTAATTCCTGTTCAGGGCTTCTTCAGGGCGGTAATTCAAAATGATTAATGTAATTTACACACCCACGGGGGTAGGCACAAACTACAGAACACCACCTGCTACGATCCTTGCATAATCCTTTTACTTCGTTTACGTTTCCCTCGCTGATGTACACACGGCTACACATCAAGCTATACATTTCCTGTTTTAGCTGACCTCGCACTATATAGGTTTTATGTACAATCAGAAGTCAGCTTATATTGGTTATATATAGCTTGATGTGTATCCGTGCGTACATCAGCGAGGGTAATTGCGTAATGCAATAACAGTAGGAATGGCTTTCATTTTGACAGTTCAACAACCATCATTGCGTTATTTCCTTTATTGAGCAGACAAATTTTTCGAACATATGAAACAATGGATTAGCAATATCGTACAAAATTATTCAGATTATGATTGATATTGTGCAATTATACAGGGTGCAATTGAAATCATGGGCATTATTTTAACCTAAGGTACTACTTATGATACTAATTGCATTAGGGCTACTATTACGCAAATCAAAAATATTATTAATGCAAGTATGGAAAACCTTAAAATGTAGTAAGTCATACAAAGTATCAAATTAGTTGCGCTTCTCGATAGCAAATGCGTAGGTACACTACGCCGTACGCGCGTCATTGGGCGTGAATTCTTTGACCCCGCCCGACTCACGTGACATTCGTAAGTTGCCAATGAATTGATTCATAATAAATTCCAATTTTCCCTTCGTACTTTGCCGGCTTAGGACGGTCAAAACTACGTCAACTAACATACATTAAAAAAAAACATTTACGTACCTAGCTTGTGGATTGTTTTGAAAAAACCTTATTTGTCGGTAAAGTGACAGAGGGTAAACGGGTGCTCTTCCACGAGCTTGTGCATGTGCTGGCACGTGAAAAGACGAAAAATCCAACAGGTTCTGAGTGGTTCTGGTGGAATGAGACCCCGTGAAGGAATAGGGTCGTTCGGGTAGCGCCGATGGAACATTTCACGAGTTCATACTAAATTTCTTGTGCGATCGTAAATTACAACCATTTGTGGGTATTGTTGGTTGGTGTACCTAGCCTGCACATTACGCGGTCGAGGCATCGTGTACACAAACACACACACAACACACAACTACTACACTAACACTTAATACACTGCAATCCAAGCACCGTATGACGCGAGCGGCGAGTACGGCGATTACGTCACGGGATCAATAAATCAATTACGCGTCAATGCACCTGCGCAGTCGTTATGACACTGGTTCCGGGTTCGTGACTTCGTGTTGCGGCGGGAAGCATACCCCGCGCGGGGGTGATATTCGTATTTTTGCGAGTGAGGGAGTGGGACGGAGAGAGTTCAGGGAATCCCGCCGGACGGAATGTCTTGTAGCCCATTGTTATTATTACTTGTAAGGAAAAACCCGCGCGCGCGCAGGTGATGTTTGTTTACATTTCGCTTTGCGCTGTACTGCGCTTTAAGATTTTGATATTGGTATACAATTATTGGCGTTAACGAAGTATTTTGTTTTAATTACTTTAAGTGTTTATTTGCAATAATAAGCCTTGTGCAATTTGACTTACTACATTTTTAAGGTTTTCCTTACTTGCATTAATAATATTTTTGATTTGCGTATTAATAGCCCTAATGCAATCAGTATCGTGAGTAGTGCCTTAGGTTAAAATAATGCCCATGACTTCGATTCCACCCTGTAGTAAATGTCATGCACGTACGCGGCGTTCCGAATACTAAGCACCTAACCTTACTAAAGAACATCACTTATAAGGTCAGTATACAGTGTGAGTCTTCATTGTGTGCACATATCGAAATCCCTCATTTCGTTATGTAAACTAAGCTTAATTTTATCGACAGAAAACCTATTTAAAAAAAATATATACCTACCTTTTTTTAAAATAGTTTTTTTTTCGTACGCAAAATACGCGCATTGACGTGGAGTTGCGGACACCAGCCCGTTTTACCTATATTACCTTTTTAAAAATTCTTGTTCGCTGCTGTGATTCCTGTGTAAACAAATCGGTATAACTTTTATACTAAACGATCTGTTACGGTGAAATAAACTCGGTAATGTCTGTAAATAACAGGGCATTCTTATAAAATAAAAACTAAAGAAAAAAAGTCGCCCTCAATTGAGAATTAAGGTGTTTTTTAATAAAAATCAGTTATTTTTCATCAATTTTTACAATAATTGTAAAATTTCTCAATAAAAGCCCCGATTACCTATCCTTTTTTATTACTCCAAATTGTTTTCCATGTATCAGCTTTCTAAAAGTAAAAATACCATGTTTATAACTCAATCACACTGTTAAAGAAAGGCCTTGCACTCGGCTACGTACAGACGCCAGCAGATCAAGCTACTACAATCTGTCAAATTTCTTTAATAGATTTTCAACTTTATCGCTAAAGCATAAGGTTCAAAGTTGATTGGGAACATTTTGACAGTTTCAGGTAGCTTGATGTACTGGCGTGTGTACAATACTTTAACAGGTAGAGCTCTAGACCCTTTTAAAGTTTTTATTTTTTTTTAATATGTTTCCGTCGATAAAATTAAGCTTAGTTTTCCTCATTCCGATATGTGCATATTATGAAGACTCACTGTATGCCTTCCTAGGGCGTCAATTTCCGACGGTGTAACTTAATGGAAAATGATTACAGCTTTGCAAGAGAAAATGTGGATGCAGAACCTTGCAACGTTTAATTTTATCTCAAACGATGCTAAGCGAGCCGACAAAGGTTTAATTGAATCTGTCACTGACAGCAACTGGCATCTTTATTGCTCAGCACTCCGTAATGATAGCCTTTTCCGTTTTTAAACCAAAACACCAAAACCGATAATAATTGAAAATACTTAGCAGAAAAGAAAGTCGCTTTTTGGTGTCTATAACTGTGTGGCCTTAGCTACATAATGATGATAAATGATTGTATTGTATTTCTGTAAGTAGGTTTGTACAAAGACTTTTACACGTCAATCAATGGATTTTAATGCGATTTACGCCATCATTTAGAGAATTTATTCCGGAAGGTTTATTTATTTTACTATTTATGTACAATCAGTAAAATACATAGACACAACATGTATGTTACTTTTACGTACTAAGGTAGAATTTTGGCCTTTTAACTAAGTACTCATAAACACGAGCAACACTCGTCAAGCGCAGGGGCAACCACAGCCGTCGACGCGTTAGTGGTTTTCGTTAACAACATGCCGCTCGTGTATTTGAGCAGCGTATTCAAATGAAACACGAGCGGCACGTTGTCGACGGCAGCCGCCGACGCGTTGACGGCGGGCGTCGACAAATGTCGAAGTCTGCAGTTGCCTCCGCCGTTAACGAATGCCTCTCGTGTGTATCTCGCTCAGAAACTAGCACAGAAATCTCGATGTTTTGGCATGTCGATGTCGCCTCATTAGTACGTTACACCCATATGAAACAGTTGCTAGTCTCCAAAAATATAGTCTATTCACCAGCTATTTTATATGAATGATAGCAATTGTCATTACTACTATGTTACGAAATAAAACTTCAGTCTACTGTATTTGTAAAGGCAATTGTCCAGTTCTACCAATAATCACAATAACGGGAGTAAGTCAATAAGTTCTTTCAAATTCTTGGCATGTAACGAATTTTTTACTTTTCCGACCATCTTGGATTCTTGCCAACCAGTACCCTTTCTCGTACCACAAACTGATTAGCATAATGTTGTTTCATAATTCGAGAATAATGGGTCAGTATGCTTGAATGTGCATGACAGTAATGGGGTACTTATTTTACTTATATTTGAATGGGCAGGAGTCCAAATAGTGTTAGGTTAGTAGGTACTAGAATCGCAATTCTTTTTAAAAAATATCGATTTTTAATCGATTCGAATCGCAATCTAATTAATCGATTCACAAAAAAATCGAGGTCTAAAAGATCAATTTCTCAAAAATCGATTTTTTTGGAGTTCGCATTTACAATGTAAATATAAATATTTCATGGAAAATAAGAAAGACACCATAATAACCGATTTCTTATTATTAAAAAAAGGGAATTCTTTAATTCAGGGAATTTAATCATTTAAATTGTTTTTACAACCATACCCAAAGTACCAGGTTTAAAAAAAGACACTTACATCCTAAAATTTTTACATAAAAAAGTTTAGAAAATATATAGCTATAGTCCCCAATGCTTAATGTCTATAAGCTTTTCAGAAACAACAGTCTAATCAACAACAACAAATCAAAGATTAAAAGCAAAGACAAACGTCGCTTTTTTATTTCTGTTATGTTTCAAAGAGAAGCAAAGGAAACTAAGCACACAGCCATCTCGCGAGTTTTCGAAAAATTATGTGAAACTGAAAAACGGTTTTTCCTTTACACGTGTTTGAGTACCATGTACTATGGAGAAAAAATCGAATGTCGATTTTCTAGGCTGAAACATCGTATCGATTCAGTGCTACATGTCGATTTGAAAAATCGAATTTTCAGCCTGAAAAAAAAATCGATTCTTTGATTAATCGATCACAGATTGCCATCCCTGGTTAGTACTTTATATTTAGTACTACTTACAGTTGTGTGGGAAAATTATTATTATTGGTCAAAGTGAGCCTAGAATGGGGTCTTTCTTTAGTGTAAATTAATGTAAATGGTTCTCGCAACAAAGTACAAAGTCGGCATAAATGAGATAAGGCATAAGGGGATTTAGGGTGTGACAAGGCTGTGACCACCAATGTCTGCCAAGTGACCATTCTTTGATATCATGTCTGATTTTTGAACAGATATAATTTTTTACAACTCACTTCATATGCTAACTGCGCATCTTAAGGATACTGCTAAATGCCACAAAAATAAACACGTACCTACATACAACATCTTAGTTTTCGAGTCTCATTTGACTGTTATATCACGGACACCCATCTCTATAAAACCGGAACACAATCATCTGGGCGGCCCGTACCCCCGACCTCTCACAAGAAGCTCTTTCAGCTCTTGTACTCGTAGTACCTACTAAATCTTCCACACATTTAATATAAATTCAACTACGTGAAGATCCCACATTCCTTATATATCAAACAGCCCCAAATATTTGTCCTAACATTTGTTAATACAATCCGTCAGAACAATTTACGCTGGATAGGCATTACACGTCGCGTCGTAAGTACACTGGCGACCAAGTTAAACACTCCACTGTTGAAAAGTAAACAGTATCGCTGATTTGATGCTCTCAACTTTCTTAGTGCTTGTACACACGGTGGCTGAAGTGCATTGAGAGAGTTTGGTAAATTGAGACAAAAGTTGTTAGTAAGTTTCTGTTAGGGAGAATGGTGAGACTTTGTAATTTTAAACTTGAGAAAATGTATACAAATGGATCAGTGCTTCTTACAAATTAAGTGCTTTGATTGCCAAATAATAACAGCCGCACAGGTCGATCGATCAGGTTAAGCTACGCTTGCCGCGGTTGGTCTGTGGATGAGTGACCATATTTACATACCGAGACCCCTCCATGCCTCGGAAAGCACGCTAAGCCGTTGGTCCCGGCTGTCATTCGCGGATCTTTGACAGTCGTCACGGGTAGTCAGAAGACCGAAAGTCTGACAACTAGTCTTACCACAGGGTATCGTATTACCCATTAATTGGGTTGTAGACTTGTAGAGGTCAGATAGGCAGTCGCTCCATGTAAAATTACTGGTATTCAGGTGCATCCGGTTAGCCGTGAAGCCGATCCCAACATAGTTGGGAAAAGGCTAGGCAGATGATGATAAAGCCCCTCCCTAGAAAAAAACTATGCCCTTTAAATAAAGAAAATGATTTTAAGTAGGTACTTTCATTATAGAATGAAATAAGAATTCAACGAAGAAGAAAACTACTTGCAGACTGGTAATATACGAAACAAAGGCAGATTTCAAAGACATATTTACCCAAATTAAGAATTAATCCGGCGACAACCATACGCCATCTTAAACAGACTGTAAAATAGATTACAAAATTAATTAACACTTCCTTGGATCTAATTGCAAAACATCTCAGTGAACACCTCAGAATTAGGTATTCGGGAACCTAAACCGAATGCCGCCTAACTAATGTATGCTGGAGTGTGTCGGTTTGCACTTTGAATAACGTCGGAGAATAATCTGTCAAATTGGATTGTTAATTAATTTTGCCCATCGGACCGGTCATACATTTGTGTGAAATGTATAGAGAATATTGGTAGCTGTGCTGCTGGAGAGTTTTTTACGCCACTTTTACTTCCCAGCCAAAGCACTGGTAAATGGTGAAGGGCTGCCGTTTTGGGAAGACTGTTTTATGTAATTTTGACGTTCAAAAAGTGCTGTTTCTCAGTCTAGTTTGAATAAACGGCTTTTGATTTTTGGTATATAAAATGATGCTGTTTGAATGCTGTCCTGTGTAGTAACTATTTGACCTGGCACAGAAGGCGGAGTGACGAACTAGCCCAATTCTAAAATATACGTATCTTTTGTAGCGCGTATAATTGTTTTGCAAGCCCTTTTCAGTCCCAATTATAAAAGCTATGCTTAAAGTTCTTCTTTTATTGTTTATTATTCTAGGCTTGTATATAAATATATTAAATATATTATAATTTATATTTATAATAATTTATAATATTATAAAGAGGAAAGATTTGTATGTGTGTTCGTAACGAATTGGCTCAAAAAGTACTGGTATTCTTTCACCATTTAAATGCTACATTATCACTTATTAATATAGGCCTTTTTTTCTTATTTTTCCACCCGTGCGAAGCTGGGACGAGCCGCTAGTATAAATCTATACTTATTATATAATATTATAAAGCTGAAGAGTTTGTTTGTTTGTTTGTTTGTTTGTTTGTTTGAACGCGCTAATCTCAGGAACTGCTGGTCCGATTTGAAAAACTCTTTCAGTGTTAGATAGCTCATTCATCGAGGAAGGCTATAGGCTATATATCATCACGCTAAATCCAATAGGAGCGGAGCACCAATGAAGAATGTTTCAAAATCGGGGGATTTTTTTCCTATTGAGAGCTTCCGCTGCGTGCGCTGCGTAAACGGTTAAAGTTTCGCAAAAATCATATATGACAGAATTGTTCCCCTTTAAAAGCTTTAAAAAAAAGTCCGCGACAGCATATGTCTATCTTTTAAGGTTAGCTCACTATAACCTCTTTTATGCTAACCAAATTTGTTCTAAAATAATGTATTATTTGCGAAGGTGTTTTTATAAACATGGTATTAATCCTTATCCAAATAAATACGTTATTCATCACATGTATTTAATTTTGAACAAAATTGCTTCTGACATCATTTGATTTCAATGTATATCTTAGGAGATATCATAGTTTTAAAATAATACTAATAATAAAGCTGAAGAGTTTGTTTGTTTGAAACACGATTTGAAAGCTCTAAATCTCTGGAAGTGTTAGTCGCATATATAAAAATATTTTTGCGTTTGATAGCCCAGTTCTTGAGGAAGGCTATATTCTATTAAACTTGACGCTAGGACCCTTAGGAGTTGAGCAAAAAGAAAAAAAGTCTGAAGTTTTCGCCAAGCGAAAACGAAGTAATAGCGCAGGCCGGCGACACGTTGCGACGGGGTGGATCGGGGAAACAAAAAAAATTTACGCGGACGAAGTCGCGGACAGAAGCTAGTATATAATAAAGATGAAGAGATAGTTCTTTTTTTTTTTGTTTGAACGCGCCATCTCTGGAACTGACAGTCGGATTTGAAAAAAATATTTCTGCATTTGATAGCCCAATTCTTAAAGAAGTATATAGGCTATTTAACATCACGCTACGACCCTTAAGAGCCGAGCAAAAGAAATTAGTAATACAAAGTTAAATTAGTCAGGAAGAACGCTAAGCGAGGGTAAAGTAATATACGGGAAATGTGGTTGTTATATTAGTACATTGTGGTATCTGAGCGACTTCCATGCGACTGAAGTCGCAGGCAGAAGCAAATTCCTCAATATAAACACTTTGTATGTCCCATATTATGTTACACGGGTAACAAAACTTGACGTAATAAACTAAGTAAGTCCACAGTGGTCTTACCCTTGTGAATGGAGGTCCCAAATACTTTGCAAGTGCCTTCGGGTCGTTATAGGACATTGTGGGGCCGCGTCCGCTTGATGGCAGATTTTTGCGGCCCATTACAGTTTTGGGCCTGTATGTGACATTTTGTTTGATACTTAAGAGGTAATCTTGTCAAATTGGAATGTTTGTAATGATGACCAAGGAAGTTTTGACGTTTATTCAATTTTTGCGATACCCACCTACTTGCTTTATAATCAGAAAGAACTGGCAGATTCGATTACCCATAATTATTCATCTTGGCACGACTTATCTCAAATCTTGTTTTTTAATCACGATTTAATCACGGTGCAAAGGCTTTCAATTTTCTGCTCAATAGAAACCAATTAGATTCTGCACAGCTTTTCTACCGGCTTCCTACTTGTCTTCACTCTGGGTGCAATAGAAATTACTTCTTGTTTCTTTTTAATTGCAACCATAAACACAAACATTAGGTAAGAAACCGAGGCCTTTTTCTGGTATCCCACGGACATTTCCCCTAGGTAACATTTCACTAAGATCCATTGCTTCGTTAGGTTTAATTTTCTTTATCTCTTAATTTAAATGGACCATATAGCTTTTAAACGAAAGACTTTTTACTTCAAAAAATGTGTTTCACTATTGTATATTTCTTTTGTCAGTTACTATGTTAGCTAATTTCATTCAAATTAGTTTTTTTTGCCGTAAAAACTGAGATTTTTACTCCATCCAATGTTAAACATATCAGCAGCCACATTCTCATTAATTCAGCCTTACCCCGCGTTTGCACCGTGAAACAAGTTGTGATACCTACTTGTTTTCACCAAACCTTATAACAGACGTCCTGTAAAAAAAATCTCGTGTATGAAACATTATATCTATCATGCAAAAAAAAAAATCAGCTGTTTAATACATTTTGTTCAAGTACCTAGAACTTTTGTATTAAACAGCTGATTTTTTTTCGTGATTTCAGAGTTATTCCCATAGTGAAAGTTGTTTAGTTCGATGGTCTAAAGCACCTCTTAAAGTTTGTTGGGTTAATTTTTTAACACCTTATACAACGTGTAACGTTAAATGCGCAAAAATAGTTTGTTCATAATTGACTAGGTACTGAATCGATTTCAGTAACTTTTAATATAGTTTTTTCTTTCAAAAATTATATATTTTGCCATACTATCCACCGATTGAGTCAAAGAAAATTAAGTCTTATTTTGAGGCAATAAGACTCAATTTTGAATGCATTAAGTAATGCTAGGATCAACACGATTTTCTTAATAATAATAGCTTTAAAAAAATAGTTTTGGTCATTGTATTAGGATTTTAAGTCAATGTTCTAATTGGGGTGTATGAGGTTTTTCGCATTTAACCCTTTGACCGCCACGGTCGTGTATAGACGACAAATGAAAACGTGTCCAACACGCCAATGCCGACAAGAAAACACTATGTTTTAAGTATAAACACAGAAAATTGAATTTATTTATTTTGTACTTAAAACATGGTGATTTCTTGTCGGGATTAGCCTACGGTGGCGTGTTGGACACGTTTTCGTTTGTCGTCTATACACGACCGTGGCGGTCAAAGGGTTAACATTACACGTTGTATACCTTGTTTTAGTTCTAACGATAAACGAACACAGTAGACAAAACATGTAGAATACATGTTTTTCGCCGGGGTTATACTACAATGAAACATATATTAATATGCCATATAAACTAACTTTTTGAGCCATGCATTGAACATACGGAGAAAAATCAGAAGATTTATAATTTAGTATATTTTTGTGATCATACCGTTTCACAGTCATAATAGAAACTTCTCTAATAAATCGCAAGTTTCAGATTGGTAGCGCCTAAATAAGAAAAGTTTCGAAAAAATCTATTTCTCAAATCAATCTACCACATATTGGGTTGAACGAAAATCGAGAAGTTTTAACAATAAATCTGCCTCCAAGTCTGGCACAAGTTTATAAAAACAGTACAAGTTTATAAAAATATCGTGTGGAAATACCCTATAACTTGGGCGACTGTGTTTAAATTAGTCATGGCGAACTTTATACACCTTGAAAAAGGTTTGTAGGGAGCAAAGTGTAGTCTTTTACAGTTTGTCAGTGTGTTTGCATGTCTCTTAAATTGTTGATATTAGAATCAAAGAAAATTCCATACATATTTCCATACTTATACTTTAATGCGAAGTAACTCTTTCTGGATTGGATGGAACCTTTTTGGATTCCAATGTCGGCCTGGAAGTAATCCATGATCTAGACATCGGATACTTTTCATCCCGCTGTGACGTTCCCGTGTAATTATGTTCTACATTTTAATATAACATCACGCCTAAAATCCCCAAAAGGTTAAGTAGAGTTTTACCTATCTATTATAATACCTACATCCACATTTCGCGAGTTATGTTTAAAGGATTATTTCCACCAAACGGCGCGCATCGCATCGGATCGGAAATGATATGAACGGATGTGGTGACAGCCGATCGCGTCCGGCAGCATGTCGACGCATACGATCGGCTCCGTACCATGGCGTCGCTTACGAACGTATCCGTTTCTGCGCCTAATCAAATAATTTCATTCCTACCGTGTTGACGTGTTCTAATTTTTGAATATGGTTGAAATTGATGTTGTATTGTTGGCTATTGCATTAGAAGAAGAAAATAATCCTAAAACACAGAAGAGAAAAAGAAAAATTTGTACGAAAGCCAGAAGGATTCGATCGAATACGACGACAGGCGAACGGAGCCGTACGCGCGTCGCAGCATACTTTTGGCTACGATCGCGTGTCGTGGAAGACGCCCGCGGTCAAGCTGTTGTGCGCGGCTTGGTAATATAGACTTTAAATACTGTTTAAAGATTTTAAAATCCGGTCCAATCCGATGCGATGCGAGTTGTTTGGTGGAAATCTACCTTAAGTCCCATGTAATTTGGGCTCTGTATATATTTCACGTTTAATTATTGCCAATGAAATTCTTCTTTTCTAATCGAATCATAATTGAAGCAAATGAAACTCATCAGTACTATAACAACGTAATTTCTAACACATTATTTTTGCACTTGGATCTAATGTGTTGGCAACAGCCCAAGCTGGCTAGAATAGTTTAATTTTAATTATTGTGAATATGAGGACCATGTGGTTAATTGTTTTTGTTTCCTTCAGTTAGTTTTATGATTTTCTGGCAATTTGAGTAATTTGTGCAGCCTACAAATATCCTTTCTTTGGTATTGTTCGTCTAATCGTTTAGCTCCTTAAGTTCTGAGTTGAGCTGCACGATAATTGACAATTGCGTGCACTGACTGGACAGGTCCACTCACTGTGGTTCTTTCCTCAAAATACCTTTTCAGACATCAATCTACGTGGTCTTCATATGATTTGATGAAGATTAAGTATGTCTGGACTTTAAAAGAGACTGAGTTTTGTTTCAGCCTTTCTTCTCAGAGTAGTCAGATAGGAAACGCCGAACTCATCTAGTTTTTAAAAATGTGTTTATACAAACGTTACTAAAATAACATAAAATAATTTAGCTTGAAAAATTTTCGCGTCTTCCTATGTAATAATGTAACCTAATCGATTTTAGAAAAATCCTTGTCGATGCTCTTCATTTCTGACGTCAGTCTAGCAGGATGATAGTTAAATCAGCTTAGCAAGTTATCCTTCCACCTTTCTTCTAGCATTTCATTTTTATCTAAAATTGCTTTTCTTACTAACTTTACTTATTGGATGCCTAAATTTGGATTTCCTTCAGGTCTTCAAGGACCAAACAGGAGTTGTTGATTGCAACAGAGAATAACTACCTAATAACCACTGCACCATCAAAGAAGCGTCGACAAACATAGAAAAACTTGCCAAACACACGATATTAGACAATTTTAGAACTTTGTCTACATAGTATACGTAGAATACATGCCTCTTGTGGTCCGCCGAACCGTTTGGACAGCGGCAGCGACTCAAAATAATCCTCTTTGAAAATAATGCTTCTAATTTCGGCACCACAAAATATTCACTATAATACACACATCAAAAGTGTCTAGGGATCAAGCATTTTTATGCGGATTTCTTGAGATTGAGATGTGGCTTTGTAATAAATTTATGATTTTATAAATTTATATGGATCCTTTTTGGTGCATTTCATAATTTGAATCAGGAACTGTGAATCAAATTCGAGTAAAAGATGAAAATCAGCTGTCAATATTTTCCCTATAAAAACATACAATGCATTGAAGACATTATTAGTGCTACTGTTTCCCTACTACTGATTAAAACCAACGTTATTATGGAGCGGCGACGTCATTTAAGCAGGGAAGAAATGCTCAGAGCCGTGGGAATGATAGAAGCTGGTTCCCGGCAACGTACTGTGGCTTTAGCTCTGAATACAAGTCAGAGTGTTATCAGTCGACTTTGGACACGTTACCGAAGCACTGGTACCGTGGCTGAGCGCCATGGAGGACGGTATCGCTGCACCACACGGAGACAAGACCGATACATTCAAATCTTAACTCGAAGAGCTCCAACAATAACCGCCATGATGTTAGCCGTGAGGCTTCATCACTCTTCAGGGAACTTAATTAGCGACCAAACAGTCAGAAACCGCTTGCATGAAGTGAACCTTCATTCCCGAAGACCGCTACGGGTACCACCTATAGCAATGCACAATCGTAGGATTCGATATCAATGGGCTCTTGAACACAGAAATTGGGCAGAAGAACAATGGCGTTTCGTGTGCTTTTCTGATGAGTCTCGTTTTGGTATGAGACCGGATACAAGACGTATACGACACTGGAGAACCCCTGGACGCCAACAGCGATTAAAATCCTGCCAGGAAGTCCATCCTTATAGTGGTGGAACCATCATGGTATGGGCGGGTATTTGGATCGGCGGAAGAACTGAGTTGATTTGGATCAGAGGCAACCTCAACGCTCAAATTTATGCTGAGACGATTGTATCAGACGTCATCGTTCCTCTACAAGTGCAAATCGGTCCCTTATTTCAGTTAATGCATGATAATGCACGACCGCACACCGCAAGAGTTGTAAGACAGACTCTCGCCGCAGCTAACATCAATGTCCTGCCCTGGCCTGCTCAGTCGCCAGACTTGAACCCGATTGAGCATGCATGGGATATGCTACAGAGAAGAGCTCTGCCGAATATGGAGGGTATCCAGTCGCAAGAAGACCTTTTTTTGTTGTTGCAACGAACATGGGCGGCCATTCCGCAGCGTGATTTGGATGAACTCATTTTGAGTATGCCAAACCGATGTTCTTGTGTTGTTAGTGTTCGCGGTAGAAACACGGATTATTAATTGTTTAAGTTACCCAATAAAATTTTAGAGAAAACTGTTATTTCAGTCTTTTTTTCGAACTTTTGTGTTAGTGGTTCAAATGTCAAAAATCCCTTTATTAGGAAAATGGCAAATTTCTTTATTAATGCAAAGGTGACTTGGTTTATCGTTACTGTGACAAACGAAAACACTTTATTTGATGAATCCTTAAAGAAAATTTTAATTAATATCAATCAGGAGAAAAGTTATTGCAAAAATATATGTTGATCCCTAGACACTTTTGATGTGTGTAGTTCCTTTGACACGAGAATTTTAGGAATTTACTTGTTTTAGGTCTTAAACTAAAACATGCAACTATGCACTAAATAACCCTCCTTATGGCGCAGTCGAGTAAAAATATGCAGCGCACATCCACTTAGAGGGTGTGAGCTGCATATTTTTGGACAGAATCTCGTTTGGCACATCTAAACGAGGTATTGCTTTCACGAATTTAAATGTAAAAAGTTTATACAAAAGAAGATGATTATAAGCAAAAGTAGATATTAAAAGAAAATAGCCAAAAAATCTTGAATACGTTCCTTTTTTTTAATTGTCAGTCAAATGGAAATCTATTTTAGGGCGCATTTCAATGAAACAGAACACGATCAGCACATCTAAACGGGGCTCGAGAGCTGTTATTAATACTGTAGAATATTGACAATGTCAGCTTCGACATCGGCTTTGATTGCTATTTATTAAAAATAGAATAGGCATTGTCAGCTCTTGAACGTGGTTTCAATATGAAGACCTAGTATAATATAGTAGTCTATGTTGAAGACATCACATCTCCACCGCGAAATCATAACAGCGAAACCGTAGTAGTTGCGACATGACTTGTCCGTTGTAGGACAAGCGAAACAGAAGCGAAACTGCCTGTTCTAACACGCAGATTTGATAAACTATCTCTTTCCCGCGTGATTTCGCCGATCTGCTCGGATGCCAGTTACACACCTCCGCGAATTTTGTTGCGGTGCCGCGTCTGTTTCGCAAGTACCTATCTGTGGCAGTCGACAAGTTTATAAGGCGAAACTTTTTTTTTTTTTTTTGTAAAATGGATGTTGATTTCACGGAAAAACTAATTTAGGAGGTCTGAAGTAGACCTATAGGTACTGTATTTACTAAGTCAGAAGCGATGACGTTTTGCTCCGATTGCTATAATTCTACTGACTCCCATGATGTTCCGCTACTCGAATCACGACATAATGTAGTAAGTTTCTTAGTGGAATTCATTCGATAAGCTGTTTCACCACGAAGGCTTTCTCGCAAACAAACATCTAAACAAACTTACCTCCCAAGAATTTAGTAATCTACCACAAATGACATTTACGGGTAACTCAATATCTCGGTATCATTCTATGCTCTACTTATTTCTACCCGGAAAACCATATTTGCGTGAAACGTATTTTCATAAGATTCTTTGATGTGCCATTTTCTAAGAAAACGTACATTATATACGTTGCAAAACTAAGAATTTATGTCTCTTCTCGAGACCTCTAAGAGAAGATTTTACGAGTATTTTTAAGTTCAATCATAATTTCACAAGTATCCACGCAGGCGGTCTCTTGCTCTTTTCGAACTTATTTGATAGTAAAAGCAAAGCACCATTCTACACACATCAAAAGTGTCTAGGGATCAACATATATTTTTGCAATAACTTTTCTCCTGATTGATATTAATTAAAATTTTCTTTAAGGATTCATCAAATAAAGTGTTTTCGTTTGTCACAGTAACGATGAACCAAGTCACCTTTGCATTAATAAAGACATTTGCCATTTTCCTAATAAAGGGATTTTTGACATTTGAACCACTAACACAAAAGTTCGAAAAAAAGACTGAAATAACAGTTTTCTCTAAAATTTTATTGGGTAACTTAAACAATTAATAATCCGTGTTTCTACCGCGAACACTAACAACACAAGAACATCGGTTTGGCATACTCAAAATGAGTTCATCCAAATCACGCTGTGGAATGGCCGCCCATGTTCGTTGCAACAACAAAAAAAGGTCTTCTTGCGACTGGATACCCTCCATATTCGGCAGAGCTCTTCTCTGTAGCATATCCCATGCATGCTCAATCGGGTTCAAGTCTGGCGACTGAGCAGGCCAGGGCAGGACATTGATGTTAGCTGCGGCGAGAGTCTGTCTTACAACTCTTGCGGTGTGCGGTCGTGCATTATCATGCATTAACTGAAATAAGGGACCGATTTGCACTTGTAGAGGAACGATGACGTCTGATACAATCGTCTCAGCATAAATTTGAGCGTTGAGGTTGCCTCTGATCCAAATCAACTCAGTTCTTCCGCCGATCCAAATACCCGCCCATACCATGATGGTTCCACCACTATAAGGATGGACTTCCTGGCAGGATTTTAATCGCTGTTGGCGTCCAGGGGTTCTCCAGTGTCGTATACGTCTTGTATCCGGTCTCATACCAAAACGAGACTCATCAGAAAAGCACACGAAACGCCATTGTTCTTCTGCCCAATTTCTGTGTTCAAGAGCCCATTGATATCGAATCCTACGATTGTGCATTGCTATAGGTGGTACCCGTAGCGGTCTTCGGGAATGAAGGTTCACTTCATGCAAGCGGTTTCTGACTGTTTGGTCGCTAATTAAGTTCCCTGAAGAGTGATGAAGCCTCACGGCTAACATCATGGCGGTTATTGTTGGAGCTCTTCGAGTTAAGATTTGAATGTATCGGTCTTGTCTCCGTGTGGTGCAGCGATACCGTCCTCCATGGCGCTCAGCCACGGTACCAGTGCTTCGGTAACGTGTCCAAAGTCGACTGATAACACTCTGACCTGTATTCAGAGCTAAAGCCACAGTACGTTGCCGGGAACCAGCTTCTATCATTCCCACGGCTCTGAGCATTTCTTCCCTGCTTAAATGACGTCGCCGCTCCATAATAACGTTGGTTTTAATCAGTAGTAGGGAAACAGTAGCACTAATAATGTCTTCAATGCGTTGTATGTTTTTATAGGGAAAATATTGACAGCTGATTTTCATCTTTTACTCGAATTTGATTCACAGTTCCTGATTCAAATTATGAAATGCACCAAAAAGGATCCATATAAATTTATAAAATCATAAATTTATTACAAAGTCACATCTCAATCTCAAGAAATCCGCATAAAAATGCTTGATCCCTAGACACTTTTGATGTGTGTAGCTTAGTTATTCTTAGCAGATTTAGTTGAAATTAGAGGGGAGCCTGTCTCCATTCGATACCAATCATATCGATACCAAGAATTTAAAGAATGTTCATAATATTTACGATACCTACATGGTCTTCATTATTATGATCTCCCATTATATTCTAATTGTATAAACTTTTGAGACTTTTACTTTCGGCGTGTTTTCTCAGAAAGCCAGCTAGGAAAACCCGAATTCATCCTACAGCTTTAATAAAAAAAATAAAGAGTTATATTTAACCAATTTACAAAATAAACGCCATTTGTAATTTAATGTCTAAAACATTTACCACCTTTTGGGCTCCATCGGAGTTGAGACACAAAATCTGGATGAATTCATCTGTGACAAAATCTGAACCAAAGCTACATAGCAATATCTCTATTTTATATCAAAGTTTGTCAAGGTAAAGTTGGGTCTCAACTAGATGGCTAAAACTTAGCAAATGGACTGTCGGCCGTCCGAAACAGATGTACCGCCGTTTGCCAAATTATGGTCGTTAGTCTGCACAGAGCCTTATTCCATGTTCATTAGAATTGTGGTTGTTCATTTGAATTGTGGTTTAAACATTTGTGCAGGCTGATTAATTATTGATACTATTATGTTGATATTGTGACATTATGATAATACTATCGATATCTATGTGACGTCAACATTTCTTTTTAGATACATGTTCTATTGCTGAACGTGAGAAAAGTGATCCAATTTCAGAAGATAAATGGTCTAGCCTAGTCTTTATCACTGCTCTTGGCAGTGGAATTGGTGAACGCAGTTTGTTAATAGGTATACTTATGTTATGTTTCGTTCTCAAATTTTTAAGTAATTCAATTCAATAAAACAGAAGTATCTCACCCTTATATTAAAGTACAACTAGCGCATTTATTACATAGGTACAACATGTCCCGGATTTAACATACACCACCAAACACCCCAATTAGAATATAATACATACACTTTTATATTATTAAATACAAAACATACCTTATTTATTAAATTAGTTATTCTGATTGTGGTAGAAAATTGTAGTCTCATTATAAATCTATGCTCGCACATAATCACACACTTTTATGGGTCTAGCGATAAAAGTGTGTGATTATAATATTTTTATCGACTCAGAAAATAAGGACGTCTTTTATTAATTATGTTTTAATTTAATCTAATGTGAACCTAAAATATATAAAAAGCATCCAGAGATTCGGCGACGGACGCGGGGCGACCGTAAGCTTGCTGGACATTTGTATTTGACATTTATTTTACATTATTATGATATTTTTCTTTAGTAGATACTTCGTCCATTTCAGTTTTGTTTTGACTGTACAGCGGAAGCGTGACTGTAATTAACGTAGTTTTAATTAATTTTGAGATAAAAAAAATATAGAAAATGATAGAAATCCATTCAGTAAACGATTCTGAACAAACTACTTTCATAATGTACGGTTAGACATTGTATATTTTCGAACGAAGCACTTCGTGTAACAATGAGAGAACTTCACAACAGATGACTTCGTTCAATCATTTATTGTAAAGCAGGGGGACGCTACAATTGCGAACTGCTTTTCATATCGATAGTTTCAAACTCTAGTAGGTAAACTATATTATGGATTTCGCATCCGTTTTAACGGTTCCTCGATATCGGATTTTTCTCAAATTCACTTTGAGAGCGAAAATAAATATACCGTCCATTTGCTGGAACTGGAAGTAACCCTCGCCAATACCAACTATTCCAAAAGATTGTGATGCATTTCAATTTTACAAATCAAATCAAGTTACTGAATTATGTACATATAAATACAATGCAAGATTGAGGGTAGGCAGCTAGCAGAGTTCACTATGTTCTACCAATTTTATTAGGGCATGCAAAATTTGAATAATACCAGCCAATTATTGACCCACAGTAGGGCAAAGGCCTTATCCCTATTGTATTACCCAGTATCTGGGTTGTGGAGGTCAGATAGGCAGTCGCTCCATATAAAATACTGGTATTCAGCTGCATCCGGTTAGACTGGAAGCCAAACCCAAAATAGTTGAGGAAAAGGCAGATGATGAGTAGGGCAAAGGGAGTCATAGTTAGAAGGCACGAACATCGATCACCACGCTTGCTCAAGACGGGTTGGCGAAACAATTGATCACCAAGCTTGCTCAAAACGGGTTGCCGAAACAATTGATCACCACGCTTGTTCAAGACGGCGTTGGCGAAACAATTGATCACCACGCTTGCTCCAGGCGGGATGGCGAAATAAGTGATCACCACGCTTGCTCAAGACGGGTTGGCGAAACAATAGATCACCACGCTTGCTCAAGACGGGTTGTCGAAATCATCATAAACATTTCATAAACTACAATGGCACAGGCAATAAAATCCTTCGAACTGGAACACACTACACCTGCTTGGTCGCCAAAGTTGTGGTAGTCGTTTCTCCGACCAAGCTTTTCCACTTTACCCGGCTATTTTACCGGTACCTTATACCTCAAAGGCGTTGGGTAATAACCAATGCATTTTATGCATTAATCAAAATTTCTCTATAAAGCTACTATTATAATTCCTTACAGTGACTCTCAGTAGAATAAGGAATTTCGATGCACAAAATATCGATAAACGCTAATACGATGCTACAAAAATGCGATGCACGTTACTGCGAAATACTATCTCTGCGAAGCCACTACAGTTCGATGCACGTTACCGCGATAGGTCTTCACTGCGATACTACTTGACTTCGATGCACGTTACCGCGAAAGATTTCCACTGCGATACTAGTTGGCTTCGATGCACGAACGCAATAGGTGACGTAGGATGCAAGAGCGAGCGAAGGGCACCCCGAGGTTAGGTTACTTTAAACCCTTTATACAGAAATAGGAGCCCCGCTTCGCGGGGCTCCGTCAACATAGGATGCAAGAGCGAGCGAATGAGGATACAAATACCTTTAACGTGCATCGAAGTCAAGTAGTATCGCAGTGAAAATCTTTCGCGGTAACGTGCATTGAATTGAAGTAGTATCGCAGTGAAGATCTATCGCGGTAATGTGCATCGAAGTGTAGTGCCTTCGCAATTTTGTAGCATCGTATTAGCATTTATCGACATTTTGTGCGTCGAAATTCCGTATTCCACTCGGTGCCTCTGGTTTAACGTGAAGCGTCTGCTATCTATCCTACATAAATATTTTAAAGCCCATCTAAGTATTAGTTATGGCATCTGCAGGTTCCATCTTTATAGTAGAAGTTATACGGTCGCTTGAAACTACCACAAGTAGGCGACAAGTGAAATTGAAAACGTGCGCCAAATCAAAACTGTTACATAATCATTACCTATGTATAACTTGTCATTTCCAAAATTTAAATTCTCGAAAAAAATCGTGTAGGTACCTACCTAATTATCGTCTTAGATTGTGCAAACTACGTTATTATTACCTGAACAAGTAGACACGAATTATCGTCGTTCCAGAAAATGTCTATTTTTTCCCCAAAATAATCAAAACAATAATGAAAATTAAAGTATCAATTTTGGACTCGCACCATAAAGGTCTCTGCACACAGCGGACGTAACGTGACGTGACGGTGACGCGACGCTGAGCAGTTGTAATGTACTAGATATTACCGACGACGCCACACAGAGCCGTCGCGCTCGACGCGACGGTAACCGTCACGCCGCGCCGAGCGTGAATACAACTCAGAAGCGGCGGGGCGGGGGGGTGTTCGTGCTCGACGTATGTTTGTACGAATGGGCGCGGCGGGACGGGACGTGATCGCGCCCGCAGTGTGAGCGATGCCGTCGCGCCAGCGCCGCGTCGTCGCCCCGCCTTGTCGCGGCCCCGCCACGTCGGCTGTGTGCAGCGACCTTAAGCAATCTCACAACGCGCAAAGCAAAGCAAATCACCGTTATCCTCTCAAGGGGTCGCACAACGCGTCAAGATGTAGGGGGAACAGCTGATTTTTTTTCGCGATTTAATGTTTGGTCCCATAGTAAAAGTTGTGCATAATGATGAGTACAATGACCTCTTAAGAGGATAACGGTGATTAAAATTTCAACCTGTATACGACAGGCGCGGTCGCAGCCCAAGATTTTGGGGGGGGTCACCATGGGTGCCGAGGAATATTTTAAGGGTACATCTACATCTCCTTGTTAGTGTAGTGGTCGCAAGCGTTACTACTGAGCATGAGGTCCTGGGTTCGATTCCTAGGTCGGGTAAAGTGTTATTAGGTTTTTCCATCAGAAATTTCTCAGAAACCGCCCGGTGTATGGATTTGTGCCCGTTTGATTGCAGTAGGCTCGCCCCCCATAACATGGGACTTAACTGGCGAAATGTGGGTGTAAGTAGGTACTATATGAAGGTACATACCAGCCTAACACTCCGGGGATTGAAGGCCTAGGTTATGTTAATGTTCATGTACAGACGCCAGCACATCAAGCTACCCGAAACTGTCAAATTTTCCCAATTATTTATAGTAGTTTATTTCCACAAAACGGCACTGAAATGCATACTTCGAAGACACGAACATCGGAGGCGTCAATTAACTTTGAATCTTATGCTTTAGCAGTAAAGTTGAAAATATATTAAAGAAATTTGACAGATTGTAGTAGCTTGACGTGCTGGCGTTTGTACATCTCCAGCTCCACATCACTTATGCTGTTCAGGGACGCAGCTTTTAGTAGTTGTTATTTAATAATGCTGGCAAATTGGTCGTATGTACAAGAACGGTAAATAATTATGTAGGGTGGGAAGAGCGAGCGAAGCGAGCTCGAAAATTTTAACTACCCGCCTCGGTTTGGTTAGATTTTGTATGATATTTTTATGCGGATTAGGAGTTACAGTTGTCGATTTATGCAGGCAAGTCCAAGCAACTATAAGAATTTAGATTGCAAGAGCGAGCGAAGCGAGCTCGAAAATTTTAACAACTCGCCTCGGTTTGGTTAGGTTTTTAACCAACTTCAAAAAAAGGAGGAGGTTCTCAATTCGACGGTATGTTTTTTTTTTTTTTGTGTGTTTGTTACGCGATTACTCCGCCAATTATGGACCGATTTTCAAAATTCTTTTTTTATTTGAAAGGGTATGCTCCCAAGGTGGTCCCATTGTCACCAAATTGGAATCTAATGAGGGAATCCCATGGAAATCGAGGGAAACCCTCAAATTTTGTAGGCACACCTATAGCGATTTGGGTATTTTTTATAGTAACTCGTGCATTTGCTCTC
Source organism: Globia sparganii (assembly GCA_949316385.1). Lineage (NCBI taxonomy): Eukaryota > Metazoa > Arthropoda > Insecta > Lepidoptera > Noctuidae > Globia > Globia sparganii. The sequence goes on along the minus strand of OX438675.1, from coordinate 7,166,592 downwards.
AGAAAGCACCATTCGGTGAAGTGGAACTGATGATGGAGACCACAGATGGCCATCGGAACTACTTAATAATAAATATTTCACGGGTTGCGATTCGATTAGGTACTTTAATATGGTTGCTAACCACAATGCGTATCGTGAAGTGGAGCTGATGGTGACTTTTCTATCAAGTTCAAGTTCTCTTGGTTCTTACAAGGAGAACTCCTCAACAATTAACGTCTCTGCATCGGGAAAAGCAATATTTTGTAAAAGGTGATGAGCAGTTGACATTAGGCTATTTTAACTTAGATAAGTTAGAAACTGGCCCACTAAAAAGTGAAAAATAAAAACTTAAAAAAAAAAAACACCCGACTTCCAAAAAACACTACAAAGTGAAAAATAACTTTGATTTCGGAAGTCGGTGTCAATAAAAGAAAATGCGGAACCAACGACACCGACTTCCGAAATTAAAGTTATTTTATATATGAAAATTTGACAGATTGGAGTAACTTGATGTGCTGGCCTCTGTACGTCTTATTAAGCGGTACCAGTTCAGTTTTATGGTATGCCACTGATAATAAACTTACACTGTATAAATGGAGCTAAATTTAAACGGATTTGCGCCGTTCTTAAATGAATTAGAACAAGTACAACGAGGATAAGGAGCAATGATGAATTGATGACCCAGTGGCAACGGCCGTGACTTACGATCTGTAGGACGTGGGTTCGAACCCAAGCAGGCACTTTACTTTGTGTAAATAATTTCATCCCCACCGCTCAAAGAAAAACATCGTGAGGAAACCGACATATCCTAGAACCAAAAATTCGAAGACATGTTACATGGATGTCAATGGCTACAAGAGTGGGGGAAGACCAAAAAAACGATGGATGGATTGTGTGAATGATGATATGGTTAGAAAGGGGGTGACTACTGAGATGACGACTAAAGCAGGCCACACACGCTAGGGTGTACCTGACAGGTTTGCCTGTACATTTGAACTGTACAGGCAAACCGGAGCGTGTATGTCACACAACTGTGCAGGTTTCCACGCCTGTACAGGCAAGTAAGAAAATATGAATTATGATATTTTTTGCCTGGGGTATACTTGTACAGTTTAACTGTGCAAGTAAAACTGAACGTGTGTGGCGCCGGCGCAGGCGTCAGTTGTCCGGTGATTGCTAGACGGGAAGGACACGCGGCGCTCTACTGCTTTCGATTATATTTCCTCTTCTTTAATAAAACAAACAATAAACCTATTAACGCTATTGTATCGAGATCAAGCGCCGCTGGCGGGGCCATGGTTTCAACTGAGTTTTTGTACAGGTTTACCGCTACCTGTATGGTCTCTACCCAGCTCAAGTTTACCTGTACGGTTGAACTGTACAGCACAGAATACCTAATAGTACTTCGTACAGAATGGCCACTCCCTACCCCGCACTGACATCAGATACCGCACCTCACCCCGCACACCCGCGACATTATCGGCGGTTCATTAGCTCGGGTCGCTCACAAAGAACCGCAGCACTGTACTGCTGACACGAACACACAATTTTGCGATTTAAAAGTTTTATCTGAGTTTTTATCACGATGGTTCGATATTGTGATGCTTTTCCGAATTTGTATTTACATAAATGTTTGTAAGATATCGCATTTTAATACCATGCGATATAATAACCGATTATTTATAGTTAAGTAGGTCATTTAAACGAAAATATTTTAGTGTAAGCAATATTTAACTAAGTACCTTATTTGCATGGGTATTTGCTCTGGGATAGCAACATTTAGTGAAGTGGAACTGATGATGAAGACCACAGATGGCCACCGGGACTACTCAATAATAAGTATTTCACAGGTTGCGATTCGATTACTTTAATATGTTTGCTAAGCACAATTTATGCTCGTCACAATGCGAATGGTGAAATGGAGCTGATGATGGAGTACCAAAAGAACTCCTCAACAATTAACGTCCCTGCATCGGGAAAAGCAATATTTTGTACAAGGCGATGAGCAAGTTGACATTAGGCTATTGTAACTTAGATACTTTATAAACAGACCCACTAAAAAGCGAGAAATAAAAACTTTTTAGCAAAAAAAAAACCGACTTCCAAAAAACACTAAGTACAAAGTGAAAAATAACTTTAATTTCGTAAGTCGGTGGCAATAAACTAAAATACAGATCCAAAGACACCGACTTCCGAAATTAAAGTTATTGTTAAAAAGTTTTACATTTATTACTTAACTATTATAATATTATTTTTATTTCATTACGAAAAACAAACAAAAACAAAAAACAACAACCAAACTAAAACAATCAAACTAGTCCTTTCTAGTCGCGTCATCGTCGTTCCCGCCATTTTTTTTACGCTCCGCACGACAACCAACCCTACTAGAGTTTACGCACACATTTGCACGTGTACCAACGTCATTTGGCTATGTAGTAGTAGTAGGTAATTATTTTGCGCGCGTTGTACGGAGTGTCCAGGGTGTGCTGTACAGGCAAACCTGTCACGTACACCCTAGCGTGTATGGCCTGAGAGAAGTATGGAAGAAAAAGACTTGTTGCGCCGACCACAAATAAATCGAGATAAGGGCAGGAGAATGATGATGATGATGATGATAATGTTACATCTACCAATCCGCACTGGGCCCGCGTGATGATTTACCTACGGCCCATTTCCCCACATAAAGGAGGCCAAGGAGGCCTGTGTCCCAGCAGTGGGAACATTATACAGATTATGCTATAGAAGGATGATAATGATCTTTTTTGTTTTATGCTCAAAAGTTCCGTTTAAGTTATAAACGATAAGGTTTCAAATACAGACGCTGTATATTACAGAGTCCTTCAATGCAAACTTAGGTCTAAAGTTTCAAAACTATTCGTCGAAACCTACTGGCATTATCACAGCCAGATGTGTTATGTGGCGGCTTGCCAAACTATGCGAGTTAGTCTTACTGAGTTACTACCCCATTGAACAGGACGTTTTCTCACTAACTTTATTGGTACTCTAATGGAGATAGTTGCTCGGAAGTCAGTTTGGGGTAGGAAAAAAAGTTTGGCCAAATTAATGTCGTATAAAGTAAGTAACAAGTCACGGCCCCATAATTCACTTTGACCACTTAACGATTCCTTACTTCGAAACCACGTCAATTCCCTAAGACTATGCCGACTGCACAGTGGCGCCCTATTATACAATAAGGAGGAGTATATCAATTCGAAAGGCAGAGAGATGACGGGATGAATTGAACTTCTTATTAATGGATTGGCCCGCAATCGCAGTAGACCGAGAAAGATGGAAAGAGCTTAGAGAGACAGAAGAACACAGGCTAATAATAAATAATACAATTTCCTTGACTACACAAATAAGAGCAATAGTGACCCAAAGGTACCGCGTCTTACGAGTTACAGGTCGCAGGTTCGAACCCTGATATGCGCTTTACATAAAGTAAAGCGCCTGTAAATTATTTCATCAACACTGCTCTCAAAATGGCGAAGGAAAACATCGTGAGGAAACCGTCATGTCCTAAAACCAAAAATTCTAGGACATGTTACATCTACCAATCCGCACTGGGCCCGCGTCGTGGATTATTATGGGCATTTTTGTTTAAACTGCTACCTATCTTTGAAAATAGCTTACTGAAATTGTTTTGGATATTTTAGCTAATTCTTGGTTTAGTCGAATGATAAATCTTACAAATGTTGCTATGTATGTATTTTTTTTTATTATAAGGCGCTTATTTCAAATAATATATGTAAATAAATAGTAACTTAGATACGTTTTGGTCATGACCGTTACCAAATAATAAAAAAGTCCGGAAAAAGTCCGTTACCGGTCGAACTCGAGTGTCCACTGAAGACAGATCAAAACTGACACTTCAAAATGGCTGCTGATGTTAACATATTTGATTTGGTGTTCTTATTTAAATAAAAAATCGGCGAGTAGTAGAAAAAAAATCAGTACTAAAATGAATCAATTTACGGTCACGGTGCAAGGACATGTCCACTTAACACATACCAAGGGGACAGAATATAAACTTTAAAATGTTATTAAATAATTGTGTTATAATATTATAGAGTTTAACATGGTTGAAAGCTACAAATTTATAACAAAAACTAAAATATGTGGAGTATGTAATAAGAAGCAAATAGCGAAGAAATAGTTTAACATAGGTCATATCTAAAAGAGGACAGTACTGCAAGACTTATGATGCCACAATTCTGGATTTAATTTTGTTATTTGTTTTAAGTTTCTGTTAACAATTTAAGTAAAAAAAGAAAACTTTAGTCTTTTGGATCTATTCAATAATTACTCGATACTTCCGTGTCATAAAAATGTTAGTTATTTGCAACTTGTATGTATGGGACACCCCATAAGAGGGTTGGTAGCCATTTTGACGAAAATGCCCTTATAGCCCACTCTCACACAGAGGAAACGTGTGCCCCAGCAGTGAAAACATTATAGGATGATTATGCACCAAATAACTTTTGAAGCTGTGAACCAATGAGCAATTTCTGCCAGGCAGCAAATTTAACACATATGGACGCAAAAACACTCAATGTCCTGAAAATGAGCTTACTACAAAATTGTTTTAAAAAAAGCCGAATTTTCGATATCCTATAGGTATTGTTTGGAAAGATATCTCTAATCTCAAGCCAGTACCAACAGACTTCTAAACTATCGTAGAACTTCTAACTACAGTAGTTTAGACTCAGACCAGAGGCAATGACGCGGAAATAATGCTGCATAGAAAATACGTTCTAACTTACCACGGAATATCTGGGAAGATCTTTGTAAGCGACTGGGAGTCGCTTCGTAACCTTGCAGACTTTGGAATGGTTTTCAGAATCGGAGCATGCGATGAAGCCTGATTCTATGGATACTTACTTAAAGATTGGTTTATCTAGTCTTTCTAATATATAAAAATCTCGTGTCCACAGTATTTGTTATCGAACTCCTCCGAATCGGCTTGACCGATTTTGACCGAGAATAGGTCGTAGGCTATTTTTTTTTAAACTTGTGTTTGTGCTGTCAGTTAGTAATAATATAATCATTTATTTTTTTCAGACTAAAGTATGAGGTCCATTGTGTGAGTAACAAACTTACTTAACCTATGTTAGTACTTAATATCTAAAACAGATGTTCGATCGAATATTGGGACTGTCACGCAACCTGCGAAGTAAGCAGGCAGATTTCTTGAGCCATACTGCGTCAAAGCTGCCAGCGCACGCGTCGGCAAACATCGCCGAGGCACTGCAGAAGCGTGGCAGTCGCAACAGCACCCTGAACTCATTGTTATAATGGATACGCAGAGCATTGCAAGCTCTTTGAGTATATCTGAACCACAATACAATATGCTTTAAAAAGGGTTATTTTAACAGCGACTGTACATCGAAGGAACCTGCGGGCCAGCCTGCTCGCCCAGACTGACAACCAAGGAACATATTTACTCTAGGGAGAAGAATATCAAGTACGTAGAAATAAAATGGCACGGTTTTTGGCGCCACCTGGTGGACGCCCCCAAAAACTCGCGTAAGTGAGTTTACTAGCGGATTTATTTGAGATATTTTTAAAGGTTTGTCCACGAAAACAGAACTGGGAAACTGTAACCGATGTTAAATTATTGTGCAATTTCACTGGTTACAATTTTCCAGCTCCGTTTTGGTGGTCAAACAGCCTTACTTGCTTGCATAAAACTTTGATGAATAGGAGTAAGTATACAAAACTTTAAATTTAGTCAAAAATCACAAGTTTGTGGTTTATTTGTCAAAGCCAAAGCTTAAAAAAACTAAGAACTAAATCTATAACTTTGAACCTAACAAAAAGAAAAGCAGATACAGAGCATTCACAAGAAATAAAATGCGCTCGAGCTTTCGTCGATAGACATTTTTTTCTTGTCTGTGGGGTTGCCAGGTACATTTAACAAAAACTTACCCACCAAATTTTGTGAATTTAGTCAATATAGAAAATAAGTAGGTAGCCTCTGTCCGATGCATTGCAGTAAATTAAACTAATTATTTATTTATTGGCTTTATTGGTTACTCTTTTGTTTTTAAAGTTAAAAACTACAGTAAACGAAAGTATATCTACCATACTCTGCATTAATTATGTTTATATTTATTCAGTTCTAATAATATTAACACTGAATAAATTAGCCGAAATATTATATCGGCTAATTTGTTGATAATTATTTAAACAAAAATGTCACTAAAACTACCAGATGGTAGCTTTATAAAAGCTAAGCAACTTTACAGTTTTACTTATGTTGCCATCATCGAAAATGTCATTATTAGAGACCGAAGTTTTTAGGTCTCTCATAACAGAATGACGCTTAACGCTTCGAAATGCCAGCATATTCGGTTCACAAGGAAGAGAAAGGTGCTTGAATCAAGTTATCACATCAACAATGTGTGGATTGCTGTAGTTGAACAACTTCGTGACCTGGGTGTGATTCTTGACTCAAAGTTAAGTTTTGTTCCACATTGTGATGACATTGTCCAAAGAGCTGCTAAAATGTTGGGTTTCATAAGACGGAACACTAAGGACTTTAGACATGCAGCCTCCAAGATTGTGCTTTATAACGCTCTGGTACGTAGCGTACTCGAGTTCGGGAGTGTCATATGGAATCCGCACTATATGGTTAATTCTAATCGAATCGAGTCAATTCAACGATCCTTTACGCGGCATCTTGCTTTCCTTGCCACTGGCTTCAGTGCGAGATGCTCGTATGACGAACGACTCCGTTTCTTCCATATGTCAAGCTTACAGCTACGACGACGCATGATTGATTTGCTATGCTTGCGGAGTATCGTTGACGGTTCCTTTAAATCTGACGGACTTCTCGAGCGCATTGAAATAAACGTGCCTAAACTTAATGCTCGAAGAAAATGCACGTCCATTTTCAATGTCCCTCGTCATAAGACCAACTTAGGCATGAATGCTCCGATGGCTAGGCTACCGTCCACGTACAACAACTTTTGCAAAATTTATGATTTAGATATCTTCCACGACCATCCCACGCGTTTTAGATCTAAGATTATAAATGAGGGCAAGACTGAAGACAGCCAAACAAAATAATATAATATAATATAATGTAATATAATAATAATATAATATGATATAAATTAATATAAATTAATATAATATAATATAGTATAGTGTAATATGATATAATATAATATACTATAATTAGTCAATGTTTAAGTTGATGAGGGTATTCTCTCTACTACAGAGATTTTAGCTAGAGTTTTTATCATTAATTGTTTTTGTTTTCTTTTATAATTATTTCTTTTTTGTAACGTGAATACTGTGTTTTTTCTTCTATTTTGTTATGAATGCTGTGCACGTCTGTAATTGACGTAAACACTGGTCCATGTCTGTTCTCTGTTATTTGTAAATGTTTGTGTTTGTGTTGTTGATGTGCCTTAATAATAAATAAATAAATAAATAAATAGAGGAGAACTTGGCAACACAGGTCTAGCCCCCGTAGGCATTCCTATGTTTGCCCAATGAGACGACCCCCCCTGCTGACAACGCTCTGCGCTCCCTCTCCAAATCTTAATCGTCTTTCAGGGAATCTGTTACCAGATGGCTCCACTTTATTGCCCCACTTTATACCACTTCATTCTAATAAATACATACACATACATAAACTCAAGTTTTCTTCCTTCTTCACTTTCCACGGACTAAGTAGAAGCTACCGGACGCCACTTACTACGATCCTTACAATAATATTTTTGCTTCATTGATGCCGATGGTCTCGATTCTAATAAATGAAAGTAAATGAAATCTTAGGCCGCTGCCTGGAATTTTGCGGGCAGCGGGGCGGCAGCGGCGGCGGCGCGGGAGGGGCAGGATCTTATGCGTACATTTAAATGGACCGGTTCTCGAAAACAGCGGTGCGGGAGCGAGCAACGAGCGGTGCACTCAAGCACGGTAATATTATCAAGGCAATCGGCGACCGCCCGCGCCACCGCCGCTGCCGCCCCGCTGCCCGCAAAGTTCCAGGCAGCGGCCTTATAGGTTTCTAATGACTGCCTCTTTCACCTAGTGATTCTGAGATTGCGCTAGTGATTCTGCGGTTCTGCGTTTCATTCCTAAGCCGAGTAAAGTGTTATTGGAGTATTGTTGCTGCATTGTAAAGATTATTCTATCTATATACTTATATATTGGATTTCTAATCAGGAATTCCTTAATAGCAGTCTTTTTTTATGGATGGGAAATCATCAAATAACCCCTCCCGCTCTGGGTGGAGCAGAAGGGAGTGTCAGACTCTTACTGACTAAAACCCACCCGTGTTCCTTCCTTAGCCCCGGGTCCGGGGTAGCGGTAACCCTTTCGGACAATCCCGCTGCCCTTTGTAGCAGTCTGGAGTCTAAATTAGTGTGCGGTTGATAGGCAATAGGCACGCCCCTTATTACATCGGACTTATAAACAACTGGCGAAAATGTGAGCGTACACACGGCTACACATCAAGCTATACAAAACCAGTTTACGCTGGTCTCGCATCGTACGGATATCCTATACAATGTGAGATCAGCTTATACTGGAAATGTATAGCTTGATGTGTAGCCGTGTGTACCTGTAAGTATATCTCTGCCTTTCCGTTCGGGGAACAGGTATAGATATGAGGTTATCTTAGAATCTTGTAGAAAGTAAAGCCATTTTGAGGTCCGAGAGTACCTACGTACCCTTTAAACCCTTGTTTGCTCCAGCTAAACAAGTCGAGGCCTCTCGAGGAATTTACATACAGGACTTGTCTTTTATACGTTGATAGCGAAGGACCCCAAATTAAATTATGCATAGGTACAATAGTAGGCCACAGGGGTCGCAGGCAGAGGTAGCATTTTGACCCTGAACTGTTCTAGCGTGAAATAGTACGAAGTTTCAATAGAATAACTTCGCGTTCGCACCAACGTAAACATATCGCAGTGAGATTATCGCACACTGGATTTTTAACTCTCGGTACTGAACCGAGCATTGAGAATCCAACAGAGTGCATCCCGACGCGTCGAAATAACACACTGTTGGATTTTCAACCCTCGGCGCTAAGCAGTGCGTCGAAGATCCATTTTTATATCCGTGTAAACGTGGACTAAGGCTTACGGTCTATCTGACCACATGCTCACCGCGAGCGGCGACGTGTAGCTGTCCGTCAACGGTGATGGCCGATTGCAGTGTTCGTAAATACTCTATGGTAAATACAAAGGCGCGGTCTCGCTGGCACGCCGTCCGCGACCGCCAGGTGCGACGGCGGCAACGAATGTTTTGGCAACCGTTAACCTGCGCGGCACGGCGGCGCGGCGTGTCGGTCGTCCGACGTGATGTCACCGCACAATGTCGGTAGCATCTGGCGTTTTAAAGAGACTGTAGCCTAAGCGGCTATAGCTAAACAGGCTGACTGGCTGTGCCCCCTACCGTACTTATACAAAAACACAATACTAACAAACCAACGGTATAATTCAAGGAATCGTGGATTTGGATGTTAAATATGAAAATTCATAAAATATTTCGTTATATTTTGGTCAATTTCATACTTAGCTGTCAGTCGTAATTCCCAAAAGGTTACGAGGTTACGCATGCCAGTTATATTTCTTACCGAAGATCCATGAAATATTGTGCTGAAATTTATGCAAAGGGAAAGCCTATTGTAATATTATGTTATAGAGTTATGAGGAACAGGATGTAAAGTTCACTCAGTCTCCATAGAAAAGGGGGGATCCTCCGACCAGACGGATGTCGTGTCTGATGGGCAACTAACTGCCTGACGATTGATGTCGGGACGCTGTATCCTAAGCTAGTTGTACATTATAATGTGCTTGCGCGATGCAGGATTTTGCGTGACGTCAATATGATGCGTAGTTCACATGTGGCGATGTAGAGGTCGCCACAATGTATTTGTGATTTTTTCATTGGTTTTGAGCAGGCTGGAATTCGAACGTCAATATATCTTATTTCAGAGCTTATTAACTACCAGCAGTGTTGGGCAAAATGTAATTAACTACAAATTAACAATTACAATTACAAATTGTAATTGGCGACTTCAATTACAAATTACTTGAAATTATTTAAAAGTAATTCCACTAACAATTACAATTTGTAATTGTAATTGTTATTTGCAATTACTCAATTACTTATGTATATAATTTCTTTTAAAGTTGAGGTAGTAAGTTAAATAAAACGATGAATGATTCATCAAATGTGTTTATTTATTTTAAATAAGTGATTTACTTTAAATTAGACTTTAACACTACTCTTTGTTCAAACATTTGATCAGAAAGTTTATGAGATTTTGGTAAATTAATCATTGTAGCATATGAGAATAATCTCTCAACAGGGCCTGATGACGGCATTAATGTATTATACTTAAGAAACACCTGCTTAATCTCAGGATGTCTGTTTAGCATTGCAGTGTCTTTATCCGGATCAGCTAGGTACTTGGACATAAGAATTTCAGGTCTTGTCGAACGGAGTGATTCAGTCAATTCGCCTTCAGAAGAATCTGTTCGAAAACAAAATACGAATCATCATCATTCTTTGAGCTTGTGCTCGTAGATTCTCTTGCAGTTTCCTCTTGGATTTCAGTTTCTAGGACTATTTGTTGTTTAAACATATTTTTTATTCTGCGATGATACTGCTGCTCAATAACAGTAAGCCACTTATCCTTAAATCGAGGATAAGAAATAGTTGCAATTACTGCCTTACTGCCCCTAGACGTAAACAAATCAAAAAACTCTTGAAATCTCTCATTGACGCTTTCTAGGTATTGGGCTGCCAAAGCATTGCAGTATTTAAAGTTTTCCTCTGATAATTTTGCCAATTTTTTTCGTAGTGAGATTAATGTAGGCAGTACAATTCCGTAAAATAAATTTTTATCACCCTGTAGAATATCAAGTGCTTCAGCTATAGGCTTTGAGCACTTTAAATATTCATCAATATATAGAAAGTCAACATCCAATAATGGATTTTTTATGTTTAGAGCTAGGTGTAATTGTGCACTCTTAGTACGGATTGACGCTATTTGTTTTAAACTGTCATAAACACTGTTCCACCTTGTAGTCCCAGGTCTTGAAAGTGTATGTCCTATGATGCTCTGAATAATTTCAGCAGATTTTGGTCGGTTAGCAGCATTCCATAATGTGGTACATTTTTGCAACATTTGGTTATGTATTATGGAAAGTCGTGTATTAGGTACGTTCAAAACTTTGTTGCTGTCCGAAGTGCAACACAAACTAAGTTTGTGAGCACAACATCTTAAGTGAGATGGTAACTGTCGAATTGATGGTGGCAACGCTACTGATTCTTCGGTATTCACATCTTCCATGGATAAGGACAATGGATCTATGTCGTTCATAAGCACTTGGTTTGTGCTGCTACTAGTGCTGCTTTCTTGTCTAACTACAGAAATCGATTCGTCTACTTCATATTCAGATTCTTCGTCAGAAAAATTGCAAGATTCTTCTTCCAAACCAAATTCTTTGAAGGCTTTGACAAAGTTACTTCCGCTATCTGTGACAGTTGCCAAAACTTTTTGATAGTCTAAATTAAACTCAGTATGGATACTTTCCAACAACAAAGCAATCCTGTCATAACTATGAGTACCAGCAAAACGACGACATGCTAAAGTAGCGGAAACTCTTTGTAAATCCGAGTTTATCCAGTGGCACGTCACACCCAAGAAGCTTCGTTTTTTGCCAGACCAAATATCTGCTGTAGTACAAACAGTTTTGATGTCCTGTAGCTGTTTTTTCAAATCAGCTAGTGTCTTCCCATAATTATCATTAATACAGCGCCCAAGTGTTCTGCGATTCATAACAGTAAGTCCTGATTTAGATATTTCCAAATAATCAAAAATTTTTTTGAAATAGGGATTATCGACGTTTTGCAGCGGACTCATGGAATGAATGAAGTAATTAGCAATATGGCGGTTAAAGTCGTCTTGACTTAATAACGACTGGGTATTGCCGGAACTCGAGGAATGCTTTTTCGGTCTCTTATGCATTTTTGAGTAGTTTATGTATTCATTTAGGGTCACTTTGCCATGTTTTCTCTTTAAATGTGTAACAAAATTAGAAGTCGCATTACGAGATCCACAAATTTTAACTTCTTTTGGTGTGCATAACATACACCGTGCTACTCTTTTTTTGTCTGTTGATTCACTGGGCAAAAAAGTAAAAAACTTGCCATCAAAGATACAGGGCAATACTTCCTCACTTCTTGTGTCATCTTCATTTGGTTCAGCGTCGGATGCCATTTAATTGGGCGCTTAGTCGCACAAATTACTAATCACACAACAATATAACACAAAGTAACAGCAAATAAGTACAGAGATGCGCGAGCGATATGCGTGTGAGCGAAACCACCGCTAAGGACGCACTGACGCCAGCGTCGTTGCCGTTTCGTTTACCGTCTCGTTCTATCCAATGTTATTTGTACGCGTGTTGTGCTGCATGCGCGCAGCAAGCGAACAACCGCACAATTTAAGTGGTTTTGTATGTTACCCGCATTGTTACCCCGTAAAAAGTAATTGGGTAATTTGAATTACAAATTAATGTAATTAGAATTACTTGTGACTTCTGTAATCACCCGCTGATAGTTATTTTGGAAATATATTTCATGTACAGAATTGACCTCTCTACAGATTTATTATAAGTATAGAAAAGAGCGTCGGTTGTCGTCAAGTCAAGCGGTTCTCCATGTTTCGACCGCGCGGCCATAGCATTTAAGTTCTTTAGGTCGTGAAGTACAAACATTAGGGCTTTATTCATACTGTCTACATTTTTTTCGAAATCGTATCAGTGGTTAGCAAAAAGAATGGGACCTCTACTAAGCTCCGTTTAAGAGAACTGCGTGGCTGCGCAGTTCACCTTTACAGCTTTCTGAATATTGGATCTATGAATTTACGACTTGCATTTTTAGTGTTTTAAAAATTCCTTCGTAATGTTGACGTAGTCGTTTTTCTTCTACGACACTGTGTTCAAGCAGTCAAAACGGACACAGAATAAGAGACCTTTGTGTCATTACAACGTGGGGCTTTAAATTAATGTCCTGTTGTAGGGTAATTACGAAAAGGTGGGCTCTGATTACAGTATGCATGCTTGCTCACCTGAAGTTAATAATAGGTCCAGGCCAAACGAACAATGCAACACCTTAGCTTACTCCCTAATTGCGTAACACACTATCAATCTTAATGTGAATCATTTTGAAGTAGGTATATTGCTAATCCAACGCTTCTTAAGTTCGAAAAATGTGTCTGTTCAAAAACGTAAGTAACGCAATGATGTCAAAATGAAAACCTTTGTTATTGATAGTGTGATACGCAATTGTTCCGCAGATTTTAAATGTTACTAGTTTTAATGCTTTACCGTAATTCTGTAGTACCTTAACTAACAGTTCGTGTTTTGATACCGTTAGAATTACAGCCACTGAAGACTTTTCTTCATTTCTTCTGACAACGTACCTACTGTCAAATCCTCAGATGTACACATGTCCATAGGAGTCGGTAACCTCTTTGCATCAGCCGATCGATTCTGTAAAAATCTCACCGTGATAACTTAGGTGAAGTGAGCGTGAAGTGAGCTATCAATAAAGGCAATCCCTTAAATCAGGTGGAATGACAGCTCACTTCACTTTAATTTTCACGGTGAGATTTTTATAGAATAGCACTGCAGGTCTGATCTTGTGAGTCGTTAACCCATTTGCCAATCTACAAAATAAACATATCATTTAATATGGATGTACCATCATAGTGAAAAGATTGATCAGCTAGACTCTGTGTTAGGCTTCATTCACGGAGACGCGGGAAGTCGCGCGTCGCGTTGGGCGGCGCGGCCCGCATTAAATTCAAACACATGGCGTTGTTTGAAAGCGTTTACGGAAAAGCGACTTATTCGACGCACCGCGAGACGCCACGCTGCACATGATGCGCGACGCCCCGCGTCTCCTTAAACGAGGCCTTACTGAGTGTTTCTGTCCAGGGTGCGCCAGGTGTTTAGAATCGCAGTACGATTTTTATTAACGCCGCTTGTGTGCGCTCCTTTCATGTGCCTCTGATGCCGCAATTAATGTGGCCACCTACGGGGCCCAAACAGCATGTGGCAAACCAAACTTATTACCTACTAGCAGCGCCCCGCGGTTTCACCTGCGTTAGTTCTGATCCCGTGGGAATATCGGGATAAAAAGTACAAACAATAAGAAATGTGATAACAATATTAACACATAGGATAGGTCTATCCTATGTGTTAATCCTGGTTATAAACTATTTGTGTGTCTTTCATCCAAATCCGTTCAACGGTTTACGCGTGAATGAGTAACAAACATCCAAACATCTTCACAAACTTTCACATTTTTAACACATACGTATTAAAAATGTGAAAGTACCCGGTTCAAAGGCGGGAATTCCCCCAGCGTATTGGACGCGTTCAGCAAAGTTAAAAGAATATTAGTACCGCGTAAAAAGTCTAGATGGCTGTAGTGATTTCATCTTGATGCAATTATGTAGGAACTAAGCACATTTTTAAAGTCTTGCTTGGGCTTTCATCAGGGGAACGCGGAGGCATTTGGGGGCCCCCCAAGACCAGAGGCCCTGGGCGGGCCGCCCCTTCCGCCCCCTGTTAGTCCACCACTGGTGCTGTGATACAAATACACCTTTATTGCAACTGGCCCGAGGTTCATTCAAGTAAGCAGGGCGCCATAAAGCGCCTAAAAGCACTTAGAACCAACATCGGACCGTCGCGTCACGTCGTCGATGCAAAAAGAAGAAGTACATTAATATGAAGATTATTATTATTGAAGCTAGCCTTCTACCACCCTCTCCGTCACAAACCATTTAAGTCGTACGTTTCAGCTCCAACACGACAATAGGCTGACCGGTTCGTTACCCCTAGATCACGTCACGTGACGTCACGTCATCCTGTGATTGTTCATAGAAGAACGAGCGACTGAGGGTTTCCTACGAGCATTGTTTTGCATAATTTGATACATTTGCTCCGAGTCACAGTTGAGTGATTAGGGAACTATTCGTTGAACTGTTGAAGAATATTTATGTTGGTAGGTATTTAGGTATGTGGGGAAGTAATGTCATAATGTGGGATGTAATTAGGCTGTGGACAGATTTTTTTTTTAGTTTTGTGTTGGGAACAGGCGAAATCCAAGCTTGGGAAACTACCCATATCAAGAGAATTATAAATTTGTATGTATTTGTATGTACTTAGCAGTGGTATTAGCGCTAACGCCGCATACCAATAAAAATTATAACTCATAAAATCTCAGCCACCAAAGCATGTTTAACACCTTCATATAAAACAAACAACAATGAAACAAAACAAACATACAAACCATCCAAAACGTTTAACCCTTTGCGTACTTTCAAAGCGAGTTATAAAACGCAATACGGAATGCGCCGCGTTCGCGTTCAAACAGCAAATTGTGCGGGGTGGCAAAAACTGTATGAAAATTCGGCCCCCTGCAAAGTTTTTAGTAAAAATGTTTCACTACCCGCATTTTGGTGTTACTGTTTTGCAACGATATTTAAGGGTTAGCGTTAAATGATTAATGGTTTTATTTCTGTTTTGGTTTGTACTGACATGTCAATCATTATTTTAATTGTACTTTTTACCATCTTTTTATACCGTGTTTTTATGCAAATAAATATATTATTATTATTATATTATAAAAACTAGATGAAGTTGGCGTTTCATAATTAACTACAGTCCGTACACAGTTCTGTATCTCTGACAACAGTAAACTAACATCAACCTTATTGTAACAAAAAAATAAAGATAACAATGATTTTGACAGACTTGTTAGTGGCAGCAACTCAACAGCAACCTTATTAGAATGAGAATAAAGCTCACTGTAATTTAGACAGTGATGTAAAATCAGAGGTACAATAACTGTGAATGGACTTTATGTATTCTGAGAAGAAAGGCTGAAACAAAAGTCTAAAGCCAAAAATGACAAATGTAGACTGATTTCTAAAGAAATCTGTAAAGAATCATGTCAAGTTTTGACCTGAAAAATTTCTAACACGTCTAGTGATGTAAAATATCTTAATAAATTGCACATTTTTTGCTTATTTCGTATCGCATAATTGAATTTTCAAATAAAGCCAGGAAAAAAAGTAATGTTACTATGTTTATCGTTCTTAATAGCCTTTTTGAAACGGAACGTGTCTTATACAAGTTCCATTTTAAGTGTACAGCTGACAGGTTATGCGTAAAACGAACTTCTTTAGCCGCAACGTTATGTGAATGACATGCTGTCATTTGTTGACGTTTTGCAGTCGTTCGTCTGCTCTTGTACTGTGCGATTTTGGATTTCTGATACCCTTACAACTTTTGCATTTTCCACAGACTTCGATACCTACCACTTACGATTGCTTTGGCCTGCATCATACGGATACCGATTTAGTGCTTTGTGATTTATCTAAGACGTCGTCGGCGGGATATTACGAGAATATAACTGCTGTTTGCGACCGCGCGCCGATTTGGTGATGATGATATTACATTGAAGATATTACTATACTCTATGAGGGATTTATTTCTGAGTGATTGTTATTCTCTAAGCGATTTGGAATCAATTAGATTCTAATTATCGTACAGTTTTTGAGATTATAACAGCTGTCAAACTATCCGACAGCAGTTATAACCTCAAAAACTTATTTACATAATAGCATTTTTTCCTGGCCGCTAAATGAAAAGATGATAAGTTATTGTGTTATTATAAACGATACTTGTTTTTATATAATACTAGTTGGAGGTAGACGCGACCTGTAAAACGAATCAAGTGACAGGTCAATCACTGTATGGACAGTGGGCATGATTCTTTGTTTATCCTATCTGCCTATCTATCATGTTGTCTATTCATCCATCGAAAAAACCCGTTTCTATGGTGGTCGGTCATGCTACGCGTGCAGACATTATCTTGGTTATGTAGGTCATCGTGGCGTTTGTGCCGGTAGCTACCTGTTTGCATTTTTGCTCTCGGGTCACAGAATACCTAATAGTACTTCGTACAGAATGGCCACTCCCTACCCCGCGCTGACATCAGATACCGCACCTCACCCCGCACACCCGCGACATTATCGGCGGTTCATTAGCTAGGGGCGCTCACAAAGAACCGCAGCACTGTACTGCTGACACGAACACACAATTTTGCGATTTAAAAGTTTTATCTGAGTTTTAATCACGATGGTTCGATATTGTGATGCTTTTCCGAATTTGTATTTACATAAATATTTGGGTCATACACAAAAAGTGAACATTACAAAATATAAATAATAAAACTCCACGAATTGTTATGAAACATTATATTCATTTAAAGTTAGATATTAATATTCTTAGAATAATATTACTAGAGATCAGTCTTGGATATTTAGGAATAAATCACATTTTTTGTTTTTTTACGTCTACAGAAGAGATCGTGTTGTCTACAGAAGATAACAATAATGGGCCTTATATAATCACATCAATAACATCAAGAATAGAAACAATGAAAAAAGACTTAAAATGAAGTTCTCCTTAACCCCTAAAGAAATTTTATTCAAAAATCTTTACCAATTGAGTACAAAAAATAATCGAAAATTGTCCACAGAACAGACATTATGCTTCTGTGGGCATATAAAAGAACAGAATATTAAAATATATTATCCTCGTCAGAATCGTTCCACATGAAATTCTTCGGCCGTTTTTCTGTGGTGAATTTTCAGAAGCTTCAGAGTCGTCTGAATAGATTCTTATCTTCTGGGGTCTATGGGCTTGGCTGAATATTTCGATGGAAATATCTGGTGTCAATCTATCTTGACAGTCCTGGTAAATCTGACTCAGTCGAAGCTTCAGGAGTAGCTGGAGCAATAGGAGTCTCTTGGCGTGTAGTCTTTAACAGTCTTAATTTGACCTAGCTGTTTTTTTCTTTTGTATCTCTCTCTATCCTTCCTTCTTCTTTCTTCGAGAGCTGCGTCATCCATTTTTGCCCAAGCACGGCGTATAGTAAGTTTTCTCTGCTCGCGCCTGCGTTTCTTTTTTTCTTCTTCAGATAGCTGCCCTGATCGACTCGTTCGTGGCATCGTACCCTACCTGAAATAAAATACCCTAAAATTCATGTGCTGCAAGCAACAAAATGCAAAAAAAAAAAAAAAAAAAAACAGCCGGTCGATTCTGTAAAAATCTCACCGTGAAAACTTAGGTGAAGTGAGTTTATTTTTGCTAAAAATTGACACTATTGACAGTTCACTCCACGCTCACTTCACCTAAGTTTTCACGGTGAGATTTTCACAGAATAGCACCGCTGATTGCAAAAAAAAGTGAATGGTAAAAGTGAAAAAAAAGTGGCGTGACAGACAAAATAAATGATGAAATTATAGGAAAGTTCATTATTCAACTACAAAACCCTAAATGTACACAGAGTAAATACACAAAGAAACTCTTTTTACAAAACCTTCTTTAATTATCTAGGAAACCCATCAGATCTCTACCAAATTAACATGGAACCGCACTAAAGTATGCCCATTAAAAAAAATAGAATAATCATCCAATTCGGTTAAAAAATGATTAAAAACGAATACATTCTAATAAAGAACCTCCTTTTTTTTTAAATCGGATAAAACGTGAGTAACAGCACTGTTCTTTTTTTTAAATACAGTGAAATTGCATTACTAATTCAATTCTGTTGACATAGCTCCCTTCTGTAGACACTAAGTCTACAGTAAAGATGTCTACAAGAGAGACAAATCTTGGTAAATCAAAGATGGCATCCTGCATTATGAGGTTAGAATTTAAGCGATATGATATTTGCATACCGCGCCCAAATGCATATACTGTCTTGATCTTTTTATGTATTTGAAAAGGCTACTTACTCAGGTATCCTTTGCACAGGAAAGAAACACTGATCTCGACCGGAAACTTGTGTAATTGAATAAAATTGGGATTTCTCACGTCACACGCTCTTTACGTAAAATTCACAACCGGGCAAATGACAGAGAATATAGTGCTACCAACACAACAAACAAAATATTAACGATGCGTTCATCTTTGGCAAATTTTGGTTCATTTTATGCGTCTACAGAAGTAGACCTAAAATCTTTGAACAACATGTTTATACGTTTTATTTCAAAATTTAGAATTATATGTTTTTTAATACGTTGTGTTAAGTATATTTGATAATATAACTGATGTAATGAAACGAAATAAAAGTATCTAAAGTATGTGTATATATTTTTAACCATCACTTAAACTCAAATACTTATCATCCGAACAGTCTACAGAAGGAGATTTTTTCAGATTCAAATGGGAAAAATATCATGTAAATTTTAGTAAAGCGCTAATTTTTTATGAAAGATGATAAGTTTTCAAGACAAAAGAACTATTAAATGTATTAAATGTTGATATAATAATAAAATAACGGTTTTAAGTTACATGAACATATTTTTTTTGGTTTTTGGGTATGACCCATTTGTAAGATATCGCATTTTAATACCATGCGATATAATAACCGATTATTTATAGTTAAGTAGGTCATTTAAACGAAAATATTTTAGTGTAAGCAATATTTAGCTAAGTACCTTATTTGCATGGGTATTTGCTCTGGGATAGCAACATTTAGTGAGGTGGAACTGATGAAGACCACAGATGGCTACCGGGACTACTCAATAATAAGTATTTCACAGGTTGCGATTCGATTACTGTTTCCTAAGCACAATTTATGCTCGTCACAATGCGAATGTTGAAATGGAGCTGATGATGGAGTACCAAGAGAACTCCTTAACAATTAACGTCCCTGCATCGGGAAAAGCAATATTTTGTACAAGGCGATGAGCAAGTTGACATTAGGCTATTGTAACTTAGATACTTTATATACAGACCCACTAAAAAGCGAGAAATAAAAACTTTTTAGCAAAAAAAAAACCGACTTCCAAAAAAACACTAAGTACAAAGTGAAAAATAACTTTAATTTCGTAAGTCGGTGACAATAAACTAAAATACAGATCCAAAGACACCTACTTCCGAAATTAAAGTTATTGTTATAAAGTTTTACATTTATTACTTAACTATTATAATATTATTTTTATTTCATTACGAACCCGACTAATTAGATAAACAATCAAACTAGTCCTTTCTAGTCGCGTCGTCGTCGTTCCCGCCATTTTTTTTACGCTCCGCACGACAACCAACCCTACTAGAGTTTACGCACACATTTGCACGTGTACCAACGTCATTTGGCCATTGATATATATGTTACACTAGATTAGCAATTACCGCACCAAGGCGTTGCCACTAGGCTGATGGCCACAGCCATCAGCGTAGCTAACGTCAGTGCAGTGCTCTGTGTGACGCCAACCGAAGTCAACCGAGTGACATACGACAAAAAATATCGCGAAAGAGTGCAATTCAAGATCACAAAAACATAATAAATTAACCGGAATTACTTTCCACACGTAAATTAATTGTCTCTGTGTTTAT
This sequence comes from Globia sparganii, assembly GCA_949316385.1. Taxonomy (NCBI): domain Eukaryota; kingdom Metazoa; phylum Arthropoda; class Insecta; order Lepidoptera; family Noctuidae; genus Globia; species Globia sparganii. Next base: position 7,146,163 of record OX438675.1, on the reverse strand, counting down.
ATCAACGTAAAAACGCAATAAAATGTAGAATTTTGTAAATTAGGTTCAGTGTTACCACTAAAAACTTAGTTTTAGTTTCCCACATTAGTGGGAGTTTTTAATTTATGGAATAAGTGATTTTAAATATTTTTTAATAATAACAACATAGCAGGGTGCCTAAAGATGCAGCACGCCGTGAAAAATGGGTGGAAATAATCCGATTGCTGAGAAAAGAGACTGACTGGCTACCTACTAAATCATTCAATTACATTAATAATAAAGAAAAAATATTCAAAAAGAAAACGTATTAATTATTTTCATTATACAGGGTGCATTTGATATCATGGGCATTATTTTAACCTAAGGTACTACTTATGATACTAATTGCATTAGGGCTACTATTACGCAAATCAAAAATATTATTAATGCAAGTATGGAAAACCTTAAAATGTAGTAAGTCATACAAAGTATCAAATTAGTTGCGCTTCTCGATAGCAAATGCGTAGGTACACTACGCCGTACGCGCGTCATTGGGCGTGAATTCTTTGACCCCGCCCGACTCACGTGACATTCGTAAGTTGCCAATGAATTGATTCATAATAAATTCCAATTTTCCCTTCGTACTTTGCCGGCTTAGGACGGTCAAAACTACGTCAACTAACATACATTAAAAAAAAACATTTACGTACCTAGCTTGTGGATTGTTTTGAAAAAACCTTATTTGTCGGTAAAGTGACAGAGGGTAAACGGGTGCTCTTCCACGAGCTTGTGCATGTGCTGGCACGTGAAAAGACGAAAAATCCAACAGGTTCTGAGTGGTTCTGGTGGAATGAGACCCCGTGAAGGAATAGGGTCGTTCGGGTAGCGCCGATGGAACATTTCACGAGTTCATACTAAATTTCTTGCGCGATCGTAAATTACAACCATTTGTGGGTATTGTTGGTTGGTGTACCTAGCCTGCACATTACGCGGTCGAGGCATCGTGTACACAAACACACACACAACACACAACTACTACACTAACACTTAATACACTGCAATCCAAGCACCGTATGCCGCGAGCGGCGAGTACGGCGATTACGTCACGGGATCAATAAATCAATTACGCGTCAATGCACCTGCGCAGTCGTTATGACACTGGTTCCGGGTTCGTGACTTCGTGTTGCGGCGGGAAGCATACCCCGCGCGGGGGTGATATTCGTATTTTTGCGAGTGAGGGAGTGGGACGGAGAGAGTTCAGGGAATCCCGCCGGACGGAATGTCTTGTAGCCCATTGTTATTATTACTTGTAAGGAAAAACCCGCGCGCGCGCAGGTGATGTTTGTTTACATTTCGCTTTGCGCTGTACTGCGCTTTAAGATTTTGATATTTCAACAATTATTGGCGTTAACGAAGTATTTTGTTTTAATTACTTTAAGTGTTTATTTGCAATAATAAGCCTTGTGCAATTTGACTTACTACATTTTTAAGGTTTTCCTTACTTGCATTAATAATATTTTTGATTTGCGTATTAATAGCCCTAATGCAATCAGTATCGTGAGTAGTGCCTTAGGTTAAAATAATGCCCATGACTTCGATTCCACCCTGTATAGTAGGTAACTAACAAACCAATTAAACACTAAAGCAGTAGGTGAGGACAATTAAGTATGTAAGCCGTTTTTCTCACGGCTCCCAAAATAGGATTCTACAAATTCTCACTGTTCTATATTTCCCAAGTACAATAATTACTTCTACAATTTAATTAAAATTCGTCGAAAGGAACTCCCGTAGGTGAGCACAGGAAACCATATAAATCTTCTTGAAGTATTCTGCGAGAAACCGTACGGGGAAATAATCTCACTTTGCTTCGTTTATTATTTACGTAATAGGCCAGCCGTACGTCTCGGGGACCTACCATTTGTGTGGGTGCGAGATGTATGATGAATTTGGTTTGTATCTACTATTTTAAACTCGATGCAACATACGGAATAAAAAATCTGTAAATTTATGTAGCATCCAGTTCAGAGTGGGTATGTCAATAGGTAATTATGGGAAAAAATATAAAAACAGCTGAGAATATGAAGAATATTTTGTGTTCACTGTAAATTTTGCTTCAAATACAAAACTGATTTCAAAGAAAATACCCTGTTCTGTGAATGCTGTTGAAAATTTTTGAAAAGAGCACCTTTCCTCTTTACTTATAGACCGCACAAGTAACCGCACTGCAGAAAACCGACTACTTTATTCACACGTTCATTTGGAAATTACAAACAAACTCAACCAATAATTAAACTTCTCAACAAACGGTTCCTGTTTCTATTTCAGCAAAGATATTAAGCATTGCGACGTGTAAAATACGGTAATCTGCATCCCAGCGCCTGCACAAACACTGTTAGCAACGTGTGTTCATTGTGCACTAAGCGCCTGTGCAAGTTTTGTGATGAGATAACTTCAATGTTATTGCAAATGGAAACTTTCATATTAACACTGCTCGAAATTGGCCTAGATTTGGTTTAGGATTATGCGAACATTTCAATAATAATATCTGGGCGTGTAACACGTGTCTTGTGAAATTTGAACAATTTGGTAAGTAGTTTAGTCAGAAGAACTGTTAATCACAAATAATTAAATGGCTGTTTCTCACTTACATAATATCTACTAAAACTTACTTTTGTTTTATGAATCAAACTTGAAAAATAACAACAGTAACACGACGCCTGATAAATAACATTAGCAACGTATGCACAGAGATAGCATTTGCTTGCTTCTTTTTAAGTAACGTTTAGGTAAGTTTATTAAGCAGCTAAGCAAAGTGTAGTAAGTTTATAAGTACTGATGCCTTTTTTTCTTTAAAACCATTTTTAACATTCTTCAATTTAAGTCGAAACAGCAGCATGCAACACCATGTCAATAATTTGAATACCTAAGTATTTGATGATGATACAAGGCCACACCAAGGAAACTGGCAAGGAAGAAATTTTAGCAGCTGTTGACTCGAGAGACTTTCTGCTTATTAAGGAAACATAGTTAGCGGACCCCGAAGGCAAAGGTTTGTAAGTAGTTGTAAGGCATTCTCAGTCTTTCACTCAATAGGTATGTACAGTCGAGTTCATTAATATATTGGCAGTGACAAAGTTTCAAAATATTATAAGCGTTAAATGATGATAATTATAATGCTTATAATATTTTGAAACTTTAAATGTATGTTAATATTTTATTTGTGTCTAAGTTTGTATGGCATTGTAAGAACATTTTAAAGCATATAATATTTTGAAATTTTGTCACTGCCAATATATTAATGAACTCGACTGTACCTACCTACCCCTAGATCAAGTTGACGTATGCCTCAGCATTGTGGTTCAGCGCCCTAACTTTTTAAAATATTATTTTCTCACCACATTGTAGGTAGTTAGGGTATTGGCCCCGATTCTGTTGTTCACAAACTAAATTAAATTTAAGTTCACTGCATCTTTTTCTTTCTATTTCAATAAGAAAAGGACAGAAGATAAATATTAGTTTAGTCCTGTCAAATTAGTCAGCGCCTGACGTAAATTGTCGTATTTTTAGTAGCCAATTTTTTAATCACGTCCAAACTTGTCTATGGATTATCTAATTTGACAGGACTAAACTAATATTTATCTTCTGTCCTTTTCTTAGTGACATAGAAACTAAAAGATGCACTGAACTTAAATTTAGTTTAGTTTGTGAACAACAGAATCGGGGCCATTGTGTCCTTTAAATACTTATAGCTACTGAATATTCAACAATAATTTTATTTTCCTCTCGGTATATATAATATGATGAATGGAGAGCGGCAAAGGTCAGAAGGCAGTGCAAACGTTGGCAGGGTTAAAAGTAATTAAGGTCGTACCTGGGCTCTGTCGAGTTAGGTAAGGGACAAAGGGACAATGCTGTGTGACAGACATGTTAATTACTGTGAGTACTGTGTCAGCTTTATTTTTGTCCGACATCAGGGGGCAATTGGAGGGGCCCGTGGCTAAATAAAAACAGCGCACAGGTCCATCGATCAGGTTAGGCTACGCTTGCCGCGGTTGGTCTGTGGATGGGGGACCATCTTTACATAACGAGACGCCTCCGTGCCTCGGAAAGCACGTTAAGCCGTTGGTCTCGGCTGTCATTCGTGGATCTTTGATAGTCGTTACGGGTAGTCAGAAGCCCGAAAATCTGACAACCAGTCTTACCAAGGGGTATCTATTACCTATTCACTGGGTTGTGGAGGTCATATAGGCAGTCGCTCCATGTAAAATACTGGTATTCAGCTGCATCCCGTTAGACTGGAAGCCGACCCCAACATAGTTGGGAAAAGGCTAGGTAGATGATGATCAGGGGGCAATTCTCGTAATTTTAAAAATGTTCACAGTTCACTGTGAACATTTTTAAAATTACGAGAGCTGATATTGAATCCATTTTTATTTTGCAAAAGAGAGCTGTCAGAGCCATTTACAATCTACGTCGTCGTGAATCTCTTAGGGAACTATTTAAAAAGGTTAATATTATGACGGTACCTTGCCAATACATTTATGAAAATATTATGTATGTAAGAAAAAATCAACATCTTTTTAATAAAATAAGTGATAGACATAATTTTAATACTAGAAATAAAGATAAATTAGATCAACCTTTTTTCAGGTTATCTAAAGTGCAAACATCTTTTATGGGGTACTGTGTTAAATGCTACAACAAAATACCTTTTGATATATTACAATTAAATGAAAGAAAATTTAAAACTCATATAAAAAGTACACTTTGTAAACAAGGATATTACAAATTGGAGGATTATATCCAAGATAACAATGTTTGGAAACATGCTGGTCCTGCTCCATAGGACAATCTAGAGTCTAGACAAAATCAAACTGGTTGCTAATTTAATTTATACATACACATTTTTTTTTTTTACATTGATTTTTACATTCTTTGACAAATGTAACTCACACACTTTTTAAAATACTAGAAAAATTTTTCAATCTTTGTAAATATGTGGACACCATGTATCTATCACATAATTGATTTACCAGTCTGTTATATTTTTAATTCTTTTACCATTTTTGGTAGACTAAATTTTATTTTAGGTGCATCGTCTTCACATATAATTATATAAACAATGTATACAAAAACTTGTAAAACATTTTAAAAGAGTAACGGTGGAGTTTCTTGCCCATTCTTCTCCACACGAAAACTACATTTTGGAATGGGCGACTAGAATCAATTCTATTTTTTCATTTTAAATTTTGACGTTCAAAAGTGCCTTTTAAGTGCCTATTTGAAATAAATGATTTGACTTTGACTTTGACTTTGACTGAGATCAGACTGTGAACTTAGAAAATGAAATTAGAAGTATTTTTTGACAGATTGAGACTGATCGCAGTCTACATTTTGATAAGTTTTTGACATTTGTTTGTCGCCGAATGAGACTGCGACTAGATTTTGAAGGTTTTAAATAACGAGAATTGACCTTCTGGCCGCCGCGTGCCGTTGGCCGGTGGAGTAGACGAGTCCTGCCGGTCGATTCTGTAAAAATCTGACCGTGATAACTTAAATGAAGTAAGCTATCAATAGGGGTAATCCCTAACATCAGGTGGAGTGACAGCTCACTTCAACTAAGTTTTCACGGTGAGATTTTTACAGAATATCATTCCTGCAGTGGACCGCGTACCGACAAGCATAGTGTGGGACGCCCCCCAGCTAGATGGACGGACGACCTAAAGAAGGTGCCTGGAACGGACTGGATGTGGAAGGCGGAGGACAGGGTGTTGTGGCGCAGCCTGGGAGAGGCCTAGGTCCAGCAGTCGACCGCAATAGGCTGAGTTAATTGATTGATTAATCACGCCTGGGTTACCCAAACGGGTAGGTAGATGCAGGATACTGTACATTCACATTCTGTCAGATATAAACTTATGATGTTGTCCTTCAGTGTTACCTACCCAAAGGGTAACAAATGGGACCATTTCGACCCCTGCAAGGAAAAACATCGTAACTCATTTTTAATCAGGAGAGCGCGTCCAAGATAAAAAAAAATCTCTCAGGTTTCGGTTAAGTCGTAATGCCAATCAACCTTGAAAATTTGAGGCAACGAGGGTTTGACGCGCTCTCCTGAAAATTTACTAAAAATGAGTTACGATGTTTTTCCTTGCAGGTGTCGATTTATACTAATAATAAAGCGGAAGAGTTTGTTTGTTTGAACGCGCTAATCTCTGGAACTAATAGTCGGATTAAAAAAAAGTTTGAAGAAGGCTATAGGCTAGTTAACATCACGCTAAGACCCTTAGGAGCAAAGCAAACACAAAAAGTCAGAAATAACTAAGTAATAGCGCGGGCAGGCGAAGCGATGCGACGGGGTGAATTTTCACGCGGACGTAGTCGTGGGCAGAAGCTGGTTTATAATGTTAGTCATCATTCTCTTACCCTTATCCCAATTTATTTGTGGTCGGCGCAACATGTATTTTTCTTCCATACTTCTCTATTAGTCGTCATCTCAGTAGTCACCCCCTTTCTAAACATATCATCATTCACACAGTCCATCCATCGTTTCTTTGGTCTTCCCCTACTCTTGTAGCCTTCGACATCCATAGTCAAAACTCTCCTCACGACATTTTCCTCATAATGGATTAATGTTTTGTTAGTAGGTGTGCTTAAACGGTAGCGAGTCTATTTTAGCGTTATGACAATTTGATTTACGTGGTTGAGAGCGCAATATATACCTACAGGTTGAAATTGAAAACATGCGACAAACCGAAATGGGAGATTGTACTCATCATTATGAACAACTTTTATTAATGGACCAAAGCTGCAATCGCGAAAAAAGAATCAGCTGTTCCCTATATTTTGACGAGTTATGCGAACATAAATGTAGGGAACAGCTGATTTTTTATTCGCGATTTCAGGTTTGGTCCCTTAGTAAAAGTTGTTCATAATGATGAGTACAATCTCCCATTTCGATTTGTCGCATGTTTTCAATTTCACCCTGTATAGATACCGCTCCGTGCACGTTAAGCCGTTGGTCCCGGCTATTATTCGTATATCTGTGACAGTTGTAACGGGTAGTCAGAAGCCCAAAAGTCTGACAACCAGTCTTACGAAGGAGGGGGTATCGTTTTACCGAGTAACTGGGTTGTGCAGGTCAGATAGGCAGTCGCTCCATGTAAAATACTGGTATTCAGCTGCATCCGTTTAGACTGGAAACCGAAAAGCTTGGGAAAAGCCTAAGAGGTAGAGGTAGAATTAGTAGGTACCTAATCTATCATATCCCCGGTGGTTTAAAGAATTCACTGTGGTTCTAAAGCTTCGGCCAAACCTGTGCGTCAAGTACAGACGCCAGGACATCAAGCTACCCGAAACTGTCAAATTTTCCTAATCAACTTTGAATCTTAAGTTTTAGCCATAAAGTTGAAAATCTATTAAAGAAATTTTACAGATTGTAGTAGCATGATGTGCTGGCGTCTGTAAGCGGGACGCGCGACTACAGCGGTCGCGTAGGTGAGCAAGGCGCCATAAGGTGGATGTACAGAAAAACACGAAAAGCGCGGTCCGCCACGCGTCTGACGCTCCCGCTTCGCAGTCGCTCTCGATATCGCGCGGATTTAGCCGAAGCTTTAGTGTCGTTGAACTCTAAAATAGCAGTTAGGCAAAAATAGCAATGAAGTAAGAATAAAAAATATACGATAACATAAACAAATAGTAGCAATTAACGTTTTTTATGCACTACTTTTTAACATGTGTGTAGCACACACATGTGAGTCAAAAAGTTATATGATTACGCGATGATCACGAGTGATTTAAGGCTCTCGCATACAGGAACGACGCTATAGTGCGACGTGTTATAAAAAAATCAACCGTCTTTTACAAAATGTACGGAGGCCAGCACATCAAGCTACCGTACCCCAATCTGTAAAATTTTCCCAATTGAATATAAACCTTACTTCTTTGTAGTAAAGTTGAAAATCTATCAAAGAAATTTGACAGATTGGGGTAGCTTGATGTGCTGGCCTCTGTACATAATGGAAAAGGTCCAGAATGATGACTGTACTGAATCTATGGTTACAGGTTGCGCGTAGATGTCCCATAAAGCCGTAGAACAATTTCTATGAAAACGCGCGTCGCAATGCGACACGTGCGTCGTCGGCGTCGTGCGTCGAGTCGCGTCTGTCTGCAGTAGCCTTTACCAGTATTCTCAAACTTCTGTGCTAATAATTAATTATTGTCACGACTTCACGAGCATTACAAAGGCGATTTTCTCTCTATTGATAGAAATTTTACGGTGTTACAACGACCATAACTATAAGTAATTTTGAAACCATTAGGTTTTTCTCAAAGTTACAATCGTTATTTTACGACAAAATCGCTTTTGTTTAAGGTAGATATTTATGCTCGTGAGTCGTGACTGTATTAAATACTTATTATTATTGAGCACACATAATTTAGGTTATATTCGAATACCTAAACACCACCAGTACCAGACATATCATAAGTCGGGTCAAGAATCAAATTCAAAAGGACTGACCCAACTGTCATCATCAGTGGTCGGAGTAGGTAGAGCTGTTTGGGGTGAAACCGCAAATATTGATGTTAACATGGATATGCCTCTGAAATCCCGGGATTTTGAAATAAAAGTGTATTATCCATTTAAATATAACGTTCCAATTAAGCACTGACAAAAGAAACTACTTAAATAGTTGTTTTTTTAATTTCGAGAATTCCCGGGATTTTCGGAAATACTTGGCATATCTATGTTATGTCCGCATGTAGCAAATAACAAAAACACTTCTACCTACTCCTATAAAAACTACTTAAACAATGTTTTTTTAATTCCGAGAGTTCCCGGGATTCCGGGAAATATTTGGCATATCCATGTTACGTCCGCATGTCGCAAGTAGCAAAAACAGCTCTACCTACTCCGACCACTGGTCATCATTTATCATTGCGCGTAGGATATATACTAACGTAAGACAAAGACCACGGACCGTAACTACTATTATTTTGGAAAAAGTCAACCCAAAAAAACATTTCATGTTAAATGTTGCCAACGCCAAGACGAGACCATGTAGCTCGCACTGTCAAAAAGTAATCAAATCTCATGTAGAGCCAAGCTTCTAACTCTACACGCCCTAACTCTACAAGGCCTAACTTTGCAAACTACACCTTAGTCAAAATTTAGGGGTTGGTCGTTTCGTTACTACAAGAACCATTGTATAATAGTATGAGAGTTTTTCACCTTACGCTCATGTGAATGTAGCGAAATGGCCAAGCCATATATTTTGACTAAGGTGTAGTTTGGCGTGTAGAGTTAGAAGCTTGGCTCTACATGAGATCTGATTACTTTTTAAAAGTGCGAGCTACATGGTCTCGTCTTGGGAACATTTAACATGAAATGTTTTTGTGGGATTTAATTTCTTTTTGTAAGTTGCTTATGATACACTTTTATCCCGTAACGCAAGGGTTTGAGGAATGTTTTTTTTAAATTATGTTTTAATTTGTAAGAAGAATGTACTTGTATAATTTTCAAATCTCAAGCATGAAATAAAGTTTGTATGGGATAACCGAAACATGTCATTCCTTAATTTAAAGGGTAGGGGATGATTTACTAAAAATCCTGAAATACATATCTTATTATTTATAATAAAGACCCCCTATATAAATTTTCATATAGGGGGAAAATTTATATAGGGGGTACTTATATAAATATTCAGACCTCTAGCATCAAAATTTACGGAAGTCTCATACAAACTTTCACCCCTAGTTTAAAGGGTTGGAGCGGTAAAAGTTTCAAGTTTTAAGATTTTTTTGTTATTTGTGTACTATTACTAGCTTACATACCAAATTTCAGCTTTCTAGGACTTCAGGAAGAACCTTAAGAATATGGATGATCATCAGTGAGTCAGTGAGTCAGTGAATCAGTGACGAAATCGGGGTATAAGAGCTATGCAATTGAAACTTTACAGGTTTAATAAGTCAACGAGAGACAAGTGCTTCGAGAAAAGGTAGGTAGTGCCCTTGCGCTTCTTGGCTCGTCTTGGCGGGGGCACTCCCGTGCCCCCAGATGGTGCTTAGGTACAGCACATCAAGCTACTACAGTCTGTCAAATTTCAACTTTATCGCTAAAGCATAAGGTTCTAAGGTGATTGGAAAAAATTTATAGCTTCGGGTAGCTTGATGTGCTGGCGTCTGTACATGCTGAAAATGTCAGGAGAACCACTACCACCCACCTAGTCATATTACCCCAGGTACAGTCAGCAGCAAAAGTCGATTAACACTTCAGTTTTTTTAATCTCAGTTATTGAGCAACATATTAACACTTCAGTGTTTTTAATCTCAGTTATTGAGCAAAATATTTGTTCGAAATTTCATTGTACTTCAGCTGCAATTTTGAACAAATGTTTTGCCCATTAACTGAGATTAAAAACACTGAAGTGTTAATCGACTTTTGCTGCTGATCGTAAGCACTGGCGCTTTGTTATACGCGACGATTTTTTTTGTCGCGCATAGGAGTTCCCACGCTTTGCTATCTCTTAAAGCTATAGGCCGACCGCTTAACTGAGACGTTGCCTGAGGTAGCTGCGCGGTGCGGGAGGTGTGATAGGTAGTTGTCACAAGTTGACGGATCACTGAGCTCTCGCATCACATCACTACACCGCGATACTACCTCAGGCAACGTCGCAGTTAAGCGGTCGGCCTATAGTCGAAAGATGAAAATCCAACAGTATGTTTTCTTGACGCGCTTGCATGCGCTCTGTTGGATTCGCAATGCTCGGCTCAAGTACAGTTGAAAATATTGCGCGCGAAAAAACCGTCGCCGTCGCGTAAAAAGCGCCCATGCGAACCTAGGCTTTATTCGGAAATATAGCCGTCACCCACCACGAGCCATCGAATCACAGTATCGAATGGCAGTGGAGAGAATAGTGTTTAAATTCTCTTTGGAGAGAATATCGGTTAGATAAAAAGCAAAGATAATTAACTGGCGGCAGATTATATAAAAAAAAAATGTTATCAATAGACAAACATTGGCCCCAATTCTGTTGTTCACAAACTAAACTAAATTTAAGTTCAGTGCATCTTTTTCTTTCTATTTCTTTATGAAAAGGATAGAAGATATTTAATAGTTTAGTCCTGTCAAATTAGATAATCCATAGACAAGTTTAGACGTGATTAAAAAATTAGCTACTAAAAATACGTAAATTTACGTCAGGCGCTGACTAATTTGACAGCACTAAACTAATATTTATCTTCCCTTTCTAATGAAATAGAAAGAAAAAAATGCACTGAACTTAAGTTTAGTATTAGTTTGTGAACAACAGAATCGGGGCCATTACCTGTATTTCCCAATCTATTACTATACTCTATGACCTGTATCAAAAAAATAAAAATAAAACACAGCTATCGTATTATAACGGCTTATTACCTATCTTTATCGATGTTTTGACTATGGTTGGGTTGTTAGTTTAAATTGTGTGTTGTCTATGGTAGTACCATCTTATCCTGCGGCCTGCCTCTCGGGTAGGAGATGGATGCGTGAGGAAAGGTTACATGCTCTGTGGCGAGAGGTTTATCGGAGCGAATGTTTACTCAATGCGATATTATCCGCCTTCTGCGTGACTCTGAGGGAATTGTTTGTAATAATTGGTTTACCTACTCTCCGATGTCAGCAACCGACAAAATTAAATCATTGTAATCGTGTTTGAGCATACCAACCAATAATCGACAGCACTTTGGGCAGCATTTATATCTTGTAATATTTTTACAGAATAGACTGGCATATTTCAAATGCTATCATCTCATGAAGTTGCTCGCTGGTCTTAGCAGTTTTTTCCACAGACTGAAGGCCAATCTCTAAATAAAAACTTTCAAAATCTCATCTCAGCGATAATCAATGTTAAAAACTTGTCATAGATGTAGGTATTTTGGACATCAATCTGTCACTGAGATCACTGTGAACGTTCATAAAATTACGAGAATTGCCCTTCGTTTGTCAGAAGTAAAACAAAACAAACATTATCTACCCGTCATTACAGTTATGTAAATTTTGAAAAAAATATTTCTTATCTGTGGTTGTGATTGAATTGCCAGATGCAATATTTAGGTAGAATTTTTTTCAGCCTATGTTTCTAGACAAATCTAACATTCCTACTTTTTATAACGAAGTAAACATTCATTTTACTTACTCTTAGTCTGTGCATTTATTTCTAGTAAGAAGCTACTACTAGCTTGATGTGCTGGCATCAGTAAAGAATTTTGACAGGTAGTAGTATCTGTCAAAATTCTATAATAGATTTTCAACTTTAATGCTACGGCATTAGTTTCAAAGTTGATTGGGAAAGTTTCGGGTAGCTTAATGTGCTGGCGTCTGTACAATATATCGTATAATCCTGTATTACTCCATACATTCAGAAACACAAGGCTAAAGTTAGTAGGCGAAAATGTCAGGGTAGACGGCGTATTAAAAATTTTCTTGCGTTTTTCAATTTTCAGGTCAGTATCGGTTTTATGTTGATCTAAATAAGATTCAAGACCGTATCAAATATTTATTATAGAATTATTATTAAAAAAATCATCAATACAAATCTATAAGTTCGTAATTGGTACCCTATTGTATGACTATTTCATGAAATCATGACATTTGAGGCCATTCTAACCTATGGAGTTGTATTGATGATTGTAATGATTATAATTCTGTAAGTCCATATTTGTTACGGTCGCGGATCCTAATCAACGTGACACTGATCTGCAAAGTGCAAAAAAACGTAAGTAAAATTGAACTTCGCGGGCTATCTTTTAATTATATCATGTCACGATGACTAACGTACGTTTTGGAATGGGCAGCTTCAACTTTCTGACTAACTGACCGACTAGTTAATTTTGACAGTTCAAAAGTGCCTGGAAATGGTTTAATTGAAATAAATGCTTTGAGTTTTGAGTTTAACCTCTGTAGACATCTTATTTTTTTATACGGTTTAAAATACGGTTTTTTCCATATAGGGCAAATGAGCATAGAACACGGTTGGATACACAAGTCCATTGATAGTTTTTGTAAAAATATGTCAAACTGTCATAATTATTATAAGTTTCAAATTAGTTCTAGGTTAACTGACATGAAAAATCAACCCTGAATTTAAAAATATTATAGAATTGTTTTTTTATTATCTAAAAAATTAAGAAATACTTAAAAAGGAGATAAATAATAACAAAATCAAAGGAAATAGCGGATTTATTACATACAGATACAATTATTTATTTAATTTATTCTAGATTCTTCAATGTAATTAAGACTATTAAAAACTAGAGTAAACCAATCCCTAATAATCATTTTCATTCAACTAAAGGCCATACAAAGTACTAAGCAGCTATGTAGCGATTGTAGCGCTCAGCTGCGCAGCCTGCGCAAAGCTACCAACTTTTAATCAGTTCGTAGAATGGCAACACTACACGCGCTGTCACGCTGGCTGTGTCACAATTTTGTCAATTGGTATGAAGTATGAAAAAAATGACGAGCTACTCAATGTTTGTTCTTTAAAAAAATAATTAATTAATCGTGTGTTTATCACAATGCCTGTTTGGCGCAAAATCGAAGATGGAGAAGTCTACGCTGTTGGTAAGTATTTCTATTAAATTTCCGCATAATTTTAATGAAAAATGATGTATTGGTGTCGAATAGTAATCATGTAGTTTACCTCCCGCTGAGAAGAGATAAATATAAACATTGTATCAGACGTGCTGTGTACTGCCTACAGCTTCGCCAACAGTTATCCTGTTAGAAACAGTCCTCAATTTAATAGAACTAGGTTGTATAAATGTCATTTTCGTTAATTTTGTTGTCACTGACCACTCCCCAAAGTTGTGATTAAATAAGCCCATTGCTAACTTAAGCATAATGCTTTATTGAACGACGAGCCTGTTATGTTATTACTCGATCCTTTTTTATACAAATAATGTCACTATTGTATTGATTAATGTTATGAGCTGATTAACTGGTATCATAGATAAAAATGTGTTGGGCTAATACTTTTATTTATAAAGAGTTTATCGTGTTTTCCTTATGTCATATGAGATAAAGTATCTTACTTGACTTTGGAATGTGTTAAATTGAATGTAGGAAAATTGAAAATTGTATGTAAACATTACTTCGAAATATTTAAAAAAATAAGTTCATAACCGTGGTTGTTCATTGTATTTTATGGAGCTTTGTTAGTTCTTACAGTACTCAATATTGATTAGAAACTAACCATTAGTTGGCCGAGAGATAATTTATTAATGATCTCAGGCACTATACTCGCAATACAGTACCATAAAATACAAAAATACTTAAACGTTTTTTATTCACGCCTGATCTATTGATAAGAAGAAATATTCCTTCCTTCATTCCAGAATAATGTTTCTCATTTAAAAAAAAAAAACCTTGTAAATTAAATAAACATGTATTAGTACAATGTTTTGAACAGAATTTTATACTTATTTAAACTTATCAATGTAGCCCTGCCCAATTATTATTTTACAGTTAATTAAAACGGTACAACATCAATCTCTCCCTAGGGAAAAATAATTGAAAAAAGCGACAATCAATGTCAAAAATAGAGGAAATTTAGGGGTATTTTTCACAGATTGAGTCTGAGATCAGACTGTGAATGTTCGTAAAATTATCACAATTGCACCTCTAATATGTGATGATGCATATGCATGAATATAAATTATTGTATGCAGTTTAAGGTCAAGCAAAATATGGCAATGATTAGTCACATATTTAGCTACTGTCTTATACAAATACAAATAAATATAGTAGTTAGTACAATCATCATAACTTGAGTAGGAAAAATAATTATATCTTGATGCTTAGGTACTTAGTAGTATTATTTGCCCTATTCCAGAATAAATGTTTTTTCATTCATGGTCTCTTTTGAATTTAATAGTCAATTTAATATTTTTTTGTCTCCTCACATTAATTAGTATGAGATGATGAGTGGGTGTGATTATGGTTTAGTTCTTCTTTTCGTGTCTATGTTTCTCATTTTTTTAAAGTATAATTAATATGAGCCCAGTTGGCATCAGTGGCATTTTTTAGGTTGTCTGAGGTTAAGGTTTTATGTAACTTTAAATTAAAATGAAGTCCTATATCTAACATAAACATTCTAAATGATAAATTATTTTATTTCTGTAAGTAGGTTTACATAAACACTTTTACACATCAATCATATTTTAAAAACTAGATGAGGTCGGCAATTCCGATGTGACTACTCTGAGAAGACACGCCGAAAAAAACTCAGAGGTCACAGTCTCTTTTAAAGTCCAGACATAATCTTGGTCAGATTATGTGAAGACCATATTATAGATTGATGGATTTCTAAAGCTCTAACTAGAGTAAGGTACTGACTGTAATACTGAGGTCACTATTGCCTTATAAATCTCAAACATAATATAACCATGGAAATTGGATGCTGCTGTATCAGTATACAGGGTGGAATCGAAGTCATGGGCATTATTTTAACCTAAGGCACTACTCACGATACTGATTGCATTAGGGCTATTAATACGCAAATCAAAAATATTATTAATGCAAGTAAGGAAAACCTTAAAAATGTAGTAAATCAAATTGCACAAGGCTTATTATTGCAAATAAACACTTAAAGTAATTAAAACAAAATACTTCGTTAACGCCAATAATTGTTGAAATATCAAAATCTTAAAGCGCAGTACAGCGCAAAGCGAAATGTAAACAAACATCACCTGCGCGCGCGCGGGTTTTTCCTTACAAGTAATAATAACAATGGGCTACAAGACATTCCGTCCGGCGGGATTCCCTGAACTCTCTCCGTCCCACTCCCTCACTCGCAAAAATACGAATATCACCCCCGCGCGGGGTATGCTTCCCGCCGCAACACGAAGTCACGAACCCGGAACCAGTGTCATAACGACTGCGCAGGTGCATTGACGCGTAATTGATTTATTGATCCCGTGACGTAATCGCCGTACTCGCCGCTCGCGTCATACGGTGCTTGGATTGCAGTGTATTAAGTGTTAGTGTAGTAGTTGTGTGTTGTGTGTGTGTTTGTGTACACGATGCCTCGACCGCGTAATGTGCAGGCTAGGTACACCAACCAACAATACCCACAAATGGTTGTAATTTACGATCGCACAAGAAATTTAGTATGAACTCGTGAAATGTTCCATCGGCGCTACCCGAACGACCCTATTCCTTCACGGGGTCTCATTCCACCAGAACCACTCAGAACCTGTTGGATTTTTCGTCTTTTCACGTGCCAGCACATGCACAAGCTCGTGGAAGAGCACCCGTTTACCCTCTGTCACTTTACCGACAAATAAGGTTTTTTCAAAACAATCCACAAGCTAGGTACGTAAATGTTTTTTTTTTAATGTATGTTAGTTGACGTAGTTTTGACCGTCCTAAGCCGGCAAAGTACGAAGGGAAAATTGGAATTTATTATGAATCAATTCATTGGCAACTTACGAATGTCACGTGAGTCGGGCGGGGTCAAAGAATTCACGCCCAAGGACGCGCGTACGGCGTAGTGTACCTACGCATTTGCTATCGAGAAGCGCAACTAATTTGATACTTTGTATGACTTACTACATTTTAAGGTTTTCCATACTTGCATTAATAATATTTTTGATTTGCGTAATAGTAGCCCTAATGCAATTAGTATCATAAGTAGTTCCTTAGGTTAAAATAATGCCCATGATTTCAAATGCACCCTGTATAAACAAGGAAACTTTACAAGGAAATATAATTATGAATTATGATTACTATACTACGTCTCCATCCTACCATAATAATGTACTTAATAAAGAGTAATTATAAAACTATTTATATTATAAAGTTTACTGTAATTTAATAGTGGGCAATGCCTGATGTTTTCCTCCTATTTCATCTAAAAAAACCGGCCAGCTGCGAGTCGGACTCTCGCACGAAGGGTACCGTACCATTATCTATAAAAACGGCAAAAATCACGCTTGTTGTATGGGACCCCCTTAAATATTTATTTTATTCAGTTTTTTAGTATTTGTTGTTATAGCGGCAACAGAAATACATCATCTGTGAAAATATAAATTGTCTATCACGGTTTATGAGATATAGACAGACGGACGGACAGCAGAGTCTTAGTAATAGGGTTCCGTTTTACCCTTTGGTTACGGAACCCAAAAAAAAAAAACATTTAAAATGCCTGATGTTATTATCAGGCATTTTAAATGTTAATAGTATAAATAAAAGGTACCTATTTACAAGACACATGTGAGAGGAAACGCCAGGAGGGGATGCCCTCTAGGAGGACATATAGTGACCTTATTGGTGATGTTCTTCAGAAAAGTCAGGTGCGTACAACTGGCAACAGGTGTGCATGTATGACCCAGATGTATGGAACGTAAACGAGGCAAAAGGAGTATGTAAGGATCGTAACAGGTGGCGTTCTATAGTTTCTGCTTACCCCCATGGGAAGAAAGCGTGAGTTTATGTATGTATGTAAAGTCTATTCAAACTTTTGTTTCAAATTAATATTATTTCAAGTTAAAAAAATATCAAATTTATCTCAGTGATAATTAAGTTGATTTCAGAGTAACTAGTACTATTGAAAAAGTTGTAAAAAAAATTGAAGTTGTAGCGTAAACTGAACTTTATTGTGTAGTAGTTAAAGTTATTTTTCCATAAACACATATTCGTTTACATTTTTGGTAAATAAATCGCGAATGCAGAACATTCCCGATGCGTTACAAAAACTGGGCAGCTCCACCAATACCCTGAAAAGCTAGTTATGACTTAGTTTTGGTGTAAATAAAGCACTTGAAAATTTTCCAGATGCTTGTATTCTACATAAAACTGTTACTACACACCTAATCCAGTGACACAGAGCGATTTTGTATAATTTCATTTAGGACTTATTTTTCCAACGCCAGATAATTTTATCCAAGGAATAATTTTGAATTTTTGACAATTCTTCTCAAGAATAAAAATTATCTGTCTATTGAAAAATTATCCCTTAGTAATATTGATTAATTGATCAAAACAGCTAAATATTTGACAGCTATTTGCGACGTTGCCAACTTTCAGAATACGGCCTTAACTAAAGTTGAGAATTCATTAACAACTACATACGGTGTGGTTGCTTGCTCAGGTACATATGTAAAACCTCTCGCTACTGATGTACTAGACCTAAATTCATACGAAAGAATGCACCTACAGTCCTTTCACTGTTAATTTACCTCTGATTTTGCATCATTGTCAAAATTACACTGATCTTTATTCTCATTTTTAGAAGGTTGCTGTTGGGTTGCTGCCATTGACAAGTCTGTCAAAATCATTGTGATCTTTATTCTTGTTACAATAAGGTTGCCGTTAGATTGCTGCTGTCAGAGGTAAATGCTCATATTTTAGTTCATGGACTTCTTTGGTGGATATTTAACTGTTTACCACTCAAAGGTGTGATGGTGTGTTTACAAATAAACATGCCATCATTAATGCTTTCGTGCCCTCACTCCAAATGTTTTTAGCTAAGGTAATATGACCCTTAATATTTACTGATTATGTTTTGTTTTCGTTTGTGCTATATTAAGGTCCAAATATGACAACACATGATGACGCAATGAATCAACCAATTATCCAATCTATGCTTGACCTTAGAACCAGAAACCTGTTTAATCTGTAGGTAAACAAATTCAGCCTTGGGTGTTCGCTAATAAGATGCTTGCCTACACCTGCAGAGTTCGTTCAACGTTCTGATTGGCTACCAAAGTTGTGCTATGTAATCGAGGAATGGAAAGCAGAAAGTTATCCTGTGTATACGAGAAATTAACGAACCATCCATATATCATTCTTCCTTTTACTTGGGTTATAAATTCGGAGAGGGACTCGTGGCTAAATAATAAATGCCGCGCGGGTCGCTCGAAGAACATACAACACATACATACACACTGTATAGATCTACATAGATCTTTGACAGTCATTACGGGTAGTCAGAAAGTCTGACAACCAGTCTCACCAAGGGGTATCGTGTTAGCCAGAAACCGGGTTATGGAGGTCTCATAGGCAGTCGATCCATGTAAAATGCTGCTATTCAGCTGCATCCAGTTAGATTGAAAGCTGCCCCCAACAAAGTTGGGAAAAGGCTAGGCAAGCTGATTACGACAGATTATTTGGTCATTTTACTCGGGTTACAAAAGGCCATAAGTATGCATCGAACTACTTGATTAAAGAGCCTAGCAACCCAAATTGCCAACTAGAACAGCCTCTGGGCACTGACGTATAGCTTGTAATTAACAATATCAATATAGTTACAGCTAATCTTCATTTTCAACGGTAAGTTTGAAAGTGGCGCCCGTTACAGAAAAAATAAAAATAAATCGTTTGGCTTGGTATTGGCAAGTGATGAGGAAGGAGGAAACGCATGTGACTAAAAGATTAATGAATATAAATGTTGATGGATGGACAGAGAGAGGAAAGCCAAAGAAAAGATTGTGTGAGGAATTATGTGAAAGAGAGTGACTGATAACGTGAGGTAATTCGCCACGCGGGACCAGTGCGGGTTAGTAGATGTTTTCTCACGATGGTTTCCTCACGATGTTTTCATTCACCGTTTTGAGGACAGTGGTGATGAAATAATTTAGACAAACTAAAGCGCCTGTCTGGTGAACCTACGACCTACAACTCGTAACGAAATGACATTATTTTTTTTATTTTGTAAAGGAAGTGAATGATAGCGTGACGGTTGACAGGGAAGAATTGAAGAAGAAAACGTGTTGCGCCGACCCCAAGCAACATGGGGTAAAAGCAGAAAAATGATGATGTTCGAACTGTGGCCTTTGATTAAAGAACGTAGCAACCCAAATAGCTAACTAGAACAAGCTCGGGGCACGCTACTGACCTATAACTTGCAATTAACACAATATCAATAAAGATAGTTACAGCTAATCTTCACATTCAATCGTCACAGTAAGTTTTGATAGCGCGGGTCATGCAGTACAATTTGAATTTATTTCTGGTTCATAAGGAACAAGGAACCGTGTTATTTGGTGGCCTTAATAAGACCTAGTAGTTCAGTGGATTTCATTATAATGATATATGTCGTGATAATGTTATGAGATTTGGTGTAGACTTGTGGGAAAATTTAGGTGTGGAAACGTTCGGAGAGGTCACACATAAGTGTCGAAGATAAGGTATGATGTGAAAGATATAGATATAGCCATATGGCTAGTAAGAGGGGATATGCTGAAATGACGGCCGATCGGCTATGTGCGGAAGAAGACATGCTAAAACTAATTGGGATAAAGGCCGGAGGATGTTGATCTCGCTATTGGCTTGTGCCCGAAATGAGCTGCCTTCTAAACTCAAGGTCGTCGTGAATCCCAATGTGTTATTCCGTCCGATTCCGAGGAATATAAGTGATATAGTGATAATTGTCGGTTGTAATAATTAATGTACTTGACTTCGAGTACAAACAAACTACAAACACTTCTAGTTAATAGCACTCGAACTTCTGCTTATTGATTTACTTCCACAAATTCCATGAAGTGCAAAGTTTTATCCACTTGATGAGTGTTTCTCGTCTTCTGGAATTGCGAACTCCTTGACGAGATTCTTGCTGAAACACATCAATTGACCTCAATTAGTCCGTCGTACTGTTGTATCGGGCAGTGCTTTGACTGGGTGAAACGTCTCCTATAGGTACAATAGTTATCATCCTTCTCCCCTTATCGTTATTTATTTGGGGACAGCGCAGCATAACGTCGCCGCGTCGTCTCCTATACATACATCTGTATCAGCCGTCATCTCTTTCACACAATCCAACTAAAACATCGTTTCTCTGATTTATCTCTCCTGTGGGTGCCACAGCCTCGCACTCTTGAACGCTTCCAGTATAGATGTGTCTGGTCAGCTTGTTTTCCAGACATACGTTCGATAATGCTGAGGTTAGGTATATTAGCAGTGACTTCGTCACTCCGTCTGGTCCACACTCGCATATTGCCGCCCACACCGGCTTGACACTCGAAATCCGCGACACATCTCACGGTAGTGCGTGCCAGGATGCCAGATGTACCCAATTACTTACTCGTCGTATATTGGTTTCTAAAATTATTATATTTACAGACCTTTCCTGTGTAACATAATACATAATTATGTAACACAGGAAAGGTCTGTAATTTCTCCTTAGTACATTTTGTTGGGAGATTTCATTTTGAATTAGGGATTTCGCGAGCGTTCTGGGTCAAAATTATCAAAAAAATGGTTTGCCCTTTCGTGTCAACGACTGGTTAGGTAATTGATTTTGATGTGGTAGTTTATATGGTTTGGATTTTCGTATGCTGGCTGGTTATAACTAAGCTCTTTCTTGTTTAAAATTATTAGGTAGATTTTTACAAGGGTACACCATTGAATCAAAATATTTATAGCAATAGATACCTTCACGCATGTATTCATATTCGCACATGTCCCTACATGCCAATCGACGCATTCAGTCCCCTTCCGTCACCTGAGGAAGTCCAATTAAGTCTGTCAAAACATCATTCCGCCAATAATGTCATCCAATCAGCAATTCACCGTAATAAAAATGATTCAATTGATTTTCGTACCCATTGCTCATTCGTAATAGTCGCAAGTGAACAACCATATGTTTTTATTTAACATTTGGGATGCTACTTGCTTTTTTGGGCTTATGATGACACACATTTAATAATGGAATGGTCGCAAAAACTTGCCGTTACTTTTGGCGAGCTGTGAAGTTAAAAATATCAATCCGGTTTGGTGTTGTATTAGCTTAAATAACTGCAACAGATCTCGATGGTCAAATTCGTAAGTGGGTTGATAAAAAATCTGGTCCATCGAGAAAACAATTGGTGGGTTTCTAACAGGACTGAATTTCTTTCTGTCGCAGACTAGTTATGTCACTGTCGTCGCTGTTTTTGTTTTTGACAATCTAAAGAGGATTTGCTTTCACGGAATAATTAGAATGTAAAGTGATCAGCCATTCGAGACTCACCAAATTTTACTTTGAATAATGCATAGAATTGGTTTGACAACTCAATTCACCGTTCATAAATTAACTTTGGCACATAAACCAAACCTTAATTGCACCCGAACAATGTGCTCAATGACCCATAAAATGGAACCTGTACCATTTGTACCATTAATGCTGTCATCCGAAAACGCACCAGGTGGGCCACTATAGTATAGCACCGGTATCTCATTACATTAAGTATCGGTGACATGTCCATGGATCTGATGTCTGATAGGTTTATAAGTCTCTTAGACTCACCTTATTATAGGACTCGTAAAATTGATAGATTCAGGGTACCCTGGATAAGTGACTCGATAGAGATTTAGTGCTTTGCTATGATGGACCTTAGGTAAGGAATTTTCAAACCCAAGAGATTTTATAAGGCGATCTAAATTTATTAAAAGACGTTGCTATAAACATCTAAGTAGTCTTTTCATTGCTTGTTAAATTATTTATAGGTTCAGATTTTTAGAAAGTACTTTACTTTTTCAGAGCTCAATTTATTTTGCACACCTGAATTTGAGCGTATCGTCAAATCAAATAGCTACTTTCTCTACTGATACTTATATTCAAATCGAGGGGTAATCTTAATGGGCAATAGAGTCCTTTTCTTATACAGTTACTCCAACAAATCTATTTCATTTGTAAATGATTAGACTGGTTGACTGCTTTGTCCGTAAAGGAAATCTTCTTTCATGTATTTAACGTTAGGATATTTTTTGGGCGATGCGAATGTTTAAAAACTATGAAGCGTTTTGGCAATAGACCTTCCAAAGATACTTTTACTTTTCTAAAAAAGGTTGCAGAGTTTATTTCCCTGCTACAATAGTGTCATCATCTACATCATGCCTTTACAAAACCATTCATAAATCATAAAATTCACGATCAAATAATCAATAACCCGGGTCTATCCCATCTAAGCAGTTACTAGATCTAACTCCCCTCACATCAGCATTCACAACGCGCTCAAGCTGCGTTCAAACGCGATTTTGGTGCGCTCGCGACTGTCGTCTTACGTGACTCATACGCATACCGCCCCTATTGTCCCGGATTAATTGTTTGTGTAAGTACAATGAATTTTAAACATTAACCTTTTCTTCATATCGTATTAATATGTTTGGATTTTTTGCGCGTTTCTTTGCACAGGAAGTGAGTCGTTAGACGTTGGGGTTTAGTTAAACTTGATGTCGATTTAATGAATTTGCGACCGCCCGTTAAGGACTGTTGGTATATTTTTAAGATGGTCACTTTAATCATTGAAGTTACTTAACTATCGTCACCAAGGTTGAAGTTATTTAATGTCAATTTGATATGGTTGCGGCACAGTATGAGATGTTTTCTCACGGGTCAATTTTGATGGATCTTTTGGACAAATTGTCTCCCAGTCTCACGTCAATTCTCCCTGTGAACTTACTGGGAAATTGCAACGGTTCTCATGTGGAGCGATGTAGGGAATCGGGAGTGATTTTCGCCGACGACTGTACACATTATTTTTATCGCTAAATGGTTTCGTATTGTTATGCCAAATTGGAAAGCATTGCCATTACGTCCTATGATTGTTGTCACAGGATACGTTAGCCATAAACGCGTCATTTATTATGTCATAGTATTTGACGTGCCATTAGCATCTGGTTTATGGGTAACGGTCTGTTTGAATTTTGCGTTATGTTTAAGTGCTTACTTAATATTTTATACCTACCTACCGTATTTGTGATGGATTTGGTGGTGCCATGATTCACTATTTAAGTAAATATTTTGTTGTATTGTATCCTCATCCTCAATGCTGGCTTCAACATTGTAGGTATGGCTTCAAGTACGTTTAAGGCTTTATAATTGTGTAGCTGGCGTATTGCCAAGTTTTAAGAGAGAAAAACTACGTTTAATTCAAGTCAAGTGCTAGGGTATACAATAATTACAAGTTAAGTATTGCCAATACCTACTTAATAAACTTTAACCTAAGCTGTAATTTATAGGCTAAGCAAACCATAAAGGGTAAAATAATTATGCAATTATATTAAAGATACATATTATCTGCCCGCGGTTTCGCCCGCGTGGATGTTGAAAATTATCCCACAGAAACATGCAAACGGGACAAAAAATTATGTTACTCCACAACATCAGCTATCTGTCAGTGAAAGTCCCGTCAAAATCGGTCCAGCCGTTTCGGAGATCAGCCGGAACAGACAGACAAATTTTTTTTTGTTATAATTAGCGTATATACTTACTTTCATATTCATTTAGTAGAAAGCTGTTATTTTAATATCAAAAACAGACACTTCAATTTTATTTATTTGTATAGACTAGTAAATTACCTACTAATAAGGTCATGGCATATGACTATCAACTGATAGGTACCTAAACTCTGAACCAGTTAAAGCCTGTCCTATAGAACATAATCAATTATATGCCGACCAGCTGGAGGCTATGACCTATCGTAACACAATTACTCATTCACTACGTCGTGGATTCCTCAATTAATTTCAATTGCAGAAGACCACACAAGCTCAATTTCGCCAACATATTAATCTCTTATTCGTATCAGTAAAAACATATACCATACCGTGTTAAAAATAGAATCAGCAAGGTGAGAACATTGGTGGCCCGTTGGTAACGGCTGCGACTTAAGCAATGGGCAGCTCGCCGTCCGGTAAGGACCAGCCGGTCGATAACTTAGGTGAAGTGAGCGTGAAGTGAGCTATCAATAGAGGTAATCCCTAACACCAGTCGATCGATTCTGTTAAAATCTCACCGTGATAACTTAGGTGAAGTGAGCGTGAAGTGAGCTATCAATAGGGCCAATCCCTCTAACATCAGGTGGAATGACAGCTCACTTTTTTTTTTTTTTTTTGTGGATGGGAAATCATCCAATGACCCCTCCCGCTCTGGGTGGAGCGGAAGGGAGTGTCAGACTCTTACTGACTAAAACCCACCCGTCCATCCTTAGCCCTTTGTGTTCCGGGGTAGCGGTAACCCTTTCGGTCACTCCGGATAATTATTTAAACTAGTCAGTGAGACAACAGAAGTTACCCCTTTAAATAACCAATTATTATTACAGAATAATAAAAAGGTATCTTCTGGCAATATATTTAATAACACTAAAAAACCAAAGGGAGTGCAACATAATTTAAAATTATTTCATCAAAATATCCAAGGTTGCGCTTCCAAATTATTGGAAATAGAATTGTTTTTGGAAAACACCAAGTTTGATGTAATTTGTTTAACAGAGCATTGGCTGAAAGATCATCAAGTAATGTCAATTAATTATGAAAATTATTGTGTAGTTAGCCATTTCAGCCGAAAACGTATGATACATGGCGGGTCATTAATATTACTTAAAAATTCTATTAAATCGAAAGAACGAAAAGACATCGTCGGGCTGTCTGTTGAACACACCATTGAATTGTCCTGTGTTGAGCTTGATAAGCATGTTATAGTATGCGTATACAGACCTCCCAGTTACCAGAATCTATCTGTATTTGATTCTGTAATGGAAGATGTGTTAAAGAAACTTAGTACTAGTAGTAAATCAATAATCGTATGTGGAGATTTTAATATTAATTTATTGGAAAATAACTTGAATACTGTCAGATTGTTAAGCCTTTTTAGGTCATTTGATTTGTCAAATGTTTTTATTGAACCAACCCGAGTGACAGCTTCCTCTGCCACTTGTATAGATAATATTTTTTGTAATTGTGATTACTTACACAAACAAATTGTAAATAAGTTGCCGTCTGATCACAGTGGACAAACAATTACATTTAGCTCCTACATGCCGTTACAAAAAATTCAAATAAGGTTTAGGACAATTACATGTAAAAATTTGGAAAAATTAAATAATTCTTTGGCCAGTAAATTATGTGACCAGAATTTTAATAATATAGGTGACCCAAATGAGTTCTATGCCGAGTTCTTTTCACTGTTAAACGATCAGTTTAATAACACTTTTCCACTAAAAACTAAAAGCATTTACACAAAGTTTTTATTTAGTGACTGGGCGACTCCAGGTATTCGTAAAAGCAGGGAAAAACTTTTTGAACTTTATGGCTTAAAGCAACATTTGAAAAATGAAAACTTTCATCGGTATGTTGCAAAATATTCAAAAACTTTTAAAAGTGTGTGCCAAATAGCTAAAGCTCTTTATATTAGCAATAAAATAAAATCAGCTGATGATAAAATAAAGACTACCTGGCAAATAATAAATAATGAAACAGGTAGGGAAAAACAGCGTAATACTGAATTTAATTTAGAGACTGCACATGGCCCCATCAACTCAGATGTAGAAATAGCTCAGGAATTTGAAAATTTTTTTGCGAATATTCCCTTTAAAACTACTGAAGCTTTAAATTCATCCCCCACACTTTCTGCTGCCTTGCTTAAAAATAATGTAAAGCCATGCCCTTTGGAGTTTAGGTTTCAGCATACAAATCCCCAGGCTGTTATAAAAGCTTTTAAAGATCTTAAAATTAAATCAACAGAAGATCTCTGGGGAATGTCTGTAAAAGTATGTAGATCTCTCATAGAAACCATTGCGCCTTATTTAGCTTTCATATTTAACACCAGTGTTGATCAAGGAGTTTTTCCGGATCTTATGAAACATAGTAAAGTAGTTCCATTATTCAAATCCGGTGACAGTAAAGAACCCAACAATTATAGGCCTGTGTCGATTCTGCCAGTTCTCAGTAAGGTGTTTGAAAAGCTTATGCTCAATCAAATGTTACGTCACTTTAATAAAAATTCCATCTTTCATGAACACCAGTACGGTTTCACCAAAGGGCGTTGTACTACTGACGCCGGTGTTACCCTAATAAAGAACATTTTTAACGCCTGGGAAGAAGCACAAGATGCCATTGGAATCTTTTGCGACCTCTCTAAGGCGTTCGATTGCGTAAACCATGAGACACTTCTGATGAAACTGGAGCACTATGGGATTAGAAAAAAAGCACTTGATTTGCTAAGATCGTACCTGAAAGATAGAAAGGTTAAAGTTCAAGTAAACGGCATAAACTCATTAGGGTCTGAAATGACAATGGGCGTTCCTCAAGGTTCGATATTGGGTCCATTCCTCTTTTTAGTTTATATTAACGATTTACCCCAATTACTTCAAAATCAACCAAAGATGGTGTTATTTGCAGATGATACATCATTGATCTTTAAAATAGACCGACGGTCACAAAATCTTGACGACGTGAATAACTCTATTCTTCAGGTCCAAGATTGGTTTACGGTAAATAATTTAGTACTTAATGAAAAAAAAACCAAATGCATTAAATTTAAATTGCCTAATGTTAGAAGCAGCGAATGTGACATCATATTGAATGGCCAAAAACTAGAGTTTATTGATCAGACAGTTTTCCTAGGAATCACGCTAGACGAGAAATTACAATGGGGGCCTCATATAACATCTATTGCGGGGCGGCTAAGCTCGGCCGCTTATGCTGTTAGAAAGATAAGACAGTTAACAGATGTAGAAACCGCGCGTTTGGTCTATTTTAGTTACTTCCACAGTATTATGTCATATGGCATTTTACTGTGGGGTCGGGCTGCTGATATTGAATCCATTTTTATTTTGCAAAAGAGAGCTGTCAGAGCCATTTACAATCTACGTCGTCGTGAATCTCTTAGGGAACTATTTAAAAAGGTTAATATTATGACGGTACCTTGCCAATACATTTATGAAAATATTATGTATGTAAGAAAAAATCAACATCTTTTTAATAAAATAAGTGATAGACATAATTTTAATACTAGAAATAAAGATAAATTAGATCAACCTTTTTTCAGGTTATCTAAAGTGCAAACATCTTTTATGTGGTACTGTGTTAAATGCTACAACAAAATACCTTTTGATATATTACAATTAAATGAAAGAAAATTTAAAACTCATATAAAAAGTACACTTTGTAAACAAGGATATTACAAATTGGAGGATTATATCCAAGATAACGATGTTTGGAAACATGCTGGTCCTGCTCCATAGGACAATCTAGAGTCTAGACAAAATCAAACTGGTTGCTAATTTAATTTATACATACACATTTTTTTTTTTTTTACATTGATTTTTACATTCTTTGACAAATGTAACTCACACACTTTTTAAAATACTAGTAAAATTTTTCAATCTTTGTAAATATGTGGACACCATGTATCTATCACATAATTGATTTACCAGTCTGTTATATTTTTAATTCTTTTACCATTTTTGGTAGACTAAATTTTATTTTAGGTGCATCGTCTTCACATATAATTATATAAACAATGTATACAAAAACTTGTAAAACATTTTAAAAGAGTAACGGTGGAGTTTCTTGCCCATTCTTCTCCACACGAAAACTACATTTTGGAATGGGCGACTAGAATCAATTCTATTTTTTCATTTTAAATTTTGACGTTCAAAAGTGCCTTTTAAGTGCCTATTTGAAATAAATGATTTGACTTTGACTTTGACTTTGACTTTGACAATCCCGCTGCATGACAGCTCACTTTACTTTAGTTTTCACGGTGAGATTTTTACAGAATAGCACTGCAGGTGGAGTGACAGCTCACTTCACCTAAGTTTTCACGGTGAAATTTTTACAGAATAGCACTACAGGCCCAGCACCCTAATTGCGTAACACACTATCAATCGGAATCTGAATCATTTTGAAGCAAATTGCTAATCCATTGCTTCATAAGTTCGAAAAAATCGTCTGCTCATCACGTTAGTAACGCAATGAATGTTGTTGAACTGTCAAAATGAAACCGATTCCCATTGATAATGTGTTACGCAATTGCCCCGCGAGTCGATGGCGCGTTGTGTTCCACGCGCGCTTCAAATAGATGTCGGCACTAACTGACGGGGTCCGCCAGGGGCCCAAGTCTGCTATTTTTATAAATTCGTCGTACCAATACGATCCCATTGTCATTTTGGTAAAAGTTCTTAATCTGCTAAATTCATATTGGTCGATCATTGGTCGGGCAATGGTCTGAGAAAAACTACTACTAAATTTCATGCTAGATTTCATTTAATATATATTTTTACATATTACGTAAGTATTAGTGTTTGCAATCTGAATTAGTAAGAAGTTCATAAATAGCAATAAACATTACATTTATTCATTTGTCATTATGTACGAGATTACCATTTTATGCCATTTCTTTCAATGGAGTGTCAGTGGTTGACCATTGGAAAGTCATAATGACGCCATTATATTAGTAGATTACCAAACTTGTCAAAATCAACAATTATGAAATCAATGATAGACCATTCTGACACTATTGTAATAGCAGACTTGAGGCCCAGGTCCGATGCCTGTCAGGGTCGCGGGTTATCCGAAAGAGATACCGTGGCCCCTGACACAGGCAACTGAAGGAACACCGGTGGGTTTTAGTCTGTAAAAATCTGACACGCCCTCCCGCTCCGCCCAGAGCGGTAGAAGTTATTTGATAATTCCCTCAAAAATAAAAGGTTCAAACCCAGACGGGCGCTTTACTTTGTGCAAATTATTACATAACGTCTGCTCTCAAAACGGTGATGGAAAACATCGTGAGAAAACCGGCATGTCCTAGAACCAAAAAATTCGATGACATGTGACATCTACCAATCCGCACTGGATAGTGTGTGCTATCATTAGCAATATGTTTCATTTTGACAGTTCAACAACATTTATTGCGTTATTTACGTTGTTGAGCAGAGAAATTTTTCGAATATAAGAAGCAATGTATTAGCAATATCCTTCAAAATTATTCAGATTGAGATTGATAGTGTGTTACTCAATTAGGGTGCTGCTCAGTGCCGTAGCTTCAAAATGTATTGTGTCCAGTCCAGCAGTGCTATTCTATAAAAATCTCACCGTGAAAATTAAGGTGAAGTGAGCTGTCATTCCACCTGATGTAAGGGATTGCCCCCATTGATAGTTCACTTCATATAATGTTATCACGGTGAGCTTTTACAGAATCGATAGGCAGACTTGATCAGGGAAAGAATTTTGAAAACTGACGAAGTTGTTCGGCTTGACTTTACTTATATAATTTAGATTGAGTATAGCCACTGGTAGACACTATTTTATTGCATACCAACATTCTAAGCCCCATTTCTCTTGTCCCACAGCCATATACAACTACTCAGCCAAACCTGGCACCTTGCACCTTTCGTTCGACGTCGGCGAGCTGTTGCACATCGAGAGAGAGACAGAATTTTGGTACTGGGGCAAGAGCCTCAAGAAAGACGCAAGCGGCGGCGCCTTCCCTAAAAGCTACGTACAGATAAGGGACTGTATAGTTGACAGGTGAGCTATTTTACCCCTTAGTAACAACTATAAGTACTGCACACAAAAACTCGTAGCAGTTTTGGTTATAAAATGTGCGAACAGGAATGAGGAAGATGAATATTGAACTATACGGGATTTTTAAACTCTAACAACACACACAAGGTATCGCCAACATTCGGAACAGGCCAGAGGGGCAATTCTCGTAATTTTTTAGAACGTTCACAGTCTGATCTCAGTCTCGATCTGTCAAAAATACATCAAATTTCCCTACATTTTGACAAGTTTTTGACATTCGTTTGTCGCCGAGATGAGACTGCGCCTAAATTTTGAACGTTTTAAATTACGAGAATTGGCCTACTGGTTACAGAACGAGGGAGCAGGACAACAGTCTTGGTTCCTCGTTCTGTTTCCGGACCTGCCCCGAATGATGGCGTTTAGTGCCTTTATCAGTTATCTTTATCGAGTGGGTGTCGGAACTCAGATATTGCGGCAAGAGCCTTAAAAAATACGCTAACGGTGCCTTCCCTAAGAGCTACCTTACAGATAAGAGATTTTATAGTTGACAACTTGACAGGTAAGCTGTTTGAACCTTTGGAAACATCTTCATCTTTAATTGGGTGTCGAAACTCTGATCCTGGGGTTCCAAACAATAAATCGTTCCCTAAGGTACGCATGGCTTCACATCAAGCATACTTAACCAGTATAAGCTGACATTTGATTGTACGAAAAACCTATACAATGCGAGGTCAGCTAAAACTGGAAATGTATAGCTTGATGTGTAGCGTGTGTACGAGACGAGAAAATGATCAGAGAACTACAAAATACGGACCGTCGCGTCGTGTATGACGGTCCGTCGTATTTCTTGGGGTTGCCGCAACACTATTGTCACTTTATGAAATTTAATTAATTAAAAAAGTACCATGAAACGTCTATCAGAAACTCGACACCCAAACGTTTATTCCAACAAACTAAATGAGATTACTAAATATTACATTACATACAGTCAGTATAATAACGTAGTAGCAAATGACGCTAACTGATAATATTTCAATTAAACGGCAGCCGGTCGGGAACTCACACATCTACTGTACACACACACTTCCTCAAAAACATTCATACATTGTGCGTAGTAGTGATTCACTCGACAATGGGCAACTATTATCAATCACGGTCAGTGACCTCGTCAATTAGTACATTTTTATGGTAAAACTAACTTCTGTCCGAGGCGTCGCCCGCGTTGTGGCCGGAAATTATCCCACGGGACCGTTCTGCCGGGATAAAAGGTAACCGATGTCCTAACCCGGGTCATGGTCGATCCGCTTTCCAAATCCCAGACAGAGTGACTTTCGCATTTATCATTTTTAGGTTTCCGTACCTCAAAAGGAAAAAACGGAACCCTGATAGGATCACTTTGTTGTCCGTCCGTCCGTCTGTCTGTCAAGACCCTTTATCTCGGGAACGCGTGGAGGTATCGAGTTGAAATGAAAATCATATATTCCCTGCGGTCCCATGAAGCTGTGAAAAAATCAAACTTCTAAGTTAACGTGAAAAAAGATACGGCCCTTTATGCCTCAAAAAACATATATTTCGACACTGTCAACGGAATCAAAATGTATAGGGTACTTCCCGTTGACTTAGAATCATGAAATTTAAGAAGCAAGGTCAAGTAGCACAAGTAAAGGAAAAAATCCGAAAACCGTAAATTTGTAGTTACATACCTACTTTGTACGGAACCTTCGGTGCGCGAGTCTGACTCGCACTTGTTTATTAGTATGGATTGTGCACGAGGAATGCTCTGATTCTAGGACGCAATCTGTAGGGCTAAGGAAGTAGGTACCTTGGCTGAGGACATTTGAAGACTAGTCGGAAGTGCCATGAGTCACTTTCTTAGGTGACATGATGTGTCGACTGATTGTCTAGTTGTATGAGTCAAAGAATGCTAAGTAGGTATATACCTAATAGCACGTGGTTAGGTAGTTCGAATTAATGATTAAAATAATATTCTATGGTGCGGGGAAAAACTTTCGTGGGTTCTGTGAAACTTGTAATAAAACAATAAAATGTTATAGGCGATAAGGGCCAATGATTCAGGCTATCCTTTTGTTTTTTGTTTAGGATGGGAAATCATCAAATGATCCCTCCTCCCGCTCTGGGTGGAGCAGAAGGGAGTGTCAGACTCTTACTGACTAAAACTCACCCGTGTTCCTTCCTTAGTTAGCCCTATCTAACTTCTATCATAAAACCTCTCTTTAAGAAAGAAAATAGAGATCTAATGGAAAACTACCGTCCTATTGCACTTATTCCAGTCATTTCAAAAATATTTGAGAAATATATATATAAAGAACTGTCTGCATTCGTTAATAAAAACAATATTTTATGTGATGAACAGAAGGGCTTTCGACAACAGAGGACTACGAATATGGCAATATATGACTTTTTGTATAATGTTATTGACAATATTGACAAACGAAACCCAGTCTGTGGCATATTCTGTGATATGACCCAGGCATTTGACCACGTACATTATGCTACACTATTAAAAAAGTTGGAAGCATATGGCATAAGAGGTAATGTCCTTAATTTAATTGAATCATATTTAAGACATAGAAATCAAATTACTGAAATTAGCCATATCAATATCGTAAAGAAGAAAGAAGAGATTTATCGATCATCGGGGCGTGAAGTAGAATATGGGGTGCCACAGGGTAGCGTGTTGGGACCATTTATTTTTATATTATATATTAATGACTTGCCTAAATGCATTGAAGAACCGGTGACCCTATTCGCGGACGACAGTACTTTGACAATACCTTGTAAAAGTGTAGAGACGTATGAGAATGATATTAATAATTCCTTAAAATCAGCTATACAATGGATGTTTGAAAACAATTTGAAAATAAACCTAAAGAAAACGAAGGCTATACATTTTACGCAACGGTTACCTAGCATGAACCTAAACATACAATACTGCAATGAAAACATAGAAGAAGTTAACTCTACAAAATTTCTTGGCCTCCAAATTGATAAGAACCTTAACTGGAAAGCACATATTGAGATTTTATGTAAAAAACTTAGTACATCCGCATACGCTTTACGCACACTTTCATTCACATTATATACGGATGCTCTACTTACAGCGTACTATGGTTTAGTAGAATCCCATCTACGCTATGGGCTAATATTTTGGGGTAACTCGACGGAAAAAGAATCAGCATTCAAGTCTCAAAAAAGATGTTTACGGGCGATGTTTAAACTTGAAAAGACCGATAGCTGCGAGCCTTATTTTAAAAATCACAAATTATTAACGTTACCGTGCTTGTACATATTAGAAGTAGCTGTGTTTGTTAAGTCGAATCCGCATCACTATAATCGTCTCGCCGACATATTTCCACGCAATAGACGTGACAATGGTCAACTTTGTCTCCAATCTGCTAAGACGACCCTAATGCGCAAAAGTGTATACTGTATGGCTCCAGTAATTTATAACAAAGTACCTAAAAGTTGGAGAGAACTACCTCTATCTATGTTTAAAAATAAACTACGCACTTTTTTGACCGCCAGAGCATATTATAGCGTTACTGAGTTCCTTAATGAAAAGGATTTTTTCTTGACATAATTTTTAGTAATATTATTTAGTAATTAGATTTATTTGGAGCTACTTATATAATAATGTTGATTTACTCTATAATTTTAATAATTGATTAATAATTAAGTATGACAACTTTTAATATCCTGTAAATTTTTATTTATTTAATTTTTTTTTTAATTGTATACCTAAATATATTATTTTGCACGTCACGTCATGACAAACATGTTTGCACTCAACTTGTTTTATCATCTTGCATGCACTTTCTATGTATGTACACACACATGTTTAAGCAAATAAAATCTTATCTTATCTTATCTTATCTTATCCCTTTGTGTTCCGGGGTAGCGGTAACCCTTTCGGACCATCCCGCTGCCCCGGCAGGCTTCGGCCCTTACGGGCCCCTTCCTTAGTGCTGACATCTGTTTGAGGCGCGCGTGGAACACGTACGCGCCGTCCGGCACGGGCCTGGCCCTGATCGGACGGAGGGTTACCCATTACTCTCCGCCCGCAGGCCCGATTCAGGCTATCCTACGTCTATATTTTTTAAAAATATGAATTGTTCCCTACGAATAATAAAAAAATCAGGAAGCGTAACTATGAAGAAAATCAACGAGAAATTCGGCTCCAAACTTCACTACATTGAAAAAATACATCGAGTATTCGAACGAAAGAACACATGCAAATAAGCCAATCAGCTGCGCTCGCGTAAAGCGTTGTATTCAGGCAAGTGCCGTGATTGGTTCTGGTGCGCGGTGGCCTTTTCGGCAACGCCCACCGCGGTATACATTTGCGTGGTGCCATTTTTGAGCCTGAGTTACATTTCTTGACTTTTATTATTCGTAGGTTGTTCCATACAGTTTGACCGTGTAGTGTTGCGTTTTTATATGAAACAGCAGATTTGATAACCGACGAAATATACGCTAGGTCTAGAATCATATGCTGAATTTATAGTTATAGTTCACGCACTGGTTAAAAATGTTTGCTGTAAGTACAAAAATATAGAGAGTCCTGTAAGTACAAAAGTACAGACGCTAGCACATCAAGCTACTACACAACCTGTCAAATTTCTTTAATAGATTTTCAACTTTATCGCTAAAGCATAAGGTTCAAAGTTGATTGGGAAAATTTTACAGTTTCGGGTATCTTGATGTGCTGGCGTCTGTACCTAATTATCTTTTTGGTAGAATGTTAAAATGTTGTTTCATACAGAAAAACACCAAACATTACGATTACGCTTACGTACCTACTGCGTAAAAGGAAGTTCTTGCCTATAATATTATAATGGCGTATGTAGGATGACATTTAATTAAACTAAGGGTTTGTCCCGTGCCGGGGCAGCGGGATTGTCCGAAAGGGTTACCGCTACCCCGGAACACAAAGGGCTAAGGAAGGAACACGGGTGGGTTTTAGTCAGTAAGAGTCTGACACTCCCTTCTGCTCCACCCAGAGCGGGAGGGGTCATTGGATGATTTCCCATCCACAAAAAAAAAAAAAAAAAAAAAAAAAAAAAAGGGTTTGTCCCGTACAATAAAATCCTGGATTACAGTTTAGAAATAATTAATTTTACTTTTAATTCAATCGGTATAAAATTCCCCAGTTTTAAATCAATCTATAGAGTTGGTATGCAAGCTATTAATTACCCAATGACTCAACTTTTATTAAAGCAACTCTTTAAGCATAAGGTTTATTGAAAAGTGTGCATAAAACGTATGGGGATATGTACAGTCAAGTGAACTAGTATGGTAAAATATTGTGTCTAGGGTTGGTCCTTACGTGTCATAGGTTCGAACCCAGACAAGCACTTTAGTTTGTGTAAATTACAATATTTCGTCACCACTGCCCGCAAAACGGTGAAGGAAAACATCCTAGAACCAAAAATTCAAAGACATGTGACATCTACCAACCCGCACTGGGCCCGCATTGCCCACTCCCACTCCCTCTTACTGAAAGGAGGCCTGTGTCCCAGCAGTGGGAACATTATAGGCTGATTATGTTATTATTATAAGTAAATCGTAATGCCACAACCCACAAAGTTGTTATGAATCCATTACAACTTCAGTAAATGTGTAAGGGCGCTGCCTCGAATCTTGCGGGCAGCGGGGCGGCGGCGGCGGCGGCGCGGGAGCGGCAGGATCTTATGCGTACATTTAAATGGACCGGTTCTCGAAAACAGCGGCGCGGGAGCGGGCAACGAGTGGTGCACTCAAGGCAATCTGCGACAGCCTGCGCCGCCGCCGCTGCCGCCCGCTGCCCGCAAAATTCGAGACAGCGGCCTAAAAGACAATTAGGTATTGTTTTGTTTAATATCAAACTTCAAGAACTTTCCTTATCTCGTAACTCTGGCCTGCCAAGTCTTTAACTACTGTTGTTTTATAAGAAACTAGCTGCTGCCCGCGACGTCGTCTGCGTGAAGGCTCTACAGTACCAAAAATACCTAAGATGCCAGTGTCGCTATAGCATTATAAGTTCACAACTTTTAAAATAGCATTAAACATAAGTTTTTTTTGCAAGCGAAGCAACTCAGCAGGATTCCCATATAACTCTCTTAGTTATATGGGAATCAGTTAGCTGCCAGGAGCCAAAATGTAAAGAGAGTCAGGACTGGTGACGCGGGAGCACGCGACGTACAGTTGCCCGTGCGAGAAGCAACTCGTCCTGAGGTCGACACCCGCTGCCCTCAGTATCTGCCCCTGCGACTTATTGATGGTCATCGCGAAGCAAACACTCACGGGGAACTGTACGCGCTTGAACTGGAACGGGAAATTATGAGGTATGAGGGGAATGCGTGGTATAAATACTGCCTCGCCGACGCCACAACCCGTAAGAATTTCCGCCTCAATGGTGTGTCTGTGGAGCGAGATGACTTTAAGGCGGGTTACACAACTTCGGAGGAGATAGGTTCCGAAGAAGCATAATCGGAACACCGACCTTCAGCTTGATGGTATGCGCTGGAAGTCCACTTGCTGACATCCCGAGCTCAGAAATTCCACGGGATAATGTGTGGCGTCATCTTGCTCGACAACAGTGTTTATCGAGGTGTAGACCACTTCATTCCCCTCAATTTCCGAGAGAATGCATTCGTTAATTGCTGCAGCCTGATCATTTTTGGGCATCAAAATGGCCTGCTCACACCCAAGAATTCTGCTGGTGCCTTATACGACTGATATCCCCGTACACACAGCGAATTAGTTCTTCTAAGCTGGATACCACTCTACCGAGAGACTTTGGAAGCACCACCTGTCCACATATCTCTTCTGGTAGAGTGCCTTCGCCAAGACTTAGAACGGCATCGGAGAATTCTTGAGCACGTGCATTGCCGCCGAGCCGAGCTCTCATATTAATGGTCAAGCGCAGCGTACGAACTCGTGACCACAACGAAGATCGTTTCAACAAAGCATTCACCTCGTCAGCCCTCGAGCCCCGCGTCACCACGGGAAGCGTTTGCCGAAAATCACCACTGAACAGAACTGTGACACCACCCATCAAATGTTCGTTCCTGCGGATGTCCTGCAGGGTTCTGTCCACGGCCTCAACTGCCTTCCTATTGGCCATCGTACACTCATCCCATACGATCAGAGAGCAATCCTTGAGCACGTGTCCCTTATCGCTGTTACGTGAGACACCACAAACAGGCGTTTCCGCGCTCTCTAAATCGATGGGAATTTTAAACATGGCATGTGCTGTCTTGCCACTCGGAAGCAGTGTGGTAGCGATTCCCGACGACCGACGCTACAGCAATAGCAATTTGCCTTGTCTCCTGACCTCTGCAAGTATGCCAGTGGTAACAAATGTTTTCCTGTTCCACCAGGAGCATCCAAGAAAAACATTTTACCCTGGTTTTGCCCAACGCTTTTAAGGACGGCGTCATAAAGTTTTTGCTCTGAAGAGAACAAAGCGACATGGTCATTTCGTATGGTGGTCATTTCGCCCGGATCGTAATTTGTCTCAGCGTTATACTCCCGATTTCCACGGTCTTGATACGGTGATGATTGGGGAGCTGGTAACTCATATTCGATCAGTGGATTGCCGCCGATAGCAATGACCACATCTTGAAGTGAACTAAGACAGGTGTTCAGCACGCGTTCATCAGTTACTTCGACTTCGTCTCCAGTAGCACGTGCACGCCTCAAAGCTCGTAGAAAATCTTCAGACAGATGATGGCGATACTTCTCCCACAAAGCTACCGGGTTCGCGACTCCACAAAACACCAAGATGACGGCAAACAGATGACGCATGCGGCTGGGACTGTCACTGACGCTAGCCTCCGCGAGGGTGTCATGAAATGAAATGATCATCATCAATGAACATAACTTTTTTGTAATACTCAACACCGCATTTTTTTTAAATTGTCTTCCTCAACTCTGCTCAAGATTTTGAGGGTTTGGTTGGAACTTGAATTTGTCAAAACGAACTATACGATACAACTTTTATGAAGAAAACGCAACATCACCATCTATGAATTTTAAGAATAACTAACTACTTACCTCGCCAACATGATCAAATTTAAATGATTAATTTCCAAAAAATGTTAACATGTAACTTGATTTGATTTTTATGAAATCTCATAGATGGCACTGTTTTAAAATTGTCTTTATACTACTAACATTCATTAAACTATATTTCTCTGCCTAAGTTACTTAAATGGCGTAGTTTTTATAGTGTAAAGCTAGATAATAGCATGGCTTACTCAAAAACAACATTTAAATATGCGTCGTTAGATTACACGCTGACACAATGCGTAAGAAAAATAAAGATTCACAGCTCCTCCCCCGTAGGTGATAGCGTGATAATATGTAACCTATATGTTGACCCGACCTCTTAGTAATATTCATGCAAAATTTGAAGTAAATCCATGCAGTACTTTTTGAGTTTATCCCGGACAGACAAACAGACAAAAATTCTAAAAACTATATTTTTGGCTTCGATATCGATTGTAGATCACGCCCCAAGTATTCTTTTTAAAAAATATTCAATGTACAGTTTTGACTTTCCTACGATTTTATTATATGTATAGATACTATATGTATAACTTAGCTCCAATTCAGTCTGTATTGTCGCTAAGTTTGGTTACCTATTGTTTTTTTAAAATATTAAGTGGATTTGAAGCTTGTTAACCACTCGCGTGACCTAGGGAAATACCTAGGTTTTTCCAGGGTTACCAGATTGGGTACTTTTTCACAATTTGTGTATAAAAATTTGGCTCCTGGAGAATGTCGATGTTGTGTTCCGAAAGTCGCGGTCGAAAGTGACCACTTCACGAAACTGCAAAATGTCCGCGCAAACGAAAGTTACCACTTCGCAAAGCACAGAATATCCGAACGGCCGAAAGTTACCACGACAAATTTTATTTTTTTAATTTTTTGTGTTATTCTACAACCAATTGAATAATAGTACAAACTTTTTGCCTTTGGGTAAAATTTAGAAAAATTGTACCATTTTGGAGAAAAATTATTTCAAATTTAAGAAAAAATAAAGAATGACATCTGGCAACCCGGGGGTTTTCCCTAGATGTCAATAACTGGTCACTTTCGTGCGTCGGGGCATTTTAGAACAAGTTGCGAGAAAGATGGGACTACTTTATTTTTTATCTGCTTTAACATAATAATAATAATTGAGTCTATTTAAAAATATATTGAATTTTGACTGGAAATATCTGAAATTCTGAACCATAAAAGTCGTTCGAAAGGACGTAAAAATATTGCGGCGGGATTTTATTACACACTGGATTTTCAACCCTCGGTGTTGAGCCGAGTATTGAGAATCCAGCAGAGCGCGTCCCAGTGCGTCAAAAAAATATTCTGTTGGATTTTCAACTGTCGGCACTAAGCAGAGAGTTGAAAATACAGTACGCGAAAAAAAAATCGCCTCGGGAAAAACGCGCCCGTGCGTATCAGGGCTACTACTTCATGGACCCCTTCCTATATTTTATGAACATATCTTTTTATGAAAACTGAAGCGAAGCCTCAATCTCATCAACTTTATGTATCGCTTTCCATCAGCCGTAATCGAGGTCAAAAGCAGGCTCATTCAGCGTTATATACAAAAAAAGCTCACAAATTATTCCGTCCGTTAGCAGCATTTTCATGTATTATTATCAGACATATTCTAAAAATCAGTGGCATTGATATACACGTATGATAAAGAATGTATTTTTTATGCTGCAAAATACATTCGTCTTACTAGCTTTTCTTTAATTACTAGATAACTATACCCGCGACTTCGTTCGCGTGCATGTCGGAAAACAAATTGGATTTTATTTCTAATGCGCGGAACCCTAATCATTTTTCTAAAATAAAAGTAGCCCAGGATACTTCTTATATCATCAGCTATCTGCCAGTGAAAGTCCCGTCAAAATCGGTCCAGCCGTTTCGCAGATTAGCCGTAACAGACACAACAAATAAAAAAAAAATGTTTCTTTTTTTGTTATAAGTACCGTATATACTTTCATATGCATTTAGTAAGAAGCTGCTATTTTGAAATTACAATCAGATACTTCAATCTTATTTATTTGTAAAGATATGCCTTTACAGTGGTATAGAAACCGTGGATGGAACAAAATGTTTACTTATTTCAGATACATTTTCAAATTATCTTTGTCTCTTTCAGATGCGGTGGCACAGTGGTCGCTTCTGCTGGAGGCAACGGTGTGGTCCACGACATCGCTGTCACACTCCGAGAATGGTTGACACATTGCAAGAAATTGTACATCGTAAGTAGACAACAACATTACACCTGAGTGAACTAAATACAGATTTTTTTATTTATTTTATTGGTTCACCAACAACTTTTACACTGGTTTTATGGTAAAGGTAGTTTATTCATAATTGTAACATAATCATAAAAAGCCTATAATGTTCCCACTGCTGGGACACAGACATCCACTTGGTGAGAGGAGATCGATCTTAAAGCACTCTCTAATGCTTCTCATTATGAGTCTTGCAAAATGACCAATACAACTCTCTAAGTTCATATTTCCCTATTGAATGACTACATTTCATGAAATCATTTGAGGCCAATTCTGCCGTCATAACGAAAAAAGGCACAACTAAAATTGTTTTCCAAAATTGAGTTTTATACATATTCGGAATCAGAAAAAAAGGTGCATCTGCCAGTTTTTTTTATAAAGTTTTATGAGAAAAGTTTTTTTATAGTTAGTTGTGTGTGGCCTTTTTCGTTATGACGGCAGAATTCTAATTGCGGTATTTTCACGGGCTACCTTCGCGCATCCCCCTTAATATCAAACGCACTGACACACATAGAAATGTACGCATTTATGAACGGTCGACTTACAAAAAACCTAACCATACTTAGAACTGTGTCCTGTGTAATATACGATACAAATGGCGTGACGTCAAAAATGTGACGTATTCAGGTATGACTTCAATTGACAAGCAATCTACCAACCAAGCAACCTGCATTGAATATCTGTGAAAATAATATTTGACTTAAGAGTCCCTATCAATTTCGCGGTCTGAAAACAGAAAATTTAAGTTTTTTCAGCGCAAATTTCTCAATAACCTTAAGTTAACTAGTTTTTTTTTTTCAATACACATTTATTTATCAACTATTTATCTAGTAAGTGTAGAAATTTAAATTTTGATAACTACTTAATATAAATTACTTACAAAAAATAAAAAACTAACACGTTTTTACGTAAGCACGAAACACAATGTTTTTCAATTGCTTTCATGACTTACTCGTAGCAAATAACAATCTGAAAAAAAATATAAATACCGGGCATATATTATAATAGTAAGTGTACAATTTTGTTTTTTAAAGTTTAATGATTTATATTTGTAAAAAACTGTTGATCAAGCTGAAAAAAACCCAATAAAATCATGTGCAAAACCGTCGTCTACGCGTAAGAATTTATTGAAAGAAATAATAAGTGTTAAATATTTTTAAATTTGAGGTATTTATCTACCAAAATTAATGTTTATATTTTTATTTTGACTACGTATTTAATTGTAGTAAAATATCTAAATAATGCCTTATAAACTTAAATTCTGATTTTCTGTTTTTACACCGCGAAATTGATAGGCCTCTTAACACCAGTCTTTTGCATACGAAAGGCTATCGATATAGATATCGAGGAGATCTAAATAGATTTTCTTTTAAAAAAGAAAGACACAGAACATCCTATTTTGATGTCCTCCTTATTCGTTCTCCCGTTTCAAAGTTAAATATCAAACATAAAGCAATTAGGAAGTAAACAAAAGAAATTACCAACTAACTCCTCATTCTTTTTTCCTTCAGAATAACGATGAGCGTCTCAAATTTATGGAAGTGAGCATGCGAGCGCTGCTGGAGTTGAGAGCTCAAGCTGCATCCGGCGCGTTACCTCAAGACCAGCTACGACGAGTCGCTAGGACCGCTGTCTTCACCATCGATAAAGGGAACAGGTAATTAAAAACATTTTTGTATGAAAAGGAATTATGGCTCGCGAA
Source organism: Globia sparganii (assembly GCA_949316385.1). Taxonomy (NCBI): domain Eukaryota; kingdom Metazoa; phylum Arthropoda; class Insecta; order Lepidoptera; family Noctuidae; genus Globia; species Globia sparganii. The sequence goes on along the minus strand of OX438675.1, from coordinate 7,103,919 downwards.
AGATGCAAGGAGTGGAGGAAGGCCTTTTGCCCAGGAGTGGAACAGCGCAGGCTAGTAAAAAAAAAAGAATTAAAAAGCAAGCTGGTGGCCCATATTAATAATAAAAATCCTCGAGACCCTATTTCGGCCACGGCGGCCAGTCTCAACGGAGACTAGCCTTCGACGCGGGAGATATTATAGTGCACAAGTGTGCGCGCAGACACAGGTGCACTCCCTCTTCCTTCGTTCTCATAGTCCGATGGGACGGCAATCCGACACGACCGGAGAGAGATCGGGCGCAGGACCAACGGCTTAACGTGCTTTCCGAGGCACGGGGGTATCATACCCCCAATTTCCAAACTCCGTGCTGTTATTAAAAAAATCTTAATGGAAAAACTCAACAACACTCTGCCCGACCTGGGAATCGAACCCAGGACACCACGCTCAGCAGTTGCGCTTGCGACCACGAGACCAACGGGATTATACAGTGGCCTACATATACAGTGTCCCCTACATTGATGCGCAAACTGTCACCATGAATTCAGTACATAATTCTAGATTTTCAAACAATCAGCTGTTCCCTACATTTTGACCGTGTCGGTATTTCACTTTTATAAGAAACAATAGGGTTTTTTTAAATGACCTACGAAAAATTTTCAATGCTGGTTTGTCTACAATCATATAAGTACTCATTAAATGTTGTATTAGACGCATCGGCTGAATATCATTCAGGCCGCTAGTTGAATGGCGCCGTTTAGTAAAAAAAGGCGGTGACATGTACAATACCAGAGGAACAATTCTCGTAATTTTAAGAACGTTCACAATCTGATCTGAGTTTCAATCTGTCAAAAATACCTCAATTTCTCTACATTTTGACAAGTTTTTGACATTAGTTTGTCACTGAGACTGCGACTACATTTTGAACGTTTTAAATTACGAGAATTGGCGTTCTGAGCTCTGCTAGCCTATAACCCCATGAAAGATCCAATGAGTTGTATCATCGTATTAATTCGTATTACTTTGTCAACAGAACCCTAGGCATGGAACTAGCAGTGAGAACAGCGAACGGCCAACTGGTTGATCCGTTGAAAGTCTCAACCTACAAACTAAATGCACTACACGATGAAGCTAATACTCGTATTGACAAAAACATGGTAAGTTTTTTCGTATATTTTTTGTGTGATCTTCTGTTTATCTTGTTACTATTGGCACGCCCCAGCTTCGCACGAGTGCAATTTTTTTTTCGATTTTCCGAAGTTTACTTTCGTGCAAATCTTGTCCTGTCAATACCGAAAACAACAAAAAAATAATTATCCAAATTGGTGCAGCCATTCGGAAGTTATGGGCGTAAAGATATTTCGGCGACTTTTGTTTTATACTATGTAAGGACGAAATTCTCTTTCATACAAACCCTTTCAATACCAAACAAAAAAAAAAAAGAAATTATCCAATTTGGTGCAATCATTTGGAAGTTATGCGCGACATTACAGTACAGACATTTCGGCGACTTTGTTTTATACTATGTAAGGATTATCAGGTAATAATGATTTGCTATAGTAAAGTAATAGTAGGTACAGGCTGGTAGGGACGGCGACGCGGAACTTGTTACCATGGATTCCATAAATGACTCAGAATCCGGCGTTGAAATTTAAAGAAATCATCTAAAATCATTCAAACTTATGTTTCAAACTAATATTATTTAAAGTTAAACAAACATCAACTCTATTTTAATGGTAATTAAGTTGATTTCAGAGTTACTAGCACTATTGAAAGATATATAAAAATGTTCGAAGTTGTAGCGTAAACTGAACTTTATTGTATACATTGCTTTATGTGTTCGAAAAATTTGTCTGCTCAACAACGTAAATAACGCAATGAATGTTGTTGAAATGTCAAAATGAGTGCCATCGCTAATGTTAGTGTGTGACGCAATTACCCCGATAGCTTAGCATAAATGCTAGACTACTGATGCCTGCACTATGTACTAAAAACCTTTTTGTTTCCATTTTCTAGGAAGCAACACCAATAACCCCACCACCGGCGGCACCACCGGGCGCCCGGACATACACGATCGCAGTTCGGGTTCACAATTTCGTGTGCCGAATGAACGAGCCAGCCGAACTCGCCCTAGCATTACACGACGCTTCGGGTGCTAAGCTGACAGAACATTTGCTGCTCAGGTGGCCTACCAACCACATTAGCTCTGCACTAGTTGTGTTTACTGTGAGTATAGCATAATATAGCCTGCGGTTACACTCACTTCCTAGAGTAACTACTAAATGTAATATAAGTTTATTTCAATAATTGCTAATAATGATACACATTATCAAAGAAATGAATTAGACCAAATACATATAAATACGTCTAAAGTACGTATTAGATATTAATTTTAACTTGATATCTCCACGCGTTCCTGAGAAAAAGGGCCTTGACAGATAGACAGACGGACGGATGGACAACGAAGTGATCCTATAAAGATTTACTTTTTTCCTATTGAAGTACGGAACCCTAAAAATAAGATGGTTTCATTTAATGCTTGTTTTTGTTTCAGGATTTCGGTAGCGATATAATAAAGAGTGAGAAAATATACTTGGTGTCCAATATTTACCGGATAGGGTCAATGGACGCTCTGAATATTGATAATAGGTAAGTTTATTTAAAGTATGTTTTATACATTTCACCATAGTCAAAAAATTTGATCGTAATCTCACAAATAGGATTGATTTTGAACGCATTAAGAATGTTCAAACAATCAGAATTAAGATACGGTTTTGACTGATCGAAAGTATACTTCATCCAGAAACTAGAGTAATAGCGCGATTTTAATGTCTTTAGGTGGTCCAGTGGTAAAGGCCCCGGGTAACGAGTTGTAGGTCGTGAGTTCGAACTCAGGCAGGCTTTACTTTGTGTATTTTATTTCATCACCGCTGCTCTCAAAACGCTAAAAGAAAACATCGTGAAGAAACCGGCATGCCTTAGAACCAAAAATTCACCAACATGTAGATTACAGCCCACTCCCTCTCATTGAGAGGAGGCCTTTGTCCCATCAGTGGGAATATTATAGGCTGATCATGCTATTTAATCCACAGACGTAGCTCCGTAGCCCAAACGCCTCCGATCCCAACGTCGGGCCGCTCGATGCGTCGTCCATTCGGTGTCGCGTGCGCTGACATCAAGCGATTTGTCACGGCTGCTGTTGGTCGGGACAACGACAAACATATACAAGTGCCTTTTTATGCGTAAGTATTGTTTATACTGACACTTTTTTTTTATTGTTTATGGTTTTCCTCACGTGCAAGTTTTGGGATTTTGCGACCAATATACTCGGGAAAACCCGAAGCAGACGCGAATGAAACCTAAAATCGTAAAAAATTGCAGCTTTAGGCGCTTTGCAGATGGAGCAACTTTAGTTGAGGCAACTATCAACTTTTTAAAATTTTTCTTTAGAAGTTGCCAGTTGCTACAACCGAATAGCCCGAGATGTATGTAAACAGCTAATTGCCAGTTGCCAGTTGCACCAATAGCTTAGCAACTAAAATTGCGTTAGCATTTATGATTAAATGCGCCCGAAATTAAATTGGGATTGAGATATCCCAATTTTGATCCACGGATTTTGACGGCTGCTTTTGATTCGACCTCTCAAAGACTCAGGTTGGCAAACTTGACCGTTGATTAGTTTTCACATTTTCAATCACAATCTGAATCATTTTGAAGGATATTGCTAATCCATTGCTGCATATGTTCGAAAAATTGGTGTGCTCAGTAACGTATATAACGCAATGAACGTTGTTGAACTGTCAAAAAAAGCCATTGCTACTATTAGTGAATTACCCAATTAACCCGCTCTACGTAGGAAATCTTGCAAATCAAAAGCTTTCAATGAGAACTTACTGGGTTACTAGCTGTTTCACGTGTGTTTTACTTCTTTTTAATAATAGAACGGACGGATACGCTAATGATCCTAAGCCCACGTTCGCATGGACGTAAAAATAACGCGGCGGGATTTTATCGCGCACTGGATTTTCGACTCTCGATTTTGAACCGAATATTGAGAATCCAACAGAGCGTATCCCAGCGCGTCAAAACTACCACACTGTTGGATTTTCAACTCTCGTCGCTTAGCAGTGCGTTGAAAATTCAGTGCGCGAAATAAAATCGCTACGGAAAAAAACGCGCTCGTGCTTACGCGCACGCTTACGCTTGCGTAGTAGGCAACTTGTTACGACAAAGCTTTTTAAAATAATCCGGCTAAGCCCATTTAGCCGGATTATTTTAAAAAGCTTTGTCGTAATAAGTTGCCTACTACGCCGAGATTAATGAACATGGGTTCACTAACACTAGGCGCCACCCAAATGAATGCCTAAATAAAAGTTGTAATCCAACAGAGTGCGCTTTTATTTTGACATTAATTAAGGTGTCGTCTACTGTTAGTGAAAACGGTCATACGCCGCGCTTTTTGCCACAACTCAAGGCTATACTTACCAAAAAATGCGTACAGAAAATGATACCTAGTTACATTCCAGATATGAAACTCATTACAGATATGAGAAGGAGAATCTGGACTGTTTACTGAAGAAAGTGATCGCGAATCGTGATATGAAGGACGCTAAGCATTCGCAAGGATTGTGGGTGTCCGTGCGACTGGTTGAGGGTGATTTGAAGCAGGTATGAAGATTTTAAACTAGCAATCTTGCTGACAAGATAATCAACTTAGATTAATCTAAGATATGAATGGTAAACATTACGATATGGCTCGAGATTTACGGCCTTACAAGGCGGAATACGATTGACTCTGGCAACACCTATAAATTCAAAACTTATCTCACCGCCGCAAAAGCGGAAGTTTCACTGCAGCAATACGGCGGTTAACCATTTTTTAAAACTATAAGGCACATATTCATAAATATACAGGGTTATTGGTAAAACACCAGCAACCTCTTAAGAGGTCATTGTACTCATCATTATGAACACCTTTTACTATGGGACCAGACCTGAAATCGCGAAATAAAAATCAGCTGTTCCCAACATTTATCTTCGTCTATCTCGCCAAAATGTAGGGAACAGCTGATTTTTTTAATTATCTTTATTCTAAACTTTTATTCCATCTGTAGATACGCGAAGAAAACCCTCACATCGTAGTCGGCAGTTATGCCGTTGCTCGAAAGATGGGTTTTCCAGAAGTGATCCTACCAGGCGACGCACGCAACGACCTATACGTCACTGTGTGCGGGGGGGCTTTCTCTAAGGGAGGTGGAAAGTCCTCGGAGAGGAACATCGAACTAATCGCCAAGGTCGTCGATAAACATGGACAGACTTTTCCCGTGAGTTTGCTTAAGAGGCGCATTACGACATTATAATAAAACCGATCGTCTAAATACCTCTATTTTACCTAATCTGTATTCGGGACTTATTTGCCAAAAATGTAAACAAATATGAGTTTACGGAAAAGTAACTTTAAATCCTATACAATAAAGTGCAGTTTATAACTTCAAACATTTTGATAACTTTTTCAATATTGCTAGTCACTCTGAAATCAACTTAATTACCATTACAACAAAGTTGATATTTGTTTAACTTGAAATAACATCGATTTGAAACAAAAATTTGAATAGAGTTTAGACTAGAATCCGAAACAATACATTGTTCTAATTTTTCTACCTTATTTCAGGGTGTAATATCTGTGGGCGCTGGAGTCCCTTTAACCAATGAGTACACATCTGTAGTGTATTACCACGACGATCGGCCGAGATGGCAAGAAGTTTTTAAGGTAAGGATACTAATTTTATTTCTACCAAGTAACACTAAGCTATCACACAAATATTATAAAGGCGAAAGTTTGTGAGTGTGCGTGTATGTTTGTCTCTTCTTGACGCTCAAACGGCTGGACCACTTTTGATAACATTTTGTATAGAGGTAGTCGACACCCTGGATTAACATATAGGCTACTTTTTATCCCTATATTCGCACGTATCGAAACTTATGCGGGTGAAACCGCGGCGCGCAGCTAGTAGAAATATAAATAATGTTTCGTTTCCAAGCGTTGACATCGACCTCCGAAAAAAGAGAATCACGCTTTTAGGTCAATTTCGCTGCATATAGAAGAACATTTATTAGTTTTGATACACCAATTCGCGTAAATACATGTGACCTTGCATACCATACCATGTAACGAATGACTTCAACACATCTATCTTTGACGCCACTTTCAGACTTCCCCATACTCGTATACCCCCCCCCCCCCCCCCCTTCATTTATAAACTGCTGAAAGTTAAGTAGTGATTAGCGACGTTTAACTATACATCTTTGACGTTTAAACGTCACTTAGCTTTAACCATCGTTTATAAATAAACCCCATAATCTTAATCTCTCACTATTTGTCAGCCACCCGTTTTTGACTTTCTGCGTAAAATCCTACTTATAATTCTTATAATCAAATCTAACGTCGTATATTAAAGACCCTCCTCCAGACCGTATTTCGGCCACGGCAGCCAATCTCAATGGAGACTAGCCTTCGGCGCGGGAGATATTACAGTACAGGCGTGTGCGCGCAGACACAGGTGCACTCCCTCTTCCCTCACTCTCATAGCCCGATGGGACGGCAATCCGACACGGCCGGAGAGAGATCAGGCGCAGGACCAACGGCTTAACATGCTTTACGATGCACGGGGGTATCACAACGCGAACTTCCAAACTTCGTGCTGTTACTAAGAAATTCCTTATGGAAAAACCCAATAAGTTGTTCCCATTGTTGTATCCCTTGTTCGGGTGTAGGCAGAAACTACTGAAAGCCACCTGCTACGATCCTTACATACTCTTTTTGCCTCGTATACGTTCATACATCAGAGGGGCAATTCTTGTAATATTAAGAACGATCACAGTCTGATCTCATTCTGAATCTTTCAGAAATACCGTCTAATTTCCCTAAATTTTTGACATTTTTTTGTCGCCAAGATGAGACTGCACACTGCTGCTGCTGACTTTGAACGTTTTAAATTACGAGAATTGGCCTTCTGGGCATACACGCACGCAGGTTGCTAGTACTACGCACCTCACCTTCCTGACGAACATAACAAAAAAAAGTTCACTATTATGTCCTCCTAGGGCATACTCTCCCTGCGTTTCCACGTCGTGTGTTGTTCTACAAACTCATAATTATTATCACAGGTGTGTCTAAACATCGAAGAGTTCAAAGAAGCCCACCTAGTCTTCCTGTGTCGACATCGATCATCAAACGAGGCTAAAGATAGGGCAGAGAGACACTTCGCTCTCTCTTACTTACGACTGATGCAACGCGAGGGAACCACCACACCGGATACACAGCATAACTTGTGTGTTTATAAGGTAAATATTTAATTATTAGCTTCTATTTACTTAAAGGAAAGGGGGGATATTCCCGGCATTGCGCCAACACAGGCTGAATTATTATATTCTATTCTATTGGCATAATACAAAATCAAAGTGGGAAAATTAAGACGATCTTTTTTAAGAGCACAGTATTTATTAATACAGTTTATAAAATATTATCTGCTCTCCCAGGTAAACGTAGTTGTAGGTATTAAATGAAATCAAAAATATATAAAGTACGCATTGTTTTAATTGTTTATTGGTATTTTTTTATTTGCACACATCTCAATAATGAATCATCATACCAATCCGCACTGGGCCCGTGTGGCGGATTATGGCCCACTCCCTCTCACTGAGTGGGGGTTTGTGTCCCAGCAGTGGGAACATTATAGGATATTTATGCAATAATGGACTGTATACGGATTAAACATACATACATTTTAAAATGCGAGTGCACAGACAATATGAAGATCGGCTTCTTTCTACGAGCAAATAGGCGAAGCGCACATGTGTGCGTGCGCCAAGAAGTGTATGTACAGTAATCTCAAAATATGCATAAAAGTCGCGAGCGCGTTTGCGATCGCTGTTCGCAGACGAGTGCCTGCGAGCACGCATGTTACTTGACGTGCGCACTCGCACGTTCTTTCCCCTGGTGTCTAATGAGTTTTCCCGCTTTGGTGTCGCGTATGCATACCAAAAAATTGTATATCACCGAAATACTGATTTACAAACTTGCCTCCAGATCGACAAACGCGCCACCGCAGGCGAGGCCGAAGAAGCGTGCCTTTACCTGCCGTCCCGGCGCGACGAGCTGCCCGCGGGCGCGGAGCACGGGCTGGCGCGCGGCGTGCTGCAGCTCACGCACAAGGATGTGCTCACCGTGCACACCAAGCTGTGCTCCACCAAGCTCACACAGAGAGGTCTATTATTATCATCTACCACCCAGCCTTTGTCTTGTGTTTGCTACAGGACAAAATGTCCCCGATAACTGCCCAACTGTGTTGGGGTCGGCTTACAGTCTAACAGAATGGAGCTAAGCACCTACCAGCATTTAGCATGGAGCTACTGTCTATCTGACCTCCACAACTAAGTTACTGGGTAACACTATACCCCCTGGTAAGACTGGCAGTTACATTTTGGGGCTTCTGAATACTGACTGACAGAGATAATATCAATGACTGCCGGGACCAACGGATTAACATGCTGTCCAAGACAAGAAGGGGTCTTGGTACTGTATTCCGTTTTAACTTTTTAAGCCTAGCGACACACATCTTTAATTATTTCAATTTTTTTGTACATTTCAGAGGAGATCCTGGGCGTATTGAAATGGAACACTCATTACGCTGAGGGTACGCTTCGGAATGCACTGATGCAACTACTAGTCGTGCCTAGTGAAGAACTAGTCAAATTTCTACAAGATATTCTGGACGCGCTGTTCAGTATACTCACACAGGTGATATTGCTATAAATCTCATATTTCTGCAGATTCTTCATTGTGAATGTATAGAACAAAAAACACTTTTTAAGGCTTAAAAATTATGTTTTTGTTGTTACCCTATATTCTGTCCCACTGCTGAACAAAGGCAGTGTTTACTGTTATTTTGGCAATGATTACTAAATGGCCACCATAATTATGGTGCTCTGTTTGGCAACGACTCCTTATTTTGTGCTAAGGAAAATTTAAACGAATTTATTGTTTGTTTAATTAATACTTCAGGCACACAAAGGCAGACTTCGAATTATTTTTCTTTTATGGAAACGCGGTTTCCGTTCCTACATTCATAGATACTATTTCATACAGTATCTGATACTATTTTTCCTTCATTCTTAGGTCCAAGAAGATCACAAAGAGAACGAATACTCTGACAACAGTTATGGTGTCCTAGTACTCGAATGCTTACTTCGGGTTATATCCTTAGTAGCAGACCATAAGTACCAACACTTCCAACCGGTGTTACACGTTTATATTGATGACAGCTTCTGTGACGCGTTGGCCTATGAGTAAGTACATTTTCCTAATAAGCTATCGTGTCCTGGTACTTTGTGATCCTGCTTGAAAATATCAGAGAACTTCATTTTTAAAACAAAATTTTCACTCACACAATCGGCTTAGAAAAATGGCTTAGAAAGATCACTATAGTTTCCTAACTATAGTGATCTTTCTAAGCCATTCGATTGCATTTAGCACAAAACTTTCATTTGTAAGCTAAGCCTTTACCGTATATTAGCTAAGCGAATCCGCGGTAAACATTTCAAGCTTGTGTTAAGCTTGTCTTGTGCAAACAGATTTTTTTTTTGTTCTTATGTTGTGTTATGTCTTTCAATAAATAGGTGTGCCTCAAGGCTCAATCTTAGGCCACTTTCTGATCGTATTATTAGGATGACTACTTTTCCAAATTTATGTACATGCAATGAATAGAATAGAATATTCTTCGTTATGTACACCATAAATATTACAGATATAAGTGTAGAAATTTTACAAGGGGTGACACAATGGGCGGTCTTTTCGCTAAAAGTGATCTTTTTGCGCTGTTACAAGACAGCAAGAACCTAGAAAGTACCGTAAACCGTACAAGTATGTCACGTAGCCAAACCTACTTTTAAAACATAATCTGCATTCGCGACTTATTTGCCAAAAATGTAAATAAATATGAGTTTATTCCTACACAATAAAGTGAATTTACGCTACAACTTCTAACATTTTTATAACTTTTTCAATAGTACTAGTCACTCTGAAATCAACTTAATTACCAATACAATAAAGTTGATATTTGTTTAATTTGAAATAACATCAATTTAAAACATAAATTTGAATAGACTTCACATAAACTCACGCCTTCTTCCCATTGGAGTAGGCAGAAACTACAGAACGCCACCTACAACGATCCTTACATACTACTTTTGGTTCATTTACATATAGCAGTCTTATTCTAATAACAATTCCCTTTTATCTTTCCATAGGAAACTAATCTCAGTGATGGTATGGGTGATATCAGCCGCGAACGCAGGTGACGCCGCGTTAAAGCGACTACTCATGTGTATGAAGTGTATAGAGAGCCTTATTCGACTGATTGTGAGGAGCCGGCAGTTGAGAAGTGCGCTCGGTGGAGCCTCCGATAATGATTTCTGCGTTCTTTTTGAGGTATGTGATGATTTCTGAAAACCGACTAGTAAATCTCTTGTCAAATTTTATGTGCACTTGCACATAAAATTTGACAAGAGATTTACTAGTCCCGGAACCGGAAACAGTTAGCTCTTCAGTAATCTTCGTGTTTTAACGGTGCGCCTCACTGTTACCCCCCATAGAGGCAATGCTTTTTAGTTTTGTACTACCGCTCTGTATAGTAGTACACATATCATTGCGTGTTTGTATGAAGTTTTCTTTTTGTCAGGTTACCTACTCCTGTCTCAGTTCGTCATTTGTTACCCAAAATTTTTGAACAGTTTTTGGAATTTATAGAGTGGTTAAGTACTTCCATGGTTGTAATGGCTCTATATTAAATTTCATCATCGAGCGTCCATATTTCCGAAAATAGACGATGTTTCCCGAACCACATACTTTTCTGTGAGCTGATCTTATTGATAAAGTAAAATTTAAAAACAATGATTTAAGATTTGACAACAGATGAAAATTATTCAAAATAGTATAAATGTGAATAAACAGGATTTTTATTGGTTTGATATTGGTTTTTCTTGCCGTAGAATCAAAATATTTGTGTTAAAGTAAAAGTAGCCGACATGTTTTCTTACAGGATCTATTAGAAAAGCTAGTATGGTTGATGCGTTGCGGCGACCACGCTCTAACATGCCAGGGATCTGCGCTCAAGTACCTCCCGCATGCGGTACCGCACATCATCAAAGTTTATCCCGATATAGAACTCAGGTTTGTTACTACTTTCCATTATCAGTAATAACTGCTCTAGAATGATGGTGAGTGATTCGATTGTTCAAACTTTGCCAACGAAAGATAGCGCGCTTGTACAGCCTAACAATTCTGTATAAATCTCACCGTGATAACATAGGTGAAGTGAGCGTGAAGTGAACTATCAATGGAGGCAACCTCTAACATCAGGTGGAATGACAGCTCACTTCACCTTAGTTTTCACGGTGAGATTTTTACAGAATAGCACTGCAGGTATCCTTGCCGAACGAAATACAAAACTTTATCATTTTCCCCATGTTTACAATAACTTTGACCTTTGTCACAAATACACAAGCTTTTCGATCCGCCAAAAAAAAAAATGGTTGTCTGTAAAGTAGGTTTACGGAAGATAGTTTTAGGTGATAATGTCATAAAGAAACTGATGAATAAATGTGTCACAAACCAACGCTTGGGCCGATCGTGCCTCTCTATCGCTTGTTCCGCGCTTTCGCTTGTACGCTCAGGCTAAGGCGGAACGTGACTCTTTTCCGTGCGTGCAGCCGGTGTTCATCGATTTACAAGACGTTCTCACGTCAATAAATCATCAAAATAATTATTTCCAGTGCCTACGTAGTACGCGCATTAGAAGCATTACCGCTCGGCCGTCTCAGCAAACAACGGATGCTAGCGCTACTGGAACTGATCCGCGGTCCGCTCTGCTCTCAGGCGTCGGCACGAGCGTTGTTACTGCCACATCTAGCGGCAACTACGCGCGCTTTGCTGAGGGACAAGGCTGAGGTGATTTTTTGAAATACTCGAAATACACTGATGATATCTATGTAGTGCGTACTAGACTAGACATATTATCCTAATTTTACTCGAACCCAAAAGAAGGGTAAGTAATGACTTTAATGTTACTAGTCAAACTAGCAAATTTTTTGTGATAGAAGTTGGGTCATGTCGACGTCGACGTTGGGTCGATAATTGCACGGGATTTAAATAGCCGCCCATATTTTATTTATAGTGTTGCCACAAGCACAGCCACGTGGTAGTTGAATATACCATGGATTTTGTAATTCTAAACATATAGATATTACTAGCTGACCCCGCAAACGTCGTTTTGCAAAAAAAAAAGATAGTAGCCGCTTCTCAGACCTACCCGATATGCACACAAAATTTCATACAAATCGGTCCAGCCGTTTCGGAGGAGTATGGTAACTAACACGGTGACACGAGAATTTTATATATTAGAAGATGATAATATTCTAGTACTCATTACATAGATATCGTTAACGTACACTATACACACACATTTAAAACAAAAATAAAGAAAGTCACTGTAATGCGACTTTTACATGAAAATATACCTTGACATGTGACATTGTTCCATCCCAAAGGCTTCTCAAAAACTATTTCAAAGAAAAAAGAAACGTACTTTTCGATAGTATGAATTCGTAAAAACATAAAATTATGTTCTAATCGATTGTTTTAATGAAGTGTTTAAAAGATAAATGCAATAGTATCAAGATGTCTTTGTACACAATTTAATGGGATTCATCACACTTCATACATTCCATGCAAATGGTTACAATATTATTCGAAAGGCGACGTTCGTTTTTATGTAAAAAAATATAAATAAATACTATGGCTACTAAGTGATTTTCCGTATATATATCTTATAATTTTTATATGATTAATACAAAGTCAAAAGTAACGTCGCTTCTCGAAATTAAATATAGGTAATAATTAGGTAAGTATTTTTGTTTTTTGCACTGGCAGTACTTTTGAGTGTGGAAAGCCAGGCCAGGAATGAATGGAAAATATGTGTCAAATATTTATAGTCCCTCGATTTACATAATTTTACTTATAATTTATTTATAGCGAGGTCGGACCCAGTAATTTTAAATTTAAAGTTAATGTCGGTATTTCAATTACCTTTTTGTTTCCTGGCAACACTCAAAAGTCCTAACTTAATATATTACTTCGTCAATAACATTGTGTACGTCTAGTGAATAAAACCCACCGGTACGTGTGAATGTGAGCACCGCACTGTAATAGGTAATGTAATCGTTTTGTGTTCGTGTATTGTGGAATATTATCTGTAACGTGTTCTACGCAATGAAGGAAGGGTGAAGGTGGGAGACGAATGATGCTATCACTTTTCTGGTTTTTATTCATTCTGATTTGTTTTATTTGATTAAATCTGCATTATTTTCTCATTTTTGTCTCATTGACACTTGGTAATTTATCCCCAGGGTTTAGCCCTCTTTTTCTCCTCTAAAGTAGTGAGTTCGATAACGTTTCATCTGAAAAGAAACTTCATTATTTTGTAGTATGTTGTCTCTTTTGAAGTTTTTAGCTAGTTATTTTTTTTTAAATTGATAAATGAAGTAGAAAAACAAATGCGCCATAACTTATTTCTAATCCAACGCTGTGTGTAATTATTAATACTAGCCTAAATTGACACACTATTTCATAACCTTAATTGAAATTTCGAAAATGCTCATCTCTAACTGACTAAAACCAGATTACAATAAAATTAATTTCAAATCCTTCTATCATTCGTCTCCCACAAACTCTATTGGAGCCAATCAGGTATGTGTGTGTCCGTATGGCGCGTCGCGGAATCACGAGGTAAGCACGCACGCCGATGCATGCAGCCCGTTTTGCACCCTGTGTCGTATGCAGTAGAGTTTATTATTGTGTGGGTTTTCATTGCGATTGGAAGATGTTTTAATGAAATAGCTTTGGTATTTAGACACTGAACAAGTGATGTCAATCATGAAATATATATATATATATAATAATATATATATATATAATATAGTAGCTTCAAAAAATTTTACGAAATAAAAAAAAAAAAATATTGAACTTAAATCCTTGATAGCTGTTTGCAGTGAAAACTCTTCTAACTTATCTATATAATAGATTCGTATGAAAGAATTTGAATGACTTTAACTCCTCTTTTACTCCTCCCACCTAACTCAGAAATCTTTATACACCACTAACAGGTATTTAGATAAAGAGCATCGATATAAACATAACCTTTTAAAGTACACTATTAAATCATAGTTTTACTACATCAGTTGAACCCTATTGAACCAGACATTTAACAAAGTCAAAGCTAACTTGGAAATATAATTCATACAGAATTCATCGTGATTCCCAAACCTCTTTCATGTATTATTTTCAAGATAGCTTTTTTTATCATAATCATGAATTAATTACTTGTAACTAACTTTTAGAGTCATGTATACTCATATTACTAGCATGCATCTAACAATTATGAATCTCACTAACACAGCATAGTAAAACTGCAAACGTATCTATAATACAAGCCTCAACTACTAAGTGTTTCATATTTTTTTTTATTATGTTAAAGCCTGGTGGCAATCCAGCAGTACGATTCTGTAACCATCTCACCATGAAAACTTATGTGAAGTGAGCGTGGAGTGAGCTGTCACCTGATGCTAGGGACTGACCAAGCATACATTTACAATCATAATCGAGATTTTAATTATATTTTATACGCTAATTCTATTCATCATTTTATATAATTTCAAAGCAAGTATTTTAGTTATAAAAGATTACTATTTTGTGGGGTCTTAAAATAAAATAGCCTAGTTAATAGTAGATAATGATTGTAAATCTTTGCTTGGTCAATCCCTAACATTAGTGTGATGACACTGACAGCTCACTCCACGCAAGTTTTCACGGTGAGATTTTTACAGAATCGACTGGCAGGTCTCTTAATGATTTTTGTTGCCGCTTCACGGGTTTTCAATCTGTTCACTGTTTTTGAATAAACCTAAGTAATTGAGGCTAAGAACACACTACATTTATTTTCAAAGTTTAATGCGCAGTGCAGTAAAGACTTGCATGTGAATGCGTCTTTACTGCATTCGTGTAACAAATGAACATGCATCTCAGTTCGCCAATATTGACGCGCATAAGTCAGACAAAAGACGACTCTAATGTTCTATTTTTTATAACGATTTTTGATCAGCACACCAACTTGAGTGTGGCATGGCGGGGTCGTTGTGCTTTTGTTTTGGTTTTAAATAAAGAACTCAAAAATGTGGGGCCTTATTACGAAGTATTAATGCTAATGATTCCAGTGCGAAAAAAGGATGGTGCTATCGGTCATGTATAGCTACGTTTCTCTCTTAGACTGGAATCATGATAGCATTAAATCGTCATACGGCATCTGTTTCACATTCGTACTATTTTGACGTATTCTAGACGTATCGTATTTTGTCACGATTCACGGACTTTAATCACGCTAGTTTTAAAATGAAGTGATGCGGTCATATGAAACGCCGATTCCGAAACAAAAACACATCAACCGCGCCGTAGTACCAGTTTTCACCTTTTGTTTGACTTACTTATATACCAAACCTAAACAATAACAAAATACCGTGCCATCGTCGCACCCGCATCGTGAGATATGCACACAAATCGTGATTCAGTAACATCACTCGATAAAATAATACATTAATTAATAATTATTTCAATCAAAACATAAGAGTATTATACAGTAAGTACCACTACCAACCCTTCTAAAGATATTAGCATTATTAATATATATTTACTAACATCACTTTTTATGTTTGTGTGTGTGCATGTAGTGTTATACACTGTGTGTGTAGTGTGTTGCACAATTTGTCGGATAAATAGGCAAAAGATGGTTCAGTTTTTAATGGGGTATCCATTTACCATAGTTTGGAGGACTAAGGGACTAATCACACTTATTCAGCTCTGTTCAGCTTTTGTCCATAGAAAACAACGATTTTGTATGAGATGCGTACGCATCCGTTCAGCCGCGGAAAGCTGAACGGACTTCATACAAAATCGTTGTTTTCTATGGACAAAAGCTGAACAGAGCTGAATAAGTGTGATTAGTCCCTAAGGGTGAATTTCACGAATGAAGCTGAACGCGATCAGCACGTCTAAACCGCGTTCAAGACCTGTCATTGTCAATATTCCATAAAAACGATGACGATGACACTGACAGATCATAAACGCGTTATAGATATGCTGATCACGTTCAATGTCATTGTTAAGATTCGCCCTTAAATGAGGTTAATCGTTTCATGGGTATTAAATCAGAATTAAATATGTGGAGTCTATTATTATGTAATATACAGGGCCAGACTTACTATTGTTAGTATACCTGAAGATCGGGTGTGTTTTTGCATAAAAGACTAAGGGGTATAACATTATTTCTATGGCCGATATAAACACGGTTCATATAAAAATAACAAGGTATTATGGAATTAAATAAATCATAGCAGTAATAGGTACCTTTGAGTTGGTTTAATTAATAAAATAGACAGAGAAACTGACACCTGATCAAATACTGTCTCAGTCACTCACTGTCTTTGAACCAAGCTTATGCCATTTAGATCTGTGTGTCTGTCCGTGTGAACACCTTTACTAATATTCTGTAACTTCTCTCACTATATGTATGGAAAATATTTCTGCACTATTTATAAAACTATATAATTTTTACCTATAATCTATTATTTTGTTCGTATCTATTATAAGTATCCATACATATACAACTTCATTTACACTTGACGAATTTTCAAAATAATATTGCAACATTTTTTGATGTTGGTGTTTAAAAAATAAATAATAATAATAACAAGCGCCTTCGATGTCGCTTGAAGACTAAATTGTGTGCAAACTCTTGATGTGTTGCATGTTTTGCGCTTGCGAGTTGTCAAATGACAGCTGTCAATGTGACAGATCACAGATTTCGTCTGTCAGTGTCAGATTTCATCTGATAACTCGCTAGTGTAGCGACTGATCAATATAAATGCTAAATTAAGCGCCTTTTTATTACATACAGTATTAATGCAATATGAAACAGAGATGGTAATCATCCGAGAATGAAATTGCAATATTGGTTTATAATGATCAGTCAATTGGTGTACGCATAAGACGAATTTCCGATCCAACCTATTTATTGGCTTTAGACTAGAATTGCTATATTACGATGTAATTCAACTAAACAAGTAATATTCATTTAAAGCTATGTGACAGTATTTTAACAGGGCTTGAATGCGTTTAATAAAACTTAAAATGTTTGGTGCCTTTTATAGCAATACCCTAATTCTTATGTCAAAACTACATTTAAAGGTAACAAAAGTATAATGAATTGCATTGTCTTATGTAGTATTCTTAGAAATTACATCGTAATATGACACAAAAACCCAAGCCATCGCAAGTCTGCCTTGAGTTGAGTAATTCGGGAATAAGTCAGCGTACGCTAGCAATGTGGGTGTGGCAGTGGGATCGCGAGGCCGCCCACAAGTCGCGCTCGGTGGGCAAGGCAGCGAGACTACTCGGCGCAGACACGGCCAGGCTGCACGACCACACGCATCACCAGCAGATCGTATGTATACGCCTTTAGAGTTAAGTTGGCAAGCTGTGCCTCGGTTTGAGCAACTTTTGAAGTTTAAAAGCGTTATTTGTGCCTTGTTCTTGTGATATCATTAGTCACAAACAAATTGTGGTATTTTAACTGCCTCGCAATGACTTATTTTTAATAAGGATTGAAATTTTAACTCAAAACGAGGCACAGTCAAATTGTGTAATATAATATTTACACCTAATATGTCGAAGATCGCGGAAAGCTCATTAAAAAACTGAGAATCAAATTTGTGAATCATAACAATTATCGTTTACAACAAATTAATAATTGCTTTTTATTTCAGCTTCTCGTAATAAAGTAATTCGACTGAAATTATCATTAATTATCTGAAACTTCCTTATCGTGTTTTATAAATAGATCATGCATTTAACATGTACATAATAATATCATAAAAATGAATGCCACAAAAACTTCACTATTGTCATGTCGTGGTCATCTGCTTTGTCTTATTTATGTATTAAATATAACTTGTACAGTGCGTGTATAACCATTGCATATTAAAAGGATTAGTGTATTATAAAATACAGAAAAGAGTTTAATCATATTCTGATTTCATGCAGCCGTATTCACGTTCACGAGGATAGTGTAAGTATGAAGTTAGGGAATGAAAAAAAAACTACTTACAACCCGTAAGAGTTAACTTGAGACCCGAGCGGCCTCTTCCTGTGCTGTTATATACCGCTCTCGCCATCGACGCCTGAATATCGGACGCTTACGTCATTCGCGCGATGTCTCAAGTTAACTCTTGCTGGTTGTATCGTATTATCGAAATAGGAATCTAAAGAGGTTTTTCTTCGTAAAAATAAATAAAATAAAACTGACTTGTTCTTGGACAAAAAATGTCCTATAAGCTTAATAAAACTATTGATGCTTCTACTACTTGATTATTATACTTATGTACATATTATTCTATTATGTTTAGATTTAATAACATACTGCTTGATTCGGCTTATAATAATGTTTGTATGTACTTGTCATTTGTTGCGTAGAAATCCAGTAAGATCCATGCTTATGACGTCTCATTAATTCCATTAAACGTTAGGAGAAATATTGATAAAAATTGTGACTCTATTTGTAGAATGTTTAGACATTGTCTGTGAATAACAACTCATTCGACTGGACTATTAATGTCAAAATTTATGGCAAAGGATGTCCGCGTGTAATTTTGTATGGGTGTAGGTACATGTGAAATCTTAGTGTTCAAGTGCCGAATGCAGATTTTACGGAACTCAAACTGTTGCATGTAAACTGCGTAGAGGAGACTGTCCTACTGATCTGCAGCCAGAAGTGCAATTGTCAGTTGGAACACGCGCTAGTAAAATTATTCATCTCTGGTTTTTGAAAGCCTATTTCTGAATTGTTGGTGGTCAACCAATCACAACACCAGCCGACCCTGTACTGCTAAAATCTCACCGTGAAAACCTAGGTGAAGTGAGTTTGAAGTGAGCTGTCTTTAGCATCAGGTGGAATCACAGCTCACTTCATCTATGTGTATTTGAGATATTTACAGAATAGGCCGGCTGACATGAATATTTGACAACAGATTTACAAATGTCTTCAGAAACTGGAGGTCATCTGTTTACTTCAGTTCATAAAACGAGGCGCTAATTAAACTCCCATGTTAGGTGGAGCTTTGCGTGGAAACTCTGGGAGAGGTGATGTCACTCCTTGCTCGAGATGACGTGGGACCAGTTGAAGCTGACCGAGGGGAACTGGCTCGAAGATTACTGCCGACTGTTCTGAAGACTGCCGCGACTATGTTGAGGGATCGCAAGAGTGTGGGGCAGAGTAATAATGCTGATGATGCTTTACTGGTGAGTAGACGATAATCTTTTTATTGTTTGGTTAATAGATGGCCCAGTGGATGGACAAATCCTAAACTATAAGAACTAACGATGAAATTTCTTTTTCACAAATTAGTGATGCAGTTTTAGTTTTAGCGAAATCTGCCCCGAGACTGTTTTGACTTATTTTTACTACTCCTTGTATAGTTCATTCACAGTTATTTTACCTCTGATATTAGCAACCTTATTGTAATGAGGATAAAGTTCACTGTGATTTTGACGAATTTGTCAATGGCAGCAACCTAACAGCAACCTTACTGCAACGTCAATAAAGATCAATGTGGTTTTGACATTGATGCAAACCCAGAGGTAAAATAACTAATAATCTTTATTCAAGTGTAAAGTTAAGTACAATTATGATTTACATTAATTACAATCGAGGAAAGGTAAATTCTGACTGTAATGTAGACCTGTGAATGGACTATAGTTTTGAATGTGGCCATCCACGCACACTCAGAAATTCACCCTGTATAGTAACTGTTGTGGTTTCGCCACTTTTTGGGATAATCTCGTCCCGATACTACAATATTGAGATGTGTCACGATTTGAAATGTTGTTCTACGTTTAACAGATTGATAAAGCTGCTTCCGTTATGAGAAATTTGTATGACTAGTGACGTTATCAAACAATATATAATAGGAGTACCTACCACAAGGGTTGGGTCGAGGTGGCGCTAGAAAAGGATCTCTGGCAGGCCTTTGCTATGAAATGGGAAGGTGTAGGCTAAATTTAAAAAATATATATATATATATAAGTACTTACTATTAGATACTTACCTATTTTACTTTGACCTACATAGTAAATGATCAACAAGTTATTTGAAAGGTCAGAAAGCCATACAAAATTATAGTCACTGTTCTAAGCAGTAATTAAAAAAAAATTGGTTGTCTGTAAATTCGGTTTACGGACGATAGTTTTACGTGATGTCATAAAGAAACATTGATAAATAAATGTGTCACAAGCCAACGCTTGGGCCGATCGTGCCTCTCTATCGCTTGTTCCGCGCTCTCGCTTGCACGCTCAGGCTCAGGCGGAACGTGACACTTTTTCGTGCGTGCAGCCGGTGTTCATTGATTTATAAGACGTTTTTACGTCAACAAATATTAGATAGAAGTATGATTGTTTGTTTACTTAAGTATATGTTTTAAAAAAAATCTCTGGTAGTACAGATCCAATTACAAAATATCCAAAACAGGATTTATTTTATTGTCAGAAAGATGTACAATTGTTGTAATGTACCTATGTTGTGTCCTGTAATCCTGTTCTTCCTCTCAAGTGTACAATAAAAAATGTTAATCCTTCTTTTCAGAGACGAATCATATCGGTGCTTCTCGATATGGTCCGCCAAATGTCCGAACATCAATACTCAATGGTGGTCCGCGCGTTAGAAGCGGAGAACGTCGGTGGTTCAGGCACTTTAGTTGTGGATGCACTCTCGTTGTTCCTTGCCATACTGCAGAGGCCTGTGTTTAGACCGCACTGGGCTGATATGCTGCATTTACAGCATTATGTTATGCTGCATGCGTTGAGGTAAGGGTGATAAAATAATAATGTACTTACAGCTTTCCTAAAAAAATTGTTTTTCGGCAATCATCGTCCATCTACGGGAATATGACATTTAATATAGAGCTGTTATAACCATGGAAGTACTTGCTTATTTTGTATTACCATGTTTATAAAATTATAGATTATCAACTCTATACAATTCTAAAAAAACTATTCAAAACTTTTGAGTGACAAATGACGATCTAAGACCGCAGCAGGAGGTATCCTGACAAAGAAAACTTTAAACAAACGCGCACTACTTCAAAGCGCGCTCATATAAACCTGCAATGGGCACTTAAATAAAGAAAATCGTTATTTATTTCAAATTTAATATTAATGGGGTAGATTTCTGGTTAAAAGGCATAAGTCACTATGGTACTAATTTCCTCATCACAAAAAACGAATATCCGCAATTTTTCCAGGTTACTAGCCACAACGCTCCGTGACCGCCTCAATTCAACCGACGAAGCCGACACAGAAACACTAACAGCTCTGCACTCACTGTGCCGAACTTGGTTCGAAGCTGGCGCAGCGCTAGCCACCTCATCACCTTTACAACTAGAAACATTACCCGCGGCGAGGAAACAAAGGCTCAGTGCGTTGTACGGCGATGTTAGGAGAGGCGTCGCCGAGTGTCTTAGCGAGATGTGGTACAGTCTGGGTAAGATTACGGAACATCTCTTAACACTTTGCGGGACAATAAACGCCCACATAAATGTAATAAAAAAAATATCTATTCTGTCTCGTTTAGTGTCCTTCAATGGGTTAAAGTCCATATTCTTCTTATCAATCTACTATACTAAACGCCGATATTTGCGACCATCGTGGTCATAAAAAGTGCGAGCGGGACAGACAGTGAATGTTTCAGGGAGGTCTAGTCTAGTCTCGCTCACACGTTTTATGACCGCGACTGCCCCGTATGCGTATATAATGTAATGGTAAAAGTGTTCGTGAACACAAAGTCGCAGTTTAATATACAACGTGTAACGTTAAATGCGCAAAACCTCATACATCCCAATTAGAGCATTGAGTTAAAAGCATAATACAATGACCAAAACAATTTTTTAAAGCTAACTATTATTATTAAGATAATTGTGTTGATCCTAGCATTACTTTATGCATTCAAAATTGAGTCTTATTGCCTTAAAATAAGACTTAATTTTCTTTGGCTCAATCGGCGGATAGTATGGCAAAATATTTTTGAAAAAAAAACCTATATTAAAAGTTACTGAAATCGATTCAGTAGTTAATTATGAACAAACTATTTTCAGGTTTTGTGCTAAATGCACACGTTACACGTTGTATAAGATATCATGCTACAAAGCATACTCATGTTATAAATGCGAAAGTGACCGCCTGTCTGTTACTTTTGCACGCTTAAATCACTGAACCGATCGAATCTATGAAAGGAGATCATTCATTTTGTTCGGCGACTTGGGAAAAATAAAAAGTCGGCGGCCAGGAATGAATTACATTTTATTCGAATGATCGCAGTAGTAGAAACATTTATTTGTATGGCGACAACGCTGATTTAAGAACAAAGATATACAACGATCTAATCTTTCGATCCACCTCCTCCGAATCCAAATTTTTCTCGACTTTGACGCCTTGGTTAAAAATAATGAGTTACGTATCTTTATAAATATGTAATTATTATTGATGGCCGCCGAAAAAATCCCAGAATGGGTGATGTCCTTTTACAGTGTAGTAGCCTGGAACTTAGAGAAGAACATAGGCTACTTTTCATCTTGTATAGTTTAAAATAATAGATAAAATACAATATACACGCAGACGAAATCGCTGGCAACAGCTAGTTTGCCATAAATCAGAACAAGTCGAATTAGTAACAAATCCTTTGGGCCACAGCAGACAAGCTACTTTTAGCATCGGCGATCGGCGATTTAGCCGCTTTTTAGAAGCTAAATGCAGCGACCAAACATTCCACACCGCACAGTTAAAAACGCCAAACGCGGCAATTGAGTCGCTTTTCGGAAGCTCGACACAGTGGCTGAACGCTACACTTCGCACACATTCAGATGCCGGTCGCATCGATTGGCATCTGCGGAACACAACTCAGTGTTGCACTGATTTTGACGAAGCTACACCCTTACTATGTTCTAATGAAGCTGCACTGCTGCTTACTTTATTGATAAAGCGAAAATATCAATCGCGCCGAAGACAGTATTGGTATATGATATGTTTTAACAGCAATAAACAAAGACCATTCAGTTAGACCAGTATATTATTTTTATATTGCTACCGACCTGTGTTACTGCTACAGTTTTAAAAGAATAAATAAAGAAAATTTATCATTTGTAAACAATACCATTGCAAACCGGCTATCGACTATCGATCGCCAACACTACAGCTGATCCGATCCAGTAGTGCTATTCTGTAAAAATCTCACCGTGAAAACTAAGGTGAAGTGAGCTGTCACTCCACCTAATGTCATGCATTGCCCATGCCCTGTTGATAGCTCACTTCACGTTCACTTCACCTAAGTTATCACTGTGAGATTTTTACGGAATCGACCGGCAGCTTCGCGCGATTCCGACACCGCGTCCGAACACAGAAAGTCGCGAAATCGCGATGCAGCATCGATAGAATCTCTAAAATGCGCGATTTTAATACTGCGATGGAACGTAGAGAGTCGCGGAAATGCGACGCAGCCTTGATACAGTCATAAAATCTAAAAGTAGCGTGTGAGCTTTGGCCTTTAGATCTCCAATCAAAATCTTAACACGTTCTAACATTGTCCACAGACCATCACAAGCGTTCATTCATCCCGTGCCTAGTGTGCCCATTCTTAGAGGTATCCTTCCTACGAGATGAAGAGGTTCGCAACACAACAATACCACTGTTCTTTGATATGATGCAGACGGAGTATAGCCATAGTGTATTGCAAGGAGAAACTAGTGAGTATAGTTTAGTGTATTTATGTGAATTTAAGAAGTTTTTGGTTACCATAGAAATAATTTTTGTGTTATAAATGCCTAATCAGTTTTGTCATCATTATTATTAGCCTGTGATGTCCCATTGCAGGGCAAAGGTCTCCCTACTCTCTTTCCACTTCTCTCTGTTCAAAGCTGATAAGGACCAGTTCTTGTTGAAGGAGTCCAGCTTATCCCGCCATCTCCATCTGGGCCTGCCACATAAGACTTGATAAATATTAGAACCATATGAGATATCATCATTCTCCTGGTTTTATCCCAATATATTTGATGTTTGCGCAACATGTCTTTTAATTCGATACTTCTGTATTAGTCAATCACATATACATATAATAAATACTGTTAAAGTAATCAGTAGCCCAATTCTGCTAATTTAAAACGTTCAAAATCTAGTCGCAGTCTCATCTCGGCGACAAACAAATGTCAAAAACTTGTCAAAATGTAGGGAAATTTTAAAGTATTTTTGACAGATTGAGACTGAGATCAGAGTGTGAACGTTCTTAAAAATTACGAGAATTGCCCCTCAGGTTTTCATAAGGCAGAAGATAGCGTCTGACTTTGTAATGAAAACTCAAGAAATTACGAAATAATTTTTACTATTCTTGGTTGGTTTACCGAAAAATCGCATCATGTGGTAAAAGTCTGCAAGCTTTAATACCTAATTATGTAGGTACAGTTGCATACGAGACTTTATCTACACCCATGTTGTGAATCCTCTATAAAAGGTTCTGAAACAGTTTTTTGCAATATTAATATCGAACAAAAATGGCGGCTGGCGGGATACAACGTGAATTCGAATAACCTATAAGTTCTTTTTTTAAATTACGGCGCTGTGGTATGTAACAAATCTACTAACCTAACAAAATAAAAGGGTATGAAGTAAATTTGAACAATATAATTAGAGATAAAAAATACATAAATGATTAAAAAAGATACCAATATCACTCAGTAGAAAGAAGAGAGGTTTTTGTAGTCGCAGTCCGTTTTTCTTTTTTCAAGTGCGAAGCCACAGGTCACAGTAGTGATAGATAGTGGAGAATAGATGAAGAGAAGATGGTCCTCTGGACTTCAGCGTAGTCACTCCGTCAAGATATGAAGTCAAAATAGTAGTTTAGTTAAGTTTAGTTGAGGCTTGACTTCTGTTGTACTTTTCCTTTAGTAATTGGACGTGGTCTGTAGCGGAGATGTTTCTTTGAGTGAAACCAGAGCAGAATCATCGAAATAATGTGTCAGAGGTCCTTTTATATGAGTCTGCCATTTGTTTTTCCATCTTCATTTCTTTTAGCTCTTTCCAAAATTGAAGTTTTCTTCACAACACATGCCCCCGTCATGAGCCTGAAGCGGCCAGAAATATTTGTTCAAAAACCTCCTTGATGAATACTGAGAGAGTGCTAACCATCTTCATGAATTCAAATTAGGATACAGTTATTCAATAAACAGTCACAATTATCTATAAAATACAATATTTGAGCTAACATAAACATAAAAACAATTTAAAATTATACAAATCAAAAGCAACCTTCATGGACCAAGCCAGTAAGAAATTATGAGAGAAAATTTACAGAAAAAAGCAATAGCAGCTTGACAGCCCGACGCAAATGTCATAACAATGAAAACTATAGAAATATTTAATTTGGAAATTATATAAGGAAATGAATCGTTTTAGGCCGATTCGCAAAATAAAATGTAAACCTGATAAAAGAGCATGATGAATAAATGTGAATGTATGTAAAGTGTAAGTATATACATAGGTCTGTAGTAGGTAGATGCTATAGGTAGTGAAACGCCCGTGCATGACAATGTTCTTTTTTTGAAAAGGAGTGGCCTAATGAAATTTAGTACAACATTATAACACTCGTTTGGATGATATATCTGTGGCCTGGTGCTAAAAGGGCCAAAGTTCGTTTTTGTGAGAAGTATGATTTTACTGCCAACATTTTGTTTGAATATGAGAATTTATTAAATGTGTGCTAAATGGGCCTAAGAGTAACGACAATTATGTTATTTTTTAAATTAATATTGTTGTTACACTTAGGCCCTTTTAGCAAACATTTAATAATCATATTCAAACAAAATTCTCAACAAAACGGTTTTTGGCCCTTTTAGCACCAGGCCACAGATATTATTGTTACTATGACGTTGGTTGTTTTAATGTTGGCAATAAGCTAACTGTTTCAGAAACTTCTATAAAGGATTTATAGCATGAGTGTAGATAAAAGCCATTTTAATTTCCTTCCACAGACGAAAGCCCCCTAAAAGAACTGGAGAGCGAGATGATAGACAAGGTGGACGTCCTGGTGGAGCGCGGCTACGGCGACCCGGTGTGGCGAGCGCGCTTCGTGTCGCTGTGCGGCGCACTGTGCGGCGCCGCGCCGCCCGGCCTGCGCGGCGCCGCGGCCGCGCTCGTGGCGGCCGCGGCGCGCCAGCTGGACGCGCTGCTGCAGTACCGCGCCGCCGCGCTGCGCTCCGCCACGCCGCACCGCATGCACCTCACCACGTGCGTGCTGCACTTCTACCAGCAGATCGAGAGGCCGCACATGTATATACGGTCAGTAGCACAGACACACCTACATAACGGCGGCGGCGCGCCAGCTGGACGCGCTGCTGCAGTACCGCGCCGCCGCGCTGCGCTCCGCCACGCCGCACCGCATGCACCTCACCACGTGCGTGCTGCACTTCTACCAGCAGATCGAGAGGCCGCACATGTATATACGGTCAGTAGCACAGACACACCTACATAACGGCGGCGGCGCGCCAGCTGGACGCGCTGCTGCAGTACCGCGCCGCCGCGCTGCGCTCCGCCACGCCGCACCGCATGCACCTCACCACGTGCGTGCTGCACTTCTACCAGCAGATCGAGAGGCCGCACATGTATATACGGTCAGTAGCACAGACACACCTACATAACGGCGGCGGCGCGCCAGCTGGACGCGCTGCTGCAGTACCGCGCCGCCGCGCTGCGCTCCGCCACGCCGCACCGCATGCACCTCACCACGTGCGTGCTGCACTTCTACCAGCAGATCGAGAGGCCGCACATGTATATACGGTCAGTAGCACAGACACACCTACATAACGGCGGCGGCGCGCCAGCTGGACGCGCTGCTGCAGTACCGCGCCGCCGCGCTGCGCTCCGCCACGCCGCACCGCATGCACCTCACCACGTGCGTGCTGCACTTCTACCAGCAGATCGAGAGGCCGCACATGTATATACGGTCAGTAGCACAGACACACCTACATAACGGCGGCGGCGCGCCAGCTGGACGCGCTGCTGCAGTACCGCGCCGCCGCGCTGCGCTCCGCCACGCCGCACCGCATGCACCTCACCACGTGCGTGCTGCACTTCTACCAGCAGATCGAGAGGCCGCACATGTATATACGGTCAGTAGCACAGACACACCTACATAACGGCGGCGGCGCGCCAGCTGGACGCGCTGCTGCAGTACCGCGCCGCCGCGCTGCGCTCCGCCACGCCGCACCGCATGCACCTCACCACGTGCGTGCTGCACTTCTACCAGCAGATCGAGAGGCCGCACATGTATATACGGTCAGTAGCACAGACACACCTACATAACGGCGGCGGCGCGCCAGCTGGACGCGCTGCTGCAGTACCGCGCCGCCGCGCTGCGCTCCGCCACGCCGCACCGCATGCACCTCACCACGTGCGTGCTGCACTTCTACCAGCAGATCGAGAGGCCGCACATGTATATACGGTCAGTAGCACAGACACACCTACATAACGGCGGCGGCGCGCCAGCTGGACGCGCTGCTGCAGTACCGCGCCGCCGCGCTGCGCTCCGCCACGCCGCACCGCATGCACCTCACCACGTGCGTGCTGCACTTCTACCAGCAGATCGAGAGGCCGCACATGTATATACGGTCAGTAGCACAGACACACCTACATAACGGCGGCGGCGCGCCAGCTGGACGCGCTGCTGCAGTACCGCGCCGCCGCGCTGCGCTCCGCCACGCCGCACCGCATGCACCTCACCACGTGCGTGCTGCACTTCTACCAGCAGATCGAGAGGCCGCACATGTATATACGGTCAGTAGCACAGACACACCTACATAACGGCGGCGGCGCGCCAGCTGGACGCGCTGCTGCAGTACCGCGCCGCCGCGCTGCGCTCCGCCACGCCGCACCGCATGCACCTCACCACGTGCGTGCTGCACTTCTACCAGCAGATCGAGAGGCCGCACATGTATATACGGTCAGTAGCACAGACACACCTACATAACGGCGGCGGCGCGCCAGCTGGACGCGCTGCTGCAGTACCGCGCCGCCGCGCTGCGCTCCGCCACGCCGCACCGCATGCACCTCACCACGTGCGTGCTGCACTTCTACCAGCAGATCGAGAGGCCGCACATGTATATACGGTCAGTAGCACAGACACACCTACATAACGGCGGCGGCGCGCCAGCTGGACGCGCTGCTGCAGTACCGCGCCGCCGCGCTGCGCTCCGCCACGCCGCACCGCATGCACCTCACCACGTGCGTGCTGCACTTCTACCAGCAGATCGAGAGGCCGCACATGTATATACGGTCAGTAGCACAGACACACCTACATAACGGCGGCGGCGCGCCAGCTGGACGCGCTGCTGCAGTACCGCGCCGCCGCGCTGCGCTCCGCCACGCCGCACCGCATGCACCTCACCACGTGCGTGCTGCACTTCTACCAGCAGATCGAGAGGCCGCACATGTATATACGGTCAGTAGCACAGACACACCTACATAACGGCGGCGGCGCGCCAGCTGGACGCGCTGCTGCAGTACCGCGCCGCCGCGCTGCGCTCCGCCACGCCGCACCGCATGCACCTCACCACGTGCGTGCTGCACTTCTACCAGCAGATCGAGAGGCCGCACATGTATATACGGTCAGTAGCACAGACACACCTACATAACGGCGGCGGCGCGCCAGCTGGACGCGCTGCTGCAGTACCGCGCCGCCGCGCTGCGCTCCGCCACGCCGCACCGCATGCACCTCACCACGTGCGTGCTGCACTTCTACCAGCAGATCGAGAGGCCGCACATGTATATACGGTCAGTAGCACAGACACACCTACATAACGGCGGCGGCGCGCCAGCTGGACGCGCTGCTGCAGTACCGCGCCGCCGCGCTGCGCTCCGCCACGCCGCACCGCATGCACCTCACCACGTGCGTGCTGCACTTCTACCAGCAGATCGAGAGGCCGCACATGTATATACGGTCAGTAGCACAGACACACCTACATAACGGCGGCGGCGCGCCAGCTGGACGCGCTGCTGCAGTACCGCGCCGCCGCGCTGCGCTCCGCCACGCCGCACCGCATGCACCTCACCACGTGCGTGCTGCACTTCTACCAGCAGATCGAGAGGCCGCACATGTATATACGGTCAGTAGCACAGACACACCTACATAACGGCGGCGGCGCGCCAGCTGGACGCGCTGCTGCAGTACCGCGCCGCCGCGCTGCGCTCCGCCACGCCGCACCGCATGCACCTCACCACGTGCGTGCTGCACTTCTACCAGCAGATCGAGAGGCCGCACATGTATATACGGTCAGTAGCACAGACACACCTACATAACGGCGGCGGCGCGCCAGCTGGACGCGCTGCTGCAGTACCGCGCCGCCGCGCTGCGCTCCGCCACGCCGCACCGCATGCACCTCACCACGTGCGTGCTGCACTTCTACCAGCAGATCGAGAGGCCGCACATGTATATACGGTCAGTAGCACAGACACACCTACATAACGGCGGCGGCGCGCCAGCTGGACGCGCTGCTGCAGTACCGCGCCGCCGCGCTGCGCTCCGCCACGCCGCACCGCATGCACCTCACCACGTGCGTGCTGCACTTCTACCAGCAGATCGAGAGGCCGCACATGTATATACGGTCAGTAGCACAGACACACCTACATAACGGCGGCGGCGCGCCAGCTGGACGCGCTGCTGCAGTACCGCGCCGCCGCGCTGCGCTCCGCCACGCCGCACCGCATGCACCTCACCACGTGCGTGCTGCACTTCTACCAGCAGATCGAGAGGCCGCACATGTATATACGGTCAGTAGCACAGACACACCTACATAACGGCGGCGGCGCGCCAGCTGGACGCGCTGCTGCAGTACCGCGCCGCCGCGCTGCGCTCCGCCACGCCGCACCGCATGCACCTCACCACGTGCGTGCTGCACTTCTACCAGCAGATCGAGAGGCCGCACATGTATATACGGTCAGTAGCACAGACACACCTACATAACGGCGGCGGCGCGCCAGCTGGACGCGCTGCTGCAGTACCGCGCCGCCGCGCTGCGCTCCGCCACGCCGCACCGCATGCACCTCACCACGTGCGTGCTGCACTTCTACCAGCAGATCGAGAGGCCGCACATGTATATACGGTCAGTAGCACAGACACACCTACATAACGGCGGCGGCGCGCCAGCTGGACGCGCTGCTGCAGTACCGCGCCGCCGCGCTGCGCTCCGCCACGCCGCACCGCATGCACCTCACCACGTGCGTGCTGCACTTCTACCAGCAGATCGAGAGGCCGCACATGTATATACGGTCAGTAGCACAGACACACCTACATAACGGCGGCGGCGCGCCAGCTGGACGCGCTGCTGCAGTACCGCGCCGCCGCGCTGCGCTCCGCCACGCCGCACCGCATGCACCTCACCACGTGCGTGCTGCACTTCTACCAGCAGATCGAGAGGCCGCACATGTATATACGGTCAGTAGCACAGACACACCTACATAACGGCGGCGGCGCGCCAGCTGGACGCGCTGCTGCAGTACCGCGCCGCCGCGCTGCGCTCCGCCACGCCGCACCGCATGCACCTCACCACGTGCGTGCTGCACTTCTACCAGCAGATCGAGAGGCCGCACATGTATATACGGTCAGTAGCACAGACACACCTACATAACGGCGGCGGCGCGCCAGCTGGACGCGCTGCTGCAGTACCGCGCCGCCGCGCTGCGCTCCGCCACGCCGCACCGCATGCACCTCACCACGTGCGTGCTGCACTTCTACCAGCAGATCGAGAGGCCGCACATGTATATACGGTCAGTAGCACAGACACACCTACATAACGGCGGCGGCGCGCCAGCTGGACGCGCTGCTGCAGTACCGCGCCGCCGCGCTGCGCTCCGCCACGCCGCACCGCATGCACCTCACCACGTGCGTGCTGCACTTCTACCAGCAGATCGAGAGGCCGCACATGTATATACGGTCAGTAGCACAGACACACCTACATAACGGCGG
Source organism: Globia sparganii (assembly GCA_949316385.1). Lineage (NCBI taxonomy): Eukaryota > Metazoa > Arthropoda > Insecta > Lepidoptera > Noctuidae > Globia > Globia sparganii. The sequence continues at coordinate 7,072,726 of OX438675.1, read as the reverse complement.
CGGCGCGCCAGCTGGACGCGCTGCTGCAGTACCGCGCCGCCGCGCTGCGCTCCGCCACGCCGCACCGCATGCACCTCACCACGTGCGTGCTGCACTTCTACCAGCAGATCGAGAGGCCGCACATGTATATACGGTCAGTAGCACAGACACACCTACATAACGGCGGCGGCGCGCCAGCTGGACGCGCTGCTGCAGTACCGCGCCGCCGCGCTGCGCTCCGCCACGCCGCACCGCATGCACCTCACCACGTGCGTGCTGCACTTCTACCAGCAGATCGAGAGGCCGCACATGTATATACGGTCAGTAGCACAGACACACCTACATAACGGCGGCGGCGCGCCAGCTGGACGCGCTGCTGCAGTACCGCGCCGCCGCGCTGCGCTCCGCCACGCCGCACCGCATGCACCTCACCACGTGCGTGCTGCACTTCTACCAGCAGATCGAGAGGCCGCACATGTATATACGGTCAGTAGCACAGACACACCTACATAACGGCGGCGGCGCGCCAGCTGGACGCGCTGCTGCAGTACCGCGCCGCCGCGCTGCGCTCCGCCACGCCGCACCGCATGCACCTCACCACGTGCGTGCTGCACTTCTACCAGCAGATCGAGAGGCCGCACATGTATATACGGTCAGTAGCACAGACACACCTACATAACGGCGGCGGCGCGCCAGCTGGACGCGCTGCTGCAGTACCGCGCCGCCGCGCTGCGCTCCGCCACGCCGCACCGCATGCACCTCACCACGTGCGTGCTGCACTTCTACCAGCAGATCGAGAGGCCGCACATGTATATACGGTCAGTAGCACAGACACACCTACATAACGGCGGCGGCGCGCCAGCTGGACGCGCTGCTGCAGTACCGCGCCGCCGCGCTGCGCTCCGCCACGCCGCACCGCATGCACCTCACCACGTGCGTGCTGCACTTCTACCAGCAGATCGAGAGGCCGCACATGTATATACGGTCAGTAGCACAGACACACCTACATAACGGCGGCGGCGCGCCAGCTGGACGCGCTGCTGCAGTACCGCGCCGCCGCGCTGCGCTCCGCCACGCCGCACCGCATGCACCTCACCACGTGCGTGCTGCACTTCTACCAGCAGATCGAGAGGCCGCACATGTATATACGGTCAGTAGCACAGACACACCTACATAACGGCGGCGGCGCGCCAGCTGGACGCGCTGCTGCAGTACCGCGCCGCCGCGCTGCGCTCCGCCACGCCGCACCGCATGCACCTCACCACGTGCGTGCTGCACTTCTACCAGCAGATCGAGAGGCCGCACATGTATATACGGTCAGTAGCACAGACACACCTACATAACGGCGGCGGCGCGCCAGCTGGACGCGCTGCTGCAGTACCGCGCCGCCGCGCTGCGCTCCGCCACGCCGCACCGCATGCACCTCACCACGTGCGTGCTGCACTTCTACCAGCAGATCGAGAGGCCGCACATGTATATACGGTCAGTAGCACAGACACACCTACATAACGGCGGCGGCGCGCCAGCTGGACGCGCTGCTGCAGTACCGCGCCGCCGCGCTGCGCTCCGCCACGCCGCACCGCATGCACCTCACCACGTGCGTGCTGCACTTCTACCAGCAGATCGAGAGGCCGCACATGTATATACGGTCAGTAGCACAGACACACCTACATAACGGCGGCGGCGCGCCAGCTGGACGCGCTGCTGCAGTACCGCGCCGCCGCGCTGCGCTCCGCCACGCCGCACCGCATGCACCTCACCACGTGCGTGCTGCACTTCTACCAGCAGATCGAGAGGCCGCACATGTATATACGGTCAGTAGCACAGACACACCTACATAACGGCGGCGGCGCGCCAGCTGGACGCGCTGCTGCAGTACCGCGCCGCCGCGCTGCGCTCCGCCACGCCGCACCGCATGCACCTCACCACGTGCGTGCTGCACTTCTACCAGCAGATCGAGAGGCCGCACATGTATATACGGTCAGTAGCACAGACACACCTACATAACGGCGGCGGCGCGCCAGCTGGACGCGCTGCTGCAGTACCGCGCCGCCGCGCTGCGCTCCGCCACGCCGCACCGCATGCACCTCACCACGTGCGTGCTGCACTTCTACCAGCAGATCGAGAGGCCGCACATGTATATACGGTCAGTAGCACAGACACACCTACATAACGGCGGCGGCGCGCCAGCTGGACGCGCTGCTGCAGTACCGCGCCGCCGCGCTGCGCTCCGCCACGCCGCACCGCATGCACCTCACCACGTGCGTGCTGCACTTCTACCAGCAGATCGAGAGGCCGCACATGTATAAACGGTCAGTAGCACAGACACACCTACATAACGGCGGCGGCGCGCCAGCTGGACGCGCTGCTGCAGTACCGCGCCGCCGCGCTGCGCTCCGCCACGCCGCACCGCATGCACCTCACCACGTGCGTGCTGCACTTCTACCAGCAGATCGAGAGGCCGCACATGTATATACGGTCAGTAGCACAGATACACATAGATAACGCAGGAGCAACTACTTGGCGTGACAAAAATCGCACCAGCTTACATACAAAAATCGCAAGCCGCCACTTTCGCGCTCAGTCATAGGGTTCAAAATTGAATGGGAAAATTTTACAGTTTCGGGTACATTACATGGGGTCTGTACATTATACAGGGTGGCCAGGACATCGACCCGCAACCTTCACATATTGCGTGTGGTGGTAACCTATGGATTTAGTACTTACATGTTTATGATTTAAAAATTTTATGACACAGTCTATTATTTTTTTGATAACTGACGAAAAATTTCCACACCAACCGCCTTCTAAAATCATGTGCTAAATTCATGAATTGCAGATTGATTGATAGTTGATTTGACTTAATCTATATCTATATACTTACATAAAACAAAGTCGGGTTAGTTACACCATTTATAACTCAAGAACGGCTGGACCGCTTTTGATGATCTTTGATTTGTTGTATTTGTCTCCGCGCCCAATAGCAGAATAACTATTAAAACATGGTAACAATTGACGAAAAAAAAAAATAAAAAAGATAATTCATTTTCTCATACATTTTGTATGGAACGGCTTTCTTGGTGATGTCTCCAGAACGAATTGACTGATTCCGATGGCGGTACGAAATTCGTCCCGCACGGAACAAATATTTGTATGACCTGCAAGTAGTTGTTCCGGGTCTGGCTGTTTGTGTATGTGAGCTTAAATGTTTGAAAACGCACCCACGATACAGGAGTAATTCCTAGTGTGGGGCAACGTTTAAAAAAAAATATATATATAAAAAAAAAACTAGTATTTTTATAAATTAAACACTTATATTTTCTTCCAGCTATGTCCACAAACTAGCTAAAATGCACCACGCGGCACAACAATGGGCGGAGGCAGGTCTCTCTCTACGCCTTCACGCCAAACTGTTAGCGTGGAGCTACGACCCGCTTCCACCGCGACTGAGGCATCCTAACATAGAACAGGACAGTCATACTACGCATAGAGAACTCAAGGTATGTGCAAATATTGCCTAATAGCTTCGCTTTCTCAGAAACAGTGCATTTTTAAGCTAAACATGGGAGTGCTCCAACTATATCAAAACGTGTAACTTGTACTTTATTGTGTCTTCGTGTCTTATTATCACCGATAAAATCTGTTTGGAACAGTGACATTCGGTCATACTTTCCTTGATTTTTAAAGGAACGCATGCTATCCGCCGGTACTCACTGGTCCGCCTTCTGGTTACTCACGTTGGACCAGCCGGTCTATTCTGTAAACATCTCACCGTGAAAACTTAGGTGAAGTGAGTTGTCAATTCCTAGCATCAGCCGGAATGACAGCTCACTTCATGCTCACTTCACCTAAGATTTCACGGTGCGATTTTTACAGAATACCACTGCAGTGTCGCTTCCGAGCGCGACAGCTATATGGCGTACCGACTCAATATCGCTACCGAGCGCGACAGCAATATCACTTGACATCTGAATAGGCCTTTTATAATACCTACTTTACTTGAGTTACTAGAAGGCTAATTCCCGTAATTAAAACCGTCCAAAAAATTCGATATTGACTGTCGCTGCAATCAATATCGAATTTTTTTTTTAAAAATGTAAGCAATTTTTTGATATTTTTGATAGATTGAGACTGAGATTAGAATGCGAACGTTCTGAAAAATACGGAAATTGTCTCTTTGATTTGTGAAAACATGAACTCCTAGAATACTTAAATCATCATTAAAAAAGTCTGTTTTGAATCCATATCTAAATATCACAAATTATTCCACAGGAAGACCTATACTTCGAGATAGCTGACCTCTTAAACAAGGGCCGTCAGTGGGAGTTAGCCGTCGAAATAGTCAAAGAGTTAGTTTCCGTCTACGAAGAGGAAGCGCTAGGGTACGCACCTCTAGCGAACTTACATACTCAACTAGCGAGTCTGTACGATGCCATGTTAAGGACACCGAGGTCACATCCAGGATATTATAGAGTTGTATATCATGGAAAGGGGTTCCCTGAGTTGCTGAGGACGCCTTATGTGAGTTGTTTTGTTATTTTTTTGTCTCGCTTTTTTATTGTATACCACTTTGTCTGGCCTAGTAGAAATTATTGAGTTAATAAAGGGACAAATGCTTAAAAGCCTTTTTCCTGACACGAAAATTGAATACATATCTCATAAAAAAAATACATATCTTATAAGAGTTATTATTTTCCCGGGTGTTACTATATATGACAGTTCAGCTTTAGAGACTATCACGCTGGTACATACGAGGACGTCAAGCTATATATTTCCAATATTAGCTTACCTCGCATAGGTTTTTCATACAATGAGAAGTCGGCTTATACTGCTAATGTATAGCTTGATATGTCGTTGCGCGTACAAGTTTCACAAACGACGCTCTATAAAGCTCAATTTTTCTAAAACTCAGTATGCCATGTTTACGACCGGGTACCCTAAATAGCGTTAGCTATTTTTTTTTTAGGATATGAAACTATACTCCATAAGTTTAGGTAGTAAAATAAAGGTAAACAAAAAAACCACATGACGTGGTTAACCGACTAAACGTAATACCACTCTATTCAGTTGTCCTGCTACGTCACAGTTGTATTCTTCAATTTAGCAACGTTATTAACGAATTATAACAACACAAAAACACACACACATGTAGCGTACCAACTGAATAGGGTATTAAGTTTAGTCGGTTAACCACGTTACGTGGTTTTTTATTTACCTTTATTTTACTACTTAAACTTATGAAGTATAGAGCACCCGGTTTCTGGCACGAATATCAAAGACGTGTCAAAATTAAAGTCATATCAAGTGATCTGATTGGCTGTTGATAATTCAGTAAACCAATGACAGCAGTAGACAATTTATTAGCTAATTTTTATGTTGATTTTCGTTCATAATAATAATTCAATTTGTATAGCTTTGTAGGTATTCTTATTTAATCCAATAAAACATCAAATAATAACAGTATCCTTTTTTCAGGGTTACATCTACCGCGGTAATGAATACGAGCAATTACAAGAGTTCAAGGACCGCCTTCTAGACGAGTGGCCAGATGCCGAAGTACTGCCGAAGTTGGACCCGCCCGGACCGGAGATTACCGAGTCTGATGGACAGTGTATCCTTTTGAGTATAGTCTCGTTTACTTATCTTCAATCGCATCCCGAGGCTTAGAATTAGTGATAGGAGAAGGTGACCGCTTACTATGATGACTTTTGATGTGAAACATCTAAGGCCCGCCGCTGATTGCAATTTTTTGTCGACGTGACTATTTGTCACTTAGTCAAGTGCAATGAAAACTATACTGAGTGCGCTCATTATGGTGACGTGATAATACGTATAATAGGTGACAGTAATAATAAGTCACGGTGACACAAAATTGCAATCTGCGGTGGGCCTAATGTGACAAGCGTGTCGCCACGCTAAGAGCCGCCACGCGCTCGTGAATCTGCGACCCTTCGTCTCGGCATCTCCCCTCTCTCCGCGCAAAACTCTTATACCTATAGCGTATTTTCTCTACAATATAGTTTCGATGTTTCACATCTGCCAGGCGTACCGCGACGGCTCATTTTTTTTTTTGTTATTGTAGTGAGAAATGTCGGATGTATGAAACATATCTATGAAATTATGAATATTCTATAAATACTGTGCTACTGTAGTCAGCCTTATTATTTTGTCTGATAATAATCTGAATTGCATCCAGTATCAAAAATTCGTGTTCTACTCGATTTTACTGCCGTTAAAAAATGCTTTGTTAAAAACCAGAAAAACGGTTCGTATTCTAATTTGTTTTCTGTTTTTTACTTTTTAATTACTGGCGTGTGTTCATACTTCACAGCCTTTCAAAGTAAACGTATCCTAAAATATTACATCAAATGACCCCTCCCGCTCTGGGTGGAGCAGAAGGGAGTGTCAGACTCTTACTGACTAAAACCCACCCGTGTTCCTTCCTTAGCCCTTTATGTTCCGGGGTAGCGGTAACTCTTTCGGACAATCCCGCTGCCAAAATACTACCCTTAACAACAATAACAGACCTACAAATAAACGCGGTAGAACCAGTGATGGGTGACAAACTGAAGCGACTATCGGGGAAGCCGATAGCTGAACAGATACTACAGTACTACAAGCATAATAACGTTGACAAGTTTGAGTTCTCCAGGCCTTTTCATAGAATAGGTAAGTTTACCATAAATGTCATCATAGATATAGATAACGCAAGTATCACGATCTGTATGAAAACCAAGCGTGCCATTTTTTTTTTGACTACCTACTATGACGTCACAAGCACTCACTCACGCTCACCCAGCCAGCAGTACTCAGAACTGAACGCGAAAGTGGTGGCTTACGATATTTGTACGTAAGTTGGTGTGATTTTTGGCACGCGAAGTAGTTGCTCTTGCGTTATCTAGGTGTATCTATATCTGTGGGTGGCATCTACAACGCAACATCCAAACTACGTATCACACTGACGTCACGCAACTCAACACAAAGTCCTGCAACGCGCAAGCTAAGTTCGACGCGTGACTAGCATATTTACAACGTCTTGACATCAACCGTGGCACAGAAGCCCACTAGACACAACACCCGGGTGAAGTTTATATCCCCATGTCTCTCAATAGAGGAAATCAAGATGATGTCCAAGTGCCGTACTGTGAAATGTTAATGTTAGAGCTATCATTGGTATTCTGCAAGAAAGAGATGGAGCTGTATAGGATGAATGGCGCCATTCCTGACAGTAGACGAATGCAAATAAAAAAAAAAAAAAACGGACAATGGAACTTTCGCCACTATTGTGTGCCTTAGTCGGATCGAATAAACTTACTTGTTTTGTTTACAGAAGAGCCCCTGGATGGTTCAACGGACGATTTATCGAATCAAAACGAATTCGCTACACGATGGCTCGAAAGGACGGAACTTGAGATCAGCGAAAAGTTACCAGGTAAACTATAAATTAAACTAAATAATTTCAACCGAAAGTCGAAAGATGTCCACCGCTGACCCACCATAGCTCACCGCGGGCATAGGCCTCCCCAAGCACCGCCGATTCGACCGGTACTTTGCTTCTAGCAACCTGCGGATTCCTGCGTCATCGGTCCACCTTATGGGAGGCCTACTAACATCTGCCGGTATGCGGTCGCCACTTCAGAACCAGCTTTATTATAACACTAATATTATAATGGCGAACGTTTGTGAGTGTGTTTGTATGTTTGTTACTTCTTCACGCACAAACGGCTGAACGGATTTGGATGAAATTTGGCACACAGGTAGTTTATAATCAGGATTAATACATAGGATACTTTTATCCCGATATTCCCACGAGATCGACACTTATGCGGGTGAAACCGCGGGGCGCAGCGAGTAGAATTATATAGAACTATGGATAGAAATATAAATTAAAACCTGTTTCTTAAATTCGCAGGCATTCTCCGATGGTTCCCAGTACGGACACAGCGAACATATGAAGTTTCGCCGATTACAGCAGCAGTGGAGGCTTTAAAGGATACGAACAGAAGACTGAGGTCGCTTATAATAGAGGCCAGAGCACCTGATGCGCCGTTACATCCTCTAACTATGAGGCTAAGCGGTATGTTATTTTGTTAAAGGACCTCGGCTGTGCGCGTAATAAACGTGGAGGAGAAGCGCTGAGTTTTCTGATAGTCTTAGCTAATTACACTGATAACTCAGTTTAAAGATGGTGCGGATGACTAAATATATTCTTTAAGGTGGAACTAGTCGCAAGCTCGAACTCACTGGTGGGCATGATCAAAAAGCATTCTGTCTCACCTGGCATCATGTCCGACAGAGATAGTAACAGTGATGAGCAGTTAGACGCTAGTTTGCACGTACAATGTCTAGTTAGCACGCACACAAACACCGTTCCGAACTTAAACGCGCGTAAAAAAAAATAAGAAAATTGGAAGTTTTGAAGATTTTACACTTCTTTTATTGCTTATTTACATCGAACAACGAATCTTTGTTGGCTCATAACTTTTTAATGGCTTTTTATTTTACTATATTCTGTTTCCGCATAAGAATAAGGAAAAACGCAAAAAATACCTAATATTTTCTTTTATTGTTTCATCACAGGTATTCTAGACCCAGCGGTCCAAGGTGGCATAGTAAACTACGAGCGTGCCTTCCTAACGCCCGGATACGAAGCGAGGCATCCAGACCACGCGTCCTTACTCGCCGAACTTAAGGACCTCATCGCTGACCAGATACCGCTCTTGAAGTTTGGTTAGTAATCTATATATATATATATAAAACGTTTATTTTCTCTACATAATATATGAACTTAAATGCTAGACTTGACAGTAGTGCACACACAAGGAGGTAACTCTGTGAGAGACTGGAACCTGAGATAGGCGGCCCGTACACGTACGCGTACGCGATCCAGATTGATAATGTACGAATCGTGAATGTACGGATCGTGGATCGCGATCATTGATTTTGATCGCGGATCGCGATCGAGATTGATTGTGTACGGGCCGCCATAGGTTTATATAAAAACCTATTATTCTTTCCACCCGTACGCAAAATACGCGCATTGACGTGGAGTTGCGGACACCAGCCCCTATTACCTATTACCTACCTATATAAAAAACCTGTATTACAGGTCACCAGAGGGGCAATTCTCGTAATTTTTAAGAACGTCCACAGTGTGATCTCAGTCTTAATCTGTCAAAAAAAAACCTCGGATGGATTTTTAACGTTTTAAATTACGAGAGTTGGCCTTAAGGGCCCTCCCGCGGCTAAGATGCCTGTTATTTTCATACATGACATAATACCAATGCAGGATACTAGTCCATCCATATTAATCTATGATATTATTTGTTTTTTTATTGATATTTATTTATGACTAGAGCGGCCGGTCCCGGCTTCGCACGGGTGGACATTTATTTTTTTCTTGCAATTAAAATAGCCTATATTAATCAGTGATAATGTAGCATTCAAATGGTGAAAGAATTTTTAAAATCGGTCCAGTACTTTTTGAGCCAATTCGTTACAAACATACATACAAATCTTTCCCCTTTATAATATTAGTATAGATATTAATCTATGTTACCTAATCTATATACTAATAATAAAGCTGTAGAATTTGTTTGTTTGAACTCGCTAATCTCTGGAACTATCAGTCGGATTTGAATAACTTCTTAGGCATTTGATAGCCCAATTTTTGAGGAAGGCTACATAAGGGCCTATACTACCTCAAATGGCTTAGCATGATCCTCCGTTATGTCGAAAATTCTGCAGCATTAATTTTGAAATAAATATATGGTAAAGTTGAGGATTAATGTTAGGTCTTATGTTTGACGAAAACACGATTCCATAAAATTTTCTCGATAGAAAAAAAATCCAAAGTTACCTCCAAACCGAACAATAAACCGCTGGTATTAAAAAAATACTTCAAATTAGATCATGAAACTTTGTATACTAACCGAACTAACTATAAAGCAGGACTCATGTTTTTTGTTTTTTTTTAATTACCATTATTTTCACCGTAAAAAGCAAATACCTAAACTATTGGCGCTGCCTAGCACGGCACTCTGTCTCGCTCTCACTCAGTCCGCAAGCAGTATCGTGCGAGAGAGATAAAGAGTGAACTTTAGCTGAGGTAGTATAGGCTCTTAATATCACGATAGGTCCCTTAGGAGCCGAGTAAAAGCAAAAAAGAACGCTAGCTGAAAACGAACTAATAACAGTAGAGGCAACTGGAGCCGTCGACAGTCGTCGACTCTCGTCAACGGCTGTAGTTGCCTCTGCCGTAGACACGTGCCGCTCGTGTTTATACACACTTAAAAGTGATTTATGTGCTGATCGCGTTCAGTTTCATTTGTGAAATTCACCCTAAGTGATATGTATGTTGACATCGAACCTCTAAGGTATCTTGTGGGAGCACAAACGATGATGTTTAAATCACTCAATATTTTCTCAGGTCTGGACGTGCACGGCAGCCGCGCTCCGTCGGAGCTCGAAGAGTTGCACGCGCACTTGTTGCGCTGCTTCCGGAGAGTGCAGCAACACGTGCATCAGCGATACGGACGGAAGGTAAACAACAAAATATAGACACCTAGATGCGCCCCGCGGTTTCACCCGCATAAGTGTCGATTCCGTGGGAATATCGGGATAAACTACTTAGCCTGTATGTTAATCCAGGGTGTCAGCTACGTCCATACAAAATTTTATCAAAATTGGTCCAGCCGTTTGAGCATGAAGAAGTAACAAACATCCATCCATCCATCCATCCTCGTAGGATGATTACTACAAATCATCTTTATTCTTGATGCAAGTGCGACTGGTGACCCACCAGGGCCCTAATTCACTATAACCACTTAATGATTCCTTACTTTGAAACCACGTCAATTCCTTAGCTAATCACGACATCTGCTATTAATTAACGTATTCTCTATGACACAGTAAACGAAATCGCGCGAAATGAACTCGAAGTTGTTTAAGAAGGGCGTGGTTTGAACTGTCAAGTTATCACGATTGACAACCGTACGTGGTTTGCACGTGGTAAGATTACGCGATTTTAATAATTGGGGACCTTGTGTCGGGTACGATCCCCGGATCAGACAGTGTCAGTTGATCTTAGAAGTGACCACACTTATCGACGCAGAATCGGCTTTAGCCGCTTTTTGTCCATGCAATTGGGTATGTAAAGTTTTTTTCAGGTATTTTTTTTATATTTTTAATTTATAGATTTAGTTATTTTATGCAACTAATTTCAAAATTTTGGTTTTCTAAGCAGCCATTAATTTTAAATAAATTTTTTAAATTCTGCTTCAAAAGTAGGCTGAAGAGTTCAATATCTATGCCAGGTATAACACAATAATAAAAATCTTAAATTTGACGTTTTTTGCTTGACATCAAAAACTTCAAGCATGACACTAGACAGTTTTAGAGGTGGGAATGATCGACATAATCGATTGAACATTTACTTAATACAGTTATTAATTTTGTATAGGGATAAGTGGAAAGAGCGAAGGGAGACTTCCCTCCTTCCACATGCAGTGGGACAGAAATGACTGATAGTTAATAATTAAATTAAATAATAGGTATTATTAATATGTCATTATCAAAATCAAACCAAGAACAAGTAGCTACAGTACCTAGTTATATTTGTAAGTTTCCAACACCATTTGTGGTTACAAAATACATAGTTCGAATGATTTTATACTTAATATTATTATTTAAAGGGAATGCATTTTATTTAAGCTATCATTATAATGATTGATTAACAATAATTCAGAATTCGGGATTTAGATTTTTTGTGTGAATAGATTTTCAATGTTTGATTTGGATCGATTCAAAGGCCGAAATTTTCGCACGACTGCATTACATATATTATTATGGTCATCCCTATAGTTGACATATATGACTTTAACTTTTTAACATATGATGAGAGGAGGCACAGAAAGTATTCTCAATCTGCTTACTTGTGACGTCATTTGGAGGTCAAATGAAAGTCAAGTGGTATTAAGTGTTTATGTTAAAATAAACTCCATCTTATAATTTTAAGCGCTAAAAATAGAAAAATTAAGTTAAGAAACCTTAAATCTCGAAATGGTTTGGGAATCAGCGTAGGATTTTTTTTTCTTTACATACCGAATTGAAGGATTACACGTAAAAGAACCTTATGTATTATTGCGAATTCTATTGTATCTGTGTATCCAAAATATTGAAAATTAAATATTTATATTTGTCTTTTGCTGGAAACAAAGAGCGCTTTGCTGTCAAATCATAAAAATATGTTTGAAATACCGACCAAAAATACAGAATCGCAGGAAAATCCACGCGCTAACTGTAAGCATGCATTCAGAAAAAAAAAATCGTCAGTTATCAAAAAAAAAAACTGTTGTTTCTTAGAAAAGTGCAATACCTACCTAATCTGCATTCGCGATTTATTTGCCAAAAATGTAAACAAATATGAGTTTATGGAAAAATAAATTTAAATCCTACACAATAAAGTTCAGTTTACGCTACAATTTGAAACATTTTTATAACTTTTTCACTGGTGTTGGTCACTCTGAAATCAACTAAATCCCCATTAAAATAAGGTTGATATCTGTTTAGCTGGAAATAATATTAATTTGAAACATACGTTTGAATAGACATAAGGTACGCGGCCAACATTCAGCAATTTTTTTTTTTAATAACCTACGAAAGTTTTCTACACACCGTTCAGAATCATGTGCTAATAAATTAATCCATGGTAACAGGTTGAGGGTTGATGTCCCAGTCACCCTGAATAGAATAATATTTAAACAATGGACCCGATTCTGTTGTTCACAAACTAAACAAAATTTAAATTCAGTGCATCTTTTTCTTTCTATTTCATTATGAAAAGGACAGAAGATAAAAATTAGTTTAGTCCTGTCAAATTAGTCAGTGCCTGACGTAAATTGACGTATTTTTAGTAAGAAATTTTTTAATCACGTCTAAACTTGTCTATGGATTATCTAATTTGACAGGACTAAACTAATATTTATCTTCTGTCCTTTTCATAATGAAATAGAAAGAAAAAGATAAACTGAACTCAAATTTAATTTAGTTTGTGAACAACAGAATCGGGGCCAATATATTGCTGTTTTTACAGAACTGTGACATAGAAGTGGGCTCGCCCGAGGTACAGCTGCGCATGCACGCATTCCGCGACAGTTTCCACATTGAATCCAGCAACTCATCGAACAACAGGATATCTGACATATCCACTGGCGCTGAGTAAGTACTAGCATGCTTATTCGTTTCGTTTCCATACATAATTCAACATTAGAAGAATTTAATATTACACTAGAAGACTTTTTTTTTCACGAGATTAATTAAATGTTTGGTAAAACTTTCAAAAGCGGCTGTATTCGGCATTTTGGGTATAATTTTTGTAATAGAAACAATAATAACATTCATGTTATTTAATTTATTTCAGAACTTCATCCAAGGGTCGGTTTTTCAGCTTCAATGCTGCGATTAACCCTCTAGCAAGGTAAAGTTATTATCTTGTTAACCAATTTGAAATAACTAAAGCATTTATTATATTTAACATTAAAATCAATATTATTATTAATGTTTACAGAAATAGTAGTACCGGAGTAGTCAGTCGCTTCGCAACGCTACAAAATTCACCCGGGAGAAGGAATAAAAGGAATTTGAGAAAGGTAAACTTTAATTATTTTCAGATTTTTTTAAAAGCTAAAGAAAAGAAAAAAAAGAAAGCTGTTGAATTTAACTTTTTTCATATCCCTACCATAGCAATTGATTTCACTGGCCGTTGTTATTTCGCTCAGCCAATTGACAATTGTTGTTTGCAACATTATTTTTATTTTGTTTTTGTGTTTCACGAACTTTGTCCAAATAAACTTTTTTTTCTTTCTTTTTTCTTTTCCAATCACAGTCTGGCATTAAAACTTCATAATACATCAGTGAACAAGAGTTTGACAGATTGCTAGCTTATTAAAAATTTGTGTCGGTCTGCTTTTTAGAAATCGGGTGTTACTGCTTCACAGTGCTAGTCTATTAAATTAGATCGTTTTGGTAATAAATACGTAGTTAAAAATTGAGTTAGGAATTTTCTCTATTATAATAACATACTTGAGCTAACATAACCTCACCTTTTTGAAAACAATTTTATTGTAACAATATCTTACCTGAACCTAATCCAACAGAGTGAAGTCGGCACCCAAGCCAGCGGAAGTCAATGGTACACCTCCTCCCACTCAACCCCGAACGGCTCCATCAACAACAGCTCAACAACAACCCTCAACAACAACTCCAACAACAACAACAGCGTCACCAGCATCAACACACAAACAGACACGCCTTCCGCGTCCCCTTTGAGGGAGTTGAGGCAAGAGGTGAGGCACACTTCTAAGGTCAGTCGATATAATTTACATTTCTGAGTGTTGAATGTGAGTTATTTAACGGATATTGTGTCTAATGTAAGTTAACCTGAATGGTTTGGCCACTGAATTATGAATAACGAAATTTGACACATGAAGAAAACAAAAAAAAAAAAAATTTTGCTAGATTTTTTACTCTAACCTCTAACAACCTCACCAGCCAAATGCAGCAAAGCGAAAAGATACTGTCTTCAATGTGATCAAAATAAGAATAGAACTGACTTTTCGCCATATTATTTTCATGTTTTTAACTTCATTAGGACGAGCTGGTACACGTGTGTACCAAAAGCGGTACAAATTTGTACCAGCTCGTCCCTGAGAGTTGTTACAAAAAATGTAGCTTCCACTTTACTAGTAGGTATCCTTTGTAGGTATTCGTCTTAACCCTTCCAATTAAGCTTATTTTGCTTGTAATATGACTCAAAGCCGCTCGTTCGCCGCAGCTCAAACAAAAGAGGTTCACATAAATGACGAATAATGCAATTTATTATTAGTGGCATAAAGTGTAAAGTGTGGAAACCGGCATGTCTTAGAACCAAAAAAATCGAAGACGTGACATCCACCAACCCGCACTGGGCGCGCGTGGTTCATTACGGCCCACTTCCTCTCACAGAGAGGAGGCCTGTGTTGCAGCAGTGGGAACATTATAGACAGATTATGCTATTTAAACTGTCTTATGCTGTTCTTGTCTCTTTTTTGTTCATTGTCCTTTTGGCGCCATCTACATCGCTACATGCGAACTATGCATCACATTGAGGTCGCGCAAACTCCTGCATCGCGCAAGCAGAGTTTATCGCGCAACTAGCATAATTATACAACGTCCCAACATCAATCGTGAGCAGAAAGTGGTCACCAAACGCATCACCAGTCTGGTCGGAGGATCCTCTCTTTCCTATGGAGGATGAGTGAACTTTACACCCTGTTCCTCATACTTCTATAGCCTAATGCCGCTTTACATTTTGAGCTCAGTCAAGTTACAACTAAATAAATTAATCAACAATTCGTTTTCCCCAGGTTGAGTGTATCCTTGAGGAGACTCCCACGAAAAAAAAAGGTTAATAGAATGTGGGTAATAATAATAAGGCAATTCTATGCTTATTTTGATTGCATTGTATTTACAGCTGCATTCCGTGCGGCTTAGCTTAAAATTTGGTAACACAGAATGTTTCTAACTTTGTTTGAAAGCCCGATAAGAAACCATGGAATTGGTTTCATAGTGGTTGACTTCGGTAACTAACCAATGTATTCAGAATTGCTGTGTTCACAATTTATGTGATATCAGAAAAGTTCATTTTCCGTTTCAACTTCTATATAATAATAACTTTTTCAATGATTCATGAAATAAACTTAATTTTGGGCATGATTAAAGTTGGTATTTGTTTTAGAATTGGAAACAACGATTTAGATAGACCATAGAAAACTGATGTTTTATTTGCTTAGAGAGCGTGATCTATTTTAATTAAAAATAGAGTCGTGTATTGAACCACAATTGACGACCACATAATATATGTGGTAAAATATGAGAACATTTCATCCTTTCGATTCGTGGAGTAAGTTCTGAATCGTATCCATGTTTCAAATTGATGTTATTTTCACATAGCAAATGTCAACTTTATTTTTGTGTAATTTAAGTTGATTTCAGAATGACTAATAATATTGAAAACGTTTTTTATTTTATTTGTAACTTAAACCTTACTTTATTTGTGGGTAATACTAATAAAGTATTTAAAAAAAAACATGAATTATTGTTGTTTACATGTTTGAGAACTAAATTGCGAACGGAGGATACATAGATTGGGTTGTTTACCGCAGCGTTATTTTATCTGCTTCAGTTTTTTTTTTTCTTATATTCGCCACGCTGTTATTGATGTATTCAACCTTAAATTAATTTATGCTAACTATATTTCAATGCGAGTTTCTGAAAAATTAAATTAAACAGTTACTTTAACACTTTTACTAATACGAAATATGCTAATTTTGCTTTGCTTTATGGCTTAGTAAAAACGGATTCGATAAGTGAAATTTTTATAATTGACAATTTTTGGTTACCTGCTTTTATAAATAAATTTACAGTATAACCGTACTCGCACTTTTCCACTTGAATGGACTGCACCAAACAAAGGATTATTATTATATTTCAACTTTAGTATGCTTATCTCTTTTGGGAGCCCTTAATCATAAATACTGAAACGTTACATGAATACGTCAAATATGTAACTTAACCGGTACATCAAAGTAGCGGGTAAACATTTGCAAATAACAATAAAGTAATATCGGGTCGTCCATCTTACATTATTAAAATTACAAATTTCCTGTGATTTTGTCTTTTTAACCGACTTCAAAAAAGGAGGAGGTTCTCAATTCGGATGTTTATATATATATTTTTTTTAAACTTCGAAAACCCCTGTTCTTTAATTCCGTAACTATACAGTGTGACATAACACATTAAACTTGAATTCAGAATCTTAGAATACTATCAAGCTTTGGAATCACAAACTCAATGACTGTCATAACCGACAAAGTTCATTCATAACTATTCTTTATTTATTACCTATTTGATCACTCAAAAATCAACTTTAACTACATATCGCTAAAGTAGAAAGTTAAGGTTCAAAATTCAAGTGTATAGTTTCCCATTCGCTTATCAGCTGGTGACTGAACGGCCGCTACGCGCCGAGGTCGAGCGCGAAAGGCGTTTGTCGCAACGAACTAGTCTCATCACCTCTTCCGCACCACCCTCGAATAGAGACTCTATGGGTGAGTGTTATGTTTATTTAACTTACAATTAAAATATTAAAAAAATAAATATATTTAGTATAGAAGCGATTCTCTTCTTTCTACATTTATATCTGTAGTTTATATGGTGTGCATAATAAAGAGTATTATCTCACTACAATCCCGCACACTCGAAAAAACACTGTAACGCGGTATAAAACACTAAATGACAACCAATTTTCATTTTAACAGTACAATAAAATCCATTGCTTCGTTTGTTTGAAAAACTCGTCTACTCAACAGATAAAACAACGAAATGGATATTGTTGAACTGTCAAAATTAAAGGTGACATTCCAAGTGTGTTAGGTTCTCAAGTAGTAGTTCTAAATTACCGCCAATACCTTTCATTTTAGAGGCGTATTATGCTTTAAAACAGATTTGTACCGGTTAAAATCCTGAATCGCTATTAGCCTACAGCTTTGGGCATATGAAACGCCCAGTATCGCTTCTATACAAAGTATTATTTATATTTTTCTATGATAAGAGCTTTCGCTTTTCTCTGTTGATTTTATGATGATTTTCTAACAAATTTAACAAACAAAATGCTTATTATGTAGCATCGCATCTTTTACAGGTCTGAGTGGAAATTTATGAAATAAAGCGTAAATTATCATAAAAGAAAGGACAGAGTAATTATAAGTCACACGACTTCGCTAGCGTGCCCGCGAAGTACAGTAAAAAAAAGTATTGTTAGTACATAATTATATAGTACAGTGCGCATACGCAGGTTAAGTGTGATTTAGCGAAAGCTTTTATTGTGTGGTAGTTAATTTCCATAATATTTTTTATTTTTGTTGTTTTTATCCGACTGCCCTAAAAGAAGGGTAGTGTTTTTATCCCTAGTAATTGCTGTAAGTAGAACTTGCTGTTTTTTTTTTTCAGGATGTAGTAGTGTATCTCATAATCTATATATGTAGAAGTAAAAGCCTTACTTAGAGCTGTGATACTTGATCTATCTAGTTTATTTTTCGTATATACCCAAAGGACGATCTCTCGCTTTCCAGCCGTCTTATTATGATTAGCATTACTAATATTAGCAAATAATATGAGCATTACTCTAGCAGAAATCAGTAAAGAGACCTTCAGTTTCTTAAAAAAAATAATCTGTGAAACTGCTGTCAAAACTGAGTTGCTGCGATTGATAGTTGAATTTAAATCGCTCGACTTTCGGAGAGGCTGTTTAACTAAACCTTTTGATAAAGTTGAATTACCTTTCATAAATAAAAAGACAATCAATTTCTATCATCATAACCTTATCTTCCAAACCCCAGGAACAACAGACTCCAATCAAGAAGAAGAGGAACCTCCCCCACTACCAAAGAAATACGCCCACCGAAGCATGGACCTTGAGAGCGACACTAACAACAACGGGGACTCGAACCCACTCCCTCCCCGACACAACTATGACACCGTCTGGGCGCCGCGAGGATCATTCTTGTACAACTCTATAGCTAGACGAAATACGACGAATGAAAAGGCGCCTACGCCTCCACCTAAGAAAAGGAACGCACAAACTTAAGGTTATAAAATGTATATGGTATAGAAATAGGAATCCTTCGGCTTCCAGTACATGACGCCGAAGCCGCACTGGCACCGCATTGATGCGATATTCATTCGTACACACAAACTTGCGGACCGGCGCCGGCGCGGCTCAAGTGTCATGTACATGAAGCCTTAGTATCAAGCGTACGCGTTCGTCGAAAGACGTACGGCTATACCAACTCGTTAAACTAAAGCAGATTGGACCGGGCCGCGTCGCAACGCAACGCATTGCAAAAATCTTTCTTCATCACTTTTGTACATTTACTATGCACCTCGTCTGCGCATACACTTGTGCAATATAATACCTCCCGCGCAGAAGTCTGGTCTCCGCTGAGATTAGTCGCCATGGCCGTAATTCGATCTGGAGGATAATTTTATTTTTACATTTTCTATAAATTAACAATTCACTACAGACGGGCCGCACCGCACTTTTTGTAAGAAAATGCATAGCACTGCGGCCCGTCGCGGCTGTAATGTGCGCTTGGCTTTAAACGTGCACTGGCGCTAAGTTATTTATTATAAACTTGTTGGGTTCACAACGGTGCGTCCTGTGATCGCTGCGATCAAGTCAGATTTCATTGAACGCACATTTGCAAGCTTCCATTGCGGATGCGTAACGTGTTGGTTTCGCCGTACTTTAAACTCTGCGTGAACACGATTTTAGTCTCGATGCATATATGTCTACGAAACCCTAGCGCAACGGCTACGCAGTATCAACGTGACGTCAGCCAACCCCTGATGCGAAGGCACCCTTAATTGGTAAATTAATACATAGGAGGAATATTAATAAAAATTATAAGACGCTTGTGGATGCTTAGGCATGACCAATAATGTGTTGATTGTACTAGAGGTAAATTCCTAAATTACTGTAGAATGCTCGTAACGAAAAATATAATTGCTATTGATATTTAAAAGTACTATTTACAGGCTATTTATTGCCACAGCAAAAAATCTATAATCGCAAGTTATTTGTATTTTAGAGGCATTTTTAACAAAACCCTTATTTAAATTTTTATTGATCGTTAAGTGGTTTTTGATAATCTATTTAAATTACTCCTTATTTCAAACTGTTAAAGTTGAATTTTAACTGCCATACATACCCACCTCGAACCTTTTTTTGCTGTAAGTACTTATAAAATGTTCTCATTAATAAAAAAAATGTGTTGCTTATTCCTTTAAGGGCAATGTAGTTGTGTGAAAATATTCGGATTAAGATTGTATACAAAATAATCAACAAATAAAGCAAAATCTTTCATTTTGCTTTATTTGTTGATTATTTTGTGAAATAAATATCATGGAAAAAAGTATTTACTGTGGTGTTGAACATACATCTTGTAGTAGCTTCTTTTTTAGATAAACTTGGGACAAATCTATTGAAAAAAAAAAACTAAATATCAGACGCATTTTGGGTTCGGAACGCGGTATGGTACGGCGCGGCCGCAGAGCTAGTAAAGCATCGGCCGCGCGCCGCGCATGCGCGTCGCGTAGCTGCGCCGCACGCGCGCCGCCTGCGTAGCCCCTCCCGCACCCCAGTCAGTCGCGCGCCGCTCCAACGAGCGTACGTAACATAAAAATTCCAATCGCAACGACCGCGGCTCTCGCTCGTTCCCGCCAAAAGTTTGTTAATATAATATTCTCGTACTGTTTGCACCATTGACTGTCTCTCAATAAAGAATACCAACACCATCCACGCCTTGTTACAGTGACGCCCAACTCGCGGCCATGTTAAGTTTCAACTTTTAACAACGGCTAAACGCTAAACGAACCCAGTGAAGTGTGGTTAACAGTCAGTGACTACAGAGACATTATCATGCCACGAACGACGCGGGCAACCCGAGCAGCAATCGACCGCAAGGCGGAAGAACAAGGAAGCGACGGTTACTCCGACGCGGACTGTGACTCAGTGGTGGAGCTACGCGCCCATGCCGGCGCCGCTACTAGCGCTACCACCCATGCACGCGACTCAACCGACGCGGCCGAGGAGATGCGCGCCCAGGGGGGCGCCGCCCTCGACCACACGCTCGGCGGGGCCCACACCGGCGCACCCGCCGCAGCGCTGAACACCGAACGGCTACTGTCCACCATGATGGAGTCATTCGCCAGGATGCAGGCGGAGACCAACCGCACTCTGGTGGAAACCCTACGGTCTTTACATCAAGGCAACCAGTGGAACCCAGTCGCGTCGACACCGGCGGCATCGCCCACGGCGAACGCGCCCGCCACCTCCGGCGGCAACTTTTCAAAGTGCACCGCGAGGTTTGACGGGCAGTCACACGACACCGAGGTACTGGAGGCGTTCATCGATGCAGTGGAGGTCTACAAGGAGTGCGCCGGCGTGTCCGACGAGCACGCGTTACGCGGCCTCTCCATCTTGCTGAGCGGCGACGCGGCGGTATGGTGGCGCGGCGCCCGGGCCTGCGTCGGCTCGTGGCCGGACGCGCTCGCGCGCCTGCGCGCTGCCTACGGCGTGCAAAAGCCCGCGTACAGACTACTGCGCGAAGTATTCACGCGTGAACAGAGTGAGTGTGAACGCGCGGAAGTTTTTATATCAAAGGTACGATCATTATTAGTTCAATTACCCTATGTTGTGCCAAGTGTGATGATAGTGGATATTGTGTACGGCTTACTACATCGTCGAATACGAAAACGTTTGTCGCGAGACACCATTAGCGATATTGATCATTTGTTAGAGAGAGCGAGACTCGTGGAAGATTCGATAACGGAATTAAAAAACTCGATCGTTTCCGCGAATAACCCGAATGTACCTACCGTTCCCGACCGCGGTACTATGAGTCCGAGCGCAACCACCGGTTCCAAACTCACCTCTAACTCGAATGATACCTCGA
Organism: Globia sparganii; assembly: GCA_949316385.1. Lineage (NCBI taxonomy): Eukaryota > Metazoa > Arthropoda > Insecta > Lepidoptera > Noctuidae > Globia > Globia sparganii. Next base: position 7,051,193 of record OX438675.1, on the reverse strand, counting down.
AACGTAATCGCATTAGATGCTCGTTTTGCAAAGCGTTCGGTCACGCAGCTAACGAATGTCGTAAGGCTAATAAAGTTGATAGTGACAATAAGGGTAATAAAGTAGGTACTAGTGATAAAGATAATATTAATCCGATACGTTGTTATGGATGCGGTCAGCCAGGGGTGGTCAAGTCAAAGTGTGAAACTTGTTCGATTAAACCCGCGCCCACCAAACCGTCCGATTTTAACGTAGTAAAAGGTGACTTCTTCGCATCGACGACGTCGCATCCTTTGATAGCAATAAGCGTAGTGGGTAAGGAAGGGGTAGCGATAGTCGATACCGGGGCCACGCACAGTGTTGCTAGCCCATTATTGTATTCGTTGTTAGTAAATAACGGCGTTCAATTCCACGAAATGGAGCGCTATATCGGGCTCGCCGACGGCTCGTGTCATAGGAAATTGGTTAGGATCGCTACGGTACCTGTCACCCTAAATAGTCGAAGAGTCGACACCGAGTTTATGGTGTTCCCCGGTGATGACACCAGAACACTTTTAGGTCGTGATTTTATTGCTAACGCGGCTGTTGTTCTAGACATAGCTCAGGAGTCATGGCATTTTGCAGATAGTCCAGGAGACCGGTACCCCTTTTTGCAATCCTATGTACTGAACAGCGCGGCCGTGGCGCAAGCAGAGGTCTGCGATGTATCACTGCGCCAAGATGAAGGTACGAGTTTGCCACCGGAGCACAGGGCCGCACTCAACGAGTTCTTGCAAGGCAGAGTCGCTCAGTTCGCTTCGGCGGGGCCTCCCACGGACTTCGCCGTCCATAAGATAAAGGTAAGCGAGACACAGGAACCTTTGGCTTCTCCTCCCTTTAGATTGTCGCCGCCTAAGAGAGAGGCACTCGAGAAGGAGCTGCACAAACTGGTCAACTCTGACGTCATTGAGGAATGCGAGTCGCCGTGGGCATCGAATGTCGTTCTTGTCAAGAAAAAGGATGGCAGCTTCAGACTGTGTGTTGACTACCGCAAGCTCAATACTGTCACTGAGCCTGACCGGTACCCTCTCCCAAGGATTGAGGACATTCTTCATGACGCAAAAACTGCTAAATACATGACAACCCTTGACCTCCGAGCTGGCTACTTTCAAGTGAACGTCGACCCTAACGATAGGGACAAGACAGCATTCACGACACCGCTCGGCACTTATAGATTTAAACGCATGCCAATGGGTTTGCGCAACTCAGGCGCTACGTTCCAGAGGCTGATTGACAGATTCAAGTCGAACTTGCCAGGTACTACTCTTCTAGCATATTTAGACGACTTGTTGATAATGTCCGATGAGACTTTCGAGAAGCACCTTGCCGACCTCACCTCCGTGTTCGATCGACTCGCCTTGTTCAACTTGCGGGTAAACCGCGAGAAGAGTCACTTCGCGAGGGAATCGGTGAAGTTCTTAGGGCACATTATCTTACCAGGTGGTATCCACGTCGATCCAGGGAAGACCGCAGCAATCGCGGACATGCCGACGCCTCGGAACATAAAACATTTGAAATGTTTCCTGCAGACCTCCAGCTGGTTTAGGCGCTTTGTCCCTGACTACGCAGAGGTTGCCAAACCGTTGACAATGCTGCTAAAAAAGGCAAGTATATGGAAATGGGGCCCGGAGCAGCAGGCAGCTTTCGAGAAGATCAAGCAACTGCTAGTATCGGCGCCGATCCTGCGTCAGGCTGATGCGACGTTACCCTTCGTCCTCAGAACCGACAGCAGTGGGTATGCTCTAGGGGCGGTTCTCCTCCAGGGGGAGGGGATCGACGAGCGCCCAATAGAATACGCCAGTCGACTGTTGACCGCCGCTGAAAAGAACTACAGCACGACGGAGAGGGAGGCTCTAGCCGTCGTCTGGGCAGTCTCCAAGTTCAGGGGGTACGTAGATGGCGCTGAAGTCGTGATAAAGTCGGACCATCAGCCGCTTAGGTGGCTGATGAGTATGAAGTCTCCGAGCGGTCGCCTAGCAAGGTGGGCCCTGAGCCTTCAGGAGTATAACCTGAAAATAGAATATACACCAGGTAAGGCCAATGTTATAGCTGACACTCTGTCGCGTCCGGCATGCGCCGAAGACGCCGATTGTGACCTGTGCTGCGCTGTGGTCGACGTGCCCTCTCGCAGTCTGAGGGACCTGCGCGAGAACCAATTAAAGGACCCAGAGGTGAGTAAAATCGTCGAGGCCCTGGAGTCCGACGACCCCTCTAGGGGGAGGGTATGGTCAAACAAAGGGTATGTGCTCGCCGAAGGCGTGTTATATAGATATTGCCCTGAGAACGAGGAGCACGATGACGCCAGTCTGGTAGTCCCAGAACAAGAACGTGCCAAAGTATTGGCCGAATATCATGATGCACCCACCGCTGGTCACATGGGCGCGGAACGTACGCTGCAACGCTTGATCGGTAAGTACTACTGGCCGGGAATGCGTTCCTACGTTACGCAGTACGTTAAAAATTGTGTACCTTGCCAGCGCTATAAGGCAGACACTAGGAAACCGTCTGGGTTGTTGCAGACCCCCGCTTCTGCACGCCGGTTTGAGGTGTTAGCCGTGGACCTGTTCGGCCCTCTTCCTGAAACAGCGAAAGGACACAAATGGATCCTGATAGTCGAGGACACCTGCACGCGCTGGGTGGAGCTGTTCGCCCTTACTTCAGCTACCAGTGAAGAATGCGCAAAGGTACTTGTATCGGAAGTATACTTACGGTTCGGAGTCCCCAGGCGCCTTGTTAGTGACAACGGTGTTCAATTTATAAGTGAGGTAATGCAGCAGACCTGTCATGCGATGGGGATTACACAATCACTTACTTCATTTTACCACCCCGAGGCGAATCCGGTGGAACGTAAGAACCGGGACCTCAAGCCGCAACTGGCGATTCTGGTAGGTAAAGACCATGAGACGTGGGATATTCACTTATCTGCTGTCCGATTCGCCATGAACTCGGCAGTCACATCAGGAACCGGTTACTCACCCGCTTATTTAAACTTCGCACGAGACATGCGCGCGCCAGCAGATGTCGTGTCAGAGACGCGCACCATAATCGAAAGCGATCATTATGTAGGTGACATCACTAATTTTCTTAAGAAGATTTCGTCAGTACTCTTAGATGCTCGTGACGTCTATGAGAGTGCCCAGGCGGCACATAAGAAGTACGCCGATGAACATCGTCGACCAGCTCCAGATTATAAGGTTGGTGATCTAGTGCTATTGAAAACTCAAGGGGCTAATGACACTGGCAGAGGGCAGACATCAAAATTTATCCCTCGCCGTGACGGGCCATACAAGATCCGAGCTGTGGTCAGTCCCACAACATACATCCTCGAGCGCCTCAGCGACGGTACGGTACTGGGTAAGTACCATGCCTCTGCACTGACTCCCTTCGTTGGTCGCATCCAAGCCCCGGTACAAGAGAAACGTAAGAGGGGGAGGCCTCGTAGGAGCTAACCCAAACGCGAGGACGTTCGTTAGGGTTAGAGGGGGAGACTATCAGACGCATTTTGGGTTCGGAACGCGGTATGGTACGGCGCGGCCGCAGAGCTAGTAAAGCATCGGCCGCGCGCCGCGCATGCGCGTCGCGTAGCTGCGCCGCACGCGCGCCGCCTGCGTAGCCCCTCCCGCACCCCAGTCAGTCGCGCGCCGCTCCAACGAGCGTACGTAACATAAAAATTCCAATCGCAACGACCGCGGCTCTCGCTCGTTCCCGCCAAAAGTTTGTTAATATAATATTCTCGTACTGTTTGCACCATTGACTGTCTCTCAATAAAGAATACCAACACCATCCACGCCTTGTTACATAAATGATTTTAAATTAAAAAAAAATATATTTTGTAGGCCACTTACAAGTATGGGGAATATTATGATTATAATTTTTATAATATATTAGATCCAATGAATAGCTTATAATAATAAGAAAAATTTAGCCATTCAAAATTTACAGACTAAAAGCCACCGAGAAATTTTAGAAAATTAAAAGTTTAACATGTGTTATCTAAGTTTATAGTATTTTATACATACTTATTTAAATGTATAAAAATGATATTTTTGTGATATTAAAATTCACTAGATGCCATTGATCCAAAGTTTTACAATTGATATTTGAACATGTTACCGAAACAGATATTTTAAGGAACTTATTGAAGGTATTGATGAGCTCATTTATAAGCTTTATTTTGTAGATGTTAAAATACTTTTTCTATAAACATTTCTTAAGGACAAAGTAATAAATCATTGAATCAAACTATCAATGTATTAAAATCATGAAAGTTTAGCCTAAGAAATTCAGTATTTTTTATTTATACTTACGTAAATATTATTTAAGTTAAAAAATGTTTTGGAAAATAATTATTGGAATTGTATTATTCATACACATTATTGTCACCATATTTATAAAACCTATACTTAAAACATCTTTCGCCTTTACAAGCACTGCTTTTAATATTTTTCTGTGCCAAATTGTATTACTGAAAATTACAGTCAATCTAGATAAAAATAAAAACAACTCCATGTTTATTAAAATGCAACATTGGAGCCATTTTAATAGTTATAACTACTTAAGCTTCCGTTAAAAAGCTTGTATGTTCAACATACATTTGTTTAAAGATTATAGTAATTCTTTAAATAAAAATAATTTCTAAATAAAGGAACAGATTCCAAGTTATACCATTTCGCGGCCATACGTATCACCAAATATACAAAATACGAGTTTTGTATATAAATATTATTATTGTATATTACTAGATATATAAGTCGGTCATTTTACAATAATGTATAAGTAAGTTATAATAATAGAAATAGTTATAAAACATTGTTCAAGTACAGTCGGTCACACTATTGTCAGGAGTTTTAAAAGAAGTTATGTGGCTGACTGTACATCCTTTTGTTATTTATAATTTTAAACAAACAGATCAAACTAGAATTAGCAAAATGTTTATTTATATATTTTGTAGCATTTGATGATTACGTCATTTAGTTTTATTATTAAGTTATTGTTGATAATTCTTTCGTGAATCGCGGAGCGTTTTCGAGAGGCAAGAAAAACCTGTTTTCAAATAAAACAAATACTCATAATAGGTAGAATGACGTTCGTCATAGAAGATATTCGATAGAATATCACTAAAGCTTTGGTTTCCTAAGAAACATGGAGAATAGAAGTAAGTAGAACTGACTCTTATGAGGCGAAAGATGTAAAAGTGTCCACTTATAAGCAGTAAATAACAGTTCAAAAACCCTCCACAATGGCGCTAGCGTAGGCAAAGGGTATGAATGTAGCAGTTGTGGACGGATTGAAGTATGCCGGGTTAGAAAATTTAATATTTTTAGTGATTAGAGTAGTTAGTGACAGCCGAGTATACCAAACTTCAACTGCTTACGAAGTCCAAAATAATTTTGTAAACATAACCTAAAATTACTGCTCTGAGAAATTTACCCTGTTGCTACTGTGGCGCCACCCTAATTTAACGCAGTTTGACGGACACTTTTTCACAACATACTCAGTTTTCCTTACTTCTATTCTCCATGCTAAAAAAGCGGCGAACGGTCACACATATATATAAAACGGCTGAGAAAATGACAGATTTTCATGACTGCATAGCTAAACACAACCATTCGATACGCTTCCGTACCTTATAATATAGAACATCAATCAGTGTTATAGAAGGAAGGAGTCTTCTAAACGCTGTTCAAAAGTGCAAAACCCGAAAATGTTGTCAGTTTAAATCAAACAGACGACCATTATTCTTCCGAGAGCTATTTGCTGTCGGGAGCAAGGCAAATCATGTTATCGAAATGTGTAATTTTCGATACCATAGCCTGTCGAATTGTTGTGAATAGCTATGCAGCTCTCCCAGGAAACTAGCTTAAGCCTAGGACAAAAATAAAAATATGCACAAATAATTTACTTATTAATGATATTATTTGTACTTGTGGTCTTCCATTTAATAATAAAATCTTCGTTCCGCGGCCATACCACACCAAATATACGATTGTTGTGTTTTTGTATATTGTATTGTATTGTATATTATTAGATACATAAGGATACCGATATTATTGTGTACTCATGTCGCAATAGTTAATAATTATTACCAGCAAATAAATAGATATTTTATAGATATGATTTTTTTCCTTTTGGTATAGCAATAATTGCTTTCTAACCATCGTAAAATGTGAACGGAGAACAATATGAGACACTTATAAAGAACATTGTTATAGAAAAAATGGCTATGTCCTGACCTAGAAGTACGCCATGGTTAGACTGGGTACTGTGTGTGGGTTGAAATCTCCTGGTTGTTTAACCCTTTAACCGTGTACGTCGGATTAATCCGACAAATATTTTCGTGTCCATTTCGCCAGAGTCGTATATTTACGACTAAATACCACAGCTCGTTTGCTCTGTTTTTTTTTTTTTTTTTTAATTAAAATACGCTGTATTCTATCAGGTTATTCGAAAAAAAAAATTTTTTTGGAATAACTGTGCCGGGCGCTGGGGGCACCACAACTGATATGAAGTCGGGCGGTTAAAAGGTTAAACGTATTGCCCTATTAGATAATAGCTTCGGGCCGTATGATACGCCCAATTTGGCGTCAATACCATATTTTTCCCACAGAAATTTAAATTTTCTGGGATAATCATGATGGAATTTATCAAGGCACACCAACGACATATTTACAAGGATAGTGTAACAATAGGTAATCACGTCGAGTCTTCAATACTGTGTAAATACACCACTTATAGGTATGCACAACATTCTTATTAAAAGGTGAACAACTATTCGATTAAATGTGGAATCGCGATCACGCGATTTTTTGTTGTTGTTTATTTTTATTGGTATATACAATAAAGTAACTATATATAAAAAGATGAATCGCTTTTTCCAGCATAATTTTATTGCAGCGGGATTGTCCGAAAGGGTTACCGCTACCCCGGAACATAAAGGGCTGAGGAAGGAACACGGGTGGGTTTTAGTCAGTAAGAGTCTGACACTCCCTTCTGCTCCACCCTGAGCGGGAGGGGTCATTTGATGATTTCCCATCCACAAAAAAAAGCATTTTTATTGTATAACTAATACAAATAATAATAATAATAGCCTCCCCGACCGTTTTCGGTCACGGTGGCCAATATCAACGGAGATTAGCCAGGTACGCAGGAGATACTATAGTGCACAAGTGTGCGCGCAGACACAGGTGCACTCACTCTTCCTTCACTCTCATAGTCCGATGGGACGGCAATCCGACACGACCGGAGAGAGATCAGGCGCAGGACCAACGGCTTAACGTGCTTTCAGAGGCACGGGGGTATTAAACCGCCAACTTCCAAACCCCGAACTGTTACTAAGAAATTCCTAATGGAAAAAATCAATAACACTTTGTCCGACCCGGGAATCGAACCCAGGACCCCACGCTCAGCAACCACGAGACCAAAGGGGCAGTCAAGTAATGCAAATATCAAGTACTTAAAGTGAATAAATTTTCATGGTGTTATACCTACCTAATTGTATGTTTGTATTTTCATGTTTACGGGGGCAATAACCGTCACAATATCAAAGTTTCGTAAAAAAAAACTATGCTAACAGAACACCTATGTTTACAGCCGTTGTATACATGTATGTACAAATAAAACTTGAAATGTTTGCCTACTGAAATAAAATTACTTGCCCACATGTTTCAGGCGTGATCTTTATGTTTACGTAAACATAACATCACGCCTGCACACCCCGAAGGGTAGGCAGAGGTACCTACACATTTCACTTTTATAGATAGTGCAATCCACAAAGACGCGCCCCACTCTTTTTTCTAATGCTTACAGCAGAAGTGTGCAACATTCCGCTAGTGTTTTAGTTTTGTGAATACACACGAATTATTATTAGTGGGTAATTAGAGTGTATCGAAAGAACTAAAACACTAATGGAATGGTTTAACTAGCGATAAACACTAACGATTCGGAAGAAGAGTGTGGCGCGTCTTCGTGGATTGCACTATCTATACCTAATGTTTGTTTAAGAGGGGTCGAGCCCATTGCCATAAACCAGGTACACATCCAAAATCCGGGGTGAAAAGAAAGAAAATACGTTTATTTGTGGTAAGTAAAGAAAAAACACAAACACAAAAAAATAAAACTGATGAAATCGAACGCCTGACCCCACGTTCAGCAGTCGTGCTTGCGACCACTCGACCAATGAGACGTTAGCTTCAGGGGAGCTAAAGACTTGGGTCGACGTGATGGCATGAAAAGGTACGAGTACGTACCTACTTAATTTCACCACGCACCAAATGCGTGATAAAGATATAAAATTATAACCACTACTTAATTCTTTTTAACCACACATAATAAACCTTCACCTAAATCGATAAGAGACTGTAAACAAACTGTCAACTTTTCCATTAAGAATTGCCAAAAACAAAATGTTAGAAATAATAAAAAAACAAATTAATGGCCATTCAACGCGAAGCTGTTTCAAAGAGTTTTATTAATGAAAAACATTGCATGTATTACTGTCACTATTTTCAATGGGTAGCACGCGCCGTGATTCGGTGAATCATCGCGCCTTAGAGCGAATTTTGCCAATGAAACTGAACTCGATCAGGGGCCCAAGTCTGCTATTTTTATAAATTCTTCATTTCAACACGATCCCATTGTCATTTTGCTAAAAGTTCGTAATCTGCTAAATTCATAATGGTCGATCATTGGTCGGTCAATGCTCTCGTAATAGAATTGTTTTATAATGACGTTGTCGTATTGCTTTATAAAACGGTCAATGGGTCGTCTTAGGGGCCGACACATCTAACCCGCGTTCAAGAGCAACAATGATGAATCTTTTAAACGCGGTTTATATGTGCTGAATTAAATTCGCCCCGTTACCTCAGCACATTTTAATTATCACTAGAACTGATAATAAGCAAGTAATACATTAAATTTGGGTTATAGGTTTTTTCGTAAAACTAGACCTAAGAATCTTGGAATGAACTTGAATTGTTCGGACTAAGTTCGTATAAACCTATTGAATGACTTTCATGAATTATCAATCAATAGGGTTATATAGGGTGACTGGTAATTAGTGACCGATACCTAAACACGTGATTGTACTCATGATAACAAACAACTTTTACTATGGGACCAAACCTGAATTCGCGAAAAAAAAATCTGCTGTTCAGTCATTTATGTTCGCCTAACTGGTCAAAATGTAGGTACTGAACAGCAGATTTTTTTTCGAGAATTCAGGTTTGGTCCCGTAGTAAAAGTTGTTTGTTATCATGAGTACAATCACGTGTTTAGGTATCGGTCACTAATTACCAGTCACCCTATATACAACGTGTAACAGAATAAACGCAAGTCCTGAAAGTAGTTTGTTCATAATTGACTACTGAATCGATTTCAGTAACTCAAAAATTGTCTATTTTTTTAAATTAACCGCTGATTAAGCCAAATAAAATTAAATCTTATTTCAAGGCAATAAGACTCTGTTTTAAATGCATAAAGTAATGCTAGTGTCAACACGATTTTCTTAATAAAAATAGCAAGCTTTAAAAACAATAAGTTTTGGTCATTGTATTATGCTTTTAACTCAATACTCTAATTGTATGAGGTCTGCGTTAATTATGTTATACCTTGTATGTGAACTTAAGAGGGTTGTATTGATTTTTTTTTTTTGTGATTGGTTGATTTAATGATTATAATTCTGTAAATAGGCACATACTTTTTACGCTCGCGAATCATATTCTAATCAACATACAACCTGACACTGGTCTGCAAACTGCAAAAAACGAAAGAAAAATAGAATTTCGCGGGCTACCTACCGACATACCAAAAATAAAAGACAAAGAAAAGACAAAAATAGACAAACGATCACTATAAACCGTAATCTATATAATTTAATCTAAATGCTATTAAACCAGAGCCGCTGCAGTCATGTGATTAATACCCAGGCTTGTGATAAAAATAGTATTACTAATAACTAATAATATTAGGTATCCCAGAGACGGTAATAATTATCAATATATTCTTAACGACATATTCAATTTAGACAAGAGGAAAAATCCATGCATTAATAAACCTCAAAATATGTAGGTATATTTAACTAATTGTTTTTGGTGGTAAAACATGATAAAACTGGAACTCGAAGTAGTTTGAAAAAGAATGCTAATATCAATTGAATTATTATACTAGGAATAAAGATAGCTGAAATAAAAAATATATTATAGGTAGGGTCAATCCACAGCAATATGTAGTATTTCAGAAGCCACTCATCTTCGTGTCGCTGGCACGGCCGTAGTTGATCTTGTTGGCCCAAAACTTCGCCACTTCCACGGCGTCGTCGGTGGCAGCGCAGAGGTCACTTTGACTACATGTTTTGGGACACAAGAGGGCAGGATAGGAGGTGGAGCATAGCTTGCGACATAGCTCCACATCCACACCCTACTAACGTTCCGTCGAGCTAGCCCCAATTTACCAGGTTGGAGCTATATCTTCCATCTTGTGTCCGGAGACGGTTCAGGGACTTCCAAGTGGACTGTGGACCACGAAAGGTTACACACTGCAGGGAGATGTTCCTTTGTTGGTAGATGAGAAGAGTATCCTGCCACAGTTTGCAACGGGTGTTGACCGGGTTTCCTGGTAGAGACGCTGTCGATTGTAAGAAGCTGTGCCTGCTTTTTAATAATAATAATCATTTTATTATCAGGCAACTAAGGCCCATAGATAAAATACACAAAATAGTCTTCTACAATAATAAACTAATACATATTAAAAACCTTAAAACTATTATTATACCTACACATTACGTTGTCGGCGTCGTGTTTCGCTGCGTGGTGTCACGTAACCGTCCTCGTAAACGACGATATACGACACCTTTCGGCCAAAAGTCCTCTTTCAGGCATGTCTGTAGATATTGGGCTGGAACTCGTACCACGAATGACTTAAAAGTTGATTTTGTGGCGCGATTCCAACCTTTCGACCCTCAGAGTCCAGTTGGTATTCACCTTGAAATACTGCACGACTTCCTCAGTTGTCGTGAGGTGATGCAGACGCGAAAGGTACAGCTGCGTCGTAGGCACAGTAGGGCGCAGCAGCATGTTGGGTCCACTCGGTGCGGTGCCACACAGGTTACGATGTCAGGGCTTCTTCTTCTTCCTTTCTACTTTCGTGAAACCCTCCTCATCAACTTCGCTGGCTCTTGGCAAAGAGTTACGGACCGCAGTTAGGGCAGGTTGAGCACCCTTTATCGGTTTTTCCCCTTTTCTATTTTGTCGCTTAGGCTGCGACGCATCCGATTTGCCGCTGGTGATAATAGCAGCACGCACGTTTAGGGGTCGACGTACCTACGTGTGACGTTTCCGCAGCCGGTGTTGTGGCGCGGGCGACGGTACCGGTGGCGGCGGGCGCCGCTTGCTCAGCGCTATCGGCAGCTGGTGACGCACTTGTGTTCGCCGATTCAAAACTGCCGACGGATGCATTTTGCGCCCCTCGTCGTGTGTTCACCTTTGATGCCTCAGGTGACCCAATTACCGAACCAATGTTGCGCAATGACGCTATTTCTGCACGTAGTTCAGTATTGGTTCGTTGCATTGGTAGCTGTGCGCCCTATAGTGGGTGTATGGTATGACATTACTGTTTGTGTTGTGTTTCTCCACTGTGCTTGCAACTTCTCTGCGGACTTGTGGTGGTGCTATGCCAGATGTGGGATATAGAATAAAAACTAACTACTTCATAAAACTCAACTGATATCTAAAGCTAGGTATTGGCAAGTACTGCAACAGCAGCTGGCAGCTTATACTGGAAATATAAGGCTGATTTTTCAGTTGACAGGTTATCTTTTATCCGGAGAATAAAATATTTTATCACGACACGACATAATACGCTACGACATATTTTCCATACAAAACTCAAACCACTTGTTGATGAAGTCTCTTATCTCTCAGAATTTATTTCTGTAACATGTTACTCAAACTCTAATCTAGATTTTGAGACTTGCGCTACCAGACAGCGTTATCTTGATCACACAGAACACACAAGTCATACAGCAATTAGATACAAACTTGAGTCATTCTTCCGGACATGGACGCATTGCGTATCTTGGTAACGGAATCCTTGGAAGGCTTGGATTAGAGATAGGTAAGATATGGTGACCGGTTGGAAGAAGTGATGGATTGAAGCTGAGAAGGCTGGTGGCATGTAACGGACTTCAGTGGACTGGGTGTGTATTCCCAGAAGATTGTGATAGACGAACATCCTAGCAGGATTTTCATATTTGGAAAATTAACTGTATTTTGCTCCCAATTCCAACTGATGGTTGAGGTTGAGTCCATTTTCCAATGATTAACTTGTTTAGATAGACGGACTGCCTTGCAAGCCGACTGCACGAACGTCGAACGTCGTTTTTTTTTTCGTTTATCTAGACATAAGAATCTTGCAGATACCTATAAACTTGTAAAGAATTGATCGGACGAAGTTCATATAAACCTATTGAATGACTATTTCATGAATTATCAATCAATAGGGTTATTGTTTTAAATAAACTTATAGGGTGTATTGTTTTTTTTTGTGATTGATTGATTGATTTAATGAATATAATTCTGTAATACATACTTTTTACGCTCGCGAATCATATTCTAATCAACATACAACCTGACACTGGCCTGCAAACTGCAAAAAACGAAAGAAAAATAGAATTTCGCGGGCTACCTAACGACAAAACAAAAATAAAAGACAAACAAAAGACAAAATAGACAAACGATCACCTTATACAGGGTGCATTTGATATCATGGGCATTATTTTAACCTAAGGTACTACTTATGATACTAATTGCATTAGGGCTACTATTACGCAAATCAAAAATATTATTAATGCAAGTATGGAAAACCTTAAAATGTAGTAAGTCATACAAAGTATCAAATTAGTTGCGCTTCTCGATAGCAAATGCGTAGGTACACTACGCCGTACGCGCGTCATTGGGCGTGAATTCTTTGACCCCGCCCGACTCACGTGACATTCGTAAGTTGCCAATGAATTGATTCATAATAAATTCCAATTTTCCCTTCGTACTTTGCCGGCTTAGGACGGTCAAAACTACGTCAACTAACATACATTAAAAAAAAACATTTACGTACCTAGCTTGTGGATTGTTTTGAAAAAACCTTATTTGTCGGTAAAGTGACAGAGGGTAAACGGGTGCTCTTCCACGAGCTTGTGCATGTGCTGGCACGTGAAAAGACGAAAAATCCAACAGGTTCTGAGTGGTTCTGGTGGAATGAGACCCCGTGAAGGAATAGGGTCGTTCGGGTAGCGCCGATGGAACATTTCACGAGTTCATACTAAATTTCTTGTGCGATCGTAAATTACAACCATTTGTGGGTATTGTTGGTTGGTGTACCTAGCCTGCACATTACGCGGTCGAGGCATCGTGTACACAAACACACACACAACACACAACTAATAAACTAACACTTAATACACTGCAATCCAAGCACCGTATGACGCGAGCGGCGAGTACGGCGATTACGTCACGGGATCAATAAATCAATTACGCGTCAATGCACCTGCGCAGTCGTTATGACACTGGTTCCGGGTTCGTGACTTCGTGTTGCGGCGGGAAGCATACCCCGCGCGGGGGTGATATTCGTATTTTTGCGAGTGAGGGAGTGGGACGGAGAGAGTTCAGGGAATCCCGCCGGACGGAATGTCTTGTAGCCCATTGTTATTATTACTTGTAAGGAAAAACCCGCGCGCGCGCAGGTGATGTTTGTTTACATTTCGCTTTGCGCTGTAACTGCGCTTTAAGATTTTGATATTTCAACAATTATTGGCGTTAACAAAGTATTTTGTTTTAATTACTTTAAGTGTTTATTTGCAATAATAAGCCTTGTGCAATTTGACTTACTACATTTTTAAGGTTTTCCTTACTTGCATTAATAATATTTTTGATTTGCGTATTAATAGCCCTAATGCAATCAGTATCGTGAGTAGTGCCTTAGGTTAAAATAATGCCCATGACTTCGATTCCACCCTGTACAATAATTTAATCTTAATGCTATTAAATCAGAAGGCAGTCATGTGCTTAAGACCCAGGCTCGTGATAAAAATAGCGTTACTAATTATTATAATAAGGGTATATCAGAAAATCATAAAAAATCGTAAAAAAAACTATCAGAGGGGTAATTCTCGTAATTTTTAAGAACGTTCACAGTCTGATCTCAGTCTCAATCTGTCAAAAATACTTCAAATTTCCCTACATTTTGACAAGTTTTTGACATTTGTTTGTCGCCGAGATGAGACTGCGACTAGATTTTGAACGTTTTAAATTAGCAGAATTGGCCTACTGGGCTATCAAAAAAATTAAATTGGCAGCCCTGATAAGTTTTTTTTTTAATGAATTTTTTTTTGAGCACTATGAAAAGTGATTGAAAAAAACGAATAAAGTTTGAAATTGACCTTGCCCACGTCCCTATTCGATTTGATCCATACCTACTTCCAGGGACACTGTATATGCTAATGGGAATGTGATTATGTGAAGTCATATTAAAGTATTTTCGTGAAAAATTAATTGTGATCAAACTTATACTGTTACTACTGCCTGATCATTCCATTGCTGGGCAAAGGCATCTCCCCATGACTTCCAGCTCTTTCGATCCTAGGCTAAAGTGGACCACTGGTCGTTTGTTTTCTCCAGCTAGTGCCGCCATCTTCTACGAGGCCTGCTGCGACGCTTTCTAGCTATGTCAGGGCTCCACGTGGTGGTTATTTTAATACTTAACCAAACTTATATCAACACTAATAAAGATTAATAAAATAATCCACAGTCAAAATGTCTTTTTTTTGTGAATAATTAGTTAAGTAGCTACATTTTAATCCTCTCACGACATACTTTGACATACTAAAAAACTAGTTTCCATCTCTTATCACAACGACCTTTTAAGGAAATGAAATGCAAATATTAATTATGACAAAGAAGTACCTTGTCAAGGTTTTTTTTGCAGATTTATTTGGATTACTTTATTACCTTACAAGGCCGCCTACATTATCTATACAGGGTGTAAACAGACCTATCACGTAACCGTCAACTATGTAGGTATTCTGTTTAACATTGCACAAAAGCTTACGAAGGTATAAAGGTTTATCTAAAAACAATGTGGAAAAATGGTGTATCGTACAAAAACCATATTAAGTCTATGTAGACAGATTTTTATCTAGCCAGTGTTAGTACCTCCATGGAGGGGATTCGAATGAATTACTCACAATTTATATTATAGTGTTATCTTTGTATTGAGTAATTTACAATTTAAGAGGGGGTGATGTTTTGTTATAGGTATTTTTCGTATTTCTGAATATATAGGTACTATAACATCATGTTTCTAATGATTTTTAAAATCAAAAGAATACAAAGTCACGTAGGTTAGCTAAGCCGCGGGCGCAGCTGCTTAGTTGAAAATTAATAAACAGTTTTGTAATAAAATTGCCACACTTCAGTAGGTCTAGGTACTTATTGATATTTATTGTTATGATTCTACAATACAGCGTGAAATTTCAATCATTGTTTACCTCTTAAGGGAAAAAAAAACAGCTGTTTCCTACATTTATGTTCGCTTAGCTCGTGAAAATGCAGGGAACAGCTGATTATTTTTTTCGCGATTTCATGTTTAGTCCCATAGTAAAAGTTGTTCATAATGATGAGTACAATGACCCCATACGACGAAAACGGTGATTAAAATTTCAACCTGTATATGAACTCTGACAGATAACTTATATGCAGATGGAGACTAGCAATGTAAAATACCAATTGTATTGTGCGTCCGACCTCGACGCGACAACCGCACAAGAAAAAGTTTTCCCAAAACAACCTCTCGCCATTAATTTTTCACAGACAACTTTCCAAAGAAAATCACACAAATTGTTTTTTTTTTTAATTTTTTTTCATGGGATACATGTCCTTCAGTCGTAATCATAAATATATTACACTCATAAGTATCATAAAACAATAACAAAAGTTCATCAATAGTTTTTACCGCTTTGAATACGAGCTAAGTACACACACAAATTGAATTGTTTCGGTGTTGCCAGCTCAATAAATCGATTACAAATAATCGAATACAAAAATAAATTAATTAAAAAAAACTAGATTACAACAAATTGCAAAAGCTTAAATAACATAACAAAACCTAACAGATTTATTAATAAAAAGTTTTTTAAGTTATTTATATACTTGTAAGTAAAACAAATGTAAGTTCAAACAAGCAAACTTTTTTCACTACCTAGGTACCTACCGATTCTATCTACCTACGGCCGGGTACCTTTTTTTTCCGGGGT
This sequence comes from Globia sparganii, assembly GCA_949316385.1. Lineage (NCBI taxonomy): Eukaryota > Metazoa > Arthropoda > Insecta > Lepidoptera > Noctuidae > Globia > Globia sparganii. Next base: position 7,034,878 of record OX438675.1, on the reverse strand, counting down.
GGAAAATCCTCATCCATGTCCGCCGCCCTGGGGCAGGCGGCGGTGTCTGTCAGACTCTTACTGACTAAAAACAACCCGAGTGTTCTATCTCACTCTTACGCCGGGGGTCGCGGGAATGTATGATCCTTCCGCAACCCCCGACTGGTTCCGGTCCGCCACCGCAGGCCTTCTTGGGTCAGGGGGGGAGTGAGGTGTTTGACTCCCCCCCCCCCCCCCGGCGTCTAAGAGGGGCGCGCGTGTACGCGCCGCCACCTCGAGTCCTGATGTGTGGGGAGCGACGGACGTCCCCGAGTCCGTCGGCCCTGGACCCATTTATGGGAGCTGAAAGAGGGCTTTATCTGCCCTCCGCCGACGCCCGGTGCGCCTGCTGCGGGCCGGGTGAGTGGACGGGATCTCCCTCTCCCCTTCCGCAGCCTCCATCTGCGAGACGACTGTTTCACAGAAGGAAACCACCGCGTCCCAGGACTCTTTGCTGCCGACCATCGACTAGACTACGGCCGGCAGCGACAAGTCACTGCCTACTTCTGAGATGAGGGCTCGGCGCGGCTCTTACGTCCGGGTATCCTGACCCAAGTGTGACTGCGGGTAGAGGAAATTTCCCGAAAGTTGACATTATTTGCTGAAACGGTTCTCACGCGTTCACTGTTCAAACTTAAAAGTCTCCTAAATCTTCTGGGAAAATCTGCTGTCGGCCCCATACATACATACTGTGCGTGAACATTATAACTGCATAGTAACGTCATCATTACGAACTTGAGCCATTTGAAGTACACGTGACAGCTTCCAGGTGGTCTATTCTGTAACGAACCGAGTGTTCCGTACAAATTTGTAGGTATGTAGTAACTACACGGTTTTCGGATTTTTTCCTATAATTGTGCTATATGAAATTACTTCTTGCCAAATTTCATAATTCTAATTTTGGTTTCTAATTTTTAATTTTATTATCTATAGGTTTTGATTCCCTTGAGAGTGTCAAAATATGCGGAATAAACGGAACATAAACGCCCGTAAGTATCTTTTGATTGCGTTAACTTATAAGTTTGATTTTTGCACTGCTTGAAGGGATTGCAGCTATGAGTATTGGGTATTAATTTCAACTTGATAACTCCACGCGTTCCTGAGAAAAAAGGTATTGACAGACGGACGGACAGACGGACAATGAAGTGATCTTATAAGGGTTCCGTTTTTGCTTTTGAGATACAGAACCCTAAAAATATCCAAATAGAATCCAACTAACAGGTGGAATGGCAGCTCACATAACCTAAGTTTTCACGGTGAGATTTTTACAGAAAACGTGCGAATTGAGAACCTCCTCCTTTTTTGAAGTTGGTTAAAAAGACCGGCTGATGCTAGGGATTGACGCTATTGACAGCTCACGACACCTACATTTTTACAAAATAGATCGGCTGATGCCGTTCAGGTTAAGTTACGCTTGCCGCGGTTGGTCTGTGGATGGGTGACCATCTTTACATACCGAGACCCCTCCGTGCCTCGGAAAACACGTTAAGCCGTTGGTCCCGGCTGTCATTCGTAGATCTTTGGCAGTCGTTAGATACGGGTAGTCATAAGCCTGAAAGTCTGACAACAAATCCTACCAAGGGGTATCGTATTACCCAGTACCTAACTGGGTTGTGGAGGTCAGATATGCAGTCGCTCCATGTAAAATACTGGTATTCAGCTGCATCTGGTTAGACTGGAAGCCGACCCCAACATAGTTGGGAAAAGGCTAGGCAGATGATGAGATCGGTTGATGCTAGGGCAAGCAAAGGTCAGCAAAAAACTCGATTAACATATTCGGTTCGTGTAAAAATAAAACTTAAACTAAAGGTTATCTGGTCAATTAGAATTTGGGAAAAAAAGTCCAGTCCATAAAGTGAACATTTTTTTGTATTTTATTTTACTTATGCAGGTATAAGTAAATAATAAAAAAAAAAAACTAAAAATATTTCCCAAATTCTACTGACATAGTTCACCTTTCGTTTAGGTTTTTTATTTATAATTTATTAACATTGACTCACGATCGTTACTATTCTTATACAATCTGACATTCATTCAAAAACCTGATTATAATTTTTTTATTGTGCGTATATGTTTAGTTTTTTCGCGTAATTATACAGGGTTATTGAATTACTAACATAAAAAACAACAACTTGTGTTCTATGACTTTTTACAATACATTTACCAAAAACAAACCTTTATGATTTCGTTGTTTTATACAGGGTGCAATTGAAATCATGGGCATTATTTTAACCTAAGGTACTACTTATGATACTAATTGCATTAGGGCTACTATTGTTACACAACGCTTTGTCTTCTTCTTTCGAAAGTCAAATTACTGACGACTGAAAGAGAGAAATCGGTGTGTAACTATTCATCTGATATAATACCTTTATTAGTAAAGGGTTAAGTCAATTACGTTTTTTCATAGTGCGTTGGAGATTTAAGTAAGTAGGTAGATCCTTACATCAGCTAACAAGTTGTCCTTATTTTTTATTTTATTCGGGGTGACATTCAAATTAAATAGGACAATAACTCTTAGATGCTCAAAAATAGTTGATTTTAACTACCTACTGCAAAAGGTCGCCGCAATAAAACCTTTTTTTTTTTCAACAAAAACTGACGTCGTCAAAACATTAAGTTATTGATAAAAAATAAACAATAACATCAAAACGATAATTTAATTTACTAACGCCAAATGAATAATGTTATTGTAATAACTATTAATTTAACGTAATAAGGCTCGTTCGAAGACCTAAGTACGCTGCGGTTGCGCACACGCAATGCTACGTCACAGCTACGTAGCTGTGACGTAGCGTTGCGTGTGAAACGCCACGTCATTATGATGTATTTTTATTCTTGTGTGCGTAAGTGCACTATGCGTTTTGTTTTTGTTTTGGAGTTGTATAATCGACCCTATTATTACTTTACCGCTTTTGACAATAACTCTCATAGAAACATAGGTACCTACTTAAAACTATCTAACTGTCACATAAACATAGACCCTGTCGTTTTATGCATAATGTTCCCACTAACACATGCCTTCTCTGAGTGAGAGGGAGTGGGCCATAATCCACCACGCGGGCCCAGTACGGGTTGGTAGATGTCACATGTCATATCAGCGCATTTTTTATTCTGGGACATGCCGGCTTCCTCACGATGTTTTTATTTGCCATTTTGATAACAGTGGTGATGAAATAACTTATACAAAGTAAAGCGCCTGACTGGGTTCGAACCTACGACCAACAACTCGTAAGTCGCGGCCGTTTCCACTGGGCCATCGCTGCTCAAAATAGAATGATCGTATTATTAATCCTTTAAACAAATCCTGTAAACAAATGACTCATAAATATGAAAGGGATGATCATTTTAGGTGTTCAAAATCAAGTCGCTGCCTTATCTTAGCGACAATCAATCTCAAAAATGTTGGTAAAATAGAAGTACGTACCTATTTTTGTCAGATTGAGAATGCGAACTTTGCTCCTCTGGACTCTAACCTTTATAACTTATTTAAGACACTGATGACTGAACGATCGATGAAAAGAAAATCAATAACTAAGTGCTACTCTTGGCTGACGCATCGGTAAGAATAAAAATAATATAAATGAAAAAATACTACAACAATCCAAAAAATAAGTTTTGGCAAACAAATGATTAGGTAGATATGTAATATTATTAAAAACGATTAGTTACTAAAACGAAAAAGAAAATATCACTTTGACCTACCAGTTGTAAAACTTCCACTGATGAACACCTGCATGCATCGCCACAACGACGAGATACAACCTCTTATTTACGTACGATGATGATTTTTCTATTCTAGGCTCATGAATGAACTATGCTTTTTTTTGTGAATGGGTAATCATCAAATGACCCCTCCCGCTCAGGGTGGAGCAGAAGGGAGTGTCAGACTCTTACTGACTAAAACCCACCCGTGTTCCTTCCTTAGCCCTTTATATTCCCGGGCAGCGGTAACCCTTTCGGACAATCCCGCTCCCCCGGCAGGCTACGGCCCTTACGGGCCCCTTCCTTATTGCTGACATCTCTTTGAGGCGCGCGTGGAACACGTACGCGCCGTCCAGCATGGGCCTGGTCCTGATCGGACGGAGAGTTACCCATTACTCTCCGCCCGCAGGCCCGCCTCCGCCCGGGGTATGCAGGTAAAGAGCATTCTTCTCTGTTTAACCCTTCGAATAACAGCGTGATAATATGAAAGACAGAGCAAACAAATTGCGTCGGCATTATTACAAGACATTAAACATAGACAATGTAACCTTTTTTATTTTTTTTTTTTTTTTTTTGAGGGTGGGATATTATCAAATAACTTCTTCCGCTCTGGGCGGAGCGGGAGGGCGTGTCAGACTTTTACTGACTAAAACCCACCTGTGTTCCTTCAGTTGCCGGTGTCAGGGGCCACGGTATCTCTCTCGAACAACCCGCGACCCTGGCAGGCATCGGCCCTAGCGGACCCCGTCAGTTGTTGCTGACATCTCTTTGAGGCGTGCGTGGAACACAACGTGCCGTCGACCCGGGCCTGGTCCTTACCGGACGGCGAGCTGCCCATTGCTCGCCGTCCGCAAGCCCGCGTTTACGGTGGCCGGGAATCGGCTGTCGATTCCCGACGCCCAGGGCGTCTCCTGCGGCGACTAGGGGCGTGAGGGCGCAGAGATTGCCTCTCCCTCACGCGCTCCGCCTCCTCCTTTGCGAGCATTACTGCTTCGCAGAAGGAGGTGACGGCTTCCCATGCACTCTCGCTCCGTACCATGGCCTGGACTAGGACCGGACGCGAGAGATCGCCGCCGCCGATCGCCGCCGTGAGGATGCGGCGGTGCTCTGCCCAAGCTGGGCAGACCTCCACCGAGACAATGTAACCTTGGATCTCTACTGAAACTACAGTCCGGCTGTCGAGAAAATGCGTTTCATACATCTGTCACTGCGACAATTCTAATAGATAATAAAGATCAAATTCGCAAAACATATTTGTTTGTATGAAACTCACAGGTGTCAAGAAAGCATTCTCTCGACGACGGCCGGACTGTACTGCACATGAATGAACTATGCTGGATACGAAGGTAAAGAACAATCTGCTCTGTTCAACCCTTCAGGTATACAGATAGTGCAATCCACGAAGACGCGCCCCACTCTTTTTCCTAATGCTTACAGCAGAAGTGTGCAACATTCCGCTAGTGTTTTAGTTTTATAAATACACACTAATTATTATAAGTGGGTAATTAGTGTGTATCGAAAGAACTAAAACAATAACGGAATTAACTGGCGATAAACACTAACGATCCGGAAGAAGAGTGGGGCGCGTCTTCGTAATCCACGAACTATCTGTAAATGGTGTGTTAATATGAAAGACGGAGCAAAAAGTTTGCATTGGAATTATGTATTTCGAGACATTAAACTGAGGCAATGCTTCAGACAATGGCCCCGATTCTGTTGTTCACAAACTAAATTAAATTTAAGTTCACTGCATCTTTTTCTTTCTATTTCATTATGAAAAGGACAGAAGATAAATATTAGTTTAGTCCTGTCAAATTAGTCAGCGCCTGTCGTAAATTGGCGTATTTTTTGTCGCCAATTTTTTAATCTCGTCTAAATTGTCTATGGATTATCTAATTTGACAGGACTAAACTAATATTTTATCTTCTGTCCTTTTCCTAATGAAATAGAAAGAAAAAGATGCACTGAACTTAAATTTAGTTTAGTTTGTGAACAACAGAATCGGGGCCATTGTAAACTTGAATCTCAACCGAAACCGTTTTTAACCGTTTCAAAAAGGAGGAGGTTCTCAATTTGACTGTATGTCGTTTTTTTTTTGTATTTTTTTAAAGCGATGTCTCTGGCAATAGTTGTGAATCGATTTCAAAAATTATTTTTCAGTGGATAGGGGTAGTCCCATATCAATTTTATTAAATTTGTTTCGGTAGTTTTACAATTGGCTTCAATAATACGTATTTTTGCCACTTAGTTTATATTGACGATGTTATAATGAGTTCCTGTCACTGATATTTATAGCAAGTAGTGTTATACGAATTTGTGTGGGATTAGCAACTCAAAACAACTGAACTTAAAAGTGAAAAATAAAAACTTTTTTACAAAAATAAAAAAAAACAACCGATTTCAAAAAAAGACACTACAAAGTGAAAAATAACTTTAATTTCGGAAGTCGGTGGGAAACAACGAAAATGCGAACCTAGCGACAACGACTTCCGAAATTCAAGTTATTTTTCACTTTTTAGTGTCTATTTTGGTAGTCGGTTATTTTTTTTTTTGTAAAAAGTTTTTTCAGCGACCGTTTCAAATGGATTTCTGGTTTTCCTGTGAGTGCCTACACAACAAAAATACGTACTTGTAAGAACTCAATCATTCACAGTATTTAGTATTTAGGTTTTTCATAACCATTGTTTCCGCAGCCCAATATTTTTTCTGGAAAAGCCAAATTAACTGTCACTGTACCCGGGTCTATGGTCGGCTGATGACAATAGACTCATCCCATATTACTTGGGACTTAAACTTAGGTATCTGGTGAAATGTGGGTGTACTTATAGATAGGAGAGCAGCCGGTCGATTCCGTAAAAATCTCACCGTGATAACTTAGGTGAAGTGAGCGTGAAGGGAGCTATCAATAGTGGGAATCCTTAACATCAGGTGGAGTGACAGCTCACTTCACCAAATTTTCATGGTGAGATTTTTACAGAATAGCACTGCAGTGGTGGTCCCGTGATATCGGCCCCGACTTACGACTTGGAGGTCGTGAGTTCGATCTCAGGTCCTCATCTGCATAGCCTTTTCCCAACTATGTTGGGGTCGGCTTCCAGTCTAACCGGATGCAGCTGAATACCAGTATTTTACATGGAGCGACTGCTTATCTGACCTTCACAACACAGTTACTGGGTAATACGATACCCCTTGGTAAGACTGGTTGTCAGACTTTCGGGCTTCTGACTACCCGTAACGACTGTCAAAGATCCACGAATGACAGCCGGGACCAACGGCTTAACGTGCTTTCCGAGGCACGGAGGGGTCTCGGTATGTAAAGATGGTCACCCATCCACAGACCAACCGTGGCAAGCGTAGCTTAACCTGATCGATCGATCAGTGCGGCTGTTATTATTTAGCCACGGGTTCCGAATTACGACTCACGACCTAAAAATAAAAATAAATTATATCACCACTGCTCTGAAAACGGTGAAGGAAAACATTGTGAGGAAACCGGCATGTCCTAGAACCAAAAAAATCGAAGACCTGTGACATCCACCAACCCGCACTGGGCCTGCGTGGCGGATTACGGCCCACTCCCTCTCGCAACGAGGAGGCCTGTATCCCAGCAGTGGGAACATCATAGACTGATTAAGATATATGTAGGTACACTCTGCCCAACCCTTTAAAGATTACAGGCGTAATGTTACCTAAAACTCATCAATTTCATAAAATTTGATGTCCTTACATACATACTATACAGGGTGTCCCTGGAGGTATGTATCAAATCAAATAGGGGCGTGGGCAAAGTCATTTCCAAACTTTTTGGTCCTGAGAATGTTGGTGAATTTTTTTACGGTTCAAAAGTTATGTCCAACTTTTGTTATTTTCAATCACTTTGTATAGTGCTCAAAGAACAAAATCATTTTAAAAAACTACCAGGAACTGTCAATTTAAGTTTTTTAGACAGTCCTGATAGTTTTTTTAATGATTTTTTTTCTTTGAGAACTTTGCGAAAGGATTGAAAAAAATTGGTCACAACTTTTGAACCGTAAAACAATTCTCAGTCATCAATCATTCTCAGGACCAAAAAGTTTGGAAATGACCTTGCCCACGCCCCTATTCGACAAAGCCACGAACTGTCACACTAGCTCCCTTAATACTTATCACATGAGACCCATTAAGTGTGTACAAGACACAATGTTTACTTAACAAACAACAGTTTCTATATACATGAAAAGACGCATCAACACACCAGTTCCGTTGCAACCACGGTCTGAATCGAACGCATTCGTGCGTCGAGCGCCCCCGCAAACGCACGCGTTGCAACAATTCGTGTGTGACTAAAGTGGCTGTACGCCAATAATTGTGTATTTTCGGATCTTGTATCTTCGTGAGTATTGTTTGATTCCTGTATTGTTACTGTATGTATCGGTGTTTGAGGAAAGCGGTGGTAGTTTTTCGTGGAAAGGAAAATGTTACAGTTTTCTGAAAATCTGTGTTTGGAAAATTCGAAACTGTTAACAATTACATTATTTTTTTTTGTGTTTTTTAATGAAATGTCCATTAATATTTTTTTACTGTTCAGTACTTAGCAAATCTAGTAAAATATTATAATAATATCAAGACATTGAAAAAATATAACTTACTTAGGATCAATTTTATTTAATTACTGGTCTATTTTTCTGTTCGCAATAATATTTTCTCGTTTTTCCACTTGGTTTCCAACAAAGTAACCTATTTCAATTAGATAGACCTTTAGCCATGAACAGCATAGTACAGACGCCAGCAGGTCAACCTACCCCAATCTGTCAAATTTCTTTGATATATTTTCTACTTTAGCACAGAGAAGTAAAGTTCATATTCAATTGGGAAAATCTGACAGATTGGGGTAGCTTGATGTGCTGGCCTCTGTACAGTAACAACATCAAGTAGGAACTATAATTTTCTCACCCCTATATTTTTGCCAACTGGGTGTAGGACGGTTGGTATCATATGCATAGAAATCTTCAGTAATTGTGTTTTTGTTAAAAAGCTATGTACCTACTTATATTTTTACCGGCAAAAAACCGTAATACAATTTTACAAAAAAACTTTTGAAACTGGTTCAATATTTATTTTAGCCGTGTGAACTTAAGGATATGGTGGTAAAGTGTTACTTCAATGTTTTTAATCGACTTCAAAAAAGGAGGACGTTCCTAAGTCGGTTTTTTTTTTTTTTTGTAAAAAGTTTATTTTTCACTTTTTAGTATTATTTACCCCACACAAATTCATATAACTCTACTTGCTATGTAAATATCAGTGACAGGATCAATATAAACTATTGAACCAATTTCAAATAAGCAGGTACTGGTTTTGACACAATATATCATCAGCATCACTATCAAATATCTTTTGCTACGCTAGTGTTTACATTGTCTTTGGCTAACAGCATCTTAATTAAACGAAGTGTTATAATTGTGTCTCTTCTCCGTACACAAAGTCAATGTTAACTGCCAGTATTTATGAAGACAAAATCCTCCTTGGCCAAAGAAAGATCGTTTCAACTCCTTGAACTTTGACTATTCTTGAACTTTTTCTATTTTTCTTTTACTTTGAGTATTTTCTTTGACTTTTGATTGTCGTTTGGCAGTCTGCCTGACCCTGAAAGGTTCATCCGCATTGATTTTCGACGAAAGTTTCTAAGTTAATGCTTTGTTTATATTAATATTATGAAGGTATAGAGACATAAGCGTGTCTATTTTTAGAGCTAAGCGCACATTACAGCCGCAATATAAAAAAATCCGGTCAAGTTCGAGTCCAACTCGCGCACCGAGGGTTCCGTACAAATTTACGGTTTTCGGATTTTTTCCTTTACTAGTGCAGCGTGAAATTGCTGTTTGCCAAAACGGAACATAAACGCCCTTACATTTTGATTGCGTTAACTTAGAAGTTTGTTTTTTTTCACTGCTTGAAGAGATTGCCTGAGTATTTTATATTAATTTCAACTCGATAACTCCACGCTGAGCCAAGCTCCGCCTGATCTTAGAAGGGCTCCGTTTTTCCTTTTGAGGTACGGAACTCTAAAAAGTGCGGTGCTCACTGCCTGTAGAGTGTGATGGTTCATACATAATATACGAATGTACGAAAGTCATGTGCGTCTCATCCTCCGCGCGGCCTAAAAGCGCGGTATGAAGCATATTTTAGGTACTTAATTGATAATAGCGCATAGCGGCAACAAAAAAGGGTCAAACCATCGATGCGTTTGATGTTAGTTGAATCGAATGACCGCCAAAATAAAAGTAATTTTGCAGTTTTAATTAAACTAAAAAATAAATACACTACTTAGTGAAATATTTTTAGGTATTTCTTGAGTTGATTGAATCCCCTTTGTTATCATTAAATAAAATATGATAGTTTACGCTAAACATTTTAAGAATCATGCGACGATTAATATTTTTAGAGCTCTGTTTTACGATTGTTTCATGATCATGATACTATTTTATTTTTATGCAATAATTTTTAAGTATTTTCTTTGAACATTTGATAATACACAACATTTTTTCTCAGGCTTGTTATAATTTTGTACCAATACGCCTAACTGTGCGACAAAAATACTAAGCGTTTTACGGTGCCTTAAGTCTTCATCATAATCCACAATAATAATCTAAGTATAACAGTCTATTGGCCTCGATTCTGTTGTTCACAAACTAAACTAAATTTAAGTTCAGTGTATCTTTTTCTTTCTATTTCATTACGAAAAGGACAGAAGTTTAAATATTAGTTTAGTCCTGTCGAATTAGATAATCCATAGACAAGTTAGACGAGATTAAAAATTTGGTTACTAAAAATACGTCAATTTAAGTCAGGCGCTGACTAATTTGACAGGACTAAACAAATATTAATCTTCTGTCCTTTTCATATTGAAATAGAAAGAAAAAGATGCACTGAACTTAAATTTAGTTTAGTTTGTGAACAACAGAATCGGCGCCATTGTTGGGTATATGATACAAAAACAGTCACAGTAGCCGAAATTGGCTTGGGATAATTGTAATATGTCACTCCAATCGAACGTCTTTTAACTTGATCCTCGGCTACTCTGATCTAAAATTGATAACAGCCACCTTGCTCGTATTTTCGCCTCACCTAGCCTAACCTAACACCTACATTCGACGATATAATATATGGTTTCTACTCAACAACACGTCTACGGCGTCTAACCCAACAGCCATCGCAGGATCGGTTCTATGGAAAATATGGCCAATTTCCACATCAGGTGCATCTAATAGAGTTATTCTGTGAACATCAATTCGAAATTCAAACAGTGTATCACTCAGCCTATAATGTTCCCAATGCTAGGACACAAGCCTCCTCTCAGTGAGAGGGAGTGGGCCGTAATCCACCACACGGGCCCAGTGTGGGTTGGTAGTCAAGCAGTGTGAAGTTGTAAAACTTAAAAAGAGTTAGTCAACCTCGTAACGTTTTTTTCTTTTTGGCAAATGAGCCGATGTCGACTATTCTACCAGGACCTCGTAACTTGCTTTAATAGTCTAAGGGCGGTTCCGCACTAAATCCGATGCGAATCCGATAAATGCCGGTTCGAAGTGACCGTAGTTTTATTTGTATGAGGAGTTGCGCAGTACATCCGAATTCTATCCGTCAGAATTTAGAACATTCCCAATTCGGATTGAAGTCGGACCTTTAATCCGGATTCGGATCGGATGTTGTGCGGAACCGCCCCTGAAATTGAATGTCACTTGCCCTTCATAAAACGATAAGATGTATTTGTCTATGTGCCAAGTTTCAACCTATTAGTTTCAATTGACTGGGAATTATTGTCAAAAGTGGTATATCAATCACCAGGGTAATTGCGTAACACACTATTACTTTCAATTTGAATCATTTTGAAGCATATTGCTAATCCATTGCTCCATATGTTCGAAAAGTGTGTCTGCTCAACATCGTAAATAACGCAATGAATGTTGTTGAACTGACAAAATGAAACCCATTGCTACTGATAGTGTGTTACGCAATTACCCTGCAGGTCGAACTATCTACTACTGAATGGAAATCATCATCATTCTCCTGGCCATATCCTAATTTATTAGTGGACGGATCAACATGTTTTTTCTTCCATGCTTCTTCTTTAGTCGTCATCTCGGTAGTCACTCCCTTAGGCATAGGTACTTATAATTTTTCACACAGTTCATTCATTTTCACACAGTTTCTTACTACCTACTAAATGAAAATATTATGAGTTATATTTCTTTATAATATAGGTATGAAAGTTCTTTAGAATACCTTGATTATGGTTCCGTAATAACTCATTAATGGTTGTTTATATTATCAATAGGAACATCCTACTAATATTATAAATGCGAAAGTTTGTATGTATGGATGTATGGATGTTTGTTACTCTTTCACGCGAAAACTACTGAACGGATTTTGATGAAACTTTACAGTAATATAGCTTATACATCAGAATAACACATAGGATACTTTTTATCCCGATATTCCCACGGGATCAAAACTTACGCGGGTGAAACCGCGGGGCGCAGCTAGTATTCTATAACAGAATTGTTAACTTTACCGTTTAATACCTACTCAAACTCAACTTAAAGCATTTATTTTAATTAAACCATTTACAGGCACTTTTGAATTGTCAAGGAGTCTGTGAGTTAGGCGCCATTGCCACGGGCAAGAAAATCGCGGCGATAGATAGTGTGTTACGCAATTACCGTGCGGTCTCAACATGCGGCGCCCGTTCACGAACATGATGCGTGGATCAGCACCATCCAGCGCAATCATTTTGTAAGGAACCGAATGATGCAACACACGCGCTCTATAGTTCTTCTCTTAACTATGTTACCTCAAGTGAAACACCGTATTTTTCAATGCTAATACATTTTTAAACTACTTATAATTGCGTACTAATCGAAACCAAAAACCGACGGATTTGCTGATAAGTTGATGTAGCGTTTATTGAAAACAAAAGAAAACAATTTTCCTGTATTTTTTCCCCTAACACTTTCATATTCGAATCATTCATATTCGCACCGAAATGTTTTGAGAGAAGAATATTTTCATAGTGTTTGATTGTCGCAGTACGTATGCTAGAAGATAATTTGACGAACAATATTTTAATACTTATAAAATTAATACATTTTATATAGTAATAGTAATTAATTTTAAAAACTTCAGTACCTAGACGTTACATCAATTAGGTCTCAAACCTTGAATAAGAACAGCCTATATGACAAGGGTCGATGATTCTCCAGATACGTGGGTCAGCATAAGAATGAGGATTGCGTCGTTTTGTCTTTAGCAGTGTAATATTATCGTTTACTTTAAAGAAACGTACCTATGTATAATCAAGTGGTTTTATTGTACAATATGTATACAAACAGTTTATTTCATTTATTTAAAGTCCATTGTATACCGAACAGTTTTCATAACTACGTGTTACATATTTAAGTTGAATTATCTGAAAACTTGGAGAGAGGTCATTAAAAAAATTGCTACTCCAAATTTATGGAAGAGCAGATTTTTTTCTCTTGATTTCAGCGTTGGTCCCGAAGTAAAAGTTGTTCCTAATGATGAGTACAATTACCCCTTTTCAGGTTTTTAGTTATTTCAAATACACCTTGTATACCTAGGTTGATGAATATGATTGGCTATAATTACCTACATCGTTTTTTCTAAAAAAATTAAGGGACTAGTCATTTTTCTTCTGCCTGATGAACGCACGGCTACACATCAAGCTATACATATCCAGTATAAGCTGACTTCTGATTGTACGAAAAACCTATACAATGCGAGGTCAGCTAAAAATGGAAATATATAGCTTGATGTGTAGCCGTGTGTACTAATGGATAGTGTTACTAAAATAGAACCATCACCCCAAGTCATGCTGTACCCTACAATCGATGAAATATCCGTGACAATTTCAAGGTATGAGAAAAACTGTGACTGACACTTTGCTTACAAAAAAAAAAAAAAAAAATATAGATAGTAAACTAAGTAATTTTTTTTTTTGATTGTCTATTCTCACGTATATCCACTAGCACTTCAGCTCAAAGACTTTTACTAAACGTCTAATGGTCCATTCCTATAATTTACGGACCGCTATTGGTTAAAATTAAGACTCTTGTATGTTTACTAATAATGAAGCAAAGACCTTCATAGCTTCACATAGTAGACCCTCCCTTATGGAATTTTACCAGTGATAGCTACTTAGCTATCACTGGTAAAATTCCCTTACGAATCTATTTATATATACCCAGTTTGGAATTAAAAAATGCTACCACAGGTAAGCAAAACTTTTCGTTTTTATTTTTAAGAACCGAGCATAAGACGGTCGAGAAAAGTCGAGATATTTGCGCAGGTGATGTGAACAACAAATTTTCATTCATTATCTCATGCATATTGTGCAATTTAAACACGGAAAAAACTGGAAATGGAACCATTTTATAATCAAGGTTTGAATGAATACGCGTATTTACATGAATTAATATGTTCATTTATTATTATTCACATGTATCGCACGTGTTTTCATAAAAGCGGGCGCAAAACGTGCTGATACAACTGTCATAGTGCTATGTACACAATGGACGATATTGGTCTTCACCTATTTCGTGTCGGCAAGAGGGTAAAAGAGAATAGCTCGTGTTGCAATAAACGATTAGACAGTCATTACTTACGGGTTTAATTAATAATTAATTTTTCTCAAACATGCTTTGAAATTTGAGCATTATTTTGACAGCCTTCTTCGAGATAAATCTAAATTGCTGTAATGGTCAAATACATGCGAGCAGCAGCAGCGGCCGGCAAAGTTGTATGAAAATCAAAGAGTATAATAACTATGATGAAAATCCATATCTGTCGTGGCCAAATAAATTACCTAATAAACTCATATCTGTCGTGTAATTTAAAAATGGAACGATCTTTTACTCTGAAACATGGCAACCAAGAAGGTAACTTATCTTAGGTAAAGGTTTTATTTAAATTTCGAATTGGCTTGCAAATGGAAAGCTGTATAGTGAAAAAAAAAAAAAAAAACAAATGAACACTAACGCGGGAAAAATTATTAGTCTTCGTTGTTCGTCATTGATTTTGAAAAGTAATTGTATTTTCAAATAAAAAGTTCTGCCTAGATACTACTTAGTTTTAATTTCCGCGCATCATTTGAGAGAAGTACTAGACAAGCCTTGGCTACAACTAGGCACTGATTTCGTCCATCAATGCCTCTTTTGCTGGCCGGTGCATTAATCTACTAATCCCATCATCATTCACAGCCCGACGTCACCCACTGCTCGGCATAGGCCTCTTCTTATTATGCTTATCCCCACGCTTCACCTTATCCAGATTCTAATGTCGTCCGCTCATCTCTTTGCCGGAGACCGATACTTCTTCTTCCAGTCCTTGGATGCCACTCGGTCACGGTCCTCCACGAACTGCCCTGTTGGACTCGTGGTTGCAAGTGTGACGCTGAACGAGTCGGACAGTGTTAGGTGATAGTCAGCAAAAGAGATAAGTATGCAGGGTCATCGAATATAGTTGAAGTTTAGTAAGAAAACGATTGATGTTTTCGAATGAAATTTAATTTGATTAATGAGCTATTTGTTTTCTATTAATACAATTCAATTTAATTCGAGAACATCCATCGGTTTCGTACTAAACTTCAACGATATCCGACGATCCTGCATACTTATCTCTTTTCTTGACTGTACCCAACAATCCGGAGTTTATAAGTTTGCATGTAAAGCCGTTGGTCCTGATCTATCTCCGGTCGTGTCGGATTGCCGTCCCATCGGACTATGAGAGAAGAGAAACAGAGAGTGCACCTGTGTTTACGAACACACTCGTGTACCTGGCTAATCTCCGTTGAGATTGGCCACCGTGACCGAAATCGCGAGGTATTATTATGTCATTCATCTGCCTAGCTTTTTTCCCAACTATGTTGGGGTCGACTTTCAGTCTAACCGGATGCAGCTAAATACCAGTACCTATTTTACATGGAGCGACCGCTTATCTGTCCTCCACAACTCAGTTACTTGTTTACTTGACAGAAATAAAATAATTAATTTAAAAAAAAAAAATTGTTACTGTTGATGTATTACGCAACCCCGCTGTGTACCTTTTTCGGCTGAAATGATGACAATTCCTATTTCCTAAATTCGTCTTGCTCATAGTATAGTCATTCTGTCTATATGAAACGTTTGTTCGATACATGTGACGATGCAAGTTCAGTGCCAAATGTACTGTCAATGACATGTCTATCTATGTATGTACATTTATTTTGTAGGTACGTAATAGTGTTACGTGCTAATAGCATGATTTGTGTCTATTTGAGCCAGATCTGATAAATTCTATTAATCACAGAAATTGTTTATTTACATAACTGTATTTTTTTATTACTAGCTGCGCCCCGCGGTTTTACCCGCATAAGTGTCGATCCCGTGGGAATATCGGGATAAAAAGTACCTAGCCTATATGTTAATCCAGGGTGTCAGCTACCTCCTTACAAAATGTTATCAAAATTGGTCTAGCCGTTTGAGCGTGAAGAAGTAAGAAACATATAAACACACACAAATTTCGCCTTTATAATATTAGTGTGATTATTATTTATTAATTTATAAGACAGCCTATTTTAAATTTTGTTTTTAGCTACACAGCGAAAACCTCTCAGGGTTTATATTTGTGCTGACAAGCCGTTCATTAAATTTCATCATATTTAGGGCTTATTTATTTTGTGGGTGTGATACATGTGTTAACTGTTAAGCAATAATAAAATTAATTATGTAGGAGACTCATACTATAAATGGATTTTGCATTGTTATCTCCTCTAACGAAGCTAAAGTTTATGCTATGTTTACGGTAATAGGTAGAGAAACGCCAATGCATTAAAAGAAAGAAAGAAAAAGTATTTATTGCGACTCGTACAGGAGGATCAAAAACTAAACTAAACACAGTCTAAATTAAAATACCAAAATAAAAACTAAAAAAAATAATTAAAAAAGTAACAAAAAGAAAAGTGAAACAGAAAGTCCTGTACGAGGCCAAAAGGCTCCTATCTCAGCATGATGCTGCGAACGTTAACTTATTTTTTAATTCCTGAACCACAACCGAAACAGTTTGTTTAATAATAAATTATTTATTATTAAATAAATAATACATGTAAAATACTGGTATTCAGATGCATCCGATTAGACTGGAAGCCGACCCCAACAAAGGCTAGGCAGATGACTTTCAATCACAATCTGAATCATTTTGAAGGATATTGCTAATCCTTTGCTTCATGTGTTTGAAAAATTTGTCTGGTCAATAACGTAAATTATTTATTTATATAGGTATACTAGCGGCCCGCATCAACTTCGCGCGGGTGCACTTTATATGTATAATACATGTATAATATAGTAGAGAAACACTGATAATTTTAGATGTTTCTAATGTGATGTCGTAAATAAACCCTTTTTTTTGCGCTTACATTGCAAACGCTGGCTGAACCCTATGAGATACATCAAAATAATGTACTACAGTATTGTACACCTTAAAAAGGTCTACAAAAATGTCCGCGATGGTATATGTCTATCTCTTAGAGATAACCCACAATAACCATTTTTTTTTTCTTTACTTTTTAGGAGAAATGATGGCTTATTTACGAAACGATTTTAAGCAATACAGCATTAATCCTTATCCAATTAAGTACCTTAAATACATTGTGCATTTAATATAGATCAATATGGCCCTTTACAGCATGTAATTTAAATGAATATTTTCGAAGATATTACAGATTTAAAATGCAGGGACATAGCGGTTGCTGCGGTATCGGCGGCAGGGGCTGGCGGCAATTAAAAAAAAAAAAACCATTAAATTAAAATTATTAATATTTTAATGAAATTTATTAAATTACATTGCACCCGTGCGAAGCCGGGGCGGGTCGCTAGTTCGCAATAAAATAATATTGCGATTATTAATTGAGATATAAACTATCCTATCTTTCAAGTTGGATGAAACCGCACACAGTGTGCAAAATTTTATTGAAATCGGTACAGTAGTTTAGGAGTCCATTGCGGACAAACAACGTGACAAGTAATTTATATAATATTAACATTAATTATTTTTATATATATTTTATTATTTATTTATATTGTTATACTGAAAACCTAAAAAACTTAAAGAGCTAAAGAAAGTGGCTGGGACGGACTGGAAGCGGAAGGCGGAGGACAGGGTGTTGTGGAGCAGCCTGGGAGAGGCCTGTGTCAGCAGTGGACTGCAATAGGCTGAGTTGATTGACCCTTATAGGTATTATAAATAATACCAGCCTATTATTGTCCCATTGCGGGGTAAAGGCTTCTTCTACTCATACAGAGAATTCACGAGCATTTATCACAACGTTTGCTCAAGACGTGTTGGTGATTTCAGATTTATATTGATTATAAGGCCAGGTTTCATCACGATGTTTTCCTTCAGCGATGTAAGTAATGTCCAAAATAATACAGAAAGTAGGTCTTAATAATAGGCTTGTCAACTGAAAAATCTAATTTAGTTCATCAGTTAGAGTATAAAAAATATTTGACCCGTATTTTTTCTTTTGTTACGTAAACCAAAATTGACGAAGATACGACGCTTTTAAAATTCTCAATACGTCACACCGTGGTATAATTTTTAGTGCGTTCTGACGTCACGAGCCCCCATTCTCGAGTTTTGATGCGTTTTATCTTTGTCAATATTCATTGATTTACAAAAACAAAAAATACGTGTCCATTATTTTCCAATACTCTAACTGACGGACTAAATAGATTTTCAATTTATTGATGGTGGAAACTAGCCTCCCTGAGAGGCCATTTTCTATAATACTCTTTTTTATAAGGAACATCCAGTTAAAAGATTTGATTTTTTGTATGTTTATTTGTTACGCCTTTTCATTAAAACGGCTGAACGGATTTGGATGAACTTTAGCACATAAGTAGACTATGAACTGGTTTAGGACATAAGATACTTTTTATCTCGATATTCCCACGAGATCGAGACTTATGCGGGTAACCGCGGGGCGTAGCTAGTACTTCAATAATTGCTTATCACTGCACCAATGGGGAAACTAATCTTACATATCCTAGCATGTCACTTATTCCTACAACACCTAGGAATTCTAGTGTAGGTGTTACAAGTATCTGCTTCCCTCCATTAGTACAATACCGCTATAGGATGACAGACCAATGACACAATAATGACTATTTATGTTGATTTTTCTATTGCATGTTGCTGAAGTGTGCTAAAAATAGAAATTGTCGTAGTTTTAGCTAAGAGTGTAGATATCTCTGCTAGTATGTTATAACCGTATGGTGATTTTGGCACGTACTCGGAAATCTCATGTAGCCAAAGACTAATATCGTGTTACCCAATAACTAAGTTGTGGAGGTTAGATAAGCAGTCGCTCCATGTAAAATATTGGTATTCAGCTCCAGCCGGTCGGACTGAAAAGAGACCCCAACATAGTTAGCAAAAGGTAAGCAGTTTTTTTACTCAGATGTCTTATGTGCCGTTGGTGCATGTTCATTCAAATCAAATCAAATCGAATCGTTGAGCTCCCTAAGTTTGAGTTGAGCAGCATGATTACTGACAAATGCGTGCACTGACTGGACAGGTCCACTCAAATCTGTGTGGTTCTTTCCTCAAAAGACCATTTCAGACACCAATCTACATGGTCCTCAAAATGATCGGACCAAAACTATTTCCGGATTTTTATATTCACATTGACGTTGATAAATTTTACATATACAGTGACATGAATATTTACATTGTAAAGTATTAATATTATTTTAATGACTGAATGTAAAGACTATGTGGGTTAATTTTGTTTTGCCTTTATTTTTTTCTCAGATAGTTTTAGTCATGGTCTGGCAGTTTGAGTAATTTATGCGACCTACCCAAATGCCCTTTCTTTGGTATTGTTCGTCGAATCGTTGAGCTCCTTAAGTTTGAGTTGAGCTACATGATTACTGACAAATGCGTGCACTGACTGGACGGGTCCACTCAATCTGTGTGGTTCTTTCCTCAAAAGACCATTTCAGACACCAATCTACATGGTCTCCACATGATCTGACCAAGATTATGTCTGGACTTTAAAAGAGACTGTGACCTCTGAGTTTGTTTCACCCTTCCCATTGTGTCACCCTTTGCAAAAGCTCTATATTTATGTCTATAATTTATAATGGTGGACATAATAAAGAGTATTCTATTCTATTCTATTTGTTTCGGCCTTTCTTCTCAGAGTAGTCAGATAGGAAACGCCGACCTCATCTCGTTTTTAAAAATATGATTGATGTGTAAAAGTGTTTGTACAAACCTACTTACAGAAATAAAATCATTTATCATTTATATATTTTTATTTCACATAAGTCTACAAGCAGCGGCGGCCTTACCCATTGCGAGGCCCCGGGCAGCAGGTATTTGCGAGGCTCTTTGTCCTTCGTGAAAAGTATGTGATTCGAAAGTAGGTCTAATTGTTTGGTTTAGGTATTTGTCATGTTTGACGGGAAATGCTAAATATTTTATACAAATAAATAAAATTTGAGTTTTAAAATATTTTACATTGAAAGATTAACAAATACTTACAGAGATGAAAATTTTTAAAATAGATGTTTACGGCTTTTCCTAAAACTAAAATCTTTAATTAAAGCATAATAATCTAACGAATGAGCTACGTCATTTTCGACTGAAAGAATAGCCTGAAAGCCGACTGTGTCATCAAATTCCTCAAATACCTATTTTTAATAATTAATTTTAAGCCTCGAAAAACTCCTTTCAGCAGATGCAACTGTAACAGGTGTGGTGGCAATAATTCTCAGGACTATTTCGATAGTGGGGTAAACTTCAGTTATTTTTTTTCTATTATTAAATAATTAAGGATCAAAATCAAAAGTTTTAAATTAAAAAAATCTATATATTTTTTAAAATTTGCTTGGGTTGTTGCGCGAGGCCCCTGCAAGAGCGAGGCCCCGGGCGATTGCCCTGTTCGCCACCCCCTAAGGCCGCCGCTGTCTACAAGGGCACTTATAGAACGTCAGAAGCTAGGTGCACGGTTCCAATTGGTCGTTTCTTATGGAGAACAACCGGCAAGAAACTCCACGTTTACTCTTATAAAAATAATTGGCTTTTACAATGTTTTCAAATTACAGTAGGTATGAGAGAACAGCGTAAGCCTGTAAACAAGTACCAGGCACTTGATAAAATAAAAAAATGGTCTACGGATCTAAAATCTACAGGGCCTACAAAGTCCTCACATTTACAAAACAAGAATCTATCAAAAATATAAATAAAATATAAAAACCTATTAAAACCAAGTGATTTGATTTCCATTACAACCACTAAAAAAGAGTTGGAAAATTAGAATTGTCTCTATATAATGTCAAATAATAGAAGGATTATGTCAAAGTAGTATGTAAAAAATAAATAAAAATCGTAATTTGAGAGCAGTTAATAGACATTTACGTAGTTATGCCGTTAATGAGGTGCCAGGGAAGCCTTGGAATTATTTCCAAACTACCTTGTCTTTAACGTAGTCTTTAAGACTGTGCCGACCGTACAGTGGCGCCCTCATCGTTTGTTTGGTTATTTCATACAATTTAGAATGAAAGTGCATAAAATAAGCACGTTAAGTTGTGCTTCACAAGATTATACGTTAATATTATTAGAAGCGGTAGTTTTATATTGTTTAGTTTTATTATAATCCTTAAAACGGATAACAGTGGCCACTATATTCCGTTTTAAGGATTATGATAAAACTAAACAATATAAAACTACCGCTTCTAATAATATTAACGTGTAATCTTGTGAAGCACAAGTTAACGTGCTTATTTTTTGCATTTTCATTATAAATTGGATGAAATAACCAAACAAAAGATGAGGGCGCCACTGTGCGGTCGGCGCAGTCTTAATCTTATAATATGCTTTTTTGATAAGGACACGTTTGATGAGGGTTTTGAACTTTCCATCGCTAATTTTTGTAACCGGCTCTGGCAACTTGTTATAAAAACGGATGCTATTTAGGTATATGAAATGACTTGCTAGTTTTAGTTAATCTCAATTTAGGTATCACAATTTCATTTTTACTTCGGGTATTTATATTATGGGAATCGCTTCTTAATTTGAAAAGTCCTAAGTTTTTGCGAACATACAAAATACTTTCTAAAATTTAAATAGAAGGCAGAGTTAGAGTAGAGAGCATTCATCTTACATGCACAAAACCCTGACATGGAAAAACTGTCCGGTACTTATAAAATCAAGTTTCAATAATGCGAGATACAGATGCACCTTGCTTTTGTTCCGCTAGGGAATTGAATACCCGACTAAAGGTTTGAGTTTTCTACGTTTCCCCATTTACGAAATTTTCATTAATCTAATCTATGACATACAATGTAGATACCAACCTCTTGAAAAATCGATCATCACCATCATCTACATAATTTTTTCTCAATTATCTTGAGGTCGGTTTCCAATCTAGCTGTATGCAGCCGAATGCCTACCAGTATTTTTCGTGGAGCGAATGCCCAGTTACTTATTTACATTTACATACTCCTCTCCATTTATTATACTTACCTACTCTTGAAAAATCAATAATATGATAGTTAACAAAAATATAATCGGTCAATGTCTGGCTAAATAATGTTCCGGGCTCAAGTTATGCTGAATCTCCAAACAGAATCAACAAAGCCGATTTATACGGTGTGCTGAAGAAACAAATGTTAAATGAATCCGTTAAGTTTTGAAGGTCAACCGTTTATTACTAACGAAACGGCGATTATACTATATCTGCTTTAGAATTCAGGCATATATGTGGGTTCTCATTATGCACATTTCATGTAAAGTAACGTCGTGTTGTTTCTTAATACACTTAAAAATGCACTGTTTATGCATAGCTTACAAACATAGACGGAATCGGAACCCATATCGTTGCGTGTTAATTGATTACTGGTGCTAAGTCACAACAAATTCCATCCAAAGGATGTTTGCCGTTTGGTAACCGGGACAAACCCACCTTACTACTGCTCTCCGACTAAGAATTCCCTAAATAATCAAACAACCCGATAACAGTTTACTTTATAGTCAGTATAACTATCCCACTGCCCGTGGCTAAACAATAACAGCCGCTCAGGTCGATCGATCAGGTTAAGTTACGCTTGCCGCGGTTGGTCTGTAGATGGGTGACCATCTTTAGATACCGAGGCCCCTCCGTGCCTCGGAAAGCACGTTAAGCCGTCGGTACCGGCTGTCATTCGTGGATCTTTGACAGTCGTTACGGGTATTCAGAAGCCCGAAGGTCTGACAACCAGTCTTACCAAGGGGTATCGTATTACCCAGTAACTGGGTTGTGGAGGTCAGATAGGCAGTCGCTCCATGTAAAATACTGGTATTCAGCTGCATCCGGTTAGACTGGAAGCCGACCACAACATAGTTGGGAAAAGGCTAGGCAGATGTTGATGAACTATCACACTGCTGTGACACAGGCCTCCTATATAGCCCAGTGTGGTTGAAAGTAAGAAAGAAAAATAGTTTTTATTTGTCACAGAAACACGTGCAAACAAAAAAATAATTATAATGACAGTATAAATGAATAAAAACAAAAGAGTTATATCTATATAAGGTGTAACAGAATAAACGCAAGTCCTGAAAGTAATTTGTTCATAATTGACTACTGAATCGATTTCAGTAACTTTTAATATAGGTTTTTTAAAAAAAACGTATTTTTCATATTTACCGCCGATTGAGTCAAATAAAATTTAAACTTATTTCAAGGCAATAAGACTCAATTTCAAATGCACAAAGTAATGCTAGTGTCAACACGATTTTCTAAAAATAGCAAGCGTTAAAAAATAAATTTTGTTCATTGTATTATGCTATTAAATCAATACTCTAATTGGGGTGTATGAGGTCTTGCGTTAATTATGTTACATCTTGTATACTAGAGCACAAAGCAGAAGTAGTCGACGGCTGCACGTCATGACTGTGACAAGAAGGCTTTTACTCAGCATTATGCTGTGCTATATACCCACAGCACAGCGCTGATTTTCAGTGATTACCCGGTTGGTGGATACAGTTTGCATAGTCGGTGTTAAAACCACGACTCCATTCGGGCATGTTCACTATAGTGTATACAACGTGTAACGTTAAATGTGCAAAACCTCAAACACCCCAATTAGAGCATTGAGTTAAAAGCATAATACAATGACCTAAGCTATTTTTTTTAAAGCTAACTATTTTTATTAAGAAAATCGTGTTGATCCTAGCATTAGTTTATGCAATCAAAATACTCTTATTGCCTTAAAATAAGACTTAATTTTCTTTGGCTCAATTAGCGGATAGTGTGGCTAAATACATAGTTTTTGAAAAAAAAAAACCTATATTAAAAGTTACTGAAATCGATTCAGTAGTCAATTATGAACAAAGTATTTTCAGGTTTTGCGCATTTAACGTTACACGTTGTATACTCAGCATATTAGGCTAATGAAGCATTCAAGGGGCATCACAAAACAGTTGAAGCAAAAGTAAAAATAGATGATGAATACGTTATGGGGGAAATTATTAATCACTCGATTAAGGACTTACACTATACAGATTTTTTTATTATCTAAAGACGGTACAAAACAGTGAACTAATTTCACTAGAAGTGAGGAATCTTAAGTTGCGTAAATGGAAACAACTAATAAAGTGCAAATCGATTAGCATCAAGTCAAAACTCGATTAAAATTTTTATAGCTTCAATTCTTGGGTTAGCATTAACCAGTGATTTGTTGAAAAATACACTGTTATTAAGTGCGTAGGACTTCATTTTTCTTAATTACACCCACCAACCTGCGCTGGGCCCGCGTGGAGGTACCTAAAAGTCACAATGCATATCTGTGTCTACTTTTGTTTCAACTTGGTGATATTTTTACTAATTATTATTTATAATTTCAAGATCATTACACTTGTGGCCGTTAGCCAACACATTAAATACCATAATTACTATAAATAATTAAGGTGAAAGCGACCGTAGGTCAGTAAACATTGTAATTTATGATTGCTCGTAAAACCTTACCTCCGTTATTTGAAAGGTCAATTTTATTTGTTCTTATTTTGGACCACCAATCACAATAGCGGAGTGACGTGACAATAGAGTCCGACTGAATTTCGTTTTAAATTTTCGGCAATAACAGAAAATACAGAATAATAACTTCTCGCTTTTTTTTGTTAACTTATTTTGTTCCACTCCTGACTAAAAACCACCCCGGTGTTCAGTCTCACACCTACGCCGGGGATCGCGGTAACGTACGATCCTTGCGCAACCCCTGACTGGTGCCGGCCCGCCACTGCTGGTCTCCTCGGGTCGAGGGGGGAGTGAGGCGTTTGAGTCCCCCCGCGACGTCTAAGAGGGGCGCGCGTGGACCACTACGCGCCGCCACCTCGTGTCCTGATGTGTGGGGGGCGACGGACGTCCTCGAGTCCGTCACCACTGGACCCATTTAGGGGCTTTTTTATTTTTTTAAATTTTTTGAGGATGGGAAATCATCAAATGACCTCTCCCGCTCTGGGTGGAGCGGAAGGGAGTGTTAGACTCTTATTGACTAAAACCCACCCGTGTTCCTTTCTTAGCCCTTTATGTTCCAGGGTAGCGGTAACCGTTTCGGACAATCCCGCTGATTTAGGGGGTGCTGGAGAATTTTGTTCCACTCTTGGGGCCTAGGTCTACCTCATACTTTTCCAATTTTCCTTATGTTGTGCCTTCTCCGGCCAATTGGTCAGGAACGAGTCTAAATTGTCACGCCAGCGATTCTCAGGCCTGCCTCAGTGACAACGCCCGTCTTCAGGCACCCAATGTATGAAGATTCTGGCCCTTCTGTTTTGATGCATCTTATACATTTTTCTCGCATATAATAGGTAAATCACCAGGTTGTTTGTTTTGCATAAAAGTATAAAGTTTTTCACGTGATTAAAGTTTAACCCTCCGGTAGATCTACACGAGACACAATGCTTTTTAATTGTTTCTGTAATTACGGCATCCAACCGGTTTAACAGTTAAATACAATAATTAAGAGATTGACACGGCATTACTTTTGCATTTAGGTACCAAAGAAAAAACAAAAAAATTTTTTTTTTTCATTTACGTTTTCGGCTCGACACCCATAACCAGGAACTTTTAAACATAACTGTTCTGGCGGATTAATGTGGGCGTAGTAAGGTACCTACACCTCTGCCTAACTCTTCGAGGATTACAGGCGTGATGATAGGATTACGATGTTTACAGTAAAAAAAAAAACAATTTTCGATCGATCACTACTTGACCAAGTTACTGTTCAGAGATCTGACCAATCTTTCAAACCATAGAATATAACAGTACAAAATGCAAATTAAATCTGACATGAAGTATTTCCTATCCATTAAAATGGATCATAATACCTACCTACATACTGACAAGCATAATGATTTAATCCAACTACAAAACAGGCCAACTTATACTAGTCCTCTCCACCTTTCGTAGAAATACCATCATAACCTGAGCTCTACAGGGCTTGGTTTACATCGTAGCTTCGCGTAGTAGTCAATAAATTAGAGGGTTATTTATAGAAATGGAGGCGATCTCGATAAGTCAGCGTGACGGGTTTTACAGGTTGGGTAGCGTTCCTGTAGGCTGTTAGCATAGCTTAGGGCTCCGTCAGTGTTGTAGCGGAAAGCGGTTTCCAGTTTTATGAATTTATTTATATGTTTCTTGAATTTGAACTCCTGGTTAACCTTGGTTACCTTTATTTAGGTCGGAGGTTTTTTAGAGATTCTGTCAAATCAAATCAAATCAAATCAAATTATTTATTTTTGCAGAAAACACTGTTACATTGGTGTTGTTAGTATAGGTACATGTTTCAAGTGCTTCTACCGTAAGGCATGCAAAAAGTACAGAGTCATGGTTTATTCAAGTCAATATTAGGACTGAATTGAATAGAATAAAATTGAATAATATAGAATAGAATTGAATTAAATTAATTAAATGTCCTTCTTAAAGTATAGATTATGTATAATTTAATTATTACAATGTCATTTCGAGAATTATTACAATATACTAACAGATTGATTATTAAAAGATACATGCATAATTATTGTTCTGTTACTTGATGTCACCGTGAGGTCTTGAGTTTGGAAAAATTATCGTTTAAGTATTCGTTCAGGTTATAGTAACATTTGTCAACTAAGAGGCTCTTTAGTGTTTTCTTAAATAAGATAGTATCCATTGCCCTTATTTCTTTAGGTAATTTATTGAAGATTACAGGATCTGTCTACGAGTATTCTAAAATTCGCCGTCAATTTTTTTTTTAAATGAGCTGTTTCCAGCTAATGCTAGAGATTGACACCAATGACAGCTCAGCTCACTTAACTTAAGTTTTCACGATGATATTTTTAGAATAGATCGATTGGTTTTCCTTAAAATTGCATACAACGTAGCTAAATTGTGATTTTACAGAATAAGCAGTACCTACAGCGAAACTAAATTCCTATTGAGAAAGTCCGCTAAATTCAGTGTAAGTTTTTAAAGCATACTGAATGATTCCAACAATCCCGTGAAAATGTTACTACATTGAAAATGAAACACTTTACAAACACAAAAACGAAAACGTCAAAATTTGATGCATTGGAAACTGTCTTTGTTTTTCAAATACCTACTCGTTTACCGTATCTCACATATAATGACGAGGGAAAGAATGGCTGTTTCAAAAAACAGACTTTAGTTTTTAAACAAACACCGCATTCAGGGAAGTGTTTTTGCGACAGCATTATAACGATTTAATACCTCGTAATAATATTATTTTAAAATGTCATTTAGTTATAAAGAAAAAACACGTTATGTGTCTACACCCTAATCGCGTAACACATTATCAATCATAATCTGAATCGTTTTGAAGTATATTGTTTATATTATATATTGCTTCATATGTTTAAAATATTTGTCTGCTTAACAACGTAAATAACGCAATGAATGTTGTTGAACTGTCAAAATGAAAGCCATTCCTATTGTTAGTGTTACGCAATTACTATTACCCCGCCGGTCACGTGGTTGTTGGCGTTCCTTCCTTACAAACGCAATCCTATGTTTTCGCCCTGGATAAAAAAAAACAACTGTATTATATCTACATCTACCACTGCCATGTCTATTTATATTCTATCGCCACTTAATCAGTTATCTTTTCCATCACCAGACCACTTTTATCCGAGGAATAAAATTGATGTTTGACAGTTTTTGTATGAAATAAATGTCGAAAAAAAAAAAATTAAAAATTAAAATTAAATTTCATAATTATTTCTTGAATAAAGTTGTCAGATGATTGAAAAATCAGCCCATAATGAAATAAATTATAAGTTGATTTTTGAGTGACCATTTGTAACAAAAAGGTCCTAATAGGTTTTGGTTGCAAAGGAATTTGAAGTCTGTTAAGTATAATATTCAGTTTGTGGATACGTATCACAAAACATTCAAATTTAGTGTCATTACACTTATTATCCAAGTAGAAAACAGAGAAATGCGGCACGCCAATGACCACGTCACCATGTTTCCTGATTTAAGGAAAAAGATGGACTTTGAAATTGGCGCTTCAGCGAAATATGTTGCGTCGAGGTTTTCCCAATGAAATCAGACTGCACAAATTGTATTGCTCATTTTCTCTTTCAGGATCAGAATAAATTATTTGCAAAGAATGTAGGCGACAAATAAAATAAACACTCAATGAACTAGGAAATAACAAAAAATGTTTTACACAATGATTAAATTATTAAAATACATAGTTCTCGTCTTAGATAAATGATTGGTAATGATTGGTGAGACCAATCATTTATCTAAGTTCCCGTACATAATTTAGTTCATTTATTTATTATCTAATCGCTGGCAGTCTCACCTAACCTCACTTTATGACTACGTTGACAGATGCAGCAAATATAGAAACAAATCGAATGTATCCTTGCGCTTCTCTTGATGATGATAAATGCTTTCTTACTAAGTCGTGGAATGTATGTAGATCTTACAAAGTAACGGGTGAAGCTGGGCACAAGGATAGACAGCTTGAAGATAGCTTAAGGCATTAGTAGACATTAATATACAGGGAACACGTTTGAAACTATCTTAGAAGTTAATCAAAGGACAATCCTACTAATATTATAAATGTGAAAGTTTGTGAAGATGTTTGGATGTTTGTTACTCAATCACGCGTAAACCGTTCAACGGATTTGGATGAAATTAGGCACACAGAGAGTTTATACATCAGAATAACACATAGGATACTTTTTATCCCGATATTCCCACGGGATCGAAACTAACGCGGATGAAACCACGGGGTGCTGCTAGTTTTTCATAATTTTATTATTAGTTTTTCCAAGTTTCCGAGTTAATTTAACTTTTATTTATATATTTAGATTTATATAGATAAGCATATTCAGCCTATAATGTCCCCACTGCTGGGACACAGGCCTCCTCTCTGTGAGGAAGAGTGGGTCATAATCCACCACATGGGCCCAGTGCGGGTTGACGAATGTCATAATATGCCTTCGAATTTTTGGTTCAAGGACATGCCGGTTTCCTCACGATATTTCCTTCAGTTTTGAGAGCAGTGATGATGAAATAATTTACACAAAAGTTAAAGTGCCTGCTTGTGTTCGAACCCACGACCTACAACTGGGGTCACAGCCGCTACCACAAGGTCACCACTGCTCTATACAGATAAGATACTAAATAGGTACTCCTGGAATAAATTCTCTAAAGGTGAATTTCACCAAACTCTTATACCTAGAATACTTAAGTCTTGTCCTAAGAATAAATTTAGATTTTTTGACAGTTTTGCTATACTAGAACTGTCAGACATCAGTTTTATTCCATGTGTAAAAGATATCTGACTTTGGTAAAATCAGCACTAAGGCCTGGGCCTCAAGTCTGCTATTACAATAGAGTCAGAATGGTCTATCACTGATTTCATAATTGTTGATTTTGACAAGTTTGGTAATCTACTAACATACTAATGGCGTCATTATGACTTTCCAATGGTCAACCACTGACACTCCATTGAAAGAAATGGCATAAAATGGTAATCTCGTACATAATGACAAATGAATAAATGTAATGTTTATTGCTATTTACGAACTTCTTACTACTTCAGAGGGGCAATTCTCGTAATTTTTAAGAACGTTCACAGTCTGATCTCAGTCTCAATCTGCCAAAAGTACTTCAAATTTCCCTAAATTTTGACAAGTTTTTGACATTTGTTTGTCGCCGAGATGAGACTGCGACTAGATTTTGAACGTTTTAAATTAGCAGAATTGAAGGGCTGATTGCATGCTAGGACAAAAATTAAAATATCCTTGGCAAAAAATGTTAATGATTGTGATGATGTTTAATGATCAGATTGCAAACACTAATACGTAATATGTAAAAATATATATTAAATAAAATCTAGCATGAAATTTAGTAGTAGTTTTTCTCAGACCATTGACCGACCAGTGATCGACCATTATGAATTTAGCAGATTAGGTACGAACTTTTAGCAAAATGACGAATTCATTAAAAATAGCAGACTTGGGCACCCGATTTAGTGCTCGACCGACGATCTGAATCGGTCGCGTACCGATTTATATGGACTCGCGCTTGCTGACCGTCAGTGCTGCAATAAACACGTCCATTTATCGTCAGCGTCTTGGTACGTGGGTCCGACGGTACGCGACCGACGTCAGCGTAAGAGGAATTCAGGCCTAAGTGATCTTGAAAACTGCATCACAATACATTTTGTAGTTTTGAAGATTTATGCGGTCACACAGACAGATACGAAAACCGGCTTTGTTCAATGCTACGCAAAGATAATTATGGATGCTTTAAATACACTAGTAAAAATACACAAAGACGGATTTAATGCCTTGCCTTTGTCTTACCCTAATTTCATTGACCCCCTGCATTAAATTCGGTTACTGGATCAATAATAAATGTATACTTCCGGTGCATGATACAGCCACACGCGATTACAAGGAAATATCATGTCGACACCTGCAATTTAAAACTTTGTAACTCACTTTTTAATGAAAAATCATTGCAAGTCATAAAAACATATAAAATACATAAGTAAACAACATATTAGTCATACAGCAAAGTAGATAATGCCTTTTTACTTATATTTACAAAATTGGAAGACGCTAGGACTTTATAGGAACAAAGTGAGAATATGTTGAATGTTTAAATCGCTAACCTGAAAAGTAGTGAAAAATGAGTTGCAATGTTTTAAATTGCAGGTGTCGAATGTATGTTGTCTTTTTTTATGCACGTGCTTCTGTGACAGTTTTACCAAAGGTTATCGTGGAACCCAGGAATTGGGTTGTGGAGGTCAGTGCGGTAGTCGCTCCATGTAAAATAATGGTATTCAGCTGCATCTGGTAACACTGGAAACCAACCCCAACATAATTGAGAAAAGGCTAGGCAGATGATTTCAGTAACAATGGTACCAATTCCCTTGTTCACAAACTAAACTAAATTTAAGTTCAAATAATCTTTTTCTTTCTATTTCACTAAGAAAAGGACAGAAGACAAATTTTACTTTAGTCCTGACAAATTAATCAGCGCCCGACACTATTCCATACAAGTTTAGACGTGATTAAAAACTTGCCTACTAAAATTACGTCAATTTAAGTCAGGCGCTGATTAATTTGACAGGACAAAACTACAAATTTTCTTCTGTCTTTTTCTTAATGAGATAGAAAGAAAAAGAGGCACTGAACTTAAATTTAGTTTGGTTTATGAACAACAGAATCGGCACCAATATATACATTGTTTTTTTTTTTGTTAATCTGTTCTGTCCCACTGCTGGGCAAACGTCTCCCCAAGTCCTTCTAGGAATTCTTTTCCCGTGTCTGTGACAATATAAACTTTTTTTTTATACTTGTTTCAATAATACCATAAAGATAGCTATTCATAAAACGAATCCAAAATGGCGTAAATGGACGTGTGTGAATGTCCAAATCGGGATTTTCCATCAAAACAAACTCGATGCACCCTCGGCTTGAGAACATTCATAATATTTGGCAAAGACTCGACGGATTTACCGAGAACTTAATAAAAGTAAGTGCCGGTTGTTTTTGGCATGAATGTGATGGATTCGCCGTAAAATACTTTGGTTAATAAACCTTATAAACTGCTCCATAAAATATAATATGTATTGACACGTGCATGCATAGGTACTGCACGAGTTTTGGATCACGGGTTCTCTGGTGTTTGCACGAGTTTTAGGTGAATGGTTCACTCGTGTGACTGCTGATATGTTCTGTGAAAATCTCTCCTTGAAAACTTACGAGAAGTTAGCTATCAATAGTTTTCATCTCTAGCATCAGCGGGGTAATTGCGTAAAACACTATCCGTAGCAATGAGTTTCATTTTGACAGTTCAATAATATTCATTGCGTTGTTTATTTTGTTGATAAGACACATTTTTCAAACTTATGGAGCAATGGATTAGCAATATGAAGGATATTATTATTCAAAATGATTCAGATTGACATTGATCGTGACAGTGTGTTACGCAGTTAGTACTTTATGCTTATGTACCTAAGCTAAGTTTTCACGGTAAGATTTTTAGAGCTGCCGATCGATTCTGTAAAAATCTCACCGTGAAAAGTTAGGTAGTGTCAAGAGTATCAATCCCTAGCACCAGGATGACACTGACAGCTCACTCTACGCTCACTTCACCTAAGTTTTCACGGTGAGATACATAATCGCTCTGCTGTTCCGGTCGGATAAGGGGCCATCTCCACGAGCGAGAGAATCTCGGCGATAGTCTTGCGGTGCGGTTTTCTATTGACTTTGATGGCACGACGGTAATATCGCCGTGATTCTTTCGTTCGTGGAGACGGCCCCACAGAATATACACCGACTGTAAATTTTTATTTTATTTCGTTGGTTTTTATTTTGATACGTTCACACAACACCATCAAAATTACATAGGAATGATTTTTCGATCATTCGGAGCGCGAGATGCCGAAATCCTACTTCGTAGGGCCGGTTCACTAATGAAACCATTTTTCACTTTTGGTACATTTTGTGTTCAATCGTTTCACTTCGAGTTAAACATGCCGAATGAAAGACAAAAATGAACAAAAAATGAAACGTCTAATGTCAGCTTTAAGTAGTATGTTTTAGGAATGACTCCGTATTTATATTGTGATTGTCTTGTGACAGTTACGCAAGCGTTTCTTTACCTGCAAAATCAAGAAATCCCGTTTCCCTTTTTTCCTACTTCAATTAACATAATCCAGTAATAATGTATTATTCGCATTACCAATTAACTGTAAAACAATGACCTTTTCCATCATATTGTAAGAGAATGCATGTACTTAGATACCTACTTCCGTATATTTCCTAATGTTTCCCTATTAATAATAGACGGAAAATGAGGATAATCTTTTCTCATACATATTCATGAAGTATTTTCTTTGTGGTCTAAGGCGTGAATCTTATCGCCCAGAGGACACGGTGGAGCATACGGTGGAGGTCTGCCCCACTTGGGCGGAGCACCGCCGTGTTCTCGCAGAGGCGATCGGCAGCGGCGGCGACCTCTCGCGCCCGGCCCTGCTTCAAGCCATGGTCCGGGGCGAGAGGGAGTGGGAGGCAGTCACCTCCTTCTGCGAAGCTGTCATGCTAGCGAAGGAGGTGGCGGGACGGCTGAGGGAGAGAGCCTCACGTCCCAGCCGCCGCGGGAGACGCTCCGGGCGTCGGGAGCCGCGTGACGACTCCCGGCCACCGTAGGCGCGGGCCCGCGGGCGGAGAGTAATGGGTAACCCTCCGTCCGATCAGTACCGGGCCCGTGCCTGACGTCGCGTACGTGTTCCACGCGCGCCTCAAAGAGATGTCAGCAGCAAGGAAGGGACCCGAAAGTGCCGAAGCCTGCCGGGGCAGCGGGATTGTCCGAAAGGGTTACCGCTACCTCGGAACACAAAGGGCTAAGGACACTCCCTTCTGCTCCACCCAGACCGGGAGGGGTCATTTGATGATTTCCCATCCACAAAAAAAAAGGCGTGAATCTTTTATAAAGAGCACGTGACGATGGTGCTTGTTGCCATACAAAAATATAAATGTGCACACACACGAGAAAACATACTGCTATAAAATAAAGGCATTTTCAAAAACTTATTACCAGAGACTGACCTAGAACCTTTAAAAAATATCGAACTTAAAGCATTTATCTAAAGTAATATTATGAAGAGAAAATATTAGACTTTTTGTGTGCATGTATGTTTGTTTGGCTTTCACGCTAAAACTGCCGAACGGATTTGGATGAAATTTGGCACATGGGAACTTAATTAGGACACAGAATACTATTATTCCGATATTCCCACGGGATCGAGACTTACGCGGGTACAGCTAGTTTCAATTAAACTAATTAGAGGCATTTTTGAACTGTCCAGAAGTTGTACAGTCAGAAAGATGAAGGTAACCATTTCGAATCGTTGTAGGTTTTTATGGAGAAGAAAAAAATCCACGGACACTTTTAAAATCAAAATATTGTTACATACTATCACAATGTAGATTTTTTATATTTTTGTAAAATAAGATAATGTTTTATAAACTATCGTACACTGTGCGAATTAGGACCTCTTTAAATTGGAAAACTACATCATTGATAGTTAGTTAAATAACAAAATAAAAGTTTTGAAAGCAGTTGTATTCAAGAAGATAGTAATTTATTATGATTAGCTTATACTCTGATTTTTTAAGTATTTGTGAAACTAAAATGACAGCTGCGATCATTTGCGTTACGTGCGTTGTTGCCGTCATTTTGATAAAAAAGGTCAATCGCAGCTATCAAGGTCATTTTAGTCTATTCAATAAAAAAAAATAATTAAAAATAAAAGTTTCGGTATGCATAATCAGCCTATAATAATTCCACTGCTAGGAGACAGGCCTCCTCCCTGTAAGAGGGAATGTCACATGCCTTCGAATCTTCGACTATTGGACATACCGATGCCGGTTTCCTCACAATGATTTCCTTCACCGTTATGAGGTACTTGTTTTGTGTTTTTTTTTTATTGTGACCTAGTTAGACAACAGTCTATGTTTTCATTCACATAATTAAACGAATTTGTGAAACTTATATAATTACGTAACAGTTACTTATATTAAGTAATGAGAAAACAAAAAAAAACGGTCAAGAGCGAGTCGGACTCGCGCGCCGAGGGTTCCGTACCATTATGTTTTTAAATTTTCATCGGCGAGGCCTATATTCGTCAGAGAATTTTAACACTGCGGTGTAGAATATTTCAGTTGTAGGTCAGCGCCATCTCTTGACCGACAGTGGAACTAATATAATTTTTGATGATTTCTGAAAAAGTGTGCTATTTAGAGACATCATTTTATTTTTCCTGTAATCTTTACATAAACTTCTATGACATAGAATAATTTCTGATTTTTCTCCATGCAAACTTCGGAGATAAAAATGTAAAAAAAAATACCGTTCCCCTGAACGGTATTTTTTTACATTTTTCATCAAAAGTCGAAAACTATGCGACCTAAAGAAAAAAATAAAAATGTTTGAGATTTTGCAAACTACGCTTTTTCATATGATAGGGGCACATGCTCTAGTAGCTCCACTTCGAATTTTTCAGACCCCCTTTCAGTACCTGTTTATTTTTATTCTACAGAAAAGAACCATCAGAGCAATATATGGCCTCCGCAGGCGCGATTCTCTAAGGGAACTGTTTAAAGATATTAATATCATGACAGTACCTTGTCAATACATCTATGAAAACATCATGTACATAAGGAAAAATTTAAATCTTTTCAGTAAAAGAGGTGAAAGACACACCTATGGGACTAGAAATAGGGACCAATTAGTTCAACCAGGTTTCAGATTGGCTAAAGTAGACTCATCCTTCATGGGGTACTGTTTAAAATGTTACAATAAAATACCCCCCCACATACTCCAACTCCATGAAACGAAATTCAAATCTTGCATAAAACGCACACTATGCAGCCAAGCATATTATAAGTTGGGGGATTACATCGCTGACAAAAATGCTTGGCTGAACGCTGGTCCTGCTCCACAAGGGCGCATAAACTAATTAATTAGCATTCGAAATTATAGTTGGAGCTGCTGAAGATTGAAAAAACTATCTTTGCATTGTATAAATTAAATCTCTTAGTATTGTATAATTGCATAGCACACGTGTGAGCACTATTTACCTAAACTATAAAGCTACCATTTACTGGGTACGTCTTTAATTGACTTGAATGTGCCCTGGCAGCTGAGAGTATGTCATGCTCACTCAAATGTCTCGCTGATGGTGGCGTGTGTATTGGATCATTGGGTTCCCTTCAAAATGGTTGAGCTGAATGGTGCTGATCCATACGTCATGTTCGTGAACGGGCGCCGTCAGTAGGGACTGGTCATCTCTTAGCCGCCACGGCTTATTTTAATTTATGAATTGTTCTTTTTAGTACTTAGCCTTTAAAGTGCACGTCTTTCTGCATCGTTCTCACATGTATAATTTCAACATGAATGATGTAATCAAGATTTTTGTAACAATTTTATGATTTAAAAGAGTGTCCGTGGAGTTTCTTGCCCGTTCTTCTCCACAGGGATCTACGCTTTGGAATGGACAACTAGCTTCATCTTTCTGACTGACCGACCCTTGACAATTCAAAAGTGCCTATAATTGGTTTATTTGAAATAAATGCTTTGAGTTTGAGTTTGTTAAAAAATTCTTTCTTATTTGCATAATAGTTGGGCCAACGTCATCAAAAACTATTCCAAGTTTCAAGTTGATAGCATTAGTAGTTCTTGAGATATCCAGCCGTGACAGACGGACAAACAGACAGACCGAGTCTCACCATAAGAGTTCCGTTTTACTATTTTGGTACGGGACCCTAAAAAGACACTTCTTAGAAATAAATAAACACATCAACTGTATGCTATACCTACGTATTTTTCAGATAATCAGGACACAAGTTTATTTACAACATATAATTAAGACTATAATCTCTGTACATACCCATAATAGAGGGCGCTGTAATTACTATTGTTGAGAACATTTGAACAATGACACATGACATATTGCAGAATGCCGCCATATTTGTTATTTGAATTAAGAACGTGTTTAGCTGTTTCGAGTCAAGTTGAAGGGCATCGAGAAATACATGTAAATAAATAATTGCACCGATTCCGTTGTTCACAAAGTGAATTACTAATAGGACCTATTGGCGCTTGAATGACGTTGAGAGGATTTGTCGTCGGTGAAAAAAAAATGAAAAAGAAAAAAAAAACGGGACGTGAAAATGTTTTGATAAAAAAATATAAAAAAGTCACGTTTATTTGGTAATTTTACAATGAGTTTATGAACTTTATGAGTAGTAAGAAACTAAGGCTTGTACGCTGAACGTGACAGTTTCGATTATGCTCTGAACTATGAGGAGTCAGCTACCGCAAATCGATTGCTGCCTTTTTTCAAATCGCCCTTGTCCACGTGTAGAATGGCTGGAAATTATAGCGCAACCTCACGGCGTTCACTGTACTATAGTAGGATAGTAGCGGAACTAGTTGGCCGCGCCTTAGGTATGTGAGCGGTGGGACGGAGGGGCGGGGGCGCATTACTTAGTACGTGCGTTGCGAACCGCCGCCTCACCTCTTTCCCTACCTCAGCGGCCAACTAGTTCGTCGTTTTTGAACTGTTAAAATGAAAGCCATTGCTACTGTTATTTATTGTGTTTCGCCATTACCCCGCCATTTTGGAACATGAACGTAATTTTTATTTTCTCTTTCTTTCCAGAATCATGAATTCCGGCTGGCTAGCGTGGGAATGCATAGTCTTCGGCATCTTCGTATGCGCCTCATCATGTGCGCCCCTCTGGAGGCGGAAGAAGGACGTCAATGCGGGGGGGAGCGCCAAGCAAGCCTACATCTTCGCTGGAGGCGGCGTGTCTACCCTGGCTATGATCCTGTCGGTAGCCAGGGGGACCTTAGGAGTTAGGTCGTTTTTAGGTAAGTGAAGAATAGTGATGGAAAGTGGTTCGAAGATTTTCTGTTATGCATAAAAAAAAAAGTCAAAGTCAAATAATTTATTTCAAATAGGCACTTAAAATGCACTTTCAAACGTCAACAATTAAAATTAAACTCCACCGATACTCTTTTAAAATGTTTTACAAGGTTTTGTATACATTCATTATATAATTATATGTGAAGACGATGCACCTAAAATAAAAATTTGTCTACCACAAATGGTAAAAAGAATTAAAAATATAGCAATGACAGGTAAATCAATTATGTGAATCAATCATGGTGCTCACATATTTACGTCTGTGTCTGTTATGTGTCTCATTGCATTGCATATTGCATACAGTGCTAGCTTTGAGCGCCGATTTATTGTAAGTGTTCTTTTTTACGAAATTAAAACCTTGAAGATTTTTATCATAAGCACATTTTTACCTATTTCTTCGTACCTGTACCTGAAGAAGGATTTCTGTAAGTGTTATACAGGGTGTCCCTGGTAGTATGAATCAAATCAAATAGGGGCGTGGGCAAAGTCATTTCCAAACTTTTTGATCCTGAGAATGTTGTGGAATTTTTTTAAGGTTCGAAGTTATGACCGACTTTTGTTATTTTCAATCACTTTGCATAGTGCTCAAAGAACAAAATCATTTAAAAAAACTACCAGGAACTGTCAATTTAAGTTTTTTAGACAGCCCTGATAGTTTTTTAATGATTTTTTTCTTTGAGCACTATGCGAAACGATTGAAAAAAAAATTGGTCACAATTTTTGAACCGTAAAATAATTCTCAATCATCAATCCTTCACAGGATCAAAAAGTTTGGAAATGACCTTGCCCACGCCCCTATTCGATTTGATCCATACTTCCAGGGACATCCTGTATAGTCCTAGAATTTTTTCTAGTAAAATGAAGATAGTATAACAAATAAACAATAAACAACAACACAATACATAGGTAATGTAGCAATTTTTTATGGAAATTGTACCAATCTATGGAAATCTATATAAATCAAAATGAAATTCTGTTCGCTGGTAAGCACATCACTTGAGAACGGCTGGACTGATTTGGCAATTTTTTGTTTCAAAGTATTCTTAGTAGGAACGAATAAAGATTAAGGATTTTAGGGAAAAAAGTGGAATATTTTCCGAAAAACTCGGAAATATTGGAAAATATTAAAGTCCTTTTCTGTGGGGTTTTTTTATGAACGTTGTTTGTATAGGACGACGTCTGTTGGGTGAGCTAGTTTTTTTTAAATGAGTCGTAAATATAATGCCTTGTTTTTTTTATATCTATGTATGCCCATCGGTGCTATCTCATGTTTTTCTGATCAATAAAAACCAAAACATAAATGATCACTAACATTACATATTAT
Source organism: Globia sparganii (assembly GCA_949316385.1). Taxonomy (NCBI): domain Eukaryota; kingdom Metazoa; phylum Arthropoda; class Insecta; order Lepidoptera; family Noctuidae; genus Globia; species Globia sparganii. The sequence goes on along the minus strand of OX438675.1, from coordinate 6,995,800 downwards.
TGCTATTTTATCTTCATTAATAATAAAAATATCGATTCTCATATTAAAAGCATTTAAATTGGACTATGAATAGAAAAAAAAATATAATTTGTCTTTTTCTAAAAACCCACTCATTGAAGACATTAATGTTTTTCAAACTATCATCCACGCGCCACAATTTACAAATTAAATATTTACTTAGGTAAATTGACGATATCATTAAAATAAAATTTTTAGGTCATTGAGACATGTGATCACTTTGTTATCGCTTATTACGTTATCGTCGACGGAAGAGTAGACAAAGATGACATTCCGTGTAGACAGTACGACGGCAGCAAAGTAGAAAGAGTCAACTGCATTTTTTACGAAATACATACTCTTTTATATAATTCGACTCAGAATTCTGTTTTGTCATAGGATTTTTATTCTTTTTTCTTTTTTACTGATAATAAATCACGTATATAAAGACAACTACAACAATTCTTCTCAGTGTCGAAGTACCGTATTTTGGAACAAAAAAATTTTGTAGTTATATCATGATTTTGTAGATAACCGTATATACTTTGTGGCCGTCGTGTAGAAAGTTTAAAATCTCCTTACAACTGTCAGTCGTCAGCGTCATTTTGACAGTTGGGATAGAAAACTTTCTTCTGAAATAGTCTACATATAAAAAGACCTAGACAAAGATCGTTAGAAACGAAAGACAAAATGACAGATTGTAGAAGGATTTCTACGGTGCAGTATCAAAAGTGGAGAAACGAAATGTCACTTTGTATAGAAAGAGCTGTGTCTATTCTACGTAGAAATAGAATGCGTCATGCAAAGCCTGCAGGAGGTAGTTTTTACCCGACTACGGCGAAGCAACAAGGAGGGTTATAATTTTGACCGGTATGTATGTTCAGCTCTTCCCTCATAACTTCAAAGTACTTATAATAATTTGACAAATGAGGTAGGTACGGTCAGCATCAAAAGTCGATTAACATTTCAGTTTTTTAATGTCAGTTTTTGACAAAATATTTGTTCAAAATTGCAGCAGAAGTACAATACAATTTTGAACAAATATTTTGCTCAATAACTGAGATTAATTAAAAAAACTGAAGTGTTAATATTTTGCTCAATAACTGAGATTAAAAAAACTGAAGTGTTAAGCGACTTTTGCTGTTGACTGTACCTATCGTTAGAAGTCTCTTGACGGTTCTCTGATTATAGGCTATGTGACGTCACACTAAATTCAATATGGCGCCCTCTAGTTTCCAATAACGAACAGATTACAAAATCATTACCATTGTTTGTTCATTCGTTGATGACGTAAGATTCGATTTTACAATAAAATTGTGAAAAGTCGACAATCGTTTGGTTTTACATAGTAAGTAGGTAAGTATTGCTGTTTAGCAGTGTTGCGTTTCGGTATACGTATAAGCATAATCAGCCTACGAAGTTCCCATTGCTGGGACACAGGCCCACTCTCCGTGAGAGAGAATGGGCCGTAATCAACCACGCGGGCCAAGTGTTGTTTCGGGGATGTCACAATATGTCTTCGATTTTTTTTTTGATTCTATGACGTGTCGGATCCCTAACGATATTTTTCTTTACCGATTTGAGAGCAGTGGTGTGCTATCTGCGTTCGAACCCACGAACGCAGATAGCTGGCGTTGGAAAAATCAGCCTTTAGTGTGTATTTTATTTTTATCGGTGTTTTTCAGTTTGTAATTTAGTTATTTTAACTTTTCTCGTAAGGCTGTTACCACTGTGAGCTGTGTCACCATTGCTTCAATGACCTACCGAAATAGTCTGAACGAATTCTTCTTTCGGAGTTGGTTCTAACTTAGTCCGTTGTATAAAATAAAAATTAAAATAGCCTGTTTATTTCATGCAAACAATATACAATGCAGTCATTATTTAAAGTTACCATTAAACTATTATTTCATGTATTATGATAAGGAACAAAGTTTATTGTTAATTATTTGACGTTTAAACATTTCATTTGAAATGGAGAATGCATGGAGAAGGCTTCTCGTATAACGCACTTCGAATCGTTCCGCCAGTTACTCAACTGAACCGAGCGCTCGGCGCATCCTGGACAGTCACACCCAACACCTTATTTGACGGGCCAATTCTTCCCTTGCGGTGGTAGGACTAACGCCCGTCTGGTTTGCGACCACCCTCCCACCGGAGTCCGGCGTCAAGCAGCCTGCTGTGTTTCATCCATGCGTGGGAGTTCCAGTGCCTTAGGCATCTTCTGGGCACGCTCGTTCCGTCATAGACCTCATCATCGCTTACTCTATATCTACAAAATAATGAAATATTTAATATATTCTTAATTGATAATTTCATTACCATTGTACCTACTGTTGACATTTGAATAGAATTCAATTTAGCTAGTATATTAATACATTTTGAATATATTAATAATAGTCGTATTATAGCCAGTAAAATTCATAATGTTATAATATGTATCTTATCAATAAGTAATTTCATAAAAATGATGCGTAAAAATAAAAGACTAAAAGTAAATAATTAAAAAAATCTAATTAAATAGATGACAATTAAATTAGGTTGCATGGATCCCTTTATCGGTAAAGGCCTCCCCAGAAATCCGTTGTTTACAATAGGTACTTACCTAAAACAATATTTTTTGAGGTAACGTTTTAAGACTCGAGTATCAGTTTAATTCACCTACTGCAAAACAAAAAGCAATCGACGTTCTTACTAAAACAAACGAAATCTATCATTCATTTAATTTTACACCTCGATTATTTACATAATGGGCCCGATTCTGTTGTTCACAAACTAAACTAAATTTAAGTTCAGTGCATCTTTTTCTTTCTATTTCATTATAAAAAGGACAGAAGATAAATATTAGTTTAGTCCTGTCAAATCAGTCAGCGCCTGACATAAATTGACGTATTTTTAGAAGCCAATTTTTTAATCTCGTCTAACTTGTCTATGGATTATCTAATTTGACAGGACTAAACTAATATTTTATCTTCTGTCCTTTTCGTAATGAAATAGAAAGAAAAAGATGCACTGAACTTAAATTTAGTTTAGTTTGTGAACAACAGAATCGGGGCCAATGTGTAAATTCACTGTAAGTCAGTCCGTGATACGTACTACACAATGCAGATAGAGAGTCATTCTTTTGGTTTATTGATTTGATTCAATGGAAGATTTTGATAGATTTATTTTTTAATATAAAACGTCCAAGGCCAATTAGTTGTACATTAGTTAAAGACACAAACAAATAAGTTACGTTCTATAACGAAAAGTATACAACTGTTCGACATTCATACGCTCATCTCACAATAATAAGGGCTGAATCTTAAACTACAATAATAATATTACACCCGGGGAAAATTTACCACAACAAATGAAGGGTTACATTTAACCTTTAAAACCCTCTAACAATTCAATGTGTCACCTAATGTCTTGGTAACCTAGTTATAGCTTTAAAAAGTGCGTATGACTAATATTAAATTGTTGGGTTTTCCTAATGACTTGGTTCGAATTGGTTTTAGATGAGGCTTAAGTGGGAACCTAGTAAACACCGATAAAAATAAAATATATCTAATAATAATAATCCCCCCGACCGATTTCGGTCACGGTGCGCGGTGGCCAATCTCAACGGAGATTAGCTAGGTACGCAGTAGATATTATAGTGCATAAGTGTGTGCGTAAACACAAGTGCACTCTCTGTTCCTTTACTCTCATAGTCCGATGGGACGGCAATTCGACACGACCGGGGAGAGATCAAGCGCAGGACCAACGGCTTTACGTGCTTTCCGAGGTACGGGGGTATCATATCACCAACTTCTAAGCTGCTACTGAGAAATTCATAATGGAAAAACCCAATAACACTGCCCGCCTCGGGAATCGAACCCAGGACCCCATGCACAGCAGTCGCGCTTGCGACCACGAAGCTAACGGAGTAGTTAAAATATACACGATTATTGAAACGTTGGAATAAAATTTTTGGTTATTAATTTAATACCAGTATTAATAACTTAAAACGGCTTCGCGGCGCTTTACAGATCTGAGTCACTAGATTCTTTACTAGTTCAAACGTTTTAGTAATAGGTACAGGTAGTCGCGACTTACGAATTGTAGGTCGTAGGTTCGAACCCAGATAGGGGCTTTACTTTGTGTTAATAATTTTATCATCACTGCTATCAAAACGGTGAAGGAAAACATCGGGAGGAAACCGGCATGGGTTAGTACTAAAAATTTGAAGACGTGTGACATCTACCAACCCGCGGGGTAATTGCGTAACACACTATTAGTAGCAATGGGTTTCATTTTGAAAGATCAACAACGTTCATTGCGTTTGACACATTTTTCCAACATATTAAGCAATGGATTAGCAATATGCTTCAAAATGATTCAAATTGAGATAGATAATGTGTTTCGCAATTAGGGTGCCGCACTGGGCCCGCGTGGTGGATTACGGCCCACTAACTCTCACAGAGAGGAGGCCTGTGTCCCAGCAGTGGGAACAATATACACACATCAAAAGTGTCTAGGGATCAACATATATTTTTGCAATAACTTTTCTCCTGATTGATATTAATTAAAATTTTCTTTAAGGATTCATCAAATAAAGTGTTTTCGTTTGTCACAGTAACGATAAACCAAGTCACCTTTGCATTAATAAAGAAATTTGCCATTTTCCTAATAAAGGGATTTTTGACATTTGAACCACTAACACAAAAGTTCGAAAAAAAGACTGAAATAACAGTTTTCTCTAAAATTTTATTGGGTAACTTAAACAATTAATAATCCGTGTTTCTACCGCGAACACTAACAACACAAGAACATCGGTTTGGCATACTCAAAATGAGTTCATCCAAATCACGCTGTGGAATGGCCGCCCATGTTCGTTGCAACAACAAAAAAAGGTCTTCTTGCGACTGGATACCCTCCATATTCGGCAGAGCTCTTCTCTGTAGCATATCCCATGCATGCTCAATCGGGTTCAAGTCTGGCGACTGAGCAGGCCAGGGCAGGACATTGATGTTAGCTGCGGCGAGAGTCTGTCTTACAACTCTTGCGGTGTGCGGTCGTGCATTATCATGCATTAACTGAAATAAGGGACCGATTTGCACTTGTAGAGGAACGATGACGTCTGATACAATCGTCTCAGCATAAATTTGAGCGTTGAGGTTGCCTCTGATCCAAATCAACTCAGTTCTTCCGCCGATCCAAGTACCCGCCCATACCATGATGGTTCCACCACTATAAGGATGGACTTCCTGGCAGGATTTTAATCGCTGTTGGCGTCCAGGGGTTCTCCAGTGTCGTATACGTCTTGTATCCGGTCTCATACCAAAACGAGACTCATCAGAAAAGCACACGAAACGCCATTGTTCTTCTGCCCAATTTCTGTGTTCAAGAGCCCATTGATATCGAATCCTACGATTGTGCATTGCTATAGGTGGTACCCGTAGCGGTCTTCGGGAATGAAGGTTCACTTCATGCAAGCGGTTTCTGACTGTTTGGTCGCTAATTAAGTTCCCTGAAGAGTGATGAAGCCTCACGGCTAACATCATGGCGGTTATTGTTGGAGCTCTTCGAGTTAAGATTTGAATGTATCGGTCTTGTCTCCGTGTGGTGCAGCGATACCGTCCTCCATGGCGCTCAGCCACGGTACCAGTGCTTCGGTAACGTGTCCAAAGTCGACTGATAACACTCTGACTTGTATTCAGAGCTAAAGCCACAGTACGTTGCCGGGAACCAGCTTCTATCATTCCCACGGCTCTGAGCATTTCTTCCCTGCTTAAGTGACGTCGCCGCTCCATAATAACGTTGGTTTTAATCAGTAGTAGGGAAACAGTAGCACTAATAATGTCTTCAATGCGTTGTATGTTTTTATAGGGAAAATATTGACAGCTGATTTTCATCTTTTACTCGAATTTGATTCACAGTTCCTGATTCAAATTATGAAATGCACCAAAAAGGATCCATATAAATTTATAAAATCATAAATTTATTACAAAGCCACATCTCAATCTCAAGAAATCCGCATAAAAATGCTTAATCCCTAGACACTTTTGATGTGTGTAGGCTGATTATGCATATGCTTATGCTTTAGTAGGTACCTAATACCTAGGTACATAGGGTTGATTTTTCAATCGACCTATAAATTATTATTCGTGGAATAAAATTGACTTCTGACACTTTTTGTTTGGAAAAACTGTCAAAAATTCATAATTATTCCTCCGATAAAGATAGCTGGCGTAGGAAAAATCAGCCTTTATTGTGTAGGTATATTTTATTTTTATCAGTGTTTTTCAGTTTGTTATTTAAACTTTTTGCACACAAAAAAGGCAAAGGCTGGTGAAGAGATTAGATGGCAGGTGCTTTGGTTGAGAGGAAAAACTAGTGATTTATTAAAATAGGTACACAAATTCATAAATAGATTATAAACCTATAATACATAATACATACATACTATTCACTAGTATAGTATATACTTATAAAATATATCCAAATTCAAGGTGTTGAGATAACTCTATGATATTTGTTTTGAAAATAACTCTGCAATTACCGCTTAAATGCATATCGATTGGTGACGGTTCTGATATCAAGAGGAAGCGCATTCCTAAGAAGAATGTTCATTGTTTTTGCATCGGTATCTATACAGGGTCAAATTGAATTAACTAGCGAAACTCCGCAGACATGATGGGTGTCGATATGTAAACACGATGAAATAAAAATAAAGAAGATTTGTGTCTTATAACCTTATAAGGTGACATAAGGTTATAAGCCACAAATCTTCTTTATTTTTTTGTAATATTTTGACTACGGCATGGCACTATGCTGTCGTCGTATTGTTAAATCCCGTTACATGAAAAAAATACATAATTCTAGATCATAGATTTCTTTAACACAACTTTAGAATTTTCTTAGAATCAATTCTATAGCATTTACCACTTCCTACAATAATGACTCTTTTAAAATAAATACATTAGAACTCAAACGTCAAAGAACAATCACATCAAATAAATATAAATAATCGTCATTATTAAAATAATGCCGTCGTAATAAAAGCGTATAGGTGCTATTATTGTGAACACTAGACTGTGAAACACATACCACACCATATTTTTCTATGCATTTAATGTTTATGTAAAACACGGGGCAAAATTGCTCTGTTCCGTATGTAGGTTTTCAGAAAAAATCGAATAACGTTTTTTAATAAACATGACATAATATAAGGTCTGTATTCCGTGAACGGTTAGTCAGAGGTGTGTCTATAGTAGGTACACCAACATTTAACCAAGTGTGTTTAACCCTTTAACTGCCCGACGTTATATCAGCAGGCCAATTCTGGTAGGTAATTTAAAACGTTCAAAATCTAGTCGCAGTCTCATCTCGGCGACAAACAAATGTCAAAAACTGTTCAAAATGTAGGGAAATTTGAGGTATTTTTGACAGATTGAGACTGAGATCAGACTGTGAACGTTCTTAAAAATTACGAGAATTGCCCCTCTTTTGTCGTCGCCCCAGCGCCTGGCACAGTGATTCGTGTTTTTTTTGTTTTTCGAATAACTTGATAGAATACAGCGTACCTAATTAATAAAAAAAACAGAGTAAACGAGCTGTGGTATTTGGTCGTAAATATTAGACCCTGGCGAAATGGACACGAAAATATTTGTCGGATTAATCCGACGTAGGCGGTTAAAAGGTTAAGGGGACTACAGGACCTAAACGCAAGTTTTCTAACGCCTAAAAGTATATGGTCGACTACAGTAAACAAAATCAGGAAAATATATGATATTCTTCAGGATATATCATGCTAGTTAGATAGTATGTTGAAAAAATAATACAACTAATTTCATACGATAGAAAAAAAAACATGAAGAAGGTATCTTCATGTTTTTTTTCTATCGTATGAAATTAGCTTAAAAACTTTCTTTTCACAATAAAAACCATACTAATATACATACGATCATTCTGATTTATTGTCAGATTATTCTACAAGCAACATACTAAAGCACTAGTGTTTTATTTTTTTTTGTCCAAACAATAGATTTTTGTAAATAGATAATTTATTGCTTCATATTTTGCAATAAATTACCAGCGTCGTGTCATCGCGCTTCTCTTTCTTTTGTATGCAGTTCGACAGTGACCGCGCTTTAGGTTATGTAGTTCCCTTAAGTCCCATGTAATAGGGGCGAGCCTATTGCTATCAACCAGGCACTAATCCAGGCCACTGAGCAATTCCTGATGGAAAAACTCAATAACACTTCCCGTCCTGGGAATCGAACCCAGGACCGTCACTCAGCAGTAGCGCGTGCCACCACTAGACTCATACACCAACGAGGCAGAACGAAGCGAACGAGGCGATGAGTTTTTAATCTGACGTTTAATTGGAGAAGTACGGTGGATTCTAGATAAAATCATGAAACTCCCAATTGTAGCAAGGAACTATTTTGATGTTCAGTAACACAGATTCATCTGCGGATCAACCAGGGCCCCAATTCTGTATGGTAATTATTATTCCCCGTGTAATCTTATCACGTGTAAATCGCGTACGGTTGTCAATCGCGGTATTTTGACAGTTCAAACGACGCCAACTTCGCGTTCATTTCGCGCAGTTTCGTTTACGGTGTCATAGATTATATTGAAGACTTCCTAATGCTCGATATGCGTTGCAATGTCTTTTTTGTCTGTTAGAAACCTTCTCCGGCGCGCACATAACAACTTACCAAAGTTTCATCACAATCGCACGAGCCATTTTTGAGTTTTTGCGAGACTAACGAACTACAATTAATTTTTTATATATAAAATTGTGTTATTAGCAGATGTCATGAAAAGCTAAGGAATTGACGTGTTTTCGAGGTAAGGAATGGTCATAGTGAATTAGGGCCCTGGTTTGGTTAGAAATAGCCCTAAAAAAACATACGAAGAAGAACCTCTATATAAAGTGAGCTCTTTTACACCATCTCAAGGTTTTTTTAAAAGGTTTTTTGAGTTCATAAAATATGTTGGTAAGTTTCTAAATAGACCAGACAGAGACAAACTATAACACCACCACTTCCAGCACCCTAATTGAGTAACACAGTTTCAATCACAATCTGAATAATTTTGATGGATATTGCTAATGCACTGCCTCGTTTGTTCGAAAACTTTGTCAGCTCAACAACGTAAATAACGCAATGAATGTTGTTGAACTGTCAATATGAAAGCAGAAAAAATATTGCTACTGATAGTCTGTTACGCTAACCTTTCGGGTAATACAGTTTTTCGTTATAAATGATAATTGTATGTATATAAAAAAAATAGTCAATAAAATATGAGTTCTTCTTACTTGTCACCAGCTGCAGATCTCTAAAATTGTAATAACAAACTTTACACTGTAATGTTACTGTAGGTAATTGTAGAAGAACTGCAATAATAACATAAAAACATAGTCAGGGCTCTGAATGTTCAATGTTGATCATAGGTTTCGTCGGGCAAAGGAAACTCCACAATTTCTAAATACACTCGATTATTTTAAAAGAGCTTAGTGGGTGGAAACTGCGGGGAAGCCCAAAATGAGGGTTATGAGTTTGACCTGTATGTAAGTATGTGTGTATGTATGTCCGTTTCTTTGTTCCCTCGTAACTCCTAATCGAATGAACGGATTTGGATAAATTATACGTTTTTAGATTTGTCTTGGTAGCGCTAGTGTCACTGGCTACATTAAAATAAAAAAGTGGAGTTCGATTTTTTTTTTTCATCTAATACCATCGAGTGGGCTATCAAAATGAAGGGTTTTAAAAGGTGACCATGCCATACTTGTCAACTGCCTAATGTGTTATCGACTTATCTTCTTTAGAACATTTACTCACTCGAACGGTTACAGTCACTCAATCATAAATTATAGTTGTCAGTAATGAAGGTAAAACATAGCAAAAAAATATGCTTTAATATAAACAAAAAGCAGCTAAATGCGAGTCAGACTTGCACACGAAGGGTTCCGTACCAAGGTAAAATATTTAACACAATTTTTTTTAATGCAAATAATTATCTTCTTTATTATATAAAATTCTCGTGTCACAGTGTTAGTTACCATACTCCTCCGAAACGGCTGGACCGATTTGTATGAAATTTTGTGTGCATATCGGGTAGGTCTGAGAATCGGCCAACATCTATTTTTCATACCCCTATTTTTTTAAATATAAATATAAATGTCTTTTGATTTTTATTACTATTTACTAAGCAAAATTTCTAGCTGGTTTACCATGGGGAGCGGGCCCCGATAGGTATATTATCACTTATTAGGCGTCATTTTGATTGTTGTGCACTTGCTTATATTAATAGTACACAAATGTAAATAAATTAGAAGTCTTTTTGTGAATATTTTAAGTGTCCACTTATTATGGTTCAAAAGATATATCCCTGTGACAGACAGACGGACAGCTGAGCCTTAGTAATAGGTCCCGTTGACACTCTTTGGGTACGGAACTCTAAAAATAATGCCTTAACATGGACAAAAAGTTTTGCAAAAGGAAGTCATGTGATTTAATTTATTACCTTAATGACATCATTGTACTTTAGAGGAAATAAAAAATGGTGTGTCCACCATTTTGTTAGCAGGTAGGAACTTAAAGAAACTCTTGTGAAAACGAATGAGTTGGTGTAGGTTAGGTACCTATGCATATTGCGCAAGGATCGTACGTTCCCTCGACCCCCGGCGTAGTTGTGAGATGGAACATCGGGGTGGTTTTTAGTCAGTAAGAGTCTGACAGATCCCGCCGCCCGCCCCAGGGCGCCGGACATCCATGAGGATTTATCACCCCGGAAACAAAAAACACACACACACATGTCCTCCAGTCATTGTAAACAAGATATCTTCTGTAATTTGCTATGAGTTAGTGTTAATCTATTTTTGTGGCTGCCCGTACTTCGGTACTTATATTGAATGCTTAGCATCGTATAATCAGCCTCTAATGTTCCCACTGCTGGGATAAAGGCCTCCTCTTTTCGAGAGGGAGTGGGCTGTAATTTACCACGCGGTCTTTGAATTTTTGATTCTAGGACATGCCGGTTTTCTCACGATTTTTTCCTTCACCGTTTTGAGTGCAGTTCTACTCAGCCTATTGCTGTCCACTGCTGGACATAGGCCTCTCCCAGGCTGCGCCACAACACCCTGTCCTCCGCCTTCCGCATTCAGTCCATTCCAGCCATTTGCTTTAGCAGACTCTACTTTTTTGAGTGCAGTTGTTATAAAATAATTTACACAAAGTAAAGTGCCAGTCTGGGTTCGAACCAACGACTCGTAAATTGCGCCCGTTTGTATTGGGGCACTGGTAACAGCCCCGACTTACAAGTTCGAAAAACGAAAATTTGAAGACATGTGACATCTACGAACCCGCACAGAGAGAAGGCATTGTGGTCCCGGCAATGTGAACATTATCTAGGCTGATTTTATCGGAAGAAGGCGTAAATTTGTGTATGTATACACTGTACCTATGTGTACAGTCGAGTTCATTAATATATTGGCAGTGATAATATTTCAAAATATTGTAAGCGTTATAGTAATCATATAATTATATACAAACTTAGACCTTATGAACAGTTTATATGATAACATTTTATTGATGTAAGTTTGTATAGAATTATATGATTATTTTAACGCTTACAATATTTTGAAACATTGTCACTGCCAATATATTAATGAACTCGACTGTACAGTTTATACATAATATTTTATAACTCAAAAGCATGAGGAAATAGACAAAAATAGTAAATCTAATTATTTACAACGAGTACAGACTAGGCCGTAATTACTTTTGCCATGCAACCATTACCTAAGTCACGGCCATCGAGTTCAAGTTCATTACCATTGAACTTAACAGTATGGGACTACAAATTATACTGGCCCCGATTCTGTTGTTCACAAACTAAATTAAATTTAACTTCAGTGCATCTTTTTCTTTCTATTTCATTATGAAAAGGACAGAAGATAAATATTAGTTTAGTCCTGTCAAATTAGATAATCCATAGACCAGTTTAGATGTAATGTGTGAATTGGCTACTAAAAATACGCCAAATTACGTCAGGTGTTGACTAATTTGACAGGACTAAACTAATATTTATCATCTGTCCTTTTCTTAATGAAATAGATAGAAAAAGATGTACTGAACTTAAATTTAGTTTAGTTTGTGAACAACAGAATCGGGGCCACGGACGCCTTTACTGATAAATGTCAATTATCTGTTAGTAGCAAAATGTAGGAAGTACCTACTGGGTATGTTTTAGCCGATAAGTAGATCGGTCTGGTACACACGGCTACACATCAAGTACATTTGCAGTTTTAACTGACCTCGCATTGTGTAGGTTTTTCGTACAATCAGAAGTCAGCTTATACTAGTTATGTATAGCTTGATGAGTAGCCGTGCTTACCAACTGAGCTATTCTGTTAAAATCTCACCGTGAAAACTTAAGTGAAGTGAGCTGTCAATAATGTCAATCCCAAGCATCTAGCATGGTGGGATGACACTGACAGCTCACTCCCCGCTCACTTCACATAAGCTGTCACGGTGAGGTGGTTACAGAATAATACTAAATCTAAACTCCAGAAGGAAACAGAGACACTTAAATGTTTCTTATCTATGACGTACGCTTTTGATCGATGACAGATAATAGCTACTTTTGATATTCTTTTTTACAGTTGAACAAGGATCTTTTGGCGCGTGGCCAAAATCGGAACTAACGCCGCCATCTTATTTTTCCAATAAATTTTCACAAAAGCATTTCACAAATGTTTACAAACAACGCGCTTTCCTTTCAGTGTCATTAAAGCGCCAAATATCCTTGTAGCACTATTCGCTTGCCAAGTGTGCCATTTTTCTGGATTCTATGTGTATTTTTTCTGGATTTCAAACCCACAAATAACCAATAGTTACCAATAATTAGAAAATAGATATCAATCTCAGAAAGGCAAAATTGGCAGCGTTATTATAGCTCTTTCTAGATTGTGCATAACAGGTAATCCTGATTGAACTTTATATGTAAACTAATCTAAATTAAAACTTATTCTATAGAGGTAAAATTATTTAATTTTTTGTAAGAGGTAATCTCATAAAGCCCTTATTCGAGAAAAGCGCCGCACCTATGCGGTCAAAATTATATAAGAAAGCATTTTTTTTAAATAACTGACGAAAAATTTCAATGCAGGGGTTTCAGAATCTGTTCAGGAACTGTATTTTTAACGGTACCTACCTGTAGTTGACTTCCACGCGGACCAATAAATTATAAAACTACACGGCAACAGAATGCTAGTTTTGTTAAATATTTATGTCAAGCTAATAGACCAATGACTTGCCAAGACAGCGGATAATCGTGGATCAGTCGGTCAATCATCTGCTCAGCGTAATAGTGCTAATTGGATTGGTCAAGCTTCGTCAAGAAAATAAGAAAGACCTTTGCAATATAAATGACATTAGCTACAATCATTATAATATCAAGATAAATAATGGCCCCGATTCTATTGTTCACAAACTAAACAAAGTTTAAGTTCAGTGCATCTTTTTCTTTCTATTTCAATATAAAAAGGACAGAAGATAAATATTAGATTAGTCCTGTCAAATTAGTCAGCGCTTGACGTAAATCAACGTATTTTTAGTAGTCATTTTTTTAATCACGTCTAAACTTGTCTATGGATTATCTAATTTGACAGGACTAAACAAATATTTATCTTATGTCCTTTTCACAATAAAATAGAAAGAAAAAGATGCCCTGTACTTAAATTTAATTAAGTTTGTGAACAACAGAATCGGGGCCAATATCCTCCTTGCCAGAGCGGAATTTGAGAGATTACTCTAACCACTGACAGTTGGGTTGTTCCACAATTTCAAGGTCTCTCAGTGCGCTAAGGAGCGGGCTATGCTCGGAGTTTCTTTGAAGGATAAAGTCAGAAACTATCCAGAAAAGAACCGGAGTTACCGACATAGTTTGCAGAGTAAGCAAACTGAAGTGGCAGTGGGCTGGCCATGTTTGTCGAAGGACCGATGACCGGTGGAGCGGACGAGTCCTGGAGTGGAGACCTCGTATCGGTAAGCGTGGCGTGGGACGCCACCCAGTTAGATGGACGGACGATCTTAAGAAAGTGGCTGGGACGGACTAGATGCGGATGGCGGAGGACAGTGTTGTGGCGCAGCCTGGGAGAGGCCAGCAGTGGACTGCTATAGACTGAGTTGAGATCACTCTAACTAGGGCATCACATAAAGAAATTAGAACCTATACTACAATAATCTGTGAGAGGGGCCCCGTGGCTAAATAATAACAGCCTCACAGGTCGATCGATCAGGTTAAGCTACGCTTGCTGCGGTTCGTCTGTGGAAGGGTGACCATCTTTACATACCGAGACCCCTCCGTGTCACGGAAAGCACGTTAAGCCGTTGATCCCGGCTGTCATTCGTGGATCTTTGACAGTCGTTACGGGTAATCAGAAGCCCGAAAGTCTGACAACCAGTCATACCAAGGGGTATCGTATTATTACCCAGTAACTGGATTGCGGAGGTCAGACAGGCAGTCACTCAATGTAAAATACTGGTATTCAGCTGCATCCGGTTAAGCAGAAAGCCGACCCAAATATAGTTGGGAAAAGGCTAGGCAGATGATTGATTGATTGATTGTCATACCAACATTTGTCGACCAAAACAATTAATTTCTTTTAATTTTCATGTTATTATTTCTTCAATAGAACATGGGAAGGCAGATCCATTTCATGATAAGCTAGTCACGAGTCCGGTATACCGTATAACCTTTCGCTTTTCTCAAACTGAAGGACATCAGGAATTCCTCACGAAAAAGAGAAAGATTTGCGAGGAGAAGCGTTACATCGAAAGATGTGGTAGGAATCTTTGCGAGGCGTTCTTTGTGATATTAGAGGCAGTACAGATTAATAAACTTATATGACACTAACCAGGGAAGTGAAGATGTCACGTTACCAGAATTAGCTACTTAGAGACCATATTATAAGATATTACCGCCAAAGCGACGCAAGAGGCGCCTTTTGTCATCCCAGGTATTTGATGACGTGACTAGGATACATTGATTGCCAACAAATGACTCCGATGACTGACATGTGAGTAAATAGGTACAGTTAGGGTAATCACACTAATATTATAAAGGTAAAGTTTGTGAGTGTGTGTGTTTATATGTTTGTTATTTTCTTCACGCTCATACGGCTGGACCAATTTTGATAAAATTTTGTTTGGAGGTAGCTGACACCCTATTATACTATATGCTACTTTTGATCCCGATATTCCCACAGGGTCGAAACTTATGTAGGTGAAACCGCGGGGCACATCTAGTCAATAAATAATTGTTAATCAATTTGCCGTATTATAGCCATTTCATACAACTGTCATTGAATGATAGCTGTGATTTGAATATACGGATAATTTAAGTTGGTCGTCAATTTGTTAAACAATGAATTTCCCTGCCTTTACCTGTACCTACCTACCTTTACTTAGACGTATTTAGGATGATGTTTACAAAATGTTTTGTGATTATATCATACATTCTCTTTAGGAAAATCAGCTGATTGGAATGACTCATTTTTTTTATTTGAGCACTATGCGAAACGATTGAAAAAAATTGGTTACAACTTTTGAACCGTAATAATTACAGGGACACACTGTATAAAAAAAAATTGCTTTGTTCCATAACATTTTGACAGCGTAGGTTTTCACTTTCCTATGAAACAGCATATTTTTTACACAATTTTATTTTTGGTATTCTTTACACAATTGTTTTTTTTTGTTGGTATATTTACACCATTTTTATTTGTACAAACTGTATTTGCGCGACGATGCCATGTACCTTTTTTTTTTGGTGCACGGTGGATATCCTCATGGACTTCCTCCATCGTGGGGGTGAAAGAGAAGCATAAAACCGGCTAAAACCACGGCGGTGTTCCACCTCCACCTATTGTACCTGCCACTCTGTGTTTATTTAATTTTTTCCGTATTTTTAGTTGTTTTGAATTCGCATAGTTGCTCGTTAGATTGGTTCAAGGGTTAAATATTGTTTTTATTCGCTTCACGAACAATTTTATAGAGACTAAAACCTCATGAAGTAAAGTCTACCTACTCCCAAAACTATTATCAATGGATACCTAAAATTGTAGTAGCTTGATATGCTGGCATCTGTACTATGGATACACCTCTGAATGCTTACCCTGCGGAGAAACAAGGCGTGATATAGGGTCGCAGCATAATGCTGAGCGATAGCCGTTTTGCGTCGATGTGACGCATGTTTTATTACACAATTACACCTTTTATTTATTTTATTTTTTGTGTTTATGTTCTTTTTGCGTCATGTTCAGCGCAAATAAAAGTATTTTCTTTCTTTCTTTCTTTTTATTTTGATATATGCCCAGCGATGGACAGCGATAAGCCGGTGACTCATCCTTATCGTATACTGAATTTACTGAAACTAATAAAATAAACTTGACTCATACTTTTATATGCAAATCGTGCGTGTAAGATAAAAAGTCTATAAACTTATCAACCATTAATAATTTAATAGCCTGAGATTTGCGCCAGGTTAAAATATTCCACTCTAAGTGACTTAATGTCACGATTAGTGATTACGTTAAAGTAATCACTTTGAAGACGTGCTTAACTTCGTTTGGCTTCTAAACCTTCGAACGATTAACGGTAGCTTAATTACGCACTTGTCTTGTGGTCGAATTGAAACCGAATAGCTAGCTAGCAAGCGGCTAGCGAGTTCAAAATAATATCATGTTGTATATGCGATGGCAGATGGGGTAAAACAGTGCTGGACTGGAGACCGAGACCTGAGGGGCAATTCTCGGAATTTTTAAGAACGTTCACAGTCTGATATCAGTCTCAATCTGTCAAAAATACCTCAAATTTCCTTACATTTTGACAAGACAGTTTACAGTTTTTGGCATTTATTTGTCGCCGAGATGAGACTGCGACTAGATTTTGAACGTTTTGAATTACGAGAATATTGGCCTTCTGGTAGTATAAGTGTGGGCAGACAGCTGATGAGGTGGACCGATGACCTGGTCAAGATTGCTTGGCGACTCTGGCCAAAGAAGGCTACATCCAAAGAAGAGTGGCGTGCATTGCTGGATGCCTACACTCAACATTGGGTGGCGGTAGGTTGAAGAAGAGATCTGCCATCGCATTGTTTTAACACATTTGAAGAAGTTATAAAAAGTTACTGTTCAGCTTAGCCTTTTCCAGAAAAAAAAAACATGCGTTTTTCGAGAGGATCGAAGTTTATTAGTAGCGAAGTTTTCGTATGAACAAAATAACACAAAAAAATTTTTAACACTATGATAAACTGAGGCCCGCGTCCTTTGAAGAAGTTTGAAGTTTCGCTTCTATTAATGGCCAAATGCAGTAAGTGAGCCCGAACATCGATGCTTGATCTTCTCTATCCTGTATAGAGAAGATAATTTTTTAACCACTGCGCAATCTTATACAGGATTATTTTTCAATGACCAGCCAAATTTAAGGATGTGGTACAGACCATCAAACTTAACAACTTTCTCCCAGGGACCAATATCGTAATCGCGAAAAATTTATCAACTGTCCCATAGAAAACTTCAATACCTACTCGACCTAAATGTATGGGATGGCTGAATTTTTATACATACATACACACATTACATTATCTGCAAATAAATGATTTCTTTCTTTCTGTACATTTCTACATTAGTCTGTAAGTATAAGAAAAGCAAACGTTGAAAACAGGGGCTGTTCCATTTTTCATTGAAACAACAGAAATAAACTCGTATTTTTCTCACGTGATTCATTCCGGGAATATCCATGTGCACAGGAGTCATTTAAAATTAATTTACCTAGTCTGTTTTATTTGGCATCAATATACAAAGAGTACATTAACTGACTAAATATTTATTTTTGATTTATGCCAAAATTATATATTACTCTTTTTGAAATCTAAAAATATTGTTTCTGAGTAAATACACTTTCTCTGGAAATGGTTCATTAGTCACACAAAACAAATGTGTGAAGTTTTCCAAAATCCATATGCATATCTATACAAATAAATAAATAAAATTGAAATTGAAGTGTCTGTTTGTAATTTCAAAATAACAGCTTTTTACTAAATGTATATGAAATTATACACGGTAGGTACTTATAACAAGTTTGTTCCGGCTAATCTCCGAAACGGCTGGACCGATTTTGATGGGACCTTCACTAGCAGTTAGCTGATGTTATAACGAGTAACTAAAGCTACTTTTATTTAAAAAAACAATAATTAGGGTCTCTCACAAATTAATTAAAACCCATGAAATCCAATTTGTTTTCTAACATGCACGGGAACAAGTCGCGGTCACAGCTAGTTAATAATACTTATAATATAATAACTAAAATTGTCCATTTACGATATTCGTCCAAAATATAGTTGACATAATGTCTAAAATGGGCTACTGCTCGTTTTGCATGTAAATAATTATCTGTAGGATGACTGATCATCTTTCTAAGAAAATAACTAAGGACTGAAGACAGACATCGGTTTTCTTTGCCAAACTAGAAAACTGCCGGTTTGATGAATCTTCTCATTCGAAACCTAGTTAAAATAACATACTTATTGATCAATATTGGTTTGACAAACCCGAATCTCAATAAATTCACTAAAGAAACAAAAAAAACTTAGATGCAGTCGGAAAACGTCTAGGAGCGATAAGAACTACTTTCACTAAAGTACTCATAGAAAACCAGAAATTCGAAGACATGAGACATTTATCAACCCGCACTGGGACCGCGTGGTAGATTACAACCCACTCCCTTTCGAAGAGAGGAGACCTGGATCCCATCAGTGGGAAAATTATAGGCTGATTATGCAAAACTCTTAATCTATCTAGCTTTTTCCCAACTATGCTGAGATCGGCTTTCAGTCTAACCGGTTGCATCTGAATGACAGTATTTTACATGAAGTTATTGTCCTCCACAACCCAGTTACTGGATTACGCGATACCCCTCCCTTGGTAAACACCAAGGGAAGGGTATCTTGTAATCCAGTCATCAGTCATCATTCAGTCATTATTATGGTATAGATGAAACCAGTTAAGCAAAACTGCTAATCTTAATGATGAAATTCAAGTGGCAATCAATGATGAAAGAAAGAAAGAAAAAACATTTATTTAGCACAGACTAAAAGACACACCGTACACCGGATACAGATAAAAAACAAATAAAAATTAAATAAAAACGTGTAAAGTTCGATGTAAGAAATTAGCAGGAAAGTGTGCCTCACGGCTGCGGCAAAAAGGCCCAGTTCAGCAAAAAAGATTAAAGTCACTGTCTGTCTGACACCTTAACAATTGAACGGATTTCGATGAAATTTGGCTCCATGACCATTACCCGGGTCAGGGTATAGAATAATTTATCGCGGTAGTAAATTCTTGCGGGGTAATTTAGACCTCCACACGGGCAAAACCTAGGATAATGAAGAATGCAGATTGGAATGCATGAAGAAGCCTCTACGTGTAGCGCAGTTTTTTTTCCGCCAGTTACTCAACTGAACCGAGTGCTCGGCGCATCCTGGACAGTCACACCCAACACCTTATTTGACTGGCAAATTATTCCCTTATGGTGGTAGAGCTTACGCCCGCCTGGTCTGCGACCACCCTCTCACAGGAGTCCGGCGTCAAGCAGCCTGCTGTGTTTCGTCGATGCGTGTGTCTTCCACTGCCTTAGGTATTTTCTGGGCACGTTCGTTCCATCATAGACCTCATCCATCGCTTTCCATCAGGCGGGATCGAGGTTAAGAGCGGGCCCATGAAGCAATAAAAAATACTGAAATCCACGCGGGTAAACCCGTGGTTACAAGCTGGTAACTAATAAACCTTTTTGCTCTATTCCAGGCTTCCCATCTGAGCTGGTGTACTATGGGTCTGCGATGTGGGAGACACTATTTGGCATCGTCATGGCCTTCCCGCTGGTGTGTTGGATCTTTGTGCCTGTGTACTACAGGCTGCATACTAACTCAGTGTATGAGTATTTACAAGTTAGTGTATTATGATTTTACTTAGCTGACTCGGCGATCTTCATACCGCCTCAGAATCAATAAGCCGTTCCATAAAAAATATATGAGTAAATGAAATATCTTAATTTTTTTTTTGATAATTTTTTCCATTTTTTAATAGTTATTCTGCTATTCGAAGCGGAGACAAATCCAATAAATCAAGGATCATAAAAATCGGTCCAGCCGTTCTTGAGTTATAAATGTTGTAACTAACTCGACTTTGTTTTATTCATATTTAAATAGATATAGATTTAATGCAGTAATAATTACCATCTTTCGCCTTTGCTGGTCCAGTTTCATGATGATTATAATATGTCACTCTAATTATAATACGTCACACTGATAGGCTCGTCGCTTAAAAGCAGACAAACTTCAATTTAGTTATGGAACATTGCCGGAGAGTCTTCAGCGAAAGAAACACTCATAAAGATGAAAAGCAAATAGTCTCATTTCTGTCAAGGAAAGTTGTTGCAAAAATACTCATATGGTTGCTTTGAAAAAATTAACTAAATAAGAAAATCACTGCGATTG
Organism: Globia sparganii; assembly: GCA_949316385.1. Taxonomy (NCBI): domain Eukaryota; kingdom Metazoa; phylum Arthropoda; class Insecta; order Lepidoptera; family Noctuidae; genus Globia; species Globia sparganii. Next base: position 6,975,271 of record OX438675.1, on the reverse strand, counting down.
AAGTAAAAACCAGAAAATAACCTTTTGTAAAACTTCGAGCGATCGACACAGGTATCAACTAGGTAATCAATCATAAGGATAAACATACATATTAATCATGGTTTTTAATTCGCAATAGCTGCACGTTTTGACTGCCCCTTTCAAAATCAGTGGGTCATGTCTTGTGTAGGTGTGGCGAGTGATGGCAAATATTGAAATATGTAGGTACTAGGTTGAGGTTTTTAGGGGTGCCACCCGAAATAAAGTTATTATTTATTTTAAGAAAACTTACAGCTAAACAGATAAAGTAAATAACAGTTTATACAAAATAAGGCCAATTACAAGCTACCACATGTAGTGTTTAAATCGTGTAAATAAGATATGACTATATTTACATACAGAAAAATTATTATTTACGCTCGAAGAAGCAATTTAATAAAGTTTTCTTCAATTTAGCAACACTAGTATTGAAAATGTCGATATCAGCTTCATGGCAGGTTGCGTTGTACATACGACTCGCTCTCACTATGACGTTCCGTCTATTCATCTACAATTAATTACAGATGCGCTTCGGATCCCGCTCGGTGCGTCGCATGGCAGCCGCGACCTTCCTCCTGCGACAGGTCCTAAACTTGTCAGTAACAGTCTACACGCCTACTATAGCCCTTCATGCTGTACTGGCATTACCTCATTGGGCATCAGCCGCAGCGTTGACTATTGTAGGAATAGTGTTTAATTTGCTCGGAGGACTGGCTGCGGCTATCAGGTAAATATTTTTAATATTTATATCGCTATACTTTATTGTACACCAGAAAAGTACAGACGCCAGAACATCAAGCTACCCGAAACTGTAAAATTTTCCCAATCAACTTTGAACCTTATGCTTTATCGATAAACTTGAAAATCTATTAAATAAATTTGAAAGATTGTAGTAGCTTGATGTGCTGGTGTCTGTACATAACAAAAAATAAATTTAACACTAAAAACATAAAATGGGCGGCCTTATTACTTTCTGAGATTCTTTGCAGGCAACCTTGAATAGATAATCATTGTCTGGACATGCTTTTATTTTTTGGGAAATATTTAAATTGATCCTTTAAAATATTATTGATCTTCTAATGATGATCGTCTTTTTTTTGATCCTCTATGAAACTTTTTAATAAAAACCAAATGGGTTAGGTTAGGTAAGAATTGTCACAAACGCTAAATCCAAGTTGACCTTAGTTATCAAAATGGGAATTCTTTGGGGATCGATCGATACTTTAGATATTTATTATTGAAGGTGGTTAGAAACTAATCATAAAGAGAAAGAAGCAGAAGAAATAAAACTGAATTAATTTATATGTGTACCTACATCATAAAGAGTATTATAATTCTAAAACGTTTTCGATGTGCAATTAAAAAAAATAAAAATAAAAATCGTTATTTTCAGGCGTCGAAGGCCCATAGCGTGTTAGTATTATCAAAAAAAAAACTTAAAAAAACTATGTTAGAAGTAACACTTAGGCACAAAAACAAACACAAAAAAAATGCAAATAAAATGTATTGTCTTTTCCAGGGCTGACGTGATACAAACTCTAACGATGATATTAGTAAGCGGTGCTTTCATCATTCAAGCAACTATTATGGCGGGCGGGCCACAAAAAGTAGTCAAAGACAATATTGACGGAGGAAGGCTGAAATTCTTCCAGTAAGTATACATTGTCATTGTAATTTTGGAGGGACAGATTCGAAAGTCGTCTGAAGTTGTAAATAAGTTTATCACTGCCAGTAACGGAAATAACTTTACTGCATATTCGGCCTGTAAAGTTGCCACTGCTGAATATAAGTCACTTTATGTTTATAATAATGCTTTTACCTTGCGTCTTTCTTCAATGTGTCCTAGGTCATACCATATCCTAAAGAAGAAGACCTTATAAATAACTAGCAGCGCCCCGCAGTTTACCCGCGTTAGTTTCGATCCCGTGAGAATATCGGGATAAAAAGTATCCTATAGTATTAATCCTTGTTATAAACTATCTGTTGTATGCCAAATTTTATCCAAATCCATTCAACGGTTTACGCGTGATTGCAAACATCTTCACAAACTTTCACATTTATAATATTATAGCAATAAGTGTAATGCTTTAAGGAACATTCAAGACATTCCAGGATAACCTTCAATTTGGTAGGTACGCATAGAGATGACCGTGGTTCCATGTAAAAAAGCTCTAACAAAAACCATTTCTACTTACAGAATATCCGGAGACCCAGCCGTCCGCGTTGACACGCTCTCAGCTATCATCGGGCAACTCTTCATGTCGGTTTCTCTCTACGGTTGCCAACAGACCTTCGTCCAACGCTACTGCTCCATGTCCAGTGAAGCCAGGGTCAGGAAGACCTTGCTGGCCAACGTTCCTGCAGTAACTGTCCTGTTCAGTCTTTCTTGGGTCGTAGGAATGACCCTTTATGCCCTGTACCGGTATTGTGATCCGTTGACTTCGGGTCAAATTGCGGCTTCTGATGAGGTTTTGCCATTCTATGTTCAAGATCAGTTCAGTTTTCTACCTGGTATGCTTGGACTGTTCTTGGGGAGTGTGTTCAATGGGGCTTTGAGGTTAGTAGTATACGCCTAACTATTATAAGTAGGTATTGTAACACAATCACAAATACATCATCAATGGAATGCTCCTAACGTGTCTCGAAAACAGTCGTTAATACTCATATATTTGACGACGGTCATAATTTTGAGCCCTAATTGTGGTTTAGGCTAATATTCAAAGGTATAACCAAAGGCTGTCTTTAAAAGATCGCTCTTAGCGATAAGACCGCCCATTGTGTCACCCTTTTTAAAATTTCTATATTTATGTCTGTAATTTATATGGTGTACATAATAAAGAGTATTCTATTCTATTATGGTAAACCCATTTTTGACTCATGAATGAATAATATTAGCTTCATAAGCATTATTAATTTTATTGTAGGAATGACAATTTCATTTTTAAAAGCTTTAGGTATACAATTTCTTACACAATATTTTTCATGTCGATATACATGGTACTCACAGAATCTGACCATGATTTTTTCTGGACTTTAAAAGAGATTTTGAACTCTGAGTTTGTTTCGACCTTTCTCCACGGAGTAGTCAAATAGGAAACGCTAACCTCATTTAGTTTTTAAAATATGCTTGATGTTTGTACAAACCTACTTACAGGAAATAAATCATTTATCACTTTTCGTATTGCAGCTTCCTGGTATCAAACGTGAACTCTCTATCGACGGTGACATGGGAAGACTTCGTTTCCTTCGCTCCAGCCTTCAAGGGCATCAGTGATAAGCAGCAGCTGACTGTTATCAAGATTATTGGAGTTATTTATGGTATGTTTTTCATACCATGCCTGACTTGAACCATAAACCATAAACGTCTGGCTTGAACCTTGAATTATTCCGTATGATAACACTAGTTTACATGGTTTTCATACACCAGCTAAAAGTTGTTATTTTATTATTCATTTAGATAGAATTATCCAGAAAAAATAGTAAAAAAATTCTGTCACGTCTGGTTTGAGAAATATTTATTAACTGAAATACATAATTATAGTACTAATACTAAAAAAAAAAATTACAAATTTTTTGCCTTTTTTATAGCTATTCGAGTCAGTTTCCCATAAAATGGACCAACAGTAATCCCCTAACATGTTTTCATCCCAAAATCCTTGAATAATGAAGATATGCACTTTTTAACACATCTACAATGGGTCTTCTCTTTTTTGAAAATATAAACTGTCCACAAACTTAACAAAAACGATCAGAATTTTGTTTACACTTTCTACTCGACATTTTAAATCACTCGAAACAAGATAATTGTCGTTTGAAGCGAACGAATACACAAAAATCTGTCGTCACCACGTTACGTAGTTTATAAAAAAACATTTAACTGCAGGAAGAAATTGTGACGTAATAAAATATTTCTGCTAACTCTTTCAGGTTTAAGGAAGGTAGATTAACATATTTATATACATTTATTAGGGGGTATAAAAAAAAGTTAAATTTTGTAAACTAGTGTAATCTTTATTCCTAAAATCGTCTCCTGATTCTAACTGGAGACAGCTGAATTCACTGGAATTCAGCTGTCTCCAGTTAGAATCAGATATCTACTGATCTTACATGAAGCGGCGGCCTATCTAATCTCCTGCTTGCAAAATCAATATAATTTCAAACGGCGAAGTATCTACATCATCATCTCCGCGTTCACTTTTCCTTTTACTTGCTGTATCATCTTTGAAACAATAAACTCGTTTTAATCTTTGATCCGAGACCAAAAAAAGCACCATTGCAATTCGTTGTAGTCTCAAGATTACACAAGGGACATGACAAGGGAAGGAAATGACACATGGTTTTGATGTCAAAATCATGTGTCATTTCCTTCCCTTGTTACGTAGCTATGATGCATACTATAGGTACCTTATTGAAGAAACTAATTATTCAAGCTATTAGCATGACTCAGGTATTTGCCCAATCCCTAATGAGTTCTATTGTGGTTTAGCAATGATTAGTGGCCTGTAAGTATAATTATTACTACAGATAACCAAAAATTCAAAGACATGTGCCATCTACCAAACCGCACTGGGCCCGCGTGGTGGTTTACGGCCCACTCCCTTTCTCAGAGAGGAGGCCTGTGTCCTAGCAATGGGAACATTATAGGCTGATAAGTGGTTTATAGAAATAGCATAATTATTCACGATTACCAGAAATACAAATCTCTCTACTAAATTTATTTTAGTAGAGAGATTGGTATTTCTCTTTTCTCTTTTTTTATTTATTGATAATCTTGAAAATATTGAAATCAAAGCTCAGTATCATTATCCTGCTCATATGCCAATTTATTTGGAGACGGCGTAGCACATATTGGCCCCGATTCTGTTGTTCACAAACTAAATTAAATTTAAGTTTAGTGCATCTTTTTCTTTCTTTTTCATTAAGAAAAGGACAGAAGATAAATATAAGTTTAGTCCTGTCAAATTAGTCAGCGCCTCACGTAAATCGACGTATTTTTAGTATCAATTTTTTAATCACGTCTAATCTTGTCTATGGATTATCTAATTTGACAGGACTAAACTAATATTTATCTTCTGTCCTTTTCATAATGAAATAGAAAGAAAAAGATGCACAGAACTTAAATTTTGTTTAGTTTGTGAACAACAGAATCGGCGCCATTGTGTTTTTTCTTCTTCTAAACTTCTCTATGAGTCGAGGGGCCCGTGGCTAAATAATAACAGCCGCAAAGGTCGATCGATCAGGTTAAGCTACGCTTGCCGCGGTTGGTCTTGGTCTGTGGATGGGTGACCATCTTTACATACCGAGACCCATCCGTGCCTCGGAAAGCACGTTAAGCCGTTAGTCCCGGCTGTCATTCGTGGATCTTTGACAGTCATTACTGGTAGTCAGAAGCCCGAAAGTCTGACAACCAGTCTTATCAAGGTGTATCGTATTACCCAGTAACTGGGTTGTGGAGGTCAGATAAGCAGTCACTCCATGTAAAATACTGGTATTCAGCTGCATCCGGTTAGACTGGAAGCCGACCCCAACATAGTTGAAAAAGGCTAGGCAGATGATGATGACTTCTCTATGGGTCGTCATCTCGGTAGTCACCCCCTTTCATATAATCTTTTACACAGTCCATCCATCGTTTCTACACAATTAATATACTGTTATACTAAATATGCAATTTTCTTTGCAGCTCTCATCATTATGTGCCTTTCACTCTGCGTGGGCATTGCGGGTGGAGTCGTCGAAGGCTCCTTACTGGTCACTTCAGCAACATCAGGCGCTTTACTTGGTGTTTTCATATTAGCAGCGTTATGTCCTATTGCCAATGGAAAAGGGGCTTTATGCGGAATGATTGCGTCGCATGTGGTCACTACGTGGATGGCTGCTGGCAATCTTATATATGTCAAAAGGGATGCTGCTATGCTGCCTTTGTCTATTGAGGTTAGCATCCAGTTTTTCAGCCATCTTCTTTATTTGTTAGACCGAATTAAAAATGGGACACCGCCAGACACTGTTTTTTTTTAAGATTTATCTATACTAATCTATACTAATATTATAAAGAGGTAAAGTTTGTAAGTTTGTATGTAGGGGGTAATCTCTGGAACTACTGGTTCGAATTGAAAAAATCTTTTTGTGTTAGATAGTCCATTTATCAAGGAAGGCTATAGGCTATATAACATCACGCTATGACCAAGAGGATCAAGAGTAGCGGAGTTCAAGCGGACGAAGTCGCGGGTAGAAGCTAGTATTTAATATAATATTATAAAGAGGAAAGATTTGTATGTATGTTTGTAACGAATTGGCTCAAAAAGTACTGGACCGATTTTAAAAATTCTTTCACCATTTGAATGCTACATTATCACTGATTATTATAGGCAATTTTTTTTTCTTTTTTTTTCCACCCGTGCGAAGCTGGGACGGACCGCTAGTATTTAATAAAATGGCAAGGTAAAAAGGTTGATGCCAACTCGACATTGGTCAAAGGTGTATGCTATTTTGATCTTTGTTATCAAGTAATTAAACATAATTTTCTATGCAATAGTCTTCTCAGTGCCATAGCTTAAAAATGTAATATTTGTTTAGCGTGATAAGGGAAAGAATTTGAAACATAACACACATAACATAATCAGCCTATAATGTTCCCACTGCTGGGACACAGGCCTCCTCTCTATGAGAGGGAGTGGGCCGTAATCCACCACGCGGGCCCAGTGCGGGTTGGTAGATGTCACATGCCTTCGAATTTTTAGTTCTAGGACATGCCGGTTTCCTCACGATGTTTTCCTTGACCGTTTTAAAAGCAATGGTGATGAAATAATTTAAACAAAGTAAAGCGCCTGACGGGGTTCGAACCTACGACCTACAACTCGTAAGTCGCGGCCGTTACCACTGGGCCACCACTGCTCTCTGAATTTGAAAACTGACGTGGAAATAGAAGACTCGACTGTGCTTGACAATTTATTTCGTGACAAGCTTTAACAAGAGTTTTACATTTTCAGCAATGTTCCAACGCGACTCTGTCGGCGATGACCCACAAAGCTTTGCCATTGGAAGTGAACATGACGCTGGCGCAGCTTGCACCATTGCTAAAGTCCATCAATATTACCGTTCCTGCACCGACCATGTCGCCCGTGTAAGTATTAAGAACTCATTTACATTATTTTCTTTCTGAGTTTATTTTGGACTTATAGTCGATATAAGTCAGTAATTTCCAGCCAGTATTGAGCAAGCGTAGTAGCCTGTGCCCTGCAGTGGGACAATAACAGAGTGGTAAGTATATACACCGTTACATTTTGATCGTTTTAATCCTTAAAAGGGGTAATTGTACTCATCATTATGAACAACTTTTACTAATAAAAATAAATCATCATATATATCCATTTATGCTCGTTCGGCGTATTGAATGGATCAACTGATTTTTTTTTTCACGATTTTGGGGTTGGTCCCATTGTAAAAGTTGTTCATAATGATGAGTATAATGACCCCTTCTAAGGATTAAAACGATCAAAATGTAAGGGTGTATATTACATTATTTATTTATTTGCTCTCATGCACATCACACATTTTTTACAGAATAATTACTATCATTAAAAGTGATCTTAGTTTGCTATAGAATGATTTTATATTCTGGTCATCTTTTACATAATTTGGTAATTTATTATAAATTGTTGCGATTCTATAATAATTGGGGCTACTTTTCATTATTTGTATTTTTGGTGTCGGTGTAATCAACTTTTTTTTGTTTCTTCGGTTATAGTTTTTGTTTGCTTCTATGTTTATTATTATATTATTTGTTATTTAAATTATTCGTAAATACTGAAGTTATTTGGTAAGTAGTTTGTTCGTATTTAACAAGGCTCAATACGATTAATAAATCTTGAAAACCGACTTCTCAATATGGATTCCTCGTAGACCTTTAAACAAGTCATTTTTCAAACAAACAAAAAATCATCAAAATTGGTTTAGCCGTTTGCGAGCTACGATGGCCCAGACAGACACAGATACACAGATACGCAGATACACACATACACACGTTAAACTAACACCCCTCTGTTTTTGTCGAGGGTTAAAAATGGGTTAAAATAAGATATTGTGTGTAGTACACACTTAGACATACTCAGAACCAGAACGAATCAGAAGCCTACATTGGCCCCGACTCTGTTGTTCACAAACTAAACTAAATTTAAGTTCAGTGCATCTTTTTCTTTCCATTTCATTAAGAAAAGGACAGAAGATACATATTAGTTTAGTCCTGCCAAATTAGTCAGCGCCTAACGTAAATTGACGTATTTTTAGTAGCCAATTTTTTAATCACGTCTAAACTTGTCTATGGATTATCTAATTACAGTAATGTAATGTGGACAGTTAAAACAAATAGCCTTGGCTTCTTTTTTAGTCTAAAGCCAGATGTTATTTACATGTAATATTCTCGCTAAAACGATCCATTTCCTTTTACAGAATGTCGGAACTCCTCAAATTCTACTCAATATCCTACATGTGGTACGCAGTCATTGGTACCATAATCTGCGTGAGCCTGGGTAACATCATCGGCCTCATAACGGGCGACAAAAGTGACGCTTTCGACGAAAGACTCCTACATCCTTTAGTGGCAAAAATTGCAAGAAAACTGCCAGGACCTAAACGGTTTTTCACTCCTGAGAAACCATTCCCTGCTGAAGAGAAAGAAGCTGAAAAAGATCCTTCAGAGAAAACTGAAGAAACGGTTACTGATACAACGCCTAATGAGACTTTGGACCCAAAATCAACAGTTTTTGTAACTACTGGTAGCCGATTATTTGATGTCTATGACGTCAGAAGATCACCAACGCCTTCACTTGGTAGAAGTAAAACACGGTTGTGATTCCTTGGTTAAGATTTTAGAGTCTTATTCCTATTGCACTTAAGTGCCATTTTAGCATAAACATGGCAATTAGTTGTCTAAGGGATATCAGCCTGTGTATGTGTGATTGAAAGGCGTATATGGTAGATTTTGATAACTTGAATTAAATGGAGGCTCATCAAATCATCACTAAAGTAAGTGTAGGTGTGATTGACTTACAAATGGATGAAGCAAATGGTTTAAAAAATTGTATGTAAATAAAGATGGGATCAATTATATCGAAGAAGGGGTTTTGAATAAAGAATATCGATTTGCTAAAATTTAAAAACATTTTTGAAATATAAAATTGTTGTTTTCTTAGCTTATATAATATTATTAATGAAACAAAAGGGCTGTTTGTTGATATTGACTTCTTGAAACTATTGAAGACTAGACCTTACATTTGTTTTTGGTCAAAAACGTCTTCAATATACCTAATTATAATTAGCTTTTAGTAAGCTGATAATATCGGATAAGAAGATTTGGATAGCAACAAAATCATGGTATGAACCAATCAATATAAGGGTACAGTACAGTAGTTAGTTATTAAGAAATAAAAGTATAAACTAGTAGTAGTTTATGTACTCCAAAAATGTCAATTAATCGGTTCAGATAAGTTTAAGAACGTAAGAATAAAGCTACGGTTTCTTAAGAGGGCGGTCGCCGCCACATAACATTCGCAATTTGCCGGCGAATGTCGTCACTGAAACATTATTTTATTAAAGTAATTTGGTGTTTTTTCCTAGAAAGCGATTTTTGACACAGTGAACTTCAACCCCGCTGTCATAATTTTCATGACAGTCACTGCCTTGTCACTGCGGACGATAAGGTGGCGTTGCTGAAGAGAATGTTTTTTTTTTAATGTTAGAAAATCGATAAAAATAATCGTTATATATTTTACGAATTTTTATCCTTGTGATAATAGCATGTATATTGTAAATATAAATTAATTTATATTAATAATAATTATAAAAATATTAATAAGAGTGGTTAAATTAATCGCTCTGGTATTATAAGTATATTATCGTTGATTTACACTTTTAGGTAGTTATGCAGTTAGAATAATGTTTGATACTTTTTTATAAGGTATTAGGCCGCGTTCTAACTAAAAGCGATCGTCGCGTTCATATTGTCATTTTTTGTTCGGAAAACCGGAAGGCGCCCTCTGTCGGCGCGACACGAGGTCCGGTTCACGCGATTGCGTATTCGCGCGACAATCGCTTTTGCATAGGACGCGGGGTTACGTGCGTCCTACAATCGTTTTTTTATATTATTAAGTACTTAATTATATTTGTATACGAGGACTGAACATTGGATGTTAGAACAAAATTATTATGACGACATGCCTGCGTGTAGTGCCTAATTTAAATTCAACTTAGGGCCTATTTTTAATCGTCAGTTAAATTTTTACTGGGGAATAGTTATGGCGGTTTGACAGCTTTTGTGTAGAAAAATATGTATGACAAACCACTCTAGGTACTTATTCTTTAGATAAAACTGAGGATAGCAAAATTGGGCTTTAGTATTTATGTATCTTTTATAAATAAAGTATAAAAGTATTTGACCCAGAGTGTAGAGTTAAGGAAATTAATTGTTAAGTAAATTAACACCCCACGTCAATTTGCCGTATTATAGCCATTTTATACAACTGTCAAAGAATGACATCTGTGATTAGAATATACGGACACGTATTTTTTATCTCACGAAGCGACGCGCGCTTTACTTGTGGTTGCCAAGTGTACAAACCCGCTGTGAGTTGGTAGTAGTATTAATTTGCTTAACAATAATATCTCTGACTTTACAAAAGTCTGATTTTACTTGCTCAGTCTTCAAATCAAACTTTCACTTCCTCAAATCAAATCAGCATCACCTGCCCAACCTTTTCCAAACTAAGTTAGGAGCGACTGCCTATCTGACCTCCACAACCCAGTTATTGGGTAATACGATACCCCTTGGTAAGACTGGTTGTCAGACTTTCAGGCTTCTGACTACCCGTAACGACTGTCAAAGATCCAAATCAGATGTCTTCCTCAAATCTAATGTTGTTGTTCAAATCCTTATACAAGAGGATAAGAGTAATAATAATATAATGTTATTTCTTATAAGCCCGGCCGTCAAAAGTGCGACAATTCTAATAGCTAATAAAGATCAAATTCGCAAAACACGTATTCGTTTGTATGTAAACAGGTATCAAAAATGCAATCTCTCGTCGGCCGCACTATAATAGTTTTAATTTCATTAGATACTGGCCCCGATTCTGTTGTTCACAAACTAAACTAAATTTAAGTTCAGTGCATCTTTTTCTTTCTATTTCATTATGAAAAGGACAGAAGATAAATATTAGTTTAGTCCTGTCAAATTAGATAATCCATAGACAAGTTTAGACGTGATTAAAAAATTGGTTACTAAAAATACGTCAATTTACGTCAGGCGCTGACTAATTTGACAGGACTAAACTAATATTTATTTCTTAATGAAATAGAAAGAAAAAGATGCACTGAACTTAAATTAAGTTTACTTTGTGAACAACAGAATCGGCGCCATTATTTAATTATTGTGGTTATTACCCATAAAATCTAGCCTAATTGAAAGGAAAAACAGGAATATCAGTAATGCACCACACATTGCTAGTCTCCTATATAATAATAAATAAAATATTAATATAATATCGTGATGTTTGACAGTATTATATTTTGTAAACTATTGAATGTGGACTGCGTTATGTTATGTGTAATTTAAGTTATCATCATCAAATTATACAAAATCAAATATAAAGATTATGAAATAGGGTTCTTTTGTTTTTTTTAAACCTTATACCTACATTAATTTTTTTTAAGGCAAAGGGTGGCATTGAGGTTGTCTGCTGCTCTCAAAACGGATACGATGACCATTCGTCACATTGGCTATTTGGTAATTACCCCTAATAGGTCACATTCAATAATACGTCACCTTGTGCATCTGGTCAGTTTCTTAACATTTTCGTTTCATGCTGTATTTCGTCTCATTCCCAACTCGTCCGATATGTAGGTACAACGTACAGACAGCGTCAAAAAATTAAATTAAAATTATTAATTTAATAATTAAATAATTATTAATTTAATAATATAATATTAAATTATTAAATAATTATTTATTAATAAAGAAATCAATCAATTATTAATAATTAATAGGTGCATCACCTTTGTACCATTTTTCTGTTCTGTTTTTTTTCTTGTCTGTTTATATATGTGTACATAAATGATAAATGTATAATAAAATGAAATTCCTACATTTTTAAAATTAAACAACTACCTTTAAGGGATTTTGTGTTAACCAAAATGCTAGTTAGATATCTACCTATTTAAGTTACGAGAGAGTGCACTTTTAAGTTGAGTTTATTATTATTTTGTTTCTTTATCGTCATTCTAGTAAAAATTCAAACAAGATTGTCCGAGTATCTACCTACCTAATTAATTTAATAAAATTTTGTTATACTGAAAATGTTTATTTTGTCGGACGAGTTGGGGATGAGACGAAATACAGCATGAAACGAGTTAACAAAACTGACCAGATGCACAAGGTGACGTATTAGTGAATATGACCTATTAGGGATAGTGACCAAATAGCCAATGTGACGAATGGTCAACGTATCCCTCAAAACGGTGAAGGAAAACATCGTGAGGAAACCGGATTGTCTTAGAACTAAAAAATTCGAAGACGTGTGAAATTTACTACTGGTTCCACGTGATAAATTACAGTCCACTCCCTGTGTCCCAGCAGTGGGAACATTAAAGGCTGATTATGCTTCTGCTTAGTGAGATTATCACGTTAAATGAAACCATGTATCCTACACACACTTAAATAACAATTAAAGTTAAAGCCAAGGTACTTAAAAAATTTAAAATTGACCATATTAGCATGTAAATGCGTAAAGATATCTATGACCTGGCGAATACTGGTAGGTCAACGACCCGTGGCTGTCGAAGATAGTTCAAACGTTGCTATTCAGGGCCTTAGGACACATCCGCTGCGAAAATAATAACGAGTTCCGCTAAGAAACGTTACTACAATATGTCGCGATTCGAGTAGTGGAACATCGTGTGAGTCAGTCGAATTGCAGCAATCGGAGCAAACAATTGATATTTATGTGCATATACCTAGGTATTATATCAATTGATTAAATTATTTCATCACTCTCCTTTCCCCTTTTTAATCCATCCAAAGGTTGTCTTCAAAAGATCGCTCTTAGCGATGAGACCGCACATTGTGTCACCTTCTGTAAAATTTCTATAATTATGTCTGTAATCACCGCCGTGTTCTCGCAGAGGCGATCGGCGGCGGCGGCGACCTCTCGCGCCCGGCCCTGGTTCAAGCCATGGTCCGGGGCGAGAGGGAGTGGGAGGCAGTCACCTCCTTCTGCAAAGCAGTCATGCTAGCGAAGGAGGTGGCGGGACGGCTGAGGGAGAGGGCCTCACGTCCCAGCCGCCGCGGGAGACGCCCCGGGCGTCGGGAGCCGCGAGACGACTCCCGGCCACCGGCCTGCGGGCGGAGAGTAATGGGTAACTCTCCGTCCGATCAGGACCAGGCCCGTGCCGGACGGCGCGTACGTGTTCCACGCGCGCCTCAAAGAGATGTCAGCATAAAGGAAGGGGCCCGAAAGGGCCGAAGCCGCCGGGGCAGCGGGATTGTCCGAAAGGGTTACCGCTACCCCGGAACACAAAGGGCTAAGGAAGGAACACGGGTGGGTTTTAGTCAGTAAGAGTCTGACACTCCCTTCTGCTCCACCCAGAGCGGGAGGGGTCATTGAATGATTTCCCATCCACAAAAAAAAAAAAAAAAAAAATATGTCTGTAATTTTTAATATGGTGTACATAATAATAGAGTAGGTTTTTATTCTCTCTCACTCACTTTTATTTAGGTATGCTTTTATATAAACTATAGATATTAATTATCAAATCATAACGAAATAAACTATTTCTATTGATCAAATCGTTGGCGTCCTCTGGGACCCAATCCAAAAAAATACGTGCACGCATTTTCTTTGCAACTTAGACCCAAATCAAAGGTTCTCACCAAACGTCTCGATCAGCATTTACATTCGTTTAGCTCAGTGGATCTCAATGTTTCTTTACTCAAAAGGTGAAAAAAACTTTCCATCAAAGGTTTCAGTTTTATCGTATGGTCATAAGAACACAACCTCTTTTTTATTTCCTCTGTACTGTACCTAGTAAAAAAATGAAAAAAAAAAAACTGAAATTGTACTAACTAAAAACAACAGTCATCCAACGAAATGCCCTATCAGAACCAAAATCGCCGCAACATTACACCCAAAAATCAAATTCAAATTCCGAATTTGCAAATTCTATTGATCGTAAAACTGGGCGTCCATACTATCATGGCGGTAGGCGTGTCGCTTGAGGAACACTGTCCTAGGGCTGGCATTGATGGAACTGAGCCGATGACGTCACAACACGAGTTTCTTATGCAAATCTCAGGAAAAGGGACACTTGCTCCGGCGGCGTCGGATCCAATTTGCGTTTCAATGAGACGCTATATAGTCTTGCGGACTTATTCTGGTGCTTTCCAGGCGATTGACAGGTCATTAGGGATTTGAAAGAGCTTAAAAATGTTTTGGATAATGTCTTTTTGAATAATTGTTTGTTAGGCAATATTGTTAAGGGGTTTGGCAATAGTCTTAGATTGAGCCAGCGTTAGGTAGTCTTCTTAACCTAAATTGTTTAATTGTATTTCAAATCATCTGTCCTTTTTGAGTACAACTTGAACATACTGAATTTTGTAAAGAAAAAACATCATGAGGAAAACAAGACTGGACTAAACTGCACTGGAGTTTATAGTTAACTAGCTGACCCCGCAAACATCGTTTTGCAAAAAAAAAAATAGATAGTAGCCGATTCTGAGACCGATATGCACACAAAATTTCATACAAATCGGTCCAGCCTTTTCGGAGGATTATGGTAACTAACACTGTGACCCGAGAATTTTATACAGAGTTATTTGTAAAACACCAGCAACCTCTTAAGAGGTCATTGTACTCATCATTATGAACAACTTCTACTATGGGACCAAACCTGAAATCGCGAAAAAAAAATCAGCTGTTCCCTACATTTTGTCGAGTTACACGAACATCCACCAGTCTTACCAAGGGGTATCGTATTACCCAGTAACTGGGTTGTAGAGGTCAGATAGGCAGTCGCTACATGTAAAATACTGGTATTCAGCTGCATCTGGTTAGACTGGAAGCCGACCCCAACATAGTTGCGAAAAGGCTAGGCAGATGATTATATTCTCTTATTAGGTTCTTATGCGGTAGTCAAGAATTAATAATAAGGTACGTCTAGGAGGCTGATTGGTGATGATGCTCATTTCCACCTTTACAATTACTTTTGTCTACAAAGAGAGTTTGAAATGTAGCAAATTGATCCGATCCGGGCCACGAAAATAATGAGGGTTTGGATAGTAAGGCTATCCATCCTAATATCTAAGAGGTACCTGTGTAAGTATTATGATACTAGCTGTGCCCCGCGGTTTCACCAGCATAAGTCTCGATCCCAGGGGAATCACACTAATATTATAAAGGCGAAAGTTTGTGAGTGTGTTTGTATGTTTGTTGCTTCTTCACGCACAAACGGCTTGACCAATTTTGATAACATTTGGTTTGGAGGTAGCTGACACCCTGTACTAACACATAGGGTACTTTTTATCTTGATATTCCCACGGCATCGAGACTTATGCGGGTAAAACCGCGGGGCACTGCTAGTATCGGTATAAATTTCATTAAAACCTACTAAGCCGTTTTAGCGTGAAAGCGTTACAAACGAAAATACAAAAAATTAAATATTTTCTCTGTACAATATATTTTAGATAGTATTTACTCTAAATAAGTTATCTTTAAGTCCTATTGCCATTAATGGGGCGGAAATCTAGACACTACTACAAAATAATTAAGCCCTTTCATTTGATACCCAACATGGCATAATTAAACATTTTTTTTTAGGTCATGACATTTTCCGCTAGAGGGCGCCATATTCAATTTAATGGGACGTCACATAGCCTATCCAGCAGACAATCAAGACGCTTCCAACGATACCTCATTTGTCAAATTATGACAAGGAATTTAGAAGTTATGAGGAAACAGAAGAACATACATACCGGTCAAAATCATAACCCTCTTTTTGCTTCGCCGTGGTCGGGTAAAAAAGAACAGATAGCTATGTATTATTTTAGGTATTTATGATGCCGGTGATCGGATGGGTTTAAAAAAAAAAGCGTCCGTAATGAAAAGATGAAAAAAAAAAGAAACAATTCAAATATAAATTCAATTAAAATAAGCCATGGCAGCAAAAAGATGACCAGTCCCTACTGACGGCGCCCGTTCACAAACATGACGCATGGATTAGCATCATTCAGCTCAACCATTTTGAAGGGAGCTAAATGATCCAACACACGCGCCACCATCAGGGACACATTTGAGTGAGCATGACATAAACTTTCAGTGGAACTTCTACGGCTCTATGTGTATAAAATTTCAAATGCCAGCAGTTTTCTTACACAAGTCAATTTAATGCAAGGGAGCATAAGGTTTTATGACTCCAAATCTTTTTCCAATAATGTTCTTTAGAATGTGAGCTTCAGCTTCATCAATATTGCCTCAACGGACTTGAGAACGTTGACTTGAAACTATGTTGGTGTGCTGTAGATACCGTGGAACTAAAGGAGCTTATCAGCAAATGGGTTTACTTCTTCATTGGTGTTCTACAGCTTCGTTTAATCTTTCGTCTCTAGAGAATATTTATTTTATTTATTTATTTATGGACTTTGGAAGACTTACAGCTAAATACAATAGTAATAAATAACAGTAAGATAATCTGACAGCCAATTACATGTCTTCACGTCGAGAGCTTGTCTGGTATAAAAGTACTGTGGAACAAAATATACACACTGCCAGATGTTGCCAAAGAAACAAAACAAAAATAAGTTAAAATAAAAATAAAATTTTGCAGGTAGATTCATCAGAAAATATGTGAAAACTAATATAATTTCGACAGCTTATTTCTCATCAGAAGATGTTAAAAATTCAATTAAAAAGTTAAAACGTAAACAAAATCTGAAGACTTCAATCTTTAAAGAAATTCCTAGCTAAACACTTTTTTGCCGAGGTCACACTTGTTTCAAAAAGATCAAAGTCGAACTGTTTGCACACCTTATTAAAATACCTACTCACACGCACAACGTACGAATTTTGCCTGTAGTTAGTAGTTGCAAATGGCACCCGTAATGGTGAATATGCTACGTCCTTGCTTTATATCCCACGGAATAAGCTTATACAGGTTCAAATTAAATTAACTAGCGAAACTCCTTGGATGTGATGGGTATCAATATCAAAACACGATAAAATAAAAATAATTAGACTCATCACGTCTGCAGAGTTTCGCTAGCTAATTTAATTTAGCCCTGTATATTCTACGAAGATTACATAATCAGCCTATAGTGTGTCCACTGCTGGGTGACAGGCCTCCTCTTGGTGAGAGGAAGTGGGCCGTAATCCACCGCGAGGGTCCAGCTACTATTTTATATAAACAAAATCAATAAGATGGATGTTACATCCAAAAAAGTGTTTACTGCCAAAAAAGAAACTAGGATTAATACAGGGTAGCATAGGACATCGACGTACATTATCACGTTGATTCAGCATATATTATGATTCTACACCTCCAAACGTAGAAATATAACTAAGTTTATCAAAAAAAAAATCTGATGTTTCATAGAAAAGTGCAATAGGTACCTACGCGGTCAAAATGTATGGAACATCACCCTCCGCTGCAGAGTCTTTACTTAAAGAAAACGTTCCAGTTTGTGATTCTGATTTTTCTTTTCAATATGTCACTTGTAAAGATATTATTAAAACCTTTCACACGTTAAATGTTAAAAAGACCCCGGATCTATGGGGTAATTATGTGGACGTTGCGAAGACGATTATAAACATTGTTGCACCTACTCTAGCTGTTATTTTTAATAATTGTATTGACTGTGGTGAGTTTCCTGATCTTATGAAATACAGTAAAATAATACCTTTGTTTAAATCGGGTAGTACATCAGACCCTACTAATTATAGACCAATTTCAGTGCTACCTACCTTTAGCAAAATTTTTGAAAAACTTATTTTAGATCAAATGCAAAGATATTTTAATAAACATAAATTACTACATAACAAACAGTTCGGTTTCACAAGGGGTCGTTCGACTACTGATGCCGGTGTTGAACTTTTAGAACATGTTTATAATGCATGGGAGGATAAATGCGATGCTTTGGGCATCTTTTGCGACTTGTCCAAGGCATTCGATTGCGTTTTTCATGAAACATTAATCAGGAAACTGCACCACTACGGAGTCCGGAATGCCGCTTTAGATCTTCTTACTTCATACTTAGGTAATAGGATTCAGAGAGTTGATGTTAACGGGAAAAGATCACCCGGATCAATTGTAACAATGGGGGTCCCCCAGGGGTCAATTCTTGGTCCTTTTTTGTTTCTTATTTATATTAACGACTTGCCTTACCTCATAAAGGATAATCATGATATAGTGTTGTTTGCAGATGACACTTCACTTTTATTTAAACTCAAACGTCAGCAGCTGGTTACTGACAATATAAATAGCGCCCTCGATAAAGTAGTTAACTGGTTTAATGTTAATAACCTACTTCTTAACGAGAAAAAAACTAAATGTATTAAGTTTACCATACCTCACGTTAGACAAGTAAAAACTAGTGTGCTTATAAAGGATGAAGTGTTGAATCCCGAAGATACCACCGTATTCTTGGGCATAACTTTAGATGCCAAGCTTCAATGGGGCCCCCATATAGATAAATTATCAAAACAGCTTAGCTCCGCAGCATACGCCGTTAGAAAAATTCGTGACTTAACTGATTTAGAGACAGCCCGTTTAGTATACTTTAATTATTTTCATAGTGTGATGTCGTACGGTATTCTGTTGTGGGGAAATGCCGCCGATATTCAGATAATATTTGTCTTACAAAAAAGGGCAGTTCGTTCAATTTATAAATTAAGTCCCAGACACTCCCTCAGAGACAAATTTAAAGAGATTAATATAATGACTGTGCCTTCTCAGTATATTTATGAAAATCTTTTGTACGCACATAAAAATATTAATCTGTTTAAAAAATACAGTGATATCCATAATATAAATACTAGGAACAAACACAAATTCGTTGTTCCTACAACCAGGCTTAAGAAAATAAGTGGCTCGTTTAGATGCCAATGTATACGTTTTTATAATAAACTTCCTAGCCACATTCAAGATCTAAGCCTTAATAAATTCAAATCTTCTATAAAGCGGAAACTATGCCAGAAAGCCTTTTATTCTGTTAAAGACTATATTGAGGATAAACATGCTTGGGATTGAGCTGCTCCAATAAATTTACACAGTGAATCTTGTTTGGTTTTTTTTTTTTTTTGCTTATTATTTATTTTATTTTCTCTCTTTATAGACGTGAATATTTACTTTGTAAAGTATTTTAATTATTTATTATTTTATTATTTTAATTGTCGTGAAAGTGAGGACTATGTGGGTCTTTTCTATCTTTTTTTTTATGTTTTCCTTCTTAGTTAGTTTTATTCATGATCTGGCAGTTTGAGTAATTTACGCGGCCTACCTAAATGTCCATTCTTTGGTATTGTTTGTCGAATCGTTGAGCTCCTCAAGTTCTGAGTTGAGCTGCACATTTTTTTTGACAAATGGGAGCACTGACTGGACAGGTCCCCTCAATCTGTGTGGTTCTTTCCTCAAAAGACCATTTCAGACACCAATCTACATGGTCCTCAAAATGATCTGACCAAGACTATTTCTGGATTTTTATATACACATTGACATTGATAAATTTTACATATACAGTGACATGAATATTTACTTTGTAAAGTATTATGTTATTTTTAATGACTGTGAATGTGAAGACTATGTGGGTTAATTTTAGTTTGCCTTTGTTTTTTTCTCAGATAGTTTTAGTCATGGTCTGGCAGTTTGAGTAATTTATGCGACCTACCCAAATGTCCTTTCTTTGGTATTGTTCGTCGAATCGTTGAGCTCCCTAAGTTTGAGTTGAGCTGCATGATTACTGACAAATGCGTGCACTGACTGGACGGGTCCACTCAATCTGTGTGGTTCTTTCCTCAAAAGACCATTTCAGACACCAATCTACATGGTCTCCACATGATCTCACCAAGATTATGTCTGGACTTTAAAAGAGACTGTGACCTCTGAGTTTGTTTCGGCCTTTCTTCTCAGAGTAGTCAGATAGGAAACGCCGACCTCATCTCGTTTTAAAAAAAAAATATGATTGACGTGTAAAAGTGTTTGTTCAAACCTACTTACAGAAATAAAATCATTTATCATTTATCATTATCATAAAATCGATGTCCCTGCTGTGTATAATTATCGTATTTGCTTGGAATTTGTATTCCTACTGATCGATTCTGTAAAAATCTCACCGTGATTAACTAAGGTGACGTGTGCGTGAAGTGAGCTATCAATAGGGGCAATACCCTAACATCAGGTGGAATGACAGCTCACTTTATCTTAGTTTTCACGGTGAGATTTTTACAAAATAGCACTGCTGGTTCGAAAACCTTAGTAGTGTAGAACACTACGTCGTTTCCGTTCACGAAAGCATGACCTTTCGGTTTGAAAGTTGATTGGATAGGATGGCTTAAAAGTCTGCAGCCAGTACCGATTTTCTCGAAGCTCTGAAAGGAAATACCAAACACTAGTGGTGTGACCTTTAACTGCTAAACGATTTCTTGTTTCGAGCAAAAACTACGTATCGATACCCTATTTGATTTTAAAACAATACACACAAAAAAAACAATAAACACTCAATATACACTTAAAAAGATAGCGACTTAAAACACATAGGCACGGCGCGTTCAAAGAACGTAAAAATTCTGATGAGATTAGGACTCAGCAGATTGGTGACTTCTTTTTCGTTGTTTTTTTTCTTTGTATCCTTTGAGCCCAGAGTAGGCCACGTTAATTGCGGCATCAGTGGCATTTTCTAAGTCATCCAAGGTTTGTGGCTACAAAAAAAAAGTAAGTCCCGCCTGCTTCGAACTTTTATTTACTCAATTTAAAATGGTCTTGTTTTTAGCATTTCAGTTTTTTTTTTTACTTATGGTTTTAACCGCAGTTGGGTTTTTAGTTATTTCAATTAGTTTTTTTTTCAGATTTTTACAAATGTAAAGGTTTTTTTATTTTATTGTACACGTATTTTACGATTTGTCACTTCGAGTTACTTTTACCCATGCAAGTGGTATATATTTTTGTAATCACCTTTTAAAACCCTTAAAATTTTGATATATTATTCGATGGTAATATATGAAAAAAAAAAACATTTCGAACTCCACAATATGGCACCCCAAATCCGCCATTAAAGCTTTGTTTTTTTTTTTAATTTTAATTTACCCAGTGACACTCGCGCTATCAAGACAAATCTAAAGACGTATAATTTATCCAAATCCGTTCATTCGTTTAGGAGTTACGAGGGAACAAAGAAACGGAAATACACACATGCAAACTTACATACAGGTCAAACACTTATCCCTCCTTTTGGGCTTCATCGCAGTTGGGTAAAAATAAGTTTAACACACGATACGACACGAGACGACGACGATGACGACGACGAGAGACTTGAGTTTAGATACACGATTACTGACAAATGCGTACATAGGACAGGGCCACTCATTTCAGTGTGGTTATTTCCTCAAGAGATCACTGGACCAAATAAATTACGTGGTCCTCACATGATTTGACCAAGATTATGTCTGGATTTTAAAAGACACTGTCACCTGTGAGTTTGTTTCGGTTTTTCTTTTCACTATAGTCGGTTGAAAGACCAAACTCATTCAGTTTTAAAACGTAATTTATTTTTGACGTGTATAAGTTGTTTTACCATCCTACAAGTACAGAAATAAAATCATTTATCATTGCCTTCACACGATTTCCCACATTCTCGCACCACACATATCTATCAGAATAACTCCTTCGTTCCCCTTACAAGATATTTAAGGCATGCAAATTGTATAATACACTTACGTGTGACGGTTTTGGAAACTGCCGGATCCCTAAACGATGTTCATTAAACGACATATTATATTCAATGATTATCTTTTGAGAGTAAAGTGTCATAATGTTATGCGGGACTATTTCCTTTAGTTAATCGCGTTTCAAACTTTATGGAGGATTTCTAAAGATGTAGGTTTGCGAGAAACAGAAAATAATAATGGCGCAATGCCTTGGTAATAATAATCGGCCTATAATGTTCCGACTGCTGGGACACAGGCCTCCTCTTTGTGAGAGTTTGGTAATGAGGTTGCTAATAAAGGTTAGTAACTTGGTGATAAGGTTTTTTGTTATTGCTGAATTGGCCCGCTATTGACTTTAATCACGCCTGATAGAAAGCGATGTATGAGGTCTATGATGGAACGAGCGTGCCCAGAAGATGCCTGTTCTCTCTTGCTTTGAACGCAGACTGGTTGTGGTGGTTTAACAAAATTGTTAGCGCTGTGTTTCTATCTCGTATAGGGTCTCGCACAGCGTTATGCTGAGCGATGGCCGTTTTGCCATGTGTCGCATATTATTCCCCAACTAGTCCTTTTTTGCGCTTGTGTTTTTCTTTGCGTCATATTTTAACGCAAATAAACGTATTTCCTTTTTTTTCTTATTTCATTAAGATCAATAGATGCTTTCGTATAGCGTCGGTTAGAAAGTTGTCCTTGTTTCGCTCGAGATTATAAATTCTTTGTGTATTTATTAAACAATAAAAAAAAAAACGTTTAGCTGGTACTTGCAATACCTACATACCTGAAGTGCTAGTTTCTAGTGTTGCACCAAATGTGGGTCCTGCCGAATGTCGAATTCGGTCGAATGTTCGGTTTAAATATGTACCGAAGCCGAAGTTCGGCCGAACTTCGGTTACATTTCGCGCGCTTTTGCTCAATGAACAGGTCAGCACCCTGATTGCGTAACACACTATCAATCGGAATCTGAATCATTTTGAAGCAAATTGTTAATCCATTGCCTCATAAGTTCGAAAAATTTGTCTGCTCAACACATAAATAACGCAATGAATGTTGTTGAACTGTCAAAATGAAACCGATTCCGATTGATAATGTGTTACGCAATTTCCCCGCTGATCGTGTTCGTTCCTCGTCCCCGCTTGTAATTTCACTCACGCGCGCGTCCCGCTCGCCACCCGCGGTCATCCAGAATGTTATGTTACCTTGCTGATAGGTAATAATATTACAATTGATAATTTTAATAAAGCATATTTTTGATACGTGATGTTGTTTCTTTTCTACGGAAATGAAAACAAAAACGAACATCCACGTTACCTATTTACTTACAAATCATCATTATGATCTAGATTTCATTTTGAAATAAATTTCTTTTCACTTTTCCATTTCTTATTTAAATTAATTTAAGCTACCGAATTTCGGCCGACATTCGGCAGATCTAACCTAAATTCGGCCGGAGACGAAGTTCGGTAAAAGCTGCCGAACTTCGGTAATACCGAATGTGAAACGAATTTCGGTGCATCTCTACGTTTCCTCGATCTGAGGGTCGCGTTTAAATCGTCTCGTGTTTCTACATGCTTTTAGAACAACATTCAACAGGATTGATTGATTGATTTGATTGTCGGTAGCGTAATGGCAATCCAATAGATACATTTTTAACTTTACTATTATCGTTACCGCTGATAGAATGCCACTTTGTCTAGGCCCTCTTGACAAGTTAGCATTTATAACCGTGATTTCAAATAAAAAATCTATCAATCTTCATTTCGAGCGAAGACTCATATATTTATTTATTTAATACTTCAAGCACAAAAATGTACAGAGGCGGACTTAATGGCATAGGCATTTTCTACCAGTCAACCTTGGGTGATGTTGATGAAGAGCTGTTTGTGGTAAGTGTAATTAAGAGGAATTTGATATAGGGTTAGTAAACAATACGATACGGCGATACAATTAACTGACAGCAGTGAATTACGGACAGCAGTGAATTATGGACAGTCCACTCTGCCAGCTATCATTTTCAGAACTCTGTTAGGGTTAGCCATGATTCGAACCACCATCGATGCTGCGTGCTTGTGCATTTTAGTGTAAAAACAATCTATTTGTGATTATATTCCACCTACGTCAATGTCTTTTACATCGGCAAAGCTACTCGTAGCTCGGCTTCTTAATACATGTGACATTTAACATGAAGAATAGAGGAAATATGTAGATTGCTATTCGCGAATATTATGCGGTAAATCATGGGCTCAAATATAACGTCACAAAGAGCGAACTAATGGTTTTCAAAGCAGCCGGAGTGACATATTTGTGTAATCCCCATGTCACATTTTGTGGGGAACCCCTGCGAAGGGTGGACAAATTTAAATATCTGGGCCACTGAGTCTGTGACGATCTGAAAGATAATTGTGACATTGAAACGGAACATAGATCGCTGGCTGTCCGTTATAATATGCTAGCCAGCAGGTATGCACGATGTTCGAAGTCAGTAAAACTGACGCTTTTCAAAGCATACTTTCAATCCTTTCACACATGCAGCCTATGGGTCAACTTCACTCAGCGGGCATACAGGAGACTTACGCGTTCCATAATTATAATAATGCAATGAGACTACTGCTGCGGTTGCCATGGCGTTGTAGTGTAAGGGATGTTTGCAGATAATAATATTAATGGTTTTTCCGGTATTATTATGAAAAGATGTACATTCCTGATAACGCGTGTTCGTGCAAGTACCAACAATATTCTCAGTGCATTTGCAGATCGGTGGTATTCCCCAATGCTGCGGAGGTGGAAGCAGCTCCACGCTGAATTCTAATTGTATTATGTGTCTGTAACCTACTAACTAACACTGGAAGTTAATTAAAATTGTTACTAATCCTATGGACTTCAGGGATAGTATAATAATAACAATTCACTATGATCACTCAATGATTCCTTACTTCGAAACCACGCCAGTTCCTTAGCTAATTCCGGCAATCTCGCGTTCATTTCGCGCGGTTTCGTTCATTGTGAGATACGGCCCCTGTCTGAGAATACGGTTGTCTGAAATAAAAGTTTTCTTTCCTATTCTATTCTTAACAATATTCATACCTAACCCTTGTAAGTCTTCAAAGATATAACCAAACATTTTGCCAAACCAATTATGCCGCACGCACAACCTCCAATAGTTTCATACACTTATTCTTTGTAATCCTTCACATCAAAGATTTCTAATTATTGTAAGTAGAATAACTAGGACAAAGTTGCGATATCTCGTCTCAACGTAATAATTAATCTCTTGGTAAGTTTTAATTATTATTTTCTCTGTAACTACTAAGTACTTACTCCTCTGAAGTTTGTTCGAGTCGATATTACTAACTTAGCTCAATAAATCACGGTCACTTTGGCTTCGTGATCGATTAATTTCTCAATATAGATATGTTGAACTGATAATTATGGGAATATTAATAAAGTGTTGGATTTTGAATGGAATTTTTAGTTCTTGTCAACTGGTGGATTACAATGTCCTTCATGACGGACAATACTCAAATACAGGTTGGCAGGAAAATCGATGTGCATCCTGTTACCATGAATTCAGCATATAGAAAGAAAGAAAGAAGGAAAAAAGTTTATTTGGACACATTTCGTGAGACACAAAACACAAAAACTAAATAAAAATAATATTGCAAACAGCAATTGTGTGTGCCTCACGGCTGCGCCAAAAAGGTTAATTTCAGCATTAGCATATGATCCTAAGCCCCCTAGTGTGAGGAGTGGATGCGCAAGCATGGCGGCCAGCTCCTCAGGTATAAAGATGTGCTTAACCGTCACTTTAGCAGGTGCGTCTTGGGGCCATCTCGGTGAGAGCAGCAAGCAGCTCAAAGACTTGAGTGGAGGTCTTTGGTTAAAACCAAAGTTCATGATTTTGAATTACGGCGGCGCCTTGAGCTTGAAACCAAGCGTGACCAACTGTAAGCAATCGCTCTGACCAAAATCGGTCGGATCGCATCACCATCATCATCAGTGAAGAAATGTTTCGTGGGTTATAAAACAAAAAATATTGTTCCATATATTTTAACCGTAGGCATTGCACTTTTCTATGAAATTTCTACGCTAGGGGGGGTCTAAAATCTGAAGAATTCTTGGGTTGGGGGCACTCTGGATACGGTAATAAATAATACACGTAGCAAACGTACCGGCACAAGTATAATGACTGGTTCAAAAAGGTTACATCAACTCAACTACCTTCAATACTTTTTATCCAACAATATCAATTTACCCTCAATAACTTATTAATACATACATACATTACAAAATCATATACCTACTGAATTCATAGTTACATTTTGCGCACTGGTTAAATGTCTCGACTTGTATATATAGCCTCACATTCATCAACATTAGAGTCCTCTACAATTTGATGACGTCAAAGTTATTGTTTTTTAGATTGTGTGGTTGAAATATCTTTTTTCTCATAACTGTAGATATAAACCAGACGTTTGAAGCTGAAGGGTCGGAATATCATCATTTCTTTCAATAACAATGAATACAGTATTATAATCTTCTAAAGTAAAATAAAAAACATATTTTTTCCCCGAATGTAAAATAAATACTGAGAAACGACTCCTGAAGATATTCGAATCATATAAA
This sequence comes from Globia sparganii, assembly GCA_949316385.1. Classification (NCBI taxonomy): domain Eukaryota; kingdom Metazoa; phylum Arthropoda; class Insecta; order Lepidoptera; family Noctuidae; genus Globia; species Globia sparganii. Next base: position 6,948,677 of record OX438675.1, on the reverse strand, counting down.
TTTTCTTTTGAGATATTTCGCTTTAGATTGGTCATAGGATAATATTTATTTTAAAACCAAAAGGACTGAATATAAATTCGAGGAAATTGATGCGCTGACAATGTTTGATGTCTATCTTATTGCTTTTGAGTGACGATTTCTGTTTCTAATTTAGATTCTTTATTTAGTAACTCAACAGTGAAACAAGAAAATTCACTTTAAAGTAAATTGAAACTAATATCTTACTCAAATTCTCTTTCTGTTCAAATAAAGTAATGTTGATCTCATTAACGCCCAATGACCCATAATTCTCTAGATTTTTCCTTTCGCAGTTTAAGTCGTTCAGAACAATGGATTCTTATCTTTATTATCAATAGTGTATTTGATTAATTTATCATCGTGCTGCCCAATTAATTAGGTTTCGGCGCAGCCTGTCTTCTCTTTTTTCCACTCCCTCTCGAAGAAAGTAGCCCTGTTTTCCAGCGGTGGGAACGTCATAGGCTGATTACGTAATGTCTTCTTACATACATGAGGATGTATCAGTCGTCATCACAGTATTCACCCCTTTTTTTTGTGGATGGGAAATCATCAAATGACCCCTCCCGCTCTGGGTGGAGCAGAACGGAGTGTCAGACTCTTACTGACTAAAACCCACCCTTGTTCCTTCTTTAGCCCTTTATATTCCGGGGCAGCGGTAACCCTTTCGGACAATCCCGCTGCTCAGTGTTCACCCCCTGTCTCAGTAATCTCAGTAATTCACTCATTCATCATCATATGGCATCCTATTGTATAAGGTGTTTCAAAATTAACCCTACAAACTTTAAGAGCTGCTTTATGACCATCGAACTCAACAACTTAAAAAAAAATATAAATAAATAAAAAAAAAATTGTAGTATCAATTAAGTTAGGATAGGCGCATTTATCGCATTGGGTTACCCTGTAAGGTTAAATGTATGAAGATAAATAAATAAATAAATATTAAAATAAATAAACTTTCACTATGGGACTAACTCTGAAATCGAAAAAAAATCAGCTGTTTAATACATTTTGGTTAAGTACCTAGATATTGAATTTTTGTATTAAACAGCTGATTTTTTTTCGTGATTTCTGAGTTGATCCCGTAGTGAAAATTGTTCAGTTCGATGATCTAAAGCACCTCTTCAAGTTTGTAGGGTTAATAATTTAATTTAAGGTAATTTTGGAACACCTTTTAGAGCATCATCATTATCAGCCTATTATGTAGCAGTCCACTGGACATAGGCGTCTCCTATTGCATGCCATTCAAGCTGATTTTCGGCAACTCTCATCGAGCAGCTACCAGCCATCCTGCGAATATCGTCACTCCACCTAGCCTGAGGGCGTCCTACCTTACGTTTGCCGATTCGCGGTCAACTCGTTTTGACGTTCAAAAGGGCCTTTTATGTGCCTAAATAAAATAAATGCTTTGACTTTGACTCACTGATTTATCGAAATTCTCTTTCAGACCTAATCCCGAAATATTTCATTTTCTTTTGTCACAGTTGATTAATTTTTCGTCATTCAATTCCCAGGTTTCAATAACTAATCTTTGTGCCATTGTGTTTGGTTTTGTATCAAGTTTGTCGGACGGCGGACCAACTCATTATTCTTCGGTCCCTTGAGGTAAGACGCTTTGTTATCTTTATTTTACTTTTGCGAAGATACCTATCTATTCATCGACGGAACCATTTGTTAAACTTTCGTTTGTAGATTCTTCGATTTTCGTCTTTGTCTTGATATTTTGGTTCTATTGTTAAATTTTCTAACACACTGACATCACGCCTGTATTTCATGTAAGGTTAGGTTGAGATATAACTGTAGTACCTGCACCCATATTTCGCCTGCTAAACACGTGTTATGTCATTTTCCACTGGCACATATACATGGCATGGCATGGCTGGTCGGGTGTATATATTCTACAGAATATTTACACCCGATGAAAAGTTCCGACTACCTAATTACGACATTTTTAGGTCTTGCCTTCAGAAGTCCAGGTGGACTTGCAGGAGCAGTGGTGGCCGCGACTTACGACTTGTAGGTTGTAGGTTCGAAACCAGACAGGCGCTTTACTTTGTGTGAATTATTTCATCACGACTGCCACAGTTATATAGACCTAGATAACGCAAGTATCACAATCTGTATGAAAACCAAGCGTGCCATTTTCTGACTACCTACTATGACGTCACAAGCGCTCCTTCTCACTCACGCTTATCCAGCCAGCAGTACACAGAAATTAGCGCGAAAGTGGCGGCTTACGATTTTTGAACGTAAATTGGTGCGATTTTTGGCACGCGAAGTAGTTGCTCTTGCGTTATCTAGGTGTATCTATACCTGTGACAACTGATCTCAAAACGGTGAAGGAAAACATCGTGATGAAACCGGTATGTTCTAGAACCAAAAAAATTTAAGATATGTGCCATGAAGTAACCTACAATGGGCCTGCGTAATGAATTACGGACCACTCCTTCTCACCGAGAGAAGGCCTGTCCCAGCAGTGGGAACATTATGAGCTGATTATGCTTAAGCTATTGCAGACGTAAGCATGAATTTCTCTCACGCAATTTCGGCTAGTACGCTAGATTTCTATCCTTATGCTCACAAGCGTGTTTAATATAATATGATACAAATTGTTTACATCGCCATCATGATCGTCATCGACTCAATATTTATTTTATTGAGGTAGAAATAATTAATCGCGTAGCATTGTGTGTTGTATTCATTAAAATACGACATCCGACGACGTCACGTATCAATACATCAGCAAATTATTCATGTGTAAATTGTAATTGAACACCGAAAGTTTTATATTGAATTAATGTGAAAATATGATTCAGTGTTTTCTTTCTGACACACACCACAGATACACATAGTGAGGCACTTCACTAACTCTGTACTTCATAGATGTTCTCGTGGTGGCACGCGCGACTGCTGAGCGTGGGGAAAAACAGGAGGGTTTGAGTCCCTGATCGGGCAAAGTGTTATTTGGTTTTTCCATTAGAAATTTATTAGTAACAACCCGGGCTTAACTTCCAAGTTGGCGGTGTGATACCCCCGAGCCTCGGAAAACACGTAAAGCCTTAGTCCTGCACCTGATCTCTCTCCGGTCTTGTCGGATTGCCGTCCCATCGGACTATAAAAATGAGGGAAGAGAGAGTGCACCTGTCTCTGCGCACACACTCGTGCACTATCTCCCGCGCCGGATGCCTGACTCCGCTGAGATTGGTCGCCGTGGCCGAAATATAGTCTGGATGACTATTATTTCTGTTTATTTATTTATTTATGTATTTGGTTCACCAACAATTGTATACACTGGTATATGCAAATTAAGAGAAGCAACAATCAGAATATAGTGTAACAATCACTTACAGGTAAACTCTGCGTGCACATAAAACGTTGAGGTAACTTACAAAAAAAAATAATTAAAAAGACTAGTATTAAAGTAAACAAATAATAAAACTAATAAACAAAGTTAACTAATTTAAAACAAATTATTAAACTAAATAAAAGAAGGTAGGTAATACAAAAATGTTATTAAAAAAAATAATCATAAAAAAGGTAATATTTAGCCTTAATTTACCCACCCAGTGAGATAATGCAGGGCTAAGTTTGATCTAATACTTTTCAGATTACATTTAATAGGAATTGTAACGAAGCACTACACTACAGGCAATAAGAATCATAAATCAAGACCGCTAAACGCTAGCTTCTACCAAAAAGAACGATTCTGAAAGTACCTACCTTACTTCTGTGGATGTTGATTGCTACTAACAATGATATTATAATTATAACTAGCTGCTGCCCGCGACGTCGTCTGCGTGAAGGCTCTACAGCACTAAAAATATTTGCCAGTAATTAACCTAAGATGCCAGTGTCGCTATAGCATTATAAGTACACAACTTTTAAAATAGCATTAGAATATAAGTTTTTTTTGCTTCTTGCTAGAGTAATATGGGAATCCTGCTGAGTTCAGTCATAAGACGTGACTGAAGGAAATAGAGAAAATAATGCAGGAATACATTCCAGGACAAAAAGAGTAAAAATACGTACAAAGGTATCATACCTTACAACACTTCCCTATAAACTACGTTGGTAATTATACTGCCAGGAGCCAAAATGTAAAGAGAGTCATGACTGGTGGCGCGGGAGCAAGCGACGTAGAGTTGCCCTTGTGAGAAGCAACTCGTCCTGAGGTCGACACCCGCTGCCCTCAGTATCTGCCCCTGCGACTTATTGATGGTCATCGCGAAGCAAACACTCACGGGGAACTGTAGCGCTTGAACTGGAACGGGAAATTATGAGGTATGAGGGGAATGCGTGGTATAAATACTGCCTCACCGACGCCACAACCCGTAAGAATTTCCGCCTCAATGATGTGTCTGTGGAGCGAGATGACTTTAAGGCGGGTCCCGTTACACAACTTCGGAGGAAATAGGTTCCGAAGAAGCATAATCGGGACACCGACCTTCAGCTTGATGGTATGCGCTGGAAGTCCACTTGCTGACAGGGAGCTCAGAAATTCCACGGGATAATGTGTGGCGTCATCTTGCTCGAGAATAGTGTTTATCGAGGTGTAGACCACTTTATTCCCCTCAATTTCCGAGAGAATGCATTCGTTAATTGCTGCAGCCTGATCATTTTTGGGCATCAAAATGGCCCGCTCACACACCCAAGAATTCTGCTGGTGCGGTATACGACTGATGTCCGTACACACAGCGAATTAGTTCTTCTAAGCTGGATAACACTCTACCGAGAGACTCTGGAAGCACCACCTGTCCACCTATCTCTTCTAGTAGAGTGCCTTCGCCAAGACTTAGATGGACATCGGAGAATTCTTGAGCACGTGCATTGCCGCCAAGCCGAGCTCTCATATTAATGGTCAAGCGCAGCGTACGAACTCGTGCGTGACCACAACGAAGATCGTTTCAACGAAGCATTCACCTCGTCAGCCCTCGAGCCCCGCGTCACCACGGGAAGCGTTTGCCGAAAATCACAACTGAACAGAACTGTGACACCACCCATCAAATGTTCGTTCCTGCGGATATCCTGCAGGGTTCTGTCCACGGCCTCAAGTGCTTTCCTACTGGCCATCGTACACTCATCCCATACGATCAGAGAGCAATCCTTGAGCACGTATCCCTTATCGCTGTTACGTGACACACCACAAACAGGCGTTTTGGCATTCTCTAAATCGATGGGAATTTTAAACATGGCATGTGCTGTCTTGCCACTCGGAAGCAGTGTGGTAGCGATTCCCGACGACGCTACAGCAATAGCAATTTTGCCTTGCCTCCTGACCTCTGCAAGTATGCCAGTGGTAACAAATGTTTTTCCTGTTCCACCAGGAGCATCCAAGAAAAACATTTTACCCTGGTTTTGCCCAACGCTTTCAAGGACGGTGTCATAAAGTTTTGGCGGTCATACGGTGATGATTGGGGAGCTGGTAACCCATATTCGATCAGTGGATTGCCGCCGATAAAAATGACCACATCTTGAAGTGAACAGAGAGGTGTTCAGCACGCGTTCATCAGATACTTCGACTTCGTCTCCAGTAGCACGCCTCAAAGCTCGTAGAAAATCTTCAGACAGATGATGGCGATACTTCTCCCACAAAGCTATCGGGTTCGCGACTCCACAAAACACCAAGATGACGCATGCGGCTGGGACTGTCACTGACGCTAGCCTCCGCGAGGGTGTCATGAAATGAAATGATCATCATCAATGAACATAACTTTTTTGTAATACTTAAAACCGCATTTTTTTTTATTGTCTTCCTCAACTCTGCTCAAGATTTTGAGGGTTTTGTTGGAACTTGAATTTGTCAAAACGAACTATACGATACAACTTATATGAAGAAAATGCACATCACCATCTATGAATTTTAAAAATAACTAACTACTTACCTCGCCAACATGATCAAATTTGAATAATTAATTTCCAAAAAATGTTAACATGTAACTTGATTTGATTTTTATGAAATCTCATAGATGGCGCTGTTTTAAAATTGTCTTTATACTACTAACATTCATTAAACTATATTTCCCTGCCCAAGTTAGTTAAATGGCGTAGTTTTTATAGTGTAAAGCTAGATAATAGCATGGCTTACTCAAAAACAATATTTAAATTTGCGTCGTTAGATTACACGCTGTCACAGAATGCGTAAGTAAAATAAAGATTCACTGCTCCTCCCCCGTAGGTGATAGCGTGATAATATGTAGCCTATATGTTGACCCGACCTCTTAGTAATATTCATGCAAAATTTGAAGTAAATCCATGCAGTACTTTTTGAGATTATCCCGGACAGACAAACAGACAAACAGACAAACAGACAAACAGACAAACAGACAAAAATTCTAAAAACTATATTTTTGGCTTCGATATCGATTGTAGATCACGCCCCAAGTATTCTTTTTAAAAAATATTCAATGTACAGTTTTGACTTTCCTACGATTTTATTATATGTATAGATATTAAAAACCGTCGTATTCGTTTAATTTTAGTAAAAAACAAGATTTTATAATCTAAACTACTGTTAGCTTTCGGTGTCATCTACAACCAAGAATTTGTGCCTAAATTTCTAAATAGTCACGTCGAGATAACAATTAAATTGGACGGCCATACTTCATTGAGTATTGTCCTCAACGGAATTTTCGATTACAGATTTATTGTTCTCGAGGGATTTGATTGTTTTAATAGAAATCCACGATTCGGTTTATTATTAATCGTTTTACTCTAGGATGATAATAAAATAATCCTACTAATATTATATATTTGAAAGTTTGTGAAGATGTTTGGATATTTGTACTCAATCACGCGTAAACCGTCGAACGGATTTGGATGAAATTTGGCACACATATAGTTTATAACCAGTATCAACACATAGGATACTTTTTATCCCTATATTCCCACGGGATCGAAACTAACGCGGGGCTTTGCTAGTGTTTGTATAAAATTCTGTTGGATATAATCAGGAATGAAGTTATCCGGAAAAGAACCAGAGTAACCGATGTAGCTTGCATAGTCAGCAAACTGAAGTGGCAGTAGGCTGGCCATGTTTGTCGAAGGTTGGTGGAGTAGACGAGTTCTAGAGTGGACCGTGTATCGGCAAGTGTAGTGTATTTCATATGTGCAAAAGTTTACCTGACGCTTCCCTAGATGGCGTTGGGATCGAAATAGGTTTCGCTATGGTTTCATTACCGAGCAAACCATTATAGTGTTGGATTTATTTTTTGTAAGTACGGTTCTTTGTGAATTAAATTGTCCTAATTAAAACAGTTTGTGAGATTCATTGGGTGTTTTCGCCTCCGGACTTTGAAAAACTGTTCACCCTCTTGCTAAATGGACCGACGACCTTAAGAAGGCGACTGGATGCCGAAGGCGGAGGACAGGGTGTTGTAGCGCAGCCTGGGAGAGGCCTATGTCTAGCAGTGGACTGCGATAAGCTGAGTTGATTGACATATAACATAACGCCTGTAATTCCCGAAATGTAAGATAGAGGTGTACCTCGGGGCAGCGGGATTGTCCGAAAGGGTTACCGCTGCCCCGCAACATAAAGGGCTAAGGAAGGTACACGGGTGGGGTTTAATCAGTAAGAGACTGACACTCCCTTCTGTTCCACCCAGAGCGGGATTGAAATTTATCAAATGAAGGGGTCATTTGATGAATTCCAATCCAAAAACGTACACCCAAATTTCGCCAGTTATGTTTATTTCAAATGTCTTATGTGTATGTCAAGGCGAGCCTATTGCGATCGACTGGATAAAAATCTAGACTCCGTGGATGCTGGTGAGAAGATGCTTAAAGGAAACATTGCCCGATCTGGGAATGTTCGTAGCTTCATTAGTAAACGAAAGATACGATCTTTCGTTTACTAATGAAGTTTCTTGAGCATAAGCGTAATAATACAGCCTATAATGTACCCACTGCTGGAACACAGGCTTCCTCTCTCTGAGAGAGAATGGGCCATAATCCACCACGTAGCTATAGGTATTCTACCACGCGGGCCCAGTGCGGCTTGGTAGATGTCACATGTCTTCGAATTTTTGGTTCTAGGATATGTCGGTTTCCTCACGATGTTTTCCTTTACCGTTTTGAGTGCAGTGCTGATGAAAAAATTTTTTGGTTCGAATGAAATTTCTTTGGTTTACTCGATTTTGCTTAATAGTGAAACTCGTTTGATATTCAATGGGACCATTCATAACCAACTTTAGATTTCTGACAATAGTTCTAATTCACTTAGGTATCTATTTAAATGTTAACATCGTTATTTGTATTAATGATATAATAATTTTATATAATTAAATACTTACGATATAACTTACCGCTGAACCTAATTAACACACAACTTCATTCACCAAAAGATCTCGATATCGCATCTTCAAAACAAAATTACGGTTAATTTAATAACAACAAATCTGAACTTTGATAGCATAACGCAGACAGTCAGCAACTTATTTAGGCACCTCTCCCACAGCCGGCGATTAACGAGAAGCGAGTCGAGCTAGCAACTAACAACGAGTTGGCGAGCTACGAGCAACGAGTACACGACAAGCGATTACTCGCTGGTAAAGTATTTCATTCAAACAAAAGGTCTTTTTTCAAATTATTCACTTGTATAACTTCTGGCTTTCTGATGTAACTTTTGCTGTGTATAAGTAGCGTGAGGATCCTGGTACCCATAACACAAGTTAAATCTTTCCTTGGGTACCAGAATTCAATACAAATACTACTGAATATTGTTACTATTATGATACGTATTTTTCTCTTGTTGCATAAAAGCTGTTTGTAAGTGTTTCATTGTACAAAATTGTTGGTTCAATTAACAATTTATTTATTACTAGCGGCTTGTCCCGGCTTCGCACGGGTGGATATTTATTTTTTAACATTTTATTTTTTTCTTGGATTATAAAAGCCTATATTAATCAGTGATAATGTAGCATTCAAATGGTGAAAGAGTTTTTAAAATCGGTTCAGTACTTTTTGAGCCTATTCGTTACAAACATACATACAAATCTTTCCTCTTTATAATATTAGTATAGATAAAAAAAAATCATGGTAAGTATCTGTGCAAACACGCTGTGTAAGTGTGCATGCAGACGATTAGCGTCAGCACATAACACATACACGCACACACACACTTCCGACTTTGCCACTGTCTCGGACGGTATCGACGGCACGGTTGGCGCAGTGGTTAGGCGATTGACTGCTGCGCTGCGTGTCGCGGGTTCGATTCCCGCACGGAACAAATGTTTGTATGACCTACAAGTAGTTGTTCCGGGTCTGGCTGTTTGTGTATGTGAGTTTAAATGTTTGTAAACGTACCCACGATACAGTAGTAGTGGGGCAACGCTTTTTAAAAATAAATAAAGAAAGAATGCTCTTGCGCTTACAAACACACATTCACAGCGTGTTTGTACGCTTGGTAAACACAAGTAAAAAATACTTTAAACGAATTTAACAAGAGTGAGTTTCTCAGCGAGTGTTCTGCTCGCCAAGCGAGCGAGGCTGGGCGAGTACTCTCTTTGATAGCTCTTGTTAGCTAGTCGTGTCTCGCTGGTTGTTGGGCAGGTGTCTTAAGTGATCCCACTCGCTAAATAATTAACAAAGATACGCCATAAAAGGATTAAATGGGGTTTGTTTAAAGTACGAGTAATACAGTTAAAGGCATCAAAGAGAAGTTAGTGTCTGAAACGTCTTTTATAGAAGTTGTGAGAAAATTGTAATGAAAGTTGTCGAACATCTAAAGTTTGCGAATTAATTTGTAACTAGCTATATCCTGCAACCTGGCCTGCGTGTTTTAGATTTCGTCATTTTGTAATACAAATATCTATAATGAAAAGTAACTGCTATAATCTCCAGGACTATAATTGAGTTACACACTATCATCTATATCTATACATATAATAAAATCGTAGGAAAGTCAAAACTGTACATTGAATATTTTTTAAAAAGAATACTTGGGGCGTGATCTACAATCGATATCGAAGCCAAAAATATAGTTTTTAGAATTTTTGTCTGTTTGTCTGTTTGTCTGTTTGTCTGTTTGTCTGTTTGTCTGTCCGGGATAATCTCAAAAAGTACTGCATGGATTTACTTCAAATTTTGCATGAATATTACTAAGAGGTCGGGTCAACATATAGGCTACATATTATCACGCTATCACCTACGGGGGAGGAGCAGTGAATCTTTATTTTACTTACGCATTCTGTGACAGCGTGTAATCTAACGACGCAAATTTAAATATTGTTTTTGAGTAAGCCATGCTATTATCTAGCTTTACACTATAAAAACTACGCCATTTAACTAACTTGGGCAGGGAAATATAGTTTAATGAATGTTAGTAGTATAAAGACAATTTTAAAACAGCGCCATCTATGAGATTTCATAAAAATCAAATCAAGTTACATGTTAACATTTTTTGGAAATTAATTATTCAAATTTGATCATGTTGGCGAGGTAAGTAGTTAGTTATTTTTAAAATTCATAGATGGTGATGTGCATTTTCTTCATATAAGTTGTATCGTATAGTTCGTTTTGACAAATTCAAGTTCCAACAAAACCCTCAAAATCTTGAGCAGAGTTGAGGAAGACAATAAAAAAAAATGCGGTTTTAAGTATTACAAAAAAGTTATGTTCATTGATGATGATCATTTCATTTCATGACACCCTCGCGGAGGCTAGCGTCAGTGACAGTCCCAGCCGCATGCGTCATCTTGGTGTTTTGTGGAGTCGCGAACCCGATAGCTTTGTGGGAGAAGTATCGCCATCATCTGTCTGAAGATTTTCTACGAGCTTTGAGGCGTGCTACTGGAGACGAAGTCGAAGTATCTGATGAACGCGTGCTGAACACCTCTCTGTTCACTTCAAGATGTGGTCATTTTTATCGGCGGCAATCCACTGATCGAATATGGGTTACCAGCTCCCCAATCATCACCGTATGACCGCCAAAACTTTATGACACCGTCCTTGAAAGCGTTGGGCAAAACCAGGGTAAAATGTTTTTCTTGGATGCTCCTGGTGGAACAGGAAAAACATTTGTTACCACTGGCATACTTGCAGAGGTCAGGAGGCAAGGCAAAATTGCTATTGCTGTAGCGTCGTCGGGAATCGCTACCACACTGCTTCCGAGTGGCAAGACAGCACATGCCATGTTTAAAATTCCCATCGATTTAGAGAATGCCAAAACGCCTGTTTGTGGTGTGTCACGTAACAGCGATAAGGGATACGTGCTCAAGGATTGCTCTCTGATCGTATGGGATGAGTGTACGATGGCCAGTAGGAAAGCACTTGAGGCCGTGGACAGAACCCTGCAGGATATCCGCAGGAACGAACATTTGATGGGTGGTGTCACAGTTCTGTTCAGTTGTGATTTTCGGCAAACGCTTCCCGTGGTGACGCGGGGCTCGAGGGCTGACGAGGTGAATGCTTCGTTGAAACGATCTTCGTTGTGGTCACGCACGAGTTCGTACGCTGCGCTTGACCATTAATATGAGAGCTCGGCTTGGCGGCAATGCACGTGCTCAAGAATTCTCCGATGTCCATCTAAGTCTTGGCGAAGGCACTCTACTAGAAGAGATAGGTGGACAGGTGGTGCTTCCAGAGTCTCTCGGTAGAGTGTTATCCAGCTTAGAAGAACTAATTCGCTGTGTGTACGGACATCAGTCGTATACCGCACCAGCAGAATTCTTGGGTGTGTGAGCGGGCCATTTTGATGCCCAAAAATGATCAGGCTGCAGCAATTAACGAATGCATTCTCTCGGAAATTGAGGGGAATAAAGTGGTCTACACCTCGATAAACACTATTCTCGAGCAAGATGACGCCACACATTATCCCGTGGAATTTCTGAGCTCCCTGTCAGCAAGTGGACTTCCAGCGCATACCATCAAGCTGAAGGTCGGTGTCCCGATTATGCTTCTTCGGAACCTATTTCCTCCGAAGTTGTGTAACGGGACCCGCCTTAAAGTCATCTCGCTCCACAGACACATCATTGAGGCGGAAATTCTTACGGGTTGTGGCGTCGGTGAGGCAGTATTTATACCACGCATTCCCCTCATACCTCATAATTTCCCGTTCCAGTTCAAGCGCTACAGTTCCCCGTGAGTGTTTGCTTCGCGATGACCATCAATAAGTCGCAGGGGCAGATACTGAGGGCAGCGGGTGTCGACCTCAGGACGAGTTGCTTCTCACAAGGGCAACTCTACGTCGCTTGCTCCCGCGCCACCAGTCATGACTCTCTTTACATTTTGGCTCCTGGCAGTATAATTACCAACGTAGTTTATAGGGAAGTGTTGTAAGGTATGATACCTTTGTACGTATTTTTACTCTTTTTGTCCTGGAATGTATTCCTGCATTATTTTCTCTATTTCCTTCAGTCACGTCTTATGACTGAACTCAGCAGGATTCCCATATTACTCTAGCAAGAAGCAAAAAAAACTTATATTCTAATGCTATTTTAAAAGTTGTGTACTTATAATGCTATAGCGACACTGGCATCTTAGGTTAATTACTGGCAAATATTTTTAGTGCTGTAGAGCCTTCACGCAGACGACGTCGCGGGCAGCAGCTAGTAATTACTATAGGGCCAAACGTTCGTCATGTTCTAAATTGATAATGGCGTGTCAGTGGCTTGTAAAGTGTCAAAATAATAGGAGATTACAACTTGTCATTACTTAAGGTGCCACTAGTCGATATTTTTTCCATCCAAATTTCGGGAGAATATTACTCCACTGTTTGATATTGTGCATCAAAAGTTATACATGATGTCGTTTTGTCTTATTAGAAACGGTAGTTTTACATTGTTTAGTTTATAAAACGGAATATAGTGGCCACTGTTATCCGTTTTAAGGATTATAATAAAACTAAACAATATAAAACTCTCGTTTCTAATAATATTAACGTATAATCTTCTGAAGCACAACTTAACGTGCTTATTTTCTGCATTTTCATTCTAAATTGTATGAAATAACCAAACAAACGATGAGGGCGCCACTGTGCGGTCGGCACAGTCTTAATTAATCGACCAGGTCGAATGCCTTTGATAGGTCAAAGAAGCAAGGGTATATGGATGAATAAATGTTAGACAAATCTGTCTGCTCAACCACGGAAAAAACGCGATGAATGTTGTTGAACTATCAAAATGAAATCTATTTCTACTCATCTACTGTTAGTATGTTAGGCAATTACCACGCAGTCCCTATCTGTCAAGTTTCATAAAGATTGGTTCGCCGAAACCTCGGCGTGAAAAAGTAACAAACTGACTGTAATATCTGAAAAAATAATAGGTGGAAAGATAGATGTAACAGTCACTTTATTTATGGTATTTGACGTGCTTTGAAAACAAGAGAAAAAGTTGTCAGGAGAAACGGCAAACGAGGTCCGTACCATTACTGTTCAATTTTCATGATTGCACCTACTACTGTTTGTCTCTAGGTTAACTACTAGAAAATGCCTACGGCATTAAGTCCGCCTCTTTGCATTTATGTGCTTGAAGTATTAAATAAATCTATAAACCTCTTACAGGGCAGTTTAAGCGGAAGGCAGCGGGGTAATTGCTGTTATTATGACAGTTCAACAAGATTCATTGCGTTATTTACGTTGTTGAGCAGACAAATTTTTCGAACATGTCAAGCAATGGATTCGCAATAATATCCTTCAAAATTGTTCAGATTGTGATTGATAGCGTGTTACGCAATTAGGGTGCTAGTCAATCTGACAGATATTATTGCACAGCTCAAGGTTCAAAATCGCTTGACACCTTACTTTTACACACTTCTTGTCAAAATATATTGACCCAGATCAAAACCTACACGAAGTGCTGCATGTAGTAGAAATGAAGTAACTTTCCAAGGTGAACACAAAATCCCATGTCTGGATACATCAAAAGGGTAAGGGACTTATCCACAAAAAAAGGTTAAGTAAATTTTATGTGTCTGTCGACACCGATGTTTCATTGTAGGTATAAAGTATTTGTCACGAGAAACTATAAATTTTGTATATAAAGAACTTCTATTACGTTACGTAGCGACAATTCAATCAACAGCAAAATAAATGATCCCAAATTCAATCAACTCGGAGTAAAATACGTGTAATACGAAACTAACAAACAATTTCACTTGGTCGGGTTAGATTTTAGCAATTTATAGCGCTGTCGTCTAATGTTTTGTGGTACTGGAACGCGTCTGACTCATGGAACCTAAACATTTCGGCCGCCATATTGAAGTAAGTTCATGCTGATGCTGTAGAATGCAGATTACTCGGAATCGTCTGACGACAGCAATTAGATGTATGTATTATCATAATTATATCCCTTTAAAAAAATAAAAATCGTTGCAAAACTGTTTTTTTTATCCAAAGGTTGCGAATCCCTGAATGTGTGTTTGCAAAATTTATAGCTTCTCGTGACGGATACTTTAGTCAGGGATATTAATTGTTTGGCAAATCGACACCCTACGTCATTTTGCCGTGCTATCACTATTTTCATACAACCGTACAAGAATTACAGTTGTAAATTTGCATATCATCATCATTCTCCAGCCCTTATCCCAATTTATTTATGTCGGCGGAATGTCTTTTTTTTTCCATATTTCTCTGTTATTCGTCATCTCGGTAGTCATAGTCACCCTCTTTATAGCCATATTTGGACAATTTGCATTGTTATGAACAATGTGGTCGGAAGCGAATTAAGAGTTCAAGGTCGTGGTTTGAACCTAAGCAAGCACTTTACTTTGTGTAAATTATTACATCACCACTACTCTTAAAACGGGGAAGGAAAACATGGTGAGGAAACCGGTATATCCTAGAACCAACAATTTCTTCGCCTTTGGCCCGCTTAGTGGTTTATGGCCCACTCCCACAGTGGATCGACATTAATAGGCTATTACTCGTATTATGAACAATTTAATTTGGTAGTCAATTTGCTGATCAAAATGTCAATACCGGCACTGCGTTGCCTTTCATCTTTTACATTTTGCATAAATTTTCTGTTAATTCATTTCGTTTGGCAATTTATCAAATTGCCAATGCCAGATGTACGAACAGTATAATGAAAATAAACTCCGGCCCTCTGAACTTCTGGAGTGATTGAAAGATTCATATAGCCTTTTCACATCGTTATGGCGACAAGAAAAAGCTTTTAATGCCCTTATTAAGAAGTAAAATTGCTAATTTTATTCGAGAAGTTGCATAAAATTATATTCTACTTCTTCGTTGTGTGATGGCGATTTTTTTTTATCTCTAAACTTCGCCACTTCCTCGGCATCGTCGGTGGCAGCGCAAAGGCCGCTATGGCTGCATTTTTGGGACACACAGGGCACAACTCCACATCCAAACCCTGCTGGCGTACCGTCAAAGTAGCTCCACTTTTCGAGGTTGCAATTGCATCTTCCCACTTAGGTTTGGAGCCGGTCAAATACATAGTACATTACGATACGTGTCACTTAAGAGCCCTCTTACATTTTGGTACTCTGCGCGCATCTTTTTTTTATTGACGTGACAACGTCTTATAATTCGATGAAGCACGCACGAAAAAACATGACGTCATGCGGCGTTACCTCGCTCTGAGGCGTTCCATTTAAGGCTTGAAGTGCAAGCGAGAGTGCGGAACGAGCGACAAAGAGGCACAATCGAAAAAAAAAGAAAAAAAAATTATATTTTCTTATGACGTTGTCACGTTCAACTATCGTCAGTAAACCGACTTTACAGACAACCGATTTTTTTTGGTTATAAATGGCATCTCGCAGTTCAACCTATGAGATTGTTGTCTTCTTAACCGGGATTGCCTGTTGATGCCTCAATAAATTAAGGCAGGGCGAGCGCGCATCGCCGACGCAGTGAAATTTAGAGTAAGTACTTCTTTTTTATTTATTAAAAATTAAAGTATCAATATTAGTTTTTTTTAAAACTGATATTTTTTAAGCAATTATTGAAAACTATTTTGGTATAAATACTACGTGAAAATGATGTGGAAGTTCGGAGATATTCAGACTTGTTTCCAGTAGAAAATTAAATTAGGTCCAGTATTTTTTAATTTATTTATAAGGTATATAACATAAATGTATTCTATTATTTTCAAGTATACATATATTTGTGATATGAAAAAAAAAAGTTAGATTATATTCAACAGAATTTGCAAATTAGAACTCTCAAATCTGCTATCCATGAGTTTTTACCTAAACATGCATCAGGAGAACGATTAGTGCTAAATAAATAGACAAATAATAATAAAATCGCTTTATTATTATTGTAGAAGAGAAAACGAATTATCTTTACCAAATAATTGCTATTTATACCAACCAACGAATAGTATTCAATTTCAACGACGAAATGATGCATCTCCGCACATTTTTGTAAGCGGCCCCTTAAGTAGTCTATTATTGCATGGCGTGAAATTAGCGCCCGAGCGTAGCGACGGTGCTAAATATCATCAGCCTATAACAGTCTACTTATAAACATAGACCTCTCTTATTGCACGTCATTCAACTCGATTTTTGGCAACTCTCATCCAGCTGCTACCAGCCATCCTGCGAAGATCGTCGAAGATTCATTACATCCGGTGAAATGTGAATGTATGTATCTTAATATTGTTTTTCTGTGAGCTTAGTACCTACCTAGTTATAATAACACACTAACATAGCTTTTAAGTTTTATGTACAGTCAACAAAACAGATAAGTATGCATATAAGTAACCGGTGGATGTTGTCGATTGAAATTTAATTTGATAAATGAGCTGCTTGTTTTATTAATAAAATAAAATTTTGTTCGAGAACATCCATCGCTTTCTTGCTAAACTTCAACTATATTCGACGATCCTGCATACTTATCTCTTTTTTTGACTGTACCTAACTAATTAACGTAACGATCATTATAATATTATTGTCTAGATTAGACAAATAAAAAGATACTTAGGTACATTTAATTTAAGGTTATTTTTTTCTTGCACTTTATTATTTTTACGACTTCGACATTGCCACCGGGCGAGTTCGAACTAGGGATGAGTATGAACGAAGTTACATTTCCGCTCCTTGTCCTTAAATGACACGGGTTGTCCGTAGTCCCAACAGAAGCGTATGATAGGTACACAGCACATCAGAGGTAACAATTTATGCTCTTATTCTATTGAAAGTTCCTACTGTATGCTAGACCAGCTCAAGACTGACGAGCGGCCTATTGTACTATTATATTCGTCAGTTTTGATATAATAATTATTTTGTTGAATTAAGGACTTTTAATTATTTTCATAGCTTAATTGACTTGCCAGCTACAATATTATTTAGCAATGGTACCCATTAAATATGTGGTCTTTTTTTTATTTGGAATTATATCGAAAAACCCTTAAAATTCAAATGTCTCGAAAACTATTGAATTTCGGCCATACATATGTGGGTTCAATTTGTTGCATTTCCCCCCCCCCCCCCCCTATCAGCTCCTGATGGATATACGAGTAACCCTGTATATGCGATCACCAAAGTGTCTGCCATGCTCGTAGTCCGTAGTGGACAGAATGATGCGGCTACCCATTTGACCAGATTCAAAATCAAAATCAAAATATTATATTTCACATAAGCCTGCAAGGGCACTTATGAAACGTCAGAAGCTAGGTGTACGGTTCCAATTGGTCGTTATCTATGGAGAAGAACCGGCAAGAAACTCCACGGTTACTCTTTTAAAAATAAAAGGCTTTTACAATGTTTTCAAATTACAGTAGGTATGGGAGGACAGCGTAGGCCTGTCAACAAGTATCAGGTACTTGATTAAATAAAAAATGGCCTGATTCTTGACAGATCCTAAAGTAACTTATACGACACCTTTAAGAAAGTCGTTATTCTATTTAAAGAAGGATGTTTTGGTGATTGGCCAAAGTTAGAATTAACTATAACAATTTCACAATATTAATGTTCTAACTATCTCAATAATTCCCTCGATCGGGATTCGAGTCTAAGAACCGAAGCTTCATATTAAAAGTTAGGAGAATAATGTTAATAATAGATGATCTCTTTTTCATGAATATTTTTTCCTGCTCATTATGTACCCTCATCGATTCCAAGAAATCGACTTTGGACTTAATTACGAGAGCACAAGAAAACCTCGTTTCCATAAAAGAATTTCATTCTTTTAAACCTCGGAAAAAATGACTGTCTCATCCTAATGACTAGATTTGATATTATTGGACTTTAATTAGTAACTTTTTTCTCTTAGGGTATGAATCACAAAACGCACTTTGGCGTTACTTTGTTTAGAAAGCGTCGGGTACAAATGTGAACATTATTGGTATACAATTAATGTTCATATTCTAACGAAAGGTTTGCTCACGTTCGCTCATACGAATAGTAACGTTATTTGCATAAGAATATGGTTCATATTCGTATCAAACGCTGACCCTTAAAACTTGGTAATATGATGCTCAGCAGCATTTTCGAAAAAAGAAATGCTTTATTTTTTACTAATGAAAAGTTCAACAATAAAATCCAAATAGCTTAATAAAACTCTCACAATCGGAATTAAATTCTTCCAGATCCATTAGTGGCGTCTCATTCTAAACTGAGATAATGGCGGGCAGATTAATTTCGTCCATTATTTACTCAGATTAAAATCTTCCCGAATTGCCCATCAAAGGAAGAAGATGGCTTCGCAACTTAGAGGATGGGTACACAACCGACTGCGACCGAAAAATATGTGACTTAATGATCATCCTCATTTTTATCGGCTCTGAAAACGTCAACAAAAAAAAAAACCATCTGTGTATTAACACAGACATTTTTCTTTTTTTTGGTATTGCATCTCGCAGTTCAACCTATGAGGTTGTCGTCTGCTTAACCGGGCTTGCCTGTGGATGCACCAATAAATTAAGGCCTCCAGCCAGGGCTTAAAAAACTTAAAAACTAAGACGACTACGACTACACGCCAAGAGCACCCCTTTGGGGTATGGATCTCGGCTTAGGACGTCGATGGCAGAGGGCAGCAAGGCCAGTCCTTTGCTGCCCTTTCCCATCTCCCCTCTGGATCGGAATTAACTCAGATGGAAGTGCTACATGGATATTTAAGCGCCTGAATGACATTGACAGGGGGGCGTAGTCGGTAAAAATTTGTGAAATTGTGTAACAGAAATTGTATTGACTAAACAAGATGGCGGCATTACTTCCGATTTTGGCTACGCACCACAATAACCTTGTAGCGTTGTAGGTACCTACCTAACTTTAAGTTTAACAAGGTGGGGCGGCCGTCAACCTGACAATTGTGACCCATTATTAACTTATTGGATCTACGGCTTTTAGGCATTATAAATACCAGTGGCGAAGGGTGAATTTATGACAGAGGTAAGTCGGAGCAAAAAAAAAATGTCAGTAAACCGTTTCATTATATTTCAATGATGAATTGACTATAGAGTGGTTGTGTTCTGAATTTTCGAAGGGAAGCCGGCGGAAATCTAGTTGTATGGTACCTTCGCCACTGATAAATACATAATTATGTAGGTATGTCGGAAATACGTCAGTTTGTTTGACTATTCGGTAGCGTTCAACATAGTCTTTCGTGTGAGTCGAGGAGAGAGAGCAGCGAGGTGGAGCTCTCTTGAGCATCTGATATTGTACGGATAACATATGCTCAGAAACTGTCTCGTGGCTTGTATCTAGATGAGTCTGTGTCGTTGTGTCGTGTACCTACCTACAGTGTGTGATAGATATAAAGAAAGAAAAATTGGTTTATTTGTCACAGAAACACGTGCAAACAAAAAGATAATTAATTTTAATGACAGGAATTCGTTAGTGTGATTAATTTGTTCGAAAAATTATCATTTGATTTGAACTGCAAACGGTTTTTCTATTGCTCAATAACCAACACCACCCATACTACTTACACCCACAGCAGTTAAGATATGGCTGATGATAACGAGACAGACGTATCATCTCTGATCTCCGTCATATACAAAAGTTCCTTTAAAAAAGTCCATTAAGTTAAATCTGCGATTATTATCAAGATCCGTCTGCCATATCCATAGTCATTGCTTTATTTAAGGTTGATTCTTAAAATTAAGAGAATTGCCCCCTAAATTACAAGGAATAAGATTTTTCATACAAACTTTCATCCCTTAATTAATTCTCTTAGGTGTTGAATTTCGAAAAATCCTTCCTTATTCTTTGTCTACATAAACGGAACCTCTGTGCAAAATTTCAGCTTTCTAGGTCCAAGGGTTTGGGCTAGGCGTTGATGAGTCAGTCAATCAGGACTTCTCTTTTCTATATATCTATACATATAATAAAATCGTAGGAAAGTCAAAACTGTACATTGAATATTTTTTAAAAAGAATACTTGGGGCGTGATCTACAATCGATATCGAAGCCAAAAATATAGTTTTTAGAATTTTTGTCTGTTTGTCTGTTTGTCTGTTTGTCTGTTTGTCTGTTTGTCTGTCCGGGATAATCTCAAAAAGTACTGCATGGATTTACTTCAAATTTTGCATGAATATTACTAAGAGGTCGGGTCAACATATAGGCTACATATTATCACGCTATCACCTACGGGGGAGGAGCAGTGAATCTTTATTTTACTTACGCATTCTGTGACAGCGTGTAATCTAACGACGCAAATTTAAATATTGTTTTTGAGTAAGCCATGCTATTATCTAGCTTTACACTATAAAAACTACGCCATTTAACTAACTTGGGCAGGGAAATATAGTTTAATGAATGTTAGTAGTATAAAGACAATTTTAAAACAGCGCCATCTATGAGATTTCATAAAAATCAAATCAAGTTACATGTTAACATTTTTTGGAAATTAATTATTCAAATTTGATCATGTTGGCGAGGTAAGTAGTTAGTTATTTTTAAAATTCATAGATGGTGATGTGCATTTTCTTCATATAAGTTGTATCGTATAGTTCGTTTTGACAAATTCAAGTTCCAACAAAACCCTCAAAATCTTGAGCAGAGTTGAGGAAGACAATAAAAAAAAATGCGGTTTTAAGTATTACAAAAAAGTTATGTTCATTGATGATGATCATTTCATTTCATGACACCCTCGCGGAGGCTAGCGTCAGTGACAGTCCCAGCCGCATGCGTCATCTTGGTGTTTTGTGGAGTCGCGAACCCGATAGCTTTGTGGGAGAAGTATCGCCATCATCTGTCTGAAGATTTTCTACGAGCTTTGAGGCGTGCTACTGGAGACGAAGTCGAAGTATCTGATGAACGCGTGCTGAACACCTCTCTGTTCACTTCAAGATGTGGTCATTTTTATCGGCGGCAATCCACTGATCGAATATGGGTTACCAGCTCCCCAATCATCACCGTATGACCGCCAAAACTTTATGACACCGTCCTTGAAAGCGTTGGGCAAAACCAGGGTAAAATGTTTTTCTTGGATGCTCCTGGTGGAACAGGAAAAACATTTGTTACCACTGGCATACTTGCAGAGGTCAGGAGGCAAGGCAAAATTGCTATTGCTGTAGCGTCGTCGGGAATCGCTACCACACTGCTTCCGAGTGGCAAGACAGCACATGCCATGTTTAAAATTCCCATCGATTTAGAGAATGCCAAAACGCCTGTTTGTGGTGTGTCACGTAACAGCGATAAGGGATACGTGCTCAAGGATTGCTCTCTGATCGTATGGGATGAGTGTACGATGGCCAGTAGGAAAGCACTTGAGGCCGTGGACAGAACCCTGCAGGATATCCGCAGGAACGAACATTTGATGGGTGGTGTCACAGTTCTGTTCAGTTGTGATTTTCGGCAAACGCTTCCCGTGGTGACGCGGGGCTCGAGGGCTGACGAGGTGAATGCTTCGTTGAAACGATCTTCGTTGTGGTCACGCACGAGTTCGTACGCTGCGCTTGACCATTAATATGAGAGCTCGGCTTGGCGGCAATGCACGTGCTCAAGAATTCTCCGATGTCCATCTAAGTCTTGGCGAAGGCACTCTACTAGAAGAGATAGGTGGACAGGTGGTGCTTCCAGAGTCTCTCGGTAGAGTGTTATCCAGCTTAGAAGAACTAATTCGCTGTGTGTACGGACATCAGTCGTATACCGCACCAGCAGAATTCTTGGGTGTGTGAGCGGGCCATTTTGATGCCCAAAAATGATCAGGCTGCAGCAATTAACGAATGCATTCTCTCGGAAATTGAGGGGAATAAAGTGGTCTACACCTCGATAAACACTATTCTCGAGCAAGATGACGCCACACATTATCCCGTGGAATTTCTGAGCTCCCTGTCAGCAAGTGGACTTCCAGCGCATACCATCAAGCTGAAGGTCGGTGTCCCGATTATGCTTCTTCGGAACCTATTTCCTCCGAAGTTGTGTAACGGGACCCGCCTTAAAGTCATCTCGCTCCACAGACACATCATTGAGGCGGAAATTCTTACGGGTTGTGGCGTCGGTGAGGCAGTATTTATACCACGCATTCCCCTCATACCTCATAATTTCCCGTTCCAGTTCAAGCGCTACAGTTCCCCGTGAGTGTTTGCTTCGCGATGACCATCAATAAGTCGCAGGGGCAGATACTGAGGGCAGCGGGTGTCGACCTCAGGACGAGTTGCTTCTCACAAGGGCAACTCTACGTCGCTTGCTCCCGCGCCACCAGTCATGACTCTCTTTACATTTTGGCTCCTGGCAGTATAATTACCAACGTAGTTTATAGGGAAGTGTTGTAAGGTATGATACCTTTGTACGTATTTTTACTCTTTTTGTCCTGGAATGTATTCCTGCATTATTTTCTCTATTTCCTTCAGTCACGTCTTATGACTGAACTCAGCAGGATTCCCATATTACTCTAGCAAGAAGCAAAAAAAACTTATATTCTAATGCTATTTTAAAAGTTGTGTACTTATAATGCTATAGCGACACTGGCATCTTAGGTTAATTACTGGCAAATATTTTTAGTGCTGTAGAGCCTTCACGCAGACGACGTCGCGGGCAGCAGCTAGTAATTACTATAGGGCCAAACGTTCGTCATGTTCTAAATTGATAATGGCGTGTCAGTGGCTTGTAAAGTGTCAAAATAATAGGAGATTACAACTTGTCATTACTTAAGGTGCCACTAGTCGATATTTTTTCCATCCAAATTTCGGGAGAATATTACTCCACTGTTTGATATTGTGCATCAAAAGTTATACATGATGTCGTTTTGTCTTATTAGAAACGGTAGTTTTACATTGTTTAGTTTATAAAACGGAATATAGTGGCCACTGTTATCCGTTTTAAGGATTATAATAAAACTAAACAATATAAAACTCTCGTTTCTAATAATATTAACGTATAATCTTCTGAAGCACAACTTAACGTGCTTATTTTCTGCATTTTCATTCTAAATTGTATGAAATAACCAAACAAACGATGAGGGCGCCACTGTGCGGTCGGCACAGTCTTAATTAATCGACCAGGTCGAATGCCTTTGATAGGTCAAAGAAGCAAGGGTATATGGATGAATAAATGTTAGACAAATCTGTCTGCTCAACCACGGAAAAAACGCGATGAATGTTGTTGAACTATCAAAATGAAATCTATTTCTACTCATCTACTGTTAGTATGTTAGGCAATTACCACGCAGTCCCTATCTGTCAAGTTTCATAAAGATTGGTTCGCCGAAACCTCGGCGTGAAAAAGTAACAAACTGACTGTAATATCTGAAAAAATAATAGGTGGAAAGATAGATGTAACAGTCACTTTATTTATGGTATTTGACGTGCTTTGAAAACAAGAGAAAAAGTTGTCAGGAGAAACGGCAAACGAGGTCCGTACCATTACTGTTCAATTTTCATGATTGCACCTACTACTGTTTGTCTCTAGGTTAACTACTAGAAAATGCCTACGGCATTAAGTCCGCCTCTTTGCATTTATGTGCTTGAAGTATTAAATAAATCTATAAACCTCTTACAGGGCAGTTTAAGCGGAAGGCAGCGGGGTAATTGCTGTTATTATGACAGTTCAACAAGATTCATTGCGTTATTTACGTTGTTGAGCAGACAAATTTTTCGAACATGTCAAGCAATGGATTCGCAATAATATCCTTCAAAATTGTTCAGATTGTGATTGATAGCGTGTTACGCAATCAGGGTGCTAGTCAATCTGACAGATATTATTGCACAGCTCAAGGTTCAAAATCGCTTGACACCTTACTTTTACACACTTCTTGTCAAAATATATTGACCCAGATCAAAACCTACACGAAGTGCTGCATGTAGTAGAAATGAAGTAACTTTCCAAGGTGAACACAAAATCCCATGTCTGGATACATCAAAAGGGTAAGGGACTTATCCACAAAAAAAGGTTAAGTAAATTTTATGTGTCTGTCGACACCGATGTTTCATTGTAGGTATAAAGTATTTGTCACGAGAAACTATAAATTTTGTATATAAAGAACTTCTATTACGTTACGTAGCGACAATTCAATCAACAGCAAAATAAATGATCCCAAATTCAATCAACTCGGAGTAAAATACGTGTAATACGAAACTAACAAACAATTTCACTTGGTCGGGTTAGATTTTAGCAATTTATAGCGCTGTCGTCTAATGTTTTGTGGTACTGGAACGCGTCTGACTCATGGAACCTAAACATTTCGGCCGCCATATTGAAGTAAGTTCATGCTGATGCTGTAGAATGCAGATTACTCGGAATCGTCTGACGACAGCAATTAGATGTATGTATTATCATAATTATATCCCTTTAAAAAAATAAAAATCGTTGCAAAACTGTTTTTTTTATCCAAAGGTTGCGAATCCCTGAATGTGTGTTTGCAAAATTTATAGCTTCTCGTGACGGATACTTTAGTCAGGGATATTAATTGTTTGGCAAATCGACACCCTACGTCATTTTGCCGTGCTATCACTATTTTCATACAACCGTACAAGAATTACAGTTGTAAATTTGCATATCATCATCATTCTCCAGCCCTTATCCCAATTTATTTATGTCGGCGGAATGTCTTTTTTTTTCCATATTTCTCTGTTATTCGTCATCTCGGTAGTCATAGTCACCCTCTTTATAGCCATATTTGGACAATTTGCATTGTTATGAACAATGTGGTCGGAAGCGAATTAAGAGTTCAAGGTCGTGGTTTGAACCTAAGCAAGCACTTTACTTTGTGTAAATTATTACATCACCACTACTCTTAAAACGGGGAAGGAAAACATGGTGAGGAAACCGGTATATCCTAGAACCAACAATTTCTTCGCCTTTGGCCCGCTTAGTGGTTTATGGCCCACTCCCACAGTGGATCGACATTAATAGGCTATTACTCGTATTATGAACAATTTAATTTGGTAGTCAATTTGCTGATCAAAATGTCAATACCGGCACTGCGTTGCCTTTCATCTTTTACATTTTGCATAAATTTTCTGTTAATTCATTTCGTTTGGCAATTTATCAAATTGCCAATGCCAGATGTACGAACAGTATAATGAAAATAAACTCCGGCCCTCTGAACTTCTGGAGTGATTGAAAGATTCATATAGCCTTTTCACATCGTTATGGCGACAAGAAAAAGCTTTTAATGCCCTTATTAAGAAGTAAAATTGCTAATTTTATTCGAGAAGTTGCATAAAATTATATTCTACTTCTTCGTTGTGTGATGGCGATTTTTTTTTATCTCTAAACTTCGCCACTTCCTCGGCATCGTCGGTGGCAGCGCAAAGGCCGCTATGGCTGCATTTTTGGGACACACAGGGCACAACTCCACATCC
This sequence comes from Globia sparganii, assembly GCA_949316385.1. Classification (NCBI taxonomy): domain Eukaryota; kingdom Metazoa; phylum Arthropoda; class Insecta; order Lepidoptera; family Noctuidae; genus Globia; species Globia sparganii. The sequence continues at coordinate 6,923,013 of OX438675.1, read as the reverse complement.
AAACCCTGCTGGCGTACCGTCAAAGTAGCTCCACTTTTCGAGGTTGCAATTGCATCTTCCCACTTAGGTTTGGAGCCGGTCAAATACATAGTACATTACGATACGTGTCACTTAAGAGCCCTCTTACATTTTGGTACTCTGCGCGCATCTTTTTTTTATTGACGTGACAACGTCTTATAATTCGATGAAGCACGCACGAAAAAACATGACGTCATGCGGCGTTACCTCGCTCTGAGGCGTTCCATTTAAGGCTTGAAGTGCAAGCGAGAGTGCGGAACGAGCGACAAAGAGGCACAATCGAAAAAAAAAGAAAAAAAAAATATATTTTCTTATGACGTTGTCACGTTCAACTATCGTCAGTAAACCGACTTTACAGACAACCGATTTTTTTTGGTTATAAATGGCATCTCGCAGTTCAACCTATGAGATTGTTGTCTTCTTAACCGGGATTGCCTGTTGATGCCTCAATAAATTAAGGCAGGGCGAGCGCGCATCGCCGACGCAGTGAAATTTAGAGTAAGTACTTCTTTTTTATTTATTAAAAATTAAAGTATCAATATTAGTTTTTTTTAAAACTGATATTTTTTAAGCAATTATTGAAAACTATTTTGGTATAAATACTACGTGAAAATGATGTGGAAGTTCGGAGATATTCAGACTTGTTTCCAGTAGAAAATTAAATTAGGTCCAGTATTTTTTAATTTATTTATAAGGTATATAACATAAATGTATTCTATTATTTTCAAGTATACATATATTTGTGATATGAAAAAAAAAAGTTAGATTATATTCAACAGAATTTGCAAATTAGAACTCTCAAATCTGCTATCCATGAGTTTTTACCTAAACATGCATCAGGAGAACGATTAGTGCTAAATAAATAGACAAATAATAATAAAATCGCTTTATTATTATTGTAGAAGAGAAAACGAATTATCTTTACCAAATAATTGCTATTTATACCAACCAACGAATAGTATTCAATTTCAACGACGAAATGATGCATCTCCGCACATTTTTGTAAGCGGCCCCTTAAGTAGTCTATTATTGCATGGCGTGAAATTAGCGCCCGAGCGTAGCGACGGTGCTAAATATCATCTGCCTATAACAGTCTACTTATAAACATAGACCTCTCTTATTGCACGTCATTCAACTCGATTTTTGGCAACTCTCATCCAGCTGCTACCAGCCATCCTGCGAAGATCGTCGAAGATTCATTACATCCGGTGAAATGTGAATGTATGTATCTTAATATTGTTTTTCTGTGAGCTTAGTACCTACCTAGTTATAATAACACACTAACATAGCTTTTAAGTTTTATGTACAGTCAACAAAACAGATAAGTATGCATATAAGTAACCGGTGGATGTTGTCGATTGAAATTTAATTTGATAAATGAGCTGCTTGTTTTATTAATAAAATAAAATTTTGTTCGAGAACATCCATCGCTTTCTTGCTAAACTTCAACTATATTCGACGATCCTGCATACTTATCTCTTTTTTTGACTGTACCTAACTAATTAACGTAACGATCATTATAATATTATTGTCTAGATTAGACAAATAAAAAGATACTTAGGTACATTTAATTTAAGGTTATTTTTTTCTTGCACTTTATTATTTTTACGACTTCGACATTGCCACCGGGCGAGTTCGAACTAGGGATGAGTATGAACGAAGTTACATTTCCGCTCCTTGTCCTTAAATGACACGGGTTGTCCGTAGTCCCAACAGAAGCGTATGATAGGTACACAGCACATCAGAGGTAACAATTTATGCTCTTATTCTATTGAAAGTTCCTACTGTATGCTAGACCAGCTCAAGACTGACGAGCGGCCTATTGTACTATTATATTCGTCAGTTTTGATATAATAATTATTTTGTTGAATTAAGGACTTTTAATTATTTTCATAGCTTAATTGACTTGCCAGCTACAATATTATTTAGCAATGGTACCCATTAAATATGTGGTCTTTTTTTTATTTGGAATTATATCGAAAAACCCTTAAAATTCAAATGTCTCGAAAACTATTGAATTTCGGCCATACATATGTGGGTTCAATTTGTTGCATTTCCCCCCCCCCCCCCCCCCCTATCAGCTCCTGATGGATATACGAGTAACCCTGTATATGCGATCACCAAAGTGTCTGCCATGCTCGTAGTCCGTAGTGGACAGAATGATGCGGCTACCCATTTGACCAGATTCAAAATCAAAATCAAAATATTATATTTCACATAAGCCTGCAAGGGCACTTATGAAACGTCAGAAGCTAGGTGTACGGTTCCAATTGGTCGTTATCTATGGAGAAGAACCGGCAAGAAACTCCACGGTTACTCTTTTAAAAATAAAAGGCTTTTACAATGTTTTCAAATTACAGTAGGTATGGGAGGACAGCGTAGGCCTGTCAACAAGTATCAGGTACTTGATTAAATAAAAAATGGCCTGATTCTTGACAGATCCTAAAGTAACTTATACGACACCTTTAAGAAAGTCGTTATTCTATTTAAAGAAGGATGTTTTGGTGATTGGCCAAAGTTAGAATTAACTATAACAATTTCACAATATTAATGTTCTAACTATCTCAATAATTCCCTCGATCGGGATTCGAGTCTAAGAACCGAAGCTTCATATTAAAAGTTAGGAGAATAATGTTAATAATAGATGATCTCTTTTTCATGAATATTTTTTCCTGCTCATTATGTACCCTCATCGATTCCAAGAAATCGACTTTGGACTTAATTACGAGAGCACAAGAAAACCTCGTTTCCATAAAAGAATTTCATTCTTTTAAACCTCGGAAAAAATGACTGTCTCATCCTAATGACTAGATTTGATATTATTGGACTTTAATTAGTAACTTTTTTCTCTTAGGGTATGAATCACAAAACGCACTTTGGCGTTACTTTGTTTAGAAAGCGTCGGGTACAAATGTGAACATTATTGGTATACAATTAATGTTCATATTCTAACGAAAGGTTTGCTCACGTTCGCTCATACGAATAGTAACGTTATTTGCATAAGAATATGGTTCATATTCGTATCAAACGCTGACCCTTAAAACTTGGTAATATGATGCTCAGCAGCATTTTCGAAAAAAGAAATGCTTTATTTTTTACTAATGAAAAGTTCAACAATAAAATCCAAATAGCTTAATAAAACTCTCACAATCGGAATTAAATTCTTCCAGATCCATTAGTGGCGTCTCATTCTAAACTGAGATAATGGCGGGCAGATTAATTTCGTCCATTATTTACTCAGATTAAAATCTTCCCGAATTGCCCATCAAAGGAAGAAGATGGCTTCGCAACTTAGAGGATGGGTACACAACCGACTGCGACCGAAAAATATGTGACTTAATGATCATCCTCATTTTTATCGGCACTGATCGAATATGGGTTACCAGCTCCCCAATCATCACCGTATCAAGACCGTGAAAATCGGGAGTATAACGGGAAATGACCACCATACGAAATGACCATGTCGCTTTGTTCTCTTCAGATCAAAAGCAAATTTATGACACCGTCCTTGAAAGCGTTGGGCAAAACCAGGGTAAAATGTTTTTCTTGGATGCTCCTGGTGGAACAGGAAAAACATTTGTTACCGGCGTTATTGCGAGCGCCCGTCTGGAATGATAAGGACGGGTATATGCACACGCTGAGCTTTTTACTACACCGTGATACTTTTTGCTGCTATCCTGGTACCTACGACATAGTAATTCTATCGAAATCGAAACTACTGTGTGTAATCATTATGTCAACTCCACGAACTCCACCTGAAAAATCCTTATCCATACCTAATATTTTAACACAGGAGTCTGATTCGGCATCCGACTGTGTCGGCTCTGATCCTGTCTGTGGAGGACAAACAAATGTTACACGTCGTTTTAAACGTAAGTTTGATGACTCCACCTTAACTGACATAAAAGAGATGTTATCTAATGTACAGCAACAACAACAAGCCCAGGCTTTAAAGTTTGCTACGGAAATGAATACTATGATTAAACAAAATGAGGAAATTAAAAATTCTATTGAGACCATGTCAGCTAAATACGACGAAATTTTGCAAGAACTCAAGCAAGCAAAAACTGAAAATATTGCGTTCAAAAAGCAAATCAAACTACTTGAACAAAAGGTTGAACTACTTGAGAGGAATACTAAAGCATCAATTTTAGAGCTCAGAAATGTACCAGAACAACAATCTGAAAATAAATCAACACTAGTCAGTTTAATAAAAAATGTCGGTGACTTTCTGAAGGTGGAGGTGCAAGGATCCGATATACGAAACATTTTTAGACCGAAAATGTCGCAAAACAAAACCGCTCCAGTAATAGTGGAATTCTCAGCGACCACTCTTAAGGAAAGCATAATGAAAGCTTCGAAAACTTTCAATAAGGAGAACAAAGAGAAACTGAATACGGGACATTTGAAATTAGCCGGCGAGTCTAAACCTATCTTCATATCGGAATCTCTCACTACTAATGGAAGACGATTATATTTCTTGGCACGTCAATTCGTCAAAAACAACAAATACGCAGGCTGCTGGACTTCGTACGGAAAGGTGTATATTCGTCAGAATGAAGGTGACCCATCCAAATTGATCTCTTGTGAAGCAGATTTGACTGCACTAAAGATACAATGACTAATACCATTGCACTATTTTATAAAGTCAAAATGTATAATTATTAAACCTAAAAGTCATATCAATTTAAGCGTTAAATGTGGTTGCGTACATATTTATATATTTTTTCTAATTTACTTGCTTATGACTGTCTACACTCTCATCTTAATAATACACTTCAGTCTACGAATGTATTTGCAAAATTACACAATGTACACATACACAATCTACACTACAACTTATATCAATATTATCTTATACAATGTGAAATATACTTATAATATACCACTTCTGTCATTACATAGTTACATCGAATTCACAAGTACTAAGCTATCACCTGTAATATTCCTCTCTCTACTAAAAATTATATACCTACAATACTTATTTTTTTCCCATCACGACCAATGGAGTGATTCAGTTTTGGATTACGATGCCTTTTTACTGTACACCTACAACAAATGCGGCTCTCATCTTACCAAATTAAATCAAAATTATTATTTGTACTTTCTTTTCACTAGTAATAATTATACGCATCATTCGATACCACACATAATTTAATACAAAACATTGACCAGTTTAATATTTCTGTCCCTATTTCTTGTGAACCGGAGGAATGCAGTTCATATCTTCAACATTCTACACGATATCTTAATATTCTACAGCAAAATATCCGTAGCCTAAACTGCAACTTCCAGGAGTTACACGTTCTTCTTAAACGACTAAAGTTGTCCTGTGACATTATAGTGCTCTCAGAGTGCTGGCTATCCCATGTCGTGAACTTGCCACTGCTTGAAGGGTATAACTCGTTCAAAACCAGTGATAACTACAACCAAAATGATGGCCTCGTGGTCTATTCAAACAGCAACCTGGAATGTATTGTAGAGGAACCCTCCTTATCTGAAGCCAACTGCCTGACAATTAAAATTCAAAATCACACAATAATAATTGCGATTTATAGGCCACCGAGTTTCAGAACACCTGATAAGTTTATTGATTCCTTACACATACTATTAGAAAGTTTTTCGTCTTTCAAAAATATTATAATAGTTGGCGATATAAATATTGATCTTATTAAAACGAGTCCGATTAACACAGCGTACATGGACACAATTACTTTCCATGGACTACTTCCTGCCATCAATACCGCAACTAGGGGAAAATCGTGCTTAGATCATGTGTTACTAAAAACAAAATTAAGTGCGTTTACATTTTCGCTAGGAACCAGTATCACAGATCATGAATCAGTCTTATTTAGCTTAAAAACTGACGCGTCCATAAACAAATCAACTAAACTGAAAATCATCAGTAAAACTGACAAAGAAAAACTGAAATCCGATTGTGATAATTATGATTTTGTGGAAGTTTATCAGGAAGTTAACTTAAATGCTGCAATGAGCAAATTCATTTATATAATGCAGCAATTAATTGCAGATAACTCGATAAGACGATTAACACCTAGAAATAAATTTATAATAAAACCATGGATAACTGTTGGTATGTTACGTTGCATACGAACTAGGGATAGGATGCACAAAAAATTAAAATCAAATACAACTAATGAAATATTAAAAATATCGTACTTAAGATATCGAAATTATTGCAATAATTTATTAAAAAAACTTAAGAAACAGTATGAGAGAGATCAATTAATAATGTCTAAAAATAATTCAAAAAAGCTTTGGTCCACCATTAAAACAATTACTAATAACAATAGCAAAAATCAACAACCACTACAACTCCTGAAAACTGCTGATAGTCCCAAAGAGGCGGTCAACAAAACTAATGAATATTTCTCTAATATCGGTAAACGTTTATCTGATATGATTTTGCCTACCCGTTTTCCAAACTTCCAGAAAGTTGTTGAGCCTCCCGTGAAATCTTTTGTTCTCTTACCTACCGACAACGAAGAAGTTGCGAGAACGATACAGTTTTTAAAAAGTGACTGCGCTCCTGGTTGGGATCAGATCGGTGCCGAGATTCTTAAGATTACATCCAAGACAATAACACCCGTGCTTACTGATTTGATAAATCGCTGTTTTGAGGCTGGGGTTTTTCCAGATTCATTAAAAAGAGCTGTAGTACATCCGATATACAAGGCGGGTGATAGGGGCAGTGTCAGTAACTATAGGCCGATTGCAATCTTAACTTCATTATCAAAATTATTTGAGCGCATTATTAATACCAGACTTACGAAATACCTAGAAGACGGCAATCTACTTTCAAACGCGCAATATGGTTTTAGATCTGGCCGCTCAACTAATAATGCTGTGCTTGACCTTGTTAACTTTCTGGTAAATAAATTAGATAATAAAAAGAAATGCTTAACAATATTTCTAGATCTTGCAAAGGCCTTTGACACTGTTTCTGTCCCCTGCCTTGTAAAGACACTGGAAGACCTTGGTATTAGAGGCATCCCACTGGTGTTGTTATCAGATTATCTGCACAATAGAACCCAATGTGTAAAAGTCGGTGACAACATCAGTGACGAATTGCCAATTGCATTCGGGGTGCCACAAGGCAGTATACTCGGCCCAACACTCTTTCTCTGCTATATAAATGAGCTCTGCATGATTAGTAATAAGAATTGCCGCATCTCAGCTTATGCAGATGATACTGCTTTAACCTTTTATGCTGATTCATGGGATGAACTTTTTAATCTTGCGCAGGGGGGATTTGACAAAATTTGTCATTGGCTAGCATCACACTCTCTCACCTTAAACGGCGATAAAACCAAATTCATTGTGTTCTCTATCCATAATCGAACAGAAATAGTTAATCTTAAAAATAACATATATGCGCATAAATGTAACTTTCCTCCCACTCCAAACTGCACTTGTCCAAAAATTACCCCCACTAAATGTATTAAATATCTTGGAGTCCAAATTGACTCTAACTTAAATTTTGAAAATCATATACAAACTATATCCAATAGAATACGAAAATTAACATACATTTTTAAAGCACTACGTGATGTAGCAGACAAACATACCATAAAGATAGTATATGAGGCTTTGGCGCAATCAATCCTATCCTATTGCATCACTACCTGGGGAGGAGCTTGTAAAACAAAAATGATAACCCTTGAAAGAGCGCAAAGAATGATACTGAAAGTAAGCCTATCAAAACCTCGGCTATTTCCTACTTCTAAACTTTACGAAGAAGCGCAAGTCCTCACTGTGCGTCAGCTTTACATTATGCTATCTATACTTCATAAGATGAGTGACTTACCAGAGGACAGAAGAAAGCGCATAGCACAAACTAGAAGAAAGTACGCGGTATGTGAGTCGATTGCTGTAAACACCTCATTTGCTCGAAGATTTTTTCCATACCGAGGAGCTATGCTGCTCAATAAAGTAAACAAAATAGTTCCGTTCTCCAACCATTATAATAAAGAATGCAAAAGTATAATATATAAATGGATACAGACTCTTAGTTACTCCGAAACAGAAAAGATCCTAGAGGTAACAACATAAATTGAGGTGTACTATATATACTATATATATAATACATACATCTATAACACTACGTTTTATATATCACATTAGGTATTAGATTACATATCACATTTAATCACAATTATTATGTTATACACTTAATTATAATTATTATTTATTTATCTACATACTACCCACAATACTTAGGAACCCTATAACTTAATAAATATGTTAAAATATGCAAAATTGTTATTTGACAAAGTTACATAACCTTTGACCACACACACACTAACACCCCCTCACACACACACACCCTAACACACACACACACACACACACCCCAACCACTCCCACACTCAAAGTTATCATTATTATACACTAAAACATGTTTCCCGTTGACTCATTCACTACACTCACATTCGCTTCTCACATGTTGGCAATCCATAAAATGTTATGTAATGGGGGGCCTGGAGATCTATAGCACAAGCCTCGGCTTAGTTTAGACTCCAGATCTCCCACAAATTACAAAACTTCTTGTAAAGATTTCCTGTCAGCTGTATAATGGTATAACTTGATGTAATTTGTGGAGATGAAATAAACATTTATTATTATTATTATTATTATTATTATTATTATTACCACTGGCATACTTGCAGAGGTCAGGAGGCAAGGCAAAATTGCTATTGCTGTAGCGTCGTCGGGAATCGCTATCACACTGCTTCCGAGTGGCAAGACAGCACACGCCATGTTTAAAATTCCCATCGATTTAGAGAGCGCCGAAACGCCTGTTTGTGGTGTGTCACGTAACAGCGATAAGGGACACGTGCTCAAGGATTGCTCTCTGATCGTATGGGATGAGTGTACGATGGCCAATAGGAAGGCCGTTGAGGCCGTGGACAGAATCCTGCAGGACATCCGCAGGAACGACCGTTTGATGGGTGGTGTCACAGTTCTGTTCAGTGGTGATTTTCGGCAAACGCTTCCAGTGGTGACGCGGGGCTTGAGGGCTGACGAGGTGAATGCTTCGTTGAAACGATCTTCGTTGTGGTCACGAGTTCGTGCGCTGCGCTTGACCATTAATATGAGAGCTCGGCTCAGCGGCAATGCACGTGCTCAAGAATTCTCCGATGTCCTTCTAAGTCTTGGCGAAGGCACTCTACCAGAAGAGACAGGTGATGCTTCCAGAATCTCTCGGTAGAGTGGTATCCAGCTTAGAAGAACTCATTCACTGTGTATACGTGTATACATCAGTCGTATACCGCACCAGCAGAATTCTTGGGTGTGTGAGCGGGCCATTTTGATGCCCAAAAATGATCAGGCTGCAGCAATTAACGAATGCATTCTCTCGGAAATTAAGGGGAATAAAGTGGTCTACACCTCGATAAACACTGTTGTCGAGCAAGATGACGCCACACATTATCCCGTGGAATTTCTGAGCTCCCTGTCAGCAAGTGGACTTCCAGCGCATACCATCAAGCTGATGTTGTTCCGATTATGCTTCTTCGGAACCTATCTCCTCCGAAGTGCTGTTAACCGCCTTACAGCCCATTCACGACTTCGGTCTAAGCGGCGTGCGGCGCGGCAGGCGGCGCGGCGTGCGTTTTACACGCCACGTACCCTCAGTAGCGGCTAGCGGCAGCGGTCGAGGTGGACGTATTTAGGTAGTTAGAACGTGCTCAAAATTATGGCGTTATCAAAATTATCTCTTTTGTGTTTAGAAAGCAGTATATTTTTAAAACAAGTATGACAGAAGGAGTGCACGAACTGAATAAAGATCGATATTTAAATGGCAAATTTCGTGACCTATACGAAGATTACAGAAAATATCCGGATAAGTTTTATGAGTACACAAGAATGAGTGTGGAAACATTTGAATATATTCTATACTTATACTCTATATCCATTACCGCCACAAAATCGTCTAAAATGTTTTGTTTATAAGTTCGCCGCCGAGTCCGTCACATCTACGCCGCTATCCGGGCCGCTGTGTTTCGTGGCGTCGCGTCGCACTCATTCGCCAGTACTTTTGATCTCGCCGCTCCCCGCACCGCGCGCCGCTGCAACGATTCGCTCCGACAAAACCGCGCGCGTTTTCGCTGTGAGCGGCGACTCGTGGCGTGCTTCAAACATTTTCATACTTTTGTTCTTACCGCTCGCCGCCCCGCGCTTAGCCGCCGCTCACCGCGGCAAGGTCGTGAATGGGCCGTTAAAGTCATCTCCCTCCACAGACACACCATTGAGGCGGAAATTCTTACGGGTTGTGGCGTCGGTGAGGCAGTATTTATACCACGCATTCCCCTAATACCTCATAACTTCCTGTTCCAGTTCTTGCGCGTACAGTTCCCCGTGAGTGTTTGCTTCGCGATGACCATCAATAAGTCGCAGGGCAGCGGGTGTCGACCTCAGGACGAGTTGCTTCTCACACGGGCAACTGTACGTCGCTTGCTCCCGCGTCACCAGTCCTGACTCTCTTTACATTTTGGCTCCTGGCAGCATAACTACCAACGTAGTTTATAGGGAAGTGTTGTAAAGTATGATACATTTGTACGTATTTTTACTCTTTTGTGTCCTGGAATGTATTCCTGCATTATTTTCTCTATTTCCTTCAGTCACATCTTATGACTGAACTCAGCAGGACTCCCATATAACTCTCTTCACTTGCTTTGCTTGCAAAAAAAAACTTATATTTTAATGCTATTTTAAAAGTTGTGTACTTATAATGCTATAGCGACACTGGCATCTTGGGTATTTTTGGTGCTGTAGAGCATGCACGCAGACGACGTCGCGGGCAGCAGCTAGTTATATATATAGATATTTCTTTCTTTCTTTAAAGAAGAGATCTTTCGCGAGTGGCCAAAGTTGGAACTAACGCCGACATCTTGTTTTTTAAATGCAATTCCTCAAAACAATTTTACAAAATAATAAAATGTTCACCAACACGCTGTCAACGCCATTCAAGCGCCAAAATATCCTTGCATCACTCTAAACTAGCAGCATTATGCAAAGCTCGAAACACCGGTCTGGCATCGGTGTTTCAAGCCATCGTCTGATACCGGTACCAGACGTAGTACCTGTACTATTGGTATTTCTAATCAGTATCGGTACTGTACCGGTATCTAACAAATATTTCAGTAAGTTAGAGTGAGAAAAACTTGTACTTTGGTACTAGTTCCAAGCCCTGGTAGTATGTGGTGTGTAGAAGAAAACCGCGAAGTAATTGCATAACATTATGACAGTTTAGACACGTTCATGGCGTCATTTACGTTATTGACCAGACGATTTTTCAAACCTAAAGCAATGATCCTTCAAAATCTTTCGGATAGCAATTGAAAGTGTGTTACGTAACTCAAAGGTAAAATACTTAACAACTTTTATTTTATAATTAAGTCAATCAAAGCCAAGTTAGATGTTGAGGCGATAAAACTTTAATTAATCGAGAAATTTTAATTAGTTTTGAGGTTATTTCGGCAAGGTTTGACGTAAATCTGTGTGTAAAGTGTATACTTCCGTATTGGTTGATGAAAGATAAATAGATAAATTAATATTGGTTGATTTAAGCAAATTTAGATAATATGTAATTCGATGGTTTGTTAATTACATCTATACTTATAATAAAGCTGAAGAGTTTGTTTGTTTGAACGCATTAATCTAATGGAGCAACCAGACAGATTTGTAAGATTGCATTCTACATTTGTAAGCCCAATTCTCGAGGAATGCTATAGGCTATCTAACATCACACTAGCATTCTTAGGAGATAAGCAATAAGAATAAAGTCGTACAGAACGCTAAGTGGAAACGAAGTAATAGCATGGCCGGGCGATGCGATGCGAAGGGATGGGTCGGGGTGACAAAAAAATTCATGCGGACGAAGACACAGGCAGAAGCTGTGAATGTGATATAACCGTAACTACTAATTACTATCAAATATTAAATTCATTAGTTAGTTGATGGCTTGATTATTCTGCGACTTGTGGATCTAGTAATGTTGTGTGTTTTGTTTTGCAAATTGACTACCAAACTTAATCTGTCAAATCAAATCAAATCAAATTATTAAGTATTCAAATCTCAATTTTCATTCTTTCACAGTATTTTATAAACAATTAGCAGCGCCCCTCGGTTTCACCCGCATAAATTTCGATCCTGTGGGAATATCGCAATAAAAAGTCATCATCATCATCATCTGCCCAGCCTTTTCCCAACTATAGTAGGTCAGCTTCTAGTCTAACCGGATGCAGCTGAATACCAGTATTAAAAAAAACTTTTTTTTAAGTATGTAAGGATCGTAGCAGATGGCGTTCTGTAGCTTCTACCTACTCCTAGATGTGAAAAAGGCGAGTTTACGTTTCTATGTTAGTACTTTATTGGGTTATTTAAACAAGTTCTAGTATTTTAAAACCCTCTCGATCTATGTTAATCATGATTGAAATTAAAGTGGGTTTCCATTAACACTGTAGCGAATACGGTTCGAAATATCTACCTCTTGCTCATCTCGTCTTATCTACTTTTGAAGCTTTCTATTTGTTAGAACTAAGTGCACATCGTATGCACGTACCGGCTCCAAAGTTTTAAGGACTTACAAATTTTGGTGGCTTTATTTTAGTTAAATTCATTAGCTGTTTGACGAAACGATGAATTAATGTAATACCTATTCCCCCCCTTGACCCTTTTTATATGGGACTTATACATACCTGGCCTAACCCACCATGGATTATAGGCGTGATGCTATGTATGTGTATATAATAATTATGCTCGGTTACTATAAAAAAAAACGAATCGTTTTGCTTACAAATAGTAGCATTTTTAATTGTAATCGAGTAAGCTTGTTACATGTGAGAGCTACTTCCAGGGAGGGTTTACTATGCAAAGCCCCGAGGTCTTTGCTTCATTATTCGTAAAGATACAAGAGTTTTAATTTTAACCAATAGTGGCCCGTAAATTATAGGAATCGGGTTAAAGGCCGATTCTCGAACATCTTCTACCTAAGTGATATGTTGTCCAATTAACACTGAAAAAATTAAAAGAAAAAATGAAAGAATAACTTCTTTCATTTTTTCTTTTTACTAAAGAATGACTTCTTTCATTTTTTCCTTTAATGAAAGAATGACTTCTTTAATTTTTTCTTTTAGACTTGTGTCTTATAAGATTACTACTTGATACCTTATTCTCGACTGATTATTATAGTAAAATAACGCCCACGTAGCATTGCCAAAATAAAATGTTAGGTGTCAGAGTTGAGCATATTATTGAGCCCTTTTATGCGTTAAAAGCACTTACAGGCCAAACAGAATGGGCAGCGGGATTGTCCGAAAGGGTTACCGCTACCCCGGAACACAAAGGGCTAAGGAAGGAACACGGGTGGGTTTTAGTCAGTAAGAGTCTGACACTCCCTTCTGCTCCACTCAGAGCGGGAGGGGTCATTTGATGATTTCCCATCCACAAAAAAAAAAAAGGCCAAACAGAATTCACACTTTCAAAGGATCAATCAAGGACTATAAGAATTGGCGTTCCTTTGAAAATTAAGGGAATGTCCGGCCCTTCTTGTCCGATTTGATTTCAATCTTACAAAACAGGTAAACTTCATTGATGTAAACTTTACTCTGTACTGTGAGCGCTGCGTGCAGTTTTAGTACCGGGAAATTATAAGTTTAGTAGTTTTAGTTAATCACACTAATAATAAAAAGGCGAAAAATCCACGAATGACAGACCAGACCAACGGCTTAACGTATTTTCAGAAGCTCATAGGGGTCTTGAGCCTTGCTATGTAAAGATGGTCACCCATCCACGGACCAACCGCGGCAAGCCTAGCTTAACCTGATCGATCGACCGGTGCTACTGGTATTGCTAAGCCACTAGCCCATGCCAACATACCCAAGTCACATGGCCATCAACTTATAAAATATTCGTGGATGTTGCATGAGAGCCTCATCATCATAATCTCCCTAGCCTTTTCCCAACTATGTTGGGATCGGCTTCCAGTCTAAATGGATGCAGCTGAATACCTGTATTTTACATGGAGCGACTGCCTATCTGACCTCCACAACCCAGTGACTGGGTAATACGATACTACTTGGCAAGACTGGTTGTCAGATTTTGGGCTTCTGACGACCCGTAACGACTGTCAAAGATCCACGAATGACAGCCGGAACCAATGGCTTAACGTGCTTTCCGAAGCACGGAGGGCCCATCCACAGACCAATCGCGGCAAGCGTAGCTTAACCTTATTGATCGACCTGTGCGGCTGTTTTTATTTAGCCTGTAGGCTTAAAACTTCTACCTTATCTAAACGTGGTTTTAATAGTCATTATTATTTTTCCTTTAGTATTAAGTAGCTCTTTAGTTATCTATAACCATCTAACTCCATAAATATATTTCCATCCGCTCCGATTCTAGGCTCCTATAGGCCGTAAGATGAATGCGGGTAATTTTGATAAAAAAATGTCCGCCCCAAAATAAATCACATAAAGTTATATGCAGGGGTTGCTTTACCCTTGAGGGTAGGCAATTATCGGACCACTGGGATGTATATTTTTACACCGTATTTCAAATAGATTTTTTATTCATTAGAATTGGAGGTAAAGTGTTTGGCGATTCAAGGTTGAATATTTTATGTAAGCTGGGTTTCATGATTGGGATCTAGGTATGGTCAATTTGGTTCTTTAGGCCATGAATCCATTCACTTAATATTATAAAGCCATCCACTTATTATAATAAATGCGAAACTAAGGTTTGTTTGTCTGTATGTTCCCTTTTCACGCCTTCGCGGTTGATCGGATTTCGATGATGAATTATTGGCGTGTGCCCCTCAATACCTACAATTATTAAGAGCTTGTTATTAGCTTGTAAACAGATGTAAGAGACTCCCATATCTGTAGTAATTATGCCAGCTCACTAATAGAATCAGTGTTCTGTGGTCAGACACAGTTCGACAGAGATTGTGGTATCAAGTACAGCCCGTTCACATAATTTTAACGCTGATTTTGCATCACTATCCTAATCACAGTCATCTTTATTTTCATTATGATAAGGTTGCTGTTGAATTGCAGCCACAGACAAGTCTATTTAAATCATTTTGATCTTTATTCTCTTTACAATATGATGGCTGTTAGGTTGCTACTGTCAGAGGTAAAATAACTGTGAAAGGACGGTACAAAGAGCTTTTGAAAAAACAAGAAGGCGGCGCGGCGTTTCTTCCAAAAAGATCCGTGTACAACTATTTACATAATATCAAATTGCTTTTACATTTGGACCAAAAGTTAAACACTAAAAGAATCAGGTGTATTTTTTTTAAATCGGAATACAAGATAAATGTATTTTTTTTAGCCATTAATATATCACTGCTAGGCAAATGCCTCCCTACTCTCCTTCCACCTCTCTTTGTCTAAAACTGCCAAAGATTAATCTTTATCAAAGGAGTCCAGTTCATCCCGCCATCTCCGTCTGGGTCTGCAGCAAATGCCTTTTTGCTAAGGCCTAATACGGGACTATAAATAGTACCAATTCGTAAGTATACCACTACTTGCTCTTTGAAAGGCAGCGACAGGAAGTATTAAAACATTATCATATTACACAAAGTGAATTCAGTACGCATTATCGAAGCTAACTCAAAAACTACTCAAGCAAAGTTAATAATATTTATAAGGGACAACCCCTGAGGAATACCTTATGCATTAAAAAAATCATTTTCGAAATCGATCCACAATTGCCGGAGATATCACATAACATAATTATCAAATACGTCTTCCTTTTCGAAGTGTTTTTGGCTCACGGTTTGCAGATCGGTTCTAGGTAAGTACGAAAGAATCAACTGCAATGCTAATTGACAACTTAGAACGTTTTATTTTCTCCTGACTTGAAGAAAATTATCTTTTCTTATAGACAAAGATAAGATAAAATTATCCGGAAAAGAACCGGTGTTATCGACAAAACTTGCAGAGTAAGCAAGCTAAAGTGGCTGTGGGTAATTGTGTGCGTAGGATAATTGCATCTTATCTTACCGGCCATCGGACCGGTGGAGCAAACGAGTCATGGAGACCGCGTATCAGCAAGCGTAGTATGGGACGCCCCTCAGTTAGATGGACCGAGGAACTTAAAGAGGTGGCTGGGACAGACTGCATGCGGAAGATGGAAGATAGGGTTTTTGGACGCCTATGTCCAACAGTGGACTGAGATAGGCTGAATTGATTAATAGATAAAGATCAAATTTTATTATTATTTGGCACACAACACCTGTTTTTTAATATAGCATTCGTTCCTCCAATTCCACCATGCAAGAACATCTTTTCCTAAGGTAATTTTCATTAATATCCCCAAAAACACGCCCCACACGTTTCCTACTCTTATTATCTTTAGCACCGTATCTAACCCAATCAAAATTTATAACTCCTGTATCCTCTGTTATTTCAATAACAACTTTATGTCAATCAGTTAGGGTAGGAAATGGTTTAGGGAGGAAATTAGGCTCATTTTCGCCAATAGCGTGTGGGTTCTCATTTGGCGTGTTTATTACATTTGCGGTATAATTTTAATTTTTGTTCATGCACCTCGCTTTTGGTACGCTGTTTGTGTGCAAAAATGAGTAAAGAAAGGACGACGTGGTCCTATCTTTTTCTGTTTTTTTCGTATTCCTAATTATGATTCGACTCGGTTTTTAACCGGCTTCAAAAAGGAGGAGGTTATCAATTCGGTTGTATTTTTTTTTTATGTTTGTTACCTCAGTACGCCGTCATTAATGAACCGATTTGGATTTTTTTTTTTTATTTGAAAGGATATGCTTCCAGATTGGTCCCATTCTTGTCAAAATCCAGTTCTGATGATGGGATCCATGAGGAATTGAGGGAACTCCTCAAATATTATAGGCATACATATAGCAATTTTGGTAATTTCATCAACATGTCAAGCATTAATGCAAATGCATTCAAAAAGTATGATTTGGTGAAGTGGAACTGATGAAGGAGACCACAGATAGCCACAGGAACTCTTCAATGATAATAAGTATTTCACGGGTGGCGATAAGATATCTCGATTAAGATAGTTAAGCGACTATGGCGAAGCAAATTTAAATAAATGGTTCTGACGAAAATGGTACCATCAAACCGATCTGATGATGAAGCTGGAAGGTAGTTACCGGAACTTCGTAATAAAACCATGTATTCTAGCCGTGTTTGGGCTTATTGGAATTGTCATGAGATGCACTCTGACTATAAAAAGTAATAAATAAAAACTTTTTAACAAAAAAAAAACAACCGACTTCAAAAAACACTACAAAGTGTAAAATAACTTTAATTTTAATTTTGGAAGTCGGTGGCAAAAACGTAAATACAAAACCAAAGACACCGACTTCCAAAATTAAAATTAAAGTTTTTTACACTTTGTAGTGTTTTTTGAAGTCGGTTGTTTTTTTTTTTTGTTAAAAAGTTTTTTGTCAGCTAATGACATTCTTTGACATAAAAAAACCCATCATACCTAAGTTATAAGGTAGTAGATATGTAATCAATTATTTTTTAGATATATCCAGGCGGATTCGCTAGATGCAAGAAGTCCAAAAACGGTCGAAGTGGAGGTGCTTGAGGCAGGCCCATGTAAATAAATCAGTGCACGTCATTCAGCTAAAATGATAAATATTAGATAGACGTCATTCAGCTAAAATGATAAATATTAAACATTTTTGGATGCAATTTTTTTGTATTATAGTACGCTAATTTAAAAGTGCTGTATTTTCCTTTAGTTTATAATAATAATAATAGCCTCCCCGACCAATTTCGGTCACGGTGGCCAAGCTCAACGGAGATTAGCCAGGTACGCAGGAGATATTACTGTGCACAAGTGTGCGCGTAGACACAGGTGCACTCCCTCTTCTCTCACTCTCATAGTCCGATGGGACAGCAATCCGACACGACCGGAGAGAGATCAGGCGCAGGACCAACGGCTTATCGTGCTTTCCGAGGCACGGGGGTATCACACCACCAACTTCTAAACTCCGGGCTGTTACTAAGAAATTCCTAATGGAAAAACTCAATAATACTTTGCCCGACCCGGGAATCGAAACCAGGACCCCACGCTCAGCAATCGCGCTTGCGATCACGAGACCAACGGGGCAGCGGGGCCTTTAATTTATACACATGCGAGAAAGGGTTAGTGCTGAATGTTTTATTTACTACCTCCTTACTAATAAACGTTTTATAGCATCTGTAAAGCTACACAACGCTTTGTCTTCTTTTTTCGAAAGTCAAATTACTGTCGACTGAAAGAGAGAAATCTATGTCTAACTATTCATCTGAAATAATACGTTTATTAGTAAGGAGGTTAGTTGGTAATCCAATAAATAAATAAATGTTTGTTTTCTACACGATTGCCTTAAAAAGGACTGTTATTTTTTTAATCTTTCTGAATTCGTAAGGTTACCTACGCTTTAAATATTACGATTAATTTAAGACCTGATTTTACAGTCACAGATGCTAAAATCACTCTCGTAACAAGTTTTATTCGTAATAATTAATCCTAAAAAAAAAAAAAAATTAATCCTTTGAACAATAATCATAATTATTATGACTGCAGTTGTGAATAATGGAGTGGAAAATTAATATTAAAACAATTTTATTCGGATCGGTAAGTTGTTTTTCAATTTGATCGGATTTCAGCATCAAATGATACGGTAAATTAAAAATCAAATTGTAATATTGTCTCAGTTTATGCCAAAGGACTCCTCTCATATAAGTAGTCCTCCAGACCGCATTTCGGCCATGATGACACCACACATGTGTCTGCACACACATGATGCTATCCCCAGTATGAGCTGACCTCACATTATGTAGGGTTTCCATACCATGCCGCCCTGTGTATAATTATGTCAGACTAGCTTCTGCCCGCGACTTCGTCCGCGTGAAATTTTTTGCTCCCCCGACCCACCGCGTCGAATCGCATCGCCTGCCTGCGCTATTAATTTGTTGTCTGACTTTTTATTTTTGCTCAACTCCTAAGGGTTCTAGCGTGATGTTTAATCAAAAAGATTTTTATAAATCTGATCGATACTTCCAGAGATTAGAGCTTTCAAACAAACAAACTCGGCAGCTTTATTATTAGTACAGGTTTTTTCCCGTTTTTGCAACATTGTTCATTGATGCTCCGCTACTCTTGATCGTAGCGTGATGTTATATAGCCTATAGCATTCCTCGATGAATAAACTATCTAACACATAATTTTTTTCAATTCGAACCAGTAGTTCCAGAGATTACCCCCTACATACAAACATACAAACTTTACCTCTTTATAATATTGGTATAGATAAACCCGCAACCTGTGTCTAAAGCAAGAGTGAACAGACATCTTCTGCTCGTTCCATCATAGACCTCATCCATCGCTTTCCATCAGGCGTGCTCGAGGTCAAGAGCGGCCCCATTCAGCAATAGGTAATAGGTTAAACGGGATCCGGAACTCCACGTCAATTCGCGTATTTTGCGTACAGCAATAAAAATATAAAAAAATAAATCTCCTGGACCAACATGACATGAAATAGGATCTTCGAAATGGAAGACAGTAAAAATAATTCAGGTAAATGCGCTACTTCCTTTTTTCTCTAAGGAAAAAGAGGGTGAAAACCGACTCAATAGATCTTTTGTCAGGAAAAAACAAAGTTTTGCAAAAGTTTTGTATTATTTTAGGGTAACGGGGAGAAAGATTTTCCTCGTCGTGACCTTCTGCTGCATTTTCAAGGCGAACTGTTTCCGTTATCCTGTTATTGCAGCCAATGCTCAAAACCTTATAATTATGTTCTGGGAGAACTTTATCTTTACTTAAAGATTGTGTTTATTTGAAGTTTGTTTTTAAGAAAATCACCGCAACGTCCTTCCAAATTGTATTTGAGGGACGTTGGAAACTAGAAAAGGGATTGTAAGAACTGAAAGCGAATATATTTTCCAAGACAAGTCCAGCCGTATGGGAGGAAACATCCTGTAGACGTCTTAAGGCAGTTAGGATAGACTGTTTGGGGATAACAACGCGACGCTGCTTCGACAGATATATTATTATAAAATAGTTAATAATATATTATTATTATTATGGTTTTTAAATTTAATTTTCTCAGGTGAGTAAGTACCTGGTATTTTCAGAATCTCACGGGTGTGACCCAAGGTGAAATTCTAGTTATTATTTTGAGAATGTAAATTGCTCTGAGTACAGAGCAATTTTATTTTATTTTTACAACTAGACTTGGATAATAATTTCACTGTAGTAACAGTGAAATTATTATCCAAGTCTAGTTGTAAAAATTTTCTTACTATGCGGCAAGTGTTTAATATGGCAGCTTTTTGTAGTGTATTATTTTTTTATTATTATTATTTTTTTATTATTTTGTTATTGTTTTTTTTATTATTATTATTATGCCTGGTATTTAGCTGCATCTGGTTAGACTGGAAGCCGACCCCAATATAGTTGGGAGAAGGCTAGGCAGATGATGATTTTATTATTATTATTATAACTGCCCACTAATCTCTGTCCTTCTCTTTCGGTCCATCTAAAGGAAGGCATCAAACCCCCTAATGAACATGAGTAAATACACACCTTTAGTTACTTCAAATTGAAAATAAGCTGTCGCATTAAAAAAAATCACAAAAGGCTGAGAATCAAGACTTTTTTAACGTCAAAGTTACAAAAGACAGCCCCCAAAACGCCTGCTTTTCGTCACTTCTTAGTGTTTTAGTTGGGAAGAAGAAATGGCGCAACAAACTCCCCCAGCTACACCTGTTTTAAGCTAGTGTTTCCTAAGACTGCGGTGGCCGCTACATAGTGTCCGCAATTTTATCGTCGAATGACGTCATTATAGCGTCATTTATGAATGTAAGGCTAAGAACTCACGAAGCGATTTTCACCCGCGACCGCCGCGGTGGTGGAACTGCGGTTTTATTTCTAAACTCACGAGACCGGTTATTTGCGCTTTTACGCAGCCGTCGCCGTTGCGATCATCGCCCGCAGACGTGGCGGGTGATGACCGCAAGATGGGCGGTTGCAAGACGGGCAGAAAAACGATCACGATTCCGAAACCGCAAACAATCGCGCACACCGCGGGCGTAAAACGCGTCGTGAGTTGTGCTTTAATTTTTTACATATAAATCTACATTCTACAAAAGCTGCGGGCCCGCAACCGCGGCGGACGCGGGTGTAAATCGCTCCGTGAGTTCTTAGCCTAAGTTGGTGTTTTTGACAGCGCAAAGTCAAACTCCGCTTGATGGTTGCCTCATATTGACCGTAACTGCGGCCAGCGCCGTTTTCGGAACCCTTAGGTTTAGTTAGAATGAGTAAATTACATTAAGATTTTAATCAACAAAAGCAGACTATTATTTCCTCTATTGTAATAGTAAACTCGTTAAGCTAATATCAGTGTAAACTAGACGTACCACATCAAAATGCAATGCATTATAAACTTAGTCCGGCAGCCCCGTTGACGAATAGTTTTAATTACAAACTACCCTCCACAAGTTTGTGGAGCTTTGGACATGTTACATTGAATAACGCAGTTTAGAGGATTTACATAGATTTAGTTACTTACCACTAACTCCGTAAAAGGTCTTCTAAATGAGTAATAAACGTCTTTATAAAGTAATTTGAGGTGAGTTGTTTAGGCTCATGTTTAAAGCTAAGGCTTTGCTTTTGACAAATTAATGTTGAGGTGTTATTTGAAGCCAGCCACAAATCCTTCTTTGTGTAGCTTTACAAAGAATTTGTCTTCTATTCATCACTTTGTTTTGAATGATGAATAGAATGAAATTGAATTTTTGGATGGAGGAAAATGTCGTAAATTCGACTCTCCTCTTAACAACCGACTTCCAAAACAGACACTACAAAGTGAAAAATAAATTTAATTTCGGTAGTTGGTGTCGTTGGGTTCGCATTTTCGTTGTATGCCACCGGCTTCCGATATTAAAGTTATTTTTCACTTTGTAGTGTCTTTTTTGGAAGTCGGTTGTTTTTTTTTGTGTAAAAAAGTTTTTATTTTTCACTTTTAAGTTGTACTTACCCCACACAAATTCGTGTAACACTACTTGCTATGTAAATATAAGGAAATCATTATAACATCATCAATATAAACTAAGTGGCAAAATACGTATTATTGAAGCAAACTCAAAAACTACCCAAGCAAAGTTAATAAAAATTTATATGGGACACCCCTATCCATTAAAAAAAAAAATTAAATCATTTTATAACTGCCGGAGATGTCGCGTAACAAACATACAAAAAAAAAGCAACATACTCCTTCTTTTTGAAGTCGGTTAAAAACTAAGGATCAATAATGCGATGGTCTCGTGGAAATGTCCATTATGTTTAATTAAGCTTAACTTTATCCAAATCATCTGCCTAACCTTTTCCAAACTATGTTCAGCATCCTGATTGCGTAACACACGAACAATCACAATCTAAATTATTTTGAAAGATATTGATTACAATTGCTTCATATGTTCAAAATAATGTCTGTTCAACAACGTAAATGACGCAATGATTGTTGTTGAACTGTAAAAACGAAAACCTTTGCTACTACTAGGAGCCGTCTCCATCGTGCCATTAAAGTCAATAGAAACTCTATGAATCAATCTCCACACGACGATATCATCGTGACGATAATTTGATGGCACGCATGATTATCGCCGCGATTTTCTCGCCCGTGAAGATGGCGCCTTAGTACGGATCGGCTTCCAATTGAACCGGATGCAGCTGAATATCAGTATTTAATATGGAGTGACTTTCTATCAGACCTTCACAACCTAATGACTGAGGAATGCGATACCCCTTGATAAGAATGGTTATCATACTTTTAGGGTTTTTATAAAGCTTAATTTTATCCAAAAATATCACCTATTTTTCATAACGAATCAATTTCATAGGCATTCTAAATATTTAGAGAGAATGTATTTATTAATAAAAAAAATAATTTGATATCCAATAGAAGTTGGAACCTCGTTAAAATATTCTGCTCGTTAAAAAACCGCTCACTATTAATTTGGAATTTAATCACCGTTAATGAAGCACATACTTAGTTCAATTCTTTGAATAGCTTTTCTCAATTTAGAGTATTTCTTATTTACTTTGAATTTCAAAGATAATTTGGTTACGACTTCATAATAAAATTCGTTGTTTTGTGGTTAGACTATGAATTGTGGTACCTATATTAAAGTTTTTTAGGCATGCTCGTGGCTAAGACGTATCAGCCGCATGAGTCGATCGAAGGTTAAGCTACGCTTGCCGAGGTTAGTCCGTGGATGGATGACAATCCATTACTTACCCAGACTCCTCCGTGCCTCGGAAAGCACGTTAAGCCGTTGGTCCCGGTTGTCATTCTAGATCTTTGACATTCGTTACGGGTTGCTAGAAGCCCGAAAGTCTGACATCTAACATCACAACCCAGAAACTGGGTTGTGATGTTAGACAGGCAGTCGCTCCATGTAAAATTCACGTATTATTGGTGTTATTAGGTTAGACTGGAATCCAACCCCAACATAGATGGGAAAAGGCTAGGCAGATGATGATGACGCATCTAAACATACGTTATTCAAATATTTATGCATTTATAGGCATGTTATAAGGCCCAAAATATATTTTAAATCACAAATAAGTATTTCTACAAAAAAATCTTTGTCAGCAAAATTGTTTTAAATGGAACCAATTCACCAAACTTCCTTCGCCATTAAATAAAATTCGGCTTTATTTTCACAAAAGGAGTATGGGTACTGCAAGGTTGCTTTTTTCGTTTTTCTAGAATACTTTTATAATATTATAGACAGCACGGTTCTATGAACATGATTGAAGTGATTGGTGGCTGTGGTCAACTCTTTTGATTTGAGCCTTTTTTGGACATTAAAGGTGCCATCAAATCTTTTAATCCAGATATTATTCATGGCAGGGCTGGAAGCAGCTAGATGAGAGTGGTCGAGGATCGAGGAAAATGCGTTTGCCTGGCTTTGCCTAGCTAGGTACTAGGGTTGTTTTATTTTGCTAGCTCAATATAGGCTGATATTGATACCTGCATGATTATGATGCAAACAATTATTATACTGTGTATGGCTCTAATATAATTTAATACGTATGTTAGGAAGTTGAAAATTATTGACGTTCTGACCTTCACCGCTTTTCAGTTTAATTACCAAGCTGAGTGTTTTGCTATATTAAAGGTTTATTTGTTTTTGTGATGTATCTGTTTCGTTATTTAAACCAGCTACTGCGCGCGACTTCTTCCACGTGAAATTGCTTATTCTCCTGAGCCATCCCGTTGCATTGCATCGCCTGCCCGCGTTTTTACGCGTTATTACTTCGTTTTCGCTTTTGTTCTGTGTAAAGGCAATGGTGTTCGTTGTGGGGCGATGGATAGAAGTAAATAATACAATTTGTTTCCCCAATAAAAAGTAATATAATGTAATTAGTTTAACATAAAAGAATTCGTAGAAAATAATAATATGACATTCTTCTTGTCAAAAAAAGTTAATGTGAAAAACTAAAGAGGGCGCGTATGTTGTGTGCGCGCCTCGTTAGCGCAGACTTCTAGAATCTTCTACGCGTTGTCATACGTCGTGTGCATATGTGTATATGCACTTACACACATTATGCGAGGCGTTAACATTCTGACTTTTTTCTTTCTTTTCGGCTCTTAAAGGTGCTCGCGTGATGTTATGCCTATAATCATCCTGAAGAATTAGGCTATCAAATGCAAAAAAATCCCGAGATTAACGCATTCAAACAAACAAAAAAAAAACTCTTCAGCTTTATTATTAACATAGAAACTATAAAGATAATAAAAAAGGCAGAAGTTTTCAAGCACTTATCGATAGATTTAGCTAAGGAGGTTTTGACTAAAGACATGTAACATACATTCTGGCCAACAACACAACAATGTCTAATCTTGATCAAAAATTCGTTTACCCAGCACAGTAGCACAGTGTGCAAAAAATCGTCGCTGGCGAAGTCTATAAAGATGTCGTCGGGTCGGCACTGGGATATATAGGCCTTCTGAGACACGCTATAAAATCGCGGGAACTCCTTTGGTGTTGTGACATACGACTGGCTTTATTAAACAACTGACGAGTAGGTATGTAGCTAAAATTATGATTCTTTTAATAGCAATTCTAATAGGCAACTTGGAACTTAAAAAAAAAAAAACATAATCAGCCGATAATGTTCCCACTGCTGGGATACAGGCTTCTTCTCTGTGAGAAACAGTGGGCCCAGAATGTTTGTGTTTGTGAGTTTAAATGTTTGTAAACGCACCCACGATACAGCAATGCTATTCTGTAAAAATCTCACCGTGAAAACTTAGGTGAAGTGAGCTTAAAGTGAGTTGTCACTAGTGTCCCTAGTCCCTAGCATCAGGTGGAATGACAGCTCACTTTAAACTCACTTCACCTAAGTTATCACGGTGATCTTTTTGCCGAATAGCGCCGCTGGAGTCATTCCTTGTGTGGTGCAACGATTTTTTTTTAAAAGAAAGAATGTGGATGTCACATGTCTTCGAATTTTTGGTTCTAGGACATGCCGGTTTCCTCACGATGATTTCCTTCACCGTTTTGAGAGCAGTGGTGATAAAATGAAATAGGTACACAAATAGTATCCTGTCTGGATTCGAACTCACTACCTAAAATTCGGTCCTCTGGTCCAACACTGGTCTGAATATGTTTTGTAAGAATAATAATTGCAGCTTTTCTACTTTTTCTCATCATCTTTAAGGACTTTGCTATATGCGGGCGGCTGGTTGGTATAGTGATTTTTATAGGCAGTCTTTGTTCAGCAATAGCCTACAAGGATTGTTTGTTCTTCTCAAAAGACAAGATTTATGAGCGTATACGACGTACGGCATTTCATACAAACTTTCAAGCCTTTGTTTTTTGAAATGAATGAACCGATTTTAATGAAACTTCATATGCACAAGCAGGATACAAAGGTCTAAAAAGTTACTTAAGAACATTTTCGAAATGTATTATTTAAAAAAAGATAACTGGAAATCGTTTTTATGGATTTATATATAATTTTAAATGAAATTTTTTGTAATTTTGGATATGTATATATCTGTGTATATATTATATACCAACGACAGCCCCATTTTAGGTCCAGGAAAATCACTGTCCATCCAAAGGTTGCCTGGAAGAGATCGCAGAACGCGATAAGGCCGCCCATTGTATATTTTGTAGTGTTTGTTGTTTCTTTTACATGTTGTATTTTTGTGGTGTACAATAAAGTATATATAAATAAATAAATGGAAAATTTAAAATCGATCTAATTTAGCTGTAACACTATTTTTCGAAAATGTTCTTTACTAACTTTTGAGCCCTTTGTATCGTGCTTATGCGTATAAAGTTTCATTAAAATCGGACCCCCTGACTGCTATTTGCGTTTCAACGTACCAAAAATCATATTTTTGCCAACAATATTTTGGATATTCGTTTAAAGACGCAAACTTGTTACTGTGGCCGGAACTTTAATTTTTGGGTATAAAATGTTCCACACTTGAATGGTGTCCTTTAACCTTATGGAATTTCCTTCAAAACCCTCGAACTCTGATAGAAAGTGGGTTATGTAATTGAGGTACAGCACCCTAATTGCGTAACACGCTATCATTCGGAATCTGAATCACTGAAGCAAATTGCTAATCCAGTGCTTCATAAGTTTGAATTTGTCTGCTCAACCCGTATATAATAATAATAATAATAAAATTTATTTCAGAATTGCTTCCATAATTTGTTAGTAACAATGTTCTTAGCCTATGTTAGTAATAGCATAATAATAATAATAATAACAAAACAAAACAATCAAAATATTTCAGGCACTTGCTTTTGATTTTGCGTGTAGGCCTATACAGTGCGCTATCAGTACTGAGTCCCATCGGCCTGCGCACGCGGCAATGAATGTTGTTGCACTGTCAAAATGAAACCGATTCCGATTGACAATGTGTTACGTAATTGCCCCGCAGGTCATGAAATGTAGAGATGAACATAAACTTGGCAAACAAGTCAGCCAAGCTTTACCGCATTATGTATCAGTAACTAAGCAGCAAGAATTTTATTTATTCACCCACCACGAAGACTTTAAAGAGGTTTAACGGCCTTTTTCCCTTTCAGCGTTAACCCGTTTAACAGGGGAGGTTGCATTTCGCATCGCTCAAATATGAATGGTTTTTCTAAGACATTATTGATGGGGTCTGACAACATTGTATGGGATTACTCACACGTTTGCGGAGGAATATGGTATGATGTTGATGAAGAGTTATTGTAATGTTTGTATGCATGTGGTTCGGTTTTTTGCCATATTATTATTATTTATGAAACCGGAAGATTTGCTTCGACCACTGTTGAGTAGACGTGTTTTTGAGACGACCGCCAGTAAGAAAATCATCATCTGTTTAGCCTTTTCCAAACTTTGTCAGGATCGGCTTCCAGTCTAACAGGATGCAGCTGAATACCAGTATTTTACATGAAAAGACTGCATATCTGACCTCCATAACCCAGTTACTGGGTAATACGATACCCCTTGGTAAGACTAATTGTCAATGCTGAGACTGGGACACATGCCACCTCTCGGTGAGAGTGGGCCGTAATCCGCCACGTGGGCCCAGTGCGGGTTGGATAATGTCACGTCTCCGAATTTTTTGGTTCTAGGATATGCCGGTTTCCACACATTGTTTTTCTTTACCGTTTTGATGACAGTGGTGATGAAATAAGTTACACAAATATAGCGCCTCTCTGGGTTCGAATCTACGACCTACAACCCGTAAGTCGCGTTAGTTACTTGCTGCACTGCTCTTTTATTATCTTTCTATTTATAAAAGTTTGGAGACGCTTAAACGTCAAAAATGTATGGTTAAACAATCGCTAATCATTACTTTTAGTAGTTTTTATAAATACCCCTTAATTTTGTACCTTGTATAGATAGGGTTCATTTTTGAGACGGGGCTGTAAGGGCAGTTACCTTATCCATTGTAGCTATATTAAAACGGTAAGGGCCGGGGGTTACCTTAACCGTTTAGCTACATTAAAACGGTAAGATCCGGGGTTTACTTTAACCGTCTAAGCTAAGCCTTAAACTAGGTAGGTACTTTACATGTTCATAAATTTTCTTACGTTTGTTCCTTCCTACAAAGTGATTCAGAAACAAAGATTATTATTATCCCAAATCTAGTAATAGGTTGCCAGGCCAACGCCTTCGAGCCCATAACCCGTTCCAGTCAAGCCTTAGAATTTACGTGGCAGATAACTAGCTGATACATTGTTTTTCTCATTTAAAGACACCATCCAAATCTCCACCTTATCCCTTACAAGATAAAGTTCAAATTTCCTTCTCTATTTTTCACAGTACCCTATCGATCTGCAAGCCTGGTAAATGAAATCCAGATGTAGCTAAGTACGTAGGTATTTGATATTGAAGCAATATAATCCGAGACAAGTGAATGTTACGAAAAAAAGTGATTGACCTCATTTCGACTGGACTGCTTCGTTTTGCCCGTTTTGCCCCTAAGCGGGGGAGATTGGGTAACAATAGGGATAAATCTTTGGCAGTACTGTTTCAGTTCCTATTGTGCTATTTTGTGAGCGAGAGTTCTATGGATGCTGTGCAACGTAAGTCTATCGGAGTCTGCCTGTTTCAACTGACTTAATCTACGTTCGCGATTTATTTGCCAAAAATGTAAACAAATATGAATCAATGGAAAAATAACTTTAATTCCCACACAATAAAGTTCAGTTTACGCTACAACTTCAAAAATTTGTATAACTTTTTCAATAGTGCTAGTCACTGTGTGAACAACAGAATCGGGGCCATTGTTTAGTTTTATTATAATCCTTAAAAGGGATAACAGTGGCCACTATATTCCGTTTTAAGAATTATAATAAAACTAAACAATATAAAACTACCGTTTCTAATAATATTAACGTATAATCTTGTGAAGCACAACTTAACGTGCTTATTTTCTGCATTTTCATTCTAAATTGTATGAAATAACCAAACAAACGATGAGGGCGAGGTGCGGTCGGCATAGTCTTAAGGGGAACGCGACAGGGTAGCCCGCGAAATTTAAATTTTCTTACGTTTTTTGCAATTTGCAGGCCAGTGTTAGGTTGTATGTATGTTGAACAAAATATGATTCGCGACCTTAACAAGTATATTTTAACAGAATTATAATCATTAAAATTATCAATAACACCCTCTTAGTTCATATAATCCTATTGATTGATATACATGAAATTCTCATTTAATAGGGTTATATGAACTTAGAAGATTGTATTGAAGAAAATGAACGAATGTAGGTACCTACTGTTGAGTTTTTCTTACTTTCAATATCTTTGAGTTGGTACCTACTCCATAACTTGGGACAGATCTTTGTAAGCAGGTGGCTCCAACAAGCTAACTTTAAACAATGATATACTAAATATATACATACTAAATATAGAAATAGTTTTGTAATAATGGGGGAGATCCATGATTAAAAGTTAGAAAATAAAGGCACACAGTATTAAAGAAGGCCTTGTTGTAAATTCTGGGAATTAATTGCTTATATATAATTTGTCTACCTACCAACTTAAATTGTTCGTATACAATGTGTAAACTGAATTGAAGCGTGTTATGATGGTAGTTTGTTTTGAATCGATTTCTGTAATTTTTAATCCATGTAATTATTCATCCTAAAAGTAATTAAAACTACGTAAATTACAGTCACACTAAAATAAGTAAATTACAGTTCCGCTGTAGTCAAAACAAACCAAAATATACGAAGTACCTACCCACTGTGCTAGACCTTCTAAGTGTGCGTGCATAGATTTGTAATAGGACCACAATTGTCTCCCTCAATCAGTTTAACTAATTTAAGAAATAAACAATGAAAAAAATTTGGGTACATAAAAGCAAAAATTCAGCAGATGTATGAGATTATGAAATAATATTCTAATTGGGGTGTTAGGTGGTGTGCGTTAATGCCGCCGGGACATGTATACAAATAACAACTGTAATTTCAGACATTGTAAAAAAAATTCTATAACACGTCCAAATGACGTAGTGTCAATTTGATAAACAATTGATTTCCTTGACTTTACAAACGTAACCATCTTCAAAATATCAAAGCGATCAGGCTTTAATAATCACAACGTACGGAAGGTATTGAGTATTGAGACCAGATGGCTTGGCTGCTAGTGAACGTTCGTTCAATTAAACCTGTAGAACAGACGTGTCTACAACCGTCTTAGCTAGCTTTGTACTGTTAGTTAAAGTGATCTGCAGTAGATATGGCTGGCTGGGTATGGCTTTGAGAAATACACCTGAGAAATCAACCCAAATCAACAACACATAAATACACATTAATAATTTAGTTGAATAGCTTTTTGATAACGATAGAATTGAAGGCCAAGTTCCGTGGTTTGATACTGAGATCTGAGAGCAATTCTCGTAATTTTAAGAACGATCACTGTCTAATCTCAGTCTAAATCTGTCAAAAATACCTGTAGTTTTCCAACACTTCTGACAAGTTTTTGACATTGATTATGAATTTGTTCGTTTTTAATTACAGGATATTTGACTACTTATACCTTATATAACTTGGCTTGAGCCAAAATACAAACAATGATACCTTTTTGTTTTGAAATACGAAACTAGGTAATGAAAAATCGAAACACACACACACAACTTCTTTTTGTTACACAAGAAGATCACACATTTTTTTTTGTTAGGATTTAATGTTTTGATATATTTTATAGAATATCTTTTTATTAAAAGTAGTCAAATGTTGTTTACGCTTTGTCTCAAGCCAAACAGAATAGGGTATAGCTATAGTGACTGAACTATTGGATATCTTGATTGATTTTTTGGATGAGATATAAGCAGTTTAATTTAGAGTCGTATTATCATCTGCTTCTTGTATGTGGTCATTCTTGGGGCCCAATCTGATATTTTCAATGATTGCTAATTATGGCTTAAGAACAACGGTATTACTATAGTGCCAAAAGTTCGTAATATCCGAAATTCATAATGGCGTGTCAGTGTTCAAAGGAAAGGCAAAATAATAGGAGATTTACGACTTGTCATTACCTAAGTATCCACATCATTGGGTAACACACTTTCAATATCATTCGTTTTGAAGGATATTGCTTCATAAGTTCGAAAAATTTGCTCTACAATGTAATTATGAGCCTAGCGAGTTACCTTGCGAGTAGCGAAGGGAATCGAGCGCTAGAATTTTCACAACCGCGCCCGACTGCGTGCTTGGCGCCTTCGCTAATTGCCTAGCATGAATCGAAGGATGCTAAGTCACTCGGCCCTAGGCGCTAAGCAAGCCATCTATCAGTGCGTACGTAGCCTTATGAAATTAGCAAAATCCTACTAATATTATAAATGCGAAAGTTTGTGAGGATGGATGGATGGATGTTTGTTACTCTTTTACGCAAAAACTACTGAACGGATTTTGATGAAACTGTACAGTAATATAGCTTATACATCAAAATAACACATAGGATACTTTTTATCCCGATATTCTCACAGGATCGAAACTTACGCGGGTGAAACCGCGGGGCGCAGCTAGTATGAACAATATTTTTAATGGAGTGTCAGTGCAAGATATCTTTTAACCATCATGAAATTTTCATCATCATCTGCCTAGCCTTTTCCGAACTATGTTGGGGTCAGCTTCCAGTCTTACCGGATGCAGCTGAATATCAGTAGTTCACATGGAGCGACTACCTATCTGACCTCCACAACCCAGTTACTGGGTAATACGATACCCCTTGGTAAGACTGGTTGTCAGACTTTCGGGCTTCTGACTACCCGTAACGACTGTCAAAGACCTACGAATGACAGCCGGGACCAACGGCTTAACGTGCTTTCCGAGGCACGGAGGGGTCTCGGTATGTAAAGATGGTCACCCATCCACAGACCAACCGCGGCAAGCGTAGCTTAACCTGATCGATCGACCTGTGTGGCTGTTATTATTTACCCATGGGCCCCTCCATCATGAAATTTTCAATTAGAAGGATATATATTAATTGTAATTCTAATGTTTAATTAGAGATTTAATGCCAATACGTTTGTTAAGCAAGATTACAATACTTTGACCATTGTTTCTTAGTCTAAGTGGAGCAGTAGACGCCGTGAATCCCACGTAATTTAACTTAATTAACATTTTAAAGCTACTCAAATAGTTTTCTATCAAAGTTCATACCGTCGACTTTGTAACAAAATATCTTTTCCTTTACAACTCCAACTTCAAAGTTTCCTTTGATAAAGTATCTCGCTTCTTTTTACTTGTTTCTAAGTTATTGAAGTTTACAACCACAGAGCACGGAGACGCTTCGGCGACCGTTGCTAGAGGCGGCATTATCAGGCATTATCAATACTTTCCATACAAACAAGCTTGTCACCGTTTACTTGCTTAATACAAAGGCAGTCCGCTGTCCTTCCGTAATCGCAAAGGCCCGCCACAACATGTTCCACATCCATGTTCGCCCCGACCCTTGCTCGTGCCAGCCCGCGCCCTTGTGCCTGTAGCTTTAAATTCATCCTTAAAAAATCATGATCCGATCCAGCATGTCCTTTGCTGCCTTACCTAAATGATACCCTATGCCGAGGTCAATACCCCACAGGGGATGCCTATAGCGAATAACTGCTTAGTTTTTAATCGACTTCAAAAAGGAGGTTCTGTATTCGACCCGTACGTAGGTATGTATGTTTGTATGTCCGCGATTTTCTCAAAAACTGATGAACCAATTTTGTTAATTCTTTCATGAATGTGATCTACATAGTTTCAGGAAGGTTTTAGTATATAATACATTAGGTAATTATTTTTATGTACGAAGTTATATGCATAAATGTACTGCATCTCCGGCATTTCTATGCGAATTTTGATGTTTCTTCTAGTCGGTGTCTTCAATTCTTCAATGCACTAGTGTTAATTGAATTTGTGTGGATAACTAAGAAGTGAAAAATAAAAACTTTTTACAAAAAAAAAAAAAAACAACCGACTTCCAATAAAACACAACAAAGTGAAAAAAAAAACTTTAATTTCGGAAGTCGGTGTCAAAAAACGAAAATGCGGAACCAACGACATCGACTTCCGAAATTAAAGTTATTTTTCACTTTGTTGTATCTTTTTGGAAGTCGGTTACTTTTTTATAAGTTTTATGCCCGAGCTGGAGGCCTTATTAAGGCATTCACAGGACAGCTCGTTTAAGCAGCCTTCTATCTCGACCTCCTTGTGGTTGACCTGCGATATGACGTTTACTCACACTTTGACACAATTAATGACTTCCATAAGTCATTAACTGTGTCATAGTGCGTGTGAGTAAACATGCTTAACAGACCGCCATTAAAAGCCGTCAAATATATGGTTTGACGACTTTTAATGGCGGTCTGTGACAGAAGTTGATGTGTTCAATGCACTTTCGGTGCAATGAAGATTATTAGCACAGTTGGCCTCAAAAAAGATGACAAGAATTAGTTTGACTGGCTACAATTTCTGCTCCATGATACTTACTGTATTCATGTGTAGCTATAATTAAGTACCCATTCTGCAATATTATGTTTTTTTTGAGTACTTAACCTTGATACAATTTTATGGAACACACATTAGAGACAATTAAATAAATTATTTTCGATCTATATGTTTTTTTTAAACTAACTATATTATTATAATAAGGTTCGCTAGCGGCGTGGCGATTCCGTACTCTGTAGTCTACACTAATTAGCCAGTTATGAAGTTATGATCTACTTTTTCTTTACCGACGCCTTGATTGCATTCAGTAGAGATTCCCCAGGATTGACTCTCTTAAATTGCTTCACATAATTTGTTTTTGGTTAAATCAAGTTTAGATTTAATGAAAGTGTAGATTACTCTGTTTGTTTTTAGCTTTTGGCTGCGGATTCACCTGCCTGGTTCATTATCATCAGCCTGCAGCAGTCCACTGCTGGCCTCTCCTATTGCACGCCATTCAAATTGATTTTTGGCAACTCTCATCCAGCTGCTACCAGCCATCCTGCGAAGATCGTCGCTCCACCTAGCCTGAGGGCGCCCTACCTTACGTTTGCCGATTCGCAGTCTCCACTCAAGAACACGTCTACCCAAGCGCGCAGCGGTCATCAGTTCTACGGCTAACATGACCGGCCCATTGCCACTTCAGCTTGACCGTCTGGTTGTTGGTTATTATTCCCTTGGGAGCTTACTACCGGGATCAAAGTAGCCTATGTCTTTGGTCTACCAGTGTGCTATTGAAATCCATTCAGCCCTTAAGGCGTGAAAATTTACAGGCAGATATACTTTTATGTGAATCTTTGAGAAACAAATGATATTTTAAACCGTATATAGTAAGTAAAATAATTAAATTAATTAAAGACCCCTCGACGGGTTTTTATCGATGTGGTGTAGCTAATTAAGACATCATCTATAGGTAGGTTAATGTTCAACAATAGAACTTATAGGCTACAAATTCATTTCATTCGCTATCATAATCCACTTGAATCGACAAGAAAGACAACAATTAATGGGAAAAATTTAATAAATTCACTTTCAGGCACAATTCACAGGTGAAAGATTACGTTCCTTACGTTCACTTGTATGTAATTTTGTTTTGTGCATAGTTTTTAGAATCTAGTTTTTACAAGTTTTCTATTTTCTTTATTTTTACCCGACAACGGCGAAGCAAAAAGGAGGATTATGATTTTGACCGGTATGTATGTATAGAATATCTCAGAAATAACCACACACAGTTAATCCTCAAAACTTATTTATTACTTCCACAACTTATTGCTAATATTCAAAACTTATTTCTTTAAAATCAATAACCACGGTACCACAGTACCACTACCGCTCGTGTTAACTCCCATCCAAAAAGTGCCCGATCTCTGCCGAGTCCCTGCAACCGTCGCCACCAGTGTGGCCAGTGCAAAACCATTAAATCTCCCAATTTTATTCAAATACGTATTTCCGCCGTCAGTATGGCCAGTACAAAAATTTTAAACCGTATATCGATTTGATAAAACCTTACACTCGACCATCCTGACGACGTGTATGTCCTCATACACGTATCTGGTGAAACCTTACACTCGGCAAAAATGGAGCACATTCCGAAAGGATTACAATAATAGTAAGTAAGAAAATTTAAATCAAAATATTAAATAACCTGGTTTAAAATGTCTGATTACGAATACAAATCTATTTCAAAAATGTATTTCTGATAACCCATTATCCTTAGAACAAATTATCCATCGAGCTAATTATCCTTATCCAATTATCCATATAACTAATTATCCTTGTAACCAAGTATCCTTGTAACCAATTATCCTTGTAACCAATTATCCTTGTAACCAATTATCCTTGTAACCAATTATCCTTATAACCAATTATCTATCCATTTATCCAATCAGCATTAACCATAAATCTGTAAACCAATCCGTCTCTTAGGATGTTACGGTTTAACAGATCGGCCATGAGTTTTGCTTCTTTCAGGTCAAGACGCAAAACCTTTCCGCGATTTCTTGTGCCTGACCTGAAAAAAGGAAAACAACAATATGTAAATAAACACTATAAGAATTATATCAATATACAATGAACATTTTGAGCTAGCGTTACCACCTACTTAAATATTTCGTCATACATAATCAAATTATCATTCTGACAAATTATTATCCTCATCAATTATATCATTCTCGATATCATTATCAGTGTCATAATCGACTTCCAAAGAGTCAACATGGATCCACGGTCGCATCCGGTCAGCGGCAACGGTAGTCTTTCGCTTTTTCTTCATTCCCTCAAACCCCGCGATTGGTGCCACTTTATACCGATCATTACCTATTATCTTTACGATTCTAAAAGGACCTTCATACGAGGGCATGAGTTTTGTACTCTTGCCATCGTTTTGAAATGCTACTTTAGTTATTTTAACTAAGTCACCGTTTTTGTAAATACGCGCAGGTCGTCTTCCTTGGTCGTAATATCG
Source organism: Globia sparganii (assembly GCA_949316385.1). Classification (NCBI taxonomy): domain Eukaryota; kingdom Metazoa; phylum Arthropoda; class Insecta; order Lepidoptera; family Noctuidae; genus Globia; species Globia sparganii. The sequence goes on along the minus strand of OX438675.1, from coordinate 6,887,023 downwards.
TTTTTGAGCTGCCTGCGTTTTGTCAATTCTGTTTTTAACTTCATCGCGAATTGATTGTAAGGAGGTGACCTCGCGCGTTGTTTCAGTTATTTCGTTCAATGCTGCGTTAAACTCACTATTCATTGCAGTCCCAAACATGACTTCAGCGGGTGTCCTACCTGTCGTCTTTTGTACCGTATTATTTAAACCCCATTGAACTCTCCCTAATTTGCTATCCCAGTCTTTTTCATCTGCGCTAAGATTCTGTGCCGTCAACGAATCGAGGACGGTCCTATTATAACGTTCGGCTTGACCGTTGGCCCTTGGGCATGCAACTGCATTTAGTACATGCTTTATTCCGCGGTCAAGACAGAACCTTCTAAAAGCGTGGGAAGTGAAACAGGAACCTCGATCACTAACAATTCGGTCAGGGGCTCTGAAAGTGTCAAAAATGTCCTGCAAGACTTTCATGACATTTTGCGTATTTGTATTCCTGACCGGTTTGATAAATAGAAATTTGGTGAACGAGTCTACGATAGTCAATATGTGTGTATGGCTTCTTTTGGACTTAACAAAGGGTCCAAGGTGATCAATATGCAACGTATGAAAAGGTCTTTCAACCTTTTCAATGGGATGTAATAACCCTTCACGTGTGTTCGTAGCTTTTTTGGCGTATGCACAGTCGATGCAAGACCCTACATACTTTTTTACGAACCGTTTCATTTTTGCAAACCAATAATGCCTTTTCATTCGGTCTAACGTTTTCTCGAAACCAACGTGACCTATATCGTCGTGGTTTCTCTTGCATAACTGCCACCTTGCACCCTTTGGGACCACCCACCTCACACATTCCTTGTCACCCCCGACACACCTAAAGAGCTTGTTATCCCTCAAAACGTAATTGTCTTTGATGTACTCTACCCCTTGAGGGTCTAGATCACTAGCAATAATATCACGAATTCTACACAATTCCGGATCCCCTAATTGCAACGTAAGTAGCCAGTCCTCGTCATTTATAGTCATAACCGTGGGATATTGTTCGGGACTCTGGGGTTCCGTAGCAACAATTGGATTTCTGGATAACGCATCAACATGACCCATCTTTGTACCTGCCCTATATTCCACAGAGCAATCAAACTCCTGTAGAGCCAGCCACCATCGAGCAATTCTCGGAATTAGATCGCGCTTTACAAAAGTGGAACGTAGTGCACTACAATCGGTCACAATTTTGAATGACTTTCCTAAAAGATATACCCTAAGCTTTTTAAGGGCGCAAATAACGGCTAAAGTCTCCAACTCATAGGAGTGAAAATTCTTTTCCTCGGGCGTAGTCTGACGACTATAATACGCTACTGGATGAAAAGAACCTCCACTCCCCCGAGCACGTTGCAAGAGAATACCGCCAACACCTATTCTACTAGCGTCCGTATGAAGTTCGGTCTCGGCTAAGGGGTCGTAAATGGCAAGTACGGGTCTATCCACAAGCTTAGCCTTTAGAACTTGGAAAGCTTCTTGTTGATCGTTCGACCATTCCCACACTGCATTCTTTTTAAGCAATTTAGTGATAGGGTGAGCTAGTTGTGCAAATCCTTGTATAAACTTTCTAAAATAGCTAACAAGTCCTAGAAATTGTCGCACCCCGTGTACATTTTCTGGACGGGGAAAATCGACTACACTCTGGATTTTTGCATTTCCTGGCCGCATACCTACTGAACTGATTTCAAAACCTAAGTAATCTATCGTGTTTTGTAAAAAGCTACACTTAGATAAATTTAACTTAAGATTTGCCTTGCGTAATAAAACAAGCACTTCCTCTAACCGATCTAAGCATTCAGTCGGACTCCTACCAAAAATTAATACATCATCGATGTATACAGTAGCCTTGTTAAACCGAGCTGAACCAAGGACATGGTTCATCATACGCTGAAATACAGCAGGCGCGTTTGCCAAGCCGAACGGCATACGATTGTACTCGTATTGTCCGTCCGGTGTGACAAACGCCGTTAAATGCTTGCTATCCTCAGATATGGGCACCTGATAATAACCAGACATCAAATCAAGCGTAACGAACCATGCCTGTCCAGATAACCTTGCTATTTCATCCTCTATGACAGGTATGGGATATCTCTCTTTTACAGTGATTGAATTAAGTAATCGGTAATCCACGCATAAACGAACGCCGCCCTCTTTTTTGCGCACGAGAATAATTGGACTAGCATAGTTGGACACTGATTCCCTAATTATCCCTGCCCGTAACATGTCATCTATCATTCCTCGTACCTTTTCGCGTTCATAATAAGACAGACGGTAGGGTCTATAAACTACTGGACGTTGACTACTTAACTCAATTCTCATTTCAGAAACGTTAGTGCAGCCTAAATCAACTAAATCGTAAGCAAAACACTCCTCGTGACGTCGAAGGAGTTCTATGAGCTTAGCCCTATCACTATCTGATACAGCAACGCCCATGCGTATTTGACTCTCATCAAACCTTTTGGACGAAGACACTCCAGCTTGCTGGTTCGAATCAATAGACTCAGTGTTCTCAAGACTGTTTACTACTTGCACCTTTTCAGCTCGAGCAAACACGAAATTGTCTCGAAGCCAACATGGTACCGAACAGGGAGTCACTGTAACAAACAGTAAACCACGCTTCACCTCGTAAACACCCCCACAAACTAAGAATTGTTTGTTTGGCTTCCCTACAATTCTAGTATCTAACACTACACTACCAGTAAACAACGTCTCTATTTTAGCCCTTATACTCGCAGTACCATAAACGCGACTATAACCTATAACCCTTACCCTTTCTAAGTGTTCTCCAGGCTCATAGAGATCTGGTAACTCGATTCCAATGTGCAAAAACTGTAGTTTGTTCGCGTCTTTATAAACAACAATGTGCGGCTGCTCCGAGTAACTTTGACCAACGAGCATCGGTTTCTCTAGTAATTGATCATCTACAATTCTACACGAGACAGTAGCAGCCACGCCATCGATGATAACTTTCAGATTTGCAGAACCCGTGGATTGCACAAGGCTGTTACCAAAACCCTTCATTGTCGACGGAGTGTGGTCATGACAAAGTCCAAGGTTTGAAAAATCAGATTGTCTTATAAGCGTGACCTCACTGCCTAGGTCAACGAATGCCTCCAGAAGAGAACCATTTACATTCACCACTTTTATAAATTTGCCACTTGGGCAAGAACTGGAGATGCGCATGGTTCTTGCCACTGGGTCAGCCTTTGTTGTCCCTGTATCATGTTTGTATCTACAGATCTCAGGTTTGTGGCCCACCTTATTGCAATGACTACACCTAACCAAAGGTTTCGGGCACCTAGAATACGGATGCCCTTTCTCCTTACAATTATAACAATATAAGTCCGGATTTATCTTCGAACTCGTCTTATTATTTCGTTTGTCATCTACTGTATTGCTATTCCTATCTTTAAACGGCGGTTGCTGTGTGTAAAGTTCTTTATTGTTGCTTAACAAGAATTTCAGAAGCTGATCCGGTTTCTCACAACGTAGTGCCAGGGCACTCGACCTAATAGTTCTATCACCGATACCGTGAATGATACAATCAACGGCCCGTTTATCTGTTAGTTCACATTGATTTAGTAGCGCCAGCTTTTCATAGTAATATATTTCGATTGATTCGTTAGGCCTACTCTTTCGCTTCAACATGTCTTCTAAAAGTTGACCGTAATTTTGTTCAGACGGGAAAGCATCCATTAATTTTACCTGCCACTCTTCCCACGTAAACAATATCGTGTTAAGACTTTCATACCAAGTTTTACCTAAGCCAGTCAACTTTTGCATAGCAAAATGAACCACAGTCTTCTCGTCCCAGCCATAAACCTTTGCACATTCGTTGACTTTTTTTAGCCATATATCTATACGTTGATTTTTTTCTGAAGGATTAAACTCGGGAATCATATTTTTATGATCCAAGCTTCTATTATTAGATACAGTGCTCTGGTTTTGAGGCTGCGATGGTAAGACATCTTTGATGGATTGTATTATTTGTATTAAATCTCGAGAAGAAAAGGTTGGACTACATGACCTTTTTGTGGGATGATGGTGATCCGCGCTCGTAGTACGTCGATCTTCTCTGTTGTGACTACCCGGCAGCTCTCTGCGACCGCGCTCGCAGCTTGCCCCAACTTCAGGTGAGCCCCGTCGTTCACTCCGTCGCCGCTGCTCGCTGTCGCGCTCCTTCTGTAGATCGATCTCCATCCGACGAATCCGCTCCTGCTCCCGCAGCAAAGCTTGTTCTCGTTCCAGTAGGCGCCGACTACGGCTGCGGCTATGGGTGCGGCTTCTCCGGCTGTGCCTAGAGCGCGAACGATCACGCCGAGGAGTATCCAAGCTCCGATGAGCTCCATTTCCTCCGTCCATTTCCTGAAACTCGCCACCAAATAAAGAAATGTTAATATCTTCATATAAAAAATAAATAGCTTATTATCTGGAAAATGGTGCGTCCTAGAGCAAAATTAATGAAAATTTTCACCCCCTTTTAGATACCCCACACTCGCGTGTGGGCATCCAGATAACCCAATAAACCATGAAATTCCATTGGTTTCTTAGTGCTGGTACCCTATTATCTACCATTGTATCGTCTAGCTAAACAACTTAAAAGTTAAACAACACGTGTTCAATAAATTCTCTGTCGTTTTGCAATCTCGTTATACCAACCGTTGGAATTCAAACCAGGCATAAATTTCAATGGTTGCGGTCGTTGAGATTCAAAATCTTATGATGCTTAATACTATTTCCAACGTGGTAAAAATAAAATAAAACTGTAAAAAAAAACCGTTGGAATTTAAATCAGATAAAAGAAAAATAAACTAGGCAATGAAACTTCAAATAAATGATTGATCTGACAAAGGTACTACCGCGTGATTTTTTTTTTTTTTTTATTATAATTATTATGATGGACGACTAGCAGTTTAACCTAAAGAATAAATTCTACTTATAATAACTAGTACAAAATATATTACATAATAATTTCAAACAAAGTACATAATATATATAAACAAAAGTACTTGTTATGCAATTGGTTAAAATTTGAAAAGCACGAATAACGAAATACTAAGTTACCAGGATTATAATAAAAGTTGGTAAGTTATAAGAAACAACAGAATATAGGCGTGTACTTACGGATCTTGATCCCACTTCTGAGATATAGAATATCTCAGAAATAACCACACACAGTTAATCCTCAAAACTTATTTATTACTTCCACAACTTATTGCTAATATTCAAAACTTATTTCTTTAAAATCAATAACCACGGTACCACAGTACCACTACCGCTCGTGTTAACTCCCATCCAAAAAGTGCCCGATCTCTGCCGAGTCCCTGCAACCGTCGCCACCAGTGTGGCCAGTGCAAAACCATTAAATCTCCCAATTTTATTCAAATACGTATTTCCGCCGTCAGTATGGCCAGTACAAAAATTTTAAACCGTATATCGATTTGATAAAACCTTACATATGTTCATCTGTTTGTTGTTCTGTTGTATAAGCCATGGTAGCATGCGACCACGGGAAGGTGCTTTCTTGTTTCTTCCTTTTCAGTAGTCGGGTTTTAGTTTTTAAACTTTTTTTTTATGTGATATTCACCAACCCGCACTGACCCGCGTGGTAGATGACGGCCTATTCCTTCTCATCGAGAGGAGGCCTGTGCGCTGATTATATGCAACAATTTAGCACTCAAGTATCTACTAAAGAAGGGCTAAGCATACACGCAACTTCAACATGTATTGTAATGAATCCTAATGTTTCACTTGCTCTTTACAATTAAGACAATGATATATTATTATTGCAGTTTAAACCATAAAAGAATTCAAGCGTGGTGACGTGTGCTCATTGAAATAATACTTGTTTAATATGATACTAACTTGTATAATAATACTTGTTTAATTTTCCTTCACCGCTTTGAGAGCAGTGGTGAAGAAATAAATTACACAAATTAACGCACCTGACTGGGTTTGAACCCACAATGTACAACTTCGATTTCTAATATATTTTTCAACTGCGTTTGAAATTTAGTTTCCGAAAATTTTAACAGCTATTGTGTTTTTAGAAAAAATACTTTAATACCTACATAATAAAGTTCAGTTTGCGTTACAAGTTCAAACTGTTGAAGACCTTTCCATTGCACTAGTTACTAAAACAACTGAAATAAGGTTGATATTTCTTTAAGTAGAAATGCCATCAATTTGGAAGCACGGTTGAATATGGAATAGGTTCCATCATTAGCTAAAACTTAACACTTTTGCAGGTACTGGATTCTAAAGTAAGGGGGATTATTTAAAGAAGCAGGTAAAATAGTCCCGCGTTAACTTATAAGCTCACACATAAAGAAATGGTTAAAACATGTGACTGTTTCTTTCCGAAAATCAGCCTGTAGCGAAAACCCGTTTCTTTATGCAAGTACTCTTACGAAGCTTAATATCTAAAATAACGTTACACAGGGTTGCGTAAGTAAAGCACATACCTACTAAATCTATTGAAAAGTCTGGCTTTTTAATGTTAAAATAGAGTCCAATTATATAATTATCAGTGTGTTCATTATAATATATAATCTTTTATGTATAAAGCTAGATTTAAGTTTAATTAATACAATATTTAATTCTTAAAATAATTTACGTGATTTTAATTTTATTAGTTTTAAGTTATGTTGCTGCGCCCTAAGGGTCATGTACTATAGCATGTAACTATGGTTGTGTACATTGTGCATTAAATAAATAAATAATAATCTTTATTTTCCGTTTTACAATTTTAGAAAGAAGAACGTTTATTTGCGGTAAACATGGCGCAGAAAAAGGAAACTGCCTCAATGATTCATGTCGGGCCTTTTTATATATGGTAGTTGCGCGGTAAACTCTGCTTGCGAGATGCAGGATTTTGCGTGACGTCAGTATGACGCGTTGTTCGCATGTGCCGTTGTATATACTGCTACACTTGGCTTTATTGAGAAGACACAACGATTGGTAACCTAAACGATCCGATTCATCAATATAGGCACCACTACCTAAATAAATTTCACAGCAACTATAGGCTTCTCTCGGCGCCTGTATCTAATGGCAGGCGGTACTCCACGTTAATTAGAACCGGGTCGCTCGATCTATGCGGGGGCACGTACCGCCGTGCGGTACTCGTCACCTTTGAGGGTAGGCTGCAATTATCTGTCGTGTTGAGCGGGTAGGCAGAGTTTTAGGTCATATTTATGATGGTGCAGGTGCCTACTGTAGTATGTGTTGCGTGTAGTTATTATTTGTTGCGTGTGTTATTATGTTTATTGGGCATTTACTCAATATATCCCAAAATGCCCAGGAAAAAACCCATCTCTAGTTGCATGTAATATCGTCGCTCGCATGACTAAAAGTCCTATCTCATTTTTTTTATTTTTTTATTCTCATTTATAACCTAATGATAATCACTTTACTAAGGTGATGGAGCACTCCCATTCTTACCCGGCAAACTTACAATACAACTCACTCTGCTACGTTAATTAGAATCCGAGAGTGTTCGTTCCATCTATGTCGGATCATGTAATCAAGTACGCTAACTCGGTGCGTCAGCATTACTTTGAAGTTTACCTAATGTAGCTAAGTTGGGTATGATTAGAGTGCATAATTTTCTGTGAGTAAATAGCTTGCAATAGTTGTATATGGAAAGTTTGAAAGAAAATAATAGTACCTAAACATATAACCCTCCTTTTGGGGTAGCGAGCTAAGCTGCGATCGCGAAGTAACGCAGTGAGACATCTTCGGCATGTAGGTAATTACCCATAGCATCAGCAATCAGCGATTTTTGGAAGCTCGATACAGTGTCTGACAATAACTAATCGTCAAACGGAACGCTGCAAGTCGCCAAATTGCCGACCGCCGATGTTAAAGGATGATTTCCACCAAACGGCTCGCACCGCATCGGATCGGAAAGGATACGAACGGATGCGGCGACAGCCGATCGCGTCCGGCAGTAAGTCGACGCATACGATTGGCTCGGCACCGTCGGCGTCGCTTGCGAATGTATCCGTTTCTGCGTCTAGTCAAATAGTTTCATTCCTACCGTGTTGACGTGTTCTAATTTTTGAAAATGGTTGAAGTTGACGTAGTATTGTTGACTATTGCATAATAAGAAGAAGAAAATAATCATAAAACATAGAAGGGGAAAAGAAAAATTTGGACGTCAGCCGAAAGGATTCGATCGGATACGACGGCAGGCGAACGGAGCCGTACGCGCGTCGCAGCATACTTTCGGCTCTGATCGCATGTCGCGGAGGTCGTCCGTGGTCAAGCTGCTGTGCACGGTTCGGTAAAGATCCGATGCAGTGCGAGCCGATTAGTGGAAATCAACCATAAGAGTGTGTATGGTCCTAATATTTATTTATTTATTTATTTTAAAAATATAAAAATACAGAAACAAAACAAGCTCCATTCCCATTCAATCTACCTAGCGTTTTCCTAACTATGTTGGAGTCGGCTTCCAGTCTAGCCGGATGCAGATGAATACCAGTATTTAACATGGAGCGAGTGCCTATTTGACCTTCAAAACCCAGTATCTGGGCAATACGATACCCCAAGGGGTGACTGATTGTCAAACTCGGGCTTCTGAAGACTCGTAACGACTGTCTAAAGATCTACGAATGACAGCCGGGACCAAAGGCTTAACGTGCTTTCCGAGGAATGGAGGGGACTCGATATCTAAAGATGCCCCCCGTCCACGGACCGACCTCGGCAAGGGTAACTTAATCTGAGGGGCAATTCTCGTTTATTTAAGAACATTCACAATCTGACCTCAGTCTCAATCTGTCAAAAATACCTCTAATTTCCCTACATTTTGTCAAGTTTTTTGACATTTGCTTGTCGCCGAGGTGAGACTGCGACTAGATTTTGAATGTTTTAAATTACGAGAATTGGCCTACAGATCGATCAACCCGTGCGGCTGTTTATTACTTAGCCATCAGCTTCACTCAAAAAGAAAAAATAAAACAAAAGAGAACTACATTCACAAAACTTCCTTGATTATCAGCAGAGCGAAACTACTTCTCCCCAACAGCGCAGCTTCTAGCTAACGTAAGGTAGCACAAATTATAATATCATTCCCGCCAAAGGAGTAGTGCATAACTGCACAAATGCCGCACCCGGATTGGATGGGATATTTTTCAAAGTATTCGCACAAATATTTTCGAAGAGCGGCCACGTTATAAACTGAATTCCTAACACGTTTGGCCCTACTATGGGTCTAGAAGCGAAGAGTTTGTTTTTGTGAAAAGTTTTGGTCGACAGTTATTGCTGTTTGCTGGTTTAGTAGTTAGGATAACATATTTTTTGATTATACTAGCTGCGCCCCGGGATTCACCCGTGGTCGATCCCGTGGGAATATCGGGATAAAAAGTAGTCTATGTGTTAATCCTGGTTATAAACTATCTGTGTGTCATATTTAATCTAAATCCGTTCAGCCGTTTGTGCGAGAAGAAATAACAAACAAACAAACACACTCACAAACTTTCGCCTTTATAATATTAGTGTGATGTGAAGTGTGATGCTGATGAGTTACCATCCTTCAAAACATTTTGAATTATTTCCCTATTTATTTCAGATTGATTTTGTTGATTGGTTTTAATAACCGGCGAAATTTAGGTGTACAGACATCCAGCACCAGCACATCAAGCTACCCGAAAATATAAAATTTTTCCAATCAACTTTGAACCTTATGCTTTAGCGATAAATTTTAAAATCTATTAAAGAAATTTGACAATTGTAGTAGCTTGATGTGCTGGCGTTTGTACCTACACTTTGGCACTTTATTATTATTTATTATTAACTTTTAGTGACGCTCAGACTTTTAAGGTTTCCTGTAAAATTGTTCCAAAACTTATAGCAGTTATGAAAGCGCAGCGAATAAGTGAAAAACAAAGGAGTATGGAGACAGCAGTAGGACCGAACTCGAATGCCTCACGCAAAACAATTTGTATATTGCGAATAGCAGCGGATGCCGATGATCACACCAGCTGCTTTGATACATTATCATTTACTGGGAAATGTCACCTTCGCATAGATATTCTATGAAAGGGTGACAGAAGAGTAAGGTGTTGTGTGTGTCAATGGAAAGTAATAATACTAACTATTGACGCCCAATTCACCCTACATCGATACAGAGATGAAAGAATGTCTGTAGGCCAATTCCCGACACTCAATGTCAAAAACTTGTCAAAAATGTTGGAAGGTAAATTACGGGCTTTTTTGACATATATCGAAACTGAAATTGGAATGCGAACGTTTCTACAAATACAGGAATTGCCTCTCTCCGGCTTGCCGATCTCTTTCTCGTTATAAATTAATTAAGTACTTATAGTATTTTTATCTCACGAACGACGCGCGCTATACTTGTGGTTACAAGCGTAAAAGCACGCTGTTAATGTGCAGTCTCGCTTCTGTCGCGAACTCGCACGGTCATTTTCGTTACCTGTGTATACTGCGTTGACTAAAGAATTTCCAACGGTTGCCAAACTTTTCTATTACGCGTTGCACTTTGCTATATCCACGTTGTGCATAGTCATGGGCACCCTTACGTGTGGAGCGTGTGACGAGCCACTATACTATCCGATGGAGCCGACTTCACAGTTTGCAATCGGGAGCTTCACTTTCACTGTGCATGGTATAACAGAATTCGGTCACAGGAAACTGGGTGACAGAAAACTAACATAGCGCTGCAGCAAATGCAAATTATCAAGCTCCGCCCAAGCCCCAGTGTCTCCAAGGCCTGAGACAGATTCCCTTATTCTGAAGGAAATAAGATCTCTGGCGGACAAACTAGGCCCATTGGAGTGCCTAAAAGATGAGATTGCTGAACTGTGCACTGAGTTAGCTGGCTTCAAGTCGTCCCTCTGTGACACTAACCGGGAGCTGAAGGAGTTTAATGGAAGAATTAAAGACATAGAAACTCGCCTTATTCGCGTTGAGAAGGTACAGGAGCAAGTAGATCACATCCAGGCTCGATTAGAAAAATTAGAAGCGGAGTCTAACGCTAAGGAGCAGTGGACGAGATTAAACAACGTTGAAATTAAAGGCATTCCTCAAACCGACCACGAGAACCTTTTCGAGCTCATTGGAAAAATCGGCACAAAAGTTTATTACCCAGTCTCGAAAGCTCAGATCAACTTTATTACGATAGTTCCAACACGAGAAAAAGACCACGCGAAGCCCATCATTGTGTCTTTTTTGAATCGCTACGTTAAGGAGGACTTTATTGCAGCTGCTAGACTGGCGTTTAAAGCTTCTGCTCTTTTCACAGGGCATATCAATCTGCCGGGAAATCAACGCATTTACGTAAACGACCACCTAACAATTCAAAATAAAGCTTTATTATACTACTAGCTTTTGCCAGCGACTTCGTCCGCGTGGAATAATGACTTCCGGAAATTGAGGCACTAACTCTCATAGAGTTTAACCGATGTGCTCTTTCTTCTGCCGATTCTTGAGAACGCGTATTTCTCATTCAACGCGTTTTTCAAGACAATAGCGGGCGGACGCCGGCGTCCGATTGGGGCTTGAATAAGTAAAAATATATAACTACGTCTAATATATAATAAAACTTACTTCACTTAAAACTAAATACCTATAACTACTATAATTAATAATACCTATACCTATAATTCATAAAAGTACCTACGCTTTTACCTACTTAATATTAAAAAAAACAACATAAATTAACCAAAACTTACCTACTACTAACTAACTACTACTAACCTATTACTACTTCACCTAAAAAGAAATCCTGTTTTCCCAACATTTCCCTTCACTGATCTGCTCCTATTGATTGTAGCGTGATGAAAAGTATACTATAACCTGCCCAGGAGTATGAAGAACAATTGTACCAAGTTTCGTTGAAATCCGTCGAGTGGTTTTTGTTTCTATAACGAACATACAGACAGACAGACAGACAAAAATTTTACTGATTGCATTTTTGGCGTCAGTATCGATCACTAATCACCCGCTGATAGTTATTTTGGAAATATATTTCATGTACAGAATTGACCTCTCTACAGATTTATTATAAGTATAGATATAATTGTAAGTCTCCCCGTCTCGTGACGCTGACGTCCTGCACCTCTAGTCAGAGGTTACACGCTCAGTCTGGCGTCAGTTTAATCTGTCAGTTTGGTCCGGCTAAGACTGATGCCAGAATAATGGATGAAAAACTCGTTTATTTTTTGTTATTCTGGACCATCAGTCCGTCAGTCAACCGGTTAGACGATAATTCTTCCGTCATTCTGAGCAGACTGATGGACTAGACTGACGCCAGACTGAGCGTGTAAACTTTGTCATAGGTTCGAAGTTTTTGGAGTGTTTCCGCGGACAATGGCGAAGTCGGAAGTGTGTATGTTTGTGTGGGTTATGTTATGTGCTGACGCTACTCGTCTTCACGCACACATTCACAGCGTGTTTGTACACTTAGTTACTACCTACATGTAAAGCGTGCGTCGCTTCGTGAGATGAAAATATTGGAAGTAGTAGCTAAAGTGGTCCCGAAAAGTTAGTTGTAATTTTTCCACTTTAGCTTTGACAAACCACATTATGATTTAAAATTCTAGTGATCCAATTGTTTAAACTGCTATAATGTTTTTATTGACTAATTTGACTTATCATAAAAAATAATCAAGTAATACCTTAGGAGTACCTGATATTTTTTTTTTATTTTAAATCTTGTGACATTACAACTGAAGTAGAAGAATGTTAACTAACTTTTGAGGGTCACTGTATGTTAAATTCATTCTGTGGTAAAAAAAAATAGCCAGTCAGAATGGTGGTAGCGGATCTGACTGCCAGGCGTACATCTACCTAAATATAGCTACTCGTGGAAGCTATTTTATGATCCCCTTATGTGTAATAGAACGCGGTTGACAGATAAAGAATGTTTTATGAACAATCATTGAAAGATAACACTAACAAAAGTTGCGTTTCTTTATCTAAAATCTATGATTTTTCAATCAAGGGTATGCAAGAATGACTTGTCATAAGATGAACTTAATCATCATTTAAATATTTATTTATTTATATATACTTTATTGTACACAACAAATAAAAAACAATTATTACTACAAAACATACAATGGGCGGCCTTATCGCTTTCTGCGATCTCTATGACGTCTTGCACCTATTGAATGAATGTTATTTATAAAGGTAAACAAAGCAGAAAACGATAGAAATAGATTATCTATCTATACTAATATACTTTAACATACACACACAAAGTTATGTATAAACAATAGGGTTTGGGGCGAAGATATAAGTTGTGAATTTTTGTACCCTTTCGGTGCGCAGCTCAGTTGACGGATGTCATTTAATCTTGTCAAATTCAAACAAAGGTGCGCGCCGAATGGGAAGCTTCTAGAATAAAATGAAAAGAGTTTAAGGTTTGCGTTATAATACTAATTTACTAATTTTACTAATAATATTATAAAGAGGAAAGATTTGTATGTATGTTTGTAACGAATTGGCTCAAAAAGTACTGGACCGATTTTAAAAATTCTTTCACCATTTGAATGCTACATTATCACTGATTATTACAGGCTATATTTTTTCTTTTTTTTCCACCCGTGCGAAGCCGAGACGGACCGCTAGTACTTAATAAAATAGTTTTGCAGCAGACCGCATAAGGCTGATGACGAAACTGCAATGCGGTGACCTACATAGAAAAGTGTATGTCGAGTTTAAGGTTATGCTAGCTTTTTTAAACAGAATATTAATTAAATAACCTGAGCTCTTTTCATATGTGTACCATTAAAAAACATCCACTAGTAATGATGTATTCTGGGCAATCAACTCCGCTACTGAATTAACGGGTTAATCTAATCATTAAACGGGGATATGCCATGGTACCCGCGAAATTTGTTACGTTTTTTTGCAATCTGCAGGTCAGTATCAAGTTCTATGATGAAGAAAATGTGATTCGCGACCCTATAAAAAGTATTTACAGAGTTATATCACTCAAATCATCAATACAACCCTCTTAGTTCATAATAATCCTATTGAATGACTCGGAATTTCATGAAATATCAATCAAATTCCAAAAAACGTGAGAAAATTTGAATTTCCCGGGCTACCATAGCGCATCTATTCTTGCAGCCGTCATGTTACTGTTCACTTCCATTAATCTCGTTATCTCTTTTAATCAATGCACCTCTTTTTCGGTCTCCCTCTCCCCAAATTGTAATTCAAATTGCTCACCATCGCTTATAGAAACTGATAGATGAGCCTCGCCCAAAAAACTACAAATATATTCCTAGAAAGCACTACAAAAATATAAAGAATACTTAGTAGTAATAAATTCACACCTACACCGAAATTATTGTCTTGTAAATCTTAGTTACTGCCACACTCGAGGGATGAAAAACTGGTTGGATGTATTTCATACAGGGAATTATGTAGTTTCCAGAATTGTCGAAATTTTTCACTCAACTTTGGATTTATGCAGGTAATTTTGAAAGGTCAGTGTCGTTTGTAGGTATAGCTGCTCTGCGTTAAAAATATAAAATCTACATTTGGATTTCACTGAGACTGATCGTTCCAGAACCACCAGTCGGCTTTATAAAATCTTGCGTTTGATAGCCCATTTCTTGAGGAAGGTTATAGGCCATTTATCAACGCTCTAAGATCCTTAGGAACTGAGCAAAAAGAAAAAAGACGGGCAATTTGATGCGACGCGGTGTGCTGGGGGAACACGAAAGTTCACGCGGAAAACATCGCGGGTAGCTAGTGAAGGAATCCACGCCTGACGCGAATTAATTTTATTTATAATTGCATTTTTTTTAATACGACGATTTTGTTTGTTTTCTTTTTTTCAAGGAATCGCGAAAAAATTAAGTTCGGTGGCGTTCTGTGGTAGAAACTACGAAACTACTACTAACCACATGGAAATAAGGCGTGAGTTTATGTATGTAAATGTAAAGTCTATTCAAACTTATGTTTCAAATTAATATTATTTATATTTAAACAAATATCAACTTTATTTTAATGGTAATTAAGTGGATTTCAGAGTGACTAGCACTATAATAAAAATGTTTGAAGTTGTAGAATAAACTGAACTTTATTGTGTAGGATTCAAAGTTATTTTTCCATAAAAATCATCCAAACTCATATTTATTTACATTTTTGGCAAATAAACCGCGAATGCAGATTTATTTGTTTTATGTCGGAATCAAAACACTTCACATTTAGATGGGATTTGTTTGCTAGAATATTTGAAACACTAAGTAATTAATTTCGTTAAAACATTCTAAACACGACTGTATTGATTTAGTTCGCAGTAAATAATTCAGGCTCGTTTCAGTGAAGATAGTGTTTGTCTAGTAAGTAAATAACCTCGAATTAATGTATTTTGCTGTTGGAAAAAATGATAAACAGTCCTGACTATTTTGGGTCAGTGGGTCGTCTTAAGGTGCCACTTTTCGATATTTTTTCTATACAAATTTCGGGAGAATATTACTCCACTGTTTGACATTGTGCATCTAAAGTTAAACATGATATCGTTTTGACATATTATTATTAATTGTGTCTGTACGGAAACAGAATATTAAAATAAAAAGCCATTAAAAAGTTATGAGCCAACAAAGATTCGTTTTTCTTGCTATTTTTAACGTAACTTTGGGTTTAAATAAGTAATAATAGAACTTAAAATCTTAAAAACCAAGTCCGTACCGACAAAGCTCAGTTATCGAAGGGAGCAATAAACTTTATTTGTAATTGATTTATGCAGTGGTGTTTTCATAAAACACGATTTTCCGAAGCACTTTTTGAATTTTTTTACGCGCCTATCAGTTCGGAACGGTGTTTCTGTACGTGAGAACTAGACGTTGTTCATGTAGACTAGCGTCTAACTGCTCATCACTGATACTAGCACTGTCGGACACAAAGCCAGGCGAGACAGCGTGCTTTTTGGCCATGACCACCAACGAGTTCGAGCTCGCGACTAGTTTACGCTTAAGGGCGGAGTATTGTGTAAGTGTATGACAGATTTACAGATTTACATACTTACTGAATTTCTTAGTTTAAAATACCGGACCCAGGTTGACCGAAGCAAGGAAACCCTGCTCAGGTGCAGATTCACAGACGACTGCGCCTTATAGTTTAAATGTAGGGTAGTGCTGTTCCACTAACGATGGGACACTTAATATCGTGTCCTGCATGTCCTGTCAGCTGCACGTTACAGGAACTGGTGGACGCTGGTGATGGCGCCAAACAGGTGGCCGAATATGGACCGAGTCCATTTAGATTGCTATCGACACGCTAAGAAGAAGTTTAAAATACCGATGTCCTGTATTCATAAACTCTAAAAGTACGAATTACGTGAGATAAAAGGTACGCTATTAATAAAACTTCGGAGTGGCTTTCAATAGACTGTCGTTTATTTAGAATGTTCGAGATCGTCACATAGTTACGCTAATACACAGCAGATGGCGCAAGTAGTATATAGACATAAGTATGTAGTCTGTTTTGATACATATTTAACAGCTATGATAATTATGACTTATTTAATTGAGAATATTCATAATCTCGATGTACGGAACTTTGAAAGCTTGCTATGACGAATTACTTAAAAACTACATATAAAATCGTTCAAAGTTCTGTCAAAATATTAATACAGGGAACCATGAACATTACTGGTCAATGGCCCTATAAATTTTCGTGAAAAATATTTTTACCAAAACTTTATACTACAATCACATCACTGGCCACACTGCAAAACATACCTTATTTCATTCTCATACGGTTTTTATTGCAACACAGAAAGCTACGTAGTGCCGTCCGGGTTTTTGGTAAATGGTACTTCAGGGAATATGATAGGACCCATGGGCTGTCCTACCATTGTAAAAGATAAAAGCATGATGTACAGGTGCTGATTTATGGGAAAATTTACCAAGTACGGCAAAGCGAGGTTTTGTTCCGTCGTTTATATTTATTTGTTGTTAGAGGAGGGTACACTCTGTGATGCTACTCGTGTCATTTTGTTTGATTCACAAGCGTTTCAAATTGCGCACACGATGGCATCGCAGCGATCAGAGGGGCAATTCTCGTAATTTTAGGAACGGTCTCAGTCTTACAAAAATACCTCTAATTTCCCTGCATTTTGACAAGTTTCTTATACTGATTGTCGCTGAGATGAGATTGTGACTAGATTTTGAACATTTTTAATTACTCCTGAATGTCATTCCCAGGAAATTTTATTAGATTTTGGTCCATTATTTTGTCAAAGCCGCATGCTTATGAAGGTTTACGATTTATGACTAAAATAAAATGATTATTCTTACTAAAAAATCAAAGACACTGATACTTATTTCTAGGGCATAAAATATCTACTTAAAGATTACAGTTTCCCTTTTAAAATTGCCAAAAATCTGCTCTAAAAACCACAAAACTTTCAACAGAAATAAAGCCACCCCAAAACGAACAGTTATTGTGCAGAAACCGCAACAAAGGGCCAGAAATGATTCGTTCAATACTATCTCGAATTACCTACACAGACTTTCAATGAAAGAAAGAAAGAAAAAGTATTTATTGCGACTCGTACAGGAAGATCACAAACTAAATTAAACACAGTCTAAAATTAAGAACCAAATTATATTTTTAAAAAAGTAACAAAATTAAATAGAAAGTCCTATACGAGGCCAAAAGTAGCCGATCTCAGCATGATGCTGCGACAACGGGTAGAAACATCTACACAAAATAAATTGGTATAGTTTTTTTTTTTTTTTTTCACGAAGCAGCGCGCGCTTTACTTGTGGTAACCAAGTGTTCAAATATGAATGCATGAACACCAGTAGCGTCAGCACATAACACCCATACATACACACTCTTCCGATTTCGTCATTGTCTCGGATCGTACCGAGAGCACTTGGTACCACAAGTAAAAAACGAAAAAAAAAACAATTGGAAGTGGTGAAGGGCGGGCGTTTTGGGGGACTGTCTTATGTAATTTTGACGTTCGAAAAGTGCTGATTCTCAGCCTAGTATGAATATATAACTTTTGATTTTGATTTTGACTGGCATTTGTTTGAGATGAACCTAATTTTACTTGTTGTATCGAGCCGGCTTTCTGAATCTATCTGTTGTATGACATCTTTTAGATTTTAGGTATACGTGTTGTGGTCACTAATCCTCTTGTGCCACGGTTGCCATGATTACAACCTCTTGGGTGTACCGTGTGACAATTTACAGGGCTTTGTTGTGTATATCTATCGAGTACATAATTAATGTAAATCTATGAGGAATGGAACGCAACACATGAGAGGGATAAGGAACGACAGTGAAAGGGAGAGAGGGCAGGAATAGCGGATTAGCACTGGGATCCGGGACCGTTTGTCATTATTTTGGGAGAGTAAAGACCCTAAGACTTAATCTTAGGGCCAATTATAATTAAGAGGATATCCATTGTATCGGTCAGTAATAATAGCCTCCCCGACCGATTTCGGTCACGGTGGCCAATCTCAACGAAGATTAGCCAGGTACGCAGGAGATATTATAGTGCACAAGTGTGTGCGCAGGCACAGGTGCACTCTCTGCTCCTTTACTCTCATAGTCCGATGGGACGGCAATCCCTCGTTATCGACGACCCTGGTTACTTATTTCTTTTGGTGATTGTACACCTTTACAATTAATGTAGGACTTGTCTAGAAACACAGCCAGGTTGGCAATGAGAATGTTATCTTAATAGAACCAGCATCCTTAATGTGTAACATACTTTCAATTACAATCTGAATTATTTTGAAAGATATTGACCCCGATTCTGTGGTTCACAAACTAAACTAAATTTAAGTTCAGTGCATCTTTTTCTTTCTATTTCATTAAGAAAAGGACAGAAAATTAATATTAGTTTAGTCCTGTCAAATTAGTCAGCGGCTGACGGTAAATTGACGTATTTTTAGTAGCTAATTTTTTAATCACGTCTAACTTGTCTATGGATTATCTAATATGACAGGATTAAACTAATATTTATCTTCTGTCCTTTTTATATTGAAATAGAAAGAAAAAGATACACTGAACTTAAATTTAATTTATTTTGTAAACAACAGAATCGGAGCCATTGCCAATCCATTCCTTCATATGTTCGAATAATTTGTCTGCTTACCTTGCTTGCCTTATGACTCATTAGCGCTTTAGAAATATCTTCAGCGCTTTAATGAAGTTCCTCTAATGGTACTTGAATTTCACGTATGTCTTTAAAAGATCGCTTTTAGCGATGAGACCGCCCATTGTGTCACCCTTTGCAAAAGTTCTATATTTATGTCTGTAATTTATAATGGTGTACATAATAAAGAGTATTCTATTCTATTCTATTCTATGTCTTTAGCTATTTGGCTGGATATGTAGATTGTATAAATACCTATTTTACATGCTTTTACGTAATTTACCGTATTCATATGCCTAGCCTACATATGAATATTTTACTAACAAACGTATATATATCAAACCTTTTTCCGACTATGTTAAACTCGGCTTTCCCTCTAACCGGCTGCAGCTGGATACCAGTATTTAACATGGAGCGACTGCTTATCTGACTTCCACTACCTAGTTACTGGGTAACACGTCCTTGCAACAAGCTTTTATTTAACTGTATATCAAAAAGTCTCTGCGATCCCGTGGCTTCGAGCTACACGGTCAAGCGACACGCGTCATATGATAACGACTGCGGAGGAAACAAATGAAAGAAGTTGTTTAGTGCATGCCACGAGTCACAGCGACGCGATTTGCCGAGCGAAGGATGAAAACAAAAGATACACGCGTGTCGCTTGACGCAAGTCATATCATAAATCACACCGTTTGAGGCCGTGAACGGGGCCTGCCGGAGGAATCTCCAAAACCGCCTAACTGGATTGCCTGAATTATTTATTCCCCTTTTTCTTACTAAGAATGGTTAATTTACCAAGAGCCCATCGTTCTGTTTCAGCTCTAAGCGCTTCCTTGTACCTCCTCCATTTTTAAATAAACAATCTTCTACTGAAACAGTGTTGTGGAGCAATATAAAGAATTCACGGGATCTTAACGATTACGCTTTTAAAATTCCCCTCTTGGCTGGTACTTGGCTACGGTGGAAGAATCCCTAATTCTTAAATCCATTGGATTTTGTGCTAGAGGCGAGTTACATTTTGTTGGCACGATAAGATGGTAAAACTTTTAGGTTGTGGTTTAGTTTAAAGGCTCCCTTAGACATACGCGATGCGACAGCGCGATGCGTCTCTAGTAGAACAATTTCTATGAAAAGTTCATGATTAATTGTTCTACCAGAATCGCGTTGCGCCTGTCTGCGTGCCCTTAGAATAATATATTTTACACAAGTTGTAAGTTTAACGGCGCAGCAAGTGGCGCCCTCGAGTTTTGTTACGAAGTTACTTGAATCACCGAATTTGCATCGTGCCGAATTACCGCCGAAGTGATTGAAGAGTGATGATAGTGATCGGCTTAAGCCGATTCCTTATCTATCAGTTTGTTAACTAACTTATACAGGCTGTAAGAAATATCATCACTACACGAGACACTTTTACCATTAATTCTGAAAATGATTTAAAGGGTTATAAAAGAAAAAAATTGAGGGGCTTGTGGTTAAGTAATAATAGCCGCATGGGTTGATCGATCAGGTTAAGCTACGCTTGCCGCGGTTGGTCCGTGGATGAGTGACTATTTTTACATACCAAGACCCCTCCGTGCCTCGGAAAGCACGTTAAGCTGTTAGTCCCGGCTGTCATTTGTGGATCTTTGGATCTTTGACGGTCGTTACGGGTCGTCAGAAGCCCGGAAGTCTGACAACCAGTCTTACCAAGGGGTTTAGTATTACCCAGTAACTGGATTGTGGAGGTGGGAAACGGCTAGGTAGATGATGATGATGGGTTATAAAAAAAATCTGCTGTTTTATGTGAAATACCTACATGGTCAAAATGAAACAGTTGATTTTTTCAATAGCCGAGGAAAAATGTCTACACTATAATCGTGTGCTGATTTCATAGTAACAATTTGCGCGGCAATGTCCCTTACAGTCTGTATATCTATTGCTGAAAGGCTGAAACACACATTTACACATATAAGTGCTTACTGAAACAAGACCAACCTACCGTCCGAGTGGTGAATTGAATCAGGTCAATAAAAAACGTCAAAGCGACGAGCCCTTTGAGACATATAATTCAATTTGAAACTAGACATTTCAGCAAGAAACTTTTATAGTTCGAGTCAATGGGGAATCGCATTTTATATGTATGTTCGGAAGTGGTGAAAGGGTATTTGTTTTGTTTTTATTAGTGTGGCGTCAGTTCTAGGTGTTTATGGGGTACAACGAACGATATAAATGATATACTGGTTGTTCTCGTTTCGACGCCGTTGAGCTTAGTACAAGATTAATGAACGGTGTAGGAAAACATCGTGCGGTAACCGGCATGTCCTAGAACCAAAAATTCGAAGACATGCTGGTCGCGAAAAAAAATCAGTTGTTCCCTACATTTTGACGAGTTAAGCGAACGTAAACAGCAGATTTTTTTCGCGACCGATTTCGTTCATTTTCGTATATCATCAGAAAAGGCGATAACAAGTATGTGGTATAATTACCCGAGTACGGCGAAGCAAAGAAGGGTTATGATTTTGACCGTTATGTATGTATGTATGTAAAAGTACCTTCTCGTGGTCGCATGCCGCTGTACTAACATACTTATAAGCCATGGTAGCATGCGACAACGGGAAGGTACTTTCTTGTTTCATCCTTTTCAGTAGTCGGGTTTTAGTTTTTAAACTTTTTTTTATTGCATTTAACTATGTGGTTTCCATACTATATGTATAAAGAACACCTTTATTTTACAAAGTGATGGGCCGAATATAATATCTAATATTTATTAAACTCTTGATTAAAAAAAATCCAGAAAATATAGCCTGCAATGCAAAGTTACAGGCTATTTATAACAGAACGGCGTTAATAAAAACTAAGCACAGGCGCTAATAGAGATAATTTATTTTATCGTCGCCCTTAAGGTAAGAAAGAGGTTCTAAGAAATGTGAGTATGCAATTAAGGGGAACTACAGTCCATTTTTATACAGTGGGTTTTTATAAAGTGGATTTTTGGTTTGAAACGTTTCTTGAAGAGTAATTTGCTGATTATTTTTTAAAAAACTACATCAATACAATAGTGTTGCACCACATAAATGTGAGACAGTCAAAGTTTAAATAAGGTAGGTATTGTAGTGATTATGACCTGCTTGGTTTGTGGCATGCAACCTTTTTATTAATTATAGGATAATGGCATACCATTATAAGATAAATTCTAATACAAATTGAGAAGGCAGAAAGTAGGCGTCAGATTTGGCTGACAAGCCAAGTGACAAGGAAAAAAATAAAAAAACGCACGTAAATCGATTTCTAGGAATAATTTACTATCGAACATATACGATAAACCACGGTTTAATTGATTCTTCTCGGTACCCCGACAGCTCGTAAAGCTCTCTTATAATATCTTGTGACAAGTACAATCAACCACGTGTCAGTGGGACTTAATGCTACGACATAATGTTGCTGTCAATTTCTTATTGCACCACAGATATATAATTATGTGGTTGCCTGTAGCTACGGGCAGTACACATGTTGTGCGAATATAAAATATTAGCTAAAACTAATAGACTCTATTTATAAACGTTACATAAAGTTAAGTGACGTTTAAAGATTAAAAATAAAAACGTTTCCGATCGGGGGACTCCGATCAGGAACGAAATTTTTTTCCTCGATACTTGCATACACACACACTAGTTTCAAAGAATCAGACAGAGAAAGTGTGAATTTAATAGGCGTTTTTAAAACAGAGCCATCTAGTACATAATTTTAGAAGCTCCCTTGGATTTTCATTTTGACCTTACTATTGGCTTCAGCTCCCTTCAAAACCATGAAAACTATCTCTTTCTCACGCTGTTGAAAAGAGAGAGAGAGAAAGAAAGTCGCATGGAGGCATGGAGGGCATAACGCTTATTCGTTACATGACGATTTCTACCATAAGCCACGTTAAAAACTTCGTTCCAAAAAATATGGTTGAGCAGTTTATCATTATTTAACGTTACGCAACGTATAAATAAACCTTAGCATAATTAGCCTATAGTGTTCCCACTGCTGGGACATAGACCTCCTCTCTTCAAGATGGAGTGGGCTGTAATCTACCACCCTGGTCCAGGGCATATTGGTAGATTTCACATCTTCGAATTTTTGGTTCTAGGATTTGGTTTCCTCACGATTTTTTCTTCACAGTTTTGAGAGCGGTTTGATGAAAATATTAACACAGAGTAAAACGTAGGCCATCGGTTGCCAGCGACTCTCACGATGTCGTCGGTCCACCTAGAGGGAGGCCTGCCTACGCTGCGTCTGCCGGTTCGTGGTCGCCACTCAAGAACTTTTTTTCCCCATCGGGTATCAGTTCTACGAGCGATGTGGCCTGCCCATTGCTACTTCAACTTGCAAATTTTAAGAGCTATGTCAGTGACTCTGGTTCTTCGTCGAATATCCTCGTTCCGGATTTTATCACGCAAAGAAACTCCGAGCATAGCTCTTTCCATTGTTCGTTGAGTGACTCTCAGTCTCTCTATCGATGGATGCAAGTGGCGGATCGTCGTTCGGCGTGGTGGTCTAAGGGCCTTTGTTCAGTAGTGGACGTCTTTCGGCTGATGATGATGATGATGAAAACGTAGGCCTGGGTTCGAACCCACGACCTACAACTCGTAAGTCGGGGCCGTTCCCATAGGCTTGTCAACTTAAAAAAAATAACTTAGTTAGATTATCAAAAAATATTTGACCCGTATTTTTTCTTTTGTTACGTAAACCAAAATTTACGAAGATACGACGCTTTTAAAATTCTCAATACGTCACAACTTGGTATAGTTTTTAGTGCGTTCTGATGTCACGAGCCCCCACTCCCGTGTTCTGACGCGTTTTATTTTTGTCAATATTCATTGATTTACAAAAACAAAAAATACGTGTCCATTATTTTCTAATACTCAAACTGACGGACTAAATAGATTTTCAATTTATTGATGGTGAAAACTAGCCTATTAGGCCACCACTCAAACCAAGTGATGATAAATGTTGTGTGTGAGCAAACGGGGTGAATATTGCTTCGACAGTAACAGGCTAGTTTAATACTTTTTTATCGTCTGCCACTCCATCCCATACTCGAACCCGTGTAAAGTTTGTTTCAACAGTATTTGATACGTCATGCACTAAGTGCATCGTTGGTAATCCTGGCTTGTTGTGTAAAGCTAAGTGCACATTATAGCCGCGGCGGGACAAAGGCTTCGTCTCGGTGAGATAGAGTAGGCCGTAATCCACCACGGGGGCCCAGTGCGGGTTGGTAGATGCCAAATATTTTCGAATTTTTGGTTCTAGGACATGTTCTCACGATTTTTTGCAGTATTGTTGGAGACAAATCCATGAATTGGAACTATTTTCACTCCAGTGTAATGAGGCGCACTCCACGTCGCAACGCACCGCATTGCAAAAGTCCTCTTAGATCAATTTACATTTTGTATGAACGATCAATCGCATACAACAGCTGGACCGCTTCGGAACGCAAAATATTAGCAGCAAATCTACGCCTGCTATGCAATCCGCTCTGATCCGCTATGTTGGTTTACTTGATTCTCGATCAAAGTAACCTACATAGCCCGATGATTTGCCTAACTTAAGTGGCAGTGGGCAGAACACATTGCTCGCAGAACAGATGGCCGATAGCGCCAAAAGGTTCTGGAGCGGCGAACGTTTACCGGAAGATGTAGCGCTAGGAAGGCCTCCCACAAGGTGCACCGATGACCTTGTGAAGGCCACAGGAATCTGGATGCGGGAAACACAGAACCGGTCGAAGTTCTGTGTCCCTGTCAAGCAGTGCTGGTTTTGCGGCTGAGCGAATGTGAAGAAATTAAATGAATGAATAAGAGATCCACCGGTGCGCTGCGCTGCAGCGCGGTGTGGCTGGCCTTCAGTGTGCACACCTTTAATAGATCACACTATGGTAATATAAGGAAAATTTTCTGTCCATTAGTTGCACCGATGGAAGTTAGCTTGTTTCTTTGATTTGCAAAAGTTTAATATTGTTAGCTTATGGCTATCAATTAATAAGCATAAAGGTTATTTGTGTTAGTATAACTTGATGTGTGCGCAAGTAAAGGTGAGATACAAGACTAAACAAGTCTTTTTCATGTACGGTTATGTGGCTGTTTAAGCTTCGCTTGCCGCGGTTGGTCTGTGGATGGGTGACCATCTTTACATACCGAGATCCCTCCGTGCCTCGGAAAGCACGTTAAGCCGTTGGTCCCTGCTGTCATTCGTGGATCTTTGACAGTCGTTACGGGTAGTCAGAAACCCGAAAGTCTGACAACCAGTCTTACCAAGGGGTATCGTGTTACTCAGTAACTGGGTTGTGGAGATCGCTCCATGTAAAACACTGGTATTCAGCTGCATCCGGTTAGACTGGAAGCCGACACCAACATAGTTGGGAAAAAGCTAGGCAGATGATGATGGTTATGTGGCTGTTTGATGAGAGAAAGGGGTCGAAAAAGCAAAGGAGTTGCATAATGAAGTTTAGTACTACATTATAACACTCGCTTGTATGATATTGTGGTTACTTTGACACTGGTTGTTTTAATGTTGGCAATAAGCTAACTGTTTCAGAAACTTTTCTAAAGGATTTATAGCATGGATGTACATAAAAGTTTTACTGTCTATTCGTTTAAACTTATTTCGGTTCACAATATTCCTTTATACTTACACTTTAACCATACAATAATATTTTAATTGACCAATAAAATCTACCCTTTTCTCAACTATGTTGGGGTCAGCTTCCAGTCTAAGCGGATACAACTGAACACTAGTGTTTTACATGGCGCGATTACCTATCTGATCTCAATAACCAAGTGATTGGATAAAAAAGCCCCTAAGAAGTCCCCCCCCCCCAGCAAGTCTGGTTTTTAGCCTTTCGTGCTTCTGACTATCCGTAACGACTGTCGAAAATAAGCTTAACGTGATTTCCGAAGCACGAAGGGTTTTCGGTATTGGATGGTCGGCGATCCACGGAGCGACCTCGACAAGCGTTGCTTAACCTTAAAGATCAATCCAGCTGCTATGGTCACCCATCCACGGAGCGACCCCGGCAAGCGTTGCTTAATCTTGCGGCTGTTATTAAATAATAATTTAAAAAAAGCACCTAGAGTAGGTAAAAGTCGACCAATTTTAAGTCCTTAACACAATAGAGTCGGTAATTACACTGTATTGGGCAATAAAACAGCCATTTTATTAATAGGTCGAAATGTACCTGACAGGGGTTTATGTATTATTTATTGATCTCCATTGGTATGACCTTTTAAAGGGTAGACTCATGAAGGTTTATGGTGGCGAACAATATTAGGGGCATTAGGTAGGGATTGCTGAATCAGGCCTAAATTGAGGGTAACCCTAAATCCAGCGTTAGGTTGGGTTATAAATAAAGTAACTTTTTATGATTTTTTTATCAATGTAGAATTTTAAATCATGAATAATTATGAATTACTGGCAGCGCCCCGCGGTTTCACTCGCGTTAGTTCCGGTCGGGAATGTTGGAATAAAAAGTATCCTATGTGTTAATTCAAATTTCATCTAAATCCGTTCAGCCGTTTGTGCGTGATTGAGTAACAAACATCCAAACATCTCCACAAACTTTCACATTTATAATATTAGTAGGATTGTAGGATTCAAAAGCTCTGTGTTAAACTTTGTCGGAACGATAACAGACTTTTTTAAATTGGAAATCTATAGGTACTAATATTATAAAGGGGAAATGTTTGTATGTATGTTTGTAACGAATTGGCTCAAAAAGTACTGGACCGATTTTAAAAATTCTTTCACCATTTGAATGCTACATTATCACTGATTAATATAGGCTATTTTAATTGCAAGAAAAAAAATAAAATGTTTAAAAAATAAACATCCACCCGTGCGAAGCCGGGCCGCTAGTTCATAATATAGTAGTCAATACAAACCAAAATGGATACCTCATAACCTCGTTATTACTCATAGGTACATTATTTTTGAAAACATAATTTTTAAAGGAGTGTTTGAACCAAGGAGTTGGATCCTTGGTTCTGGTATTGTATTTTATTTTATAAAGAAAGAAAGAAAGAAAGAAAGAAAGAAAGAAGAAGAAAGAGAAACCTACATTTCACATCCTATCTATATTTTAAAACTTTATTGTTCTGCAAGTAAGGAAGCGAGAAACAGACAGTAGGTACCAGCTACAAATTACATCGTATATAAAGAGCTTGACTTGCCCTTAAGAGCTTAAGGCGGGTTTACGAGCGACCGTCGACCGTCGAACGACGATAAATCTATTTAATGCCCATATCGACAGCTAATACCCAGCACTTGTACCAAGCTAGAGCTTGCGATAAGCGATAAGCGATTAGAGTTTATAGAAAATCTAATTTGAACTTTAATGCCTCTAATTTTCTAAAGTTCACTTCGTTGTACAATCAAGGTGTGCAAAGTTTAAACCCATTAAGGTTCATTTTTGCTTGCACTGTCCAAAACGCTTGGTATGCTTGTGCTACCAAAATACAGCATGTAATAGACAATGGCCCCGATTCTGTTGTTCACAAACTAAACTAAATTTAAGTTCAGTTCATCTTTTTCCTTCTATTTCTTTAAAAAAAGGACAGAAGATAAATATTAGTTTAGTCCTGTCAAATTAGTCAGCGCCTAACGTAAATTGACTTATTTTTAGTAGCCAATTTTTAATCACGTCTAATCTTTAGACAAGTTTAGATGTGATTAAAAAATTGGCTTATATAAATAGGATTATCTAATTTGACAGGACTAAACTAATATTTATCTTCTGTCCTTTTCTTAATGAAATAGAAAGAAAAAGATGCACTGAACTTAAATTTAATTTAGTTTGTGAACAACAGAATCGGAGTCAATGTGGGAATGGAATATATCAAAAAATATTACCCTTTTGAGTTACTTCAGTGTCAGGATTTGTAATCCCAAATGATGACAACGCAACGAGTAAGAGCCATTTCATAAACAACCAAATCCCAAGTCTGATACTGAGAATCTTGCTCCTGAAAAATATAAGTATAAATACTGCTTAAAAAAGGAAAAAAAAAAGTATTTATTGCGACTCGTATAGGAAGATCACAAACTAAACTACACACAGTCAAAAATAAAAAAACCAAATTATTTAAAAAAAGAGTAACAAAAAGAAAAATGAAACAGAAAGTTCTGTACAAGGCGAAAAGGCTCCTATCTCAGCATGATGCTCCATATTCAGTCTAAAAAGTTCTCACTGTTAAGACACAGGCCGCCTCTAGGTGAGAGGGTGTGGGCCGTAATCCACCACGCGGGCCCAGTCTTGTTAGTAGATGTCATATGTACATTCCGGTTAATTTATTTATTGATTTATTTAAATTTTTCGCATAAAAAGGTACAAAGGCGGACTTAATGCCTTAGGCATTCTCTACTAGTCAACCAACCACACGTTATGACAGTCCTCACGATATGTCCTTTAGCGTTTTGCGAATAATGGATCGCTGCTTAGTCAAGCTTAATTTATATATACAGGCGTACATGACCGAATGTAAAACCTACAAACGCGTACTCAAGAAGTAAATGGTTGTTTCTACTTTATCTTTAAAAAACTTAAAGAAAAATATGTGCAACCCAGTTTTAAAAGCCAGTGTTGTCGTCCGCTTTCGCGTCACCACCGCCTGCTCCGTTTCCTGAACATAATCTCTTAGATTTTATGGTCCTTTACCTACTGTTTACAAAATGGCGTCGTTAAAGTCCAAGTGGCGTAAACAAAATGTTTCAGTGTTACAATACGTAATCTGATGTTTTATTTTGCGACAGATTTTCAGGTGATTAAAGTGAAAAATTAATATTCACTGAAAGGTTTCATAAAATTTTAATTGAGGGGTTTGTGACTAAGTACTAACAGCCATACGGGTCGTTGGATCAGATTAAGCTACGCTTGTCGCGGTTGGTCCGTGGATGGATGACCATCTTTACATATCCAGATCTCTCCGTACCTCAGAAAGCACCTTAAGCCATTGGTCCCGGCTGTCATTCGTAGATCTTTGGCAGTCGTTACGGGTCGTCAGTAGTCTGAAACTCTGATAACTATTCTTACTTATAGGGGTATATTATTACCCAGTAACCGGGTTGTGAAGATGAGATAGGTAGTCGCTTCATGTAAAATATTCCGACCGAACATAGTTGGGAAAAGGCTAGGTAGATTAATTGTTTCATAAAACTTTAATTGATGTTGATAGCTGAAGATTTATTACTTTATCTATTCTCTTTCTCTATTTTTTTTATTTATTGTGCTTCGACCACTAGACTAAAGAAGATGTAAAAATAGTTACTGGCAAGTAAAGCTCTTGTGTTAAAGATACTGCTACCGACCATTTTTTTCAGTGCGCGGTTTAATTCCTCTTCGACTTCCTCCATCGTGGGGGTGACAGAGGGGCATGCCGGACTTTTACCGGCTAAAACCACCGCGGTGTTTCACCTCTGCCTATGGTCGGGGGCGCGGGATTCGCATAAGCATTCACCGCTCCCCCGACAGGCCTCGACCCGTTGTTCCTTTGCGGATCCCACCTCCCCATGCGGCCATTCCCATAATGGCCGCACCCACTCTGGAATGGCGCGCATGGAATATTGCGGCGCCAACTTCTCATGGAGATCGCAGATCGTTTTGCGCCCTTCTTGGGCACCCGGTGCGTCTCCTGTGTGAGGGGAGAGAAGATGCGGCTTCTCTCTCCCGCTCGGCCGCCTCTTTTGCAGACGTGATATCCTCGCAAAAGAAGCAACCTTGTCCCATGCGCTACCGTTATTGACCATCGATTGAACGACGGCTGGGAGCGAGAAATCGCTCCCGCCTACTGCCGCGATAAGGTCACGGCGCAGCCCTGCCCAAGCTGAGCACTCCTCTAACGTGTGCTGCGACGTATCCTCAGGGCCAGCCGCACAGTGGTGACACACCGGTGTCTGCTCCCGACCTACTGCTACCTACCCTACAACAATAATTTATCCCACCAAGAAAAGAGTGGCTTATATACTAGAGTGAAATCCACACGCATTAAAGGCCTACGTAAAACAACAGTAGGAAAATAAAATAACACGAACAAAATAAAAGTTTATTTTACAACCTACACTGCACCGGCTGGTACTTCCACCTGAAAACACCATTATAAACCCTGTACCAACAACACAGAGTTCATTTTAAAACAATACTATGTGTATCAACGTCTTTGCTACTCAATTTTACAAGGTTCTTTCTATCTTCAAGTCCGAGAAACTCATTATAAGTTTCTGCTCCAACAGGCAAAGATCTAAATTTTATTTTGAATACCTTCGTGAACTATTTTTGAGTTCTTTGTAGCAGCAGCGAAGTATAGTGCTCGGTACCAACTGTTTGTATAGCCAGAAATGCGAAGAGCATTTTTATTTGTTATTATTTTCATTGTGTTTTGATTTTGTTCGAAAAGCTTGGAAAGTTCGATTTCATACATGTGGATTTATACGTAGGTTTTCATTATGAAGTCGACGTTCATGAATTTTGTTTGGAAAGTTGTGAATTGTCTCTTTTTTTAAATAACTATTAGATTAAATGTTAAATGATTTTTGGGACAAAGTTCTTTAACTGAGCTTGCGGTAGGCGTAAACTGGGAGAAATCGTCAGAAAAAAGCATTATGCGACTTTTTATTAATTATTTAATAGAAAAAGTCAGAGACAGAGAGGGAGAGATAGTTTTCATGTTTTTCGAGGGTTCAGAAGCCAATAGTGAGGGCAAAATAAAAATCCAAGATGGCGGCTGCGAAAATTTTCAAATATTTCTTCATGGCGGTTGTTTTCATGGTTTTTGAGGGTAGTGAAGCCGAGGTCAAAATGAAAAATAAGATGGCGGCTGCAAACATTTGAAACTCTCGAAAAAATAAAGTATTTAAAAACCATGAAAACTATCTCTCCCTCTCTTTCTCTGACTTTTTCTATTAAATCCTATCCTACTAATCACATCACATCACACTAATATTATAAACGCGAAAGTTTGTGAGGATGAATGGATGTTTGTTACTCTTTCACGCAAAAACTGCTTAACGGATTTGGATGAAATTTGGCACACAGATAGTTTATAATCAGGATTAACACATAGGACACTTTTCATTCCGATATTCTCACGGGATCGAAACCTATGCGGGTGAAACCGCGGGGCGCTGCTAGTAATAATATTAATGTGAAAATTTGTGAGGATGGATGGATGTTTGTTACTCTTTCACGCAAAAACTACCGAACGGATTTAGATGAAATTTGGCTCCCATATACTTTATAACCAGGATTATTTATATCCCAATATTCCGACGGGATCGAAACTTACGCGGGTAAAACCGCGGGGCGCGGCTAGTAATTAATAAAAAGTCGTATAACGCGAAAGACCCAGCCCATGAAAGACGTGTTAATAAAAACAACAAAAGTGCAACGAAATATGAAAGAGAACTACAAAACAGCTGACATAAAACTGTTGCAAGATATCACTTCAGAGTTTCGCGTCGCTTTCTCCAAAATGTGCGGTAAAAGCGAATTCTTTGGAATCCACATCATTTTGGCACTAAACAAAAAGGCATAGAAGTTGAATTTTGTAAAGGTAACCTTATCTATTATATAATTAAAATAATAGAAAGTTTAGTCGCTAAGGTAAAAAGAAGAAAAAAAACAGTAGTTTTTATGGTGATGGTTTTAATGTGGATAATTTGGTCCTCGCAAAAAAAATGGGCCTTAAAAAAATGGAAAATTACTGTCTTAGCTAAAAACATGAGCATAACTCTGCTCTACGTTTCATTTGCCTTGCTATTAATGATCTATAACTAAGTTACGACACACAAATATTCTTTTTGAAACCTTAATAATATATATTTAGCGTGATTTCGATGAGATATCATTCCAGTTTATTGGTAATCGAATTTACAAAATTACATTTTGGTGAAGTAGGTTTATTACTCTGTTCAAATATCCGCAAAAAATTAGCTTTAGGGACATAATTTATTAAAATCTGAAGGTAGCTTGTTGCATCTTTATACACTCTCGATTTTTTTAAGCTGGGCATATCACTAGCAGAATCTATCAATATTTTAATGCAGTATTTTGCAGTGTGAGCCTTTTTTGAGTGTATATTTTGTGGCTACCAGTGGACATTCCGAGGTAAAACTTGAGTGAAAATTACAAATACGATTGCAGTAGTTTTGTACACAGCATCTTTGAATGAAGCAAAGCGGTTCTATTCACCTTGGGAAATATTCTTTTTGAGTACATTCTGTATTTTGATTCGAGATTCTTTGAAATAACTAATGAAAATGTTAATATAATGTTTTTGGTGCACATAGTATGATTTGGAATGGTCGAAGGTATAGGTTTTTCTGAGTTTTCTCAGTTCTTTTTGCGTCATGTTCAACGCAAATAAACGTATTTTCTTTCTTTCTTTTCTCAGTATCTAGTCTTTATGAAAATATTTATACATCATCATCATTTCAGCCGAAAGACGTCGCCGGTCCACCTTGTGGGAGGCTTGCCAACGCTACGTCTTCCAGTACGCGGTTGCCACTCCAGAACCTTTCGGCCCCATCGGCCATCTGTTCTGCTGTGCCCTGCCCACTGCCACTTAAGTTGTTTGGCAATTCTTCGGGCTATGTCGGTTACATTGGTTCTCCTGCAGATCTCTTCATTTCTGATTCGATCACGCAGGGAAACTCCAAGCATAACCCTCCCCAGTGCCCTTTGGGTGATTTTCAGCCTCCTCTAATAAGACCCATTGTGAGAAATATTTATACAGCAACATTATTATTGGCCTACCTATTACAAGGTACAGGGCAAGGACGTGCAATCTTTATTGTGGATTCAGTGCTTGATTCTAAACCTACTGCGTTGTTTATCGACAGTATTAGAAAATAAATTGCTGCCGATCGATTCTGTAAAAATCTCACCGTGAAAAGTTATGTGAAGTGAGCTTAGAGTGAGCTGTCAAAAGTATTTATTTATTTTATTTATTGTTAATTAAAACGGTAACAAAATTACATTAATTAATATAAAGATTTTAACAGGTATGGCAGGTATACAAAAATCCCTAGCATCAGAATGACACTGACAGCTCACTCCACGCTCACTTCACCTAAGTTTTCACGGTGAGATGATTACAGAATCGCACTCTTGCGGGATGTTTTTTTAGAATCGTGTGCTGATATCATGGGTACAGTTTGCGCGTCGATGTCTCTGGCATCCTGCGTGGTAATTGCGTAACACACTGTCAGTCTTAGTGGGTTTAATTTTGGCAGTTCAATAACATTCATTGTGTTATTTACGTTTTTGAGCAGACACAACATATGAAGCAATGGTTTAGCAATATCCTTCAAAATGATTCAGATTGAGATTGATAGTGTGTTACGCAATTAGGGTGCTGTTTACTCTATTAAGAGAAAATGCGCGTCGAGAGATTTTCAAAAAGCCTAAGAAAAAAGTCATAATTCGAAGTTTGGCTCTCGTCTATTTCCTCCTCCAATATTGGACCAGTTTAAAAGATATTTCATAAACTGAATGAGAAGGATATATACTGTGTTCCTATGTTTTTATTTTTTCATTAATAGTTGACAAATTTGTACACTAGGCCTTAGTTGACAGCGAATTTTTGAGGGTTCTAGTGCTTATAAAAATAATTTATCATCAAAAAGAAACACATAGGGACATACAAGTAGTTAATATTTATTATACTGTGAAAAATCACTTTTTTATGGTCATTCACCAGAAAGAAAACAGACGAGATCATTTCTATGGATAAAAGAGCACCCGCATTTCCTTGTTCTCACGAAGCAATAAGAATAATGTACGCAGGATTTTGTAATATCTTGATTTAAAAGAGTGTCCTTGGAGGTTCTTGCACGTTAATCTTCATAGGCTAGCCGCACACACAATAATATTGTCAATAAAATACATATGGTCAATAATATTGAGTGTGTGCGTCCCGCATTTCGATAGAATTCAATATTATTGTGGATTTCCAGAAATTCTGATCTTATCGCGGCAATATCGTGGGGAGGCAGGAGGGTATTACCAATTATATTGTCGTGTGCGGGCGCGCAGCAATATTTCAGTTGAGATAAAGATTTCAAGGCAGGTAGACGTTCCTGTTTTGTGACACAATTATTCTTATCACATCACTATTAAATCATGTTCTTTTGTAAGTCGTAGTTCATTTATTAGATTAACATGATTTTATCAACTCAGGTTTTTTCTCATCCAGCCTTTTCTTCCTTTTTTTTGAGGTTGGGACATCGATATCCGTGATATTGGTCAATAATATTGACCAATATTGGTCAATAATATTTAGAACTGGCAACTAGTTTCAACTTTCTGACTAACTGGCCGACTCCTTGACAGTTCAAAAGTGCCTGTAAATGGTTTAAGTAATTGAAATAAGTAATTGAGTTTCGAAAAAAAAAATTGAGGTCTGAAATTAAAGTAAATAATACCTACATCAGTAATTTTAAATTCCGAGTCAACATTTTCTCAATATGTATCAAGAATCCAAATTCAACAAATTCTAAAACGCCTTCAGAAAATACAAAGCTATTAATTTCCTGTACGATTTTCAGCTGAAACACCGTACACCAGTAAATCATTGGGGAAGATCCTTCACTGCACCTACTTAATTCCGTTCGTGCGAAATAGATAAAATTGCTCCAATGAACATTTGTTTTAAGAGCGCTTCCTTTGTTTTAAACGCCTGGGATGGAAGATCACGTCTTTAAATACCCAAACATTAGGCTCGCTTCTTTCAAAGCGATAGACAGATGTGTACTACAATCGTATTGTGCTAGTTTTTATTAGGCACCATTCCAGATTTCGGGGTGCTTTTGAGAATTTCCAATAGTGCTTTACCAGACCCGGGTTTCAAGCCTAGTACCAACTGGACTCAGGGCTAGGTTGATTAAGCAGTGTTTTTTTTATTACTAGCTGACCCGACAGTTGTCCTTTTTTATTGCTAAATTGGCCTAAATGCCTTATCTAAATTTCAATAAATTATGTATCGTATAGGAGAAAGGACGTTTAGTTTCGAATTTGAAAATTTCTCCAGAAAACTTTTCTAGTTTTACTGCCATAAAAACGTAATTTTTATTTATATCTTAATATACATTACGTGTCACGTTGTTTGTCCGCAATGGACTCCTAAACTACTGAACCGATATTAATAAAATTTTGCACACTGTGTGCAGTTTCATCCAACTTGAAAGATAGGATAGTTTATATCTCAATTTATAAACGCAATATTATTTTATTGCGAATATTGCCAGAACAAGGTTTGTGTGAAAGAAAAATTCGGAAATTTGAAAAAAAAATGCACCCTTGCGAAGCTTGGGCGGCCGCTAGTAGCTTTAATGATAGATATCTATCTGTGCTCAAAAGTGCGTAATCTGGATAGATTACGATTAATTTAACGTGCTTTAAGAAGCACGGTCCCCACCCTGTCTCGGAAAGCACGTTAAGTCTCGGTAAATAATGGGGATGGTCACCCATCCACGGACCGACTTTGGCAAGATTGCTTAACCTTGACGATCGACCTATACGGCTGTTTTTAAGGTCCCGTACCTCAAAAGGACAAAACGGAACCCTTATACGATCACTTTGTTGTCCGTCTCATTGTTTATCTCGGGAACGCGTGGAGGTATCGAGTTGAAATTAAAACCATACCTAATTATTATACTCAGGTCTATGGTACCTTGAAGCTGTGAAAAAATCAAACTTCTAAGTTAACGTAAAATAAAGATACGGCCGTTTATGCCGCAAAAAACGTATATTTCGACACTCTTAAGGGAATCAAAATGTATAGTGTACTTCCCGTTGACCTAGAATCATAAAATTCGGCAAGAAGCAAGTTCATGTAGCACATGTAAAGGAAAAAAATCCGAAAACCGTAAATTTGTAGTGAAATACCTACTACGTACGGAACCCTCGGTGCGCGAGTCCGACCCGTACTTGTCCGGTTTTTTTTTAGCCACGAGCCTTTTCCATGTACGCTAGTTAAAAGTAATTATGTCAAATCTTGAAACTTTCCTAGACAAATTGAGTGTTGATAAAATGTCTTTAAGCTCCTGCAGAAAAACATTTACCAGACCTTCAACAGAAGAGATAGTAAAAAATAAAACCTAATTGCTTTTGTTGGGAACGAACCGTAAATTGCTGTAACGAACGGTCTGGTCTCAATCGTATCGAGTTTTTTTGGAAAGTTCTCCAATATAGTGGTGCACCTAGAGAGCTATGTACACGTTTTTCTAGTTTGCAGCTTTTACGCAAAAAAAACTTTTACTGTAAACTGCAATTGGCTTGGTGCAAAAACAGAGATGTACTTTACTTAATTAAATTGACATTTCGGGATGCTGGCTGGTCGGAATGTAAACAAGTGTATTACTACGTGCATATTGAGGCGCAGTATCCAACCGATTTTGGTAAAATTTTCAGAAAATTTGTGTGTTTTGTGTGTATATTCCCGCGTTTACACCAAGGTATCAAGCATGATCTCTACATGTTGTGTAATGTTTTCATTTATTTATTCATTTTAATACTTTAACATACAAATGTACAGAGGTGGATTTAATAAAATAAAACATTTATTTTCGAGCAACATGGACTCGTAATGTTAGTAACAATTTACTTACAAGCTATGTTAGTAATATTTACATAAACATTACCTATAACTAAACAAATAAGCAGCTATCCTATTAGCTCCTATTAGCAGGTATACGTAGCTGGCCATTAACGTTTTCTACCAGTCAACCTTTGGGGTGATGCAGAGACAAACAGTGGTAGGTGCAATCATGAAAAGTCAGGAATAAATATTTTTAAATATTAAGATACGCATAAACCTATTGAAACCATAAATATAATATACAATATATACCTAATTACATATAAATACAAGCACAAATAACTATACATAAATACACACATATATCTTCTAAAAAGAAATAAGACAAATAATGAGAAAACATTACCGCTGTGATTAAACTGCTAGCTTCTTGCGAGTGTGCACGCGAACTTTAACTTTAAAAGATAATCGGTTGATTGCCATCCTGATTTCCTGGGGGAGCGCATTCCACAGAGAGATAGATCGAACGAAGAAGGATCACTTATCGTTAACAAAACTTGTAGTAGGTACCTAAACCTTTAAAAAAAGTGAACGAAATAGTTTACAAGACATGTGTGAAACACGTCATTATACGTATGATTCCAAATTTAAATTAGGCGACAACTTACCTCCTTATAATTGAATGGAATTTTATTTCTATGACATTGTATTAAATTTTCCTTTTTTCTTCATTGTATTTAACAATTTTTGACATTATAATTAATAACCCCTGACATTGTATTTGATAGTAGATAACGTTTTCCTTATTCTCGACATTGTATGGTTTATTATTAATTTTAATTCTTTGAAATTATTGAATTATGGACATTCAATTTTATGTAACACCTATGTAACAACAATATTCTAACAAATAAATCTATTATTATGATTATTATACATACTAGCTGCTGCCCGCGACGTCGTCTGCGTGAAGGCTCTACAGCACCAAAAATACCTAAGATGCCAGTGTCGCTATAGCATTATAAGTAAACATCTTTTAAAATAGCATTAAAATGTAAGTTTTTTTATCAAGCGAAGCAAGTGAAGAGAGTTATATGGGAATTCTGCTGAGTTCAGTCTTATGATGTGACTGAAGGAAATAGAGAAAATAATGCAGGAATACATTCCAGGACACAAAAAAGTTAAAATACGTACAAACTACCAACGTAGTTTATAGGACGTTGGTAGTTATGCTGCCAGGAGCCAAAAAGTAAAGAGAGTCAGGACTGGTGACGCGGGAGCAAGCGACGTACAATTGCCCGTGTGAGAAGCAACTCGTCCTGAGGTCGAAACCCGCTGCCATCAGTGTCTGCCCCTGCGACTTATTGATGGTCATCGCGAAGCAAACACTCACGGGGAACTGTACGCGTTTGAACTGGAACGGGAAGTTATGAGGTATGAGGGGAATGCGTGGTATAAATACTGCCTCGTCGACGCCACAACCCGTAAGAATTTCCGCCTCAATGATGTGTCTGTGGAGCGAGATGACTTTAAGGCGGGTCCCGTTACACAACTTCGGAGGAGATAGGTTCCGAAGAAGCATAATCGGAACACCGACCTTCAGCTTGATGGTATGCGCTGGAAGTCCACTTGCTGACAGGGAGCTCAGAAATTCCACGGGATAATGTGTGGCGTCATCTTGCTTGAGAACAGTGTTTATCGAGGTGTAGATCACTTTGTTCCCCTCAATTTCCGAGAGAATGCATTCGTTAATTGCTGCAGCCTGATCATTTTTGGGCATCAAAATGGCCCGCTCACACACTCAAGAATTCTGCTGGTGCGGTATACGACTGATGTCCCCGTACACACAGCGAATTAGTTCTTCTAAGCTGGATACCACTCTACCGAGAGACTGGAAGCACCACCTGTCCACCTATATCTTCTGGTAGAGTGCCTTCGCCAAGACTTAGCAGGACATCGGAAAATTCTTGAGCACGTGCATTGCCGCCGAGCCGAGCTCTCATATTAATGGTCAAGCGCAGCGTACGAACTCGTGACCACCACGGAGATCGTTTCAACTAAGCATCCACCATGTCAGCCCTCGAGCCCCGCGTCACCGCGGGAAGCGTTTGCCGAAAATCACCACTGAACAGAACTGTGACACCACCCATCAAATGTTCTTTCCTGCGGATGTTCTGCAGGATTCTGTCCACGGCCTCAACTGCCTTCCTTTTGGCCATCGTACACTCATTCCATACGATCAGAGAGCAATCCTTGAGCACGTGTCCCTTATCGCTGTTGTGTTACACCACAAACAGGCGTTTCGGCGCTCTCTAAATCGATGGGAATTTTAAACATGGCATGTGCTGTCTTGCCACTCGGAAGCAGTATGGTAGCGATTCCCGACGTCGCTACTGCAATAGCAATTTTGCCTTGCCTCCTGACCTCTGCACGTATGCCAGTGGTAACAAATACTTTCCTGTTCCACCAGGAGCATCCAAGAAAAACATTTTACCCTGGTTTTGCCCAACGCTTTCAAGGACGGTGTCATAAAGTTTTTGCTCTGAAGAGAACAAAGCGACATGGTCATTTCGTATGGTGGTCATTTCGCCCGGATCGTAATTTGTCTCAGCGTTATACTCCCGATTTCCACGGTCTTAATACGGTGATGATTGGGGAGCTGGTATCCCATATTCGATCAGTGGATTGCCGCCGATAGAAATGACCACATCTTGAAGTGAACTGAGACAGGTGTTCAGCACGCGTTCATCAGTTACTTCGACTTCGTCTCCAGTAGCACGCCTCAAAGCTCGTAGAAAATCTTCAGACAGATGATGGCGATACTTCTCCCACAAAGCTACCGGGTTCGCGACTTCACTAAACACCAAGATGACGGCAAACAGATGACGCATGCGGCTGGGACTGTCACTGACGCTAGCCTCCGCGAGGGTGTCATGAAATGAAATGATCATCATCAATGAACATAACTTTTTTATAATACTTAACGCCGCATTTTTTTTTAAATTGTCTTCCTCAACTCTGCTCAAGATTTTGAGGGTTTTGTTGGAACTTGAATTTGTCAAAACGAACTATACGATACAACTTTTATGAAGAAAATGCACATCACCATCTATGAATTTTAAGAATAACTAACTACTTACCTCGCCAACATGATCAAATTTAAATTATTAATTTCCAAAAAATGTTAACATGTAACTTGATTTGATTTTAATGAAATCTCATAGATGGCGCTGTTTTAAAATTGTCTTTATACTAATAACATTCATTAAACTATATTTCTCTGCCCAAGTTACTTAAATGGCGTAGTTTTTATAGTGTAAAGCTAGATAATAGCATGGCTTACTCAAAAACAACATTTAAATATGCATCGTTAGATTACACGCTGTCACAGAATGCGTAAGAAAAATAAAGATTCACAGCTCCTCCCCGTAGGTGATAGCGTGATAATATGTAGCCTATATGTTGACCCGACCTCTTAGTAATATTCATGCAAAATTTGAAGTAAATCCATGCAGTACTTTTTGAGTTTATCCCGGACAGACAAACAGACAAACAGACAAACAGACAAACAGACAAAAATTCTAAAAACTATATTTTTGGCTTCGGTATCGATTGTAGATCACGCCCCAAGTATTCTTTTTAAAAAATATTCAATGTACAGTTTTGACTTTCCTACGATTTTATTATATGTATAGATTTTACACGACATGTTTTAGACGGGTGTTATACAAAACTTGTCGAAATCTAGTAGGTACCACTATTTGTTTGTGGGTGAAAACGCGAGATAACAATCTCTTTCAAGGCTCGATGTGTGTGAAACTTACGATTGGGTCTTGACAATACTATCGAATCCCTTTTGTGATCAAACGGATACTTATGGCGGAACTGAGAAAACTCAGTGTGCCGGTCAGACACAAAAATAGGTTAACAATATTTATTTATATGACCACCACAAAAATACGCAACAAAAAATAAATTGAGCACTATATAATGTACAATGGGCGGCCTTATCGCCTTATATTCAGAGTATCATAAATATTATGAGATTTCTAAACGAAGAACTTTAAACTTAATTGATTGTACGATCAAGGAGCGATCATTTTAAGCAATTTTGAAACAAATATTTACCACACAGGGGCACATGTCACCTTTTCGAACTGTAATTTTCATTAAAAAAATGGGGAATATATAAACGTACTATAAAAATAATGTTTGTTTAAAATGTTTAGCTTTAAAATTAATTGAATGAACCATAAAAATAATGGTTTCTATAAGCGATCTCGGGACTTGGGGCACCCCGACTTAGGTTAGATTAGGTTCTTTTAAGCCCTGTAGACAGAAATAGGGGTCGACTACGTCCTATTATTATTGCTTATAAACCAACTTAGACCTGCGCGCTTAGATCTTCCCCGGGGTAGGGTCTAGTGAGCGAGCTTAGCGAGCGAACTCAGACCCCGCCATCCCCTTCGTGGACATTTTAATGTGCGTTCAGAAACTAACTAGTTTCGGAGTTGGTTTTCGAAACAGTTATAGTACAAACCATTCATTTTAAAGTGATACTATTAAATTATAAATGTATTATTATTTTAAAATGCTGATATACAATTTTATAGCTATTTTCATCAAATTTGAAATGCTATTAAATACACCCCTAAAAAAATTGGCAAAGACATCGTCAGAGGAAAAGTAAGGTGCACGTAAGGTTAGTTTTTACGTGCACGTTACTTTTTCTGCTTAACATATTAATTCCTTGACATATTAATTGCCATTTCCGTGTGGATATCGGAA
The DNA here is from genome assembly GCA_949316385.1 of Globia sparganii. Lineage (NCBI taxonomy): Eukaryota > Metazoa > Arthropoda > Insecta > Lepidoptera > Noctuidae > Globia > Globia sparganii. The sequence goes on along the minus strand of OX438675.1, from coordinate 6,845,575 downwards.
ATATCCCGAATGAACGTGACATAACCTATGGCCTTCCCCAGGATGCCATTTATCGCCTTGCCAAATTTTATCAAAACCGTTACTGAACGGTTTTGATAAAAATTTTTTTACCCTTTCTCGCCTAAACCACTGGGTTTAGGCGAGAAAAGGTAACATACGTATGGATTATGCTCGTGACTGTACAGTAACTGAAGTTAAGTATTAAGCCTTGTGTTCATCAATATTTAAATCAATTGATTAAATATTTAATCAGTTCTATATTTAAAATTTCCTTAGGACATTTGATATAAACCAACTGTTTAAATACTTACCTAACCGGTGGTGGTCTGAATGTTGGTGAACTCAGGCCTTAATTATCAAGACAAAAGTTTTTCCTTTAAAGAACTAACACAAGTTAACTTAAAAATATAAAATGTGCATTTATATCTGTCGTCTGCTTTTGATACGTCGACTTCTTTGTTGTATCTCTTTGCTTTGAATCAAGAAAGGAAGCTCAATTAGTTTCTGTTTCTTTTAAATAGGTACAAAGAAAATGGGAATGGTATTGCAGTACCGAAAATAGTTTTTGTCCTGTTTGTAGGTAGTGTATTAAGATTAATGTATGAATAGACAGTGGTCGGGGTTGAAGAAGGTACATTCTGAATTGTTAGTACGTCGTCGCAAATGGCTGTAAAATATTGTGCTGTTTTGATTAATTTGTTATTATTACTATAACTTTTATCGTGGGTCTAGGGGCTTGTGGCTAACTAATAACAGCCACAAAGGTCGATCAATCAGGTTAAGCTACGCTTGCCGTGTGTGGTCTGTTGATGGGTAACCATCATTACACTTCGAGACTATTCAAGACCCTCCGTGCCCGTCTGTCATTCGTGGATCTTTGGCAGTTTTTACGGGTCGACAGTAGCCCGAAAGTCTGACAACCATAAGACTAGTTACTACAGTTACTGGGTTGTGGAGGTCAGATAGGCAGTCGCTTCTTGTAAAATACTGGTATTCAGCTGCATCCGTTCAGACTGGAAGCCGACGCGAACATAGTTGGGAAAAGGCTAGGCTGATTGATTTTTTATTTATGTGAGATTAATGCCATATGTGGTTAATATGTGATTAATAAGTTCACATCAAAACCTATAGTCAGCGGCTGACTGTGAATGTCATGTTTAAAAGGTGTCCATGAAAAAAACACATCAGATACCGACTGACTACTGATTGTGGCGACTGTGAGCGAGAGTTAACTACAGTGTGAATACGGTCTTATGTTTCGAAATTTTTTATTTTATACTTTTGGTTTTGAAGGTGTTTTTTCTTTTAATTTTGAACTATTAATTATTTTATTGGATTTTTAGAGGTATGAGGAACAGGGCGTAAAGTTCATTCATACTCCATAGAAAAGGAAGGATCCTCCGACCAGACAACTGTTGTGTCTGGCGGGCCGATGATTCATGTCGAGCCGTTGTATATAATTATACTAGTTGCGGGGTAAACTCTGCTTGCGAGATGCAGGATTTTGTGACGTCAGTATAACGCGTTGTTCGCATGTAGCGTTGAAGATACCGCAACAGATTAATTACATAAATTATTAAACCTTTATGTAAGCTCTTTTATCGCTCTCAAAACATTATTTTTATTGATAGAAACATTTTCTCCAACCAAATAACGCACTTACCTTGCACAGCTCACTTACATATTTTCTTTTCACATAAAAAAAACGATATAAATGATTCACAATATTGCAAGCACATTATCTATACACAATTATTTTTTACCTTTTCAAAGAAAATCGGCTTTTTATATCGAGCCTACTCGAATAAATAAATTCGGTAACGTGAGTTTTGAAGTAGAAAGCTTTTTGTGCTAACGTCAATATATTATATTATTCCTTTTGATGTATTGATAATACTTTATTATATAAGCGGGGTGGGGATCGTCGATAAGTAATAACAGCCGCACGGGTCGATCGATCAAGTTAAGCTACTCTTGCCGCAGTCATTCCGTGGATGGGTGACCATCTTTACATATCGAGACACCCTGTGCTTCGAAAAGTACGTTTATAGAATATACAGGGTTATTTGTAAAACACCAGCAACCTCTTAAGAGGTCATTGTACTCATCATTATGAACAACTTTTACTATGGGACCAAACCTGAAATCGCGAAAAAAAATCAGCTGTTCCCTACATTTTGACGAGTTACGATTTGCAGATGAAACAACTTTTTTAAGATGAACTTTAACTGATTTTACGGAGCCCTCTGCTAAACCGTTAAAATGAGGACTATACGCTGGAGAAAATTTAAAATGAATAGATAATTCTGATGCTCTTTCAGCAAGTGTATCTGAATTATATTTCAAGAATTTCGATAATTCATTACACGCGCCTACAAAAATCTTCATAAATGTAGGGAACAGCTGATTTTTTTTCGCGATTTCAGGTTTGGTCCCATAGTAAAAGTTGTTCATAATAATGAGTACAATGACCTCTTAAGAGGTTGCTGGTGTTTTACAAATAACCCTGTATACAACCTCCTGACATCAATCATCGGGCAGTTGCCCACCAGACAAGTCCTGTCTTGTCCTGTTGAGTGAACTTTACATCCTGTTCTTCATGCAGATCCAAAAATGACAACCGGGACCAACAGCCTAAATTGCTTTCTGAGGCACGGAGGGGTTTTTATATATAAAGACGGTCACCCATCCACGGACCAACAGTGGCTTCGACCCTTGCGGCTGTTATACTTTTAACTTTACCACAAGCCACACGCGCGCCTCAAAGAGATGTCAGCATTGTAAGGAAGGGGCCCGTAAGGGCCGTAGCCTGCCGGGGCAGCGGGGTTGTCCGAAAGGGTCACTGCTGCCCCGGAACATAAAGGGCTAAGGAAGGAACACGGGTAGGTTTTAGTCAGTAAGAGTCTGACACTCCCTCCTGCTCCACCCTGAGCGGGAGAGGTCATTTGATGATTTCCCATCCACAAAAAAAGCCCCTCTTAAGATATCTAAATATCTTCGATTTATCTATTGCAATATCTTAAGGCTTTTTACCTAAAAGTAACCAATATCAAAACGTGTTTCCTGGCGGGAAAAATGTACATATAAATACAAAGAAGAATTGAACCACATTTTCGTCTATTTTCATTCTAAATTGCCACAAATCGTAACATCGTAGTTTAAAAACTCCAGTGAAATCGTTTGGCATTCCCTTAGCCGATTAAGTTGGTTGGTCTTTTACTATTACAATCGCCGTTATTTCTAAGGGTTCAGCAATAAAGGACGTCTTTCCGGATTGCACAAATAAATATTTGTCTCGATCCGACCCCGAAGGTCATGCGGGAAAAACAGGATTAAGCAAATACCGGTAAAATAATACAAAGAGTTTCTCGATTGCCGGGTGTTGGGATTCGGTGAATCTGAAAAGTATTTAGCAATTTGTTTATTTAATTGATTCAGATGAAATCAATATTTATTTAGTGAGTAGGTAAGCAGGTAGGTAATTTAGATAGAACATGTCTAAGTAAACTGCCGCTAGAATAGCTAGCAATTTTTGTATAGCTTTATTAATCAACTATCTAAAAAGACAAATTAACTTCAAAGAAAAGAAAGAAAAATTGTTTATTCTGCACAAACAAAACGCACATTATAAGAAAAAAGATATAAAATATACTTACACCATACAACGTAGTCAAAATCCTTGTACTCAAGCATATAAAAAGTTGTCAATTTTGTCCATTGCTTGATGTCAGGGCCAGGGGCCAAAGACAACACACATTAATTGATTAAATATTAACGTACAGTATGTACCATTTCCTTGGATATTCTCTCTATACATTCTCATAGATACCCTCCGACTGATGAGAATGGAGGGTTATGTCGGATTCCAACCGGCTAAAACCCTACTGTTGACTCCATGAGATACATAAGCAAGTCAACAAAATTATTTACACGGCACGTCAACTGAATTCTATCTTTAAACGTTAAACAGGAAATACTTTTTTGAAAAAAAAAAAACGGGTGTATCATAGAGCAGTTTAATAATAATATCAATCTGCATATCGTTGGACGTTTTATTTAAAGTTTTCAAATTCAGGACAATAAGGAAGGGGCCCGTAAGGGCCGAAGCCTGCCGGGGCAGCGGGATTGTCCGAAAGGGTTACCGCTACCCCGGAACATAAAGGGCTAAGGAAGGAACACGGGTGGGTTTTAGTCAGTAAGAGTCTGACACTCCCTTCTGCTCCACCCAGAGCGGGAGGGGTCATTTGATGATTTCCCATCCACAAAAAAAAAAGGACCAAACTTCAAATCAGGATGGCAGCCAAGCGATTATCCTTTAAAGTTAAGGTTCGCGAGCACTTTCGCAAGAAGCTGGCAGTATCATCACAACGCTAATATTTTCTCATTGTTTATCTTATTTCTTTTTAGTATATTCATTTATTTATGTATATGTCGGCGGCGGGGCGGTGGGAGAAGTTCTGTGACGTACTTGTCGATGGCGTGATCGGTGACGCCGCCGACATATATTTATTTGTGCTTATATTTATATATAATTAGGTATATATTATATTTATAGTTTAAATAGGTTTCTATGTATCTTTATATTTAAAATATTTATTTCTCTAATGATTGCACCTACTACTGTTTGTCTCTGCATCACCCAAAGGTTGACTGGTAGAAAATGCCTATAGCATTAAGTCCGCCTCTGTACATGTATGTGCTTGAAGTATTAAATAAATAAATAAACTTTGCAAAAAGAAGCACGGAGTACTAAATCTAGTAGTGTGCAAATGGCTCGGTATCAGTTTCGACAAACCTTTGACTATCGACAAACGGTCCTGACATTTACATAATCGGCGCGCCACGCTGGCGGATTGGTTGTTGCAATGAAAGGATCCCAGGTTTCCCAATCTTTGAACTACCATTACGCTCTTTTACTCATGTTAGATTTTAAAACAGGGCTCGAACTAAAATACTAACGAATCAAATTCAATTAAAATTCACAATATTTTATAACCACATGAGCACTTATGAAACGTCAGAAGCTAGGTGCACGGGTCCATTTGGTTATTTCCTATGAAGAAGAGCCAGCCTCTACGGTTAATCTTAAAAAAAAAAATCTTTTGTTTTTTTCATCAACCGGCCACAAATGCGGGCTGCTACTGAGAAAATCTTGATGGAAAAACCAATTAACAGTTTGCCCGACCTGGAAATCGAACCCAGGGCCCTAAACTCAGCAGTAGTGCCACTAGACCAACGAGGCAGTCGGCCTAGTTTCTTGATGATGATGATGATGATGATGATGAAAGGGAGTCCCCCTTTTCCGCACTTAGACTCCCATTGGGTCCGTTGTGCGTGGGGTTATTGGGCCTAGATTCTTATTGGAAATCAAATTTAACTGACCATTCCACAATACCTAATGGTTTCCTCAACTTGAAAATCGAGCTCGAGATTCTAGCACGATTTGCATTTTAGTCAGTAGAAATTTAATTGCTAATAATTAATTATTTAAAAAATGTCTATGAACTTAACTATCATATCTCGTGTCCCTGGGATCCTGGACCTTTGAACGGCATATGAGGGGCCACAGCCAACTCGCAGAGGCCCGTTATACACTTTTATGAAAATTATTATTATTATAAGCCTGTATTTTCCCACTGCAGGCCAAATGCCTGCCAAAAGGTAGCTAAGATACTTATTAATATTCATTTACGCCTAAAAGACACCAAAATTACTCCAAGTCTTAAATCTTCAGACATATTAATATTCAGTTACGTCTAAAAGACACCAAAGTTACACCAAGTCACAAAAGAAAATTCTCACCACTCTTCCTAATAAATGATAGAATAAACTAATCTCAATCATAACTTAGACCGGCATCAAGTTCTCACATTTATACCATAACTCACTTTGTACAAGTTTCTATTGAATTTGCGGCAAATAAGGAAATAGTTGGTTCTCAAGTGAGGAAGAACTAGCTAGTCAACTAGTGACTAGTTTACTAGCTAGTGAGTTTTACTAGATTATGCCATCTAAGTCGACCGTCCAGTGCTATGTAATGGGAAATTTATGCTAGATGGATTTTCGCCGTGCGGGATGGTTGCTTACCCAATAGCCACTCCATTCAAACAGTTCGATAAAAATCGCAAGTGACTAGTTTATTTTCCTTCATGCGGCAGGCGATCGCCTGCGACTGAGCATTTTATGGTCGATTTTAGTCACCCACCGCAAGCGACCTGTCGCCGCACGACAAAAGTCAGAGTAGGTTTCGACTTTTGATCTTGCAATTTTAGTCATTTACGGCCTAACCGAATTGCCATTTACAGTCAAAAAATTGTGCGGCTATAGTGCTCGAAACTCGCATAAGATGTGGAAGAGATTTGCCACGTTAACTGCGCAGTTCATTTATTGCATGCCGCGCATTCGTGTGTCGCGTGATCGTGGGTCACAGTGTACCATCCCGCCAACATTTTCATACAAAGCGAAGCTTTGTTTACGTGCGAAGGCTGAATTTATGACAGAGGTAAGCCGGGGCAAGAAAAAAATGACAACAAACCGTTTCATTATATTTCAATGATGAATTGACTATAGAGTGGCTGTGTTAATTAATTAATTATTGTTAATCTAATATCTCGTAAACTAAGCCGTTTATGTAAATAATTTTTATGTAAAACTTTAGTCATAAAGTTATACAAAAATTAATCGTAAGTTGTGTAAATCAATACGAAACAGGTAGTTACCTATAAGTATTCATAAGGATCACTCAGTTCAGCAAATTTGAAAACATTTAATTACTCATAACTTTTTAACAAAAGGTATTTGTGTTATGATATTTATTGTACAAATGTATTGGGAACATATATTTTAGGATTAAAAAAAGATGTACAGAAAAAGTCAACCTAAACCTTATTACAACGATCTCTCAGACAAAATGGTGTCTGTACTGAGTGATCCAATGATACTGTCTTAAATACCTGGAAGTAGCTTCAAATGGCTTGATGGTTTTAAAAAATATTGTGACAATTTGTTAACAAATTTTTGAGGTATAAACTTAGTCAGTAGAGTAAGTTTTTGTTGAGATTTAGCTCATAGCCGTTTTTGCAAAATGTCTGATTTGAGTGATCCACATTTTGGGCAATAACTGAAGACCCTTGAGAGTGACAAATTTTTTACTTTGGGCTATGAGTTTTGACTATTTTTGACTAAATGTACAATCAGATTTTATCACGAAATAAAAAAAGATCACTCAATCCAAATGCACATTTTGAATTTTATTTATTTATTTATATAATTATACTTTATTGTACACCACAAAAATACAACGGATTTTCGAAGGGAAGCCGGCAGGAATCGAGTTTTATGGTACCTTCGCCACTGGTGCGTAGCTCAGCCGTGGGCTGCAATGGAGCGGAGCCTTTAGATATAAGCGTGTTGGCAAGTTTGTCCAAAGTTGCAGCGGTATCAAACACATGAGCATACTTGCAAACTTCTTTGTTTCTTACAAGCTTTGGAAAGTTTGCGTTTTATTTGCATGTTAGTGTAATGTATTAAGTACAACTTTGTTTTCAGGGACATGTGGCGGAATTTCGATTAAGTTACATAGTAACTTTACTGCCGATGATATCAAAAGGAAAATGAGGATTTGCAGTTGCTCAGGAGTTGCTGTTGATGTTTGCATTTTAGTGGCGCCATGTCATATAATTATACTAAATAAGATGCCATGGCACCACTAATGCGAAAACGTTTATTTTCCTTTACAACAACAAATCCCCCTTTTGGTAATGAATTTGGTTGTTTTTTCATAACATCCATTTAATATTATAGGAACACCAGCACCTTACTTGCGTAGGTAACACATTTTAATCACAATCCAAGGGTTTTGAAGGAAATCCTTAATCCATTGCTTCATAAGGTTTGAAGAATTCGTCTGCTTAATAACGTAAATAACGCAATGAACGTGGCTGAATTGTCTAAATTAAAGACTTGCGAACAATTTGTCATTTTATGTGTGTTACGCAATAACCTGTAGTTCATCCAACGAATTATAATACAAAATACAAAAGGTTTTATAGGCAAAAAGAAAATGTGATGACAGACCGTAATTTTACATAAATGCATTTTTTTTCAGTATTTTTTTGGTTTAGCTATTGACCCCTAAAATAAGCAGGCTTGTATTTGGGGGTCGGGGTTGTATATCTAAGCTAGAACATGTTTGTTTGCTATCTCTACGTGTGGGTAAAATTGGAAAAGATGCTCGGAAAATTTGGGAAAAACTGTAATTACTTTTACATAAGGGTTTTTTAAAGAACTCAGACCATATAATCGAAATGTTGTCAGAACGACGTCTGCTAAGTCAGCCAGTACGAAAATAAATATGACCTTTTCACTAAAAGGTACTACGAGTCAACAAATAGTGCCAACAAAAAAAAATGGCCTCCAGCAATAAAGTCTACTCCACACAAACAAGCGATAGATTACCGACTAACTACATAGAACACAATTTATACGTAGTTCGTAGTTCGGTGGCGTGATAAACACCCGATGAAGGCAATTAAGGTGTCGACAGAATGCTTGCGTTGTGGTTTCGTTCGGTATAAAAGTTCATATGTAGCGAAGAACGCGTGCGAATCGCTTCTGAAGGTTTAACAAGTACTTAGTGGAGTAGATAGTGTGGAGGGTAGGATGTAGTAATCAGCTATTTTTCAGAATGTGTGTGGTTGTTGTAAGGATAGTGCGATAGGTCAGTCGGTGGATCGAATAATCGATTTTGCCACCCGTACGCCAAATACACGCATTGACGTGGAGTTGCGGACACCAGCCCGTATTAGCTATGTAGTCCGAGATAGGTCTTCTGTATTGATGAAGTGATAAACTCGGATAATGGTGGTTTAGTTTTGTGTTCAATTAAAACAGCGTCTTAAACCCGGAGGCCGCGGAATTTGACTTTATATTGTCAAACAAAATCGCTCTCTATGAAAACACATCAACTTACTTTTAACTTTCATAAACAACGTTTTAATGACGTTTACCGGTAAATTGCGGACGCTATGTGGCGGTCACTGCTCTAGTAGGAAACCGTAGCTTTAGCTTCATATTGGATAGATAATATTTTATGATAGAAAAAGTTTTTTTTTTGAAAAGGGAAAGTTACGAACGGAAAATATCAAAGTTTGAGTGGGACCTAACTCATCGCGAGATGGATAGCCCTAGGTTTTTCGGTAATATAGGCAGTTTGCAGTTTTCATTACTTTGAGAAGGGCTGGAAAAAACAACAAAACACTATAGAATCTATTTACAAAGAGTGTCCATGGAGTTTCTTGTCTGTTCTTTTCCATTTCCATAGAGATCTACGTTTTGGAATGGGCAACTACAAAGCTACAACTTTATTTATATTATTGTTCTACGAAAACGATATTTTATAACCTTTTTTTTTTGTAACATTATTGATATTTTTGGGTTTTAGTATCGTTACAAATTTTGGAACGTTATACGATAACATTAATGGTAACGGAACGAAATTCATTTTGTTTTTAAGTCTCTGAATGGAACACTATATAATATCTACAATTCTACATTATATTTCAATAAATTATTCAAACTGCTTTCAAAGCTAACTCATGAACTAAACCGCTGCGAAGAATGTAATTTAAATTCTTATTTATGACCTTCGTTTTAAGTTGAACGGCGCCAAGAGTTAGCAATGAAAACAACGCAGCCTTGACCCTTACGTAATACATTCTGTGCTGTGTTCCACTTAAGAGTTCGTTCAGGTAAATGCGGAGGGCAAGAAAATATGTGGGTAGGTATAATACCTTTTATTTCATACTAACTTTTGTAATAATGAAAATAGAAAGTGTCTGTATTTCAGGCAAACATGCAGTGATTTTTAAAATTATGATATTTGTTTTCATATTAGGACATGGAATATCCGTATATACAGGGTGGTCAAAAAGGAGATTATTTCCAACGCTTTTAAAGTGGGAAATAATTTTTGATAGCGCTTCAAAATTTTTGGAAAAAATTTATTGTTCTTGAAATTTGGTACCCAGAGGCAATAGAACTTTTGTAGTGCTGATACATTATCTAGTAATAATACAACACCGTTTGTTTTATTATTTTATATCATTATTTTTTTATTAGTCTAGTTTTAAAAGAACTCGGCATACAAAATATATTCATAACTTTTAGGGCAATGGAATTATGGCCATGCCGTAAAAGATTTTTTGTTGGAAATGACATCCTTTATATCCCTATTTCGTTTGATCCACAAATTTTTGACCACCCTGTATACTAACAATAATAGCTGAAGAGTTTTTTTGAACGTAGCGCGTTCAAAAAAACTCTCTGGAACTGAAAAAAAACGTGGGATTTCTAAAATAATTGCATTCTGGTAGTCCAACTTGTGAGGAAGGTTATAGGCAACAAGATTTAACATCATGCTACAACACTTAGTTAAATTGGTCTCGGTGTTTCTTCTGAGTAGTCGGATAGGAAACACCAATCTCATATATTTAACAAATATATTTGACGTTTAAAACACACACATTTTTTATCTTCTTAAAATATATAATTATGTAGATTATATATTGAGATTAGGGATGGGCCCCTGTCTAAATAATAACAACCGCACAGGTTGATCGTCCAGGTTAAGCTACGCTTGCCGCGGTTGGTCTGTGGATGGGTGACCATCTTTACATAGCGAGATCCCTCCGTGCCTCGGAAAGCACGTTAAGCCGTTGGTCCCGGCTGTCATTCGTGGATCTTTGACAGTCGTTAGGGGTAGTCAGAAGCCCGAAAGTTTGACAACCAGTCTTATCAAGGGGTATTGTATTACCAAGTAACTGGGTTGTGGAGGTCAGATAGGCAGTCGTTCCATGTAAAATACTGGTATTCAGCTGCATCCGGTTAGACTAGAAGCCGACCCCAACATAGGTGGGAAAAGGCTAGGCAGAAGAAGAATATATCGAGATTAGGGCGACAGTAGGAACATGTAGATAGTTTTTTATGAATGAATATTAAAATGACCTTAACAACCAAACTCTTTATTAAATTTTACTATCTCATTAATAAACTATTGAAGACCCAAACATGCGTGGAATACAAGCTATGCTTAAAGTAAAATAAAGCCCACTTCTATTCCTAAAGTTAACTGCTCGTTAAAACTAGGCTTCACCGACGGGTTAGTCACGTTAGCAGCCGGTCGTAACATAAATACTGGTAATGAAACATTTATTTACCGTTCCTCTATGGGTTAGACGTGTATCTATTTTTTTACAGAAAAGTTTTTATCTAAGATGTATTTCTTATTGAAGACAGTACCTTTAATACCTATGTGGCCCTGGTATAGCTGGTGGTGCTTTTTGAATTAATTATAAGCTCCACGCTTTTTGAATTCAATTTAAGTCAATTTAGTCGTAACTATAATCTAATCTAATATATAAAATTCTCGTGTCACAGTGTTAGTTACCATACTCCTCCGAAACGGCTGGACCGATTTGTATGAAATTTTGTGTGCATATAGGATAGGTCTGAGAATCGGCTACTATCTATTTTTTTTTTTGCACAACGTCGTTTGCGGGGTCAGCTAGTATATTATAAATGCAAAAGTAAGTTTGTTTGTTACGTTTTCACGATAAAACGACTCAAAGATTTGGATGAAATTTGGTACATGGCTAGACCACGACCTCAAGGAGGACATAGGCGACTTTTCATCCTGGATCGGAGACAAAGTCACGGGCAACAGCCAGTTATTTCCTAATTTTTAGTGCGTGATACAAGCGAGTTTTTAGTTTTTTTTGTTTTTTTTTTTACTTTTTACGGCTTCAATCAATCAACTCAGCCTATCGCAGTCCACACATACACACATATACCTCACACACACACATAGGCCTCTCCCAGGCTGCGCCACAAAACCCTTTTTTTGGGTGTTGGTTTTTTTTTTGTGGATGGGAAATCATCAAATGATCCCTCCCGCTCTGGGTGGAGCAGAAGGAAGTGTCAGACTGTTACTGACTAAAACCCACCCGTGTTTCTTCTTTAGACCTTTGTGTTCCGGGGTCACGGTAACCCTTTCGGACAATCCCGTTGCCCCGGCAGGCTTCGGCCCTTACTTCTGACATCTCTTTGAGGCGCGCGTGGAACACGTACGCGCCGTCCGGTACGGACCTGTGCCTGATCGGACGGAGGGTTACCTTACTCTCCGCCCGCAGGCCCGCGTCTACGGTGGCCGGGAGTCGTCACGCGGCTCCCGACGCCCGGAGCGTCTCCCGCGGCGGCTGGGACGTGAGGCTCTCTCCCTCAGCCGTCCCGCCACCTCCTTCGCTAGCATGACTGCTTCGCAGAAGGAGGTGACTGCCTCCCACTCCCTCTCGCCCCGGACCATGACTTGAACCAGGGCCGGGCGCGAGAGGTCGCCGCCGCTGCCGATCGCCTCTGCGAGAATACGCCGGTGCTCCGCCCACGCGGGGCAGGCCTCCACCGTATGCTTCACCGTATCCTCTGGGCGATTTTCGCCCTGCCTTCCAACACCACGTCCTCCGCCTTCCTCATCCAGTTCCTTCCAGCCACTTTCTTTAGTTCGTCCGTCCATCTAGCTGGGGGACGTAATACACTACGCTTGCCGATACGCGGTCTCCACTCAAGGACTCGTCTGCTCCACCGGCCATCGTTCCTTCGACAAACATGGCCAGCCCACTGCCACTTCAGTTTGCTCACTCTGCAAGCTATGTCGATAACTCCGGTTCTTTTCCGGACAATTTTATTCCTGATTTTATCCTTCAAAGAGACTCCGAGCATAGCTCGCTCCATAGCGCTTTAACGACTTATGTCAAATTAATCCGACAAATATTTTCGTTTCCATTTCGCCAGGGTCGTATATTTACGACCAAATACCACAGCTCGTTTACTCTGTTTTTTTTTTATTAATTACGCTGTATTCTATCAGGATATTTAAAAAAAAAAACAAATTACTGTGCCGGGCGCTGGGGGCACGACAACTAATATTAAGTCGGGCGGTTAAAAGGTTAAACTTTTGCGTCTTGTATATTCTTCATTAAGTTAATAACTATAAAGTCAACGAAGTTATGACGATTAGAAGCTACTAGCAAACTAGAGAGGCTTACAATCAGCTCCTAAATAGTTCCACTATCCATCTCCTGGCTCTAGAACCAGACGCTCGTTACCAAATCCAATCTACTGGCCTCGTCAATACAAATCATAATAAGCCCAAACTCGAGGGGCTTACCACCACCGCCACTGAAGAGTTCCACTCCACCTTCTGGCTCCATCATCAGATCAGCTCCAAGATACCAAATTATAATTTTGTCATCCGAACTATATACATCCATACGAAGTTTAATTTCGATACGACCATTAGAAGTAGGTTAAAATTGACTTCTAAGATTTTTTTACGTTGTTAGTTACAAGTGAAGCTAATAAAAGCGTATTATAAAAGTTGGGGGAAATGTATCATATTCGCGCAAAATGGCCATCGCTCAGCATTATGCTGAGCGATGGCCATTTTGCGCGAATTTGCGCTACGACCTTATGCGAGACAGAGCCCAGTGCTAGCTTTTGTGGATAAAAAGATGAAAAAAAAAAAATGTAGGTACAACACGTTACTCAAACGACGTCAATTCATGTATGATACATGTTTTATACAAGTCTTTTACTTGACTTGTTATCATAACTTGTATAAAGGTGTAAACGCGGGTTTAGAGAAAGACTAGAGACTGGCCAAGTGTGAGTCGGGCTCCCAGACGAAGGGTTCCATATCACAAGGCAAAAAACGCCGAAAAAAACAAGCTTCCTCTATGAAGACCCTCTTGAATTTTTAGTAACTTTATTTTATTTACGTTATTAATTTGTTGTTAGAAATGCACACTCTGAAAAAAAAAAAGAAGCTCTGTGAAAATTTCAACAATTTTTAATTTTGAGAAAAACACGTTTTGTTGTAATAGCGGCAATTGAAATACACAGGCTGTGACAATTTCAATTGTCTACCCAGTACGGTTCATGAGATACAGCCCGCTGACAGACAGAGTGACGGACGGACACCGCAGGCTTAGTAATAGGCTGCTAATCTGCTTTGGTTACGTGCTTACGTTAGGTTGACGCCTGTTTGACAGCCAGGCGTAAAGCGAAACCGTGACGATCCCTTTCCGAGATGATATGTGTGCTACCTGAAGAGTAGAATGGAAGAAGGAGAAATGCTGCGCTAACTAACTAACATTCGTTTCACAGACACGTTTGTGAACAACTCTGTCAAAATTCGCTATATAGTGCACATTCTGCTGCTACGAAAACATCACTTCTCCAAAGTTGCGACACAACATCCCGTTCTATCCGGTTCCTCACTTTAAATAGACTTATTAACTTTCGACGTAAGAATATAATTGAAGACTTGAGTGGAGGAAGATGGTATGTCGCATTTTTAGATTTTCGCTGTTCTATGTTCTGAAATATCCTAAAATGTTTATGCGAAACTTTGAACACAATTTTCTCGAAATTAGAATTTTGCGACATATCACCTTCATCTTCAATTACTATGACGTAATCACACAAAACTTCCCCAATAAACTAGGAACATTACGCAATGTAGTTGCAGAAGCTAATAGCCAGTTCCAAAACTGCGGCATTGTTAGAAATGATTTAGGCATTAATTAATATTTTACCTAACAAGACAAACTAATTACGTTGGTCTGGCGCGGGCCCGAACTGGGAAATATCTGACTAAGCTTAAATTAGTACGCTTACGAGGCTATATTAGGGGTGCTCCTTTCATCCTTTGCATTTAACGAGGAAAGTCTCGAAAAACGTGTCGGATTCGAGATTGCAGAGCTGTTGTGAATTGCCTTGCGGCTAGAAAATATTTAAAGGTGGAGCTTTATTTATTTACCGAGGCACCAAGTCCCAACAAATAAAGATCATTAAATTTATCACACCATTAAAATAAAGTCATCAATATTCAATTAAATCATTAAGATAAAGAAAAAATCCAAAAAAAACAACCTACTTCCAAAAAAGACACTACAAAGTGAAAAATAACTGCGGCTACTCTAATCCAGCTGTTATCAGCCACCCTGCGAATATCGTCACTCCAACAAGCCTGAATGCCTCCTATAGGTAGTGCAATCCACGAAGACGCGCTCCACTCTTCTTCCGAATCGTTAGTGGTTATCGCTAGTTAATTCCAATAGTGTTTTAGTTTTTTCGATATACACTAATTAATTACCCACTAAAATTAGTGTGTATCAACAAAACTAAAACACTAGCAGAATGTTGCACACTTGTTTTGTAAGCATTAGGAAAAAGAGTGGGGCCCGTCTTCGTGGATTGCACTACCAATACCCTACGTTTGCCTTTTCCCGGTCAATTCTCAAGAACACGTCTATACCCTAACGGCCATCGATTCATCGGCTACTATAAAGAAAAACAACATTTATTTGGCTACAGTTCATGAAACACGCACAATACACCAACATAAAAATACATAAATGAAATGCTTTCATCGTGTGTGCCTCACTGCTGCGCCAAAAACGTTCATTTCAGTGGTATTACCACAGCGATGCTATCTGAAGCTGGTATTCTAATAAACCTTTTATGAAATACTGGCAGATGTGAAACAATTTCAAGCAATATAAGAAATTAAGAAAGAAAAATTGGTATAATACAACTAATGGCTGATTTCTCAATAGACATATAACTTTTATCTGAGGAATAAATATTGCAGTTTGACAGCTTTTTAATAGAGAATATGTCAAACAGACATTAATTATTTAGATAAAAGTTATCTGGCTGTTGAAAAATTAGCCTTAAGACTTCAGCTTGCTTATTCAGATGTTGTTTTTGCCAACCATAAATCATTTCTCAGCTGATTCATACTAATTAGTAGAGCCTACGAGTAGAGCAGTCCTAATTGTATAAATGTTTAATATACGAGTAGCATATTTATGAAAAGTATGTCAAATTAATCAACATGAGGATTCAGATTTTCTTTTTGATTTTGCTTGTAAAATACATGTTTGAACTGATGATGACTCTTTTAAAAATGTTTTACAATATTTTGTATACATTAATTATATGTGACGACAATGCAAGTAGGGTTTCGTACTACCCAGTAACTAGGTTGTGGAGGTCAGATAGGCAGTCGCTCAGTTGTAAATACTGGTAGTCAGCTGCATCCGGTTAGACTGGAAGCCGACCCCAACATGTTGGAAAAAGGCTAGGCAGATGATGATGATTTGAAGACAATGCATCTAGAATAAAAATTACTACCACAAAAGGTAAAAAGAATGAAAAATAAAGCTATGACAAGTAAATTATTATGTGATACATGCATGGTGCTTTTTTTTTTTGAGTATGGGAAATCATCGAATGACCCCTCCCGCTCTGGGTGGAGTGGAAGGGAGTGTCAGACTCTTACTAACTAAAACTCACCCGTGTTCCTTCATTAGCCCTTTATGTTCCGGGGTAGCAGTGACCCTTTCGGACAATTCCGCTGCCCCGGCAGGCTTCGGCCATTCCTTATTGCCAATATCTC
Source organism: Globia sparganii (assembly GCA_949316385.1). Taxonomy (NCBI): domain Eukaryota; kingdom Metazoa; phylum Arthropoda; class Insecta; order Lepidoptera; family Noctuidae; genus Globia; species Globia sparganii. The sequence goes on along the minus strand of OX438675.1, from coordinate 6,829,056 downwards.
TTTGAGGCGCGCGTAGAACACGTACGCGCCGTCCGGCACGGGCCTGGTTCTGATCGGACGGTGAGTTACCCATTACTCTCCGTCCGCAGGCCCGCGCAGATGCATGGTGCTCACATATTTACAAATATTGTAAAGGTAGATGATTTTCGGAAAAGTAATAATTTAGAAGAGGAACAAAAAATAGTTAGTTGTTATGTTTCTCTAATGAATGGTGAATTGTTTGGCGGGCCACACAGCCTCACGGTTAACGTCGGGATATCTATATAAATTATTTCCCTGACAAATATTGCTTCCGCGATATACGATTGCGTGACGTCAGTGTAACAGTGGCTACATCTACATCTACAACTTACAGTGCGCTAGCTGAGTAGTAGTCAAATAGATGTTGTGGTTAAACAGTTAAAAAAATCGTCGTACAAATCAAAACATCATCATCGTCTGCCTAGCCTTATCCCAAACATGTTCTGGTCGGCTTCCAGTCTAACCGGATGCAGCTGAATACCAGTATTTTGACATGGAGCGACTGCCTATCTGACCTCCACAAACCAGTTACTGGGTAATACGATACCCCTTGGTAAGACTGGGTTTCGGGCTACTGACGACCCGTAACGACTGTCAAAGATCCACAAATGACAGCCGGGACCAACGGCTTGACGTGCTTTCCGAGGCATGGAGGTGTCTTGGTATGTAAAGATAGTCACCGATCCACGGACCAACCGCGGCAAGTGTAGCTTAACCTGATCGATCGACCCGTGCGGCTGTTATTACTTAGCCACAAGCCCTTCACAAAACACAAATCATAATCTCTTCCAGTGAAGGCCTCCTCCATTGCTCTGACAAACGACATAAAAAAATTAATAGCAATAGTGCAATTTAGTAAGACGCCATAAAACGAGGTCCATTGTACTGAGAGAGCTAGAGGAGGTCATAATCAACAAAATTATATTACCGAGAGAGCATCCCTTGGTAAACGACTTGAGTAAAATCTAGACAACGGTTGAAGTTACAAGAAATGGCGTATTTTTTGTAAATTTTATTGCCAGCTATTGCAATACTTCCTCAGTCTCTGGCTGGTCTACTTTCAGAAATGTTGAGTTCCAACTTAACGAGATATCATCATTTGCAGAAACCTTTTTTGCTTTTTAATTGCCATCGGTCTTCCAAATCCCAACCGAATTAATATTCTAAGTTAAAATTGGTTGGCAGATTTTCTTAGGTAACAAATTCCAATGGCATTCAGTCATTCATTCATTCATTCACTTAACAGCCGCTACAGAGTTATTGAGGGGTTACAATGTGTAAAGAATCGTGACCTACGTGATCCACGGATTTACCTGCCGATCTATGGATTTTTGGATAAATTGGGTAGAAAGAATGCCAAAACCTTCTCTCTACGCTCTTAATAAGCCTATGATAAAACGGTTTTGTAAAGTTGGCAACATTTACTTTATCTATAAAGTCAGTACCAATATAGATCGGACTAACCACAGCTTAAGATGCCACATGATAAGTCTCGATGTATAAATAGTGATCAATTATTTGATACTAGCTTCTGCCCGCGACTTCGTCCGCGTGAAATTTCACCCTCCCCCATTCCCCTTCTTAAGGGTGAGATTTCGAAAAACCCTTTCTTAGTGGATACCTGCTGCTGGCTGTGCGTAGATATATCAGTCAGTCAGGACTTCGAATTTGAATTACAATAAAACTGACTTTGATAATAATCTATCGATGGGCGGAACTCCTTGCTTCATCACCCAAGTGCTCTAGCATAAGCATAATCAGCTTATAATATTCCCACTGCTGGAACACTGGCCTCCTCTCTGTGTGAAGAAGTGGGCTAAGAGCGACCACGCGGGCTCAGTGCGGGTTGGTAGATGTCACATATCTTCAAATTTATGGTTCTAGGTTAGCCGATTTTCTAACGATGTTTTCTTTCACCGTTCTGAGAGCTGTGGTGATGAAATAAATCACTTAGAGTAAAATGCTTGCCTGAGTTAGGACCCATACGACTCATAAGTCGGGTGCCTTTTTTTTTTTTACCGGGCGTGCACTGCTCGTCTGCGACTGCCCTAGAAGGAGAGATTTTCATAATTTTCAATTTAGCAGTAAATAAATATACACCTAGCTTTGTGAGTAGCTAGGATATCTAATTATCATTTTTATGGTGTATCCTGTTTTAAATAAGTGGCTGAAATGCTTTTAATTTTACATTGCATTTATTTCATTGCTACTTATTTGTTTAAGTAGCAATTTATATTCCAATTGTTTTCCTTATTTGTCTCTTGGCTCTATTAAATATTAAATAAGCATCTTTTAGTAGGTAATATTAATTCCTGAAGCAAAACGAAATATGTGGTTGGTTTTGTCATTCACAATGCTTTGGCATCCGTATTTATTTATTTTATTTTATTTTGTTCGGGAAACTTACAGCTAATATAAACAGTGTTCTTAAACAATATCCATTTGAAGGCCATTTATAAGTTTCCACTGATAAACACTCGAAACAAAAAAAAAAGACAACAACAAAAAAGGTCGGTACAAAATAATACCTTTAACATAAATTAGGAAACAAAATAACACGATCATACATGACACAACTTTTCCGTAAAAAAGTTTTTCACCAACAAATGCTTAAGCCGAGAAACACTGGTATTGAAAATGTCCAAATCATGTTCATTAGCTAGTCTATTAAAACTTCCGCACGCACGGATTAAATACGAATTCTGCCTGTACGCGGACTTGGAATGAGGGACATGCAACAAACTAGGTTTGCGAAACATATGGTGGAACTATAATAGAATTAAAAATACAAATACTTAAGTATTTATTTATTTGATATTTTCAATTCTATTCTAGTCTTTTTTTTTTGGAAATACCTTTCATAATTATCTATATATTCCTTCTTTCAAAACAATACCTACTTTAATAACTACAAAAAAAAAAAAACTATACACCATCTACCCTCATTCTTTAACATTAATTTCCCTCAATTGCGCCACCAGCTTAGGGTCCTGCGACATCATTATCTGCCCAACACAAGCGTGAGATTAGGGGGACTATTTTATTATATTTTTCCGAGGGATTTCTTTTTCATCCCTTCGGAGTTGGGACGAGTGAAATTAATGTATCTTGTGGATGGCAATCATGCTTATACGTGACTGGGACTTGGGACGCTATTGCTGAAGCTGTGATTTTGGGAAGTAAGTATAAATTTAGATTTTGTCTAGATACTCTTTGCGGATTTGTAGTTTAGTTTTAGACACCTTTTTCTGTGCTTTAGAATATTTTTAAAGCACTGTATCTTAAAACCGCACTTAAATCACCCTTTTCTGGGACTTAAGTAGTCTATTTGTACACAGAATAGCGTGACCTAAGTGCGGGATTAGGTCACACAAGCTATAAAAAAGTGTTCGATAAGTGAGCCTTCAGTAGTTAGCAGTAGTAGTTAGTTAGTAGTTAGCCTTCAGTAGTAGCATGGCGCTAATTTCACGCCGTGCAATAATTTATCGCAGACAAAAGTTTTAAATCGTGCCGTGGTACGTGTGAATCAATTTTAAGTATGACACTTTGAAAAGAACGACGTGACGCGACTCACTAAGTCGGATCACAACGAGTCGCTGGAAACGGAGCCAAATCCCCCGTATTCAATATTTTTATTGAATTTGTATTACTAAAGAATTACGCATGGGGGCACGCTATCTGCGCCTAGTCGCGTGGTGGGTTGTAGTGTGCGATCCGCCTTATAACGATACGATACGATACGATAATATAATTTGGTTTTATATTTTAGATTGTGTTTAGTTTAGTTTGTGATCTTCCTGTACGAGGCGCAATAAATACTTTTTCTTTCTTTCTTTCATCCAATACTGCCAACAATAATAACTAGCAAGCGCCATAGCGACCTAAGTGAACATCCGCAAATGTAATTACTGGAGTTTTCTTGCTCAGTTTCGGGTTGCGACGAGCAAAACTAATGTGTCTTGTGAATGGCAATCATACTAAGACGTGACTGGAACATAGGGGATTGGTGTGGCTGTGATTTCAAGAATAACATTCGGACGAGAGGGGAGGATGACGTTAGAAACGAGGATTCCAATTCTGATATTAGTTTGCCTTTGTGTGAGAAGCTTCTAAAAGCACAAATGCTAATTTATTCTTTCTAATCTTGTATCTATACGTGTGTAGAAAATGTCATAACAATGCTAGGGGATTTGGGGATCCAGGGGAGGGCGGGTTCAGTGGATCAGACCGGAAGAACTCTTCTTTCACCTTTCCCCAGCCAGAGATGAAATCAAATTAATGTTATAGTATAGCAGTATGGCTATCGCATTTGTACGTGTCTGGAAGATGGGACGGTATTGCCACAGAATACATAACTATTTTGTGCTTTTGCCATGTTTGTAATTTGGATGTGAAAGGTAAATAGAGTTTGACGCCGATATTATTATAGAGTTATGAGTGTTGAGATCTTTAGCTTAATGTAACATGAGACCAAGGACACAGTCAAATACGTTTAAGCCTTATCTACACGAAGCAACAAATGACTTGCTTCGCTGAAACACTGTTTAAACGGTGCAACTTTTGTTGTTGCTTCAACCAATGTGCCAAAAACAGTAAAATCACACAGTGTAAATCAAGCTTTTTTTTTTTAATTGTCAATCTGTAATATCCCACTGCTGCGTGAAGGTCTCTCTCATACCTTCCACTCTTGCCTTTTCCGACCATTAATTTTATACATATTAAAACATCATTACAACAAAAATAACTTTCACTTTTCCGCGATTCCATCAATAACAATATTTTGAAGAGACGAGACCAAATAATATACACACATCAAAAGTGTCTAGGGATCAACATATATTTTTGCAATAACTTTTCTCCTGATTGATATTAATTAAAATTTTCTTTAAGGATTCATCAAATAAAGTGTTTTCGTTTGTCACAGTAACGATAAACCAAGTCACCTTTGCATTAATAAAGAAATTTGCCATTTTCCTAATAAAGGGATTTTTGACATTTGAACCACTAACACAAAAGTTCGAAAAAAAGACTGAAATAACAGTTTTCTCTAAAATTTTATTGGGTAACTTAAACAATTAATAATCCGTGTTTCTACCGCGAACACTAACAACATAAGAACATCGGTTTGGCATACTCAAAATGAGTTCATCCAAATCACGCTGTGGAATGGCCGCCCATGTTCGTTGCAACAACAAAAAAAGGTCTTCTTGCGACTGGATACCCTCCATATTCGGCAGAGCTCTTCTCTGTAGCATATCCCATGCATGCTCAATCGGGTTCAAGTCTGGCGACTGAGCAGGCCAGGGCAGGACATTGATGTTAGCTGCGGCGAGAGTCTGTCTTACAACTCTTGCGGTGTGCGGTCGTGCATTATCATGCATTAACTGAAATAAGGGACCGATTTGCACTTGTAGAGGAACGATGACGTCTGATACAATCGTCTCAGCATAAATTTGAGCGTTGAGGTTGCCTCTGATCCAAATCAACTCAGTTCTTCCGCCGATCCAAATACCCGCCCATACCATGATGGTTCCACCACTATAAGGATGGACTTCCTGGCAGGATTTTAATCGCTGTTGGCGTCCAGGGGTTCTCCAGTGTCGTATACGTCTTGTATCCGGTCTCATAACAAAACGAGACTCATCAGAAAAGCACACGAAACGCCATTGTTCTTCTGCCCAATTTCTGTGTTCAAGAGCCCATTGATATCGAATCCTACGATTGTGCATTGCTATAGGTGGTACCCGTAGCGGTCTTCGGGAATGAAGGTTCACTTCATGCAAGCGGTTTCTGACTGTTTGGTCGCTAATTAAGTTCCCTGAAGAGTGATGAAGCCTCACGGCTAACATCATGGCGGTTATTGTTGGAGCTCTTCGAGTTAAGATTTGAATGTATCGGTCTTGTCTCCGTGTGGTGCAGCGATACCGTCCTCCATGGCGCTCAGCCACGGTACCAGTGCTTCGGTAACGTGTCCAAAGTCGACTGATAACACTCTGACTTGTATTCAGAGCTAAAGCCACAGTACGTTGCCGGGAACCAGCTTCTATCATTCCCACGGCTCTGAGCATTTCTTCCCTGCTTAAATGACGTCGCCGCTCCATAATAACGTTCGTTTTAATCAGTAGTAGGGAAACAGTAGCACTAATAATGTCTTCAATGCGTTGTATGTTTTTATAGGGAAAATATTGACAGCTGATTTTCATCTTTTACTCGAATTTGATTCACAGTTCCTGATTCAAATTATGAAATGCACCAAAAAGGATCCATATAAATTTATAAAATCATAAATTTATTACAAAGCCACATCTCAATCTCAAGAAATCCGCATAAAAATGCTTGATCCCGAGACACTTTTGATGTGTGTAGTATTTTATCGAAGAATTCTTTTCGCAGCTTTCTGAAGCAACGCTAGTGAAATAAATGTATCTTATGGATGCCAATCACACTCATACGTGATCGGGATTCAGGTATCAAAGATATTTTTCTTATATTTGTAAATTGAATGGTGTATGATTTTGTTAGGAAAGTGTGGTATTTTTAGAAGGGTTTGACTGTAGGATTCAGATAGTATTTTTGAACAGTAGTACTAATGGAACGAATCTAAGTCATCACGCCACCTTTTCTTAGGTCTGCCTCAGTGATGACGCCCTAACTGATTGAACGGAGAAAGCCCAGCACAAAAAAAAGTGGAAACAAATTATATATACCTTTGCCCAGCAGTGGGACAACTGAAAAGAAAGTCATCGTCATCTGCCTAGCCTTTTCCCAATTGTGTTGGGGTTGTCTTCCAGTCTAACCGGATGCAGCTGAATACCAGTATTTTACATGGAGCGACTGCCTATCTGACCTCCACAACCCAGTTATTGGGTAAAACGATACACCTTGGTAAGACTGGTTGTCAGACTTTCGGGCTTCTGACGACCCGTAACGACTGTCAAAAAATCCACGAATGACAGTTGGAACCAACGGCTTAACGTGCTTTTCGAGGCACGGAGGGGTCTCGGTATGTAAAGATGGTCACCGATTCACAGACCAACCGCGGCCAGCGTTACTTAACCTGATCGATCGACCTGTGCGGCTGTTATTATTTTTAGCCACGAGCCCTTGAAAAAAAAAAGTATAAATCGGAAATGAACCAGGTCTACTCTCTAAGTACCTCAACGAAGAGAGTACAAGTAAAACATGTATTATTAGTAGACTGTACAATATAGTGCATAAAGGAAGCCATTTACACGAGCCGCAAGCGAGGGTGGATAGTCAAGTCGAGGGGTAAAATGGCTCTTTTTTGCCCGAGTAATACAATCTGTTTTTCACTTTTAGCATAAAAAGCGACTTCATGTCGCCTACGCACAATATAAAGACGAACTTTTAGAGTATGAGTAGTGAAATTTTAATTTTTCGAACGGGAAAATACTTTTCTGGAGTAAAGACAATAAAATCGTATTCATCGTAGTCATTCATTCTTAGTTCTCGAGCTATACATAATAGGTCGGGGCAAAAATATTTTCGTATTTTGAATCTATTGTTAGTAATCAAACCTCTTTGGCAGTACTGAATGTAACTGGCTGGTTTTAATACTATTAAATGTTGACATTCTAAAGATGCAATAAATAAAAAAAAAACTAGTTCCCGCCATTTCTCAATTGTTTTTCAAGCAAGCAACATGAACGTATGTGACGAAGAAATTCGGTACATTTTAAAATTTTATTACAAAAAAGGTAAAAATGCGACGAACGCCGCGAATAAAATTTGTGCGGTTTACGGACCTAATGCGGTATCAATACGAGTAGCACAAATGTGGTCCAAGCGTTTCAAGTCAGGAAATTTTAATGTGAAGGATGAAGCTCACTCTGGACGCCCTGTCACGGATAAAATCAGTGCCATTGTTGAAAAAGTGGAGCAAGATCGACATATTAGTAGTTATGATATTGCTGAAGAACTGGATGTTGATCACAAAACCGTTTTACGGCATTTACAAAAGTCTGGGTACAAGAAAAAACTTGATATTTGGGTACCACATGATCTCACTGAGAGAAACTTAATCCAACGTGTTTCCATTTGCGATTCTTTGTTGAAACGTAATAATTCTGACCCATTTCTTAAACGGTTGATTACGGGTGATGAAAAATAGATCACTTGCGATAAGAATGTCCGAAAAAGATCGTGGTCGGAGCATGGACAAGCCCCACAGACCGTGGCAAAGCCCGGCCTGACTTGGAACAAAGTGATGCTGTGTGTTTGGTGGGATTGGAAAGGAATCGTCCACTATGAGCTTTTGCCGCCGGGTAAAACTATCGATTCTGACCTCTACTGTCAACAACTGATGAGGTTAAAAAAAACTATTGAGAAAAACCGGCCGGAGCTGGTGAATAGAAAGGGCGTGGTGTTTCATCACGACAACGCCAGACCGCACTCATCTATAGCCACTCAGCAAAAATTGAGAGAGCTTGGCTGGAATGTGTTGATGCATCCTCCGTATAGCCCTGATCTTGCTCCATCAGATTTTCACCTGTTTCGGTCACTTCAGAACTCTTTAGGAAGCATAAAGTTAACCTCAAAAGAACACTGTGAAAACTACCTGTCAGATTTTTTTGATAAAAAATCTCAAAACTTCTACAGCAATGGGATCATGGCATTGCCCACAAGATGGCAACAAGTCATCGATCAAAACGGCACATACATATTATAAATAAATAAAAAATTAAACCTAAAAGATTTTTTTTTTTTGTATGAAAAATACGAAAATGCTTTTGCCCCGACCTAATATTTTCTTAAGTTATACGGAGTGGAAAACGCACGTAGTGCGTAGTTTCGACAGAAGTTCCGGACTACGGATAACTTACTTGCGGAGCAGACCCCGCAAAACCAGCTGCATCCTATCGAATGAAAAATGTACGGCTATTCTATTCTAATCAGGAAATAAGAATGGAGTAAACGATAATTTCAGTCCAGTGCTACTGGATTCAAACTTTGTATTGAAACTTAGATGAGGTTGGCACAAGAGCGTGGGGATGGCACAAGAGAAGAGAGGTCTAAGCCCAGCAGTGGTTGAAGTCAGACTGTGAATTATTGAAATACTGGATCAATGCAAATAAGTCTGAAGACCAGCCTTGTTCAGCCTATTTGTTTTAGGTAACAAAAAGCCGTAAGCACTTAAGTCAAATATATTTTGCATGCAATATTTGACTTAGGTGCTTATGGCTTCCGAGTCTAGCAATATTCTTAAGAATTACCTAATAGTGGTCGACCCCTACACAATGACTTACCATGATCAACGTAAAATTTGCCCACTGCTGGGACACATGCCTTTTCTTGGGGAGAGGGAGTAGGTTGTAATCTGCTACGCGGGCCCAGTGGGGGTTAGTAGATGTCACATGTCTTCGAATTTTTGGTTGTAGGACATGCCGGTTTCCTCACGATGTTTTCCTTCATCGTTTTTGAGAACAGTGTTGATTAAATAATTTACACAAAGTGAAGCGTCTGCCTGGGTTCGAACCTGAAACCCACCACCATGACCCATGATGACTCGTAAGTCGAGGCCGCAACCGCTGCTCGCAAAATGTCTTAGAAAATTATAATTATGGCATGTCCACAGATACTTTGATTATCAGTGACTTTAACAAACTTACAACGGCGAATGAATAACTTTACGTATTTTTCAAGAAGATTTCTTTCAGCCTGATGCGTCCTGAGAAAATTATTAATTTCGTGGTGGAAAGAACTCCTTATAATTATTTAACAGACTTGAGAGATTTTGTGTCTGTGATTGTAAGAGATATAATAGGGGCATATTAACAGTCGCACGGATCGATCAGATTAAGACCCCTTCATACCTCGGCAAGCACGTTAAGTCGTTGGTCCCAGCTGTCATTCGTGGTTCTTTATCAGTAGTTGCGGGTCGTCAGACGCCCGAAAGTCTGACAACTAGTCTTACCAAGGGATATCGTATTACGTAAATGGGTTGTGGAGGTCAGATAGGCAGTCGCTCCATGTAAAATACTGGTACTCAGCTAAGTACCAGTATTTTACATGAAGCTGCAGTCGGTTAGACGGCAAGCCAATACCTACATAGTTGGGAAAAATCTAGGCAGATGTTGATTTTTAGAGAGTTAAGAGGATCTTATAAAACATTTTATTTATGACTAGGGATTGCAGTTTTGAGTCTCAGAGAAGCATTATTATAGAAGATTCTGACTGAGCTTTGATTTCGTTTGTATTGTTGACCATAAATTCAATATAAACTTGATTAAATAGAATGGTGCCCGAGAAGTAGGTAAATAATTGAGTTTGAGAAGTACTGTGGTTTAAAGCTGACCGCGGTTGGCTTAACTTTCGAAATTAAACGATGGTTCAATCTTTCGCTGTAATTCTATAATGTCATTGAACTCAGTCATTTGACTTTTGGATTTATAGTTTACTAGCGGTCCGTCCCGGCTTCGCACGGGTGGACATTAATTTTTTAAACATTTTATTCTTTCTTGCAATTAAAAAAGTCTATATTAATCAGTGATAATGTAGCATTCAAATGGTGAAAGAAATTTTAAAATCGGTTCAGTAATTTTTGAGCCAATTCGTTAACCTACAAAACCTTTCCTCGCAAACCTTTCCTCTTTATAATATTAGTATAGATTAGTATAGATGTCCGAGACTTCGTCTGGTGTATTTTGTATTTCATCAAGTTTTATACAAATATCTTGGATGAAAAGTCGTCTATTCTCCTCCAAGTCTTAGGCTACCTATGGGTCAAATTTTATAAGGATCGGTTCAGTAGTTTGGGCGTGAAGAAAATGTAACAAATAGACAAACAGAGTTACTTTCAAAATATAAGTATGAAGTAAAGTACTGGTATTCGTTTAGATTAAAGAACTCTGGCTAAGATAGTGATGATGAAAATTTTAATATTTCATTTTTCGTGAGATCGAAAGTATATAGTGAAATTATTTCAATGTTATCTGAAATATTTGTTTATACAAACGTTGCACTCGTTCACTTTAGCAAAAGTAATTGAAACTAGACCAAAATAATTAAGGCATCATTCAAAGCGAATTGTACGAATAAAATACCAATTTTCATTAAAACTTCTACAGGAATATTTTATGAAAGAAAAAGATATTCATAACTACACAATCAGCATTTGAATAATATAATTTTCTTATTAGTAACTACTCAGAAGGTCAAATAGGTGCTTTTACTATACTTGGTTTTATTCATACTTGGTTCCACTTCATTTAAATTCATTGCTGTACTTATCGTTTCCGCTGTAAGTGGGACTTATATTTGCTGAATGTTCTTCCAATATACGCCTACTCCAAAAGTAGTTTTATCTAAGTACGGTTTGCAAAGACATCTGGTATACCGGCTCGCAGTGGAGGAGCAGTGGGACCCAGTTGTAACGGCCGTGACTTACGAGTTGTAAGTCGTGGGTTCGAACCCAGCAAGGTATTTTTCTTTGTGTACATAATTAATTCATCACCACTGCTCTCAAAACGGTGAAGTAAAACATCGTGAGGAAACCGACATGTCCTAGAACCAAAAATTCGAATACATGTATTGTGTCATCTACCAACCCGCACTGGGCCTGCGTGGTGGAATACGGCTCACTGTCTCTCACTGAGAGGAGGCCTGTGTCCTAGCAGTGGGAATATTATAGGCTGATTTTGCTATACCGCGACACATAGACATATTGCTGCGGCAGCAGCAATATGTCCCAGTAAAAACCAGATATAGATCAGTATTATTATGACGAGAGTTAAAGATTTAAGGTCTGCAAATAATTGCACAATTCTTGGCAATTTGACGTCTCGACAACATCGAGCAATTTACAGCAATTCCGAGATTGTATTCAACAAGAATTGCGCAATTTTAGTAGCCCGTGTGAGCTCAACAATATGGTGCCACTGAACGCACAGTATTTTGTTGATACCCTGCACAGTAAACTATTTCGTAATGTGTACTTTTGGCAGTGGATATAATAAAGAAGTCAACCCGAATAGCGAAGATAAAATTGTAGTCTGGATTTACGATTTTTATTCCAATATTTATGTCCCAGAGGAACAGTATCTTTCATATCTTTTGGTAGCAATACGATAGTTTCTTTCTGCCTAGTAGGACTAAAGATTATATTTTCGAGCATAAGTTACTTCATATAATGAAAATAGATTTAATTATTTCGTTTGAGTAATTAGATGAAATTAATTGATTTATCCATAGAAGATGGGAGTCATTTTAATACTCTGTGAGCGTTTCAAAAAGGGATTTGCTAGTAATTGCTCCTATTATAAATTATTATAATTAGTTCATTTGGAAGAACCGTGCATCCCACGGAAAACCAAGATACGATTGATAAGTTCTCTAATCCTTTCAATGTTTTTATATGACCTGCAGTGCTATTCTGTAAAAATCTCATCGTGAAAACTAAGGTGAAATGAGCTGCCATTCCACCTGATGTTAGGGATTGCCCCTATTGATAGCTCACTTCACGCTCACTTCACCTAAGTTATCACGGTGAGATTTTTACAGAATCAATCGGCAGGAAACGTAACGCATGTGAAGTGAGCTTGACGTGAGCTGTCATTAAATCTTACGCTAGGGATTGTTTGACATCAGTACTAACCCCACAAGATCTACATTAAGTTCAACTGTAGCATCGTAGATTTTTCATCTTTTAATTTAAAATAATGCACACATGCTTTTCCACTTCCCTTTTGACATTGGCAGAATAGTCGGCATCGGCTTTACTTGCCATAATTAAAAATAGAATAGATTGTTTGACAGCTCACTTTAAGCTCACTTCACCTTCGTTTGCACTGTGAGATTTTTACAGAATAGACCGACACATTTTTAAAGCATCGATCGTACTGCTTTCGGGGCTTTTCGGGTGGTGTCGGCGGAGGCTACTTCGTCTACCATGGATTGCTATGAGAAAGGATGAATCCATACTTAATGAACTCAACATCACCGAGCGGTTATCTACAGTATATCAGGAGCTTGTCTTCAGCTTTTTCGGACTTATTAGATACGCGATCAACTAAGCATGGTCTGGAAAGGCTTATGATACTGGGCCGGTTGGAAAGAAAAGACGCTGAAGGCACTGGCAAGAAGGTCAGAAACGATCAAGATCGCTGTTGGAGGCAGCATTTACGAGCGGTCCATACTATAGAAGATCGCGTAAATTGAAGACGCGTCGTATGTGGTTGCCATCCAAGCTTTTAAGGGCCTATACTACCTCAAATGGCTTAGCATGTATAATTAAACTAGCTTCTGCCTGCGACTTCGTCCGCGTGGAATTTCTTGTTCCCCCGTCGCATCGCGTTGCCTGCCCGCGTTATTACTTCGTTTTCGCTTAGCTTTCTTTCTAACTATTTTTTCTTATAGCTTGTCTCCTAAGGTTCCTAGTGTAATGTTTCATAGTTTTCGGCTACGAATACCATACAATTCTGATGATTACATAAATCTTTGCAAGAAATTTCACCTGCAGCCACTTGTGAATCGTCTTCGACCAGCAGATTGCACTTTTCTTTTAAACATTTTATCTAACTAGATTGACTGTCCTGATTTCCTGCATAGTCTGCGTTTCAATGTCCCTCAGAGATCAGTTAAATTTAATCCGCCGATCTCCATTCCTTTTCCCTCTTCAAACTACAGGCAAAACTCATACTCGTACATGGTGCGAGCGAGTAAGGACTCTTTGCAAAGAGTTCTCATTTGACCCATTTACCAACAAAACCTACTCTGTACGCAGTCGGCTGAACGCTGACTTTTTCATAAGTGCATAGTGCTTATATACCTTATATATGTATTCTTTTCTATCGTGCTTGTTAGTGATCCTAAGATTTCTACCGCATTTTCTGTTTTTACCCGTGAGAACCTGTAATTGGCTTTATGTATCATATACAATTGTTATGCATCTGTTATAGCTGTTGGTTCTCCTTTAAATAAATAAATTAATAATCTTCCTAAAAGAAAAGAGCATTTTTTTCACATTTTTCAACGACCAGGTCTAGCCAGGTTTCAGTTTGCACAAGAACAAAATGCACCACATTTATCTATAAGATAATACAAGTACCACCCGCGAAATGAAAATCCAACACATATTATTAAGCAACCATAAAATCCTCAAACATATTACCTACATACGTCGAAAGACACAAAGTTGCACCCATACATCTACATTACTGCAGGCGGATACAGTTCTACCTGTATGCATGTACCGTCGGCGAAAAAAACTGCACCCTAATTGCGTAACACACTACCAATCGCTAACAATAAACAAATTGCTAATCCATTGCGTCATAAGTTCGAAAAGTTTGTTTGCTCAACACGTAAATAACGCAATGAATGTTGTTGAATTGTCAAAATGAAACCAATTCCCATTGATAATGTATTACGCAATTGTCCCGCTGGCCTATTTTGTATTTTTTTTTAATGAAAATTTCGCTAGGTTTGACAAACACAAATAGGGACGTAATGTCATTTAAAACTAGGAAGGCATTGGTGCCAATTCCCTTGTTTACAAACTAGATTAAATTTAAGTTCAGTTCATCTTTTACTTTCTATTTCATTAAGAAAAGGACAGAAGATACATTTTAGTTTAGTCTTGTCAAATTAATCAGCGTCTGACACTACTCCATACAAGTTTAGACGTGATTAAAAACTTGCGTACTAAAATTACGTCAATTTACGTCAGGCACTGATTAATTTGTGTTCCCAGTGGTATCGGCCTCGACTTAAGAGTTCTAAGTCGTCAACCCCAGCCAGGTGCTTTATTTTATTTAAATTGTTACATCACTACTGCTCTCAAAAACGGTGAAGGTACAAAATCTAGAAATTCGCATGACATTTCACTTTTCGGTTAATTATTAGATATTGAAATGCAATAAGAGTATGTGGCAGTTATCCCACCGCCGGCGATGAACGAGTAGCGAGTAGAACTAGCAACTGAAAACGAATTGTCGAGCAGCGAGTTCCGATAGTTTTGTCGCTGAGCCATCAGCGAATGTCCGAGTGCGACGGGCGATTACTCGATATCCGCACTCTAGGTAGAAATTACTGCTGGTTGGCCTCTCGGCGTGAGCTCTGATCGCCAAGCGAGTATTATCTTTGGTAGCTTTAGTCGGTCAGCGAGAAACCAGTGAAGCGAGTCCTTGCTGGCAATCGCTGAGCGAGTATTATCTTTGATAGCTCTTGTCACTCAGCGAGAAACTAGTGGAGCGAGTCCTCACCGGCAGTGTAAACAGTTAGCGATCAACTATTAATATATGCATCTCTTTTGTTTACACGGAATGTATATCTATTGTACGTTTCTTGAGCGAGAAAATAGCCGATAGTCACTTCCTCGCCGGCGGTGAGACAACTGCCTAAAAGAAAAAGTGTGTCTGGTGTTCAGCTGCTGGAGGCCTTATGGATTTATGAATTTCAACCGAATTTCAATATTAGACTAGTCGGTAGCCCACTTATTTGGCCGACAGTACATTTGTACCTAACTTACGATCCGTCCTAGATACACTTCCTAAACTGCTGGCCATAAATTGTATCAAACGCGACAACTTTATGTAGTGCTTGCAATCAGTTAGTGCTCAAGTTTCTGCTGTATTTCGGGGTACGGATTACGGTGTATTTTTTGTTAGATAAGGTTTCAATTATTGCTTTGAATTGGAATAGCATTGTGAAATGCAGTAATTAATTACTATCAGAATACAAGCGCTGCGATATTTATTTTTTTAATATTGCAGCATTATGCTGAGATAGGAGCCTTTTTGATGTCACACAGGTCTTTTTTTTTGTTGTTTTAATCTCTTTGTTAGTTTTAAATGCTCTATTATTAATTTGTATTTCCTGTGTGTGTCCCTAATAAAATATTTTCTTTTCTTTCTTTCTTTAAATTTCTTTTGTGATGAAGGTCAATAGATTACAAGTAAATAAATATTTGAAAATGAATTAAAACTAATAGTAATAAATAAAAAAATAATATAAAATATTGATAATTGAAAATATTATAACATCAAAATTATGATTGTAGAAATGTCTCGGTTTTTTTTTTACCAAAACCCTTCTAGATATTGTTATTTCGCTAACACAACATAATCGTAATCAGCCTATTCAACTTGCGTTGGGTTTATTTACAAAAATGTAAACCTAAGGGCTCATTCACACATACGACACGCGTCAACTGGCCGCAACTGGAGACGGCAGCCGTCGGGACTTCAGAGAGTGTCGACGGAGCCGTCGACACACTCAGCGACGGTTGCAGTTGCCTCTGCCGTTGACTCGTGTTGCTTGTGTGTATGCAAACTAAGTCTAAAATCCGCGTAGCGCCTTATGTAGTGCTACGGCGTAGCAGCTTGCTACGAGCGGTCTACACTGAGTGAGCTTCTTTCCATTCGTGTGATTAATTTAAATCTATTGCATTTCAGGAGGACGCGTCAATCATTCCACTTTATATCTTAATGCAATGGTATAAGAGTCACATGACGTTAAGATAAGATAAGATTATATTTATTTGTCAAAATCACGTGTAGGTTACAATCAGTTAAAATGATTACAATAACAAAGGTTCAGCATGTTTTTCCTAGAAAGGCGTACAAATATAGTAATAATATAATTCAAAGTACAAAAAATCATAAAGTTAATATTTAATAGAAATGTCTCAAGTACATTTAAATAGTCGGCAACATCATTAGTAGCATTTATTTATTAAAAGTTTCTTCATGCTTTTGTTATAACTATTAATATTCAAATCTTTGTTTGCCTTTGGTACCTTGTTGTATAATTTTGGGGCCATGCACTTTCCCTCATGAGAGCTTTTTAGCACTATGTACACAAAGTCTCCGATTATAACGTTGACTTCTTTCGGAAACATCTGAAGACTTCAGAAACAGTTCGGGATTCGTTTTAACAAATAATACCGTTTCTAATATATACGAAGAAGGAAGTGAGAAAATTTTATGTTTAATAAAATATGGTTTGCAACTGTCTGTAATTTTAAGACCAAACATAGCTCTTATGCATCATTTTTGCATTCTAAATATAATATCTTTATGCGTAGAGTTTCCCCAGAAAATAATACCGTATCTAAGGATCGATGCAAGAAGTCCGTGATAGGCAGTAAGCAATGTATCCGTATTTATGATTGAGGCGAGTTTATGCAACGCGTAGGAAGAACTACAAATCGCTCGCTCGTGAAATCTATAGGTAACAATTTATTGCCCCTAAATCTATTCGGCTGTCTAACATATAGCTTGCTTTCTCCTTCAGAAATCACAAGCATGACAGTAACGTATTACAACTACTTGTGTCCATCATTCGCAATCCCGAGCAATAAATTGCTCGAACCGTGACAAGTGGCCGGAATCGGTGTCAAGCAGCGCGGAACTAAATACGAGTTGTTAATGTTGTTTCATGAAATTACACATTACCATGATACGGGCTGGACTATAGTGGTTAGTGGTGGGACTTATAACGTACACGGTGAAATTTCAATCACCATTTTCCTCTTAAGGGGTCATTCTACTCATCATTATGAACGACCTTTACCATGGGACCAAACTTGAAATCGTGAAAAAAAAACCAGCTGTTCCCTACACTTATGTCCGCATAACTCGTCAAAATGCAGGGAAAAGCTGATTTTTTTGAAGTCAGGACCAATAAAACTGGGCCACCGTTGCTCCCGCTCCCCGCTGTCCACTTGATGCCATTCTATTATGCGACTTGAAAATAACAGGCGATGTGGGCGTATTCTTACTTCTATCTACCCGGTCGTGGAATAATGGCGCATCGTATGTTATGTATGTTCACTGCCATATTGGAAATTTCTCAGTAACAGACTATTGTTGTTCATGACAAGAAAAAGCTGTATTTAAGAGTGAGATTACAACTATTTTAAGAGATAGCCCTAGTATATAGGTAGTTAATAAGTGCTTTTTTAACTTGCTCTGCTAACTGCTAGCTATTCTGTATTGTAATCTGTGGATAACGTCTTGAGTAATGTATTTGTTACTTTTATTGCAAGTTTTATATTGTATGCCTACTGTGTTTGTTATTCCTATCAAATAAAATAAAATAGACAATAGTCTTGTCCTTGTGGATGCATATTTCACCTCTGCCTATATCATCACACTCCCCCCCCCCCCCCCGCCTACCCATTTGTGAAATACAGGCGTGATAGAATAGAATACAATAGAATACTCTTTATTAGGTACACCATATAAATTACATAGGGAGTAGGGTCCAGGCTACGAGTAGTTAGGGTTCCAGAAACAGGAACCTCCTCTCAATGCGACTCGTATCGAGGAGTACTGCCTTCTGAATCAGGCCCTTGATCCAACCGCCTAACAAGAGCCTTGAGATATGTTAATCGAGGCTATCGGCCGTCAGTCCATTGGCCGATTATTATTATTAATACAGTCTATCACAGTCCACTGCTGGACATAGGCTTCTCCCAGGCTGCTCCACAACACTTTGTCCTCCACCTCCTGCATCCAGTCAGTCCCTGGCACTTTTTTAAGATTATCTGAAGATATTATAAAACTTATTATTATTTTTATACTGTAAGCTTTAAATTATGTAAATATTATAATACAGCACTAAAAATTATTTTCACTTGAAAATTATTTTCAATTAATTACATAGTGGGCCAAACAGTTTGGTCGCCAAAATATCAATGACAGATGGTTCGATTACAAAACCCATGCCATTTAAACCCAAAATTAAGACATTACTCCTAAAATACAGCACCACCAACATACCACCTACAGGTTAAGCGGCATTTATGTCCGAAAATAGTTGGAATTGGTCCGTAACTTTAGGAATCGCTTCCCGAACCGCCACAATTTATAGTTCGTAGCGTGACAACTGTATGTGGGACCGGAATCAGTCCCAACTGCACGGAAATAAGTAGGGTACTATAATTTTGTGTGAGTGTCATTCGATGATTTCCCATCCTCAATCATTCAATTTTTGACATTCAAAAGTGATTTTTAATGGTCTACTTGAAATAAATGATTTTGACTTTGGTAAGCCATGGTCTGTAATTTAATATAACAATATATTAATGAAGAGAAAACTTATGGACATTTGCATTCTTCCTACCCAAGTGAGAAGATGTTACACGTACCTGGTAAAGTAGGGCTACCTCGGCGGAATGGCAATAGGGTGTAACAGTGGAGCTATATCGGAAATCAACTCCTATCCTGCTCTCTGTGTCCCAAAACATGCAGTTTAAGTGACCTCTACGCTGCCACCGACGACACCGTGGAAGTGGCGAAGTTTTGGGCCAACAAGATCTAAAATATAGTCATGCCCGCGACACAAAGAAGAAGAATTAAGTGTTTATGAAAAAGTTATTTCAAATTCTTCATTGGATACATAAGTTAACTCCATTTGTTTAATTATACGTACACAGTAGACCATTTGAGAAATGTGAATCTCATATTTTACAATAACTTCTAACTTTAGAAGTACCTTATGCAAACAAGATAATTTATATTAATGAGCTCTCTAATGACTTTAACGAAAGTGAAGATAAAATGTCGAAAGAAAAAATAAATCTTCGAAATTTAGTCAAAGTTTCTTTCAATTACTTTTCGTAATCGACTTAGTCTCAATCCCAACCGAAATTCACCCTGTGTACATATATAGGTTCAGTTCTAAGTCTTATAATATGACAAGGCCGTGTTTACATTTAAATTGATCCACGTTAAGTAGGTTACGGTTAGCTAGGCTAACAGTTTGCCACGGATTAGTTAGATTAGCCCAAGCGATACTGTTTGTATAGGTGCGTTAGTGACGACTACTTAAATAACAATTTAATTTGAACAAGTGATTAAGTTATAGTAACAGGTAGGATTGCTGAAGATTGTGCTACAGTAGTAATTGCTGGTTATAAACTGGTTGTAATATCTGTCTGCCCAGTTTTTTGTCAACTATGTTGAGGTCGGCTTCCAGTATAAGACCCGGACTCCACCAAAGCACAGTCGAGACGAGATGAGAGGAGATGTCTCATATTTGCCTAGCGCAAGCAAAACAAAAATGTGAGCTGTGCCTCGGAAGCTGGCAAGTCCAGCAGGAGCGAGTCGCTATTACGTAAAATCTAATTTTAGATCTAATATCCTGACACCACAATATAACATTTGCAAACAACCTTAGATGCTATCAATTTCTAATACCTAACCATACAAATTATAATAGTACGAACAACTTTAATTTATGAGGATTCTACCCGCCTTCCCATTTAGATTGTATAGCTCATAGTTGAGATAAAAGTAAAACCACTTATTTGTGCGTGTTCCAGTTATAACCTGCGGTCTGTTCAAACTGAGGTAAATCTCATGCGGGATGCGGGATGTGATTGCGCGCGTCAGTTGTTTTAATGATGAGGAAGTCACGCGACTATTCCTGCTAGATTGAACACATCCAATCAATAAATCTGTCTAGCTAGCCTTTTTCAACTATGTTGGTGTCGGCTTCCAGTCCAACCAGATGCAGCTAGACACCAGTATATTACTTGGAGCGACTGCTTAACTGACCTCCACAACCCAGTTACTGTGTAACACGTTACACCTTGGTAAGACTGGCTGTCAAACTTTCGGGCTTCTGACTACCCGTAACAACTGTGAAATTAAACACCTCTATAAAAGTTAATTGACACAATCGATGTGAGCGAATTTTCTCCCGCATCCCGCGCGGGATTCGCTTCAGTTTGACCAGAGCATCAATGTGTTCCAGTTACAACCTAGCCTGTAGGAATAAAATTAAATGTAAGATATCTGGCCTAAGTTATTATGTTATCGTTAAAGCGTTGGTAGATGAGTGATATGATACTTTGACAGTTAAGAGGAAACGCGGGTGGTCGTTTCTCCATAGAAACGCTCTCGCCTGTTTTGTTTCTGGTTAGTGACCATAAAGCAATGATTTTTTACAGAATAATAAATACACACATCAAAAGTGTCTAGGGATCAAGCATTTTTATGCGGATTTCTTGAGATTGGGATGTGGCTTTGTAATAAATTTATGATTTTATTTTATATGGATCCTTTTTGGTGCATTTCATAATTTGAATTAGGAACTGTGAATCAAATTCGAGTAAAAGATGAAAATCAGCTGTCAATATTTTCCCTATAAAAACATACAACGCATTGAAGACATTATTAGTGCTACTGTTTCCCTACTACTGATTAAAACCAACGTTATTATGGAGCGGTGACGTCATTTAAGCAGGGAAGAAATGCTCAGAGCCGTGGGAATGATAGAAGCTGGTTCCCGGCAACGTACTGTGGCTTTAGCTCTGAATACAAGTCAGAGTGTTATCAGTCGACTTTGGACACGTTACCGAAGCACTGGTACCGTGGCTGAGCGCCATGGAGGACGGTATCGCTGCACCACACGGAGACAAGACCGATACATTCAAATCTTAACTCGAAGAGCTCCAACAATAACCGCCATGATGTTAGCCGTGAGGCTTCATCACTCTTCAGGGAACTTAATTAGCGACCAAACAGTCAGAAACCGCTTGCATGAAGTGAACCTTCATTCCCGAAGACCGCTACGGGTACCACCTATAGCAATGCACAATCGTAGGATTCGATATCAATGGGCTCTTGAACACAGAAATTGGGCATAAGAACAATGGCGTTTCGTGTGCTTTTCTGATGAGTCTCGTTTTGGTATGAGACCGGATACAAGACGTATACGACACTGGAGAACCCCTGGACGCCAACAGCGATTAAAATCCTGCCAGGAAGTCCATCCTTATAGTGGTGGAACCATCATGGTATGGGCGGGTATTTGGATCGGCGGAAGAACTGAGTTGATTTGGATCAGAGGCAACCTCAACGCTCAAATTTATGCTGAGACGATTGTATCAGACGTCATCGTTCCTCTACAAGTGCAAATCGGTCCCTTATTTCAGTTAATGCATGATAATGCACGACCGCACACCGCAAGAGTTGTAAGACAGACTCTCGCCGCAGCTAACATCAATGTCCTGCCCTGGCCTGCTCAGTCGCCAGACTTGAACCCGATTGAGCATGCATGGGATATGCTACAGAGAAGAGCTCTGCCGAATATGGAGGGTATCCAGTCGCAAGAAGACCTTTTTTTGTTGTTGCAACGAACATGGGCGGCCATTCCACAGCGTGATTTGGATGAACTCATTTTGAGTATGCCAAACCGATGTTCTTGTGTTGTTAGTGTTCGCGGTAGAAACACGGATTATTAATTGTTTAAGTTACCCAATAAAATTTTAGAGAAAACTGTTATTTCAGTCTTTTTTTCGA
The DNA here is from genome assembly GCA_949316385.1 of Globia sparganii. NCBI lineage: Eukaryota > Metazoa > Arthropoda > Insecta > Lepidoptera > Noctuidae > Globia > Globia sparganii. Next base: position 6,806,764 of record OX438675.1, on the reverse strand, counting down.
ACTTTTGTGTTAGTGGTTCAAATGTCAAAAATCCCTTTATTAGGAAAATGGCAAATTTCTTTATTAATGCAAAGGTGACTTGGTTTATCGTTACTGTGACAAACGAAAACACTTTATTTGATGAATCCTTAAAGAAAATTTTAATTGATATCAATCAGGAGAAAAGTTATTGCAAAAATATATGTTGATCCCTAGACACTTTTGATGTGTGTATTAACTACTTGTATGTCCCTATGTTTTCCATTTTGACGATACATTATTTTTATAAGCACTAGAACCCTCTAAAAATGTCGATTTATACCGCTATCAACGGAGGCCTGGTGTACAATTTGACAAATATTAATAAAAAAAGAAAAACAGGCGATCAAAAGGATAATGAGATATTTTCATTATACTTTATCGCCAAACGATATTCCAAAACAATTGAAGAACAGCGTTTGAAATTCAAACAACAATTTGGACACGATAGCCTCAGATAATATTGATACCATATACAACCAACAAAGGATTCCACATAAAACGTCAATGATAGAACTGAATTTAAAGATACAATACCGAATATATTTGTTTATAGTATCTATATATGTATGTATCTGAATAGAAGTATATAGAGCGTTACAATGCTACAACGATGTTTTCCGAATACTTTCTGTTGCAGTGGGTGGCACAATTTTAACGGTGGTTAAAGTTTTTGAGATTTAAAATTAAGTAGGTATAACATACCACACACCGGTATTTCTTGGGGGGTTGGCTAGAGATGTACAGACGCCAGCACATGAAGCTACCCGAAATTGACAAATTTTCCCAATCTACTTTGAACCTTATGCTTTAGCGATAAAGTTGAAAATCTATTATAGAAATTTGACAGATTGTAGTAGCTTGACGTGCTGGCGTCTGTACATATCATCATCATCTGTACATAACATTTCCAAACTAATTTGGGGTCGGCTTCCAGTCTTACCGGATGCATTTAAATACCAGTATTTTACATGGAGCGATTGCCTATCTGACCTCCAGAACTCAGTTACTGGGTAACATTATACCCCTTGTTGTACATATGTAATCATAATATGCCTTAAAAGTCGTGGGTGCTATAGGAGCTTTTTCGAAAACCTTTGGACAACTACAAAAAAAATTCTCATGACAAATTAAGTTGAAAATCTATCAATGAAATTTGACACAGTGTAAGTAGCTTGAAGTGCTGGCGTCTGTACATCGACGCGCAACCTCTTACCATGGATTTAGTACCTAAATAATTCTGAAACCCCGCAGTTGAAATTTTTCGTTGGTTATAAAAAAAAAATGCTGCTTCATACATTTTGACCGCGTAGATTGCTCTTTTGAGAAAAGGTCCCGAGGCTAAATAATAGCAGCCGCACAGGTCGATCGATCAAGTTAAGCTTCGCGTGCCGTGAATATTTGTCCAAACAAAGATGGAATTAATCAAAATGATCCTATTTCTGTCTGCGTTACAAAATACTCGTAGGTATTACAAATATTTTGAACTTAGCGCAAATGAAAGGGGAAGTCTCTTTGATTTACGTTAAGTCAGATAGAAGAATTTTAATCATGCTCAGAAGTTGTACATCTCAATAATTTTGTATAAATCATTAAAGGAATCAAATGGCAAGTAAACGAGATAGCAATAAAGATAATTAAATAGCTCAGTTGTGATTGTACAAAGTTAGAAAAGAGTATTATTCAGAAAGGAAAGGAATTAGGTCAGCTCCTTATCATAATGAGTTTTATGTTAACCTAGTACTCATGTTATTATGTAACAAATCATTTTAAAAACCAAGATCGTAAATAAACGACCCAAACCAAACTTCATCTATTTTGTCCCCGTAGCTTATTTTTAGATACTATTAATTTAAAAATTTATTGAAAATTTTCCAGGAAATTAATCAAGCGATACACAAAAAATACCTATTGCAATGCAATATTTTAATTATGTCTTTAGGAGTTATGTAGTTACTTGAACTTACTGCGCCTGATCTCTCTCCGGTTGTGTCGGATTGCCGTCCCATCGGACAATGAGAGTGACAGTCTGTATCTGCGTGGAGTGCACCTGTGTCTGCGCACACACTTGTACACCATAATATCTGCCACACCGTAGGTGGGTCTCCTCTGAGATTGGTCGCCATGGCCGAAATTCGGTCTACATCTTTATTTATTTATTGAGTTACTTGAAATAAGCTGAAATTACAAGAATTCAATATGAAGTCCTCGATTGTCAGATTATAATATCGAGGAACTCCATTTGTTATTTATGTCTTCATCTTTATCTTCTGTAAGTCAGGATTATTTCGCTATGCAAAGAATATTAGACGGAATGCGAGAGTATTTTCTTCTAAAAATAATAAGCTTTACGAAATAACTGATATCATGTCGCATTTCGGATTTTCATTTCTTGTCTTGTATATATAAGCTTACTTAGAATTCTTTACTGCTGTTTCATCGTTTATTTCATCTTTTCATATATTGGGATAAGCATAATCAGTCTATAATTTTCCCAATGGTGGGACACAGGCCTCCTCTCTTCGATAGAAGGAGGAAAGAGAGGGAGGGGGGAGGCTATAATCTACCACTCGGCCCCAGTGCGGGTTGGTAGATGTCGTATCTTCGAATATATTGGGTTGACTACTCATAAATAATAAAACAAAAAATTAAATACAAAATAAGGTCAGGTAAATTAACTGTTCATCAAATTCTCTACCAACTTAAATTTGCCCTTATATTCAAATCATAGCTGTCATTATTTGACAGTTTAATAAAATGGCACACAGCAAATTGACGTAGGATGTCAATTTTCTTAACAATTAACTTCCTCGACTTTACATGTGCTATCAACTTATTCAAAAATTATCAAAGACAATAATTTAATTAAAATTACAAAGGATCCATCTTACAATACTTTCAAAGTATTGAAAACAGTTTTAGCAATACTCCGTTGACGCCTTAACCTAGATTGGTTTAGCTAAACGAAGATCACCCGCCAAACCAAATGAACTCCAGTGCCATCGGCCTCCGAGGCGCACGTAACGGAAAAGATAAAGTTAGCACATAAATCCACGCTTGTCAGCCGGTCGCGATAAGCCGGTTTGCTTAGCCACCCCTTTACCTGGGGCCGTGGCTCACACAGAACTGTACCGGTATGTAGGTCAGTTCTGAATTATGGTTTGGCTTGGACTGCAGAAATAAAAAATAGAAATTAGTAACTTTTGGCAATCGTTGGAACATACATGGTAGCAATCATCGGCGCGCTAATTGTAACCATGAATTCAGCACTTAAAAATAATAATTAAATAGAAATAAAAAAAAAATTAAATATTTTTTTTTTCACATAGAAATTTTTCGACGGCTATAAAAAAAATCACCTGCTTCATATAAAAGTGTACCTACGCGGTCAAAAAATACGGAACGGCAAACTTTTCTTTTTTGATAACCGACGAAAAATTTCAACCTTGGGGGATTCAGAATAATGTAGTAACTAATCTGCGTTCGCGATTTATTTGCTAAAAATTCAAACAAATATGAATTAATGGAAAAATAACTTTAATTCCTTCACAATAAAGTTCAGTTTACGCTACAACTTCAAACATTTTTATAACTTTTTCAATAGTGCTTTCAATAGTCATTCTGAAATCAACATAAATTATCATTGACTTTTCCTATAGTGTATCTGTATTTGAAACAGGTTGCTCGACGATGTCCCAGCCATAATCAAATCTCTGATTTATTGGCAGCGTCCAGAGAAGGCAGTACTTATAAACTTCGTGGCGCCAATCATTCGTTGAGCGCACAAAGACCGCCAATCAAAGTCGTTAGTTTCCATACGTCAATTCTGTTGTAGTACGAATACGAGTAAACGGTAACACGATTGGTTTGTATTATGAGTGTTGACAGTGCCACCTCTAGCTGTGTCAGTTGAGACATTCTGTGTTCTTAGGTGACCTTAGTCAGTCCTATCAATCTTCTTCTTCTTAGCGTGTCGATAGCAAATATAATATGTACGAAAAAATAAATATCATTTTTATATTTGTTTGGCCCAAAATTAAGCAACGCGGAGCCATTCGCATTTATTCTTCGAATTAATTCCTGTCATTTATATATTACCTCCTGTCTTGTCTAGGGTGCGCCGGAATGATGAAAGTACCTATTGCTACCAGTGAATGCTTACTGAATGTTGAGTACATTCAGTAAGTCCCTTGTTTACGAAACATTACGTAACGGTGTAAATGAATCCCCTAACTTGGGCCGCCTTGGCACAACTCCACAGTTGCCGTAACGAAATTAATGGCAGTACTATTAACCTGGCTTGGAGTCGCCTGCTTTTCTATTTCTATTGAGATCACAAAGACTATTATAGCACCAGGCTTAGGCCGTATTAGTCGATTGGCACGAATTTATTCGTCCGAAATAGGCGAACCGTCACTTTTAAATAATATTATTTTTTCTTTAGGCGATTCGCACGAAGTTTATTTATTTGTGGGCGAGTCGAGAACGACCAGAGGGGCAATTCTAGTAATTTTTAAGAACGTTCACAGTCTGATCTCAGTCTCAATCTGTCAAAAATACTTCAAATTTCCCTACATTTTGACAAGTTTTTGACATTTTTTTGTCGCAGTCTCATCTCGTAATTTAAAATTACGAGAATCGTATTAGGACCTATAGAAATATGTATTAGGCAATTCATTTTAAATTTTATGCAATAAAGTAAGTATACAAAAAGGATACGCGCACAGAAGTGTTCTTAACTTCAGTATGGCACAGTGGTTGTGTTTTGTTTTAAATTAGAAAATAAATAAATCATTTTGAATTAGGAAACAGAACGATCTTGTTTTGTTTTTAAAGCCACGGACTTCGATTTGAACGAATAATATAATAGTGGAAGTTATGTCACGTTATATGTATCTATTACTGACCTTTATTAAAAAAAGTACGCTGGACTTCATACTATCGATGTCAAAACGAAGACATATTGATTCTCACCATTTTAGCACTGTTAGCAACGTGAGCGTCCGTGTAAATAATATTTTTGATAGCGAGTTTTACAAAATGCGCATATTCTCATGATAAAAAAGGTTCTAAATATTTCGTAGCAAATACAAAATATTAGGCCTAAATCATCAGAGACTAATAACAACACGACGCGACGTCTATTTGCAACACAATGTGTCAATTTTAGTTCCTGAGACGCTCGAACGGCCGGGGCAGCGGGATTGCCCGGGGCAGCGGGATTGTCCGGGGCAGCGGGATTGTCCGGGGCAGCGGGATTGTCCGGGACAGCGGGATTGTCCGAAAGGGTTACCGCTACCCCGGAACACAAAGGGCTAAGGAAGGAACACGGGTGGGTTTTAGTCAGTAAGAGTCTGACACTCCCTTCTGCTCCACCCAGAGCGGGAGGGGTCATTCGATGATTTCCCATCCATAAAAAAAAAAAAAGACGCTCGAATGGGGCGCTTTGAATCGGCACAAAAAAACAACTGTCATTTTGTATATTAGTCCAGCGTACTTGTATAATATAGGCCAGTAGTACCTACCCATTACCTAAAGTGTTGTACTTCACAGACGAACCATCAAAAATTTGTTCGGTTTGTTTTTTTAAGCGTGGTTGTTCATTGTAAGAATCTGCCGATCGATTCTGTAAAAATCTCACCGTGATAATTTAGGTGAAGTGAGCGTGAAGTGAGCTATTAATAGCGGTGATCCCTAACATTAGGTGGAATGACAGCTCACTTCACCTTAGTTTTCACGGTGAGATTTTTACAGAATAGCACTGCTGGGTTCGATTACCTAGACAAATACTTAAAAGTTTAGAAACGCCAAACGAGAAATTGCGTCGTTCCTACCTACTCCTTGATGTTAATGAATTCTGTCACCAACAATAATTTTGCGACGTACAAAATAAATTACCTCCTAGATGAAAATATAGTAGGCATAAAACCGATCTATAAATAAAACTTATTCAAATATCCCAACTTTTCATTTGAAGTATTCATTAAATACAAACTTTGCTTTAATAAATAATAAGCCGATAAACGTTTCGAAGCCAACAAAACCACATTTCAATAATTATAAAGTTCAAGAACCAATACAGCGAAATATTCGCTTCAAAAAGCATAAATCAGCGCATTATTTTTTAATGAACACTCGGAACCAGCTGATAAATCCAATAATTTAGCGATTCGGACGCATTAACTAATGATAAACCAATGGACTTCCAATATAGGGGACGTAGAGCATAAGAATAAGTAAGGAGCTGGCAAAATTATTACCCAATCACATACATAGGTTATTATTACTTGGTGTAATTAATTTCATCACCACTGCTCTCAAACCAGAGAAGGAAAACATCATGAGGAAACGAGTCGAATCGTTGAGATCCCTAAGTTTGAGTTGAGCTGCATGATTACTGACAAATGCGTGCACTGACTGGACGGGTCCACTCAATCTGTGTGGTTCTTTCCTCAAAAGACCAATTCAGACACCAATCTACATGGTCTCCACATGATCTGACCAAGATTATGTCTGGACTATAAAAGAGACTGTGACCTCTGAGTTTGTTTCGGCCTTTCTTCTCAGAGTAGTCAGATAGGAAACGCCGACCTAATCTCGTTTTAAAAATTATGATTGACGTGTAAAAGTGTTTGTACAAACCTATGTACAGAAATAAAATCATTTATCATTTAACCGGCATGTCCTAGAACAAAAAAATCGAAGACTAGTAACACCTACCAACCCGCACTGGGCCCGCGTGGTGAATTAAGGCCCACTTCACATAGAGGAGGCCTGCGTCTCAATAGTGGGAACGTAACTTAAATGATAACCTACATCAATTTGATGACCCAATTAATCACCCCAGTGAAAGCTCGATAATACAGGGTGAGTTTTTCTTCAAGTCACGATTCCAGCTGTGCCAAGCATCGGAGATCACGAGACCAATATCGTCGCAGTCTCGTCTCTGCGACAATGTCAATAACTTGTCAAAAACATAAGAAAATTGAAGATATTTTTGGGTAATTTAGAATGAGATTAGAAAGTTCTTAGAATACGGGAACTGCCCGTCAGGACAACAAAAATCTAAACTCGTTTTTTTTACGAAAATTAAACCTCTTTTTGTAATGACCAAAACACACACTTTCATGAACACACTTTTGTTAAGTTACTACAAAATAAAAATCCAGAATTTTATAACAAAAAAAAAATATATATATAGTCTAGTTCTAGCCGAAATACTTTCGTTTACAGAGTCAGATTGACTTGTTAACAACGAGCCCCTAAAAATACGACAATAATTCGTACTAACCATCAGTAAACATAGTGATTTGGTCAACTGCCTGAACGTATTCTAAGCCAACCTAACTATACTCCATAAGTTTAGGTACCTAGTATAATGAAGGTAAACAAAAAAACCACGTGACGTGGTTATTCGACTAAACGTAATACCAGTCTATTCAGTTGTCATACTACGTCACAGTTGTACTCTTCAATTTAGCAACGTTATTAACGAATTATAACGTTGCTAAATTGAAGAGTACAACTGTGTAAACTTATGGAGTATAGCATAACCAATAATTGGCATAATTATCTCCATTATATTACGTGCTCTGTGTACCACGCTATTACAATAGAATTCCATTTTAATTGAGAATCGACATCGATTGGTCGCTAATGAAAATCTTCGATAGCCTCCATGGAAATTTAATGCTTAATTGCTTTTTCATCAACATACGTAATTGGATCGCATTTTTCGTTTGCTGTTTTTGGAATTCGAGCAAGTTCATGTTGACTTTTCCTTCCAAAACGTTTTAAATAAACTTGCACCAATATTTTTAAAATAGGTAGAGTTATCATATTTATTATATACCATATCGTCATCATCTGCCTAGCCTTTTTCCAACTATGTTGGGGTCGGCTTCCAGTCTAAACGGATACAGCTAAATATCAGTATTTTACATGGAGTGACTGCCTATGTCATCACAACCCAGTTACTGGAATACTATACCCTTTGGTAAGACTGGTTGTCAGACTTTCCGGCTTCTGATGACCCGTAACGACTGTCAAAGATCCACGAATGACAGCCGGGATCAATGGCTTACCGTGCTTTGCGAGACAAAGGCGAGGAGGGGTCTTGGTATGTGAAGATGGTCACCCTTCCATGGAGCAACCACGGCACGAGTAGCTTAACCTGATCGATCGACCCGTGCGGCTGTTACGAGTGTTACTAGCCACAAGCCCCTCTTATTATCTATCATATACATCAGAAAATATAACATAATATCACGCCTATATTTACCGAAGGGTTAGGTAGAGGTGTACCTACAGTACACCCACATTTCACCCGTTATTATTAAGTCCACTGTAAGAAAAAGTCCTCCAGACCGTATTTCGGCCACGCCGGCCAATCTCAACGGAGACTAGCCTTCGGCGCGGGAGATACACAAGTGTGCCCGCAGACACAGGTGCACTCCCACTTCCCTCACTCTCATAGTCCGATGGGACGGCAATCCGACACGACCGGAGAGACATGAGGTGCAGGACTAACGGCTTAACGTGCTTTCCGAGGCACGGGGGTATCACACCGCCAACTTCCAAACTCCGGCTTGTTACTAAGAAATTCCTAATGGGAAAAAATAACACTTTGCCCGACCCAGGAATCGAACCTAGGATCCCACGCTCAAAGTCCCATGTAATAAGGGGCGAGCCTTTAAAGGTATGAGGAAAAGGGTGTAAAGTTTACTCATACTCTATAGAAACGGGAGGACTCTTCGACCAGACGGGTGTTGTGTCTGGAGGGCAATTGCCTGATAATTGTACCGCTAGACTGGTGCGCACCGCTCGTACGCCGCTCCTCGTGCCGCGTCGCGCCGCTGCCTTCGAGGCCAGTTCCATATAAATCTATGCATTAAAACGCGCCGCTACTCACGCTGCCGCCGCCACCGCCGCGCCGCGCCCGCTGACTTCGTGTCCGTTGCCTTACAATCCGAAGCGAGCGTTTTATTGTTCAATGCGTGTATACAACGTTGTGTTGTAGGATAAATGAGCTGTTTGTTTTCTATTCATTAAATTAAATTTCATTCGAAAACATCAATCGGTTTCTTACTAAACTTCAACTGTATTCGATGACCCTGTATACTTATCTCCTTTGCTGACTGTACATGTGTTTGAGATGTGAACACGGATTGTTATTTGTTTTCGTTATTGATTGTTAACTTTACCGTTTAACTAATATGATTTCAATCATGACAGCACAAGCTGTAATATTATTTAGTTGAATTCTGAACTCCACTGCGTAGAAAATGTTTGTCGGTTATTAAAAAAAATTGCTGTTCCATAAATTTTGACCGCGTTGGTCGGTTTTTACACAAACACAAATAACTTTGTATTTCATAGTATTTCTCGAGAAAACTATGAAAAACAAAGATATCACTGCTGTTATAACCGAAAAGATCCCATATCTCAAAAACGATTGACTGAAATAAAAAAGACATAGCACCATCCTATAATTATGGCATCTAACGATACCCCACGCCATTTTTTTCATCCTTCATGTTTCGGGAGATTCACTTCTAATTGTTTTTTTCGTAATTTCTCTACACCATTGTTTAACGGTGAACAGATTACATATTCTTTGCGATTTTCATATTATTGTGCAAAAAATAGTCTCCGTGTAAAATGGCTGTGTACCTAACTTTGATTATAAGAGTTCCTTATTTGCCATTAGGCGACGGAACTGTGAAAACAATTACTAGACTTGATATTTTATTAAAATGTGGGACATAATAAATGTGACATCTTGATCCTTTAGATGTATTCGAATATAATATGTTTGAAATAATAATATTTTCCTATGTAATAACCAATTTACTTGTCGCAGGTAAGCTTCATGTTGAAGAAGTAAAGTTGCTAGAAGAAAATTAAATGCAAAGTCTACTTAGATTCCTCAGTTCAATCCTTGGTTGAGAAAAGTGATATTGGGTTCTTGGATTTCGAAATTTTCAGTGGTTTATGGATTTGTTCCCGGTTAATGGTTATAGGCTCGTCCGTTACTGCATGGGGCTTCAACATAACAGGAAAAATGTGGCCTGATCAAACACCTCTGACTATTTTGTCAGTGAATACATTTAATAATAATTTATTTAGGTACTTATAGGTTTTGTAGTACATGAGGGATTTACAAAGTATACATTATTAATTACATGGTGTACGGTTCGTACACTTGCAGAGTTTTCGTTGTTAAGGTTGTGGTTCAGGTTGAAGCGCGTAGGGAAAAGATCACTTAGTTCCCGTTGGGTTTATTACGTATAAATAGTGTTTACAAGTAAAACTGTTGACGATTCCTTTCTCTAATGTTAGTCACCGCGTAGCAGTAATCGCACTCGCTGATTTATTGTAAGGTATGTATATTTCGCCCGGAGGACACGGTGGAGCATACGGTGGCGGTATGCCCCAATTGGGCGGAGCACCGCCGTGTTCTCGCAGAGGCGATCGGCAGCGGCGGCGACCTCTCGCGCCCGGCCCTGGTTCGAGCCATGGTCCGGGGCGAGAGGGAGTGGGAGGCAGTCACCTCCTTCTGCGAAGCAGTCATGCTAGCGAAGGAGGTGGCGGGACGGCTGAGGGAGAGAGCCTCACGTCCCAGCCGCCGCGAGAGACGCTCCGGGCGTCGGGAGCCGCGTGACGACTCCCGGCCACCGTAGGCGCGGGCCTGCGGGCGGAGAGTAATGGGTAACTCTCCGTCCGATCAGGACCAGGCCCGTGCCGGACGGCGCGTACGTGTTCCACGCGCGCCTCAAAGAGATGTCAGCACAAAGGAAGGGGCCCGAAAGGGCCGAAGCCTGCCGGGGCAGCGGGATTGTCCGAAAGGGTTACCGCTACCCCGGAACACAAAGGGCTAAGGAAGGAACACGGGTGGGTTTTAGACAGTAAGAGTCTGAAACTCCCTTCTGCTCCACCCAGAGCGGGATTAGATGAGGATTAGATGATTTCCCATCCACAAAAAAAAAAAAAGGTATGTATATTTATAGCAACAAAATTACGCACGTGTGGTGCAAGCCACCGCGTCAGCAAGACATGTAAAGTTTAAGAATGTACACATGGTATGAGTACAGACGCCAGCAATTTAGCGATAAAGTTGAAAATCTATTAAAGAAATTTGACAGATTGTAGTAGCTTGATGTGCTGGCGTCTGTACAACGAAATGTTGGGTGATTTGGCTACTCTCCTGCTAGCTCACTGAGTAATCTGTATTCGAGTAAGAGTAAGAGAAAGTTTCAACTCCCAATTTGAGTATCACAATAACCATATTTTTATTATTTTGTAGTTTTATCGAGCTGCTGTCAATATCTTCCAGCCTTTTAACTCGACATAACTCCTTAACCTTTCGTATGCCGGAACGTACATCTACGCTCAAAATAAGTTGGTGTTAGTCTGCCGGAGCGTACATCTACGCGTAATTACGTGACATCGAAAAATTAATTTTGTGTGTGTAACCGAGAGTCATCCGGCATACGAGAGGTTAAAAACCAAGCATTACTCTCAGTTCCCTTGCTCTTATACCACTTATGGGCAGCAACCCCTAAGGGATGACGTTTTATATTTAACATCGAACTTTTTCGAATGCTCAGTTCTATTAAGAGCAAAGGAAACCTAGTCACATGAGAATTTCACATCGCTTTCATGTATTTTTGAAGCCATTTGTGTTAGGACCTTGTATTTTTTTTATGTGAACAAACTTAAGCCTGCCTGTTTTTGTCAATCAAAAGATTGTTTTTTTTATTATTTATAATTGTTTGTATGAACTACAAGGATGTACGTATGTGTAAAATATAAAAACATTTAAAAATATAAAAAAATAGTAGCCCACCGGTATCGGGAACAGGGTCCAAGCTACCGGCGGTCAGGGCTCCAGAGAGAGGAACCTCCTAATAATGGCCATGTCCAGAACTACCCCTTTCTGAATCAGGCCCTTGATTCAGCTGCCCAACGAGAGCCTCCTCAGGTGTTGGTCGAGACTTTTGCCTATTAACCCATTCTGTGTGCTGTCACGACTATCGGCACAATGATCGCCGAGTCCACATCCCACATGTCGACAACCTCGCGAGCCAAGTCAAGGTACTTGATTTGTTTATCCTTCTCGGCTTTCACAAGGTTCTCATCATGCGGGACGGTTATGTCAACAAATAACCGCGCGCCGCTCTGATCGATCCACCACCACTATATCAGGCTTATTGGCAACAATAGTCCTGTCAATGATTATGGATCGATTCTAGTATAATGTGATATTACCATTTTCGAGAACTGGGTCGGGCACATATACAGGGTTATTGGAAAAACATTAACAACCTCTTAAGAGGTCATTGTACTCATCATTATGAACAACTTTTACTTTGGGACCAAACCTGAAATCGCAAAAAAAATCAGCTGTTCCCTACATTTATGTTCGTACCTATAACTCGTCAAAATGTAGGGAACAGCTGATTTTTTTTCGCGATTTTAGGTTTGGTTTGGTTTTTTTTTATTTTATTTTTGTATTGAAATTGTATTTGTATTAGTTTATTTTATAATTGGTCCTGTGTTGGCTTTTAATTCAATAAATAATAATAATAATAAAAGTTGTCCATAATGATGAGTACAATAACCTCTTAAAAGGTTGTTAATGTTTTTCCAATAACCTTGTATATATATCGATGACCGTAGGTAATGCATTCGATTTGATTTTGAATTCGGTCTCATTAGAGTATGCCGAAAGAGTACCTACATCGAAACCGGCATGACCCAACTGTTGAAGACGCGCACGTGTTTCCGCCTGATAGGATACTATTAAGTACTTTTTCAGGCGGCCAAAGAAGCGCTCCTGCTTCATTTCAGTAACAAGCTTAACGCTTCCGACATACCTATTCGAATACTTATACGTTTCGTATGCGGAGAGGGCTCTAAGGTTTGTGGAATCGGAGAGTTGGGTTCTTACGGATTCAACAATCTCCCTTCGCTTTACATGCATGACCGCACATTTGTCCACACCAAATTCCATCCTGATGGCGCTACTGAAAGTTTGAGTTACTTTCAGTAGCTCATATTATAATTATTATAACTGGCACTCTGGCTTACATAAAACCCAGTATCCTGAGTTCACATTTTTACTGAGGACTGACAAGTCAGTCAAACAGAACTTCTATCTTACATAACTATCAAACCACAATCAGGGGAACGGCCTACTAATACCGTAACGTATTGGTTTCTTGTCAGGCGACATGTTCTGTCGTTGTTCTAAAAAGGATATTGCGATGCAACGTTACTGCTAACCCAATAGGCTAGTTTCCACCATCAATAAATTGAAAATCTATTTAGTCCGTCAGTTAGAGTATTGGAAAATAATGGACACGTATTTTTTGTTTTTGTATATCAATGAATATTGACAAAGATAAAACGCATCAAAACTCGGGAGTGGGGGCTCGTGACGTCAGACCGCACTAAAAATTATACCAAGTTGTGACGTATTGAGAATTTTAAAAGCGTCGTGTCTTCGTCAATTTTAGTTTACGTAACAAAAGAAAAAATACGGGTCAAATATTTTTTGATATTCTAACTGACAGACTAATTAGATTTTCAATTAATTGATGGTGGAAACTAGTAGATGTTGGACTAACTACACTTGGGCCGGCTGTCATATCAATCAATTTGAGGGTTGACTGAGGGCCGGTGATAGGCTGTTGAGAACAAAGATTATGCCTAGCCAACATTATGTATTGATTATTAGGCTTGTCAACAATGAGTACACTGTTATTTTACAATTTGTACAGACGCCAGTACATCAAGCTACCCGAAACTGTCAATTTTTCCCAGTAAACTTTGAACCTTATGTTTTAGCGATAAAGTTGAAAATCTATTAAAGAAATTTGACAGATTGTAGTAGCTTGATGTGCTGGCGTCTGTACATTGTAAGCTTAAGTCTAAGAGCCGTTTCAGTTAACGTTCCCCAACGACCAAAATGCGTAATCATTTGATACGCCATTATTACGATATCAGCATCTCAAGATCATTGCTAATTAATAAACACATGAAAACAGTATCTCAGTTATCAAGATCAACTTCTCAAGACGCTGTACTTGAGGCCTAAATGTCGGAACGATTACGTCACATTGACGAAACATTCATCACATTTCGTTATTGCTATGTCGTAAAATTTATTGAAATACCTAGGTACTTTTATTTTGTTAAAACTTTATTGGATAGCGTTGTATCACGCTATAAAGTTGTTTTCTACCCAGGAAAGCCTTAAATTGTTAAAAATGTTGTATGTAGTAGCTTACTACTCAACTCAGTAGGTCCAAATAACATAACGCAATATAGAATCAGATTGGAGCGTCTGCGTCAAGTGTCAAAAAAAGAGCGCCAAAAACAATCAACATAATTCTGTTTGTTTACTGTCAAGAACTTGACAAAAAGTGGTTATAAATGAAAATGGAAAGCAGGAAGCACTCCAATAGAGGAAAAATACTTTCACGAAATTATAAAAAAATATAGCGCTGTAGTAGAAAATAAGGGTTCGAGGCATCCCTTATATAGTTTTTTGGTAAACGATATCGCAAATACCATAAAGAACACACACACAGTACCTACTCTATTTCATCTTATATTTATTTATTTAATATTTCAAGCACATAAATGTACAGAGGCGGACTTAATAATTAATTTCACCCAAATCATTTTCAAACTCCATGTTTCGTGCTACTAAACTATTCCAGAAGGTGTATACGTATTACACAAACATAGTATACAAGATTTTTAACTTTCTTTATTTACATACCTACTATAAAGAAATCTCAATTTTTTGTTAAGTCGTAAAAACCGTGCAAAAAAGATGTAGGTAGCTTTGTACTTGTACAGACGCCAGTACATCAAGCTACCTGAAACCGTCAATTTTTCACAATCAACATTGAACCTTATGCTTTAGCGATAAAGTTGAAAATCTATTAAAGAAATGCGAAATGCTGGCGTCTGTACATATCATCATCTACCTAACCTTTTCCAAACTAAATTGGGGTCGGCTTCCAGTCTAACCGGATGCATTTAAATACCAGTATTTTACATGGAGCTACTGCCTATCTGACCTCGAGAACCCAGTTACTGGGTAACATTATACCCCTTGTTGTACATATGTAATCATAATATGCCTTAAAAAGTCGTAGGTGCTTTAGGAGCTTTTTCGAAAACCTTTGGACAACTACACAAAAATTCCTCATGAAAAATTGAAGTAACATCATACTTAGAAGCGGAGATATTGCCGAAGTTCAAAAAGGTTTACTTGAATAAAATATTTTGAATCATGATCCTCAGTAGGCTGTTACTATGTAAGGTTGTTCTGGATGTTTCGTAGACTAACTAACAGAACTTACTATTTAACATAAACCATGGAAATGCTACCTGAAGGATAATTCGACACCTCCATGCAATAACATCGTAACTCACTTTTTTCCAAAAATTGAGTTACAACGGCATTGTTATGTAAAAAAAAAATGCATTTTTTCTGTACTATCATTGTAATTCTATTCCCTTTCGTTTCTAAAAAAATATGTAACTTAACATCTTGGAGTTACAATTATCTGACCACAAAAATAAATTAAACTACAAAAAAACTAAATTGTAACTCAGACATACAATGTTTGTCCTCGTAACTTATATGTCATTTCACTGTTTTGTATTTCACGTAAGTCATGAAAACCCATGAAAACAATTTTTCTTTTACAACTTAACCATACCTATTTATAGTCCGCCTAAACTATATTAAATAGAGCCAGCTTCAATAATTGTACGGGGTGTTTTGAGTTTGCTATAATTTTTCAAACTTTAAAATCGCTCTCCTGTAAAATCACAAAAAGTGAGTTACGATGTTATTGCATGGAAGTGTCGAATTCTCGTAATTAAAAGCAGTTCAAATTCAAGTCGCAATCTCATCGCAACGACAATCAATGTCAAAAACTTGTCAAAAATGTATGTAAATTGATTGTATTTTTGACAGATTGTGACTAAGATTAGAATGCGAACGTTGCATGCGAATGCTGAGATAGGGGCCTTTTGGCCTCGTATAGGACTTTCTGTTTAATTTTTCTTTTTGTTACTTTTTTAATTTTTTATTTTGGTAAGTATTTTAATTTAGACTGTGTTTAGTTTAGTTTGTGATCCTCCTGTACGAGTCGCAATAAATACTTTTTCTTTCTTTCTTTTTCTTTAAATACGGGAATTCCCCATTTTCATTTTATCTCTCTTTGTTTTTTTTTTTCTCTTGCAATCCATGACCTTATACATAAACTCACGCTTTCTTTCCATGGCGGTAGGCAGAATCTACAGAACGCCACCAGCTATGATCCTACGTACTCCTTTTGCCCCGTTTACGTTGTCTTTTAATAGTCGGTTAAAAATCATTATGCAGGCTGTCCCTGGAAGTATGGATAGTATCTGGGCTATCTAAAAAAAATTAAATTGACAGCCCTAGTAGTTTTTTTTAATGATTTTTTTCATTATGCGAAGTGATTGAAAAAAACAAAAATTGGTACAACAACTTTTGCACCGCAAAAAAAATCATCGACATTCTCAGGGTTAAAACGTTTGGAAATGACCATGCCCACGCCCCTATTCGATTTGATCCATACTTCCAGGGACATCCTGTATAGGTACACCGAGACCTTTCCAAATACAATTACTTCTTGTCAGCGTGTCGAAGGCGAAGTAGTGTCAGTGCGGAACTAAATTCTACTTAACACTTACACTGGCAGGTCGTAAAAATCTAATTCCATCCACCAAAACGAGGGTAAGAATTGAGAAAAGTAAACTGATTTCTGTCGTATATGTGAAGATAGCGGTAGAGTGGCACAAGACCCGTAGAACGTTGTCATCGCGAGATCCCTCTGGAAAGTGGAACACCGAGTGTGGTGGATTTTATAGGCAATAGCGTTTTTAATATGTATAATTTAATTCGTTTGTCGGTCAAGAACCAGGAAGGAAGAAATAAAGAAAAAAATTTGATTTATTTGCCACAAAAGAGAGAAAAAACTTTTTTACAAAAAAAAAAAAAAACTACAAAGGGAAAAATAACTTTAATTTCGCACGTCGGTGTCGTTTGTGCCACATTTTCGTTTTTGACACTGACTTCCGAAATTCAAGTTATTTTTCACTTTATAGTTTTTTTTTTTTTTGTAAAAAAGTTTTTATTTTTCACTATTTAGTTGTAACCACCCCACACAAATTCAATTAACACTACTTGATATGTAAATATCAGTTGAAACATCATCAATATAAACTAAGTGGAAAAGAATTGCCGAAGATGCAGTACATTTATGCATATAACTTCGTATATTAGAATAATTACATAATGTATTAAAAGTATGTAGATCATTTTAGTGAAAGAAACATCAAAATCGATTCATGAGTTTTTGAGAAAATCGCAGATATACAAATATACATACATACATACATACTTGTCGAATACAGAACCTCCTTTTTTGAAGTCGATTAAAATAGATTTATTTGTCAGGAAAGTAAGGCTAAGTTGTCAGTTGCGCTCATGTCTCGGGTATCGATTTTACAAATTGAGAGTCCTTTCCTTAGTGTGTTTAGCCACGTTTTTTAAAATAAATTTGCGAAAACCGTAGTTTCCTATTCAAAGCTAATGTATCGTATAATCTAGTTAAGTATTTGGAAACATACCGAATAGAGAAGAAGTTATAATAAACATTTTTGCAACCACATGAAGAGATCATCAATACAAGAGGTCGTTTACACTTTAGGCCTACGCCAGATTCATCAACACTCACCTAAGGGAGAGACGATTAAATTGAATCAGCATTTAAGGCAATATCCAAACGCCTAACCGCTTACACCTCACACCAGAGCCCAGCCCGGTGTCGCAGCGAGCGTTAAATCCCCAACTTCGGTAACACGACGGAGCTGCCGGTTTTATTTCCAAGTTTCCCCACTTCACCTACCCCGGTAACGTCTATGTTCCAGGAAAAATATTTTACACAAGCATCCATATGTTGGAAGTGTCCAAGTTTAAAATTAGTCCACATTGTAAATATTGGTTGCGCTCAAGGGAGAGTTTGCTACTATTTTTCGGATTGCTCCTAACTTGTTTGTACGGAATTTTGTGGTGGCTAGCAACTTTTTACTGGATGACCAGCTTTTGGTAAAGTGTTGATCAAATGTAAATCAAGTTGTAACGTAGATTTTCTGACAGATTTTTTTGTAAAGGTCACATAACTCACTTTGACTGCATGTTTTGGGTCACAGAAGGTAGGATAGGTGGTGGAGCATGGTTTACAACATAGCTTCACATCCACACCCTACTGCCGTTCCGCTGAAGTACTTACCATATCCAATAAAAAAAAAAAATTCTGAATGGGCCCGCTCTTGACCTCGATCACGCCTGATGGAAAGCGATGGATGAGGTCTATGATGGAACGAGCGTGCCCAAAAGATGCACAAGGCACTAGAACTCCCACGCATCGATGAAATACAGCAGGCTGCTTAATGCCGGAATCAGGTGGGAGGTGGTCGTAAACCAGGCTGACGTTAGCCCTACCACCGCAAGAGAAGAATTGGCCAGTCAAATAAAGTGTTGGGTGTGACTGTCTAGGATGCGCCGAGCGGTTGGTTCAGTTGAGTAACTGGCGGAACAAAATGCGGTATACGAGGAGGCTTCTTCAAGTATCCCACTTTACCAGGTTGGAGTTACGTCTTCCCACCTGTATCCAGAGAAGGTTCAGGGACTTCCAAGTGGACCATTACAGTAAACGTTTAACGAGTGTAGATGCTTTATAATCACCAGGTACATGGGTACATGGGTACATGGCAAATCGGTGACAGAACAAATGGTGGAAAGGGAGGGTCTTTTTTACCATAAAATGAAAGTAAACGAGTACTTAAGTCCCCATTATTTTATTAGCAATTTTATACTAAATCTTTCATCCTAGACTTTATTACTTTAAAACAATTTTGTCAAACGAATTTCCCAAGGATCGTGGTTACACCAAGGCGAAAACTTTTTCGCCTGTCCCCTGCAATATACGCGGATCATTCTTTTTCTTTACCCGCCGAGGCAAAAAATTGCTTCGAAACTTTTTGGTTTATTTTTGTAGGATCTGCATTATTTTATCTTCTCGCAAGCAAAGAATCGTGGGCGAGCCTGTTTGTGGGTACAAATTTTATTCGAATATTAAAATTTAAATAATGTGGGTTTGCGTATAAGGTGTTTATATTGTAAAAGTTTTATGAATACATTAGTGAAAGCCGAAGTTGGAGCTTTGTCTTTAATAATATTTCGGTAATATCTCTCTTGGGAATCTCCTTAATGTGGACAGTGCAGGCAAGGTCGTTGTAACGATGTTTCTGGGCGCGAGCTTATGTCCAGCAGTGGACTGCATTTGCTTGATTTTTTTTGCCAATTTTTTTCCCTCATATTATCCAATTTATTACTTATGGTAGCTCTTCGTCTATCGATGAGATAGATGACTTCTATAACATACTGTTACAACACTAGTTCAAATTGTTAAAATAATCAGTTTTTTATTGTGAAATCTTGCAAATAACTAAAGCTGAGAAACATTGACCATATTACAACTCAATTCTCTTAGAAAACACGTTCGTTCGTCACAGCATCAAGGCCAAGAAGATCCATAGAGAACGTAATCTAAAAGTCGTTCTATATTCCAGATATGATGGTAGGGCTTTCCGCGCTAGTTAGCAACTAGCCTCGGGTGACTTAACAAAAATAGCGGCGCGAAATACACTGGCGCGCTTCAGTAAATGTGGACCAAACATTTTGTAGGTACACGTACGGTAGGAATGGTGTTTCCCGTCGGCCATGTTTTTTTTGGCTGAATCGTTTGAGATTTGGTGTTTTCCGGTAATTGGGTTGTTCCGTTACTGATAGCCTTTTTTTGCTGATAGATGTTGAATTTTAGGTTTTTAGATTTGTTTCGGCTTTTTTTCTCAAAGTAAAATTATTTATTTCAAAAAGGCACATAAAAGGCACTTTTGATCATCAAAATTAACAAAAAAAAAAAAAAAAAAGATTTTATTCGCCCCTTCCAAAAAGTAGGTTCTTATGGAGAAGAATGGGCAAGTCTTAGAGTAGTCGGATATGAACCGCCGACCTAATCTTGTTTTTATTACCTACTTACATTCATTTATCATGTTCTAAAACTAAATTATTTTTTAGTATATCGTCGACCGTATGTTCAATTGAGGTAAGGGACAAAATACCCAATGTCCCTTACCTCAATTGAACCTACGGTCGACGATATGGTGAAGTGCGTTATATAAGAATCTGCTCTATAGCCAATATTGTCTTTTGTCTTTTCTTGCCAAAATGTTTATATTTACCTAATGAAATTAGTTTCCTTGGTATAAAACAAGAAAGTGATAAGATATAGAGATTACAATAATCTAATAAGATTAAGATAACAGGAAGCTTCAAAGGCATTTACGTACTTACGTAACCTGATCAGAAACTCCTAGTACTGTTAAGCGTATCTCTCAAATGAACATCGTTATCTTAAAAGCATTCGATGCTTATCTTAGTTAATATGATGAGTATGCGATACATAAAGATAATTATGGAACAGCCAAGGGCAGGGTGCAAGCAAACCGTGGTCGATAGAAGTCGGCTGTCGCATGAAAATATGTCACATCATATTATGTCAGGGATCGTCGATCCACAGCGGTATGCACCCTTACATTCCATTCACAGTTACTTTACATCTGACATCAACAACCCAACTAAAAGCAACGTAATTGTAACGAGAATAAATATCGCTGTGATTTTGACAGTCTTGTCAATGGCAGCAACCAAACAGCAACCTTGTTACAACGATTATAAAGACCACTGTGATTTTGAAAGTGATGTAATATTAAGGGTAAAATAATGGTGAAAAGACTGTAGTTATCAATTCAAACTTCAGTCTGAATTTTCTATCAGAAAATCAGACTCAGGAATTGCCTCTCAATCAATTTGTTACAAAAAGTTAGAAACTGAAAAGTCTAGTCATGTTTGAACTGATAAAATTCAATCATTTATGTCTTGAACAGAAGGCAATTCTACACATTTTTGATAAAAGACCAAGATAATCCTGGCACTACCTTGGATTATTTCTCAAAAATGTTGGAGAGTGGACACTGGATAGGTCCACTGAGTATATTTAGTGATGTTCACTAGTGGAAGACGCGCAAGTGCCCTTTAGCGGATTCCAGGAAAAAGTTTTTTTTTATTTTGGTACAAAATTAAGACTGATAACACCAGACAAAAATAAAACGTGCCGAAAATCTAAACTGCCTGACGTCAAAACTCCTCCCGTGATATTTGCAAAGTGCTAATGTTTTAGTAAAGCAGGTATCAGTAATTCCGGGCAATGCGTAGCCCCTGCATGAGTTGCATAGACAATGAATGCAAAACGTGATACGTGGAACAACGTAATAAGATTTTCATAGTACGGCATTACGTTCGTAGTATTGTACAGGTGTTATGAAATATAGGTAATGGTAGGTTTAGATGTAAGAGAAATGCTTAATGACGTTGGTGTAGTGACAAACACAGCTTTTTTTTTTTGATGGTGGAAAATCATCAAATGACCCCTCCCGCTCTGGGTGGAGCGGAAGGGAGTGTCAGACTCTTACTGACTAAAACCCACCCGTGTTCCTTCCTTAGCCCTTTATGTTCCAGGGTTGCGGTAACCCTTTCGGACAATCCCGCTGCCCCGACAGGCTTCGGCCCTTACTTGCCCCTTCCCTGTTGCTGACATCTCGCCTGGTCCTGATCGGATGGTGAGTTACCCATTACTCTCCACATCCGTCCACAGGCCCGCGCTTACGGTGGCCGGGAGTCCTTCCCTCGGCTCCCGACACCCGGAGTGTCTCCCGCGGCGGGTGGGACGTGAGGCTCTGTCCCTCGACCATCCCGCCACCTCCTTCGCTAGCATGACTGCTTCGCAGAAGGAGGTGACTGACTCCCACTCCCTCTCGCTCCGAACCATGGCTTGAGCCAGGGCCGGACGCGAGAGGTCGCCGCCGCTGCCAATCGAATCTACGAGGACACGGCGGTACTCCGCCCAAGCGGGGCAGACCTCCACCGTATGCCCCACCGTGTACTCTGATAAGGCTTTGAAAATTAAATCCGTAAATCTTATAATTACCGGTATTTAGCTGCATCTGGTTAGACTGGAAGCTGACCCCAACATAGTTGGAAAAAGGCTAGACAGATAGATTTTATTTGCAAAATATCTTTACTAGCCCAGTCAGAGCTGAAGCATTAAAGAAACTTCATAAAGACCACAAGAAACATTCACTTACAAGAAAAAAAAAAAACTTCCTCCTGATTAGATTAGTTGGAATAATCTAAGGGTAACGAGACTGCTAGTAGTTAATTAAGTGATCGCGCCGGCATCGCCGCGAGGTATGACTTTGCACAATAACAAAACACTTTCCTTACTTCGGATAAGAGAAGCAACATAATTTGATGAAGGTTTTTTGCTGTAATTATAATGAAAATGATAGTATAGTTTCTGTGTTTACTTTACTACATATTGGCCCCGATTCTGTGGTTCACAAACTAAACTAAATTTAAGTTCAGTGCATCTTTTTCTTTCTATTACACTATGAAAAGACAGAAGATAAATATTAGTTAAGTCCCGTCAAATTAGACAATCCATAGACAAGTTTAGACGTGATTAAAAAATTGGCTATTAAAAATAAGTCAATTTACGTCAGGCGCTGACTAATCTGACAGGACTAAACTAATATTTATCTTCTGTCCTTTTCATAATGAAATAGAAAGAAAAAGATGCACTGAACTTAAATTTAGTTTAGTTTGTGAACAACAGAATTGGGACCATTATGTTACTTATATAACCTGATTTAAGCAGTACCTAGTAATTAGGGATTACGCATAACTCAAAGCTGCAGTGGGGTCCTCACTTAACATCACTTGCAGGGCGGCTAAGTTCAGCCGCTTACGCTGTTTGGAAAATCCGTCAATTAACAGACGTGGATACCGCGAGACTGGTCTATTTTAGTTACTTTCATAGCATCGTGTCTTACGGTATTTTGTTGAGAGGACGGGCTGCAGATATTGATTCTATCTTCATTCTGCAAAAGAGGGCTGTCAGAGCCATCTACAAACTCAGCAGACGCGAATCTCTAAGGGAACTGTTTATAAAAATTATGATCATGACGGTTCCTTGTCAATATTTATATGAAAACATTATATACGTTCGAAAAAATCTACATATTTTTAGTTAGATAAGTGACAGGCATGATTTCAATACTAGAAATAGGAAAAACACTACATAGTTACTGTGTAAAATCACTACATAGTTTGAAACAAAGTCGATTTCTCTGTCCATATGTACGCTTAGATCTTTAAAATTACGCAACAGATTTTGATGCAGTTTTTTTAATAGATAGAGTGATTCAAGAGGAAGGTTTCTATATATAATACATGCATGCATGTGTAGTAGAGAAACACTGATAATTTTAGAGGTTTCTAATGTGATGTCGTAAATAAACACATTTTTTTGCGCTTACTTTTCAAACGCTGGCTGAACCCTACGAGATAGGTCAAAATAATGTACTAAAGTATTGTACACCTTAAAAAGGTCTACAAAAAATCCCCAATGGTATATGTCTATCTCTTAGGGATAACCCACAATAATCATTTTTTATCCTTTACTTTTTACGAGAAATAATGGCTTATTTACGAAGCGATTTTAAGCAATACAGCATTAATCCTTATCCAATAAAGTACCTTAAATACATTGTGCATTTAATATAGATAAATATAGCCCTTTACAGCATGTAATTTAAATGAATATTTTCGAAGATATTACAGATTTAAAATGCAGGGACATAGCGGTTGCTGCGGCACCGGCCGCGGCCGGGGGGCCGGCGGCGCGTGCTGACATTCTTGAAGTATACTTAGTATTAGCATTGCACCCGTGCGAAGCCGGGGCGGGTCGCTAGTGTTATAATAAAATACCAATCGTATTTTTTTTTAAACGTTGCCGCACTCTAGGAATTACTCCTGTATCGTGGGTGCGTTTACAAACATTTAAACTCACAAACACAAACAGCCAGACCCGGAACAACTTCTTGTAGGTCATACAAAAATTTGTATATAAAGACCACAAGAAACATTCACTTACAAGAAAAAAAAAAAAACTTCCTCCTGATTAGATTAGTTGGAATAATCTAAGGGTAACGAGACTGCTAGTAGTTAATTAAGTGATCGCGCCGGCATCGCCGCGAGGTATGACTTTGCACAATAACAAAACACTTTCCTTACTTCGGATAAGAGAAGCAACATAATTTGATGAAGGTTTTTTGCTGTAATTATAATGAAAATGATAGTATAGTTTCTGTGTTTACTTTACTACATATTGGCCCCGATTCTGTGGTTCACAAACTAAACTAAATTTAAGTTCAGTGCATCTTTTTCTTTCTATTACACTATGAAAAGACAGAAGATAAATATTAGTTAAGTCCCGTCAAATTAGATAATCCATAGACAAGTTTAGACGTGATTAAAAAATTGGCTATTAAAAATAAGTCAATTTACGTCAGGCGCTGACTAATCTGACAGGACTAAACTAATATTTATCTTCTGTCCTTTTCATAATGAAATAGAAAGAAAAAGATGCACTGAACTTAAATTTAGTTTAGTTTGTGAACAACAGAATTGGGACCATTATGTTACTTATATAACCTGATTTAAGCAGTACCTAGTAATTAGGGATTACGCATAACTCAAAGCTGCAGTGGGGTCCTCACTTAACATCACTTGCAGGGCGGCTAAGTTCAGCCGCTTACGCTGTTTGGAAAATCCGTCAATTAACAGACGTGGATACCGCGAGACTGGTCTATTTTAGTTACTTTCATAGCATCGTGTCTTACGGTATTTTGTTGAGAGGACGGGCTGCAGATATTGATTCTATCTTCATTCTGCAAAAGAGGGCTGTCAGAGCCATCTACAAACTCAGCAGACGCGAATCTCTAAGGGAACTGTTTATAAAAATTATGATCATGACGGTTCCTTGTCAATATTTATATGAAAACATTATATACGTTCGAAAAAATCTACATATTTTTAGTTAGATAAGTGACAGGCATGATTTCAATACTAGAAATAGGAAAAACACTACATAGTTACTGTGTAAAATCACTACATAGTTTGAAACAAAGTCGATTTCTCTGTCCATATGTACGCTTAGATCTTTAAAATTACGCAACAGATTTTGATGCAGTTTTTTTAATAGATAGAGTGATTCAAGAGGAAGGTTTCTATATATAATACATGCATGCATGTGTAGTAGAGAAACACTGATAATTTTAGAGGTTTCTAATGTGATGTCGTAAATAAACACATTTTTTTGCGCTTACTTTTCAAACGCTGGCTGAACCCTACGAGATAGGTCAAAATAATGTACTAAAGTATTGTACACCTTAAAAAGGTCTACAAAAAATCCCCAATGGTATATGTCTATCTCTTAGGGATAACCCACAATAATCATTTTTTATCCTTTACTTTTTACGAGAAATAATGGCTTATTTACGAAGCGATTTTAAGCAATACAGCATTAATCCTTATCCAATAAAGTACCTTAAATACATTGTGCATTTAATATAGATAAATATAGCCCTTTACAGCATGTAATTTAAATGAATATTTTCGAAGATATTACAGATTTAAAATGCAGGGACATAGCGGTTGCTGCGGCACCGGCCGCGGCCGGGGGGCCGGCGGCGCGTGCTGACATTCTTGAAGTATACTTAGTATTAGCATTGCACCCGTGCGAAGCCGGGGCGGGTCGCTAGTGTTATAATAAAATACCAATCGTATTTTTTTTTAAACGTTGCCGCACTCTAGGAATTACTCCTGTATCGTGGGTGCGTTTACAAACATTTAAACTCACAAACACAAACAGCCAGACCCGGAACAACTTCTTGTAGGTCATACAAAAATTTGTTCCGTGCGGGAATCGAACCCGCGACACGCTGCGCAGCAGACAATCGCTTTTCCACTGCACCAACCGTGCCGTCATCTAGTTCAGACACTGAAAGTTTATCATCATACTAATTAAATTGTTGTTAATTTTTGAACAAATAAATTATACATACAGGATTTTTCTCTCTTAAAGTTGTTCAATACACTTTAATGAACATGACAACATCTAAGTTTCCTTTCTCAAGTCGCTCCTAACTTAAATTTAACTTAAATAACTACAGACAGGGCGATACTAGAATACAATGACGGTCTAATCAAGGGTGACACTTGCGTGGGTTTAGTTTCGCGGACACTAAATTAAATATAATGTGGTTTAACGATGATTAGAATAGTTAGAAATGTCCAAAGTTATTATTGACTCTAAAATAAATGTTTTTAGAGAGGTTCGAAGTGGAAGTTTTTATCGATGAATTGAATCGTCACACTTTTTTGTAATTAGTAAAAAAAGTTGTTTAATATACATATCTTACCATATTAGCAAAGAAATACATGCCTTTTATAACTAAATAAATAATTTCTACGTGATATTATTATGTTATAATGTAACATGATTTCTGGACGAAAGCAGTATGCAAGTAAGACGACGCCATGTTCAATAGATTATGGCAATAGTTTGAAAAACTGTTAATTTTTGTGCCGAAGTAATCAGGAGAATATTCAGAAAAGAATATTTTTCCACAATTCGTGGAAAATAATTCCACGAATTGTGGAAAAATATTCTTTTCACTATCGTACACTTTGCGGCCGAAAATGTAACATCTCCTTTAGCTAAAATCATAAATTTAGCTAAAATAAGATAAGCTAACTAGAATTTTAAGAAACCGTTATAAGCCCCACAAAATTTACACTACACTCAATTTTGGCCATCATTTTTGTTAGATCTGTGGCGATGTCTACAGCGCTACATGTGAACTACGATTCACACTGACGTTACGTAAGATCCTGCACCTCGCAAGCGAAGTTTACGGCGCAAATAGCATATATGCAAAATCCCGACATCAATCGACGGGCAGTAGCCTATCAGATACAACACCCATCTGGTAGTAGGATCCTCCCTTTTCTATGGATGACTGAACTTTACACCCTGTTCCTCATATCTCTTTATAGATCACTTGGCTACCAAGCTATCTATATCAGTATACAATCTAGTGGTGACATGCATGTTACCTAATTCTTATAGTAACATTATAACTCTGAAAGTAACCTTAATTGGTTAACGCCAACGTTAACCAAATAACGTTAGTTGCCTTGTCACGCCTAACAGCTGAACGGATGTCGATAAAATTTAGCACACAGATTAGCGATTGTCACCGTAGGTAGGTTCCCGTAGGATAATTTTCGTCCATTAATTTTCCACTAGGGCGAAGCCGCAGGCAAATGACACATAAATAATTATTATGCTGCACAATGATAATTAGTGCTTACTTTTGGTGCTTCATCAATATCTAATAAGCAGATTTTCGCGGACTAAACAAAATTTTGTCAAATGCAAATGGCCCTTTGTCACATAACACCAATATAAAAATATCTTAAGCAGGTAGTTTTGTTGCTATTGGCCCCGATTCTGTTGTTCACAAACTAAACTAGTTCAGTGCACTTTTATCTTTCTATTTCATTATAAAAAGGACAGAAGATAAATAATATTAGTTTAATCCTGTCAAATAAGTCAGCGCCTGACCTAAATTGACGTAATTTTAGTAGTAAATTTTTTAATCACGTCTAAACTTGTCTATGGATTATCTAATTTGACAGGACTAAATTAATATTTATCTTCTGTCCTTTTCATAATGAAATAGAAAGAAAAAGATGCACAGAACTAAAAATTTAAATTAGTTTGTGAACAACAGAATCGGGGCCAATGTAAATGAAAATAACTATGGTATCCAAGTTAGACTGTGTAGTTTGCCAGTGACGTAGCTACGAGAATAGGGGCCCCGGTGCGAAAAAAAAGTTGAGGGCTCTATCTAAACTGGTTACGTTTTATTTCATCAAGTAAAAAACATAAATACATATACAACGACTCCAAAAAATTATTTTAAAAAAAATTCTTAATTTTTTTGGTGGATGTGGAATTTGTCAAAAAATGTAATGCAGTTCATTACAAATATTTCGGTAGAGTAAGCTAGTATTCATAAATCGGTCGCCTAACAGCCGATCGGCTGAAGTGGTTAAACACAAGAACTTACACAACACAACAGAAAAAAAAAATTTAAAAAAAAACATTATATTTAAGTTCTGAAGGTGGAAGAAAAATTTTTGCTAGGTCGTTCGAGGTTTGCTGGTCAGGGTCCGAGGGGCCCCCTGAGCTTGGGGGCCCCTGTGCATGGCACCGCCTAGCCCTCCGATAGCTACGCCGCTGAATTTGCCCCATTTTCAATTTAAGACTGTGCCGACCCTACAGTGGCGCCCTCATCGTTTGTTTGGTTATTTCATACAATTTAGAATGAAAATGCAGAAAACAAGCACGTTAAGTTGTGCTTCACAAGATTATACGTTAATATTATTATAAAAAGTAGTTTTATATTGTTTAGTTTCATTATAATCCTTAAAACGGATAAAAGTGGCCACTATATTCCGTTTTAAGGATTATGATAAAACTAAACAATATAAAACTACCGCTTCTAATAATATTAACGTATGATCTTGTGAAGCACAACTTAACGTGCTTGTTTTCTGCATTTTCATTCTAAATTGTATGAAATAACCAAACAAACGATGAGGGCGCCACTGTAGGGTCGGCACAGTCTTAAACCTGGATTTTACGTGGGTTTTTATTCTCTATTTAAAGCTAATAGTCGTAACAATGCTCAAACAAACCCTGTAGGCGCCAATTAAGTCTGAACAGTTGTAGTTTGGAGTTAAAATTAATGGCTTTGGAGTTGTTTTTAAATTTATTTTAGATCTAAAGTTTTGTGTTCAACCACGGAAGTTTTCGAGTACGGTAACAAGCGGGCAGAGAAAGTTTATTAATGAAGTTTAGACTTAAATAATTTGATATTATCGTATTATTATAAATTATGGTCCCGGTTTTTGTGGAGACTATTGTTGTTTCAAGTTATTACAGAAACTGAAAACTCGTTAAGCTACTTACTAGTTTATTGCTTACAAAAGTTATAATGCCATGGTCTTCTATTTATAAATATATACACATCCACATACGAAAACTCACGCCTTTTCCTAAGGGGCTACGCACAAACTACAGAACGCCACTTGCTACATGCTTTTCATAGTTCTTTTGCCTTTTTTGGTCTTTTTAGGGTTCCGTAGGTACCTCAAAAAAAAAAAAGGAGGAAAATGGTACCCGAATAAGATCACTTCGTTGTCCGTCTGTCTGTCCGTCTGTCAAGACCCTTTTTCTCAGGAATGCGTGAAGTTATCAAGTTGAAATTTATATCAAATACTCAGGGCTGCAATCCCTTGAAGAAGTGAAAAAATCGACCTTCTTAGTTAATGCAAACAAAAGATACGGGCGTTTATGTTCCCTTTATGTTTCCTTTTTTTTTCCTTTTTTTTTTTTTTACACACACTCGCAAGTGAATCAAAACCTATAGGGTACTTCCCGTTGACCTAGATTCATGAAATTTCGTAAGAAGCAATGACATATAGCACAAGTAAAGGAAATAATCCGAAAACCGTAAATTTGTTGTTACATACCTACAAATTTGTACGGAATCCTCGGTGCGCGAGTCCGACTCGTACTCAAACGGTTTTTTTACTTTATAATATTATGCAATTCCATCAATTTACGTCAAAGCTTGTAGTTCGATAAGGGTTACGGTACCTATCAATTTGTTACCCTCAGAATATCCAACTTACAATATACGAATTTTATAGAGTAAAAAATATTTATTTAAAATAAAATAAAATGTTCATTAGGAGTAACGTTTAATACACAGGGTCATTTTCAAAACACCAAAAACCTCAAAAATAAGAATTTGAATTAATATGTTTCATAAATCCAATCCGATCACTGATGTGATGACAAAACAATAATATTAAGCATTGCTCAATTTTGTTTATTGTAAACTGATATTAATCTTAATTTCATTTTATATATGAAAAAAAAAAAAAAAAAAACATTCTATTTCTTTTTTTAAATTTTTCTTTGGCATCGGGGATGTTTGCGGAGAATGGCGTGCCAGATTTTTACGCACTGATGCGGACACGGATAGCATCCCTGATGCGGCGAGTGCGCGACGTCTCCAACAGCTTGGTGACTATAGTAGGTAGCCGACAGGACAGACAGTCCAATGATGTAGCACTGGATGTCATTCCAATATTTAAAATAATTTGTTTTAGTGTATTTTTCGTGTAGGTATGTGTTTTCATATATGTATGTATGTTTTTTGTATAAAATTGTAATGTGTGTTGTTTTTATGGACTTATGTTCTGAAATAAATTTATTATTATTATTATATATTATCCTCTAGTAATTTTCTCCTTTGACTCATTTTATTTCAAGCCCTTTTATTATGCAACAATAAAGTTCGCAATAATTAAACATTTCTGAAAGTCAAAAGGCACAAATTCTGTACTTCTTACAAACGTAAAATAGACTTTTAAGCTCACAATTTTAATATAAGGAGACACGTCCGATCAACTTTAAAATATTTTAATAGTTTTTCAAACAATTTCACTTCCTAAGACTAAGAACACTCAATAAGAATCTACGATTCCTCTTCCCTCTTCACTATTTTCCTCCGACTCTAAAAGTCCTAAATGTAGCACTCAAAAGACCCCTAAATAGTCGCACTGTCGGGTATTCAATGGGCAGCCTTACTCGCTCCTGGGGCGAGCTTTTAAGAAGATATTTCGTAAAAGTGCTCTACAAAGTCACCTAGCGAAACTTATGTAATGACCCAACTCAAGTAAAATTGCATTTTAACAAAGGTAAAAGATACACTATTTTACATAGAAAACTTTGTTGCATCTGCTAAAAGATTCATGTACAGGCGTTATATTTTAGGCGAAACCATAAAAATAATTCCAGAATAATTAGAATGAAAAAAAAATGAATGAATGAATGAAATGAATTTGATTTAATTAGATGTAAAATTTGCATGCCAGTAAGGTAGGTCAAGGAGAACGTTGTCACATGTTATGTTAACACCACTGTATACCCTTGATCAGCAAATAAATGATTTGATTGATTGATTGTACGTCACTATAAAACAACTCAGCATCGAGATTATAAAGATAAGGCGTTTATTCTATAATATCTAGCTCCCATATATATATCTAGTTCATATCTAGCTTTAAATTCAAATATTTATCTCATATGACGTATGAGAAATTAACTCCATAAAAACTCGTTCTTTTTGCAACTGCAAACGTTTGCGATGAGTAAATAAAGTACTACTTGGTATTTAACTCGTGCTTTGAAATCACACTTTTAATGAGATTTTAATACTATTTTTATTTTTAATATGAATAGTTTTATTAAAAATGGCGGTCTCATGTCAATGATACTTTATTATATCAAAGTAAGTGCTTTTGTACTGCAGAGATTATATTATATTTGGTGCTGACCAGCTCACGAAGGTTGTGTGTACGAGCTCGTAAAAGTTATTTACAAGAAATACAAGACAAACATTAATTAATTTAGTTTAGGATTAAAAGACAATAGGCGTCAGATTTCAGCCAGAGGAAAAATATATAAAAATGTTAGTTTATAGATATAATCGTTACGCTATTTAAAAGTGAATAATCTATTCTTCAATAATCCTGGTACAGCGCATCCCTTCGATGCTTACAGTACCTACTTATTTAAATCCAGCGTTTTTTTTTTCAGTCGTATATTCACTTACAACATAATTATGAGGATATATAATTCCTAAAATTAATCAATTCGAAACGCGACACTGCTCAGATAATTATCTATCACGATTATGCTAATAGAAGTTTACTTATTGCTATTCAGGATGATTTGAAACTCTCAATAATGTACATAATTGTGGGTAATTAAAATGCTAAACAAAGATAGGTATTCACCATAATTGCGTAACACAACACCAATCTGAATAATTTTGAGGATTTTTTTTTTTGCTTCTTATGTTCGAAAAATGTGTCTGATCAACAAAGTAAATAACGCAATGAATGTTGTTGAACTGTCAAAATGGAAGTCATTCCTACCGGTAATGTGTTACGCAATTACCCCGCAGATCTTCGTAAAGAAACTCGTCCGGGGAAGCACTACAATACCGTCCGAGCAGCACTTCTGAATCCCTATTTGATAGGATACGGCTGCCGCATTTAATTCCAATTCCACAAGACAACTCAGCGTTAATACTGGGATAATAACGCACTTTTGCTGCCTCTGGTTTTGTAGATGAACATTAACAGCGTTTTCATTTACCACTATATAAAAGATATTGACGAAAGATATACTATAATGGACGCTAACAATTTTTGGAAATAACATACATTTGAACGGTACGTACGGTGGCCTTATCGCTAAAAACAATTTCTTTTATACCCATTGGGTGGAAAATCTACTACAATTTATTCGGTCGGCCCGTAGACGGGTGACCATCTTGAAAGCACGTTAAGCCGTTGGTCCCGGCTGTCATTCATGGATGTTACGGGTCGTCAGGAGCCCAAAAAAAAAATCGAAAACCAAAGCGAAAATCTGATAACTAGACTTAGCAAAAGGCATCGAGCTATCCAGTAACTGGGTTGTGAAGGTCAGATAGGCAGTCGCTCCATGTAAGGTACTGGTATTCAGCTCCATCCAGTTAGACTGGAAGCATATTGGCTGGGTGGAAAATCTACCTACACTTTTCTAGAGTATCTACCAATCTAAGTGTATATTGCAGTAACAGTATCTCAACGCTCCAAAAATTGGGTATTAAAGGCTTATACTATGATAATCAAGTAATCCAGTAGATACTACACAAGTATTTAATGAGTTTTCTTTCTGTCAGTTTTAAAAGAAAGTCAATTAAGATGTGGGTACTTACCACCTTTATAATATGACGCGCCGTATGTAGGTACCATTTTGTTGAGACTCAGTTGAGTCTTCTCGACATCCGTGTGTCACTAACGGGATGCAGCAGAATACCAGCGTCAGGTATTGTACCTGGCATATGCTGAGCTGGACTCCCATTTGGTGCAACCATGAGACACATACCGCCCAGTAGTGATCGACCG
Source organism: Globia sparganii (assembly GCA_949316385.1). Classification (NCBI taxonomy): domain Eukaryota; kingdom Metazoa; phylum Arthropoda; class Insecta; order Lepidoptera; family Noctuidae; genus Globia; species Globia sparganii. The sequence continues at coordinate 6,773,562 of OX438675.1, read as the reverse complement.
ATATCTTTTTAATCTTTTTTTTTTTTCACCTTTTTTATTACCTGTATTGTGTCTTTTGTTGCACTGAATAAACGTTTTATCTGTCTATCTTAAAAACGATACAAAATTGTCGCAACCATGAAAAACTAAATTTTTCAATACCTACAAAAATTCTGAACACTTTTTCAGCACAAATATTCTAAAAGTAGCACCTCTATATCATTGTCAAAGCATCGTTTTTTATCACCGTCTACCTGTTTCCTGCGAAATTGTAGTCTCGCAAACAAAATCAAAGTTGCCTCCTTTTTTGGGTTTCGTAGCCCAACGGAAAAAACGGAACCCATATAATTTTATGTCCGTCAGTTCGGATATGACACAGCCATTTTACTTGGAGAGTACTTAGCACTATATGGAATAATATTGGAAAAAGATTGAATCCTGGGCACCGCTAAGCAATGGCATAGTGTAATTACAAAAAAAAAATATTAAAGGGTGTCACTCCCCGTACAGATAACCGAGATATTTAATGAACATAATCTTGTGTATAATATTGTTTACTTATTTAATACTTCAAGTACATAAATGTACAGAGGCGGACTTAATGCCATAGGCATTTTCTACCAGTCAATCTTTGGGTGATGCAGAGACAAACAGTAAGTAGTAGGTGCAATCATGAAAATTGAAGAATACATATTTTAAATATAAAGATACGCATAAACCTATTAAAACTATAAATATAATATATACCTAACTGTATTGTTGCATCCCATAATTTAAAAAAAAATAATGAAATTTCGAATGCAATTTTGCTTTCTAAGTCAAAGTTTTTGATATATCGTCGACCGTAGGTTCAATTGAGGTAAGGGACATTGGGTATCTTGTCCCTTACCTCAATTGAACCTACGGTCGACGATATGGATTACTAGCAGCGCCCCGCGGTTTCACCCGCGTTAGTTTCGATTCCGTGGGAATATCAGGATAAAAAGTATCTTATGTGTTAATCCTGGTTATAAACTATCTGTGTGCCAAATTTCATCCAAATCTGTTCAGTAGTTTTTGCGTGAAAGAGTAACAAACATCCATCCATCCATCCTCACAAACCTTCACGTTTATAATATTAGTAGGATAGTAGGAAGTAGGATTACCTATTACAACCGCAGAAATAAATTCGTTTTTATAGTATTTTCGACAAATAAAAAAAAGACAAGGCCAAATGAAAAAAAAGAAGAACTAAGAAAGAAACACACGAAACACCAACTACTATGAAATATAATTAACCGATTTTTGCGCCCGAAAAAAATCAATATTGTGCATGCAAAAATAATATATTCCTCCCAACTACGGAATCACTGAGCGTGGTCCGACACGCTTTTGGCCGGATTTTTGTTTCATTTTCGCAAATATCGACGCCTGACCTTTATTACGGTGACAATCATTTTCCTCGTTACGAGGGGAACAAACTTAATGAGCGCGAAGGATCCAGGGTGGATTAAAAAAAATCTTTTTTTATGTCAAAGGCTTTCGGTTTTATTCCTTTTCGGTTTCATCGTTGCTAATTAGCGAAGTTTTCTGAGTTGTAAGAGCGCTGATTAAAATTCTAAATAGGAGTTTGTGATGTCTTCTTTTATATATTATGCTTTGAGGTTGTTTGGCTTCCCATTATGAGGTTAGGTTAATGGATAAACACGGTAAGTAGGTACGCCTTTTTTGCTCTTTGAATTCGGCTAACCGGTACTTTTAACGCTGTGGCATTTTTCTTCTATTATTATTGTAGATGGTGAATATTGTGGTGTTTATTGTATATTATGTTTGTTTGTGGTTTTTCTTTGTGTCTGTAAAAGGTTCCCGGTGCAGTAAATACTTTAATTTTCGCGATTTGATTAGAATAACAGCTAGCTTTTGTCCGCAGCTTATCGAAATAAAGCTTATCTTGTAGAAATTATCCCACGAAACGAACTACCAGGATAAAAAAAATATCCTATATCCTAATTCAGGTCATAGTCTACCGTCCGTTCAGTCATTATCACTCTCACCGTCATACACATATAGGTTAGGGTATAAGGTTTTTCTAGAGCCGCAGGCCGTGTGCAATGTCTTTTACACCACGCCACGCTAGATTTTGTGTAACTTTTGCAGTACGCCATGTGTGCGGCCGGCGGGACACGTCGTCAACTTTACTAGAAGGCCGTGTGGGTGGCGCGCGAGCAACTGAACTGACCTAATTACACGCATGGCCTGCCCTTAGAAATTTTTACAAGTTATAAGTCATTTAATCATTTGTTAACATAGGTACAATAAATAGTTGTTATAAAATTACAAGCGCGCTATGTTATACCTAAAAGTGTACAAATGTGATGATATGAATAAATTGATATTGGATGTTATTGATACTAAAATTGTTAACATAATTAGATTAATCAAACGCATATAATATTAACATTACTTTTAAGTAATACATTGTCACTAACAAAAATATGAACCTGGTCTGAATCAAATGTTATTATTATTATTAAATGAATTTCTGAAAAAATAAGAAAATATAAATGTCAAAAGGAAAATTATACAAACATAAGGTAGGTACTATGTCAATATTAATGAATATGTAATAATGTGTGAGAAGAAGTAATATAATAATCACGTGTCATATAGTAAAATGTCACGTGCAATGTTAAAAAGGACTTGAACATTATAACATACCAGGTCAATGAGAACCAACTAAAGTCAGAAACAGTCATTACATTTTGTCTGTCAAAAATTCCGAAATGCTGTAATATGCTTTATTTGATAGTAATGATTTAAGCCTTTTCTTAAATAAGTTTATGTTTAATTCTTTAATTGAACTAGGTATGTGGTTGAATATGATTGGTGCCATACAAAAATCACTTTTTTGCATCAATGCTGTATGGGACCTTTTTACGCAGAAGTTACAACAAGTACTATTATCATAGAATTTGGCGCGCTAGTTGTGGTACGCAGGCAGTCCACATGGCCTGCCAGTAAAAATTAAAAAATCTATATGCGGACCACATAGCAGTGAGAGTGTTGACGTGAAAAGGTAGGTAACAGAAAGACAGACAGATTGATTTTCACGTTTACAATATTCGACAGGGTAACAGGGATTAATAGCCGACGAAAAGTTTCTACGCTAGGGTGGTAGAATTATGTGCCGAATTAATTGTTACAGTTTACGCGCTGACGTCCTTGCCACCCTGTATGGGATCCGTTTGCCTTCTTTAAGCACACATATTGTACAACTTTGAGAAAGAAGCCGACAGAAGGATCCGGTTGGGTGATTTATTCCCACGAGGTCGAGTCCCACTATGTCGAGTTCCCGCTATGTCGGGTTGGGCGGCTTTGCTCGATTAAGCGAACACAAATGTGTAGAGCGGCTTTTTTTTTTTTTTGAGGATGGGAAATCATCAAATGACCCCTTCTTCTCAAGGTGGAGTAGAAGGGAGTGTCAGACTCTTACTGACTAAAACCCGCCCGTGTTTCTTCCGTAGCCCTTTATGTTCCGGGGTAGCGGTAACCCTTTCGGCCCCTTCCTTATGATGCTGACATCTCTTTGAGGCGCGCGTGGAACACGTACGCGCCGTCCGGCACGGGCCTGGTCCTGATCGGATGGAGAGTTACCAATTACTCTCCGCCCGTAGGCCCGCGCCTACGTTGGCCGGAAGTCGTGACGCGGCTCCCGACGCCCGGAGAGTCTCCCGCGGCGGCTGTATAGAGCGGCTAGTTTTATTTTCTCGATTTCGGTGTTGGTCTCTTAGTAAAAGTGGTTCATTTTCATGGGTACCACACTCCCTTAAAGTATATCCATCGCTTAACCTGACACATGTATATTAATAAAATTTTACATCCCTCTTTCAGTCTGTCCGTATGTGCACTCATAACTCGAGAACCACTTACCTTATTTCCATGAGTTTTATTTCTTATATAGGTAATACGTCTATTATTCAGTTGCATCTAATTAGACTGTAAGCCGAGCTCAACATAGTTAGGAAAACGCTAGGCAGTTGATTATGAGGCCAGGCAGATTTTCTCTGCTTAGATTTAATTTTTGCTAGCAAAATATAGTAGACTTCTGTCTAACCCTTAGAGAAAAACAGGCGTTATGTTTATGTATGTATGTTTGACTTGTAGCATAGTATAAAACTCGTGAAAGAAATCGTAGACACCGCCAGTTCAAACATAAAAAATGTACACACGGCTACACATCAAGCTATCATTTCCAATTTTAGCTGACCTCGCACTGGGTAAGTTTTTTTGTACAATCGGAAGTCAGCTTAGACTGGTTACATATAGCTTGATGTGTAGCCGTACGTACCTATAATAATGATAGATTTTTTTGGCTTTCAACGAAATTGATCCGTAACCCAAATCCGAAATTAATTGGGTACAGAAGAGATTAAAGCGTACACACATCTAGAATATTGGGAACATAATTTCCCTGAAAACTGATTACTTGTTAAGCCTAACACACACAGTGGCGATGGCCTGATCTTACCGCATTGCTAATTGCAATAATTTTCTCTGATAGGTGCCTACTTACATTTTAAATGACGTTGAAGTAACATTTGGTGACGATTTATCTCATGACGACGAAATTAGATCATTGAACTATTGTATATCGCATTGTTTAAAATAACCAGCTCATTACCGCGGAAGTTGTAAGTCAAACTCAAAATTGGAGCATCATTTACAGGCACTTTTGAGTTGCCAAAAGAGTCGGTCTGTCTAAAAGATGAAGCTAGTTTTCATGATTGCCACGATCAGTCAGCAGACGGGTAAAAAACCATGATAGACATAAGATTTATGTTCTTCGTCCTCTTTCTACTTACTTACGAGTATCCCTATCTACAGCCGTCTGAGTTTGAATTTGAGTTTTGTCTGAGATCAATCGAATGCCGTACTTTTAGGCTTATCATGCCGTCTGATAGTGTCTGTGTGTATTCTGAACGATAGCCGGGACCAACGACTTAACGTGCTTTCCAAGGCATAGATGGGTCTTGGTATGATGGTCACCCATCCACGCACCAACCGCGGCAAGCGTAGCTTAACCTGATCGATCGATCCGTGCGGCTGTTATTACTTTGCAACAAGCTATAAGTAAAAGAACGTTTAATATAAGTAGATATTCCGCCAAATTAATTTAGTCTATAAACTGATCCGTATCTATGACGTATTAAGACAAAAAACTTGGCTTACCTAAGTCGCATGTTCTCCTTGCTAAAACTACCGTAATTGTGGCAAACTTCGAACAGGTCCATCTTCTAATCTTAAGGTCGATCGTGGTTTAACTAAGATAAGGGCAAAGCCTCCAAGCTAACCTTAGTTATAATTAAAGTTAAGGTCACGTGGCTTACTGGAGGTTACTGAAAGGTCTAAATTGTTAGTTACACTGGAAGACCCTGCTAGTACTTTGATGGGGTTGACTTAATGGTTGCGGCTAACTATTAGGAATGGTTAATAGAAATATAGCTTAGAATTTACACAAGTAGATAACTACTATTAAAATATATAACATTGATGCTAAAAGACTGATTACCTGCACTAAAAATTAAATTGTTTGGATCGACTTCCAGTCTAACAAGATGCAGCTGAATACCAGTAATTTAAATGGAGCGACTGCCTTTCTGACCTCCACATCCATCCCAGTTTCTGGGTAACACGATACCCCTTGCTAGAGTCCGCGCAAACTGAGTCTGCGCGCTGGCAAAATCGGAAATAATCATTTGCCGCCATCTCGACGTTTATAATGAAGTGGCAAGAGTGTATGCTATGTTCCGTGTTTTCCAAAGTAAATATTCGCCATCATTAAGCCGAATGTGCTTTTAAGTGCTGGCAGGGATATAGTCTTGAAGTTCAAACACGAGCGCAGATTTAGCTTGCGCGCACTCTAGGACTGGTTGTCAGACTTTTGGGCTTCTGACTACCCGTAACGACATACAATTCTAGGAAAATTTTACAATCTTTCTAAAGATGTGAGCACCATAATTGTATCTATCACATGATTGTTTTACCTGTCATTGCTATATTTTTAATTCTTTCTACCTTTTATGGTTGGCTAATTTTTAACCCCAGATGCAAAAAAAGGGCGTTTTTATTTTTTTTGGTTTGACGTGTCCGTGTGTCTATCTGTGGCATCGTAGCTCCTAAACGAATGGACCGATTACGATGCGGTATTTTTGGTTTGAAAGCAGATGTGATCGAGATGATTCTTAGCTACAATTTATGAAGATCTGTTTAGACGTTTCAAGGTCATCAAGTTTCAAGTTCAGTTTCAAGGTGCTGGTAAACCCATCATGTTTGGGCTTATTAGATTCAGCTAAACTAGTTTTATTTATTTCTCCTGACGACGAGGACCTGGAACTGGAAGGTGGCTAATGGAACCTAGAATGCTTTCTAGTAAAACCATCGAGTAGGCCCATATATGTACATTGTCGGTTATGAAGCACGTTATTGTAGCACTCATATACTATTTATGCTGCGATAGTCCAGATGTTCCACCTGTGTTGTGACTCCCATTTGTTGCAATATGGACTTAAATCTAGAACAAGTCAAAAATAAAGGAGCCTGACGGCCCAGTGGAAACGGCGCATCTTACCGAGTTGTAGGTTCAAGCCTAGGTAGACACAGGTTCTTTACTTTATGTAAATTATTTAATCATCACTGCTCTCATAATCATATATTCCATTTTAATTTTTATTATTGATTATACAAGCGCTGTGCACACCTATAAGTGACAAATTCACCGCAAAGCTGTTGAAATAGAATGTATTTAATGTAATGATTTAGTGAATAAGTCGTTGGTGTGTCAATAAATAAATAAATAAATAACGCTGAAGAAAAACATCACGAGGGAACTGGCATGTGCAAGAACCGGAGGAAAAAATCGGAGACATGTGACATTCACCAACCCGCAACGGACCCCCATGATAAATTACAGCCTTTTTCTCTTTCGTAGAGGAGGCCTGTGTCCCAGGAATGGGAACATTATCTACAGTCTAACTAAGAGTGCTAAGAGGAAAAAATGGGTAGCCTGTAAAAAATCTCTGATTTTATTAGCCTAGAACCACTTAGTTTATTCGGAAATCGTATTAAGCCAGTCACACATACAGAAAACTTCAATACTCTATTTTTCTCAACAGTCAACTACGAGTGAAATAAAAAGAAAACCTTTTACTTACAAGACTTCTTTTCTAAGGCAATCTACCCACATTTCTGAACGACGCTACTGATTTAGAAAATCCTACCCTTCCGTGCAAGTACTCGAAACTAAGCCTTCCCTCGGCATGTATATATGAAGTACATTCAAAGTATACAGGATGAATTTTTTTAAGACTATGAAAGCTCTATCTGGGAACCGTGAGAGGTAGAAATCTTTAATGGTAGAATCGATATCGGAATATGGATTTCAATCAAATATTTTGCTAGTTTAAGTAATAAACTTGTATGGATCTTCATTCAAGTTTTTATTTCGCGTATCTTTGGGATAAATTGAGTCTATACAATTTTTTATTTGTAAAATCTTCGGGCGGTTACTTGGTCTGACCAGAGGTTAGGTGACCGTTTTCTAGATTGTCTGCTTTCCTACGGGCAATGTGACCAAAGTAACTGAGAATCCTCTGACAACAGATCGTGGATAGTCTATCTTTTATGCGAAGCTGATCAAGGATAGATATATTCGTTCTCTTGGCGGTCCATAACCGCTCTCACTGGACTCTCTGTTACGACTGCTCTGAGAGAAGCTGAGAACCGAACGAAGTGGAAGAACATCGTGCATAAAGCCACGAAGGCCTTTTAGGGACACGACCTTCAGTATTGGAGTACGCGACCAAGAAAAGGAAGAGTGAAATTTTTGGGATCAATTATCGCGTTTTTTTTTCCTCTTAATGACAGTTAGCTATAATACTTATAATAAATAATAATAATATTTATTTATTTCAGATTAAAAAATCCATAATTATTATTAGTAAAAGTCTTATCCTAATGTTAGTAAAAACACAAAATTGAAACGACTGACACCTACGTGTGCAGCCGTAACCAGTGAGCCAGCATGGGGCTGTCCCACCTATCACACAATACACTCAGGATGCTGTGGGAGCTAGCACGCATTCTACCGAGAATAGAAGCTGAAGAGTTTGTTTGTCTGTTTGAACGCGCTCTAGAACTACGAGAATATTTTTGCGTTTGATAGTCTTAAGGAAGGTTATAGGCTTCTTAACATCACGCTAGGACCCTTAAGAGCCGAGCAAAAATTAAAATCCAGAAAGAACTCTAAGCGAACACGAAGTTATTATTTTTTGTAAGGTGGTGTTTCTAAAGAATGTTTTTTTGTAATATGAACACTGTGAACAGCTGTTTCACCGCAATCTCACGAAGTGAATCGGAAATTTAAAAGGTTTCTTCGCGAGTACTTTTAACACTGCGCTCAGACCTCTCTTAATGCAACAATATGGTTTTTTGTGCGTGCCCTTTTAACGCGCACGACTTTCTACATCGTTCTCACATATATACTTTCAACATGAATGATGTTACAATATTTTGATTTAAAAGAGTGATCGTGGAATTTCTCGCCAGTTCTACTACGCCTTGGAATAGACAACTAGCTCCATCTTTCTGACTGTCGACTCCTTGACAATTCGCAAGTGCCTGTAATTGGTTTATCTATCTATACTTATAATAAATCTGTAGAGAGGTCAATTCTGTACATGAAATATATTTCCAAAATAACTATCAGCGGGTGATTAGTGATCGTTACTGACGCCAAAAATGCAATCAGTAAAATTTTTGTCTGTCTGTCTGTCTGTATGTTCGTTATAGAAACAAAAACCACTCGACGGATTTCAACGAAACGTGGTACGATTGTTCTTCATACTCCTGGGCAGGTTATAGTATACTTTTCATCACGCTACAATCAATAGGAGCAGAGCAGTGAAGGGAAATGTTGGGAAAACAGGATTTCTTTTTAGGTGAAGTAGTAATAGGTTAGTAGTAGGTAAGTTTTGGTTAATTTATGTTCAGTTTTTTTTAATATTAAGTAGGTAAAAGCGTAGGTACTTTTATTAATTATAGGTATAGGTATTATTAATTATAGTAGTTATAGGTATTTAGTTTTAAGTGAAGTAGGTTTTATTATATATTATTATTTTATATATTAGACGTAGTTATATATTTTTAGTTATTCAAGCCCCAAGCGGACGCCGGCGTCCGCCCGCTATTGTCTTGAAAAACGCGTTGAATGAGAAATACGCGTTCTCAAAAATAGGCAGAAGAAAGAGCACATCGGTTAAACTCTATGAGAGTTAGTGCCTCAATTTCCGGAAGTCATTATTCCACGCGGACGAAGTCGCTGGCAAAAGCTAGTTTGAAATAAATGCTTTAAGTTTGTGGTTTTCCCTCACGTAGTCATACAGTTACCGAGCACTGATTGAGCGAGAGTGAGATCAATTATTCTCAGACAGAGAACGCCAGCAGCCGCGTAAAGTTTTTGAATAAATAGATCACTCTTCTGACAAGAACCGCAATAGAGTTAACCAATTTTAAGTTAGTAGATTATTCAATATAACTTCAAGATATTATATTTGATACTGTCAGACCGTCCTATCTAAGTAATAATAATTTATTTTTCTTTTATTATGTATTTAATTTTTTAGCTTAGTTGTTCATTTTATTGTGCATGGTGTGGTTTTCTGTAATTGAAAGATTACAACACCTACCAAATACTTCATCGTCCATTAACTATATGTAATATTTAGTGTGTATATCTTTTGTTGGAGACCCTAAACAAATTAAAGTTAAGTAATGCTTAAAAAAGTATGTTGTAACTCTAATATGAAATCTATCAATTATTACGTTTAGCTGCCATGTTTCCTTTTAAAATACTTGCCTTTCATACCTGCTGAAATATAATAATATAAACCAACTAGCTGATCCGACAGACAATGTCCTGTCATTTTAATAATTCATATAGAAATCCAATAGAACAAGGACATTTATCTATACATATAATAAAATCGTAGGAAAGTCAAAACTGTACATTGAATATTTTTTAAAAAGAATTTTTGGGGCGTGATCTACAATCGATATCGAAGCCAAAAATATAGTTTTTAGAATTTTTGTCTGTTTGTCTGTTTGTCTGTTTGTCTGTTTGTCTGTCCGGGATAACCTCAAAAAGTACTGCATGGATTTACTTCAAATTTTGCATGAATATTACTTAGAGGTCGGGTCAACATATAGGCTACATATTATCACGCTATCACCTACGGGGGAGGAGCTGTGAATCTTTATTTTTCTTACGCATTCTGTGACAGCGTGTAATCTAACGACGCATATTTAAATGTTGTTTTTGAGTAAGCCATGCTATTATTTAGCTTGACACTATAAAAACTACGCTATTTAAGTAACTTGGGCAGAGAAATATAGTTTAATGAATGTTAGTAGTATAAAGACAATTTTAAAACAGCGCCATCTATGAGATTTCATAAAAATCAAATCAAGTTACATGTTAACATTTTTTTGAAAGTAATAATTTAAATTTGATCATGTTGGCGAGGTAAGTAGTTAGTTATTCTTAAAATTCATAGATGGTGATGTGCATTTTCTTCATAAAAGTTGTATCGTATAGTTCGTTTTGACAAATTCAAGTTCCAACAAAACCCTCAAAATCTTGAGCAGAGTTGAGGAAGACAATTTAAAAAAAGTGCGGTGTTAAGTATTACAAAAAAGTTATGTTCATTGATGATGATCATTTCATTTCATGACACCCTCGCGGAGGCTAGCGTCAGTGACAGTCCCAGCCGCAGGCGTCATCTGTTTGCCGTCATTTTGGTGTTTTGTGTAGTCGCGAACCCGGTAGCTTTGTGGGAGAAGTATCGCCATCATCTGTCTGAAGATTTTCTACGAGCTTTGAGGCGTGCTACTGGAGACGAAGTCGAAGTAACTGATGAACGCGTGCTGAACACCTGTCTCAGTTCACTTCAAGATGTGGTCATTTCTATCGGCGGCAATCCACTGATCGAATATGGGTTACCAGCTCCCCAATCATCACCGTATCAAAACCGTGGAAATCGGGAGTATAACGCTGAGACAAAATACTATCCGGGCGAAATGACCACCATACGAAATGACCATGTCGCTTTGTTCTCTTCAGAGCAAAAACTTTATGACACCGTCCTTGAAAGCGTTGGGCAAAACCAGGGTAAAATGTTTTTCTTGGATGCTCCTGGTGGAACAGGAAAAACATTTGTTACCACTGGCATACTTGCAGAGGTCAGGAGGCAAGGCAAAGTTGCTATTGCTGTAGCGTCGTCGGGAATCGCTGCCACACTGCTTCCGAGTGGCAAGACAGCACATCCCATGTTTAAAATTCCCATCGATTTAGAGAGCGTCGAAACGCCTGTTTGTGGTGTGTCACGTAACCCTACAAAATGGTTGAGCTGGATGGTGCTGATCCATGCGTCATGTTCGTGAACGGGCGCCGTCAGTTGGGGCTGGTCATCTTTTAGCTGCCACGGCTTATTTTTAATTATTTTATTTTGGATTGTTATTTTGTTACTATTTGCTATACTCTGGACACTTTTAACGCGTACTTGATTTTTATTTATTCTTTACATCGTTCTCACATATTTATAAATTCAACATATGATGTAACTAATAATTTTGTAAAAATATAATTTAAAAAGAGTGTCCATGGAGTTTCTTGCCCGTTCTTCTCCATAGGTACCTACTACGCTTTGGAATGGGCAACTAGCTTCATTTTTGCCTGACTGACCGACTTCTTGACAGTTCAAAAGTGCCTGTAAATGGTTTAATTGAAATAAATGCTTTGAGTTTGAGTTTGACAGCGATAAGGGACACGTGCTTAAGGATTGCTCTCTGATCGTATGGGATGAGTGTATGATGGCCAATAGGAAGGCAGTTGAGGCCGTGGACAGAATCCTGCAGGACATCCGCAGGAACGAACATTTGATGGGTGGTGTCACAGTTCTGTTCAGTGGTGATTTTCGGAAAACGCTTCCCGTGGTGACGCGGGGCTCGAGTGCTGACGAGGTGAATGCTTCGTTGAAACGATCTTCGTTGTGGTCACGAGTTCGTACGCTGCGCTTGACCATTAATATGAGAGCTCGGCTCGGCGGCAATGCACGTGCTCAAGAATTCTCCGATGTCCTTCTAAGTCTTGGCGAAGGCACTCTACTAGAAGAGATAGGTGTACAGGTTGTGCTTCCAGAGTCTCTCGGTAGAGTGGTATCCAGCTTAGAAGAACTAATTCACTGTGTGTACGGGGACATCAGTCGTATATCGCACCAGCAGAATTCTTGGGTGTGTGAGCGGGCCATTTTGATGCCCAAAAATGATCAGGCTGCAGCAATTAACGAATGCATTCTCTCGGAAATTGAGGGGAATAAAGTGGTCTACGCCTCGATAAACACTGTTGTCGAGCAAGATGACGCCACACGTTATCCCGTGGAATTTCTGAGCTCCCTGTCAGCACCACTTGCTGACAGGGAGCTTCCAGCGCATACCATCAAGCTGAAGGTCGGTGTTTCGATTATGCTTCTTCGGAACCTATCTCCTCCGAAGTTGTGTAACCCGCCTTAAAGTCATCTCGCTCCACAGACACACCATTGAGGCGGAAATTCTCACGGGTTGTGGCGTCGGCGAGGCAGTATTTATACCACGCATTCCCCTCATACCTCATAATTTCCCATTCCAGTTCAAGCGCGTACAGTTCCCCGTGAGTGTTTGCTTCTCGATGACCATCAATAAGTCGCAGGGGCAGATACTGAGGGCAGCGGGTGTCGACCTCAGGACGAGTTGCTTCTCACACGGGCAACTGTACGTCGCTTGCTCCCGCATCACCAGTCCTGACTCTCTTTACATTTTGCCTCCTGGCAGCATAACTACCAACGTAGTTTATAGAGAAGTGTTTGTACGTATTTTTACTCTTTTGTGTCGTGGAATGTATTCCTGCATTATTTTCTCTATTTCCTTCAGTCACATCTTATGACTGAACTCAGCAGGATTCCCATATAACTCTCTTCACTTGCTTCGCTTGCAAAAACAACTTATATTTTAATGCTATTTTAAAAGTTGTGTACTTATAATGCTATAGCGACACTGGCATCTTAGGTATTTTTGGTGCTGTAAAGCCTTCACGCAGACGACGTCGCGGGCAGCAGCTAGTTAATATATAAATTAATAAATAAATTATTAAATATTACATTTTTCCTTAAACTTTCCAATACTTCATTCCATAAAAACCTCATATAGACAATAATCTATATACAATAATCTTCCTTAAACATTAGGCTATCAAATGCTAAAGAATTTTTGAAATCCAACAACAAGTTCCAGAGATAAGCGCGTTCATATAGATGCGGCAGGGGGACGTTATTTTATAATTATGTACCTATAGTGATGTTTGAATAGAACTGAAAATATTTAGTGTTAATCCCTGATAAATCGTTACGGGAAGTCAGAAGTCTGTCAAGCAGTCTTACCAAAGGGTATTGTCTGCGTTGTGCAGGTCATATAGGCAGTCAGTACATGTAAACTACTATAGATAAAAGCCGCCCTAAACAAAGTTGGGAAAAGACTAGGCAGGTGATAATGTTAATACCTACCTGATTTTAAAAAACTCACCCTGTATAACTTATCTACGTATGCACACGTGTACCTTCATACATCTTCCCTGACCCCAATCTTAACGTCTTCCAACGACGCGTAAGACCATTACAAGTTTCTTATCTAACCCTATGAATTATGGGGCATATCATTATAATATGGGTCCATCATTAAACTTAAACAATGCATGGGGAAGGACCTTTAATTTGCATAATCTGTCAATTTGAAATTCACGAAACGGAGAATATTTCGGTTAACCGTTATTGGTTAAGTTTCTATGTAATTAGTGCTTGCATAAATGGGTGTAAATGTTTAGAAGACTTTGTTGTTTGTATAATATCACCCGCGCGTCGATAAGAAATCATCTATGGGAACGTACTTTTTTTTAATTACCATATATATATTGTGTCCCACTCTTAACAAAGGCTACCCCTTTTTCCTTAAGCCTCCCTGCTTTGTGTGATCTGGATATGTTCAAAGCCATAACGTACAGACGCCAGTACATCAAGTTACTACAATCTGTCAAATTTCTTTAATAGATTTTCAACTTTATCGCTAAAGCATAAGGTTCAAAGTTCATTGGGAAAATTTGTCAGTTTCGGGTAGCTTGATGTGCTGGCGTCTGTACTACCGAGATAAAAAGTATTAGTTGTCCTAACTCAGGTCATGATCTATCCATGTGTCTTTCATCCAGAACTGTACAGTTTTTGATGCGTGAAAAGTTAACAGACAGAGAGAGGTCATAGCACACATATCAACTCGGAAAGGGATCGTCACCGTATCGCTTTTCGCCTCTCCGTCAAACAGGCGTCAACCGACGTGTACACGTAATCACAGCGAATCAGCAGCTCCGATACATCTACTCGGCTACGGCTAGGCGAAGCTGCGCTTACTGCCCTCCGACCGCTGGTTGATGGTGTTGCAGGCAGGCCGCGGGAGGGGCGAGAGGGGCAAGGGTGGACGAAGAGACGTAAGCTCGAATACGGAGAGACGTAAGCGCGGGAATTGTAAGTTGTCGTGAGCTTGTCCCGATACGAGGCGATTACGTTACGATTCCGATTAGTGTGCGTTGCAGTAGGGAGTTTTATACAAAGAATACTGAATGGCTCTAGTTGATACGGTTACGATCCCTTTTCGAGTTGATGTTCTTTTAAGTATTTTACCTTAAACAGACCGAAATGCTGACAGACTTTTTCTCCCATTTATAATAGGAAAGCTTAGAATAACTCCATCCTGCAGATTCACCCGCCTGGAGAATCCTATATGGGCTGTGTGTTTTTCTGGCAAGAAAATAGTTCTTTGTTACTCGGTGACAGTGTCCTTACACAATAGTGCGTATAATAGTGCGAGTATTTCCATAGGTAATCAATTCCAAACACACATCATCATCTGCTTAGCCTTTTCCCAACTAGTATATTGGGGTCGGCCTTCAGTCTTCCGGATGCAGCTAAATACTAGTATTTTACATGGAGCGACTGCCTATCTGAGGGGCAATTTTCGTAATTTTAAGAACGTTCACAGTCAGCAGGCCAATTCTGCTAATTTAAAACGCTCAAAATCTAGTCGCAGTTTCATCTCGGCGACAAACAAATGTCAAAAACTTGTCAAAATGTAGGGAAATTTGAAGTATTTTTGACAGATTGAGACTGAGATCGGACTGTGAACGATCTTAAAAATTACGAGAATTGCCCCTCTGATCTCAGTCTCAATCTGTCAAAAATACGTCTAATTTCCCTACATTTTGACAAGTTTTTGACATTTGTTTGTCGCCGAGATGAGACTGCGACTAGATTTTGAACGGTTTAAATTACGAGAATTGGCCTTCTGATCTCCACAACCCAGTTACTAAGTAATATGATACCCCTTGTTAAGACTGGTTGTCAGACTTTCAGGTTTCTGACTACCCGAAACGACGTCAAAGATCCACGAATGACAGCCGGGACAAACAGATTAACGAGCTTTCCGAGACATGAAGAGGGTCTTAATATGTATTGAATAATCACCCTTTCACGGACTGACTTCGTAAGCATAGCTTGACTTTCGATCGACTGTTATTCCAAATTCAGAATCATCAGCTGCCTAGCCTTTTCCCAACTATGTTGGGGTCGGCTTCCAGTCTAACCGGATGCAGCTCAGTACCAGTATTTTAAAAGGATCGACTGCCTATCTGACCTCCACAACCCAGTTACTGGGTAACACTATAACCCTTGTTAAGACTGATTGTCAGACTTTCGGGCTTCTGACTACCCGTAACTGTCCACGAATCTCACCACGAACCGATCCACGAATGACAGCCGGGACCAACGGCTTAAAGTGCTTTCCGAGGCACAGAGGGGTCTTGGTATGTAAAGATGGTCACCCATCCAGTGACCAAGCGCGGCAAGCGTAGCTTAACCTAATCAAGTGAAAGTTTGTGAAGATGTTTGGATGTTTGTTACTCAATCACGCGTAAATCGTTGAAAGGATTTATTTACATGAAATTTGGCACACAGATAGTTTACAATCAGAATTAACACATAGAATACTTTTTATCCTGATATTCTTACGGAATCGAAACTAACGCGGGTGAAACCGCGGGGCGCTGCTAGTTTGCAAAATGTAAAACTCGTTTTCTATTCTTCTATGTTAGGTGCACGACTTCTGCGCTTCTTATACCATTAGAATATAATAGAATACTCTTTATTATCTACACCATATAAATTACCATTACCATGCAGTTCATCTATAGAATTGATCCTCTCAATAAACGGTCAATTTCCATATTCACCTCGCTTGTTAGGCAGATTGGTGCCCGCAGTTGTTATCTGTGTAGATAGATTGGACAATATTACCGAATAATTAGATATCCTTCAATTACTTTTTGTTAGTATACTTTAGGCTTACTGAGGGTAACGGGTGCCCTCACTTAGTCAATATACCGACCTAGACCTAGTCCTACTCAGCGCTTTTACTCCACATTTGTTATGCGCACGGCCGAAGTGTGGAACTCTCTGCCAGACGCTCCGGGCGTCGGAAGCCGTGTGACGACTCCCGGCCGCCATAGGCGCGGGCCTGCGGGCTGAGAGTAATGGGTATGTCACCGTCCGATCAGGACCAGGCCCATGCCGGACGGCGCGCACGTGTTCCACGCGCGCCTCAAGAGATTTCAGCATTAAGGAAGGGGTCCGTAAGGGCCGAAGCCTGCCGGGGCAGCGGTATTATCCGAAAGGTTTACCGCTACCCCGGAACATAAAGGGCTAAGGAAGGAACACGGGTGGGTTTTAGTCAGTAAGAGTCTGACACTCCCTTCTGCTCCACCCAGAGCGGCAGGGGTCATTTGATGATTTCCCATCCTAAAAAAAAAAGCGTCTATATTCCCTTTTACGTATAGGCGTTTTTTGGACTTGCTCGTTCTACCATAGACCTCATCCATCGCTTTCCACTACGCGAGATTGAGGTCAACAGATGGCCCGTTTTGCAATAAAAAAAAAAATAGAAAATGTAAGGTTTTAATCAGTAAGGTTCAATAATTTTGCATAGACCTACAATCTATAGCTATGTCCCAAAAATTACAAAGACAATACTCACTCATAAATAAATAACCAGCTGAAAACCCTGAAATAAACAAACGATGAATCATTTATAAAAAATATGCTATATAATAAACACGATACATTTTATTTCGTTCATACAATAAGATACTGAATTAACACGTCAACATACACGATATATTTACTGCGTATATGAGATCGTTTGAAATCGAGAAGCTTACCGGTAATGCTCTCGAAAGCTGCGAGCGTTGAGTATCCAAATATTCAATTACTATTTAGGGTAATCGAACTCTGCATGAACGAATAAATTTGGATGTAGGTAAATTTTCGATTTGTTAGTATGGCAATGTAATGTGGCCTAGTTTGAGGATTTGGTTTGCAATGATCTGTTATTTTAGCAGGTTACCTCTAAAACTATTTTAGTGGTAAACTTTGTAAATGGCTTATTTTTTTCTGGAGGGAACTGGATAACGCTGTCTTTCAGCCAAGGTATTGCTTAAGAAAGTTCACAAATAATCTGCATTCGCAATTTATCTGCCAAAAATGTAAACAAATATGAGTTTATTAAAAAATAACTTTAAATCCTACACAATACAGTTCAGTGTACGCTACAACTTCAAACATTTTTATTACTTTTCAATAGTGCTTGTCACTCTGAGATCAACCTTTATTACCATAAAAATAAAGTTGATTTTTGTTTAACTTGAAATAATATTAATTTGAAACATAAGTTTGAATCATACATAAACTCACGCCTTCTTTCCATGCGGACAGAAACTACAGAACGCCCACTGCTACGATTACACTTTCCTTTTCTTTCACTTGTCTCGTTTACGTTCATACATCTGTAGGCCAATTCTGCTAATTTAAAACGTACAAAATCTAGTCGCAGTCTCATCTCGGCAACAAGCAAATGTCAAAAACTTGTCAAAATGTAGGGAAATTTGACGTATTTTTGAAAGATTGCGACTGAGATCAGACTGTAAACGTTCTTAAAAATTACGAGAATTCCCCTTTGATCATACACGCAAGCCGGTTGCGAGTACTAGGTACGCACCAATTACCAAGGTCACTATATCCATAATGAGCTGATTCGACTCTACACACCAAATAATTATCTCTATGGCAGAAAACATCGACTGCTAGGCGTGATTTCGTGTCGGGCTGTGTCCGACCCGTACTGCGTCTCCCGTACCACGCGTGTTGACGCTCTACGTAAGCTCGTGCAGGCCAACTCGAACTGCGATCTCTTCGCTAATAAATTCGCCAATTTAATGGTTATGTGCCTACATTTTTGTGTATTTCATAAATGAAATAATTTAAAAAATCTTCCTAGGTGTCCCCTCCCGGCGTTTCTTGACACTACTTCAAGCTCTCTCTGTCTTCTGTAATCTGCCTTGTAAATGCTTTTTGTTAGTCGCCATTCGTTCATCCTCTCAACTCACCATCTAAGCATACTCTTCAAACACAAAGATCAACACGTATAAAATTGTTCGTGGGCGCCATCAATGGAATTCCAATGGGTGTCATCATCATTTTTAAACCGTGAATTTAGCACACAATTCTAGACCTCCTAGCGAGAAATTTTTCATTGGTAATTAAAAAAAAAACAGATGTTTCATAGAGAATACCTGTTTTTTGTTAGCCTATACTGTCCCACTTCTGGCCAAAGGCCTCCCCCAAATCCTTCCAGGAACTCTTTTCCCGCGCCACCTCGAACCAGCCCTCGCATACGCGTCCAGATCATCTCGCCATCTCTTTCTGGGTCGGCCTCGGCGGTTCCGTCTATCTTCAGGCACCCATTGTGTGATGATAAATAACTACGCGGTCAAGACGTATGGAAAACCTAAATTTAATTTGAAGAAACCGACGAAAAATTTTAACGCAGTGGGATTCAAAATCATGCACTGAATCCATGGTAACAAGCTACGCGTCGATGTACAGACGCCAGCACATCAAGCTACAACAATCTGTCAAATTTCCATAGCATTATCCTTTAATGGTGAGTTAAATAAAGCAACTATTTCTATTGCCAAAAAAACAAATGTACACGTGTCTGTTTTTTGCTGTGTGAAAACAGCGGAAATGAAAAAAAAAAAGATTCCATGAAATTCTTGTTTTTTTTTTTTTTCTAAATCGTATTTTTTTATTATTTCCTATAACCCCGCACAGAAACCAAAAACCGTCTAATCCAATCATATAATTTTCATTCAAAGCATTTATTCGTGTGCTACCTCCCATCAGCCGCAAAGTGAAACGTGGGCAACCGTTGCCCGCTGCTTCCGGCGGCTCATTTCCGTCGGATAAGGAAACCCGACCGGCTTCCGGTGAAGAGATTTCTTGAAATATCTCCCCCATTGTAAACGTCTTTATCAGCTACGTATATTTTTGTAGAGTGTCGTTTATGTGATGGTAAGGAGGTGGTTTAGGCTTTTAAGGGATAAATGTAGGTGACAAATTGTTCAAATGTGTAAGTAATTGATGATATTCCGTTCGTTTTCTATTCGGGTTCCGTTCCTACGTTGACAAATAAATAAGTAATTACTTACATTTTACTGCGAATTACACAATTGAAGGGGCTTGTGGCTAAGTAATAATAGCCGTGGATGGGTGACCATCTTTACATATCAAGACCCCTCCTGGCTGTGAGCTATGTCTGTCACTGAATGAATTTAGGATTTCCGAATCCACCAACCATTTTTTTTTTGCTAAAATTCAACCATGTCAGTCACTTCTCCGTAGGTTTATATTATTATAGTTATTTTTATATAAAAATATCGCCTGTATTTCGATTGCGTTCGGTGACCCGTATCAACGTCACTCCAAAATTGGCTAGTTGAATGGTTGACCGCCGTTGAACATTTTTTTACATAATAATGATCGTATTTCCGTCTGGTTTCGTATAAGAATAACTCACCCCTCGGTCTTGTAAAAAACGGGCTGATTCCACCAAAGAATCTTTTATCTCTGAATTAAAATTGACATCTGACAGTTTACTATATAGGGTGTGCCTGGAAGTATGGATCAAATCAAATAGGGGCGTGGGCAAAGTCATTTCCTAACTTTTTGATCCTGAGAATGTTGGTGAATTTTTTTACGTTCAAAAGTTATGACCAACTTTTGTTATTTTTAATCACTTTGCATAGTGCTCAAAGAACAAAATCATTAAAAAAACTACCAGGAACTGTCAATTTAAGTTTTTTAGACAGCCCTGATAGTTTTTTATAATGATTTTTTTTGTTTGAGCACTATGCGAAACGATTTAAAAAAATTGGTCACAACTTTTGAACCGTAAAATAATTCTCAATCATCGATCATTCTCAGGATCAAAAAGTTTGGAATGATGAATGAAATTGCCCACGCCCCTATTCGATTTGATCCATACTTCCAGGGACACTCAAACTCAAACTCAAACTCAAAGCATTTATTTCAAATAAACCAATTATAGGCACTTTTGAATTGTCAAGAGTCGGTCAGTCAGAAAGATGAAGCTAGTTGCCCATTCCAAAGTGTAGGTACCTGTGGAGAAGAACGGGCAAGAAACTCCACGGACACTCTTTTAAATCATAACTAACTGACTGATATATTATCGCACAGCCTAAACCACTGGCCCTAGAGACCTGAAATTTGGAGGGTGTGTTCTTTTTGAACAACAAGTATCCACTAAGAAAGGGTTTTTTTGAAATTCCACCCCTAATAGGGTGAATGGGGAAAGGGTCAAATTTCAAAGCAGAAACTAGTCGTATGATAAAACTGTCAAATATTTAAAAAAAAAATCGCAGGATAAGAATTGTACCTTGTTCGAATTTGTCCTAAGGGCTTATAAGCAAAATTGTCAACTTTATTTTAAATAGATGAGATAACGACAAGATGATTCGATGTTTTAAGAACGGTTTCAAATTCTCTCAAAGCGCTGAAGAACAACATTGTGACGAAACCTACATGTCGTATAACCAAAGATTTGAACACGTGTGACATCCACCAACACGTAATTTGTTCGTATATTCTTGTATTATGTCTCACTCCCACTCACAAAGAAGAGGCCTGTGATTCAGCAGTAGAACGTTATAGGTTGATTATGCTATGCTTGTGTGTCTCAGCAACGAGGATGTAATAAGCCACTATATAATAATAATAATAATCGTTTTATTATCAGGCAACAAAGGCCCATAGATATAATACAAATAATCTATATACAATATTAAACTGATACATATTAAAAACCTTAAAACTGTGACCATACACGTAACGTTGTCGTTTTATTATTAAGTGTTATTTATGAACAAAGTCGTTACTATATTATTATGTATACTTAGGTTAAGATATGTATCTATGGGTCTATGTTACTTGAAAATAAATGATTTATTTTTATTATTAAAGTTATAATCATCTTCAATTTAACTGTTTATTAAAGGTCTATATCAAGCTGTAAATATTTATTAACACAACTTATTATGACAAATGCGTGTCGCAAAGAAACTCGACCTTTATGCCAATCCTCTGTGTCAAACTCAGATCCGTCCCAAGGGATTACAAGGGTCAACAAGCCTTTACAACCCTGAAGAATCCTAAGCAACGATGGTTGTCCAACCCTTTCTTACGTGGGAGATCAGAAACGGATACAGTGTTATCGCATCGAGTAGACTACTCGAATTGTATGGTGTTCGAAATATGCATTTTGCTTTTGTTATTTGTACAAGTGGGTTTTGTGAACAAAACTTTTGCTCAATATGACAAACTGAAAGAACTTACTGCTATCTGGTTACCAACTAAGGGTATCATCATCATTAGCGTAACCAGTCTATATTTCCACCACGCGGGCCCACTGCGGGTTGGTAGATGTCACATATCTTCATCATCATCATTATCTTGCCTAAACGCAGGTATTAACGACCCCCTTAAGGCAATTTTAAAATCAACCATATTTTTTTAGTATACTGGTTCCTCTAAAGATTAATAGTTTCATTTTATATGCTAGTGTTATGTATAAAGAATGTATTTACTGAATTAAATACATTTATTTATAGGATTATCTTGTAAAAAATAATTTACAACGTGACTTAGTCCATTGTTGCAATCACCGATCCATAAAAACGGCTGTGAAGCTATTAACGATTTTTATGCAGCTATTCCCGATCGTGTATGAGAGGAGGCCTTTTTCCAGCAATGGAATGTATATAAGCTAGTCATGATGATGATTACCAATCTTAACAAAATAAAAATGCAAATACTTGTTCGTATTTTTATACTTATAATAAATCTGTAGAGAGGTCAATTCTGTACATGAAATATATTTCCAAAATAACTATCAGCGGGTGATTAGTGATCGATACTGACGCCAAAAATGCAATCAGTAAAATTTTTGTCTGTCTGTCTGTCTGTATGTTCGTTATAGAAACAAAAACCACTCGACGGATTTCAACGAAACTTGGTACAATCGTTTTTCATACTCCTAGGCAGGTTATAGTATACTTTTCATCACGCTACAATCAATAGGAGCAGAGCAGTGAAGGGAAATGTTGGGAAAACAGGATTTCTTTTTAGGTGAAGTAGTAATAGGTTAGTAGTAGTTAGTTAGTAGTAGGTAAGTTTTGGTAATTTATGTTCAGTTTTTTTTAATATTAAGTAGGTAAAAGCGTAGGTACTTTTATTAATTAAAGGTATAGGTATTATTAATTATAGTAGTTATAGGTATTTAGTTTTAAGTGAAGTAGGTTTTATTATATATTATTTTATATATTAGACGTAGTTATATATTTTTAGTTATTCAAGCCCCAAGCGGACGCCGGCGTCCGCCCGCTATTGTCTTGAAAAACGCGTTGAATGAGAAATACGCGTTCTCAAGAATCGGCAGAAGAAAGAGCACATCGGTTAAACTCTATGAGAGTTAGTGCCTCAATTTCCGGAAGTCATTATTCCACGCGGACGAAGTCGCTGGCAAAAGCTAGTTTTTAATAAAACAAATTAGTACTTCTTAGTAATACCTATGAACTAAATAATTATAAACTTTTAAATTAATCAACATAATACTATTAATACACATATATATTTTAATTTAAGGATTTCAAACTCCAGGATATTTCCTTATGCTATTGAGATCATAATCATTTTTTGAAAACTATAATATTAATCATCACAGTCATTGGTTCGCCTCTTTTTAGAAATAAATTGCAACTAATTAGTTACATATTATATGATTTGGTACAACTGGTGCTTACAAACGAAACATTAAAGTCACTTAAAAATACATTCATCATCAGACTCACTGCTATATAAGACTCGACGTTTAACTGTCTCTCTTGCAGAGTCTGACTCTAATAGACGTACGGTAGTTTCTGTTTCAAAAGACCTTTTTTATGCCTCATATACACTTGTACCGTCATTAATTGCTTTGATTGTTTCGGCGAGTTGTGTTTTACTGTATAGTATACTTTTCGCCGCTTTTGTGGTTCCATACTTCTGGAAAAAATATGATTGTATGTTTTATGTTGCTTTAGCCAAGAAGTAGCATTTATTATAGGTACCTATTATGTCATAAAAGTAGGTGAGAAACTAAATAATCTATATACGATCGGTAATAGCTCCTTATAGTTGCTATTACCGACCGTAATGGGTCGGTAATAAAGTATGTAAGTATAAACATAATTTTTTTTACCGACTCATAAAAAATGATTATTTTAATTCAATTGACCTTCGGACTATAAAATAGATTGTAATTGATTAATGTCACAAAAATATGAACAAATGCACACTGTTTTAAACACAAAAACAATGATTTATTACTGTAACTATTCAATATCGATCCTCGAAAAATATCATAACTTTGGTTAAATTGACAACGCTAAAAGGTAAAAACTAGACAAAAAAGTTTAGTCGCTAATAGATTTTTATAAAGACTGATAGCTTAGATTTAAACTGGTCCATAAAATACTTGTGTTAGTGTGATATAATAACATAAAAGAAAAATAAAACGAAAAGTTACGTTTCTGCAATTGCCGACTTATGGGTCGTTGATAGCTGCCACGACTAAAACTGATGAAGTTAACACCATCCCATTTTAATTTAAAGTTTTAACGTTTCAAATTACTTTTTATTAATAAAATGTCGTAAGAAATCAAGAGTTGACACTTAAATGAATACATTTAGTAATATAAGATAAAGTATAGACGTAATTTGTTTGTATAATTGTCTTAAATAGAAAAGTCACGTACTTACTTGAAGGAACAAGGGAACAGTACGACACTTCTTGCGTCCACGCTGCCCCGCAGTAATTAACGTATTTTACCTCTTTTTTGCTCAGCTATTCACACTAACGTTAAAGTATACGATGCTCAAGGAATAAACGCGTGTGTAACTTTGCCTACCTATAGCTAGAATAGTTCTGGAAACGTAAATATTTCGAATTACGTTTATAGGTCGGTAATAACTACAGATTTTCGATGGGTCGTTGATAGCTGCGTTTACCTTATATACTAATATTCATCTGGAAAACTACATAGAAGTCCATCCCATTGTACCTTTTCTGCAAGAATTTTTTTTTGTTTTTACTTAAAAACTGCCATATATAAGTTGAGCCTCGGAATAAAATGTTTGGTATTTTCTAATATAACTCCCTAAGGCGTGTATTTTTAAATTCGAGTACAGCATTTAAAAATAACTCCAAAGGATTAAAGTGAGATCCGATCAGATTAAGGTTCAAAGGGTATTTTTGGAATGAGGCTTCACTGGGCTTTTAGCCTCTTCACGGCGTTTTCCGTAGAGATATAATAAACGTTATTTTTGTGTTGTTTAGTTTGTGGCGGCATCTACATCGTCTCATGCTAAATCCTGCACCGCAGTTGATGATCCTCCCTTTCCTGTGGAGGATGAGTGAACTTAACATCCTGTTCCTCATAAATTTAGGTTCAAAGAAAATAATAATCTACCTACCTATGTAGCCTATGTACCTATGTAGTAATGTCACATTACTATTCAAAAGTCTTATTTTCCCTCTGTAACATAGGTCTGTCCTATTGCGATCATAGTGGCTGTTACGTACCAGTCCTTTCGGTAGGAGTCAAGTTCCTCCTTTTATCTTCTTCTTGGTCTATCGCGATGTCAGCTAGCATTTAATGGGAACCAATCAGTGGTTCTTCAAGCACTTCGCTAGCATATGGCAGACGAAATCATACTTATAATCACACAGCTTGTCAATTGGATTGCAGATTGCATTGTATCACAATTTTCACAAATAAATAGGGTAATCTGTGCACAGGGTACCAGACACATCAACGCACTACATTGCTATAGATTCAGTACATGATTCTAACCCCCCGTTGTTTGAAATTTATTTATTTTTTTGTCGGTTATTTAACCTTCAAGCATCGCACTGGGTCGAATCGACCGCACTCGATACGTTTTCGTTCTATTTATTTCTTGTCGCATGTATTTCCCATCCCTAGTAGCCTGTCATTGTTTCACTGAGCACGAAATAAACTGTTTACCTCCCCTCCCCGCACCCTCCGGAGTGCATAGACCACATTTGTTTTAGTCGCGGCGCAGGCGTCGAAAGCACGCAAGCACGGGAATGTTAGAGGTATAATAAAATGTATGATGCCAAATTGCTTACTAATCCAAAGAAAATTAGAATCTTATTTTTAATTTTTAATTTTGTTTGATGTCCTAACCTAATGATAATATGATAAATACAAAAAAAAAGATTATTAAATAATTAGTGTTTTGAATTCCTGAAATATCCCATAGGTCTTTTAGGTTAGGCACAACTGAACTCAGGCAACTGAAGGAACACAGGTGGATTTTAGTCAGTAAAAGTCTGACACGATCTCTCGCTCCGCCCAAGAGCGGGAGAAGTTATTTGATAATTTCCCACACAAAAAAAAGCGTTACAAAAGACCGCGCGCCAGTTTGAAGGTTAAAAAAATTGCTATGTCTTACAAAAGTGTATTATTATACTACCCTACGTGGTCAAACCTACGTGGTCAAAATATATTGAACAGCATTTCTGATTTTATAACCGACCTAACAATTCTACGCCATGGAGTCCAGAATCATTCTTAGTAAATCCGTGGTAACAAGTTGCGCAGCCATGTCCCTGTCATTCTGTATTATGTCCCTCTGTCATTCTGTATCAACTCGAGCCAGCTAGCTTCAGTATTCTTTGTATGAAACTCCCTACTGCAACGCACACTGATCGGAATCGTAACATAATCGCCTCGCCTCGGGACAAACTCACGAAACGCAGTGCGGTGCGTGGTCAACTTGCAGTTCCCGCGCTTACGGCTCATCGTCCCCACGCTTTTGTTTCTCCGTACCCGAGCTTACGTATCTTCGTCCACCCTTGCCCCTCTCACCCCTCCCGCAGCCTGCCTGAACACCATCAACCAGCGGTCGGAGAGCCGTAAGCGCGGCGTTGCTTAGCCGTATCGGAGCTGCTGACCCGCTTTGGTTACGTGCTTACGTTAGCTTGACGCCTGTTTGACGGCGGGGCGAAAGGCAATACGGAGACGATCCCTTTCCGAGTTGATATGTGTGCCCTTTACTAATAAACGTTATAAAGCTTCTGTATAGTTACACAACGCTTTGTCTTTTTCTTTCGAAAGTTAAATTACTGACGAGTGACGACTGAAAGAGAAAAATCAGTGTGTAACTATTCAACTAATATAAAACGTTTATCAGTAAGGAGGGTATAGAAGTTCTGAATATTTATTATTATTATTATTTATTTATTTATTTATTTATTTTATAAAATACAAGTTCCTTATCCTTAAACAAAGCACACAATTAGACCTCTGGGGTCTGTCTTAGCATGCCATGGTCTGAGATTTGATCAACGCACTATTAACAGTTAGTTTTAATCGAGTTGATGTAATGTTCTTTCAGCTTACGCTTTATGTTTTTACTATTTATTGAGTCTCTAATTTCTACAGATATTTGGTTTAGTAAATTAGGTATTGTGAAGGAGGCAGTACGCCTGCCATAAAAGTTATTTTTGCGTGGCACTTGAAATGATTTTGATTTGGCTTGTCGTGTATTCACGTCATATTTAACTGGAATTTGAATATCACGGTTATCAAAATGTTCTATGATAAACATATACTCAGCGCGCGCTAGAACAGGTAATACTTTGCAGTGTTTAAATAACCTTGTGTAGTTATCTTGGTATTAATTTTTTACATGGTTTGGTACTACAAGTTTCAACAAACGTGTTTGCAAATTATGTATTTTATCTAGGTAAGTTTTAAATGTGCGTCCATAACTGGTGAGTCCATAGGATATTATCGATTCAGCAAGAGCTGTGTACATTTGAAGGAGGGTTCTGTACGGTATATTGCGCTTTATAATGGAAAATTTGGAAAGTATCGCACGTAACTTGCCACAAACTGATTCCACCTGGTAACTCCAGTTGAATCGGTTATCAATTATTAATCCCAAATAGGTATGATATGGGACTTGCTCTATAGGCGAGCAGTGGCAGTCTGGCACGTTTCTATGTAGACAGTCATGACTATGAGCTATGATTTGAAAGGGATGGGAGGTACTTATGTGACTTGAATGTACGTGTATAAGTTTAGTTTTTTGTGGATTCAGAACAAGTCCCATATCATGTGCTCACTTCGTCATAGACGTAAAATCTTTTTGCAAACATTCTCCATATGGATAAATCTATTTCATTTTATTTCACTGGCAGCAACGTACATCTTGTACGTACGTCGTACACCTACATTTCAGCAGGTACGTTTATAATTCCGAACCTAGATTTGTGGCGAGCCTCATCTGCCTAAACTTTTCCCAACTATGTTGGGGTCGGCTTCCAGTCTAACCGAATCAACTGAATACCAGTATTTTACACGGAGCGACTGCCTATTTGACCTTGACAACCCAGTTACTGGGTAATACGAAACCCCTTGGTAAGACTGGTTGTCAGATTTTCGGGCTTCAGACGACCCGTAACGACTGTCAAAGAACCACGAATGGCAGCCAGGATCAACGACTTACCGTGTTTTCCGAGGCACGGAGGGGTCTTGGTATATAAAGATAGTCACCCATCCACGGACCGGCCGTGGGTAGCGTAGTTTAACCTAATAGATCGACCCGTGCGGCTGATATTACTTAGCCACAAGCCCCTCAAATTTGTGGCGAGCCTATTGCCATCAAACCTAGCATAAATACAGCCTCCAGTTTGCTACTGAGAATTTCCTAATGGAAAAGCCTAGTAACCCTTCCCCGACCCGGGAATTGAACTCAGAAAACAATAAGAAAAAAGATAAGAGGGTCAGGAAATAAACTATAATCTTTGTTACTTCTTGCAAAATAACTAAGTATCGCAGAGTTTCTTTTAGAAATAAAGTCTTCAATTCAGGTGAGTTTATTTTTAAAAGGTGAGTAAAATATAGAAGTGCAATTCCTTTGGGATATATAAGTTAGAAGAAATCTAAGTGGTATGTCGTTTGCCGTTCGAGGCTGTAATATTGTCTATTTACGGTTAGTTTTAAAGTTAGAATATTATATTCTTCAGTGAGTTAGGAGTATTATTAAAGCTTTTGTATTTTATTTATATATCTACAAAAAAAAAAAACCTTAGAAACAATATACAATCTAACACTAAAATTAATATGATATGTTTAAGTCCATCATTTGCCTAGCCTTTTCCCAACTATATTGAAGTCGGCTTCCAGTCTAACTGGATTCAGCTGAGTACCAGTATTTTACATGGAGCGACTGCCTATCTGACCTCCACAACTCAGTTAATGGGTAATACGAAACCCCTTGGTAAGACTGGGTAAGATAAAATAAGATAAGATTTATTTATTTCTGAGTATATGGTACATTAAGATCTTAATATTAAACAGTTTCACATACACTACCGTTGCCGGTGTAGAAATATTAAAATTAACTTACAAAGTAAAAATAGTCAAGTTTTAGGCCGCAACAATAAAAATAGTAGTTAGTTTGTTATCAAAACGCTAAGAAGCAGCTAGATCCCAATGAATATAATTATAAATTAGTTCAGATGTAGGTTTAGTGGTAATTTATATACAATGTTAAGTTTTTTATGCACAATTTCCAATCGATGGACGTGAAGTTCAGAACTATTCCTGAAAGTATCAGGAACTATAGAACTCAGCCGCATACGAGAAGAACTCACATTTGCTTTAGATCTGCTGCAAATGATATGCTACGGGAAGCTGGCAGATCATTTTGCCAATTGACTTTTTTAAGGTAGAAACGCCAGAACTATTTCTAAAAAGTATCAGGAACTGTAGAACTCAGCCGCATGCGAAAAGAACTCTCATTTATTTTTAATCTGCTGGACAATGATCTGCTAAGTTCACTGACATCAATTTCTGTATATTTACTATCTATGAATGAAATGCGTATAATATGTATAAGTACCTATATAATAAAAGAGGGAAGAACTCATTGGGCATGAAAAAATTCGTTCGCATCGCCGTCAATGGCATAAAACTGGCAGCATTACCACGTTGGATGGCAATGCTGATTCTTTGGGCTGAAAAGCCAGCCTTATGGTCAAGTATTATTCAAAATTATAATATTTTTACATCGAATATGCTGACTGAAGGTGTGGAGCTAAATGAGACCAGCGCTTGCCGCGGTCTGTTCGTACATGGTTGACCGTCGAGTACATATCAAGACTCCTCCAGGCCTCAGAAAGCAAGTTGAACCGTTACTCCCGGCTGTTATCAGTCAGTAGCCCAAAAGTCTAACGACTAGTCTTACAAAATGATATTTTGTTTCCCAGCAACTGGATTCTGGAGGTTGGATAGACAATCATACATACATAATCAGCCTACAATGTTCCCACTGCTGGGACACAGGCCTCCTCTATATGAGAGGAAGTGGGCCGTAATCCACCACGCGGGCCCAGTGCTGGTTGGTAGATGTCACATGTTTATGATTTGTAGTTACTAGGACATGCCGGTAGAGACAGTCGCTTCATGTAAAATATTGGTATTCAGCTGCATCCAGTTAGATTGAAAACTGACCCCAAAACAGGTGGAAAAAGGCTAGATTGATGGTGGCTTAAGATGGCAAATATAAAGAAAAATAATAGAGTCGTTCTTAAAAAAAGTAGTCAATTTAGCAAATATTACAATTCATTTTAAATGTACAATTAATTTATCTTAAAAAAAAATGGACATATTATATCAAAATCTACGAAACCAATTTAGCTTTCTGGGAACTTAACTGGTCCCGCAGGATATTCCGCAAAGCAAAACAAGCTTAAATAAGAAAATGAATAAAGTTCACAAATAAGTGCAATCCCGATCAGAAAATAAAATCAGTGGTCAACACAACGGTATTAAACCGAAACTCAAACGTAGCTGCGTAGCTCCCCAGAGACGTGTTCGTAGCAAACTAATCCGGGCTACGAGACTACGAGCTTCGTAGCACTACAAGGCTACGAGTAAACGCTACTAGTAAGCGTAGACGCGCATGATTCCAGCTACAATAATATCAGTGGTGAAGGATATTTTTGTTTTGTTATTTTATTGTTTAGAGAATTTCAGCTTGTGGATATAAATGGTAGTTTTTTTTGGTTTCTCGAGGCGGCTACGATTAAATTGAAAAAAGGTAAAAAAAAACATCCGTTATATCTGTTTCTCTTGATTTTATTGAACGAGCCCTAATAATTTCTATGTGTTTCATATTTTTTACAATACTACTAAATACGAGATAATATGGAATGAACTAAACATGATATTCGTTTTTACTGAAAAATATACTTTTCATTACGGGCTTAAAAAAACTATTTATTTTAATTTATTGTAAACTAAAATAAGATGCCCCGCTTGCCTTGAAGGATATTTTTTTATAGTCTACACTCCACGTGAAACTGAAAACCGTACGTAGGTCTCTCGAGACGCATCGTAGCAAACTAATCTGCTACGAATTACGAGCTACGAAACCTCGTAGCCGCCTACGAAGTTGTAGAAGATTAGTTACATGTATTGATAGGTACCTACCTGCCTTATAGTATTACTAGACTCGTTTGCACTTTATTTCAAAAAGTGTAAACAAATATATGTTCTTGAAAAAATAAGTGTAATATATCCACATACTTATAATTTAATTTACGCTTCAACTGCAAACATTTTTATGACTTTTCTAATAGTTCTTCATTCATTCTGAAATCAACTTAATTTACACTGAAATAAAATTGATATTTGTTTATGTGGAAATAAAATCAATTGGAAACAAGATTTTAAATAAGGAATAGTAAGTTTACTATCGTGTTTTAAAAGTCATCATTCTGTTCTCAATATCCCAATTTATTTGGGGTCGGTACAACATGGCGTCTTTTTCTTCCATACTTCTCTATGAGACGCCATCTCAGTGGTCACCCCCTTTCTAAATTTATCATCTTTTAGACAGTCCATCCATCGCTTCTATGGTCTTCCTCTATTCTTACATTCATACGCAAAATTTTTTTCATGACATTTTCCATATTTTTCTGCATCACATAAATGACAATCGATTGCCACACAACTATTTAGTCACCGGTGCCACTTTCAGACCCCCTCAGACGGGCTTGAAAACTTATTATCAGAATAATAAATTGTGTCTGCATTCCCTCAAGGGGTCAGTAGTGCTATATTGTACACCTGCAGTTTGCCAGTTACGTCAGAAATTCGATTTGTAATTTATTAACTGCACCCCGCTGTTTCACCCGCATTACTGTCGATTCCGTGGGAATATCGGGATAAAAAGTATCCTGCGTGTTAACGTAGGATACTTTTTGTCTCGATATTCCATATTATATTTTTCTAAATATTTTATTTTGTGCCAACTTTCATCCAAATCAGTTCAGTAGTTTATTGCGTAAAGAAGTAATAAACATATAAACACACACACTCACTCACAAAAATTCTCCTTTATTAGTGTGTGTGTGATATTCTGTTGATGTGTTGAGAATTTCTCTTAATTATTATTAGTATTGTAATTATTATTATTAAATTTGTTTGGTTGAAGTATTATGGAATTGGAAATGTTTAATTTATAAATTAATTATGTAATTCAGATACAAGCTTCTTGTTATTGAATAAATGACTATGACTATGATGGCTCGCCACATTTGGGAGGGCCGCGCCGCATCGCAACGCATTGCAATGATTCTCCTAGATGACATTCGTTGCGGCGCGGCCCGTCTAAATGTCCAAGAACTTCGCCCCGTAGGAACGACCCCTTCTTACGAAATGAAGGTCATGCGTTCGAAACCAAGCAGGCGCTTTACTTTGTGTAAATAACTTCATTACCATTGCTCTCAAAACGGTGAAAGAAAACATCGTGAGGAAACCGGCATGTCCTAGAACCAAACATTCGAAGACATGTGACATCTACCAACCCGCACTGCGCCCGCGTGGTGGATTATAGCCTTCCCCCTCGCAAAGACGAGGCCTGTGTCCCAGCAATAAGAACATTATAGGCTGATTATGAATTACTGCCTTTTTTGTGCGACCCGTCACGGCTCCTAATGTCAGTTAGGGCATTTTTGCAATGCGTCACGCTGCCTGTGGCCCGCCGTGACTATAATGTGGTTTAGCTTTAAGAGACAGTCATTGGTCAAGTAAAAACTTGGACCATAAAACCAACATGGCAGTCATTTGTGCACGAAAACATAATACATAGATTGCCAATTATTTATTAACACACGAATAAACAGCTGCAGAAGATTTAATGTAGAACATCGTCTGGTATTTCACAACTTGTTTGTGAGTTTTTTGGCGAATTATTTTCAACCGAACGAATCCTGATTTTACAACTTGAATTCTGGCAAATATTAAATTAAGTAAATATATTTGCATCATCAATATGAGTGGTGTATTGCCGACCGGAAATGACTCACTGCTGTAATTTGCATAAGTAGTGCGAAATTAAAGAGCATTTGCACCTGTTTTACGCATCAGATATTTTGCTAATTTACTACGTCATATTGCGATATGGTACACTTACCTGGAATTCAGATAATTATCAAATTTTGGAAGTATAAACTCAATATCATACACGACAGTTTTTAATTTATAATGAACATTAAAATTTTAATAAACTACCTGTTTTTTGCTCAAAGATGTTTTATAAACATTTTTGAGCAAAAACAGATTTTAATAAAAACATCTATACATAGACGTTCTTACTAAAATCTCATATATCGACTAAAATATTAATTAACTAAAACTAAAAACAATATAAAATATGGCGACGAAAAATTCATCCGCGTCGCTGTCGATTGGTAATATACCCAAGAGACGGCATTGCCACGTTGAATAGCAATTCTTAACCTCTGGCTAAGGTCGAAGCCGGCCTTTGGATCACGAGAATTGTCAACAAGCCGCTTTAAGATTTCCTTAAAGAGACCATGAGCACATGGATCACACGGCCTGAGGGTTTCAACTCCAAATTACTTGAAAATATAATTTCC
Organism: Globia sparganii; assembly: GCA_949316385.1. Taxonomy (NCBI): domain Eukaryota; kingdom Metazoa; phylum Arthropoda; class Insecta; order Lepidoptera; family Noctuidae; genus Globia; species Globia sparganii. The sequence continues at coordinate 6,739,986 of OX438675.1, read as the reverse complement.
GATAAGGCCATTATACTTACGCCGCTTGTGGTTTTCCACAGCCGCAGCAGCAGACCTAGAAGAGCACTCCGAGCCAGGAAGATGAAAACCATGTTTGATTTTGGCATCATCATTTCAGCCGAAAGACGTCCAATGCTGCACACAGGCTTCTCCAAAGCATCGTCATATCGACCAGAACTGTACTTCTCTCATCCAGCGGATTCCTGAGGTTTTCACAAGATCATCAGCCGGTCGATTCTGTAAAAATCTCACCGTGATAACTTAGGCGAAGTGAGCGTGAAGTGAGCTATCAATAGTGGGAATCCCTAACATTAGGTGGAGTGACAGCTCACTTCACCTAAGTTTTCACGGTGAGATTTTTACAGAATAGCATTGCAGTATACCTTTTGTTAATATTTGTGGATAAGCAGTAGATAATTCCACAATATTTTAATGTCAGAATGTGAAGTTATACCTAGTGTGTGCGTTCGTGTATTATTCTAAAGCAACTAACCCCAAAATCCTCCCAAATTTATTTTCTCTGTAAAATAGTAGTCGTAAATAATATAGTTGTTGCTGTAAATCTTTCTAAGATCTAAGATTAATTTATCCCCAAGCGATAGTTGGAGATGTGATTAGTGAACTCCCGCGGTTTGCTTAAGCTGTACATACATATTGTACTATAACATAACATCAAGCCTGCAATCATTTGAAGGGTAAGCAAACGCATCGAATACCCACTTTTCGCCAAGTGAACTTTTGACAATCGTAAGGCACTCGTAATTAGACGAATTACGGTTGTACGTAAGAACGTTTCACCGATGAACAGCTGGTCAATAGAACGATTGCTCGATGAACATTGCCCCAAAATAAAGGCTTCGAAACATATTGGGATAAAATAGTCACAAGGGGAGCGCGTCACGATTTCTCGAAGTTCATTTGTCCGAAGAACGTTAGTCTGTATAATCGTTTGACCAATTAACTGTTGGTCGAAAGAACGATTTCCTGAAGATCATTAGCACGAAAAAAAGCTCCATGTTGTCTTGAAGCGAGCATTGCTGTCAGACTAAATACGTAATAACTTACTAATCAAGAAAGTAATTTTAACACTGCCTAACTTCAAGTTTAGCAGTCTCGCTTGCTAACGAGGATTTTATGAATAGGTAGGTAATCTGAAACTAAACTCAAAATCAAAGCATTAATTCATAGGCAGTTTTAAATGTCAAGGACTCAGTCAGTCAAGAAGATGAAGCTAGTTGTCCGTTTCAAAGCTTAATAGATTCCTATGGAGAAGAAACTCTGTGGACATTAATTTAAATTTAAATTTTGTTTTAATCGAATCGAATCTTATTCCAATTCCAGTATCAACTGCTATCTAATTAGTTACAGTATGTTACATGATATGCCTCGGTCGCTTACACAGTGTGCTAATTGATTAATTAGATTTCTAACTCTATAATCACCAATAACTTCATTAATTAGGTACGATGCGATCCCCTACCAATGGCAATGGAAATATAATTTATGTTTCAATTATTTCATAATATATTCATTACTTGCTTTTGCCCGCAGCTTCTCCCTCGTAAAGGCCGGAAATTATCCCACGGGAACGTATTACTGGGATAAAAAGTATCTTACGTCTTAACCTTCGTCTGAAAATTTTGCACACGGATAGTGTATTGGGGTCTACCCGTGTGTAAAATTTACAGACAGACAGACACGCATTTATAATATTAAGTATGGATGGATATTGTGCCTTGGCCTTGCAATGGGACTTATTGAGAGTTGGTCCCGTAGTTATCCATATTAAATAAGCCCCTCTCCCAGCCAACTAATGTTTGAAAATAAATGTTTGAACTTTGTTTCAGTCCTGGAAAACATATCAAAGACTTAAATTATTTCATAATCAGCCTATATGCCTCCTCTTTCTATGAAAGGGAGTGGGTCATAATCCACCACACGTTTCCATTGCGGGTTGGCAGATGTCACATGTCTTCGAATTTTTGGTTCTAAGACATGCCGGTTTCCTCACGATGTTTTCCTTCATCATTTTGAGACCAGTGAGAGTAATCGTTTCGCTAATATTTTCTTAGTTTTAAAATTGTTTTCATATTATCTATGGCTAATTTTGATGTGATTGTTGCAAACATTTCAACCAAAATGCTACAGAATACTTGTATTTTTGATTCAAAAACCGTTCGAAATTATGGAATATTTAGGTATGTCCCGTGTTCGGGCTACAGCCTCTGGGGTCTGTATTTCCTATTGATTTATGTTCTATTTTATAAAAAGGAGATAAGCTTATTTATGTTTCTCTCTGCACCTTCTGAAAGGCTAGCATGATAGTTCAGCAAAAAAGTTAGCAAAGCAGACATAGGAACAAAAAATATTTTGATTTTTCCGTTAAAACTGTCTATTTGCGTCTTATGACCTAAACTGATTTGATCATGTCTAAAAACATAATCTGCATGACAGTAATAAGATCAGTTTAGATATTTTCATACACACGCCTCACGCCTTCACGCCTTCTTTGCCTTTCCCGTTCTTCTTCGCCTTTTTGCCATGGGGGTAAGAGATACTACAGAACACCACTTGTTACGATCACTGCATATTTATTTTGCTTCGTTTACTTTCATACATCTAGTCATACACGCACACCGGTTGCGATATCTCCATAATAAGACTTTAAATGAATTATTTAAATAAAGAAAATCTTTTTCACAGTTCGAAATAAATGAGAATTAAATCACAAATGGTAGGGCCACAAACCAAACACTTCAAAGACCCTATTGATTTTCGCTGGAAAATTGGATTTGCCAATCGCTAAAACGTGTTCAATATAAGCATATCGTAGTTAGGTTACAGCCAGGAAAGTAATTGTTAAGCAAATTGACACTTGACGTAATTTTTCCGGGCTATATCCATTTCAAGTAGATACGTAGTTACGTTGGCATTGATGGGTGCCTTGCTTAGCGCCTAGAGCATAACTAGTCACCTTGCGAGTAGCGAAATGAAACGAACATTCTAGAATTTTCGCGACCTGCACTGCTCCGCGTTTAGCGCCTTCACCAGTCGCCTAGCGTGTACCGAACAGTTAAGTCACTAGGCTCTTGGCGCTAAGCAAGCCACTTGTTAGTGCGTACGTAGTAACTATCACAAAAGTATATTTTGACGTTTTATGACGTCCAAGTGACATTCAAGCACAGGTGGCTAAGGAAGACAATACTATACACTTTTGATTTTTTCTTCGGGGATTATAGATGGAAAATTTTTGAGGAAAATATATATGAGCTAAACAATAATTCCAAATAATGCAAACCATTATGTTATGCAAATAAATATTTTATAAGTACGTGGTGCATGAAATTCAATCTATTTCCACTTGAAATACTGGAATGTTCATTTACATGGAAATTGTTAATGCTATGCAAATATGTTTGTACGTAATGCAAATAATTATACTTAGTGTTAATAAAATAGATTAACTTGATTGTTTTCTATGGAATTATAAATTAAGCAACTTCATAAATGACTAGCTTTTGGCCGCGACTTCGTCCGCGTGTAATTTTTTTTTCACCCAACCCACACCATCGCATCGCATTGCCTTAGCAAAGATTAGCGCGTTCAAAGAAACAAACTCTTCTTCGTATTATTATTTATAACATATAATAATCAGCATATAATGTTCCCACTGCTGGGACACAGGCCTCCTCTCTATGAGAGGGAGTGGGCCGTAATCCACCACGCCGGCCCAGTGCGGGTTGGTAGATGTCACATGTCTTCGAATTTTTGGTTCTAGGACATGCCGGTTTCCTCACGATGTTTTCCTTTACCGTTTTTAAGAGCAATGGTCATGAAATAATTTACACAAAGTAAAGCGCCTGACGGGGTTCGAACCTACGACCTACAACTCGTAAGTCGCGGCCGTTACCACTGGGCCACCAATGCTTATTATTTATAATAATGATAAACGATACGAATAATAGAAGTCAAGAAATGTAGGTAACTTAAGCTCAAAAATGGCACCACGCAAATGTTTACCGCGGTGGGCGTTGCCGAAAAGGCCACCAACCAATCACGGCGCTTGCTGGAAAACAACGCTTTACGCGAGCGCAGTTGATTGGCATAAGGTATTTTGTGAATGTAGTGAAGTTTGGAGCCAAATTTCTCGTTCATAGTTACGTTTCCTGACTTTTTATTATTCCTAGGATAAATGGTAAATTATTTTGTTTCTGTAAGTAGGTTTGTACAAACACTTTTACACGTCAATCATATTGTTTAAACTATGTAGATGAGGTCGGCGTTTCCTATCTGACTACTCTGAGAAAAAAGGCCGAAACATTTCGGAGGTCCTTAAAGTTCATAATCACAAAAGAGCAAGATCATGTAGATTGATGTCTGAATTGGTCTTTTGAGGAAAGAACCACACAGATTGTGACCTGTCCACTCTCTGCACATATTTGTCAGTAATCGTGCACCTCGATTCAGAACTTAAAGAGCTCAACGATCTAATATTGTTGAAAACATTAATCTCATTTTGTAAGAAAATCTCGTCTCACTGTTCCCAATTACTGCAACTCCTGAAAAACAAAATCTGCAGCAGTGTTCACCAGAAAAGAGACGAGATAATGAAGCTCTAGAAATGAAGCCTTAGATGAAAGATTAAACTGTCTTGGGTTGGGTCTCGCAACGAAATTAATCAAAAAGGAACTGCGGAAGAGTAAAAGTAAAGTATTAACTATTTTTACTTTATAAATCTCAACATTTGATCGCTTAATATTAAACAAATAAAATAAAAATAATTTAATTTAGGCAAGGCATAGTTGTTAGTAATAAAAATTTCGCTTATGCTAATGTTAGTATTTAAAAAGTAAAAAAGAACAAACTAGACACACCGTCTACCTGTGCACAGTCTACTCATCGGTCTCGCAACACAATGTGGAGTTCAGTGAACCTACTGAGCAGAACAGTATCGGTTCTCTCGCCAATCATCCTTAGGACGCTATTCGGGGACGCTATTCGTCGTACCACTGACGCAACTTTTTACGCATAATTGCGTAGAAGTCATTACGCTGGCGTTAGCAAACATGCACTGCAGTATCGAGAGAGCCGAAACAGAGCCCAGCACCCTTATTCACAACCATACGACAATTAAGCTATCGTATCGAAAATGACACATTTCAATAACCTGATTTGCCTTGCCCCCGACAGCAAACAGCTGTCGGAAGAATAGTGGTCGTCTATTTGATTTAAACTGACAAAATTTTCGGGTTTTGGACTTGTGAACAGTATTTATAGGACTCCTAGGCTAACATTGATTGATGTTCGATACGGTACGGAAGCGTATCGAGTAGTTGTGAATAGCTATGCTGAACACATTATTATACTGGACGCGCAAGGCATTCTAGGCTTTTTGTGTAAAGTTTGCCCACAGGACGCTCGTGTAGAACGTCAATATTAGGTAGCTAAAATGTTTCCGGCTTACCTACGGGGTAATTGCGTTCTAACAGTAGCCATGACTTTCAATTTGACAGTTCAACAACATTCATTGCGTTATTTAAGTTTATGAGCAGACAAATTTTTCGAACATACGAAGCAATGGATTCGCAATATCCTTCAAAATGATTCAGATTGTGATGAATACGAGTAGTTTGTTACGCAATTAGGGTGCAATTGTAAGCCCGTAGTGATGGCCCAGTGATAACGGACGCGACTTACGAATTTTAGGTCGTAGGTTCGAACCCAGACAGGCGCTTTACTTTGTGTAAATTATTTCATCACCATTGCTTTTAAAACGGTGAAGGAAAACATCGTGAGGAAACCGGCATGACCTACGATCAAAACTGGATTGGAGACATGTGACATTTACTAACCCGCACTGGGCCCGCGTGGTAGATCACAGCCCACTCCCTCTCACGGGGAGGAGGCCTGTTTCCCAGCAGTGGACCTACATTATAAGCTGATTATGCTAACTGTAAGCGGTCACCGCCGCCTATACACATCTGCAATATCAGTGGCATCGTAGGCCCATATTTTTTAGTCATGGCGTATTTATTCAATACTCGTGACATGATATATTTTTATTGTGTATGTGAAGTTACCTACTATCTATTCAGGATCAAAATAAATTAGCTAACGAAACTCCGCAGACGTGAATGGGTGTCAATATCCAAACATGTTGAAAAAGATTCTTCCTTTTCAATGCAGGAATGGTACTTACACATTCTCTAAGCGACACATTAATTATTGATATTCACGCGAACGAATTTGCGGGCACAGAGTTAGTAAATAAATCGGATTTACAGCTGTAAAAACCTTACATTCTATTCCTCATCTATCTATGCAGATACAGCCTAATCCGTCGCTGGGACAAAGCCCCAGCCGGTCATAAACCGGTTTTGTTTCGACTGAGATTAGTTAGGGACGCACTACATCTGACACGGCTCTAACGATCCCTTTGGCAAGTTAGATAGTAATAACAAAAAATGGCCGAGTTGAAGGTCTTCTGCGTAAAACGGACGACGTACTCACAGCTCCATTAAGTGGTTACAAAAAAAGACATGTGCGTTCAAATCCGTGCTAAGCCCAATATTGTTTTAGTGAATAAATAAGTTTAAGTTGGTGTTTATTAAGTCTGGTTTTGATATTGTTTTTTTTTTTTTCAATAAAACGTTACCTAATACTTTTATTACTGCGTATAAAAACAACAACATTTACGAAGAGTTATTCACCATCTAAATAGACCGGGGGTTTCAAGACCGCTTGCCAGATTGAAGGTTCAAATGTGCTTTGTGTCAGGCATTATATATTTTTTTAATATAAAGTATTTTTTATTATGTAATATTTGTTTTTGATCTTATTTACTACAAAAAATTTATATTTTACAATTTGATTGGATAATGTATAGGTATCATAATTACATAAGTAGCCAACTGACAAGTGCCATCCTATTTACGCAAGCGATAAATTAAGAAGCGCTACAAATATGTAAGATTGACATAGTGAACGTATACATGAAACGTAATTATAAATCGAAGGTATATAATTACGTTTGATTATAAATCATAAGTAAGAGCTGATTTTTCAATCATCTGATAACTTTATTCGAGGAGTAATTTTGATATTTTGACAGTTATCATACAAGAACTGTCAAAAGTCAATTTTATTCCTCGATTAAAAGTTATCTGGCGTTAGAAAAATCAGCCCTAAGTTAAATTTATGGATACCCTACAAATTATAACATCTAGTGATTACAGAGACCTTTTTTTTGTGGATGGGTAATCATCAAATGACCCCTACCGCTCAGGATGGAGCAGGATTGAGTGTCAGACTCTTACTGACTAAAACCCACCCGTATTCCTTCCTTAGCCCTTTATGTTCCGGGGCAGCGGTAACCCTTTCGGACAATCCCGCTGTAGACAGAGACCTAAAGTGACTCGGGTGATAGTAGATAACGATTTCATCGCAATTCATATGGGCTCGCTCAATGGTTCGAATCTAAGTCGAAACAATGTCGTCTTTTTGAAGTATTCTTTAGATTATTCGTAACGAATTCAATATTGTAGCAGTGTAACATTTTAAATCTTGAGGGGTTAGCATATACTGACAGTATGTACAAAACAGGCTTAAAAAATCTTCTGATGACTACAGGAAAAAGAACTTAGGAGCATTTAGTTAAATTTGAATCTAGTCTTTGACGGTTTGTGAATAATTACAGCCAAGTTTAGATAAAACAAATGACTCCACACATAACAAATAACCTAATATCACGCCTGTATGCCCCAAAGAGAGAAGAGAAATGGGTGAGGCAGAGGTGCATCTATAGGACACCCACATATCGACAGTTATATTTTAGTTCTATGTAATAAGACGCGAGCCAAGCGTGCGCGCGCGGCGTAATTTGATTTGATTTTTTATTTATTTATTTTAGCCAACTGCTATTAAGTATTTTCTAATCAAGTATTTTCTAACTGAATAGACAGCTGTGCTGCTGGGGAGTTTGTTGCGCCACTTCTCCCCAGCGAAAGCACTAGGAAGTGGTGAAGGGCGGGCGTTTTGGGGGGACTGTCTTTTGTAATTTTGACGTTCGAAAAGTGCTGATTCTCAGCCTAGTTTGAATAAATTACTTTTGATTTTGATTAACCGGGCCCAAATCTAAACAGAAAAAGAAATCTACTGTAATTTTAAGCATTTTGATAATGATTCTGATGTCACAGTACCGACTTATTGCGTGGTTACTTAGAAACAGCATAAAGAAAGACTAATTTTATATTTTGGAAGTTTACCTAATACCTTTCAATCAACGAAACAATCAATCAATCAAGAAACTGTTCAAATCATGTGACATGGCAATTTTTCGTTCTTCAAGAAAAACTCTTTAATAATTTTCTTTCTTACCAATAAAAAAGTAATTTCTCAAAAAAATTCATAACGCTTTAACAGCAACCTCTAAACCAACGTGACACGTCTTTCACTTAACCCGTCGATGATTACGTATTAATCTGGCAAGATCGGTTAAAGGGTGCTCCCGAACCATCAATCAACGGCAGACTACGGCAAACACATTACCTCGTTGATTATTATTATTGAACACAATGTATCTCGTCATCCATCTAAATTACTATTAATTTGACACATTCTGTATCAATAAATAGGTTTGTGTTTAATAGGGCTCGTTTTTAGGTACGTTCTGTTTGTTGTCAAATTAGTCTGGATTTTGACAGCCAATGATCTATTCCTAGGTATTACATAACATGCGGGCTTGCGGACGGCGAGCAATGGGCAGCTCGCCGTCCGGTAAGGACCAGGCCCGGGTCGACGGCGCGTTGTGTTCCACGCGCGCCTCAAAGAGATGTCAGCAACAACTGACGGGTTGTTCGAGAGAGATACCGTGGCCCCTGGCACAGGCAACTGAAGGAACACGGGTGGGTTTTAGTCAGTAAAAGTCTGACACGCCCTCCCGCTCCCCCCAGAGCGGGAGAAGTTATTTGATAATTTCCCACCCTCAAAAAAAAAAAAGGTATTACATAACATAGTAATACATTCATGTATTTATTTATATTTGTTTGTGCTTATGTTTATATGTAATTAGGTATATATTATATTCATAGTTTTAATAGGTTTATGCGTATCTTTATATTTAAAATATTTATTCCTCAATTTTAATGATTGCACCTACCACTGTTTGTCTCTGCATCACCCAAAGGTTGACTGGTAGAAAATGCCTATGGTATTAAGTCCGCCTCTGTGTATGTATGTGCTTAAAGTATTAAATAAATAAATAAATAAACATAATCAGCCTATAATGATCCCACTGCTGGAACACAAGCCTCCTCACTATGAAAGGGAGTGGGCTGTAATCCACCACGCGGGCCCAGTACGGGTTGGTAGATGTCACATGTCTTCGAATGTCTAGGACATGCCGGTTACCTCACGATGTTTTCCTTCACCGTTTTAAGAGCAATGGTGATGTAATAATTTACACAATGTAAAGTGCTTGACGGGGTTCGAACTTACGACCTATGTAACTCGTAAGTCGCGGCCACTGGGCCACCACTGCTCTAGGTATTATTGTTTGTTAATAGGCCTTTTCGGGTAACCACTGGAAATCAGCGCTGTGATGTGGATCCCCTATAGTACAGCATCATGTTGATTGGAACCTTTCTTGTCACAGTCACGACGTGCAGCTGTCTTTCTTTCTTTGGTATACGTCATCTGCCTCATGTACACTTTACTAATCAGGTCTATCACACACTTGTGCAATCATCAACATTCCATTCCTAAATAGTCATCATCATCTGCCTAGTTTTTTTCTAACTATGTTAGGGTCGGCTCTCAGTCTAAACGGATGCAGCTGAACACCAGTATTTTACACGGAGCGACTGCTTATCTGACCTCCACAACCCAGTTATTGAATAATACAAGAATTTTAATTTTAATTCCTTGGTAAGACTAGCTGTCAGACTTTCGGGCTTCTGACTACCCATAACGCCTGTCAAAGATCCACGAATGACAGCCGGGACCAACGGCTTAACGTGCTTTCCGAGTCAGGTAGGGGTCACGGAATGTAAAGATCCATCCACAGAACAACCGCGGCAAGCGTAGCTTAACCTGATCGATCGACCCTTGCGGCTGTTATTATTTAGCCACGGGCCCCTCATTCCATTCCATTCCACCATTCCTACATATTGCTTTAAAAATACTTTGGCAACGACGGCCCCAATATCCCTCCCGTACTCTCAACGCAATAACGTATAAAAACACAATAACAACTACCCTATAAAAGAGATACAGCGCGAATCCAATTCTGAGCAACAAAAAAACAACTGCACCAGATTCTGCGCGGCGCCGTCACATATTTCAATCGTATCTGTCATTATTTAAAACTGATTACCTCCCATACCAACGTAGAATGCATCGAACTGCAGTTTACTCGTACACGAAAAATGCATTGAAACTTTCAATAAACGGGTCGTCGGTGAATGAAAAAAGAATTAATGTTTTTTTCCGTACGTCGAATAGGCTGAGCACCGGAATTTTCATTCGAATCCGTGCCGATTGGTTTTGTGTTACGGCTGGTTTGTGCCGCTGCCGTACGGTTTTTCTGGTCAAAAAGGACCCTCGCGTATGAGGGTTTATTTGATTTTGCGCCTGTCAAAGTAAACTTAATGATTTAGATCAATCGAAATTTTTGAAAAATGTTATTTTTTTATTAAATCTTTTTTTTCTAACACTTTGTGCTCAGTAGACCATTTTTACAAGGAAAAAGCGTGAACCCCGCACCGAATTTAGGTCACACGAGCTATAAAATAAAATATGATAGTCGTGACTTAAGTAAGTCTATAAAATGGATAATGGACTACTAAGTATTAAAAAAAAAAATGATATATATAAATTAATATAAAAGACATACAAAACGTACACGCAAAAGCGGCCTGATACTAAAATCTGTGAATTTTTGGCGAGATTAGCGATTGCTAGCTGGGTACCTAATTAGTTCACCTATTACGAAAATTAGGTCATCGTTATTTTGCCCACACAGCCTAATTGACATGAAACCGACTAGTATTTGAATATTTTATTCCTTTAACAGAATCACCCAAGACCAGCAAATCATAATATTGCCATCGGAAGTACCAATTAAAGGAACCATAACATACTTAAAATGTTTCAAGCGTTGAAAAAATCTTAGCTATAACGGAACGTCCTAATAGAAAATTTTAATCTGTAATCTCAACTAAGTTTCCGAGTCTTGGGACTAGTCTAAAGAACTTTGTTCACTACATTGTAGCGTACCTATGCTACATAATCAGTCTGTAAAATGCTAAACGGTTCTTAGTCCTAGTGTAAAAGGAGCGATGAATCTGGCTTCCTTGCTGCATTCTAGCGATTTCACACTGTTAAAATGGTCCTAATATAAAATAAATAAATATAATCTTCCAGACCGTATTTCGGCCACGACGCGACGGCCAGTCTCAACGGAGCCTAGCCATCGGCGCGGGAGATAGTAATGTGTACAAGTGTGCGCGCAGACACAAGTGCACTCCCTTTTCCCTCACTCTCATAGTCCAATGGGACGGAAATCCGACACAGCCATTAGCCTATAATCACAGGAGGACACGTCTCCTCTCTTCGAGAGGATGTGGGCTATAATTTACCACGCGCGGGCCCAGTGAGATTTGGTAAGATGTCACATGTTTTAGAATGTTTTGTTCTAGGATAAGCCAGTTTCTTCACGATGTTTTCCTTCGCCGTTTTGAGAGCAGTGGTGATTAAATATTTAAACAAAGTAAAGCCTGGGCTGGAACTTAAGAGGTCCAAGGAGTACGAGGAATCCAGAAGGTAAGGCCTTACTATGAAATATATATGATATAATCGTTGCGTTGCGAACGAAAGATGGATTACTTTGTACACTTAGTTCTTTCTATCACTCACACTAAAGCAATGAAGAGTAAAAATATCTTTTGATTTCTTTCAGGCAGGTATGCGCAAAATTCCTTTATTCAAATTAGGATGCACGTCCTTCACCACTTCCTAGGAACAATTAAAAATATTGTAGACTAGCTGCGCCCTGCAATTTGATCCGCATAAGTCTCAATCTCGTGGGATTATCGAAATTAAAGTATTCTAACTACTTATCTTGGTCATGGTCTACCTATGTGCCAAATTTCATCAAAATCCGTTTGATTTTGGCATCATCATTTCAGCCGAAAGACGTCCAATGCTGCACACAGGCTTCTCCAAAGCATCGTCATATCGACCAGAACTGTACTTCTCTCATCCAGCGGATTCCTGAGGTTTTCACAAGATCATCAGCCGGTCGATTCTGTAAAAATCTCACCGTGATAACTTAGGCGAAGTGAGCGTGAAGTGAGCTATCAATAGTGGGAATCCCTAACATTAGGTGGAGTGACAGCTCACTTCACCTAAGTTTTCACGGTGAGATTTTTACAGAATAGCATTGCAGTATACCTTTTGTTAATATTTGTGGATAAGCAGTAGATAATTCCACAATATTTTAATGTCAGAATGTGAAGTTATACCTAGTGTGTGCGTTCGTGTATTATTCTAAAGCAACTAACCCCAAAATCCTCCCAAATTTATTTTCTCTGTAAAATAGTAGTCGTAAATAATATAGTTGTTGCTGTAAATCTTTCTAAGATCTAAGATTAATTTATCCCCAAGCGATAGTTGGAGATGTGATTAGTGAACTCCCGCGGTTTGCTTAAGCTGTACATACATATTGTACTATAACATAACATCAAGCCTGCAATCATTTGAAGGGTAAGCAAACGCATCGAATACCCACTTTTCGCCAAGTGAACTTTTGACAATCGTAAGGCACTCGTAATTAGACGAATTACGGTTGTACGTAAGAACGTTTCACCGATGAACAGCTGGTCAATAGAACGATTGCTCGATGAACATTGCCCCAAAATAAAGGCTTCGAAACATATTGGGATAAAATAGTCACAAGGGGAGCGCGTCACGATTTCTCGAAGTTCATTTGTCCGAAGAACGTTAGTCTGTATAATCGTTTGACCAATTAACTGTTGGTCGAAAGAACGATTTCCTGAAGATCATTAGCACGAAAAAAAGCTCCATGTTGTCTTGAAGCGAGCATTGCTGTCAGACTAAATACGTAATAACTTACTAATCAAGAAAGTAATTTTAACACTGCCTAACTTCAAGTTTAGCAGTCTCGCTTGCTAACGAGGATTTTATGAATAGGTAGGTAATCTGAAACTAAACTCAAAATCAAAGCATTAATTCATAGGCAGTTTTAAATGTCAAGGACTCAGTCAGTCAAGAAGATGAAGCTAGTTGTCCGTTTCAAAGCTTAATAGATTCCTATGGAGAAGAAACTCTGTGGACATTAATTTAAATTTAAATTTTGTTTTAATCGAATCGAATCTTATTCCAATTCCAGTATCAACTGCTATCTAATTAGTTACAGTATGTTACATGATATGCCTCGGTCGCTTACACAGTGTGCTAATTGATTAATTAGATTTCTAACTCTATAATCACCAATAACTTCATTAATTAGGTACGATGCGATCCCCTACCAATGGCAATGGAAATATAATTTATGTTTCAATTATTTCATAATATATTCATTACTTGCTTTTGCCCGCAGCTTCTCCCTCGTAAAGGCCGGAAATTATCCCACGGGAACGTATTACTGGGATAAAAAGTATCTTACGTCTTAACCTTCGTCTGAAAATTTTGCACACGGATAGTGTATTGGGGTCTACCCGTGTGTAAAATTTACAGACAGACAGACACGCATTTATAATATTAAGTATGGATGGATATTGTGCCTTGGCCTTGCAATGGGACTTATTGAGAGTTGGTCCCGTAGTTATCCATATTAAATAAGCCCCTCTCCCAGCCAACTAATGTTTGAAAATAAATGTTTGAACTTTGTTTCAGTCCTGGAAAACATATCAAAGACTTAAATTATTTCATAATCAGCCTATATGCCTCCTCTTTCTATGAAAGGGAGTGGGTCATAATCCACCACACGTTTCCATTGCGGGTTGGCAGATGTCACATGTCTTCGAATTTTTGGTTCTAAGACATGCCGGTTTCCTCACGATGTTTTCCTTCATCATTTTGAGACCAGTGAGAGTAATCGTTTCGCTAATATTTTCTTAGTTTTAAAATTGTTTTCATATTATCTATGGCTAATTTTGATGTGATTGTTGCAAACATTTCAACCAAAATGCTACAGAATACTTGTATTTTTGATTCAAAAACCGTTCGAAATTATGGAATATTTAGGTATGTCCCGTGTTCGGGCTACAGCCTCTGGGGTCTGTATTTCCTATTGATTTATGTTCTATTTTATAAAAAGGAGATAAGCTTATTTATGTTTCTCTCTGCACCTTCTGAAAGGCTAGCATGATAGTTCAGCAAAAAAGTTAGCAAAGCAGACATAGGAACAAAAAATATTTTGATTTTTCCGTTAAAACTGTCTATTTGCGTCTTATGACCTAAACTGATTTGATCATGTCTAAAAACATAATCTGCATGACAGTAATAAGATCAGTTTAGATATTTTCATACACACGCCTCACGCCTTCACGCCTTCTTTGCCTTTCCCGTTCTTCTTCGCCTTTTTGCCATGGGGGTAAGAGATACTACAGAACACCACTTGTTACGATCACTGCATATTTATTTTGCTTCGTTTACTTTCATACATCTAGTCATACACGCACACCGGTTGCGATATCTCCATAATAAGACTTTAAATGAATTATTTAAATAAAGAAAATCTTTTTCACAGTTCGAAATAAATGAGAATTAAATCACAAATGGTAGGGCCACAAACCAAACACTTCAAAGACCCTATTGATTTTCGCTGGAAAATTGGATTTGCCAATCGCTAAAACGTGTTCAATATAAGCATATCGTAGTTAGGTTACAGCCAGGAAAGTAATTGTTAAGCAAATTGACACTTGACGTAATTTTTCCGGGCTATATCCATTTCAAGTAGATACGTAGTTACGTTGGCATTGATGGGTGCCTTGCTTAGCGCCTAGAGCATAACTAGTCACCTTGCGAGTAGCGAAATGAAACGAACATTCTAGAATTTTCGCGACCTGCACTGCTCCGCGTTTAGCGCCTTCACCAGTCGCCTAGCGTGTACCGAACAGTTAAGTCACTAGGCTCTTGGCGCTAAGCAAGCCACTTGTTAGTGCGTACGTAGTAACTATCACAAAAGTATATTTTGACGTTTTATGACGTCCAAGTGACATTCAAGCACAGGTGGCTAAGGAAGACAATACTATACACTTTTGATTTTTTCTTCGGGGATTATAGATGGAAAATTTTTGAGGAAAATATATATGAGCTAAACAATAATTCCAAATAATGCAAACCATTATGTTATGCAAATAAATATTTTATAAGTACGTGGTGCATGAAATTCAATCTATTTCCACTTGAAATACTGGAATGTTCATTTACATGGAAATTGTTAATGCTATGCAAATATGTTTGTACGTAATGCAAATAATTATACTTAGTGTTAATAAAATAGATTAACTTGATTGTTTTCTATGGAATTATAAATTAAGCAACTTCATAAATGACTAGCTTTTGGCCGCGACTTCGTCCGCGTGTAATTTTTTTTTCACCCAACCCACACCATCGCATCGCATTGCCTTAGCAAAGATTAGCGCGTTCAAAGAAACAAACTCTTCTTCGTATTATTATTTATAACATATAATAATCAGCATATAATGTTCCCACTGCTGGGACACAGGCCTCCTCTCTATGAGAGGGAGTGGGCCGTAATCCACCACGCCGGCCCAGTGCGGGTTGGTAGATGTCACATGTCTTCGAATTTTTGGTTCTAGGACATGCCGGTTTCCTCACGATGTTTTCCTTTACCGTTTTTAAGAGCAATGGTCATGAAATAATTTACACAAAGTAAAGCGCCTGACGGGGTTCGAACCTACGACCTACAACTCGTAAGTCGCGGCCGTTACCACTGGGCCACCAATGCTTATTATTTATAATAATGATAAACGATACGAATAATAGAAGTCAAGAAATGTAGGTAACTTAAGCTCAAAAATGGCACCACGCAAATGTTTACCGCGGTGGGCGTTGCCGAAAAGGCCACCAACCAATCACGGCGCTTGCTGGAAAACAACGCTTTACGCGAGCGCAGTTGATTGGCATAAGGTATTTTGTGAATGTAGTGAAGTTTGGAGCCAAATTTCTCGTTCATAGTTACGTTTCCTGACTTTTTATTATTCCTAGGATAAATGGTAAATTATTTTGTTTCTGTAAGTAGGTTTGTACAAACACTTTTACACGTCAATCATATTGTTTAAACTATGTAGATGAGGTCGGCGTTTCCTATCTGACTACTCTGAGAAAAAAGGCCGAAACATTTCGGAGGTCCTTAAAGTTCATAATCACAAAAGAGCAAGATCATGTAGATTGATGTCTGAATTGGTCTTTTGAGGAAAGAACCACACAGATTGTGACCTGTCCACTCTCTGCACATATTTGTCAGTAATCGTGCACCTCGATTCAGAACTTAAAGAGCTCAACGATCTAATATTGTTGAAAACATTAATCTCATTTTGTAAGAAAATCTCGTCTCACTGTTCCCAATTACTGCAACTCCTGAAAAACAAAATCTGCAGCAGTGTTCACCAGAAAAGAGACGAGATAATGAAGCTCTAGAAATGAAGCCTTAGATGAAAGATTAAACTGTCTTGGGTTGGGTCTCGCAACGAAATTAATCAAAAAGGAACTGCGGAAGAGTAAAAGTAAAGTATTAACTATTTTTACTTTATAAATCTCAACATTTGATCGCTTAATATTAAACAAATAAAATAAAAATAATTTAATTTAGGCAAGGCATAGTTGTTAGTAATAAAAATTTCGCTTATGCTAATGTTAGTATTTAAAAAGTAAAAAAGAACAAACTAGACACACCGTCTACCTGTGCACAGTCTACTCATCGGTCTCGCAACACAATGTGGAGTTCAGTGAACCTACTGAGCAGAACAGTATCGGTTCTCTCGCCAATCATCCTTAGGACGCTATTCGGGGACGCTATTCGTCGTACCACTGACGCAACTTTTTACGCATAATTGCGTAGAAGTCATTACGCTGGCGTTAGCAAACATGCACTGCAGTATCGAGAGAGCCGAAACAGAGCCCAGCACCCTTATTCACAACCATACGACAATTAAGCTATCGTATCGAAAATGACACATTTCAATAACCTGATTTGCCTTGCCCCCGACAGCAAACAGCTGTCGGAAGAATAGTGGTCGTCTATTTGATTTAAACTGACAAAATTTTCGGGTTTTGGACTTGTGAACAGTATTTATAGGACTCCTAGGCTAACATTGATTGATGTTCGATACGGTACGGAAGCGTATCGAGTAGTTGTGAATAGCTATGCTGAACACATTATTATACTGGACGCGCAAGGCATTCTAGGCTTTTTGTGTAAAGTTTGCCCACAGGACGCTCGTGTAGAACGTCAATATTAGGTAGCTAAAATGTTTCCGGCTTACCTACGGGGTAATTGCGTTCTAACAGTAGCCATGACTTTCAATTTGACAGTTCAACAACATTCATTGCGTTATTTAAGTTTATGAGCAGACAAATTTTTCGAACATACGAAGCAATGGATTCGCAATATCCTTCAAAATGATTCAGATTGTGATGAATACGAGTAGTTTGTTACGCAATTAGGGTGCAATTGTAAGCCCGTAGTGATGGCCCAGTGATAACGGACGCGACTTACGAATTTTAGGTCGTAGGTTCGAACCCAGACAGGCGCTTTACTTTGTGTAAATTATTTCATCACCATTGCTTTTAAAACGGTGAAGGAAAACATCGTGAGGAAACCGGCATGACCTACGATCAAAACTGGATTGGAGACATGTGACATTTACTAACCCGCACTGGGCCCGCGTGGTAGATCACAGCCCACTCCCTCTCACGGGGAGGAGGCCTGTTTCCCAGCAGTGGACCTACATTATAAGCTGATTATGCTAACTGTAAGCGGTCACCGCCGCCTATACACATCTGCAATATCAGTGGCATCGTAGGCCCATATTTTTTAGTCATGGCGTATTTATTCAATACTCGTGACATGATATATTTTTATTGTGTATGTGAAGTTACCTACTATCTATTCAGGATCAAAATAAATTAGCTAACGAAACTCCGCAGACGTGAATGGGTGTCAATATCCAAACATGTTGAAAAAGATTCTTCCTTTTCAATGCAGGAATGGTACTTACACATTCTCTAAGCGACACATTAATTATTGATATTCACGCGAACGAATTTGCGGGCACAGAGTTAGTAAATAAATCGGATTTACAGCTGTAAAAACCTTACATTCTATTCCTCATCTATCTATGCAGATACAGCCTAATCCGTCGCTGGGACAAAGCCCCAGCCGGTCATAAACCGGTTTTGTTTCGACTGAGATTAGTTAGGGACGCACTACATCTGACACGGCTCTAACGATCCCTTTGGCAAGTTAGATAGTAATAACAAAAAATGGCCGAGTTGAAGGTCTTCTGCGTAAAACGGACGACGTACTCACAGCTCCATTAAGTGGTTACAAAAAAAGACATGTGCGTTCAAATCCGTGCTAAGCCCAATATTGTTTTAGTGAATAAATAAGTTTAAGTTGGTGTTTATTAAGTCTGGTTTTGATATTGTTTTTTTTTTTTTCAATAAAACGTTACCTAATACTTTTATTACTGCGTATAAAAACAACAACATTTACGAAGAGTTATTCACCATCTAAATAGACCGGGGGTTTCAAGACCGCTTGCCAGATTGAAGGTTCAAATGTGCTTTGTGTCAGGCATTATATATTTTTTTAATATAAAGTATTTTTTATTATGTAATATTTGTTTTTGATCTTATTTACTACAAAAAATTTATATTTTACAATTTGATTGGATAATGTATAGGTATCATAATTACATAAGTAGCCAACTGACAAGTGCCATCCTATTTACGCAAGCGATAAATTAAGAAGCGCTACAAATATGTAAGATTGACATAGTGAACGTATACATGAAACGTAATTATAAATCGAAGGTATATAATTACGTTTGATTATAAATCATAAGTAAGAGCTGATTTTTCAATCATCTGATAACTTTATTCGAGGAGTAATTTTGATATTTTGACAGTTATCATACAAGAACTGTCAAAAGTCAATTTTATTCCTCGATTAAAAGTTATCTGGCGTTAGAAAAATCAGCCCTAAGTTAAATTTATGGATACCCTACAAATTATAACATCTAGTGATTACAGAGACCTTTTTTTTGTGGATGGGTAATCATCAAATGACCCCTACCGCTCAGGATGGAGCAGGATTGAGTGTCAGACTCTTACTGACTAAAACCCACCCGTATTCCTTCCTTAGCCCTTTATGTTCCGGGGCAGCGGTAACCCTTTCGGACAATCCCGCTGTAGACAGAGACCTAAAGTGACTCGGGTGATAGTAGATAACGATTTCATCGCAATTCATATGGGCTCGCTCAATGGTTCGAATCTAAGTCGAAACAATGTCGTCTTTTTGAAGTATTCTTTAGATTATTCGTAACGAATTCAATATTGTAGCAGTGTAACATTTTAAATCTTGAGGGGTTAGCATATACTGACAGTATGTACAAAACAGGCTTAAAAAATCTTCTGATGACTACAGGAAAAAGAACTTAGGAGCATTTAGTTAAATTTGAATCTAGTCTTTGACGGTTTGTGAATAATTACAGCCAAGTTTAGATAAAACAAATGACTCCACACATAACAAATAACCTAATATCACGCCTGTATGCCCCAAAGAGAGAAGAGAAATGGGTGAGGCAGAGGTGCATCTATAGGACACCCACATATCGACAGTTATATTTTAGTTCTATGTAATAAGACGCGAGCCAAGCGTGCGCGCGCGGCGTAATTTGATTTGATTTTTTATTTATTTATTTTAGCCAACTGCTATTAAGTATTTTCTAATCAAGTATTTTCTAACTGAATAGACAGCTGTGCTGCTGGGGAGTTTGTTGCGCCACTTCTCCCCAGCGAAAGCACTAGGAAGTGGTGAAGGGCGGGCGTTTTGGGGGGACTGTCTTTTGTAATTTTGACGTTCGAAAAGTGCTGATTCTCAGCCTAGTTTGAATAAATTACTTTTGATTTTGATTAACCGGGCCCAAATCTAAACAGAAAAAGAAATCTACTGTAATTTTAAGCATTTTGATAATGATTCTGATGTCACAGTACCGACTTATTGCGTGGTTACTTAGAAACAGCATAAAGAAAGACTAATTTTATATTTTGGAAGTTTACCTAATACCTTTCAATCAACGAAACAATCAATCAATCAAGAAACTGTTCAAATCATGTGACATGGCAATTTTTCGTTCTTCAAGAAAAACTCTTTAATAATTTTCTTTCTTACCAATAAAAAAGTAATTTCTCAAAAAAATTCATAACGCTTTAACAGCAACCTCTAAACCAACGTGACACGTCTTTCACTTAACCCGTCGATGATTACGTATTAATCTGGCAAGATCGGTTAAAGGGTGCTCCCGAACCATCAATCAACGGCAGACTACGGCAAACACATTACCTCGTTGATTATTATTATTGAACACAATGTATCTCGTCATCCATCTAAATTACTATTAATTTGACACATTCTGTATCAATAAATAGGTTTGTGTTTAATAGGGCTCGTTTTTAGGTACGTTCTGTTTGTTGTCAAATTAGTCTGGATTTTGACAGCCAATGATCTATTCCTAGGTATTACATAACATGCGGGCTTGCGGACGGCGAGCAATGGGCAGCTCGCCGTCCGGTAAGGACCAGGCCCGGGTCGACGGCGCGTTGTGTTCCACGCGCGCCTCAAAGAGATGTCAGCAACAACTGACGGGTTGTTCGAGAGAGATACCGTGGCCCCTGGCACAGGCAACTGAAGGAACACGGGTGGGTTTTAGTCAGTAAAAGTCTGACACGCCCTCCCGCTCCCCCCAGAGCGGGAGAAGTTATTTGATAATTTCCCACCCTCAAAAAAAAAAAAGGTATTACATAACATAGTAATACATTCATGTATTTATTTATATTTGTTTGTGCTTATGTTTATATGTAATTAGGTATATATTATATTCATAGTTTTAATAGGTTTATGCGTATCTTTATATTTAAAATATTTATTCCTCAATTTTAATGATTGCACCTACCACTGTTTGTCTCTGCATCACCCAAAGGTTGACTGGTAGAAAATGCCTATGGTATTAAGTCCGCCTCTGTGTATGTATGTGCTTAAAGTATTAAATAAATAAATAAATAAACATAATCAGCCTATAATGATCCCACTGCTGGAACACAAGCCTCCTCACTATGAAAGGGAGTGGGCTGTAATCCACCACGCGGGCCCAGTACGGGTTGGTAGATGTCACATGTCTTCGAATGTCTAGGACATGCCGGTTACCTCACGATGTTTTCCTTCACCGTTTTAAGAGCAATGGTGATGTAATAATTTACACAATGTAAAGTGCTTGACGGGGTTCGAACTTACGACCTATGTAACTCGTAAGTCGCGGCCACTGGGCCACCACTGCTCTAGGTATTATTGTTTGTTAATAGGCCTTTTCGGGTAACCACTGGAAATCAGCGCTGTGATGTGGATCCCCTATAGTACAGCATCATGTTGATTGGAACCTTTCTTGTCACAGTCACGACGTGCAGCTGTCTTTCTTTCTTTGGTATACGTCATCTGCCTCATGTACACTTTACTAATCAGGTCTATCACACACTTGTGCAATCATCAACATTCCATTCCTAAATAGTCATCATCATCTGCCTAGTTTTTTTCTAACTATGTTAGGGTCGGCTCTCAGTCTAAACGGATGCAGCTGAACACCAGTATTTTACACGGAGCGACTGCTTATCTGACCTCCACAACCCAGTTATTGAATAATACAAGAATTTTAATTTTAATTCCTTGGTAAGACTAGCTGTCAGACTTTCGGGCTTCTGACTACCCATAACGCCTGTCAAAGATCCACGAATGACAGCCGGGACCAACGGCTTAACGTGCTTTCCGAGTCAGGTAGGGGTCACGGAATGTAAAGATCCATCCACAGAACAACCGCGGCAAGCGTAGCTTAACCTGATCGATCGACCCTTGCGGCTGTTATTATTTAGCCACGGGCCCCTCATTCCATTCCATTCCACCATTCCTACATATTGCTTTAAAAATACTTTGGCAACGACGGCCCCAATATCCCTCCCGTACTCTCAACGCAATAACGTATAAAAACACAATAACAACTACCCTATAAAAGAGATACAGCGCGAATCCAATTCTGAGCAACAAAAAAACAACTGCACCAGATTCTGCGCGGCGCCGTCACATATTTCAATCGTATCTGTCATTATTTAAAACTGATTACCTCCCATACCAACGTAGAATGCATCGAACTGCAGTTTACTCGTACACGAAAAATGCATTGAAACTTTCAATAAACGGGTCGTCGGTGAATGAAAAAAGAATTAATGTTTTTTTCCGTACGTCGAATAGGCTGAGCACCGGAATTTTCATTCGAATCCGTGCCGATTGGTTTTGTGTTACGGCTGGTTTGTGCCGCTGCCGTACGGTTTTTCTGGTCAAAAAGGACCCTCGCGTATGAGGGTTTATTTGATTTTGCGCCTGTCAAAGTAAACTTAATGATTTAGATCAATCGAAATTTTTGAAAAATGTTATTTTTTTATTAAATCTTTTTTTTCTAACACTTTGTGCTCAGTAGACCATTTTTACAAGGAAAAAGCGTGAACCCCGCACCGAATTTAGGTCACACGAGCTATAAAATAAAATATGATAGTCGTGACTTAAGTAAGTCTATAAAATGGATAATGGACTACTAAGTATTAAAAAAAAAAATGATATATATAAATTAATATAAAAGACATACAAAACGTACACGCAAAAGCGGCCTGATACTAAAATCTGTGAATTTTTGGCGAGATTAGCGATTGCTAGCTGGGTACCTAATTAGTTCACCTATTACGAAAATTAGGTCATCGTTATTTTGCCCACACAGCCTAATTGACATGAAACCGACTAGTATTTGAATATTTTATTCCTTTAACAGAATCACCCAAGACCAGCAAATCATAATATTGCCATCGGAAGTACCAATTAAAGGAACCATAACATACTTAAAATGTTTCAAGCGTTGAAAAAATCTTAGCTATAACGGAACGTCCTAATAGAAAATTTTAATCTGTAATCTCAACTAAGTTTCCGAGTCTTGGGACTAGTCTAAAGAACTTTGTTCACTACATTGTAGCGTACCTATGCTACATAATCAGTCTGTAAAATGCTAAACGGTTCTTAGTCCTAGTGTAAAAGGAGCGATGAATCTGGCTTCCTTGCTGCATTCTAGCGATTTCACACTGTTAAAATGGTCCTAATATAAAATAAATAAATATAATCTTCCAGACCGTATTTCGGCCACGACGCGACGGCCAGTCTCAACGGAGCCTAGCCATCGGCGCGGGAGATAGTAATGTGTACAAGTGTGCGCGCAGACACAAGTGCACTCCCTTTTCCCTCACTCTCATAGTCCAATGGGACGGAAATCCGACACAGCCATTAGCCTATAATCACAGGAGGACACGTCTCCTCTCTTCGAGAGGATGTGGGCTATAATTTACCACGCGCGGGCCCAGTGAGATTTGGTAAGATGTCACATGTTTTAGAATGTTTTGTTCTAGGATAAGCCAGTTTCTTCACGATGTTTTCCTTCGCCGTTTTGAGAGCAGTGGTGATTAAATATTTAAACAAAGTAAAGCCTGGGCTGGAACTTAAGAGGTCCAAGGAGTACGAGGAATCCAGAAGGTAAGGCCTTACTATGAAATATATATGATATAATCGTTGCGTTGCGAACGAAAGATGGATTACTTTGTACACTTAGTTCTTTCTATCACTCACACTAAAGCAATGAAGAGTAAAAATATCTTTTGATTTCTTTCAGGCAGGTATGCGCAAAATTCCTTTATTCAAATTAGGATGCACGTCCTTCACCACTTCCTAGGAACAATTAAAAATATTGTAGACTAGCTGCGCCCTGCAATTTGATCCGCATAAGTCTCAATCTCGTGGGATTATCGAAATTAAAGTATTCTAACTACTTATCTTGGTCATGGTCTACCTATGTGCCAAATTTCATCAAAATCCGTACAGCCGTTTTGGCGTAAAATCTTAACAAACAAACATCCAAAAAATCAAATCTATTCTCTTTATATCTCCGAAATGATAACCCACCGCCCGCCGCCCGCCGCGAAGGGACTGTGGCTAAATAATAACAGCCGCACAAGTCGATCGATCAGGTTAAGCTACGCTTGCCGCGGTTGGTCCGTGGATGGGTGGCCATCTTTACATACTGAGACCCCTCCGTGCCTCGGAAAGCACGTTAAGCCGTTGGTCCCATCTGTCTTTCGTGGATCTTTCACAGTCGTTATGGGTAGTCAGAAGCCCGAAAGTTTGACAACCAGTATTACCAAGGAATATCGTATTACCCAGTAACTGGGTTGTGGAGGTCAGATAAGCAGTCGCTCCATGTATAATACTGGTATTCAGGTGCATCCAGTTAGACTGCAAGCTGACCCCAACATAGTTGGAAAAAGGCTATGCAGATGATGATGATCTCTGAAATGATTAATTGGTAAACAGTCCGAAACAAAACATATTATATAGGTATGTTACAGTGTAGTTTTCAACAGCCTTTATTTTCAAAGAAATAGTCGAGTTTCATGCCGAAGAAAATTCGATTCGCTTACTGAACAACAAATCTAATCCTTTCTCGTTTAGAAACTAGTTTTTTCTTCTGCAATAAATTATTAAACTGTCGCTTGCGTTGCTACATTTTTTGCTTTGCGGTATTTTCTTCGGACGAGGGATTGGCTAAGCGAATTTCATTCTAAACGTGTCAGCGTGAAATATTAAATCGTTAAGGCGCAATTTCACTAGTTTGCGGCAATGTGCGATACTGTACTGAACAGTGAATGACACAAATTTTTCGGTGAACTTACTCAAGTAAACATTTACAAATGTGCTGCACTATTCGCTTTCAAGGATACGCACAGTTTTTCCCGTGGAAACGGAGACTTACTTATCTGCAACTAATTACGTGCCCTGTTGAAGTTCGGTACAAAATATTTGTGAACAAATGTGCTGAACACAATTTTGGTGGAATTTTGGCCGTCGCGCCTCACCGACAAAAGATAGTCACGTTTCTGTTTTGTTTTGACACATCTTACATAATGACGCAAGGACTTGACTTGAATCAAGGAAACGCTATCTAATAATAGTGACCCTTCTTAGTATGGATACTAAACTTATTCGCGTGAATAAGTACGGTGACGGTAAATCTAGTGATTTAAATCTTCGGTCAGCGTAGTCGGTTAATCTTTAAACTGTAATAAGTTTTCTCCCACGTTGTTGGGTCCAGGATATTATATTGCCATGGTTCGTTCTTTATGTGGGTTAGAAATTGTAATCTAAGAGATATGATATGATATAGCGATATTTTTTTGTTAGTTAAGTATTTGTTAACGCAGATCAAATTGTTAAGCGTTGTAATAATTCTGCCCTAACCCTTCATATCCAGAACGTAGATTTACGAGCCGGAACGTGTATCCACGCGAAACACAATGGCTTTTTAATTGTTTCTGTATTTAAAGTACATAAGAGGAAGTCTGAGGCACCGGTAACTGAAAAGTTGTGTGGAAATCTGTTGTCATGTGGATGGAAATGTATTACCATGGAAGGAGGATTGAGGAAAATGTCGTGAGGAAAGTTTTGAGTATGAATGTTGATGGTTATAAGAGTATAGGAAGGCCAAACAAACGATGGATGGACTGTGTGAATGATGATATGGTTAGAAAGGGAGTGACTACCGAAATGACATCTAATAGAGACATTATTATTTGCATAAAATAACAGTTAACATGTTTACTGCACCTTATATTTTTCTTACCCAACAGAATTGACAAAGAAATAAAATTTAAATACGTTACAGACGTCACACCCAATACTTGAACGATAATTATATCGAAACATACGATAATGACTTTTTACACGAAAGCGGTTTAGTATGAGATGTATTTAAATTAAATACAAACATGAACCCACGATGTTGATCTGACTTAGATGGTTATTTGAACACAATTATTGGTTTCCTTTACGAAGCATCTATCTATGTATATCTAAGTTTAAATGCTGGTTTGAGTAAGGTCAATATGTTCAAGAAACTGCTTTGAGTCGTTGTAGGTTCGACTTTTAGTAGGTATTGCGTAACATTATTATTGTAGGTGTACAATGGCGATGCCTTTCATTTTGACAAGATAATTCAAGAACATTACGTTATTTACGTTGTTGACCAGACAAACGTTTCAAACTTATAAAGTAATTTTGTTTTATTTATTGACTAAGGTACACCAACAGCTTCTATGCATAATTTATCTTAAGTATTATAGATCAAAATAGTCTCGGTCTTACACAGTGGCCAATTACAGGTTTACCAGCAATCTGAGAAATAAGTGATCACACATAATAATAACAAAACTAAAGGCTAGAACTGAAGAATTATGACAAAACACTTCTTAAACTTAAGATTAATGACAAAAAGTAAAATAAAAAGACGAACAACATTGCAATTTTGCCCACTTACTTAAGAGTAAGACTAAATAATATTTATTTATTATTTTATCTATACTCATATTATAAAGAGGAAAGATACTGCACCGATTTAAAAAATTCTTTCACCATTTGAATGCTACATTATCACTGATTAATATAGGCTATTTTAATTGC
This sequence comes from Globia sparganii, assembly GCA_949316385.1. NCBI lineage: Eukaryota > Metazoa > Arthropoda > Insecta > Lepidoptera > Noctuidae > Globia > Globia sparganii. Next base: position 6,713,123 of record OX438675.1, on the reverse strand, counting down.
AAGAAAAAAATAAAATGTTTAAAAAATAAATGTCCACCCTTGCGAAGCCGGGACAGGCCGCTAGTTACAATATAAATGGAAATGAGATCATAATGTAAAGTATAGCTCCTAAAAACAAATAATGGATAAGAAATTTCATTCAAAATACTTCGAATTGAGATTGAAAGTTTGTTACGCAATTTTGGGGTACAAGTTGGGTAAGAATCCCGACAGCGGGCTGCTAATAAGAATTTAGACCCAAACGCAACCTGACCCTCTCGAATTGAACGCAACACCCAACACTCTACATTTCAGCTTAAATTATTACATACACTACACCAAAAGCAGGCTCGGCTAAATAAAAACAGCCACACAGGTCGAGCGATCAGGTTAAACTATGCTTGCCGCGGTTGATCTGTGGATGGATGACCATCTTTACATACCGAGACCCCTCCGTGCCTCGGAAAGCACGTTAAGCCGTTGGTCCCGGCTGTCATTCGTGAATCTGTGACATATATAATACGGGTAGTCAGAAGCCCGAAAGTCTGACAACCAGTCTTACTATGGGGTATCGTATTACCCAGTAACTGGGTTGTGGAGGTCATATAGGCAGTCCCTCCATGTAAAATACTGGTATTCAGCTGATTCCGGTTAGACTGAAACCCGACCCAAACATAGTTGGGAAAAGGCTAGGCAGATGATGACCAGACCAAAAGCACCCTTTTCGTTATTATACCCAGCACAATAGTTTTCAGCAAGCACACAGCCAATTCTTTCTTTTTTGAGTCCTATTTTGCGCAGAACGACCTTTGCTGCTAAAAACTGTCCGTCAAAAAAACGCTTGAATCAAAGATAAATGAAAAATATCGTGCAGACAATATGCGCTCAGAAACTGTTTCACGTTCCGTATCGTTGTGTCGTGTACCTACAATGTGTGATTTCCTAGTGAGATTAATTCGTTCGTAAAATTATAATTTGATTTGAACTGCAAACGGTTTTTCTATTGCGCAATAATCAACACTACCCATAGTACGACCACAGTAATTAATATAGGTATGGCTGTTGATATCCAGAGACACATAGGTACCTTCTTCGTCATATAAATAATACTGAGTAATAATAGTTGATGCCCACACTATCAAATTAGTTCTAAGATCTGTAAAGGGTAAATAAATATAGAAATAACATTTGATCCAACCGTGAAAACAAACCCAGCAGATAAAGAATGATATACATTTAGATTTATACAATTTTAGTTAAAAAAAAAAGAAACGTAAAAAATCAAGATTCATAAATGCACCGCTAAATATTCAAAGAACGTTCACACCTGAACCTGAACTCTATAACGCTGATAAACGGTAGCACATAAATATTATTGTCAGTAAAACCAGCGAAGTGCAGGCGTGCACTCAATCAGAAAGAATTGGCTTTACGAGCCATCCATGAGGATATTATCAGGTTTTATATGCGTTTTAATATTATATGCTATATGCTATTAATAAAGACGAAGAGTTTGTTGGGTTTTTTGTTTATTTGAACGCGCTAATGTCTGAAAGTACCAGTCGGATTTGAAAAATTCTTTTGACATTTGATTGCCCAATTACTGAGGAAGGGTATAAATAAATAAATAATTATTATTTCAGGTAACATAACTCATATCAGATAACATATTTAAATTTAATTCAGATAAATTATTCAATATTATTTATACAAAAACACATATCAATAAACACAAACGAATAAATACCATATAAATATAACATTAACACACAAATTAAATAAAGAATGATAAAGATAATACATATAATCTACTCATATTTATTACAGCAGTCTCCGAGTGACACTATATGTAACTTCTGTCACAGCAGTGTCGTATACAGTGCGATTCTGTAACCGTCTCACCGTGAAAACTTAGGTGAAGTATGCGTGTCAGTGTCATCCTGATGCTAGGGATTAATATTCTTGATAGCTCACTCTAAGCTCACTTCACCTAAGTTTTCACGGTGAGATTTTTACAGAATCGATCGGCAGGGTTATTGGAAAAACATTAACAACCTCTTAAGAGGTTATTGTACATTATGAACAAGTTTTTCCTGCTGTTCCCTACATTTTGACGAGTTATACGAACATAAATGTAGGGAACAGCTGATTTTTTTTTTTTGTGATTTCAGATTCGGTACCATAGTAAAAGTTGTTCATAATGATGAGTACAATGACCTCTTAAGAGGTTGTTAATGTTTTTCCAATAACCATGTATACGGACAGTCCAACCTATTTGCTATCATTCTCAGAACGGAATTGGAGCTGGCCCGCACTCTGCGCACAAGAGACGTGCAGCGCTTCCGCATGGTCGCATGAAAACAGTCCGTGTGCGCCCACGCGGACATACCTGAAGCGCTGCAGTAGCGAGGCAGACCTAAAACCACTATGAATGCATCGTTAAACTGAATGCGGAGGGCGTTATAGCTTTTCTGCGTGTAACTAGCCCACAGGCTGCAGGTGTAAATGGACTTGTAATATGCTCGGAAAAGAGTTATTTTTACGCCATCCGAGCAACGCGCGAACCTGCGGGCCAACATATTAGCTCTTTTAGATAAAGCCCTCCGCTCCCGTTCCAAGTCAGCATGATCCCTGAGAATCCCATGGGTCTATAGGTAGTCCTATAGGTCACGTTAGGATCCTTAGGAGTCGAGCAAAAACAAAAAAGTCAGAAAAAACGCTGAGCGAAAACGAAGTGATAGCGCGGGCAAGTGCTGCAATGCTACGGGGTGGGTCGGGGAAACAAAAACTTTCACGCGGAAAAAGCCGCGCAGAAGCTAGTCCTATCCTACTAATCCTACTATCCTACTCTACTAATATTATAAATGCGAAAGTTTGTGAGGATGGATGGATGGATGTTTGTTACTCTTTCACGCAAAAACTAATGAACGGATTTTGATGAAACTTTACAGTAATATAGTTTATACATCAGGATAACACATAGAATACTTTTTATCCCGATATTCCCACGGGATCAAAACTTAGCAGCTAGTACCTACTAGATAAAATTCTCATATTTATATCCTGTCATCAGAGGGGCAATTCTCGTAATTTTTAAGAACGTTCACAGTATGATCTCAGTCCCAATCTGTCAAAAATACTTCAAATTTCCATACATTTTGACAAGTTTTTGACATTTGTTTGTAGCCGAGATGATACTGTGACTAGATTTTGAACGTTTTAAATTAGCAGAATTGGCCTACTGAAGTAAGTGATGCGTCATATATTTTTAATACTTCGAGACAACACACGGTAATTTATAGGAATTAGGTCTTGGTTCAGTAGGTACAGGTTTTGAAATGAATTAATGTATTTTTCTGACTTAAGATAAATGAATCCACTAAGGATCATAAAAAAACATTTTATGGACATTTAAATAATATTATAGTTAGTTAATAGTTAGTTTAGTTCGTCTATACAAAATCTAACAGACGTCAATTTTATTCTACGAATAAAAATTATTTTTCGACTGAAAAATCAGCCTTTATTATCATAATATTTTACTAACCAATATAGTAATATGGATGAATAAATATTTATATTAAGTGACTGATTGACAGCCTAAACTACCAAATGTTCATACACATGAATAACACCCGTCGACGGCGGGCGTCGACGGGTGTCGAAGCCCACCGTCGACAACGTGTTGCTTGTGTATTTGAGTACAGTGCTGAAATACACTAGCGGCATGTTGTCGACGGGTGCAGTTGCCTCTGTCATCGACACGTTCGCTCGTGTCTATGGAAACCTAGGATGAAAATAACGTGCACAGTGAAAAGATTTTCAAAAACTTAACTCCGTATTACCAAATATAGGCCTGTAGCAGTATCTACAACGCCACATGCGAACAACGCGTTATACTGACGTCACAAAATCCTGCATCTCGCAAGTAGAGTTTACCGCTCAACTAGCATATATACAACGGCCCGACATCATCGGGCAGTTGCCCGCCAGACACAACACCCGTCTGGTCGGAGGATCCTCCCTCTTCTATGGAGGTTGAGTGAACTTTATACTCTGTTCCTCACACCTCTATAGGCCTATAGATATTTCTATGTAAACAGAGTCTCCAAATCAGCAGGCTTGTAGACACATAATGTACTACAAGCTATATTGACTTACACGCAATTTGACACGTATTTTATCTTTCAGAGTTGTGTCTATTCTAGACATTTTTGTAGCAAAATTCTGCGTAGATACTTATGTTTCACGTCTTATTTAGGACTTGTATGTTTCCGATAAACATTGTTTTTCATCAAAATATTTTACAATCATAGGTGTATTTTCAGCAACTTACTCGTACATCGTACCTAACTACTAAATTATAATGTAGTATGACATCTGTTTTCTCATATTTAGCTGTCAATATTAACGGAAAATGTGACTGAAAAGAGCAGTGGTGGCCCAGTGGTATCGACCCGACTCACGAGTTGTAGGTCCTGAGTTCGAACCTAGGCAGGACTTTACTTTGTGTATTTAATTTAATCATCACTGCCCTCAAAAACGGTGAAGGAAAACATGGTGAGAAACAAAAATTCGAAGATATGTATCATCCACCCGCACTGGGCCTGCATGGTGGATTATGGCCTACTCCCTCTCTTAGAGAGGAAGCCTGTGTCCCAGCAGTAGGAACACTATAATCTTATTATTTTTACTAACGGAAAATTCATACAAAAGTCGCAAGCCATTATATAGTGCCGCAATTGTAGTAAATTTTAACTCCAAAATCAACTGCATGTGAGAAATAATGAAAGGACTATGTTACATGAAGTGTGTCAAACTCAAACTCAAAGCATTTATTTCAATTAAACCATTTCCAGGCACTTTTGAATTGTCAAAATTAACTAGTCGGTCAGTTAGTCAGAAAGTTGAAGCTAGTTGCCATTCCAAAACGTAGATCTCTTGGAGAAGAACGGGCAAGAAACTCCAAGGACACTCTTTTAAATTAAGATATTACAAAATCCTGAGTACAGTATTCTTGTAGCTTCTTTAAGTGAGAACAATGTTATGAAGAAACAATTCAAAATAGGTGTAAGATTAAAAAGAAGCCCTGGCAGCTAAGAAATGACCAGTCTCGACTGACAGCGCCCGTTCACGAACATGACGCATGGATCAGCACCATCCAGCTCAACCATTTTGAAGGGAACCAAATGATCCAACTCAGTGTAGTAGACTAACCGCAGTTTAGAAAGTATTTGGCTATCTCCCAAACTATTCTGTAGCACATAAAGTTTATTGCGGTGCATTCAAGTAAAACTTCAGTATTTACGCTAACGGCCGACTCACTGTTGCTATCTTTGATTGTATGAAAACTTCAAAAGCCTTGTAAGTTGAATATATAGCTTTGTGTATTAGTTCATCATCACTGCTGGACTATAAGTAATAACAGCCGCACGGGTAGATCGATCAGGTTAAGCTACGCTGGTACTGCCACGGTTGGTCCGTGGATGGGTGACCATTTTTACATACCAACACCCCTCCGTGCCTCGGAAAGCACGTTAAGCCGTTGGTCCCGGCTGTCATTCCTGGATCTTTGACAGTCGTTTCTTTTCTTTTCTTCGGTCCTCAGAAGGCTGAAAATTTGACAACCAGTTTTACCAAGGGGTATCGTATTACCCAATACCTGGGTTGTGGAGGTCAGATAGACAGTCGCTCCATGTAAAATAATGGTAGCTGCATCTGGTTAGACTGGAAGCCGATCCCAACATAGTTGAGAAAAGGCTAGGCAGATGATGATATATGATGTCATCATTTGAATCGATCGATGGTATTATTGCATTCGGTTTTACTGGAAACCGACGCCAACATACACACATCAAAAGTGTCTAGGGATCAACATATATTTTTGCAATAACTTTTCTCCTGATTGATATTAATTAAAATTTTCTTTAAGGATTCATTAAATAAAGTGTTTTCGTTTGTCACAGTAACGATAAACCAAGTCACCTTTGCATTAATAAAGAAATTTGCCATTTTCCTAATAAAGGGATTTTTGACATTTGAACCACTAACACAAAAGTTCGAAAAAAAGACTGAAATAACAGTTTTCTCTAAAATTTTATTGGGTAACTTAAACAATTAATAACCCGTGTTTCTACCGCGAACACTAACAACACAAGAACATCGGTTTGGCATACTCAAAATGAGTTCATCCAAATCACGCTGTGGAATGGCCGCCCATGTTCGTTGCAACAACAAAAAAAGGTCTCATTGCGACTGGATACCCTCCATATTCGGCAGAGCTCTTCTCTGTAGCATATCCCATGCATGCTCAATCGGGTTCAAGTCTGGCGACTGAGCAGGCCAGGGCAGGACATTGATGTTAGCTGCGGCGAGAGTCTGTCTTACAACTCTTGCGGTGTGCGGTCGTGCATTATCATGCATTAACTGAAATAAGGGACCGATTTGCACTTGTAGAGGAACGATGACGTCTGATACAATCGTCTCAGCATAAATTTGAGCGTTGAGGTTGCCTCTGATCCAAATCAACTCAGTTCTTCCGCCGATCCAAATACCCGCCCTTACCATGATGGTTCCACCACTATAAGGATGGACTTCCTGGCAGGATTTTAATCGCTGTTGGCGTCCAGGGGTTCTCCAGTGTCGTATACGTCTTGTATCCGGTCTCATACCAAAACGAGACTCATCAGAAAAGCACACGAAACGCCATTGTTCTTCTGCCCAATTTCTGTGTTCAAGAGCCCATTGATATCGAATCCTACGATTGTGCATTGCTATAGGTGGTACCCGTAGCGGTCTTCGGGAATGAAGGTTCACTTCATGCAAGCGGTTTCTGACTGTTTGGTCGCTAATTAAGTTCCCTGAAGAGTGATGAAGCCTCACGGCTAACATCATGGCGGTTATTGTTGGAGCTCTTCGAGTTAAGATTTGAATGTATCGGTCTTGTCTCCGTGTGGTGCAGCGATACCGTCCTCCATGGCGCTCAGCCACGGTACCAGTGCTTCGGTAACGTGTCCAAAGTCGACTGATAACACTCTGACTTGTATTCAGAGCTAAAGCCACAGTACGTTGCCGGGAACCAGCTTCTATCATTCCCACGGCTCTGAGCATTTCTTCCCTGCTTAAATGACGTCGCCGCTCCATAATAACGTTGGTTTTAATCAGTAGTAGGGAAACAGTAGCACTAATAATGTCTTCAATGCGTTGTATGTTTTTATAGGGAAAATATTGACAGCTGATTTTCATCTTTTACTCGAATTTGATTCACAGTTCCTGATTCAAATTATGAAATGCACCAAAAAGGATCCATATAAATTTATAAAATCATAAATTTATTACAAAGCCACATCTCAATCTCAAGAAATCCGCATAAAAATGCTTGATCCCTAGACACTTTTGATGTGTGTATTTGGGTGAAGGCTAGGCAGAGGCAGAAGAGAGGCATTCTAATTGATCGACTTTATTTCTGAAGCTTGACTTTGATTTCTTTTCCCTGTCCGGTTTTAGGAGAATTTTCATTAAGTCATTGTAAATAGAACCCCGATGTTTGGGTTTAAAAGCCTGGTTAGTAGCAATTGGGTTGCATCAGCTATACACTTTTTTGTGCCTATTATTTCGTGCGGTACGAAATAATTCCATCGATATATTTATGTATCATTTATTCATATATGCTTTACATCTTTTTTCTCATCATTTTATAGCCTACATATTTTTCCACACATCTGATAATAAGTTACCTAATTCTTCTCTTCATTATATCGCTGTTGAAAATCTACTCGAGACTTACCTCACTACAAATTAATCTGTCCTAAATGTTATAATCCCCCCAAGGTCATCAAGATAACTAGACAGAATCAATCACTAATCGACGTTCGGCAACTGACCTTTGATGAGACTTAGGCGGGGTTGGCCCAAACACAAATTAATGGTTTTTCTCACCCGCGTCACAATATAAATAAGTACAGAAGACTAACTTTATACAACGACTTAAGAGCCTACACTACCTCAGCTAAAATTCACTCTTTATCTCGCTCGCACGATACTGCTCGCGGTCTGAGTGAGAGCGAGACAGAGTGCGGTGCTAGGCGGCAGGCAGCGCCAATAGTTTAGGTATTTGCTTTTTACGGTGAAAAAATGGTAATGAAAAAAAAGTAAATAACATAAGGCCTGCTTTATAGTTAGTTCGGTTAGTATACAAAGTTTCATGATCTAATTTGAAGTATATTTTGAATACCAGCGGTTTATTGTTCGGTTTGGAGGTAACTTTGGATTTTTTTTCTATCGAGAAAATTTTATGAAATCGTATTTTCGTCTATTATGGGACCTAGCATTAATCCTCAACTTTGCCATATATTTATTTCAAAATTAACGCTGCAGCATTTTCGACATAACGGAGGATCATGCTAAGCCATTTGAGGTAGTATAGGCCCTTAAAATCACCTACCTAGATGCACGCACACGTCTAAGCAGTACGCGTAGATGTTTGCGTGGCTCTAGGTTATCTGATTCTCATCATCATAATCAGCCTATAATGTTCCTACTGCTGGGACATAAGCCTCCTCTCTTCGAGAGGGAGTGGGCTGTAATCTACCACGCGGGCCCAGTGCGGGTTGGTAGATGCCACGTGTCTTCGAATTTTTGGTTCTAGGACATGCCGGTTTCCTTACGATGTTTTCCTTCACCGTTTTGAGAGCAGTGGTGATGAAATAAATTACACAAAGTAAAGTGCCTGTTTTGGTTTTGTCACAAACTATATAACTCGTAAGTCGGGGTCATTACCATTAGGCCGCCACTGTTCTACTGGGTCACCACTGGTCTTTTATCTGATTCTAGTCTAATCTAGTTAGTCTAGGTTATCATCATTCTTTTGCCCATAACCCCCAATTTATTTGTTGTGGGCGCAACATGTTTTTTTCTCCCATACTTGTCTATCAGTCTCCGTCTCGATAGTCTGCCTCTTTCTAGACATTATCATATTCGTCGTTCATAGTCGTCGTTTCTTTGGTCTGCCCCTACTCTTAAAGCTTCTCATAAAAAGTATGATAAATGTGTGTTACTTAAGATTGGAAGACGATTTTCTCCAAAAGTATTTGTAAAAATTTTATGATGTTGTTGTTGTTGTTTTTTGTTGTTGTTTGTTATGTTGTTGTTGTTTTTGTGATGTTGTTGTTTGTTGTGGAAGTGCGATAGGCAGTCGTTCCATGTAAAACACTGGTATTCAGCTGCATCCGGTTAGACTGGAAGCCGACCACAACATAGTTGGGAAAAAGCTAGGCAGGTGATACGAAACATAGTCTTTTCGAAACCTCTTCGAAACATATTCTTTTCGTATACAAATAAATGAAATTGAAGTGTCTGTATGTAATTTAATATTTATCTCCTTTGGTGACCGTGCTAGCTCTTTAGCTCGATGTGTGGACTTTCTGTACTTATATACTTTGTGTCCACGTACTCAGTGAGCATTGGGGCGTACCTCCACTAACCGTTGGTCTGCCGTTAGTGGTAAAGACGAATTAATTGCACCCTACTGGGTTGCTATCATCGGTTTATTGATTTGGAGATCGTCTAGCGTTTAAGATTGTTTGAACCAAAGTAATTGGTCGATATAATTGGGCTATGATTTTACTAATAAGTTTTTTTTTTATGTGCAGGAGTAAAAGTAAGCGAGGAACTCGTGGCTAAGTTATAACTTACAGTCGGCGCCGCACTTTCGGCGCCACGAATTTTATAAGGGGAAATATTTAATCAATCATCTAAAAACTTATTGACCATCTAATGATGCACGCTTTTTTTTTTAAATAAATGAGCCTCTTTTTACCTTTCTAGGCTTTTCTCACAGTTGGTCACAGTAACTTAACTAGGGTACCGCGGATCAATCGGGGTTGGTTAGGTTAGAACTTATTCTTTCTAATGATTTCTAGAGATATGTATAATTTGAAAATACGCTTAACATATATTTAAATGTAATATTATTTTAATTTCTCATGCTCTAAAGTTTGTCTATATGTTGAGCGTAGGCGACATAAAATCGTTTTTTATGCTCTAATGCATAAAGTATTAAGGCCCAACAGCCACACGCACAATAAAACGTCGCAGATTGAAGTTGTTATTTTATTTTATTTGCTTTAATTTATATCAGTACAGTGTTTTCTATCGTTAATTTTAATAAAATCAGATAAAATAGTTATCATTTATTATTTATAAACGCAAAGAAACGTTTTTATGACTTGGCAGTATGCAGTACCCAAGTCGAATGACACAGATGTGTCAGTCCAATCTGGAGAATCAAAAAGTTTCGTGGCGGGAAATAGCTACTCTCTTCTTCAATTTCGCAACATTTTTTAACAGTGAAAATACTATTGTATGGTTAATTTTGTCGCAATCGAAAAATCGTGAAAAGCAGAGTGCACAAAAAACTCGGGCATAAACGAGCTATTTTACGCCTCGACCTAACTCTCCACCCTAGCCTGCGGTTCGGGTGGATATGTGTCCAGGGGTAAAATAACTTTTTTTATTCACTAGTTGTACAATCTACTATTATAGTAGTTTGATTACATTTTTTAATGATAACTATAGGTACTTTAATTTCTATTTACCTTATTTATTACGAATCATGCTAATACTTATATTTAATTAAATTGTTGTGTCCATGTGAACTTTATAACTATTAACAAGACCTTGTAAACACATGTGTTATGAAATTTTAATTTTAATATTTGAACTGTGTGCCAGCAATTTTGGTCGCAGAACCTAAGATACATCCAAGTTGGTTGCAGCTACTTGGCTATTTAGTCTTTTTAGCAAATCAAAATGGGAGTAATTTGAGGTTCAATTACATACATATCTATACTAATATTATAAAGAGTAAAGATTTGTATGTATGTTTGTAACGAATTGGCTCAAAAAGTAGAGATCGTCTAAGCTGAAATGACGCTCCCCACCTCAGCATTTACGCACACAAGCAAATTTCAAATATGGACGCAAAACACATAAACATGCAATTGTAATTGGTCGTTCAGTTGCCGGTTAGACTCAAACGTAGGAGCACGCATCGTTCGATCTCAAAAGTACCAAGCACTCACACATCTAAATAAACTAATTAAGTAGTGGGGCGCGTCATTTCAGATTAGACGATCTCTACTGGACCGATTTTAAAAATTCTTTCACCATTTGAATGCTACATTATCACTGATTAATATAGGCTATTTTTATTTCAAGAAAAAAAATAACATGTTTAAAAAATAAACGTCCACCCGTGCGAAGCCGGGACAGGCCGCTAGTCTTTTATAAGCACGGCCGTCTCTATCTCTAGACGCTGCATGTGCAATTCAGTGCTCAGTACCTTAAACAGAGTAGCAAAATCAGCCAATAATGTTCCCACTGCTGGGAAACACGCCTCCTCTCTATAAGAGGGAGTGCTCCGTACTCCACCACGCGGGCCCAGTTGGTAGATGTCACATGTCTTCGAATTTTTAGTTCTAAGGCTATATAGGCCGGTGTTCTCACGATGTTTTGTGACCGTTTTGAGAGCAGTGGTGATGAAATAATTGATAGGTACAAACTAAAGCAGCTGTCTGGGTTCGAACCTACGATCTATAACTCGTAAAGGACATGGCACTCTATATCAGCACCTTATAATATAATCTTTTTTCCGTGCCTCGGAAAGCACGTTAAGCCTTTGGTCCCGGCTGTCATTCGTGGATCTTTGACAGTAGTTACGGGTAGTCAGAAGCCCGAAAGTCTGACAACCAGTCTTACCAAGGGTTATCGTATTACCCAGTAACTGGCTTGTGGAGGTCAGATAGGCAGTCGCTCCATGTAAAATACTGGTATTCAACTGCATGCGGTTAGACTGGAAGCCGACCCCAACATAGTTGAGAAAATTCTAGGCAGATGATGATGATAAGATAATCTTTTTTAATTTTAATTTTATCGTATTTAGATATTCATCGCGATTTGATTTGATATAACATGAAACAGACAAACTCAGGTACATAATAACATATAAGAAAATCCGCCAACGTACATTTAACAGAGCAGGTTCAAAGATAAGCTCTGGAATCTTCTCAGTAATTGCACTCTAAGTCACGATCTAAAATCTCTAATACCAACTTTTGCCCGCTATTGGAAGATCTTAGGATTCTTCCTGGGAACAAGAGCACTTTCCAATAGATAATCGGGCCTTGAGAAACATATACCAGTTTGTGAACGCTCCTTGTTCTGGTAACTTTAACTGTAAAGTTGGAGTTCTCAAAGATTCGACGTTTAGCTCAGATACGGACGGGCGCGTTTTTCCCGCGGCGATTTTTTTTCGCGCATTTGATTTTCAACGCACTGCTCAGCGCCGAGAGTTGCAAATCCAACAGTTTGTTTTTTGACGCGCTGGGATGCTCTCTGTTGGATTCTCAATGCTCGGAACAACACCGAGAGTTGAAAATCCAGTGCGCGATAAAATCCCTCTGCAATATTTTTACGTCCGTGCGAACGTCGACTTACTCTTCTTAGAATTTGCTGTAAATGTTCTAATTTATTTATCCGATAACGTTAAGACTTTACAATCGATTCATTTTGTGCATGGCGGACTGTGCAGTGGTAGTCTAGTAACAACACCGACTTACGAGTTTAAGGTGCCACTAGTCGATATTTTTTCTATACAAATTTCGGGAGAATGTTACTCCACTGTTTGACATTGTGCATCCAAAGTTAAACATAATACCGTTTTGACTTATTATTAATTGTGTCTGTACGGAAACAAAGTAGTAAAATAAAAAGCAATTAAAGAGTTATGAGCCAACAAAGATTCGTTTTTCTTGCTATTTTTAACGTAATTTTAACTGTAATAAGTAATAAAAGAACTGTAAAATCTTCAAAACCAAGTCCGTACCGACAAAACTCGTTATTGATGAGCTCAATAAACTTTATTTGTAATTGATTTATGCAGTGATTTTTTCATAAAACTCGATTTTCCGAAGCACTTTTCGAATTTTTTTACGCGCCTTTCTTTTGCGGAACGGTGTTTCTGTCCGTGAGAACAAGAGGTTGTTTGTGTAGACTAGCATCTAACTGCTCATTAATGATACTAGCGCTGTGAAGCCAGGCGAGAAAGCGTGCTTTATGACCGTGACCACCAGTGAGTTCGAGCTCGCGACTAGTTTACTCTTAAGTCGTGGATTTGAACACAGACAGGCAATTAACTTTGTGTAATTTATTTCATCACCACTGCTCTCAAAACCGTCGCTCCGTGTAAAATACTGATATTGAGCTGTTCCTGTTTAGACTGAAAAACAATACCAACATATTTGGTTAAGAAAAGAAGGCAGATTAGTTTATTTTGGTCTCAAAACTATAAAGGAAAATATCGGAAGCAAACAGCCTTGTGCTAGAACCGAAAATTCGAAGACATGTGACAGCTACCAATCCGTACTGGGCGTGCGTGATGGATTACACAGCCCACTTCCTCTTTAAAAACCATTATAGGCTGACTATTTTGTTGTGCATTAAGAACGGTAATAATAATTATGCCTTTTGGTTTTTTTTAAACCTACAATGTTTGGTAGAAAATGTGCAATCAACTAAACGCTGTCTAAGAATTTTCTTACTTAAGCGAAAGAAATCACGATCGCGATCCACGGTCGCGGATCGCGATCGAGATTGACTGTGTACGGGCCGCCAAAAATGTATTTTTGCAAGCATTTCATTTTAACCTTAGAACTTTGGCAATCTGCCTGCTCTAACCTGGAGATAAATTATTTCGCTAGAACTATTCGTGTAGGTATATATGTGTGGAGTCATAGATAACCTGCATGCTTGAAGTAATCAGAAGGCCAAATCCCCCAAATAAAAAGCGCTCAAAATCGGATCTAGTCGCATTCTCGTTTCAGCGCGACAATCAATGACAAAAACTTCTCAAAAATGTATACCTACATTAGAGTTAATTTTGACAAACTGAGACTGAGATTACTTAGAGTGCGAACGTTCTTAAAATACAGGAATTCCCCTCTTATATGATCTGAGCCTATGAAAAATGTCTCCTTCTAATGATACACTGACTGATTGAAATTCTATTATTCGATTTTACATTTTTTTATTACTGTAACTTTGTTGAAATTTGGTCTTTTAGTATTACTGGGACATTTTTACAGTAATTTAAACGATTTGACACTCATTTGTATTATAAATTATTACTTATTAAAATTATAATATTTTTAAATTGTGTAAATTAAATAACAATAAATGTTTTGCATGCCCATGTGACGATAGAGCATGAGGACTTTAATCACACACAATCACACATAACACATAATACAAATACATAATATATTTCCTAACTTATCTTCTAGGTATTTTGTACCGACCTTTTCTGTTTCAAGTGTTTATCAGTGGAAACTTGTAAATGGCCTTCAAATGCCTATTGTTTAAGAGCACTGTTTGTATTAGTTGTGAGTTTCCCGAATAGAATCAAATAAAATAAGCACCCATGTTTGCAAACCAATAAATGACTTGATTTGATTTAAGTTTTTTTTACGCCATAACTTGACTGTCAAAGCAAATTAAAGCTTGAACTATAAATAAACAGAATATTCACCAATACCCCACGCCATGTCAACCATACATCATCTATGTTAACCCTTACGACGCACTCCGAAAACCCAATAGATATTTCATAAGCCACGTTAAGTTGGCACATTAACCTGTCCTGCCGTAGAAACTTGGTAGATAACGCATAAACACTAAACGACTGAAAGTTTGATGAGGACTTGGTAGTAGAGCCCAAACTGCGACACTTGAGTTAAGCTAAGTTTCGGTATTGTTCGGCACGTCAATAGTTTGGTGCAAGTTGCTAGAACAAGAGAGGTCGTGGCTAAGAAATAATGGATCTGCAATGTTAAGTAAAGCTTGCCCAGGTCAGTCCGTGGATGGGTAACCATCCATTACATACCGAAATCCCACCGTGCTTCCGTTGGACCGTTGGTCCCAGCTGTAATTTTTAGATCTTTGTCAGCCGGTACGGGTAGTCAGGAGCCCTAAAGTCGGACAAGCAGTCTTACGACGAGGTATCGTATTATCCAGTAATCGGGTTGTGTCGGTATTATTCGGTACGTCAATATTGTGGTGCCAGTTAATGCCTACAGTACTCAGCTTAAAACATAATTGTTCCTGTGACACGAAAATGTATATTCAGTATGCGGGTGAGTCCCAAACTGGCTCTTTCAACTCAGCCTATCGCAGTCCACTGCTGGACATAGGCTTCTCCCAGGCTGTGCCACAACACCCTGTCACCCGCCTTCTGGCTTCTGGCTACTGGCTCTTTACTTTGTGTTAATTATTTTATCACCATGCTCTCAAAACGGTAAAGGAAAACAGGAACCAAAAATTCGAAGACTTGTGATATCCCCCACAGTGCGGATTGGTGGATATTTTAGCCATAGTGCTGTTCAAAGCGTTAGCTTTCTCTCTATAGTTAAGTAAATACTATATTTTAGTTTTGTAACAGGCAAGTTTTGTAGAGCGTGATTTCAGAACTCGAAATTAATATAACAAGGCTATCAAATTGGTAAAACTTAAATAAATACTATGACGATCATACGAGTATTTATTTATTTATTAAAACTTTATGCACAAGTAAAAACTGTACAAAGGCGGACTTAATTCCTTGGGCATTTTCTACCAGTCTACCTTAGGGTGATGCAGAGACAATACCCAGTAGGTGCAATAACAGAAAACAAATTAGAAAAAAAAAATATAACGAAAAAAATATAGGAATAAGTACCTACATAAATACATACATACAACAAAATATAAAAAAAATAAAAAAAAAGTTATGAGATACAAACACGAAAATCTACAACAACTTAAATCTGAGACGAATCCGCCAACTTCTTGTGTATGTGTTCTCGAACTTTCACTTTAAATGTGAACCGATTGGTTACCGTCCTGATATTCTGAGGGAGCGCATTCCAAAGGAAAACCGCCTGTACAAAGAAAGAAGACTTTTTAAAGCCAGAGCGATGAGAAGGTCATAATATTCGTCATTCTCTTGCAAATATCGCAATTCATTTGGGTTCGGAACACAGATCCAGTCGAAGTGGCGGTGCTTGGGGAGGCCTATGTCCAACAGTGGACGTCTTTCGGTTGAAGTGGTCGGCGCAAAATGCCTTCCTCTTCCATACTTCTCTATTAGTCGTCATCTCGGTTTTAGCCATGCCAATATCAGAATCATCAAACCCAGAATCATCAGTTCGGCTTCCAGTCTAACCGGATGCAGCTGCATACCAGTATTTTACATAGAGCGACTGCTTACTTGACCTCCACAACCCGGTTAGTGGGTAATACGATACCCCTTGGTAAGACTGGTTGTCAGACTTTCGGGCTTCTGACTACCCATAACGAACGGCTTAACCTGCTTTCCGAGGCATGGCGGGGTCTCGGTTTGTCAAGATGACCACTTATCCACAGACCAACCGCGGCGAGCGTAGCTTAACCTGATGGATTGACCTATGCGGCGGAATATAAACCCAGAATCTCACGATATATAGACTACTTCTGTAGAGCACATAACATGAATCTGGCAATAATATCCATGTTTACTTTGCAGAAAAAGTCTTCTTATTTTATTACTTTTAGATAGCTTATAGTTTTGTACTAAAAGTCTGTCAGACATAATATAAACTTAGATTTACGTTGAACATTGATTTTACTATCAACCCTCATTTTACGATCCCCTCGGGACCCAGTGGACTAAAATTCGAACAGGCCAAAATTCTGTAGTTTATTTATTTAAAATAGGTACACCATCAGTACCTAGGTATATACATTTTACTTCTAAACTTATACTGTAAAGAGAAAATATTTGATTTCTTGTGTGTCTGTTTCTTACGCTTTCAGGCTAAAGCGGATTTGGATGAAATTTGACACATGAGTAAACTATAACCGGCATTAGGACATATCCTACTAATATCCTACTATTCTATCCTACTTCCTACTAATCCTACTAATATTATGAATGCGAAAGTTTGTGAGGATGGATGGATGGATGTTTGTTACTCTTTCACGCAAAAACTACTGAACGGATTTTGATGAAACTTTACAGTAATATAGTTAATACATCAGAATAATACAAAGGATACTTTTTATCCCAATATTCTCACGGGATCAAAAATTACGCGGGTGAAACTGCGTGGCGCAGCTAGTATTATAAATGCGAAAGTTTGTGAGGATG
Source organism: Globia sparganii (assembly GCA_949316385.1). Classification (NCBI taxonomy): domain Eukaryota; kingdom Metazoa; phylum Arthropoda; class Insecta; order Lepidoptera; family Noctuidae; genus Globia; species Globia sparganii. Next base: position 6,695,926 of record OX438675.1, on the reverse strand, counting down.
AATGGATGGATGTTTGTTACTCTTTAACGCAAAAACTACTGAACGGATTTTGATGAAACTTTACAGTAATATAGTTTATACATCAGAATAACACATAGGATACTTTTTATCCCGATATTTTCACGATATCAAAATTTACGCGGGTGAAACCGCGGGGCGTAGCTAGTATTGAATATTTTTATCCCGATATCCTCAAGGAATCGAGACTTATGCGGGTCAAACCGTAAGGCGCAGTTAATTCATAAAATGTATAGGTAGCTCTGAAGGCCAATTCTCGTAATATATAATGTTCAAAATCTAGTCGCAATCTCAGCGAATGCCAAAAACTTGTCAAAATGTAAGGAAATTAAAGGCATTTTTGACAGATTGAGACTGAGATCAGACTGTCAACGTTCTTAAAATTACAAGAATTGCCCCTCTGATGTATGTCCCTCTGCAGGGCAAAGGCCTCCCTACTCTCTTTCCACTTCTCTCTGTTTAAAACTGCTAAGAACCAGTTCTTGTTGAAGGAGTCCAGCTCATCCCGCACACCCATATACAAAAATTGATGAATTCAAAAATAAAACAAAACGGCATTGACTTGAACCTGAAAGGCACAGGATGGTTGACGTCTATGCTTAGCAGTGTTTAAAGTCGGGTTGTGGGTGATGATGAAGACTAAACAGAAAAAAAAAAATACTGACACAAATACACGTGGTAGTATTTAGTCAGTTGTAGTCTATGACTTGGGTCAAACGTTTACTGAATGCAAAATTTCTTGATATTGACCACGTAATATCTTTGAATATACTGTTTTGAGAGCTGCAATACAGTACATACATTGTGGGTCGTTCGTGGTTCTGTGGTGTGGTGAGGTAAATGCATAGAGGTGGAACAAAGCTTTTGCATGGCTCAGGTGTAGTACATTTTTCATTTAAGCTAGATTCAACAAAAATAATGAAGAGGCTTTGTATGCATCGGTGTGACTTGTGTGAAAAATTTGTATATTTTTTATTCTTGGCTTGGTTGTTATTAGTATAATTACATCGTCGTCATAGCAAATTAATGTTATTGTATATAGGAGGTATATAATTTTGACTAATATTCGGCTCCTATAAACAAAAACGAACGTTTAACATTTTTGACGGCCAAACTGGGCATAATTATATGTAAATAGATTCGTAATCAAATTTTACCTGTGATAGCTACTTGCATATGGATGGTCTACTATGCGAAGCTATGATGCCTTTACTTCATTATTGGTAAAGATACAAGAGTCTTAATTTTAACCAATGACAGTCCATAAATTATAAGAATCGATCATTAAGTACCTACTTGGTAATTTCAAAAAGCTTGAATGTATTAATTTAATCTCTCATAACAGAAGATGAAGGAAACTCCAGTTGGCTACACACAAACAATCTGCCGTTTTCTAGTCATGACTTACAAATAGTCAGATAAACTATTTGGTTCTTGTTACTCCTCTACTGAATCGTAAACAGCAAAAACCTTTAAGGTGAATGGGAAGTGGTAGACCGCGAAATTCAAATTTTCTTACGTTTTTTGCAATTTGCAGGTCAGTGTCAGCTTGTATCTTGATCAAAATTTGATTCGCGACTATAACACGTACGTATTTACAGAATTATAATCATAAGAATCATTAATACATCTTCCTAAGTTAGATTTGTACCACAAGAAGAAATCTCCTAGGGAAAAGTGTTTATGGTACAAATCTCACTTATAAAGATGTATGAATGTTTCTTATGATTATAATTCTGTAAATACTTACCTGTTATCATCGCGAATCAAATTTTGATCAAGATACAACCTGACACTGACCAGCTAATTGCAAAAAACGTAAGAAAATTTGAATTTCGCGGTAATCACTGCGCAATCACTTTAAGCACACCTAGCCGTAGTTTAGATTTTCTTTTGCACCTTACACAGTCCAGTAATCCAAACTTCGAATATAAAATCAGGTGTTTGGCTATTAGAGGGACTAGACACCAGATGGGATAGAAGCACTTAAAGTTTCGACATCATTGTTAGGTACTTTTGTTGCTAAGAGGGTCAACTCGACCCTCTCACACTCAGAGGGATGAATATTATAGATGGTAATGCCAGGTTGATGGTCATTTGTTTTAACAACTATTTAGTAATAAAGGCTTATGGGGGATTTACACTAGGTCGATTTTCGCCTTGTGGCTGGTCCCTTACCAAATCGCCCAACACTAACCACACAGATAAAAATCACAGGTGACTAAGTAGTTAATTTTGCATCAAAATGTTGATTTTCATGCAGTGGGTGATCGCCTGCGACTGAGCATTTTCACGGCCGATTTTAGTCAGCCGCCGCATGCGACCTGACGACAAAATACTCTGATTTAGAACTTGAGATTTTGGCCACCTGCAGCCTATCCGAATTGCCATTTAGACTAGGTAGGCTATAATCACCTGTGTAAAGCCCGCATTAACGGGCCATTCCCGTATTATTAAGAACGTTTGCATTTTAATCTCAGTCTCAATCTGTCAAAAATTCTTCTATATTTCAAGTTTTATGACATTGATTGCTGCTGACATGAGATTGCGACTAGATTTTTAACGTTCTAATTAACGGAAATTTGCCTTCAGTACCTGCAATCCTCAGATAAAATAATTGATCATTTATTTTAATCCGTAACTTAGTTATTATTTGAGTAAATGATATTTATCTCTGTAAGTAGGTTCATACACACACTTTTACTCGTCCATAATATTTTGAAAACTAGATGAGGTCGGTGCTTTATATCTGACTACTCTGAGAAGAATCAGCTAAACAAACTCATAGGTCACAGTCTGTTTAAAAGTTCAGACATAATCTTGATCAGATAAGTAGTTATTGAAATTAAGAAGTTATTTGTATTTGGATGGAGCACATCTATTAACACCACAATACATATAATACACAACGGCTTGCTCTCCTTGACGAAACAGATTTTAGCGATTCTAAACAGTTTTCCTTTTACTACTTTACTTACAGTTTCTTTGGTCAAAGAATTAGCATTGCCATTCAACGTGGCAATGTTGCCAGTCTTCTGCGCTCGTTTCCAGATGACAGCGATGCGGACGAGTACTTCGACGCTTAAGTATCCTTTTGTTTCATTATTTTCATATTTGTATAGTTAGTTCGTCATTTAATTTAGTGTAAATTGTTAGTTGTGTTAGATATTGTAAGCGTTTTAACAAAGTGTTAACATAGTAAATGGTTTTTTTAATCAATTCTTAAAACACTGTCATGTAAGTATGCAACCTCCATCAGTAGCGTTCGACCAAAACCAAGAGCCTTTGAAGCCTCTGCTTCATTAGGTAATCCACGTATCTGCCTTCAAAAAGATCGGTCTTACGTACAGACACCAGCACATCAACCTACTACAATCTGTCAAATTTCTTTAATGGGTTTTCAACTTTCCCGCTAAAGCATAATGTTCAAAGATGATTGGGAAAATTGGACAGTTTCGGGTAGCTTGATGTGCTGGCGGCTGTACAATGGAGTGCTCTCAATCCTCAAGTCCAAAACCCAACACAATTTGAACACGTGCACAAAAAATACCAGGGCCCTAATTCGCTACGGTTCCTTACTTTGAAACCACGTCAATTCTTTAGCTAATGACGCCAACCTTGCGTTCATTTCGCGCGGTTTCGTTCATTGTGTCATAGAGAATACGGCCCCATTTAAGGGGAATGCGAAGTGGTAGACCGCGAAATTCAAATTTTCTTACGTTTTTTGCAATTTGCAAGTCAGTGTCAGTTGTATCTTGATCAAAATATGATTCGCGACTATAACATATACTGGTGGCGCCTTACACCAATTACTTGGGCGGAAATATATATTTTGCGTTTATCCCAGACGCTGGGAGCTGGTTTGATAGTGGACTGTATTATTGCGGGGTTGTAGAAGTACGTAGATAAATCTGACCTTGCAAATGCGACACGAATTAGGACGACGAAGCTGTGAATGTGGACAAAGGAATTGGCAGGAACCATGCAACACCACTGACCTTTAGATTCGCCGTCTCAATATCTTCCTCCGCGTGAGTCGGCAGAAGGTTCGAGTCCTTGCTGAGTTCAGGGCAGCGCACGAGGGGGCGCGCAGACGCCGTTTACCACATAAGCACGCACTTTTCGTAGTGTTTTAGACAATAGTTCGTAAATGCACTCGCGGCAATTCGCAAACCGTAAATTTGTAATCAATTAATAAGGGAGCATGTTCTTCGTAACGCTACTCTCGTTCAAGGTGGCCGAGGGTCTTCACACAGTCACCGTCAGCGGTGACAAGGACAGCGATAGTCTAGGTGTGCATGTGGGAAAAGGATGGGATATGGTAGGATAGTGACGCATTTTGCAAGTAATTCCTACTTCTACCCTACAATGAAAATTATAAACGAATACGAAATCCAACATCCCCCCAGCCTTGAAGAAACCCTTCAAAAAAAAAAGGTTAGAAAAGCTAGAAAATCGCTATATTAGCAACTTCAAGTAGCGGGTATTTGGTTACTAGAGCGGATAAATATAATGAAATTTCTAAACTAAACTTATCTAAAGTAAGCTATTTAATACTTATGAACTAAAATATGTATATAAATAAAGATAGATTGACTATTGAGTTGGAAGTGCGCATAAACGCACTACTGGTCGTTTATAAGTACCGGTCTTAGTTTTTACTTCCGCTACGCGAACGACACCATCCTTACCAGGGTAGACATTGGTAACAATTCCCAATGGCCACTGCAAGGGTGGAGCGTTATCTACATTTAGCAACACTACGGTACCGACTGTGATCGGGTTACACGGAGTATTCCATTTCTCGCGTTGTTGCAAATTATGTAAATATTCCGACTTAAATCGTTTCCAATATGATTGAACTATCGAATCCATTAAGGAGAAACGAGACAACAGATCGGTTCGTTGTTCGGATAAGTCGGCTGCGGGTAAACATTCTAGCGAAGAAGTAGACAAAAAATGCGCGGGAGTAAGTGCTAATGGCTCTGATGGGTCAGAGCTCAAAACATAAAGAGGACGGCTATTTAGCACTGCCTCAATTTGAATAAGAATGGTCGACATCTCCTCAAAGGTGAGAACTTGATTGCCGATTGTACGAAATAAAAGCGACTTGGTGCTCTTAACGTTCGCTTCCCATATCCCTCCGAAGTGACTTGCTGCAGGAGGGTTCATTCGCCATGTGATACGGTTCTTCGCGAGTTCATGATTAAAACTCTGATAGTAATCAGCGGTTTGTAAAAACTTATGAAGTTCATTAAAATATTTTTTGGAAGCGACAAAATTAGTCCCGTTATCGCTATATAAGAAATTACAAGGACCTCTTCGCGATATGAATCGTTTAAATGCGTCGATGAACGAAGCAGAAGTTAAGTTGGATACTAATTCGATATGCACCGCTTTTGTTACGAGACAAATAAAAATAGAAATATAAGCTTTTACACTTCGTACGCCCCGTTTGCGGTAAGGAGTAATATAAAGCGGCCCTGCGTAATCGACGCCCGTATGTAAAAACGCTTTGCATTGCTCTAATCTGCATTTAGGCAAATCGGCCATAGGCGGAAACGTAGGCTTAGGGTTAACTCGAAAGCAATCATTGCATTTGTGTATGTACTGTCGAACCACACGTCTAGCGGAAATAATCCAATATTTGGATCTTAATATCGAAATTAATAACTGCGGCCCGGCGTGACAATTGTCGCGGTGATAAAATTCAATTAATAAATAATTTAACAATATGTTCTTGCCCGGGAAGTAAAATTGGATGTTTAGAAGAATATTCTAGTGACGAATTCGATAAGCGACCTCCGACACGTAAAAGTCCGTTACATAAAAATGGAAACAATTTCCTTAACTTGGCCGAACAGGGTTGACCTTTAGAAATATTCTTAATATCTTCGGAAAAGTATTTAGACTGGATCGCGCGAATTATTTCCAATTCAGCTGTATTTAAATCTTCAGCGGTGATTATATCATATTGCGGCAATTTTTTTATAAGTCGAAGCGAAAATACAGTAGCTTCTAGCAGCTTTTCCCAAGTGGAACACTCTAAAGCTAATTTTAAAAGCGGGTTATCATTATCTGTGACTTTAGTCACGTGCGAAACGGTTTTTTCTTCCGGTAACGAAGACCGGTTGGGTAAAAATCGTTGTATAGGCCAGTCTTGTCTAGGCAAGGAAAGCCAGGATGGACCCTTAAACCATAACTCATGTTGAATGAGCTGCGAAGGCGTGAGCCCACGAGATACACAGTCTGCGGGGTTATGTAAGCCAGCGATATGATATAAGTTTTCAGGTGAAATATTTTCCTGAATTTGAGAAATACGGTTGGCAATATAAGTGTTAAATCTGTGTGGCGAAGCAACAGACCAACAGAGTGCTACTTCAGAGTCCGAGAAAAGATAAATATTTTCAATTTTATGTCGTTTAGACAAAGTGTCATAAACGGTTTTAAGAAGTCGCGACATTAAAAGTATTCCGTTTAATTCCAAGCGTGCGAGAGTGATTTTAGGTTTAGCGGATGCAACACGCGATTTGGAGCACACGAGTGAAGTAATAGGCGATTGATCGTCATTTACGACGTGCAAATAAATCACACAGCCGTATGCGGATTCGCTCGCATCTGAAAATGCGACTAAGGAAACCATAGAACCGGTTTCTATACCTAGATGGCGAGGAAATGATAAATTAGATATGTGCGGTAATTATATTAAGTATTGTTGCCATAATTTAACAATGCGAGAAGGGGGTATATCGTCCCAATCGAGATTTAAAAGCCAGAGTTCTTTAATAATTAATTTAGCGAAAAGAATTATAGGGCCGACGAGTCCTAAGACGTCGTACAACCGAGCGGTAGCGGATAAAATGGCGCGTTTAGTACAAACAGGTGGGGGACTTGATATTTCGAAAATAAAGGTATCCTGAGCGGGTAACCAACGCAAACCTAATATCTTAAATGTATTTTCATCGTCGAAGGAAATGCATTCAGATTGACGGTGCGACTCGGGAATATCTTCGAGCAATTCCAGCGAGTTGGACGTCCATTTTACTAAATCAAACCCGCCAGTTTTGAAGATCTGGATCAGATCGGTAGCTGTCTTGACTGCTTCCTCGAGAGAAGAAGTAGATGAAGCTACGTCATCCATATAAATGTCCCTCTCTAATACGGCTGCCGCAGTTGGCCAGTTATGCCGTTCATCGCTAGCGAGTTGACGTAGCGTGCGGAGCGCCAAAAATGGTGAAGACCGAAGCCCGAATGTAACTCGGTTGAATTCAAAAACCTCGAGCGGGTCGGTATCTGAAAATCTATATAAGATTCGTTGGTATTTGCGGTGCGGAGCATTAGTATAAATGCATAAATACATTTGTTTCACATCGGCACAAAAGGCAATGTAATAAACACGAACATTCAAAAGTATATGAAATATATCAGCCTGTAGATTGCAACCCGTATACAGGACATCATTTAGTGATAAGCCTGTATCGGTCTTGGCGCTACCATCTAGCACAGGACGAACCTTGGTTGTCGCCTTGTCGTTGCGAACTACAGGATGGTGCGGTAGATAAAAGCCTGGAGCGGCTAATGCTTCACGTGCGGTGCGGGTCAGTATACCTTTATTTAGGTAATCACGAATAACATCGTCATATTTTAATTTTAAATTTGGATCCTTAGAAAATTTCTTTTCCAAAAGTAGAAAGCGTTTTTTAGCCGTACTATAAGAATTGCCTAAATTATTTGGATCTTCTTTAAAAGGAAGGTCAACTGAATAACTGCCGTCGGAGTTACGAACAGTGGTTGAAGTATAAATATTTTCACACTGCTGATCGTCGGGACTCAAAAATGACTGCGAAGGTAATTCCTCGACTGCCCAAAATCTTTCGACAATCTGGTGTAGCGAGTCAGAACTAAAAGCACACAATGTACGGGTTGCGGGTTGTGGAGAAATAATAGGAGCGTCACCTAAAATTACGTAACCTAATGTCGTTTCAAAGGCAGAGGGCATACCATCATGTGAGCTTTTAATTTGATCAGAAAGTAAAATTTCACAATAAAGTTTAACACCTAAAAGTATATCTATAGTTCCCGGTTGAGAAAACTCGTCATCAGCGAGCGGTAAGTTACGAATAAATTCAATAGACGCGGTATCAACACAGGTGTCCGGCAACTGTGACGTAATCTGTCCTACTACCATCGGCCTTATAGAATATTCGCACTTATTATTAAAGCGAGACGTGAATTTAACTGAAGTAACACCGAGAATTTTTTGTGAAGCTCCTCCAATGCCTTGAACTTCCGAATAGCGGGTTTGAGTATAAATAGGAAGCGATAGTCGCTTACAACAAGATGCGGAAATATAATCACTTTGAGAGCCAGGATCCACTAGACATCTCAAAAAGTGAGTGCGGTTTAAAGAATCAACAAACTTTACTTTTGCGGTCCCTAACAACGTAGTCGTTTGATAACGAGCTGCTCGATCGTACGAAACTGTACAGACCGATGCATTGTTTGCAATCGTAGGGGCATTAGAAGCGGCGAGCGAATGAGTCATAGCGGACTCTGCAGGACTGCTGGCCGGGGTAGGGCGCGGCGCGTCATGAGCGGTAGCGGGAATAGGATTAGCGGTGTTGGACACCACGGAACCAACGTTACAATTTGTTTTATCATTTTGAGTTAGATTGAAATGTAATAAGGTGTGGTGTCGCTTTGAACAATGAGAACAAGTATGTTTCGAAGTACAAGAAAAAGTCTTGTGTTTTATACTTAAACAATTGTTACAAAAATTATTAAGTTTTATAAAATTATATCTTTCTCGCGGGGTTAATTTAATAAACGATGAACAAGAATATAAATGTTCATGTTGTTTGTCATTACATAAAGCGCACTTATCGCCTACACTTGGACCACACCCTATGTCCGTATTCACAAAAGACTTGGACGGTTTAGGGATGTGCTTAGTTTGACGCTGCTGTTTAGACTGAGAATGATTATTATCTATCGATTTACTAAGGTTCGTAGAACGAGACAAAACTTTACTTTGTTCCTTTATGAATTCAATTAAATTATGGTAAGAAGGTATTTTATCTTTACGATAGGTAATCTATACATATAATAAAACAGTAAAAAAACTGTGTCTGTACATTGAATATATTAAAAAAAAAATACTTGAGGGGGGTTTAGAAACAGTAATAGAGCACGAATCCAAAAAAAAAAATTTGTCTGTTTGTCTGTTTGTCTGTTTGTCTGTTTGTTTGTACACGCTAATCTTCGGAACTACTGGACGGATTTGAATGATTTTTTTTTTGTTGTATAGGTATTAAGTCTGGGCAACATATAGGCTATAATTTATTTTGGAAAATGGAACACCTGATGCAGAACCGCAACAGACCAGCTAAAGTATAAGAGATACAATAATAGTACCATAGCAAAAATTGTTCCACGTGATGAGCATTTTCTGCTGAGAGAATAAATTTGAAGATCTGGAACACCTGATGTGGAACTCCAAGAGCCCAGCTACACCATAACATATATAGGAATGAAGATTTAGCAAAAGTTGTTCAATCTGATGAGCACTCTCTGTTGACTTATAAAAATCGAAGATCTGGAACACCTGTTGTGGAACTCCAAGAGCCCAGCTACACCATAAGACATATAGGAATGACGTTTTAGCAAAAGTTGTTCAATCTGATGAGAACTCTCTGTTGACTTATAAAAATCGAAGATCTGGAACACCTGTTGTGGAACTCCAAGAGCCCAGTTACACCATAACATATTTATAGGAATGACGTCTTAGCAAAAGTTGTTCAATCTGATGAGAACTCTTTGTTGACTTATAAAAATCGAAGATCTGGAACACCGAACTCCAAGAGCCCAGCTACACCATAACACATTTATAGGAATGACGTTTTGGCAAAAGTTGTTCAATCTGATGAGAACTCTCTGTTGACTTATAAAAATCGAAGATCTGGAACACCTGATGTGGAACTCCAAGAGCCCAGCTACACTATAACATATATAGGAATGACGTTTTAGCAAAAGTTGTTCAATCTGATGAGCACTCTCTGTTGACTTATAAAAATCGAAGATCTGGAACACCTGTTGTGGAACTCCAAGAGCCCAGCTACACTAAAACACATATAGGAATGACGTCTTAGCAAAAGTTGTTCGATCTGATGGATCTGTTGATTTCCTGTAGACTTATAAAAATCAAAAATCAGAAACATCTGATGTGGAAATCAAAGCTATCACTAATTTCACTGTATAATTATAAAATAACATAAGCTGGGAGTACCTCCACGCGGTGAAGGCGGTAACAGTTTAGGACTGATTTTCGGTGACGATGGTATATCATTGAAAAGTTGACTCTACTGGTCAAAACTCCTATTTATTTTTTTACTTTATCAATAAATATGCCTTCGGGCTTATGTTATTTGAGTGTTTAATTTCCTTTGCCATTTATCTTCGTGATACGGTAGCCTACCCGGTAACGCAGGGGAGCAATCACTTAGATTTTAATTGATCAGGTAATATCACAATAAAACTATAACCATGCCTAGAAAGAGGTCAAATCTTTCCCAATGTTCCAAAGGAGCTGAAAGATTGAGGATCATAAGATCCCAAGAATCTACCGAAGAGCGTCAGGAGAGACTTGATGCTGTTCGAAAACATCAGGCTGCAACTCGCTCCGTGGAAACCTCTTCGGATCGCGAAGCACGCCTGCGTTCTCAGCGTATTCGCACATCTACTAACAGGTCTTTTGAAACGAGTGATGAACGTGATGCGCGAGTAACTGGTGATCGAGATTATCATACATTGTCCCGAACACGCACACAACATAATATTCATAATCAGTTAGAAAGTGAGAGAGAAAGAATTGCTGGAGTACGGCATGAAGAGACAGAAGAAGAGCGCAACGAACGTTTGAATTCTGATCGACTTCGACATTCTCTGAACAAAATGTCGATATCATCTGAAGAATCGGATGTGTCTCAAGACAGAGACACATCCGATCCGACAGAGATATAGCCGTAAGACGTGGCAACCTTCCTTGGGTTGATAAGGAACGAAGTGCATTTACGTATACTCTTATGAATGACTTGATTGACTACGCCACGTATACCGCCATCGGAGGTATGGTTCAAAATTGTACGTTTTGTGAAGCTGTTAAATGGCAAAAAGAAACAAACGGTATGTGTTGCTCAGGTGGAAAAGTACATATTGAAATATTACAAAATCAATATTTAAAAATTTTCAAAATCAAAAATTTAATATTATTATTATTAAATATTGCTAATTGGTGACCATCCACAGTCAAAACATTTCTTGGACAACATCTGTATACAATGCCTTTCAAATGACATCTTTTGGTGCGAAACAGATTTCAAGAGGCCCATTTATGCCAACATTCAAAGTGCAAGGCCAAATTTACCCCCTTATTGGTTCATTATTGTCTGAAAATGACCCCAAGTTTCTCCAAATATATTTCGTATCCAATTATCAAGATCAGGCAAATATTAGAAACCAAAACTTTCCGCACTTGAACAAATAGTCTGATTTCACTGCTTCAAAATATGTTGCATGAAGTAAATCCCTACGTACACAGTTTTAAATCTGCCTTAGAATCTATAAATATATATATAAAAATGGTGCCATAGCAAAAATTATTCCACGTGAAGAGCATTTTCTGCTGTGAGAATAAATCTGAAGATCTGGAATACCTGTTGTGGAACTCCAAAGCCCAGCGACACTACAACATATATAGGAATGACGTCTTAGCAAAAGTTGTTTAGTCTGATAGGAATTTTCTGTTGACTTACAAAAATGAAAGATCTGGAACGTCTCGAATCGTCTCGCGCATCCCGTTGTTTTCCCGTCCCCGGGCTCTTAGAATTCGACATCAGACGTTTCAGATCTTCGATTTTGACGACCCCGTTGTCGCTGGCATAATCAACAGGATCCGCGTACGAAGTCGCGGGCAGAAGCTAGTTTCAAATAATTTAATTGTGTCTGCGTCTAACTTTTGCAGAGCCAAATGCAAGAAAATAAATTCGGTTAAATCATTAAGTTTTAATTGCTTAAGCGCTGCTACAGATGAATCAAAATTATTTATGAATGAATCTAGCCCATCAGAACTAGCTATGGATAGCGGTTTAAACTGTAACAATTGGTTTAAATAAGCGGATGCGAGAGAGCGAGGATCGTCATACTTTTGCACGAGTGCCTCCCAAATAATAATATAATTTTCTGCGGTTGGAGCCAACCCTGCGCAAACGCACGACGCCTGCCCAGTTAATTTACCTACTAAGTAAAATACTTTTTCACTATTAGTGAGCGATGCGTTATCGTGTATCATGCTTTTAAATTGTTGATAAAACAATGGCCATTTCTTGACATTACCGTCAAATGACATCAAATCAATGGGCGGAAGGCGAGTATTAGATTTTTGTAATGAATGCTGAGCCTCAGGTTCAGGACACTCGGGTTTGTTATTGAGTAAAACCTGTTTTATAAAACAAAACATTTCTTCAAACGATAACCAGGAATCATATTCAACCTCGGAATCGGGGTTCAACTGTAAATTTAATATATTATAGGAATCTAAAGCTTGTTGATAATCATTACGCAATGTATCAATATTTGAAGCACTAGAACAAAACGACTTAAAATATTGTCGATCATTATTTGTTTTTTGTGCGAGTTCGAAAATATTTTCTACGCGTTTGTAAATAACATCACGTTTGACTACGTATAATGATAACTGGTTTTTATTAGTACTCGTACTGTCGAAGAACAGATCCGCATCACTACTCTTCCTCTTAGACTTAACCATTGTGAATGACTGTAAATAGTATAGCGGCTATAAGTACGTAACATGAATATTTAGTATTTATAAACGGTTATTATCGTAAAAACAATTAATTTTACCCAGTAGCGAAAATAAATAAAATTATTGCGGGTGAGTGAAAAATATCAAAAGAACTGGTATGCGAACGAGCGCTAATGAGCGAGTCGAAGTTTACCGAACAATTACGAACAAGTTATCTAGAACACGATCTTATAGGAAACGATACAAAATGGCGGACCACAAAAATGGAATGAATTTGGAAAGAAATAACTTTTACGTTGTGTTGTACTATGCAATGCGGGTGCGGAAATAAAAGGAAATAGTTGTCGGTGCGGGAAAATACAAAGAATAAACGACAATCTATTTAATTACGTAGTACAATGAATGCTAAGTTATAACTGACCATGCGGTTTGAATTTAGAATGCGGCAAAAATGACCAAAAATAATTCGGTTCGAAGTGACCATAAATAATGGTGGCGCCTTACACCAATTACTTGGGCGGAAATATATATTTTGCGTTTATCCCAGACGCTGGGAGCTGGTTTGATAGTGGACTGTATTATTGCGGGGTTGTAGAAGTACGTAGATAAATCTGACCTTGCAAATGCGACACGAATTAGGACGACGAAGCTGTGAATGTGGACAAAGGAATTGGCAGGAACCATGCAACACCACTGACCTTTAGATTCGCCGTCTCAATATCTTCCTCCGCGTGAGTCGGCAGAAGGTTCGAGTCCTTGCTGAGTTCAGGGCAGCGCACGAGGGGGCGCGCAGACGCCGTTTACCACATAAGCACGCACTTTTCGTAGTGTTTTAGACAATAGTTCGTAAATGCACTCGCGGCAATTCGCAAACCGTAAATTTGTAATCAATTAATAAGGGAGCATGTTCTTCGTAACGCTACTCTCGTTCAAGGTGGCCGAGGGTCTTCACACAGTCACCGTCAGCGGTGACAAGGACAGCGATAGTCTAGGTGTGCATGTGGGAAAAGGATGGGATATGGTAGGATAGTGACGCATTTTGCAAGTAATTCCTACTTCTACCCTACAATGAAAATTATAAACGAATACGAAATCCAACATATACGTATTTACAGAATTATAATCATTAGAAATATTCATACATCTTTAAGTGAGATTTGTACCCTAAACACTTTCCCTAGGAGATTTCTTCTTGTGGTATAAATCTAACTTAGGAAGATGTATTAATGATTCTAATGACTTTAATTCTGTGAATAAGTACCTGTAATAGTCGCGAATCATATTTTGATCAAGATACAACCTGAAACTGACTTGCAAATTGAAAAAAACGTAAGAAAATTTGAATTTGGCGGTAATCACTGCGCAATCACCTTAAGTAGTTTCTGCAATTTCAGTTCAAGCTTACCACAAGTGCACATCAATATAACATGCGTCATAGAGGATTCCTTCTAAGGTAAGTTTAGGTACATAACTAATGTGTTTCGTGCAAAGTACCTATACTAGCGATCATTGCCCGGGATTGTTGTGTTAAGCGTTCACCACAAATCCCGTAGGATGTAAGTATTTCGTGTATAGCATTAAATATGTATATGTATACTTGAGGTGTCTGGTTGGATGTCTCTGGGAAGTTCAGTATTGGAAGCAGGTGTGACGGTAGATCGATATACGGCTGACATCTGGCTCAATATAGGTAAGTTCTGTGAAAATAGTTGCTTCTGAGAATAAATTTAATGAATCGTTTAAAGTGGAATCATTCTAATGCAACGCACATAATCACCCTATAATATTCCCACTGCTGGGACACAGGCCTCCTCTCGGTAAGAGGGAGTGGGCCGTAATCCCACCACGCGGAGGGCCTGCGTGGTGTATTACGGCCCACTCTGGTTGGCCACTTCTGGTTTACTGTAAAAACTAAAAATAATTTTATTCTCAGCAAAACATTAGTTATCTTCTGCCCCTTTGTTAGTGGATGACCTAATATCCTTTTCAAGGCCACAAAGGGTGATTTTAGCGACTCTTCTTTGACAATTTTATAGCGGAAATTAAAAACCTAAACCTATTTAACGTGTACCAACAAATACGTTTACGAATCACTTTGAAAAAGTCTTTACTCTTTTGTTTTCGACAGTTCTTTGTAATATCAAACAGGAATGTTATCTCCAAAACTGTGGAAGCCAGCTTCAGTTTGATGTTCGGACGTTGCTCTGGGCTATGTAGTGCTATACGTCATATCGCGTGTATTCGACATGCCGCCGCCTCTTGATCGAGTAGAATTCGTGCTGTTTAATTGCAAACGCCCCCCGATTGTAGTTCGGGAGATAGGCTGGGGTTTTCGGTGTATTATTTACTTTGAAAATTGTGCTTTAACTCGATATAGTAGTAGTAGTGTTCGTACTTAGGTTTTTAATAAAATTTACTCAGAAAATAATAGGTTACTACCTATTTCGAGAATGTCTGTAAAAACTGACTGACACTTTCTATGTTTGTGCCAAAAATGGCGATTTTGACAACTCTTTTTTGATCATTTTATGTAATGGAAATTGAAATACTTATATTCAGCAAAGAACGCGTTTATGCCAACTGATAACTATAGTAAAATCGTCATTCTATTGTTTTTGATAGTCATTTGAACTTATCAAACAGCCTGTTAACTCCAAAACTGTAGAAGCTATATTTGAATTCAGAATCTCAGATAATTATTAAGTTTTGGAACAATAAACTCGATAGCAAACAAAACAAAATTCAAATTCCATTGCAACCAAAATTTATGTAAGACCTTTTTATTAGAAATAGTCATTCAAAGACCAATTTTTGAATAAACAACCCTAAAGTAGAAAGTTGATTAAGTGGCAATTGATTAAGAATTCAAGTATAGCTTCAGTTTGATGTTCGGACGTTGCTCTGGGCTATATAGTGCTTGCTATACGTCAGAACGCGTGTGTTCGACATGCCACCGCCTCTTGATCGAGTAGAATTCGTGCTGTTTAATTGCAAACGCTTCCCGATTGTAGTAAGGGAGATAGGCTGGGCATTTCGTGCATCACTTGCTCCTAAAATCACTTGTTTATTTGTTGTTATTGCAAACAATTACGTCTTTTATCTATACTCTAAAGTAATAATAGAACTGAAGAGTTTGTTTTAACGCGCTAATTTTTGTAACGGCCAGTGGATTTGAAAAAAAAATCTTTAACATCACGCTACGACCATTAGGAAACGAGCAAAATGACGCGCTGGGATGCGCTCTGTTGGATTCTCAACGAAGAGTTGAAAATCCAGTCTGCGATAAAATCCCGCTGATATTTTTACGTCCGTGCGAACGTGGGCTAGTAGCACGCGACGGGTTTGATTGGAGGCCAAACATCACGCGGGTGAAGTCGAGAGCAGATGCTAGTTATTGATGAAACTTATTATAAAAGAGCTTGACTACGGAATAAAAAACCGGCCAAGTGCGAGTCGGACTCGCCCACAAAGGGTTCCGTAGCTATAAAAACGGCAAAAAAATCATGCCTGTTGTATGGGAGCCATCCTTAAATATGTGTTTTATTTGAATTATTTATTTTTAAAGGGAATATATAACTAAATATTTTGTGAATATTTGAAGCGTGTACCTGTTGCCGTTATCATATCGAGCAAAATCGAGTAAAAAATAATTTTATAAAAAAATCCCGTTTGTTGTATGGGAGCCCCCTTAAATATTTATTTTATTCTGTTTTTTAGTATTTTGTTACAGCGGCAACAGAAATACATCATCTGTGAACATTTCAACTGTCTAACTATCACGGTTCATGAGATACAGCCTGGTGACAGACGGACAAACAGACAGACGGACGGACAGCGGAGTCTTAGTAATAGGGTCCTGTTTTGCCCTTTACCCTTTGGGTAAAATTCAAAAAATGATATTATTGTAGAATTAAACAGAAAAAACCTTCTTTATCACTGCCTACCTAATGAGGCATTTGACATATGAACGATTGATATGGGTCAAAACATTAAGATAATTATGTTTCCGTTTGTATTATAACTTGTAATTCTCTTCAGTATATTGTAATATATATGAAAGTAAATGTATATCATTAATCTTTTGAAACCTACCTCAAATCAATCACGATGGCCCACACACTATAATTTCCTTTACTTACATAATGTATTATTATTTATTCAATATATTTTAGAATTGAAAGTGGGCAAACGTAAACACAGTAATAACAGACCTGGTTTTTTATTTATGAATTTGGTACACAAATCATGCATGCTTAAATTAAATTCGTGGAAAATTTTGTACAGATCATGTGAAATTTTACAGAATTTTAAATTCTTTTTAATTTTGTAGACGAAGCTCGCGCGATGGTCGTATATGAATTTTAATAAGTTTTTTTTCGTAGTTTTTCTGTTAGGTTCAATAATACGTAGGTATTTAATCTACTTTGTGATGTTGATGATGCTATAAAACTTCTTGTCACTGTTGTTTACATAGCAAATAGTGGTATACGAATTTGTGTGGCGTAAGCACGACAGCCCAAAAGTGAAAAATTTAAAAAAAATACAACGCAGTGAAAAATGGCTGTAGTTTCGGAAGTCGGTCGCAAAAAAAACGGTAATACCAAACCGGAAACACCGACTTCCAAAAAAAACACTACAAAGTGAAAAAAATTTACTATATAAATGATGTGTAAAACTATTTGGATAACTGCCAAATAATTTTACAGAATCATCATTAGTGTGAAATAATATTCGTAGCTTATTATCATATTAAAAATAAGTTCTTTATACAATCTTCTTCATTGCAAAAACGTTTTACACATCAAAATCTAGAAGTTTAATGTGAAAAGTTAAATTAGTTTTGAAAAATGTTTATTTTAACAACTTCTTTGATTGCATCTTTCAAACGATTTCTATCCTAATTTATATCATTCGGAATAACAACAAAAGCTATAATTAAAGCAGCAGTCAAAGTTCACTTGCTTATTTTAATTAGACCAAATAATAATTGGTCCAAAAATGGGAGAAAAAACCCCAAATTACTTTTCTTTACTGAAAAAAAGTGGAAACCTATCTCCTGGAGTACGATCGGGCACATAATTACAGACAATACGTTGGTACAGTTAGGAGCAAAAGCGATATAGCACAATCAATGACAGCTGGGAATTTCGACAGGATCGTAACGGATAATTGACTAATTTAGAATTTTCTCTTTTATTTCGGTTCCAAAAATCCGTGTGAAATGTTTTGGATGCTTGCCTTTATTTGTATGGGTTTAAATAAAGGAACGATCTCAATCAGGAGATTTAAATTAAGTCTTATATTCACTTTCCTTAATTCTGTACGGTACCCTAATTCGGTATGTAAAGAAAAAAAATCCTACGCTGATTCCCGAACCATTTCGAGATTTAAGGTTTCTTAACTTAATTTTTCTATTTTTAGTGCTTAAAATTATAAGATGAAGTTTATTTTAACATAAACACTTAATACCATTTGACTTTCATTTGACCTCCAAATGACGTCACAAGTAAGCAGATTGAGAATACTTTCGGTGCCTCCTCTCATCATATGATAAAAAGTTAAAGTCATATAATGTCAACTATAGGGATGACCATAAAGGTCATGGCACATTATACCGGCACCGCAACAGCACCGCTCCAAACCAGCAATTAACTTGTCATTCAATTTAGAGCATTAAATCGTGTGTAGTATAGTATATTTCATAATGTCAATATGAAAAAGCCAACGGCGGGCAGTCAGCGCGCTTGCCGCTACCACACAACTCGACTCGCAGCCCGCGTGCTGCAAGCGAGCGGACCTTGTGCGCACAGCGCGCCGACGGCATGGTTATTACGCGCCGACTCCGAGTCGGCAGCGAAACGTCATTGCGTCGTCGCACGTCGCCAGCGCACCACCGTCGCCTCTCGCGCCTCGCTGCACTGCATTGCTCCCTCCAGTCTCGAATCAGATTTAAGACAGTGGATACGCTTTGCTACGGCTCTATCATCTATCAACCCCTCCCCTTTCCTTTGCGTGTCTGAGCAGAGTGGACGTGTTTTTGGTTGCGCGAATAAATTAATTTCGTATTTTAAATTCATTTTATATTCTGTATTTTTTAAATAATCGGACCCTCCTCTTCTATCTTGTGGAATCGTCCGTAAAAGGCAGCGGCCATAGTGGTTTGTGTCGGACCTCACATCCAGCGAGCTACGAACGTCAAATTGTGGGTCTCGGATTCCTAAAAGTGTTTGGCGTCTGCGGCGAGATTTGAACCTGCGCCGTCTTCGTGCATTGGATCGAGACCGCGCCAAGGGACGCTGCGCCACACCGACATTGACGTAGTCGAACGAAATTAAGTACCTAACTGTGCCCGCACAGCTACGAAGTTCTACGTCATCGCGATCGGCTACGCTTTTGAGTGCTACGGAGCCTACGAATACCACATTATAACTACAGCGTCGCGCGCACTCATTTGATCTGCTACGCCAAGTCTCCGCGCTCAATACAATTTGCGGGGCGACCAGTTTTTTACATTTTTCCGTAACTTGCCATCGACGTTGTATTATTAATTATGTCTTCCCGGCCCACTCCGCCCGCAAAACCTGAACAAACGTTATTGGTACCGAGTACTAATGCGCAGGAATCTGACACAGCATCGGACTGCGTGGGCTCGGAGCCTGACTGTGGAATTCAGCCAAACATTACACGTCGTTTAAAACGCAAATTTGACGACTCAGCGCTCAGTGAAATAAAAGACATGCTGCTCGATGTTCAACTCCAACAAAAGAACCAAACTATAAAATTTGAGGAAGAAATGAGGAGGATGACGCAGCAAAATAGTGAAATTATTCAATCAATTCAACTCATGTCGGATAAATATGACGATGTTTTATACCAACTTCAACGAACAAAAGAAGAAAATACTGTTTTTAAAAATCAAATAAATAAGATGGAGCAAAAGATTGAGCTACTCGAAAGGAGCTCCAAAGCGTCAAGCTTGGAACTTAGAAATGTACCCGAAGCCCAGTCTGAATCAAAAGCTGCTCTAATTAACATAGTCAAAAATGTTTGTGATGTATTAAAAGTTGAGGTGCTTGATAAGGATATTCGGAATATTTACAGACCCAAGAAAACTCAGAGCAAATCTACTCCCATAATAGTAGAATTTTCCACGAATTCTCTCAAGGAAACTATCATAAGTGCATCTAAAACTTATAACAAAAACAATAAAACTGATAAATTGAATACCACACATTTGAAGATAAGCGGCGAATCAAAACCGATCTTTATAGCGGAGTCTCTCACCACCTATGGAAGATACCTATATTACCTGGCTCGTGAATATGTGAAAAATATTA
The DNA here is from genome assembly GCA_949316385.1 of Globia sparganii. Classification (NCBI taxonomy): domain Eukaryota; kingdom Metazoa; phylum Arthropoda; class Insecta; order Lepidoptera; family Noctuidae; genus Globia; species Globia sparganii. The sequence continues at coordinate 6,675,751 of OX438675.1, read as the reverse complement.
AGGATGCAAGCTGTTGGACCTCATATGGTAAGGTATATTTACGACAGAGAGAAGGAGGTCAGTCTTTACTAATCGCCAAAGAAGAAGACATGATTAAACTAAAGTCTCAATGACTAATCTGCTTACTACTACAATCATGCATTGTTGCTGCCAAGATCCTTTTTGTATGCTGCGACAAAGACTGGGATGACACCCAGCTTGGGATTGTGCTAATTTTTACAGAATATTTTACTATCACTTTACATAATATTTACCTCATAACAATTTGTAACTTACACCAAACTTACTCACCAGTACACAAATACTACATTTCTCTACAAACTCACACAACTCGCACCTATACAAACCATACTACTAAACATACCTACACTGTGACTTATTACAACATTTATATCATTGCATTATTTGCTTATGAGCGACTTCTACATGTATATGTTACAATAATTCAATTATTTCATCTTAGTCAAATCAACAGTCTCAATCGTATTTACACAGTATGTCTCATCTTATCACGGAATATGCAATATTTTTTGCGCCTATTAATAATCCAATGCGGCACTAACTGCCTCGCCTCATCTAAAAAACAAGAATCAAATATAAATTATCCTAAATATATTTTAAAAGCAAAATTAGCACCCATGTTATCTTCACTACATCCTAATGCGCATAACATTCGATATCACTAATGATATTATTGAAGATATTGACAATTTTGACGTATCCGTGCCAGTTACATGTGAACCCGAGGAATGCATTTCATACTTAAAATATCCAAGACAATATATAAAAATTTTACAACAAAATATTCGCAGTCTGAATTGCAATTATGAAGAGTTACATGTTCTGCTTAAAAGAATAAAACTATCGTCTGACATCATAGTGCTTTCTGAATGCTGGCTATCACAAGTTACTACGTTACCATTGCTACAAGGCTACAATGCATACAAAACTAATGACAACTACAATCAGAATGATGGTGTAGTTGTCTATACAAGCAATAATCTAGAATGTACTGTGGAGGAACCTAATCTGCTGGAAGCGAACTGCTTAACGATTAAAATTAAAGAACATACTGTGGTAATTGCAATTTACAGACCTCCTAGTTTTAAATCTCCCGATGTTTTCTTAAACTCACTTCACACAGTATTAGAGACATTTTCATCATTTAAGAATGTTATTATTGTTGGTGATATAAACATTGACCTCTTAAGCGCCAGTCATGTTACCACCGCGTACTTAGATACCGTTAACTTCCATGGATTACTTCCTGCCATTAATACTGCAACCAGAGGTAAAGCTTGCCTGGACCATGTTATATTGAAAACGAAACTAAAAGCATTCACTTTTTCTCTGGGCACTAGTATTACTGACCATGAAGCCGTATTATTTTGTATGAAAAACGACACTACTAATGATAAAACAATAAAATTAAACTATAAAATTGACAATGAAAAACTAAAATTAGACTGCCAAAATTGCAGTTTTGACGTTATATATCAAGAAACTAATTTAAATCACGCTATGAATAATTTCATTAACATAATAAAACAATTAATTGCTAACAGCACAACAATAAGAATAACACCTAGAAATAAATTTATAATTAAGCCCTGGATCTCCGTCGGTATGCTACGATGTATTAGAACAAGGGATAGAATGCATAAAAAATTAAAAACAAATGTAAATGACACCATACTAAAAATAACGTATTTGAGATACCGCAATCATTGTAATAATTTGCTCAAAAAACTCAAAAAGCAATACCAAAAAGATCAACTTAAAATGTCGAAAAATAATTCTAAAAAGCTCTGGTATACCATAAAATCAATAACTAATAATCATAAACAAAACCAAATACCACATCAGCTCCTAAATACCGAAAAAGAACCCATGGATGCGATCAATAAAACAAATAAGTATTTCTCAACCATAGGCAAACAATTAGCAGATATGATACCCACACATATTCCCACGTTCAAGTCAATAATTAATTCTACACTAAATTCCTTCGTTCTTTTACCCACTGACAACGAAGAAGTTGAAAGGACGATAAAAAACTTAAGAAGTGACTGCGCTCCAGGATGGGATCAAATAAGTGCTGACGCTCTAAAAATTACATGCAAAACCATCGCACCAGTACTTGCCAACCTAATAAACCGCTGCTTTGAGACCGGATTTTTTCCTGCCGCGCTGAAAAAAGCCGTGATACACCCAATACACAAGGCGGGTGACAGAGGCAGTGTCAATAATTATAGGCCAATTGCAATATTAACAACATTATCAAAACTATTTGAACGCATAATAAATAAAAGGCTCACCAAATACCTTGAGGAACGTAATCTTTTCGCTGATACGCAATATGGATTTAGATCCAGCCGCTCGACAGATAGTGCTGTTCTTGACCTTGTTAACTTCTTGGTGAGTAAATTGGACAACAAAAACAAATGCTTAACTATATTTCTCGACCTTGCAAAGGCATTTGACACTGTCTCTGTTCCCCACCTTGTGAAAAAACTTGAAAACCTTGGTATTAGAGGGGTCCCACTGGCATTGCTAACAGACTATTTAAAAAATAGAACCCAATGCGTCAAAATCGGAGATTATATGAGCAATGAACTACCAGTCGACTTTGGCGTGCCGCAAGGCAGCATACTGGGTCCTACCCTTTTTCTTTGCTACATAAATGAACTTTGCACTCTTAAAATTCCAAACTGCCGCATATCTGCGTATGCTGATGACACTGCCCTCACTTTTTTTTCAGACTCATGGGATGAACTTTATAACTTCGCACAAAACGGGTTCAATACAATATGTCACTGGCTACTGTCAAACTCTCTCTCCTTGAATGAGGATAAAACTAAATACATTGTCTTCTCAATGACAAAACGAAATAAACCTCCTAACCATTTAGACAAGATTTATGCACATAAATGCAACTATCCTCCTACTCTAAACTGCACTTGTCCCAACATTAATTCAACTACCTGTATTAAGTATCTTGGAATTGAACTTGACGCTAACTTAACTTTTGGAAGTCATTTGCTATCTGTATCCAAAAGAATCCGTAAGCTCACTTACATTTTTAAGGATCTTCGGGATGTTGCAGAGAAACAGACCATGAGGATGGTGTACGAGGCCTTGGTACAGTCCATTCTTAGTTACTGCATAACCACTTGGGGAGGAGCATGCAAAACAAAAATGATAATGCTTGAGAGAACCCAGAGGATGATCCTAAAAGTGAGCTATTCAAAGCCGCGATGTTTCCCTACCTCTAAACTCTATGAGGAAACTCAAGTTTTGACTGTCCGTCAGCTGTACATAATGCTTACTATACTTCGCCAACGCTCCTATTTAACCGAAGAACTAAGAAAACGCAAAGCCCTTACTAGAAGACGTTATGCACTTTGTGAATCAACGGCTGTACGCACCTCGTTTGCTCAAAGATTCTTCTCATTCCGTGGAGGAGTATTGTTTAATAAACTCAATAAAGAAATTGACATATCCGACTGTTGCAAAACTGAATGCAAGAATAATCTTAAAAAAAGGTTACTTGAATTAACCTACACTGACACTGAAAAATTGATTGAGATGATTTCTTGATTTTTGCATTTTAGTAATTGATTTTTTTGAATACGCATGTATTCAAAAAATTCATATACATTTATATATATATGGGTATAATGTAGTGATGTATTTCAAACTGACACACGTACATACACACACGCATACACACACACATACACGTACACTCATTAACATACACACGCATAAGCACACATGAGCGCAAGCATGCACATTTAGCTCATTCATCCACTCACATATCTGCTTACTCACGACGTTGACAGTCTGAGCAACATAATTTAATGGGGGGCCTGGAGTTCTAAAATACAGGCCTAGGCTTAGTTTAGACTCCAGATCTCCCACAAATTACACACTTTGCCAAAATGTCTGTGTCTGACTGTGACTCACGTTCACGTTGATATGTAATTTGTGGAGATAAATAAAGATTTTTTTTTTTTTTTTTTTTTTTTTTTTTATTATTATCATGAATAAAGAAAAACGATTATTGCTAGTTCACGCAACGTAAACCGAGACATTATGAAAACGTGCAAGTCCTAGGCGTGTTCAATCATAAATGCCATATAACAATATTGAGTTCGCGGTGACAGCAAGCTTGCACCTCGCGGCCACCGCGCGTACTGTGAGCTTACACGTCGCGGCCGGCGCGCGGACTGCGAGCTTGCACCTTGCGGACAACGCGTAGTTAGCGCGCTGGCAGCTATCCGTAGTCTAAATTCGAGGCGACGCCGTGCTGCAGCTGCGCAGTTGCGGTGCCGGTATAATAATTTTGAAATTAGTTGCATAAAATAACTAAATCTATAAAGTAAAAATATAAAAAAATACCTGAAAAAAACTTTACATACCCAATTGCGCAAGACGCTTTCAATCATAATACGAGGGATATCGAAGGAACTTCATAAACCATTGCTTTATATGTTTAAAAAATTCTCCTGGTGGACAACGTAAATAACGCAATGAATATTGTTGAACTGTCGAAATGATTAGCATTAGAATTGTGACTGTCTTACGCAATTTCTCCGCTGGTCTGTTATTATTGCACATGGCACACTTCTACAAACATCACAAAATTCATCCTGGATTTTTCACATAGGCTTTTTCAGATCTCGCCTTCAGTTAGGTTTAGCTGAATCGGATCTTGATTAGTTTTTTAATGTCCAGCTGGCCAAACATAATTTTGATGTGCTACCATCGTGGCAGGCCCAGACGGGGATGGCGGGATGAGCTGGACTCCTTCAACCAGAACTGGTCCTTAGCAGCTTTGAACAGAGAGAAGTGGAAAGAGCGTAGGGAGGCCTTTGCCCTGCAGTGGGCTTATAAAAGCTCTGCAGATTTATTGATAAAATTGACAAAGCCATCATCATTATCTTGCCTTTATTCAAATGTATTTGGGGGTTGACGCAAAATGTCTTCTTCTTCCATATTCTTCTATTAGTCACCATTTCAGTAGTCAACTCCTTTCTAGCTAGGTATATAATCTTTCAACAGTTCATCTATCGTATCTTTAGTTTCCCCCTACTTTTATAGCTCACATTTTCCTCACGTTACATTCAACAAAGCCAAATCAAAATTATTTACTTTAGAAATCTCAGACTATAAATTCAGGTTCTAATTCAATAACCAAGAAATCCTGCCAGCTTCTCAAATCCGTTTGCACACCAATCACTTTAACCCGAAGCCTGTGTTTTGATAACAAGATCAACTAGTTTGGGCCGGCCATACTGCCCGGTACTCCTAACTTAACACGTTTTACGTGAATTCCCTTTGGCCTAGGAAAAACTAATTTGCTCAGCAATCGAGTTTCGTACAGGAGAATCTTTGCGACGATTTTCTGTAGTGCGAGTTAAAGTTTGAACGGTTTTGTAAGTTGCTGGATTACATTAATTTGGAAAAGTAAACGTTTATGAGTAAGGGAGAGGACGCCTAGGACATTTAGTGACCTTATTTTTTAGAAAGGTCAGTTCCGTAATACTGACATATTACATGACCAGAAGGCCAATTCTCGTAATTTAAAACGTTCAAAATCTAGTCTAGGCAGTCTCATCTCAGCGACAAACAAATGTCAAAAACTTATCAAAATGTAGGGAAATTAGAGGTATTTTTGACAGATTGAGACTGAGATCAGACTGTGAATGTTCTTAAAATTACGAGAATTAGGTATTGCCCGTCTGTGAACGTAAACGAAGCAAAAGTATTACGGAAGGATAGTAGCAAGTGGCGTTCTGTAGTGTCTACCCCTATGGGAAGAAAGCGTGAGTTTATGTATGTATGAATAAATGTTTGTTTATTGAACATCGCCATAAAATATATCGACGAGCCAACAGTTTGGGTTGCGAAAATTACTCTGTCTATTATCGACTGTTTCTGGGACCTATCTATACTATCTATACTAATATTATAAAAAGGAAAGATTTGTATGTAAGTATGTTTGTAACGAATTGGCTCAAAAAGTACTTAACCGATTTTAAATTTTTTTTCACCATTTGAATGCTACATTATTACTGATTAATATAGGCTTTTGTTTCTTTTTTTTCCACTTGTGCGAAGCCGGCTGATAAGTAATAAGTTAAGCACCTCTAATGTAAATTTTTACCTTATCTTTTTCCAATATTGTCAAAATTTTTAATGAAAATGCTATGTGGAAATGGAATTTGTTTGATAATCGCTTAACATTTTCGGTCCTTGACTGTAACTACGTGCGTGTAATATCTTTGTTGGATTATAGAAATAAATTCTGAAGTTCTTTGTTCAGTAATTGATAAACGTCTTTCAGATGATTATGATTATGATGATAATGTCTGTAAGCGGGACTTTGTACTCTGACGTCAATTTGATGAAACGATTCCATATTTGGCGGACAAGAGTCTGTTGTTTATGAAATATAATAAATTACTTACTAAAGTTTAACCTGTGGGCTGATTCTCGTAATTTAAAATGTTCAAAATCTAGTCGCAATCTCATCGCAGCGACAAAGAAATGTCAAAAACTTGTCAAAATGTAGGGAAATTAGAGGTATTTTTGACAGATTGAGACTGAGATCAGACTGTGAACATTCTTAAAATTACGAGAATTGCCTCTCTGATGTCTGAAATGAAATGTTTATTTCTGTAAATAGATCTTTTAAAACACTTTTATTCGTCAATATATTCATTTAAATATATTCGATTCATTTTAAAACTAAATGACACTGTCTATCATTTCAACTGATAATAAGTCGTTATTATTCAGGTCATAAAATCATTTTAATAATTATTTATTTATTTGCTCTCATGCGAATTCTTCTTCTTTATGTCGCTGGCAGACTATATTTCAGATCATGTTGGCTCAAAACTTGGCCACTTTCACGGCGTCGTCGAAGGCAGCGTAGAGGTCAATTTGACTGCATTTTTGGCCACATATGGCAGCATAGGAGGTGGAGCATGGTTTGTGGCATAGCTCCACAACTACACCCTACTGCCGTTCTGTCGAGGTAGCCCCACTTTACCAGGTTAGAGTTAAATCTTTATCATGTACAGACGCCAGCACATTAAGCTACCACAATCTGTCAAATTTCTTCAATAAATTTTCAACTTTATAGCTAAAGCTTAAGGTTCAATGCTGATTGGGAAAATTTTACAGTTTCGGGTAGCTTGATGTGCTGTGTCTGTACATTACACATTTTACAATAGATTATTATTGTCAGTTCTTGTACATGAACCTTGTTAAGGCATTGCAAAACACAATGTTGGTTTGTTGATGACAGCGAACACTAAATTAATATGAATCGAGTGAAAACTTATTAAAAACACAATACAAGAAATTTCTGAAAAAATTGACGTTTGTCCCAGATGTAGTTATCTTCTTCTTCTTCGTATCGCTGACACGATTGTATTTTAGATCTTGTTGGCCCAAAAACTTCGCCACTTCCACGGCGTCGTCGGTAGCAGCGGAGTGGTCATTTTAACTGCATATTTTGGGACACTAAGAACAGGATAGAAGGTGGTAGATGTCATTATGATGGTCATTTAACAGTAATAAACAATATTATACAATAATACTATTATAGAAGACGTGCTAATTAAAACTTTCATTATGATACTAAAGAATGTCTGCTTAAAATCGCTTTAAAAATAGAATTCACAAAATTCGTAAAGTAGTCACAGTTTTATTTAACGTTCAACAAACACAATTTTAAAACCAGAAGTCCATAAAACCATTAAAATGAAGCGAACGGTCAACAATACAAAGTAATCATTACCTTTCATTTGAAAAACAAATGCCTACTTACATTATGGTCTTTCAGACACCGAATGACGTAATTTGAAGCCTGCTTTCAGTATGTTAATGACATGATAATTGGCTTGTAATGACGTGGACATGAAAGAAATAGGAACAAAGTGATCATTGAACAACGATTTTTTGTCTGAGAGGGCCGTTCGAAGGAAAATTCTATATTATTATGTTAATAATAATAGCCTTCAGACCGATTTCGGTCACGGTGGCCAATCTTAACGGAGATTAGCCAGGTACGCAGGAGATATTATAGCGTGTGCCCAAAAACATAGGTGCACTCTCTATTCATTTACTCTCATAGTCCGGATGGGACGGCAATCCGACACGACCGGAGAGATATCAGGCGCGGGACCAACGGCTTTACGTGCTTTCCGAGGCACGGGGGTATTAAACTGCCAACTTCCAAATTCCGGACTGTTACTAAGAAATTCCAAATACAAAAAATCTAGGTATCGAACCCAGGACCCCATGCTCAGCAGTCGCGCTTGCGACCACGAGACCAACGAGGCAGTTCGTTATCGAATTATTATGCCCAAATAGATGATTATAAATTTTGTAAGAATTTCAAATGTTGGAGGATTGATGTAGACAGTTATATAAGCCTAGAGAGAAGAACAAAACCGGTCGAAGTGGAGGTGCTTGGGGGAGGCCTATGTCCAGCAGTGGACGTCTTTTGTCTGAAATGGTGAGAGAAAAAAAATACAATTATTTAGCACAGACTAAAAGACACACAGTACACCAGAGACATACATCAGATAAAAACAAATTAAAAAGTGTAAATTCCGATGTAAGAAATTACCAGGAAAGTGTGCCTCATGGCTGCGGCAAAAAGGCCCAGTTCAGCAAAAATGCCAGATAACTAGTGCCTGATGCTGGTTTTCTGGACCTGATGTGTGAGGTGACGGATGTTCATCATCCAATAGGGTTGGCCCTTTATTCAGGATAGTATAGGCCGATTGCTTAACTGAGAAGTTGGCTGAGGTAGCAGCGCGATGCGGGAGGGGTGTGGTGACGTGATGCAAAAGCTCAGTGATTCGTCAACTTGTGACAACGACTAGCACCCCTCCCGCACCACGCAGCTACCTCAGGCGCGGTCGGCCTGTAATAACATGGCTGGGGAAATGTGGGTGTATTATATTCCTTTGTCCACCCCTTTAATCCATATTCATTTAGGTATTTAAAATTACATGTAATGGTTACCCATTACAGAGCTACCAAAGTTTTAACCCGGGTTCGCATTTCTCCGCGGCGATTTTTCTTCGCGCACTGAATTTTCAACACACTGCTTAGCGCCGAAAGTTGAAAATACAACAGTGCGTTTTGTTGACGCGCTGGGATGTACTCTGTTGGATTCTCAACGCTCGGCTCAACATCGAGACTTGAAAATCCAGTGCGCGATAAAATCCCGCCGCGATATTTGTGCGTTCCTGCGAACGTACGCTTACTCACATAAACTTGGCTTTTATCTAGAGTATGTCAACTAATACTTACAACAGTGTACTTTTCAGACAACTATGTATTGCAATGTTGGCAACAAATGCCCCATCAACTGGTTAACAATAGCGTCGAGTGCAGTAACCTTTTCATGGTAAATGGTGGAGTAAATACAAGTTACTAAATCAAATAAACTAGCCTTTTACCAACTGTGTTGGGGTCGACTTCCAGTCTAGCTGGCTGCAGCTGAATACCAGTATTTTACATGGAGCGACTGCCTAACTGACCACCGTAACCCAGTTACTGGGCAACACGATAACCCTTGGTAAGACTTTTTTTGGACTTCTGACTACCCATTACGACTGCCAAAGTTTTACGAATGACAGCCGAGACCATCGGCTTAACTGCTTTTCGAAGCGCGGAGGGGTCAGGATATGTAATGAATGGTCACCACGAATCGACCACGGCAAGCGTAGCTTAACCTTCAAACGACTTGTGAGGCTGTTATCATGTAGACACGAGCCACATATTACTATGAGTATTAAAATAATGTCAGTTTTTCTCTGCGTTGTTTAGAAAGAACAACGGAGGTTCTCGTGAGGAATTTATTTCTGTAAAGAGAAGTATTGTTAGATGTTTAAACACCAGCTTCTTAAATATACTTATCAAGAGAATTAAATGTTTGAGACATCACTGACTCACCATTATTAGTCACCATAGTCTGACATTGGCCCCGATTGTGTTGTTCACAAACTAAACCAAATTCAAGTTCAGTGCATCTTTTTCTTTCTATTTCATCACGAAAAGGACAGAAGATAAAATATAAGTTTAGTCCTGTCAAATTAGATAATCCTTAGACAAGTTAGACGAGATTAAAAAATTGGCTACTAAAAATACGTCAGGCGCTGACTAATTTGACAGGACTAAACTAATATTTATCTTCTGTCCTTTTCATAATGAAATAGAAAGAAAAGATGCACTGAACTTAAATTTAATTTAGTTTGTGAACAACAGAATCGGGGCCATTGGCAATCAAGGTTTGTTCCGTTTTAAACTCTCCTTGAGTTCGAAAAGCTTTTCGGCTTTTACGAAAATAAAACGGCATTATTTTTGTCACAGAAAGAGTTATTTATTTTAGAATTATTTTAGTCTAATATTTGATTTAAGCAGATATGTTGTTACGCTACAACGGCTTAACGAATTTGCATGAAATTGGTCACATAGTATACCATGACCTAGAAAAGGACTTAAATACTTTTTATCCCGGATCGCAGACGAAGTAACAGGCAACAGCTAGTTGTTTAATTATTTACTATAGTGGCATTAACTGCTAATAAATATCACGTGAGCAATGGAAAAAATGCTAAACTAAAATTTTAATAAATTAATAATTTCCATCACGACATAAAATATCTTAAACAAGTCAGTAGATTAATCTCCTCGTGTGTTATATATTACACCAGTATTTTTATAAACTGTCAAGCCCGTCTGACTGGTCAAGGCTTTTCGCATCCCATCCCTGTATTTGCCCATAAACTATCAAGCATACGACAGACGCGCCCCGCCCAAATCTAGTTCAGTTAACGAATTGAAAACAGAATCTAAAATTCAATTACCTACTGCAAAACTTTGACAGAATATTTACATACTAAGCTGATCCGTGGATTTTAGCCTTTTAGGCTTAAATAATCCCTGTGTAGAGGTAAAGCCTATCAACATTAATATAGGCCACTCACAATTTGTCAAAAGAGAGGTCCTCTTTTGAGGAGGCTCTTTTTAGAATAAGCATCACCTTTGTACCTATTTTTCTGTTCTGTTTTTTTTCTTGTCTGTGTATATATGTGTGTACATAAATGGTAAAATAAATAAATAGATTTAGGGATGATTTTTCAATAGTTAGATAACTTTTATCTAAGGAATAAATATTGCGGTGTGACAGCTTTTGTATAGACAATATGTCAAACTGTCATATTTAATCTTCATATATAACTCTATGTAACAGATAACCGACTATTGACAAATCAGCCCTTAGTTATAAAATCATGCTCGCGTAACAAAATGATTGAACTAGATTTCTGTAGGCCAATTCTGCTAATTTAAAACGTTCATAATCTAGTCGCAGTCTCATCTCGGCGACAAACAAATGTCAAAAACTTGTCAAAATGTAGGGAAATTTGAAGTATTTTTGACAGATTGAGACTGAGATCAGACTGTGAACGTTCTTAAAAATTACGAGAATTGCCCCTCTGATTCGTCAAAAGAATTTTTTCAATCAGTTATAAAGCAATACATTCATATAGATTGACTGATAAAAGTTAGTGTTTTGTTTTTATACTAGACCAATCTGTAACTGTGAAATGTAAACAAACTGTACATATGAAATTGGCGTTTTGTACGGGAGGAATATAAAGTAAATTTTTTTTTTGTTCAATATATTTAATTAATGAAAGTATGCACCGTTGTTATCTATGCACTTTTGCCATCTTATAGATAGTTCATTGACCCCTTTACTAAAAAAACCATGGGGGCGAGAACCAATGAACTCTTTGAAGTCGGTTTGGACTGCCGCATCGGAGTTGAATTTTTTTCCTTGTAAGAAGTTGTCCAAATTCCGGAAAAAAATGGTAATCTGTTGGAGCAAGGTCTGGGGAGTACGGTGAATGTTGCAGACATTCCATCTAACTTAGTGGTTGTTTGTTGTGCCGTGCGTGGTCTTGCGTTGTCGTGAAGCAGCAGTGGTCTAGAGTGATTGACCAATCTCGGTTGTTTAGCAGCTAGTTCTTCCTTCATGGTTTACAGTTGCTGACAATAGATATCTGCCGTAATCGTTTGGCCAGATTTTAGAAAGCTGTAGTGAACGACACCGACGCTAGTCCACCAAACACTCACAAGTAACTTTTTCTGAGTAAATTTTCGTTTAGGGCAGGATTTGGCTGGTTCTCCAGGATTCAGCCATTGCGACGAGCGCTTCCGATTATCGTGCAGTATCCACTTTTCATCACAAGTAATGATTCGATTTAAAATCCCTTCATTATTGTGTCGGTTGAACAAAGTAACACAGCAGTCGACGCGTGTTTGCAAGTTCGATTCACTCAATTCATGAGGTACCCATCGTTCAAGTTTTTTTTACTTTCCCGATTTGCTTCAAGTGGATTAATACAGTTTTATCACTTACCCCGAAGCCTGCAGCTATCTCTGAAGTGCTTTGTTATGGATCCGCTTCCACAATAGCCTTTAATTCTTCATTTTCCACTTTGGTATCCGTCCACGGGGTTGGTTCCGAAGGTCGAAATTTCCAGAACGAAAACCTTAAAACCAAAAACGTACCGTGTTTTCTTTTGCGACACCAGTGCCATACAAATCATTAATCCTTCGAGCTGTTTCTGCAGCACTGGTGCCTCGGTAGAACTCGTACTCGTAAAGATACCGATATTTCATGTTTTCCATTGTGCGGTAATAAGCGACGCCATAGAAAAAAATAATGAGGAAAAAACAAATGAATGACTGTTTTTAAAACTCAAATGTACCAGCTAAATGATTTTATAAATTTGAATTTGGAATTCTTAACCAAAGAGGAGATATTTCAGATCAAAGTGGTCAGTACGACAAAACGCTAATTTCATATGTAAGGACCTAATATATTCTGTTTATACCAGGCCTTTTTTATCATTCTGCATGATTGAGTTTAGTTTGGCAACTACCTTTTTAGACTTTTCGTGACTATTTCAAATATTTTTTGTGTCTATATCTATACTTACAATACTTGGTGTTGTTGTAAAAGACAATGGCCCAGATTCTGTTGTTCACAAACTAAACCAAATTTAAGTTCAGTGCATATTTTTCTTTCTATTTCATTATAAAAAGGACAGAAGATAAATAAGTATTAGTTTAGTCCTGTCAAATTAGTCAGCGCCTTACGTAGGTTGATGTATTTTTAGTAGCCATTTTTTTAATCACGTCTAAATTTGTCTATGGATTATCTAATTGGGACTAAACTAATATTTATCTTCTGTCCTTTTCATATTGAAATAGAAAGAAAAAGATGCACTCAACTTGAATTTGGTTTAGTTTGTGAACAACAGAATCTGGGCCATTGTCTTTTACAACAACACCAAGTGACAAGAAAGTCAGGGGTCACGCACTCACATTCTTCCAAATACCACATGAAATAATTTTCAGAACTACAAACATCTTTATATACAAAGTGCGGCTGACAATTCTAATCCCGAACATAAAGATTTGTAGCCGTAACAAATTCGTTCTACACCACCATTTAAATCTAGATAAAAATAAATACGATTTACACACTACAACTAAATTGACAGATGACATTGACATTTACCAACTGTCCTCAAGCATAGACACGTACGTGTCATGTCTGTCGAAATGAAAACGTTTTTACTCTGTAACGAACTCAGTATTTTTGACATTCATATTAACAGCGCGGACAAAGATTTCCTTCGTCAAAAAAAATTAAAAATGAATGAACGCTCACGAGAGTTCCGCGTTTAAATATTTTAATGTTTTTTATTAACTTGAGCTATACAGGTTTTAGAGAGATTTCTCTAACACAATTCGTAATTGAAACAACATAACATCACGCCTATATTCGCGGGGTTAGGCAGATGTGTACCTGTATTAAACCCGCATTTGTCAAGTTATGTTTAAGTCCTATGTAATAAGGGGCGAGCCTATTGCAATCAACTCGGCACAAATCCAGACTCCAGGCTGGTATGGAGATATCCCAGATGGAAGAACCCTATTGGGCTCTTCACTACCCGACCCAGGAATCGCACCCAGGTCCTCAAGCTCAGCGGAAGCGCTTGCGACCACTAAACCGACGATGTGGTAAAAAAATACTTTGAAGAAAATGAGAGATCCATTTTCAACGGTTTTGAAACACAGTGTAATGTAATGTAATTATGTACTTAACCTGGGTTGTTTGGTCTCCTACGCATTCCCTGCATAAGTAGTAGTGTGTCGGAGGGCAGACGCTCATACCTTGTAGCTATATTTTGTCAATTAAGTTTTATTTTTATTTCTTACTGTAGTTGTTATCATTATTATTGTTGTTGCTGGTCATGTTGTGCGACTACGCTTTGGGTGATAGTCAGGTCGAAACCTATAATTTGAACGTAGTGATATACTTATTGTGATTATTGCCTGTTGTAGTTGCCTTGTGAATAAATAAATAAATAAATAAATAAATCAGTCAAGTAATTTAAAATGATCATTAATTCAAGTAGATTATAATAATATTGGCGTAGCGACCATTTTCTATCATCGCGATCTTGAGAAAGTCAGTTATGACACTCGTGAATTTATTATTTCATTTATGCGCCAGTATTAAACAATAAATCTATGTGATATATGGACAAAATAATTATAAAAACGAGAATTTTAAGTTAAACAACTTTTTGGTAATTTCATATTTCATTAGTTGAAATAAGCGCATAACGACGCAATGCAGAGCTTGAAACAAAAAGGTTCATTACGGAGTCTGATAGACTCGTGTTTAAAGCCTTACATTCTTTCAAACGTTTAAACACACTAATGCATGCACTCAGCCTGATTAAGTTAGAAAATGTAAACGAAACGAAGACAGATTCTTACTAAAGTTCTAATAATAATGATTGAAACTTGATTCAATTTTAGTTTGTAGTAATACAAGCCTTAGTTTTAGTACAGCGCCTTTTATAGAAGACAGTAAATCCAAATTAGCCGAATAAGTACTTACAGAGTACTTCACCACAGCTGAGGTCTCGATCGTAAGTAATAAAAAAACGATTGATTCCACCCCCCGATTGTGGAACTCCGAAAAACGAATTCGCGATTGTGCGAATACGTTATGATAGTGGTGAAATTCGCGCGTTTTTCGCCTGCGTTTCCCGCGCTTTTGATCAAGGCAAGCCCCAGGCTAGTCGCCCGCGGATCGTCGCGCCGTTCGCACGTCCCCCGCGCTTCGTCACTGAGCTAGTAAAAATTCGCTCTTTGGATGCCCGCACTATTCTCGTACAGTGACTGAAAATGTATATTTAGACAATTTATTTGTGAAGGATAAATTAATACCGAGTGTGACAGTGTAGATCCAATTTTTTTGAGTGTCTAGTGATGTGAATGTGGTGGAGATTTTTTTTTATGTGATTCCCTGAGAATTTTTGCGAGACTAAGATAAAGGGGTGAGTAAAGTAATTAGAAATAATTTCGCTTTTACAGAATTAAGAGTCTGATTTTTCGGAATGTTTAGGAAAAATGTACATTTACGATTGCGTACATAAGTAATTAAAAAAAACATGTTAATTACGAAAATCTTGTGTCATTTATTCAACATTTTTCTTGACACGAGATGACATAATGCAAGAAGTATCCAAGATTGAAATGAGTGGTACCATTGATAAGTCAATCAATTTGGCTCCTAGCTCATGATTATGACTGATTAATTATGTCAGTCCGTTTCCTCGTATTTTCATAAGAAGATCTCAAACTATTTTATGCTGTTTATTTATAAAAACGGATTTTTACGATTACTAAAATGTAAAATGATTTTTATTGCAACGGGGACATGACTGGCGACTTTTATTTTATGGTTTTTCTTAATAATAGAGACAGATATTTAAATCTCTGCTGTTTTATAGTCCACTTTATATCAATACAATGACATTTTGATGAATAAACAAAATAATAGTGATCATTTAATTATAATAGATGAAGATAAAACGTCACCTTTCATCACATAAAAGGTGATAAACGCGTTTGCACACGGTAATGAAATCATTCATAATAAGAAATTAAATTAAAAATCTAGAATCGAATCCGAAGATATCTTTCGCCTTCAGTATTATTTGACTAGTTTTAAAAACGGTTTTTGAAATTATTTAGTTCTGTGATATACATTCAAGGTACATATTTATAGATAGCGGAAGGTACGCAAAAAAATAGGTGAGAGCACCTATTCATGCCTATACATTATTCAGATTCGTTTTGTGAATGAAGTCAAAGTAAAAAGCATTGTTTTCTATGCTTCGACGTGCGAAAAATCTAACACTTACATATGACACATAGCATCACGCCTGTTGACCACAAAGGAGTAAGCAGAGGTAGGTTTTCTATCTATGATACACTGATTTTTGGGAGTTTTATTAATTCCATAGTAAGTCTATTACCATTTACCGGGCAAAATACTAAATACTAGGGAGAATTTCTTAATCGGAATCACCCAAAAATCAAACGTTTTTCAATATTTTTTATAAGACGACATATTCGGAAAACTTGTAGTTCTTTTACAACAAAAGTCAGGATTTTCCTCTGATGAAAAGTTAGTGTGCTATTCAGTGCAGTACGCTTATCTTAGCTACGAGTAACTTAATGAAGAAATACGAGGTGACCTCATGATTAAAAGCTTCCATCAGTATATACGGAATCAGTTGGGCGTTCCCATTTTTAGCACGGTACCTACTTAGGGCGAATATCACCAACGAAACTAAACACGATCAGCATAACTAAACCACGGTTGACAGTCAATATCAATATTATATATTTAGATATCAATTAATATATCAATGATGACAGTGACAGCTCTTATTTGTTATTTATTTATATTATATATATTTTATTGTACACCACCATAATACATAACAAAAAATAAACGAAAGCTTGAGCTCCTAAATATGGTTTCAGTCTCATTGGGAAAATTCGCCATTAGTAAAGCCGTACACAGTACTAAAGTAATAATAATGATAAATAGTTTATTAGCCGAAATAATAGTGTCCTTACATTTCCTTAAAACTAAAGTAAAAAATAAACTACTCCTATATAGGACTTACTACTCCTATACTCTCTTATAATATTGAAAGGGAAAGAGTTAAGTTTCCTTTTTACCCGACTGCGCCAGGCACTTATTTTGGCACGCTCTGTAGCCTAAGCGGTTTGACCGATTTCAGATTGAGAGTTGCTGTGAGATTCATCTTAATAATTGTGAGAGTGACACTGGGTAATTGGGCATAACATAATTGAAAAAAAAAATGGCCGATTTTTGGCGCCATATTATGCCTTCAAAAATTTGTTTTTTCTCAAAACCTATCAAAATACATGGTTTTAAAAGGTGATTACAAAAATATACAATGTGTTAATGAAATAACCCAAAACCTGAAACTAGTTTGTTTAGAATCGGCAGCAAAATCGAATACAATAATTTTTAATATTGATTATTTTTTTTTCCAAAAAATAATTATTAATATTTTTTAACGACGCTGTACGCTACTGTCCAACGCAATGAAAACAAACAGCGAGGGTGAGGAGAGGGGGTGCTAGAGCTGGCGCCAAGGCCGGGAAGCGCGCCGGCGGCGATAGAGCTACGAATCTGTAAGAAGTAGTGCGACAACAACATTTACAAATATCTTTTACTATAATTTTTGAAAAAAAATAATTATATGTCATATCAATTTATTAATATAAAAATCGGTTGGGGTGTCCGAGGTTTTGGGTTATTTCATTAACACTTTGTATATAACTTATAATATGGTTTAAAGTAATTCGAAGTGACAAATCGTAAAAAAAACTAAATAAATCGTCTGCAAAATCTTTCAAATTTGCAAACTAAAACTGGAAAAAGTTATTAAAAAACCCACTGCGGTAAAAAACTTAAGAAAAAAAAAACTGAAACGCTAAAAACAAGCCCATTTTAAATTAAATAAAATATGGAGCAGGCGGGACCCATTCCATTTTTATATTTTCAAACTCAAATTGGTCCCGTCTGCTTCCAACTTTTATTTAATTTAAAATGGGCTTGCTTTTCAGTTTTATTTTCTTAAGTTTTTTAGCGCAGTCGGTTTTTTTTTAGTATAAATTTTTGGTAAGAAGGAACGACATTTTTTGCGTTCAATTACGTCAATCCTAAGATTTTCCCTAAAAGACAAAACTGCTTGTTGTATAATTTCATTAAAAAAAATATATTGAAGTGCTAGAGAAAATCGTATGTCTCAAAACGGTGAAGCAAAACATCGTGAGGAAGCCTGCTTGTCCTAGAACCAAAAATAAGTCCACTTGCTGACAGGGAGCTCAGAAATTCCACGGGATAATGTGTGGCGTCATCTTGCTCGACAACAGTGTTTATCGAGGTGTAGACCACTTTATTCCCCTCAATTTCCAAGAGAATGCATTCGTTAATTGCTGCAACCTGAACATTTTTGGGCATCAAAATGGCTCGCTCACACACCCAAGAATTCTGCTGGTGCGGTATACGACTGATGTCCCCGTACACACAGCGAATTAGTTCTTCTAAGCTGGATACCACTCTACCGAGAGACTCTGAAAGCACCACCTGTCCACCTATCTCTTCTCGTAGAGTGGCTTCGCCAAGACTTAGAAGGACGTCGGAGAATTCTTGAACACGTGCATTGCCGCCGAGCCGAGCTTTCATATTAATGTTCAAGCGCAACGTACGAACTCGTGACCACAACGAAGATCGTTTCAACGAAGCATTCACCTCGTCAGCCCTCGAGTCCCGCGTCACCACGGGAAGCGTTTGCGGAAAATCACCACTGAACAGAACTGTGACACCACCCATCAAATGTTCGTTCCTGCGGATGTCCTGCAGGATTCTGTCCACGGCCTCAACTGCCTTCCTATTGGCCATCGTACACTCATTCCATACGATCAGAGAGCAATCCTTGAGCACGTGTCCCTTATCGCTGTTACGTGACACACCACAAACAGGCGTTTTGGCGCTCTCTAAATCGATAGGAATTCTAAACACGGCATGTGCTGTCTTGCCACTCGGAAGCAGTGTGGTAGCGATTCCCGACGACGCTACAGCAATAGCAATTTTGCCTTGCCTCCTGACCTCTGCAAGTATGCCAGTGGTAACAAATGTTTTTCCTGTTCCACCAGGAGCATCCAAGAAAAACATTTTACCCTGGTTTTGCCCAACGCTTTCAAGGACGGTGTCATAAAGTTTTTGCTCTGAAGAGAACAAAGCGACATGGTCATTTCGTATGGTGGTCATTTCGCCCGGATCGTAATTTGTCTCCGCGTTATATTCCCGATTTCCTCGGTCTTGATACGGTGATGATTGAGGAGCTGGTAACCCATATTCGATCAGTGGATTGCCGCCGATAGAAATGACCACATCTTGAAGTGAACTGAGACAGGTGTCCAGCACGCGTTCATCAGTTACTTCGACTTCGTCTCCAGTAGCACGCCTCAAAGCTCGTAGAAAATCTTCAGACAGATGATGGCGATACTTCTCCCACAAAGCTACCGGGTTCGCAACTCCACAAAACACCAAGATGACGGCAAACAGATGACGCATGCGGCTGGGACTGTCACTGACGCTAGCCTCCGCGAGGGTGTCATGAAATAAAATGATCATCATCAATGAACATAACTTTTTTGTAATACTTAACACCGCATTTTTTTTTAATTGTCTTCCTCAACTCTGCTCAAGATTTTGAGGGTTTTGTTGGAACTTGAATTTGTCAAAATGAACTATACGATACAACTTTTATGAAAAAAATGCACATCACCATCTATGAATTTTAAGAATAACTAACTACTTACCTCGCCAACATGATCAAATTTAAATTATTAATTTCCAAAAATGTTAACATGTAACTTGATTTGATTTTTATGAAATCTCATAGATGGCGCTGTTTTAAAATTGTCTTTATACTACTAACATTTATTAAACTATATTTCTCTGCCCAAGTTACTTAAATGGCGTAGTTTTTATAGTGTAAAGCTAGATAATAGCATGGCTTACTCAAAAACAACATTTAAATATGCGTCGTTAGATTACACGCTGTCACAGAATGCGTAAGAAAAATAAAGTCAAAGTCAAAGTCAAAGTCAAATCATTTATTTCAAATAGGCACTTAAAAGGCACTTTTGAACGTCAAAATTTAAAATGAAAAAATAGAATTGATTCTAGTCGCCCATTCCAAAATGTAGTTTTCGTGTGGAGAAGAATGGGCAAGAAACTCCACCGTTACTCTTTTAAAATGTTTTACAAGTTTTTGTATACATTGTTTATATAATTATATGTGAAGACGATGCACCTAAAATAAAATTTAGTCTACAAAAAATGGTAAAAGAATTAAAAATATAACAGACTACAGGTAAATCAATTATGTGATAGATACATGGTGTCCACATATTTACAAAGATTGAAAAATTTTACTAGTATTTTAAAAAGTGTGTGAGTTACATTTGTCAAAGCATGTAAAAAACAATGTAAAAAAAAAATGTGATGTATAAATTAAATTAGCAACCAGTTTGATTTTGTCTAGACTCTAGATTGTCCTATGGAGCAGGACCAGCATGTTTCCAAACATTGTTATCTTGGATATAATCCTCCAATTTGTAATATCCTTGTTTACAAAGTGTACTTTTTATATGAGTTTTAAATTTTCTTTCATTTAATTGTAATATATCAAAAGGTATTTTGTTGTAGCATTTAACACAGTACCCCATAAAAGATGTTTGCACTTTAGATAATCTGAAAAAAGGTTGATCTAATTTATCTTTATTTCTAGTATTAAAATTATGTCTATCACTTATTTTATTAAAAAGATGTTGATTTTTTCTTACATACATAATATTTTCATAAATGTATTGGCAAGGTACCGTCATAATATTAACATTTTTAAATAGTTCCCTAAGAGATTCACGACGACGTAGATTGTAAATGGCTCTGACAGCTCTCTTTTGCAAAATAAAAATGGATTCAATATCAGCAGCCCGACCCCACAGTAAAATGCCATATGACATAATACTGTGGAAGTAACTAAAATAGACCAAACGCGCGGTTTCTACATCTGTTAACTGTCTTATCTTTCTAACAGCATAAGCGGCCGAGCTTAGCCGCCCCGCAATAGATGTTATATGAGGCCCCCATTGTAATTTCTCGTCTAGCGTGATTCCTAGGAAAACTGTCTGATCAATAAACTCTAGTTTTTGGCCATTCAATATGATGTCGCATTCGCTGCTTCTAACATTAGGCAATTTAAATCTAATGCATTTGGTTTTTTTTTCATTAAGTACTAAATTATTTACCGTAAACCAATCTTGGACCTGAAGAATAGAGTTATTCACGTCGTCAAGATTTTGTGACCGTCGGTCTATTTTAAAGATCAATGATGTATCATCTGCAAATAACACCATCTTTGGTTGATTTTGAAGTAATTGGGGTAAATCGTTAATATAAACTAAAAAGAGGAATGGACCCAATATCGAACCTTGAGGAACGCCCATTGTCATTTCAGACCCTAATGAGTTTATGCCGTGTACTTGAACTTTAACCTTTCTATCTTTCAGGTACGATCTTAGCAAATCAAGTGCTTTTTTTCTAATCCCATAGTGCTCCAGTTTCATCAGAAGTGTCTCATGGTTTACGCAATCGAACGCCTTAGAGAGGTCGCAAAAGATTCCAATGGCATCTTGTGCTTCTTCCCAGGCGTTAAAAATGTTCTTTATTAGGGTAACACCGGCGTCAGTAGTACAACGCCCTTTGGTGAAACCGTACTGGTGTTCATGAAAGATGGAATTTTTATTAAAGTGACGTAACATTTGATTGAGCATAAGCTTTTCAAACACCTTACTGAGAACTGGCAGAATCGACACAGGCCTATAATTGTTGGGTTCTTTACTGTCACCGGATTTGAATAATGGAACTACTTTACTATGTTTCATAAGATCCGGAAAAACTCCTTGATCAACACTGGTGTTAAATATGAAAGCTAAATAAGGCGCAATGGTTTCTATGAGAGATCTACATACTTTTACAGACATTCCCCAGAGATCTTCTGTTGATTTAATTTTAAGATCTTTAAAAGCTTTTATAACAGCCTGGGGATTTGTATGCTGAAACCTAAACTCCAAAGGGCATGGCTTTACATTCTTTTTAAGCAAGGCAGCAGAAAGTGTGGGGGATGAATTTAAAGCTTCAGTAGTTTTAAAGGGAATATTCGCAAAAAAATTTTCAAATTCCTGAGCTATTTCTACATCTGAGTTGATGGGGCCATGTGCAGTCTCTAAATTAAATTCAGTATTACGCTGTTTTTTCCTACCTGTTTCATTATTTATTATTTGCCAGGTAGTCTTTATTTTATCATCAGCTGATTTTATTTTATTGCTAATATAAAGAGCTTTAGCTATTTGGCACACACTTTTAAAAGTTTTTGAATATTTTGCAACATACCGATGAAAGTTTTCATTTTTCAAATGTTGCTTTAAGCCATAAAGTTCAAAAAGTTTTTCCCTGCTTTTACGAATACCTGGAGTCGCCCAGTCACTAAATAAAAACTTTGTGTAAATGCTTTTAGTTTTTAGTGGAAAAGTGTTATTAAACTGGTCGTTTAACAGTGAAAAGAACTCGGCATAGAACTCATTTGGGTCACCTATATTATTAAAATTCTGGTCACATAATTTACTGGCCAAAGAATTATTTAATTTTTCCAAATTTTTACATGTAATTGTCCTAAACCTTATTTGAATTTTTTGTAACGGCATGTAGGAGCTAAATGTAATTGTTTGTCCACTGTGATCAGACGGCAACTTATTTACAATTTGTTTGTGTAAGTAATCACAATTACAAAAAATATTATCTATACAAGTGGCAGAGGAAGCTGTCACTCGGGTTGGTTCAATAAAAACATTTGACAAATCAAATGACCTAAAAAGGCTTAACAATCTGACAGCATTCAAGTTATTTTCCAATAAATTAATATTAAAATGATTTACTACTAGTACGATTTTGATTTACTACTAGTACTAAGTTTCTTTAACACATCTTCCATTACAGAATCAAATACAGATAGATTCTGGTAACTGGGAGGTCTGTATACGCATACTATAACATGCTTATCAAGCTCAACACAGGACAATTCAATGGTGTGTTCAACAGACAGCCCGACGATGTCTTTTCGTTCTTTCGATTTAATAGAATTTTTAAGTAATATTAATGACCCGCCATGTATCATACGTTTTCGGCTGAAATGGCTAACTACACAATAATTTTCATAATTAATTGACATTACTTGATGATCTTTCAGCCAATGCTCTGTTAAACAAATTACATCAAACTTGGTGTTTTCCAAAAACAATTCTATTTCCAATAATTTGGAAGCGCAACCTTGGATATTTTGATGAAATAATTTTAAATTATGTTGCACTCCCTTTGGTTTTTTAGTGTTATTAAATATATTGCCAGAAGATACCTTTTTATTATTCTGTAATAATAATTGGTTATTTAAAGGGGTAACTTCTGTTGTCTCACTGACTAGTTTAAATAATTATCCGGAGTGACCTCCACAACTACAACTGGAGAGTCTAGATTGCCCGTACAAGTTCCAGCAGGAGGAGAGAGCCCTATCTGACTGGTAGTGGTCTCCAAGGATGTTGGTGTTATAGGTGGATCCTCCTTCGTACAACATGACAATTCATAATTAATCACTATGTTGTTAGTATAACTAGGCAACACAGACTCGTCACTAATCCTAGAATTTGTTATATTAGCTATAACCTCGTTAATATTATATGCTATCAACATAGCAATCAGATGTCTACATTCCCCAGACAGAGATAAAGTTCTCTGAGTTAACTTAAAACCACTAACAAACTTGTTAGTGTCAAAATACAATAATTTGTCACTATGATAACATGTCAGCTTGTGAATAGTTCTATTCAACTTAAAAATATAATTATTTTCGTTATATGAAAAAGTATCAGAGTAAGGAAAAGCACACAACATTATCTTACCTATGTTTAAATTTAATAAGGTGTTGACACCATCCACTAGGTCCTTAGTGGTAATACCAGTGCTATTACCTAATAGCAAAACCATTGTAGAATAATTATCCAGGTTTGTATTGGCAATTCTTTTAATAAAGATTCACAGCTCCTCCCCCGTAGGTGATAGCGTGATAATATGTAGCCTATATGTTGACCCGACCTCTTAGTAATGTTCATGCAAAATTTGAAGTAAATCCATGCAGTTCTTTTTGAGTTTATCCCGGACAGACAAACAGACAAACAGACAAAAATTCTAAAAACTATATTTTTGGCATCGATATCGATTGTAGATCACGCCCCAAGTATTCTTTTTAAAAAATATTCAATGTACAGTTTTGGCTTTCCTACGATTTTATTATATGTATAGATGTTATAATAACTTCCTATCACTAATATTTACATAATAATTAAGTAGTGCTATACGAATTTGTGTGGGGTAAGTACAACTTAAAATTGAAAAATAAAAACATTTTTACAAAAAAAAAAAACAATCGACTTCCAAAAAGACACTGCAAAGTGAAAAATAACTTTAATTTCGGAAGTCGGTGGCAAACAACGAAAATGCGAACCAAACGACACCGACTTCCGAAATGAAAGTTATTTTTTTATGAAATTCGAGTTTACGCGAGAATACATTGCCTGAATAATGCCTTCACATTAATTAATAGATTTATATCAATCTACCTAGCCTTTTTTCAACTATGTTACTATGCTTCCAGTATTACCAGATGCAGCTGAATACCATTATTTTACTTGGAGTCATTGGTTATCTGACATACACAATCCAGTTACCGGGTAATACAATACCCCTTTGTAAGACTGGTTGTCAGACTTTCGGGCTTTTGACTACCCGTAACGACTGTCAAATCTATAAATGATAGCTGGAACCAACGGTATAGCGTGCTTTCCGAGACAATGTGGGGTCTCAATATGTAATAGTCGGACACCTATCCATAAACCGATATCGGTAATTAATTAATATTATAATAATGGGCCGGCCATATTAGGTGTAGAAACGATGACCGTTGCGGTAGGCGTGTTCTTGAGTGGAGACCGCGAATCGGTAAACATAAGGTGGGACGCCCTTAGGCTAGGTGGAGCGACGATCTTTGCAGGATAGCTGGTAGCAGCTGGATGAGAGTTGCCGAAAATCAAGTTGAATGACGTGCAATAGGAGAGGCTTAGGTCCAGCACTAAGTGGGCAGCGGGATTGTCCGAAAGGGTTACCGCTGCCCCGGAACATAAAGGGCTAAGGAAAGAACACGGCTGGGTTTTAGTCGGTAAGAGTCTGACACTCCCTTCTGAGCGGGGGGGTCATTTGTAGATTTCCCATCCACTAAAAAAAAAAAAGTCCAGCAGTGGACTGCTATAGAGTATAGGCTGATGATAATACATAATTAACGAAACAGTGGTTGGAAATCCCAATGAATGTGACTACCGTTAATGAGATTTAGACGACTCTTTGCGCGCATTAATTTTACCAACATCCATTTTGTTCATTATTTTTGTATCTCGAGTTTTCATGAGAATACAGTGTCTGAATATTGACTTCAGACACTGTATTTTCGCATTAGTTAGCGGATAGGTAGACGTAAATGTAGAACTAAATATCTAAATACTTACGGTTTACACTCCAAGCAAGTTTTTCTTTACTTGCCTCGATCTTACGAGTGTATAGTTTGTATACTATACTCTCGTATCGCATACGTAATGTAGTGTTTGTAAACATACAACATATGTATTTACCTAGTAATTACTCTTCACAGCACATTTTTACTCTTTAGAATAGGTATTGTTTATGTTTTAAAGATGATTATTTTTTTAGTGTTTTAAAGATACGTCACGCTTCGTTTCCCTAAAGGGTTGGGCAGAGGTGTTCCTCTAGTACTCGTAAATCCACTTTTTGACAGTTATGGTAAAGTCCCATGTAAGAGGGTGATGGCAATAGTAATAGTGATGGATGATGGCAATAGACTCTCAATTGCCATCATCCGGGCACAAATCCAGACTCCGGGGTACTACTGAGAAATTTCTGATTAAAAATCCAATAACATTTTACCCGACCTAAGACGATTCCTAGGTCGGGTAAAATGTTATTGGAACCCAAGACTTCATGGTCAGCTGTAGTGCTTGTGACACTAGCCTAACAAGGCCGCTTTAAATATAAATGTAGGTATTTAATCTGCATTCGCGATTTATTTGCCAAAAACGTAAACAAATATGAGTTTATGAAAAAATAACTTTAAATTCTACACAATAAGGTTCAGTTTACGCTTAAAAAGAAAAAGTTAAGAACATTGTTTTATAACTGTGACAATAGTGTTAGTTACTGTAAAATCAACTTAATTGGTATTAAAATAATGTTGATATTTGTTTAACTTGAAATAGACTTTAGGTAGTTTTTTTTTATAGAAAAAACTCAAATGCAAACACGTTTCACAAGATATTAATAACTCAAAATTTCAAGTTATTATACGACAAAAAAAAGTTGACGTGAATAATTAATTATTATTATTTTGACAGATTATTCTGTAGTAACAAAATTATTCATACTTAAAAAAAAATATTAATTTATTTATGATTACTTTTTTTGTTTTATTTTTGTTGTTTTTTTTTTTTAAGTAACAGTATTAATGAGAGATTATTTAGATGTCATTGGAATTTGCTTATTAATCACATAAGTAGGTAAGTTATATTTTGGCGAATCGCCAATTCGGCATTACTAATTCCGCTGTAGCACTGTTGGACCCAGAATTTGAATAATAAAAAACAATAAACTCGGATTTAGGCGCTTGGTTCTGGAAATTGAGGAAAATCGAGAAATGTCAGGCGGTTCTCTTCTCAAGACCGCAACACAATGCCCCCTTCTTCCTTCCCAGAGTGATCACTACGTATGGTATGCTGACACTTTGGGAGAAGCGAGCGAAATACCTGGTTGTAATCCTTGATCACCACCTTCCTTCAGTCAGCTCATAAAAGCGGCTCGTTCGAGCGCCGCCTTCGCTCTTGGAAGGCCCTAGGTAAAGCAATAATTGTAAACCAGCGCTGGGGTTCTGTCTCGCATAGGGTTCTAGCATTATGCTGAACAATCGCCGCTTTGCGTGGTTGTGACGCATATTTTCTCCCATTTTGTTATTTTTTGTGCTCGAGTTCTTTCTCTGCGTCATGTAACCGCAAATAAAGGTATTCTCTTTATTTTCTTTCAATTCCTAATTTTATTATATGCGTGAATAGTATTTGTAGCCATATTCAGTACAAACGTAGGTTTAGATTCTACGAGTAATACTCTTAAAAAAAACTAAAACGCTGTATGCCACCAACTAAAAAAACATTTAAAACTTTTTTAAAGTAAAAACTCAGAAATCTCATTATATCTTGTCCAAAACAACAGGAAACATTCAAAAAAAGCGGCCTAGTACGATTCGGACTCACACATAAAGGGTTCCGTCCTACTATACAATATTAAACACATTTTTTTTTCAATACTTTTGTAATGAATACGCTTCTTGTATGGGGAACTCTTAATTTTAACTTTATTTTATTTTCATAATTTGTTGATAAAGCGGCTATAATTATAATAGTAGTAGATACTCAGTGAACATTTCAAGCAGCTATCTATTACGGTACAGCCCTGTGACGGACGGATGGGCGGCCGGACCCCTAAAAAGAGAAAAAAAAATTGTGGTACAAAAACTGGGAACATTGTCTTATGAGAGTTTAAAACAGTTCCATTTACACAAGAGACGATTTAACCCGTTTAAAAGTTCCAGAATTACAATTAGGGTAAAATGTTTTGGTAACTGTACAGGTACACACAGTATGATAATGTTGAAACTTTTTAGTTGACAACATGTTTTCAAATTGATATTCGAACATGTGTGTATTTTTATAATGACTTGTGTCATTCAATTGAAAAATACTTGATTATAAAAATCTTCTCTGTGCAAACAACATTTTTACTTCCATATCCTAGTTATCTAGTTTATTACATCAAAAGGTTATGGGCCCAGTTACTAAATTTTCTATCAAGAACCTCTGCGGTCTAGATGACTACTCTACGTGGAAATTCGCCATGAAAATGATTCTCATACGAGAAAAGTTGTTCACATATACATCAAAGTACCCGGATTCCGAAGACTCCACCGCCATTGAGAAGGACCAGGATGCACTAGCTTTGATTTGTCTTCTTGTGGAACCTACACTTTATGCGTATGTACAAGATTCAAAGCATGCCAAAGATGCTTGGGATAGCTTAGCGAAAGCATTTGAGGACAAAGGCGTAAATCGCAGAATCACCCTCATCAACGCATTGATGGATGAAAAGCTAGAGAGACACTCGTCGATGCACGAATATGTTGCTGCAGTTATGTCTCTTTCTCAAAAGTTGAAGGATATTGCCACCGGATTTGACGATGATCTTGTAGCTGTCGTGTTACTAAGAGGACTACCTGAAGAGTACAGGCCTATGCGAATGGCACTGGAACACTCTGGGATGAAGTTGACTTCAGATAACGTACGGTAGAAGTTACTACAGGAGGATTCACGTCAATGTTGTAGTACATCGTCTTCAGCGGACTCGGCATTGGCTGTGACTAAGAAGCGGAATGGGAACAAAGATTTGAATATTACCAAAGTTAAATGCTTTAAATGTGGAAAAAGAGGACATAAGAAGCCGGACTGTCCTGAAGGAAGGAAAGCGGGTTTGATCTCAAAACTAAGTGAAGTTGCGGTCATGAGCCTGTCTTCATTCAACACCGGGGACTCCTTCAATCCGACGGAGTGGTACATAGACAGCGGGGCATCTTCACATATGTCTTTCCAGAAACATTGGTTTATAGATTTGGTTATGAATATTGGTATGAGTGATGTGACATGTGCAAACAATGATAAGATTGAATGCAAAGGTAAAGGTGATATCATGGTGAGTTTGAAAGGCCGAATACTTGCTGTGAGGGATGTCATGTATGTACCTGGTTTGCGTGTTAATCTGTTATCAGTGTCTAAATTAGTAGAGAAAGGATGGAAGGTAAGTTTTGACAGAGATGGTTGCAAGTTAATTCACCATTTGGTTCCAGGCCACTTCAAGGGAAAGCTTCTGGCTATCGCAAGTGAAGTCTCAGGGATCTACAAGCTTGAAGGTTGTCAGGCGGTTGTAGATGGGACTGCGTTGGCGTCTGTGAAGGCAGGTAATCCTTTGATGTTATGGCACCGGCGGCTTGGACACGTAAATGAACGAGATTTACGTAAGCTTCCGATTATGGAATTTGGAAAGAGTGTAATGGAGCCTTGTGTCGCCTGTATTAAGGGTAAGGCACATTGTTTACCTTTTTCAGTTGGTGAGGCTGAGAGGGCAGTTGAGAGACTACAACTGATTCACACAGATATCTGTGGTCCAATGTCTGAACCCTCGTACGGTGGATCTCGGTATATGCTAGTTATTTTAGATGGTTTTACAAGAAAATCCTTTGTATTTTTCCTTAAATCAAAAAATCAGGTTTTAGATCATTTTAAAATTTTTATAGCTAGTGTAGAGGTTTAAACCGAGCTGAAGGTAAAGTGCATACGCACGGACAATGGAACAGAATTTGTAAACAGGAAGTTTGATGGTTTTCTACGCCAAAAGGGTATAAAACATCAGTTGACCGTTCCCTACACTCCAGAGCAGAACGGCGTAGTGGAGCGAGCAAACCGCACTATTGTGGAGATGGCTCGTGCTATGTTGGCTGAAAAAGGTCTGAGTGTGAAACTGTGGGCAGAGGCATGTAATACGGCTGTTTATACGAAAAATAGGCTGCCTCACAGTGGCAATAATGGTAAGATTCCTGAGGAATTGTGGACAGGGAAGACTCAGTCGCTCGATCATTTCAGAGTTTTTGGAACTAAAGCGTTTGTGCACGTGCCCAAGGAAACTCGGAAGAAATGGAGCCCTAAAGCGGTAGAACATATTTTTGTTGGTTACTGTGAAGAAACCAAGGGATATCGTTTCATAAATAACAGTAATCCTCGCGTTATAGTTAGAGCAAGAGATGTAGTTTTCTTGGAGGACTCTACAGCAGCGGTTTCAGAGGATCCTAGTCAGCTCGTAGGCAGCGGTGACAAAGGTGCTGAAGCAATCTGGGAACTTGCAAATGAAGAAGGCCAGTCAGGTTCATCACCTGGTAGTGCAGAAGCTTCTCAAGGGCCGAGTTCCTCAGGTGAAGCTGAAGTATATGAAGACGCGGAAGTGGATTTGGGAGAAACGGGTGATAGCAGAGAAGAAAATGTCGTGGTGGAAAATATTGAAGAAAGTATTAATAGAGGACAGTCAAACGAAGGTGAATGTCGTTATCCTCTACGTAGTAGAATCCGAGAAAGAAATCATCATGGACTTGCATGCTGTACAGAAGAGCAGGAGCCTTTGACAGTTAAGGAAGCCTTAAGTCGTGTCGATAAGGATAACTGGAAGGAAGCCATGATGAAAGAAATGGATGCGATGCATGAGAACAAAGTCTGGAAACTCGTCGATAAGCCACGTGGAGCTAAAGTCGTGGGAAACAAGTGGATCTTCAAGTACAAGTTTGATGCAGATGGTAACAAGACCTATAAAGCTCGACTTGTGGCGAAGGGTTTCACTCAATCCTACGGGGCGACTACTTCGAAACTTATTCACCGGTCGTGAGAAGATCGACAGTTAGATTGCTGCTATCGTAAGCTGTTGAAAAGGATTTGTTCATCAGTCACTTCGATGTGAACACCGCCTTTCTGAATGGTGATTTGCATGAAAGAGTTTATATGCGACAACCGGAGGGTTGCATAGACGAAAACTCGAAGGAAAAAGTTTGCTTACTAGAAAAAGCGATATACGGCCTCAAACAAGCTTCACGGTCTTGGAATGATAAAGTAAATGAAGTGTTATTGTCTTTGAACTTCAAACGCTGTGACTTTGATAGCTGTCTTTACAAAAATAATATTTTTTATATCGCTTTATACGTTGACGATTTCTTATTATTTTACAAAGACAAACAGCAGAAAGAAGTTTTATTAGACAAGCTTTGTAAACATTTCAAGATTAAGGATTTAGGGGAAGCGAGACAAGTTTTAGGTATGTCTTTGCATAAGACAGATACTGGAATATATTTGAATCAAGAGAGACTTATTTCGAAGATCTTGGATGAATATGGTATGTCTGACTGCAAACCAGTGAAAACTCCGATGGAAATGAATTTCTATAAAGTCTTGGCGGAAGGGGAAGGAGGTAAGCTATCCTGCCAAGACTCTCGTAGTTATCAAGCGCTCATAGGGTCGATGAACTATTTGGCTTGTAACACACGCCCGGATATTGCGGCTGCGGTCAATTTTTTGGCACAGTATAACTCATGTTGTGAAGAACATCATTGGAAAGCTGCTAAACATATCTTGAGATACCTTAAGGGTACAAAGGATCTATCTTTGATATTTCTCAAGTCGCCGGTGCAGGACATCACGGGATTCGTAGATGCTGACTGGGGAGGGAACGTCAAAGATAGGAAATCTTATTCAGGATTTATTTTTAGATGCGGAAATTCTTTGATTAACTGGGAATGCCGGAAACAAACGTGTGTGGCACTGTCGTCCACGGAAGCCGAGTATATTGCACTTTCGGAGGCAACCAAGGAGGCAGTTCATTTGCGACAGCTGAATGCATTTATAAGAGGTGAATATCTTGTATCTATTTGCATTTTCGTAGATAATTAGAGTGCTATTAAACTTGCGTACAATCCTGTAGCGCATAGAAGGACAAAACATATAGACATAAGAGCGCACTATGTCAGAGATTGCATTGTCAAGAATGTTGTACGTCTGGACTATGTGTGTACGGAAGATAACCCAGCAGATGTGCTGACAAAACCATTAGGAGATAAAATAGTAACGTAGGATTTTTGTCCGTTTATCTGGATGTGTATTCCGGATTGGCGCAAACGGGTTTGGATGAAAAATATGACATACGGATAGTTTATAACCCGGATTAAAACATAGGGTACTTTTAACCCCGGAAGCTCGTTCCTTTGGGATATTTTCCGACATCCTTGTGGGTGAAGCCGCTGGTAAAAGCTGGTTATTTTATAAGTAAACATGTTTGGCAAGCCGTTATAGAGCCTGAACAATGTTTTATGTGTATCTTTGAAGGTTGTGTGGGAAAATTTGGGCGATAATTTGTTCGATTTTATTGTGAAGGGTAAAAGGGACTGTGGCTGTGATATAGATGGACTTGGCTCAACACACTGTTTTTTTTTTTGTAACGTCGTGTGTCTTTCTAACTTCATCTGGATTCGTAGAAACGGAAAGTTATATATCTAAAAGCTGTAAAAGACAATTCTCCTGTTCTTTTTGAGTAAAATATACCTTATGTAGGTATATTCCTATTCAATGTTTACAATTTTACGAGAGCCAGTCACAACAACGTGAATATTACCAACTAGCATAATTAGAAAGAGGAAAAAAAAATAGAGAGAGTTAATACGTTTATTTGCGTTAAACATGACGCATAAAAAGAACACGAATACAAAAAAAAATGACAAGTTGTGGGAAAACATGCGTCCTATCCACGCAAAACGGCCATTATAATTAATCAGCCTATAATACTGCTGGGACACAGGTCTCATCAACTCCCTCGTGTGAGAGCCTGAGAGGGAGTGGGCCCAAATCCACCACGCGGGCCCAGTATGAGTAATTCTGAACTAGTAGATTTGAATTTATAAAATATTTTGCAAAAAAATATTTTTTAATAAAACTTAATTAATAACTTTTGATTCAATACATTACTTAAGTTTATTTAGTTTTTTTTTTGCCTGGAGAACCAACTATCGTTTTGTCTACATAATCCAACTGAATAACTTAAACGTACTTCACTGAAATTAAATATTATTTACTTAGATCGAACATTATTCTCGATCAATGAAAGATTATTTCTTGTTGTCAAAACAAATTCTATCCTACTAATAATATTATAAATGCGAAAGTTTGTGAGGATGGATGGATGGATGTTTGTTACTCTTTCACGCAAAAACTACTGAACGGATTTTGATGAAACTTTACTTTTTTTCTTTTTTTTTTTTTTTATACATCAGAATAACACATAGGATACTTTTTATCCCGATATTCCCACGGGATCAAAACTTACGCGGGTGAAACCGCGGGCGCAGCTAGTTTCTCTATAAAAGTGACCACGTATTTCATATACTCAAATGAACTAGTGTGCATATTTCATTCGAGTTTCATTTTGACATTTGCAGGGCGTCTAGATTATATACAACCTGAAAATAGTTTGTTCATGATTGACTACTGAATCGATTTCAGTAATTTTTAATATAGGTTTTTAAAAAAAAAAAAAAATTATGTATTTTACCATACTATCCACCGATTGAGCCAAAGAAAATCAAGTCTTATTTTAAGGCAATAAGACTCAATTTTGAATGTATAAACTAATGCTAGGATCAACACGATTTTCTTAATAAAAATAGCGTTAAAAAATAGTTTTGGTCATTGTATTATGCTTTTAACTCAATGCTCTAATTGGGGTGTATGAGGTTTTGCGCATTTAACTTTACACATTGTATAGCCAGTTACATTGACATTACGTTTCACGGTCAAAAATTCTCATTTATTCTCGCCATTAGTCTTGAAAACCGCCCGTGGCTATGTAATGAAGCACCCAATTTGTCAGCCAGGGGATCTAATTAGAAAAAATATATCGCGAAATATAGGACACTTGTATATTTGGGGCAATTTTGAAATCTGGGGAAATAAATTGTGGGTCAATTTTACGTGAATAAATAAAATGTATAGGTACAGTCACCAAAAGAGATAAGTAACCAGGGTCATCGGATATAGTTGAAGTTTAGGTAGAAACCGATAGATATTGGCCCCGATTCTGTTGTTCACAAACTAAATTAAATTTAAGTTCAGTGCATCTTTTTCTTTCTATTTCATTATGAAAAGGACAGAAGATAAATATTAGTTTAGTCCTGTCAAATTAAATAATCCATAGACAAGTTTAGACATGATTAAAAAATTGGCTACTAAAATACGTCAATTTACGTCAGGCGCTGACTAATTTGACAGGACTAAACTAATATTTATCTTTTGTCCTTTTCTTAATGAAATAGAAAGAAAAAGATGCACTGAATTTAAATTTAGTTTAGTTTGTGAACAACAAAATTGGGGCCATTTTCGAATGAAATTTAATTTGATAAATGGACTGTTTGTTTTCTATTAATTATTCGAAAACATCCATCGGTTTCTTACTAAACTTCGACTATACAGACAACCCTAGTTACTTATCTCCTTTGATGACCGTACATAATAACTGTTTTTTTTTGCATTTAAGGTTATTACCTACCTTAAATGCAAAAAAAAAACAGTACTTATGTATATACAATAAAAACAAAAAAAAATATCTTTAAACATGAGCACAAAGCAGAGATATTCGACGGCTGCACGTCATGACTGTGACAAGAAGGCTTCCACTCAGCATGATGCTGTGCTATAGGCGACCCACAGCACAGCGCTGATTTTCCCTGGTTACCCGAAAAGGACGTACGGAAACCAAGTCAGATCAAATGATGCGTACTTAACAGGAAACACACTTAACAGGTTTCTCTTCTTCTTCTTCTCGGATGTCGGGTCTCCTCACTTTTCTACGCCAAGTTATTCTGTCTTGGGTTGCCGGTTCAGGCAATTGGGCTTTTTTGAGGTTTCTTTTTATATTTAACCACCAGGTCAATGGCGGGCCTCTGCCTCTCTTTTGCTCTGACAGATTTAGTGCAATTTTTACCACATGATCTTCATTGCGTCTTTTAATGTGTCCATACCATCTGAGGTGGTTTTCGGAAATAATTTTTTTAATATATTAATTTTTAAAAATCTGTTATTTTTTATCGTCGTGGAACCTACAAAACAATTTTCAAATTTGCTAGCCACAAAATTTATTTGTTTAAACTTTTCGCACACAAAAAGGTACAAAGGCGGACTTTATGCCTCAGGCAATCTCTACACCAGTCAACCAAGGGTGGTGAAGAGATAAGATGGCAGGTACTTTGTTTGAGAGGAACAATGAAAAAATATTTTTTTTGTTAAATGACATTGGGAACTTTACCATGGAAAACCTCCCCACGGCGGACAATGTTGAAACATATCTTATTTTAAAGCTTTATACCTCTATCTATGTTGACCTAAAGCTCATTATTGTGGCATGGGAATATTGAGATATTATGAGTCTAAGTTGTAAATATTTTTTGTAAGAATGACTTGATTTTTCAATGTTTTACGTTGTTTTGCATTACATGACACCTATTAATAATTTTATTTGTATTATATAACAATATATACGTATAAAATTATTTTATTTCTTCATTATTCTTTGTATAATTATTTTTATTTCTCTGATGTAGTATATTCATGTATACTGTAACCAAGTTGAGGAATAGGACTAATTAAGGAAAGAAGGTATGTAATAATAATATATTTTTTATTAATTATCATATCTTCCAAAAAGGCAGCTGGCGTTACGTTGACATCTTCATGTCTTACCCATGAAAGATAGTCATGCTCGCAATATGTGCATAACATCATCATCTTGTATTTATGGCCGCCGCATAGTGGGAACTATGCGGCGGCCATGAATACAAGATTGCGCGCAACTATAATGATTGATTAAATATTGTTGTGAAGCAGTAAAGTAAAAATATTAACAAATAAAAACCTCATTTACTCAGCATTCCCGCAGGTTACAGAAATAAAAATTGCACATTGATAAAATAGGTAATGGTATCTATAAACTTTGATTAGTTTCGTTTGTGTCCGCTACTTTTCAAAAAGTGGGGCATGAAGTTCCCAATGTCTTTTAAGAGCATTCATCCTCAATTCATGATGACTGAATTGTATTTCTCTTTTGTAAATTATCTCAAGTGATAACCTTTTAATATTTATTAGGTTAAGTTCTTCAATTAGTGGCCGCATTTCTAAACTAATATTATAAATAAAGAGAACAGATTCGATTTTTTGTATGTTTTAAGCTTTGACACCAAAATGGCGGAGTGGATTTGGATGAAATTTGGCACATGAGTAGAACATGATATGGATGACGTGGTAGTATCAGTAACATAGGATTCTTTTATACCAATATTCCTGATCAAGACGTATGCAGGTGAAACCGCGGGGCGCAGCTAGTATTGAATATCTAAGTAGTTTTGATCCAGCTACTGGTTGATCTAATTTACTTTATCTGTACTTTTTGATTTAGGTGCGACCTTAATGGCACATCGACGAAGCGTACACTTTCTTTGGGTCGGGGGTTCAATTTCCGTATTAGATAAAGATATTTTTCATTTCTTATATTAAATAGGATAGCATAACAAATCACGTTTGGCGTCTGTTTTCTTCAAAGGAGCGCGCAGACGTGTATCTCTACCCATATTTTGTTAGTTACCTATGTTTAAAAGACTCTATAATATTATAGGCAATCTGTTGCAGTTTTGGTATTGAGGGACCCGTGGCTAAATAATAACAGACGCACAGGTCGATCGATCAGGTTAAGCTACACTTGCCGCAGTTGGTCTGTGGATGGGTGACCATCTTTACATACCGAGACTCCTCCGTGTCTCGGAAAGCACGTTAAATCGTCCTGGCTATCATTCGTGGACCTTTGACAATCGTTACGGGTAGTCAGAAGCCCGAAAGTCTGACAACCAGTCTTACCAAGGGGTATCGTATTACCCAGTAACTGGGTTGTGGAGGTCAGATAGGCAGTCGCTCCATGTAAAATACTGGTATTCATCTGCGGTTAGACTGGAAGCCAATACAGTTGGAAAAAAGGCTAGGCAGACGATGATGTTGCGGTTTTGGTATTGCCGAGCATAAATCTAGACTTTGTGATGCAACTGAAAAAGTCCGAATGGAAAAACCAAATAACTTTTTGCCCGATTCCCTGGAATATGATCATTCCAAGCTAGGAGGTTTGTTGTGCCGCTTCTTCGTCGCAGCTAAAGCACTAGGAAGTGGAGACGGGCGGGCGTTTGGACAGTCTTGTGTAACTTTGACGTTCACAAAGTGCTGATTGTCAGCCTAGTTTGAGTAAATAAATTTTGAATTTTATTTAATTTTCATACTCGACAGTGGCCTAGATTCTGTTGTTCACAAACTAAACTAAATTTAAGTTCAGTGCATCTTTTTCTTTTTATTTCATTATGAAAAGGACAGAAGATAAATATTAGTTTAGTCCTGTCAAATTAGTCAGCGCCTGACGTAAATTGACGTATTTTTAGTAGCCGATTTTTTGATCACGTCGAAACTTGTCTATGGATTATCTAATTTGACGGGCCTAAACTAATATTTATCTTCTGTTTTTTCATATTGAAATAGACAGAAATAGATGCACTGAACTAAAATTTAGTTTAGTTTGTGAACAACAGAATCGGGGCCAATGTCTTGTAGACCAGCACAGTAATTTCGTAACACATTATTAGTCACAATTTGAATCATTTGAAGGACATTTCTAGTCCATTGCTTTATATTATTATGTT
The DNA here is from genome assembly GCA_949316385.1 of Globia sparganii. Lineage (NCBI taxonomy): Eukaryota > Metazoa > Arthropoda > Insecta > Lepidoptera > Noctuidae > Globia > Globia sparganii. The sequence goes on along the minus strand of OX438675.1, from coordinate 6,638,141 downwards.
CGAAAAAAAATCTGCAAACGTAAATAACACAAAAAATGTTGTTGAACTGTCAAAATAACAGTCATTCCCACTGTTTTTTATTCTTTATTTACATACATACTCTAATATTAGTCATGACATGGACACCGTACCAACGTCACATTCAACAATTGGACCGATTTCATCTTAAGTGCCTTCATACAATTTTTAACATTCATTGGTGTGATCGAGTGCACAATACTGAAGTATTGAGACGAGCCAATGTGGGAGGCATAGAGGCATACCTCATGAGGAGGCAACTTCGGTGGTGCGGCCATGTGACACGCATGTCGTAGCAGAGAGTGGCAAAACGCATCCTTTATTCGGAACTTCAGGAGGGCAAGCGAAAGCATGGCGGACAATTCCTAAGATATAAGGATGTGCTTAAGCAACACAATGAAGGGTTGTGACGTAGATCCATCTCGGTGGTAAGAGCTTGCGTCTAACCGCGGAGAGTGGAGGTCTGTAGTACAACAGAGTTTTTGACTTTGAGACTCTTCGGCTTTCAAAACTGGATTCTAAGCGTGACGAACTAAAAGCCCGACCACCAGCGGCAATCAATTACAATTATGTTAATGGTGCTCTCACGTGTCTACTCTGTGCAAGAATATTTGTAAACAAAGGTGGTTTTTCTAGCCACATGAGAGCCCATGATAGACGCAAGTTGGTTGATGATGAAACGGTTGCCGTAGCCGAAAACGGCATGGAAGGATTATTAGTACTTATCATCTATCTAGCCTTTTACCAACTATGTTGTAGTTGGCTTCCAGTCTAACCGGGTGCAGCTGAATACCAGTATTTTACATGGTGCGCCGGAATATCTGACCTCCACATCCCAGTTACTGGACAGTTAGGATGCCCTTTGGTAAGGCTGGTTGTCAGACTTTCGGGCTTCTGACGACCCGTAACGACTGTCAAAGATTCGAGAATAACAGCCGGGACCAACGGCTCTGAGGCACAATCCCCATGGTTATATGTTACGCAATTATCCCGCTGGAAGGCCATCTGAAAAGATTTTTTTTCTGATCGCAAATGATTAAAGTCTTCGCTATTTAGTTCCTTCATTAAAATACATTATAATATTTATAGAAAGGGAAATCCGTTGCTGATTCAACTATGTTGTTGTGTTTGTAAATTATAATTATATTTAGATAGGATTATTATAAGAACTAACAACGGTTGTTGAATCATTTATTGTGAAGTAGTTTTAGTTAACTAGCTTTTGCCAGTTGGAGGTCGGAAATATTATCCCACAGGAACGTCCTAGAGGACTAAAAAGTATCATATGTCCTAACCTGGGTCATAATTATCCGTGTACATATTCGTTCAGCCATTAAAGCATCTTATGGTAACAGACAAACAGAATTACTTTCGTATTTATAACATTAGTATGGAAATATGGATTAGTGAGTCGGAGTTATTTGATTTGTTATGATAATTATGTTCTTTGGATTGCAATAATTGTAATTACAATATTAATATATTTCTTTCTTATGCGCATACCTATATATAAACATACATATTTACACGTGGAAGGCGCATACTCTGTTTTAACTTGATAGGTACTTTGAACCTTATGTTTTAGCGATAAAGTTGAAATCTATTAAAGAAATTTCACAGATTGTAGTAGCTAGCGTCTGTACAATAATAATTACAATATCAGCCTATTATGATCCCTCTGCAGAGTAAATGCCTCTTCTAATACAGAGAAAACTTGAGAATTGCTCTCCTCCCTTGCTCAAGATAAGTTGGCAGGTTTCCTCACGATGATAAATTCTATGAATTGAAAACGTCACATTGGTACTTACCCGGATTCGAACCTTCAACCTCATGCATGAGAAGCGAAGCCATAACCACTGGGCTATCACGCTATCTACTTAACCTCATGATACCTATTAGTATTCCAATCTGAATGTTAAAGTGTGTACCTACCTATTTCGCAATGTAAAACTCTAATTAAAATTAACCTATCAAAAATACCTATTTCGTAATGTAAAATTCTAAAAAAAAAAATCCTGTCTAAAAACTGTAGGTAGGTACTTATCCCCCTTTCTCTCACAAAGAGGAGGTCTGTGTACGAGCAGTGGGGACGTTATAGGCTGATTATGCTATGATGAGGTACTTATTAACTTTTAAAACACGAAATATTCGGATTATCTACAAAATCTATTTACATACACAATTAAAACTTCAGCATACGCAATTTTGCGAAAACATAGACTATCTTTCGTCGTTGTCGGGACCCAAATTAATAAGCAGATTCCTCCTAAAGGGATGTCAGAACCCTATTTTAGTTTTAAAAGCGAACAATGTTTCATTAGTGTACCTACTCACAAAATTTAGGAGAAGTTACGAGCGAAATATTCGTTGCTCCAGACGCTCCTATATTAATTAAATTATAGGGTTTAATAATATTGGAAGTAAATCTTCTTTTTAATAACTGGATATTCTGAAAAAGCTATCCTGGGGCTCAAATATTAATAAAGTTATTCTTTCGCTTTTTTATACAAACTTAATCTAAGCGGCTTGCTTGGCTTTTTGCGTGAAACAATAGCCGAAGCCGATCCCAACAAAGTTGGGAAAAGGCTATGCAGATGATGATAATTATTATGAAGATAATTAGAATGGACGATGTTATAAATTAAACCTTACATCAAAACATCAGAATGTTTAGTAACATAACATCTCGCCTGTATTCCGCGAAGGGTTAGGCAGAGGTGCAATTATTAGTACAACCACATTTAGTCAGTTATGTTTAAGTCCTCTGTAACAGGGGGCGAGCACAAATCTAGACTCCGGACTCGAGAAATTTCAGAGGGAAAAACCCAATAACATTTTACCCAACCTGGGAACCAAACCTAAGACAACCACTGCAGTCTGTAGCACAGTAGTTTAGTTAGTAAAAACACAACAATAACAAAATGAAATTCGTTTATTAACGTGGATACGCCTAAAATAATAAGAAGCATAGCATAGGTACACAAGGCTACACATCAAGCTATACATTTCCAGTTTTAGCTGACCTCGCATTGTATAGGTTATTCATACAAGCAGAAGTCAGCTTATACTGGTTATGTATAGCTTGATGTGTAGCCATGCGCACCAATCTTACAAAATAATATCCTTGGATAAACTTTAGATTTAACATCCTAAGCAAACCTAAATGTGAACTAAGGCTACACTAAGGTCGCATTTAGGTTTGCTTAAGTTTTGGTACGGTATTCAAAAATACGCAAAAGATATGGCCCTTCGTATGACGGTAACGTGGTTCTACGCGAGACACAATGGCTTTTTAATTGTGTCTGTAATTACAGCATTCAACCGGTAAATGATGAATGATGTCTTAGGGCTGATTTTTAGGGTTCCGTACCTCTAAAGGAAAAACGGAACCCTTCATCCTTCAAACGGAGCGAATCACATTGTTGTCCGTCCGTCTGTCTATCAATACCTTTTCTTTATTATTTTTTTTTATTTCTGTAGCTGCCCGTGACACCACAGCGGCCCCTATCAGAATACCAGCGCTGCGAAATTTATTTTTAAATATCGCAGTATCATTTATTTATATATTTATTTATTTTAGGATCTCCACAAAAGATATACACTAAACATTATTATTGTTAATGGACGACAAAGTATTTTCTAGGTGCACTCTTTCAATTACAGGCAATCATGCTGAGATAGAAGCCTTTTGGCCTCGTATAGGACTTTCTGTTTCATTTTTCTTTTTGTTACTTTTTTATATAATTTGGTTGTATATATTTTAATTTAGATTGTATTTAGTTAAGTTTGTGTTCCTCCTGTACGAGTCGCAATAAATACTTTTTCTTTCTTTCTTTCTTTTATCTCGGGAACACGTAGAGGTATCGAGTTGAAATTAAAACCTTAATATATTCAGGTCTACGGTCCCTTGAAGCTGTGAAAAAATCAAACTAAGTTAACGTAAAAAATAGATACGGTCTTTTATGCCGCAAAGCACGACGAATTCACTTTCGACACTTTCAAGGGAATCAAAATGTATAGGGTACTTCCCGTTGAATTAGAATCATGAAAATTAGCAAGAAGCAAGGTCATGTAGCACAAGTAGAGAAAAAAATCCGAAAACCGTAAATTTGTAGTTACATGCCTACTTTGTACAGAACCCTCGGTGCGCGAGTCTGACTCGCACTTGACCGGTTTTCAATCATCTGATAACTTTATTCAAGGAATATTTACTCAGTTTCATCTTCAGAAGTTCGTGTTTTTATAATGTTTTCTTTGTGTGAAACATTAGTTATGAAAACTGAAATAGATTTTAACTAATAATAATAGTCCAAAAAATATTAAAATAAATAGCCAAGAGCCTCGACCAACACCTGAGGAGGCTCTCTCGCTGGGCAGCTGGATCAAGGGCTTGATTCAGAAGGGGGTACTTCTGGACACGGCCCGCATTGTTAGGAGGTTCGTCTCTCTGGAGCCCTGACCGCCAGTAGCTTAAGATGCCTTATACAAAAATGCGCGGAGATGCATGATTTCCTCGTTGAAATTAATACTATTCGTTGGTTGGTATAAATAGCAATTAATTGGTGAATAAAGTTCGTTTTCTCTTCTACAATATACTCTACTTCTACAATATAATCTACTTCTAATAGTACAGCGATTTTTTTATTATTTATCTATTTAGTTAGCAATAATCGTTCTCCTGAAGCATATTTAGGCAAAAACTCATGGAGAGCTGATTTCAGAATTTGCAGATTCTGTTGAATATAATACATCAAACTAATATTTTTCATATAAAAAATATCATATACTTGAATAATAATAGAATACATTGTTGTTATATGCCTCATAAATACAGAAAAAAATACTGGACCTATATCAATTTTCTACTGGAAAGAAATCTGGATATCTCCGTATTTTCACATCATTTTCACGTACTATTTATACCAAAATAGTCTTCAATAATTGTTTAAACAATATCAATAAAAAAAAAATGTTAATTTGATTTTTTAATAAATAAAATAAAAGTGCCTACTCTAAATTTCACTGCGTCGGCGGTGCGTGCTCGCCTTGGCTGGAGGCCTTAATTTATTGAGGCATCCACAGGCAATCCCGGTTAAAAAGACTATAATATCATAGGTTGAACTGCGAGATGCCATTTATAACAAAAAAAAAAGATGTGCGAAGAATACCAAAATGTAAGAGGGCGCTTAAACCCTCTTCCCGATACCGGTGGGTTACTATTGTTTTTATTATATTTTTTATAATATTGTAATTTTTAAAAATATAATTTATATATTATGTGTTTAATGAAATAAAGAAAATAATAGTCCAAGAACTAGCTCATTCGTAATCACGTCCATTTCTGTCAAATAATGTTGTGATTGAATTGCTACAGAACATTACACCATTTGAATATTGATTAATCATTTTAGGTCAATGTGGAATGTAATGATCTTAATTCAAACGTGATTGATGAATTAGCTGTCAATTTAATAGAAGGATGGTAAATTAATGAATGGCATAGAGAGTATAACTCTGGGACGGTACAGCAGAATTAATAGCAAAGCGGAAATTGAAACTACAAGGAATTGTGAAAAATATTTTTGAAACTATTGCTTGATTCCTCTTCCTATGTGTCCCCAAGTTTTAATAAAAGGCAAGGTTTCAATAACCGCGTATCGGCAAACATAGTATGGGACGCCCCCCAGCTAGAGAACCGACGGCCTAAAGAAGGTGGCTGGAACAGATTGAATGCGGAAGGCGAAGGACAGAGTGTTGTGGCGCAGCCTGGGAGAGGCTATGCCCAGCAGTGGACTTCAATATTTGATTGATTTAATAAACAATAAGTAGGTACATAATTCACAAAATCCATATTTTATCTAGACTTTGAAGAATCTGATCTATATTACATTTGTTATTCGAAAACGTATATTTGAATTAGAAATAGGTGGTAAATGTGGTTGTACTAAATTACACACATTTAACAAACCTTTCAAAATGGCTTCTAAAGTATTTTTTTTTATAGTCTTAAGGAATTTATCTAACGCCTTTCTTGATGGAGAACACATTTGAACAGTCGGTGTCTATTTTGACGAAAGAGCGGTTGTTGATGTATAGGCATCGGATTAAATCAATAAGATGTTGAGGAGTACCCATGTCTTTTAAAACCTCCCACAGCTTATTCCACTGCACACAATCAAAGGCTTTGGTGTAATCAATGAAACAAAACAACACAGGGCTGTTAAATTCCCGGCTCTTTTCTATGATTTGGCGAACGTTCAGTATTTGTTCCCGCGTGCCTTTGCCTTTAACAAAACCTGCTTGTTCTTCTGAAATTTGTGGATCGAGAAAGTGTTTCAGCCTGCTGTTTATGATGTACAGGTGTATCTTACTGATATGTGGAATAAGTGCCAGGGTCCTGTAGTTGCTGCAGTCTTTCGTAGAGCCCTTTTTATGAAGTGGAACAAACACGGACTCTGTCCACTCTTCAGGCCATATTCTGGTCTTCCAGATGGAATTGCATATGTTTAGAATCTGCTTCACACCTTTGGAATCTAGGTTTTTAAGTAACTCAGCGGGTATTCCATCTTTACCCGGTGATTTTCTATCCTTTAGACATCCTAAGGCATGTTCGACCTCTGACTGCAGAATTTCAGGTTCTTGCGGTGATACTCGTAAAGTGTTTGTCTGAGCGCTGCATCAAGAAAGGCGTTAGACAGGGATGCATCCTCTCACCTCTGCTCTTCAATGTATATGGAGAGTATATTATTAGGAAAACTCTCGAGGGCTGGGAAAAGGGGTTTGCTGTTGGTGGAAAGCGAATTGCCAATCTGCGTTACGCTGACGACACCGTTCTCCTTGCTACAACATTTGACGATATGAAGGAGATACTGCATAGATTGGAGGTGGAAAGTGGCAAATTAGGGCTTGCTATAAATAGACAGAAAACCAAGCTCATGGTGATAGATCGTGCGGGAAAGCTACCAGGCGCCTATAAAATCCAAGGCATCGATACTGTGGACAGTTTCATTTATCTGGGCTCTAATATTAATAATGAAGGCAGCTGCGTCCCAGAAATAAAACGACGGATAGCCATGGCTAAAGATGTTATGACACGCCTCCAGAAGATCTGGAAGAATCGTGCTATAAGTTATAAAACTAAAGCCCGTTTGGTCAGAGCATTAGTCTTCCCGATTTTCCTCTATGGAGTTGAGACGTGGACAATCCGAGCAAGAGAAAGACAGAGGATAGATGCATTCGAAATGTGGTGTTGGAGGCGGATGCTCCGAATACCATGGACAGCCAAACGCACAAATGTGTCTATCCTTTCCCAACTTGATGTCAAGACCCGATTGTCTACAATATGCCTACAGCGTATTCTGACCTATTTCGGCCACATAATGCGAAGGGGAGATAGCAACCTTGAAAAGCTGGTAATTGTTGGCAATACCGAAGGAAAGAGAGGACGAGGCCGGTCGCCAACACGATGGTCCGACCAAGTAAAGGAAGCTACGTCCTCAAGCAATTTTCAGCGGGTGGTGATGGCAACTTTGGACCGGGGTAGATGGAGGCAGATTGTCCGTTTAAAAGGGTCCATTGACCACGATCCTCAGTAATGAGGGACCGATTGAAGAAGAAGAAGGAATTTATGGAACATAAAAATTTAGTATAGGTATTTATTAGAATTTTAACAATTAAAATTAGTAAATTGAATAGTGAATAATTGCATGGTAATAGTTATATATAATAATAATATTAATATAATTAATATTATATTTTTAATATTTAAAAATATAATTTATATGTTTATAGTGAAATAAAGGATATAATTTAAATATAATAAGAATGCATGTTAACTTAATACAATTTGCACGCTTACTTGCAGGCAGAATACAATGACACTTAGATTATAAGATCTTTACCAAAACAATGTATTTCTAGCAAATATACGTTTAATTTTATTTGATTTCATTCGAAGAAAAACAGGCTTGATTTCTTCTTATTTGTCGAATCGAAGATTACATTTGTTTGTTTTTAATAAGCTTTGACCAGAATACGGCCACTTCGACATCGATTAGGTACTAGAATCTCGATTATCTATTCGAAATATTGAGAGCATTTATATCGTTCAATGAATTTACCAATATATGTGATAAGGTCACAGTACCCACATGTCTTGTGAATATCTTGATAAGTTGCTCTTAATCCATTACATTTACTTACCATGAAGTGGGTCTTCACTTACTTACCTTTTACCGTAATCTAGTAAACCCTATCATGTCTTTGAAAGCGACCGATATCAGTTTTACATTAACCAAACCCCTCTATACCAAAAGTCCCTACAGTACTTATGTATACAGGGTGGATTTTTGAGACGCTCTTAGTGCCAAATAAGGGACGGTACCTTATTGGGGAGTCCGTGTCTCCACAATAAGACAGTGGTCAGGGGCAGGAATGTTCTATACCACCCCTACATTAATGTTTATTAAACCTATTGTACCAGAAGTATTAGAACTATTAGAAGCAAAACATCCAAGGGGGGTCAAGTCACTGTATTTTGTATTTGAAAAGGTCCTGTTAACCGATATTAACATGTGCCATTTACCATTAAAACCTACCATTAATTACAATGACCATAAAAAAGTAAGTTGGGAGTTATTTCCTACGAAATGTAGATATGGGAAAAGATTTTTGCGACTTCTGACTGTTTTGGTTCTCAAATCTCAGTTGCTCCCATAGAGTTTTTTGATCGGTATAAGAAAAAAGATCGATCAGCATCTAAAAGATGTTTTTGTGAAAATAGCCCATTTTCTTGTTTAGGTACTGTAATTTTTTTCCAAAATCTGTTAATGGGGAATAGACAAATTTCTCAAAAAAATAAGGACAGTCTGCTAAGACCGTGTTCCGTAGCTAAAGCCGTCGGTGAAGGTACCTGCCATACTGCCCTATCTCACAAATCGACCCTGTATATAAGTATATTAATTATTTATTTATTTTATTACATTTAGGCTGCTGGGGAGTTTGTTGCGCCACTTCTTCTCCCCAGCGAAAGCACTAGGAAGTGATGACGGGCGGGCGTTTTGGGGGGACTGTCTTTTGTAATTGACGTTCGAAAAGTGCTGATTCTCAGCCTAGTTTGAATAAATGACTTTTGATTTTGATTTTGATTTAGGAAATCGTACAGCTAATACATTTTAATATCTAGTACAATGCGTAAGCGATGGCCAATTACAAGCTTCCACTAACGATTAGTGTGGGTAACATAAACAAATACGCGAAGACAGCGACGTAAGAGATACGCAATATCTCACGCTCAAAAAATACAATAATAAACAGAAAAAAAAAAATGGTTATACATCGATAAAACAATTGTTCAAACTGCTTTACTTCCTTGAAATCATCATATTTATGTATTTATGTAGGTTTACCATTTATATTAAAGGTGTTACTCCCGTGGTAGGTATTCCTTTAAAATACGTTATTAGCTGATGCGGATTAAAATTTGTTAAATATCTGCTACTTGTTTACAGACCTACACTGTCCACCCATACAAGTAATAAATATGAAAACATTGCAAAAGCCAATTGGCAGGTCGGTGTGAGGTTGTATGTTGATTAAAATGATTAGCGATTATGGGATGCATGAAGAAGCTTCCTCGTGTAGCGCAGTTTGTTCCGCCAGTTACTGAACTGAACCGAGCGCTCGGCGCATTCTGGACAGTCACACTCAACACCTTATATGACTGGCCAATTCTCTTGCGGTGGTAGGGCTAACGCGCTTGGTTTGCGACCACCCTTCCACCGGAGTCCGGCGTCAAGCAGCCTGCTGCGTTTCGTCAATGCGTGGGAGTGCCAGTGCCTTAGGCATCTTCTGGGCACGCTTGTTCCATCATAGACCTCATCCATCGCTTCGCTCTTCTCCAGAAAACCAATTGGAACCGTGCATCTAGCTCCTGACGTGCCGTATGTAAGTTTTATATGAAATATAACATTTCTAATTTGAATTTGAGGCAGAAGGCGAGGGGCGTTAAATGAAATGAAATTTATTTGCAAGAATTGTAGTACATTACAGATGGACGGGTATTTTTAACAGTTTCTAAAACAATTCGATAAAACTAGCATGCAAAATTATTGATTACACGAATTAAATAAATGAAGCGAAGTAGCTTAAATTTGTGTTGATTAAATATAAAAAGTAATATTGTGTTATTTATACATTTTAATCACGTCTGTATTATCTGCGCAGCTTCAGATAAGATAAAAGAAGATAAAGATAATAATTAACACCTATTATAACACTAAAAACGTTGTAATATTTTAATGAATAAATTACTTGAATGTTCACTAAATCCTAAGCACATTTTCAAAGAGTTTTATCAATGTGGCCCTCACACCACACGCACATAAACAAACTGTGGCAAATCAGCTGACACTGTGTAAAACGCCAACCATTCAATATTCTTAGTTGAATCTTATAACAGCCAAGAGTCTGTATTAAACGTAACTGGCAAAATAAACTACAAATACAGACGCCAGCATACCAAGCTACCCGAAACTGTCAAATTTTCCCAATCAACATTGAACATTATGTTTTAACGATAACGTTGAAAATCTATTAAAGAAATCTGACAGATTGTAGTAGCTTGAGTAAATCTCTGCCCAACCTTTCGGATAAACTAGGCGTGATGATCCGTTACACAGAGTGGCAGTTAGGTTATCACATCAAACGGTACAGCGGTTATAACAAGTTGTTATCAGTCTGTTAAAATAATAATAAAATAAACAACTTTACTAAAAATAGAACTCTGAATCAAAGAAAATAAATAGCGTAAAAATTGTCAGGAAATAATAACCCTTCTTAATAAGGCACTACACGTACGGGCGATGGTATCAACAATTCAACACAATCTTCATGGTATTGTTAGTTTGTTACCAAACAATCACAAATTAAGTTTAATGTTGTTAAATACTAAAACAAAAAAAAACATGGTCCCATGGCTAGAATGTTAATTGTTATTAATTATTTGAATTGTGACGTATAGAGGGACTTGTGGGTAGGTAATAACAGCCGCACGAGTTGATCAATCAAGTAATGCTACTATTGCCGCGGTTGGTCTGTGGATGGGTGACCATCGTCATATAGAAGAACCTTCCGTGCCTCGTAAAGCACGTTAAGCCGTTGGTCCCAGCTGTCTTTCGTGGATCTTTGACAGATGGGGAGTCAGAAGCCCGAAAATCTGACATCCAGTTTTACCAAGGGGTATCGTATTATCCAGTTACTGGGTAGTGGATGTCAGATAGGCAGTCGCTCCATGTACAATACTGGTATTTAAAATACGAAGAGTTGTTCAAAATACGTAATGTAGAATACGAGTATGTGGTTTTAATGTTAATGTAATAATCTAATCGCCACATTGTATGTGTTATGTTATCTTAAAGAATCCAGTTTAGGTCTAACCTTTATCAAGAGTTAATTGGGTGAAGGACACTGAACGAGACTCAATTAGAGATGGGCAATGTGTTTCTGCCCGGCAGGAAAATTGGGAAAAAACCCGGCATTTTGGGCATAAATTTATTAATGCCCGATATATGCCCAATCGGAGGGCATAAAAATAAGTGGTCGTTACACGTGATTTAATATTATAGTTCTTCATGTAAGATATCTGCAACTGACACAGGATGACTATCAACAAAATGGCAGCGCGGCGTAGTGTGTGTGCGCATCCCTCACCCCACACTCCGCACCCGTCACTTGGTACAACTGTTTTTTACCGGCTCTGCGTAATTTGTAAAATTATTTTGTACCATTAATATGGTTCTTTAAGACATATTTTAAATAAAATGAAATTTTATTCATAAACTCATATTATTATGTAATTAAAACCACTAACCATAACAGTGTATGCATCCCTCGCCCCGCACCCTCCACCCGATGTAAGTGTTTGTATGGCGTCGCCGCCACGGGTAATTCGTAACTTTTAAGTTCGGTAACATGGTTTTGTAAAACATAAAATTAAATAGAATGTGCAAATTCATAAAAATACACCTTTACAGAATTAACCATAACTAAACTCAACAAGTTAGGCCCGCTTCCAAAGATAACATCAATTTCGTAAATGAATTACGGAACAAAAATATATGCCCAAATAAATGCCCAGGGACAGAAATTTATGGGCATTTATTAGGAATTTTCCCAATCTGCCAAAAATGCCCGGGCATTTGCCCATCTCTAGACTCAATAGAAGTTTAATTTTTATTACGTCTCCCGGCGTTTAGTGTCGGAGCACAGTGGTAAAAATAATCTTTCAATATTGACAAAAAAAAGAAGATACAGCAATAGTAGATCTCGATGGAAAACACTAGTGCTCAGTGGTTACTGCCTCGATTTACGAGTTGTGGGTCGTAGGTTCGAACCCAGACAGGCGCTTTACTTTGTGTAAATTATTTCATCACCACTGTTCTAATATTGAAGGAAAATATCGTGAGGAAACCGGCATGTCCTAGAACCAAAAATTCGAAGACATGTGACATCTACCAACCCGAACTTGGGCCGCTTGGTGGATTATGGCCAACTTCCTCTTACTTCTTGAGGTTGTGTCTCAGCCTATTGGGAACTGTCAATCAATCGATTTTCAACAGCGTTATTCAAATGGCTTACAGAAAAATCATAAATTATACATGATTTTATTTCTGTAAGTAGGTACCTACTACTCTACTACATACTATTCTATGAATGAGTGTTTAGATTTTAAGTATTCACACTGACATGTTACTATTATAATTTGACAAATACTGGGCATTTAAATTCCATGATTTATGTACGAATTTTATTAGCTTCATTTATTTAATTCATGTAATCAATAATTTTGCATGCTATTTTTAGCGAATTGTTTTAGATGTCTGCAATGAATGACTACAATTCTTGCAAATAAATTTCATTTCATTTCAGCAGTGGATATATTATAGGCTGATTATGTGATAGTATATATGTCGCAGGTTTTTCATAATATTAGGTTTTTGATCCAAAACCTAGGTTTTTGATGAAAAACAGGAAGATGACACATTTGAAACTCAATTTCATCATAAACCTGTAACAATCCAGATTTTTGATCAAAAACCTGAACTAGTTTGGGTTTATGATAAAGTTCTTGTCAAAATCACGGGTTTGCTTTGTTTTATAACAAATAAATCAATTTAAATGGAATAAATAAAACAACTCATCATCATTTGCAACTTAGTGGAAAGAAAACAATTATTTATTTATCAAAATTTTACATCGATGATCCAATCAATATTCTCCTTCTTCAATCCAATTATGAAATGAAAAGCAAACCCGTAATTTGGACAAGAACTTTATCATAAACCCAAACTAGTTCAGGTTTTTGACCAAAAATCTGGATTGTTACAGGTTTATGATGAAATTGAGTTTAAAATGTGTCATCTTCCGGTTTTTCATCAGAAACCTAGGTTTTTGATCAAAACCCTAATTTTATGAAAAACCTGCGACATTATAGGTCACAGTGGCGTGCATTCGTTTTTTAGAAGGGGTAGGCAAGCACTAGTCCCGCAACCTAATTGCGGAACACACTGTTACTCTCGATTTTAATCATTTTGAAGCTTATTGCTAATCCATTGCTCCATATGTTCGAAAAATGTGTCTGCTCAACAACGCAAATAACGCAATGAATGTTGTTGAAATGTCAAAATGAAACCCATTGCTACTGATAGTGTGTTACGCAATTACCCTGCGGGTCTAGTCTAGGCAGATGTGGTCACCAATCAGAAACACAAAACAGAAGTATCTATTTTTAATGTTCAAATTATTTTCTTACCCACGTATGATAATTTAGTGAGTTTTTAATTTAGTGAATTGAGGGGCACACACACTAAAATTTTATTGACAAGCTTATGGTGATTTATCGAGGAGATATATGCCTTTTTGCAATGCACGCCACTGATAGATCACCCTTTCAAGGAATTTCAGGAGTTCCAAAACATGCTGTAGATTGTATACATTTATCTTTAAGGGACAGACCTTATTTAATTATAAGGGATACAAGTGAACCTTTTAGAACCGGGAACCTGTAATTAGATACTGTTTCGCAAAATTTTGTAAGTTGTAAATTAAATTTAAACAATACTTTACACAGATGGGTTGTAGTGAACGTGGGATTAGGACTGAAGGGTTAAGTTTTGCAAATGTATGTGTTTATGTATCAAAGGAATAATTTTAATTAAAAATTAATTGAATATCTGCTATGTGGATTTTTTTCTAGTGTATTCCTGGATACCGATGTTGCTCAAAGATAAGTTCTGACTAGGTTTTTTTTTAAATAAGTATTTATTTAAACTTTCATTTAAAAGTTACACAACATGTTTCATTCTACAGGAAATATGTTGCTGTTAACGTATAATTTCTTTATTTATTTGGAATTGACTAATCTGGCAACCAGTCTTACCAAAGGGTATTGCATACATATGTAAGCTGTCACGCCCTTTATACCTGGAGGCTTTTATTTAGGTAGCAAGTTTTTCTTTACATTTTAAATTTTTGCTTGAGTACGTATTGTTTTTATTGTATTTGTGGGTATATTTGCGTGGCAAGCTAACTTATGGCAAATAATTTAATTTAATGTGGTCTGTAACGTCAATAACTTTGCATATCTAGTATTGTATACAATTAAATATTTTCTAACTGAACAGACAGCTGTGCTGCTGGGGAGTTTGTTGCGCCACTTCTTCTCCCCAGCGAAAGCACTAAGAAGTGGTGAAGGGCGGGCGTTTTGGGGGAACTGTCTTTTGTAATTGACGTTCGAAAAGTGCTGATTCTCAGCCTAGTTTGAATAAATGACTTTTGATTTTGATTTTGGTATCGTATTACCCAGGAGGGCAGATGGGCAGTCGCTCTATTTAAAATACTGGCATTAAGCTGCATCCGGTTAGACTGGAAGCCGACCCCAACATAGTTGGGAAAAGGCTAGGCAGATGATGATTTGGAATTAAGTAACGTTATCTCAGTAGTGTTGCTAGATTCATGAAAAAGTTACATAGGTATTCATGGTAGGTACATAAAAATGCGAAAAACAATTTTCAATCAAAAACGGTTTCTCAACTTTTGTTTTTTTACTGTGAATTTGAAACTTTAGGCTACCTGCATTTACAATTTTACATTAACTTGATCCTGCACGCATAGCATGGCCACCTTCGAAACGCAAGACAAAATGGTATGAAAGATATAGAATCTACGACGCGATATCATAAGACAGAAAAGAAACGACACTGTCTTTCGTAGAGATAGAAGGGGTCAAGTCGTGCTACGCGTGCTGCAGGGGTCTCCGATTTTAAAAATCGTGCTTAGGTCGATTCTCATTTGTTTCTTTTTTTTGCGTCATTTATTGGTTCTACTTATGTGTTTATTCTTACTACCCTAGTGGGGCAGAATCCAACAAGATTTTAAAGTAGTGGAATCTGCCTTACTAAATTGAAGTAGTGGGGCAGATCCACTGCAAAATTTTAGGCATTCCACTTTGCCCCACCAGTGGGGCGGCGGTGGGGCAAAGTGGAACACTTCAGAAAAAGACCAAATGGGCAAGATATTGAATAAACATTCTCTTCTGTATTAACAGAAGAAAATCTTTAGACGATATCTTGTTGTGTAAGTAAGTATGTCCTTGACAAATGTCAATGACCAGAGTTCACCTAGAAGAATCTATAAATAATAATTATGTGTCGCAATAACAAGAATATTATTTTTATTTCTTGTTAGTTATTCAATACCCCAGAAGGGCGGATTTTTACAACGTTTGAATTTGAATCTGTCAAAAAATATATGATCTAATTTACTTTTATTTTTGACAAGTTGACATTGATAGTGGCTAAGAAGAAACTAGCAACTAGATAACTAACGTATTTTAATTAATATGAGAATTTTGACCTGCTGTTGTGAGTTGAGCACACATTTCATTAGCTAAATTATTATTATGCATGAGAATGATATAGGTATAGGAGCAAAAATATTCAAACTATTTTGTGTAGGTGTTGCAATTTTACCATTCGTCACATTAATACCATAATCCGTTCTTAATAAAAATATCTAACATTGTTTTACCAATACATTAAAGATTCAAACTGGTTATTTGACGTAACTAATTGGTTATTTGATGGATACCTATGTTTAAAATTATTAGCTCATATTAGAGATTTATGGAATCAAAGGTTAATATACGGTACTTGGTTTGTTAAATTGGATCAAGGATATTATTATAAAACTTGTTTATACACTACCTAATAAATAAATAAATACATACCTTATCAAGAAGGACAAAAGTCCCTTTATACACGGCACGTATTCTTTACGGTACGGCGTATAAGCCGCGCCGTAGAAAAAATGTATCCGTCAATAAGTTTTCATAGTGATCCATACAATACTGACGACCGTGCTCACACACGGCGAATAAACCGTAGTATTTCCACGGCAAGAAAAACGTCTGTTCGCACGACGGTAAAATCAAGTTATACATTTCCAATATAAGCTGACTTCTCGTTGTACAAAAGCTAATACAATGAGAGGTCAGCTAAAACTAGAAATGTGTAGCTTGATATGTTGTCGTGTGTACAAAGGGCCACATGCCCCATTCAAGGCCACGAAAAGCGATGCGACTTGCATCAAACGAAGCGAGCATGTCGCCTGTTATCTCTCTCGTGGTATGCTCTAGACAACTTCTTTCATTTGTTTTTCCGCAGTCGCTGTCGCAAGACGGGTGTCGCTTGAGTGTGTAGCTTGTGGCTAAGGGATTAGGCGTCAAACGTCTCGTCCATATAGCTGTCATCCGGTAGCGTGCCCAGATTACTGGTATCATTGCTACAGCATAATCATCCTTTAAAGTTCCCACTGCTGGGACTGAGGCCTGTGGAATCATTGCCACGTTAAATGGCAATACTGATTCTTTAGCCAAAGAACGAGCCAGCCTTCAGGTCACGTGAAGTCTAGACCTGTCGGCTAAAGTCGTTTGAAAACGAGGCACGCATTTGGGCCCCATGAAACGGCTCAAACTGTAGGATAGATCGATTCGATTCGATTTGGTTTCGTTTTGGCTGTACATTCATTATTATTGACAATGGCCCCGATTCAGTTGTTCACAAACTAAATTAAATTTAAGTTCAGTGCATCTTTTTCTTTCTATTTCATTATGAAAAGGACAGAAGATAAATATTAGTTTAGTCCTGTCAAATTAGTCAGCGCCTGACGTAAATTGACGTATTTTTAGTAGCCAATTTTTTAATCGCGTCTAAACTTGTCTATGGATTATCTAATTTGTCAGGACTAAATTAATATTTATCTTTTGTCCTTTTCTTAATGAAATAGAAAGAAAAAGATGCACTGAACTTAAATTTAATTTAGTTTGTGGACAACAGAATCGGGGCCTCTGTCATCTTTGGCTAATTGTCTGAATTAAGGGTTAGGAGCCAGGCAAAATGTTACTTGATAGTAACACAACATTTATGTTTTAAACAATAGCGCCATGACTACTTGAAATAATACGGGATGACAAATTATTTGTATTTTTAGGTAGGTAATAGGTAATACGGGCTGATGTCCGCAACTCCATTATTACCGAAATAATATTTAACATTATCAAATTAGTAGGTGAAAAATTATTTGCATTGATATTACCGAAATAATATTTGATATTATAATATGTAATTATTATGTATGTCACATTTGTTTGGCCGGATATTTAATCAAGCGATAGGTATTTAACCGAGAAAATCATAATTATTATATTCGGTCGTCTTTTTCTGTTCTAGTGTAATTTGGAATTATTTATAAGAAGACATTACATTATCATATACGACATATCAAGCCTTTATATGTCCAGTATAAACTGACTTGTCATTATACAAAAAACTAATACAGTGCGAGGTCAGCTAAAACTGGAAATGCCTGCTTGATATGACTTCGTGAGTACCCTTAGAGAATTCTAAATGAAAACTTTTGTTGTTTAAAAGAAAATTGATCGAATCATAACAAATGTATTTCACGAAACAAGACTCTTTTGATAAAATTTTATTTTTTCGATGAGAAATACTAAAATGTAGTTTGAAAAATATTAAACTTGGTAAGTACCTACTCTTTTCTTTTTGTTGTGAGTTCTTATGAGTGTTAATTGTTTGCGTTGTGTTTTTATCTTGTAATTATTTTAAGCAAACATTATACCCTAACTTAAAGTTAATTAAGTTTGTCTGTAGGTAGATATTGTTGCTATTGGATGGGTGACCATCTATAAGTACCAAGACACCTCCGTACCTCGGAAAGCACGTTAAACCGTTAGTCCCGGCTGCCATTCGTGGATCTTTGACAGTCATTACGGGTAGTCAGAAGCCCGAAAGTCGGACAACTAGTCTTACCAAGGTTTCGTATTACCCAGTAACTGGGTTGTTGAGGTCAGATAGGCAGACGCTCCATGTAAAATACTGGTACTCAGCTGCATCTGGTTAGACTGGAAGCCGACCCTAACATAGTTGGGAAAAGGCTTGGCAGATGGTGATGTAGGTAAGTATTGTTTGTGTACCACAAACACACAACCGATTTTACTTGCAAATCTGACTATTGTAATAAGCAAACCGATTTAATGTTATATACACCTACTTTATTTTTATGTACAGTCGCCGTCTGATATATTGTAGCAGGCAAGGTGACCAAATACTTCTGAACTATTATAAATGTCAATAACTTCCATAGAAAACAAGTCACCATTAATATCAGAATATTCATTACTTCATTAATATCTGAGCAGATGCTTGTCAATAATTTCTATTATATATTCACAACTAAGCAAAAATTTAAGAACACTTACAAGGTCAAGTGTATAAAAAAAGAATATAAATAGTAGGTATATACGCCAAAAGTTCAGACCTCCATCCCGTTGAAAACTTATAAGGTTAAATGGTGCAAGAGTGCGATAGGAATCAATGTCGAACAAAGGAAGGCATTAAGACGTCATGCAAATAATGTTTGGGAATCTTTCAGACGACGAAATTTTTGTGAGAAGGTTTTTGGTTCCATGCGAAAACGTTTACAGGACGTATTAAATGAAGGAGGAGGTTACACAAAAGACTAATATTTTATCTATGTTGTCACAAATAAAAAAAATATTTACAATAATTTTTAATTTCATTAAAAATACATCTTGTATTTTCTTTCAATAGTTTGACATTAACATTTCAGTTATATTCTATACAAATGATTTTCTATACAATTTTTATTCCCTTCTCATTGTATTTATACCTTTCGTGTTTGTTTTTGGTTCGTCCTTTATATCACACAGTAAATAATTATTAAGTAAGCTCAGTGTTTATCTGCGTAAATACACTTAAAGTCTTAAGTGTTCAGATATTTTTGGTTAGTTGTGTGTATAGAAATTATTGACAAGGACATCTGCTCAGATATTAATGAAGTGATGAATGTTCATTTATTTATTATTATTATTATTAGCCTGTGATGTCCCACTGCAGGGCAAAGGCCTCCCTACTCTCTTTCCAATTCTCTCTTTTCAAAACTGCTAAGGACCAGTTCTTGTTGAAGGAGTCCAGCTCATCCCGCCATCTCCATCTGGGCCTGCCACGATGTCGCTTGCTATTAAGAGGGACCCATTGGGTCGTAAGTTTGGCTCATTGTTCGTAATGTGATGTGATATTAGTGGTAACTTGTAGTGTATGAAACTTATTGAGATTTTATATTGTTCAGAAGTATTTGGTCACCTTGTCTGCTACAATATATCTGACGGCGACTGTACTAGTACACCCTGTTTTAATGAGCCAATGGCTCTCAGGTTTTTTGTACACTTGTTTTTTATTAATATTTCGTCTTTGTCTATAGACACTTTTTTTGATTAACCTACATTGGCTCAATGTTGGGGTGAGGTTTTTCCCATATTTTTCCAATTCTCTTTGCGTAATGTCTTCTCCCAGTCTGGCAAGAACGAGTCTAGAAGATCACGCCAGTTTTCTAGGCCTGCCTCGGCGTTGACACCCGTTGTCAAGCACCTGCTGTGTGACGATTCTGGTCCATCTGACCTCATGCTTACTCTAAGTGTAACACGCCCAGGCGCACTTTAACCTCGCAGATTTATCGCCTCATCGGTAAATCGGTAGGTATTATGACACATTATTTGCTAGCAACTGATTACATGCGTAGACTCTCAAATACAATTTACATGTTCATTTGATGCGGTGAAAATCGAAGGCCAACGGTTTGAGACTAATTCCAGTTGTAATGTTATGCAAATCAATTACGTTGTGTGGTCCCCCGCAGTTTGAACAAATAGTATGTTACTAAAAATGTGTTTAGCAGACAGGTTGCGAAATATAATTAGTAAAGTGTTTGTACAAACCTACTTACAGAAAATAAATCATTTATCATTTAATTAAAAGAGCATTTACTAACACTGATACGACTTCAATAATTATCAAAACGCTTAAACGATTAATTTGAGTAAAATTTAAAGAAAAGCGTCCCTATGGATTTCATATTAAACTTGTCAGTAAATATTGTCATAGAGACAAAATAAACAGTAATTCTGTGCACTGATAGTTAATTTGTCGACCCATCGCCCACGATGCTTCTCAAATTAACGTGTACAAAATCAAATCACTAATGTGTAGCTAGAATGTCACAGCACTAGAAAAAAAAGTAGGCTTAGTTGTTTACAGATACTTACTCGAATAATAAAGAATAACAAAATAGATCTATAAACACGAGCACAGAACAGAAATAGTCGGCAGCTGTATGTCGTGACTGTGATAAGAAGGCTTCCACTCAGCATGATGCTTTGCTATGGGACCCATAGCACGGCGCTAATTTCACGGCGGAAACCAAGCTAGGTACAGGTCCTAGCATTTCAATGGCGCGGGCGGTCTGTAGAGGACGCGAATCATCATCATCATCATCATCAGCCGGAAGACGCCCACTGCTGAACAAAGGCCTCCCCCTTAGACCATCACGCCGAACGACAATCCGCCACTCGCATCCATCGGTTGCCCGCGACTCTCTCGATGTCGTCGGTCCACCTAACGAGAGGCCTGCCTACGCTGCGTCTTCCGGTTCGTGGTCGCCACTCAAGAACTTTTCTTCCCCATCGGGTATCAGTACACCGCAGTCGGGGGGAGGACGCGAATACGATTGCATTATTTACTAGTTTGTGATTGGTTGTATTGTCATATAGATCCTACTGAAAAATCTGAAATCACCACTGACGAAATACTACAAACTATACAATATTTACAAATAAACGAAATTCTATTATTAAAACTGAACTTATAGATACTAATATCAATGGAAGAAAAAATTACTACGCTGCTAGATGCAGATGCTTTAAAAAAAAACTATAAATATCATGAACAAACTACAAATGACTACCCACAATCAACTTAAAAAAAATTACATCATAAAATCTCTAGACAATGCCTACGTCAAACGACGTCAGAATTATTTACAGTTATAGTGAAATCACCATTCAACTTTGTAGAGTAAACGTTCAGAAAAACACACCACAATGGGAACCCATAAAACAGCTGTAAATATCTTGACACAAAAGATAGTGTTACTATGTTGATACACGTAAAGTTGAACAAACTATTCGATATACAGGCTATATATATATTAATCTTTACATTACACTGCCGATATTATAATTTTTTTTTAACTGTATTAAAAAAAAAATAACATTTACCTATTTGGGCACAGTTTGTGAAACATAAAATACAAATAACAAAATAAAAAAGTGAAAATAATGATTTAACTACAATAGTGTGTGCCTCACGGCTACGCCAAAAAGATTCAATTTCAGTATTAATGCCAGACAGATACTGTGAACACTTTTTAAGCTTTAAAAGGGTAGTCTATTATCAAACTTTAACAGATATAATAATAGACGGATTGGTGACCGTAGTTTGTTTTTATTAACCGATAGAAGGACGAATGGGCCGGCCGCTTGAATATTCGAGGGTGTTTTAAAGGGTCTATCCTTTAAAATACCCTCAAATCCTCAAACGGCACAATGAGGTTGTTAACAAATAACATAATCAGCCTATACCTTATTTTCCCACTGCTAGGATACTGGCTTCCTCTAAAAGAGAGGAACTGGTCCGTAATTCGGGTAGTGTGGGTTGGTCACATAAATGTTTTCAAGTTTTTTAAAATCCTTTTTGCTTCACCGTAGTCGGGTAAAAAGTAGTTGCAAGTTAGCTGCTGCCTAGTATACCAAAAAGCTTATTCGACTGTACAAGTTGGCATAGTAAATATTCTGTTGTTATAGTAAATGTTGTTTTTTTATGTTATTGGAAGGCAAACAAAAAGCCGTAACGTTGCCATCTCGGATACAGGCTCTATATTACACCAGCACCCTTACCCTACAAACAGGAACACGGAAAACAGCAACGCTGCTTGATGGCACAGATAAGTATGGTCGTAATACTTCTACAGACGAGCTTGGGATAAACGTGATCTTTGCTAAGAATGGGATCATACTTTTCCCGTGAATGTCGTAAAAGTCGACCAGAAATTTATTACACATTTCAAGTGTAAAATCGTTCATTACCAAAAGGTGACCTTGAAAATATAAGCGGGGTCTTATTTCATCATACGAGAGCCCTTTCGCTTAGTTAGGGCGTTACTGCCAAAAGTAATTAGACTTGAACATGATATGACCTTTTCTTAATTGTTGCGGTTTGCTTCGCTTAGCACATCAAGTTACTACAATCTGTCAAATTACTTTAATAGATTTTCAACTTAATTGCTAAAGCTTAAGGTTCAAAGCTGATTGGGAAAATTTGACAGTTTCGGGTAGCTTGACGTGCTGGCGTCTGTACCTACTGAATCCATGATAACAAGTTGCGGGTTGATGTCCTACCAATATGTATAAAGTAAGTGCCCCCGCGCATTAGGCGGCCAGGCCGCGCAACCACGTCGCTGCGGCCAACTAATTGTTCCATGATACATGTAAATGCGCGCATTACGCGACCAGCGGCCAGCGGCCACGCTTTAGACGCGCGGCCAAAGGTGAATTTGACTGACAAATGTGGTCGCAGACGTGGCCGCAATGTGCGCGGGCTGGCCTGTCCGCCTAATGCGCGGGGGCACTCAACCGTCCCCTGCTACGAAGGATATACATACAGGAGAGATTTTCTACGTTAATTGCGCGGTTCATTTGTTTGCCAGCCAGGCATGCCTGCGTAGTGTGGCTGTTGGTCACAGTCGCACCATCATAATCATACAAAGCGAAGTACATGGGCGTAGCTTAGCCGAGGGCTGTTGTGGAGCGGCGCCTTTATAGTTAGTGTAACACGACAAATAACATGTGAAGCCCTGATGTCTCTGTGGTAACAGGTGACACTGAAACGTGCCTGTCATTTGTTCGGGACCAGACGTGGGCCAATTTGTCTTCCATATACGAGCAAACGGCTAACATTTTGTGGGAAAATATTAGTATGATTATACACGTGTTATTTCTAGTGATACAGTTGTGTTTTCTGTTCTGACTATCGAAGAGTGGAGTATATTACAATGTAGGTAGTTGTTATCTTTTAAAAGTTATGGAAGGTGAATACCATGTGAGTATGCTAGTTAAATTGCATTAACTACATACAGAAACCTCTAGACCGAATTCCGGCCGTGGTGAACAATCTCCAGAGACCAGGTTTCGGCGCCGGAGATTATAGTGCACAACTGTGTGCGCAGACAGGTGCATTCTCTCTTTCTTAACTCTCATAGTCCGATGAGACGGCAATCTAACACGACCGGAGAAAGATCAGACGCAGGGCTAACGGCTCAACGTGCTTCTCGAGGCACATGGGTAAACGTATTTCATTGCCGATTTCCAAACTCCGGGGTTGTTGCGGAGAAATTCCCAGTAACACTTTGTCCGACCCGGGAATCGAACTTAGGACCCTCATGCTCAACAGTCGCGCTTGCCGCCATGTGACCAACGAGGCAGTAGTAAAAATACAATAGAACTGTACCCAAAGTATGTGTCACAAAAACAAACTGAAAAAAATTCGCAGCATTTTAAATCTTCTAAAGTCATTGGAGATAAAGCTGGATACACTCGGAATGGGAGAGTTGCACTAAAACAGAACTCAAGAGGAGTGCATTCTACAACAGAGTGAAGAGCCCTTTTCCTTAAGTGATGCGGGCTTTGCCGTGTTAGTCGATAGTCCGACACATCTATTTGGCTTCCCAAACGGAAACTATTAATGAGAATAACTACACGAAAACGACAACGGAATACCTAAATAGACGTGGGAAAAAGTTGGGTACCAAATATAGGAAATCAAACTCAAACTCAAACTCAAACTCAAAGCATTTATTTCAATTAAACCATTTCCAGGCACTTTTGAATTGTCAAAATTAACTAGTCGGTCAGTTAGTCAGAAAGTTGAAGCTAGTTGCCCATTCCAAAACGTAGATCTCTTGGAGAAGAACGGGCAAGAAACTCCAAGGACACTCTTTTAAATTAAGATATTACAAAATCCTGAGTACAGTATTCTTGTTGCTTCTATATGTGAGAACAATGTTATGAAGAAACAATTCAAGACAGTTATAAGATTAAAAAGAAGCCCTGGCAGCTAAGAGATGACCAGTCTCAACTGACAGCGCCCGTTCACGAACATGACGCATGGATCAGCACCATCCAGCTCAACCATTTTGAAGGGAACCGAATGATCCAACACACGCGCCACCATCAGTGAGACATTTAAGTGAGCATGACACATTCTCAACTGCCATGCTCTTTCAAGTCAATATAAAAAAATTATAATGAACGGATCCATGGTTCTTACATTTACAAAATTAAAATAAAAAAAAAAATGCTTCTAAATTATACAAAACTATCGTTACCAATTTATTTACGAGATGAATAAAATTTTACTAGAAAGAGGTATAAGATATTAAAGTAACAATTAAAACTTGATTGAATTAAAAATACACATTAAATTCGAATGTCAGAAACACTTAAAAAAAAAAAGAAAAGAAAAAAAGGGAAGCATGTCTTCCAAATTAATATTGAAATTTTAACTAGTGAGCCCAAGTGTCTGTGGAGCAGGACCAGCATTTAGCCAAGCATTTTTATCTACGATATAATCATCCAACTTATAGTATGCTTGTCTACATAGTGTGCGTTTAATGCATGTTTTAAATTTCTTCTCATTTAGTTGAAGAATATCGAGTGGTATTTTATTATAACACTCTACACAATAACCCATAAAAGAAGTTTTTACTTTAGACAATCTGAAACGAGGTTGATCTAATTTGTTCCTATTTCTAGTGTTAAAATTATGCCTGTCACATATCTTACTAAAAAGATGTAGATTTTTTCGAACGTACATAATGTTTTCATATATATATTGACAAGGAACCGTCATGATGTTAATTTTTTTAAACAGTTCCCTTAGAGATTCACGTCTGCTGAGAATCTTATTCTTGCCTCTGGAAATATCCTTGGGTACAGTCGAGTTCACTAATACACACATCAAAAGTGTCTAGGGATCAACATATATTTTTGCAATAACTTTTCTCCTGATTGATATTAATTAAAATTTTCTTTAAGGATTCATCAAATAAAGTGTTTTCGTTTGTCACAGTAACGATAAACCAAGTCACCTTTGCATTAATAAAGAAATTTGCCATTTTCCTAATAAAGGGATTTTTGACATTTGAACCACTAACACAAAAGTTCGAAAAAAAGACTGAAATAACAGTTTTCTCTAAAATTTTATTGGGTAACTTAAACAATTAATAATCCGTGTTTCTACCGCGAACACTAACAACACAAGAACATCGGTTTGGCATACTCAAAATGAGTTCATCCAAATCACGCTGTGGAATGGCCGCCCATGTTCGTTGCAACAACAAAAAAAGGTCTTCTTGCGACTGGATACCCTCCATATTCGGCAGAGCTCTTCTCTGTAGCATATCCCATGCATGCTCAATCGGGTTCAAGTCTGGCGACTGAGCAGGCCAGGGCAGGACATTGATGTTAGCTGCGGCGAGAGTCTGTCTTACAACTCTTGCGGTGTGCGGTCGTGCATTATCATGCATTAACTGAAATAAGGGACCGATTTGCACTTGTAGAGGAACGATGACGTCTGATACAATCGTCTCAGCATAAATTTGAGCGTTGAGGTTGCCTCTGATCCAAATCAACTCAGTTCTTCCGCCGATCCAAATACCCGCCCATACCATGATGGTTCCACCACTATAAGGATGGACTTCCTGGCAGGATTTTAATCGCTGTTGGCGTCCAGGGGTTCTCCAGTGTCGTATACGTCTTGTATCCGGTCTCATACCAAAACGAGACTCATCAGAAAAGCACACAAAACGCCATTGTTCTTCTGCCCAATTTCTGTGTTCAAGAGCCCATTGATATCGAATCCTACGATTGTGCATTGCTGTAGGTGGTACCCGTAGCGGTCTTCGGGAATGAAGGTTCACTTCATGCAAGCGGTTTCTGACTGTTTGGTCGCTAATTAAGTTCCCTGAAGAGTGATGAAGCCTCACGGCTAACATCATGGCGGTTATTGTTGGAGCTCTTCGAGTTATGATTTGAATGTATCGGTCTTGTCTCCGTGTGGTGCAGCGATACCGTCCTCCATGGCGCTCAGCCACGGTACCAGTGCTTCGGTAACGTGTCCAAAGTCGACTGATAACACTCTGACTTGTATTCAGAGCTAAAGCCACAGTACGTTGCCGGGAACCAGCTTCTATCATTCCCACGGCTCTGAGCATTTCTTCCCTGCTTAAATGACGTCGCCGCTCCATAATAACGTTGGTTTTAATCAGTAGTAGGGAAACAGTAGCACTAATAATGTCTTCAATGCGTTGTATGTTTTTATAGGGAAAATATTGACAGCTGATTTTCATCTTTTACTCGAATTTGATTCACAGTTCCTGATTCAAATTATGAAATGCACCAAAAAGGATCCATATAAATTTATAAAATCATAAATTTATTACAAAGCCACATCTCAATCTCAAGAAATCCGCATAAAAATGCTTGATCCCTAGACACTTTTGATGTGTGTATATTGACAGTGACAATGTTTCAAAATATTGTAAGCGTCAAAATGATCCTAAGTATAGTTCTATAAAAACTTAGTCATCAATAAAATCTATACTAATCTATACTAATATTATAAAGAGGAAAGATTTGTATGTAGATATGTTTGTAACGAATTGGCTCAAAAAGTATTGGACCGATTTTAAAAATTCTTTCACCGTTTGAATGCTACATTATTACTGATTAATATAGGTTATTTTAATTGCAAGAAAAACATAAAATGTTTAAAAAATACATGTCCACCCGTGCGAAGCCGGGACAGGTCGCTAGTGTTATCATATAAACTGACCATAAGTATGTTTATCAATAAACGCATTTTTCTTTCTTTTCTTTCAGTAGTGCAGTCAAAAATATCTGACTACTCTTCGGAACATAAATATCTAAATACTCTAGATATCAATATATTTGGTACAACCTAGGATTCGTAAATATCTATACAGCTTCGAATTCAACTAAATGGCCTTAAGCATTAAATTTATTTTTGCTTGCCGGAGAAGAAGTACGCGTAATAATGTAATGTTGCCGTTGAAAGATGTCATAACTGATAACTTCAAATTGAATTTGTTTCAAAGAAAAAGATTACAAGAATATACTTCTGTGAAGAGATTGTTCAAAGAATCAATTCGAGACATTTCAGTTCATTAATCAAATTAAAAGAGATGTTTCAAAATGGGTCAGGTCTATGTACAGTATCTCAAAAAAAAAGAGAAAAATCGGTAGAATTCGGGAAAAATACAGATAATTCAATTAAATATGTACTGTTGTGGTAGTGAACTGATATTTATCAATTAATTTTATCGACTTTCAACATGGCGTCTCACAGATTTAGTTACTCTGTTGTTAAAAAGAGAACTGTCAGTTGTCACAACAGTGTCACTTCTGTCACTTTCGTCTAGCGTCGAAATAAACAAAAACATGTCAAACGTCATTAATCAATCAAAATGACAGCTGACCGCCATGACTGGTTTTTTTTTGTGTGTTGCAATTTCAAGTGTAATTTCTTCTGTTTACCAGAAAACTATTTTAAAGCAAATGGACAGTTGAGAACTGTTTTAAATGAATTTCCCTATTTTCAAGTATAGTGTACAAGGACCTGGCCCAGGCCCCATACATTTTGGAACATCTGCTTTCATTCGAAAACATCCATCGGTTTTTAATAAACTTCAACTATACCCAACGACACTGGTTACTTATCTCTTTTGTTGACTGTACAGTGAGAATCACGATGTGGGTACCCCCCTTGAAAGCACCTACGTTCGAACCCGTGATGGCCGCATCTTGATAGTTTTGTATTTTATTGTAGGTAATATGTTGTCAAACAGTTTATACGTAAGCAACAATGCACAAAAATACATGCAATATTTCAATAGCGATGGTAACAGTTTAGTTGGTCTGAAGGTTGAGGATGTGACATATGAATCCGCTGATTCAAGTTCAATTCTGTCCTAAGATATAATTAGGTTTATTATTTATTTATTTATATATTCTTTATTGTACACCAGAAAATACATAACAACAAAAAAACAATTATTACTACAAAACATACAATGGGCGGCCTTAGGTTTTGTTGTCGTCAAATTTTATTTTTCTCTACGTCAGAATTATTCATACAACTTTTTCTTTTATATATTACCAGTAGGTTTATATTAAAATAAAAGAAATATAATTTATTTTAGTAAAGTTTATTATAAATTGAAAACTTAACTATATACCTAACTAATAGTATAGATAACTAACTGTAACTTTAAAAAAGTTTGTATCGCTTCACAGCAAAATAATCAACTTAAAACAACTACTTATAATGGTTGACAATTTGCCTTTCAAACTAGTAAAATAATAAAGAACTGCAATCTTTGTTCTCAAGAAATTATCTATCATTTTAATTTTTTTTAACACAAACACGTATCGTATGCAAAAGGTGAATCAAAACTAGACTCATCAGACGGTAACTTCATTAGACATTAGTAAAATGTATGCATAACTACCCTCAATTAACAAACTATGCAGTATGCATTCTCTGCGAGCTCATCTAAATCGATTAGAGACAGAATTGTAACGCTAAGTAGATTGTTAATTCATTGTATCACTAACTACCTAACTGGCTCAGTTTGTAAGAGCTCGCGGTAATCAATGGATAACCAATGATTCGATGGTTCGAATCTCGTCCGGCATATGAATACTTTTTGTCTTATTCTTAAGGACGTATACGTTTGAATTGCAAAGTTGTAGCAAAGTTAATTTTAATACAACTGGGGTACCCAATTGATGCAGCCCACTGTACATATAAAACTGGGTGAAGAGCTCATTGGGCATCAAAAAAATTCACTTCGCTGTTAACAGGAAAAATTACCAAAAGGCAGTATTGCCACGTTGAATGGCAATGCTGATTCTATGGCCTAAAATAGGCTAGGCTTCCAAAGCTATAATCAACCCCAAAGGCATTGAATATCCAAATACTATCCCAACATGCAACCGCCAAGCGCTCATAAGCGTCATCTTAATTATACACAAAAGTTCTAAACTAAATGCAAATGCATATCCACTTGGGAGCCCGTGTGATGTTGCTTTTAACTTAAGTTAAACATCCTCTATTTTCACTTAGCGCGTTTTCTCTTAGGGAGAGTGGAACTAGTAGTAACATTAATTGCGTTAACTCCGGTACGTTTAGTGTTAAGTGCTCGCTGATGCTCGTGCTGGTGTGTTAGATTTTTTATGTGAGCAACTTTTGATTGCGAAAATTTTAGTAAAATAAAAAGCACCGGTTGACGTAATCACGTCAACGGCTGCCGCTGAAAACCAGCGATAGGGCTCTGTCTCGTATAGGATCGTAGCATTATGCTGAGCGATCGCCGTTTTGCATGGATGTGACGCATATTTTCCACCAGTTTTTAATTGTTATTTTTTATTTTCTTTCTCTGCGTCATGTTTACCGCAAATACATGTATTTTCTTTCTCTCATAGGCTTTTTTTTTGTGGATGACCGAAATCATCAAATGACCCCTCCCGCTCTGGGTGGAACAGAAGGGAGTGTCAGACTTTTACTGACTAAAACCCACCCGTGTTCCTTCCTTAGCCCTTTGTGTTCCGGGGTAGCGGTAACCCTTTCGGACAATGCCGCTGTTCTCTCATAGGCTGATTCTGTATTGGTATTGGCAGGTTATGATAATGTAGTTTCGAAATCAAGGGCTTTCATCATCTACTGCTGAATATAGGCCTCCAACAGGCGCGTAGGCGTTGCCATATCAACAGGTCCTGTGATAATTTTCGCAGCAGGTTCCCGTGACCTTTACCAGGTCATCGGCCCACATTGTGGGGTGTAAAGCTTTAATAGAACTGAATACCATTTTGGAATCTCTGTGAGGGATAGAATCCGGAATGAGGTAATCTGGCAGAGAACCAAATTTGTCGACGTAGCTCACAGAATAAGCAAGCTGATGTGGCAATGGGCCGGCCATATTAGCCGTATAACCAATGACCGTTGGGGTAGACGTGTTGAGTGGAGATCGCGAATCAGTAAACATAAGGTAGGACGCCCTCAGGCTAGGTGGAGCGACGATCGTTGCAGGGTGGCTGGTAGCAGCTGGATGAGAGTTGCCGAGAGTCGAGCTAAATGGCGTGCAATTAGAGAAGCCTAAGTCCAGCAGTGGACTTTTAAGCTGATGATGATGATGACACTTTTGACTTAAGACGTAGGCGAATACAATAAATTAATAGTGCTTGTTTTGTACTTGTTGGTTCTTAAAATCAACGGATATATTATTAGAAGCTGCACGGGCAAAATTTTATAGCCGTCAAAAGTTAGTTTACGGTGTCTGTAAAGCGATAAAAATAAATTCTATTAAGCCAGAGGCAGATTTAACCCGTGTTAGGTATTTTTCTCTCTCAAAAAGGTACATAATAATAGAACTAACGAATCGGAACAAGGAAAAGGCCTCAGAAGAACGTGCCACCCACAAAAAAAGGCCTAAATGTTTTATCGTAAAAGAACAAAGGATTATTTGAAGTGTTTTGGATGTAAAAGATTTGTACATGCTCGTGACTACCGTACAAGTGTAGTGTATGTAATCATATAGGAAAATAAGACCGAGAATATTGGAGTGGTTCAGTAAGTTACTGTTTGTTTATCAATCCTTTTTCATACTGAGTATTATTTCTAGAATATTTGGGCTTATGGTTACGGAATAACTGCCGCAAGGGTCAATCGATCAGGTTAACCTAAGTTTTCCGCGATTGGTCTGTATTACTTTGATGGGATCCGTTCTTATATTTGCGATACCGCCCAGCTTATTTCCAGCTGGAATCTGTCGAAAATTCCGATAATTTAACGTGTTGTCGTATTTTTGGTATTTAAATAGAAAGAAAGAAGAAAGAAAATACATTTATTTAACACAGACCAAAAGACACACAGTAGGTTCACCAGAGACATACATCAGATACAATAAAAAAAAAACATAAAAAAGTGTAAAGTCCGATGTAAAAATTTGCAGGAAAGTGTGCCTCACGGCTGCGCCAAAAAGGCCCAGTTCAGCAAAAATGCCAGACAACTAGTGCCTGACACTGATTTTCAACTGGACCTGATGTGTGAGGTGACGGATGTAAATCAGTTTTATACTGCAACGTGACGCGTGTATGCATACTTAAATAAATAAAATACATTTGTGTCAGACAAGAACAGTAATTAATATGTATAAATAGTGTGATATTGTAACATTCCAAAAAAATAAACAAAAAATACTGATAAATAAATAAATGAGATGGCCGCATGATAGACCTTCGTTAATAGATATGTAAACAAAGAAAAAAAATAAAATAATAACGATTACAGCTTCTTTACATTTCTTAGGGATTAATTTTCCACTCTAATTATAGCATAATCAGCCTATAATTTTCGCACTGCTGGGCACTATGTCTCCTCTCGGTGAGATTGAGTGAGGTGATTGAGAATCCACCACTCGGGCGCAGTGCGGGTTAGTAGATGTCACATGTCTTTGAATTCTTGGTTCTAAGGCATGCCGGTTTCCACACGACGTTTTCCTTCACCGTTTAGGAGAGCAGTAGTGATGAAATAATTTACACAAAGTAAAGTGCCTGCTTGTGTTCGAACCACCGACCTACAACTCGTAAGTCGCGGCCGATCCCACTGAGCCACCAGTGCTCTCCCACTCCTCTGATTATACCTACCTACTAATATTGTTCATGATATCTTTTGCCAGCTGAAAAAATTGTAGTGCTTTACTCACGAAAGGCGTTATGCAACTGTAACGATAAAGTTTTATTGTTCTCTCTCCCTCCTAGAGACATACGCATAGACACATACGCCTAGACACACACAAATATTATTATTTATCAAACGGCTTATGGCCTAATCATTTTTACGTTACGGCCGCGTCCTTCATTTTTACGCGTTTCTCTTTTCTCTTATTTTTCCGCAAAAAAGACGTGTAATATTATATCTCATTTGATATTCCTATCGCGCTAAGCGGATCACTGGTGGATTATCTATTGTCACAAAAAATAAAATTGGAATTCTATGTTTTTCTGTTTGAAAAATCGACGTACGGTGGGATCTCAAATTACCTTTTCAACAGAATTATACGGACGGCTATGTCTGTTTTGAGGATTTTTCAAATTTGATTTTGTATGGCCCTTATGGAAGCCACAGATTCCGTCGCTCATGATCGATGTAGTTTGAACAAATCAATATGTAAACATGACTAGTTCATCAAAGTATACACATGGAAAAACGGTCATCAGAAAAAAAACGAAATAGCTAGTAATTATATTTAAGTAAGATTTAAATAATTAAGACAACCATGTAATTGTAACCTTGACATTGACCACCGTAACTTAATAAGACAAAACAGAAACTAATCTTGAGAAAAAAAAATTGTTCAAGCAGTTTTCATTGTTTTAGCTTTTGATAAGATCAGAGTTTTAATTGAAGTAGGTAGATTCGCGTAGAACAATGGCAGAAAACACAGATGGTTAATTTAGAGGTGATTAAACATGTAACTATTACATAACATATGGTTATATATAAGGAATGGGAACATAAGACTTACCATCGTTTCGTATAAAAATGATCATCGGAGACACTGGTTTATTTTATGAAATAAAGAACGATCATATTATCTGAAACAAAATACTGCGCACACACTGCTTTAGACTGGAGAGCAAGGCACAGACAAGAGCTGATATTCTCGTCAAACGTCTAAACGTTTGAGGAGCATTTGATGCCTAAGCATCCAACGGCACTTCCATCAACTATTATCAACGATGAACATGAAGAGGTCTTCTGTCATTTGGCCAACGCCATCTGTCATATGGAGGTCTTCAATACCAGCGGCGTGTGTAGCCAGAACAATCTCATGTGCCAGTAATTACATCTGCACTTATTCCCTTCAAAACGGAACACACCACGCTACAAAATATTTGGCGGTAGAAATAGGATGCACTTCTACTGAGACAAACTGAGCGGACTTGAGATGTGTGAGAATCGATCAATTGCAGACGAGACAAGAGACGCGATGTAGAATAAAACCCATGGGATTGATAAATTTTCTCAGTTCTGCTCGTTTCCATCTGAGTGGAAACGAATCCTTATGGTACTTTTGGTCGTAATACAAACTTTCCTGGACAAGCTCTTTCACAAAGAGCTATACTACTATTAAAATCATAAAATGCGAACCTAGATTCGAATGTAGATTATAACATTCGAAAGAAAAGATCTTATCATTTCATACATTCTAATTCCACGAGCATATTAAGCTGTCTGCAGTCAAAACATTCGCATAAAGACAATGCCAAAATATTTTATTTTCGTCGGTCGTAAATCTAAAAACGTTTCGAAATGATATGATGAATGTAAGGGCAGCTGAGCGTGGGATGAGAACTGTTTTATCAAGATTTGTGTATGCTGTTGATGATTACCCTAAAGTTTTGGAAAGAGTGAAAGAGATGACTATATTTCTGTTGAAATTGTGTTGAAACTATGATAAGTAGTATGTTTTTTATTAAAATATTTTATCAGAAACATGACAATGACATGAAAACTAGTATTCTTTTTCATAAATAATTTTAATGAAGGCGTTATGATACATCATCATCATCCCCAGCCAGATTTTACCCATTGCTGGGCATAAGCCTCACCAAGCCCCGTATTACAGAACGTCACTCAATATTCAAGCATTACTTAAAACTAGATTCAAGCGATTTGATTGGTTGAAACTGAGTGTTGAGTGACGTTCTGTAATACGGGACTTAATGTGCCAATCACGCTCCTGTGCCAGCATCACCCAGGTTTTGCCCGCACTGAAAGAAATAAGTAGTAATTAAAAAACTTTTTAACAAACAAAAAACTGACTTGCAATAAAAACACTACAAAGTGAAAAATAACGTTCATTTCAGAAGTCGGTGTCTTTGTATCTGTATTTTAGTTTATTGCCACCGACTTCTGAAATTAAAGTTATTTTACACTTTGTAGTGTTTTCTTGCAAGTCGGTTTTTTGCTTGTTAAAAGCTTTTTTTCCCGCTTTTTAGTGGATCTGTTTATAATGTATCTAAGTAACAATAGCCAAATGTTAACTTGCTCATCGCCTTTTACAAAATATTGCTTTTCCCGATGCAGGGACGTTAATTGTTGAGGAGTTCTCTTGGTACTCCACCATCAGCTCCATTTCACCATTCGCATTGTGACGAGCATAAATTGCTTAGCAACCATATTAAAGTAATCGAATCGCAACTTGTGAAATACTTATTATTGAGTAGTTCCGGTGGCCCTCTGTGGTCTTCATCATCAGTTCCACTTCACCAAATGGTGCTTTCCGAGAATAAGTGCACGAATTACTATAAATAATACCCAAATCGCTGTAGGTGTGCCTATAATATTTGAAGAGTTCCTTCGATTTCTCCAGGATCCCATCATCAGAACTGGATTTTGACAAAAATGGGACTAATCTGGAAGTATATCCTTTTAAATAAAAAAGAATTTTTCAAATCGATCTATAAATTACGGTGTACTGAGGTAACAAAGAGAGAGAATATTTCTGGAATTATACTGAAATTTATATTGAAACGCTCGTGCCTACGTGAAACGGTTCTATAATTACCGATAAGTAAAGTCAATAGATCAAAATTGTAACTGAATTTATTAAACCAAGCAGGGCAATGGCTTTTCAATATTTTTTTAAAGTTGCCGGTAAATTGAAACTTCAAGAAGGTTGAAACAATCATACCATCACGTAGACAATTAGATTTTGTCGTTTTATGATGTGCAAGTGACATTCAACCTTAAGCAATAATGAGGGCAACTATACCAACATTTTTAACTAGAGCAAGCTTATGTGATATTCTCATCTTCATCATCACGTGATCGTCGCAGCGATCCAACTACTCAATTCTCCTCAATTAGTGCGAAGACTAAAATCGGTAAAACCTTTTGAGTTTAATGCACTGTAAGTGAACTTAAACTGTAGTGCAAGTACTGAATCATAAAGAACACGTGAATCCGGTGTCTTCCCTTTAACTTATAGTGAATAAGAAAGACGATATTTGACGATTTCTTAATTTTATAATTACTTAGCAGCTTAAGTAATATTTAAATTATTTATTAGGTAATAGGTTATTTGTAATATGAATAAAGTTTCCCCAATAAAAATACTTTATATAGAGAAAAAAAATGATATTGCGAACATAATAATTACCTATTCATCATTTTGATAGTTAATATTACATAACGGTTGATTTGTTTATAAATAATTTAATTGTATGTTAATATTAGGAGTACGAATAGTGTGCTGTATTTGCATATGCCAGTTTATTAAATATATTTATAGAACTCAAAGTCAAATGGGCATTTTCAGTGCTTTTTATTATGTAGGTGGTATAGCAATAATGAGGTAAACTATATCAAAAATGTCTTAGTCTTTAGTACAAAACTCGGAGGAAGCTTTGCAAAATAATATATTAAATAGATTCCACGACTTTTTACGTTCAATTCATCATTCATGAAATACCCACCGCCCATCGACGAAAACTAACGAATGAAATCTTGATTTTCTTGATAAAAAAATCTAAAACGACCTTTGACTAGACAATCAGATTATCTAAAGTATATAAAAATACACTTCCAGTCAACAGGAAATTATTTACTGGAGCCTAAATAAATACGAAATCAAACAACTAAATAAATTAAAATGTCGAATTGACTGAAACATTTCTGGCACGATATCAACTGAACGACTAAAACGATCGTCTGAAAGTCTCTTAAGCAATGTCACGGGCAAGAACTAGAATGGTTCATGGAAAACTATGTACATAATACGAACGTTTTGCGATGAAGTGTCTCTATGGAAAAGGATTAAAAAAAAAATTAACATTATCATCCCGACACCTGCAAGGCATCGTAACTCATTTTAGTAAATTTTCAGGAGAACGCGTTCCATCCCTCCCATTCCATCGTTCCAACCATTCCATCCATTTCTTCCATGCCTCAAATTTTCAAGGTTGGTTGGCATTACGACTTAACCGAAACCTGAGAGATTTTTTTTTTATCTTTGACGCGCTCTCCTGATTAAAAATGAGTATGATATACGATGTTTTTCCTTGCAAGTGTCGATCTACCTAGGCTTTTCTCAACTATCTTCGGGTCGGTTTGCAGTCTAACTAGATGCAAATGAGTACCAGTATTTTACAAAAAGCGACTCTGCTGTCCAATTACTGGGTAAGACTAGTTGTCTGACTGTCAGCCTTCTGATGACCCGTAACAAAAGTAGAAGATCCACAAATGATAACCAGGAAAAACAGCTAAACGTGCTATCCGAGGCACAGACAACTCTTGGTATGTTAAGATCATCTCCCATCCATTGATCATTGATCGCTTTGCCTGCACGGCTATTATTACATTTTAAATGGTTTTATTTAGCTTGACCTGTGTGTTGTTATTTGGGTCTAATTTAGTACTTGAAATTTTTTACTCAGCATATTTTATTTAAACATCTTGAATAAAAAAGTAATCAGTACTTATCTTATTCGCACAATGTTTTCCGTGCGTTGCGCGAACAGCGTTTTTACATACCAAAAATAAAAATCTTTTTGCAGCATTATTTTTCTTGTGTTGAACCTATTTTTAAACCCATTAGTTTCATGCAGGTACAGAATGCGTAGTTGACAGCTTTGTGATGAGCCTTTTAGACGTCTAAAACATGTTATGCTCTGCACACTTGGCGAATGAGAGCTAGACACTTTTTTATTAACCGACTTACAAAAAGGAGGTTCTTTATTCGACCGGCATGTATGTATGTTTGTATGTCTGCAATTTTCTCAAAAAGTAATGAACTAATTTTGGTAATTCTTTCATTAATATAATTGAAATACTTTCAGAAAGGTTTTAGTATATAATACATTAGGTGAATATTCATATGTATGAAGTATATGCATAAATGTACTGTAGCTTCGGCATTTATATGTGAATTTTGATGATTCTTTTAGTCAGTGTCTTATTTTTTTTAGCTAAAGGAACTTTCTTTTTACACCCCGTATAGTAGAAATTATAGGAATAGAAATATTTAATCATTTGCAAATATTTTCTACTAGTACAAATAATTTTCCATCTATTCCCTTATTCAAACTAAAAAAAAATAAAACAAATCGAATCACACACGTCACATATTAGCACAACTGTTACGCATCAAAGTTAAATATGTTTAACATTACTTAAAACAATGTTTTCTGATAAATAGTTCGTAGAAGTAACTCAATAAACTTGTAACGCACCTTTATTTTAATACCATTATTCAGAAACACAGCAGTGGCGGGCCAGTGGTAACGACCGTGACTTGCGAGTTGTAGGTCGTAGATTCGAACCCAGACAGGCGATTTACTTTGTGTAAATTATTTCATCACCACTGCTCTCAAAACGGTGAAGGAAAACATCGTGAGGAAACCGGCATGTCCTAGAACCAAAAATTCGAAGACATATGACATCAACCAACCCGCACTGCGCCCGCGTGGTGGATTATAGCCCACTCCCTCTCGAATAGAGGAGGCTTGTGTCCCAGCAGTGGGAACAAATAATCAGAAATTAAAACAAAGCCACAGTTTTAACCCGTCAGCAGTTATTTAAAGATCCAAGTCATTTAAACAGCAGCAGTGTTTATTATTATAACATATAAATACAATAAACACATTGACATTTTTAACGAATACTATCTCGAACACACCATTTATTTTTTGGCGATCGTCCAAAGTCTTTGAGCAAAAATAATTGACCTATTTCTTTGGCCCTTTATCTTTGAATTCACCTTTTGTTTTAAAACTATAGAAATGTAGTATTGGTTACGCTTTTTTCCTTTCACGTGGAACAGCCGGTCGATTCTGTTAGAATGTCACCGTGAGAAGTTAGGTGAAGTGAGCTGTCATTCCACCTGATGCTAAGGATTGACTAAGTATAATGACAGCGCACATTAAGCTCAGTTCACCCATGTTATCACGGTGAGATTTTTACAGAATAGCACTACAGATTACCGGGTGGTATTTTAATATATTTTATGTTTGTAGTAAACCATATGTAGGTACACATTTTGTTCCGATCGACACCTCTTTTAACCCTTCGTATGCCGGGAACGTAGATCTACGCGAGACACAATGCTTTTTAATTGTTTCTGTAATTACCGTATCCAACAGGCTAATATAAATATTGAAAGGTCAGTGATCTATGGCTGGATTATTATAACCCATTTCACTCAGGTGCTCATTTTGGCATGCAGTGGACAAGCTGTTTTGGTAGGTATATTATTATTATATTTGTGATATTATAATTGTCAGTTATAGAAATGTATAAAGTGCCAGTTTATAGAAATGTGTCAATTCATAATCTAAAGGTTAACTTTGAATGCCTGAACAAAATGCTTTCAATTTCTTACCTCAGTGAAAACAGTAAAAGCATAGTTTTAAATTTAAATCCTCATAAAAATACATTGAAAGACATCATTCAAAGGTATATAAGCTGCCTAAAATGTCTTCATTAAAGCGATTTCATTAAGAGTTTATACAGTGAGAAAAAATATTTGTAAAACAATAAAAGACAAAACAGTAACGTTTAATGATTGAACATAGCTACCATTTACTGCAAAAAAACGTTAAAGTTTACTGTCATGACGTGACGGTAACATTTTGCCTGAAGCTTTAACTGTTTTCGGATCAGTAAAAAATACTGTTTTGGACGTTACGCTCTTAAGGAACTGTTTAAAGCAGTTCAAATCGTAAGTGTTTTCATTAATATTTACTGATTATTTCTTTCAGTGTAAATTCGAATAATGGACACAATTTGATTTGATTTTTCAAATCAGATAGACTTACATAATTTTTTTTTATTTTCACCATATTTTATCTATTTATTTATTTAGAGTAAGGGTAAGATTAATGTTGCACAACAATATTTGTTTTCAAATAATTCAGTTCTAACAAAGAATCGAAAGTATGTTCGTCGTTTGCCAGTTGCGCGTGAAATAGATTTAATAAAAAATATTCTATCGTTCCAAAAAGATTGGTAACATAATATTCCTTCGTGAAAACCCAAATAGCGCAGTCATGCAACTGGCAGTATCTAATTCTATGTTCGATGAAATAAAAAAATAAAAAACTATTGAGCTAAACGCCTCTGGTACCTGATGCCAGAGGCATTTTAGTTATATTTTTTCTTTTTTATTTGGAACAGTGCCAAAAATATGAATAGTTTTTTATTGTACTAAAATATACTCTAAAAACATCATTGTTTGACTAAATTCGGTGAATAAGTACTGGTTTCGATTGTTTTTTTATTTTTTTATGATAACACAGACCAAGTCGCCACCTTCTGTCACAATTTTCAAGAGACCATCATCATCTGCCTAGCCTTTTCCCAACTACGTTGGCGTCGGCTTCCAGTCTAACCGGATGCAGCTGAATTCCACTATTTTACATGGAACGACGACTATCTGAATAGATAGTGACAGGGTTGTGGAGGTCAGATAGGATATAGTAGAGTAATACGATTCCCCTGGT
This sequence comes from Globia sparganii, assembly GCA_949316385.1. Lineage (NCBI taxonomy): Eukaryota > Metazoa > Arthropoda > Insecta > Lepidoptera > Noctuidae > Globia > Globia sparganii. Next base: position 6,597,991 of record OX438675.1, on the reverse strand, counting down.
AAGACTGGTTGTCAGACTTCCAGGCTTCTGACGACCCGTAACGACAGTCGAAACCAACAGCTTAACGTGCTTTCCGAGACACGGAGGGGTCTTGGTATGTGAAGATGATCACCCGTCCACGGACCAACTGTGACAAGCGTAGCTCAACTTGATCGATCGACCCGTGCAGTTGTTAGCTTAGCCACAAACCCCTCAATTTTCAAGACACCAAAATATTGTAACATCATCGGTAAGACCTCGGAACTTGAGACAGTCAAAGACGTCCACTGGTGGACATAGGCCTCCCCCAAGCACCTCCACTTCGACCGCTTCTGTGTTTCTTGCATCAAACGGGTTTCTGCAGTCTTCACAAGGTCGTCGGTCCACCTTGTGGGAGGCCCTCCAAAGCTACCTCTTCCGGTACGCGGTTGCCACTCCAGAACCTCTCGGCCCCAACGGCATTCTGTTCTGCGAGCAATGTGCCCTGCCCACTGCCACTTAAGTTTGGCAATTCTTAGGACTATGTCGGTTACCTTGATAACCTTGAAACAATAACTATCTACAACAGAATACTATGATGTTACACGTGTTAGCAAAAAAACTTGATCGTACGGAAAGTGGGCGAAATGTGAACCATTGATCATAAAATCCGAATGTAAACTAGATGAATGTGAAACTGAATGAAAGTAAACACACCTGACATAGAAATAAATAATGTTAAGAACTTTAGAACATTTGTGTGCCTTTATGTTTCAAATATGCTGAGATTTATCGACACATTAACAAGCGTTATAAAGACCATTAGTCAAATAAAACTTTCAACAAAACCAAGATTAAGTGACCGTTAAAATTGGAAAAATTAATAAATGATGAACTTAAATTATTAATTTCATTATTCAAGAGATTATATTCACAACTAGCTGTGCCCGCGACTACTACGGTTTTAATGTTTTTGCGCAGAACTTTTTCCAAAATAAATCTACGTTACTCCTTATAACATCAGCCATCAAGCTGTGAAAGTGTCGTCAAAATCGGTCCAGCCATCTCGGAGATTAGCCGTAACAAACAGACAGACATACCAACAAAAATATTATAAATTGTTTTTTGTTATAAGTACGTACCGTATATATTTTCATATGCATTAGGTGAAAAACTGTTATTTTAACATTACTTAATAGACACTTATATTTATTTGTATGTATAGAAAATGTAACCATAAATAATAATTCTTAACGGTAAGCAACAGATTAAAAATATCCCTCAAACTTTGACAGATGATATGTGCAATTTTTACCGTCATTAAGATGTCAATGGAAGACTCTACCCATACTTAATATCTCATTTCATCTGCCAAATATGTCCAACAAAAGTGAAAACTAAAACCAGCTGGCAACTAGCAACCCGGGTAGGGTTGCTAGTTGCCAGCCAATTAATTGATTGAAAGATTGACAAGTTGGCACATGGCACCACACGTGAAATTGAGATGAACAAAAAAGGCATTTGTGTTATTTCACGCACTGCTGAGTGGATTATAAAACGGGCTGACATTTGAATGGAATTACTCTAATATGGGGAATTACTCTAATATAGGGAATAAACTTTGTGAGTGTCGTTGTAAGTAAAAATAATATCATGACCAAAGCTTGAAAAGTCGAGTTAAAAAAAATTATTATTCTGTTGTTTTTCTTCTATTCTATTCTATTCTATTTTTCTTTATGGCAATGGTGCCGATGTCGACAATTCTGCCAATGTCAGACGTGTTATGAGAAAACGTGCGAAAAGAAAGAAAAAAAAAAAAATTCTAATACCAATGCTAGGTATTCATTATATCCTTGGATTTAATGTGAAACTTGTTGACGAGTGTTAGTAGATACACTGAAACAATAAAAAAAAAATATATATATTATTTGTTAATTAAATATGAAAGAATTACATATATAATTATCGTACAAATATCATCATAGTTTGACGTCATTGACGCGGATAAAATGCATCAAAGCTTCATAGAGCTTTGGGGAAGAATGTGTTAGTAGAGATGGAAAGTTAGTTGGGACAGGGATCTTTAATTTAGGGAGATGGCTATATAAGTCATGGGCTGGGTCATTATTGGAGCAGTTAAAAAAGATGTGCTCCAGAGTACCATCATCCAACCCACATTCGCAGAGCGATGTGTCTCTGACCCGGATTTTGTGAAGGAATACCGGGGAACAACAATGGCCTATGCGAAGACGGGAAATAGTAGATATTACCCTCTTTGATATTTTTTTATAGGGGTAAAACCAAGGCTTAGGTGTAACATTAGGCTGAATTGCGTGATAAAAAGCACCTTTCCGTTTGCTTGAATTTTGCCACTGTACCTGCCATGAAGTTAGCAAGCTCTTTTTTGGAAGGCTCAGCAAATCGTAGCCCTGACATTGGAAGTGCTTAAGGTCAGCAGTCTGGGACGTAACGGCATCCTTAGCAAGAGCGTCCACATATTCGTTTCCTCTTATGCCACAATGACTTGGAATCCAAACCAAGTGAATGGTTTTGTGATTCATGGCACAAGAGAAAATAGATTTTTTTATTTGGAGTAGAATTGGACTTTGCAGTTTGCTCTTGAAAGGGTTCTTCTCCAAAGCTTGCAAGCAACTCAGTGAGTCTGTAAATATGACACCAAATTGTATGCTATGGGCTTCTATAAATAAACACGCTTCTAATATGGCCACGCACTCGCCCGTGAACACAGATGATTGCATAATAAATAAAAAAATAAAAATAAAAAATAAAAAATAAAAATCTTTTATTTTCAGGCGTCGAAGGCCCATAGCGTGTTAGTATTATCAAAAGAAAAAAAATAAAAACTTAAAAACTATGTTAGTAGTAACACTTAGGCACAAAAACAAAACAACATCCGATTACATAGAGGAAGATTCATCAAGTCCCATGTCTGACATGTAGCTTGATAAACCTATCCACTGTAGGCCCGTCTAACCTGTCAGCAAAAACCCTCAGAACGCTATTGCTGCTTCCCCTCACTCTGCGCAATACTGATGCCACTTTTTTGCGCATGATCGCGAAATAATCGTCAGTGTGCGCGTCAGCGAACATCCCTGACGCACTACAGTAAGGCGGAAGCCTCAACAGCGCCCTGAAGGCATTGTTGTATTGAATGCGCAGTGCGCTATCTGCTTTTTGGGTATGATTAGCCCACAGACTGCTGGTGTAAAATATTTGACAAAACGACTTAAAAAGTGTTATTTTAACCGGTACTGAACAACCAGCAAACCTGCGTGCCAACATGTTTCCCCTCACAGCCATCGCCCTGCGCTCTCTTTCCATATCCAGGTCATCTTTAAGATCCTCCGTAACAATATGGCCCAAATATTTAAATTGTGCTACCCTCTGCAGAGGTGCGCCGTTTAGTTCCACGGGAGGGACATTTGAGGGACTATTATTTCTTCCTCTAAACACCAACAGCTCACTCTTTGTATGGTTATATTTTAGCCCATGCTGCTCGGCATATCTTTCACAAATGGTGAGTAATTTCCTAATTCCACCGATTGTGGGGCTCAGCAGCACCATATCGTCTGCGTAACTTAAGTTATTTAAGCTAACTCCGTCTATATGGCACCCGACATGAGTGCTGCTGAGCTCAACGAGCAAGTTGTTGACATAAATATTAAACAATCTCGGGGAAGTAAGACCTCCCTGCCTAACACCACATTCTAGTTTGTACGGGTCCGAAAATGCATTGGACCATTTCACAAAGTTCCTCTGCTTATCATACCAGATAGATAATATTGACACCAATGCAGCAGGAACTCCCGCTTCCCGAAGCTTCTCCCATAAAACCTTATATGAAACCAGGTCGAAAGCTTTGGAAAGGTCCAGGAAACAAGCATACACTGGTGTTTTTCGGTCCGTATAATATTTGACAGTGTGCTTTAATGCAAGTATTGCACTCTCAGTAGACAGCCCCGCACGAAAACCAAACTGTGTGTCGTGTAGTTTTGTATATCTACTGAGGTGCGTATCAAGCACACTATCAAACACTTTAGCTATCACAGTTGCTAATGAGATTGGCCTATAATTCCCTTTGTCTGCTATGTCTCCTGTCCGATTTTTTATAATAGGAACAACTATTGTATCCAGCATTTCCTGTGGTAGGTAAGAATGCCCCACACATAGATTAAAAAACATAGTCAATACTCTCGGCAAGTGCACACCAGCATTTTGAAGATGCTCAATGCTGAGTCCATCATGACCAGGAGATTTTCCCCGCTTCATATATTTAATTACTGTTTTAATTTCTGAACACGTAAATCTAAGGGGATTTCCTGATCGATAGGACTCAGCATCGCTCACCCTCACCACAGATTCAAGACATGAGCTCACAATAAACTGTTCCTTAAATAAATTAGCTATTCCAGTATGGTCGCTCTCACCCTCCACGCTAACTGGTAAGCTTGGCGAGATGTTGAGCTTTTTAGTGCCTTTCCAGAAAGATGAGAAACATTTCTTGGAATGGAGCGAAGCCAATATATCCATTTCTATTTTATCTTGATTCTTAATGACCCATTTCAATTTTGATTTAAATACTTTACGAGTCAACATCATATCCTCATAGATAGGCCCACTACTGGGTTCCCCATACCAAAGCCATAGTTTAAATTTAGACCTTGCTTTAGTGTGAAATTCCTTGACATGCTTGTTCCAGCCTTTTATACCTTTCCTTCTAATAATAGCTTTAGAGACTCTGTTTACACTAGCTGCTTCACTTATATGCATAGGGCATTTGAATTTCAGAACAATTTTAGAGTTTTGGTAGTATACCGCAGCACCAGTGCAACTTGCATCTGAGAATTTGGAGGCGTCAGTGAAAAATCTTTCGAAGTTGGACCATCGCTCACCAACCGCCGCATTGAAAATAGAGTCCGCCGAAGGAGATTTTTTTGTTATACCAATATTGTAAAAGATATCAGGTTTAAAACATATAGTATCATAATCAAAACTGTAAATAGGGAGTTTCGGAAACTGAATAATCGGGGAATCTAAATTTTTATAACAGCGGAAGGATTTTAAAAACAAAGGGACTTCTTTATGGTTCCAATAACTGGAACTTCGGCATACAACATCCAAGTCATCCATTTTTTGGACAAGAGGGTGGGAGGATTTGGTAATGACTCTAGCCCAAAATCTCGATGCCAGATACTGCCTTCTCAAGGCCAACGGTGGTTCGGCGCACTCTACCTGCAATGCGTTAATTGGTGAGGACTTCATACAACCCGATATGATCCGTAGACACTTAGCCTGAATTTTGTCTAACCTTGCCAAAGCACTTTTGTTGCAGGGAATTAAAAAGAAAGATCCGTAGTCCAGGACGCTCCGGATTAAGGCATTGTATACCAGTTTCATGGAGTAGGGATGTGCACCCCACCAGACACCGGCAAGCACTTTTAATACGGGAATAGTTCTCTCGCATCTATTAACTAAATAATTTAGATGGTGTACGCCACTCAATTTGGAATCTAAAAAAACGCCTAAAAATTTTACTTTTGAAGAAACCGGTACACAATGCCCTTGGATGTCCACTGAAATTTGTGGGATTAGCCTCCTGCGAGAAAACACCACTACAGCACTTTTTGGGGCAGACAAACTCAGACCATGGGAGTTTAGCCATTGGTTCAAAGAGTTCAGGGATACGCAGAGAGAAGCTGCAGCGTCGCTAACTGAGTTATCGGTGACATATAAAGCCAAGTCTTCAGCAAACTGAAGAATTTGACAGTCGTTATTGAGGCTTGAACCGATGTCAGCTGTATATAAATTGTACAGTAAAGGACTAAGCACAGAACCTTGTGGTAGGCCCTTCCATGACATCCTGACGTCAAATTCCTCACCTGGCACTCTCAGAACCAAAGACCTAGACATTAATAAACTACAGATGCACTGTACCATTCTCTCCGGTATACTCAGCTGTTGCAATTTTTGCCTGAGAATGGGAAGAAGGACATTATCATATGCAGAGGAAATGTCTAAGAAGGCAGCGACTACGGATTGATTTTTCGAAAACGCTGAGCGTATGTCTGAAACCAAAACCCCAACACTATCCATTGTACTGAGTCCCTTTCTAAAACCAAATTGAGACCTAGGAAGTAAGTCTCTAGATTCTACTATAAATTCTAGTCGGTTCTTTATTAGGTGTTCAAATATTTTTGCGAGGACTGATGACAAAGCGATTGGTCTGAAGCTGTTTGGGTCATCAGCGTGTTTGCCGGGTTTCAAAATAGGTATTATAATTTGAGTTTTCCACTGATCAGGGACCCAGCCATTAGTGTAACAAAAATTTAAAATGTCTAAAAAAAAGTTTTTTGCTCTATGACCTGCGTGTGACATAAAGGAATAGACAATACCGTCTATACCAGGGGCAGAGTCATGAACATGTTTTAAAACCGAGTTAAGCTCCTGCATAGAAAATGGTGCATCTAAAGGATCCTCAGAAAGAATGTGAGCCGGCTGATTAAGTTCAGTTTCCGATGGTACATACGGAGGAGCCAGTTTATCAAAGAATTGCTCGGCAGTCTCTCGAGGGATGGGACAAGAAATTGAAGGGGAACATCCAGATCTAAAGCGGTTGATCTTCTTCCATACAACCGATAAAGGAGTGGAGGGGGACAAAGAACCACAAAAGTCAGCCCAACCAGCGCGTTTCTTTCTTCGCAACAATTTTTTAGATTTAGCGAGGGTCCTGTTGAACGTGATTAGGTTATCGCTACTCATCGCCTCATTGTATATTCTTTCAGCATCATCCCTTTCCCTTATGGCTGCTGTGCATTCCTGATCCCACCATGGTGGGGGAGGAATCTGCCCACGTGCTGAGTTTTTAACAGGGAAGCATGACTCTGCACTAGTTGTTATGGCCGAAATGAGGTTATTATAACAGCTTGACACATGGAGGGGACTAAGGGAATCAAAATCGCGAGAAGCTAAATTTGGAAGTGAATCAATTTTGTCCTCCAATAATGAGGAATACTTTGCCCAATCAGGATTAGACAAATTATACCTCAAGAGTGGAGGACTCGTTTTTTCTAAATAAGTTTTATCAGCCAAAGATATTATAATTGGATAGTGGTCACTCCCATGTGACAAGCTGGTACATTCCCAATGACACGACGCTGCGATATCCAGTGAGCAAAATGTGAGGTCAACACAGCTCTTATGCTGTCCAGGAAGAGACCTACGAGTTGGGCAACCATTGTTTAAAATACACAGGTTAAGGTCATCTAAGATTTCAACCAAACCTTCCCCAAAAGAGTCGCAACGTTCAGAACCCCACCTAAAGTGATGGCAGTTGAAGTCCCCCATAACAAGTACAGGGCCTTCTATGTTTTCCAAAGTTTGCTTTAAGACTGGAAGGAAACTTTGGTGAGGGTGAGCAATATAGACAGATAAAAGGGTTATACCCTCCACCCTACCAGCCACAATGTTAATATCATCATCCATGGAAGGGAAAGATACAGCCACAAGTGGAACACGATTGTTCATGCAGAGAGCCGACCCGCCATAGCCATCAGATCGGTCGCATCTGAGAATATTAAAGGAAGGTAAACGAAAACTAAGACTCGGAACTAGCCAAGTCTCAGCGAGGGAGCAAGCTAAAGGTTTATATTTATTCAGAAGGAATGTGAGCTCGTGTTTCTTATGCCACACGCTCCTCACATTCCATTGAAGGAACACGAACCGAGGCATTATTATGGGATGAAAGAGAGATAATGAGTGAAGTAGCAACGTTGGACGGTAATTGAGTTTTATTAGATGAAGACATTAAAGTTAACAGGAGTTTACTAAGAAGTTCAATTATTGAAGATAAGTTTTCAGGAGATTCTGTTATTTGACTATTGAGAGCACAGCCATTAGGCTGAGAAGATTGTGGAGTGCTAGTAAGCTGTTGATGTGCTGTTTTATCATAAGAGGGAGAAAGGGGAGCATGGGTCTTTGGCTTAAGAAACACAGTTTTGCGGTATGACTGAGCCTGTGATTTAGCAATGTCTGCATAGCTACGAGTAGAAATAGGAACAGTTTTACTTGCCTCAGAGTACGAAATTACTTTCTCAGCCATAATTGATTTAATAGTTTTCTGCCTGCTGTACTCCGGACAGGCTTTGCTATCAGCAAAGTGACTTCCAGAGCACAACACGCAGAAAGCTTCGCCACACTTGCTGCAGCGGGGTTTGGAACGACAAAGAGATTCTACATGACCAAATCGGCAACACTTGCGGCATTGAATCGTGGGGTAGACATACTGTTCTACAGTAAGAGATGTATAAAAACAGAAAATTCGGTTTGGTAAGACTTGGCCATCAAATGTGATGACACAAGTTTCTGTGGGCCTGTATTCAGTTAAACCATCTTTGTTAACTTTCCTGTTCAATCGCCTAACTTTTATAATTGGACCACAGCCTACTGGAACTTTTAAATATGTTAGGACTTCGTCTTCTGAGAAGTCAGTAGGAATGCCACTTACAACACCCATACGGGTTATATTGAAGGACGGAATCACTGCTTCATATAAATTTGTGCCTAAAACATTATTTGATAAGAAAGCGTTAGCATCCTGAGGGGATGAAAACTCAACAGATACGCGGTTTCTACCAACACGCTTGACTGCAACAATATTTGATAAATTCTGGTTTGCCAAAAAGCGTCCAAATGTAACTGGGTGTAGGGTAGTTCCAGAATTGGCTTGAGTCTCCTGACGAGAAACATGGACAATGAATGGGCCTTTGTCTATTGCAGAGTACCTAACACGGCCTACGTGGGTTCTCGGTTGTTTGTTAGGGCGGTTGGATAAATTCTCTTCATTACCGGGGCGTTTGCGTAATTTAGTCTGGGATGGAAGGATTTGGGACTCCAGATTACAGACCACATCTGCAAACTGGCTTAGTGGGTTGGGAGTGGGAGTTGGGTAAGTTGTAGAAAAACCGGATAGCGGGGTAATAGGCGAATCATCAGGAGGATCTGGGGGTTTATTTTTATCCAAATTCATATTGGTTAGGGATAATTGTGACCAATATCGTTACAAAAAAACAAACACTAAACAAACCTGACAGCAGGTAACAACGAGACAAAACACAAACAATCACAATAACAAGTCACAATAAACACAATATCACATAAAAACAGCAAAGAGAATAAAAATTCGAACACACGTGTTACCCAAAAGCACACTGTGGCGAGAATCTTTTCTTCTATTATTATTTAAAAACAACTGTTATTCAAAGTCAAAGTCAAAGTCAAAGTCAAATCATTTATTTCAAATAGGCACATAAAAGGCACTTTTGAACGTCAAAATTTAAAATGAAAAAATAGAATTGATTCTAGTCGCCCATTCCAAAATGTAGTTTTCGTGTGGAGAAGAATGGGCAAGAAACTCCACCGTTACTCTTTTAAAATGTTTTACAAGTCTTTGTATACATTGTTTATATAATTATATGTGAAGACGATGCACCTAAAATAAAATTTAGTCTACCAAAAATGGTAAAAGAATTTAAAAATATAACAGACTGGTAAATCAATTATGTGATAGATACATGGTGTCCACATATTTACAAAGATTGAAAAATTTTACTAGTATTTTAAAAAGTGTGTGAGTTACATTTGTCAAAGAATGTAAAAAACAATGTGAAAAAAAAAATGTGTATGTATAAATTAAATTAGCAACCAGTTTTATTTTGTCTAGACTCTAGATTGTCCTATGGAGCAGGACCAGCATGTTTCCAAACATTGTTATCTTGGATATAATCCTCCAATTTGTAATATCCTTGTTTACAAAGTGTACTTTTTATATGAGTTTTAAATTTTCTTTCATTTAATTGTAATATATCAAAAGGTATTTTGTTGTAGCATTTAACACAGTACCCCATAAAAGATGTTTGCACTTTAGATAACCTGAAAAAAGGTTGATCTAATTTATCTTTATTTCTAGTATTAAAATTATGTCTATCACTTATTTTATTAAAAATATGTTGATTTTTTCTTACATACATAATATTTTCATAAATGTATTGGCAAGGTACCGTCATAATATTAACCTTTTTAAATAGTTCCCTAAGAGATTCACGACGACGTAGATTGTAAATGGCTCTGACAGCTCTCTTTTGCAAAATAAAAATGGATTCAATATCAGCAGCCCGACCCCACAGTAAAATGCCATATGACATAATACTGTGGAAGTAACTAAAATAGACCAAACGCGCGGTTTCTACATCTGTTAACTGTCTTATCTTTCTAACAGCATAAGCGGCCGAGCTTAGCCGCCCCGCAATAGATGTTATATGAGGCCCCCATTGTAATTTCTCGTCTAGCGTGATTCCTAGGAAAACTGTCTGATCAATAAACTCTAGTTTTTGGCCATTCAATATGATGTCACATTCGCTGCTTCTAACATTAGGCAATTTAAATTTAATGCATTTGGTTTTTTTTTCATTAAGTACTAAATTATTTACCGTAAACCAATCTTGGACCTGAAGAATAGAGTTATTCACGTCGTCAAGATTTTGTGACCGTCGGTCTATTTTAAAGATCAATGATGTGTCATCTGCAAATAACACCATCTTTGGTTGATTTTGAAGTAATTGGGGTAAATCGTTAATATAAACTAAAAAGAGGAATGGACCCAATATCGAACCTTGAGGAACGCCCATTGTCATTTCAGACCCTAATGAGTTTATGCCGTTTACTTGAACTTTAACCTTTCTATCTTTCAGGTACGATCTTAGCAAATCAAGTGCTTTTTTTCTAATCCCATAGTGCTCCAGTTTCATCAGAAGTGTCTCATGGTTTACGCAATCGAACGCCTTAGAGAGGTCGCAAAAGATTCCAATGGCATCTTGTGCTTCTTCCCAGGCGTTAAAAATGTTCTTTATTAGGGTAACACCGGCGTCAGTAGTACAACGCCCTTTGGTGAAACCGTACTGGTGTTCATGAAAGATGGAATTTTTATTAAAGTGACGTAACATTTGATTGAGCATAAGCTTTTCAAACACCTTACTGAGAACTGGCAGAATCGACACAGGCCTATAATTGTTGGGTTCTTTACTGTCACCGGATTTGAATAATGGAACTACTTTACTATGTTTCATAAGATCCGGAAAAACTCCTTGATCAACACTGGTGTTAAATATGAAAGCTAAATAAGGCGCAATGGTTTCTATGAGAGATCTACATACTTTTACAGACATTCCCCAGAGATCTTCTGTTGATTTAATTTTAAGATCTTTAAAAGCTTTTATAACAGCCTGGGGATTTGTATGCTGAAACCTAAACTCCAAAGGGCATGGCTTTACATTCTTTTTAAGCAAGGCAGCAGAAAGTGTGGGGGATGAATTTAAAGCTTCAGTAGTTTTAAAGGGAATATTCGCAAAAAAAATTTCAAATTCCTGAGATATTTCTACATCTGAGTTGATGGGGCCATGTGCAGTCTCTAAATTAAATTCAGTATTACGCTGTTTTTTCCTACCTGTTTCATTATTTATTATTTGCCAGGTAGTCTTTATTTTATCATCGGCTGATTTTATTTTATTGCTAATATAAAGAGCTTTAGCTATTTGGCACACACTTTTAAAAGTTTTTGAATATTTTGCAACATACCGATGAAAGTTTTCATTTTTCAAATGTTGCTTTAAGCCATAAAGTTCAAAAAGTTTTTCCCTGCTTTTACGAATACCTGGAGTCGCCCAGTCACTAAATAAAAACTTTGTGTAAATGCTTTTAGTTTTTAGTGGAAAAGTGTTATTAAACTGGTCGTTTAACAGTGAAAAGAACTCGGCATAGAACTCATTTGGGTCACCTATATTATTAAAATTCTGGTCACATAATTTACTGGCCAAAGAATTATTTAATTTTTCCAAATTTTTACATGTAATTGTCCTAAACCTTATTTGAATTTTTTGTAACGGCATGTAGGAGCTAAATGTAATTGTTTGTCCACTGTGATCAGACGGCAACTTATTTACAATTTGTTTGTGTAAGTAATCACAATTACAAAAAATATTATCTATACAAGTGGCAGAGGAAGCTGTCACTCGGGTTGGTTCAATAAAAACATTTGACAAATCAAATGACCTAAAAAGGCTTAACAATCTGACAGTATTCAAGTTATTTTCCAATAAATTAATATTAAAATCTCCACATAAGATTATTGATTTACTACTAGTACTAAGTTTCATTAACACATCTTCCATTACAGAATCAAATACAGATAGATTCTGGTAACTGGGAGGTCTGTATACGCATACTATAACATGCTTATCAAGCTCAACACAGGACAATTCAATGGTGTGTTCAACAGACAGCCCGACGATGTCTTTTCGTTCTTTCGATTTAATAGAATTTTTAAGTAATAGTAATGACCCGCCATGTATCATACGTTTTCGGCTGAAATGGCTAACTACACAATAATTTTCATAATTAATTGACATTACTTGATGATCTTTCAGCCAATGCTCTGTTAAACAAATTACATCAAACTTGGTATTGTTTTTGTATAAAAAAAAATATATTTTGCGGGCGTAGTACTCTTTGACTTAACTAAAGCTAGAAAAGATTTCCTAGAAGTGCGTTGGCTCACTTATCGGCCGCATTGACAGCTGTCATGAAAATAATGCCAAAAACGTTTTCCAGAAAATTACGTTTCATTGAAAAATAAATTCTGGAAAACGGTTTTTGACGTTTTGGACGTCGTCGTCGTTTGTAAATTGTAGACGCTGTGTGTGGCAGTCATCGCTTTTCTAGAAAGCTGTAGCATTAATTTTATTCTAAAAACAATCTTGTTTTAACATATCCTATTAAGATAATGTTAAGATATGCACTTCATAAAACTCTTTCCTAATATTATTACCAAAAACAGTTGCTATTTTAACTTGCAGGAGACAATCCATTTCGTACCTCTTCTAATGATGACTCTAAATCATAATGTTTGTGAAGTTACATCAAAAACTCGCAGTTTAGATAATAGCATTGTTCTACATAATTACTTTCTATTGTCCGTGCGGTGCACGGTGGGTATTTCTCGGTTTAAAGGCTTTGAACAATTAGAATTAACTCTAATTTTGGTTTAGGCATTTTAGTTTAAATATATCAGCTAATACTCGTACATCAGTATTTTTGCGCATTCAAATTCATTCATCATGTGTCATAAGGAAGAGTAGTTGGAGGTAATATGTATATTAAATTATATTATATCACATTTACGAAGAATTTTTAATGTAATCCCGAGAAATAAAAATATGTTTTCGCTAACCACAGAGAAAAAGTTGCAAATAGCTTTCCCAAGAGAAAGAAAGATGGTTTATTCTCCACAAATAAGACACATATTGAAGTGAAAAACCTAGTAAAACCTCGCGTAAAAAGCTTCAGAATAGACAAAACTCCCAGTACATTTTTCCATTGCAATTATCTCTAGAGCAATTTGTTCTAATCAACACGCTTACAATCAGACACAACCCCTGATTAACTCGATTTCTACTGCATTAACAAAATTTCTTCTTCCAATCATCATCTGGGTTTTCCTCATTAGCAAAAGGGTAGTCAAGTAAATAAGGAAACCCAAAGGCATTACAAGACAGAGGCGTATACATGTCATCGATATAAGGCACTTGTCTCACCGCGCCGCCCGACGAGGAAGTGACTAGCCATCAATGATTTTCTCGCTCAAGAAACGTGCAAATGATTGTAGGTCTCGTGTGTAAAAGATTTTTGATCTTGATTTTGAAATTTCTTTATTTAAACATAAACTAAATAGCTAAAATGAAAAAGAGATACATACAATAATAGTCTGTTGGTCAATGACTGTTGACACCAGGGGCGAGTACTCGTTTGTCGCAGCGACAAGAGCTATCAAAGACAGTACTCGCTTAGCGACGCTCGCTTGGTAGGCAGATCACTTGCCGAGAGACTAACAAAATAAAATCAAAATAGTTATTTTATTTCACATAAACCTACATGGGCACTTATGAAACGTCAGAAGCTAGGCGCGCGGTTCCAATTGGTCGTTTCCTATGGAGAAGAACCGGCAAGTGGCTTTTACAATGTTTTCAAATTACAGTAGGTATGTAGGCCTGTCAACAAGTACCAGGTACTTGGTAAAATAAAAAATGTTCTATAGATCTAAAGTCTACAAGACCTAAAAAATCCGCATATTTACAAAATAAGAATCTAACGCTTCTTGGTATATACGCATACCCGCGAGTAATCACGTCACCGTCGCGCACTCCTCGCCAACTCGTTTATAGTTGCTAGCTCTACTCGCTTTTCGTTTATCTCCGGCGGTGGGAGACGCCTTAGAAATAGGGATTGGTCGTCAGAGCCCAATTGCAAAGGATCGCTTGATGCCAGATTTTGATAGCTTAATCCAGTCCCATCGTTGATGTTCTCCATTTGAGACTTGACTATTTTTCCCGGCAATTTTTCCGGGTGTTACACCCTAACTTTATTAAGTCGGGTTCCCGAATCAATAGCGGTCTTTCGGCAAATAGATATTGGGCCAGTCTCGGAGATTTGGACCCAAAATCTGGGATTGGATTTTGTGTTATGTACGTTTTTATGCAAGAAAGCTAAACTGTTGCGATGCTTTTAGGGTACCGTAGTCAACAAGGAATCTTTACAGTTTCGCCATGTCCATCTGTCCATTCGTCCGTCCACAGCTTAGGTCAGAAACTCTTAGTACTAGACATTTTTTTTTTTATTATTATTATTTATTTTTTTATATTTATTTTTTTGGTTGACTGGTAGAAAATGCCTATGGCATTAAGTCCGCCGTGTATGTGCTTGAAGTATTAAATAAATAATAAATTTATATAATTTGGCATGGATATACGTATTAATCACGCCGACAAAGTGGTAAAATATAATCATGAAAAAAAAATTTGGGTACCTCCTGTACACGTAAAGTGGGGATGTTTTTTTTTCTCGTCTACCCCATGGTGTGGGGTATCGTTGTATAGGGCTTTCAAATATTGCGGGTTTGTGAAAGCAATTTTTTGATTCAGGGATCTGCTTGTGAAATATTAAGCTGGAAAGTGCTAATTTTTGTTGGAGTCAAGTGTGTAGCCAAATAGTTGTTTTTGGATATGTAAAAAAATTCACGGTAGTAGTATACAGGGTGAAATTGAAAACATGCGACAAACCGAAATGAGCGATTGTACTCATCATTATGAACAACTTTTAGATAAATAAATAAATAAATAAATTAAACTTTATTTCAGACTAGGTCCATAATTTTGTTAGTATTTTGGTGTTAGTAACAATAATGCTTATGTAAATAGGTTAGTATTGGTAGTTTTCAGAATATAATTATGAATCCAGACCTAGGACTATCCCCACCCAGTGTCTCTGAAAGGGACAGCCCGCTATGGCAGCGATCATTTTTAGAATGCCGTTGTTACTACCATGCAGGCGCTGTAGTAAGGAGGCCGCTTTCTTTCGCATAATGGCATGGAAACCATCTGTGCGAGCCTCTGCGAACATTCCCGAAGCACTACAACGCAATGGCAGTCCCAACAGCATCCTAAAAGCATTATTAAATTGAACACGCAGGACGTTGTAGGCTCGGCGCGTGTACGACACCCACAGGCCACTCGTGTAAAACGACTCGTGTAACTCGTGTAAACTTTTACTAAGGGACCAAAGCTGCAATCGCAAAAATAAATTCAGCTGTTTCCTACATGTTGACGAGTTATGCGAACATAAATGTAGGGAACAGCTGATTTTTTTCGCGTTTTTTTCAACTTTCAACTACACTGTTAAGTTTGTTCTTGGGATAAATTCTTTCCAACTACGGAACCCTTCGTTGCGCAATTGGCCGGTTTATTATGAAATGAACTTAAGGGAGATTTGGATTGAGTATTTAACAGAATTTCTTTCACAATCATAATTATATTAATTTGAATATTATTACTAATTTATCTACTAACCCGCACTAGATCCGCGTGGTGGATTACGGTCTACTTTCTCTCACCGAGAGGAGGCCTCAGACATTATAAGCTGATTATGCAATATATTATTTATTTACTTTACCGAATTTTGTTGCAGTCACTGTAGTTAAGTCTCTCATAATCAAAACATAATGGTGAATTAATAACCCTCTGTTATTAGGTAAGTTTATTCGGAACACAAAAGCAATATTGTTAATAACCTCAAAAACCCACACAATTAATCGCAACAAAAGCTTGAAAAATATAGAATTAAAAAAACGTAAACCATCACACACAGAAATTCAAAATGGAACACAATAGCCTTTTCACACAATAATGGGCAAACATTTTTTCGAATAAACCGGTTCAGGTGAATTGCTGGCCACTTACGCGGGTTAAAATATTATCAAAAAGGTACTTACGTGTAGATTCTACGTATTTTCCGAATAGACGTAAACCATTTATTATTTGAACATTAGAAAGGTCAATTTAATAGCCACGCTTCAGGCACAAATACAGATTTTCAGTCTAATATTTCTTTGCCTTTTTTTGGGTCATTAATTTCTCTTAATACAGTAGGAATAATCGGTATAAGAAATCTAATTAGACGCTAGTTTTGGCTCAGATATTTGCCCTTGTTTGTATGATACTGGTGCCGATTTTATTGTTCACAAACTAAGTCTTTTCTTTCTATTTCATTAATAAAAGGGCAGAAGATAAATTTTAGTTTAATTTTGTCAAACTAATCAGCGCCTGACGTAAATTGACATAATTTTAGTAGGCAAGTTTTTAATCACGTCTAAACTTGTATGGAGGAGTCTGGCGCTGATTAATTTGACAGGACTAAACTAAAATTTGTCTTCTGTCCTTTTCTTAATGGAATAGAAAGAAAAAGATGCACAGAACTTAAATTTAGTTTAGTTTGTGAACAACGGAATCGGCACCAATATCTTACTAAAATATTAGTTTTCGTGTTGGAGTAGAAGATTATATTTTTTTGTACCAGGAAACGTAGTTTCTAACCAAAATATATTGGTAGATACTTGTTTGCGACTAGCAAAAATATTGGTGAATGGTATGCAGACTGAAATGAAACTTCCGACAGACCTCTGCGGAAATACCTAACCCTAGATAATTATTGTTCTGCACAATGTTTGTGATTCTTAGAACGTGGACAGTGTAGTTAGTGTAAAAAATAACAAAGATAGAATTTCATTCTCCCTGAAACATTGTACAACATTGTAAATTTAATGTATTCGAATACTAATTCTATATACTACAAAATAATTTACAAATGATTCACTATACTTCTCTATTTAAAATAAACAGGTACAAATTACTGAGAAGATAAAGTGCACTTGGCTCGTTATCCAGTGTATGGTGCAGATGAATGAGTTTAATAGCAGGAAGGTGAGAGTTAACCGACACTTATTTGTATGAGTAATCTGCAGAAGACAAAAGATTTAAATAATTTTGGCAACGTGTGTATGAAATAAGATCGTTTGTGGTTTTACCGTGGATATTTCTTGCCCGTTCTTCCCTATAGGTACCTATTAGGTACAATTAAAAAAGCCTATATTAATCAGTGATAATGTAGCATTCAAATGGTGAAATAATTTTTAAAATCGGTCCAGTACTTTTTGCTTTTTTTTTTTTTTTTTGCTTTTTGGTCAGTGCTTTTTTAATCTTTCCTCTTTATAATATTAGTTAGTATATTAGTTTGAAATAAATGCTTTGAGTTTGAGTTTAATAATTATGCATTTTCTACTTTCTATTAATGAGCCTAAATTGCAATATTAGTGAATTTTGAACGTCAATTTGTATGCCATTATGTAAACAGCAATGTATTAAATAGATCGTAATATTGATTTAAATATCGAAGAACCAATAAATCTCAATAAGATTTTATTAGAGTCGTTAAAGGTGACTAAATGTACCGAAAATGCGCTCTAAAATAGACTCTTGTCACTTATAACAAGTATTAAAGCGACTACCAATATCTTTTTAAAGCGTAGCCGTGAGCGTAGTATTATTAAAGGTGATTATTGGCCAATTATGAAGGCCCATGATCAACCAATTATTACAAAATGATGAGTTTGTAAGCCGGTTTAATGAGCAATAAAATCAAATAAGTAATTATACAACTATGTTAGTAATACTCGTAGTCCATGGTTCCAGCTTCCTGGAAAACGGAAAAGCGATGACAATACATTATTATCACTATACATGGTCAAGTTATATAGAGTGCCTCATTTTGCTCAATTAAAACTGCATCGAACAAAATCAGATGCAATTTTGGTAATGCCATTTTTTTCGATTCGGCAATTTCGTTTTTGCATGACAAAGCTGTTTGGTGCGATGAAAAAAATAATGATACTGCAATAGTTCTTGTCATTGTGTCGGCCTCCAATTTGGGCCATTCAAAAATGACCACCTCCCGCTTAACAGACGCCAGACGGATGATCGTTAAAAAGAGCTATAAAAATGATAAACGGATTTTCGGTGCAGCCACCCCATTCATATCAAATGTTCATAACTTAAACCTAAGAGATAATGGTTTTATTATTACGTAAAAAAATACCCATTTTATAAGCAGGCAGTTATTTTATAAGTTGATTGAAATAAGTGCTTAACCAATTATATCTTTTCTTTTCCAGGTTCATTTGAAACGCAGGGATCTACAAAGACTAAAGGTAAAAGGTACATTTTACAAATTAAAAAAATAGATGATGATGGTGAAGTGTATGGAATTGAGAACAATTTATCACAGATAACAAGTTAAAATTCCGAACCCAACCAACTAGTTGAAGCCTCGGAATAAATCATAGAACAAATAATGTTGCCGGATTTCTTACGAAAAATAATATTTGCGAAGATAGTTCGACTATGTAGATGTTCGACAGATTCCAATACATTTTATTGAAGGGCGTGTATATCTAAATAAGTGTCTGTAGATTGAAACGCGAATGTAAATAAGTGCGCGGATTTTATAATAATGATAATGTTTTTTCCTTTTACTGCTTGTAATTTAACTTCTTTAAGTGTTTATCGGGAGTAATCCCCTATCTATTCAGATGGTGTTTCTGACCATATTATTGTCAGTTCTATCTCCGATAATCTCGCTTATTACATAAATAACTTCGTAAAACATTCTTCCAATTAATGTGACATGTGTATTATTAATTAAAAATCTATATTACAATAAAAAAAAACATCTATATTATTCATCAAGTAAAATTAGTTTTAAAATATTCTAGATACTATATTTAAAGACATTTATCTTTTATCAGTTTATGTTGACCTGCCAGAGTACAGAAAGCCTATGCAATGTGCGGTCAGCCTATACTGGATAATATTATGTATAGCTTGATATTTCGTCGTGTACCTACAATGTTACTCGTATTTGACGCATTTCATTACTGCCGCGCGCTAATTGATTTCGTTTTCGCATTGTTCTGTTATTTACTTATCAAGAATCGTTTGTCTTTTTTTCATATTTGTGAAGTTTTCAATTATTTTTGATTCGGTCACTTGTTGATTTTGTTCCTAACTTGACCTAATGAAAAGGAATTTTAAATGTCATTTTGTTAAGACTAACTCTTAAGAAAAAAAAAAAACACACTATCATAATTTTGGTATCATTATCATCATCATCATTACAGCCGAAAGACATCCACTGCTGTCATATACCTCCCCAAGCATGTTTTCCGTGTGGTGCAGGACGTAAAGAATAGCACCATCGTATTTCTATTGACTATCGTAAAAGGTGATTAAGGGACTTACTAGAGAACGGGCAGCATTTTATCTATGACTTTTAATATCATATTGCAATCGCCAACCCACCTGCCAAGCCAGGCGATTACGACAAACTCCCTCAAAATGACAAGCACCTTTTAGATTATTATCACCATTGAATATATCACAGGTTTTCAAACTTAGTTTGCCCACCGCTCAAATTGAGAATATTTTTTTTTATAGTGTCCCTAATTTTTTTTACTCACCATCTGTCGCGAATTTGAAACAGCCATTGCCACGATTATGTTTAAATGAGTAATATTATATAGTCGTAAGATAGGCTAAATAATTTTATCTGGGTCTTCTTTGTCCCCCTGAAAGTCTGTAGCGCCCACGAGGGGGCGTTATCGCCCACTTTGGGAACCTATGGAATAGACAATCATCTTTCTTTCCGTAGTTCCTTTCAAACAAAGGAGCTCAGTTACCTGGGTAACTAAGTTACTCCTTCATATGTTAAAACATAGAACCGTCAAAATTACCATAAATGGATTTAATAAGATTGATGAACATATAAAACTTGGCGATGGCTGCCTATCTCCTTAATATATAACCTTTTAATATAGCCTTTAGTAGCTGCGCATGGGTTTCCGCATTTTAATTGAAATACCACGACCACACAGCTGTTTTTAAAACATCAGCACCTGTTATAAATAGACATTCAATTATTATTTCTAAATGATTCTTAGGCTGTATGCAGACCTGAGTTAAGACTGTCTTAATAAGTCCGATTATTTTCGTTCAAAGAAAATGACCTGTTTCGTATAGTTACAACAGACAACTTTTTTTTGACTCTGGAGACACTAAGACTATACACAGATGTGAGCCAAGAATATTAGATTGACATAGCAGCCTTGCAACATCGCATCGCAAACATCAGCGGCGTTTTACTACTTTTAAGGGTGTCAGCACTAAGATTCTGATAGGCTATGAGCTGTATATTCATGTTGGCGTACCTACAATAAAGCATTTTCTATATATCTATATATATATCTTTCTATAGACCGATGACCTTGTGAAAGCCGCAAAAATCCGCTGGATGCGGAAATCACAGAACCAATCGAACGGAGATGCTTGGGGGAGTGTTATGTCCAGCAGTGGACGTCTTTCGGCTAAGATGATGATGATGATGATGATCTTTGAAGAAACAATGAAGGCGCCCATAAAAAAAAAATATATGTGCGCCCCGTATGACCACACGATAGAAGTGAAAACTTACGGCTGGAGCCGAATATACGCAATTTACCGTCGAGTGGGTACGCGCAGTTCAGCGTCACCGACCGACTCAAGCTGAGTATACCCGATTTAGCAACACCGACCGACTGGAGCCGAGTATACCCGATTCAACCTAACTTTGATGTCTTCTCGCTAAGCATAAAGTCCACAGTTACGACCGAAGTCACGGGCGATAGGGCGGGCCTACCACGTAAGAAAGAGAAGATTAAATAAGATAAGATTGGGGCTCGATCTAAAAATTAAAGATATTACGATTTTTGACAGTTGTCCCTACTTTTGGCAGCCTAAGAAAGCTTTTGATGGGGTGTAAGGTTCACTTTGAAGTTTCTAACTACTTTCGGATGGGCTCGTATCTTAGATGACGGAGTTAGAGGGTAGGCTTCCAGTTTCATTCACTGTTCAGAGCGAAAAGTGCGCCTAAAAAAGTTTTCACTTTAAGAACTGTTTTTAATATTATTCTGCAACAGTTTTGACTCTTGTGTGCACACCGCCTTTACATAAATAGACCAGATGTATAGTCAATAAATTGGAATCAAGTGTTGAAATATTATTTATTTATATAGAGCTTTGATGATTCACAAAGCAATCGATAAGATATTATCGATACCTAATATTTAGCGTAGGTAAATGAGTTTGTTTCATGAAATTGATGGATGAAATTGGTATGTCTTTGAGATGTAGTAATTTGATTAATTATTAGCATAATCAGCCTTTAATCTTCCAACCGCTCAGACTCAGGCCTCCTCTCTTCGAGAGGGAGTGGGCTGTAATCTACCACGCGGACCCAGTGTGAGTTGATAGAGATCACAATCTTCGAATTTTGGTTCTAGGATATACCGGTTTCCTCACAATGTTTTCTTTAACTGATTTGAAAGCAGTGGTGATGAAATTATTTACTCAAAGTAAAGCTGTCTGGGTTTAACTACAACTCGTTTTTCGGGGTCACTATCATTGGGCCACTACTGCTCCATATTTGAGTGCTCTTCATTATTCAGTTGATTTATTTAAGACCATTAACTGTAAGGGATTACTAGTGTTGCCTACGGGTATGGCGTTTTAATATATGCGAAACCCGAAACACGTATCTAGTAATTTTATGTAAAGAATCTATGTACAAAATTTCAAAACTGTATCATGAAAAATCACAAAGTTACAAGCTTGTTATGTTACCTAGTTGTCCGTACAAAAACATGCGACCCCGCGCCGCCCGCGCATGCAGCGTCGCATCGTCTTGCGCTCGATAATCATTACGTAGTGTCGCTCGGTGTCCAACTTATAACCTTTTTTAAATATTTTTAGGACAAAATGTAACATGGTGTAAAAAATATTGGAATCGATTGGAGGTTTCGCATAAACAAAAATAATGTTGTATAAGTTTCGGGGTTGGCCGACTAGCTTTGGGCTCAAACAGAGCTCTCTTAAAATTGTGTTGATACATAATATTTTCAGATGGATGTTTTTTATATTTTAAACCTAGCTTAATAAATACGAAAATTTATCTGTTCTTTTGTTCCTTTTACAACTATTGAACCTATTTGTACACAATTTTATATAAAGCCAAAATACAATGACATAGGAGATTTTGGTCCAAAATGTTGCTTGTTAGAGTCTTTTCTGTCAGAGAGTCTTTTTTGTCAGAGAGTCTCTTCTGTCAGAGACTCTTTTCTGTCAGAGAGTCTTTTCTGTCAGAAAGTCTTTTCTATCAGAGAGTCTTTTTTGTCAGAGTCTTTTCTGTCAGAGAGTCTTTTCTCTCAAAGAGTCTTTTCTGTCAGAGAGTCTTTTCTGTCAGAGAGTATTTTTTGTCTGTCGGTCTTTTCTGTCAGTATTTTCTGGTCAGAGATAAAGCTATCTAAGCAGGCGAAGCAGCGGGTGCAAGCTAGCTTTGATATAAACTATAAAGGACATTACTTTAAAGTTTGTATCAAGGCTAGCTTCGCTGTCACATTTCCTTTGCAGAGTTTAAAATTGCATTGGCAATATCGTCTTCATAGAAGTCTTTGACATTCTCAAAGTCTTCTCTGACACAGTACAGTTCACGTTTGATGGTCCAGTTCTTCAAATTATTTCCGTGTATTACCTAGTATATCTATACTATCTATACTAATATTATAAAGAGGATAGATTTGTATGTATGTTTGTAACGAATTGGCTTAAAAAAAAATGGACCGATTTTAAAAATTCTTTCAGCATTTGAATGCTACATTGTCACTGATTACCATAGGCATTTAAAATTGCAAGAAAAAAATTAAATGTTTAAAAAATAAACGTCCACCCGTGCGAAGCCGGGACGGGCCGCTAGTTTGTTATTATACAACGTGTAACGTTAAATGCGCAAAACCTGAAAATAGTTTGTTCATAATTGACTACTGAATCGATTTCAGTAATTTGAAATATAAGTTTTTTTTTCAAAAATTATGTATTTTGGCATACTATCCGCCGATTAAGCCAAAGAAAATTAAGTTTTATTATAAGGTAATAAGACTCAATTTTCTCTCAACACGATTTTCTTAATAAAAACAGTTAGCTTTAAAAAATAGTTTTGGTCATTGTATTATGCTTTTAACTCAATGCTCTAATTGGGGTGTATGAGGTTTTGCGCATTTAACGTTACACGTTTAAGAGTATACAGGGTGCAATTGAAGTCATGGGCATTATTTTAACCTAAGGCACTACTCATGATACTAATTGCATTAGGGCTACTATTACGCAAATCAAAAATATTATTAATGCAAGTATCGAAAACCTTAAAATGTAGTAAGTCATAGAAAGTATCAAACACTTTGCGCTTCTCGATAGCAAATGCGTAGGTACATTACGCCGTACGCGTCATTGGGCGTGAATTCTTTGACCCCGCCCGACTCACGTGACATTCGTAAGTTGCCAATGAATTGATTCATAATAAATTCCAACTTTCCCTTCGTACTTTGCCGGCTTAGGACGGTCAAAACTACGTCAACTAACATACATAAAAAAAAACATTTACGTACCTAGCTTGTGGATTGTTTTGAAAAAACCTTATTTGTCGGTAAAGTGACAGAGGGTAAACGGGTGCTCTTTCACGGGCTTGTGCATGTGCTGGCACGTGAAAAGACGAAAAATCCAACAGGTTCTTAGTGGTTCTGGTGGAATGAGACCCCGTGAAGGAATAGGGTCGTTTGGGTTGCGGCGATGGAACATTTCACGAGTTCATACAACCATTTGTGGGTATTGTTGGTTGGTGTACCTAGCCTGCACATTACGCGGTCGAGGCATCGTGTACACAAACACACACACAACACACAAATACTACACTAACACTTAATACACTGCAATCCAAGCACCGTATGACGCGAGCGGCGAGTACGGCGATTACATCACGGGATCAATAAATCAATTACGCGTCAATGCACCTGCGCAGTCGTTATGACACTGGTTCCGGGTTCACGTTGCGGCGGGAAGCAGACCCCGCGCGGGGGTGATATTCGTATTTTTGCGAGTGAGGGAGTGGGACGGAGAGAGTTCAGGGAATCCCGCCGGACGGCATGTCTTTTAGCCCATTGTTATTATTACTTGTAAGGAAAAACCCGCGCGCTCGCAGGTGATGTTTGTTTACATTTCGCTTTGCGCTGTACTGCGCTTTAAGATTTTGATACTTCAACATTTATTGGCGTTAACGAAGTATTTTGTTTTAATTACTTTAAGTGTTTATTTGCAATAATAAGCCTTGTGCAATTTGACTTACTACATTTTTAAGGTTTTCCTTAATTGCATTAATAATATTTTTGATTTGCGTATTAATAGCCCTAATGCAATCAGTATCGTGAGTAGTGCCTTAGGTTAAAATAATGCCCATGACTTCAATTCCACCCTGTATTCTATTGATACCTAGTAACATTTTATGGAATTGTATGAATGATAGAATAGTGGGACTCAGGTATATTTGAAAAAAAAATATGATAATGGACTAAGACTATGTCCCATGTCTCGGAAAGTTGGTTAAGCCGCTGGTCACGGCTGTGATTCTTGGATCTTTAACTCGTTACGGGTCGTCAGCAACCACCAGTCTTACTAAGGGGTATCGTGTTACCCAGTAACTGGGTTGTTGAGGTCAGATAGGCAGTCGATCATGTTAAATACTGGTATTCATTTGCATCTGGTTAGACTGGAAGCCAACCCTAATATAGATCGGAAAAAGCTAGGCAGATTGATTGATATGATAATGGATTATCATAAAAGTTACCATCATCGCATTAAAAAAGACCAGAATCTTTAATGTTTGGGGTCGATACAGTATGTCGTTTTTATTTTTCGCCTTCATCCCAGTGTTCACCTTCATCCCTTGCCATTTCATCGCTTACACCAAACCAATCCTAAAATCTGTAATTTTTTTCCTTTTATAACCATTTTCATATGTACTTGACACTTTTCTGGTCTCATGACGTCATGTTCCTCATTCCTACACATCATGACCTTCCGACAATCAGCTTTACTTTCAACTTTCATCTTGGAATCATTTGACAAGTATTATACTCATTAATTGCATCGCTAAATTACTATCAGGTAGCATCGTAACCATACTAAGCTAATAAAAAACAATATCTGATTATGTGCTTATTCAGATTACCACAAATGGAAAGATAATAAAAAACAATATCTGATTATGTGCTTATTCAGATTACCACAAATGGAAAGATAATAAAAAACAATATCTGATTATGTGCTTATTCAGATTACCACAAATGGAAAGATAATAAAAAACAATATCTGATTATGTGCTTATTCAGATTACCACAAATGGAAAGATAATAAAAAACAATATCTGATTATGTGCTTATTCAGATTACCACAAATGGAAAGATAATAAAAAACAATATCTGATTATGTGCTTATTCAGATTACCACAAATGGAAAGATAATAAAAAACAATATCTGATTATGTGCTTATTCAGATTACCACAAATGGAAAGATAATAAAAAACAATATCTGATTATGTGCTTATTCAGATTACCACAAATGGAAAGATAATAAAAAACAATATCTGATTATGTGCTTATTCAGATTACCACAAATGGAAAGATAATAAAAAACAATATCTGATTATGTGCTTATTCAGATTACCACAAATGGAAAGATAATAAATTCACTTAATTTGCTAAGTGTTTAACGGTGGCAAAATGTACGAGAATTTATATTAAATCGTAACCGTGGCAGTCCTTGAATGAGTACTCTAGAATTTTCTTCCTAAGTAGGTAGGTAATCCATCACTCGGGGCCAGTGCGAGTTGGTGATGTCACAATCATATCTTCGATTTTTTTATACTAAAACAAGCCGGTTTCCTCACGATGTTTTCCTTCACCGATTGGGAGTAGTGATGATGAAATTAAATACACAAAGTAAAGTGCCTGTCTGGGTTCAAACTCACGACACTCGTAAGGGTCTAGAGGAGCGCAGTAGAGAGGATTTTATTAAGGCACTCGAAAATCAACTTTAAAGTTATTGAAATAAAGTGCATTTATGCTTGAACCTGACAAAAAATGCTCGCGCGTCCTCGAGCATACGCGGGAAGGCACGCGCGCGTTTATTTCAATAATTTTAAAGTTAATTTTCGAGTGCCTTAATAAAATCCTCTCCGCTGCTCTCCTTTCTGTCTGCGCTGACCCTAAGTCAGGGCCGATAAGTACCTAAATTATGTCACCCGGTAGATAATCAAGTGCAGTTTGTTGTTAATTAAAAAAAACATAAAAAAATATGTTACATTTTGATTTGAAGCCCTGACTCCTGAGCTAGGTGGTACCTGTGTTACAGGAGCCAGTGTCTTCCCCGTTTTTGAAACATTAACAATGTATGCTATAATATTAAAATAACATGTTTTCTTCTTCATTTGGCTTAACGACGGCCACTGCTTGACTTTAGTCTCCTCTAAGCATTACCATATCCATTGCTGCTGTGCTTCTCGCAACCAGCAGATCTTTTCCTTAGAGATTGTCGATCGTCGTAGATTTCTATATTTATGTCTGTAATTTATATGGTGTAGTATTCTATTCTATTCTATCGTCATTTGTTTTGCTTGCCCTTTGGGGTTGCATAAAATTTTGTGCAGTGAACATAACTGGGGACAGGTTTTTTAAATGTTTTTATTGCTGAATGTGCCAGCTCTTGACCTCGATTGTGCGTGATGGAAAGCGATGGATAAGGTCTATGAAAGAACGAGCGTGCCCAGAAGATGCCTAAGGCACAGGAACTCCCACTCATCGACGAAAAACAGCAGACTGCTTGACGTCGGACTCCAGTGGGAGGGTGGTCGCAAACCAGGCGGGCGTTAGCCCTACCACCGCAAGGGAAGAATTTTATTGGCCAGTCAAATAAGGTGTTGGGTGTGACTGTCCAGGATGCGCCACGCGCTCGGTTTATTTGAGTAACTGGCAGAACAAACCGCGCTACACGAGGAGGCTTCTTCATGAATCCCAAAACAGGAAGACCTCTGTCTAACTCTTTGCGGAATACAATTGTGATGTTATGTTATACGTATAAATACAGCAGGGTAATTGCGTAACACACTAACAGTAGCAGTTAGTTTTATTTTGACAGTTCAACAACATTCATTGCCTTATTTACGTTGCTGAGCAGACAAATTTTTCGAACATATGAAGCAATGGATTAGCAATATCTTCCAAAATGATTCAGATTGTGATTGATAGTGTGTTACGCAATGTGAGTGCTGGGTAGGTAAAAAAACGGTTATTGCTAAATAAATAGACAAATATTAAAAAAAAATCGCATTGTAGGAGAGAAACCAAACAATTTTGAACGATTAATTGCTATTTATACTAACCAACGAATAGTATTCAATTTTAACGAGGAAATTATGCATCTACGCGCATTTTTGTAAGAGGCTTTTTATAAATTAATCAGTTTTTGCAAAAATATACAAAACAAAGTAGACGTTTCTAAATTATATTTAAGGTTACTTATTAATTTTGAATATTATCCTAATTTAATAGTAATTCGAATGTGCATTATAGAAAATGTCCATTGCGAGTACCTTATAAAATTAGGTAAAATGAAATTACATCAATAATTCATTAATATCATATTTTAATTGTTGTATTAAAGAAAAGTATGAAATTAGGTCATATGATCATAATATTATCACCAACGACAGCCCCATTTTATGTCCAGGAAAATCACTGTCCATCCTAAGGTTGCCTGGAAGAGATCGCAGAAAGCGATAAGGCCGCCCATTGTATATTTTGTAGTGTTTGATGTATTTTTACTCGTTGTATTTTTGTGGTGTATAATAAAGTATATATAAATAAATAAATAAATAAATGATCATTAGAACTTTTGTTATTATATCAAACGTTACACACCCATCCCGACTATGTGGGAAGTTTCTACAGTAACACTAGTATGATCTTTAGTTACATACATAATCAGCCTATAATGTTCCCACTGCTGGGACACAGGCCTCCTCTCTATGAGAGGGAGGATTAGTTACATTGCTAGCCTAAAAATTAAGTTCTTGATAGTTGACACTGAAAAACAAATCGACGGTTGAAAGGCTAATTGATCTAAGCGACATTTTGTAAAACTTGCAGTAGGACAGATTAAAGTTTTTTTTTTTATTAAAATATTCATAAAAAAAGAACTATTACATAATAGTTCTATTACGAACTAGTAGTAGTAGAACTATTACGTAATAGTTCTTTTTAATAAAAAATATTTTAATAAAAAAAAACTTTAAATCTGTCCTACTGCAAGTTTTACAAAATGTCGCTTAGATCAATTAGCCTTTCAACCGTCGAAATATTCAGAACATTATTAATACTCCACGATATCCAAAATTCAAATGCGTATCTACGCTAATCACACTACAAACGAAATTACGTTTTTTTTTTATAAAAAAAACCTTCATTATTATGTGCCAAAAAAACTATTATCTCTAACACTCGCGCCAGAATTGTCGGCCATTTCTTATTTTGCCTATTTTATTACGGTCCAGAAAAGTTTATGAAACTTATATTTTTTTAAAAACTAAAAGAGTAACGTAATCCTAAGGCCTTATTTGAAAATTTATCTTTACAATTTATCTCGGCCAAATGAAGTTTGCCCAAAGTTATTCAGATAACATCTCGTTTTACATTTCTGTTTTAAATTCGTACTAATTCGTGTCTAAAGTTGATTTAAGTCTGCGGCTTTAGGTCAGTGTATTTACTTACTCCTTACTAATAAACGTTGTATAGCGTCTGTATAGTTACACAACGTTTTGTCTTCTTCTTTTGAAAGCCAAATTATTGACGACTGAAAGAGAAAAATCGGTGTGTAACTATGCATCTGATATAATACGTTTATTAGTAAGGGGGTTAGAATACAGATTTATATATTTACCTACCTCATCATCATCATCTGCCTAGCCTTTTCCCAACTAAGTTGGGGTCGGCTTTCAGTCTAAGCGGATGCAACTGAATACCAATATTCCAGTACCAGTATTAGTTAGTACCAGTATTTTACATGAAGCGACTGCCTATCTGACCTTCACAACCTAGTAACTTGGTAATACTATAACCCTTGGTAAGACTGGTTGTCAAACTTTTGGGCTACTGACGATCCGTAACGACAGTCAAAGATCCGCGAATGACAGCTGGGACCAACGGCTTAACGTGTTTTCAGAGGCACAGAAGGTATAATGCATTAATATTAAACTTACTTAAATTGAAGAAATCTCAATATTTCCGAAGTCATTAAATAAAACCGTGCAATGCAGGTGCGAGTTATCGACATGAAAACAAATGAGTATCTATTACGATCGTTTTTTATTTGATCGTGAGTCACGAGTTTCCGCGAAGAAGATCTTTTTGCTTGGATTTTAGGAAAACCCTGCACGTTTGATAGATTGTATTTCTTCGAAAATATAGGTTAGCATCGACATGGACGCGCAAACTTGAATTCAGTACATGATCCTAGATCCCTCTTTTTTGGGTTGGAAATTATCAAATAACTTCTCCCGCTCTCGTGTCAGACTTTTACTGACTAAAACCCAACCCTGTTCCTTCAGTTGATGGTATCTCTTTCGACAACCCGCGACCCTGGCAGATTCTAGACCGGTAGCGTAGAAATTTTTCGTCACTTATCAAAAAAAAAATCTGCTGATTCATAGAAATATGTAATAGGTATTACATATTTCTATGAATCAGCAGATTTTTTTGACCCATGCGGTTAAAATGTATCGAACAGGATTTTTTTTTAATAACCGGCGTAGAATTTCGTTCCATGGCGGGTCTGGGGGTTCTATGTATGCATGCCTTAGCACGGCATTACCCGTGTCAACTCTTTTGCAGACCTTAACAATGTATCTTCTATAAACTTTTACCTGTCCCAAATTAATGCCAAATAGTGTTGAATTTCAAACTAGCTCAAAACATCATACAAAAGCCTGCTTTTCCATCCTTTGTATACTACTCAATAGTATTAATATTTCAAACTAAGTGGAAACTACTGCCTGAAGCTGACTGGCATATCAATGCTTCGACGTGTCCAATGATTCGGGACACAATCGATATGGCCATACAAAGCCATTTATTATCAAACGTTTATCTATGCTCTTGTCAGTTACCGTTCATTCATTATTGTAAACTTACTATCTCGATTCGCGTTTAATAGTGTTAAATCAATAGGAGTTAATAGAGATGAGTGTATAAGGTTTCAATGTGGGTGTAAGAGATGGTGATATTGATAAGAGATCTCAGATGGAAAAGTTAGGTAATTGGAATTTAGGAAATCATTTTAATGAGCAAAGGTTGCCGAATATTGAACGTACAGTCATTTGTTTTTTTGGGATTCACCGTCAGTTTGAGGGGCTTGTGGCCAAATAATAACAGCCGCATCGTCGATCGAGGTTAAGCCACACTTGACGCGGTTGGTCCGTAGATGGATGACCATGTTCACATATTAAGAACCCTCCATACTTCGGAAAGCTAGTTAATCGTTGGTCCCGGCTGTCATTCGTGAATCTTTGACAGTCGTCACGGGTCGTCAGAAGCCCCAAAGTCTGATAACCAGTCTTACCAAGGGGTATCGTATAACCCAGTAACTGGGTTGTGGAGGTCAGATAGGCTGTCGCTCCATGTAAAATTCTGGTATTCAACTGCATCCGGCTAGACTGGAAGCTGACCACAACATAGTTGGGAAAAGGCTAGGCAGATGACGAGTCATTTGTTTTTTTGTAAATTGTATACCTAATTTTCAAATTAAATTCGCGTACGTTGTTGCAGCAATGTAAACTTGTACTGATGGAAACATGTTGCATGCAACATTGCATTAAGTTTCCTTTTCCAGTTCATGTTACGCAAAATATGTCTTCTTATCTGACTAGCTGTGCCCTTAGTTCCGCCCCGTGGACTTTAAAAGAATGGGTTGAGAACCGGTTTAAGAAATAAAATAATTTTCACTAAGGTTAATCGAACAAAATATGCTTCTCAAGTTTTAGTTGCACTGACTTGAGATAGGATTTATCCTATCTTATCTATAAGAAATGCAATAAAATATTTCAAAACGCACACCTTGTGTTGACATCAAACTACTAAGCGACACAGTTGAAAATGCTTATTGAATTCGTGAGTTTGCATAAAACTCATGCTTGTGACAGACTATTCTTAGTAGATATGTATACAAGGTATAAAAAGACCCATCACATAGCTGTCAACTACGCATTCTATACATCATACTAAATAACACTACACAAAAATATTAGCTGGGTAACAACTTTTAGTTTTGGTTTGTAAATTTGCTGTTTGCGGCAGTGCGCAACGCAAAATATTGTGCTTATGGGTGCATGCAAGGGTGCAGGGGTCATGGGGGCCAGTAAAAGTTGGAATTTTAACTTTCAACATCTTCGTAATTTCCAGGTATGGTCCAGTAGAGAAAAAATTATTACAATGACGGGGAGTAAAAGTGACACTCGGCTTGGTTAAGCGTCTTTTCACACCTGTTAAGGTTGACTATGATTGAGGCGCAGCTCCATTGCTGCTCGTGGCAACGCTACGCATGTGTGCCTATTTAACTTCACTTCGTATAAAAATAAGAAAGAAAGTAAGAATAACATTTATTTGGCAACAATTTGCGAAACACAAAATACAATTTAAAAATAAAATGAATTTAATGTTTAAACAACAACACAGCGTGCAGTGTGTGCCTCACGGCTGCGCCAAAAATGGCGGCCACTTACGGATGGCAAACAAATGAACGGCCCAGCTAACATTCGTAACCTCTCCGAGCACGTCCTAGGCGGCCTGCGACATTGCATTGCATCTTTATTTCCAAGTCCAATCCAGCGTTAAATCGTCTTGCATGCGGCGTAGCCTTACAATGACCGATGAGTTTCTGACGAGCAACCTTATGATTGATGATCTTGTAAGACTCAAACCCCAAAACTTACGAGACTCGTATATCTACCATAACCACAAAATATCCCTATTGAATTTCGTTTGAGTATGTGCTCTTTTATAATTTCTAACATGACGACATTATTGAGGACGTCGACATCCACGGCACGGCATTTTCATTTTGAAAATTCAACAACATTCATTGCGCCATTTAGCTTGTAGTGGAGAAGAATTTTCAAACATTATTAGGCAATGGTTGAGTAATATCCTTCAAAATCCTTGATTGAAAATGTGTTGCGCAATTGAGGAGCAGGGATGGATCGAGGTGACTCTGGCAGAAGATTCCTGGGAGGATTTGGGGGAGGCCGTGGCTCAGCAGTGCGCCACATAAAAAAAATAGCTAACCCGAAATGCATAGCTATTTACAACCATCCGACACGCTATCATAAATCATAAGTCATTTATTTCTTAACAAAATACATTGTGCAGAAAATCATAAATTATAAAATAAACATATATTTAGATTAATGGTTAGATAGCGACAATAGAAAAAAAAAAATAAATTAACCATAACTACGCAAAAAAAAAATCAAAAATAGAAAAAAAAAATTAAAAAAATACACAAAAAAAAAAATAGAAAAAAAAATTGTATCAAAAATTACACATTTCGATAACCTAATTTGCCGGGCGCAACAACAAACAGCTGTCAAAATAATAGCGGTTGTCTATTTGATTTAAACTGACAAAACATTCGGGTTTTGGACTTGTGAACAACGTTTAGGGAACTGATATGATAACATTGATTGATGCTGGATAGGGTACAGAAGTGTATCGAGTGGTTGTGAATAGCTATGCTGATCTGAAATTGATGAAAGAGGTCATAATTAAACTAGAAAGGCTGAATATCTTATTTGTGTGCTTAGCTAGATTGATATCATAATACTAGATAGATAGATAGATAAACCATTTATTTGGCGCACAAAAAAGTCAGCACAACACACAAAAGTTCAACACTAGGTGATAAGATAATCAATTACCTACCTGTATATAAAATAAAAAACAAGGTGCCGATATAAAAACAAAATGAAAATCATGCATATAGAAATAAAAGTGACACTATGACTAATACTTAAAAAAAAATGAATAACGAAACGTCTCAAGGTATGCTCACCTAAATCCAAACATACAAAATGTGCCAATTAATTAAACAATCGATTTTGTAATATTAATTATAACCTCAACAATACGCACTCAATAACAGCACGACCGCGTTTCGATATTCTATTGGTCAGTTGAATTTTTGAAATCATTATCTCGGCTTCCTAATGGTCAGTCGAATACAAATCACGTTCCTTTTGAATTCTTCGCTCGCGGTGTTATCATCAGCTTAAATTAATCGGTAATTAATCGAATTAATAGCTTTTAAACGTCCAGATTGTCCACGATTTATAGTAATTGAGAGAAATAAAGCATACGGAAGGAATGAAGGCATTTTTCACTGTCTTCGTTGAAATTCTTTGTTTGGGTGAAAATTGGTTGATTATGCAATTTAAATCTGAACGAATATTTCAAAGCCAACATTATAAAGAGGTGTATGCATGTTTGTAAGAGGTAGTCTCTTGAATTACTGATTTGGTCACAAACATTCATTCATAGATGGTAAGTAAGTAATCAGTAATTTGCAAAAAGACTTAGTCTAGCCTAGGTAACATCAGTATTGTTTCAAAAGGGAACTAAGAATATCCTGTATCTTAAAGGACAGTGTACTTTATTGGGATTGACACGTTTTTCAAAATATTCATGACTGCGTAATAACTCTGATAGAAAACTACATTATTGCCGCGTGCCATAGTTATATTTTATGGTGTAGTTGCCTTACACGCGGACGGAAGTCGCGGGCAGAAGCTAGTCTGAAATAAACAAAGATCTCTTTTTTCTATGGAGAGTCCATGTCTAATAACATACAGGGAAATAATAGTTTGGTGATGATTTTGTAAAATCTCCAAACTTTCTAACGGAGAAGCAATAAAATAAATTGCCTACCCTTAGAAGATTTTCGTTCCTCAAAGACATCTGAAGCCCAATTCCAGTAATTAAAAACGTTCGCAATCACTAGACTTTGAATGTTTTAAATTACGGGGATTGGGGTTGGTTGAATAAATGAGATTGGCACTAGACAATCTCATCTTAGCGACAGGGAATATTAAAAACTTGTAAAAAATTTAGGTAAATTCGAGGTATTTTTGTTAGATTGAGACTGAGATTAGAGTGCGAAGGAACTCTGAGCGCCTTGGTCTATGTCCCCGAGTAATGGCACATTATCAGCCCATAACGTTCTCACTACCGGGATACTGGACTCCTCTCTGTGAGAGGGCGTGGGCCACAATCCACCGCGCGAGCACAATGCAGGTTGGTAGATGACACATGATTTTGAATTTTTTGTTCTAAGTCATACCAGTTTCCTCATCTTGGTTCCCTTCACCGTTTAGAGATAGTTTAAAGCATGTGTAGTTAATATATTGCTTGTTGCTTGTGTTTTTAGAATGTCTTGGTAACAGCCCGCAGTTTGGAAGTTAGCGGTGTGATACCTCCGTGCCGAGGAAAGCACGTTGAGACGGTGGTCCTGCGCCTGATCTCTCTCTGATATAACAAACATCGCGACACGAGAATTTTATATATTAGATTTCGTCAAAATTG
Source organism: Globia sparganii (assembly GCA_949316385.1). Classification (NCBI taxonomy): domain Eukaryota; kingdom Metazoa; phylum Arthropoda; class Insecta; order Lepidoptera; family Noctuidae; genus Globia; species Globia sparganii. The sequence continues at coordinate 6,562,976 of OX438675.1, read as the reverse complement.
TGATTGTGAGTGAGTAACAATATATAGACTGGTCGCGTACGTAAATACGCTACTACGTAATTGATGATAAAAAAAACTTTTTAACAAAAAAAAAAAACAACGGACTTCAAAAAAAAAAACACTACAAAGTGTAAAATAAAGTTATTTTACACTTTGTAGTGTTTTTTTTTTTTGAGGTCGGTTGTTGTTTTTTGTTAAAAAGTTTTTATTTTTTACTTTTTATAGTCAGAGTGCATCTCATGACAATTCCAATAAGCCCAAACACGGCTAGAATACATGGTTTTATTACGAAGTTCCGGTACCTACCTTCCAGCTTCATCATCAGATCGGTTTGATGGTACCATTTTCGTCGGAACCATTTATTTAAATTTGCTTCGTCATAGTCGCTTAACTATCTTAATCGAGATATCTTATCGCCACCCGTGAAATACTTATTATCATTGAAAAGTTCCTGTGGCTATCTGTGGTCTCCTTCATCAGTTCCACTTCACCAAATTATACTTTTTGAATGCAAATACTTGACATGTTGATGAAAATACCAAAATTGCTATATGTATGCCTATAATATTTGAGGAGTTCCCTCAATTCCTCATGGATCCCATCATCAGAACTGGATTTTTACAAGAATGGGACCAATCTGTAAGCATATCCATTCAAATAAAAATAAAAAATTCCAAATCGGTTCATAAATGACGGCATACTGAGGTAACAAACATAAAAAAAAAATACAACCGAATTGATAACCTCCTCCTTTTTGAAGTCGGTTAAAAATAATACTCGATACTTTGACATAGAATCGAGACATATAATACCAATAAATAGTGGAGCAACAGACTTTAGAAGTCATATATACAAATTGCCGATTGTTGTCTCATACAATAGTTACAATCACATACTTTATTACGACTCAACTGATATTTATTCTAGCATTTTAAATGATCTTGTACTGATGTGGAATACAAACGGACTGGGATCCTCGGTTGTCTCATTGATTACTCATCGTTTACTGTGCGTGCTCCTATTTTTAACCGACTTCAAAAAGGAGGAGGTTCTCAATTGACGGTTAATTTTTTTTTTTGTGTGTTTGTTACGTGATTACCAATTGTGGACCGATTTTCAAAATTCTTTTTTCGTTTGAAAGGGTATACTTCCGAGGTAGTCCCATTGTCACCAAGTCGGAATCTGATGAGGGAATCCCCTGGAAATCGAGGGAAACCCTCAAAGGACATGTTAGGAAATGGGCTTAAAATATTGTTTTTTTTGAACAGCTATCATGTGTGGTTTTTCTGACAGGGGAAATTATTCAGGATGGACTCACAAAAACAAAAAAAATATTAAAAGCACCATTATTTAATAAATAAATATTTTAAATCCAGATATTTTTCGTATTGTAATATTATTTTTGCACATTGAAACAAAGAAAAAAAGGCTAAATATCATTTTTAAAAGCAATTATTGTTATTTTAAATATTTTAAAACAATAATCAAAGACTTTAAAATATAATAAACCAATTATCTCCATGATTTGTATGTATGGCATTGATTCTTTTGCCTCCTAATGGAATCTATGAAAAAATTATCTCGTGTCAGTAGGTTGTCACTTGCTTGTCACACTTGTCAGCTGTCTCATTGTTATAAACAACGTTTTTATTTTATGCAACGTTCGATGGAGCCATTAAATATAAAATTGGAATTGGAATAATAGATTTACGATATTTCCAATCAAAAGCAATTCTTAGGAAGGACCCAAACTGTTTGAGTTTATTCAGGTTTATCAACCTTATGAACATGCTCATGAAAATACATTACAAATACACAATTCAAGCGGACTGAATCTGTTCAGCAAATACATTTTGTCTGCTGCTTTTCATACCGTGGGTTGAGTCGGGGTAGCGAGGAAAACTAGTTTCAGTGTACATTTTAAAAATAGGGTTTTCACTACATGATTACAGATTCGACCCTCAGGAGTACTAAGAAATACTTAACTCAATTTGGGCCACTATGTGGATTGAGTCCCTTCTGCTTTACTACGTCGTATTGTATTTATAATTTCTATTATGAATGAAATCGCTATCTGAGAGGGCTTTATAAAGTTATCGATAGTGTGTAATCCGCCAACCCGCACCAGGCCAGTGAGGTGGACTAAGGCTAACCACTAACCCTTCTCATTCTGAGAAGAGGCCCGTGCCCAGCAAGGTGACAGTAATGGGCTGAATTTATTTTTAAAAGCAATATTGTATTAGTGCAGTAACGCTATTATTTATGATAAGGATAGTGAATTGATATGTACCAAAAATCCCCATTTTCTCCTACAATTTGGAACTTATTGTTCATCATGAAGTTAGTAAACTGTAAAATGACTACTGATGGTTATACATCTCCTTCAAGGCAGGCCAGTAAACCAGACAGTCCAGATAGACTAGATTGGATTGGACCTGTTAACCTTTTGTAAATAGTCACTCCAGCAGGTTGGAATAGGTGAACATTTTTGTGTAGGTATCAGGTGGAGAAATAAAAGTAATTGAAAAAAATTAAAGTAAAGTAGTTAAATTAATTAAATTAATTAAATTAAAGTAGTTTTGTATATTTGTTTGTATTTATTCTACCTCTTGATTTTCAACATCTTCCCTTCCAATTATATTATCAAGAATCTGTGCAGGCGGTAATATGTTGTTTTGATGCCGAGCCCATCCAAGATACACTATGATCGTCATTACATGAGCACAGTTACCAACAGTTCGCTTCCCTACTATACAGCAGTGCTATTCTGTAAAAATCTCACCGTGAAAACTAAGGTGAAGTGAGCTGTCATTCCACGTGATGTTAGGGATTGCCCCTATTGATAGCTTCACGCTCACTTCACCTAACTTATCACGGTGAGATTTTTACAGAATCGATCGGCAGGTACGATAAATGAATCTATAAATTGTGTGAAAAATCCAAGTCCGAGTGAGAAATCAGGGTCGTCAGTATCACCGGTCGTCGGGTGTCCAAATCATGTGCAGTATCAAATAAAGATACACCAAAACAAGAAACGAACAAAAATAGCACCGAAACCACAAACACAAACGCATTGAACTGAATGATTGAATTTGATACTTGATTGACGTTCACATTTCAGAATGACATTAATGACACCCAACCGAGATGTGTTGCCAAAATCAATAATTACTGTGGGTTGCAAAATATTTTTTTAAATTATAATTATTTAAAAATATTATTTTAAAGAAAGGGTGCTTTTAAAAAATATAAAAAATATATACAAAGTTTCCTTAATTTATGTACTTTCTTAAAAATATAATCTCTTCCCTGTTCACAGCAGCTTCGAATTAAAGCCCAGCCTCCATACAAAAACCTAACATGTCCTTTTATAGGCACACCTATAGCGATTTGGGTATTTTTTATAGTAACTCGTGCATTTGCTCTCAGAAAGCACCATTCGGTGAAGACCACAGATGATGAAGACCACAGATGGCCATCGGAACTACTCAATAATAAGTATTTCATGGGTTCACGGGTTCACGCGTTCGGGCATAACTCCGTCATTTATACACGGATTTGCAAAATTCTTTTTTTGTTTGAAAAATGTGTATTTCGAAAAGGTCCCATTTAAATTTTATAAAGATCTGATGATGAGTTTCGGAGAAAGACAACGGTACTCTTCAATAAATGCCAGCATATCAACCGCGATTGCTGCTATCGCATATGTTTCCATTGTTTACGCAATCACACAACATAACATCGCGCCTGTACCCTTTAAAGGGGTACGCAGATATGTTCAGTATACCATGGTACACCCTCACAAAGAGCATGTAAACACTAGCGTTATACACCCTCATTTCCATGTTGCAAGTAGTGTTATATGAATTTGTGTGATGTAGATACAACTAAAAAGTGAAAAATAAAAACTTTTTTACAAAAAAAAAAAACAACCGACTTCCAAAAAAAACACTACAATGTGAAAAATAACTTTCATTTCGGAAGTCGGTGTCAAAAAACGAAAATGCGCAAACAGCGACACCGACTTCCGAAATTAAAGTTATTTTTCACTTTGTAGTGTTTTTTTTTATACAAATAAATACTTATGGTCATCATTATAATTATTATGATAATATTACAGTTCAGACAATTCTTTGACTCTGACTATACTGACTGGCTGACTCTGGTCAGCACTTTGACTGATCTGGGCTTTAGCGTTTTCTGTTACCAACTATTAGCTTTTAATGATCTGTTTTTTCTCATCTCTTATAGACTTCAAAACCACACAAATGCTGCTCTGTAACGTTCGAGCAGTATTGTAACTACATTAATAATAGTTATAGTTGTCAACTTAAAACTACACGGTGGTAATGTCTTGTAGAATTTGCATTCTCTTTGTATTTAATTGTTTGTGAAGGCTGATATTCGGCTGCTTGCCTCTTTCGTCACGCTACTGACTAGTCCATCTAATTTCCATAACTATAGAACTAAGTTGGCCACCATTCATTGAGTTCGAGGAAAAATCTGTTTCCAGTAAAATTTTCAACGAAAGAAATGTAAAAATGAAATAAAAAAATATATTAAAATACAGAAATGTATTTTTCTAAAAAATAATTTTTGAAATCGATTTACAATTGCCGGAGATATCTCGAAACAAAAATACAAAAAAAAAACAACATACAGTCGAATTGAGAAATTCTTCCTTTTTGAAGTCAGTTAACAACAAATGATTTGCGGGTTTAAAATAAAATCACACAAAAATGTTCGCTAAAAGATGTCACAAGTTTCAACTGATGATGAAATAACTTAGCTATTATAGACATGAACTAGACTTCTTCAACAAGAACTGGTCTTTAGCAGCTTAGAACTGAGAGAAGTGGAAAGTAGGGAAGCATATACCCTGCAGTGGGACATCACGGGCTAATAATAATAGACATACCAATATTATACTAGCATAACATAAAAACAACTGACTCCTTGTCTTTGCCTATCATTGACTGGCATACTAAACTCAACAGCTAGGGAGGGGCCCCGTGGCTAAATAATAATAGCCGTACAGGTCGATCGATCAGGTTAAGCTACGCTTGCGCGGTTTGTCTGTGGATGGGTAACTATCTACGTATCTAGACCCCTCCCTGTCTCGGAAAGCTCGTTAAGCCGTTGGTCCGGCTGTCATTCATGGATCTTTGACAGTCGTTACGGGTAGTCAGAAGCCCGAAAGATTGACAACCAGTCTAATCAAGGGATATCGTATTACCCAGTAACTTGGTTGTGAAGGTCAGATAGGCAGTCGCTTCATGTAAAATACTGGTACTTAGCTGCATCCGGTTAGACTGGAAGCCGCCCGCAACATAGTTGGGGAAAGGCTAGGCAGATGACTAAGCTCAACAGCTGACACGATGAGTTCACACCACTTAGACGCCCGGAAACATTTAAATGTATATACAAACATCCATCAAAATTGATATTAAACTGCTTATTTTCAAGATAAGACAAAGTTTTTTGCGAAGAGTCTGGTCATTGTTAATTACGACAACGCGAAGAGTATGCAGGATAAACAATGAAATATTATTCTAAAATCCAACTGGTTTATAATGACCCGGAAGGCGTGTGTAGGTACCTAAGTTTTTCTGGTCAACGTGGATATACAAGTCTGTTGTTAGCTACAAGATTTCCCTGGTGGTGCAATTCATAATCCATAGTGCACGTACAGAGCGATGTTTCATAATTTAATTTAGTTAATACATTTAATAATTGACAAATTAATCAAATCGGGATGACCTGGACTCCTTTAATAAATGGACGTAGTTATGCAAAAAGGATCCAACTCACAACATGACCGAAAACGAGTTAAGTAAATCAAACTGCTTGTCAAGGTCTATATTTTCGATTATCAAAAACAATCCAAGTAAAATACGAATATTTTGACATTAAAAATTCGTATTTTACTTGGATTGTTTTTGGTATACTTAACTCATTTTCGGTCATGTTGTGGGTTGGATCCTTTTTGCATAACTACGTCCAAATATTGGTCCTTGGCAGCTCTGGACAGAAAGAGGTGGAAAGAGAGTAAAGAGCGCTGGACAAAGGCGTCCCACCTTTGCCCAGCAGTGGGGCATTAATGGCTTATAAAAATAAAAAATCAAAACAGCGACTTATTTGACAGTTATTTTGCAACGTTGCCAAATCCTGGATATAGCTTCTTAAGCCTTCGCCACACTATTATAACATTACCAACCCGTAGACATCCATTGTTAAACATTCACATCACAATGACCGCCAGAAGGAACGGTCAAAGAAAATTGCCATTTCGACGAATCAGAGGTCATAGCTGTTGCGAACGATGTTTTTGCAGACAGAAAATTTTGGCACGTAGCTACTCTCAACGACCAAAGTCAGCTTTCACTATGCCCCTAGGAGTGAAATGGGTTGCCAATCATGGAACCCAGAAAGATATGCCGACCGCAATATGTTAGTTAGATTAAAAGGGCATAGATTGTAGATAGTAGCTACCGAGGGCATAGACAAAGTGACATTTTATCAGCGATAATGATGATGGAAAAGTCAAAATAAAATATTCGCTGTAGAAATACGAAACCCTTTGAAAGCTATTGGCAAACAAAGAAAAACAATAGCCAATCAAGGTCTATTTGAAACCACAGATGCGCAATATAAATAGTTTAAAAGCAAACATTTTGTAAACTCAGCCAGTAATAAATCTCTTTGAATGAATTTTCGAGAGTGAACCTCATTCATCAAAAACTAGTTTTATTACTTTACTAGCTGCGCCCCGCGGTTTCACCCGCGTAAGTTTCAATCCCGTGGGAATATCGGGATAAAAAGTATCCTATGGATTATTCTGATCTATAAGCTATATTATTGTAAAGTTTCATCAAAATCCGTTCAGTAGTTTTTTCGTGAAAGAGTAACAAACATCCATCCATCCATCCTCACAAACTTTCGGATTTATAATATTAGTAGGATAAATCAACAGCATAATCATGAGGTTACTCATATGCTGTTAACGGATCGCGTTTTAGCAACGTTAGTGACTCGCGTTTATCACCACAAAATATTCATGCATGAGCCGCTTAATGTCACATATGGAAACTAGGCTGGCGATATAGAAACGCTCATTATTCTAGCTCAAATTCCGCATGCAATTTCGGCTGCAATGTTTGTCATCATTAGTAGCTAATCATTTATGTGATACATTTAGGTAAATATTGATGATATGCATAACTTTGTTGCAGGCGTATTGATCAGGCGACTAAGCCAGTTTTCACTTATATTTTTTTTTAATTTGTTTTTTTTTTTTGCTTGATCCATTAACTCTTCGTATGGCCTGAACATGAATCTTGCGGGACACAATGGCTTTTTAATTGTTTCTATATTAATGGCGTTCAACCGGTTAAGTAGCATTAGCAATTCGTTACTAGAAAAAACATTTACTACTTGTATTTTGTAATCATTGGTTTTTTTTTTGTGGATGGGAAATCATCAAATGACTCCTCCCGCTCAGGGTGGAGGAAAAGGGAGCGTCAGACTCTTACTGACTAAAACCCACCCGTGTTCCTTCCTTAGCCCTTTTCGGACAATCCCGCTGCCCCGGCGTAATCATTGGTTAAGTTGCAAGTTGTTTAGATCATCACCATCTTCCTACTTACTTCCCCATGTTACTTGGGATCGACGCAAAACTTTTTCTTCTTTCTTTCTCTCCTGTCAACCGTCACGTTATCCTTCACTCCCTTATTTTTCATATCATTCCTTACAAAATCTATCCATCTTTTCTTTAGCCATAGAAAATAAATAAGAACAAGTAATGTATGATCTGACGGCAAAATGTTTAAAGACCTTACATAAAAAATCAATTGACACTACTAGTGTGACACTTAAATCTGGGCAAACTATAAGTACATCTGTGCCTAACTCTTCGAGGAAAACAGGCGTGGGGCAAAAGTAATCTCCCTATTGGAACGCGCGCTTTTGCAAATGGCGGCAAATGTCAATTCTGTTTTGACATTTGTGCCGTAAACAGATGCAGAATACATACACGTCAATAAGCCAAGAAATGCTATACTCCTCAAGAATGCAGAATAATTGTCTTTTCCGCGTCGTCTGATCTCTCGCTTTGGCGATTTGCACTGGCCGGCCAGATCACCCGATTTGACCGCTCCAGACTTTTTTGTGGGATTACTTGAAGTCCCGGGCTTACGTAAACAAGCCTCAGACTCTTGAAGCTGCTAAAGAGAATATCTGATAGGAATGCGAGAACCTATCGCCGAAAATACTGACACAAGTGATGGAAAATGCCGTATAACGAGCCCGTCAATTTTGACGGCGGCCTCCTGACCGATATCATTTTCTCAACTTGATGGAAATAATTATAATTCATTAAATAACACATAGTTTTTAAAATCATACTAACAATATAAATGTAATGTAATGAATCCATGGTTGTCTGAATAAATTCAATTAATTATTATCTATAATAATATTATAAAGAGGAAAGGTTTGTATGTATGTTTGTAACGAATTGGTTCAAAAAGTACTGGACCGATTTTAAAATTTCTTTCACCATTTGAATGCTACATTATCACTAATTATTATAGGCTATTTTTTTTTTTTTTACCACCCGTGCGAAGCCGGGACGGACCACTAGTTATTAATAAACATAATCCACAAGTGAAACTAAAATTTGATTACTGTAGCCCAACTTGTATGTGTAACTTATTTACTTATTTATTCAATACTTCAAGCACATAAATGTACAGAGGCGGACTTAATGCTATAGGCATTTTCTACCACACTAACTTACTAAACTTATAACTTACTTCATTAAACTTTGACCGCCATTCAGGATTAATAATTTCATAACCAAAACTTTGAACTAAAGACACCGGGAATGACTGAATTGTGATGAACACAAAGGTAGCAATAATCCTTAAAGTTAGTTAGACGTGACATGCATTTCAAAGGCCACTGAAGGCCTTGCGAGGCCGAAAATAAAGCTTCTGAGGACTTAACCGGAATTGGAGGCCGAAACGCAGTTTTACAGAGTGAGCCAAGTGAGTGAGAATGAGCCGTATGACAATATAATGGAGTTATTATTTTGCTAGAAGTAGATATGAGCTCATTGTAGGAAATCGTTCTGGAAAATATGGCGGGTGTTAATAAAATAAGAGACATTTTAGTGTTATGACTGGGACTTAAAAATATTAACAGAGTATTTTATGGTAACAATTGAATACTTGTTTTGTGTTCTCGCAAGCTACTCAAGATAGGGTTAATATTCAAAATCATTTACTCAAATTAGGCTGAGAATCAGCACTTTTCAAACGTCGAAATTACATAACTTTTTAAGGACTTCATATCAGATGTCGTGCCCCCAGCGCCCGGCACAGTAAATCGAAAAATAAATACCTGACAGAATACAGCGGAATTAAATAAAAAAAGAAGATTGAACGAGCTGTGGTATTTGGTCGTAAATATACGACCCTGGCAAAATAGTCACGAAAATATTTATCGGATTAATCCGGCCTAAGCGGTTAAAAGGTTAAGACAGTCCCCCAAAACGCCCGGCCTTCACCGCTTCCCAGTGCTTTCGCTGGGAATAAGTGTAGCAACAAACATTTACCTACCTGTAGTATACCTGTGATATGTCGTATCTGTATCAATTTTACTGTGTGTACATAAATAATGAAATAAATAAAATATCCATGCTATTATCATGCTATATCAAACGCTCAATCGCAGAATGTACCTTTCGCAAAATGCACCCCATACGCAAAACGTACCATTCTCAAAATGCACCTTTCTCAAAACGTACCTTTCTCAAAATGTACCTTTCTCAAAATGTACCTTTCTCATAATGCACCTTTCGCATAATGTACCTTTCGCAAAACGTACCTATTTTTCTACATTAACTCTTAGAGTGCTACAGGTAATGAAAATGCAAATTTTTTTGAACGAGTGATCGTGACTTTGCCTATGAATGACACAAACCTACCCATTCTTTGTCAATGTATGAAGATTGTATAAAATGGTGTCCAGACATTGCCTAAGTAATTTTACCTACTAAAATACCCCCAAAATCTGTCATTCAAAATTGGATTGTATTCTCTATGCATTAAAATACATTTTACACTGTGCCAGCATAAAAATCTAATTGTTTATTTTGGAGTAAATGCATTAGGCAATGTCAGAGACATGAGGCATTACTTTGCCTAATTTTTAAAATGCCTCAAAAACTTTCATTTCATACGAAAATTGACTAAACCAAATTAAAATTACAGAATTCTTGAGTTTTTTTATAAGATTAAATGTGTACACAACATGGAAATTGGGCATATTTTCATTTTTATTTCACGTTAAAGGCCAAAAATATCAAAATCCGGGCAAAGTCAGGGCAGTTGACGGAAACCCTTTAACAGCATTATAATTTACAGATAATGAAAAACCAAAACTTGTATTTCGTAATAAAATAACAAATACCTAATGTTCAATTATATTCTATTGCAACGACGAACTAGATATTTTTCTTAATTATTAGATATCTTAAGTGTTAAGTACATTTATCGCCATCTATTGATTATTTTTTCAAGCATGTAACAACTAGGCGTTAAAAAATAGTTGTGGGTACTTTGGAAAAAAATAGGATCTATCTACACTAAAGCAGAAGTTGTGACGAGCGAAAAAGATAACACATTATTTTGTGTTACGCACACACATAACACAATAAATGTTATTTTGCTTAGATAAATTACAAAGTTGAATTAGTCGGTTGTTTTTTTTAAGTTTTTTATTTCCTTAGTACTCGTTATGATTTTTTTATTTTTTTTTTCTGTTTGTTATTTTTTATTGGGCTTTAGGTGATTTTATTTCGCAATAAGACACCAAGATGTGTGTAAATATCTTATGTTTGACATTATTTTTAAATTTATTCGGTGGACACAAATTAGTAAAAATAAATGATTTAGTTCGACTTTGTGATAGGATTTGATTATAAATACATTTAAAATTAAATTATAATTGAATAATAATTTGCATTTTCATTACCTGTAGCACTGTAAAAGAGTTAATGTAGAAAACTCTTTTTTACAAAAAAAAAAAACAACCGACTTCCAAAAGAAAACACTACAAAGTGAAAAATAACTTTAATTTCGGAAGTCGGTGTCGCTGTTTGCGAATTGTCGTTTTTCGACACCGACTTCCGAAATTAAAGTTATTTTTCACTTTGTAGTGTTTTTTTTTTGGAAGTCGGTTGTTTTTTTTTTTTTGTAAAAAAGTTTTTATTTTTTCTTTTTAGTTGTATCTACCTCACACAAATTCATATAACACTACTTGCAACAGGGGAATGAGGGTGTATAACGCTAGTGTTTACATACTTTTTGTGAGGGTGTACCATGGTATACTGAACACATCTGCGTACCCCTTTAAAGGGAACAGGCGCGATGTTATGTTGTGTGATTGCGTAAACAATGGAAACATATGCGATAGCAGCAATCGCGGTTGATTTGTTGGCATTTATTGAAGAGTACCGTTGTCTGTCTCCGAAACTCATCATCAGATCTTTACAAAATTTAAATGGGACCTTTTCGAAATACACATCTTTCAAACAAAAAAAGAATTTTGCAAATCCGTCTATAAATGATGGAGTTATGCTCGAACCCGTAAAATACTTATAATTGAGTGGTTCCGATGGCCATCTGTGGTCTTCATCATCAGTTCCACTTCACCAAATGGTGCTTTCCGAGAGTAAATGCACGAGTTACTATAAAGAATACCCAAATCGCTATAGGTTTGCCTATAAAATTTGAGGGTTTCCCTCGATTTCCATGGGATTCCCTCATCAGATTCCGACTTGGTGACAATGGGACCACCTCGGAAGTATACCCTTTCAAACGAAAAAAGAATTTTGAAAATCGGTCCACAATTGGCGCAGTAATCGCGTAACAAACACACAAAAAAAAAAAAAGAAAACAAAAACATACCGTCGAATTGATAACCTCCTCCTTTTTGAAGTCGGTTAAAAAGGTACGTTTTGCGAAAGGTGCATTATGCGAACGGTGCATTATGAGAAAGGTACATTTTGAGAAAGGTGCATTTTGAGAAAGGTACGTTTTGAGAAAGGTGCATTTTGAGAATGGTACGTTTTGCGTATGGGGTGCATTTTGCGAAAGGTACATTCTGCGACTGAGCCATATCACGCTCAATCGCAGAATGTACCTTTCGCAAAATGCACCCCATACGCAAAACGTACCATTCTCAAAATGCACCTTTCTCAAAACGTACCTTTCTCAAAATGTACCTTTCTCAAAATGTACCTTTCTCATAATGCACCTTTCGCATAATGTACCTTTCGCAAAACGTACCTATTTTTCTACATTAACTCTTAGAGTGCTACAGGTAATGAAAATGCAAATTTTTTTGAACGAGTGATCGTGACTTTGCCTATGAATGACACAAACCTACCCATTCTTTGTCAATGTATGAAGATTGTATAAAATGGTGTCCAGACATTGCCTAAGTAATTTTACCTACTAAAATACCCCCAAAATCTGTCATTCAAAATTGGATTGTATTCTCTATGCATTAAAATACATTTTACACTGTGCCAGCATAAAAATCTAATTGTTTATTTTGGAGTAAATGCATTAGGCAATGTCAGAGACATGAGGCATTACTTTGCCTAATTTTTAAAATGCCTCAAAAACTTTCATTTCATACGAAAATTGACTAAACCAAATTAAAATTACAGAATTCTTGAGTTTTTTTATAAGATTAAATGTGTACACAACATGGAAATTGGGCATATTTTCATTTTTATTTCACGTTAAAGGCCAAAAATATCAAAATCCGGGCAAAGTCAGGGCAGTTGACGGAAACCCTTTAACAGCATTATAATTTACAGATAATGAAAAACCAAAACTTGTATTTCGTAATAAAATAACAAATACCTAATGTTCAATTATATTCTATTGCAACGACGAACTAGATATTTTTCTTAATTATTAGATATCTTAAGTGTTAAGTACATTTATCGCCATCTATTGATTATTTTTTCAAGCATGTAACAACTAGGCGTTAAAAAATAGTTGTGGGTACTTTGGAAAAAAATAGGATCTATCTACACTAAAGCAGAAGTTGTGACGAGCGAAAAAGATAACACATTATTTTGTGTTACGCACACACATAACACAATAAATGTTATTTTGCTTAGATAAATTACAAAGTTGAATTAGTCGGTTGTTTTTTTTAAGTTTTTTATTTCCTTAGTACTCGTTATGATTTTTTTATTTTTTTTTTCTGTTTGTTATTTTTTATTGGGCTTTAGGTGATTTTATTTCGCAATAAGACACCAAGATGTGTGTAAATATCTTATGTTTGACATTATTTTTAAATTTATTCGGTGGACACAAATTAGTAAAAATAAATGATTTAGTTCGACTTTGTGATAGGATTTGATTATAAATACATTTAAAATTAAATTATAATTGAATAATAATTTGCATTTTCATTACCTGTAGCACTGTAAAAGAGTTAATGTAGAAAACTCTTTTTTACAAAAAAAAAAAACAACCGACTTCCAAAAGAAAACACTACAAAGTGAAAAATAACTTTAATTTCGGAAGTCGGTGTCGCTGTTTGCGAATTGTCGTTTTTCGACACCGACTTCCGAAATTAAAGTTATTTTTCACTTTGTAGTGTTTTTTTTTTGGAAGTCGGTTGTTTTTTTTTTTTTGTAAAAAAGTTTTTATTTTTTCTTTTTAGTTGTATCTACCTCACACAAATTCATATAACACTACTTGCAACAGGGGAATGAGGGTGTATAACGCTAGTGTTTACATACTTTTTGTGAGGGTGTACCATGGTATACTGAACACATCTGCGTACCCCTTTAAAGGGAACAGGCGCGATGTTATGTTGTGTGATTGCGTAAACAATGGAAACATATGCGATAGCAGCAATCGCGGTTGATTTGTTGGCATTTATTGAAGAGTACCGTTGTCTGTCTCCGAAACTCATCATCAGATCTTTACAAAATTTAAATGGGACCTTTTCGAAATACACATCTTTCAAACAAAAAAAGAATTTTGCAAATCCGTCTATAAATGATGGAGTTATGCTCGAACCCGTAAAATACTTATAATTGAGTGGTTCCGATGGCCATCTGTGGTCTTCATCATCAGTTCCACTTCACCAAATGGTGCTTTCCGAGAGTAAATGCACGAGTTACTATAAAGAATACCCAAATCGCTATAGGTTTGCCTATAAAATTTGAGGGTTTCCCTCGATTTCCATGGGATTCCCTCATCAGATTCCGACTTGGTGACAATGGGACCACCTCGGAAGTATACCCTTTCAAACGAAAAAAGAATTTTGAAAATCGGTCCACAATTGGCGCAGTAATCGCGTAACAAACACACAAAAAAAAAAAAAGAAAACAAAAACATACCGTCGAATTGATAACCTCCTCCTTTTTGAAGTCGGTTAAAAAGGTACGTTTTGCGAAAGGTGCATTATGCGAACGGTGCATTATGAGAAAGGTACATTTTGAGAAAGGTGCATTTTGAGAAAGGTACGTTTTGAGAAAGGTGCATTTTGAGAATGGTACGTTTTGCGTATGGGGTGCATTTTGCGAAAGGTACATTCTGCGACTGAGCCATATCAAGCATGGCGTTTTTTTGTTTTCTCCAAAAAAAAAAATTGAACCGCCTTGACCACTTTCCCTTCCTTCTTCACTATACCTACATTAATTTACGATATGGCCTGGATGCCAAAAGCATCCAAAAACCTTCAAAATATTGAGGTAGCAACTCCAGCACCAAAAAAAAAAAACAAATTAATGCAAAACAAACAACGATTATTTCGACGGAATAGTATCTTCATCATAGATGCGATCGGCATTGACGTAACTGTTATTACATTTTAATGGATTTTTTTCTGAATAGGTACCGTCAGAATATTGTAGACTTATCCGATACGATTATGTTGACAAAGGTCGGTAGGTTTTGCACGTACGGCTATATTTGTAACAGGAATCGATTTAAAAGTTAAAAAGAGAGATATAAAATGGTTGGTAAAAAAGTTTGTCGTTTCTAATTTGCAAACTAAAATGGATTTTCAAAGTTAACAAATCCAATATTGCGATGTTAAACGAACACACGAGCACAATCTGAATCATTTTGAAGGATAATGCTAATCCATTGCTTCATATGTTTGAAAAATGTGTCTGCTCAACAACGTAAATAACGCAATGAATGTAATTGAACTGTCAAAATGAAAGCCATTCCTACTGTCAGTGTGTTACACAATTACCTCGCTGTGTTTCGCTTTTCCTTCTGCAATATAAAAGAGATGGAATATCATCATATTCACCAAGTAACTAGTGCGTAATGCCCACCACGATGATCGTTTATACGCTGTCTATCGCCTTAAAATTCCGCTCCTATAAGAATAAGAATCCTACTAATATTATAAATGCGAAAGTTTGTGAGGATGGATGTTTGTTACTCTTTCACGCAAAAACTACTGAACGGATTTTGATGATACTTTACAGTAATATAGCTTATACATCAGAATAACACAAAGGATACTTTTTATCCCGATATTCCCACGAAATCGAAATATACGCGGGTGAAACCGCGGGGCGCAGCTAGTAATTTAATAATTTATTTACTAAGGAGCTACTCCTCATACATGGCCATTAGCCAACAGGTTCGTCGATCCCGCAATGATCTGTCATGCTGGATAGATTACAAGAAGACCTACGACTCGATGCCACAAACATAGCTCATGAGGGTGCTGGAGTTATACAAGATAGATGCAACTCTACGCACCTTCTTTGAGTCGTGTATGAGGCAGTAGAAGACAGTCCTTCGTTATCCAGGGTGTCGACAAATCCAAGGAAATGATGAGCCTGTATGGATTAAACGGGGAATATTTCAGGGCGATAATTTGAGTCCACTTTGGTTTTGCTTAGCCCTGAATCCTCTAGGCACACTACTAGAGGATTCAGGTCTAGGCTATCGGTTGAGGAGAAGTGGTCAGGTCATATCTCACCTCTACATGGATGATTTGAAACTCTTTGCCCCCAGCAAATTGCATCTGATGGAGCTACTGAAGGTAACTGAAACTTTCAGTAGCGCCATCAGGATGGAATTTGGTGTAGACAAATGTGCAATCTTCTATGTAAAACGAGAGGACATTATGGAATCACTTAGCCATCACTTAACACCTATGACGACCCACCGACCAAAAAATCCATTAATATCCAAGCTCTATTATCTTACTAGCTTTTGCTCGCGGCTTAGTCTGCGTTAACGTCGCTAAATCCTACGAGATCGTACTAGATAAAAAAATATTTCAAGACCTAACCCAGGTGCTGGTCTATCTGTGTGCCAAATTTAATTCGTTCAACCATTAAGGGGTGAAAAGAAACACACAGACTATTATTTTTGCATTTATTTATGTGTACCTGTACAGTATGGATATATGGATAACGTGGTACGTACAAGAATGCGAGAGCACATCAAGCTACCTGAAACTCAAATTTTCCTAATCAACTTTCAACCTTATACTTTAGCGATAAAGTTAAAAATCTAATAAAGAAATTTGACAGATTGTAGTAGCTTGATGTGGTCTCTACAAATTTTCTCCAGGCATGATTTTCATAGACAAAAATATTCAAAATACTTCTAGCTAGCCTATATTGTCTCACTGCAGGGCAAATTTGGTCCCTCTTCCATTTCTACAGAAGACTGTTTTTTGCGAGTGCCGGTCAGTAAGTTCAAAATACTTAGAAAGTTCATTAAAAAATCAGGAAATCATGGTGTTCGTTCAAATACACTGAACAATGACGGTGTTAGAAAACCCCATCGATCCTTTGACGGTACACGGAGACAAAAGTCTGCCACTCAGTAACATACAATGTGTCTAAAGTTGCCACTGACAGCCATGGTGATAAATAATTCTAACGTTCTTGGTCCAAGTTAGAAACTGAAGGCCAATTTTCGTACTTAAAAAATGTTCAAAATATAGTCGCAATTTCATCTCAGCGACAATCAATATCCAAAACCTGTCAAAAATATAGGGAAATTATTGGATTTTTAACAGAGAAATTCCATTTCTACTATTAGTTTGTGGTATAAGTCTGCTATTGGCTGAGTTATAATTAAACTAACAGCACCAGCGGTCTTACTCGATTATTTTTTGATCCCGTGGGACCATCGGGATAAAAAATATTCTATGTGTTAATCCCGGTTATAAACTATTCGTATGCCGAATTTAAATCAAATCCGTTATGTAGTTTTTGCGTGAATGAGTAACAAACATCCATCCATCCTCACAAACTTTCGCGTTTCTAATATTAGTAGGATGATAATATAAAATGTATATAAGCATTCTTACAATTACTACCTTAAGATTAGTTTAACATAATAATTCTGTCTGTAACTGTTGGTGACAGTTGAAGACCTCTATCTCTATACCAATACTCCTACCTCAATTCTTCTACCCTTTATAAGAATACAGATGAATATTATTTTTTTCAGAATCTTCCTCTTTGTCTGTAACAATTTTTATCGTTGTCCACAGGCATTTGTAACTAATTTCTATGACTTGCCATTGCAGTTAGCGTGATTTAAAAACCAATGCGAAAGTTTCAAATTTTATTACTCAATCACGCCGAAACAGCTGAGCGGATTTGCCTGGTTTTTGGCACAGAAGTAGAATGTATTATACATTAGCACCAACTGGTACATGTGCTATTTGGCTCTGAAAACTAACAAGTTTCCACACGAGTGCGGGCCTAGGCATAGCTTGAATTATATATGAATATTAATTTGTATTCAAACGAGATAGAATATTCCATTGCTTATGGATGGCTGAAAATCTGAAATTGTAATTAAGACCTCTTTATGAGAACGATTATTCTATTAAGAATGTAATTATAGTAGTGGACCTGAAAGACGATGTCCTGCCCGAACAGCGCCACTTCAATCAATTAACGTTCTGTTTGAGGAAAACTGTGATAATCTTCTCCTAATGTGTAAACAGCAGATTGCGAAAAAAAATATTTGCACGTGCTTCATTGTAAAGATCAAAGTTCAGATGTTCTAGATAACTTCAAGACACGCAACTCAATCTTTGTCTATGTCAGTATCAGCACGAACTATATGAGAACAGCTCATGTCGTCGTAAAAATACTAGCCAGTCAGTAAAATGAAATAGTATTTTTAACCTCACTAAGCGACGCGCCCTCACTTATGGTAACCGAGTGTGGTATCGGCACGCACTGGTCCCGCGTGGTGGATTACGGCTCACTTCCTCTATCATAGAGGAGGCCTGTGTCCTAGCAGTGGGAACGTTCATCATCTGCTTAGCCTTTTCCCAACTATGTTGGGGTCGGATTCCAGTCTAACCGGATGCAGCTGAATACCGGTGTTTTATATGGAGCGACTGCCTATCTGACCTCCACAACCCAGTTACTGGGTAATACGATACCCTTTGGTAAGACTGCGTCGACGCGTGGCGTTCGTGTGTATGCAGACTTAGCCTAATGGCAATACGTCATCTTTATTTGAAGAGGTCTATTATCTCTTGTACGTGGGTATGCGGGCGAGGAAATGTAAGTAAATGAAAGTCAATAATATTCTGAATAATAACAAGTCTCCGAACACATAAAGTAATAAACAATAATGCTAACGACGTTCCAACTGGTACGTGAGACGCGAGCGCAAATCAATCAACTTATTTCACTGCTCACAAGTCACAATCATCGCAATTATCACAATCACCACAAATCAGAGTTATTCCGGTCTGATCCCCTGAAATAGATCTTCTTCTTTTTTAGACTCGTGTCTTATCCACTATAAACTTTTTCATCAACACCGACTTTTCAAACGATCTCCTCGATCTTCATTTCTTTTTTTTTGCGAGCCTTTGCTTCATCGGTTACGTCAAGTTGACAGCTGTCATTCATCGTTAGTCGTTCTAAAAATGAACTCAAAAAGTTTTGCATCAAGCATCATCATCATCATCAATGCAAGCATCGCATCGCATCATCAATGCAAGCATCATCATCATCATCAATGCAAGCATCGCAAAAGCATTTTGGACACGCGGCTTAATTAATTGTTTGTTTATTGCTCGTCTTTTAAGCAAGCTATTTAATTTCAGGAAGAATAGAAAAAGTAATTGTGTCTCATTAGTAACAGTTCAGCTTTTATAGTGTCCATAGTGTTATGCAAACAATGTAACCACATTTATCTAGTTAGTTAAAACATGAATAGTAAAGAACCGACAAATAAATAATTAATTTATTATTAATGAAGAGACTAATAGTATAAATCGTGTCGGAAATGATTTAAAATTCAAATTGATGCATATATTTGCTGTCATTCTAATTGTCACGAGTATTTTATAGCTGCATCAATTCTTTGTCTTAGTGGTCGTTCCACTGATTCATTTGATCATCTAATGCTCAGTATTCAATATGAAGCAAAATGATGCAATATTGTTTCGGAACAAGTGTCTGTGTTGTTGTAAACATTTTGCTGGAAATGCATTTTGCAGTTTTTCTGGCAATTTCTACCTATTTATTTATCAATTTTTAAAACGGTTTAAAATCAATTGTCATAGTTAAAGACACATGTGTATTAATATTCTGCTGTGCTGATTCTCAGCCTAGTTTGAATAAATGACTTTTGATTTTTTTTTCCATATTTATCATAGACAAAAATTGCAACTACAACTGTGATTTTAATTAATATCTATGCTTTATATTGAATAATGAAATGATATTTTTATGTGACGGTAACTGATAGTAACCGTGCAATTTCTTGCCGGCTCTTCTCCATAGGAAAAGACCAATTGGAACCGTGCACCTAGCTTCTGACGTTTCATAAGTGCCTATGTAGATTTATGTGGAATAAAATAGTTTAATTTTGACAAAAGTCGATTAATGCATCAGTTTGTTTAATCCTAATTAATGAGCTTAATTAAAATCGGAACTGAAATAAAATTAAAATAATTTTTACTCCTAGATGTTGTAAGAAATGCCGAAATGCAATGTTTCGAATAGTTTTATGTCAATTTAGGTGATGTGTAAAAGTAGCGGTGTTTTAGACGTTTTTTGCACGGCCAACCTTTAAAATTTTCTCAAAAGCTTTTCTTACGACCGTTCAAAATTATTTATTTCTAGCTGTTGCCCGCATCTTTGTCTGCGATCCAGGATGAAAATAAAATAAAAAAAATAAATTGTATCACCATCAGAGACTCATTCATGTCACTTTGCAAAGTTACCTGTTTTATACAATTTATAAAGTAAAAGTTCTTGTCACTTACACCACACCCTTCCTAACATTGTCTAACAATTTTCGTCATTACCTCAAGTCGAGTGGAACGTTTTATTTATGTTGGTGTCGAGTTTTTTGTTGAGCATCGTCTTTTACATGTTCATTTTGTATTTTTTTTACGTTTTCTTAGTGAAACAATTTTTGCTTTGACGTGTTAAGGCTGTAAAAACGCGTTATATAATGTGAAGGATTTTTTATTCAGCCATAAAGATATTTTATTATTTGTGTTTTGTCTATTTCTTTTGTTGGATATACATACTTTAATATATATCCTATCCTACTAATATTATAAACGCGAATGTTTGTGAAAATGGATGGATATCGGCTACACATCAAGTTACACATAACTAGTATAAGCTGACTTCTGAGGGGCAATTCTCGTAATTTTTAAGAACGTTCACAGTCTGATCTCAGTCTCAATCTGTCAAAAATACTTTAAATTTCCCTACATTTTGACAAGTTTTTGACATTTGTTTGTCGCCGAGATGAGACTGCGACTAGATTTTGAACGTTTTAAATTACGAGAATTGGCCTACTGATTGTACGAAAAACCTATACAATGCGCGGTCAGCTAAAACTGGAAAAGCTTGATGTGTAGCCGTGTGTACACACAGAATTTATGACAAGGATTAAGAGCCTACACTACCTCAGCTAAAGCTCAGCTCGCTCGCACGATACTGCTCGCGGACTGAGTGAGAGCGAGACAGAGTGCGGTGCTAGGCGGCAGGCAGCGCCAATAGTTTAGGTATTTGCTTTTTACGGTGAAAATAATGGTAATTAAAAAAAGTAAATAACATAAGACCTGCTTTATAGTTAGTTCGGTTAGTATACAAAGTTTCATGATCTAATTTGAAGTATTTTTTGAATACCAGCGGTTAATTGTTCGGCTTGGAGGTAACTTTGGAATTTTTTTCTATCGAGAAAATTTTATGGAATCGTGTTTTCGTCTAACATAAGACCTAATATTAATCCTCTACTTTACTATATATTTATTTCAAAATTAATGCTGCAGTATTTTCGACATAACGGAGGATCATGCTAAGCCATTTGAGGTAGTATAGGCCCTTAACACATAGGATACTTTTTATCCCGACATTCTCACGATCGAAACTTATGCTGGTGAAACCGCGGGCCGCTGTTAGTAACTAATAAGCAATTAAATAAAACTAATGCCCGTCCGTGATGCCTAGTGTTAGTGAAACCGGATATTTATCTATTTTTGTCTTCAGGTATGAAAATCTAATCAGATCTTGGCCCTGATTCACTATGACCACTTAATGTTTCCTTTTTTTATTGCTGACTAGGCCCGCTCTTACCTCAATCACGCCTGATGGAAAGCCATGGATGAGTTCTATGGTGCAACGAGCATGCCCAGAAGATGCCTAAGGCGCTGGAACTCCCACGCATCGACGAACCACAGCAAGCTGCTTGACGCCGGACTCCGGTGGGAGGGTGGTCGCAAACCAGGCGGGCGTTAGCCCTACCACCGCAAGGGAAGAATTGGCCCGTCAAATAAGTTGGGTATGACTGTTTAGGATGCGCCGAGCGCTCGGTTCAGTTGAGTAACTGGCGGAACAAACTGCGCTACACGAGGAGGCTTCTTCATGCATCCCAATTCCTTAGCTAATCCCTCCAGTCTTGCGTTGTTTCGCGCGGTTTTGTTCATTGTGACATAGAGGATTTCGGCCCTTATCCGATTCAGACTTACGATAAGGTACCTAAATTGGAAAAAAAAAAAAAAAAAGATCTTTATCCGCACAACTTAGATTTTTACCCACAAAACTACTTTAAGAATATTATTGAAACCAAAACTAAACATAAAACGGCCGAAGTTTTCACTAAATTTATGAAAGAGATGTACTGTCTTTATACTTCAATTTACTATAGCCTTTTTGCTATAAATATCCTATTGGTACTGCTGCTGAATTTAAATAAATTGCTTATATATTTTGAAGAGAGATTTTCTTCAAAACTCACTCAAATAGTATAGTTACTATATCCCTTCTTTTTTTAGGATTCCGTACCCAAATGGTGCCAACGGAACCTTATTACTAAGCCTCCGCTGTACGTCCGTCCGTCTGTCTGTCAGCGGGCTGTATCTCATGAACCATAATAGGTAAACAGCTGAAAGGTGATTGAAGATTTTTATATGGAGCTTGGCATACCAACTATCGCGCCATTTCGTTTTTTTTTTTTCAAAATGGCGGCCACGCTTTAGACCTTTTTAAATAGATAGCTGCAAACGGAAAATATAATAGGACCAAACCCTGCAAAGTATCATGTTTTATAGATATTAACGTTCAAAATTGAGCACGTGACATATATATTTTTTTAGCTTGCTTATACCTTGTTGCTTAGATGTTAGAAGTAATAACTCTGAAAGTTCAAAGTAATCAAACACTTATGCGACAAAATGTAAGCAAGTTATGCCACGGATCTTCAAGGCTCTCCACAGAATGTGTTTTTCTATTGCCGCTATTTATATACTTGTATGACGGAGAAGGTACGTGTGTCTGGTTATCATCAACCATATTTTAACTACTGTGGACGTACTGTGGTCGTACTATGGGTAGTGTTGGTTATTGTGCAATAGAAAAACCGTTAGCAGTTCAAATCAGTCTGTCGATTCTGTAAAGATCTCACCGTGATAACATAGGTGAAGTGAGCGTGAAGTGAACTATCAATGGAGGCAATCCCTAACATCAGCTCACTTCACCTTAGTTTTCACGTTGAGATTTTTACAGAATAGCACTGATCACACTAGCGAATCACACACTGTAGGTACACGGCACAACTAGATACGGATCGCGAGACAGTTTCTGAGCACATGTTGTCCGTACGAGCGATGTCCAATGTCCAAGAGCGACTGCACACAGCTTCGCTGCTCGCTCTCCTCGACTCCCACGAACTCAGGTTAAACTCTGTCAAGCACCGCCGGGCGGCGCTGGCGTCCCGAATATTCAAACAAATTGACGTATTTCCGACATGTAGGTACAGACGCCAGCACATCAAGCTACCCCAGTCTGTAAAATTTTTCCAATTGAATATGAACTTTATTCCTTTGCAATAAAGTTAAAAATCTATCAAAGAAATTTGAAAGATTGGGATAGCTTGATTTTTTTTATTTAAAACTAGCGGTCCACCCCGGCTTCGCACGGGTGGACATTAATTTTTTAAACATTTTATTTTTTTCTTGAAATTGAAATAGCCTATATTAATCAGTGATAATGTAGCATTCAAATGGTGAAAGAATTTTTAAAATCGGTTCAGTACTTTTTGAACCAATTCGTTACAAACATACATACAAACCTTTCCTCTTTATAATAATACTAGCTTCTGCCCGCGACTTCGTCCGCGTAAATTTTTTTTGTTTCCCCGATCCACCCCGTCGCAACGTGTCGCCGGCCTTCGCTATTACTTCGTTTTCGCTTGGCGAAAACTTCAGACTTTTTTTCTTTTTGCTCAACTCCTAAGGGTCCTAGCGTCAAGTTTAATAGAATATAGCCTTCCTCGAGAACTGGGCTATCAAACGCAAAAATATTTTTATTTATGTGACCAATACTTCCAGAGATTTACAGCTTTCAAACCGTGTTTCAAACAAACAAACTCTTCAGCTTTATTATTAATATTATTTTAAAACTATGATATCTCCTAAGATATACATTGAAATCAAATGATATCAGAGGCAATTTTGTTCAAAATTAAATACATGTGATGAATAACGTATTTATTTGGATAAGGATTAATACCATGTTTATAAAAACACCTTCGCAAATAATGCATTATTTTAGAACAAATTTGGTTATCATAAAAGAGGTTATAGTGAGCTAACCTTAAAAGATAGACATATGCTGTCGCGGACTTTTTTCTAAAACTTTTAAAGGGGAACAATTCTGTCATATATAATTTTTGCGAAACTTTAACCGTTTACGCAGCGCACGCAGCGGAAGCTCTCAATAGGAAAAAAATCCCCCGATTTTGAAACATTCTTCATTGGTGCTCCGCTCCTATTGGTTTTAGCGTGATGATATATAGCCTATAGCCTTCCTCGATGAATGGGCTATCTAACACTGAAAGAGTTTTTCAAATCGGACCAGTGGTTCCTGAGATTAGCGCGTTCAAACAAACAAACAAACAAACAAACAAACAAACTCTTCAGCTTTATAATATTAGTATAGATTATTTTATTATTTAAAATAATATATGATCTCAAAAATACTAATAACTTATAAACTAAGCCCCACAAAACCGTAGCAATGGTTTGTCTGTGGGGTCTGACGAGTCCTTATACATCACTTAAACTTGATACTTGTGACTTAGGTAGGTAGCACTTTAACAGAATTCTAAATAATATTTTTAATTTATTGATGTGCTGGCCTCTGTACATATTATTATTTTAAGGCTGTACTTTGCTTTTATATCATAACTAAAAATACGTGCTAAAATAGTGTACTTCAAACATCTACCTCTTATAAAATTACTGAACTTTCCTTTCAGAACGTCGTGATTAAATTTTCCGATGTGCAAAATGGTAGTTGTATATGCTTCTGTTCAAAGTGCCTTCTGCATACATGATTTCAATATTGAATATTCCCTGCAAATTGGAGGCTATAAAGGTGTTGCAATATATTATATACAAGGTGACTTGTAATTTAACATGAGTTTTCTCTAAACTCTCATATTGAATGGCCTTAATTGCTAAAGTTTTCAGATAGCTGGTGTAAATGATTAATTAACTTCATTTAATTGTTTCATGTTTTTGGAAAATATTGTTACATCGAAAGGTGTTTGGCACACAATGGAATAGCAATGAAGGCCATTCAATTTGAGAATTCAGAGGAAAGCGATATTTAGTGACGAATTCTGGAAAATTTACAACAATAAATATGAACATTGTGTTTTCTCGAATCCTATGAATTTTTAACGAGACTTTTTGGGATAATGCTTAACTGTTGCAAATCGATCACACTAATACACCCTGGAAGGATTCACAAGTTACCCTGTTTATCATCGCATAGAGAGGCAGTCAGTCTACATATTCAATTTGAATGCTAAAGCTATGATAGTTTTAGCGTTAATTAAAATATCATCCATCATAATCAAGAGTGATTTCGATGAACTCTGGCACCCAAAGTAAGATTCAACTTGTGTTTAGAGGGGCAGGCGTTCTCGCCTATAATTTGAACATATTAGTTGTAGGACGAGCACAGTATACAATATTATGATAACTACTTACTAATAAATGCGCAGAAGTGGTCTATTAAAGTACTTATGTGTATGTATTGAGAGAGAGAAAGATATGGTGGAAACTTCTTGTGTTTATGTAAGCCTGTTTAAATATAATTATTAATACAGGTGAAGTATCATTACTTGTATTAGCAAACTCGTACGGTCGTCAACGTCATTTCCTCTACAGCATAATCACCCTATAATGTTCCCACTGCTGGGACACAGGCCTCCTCTCTGTGAGAGGGAGTGGGCCGTAATCCACCACGCGGGCCCAGTGCGGGTTGGTCGATGCCACATGTCTTCGAATTCTTTATACCGGTTTCCTTGCAAAGCCTTCATCATTTCTTCTAATCCACTACCTATTATTGCAATACTTTAGCATAACAGCCGCACGGGTCGATCGATCAGGTTAAGCTACGCTTGCCGCGTTTGATCTGTGGATGGGTGACCAGCTTTCTTTATATACCGAGACCCCTCCGTGCCTCGGAAGCTCGTTAAGCCGTTGGTCCCGGCTGTCATTCGTGGATCTTTGACAGTCGTTACGGGTAGTCAGAAGCCCGAAAGTCTGACAACCAGTCTTACCAAGGTGGCGCGGGCCTGCGGGTGCAGAGTAATGGGTAACTCTCCGTCCGATCAGAACCAGGCCCATGCCGGACGGCGCGTACGTGTTCCACGCGCGCCTCAAAGAGATGTCAGCAATAAGGAAGGGGCGCGTAAGGGCCGTAGCGTGCCGGGGCAACGGGATGGTCTGAAAGGGTTACCGCTACCCCAGAACATAAAAGGCTAAGGAGGAACACGGGTGGGTTTTATTCAGTAAGCCTTCTGCTCCACCCATAGCGGGAGAGGTCATTTGATGATTTCCCATCCTTAAAAAAAAAAGTGGATTGTATTACCCAGTAACAGTAACAGTAAGTGGGTTGTGGAGGTCACATAGGCAGATGCTTCATGTAAAATACTGGTATTCAGCTGCATCCGGTTAGACTGGAGGCCAACCTCAACATAGTTGGGAAAAGGCAAGGAAAATGATGTGTAACTTTAGTACAGTGTATCCTTAAGCCGTGACCTAACAGATGATCGTCGCTATCGTGCGTATACGTGTTCGGGATCGCAAAATAAAACGAACGCTACAGTCGCGTATTTCATCCGCGATTGCTTACACGGACACAGGTTTTAAGAAGATTGAAAAAAATGAGCCTGTTCTTTACCGTGTATTTTTTTAAGTATACTGAATAGGGATTTAACATTTAGATGTATATTGTTTGACTATATGGCCTAGTCTCATCGAAAAGTAATACGATACGAAGGATACAATGACATTTTCCGCCGCTTCCCGCACACGCCTGTAAAACTATTACCAACTTTGAGGCAGACAAGCGCTATGCGACGGTGCGACGGACGCCATTCTTGTAGAACCATTTCCAAGAAGTTTATTTACATAAAAAAAATCCTAATATAGTCGCGTCGCGGCTGTCTTCAGAAGCCTATACTTTCAAGGTAGGCCTTTAACTTTTACAAGTAAGAAAACAGCATTATATGATGCCATTACTTCCAGGCCATCGAAAAAAGCTTATGATGTAGCTAAGAGATTTACCGTCTCGGAACATTTTCTGATCACTTTTTCCGGGTCTGTAGTAAATCCTCTGGAAATCAACCGTTTTGGGTTCAGAAACCTTTGTAGTAATAAATGTATTTTATGAGGAAATCGCGTATTAAATACGTAATGGATAACAACTGTCGGTCCGTGGATGGGTGATAATTTTTGCATACCATTTTTTTAGGTGTGTAATAACATATAGTATAATATCACTTGAAATAACGTTCACATAATACAATTTTCGAATGTTATAAAAACGTATAACCTAATTTCATGTGATCGAATGATGTATTTCATATAACCTTATTTTAGTCTAATAACATTTATTATTATTATTTAGTATAACGTTCATCTATAGTAATCTATACTAATATTATAAAGAGGAAAGATTTGTATGTATGTTTGTAACGAATTGGCTCAAAAAGTACTGGACCGATTTTAAAATTCTTTCACCATTTGAATGCTACATTATCACTGATTAATATAGCCTTTTTTAATTGCAAGAAAAAAAATAAAATGTTTAAAAATAAATGTCCACCCGTGCGAAGCCGGGACAGGCCGCTAGTAACTTATAATAATTTGTATAATGCTCTTTTCATATAACGTTTAGTTGACCTTAATTTTATATTTCCTCATTTTTAGCCAAAATTCTGTAATGAATAGTAAGTAAATATCAGGAAACATCATACTGTTATAACCTCATCTAACCCAAATGATTCACCTACAATAGAAGGGATCTGGGGGGCGATTCTACTAACAAAATTGTTCAATAATCGCAATGGAACCACAACTGAATCACGGCTGTTAAGAGTTTTCATATTCTACTAATGAACAACGATTCAACTGCGGTTACGTTTTAGTTTAAGCCAACGATCGATCGAAATAATTTCAAAATATATTCTGCTAACAAAATCGAACATGATCGTGACGTTTAGTCACATTCTACTGTTATTTTGACATTTTTTAGAATCTAATGGTCTAAATATAATTTTGTATTCGAAAATACTTTCGGTGACATGTACCTATGTAAAATTTTATGTTCAACTTTTTTTCTGTGATATTATTAAACATAATATTTGGCATGTTGGTAATACAGTTTACCCGCTGTTACGTTCCTGCTACCATTCAGTTGCGATTCAGCATAGGAAACTAAACCTATGTTTAGTTTCCAGTTTGCATAGGAAATAGTAGAATGACTTTATAAGTAACTATCGAACGGCGATCGAAATCGGACTGTTATTAAAACACAATTGAACGTGTAACGTTGCAAATTAGTAGAATCGCCCCCCTGGTTAATGGTCACTGTTCTAACCTAAACTAACGAAAATGGCAGGCGTTTAAAATTGGTCACTGAATCTAATCTAACGAAAAAGGCGTTTATTAAATCTAATTAGTTTTTGCAAAAATATACAAAACAAAGCTTAGACGTTTCTAAATTATATTAAACGTTACTTATAGAATATTATACTGATTGAATATGAATTCAAATGTGCCCTATAGAAAATATCCATTAAACCAAACAAAACTAGGTAAAATTAAACTATATCGATAATTCATTATAAATCATTTCGTCGTTATATTATAGAAAAATATTAAATGAAATCCGCACCCTAATTGCGTAACACACTATTACTCTCAATTTGAATCATTTTGAAGCATATTGCTAATCCATTGCTTCATAATTTCGAAAAGTGTGTCTGCTCAACAACGTAAATAACGCAATGAATGTTGTTGAATTGTCAAAATGAAACCCATTACTACTGATAGTGCGTTACGCAATTACCCTGCAGGTCATATGATCATTAGAACTTTTTTTATTATATCAAACGTTACACACCCGTTTTTTTATCCCTCCGTGCCTCGGAAAGCATGAGTCGTTGGTCCCGGCTGTCATTCGTGGATATTTGACAGTTGTTACGGGTCGTCAGAAGCCCGAAAAAATTACAACCAGTCTTACCAAGAGGTATCGTATTACCAAATTACTGGGTTGTACAGGTAAAGGCACTGGCTTGTAAAAATGTAAAATACGGTATTCAGCTGGAAGTCGACCCCAACGTAGTTGGGAAAAGGCTTGGCAGACGATAAGTTTAATTTGGATTTCTTCACTTTGTTTAAGTATTTTGGTATATCTATAGAGGTAATGATATTTATAAGTGTAAATCATTGTATAGAGGTATGAGGAACAGGGTGTAAAGTTCATTCATATCCTATAGAAAAGGGAGGATCCTCCGACCAAACGGGTGTTGTGTCTGACGGGCAACTGCCCGATGATTCATGTCGGGCCGTTGTATATATGCTAGTTGCGCGGTAAACTCTGCTTGCGAGATGCAGGATTTTACGTGACGTCAGTATGACGCATTGTTCGCATGTGGCGTTGTAGATATCGCTATATATCTTTCATGTGATCATGTGCTGAATTCATGGTTTTACTTTGCGCGTCGAAGTTCCTACCACCCTTAATTTACATTTCCAGTACATATACTAACTTTGCATTGTTTTACATGGGCTTTCCGTATAATGAGAGGTCAGCGAATACTGGATTTATAACTTGACGTACATATAATCTAATAGATTTTTTTTGCCTAGCCTTTTCCCAACTATGTTGGGGTCGGCTTTCAGTCTAACCGGATGCAGATGAATATCAGTACATATCTACGAGAATATTACCAACTAATATACCTAAGGACGATAATGTCATGCGAAATTGCCTCTGTATTGCTTATACCTGGACACCCAATGTAATGGAATGTATTCTTGACAGAACGGATTCCTGATTTTGCTTGGGTACAGACACCCCGGATTCACGTCTTATGAGCTGTCAAGGTGAGATGGGTGTTATGAATATTGTATAATTATATATATAGATATTTGTATAGAGAAGTGTTGAATAATAATAGTGTTTTCGTTTTGATGTTTTACTTACTGCCTCGTGCAGGTGCTACTGCTGAGCATGAGGTCCTGGGTTCAATTCTTGGGTCGGGCCAGTTTTAAGGGTTTTTTCGGTCTGGAATTTTTCAATAGCAACCAACAACATAACTCGTCAAAATATCGGAAATAGCTGATTCTTTATTCACGATTTCAGTTTTGGTTCCATGATAACAGTTGTTCGGGACAGCCTGTATTGGACGCGCAGAACATCCAGCGACCTTTTCGAGTAGTTGGCGTGGCAAGTTGACATATGGCAAATAATTTAATGTTCTGTGTCCTGTAACGTCAATTACTTTGCATACCTAGTATTGTATACAATTAAGTATTTTCTAACTAAACAGACAGTTGTGCTGCTGGGGAGTTTGTTGCGCCCCTTCTTCTCCCCAGCGAAAGCACTAGGAAGTGGTGAAGGGCGGGCGTTTTGGGGACTGTCTTTTGTAATTTTGACGTTCGAAAAATAGCAATAGGTTCACCCCTCATTATATGGGACTTAAATGGAACAGGCGAATTAATGTGGGTGTACTATAAGAACACCTTCGGAGAATATAAGCCTGATGTTACATTTGTTGTAATAAATAGTGATTTTGGCTTGATGTGTTACTAATTACTTTATATCTTTGTTCTAGGTAAATCAATTAACTGGCGACACGATGGCGTCTTCTTCGAGTTAATTAATTGAAGGAAATTAGACCAACACACAAAGCCAAATATCAGGTAAAATCGATATACTTCATATCTGTCGACTGGTGTAAAGTCTCATCGATACTTAGCAAAAACCAAAGAGCTATTTATTTGATGTCCTTGGCTTTTTAGTGGCAGAAAAATATTTCAAATGTAGCAGGCTCAGTTGTCATTGAATAATGAATCTTAACTCCAGGCTATAAGGTCCATCTTCATTTAACTATAATCCCTGACAGTACTACCAAGGTTTTTACAAACTTATCAAAATGTCGCCTACATCCGCCATGCTGGATTCCACTAAAATATGATGAAGAATTGCCTATGTCTTTGTTTTTGTTAGTTTTATTAAATCGTTCTGATGACCTAGTCTTTTCTTTTACGTCATATCTTGGATATACAGGACCAAATTGAACTAGCTAGCGAAACTACTGATGGGTATCGATATTTTTAAACATGATCAAACAAAAATAAATAAATTTACTTAATGAGTTTTTTTTTTGGGTCTTTGACTAAACTACCTGGGGTACCTAAGGTAGTGTAGTCACTCAAAATATTATAACTATATATATATTTTTTGTGTAAATTTTACTGACGTGATGAGTAGGTACTGGTATCTAAACACGATAAAACAAAAATAAAATGGATTTCCCCAACTCATACTTCAAGCAACAACACCACTATGGTCATTGACCCCAGAAAATCATATATTTTTCCGTACGAAAAACACGCGCATTGACGTGGAGTTGCGGACACCAGTCCGTATTACCTACCGTTTACCAATTTTGTAGTTTTTAGACATCGATACTCATCACGTCTGCGAAGTTTCGCTAGCTAATTTAATTCAAGCCTGCATATTCTTACGTCAAATCTTAGACAGCAAACTTATAATAGAATAAATACTTTCTAAAATATTTTTATTTCTACAAGGTGCAATTTAAATGGTGTTGTACCTGAAAAGATGCAAAAAAATCAACTTTTCCCTAAATTTTGACGTTAACATAAAATGTAGGGAACAACTGATTATTTTTTTCGCGATTTCAGGTTTGGTCCCATTGTAAAAGTTGTTCGTACTAATGTTGAATACAATGGCCTCCTTTCAGGTCCAACACCATTTAAATTACACCTTTTAGATACTATTATGTATCTTATTCTTTTGTCTACACTTGTCATATTACTTGGGTTTGGCGCAATATTATGAGTCTTCTTCCATTCTCCTCCATCTTAAATGTGTATATTTCCTTTTATATAAAAATAACTTCTTAACTTGCTACACGCGCTACTTCTTAGATAACTTTTTTTTTTAAATATTGTTTGTTTTTTTTTTATTTTTGACTGTGTTTAGTTTGTTATCTTCCTGTACGAGTCGCATTATGTACTTTTTTATGTCGTAAATAGATTGGAGTTCAATGGAAATTGCCTAAAATCCACAACAAAGCCACAATCTATATATATATATAAAAGGAGAAACTGACTGACTAACTGACTGACATGTCAACGCACAGCCGAAACTTTAAGGACTAGGAACGTAAAATTTTGCATACGGCTTCCTTTTATTATGTAGGGTAGCACTAATAAGTGGTTTTTGGAAATTCGACCTTTAAGGGGGTGAAAAGGGGGAATTTTTTTTGTATGAAAAATCTTATTGCTTGAGTTTATAAACTTGAAATTAGGCACGAATACACGCAGACGAAGTCGCGGGCGATGTGCTAGTTTAATATACGCCAGTCTACCCGAATAAATTGAAATATCAAACATTGTTCCCACTGTTATTCTACATATCTGATGCGATTCAGCGGAAAAACGCAATCATCTAAATCTTACTAGTAATTAAAAACGACAATCCTTCGACATGTAACTTGATGCCACTGACTTTTGATTGGTGTCTAGGTTCCGAGATAAAATGAATCATTAAGAATACTGGGTTGGCATTATCTAGGAAAGATTTTAATGTGACATCAGATTTCGTCGCCTGACTTTTTAAATATTATCTATCTTACTTTTCTTTGATCATTAAAACTGTGGACTTGGAGTACTCTCTCTCTCTCTTACAATTTTTTTTTTAAATATTTTAAAATAGTAACGGTGGAGTTTTTTGCCCATTCTTCTCCATACGAAACTACATTTTGGAAGGGGCAATTAGAATAATAATAATAATATGTACAAGTATATACCACTACCACTCTAGTTTAAGACTTAATATTGTAAATAGGCAGTATTTCATAAATACAAATAAATAAATAAATAAAACTAAAACTAAATAAATATAAAAAGTAGGGGAAATAATCAAAGGGCATCAAAAAATTCTTCCGCATCGCTGTCAACAGGAAATTTTTTATGCCCTTTGATTCTTTGGCCAAAAAATAAGCCAGCCCTCTGCTCACGTGAAGAGTCGACCAACCGCTTCGCGATGTCTCGAAATACTAAGTGGGCACTCGGGCTCCACGCCCCTAGTGTTTCTACCCCAAACGGCTCAAATAAATAAGTTTCATAGAGATTAGAATAATAATTAAGGATTTAATAATAATTAAGATTAGAATAATAATTAATAATAATTAAGGAGATTAGAATCAATTAATTTTTTTGTAAATTTTGAAGTTCAATACTGATTTAAAAGTGCCCCTTTGAAATAAATGATTTGAGTTTGTCTTTTCTCTCTCTGGTGAGTCAATTCAAATCAAATCATCTAGTAGTTTGCAAACATGGGTAATTTGTACATAGATTTTTTTTTATAACTACATTCCTTCAATAAACGATGAATGTACTGTGGTATGGTTAAAAAGGGGGTGTCTACCGAGATGAAAACTAATAGAGAAGTATGGAAGAAAATACATGTAGCGGTGACCCCAAATGAATTGGGATTAAGGGCCTGATAGGGATGATAATGAATAGTCCTCCAATTTCTACCTGTTTCATGTATGATTTGGATGCCCATGTGACACAAATCATATATTATTTAATTTGCGTGAAATATATTTAAATAATAATAATAATAACAATTACAAAATAATACAAATTAACAATAAACCATTTATTTTCAGCTTGCAAAGACCCATAGATACCATACCCAAACCTTAACCTAAGAATACATAATAATAACAATAGTGTTAGTAAATAAAACTTAAAATTATGTTAATATCACTTCATTGCACTAAGTCAAAAAATAAATAAAATATCAAATTTACCGATTTTTTTTTGTCAGATGGATAGATGTAATAGATCTTCAAGCAATCAAGTTTTTATAAGGCAGTGGCTTATTGATATGCAACAGTTGGTGTCTCGTATTAGAGAAGTATAATATTACTATTACATTATCATTGTGATCATGCTTTGTAGGTACGTGTATAATATTACTGTTGAACAATGTATATTTATATAAGAATAGTAATTGTCGTATTTCCTCACCAAAGGACAACCTATCGTCGTTAATGTCCTCAAATATTTTGTTCATATCTTCAATATATAAAAATGAAACCCGTTTTCCGTTGTCACGACATAACATGAAAACGGCTTGACCGATTTGGCAGATTTTTTTTTTTGTAGTTTTCTAATACTCTGTACAAGGTTCTTACGGAAAATAATATAAAGAAAAAAAAATAATAATAATTAAATGCAAAGTTGTTCAATAGCGATTTGTAAAAATATGAGTGAAATTGAACCCTATGGAATAAACACTATTATGAAAATATATATGTTGTTTTTTATTTAATAAAAATTAGTAAAGTCCTCAGGTATGGCGAGACCAGGGAAATAAGGATTCATTTTTACTTCAAAACGCAAAGTTGTTCAATAGCGATTTGTAAAAATATGAGTGAAATTGAACCCTATGGAATAAACACTATTATGAAAATATATATGTTGTTTTTTATTTAATAAAAATTAGTAAGGTCCTCAAGTATGGCGAGACCAGGGAA
This sequence comes from Globia sparganii, assembly GCA_949316385.1. Classification (NCBI taxonomy): domain Eukaryota; kingdom Metazoa; phylum Arthropoda; class Insecta; order Lepidoptera; family Noctuidae; genus Globia; species Globia sparganii. The sequence continues at coordinate 6,528,294 of OX438675.1, read as the reverse complement.
ATAAGGATTCATTTTTATATGGAGGATATTATAGATTCCAGTTCAAATTGAATAGGTACTCATACATAAGATAGGTCAGATAAACAAAATAAAGTAGTGCATCAAAGCTACGCTAAGGCGGTACGAAGTTCGCCGGGTCAGCTAGTCTTCAATATATATATGAACTATGATATAACTAATTTAATTTGACCCTGTATACTAATACAAGGTCAAATTAAGTTAGCTAGCGAAACTCCGCAGAGGTTATGGGAATCGATATCTACATAACACACGGTAAAATGAAAAAAAAATCGATATTCTTTTTTTGGGGTTAATAACTGTAGGTCAGGTAGTGTTGTCATTCATTTTTGTGTAAACATCACAGATGTGATGGATACAAATTTCAAAACACGATAAAACAAAAAAAAAAACAGATTTTCTCAACTTTTAGTAACTGCACTACTAGCTGATAGTGTGCTACTAGAAGTTGAGAAAATCTATTTTTTCGGTAAAACAAAATTTGTTTTTTTTTTTTTTTGTTTCAATGTGTTTAAATCTCGATACTAATCACGTCTGCGGAGTTTTGTTAGCCAATATAATTTGACCTTGTATTCATATCAGTTCTCTGCCCAGTGAATTGTAGGAAATACAAGTATTGCAGTAACAATTTAAATCACACAGATCCCTACCGTATTATGTTACGTAAGATCATATCGTGTCCATTCACAATTGTGACCGTAACGAGCGCTCAATGACTCCGGCCCTGAATGGCGGCGATTATGTCTACTATTTTGTTTTAGTACGTTTTATAACGTTTTTTATACTAATATTATTATTATTAGCCTGTGATGTCCCTCTGCAGGACAAAGGCTTCCCTACTCTCTTTCCACTTCTCTCTTTTCAAAACTGCTAAGGACCAGTTCTTGTTGAAGGAGTCCAGCTCATCCCGCCATCTCCGTCTGGGCCTGCCACGATGTCGCTTGCCATTAAGAGGGACCCATTGGGTCGTAAGTTTCGGCTCGTTTTGGTTCATTAATATTATAAAGAGATAAAATTTGTTTGTTTGTATGTAGGGGGTAATTTCCTGAATACCGGTCTTTTTTGAAAAATTCCTTTGCTTTTTATAGCCCAATTCTTAAGGAAGGCTATGAGCTACTGTTTAACATCACGCTACAACGCTAAGGACCTGAGCAAAAGAAAAAAAAAGGCAGAAGCAACGCTAAGCGAAAACGAAGTTGTAGCACGGTCGAGCGAGTGAGATGCGACGCGATGGGTTGGAGGCTGAAAAGTCATGCGGACGAAGTCGTGGGAAGAAGCTAGTGCGTTTGCACGTCGAGTGTACACCATGTATACCGATAACAATAGGAAACCCATTGCTACTGATAGTGTATTACGCAATTACCCCGCTGCTGTGTCAGTGATATCATCACTCGATCTCTTTTGTGACCTGCCTTGTCTATGTCGCTTGTTAATGGGGTACCAGTTAATGGCTTTTAAATAGCATCATTCCATTTTTCGTCAGCTTCTAAGTAAGCGCACGTTAGCACCGGACGTAAAAATATCGTGAAAGGATTTTATCGCGCACGGGATTATCAACTCTCGGCGATGAGCCCAGCGTTGAGAATCCAACAGAGCGCATCCCAGCGCGTAAACAACACACTTTGATTTTCAACTTTCGGCGCTAAGAAGTGCGCCGAAAATCCAGTGTGTATAAAAAAATCGCCGCGGTAAAAACGCGTTCGCGCGAAAAACGTACACTCACCTACCTGGGCGTAATAAAGTAAATACAAAAATACGCTCTTGATATAATCTGCTTGTCAATTTAACAAAGACAAGATGTGATAAGATATAATACCTATATTTTTTTATTTATGATTTCTAGTCATGTATTCGAAGTAAAGTCTTTTATTTCTTGTTCTCGATATTATAATAAGCCGATAAAATCTTTTCTTTCATCTCTTTCAAGACAGACTTTCTTTAAGAGTATAAAATTGTTTTTATTATCGTTGGGGATTATGATGATTGGTTGTAAGGTGACGTCACTGTATAACTGGGTTTTACCACAGTATAATTATTTAGACAGTATTCCATCTTCATACAAACGGACGAAGCGCGAGCTATGCCTACGCGCCTCGATCTCGGCATTCGCTCGGCAGGAAGACAGTCGCGACTGTGCCGCAGCGACGAACGGTCGGTGTGTTGTTTTTTTAACAATAACCGCGCGATTTTTTCACTAAAAATAAGTTCAAGTACATATTTAATATGACGAGTAGGATATATTGTGCTGTTTTTGGTTGCATGAATTCGTCAATAACGCATCCAGGGATAACTTTTTTTAGATTACCTGGAAACTCTGAAAGGTAAGACTATAAAATAATTTTACTTACTGCATAATGTGCATAATGTGTCTTTTTAATGGATAAGTATTTCCTTTTATCTCCCGAAAAAAATGATGCCTGGATTAATAAAGTGAATAGAGTAAAGGAAAGTGATTGACAAGAGTGAAATAGGTAGTTATAGGCGGCTCATGAATCATGATACGGTAGGTACTTACGCTTGTGTTAAAAACCTCGGGGCATGTGTGTTTTGTTTTGTTAGTTTGTATAATTCAAAGTAAAGACGTGGTATTTTATTATTAATAATAGTTGTTTATTGTACTGTGTGTATGAATAATACTAGAAAAAAATAAATTTGACCGTCTGTCTGTCACTAGATAGTTGAAATTTTCTCAGATTAAGTATTTCTGCTGCTGCTATAACAACAATTATACCACTAAAAACCGTTTTTTTTTTCTCGGTATTAATAACGACAACTACAGCTAGACTCATGAGATATTCACAGAATATTTAGATATTTGAGAGGGTTGTGATTTTAAAACATTCGTAGCTAGCTGTTCAGCTTGGCATTGGTGACCAAAGAATTTTTGTTTTGAGTTGTTACGAGTTGTAGGTACCTAATTTATAGAGACGTTAATAAGCTGAGATAAAAAGTTATTAAAATTACTCGTCAGCTGTTTCTTGCATTGTAGTTGAGTAGGTAGGTGTTGAAGTTTGTAAAGATTGGAGTTCTCCACCTTGTCCATGTTTCCCAAAACAATTTTTAATTAAGCTTTATATTAGAATGCGGATTTTTTATACTTTAAAATTTAATAATAAAGCGTTTCGTACGTCTCAGTCAAGGCGCAAATATTTTTCGGTCGCAAATTTATAAGACCGATTTTTTATTCAAACATAAACATGGTTTTTTAATTAAATCTACCAATCAAAAAACAACATGCATTTTTATTGAACACTTCCTATTCAATTCACAAAGTACTTATTTTATTTTTTTATATAAAATAAAGTATATTTACAATCACAAAACTAAATGGAAACACAAAGTAGGCAAATGTAATTCAAATGCTGGAGGCGGGCAGCCCTATTGCATGTTTACGTACCGCGCGGCTGTAGGCATTTATGTCCAAGATACGGCCGAGTTACAATACTGTATATATAATTATACTGTGGTTTTACTGAAGCGTTTTATTCCAAGCATTACGATGTATTTTGATGAGAGTAAAAAGTAAATTTTATTACTCTTCCGTTGTAGTGGGATTTGTTTTATTAGCTTCAAAAAGGAATAGGTTCTCAATTCGACTGTATATTTTTTTTTTGTATGTTTGTTACTCGATATCTTCGGCAATTGTAAATCGATTTTAAAAATGTTTTTTTTAGTGGATAGGGTATGCCTCACGGGTGGTCCCATATAAGTTTTATTAACTTTGCTTGAGTGGTTTTTGAGTTAGCTTCAATAATACGTATTTTTGCCACTTAGTTTATATTGATGATGTTATAATGACTTCCTGTCAGTGATATTTACATAGTTAGTGTTATACGAATTTTTGTGGGATAAGTACAACTTAAAAGTGAAAAATAAAAAATTTCACAAAAAAAAACCACCGATTTCCAAAAAAAAAAAAACTAGGTACAAAATGAAAAATAACTTTAATTTCGAAAGACGGTATCAAAAAACGAAAATGCGAACCCTACGTTACCGACTTCCGAAAATTAAAGTTATTTTTCATTTCGTAGTGTTTTTTTTTAAGTCTGTTGTTTTTTTTTTGTTACATTTTAGTTAGACAAAAATACAAACACACATTGACACACACTGACAAATACTGGTATTCAGCTGCATCCGGTTAGACTGGAAGCCGACCCCAACATAGTTGGGATAAGGCTAGGCAGATGATGATGATAGTTAGACACACGCCGCTACTCAAAAGTAAAGCTACTTTTGAGTAGAGGCGTTGACTATGTGTGAGTTTCTTAAGACTGCGGCGGTTGCTGCATAGCGTCTGCATTTTCCGTCTGATGACGTCACTGAAACGTTACACATACATAATCAGCCTATAATGTTCCCACTGCTGGGACACAGGCCTCCTGTCTGTGAGAGGGAGTGGGCCGTAATCCACAACGCGGGCCCAGTGCGGGTTGGTAGATGTCACATGTCTTCAAATTTTTGGTTCTTGGACATGCCGGTTTCCTCACGATGTTTTCCTTCACCGTTTTAAGAGCAGTGGTGATGAAATATTTTACACAAAGTAAAACACCTATCTGGGTTCGAACCTACGACCTACAACTCGTAAGTCGCGTCCGATACCACTGGGCCACCACTGCTCCACTGGGCCACCACTGAAACGTTATATTAAGTGTATTTCCCTAGAGACCGTTTTTGACACTATAAAGTCAAATCTTGGCGCCATCGTTTTCTTGACAGCTGTCACTGTGGCTGTTATGTAGCGGTCACCACTGTCGTAGGATACCATAGCTTAACCAGTTACAACTCAAAATGTTACGGATTTTTTTTTTTTTTGCTGGGCCCGCTCTTGACTCCGATCACGCCTGATGAAAGGCGATACATGAGGTTTATGATGGAACGAGCGTGCCCAGAAGATGCCTGTTTACTCTTGATTTGAAGGCAGAGAGATTATATGTGGGATGGAACGCAGTTCTACACTTTGGCTGTGCGCATAATAAAAGTGTATACGGATGAATATTAACGGTCCTCAAAGAGTACGGACCGCCATTGAAATACAAGTTTTGCGAAGTTACGGCTACTCCATTTGTGATTTTAACACTTTATTTCTTAGTAGCGCCGTGTACGATGGGCCTTATGTTTGCTAGACCTAAGTTATTCTCAAGGTCTTCGTCTATCGGAAGTCCATTCGGTAGCACGCAGACTGACCGGGGTTGGGTTTCGAGGTCAGATTAAACAAACTCAATTAAAAGCTGCTTAGCAGAAAACAAAGTTATTAGATGAAGAAAGGTTTATTAGATAAGGGTACATGCCAAAGATACCTCACTGCGATACCTCGCGCTGGCTACCTCGATGTCACCTCTAACCCGTAAGGGCTGCTCATTTATTACATAAGACAATTTTGACCACTTTCTAACTCCCCTCTCCCTACTTAGGCAAAAATAACACTTGGGAGAAGCCCCTCCGCCTCTTTCAATCTTACGTAAGATCAGTATCCACCAAAATTGCAAAGAGAAGTAGCTAAAAAATTAACAACATTAATTTTGCTTACTTTTGTGATCTTACGTATGAACAATCTAGATCCGTTCCACCCCCATGTAAGGAAAAATAAGACTTATTTCTTCTTGTTGTTGACCCCTTCATCCCTCAAATCGTCTTACGTAATAAATGAACAGCCCCTAATGAGCTCGTGTGCTGGATAACAAGCTCACTCCCCCTCAAATAGAGGAGCCTTTTTTTTATGAGCCTGTTATGTCCCACTGCAGGGCAAAGGCCTCCCTCCCGTCTTTCCATATTCTCCTGTCTCTTGCTACATCTGGTCAATCCTTTAAATAGGCGTCCAATTCGTCATGCCATCTCTTTCTGGGCCTACCGCGTCGCCGATTCCTGTTATTCGGAACCCAGTCAGTGGCTACTTTTGCCCATTTCTGTTGCGACATGCGGCAGATGTGGCGGCAGATGTGATTTGTTTCATTAATGGGAGCATTATAAGCTGATTTTGTTTATGTTTGGGCCTACCGCGTCGCCGATTCCTGTTATTCGGAACCCAGTCAGTGGCTACTTTTGCCCATTTCTGTTGCGACATGAGGCAGATGTGGCGGCAGATGTGATTTGTTTCATTAATGGGAATATTATAGGCTGATTTTGTTTATGTTTATATACACGTGCCAAAGATCATTTGTGCTTGACAATATTAGTATTACAAATCTATAAAAATAATAAATATGTAATGCTGTTGTGTATTCTTAGTTGCTAAGCGAATTACTTGAGAACAGCTGGACTGAATTGGCTATTAAAAAAAAAAGTCTGAATAAGATTTTTGGGAAAATAATTGAAAAAAGACCCGAAGAATTGGAAAATGGGAAAAAGTCTTTTTTCTTTAAGTTTTTTGTATGAATTGTTGTTTGGACAGGACAATGTCTGTCGGGACAGCTAGTGCACTTTAAATATCAGAAATGTAATATAATATCATAACCCCACGCCTGTTATACCTGAAGGGATTGACAAAGGTGACATTATAGTATCTACTATTAGGTCACCTCAGAAAAACCCTTGAGTATAGGTCGGGTCGCGTGGAGGGGGTGTGTCTGCGCACGGATACAGTCGTGTCCTAAAGTACACAGGCGAAAGTTTTCGAGTGTGTATGTGTGTATGTTTGTCTCTTCTTCACGCTCAAACAGCTGGACCAATTTTGCTAAAATTTTGTATAGAGGTAGAGTAGCACCCTGGATTAATATATAGGCTACTTTTGATCCCTATACTCCCACGGGATTGAAACTTATGCGGGTGAAACCGTGGGACACAGCTAATTTTATACAAGTATTTAAGTGTAATTGTTCTCTCCCGTCGCTAATCGCTCCCGTCATACCACCAATTTGATCGTTAAATCGCTCAGTGCACAGGTAATCGCCAGCGTTCTTTTTACGTGACGCGACCTATACTTACTCTCATCGGCATTTCACCAATCCTATGTAATAGAAGAACCTATATTGCCATCAAGCGGGCACACACCCTGAATCTAGGCTGCTACTAAGAAATTACTAATGAACAAACCCTATACCACTTTGTCTTTTTTTTTTGTGGATGGGAAATCATCAAATGACCCCTCCCGCTCAGGGTGGAGCAGAAGGAAGTGTCAGACTCTTACTGACTAAAACCCACCCGTGTTCCTTCCTTAGCCCTTTATGTTCCGGGGCAGCGGTAACCCTTTCGGACAATCCCGCTGCCCATACCACTTTGTTTGTCCTGAACATCGTAAGCAGAAAATGATAAATAAAAATGTACCTATAAGAAAATAAAAAACTGGTCAACTGCGAGTCGGACTCGCGTACCTACCGAGGGTTCCGTACAAAGTAAGTATGTAACTACAAATTTACGGTCTTCGGATCGGATTTTTTCCTTTACCTGTGCTACATTACTACCTTGCTTTTTGCCAAATTTTCATGATTCTAGGTCAACCCTATAGGTTTGATTTCGGAACATAAACAGCTGTATCTTTTGATTACGTTGACACAAAAGTTTGATTTTTTTCACTGCTTCAAGGGATTTCAGACCTGCACCCTAATTGCGTAATACACTATCAATCAGAATCTGAATCATTTCGAAGCAAAATCCTAAACCATTGCTTCTTTTGTTCGAAATTTTTTTCTGCTCAACACGTAAATAACGCAATGAATGTTGTTTAACTTTCAAGATGAAACCGATCCCCATTAATAATATGGTACGTAATTGCCCCGCTGAGTATATGGTTTTAATTTCAACTTGATACCTCAACGCGTTCCCGAGGTAAAGGGTCTTGACAGACAGACGGATGGACGGACAACAAAGTGATCGTATAAGAGTTCAGTTTTTTTTTTTTGAGGTACGGAACCCCAAAAAGAAGTTTATATATGTTTATGTATTTACTGAAGAAGATCAAAGGTAATAAAAATACTTGAATCATAAAGTTGATTCAAATCTATTGACCCGTAAAGTAAACAAAATTCTAGATGACATTAAAGAAACTTACAACAATTTTGTTCAGCAAAATTGCGTGTTTTCAACATACGCAACATAGGTTATGTCCACATTAAAGTTTATTTGGCAAGCAAAGCTGTATATAGTAGGAATCGTTTGCCGAACTGCGTACAAAATACATACAAATATTTTGCTCGAACAAATACGCGCGGTAGATAAATGTAATCATTTAATATTGTGTGAATGTGTGCGTGAGTTTGTGGTTATCTGTTAATGTTTGCAACTAAATATTAATGTATTACACACATCAATGTTACGGAATAAATTATCTAAATGATGATACAAACCGCATCAAAATTCGTTGCGTAGTAGTAGAAATACGTGGTCACACGATAGATAAACACAAAAAGCAAATTTAATTCGAAATTTATGTATGTCGTGGGTGTGTGTGCACGTAGCTTAATAATAGCAGCCGCACGGGTTGATCGAAGCTAAAGCTACACTTGCCGCGTTTGTTTGGAGGATGGATGATCATCCATTACGTACAAATCCGAGACCCCTTTGTCCCCCGAAAATGCAATGTAAAGCATGTTACGTCAGCTGTTATTCGTAGATCTTTGAAAGTCGTTACGGGTAGTTAGAAACCCAAAAGTCTGATAACCAGTCTTACACACGCACTTGTCGCGCGAGCGCATCACGGAATTTGTACTGTCAAACTATTAGGTATGTGTTGGTTGTCTTTGGTGCCTTTTTTTTTTTTGTGGATGGGAAATCATCAAATGACCCCTCCCGCTCTGGGTGGAGCAGAAGGGAGTGACTCTTACTGACTAAAACCCACCCGTGTTCCTTCCTTAGCCCTTTGTGTTCCGGGGTAGCGGTAACCCTTTCGGACAATCCCGCTGCCCCGGCAGGCTTCGGCCCTTACGGGCCCCTTCCTTATTGCTGACATTTCTTTGAGGCGCGCGTGGAACACGTACGCGCCGTCCGGCGCGGGCCTGGTCCTGATCGGACGGAGAGTTACCCATTACTCTCCGCCCGCAGGCCCGCGCCTACGGTGGCCGGGAGTCGTCACGCGGCTCCCGACGCCCGGAGCGACTCCCGCGGTGGCTGGGACGTGAGGCTCTCTCCCTCAGCCGTCCCGCCACCTCCTTCACTAGCATGACTGCTTCGCAGAAGGAGGTGACTGCCTCCCACTCCCTCTCGCCCCGGACCATGGCTTGAACCAGGGCCGGGCGCGAGAGGTCGCCGCCACTGCCGATCGCCCCTGCGAGAACACGGCGGTGCTCCGACCAAGGTCTTTGGTGTCTGGCCCAAAAATCAAGCAATTGACAAAATTGTCAACATTTTTTATGCTTGAGTACGAGGCTTTTGACTACATTGTAGCTGTATATTATAAGTCTTTTTTTATTTATTTGTAATGTGCGTTTTGTTTGTGCAAAATAAACAATTTTTTCTTTCTTTCTTTCTTTTCTTCTTACATGCCGAAGGATACCTCACGGTGATACGTCACAGCTTGCTTGGAGGTCTGCCTCGATGCCTGGCATGTGCGTGCGTGTCTATTAGGTATGTCACATATCTTCAAATTTTTGGTTCTAGGACATGCCAGTTTCCTTACGATGTTTTTCTTCACCGTTTTGAGAGCAGCGATGATGAAATTAAAGCCAAATAAAGCACCTGCGTGGGTTCGAACCCACGACCTACATCTCGTAAGTCAGGGCCCTTACTTCTAGGCCATCACTGCTCCAAATATATTATACTAACTGCGCCCCGCGGTTTTACCCGCATAAGTGTCGATCCCGTGTGAATATCGAGATAAAAAGTATTCTATGTGTTAAATCCGGTTATAAACTATCTTGGTGCCAAATTTCATCTAAATCCGTTCAGTAGTCTTTGCGTGAAGAAGTAACAAATATAATATAAACACAAACTTTCGCCTTTATAATATCAGTGTGATGTATCCCCAAAATGTATTGAACATCAAACATTATACATTTGATGAACTTGATGACTCTGGGTGTCGTAAGCAAGATAATCTAATTTGGTTTACGACACCCAAAATACTACCTTTATCCAATCGTATTTATACGCCTTGCTGTAGGTCAGTTTTGTTTGCTTATACATGCCCGTGCGTTGATTAGCATGCATTTGGTTACTTCTCTCATCTTTGATGTATGTGATGGTCTATTCTAAGCCTAATGACTAGCATAAGATTGACAGTACTTGGTGCTTTGATGCAGTCATCTCTATCATGATTTATTGTTACAGTCCTTTCGCTGTTGTTTTATCTCTAGCAGCAGCAATCAAACCGCAACCTTATGTTAACGAGTATAAAGTTGACTTTGACTTTGGCAGACTTGTCAGTGGCACCAACCCAACTGCAACTGCACACAGGTAGACACGAAAAGCTACTTTAATCTATAATAAAACTAGCAGCGCCCCGCGGTTTCACCCGCATAAGTGTCAATCCCGTGGGAATATCGGGACCCAAACTATCTCTATACCAAATTTCATCTAAATCGGTTCAGCGGTTTAAGCGTGAAGAGATAACAGACAGACAGACAGAAACATTTTCGCATTTATAATATTAGTATGGATGTAATTGCAACCCTAAAGTGAAATGAATAGATTTTCATAATAAATTGAAAGCTGATCATCAAATCGAAAGCTATTCCATATGATGTAAAATTAGAAGTTAACTCATTAATTTCGGGTAGTATTTAAACGCAAATCAAAAAATATCCTTTTTCTATGCAATAAGATTCCGAATTCCCATCAAAATTACTGATTGCACAGCAAAATATTCAACTCAAAATATCACTAAACACACTACAATTTATTTTCGCAGCGTACAGCGATTTTTACGTCAGGTCGACGGAGCCCCGCTGCGCGTGACTCCTATTTCTGTCTGCAGGGTTTAAAGGAACCTAACCAAACCGAACTTCGGGGTGCCCCTGACGTCGTTTAGTATTATGCGAATTAAATTTAAATTTGAAATAAAATATGGAAAATTTGCTGTGCAGTCAGTATTTATGCTATGTATGTAGTAATTTTGTACAAAAATAAATAATAATAATAATAAAGGTTTTATTGACATAAAAAAGTTATTACATTTTATATGGAAACCCTGACTCCTGAGCTAGGTAGTACCTGTGTTACAAAAGTCAGTGTCTTCACCCGTTTTTGGAACATTAACAATTTTATTCTAGATATTTCTACAATAACAAAATTTTGTGCGTGCATGCTCTTGTGTGGTTTGTCTTCGTGCGTGTGTGTGTGTGTGTGTGTGGGTGAGGGTGTGTGTGTGTGTTATAGTTCTTTGAGTAAGTTTTCGGTCTGTGGGTAATCTAGTGTTTGAAGCCAGGTGTATATTGTCATTTTAGTTTTATTTTTTGTTAGTGGGTTGATGTTTAGGATTTTGTTTACTTTATTATAAATTTTCATTCTGAGCCTCAACATATAAGTAGCTAGGTATAAGTGTTGCCGTCGAGCGGATGCGGTTTTACATTTGACTGCGCGGCATACATTAGTGATGGTTCTCTTATGTTTGGTTGCGTGACTTATCGGTGTGATTTTTTGCTGTCTCATGATGAGGGTGAGAAGGTATAATTGCCTCACTGTAAGGACTTGACAACTTTCATACAGGGTTTTTGTAGGGAATCGGTACGGTTTGAAAGTCATTACTTTTAACAAAGATCTTTGGGCTTTCTCGAGGTGTATCATATATGTTTTACAAGCACCTCCCCATGCCGTGATACAGTACCCTATGATTGACTGTGCTAATGCCAGATAAACCGCACGAAGAAGCTTGAAATCGGCCACTTGCCTTAGTCTCTTAAATGCCCATATTAGTTTCCTAACACGGGAGGCAATCTGTTCAATCTGGGGACGCCAGCTGAGTCGCTCATCCAGAATCAAAATTTAACTGTATTGCATTATGAGGAAAAAAGTAACGTCATATTGATGTATAATTTCGAATTATCTGCAGTTTGAGTTTTGTTAAACATTTAGTTTATTTGTAGTGAAATAAGTTATTTGATGTAAAAAAGATTATAAATGATGAGTATGTATTGATAGGCGATTATTTATTTGATATGAAATTTATAATATCCCATTAATTTCATCATCATAATAATATTATAAATCTACCTATTAATTTGACTAGAGTGGTGTAATGTAAATTGTTCGTTGGGTGATTAATTAGGCTATGAGTGAGGCTAGACAAATGTTAACTAACATTGAATAGCTATCTTTACTTACCTCTCCAGACTATACATATATATTATAATCTCTTAAACGAAATTCAGCGAATAGATTAACTAATTTGAGATGATAAAGTTTAGTCTGGTTTTGGCTATCAAATTACTCCAATGTACAGAGTTTTATTCAGTTTAACACTGCGGGACACTAAACGCCCCCAAATTAAGTAATAAAAATAAACGTTCTATTGTATTTCGTTCAATAGTTTAATAAGGTCTAACAGCCCGCCCCGGGTAACTGTCCCGTTGGTCTCGTGGTCGCAAGCGCGATTGCTGAGCGAGGGGTTCGATGTAGAATATTGCAGTTTTAGGTCAGCGCCATCTCTTATTTTATTTTATTAGGATCTCTAACAAAAAATACACCTTACATGCTATATTATAATGGACAAGAACAAACATCTACGTGCTCCCTTAATTACATCTCTTGACCGAAAGTGGAACCAATGTTATTGATGATTCCGGAAAAAGTGTCATATTTAGAGACATATTTTTATTTTTCCTGTAATCTTTACATAAACTTCTATCTTATCACATATAATAATTTGAGATTTTTCTCTATGCAAACTTCGAAGGTAAAGGGGAACGGTATTTTTTTACATTTTTCATTAAAAGTCGCAAACTAAACGGGCTAAAAAAAAAAAAGAAAAAATGTTTGAGAATGCGCAAACAGCGCTCTTTCATATGGCCCCCACAGGCCTTAGTAGCCCCACTTTGAATTTTTCAGACCCTCTTTTAATCCCTGTTGCAAAAAAAAAATTCTTTCTTATTTGCAAAATAGTTGGACAAAAGTCATCTGAAAGTTTTTAAAATCGGTCCAATACTTTTTGAGCCAATTCGTTACAAACATACATACAAATCTTTCCTCTTTATAATATTAGTATAGATTTTTAGTTGATAGCATTAGTAGTTCTTGAGATATCCAGCTGTGACAGACGGACTGACTGAGTCGCACCGTTAGGGTTCCTTTTTACCATTTTGGTACGGAACCCTAAAAACAGCCGCTACATAAATTTTGACCGTTTTAATAAAAAATATTCTTGGTGTTTATAATTAGCGCCAATCATATAACACATCTAAGTATGAAATAACGTCATAGAATCCAGAATCAAATTGCAATGATACTTCAACAACAAATTATTCATAAAATCCTCACTCTCTGGTCTCATTTCTACCATCCAACTCAAAGGCCCGGTTTTTATTAATACCCACGAACATGGTGACTTCAATAAAGCGCTATGAGTTATTCATAGAGAATGTGGGACATTCCTTACATAACATTGAACGCATGACAATATAGTATGGCGTCCCAAGGGAACTATTATTCACTTAATTCAACGCTTTTATTACGATAACTTGGTGCAAATTGTGCTTGAAACTCTAAGTGTTAGTTTTGGATGTTTGAACCATCCGTTTGTATTTGCACTGATTTGTGGTTCAAAATTTGTCGGAGTTATCTTTATTAGGATAGTTCTGCTTCGTTTATCCTCTTGGGAACGATTCTAGTTCTGTATTCGTCATAAATTCATTATAATGTATTGATTTCGGAGTAGTACAGTGCACGTGCCTTCTGTTTCACCATGTAACTTGATTATTGACTTTGATTATTGTCACCAAACTGCGGATGTTTCAGATAATATACAAACACACTGAACACATTAATTAAAATATAAAAACAATAAGAAATCATAACACTAAAACCTATCAAATAAATAGCGTCGAAAAATTCCTCTGCATCCATTCAAATAAAGGAAAAAAAGTGACTTTCTAACAGAGACTTAGCTCTACGTCTTGTCCCTTTCTTCTGAATCCAGACTTAACTTCACTAAACATCATTATTATTCTCTGAATTATATGCAAAATTTCTTGCAGTACGATAGTAAGTAACAGATCGCGCTTATCCAATGTGTTACATACGTTAAATAAAGTACGAATACTTTCAGGGAGATTAGTATCCATAAGAATGAACAACTTTTACTATGGGACCAACTCTAATATATGAAAAAAAAACGCAGCTGTTCCATACAAAAATGTAATACTAACACGATCATAATGAATGTTCCATTCATTATGATCGTGTTAGCTGATTTTTTTTCCCAAAATATCATAGTAAACGTTGATTGCCTAATTGTTCAACTAACCTCTTATATAGAACCTGATAAAACTAAACTAAACAAAACGAAAGCCCATCAAAACTGAGTTCAGTACAATCCCCACTTGACTATTTTGCATTTAATAAAAAGCTGGGAGCTCCTCACAAAGTACGGACGATGCGTCAGCTTCCTATTGTCCGTTGCTCGCAATTTTATGCATCATTTTGTTATGTACGCGTTTTCGTTTTGTATGGCACGTAAATTTGTTTTTTTTTTTTTAGTGTGTAAAATGTATGTGGTTTTTTGAAGAGTAAACGGCTATTGTTTTGGTGTTCTGGCACTTTTTTTACTTCGTAGGTTTTTTTTTGTCTGGCAGATCTAGTTGTACTATGAGTGAAGACTCTGTGTGGACTCATTTTATAGGTAGGTAAGTCTTTATGTTTCAGTATGTGGGAGAGATGTAAAGGTTCAGTTAAGAAAGTGATGTGTTAGAATAGGACAGAATACTCTTTATTATGTACACCATGCGAATCACAGAATATAAACGTAGAAAACGTAGGTTGACAAAATGGGCTTATCGTTAAAAGCGATCTTTTAAAGGCAACCTTTGGATGAATTACGGAGAAAAGACAATTCTGCAGGATACAATAAATACATACATACGCACACACTACAATGTGGTATGACACTATATGAATGGCAACGAAGTTTAAGTCATAATCATAGCTTTGAAACTGTATTGAAGCTGTGTTCCTGCAATGCAGGATGCATTGCAGGCATTAAGCGTTTATCAGCATAATTCGGTATAACCGAAGTTTGTTCAATCACATTTTCATTTTCTTGTATTAACAATTTAAAAAATCTTTCCAAAATTCTAAGGCAAATTACCTAATAACAAAAATAGATGACAAAAGAACGAAATGACACGTTTGGAAATTCCGTCTCTGTTCGGCCAAAGTCAACGAATTTACGTCCGTCAATATTATCGTATCGGGTGTTCCCACTGCGAATGTCCAATCCTCTTTCCCGCGAGTATGCCATAAAAGAGACGGTTATTACGGAAAGAGCATGGACAGTAGCGTACCCCTGTGGAGTAAAACAATAGCATAATGTGGGGTAATCGCGTAACACACTAACAGTACCAATTAATTCTGACAGTTCAATAACATTCATTGCGTTATAAACGTTGTTGAGCGGACAAATTTTCCGAACATATGAAGCAATGTATTAGTTAATATCTTTCAAAATTATTCAGATCTGTCAAAAGTGGTTTTCACCAACTTTGACCGTTTTCACGGTTTTTTTTTACTGATACTTATACACGTAAATATTGGCCGCATTGCAGCCAATATTTCAGCCAATCGAAGAGGAAAGATTCTAAGAATAACACAATCAGTCATTTCTCTTCTGAAGTTTTACTTGGCAAAAATAAAAATGGCTCCGACTTCCTCGCCGACTTTGTTTTAGTATATTAGTCG
This sequence comes from Globia sparganii, assembly GCA_949316385.1. NCBI lineage: Eukaryota > Metazoa > Arthropoda > Insecta > Lepidoptera > Noctuidae > Globia > Globia sparganii. The sequence continues at coordinate 6,512,520 of OX438675.1, read as the reverse complement.
ATGTTTCCTTTAGCATAAAATCAATCAATAATTGATACTGTTCGCTGGTTTTCTATCAAATCAATGTCAGACGGCTAGGGTTGTCAGTCAGTGGACTTTCTTAATCTGTCAGGAAACTGTGCCACTGCCGACGAGGAAGCGATTGACGATCTTTTCGCTCAAAACGTACAAAATATTGTACTGTCCCGTTTAAGTAAAAGAGATAACCAATTAATATGTGATCGCTGACTGTTCTCACCGCCGGCGAGTACTCGTTGGTCACAGCAACAAGAGCTATGAAAGAAAGTAATCCCTCAGGAACGCTCCCTTGTCGGGTAGAATACTGGCTCAGAGTTTGGTATATAGGGTTATTTCAAAAACACCAGCAACCTCTTAAGAGGTCATTGTACTCATTATTATGAACAACTTTTACTATGGGATCAAACCTAAAATCGCGAAATAAAAATCAGCTGTTCCCTACATTTATCTTCGTCTATCTCGTCAAAATGTAGGGAACAGCTGATTTTTTTTCGCGATTTCAGGTTTGGTCCCATAGTAAAAGTTGTTCATAATGATGAGTACAATGACCTCTTAAGAGGTTGCTGGTGTTTTTCAAATAACTCTGTATATGCATATCAGCGAGAAATCGCTCGTCGCCGAGTTTAGTTGCTAGCTCGACTCGCTTTTGCCGGAGCCGCAGGCGTGGAGCAGTTGCCTCAGTCAACACATCTTGTTTTACATTGCAAATATTGTGTTGCGTTATCAGCCTATATCGTTCAGCCGACACAGGCCTCCTCTCTTCGAGAAGGAGTGGCCTGTAATGCACCACGCGGGTCTAGTGCGGGTTGGTATGTCACAATGTCTGCGAATTTTTGGTTCTAGGACATGCCGGTTTCCTCACGATGTTTTCCTTCACCGTTTTGAGCTGCAGAGCAGAGGTGATGAAATTATTTACTAGCAAAGCGCCTGCCTGGGTTTGAACCTACGACCTACAACTCGTAGGTCGGGGCCGATACCACTGGCTGCCCTTTGTGTTAAATGGATTTTTGCAAAGGCGTTCTTTGTACAAATACGTATTATGTTTACGTTGTGTTGAACTAATCGATGTCTGTTTTATAGCGTTGCTCGACTACATCTTAATAAATAACGATTGTGTTTGTTCTTGTAAGTGTGCTCCATCGTTTACCAATTGTGTTCTCTCGTAAATCAATTAGACAAATAACTCCCTAAGCAATTTTTAGCCACCAATGTTTTTCTGTCTGAAGTTATCGCACTTTGGGTAAAATTCATGGATCTCAGAATTAATATCAAATCAAAAGTCATTTATTAACCCACTTCAAAAACGGAGGTTCTGTATTCGACCCGAGTGTACGTATGTATGTTTGTGTGTCCGCGATTTTCTCAAAAACTTATGAACCTATTTTTATAATTCCTTCATTAATATAATCTACATACTTTCAGAAAGTTTTTAGTATATAATAATTTAGGCAATTATTCTTATGTACGAAGTTATATGCATAAATGTACTGCATCTCCGGCATTTCTATGTGAATTTTGATGATTATTCTAGTCGATGTCTTCAATTCTTCAATGCACTAGTTTAATTGAATTTGTGTGGGGTATGTACAGACGCCAGCACATCAAGCTACCCGAAACTATAAAGTTTTCCCAATCAACTTTGAACCTTATGCTTTAGCGATAAATTTGAAAATCTATTAAATAAATTTGACAGATTGGAGTAGGTTGATGTGCTGGCGTCTGTACAACAAAAAAGTGAAGTAAAAACTTTTTACGAAAAAAAAAACAAAACAAAGTGAAAAATAACTTTAATTTCGGAAGTCGGAATCAAAAAACGAAAATGCGGAACCAACGCCACCGACTTCCGAAATTAAAGTTATTTCCCTTATTTGTTGTTTTTTGGAAGTCGGTTGTTTTTAAAGTAATTTTAATTCAAATTTTGTTTAGAATCAGCACTTATGAACGTCAAAATTACACTATGACAATTCCAAAACCGCCCGCCCTTCACTTTGACTTTACTTACTAAGTTAAGCGTTCCATAAAGAATACAAGGTGACACTTGACACGAACATCGACGCGAAAAGTTTAACCATGAACTCAGTACCTACATGATCGACCTCTCGCGCCCGACCCTGGTTCAAGCCATGGTCCGGGGCGAGGGGGAGTGGGAGGCAGTCACCTCCTTCTGCGAAGCAGTCATGCTAGCAAAGGAGGTGGCGGGACGGCTGAGGGAGAGAGCCGCCGCGGGAGACGCTCCGGGCGTTGGGAGCCGCGTGACGACTCCCGGCCACCGTAGGCGCGGGCCTGCGGGCGGAGAGTAATGGGTAACTCTCCATCTGATCAGGACCAGGCCCATGCCGGACGGCGCGTACGTGTTCCACGCGCGTCTCAAAGAGATGTCAGCATTAAGGAAGGGGCCCGTAAGGGCCGAAGCCTGCTGGGGCAGCGGGATTGTTCGAAAGGGTTACCGCTACCCCGGAACATAAAGGGCTAAGGAAGGAACACGGGTGGGTTTTAGTCAGTAAGAGTATGACACTCCCTTCTGCTCCACCCAGAGCGGGAGGGGTCATTTGATGATTTCTCATACTCAAAAAAAAGTACCTACCTACCATGATTCTGAACCCCCAGAACGAGACAAAAAATTTCTACGCTAGGGGTCTGTAATCATGTAGGTACTGCGGGCTAATTGCGTAACACATTATCAGTAATAGTGTGTTACGCAAATAGCAATGGGTTTCATTTCGACAGTTCAATAACATACATTGCGTTGTTTACGTTGTTCAGCAGACACATTTTTCGAATATACGAAGTAATGAATTAGCAATATCTTTCAAAATAATTGAGATTTAGATTAATAGTATGTTACGCTATTAGGGTGTTGAATTCATGGTTCCAGTTTCCTGTATAAACCTTTTGTGAACTATCGTTTCATTCGAATATGTGGATTAATATTATGTAAATTATGTTCACATTCGTATGCGACGCTTACTTCTTTTTATAAAGTTAAGTCAAAATGCGGTCTGTGAATACTTACCTTTTGAATGCGATGCGATTATGTGACATTATTACTGTTTATGTTTAAGAAGATAGAAAAAATTGCTTCAGTTTTTCATTCGTCCATATTTTTATTCGCACCCTTGTATTAAGGAGGCAGCCCTATCTTTACATAATGTTACCATGTCAGTTTGAGTGTTTTGGCCCCAGAATATTAATAACTTTTCCGCGGGAAAGTAGGTAAGATGTGACAAAAATCGAACGAAAATACTGTATTTCAGCGCGAAATAAATGATGAATGAATTTTATGTCGATAGTCATTTTCGTACTTTTGTAGATACTTCGAGAAGAAAGTTGATAGAATTATGAACTGCAGAGTGAATTCTCCTGTTTTATTCTATTGCGAATAATGGCCAATTGCTACTTTCTAGAAGGTTTAATTAATACCAGCCTATTATTGTTCCGCTGCTGGGTATTTCTCATATCTTCTGTATATGAGAAGAGCTCATATAGAGAAGGCATTAGAATTGAACACCACGCTTGCTCAAGATGGGTTAGCGATTTCAGACTTACAACTATATTTCAGGTTTCCTCACGATGTTTTCCTTCACCGATGTCAGTAAATTCAAGAAAAAAAATGAGAATTGAAAAAGACTGATTGGTACTTGCCGGATTTGAACCACTTGGCCATCATGAAATAATACTGTGCCATTACAACATAATTTGAAAATGTATTTAGGTAATAAATAAACTTAATAATAATTTATTTATTTACTTGCTGCATTAAGAGAACGAAACACAGCTCTATTCAAAGACAAATTCTAGAATCCCCAGATAAGAATCCAACAAACCCTAACGCATTTTTATTGTAATATCACGGAAGCAATCTCGGACCATTTATCAAAAATATACACGTAACGTTACACAAAGTGCTTTTGTATTTTTTTCTCTCTTTATGTTCGCGGACTAATTCTTTCCTCATTTGAAACATCATAATTATGTCACTGGTATCTCCTTTGTGAAGGAAATTGTGGGCAATGTGAGGGATTTAATATCTATGCCCCATTCTTCAAGCGGTACGCGGTACGTTCCATGCTTGATTTAATATCTATGCCCCATTCTTCAAGCGGTACGCGGTACGTTCCATGCTTGTTTTATACATTACTAGCAGCGCCCCGCGGTTACACCCCCATAAGTGTTGATTCCTTAAGAATATCGGGATGAAAACTATCCTATGTCCTTTCCCAGGACTCAAACTGTCTCTATACCGAATTTCATCTAAATCGTTTCAGCGGTTTAAGCGGGAAAAGGTAACAGACAGACAGACACACTTTCGCATTTATAATATTAGTATGGATAGATATGAGAATTATTATTTATTGATGGATTTGGTTTGATAGGGGGTTGGTCTTGTTGAAGTTTTAATTAGAGATGTGGATGAACTCTGTGGGAATAAGGTTCAAAATCAAGTCATTTATTCAAATTAGGCTGTAACGGCATCTACATTGCCATGCAGACTACGCATCACACTGAGTTCACACAAAATCCTGCATCGCGCAAGCAGAGTTTACCGTATGACCAGCATATATACTACGCCCCAACATCAATCGTCGAGCAGTAGCCCACCAAACACAACATCAGTCTGGTCGGAGGATCCTCACTTATCTCTGGAGGATGAGGCCATGTATCAGCACGTAAAAGACCCAACCACCCTTCACTACTTTCTAGTGCTCTATCTGGGAAGAAGAACTGGCGCAAAAAACAACGCAGCAGCACATTTGTCTGCTTAGTTAGAAGAACATGATTACATAGTTTGTGTAAAAATCATAGTTCTCTACTAATGTAGATCTAGTTTTAATTACCAGAAATAGTTCATCATCTGCCTAGCTTTTCGCAACTATGTTGGAGTCGGCTTCAATAGGTACAAGAAAAATTCAAACGGTACGAATAAATCCTCTCACCCATTCAGACCAGTCATGGCGTTTATGATTGAATCAAATCGTCTAGTTGTTAGTATATCACAAATTGTTCAAATGTTTGCTACAAGCAACAGTGACTCTGCAAGTAGTTTCGTGAAACAAATCATCCACATTACGCCAGCGTACAAATCCAGATCGGTTAACACGATAACATTTTGTCGTCACACTATCTCGCACCGAGGGGCATATGGTGTGGGTAATAATAGTGACACGGGACGATCGATCAAGTTAAGATACGCTTGCCGCGGGTGTTCCGTGGATGGGTTACCACCTTCACATTCTTGCCTCGAAAAGCAGGATAAAACGTTGGTCGCGCCTATCATTCGTCGATCTTTAACAGTCGTTATGGGACGTCAGAAGCCCGAAAGACATCCAATCTTACCAAGTCTTACTGGATAATAAGATACTTACCAAGTGGTATCATATTACCCAGTAACTGGGCTGTCGAGCTCTGATAGGCAATCGCTTCGTAAAAAATACTGGTATTCAGTCCAAAATAGTTGGAAAAAGGCTAGGCAGATGAATATCTCACGCCGTAATACTTGCTGCTTGCTAGTTTAGGCCGTCTCGTTTTGGCACAAACTAGATTACTATTAAAAGCATGTGTGATGTCCCACTGCAAAGCAAAGGTCTCCCTACTCTCTAGCCACTTCTCTCTGTATAAAGGACCAGTTCTTGTTTAAGCCCGTCTGGGCCTGCCACGATGTCGCTTGCCATTAAGAGGGACCTTTTTTTTTTTTTTTTTTTTTTTGTGGATGGGAAATCATCCAATGACCCCTCCCGCTCTGGGTGGAGCAGAAGGGAGTGTCAGACTCTTACTGACTAAAACCCACCCGTGTTCCTTCCTTAGCCCTTTGTGTTCCGGGGTAGCGGTAACCCTTTCGGACAATCCCGCTGCCCCGGCAGGCTTCGGCCCTTTCGGGCCCCTTCCTAATGCTGACATCTCTTTGAGGCGCGCGTGGAACACGTACGCGCCGTCCGGCACGGGCCTGGTCCTGATCGGACGGAGAGTTACCCATTACTCTCCGCCCGCAGGCCCGCGCCTACGGTGGCCGGGAGTCGTCTCGCGGCTCCCGACGCCCGGGGCGTCTCCCGCGGCGGCTGGGACGTGAGGCCCTCTCCCTCAGCCGTCCCGCCACCTCCTTCGCTAGCATGACTGCTTCGCAGAAGGAGGTGACTGCCTCCCACTCCCTCTCGCCCCGGACCATGGCTTGAACCAGGGCCGGGCGCGAGAGGTCGCCGCCGCCGCCGATCGCCTCTGCGAGAACACGGCGGTGCTCCGCCCAATTGGGGCATACCGCCACCGTATGCTCCACCGTGTCCTCCGGGCGACCCTCGCAGTGGTGACACCCGGGCGTATCCTCCCGCCCGATAATGTGCAGGTACCTCCCGAAACACCCGGGTCGTAAGTTTGGCCCATTGGTCATCTGGCAGATGTGTCCAGCCTAATTCCATTCTAGCAGCTTTCCAAGTGACATAAATTATTTTATCTTTGTGATGGAATGGATGTTTATGGGAATAACTTTGGTGCTCAATGCATAGGTGCCCAAAAATAGGTGCTCAAACGGGAAAACTTCGTATTCCTAACCCAGTCTGTTGATTTGATACGCAAATAAATATTCTATTCTATTCGGAATACTCCGTTCCATAACCCTCTGTCAAACTTCGAGCGTGAACCTCTGCTGATTTGCTTATGTTCGCTTTTGTTTTCACGACACACACACGCCATGTATCTCAAAACATGTTATTTCATTTCGTACTAGCTGCTGCCCGCGACGTCGTCTGCATGAAGGCTCTACAGCACCAACAATACCTAAGATGCCAGTGTCGCATTATAAGTACACAACTTTTAAAATAGCATTAAAACATAAGTTTTTTTTGCAAGCGAAGCAACTCAGCAGGATTCCCATATAATTCTCTTAGTTATATGGGAATCAGTTAGCTGCCAGGAGCCAAAATGTAAAGAGAGTCAGGACTGGTGAACGCGGGAGCAAGCGACGTACAGTTGCCCTTGTGAGAAGCAACTCGTCCTGAGGTCGACACCCGCTGCCCTCAGTATCTGCCCCTGCGACTTATTGATGGTCATCGCGAAGCAAACACTCACGGGGAACTGTACGCGCTTGAACTGGAACGGGAAATTATGAGGTATGAGGGGAATGCGTGGTATAAATACTGCCTCGCCGACGCCACAACCCGTAAGAATTTCCACCTTAATGGTGTGTCTGTGGAGCGAGATGACTTTAAGGCGGGTTACACAACTTCGGAGGAGATAGGTTCCGAAGAAGCATAATCGGAACACCGACCTTCAGCTTGATGGTATGCGCTGGAAGTCCACTTGCTGACAGGGAACTCAGAAATTCCACGGGATAATGTGTGGAGTCATCTTGCTCGACAACAGTGTTTATCGAGGTGTAGACCACTTTATTCCCCTCAATTTCCGAGAGAATGCATTCGTTAATTGCTGCAGCCTGATCTTTTTTGGGCATCAAAAGGGCCCGCTCACACATCCAAGAATTCTGCTGGTGCGGTATACGACTGATGTCCCCGTACACACAGCGAATTAGTTCTTCTAAGCTGGATACCACTCTACCGAGAGACTTTGGAAGCACCACCTGTCCACCTATCTCTTCTGGTAAAGTGCCTTCGCCAAGACTTAGAACGACATCGGAGAATTCTTGAGCACGTGCATTTCCGCCGAGCCGAGCTCACATATTAATGGTCAAGCGCAGCGTACGAACTCGTGACCACAACGAAGATCGTTTCAACAAAGCATTCACCTCGTCAGCCCTCGAGCCCCGCGTCACCACGGGAAGCGTTTGCCGAAAATCACCACTGAACAGAACTGTGACACCACCCATCAAATGTTCGTTCCTGCGGATGTCCTGCAGGATTCTGTCCACGGCCTCAACTGCCTTCCTATTTTGGCCATCGTACACTCATCCCATACGATCAGAGAGCAATCGCTGTTACGTGACACACCACAAACAGGCGTTTCGGCGCTCTCTAAATCGATGGGAATTTTAAACATGGCATATGCTGTCTTGCCACTCGGAAGCAGTGTGGGAGCGATTCCCGACGACGCTACAGTAATAGCAATTTTGCCTTGCCTCCTGACCTCTGCAAGTATGCCAGTGGTAACAAATGTTTTTCCTGTTCCACCAGGAGCATCCAAGAAAAACATTTTACCCTGGTTTTGCCCAACGCTTTCAAGGACGGTGTCATAAAGTTTTTGCTCTGAAGAGAACAAAGCGACATGGTCATTTTGTATGGTGGTCATTTCGCCCGGATCGTAATTTGTTTCAGCGTTATACTCCCAATTTCCACGGTCTTGATACGGTGATGATTGGGGAGCTGGTAACCCATATTCGATCAGTGGATTGCCGCCGATAGAAATGACCACATCTTGAAGTGAACTGAGACAGGTGTTCAGCACGCGTTCATCAGTTACTTCGACTTCGTCTCCAGTAGCACGCCTCAAAGTTCGTAGAAAATCTTCAGACAGATGATAGCGATACTTCTCCCACAAAGTTACCGGGTTCGCGACCCCACAAAACACCAAGATGACGGCAAACAGATGACGCATGCGGCTGGGACTGTCACTGACGCTAGCCTCCGCGAGGGTGTCATGAAATGAAATGATCATCATCAATGAACATAACTTTTTTGTAATACTTAACACCGCATTTTTTTTAAATTGTCTTCCTCAACTCTGCTCAAGATTTTGAGGGTTTTGTTCTTAATGCTCTAAGGTTTTGTTGGAACTTGAATTTGTCAAAACGAACTATATGATACAACTTTTATGAAGAAAACGCACATCACCATCTATGAATTTTAAGAATAACTAACTACTTACCTCGCCAACATGATCAAATTTAAATTATTACTTTCAAAAAAATGTTAACATGTAACTTGATTTGATTTTTATGAAATCTCATAGATGGCGCTGTTTTAAAATTGTCTTTATACTACTAACATTCATTAAACTATATTTCTCTGCCCAAGTTACTTAAATAGCGTAGTTTTTATAGTCTCAAGCTAAATAATAGCATGGCTTACTCAAAAACAACATTTAAATATGCGTCGTTAGATTACACGCTGTCACAGAATGCGTAAGAAAAATAAAGATTCACAGCTCCTCCCCCGTAGGTGATAGCGTGATAATATGTAGCCTATATGTTGACCCGACCTCTTAGTAATATTCATGCAAAATTTGAAGTAAATCCATGCAGTACTTTTTGAGTTTATCCCGGACAGACAAACAGACAAACAGACAAACAGACAAAAATTCTAAAAACTATATTTTTGGCTTCGATATCGATTGTAGATCACGCCCCAAGTATTCTTTTTAAAAAATATTCAATGTACAGTTTTGACTTTCCTACGATTTTATTATATGTATAGATGAGATTTTTATATTACCTCATTCAATTAGTTCTCTTAGTTATTATAACGGACACACACTATGTATGTGTTTGTTATTCTAGCGTATGGCACTCGTGGGTTGCAGTTGAAAATTAATGTCAGATGTAACACCTTGCGTTGTCATCTGAAAATAAGTTGAGCTGAGGCCCTTTTGGCATTATACTCTTTGTTTTCTGTTTTTTTTTAGAGTATTATGGTGTAATTTTTGCTGTAATGCTAATAAACGCATTTTTCTTCCTTTTTTGCCGCAAGACGACGCAAGCAAGATATTGCGTTGGCTATTTGGTCGCTCTCTACACTGACTAATTGACGAATATAAGCGGTCCAACTATATAGATAGAACACATCGTTAACTACACGAGCGCAATCAAATCAAAATCAATCAAACAGTTATTACATAATTGGCTGATCAATTATATTAATTCAACAATAACAATGTCGTTTCTGAAGGTCGTGTTCGAATATGACCCCTCTTGACTATTGCACGTGTTTAAAACAAACACATACATAAAATCACGCCTGTATTTCACGAGTGTTAGGCATAAGTGTACCTTCTGAATATCCAAATTTCGCTAGTTATTTTTAAGTCCCATGCAACATCGGGCGAACCTACTAACCGGACACAAATTTGGACTCAGGGCTGCTACTGAGAAATTCTAGATGGAAAAAATCCAATAACACTTTGCTTGACCCAGGAATCGAACCCAGGACCATGCTCATGTTCAACAGAAGCGCTTGCGATTACTAAACCAATGAGATAGCTTTAACACTAATTGCTGTGCTAATCGTATTGTACCAGCCTGAAAAGATTTCACTGCTGAGATACAGGCCTCTTCTCTTGTAAGATGGAGTGGGCAATAATCAACCACGAGAGCTTAGTGCGGTTTGTGGATGTCATATGACTTCGATTTTTTGTAACTAGGACATGCCAGATTCCATAACTTCCTTCACGATTTTGAGAGCAGTGGTGATGAAATAAATTACGCATAGTAATTCAAAATGAATAAGATTTGTTGGCCAAGTAAGAAACAGTAATTGGCAATAACTCAAGAACGTCTAGATTAAAACAACTGTTAGTAAATACAGTATTAAACAATTTCTCCGAAATCATAATAACGTAAGTATCTATAGGCTAAAGGAGAAATTCCTTCAGAAAATTTATTATTAGTTTCGGACGAAACCGCAGCTCGACGAACTGGATTTATTGGATGATTTCACAAAAGGGGTAAAGCAATTATAATTTCAGGATACTTGGGGTGTTTAAGTAAGAATTTAGGGTTATTCAAGCTTACTTTTTGTCTTCCATACACCTGAAAAGGGCCCCTTTTTGTTCTCATCATTATGAACGACTTTTAAAATCTTCTTCTAGTATATAAAATTCTCGTGTCACAGTGTTAGTTACCATACTCCTCCGAAACGGCTGGACCGACTGTATGAAATTTTGTGTGCATATCGGGTAGGTCTGAGAATCGGCTACTATATTTTTTTTTTTTTTGCAAAACGACGTTTGCGGGGTCAGCTAGTAGATCTATAAATTAAACGGTGAAGGAGAACATCGTGAGGAAACCGACAAGTCCTAGAACCAAACATTCGAAGATATGTGACATCTACCAACCTGCACTGGGCCCGCGTGGTGGATTACGGCTGTCTTAGCGATAAAAAAACAGCTGTTCTATATACATGTTCACATAAACCGAGAAAACGTGTGTTTATGTAAGGAGAATATCTTTCTAGATATTATTCACAAATCCGACGAACACATAAGTCCAGATAACTTAACCCAGGGTTTCACAAGACTGCGGTGGCCGCCACATGGCGTTCACAATTTACGTCACTGAAACGTTATTTCAGTAATGTGTGTTAGTGAGCGTTTTTTAACACCGTAAAGTATAATGTCATCATTTTCATGACGAACATCACTGCGGCCGTTATGTAGCGATCACCGCCGTGGTAGGAAAGCCTAGCTCAATCGCTTTTAGCCAGTTTATATAAACTAAGTATCTACCAAACCAGTTAGAGACAAATCATCATTTATTTAAGCGTAAATATACGATGAGTTGTCTCTAAATCGTTTGAGTGGTTGTAAAGCGTTTGAACCACTCACAACATAATATAACGATCCATTTTATTACTTAATTATTTCAACATACATCGACGTCTTACTTCGGAATTGATTAAAACCTCGTTATTGAAAGCCATCAGTCAGTGCATCCAAATTATCTACCATTATTCAAGGAGGAAATTCGTCGCAGTCGGTAAAGTTAAGAGGGGATTAATAACAAATCCGCGCCCTTTAGTAATCACTTGACTTATCCTCTTCCGTAGATAAATGTTTGAACAATGCCAAAAGAGCTAGCGTTTTATTTCTTTTACGTTTTGTTTGTTAAAACGTTAATTACTTTGCGGTTTTCCTTGTTTTAAAGAAATAAGTGTCGATCTTTACAACGAGGAGTAATTCATTACTTTGTTTGCACAGTCAGCCTCTAAAAGATGTGTTTATGTCGACAAGAATTCATTTTTGTTTCTACAACTTGTGTTGTTTTGTATGTTTGCACCCTTACCAATATTTGGGTGGCCGCCATCTTAGATTTTAAAATTACATGTTATAAGTAATGACGATGAAAAAGAACCATGCTTTCACTGCTGGTTTAATAAAACCATAAATAGTACTAAATACTGAAAATTCTCTCTAATAAGCATTTTATGTTTATTGGAGAGAAATACATGTAAAGTTCTCTGTCATTTTCAAATTAAAACCCATAAATTTTATATCAGTAATATCACGGTTAATGGGATTCATTATTAAGTACAGTTATGGATTATTCTGTTGGGGCTAATTTATCAATTGTTTTGTGGGTCCTGAATATATTAAAAGCCTCGAGTTTTGATTCTCTTGGCCGCAATGGGTTAAAATAACTTTTGGATTTATTACAGTTTAATGTACCGTTACACTGTGAATAGCGTTTGTGGTGAAACTTTATTCAGTTTTTTTGTATATGTAATTACTAGCTGACCCGGCGAATTTTGTATTGCCTCAAAATCAATAAAGTATACAAAATATATGACAAAATGAATTATCTTCATACATTTTTTTTCGTGAATTTTTTCCATGTTTTAAAAGTTATTCTGCTATTTGGGGAGGAAAGAAATCCAACAAATTAAAGATCATAAAAATCGGTCCAGCCGTTCTTGAGTTATACATTCTGTAACTAACCCGACTTTGTTTTATCTATAGGTACCTATATCTAATATATATAAAATTCTCGTGTCACAGTTTTATTGTTTATACTCCTCCGAAACGGCTTGATCGATTTTGATGAAATTTTATATGTATATTCACTAGGTATGAGAATAAGTTCATAACTAATTTTCATACAACAATTTTTTTTTTTGAAAACGACGTTTGCGGGGTCAGCTAGTATATAAATAAAATTCAAAGTCATAACTGACTGATATATCAACGCACAGCCTAATACGCTGGTCCAGAGACATGAAATTTGGAGGGTGTGTTCATTGTGAAAAGTAGGTATCCACTAAGAAAGGGTTTTCCGAAATTCCACCTCTAAGAGGGTGAATGGGGGGAGGGTGAAATTTCACGCAGACAAAGTCGCGGGCAGATGCTAGTTAAAATATAATATCTTATCCTAACTAAAACTCATCATTCACCTGCCCTTATTCTAATTTATTTGAGGTCGGCGCAACATGTCTTTTTCAATCATTCTCTTCGTCTTTTTCTCTATTGGTCGCCATGTCGGCAGTCACTCCCTTTTTAACCATATCATCGTTCACACAGTCCGTCCATAGCTAAAACTATTAATAAAAATAAAATAGGCGTCGAAAAATTCTCCGGGTCGCTGTCGACTGGTGACTGGCAAATTTATTTATTTACAGTAAAACCAACAGCTATAACAGATGCATAACAATTGTATATAAGACATAAAGCCAATTACAAGTTCTCACGGGTAAAAACAGAAAATGTGGTAGAAATCTTAGGATCACTAACAAGCACAATAGAAAAGAAAACATATATAAGGTATATAAGCACTATGAATTAAATTTCGTTGTATGGCAATTCTTAGCCTCTGCCCAAGGTTGTCAAGCGATTACATTTTCCGTAATTTTAAGTCATAATAAAATTAGCATTTGAATTGAATATTTATATTTATGATGATTCTGGACCCCACTGCGTTGAATTTTTCGTCTGTTCTGGTACGCGGCTAACGAACTGGTATCCTATCAATAAAAAGCGAAAGCGTGGGAGACCCAACAAGAGATGGAGTGATGACATAGCAGGCTTAATAGGAAAAACATGGAGCAGAATAGCTAGAGAAAGAACAAGATGGAGACAGTTGGAGGAGGCTTTTACCGCACTAGGCGGTCCTTATAATTAAATAATAAATTATTTTTTAAAAAAAATAATAATACTAATTAAAATAACTAACCATTATGAATTTTATGATAACTAAACGGAAATGTATTTATATTTTAAATATTATAGTAATAATGCATATATGGAAAATAATTGTAAGGAATCAATAAAAGCTTTTTATTATTTATTTATTATCTGGTACGCGGTCGTCACTTGTAAACCTTTCGATCCCATTGGCTATCTGTACTGTGAGCAATATTGCCCATTGCCACTTAAGTTTCAATTCCTCGGTCTATGTCGGTTACCCTGCTTCTCCTGAGGATCTCTTAATATCTTATCCGATAATGTAAAAAGCTCTATCCTCGATTGCCCTTTGGCTGACTTTTAGCCTTTCAATGAGGCCCATTGTTGACGACCACGTTTGAGTACTATAAGGTCATCACTGGCAACACGCATTTTTCAAAGACTTTGAAACCGATAATTATAAATGATAAGAAAACGACTAGAATATTTAAGCACTAGCTGTGCCCCGCGGTTTCACCCGCGTAAGTTTCGATCCCGTGGGAATATCGGCATGAAAAGCATCCTATGTTTTAATCCTGGTTATATAGTATCTGTGTGCCAAATTTCATCCAAATTCGTTCAGTAGTTTTTGCGTGAAAGAGTAACAAACATCCATCCATCCTCACCAACTTTCGCATTTATAATATTATTAGTACTATAGGATAACAAAAAAGTCAAAGAAAACGAAAAATACAGAAGAGTGACTCAAAATTGTTGACAAAAAACCATTAGCCACTTCAAACTTCTGTTCGCAATAAAGGACGTTTCCGTTGAAAATATCGTGTATAAACTAAGTGCGCCTGACAACTTACGAAAGCTTCAACTAATAAAGGACACCCGGCTCCTCCCGGCTAATGTACATAAATCTGAGATTATTAATTTCTTGGAGGGAAGCAAAGTCTGTCTCAAAGTTATTGCTGGAGATCTCGTTTTTATGTTGAATTTGTTTTAGTTGTATCTTCTTCATTTTTTGTAATTCCGGTTTTGGCTGGTTCCTGGCAAAGGATACTTTTTTGCTGCATTGACATGTAATTAATCTGCAATAAATGGGTTTATTATATATTTTTTTATTTCCTTTATTTTACTAAATACATATAAATTAAATTAAATTAAAAATTATATTAATTAAATAAAAATACATTATATTTAATAATTAAAAATTATATTATATTAAATTAAATTAAAAATTAAATAATATAAGAATATGAAAACATTAAAAAAAAATAGTAGCCCACCGGTATCGGGAACAGGGTCCAATCGACCAGCGGTCGGGCTCCAGAGAGAGGAATCTCCTAACCATGCGGGCGGTGTCCAGAAGTACCGCTTTTTGAATCAAGGCCTTGATCCAGCTGCCCAACGAGAGCCTCCTCAGTTGTTGGTCGGGCCTTTTGGCTATTGGCTATCACGACTATCAGAACAATGATCGCTGAGTCCACATCCCACATGTCGACAACCTCGCGCGAGCCTGTGCCATATTTTTGTTATGCATGGGCAAATGAGGTAAGCGTGGTCTAAGTTCGGGCGACATGAAGCGATATTCGTGAATCGCATCCTCCAAAGCACTTCTCAATTCCTCATTGCACTGGGTACTTACGCTTGTAGCCCTTCATTACTCGTACTCCCCGTAATATTATTATTATGGAGAAAACAAGATGGCGGCGTTAGTTCCGATTTTGGCCAGGCGCTAAAAGATGAAACTAGTTGTGCTCGCAACATCTTTGAAAAGTCATTTTTAATATTATTATCTAACTAATATTACTATAATGAGAAAATAATATATTTTTTTTTAATAGATAAACTCAAAAAATACTAAACCGATTTTCAAGTTACTTTCACCTATAGAAAGCTACATTATCAGCGAGTTTCATGTGCAACATAATATTTTTTTAGTATATTGTGGTGTCTTACGATTTCCACACGAAAGAAGTCACGAACAGAAGCTAGTGATAATTTTAAACATTTAATATTCCTAATTCTTTTTTCATTAAAAATTACAAGGAATGGTTGTCGTTCGAATAAAACAATGTTTTCATTAATTTAACATTTTATTACACAGGAATAATATTTCTAATTTTCTAAGATTTTTCATGGAATTATCCATAATACTTAGTCGTCGTATTACCGTTATGTTAACCTTCCATTTCAGTAGCATCTTGCTCATCTTCGTAATAAAAGTTCACTCGATCATCGGGAACATAACGTCTGAACTTAACATATTTACAATTGTGACCATCGCCGTGGTAGAATTTAAGGTACTGCCAATCCCCTAAAAAACGGTCACATTAATAATATGCCAGTTAACCTTGAAGTGCCCGTTCAACTGCATCTCGGATGACTTATATATTGCTACTGATACCGTAATCAACGATGCCACCTAGTGGCCTAAACTATATAAAAAATAAAACAGCAGTAAAAGAAGAGGAAGATCTTGACAGTAAGAAAAATACATACATAACCAGCTTATCATGTTCTGACTGTTGGGGCACATTCCTCCTCTTTGCGAGAGGGGTTGGGCCATAATCCACCACCCGGGCCAACTGCGGGTTGGTAGATGTCACATGCTTTTGAATTTTTTGTTCTAGGACATGCCGGTTTCCTCACGATGTTTCCTTCACCGTTTTCAGAGCAGTGGTGATGAAATAATTAACTCAAAGTAAAGTGCCTGCTTGCTAAATTCCCTGTTTAATATTGTATCGTATTTAACGATACACAAGCGAAGTCTGCTCGTTCTCCAATAAATAGTATAAAAAAAATCATCCGAATAGATAACGCTCTCCTTTTTTTTTGAAGTCCGTTAAAAAACAAATTGCTTGTCATGTCTCTCTAGCTGTGTAAGTGCTTTGTTTTTCTAAATCATTTATTGTATTTTGATGCAGTTTCCACCATCATTTTATAGAATTTATTCTGGAAGGTTATCACAGAAATCTCGATGTCTTGATGTGCCTCCAAATCAGTAGACTGCACCAAAATTACTCATTTTTCCTAGCCTAGGGGCGCTCGGCTGCTACAGAGACACCGATTTTATCAGATCATGTTCTTTTTTTCTTTTCGTCAGTACATCTATGTAATTTGGCCCGTTAAAAGGTCCGTTGATCTTGGCTCTTATGAGGGCCGTTTGGATGTACCATCGTGATGAAAGGATTAGTTAAGTCAGTGCGTTATCAAGTGCTAGCTGTCCAGGATTTGAAATCGCAGGACGATTGAGATTCACGCTGCTCGGGAAGGCTCCATACTGATAATGGTCGTGTTCAAGCTCATACTCAACATTATGTAATATCACTACATAGTATAAAACAAAGTAGCTTTCTCTGTCCCTTTGAACGCTTAGATCTTTAAAACTACGAAACGGATTTTGATGCGGTTTTTTTAATAGATAGAGTGATTCAAGAGGAAGGTTTATATATATAATACATGCATGCATGAGATGTCGTAAATAAACACATTTTTTTGCGCTTACTTTTCAAACGCTGGCTGAACCCTACGAGATAGGTCAAAATAATGTACTACAGTATTGTACACCTTAAAAAGGTCTACAAAAAAGTCGGCGATGGTATATGTCTATCTCTTAGGGATAACCCACAATAATCATTTTTTATCCTTTACTTTTTACGAGAAATAATGGCTTATTTACGAAGCGATTTTAAGCAATACAGCATTAATCCTTATCCAATTAAGTACCTTAAATACATTGTGCATTTAATATAGATAAATATGGCCCTTTACAGCATGTAATTTAAATGAATATTTTCGAAGATATTACAGATTTAAAATGCAGGGACATAGCGGTTGCTGTGGTACCGGCCCCGGCGGCGCGTGCTGGCATTCTTGAAATACCTGTACTTCGTATCAGTATTGCACCCGTGCGAAGCCGGGGCGGGTCGCTAGTCTATAATATTCCCACTGCTGCGACACAAGCCTCCTCTCTTTTTAAGAGGGCGTAGGCCTTAATCCACACAGTGCGGGTTAGTAGATCTCACATGTCTACAAATTTTTGATTCTAGGACGTGCCGGTATTCCCATGATGTTTTCCTTCATCGTTTTCTGCTCATGCTCATGAAATAATAAATAAAGTTATCATATCCATTATGATCTTAATCCACTCCAAATGCAAATACAACAATGTTACAATCATACATCCTTAATACAATCAATTAATATTCATTCGGTCACACGATAATCTAGCTGCCATAACTAGACCAATACATCATCAATCACGACAATTGTGACCCTATACATAGAACAGAAACGAGTGAACGAAATGGAAAGATTGAACTATGAACGGAAGACATGTAATTGGCAATCTGCGCACACGATACATTAACAATAAATACTATAGGATACGGCAGTTTTGTTGGCAATAATTAATTGTAATTGTCCATTCATTCACGGAGCCGTGCCAAGTTGTTCACTAAATAGCGACCGGTGATTTTTTCACAGTATGTGATTATGTAGCATTGTGTTGCGTTATGTTTTTCAATGTAATCAGCTGTGTGGAACGTTAAGACCTATATACACGAAGTAAGGTTGCCTGTGGCATAAAATATGAAGCAATAAATGACTTGCAACGTCTATACAGTGTTTAGACTGTGCAATTTTAATAATTATGGCTTCAATTGTGTTATGCCACAGGCATAAACGGAGTAATCGGCTTAGCTTGCAGAGTAAGCAAGCTGAAGTGGCAGTGGGTAGGCCATGTTTGTCGAATGACCAATGGCCGGGGGAGCAGACGAAAGCTGGAGTGGCGACCGCGTATCGGCAAGCGTAGTCTAAGACGCCCCCCCAGCTAGATAGAAAGACGAACTCAAAAAACAGACACACTCGATACGGAAGACGGAGGATAGGGTGTAGTGGCGCAGCATGGAAGAGGCCTGAATCCAGCTGTGGACTGCGATAGGCTGACTGATGCCAGAGGTAATTAAAATAGCACCATGTTAATAAAGTCTAGCGATGTATTTGCGACCTCTATCATACTTGCGGGCAATCATTATAAAGGATGAATGGAAAACTAAAGACATTTTACGAGCTATTCATGACTTTCTTCATTCTTTCTTTTTTTGACTTTGTCGATGAGAAGAGGAATAGGTTTCCTGTTTCAGCATTCAAGCATTATTAGTGGTAGCTCAGTGTTAAGACTGTGCCGACCCTACAGTGGCGCCCTCATCGTTTGTTTGGTTATTTCATACAATTTAGAATGAAAATGCAGAAAATAAGCACGATAAGTTGTGCTTTACAAGATTATACGTTAATATTATTAGAAGCGGTAGTTTTATATTGTTTAGTTTTATCATAATCCTTAAAACGGAATATAGTGGCCACTTTTATCCGTTTTAAGGATTATAATGAAACTAAACAATATAAAACTACCTTTTATAATAATATTAACGTATAATCTTGTGAAGCACAACTTAACGTGCTTATTTTCTGCATTTTCATTCTAAATTGTATGAAATAACCAAACAAACGATGAGGGCGCCACTGTAGGGTCGGCACAGTCTTAACGGCTGCGACTTACGAGTTGTTGGTCGTAGGTTCGAATCCAGACAGGTGCTTTACATTGTGTACATTATTTCATCATTACTGCTCTCAAAACGGTGAAGAAAAACATCGTGAGGAAACCGGCGTGTCGTAGAACTAAAATTTGAAAACAACATGTGATATCCACCAACCCATAATGGAACCGCGTGGTGGATACGGCCTACTCCCTCTTACAGAGAGGAGGCCTGAGTCCCACTAGTGGGAACATTATAGGCTGATTATGTACACAGCACAGTGAAACGTGTCATAAAATGTACCTGCCTATCGATTCTGTAAAAATCTCACCGTGATAACATAGGTGAAGTGAGCGTGAAGTGAACTATCAATGGAGTCAACCTCTGAAATCAGCACCCTAATTGCGAAACACACTATCAATGTCATTTTGAATCATTTTGAAGCATATTGCTAATCCATTCCTTCATATGTTGGAAAAATGTGTCTGCTCAACATTGTAAAAAACGCAATGAACGTTGTTGATCTGTCAAAATGAAACCTCAATTATTAATTATTCAATTATTAATTATTTTATTCCTCAATTTTCATGATTGCACCTACCACTGTTTGTCTCTGCATCACCCAAAGGTTGACTGGTAGAAAATGCCTATGGCATTAAGTCCGCCTCTGTACATTTATGTGCTTGAAGTATTAAATAAATAAATAAATAAACCCATTGCTACTAATAGTGTGTTACGCAATTACCCCGCAGGTGGAACGACAGCTCATTTCACCTCAGTTTTCACGGTGAGATTTTTACAGAAGTGCACTGCTGTAACATACGTTGAAACGAACATTATGCAATTACAACATAAAATGTAATGTTTCAACGTTTGTTTGTTTTTTATTGTAAGTTTTTTAATCTGTTGTTTAATTAAGATACCTATAAAACAACAAATGAGAAATCTAGAACAACTTTCTCCTTGGGACCAACATTGTAATCGCGTAAAACATAGCCTTTAATATTGAAGTTTTTTTTGGGGTATTTTTTTCACGTTTACGGTATTGGTGCCATGAACAAAAGTTGTTTAGTTTGATCGTCTGCACCACCCTCAAATACGACTTTACTTTACTTTACTTTTCTGATACATGTTGTATCGCAATAACTATGGCAAATTCATATTTTTTTGGCCGATTCGTATAATTTATTAAGCTTACAAACAATCATCATCCATGAAATAGCCCGTTTCTGTTTATACATGAATCGATTGCCTTATTTATTTATTTATTAAAACTTTATGCACAAGTAAAAACTGTACAAAGGCGGACTTAATGCCTTGGGCATTTTCTACCAGTCTACCTTAGGGTGATGCAGAGACAATACACAGTAGGTGCAATAACAAAAAACAAACTAGAAAAAAATTATAACTAAAAAAAAATATAAGATAAGAATAAATACATAAATACATACATACAACAAAATATATAAAAAAAAGTTATGAGAGATAAACAAGAGAATCTACAACAACTTAATTCTGAGACGAAACTGCCAACTACGACTAGCGACGCGCGGCGAACTATGACTCGCGGATACTTTTCTAAGTCTGAGTTAATCATTATACTGGTCATATAATCGCATTAGTATGTCATTACTGTATATTGAGTCATTATTATTACGACTTATTACCCGGATTATAAAGTCCCCACTACTGGTACACAGGGCTCTCTGTGAGCCCTTAATCCACAATCCATCAACACTGCGGGCCCAGTACAATTTGGTAGATGTCACATTTCTTTGAATTTTTTGGTTCTAAGACATGGCGGTTTTCTCAAGATGTTTTCTTTCACCGTTTTGAGAGCAGTGGTGATGAAATAATTTATACGAAGTAAAGTGTACTGCATTCTGAAACTCAAACTGCCGATGGCTGCCAAGCTAAAATGGAACTGGTCTGGTCACATCTGTCGCATGCCGGAGAAGCCATGGGCTAAAGTAACCACACAACGGGTCCCAAAGAGCAGCAAACGACAACGCGGCAGGCCCAAAATGAGATGGCAGGACGAACTCGACTCTTTCTACAAGGATTGGCGCATAACAACACTGGATAGGTATAAGTAGAAGGAGGGAAGGTAAGCCTTTGCCCTGCAGTGGGACAGAAATGGCTGATGATAATAGTAATAAGAATTGCTTGGCTGGGTTTGAACGTTCAACTTTTAATTTTTTTGGATAATATAGTGCCAATATCCAGTACCCCGCGTACTAGCCAAAAGCGATCGTCACGCGAGTACGCAATTGGCGCTTTTTGTTCGGAAAACTGGAAGGCGCCCTGTCTTGGCGCGACCATGCGGTCTATGATAGTGAAATAAAACATAATATGAACGCGACGATCGCATACTCGTGCGACGATCACTTTTGGTTGTGACGGAATCTTAATATGAATATTATTATTACAAGCCTGTGTATACCCACTGCAGGACAAAGGCAAAAAACATGGGCCGGTTTCAAAAATGGAAAAAAGGGAGCTTTCCTCTTTTTGAAACAGGCCCATTTTTTTTTGTATATGTAATTTACTACCCATTATAGGCTAGTCTGCCAGACGCATCGATCAGTGTAATAATGTAAGCATTATATAAATTCGAGATATCAGGAAGAAATTGCTATTACCATTAGAATGATTTCGAAATTAATTAATTTGCCACGATAAAGCAACCTGGGACACAATCACTGTTCATTATTGCTTGCACGCTGAACACAACATTATTCTGCGAAGCGCTTATGTTGGATAGACTGCATAACAAAAACGCCTGTATTTCCTAAAGGTGTAGGTAGAGGTGTATAGTAGATACAAATTTATGCCAGTTATGTCATCATCTACGTTTTCCTAACTATGTTGAGGTCGGCTTCCAGTCTAACCGGATGCAGCTGAATACCAGTATATTTTTACACGGAGCGACTGCCTAACTGACCTCCACAGCCCAGTTACTGGGTAATACGATACCCCTTGGTAAAACTGGTTGTCAGACCCATAAAAACATGTCCTTGAATTGACGCACACCACCAAACACTCCCATTATAATATTATGTTATAAGCATAAAACTTAAACTGAATTTTGATTAATATGTATAAAAAAATGATTATTTGGTAAATTACTAGCTGACCCGGCCAACTTCGTACCGCCTCAGAATCAATAAGAACGAATGTGTGAGAAAATTAACTATCTTCCTTATTTTTTCCCTTTGTTTAGTTATTCTGCTATTCGGGGTGGAGACAAATCCAAAAAATCTAAGATTATAAAAATCTGTCCAAACGTTCTTGAGTTATAAATGGTGTAACTAACTCGATTTTGTTTTATGTATACAAGGTGTAACATAATTAACGCAATACCTCATACAACCCCAGATAAAAGCATAATACAATGACGAAACTTATTTTTTTTAAAGCTTGCTATTTTTTTATTAAGAAAATCGTGTTGGCACTGGCATTACTTTATGCATTTAAAATAGAGCCTTATATCGTTGATATAAGATTCAATTTTCTTTGGCTGAACCGGCGGTCAGTATGGCAAAATACATAATTTTTGAAAAAAATACCTATACTAAAAGTTACCTACTGAAATCGATTCAGAAGTCAATTATGAATAAACTACTATCAGAACTTGTGTTTATTCTGTTACACCTTGTATAGATTTGCACTGATCGTGGTTGAAAATTGTGCTCACATTACAAATCTATGCACGCACACTTTCGAATGCGTGTAAGGGCTTAGCGTAGTAGGTACTTCGTCCATTTTGGTTTGTTTTGATTATACAGCGGAAGTGTGACTGTAATTATCGTAGCCTTAATTATTTTTGGGGTAAAAAATTACCTATGCTTAAATCGATTCAGTAAACGATTCTGAACAAACTACTTTCATAATGTGCATCGATTTGGTTACACATTGTATACAAACCCAGATTCTGAAATGCTTTTAAGATTTAGCAGAAAACACCTTTAACGCCGTCAGCGCCGGCTGTCGCTAATGCGCAAGATTACCGCAAATAAACGTATTTTCTTTCTTTCTGCTTTGCAAGTTTGAGGATTTTACCCTGAATCTCGCGCTCAGCAGTTGTGCTGTCGACTGGTCGATAACTAGACCAGCAAGGCAGTCACGTTTATAATAATAATGTCCTTATTAATATGTGCTCCAGTCGTCTTTTTTGTCCATACTATTAAGATCTATTAGTTGTCATTACAGAGATAGTTCACTTTCGTGCTAACTATATAATCATCCCTGAGTCTTTTCTTCGCCCTCTTTTCTTTACAGTAAAAATATTGAAGCACAATAAAGTATGTAAAAAGACGTTTACAAGCCGAGAGTTTCTTTTACTAAAATAAAAAAAATTGTTTTTCTTTGATCTTCTGGTGACGGAGATATTAAAGTAAAAGTTCCTCTTTCCTTAAATACGTAAGTTTTATTTTACGAAAACATGTTTCACATGTTATAAACTTAATTCTAAGTACCCATACAATTCCTGTACCTTTGCATGCACACAAAAGCACAATATTTTGCGGGCGATTCAACAACAGACAACAGCGATTTTTCACACCAAAAATTAGTTAATTTATATTCAAAATTCCAAACTCAAGGTTTGCAAAGTGCAATGGAGCGCAGTATTCTAGGCGTCAAATTGACAGACCATATTCGCAACACCACACTGCGCGCTCCAAAACACAGATTACTGACGTTGCTCAAAAGTCGCTAAGCTGAAGTGGGACTGGGCTGGCCACGTCTGCCGTATGCCCAATAAGCTGTGGACCAAAATAACCACCACTTGGAGCCCTGACACAGGTAGAAGGCGTCGCAGCAGACCCCGTAGAAAATGGCGGGACGCGCTGGATAAAACAAACGACCTGTGACCCACTTTAGCCCTGGATCGAAAAAGCTGGAAGTCATGTGCCTTTGTCCAGCAGTGGGATGTTGCAGGCTAACAGTAACAGTAAGTAATTTCACAGCAAACAATATTTCTCAATGTTACTTGACGTACAGAATGCGTAGATGACATTTAGGTATGTGTCTTCTAACACCCTGTATTTACCGAACAAACAACCCAGATTATACTAAAGCGTCAAAGCCTATATGCAGACCGAAGCGCTCCGGGAATCAACGCTTTAATTCTATAGTATCAAGATTGAAATCCCACAGGGTGCTTATATGGTAGATCAATACTGCAGATGTCAATACAGTTAACAATAACAGAAGATACATTGAGTACGAAGAGCTCCCAAGGCGATACTAAACTGTGGTTTTAATAGTATTGTTTAGCCGACCTCGTAATTGCTTTTTCACTTTTGACAAAACTACCAGTAAATTAAAATTTCACTAAGGTTAATAGGTAATAGGTAATACGGGCTGGTGTCCGCAACTCCAGGTCAATGCGCGTATTTTGCGTACGGTTCACTAAGGTTATAACGCACCCACGATACAGCAGTAATTCCTAGTGTGAGATTTTTTTTAAACGTTGCCCACGTTAATAAAGAAATCTAGCTGTCGCATTGGTTTTAAATCAAAAATAGACGTTGATGTTTTTTGATTTGCATCCTCAGTATAATAAAGCGATTACGAGGTGGAATCTTGTATACATGTAGGATGAGTGTTTTTAACCGACTTCTAAAAAAGGAGGAGGTTATCAATTCGGATGCTTCTATTTTTTTTTATGTTTGTTCGCGCATAACTTCGTCGCTTGCCAACCGATTTGAAAAAATCTTTTTTGTTGGAAAGGGTATACTTCCCAAATGGTCCCAAATGGTGGTTATATGAAATTGTGCGGGGTAGGTACCTATCACTAAAAAGTATAAAATAAAAACTTTTTTTACAAAAAAAAACAACCGACTTGCATGAGAGAGAGAAGGAACGATAGTGAGAAAGAGAGAGGTGAGGAATAACGGATGAGTACTGGAAGGGAACGTTAGTGATACGCTGTAGAGAAAAAGACGCTAAGAAAGATTTAATAGATCAAAATTTGTGGAAATTCCGTAAAGTTAAAATAAACCACCTGTAATTTTTTTGAAAAGCATTTTACTTGCCCACAATCCCCGCATTCTACATACAGTATATACATACATAAAAAGAATAAAATTTAAGTGTCTGTTTGTAATTTCAAAATAACAGCTTTTTACTAATGCATGTGAAGGTAGTAAAACAAAAAAAAACAATTGTTTTTTTTGTCCGTCTGTTTGTGCGTTGTTCCGGCGAATTTTCGAAATAGGTACACCGATATTGCCAGGACTTTCATTGGCAGAAGCTGATGTTATAAGAGTAACTTAAGGAAATACTTAGGTTTCGGAGAACTTGTATTTCAGGAGCCAGTGACTTCTTCCCGTGACGTTACAATTTAGCAAGTTTTGTACAATAAAGGTAAGAAAATTATATTATTGTTTGTGCTGCCCTTTGGATTATCCTTCCAAGTTCATAATGCGTGTAAATTCTTGGTAAAAGACTATTCGCAACTATTTGCAAGCAATCGTTTCACGTTTTTAGGGTTCCGTACCTCAAAAGGAAAAACGGAACCCTTATAGGATCACTCGTGTGTCTGTCTGTCCGTCCTTCTGTCAAAGCCAATTTGCTACGAATAAAATGGACCGATTAAGTTGAAATTTGGTACACATATGAATCTCTGTAACCCAAATACAGACGTGTAACGTAAATAAAATAATTTTGAATATGGGGGTTATTTTAGGGGTAAAATAGAAAATTTTAAAAATAAGTTTCGCAATCTGTACCGTGTGACACATCAAATGAAAGAACTTACTGTGAAGATCTCAAATACATTTTCTCTATTCTGTATAAAACTGGTAAGAGGATCCCCGAAACATATTATACTTCGATTTGTATTCTTGAAAGTTTTGTTTTAAACAGCTATTTCGTTACGGGTAGTCAGAAAAATCTGAAAACCAGTCTTACCAAGGAGTATCGTATTACCCAGTTACTGGGTTGTGGAGGCCAGATAGGCAGTCGCTCCATGTAAAATACTGGCATTCAGCTACACCCGGTTAGACTGGAAGCCGACCCCAACATAGTTGGGAATAGACTAGGCAGATGATGATGACGAATGTACAGATGTGGCACGTAAATGATGTAGTTTGCAAGCGTAAAAAAAGGCCCTCTTTTGAAACTGGAAGTAACTGAATATAAAACTTAAAATGTTTATATCATTAATAGATGAAGCTGGAAAACAGAGGGGCGTTTCTCGTAATTTTAAGAACGTTCACAGTCTGATCTCAGTCTCAATCTAATTTCCCTACGTTTTGACAAGTTTTTGACAATTGTTTGTCGCCGAGATGAGACTGCGACTAGATTTTGAACGTTTTAAGTTACGAGAATTGGTCTTCTGGTTGTCGACCTATCCTGAACAGTAGCAGCCACCGATATGTTATTCATTTTATAAACTCACGCTTTCTTCCCACTGAGCCTAATGGGCTGAAACTATAGACCGCAATCTACTAAGATCGTTACATATATCTACTCCTCAAAAACTCACTCTTACAAAATTAACACCTACAAAACCAAGGTCTTTTCAACACGTTGCCAACCTTAGACAAAGGATTGAATGTCGCATGTACTTGTGATTTTACTTAGAAAATAAGTATATATTTAACCATAAACGCACATATAAACAGACAAGAAGAAGGGAACAGAAAATACGTACTAAGGTGATACTTATTTTCTAAGTCCCTTCCAGCATACCTGCGTTAGGAGAGAAGATACAATATATATATATATTTATATTATATATATAATATATATATATATATATAATAATAATATATATATAAATAATAATGAATATATATATATAATATATATATATATATAATAATATATATTAATATATTATATATATATAATATAAATATATATATATAATTATATTAATAAATAATAAATCTTTATTTCTCCATAAATACAATATTTTGATCTAAAAATGGCGTAAGGTAGTGTTCCAGATACAGAGTGAAAAACCCTGAGTTCTAAACTAGGTTTATGTACCTATAGCACAGCATCATGCTGAGTGGAAGCCTTCTTGTCACAGTCATGACGTGCAGCCGTCAACTACATTTGCTTTGTGTTCCTGTATATGGATATATTTTGTTTTTATTATATCCTGTCATTATAATTAATTATCTTTTTGTTTGCACGTGTTTCAGTGACAAACAAACCTATTTTTCTTTATTTCTTTCTTACCTGTGTTTTAGAAGCCAGAAGATAAAAAGACAACCTAATTAAGAGTAGAAAGGAAAACAAAACGAGTACCTATAGTAATAGTACCAACTCGCATGCGTCTAACAAAGACTTATCCCACTTCAAAATCCATGACAGAATTTCTCAATTCCTCTAGAATTTTCAAAGAAGAAATCGATCCGGCCTTACCTACCACATCCAAACAATACGCCTCTGCGACTCTGTACCATCATTGTGACGCCGACCCACATTCGAACGATTGTGCATTCATTCCGATGCACCAATTGAGAGACTCATTGTTGGCGTACCGTACTAGAGAATTTAATAGCCATCTGTTTTAACGAACGTTTTTATTCAAATCGTGGATAATGTTGATTTTTTTTTTTTTTCGTAATGATGGCGAGTTTTTGGCATCTCATTTTCTGTTTTAGCCAGGATTTGGAAGTTTGTTCTTTTGTATCGGTAACTGTCTAGGAAACGCTGATAGTTTATTTAATTAAATATCGCCACTCTGGGAGCCATTGAAGCGAAAGCTTATTTAGAATAGAAGAGAATACTGTTCATATTGTACACCATATGGATTACACATACTAATGTAGACATTTTAAAAGGGATGGCACAATGGGCGGTGTGATTGCTCAAATTGATATTATAAAGACAACTTTTGGATTGATTAAAGGCATATAATTATATTGCATATAATTATATAATTATACTAGCTGACCCTGCAAACATCGTTTTACAAAAAAAAAAAAAATAGATAGTAGCCGATTCTCAGACCTACTGAATATGCACACAACATTTCATACAAGCCGTTTCGGAGGAGTATGATAACCAACACTGTGACACGAGAATTTTATATATTAGAAAATTGCAGTTAATATTTTCATCAACACTGCTCTCAAAACGGTGAAGGAAACCGGCATGTGATAGAACCAAAAAATAGAAGACATATTGTGACATCTCCAACCCGCACTGGACCCACGTGGTGGCCCACTCCCTCTCACCGAGAAGAGGCCAGAGTCCCAGCAGTGGGAACATTAAAGGCTGATTATGTTATGTATGTTATACTGCAGTAGTATATGCGGTATAGTACTGCGGTAGTATTTGGTGTACCATTTACTTATACAATAAAAATACATACATAAAGCATAAATATACTTATCTATCATCATCTACCTAGCCTTTTCAAAATTATTTTGGGGTCGCCTTGATTCTAATCGGATTTAGCTGAATACTAGAGATTACTATAATATGATATAAGAACCTATTAATATCAAAATAATCATTCTGTATTTATATCAGTGCATCTTTTAAGAATTTTTAGACGCTAATATTTTAGATCTTACGTAACAAAATGGGTGCGGTTTCGGAGAAGAAACGCCGAAAAATGGCTCCTAAATTCGCGACAGTTAATCATAATAATTTATCTTGAGTCTCTGTGTTCGAAAACAATTTTAAAGGAGATGAGGCCGAAAAGATAGCCATTAAACAGACTACGCAATAATCGTAGCCGTTAGTGCTAACTAAGGGATTTCGTTTAATTAAGTTTAACGAGTTGCTGGGATAGCAATCTGCTGACAAATTCAATTGCTTCTTTTTCATCGCTAATCGGCTGGCCGGTATAAAATTAATACACTTTTTACCTGTTCTTTTTATGTATGCTCTATAAAAGTGCTTTAGTTATTCTATTTGCATCAAAATCCTTCTGAAAATTGTTTATTGAATAGTTGACCTCGTAGGTACCTTTTTGTATTACTACTTTTGACAAAAACTCCCAGTAAATTGAAATTTTACTAAGGGTGAAACTATCTATCTGGATCTAACTGTTAAAGCAAAAATAGACCTTGACGTTTTGTGACGTGCAAGTGAAATTCAACCTGGCAATCACGAGGACGACTATACTTTCCTATAAATTTAATAGTGAGTTCTAAGATAATTTGCGAGAAACCTTAGATTTTGCTTACGCTCAAGTTTCCGCCATATTGAATTTCCAGTGATGTTGTGGCGGCATGTACATTGCCACATACGAACTCCGCATCACACTGACGTCACGCAAAATTCTGCATCGCGCGAGCAGAGTTTACCGCGCAACTAGCACATATACAACGTCTCAACATCCTTCGTCGGGCAGTAGCCCACCAGACATGATACCCATCGGGAATCCTACCTTTTCTATGGAGAATCTGTGAACTTTATACCTTGTTTCTCATGCCGCAGACTGTCATTGCGTCTTGTCGCAGTTGCATGACTTTAAATCACCTCACACACTATGCGTGTGAGGTGATTTAAAGTCATAAAAAATCCAGAATGTTTTTTCAAAGCCCGATATACAAGGTGTAACATAATTAATGCAAGACCTCATCCACCCTAATTAGATAAAAGCATAATACAATGACCACAAGTTATTTTTTTTTAAAGCTTGCTATTTTTACCGACTTCACAAAAAGGAGGAGGTACTATGTTCGGATGTTTGTATGTTTTTTTTTTTTTTTTTGTATGTTTGTTCATCGAATACTCCGCCAATTGTCGACGGATTTTCAAATTTCTTTTTTTGTCCGAAAGTAGCTAGTTCTGAGGTGGTCCCATTGTCACCAAGTCAGGATCTGATGCTGGGATCTTAGAGAAATCGAGGGCAACCCTCAAATTTTATAGGCTCACTTATTGTTTTTCGCATATTTTATGAAGTATCTTGTGTATTTGCACTATTGATTGTCACTATCTCAGTTAGCTGAGCTGATGATGGAAGGTACAACTCCTTAACAGTAAGAAGTTACTCGAACAGACAAGGACAGTTTTAGTAAATTGTTTTGATGTTTGATAGGGCATTTGCCACCTTTGGTCTCATGATCATCAAGTCATGACCTGATGCTGCAGTCAGGATAGTCTGCAGAGTACCTAACTCCTCGACGACTAACAGCAGATATATCGTGTTTAGGCTCATTGAAAAGGGCTCGATGTGTGGATAAACGTACTGTTAATGAAAAACACCAAAGTAAATAGAGACTTGATGCTGAAGCCAGGAGCATCAGAAAAAGTACAAACCTTGAAATTACAGCACCGTAATCGTGTTTGGGCTCATTTTAAACAGGACTAAATTTTAAGTTCAACGCAATGTTGACATAAGTTTGGCCTGATGCTGCCAGGATTATCAGCGGGATCCTGGAGAAATCGAAGGAACTCTTCAAATATTATAGGCACATCTATAGCGATTCGGGTATTAATTATAGTAACTCGTGCATTTGCTTTCGGAAAGCAAAATTTAGTGAAGAAAAACTGATGATGAAGACCACAGATGGCCACCGGGACTACTCAATAATAAGTATTTCACAGGTTGCGATTCGATTACTTTAACATGGTTGCTAAGCAATGTATGCTCGTCACAATGCGAATGGTATAAATAAATAAATAAATAAATGGTGAAATGGAGCTGATGGTGGAGTACCAGGAGAACTCCTCAACAATTAACGTCCCTGTACCGGGAAAAGTAATATTTTGTAAAAGGCGATGAGCTTGATGCATTATAAACAGTACCACTAAAAAGCGAGAAATAAAAACTTTTTAACAAAAAAAAAACCGACTTCCATAAAAAAACACTACAAAGTGAGAAATAACTTTAATTTCGGAAGTCGGTGGCAATAAACCAAAATGCAGATCCAAAGACACCGACTTCCGAAATTAAAGTTATTTCTCACTTTGTAGTGTTTTTTTATGGAAGTCGGTTTTTTTTTTGTTAAAAAGTTTTTATTAAGAAAATTGTGTTGACAATAGCATTACTTTATGCATTTAAAATTGAGTATTATTACCTTGATATAAGGTTTAATTTTATTTGGCTTAACCGAAGCTAAATCCGATTTTATGTTACTAACATATTGTACTGTAATTTGTACTGTATTTATGGAATTTTATTCTGAAATAAAGAGTTCATTGTTATTATTAATCGGAGGTTAGTATGAAAAAATACACAATTTAAAAAAAAAATACCTATATTAAAAGTTACTTAAATCGATTCAGCAGTCAATTATGAACAAACTACTTTCAGGACTTGCGTTTATTCTGTTACACCTTGTATAACAAGCTTAAGTATACCTACCTCTAAAGCAAAATAAATGAAGCGTATAGATGATTATTGGCTAATCCGTTTCTAGGTCAATGAGTAACAAAACGTTAATTAATTTCCATCTTAGCCGTCTCTACCTTTTCCGTTGAACGTAGAGATTAGGCAGATAATCTCTCTTCTCAACGAAAGCCTTTATTAATCTCTCCTATAGAGCTTTTGTAAATAGAGATATTGACTTCTTACTGGTGATTAAGGTTTGGTTATATACACATGCGTAGTATGAATACAATATTATTTTCTGACGAATTTTTCAAACATGTGAAGCAATGGTTTAGTTATTTCTTTTAAAATATTTCGGATTGCGATTAAAAGTGTCTTACGCAATTGTCGTGGGCTGGAGTGGTTAGAAATAGTACCTAAAGATTTTTTCCGTAACCAAAGGGATCCTAGTCTAAGCCCGCGTCGTCTGTCTCTCTGCCCGTCTATCATTCGCCCATCTATCTATCACAATAGTTCGATCTTTTAAACCGCAATATCTAATCAAAAAGTACGAACAGTAACGCCGAGACCTTTTCACACCATCTTCGATACTACTAAATAACCTATTATTCCTGTAAATAACTGCGCAAAAAGATAAAAGCAATTAACTCTCGTATCGTTGGTCGGTAATTGGTCGGCATCGACAAAGCTAATCTCATCGAGTGATTACTGTAACCATTTTATCAACACCATCTATCTAGCGAAAACTGTTTAGGTCGCAAACTAATTAAGAAATACCTAGACATAATTCTGGGTTCGGTTATAGTGCTTACATAATTTATGTACCTACTCAAAACAAGATAATCTATACTAATATTATAAAGAGGAAAGATTTGTATGTATGTTTGTAACGAATTGGCTCAAAAAGTACTGGACCGATTTTAAAAATTCTTTCACCATTTGAATGCTACATTATCACTGATTATTATAGGCTATTTTTTTTCTTTTTTTCCACCCGTGCGAAGCCGGGACGGACCGCTAGTCTTAAATAACAATAAACTCACTGACTGACATTGCAAAGTCTAAGCCGCGAGGTGTAGAAGCATGAAATTGTGCACAAAGATAACATAACGATGGCGAGCTTTAGAAAAGATTTTGGAAAATTTATTCCCTACAGCTCATCATCATCTGCCTAGCCTTTTCCCAACTATGTTGGGGTCAGCTTCCAGTCTAACTGAATGCAGCTGAATACAAGTATTTTACATGAAGATTGCCTATCTGATCTCCATAACTGTAATACGATATGCCTTGGTAAGACTAGTTATCAGAATTTCGGACCTCTGACGACCCGTAACGACTGTCAAAGATCTACGAATGACCAACGGCTTTATGTGCTTCCGACGCATAGAAGGATCTTGGTATGTAATGATGGTCACCAATCCGCGTACCAACAGCGGAAAGCATAGCTTAACCATGCGGCTGTTATAACTTGGCCACAAACCCTCCCCTATAGCTTATCGTTTATCCCCTAAAGCTCATTCTCTATAAATAGGGCATGAAAGTTTGTATTCATGTAAGTTGTAATTTTTACCGATGGGATTTCCCAATAATTTTCCCAAGTGATAAAAATACCGAATAGAGTAAGCTTGTTAATGAATCTACGGATAGTGCATTTCCACGAAGACGCGCCCTTCTCTTCTTCCGAATCGTTAGCGGTTATCGCTAGATAATTCCACTAGTGTTTTAGTTTTTTCAATACACACTAATTAGCCACCAATAATAATTAGTGTGATCAACAAAACTAAAACACTAGCGGAATGCTGTACACTCGTGCTGTAAGCATTAGGAAAAGGAGTGGGGCGCGTCTTCGTGGATTGCACTATCTGTACGCACGACGCTACTCAAAACTAACCAATTATATTACACTCAAATCACCAAGGTGTATCCAGAATTATTTCAATGGCGCTGCGTATACGACGTGATTTAATAACTAATACGTTAAGAACTAGTTTGTGTTTGGTCGCGTCGTGTTCGATGGTCCTAAGATTGAATAAAATCATATAGAAGAAAATGGCAAGGCAATAGAAAATGGAAAAATAAACCTAATTTTAAACCACTTTAACCACACAATAAACGAGATAAACATTATGTAAGCTTAGAGGAATACTAAACAACCGTATAAATAGCTAAATCCAATTCCCCTAATTGAGCTCCATTAGTCCGCTTTCATTTCAAGAAGACTAGATTTTCCTCCTAGACCGTTCACATTTCATTTCACTAACTGAACGAGCTTCGATTTTCCCCCACTATTTCTACTCTTGAACTTTGAAGGAAAAGTGGGAGCTTATTTATGAAATTGAATGGGAGTCTGAAATAGATGTTTGAATAATGATGAATAGTGGCCAGCTTTTCATTGGGTTGGAGAGGTTTGTAGGCTTTATTTCGATGAATATGTACTGAGGCGTAATTGCGTAATTTCAATAACAGTAGGAATGCCTTACATTTTGACACTTCAACAACATTTATTGCGGTATTCACGTTGTTAAGCAGACAAGTTTTTTGAATTTTTAGATTGCGATTGATAGCGTGTCAAGAGTGTTTACGACGCACGGCGTGTCATACAAACTTTCAAGCCCTTGTTTTTCAAAACGAATGAACCCATTTTAACGAAACTTCATACGCATATAGGTCTAAAAAGTTAGTAAAGAACATTTTCGAAATGTCTTATTTAAAAGAAGATAACTGGAAATCTCTTTTTCTATGGAAAATTTAAAATCGGTCTAAATTGGCTGTAACACTATTTTTCGAAAGAAAATGAAAAGATAGAAGTCACTGTTTTTGTTAAAATCTAGATAAAAAATGAATGCCACAAACATGTGTAGAGTTCTGGACTAAAATAATTTAAATCACACCTTCTGGACAAAATGCATGCCATAATTCAATGCGGCCATTAATATAATTAACAGATATTGTTATTCCACTTGAAGAGGGGCCCGTGGCTAAAAATAACAGCCGCACAGGTTAAGCTACGCTTGCCGCGATTGATCTATGGATGCGTGAACATCATTCCATACCGAAACCCCTCCGCGCCCCGGAAAGCACGTTAAGCTGTTGGTCCCGGCTGTCATTCGTGGATCTTTGACAGTCGTTACGGGAAAGTCTGACAACTAGTTTTACCAAGGGGTATCGTATTACCCAGTAACTGGGTTGTGGATGTCAGATAGGTAGTCACTTCATGTAAAATACTGGTATTTAGCTGCATCTGGTTAGGCTGGAAGCCGATACCAACTTAGTTGAGAAAAGGCTAGGCAGATGATGATGTTATTCTACTTAAAGTTATTTATACAAGTTTCGTAAGTAAATGCTCTTCGATTGTTCCTTGGTAGCTCTGACAGAGAGAGATGGAAGGAGAGTAGGCCTTTGCCCAGAAGTGGGGCACAAATAGCTAAAAAAAAATCCTCTTCGAAAAGACGTATCTGATCAGTAGTCGTTACTTCATCTATTACTTAAGTAAATATGACCCGGGAAATACGAGCACCGTGCTTCAAAGAGCTTAATAAGGTAATATTGTGAAGGATACTTCAAAGTCGAACTCGCTCAACGGACCGAATAACCAATAATTGCACATCATTATACTGAAATAACAAACGTGTGTTTAAATTATTTGCAATACCTATTTCGGCACAGTTCAGAATTTTCAAAGTGTTTATAATTCAGTGTTTTGCTTGGTTTATAGGAACGCCCAGGTAGTATTTGCATTTTTTTGTATTTTCATTTTTTATTGCATTCAGCAATAAAAAATGAAAATACAAAAAAATGTCCGGCTCTTGACCTCGATCACGCCTGATGGAAAGCGATGGATGCAGTATATGATGGATATAACGAGCATGTCCAAAAGATGCCTGTTCACTCTTGCTTTGAAGGCAGATGGGTTAAATATTTATGCGCGTTCGTCAACAAACCTTCCACAAAAGTTCTTCATTACCTCTGACTTTAGCGACCTAATTATGACGAGAATAAATATCATAATGATTTTGACAGGCTTGTCAATGGCAGCAACCCAACACCAACCTTATTTTAATGACAATAAAGATCACTGTGATTTGGACAGTGATGCAAAACCAGAGGTTAATTATCTGTGAAGGGTCCACGGTCAAAATCGGAACTAGCGCCGCCATCTTGTCTTGTCTATGCAATCTGTGATAATTCACAAATGATTACCAACATGGCGTCTGAATGTTGACAGGCCACCCTGTCAACGGTATTTAGGCGCCAAAATATTCTTTTAGCACTCTATTCTATTCTATTTTTCTCTATGGTAATGGTGCCGATGTTGAAAATTCTGCCAATGTCAGATGTGACATGAGAAAACGTGCGAGAGAAAAAAAAATAAAATTATACATCCAATATTATTTCCTTAATAAATACTTTTAGCACTCTCTATTGCATTTTCCTTTGCATGTGTCATTATGAGCCGTTGACGCTAATCATTTACATTTCCTGTCAATTAAATGCCAAAACAATGTCTGTATCATGCCGGTCGATTCTGTAAAAATCTCACCGTGATAACTTAGGTGAAGTGAGCGTGAAGTGAGCTATCAATAGGGGTAATCCCTAACATCAGTGGAGTGACAGCTCACTTTACCTAAGTTTTCACGGGGAGATTTTTACAGAATAGCACTAATGATCCATTTTAGTAATTGAGTTTATTTCTCTCGAATTTCCTGTGATTGTAGCAAATGGCCGCACTGGGATTAGGTTTATACACACGCGAGCATCGTGGCCTGCCTACAAAATAATATCGAATGTCGGTAGCGAATTCGTTTACTAATTTATTATTATTATTGTGGGTAGCAATATATTTATGATTTGGAAATTGATTAAATTGAAACCTTTGGGATACCATAAACATAGAATACATTCCAAAAATAAATAAGTGGGATGTGGAAGTAAATGGCTCATAGTGCACTTATAATGAAATTTAATGAATTCCTTAGATTTGCTTTAGTTACGAAAATCGCCCTATCTAATACGAAATACTGGCGCTGTTAAACTCAATTAGGTATGACCAAGGATGTGCGGTTGGCAGTTCCATTAAGAAAAATACCCCTTTTCCACATTGCATACCTAAAATCTTCATGTGCAATATGACTTTTTTGGAGAGAAATGCTCATGCATTCTTCACTACCACGGGGAGATAGTGCAGTTATGTGGAACTGTAAAACTCCACTAAAACTCCACGGTATCCTTCTCTGCCGCTTACGGCGGGAACACGAGCACGCGTTAGCACTCATCCGTGAAATGTGCAACATGCCTGCTTATTATTAAAATCGAATATTCGATTCACCCCAGCTAGAGTTCAAGGAAGGCCTCTTAAGGAGCTGGGGTGGATCGAATAATTGATTTTCACACCCATATGGAAATCACGAGTACGCGCATTGACGTGAAGTTGCGGACACCAGCCCTTATTTCCTATTAGCTTATTATGAACTCCACTGTAAGTACTTTTGGGCAAAGTAGGGGCTTTTTATATACGAGGGCATCATCTGCCTAGCCAACTTTTCTAGGGTCAGCTTTCAGTCTAACTGGATACAGCTTATTACCAGTATTTTATATGGAACGACTTCCTAACTGACCTCCACAACACAACCCAGTTACTGAGTAACATGATTAACAAACGTGTCTTCAAATAGCTAATGTAAGGAAACTTGAAACAGGGAAACTGTAGAATGAAACTCGAACTCGAAAAAGACTTTTAAATTAGTTTGCGACGGCAAACACCTGAAGTTTCTCAGGGACCATTGAATAAAATTATGTTTAAAACATTCAATTAACACGAAATTCAAATTAGTTCTGTTTTCATTTCGATTGGAGTGGAGGAATAATAATATAGTGCTCTGTGTTGTTGACAAACATAGCAACACGCTTGTATTTACTAAAGGGTTCGGCAGAGTTGTATAACATCGTTGTCCTAAACTTACCCCAATATATTTGGGGTCGTTGCAACGTGTCTTTTCCTTCCATACTTCTCTATTAGTGATCATGTCAGTAGTTACTAGAGGGGCGATTCTCGTAATTTTTAAGAACGTTCACAGTCTGTAGGCCAATTCTGCTAATTTAAAACGTTCAAAATCTAGTCGCAGTCTCATCTCGGCGACAAACAAATGTCAAAAACTTATCAAAATGTAGGGAAATTTGAAGTATTTTTGACAGATTGAGACTGAGATCAGACTGTGAACATTCTTAAAAATTACGAGAATTGTCCCTCTGATCTCAGTCTCAATCTGTCAAAAATACTTCTAATTTCCCTACATTTTGACAAGTTTTTGACATTTGCTTGTCGCCGAGATGAGACTGCGACTAGATTTTGAACGTTTTAAATTACGAGAATTGGCCTACTTATTTCTAACCATATACACAAAGTCCATCCATCGTTTGTTTGCGTAAACCACTCATATTACAACACTGTCATGCCGCCTAGAAAAATCCAGATCCCGAAATGCTATGACATTCCTTGTAAAAACTCCAATAACACCTAACCCGACCTCTAAATCGAAACCCTGGATCCCATACAGCTTAGCACCTTCGCTTGCAAACACTAGACAAACAAGAGGATCTAGACAAAGAGATAGTCTATCAGCGATACACAATCAGCCTATAGTGTACCCACCGCTGGGATACAGGCTTCCTCTCTGTGAGACGAAGTGAGCCGTAATCTACCACGCGGACCCAGTACTGGTTGGTAGATGTCACATGTCTTCTAATTTTTGGTCTTAGGACATGCCGGCTTGTACACGATGTTTTCCTTTACCATTTTGAGAGCAGTGGTGATGAAATAATTTACACAAAATAAAGCGCCTGTCTGAATTCGAACCTACGACCTACAACTCGTAAGTGGCAGACGTTACCACTGGGCCTCTACTGCTCTCAACGTCACTATCAGCGATAATGATGATGGAAAAGACAAAAATGTATGGGACTGACATAATTATGCTACCAAAGAACATATGCCAATCCTGGGGTCTTACCTACCCTAAGCACGAAATCCGTAATATCGGCCGAAGTTACGGGAGTTTCCTACTCCGTATTACCTACAGATATAAAATATGTTCGGAGCCCGAACTAAGAATGAATGACAACGTGACTCGACAGTTGTCCCTGCTTTTTTTTTTTTT
This sequence comes from Globia sparganii, assembly GCA_949316385.1. NCBI lineage: Eukaryota > Metazoa > Arthropoda > Insecta > Lepidoptera > Noctuidae > Globia > Globia sparganii. Next base: position 6,473,797 of record OX438675.1, on the reverse strand, counting down.
TTTTTGGGATGGGTAATCATCAAATGACCCCTCCCGCTCTGGGTGGAGCAGAAGGGAGTGTCAGACTCTTACTGACTAAAACCACCCGTGTTCCTTCCTTAGCCCTTTGTGTTCCGGGGTAGCGGTAACCCTTTCGGACAATCCCGCTGCCCCGGCAGGCTTCGGCCCTTTCGGGCCCCTTCCTTGTTGCTGACATCTCTTTGAGGCGCGCGTGGAACACGTACGCGCCGTCCGGCACGGGCCTGGTCCTGATCGGACGGAGAGTTACCCATTACTCTCCGCCCGCAGGCCCGCGCCTACGGTGGCCGGGAGTCATCTCGCGACTCCCGACGCCCGGAGCGTCTCCCGCGGCGGCTGGGACGTGAGGCCTACTCCATATTACCTACAGACATAAAATAGGTTCGGAGCCCGAACTATGAATGAATGACAACGTGACTCGACAGTTGTCCCTGCTCGCGATATGTTTTTGCTCGTTCGGAAAATTTAACTACTTATAATTTAGGCAGATCTGTTATTTTCGCACAGTATCTTCGTTGACGGACGATAAGAGTAGAACCCCAGTCGAAAGTCGTTATAGAAATACGAAAATTTGACAGCGATTGTCACTTGTCTGTGCTATCAGTAATAATGATGTGCAAAATAAAAAGGGGCTTGGAAGAATCCCTGATATAAAATTTGGCTAAGAATGGTGCGATAATGATAATAAGCCCCAGCCTATATAGAACAATGAACAGCGAGACAGTTAGCCCATAATTAGTAAACGGTAAATGTGATAATTATAGTAATGATAAACCATTGCTGGTCGCATATTGTTTTTGATATACAAGATAATGTTGCTGCCCTTTCAATTACTGAATTCTTAAGAGTCTTGCATGACTCATTTAGGATAATGGAGACAGTCAACGATACCCAATAATAATAATATAACAAGCTATGTTAGTCAGTAATAGTAGTTTTAAATATGAATGTCGATAAGCTATAAGAGCAGGGGAAGACCGAAAAAAACGATGAATAGACTGTGTGAATGATGACATGGTTAGAAAGGGGGTAATTACCGAGATGATGTCTAATAGAGAAGTATGGAAGAAAAGACATGCTGAGTCGACCACAAATAAATTGGGATACGGGATCCTGATGTTAGTAAATTGTTATTTGAATAGTACCAAGGTATATTTTAAATCTTGTTTCCAATTGATGGTTTATCCATTTAGAGCTGATTTTGCCAACGTCAGATATAATTTATCCGTAGAACAAGATTAACATTTTGACAGATGTTGTATGGTAATGCCGTCGTAAATTTAAAAATGAGTTCTCGTATAAATAAGGCCAATTACGAGTATTCTCGTAATTTAAAACTTTCAAAATCTAATCGCAGTCTTATCTCAGCGACAAACAAATGTCAAATACTTGTCGAAATGCAAGTAAATTAGAGGTATTTTTAACAGATTGAGACTGAGATCAGACTGTGAACGTTCTTAAAATTACGAGAATTGCCCCCCTGGTTTTGAAAAATCATCCCATAAATCAACGTTATAATTATGCTAGTAAAATTTTGTTGATTTATAATATAAAAATTAATGATAAAAAAAAGTTGTGGCACAAACTGAACTTATGTGTAGGTATTAAAGTTTTTTTTTTCACAAAACGGTTACATGTTTGATAACTGAATTTCGGATGCAGATCATCTACTAGTACAGTCGAACAAGCTATTTGCTGTAAATATTCATCTTTCCATTACACTGCCAATATTAGTTTTTATTGTGTACGTAATAAGTGTGTAAGCTTATACCTAATCCTTCGGGGAAAACAGGAAAACACTGACATAAATGAGAAGAAAAACATTGTGCGGAAACCTGGGAGGTAATTGCGTAATACACTTACAATGCCAATGCCTGTAATTTTGACAGTTCAACAACATTCATTGCGATGGGCACGTGGTTTTTGGTGTGTATTTTTGACGCGCTGGGATGCACTCTGTTGGATTCTCAATGCTCGGCTCTACACCGAGAGTTGAAAATCTAGTGCGCGATAAAATCACGTCGCGATATTTTTACGTCTGTGGGTCTTACATTGTTGAGCAGACGAATTGTTTAAACCTATGAAGCAATGAATTAGGAATTTCTTTCAAAATCTTTCTGATTGTGATTGAAAGTGTGAAATCACCAATCCGCCTAGAGCAATTAACTCATTTCTTATCTGTAAGAGAAGAGGGAGGTCGAAAAGGTCATTTCCATGCAATGGGAAAATAATTGGCAGGTATAAGACATAAGCTGTCACATGCTCGTTACATTAAAAAGAAAAACTGTGATAATCACGCAATTTATAGGTATGATTAAAATATATTTAATGATACGACAGTTATTAATAAATTACATCTAATATATAAAATTCTCGTGTCACAGTGACACGAGAGTTCCTCCGAAACGGCTGGACCGATTTGTATGAAATTTTGTATGCATATTTTTCTTTTTTGCAAAACGACGTTTGCGGGATCAGCTAGTAATTAATAAATGGTATAACAAAAATAATAATAAAATAAAATAAAATAGCAACAATAATAAATTAAATAATATAGCAATAATAATTATTCAAATAAAAATCATTTATATAAATTAACAAACAGAATTATGTAGGTACAGATAGGTATATAAAAATAATCCAAAATGTTTAAGTACTTTTTGCAGATAATACTTATAATACATAAATAATAGATAAGCGAAATGTTAGTATCTTATCAGCAATCTCTTGCCTATGCGTAATCTAAAACATGCTTCCACAAAACAACTAATTATCCTACAACAGGGCTTCATCTCTTCTACCCTTTTGCTGTGCCCTACAGGGTCCATATTGATCCAAATTATATAGCTACCACTTAAGAACACATCATGGTAAAGCAATAAAGATATTGAGTATTGAGTATTTTTTCCAACCACCCATATATAAAATTCAAAAAGCTTTCACAACAAAAATTGACTTGATTGTCTCCTCTGAAAAAAACAATCGGGAAGTTAATTTATTTTATTCGATGCACTGGAGCTCTCAAAGGCGTATATTGCATGCAATTTCAGGCTCTACTTCCCATGAAGGCATACCTTATACTATTGTTATATGTATAATCCAGCCTATAGGAAAATTGAGTAAAGATTAATATGGAGAGCGATGAATTAAAACATTGTTTTGTACTGATTCTGGGTACTTATAAATGTGGGTGGCAATAAAAATAACGATATATTCTATTGATCGTCGAAAAACTTTTTCTGTCTAACTGCCCTAATGACTTAGGTTTGAACTGTGACAAACCACACACGCACAATAAGATGATTAGTGAGTAAAGTAGCGTATCGATCAGTATTAATAAAAATAAAAATTGGGATTATTTTTGGAATCTATTAAAAATATGCCATCAAATTAGAGGAATACTGAAGAAATTAACGATGTGTGTATTGTGAAAGATGATTTGGTTGGAAAGGGGGTGAACCATTAAATACTGAGATGACGGCTGTTAAAAATGTTTGAAAGAAAAAGATATGTTGAGCCAACTCCGAATAAATTGGTGTAAAGGAAGATTATGAAGATTTATGATGTCGCAAAGTAGGACCTCGTTGATGTTAAAGTAGGTTAACCGGTTGAATGCCATACAATACATTAATTGCAGACACAATTAAAAAGCCATTGTGTCTCGCGTGGATCCACATTCTTGATACAACGAGTTAAATAAAGTATTAGTCCTTAAAATTAACAGAAAGTAATACCTGTTATATTTGGTATAACCAATGTTCCCGATAAATATTATTTGTTTCCTTTCTTGCCCAAAGATGTGATGCTGTTTGAAGTTCACCGTTTAGTAAGGCAGTTTAGCACCTAAATAAAGATATAAAAGTTCACTTAAACTGTACAAAGTGGCCATAAAACTCGTAATAAAAGTGTTTATGTTGTTAAGTTGGCCCGAAGATTTACGGGCCTGTGTTTTAACTGATTCCACTTCGACCAGTTTTGTGCTTCTCGCATTCAACGGGTTCCAACGGCCTTCGCAAGATCGTCCCTTGTGGGAGACCTTCCAACGCTACGTCTTTCGGTACGCGGTCGCCATTCCAGAAACTTTCGGCCCCACCGGCCATCTGTTCTGCGAGCAACGTGCCCTGCCTACTGCCACTTATGTTTGTCAATTCTTCGAGCTATGTCGGTTACCTTGGTTCTCCTGCGGATCTCTTCATTTCTGATAATTAATAATCATAACTAATGTGACTTGTGTTCTTGTAACTTGTTGCTTCCCAGGGGTATCGTATTACCCAGTAACTGGGTTGTGGAGGTCAGATAGGCAGTCGCTCCATGTAAAATACTGGTATTCAGCTGCATCCGGTTAGACTGGAAGCCAACCCCAACATAGTTGGGAAAAGTCTAAACAGATGATGATGGAACCAATGTGACTTATTTAATTTCTTGTGTGATTTGAGACAAATTTTAGTTTGTACATACATAAACTGACGCCTTCTTGACATGGGGGTAGGCAGAAACGACAGAACGCCACTTGGTACGATCCACACATAACCCTTTTGCCTCGTTTTCGTTCAATCACTGGTCATACACGCATTACCGGTTACGAGCACTACACACCTGAAGGCCAATTCTCGTAATTTAAAATGTTCGAAATCTAGTCGCAATCTCATCTCAGCGACAGTCAAATGTCAAATCTTGTCAAAATGGAGGGAAATTAAAGGCATTTTTGACAGATTGAGTCTGAGATCAGACTGTGAACGTTCTTAAAATTACGAGAATTGCTCCTCTGACTTTTCCGAAGAACATCACCAATGAGGTCACTATTTATGTCCTTCTAGGGCGTCCCCTCCCTGCGTTTCTACTCACATGTGCCTTGTGAATACCGATTGATGAGAAGAGAGTACCGAGTGATGAGAAGGGCAAGAGAATGATTGTGATGAATAGTGCGTGTGATGATATGGCGGGAAAATAGGTGACTACCGAGATGACGACTAACGGAGACGTATTGAAGAAGACTCACTTGATTGACTGCCCCGTTGGTCTCGTGGTCGCAAGCGCGACTGCTGAGCGTAAGGTCTTGGGTTCGATTCCCGGGTCAGACAAAGTGTTATTGAGTTTTTCCATTAGGAATTTCTTAGTAGCAGCCCTGAGTTTGGAATTTGTCAGTGTGATACCCCCGTGCCTCGGAAAGCATGTTAAGCCGGTGTTCCTGCGCCTGATCTCTCTCCGGTCATGTCCGATTGCCGTCCCATCGGACTATGAGAGTGAGGGAAGAGGGAGTGCACCTGTGTCTGCGCGCACACTAGTGATATAATATCTCCTGCGTACCTGGCTAATCTCCGTTGAGATTGGACCGAAATCGGTCGGTGAGGCTATTATTATTGAAAAAGAAGACATGTTGCTTCGACCTCAAATAAATTGGGACAACGACAAGATAATTATGTTGTTGATTAGAGAGTAAGCGTGATGATCAGCGCTCATTTCTTCTTAGTAAGAGAAAGGGACTTAATTCTCCAGTGGAGCAATACGACTAATAATATTAAGTGACAACTGACAAGTCGCCATTACAGCCTAATTAGAAGGTACCAAACTACAACCCTTCAAAGGCATAAAGTTATACACCAGTAATTAAATTAATCAAGGGGCGAATCAATGACGCGTCAAATTTGATATACAATGTATCTTTCAATGTGATCAAACAGGTTAACCCTTGTTTGGTATAACAACTTTTGATGTAATGTTACTAATTCGAACAACGTTTAAGAAAATAATCAATTTGTATAATATCGATTAACATAATTTTCATTTCATCGAATATTTATTTGCGATAACATCATTTGCGCTATTGATCAAAAGGTATAATAATGTTCATTTGATGTATATGTTACGGCTAAAGGGGGGTGTGAACATAAACTTAAGATTAGCCGGCTAAATTTAGGTCTAACCGAAACGAAACGGCTAAAAATGTATTCGATGGACGCGCCGGGCCGGCGGAGGGCTTGAGGGGGCAAGAGCGAGTGAAGGGCACCCCGAGGTTAGGTTTGGTTAGGTTACTTTAAACCCTTTACACAGAAATAGGAGCCCCGCTAAATTAATGCATTTGAAAATTCGGTCAAATGACATTATTTCAAAGAAATAAATATGCTAAATAAAAATCTACCAATTAATTATTCGGTCAAATGAATAATTATACGATATAATTTTATTGTAACTAAAATTAGCCGGAGCGATTTTCGACAAAACGTTGTTATACCAAACAAGTGTGAACCGATCAAACATGGATCAGTTCAATTATATTTTTTATTATATGAAACTGTTGCCAATTTACTGTCTAATATAAAAATGATTAATAAGGTCAAGTTTTATCTTTGGGTAATTAGGGAAAATATTTTGACATAGCATAAGTCTGCATAATCAGCTTACAATGTTCCCGCTGCTGAGGCAAAGATCTCTGTGTAACATCCCTAGGGGGCTGTGCAAGTGTGCACCACGCAGGTCCAGTGCGGGTAGGTAGTTTTAAGTTCAGGGGTTTAAATAAAAAAAAGGAGCTATACTTTCCCTATAGCTCTATTTCTTCCCAACACTGGAGTAACTTTGAAAAAATACTGCTATAAAAGACGGCGGTAGGATAATTTTTCAAGTAATAGAGAACATTTTATTTAACATCCGTAATCTTAACGTTTTTAATTTTCGTGTCAAAATACTTGTTTCTGGTTTCAAAATAAAGTCGTTTATACCCTTCCTTGAATTCAAAAGATACGTTAATGTATTTATTGTTTTCCAAAAATAATCCGTTTATACTTTGCGGAGCGACTGTTTATACAAATATTATTTATTGATACGTAAATGTGTTTATTTCTTATTTTAATTTAGAATTATATCTGGCTTTAAGCTTTGTAAATATTATCGATGAAAATAGGTAATTGAATTTAAATTTGAAATGATTGATTTCTCGACCCATATTAATTATCAGTCCAGCAAGATTCATTTCAAAATTAAAAGTTCTCGGGCCTTTCAAAACCCATAAAAACGACTAAATTAGTATAAGTATAATAAAAGTCAATAACCCTTCCTTACTTCAGTTCCAACCCCAAAAGTTTTTACGATCGCGATTCTATTGTTAACCCGCAAACTTTGCAGGTCGAATCGGACCCATATCGTCCGATATAAAATGGCGCGCCCCGAAGCAATTTGTCGCAAATAAATTTCGAAGGCTCTAGATATAAGGGGACGATGAATAATTAACTAGCTGTTCTGATCACAGTCATAATTGGACGGATTTTCAAAGCGTCACGGTATATTGAAGATTGATCGCAGAAAGGAAGACGAAGTTTTTCCTGGAGTTTCATTCTTATCGTGGTCGCAATGACACACAGCTTTTTCCTTAATAGAAAGTAATGTACATAAGTATTACTACCAACCCGAAGGTTTCAGAACAAAAGACATGTAAATTAATGGTGTAAGTAATTAAAAAGACTCAAAATCCTGCTGTTTTTTTTTTTTATTTTTTATTGCTGAAGGGGCTCGCTATTGCAGCGGGATTGTCCGAAATGGTTACCGCTGCCCCGGAACATAAGGGGCTAAGGCAGGAACACGGGTGGGTTTTAGTCAGTAAGAGTCTGACACTCCCTTCTGCTCCACCCAGAGCGGGAGGGATCATTTGATGACTTCCCATCCACAAAAAAAAAGGGGCTCGCCTCCTCCTCCGGACCTTGATCACGCCTGATGGAAAGCGATGGATGATGTCTACGATGAAAGGAGCGTGCCCAGAATATGCCTAAGGCACTGGAATTCCCACGCATCGACGAAACACAGCAGGCTGCTTGACGCCAGACTCCGGTGTGTGTTCCTATATTTATGTTTACATTACTCGGCATAATGTACGGTACGGCAGATTTTTGGGTTGACTTGACGCCATAGTAAAAGATGTTTTTAGCAATGAGTACAATGACCTCTTTTAGAAAAGGGTGAGGTCACTGACATGTACCTAATCTTAGTAACCTGGTACCGCAAGTTAGTAGAGACTAACTTGCGGTACAGGGCAAAGGATAACTGTAAGAAAATATGCGGGGCAATTTCACAACACATTAATCAATCGGAATCGGTTTCATTTTGAGAGTTCAACAACATTCATTGCGTTTTTTACTTGTTGAGCAGACAATATTTTAAAACTTATGAAGTAATGGATTAGCGATTTGCTTCAAAACGATTCAGATTCCGATTAATAGTGTGTTACGCAATTAGGGTGCTGATGTGAACATCTAAACGTCTTGTGAGCCTAAGTTTTATTATTATTGTGTGTTATCATCTATTTCTATGATTGCTGGTGAACCTGTAATTGGCGACTGTGTAAGTTCGAGGCTATTATTAATAAATTTGAAGAACTAAAGTAAGAATCAACTAAAGTTATATTAGTACTTAAGTTATATTATACACAGGACCTGTTGGTGTACCTTAATAAATATAGAAAGAAATAAAGAAAAATTGTTTATTCTGCACCAACAAAACGCGCATTACACAAAATAGACATAAAATATACAGATACAATGTAGTCAAAATCATACGCAAGCATATAAAAACTTGACAAATGAATCTTAAATCAGCGCTTTCTGAGCCAAATTGTCCCTTCTCTGTATCAAACAATCACTTTCCTTACCGAGCAATGAAAATTATTTTAATAATCATATAATCAAAATCAAAATCAAAATCAAAAGTCATTTATTCAAACTAGGCTGAGAATCAGCACTTTTCGAACGTCAATTACAAAAGACAGTCCCCCCAAAACGCCCGCCCTTCACCACTTCCTAGTGCTTTCGCTGGGGAGAAGAAGTGGCGCAACAAACTCCCCAGCAGCACAGCTGTCTGTTCAGTTAGAAAATATTTAATTGTATACAATACTAGATATGCAAAGTTATTGACGTTACAGAACACATTAAATTAAATTATTTGCCATATGTTAGCTTGCCACGCCAATATACCCACAAATACAATAAAAACAATACGTACTCAAGCAAAAATTAAAAATGTAAACAAAAACTTGCTACCTAAATAAAAGCCTCCAGGTATAAAGGGCGTGACAGCTTACATATGTATGCAATACTGGGTTCAGTTCACATAGCTGTGAATGGTAAACTAGGACCATCGAAGTAAAATAAATTTAAAAAAGTTATTAGTAATAACAACAGTAAAACCAAGGTCAGCAAGACGACTAGTCACCACAAGAAGCACCCGTTCACGAGCATAACGCAAAGATCAGCCATTACCCCCCTCGCCATATTTGAGGGAAGGAGGCAACCCGACCCCCGACGCTACCGCAAGCAGTGACATCTAAGGGAGCATGACGAACTTGCTGCCGGTTGCTCAGGCAAGATAAATGTGATCAATCGTAGAGGTCGCTAGCTAACCACATATGTTGCAATCAACTCATTAGAAAACATTGAAATGAGTAGATTATGTCAATAATAAATTAAAATAAAATTAAACTGAATTGACTTATAAAGTCAACTAAAAACAGAAAAAAAAAAAAAAATTATATGAACTCATATAACCTGTCAGTAAGCTAATTCTGGAGAAAGAACATAAACATTGTCTTGAGTTAATCAGGGCGACCAACTATTCTTATCGTTTAAGTAGTCGTTGATGGAATAGTATGCCTTTGAACAAAGGTTAGATTTTACTTGAGCTTTAAACGCATTAAAAGGCAAATCTAGCCAAGAAGAAGGTAGCTTATTATAAAAGGCTATACCAAGCCCAACAAATGAGTTATGAACCTTATGAAGCCGGTGAAAGGGAGCACGTAGTTTGTCCTTGTTTCTGGTGTTAACATTGTGAATATCACTGTTTTTAGTGTACAAGTGTATATTTTGCCTAATATATAAGATGTTGGCTAAGATGAACTGTGATGCAACCGTGAGAATACCAATATCTTTAAAAAAATCTCTTAGAGAAACTCTAGCACCTAGCTGGTAAATTGCTCGAACAGCTCGTTTTTGCAGGACAAATATATTTTGTAGATCAGCAGCTTTGCCCCATAGCAGAATACCGTAGGACATAACACTGTGAAAATAACTAAAATAAACTAAACGAGCTGTATCAACGTCAGTGAATTGTCTTACTTTCCTGACGGCGTAGGCAGCCGAACTGAGCCTTCCTGCTAGGCTTGATATATGTGGTCCCCAATGAAGTTTGGCATCTAATGTTATTCCAAGAAAAACTGCCGAGCCCACAGTTTCAAGCACCTCTTTATCTAAGACGATGTTGGGTCCTAGATTTCTAACATTCGGTAAGGCGAACTTTACACATTTCGTTTTCTTGGCATTGAGAACTAGGTTATTTGACGTAAACCAATCCGTAACAATAGAGAGTGCACTGTTTACGTCGTCAAAATCTTGTCTATTCCTGTCTACTTTAAAAATAAGAGAGGTATCATCTGCAAACAGTACAACGTCACAGATGCCCTTTAAATAGAAAGGTAAATCATTAATATATACTAAGAACAAGAATGGACCCAGTATTGAGCCTTGCGGTACACCTAACTGAACTGGTAGCCCAGAAGATTTCACACCATTAACATCTACACATTGGAACCTATTATGTAAATAAGAATTTATTACGTTGAGAGCTTCGTTTTGGACACCGTAATGACGTAGTTTACGTAAAAGTGTGTCATGGTGCACGCAATCAAAGGCTTTGGAGAGATCACAGAAAATTCCAATAGCATTTTGCGAGTCCTCCCATGCATTAAATATGTGTTTCAGCAAAGCAACACCCGCATCTGTAGTTGAACGACCTTTTGTAAAGCCATATTGTTCATTATGAAGGAGGCTATTTAAATTAAAATGTCTTAGCAGCTGCTTGAGTATTAATTTTTCAAATATTTTGCTAAATGCAGGTAAGATAGAAATAGGCCTGAAATTGCCAACGTCATTTTTATTACCTGATTTAAATAAAGGTATGACTTTACTACTCTTCATGAGGTCAGGAAAAATTCCTAAATCAACACATTTATTAAAAGTAACAGCTAGATAGGGGGCTACGATGTCTATTATATTACTTAAAAGTTTAATGGAGATGCCCCAGTAATCACCGGTGTTTTTAGATTTAAGTGTGTTAAAAACATTAACTACATCACGCGGGGTTACATGTTCGAAGCTAAATAAGCGACTACATTTAGGTACACTACTATGCAAAAGGTTTTCAGCTTTAGACGGGGACGAATTTAAGGAGCGAGTCGTGGTTACAGGTATGTTGGCAAAAAACTCATTAAATGCCTCAGCTATGTCAGCAGCTTTATTAACTAATTTGCTGTCAACCATAATCTCAAGTTGTTTATCTTGTTTAACCGATTTACCCATTTCATTATTAATAATTTTCCAAGTGGTTTTTACTTTATTACTCGAATTTTTAATTGACTCACTTAAAAATTTTGATTTAGCAAAAGCACAAATTTTTTTAAATAATTTTGAATAATTTTTTACATACTCTAGGAAAGGAGTATCAAACCTGTATTTTTTCAAACCATATAACTCGTATAGTCTCGCTCTACTTCTATAAATACCTGGAGTAGCCCATTGGTTAAAGCCAACAGAGGATCCATTAATGTCAATGGTTTTGGACTTGAAAGTAGATTGGTACTCTTTTTGCACGACAGCAAAAAGGGCACCATAAATTTCATTAGGATTCTCGTGTTCAACTATAGATGGTGTAATTCTTTGAGCTATATTATTTTTTTTAATAATAATGCGCCATTCCTTGATTTTCGGAATCATAATACCAGAAATACTTACTCCTTTCATAATAACAGCCGCATAGGTCGATCGATCAGGTTAAGCTACGCTTGCCGCGGTTGCTCTGTGGATGAGTGACCATCTTTACATACCAAGATCCTCCGTGCCTCGGAAAGCACATTAAGCCGTTGGTCCCGGCTGTCATTCGTGGATCTTTGACAGTCGTTACGGGTAGTGAGAAGCCCGAAAGTCTGACAACCAGTCTTACATAGTTGGGAAAAGGCTAGGCAGATGATGATGATGACTTATTTCATTTTTTATTCTTCATCAGCTTCTTCGACACAGGCCTCCTCTGTGAGATTTTCTCTCTAATTTTCTCACGATGTTTTCCTTCACCGTTTATTTCGTACAAAATTAAACTTCTGATCATCTTTTGTAAGGTACCAAGGTTCGTTAAGGGAGAATGGATTTAATTAATTATAATTTCTTAGGAATCTTTGTCGCCTCTGTTGTAACAAGATTAAAATTTTAATTTAGATTTTATTAACGACAATGACGTTAAGGGTGGGATAATAATGCCTGTATAGCGCAGCCCGGGACACTTTCGAAGAAGAGGGAAGAGGAATTTGAAAATAAAGGTAATTGAAAACTGGGTAAAGTCACGGAAATTCATTGTTTATTTACTTTGACTACCAACTTAAATTGCCCGTATTAATTATTCGAATCACAACTTTAGTTCGTTGATAGTTGGATGAAATGATTTTAACCCGGTAAAAATGACGTAGCATGGCAATTTGATAAAAAAAAATCAGTTCTTCAGGTAACTGAATGTACAGTGTCTACAGTCAGCTGTATAAAGGAATAGATATTGAAACTGGTGTAATAGTATAAATTGACAGTGTTCTACTAAGTAATTCCTTACTGAAGTACTTTCAACTTAGTTTCCCGAAAAGTGAGCTAAAGCTGATCCCAATAAGTGATCATTAGTGTGTTTCAAACACGCCTAACAATTAATTTCAACGATCTTTGTCGATTTAATAAAAATGTCTTCAACACTGCAAAAAACGAGAAATCATATTCCTACTTGAATAAGAGAACACTGCTATTAATTGTTAAATTTTGTTCGCGACTTCGTGTAAGTCGGATTTACAAATATAATTATACTAAAAACAATTTTGTTTTTCCTTAAATAATCCTAGGGCATTTAGCAATTTATAGTGTATTGAAAGAATTTTCGTAATCGAATCAGTACTTCCTGAGACAGATAACCTTTCACAAACATGATTTTATTATGAACAAATGATCTTACCTCTTTGTAATATCTATAATATAAGTTTATAAGTCAATAAAAAAAAATTACAAGCCTTACCTATATTTCTTGCAACCTATGTAGTTAACACAATAAAAAAATTGAACTTAATGTTAGGAATTCTATTTCGAGCTGTATGTACAGACGTCAGCACATCAAGCATAACGCTTATGATTCAAAGTTGATTGAGATGATTTGAAATTTTCCGGTAGGTTGATGTGCTGGCGTCTGTACCTACATAAAAGTGTGTTTATATTTTTTAATTTATATGTTTAGTATATTATAATTATTATTTATTTTGCAAGAACCCCTCTACAGATGAAGGCCTTCTCCGAATATATCCAGTTTTCTCTATACATATCAATTTAGATTTAGATAAAAACTCACTCGTGGGTCTTCAAATCGGTCATAGAATAGTTTTCAGACGAGATTAATTTCTTGAAAAAACATACTTAATTATATTTCTCTTCATTTCCTACTTCTGTTTCTTTAAGTTTAGATAATTTAAAGCACACATCATTAGTCAGAGGAAATAAAAATGTACTCGACACCGATTATAGATAATTTCAAAGTCTTTCTTAATGTTATTTTTGAGGTTATCGTTGAGGTTATTTTCTCTATGAAGGCCAGACTTATTTCTGATTCGTCATGACTTTCTCAGATTGCTCACAGATGTTGTAAATACCCACATTATTGCGTCTAACGTACTGTTACTCACACATCAGTGGCAACATCAGTGGCAAGGCATCTGTCACACCGCCGACAGAAGCTACTACCAATGATTTTCTCGCTCAAGAAACGTACAGACGCTAGCAAGTCAAGCTACCCAAAACTGTCAAATTTTCCCAATCAACTTTGAACCTCATGCTTCAGGGATAAAATTGAAAATCTATTTTTTAAAAAATACAGGTTGTAAGTAGCTGGATGCTGGCATCTGTACAAAATATTGTTGGTCCCGTGTAAGTAAATAAGTAAGAGATACATACCTATATTAATAGTTAATCGCTGACTGTTCACACCGCCGGCGAGTACTGGTTTGTCGCAGCGACTAGAGCTATAAAAGAGAGTACACGATCAGCGACACTCGCTTGGCGGGCAGGACACTCGCCGGGAGACTCACGCCTGTGCTTGGTACAGACGCCAGCGCATCAAGCTACCCGAAACTGTCAAATTTTCCCAATCAACTTTGAACCTTATGGTTTAGCGATAAAGTTGAAAATCTATTAAAGAAATTTGACAGATTGTAGTAGCTTGATGTGCTGGCGTCTGGACTATAGATGTACCTCTCCCTAACTCTTTTGTCTGAATACAGGCGTGAAGTTATATAACTCACTTGTCCTACTTTGTCTATAAAATGTGACAAAATTTACTTTGAAACAAGCCAACTAACTCCTTTTATACAGTGGTTAAACGTGAATTGCCTCTCTACAATATGGAACATCAGTAAAAAGTTTGCATTCGCCGGCTAGAATAAAATGTCTCCTTTTAAATCTTTCGCTTCATAGTAAATGGTTTTCTAGGTCGTAACACAGCACAGTTTACTGCATATATAAATACAATACATAATATACGCTAAGTTTTTTACACTAAGTTTTGTAGTGTTTTTAAATGTAAAGAAAGGAAATATAAATACCTATGTAGATAGTCTGACAAAATTGAAAATAACATAACATGATTTGAAGTAGTTTATCATTACGATAACTTAAATCTATGAGTAAAACAGACGTCATCCTTTATGTCCTAGCCTCATTTGTAAGATTTTTGCCTTTGCACCCAATTTTCTATTCAAAAATATAATTGATGAAATAACTACCGTATTCTAAACCGTCGCATCCTTTAATTACTCGTTAGACGAAGAAGTGTCACTTATGGCCTGGCCTGACCCATGAAAATAACGTGAAACTCACCTACAACCACTCTCTTAAGTAGGTAAATCTTAAAGTGCCCTTATTCCTATACAAAAACTACACAGCCAGCCCTATCCTCGTTTTTAATTCCGAGTCTAAAATTAAAATTTTAAATTTCCCGCCACCGCATTATTCGCCAAGAAAAACCGTATATTCAGTGCAAGAATAAAAATGTCTTTTAGAAAACCTCGCTTCAAAGTAAATGGTTTTCTAGGCCGTAACATAGTACTTCACTGGATATAGCGTTGGTATTTCCTGCTGAAAGAAATATGGGCTCTCGCCCTCGTTTTAGCTCGAGGGGTAGGAATGGCATAGGGAGAAGGTTTATTAAAATTATTTTGATTTATAACATGTCGCTGTGCGTGTGTACTTTTTTAAGAGTGAAAGGAGGACAGTTATGCCTAGTAAGAGTATGTTGTGTTTTAAATTTATCAATTTTATTATGCGCAAAGCCAGTGTGGAACTCTCTCTCTTCTCTGTGTGATCCCACATTTAAGCCATCTGCTTTCAAATCAAGAGTGAGCGTGCATCATTTGGGCACGCTCGTTCCATCTTAGACCTCATCCATCGCCTTCCATCATTCGTGATCGGAGTTAAGAGCGAGCCCATTTAGCAAAAAAAAAATATCTATCAATAAATCTGTTTGATTGCCTCAACGGTCACCAGCGCTACTGCTAAGAAAGAGGTCTTGGGTTTGATTCCCAAGTGCGCCAAAATTTTTCCGTCAAAGAAGCGCCCAGTAACTAGGTTGTGGAGTTCAGATAGGCAATCTCTCCATGTATAATACTGGTATTTAGCTGGCATCCAGTTAGACTGGAAGCCGACCCCAACACAGTTGGAAATAGGCTAGGCAGATTGATTGACAAGCAAACTGGCCACGTGTCCAGAGAATACGAGGCGTTCTTTTATTTCATATTTATACCTTGTGTTCGTCTCGTCTCTGAGTATTTTTTATCGCATAATGTAGGTAACCAAGGGAGTAGTTTTATCCCGACACAAATCGCCTTTTTTGTGCTTACACCTTTATAGCCTAAAAATATTTCTTATTTAGTCAACCAAAGAAATTCTTTTCATACCAAATTCCATTTTCCTTTGTGTTACTTTTATTTTATAAAAGCTAAGGGTTTTCTTTGGTATGCTTGAATTATTTATTCAGGTCTAATGTTGGTCACTTCTAGTTTCTTTTTTCAGTTTAGTTTAAGGGCTTAACGTTAAAAAAACCTAGTAAAAAAGTATCTGCTACCTATGATAATTTGAGTCTTAAATCGAATAGGTATAGTTGACCTGATAATCGCTTTACCACCGTAAGGATTTATTTTATTTACATTTGTTTATATATGTTTGCCTGACACAAGTTGACCTAGACTCCCATTTGATGCAACCTTGAGACGTACAGCGCACAGTGTATTTTTCGTTATTAAATTGATTTTAAGTATTCATCATAGTGTCACTTTTATTTCGTTATGTATGTTTTTCTTTTTGTTTTTATATGGACACCTTGTTTAATATTATATTTATGTAGGTAATTGGTTATCATCTAATTGTACTTTTGTGTGTTGTACTGTCTTTTGTGTGCTTCAAATAAATGGTTTATCTATCTATCTATCTAATTTCCTAATGTTTACATAATATTTAAACATAGTCTTAAAATATTAATAATATTTATTTATTTATTTATTTATTTATATATACTTTATTGTACACCAGAAAATACATAACAAAAACAAAACAATTATTACTACAAAACATACAATGGGCGGCCTTATCGCTTTCTGGGATCTCTTCCAGGCAACCTTGGAATGGACAGTGATTACGTGGATATTTAAAAATGGGGTTGTCAGTGGTGCAACATAATATAGATACTATAATAAATACATAGATAATATAATATATATTATACATATAAGCTATATAATAGATACATAAATAAATACATACTAAATATACATACAAACAACGAAAATAAATGACGACTACAGATTATTGCGTAATAATAATATGTTAAGTAGATACAAGTATGCAAAAAAGGAAGGGAAAGATCATAGGTCATAAAAAAATCATGTATGCATCGCTGTATAGGTACAGGGAAAGTGCCCAAAAAGCTGACGGCAAAGCCATGTTGTATGATAAAGCTAACGTTGAATGTCACTTGCACGTAATAAAACGTCAATGTAACTTTACCTTTTAGACCAATGTGACAGTTAGGTAGTTTCAACCCGCGGCGATATCATCGTGACGATAATTTGATGACACGACGATAATTTCGCCGCGATTCTCTGGCTCGTGGAGACGGCTCCTTAGCGAAGTTCCAATGTACTGCAAAAAGTTGTCAAAAGTGATAAAGAAGTTACGAGGTCGACTATGAGTACGTACATATGGTATTTTTATATGTTTTTAGGAGGGAAATATTGAGTAGAACAAATTTTATTTCAGAGTTACTTAAAATTTATTAATTTACCCTTTAATAACATTTATCAGCTAACTAAACATTTATTTTTCTTTGTTTCAGACTGTATTCGCTTCACTCGGTAAGTAAAAAAGAGAAGACAGTCCACTAAAGGCAGTCCAAGCAAATTAAAATGTACGATACAACATAAAATTTGTAAAATATCAGTGCTTATTAAACCCAACATTGGCATAGAAAAGAAATGAAGTATGTAGGAGGAAAATCGTACATAATTCATATTTTAATTAAGTACGATTTTTTCCTTTCTGTAATTTTACTGTATTTTCCACTTAGTTTCGCCACAACTGATTGATTTGATACTTCGTAAGTATGTTATTTAATTTACTACTTAGTTTAGTATCCCGTCCTTCCCAAAGAGACCAAAACAATGAGAAAAACATAATTCCACACAAAGGATACACAAAGGACTGCTTTACATCGTTCACCCGGACACGAAGCAACTTTGTGACATATCTCATAAAATAAACCAAGTTACATCCCTAAAAGCATATTACTGTCTCCATTGGGTCACAAGACATGAAATGAATAACAGCCTTCATACTACTGAAGATAGAAATCTTCCTTACACTGCTATAAGAACATTCTATGTTGAAATGATGTCATAAGATCCATTTTCACAAGTAAATATTTATGGGTTCTATTGAATAAGAAAACTTGCTGCTAAGTTGTTTTTTCTGGCTGTCATTCGTGGATCTTCTATATTTGTTACGGGTAGTCAGTAGCCCGAAAATCTGACAATCAGTTTTACCACGGGGTGTTACCCAGTAACTGAATTGTGGAGGTCGGATCAGTCGCTCCACGTAAAATACTGGTATTCAGCTTCATCCGGTTAGATTGGAAGCCGACTTTATTATAGTTGGGAAAAAGCTAGGCAAAGGCATATTGATTGAATAAGATGACTGTCAACTGACACCGTATTCCAATAGTCTCGATAAGTGACAATATGTTGAGTATGTACCTACAGTCAAAAAGGATAAAGGTAAGCATATCTGCTTACCTTTATCTAACTTGCAACTCAGTGCTTTTAAACAATGTTGCCAGTAGGATGAGTAGTCAAGTCTTTTACATCACTCTTATAAGTATGCCTTGAGCGTAGAAAGTTATTACATACATATAATACATTGGCAGTATAGTCTATATTTTATCGAACCATCCAAGAGTATTCCGCCTGGGCACTCGTTTCCGTAGCCGACTTAGAAATCTCTAAATAAAGTAAATACCCAAAAATCTCTAAATAAACTTCGAACTGAACTCCGCCGGAGCAAAGACAATCTCCACAGATGAGGATTCATAGACGGCTCAGATCTCAAGGGCGTATGCACCGACTCCCCACAGACAATGGTCCATCTTCAATCTTGCGCTGCATACCCTGTGCACTTGATGACCTTATTACCGCGTCAGTGAACGGAGTTCGCGTAACTGAATTTTGGGCCAAAGATGTTTGAACTGTTTGCCATCGGTACGCTAAAAGATTCGATTCGATCGAAAAAAAAAACTAACATTGCACTCTCGTATATCTTTGGCATTACTAAAGCATTGCCTCAATTGATTTAGCCTAGCAAAGGGAACTTTCCGTCTTTTAAAAGTATTTACTGGTCAAATTGTAGACCGCATTTATCAGCTCAGGTACAAATAAAAAAAAATAAAATAAAGAAAGCAAAAGCAAAAATGGTAATTGATACTATCAGTAAACATGCAAATACACTTCCATTTAGTAAAAATGGCGGAAAAAGACAAAGTATATAAATCAAGCAACATTACCAAGAGCACATTACAGCCACTTGCTCCAAAAAGACGCAGAAAATAGTTCGAAAAAACAAAATAGTGCTGAAACTAAGTAATTGAGACAAACTTCTCTCCGTGTCTGTCTTTTGTTTGTTGTTCGATGACTAAAGTAATAAACTGAGTGTGTCCGGAAACTGCGAAGTGATATATAAATACCTACGCGAGGTGTGCTCGAGTTTTGGGGTTAGAAAAATGGCGTTATTGAGAAAAAGCTACTTCTTTTGTTTTTGGGTGATGAATGAATATGAAGATTTATTTCGGTCTGATCCATTAACCCCCTTCCACCCCTCTGGATCCCCCGCTAGTTCTTCTTCTGTTTTAAACTCTGTCTTATCCACTATAAACTTTCTCATTTCGGTCTGATCCCCTTTCTCTTTTGTTTTTATTCCTGAAGGATCATCAGCAACAAAATATACATACAGGGTTTATTGAAATTTAGTTATTTAATTTTGAAAAACGTGAAACGTTTATTTTCTATTGACTGTACTTACCTGTCAAAAAGAGTAACCTAGATAATGTGGATAAGACAGAGATTAAAACGAAAGAAGAGCTGGCAGGGGATCCAGGGGGGTGTCATGAATATGAAGTCCTGACGGCTTTAGGGACCCCGCACACTACGCTACAATAATCTTAACTGCAGAAGCTCCGGCTAAGATGGTGATGTTCGTAGAAAAGTACCCAAAGTAGTCGAACGGCCGATCGTGCGACCGGGTGGTCGTTGAGGCCAAGTGCACGATACGCGGTTTCTTTAGTTGAAACTGGTCTGTGCGGCCACTGACAGTAGTCGTGGCCGTGTTGTGCGCGAGTCCATTATGGTGGCTGAATGTCTTATGGAAATGTCTTTAGGGTTGTAGAGAAGGATGCTCAGTCTGCTTGTTTGAGTTGTAAGTGGGCTTAGAAGGAGGGCATTCCACGGCAGATCCAAGAACTTCTGTTGAGCTGAAGAGAGGCTTACAAAGTTTTATTACGAAAAAAAAATATTAAGAAAATATTTTCCCTAACCCCAACAACTTGTGCCTACTAATTAAAACAGTTATTTTCTTGAGTTTCACTGTGTTCTTACTTTTAAACTTATAACAACACGACAAACGGTTATTTGTAGACAGACACTATTAAACCCATTTACTTTTATACTCAGGAACAAATAAATCGTTAATTAAATATTTCCAACCGTATTAAAAATTCGTAACAATTTAAAGCTACAAAAGGTTTAATAACGAACTTAAAACCCCGCCATTCAATCTGAAGCCCTCTGTCTATTGGACTCTATCAAAAACAAACCTCTCCTTAAATATAAAGTGGACTTTTATTATTCCTCTGTTTTACCTATGGATAGTCTAAAATGAGTTTTGAATAGCAATCACTACTATGTGAACTATTTAAGGGTGGCCTTTAAACACAAAATATGTACAGAGGATATGTATCCTCTGTGCATATTTTGTGTTTGAGGGGCTTGTGGCTAAGTAGTTTTCTTTGCTCCCGTTATGTTTATTATATATGTATATATATATATATTTATTTATTTAGACTAGTATAATATACCTATTTTATTTATGTATTTATTGTATTTTGTAAACGGTACACCACGGACTACCTACAGTATTTGTCTCTCCTCCGCCTATTTAATCCATCCAAAGGTTGTCTTTAAAAGATCGCTTTTATCGTGTCACCCTTTGCAAAAGTTCTATATTTATGTCTGTAATTTATAATGATGTACATAATAAAGAGTATTCTATTCTATTCTATTCTAATAACAGCCGCACGCACAAGTTAAGCTACGCTTGTCGCGATTGGTCCGTAGATGAGTGACCATTTTCCAGGACCCCTCCGTGCCTCGGAAAGCACATAAAGCCGTTGGTCCTGGCTGTCATTCGTGGATCTTTGACAGTACATACATAATCAAGCTGGGCAGACCTCCACCGTATGCTCCACCGTGTGTCCTCCGGGCGATCCACTCAATGGTGACACCCGGGCGTTTCCTCTTGCCTTATCCGGAACAGGAACCTTCCGAAGCAGCCGTCTCCGGTGAGGACCTGCCTTAGGCGGAAGGTGAGGATACCGTGGCGCCTCTCAAGCTACTCAGGGGACTTATTACCGCAATTGTGGTGTGCCCATTCACAATCACGCCCTACTGCCGTTCCATCAAGGAAACCCCACTCTACCAGGTTGGTTGGTTGCATCTTTCCACTTGTGTCCTTGAAACGATTCAGAGACATCTTTAGTAATTAATTGATATTTATACCAACCAACGACAAGTTCAACGAGATCGAACAACGATCGAAACGATCGATCAACGAGGAAATCATGCATCTACGCGCATTTTTGTTGTACTCATCTTAAATCCACAATTATAATCTAAAAGCGTTATTTGTCATTTTTAATTTTAAAACATGTTATTTATAATTTCACCAATATAACTGAACGCGACCAACACAAATCTAAACCGCGTTCAACAGCTGTCAATGACATCATTGCGAATATTGACACTGACAGTTCTTGACCGCGGTTTAATTACACTGATCGCGATAGTTCCATTGTTGAAATTCGTCCTTAGACTTTTATTGAATCATCTGACACACAATGTAAAGCGTAGGTACCCATACGATACTAACGTAAAATGATAATATTTTATAGCAGACATTTAAAATAAAGTACTTCATTTTTGAGGTAATTACACTAACATTCAAGAAAAATACAGGTAGATAGACAAACGAAACAAAAGCTGTTTTACTAATGTTAATAAATGTCGAAAAAGAAAATAAAAAAAAAAGAAAAGAAAATAAATGTCGTATAGCAAATAAAATTAAAGTGAAGTTACATACAGTTATAAATCTATAAGCAATCTATTACAATATCGGACACTTTTCAAGCTTTTATTAAATGCTAAACTAGCTTGTGTGTAAGTAATAGCAGCCGCAAGGGTAAGTCGATCAGGTTAAGCTGCACTTGCTTAACCTTCAATCAACGCGTGTAGCTGTGTCGCTAGTGTAAAATAGTAAACATTTTAATGCAAATACGTGAGACGTTTTCTATGCGGCATCAGGAGATTTTTCGTCATTTGGCGACGCTTGCCTTAGTATATATAATATAATATGTATGTATAGAAGTAGATATAAAGTGTATAATTATAGTGCATGGAAATGTCCGTACTATATTTTAATTTATAGATGTTGGTTGATACATAATATTTATTGTGGGTGTCACTTATCAGCTCAATGATCTTATTTATGTGGGTATTTATATTCATGTATACCATTCTAATTGCTTACACAACATTATAAATATTATAGCTGTTATCTATGTATATCTATACTAAAGAGTTTGTATGTTTGAACGCACTTATCTCTGGAACTACAAGTGGGATTAAAAAAAAAAAATTGCATTAATTGATACTAGAAAAAAGTAAAAAACGAAAACGAAGTAATAGCACAGGAGGGCGATGCGATGCGACGTGGTGGGTCGGGGGCACAATGTTTTACGTGGGCGAAGTCGCGGGCAGAACCTAGTTATTAGCTATGGAGGAGTGTGTAAGGATCGTATCAGGTGCGGTTCCGTAGTGTCCCCATGGGAAGGTGCGTGAGTTTAAGTATACAAGGTGTAACAGAATAAACGCAAGTCTTGAAAGGAGTTTGTTCACTAAGTTTTAATACTTATAGGTATTTTTTCAAAAATTATGTATTTTTCTATACTAACCGCCGACAGCCAAATAAACTTAAATCTTATTTCAAGGGAATAATGTCTAATTTTAAATGCACAAAGTAATGCTAGTAATGCTAAGTAATGGTAGAAGTCTTGCGTTAATTATGTTACACCTTGTATAAAATCTATTTAAACTTATGTTTCAAATTAATATTATTTCAAATTAAACAAATATCATCTTTATTTTAATGGAGATTAAGTTGATTTCAGAGTGACTAGCACTATAGAAAAAGTTATAAAAATGTTTGAAGTTGTAGCGTAAACTGAACTTTATTGTGTAGGATTTAAAGTTATTTTTCCATTAAATCATATTTGTTGACATTTTTGGCAAATACGTCGCGAATGCAGATTATGTAATAAATAATTATATTAGATACAGAATATAAATCGGTTTAACGATTAGTTCACCAAGATTACGCAATATGTTTTGTCTCTAGTTTTGATGGAGACCAGTAAATTGTGATCTGGTTTGACATCAAGCAATGGACAATAAT
This sequence comes from Globia sparganii, assembly GCA_949316385.1. Lineage (NCBI taxonomy): Eukaryota > Metazoa > Arthropoda > Insecta > Lepidoptera > Noctuidae > Globia > Globia sparganii. Next base: position 6,450,413 of record OX438675.1, on the reverse strand, counting down.
GTCAAACTTTAAACTTTATGGTTTTGAATATAAGGCTTTTGGCTACTTTGTATAAATTAGTGTGTCCATTTTGTCTATTTTTGGACTCCGTGCCTCAACAGGAAAAACGGAACCCTTATAAATACGATCATTTCGGTGTTCGTCTGTCTGTCAAGATCCTTTTTCTCAAGAACGCGTGGCGTTATCAAATTGAAATAAATATAAAAAACACAGGGCAATCAAAATTCTAAGTCAACGTAATCAAAAGATATACACGTTTATATTCCGTTTATTCCGCATATTTTGACACTCGCAAGGGAATCAAAATCTATAGGGTACTTCCCGTTGACCTAGAATCATGAAATTTGGCAAGAAGCAATGTCAAGTAGCACAAGGAAAGGAAATAATCGAAAACCGTTCATACCTATAAATTAAAACGGAACCCTCGGTGCGAGTTGGACTCTCGCACCGAGGGTTCCGTTTTCTGTATAAATGTGCGTCTTGTTGTTGCAGAATATTTCTCTCTTTTACATTTTATTACAGTAGGTAAGTTATTTATTGGTTAGGACTTTATTTATTTTTATAGTTTAGGGAAAGACCAAATAAACTAAAAATGGTCTGTGTTAAAGATAATGCTACTAATATTATAAATGCGAAAGTTTGTGAGGATGGATGGATGGATGTTTGTTACTCTTTCACGCAAAAACTACTGAACGAATTTAGATGAAACTTTACAATAATATAGCTTATACATCAGAATAACACATAGGATACTTTTTATCTCGATATTCCCACGGGATTGACACTTATGCGGGTGAAACCGCGGGGCGCTGCTAGTAATATATATTGCTAGAAGAACTACTGAGACGTCGACTTTAGTAGAAAAGTAATGAAGAAGAAGACATCGCCAAATAAATTGGGATAAGGACCAGAAACTGATGATGATGACGAGCTAAATTAATGACTCCATAACCCCATAATCAGCCTATAATGTTCCCACTGCTGGGACACAGGGCCTCTCAGTGAGATGAAGTAGGCTGCAATACACTACGCGGGGCCAGTGCGGGTTGGTAGATGTCACATGTCTTCGAATTTTTGGTTCTAGAACATGCCAGTTTCCTTACGATGTTTTTCTTCACCGTTTTGAGAGCAGTGTTGATGGAATAATTTACACAAAGTAAAGTGTTTAACTGGGTTCGAATCTACGCCCTATGACTGATGACTCAAACATAGCCAATTTTAAACTTCTTTTCTCTAAGGAATAACTGCTAAAACCGTCAAGAAATCATTTCAACTTTGCGTAGTACTCAATCAATCAATCAAAATATTTTATTTCACATAAGCCTACAAGGGCACTTATGAAACGTCAGAAGCTAGGTGCACGGTTCCAATTGGTCGTTTCCTATGGAGAAGAACCGGCAAGAAACTCCACGGTTACTCTTTTAAAAATAATTGGCTTTTACAATGTTTTCTAATTACAGTAGTTATGGGAGGACAGCGTAGGCCTGTCAACAAGTACCAGGTACTTGATAAAATAAAAAATGGTCTACAGATCTAAAATCTACAGGGCCACAAAGTCCTCACATTTACAAAATCAAAATCTCAAAAAAGATAAATAAAATATAATAATAATAATAGCCTCCCCGACCGATTTCGGTCTTGGTGGCCAATCTCAACGGAGATTAGCCAGGTACGCGGGAGATATTATAGTGCACAAGTGTGCGCGCAGACACAGGTGCACTCCCTCTTCCCTCACTCTCGTAGTCCGATGGGACGGTAATCCGACACGACCGGAGAGAGATCAGGCGCAGGACCAACGGCTTAACGTGCTTTCCGAGGCACGGGGGTATCACACCACCAACTTCCAAACTCCGGGCTGTTACTAAGCAATTCCTAATGGAAAAACTTAATAACAGTTTGCCCGACCCGGGAATCGAACCCAGGACCCCACGCTCAGCAGTTGCGCTTGCGACCACGAGACCAACGGGGCAGTTAAATATAAAAACCTATTAAAACCAAGTGATATGATTTCCATTAAAACTTTATTATGTCAAATAATAAAAAGATTATGTCAAAGAAGTATGTAAAAAATAAATAAATATAGTAATTTTGAGGGCAGGTAATAGACATTTACGTAGTTATGCCGTTAATGAGATGCCAGGGAAGCCACATGTGCAGAAGGAATTATTGCTAAACTACCTTGTCTTCAACGTTTATTTATACTCTTTTTTCTAACGACTGACTGCTAAAACCGTCGAAAAACCATCTCAACTTTGCATAGTACTAGTAAACAACAACAAAATGTAATAGGATTCCATTCTATATGCGTCTTTCAAGAAATAGCTTCTTGCTGCGTTACCTCATAGTGTCGATATCTGTAATATGCACCGCTGAATAGCTTCACAGAAGATATTCGAGTTGTATTTACGACTGCATGGGAATTTGTATGAGCATCACACATCATGACTGTCTGAAAGAATATTTGTTTCACATTAGACAAAACGAGTTTTCGTGATAAAACGAGTTCCTTCATGATTGGAAATACGCATTTGCTTATAATAGGAATACAATTCATTATTAAAAACTTTTTATTTGTAAGAAAAAAAACGCCGCTTTCGATATTTTTTTGTCTAGTGTAGCGAAAGAAAGGAAACGAAAAAAGATTCTTCCGCTACAAAAAACAGATAGGATTAAAATATTGAAACAAGAAGAAAGAAAGACTATGAATAATCCAAAGGACAGAAAAATACATACCGCAAATCAAAACATAATAATTTAGGCTTAAAATTCCAAGATAAAAAAAATTCAGGACGTCATCTGTGACAAAATTTCGACAAGTCTACCATCTATGAAAGGAAAAATAACAACCGACTAACAGACAATTCTTAATTTAAAAATTTTCTGGTTAGGCAAAATATCAAAGAAGAGGTAGAATGTAAACTTAAAGAAGTATGAATGTAGAAAAATTAACATGCAGTATTTATAATACTGTACTAGGTACGAACACATGGTCAGTATAACAAACTTGAAAGGCCATTAAAGTGTAGACTATGCAGCCTTTAAACTATATACCACTACAAATGAATAATCACACAAGATGAGCGCGAATGGTGGTATCTATATAATTGTGATTCGAGTCATAAATAAAACTGCCGAGTATGCTGACTCTTCCAGTTAAATTATTCCACTTGGATTAAGCGAATGTTTTATGATATAAACTATTTTAAGTATTTAATTTACCAATATCTGAGCTACGTATGTTTTACTGTAACCGTCCGTTCTTATACCGTTCTCTCTACAATAAAAAACTATAGGTTTGAACTGCGATTTTTTTTTTACTGGCTGTCATTTTGCAATAGGACTAGCAAATAATCATCATCTGAATATCAGTATTTTACATGGAGCGATTGCCTATCTGACCTCCACAACCCAGTTACGGGGTAATTACGATACCCCTTGGTAAGACTGGTTGTCAGACTTTCGGGCTTCTGACTACCCGTAACGACTATCAAAGATCCACAAATGACAGCCGGGACCAACGGCTTAAGGTGCTTTTCGAGGCACGGAGGGGTCTCGGTATGTAAAGATAGTCACCCATCCACATACCAACCGCGGCAAGCGTAGCTTTACCTGATCGATCGACCTGTGCGGCTGTTATTAGTTAGCCACGGGCCCCTCTACTAGCAAATAATATATACTTTATTAATTTGCATTATTTTGGTAAACTGACACAAAACTTGATCGCATAAATAACACAATTGCTCTTACAACAAACTGTATATTGTGACAACGTGCATTTAAGTGCACAATCACGCGACGCAGACAGTTGATAATCATCACCGCCCACTCGGCAGCCAATCTACTCCAAACGTGAAAACATAGCAGTACAGTGTGTACTAATTAACTAGTAGTAAGAGAGATATATGAGTGTCAATGCCAGGAGCTTTGGCACCGTTTGAGGCCAATTGAAGTAGGAAGAGAATGTTTGCAAAAATTTATTTTGATAAGAAATCATGTTCTTTGGAATCCTATTTTTTTGTTTTTGATTTCATTCAGTTTTACAGCCGACCTACGAGTACATCAAATATTGCGATCATTATTTCACCCACTTAGGAGTTATACAATTAAGTTTAAATTTCTCTTACTCATGTGGTTCTCATGACAATTCAATATTATGATGTCATCTATACTTATATACTAATACTAGCCTAGCTAAAATAAGAAATACCAGTCGGATTTGAAAAAAATATGTTTGCATTTGATTGCCCAATTCTCGAGGAAGGTTATAGGGTATTTAACATCACACCATGACCCTTATGAGTCCAGCAAAAGGAAAAATTCATAAACAACGCGAAGATAAAACGAAGTAAAATGTGATGCGATGCGACGGGGTGGGACGGGGAAACAAGAAATTTTACGCGAATAAAGTCGCAGGCAGGCTAGTAATAAGTCGTACGTGTTCCACGCGAGCCTCAAAGAGATGTCAGCAATAAGGAAGGGGTCCGTAAGGGCCGTAGCCTGCCGGGGCAGCGGGATTGTCCGAAAGGGTTACCGCTACCCCAGAACATAAAGGGCTAAGGAAGGAACACGAGTGGAACACGAGAACACGAGTGTCAGACACTCCCTTCGACTCCACCCAGAGCGGGAGGGGTCACTTGATGATTTCCCATCCATAAAAAAAGGCGAGTAATAAATAATCGGATGATGAAAATCATGGACTTAAAAACTACAGTTCTTTAGTCTTCCGGATTCTAAACGCATCTTCAAACACATACCTATTAATATCTAGCTAAGCGGTATCCATAAAACGGTAGGTAGATAATTAAGCGTTCGCGCTTGGCACCCGACTCATACACGTGGCACTAATACTGACCTAGACCATTGTCAAGGTACTGCGGTGAATCAGTGACCTTAGTAGTCATGTTTTTAATGAACTTTGATTGTGGGACTAACTAGTCGTTTCAGCTAGCGATGTCAGGATAAGAATGTGACACAGACGTCGTACGTAACGTCTTTCTATAGATTTTTCTGACTTCCCGTCTTCCAAAGTAAGTATATACAAGGTCCTAGCCTAGGTAGACCTAGCACAAACGCGCGGAGTAAATTTAACGTTAAATCGAACTTTTTAAAACGAAAATTGAGCTAACGTATGGCATTTTTTTGATTAAGTTTATTTTTTAAGCACAATTATTATAGTATCACCCACAGATATGAATAAAGTCTTCAAAATAAATTAATATTATTTGCCAAACGTTCAAAAATCGTTTTAAATAACGTTACGTTTACGTCGAGTGTTCCTACTGGACCTGATGCTGTTTACAAAACTGTTAAGATATAATCAAAAGGCAGATAGACTGTTGATCGCAATCTAATGTAAGCAGGTGGATTTTGCTGTCATACTTATGAGGTGTTCACAAATATACATATCAAATCAAATCACTTTTATTCAAACTAAAACTCAAGATCTGTATTTATTTACCTGTATTAATAACACAGGTAAATAAATACAGATCTTGAGTTTGGTGAACAGAAATGCTATGCTATGCCAGGAGGCGTACAAATATGGTGTGCATCTAGCTCAATATTTCAGTTTTAATTTCCAATTATTTTTTTTTGATAATCATACATAATATTGAAAAATTATGTAATATTATTTAAAACTTGAATTATGTCAGATTTAAATGAGGAGAATTATTTAGTTACTAGCACTTCGCCCGCGACTACGTCTGCGTGTATTTCGTACTTTCCTCTAAAAAATTCAAAATGTATGTTTATGATCTTCATTATTTACTTTGATAAGTATTCGTGCCAAGTTTATTAACCAAATGAATAAGATATTCGTGCTAAGTTTCAAGTTTATTAACTCAAGGAATAAGAATTTTCATACAAAAAAATCCCCCCTTTTCACCCCCTCAAAAGTCGAATTTCCAAAAACCCCTTCTTAGTGCTCCCCTACATAATAAAAGGAAGCCGTATGCAAAATTTTACATTCCTAGTCCTAGTAGTTTCGGCCGTGCGTTGATATGTCAGTTTCTGCTATAATTATAGATAAATGTAAAAAAAAATCTTAAGTACCTATATCCAAATACACAACATAAAACATTTAATGCCACAAAAGAGGTGTCCTATTTAAAAGCGATTGTCGCGGCCCTAACTCTCTTTTTGTTCGGTGAACCAGAACGCGTGGTCGCACCGACAGATGGCGCTTTTGAATAGGACGTGGCCATAGCCTCAGCGATCGCATTCAACAGCTTAACAAAACCCAGTCATACCACAGTACCCTTTTAGGTTTCAATTAAATTAAAAAGGTGTAGTCAAACACATTCAACATTTAAATATTGTGGATATACCATTTGGTATGTGAATTAAAGTACAGAATAAACAGCCTACTAAAATCTTTTCTTAATAATCTATTTATCTAACTATAACTATACTATCTAATAGTAATAATAAAGCTGAAGAGTTTGCTTGCTTTTTCAGTTTGTTTGAATGCGCTAATCTCTGATGAAACTACCAGCCTTTGCTTTTGATAGCCCAATTCTTGAATAAGGTTAGGCGATTAAAACACCACGGTACGGCCCTTAGGAACCGATCAAAAAGAAAAATAGTCACAAAGAACTCTAAGCGAAAACGACGTAATAGCCCGGGCAGGCAATGGGATGCGATGCGACGCGGTAGTTCGGAGGCCAAAATTTCTCGCGGACGCGCGAAGTTGCGGGCAGAAATAAGTAATGGTATTATATGAGTGGCCAAGAAAACGATGAACGGTTTCTATAAAAGATGATACGGCTAGGAGTAACAGCTAATATGAAGATTAATAGAGATGTATCGAAGAAGAAGACAATCATGTTGCGCCGACCCTAAAGAAATTGGGAGCAAGGAAATTATGATGAGTGACTGGCAGCCGCACAGCCCACTCCTCAATGCTCTCACCGTTTGGAATGTCGTAGAACTTCGCCGAATGCTATCGGCGAATGTTGCCCTCTTTGGCGTGAAATGATCGTTGAGAACATTCACTACCTCATTATAGATAGTTCCCTTGAGTTTATTCGGATAAACAAGGTTTCGAACCATACGGTAGGAATCGTTCGACAAATGTGTTAAATTGCACTTTTGTTGACGTCCGAAATGTTGTTCATCTTGATGAACTGCGTCAGTCTGCCGTGAAAAACTTTCCATTCGTGAAGTTTATAGTCGAAAATGTTCAAATTTCTTACGAAATTCGTCATTTTATATATCTACGTGGGTAGACCACAAACTCGTCGCCAAATGGTATGTTGATACCTACTAATGAAACACAAGCGTCTTGCTCCCAAGCTAGTTTATTACTGGCGGTACCCTCACTAACAACATGTAGATAATAAAGTAAGTACAATACGGCCGATTTATCTTGGCAAGTCTGAACTTCATGCAGAAGGCTGCGCAGTAAGATTTTTTTGGAACCAAATAGTGACATGAGGCGAGTGTGAGTGAGAGAACATGCGCGAAACTTCTTGGTGCTTATGTTCAGACTTGCCAAGATATATTGGCCGTAGTGTACTTATAACTATGCTCATATAATTCAGTAACAAATGCATAATCAGCCTATATAGACCTATAGCGTTCCCACTGCTGGGACACAAGCTTCCTCTGTGAAAGAGGGAATGGGCCGTAATCTACCACTGGGCCCAGTACGGGTTGGTAGATGTCGCATGTCTTCGATTTTTTTTTGGTTCTAGGACATGCCGATTTCCTCACGATGTCTTCCTTTATTGTTTTTGAGAGCAATGGTGATGAAATAAATTACAGAAAATAAATCGCCTGTCTAGGTTCGAAACTAGGATCTACAACTCATAAGTCGCGAGCTTTACTACTGGCCCACCACTGCTTTCTATAACTAGAGTGCATCCCATTTTAGCCATAAATATGTAGTGATAATTATGTCCTACTTCCTATTAATTATTATGTATAAACGCATAAGTTTGTGAGAATGGATAGATGGATGTCTGTTACTCTTTCAAGCAAAAACTGCTGCACGGATTTGGCACACCAGGATACCACCAACCAGGAACCAGGATTAACGCATAGGATACTTGTATCCTGATATTCCCACGAAACTTATGCGGGTGAAATCTCGGGGTGCTGCTAGCAGATAATATATCGAAACTAGGGCGACAATACGACGTGTAGATGGTTTTCTTATGAATGAATATTAAAATGACCTTAACACTCAAACTCTTTATTATATGTATCTATCTCATTAATAAACCATTGAAGACCCAAACATGCGTGGAATACAAGCTATGATCGTCTTTTGCATAGTCCACTGATGAAGACTAAAAGAAAAGTATACTTATAAGAAGACATGCTGCACCGGCCTCAAATATATTGGGGACAAGAAAATGGTAACTGTATATATTGTGAAACAGCATTCGCTAATAGGGTATGATCCCTTACTTAATAATAATAAGCGAGTCAAACACAGGGTTTGCCAAACGTTTACCAAGCGAAACACTGCTATCTCACGCAAATTCTTTGAATTTTTAGGTGGATATCTATACAATAAAATAAATAAAAAGCTTGCAATTTATCCACTTACAAGAGCCAATTGCAAAAGGGCTTTAACCACTTGGCTAAAGTCCCTCAGTTACGAGGAAACAGAAAATTTGCTCAAAGTCCCGTCCTAAAATGACCTGGTATGATCATACATCACCCACACACTCATCTACATCCACACACACTCCCACTCCCACACAGCACCCACTATCACCTACATATGCCCACACACATACACCCACTCCACACACACATTTACACCCACACAAGTCACACACCCTCACCCCCCATACACACACCCTCACCCCCCACACACACCCTCATATACACATTCACACACCTGACTCTCACTATCTCTTATACTTAATTCTCGCTACAGTCACACTTCACTCAGCTTTACCAATTTAAATATTTAAATATCACGTAACTGGAATGATGTACAGCTTACCCTTACCCACTTCCGGAGTCTGGAGAGGCTGGTAATCTGTCATACAGGTCTCCTAGTACAAAAACCAGTCTCTCACATAGATTATAAACCATAAATGTACACCCTGAATTATGTATATTACTATTTAGGTATATTCCTTGTATAATTCTATGTGAGAGAGAAAATAAACTTTTTTGTATTTTGTATTTGTATTTGTATTTGATAATCATAAATACATGACGAAAGGACAGTGCCAAAAATCGCCTCGATTCGAGAATATCGCGACACGAAAACAGCTGATGAATACATTGAAATCAAGATCAACAGTGAAATACGAAACACGCTTACAAAAGAACAGTCATATCTTATATTTTGTCACAAGCTTGGCACGGATTCAAACATTTAAGTTGACGGTTCCGCATATAATACGGATGTCATTGCTGTAACGTACGTACTGAACGTTTATGCGTTCCAATTAAAATTTTACTAGCGCCTTCGTTGTTTGAACTTGAAAGTTTATGTAATTTTTTCGTGGAAATATTTGCAAAAGGAGGATGAAATACTGTCATGTCATTTTCGCTATGCATCGCAGCCGTCACTATGACATATCAATTATTATAAACAGTTTGGGTGTGTAAAGTAAGTATAATCACAACTTAGGTAGGTAGATATGTCGGGGCAGCGGGATTGTCCGAAAGGGTTACCGCCACCCCGGAACATAAAGGGCTAAGGAAAGAACACGGGTGGGTTTTAGTCAGTAAGAGTCTGACACTCCTTCTGCTCCACCCAGAGCGGGAAGGGTCATTTGATGATTTCCCATCCTCAAAAAAAAATAGGTAGGTAGTTTCTACTAGTGTTAGTACTTATGTCTACCTATCTATATCTGCTTGTTGACCGGCCGAAAGTGCAGGATGCTGTGCCGAGGTTGCTGATGAGGCTGAGGGTGATGACCAGGTATACGCGGTTGCTGCATGCTGGTGGTCAGGATACCCGTTGATGCTGGCTGGCTGGGTGACTCGCCGCTAAAGCTTGCGGCAGTGATGATGACGCCACGCTGAAGTAGGAGCACGAAGGCTGCGCTGACGTTAATGTTCGGGGTCACCAATTAGAGGTGTTATGTCTGGCGGGCAACTGCCCAATGATTCATGACGGGCCGTTGTATTTATGCTAGTTTCGCGGTAAACTTTGCTTGCGAGATGCAGGATTTTGTAACGTCAGTATGACGCGTTGTTCACATGTGGCGTTGTAGATACCACTAGAAGAAAAACAGCAAAATCTATGCATTACTACGCCATAGCGGTATGTAGTCGTATTCAATGTCTCAGTATGGGGCTGTCCCACCTATCAGCTACAGTTTTCAGAATGCTATTAGAGCTGGTGCATACCCTGCACATAATCGATGCGCAACGCTTGCGCATGATGGCGTGAATGCCATGTAACAGCAGCGCAGCAACCCCATCAACACCCTGAAAGAAAGAAAGAAAGAAAATACGTTTATTTGCGGCAAACATGACGCATAAAAATAAGCACAAATAAAAAAATCAAATTAACAATTTGGGAGAAAACATGCGTCAAGTCTACGCAAAACGGCCATCGCTCAGCATAATGCCAAGATGCCAAGACCCTATACGAGACCAAGCCCCAGCGCTGATTTTCAGCGACAACCGGCGTTGAAGTGATGACGTCAACCAGTGCAGCATACGATTAGATACAAATATAAAACAACAATCAAATAAATAAAATATAAATTTACAAAAACACGGTGTAAACATGAAATATATGAAGAAGTAACATTCTGGCAAAAAAGCATTATTGTATTGTACTCGCAGAGCGTTATATAAACCAGTCTAACCAAGGGGTATTGTATTACACAGTAACTGGGTTGTGGAGGTCAGAAAGGCAGTCGTTCCATGTAAAATACTGGTATTCAGCTGCATCCAGTTAGACTGGAAGCCGACCCCAACATAGTTGGGAAAAGGCTAGGCAGATGATGACGCGCAGAGTGTTATATGCATACTCTGTCTATTATTCCTGTTTGACAGCCTCTTTCTTAAACTAAATGTTTCATGTAGGGAACAGCAGATTTTTTTTTTCACGATTTCAGGTTTGGTCCCATAGTAATAGTTGTTCATAATGATGAGTACAATGACCTCTTAAGAGGTTGCTGGTGTTTTACAAATAACCTTGTATATTTTTTTAATGTATTTTCGGTCATAACTCCGTCATAAATATGGACGGATTTGCAAAATTATTTTGTTAGAAAGAGGTTTATTTCGAAAAATTTATATGGGACCACTCGTATAAATTTTATTAACTATGCTTGGGTAGTTTTTGAGTTAGCTTCAATAATACGAATTTTTTCCACTTAGTTTTTTGATGATGTTTTAAAAGCTTCCTGTCACTGATATTTACATAGCAAGTAGTGTACAACTAAAAAGTAATAAAAAAAGTCGTTTGTCGAAGGACCGATGGCCGGTGGATCAGACGAGTCCTGGAGTGGAGACCGCGTATCGGCAAGCGTAGTGTGGGACGCCGCTCAGCTAGATGGACGGACGACCTAAAGAAGGTGGCTGGAACGGACTGGATGCGGAAGGCTGAGGACAGGGTGTTGTGGCGCAGCTAGACTGCGCCATATATGCCCAACAGAGGGCTGCAATAAGCCGACTTGATTGATTGATATCAATTCTTGGTCGTGGTCGCAAATTCGTGCAAACGAACGAACGCGACATTATTACTTACCTTCACTTCAATATCATCTTTCTCGCGACCATGGCCGCAAATGACAAAATATAGTAAATATTTGAAGTTACTGCGTACAGCGTCATAAAGAATTCACCTAATAATAATATGTCACTAAAATGTTAAGGTCGAAGCATACCGAGATCGTTACACCTAGACTTTAGACTTCTAGAGCATATGGAAGGAGTTCTAGATTATTATTAGTCACCAAACAAATGCGACCGCGACAGCGTTGCTAAAAATTTATCAACTCCGTACAATGTTTAGGCATTTTGAAATGAAGAATGTGAATTGTTTAGTGAATAGAAATAACAAATTGAAGATCCATAAAATCCGAGTAGACTGATGAATTGTGGAGTCTACAAACTTTGTAAAGTTGAAGGCATCCTCAAATCAAACTGAAACCATTCTTGAGATGTCTCTGGACAAGTTTACCCGTGCCGAAAGACATCTCAATTTCAATCAATCTCTTTTATTTCACGCAAATCTCCGCAATACCGTTGTATACAACGTGTAACAGAATAAACGCAAGTACTGAAAGTAGTATGTTCATAATTGACTACTGAATCGATTTCAGTTACTTTTAACATAGGTATTTTTTTTTTAAATTATGTATTTTTTCATACTAACCGCTGATTGAGCCAAATAAAATTAAATCTTATTTCAAGGCCATAAGACTCAATTTTAAATGCATAAACTAATGCTACAGTCAACACGACTTTCTTATTAAAGCAAGCTTTAAAAAAATAAGTTTTGGTTATGACATTATGTTTTTAACTCGATACTCTAATTGGGGTGTATGAAGTCTTGCGTTAATTATGTTAAACCTTGTATAAACGACTACAGCTCGGAAAAAGAAGGACGAAAATAACATACTAACTTTATAGTTGACAATATTTTGTACAATAGTATCAATACTGCTACCCAACCAGCTAATGTCCAATACATTTGTCACCAGAAGGAACAGGTGTTGGTTTGACCTAAATTGTCAGATTGGGCACACATTATATGACGTCATCATTAATTTATTATTATTGTAAGCAAAGCAAATAACTTTGAAGTCATTGGCACTTACATATGTGCTGGTAATGAAAAAGAAATATAGCGTTGGGGTTATTAGCCTCAGAGTAATAACTAACGTAGAGATTTGCATTCAACTGTTAGTAAATTGATTTGTTACTCGTCCGGCTCCCAGTACCGAGACTGTCTAAAATTAAGACAATTTACTCGTCTTTTCAATAACCGAAAATAATGCCTACGACATCTACGATGTATATGAAAAAGCAAGAGGTAGAAAAACCAAAAATAATGGCGAAGATAGATAGATAGATAAACCATTTATTTGGCGCACACAAAAGTCAGCACAACACACAGAAGTTCAACACTAGGTGTTAAGATAATCAATTACCTACATGTATATAATACAAAAAACAAGGTGCCGATATAAAAACAAGCGAAGCTTTTATCTATATATGTAAAATTCAAAGTCCTGACTGACTGATATATCAACGCACAGCCTAAGCCGCTGGTCCTAGAGACATAAAATTTAGAAGGTGTGTTCTTTGTGAAGAGCAGGTATCCACTAAGAAAGGGTTTTTTGAAATTCCACCCCTTAGAGGATGAACTTTCACGAGGATGAAGTGGCGAGGTGAAGCTAGTGGCATATAAAGATGAGGGGGAAAAGTTCTTGAACGTGTTCACACCAAATCTCATGCTAAGCATAGAGACACTGCACGCACTAAAAAAGTAGCCAACTGCATCTGAGCAGCTTCCTTTTCGCGCAAACTTGATGAAGATGACGGAGCACAAACTAATTCATAAGCGGTTAGCACAGAGCATTATCCAAAGCGAATCTAGCTACTATTTCCAACACCATCAATAAGTTTTTTTTTTATATTTATTAATTATTAGGGCCTTATAAACAATTGTACATGCCAGTCCCATCATTTTTACTGACGGAGTTTGTCAGATTTCAGTCTGTAAGAGAGGATTTAGTTAGAGAGCTTAAGATAAATATAAACGATGTTTGTATGTTCCATCATATTTTGTCGACACGAACTCCGGAGCTGCTTATAGTTTATTTAAGTTTGTATTATTACGTTTTACGTTATAAGGTCTATAAGTTCGTTTACTATTTGTATTATTACGTTATAAGGACCATCAATAAGTTGTTATCAACAACACCAACAATCAGTTAGTGGTTGCGCGTAAGATAGAAAGAGACATTATATTATTATGTTTTGTATATCTTTTTCATCACTCCTTCTGTTAGTTATATTATCCAACCACTTACAAAATTAGAGCTGTTCATTATTCTAAAATGTAGGATTTTTAGTCCAAGTAGGTTATTTACGTAATTATTTGTGTTTATAATTTCCATCTGTCCAATGAAGACGGTTTTTGTCAGAATTCGTTACTCAGTTCAAATTAATGTTATTCGAAATAAGCCTGTTGTCACATTTTAAGCTTACTTTATTTTTTGTTATGATTAAAAAGGAAAAATATTTTTAAAAAATCTCTTTTTTCAATTGCAGAGTTTACTCGTGTATAATATATTTGCGTTTGAAGGTAGAATGAACCAAACCACTGAAAGATTTTGTAAATATTTTGTAGCATTTTTTGTGTCGGTGTAAATTGTGTTAACTTTTATTTAGCTTATTTTTTGTGTATAATGTAATTGTTTAAGCGTGTTTTTATTTTTATTTCCCTTTTCATATTTTTTTTATGAAACAACTATTTTAATTAATTGTTTAAATCAGACAGCGTGATCCATTTTTCTTCTTCTTCTATTCGCGTCGACGATATATATATACATGTATTTTAGCCACGCCAATAGCGGCTTCAGTGGCGTTTTTTAGATGCTCAGAAGTGTAAGTGTACATTTAGGACACTTCAACATCCTATAGGATATAGTTGGATTCATAATTTCCATGATTCATAGAAAAATCTAAATATCGTAAATGGAAATATCTAGATAACGTAAAATTGCTTTCCTGTAGAAATAACCCATTCATATTGGTCGTAAAATCAGAAAAAAAACATAGGATATTTTCTTTTCCGGCTACCATCCGTGTTTGCACGCTACCGAATTGATAATACTATTATATTGGCAATCGGCCATCTTTGCTCATTACGAGTGGGGACAAAACTATTTCGGGCTCATTTCAGTACACGACGGGTTCAGCCGACCAAGGTTAGCCACGAGGTCATCAATTACGATCGCATCAGTATAAGGTAATTATTTGGGCTGTACTGATTCGACAGATATATGAAAGCTTTTTGAGAATTAAAAATAGATTAGTGGTATTTCTAACTAAAGTGGCAAGGGGCACCATGGTCGCAAAACACGGTGCCCCATGGTCAATTAAGGTCGAAAAGTTCTGAAGTGATGATCACGAACCAGATATCGAAGCGTGGGTGCCTAGGCCTACCCACATTAAGTAAACCAATGAACTGGTGAAGGTCGTGGGAATCGTAAGAAGTCGTGGTCGTGGCAAGGATGTGGACTGCACGTGACCAGTTGTTGTGGCAATCCTTCGGGGAAGCCTTTGCCTAGCTGTGGACGTCTTTCGGCTGAAATGACGATGTTAAGTAGTTAGCAAAAGAGTAACCTCATTCATTTAATTAAAAAAAAGAGAACACTACAAGAGAGGACCGCAGGCCAATTCCTGTAATTAAAATCTCGCAATCTCATCTCAAAGACAATCAATGGCAAAAATTAAGGTAAATTCGAGGTTTTTTTATGCCAGATTAAAACTATATGTGAACGTTATTAGAAGTAAGTGGGCACGGGAATTTCCCCTCTAATATTATTCTAAGCAACCTAGGCTTTATAATAATATTATAGACTAGCGGCCTGTCCCGGCTTCGCACGGGTGAACATTTATTTTTTAAACATTTTATTTTTTTTCTTGCAATTAAAAAAGCCTATAATAATCAGTGATAATGTAGCATTCAAATGGTGCAAGAATTTTTAAAATCGGTCTAGTACTTTTTGAGCCAATTCGTTACAAACATGCATACAAATCTTTCCTCTTTATAATATTAGTATAGATGTCGCAGCCTTTTAACTAAACGGCGGCCGTTCAACTAACAGCCTGAATGATATTCAATTATAGTTTAGAGTGGAATTGTAACCAATCGCGCGCGAGCTGAATTGATCGCAGTAACTATGGACACCCAGACCAAATAGTTTAGGATAGGTTAGAACTGTGATCAACCGCGTGCGAGCCGAGCGAGCAAAGCGAGGCGAGCACTACTTCCAAAGGCCAGGCGGTTAACTAAATGGCTAATTTAACCAGTTGGCTGCGACATAGACATAAAATAAACTCGCATTTCCAATTAAAGCTTTCCCTGTTAAAATAACTTGTTACTGTAATAAAGCAATAAAAAAAAATTGCAAGTTTAATAACCGTTATACGTTGTTCCTAGAAATGGCAGCTAAGTACAATAATAAATAATTATTGTTATCGTTAGTATTTCAAGTTCCCGTACTTTGAGTCGTAAAGATTGTGTTTTATGTTTATGCCAAGATTTTATTCTGCTTCCATTTTTTCGGATAGCTATGATTGTTGAACTAGAGCAAACATTTTAATCCCCGCAGCACGTCTATTCTGTAAAAATCTCATTGTGAAAACATACACACATCAAAAGTGTCTAGGGATCAAGCATTTTTATGCGGATTTCTTGAGACTGAGATGTGGCTTTGTAATAAATTTATGATTTTATAAATTTATATGGATCCTTTTTGGTGCATTTCATAATTTGAATCAGGAACTGTGAATCAAATTCGAGTAAAAGATGAAAATCAGCTGTCAATATTTTCCCTATAAAAACATACAACGCATTGAAGACATTATTAGTGCTACTGTTTCCCTACTACTGATTAAAACCAACGTTATTATGGAGCGGCGACGTCATTTAAGCAGGGAAGAAATGCTCAGAGCCGTGGGAATGATAGAAGCTGGTTCCCGGCAACGTACTGTGGCTTTAGCTCTGAATACAAGTCAGAGTGTTATCAGTCGACTTTGGACACGTTACCGAAGCACTGGTACCGTGGCTGAGCGCCATGGAGGACGGTATCGCTGCACCACACGGAGACAAGACCGATACATTCAAATCTTAACTCGAAGAGCTCCAACAATAACCGCCATGATGTTAGCCGTGAGGCTTCATCACTCTTCAGGGAACTTAATTAGCGACCAAACAGTCAGAAACCGCTTGCATGAAGTGAACCTTCATTCCCGAAGACCGCTACGGGTACCACCTATAGCAATGCACAATCGTAGGATTCGATATCAATGGGCTCTTGAACACAGAAATTGGGCAGAAGAACAATGGCGTTTCGTGTGCTTTTCTGATGAGTCTCGTTTTGGTATGAGACCGGATACAAGACGTATACGACACTGGAGAACCCCTGGACGCCAACAGCGATTAAAATCCTGCCAGGAAGTCCATCCTTATAGTGGTGGAACCATCATGGTATGGGCGGGTATTTGGATCGGCGGAAGAACTGAGTTGATTTGGATCAGAGGCAACCTCAACGCTCAAATTTATGCTGAGACGATTGTATCAGACGTCATCGTTCCTCTACAAGTGCAAATCGGTCCCTTATTTCAGTTAATGCATGATAATGCACGACCGCACACCGCAAGAGTTGTAAGACAGACTCTCGCCGCAGCTAACATCAATGTCCTGCCCTGGCCTGCTCAGTCGCCAGACTTGAACCCGATTGAGCATGCTTGGGATATGCACAGAGAAGAGCTCTGCCGAATATGGAGGGTATCCAGTCGCAAGAAGACCTTTTTTTGTTGTTGCAACGAACATGGGCGGCCATTCCACAGCGTGATTTGGATGAACTCATTTTGAGTATGCCAAACCGATGTTCTTGTGTTGTTAGTGTTCGCGGTAGAAACACGGATTATTAATTGTTTAAGTTACCCAATAAAATTTTAGAGAAAACTGTTATTTCAGTCTTTTTTTCGAACTTTTGTGTTAGTGGTTCAAATGTCAAAAATCCCTTTATTAGGAAAATGGCAAATTTCTTTATTAATGCAAAGGTGACTTGGTTTATCGTTACTGTGACAAACGAAAACACTTTATTTGATGAATCCTTAAAGAAAATTTTAATTAATATCAATCAGGAGAAAAGTTATTGCAAAAATATATGTTGATCCCTAGACACTTTTGATGTGTGTAGTTGCAAAGTTGTACTCTTCAATTTAGTAACGTTATTAACAGATTATAACGTTGGTAAATTGAAGAGTACAACCGTGACGTAGTATGACAACTGAATAGACTGGTATTACGTTTAGTCGGTTAACCACGTCACGTGGTTTTTTTGTTTACCTTTATTTAATTACCTAAACAAATGGAGTACATGCGCGGTCCGAGGGGGGGGGGTTGTGGGGGTCATGACCCCCCCCAAAATCATTCAAGCTATCGAGAGTCTGATTAATTGACTTGTTTTATTAACTTAACTTGTGCCACGGAGGCCTCGATGGGCATATACAAAAACATTAAGAACATAGGCAGACATGGGGACTGCCACTGATGCTGAAATTAAAACTATGAAATGACAGTGGGTTTTTTAACACGCGTAAAAAGTGTTTACTTCAAAAAGCCTGTTGTAAAATATACCGGATGAAATTGAATAGGTTCGCCAAATTGATTCATGTTGTGAACTTGTGATTTCTGCGATGACTAGATTGCTTATCAGACGCGGGTAAAAATGGACACTTTAATTTTCTTATTTGTTTTGATAATTTAGAAAAAAAAATCGTAAGTATCGACGATTATTCGTATCTACTTGAAGGCAATAACTTAGTTTGCACTATCCAAGACGATAATTATTTAAACGATTTTTTTCAAGAATTTTGATTTGTGACATGACAATTTATAATGAATAAGTAGCAGTTACCTCCTATTTCGATACTGTACTGGACCTTCTATTTCGGTTTGGCGCAAGTTTTCAATTTCATCCTGTAGAATCTAGGATGCAAGAGCGAGCGAAGCAAACTCGGGATATTGAGCACCCCGTTCGTAAGGCGAGATTCCAAAGCACAAACTGTTGTATAACGAGTGCATTTCGTCCTAATTCGATAAATTAAGTTCTGTTTTTGTATAATGGTCAAAAGAGAACGGAACCTATTAAGGTAGGGTGCTAAAATTTCCAGGCTCGCTTCACTCGCTCTTGCAATCTGCATTCTGTAAATTCTTGAGCATTTCTTCTTAAGTCGGCAAAGCAAGCAATTCCTAGTCCTTTTAGAATGAAAAGAAAATCGAGCCTATCCGAGAATGTGCAAAATTTTCGAGCTCGCTTCGCTCGCTCTTGCAATATAAATTCTCATTGGTATAATTGCTTGGACTTGCCTGCATAAATCGACAATGTAACTCCAATTGCAGCTTAAAAATATCAAACAAAACCTAACCAAACCGAGGCGGCTTGTTAACATTTTCGAGCTCGCTTCGCTCGCCCTTGCAATCAAAATTCTCAAATTCTCATAGTTGCTTGGACTTGCCTGTATAAATGGACAATGCAACTCCTATTTCAGCATAAATATATCAAACAAACCTAACCAAACCGAGTCGGGTTTTTAAAATTTTCGAGCTCGCTTCGCTCGCCCTTGCAATCTAAATTGTCATAGTTGCTTGGACTTGCCTGCATAAATCGACAATGTTACTCCTAATTCAGCATAAAAATCCTACTAATATTATAAATGCGAAAGTTTGTATGTATGGATGTATGGATGTTTGTTACTCTTTCACGCGAAAACTACTGAACGGATTTTGATGAAACTTTACAGTAATATAGCTTATACATCAGAATAACACATAGGATACTTTTTATCCCGATATTCCCACGGGATCAAAACTTACGCGGGTGAAACCGCGGGGCGCAGCTAGTATCAAATAAACCTAACCAAACCGAGGCGGGTTGTTAAAATGTTCGAGCTCGCTTCGCTCGCTCTCACAATCTAAATTCTCATAGTTGCTTGGACTTGCCTGCATAAATCGACAATGTAACTCCTATTTCAGCATAAAAATATCATACAAAACTTAACCAATCCGAGGCGAGTTGAAAAAATTTTTGAGCTCGCTTCGCTCGCTCTTCCCACCCTATATAATAATGTAACGTTCTTATAGAGGGCGAGCCTAATGCAATCAACATCAAAATCCATACTCCGGGCGGTTTCTGAGAAATTTCTGATGGAAAAACCTAATAACACTTTACCCGACCTAGGAATCAAATCCAGGACCTCCTGCTCAGCAAACGCTTGCGACCACTACACAAACAAAGAAATGTACCCTTAAAAATATTCCTCGGCACCCATGGTGACCCCCCCCAAAATCTTGGGCTGCGACCGCGCCTGATGGAGTATAGTATAGTAGCCTGTCATTGTTTCACTGTACATGAAATAAACTCTTTACATCCCCTCCCCGCACCCTACAGAGTGCTTAGATCGCATTTGTTTTAGTCACGGCGCAGGCGTCGAAAGCACGCAAGCACGCGAAAGTTAGAGGTATGAGAAAAATGATACCAAATTGCTTACTAATCCAAAGGAAGTTTGAATCTTATTTTTAATTTTGTTAAAAAACATTATATAACAATACAAAAAAAAAATGATTATTAAATAATTAATGTTTAAAATCCCTGAAATATCCCATAGGTCTTTTAGGTTACGCGCGACCGCTGCTGACGTCACAAATGACCGAAAGAGGTTAAACAAAACTTGTTAATTTTGAAATTGAAACATTTTTACAATGCCTATACTCCATTTACAATAAGATTAAAACAAACAAACAAAACTTTTTCACCTTCTGTTCAATCGATTTTGACTTCTATTCCGTAGGCATAAGGATGGCATTAAAAGCAGTAAACAGTTGTTATTGTAACCACTTTTTTTGCTTTTAATGCCATCCTTATGACTACGGAACAGAAGTCAAAATCGGTTGAACAAGCTGTAAAAAAGGTTAGTTTAAATGTCTAATCTTATTGTAAATGGAGTATAAGTTACTATGACTTAAATTTTATTTAAAAAAAAAACATTTCCTTGTCTATATTTTCCTCAAGGCTGATTTTTCAGTCGACAGATAATTTTTATTCGTGGGGGAATTTGTGGCTAAGTAATAACAGCCGTGCAAGTCGATCGATCAGGTTAAGCTACGCTTGCCGCGGTTGGTCCGTAGATGGGTGACCATCTTTACATATCAAGACCCCTTCTTGCCTCGGAAAGGACGTTAAGCCGTTGGTCTCGGCTGTCAATACTGGATTTTTGACAGTCGTTATGATTCGTCAGAAGCCCGAAAGACTGACTACCAGTCTTACCAAGGGGTATCGTATTACCTAATAACTGGGTTGTGAAGGTTAGATAGGCAGTCGCTTCATGTAAAATACTGGTATTCAGCTGCTTCCGGTTAGACTGGAAGCCGACCCCAACATACATATTTGGGAAAAGTCTAGGCATATGATGATGATATAATTTTCATTCGTGGAATAAAATTGACGTCTTTGTTTTGTATGGAAAAACTGTCAAAAATTAAAAATTATTCCTTCGATAAAATTATTTGGCATCGGAAAAATTAGCACTTAGATAAATGATACTGAAAATATTTTTCAAGAAACCCCATAATTATAAATATAGAATTGAAACAAACGGTTCGTTACTGTGTAGCCTGTATCGAAAAATATGAGACAAAAATGAAGTCTGTTAATCAAAAAAAATTGGGGATGGCGTCCATAGTAGGTTTACCATGGTTCTTTAAAAGATAAAAAGTCCATTAAAACCTTTCAAATTATTAAGTTTATTTTACATTATGTAGCTATTTCATTCAGTAAGTATTAATATTAGTCTACTTGACATTTATTTCGGCAAGTAATTATCTAAATGCCCCAAATTATTTCTATGAATCAAGCTCTGAGAAATGTCGAAGTAATAATAAACTCTTTAGAAACATATTATTGTATTGAACACATACAAAATTAGCAGAATGAATAACGTAGCTTATCTTTGAATTAATTTGTTTCTATGAATTTTATTCATGTAATCCCCCCCTGCCCCGTTGGTCTCGTGGTTGCAAGCGCGACTGCTGAGCGTGGGGTCCTGGGTTCGATTCCCGGATCGGACAAAGTGTTATTTAGTTTTCCCATTAGGAATTTCTTAGTAACAGTCCGGAGTTTGGAAGTTGGCGGTTTAATACCCCCGTGCCTCGGAAAGTACGTAAAGCCGTTGGTCCAGCGCCTGAACTCTCTCCGGTCGTGTCGGATTGCCGTCCCATCGGACTATGAGAGTGAGGGAAAAGGGAGTGTACCTGTGTCTGCGCGCACACTTGTGCACTATAATATCTTCTGCGTACGTGGCTAATCTCCGTTGAGATTGGCCACCGTGACCGAAATCGGTCGGGGAGGCTATTATTCATGCAATCAATTTCAGAAAATTGTGTTGTCATCATCGTATTAATATTTTGCTGACTAGAGCTTTCTACAAATTATTACATTATATTTATTTGGCAGATAATACTTTTTAAGTCGAGACTTAAAGTTGACCATGCATAGAATTCTCCTTTTTACCAGCTCATAAAACAAAACTATTGACCTCTAAGAATCGTTGGATGGCCATACATTTTCTTTAAAATATTTTGTTAGCAGATATTTCTTAGCATATTTTATTGCAGTGTCCTTGTATTAATTTTATTATAAACTTAAAACACATCTAAAGGCAAATTCCTGTAATTAAAGACGTGTCTCAGCGATAATTGAGGTATTTTTGACAGATTGAGACTGAGAACATTCTTAAAATTACGAGAATTGCCCCTCAGGTATCAAACTGATAAGATAACTACGAAATCTATTCATTTCATACCTATTGCATCGAAATCTTAACAAATAGCATTATATGTTAGAACACTCACAAGGAGAGTTATTGTCAAACCAATCTATACTAATATTATAAAGAGTAAAGGTTTGTATGTATGTTTGTAACGAATTGGCTCAAAAAGTACTGGACCGATTTTAAAAATTCTTTCACCATTTGAATGCTACATTATCACTGATTATTATAGGCTATTTTTTTTTCTTTTTTTTCCACCCGTGCGAAGCCGGGACGGACCGCTAGTAGTATATAATCAGACCTCATCTTCTTACAGTGATTGGGAGAACTTATCTGAAGACCTCAAAAACCGGACATTAGTGCTAACCTTTGAATTCATAAAAACAAAAGAATGATGCAAGCTTCATTCAAAGTAAGTTGGAAACTAAACATTTCTTTTAAACGGTACGTTCTTTCATCAGTATGACAAAAGTCGTTGTGAAAAACTGTAGCTGTTTGTTCAACAATTTTCTTTTGACAATCAACCTTTACTATATTTTTCTTTGAACCAACTGCTCTTTGAGATATGCTCGACAACTATGAAAGTGGCAGGCCATCTGTGGGTTGCCAACGTAGATATAATAATGTGTTAAAGGGCCTGATACTTGTTTAAATGTATTGCATGTGAATATTGAAGTCGGAAAAGTGTGTTTCTTCAAATAAATTGGGTTAGAAGCTGTAATAAATTAGAGGTTTATGTTTGTGTATGAGGTGAAGTAGTGTGTTTATGTGGGAAATAGAGTCTAGTTTCTGTGTATTTATTTGCCCATACATCTTGGAAATCTTTGATATTTAGACTTTTTTACTCGCCATTCGAAAAATGTATTTATTAATTTTTTTTTTTTGTCAATTTGAGACTGAAAGCTTTACTTAAAAATAGTCTCTGTTCCATTTTTTTAATTCATCATTTGCTGTGGCTCTGTTTTGTAAATGTCGTAGCATTATGCCGAGTGTTGGCCATTTTGCGTTGATTTGACGCATAGTTTCCCCCAACTTGTTCTGTTTTGTGTTTGTGTTCTTTCTTAGCATCATGACCCTACTTCGAATATATTTAAGAAATCTAATCACCTTTGCAAAATTATTGATGCCATTAATTGAAAACTCGGTTAAGTACGTCGAACAGAATTTACCTTCCCTAAAACTTTGTGGAGATTCAGTAAAGTTTGCGGAAAGTTTTCACGGCTTTAATGGATTTGGTTCAATAAGTAGTTAGGTATTCTATAGCTTAAGAAACACATTGTTACTGTACGCTAATGCTTTTATAAGTATAAGGTTTCATAATAGCGGTTATCATTTGGCCTCATCTATGCATATTATAAACTAGATTCTGCCCGCGACTTCGTCCGCGCGAAATTTCTTGCTAGGGTCGCATCTACGTGCGCTATTACTTCATTTTCGCTCAGCGTTCTTTCTGAATTTTTTTAGTTTTTGCTCAGCTCCTAAGAATTCTAGCGTAATTTTAAATAGCTTTCCTCAAGAATTGGGCCATCAAAAAAATAATGTTTCAATTCCGACTAGTATTGTAGTTTCAAAGATTAACGCATTGAAACCAACAAACTATTTAGCTTTATTATAAGCCATTATTATAATATTATAGTATAGAACATTTAAGTTCGGTTTGGCGTGTCTGTGTGACCGTGGGTGGGGTTCTTCCAAAACAACGCAACGGATTTTGATGAGGATTTCATCATCATCATCCTTTAGAGAATTGATGCCGTAAGGTTGTGTATCATAAATTCATAACAAACTTTCATTTAAAAAAGTAATCTCAATGTTTTGTGAAGTCGTCAAAACCGTGCGAAGCAGTAGCGGATTGTTAGTTTAATAAGCACTTAATTTTTTTAAATTTCAAAACCATATTGCATTCGTCACAAGTTACGTCATCGGATTATCCGGTTCAAGATTTTTTAAACATTCATCATTCTTATTGTTGTTCAATATTCCGCTTATTTTTTTTTTATCGTTGCATCATTTAGATTTCTCTCTCAACTGCTAATAGCCAAGTTCCGGAGATTTTTTTTTGTTTTTGTTTGAAAATATTTAAAGATTATTTTTCAATGCCGTTGTCGGAGATTTATTGCTCATGGCTTAGGTTCTTCTATAAGATGGTGAAAGAGTTCGAAGGTACTAAAGAGTTTTTTATTTTATTTTTTTATTGCTGAATGGGGTCGCTCTTGACCTCGATCACGCCTGATGCAAAGTGATGGATGAGGTCTATGATGGAACGAGCATGCCCAGAAGATGCCTAAGGCACTAGAACTCCCACGTATCGAGGAAACACCGCAGTCTGCTTGACGCGGCGACTCCGGTAGGTAGGAGGGTGGTCGCAAACCAGGCGGGTATTAGCCCTACCACAGCAAAGGGAAGAATTGGCCAGTCAAATAAGGTGTTGGGTTTGACTGTCCAGGATGCGCCGAGTTCAGTTAAGTAACTGGCGGAACAAACTGCGCTACACAAGGAGGCTTTTTCTTGCATCCCAAAAATTCACATCTTTCTTCTCTTGCACATTAAAATAGAAACCTTAATGCGGCTAATTCCAACCATCGCTTGTAGGTCTTGGTAGCATATATCCTATCAGCAAGGTAAATAACATAATCACCCTATAATGTTCCCACTGCTGGGACACAGGCCTCCTCTCTATGAGAGGGAGTGAAAGAAAGAAAGAAAATACATTTATTTAGCACAGACTCATCATCTGCCTAGCCTTTTCCCAACTACGTTGGGGTCGGCTTCCAGTCTAACCGGATGCAGCTGAATACCAGTATTTTACATGGAGCGACTGCCTATCTGGCCTCCACAACCCAGTTACTGGGTAATACGATACCCCTTGGTAAGACTGGTTGTCAGACTTTCGGGCTTCTGACTACCCGCAACGACTGTCAAAGATCCACGAATGACAGCCGGGACCAACGGCTTAACGTGCTTTCCGAGGCACGGAGGGGTCTTGGTATGTAAAGATGGTCATCCATCCACAGACCAACCGCGGCAAGCGTATTTAGCACAGACTAAAAGACACAATAAAACAGCTCGGTACCATGTATACATCAGATAAAAACAAAACAGATAGATAATGTAAAGTCCGATGTAGGAAATTAGCAGGAGAGTGTGCCTCACGGCTGTGCCAGAAAGGCCCAGTTCAGCATAAAGCCAGACAACTAGTGCCTGACGCTGGTTTTCAACTAGACCTGATGTGTGAGGTGACGGATGTAAATCAGTTTTGTACTGCAACGTGACGTGTGTATGCATACTTAAATAAAATAATTATGTATCAGACAAAAAAAATTGTAAAAAGTACATAAATAGTGTGAGTTGAATAACAGTGCAAGAAAATAATAAACAAAAACATAGGTACTGATAAATAATGAGATGGCTGCGTGATAGACCAAAACCTGTTTACACGATGCCTGACTCTCACGTTCCAACACTTAGGGGGCGTAATCTACCACGCGGGCCCAGTGCGGGTTGGTAGATGTCACATGTCTTCGAATTTTCGGACATGCTGGTTTCAGCAAGGTAAATAATCCTGCTCAGATCCCGCTCATTAGGGTTTCTACGCGAGTTTAAGGGAACCCAAATACGAGACTGTTGGCAACACAACGACCGGTGGGAGCGAGACAGCACGCTCTACCGGACGACGGTGTCAACATTTTAAAAATATACGAGTAACCGCCGCGAACGACGTTAGAAAAACATCGAACACGAACCGCGCGGCGGCATTCGCTTTTTGGAGACTGATTGTAATAGGTTACTCTTAGATTAATTAAAGTATCGTTTAGAATCATACGTCTATATTTTATAATCTCCTGCCTCCGCCTTCAGCCTAGTTAGTCAACATCAGAAGTGAACATCCACGTCCTAAAAATGGGTAAAAGAAAGGGTAGGAAACGTGCACGAACTTCCAGCTCCAGTAGCAGCAGCAGCAACAGCGGGAGTAGCAGTGGGAGGACTCCATCACCACCATCCTCCAGTAGACGAAGGAAGGGACGAAAGGTATCTCGCACAAATGAGCAACTGACTGTGAGTACAAGCACAATTACTCTTCACAATATGATTCCGACCTTTGATCCGTTAAAAGATAATATTACCGCATGGCTGAAAGTAATAGAATCTTACGCAAGGACATTTTCGTGGGCCGATAGTATGATCCGATATCAGGCTCTTAATAAACTGTCAGGCTCTGCAAAAATATGGTACGATTCATTGTTGCGCCATGAGCATTCGTGGACCACGTGGCAGTGGAAGGATTGGAGTGATAAAATTAGGTCAACGTTCCAAGTGAAGCGTAATATGTTTGAGTTGCTTAAGGATATTATGGAGGGTAAACCGACAGAAAATCAGTCCTTGTATACTTTTTATTTCGAACAAAAATCAAAAATAGATGATCTTTGTTTAAACTTCTCGGAATGTGATATTATCTCGATCATTTTAGGGAATATAGGTGACAGTAATCTCAGTGCCTCAGTGGAAGCCAGCAATTTTAAATCTTGTGAAAGTCTGGCGGGGTTTTTGCATAGTCGAATATACAAATCAAAACCCGGAACGAAACAAGTTATGCCATCGAGTTTAGGCCGCGACAATATAGCTAAGCCATCTACACACACACAGTTATCCACTCAAAGCAATACTTCGAACTCATATACACCTAATACATCGACGAATCAAATGTCCATCGCCAATAATGAAAAACTACAAAATGTGAGTACGAACCGAAAACCACTCGAATGTTTTACTTGTGGCGGAAATCACAAACGAATACATTGTAGTATCAAGTGTGAGTTTTGTAAAAAACGAGGTCACTCTGAAAATGTTTGTTTTTATAAAAAGAACACTTCTTCGGTAGCCGAAAAATCAAATAACCAAGAAATAAAATGTGTTTCCATATCCGATTATAGAGACAAATTCTGTAAAAATATCCACATTAATGGGTATATACATAGCGCATTCGTTGATACGGGTAGTAGCTGTTCTATTATAACAGAGAACTTAGCTAGGAAGTTTTTGATACCCCTAATAACTCTAACAACCCCGGTGATCTTGCAAGGGTTTTCTAGCGATAGTATAAAAACTGTTAATGCAAAAATTCAAGTGAACATTAAATTAGATTCGGTCTGTCTAGAAAATATTGAGTTCTACGTTTTGAACGAATTATCCGGTTGCGACATATTGATAGGCAGAAATATTACTGAACGAAACGATATAATGTATTCACGGGTAGGTAATAACTTAAAGTTTGATTATGCCGTCGGTTTCGAAAATTTTTGCAAAATGGTTAATGTTAGTAGTCTTGTATTCGATACAGATTCTAATGTTAGCGAGTTAACGACATTGTTTAGGAAATATAATAGTTGCTTTGCATCTAGTATTCAGGAGTTAGGAAAGGTTAATTGTCATGAAATGGAAATTTCTCTCAGCGATGCCAAACCAATTCACTATCGCCCCTATAGAGCATCACCGACTGATAGGAAAATTATACGAGAAATGGTGGATGAGCTATTGGTAAATGGAATTATCCGCGAGAGCCATTCCCCCTATTCTAGCCCTGCCCTTCTGGTCAATAAGAAAAACGGGGAAAAGAGGTTGTGTATAGATTACAGGGCTCTTAACAAAGTGACAGTCAAAGATAAATACCCGATGCCGCGCATCGAGGACCTTATTGACAGGCTTCAGGGGTGTAAATATTTTACGAATTTAGACCTTAAATGTGGGTATTATCAAATAAAAGTAAGCCAAGAGTCTATTCAAAAGACCGCATTCATAACTGAAGACGGACACTACGAATTTTTGCGCGTACCCTTTGGGTTAGTTAATGCGCCATCCTGTTTTCAGCAAATGATGAACAAAGTTATCGGTAACCTTCGTTTTGGCAAGGTTATTTTGTATTTAGATGATATTTTGGTTATAACGGAGACGATAGAGGAAAATTTGAGGGTTTTAGAGCAGATTTTGCAAATATTTCGAACAAATGGACTAACGTTAAATTTAAAAAAATGTCACTTTTTAAAACAAGAAATAGAATTTCTTGGTTATAAAATAAGACAGGATTCTATAATGCCAAGTGAATGTAAAATACAAGCGGTTAAAGATTTTCCTATTCCAAATAATATTCACCAATTACGTCAGTTTCTCGGGCTCATTAGTTACTTCAGAAAGTTTATTAAAAATTGTGCAATTTTGTCAAGCCCGCTCACTCGTTTGCTGAAAAAGGATTGCGCATGGATATGGGGTACTGAGCACGATCAAGCCTTTCACACCTTGAAGAACGCCTTAACAGCTGATAATATCTTGACCATCTTTGACCCAAATAAAGACTGTGTTTTATATACCGATGCTAGTAGGGATGGACTCGCGGGTATTCTCATGCAAGTTACCATAGAAGGAGAAAAGCCAATACATTATTATAGTCGTCAAACAACCGAAGACGAAAAGAAATTTCATTCGTTCGAACTCGAGCTTCTAGCAATAGTTTCATCATTACAAAAGTTTAGACTGTACCTATTAGGTTCCACCTTTCGAGTAGTTACTGATTGCAATGCGGTGAGATACGCGTTAACAAAAAAGGAAATAATTCCACGTATTGCGCGTTGGATTCTTTCCACCCAGGAATTTTCTTTCGAAATAGTACACAGAGAGGGCACACGTATGCAGCATGTTGATGCACTAAGCCGCAACCCCATACGTAGCGGCGAGAGGTCAGAGTTGGAAATAGTGATGTCCATAACTGAATCTGATTGGCTACTTTCTGTACAACTTCAAGATCCAATTTTGGTTAATATCAAAAATATACTAGAATCCGGAAATATTGATGATCATAGGGACATTTTCAATGACTTTGATTTGTTAGGAAACAAAGTGTATAGGCGTACTAATCAAGGCCGACGATGGGTTGTACCGAAATCATGTATCTGGTATGTTATTAGGTGTAATCACGATGACCTAGGACATTTTAGTATTGATAAAACAGTAGAAAGGATAGCACACCAGTACTGGTTTCCTAAAATGCGCCGGACGGTAAAAAAGTACATAAACAATTGTTTAAACTGCGTATACTATAAAAACAAGGGGGGTCGCAGGGAGGGAGAATTGTACCCACTGCCCAAGCATGCACAACCTTTTCACACACTACATTTGGACCATCTAGGTCCATTCGTAAAAAGCACAAAGAAAAATAAGTATTTACTTGTAATGGTTGATTCATTTACAAAGTTTGTATTTGTTTGTGCAGTGCGAAATACAAATAGCGACAACGTTATTCGGGAAATGGATAATATTTGTAAAATTTTCGGTAATCCACGTCGAATAATAGCGGACGCCGGATCCGCCTTTACGTCTCATAATTTTAAAGAGTATTGTACGGATAAAAATATTCATTTACACACGGTGGCTACAGGAATGCCTAGATCTAACGGTCAGGTTGAACGATTTAATCGAACAATATTAGACGCGTTGAAGACTATGGGTGCGGACAAAGACGATGATAAATGGGATCAATGCGTTATGCCTTTGCAGCAGGCTCTAAATAGTTCTATCCACAAAACAACTAAGGCGGTGCCTAGTGAGGCATTGTTAGGGTATAGGCTACGTACTGACAGTGACAAGTTTGCGTCAAACGAGACTGATACGGAGTGTACTACGGACGTTACTGAATTGCGTAAGAGGATTGACAAAAATATAAAAGCCAATGCCGAAACACAAAAGAAAAGGTTCGATAGTAGCCGTGCGAAAGCGAAACAGTACCAAGAGGGAGATCTAGTTCTGGTAAAAATCTCTAGTCAAACCAATAACGGACAAAGCAGAAAACTACTCCCAGTATTTAAGGGTCCCTTTCAAGTCAAAAAAGTGCTAGGCAACGACAGATATCAAGTATGCGACTTAAGAGGCAGTGAAAGAAGTATAAAATTATACTTAGGTAGTACAGCGGCTGAAAACATGAAACCCTGGATAAATATCAACGATTTTGATTCAGACGCTTAGCCAGCAGTGTTGGCAAGGAATTTTATTATTCATTATAAAGGTGGGTAAAACGAGTTTCAATTGTCTTATGATATTTCCTTCTTTTCAATTTTGTGGTGTGCGAAAAACTTAAAGAAACCTGCACAGATTTTTAATTTTTCTGGTACCCCTAACTCGATTAGTTCAATATTAATTGTATACATATTTCATAACAATGAAAGCATAAATCTGAATAATTACCTTCTGGCATCATGATGGCAACGAGCATTGGAAATCACTTGATTCTCGGATCAACCTAAACCTCTGAAAGGTGTATCCTAAGTCTAAAGGAGCATCTAGTAGAGGTAAGACGGACGTATCCTAAGCCTAAAGGAACGCCTAGAGACCGAGGATCATGGAGATAATGAGTCAACTAGTCCTTGATGTGTTGATCGACCTAAGTCTAAAGGGAGTTCTTCGCATTAAGGTTAAGTTAAATAACTAAGTTGGACGTCATGATGACCGAGTCGGTTTGAAGGGACAATGTAACAAAATACTATCTAATTATATAAATTATTTATGTTTCCAGTAAGGAGCGTTCTCGTGTCTGTGTACCATAGAATTGGTTTACCAGGCGTGAGCGGGCGTGCCTGGGGCAGGCACGATGCAGCATGGCCGTGTTGGCAACACAACGACCGGTGGGAGCGAGACAGCACGCTCTACCGGACGACGGTGTCAACATTTTAAAAATATACGAGTAACCGCCGCGAACGACGTTAGAAAAACATCGAACACGAACCGCGCGGCGGCATTCGCTTTTTGGAGACTGATTGTAATAGGTTACTCTTAGATTAATTAAAGTATCGTTTAGAATCATACGTCTATATTTTATAATCTCCTGCCTCCGCCTTCAGCCTAGTTAGTCAACAAGACAGCATATTTTTCACATGTTACATTATTCAATGACTAACACTCGTGCCGACAGACCTGACACACTACACTCATAAATGACATCTGACACCTATTGTACTGAAGCCACTGAAACTGAAATCTATCATGTTTTTTTGGCATAATGTCATCTTGTTTGTAAATATTGTGTTTGAAATATGTTTTGCGGGAAATAATTAGCATATTTTGCCGTCGGGACGAATTATGGAAGCGACGTGACAATATTTAAAGAACGGGTTAGGTGGCGAAATATTAAAAACCTGTTTATTATTTCATAATTTAATAAATTATTAAAAGAATAAACCTGTGATGTCTCTCTGCTGCATGTTTGGAAACATCGATGCGCAAACTTTGGCCCCGAATTCAGCACATCAAATCCTAGTGTAAAAACTCTAAATCGGCTATTTAAAAAAAAAAATTGTTGTTCCATACATTTTCTCTATGAAATAGCTGTTTTTTTTTTTTAAATAACCGACGAACTATTTTTACGCTGGGGGTTTTAGAATCATGTGCTGAATATATAAAATTATCGTGTCGCGATGTTTGTTACCAATCTCCTCGGAAACGGCTGCACTGATTTGTATGAAATTTTGTGTGCATATCGGGTAGGTCTGAGTATCGGCCAACATCTATTTTTCATACCCCTATTTTTTTTTTTGCAAAACGACGTTTGCGGGTCAGCTAGTATGTTTATAATATTCTAAACACTTTGTGCTCTGATTACTTTGCATATTATATATTATTATGAGTACGTCATGCTTCATAGTGCACGTAAATATGATCACCTTACTTACAAGCTAACATTACGATACCTAAAATTTCTCACACACACTGCATAATCAGCCTATGTTGTTCCTACGGCTGAGAGAGGCTCCTCTCACAAGAGAGACTGGTAATCCAACACGCGGACCCAGTGGAAGTTGGTAGATAGATGTCACATGTCTTCGAATTTTTGGTTCTAGGACATGCCGGTTTCCTCACAATGTTTTCCTTCAGTGTTTTGAGAGCAGTGGTGATGAAATGACACAAAGTAAAGCACTTGCCGGGGTTAGAACCAACGGCCTACAAGTCGTGAGTCGAGGCCGATACCATTGGGCCACCACCTGCTCTAAACACACTATTTGATTTCAATTTTTTTACTGACGAATCTTTCTAATTATATAATGCTGACATAAATTTTAATATTTTACTTCTGAATTGCATTGACATAAAATTCTGACATGAAATAAATTGACTAAGATCTATACTAACATAGTTATTAAGATTTATTTACTAACAAAGTTGTTACTATATTATTATGTTTACTTAGGTTAAGGTATGTATCTATGGGTCTTTGTTACCTGATAATAAATGGTTTATTATTATTATAATAAAATTTTATTCATGCGTTAATACAATTAGCTACTGAAATACTTATAATATTATATTCTAATTTTATCATTGTAATTTAATAGCACCCACTCATTTAATTGTTTTTAATATTGGCAAAGAATAGCCCACTACTAATTTTTAAGATCCATGTATGAAATAATCTATGTTTTACAAATAAATTATTCTTATTCTTAATTATAATCAATAGTGGTAAGTACCTAACACTTGATTTTAAAACAAAAAACCGAGACACCTTTTTCTCGTAAAATAGCTTAGTAAGTATTGGAGCTGGCTAGCCAGTGCACTATAAACCTAATTGAAAAATTGGAGCCACATATGGAAGCTATTTTAATCCACTCTAATATTTCCCTATGTAAATAATTCAAAAAACCGACCAAGTGCGAGTTGCACTTGCACACAAAGGGTTACGTACCACCTAACAATACTTAAAACTACATATTTAAAACAAAACACGTTTTATTAGGTCGGGGCAAAAGTATTTTCGTATTTATCATACAAAAAAAAAAATTCTTTTAGGTTTAATTTTTTATTTATTTATAATATTATGTATGTGCCGTTTTGATCGATGACTTGTTGCCATCTTGTGGGCAATGCCATGATCCCATTGCTGTAGAAGTTTTGAGATTTTTTATCAAAAAAATGTGACAGGTAGTTTTCACAGTGTTCTTTTGAGGTTAACTTTATGCTTCCTAAAGAGTTCTGAAGTGACCGAAACAGGTGGAAATCTGATAGAACGAGATCAGGGCTATACGGAGGATGCATCAACACATCCCAGCCAAGCTCTCTCAATTTTTGCTGAGTAGCTATAGATGAGTGCGGTCTGGCGTTGTTGTGATGACACACCACGCCCTTCCTATTCACCAGCTCTGGTCGGTTTTTCTCAATAGCTTCTTTTAACCTCATCAATTGTTGACAGTAGAGGTCAGAATCGATGGCTTGTCCATGCTTCGACCACGATCTTTTTCAGACATTCTTATCGTAAGTGATCCATTTTTTATCACCCGTAATCAACCGTTTAAGAAATGGGTCGGAATTATTACGTTTCAACAAAGAACCGCAAATGGAAACACGTTGCATTAAGTTTCTCTCAGTGAGATCATGTGGTACCCAAATATCAACTTTTTTCTTGTACCCAGACTATTGTAAATGCCGTAAAACTGTTTTGTGATCAACATCCAGTTTTTCAGCAATATCATAACTACTAATATGTCGATCTTGCTCCACTTTTTCAAAAATGGCACTGATTTTATCCGTGACAGGGCGTCCAGAACGAGCTTCATCTCACACTAAAATTCCTTCACACTAAAATTTCCTGACTTGAAACGCTTGAACCACATTTGTGCTACTCGTATTGATACCGTATTAGGTCCGTAAACCGCACAAATTTTATTCGCGGCGTTCGTCGCATTTTTATCTTTTTTGTAAAAAAATTTAAAATGTACCTAATTTCTTCGTCACATACGTTCATGTTGCTTGCTTGAAAAACAATTGAGAAATGGCGGGAACTAGTTTTTTTTTATTTATTGCATCTTTAGAATGTCAACATTTAATAGTATTAAAACCAGCCAGTTACATTCAGTACTGCCAAAGAGGTTTGATTACTAACAATAGATTCTAAATACGAAAATATTTTTGCCCCGACCTATTATTTTATTTTATTCTATTCAAGAAACTTACAGCTAATATAAACAGTGTTTTTAAACAATATGCATTTGAAGGCCATTTACAAGTTTCCGCTGATAAAGGAAACGCCGACCTCGTCTCGTTTTTAAAAAAATATGATTGACGTGTAAAAGTGTTTGTACAAATCTACTTACAGAAATAAAATCATTTATAAACACTCGAAACAAAAAAGACAACAAAATTATGTTTTATGTATGGTTATGGTTATATTATAGTTAATAAATTAATAAAAAATTAATAAAAAAAAATCAAGTAAATAAAAAATTAATAAATATAGTTAATAAAAAATTAATAAAAAAAAATCAAGTAAAAAATTAAAGGTGAACTCCTTTAATTTTTTACTTATTTTTTTTTTTATTATTTTTTGTTATATCAGTCATAGTAGTAGTACACACTCTGTAAAAATTTCAATTTTCTACCTATTATGGTTCAAAATATACAGAGACGGACGGGCGGATAGACGGACAGGAGCCTCAGTAATATGGTCCTATTCTCTCCTTTTCCCTCTCTCCCTCTCTGGCTGTGCGTGTCCCAAAAAAATATTATTTTCTTTAAAAAAAAAAAATCACTAATAGAGTAAATAAAATCTCAAAAAAAAAAAAAACTAATAGACCGCCATTTAATTTCACATTAAGGCTGGTATACACACACAGACAGACAGGTCGCACCATCAATCTCCGACTAACCCCTGACACTAAGTAACCACCTTACGAAACACATGGTTCGCTGATCTTATCTCACTTTTTGAACTCGTGCACCTGTCTCATGGCCGGCGAATAGCGAAAAGTGATTAGAGCTAGCAACTAAAAACGAGTTAAAGCAACAAGCAGCGAGCGACGAGTGATAACTCACTGTATCAAGCAGGCCTAGTGTTCTGGCCACCGAGCGAGCGTCGCTGAGCACTCTTTTTGATAGCTCTTGTCGCTGTGACTAGCAAGTACTTGCCGGCGGTGAGAACAGTCAGCGATCAACTACTAAGATATGTATCTCTTTAACTTAATACGGGAAATATAATCTTTTGTACGTTTGTTGAGCGAAAGAACGTTGATAGCTATTCGCTTGCTGATCGGCGGTCGGACAGATGCCTGATACAATTTATTCCTTTTTTTTATCGAATCTATGCAGTATCCATTCTATTTCAGATCCGTATTTTGGATACTTTCCAGGAAATTACAACGGTCCTGTGTCGTATGTCATGGCAGTATTATAAATATAGTAAATTGGGGAGTTGGGTACTGTTAGCGTCGCCGTCGACTGAGGCGTAACGTAAATATTTCTTTAAATGATAAATGATAAATGATTTTATTTCTGTAAGTAGGTTTGAACAAACACTTTTACACGTCAATCATATTTTTTTTTAAAACGAGATGAGGTCGGCGTTTCCTATCTGACTACTCTGAGAAGAAAGGCCGAAACAAACTCAGAGGTCACAGTCTCTTTTAAAGTCCAGACATAATCTTGGTGAGATCATGTGGAGACCATGTAGATTGGTGTCTGAAATGGTCTTTTGAGGAAAGAACCACACAGATTGAGTGGACCCGTCCAGTCAGTGCACGCATTTGTCAGTAATCATGCAGCTCAACTCAAACTTAGGGAGCTCAACGATTCGACGAACAATACCAAAGAAAGGACATTTGGGTAGGTCGCATAAATTACTCAAACTGCCAGACCATGACTAAAACTATCTGAGAAAAAAACAAAGGCAAACTAAAATTAGCCCACATAGTCTTCACATTCACAGTCATTAAAAATAACATAATACTTTACAAAGTAAATATTCATGTCACTGTATATGTAAAATTTATCAATGTCAATGTGTATATAAAAATCCAGAAATAGTCTTGGTCAGATCATTTTGAGGACCATGTAGATTGGTGTCTGAAATGGTCTTTTGAGGAAAGAACCACACAGATTGAGGGGACCCGTCCAGTCAGTGCACGCATTTGTCAGTAATCATGCAGCTCAACTCAAACTTAGGGAGCTCAACGATTCGACGAACAATACCAAAGAAAGGACATTTGGGTAGGTCGCATAAATTACTCAAACTGCCAGACCATGACTAAAACTATCTGAGAAAAAAACAAAGGCAAACTAAAATTAACCCACATAGTCTTCACATTCACAGTCATTAAAAATAACATAATACTTTACAAAGTAAATATTCATGTCACTGTATATGTAAAATTTATCAATGTCAATGTGTATATAAAAATCCAGAAATAGTCTTGGTCAGATCATTTTGAGGACCATGTAGATTGGTGTCTGAAATGGTCTTTTGAGGAAAGAACCACACAGATTGAGGGGACCTGTCCAGTCAGTGCTCCCATTTGTCAAAAAAAATGTGCAGCTCAACTCAGAACTTGAGGAGCTCAACGATTCGACAAACAATACCAAAGAATGGACATTTAGGTAGGCCGCGTAAATTACTCAAACTGCCAGATCATGAATAAAACTAACTAAGAAGGAAAACATAAAAAAAAGATAGAAAAGACCCACATAGTCCTCACTTTCACGACAATTAAAATAATAGCTACACGACAATTAAAATAATATTATACTTTACAAAGTAAATATTCACGTCTATAAAGAGAGAAAATAAAATAAATAATAAGCAAAAAAAAAAAAAAAACCAAACAAGATTCACTGTGTAAATTTATTGGAGCAGCTCAATCCCAAGCATGTTTATCCTCAATATAGTCTTTAACAGAATAAAAGGCTTTCTGGCATAGTTTCCGCTTTATAGAAGATTTGAATTTATTAAGGCTTAGATCTTGAATGTGGCTAGGAAGTTTATTATAAAAACGTATACATTGGCATCTAAACGAGCCACTTATTTTCTTAAGCCTGGTTGTAGGAACAACGAATTTGTGTTTGTTCCTAGTATTTATATTATGGATATCACCGTATTTTTTAAACAGATTAATATTTTTATGTGCGTACAAAAGATTTTCATAAATATACTGAGAAGGCACAGTCATTATATTAATCTCTTTAAATTTGTCTCTGAGGGAGTGTCTGGGACTTAATTTATAAATTGAACGAACTGCCCTTTTTTGTAAGACAAATATTATCTGAATATCGGCGGCATTTCCCCACAACAGAATACCGTACGACATCACACTATGAAAATAACTAAAGTATACTAAACGGGCTGTCTCTAAATCAGTTAAGTCACGAATTTTCCTAACGGCGTATGCTGCGGAGCTAAGCTTTTTTGATAATTTATCTATATGGGGGCCCCATTGAAGCTTGGCATGTAAAGTTATGCCCAAGAATACGGTGGTATCTTCGGGATTCAACACTTCATCCTTTATAAGCACACTAGTTTTTACTTGTCTAACGTGAGGTATGGTAAACTTAATACATTTAGTTTTTTTCTCGTTAAGAAGTAGGTTATTAACATTAAACCAGTTAACTACTTTATCGAGGGCGCTATTTATATTGTCAGTAACCAGCTGCTGACGTTTGAGTTTAAATAAAAGTGAAGTGTCATCTGCAAACAACACTATATCATGATTATCCTTTATGAGGTAAGGCAAGTCGTTAATATAAATAAGAAACAAAAAAGGACCAAGAATTGACCCCTGGGGGACCCCCATTTTTACAATTGATCCGGGTGATCTTTTCCCGTTAACATCAACTCTCTGAATCCTATTACCTAAGTATGAAGTAAGAAGATCTAAAGCGGCATTCCGGACTCCGTAGTGGTGCAGTTTCCTGATTAATGTTTCATGAAAAACGCAATCGAATGCCTTGGACAAGTCGCAAAAGATGCCCAAAGCATCGCATTTATCCTCCCATGCATTATAAACATGTTCTAAAAGTTCAACACCGGCATCAGTAGTCGAACGACCCCTTGTGAAACCGAACTGTTTGTTATGTAGTAATTTATGTTTATTAAAAAATCTTTGCATTTGATCTAAAATAAGTTTTTCAAAAATTTTGCTAAAGGTAGGTAGCACTGAAATTGGTCTATAATTAGTAGGGTCTGATGTACTACCCGATTTAAACAAAGGTATTATTTTACTGTATTTCATAAGATCAGGAAACTCACCACAGTCAATACAATTATTAAAAATAACAGCTAGAGTAGGTGCAACAATGTTTATAATCGTCTTCGCAACGTCCACAGAATTACCCCATAGATCCGGGGTCTTTTTAACATTTAACGTGTGAAAGGTTTTAATAATATCTTTACAAGTGACATATTGAAAAGAAAAATCAGAATCACAAACTGGAACGTTTTCTTTAAGTAAAGACTCTGCAGCGGAGGGTGATGAGTTGAGGGATTTAGTCGTCGATACGGGAATCTCAGCAAAGAAATTTTCAAAGGCCGCGGCGACTTGAGAATCTGATTTAATTATATTGTCATCAATAGCAAGGCTGTACTCACTACCTCGGTTGCATGACCTTCCCGTTTCGCTATTAATGACATTCCATGTCATTTTAATTACATTACTACTATTTTTAATTTTTGAACTCAAGTAACGTGACTTGGCCATACAACAAACTTTTTTAAATAATTTTGAGTAATTTTTAACATATAAATTAAATTCAGCAGTATTTATACAAATCCGTTCATCATACAACTCATAAAGTCGTTTTCTACTTTTATGAATACCAATGGTGGCCCAGTCACTGAAAGAAGCATTACTATTAACCGAGAATGTCTTTGGAGTGAAAGTGTTATCAAATTGCGTACAATACATATTAAAAAAATCATTATATTGTTGATTAGGGACAACATTAGATGACAAAAGTGGTAAATTACTAAGAAGTTTAGTCTTAAATGTTTCCAAGCGTTTAGTAGTTTTTGGGTTTACAGTGATATCTTTTTTAGTAGCCTTTTTGTTTAAATTTGGAATAGTGATCAATTGTCCGCAGTGGTCCGAGTCTATTAAATTAATAATTTCTTTGTGGGATGGTATAACATCTGTATAGATGTTATCTAAGCATGTGGCACTAGTGGGAGTTATTCTAGTGGGCTCCAAAAATTGGTTATCAAGATTGTATGACTGAAACAAACTTATAATTTTTGAACTTAACCCAGAGTTATCTAACAAATTAATATTAAAATCACCACAAGTGATGATAGACTTGTTCGAATTACAAATTTTATGCAAAACTTCATCCATAACCTTTTCAAAACAATCATACAATCCTGAAGGAGGTCTGTACACACTTAATATAATGAACTGCTCCAATTCTATACAAGCTATTTCAATTGTCCGCTCAACAGAGAGGTTCACAATATCCTTTCGGTCTTTAAATTTAAGCTGGCTATTTACTAAAATTAATGAACCACCGTGTATAGCATTTACTCTGCTGAACGAACTACCAATCTGGTGATTGCTAAAATTGAACATGAATTGGTGGCTTTTGAGCCAATGTTCTGTTATGCAAAGAATATCTATATTGTTATAATTCAGGAATAATTCCACTTCTAAATCTTTGTTCAAAAACCCTTGAATATTTTGATGCACCAGGTTGATACTATTTACTTCTTTTACACTTTTGTTTGATCTATTATTTGCCTTCCTTACATTTTTGCAAGAGGTTGCCTCTATTGTCTTAATTTCTAATTTAAATGAAAATCAATGTCATTAATTGCCAAATTATTGGCAGAACAGTTCAAGATATTGTTGCATTGCTCAAAAGAAGCAAGTTGTTTAGCCAAATTCTTGGCTGAAGTGGAAAAAAAATATGACAGAGACACTGCTAACTGTCTTTTGTGAAAGGTAGAAAGATAGTACTTATCAATATTGTATCTATCTTTTGTCAAAAACAAATTATTACCAACATAATTGTTAGTATCAACTATATGGAATAAATTATTATTATATGTCATATTGTACAATGATAAATTAAGTTCAAATCTTAAGTTATTTTCTTCCTGTGGCAAACCGTTACTATATGGGAATGTAAACAACACTATTTTTCTTAAACTAAGATTACACAAAGTTCTATAATATTGGAGCAATTCCCCTTTCTTCACATTTCCCCTATTACCCATAAAAATCAATAATGTAGTTTCTTGGCTAAACTTACATTTAATAACTTTTTTCATAATATCAAATAAGGAACAACCAGGCATACAATAATTTATTATGGAGTGTCCTGGATATTCGTCTGTCAACAAGTGGCCTAAGTCCTTTCCAATCTCATCGCAAAATAATACTATGTCATTTATTAAACATTTTTTACATTGATTATTGGAACTATTAATAGCAGGAAATGTTAAATCAACACAAGGCTGCGGTAAGGTGGTATTACATGTTGTCAATGAATGGTCCGGCATAAGTACATTTGAAGATGTTTGACAAAGCTCACAGTTGTTTTTCTGTGATTTTACCAGCTCATTCATTGCCAACACATATTCCCTCATGAGATCTTCAGAGGTATTGTATTTGTTAGTCATTGAACTAAGTTTCTCCTGTAAATGGTTAAGTTCAGATTGCAAGTATTCTGTATCAGTGTTGTATTTCCTAGTACTTTGTTCCAAATTAAAGGCATACATATCTAATTGTTTTAGTAAATTTAGCCTTTCTCTATTAAGCTTAACATTTTTTATAAAGAATTTATGTTTTTTTACCATTTTTTGGGTTTTAACAATGTATTTATTGATTTTAATATATTTTTTAAGTTTATTTTTACTGGTGACTACCCTCATTGAATTATGTGACTTTGAATCATCATTGCCTGTCAAATCTATAGTGTAAGAGGGTTTTATGGCAGAAACCACTGAGGGGGCAATAGGCATCAACTCATTGAATAGACTCTGATTCAGTGAGGCAGTGATATTATGATTTGTAGTCTGAAGTTCTGTGATTTGACTTTGAGCCTCATGTAGCTGCTGTTGAAGTAAATATTTGTGACTAAGAGCTTGTTCATACTCTATGCTACACTGGCTGAACCCGTCCACAACAAGTTGAAGTCTGTCCCGTTCTTCTATGGCATCAGTGTATTGAGTATATATCTGAGCCATTTCAATTTTTAACTTCCTATTCTTCTCATGGGCATCAAAGAGCACCCTTTCATTGTCATCCAATTCCTTAATCAGTTGGTCACAGGACTCCTTTGACGCCTTTAAAGCGCTCAAAGCCTCATTGAGTTTGGACTCTTCGAGGCGAGCACGGGCGCTACGAGTCATAATCATGATTAAAAACTATTAAGGAAGTGACAAGAAATTAGAAGAGAGAAGGTAGTTGTGGCAGCAGTTGAAAAGATGATTAGTGAAAAGGAAAAATGAAATTTAGATGTAAAAAAAAAAAAAGAAAAGATTACAAAAGGAACTTGGAGTCCTGTCACCAAACCAAAGTAAGGTTATGTTTACGTTCAAAGGTCATTGGCATCAATAAGTAGCCGTATTGAGAGTGAAAAAACAATTGCTGGTGAAAATTATAGAACGTAAACAAACTAACAGCAAGTAAAATAAAGAGTATTGTACCTGATATCAAGATGACAATGCAAAAATTCACTTGTG
Source organism: Globia sparganii (assembly GCA_949316385.1). NCBI lineage: Eukaryota > Metazoa > Arthropoda > Insecta > Lepidoptera > Noctuidae > Globia > Globia sparganii. The sequence continues at coordinate 6,408,430 of OX438675.1, read as the reverse complement.
CCGGTAACTGTCACCGATTCACATTGAAATATTTACACTAGTTTTGCACTTGTTATGTGAATCTAACACAAAATACACATTATTATCTTATTTACTTGATGAGTAATTGGAAATAGGCCTTACAATCAAAGAAAATTATTATTTAAAATTAAAAATTTAGGAACAAATTTAAAACAGCTGTTAGCTGTAGTGTTGCCACAGGAAAAAAGATATTGAACAGATTGATATTGATTGATATTGAACAGATAATTTATCAATGTGAATGAGGACACAGGAAGTAATAAAGTGTGTTATAGTATATTGTGTTAATTTGTGTTTTTCACGAGGTTATGTAAATGTGTTGCAACAATTTATTGATATTTGTACAAAAGATCTGAGGGGCAATTCTCGTAATTTTTAAGAACGTTCACAGTCTGATCTCAGTCTCAATCTGTCAAAAATACCTCAAATTTCCCTACATTTTGACAAATTTTTGACATTTTTTTGTCGCCGAGATGAGACTGCGACGAGATTTTGAACGTTTTAAATTACGACAATTGCCCTGCTGATAACGTTCGAATGGCTGAACCGATTATCTTGAATCATAGCTAAGAACACTCTCAATCAAATCACCTTTCAAACAAAAAAAAAAAAATTAAAATCGGTTCAGCCGTTTGGGAGCTGCGATGGCATACACAGACACACAAATACACACGTCAAACTTATAACACCCCTCTGTTTTTGTCGGGGGTTCAAAATATTAAGTTATTGCTATGACGCTATCAAAATAATACTTTAGTAGTGCCGATCTGTCAACTTTCTTCGTCTGGGTCAGCTCGTATCCTAATAAACGAATCCATGATTCACATTTACAAAATAAAAAAAAATTGACGGGTTGCACTCCGGGAGTGCCGGCAGAAGTGAAAACTTAAATATTAATGTTCTGCATTTTTGATATTTTGGAATGGTTAGAGAATAATTTTGTACGAATTGCTTTCGTTATCAGTATAAAAGTATTATTATTTATGTGGTAGGATACAATATTTATTCATTGCGCTATCGTACACAAACATGACAATTATCGAACATTCGCGCAAGCGCCTTGCGCCGCCTGCCTTCTCTCCATCCGTCTTACGAATTCTCGATCAGGTCACGTGTCCTGACGCGAGTTTAGAGATTTTTACCCATTCTAAAAAAAATACGCAGCGCCGCTAAAGAAGTTTTCACTTCAACATTCGCGCAAGCGCCTTGCGCCGCCTGCCCTCTCTCCATCCGTCTTACGAATTCTCGATCAGGTCACGTGTCCTGACGCGAGTTTAGAGATTTTTACCCATTCCAAAAAAAATACGCAGCGCCGCTAAAGAAGTTTTCACTTCAAAAAAATATTCTAAATTATACAAAACTATAAGTTGCAATGTATTTAAGAGATGAATAAAATTTCAATACTAAGCAGGAAGAATATTTAATATTGAAGTATTCAACAATTAAAACTTTATTTAATAAAATAAAAATAAACATTAAGTTCTTAATGTCAGAAACAATTATAAAAAAAATTGGAAAATCCAAAAGTCCACGTCTTGTAATGCTCATTTGATCGTAAAAAAATCATAGATTTATAGATATTATATTGGTTAGTTTTTTATTAATTATAATTAAACTACTTTGAATAAATGCGCCATTTTCAATAGGGTTCCTCCTATGTCTAAAACGAACCTATAAAAAAAAAATCAACTCAAATAATTTATTTACGGGAATTTTTTTAGAAATATTTTGATGAATTTTTCGTTTCTACTACGTTAAACCAATTTTTGAAAAGTACAGAATTATTTTCCATTAAATTATTTATACAATGGTATATAAATTAAGTAGGTTCTGTGTACTAGCAGTAGTATAACAATAGAAACAGTTGCAGACAGGAGGCAACAATTTTTTTTCGAACGTAAAGCACTCTCTAATGCTACGCATTATGAGTCGTGTAAAAGGGAAGAATCTCTTCCAAATATTAAAATTTTAACTAGTTAGCCCAAGTGCCTGTGGAGCCAAGCATTTTTATTTACGATAATCGTCCAACTTATAATAATATGCTTCATGTTTTAAATTTCCTCTCATTTAGTTGTAGAATATCGAGTGGTATTTTTTTATAACATTGTACACAGTAACCCATAAAATAACTTTTTACTTTAGACAATCTGACACGGTTGGTCTAATTTGTCCTTATTGCTAGTGTTAAAACTATGCATGTCACTTATCTTACTAAAATGATGTAGATTTTTTCGAACTTACATAATGTTTTCATATATATACTGACAAGGAACCATCGGTGGGGTGTTATTTTTTTTTAAACATAAAAATAAACATAACAGCCATTTTCAGAATCACAGTTCTGTTAAATAAATCGTGTCAGAATACTCGAAAAGTCAGCGTCAATCATCCGAAATATCACTCACATCAACCCTTTGCCTAATAATCTTCGACTCGCATGCTCAATATTGCACACACTATCCCATAATGCTCAAAAGAAAATAAATTCGCACCTCTCGACGCGTACTAAGGTGTGAAACGCGTTGGCATTATTTCACGGCTCAGCGCGCTGTTTCTAAAGCGCTATTGATCCCGATATCCGTAAATAAAACCAGTCCGGAATATTTAAAACGGACAAAACTGGGTATCCATTATAGGCTCGCAAGGCTTATTTAGATGTGGGGTTATTCACGCTATGGGTTATTCACGCTCGTTTTTCTATTAAGAGGTGAATACGGAAGTGTTGAGAGATCTATTGTATTAACGTATTTTTTGCAAAGATGAAAAGGAAATTTAATACAATACGCCTCCTAAAACTCTAATAATTTTGGATGTATTGTGAAGGTATTGTTACTTTTGTATTTGAAGATACCATACGTAAGCATTCACTCGTTTAACCCTTTACTGTATTTTTATATCAAGATATCGGATCAAAAACGATACGAACTTGGTCGTCCTGCGTAGATTTAAGATAAATTATTTCATCGTTGAGAATTAAGATAAAATGAGAATAATTTAAAGGTTCGTAAGCAATAGTTATAATAATATTGATAACTTTATTTCAGAAAACATCCATATTTGTGTTAGTAAGTACTTAAGAACTAAGTTAGTAAACCACAAAGAGATAAAACAAACGAAATTAAATAGACACGTGGAGTTCGATCCAGTGCCTAAGAAAAGGACCGGTTAAACGGTCCGCTATTACTTCCTTTCAGAATGCTGTTGGAGCTTGCTCGGATACGGTGCAATATGGAGGCCTCTCGCTTTCTCATGATGGCATGAAAACCACCAATGTTTATAATAAACGTTTTGTTTATCTATCTGTAGATCAGGGTGCCATCTCAATTTTTACACCTCCAGCTCTGTCCAGTCAAAGTTGAAGCTTAAGCCACTGTGGCAATTCTGCGTCAATTGTGGGTGGATAAAACTTCTTCGTATACATCAGTACCTAGCCGTAAAAGCTTGGCTTTGAGTGTCGTCTCTTTCACTCATACCAGTGACAGTCGCTTGATAAAGCTTGATGTGTCAAAATTATTACGCCCGGATACTAAACTAATAATAAAGTTTCGCGTCAAAGGATAACTAGGTTTATTGCGTGTCGTCGTAATATGCTGCAGCTCATAGATTCGACCGTCTTACATTGGAATTTGTTAATCTTTTTCCAAATATTCCAAATTGTTTAGCATTTTTGCAGGTGACAGTTAAAGCAGTTTATTTGAAAACTAGCTTTTGCCAGCGACTTCGTCCGCGTGGAATAATGACTCCCGGAAATTGAGGCACTAACTCTCATAGAGTTTAACCGATGTGATCTTTCCTCTGCCGATTCTTGAGAACGCGTATTTCTCATTCAACGCGTTTTTCAAGACAATAGCGGGCGCGGCGACCGTTACACAAAAATAATCCTTATAGCATGATTCAGTATTCACGCGCGATGGCTTATTAGCATATTTCATGTATAACTTTGGTGTTTCTGTACCAATTTCTATGATTCTTTTTTTATTACTTATGCAATAATGTTAACATTTTTTAATTAGGGATGAGTGAGAGTGTTATAAACGTAAGGGTAGATAAATATAATCAGAAAGCTCCGAACTGCGAAGCTATCGGGAGTTACACGTGTTATTGTGAGTCAACCATAAAAGATAGACATTTGCTGTCGTGGAATATTTTTTATATAATTTTAAGGAGAACATTTCCGTCATACATGATTTCTGTGTAGCTTTAACCATTAAGGCTGCACACGCGACGAAAGCTTAAAAAATGGAGTAAGTTCTCCTGTTTTCCCAACATTTCCCTTCACTGCTCTGCTCCTATTGATCATAGCGTGATGAAAAGTATACTTTAACCTGCCCAGAAGTATGAAGAACAATTGTACCAAGTTTCGTTGAAATCCGTCGAGTGGTTTTTGTTTCTATAACGAACATACAGACAGACAGACAGACAGACAAAAATTTTACTGATTGCATTTTTGGCGTCAGTATCGATCACTAATCACCCGCTGATAGTTATTTTGGAAATATATTTCATGTACAGAATTGACCTCTCTACAGATTTATTATAAGTATAGATAGATATAGAAGAATCGTTTTTTTCTGGTGTATTGAAGTTCCATATATCATTTTTCCATTTTTCGTATATGTAATCTATATCACATATTCAGTAATTGAACTTTAACCTGTAAGAGCTGATACTTATTCTAAAATGAACAATCACAAATGCAATTGAATACAGGCGAGGTTTATTAATTGTTTATTAAATTGACACAATAAGTAAATTTTCTGTGTTTTAGCCATCTCATACAACTGTCAAATAATGGCAGCTGTGATTCGAGTATACGGTCAATTTAAGTTTGTATGCAATTCGATATCAATAATTAATTCTCCTGACTTTACAAGGCAATAACACACACAGCAGAAACACTAAACATTATATATTTTTTTTATTGGGGCCGCTCTTGATCTCGATCACGCCTGATGGAAAGCGATGGATAAGGTCTATGATGAAACGAGCGTGCCCAGAAGATGCGGAAGGCACTGGAACTCCCACGCATCGACGAAACACAACAGGCTGCTTGACGCTGGACTCCGGTGGGAGGGTGGTCGCAAACTAGGCGGGCATAGACCTACCACCGCAAGCGAAGAATTGGCCAGTCAAATAAGGTGTTGGGTGTGACTGTGCAGGATGCGTCGAGCGCTCGGTTCAGATGAGTAACTGGCGGAACAAACTGCGCTACACGAGGAGGCTTCTTCACGCATTCCAAAATTATTACAATTTTAAATGGTGAAAATGGAATAGCACAATCATTACTGACTGCTCAGGCTGCAGGTTGGATTTCTTAACAATTAATCAGAAAAACGCAGCCATTTCATAATGACAGAAAATAAAAAAAACAGCTACGTATCAAAAATAGACAGTAAAAAGCAAAACAAAACCAAAGATAAATATTCCTAAAAAGTTCACATGACATCGTGAACAACAATATTGTCACTTTACAACATCTACGACAAACATTGTACCACAAAGTGCTTCAATACATTTAAGCTTGCTAAAATTTCCGTAACGAAACACTTAGGTAACTAATAATCAAGAACTAGTTAAGGTAAGATTGCAGAGAGTTCACCTCAATAGTTTGAAGGGCTTTCTAGATTATTCCGAAACTTCAGAGTTTGGGTAAACTTTGTAAGTACTAAATACTTAGGTCAAGTAGACTGAAAACCCATTATAATTATATTTATTTCTATTGTTCAGTCTTCTCACAGAACCACAAAGATTCAAAAACTATTGATCTGAGAAAAAGAAGAAAGAAAATACGTTTATTTGCGGTAAACTCGTCAAAATTTAGGGAACAGCTGATTTTTTTTTCGCGATTTCTGGTTTGGTCCCATAGTAAAAGTTGTTCATAATGATGAGTACAATGACTTCTTAAGAGGTTGCTGGTGTTTTACAACTAACCCTGTATAGAACTAGTGATATTACAAAACCTTACATTACTCAACGTGTAGGATCTCAATACACGCTCATCATCATCATCATCTGCCTAGCGTTTTCCCAACTATCTTGGGGTCGGCTTCCAGTCTAATTGGATGCAGCTGAGTACCAGTATTTTACATGGAGCGACTGCCTATCTGACCTCCACAACCCAGTTATTGGGTAATACTGAAGCCCTTTGGTAAGACTGGTTGTTAAACTTTCTGGCTTCTGATGACCAGTAACAACTCTCAAAATATCCACGAATGACAGCCAGGACCAACGGCTTAGCGTGCTTTTCGAGGCACGGAGGAGTCTTGATATGTAAAGATGGTCACCCATCCACGGACCAACCGCGGCAAGCATAGCGTAACCTGATCGATCGCCCCGTGCGGCTGTTATTACTTAGACGCAAGCCTTACGTCAATATCACGCTCATTAACCCTTTGACCGCCACGGTCGTGTATAGCAGACAAATGAAAACGTGCCCAACACGCCACCGTCGGCTAGTGCCGACAAGAAAACACCATGTTTTAAGTACAAAATAAATACACTAAATTCAGTTTTCTAAACACAGAAAACTGAATTTAGTTTATTTACTTAAAACATGGTGTTTTCTTGTCGGCATTAGCCGACGGTGGCGTAGGTATTGGGCACGTTTTCATTTGTCTGCTATACACGACCGTGGCGGTCAAAGGGTTAAAACCAAAAATAATCTCGACAGCAAAAAATTTAAAATAGATATTTTTAGGTGTTGAACAATAACCATCATTACGAGTATTCCCGTCATCTGTCAGCAACCAATTACTTAAGAATGCTAATCTGTTTACTGATTATTGACAGTTTTATTCTTGAACGTTAAAATATAGGGCGGGGCCAAAACCTGCGTAATTTGGCTCGCTCAAAATGAGTCAAAGATTTTACTTTGGAAAAAAATTGAGAATTGTGATCGAGTTCATCGCGCGTGGAGTGTAGACACAAATCATTTGTTTGCTTACAATGTATAGCTAATACAAATAGGATGGAGTTTTTATAAATGTTATATTATAGCATTACAATAACATGAAGCACGTTGAAATTTTGTATGAAACTGAATGAACCTTTTTTTAGCGACTCGTTCAAAGTAGCGATGTTTCGCTAAGTTTCACTTGTCTGGTTCCACACAACTAAAATATTGTATGAAAACCGAATTCAAGATAATTTTAGCGACTCATTTTGAGCGACGCAATTACCGCTGGGTTACGCTGCTTAAGCTTCACCCTAAAAATGAGCAAACAATAATTAGCTATTGCTTTACAAAAATAATGAATGAGTTACAAAAATAAACATAAGATCCAAATAGTTTTGCTAAATGCGTGTGGCGCCAACATAACGCCCACGTGAAAAAATGATAGGAATTCTTGTTTTTTCGTACCTACACATCGTGTGTCTTTAGACCACTTTTCTTTGCTGTTCAAATAAAACAGCAGCAGGAAATTCGTTGGTGGTTGTACTTTGGTTAACTTCCTTTGGAAAACGATGTTTTTCCAGTCGAAAAAAAAGGTGCTATTTTTAAAATATCACTGGAAATTGGTTTACATAAAACTCAAAAACTCATTCTGCCAAAAATATTGCTTGTGCTAAAAAGATAGAAAAAAAAATTATACCACTTCGTTAATATAAAGGACGAAATAATGCTTCCTATTTCGTTTAAAAAAACATATATAAGTAATTAGCATTAATTACAGAACCGATATCGGGAATTGTTATAATAGTTTTCCTAGCATTTTATATGAAAGATAAATAAAAACAACCGATTCATGTGCTGTTTTTTTTTTATAATTCGTTTACGCAAATTGGTATAGTATGTGTCACGAACAGAATTATATTTATATACTCTTATACCTATATTTTTACAGACCTCACACACTTATAGCGCTCACCAGGGTTACATTTCAAATTAAATGATCCAGAAATATCCCACGTAATGCATTAAGGAATTATACAGTACGTGAAAGTTTTCCCAAGATAATTGAAAAAGGGACAATATATACTCTTTATTATAATATACACCATATGAATGAGACATAGATAAGTAGAATTATCCTTTATTGTACCTAAATACGCCAGCACATGAAGGTACTACAATCTGTCAAATTTCTTTAATAGATTTTCAACTTTACCCCTACAGCATAAGGTTCAAAGTTGATTGGGAAAATTTTACAGTTTCGGGTAGCTTGATGTGCTGGCGTCTGTACACTTATATATGTTACGGTAAATCTGATTAATTGAAAATTATTAATATTTTTACAAAATTATTAATAATAACCACATGTTTTGGTAAATGTGAATAAACGATCGAAATTTATTACTTTTAGTAGTAATTATTAATAATTCACGACAGATATTGGTGAAAGTTATAAAATAAATAAAAACCCATGAAAAGTTAACAAAAAATAAACTATTGAACATATTAGTTAAAAAATAAACAGTTAAAAATGGGTAGTATTTAAACGCAAATCAAAAAATATCCTTTTTCTATGCAATAAGATTCCGAATTCCCATCAAAATTACTGATTGCACAGCAAAATATTCAACTCAAAATATCATCACTAAACGCACTACAATTTATTTTCGCAGCGTACAGCGATTTTTACGTCAGGTCGTCGGAGCCCTGCAGACAGAAATAGAAACCTAACCAAAAAGTTTAAAGGAACCTAACCAAACCGAACCTCGGGGTGCCCCTGACGTCGTTTGTGATAAATTCAAGCTATCTCAAACACTGACTTATTACATGGATCACGGGCTGTAGGGCATTTGAACATATTATTATTTTTTGTTAACTTTTCATGGGTTTTTATTTATTTTATAACTTTCACCAATATATGTCGTGAATTATTAATAATTACTACTAAAAGTAATAAATTTCGATCGTTTATTCACATTTACCAAAACATGTGGTTATTATTAATAATTTTGTAAAAATATTAATAATTTTCAATTAATCAGATTTACCGTAACATAAAACTCAAACTCAAACTCAAAGCATTTATTTCAATTAAACCATTTCCAGGCACTTTTGAATTGTCAAAATTAACTAGTCGGTCAGTTAGTCAGAAAGTTGAAGCTAGTTGCCCATTCCAAAACGTAGATCTCTTGGAGAAGAACGGGCAAGAAACTCCAACTCCATATATACGGTGACTGATAATTAGTGACCGATACTTAACCACGTCCTTGTACTCATGATAGCAAACAACTTTTACTATGGGACCAAACCTGATTTTGTGAAAAAAAAACTGCTGTTCAGTCATTTATGTTCGCCTAACTGGTCAACATGTAGGTACTGAACAGTAGATTTTTTTTCGCGAATTCAGGTTTGGTCCCATAGTAAAAATTGTTTGTTATCATGAGTATTCCAGATATTTCTCGATGACTTGATCTATGACATGTATATGGTCTGTAGTGGTAAATCCCTTTCTAAACCTGCTTGTTCTATAGGCTGGAATGTGTCTAATTCCGAAGATATTCTTTTTCGAGTAGCCGCTTTACATAGCTTTTATTGACTACTAGCTTTTGCCAGCGACTTCGTCCGCGTGGAATAATGACTTCCGGAAATTGAGGCACTAACTCTCATAGAGTTTAACCGATGTGCTCTTTCTTCTGCCGATTCTTGAGAACGCGTATTTTTCATTCAACGCGTTTTTCAAGACAATAGCGGGCGGACGCCGGCGTCCGCTTGGGGCTTGAATAACTAAAAATATACAGGGTGTCCCGTAATTAATGGATAACCTCTTAAGGCTTCATTGTGCTTATCATTATGAACAACTTTTACTATGGGACCAAACATGAAATCGCGAAAAAAAATCAGCTATTCCCTACATATATGCTGGCATAACTCGTCAAAATGTAGGAAACAGCTGATTGTTTTTTCGCGATTTCAGGTTTGGTCCCATAGTAATAATTGTTCATAATGATACGTACAATGACCCCTTAAGAGGTTATCCATTATTTACGGGACACTCTGTATAACTACGTCTAATATATAAAATAATATATAATAAAACCTACTTCACTTAAAACTAAATACCTATAACTACTATAATTAATAATACCTATACCTATAATTAATAAAAGTACCTACGCTTTTACCTACTTAATATTAAAAAAAACTGAACATAAATTAACCAAAACTTACCTACTACTAACTAACTACTACTAACCTATTACTACTTCACCTAAAAAGAAATCCTGTTTTCCCAACATTTCCCTTCACTGCTCTGCTCCTATTGATCGTAGCGTGATGAAAAGTATACTATAACCTGCCCAGGAGTATGAAGAACAATTGTACCAAGTTTCGTTGAAATCCGTCGAGTGGTTTTTGTTTCTATAACGAACATACAGACAGACAGACAGACAGACAGACAGACAAAAATTTAACTGATTGCATTTTTGGCGTCAGTAAAGATCACTAATCACCCGCTGATAGTTATTTTGGAAATATATTTCATGTACAGAATTGACCTCTCTACAGATTTATTATAAGTATAGATAAAAAAGCTTTTGACTCTATCTCACATAATAGTATATGGGAGGCACTAAATAAACAATCTGTTAATTCTAAATATATAAATATTATTAAAAATATCTATTCAAATAGTACAAGTCGAGTCAAGCTGCACCTAAACTGTTCATAGCGGTCCTCCAAAACATAATGGAAGATCTTCCCTGGTTGAAAAGGGGCATTCATGTAAATGGAAAACACCTATGCCATTTACGTTTTGCGGATGACATTGTCGTGCTATCTGAAAAACCTTCGGAACTTAGTATTATGGTCAACGAATTACAAGTAGCGAGCGAACATGTAGGTTTAGAGATGAACCTTAACAAAACAAAAGTCATGACCAACAACGAGATGACGCCTGTCTTGGTTAACAGTTTGCCGCTCGAATACGTACAGCAGTACATATATTTAGGTAAGCAAATCTCCTTCAGGAAAAACAGGAATCTTGAGGAAATAGACCGAAGGATAGCTATTACCTGGAAGAAATACTGGGCTCATAAAGAGATTTTCAAATCACAACTTCCAATCACATTAAAAAAGTCAGTTCTGGACTCTGCTATTTTGCCATCACTTATGGATGCCAGACTTGGATGTATGATAACAAGGCGAGAAACAAGATCCAAACCACACAGAGATCTATGGAGAGAAGCTGCCTAAGTATTAAAGTAAGCGATAGAGTGAGAAACACAGACATTCGCAACAGAACTAAAGTCACAGATGCTCTCACTTTTTCGCTAAGCCTGAAATGGAGGTGGGCAGGCCATGTTGCAAGGTATTCTGATGATCGCTGGACAATCAGGACAACTAAATGCGAAGGTCCACGAGGTACCAGGAACAGAGGTCGGCCGTGCGCCCGATGGCAGCACGAGATTATTGCGAACGCTGGACGAGACTGGCTAGCCACCGCGTCAGATAGAGAAAAGTGGAATTCTTTGGAGGAGGCTTTTACCCGAAGGGGGTCCACACACTAATGTTATTTTATTTCATTATTATTATCACAATTATTTTATTTTAATCGAAATTAACCAATTAATTTATTAGAACACATGATATATAATTAATACTAATAATTAATTAATTCAATAATTTTAGGTAAGTTATTCAAATTCAGGATTTTAATTTTATTTGTTGTATTAATTTTGATTTAACTGTATTTTGTGTGGAATTAATAAAGCTTTATTATTATTATTATCATGAGTACCATCACGTGTTTATAGGTATCAGTCACTCATTACCAGTCACCCTATATAATGATGAAATTGAATAGATGCGCCAAATTAAAACATCAAATTTTACGTGTCTTATAGAAAATTTAGAGAATAATGTAGAAGTATGGAAAAAAAAGAAATGTTGCGCCGACCTCAAATAAATTGGGATAAGGGCACTGAAATGCAATCCCATCTTCCTGGCTCGGCATGCTGTGCTGGCGCTGCTGCTGCGGTTGCGGAAAACCTCAAGCGGCGACAATATGATAACCTTCGCGGAAGTTATATTTTCCAGCCGTTTGGGGTTGAAACCCTCGGGCCGTAGGGTCCGAATGCTCATGTTCTTTTTAAGGAAATTTCAAAACGACTGGTTGACACTTCCCATGACCCAAGGGCTGGCTTTTACCTTGGCCAGAGGCTAAGCATTGCTATTCAACGTGGTAATGCCGCCAGTCTCTTGGGTACATTACCAGTCAACAGCGATGCGGATGAATTTTTCGACGCTACATGTTAGTTTGTTTTTTGTTTTAGTTAAGTTAGGATTTAATTTTGTTATTTTTTGTTGATAATAATAATAAATGTTAATTAAGGGCACTGATATGATAAAGAGCATTTAGATTATGTCATTAAGGAATGGAATGTACATACGTGCACGAAGGCAGGTCATTTGGCAACGTCGTTGCGCGCCCTTTGTTTTTCTAGGAACGTTCAATATTAAGTAAATACTGCGATGAATGGATTGCTTCTCGGGCGCGCGCTAATTTTTCTTATTTGTTTTAAGATTACTTTTTTTTTACTGGAACGCCAATAAATTCGTGTTTACTTGAATAACTTAGTTTACGCTATCTGAGACTATAATTACACGATTTTTTTCGAGAATTTAGACTTGGGAAATGACAATCTAAAATGATTATGTAACAGATACTGAGCCTCCTATTTCGAGTTGCCGCAAGTTTTCAATTTCATCCTGTATAGTTGCATTGATACAATGTAATCGGGTTGTGTATGTTGGGGCATTGATAATATTTAAATTGAAATAATACAGAGATGAAACTCAAAAGAAAAATGGATAATTATGATCTTGTTCCTGAAAGTCCTGAAAGACTCGAAGAAGTGTTGCTACCCGAAACTGTCAAATTTTCCCAATCCACTTTGAAAGTTGAAAATCTGTTAAAGAAATTTGACAGATTGTAGTAGCTTGATTGTAGTCTGTACATGTGTGTATTTTTTAAATATGGTGCGGTCCACCCACGTCTGCGTCAGACTTTAAAAAACATTCAATAAAATACATTGAAAAACCACTTTGTGTCAGGTCATTGAAATTGCAATTTTATTATCGTCATAATGCGGACAACCAGGCATCAAATTGTTCTCGTCCTAAACCGATTTGAATGAATCGTAAAACCGATGTTCAGTTCATCAGTTCGTTTTCTCTCATTCAGTTCAGGTTTGAACAAAAAACAATGTCGTATTTAGAATGATTTTTATAAAATATGCTACTGATTTATATTACATTTTGACTGCCCCGTTGGTCTCGTGGTCGCAAACGCGAATTTAAATTATACTTTTCCAGCAATAAAATTTAAAAAATCCCGCAACCTTTCCGTTGCATTCCAACGAAATCAATCAAACATTAAAAATCGGACACTCTTTCATGCAATTATATGATTTTATTTCTCACAATTGGCCTTTTCGATAAATACGAGTAACTACTCTCAACGTGAATTGAGACATAATTAAGAAAAAATGTTCGTAGAATACTTTCATGCAATTATACGATTTTATTTCTCACAATTGGCCTTTTCAGTGAATACGAGTATCTACAGCCTGAGACATAATTAAATGGAAATATTCGTGGGAACACAATGAGAGAATCCGTAGAAATATGATGTATTGTGCATTCATGCATCCTTACTACAAAGAGACTAATTAAATCAGTAGAGTAAAAGCAGGCTTATGGCTCATAATTTAACTAAACTAATATTTATCTTCTGTCCTTTTCTTAATGAAATAGAAAGAAAAAGATGCACTGAAGTTAAATTTAGTTTGTAAACAAGTGAATCGACGCCATTAGGTCCAGTATGTGCTGTATGTTTTTAGTGCTAACTAACCGCGAGCCGTAGGTAAGTGCTGCACTGTTTACGTATAACCACAGGTCTATAATTACTGTAAAATTATAATTAGTAGCTACTACTAATAAATGTACAATTAACAACATCCGCCATTTACATTGTTAAAACTATGGTAATTCTTTTGTTTTTATTTAAATATGGGATTATCTTAAAACAACAAGATTAGCAAGATTTCACTTATGAAACCGTTTGGTTACCACTCCTATTTACACTATAACTAGCAGCGCCTCGTGGTTTCACCCGCATAAGTTTCAATCCCGAGAGAATATCGGGATAAAAAGTATCATCATCATCATTTCAGCCCAGAATCAGCCACTGGTAGGTATAAGCCTTTTTTTTTTTTGAGGATGGGAAATTATCAAATGAAGGGGTCATTTCTGGGTGGAGCAGAAGGGAGTGTCAGACTCTTAGTGACTAAAACCCACCCGTGTTCTTTCCTTAGCCCTTTATGTTCCGGGGTAGCGGTAACCATTTCGGACAATCCCGCTGCCCCGGCAGGCTCCGGCCCTTCTTTCGTTTGCCACACGCCGGGACGTGTGTTCTGTGCGTCTCTCATCCAAATTGCTGCATATTGCATGGTTGTAAATGAATAATTGTATTGAACGGGGCAAAGTTCTATAGAGTTTCTGGCATTGTCCTTTCATCCAAATCCGTTCAGTAATTTTTGCGTGAAAGAGTAACAAATCTATCGTCACAAACTTTCGCGTTTTATAATATTAGTACGACTAGCAGGAAGTAGGATCTGCTCATCATAAGAAAAATTATCACTGAATACCATCGTCAGATGATTGAAACAGTGGGCCTAGCAAGAACGCGCGGAGTAAAATTACCGTAAACATTTTTACAATTAAAACCTTGAAAATTTTGTGTTCTTGTTTCACACACTATAGTTTTTTAAAATTGATGTAATTCGCTTAGAGTTCTTTCAATGGTAATAATATGTCGGTAATAAGTAAAGGCCAATTCAACAGCATGTCTAAAGTAACAATTTAACAGTGATAGCGCACGCGCAGTCGCTGTTAGAGTAATGTAAACAAAAACTCTAATACAAAAAAAATAAGTTGCCTATATTCTGCATTTCGTTCAAACTTCTCCGAAACACTCCTGCTTACTCCACCCAGCAAATAACCACAACGATTAAACTTTAATATTAAAATTAAAGCCATGTTGGTTCCGCACATAAATGAGAATGGTCGGTGTAATTAATTTGTCCTGCGCATTGAGAGAATTACAAATGAGTTTGCATCCATTTTATTAATATTGAACAGGTTTATTTTGTTTACAACACTTGGTTATATTAGATATTGGATTTGTGTGTGCAATGTTATTTGGAAAGGCATATACAGCATACAACTACGAGCAAAATTCAATAGCGATTTTCTCGTAGACGATTCCAACTTTGAGATAGTAATATGGATTTCATAGTAATATGGATTCAATAATACTAAGTTCGTAAAAATTTTGTAATCGATACAGTAGAAGAAAATCACTTTTTACATCATTATTAGTGCAAAATCCGCCCATAAATGACCAGACGACGACGACCTTGAGATTTGCCTGATCTGAAGCTAAACAAAATCTGCACATTGGTTTATCAGATCACATCGTTCGCCTACGACGCAACGATTTAAATTACCTACTATTAGACCATGATCATGTTTGTCGAAGGACCGATGGCCGGTGGAGCAGATGAGTCCTGGAGTGGATACCGCGTATCAGCAAGCTTAGTGTGGGACGCCCCCCAGCCACTGCCCCCAGCTAGATGGACGGACGACCTAAAGAAGGTGGCTGGGACAGACTGGATGCGGAACGCGGAGGACAGGGTGTTGTGGCGCACCCTGGGAGAGGCCTATGTCCAGTAGTGGACTGCGATAGGCTGAGTTGATTGATTGAGACCAAATCGATGGAACTGAACCGTCAGATTGTGAGAAACCAATACTAGGTATTGACGCTA
Source organism: Globia sparganii (assembly GCA_949316385.1). Lineage (NCBI taxonomy): Eukaryota > Metazoa > Arthropoda > Insecta > Lepidoptera > Noctuidae > Globia > Globia sparganii. The sequence goes on along the minus strand of OX438675.1, from coordinate 6,392,632 downwards.
TAGCACACGAGTGCTTATGCATCTGGTTATATCATCATCATACTTAGCCAGACTTCACCCACTGCTGGAGATAGGCCGCTGTTTGCATTCACATGCTTCTCTGCCCGCTTCAACTAAGTTCTACCCGCGATAGCACTAATTTCGTCCGCCCATCTCGCCGCCGGACGACATACACTTTCTCGTACAGTCATTAGACGTTACTCTGATCAGATTTATCTCTTCGTATTATGGCAACCAGGGATCATTACCTTACATTAGCCTTCACTAGACGGCAGCGGGATTGTCCGAAATGGTTACCGCTGCCCCAGAACCTAAAGGGCTGAGGAAGGAACACGGGTGGGTTTTAGTCAGACACTTGACACTCCCTTCTGCTCCACCCTGAGCTGAAGGGGTCATTTGATGATTTCCCATACATAAAAAAGCCTTCACTATAGGAAATATTTAAATTATGTTTGGAATAAAATTATGTTTTTTTTTTTCTTTTAGTAGATCAATTTTATGAACATCAATTTTATGTCAATATTTTAAACCTGGTTGGTGCCGGAATTTTTTAGCTGACTGATCCCTGATAATAAATGCCGAAATAAACATCCCTTAAAAGTCAATTCTGCTACTATATTACTGACTGACAATTTTTTACTACAACATAGCTATTCTAAAATTTTTCGTGTCTATACAAAAGAAGACTGAGCAACAATACTGAGCAACAATATGTTATACATCACGGTGCATGTCACGTTCCGTTACATGACCCACGACACGATCAACTTTTGTTTAGCGACGTGTTTGTGTTCCAGTTTGTTGCTTATTAAAATAACAGGCTTTATAGAATTTTCGTCTCCAATTTCACCAAATCTTCTTAGATATCCAGGAAACCAGCTACATGGTTACAACTTGCCATCAGCTGATGTGTTTTCGATATGTTTTCTAGTATAATATGGACCACGCCATTATGTATTTCCATTTTTTTTCTATCGTATCGAAATTATGCCTTATCTTCGCTCTCCTGGAAGCTAATCCTGACTGTGATTATGTTCGCAGAAAAATGGAAGACGAAATGTTTGCAGTTCTATGAGTGAGTGAAGAGTGAATTAGACAAAAAATCATACACTGTATGATTTTTTGTCTAATTTCAGTTTTGACTAATGTGATTGGGCAATTGCCGTTTAATGTTGATGTAAATAATTATGTATGTAGTTTAAAAAAACTAAAAAACACGCTTTGATCACGCACAAAATTTTATGAAGAACCAACCGGTCGATTCCGTAAAAATCTCACCGTGATAACTTAGGTGGAGTGAGCGTGAAGTGAGCTATCAATAGTGGGAATCTCTAACATCAGGTGGAGTGATAGCTCACTTCACCTAAGTTTTCACGGTGAGATTTTTACAGAATAGCATTGCTGTCAAACAAACTAAAACTCGCGTGGTTTCCTAGTAAGCACTAAAGAGTTCCACTGTCCATCTCCTGGTACAGTTGAGTTCATTAATATATTGGCAGTGACAAAATTTCAAAATACTATAAGCGTTAAAATTTTCTTACAATGCTATACAAACTTAGACATAAATAAAATGTTAACGTACATTTAAAGTTTCAAAATATTATAAGCGTTATAATGATCATCATTTAAGGCTTATAATATTTTGAAATTTTGTCACTGCCAATATATTAATGAACTCGACTGTACCACCACCAGACCCTCGTTAGCAAACCCAATCTAATGGGCTCGTCCAAACAAATTATAGGAGCCCAAACTCGAGGGATTTACTAGCAGCCAGTGTTCTACTATCCACCTCCTGACTCCATCATCAGATCAGCTCCAAGATACCAAATTGTAGTTTTGTCATTTAAACTACATAGAAGTACAAATTTTTATTTCGATACGACAATTAAAAGTAGGTTAAAATTGACTTCTAAGATTTTATTGCATTGTTTGTTAGTTAGTTACAAGTGAAGCTAAAAATAGCATGTTAAGAAAAATGCCTTGACAAAATATTAGATAGGTATAAACCAGTCACTCAGCAAGATGATGGAATGGTTAACTGCCTATGCGGCGATTAATATCTAGCATTATCATCAGTTCATTTCACTCCAGAATAATAACCATAACCACATTACACACTCGATTGGTCATTCATGCACCATTACGTTCATAATTAACGCAGACTTCAACTGAAAATACTATTATCACAATTTAGTTATTCACAACTAGCGGCCCGTCCCGGCTTCGCACGGTTGGACATTTATTTTTTAAACAATTTATTTTTTTCTTGCAATTAAAAAGGCCTAATATCAATTGAGCCAATTCGTTACAAACATACATACAAATCTTTGCTCTTTATAATATTATTATTATAATATTATTTGACATCTACCAACCCGAACTGGGGCCGTATGGTGTTGTGGCCCATTTCCTCTCGCAGAGAGGAGGCCTGTGTCCCAGCAGAGGGAACATTATGACTTATACATTATACCATTAGCAGATATAATCGAAATAACCTCGCAATGAATACTGCTAATGTCACTTCAGTCCGAGTACAACCATAAGCATTGTTTCGAATTGAGCATAGTGAAAAACGTCTTGTGCACCTTGAAACAGTTACGCTACTTCACAATTTACCCTGCTATTATTTAAGCTTCTTACTGCTGTAATAACAAAATCTAAGATAAATACAGTGTGTCAGGTTACACGATGGACATACCTACTTTAAGGGAGTGTGGTACCCATGAAAATTAACAACTTTTACTAAGAGACCAACACTGAAATCTAGAAAAAAAAAACAGTCGCTCTATACATTTATTTTCGCATGACTGAACAAAATGTAGGGAACAGCTGTTTTTTTTCTCGATTTCAGTGTTGGCCTCTTAGTTTGTTTTTTTTGTTTGAAAAATTCTTTATTAACATAAAACATATACAAAGCTGTAGTACTTAAAAAATAAAGTAACAGTTACACTAATGTTATAAACAACACTTCTACAGGCTAGGATCACCTTTATGAGTACATAATAGTGATGGTTACAAGCTTATTACAACATGAGGCATTCAATTATAATTTAACTTTAGGTACATGTTACCTGATGTATTATTGTGACTAATTTCATTTACATAAAAAAAAAAATAAAAAAGAACAAAAATGAGGGGGTAGCAGCAAAATACTTAACTACGCGCTCAGCGTAAATGCGACCGGTGCAAGCGGTAGCTCAGGTGATCGCGCGTGGCCACCGCGCCCCCGCGCGCTCACCTATAACGGTGAGCGCGGGGAGACGCTGGTGCATCGCACGGTCCCAGCTACGGCGCGTTAACAGTATTGTGCGCAAAAGCCTCTTAGTAAAAGTTGTTCATTTTATGGGTAGGTACTACACTCCCTTAAAATATGTCCATCGTGTAACCTGATACACTGTATATTTATTTATTTATATATATTTATATATTCTACAAATTATACAAAGTGGCGACTAGATAACCACATTAAACAGTACAGCGGTTATTACATAACAGATTATACAATTCTACTAAAAACAGAAAACTGAATTTTTCAAACAAAATAAATAGCTTAATAATTAGCATCGAAAACGTCTAACGGGTCTCTGCGAGTTGGCTTCGGCCTTGTGAGTTGGTACGCCTTGCAAAGGTCCGGGACCCCAGGGTCCCGAGATATGTCAAAGCAAGACGTAAACCCACCCTTAAAGATAAGGTACTAGACATGCGTGGGACGATGGTATCAACACAACCTTTATGGTATTGTTATCCAAGATAACAATGCTTGGAAACATGCTGGTCCTGCTCCATAGGACAATCTAGAGTCTAGACAAAATCAAACTGGTTGCTAATTTAATTTATAAATACATTTTTATAAATATCTTTTTTTAAATACATGGTTTTTTACATTTTTTTTTTTGTGGATGGGAAATTGAAATTCTTTTTTTTTTAGAATTGGATTGGGATTTTTATGACATTGATTTTTACATTCTGTGACTAATGTAACTCACACACTTTTTAAAATTCTAGGAGAATTTTACAATATTTGTAAATATGTGAGCACCATGTATCTATCACATAATTGATTTATCTGTCTTAAGTTGCTATATTTTTAATTCTTTTTACCATTTGTGGTAGACTAATTTTTATTTTAGGTGCATCGTCTTCACTTATAATTATAAATGCAAAAGTTTGTGAGGATGGATGGATGTTTGTTACTCTTTCACGCAAAAACTACTAAACGGATTTGGATGTGGTTTGGCACACATACGGTCTTATTACAAAAAAATGCTTAAGTAGTGGTTTAAACCAAGACAAAAACAGTCTAGGATTGTGACGGTATTAAAGCTAGTACCAGGATCAAAATGTGTCCCGATTACAAAACGAAGACTATCTGAGGATCTCTTAGTACCAGAGAAGGTCCATGGTTCAAATAATATCCACAGATAAGAAACAAAAATAGCATTCTTTCATTCGTTCGTACAGTCTTTATTTGAAGCAACATTCCGTTTCTCTAAATATTTATATTATAATAACACTTGAAATGATTAAATAATTATTTATGAATACAAAAATATGTCACAGATTGATCATTGTTTAGGTTACAATATAATGAACAAACAGAACTTGTACTTTTGACGTGCTTTTTATAATCAAGTAGTCATATTTTAAACACCTCTAGCTTGAAATGGAGTGAATTACATTAGGCGATAGCCCGCGTCATTTGAAGCAAATGTTTGCGTCATTTTTAATAAATAAATGCACTTCTTAATATTATTCTTAGATTTCTATTACTAACAGTGTATTAGTTGGTTTGTTCGTGAGTTGTTGTGTCCGATTAAATCGTGAGCTAGCTAAAAATGGAACAACAAAACAATAGAAAAAAAGGGATGAAAACTGGACTTCTGAAGAAAAAGTTAGTAAAACATAACTTTTTAATTATTATTAGGTACACAATGCTTTGTTTTATCTTATTTAGACTACCTAACGCGGGTGTTCTTATTATTATACGAAATATTACATGAGCTTATATCTCAATCAGCACATGATATTGTAGAAGATAAGTCCACGAAAACGTCAATAAACATGCAGAAAACTAAAGAGTGGAAGAATATACGGTCGTAGGATAAATCTATATATATAAAAAGAGAAGTCCTGACTGACTGACTGACTGACTGACTGACTGACTCATCAACGCCCAGCCTAAACCCTTGGACCTAGAAAGCTGAAATTTTGGACAGAGGTTCCCTTTATAATGTAGACGAGGAATAAGGAAGGAATTTTCGAAATTCACCCCCTAAGGGAGTTAAATAGGGGATGAAAATTTGTATGAAAAATCTTATTCCTTGGGTTAATAAACTTGAAACTTGGCACGAATACTTATCTAAGTAAATTATAAAGTTTGGCATTTTTTGTTTTAATAAACTATCCCCTAACAGGGAATTGGGGGGTGTCAAAATTTGTATGGAAGAATTTTAACGCGAGGTTCTATTAACTCAAAACTCAGTATTTATACTTAATACCAAAAATAAAGAATTACGTGTATCAGGGTTTTTTGAAAATCTACCCCTAACGGGGAGAAAAGGGGTAGTTAATTTTACAGGGCAGGATTTTTCTGCCTGGCTTAATTAACTCGAAAATTGGTATAAATAATCTGTGAGTCAAGTAATGAACACATTCCAAACGGTTTTTAAAAATTCCACCCCTGTGGGGGTGAAAAGTGGGGATACAGCTTATATGAAAAATCTTATTCATTTGGTTTAATAAGCTTGAAACTTTACGATTAAGTCGAAACTCAGTATTTATACTTGAGACCAAAATTAAAGAATAACATGCATCAGGGTTTTGCGAAAATCTACCCCTGACGGGGTGAAAAGGGGTAGTTAATTTTCCATTTTACTGCGTGGCTTGATTAACTCGAAAATTTTTGATAATCTTTGAGTCAAGTTATGAACACATCCCAAACGTTTTTTCAAAATTCCTCCTGGTGAAAAGTGGGGAAAAACTTTATACGAAAAATCTAATTCATTTGGTTGATCAACTTGAAACTTGGAAGGAATATTTGCCTAAGTAAGTAATAAGAAATGGGTCTTTCGAAAGTAGACCCCTGACGGGTAAAAAGTGGTAATTCGATTTTTAAGGCCGGTATTATAGTGCGTAGCTTGATTTACTCCAAAAAAATGGTAAGTATGAATGAATTTAAGCTTAAAACTTGGCACAAATACTTATCTAAGTAAATTATAATTTGTCATTTTATGTTTTTATGCTTTAAACAGGGAGATTGGGGGTGTCAAAGTTTGTATAGAAGAATTTTATCAAAACTCAGTATGTATACTTAAGACCAAAATAAATAATAAAGTTTAACAGGGTTTTTCGAAAACCTAACCCTAACGGGGTGAACGGGGGTAGTCCATTTCACAGAGGAGTATTTTATTGCGTGGCTTGATTCAATGGAAAATTGGTATAAATAATTTTTGAGTCAATATATGGAAACGTTCCAAACGTGTTTTCAATATTTCGCACCTATGGGGATAAAAACTGTGAAGGTGAAAAGGCGGTCTTATTCCTTTGGTTAAGAAACTGGAAACTTTTCAACATTTGCCTCAGTAAATAATAAAGATTGTCACTTTTAGGGTTTTACTACTTACTTACTTAAAATAAAAAAGTATCAGTTTTAGGGTTTTACTTATTCAACTCCTACCGTGGCGGAAAAGGGTAATAAAGTTTAAGGAGTCGAAACTTCTACTTCCAACACGAAAAAGGGTATAAATAATTTTTATGTCATAACAGTGGAAGCGTACCAAATGTCTTGTCTGTCGTGATGAAAAGGGAGGATAGTTTATTTGAAACATCTTGGGTAGCTCAACTAAAATATTGGTCCGAATACTTATTTCTTTAAATAAAGTATGAAGATCGTAATCAACAATTTTCAAAATAACTACATTTCAAGGGGAGGTGGAGAGGGTGTTAAATTTATTTGAGAAAAGTACGAAACCTACGCGGACGAAGTCGCGGGCAAAGCTAGTCCTCACATAAAACATTCCCCAAAACGTTTTGTGAACCTATACTTATACTTAAAATCTTCGTCACTCAATTCAAAAGGATTTATACAATGAAGATGTTTGTAAGATCGCCGAAACGTCTCCAGCGTATCCAAATCCATCCAAGTCAATCATATTAATAGCCATTTATTACGATTTGTAAATTAAAAGACACATTAATAATCAACGCTAACCTCAAAAAAATGAGTACCTATGTCAAATTCAATGTTAAACTAGGGGTCTCGGCGGACTAACTTTAGTACCATATATAGTTCTAGAACTAGTGATAAACTTCATTTTGTAATAACATTTTATTTAGTCCTGGTTTAAACCTAGTAATCATCCCAGTACTAAATTTAGATCGTGTTTTGGAATAAGACGGATATAGTTTATAACCAGGATTAACACATAGGATACTTTTTATCCCGATATTCCCACGGGATCGAAACTTACGCGGGTGAAACCGCGGGGCGCAGCTAGTTTGAAATAAATGATTTGACTTTGACTTTGTTACCAAATATAATGTTGTTAATTAATTCAAACGAAAAAAAGTCCCACGGCTAGAATGTTAATTTTTATTAATTAGGGATTTTAATTGTAAATACCACATACAATATTTTATGTAGAATACGTTGTTTTAATTAATGTGATAACCTAATTGCCACTTTAAATTTGGCTTATTAGTCGATTCACACGAATTTACTCGCCCAAAACAAGAGAAAATATTATTTAACAATGACTGAATGATTTTCTCTCTAAGCGACTAGAAAAAGGTGACGATTCACCCTTTTCGGGCGAGTAAATTCGACACTGATCTATCTTAACAAAAAAAAACTACTGCAATACTGTTATTATAACACACTCATACATAAAACACAATCACTCTCGGTCCGCAACAAAAACAATATGCAATTAGTTATTCACATCAACACACGTTTAGTGCGGGGCCCACGAGCGGATATATCCGCGTAATGACCGCCGGTTCCCATTGTGTGGACAAAGGATGACTGACAGTGTAGTTCTCATAAATTAATGGCAGACTGTTTGGGTCTTGCGAATTCTTGAACTTTTCGCCTATACATACATCAAGCCTGTTATCTCCGAAGGGTTCGGCAGAGGTGTACCTAACTATAGAACATCTACATTTTGCCAGTTACGTTTAAGTTCCATGTAATCGGGAGAGCCTATAGCGTCTTAATAGGTCTTCGGGATGCATAAAGAAGCCTACTCATGTAGCGCAGTTTGTTCTCACAGTTACTCAACTGAACCGAGCGCTTGGCGGATCCTGGACAGTCACACCCAACACCTTATTTGGCTGGCCAATTCTTCCCTTGCGGTGGTAGGGCTAACGCCCGCCTGGTTTGCAACCACTCCCACCGGAGTCCGGCGTCAAGCAATCTGCTGTGTTTCGTCGATGCGTTGGAGTTCCAGTGCCTTAGGTATATTCTGGGCACGCTCCTTCCATCATAGATCTTATTATCGCTTTCCATCAGGCGTGATTGAGGTAAAAAGCGGGCCCATTCAGCAATCAAAAAATAGGTTTGATTTATGTTTTTTTTCTTCGTAAGATCACGTTACTATCGCGTTGAAAAGATCATGACAAGGATCATTTTATACAAGCGCGTATTACAGTTGCATCGGGCCCCAGCACAGCACATCACATTTCGACTCATTACATCTTTAGTGTGAGATGGTTCATATTATTATCTACGAAAGTGATTTAGGAAGATTTTCCAATTTCAACTCTCGGGACTGAGTCGAGCATAATTTATTAACTATTGGGCATTCATTTATGTCATTAATCACCTTACATCACAACACAGCATTTTTTTTTTAAACCACAGTGTCTGTTTCACCGACTGATACCATACATTATGTGAATACCACATAATATAAATCCACCAGAAACTAAAAACCACAAAACCAGCAAACAGCAGCTGTTCCGATATAAAATCATAAGTAATTCACAAGAGTATCCTCACGTGTTTAGTGCGGTGGACAGCGGCCAGATATCACCGCGTAATGACCGCCACTGTACCTATTGTAGCGTGTGAACACACCAGAGGATTTAACATACTGCAGTTATGGATAGCCAACAAACTACAATAAAGTCACTATGTGCTACGAAATGTGAAGTATTCCCTTCAAAGCAAAAGTGAACAGGCATCTTCTGGGTACGGTACGGTCGTTCCTTGTACGGTCGTTCCATAATACTCTTTATCCATCGCTTTTCATCAGACTTGATCGAGGTTAAGAGCAGACCCACTCAGCACTTTTTTTCAAATTATCCATGTCGAAATATCCCCAGGATTTAACGACTGAGAAGTTATATTTATAAACTTTACATGAGTATGCTCACGCGTTTAATGCCGTCGACAACGGGCGGATATCACCGCGTAATGACTGTCATTGTACTGTTGAGTGAGAACACACCAGAGGATAGCACATACTCTATGCTGATTATGGGTAGCCAATGTTTGTAGGGAACATCATTTTAGGTGTCCGTTAGCTAGAAGAAACAATGGTTTGCTTGTTGAGATTGTCCCATCAAGATGATTTAAATAATATGATGAGCAGTTATAAGCAAATTAAAATTTAATAAAAAATCTGTTTGATATGGTGAGTAAATAACATACATTAAAAATTTAAAAGACCGCCCGACACAAACAAAAACCACTAAAAAATAAAATAATAATATATATTGGCCCTTTATATTTAATATAAGTTGTAGAAAATATTTTGATCCAAGCGTCGACGCGTCGAGGGACGGCTCAAACATACTGATAAACACTGCCGATCGATTCTGTAAAAATCTCACCGTGATAACCAAGGTGAAGTGAGCGTGAAGTGAGCTATCAATAGGGGCAATCCCTAACATCAGGTGGAATGACAGCTCACTTCACCTTAGTTTTTACGGTGAGATATTTACAGAATAGCACTGCTGTTTACAGTTCGCCATTGAAGAAGTACGCACAGTAAAAGCTTCTTGAAAACAATATTCTTAAACTTATCACTCGAAATAATCACACAATAATTTCTTCACCAACAAATAAATCCTGACCTATTCCAAAAACACTTTGTCCTTTATTTATAACACCATCCATTATCAAAAAACACACATTTAAAAAAATATCGCTAATTTTGACCGCTATAAAAATGACAAACGACAACATTACTGAAAAAAAAAACGTTTTGAAAACAGGACGCTATTATTATCGCCATTTTGTTTACAAAGTACACAATTTATTTAGAGCTAGGCCGGACACTTTAGAATAAAGCACACAAAATACACGCATCATCTGACAGCTCGTTATTTGGCCCGGACACATTGGCCCGGACACAAGTTCGATCGTCGGTATGACCATGTGTCACGAAAGTAATATTCGGATTTTGATAGCCAAATATAGTTTTGTATGGCATAATAAATATTTTTTTATGAAACTAAGTTTTGCATCGTGATTTTATTATTAGTTGTATTGGAATGAAGTTGGTTTTTCCATAAAGTGATATTGGGCGAAGAATTAGGTGATGTCAGAGGAAATGAGGTACAGAAATAATGTTATGAATGAAAAGTACATAATTAGCAGACACAGTTGCCAAGCTTGATGAACTTTCTTTCTCAAAGGATATAACGATTAGGAACATTAATCTTCATTTAAATCCTCTGAAGAAAGTTATCGCTGAAAATATAAACAGGAATCTTGTCCCTCCTAATGGAATAAGTACTTTTGAATTTAATCAGTTGTTAATGTCTTTCAACAGCCATCAGCTATGGTTAAAAAAATCAACCATAAACACATATAGGGGTATGAAGAACAGGGTGTAAAGTTCACTCATACTCTATAGAACACGGAGGATCCTCCGATCATGATTCATGTCGAGCTTTTGTATACAAAATGGGGATGACAATACAACAATAAATTAAACTTCGTATACCTAATAACGTTCCCAGTCTGCATACAAAAATTCAATAAAATATATCCAATAATTTAGTCACAGGACATTATTTTTCATTTTTAACATTTTCTACATGATGTATCTGTTAACAAGCCAGCACCGATAGGTTAAAGACATCTGCAGTACACAACATGTTGCCAGCTCGTTAGTTCAATAACCTTCTCCAAATTTGTTTTTAAATTTTATTTCCCGATGCGAACTAATGCATATATACCTTATGCTTGAGACGTAAGAGTCATGCATGCGGAAGTTAGTACTTACTACAAATGTTACACTTTTTAAAAACCTACAAAAAAAAGAGGTCCCGGCACACCGGTCTACCATTTTTTCAGGTTTCGGTCATATGTTTGTTGGGTCAATAACATCGCGCTGTTGCCGTAATACACTTTTATGCTTTTTAATATGTTAGAAACAATCACTTTTTTAATTCAACGTTAGAATTTATTTGATAGTTCCTAAATACTCCTATGTATTAGTATTGTTAGTATTTTCATTTATTGTTGTACTGTCATCTACTTTGTATATTATGCTAGTTGCGCGGTAAACTCTGCTTGCGAGATGCAGGATTTTGCATGACGTCAGTATGACGCGTAGTTCGCATGTGGCGTTGTAGATACCACTACACATATCCCAATGTGACCAGTGGCTACAGACCATTGGCACATACACAATATGATATAATACAGAACGCACAACCTGTTACCATGGATTCAGTATATGATTCTGAACTCCCCTGCGTAGAAATTTTGCGTCGGTTATTAAGAGGAAATGCGATCGGAGAGACTTTTGAAAAAGCCTAAGTAAAAAGTCATAATTCGAGGTTTGGCTCTCGACTACTTCCTCCTCCAATATTGGACCCATTTAAAAATATTTCATATACTGAATAGTAAGGACACTGTGAATAGTAAGGATACTGTGTCCCGATGTTTTTCTTTTTTTGTTAATAGTTGTCAAATTTGTACACTAGGCCTCTGTTGTGTCCGCCAACACATCAAGCTAACCGAAACTGTCAAAGTTTCCCAATCAACTTTGAACCTTATGCTTAGCAATAAAATTGAAAATCTATTTAAAAAATTGTCAGATTGTAGTAGCTTGATGTGCTGGCGTCAGTACCTGGCACCTTGTATAGAATTTGATTATAAAAAATATAAACATATAAAAAAACCTTAGGCATTGTCACTTGCTCAACTGTTTTCTAGGAACAATATCATGAACGTCAACAAATTACCCGGCTAGGTATACAACGAGCGCTTTTCCTTCAATTTTGTAAATTATGCAAACTGAAGTAGAAAGTTAGTCAATACAGTTCAGGCAATCAATATTGCTTTTGTTAGAAAAGGGCTATAAATAGTACGAATTCAGATAATGAGTTCAAATTAATTCTACCTTCAGGATTTCATAAGTTCGAAAAAATGTTTTAGTCAACAATGTAAATAACAGAATGTTATTGAACTGTCAAAATGAAAACCATTGCTACTTGCCTGAGGTAGCAGCGCGGTTAAGGAGGGATGTGGTGACGTGATGCGAGATCTTAGTGATTCGTCAACTTGTAACAACTATCTCCCCTCCCGCACCGCACAGCTACCTCAGGCAACGTCTCAGTTAAGGTGAATGCGAAGTGGTAGACCGCGAAATTCAAATTTCCTTACTTTTTTTTGCAATTTGCAGGTCAGTGTCTGGTTGTTTCTTAATCAAAATTTGATTCGCCGCTATAACAGGTACGTATTTACAGGATTATATTCATTAGAAACATTAATACATCTTTGTAAGTGAGATTTGTACCATAAGCACTTTTCCCCAGAAGATTTCTTCTTGTGGTACAAATCTAACTAAAGAAAAAAGTTTGTTGGGATAATTTGACAGTTTCTGTGTGGCATCTGTACCTAAAGAAAGAAAACGTATTTATTGGGACTCGCACAAGAATATCACAAACTAAACACACTATTAAAAAAATAAAACAAAAGTTAAATGAAAATAAAAACGGAAAGTCCTGATCGGGTCAAAAGGTATACTTATCAGCAACACACATTATTATCAAAACACAAGGTGACTTCACGTGACACGAATACATTTTCTTCTTCCAGACATCTCATCAACATTTTAGATTATAAAACATTGTACAGAACGTAACAAGATTTGCAAATGACATAACACGCGTAAATCCCTTCAACTCAAGATTACCCCAAAAGTAACGTATATCATAATTATAATCTTATGGTAGATGTCTTGAAGCTAAGAGCGTAAAAACCAATTTTTTTCCATATATTACTGACATTTCATTCGTATTCGCGATAGGTACATTTTTATTCGGTTGGTGTGCGTAGCATTCTTTAATAATCCGCTTTAGGCTATGTTAATGGTGTCAGAGACGAGCGGGCATAGAATTGATAAGGAAAACTCGACAATAAGATATTTATATCATTACTAGTTTCTGCCTGCTAGTCCGTCCGTGTTGTAGTCAACTAATAATTAGAAAATTATTAAGTATATGTACCATTGTAGTAATTTTATTACCATTTAGTATAATTTTAATGAACGACTCGCCAGCACATAGATACACCCTGACATGTTTTTGTTGTGTGGCTAAAATCAAAATAGGCTAAGTGTTTTAGAAAAAACAAGTATCGTACCCTATGGGGTAGGTTAGTTTTTTATTTATTTTATATATATATTTATATAGTTTATTTTTTTACACTATTGTCGAGGGCCATAGCACTCGGCAATAGTGTAGCTTTCTGCCAGTGAAAAAAATTTAGAAATCGCATCAGTGCCTACATCCAGAGATTAACCTCCTACACCTAAATTACAAACTGTACCACTTTATAATGTCAGTGTAATTGACCCCGCCCCTGCTTTGCATAAGTGCAATGGCTTCGAGTCAAAACATGGAGATTTCTGTGCTATATCGGAGTTAAATATAAAGAAAGAAAAAGGAAATACGTTCATTTTCGGTAAATATGACGCAAAAAAAGAACACTACAATAAAAACAACACAAAAAAGTAAAGGTACAACACATAAACCTTCCGAAATAAATGCTCTAAAGGATTACACAGATAGACATGAAAAGCAACTCTGGTTTATACTGACTAAAAATAGGAAGTTAATAAAGATTTTTTACTCTTATTGACGATGATCAATCATTCAAATTCATAACGCATTCAACTCTTTATAATTACTTCTGTCCCATCCTAGTAAGCGCACCGCCCGAGCTAAGGGCCCGATCAGACGTACCACAACCACACCACATCGCAGTGACAAAATGTGATTAAGCTGTGGTTATGTGTGAATAGTGTCGCTGCGGCTTTTTGCGGTTGTGTTGTGGTCCCTAAAAAATGTTTTGTTAACGTTGTGATTGCGACTTGGCTGCGATGTGGTCGGTATAATACACGCGGATGATAATGACGGCAAAATGTGGTCCGTGTGAACTTAACTATTAATTTTCATACAAATTAGCGCCCGCCCACGTGTTGTGGTCGTGGTGTGGTTGTGGTACGTGTGAAACAAGCCTAAGTACTAATGTATTTCTATCTATTTATCTATTTATTTCAGACATCAAGGCCCATACAAACACATACAATACAATATTAATATAACTTAAAAATACTATAAATACATAAACCATTATAATTACAATAAAAACTAACTAACACACACTAAGTGTCTGCGTCGTGTTTCGCTGACTGGTATCATGTAGCCAGCCACGAAACCGGCGGTATACAACACCCTTCGGCCAGAACTCTTCCTTGAGGAAGCTCTCGAGATGATATGTCGGAACACGCACCACGAACGACTTAAAGTTCGTGTTGTGACGCGACTCCAACTTCTCGACCCTCAAAATCCAGTTGGTCTTCAGACGCATGTACTCCACGATCTCCTCAACCTTCGTGGAGTGGTGCAGTCTGGACACGTACAGCTGCGTTGTCGGGACTAATACACAAGTGACACGTGTCAACGGCAGATGCAGATAATTGCAGCTGTCGACGAGTGTCGACGGCTGCAAATATCTCTGCCGTTGACGCGTGTCGCTCGTCTGTATGCTCACTAAGTCATTTAATTCAGTTGTTGTTCTCGTTCTCATCCGACTGCGGCGGAGCCTGAAAGGAGGGCAACGATTAATCATGGTTTGATATCGATCCCCGTCTCGCCGCTAATTTAATATTTCGAATGTAATAATAAAACTTATTAATATTAATATTTCTAATCGCTCCTCATTAGCACACAGGTCACACCCTAATAGCGAGTATATTTGAGGCATCCATCCCCTGACTGTCAATGAACAAATTGGAGAGAAATATGCCAACGGGAGTCCCATAGAAAACCTTCAATATGCTAGTCCGGTTTTTCATTAAAAGTTATCCCGAATTTCGGGATTTCTGTTTTATTATTCCCAAATAGAATGGGGCTTCGTTAATAAATATCTATGGATGTTCTTAATAAAAGTTAAGTTATTTTTTTTTTATGAAAAGAAATTGATGTTTGAATTTATCGAATTCTATGGTGAGATTAGATTAATGTGTTACTATGGTGACGACTAACTGTCCCGTTGGTCTCGTGGTCGAAAGCGCAACTGCTGAGTATGGGGTCTTGAGTTGGATTACCAGGTCGGGCAATTTCTCAGTGGCAGCCCAGAATTTGGAAGTTGGTGGTGTGATAACCCCATGTCTCGGAAAGCACGTTAAGATATGATTTATGCTAGAACGTCAAGTATGAGAGCCGCGTCCGTTTCTGCTGAATTAGTGGGGAACAAGACTCGCGCGGTAATTGCTTAACAAACTAACAGTAAGTATCAGTAGCTTTAATTTTGGCAGTTCAATAACATTCATTGCGATATTTACGTAGTTGAGTAGACAAATTTTTCGAACATATGAAGCAAAAGATTAGCAATATCATTTAAAATGATTCAGATTGTGATTGGAAGTGTGTTTCGCAATCAGGGTGTCGGACGGGACACGGACGCTGCACGTTGCTGACACTGCTTCATAATCCTACTAATCCTATTATCCTAATAATATCCTACTTCCTATCCTACTTATCCTACTAATATTATCAACGCGAAAGTTTGTGAGGATGGATGGATGTTTGTTACCCTTTCACGCAAAAACTACGAAACGGATTTTGATGAAACTTTACAATAATGCAGCTTATACATCAAAATAACACATAGGATACTTTTTATCTCAATATTCCTACGGGATTGGCACTTATACGGGTTTTCACTGCTAGTCTATACTATCTTTACTAATATTATAAAGAGGATAGATTTGTTAATATAGGCTTTTTTAATTTCAAGAAAAAAATAAAATGTTAAAAAATAAATGTAAACCCGTGCGAAGCCGGGACGGGCCGCTAGTAATATATAAATTGTTCGTAAAGTTTTGGAACATTACCCTGCCCGCGCCTCGTACATGCCACGGCTGCCACCCGGCACGGTCTAGCATAAATCATCCCTAAGCTGTTGGTCCTGCGCCTGATGTCTCCCCGGTCGTCTCGAATTGCTATCCCATCGGACTATGAGAGTAAAGAAACAGAGAATGCACCTGTGTTTGCGCGCACACTTGTGCTCTATAATATTTTCTGCGTAGGTACTTGGATAATCTCCTTTGAGATTGATATCAAATAATTGAAATCGATTGAGAGGATTAATTATAAGGTCCATCTATTTATACACGAAATATTTTAAGAGATACTCGTACAGGTGGTAAAGAAGCCATAGGAACGAAAAAAAATATAATTAAGTAAGTATATTATTTAAAAAATTTAAATAATATAAAATTACTTGACACACATAATAATATACCTACTGCCTCCTTCTAGCTTTTCACATCCATTACGCTAGTTTCTTAGTAGTATTTGCTGTCATTGAAGCGGGGTAATGGTTCTATGCAAAATGTCTCAAGGCCTTTTAAAATTATGTCTAATAATTACATAAAAAAAACACTTAGAAAAAAAAATCCTTGCTATAGCTTCTTTACCAAATATAGCTTTTTCCCTAAAACTTATATTATAATTATTTATTAAGGTGACGAAAGAAAACATGTACTTAGTTATTTGATATTTTGTCGCTACCTACTTAGCGTACGTAATTAAATAACTAACGAGCGTTCAAAACACGAAATAGGATAGCTCATTTGTAATAAGGAATGACAAAGCATTATTTGAAGAGGAATTATTCCGATATGTCCTTTAAATTTTTATTTCCTGTTTGTCCCCCATAGAATTTAATAAATCGTTTCATCTGTCCTCCTATCACTGATAGAAGGAGTGAGTAAAGTTCGAACTGCTAACAGGGGGACAGATCAAACTTTTTTGCGATCTGTCCCCTTAAGGGGACAAAGCAAGGTCGGAAAAATTCGGAAAAAAAAAGGATCGGAATAATTCCGATGTGGGTTCCATGGATAAAGTTGATCAGTTTAATGGTCTGTAACACACCCTTAAATATGACCACACATTTCTGATAATCGATATAGTGTAGTGTTAGGTTCATTTATCTGTATTTTTAAAATCAATTAAACTGACATAGTTATCGATTATCGAGAACGATTATTTATGTGGCAACACCAAGCGTTAACAGTTGAAAAGTGGTTAGAATTCTAGATAATTATGCTGGTTCATTTTAGGCAGTTGTAATAAATTGTTGGGTTTGCATAATAAAAGAATATTATTACCAACCCATGGAGATTTTTTACAGTAGTTGATTCCAGTCTCGATTCTGAACAAACAAATTTCTGGTTTTGAGTTATTTCAATGACACTTTCAATACACCATTACCAACAACTATCTTTATGCACTTATACTCCTAAAGTGTTACATAGCTACTTCTAAATCACAAAATGATATCTCCATATAATTTTCGTTGCCAGACAGCCAAGCAAGTCGCCTTTATTTCTGAATATGTGATATTTTTCGATACGAAAATATTATCAGAAACAGTTTGTAAAATTTATTTTAGTTCGTTTCTTCATCCCGAGTCGTTAATAAGCCAATATAATTGTCTCTTTCAAATAAGAAGAAGAATATTTTAAGCTATAATTAGGTGTTTTCTTCGTTTTTACATTGTCATCCTGTTTTTTAGTGGCGTACTGATGAAATATTTTATTTTTATGACAAAGAGATATCATTTAGGGTTCATTTTTAAAGATTTAGTTCTTTGACTATCGGTTAGAAGCCTAAAAGTCTGACAACCAGTCTTACTGAGAGGTACCGTGCTACCCAGTAACTGGGTTGTGGAGGTCAGATAGGTAGTTGCTTCATTTAAAATACCGGAATTCAGCTGCAGCCAGTTAGACTGGCACCCGACCCTAGCATAGTTGGAAAAAGGCTAGGCCGATTGATTGATTGATTTTCAAGGATTTAGTTTGTAAGTTCTCCAATCATCCTTTTGCTCCCAATAAAAATCACGTAGTTGGCCTACTCATTGTGACTAAAACACAATGTATTTATAATTACCGCAGTTTGAATTGAGGATTTCAATAAACACGTCGATTCTTCTGCGTTTTCAACGTGTGTAACCATGAAGGTAATGGACGCCTATCCTGAATTTTTCCAAAAAACCCATTCACGTTTATTGGTTTATTAAAACCTTGTGCAAAAATAAAAATAACCAAAGGCGGACTTAGTGCCTTAGGTATTACATACCTTTAATTTATTAATTCCTGGCCATTACACCTCTGAAAATCAAACCCTTTAAAATGATCAAAATATTTCGGAGGTGAAAAGCCTCCATCATTTTAAAATGTTGCCACTATAAAAATAAATAAACGTTGCTTTCGTCACACGAGGCGATAAAAAAAAAAACAAAAAAGGCAACGAACCTATCCTCATACATCTCGTCGAGACCTCTCCCCGAAAATTGGCTGAATACACAAATACTTTTGCGCGCCGAAATAAACAGAAAAACAAAGGTCTGCAAAATAGTGGCAAGCGGACACATTGTTCTGTGTGGAGCAATTAAAGCTGTAAAATGGCTTTCGTTTACGGAAAATACACGGTTTTACTATCACCTAGCTTGGCACTAAGGTATGTTTTAATTAAAGGCTTGGGAAAAACTGTTGGAGGTAATAATAATAATAAATTCTTTATTGTCCAGAAAAAACATAACATAAATTGTAAACACACTATCCTCCACACTAGGATTCCCTGTGTCGTGGAGGGTAGTCTCTTTCGTCGTAACAAACATTGTGATAATTACGGGGATAACAGACAATAAAGTATAAAGAAAAATTAAGTAAATAGTAAAAAAAAGCAAAAGACAAAACAACAAAAAAAAAATTAAGTGCGAGTGGTGTAAGTGAGTGAGTTCATGTGTGTGTGTGTGTGTATGTGTGTGTGTGTGTGTATATGCGTGTGTGTGTATATGTGTGTGTGTGTATATGTGTGTGTGAGTGTGTATGTATATGGGGGTGGGTGGAAATGTGTGATTATCAGTTTATGTGAGACGGTGAGTAGGTGGTGTTTATTTATAATTTATTATATTTTGATGTGCATGAGGGTGTTAGTGTCCAGGAATAAATAAGTATATAAAAATAGTACTGTAACTAGTTGATTGTGCGATTTCTTATTTATATAAATTTTTAACAAACGCTTCGGTCTCGTCATAATTTAAGCTTTTTAGAAATTTTTTAACTAATACCTTGCATTTATTTTTTGTCAATTGTAGGATGTTTAGTTCCTTGTTAAGCTTGGAATAAATAAATGGGCCCATAAATTGGAAGCGTCTTTTACCGAATTCGAGTCTGGTTCTTGGTTGCTGCCATGACGCCTTCCTGCGAGATCGGCAACCAGTATGGATTGTAATATGTGCCTTTCTATGGAACCTGAGTGCTACAGCTAAAATATATAGTTGTCTTACACGCAGGACATTACTTTCTAGGTACAAAAGATTGGTAGAGTATCTCATAGGTTTCCTATAGGCTACTTTTAGGATGGCCCGTTGCGAGCGTTCTATTTTTATCAGTTGGCTCTTGTGTGCAGCTCCCCAAGTTGTGATGCAGTAATTTAGGATAGGTTCGCATAGTGTGTAGTAGACCATTCTCAGTATCTTCTCATTTGCAATTTGTCCCAGCCTTTTAAATATATGCATAAGTTTTCTTACGCGCCCATTTACATGCTGTATTTGCTTAGTCCAAGCAATGTATTGGTCGATGTATATACCGAGGTACTTTATGTAAGGTACCTGTTCAAAGGCTGGACATGAGCAGGGAGACTCTCCATGGTTTTTGCAAGTGTGCAATGTAACGGCTAAATTGGATGGACAGGGGTTTTTTCTACTAACATTAAAGTAGATCACTTTAGTTTTGTCAACGTTAAGTGTCAGCAGATTATAGGTTAGCCATGTAGCAACCTGATTTACACCTGTCTCAGCCGCTTCATGAACAGACTCCCAGGACCTGCCATAAAATATAATGGCGGTGTCATCGGCGTATGTAAATAATTGAGCATTTTGTACTGGAAGGGTACAGAGACTGTTAATATAAATAATAAAAAGAGTAGGCCCAAGAACGCTGCCTTGCGGCACGCCATAGTTGAGGCTAGCGTAAGCACTATAGTTATTATTTATACCCAGTCTCTGTATGCGGTCGGTTAAGTACGATTGAAACCAGTCAAGAGATGTGCCACGGATACCGATACTTTCCAATTTTTTTAAGAGGATACTTCTAGAAACAGTATCAAAGGCTTTCGCCAGGTCCAGGAATATGCCAGTGCACTTATAACCATCATCTAGCTTGGAGACTACGAAATCCACTAATTGCGTCACTGCATCCTCCGTAGACCTGTTTTTGCGAAAGCCGTATTGATTACTGGATAGTATAGCGTTATTCTCTAGATAGTTCAGTAACCTGGTGTTCATAATTTTTTCGAGAATTTTCGATAAAGATGTGAGTAGGGAAATTGGCCGATAATTCGATGCAATTTTTTTATCACCGGATTTGAAAATTGGACAAACGTTAGCCTTTTTCATTGCCATAGGAACAATACCAGTTGTAATGCTTAAGTTGCATATAAATGCAATTGGTGCGGCAAGTTGAACTTTGTTTAATTTAAGGATCTTATTCGTAACGCCATCCCAGCCAGGAGCCGAGGAGTCTTTTAGGTTTGAGATTATCTTAATGACTTCGCAACTATCAGTCGGACTGACAAAGAATGAGTTACATGGAGGTAATGTTTTATAAATACTACTGGAAATGCTAGCCAATTCAGATTCATTTTTGTTAAGAAGCGAGAGAGATTTTTCAGCAAGCTGTTCACCAACAGTGGTAAAAAAGCGATTTGCCTTGTCAAGGGAGTCTTTAGGATCAGGACAAGCTTGCAAGAGTTCGGAACTATCCGAGTTAGGAATTGCAAAGTTACATATCTTTTTAATAGCTGTCCATGTCTTTTTACTGTTACCTTGTGCACTTTCTATAGAGTTTCTATCGTGAGCATTTTTAAGATTTTGAATTAAATTATTGGGTTTTAAGTACCCGTAAAATTTTGAAGTAGAAAAAAACTACTTTTATTCAAAGCAACTTTATTGGTACTGATCAGAAAAATATGAAATGATGATTCAGGTTTTATCCCAAATTAAAGACTTTGATGACAGGCAAGCCGAATTAAGACAGTTATGACCATCTTAATATCACCCCAAAATCGCCTAAGGGTAAACATGAGTTTCCACAAAAAGCTCGAGTAAACGATCATGTCGAGGGAAACACAGAAATCAAAAACCTTTGTCAAAAAAACAGAAAAAACAGCCAACGCAAAGGGAATCTTACAACTATACGACAAAATTCAGAAAAACGTTATTTGTTGTTAAAAATACTAAATGAACTTCTTTTGTCTAAGGATTTTATTCATGATTTGACGATGGATAAGTTAACCGCTTACTAGAAATATAAAGATTAAGCAGTGGATCTCGATAGCATCATTGAAGACGAACCAAAAGATAAGGATTATATCCCAAATTAAAGACTTAGTGAAGCAAATAGAATTAAGAAATCTTAATATCACTCCAAAATTGCCTATGGCTAGACGCGAATTTCCTCAAAGAGCACGAATGAACGATCGTGTCGAGGAAAACATAGAAATCAAAAACGTTTTGTCGTGAAAACAAAAACAACATGTTTGAAGCTGTTGAAGCAAAGGGAACCTTACAACTGTACGACAAATACTGAATGAACTTCTTTTGTTTTTTTTTTTTGGATTCCATTCCTGATTTTACAACGAAAAAGTTAATTTTTTACGAGAAACCTGCATATCTACTAAAGATATAATAGCCATAGAAACATTGGAACAGAAAGCAACCTTAAAAGGTAAACATGTAGACAAGTAAATATATTTTAATCAAAATGTAATGGTAACAGGAATCCTTACGGTGCTATAAATAACATTAAACTAAATTGAATTTGAAGACATCTAATTTACAGGCAAATGAAGTTGATTTAAACATCTATAAGGTTTCCAAGATACGTGCCTATTTTACAAGAAAACCTTATTAAATGATGCATTGTTGAGTCATCTTTATAGAATATTTTTTGCTGGCAACATTATTTTTAATAATAGATAATATGTGCCACATAGGCATCTTCTGGGTTCGTTCAAATTTTCCAAAATAATCAGCCTCCAAAATATGTACATTCACGTTTTTCTTGCCCTGAAAAACTAAGATTCATTCGCCGTGTGTAGGGAAGTTCGTCATTGTTGTATGGATCTCGATGGAAGTCAGTAAGATACCACGCCGTGTGTACGCACGGTCGTCAATGTTGCATAGATCATGGAAGCTTGTTGGCGGACACGTTTTTTCAACGCAGCCGGTTTAGGCGTACCGCAAAGAAACCGTGCCGTGTACAAAGGGCCTAATATTGTATCAACGTGTAGTTACAATTAACTACCCAATGTGTACTTTATTTTGTGTCTTGACGATGTTATATATTTTTAAGTCTGACTGACTAAACGGGTAAATTGCAAACAAAAACACTCTGATTGAGGTTACGCATGTTTAATGTTCATCATATTTTTAAGCCCATGAATGCCAGATTTCCAACTTTCAAAAACTGACTACTGAAAATGTGCTTCACTTATTTAGCAACAACAAACACTTGACATACCCAGACAAATCTTGACAAATTACGACACTCATGCAACAAAAGCAATTTAAATTCAAGCAAAAACAATTGATCATACATACCACGTACAAAAACAAAAAGTGCCAGGGGATAGGTTAATGTTTATTGTTTTTCATCGTGAATACCTCCTTGGGGACAAGCCTGGCTGATGTTGTGTTATTATGGTACAAACGACCAACTTTAGCGGGCGTCAGGGGAATATTTATCAAGGAAATGTGCTGCTACCCTGTCATTACCAAGCGCTTGCTTTTATGCTACTATATTTTTATCGCAGTGTAGCGGATGATAGTGGATATTTGACAGAATTATGCGACCATTAGTAGGTGCGACTGGTACAGAAAAGGTTTCGTCTTTTGTTTTATCAACGGTATTTGTTTTGTCATTGAGTCTAGGAGCTGCGATAATAGTATCGTTTTTTGTGATAGAAATTCTCTAGATATTTTGTTGAATTCTAGATTTTCTATTTGCTTTTTTACTAAAATGTGTATATTGAGCTGAATCATATGCAGTTGAATGTTCTAAAATAATTATCTTCCATGACATTGATCAGCATTTCCGAATATTTCAATTCTCAGTGCGTACTTCAATACGGCGAATCAAATTCATAGAAATATGTTATCGTATTATTCGCTATATCTCTCGATCGCTGCACATTCAAGTAATCATCAGTGCTACGCTTAACCTCATTGTTAGAAATCACTCGAGCGATTTGCGTACATCATGAAGTATTATTATATCGTCGTAATAATGGACTGATGGTCGTGGAGTTCTGCTTCCTGGTACCTTCCTACTGTTCTATAGTAACTGTAGTTTGAATGCTGTTGAATGAAATTCAATTACGAATATAGACTAGATTCTTATTTTCAATTAGTTATTTGAACACTTCTAGAGATCTCCCTCAATTCAGCCGCAGTCCACTGCTGAACATAGGCCTCTCCCATATTGCGCCACAACACCCTGTCCTCCGCCTTCCGCATCAAATCTGTCCCAGCCTGTCCCAGTTGTCGGCCTATCTAATTGGGGGGCGTCCCACACTACTCTTGCCGATACGAGGTCTCCACTCCAGGACTCGGCTGCTCCACCAGCCATCGGTCCTGTAGATATGACACTGCTGTAGTACTCAAGTACCATCTCAAACTTGTGTTAGGTTAGTGCAATGCATTTTAATTATTAATAGGATCTTCAATAGGAATATCTATTCAGATGTTCTTTAGAACATAGATCCATATACTATTTACTTTTATAATTATCTTTAAATTTTGGACCCCTGGACCATTCAATTTGTCAGAATTAGAATTATTGGTACTAGGTATAATGTAGTAGTCATGTTTAGACAGCGTGCAGGTGTGAATCATTTTACACAAGAATATTATCTCCTGTAATGTAATTCTACCATTTTAGTAGGTACATGAAAGCCCTCATCAGTCGTTGTCTCATTTGCTAATTACACCACGTACCTCATAAATTGTGCCAAACTTTCTAGGCAGGGGTGTCAAAATTTATAACACTGGCTTTATTCGGGACGAACGTTATTAACCAAATAAATTTTGATTATGTGTATTCCTTTTTGTTTATTACACACTGTATTGTTATTTATTCTATTGTAATTCAAGGAGCGTGTAGGAGGTATTTTGATTCAGGTGCTTATTGTCTTTCAGTACTTAAATGTGGTTTTCTTTGGCTGGATTCTAATACTGTTTAATGAAGTGTTCTTTTGTTCAAGGATCTTGTATTGTTGTAATATGTTTTATAATATTGCTTGTCAATTTAATATGCTTAGATGGAATTCAAGCGTATGATTTTTTTTCCTTCATTTCGAAGATTAAAGTGTTGTTTTATTGAAACTTTGTCATAATTGTTTATTCTTCGAGTCTCATATTTTTACATCATCGTGTTTACCGCTAATAATAGTATTTTCTTTTTTCATAATCGACATTATTTTTCAGTACGCTCATTAAAGTGTGTCCATCTTATTTAGGGTTCCGTAGTCAACAAGGAATTCTTACAGTTTCGCTATGTCCGTCTATCCATCCGTCCGTCCGCAGCTTAGATCAGAGATTCTTAGGACTAAAAAGTTATAATTTGGCATGGATATACATATTAATCACGCTGACAAAGTGGTCAAATAAAATCTTGAAAAAAAAAATTTTAGTGTATCTCGAGTACACGTAAAGTAGGGATGTTTTTTTTTCTCGTCTACCCCATGGTGTGGGGTATCGTTGGATAGTTCTTTCGAAAATATTGCGGGTTTGTGAAAGCTATTTTTCGATTTAAGGATCCGTTTGTGAAATATTAAGGTTTACAGTGCTAATTTTTGTTAGAGTCAAGTGTCCCCCTGCTAGCTAAATGGTTGCTTTTGGATATGTGAAAAAAATCACGACAGTAGTATATATAACGAAATTAAAAGAAAAACTATCTCAGCGAAGCAGGCTTTACAAGTTTACGAGTAATAGTAATCCAACTTAAATTTGCAGTTGCAATGTATGGGAGAACACGATTTTCAACTACAATGTTAAGTTTGTTCTTGGGATAAATTCATTCCAGGGAACCCTTGATTGCGCATTTTTATTTTATTAATCCTTCTACAATTTACAGCTTTAATACCAAGGTATTTTTCAAAATTTTCCGCCTTATTACAACGGTATTTTTATACAAACTTCAATCTTCGCTAAGCCAGCGCTTTAACAGTTAATCTCGGCTTTCAGCCTTAAACCATTCCCACGAATTCCCAGTTCATTAAACAAATGAAAGCCGGATGAAGCCGGAATCAAAGCATTGATTTTAGAACTCTTTGGAACTGAACCGCAGAGTACCTACCTACAGAAGATTGACTACATACTATGACTGAAAACAGGTGCACGCGCAAAGCACAGACATAGATGCAACGTACAGAGATCTCAAATGAATGCTAGTTGCCAGTGTACTTGCATTCTCTGTAGATAAGTTTAGCGCGTTTGTTTTCACTCGTTGTATGGAGCATTAGAGCTGAGATGCCATTAGTGGAATAAAATTATTTTTTCTTAATAGTTCGACAGAGCCACACATAACAAAAAAAAAATGGTGCCGTTAGTGGAATAGATTAGGTGCTGTTCGGTCAAGTGCGGTTAAAGTCAGTGTTGTAAGTGAAATACCTTACCTTCTATACTATTCTGTGACGGAACCCTCCCGGAACCCAGATTTTGGGAAACAATAGCAACATTTATTGGTCTGTCATTATACTACGACCTAAGGGAAATGACACGCAATCGTTTGCGTGCGGTTTGATGGATGCCAGGAAATGGGGGTCGGCAGATATCAAATTTATTTACTTTGTTCCCAAGTTTATTTGGTTTTGGTGGCGGGTGTTATAGGGGAGTTTGTTCCTGGTTTAGATATTGACAGGGGAATTATTTAGGCCGAGTTTGCACGCGAATTTGTACGCGTGTTAGTAAGAAACTGGCAACCCAACAGTTGTGGAGTGTGTGTTCAGAGCAGTGTTTGCTCAGTGATATTTATATATTATATTTGACTTACGTAGATAAGTCGTAAGTTGGAACCCAGGCAGTGTATTTAATTTCATCACCACTGCTCTTAAAACAGTAAAGGAAAACATCGTGAGGAAACCGGCATGCCTAGAACCAAAAAATCTTAGACATGTGACATATATCAACCCGTACCGGGCCCGTGTGGTGGATTATGGCCAGCTCTCTCTCAGAGAGGAGGTCTGTGTCTCAGAAGTGGGAACGTTATAGGCTGATTATACTAACGCAGCAGTTTACGTAACTCATAAACATTTTTATAAAACCACAATTCACCTAAAGTCGTACTTTAAACTTCGATATATAAAGTGTCTCGAAAAGTGATTGGTGCACATCACATCTTCGAATATATTCAATCAAATATACTTCGGTGCACGAACGAAAGTCTGTCGCTGAAGACTTCAATATTTTATTCAAGAATGTAGGACATTTCACCCATATGGACGCATTACACAAGAGATATAGGAAATACCTTTCCGTCTGAATTTGCTGACATGGAAAGAATATTGGTAGCTATAAATCTATCTGTAGGTGCACACGACGATACAATAAGCTATACATTTCCAGTTTTAGCTGACTTCGCATTGTACAGGCTTTTCATAGAATGAAAAGTCAGCTTATACCGGAAATTTATAGCTTGCTATGTCATCGTGCGTACAAATAGGTCTTAAGATTGGTGGTTTTAATCTGTGGGGCAATTGCGTAACACATTATCAATGGGAATCGGTTTCATTTTGACAGTTCAATAACATTCATTGCGTTATTTACGAGTTGAGTAAACAATTTTTTCCAACTTATGAAGCAATGGATTAGCAATTTGATTATACACCCAATTATATACCTACTTTATTTATGTATTTATTGTATTATGTAAATGGTACACCACGGACTACCTACTGTGTTTATCTCTCCTCCCCCTTTGTAATCCATCCAAAGGTTGTCTTTAAAAGATTGCTTTTAGCGATAAGACCGCCCATTGTGTCACCCTTTGCAAAATTTCTATATTTATGTCTGTAATTTATATAGTGAATAATAATAAAGAGTATTCTATTATATTCTATTCTACACGAATATTTTATAAGATAATGGCATGTTTTAGAACTAAATGCTATTTCATATTTAGACAACAAAAAAAGATTCGAGAGATATGTTTGATAGCTGACAGACTCCGGTCTAGATACAAAAAAGTAATTATATTTTAATATACATGAATAATGAATTATGTCTTATCCTATTTTGACTAATGCGTTTTTCTAGTAGAATATTCATACGATGATCTCAAGGATACTCCTCTAGCCTCCTAAAGTACATACCTACCTTTAGTTTGGCCTGGCCTGGCCACCATTCGTTTTCGGGAAGTAGCTAATTGCATGCTAGACTAGTCTCTAGGAAGTAGCTAATTGCATGCTAGACTAGTAATTGCATGCTAATTGGTCACAAAATAATTCGATGGTAAAAATAAGGAGAAAAGCCGATACTAAAGAACTAAAATTTCGACACGAAATTTCAGTAAAAAAAAGGTACCTATTAGGTAAAAAAAACTGATTTCGACACGAAGAGACTCCAATTTTTAAGCTACGTAAACGACCTCTCGAATTTAGTTTAGACATTTCTAAAATGAATGTGCGTTTTTATAATTTCTAGCTTGACAATATTATCACGATAACACAGGAAAGTAAAATAGACATTTTTCTTCCCTGTGTTATAATGAAGACGCTTTTAAATAGCCGTCCACGATAACATTACAATGTGCAAGTACATTTTATGGACGTGGACGTCTACTGTAACATAATCACATTAGAAATTATAAAATCGCACTTTGGCGTTTCCAAAAGCTCACTTTGTCACGTAGTTATTATATAGGTACAAACACCAAAAAAAAATCATTTTCGGTTTTATATTCCTCTATAAAGTAATCAGTGACATTTCAGGCGCTAAAACAAAACGTTAATATATTTTGTCATCTTTTAAAAAAACATATTGGCAGGCTTTTAAGCTTCGCAGAGCGGTTTACAGGCGATTCAGGGGATATTTTTAATTTTTACTCAGCCTGTATAAAAGAGATTACGTTTTTATTTTGATGAATATTTTTCGGGGAAATTTACTCGAATAATGAATAAAAAGAGCAAGGAATGAACGAGCTTGTTAATAAAGCTCTTGATACGAGGGAATTGATATTTACTTGGTCTTTTAAAATTGCCTTGTGGTTTTATAACAACCTTTTTCTATGTCTGTTTAATACAGACATGCTTACCAACCATTTATTCTCTCTTAAGTTACATCATAATGGTTGCATATTAGAAAATCAAAACTTTCTCGAGCAAATTTCAAAAGAACAATAAATGAAATAACAAAATTTAAATGACCAAATGTTTTATTTAGAAAAAAAATAAAATCACAATGTATGTAACATCAAATGAACGACTGATCAAAAGTTGCTAGTTGTAATTTTAAAATACCTATCAAATCATTACTAATCAAATTACTTAATCACAAATGACGACTGAATAAATTTTCTAGATGTAAAAATAAGTACCTACCAAATCATAACTAATCAAATTTTATAATCAAAAATGATTTATTATTAAGAATTGTTAATTTAAATGTAGGTAAACTTATATTTGCAACCTGTGGTGCTATCTATAAGGCCGATCTTGGGACTTGTGGCACCCCGACTTGGGTTAGGTTAGGTTCCTTTAAACCCTGTAGACAGAAATAGGGGCTCAGTCGACTTCGTCTTATTTATTATTGCTTGTAAACCAACTTAGATCTTAGATCCATTTTGATCTTTAAACGATTTGGTCAATAGTGTAATAAATAATTTATACATTCATATTCCAGACTTTGGTCAGCTGAACTTTTGATCAAATGACTATCGTTATTTTAAACTTTGTTGATTTGTTCGTTGTGCTTTTGAAATTTGCTCAGGAAAGTTTTGATTTTCTAATATGCAACCATCATAATATGGTTTTCAATCTACGATCCATTAATCAAGCGAAATAGAAACCAATCAGAAGAAGACATTAACAAGTTTGATTTTGATTTTCAATTTTGCTATAATTTAACCCTTTTTTCATGTAATAATTAATTACTCTTTAAAAAGGTTACTCTTTTAAGAAAAAGCCTTTTAAGTTCGCTAAATGAAATTATTATTGGGGTTCATACCGTCACAGACTATTCATTTATTAATTCCACAGAAATCACATTAACCCTAGAATACTGAAAACAAAATTAGATTTATATTCGTATCACCCCGTCCGAAATTACAAATGGGGAATGAGAATTCATCTGACCATTGAGATTTAATTTCAAAAATGTCCTACTCCCGTGACTGGGACGTTATTGTGGCTTATGCCGTCGGTTTCATTGACCTCTTAACTCATTAGAATTGAATATAAAAAAAATAATTGTAATACACACCTACAAGTACATACAACACGTATATACAGGGTGCAATTGAATTCATGGGCATTATTTTAACCTAAGGCACTACTCATGATACTAATTGCATTAGGGCTACTATTACGCAAATCAAAAATATTATTAATGCAAGTATGGAAAACCTTAAAATGTAGTAAGTCATAGAAAGTATCAAACACTTTGCGCTTCTCGATAGCAAATGCGTAGGTACATTACGCCGTACGCGTCATTGGGCGTGAATTCTTTGACCCCGCCCGACTCACGTGACATTCGTAAGTTGCCAATGAATTGATTCATAATAAATTCCAACTTTCCCTTCGTACTTTGCCGGCTTAGGACAGTCAAAACTACGTCAACTAACATACATTAAAAAAAACATTTACGTACCTAGCTTGTGGATTGTTT
Organism: Globia sparganii; assembly: GCA_949316385.1. Lineage (NCBI taxonomy): Eukaryota > Metazoa > Arthropoda > Insecta > Lepidoptera > Noctuidae > Globia > Globia sparganii. The sequence continues at coordinate 6,362,211 of OX438675.1, read as the reverse complement.
TGAAAAAACCTTATTTGTCGATAAAGTGACAGAGGGTAAACGGGTGCTCTTCCACGGGCTTGTGCATGTGCTGGCAGGTGAAAAGACGAAAAATCCAACAGGTTCTTAGTGGTTCTGGTGGAATGAGACCCCGTGAAGGAATAGGGTCGTTTGGGTTGCGGCGATGGAACATTTCACGAGTTCATACAACCATTTGTGGGTATTGTTGGTTGGTGTACCTAGCCTGCACATTACGCGGTCGAGGCATCGTGTACACAAACACACACACAACACACAAATACTACACTAACACTTAATACACTGCAATCCAAGCACCGTATGACGCGAGCGGCGAGTACGGCGATTACATCACGGGATCAATAAATCAATTACGCGTCAATGCACCTGCGCAGTCGTTATGACACTGGTTCCGGGTTCACGTTGCGGCGGGAAGCAGACCCCGCGCGGGGGTGATATTCGTATTTTTGCGAGTGAGGGAGTGGGCCGGAGAGAGTTCAGGGAATCCCGCCGGACGGCATGTCTTTTAGCCCATTGTTATTATTACTTGTAAGGAAAAACCCGCGCGCGCGCAGGTGATGTTTGTTTACATTTCGCTTTGCGCTGTACTGCGCTTTAAGATTTTGATACTTCAACATTTATTGGCGTTAACGAAGTATTTTGTTTTAATTACTTTAAGTGTTTATTTGCAATAATAAGCCTTGTGCAATTTGACTTACTACATTTTTAAGGTTTTCCTTAATTGCATTTATGATATTTTTGATTTGCGTATTAATAGCCCTAATGCAATCAGTATCGTGAGTAGTGCCTTAGGTTAAAATAATGCCCATGAATTCAATTGCACCCTGTAGAATGCAGAAGTTCCAAACATGACATACACCACTGATATAGATAGACCTAGATAAAGCAAGTATCACGATCTGTATGAAAACCAAGCGTGCCATTTTTTACCGACTTCACAAAAAGGAGGAGGTACTATGTTCGGATGTTTGTATGTTTTTTTTTTTTTTTTGTATGTTTGTTCATCGAATACTCCGCCAATTAACGACGGATTTTAAAAATTCTTTTTTGTTCGAATGTAGACAGTTCTAAGGTGGCCCCATTGTCACCAAGTTAGGATCTGATGATGGGATCTTAGAGAAATCGAGGGCAACCCTCAAATTTTATAGGCTCACTTATTGTTTTTCGCATATTTTATGAAGTATCTTGTGTATTTGCGTATGGTTGTCACCATCTCAGGTAGCTGAGCTGATGATGGAAGGTACAACTCCTTAACAGTAAGAAGTTACTCGAACAGACAAGGACAGTTTTAGTAAATTGTTTTGATGTTTGATAGGGCATTTGCCACATTTGGTCTCATGATCATCAAGTCATGACCTGATGCTGCAGTCAGGATAGTCTGCAGAGTACCTAACTCCTCGACAACTAACAGCAGATATATCGTGTTTAGGCTCATTGAAAAGGGCTCGATGTGTGGATAAACATACTGTTAATGAGAAACACCGAAGTACCTACACATAGACTTGATGCTGATGCCAGGAGCATCAGAAAAAGTACAAACCTTGAAATTACAGCATCGTAGTCGTGTTTGGGCTCATTTTAAACAGGACTAAATTTTAAGTTCAATGCAATGTTGACATAAGTCTGGCCTGATGCTGCCAGGATTATCAGCGGGATCCTGGAGAAATCGAAGGAACTCTTCAAATATTATAGGCGCACCTATAGCGATTCGGGTATTATTTATACTAACTCGTGCATTTGCTTTCGGAAAGCAAAATTTAGTGAAGTAAAACTGATGATGAAGACCACAGATGGCCACCGGGACTACTCAATAATAAGTATTTCACAGGTTGCGATTCGATTACTTTAATATGGTTGCTAAGCAATTTATGCTCGTCACAATGCGAATGGTGAAATGGAGCTGATGGTGGAGTACCAGGAGAACTCCTCAACAATTAACGTCCCTGTATCGGGAAAAGTAATATTTTGTAAAAGGCGATGAGCTTGATGCATTATAAACAGTCCCACTAAAAAGCGAGAAATAAAAACTTTTTAACAAAAAAAAAACCGACTTCCATAAAAAACACTACAAAGTGAAAAATAACTTTGATTTCGGAAGTCGGTGGCAATAAACTAAAATACAGATCCAAAGACACCGACTTCCGAAACCAAAGTTATTTTTCACTTTGTAGTGTTTTTTATGGAAGTCGGTTTTTTTTTTGTTAAAAAGTTTTTATTGGACTACCTACTATGACGGCACAAGCGCTCTTTCTCACTCACGCTCACCCAGCCAGCAGTACACAGGACTGAGCGCGAAAGTGGCGGCTTACGATTTTTGAACGTAAGTTGGTGCGATTTTTGGCACGCGAAGTAGTTGCTCTTGCGTTATCTAGGTGTATCTATATCTGTGTCATACGCATTTATAAAAACAGTATGGGTAATGCAAATTAATTCTTGCTTAAGCGATTTTGTTTCTTTTTAATTATTGCAAATGTTTTGTTGCTTATACGCTCCTTATAAAGCCTACCTGTTGAATTATACAAAGGTATCTGCTAATTGTATTGATTCATATTGAATTGCAATTCATTTCTTCATGGATGCTGCGACCCTTATGCAAGCTATCGCTAGATAGATAAAACATTTTTATCTGAGACTCTATTTCATAAGTTCATACATAAACATGCCTTACTTCACTGAGCCTGCCTTTCTTCATTCAAATAAAGTAGAAATTTCGGCAAGCAACACCCTAATTGCGTAACACACTATCCAATTACTATATGAATCATTTTGAAGGATATTGGTAATCCATTGCTTTATATGTTTGAAAAATTTGTCTACTCAACAACCTTAAAAACCGCAATGGATATTGTAGAACTGTCAAAATGAAACCCTTTGCTACTGACAGTGTGTTACGTATTACCCTGCAGATCGAGCATTCCACTTTTCCATTATTAATAATGTTTAGAATAGACCTACTGTACTTTATTTAGTCTGTGAACACACACAAGCATAAACTGTTCAATTTTTAATCGATTCTTTGACGAATCGAACGTAGGGTTGTGTCATCTTACTTTGTTTTATATTCGCCTCGCCTTTAATTAATTAATTAACAAAACTTTTTTACACGAGTCTTCACGAAAATGTAATGGGGATTGTTTCTAAAGGAAAATTTAAATTAAAAAGTATTTTTAATTAAACTTTTGGGAAAATCGCTGAAATGGGATTGGGCGGGTCACGTCAGCCGCATACACAGTGACCGCTGGGCATTGGGCAACAGACTCTACACGGTGGGTGCCTGAGGATAGACAGCGCCGTCGAGGCCGGCCCAGGAAGAAAACAATGAATAACGTTCATTTATGAGATGGCGAGACGATCAAGACGCGTACCGCAAGGGTTGGATCAAGGTGGCTCTAGAAAATAATGCCTGGAAGGGTTTAGGGGACGCCTTTGTTCAGCAGAGGGCCAGTGTAGGCTAACTTAAAAAATATATATTATCGTGTAGAACACATCCTTTTGAATTGTCGATGTAACTACCAATATTGTTTTGTTGATCAGTTATGGATTTTAATTGAGTATTTGGTATTCTACCTTGCCTTATGATTCCCAACGGATCGAAATTATAATTAGTGAGTGTGTTTGCTTAGAGAATCTCTAGTTCCCTTCCTTTGAGTCAATAAAAGTTAAAGTAGAAACTTCTGAAAAAGCCATACTTATGCAGAGTGAGTTTTATTTTTTTTCATGGTGAAGTGGTATATGGTGGTACCCTCAGCATTTATTATAAAAACATAAGCCTGATTTTGGGACTAGTAGCAGTGGGAACTGCTGGGAAACAGGCCTCCTTTCTGTGAGAGGGAGGGGGCTATAATTCACCACGCGGACCCTCTGCGGGTGGGTGGATGTCACATGTCTTCGATTCTTTTGTTCTAGGACATGATGGTTTCCTCACGATTATTTCTTTCACCGTTTTGAGAGCAATGGTGATGAAAATAAATACACAAATTTAAGTGCCTGACTGGCTTCGAACTCGCGACCTACAACTTGTAAGCCAAAGCCGATACCACGGGGCTATCACCGCTCGAGTACAGAGAAAAACATGATAAACCATTTTAATACCTACATATTTTTTTCTTTAAAAAAACCTTTTTAAAATCTGGCATCCCTAAAACACAATGTTGCAACTGTAATCACTTAGCCATAATATTAATTAAATTACCTATTGTTTCAGATTTTGGTAGTGGCGTGCGAAAGGTGAGTTAATAATTTAATTATTATTTTGTTATTTGCTAATTAACTAAAAAAAATAAAATTTATTGAAATAATAATAAGTTTACAAAAAAGTGTACATATGGTTCAGTAGTATACATATATTAATCTAGGCCTATAAAAGAATTATAATAATCTGGATATAAACTATGGTATGGCAAATATGAGATTACAGACAGAAATAGAACTCTGAGGGTAATATAGTGCGTTGCCTGATCTAGCTTTATTTAAACCTGTGTTTAAGGACTTAACTGACACTAATAACGAACAATCTGTTTACAATAACGATAAACTTATGGCCGATTCCGATTATTTACTGATATAATTATGAATTAATATGATCTGTCAGGTGTTCCCTTCTTTTGACCACGTAGTTATTGATTGCACTTTGTAGGGAACAGCTGATTTTTTATCATATTTCAGGTATGTTTCCGTAGTGAAAGTTGCTCATTTTGGTACTTTGGTGCTCTTTACGAGCTTTTGATACCTACTGGGAGGAGTAAATTTAACAACGGTTTGTCACTTGACTGCGATAATTATTCCTAGAAAACCGTTCTGAGTTTTAATACAATTTTATATTTTTTCATACATTTGTCAGCTAACCTGAAGGTTAATAAACTCTTAATTTAAAACATTATAAATCTAGTCGCAGTGTCATCTCGGCGACAAACAAATGTCAAAATCTTGTTAAAAATGTGGGGAAATTAGAAGTATTTTCGCAGACAGATCAGACTGTGAACGTTCTTAAAGTTACGAGAATTGCCGCTCTGATTCTACTGTTTTTTTCTGCGATTCTTTATATATAGGGCGGCGGTAAGACCCCTCTTTGAGGAGTGGCAAGAGAGGCGCCACGGCGCCCTCACCTACCGCCTGACGCAGGTCCTCACCGGACACGGGTGTTTCGGGAGGTTCCTGCACACCATCGGGCGGGAGGAAACGCCCGGGTGTCACCACTGCGAGGATCGCCCGGAGGACACGGTGAAGCATACGGTGGCGGTATGCACCAATTGGGCGGAGCACCGCCGTGTTCTCGCAGAGGCGATCGGCAGCGGCGGCGACCTCTCGCGCCCGGCCCTGGTTCAAGCCATGGTCCGGGTTGAGAGGGAGTGGGAGGCAGTCACCTCCTTCTGCGAAGCAGTCATGCTAGCGAAGGAGGTGGCGGGACGGCTGAGGGAGAGGGCCTCACGTCCCAGCCGCCGCGGGAGACGCCCCGGGCGTCGGGAGCCGCGAGACGACTCCCGGCCACCGTAGGCGCGGGCCTGCGGGCGGAGAGTAATGGGTAACCCTCCGTCCGATCAGAACCAGGCCCGTGCCGAACCACTCCACGCGCGCCTCAAAGAGATATCAGCAACAAGGAAGGGGCCCGAAAGGGCCGAAGCCTGCCGGGGCAGCGGGATTGTCCGAAAGGGTTACCGCTACCCCGGAACACAAAGGGCTAAGGAAGGAACACGGGTGGGTTTTAGTCAGTAAGAGTCTGACACTCCCTTCTGCTCCACCCAGAGCGGGAGGGGTCATTGGATGATTTCCCATCACAAAAAAAAAAAAAATTCTTTATATATTATTATTAATGTTTGTCTCGTATTTCTTGCCAATAACTTTTAACGGACTTGTGGAGGTTGCATGAACCAAATAGGCTATAGTTTCTACAGTACTACAGTCCCTAAAAGACCCTGGTTTAACCTAGCACCTAGTATTTATCCACAATACGTTCTATCTACTGCCCACTGCAAAGGCAAAAATATACTCTTTTTATATGTAGGTTATCTTATGGCTACTTAGACGTAAGAAAAATTCTAAGCACGCACGAATACCTCTAAGCTAGGTACTTTCGCCAATAAATTTTGGGTTTAACGTGCAAAAATTGTTCAGAAACTGCGCGGTTCGTGCAAAAATGTTTGTTTTATTTTTACATATACTTTCTGGGTTCTTTTAGTCACAGTAGTTAAGTTTAACAGATTACTAGATTCTTCTAGATGCTCACATTCTTTATAGGAGATCATCTAGATACTCCACGCATAGCATCGCCTGCTCGCGCTATTACTTCGTCTTCGCTTAGCGTTCTTTCTGAACTTTTTTCTTTTTGCTCAACTCCTAAGGGTCCTAGCATGATGTTTAAAAGCCTTCCTCAAGAATCGGGCTATCAAATGCTAAAAGATTTTTATAAACCCGAACGATGCTTCCAGAGATTAGAGCTTTCAAAAAAACAATCTCTTCAGATTTATTATTAGTATTATTTTAAAACTATGATATCTCCTACGATATTCATTGAAATCCAATGATGTCAAGGGCAATTTTATTCAAAATTAAATACTTTATACTATTAATGTATTTATTTGGATAAGGATTAATATCATGTTTATAAAACACCTTCGCAAATAATGCATTATTTTAAAATAAATTTGATTACTTACCATAAAAAAGGTTATAATTAGTCAACCTTAAAAGATAGACATATTATTATGCTGTCGCGGGCTTTTTTTTAGAACTTTTAAAGGGGTAAAATTCCGTCTTACATGATTTTTGCGTAACCCTAACCGTTTACGCAGCGTACGCAACGGAAGCTCCCAAAAAGAGAAACTTTTCCCGTTTATGCAATATTTTTCATTGATGCTCCGCTCCTATCGTAGTGATGTTGAAGAAAAAAATCATTAAAAAAAAACTATCTGGGCAATTTAAAAAAATTAAATTGACAGCCTTGGTAGTTTTTTTTATGATTTTTTTCTTTGAGCACTATGCGAAGTGATTGAAAAATTGAGTCTTACTGCTTTAAAATAAGACTTAATTTTCTTTGGGTCAATCGGCGGATAGTATGGCAAAACAAATAATTTTTTAAATAAAAAAACCTACATATATTAAAAGTTACTGAAATCGATTCAGTAGTCAATTATGAATAAACTATTTTCAGGTTTTGCGCATTTAACGTTACACGTTTTATAAGGTAGAAATATGTTAACCACATGTACCATATAGGAGATAGCTAACACACGTTGCTTGAAGTGACGCTGACCGCAGGCTGTGGTTCCTGAGTGCTATATCAAGATCCGAGTACCGAAATAGCTTTCATGGTCTTAGTTTACATTCAAGCATAAACTTGGAAGTAATCTGCAATGCCTGAAATTCGGATTCAAACCTCTTTTGAATATTTTTTCTTTTTACTACATTTTTAAAATTTCTGTTGTTTTCACGGTCGTTATAGTTTGATTACATTTTTATTACTAAAGTAAATTATATTGTGTTAATGTGTGTGTTATGTAAATTATATGCGCCCAATGGACTTCCCATCGCGTCGACAAAAAAAGTCGAACTAAAAATACAAACTTGCAATTTAAAATTTCCTGTAAATGGTTTAATTGAAATAAATGCTTCGTGTTTGAGCGTGAGTCAGTAAATTAATGAATTTCAGAATGAATTAGATTACATTCTCTTGATGATGATGGTCTTGGATGTTGGTTTAACGCGAAAAGTTTACCGAGTATGTAGGCAACGAATTATTATAATGAACTAAAAATTAAAAATATGATAGATTATATACAATAACATCGGCCTGTTTTTAGCAAGACAGAAATGTACAATTACTATGACACCGAACATATTTTTTAAAGGAAAATTAAAATGTAAAATAAATCTTTACTCTTTTAAGACTTCACAGTATTATCAAAACCTACTATTCTCAAAGAAAGTCAGCTCATTAAACGCAAGGAGAAAACTATATTTTTCATGACGGCTACTTAGCTCTTTTCAACACCCGGTCCGGACTTAGTGTTTTCTATAAGTAAACTTTGCAGTTCCTTAGTGCACTTGTTATAGCGCAGTCGAGTATTAAACCCAAGCATAGTTCAAATTCAAATTCATTTATTGGTGTGATTTTTGGTACATTTTACATGAGATCTTAATAATAAATAATTAGTTCCTCAAAAAATCTACCTTAAAGGTGTACACTCTTTCACGTATTTAGCAATTATTATAAAAAGAATAATCAACATCTTTTAGGTTTCTGTAGCCAAAAGGTGCCAAAGGAATGGTATCTTTTTAATCGTCTTCTAAAAAGGAGGTTCTATGTTCGTCTCTGTGTGTACTTTTATTTATATTCGATTGTGAAAACTATTTTTTCATTTGGTGGGAGAAGCTTGTTAATTTAAATATGGCTACCGATACTACGATTAAAAAGATACAATTACAAGAAAACGTGTTACAAAAATCTTACAAAAAAAAAAATAATTAATGTAAACTTATATATTAAGCTTTGGTGCTAACAAACGCATTACTTTTAAATTGTCTTCTTTTTTTCCTCTTGTATCGACACTATTATGGAAATAATTCATACCGTGTGGTTAAAATATTAACCAATCAGCAAGCTAGGTTTTGAACGCGCAGATGCGTAAAAACTCGTGCCACTTCTTGCAATCAATAATCTGCGTTTTGTGTAAACAAAGGATCAGAAATGTCCTTTGGAAAAAATGAGTTCCATCGTCCTCACTTTTCACAAAGTGAGGACGATGGAAACAAAGCCGACTGGCGTTATGCACTGTGCAGACCTGCAGATTGTCTATTATATATGTCTATGCAAAAGCGCAGTCTACATAGAAGTGGCAGGACGCGGACGTTTCTTCTATAGATATGTCATGTTCCCGTGTTGCGTCCGCATGTTGTATTATGTGTGAATGGTGCCTTTGATTCATCGATTTCGATGTAGCTTTTTGGAATTCAGCGCAACTTGTACTCTACTGGTGGTCAAATTCGTTTAAAATACTTGTAATAGAAGTGGTTTCAAGTAAACAACTAAAGTGTTAAAGCTGGGTTCGCGTTTACTTTTGAGCTAGGTATGAAAGTAAGTTTGGTATGTTTTCCTAGAGAGTGTTTTTGACACCGTAAAGTGAAACTTCGCTCACATGATTTTCATGACAGCCGTCACTGCGGCCGTCATGTAGCCACCATTCTTATAAGAAATCGTAGCTTTACTTTTTAAACTCTACAAAATTATATACATGTAAAGATTTTTTCAAATCTATGTTTCAAATAAATATGATTTCAAGTTAAACAGATTAACTTTATTCGAATGGTAATTAAGTTGATTTCAGAGTGATGTTTGAAGTTGTAGCGTAAACTGAACTTTATTGTGTAGGATTTAAAGTTATTTTTCCATAAACTCATTTTTGTTTACATTTTTGGCAAATACATCGCGAATGCATATTAGTGGTATACTAAACATTTACCTACGCCTTTGAAAAATACAGGTATGATGTTATGTGGCAGCATGTAATATTTTTTTAGAATAATGGGGATCCAATCCAAACACAGCATAAATTAATTCCTAAAACATCTTTATGTAACCACTAAATCTATTCTCGCAAGATAATAGCGTGTTTAACATCCCATTAATTTATTTATAGTAAATGTTCGGGATATATTTTCCTTTACTATCCGCGTAGCCTAACTAGGAACTGAATTTACTATCGGGAAGTTGTGGGTTAGTCTCTTTGTAGATTTAGTACTGGCTAAGAAGTAAATTTAGCAGAAGAGTTGAGCGTGGAACCAAGAAATAAACTTCTTGGCATTTATTGTTCCCGTAGAATAATATTTGAAATAAAATTTACCGGAAATTATGTGGAATTACTAACCACGTTATTCAGTAACTGGGTTGTGGAGGACAGATAGGCAGTTGCTCCATGTTAACAACTGGTTCAACTACATCTAGTTAGACTGGAAGCCATCCCCAATATAATTCGGAAGAGGCTAGGCAGATGATGATGAAGTGGAACGATATAGCTTGCCGAGAAAGCTAAAGTGCAGTAGGCCGGCCATGTTTGTCGAAGAACTCATAGCCGTTGGAACAGACGAGACCTTAGGAGGAGATCGCGACAAGCGTAGCGTGGTAAGATCTCTGCTAGAAAGACTGACGATCTTAAAATGGTGGCTGGGTTAAACTGGATGTTAAAGGCAGAGGACTGGGTGTTGTAGCGCAACACAAGAGAGGCCCAGGTATGTCCAACAGTGGGCTGCGATAGGCTAAGTCGATTGATACATCTGTTGTGTTTGTGCTTTGTACCTACCATATATTGTAGCGGAAATATTGACGTAGCTACGGAATTATTTGAATCCAATTTCAACAGCTTCTAAAACCTTATTATTCACAGCAATAGATTACTAGGAAATACCAATAGTTAATAACTTAATAAAAAGACTTTTATGTAAAGAAAGCAAAAAAAAAATGTTGTATTGGTGTTGGCCATGTTAGTTGTGCTTCGCCTTCAGCCGATCGATTCTGTAAAAATCTCACCGTGAAAAGTTAGGTGAAGTGAGCTTAGAGTGAGCTGTCAAGAGTATCAATCCCTAGCATCAGGATAACACTGACAGCTCACTCCACGCTCACTTCACCTAAGTTTTCACGGTGAAATGGTTACAGAATCTAGGTTAGCTAAGTGAGAATCAATAATGATTTACATTCAGAAGAATGAAGTATTGGAACAATTGTTATCGGATCAAAAGATAAAAACAAATGAGTAAATAAATACTTTTTTACAAAAAAAAAAGGACTTCAAAAAAAAAATACACTATAAAGTGAAAAATAACTTTAATTTCGGAAGTCGGTGTCGTTGGTTCCGCATTTTCGTTTTTTAACACCGACTAAAGTTATTTTTTTTTAAAGAATTTTGCAAATTTTTGAGGCAAACATAAAAAAAAAATATTCAACCGAATTGAGAATCTCCTCCTTATTTTGAACACGGTTAAAAAACAAAAGACTGGGAGACGCCGCGGGTTTATTTACAAGAACCATCTCGTGCGGTGTTTTCCCTACCCATAAGTTAAGCTATTGTTGATATATTTGCTGTTTTCCATGGTCCGACGACCTCGGCAAAGTTAGGCAAAACCGATTATTTATGGTCAAATTCTTAACACTTTCGAGCTTCTGACTACCCCAACTAATGATAGTCATAGATATACCTACGTTTTACGGATGAGTCCATACACGTGCCCGTGTTTACGCCGTAAGCGGCAGAGGAGGACATCGTGGAGTTTTAGTGGGTTAGAGTCCCACATAGGTAACTGTACTATCTCCCCGTGGTAGTGCAGAATGCATGAGCATTTCTCCACGTTACAAAAAAAAAGATATACCTACGTAACACCAAGGACCGACGATGTTGTTTCAAAATCAAAATCCATTTATTCAAACTAGGCTGAGAATCAACACTTTTCGAATGTCAAAATTACAAAAGACAGTCACCCCAAAACGCCCGCCCTTCACCACTTCCTAGTGCTTTCGCTGGGGAGAAGAAGTGGCGCAACAAACTACCCAGCAGCACAGCTGTCTGTTCAGTTAGAAAATATTTGATTGTAGACAATACTAGATATGCAAAGTAATTGACGTTACAGGACACAGAACATTAAATTAAATTAAAAATGTAAACAAAAACTTACTACTTAAATAAAAGTCTCCAGGTATAAAGGGCGTGACAGCTTACATATTTATAAAGGGCGTGACAGCTTACATATCTAAGCAATACTGGGTTCAGTTCACATAGCTGTGACTTAAGTCATAAATGATAAACTAGGACCATCGAATAAAAAAAGTTACTGTATTTTCGAAGCAGAGCCGTCAGATGTTGTGTAGGTCATGAAAGTACAGCCCATACTGTGCTTATCGATCGCCTCAAGCTACTTATATTTTGCCATGAAACAACCAAGGGCATTTTGTTATAGGTAATTTATTATGTACTAAGGTTCTTCGATTTCTTTTCGTATGAACAGTATTTTATTTGGATCAGTTTTGACCTTCATAGCTCATTTACTTTTCCATGTTTTAGTGTGGAACCAGAGTCAATCAATCTGCCTACCTTTTTCCCAACTATGTTGGCGTCGGCTTTCAGACACAACCCAGTAACTGGGTAATATGATACCCTTTGCTAAGACTGGTAGTCAAACTTTCGGGCTTCTACGTAAAACTTCGTTCTTCTATGTTTTGGTTTCAGACATGTTTTTTTACGGCATCAGTTTTATTCTATTAAGGGAGGACGTATTTTTTGGTCTGATTTCGTGTGTCAGCGGAAAACGTATTAATAAACGTCACATCACGCCTGTTATTCTTGAAGTGTTATATTATAATAAATAATATAATAATAATAATATCGTTTATTTATAAAAATGGTGCAGAATTACAATAGCATAACGTTTAAATTATAGAGGACACAGTTACTCATTTACCTAACTAGGTAGAACCTCTCTGTTAGGTACTGGTGTAATTATAGCACTCCCACATTTCACCAGTTATGTTTATTAAGATCTTATACTACCTCAGCTAAAATTTACTCTTTATCTCGCTCGCACGAGACAGAGTGTGGTGCTGGGCGGCAGGCAGCCCCAATAGTTTAAGTATTTGCTTTTTACCGTGAAAATAATGGTAATTAAAAAACAAATAAAAAAACATGAGACCTGCTTTATAGTTAGTTCAGTTAGTATGCAAAGTTTAATGATTTAATTTGAAGTATTTTTTGAATACCAGCGGTTTATTGGTCGGTTTGGAGGTAACTTTGGATTTTTTTTTTTATAGAGAACGTTTTATGGAATCGTGTTTTCCTCAAACGTAAGACTTAACATTAATCCTCAACTTTACCATATATTTATTTCAAAATTAATGCTGCAGTGTTTTCGACATAATGGAAGATCATGCTAAGCCATTTGAGGTAGTATAAGCTCTAAAGTCCCACGTAATAGGGGGCTACCGTATTGCCATTAATTTCAGACACCAAGCTGCTACTGAGAAATTCCAGATCGAAAAAACCCTATAGCACTTTGTCCAACACGGGAATCGAACACTGTTGCTCAGTAGTACCTGACGCTTGCGACCACTAGACAACGAGGCAGTCAGACACGTTTAAAAAAACCGTATTAATGCTGAAATAATATCAAAATGATTAATATAATAAAAACAAGAATTGTCATCGTTGATAATCAATTTACACTATGATTGACATCAAACTGCATAAGTAATACATTGAAACACACAGGTTTTCAAATATTTTGATTTCCGTCAATTCAAATTGACAGTTGACTGAGCAAATGCCAAATGTCTTTAACATGCAATCTATTGCTGGCAACTGACCAGCATCATTATGTAATATTGAAGTGAGTTAATCTGCTACCATGGAGTTTCTTTGAGAGATAAAATTTGAAATGGAAAAGAACCGGAGTTACTGACATAACTTGCAGTGGCTGTAGTTTATCGAAGTACCGATGGCCGGTGCAGCAGACGAGTCCTGGAGTTGAGACTGCGTATCGGCCAGCGTAGTGTGGGACACACCCTAGCTTGATGGACCGATGACCTTAAGGGACTAACCACACTTATTCAGCTCTGTTCAGCTTTTGTCCATAGAAAACAACGATTTTGTATGGAGACCGTTCAGCTTTCCGCGGCTGAACGGATGCGTACGCATCTCTTATAAAATCGTTGTTTTCTATGGGCAAAAGCTGAACAAAGCTGAATAAGTGTGTTTAGTCCCTAAAAAGATGGATGGGATAGACTGAATGCGAAAGCCGAAGGACAGGGTGTTGTGGCGCAGCCTGGGAGAGGCCTATGTCCAGCAGTGGACTGCGATAAGCCTATTTTATTGACTGAGATGATAATGTAGATTTGTCAATAGATTTTGAACAATAGACTGCAGGGCGTCCCACACTACGCTTGGCGATACGCGGTCTCTACTCCAAGGCTCCTATTACAGAAATCTTTCTATGACAGACAAACCCATCCCAAACAATAATTTTCTTTCAAATCCGTTTGAAACGCCGCGTAAATTGTCAATCAAAATGATTACTTGTGTCGGCATAAAATTCATAGCTTTCTGGGCCTTATAATTGTCCAATTACGAGTTGCCGGGCCGTCAATTTGTCCAATTCGTAATGTTTACGACTCTCGAGCCATTAAGTTTATGGCCTATCGCCTGTATCGTGTGAATGGCTGTTCCAAATGTCGGGTTCAACATCATGGCGTAGCAAAAAAAATACATTTATGCGTAGTTTTTATACACATTACATTAAACTAACGGTGCAAAAGCAACATATCAAAGCATTGAGGTTTCTGTGCTACATATTAAATAAGTTATTTAAGTTAAATATGAATGTATATTTCCCTATATTTTTAATGAATTAACTTCCAGAATAAATGCTCTGAATGATGGTAGAAATTGCATTAAAATCGATTGTGTACTAAAGAAGATTTAAGCTGTCACACAACTTAACACTAAAAGTGACTTTATTTTATGGAATGTATATATACATATAGAATATAGAAGACACTGCTTATAATGAGAAAGTAAAACCTAACCAAGTAAAATATTATATTTTATGTAATAAGTATTTTTTTTTGTAATAAATATTTTTTTGAAGAAAATACTCTTTGCTCATTGTTTTGTTAACATAGTTTGTAGTGTAATAGTAACATAGTTTTTAAGACCTTTGTAACTAACAATTATTATGGATGTACTAACACCAGTGTTTAAGTTGTATATGTATGTATGTAATTAAAAATTGGATTTTATGATCTGAAAAATAAATCAATTGAATTGAAGATGGTATGGGTCCCCCCATACCATCTTCAATTCAATTGATTTATTTTTATGGGGAATACCTACATTTTCATGTCAACTGTACCTGAGGGTTATGACATTTGTTTGTCGCCGAGATGAGACTGCGACTAGATTTTGAACGTTTTAAATTACGAGAATTGGCCTACTGATTGATCTGCAAAAAAATACCTACATTCCCTAACGATTTTGTCAGGATCAGCAATTTGTCTCAAACGACAATTTTATGTATACTTTGTGCATAGTATAATGACTTGAATGTAAAGAGCGTTCTCAATCATACCTAATTAATATGGGTCTTTAATAATCTTATTAAAGCGATATCTACAAACGTTCGACCAAGTCAACGAAAAGTTATTAATTCTGTAAATCAATATACTCTATAAATTTCTCTCTACAACCCAATTACTGGGTAATACGATATCCTTTGGTAAGCCTATTGTCTGACTTTCGGACTCCTGACTGTAACGACTATCAAAGATCTACATATGAAAGATTTTACAAGGCACTGAGGGGTCTCGATATGCTATGGATGGTCAGGGTCACTCATCCACGGAATGACCTTGGCAAACGTTGGTTGACCTTGAAGATCGACCCTGCGGCTGTTATTATTTAACCACGAGATTATTTTCCAGTCCATATTTAAAATAATAAACCATGTAACAACCACAAAAGAGATTATTAAAAACGCAGCGTCAACAGGTTTTATTAAAACTTGCTTGAAAGAAAATTTCTCAAATCGTTTAAATACGTAGGAGTCTTTAAATTATAGCTGAAGTTTGAAGAAAACTTGATTTAATTAAATTCAAAGAACTTTTCTTACAAGATGGAGCAAAAAAAAAAACTATTTCCTACTTCAACAATTTTATAGGTAGATAAACGAAGAGTTATGTCGCTTCTCGGTTATTGAAATTTATAGTTTCTATCGGAACTTTAGAATAATTTAATAGAGTTTCATCGAACACATTCATTTCGGTGTAAATGAGGTTTATGGTAATGGCGGCAAACTTTCTTGAATTAAATCGATGGGTGAATATAGACTAAAATTATCATTGTTGGCCTTAGGGCTTAAATAATCACAAATAAACATATTTGGAGTACTTTCATTTGGGAAGTACCTACTTTCTACACTTGATTCCGTTGATAAACAACATTCCGGTTGAAAGTGAAATTATAATTTACTAGCTTCAGCTCGCGGCTTCACCCGCGTAGATGTAGGAAAATATCCCACGGAAGCTTGCTACTGAGACAACAAGTAGCTTGTGTTCTTCCTTAGGAAACCATATATCTGCTTGCCAAATTTTATCGAAAACCGTTCAGTAGTTTAGGCGTGAAAAGGTACAATACACTTTGGAATTTATTAATATTATTATGGATATACTTTCACTTTTGTATTACAGATGCAATCACTAGTAAAGCACGTGTTACACGATTTTATGTAATGGAATATAAACACCAACACATACTAAGTACAAAGTAATCATTACAAACACACGAACACATACATCAGACAACCTCGCACATATACATTACACACACACATTAAACACATAAATTTATATCTGTAATTCATATGGTGTACATAATAAAAATGTATTCTATTTATTATCTCTAAGAAAACTACCAAACTAACCACCAAAAGGGACGAAAATAATTAGTCACAGATTTTAACGATTTCAAATCATTAAGTAGTTTCCACCATCAATAAATTGAAAATCTATTTAGTCCGTCAGTTAGAGTATTGGAAACTAATGGACACGTATTTTCTGTTTTTGTAAATCAATGAATATTGACAAAGATAAAACGCATCAAAACTCGGGAGTGGTGGCTCGTGACGTCACTAAAAATGACGCACTAAAACTTATACCAAGGTGTGACGTATTGAGAATTTTAAAAGCGTCGTATCTTCGTCAATTTTGGTTTACGTAACAAAAGAAAAAATACGGGTCAAATATTTTTTGATAAACTAACTGACGGACTAATTTTTCAATTTATTGATGGTAGAAAGTAGCCTATTGTGTTAGGCATACCCTATTTTATTTAGTTGTGTCACATAATTACGTACGTAAATAAGTTATTGGTTGGTGGTTCATGCGGTTTTATCAACAGTTAACCCACTAAACATTAATTTTAGATTGTGGTTACCTGCTAATTGATAATCTGGTTAGACTATTTTTGATCCAGTAGGAAAGGTGACAGAATTATAATAATAAATTTTCTACTACTAATTAATTTCTTATTGGTATGAATCAAGACATTTTTCATGATTTTATTATACAGTCAGTGGTAACACGTTGCTGGCTTAGCTGGCTATCTTTGGTATTGTTCGTCGAGTCGTTGAGCTCCTCAAGTTATGAGTCCAGCTACACGATTACTGACAAATGCTTGCAGTGACCGGACTGGTTCACTCAAATCTGTGTGGTACTTTGCTCAAAAGACCATTTCAGACATCAGTCTACATAGTCTTCACATGACCTGACCAAGATTATATCTGGACTTTAAAAGAGACTTTGACCACTGAGTTTGTTTCGGCCTTTCTTCTCAGCGTAGTCAGATAGGAAACGCCGACCTCATCTAGCTTATTTTTTTACCCGACTACGGCGAAGCAAAAAGAAGAGTTATGATTTTGACCGGTATGTACAGTCTGCAAAGGAGATAAGTTTGCAGGGTCGTCGAATATAGATGAAGTTTAGTAAGAAACTGATCGATGTTTTCGAATAAAATTTAATTAATAGAAAACAAACAGTTAATTTATCAAATTAAATTTCATTCAAAAATATCAATCGCTTTCTAAGTAAACTTCAACTATATGCGACGACCCTGCATACTTATCTCCTTTGCTGACTGTACCTTCCCGTGGTCGCATGCTACCATACCTTATAAGTATTTCAGTAAAGCAGCATGCGATCACGGGAAGGTACTTTCTTGTTTCATCCTTTTCAGTAGTCGTGTTGTAGTTTTAAATCTTGTTTTTTTAATAATAACCAATTTCATTTTAGTTTTAACAAAATAAGAGGACTGCTTATACTTGTTTTGTTACCACAGACTTGAGGCCTAACTACTATACTTAGCTATCTAGCAGATGCGCAATCAATATTATCTCCGATTAATGGTAGGTACACTTAATTTCTAAGAAAATGTAGCATTATCCTGCTGTGACAGAAATTTCCTTTTTGACCATCCATTATTAAGGTGGAACTGGTCGTGAGCTCGAACTCACTGGTGGTCATGGCCAAAAAGCACGCTGTCTCACCTAGCTTCGTGTCCGACAGAGATAGTAGCAGTGATGAGCAGTTGGACGCTAGTCTACACGCACAAAGTCTAGTTCTCACGCACAGAAACACCGTTCCGAACTAAAAGGCGTGTAAAAACAATCGAAAACTGCTTTGAAAAATCGAGTTTTATGAAAAAACCACTGCTACGGGATAAAGTTCGATAACTGAGCTTTGTCGGTACCAACTTTGTTTTGAAGATATATCGTTGCTTCTTTAGTGTAGCAGTTAAATGATGATAAAATTTATTTTAATCAAGGGAATTGGTCGTCCTTAATTACCATCACATAATTTTAGTATCAACAGCCTTTAAAATTACCTGTACCAATTAAAAGTGCTTAATGACAAAGCAATATCAATATCGTTTCTATACATTAAAGATAATATCCATTAATTAAAAACAACTTAAAAATACACATTAGGTTAAATTTGTAAGCACTGATCACATTTTAATCGCTGCCGTAGTTAAAGTTGAACCAAACTTTTCTGATAGTTTGTCACGAATCGTATTACGGTTAAGTTATGTTTAATGGCTGTTTTTGGTTTTGTTTGAGATTTAGAAACTGTGTTTAGCTAAAGAAATTATCATTATTATTTGTTCTTCAATAAATAATAAATATAAATCGCATGCTCCATAAACGATAGCAATCTTAATAACATTCCCAGCGATTTCTGCTCCGTTGACAAGGAAACATATTATTATTACTGCAGCTAAGCTTCGCTACTGCCTATTTGACATTACTCAGCCGGCCATTTTAGGTGACTTTCTTAAGTAGAGTTGGCCATAAGTCAGTGGTATTTTTTTTCTGATTGATATATGAAAGTTTTTACTTAGAGTACGTTCTAGGGGTGTCTAGAATTATGTGCTGAATAATTCATGGTTACAATTTGATAGTCGCGGTTCTTGCCAACCCGTACTTTGACATAAAAACACTCTTCCAGAAACCGTGATTTAATACTACACAACTAGAGATGGGTTTTTGCCTGGGTATTTTGCGACGAATTGAGTAAATGCCCAATAAACGTCCATTTACGCCCGATAAAAGTACCAGTACAGGGCAGTTATTGGGCGTTTATTGGGCATTTAGTCAGTATGTCCCAAAATGCCCAGGCAAGAACCCATCTAATTAGCAATGTGATTTTTAGTTAGACACCAATTGACGAGCCTTTTGTCACTTTACCATACTTTCTATATTAAAACAAAGTAGGTTTTATGAGGAAGTGCGGGTAGTCGTTTCTCCATAGAAACGCTCTCGCTTGTTTTATTTCTGGTTAATGACAATAAAGCAACGATTTTTACAGAATAATAAATATGAACTACTTGTATGTCCATATGTTTTTTTTTTTTTGATGATACATTATTTTTACAATCAAAAAATGCCGATTTAAACCGCTGTCAACAGAGGCCTAGTGTACAAAGTTGACAAGTATAAATGAAAAAAGAAAACCATAGGGATACAGTATATTACTTCTTATTCAAATATCTTTTAAATTGGTCCAATATTGGAAGAGGAAATAGTCATCTATTTCCTCCTCCAATATTCAATTTATTATCGAGTCGTAATTCGAGGTTTGGCTCACGAGAGCCAAACCTCGAATTCCGAATACTTTATACTTAGGCTTTTTCAAAAGTTTCTCCGAGTGCATTTCCTCTTAATTTGCAAACCATAAATTGGACGTAGTTATGCAAAAAGGATCAAACCCACAACATAACCGAAAATGAGTTAAGTATACAAAACTGCTCGTCAAGGTCTATATTTTCGATTAGTAAAAACAATCCAAGTAAAATACGAATTTTTAATGTCAAAATATTCGTATTTTACTTGGATTGTTTTTGATAATCGAAAATATAGACCTTGACAAGCAGTTTGATTTACTTAACTCATTTTCGGTCATGTTGTGGCTTGGATCCTTTTTGCATAACTACGTCCAATTATAAGTTCTCTAAAACCCTGAGAATGCATACTAATACCCTTACTAATAAACGAATTATATCAGATGAATAGTTTCACACCGATTTCTCTCTTTCAGTCGTCAGTTATAATTTGACTTTTGAAAGAAGAAGACAAAGCATTTTGGAACTATACAGGTGCTATGCAACGTTTATTATTAAGGGGGTAAGCGTGGGAGTCCGAACACAAGGTGATCGATTGACAGTTCTATTTGCGTGTAGCAGCCAAGTTTAAAATGTCATGGTTGCAAGCATCGTTTATTCATGCTTAGAAGAACCAAGCCAAAGCTTGAGTGGGTATTGATGAACTATCAATCATAGGGTAGGTTGACCTTTCAAGTAATTTATTTATCCTGAGAATTTCTAAAACAACTTTGTATAATAATAAACTGTTGATTTCATTCAATCAAGAAAACGAGCAGTCCTTCAAAAAAAAAAATAAAGTCAAACTTAAGCGATAATAAAATTTAAAAAAAAACAGTATCCTCGTTGAAAAAATAAATTATAAATGAAAATAGAGACACTATACTGCATTCGCAATACATTTGCCAAAAATTTAAACAAATATGAGTTTAAGGAAAAATTATTTTAAATCCTACACAATAAAGTTCAGTTGACGCTACAACTTCAAATATTTTTATAACTTTTTCAATAATAATAATAAATAAATTTATTTCAGATTAAAATCCGTTGTTCAGTCTTAACCAAATGTTAGTAAAAACACAAAATTGAAACAACTGACACCTACATTTGCAGACGTATCCAGTGAGCCAGTATGGGGCTGTCCCACCTACCACACAATACAAAGTCACTCTGAAATCAACATAATTACCATTAAAATAAAGTTGATATTTGTTTAACTAGAAATTATATGAATTTGAAACTTAAGTTGAATAGACGATAGATGTCACCAACATCGCTTAACATTTGTTGAGTCCAATTGAGTCAACAATCTCACCGTGAAAACTTGCGTAGAGTGAACTGTCAGTGAAAGTAAATAATATTTAGTAAATATTTATTACTCTGTAAAAATCATTGCTTTATGGTCATCTACCAAAACGAAAACAGGCGAGAGCGTTTCTATAGAGAAAAGACCACCCGCACCTTTTTTGTAGAATTAATTTGTTTTTTCTCTTTATGTGTTATAAAGGGTATTCTATCTATCTGTCTATATCATCTACAAATTGAGGCACTTCACAAAACTACGAAGCAACTTGTCCCTCATAAATGATTCAACCAGTTAATCTCGACCGAACATCCAAACTCATCTACGTGTCATCCAAGATAGAACACCGAAAGCATTGGCAGAGGTCCAAATTAAAAAAGTTTCGCTCCAACATAGCCTCCCTTCTATTAAATAGGAACAGGTATTGGCATACTTCATATTGGATTCATGGCTCGTGGCTAAGTAACAGCAGTGCGGATCGATAGATTTGCGAGGTTAAGCTGCACTTGCCCAGGTCAGTCCTTAGATGGATTACAGTCTTCTTCATATCCAGACCCCATGCCCTGGAGAGCACATAATCCGTCGCTCCTGCGCCTGATCCCTCTCCGGTCGTGTGGGATGGTCGTCCTATTGGATTATGAGAGTGATTTTACGAATTGTAATTTTAATTCGTAATTATGCAATCAATAATGTTAATTACTAACCTAAGAATTTATATTCTGTAATAAATATGTGTAACTAATATTTGCACGCCACGCTTGGCAGAATGAGATCACACTATTGGCGAATCTTAAGACCATAATAATGTATAGACGCCAGGACATCAAGCTACCCGAAACTGTCAAATTTTTCCAATCAACTTTGAGCCTTGTGCGTTAGCGATAAAGTTGAAAATCTATTAAAGAAACTTGACAGATTGTAGTATCTTGATGTGCTGGCGCCTGTACCATATTCTGACAAATAAATTATTATGATTATGAGGGAATATGTATGCACACAAACTTTGTGCACTATGATCTCCTGCGTAATTGGCTAGTCTCTGTTGAGGGTAGCCGCTGTGACCGAAATTTGTTCGGGAGGATATTTCAGTGCGGTTAGTGGAAGTGCTCAGGTCCTGTTCGTCCAAGTGCTGTTAAAATCAATGCTCTGAGTGGAATACCTCAATTGTTCCACCGAACCGCACGTTACAAAATTTTGTTTCAGTGCGGTTAGTGGAAGTGCTCAGGCGCTGTTCGTCCAAGTTCTGTTGAAATCAGTGCTCTGTGTGGAATACCTCATAATATATTGTATTCATCAGTCTTGTAGTCAAAGGCTTTCGATATTTTGTGTGTGTTCTTACATATTCATGAGGATTCGAAGATGGGTGGCTATGATGAATGGTTTTGCTGGATCAGAATTGTATTATTCTGGGTTAGTAAAGTAATTGGATTGGTTTGTTAGATTTCGGTTAGTGGCAGGGATCTCTCTTTCACCATTCTTAGTTTTGCATTGAGATTTTCAGCTGCTTGTCTAAAGAATAGAAAAGAATAGAATATAATAGAATACTCTTATTATGTCATCATCATCATCATCAGCCGGAAGACGTCCACTGCTGAACAAAGGCCTTTGTTCTTATTATGTACACCATACAAATTACAGACAAATATAGAAATTTTGTAAAGGGTGACACAATAGGCGGTCTTATCGCTAAAAGCGATCTTTAAAGCAAGTAACACATCGACTCTGGTAAACGTGGAAGGAGTGTTTAGCATATTTTTATTTTTTCATATCCTTCTTCTTCTTCGTGTCGCTGGCACGACTGTATTTTAGACCTTGTTGACCCAAAACTTCGCCATTTCCACTTACAGAGGATAGGATAGGAGGTGGAACATGGTTTGTGACATAGCTCCACAATCACACCCTACTACCATTCCGTCAAGATAGCCCCATTTTACCAGGTTAGACCTATGTCGATTACTAAAGCAAATATGTCAAAAATTTTTTTTCACGGTTTTTCTTTCGATACATACGAATTCACGATAAACAAATGAGGCTTTCCGGCTTTTTTCGAGTATGTAAAGTATGTGCTACTTAAATATTATAATCTAATATTACAAAGACTTCTCTTGCAGGTTTAGGAAGGAAACAATTTGCAATTTAATATCAAAGCCGCCGTTCCTCACATTCCCGCCGTTTGTTTATTTTACACAAAAAATTGGAAAAGCCATATTATTTTAACTTGTTTTCTCCAACAACATTTTGTGTGAGAAAAGTTTTTCTCGCGCAAATAAAGCTACGCTATATAGAAAGCGGGAAACATGAGCGGGCCTGGGACGACTGTGCCTACCGAAAAGAACCTACTTATCATTATTATTATGAAGTAGGTAATGGATTATTTTGTACTGTAAAAAAAGAGGATTGTGAGTTCGTTACGCAATTGGGGTGTTGGTTACATCTGACGAATAAGCTCCACCTCTTTTTGTCTTTGCCATTTTCCGGGTGATGTCGTAAATACTAATCAGTATCGTCCTAATTAAGATTCCGTATTTTTTTATAAAATTAATTATTTTAATTATGTTATTATACTATGCAGTGGTGACCCAGTGGTAACGGCCCTGAAATACGAGTTGTACGTTGTAAGTTCGAACCCAAGCAAGTGCTTTACTTTGTGTAATTTATTTCATCACCACTGCTCTCAAAAACGGTGTAGGAAAACATCGTGAGGAAACATTCATGTGCCCGAACTAAAATTCGAAGACATGTGACATCTATCAACCCGCACTGGGCCCGCGTGGTGGATTACAGAGAGAAGGCTTGTATTCCAGAAGTGGGAACGTAAGGGTGATTATGCTTTTTCTTAACATGACGTTCTACGAAAGCCAGCGCTAAGCTAGCTAGACACATTTATATAATTTAGCGCAGATTAATTTATTAATGCAAAGGCTACAGGTACAATATTATCGTCGTAATACCCACGTTTGTTCCCAACCCGCTTTCTTTATAGCATGGCCCTCAGGCTAACTTGCCCCTATACAAAATTCTGGCTTCGGATCTAAGCACTCATAAAGGCCTGTCACTTGTCCTTTTCAAATTATTTTGTTCTTTTCATTTTCCTGTTTGTTAAGGAACGAAATTCCTATCAGTATTTTGTGAAGTACTTTATAAGATAACCGACACTCTTATGTTTGACGGTTTTGATTTTGTTTTTTTTCTTTTTTGTCTCAGTATGGGTAAGTGGTGTTTCATAGTTTTAATTCGATTCGATATTAGGAACATTGTTAAATATTTTAAGCTGGAATTGGGTGAACGTTTTCTCGTCAATTAAATGCCTGTGAACGTGTGTGAATTTTTTCAGACAATACGAGTAGCAGTTTTATTCACTGTTTCAACAAATGTATTTTTGAATAATAAACGATAAAAACCTAATTCAATAGGATAGTTGAAGCACCGGTCCGACCTCCGGCGAGAAGCGGGTATAGCTTGCAACTAAAAACGAGTTGTCGAGCAACGAGTACGCAACGGCAACGAGCAATAACTCGCTGTTATGCTTATCTACATATTTTTCAAGCGTGAGTCTTTCAGCGTATGTTTTACCTGCAAAGCAAGCATTGCTGCCCGAGTACTCCCATTGATAGCTCTTGCCACTGCGACAAACGAGTATCCGCCGGCAATGTGAACAGTCAGTAATCAACTATATGCATCTCTTTCACTTACACGGGACCCACAATCTCTTGTACGTTTCTTGAGCGAGAAAATAGTTGATAGCTAGTCGTTTCCTCGTCAGCAATGGGACAGGTGCCTTAAGCACACTACAAATATTATTAACTGCGAATCTAGGTTTTAATTTTTTATTAGCTTGCTGGGCAAATAAAGACAGAAAAACTCTCCTTCCAACTCTCTCTGTCCAGAACTGCCAAGAATTAATCTTTATGAAAGGAGTCCAGCTCATCTCGTCATCTTCATCTGGGCCCGCCGAAATGTCGTTTGCCACTAAGCGGGACCCACTGGGTCGTAAGTTCGGCCCATTGATTTTACTATTAGCATAATTTCTTCTTCAATCGGTCCCTCATTACTGAGGATCGTGGTCACTGGACCCTTTTAAACGGACAATCTGCCTCCATCTACTCCGGTCCAAAGTTGCCATCACCGCCTGCTGAAAATTGCTTGAGGACGTAGCTTCCTTTACTTGGTCGGACCATCGTGTTGGCGACCGGCCTCGTGCTCTCTTTCCTTCGGTATTGCCAACAATAACCAGCTTTTCAAGGCTGCTATCTCCCCTTCGCATTATGTGGCGAAATAGGTCAAAATACGCATAACATTATTACTTTTTTTCCCAATAAAATAACATATACTTACACTAAAACTGCTTACAAGATCATTGAAGTGTATACACCGCAAATAAAAGCCTGACAACTCATACAAATTACGACCTACTAACTCTTCTATATAACTTCGAGTGTTAAAGTTTACTGCTTCATCCTAAATGAAGCAAAGATGTCTCTTGTTTACGATTACTCAAGAAATTGTTAAAGGAAAGGGTTGTCTTTTATATGGCGCAAGCGTGAAGAGAATTAGTAGCGAGTTCAAGGTGGAGGAGCGACGAAGCTTTATAAAGGATGTTTTGTAAAAGTGGCTTTTCTTTTGAAAATAATAAATAGGATTTAGGGAATGGTCATCTCTTTACGGCTATCAAAAAAAGTAATTTAGTATGAAATAGTTTTTATTCACTTTCTCATATAATGCAACCTCATCAAATCGTCATTTAAGCAGTATGTTTGTCAAAACAGTTTTTCTTTTTTTAATGGCCTCTTGCAGGCCAAGGCAAGGGCAAGGTTGTCGGCTACTTCACAAGGCTATCCTGTGGGTGCCTTAGCAAATTAAGGCCTCCAGCCAGGGCATATAAGCTAAGCGACTACACGCTAAAGGGTGCCCTTGGGTACGGACCTTGGCTTAGGGCACCGCCGGGGGAGGGCAGCAAGAGGCATTATGCATCAGATCAAGAAAAATAGTTCTTAGCCAGTTTCTCATTTGCAGTGGCAAGAAAACTGTGGTATCAACCTCGACTTATGATGTAGGTTGTGAGTTCGAACCCAGGCTCGTACTTTAGGTACTTTGTGTATTTGATTTCATCACCACTGCTCTCAAAACGGTGAAGGGAATCCTAGTGAGAAAACCAACATGTCCTAGATCCAAAAATTCGAAGACATGTGACATCCACCAACCCGCACTGGGCCCACGTGGTGGATTATGGCCCACTCCCTCTTACTGAGCCTCTTACTGTCTTGATTATGAGTTTCTCATTTTAAGGTGTTGTTTTAACTTGTTAAAAAAACGTAAACAGGGACTTCCCTGGTTACCTGGCCTTGCTTTTCTGTCATGATTACTACCGGACTGACTAATCGTCTACTTTAATAGTGTGAAACAGCGTTAAATATATAACCAAAATGTCTCGAAAACCAATTAATGTATACAAAACATTGTAAAGCATTTTTAGAAGAGTAACGGTGGAGTTTCTTGTCCATTCTTCTGCATACGAAATTATCTTTTGAAAGGGGCAATTAGAATAAATTCTATTTTTGTGTATTTGGCGTTTTAATGTGCCTTTTTGTGTGACTATTTAGAATAAATGAATTGACTTTGACAAAATAAACAATTACCTATTACAATTACATATTATAAAGCCACCATTCTCAGGTTCTGAAAAATTGATGCTACGAGAATGTTCAGTTTTAATGTTATGTGACTCACTTATTAATGTTCGGTTAAAATGTTAATTAAAAACCTTGTAAAAGACGTTAAGTTATTAATTTCAGGAGCAAAATTAAAGTGTGCTCGGTGGTACCGTTTGCTCGTTATTTATTTCAAGTAACTAATTGCTATTTACTTTGCTGACAGAATGTTTCCCATATAGAAGTTTATTTTCAGTTCCTATTTTGTTACAATAAAATTGAAAAATATAGCTTCAGTTTGTTACTAAAATAATATTAGTATGTTTTGCTAAAATGTGTAGGTCACTGTGGAAAGATAAGGAACTTTTGCAATATTTAACACAACCAACTATTTACATTAGGTACTAAAATGACTAACTAACTATACCTACAAATAAATACAAAGACAAAAAGACACTAAGGGCTCATTTTACAAAAGTCAGGTATTTTTTATCCATGGAATTAAATTGACGTTTTTGTAAGTAAGACTGTCAAAAATCCAAAATTTATTCTCAGGATAAGACTTATTCTAGGATTAAAAGTTTGGTGAAGTTCGCCCGTAAGCGTCAAAGTACTCGTCCGCATTGCTGTCATCCAAAACACTTCATGTGCCATCGGAAATGTGCCGAGAAGCCTGGCTACATTGCCACGTTCAATGGCACTGCTTTATTCTTTGGCCAAAAACAACCCAGCCCTCTGCACTCATATCATCACCACCATATAAACAGGTTTTGTCTAACTACTAGCTTCATCTTTTTCCGACTATTTAATTTTGACAATTCAAAAGTGCCTGTAAAATAATGGTTTAATTGAAATAAATGCTTTGAGTTGATATTCTTCCGTCGACAAAACCCGTTGGGGTCTACTCCCTAAGCACGAAGTCCGTCGTTTCGGCCTTCGTTACGGGCGTTTCCTACTCCCTATCACCTACGGACGGATGATTCGTTCGGGGCCCGAACGAAGAATGAATGCCACACCGATTTGACAGTTGTCCCTACTCCCGATGTGTTTTTGCCCGTCCGAACAGTTGAACTTGACAATGGTTTCGACGGATAGTTATGTCAGTTGATACGACATCAAAATAGTTCTCGTGCTGTAGACGAAAGTTACCAGTTTATAAGATCCTAACTATGGCTGCTTGTTTAATTATTGAAGAACCTTTACAGGAAGAGTTTAGGCAACGTCGATATTATTAACGCCTAAATTTTAGATTGTTTTTCAGGTAAAATTGTCATTACCTGCTGTGTTTTACACAATATATCGGGCGGGCTTAGAAGCACCTACCCTCAGCGAGGAAGACCTGCAATTAGAGCGCAATAAACAGGGAGATGTGTCTACCTCTATAGCTATGGCGATATCCTCTCCTCAAGCTCATCAGCAAAGGCAAAGAGCGAGAGACATTAGTGCAATTGCTGGAAACAAATAGGAACTTATGCAGTCTCACAAGAAAACTTTCCAAATCTATACATATAATAAAATCGTAGGAAAGTCAAAACTGTACATTGAATATTTTTTTAAAAAGAATACTTGGGGCGTGATCTACAATCGATACCGAAGCCAAAAATATAGTTTTTAGAATTTTTGTCTGTTTGTCTGTTTGTCTGTTTGTCTGTCCGGGATAAACTCAAAAAGTACTGCATGGATTTACTTCAAATTTTGCATGAATATTACTAAGAGGTCGGGTCAACATATAGGCTACATATTATCACGCTATCACCTACGGGGGAGGAGCTGTGAATCTTTATTTTTCTTACGCATTCTGTGACAGCGTGTAATCTAACGACGCTGTGTTGTTTTTGAGTAAGCCATGCTATTATCTGACGTTACACTATAAAAACTACGCCATTTAAGTAACTTGGGCAGAGAAATATAGTTTAATGAATGTTAGTAGTATAAAGACAATTTTAAAACAGCGCCATCTATGAGATTTCATAAAAATCAAATCAAGTTACCTACATGTAACATTTTTTTGGAAATTAATAATTTAAATTTGATCATGTTGGCGAGGTAAGTAGTTAGTTATTCTTAAAATTCATAGATGGTGATGTGCATTTTCTTCATAAAAGTTGTATCGTATTGACAAATTCAAGTTCCAACAAAACCCTCAAAATCTTGAGCAGAGTTGAGGAAGACAATTTAAAAAAAATGCGGTGTTAAGTATTACAAAAAAGTTATGTTCATTGATGATGATCATTTCATTTCATGACACCCTCGCGGAGGCGAGCGTCAGTGACAGTCCCAGCCGCATGCGTCATCTGTTTGCCGTCATCTTGGTGTTTTGTGGAGTCGCGAACCCGGTAGCTTTGTGAGAGAAGTATCGCCATCATCTGTCTGAAGATTTTCGACGAGCTTTGAGGCGCGCTACTGGAGACGAAGTTGAAGTAACTGATGAACGCGTGCTGAACACCTGTCTCAGTTCACTTCAATATGTGGTACTTTCTATCGGCGGCAATCCACTGATCGAATATGGGTTACCAGCTCCCCAATCATCACCGTATCAAGACCGTGAAAATCGGGAGTATAACGCGAAATGACCACCATACGAAATGACCATGTCGCTTTGTTCTCTTCAGAGCAAAAGCAAATTTATGACACCGTCCTTGAAAGCGTTGGGCAAAACCAGGGTAAAATGTTTTTCTTGGATGCTCCTGGTGGAACAGGAAAAACATTTGTTACCACTGGCATACTTGCAGAGGTCAGGAGGCAAGGCAAAATTGCTATTGCTGTAGCGTCATCGGGAATCGCTACCACACTGCTTCCGAGTGGCAAGACAGCACATGCCATGTTTAAAATTCCCATCGATTTAAAGAGCCCCCAAACGCCTGTTTGTGGTGTGTCACGTAACAGCGATAAGGGACACGTGCTCAAGGATTGCTCTCTGATCGTATGGGATGAATGTACGATGGCCAATAGGAAGGCCGTTGAGGCCGTGGACAGAATCCTGCAGGACATCCGCAGGAACGAACGTTTGATGGGTGGTGTCACAGTTCTGTTCAGTGGTGATTTTCGCCAAACGCTTCCAGTGGTGACGCGGGGCTCAAGGGCTGACGAGGTGAATGCTTCGTTGAAACGATCTTCGTTGTGGTCACGAGTTCGTACGCTGCGCTTGACCATTAATATGAGAGCTCGGCTCGGCGGCAATGCACGTGCTCAAGAATTCTCTGATGTCCTTCTAAGTCTTGGCGAAGGCACTCTACCAGAAGAGACAGGTGATGCTTCCAGAGTCTCTCGGTAGAGTGGTATCCAGCAGTGCTATTCTGTAAAAATCTCACCGTGAAAACTAAGGTGAAGTGAGCTGTCATTCCACCTGATGTTAGGTATCGCCCCTATTGATAGTTCACTTCACGCTCACTTCACCTAAGTTATCACGGTGAGATTTTTACAGAATCGATCGGCAGCTTAGAAGAACTCATTCACTGTGTATACGGGGACATCAGTCGTATACCGCTCCAGCAGAATTCTTGGGTGTGTGAGCGGGCCATTTTGATGCCCGAAAATGATCAGGCTGCAGCAATTAACAAATGCATTCTCTCGGAAATTGAGGGGAATAAAGTGGTCTACACCTCGATAAACACTGTTGTCGAGCAAGATGACGCCACACATTATCCCGTGGAATTTCTGAGCTCCCTGTCAGCAAGTGGACTTCCAGCGCATACCATCAGGCTGAAGGTCGGTGTTCCGATTATGCTTCTTCGGAACCTATCTCCTCCGAAGTTGTGTTAACCGCCTTATGGCCCATTCACGACTTCGGTCTAAGCGGCGCGCGGCGCGGCAGGCGGCGCGGCAGGCGTTTTACACGCCACGTACCCTCAGTAGCGGCTAGCGGCAGTGGTCGAGGTGGACGTATTTAGGTAGTTAGAACGTGCTCAAAATTATGGCGTTATCAAAATTATCTCTTTTGTGTTTAGAAAGAAGTATATTTTTAAAACAAGTATGACAGAAGGAGTGCACGAACTGAATAAAGATCGATATTTAAATGGCAAATTTCGTGACCTATACGAAGATTACAGAAAATATCTGGATAAGTTTTATGAGTACACAAGAATGAGTGTGGAAACATTTGATTATATTCTATACTTAAACTCTATATCCATTACCGCCACAAAATCGTCTAAAATTTTTTGTTTATAAGTTCGCCGCCGAGTCCATCACATCTACGCCGCTATCCGGGCCGCTGTGTTTCGTGGCGTCGCGTCGCACTCATTCGCCAGTACTTTTGATCTCGCCGCTCCCCGCACCGCGCGCCGCTGCAACGATTCGCTCCGACAAAACCACGCGCGTTTTCGCTGTGAGCGGCGACTCGTGGCGTGCTTCAAACATTTTCATACTTTTGTTCTTACTGCTCGCCGCCCCGCGCTTAGCCGCCGCTCACCGCGGCAAGGTCGTGAATGGGCCGTTAAAGTCATCTCCCTCCACAGACACACCATTGAGCCGGAAATTCTTACGGGTTGTGGCGTCGGCAAGGCAGTATTTATACCACGCATTCCCCTAATACCTCATGACTTCCTGTTCCAGTTCAAGCGCGTACAGTTCCCCGTGAGTGTTTGCTTCGCGATGACCATCAATAAGTCGCAGGGCAGCGGGTATCAACCTCAGGACGAGTTGCTTCTCACACGGGCAACTGTACGTCGCTTGCTCCCGCGTCACCAGTCCTGACTCTCTTTACATTTTGGCTCCTGGCAGCATAACTACCAACGTAGTTTATAGGGAAGTGTTGTAAAGTATGATACCTTTGTACGTATTTTTACTCTTTTGTGTCCTGGAATGTATTCCTGCATTATTTTCTCTATTTCCTTCAGTCACATCTTATGACTGAACTCAGCAGGACTCCCATATAACTCTCTTCACTTGCTTTGCTTGCAAAAAAAAACTTATATTTTAATGCTATTTTAAAAGTTGTGTACTTATAATGCTATAGCGACACTGGCATCTTGGGTATTTTTGGTGCTGTAGAGCATGCACGCAGACGACGTCGCGGGCAGCAGCTAGTAAAACATAAAATGCGTAGGATATTTGTATTTATATTATTGATTAGGGTATTTATTTTGTGAACTTTTTTATTTTCCTTACAGGACTTAATGGATGTTGGGACTGGTGGAAAACAGACATACATAAGTACATAAATATACGCTGATAAACACATTACCCTCCTTTGCATCGCGCAGTCGGGTAAAAAGAGACAATGTTTCGGGATTTTACCATTAGAGTTTAGTTCATACTGGGTTTTGCCAATAACGGTTGATATATATTGGATTTTTTTGGAATAAAACAATTAATTATCTTTAATCATTTATTTCAATTACCTATCAGTCAAAACATTACATATTTTAAATTATTCTCATTTTATTATCATTTCCTCAGTGGATGTAGAGGCTTGCTCCTGGGAAAGTGGGTCAGCAGGTGTAGCAGCATGGGTGGGTGAGGTGGCGACTGGCTCTCTTACAGGTGGAAGCTGTACAACAAAAACTGAATGTCAGTGACGGATACAACAAAAAATATATACTTAATTGTGCACTTATCCGTAATTTAATATTATTTAATAAAAAAAAGGCACGGGAAAGACTCCATACACATAATTATAAATACAATGTTGCTTTTAGTTCTTTACCTCTGAAACAAGCTTACTATCATAAATTATAAATGTAATTCTTACCAATTGAAAAGCTGGCACTCTTGATTCGGTTTGCGGCTCTCCGAAACCCTCTCCCATTATCGGTAGTATCTTCAATTCCACTTGGGAGAGGGTTGGTGCTATCGATGGGCCTCCACCTGTAACACTTGCTGACCTTCTGGCAGCTCCAGCCGCTTTTTTAGCAAGATGTTTTGTCAGACCACACCTAAAATTTGAATATTTGGTTAATTTTATAAAGCAATATAAAAACCACTATACTCGTAAGTACTCCTACAGATAAGTATTTGAAGGATGACTGATTATCATTGTATTCACTTTACTGATGACAAATATTGACGAGTAATGTATTAAACTCACCCTTTGCCACTGCTTGACGGACTAGTGCAACTTCCCATTGAGTTAAGGGAGTTGCACAGGTTTTCCCACAGCCGTTTTGAGTGAACTCTCCCGTCGTCGGCACCCCTCAATAATCCGTGAGCCAATTCTTGGTTCTCACCCATAAAATCGAGAAGGGTCTCAATTTGCCCATGTGTCGCTGCAGCGGTTGGGGCCGTTTTACACAACAAAAAAGCTAATAAATATGAATATTGAAAATATTAAAACTTCTCGGCTAACAATTTGACATTTCATTTGAAAATTCCCTTCAAAAAGTAAACAGGCAAAGGTATCAACAGGATGATGCCGGTTTCCGGACAAAAATGGCAAAAATAATTCAATTCTATATTTAAAAACATAATAAAAAGTATATTTTTATAAATGTGGTCTTTTTCTAACGACTAAAGTATTAATTTTTGTTTACTAAGCTAGAAAACTACAAAATAAGTAAACCGGTAATCGACCGGTAAAATAGCGCAACTCTATCGCCATACGTCTTTCGTTCACGAATATTGTCTATGATTCCGTTTGAAACTGATGAATCCGAAATCGTTAGGGAGTAGGGTTCATTCCGACGTATCGGACTACTGTCGGACGGGCCCGTTACCTCGTTGACGGACTTAGGGAGTAGACCCCCTGCACTATAGAAACGATTATGTCAAGCTACGCGTGCCGGTCACGTAAAGTGTTGACTAGAAATTTATTTAAAAAGGAAACTAGGTAAATGTCACCAGCTATTTCATTTTGTGTTGACCCCTATAATTAAATATCATCATTGATTATCTTGGGAGCGCGCTTAATAAATTGCTCATTATGTACTATTTAATTAATTACTCGACTAATTGTTTCATTTCTCCCCTCTTACATTAACATCCATTATTAATCTACAAAATTTAATGGTCTCTTTTCTCATCATAAACTATTTAACAGTTAATTCTACCAGCATCATTATAATTTCTCAAAAGATTGATGATTCTGTCTCTTAGTTATTAACATAATTAGGCTATAATTTTCCCACGGCTGAGACGCAGGCCTCTCTTCGAGGGAGTAGGCTGTAATCGACCACCGGGTCTAGTGCGGGTTGGTAGACGCCACATGTATTCGTTACCTATTTATAAAAGTACTAGCTGCGCCCCGCAGTTTCAACCGCGTAAATGTCGATTCCATGGGAATATCGGGATTAAAAGGAGCCTATATATTAATCCAGGGTGTCAGCTACCTGCATACAATTTTTTATCAAAATTGGTTTAGCCGTTAGAGCGTGAAGAACTAACAAACATATAAACACACGCACACACAAATATGCGAGAGTCAAACCTCGAATTATGACTTTTTACTTAGGCTTTTTCAATAGTCTCTCTGACCGCATTTCCTCTTAATGAATTGTGAGAAAACTATACTACTAAAAGCTATTATACTGCGGTGTCTAGACTAAATGCTTCACTATGTACGGCTTAGGCGTTTCAATTCATCTGTAATCTATACTAATATTATAAAGCTGAAGAGTTTGTTTGTTTGTTTGAACGCGCTACAGGAACTACCGGTCCGATTTGAAAAACTCTTTCAGTGTTAGATAGCCCATTCATCGAGGAAGGCTATAGGCTATATATCATCACGCTAAAACCAATAAGAGCGGAGCACCAATGAAGAATGTTTCAAAATCGGGGGATTTTTTTCCTATTGAGAGCTTCCGCTGCGTGCGCTGCGTAAACGGTTAAAGTTTCGCAAAAATCATGTATGACAGAATTGTTCCCCTTTAAAAGTTTAAAAAAAAAGTCCGCGACAGCATATGTCTATCTTTTAAGGGTAGCTCACTATAACCTCTTTTATGCTAACCAAATTTGTTCTAAAATAATGCATTATTTGCGAAGGTGTTTTTATAAACATGGTATTAATCCTTATCCAAATAAATACGTTATTCATCACATGTATTTAATTTTGAACAAAATTGCCTCTGACATCATTTGATTTCAATGTATATCTTAGGAGATATCATAGTTTTAAAATAATACTATTAATAAAGCTGAAGAGTTTGTTTGTTTGAAACACGATTTGAAAGCTCTAAATCTCTGGAAGTATTGGTCACATATATAAAAAATTTTTGCGTTTGATAGCCCAGTTCTTGAGGAAGGGCTATATTCTATTAAACTTGACGCTAGGACCCTTAGGAGTTGAGCAAAAAGAAAAAAAGTCTGAAGTTTTCGCCAAGCGAAAACGAAGTAATAGCGCAGGCCGGCGACACGTTGCGACGGGGTGGATCGGGGAAACAAAAAAAAATTACGCGGACGAAGTCGCGGACAGAAGCTAGTAAATTATACTGTTACTCAAATATTTATAGATGAGCTTTACTGGAACTAAGGATCTATTACTGTATACATCAGTATACAGTAATAGATGGTACGATAAAACATCATTATTATTCTCTCTTGTCATTTTACGTATATGTATAAGAACCACAATGGAGTGGCAATGGGCAGGCCACATCGCTCGTAGAACTGATACCCGATGGGGAAGAAAATTTCTTGAGTGGCGACCACGAACCGGAAGACGCAGCGTAGGCAGGCCTCCCGCTAGGTGGACCGACGACATCGTGAGAGTCGCGGGCAACCGATGGATGCAAGTGGCGGATTGTCGTTCGGCGTGGTGGTCTAAGGGGGAGGCCTTTGTTCAGCAGTGGACGTCTTCCGTCTGATGATAATGATGATGATAAGAACCACAAATTCGAAGACATGTGACATTCTACCAACCAATTCACATAAAAAATATGATTAAAATCTCGACTATGATTGTAAATGTTTGATGCCACTGACAGCTCGCTCCACGCAAGTTTTCACGGTGAGATTTTTACAGAATCGACCGGATTATGATTTTAAGTCAAGTACGTCAGATATATTTTTTCCGTATTTTTTATGACAGGTTTAAAGGTATAGAAAAACTGTCAAAAGTTGGATCTAAATATCTGGCGTCAGAAAAATCTGCGCTCAAAAGATGAGCACAGCCTTTAAAGCAATATATTATTGAATTTGTTAAGTTCATCTGTCATATTCACGTAACACAAGATTTTTTACATCTAATGTTTGACAATAAATGTGACACACAGAGCCCAGAGTCAAAGCAAATATTGTATCCTGTGCGGAAATGAAAACCACACAATCCGCTATAAAAGACGGTATATTTTTCTGCTGTTTACTTTAGATTCTCAATTTGTCTATACAGCATGCAGTCTGCCAACATCTACATCTCATTCAGTACTAGGTATCTAAATAGGTATTACTTATTTTTATACGTATGTATAATACCACATTGTAACGTGCCACACTCACTTTACAGTCAGCAAAGAAGATAAGTATGCAGGGTCGTCGAATATAGTTGAAGTTTAGTAAGAAACCGATTGATTTTTTCGAATAAAATTTAATGTATTTAATAGAAAGCAAACAGTTCATTTATCAAATGAAAAAAATATTTATCAAAAAACAAAAACAGATAAATCACATTTTGATTTTTTTTTTTATGATGCCAATTGTTTGTTCTCGTACATATCTTGCTCTATGGTTAATGTAACCTGGGGCCCAATTCTGTAACTTTGAGTTAAGAAACACGCCATTGACACTCTATCGACACACTACAGACATTATGTTGCCACTGATGCAAATTTGGCATTCTGCAAAAACTTCAATGGCGTTTCAGTGGTGTCTCAGTAGTGTGTCGATAGTATGTCGATAGTGTGGCAGTACAATAGTTTTCAGTGTTGCTAACAAAAATCTACCATGCAACCGTAGAGGTACACCGAACCTACCACTTTTTGAAATCCTATTTTTATCAATTAAATATTTATATTATGGGTTTTTTAATAATACAAAGCAAAAGCAAAGCAAGTGAAGAGAGTTATATGGGAGTCCTGCTGAGTTCAGTCATAAGATGTGACTGAAGGAAATAGAGAAAATAATGCAGGAATACATTCCAGGACACAAAAGAGTAAAAATACGTACAAAGGTATCATACTTTACAACACTTCCCTATAAACTACGTTGGTAGTTATGCTGCCAGGAGCCAAAATGTAAAGAGAGTCAGGACTGGTGACGCGGGAGCAAGCGACGTACAGTTGCCCGTGTGAGAAGCAACTCGTCCTGAGGTTGATACCCGCTGCCCTGCGACTTATTGATGGTCATCGCGAAGCAAACACTCACGGGGAACTGTACGCGCTTGAACTGGAACAGGAAGTCATGAGGTATTAGGGGAATGCGTGGTATAAATACTGCCTTGCCGACGCCACAACCCGTAAGAATTTCCGGCTCAATGGTGTGTCTGTGGAGGGAGATGACTTTAACGGCCCATTCACGACCTTGCCGCGGTGAGCGGCGGCTAAGCGCGGGGCGGCGAGCAGTAAGAACAAAAGTATGAAAATGTTTGAAGCACGCCACGAGTCGCCGCTCACAGCGAAAACGCGCGTGGTTTTGTCGGAGCGAATCGTTGCAGCGGCGCGCGGTGCGGGGAGCGGCGAGATCAAAAGTACTGGCGAATGAGTGCGACGCGACGCCACGAAACACAGCGGCCCGGATAGCGGCGTAGATGTGATGGACTCGGCGGCGAACTTATAAACAAAAAATTTTAGACGATTTTGTGGCGGTAATGGATATAGAGTTTAAGTATAGAATATAATCAAATGTTTCCACACTCATTCTTGTGTACTCATAAAACTTATCCAGATATTTTCTGTAATCTTCGTATAGGTCACGAAATTTGCCATTTAAATATCGATCTTTATTCAGTTCGTGCACTCCTTCTGTCATACTTGTTTTAAAAATATACTTCTTTCTAAACACAAAAGAGATAATTTTGATAACGCCATAATTTTGAGCACGTTCTAACTACCTAAATACGTCCACCTCGACCACTGCCGCTAGCCGCTACTGAGGGTACGTGGCGTGTAAAACGCCTGCCGCGCCGCCTGCCGCGCCGCGCGCCGCTTAGACCGAAGTCGTGAATGGGCCATAAGGCGGTTAACACAACTTCGGAGGAGATAGGTTCCGAAGAAGCATAATCGGAACACCGACCTTCAGCCTGATGGTATGCGCTGGAAGTCCACTTGCTGACAGGGAGCTCAGAAATTCCACGGGATAATGTGTGGCGTCATCTTGCTCGACAACAGTGTTTATCGAGGTGTAGACCACTTTATTCCCCTCAATTTCCGAGAGAATGCATTTGTTAATTGCTGCAGCCTGATCATTTTCGGGCATCAAAATGGCCCGCTCACACACCCAAGAATTCTGCTGGAGCGGTATACGACTGATGTCCCCGTATACACAGTGAATGAGTTCTTCTAAGCTGCCGATCGATTCTGTAAAAATCTCACCGTGATAACTTAGGTGAAGTGAGCGTGAAGTGAACTATCAATAGGGGCGATACCTAACATCAGGTGGAATGACAGCTCACTTCACCTTAGTTTTCACGGTGAGATTTTTACAGAATAGCACTGCTGGATACCACTCTACCGAGAGACTCTGGAAGCATCACCTGTCTCTTCTGGTAGAGTGCCTTCGCCAAGACTTAGAAGGACATCAGAGAATTCTTGAGCACGTGCATTGCCGCCGAGCCGAGCTCTCATATTAATGGTCAAGCGCAGCGTACGAACTCGTGACCACAACGAAGATCGTTTCAACGAAGCATTCACCTCGTCAGCCCTTGAGCCCCGCGTCACCACTGGAAGCGTTTGGCGAAAATCACCACTGAACAGAACTGTGACACCACCCATCAAACGTTCGTTCCTGCGGATGTCCTGCAGGATTCTGTCCACGGCCTCAACGGCCTTCCTATTGGCCATCGTACATTCATCCCATACGATCAGAGAGCAATCCTTGAGCACGTGTCCCTTATCGCTGTTACGTGACACACCACAAACAGGCGTTTGGGGGCTCTTTAAATCGATGGGAATTTTAAACATGGCATGTGCTGTCTTGCCACTCGGAAGCAGTGTGGTAGCGATTCCCGATGACGCTACAGCAATAGCAATTTTGCCTTGCCTCCTGACCTCTGCAAGTATGCCAGTGGTAACAAATGTTTTTCCTGTTCCACCAGGAGCATCCAAGAAAAACATTTTACCCTGGTTTTGCCCAACGCTTTCAAGGACGGTGTCATAAATTTGCTTTTGCTCTGAAGAGAACAAAGCGACATGGTCATTTCGTATGGTGGTCATTTCGCGTTATACTCCCGATTTTCACGGTCTTGATACGGTGATGATTGGGGAGCTGGTAACCCATATTCGATCAGTGGATTGCCGCCGATAGAAAGTACCACATATTGAAGTGAACTGAGACAGGTGTTCAGCACGCGTTCATCAGTTACTTCAACTTCGTCTCCAGTAGCGCGCCTCAAAGCTCGTCGAAAATCTTCAGACAGATGATGGCGATACTTCTCTCACAAAGCTACCGGGTTCGCGACTCCACAAAACACCAAGATGACGGCAAACAGATGACGCATGCGGCTGGGACTGTCACTGACGCTCGCCTCCGCGAGGGTGTCATGAAATGAAATGATCATCATCAATGAACATAACTTTTTTGTAATACTTAACACCGCATTTTTTTTAAATTGTCTTCCTCAACTCTGCTCAAGATTTTGAGGGTTTTGTTGGAACTTGAATTTGTCAATACGATACAACTTTTATGAAGAAAATGCACATCACCATCTATGAATTTTAAGAATAACTAACTACTTACCTCGCCAACATGATCAAATTTAAATTATTAATTTCCAAAAAAATGTTACATGTAGGTAACTTGATTTGATTTTTATGAAATCTCATAGATGGCGCTGTTTTAAAATTGTCTTTATACTACTAACATTCATTAAACTATATTTCTCTGCCCAAGTTACTTAAATGGCGTAGTTTTTATAGTGTAACGTCAGATAATAGCATGGCTTACTCAAAAACAACACAGCGTCGTTAGATTACACGCTGTCACAGAATGCGTAAGAAAAATAAAGATTCACAGCTCCTCCCCCGTAGGTGATAGCGTGATAATATGTAGCCTATATGTTGACCCGACCTCTTAGTAATATTCATGCAAAATTTGAAGTAAATCCATGCAGTACTTTTTGAGTTTATCCCGGACAGACAAACAGACAAACAGACAAACAGACAAACAGACAAACAGACAAAAATTCTAAAAACTATATTTTTGGCTTCGGTATCGATTGTAGATCACGCCCCAAGTATTCTTTTTAAAAAAATATTCAATGTACAGTTTTGACTTTCCTACGATTTTATTATATGTAAAACATAAAATGCGTAGGATATTTGTATTTATATTATTGATTAGGGTATTTATTTTGTGAACTTTTTTATTTTCCTTACAGGACTTAATGGATGTTGGGACTGGTGGAAAACAGACATAGGTACATAAGTACATAAATATACGCTGATAAACACATTACCCTCCTTTGCATCGCGCAGTCGGGTAAAAAGAGACAATGTTTCGGGATTTTACCATTAGAGTTTAGTTCATACTGGGTTTTGCCAATAACGGTTGATATATATTGGATTTTTTTGGAATAAAACAATTAATTATCTTTAATCATTTATTTCAATTACCTATCAGTCAAAACATTACATATTTTAAATTATTCTCATTTTATTATCATTTCCTCAGTGGATGTAGAGGCTTGCTCCTGGGAAAGTGGGTCAGCAGGTGTAGCAGCATGGGTGGGTGAGGTGGCGACTGGCTCTCTTACAGGTGGAAGCTGTACAACAAAAACTGAATGTCAGTGACGGATACAACAAAAAATATATACTTAATTGTGCACTTATCCGTAATTTAATATTATTTAATAAAAAAAAGGCACGGGAAAGACTCCATACACATAATTATAAATACAATGTTGCTTTTAGTTCTTTACCTCTGAAACAAGCTTACTATCATAAATTATAAATGTAATTCTTACCAATTGAAAAGCTGGCACTCTTGATTCGGTTTGCGGCTCTCCGAAACCCTCTCCCATTATCGGTAGTATCTTCAATTCCACTTGGGAGAGGGTTGG
Source organism: Globia sparganii (assembly GCA_949316385.1). Taxonomy (NCBI): domain Eukaryota; kingdom Metazoa; phylum Arthropoda; class Insecta; order Lepidoptera; family Noctuidae; genus Globia; species Globia sparganii. The sequence continues at coordinate 6,321,477 of OX438675.1, read as the reverse complement.
TGCTATCGATGGGCCTCCACCTGTAACACTTGCTGACCTTCTGGCAGCTCCAGCCGCTTTTTTAGCAAGATGTTTTGTCAGACCACACCTAAAATTTGAATATTTGGTTAATTTTATAAAGCAATATAAAAACCACTATACTCGTAAGTACTCCTACAGATAAGTATTTGAAGGATGACTGATTATCATTGTATTCACTTTACTGATGACAAATATTGACGAGTAATGTATTAAACTCACCCTTTGCCACTGCTTGACGGACTAGTGCAACTTCCCATTGAGTTAAGGGAGTTGCACAGGTTTTCCCACAGCCGTTTTGAGTGAACTCTCCCGTCGTCGGCACCCCTCAATAATCCGTGAGCCAATTCTTGGTTCTCACCCATAAAATCGAGAAGGGTCTCAATTTGCCCATGTGTCGCTGCAGCGGTTGGGGCCGTTTTACACAACAAAAAAGCTAATAAATATGAATATTGAAAATATTAAAACTTCTCGGCTAACAATTTGACATTTCATTTGAAAATTCCCTTCAAAAAGTAAACAGGCAAAGGTATCAACAGGATGATGCCGGTTTCCGGACAAAAATGGCAAAAATAATTCAATTCTATATTTAAAAACATAATAAAAAGTATATTTTTATAAATGTGGTCTTTTTCTAACGACTAAAGTATTAATTTTTGTTTACTAAGCTAGAAAACTACAAAATAAGTAAACCGGTAATCGACCGGTAAAATAGCGCAACTCTATCGCCATACGTCTTTCGTTCACGAATATTGTCTATGATTCCGTTTGAAACTGATGAATCCGAAATCGTTAGGGAGTAGGGTTCATTCCGACGTATCGGACTACTGTCGGACGGGCCCGTTACCTCGTTGACGGACTTAGGGAGTAGACCCCCTGCACTATAGAAACGATTATGTCAAGCTACGCGTGCCGGTCACGTAAAGTGTTGACTAGAAATTTATTTAAAAAGGAAACTAGGTAAATGTCACCAGCTATTTCATTTTGTGTTGACCCCTATAATTAAATATCATCATTGATTATCTTGGGAGCGCGCTTAATAAATTGCTCATTATGTACTATTTAATTAATTACTCGACTAATTGTTTCATTTCTCCCCTCTTACATTAACATCCATTATTAATCCACAAAATTTAATGGTCTCTTTTCTCATCATAAACTATTTAACAGTTCATTCTACCAGCATCAACATAATTTCTCAAAAGATTGATGATTCTGTCTCTTAGTTATTAACATAATTAGGCTATAATTTTCCCACGGTTGAGACGCAGGCCTCTCTTCGAGGGAGTGGGCTGTAATCGACCACCGGGTCTAGTGCGGGTTGGTAGACGCCACATGTATTCGTTACCTATTTATAAAAGTACTAGCTGCGCCCCGCGGTTTCACCCGCATAAATGTCGATCCCATGGGAATATCGGGATTAAAAGGAGCCTATATATTAATCCAGGGTGTCAGCTACCTGCATACAATTTTTTATCAAAATTGGTTTAGCCGTTAGAGCGTGAAGAACTAACAAACATATAAACACACGCACACACAAATATGCGAGAGCCAAACCTCGAATTATGACTTTTTACTTAGGCTTTTTCAATAGTCTCTCTGACCGCATTTCCTCTTAATGAATTGTGAGAAAACTATACTACTAAAAGCTATTATACTGCGGTGTCTAGACTAAATGCTTCACTATGTACGGCGTAGGCGTTTCAATTCATCTGTAATCTATACTAATATTATAAAGCTGAAGAGTTTGTTTGTTTGAACGCGCTAATCTCAGGAACTACCGGTCCGATTTGAAAAACTCTTTCAGTGTTAGATAGCCCATTCATCGAGGAAGGCTATAGGCTATATATCATCACGCTAAAACCAATAAGAGCGGAGCACCAATGAAGAATGTTTCAAAATCGGGGGATTTTTTTTCCTATTGAGAGCTTCCGCTGCGTGCGCTGCGTAAACGGTTAAAGTTTCGCAAAAATCATATACGACAGAATTGTTCCCCTTTAAAAGCTTTAAAAAAAAGTCCGCGACAGCATATGTCTATCTTTTAAGGGTAGCTCACTATAACCTCTTTTATGCTAACCAAATTTGTTCTAAAATAATGCATTATTTGCGAAGGTGTTTTTATAAACATGGTATTAATCCTTATCCAAATAAATACGTTATTCATCACATGTATTTAATTTTGAACAAAATTGCCTCTGACATCAATTGATTTCAATGTATATCTTAGGAGATATCATAGTTTTAAAATAATACTAATAATAAAGCTGAAGAGTTTGTTTGTTTGAAACACGGTTTGAAAGCTCTAAATCTCTGGAAGTATTGGTCACATATATAAAAATATTTTTGCGTTTGATAGCCCAGTTCTTGAGGAAGGGCTATATTCTATTAAACTTGACGCTAGGACCCTTAGGAGTTGAGCAAAAAGAAAAAAAGTCTGAAGTTTTCGCCAAGCGAAAACGAAGTAATAGCGCAGGCCGGCGACACGTTGCGACGGGGTGGATCGGGGAAACAAAAAAAAATTACGCGGACGAAGTCGCGGACAGAAGCTAGTAAATTATACTGTTACTCAAATATTTATAGATGAGCTTTACTGGAACTAAGGATCTATTACTGTATACATCAGTATACAGTAATAGATGGTACGATAAAACATCATTATTATTCTCTCTTGTCATTTTACGTATATGTATAAGAACCACAATGGAGTGGCAATGGGCAGGCCACATCGCTCGTAGAACTGATACCCGATGGGGAAGAAAAGTTCTTGAGTGGCGACCACGAACCGGAAGACGCAGCGTAGGCAGGCCTTCCGCTAGGTGGACCGACGACATCGTGAGAGTCGCGGGCAACCGATGGATGCAAGTGGCGGATTGTCGTTCGGCGTGGTGGTCTAAGGGGGAGGCCTTTGTTCAGCAGTGGACGTCTTCCGTCTGATGATAATGATGATGATAAGAACCACAAATTCGAAGACATGTGACATTCTACCAACCAATTCACATAAAAAATATGATTAAAATCTCGACTATGATTGTAAATGTTTGATGCCACTGACAGCTCGCTCCACGCAAGTTTTCACGGTGAGATTTTTACAGAATCGACCGGATTATGATTTTAAGTCAAGTACGTCAGATATATTTTTTCCGTATTTTTTATGACAGGTTTAAAGGTATAGAAAAACTGTCAAAAGTTGGATCTAAATATCTGGCGTCGGAAAAATCTGCTCTCAGAAGATGAGCACACCCTAAAGCATTAATATCTTGTTGAATTTGTTAGGTTCATCCGTCATATTCATGTACAATAAGGTATTTTACATCTAATGTTTGACAAAAAATGTGACACACAGAGCCCAGAGTCAAAGCAAATATTGTATCCTGTGCGGAAATGAAAACCACACAATCCGCTATAAAAGACGGAATATTTTTCTGCTGTTTACTTTATATTCTCAATTTGTCTATACAGCATGCAGTCTGCCAACATCTACATTTCATTTAGTACTAGGTATCTAAATAGGTATTACTTATTTTTATACGTATGTATAATACCACATTGTAACTTGCCTAAAAGAAACAGTCAGCAAAGAAGATAAGTATGCAGGGTCGTCGAATATAGTTGAAGTTTAGTAAGAAACCGATTGATTTTTTCGAATAAAATTTAATGTATTTAATAGAAAGCAAACAGTTCATTTATCAAATGAGGAGGGTCAGAACAAAAACCGATAAATCACATTTTGATTTTTTTTATGATGCCAATTGTTTGTTCTCGTACATATCTTGATCTATGGTTAATGTAACCTGGTCAAGAACTGATAAATCCGCCCTAAATCCGTCCGCGAAATACTCGGATCTGAATATAAACCGATAATTACATCAATCGTACTAAACAACGATGGCGATCGGAACAGATACCGTAACATTTTTCATTTTTGACTCTTTTATTTCTGTCAAAAACCGATATATGTAAATTCGAGATTCTCATAACAAAACCATATAAACAAATGTAGGATATAGCCTTTTTTTAAATTTGACAAATACCGATATATCCTACAGTGTTTTAGCAAAAACCGATATATCCAGTTGGTTTGGACAATAACCGATATATCCATTTTCTTTTTTTTTTTAAACTCAATAGGTACCACAGTCACGAATGCAGAATTTAGGTTTCGAAACAGTGATGCTAACACCAATAAATTCATAGATTTCATTTAACTCTAAATTAGAAAACCATGAACTTGGCCATATTTTTACATTTTTCCACAAAAAACACTAATGTGATTTATCGGTTTTTGTTCCGACGCTCCTCAAATTAAATCTCATTCGAAAACATCAATCGGTTTCTTACTAAACTTCAAGTATATTCGACGACCCTGCATACTTATTTCCTTTGCTGACTGTATTCATTTTCTGTTGCTCCATATATTTTTTCAGCCTGTAACTGTCTTACAATAGAAAAAAGATCATTTTTTATGTGAAGAAGGAAAGAAAATTAACACATAACCTAACCAGTCTGATGGTTATTTAGTCTATAGTCTAAATGACAATTAAATCATTTATGTTTAGTACTCAATTAAATCTTAACGTTTCCAAGTCAGTATGCTCCATTTTGTAGCTTACTTTGCTCGCTCTCGCATTACCTTAGTAAGATCACAATGACAGTTCATCCCTTTAAAAAACAATGCTTACCTTCCTTTTGAGCTTCTCCGCAATCAGATAAAAAGGGCCCCAGCCACAGATATAGATACACCTAGATAACGCAAGAGCAACTACTTCGCGTGCCAATAATCGCACTAATTTACGTTAAAAAATCGTAAGCCGCCACTTTCGCGCTCAGACCTATGTACTGCTGGCTGGGTGACGTGAGTGAGAAAGAGCGCTTGTGACGTCATAGTAGGTAATAAAAAAATGGCACGCTTGTTTTTCATACAGGTCGTGATACTTGCGTTATCTAGGTCTATCTATATATCTGTGGCCCCAACAGTTTTGACGTTCGAAAAGTGCTGATTCTCAGCCGAATTGAATAAATAACTTTTTTATTTAGATACAGGGCCCTTTTAGGACTAGCAACGCCCCCTGTTAAACATTTACATCTAGTGATGGAAACATACAAAAACTAACTTTGTTACCCAACAAAATAAAATCTGAAATGGAAATACGCAGAGTAACAATAAAAAACTCGTTCTTATTCCACTTGAAGAGCTTGCCCTATAAATTCAAGATAGCACAGATGGCCCAGATATCATGGCACTCGCTTGTAATGCTAATTAACTGCAAGCCTCTGTAAGCCTTCTTTGAATGAAAGGGAGGCTGTTACAATCCTTAGTTTTTTTTTCCATTTGCTTATGAAAATACACAGCAACGGGCCAGTTGTCTCTGTGAGGTGCTACTAGAGACCTTGTCTTCAGAATGTTGATCATCTTTTAAATTGTGATAAAGTTTACATCGACACGCAAACTCATCATCATCATCTGCCTAGCCTTTTCCAATTATATTGGGGTCGGCTTCCAGTCTAACCGGATGCAGCTGAATATCAGTGTTTTACATGGAGCGACTGCCTATCTGACCTCCACAACCCAGTTACTGGGTAATACGATACCCCTTGGTAAGATTGGTTGTCAGACTTTCGGGCTTCTGACTACCCGTAACGACTGTCAAAGATCCACGAATGACAGCCGGGACCAACGGCTTAACGTGCTTTCCGAGGCACGAAAACTGTAACCATTAATTTAGTACATGATTTTAGACACCTCTAGCGTAGAAATACTTCATCTAGGTATACTAATATTATAAAGAGGAAAGATTTTTATGTATGTTTGTAACGAATTGGCTCAAAAAGTACTGGACCGATTTTAAAAATTCTTTCACCATTTGAATGCTACATTATCACTGATTAATATAAGCTTTTTTAATTGCAAGACAATAATAAAATGTTTAAAAAATAAATGTCCTCCCGTGCGAAGCCGGGACAGGCCGCTAGTCGGTTATAAAAAACAAAATCAGCTGATTCATAGAAAAGTACAGACGCCAGCACATCAAGCTACTTTAATCTGTCACATGTCGTTAATAGATTTTCAACTTTATTGCTAAAGCATAAGGTTCAAAGTTGATTTGAAAAGTTTCGGGTAGCTTGATGTGCTGGCGTCTGTACAAGACTTACGCGGTCATAATGTATGGAACTACAATTTTTTAAAAATAACCGAAGCACAATTTCAACGCAGTTGTTCAGAATCATGTAGTGAATTCGTGGTTACAGTTAGCACGTCGATTTTCCTGCCGCCCTGTACCTATATTAACTACCTAATTTTTGGCTCACTTACACCACAAACCACTTGATACGTTCATCGCAAACGTCTCAACATAAATCGAACACCTTCCTGTTTACGTCAATCGGTTGAAGAATTGAAGATGTCAGTGTCAGAGACAGAAAGATGTTATAATAGTTCATTGTGCAACTGTTGTATAATAAGGGGTATTAAAACTTGAATGTGGGTTTATCGCACGAGGCGAAGCCGAGTATCGCATGAGTGTTATAATACCTAATTGTGTACAGTTGTATACAAGACTTTATATAAACCCATGATATGTAATAGGTTCTGAATCCATAGTGTTGTAAGAACTCTTATGTAAATTCATGGAAAGTTTAATTGCTGTGTATCAAAGCTTGTATCGCTCATTTTTATAAACAACAAAGTAAGACATTTTTGCCATACTAATATCAAACAAAAATGGCGGGATACAACGTGAATTCGAATAACCTAATAAGTTTTTTTTATTTTTAATTAAGGCGCTGTGATAGTGAAACGCGCTTGCATGATAATGTTCTTTTTTTGAAATTCATAAAGATACCACGAATTGAGTAGTGAGAATATGGCTGTTTGATGAGTAATGAGTAATGGATCGAAAAAGCAAAGGAAATTTAGTACAACATTATAATACTCGTTTTGATGTTATTATGGTTACTTTAACACCGGTCGTTTCAGAAACTTTTATAGAGGATTTATAGCATGGGTGTAGATTAATATAATTAATATATTATTTTTAGCGTTAAACGCATTTTATTATTTTTGGTGTAATCGGGCCTTAGTAAAAAGTATATAAGAGGGGGTGATGCTAAATCACTGTTGCTGCTTAATCTACAGATGGGCGAATAAGTACTATGTATAGTAGAACATATTGAGATACGTTTTTTGGTAAATCTACTGCAAGATTGCCTAATAAAGTTCTGATATCAACTTTCACAGTGGCAACGATAAGGTAGAATGTGACCTTTATTAAAATGTACGCAATAAACAACAGCTTAAGAATAGCGAAGTTTAAGACGCAGATAATTAAAAGAAAATTCACAAAGATGGCACCAAAGGAAATAACATTTTTGTATGTTTTAAAGTCAAAGGCTTAGTGGAGAAAGACAGCGGTATTCATGGAAAAGTATTTTCTGAAAAGGCTCTCAACTCGCCACAGACAACGAATAGTCTTTTAAAAGTTTTATTGTAACTCAAGATTGTATGAAAAGACTTCGCTACATTTGAACGCGGTATTTGACTTGAGATTTATTTAGTTAAGGCGCCACTTTTCGATATTTTTTCAATACAAATTTCGGGAGAATATTACTCCACTGTTTGACATTGTGCATCCAAAGTTAAACATGATATCGTTTTGACTTATAATTAATTGTGTCTGTACGGAAACAGAATAGTAAAATAAAAAGCCATTAAAAAGTTATGAGCCAACAAAGATTCGTTTTTCTTGCTATTTTTAACGTAGCTTTGGGTGTCAATAAGTAATAAAAGAACTGTAAAATCTTCAAAACCAAGTCCGTACCGACAAAGCTCAGCTATCGAAAAGATCAATAAACTTTATTTGTAATTGATTTATGCAGTGATTTTTTCATAAAACTCAATTTTCCGAAGCACTTTTCAAATCTTTTTACGCGTCTATCAGTTCGGAACTGTGTTTCTGTGCGTGACAACTAGACGTTGTTCGTGTAGACTAGCGTATAACTGCTTATCACTGATATTAGCGCTGTCGGACACGAAACCAGGTGAGACAGCGTGCTTTTTGACCATGACCACCAGCTCAAGCTCGCGACTAGTTTACTCTTAAAGCAACGTTGCAATGTTTCACAAAGAATTGTTTTTGGGAGTATTAACTGTAATGTTTTCATACGTGCTTGTGGCTTTATAACAGCCACACGGGTCGATCGATCAAGTTAAACTACGCTTGCCGCGGTTGGTTCGTAGATGGGTGATGATGGGTATCGTTTAAGCCAAGAACTGGGTTGAGGAGGTCACATAGGTAGTTGCTTCATGTAAAATACTGGTGATGGCAGATGATGATCTGTGATATTTCTGAATCTTTTGTAGACGACGAACAGTAAATATTAAACAAAGTAAGCAGACTAACAATAAGTTTAAAGTGGACTGAATGCACAAGAAAATTAAAATACAGTTAAAGCGAGAAAAATATAAAACAAAATCCCTGCTAATTAGAGAATGGAATAAAAATCGTGCAATGTTGATTACAGTTAATAGCAGATTTTATCCTGCTTACAGAAGGAAGTTCGTTGTTCTGTAGTAAGTAATTAATAAAGTACCCAACGGGGTGTAGTTAGCTGCAATTAGTGCTGTTTTTCTTTAACAATGTAATAGACAACCAAATGGGAATAATAAAATTCTGAAGACAAATACAAAGTAAGTTGTAAGTTGCAAAAACAGAGGGGCAATTCTCGTAATTTTAAGAACATTCACAGTCTGATCTCAGTCTCGATCTGTCAAAGATACCTCTAATTTCCCTACATTTTGACAAGTTTTTGACATTTTATTGTCGCCGTGATGAGACTGCGACTAGATTTTGAACGTTTTAAATTACGAGAATTGGCCTACAGATAGGTAGCGAATAAAAGACCCAGGACTTTTACGAGAGTGCAAAGTTGACAGACACAAAGATAGGTTTTCTAAAAATAAAATATCATCTAAATATACAAATATGAAACTAGCCATAGGTACTTAACTGATTGAAAAAAAATGACATTTTTGTAGCCATCTCACAGGAGTCTGATATTTTTTTTTCGTGTGATTAAAGGGTGTACCCTGTGTGATTATGAACAATGAGTACTTGATAATATCCTGAGGAACCGTAGCAACCTCAATATATTTTTGGAAAAAAATAAGTAGGTATTTATAAAATAATATCTAATACTAAATCATTAATTATGTAATGAATTTCAGCTGATCATCATAATGAAATGTGTATCGAGTCACCGTTATTGATATAAAATGTATAACATTTTATATCAATAACGGTGACTCGATACATATATTTCGTAATTTTCACCAAGATTTATTTAATATTTATTTTGAAGAAATGAGTTTTTCTTATGTGTATTTTATCTTTAATATGATGATGTAATAAAAGTTACGGTAAATTCGACTGTGGTTTCCAATACGTGTTTTCGTACATTTTTTTTTGTAGATTTTTATTTGTGTGTATATTATTTACTGCATTTGAACCGTACCTACAGTTTCATAATCAACGAATTTACCATCCATAAACTAACTAACTCCAGGTCCAGGCCAAGCACTACATTTTTTACGTCAATTTAATCATTTACCAATAGCTTACCTAAAAATCCTCTAACAATAATTTTGTGCTAAAATATTCAATTAAATTTTACATCTGACTCACTGGAACGGGGTCAAATAGGATTACAAGCAAAATTGTTTTCGAATCTACCCGACCATCCCCATATGATTGATATGACCCACTCAATATCTCATTTATCAAACGGGGTTGTGAGCGATTTGCTTAAAATTTTGTACGGACGCTAACCTATAAAATAAATGTAATCTTTTTCCCCACAAAATGCTAATGTAATGTTTTTAATTAGCGAGTTCATACATTATGAAACGGTTTTTTTGTCAGGTAAGGTTTAATGAAAATTATGTGTAGTAAATAGTCAATGTGTCTTTTAACTTGCAGGTTTTTATAAACCTACCTATTACCTGTAACATTTATTGAGTATAGGTATACTCAATAAATGTCACAGATAATAGGTAGGTTAGTTAGTTAATTCATTACAGATTTAATTAACTAGGTAGTTTACTAGATGTAGCCTGCGACTTCGTCTGTGATCTAGGAAGAAAGGCTTTGTTATTTATTTATTTATTACTTGAAGCACATATATAAATGTACAGAGGAAATCAGGCGTACTTACCTATCAAACATAGGGTATATAGTGCTCGAGTTGCACTAGCCGATTTTTTTATTACTGACTGATGTTTGGACAATTTCCTCACCGCTACTTATTATCAGTTCAACTAAGATCACGTCAATACTGCAACGGGTAAAGTTCAAACTTCAAACTCAATACATTAGTGTTTCCTCGTAAATGATGAACTATTAACTTTGCCAGATGCCACAGAAAGCGTTTGATCTGTGTCTCGAACAAACTAAATAGCGAGCTAAAGGTTACTAAGAAGTCACTTTTCTTTTGTGCCAACTGTTTGTGACGACCTCCTTTGAATAAGACGTAAGAATAAAAATACAATATGATTTATTTGCTAGAATAGGAGTACAGTAAGTGATAAATATACATACCTACACAGTTGTTTCCTTGTTATTTTACCTATGAAAGCTACAACCAAACTGAAACCATAAGACAACAACAATAAAGATCAATATGATTTTGACAGATATATCAGTTGTAGTAACCCAACAACAACCTTATTCATCATCATCTAAGGTTTTACATCCACGGGTGGGCCTTAGCCTGGTCAAGTAGTCTCCAACGTGAACTACTTCCGGCTTTTTTCTCCAATTTCTCACTCCAACAGTACTTAAATCACAGCAACTTTATCGTCTCGAGATTGAAGATCACTGTGATATTGACAATGATGCAAAAACAGAGGTAAAGTAACTGTGAATTGAATGTTGTCAGTTTCCGTCATATTCTACCGGGGATCGTGTGATCTTAATTGAAGTTTGCTAGTAAAATAGTAGGTACTTGAACATAAAACTTTAAAGACAAGGATTACAATCAATCTGCCTAGCCTTTTCCCAACTATCTTGGGGTCGGCTTCCAGTCTTACCGGATGCCGCTGAATACCAGTATTTTGCATGGAGAGCCTGCCTATCTGACCGCCACAACCCACTAACTGGATATCTACATCTCTTGGTAAGACTGGCTGTCAAATTGTCGGCCTTCTAACCCTGACCTGTAACGACTGTTAAAGATCCACAGCCGGGACCAACGGCTTAGCGTGCTTTCTGAGGCACAAAGGGTCTTGGTATGTAAAGATGGTCATCAGTCCACGGACTGACCGCGGCAAGCGTAGCTTAACCTGATCGATCGACCCGTGCAGCTGTCATTACTAAGCCATTTACCTCCCTATGAATGCCATCTGTAACATAAAACAATATGTCAACGACTCTCTTAGTTATCGATCCTAAGAAAACAATAACCCATCAACACTTTGACCACTTAACCAGCTCATAGAAATCTGCGTTGCAGCCATTAACCACGTATGCCCACTGCACGTTGGGTCTAAATTAGGTATCAGCATGCATAGTTGTTATCGTTCCAATGCACCATGGCCGTTGCACGTTGCAATGACGATCTGTTAAGTGTCCATAAAAACGATTGCTAACACGTAATAAATCCTTCACGCGACTTTTAAGTCGACTGTCCACTGCTACATACATAGGATGCGCACGGAGTGATTTGCGATTTAGATGCACGGTTCATTTGTTTTCCCCGTTGGTCTCGTGCTCGCTAGCGTGACTGCAGAGCGTGGGGTCAAGGTGGCGCAAAGTGTTATTGGGTTATTCCATTAGAATTTCTTAGTTTTAGCGGTATCTAAAAACGCCACATGTGAATTACGCGTCATACTGACGTCACACGAAATCCTGCATTTCGCAAGCAGAGTTTACCGCGCAACTAGCATATACATTATAGCGGGCTACAGGTTAAGTGGACCTAGATCTTTTAAAAGATTGTAGTTTATATCATTCCTGACTGATTTGACTATGAAACACCGCACCCCAAACTTAACCGTTTTTAAGATATGGGACTTTGAAGTTTTTTTTTTTTTTGCAATTTTAATAATAAAACAACTTATATACTACACAAAAATCGCAAACACAACTTAATTAGAGACAAAAACAAAACACAAAAAAAAAATTGGTTAATAGACAAAAAACCATATTTTTTTAAATTCAAAGTCCAATAGCAAAAAAATGGTTAAGTTTGGGGTACGGTGTTTCATAGTCAAATCAACCAGGAATGATGGAAACTACAACCTCTTAAAGGATCTAGGTTGACTTAACCTGTAGCCCTGTATACTCGTACAAGGGCCCGACATGAATCATTGGGCAGTTTCCCGCCAGACACAACACCCGTCTGGTCGAAGGATCCTCCCTTTTCTATAGAGGATGAATAAACTTTACACCCTGTTCCTCACACCTCTTTATACTAATAATAAGCCTGGAGATTGGATGTTGGTGGTGTGATACCCCCGTGCCTCGGAAGGCACGTTAATCCGTTCGCATTGCGCTTGATCTCTCTACAGTCGTGTCGGATTGCCGTCCCATCGGACTATGAGAATGAGGGAAGTGAAAGTGCACCTGTGTTTGCACACACTTCTGCACTATAATATCTCCTGCACTGAAAACTTGTCTCTGACTTTTATTATTCAGTTATTTGCGAGTCACGTATTCATGCATAGCGTGACCGTCGGTCGCAGTAGATGATCACACCAACATTTTCATACAAAGCTAAGATAAAGTACACGTGCGTAGCTTAGATCTGGAGGAGCGCCTTTATATTTAGCGTGAGATATTAAGCACCTGTTAACAGAATGCTTGTCTTCCCACGTGTAGGTATTTTTCGTTTCATAATCCTTCGGTTCTTGTATCATTTTTATCTTTGTGGAGTATTGGGTTATTGTTTCTGCGGTATTAAATATCGATTTGGTCTTACGAATCTTTTTGTATCACAATAACTTCGGATTTGGTCTGGTTAACCTTTGTTAAATGGTTTTCAATTTGTAACCAACCATTCTAGTACATTCTAGTGTTCAAACTGTAACCATGCAATGAATATTTTCGTCGGTTATAAAAAAAACATTTTTGTCATAGAAAAGTGCAGTATCTATGCGCTCAAAATGTATGAAATAGCATTTTTTTTAATTCCGGCGAATATTTTCAAACCTGGAGGTTTTAAAATCGTGTACTAAATCCATGGTAACAGGGTTCGCGTCGATGTATACCATGCTGTATGTTTAGGCGTTAATTTCACTAATGATTGGCATCGTCTCGAGATCAGAAAGCACTGATCAATAAAATTGAGAATTAGTTACATGAAACTTAACAGCATCTGCCGAAAGTCTAAGAGACATGATATAACACTACAAAGTAAAGAAAGAAAGAAATTAAAAAGAAAATACGTTTATCTAACACAGACTAAAAAGCACACAGTCACACTAACAGACATACAAACACAAGCGAGTGTGTTTGTATGTTTGTTACTTCTTCTCGCACAAACGGCTGGACCAAATTTTATCGAAATTTTTATCGGGATGAAAAGTATTTTATGTGGTAATCCAGGGATTACCACATAAAATACTTTTTATCCCGATATTCTAGCCAAATTCTGGGCCGAGTCCATTTAGATTGCTATCGACACGCTAAGAAGAAGATCCCGATATTCCCACGGGATTGACACTTGTGCGGGTAAAACTGCGGGGTGAAGCTATAACAGATAAAACCAATAAAAATTAAATTAAAAGTCAGGAAAGTGTGCCTCATGGCTGCGTTAGAAAGGCAAATAGTTCAGCAAAATTACCAGACAACTAGTGCCTGACTGTGGTTATCAACTGGACCTGGTAATTGTTAAATAGCCTTCCTCAAGAATTAGGCTATCAAACGCAAAAAATATTTTTCAAATCTGACTGGTGGTTCCAGAGATGAGCGCGTTCAAGCGAACAAACTCCTCAACTTTATTATTAGTATAGATAAAAGACCGTACAGTCAACACCAAAAGTAGATGATGAAAATCAGAAATTCAATACTAATGAACGGAGTTCACGTCAGAACTGTGTGGCGTCAAAGTAGTAAATGTTTGGTATAATCATTTACAATCACATACTTTTGAATCACTTCGACGCCACACAGTTCTGACGCGAACTCCGTTCATTAGTATTGAATTTCTGATTTTCATCATCTAATTTTGCTGTTGACTGTACTATCGCATTAGGTACCTGAAACCTATAACGATAGCTATAAGGAAAATAAATAAACAAACACAGAAACCCTTTTAAATATCACAATGTATGACAAATAAAAGAATAATCGACTGCTATTACGACATAATCCTATTCCAATTATATTAATACACCTTATCGTTTACTGCGCGCACATAAACATTATTCTAAAATTAATCACGAACCTAATTTGCTACGGAGTAAAATGGATGAAAACCCATCATTATATGCGTGACTGGGTACATTTGCATCGCACGCTACCACAAAGTAACCACAGAACAATAATATTACAGAAGGTCGGCTCCATCGTTATCTGCCTAGCGTTTTTCTACCATGTTGGCGTTGGGTTCCATTCTAACCGGATGCAGCTGAATATCTGTCAGTATTTTATGCAGAGCGACTGCATATAACCTATCTGACCCAACTAGTCGTTGTGAGACTCTCGGGGTTCTGACTACTCGTAATGACAAAGTCCTGACTAGTCGTAATGTCAAAGGTTTTCGAATGACGGTCAGGACCAATGACTTGGCGTGCTTTCTGAGGCACGAAGGGATCCTGATATAATAATAATCATTTTATTATCAGGCAACTAAGGCCTATAGATAAAATACACAAAATAGTCATAAAAAATAATAAACTTATACATATTAAAAACCTTAAAACTATGATTATACACGTAACGTTGTCGGCGTCGTGTTTCGCTGCGTGGTATCGCGTAACCGTCCTCGGAAACGACGATATGCGACATCTTTCGGCCAAAAGTCCCCTTTAGGCAGGTCTGCAGACGTTGGGTTGGAACTCGTACCACGAATGACTATTATAATGGTCACCCAACCACAGACCGATCTCAACAAGCATAGCTCAACCTTCAATCGTGACCGTGAGGCTGTTATTGTAAAAACACACGCACACATAGAGATTCTTCAGGTATATCGAATGCAGTGCACTTGCGACTTGCATTCGGTTAAGATCACCGTACGTACGCGACTATGTGGGCGTCTGCCCGTTTTCGCTTATTGTTTAGAATAGACCTTCTTTGGTATTCTGTGGCGTAACGTTATTTGACGTTTTTATGGTTCAAATGGTATTTATTAATCGTATTGGTGTTATTGCTGGCTGATATAGTGATTTGTTTAATATCATGTTGGGTAACGGCGTTTATTGGTTTAGCTGATTTTTTTTTTAAATTTTGCAGTATTATGTATTGAGTTTTATTTTTTATTTATCCTTTTAATAGATTCTTTTTATATTTCGTAAATGTCAGGACTTTGTCCTGTAAACTTTTGATTTGTAGACCATTTTTATTTTATCAAGTACCTGGTACTTGTTGATAGGCCTACGCTGTCCTCCCATTACTAATGTAATTTGAAAACATTGTAAAAGCCAATTATTTTTGAAAGAGTGACCGTGGAGTTTCTTGCCGGCTCTTCTCATAGGAAACGACCAATTGGAATCGTGCATCTAGCTTCTGACGTTTCATAAGTGCCCATGTAGGTTTATGTATTTTTTTTTTTTAATTTGAATGCTACAACTTAACCTACTACGCAAACTTTTTACTCCCTTAAAAAGCCATAGGCTTATCAACTAAAAAAATCTAACTAGTCCGACAGTTAAATTAATAAAAAATATTTGACTCGTATTCATTGATTTACAAAAACAAAAAATACGTGTCCATTAT
This sequence comes from Globia sparganii, assembly GCA_949316385.1. Taxonomy (NCBI): domain Eukaryota; kingdom Metazoa; phylum Arthropoda; class Insecta; order Lepidoptera; family Noctuidae; genus Globia; species Globia sparganii. The sequence continues at coordinate 6,305,530 of OX438675.1, read as the reverse complement.
TTTCCAATATTCTAACTGACGCACTAAATAGATTTTAAATTGATTGTTGGTGGAAACTAGCCTATTACTGACAGGTCTAACCTTTGATGTTTATTCCTTACTAGTTTCTGCCCGTGACTTCTGTAGCGTTTTTGGGGTTCTCAACGGTAAATAGTCTATTATAGTGACGCTAAATACAAAATATAATTAATAGGCTAATAAGCACATCACTAAAATCATGGAACAACACTGATTGTGTAATATTTAGCATCACTCAACTTTTTACCGATGAGGACCCTGACAACGCTACTGTTAGAAAATTTGTGTTGTGCCATGATTTTAGTGATGTGCTTAGTAACTTACTAATTGTATAATAATTAGCATTACTCAATTATTTACCATAGACCAACATAAAATATATCCTATTACACTCGGCAATACTGTGGCTTCTAAATTAATGATAGAATTTCGAGAATCGGATCAGTAGTTCCGAAAATTACCCCCTACATACAAACTCACAAATTTTACCTCTTTATAATATTAGTAGATGGAAAGTTAGGGTGTTATGGATTTCATCTTTCTTGTAGATAATTCTAAAACAACAGAGCATTATTGAGTCTAAGATACCCCTTCACACTTTCATATATCTTCATGTTTATTCGTTTCAAGAGTTTTTTCCCAAGATTTCCTTATCGAAAGGGTTACTAAGGACAATGGTATCGATAATGGATGGATTCGACGATTTCTTTGGAAAAAAAGAGAAGATAAGATTGGCAATAAAATCTTTGAGGAAAAGTTTTGCGTATGGTTTCGATTCATATTGAATGCAAACAAGGATCGTGGAAAATGTTTATGGGATAGCCATAAAGGACTGATAAAATATAATTTTATTTTCTTGGCGATACAGCTACGAGTTATACAGTACTACAAAAGACCTTTGTATGGTGATGGCTTCATCTTGTGTAAAAGCTCGATTTTAAAATGTACATTACATGCCCACATAAACATGAAATAAACAAACAAACTTATAAAAGGACCCGATATTGATATACCTGCCCCATCTCCAGCCTTTTTTACCGTGAAGGATTTCTGTTTTTCCAACTTTATATATTTGTATTTATTACCAATGGTGCCAGTCCCACTGCCCGCGATTAACAAGATGCTAGTTATAGAGCTAGCAACTAAAATCAAGTTGGCGAGCAACGAGCAGCGAGTTCGTGATGGCGACGTATGGTATTGTATGCTTATACACCGAATGGTTCCTTTTTTGTCGAGTCTGACAGTCTATTGTTATTGCAAAATATTGCTATATTACTCTTTTTAATACCGATACGTCAAGTTTGGTAAATAGGTACAGTCAGGATATAAATTAAAAACTAGTATCATTAAAATCTATAGCACTCCATTTGCACTTGCTTTTGAGGCGCCCTCAGCATTTGCGGCACCCATCTTGCACTGACTTTTGAAAGGTAATGAAAGTGTGATTGTCTCAGCGAGTGTTCTACCTGCCAAGCGAGCGTCGCTGAGCGAGTACTCTCTTTGATAGCTCTTGTCGTTGCGACAAACCAGTACCTACTCGACGGCGGTGTGAACAGCACCCTGATTGCGGAACATACTTTCAATCACAATCTGAATCTTTTTGAAGGATATTGCTAATCCGTTGTTCCATATGTTGGAGAAAATTGTCTGCTCAACAACGTAATAACGTAATGAATGTTGTTGGACTGTCAAAATTAAAACTATTCGTACTTTTAGTGTGTTACGCAAGTACCCCTCTGTCAGTGATCAAGTATTCACTAAGTATACAACGTGTAAAACCTATGAACACCCCAATTAGAGCATTGAGTTAAAAGCATTTAATACAATGACCAAAACTACTTTTTTTAAAGCTAACTATTATTATTAAGAAAATCGTGTTGATCCTAGCATTACTTTATGCATTCAAGATTGAGTCTTATTGCCTTAAAATAAGACTTAATTTTCTTTGGCTCAATCGGCGGATAGTATGGCTAAAAACTTACATAATTTTTGAAAAAAAAAACCTATACTAAAAATTATTGAAATCGATTCAGTACTCAATTATGAACAAACTATTTTCAGGTTTTGCGCATTTAACGTTACCTACACGTTGTATATTATACTTTCACGGAATCTGCAAATTTTTGTGCGTTTCTTGAGTGAGAAAATCGTTGGCAGTGGGACAGGTGCCTTATTTATTTGTAACCACTATCAGCTATTCCTGTAACATGAAACAGTTTTTATTTATTGGACCCTTTCCGAATAAACATTTAGCAAACAATTTCTTTTATGTATCATGTTGTTTTCTTAGGTAAGTCTTCCTTTGCGACCTTCATATTTTCTTTTTGATGAAACACAGAGTCTTAAGTAGGTACACATTTAAATAAATAAAGAGGAAGATTTGATAGTACCTAGCTTAGTACCTTATAACTTATTGACTTCATTTTTCTCTAATGACACAGAAATACAGAAACCTTTCCACTTCAGAAATCTTAATAAAATATAATCGTACAATTGATCAAAATACATAGTACAGAAGGTCGCACGTTAGTGGTAACAAAACCAGTTTAAGCTGGCCTCGCATTCTTTTGAATCTCCGTATTACGGAAGGCCAGCCCTAGGTCAAAATGTTAGCAACGACGTGAGGTTGGCTGTACCTACACATTAGAGTGGTTCTGGTTTGTGTCACCCTTTGCAAAATTTCTATATTTATGTCTGTAATTTATAATGGTGTACATAATAAAGAGTATTCTATTCTATTCTATTCTGCACTACATCCGATCCGAATTTGAGAAATTCCGATCCGAAGTGACCGTAGTTCTATTAGTGTGACGGGTTGCGCACTAGATTCGAACTTTATCCGTCCGAATTTAGAACATTTTCAATTCGGATTGAAGTCAGATTTTTAATCTGGATTTGGATAGGATGTAGTGCGGAACCGCTCTTACTGAACAAATGGTTGATCAAAGTTTAGGGCACCACACGTACACATAGATAGTCATGACTAAAGTTTAGTTATAAACATTACTCTCCAAGGAAGATACTTTTACTTTAGAAAAAGCCATCTCATCATTTTCAACCATTTTATCGTGTACCACGTACACCATTATCTTAAAACCCGTAATATGTACTTTTAACTCAACTCAGTGATTACACTCCGCGAGGTGGAAAATATCTCATCGGGAAATCATTTCACTCCTCGAGTTGTTCATCAACGAATTGAATTTGACAGTCGAAGTCCAGAATTAAAGAGATTCGAATTCAATTTCTATTCACTCCAGTAACCAGGTCAATGAAATAAGAGATTATAGAGCAGAAATAGATAATAATGGCTAAAAAAAAAGACCTTTACAAATCAGAGGATCCCCGTGTAAATAAATCTGGTCTTAGATACCCAATGTTTTGACAAAGAGGTACAAATGTTTGAAATTCCTGGAAGAGATTGGAAAACCAATTGTGTTTTTATATACCCTTGTAAATGAATGGCGTCCTTTGTACGTATATTGTGTAGGCATGTATATATATATATTGCAGATACTTTCCCACGAAAGGGTTCATAACTTTAATAGAAGAGCCATATCTGAAATTGATTACTTTTGTATTATCTTTATTAAAATACCATTCTAAGTGGTAGGTAACTCAAAATAAATACCTCTTCGTTTTCTCTCGTAAATCCCGTAAGAAAAACGTTTTCATCTGTTATATACTGCCGGGAAATCTACACGGTCACTCAGAAGTCAATTATCATCAATGGAGACACACGGACTAATAATAACAATATATACCATGTGGGGACAGCAATAAATGAAAACACTGGCATTTGAAACCATCAGGATACATCCAAACATCGGAATAAAAAAACAATCTAAATAGTAGTGATGAGCAACTTTGGGCTTTGCCAATCAGACAAATACTGTCTTATTGGATTGGTAAATGACTGAATTTTTGTTTGTAGACAGGCAACGTCATTAGATTAATACCAAAGTTTTGTCGTATAGACTTCCCCACCCTTTATATTACAATAACAAACCAACACATTTAAAATAATTCTTCCACCAAGCAACACGTCGTACTTTCTTACAATCTTGTGCACCTAAAATAAACTGCCTTCACTCTGGTTACACCACTATTACTCTTCGCTCATAAACTACTATAATGTACGCCGAACGATCAAATCGTTGGTCGAGGCTAAACTGTGGTGTCAGATCTTGGCTCTTGAACACTATTTTATGGCGGTGTTAATGGGTTTTGCAAGTTAACTATTGTACTCTTTATGCATGTAGATGGTGGAAATTTGGGAGAACTTGATTTATTCGATGGAATAATGAGGGAATGAAATTGATTATATCCGATGACTGATGAAGATTGGAGTGCATTTTTAGTCGATGATGATTTTCGTATAATTTTGATCTTAGATTTACTAGTAAACTTTAAAATTCTTGATATGAAACTTGTTAAAACACTCAAAGCTAATTTAGCTAGTAACATAGCTGTAAAAGCAGACAGTCATAATTTTGATATAAATAAAAGAAATGATGATACTGTAGATATATTTGGCTTCATTTACTTAACAAAAAAGAACGCACTTAACCAAAGCATCGGAGATACCCTTTAAAAGTAAGAGCCAACGTTTTCCAAACGATATATTTTTCACTGAAAACTCACTTATCAGGCCTAATGTCCTAATTTAAAATATTTTCGCCTCCCAAGCGTTCCTAATGGATTAAAAAGGTAAAACTCTTCAAAATTCCGTTGGCAAGTGGAATTCCGCACAATTTTGTCGTCCGTCTCTCCTTTATTATTGTTCATTTCATCAAATACCTCCCTGCCTACCCCCGTTTATTACCTCGGAGAGTTTTCATTTAGACTGATTTCTTTTTTTTACTTCGCAAGCTTTGCGGGATTTTTGTATTAAGTTTGAGATTTGCATGTTGGGGAGCCAAATTGGGATCATGTGTTTTAGGAGATTTTGGTACATTCCAATGTGTTTATATTTTGCAATCCTTTCCTTTACAACATGGTTCGTTTAAATTAAAAAGCAAGGTACTTTGAAAGTGTCAAAAAATATTTTTCTAATGCGTCAAGCTTTTCATATAAAAATATTTTTAATGAACAAGTCATTACTGTAAAACGGTTTCCAGTAAAGTGTTTGCACTAACGAGGTTTCAAAAGATACTTTGCAATAATTTTGATTCATTTTACATAATCCTAAGGCCTACTATAATCCATGTAATAATAGTAGTACAAAATAGTCTTCCAGACCGTATTTCGACCATGGCGGCAAATCTCAACGGAGATCAGCGCGGAAGATATTATAGTGCACAAGGGTGTGCGCAGACACAAGTACACTCTCTTCCCTCACTCTCATATGATAGTCTGATGGGACGGCGCGTAATCAGACACGACCGAAGATAAATCAGGCGCAGGACCAACGGCTTAATGTGCTTTTCGAGGCAGGGTGGTATCACATCGCCAACTTCCAAACTCCGGGCTGTTACTAAGTAATTCCTAATGGAAAAACCCAATAACACTTTGCACGACCTGGGAATCGCGCCCAGGTCCCCATGCTCAGCAGTCGTGCTTGCGACCACGAGACCAATCCATGTACAGTCAGCAAAGGAGTTAAGTATGCAGGGTCGTCGAATATATTTGAAGTTTAGTAAGAAACCAATTGATGTTTTCGAATGAAATTTAATTTGATAAATGAACTGTTTGTTTTCTATTAATTAAATTAAGTTTTATTCGAAAATATCAATCGGTTTCTTACTAAACTTCAACTATATTCGACGACCCTGCATACTTATCTCCTTTGCTGACTGTACTTAAACTAAGTGGGTCATTTGCTAAAGGAATAAAAATATTTCCACCAATATTATCTTTACAAAGAACCATTCTCGACACAAAGCCCAATCGATTTCTCCCCCAAAATATTCCAAACACTGTATATAACTTAGATATTATACGATTCGATACGTCAGCTACATAATTGGTGACAGCCATTATTTAATTAACTTGCTACAATAATTAATTGTTATATTAATACGCTTGCTATTAACGTTTGTACATCCACTTCTGTGTTATTAATAGGATTTAGAATGTTACATTGTTTATTCGCTGTAGTGTATTAGTGTTTCAAAATCAACAATTGTAGGTCCCGTGTAAGTAATAGAAAGAAAAGAATTAAAAGAAAAACTAAACACAATCAGAGATAAAAAACCAAATTATATAAAAAAAAACTAGTTAGTAGTAGTACTCGTTGCTCGCCAAGTCGTTTTTAGTCTGCTCGTTTTAAATAGCTAGCTGGAACTGGTGCCTTAAGGTGCCACTTTTCGATATTTTTTCTATACAAATTTCGGGAGAATATTACTCCATTGTTTCACATTGTGCATCCAAAGTTTTGACTTATTATTAATTGTGTCTGTACGGTAACAGAATAGTCAAATAAAAAGCCATTAAAAAGTTATGAGCCAACAAAGATTGGTTTTTCTTGCTATTTTTAACGTAAGTTTAGGTGTAAATAAGTAATAAAAGAAATGTAAAATCTTCAAAACCAAGTCCGTACCGACAAAGCTCAGTTATCGAAGAGTTCAATAAACTTTATTTGTAATTGATTTGTGCAGTAGTTTTTTCATAAAACTCGATTTTCCGACGCAATTTTCGATTTTTTTTACGCGCCTATCAGTTCAGAACAGTGTTTTTGTGAGTAACAACTAGACGTTTTACGTGTAGACTAGCGTATAACTGCTCATCACTGATATTAGCGCTGTCGGATACGAAGCCAGGTGAGACAGCGTGCTTTTTGGCCATGACCATCAGTGAGTTCGAGCCCGCGACTAGTTTACTCTTAAGCAAAACAAAGCTAGCTGGTGAGGATCGATAAATAATAATGCAACTAGAGTCACTTCAAGGAAATCAATCCAATTGGTCTCAAGGCTTCCTGCCGTGTAGTTGCGTTCCACAGTAACAGTAGCAATGGCTTTCATTTTGACAGTTCAACAACATTCTTGCGTTATTTACGTTGTTGAGCAGAAAATTTTTTCGAACATAAGAAGCAATGGATTAGCAATATCCTTCAAGATCCTTCCATCATTAAGATTGTGATTGGAAGTGTTTTCGTAATTAGAGTGCTGGTCATTTCCGTACTAAACTTAGTTCCTTTTAAATCCCACTTAACCCGTGTCTCGGCTTTTCTGTATGGCTGATTCAAAAGGCAGTACTCCTTGATACGGCTCGCATTGTGAGGAGGTTTCTGTCTCTGGAGCCCTAACCACCGGTACCTTGGACCCTGCTCCCGACATTGGTGGTTCACTATTTTTTTATATTTTTAAATGTTTTTAATACTTATTTTATATTTTAAGAAATATTTTAAAATGTAATTAGATAAGTATATATAGACAAATGAACGAAATAAAATAAACTGAAGTTGTCGAAAAGCCTCTTACGAGTTTTTAATTTTCCATGGATCCCAAATCAGACCCGCATTGGGTGCTCCCGTCATTAAACTTTGCAGACACGTTTGAACCTAGGCATACGAGTAGCTACTCTAGCCCTTTACTCATAAAATATTATTTAAAAACCACGGATCCATGACATTTTGGTCAAGGTTCGACCTGGCGCTGTCTCTGCTAAAATAAGTCGAAGTCTACTCTAAACAGTCTAAATCATAGGTTCTCAACCTAATTTTGCCCATCGCCACTTTGAGAATATTTTTTTTTTCTAGGGCCCTCCAATTTTTCTTTACTTACCATCGGTAGTGAATCTGAAACAGCTATTGACACGATTATATTTAAACGTGTAATCTTACATTATAGTCGTAAGATGGGCTATATAATTTTGTATGGGTCTTCTAGCGGGCGGTAAAAATGTCTCAAATGCCCACGACGGGTCGTTATCGCCCAAGTTGAGAGCCTATAGTCTAAATGAATTCAGTTCTAGACTTACAGGCAGGAGGGGCCGTGGCTAAATAAAAACAGCCGCACAGGTCGATCGATCCGGTTAAGCTACGCTTGTCACGGTTGGTCTATGAATGGGTGACCATTTTTACATTCCGTGACCCCTCCGTGCCTCGGAAAGCACGTTAAGCCGTTGGTCCCAGCTGTCATTCGTGGATCTTTGACAGTCGTTACGGGTAGTCAGAAGCCCGAAAGTCTGACAACCAGTCTTACCAAGGAGTATAGTATTACCCAGTGACTGGGTTGTGGAGGTTAGATAGGCAGTCGCTCCATGTAAAATACTGGTATTCAGCTGCATCCGGTTAGACTGGAAGCCGACCCCAACATAGTTGGGAAAAGGCTAGGCAGATGATGACTTACAGGCACCAATGGTGTAATGTGAAAGTGTGTAAGTCTTACTTTGTCTCCCAAAATTTTCGGCCGCGCAGATAGCATCGTCTTTTTTATTCAACTACGGCGGAGCTCACAAGTAGGGTAATGTTTTTAGATGGACTCCCACTGCCTGTTCAGCCAGTGTGTCCCCTTTTGGTCCTATTACATTCCATATTAATAGATTAATGTTGTTTGTGTGGGTTTGCTCTGCGGTGAATGCACCAAATTTAGAAACCTATCTATGTATATCAAATGCAAAGTCCTGACTGACTGATATATAAACGCACAGCCTAAACCGCTGGTCCTGGAGACATTAAATTTAGACGGTGTGTTCTTTGTGAAGAGTAAGTATCCACTAAGAAAGGGTTTTTCGAAACTCCACCCCAAGAGGGTGAATGGGGGCAGGGTGAAATTTCACGTAGACGAAGTCGCGGGCAGAAGCTATTCTGACATAAATATAATTCCTGCGAATACATTAACTCACGCCTTCTTTCCACCGGGGTAGGCAAAAACTAAAAAACGCCACTTGTTACAATCTTTTTCTTCATTTACGTTCATACATGTTGTCATACACTGGTTTATGGTTCTGGTTCATCTTTACATTCCGTCACCCCTCCGTGCCTCGGAAAGCACGTTAAGCCGTTGGTCTCGGCTGTCATTCGTGGATCTTTGACAGTCGTTGCGGGTAGTCAGAAGCCCGAAAGTCTGACAACTAGTCTTACCAAGGAGTATCGTATTACGCAGTAACTGGGTTGTGGAGGTCAGATAGGCAGTCGCTCCATGTAAAATACTGGTATTCAGCTGCATCCGGTTAGACTGGCAGCCGACCCCAACATAGTTGGGAAAAGGCTAGGCAGATGATGATGATACACTGGTTGCGATTACTATGCACCTGACCTTACTAAAGGACGTCACGAATAAGGTCATTTATGTCCTTCTAATACCGTACGAGTAGGTATAACTTCTTCTACCAGCAAAACATCTCTAAAATCGATATCAAAAGTATGTCAATCGTCTGTTTACCTTGAAAGTCTTCGAGAAAAATCTGACCATGGCTGTCGCAGACAGTTCTCACAAAAGTTCCGTTTCGCCAATTCCGAAACGGAACACCAAAACGCGACTAAAGTAGAGATTTATTCATGTTTCGGTGACAAAAACCATTCGTAATCTTTCAAAAGCGGGTCAGCAATCAATCCTGGCTCCCGTAGTGTCCCCATTCTACCCTTCCAGACCGTTGGCATATCTCATAAATCCCCAGTACTCCCCACATAACAATAGGAACATTCCGCCCTTGAGGGGAAGGTCAGCTTAAATGGACCACTTCGTATATTTTTATTAAGGTCGAAATGATAGTTCTCTTGGGTTTTGTTTGTATAAATCTTTTGTATTCACTGTGTGTTCTTTAGTGAGTGAAATAGCGAGATGATAATATGATATATGAATATAATAGTGATAATGAGATTTCTAGTACATAAAAATAAAATTCATGAGTTTATTATTTTGGCTGATATTTCGACTTTGACCTTGATTATTTTTCTATATCACAAAAAGAAAAGTTAGTTGACATTGTTCCACATATGCTGTGATGCTACATTATGATTTAAAATAATTGATGATAATGATGATTTTGATGGGTCTTAAGGTAGTTGAATTATTCAATAAATACGTTAAAATTCGAGTTTCAAATATTTGAAACTCGAATTCTAAATCATACTTTAGCATCGCTACTCATCATCTGCATAGCCTTTTCTCAACTATGTTGGGTCGGCTTCCAGTCTAACCGGACGCAGCTGAATACCAGTGATTTTACATGGAGCGACTGCCTATCTGACCTCCACAACCCAATTACTGGGTAATACGATACCCCTTCCCCTACTTTGGCATCGCTACTAAAGTGTAAAAATGTCAACTAACTTTTGGAGGGCTCTGTAGCTCATATATTTTAAGGGAGAAACATTTACCATATTTCAACTATATACATTAAATACAGGGTCGTTTGTAACAGCTATTTCCCCTGTTTGAAAATTATCGCGGACCGTAACTTGTACCCAAAACCCTAGAGTAAAATTCCTCACATAAAATGGCTGGGATTTCACACGTTATATCCATTTACCGAGAGTTACTACATAAAACAATAACTCTTAACTTATTATTGAATAATAACATGTATGTGCGATGTAAACTGTTAATATAAGTTGGTTATTAATAAATAAATAAACCTTCAAAATGTATTAATCATTTTAATTACTTAAACTTTCACACCCACAGCTGTAAAATATAATTATTTATTGCTTTAAAGATATAATTAAGCAAGATTTGTGAGTTTTGTGATTATGTTGTGATTTTGAAGTGTTTTTATAAATCCTAAAACTGTGTCAAAGATACTTACAGCAATAGGTTTATTAATTATATTTCAAATTACCTTCTGCCCACGACTTAGTCCGCGTGAAATTTCTTATACCTCCGATCCAACCCGTCGTATCGAATTGCCTACCCGCGCTATTACTTCTTTTTACCGACTTCGCAAAAAGGAGGAGGTACTAGGTTCGGATGTTTGTATGTTTTTTTAATTTTTTTTTGTATGTTTGTTCATCGAATACTCCGCCAATTGTCGACGGATTTTTTAATTCTTTTTTTATTTGAAAGAGTATGCTCCCGAGGTGGTTCCATTGTCACCAAATCGGAATCTGATGAGGGAATCCCATGGAAATCGAGGGAAACCCTCAAATTTTGTAGGCACACCTATAGCGATTTGGGTATTTTTCGTAGTAACTCGTGCATTTGCTCTCAGAAAGCACCAAGTGGAACTGATGATGAAGACCACAGATGGCCATCGGAACTACTTAATAATAAATATTTCACGGGTTGCAATTCGATTAGGTACTTTAATGTGGTTGCTAAGCACAATGCGTATCGTGAAGTGGAGCTGATGGTGACTTCTCAATCAGATTCAGTTCTCCTGGTTTTTACAAGGAGAATTCCTAAACAATTAACTTCCCTGCATCGGGAAAAATCAATGTTTTGTAAAAGGTGATGAGCAGTTGAGATTAGGCTATTGTAACTTAGATAAGTTACAAACTAGCCCACTAACAAGTGAAAAATAAAAAACTTTTTACAAAAAAAACAACCGACTTCCAAAAAAACACTACAAAGTGAAAAATAACTTTAATTTCGGAAGTCGGTGTGAATAAAAGAAAATGCGGAACGAACGACACCGACTTCCGAAATTAAAGTTATTTTTCACTTTGTAGTGTTTTTTGGAAGTCGGTTGTTTTTTTTGTAAAAAGTTTTTTTTTGCTTAGCATTCTATGTGATTTTTTACATTTTGCTCGGCTCCTAAGGTTCCTGGCATGATGTTAAATAGGCAATAATATTCCTCAAGCATTATATTATCAAACGAAAAAAATATTTTTCAAATCCATCCGGTAGTTCCAGAGATTAGCGCGCTCAAACAAAAACAAACAAACTATTCATCTTTATTATTAGTACCTATAGAAAAGTAATCGTTGAACCATTGATTAATGAGAATTCATTGAAGTAATGGGATCATCACATCCGAACTATAAAATGAATCTGCTAGATACGGCAAAGCATATTTCAAAAAGCTAGATAGCATTGGTACCGGCCCTATTAAATAAACAGAGATGTTTTAATCATTTCTCCAATTATACCTAACGGTAATTGAAAAAAAACGGTAATTCAAAAACACAGCACGATCTTTGTAAACAATAAGAAACAAAGCACTCCCGTATCATAGAATTCATTAGCTTTAATTACTATTTAAGTACTATACAAAACACGTTGCAGTAGTGTGTATTGTGTATCGCTTTAATTAAAACAATAATGTTCAATATAATAAACTGGCAATATTTCATAATTCAGCCAATTTGTTGCGTCGCTGCTATGCCATTGACCATTATAATGTGTTCACACTATAATTTGTTATGTTCCTTTTTTATTAAAGATGCTAATTTTAAAATGGATGTTGACTAATTCTGTATTCATGTTCTAAACTGTAATGACTTTTGTACAATGGCTTACATTTCATCAGATAATTTATATGTCATTTGTATATCATAATTGAAAATCACACGTGTTACATTAATAGCTAAATCAATGATTTTTTAAAATTAATATACAGCCAATCTATTCTGTAAAAATTTCATCGAGAATACTGATGTGACACTTAGCTTGAAGAGCTGTTACACACTGTCGACTTGTCGCCGGCGGCGGCGACTCGGTCGACAGCGACTGTGACTTAATATAGTTTACATAGGTGTTTACACACTTGATCGCCGGTCGCCTGGGCGACTCGACGACTCGCCGCGTAGTGGCGACGCACAGCACAAGCGACTGCCGGTCGCCGGCGACCAATCGACAGTACGTAATAGCTCGAAGTCAGCTATCAATACAATACCTTTTTGTGCGAAAAGTTTAAACAAATAAATACAGTCAATCCCTAGCATTAAATGGAATTAGAACTCACTTCACCTAGGTTTTACAGAATAGACCGTCAAATCATCAGTCTGTTGGAGATCCACTTCATCATTATCTTCAGTTCAAATGACTTTCATCTCATTTGTAACTTTGTACTTATAATGTTTACTCCTTTATGCATGGTCAAGTTAAATTATCTAGCGAAACTCGCCAGACGTAATGGGTGTTAATATCTAAACATAATAAAACGAAATAATATATGATTTGATTATATTTTAATGTTGTTACTTGAAGTATGAGTTGAGAAAATCAGTTTTTTTAATTGAGTTTAGATATTGGTATCCACTACGTTTGTGAAATTACGCTAAATAATTTAATTTGACCCTGTATAAAGCGTGTATCGAAAATGTGTGGTCATATTTAAGAATGTGCTGATTATTTTTTCGCGATTACGTTGTTGGTTCCATGGCAAAAGTTGTTCAGTTTGATGTCCTGTACCACACTCTTAATTTTGGTCACATCTTCCTGATACATGCAGTATATCGCCTACGCTCCCCTAAATCCCCTCATAAACTACAAAAAAAATCGCAAGCCTTAGCAACAAAGTTACGCCTCATAAAGGTCTGACTTAATAAGTTTATGCTGTATTGACCCTTATTCGTTTGACCCTTTGACAAATTGTTAGCTGAAAGGTCTAAATGGCGTATAAGGAACCTCCTTAAGGGTCCTTAAGGATTAATTTATTATTTTCTGTCTAATACGATAAAGTACGTTATTTCGTATAAGGGGCCGGTGTCAGATGGCACAGCTGATACCTCATCATTATTAACTCGTACTGCCCCCGATAGTTAAAAAGACGTATATAACAAAAAGTATAAAAAAATATTAAAAATACAGGCAGATGCGTCTTTTTTTCCTCATTCCGGCAATATGTGTAACTCAATTTTGGAAAAAAATGTTAGATACATGCTTTTTAGTATAGGGGACATCGTAGATCTGTCGTTTAAATAATGTGTCCCTTCATATAGACTTCTGTAATGCACAGAATTGTTTTCAATAATGTTACTTTGTTCACGAAAGAGTAGTGGTGGTCCAGTGGTAACGGCCGCGACTTACGAGTTGTAGGTCAGGGGTTCGAACACAAACAGGTACTTTACTTGTATATATTATTTCATCACCCAAGATGCAGCTCTCAAAACGGTGAAGGAAAACATCGTAAGGAAACCGTCACGTCCTGGAACCAAAAATTCGAAGACATGTGACATCTACCAACTTTACATATAACTTTACTATACTTTCATCTACTTTGTTCACAATAGTTCTGTATTTACCAGTAAATTCCTAATTGATGCCATATCAGATAATTCGGTATCAGACGGGTAAAATACGCCCCCTTTTTCCGCCTCGGAAATGACAGTTTTTTTTCTACTTTCAGCAAGTTCGAGCTTGGCAAACTATTACATTTGAACTTAGCATCTCTTTAATGGGAAACTATTGTACATTTCATAGCGGTATCAAGTAGGTACGAAATGTTGCAGCCGGCTCTCCAACTATTCAATGTGAAATACGATACTAAAGCTGCTGTTTCCTAGCAAAGCGGTGGCCGCCGCAGAACAGTCGCAGTGACAGCTGCTGTCATGTAAATAATAGCAATGGTTTGACTTTACGGTGTCAAATAACGCTCTCTAGAAAAACACATCAACTTACTTTCAAAAATGACAGTGACATCACCCAGTAAATTGCGGAGGCTATGTGGCAGACACGGCTCTTCTAGAAAACCGATGCTTTACGGTTTTTTTTTGTGGAAGGGAAATCATCAAATGACCCCTCCCGCTCAGGGTGGAGCAGAAGGGAGTGTCAGACTCTTACTGACTAAAATCCACCCGTGTTCCTTCCTTAGCCCTTTATGTTCCGGGGCAGTGGTAACCCTTCGGTCAATCCCGCTGCATTTTTTACGGCTGATTGTTCAAATGAAATCTATTTGTAGGTTATTGGTTATCAGATATAGCAGAAAAGTACAGTAAGGGACTGTTAATATGACATAAGGACTGCGTGCTACGACCAGGCCATTATTATATTATTAGTGCTACTGAATATCTTGTTCGGGTAGTCAGAAGCTCAAGTCTGACAGTCTTACCAAAGGGTATCATGTTACCCAGTAACTGGGTCGTGGAATTCAGATAGGCAGTCACTCCATGTAAAATATTGGTATTCAGCTGCATCTGGTTAGACGAGAATCCGACCCCAACAAAGTTGCGAAAAGGGTAAGCAGATTTTGACTGAATGGTCTTATTATAACAAACAACATCAGGTACTTAATTTTGATGACAGTGTCGATATTTTTCCTATTCAAAGGAGATACCACTTTGTTCTCGAATAAATCCTTTTTCGGCTTCTAACTACAACCATTGGGAGACAGAACTGTACAACTTTATCCAAAAAAGCAAGTTAAATTATTTGTCAATGTTGTATGCGCTCAGTTTGAAACTCAGTGTCGAACATGGATAATGTAAAGGAGAATTGAAAAACTCTACGTTTTACGGTCTACTTACATTCAATACAGGCTTTGGAGGAAATTGTATGAACTTTGGAGGAAATTATATTTTTGATCGTAAAGGATGTTTGGAATTAAATGATGAAGGAGTTGTTAATATACAGGGTTACTTGTAATTGAAGTACCAGCTACAATATCTTTTTTAATGGTACCTATTCAATATGTATTTTTTTGTTTATTTGGAATTATATTGAAAAAGTCTTAAAATTCAAATATCTCGAAAACTATTGAATTTTGGTCATCCATATGGGGGATTCAATTTGTTGCATTTTGGCCCCCCTATCGGCTCCTGATCCTGACAGATATTCGTCGAATTACAAGTGAACCTGTATAATATGATTTTAAATCAATACTATCACATTACATCATCGGAACCACTCACTAACAATGTTACTAGTCGCGAATAAAACCGTTGAACGTGTGACCCAACTAATTTAAAAACACAATAATTGTAATCTTTTGTATTGTATCGGTGACCGTTAATAAGTTTATTACACAATTTGTCCTATATTCTCAAGTGTGTGCTATTTTGTTTTCTGAGAACAGAGTATTTAAACATAAGTGGTGATTTATTAATATACTATCCATATTATTACAGTAAAGCCGTTTTTCGTGTCTGTCTATATGACCGCAATATTCTTCTCATCCACCCAACGGATTTTTATACGGTTTTCACCATCACTTAGAGAATATATTCAGGAACTTTTGTGTGTATAAACGTTACTATTAAACTACATAATTATACAAAATAAATCCCGATGTTTAGTCAAGTCGTAAAAGTGCAAGCAAGGGCGTCCCTAATCACACATAATATCATGGATAGACTCTCAAACTTGAGAGAAAGCAGCTGGTGCAAGCAGGGTCTTCTCAACTGACTCTCTGTCTTTTAGAAGATTTACGTAACTCATCTATTTGTTACCAATTGATATTTGCAACTATGCTGTAATTATAATATCTAGATTTCTAGTCCGGAACAACAACGTTATTCGCTATAAAATACATCCCAAATTAGCTTCAAAGGAGCTTAATATTTTGACGACACAATATTAATAGTCTCTAATCTGGGTCATTTATCAACCCACAATATTTTACGGTTACCATAAATCATTATAATGACACACATGCCACTCAAAATGGCCGCGTTTTTATAGTTTTCCCGCCACTTAACAATAAGTTTCGATTGGCCGAAATATCAAAGGAAATTAAATATTACGCTGTATCCGGCGCGCGGGCATTGTAACGGAACTAGAATCTGCTAGATGTGGCTATTCATTTTGATTCAACTAATTTGTGATTGAGGAAGGTCTTTTAGAATACTTATTTAGATCGTAAGTTCACTTACTCTTTTACATTACGTACAGCACAATAGGAATGTAGTTTCCACAACAGATTCTAAAATGATATGAATGTTAAAATATCTGAAGGACGATACCCGTATGTTATAAATTCTTCTAATTTTCATACATTTTTGACATTAACTGTCGTATAAATGACATTGTAACTAGATTTGAACGTTTTTAATGACGGGAATTGACCTTTAGGTGATTTACATGCTGTTACATATCATCCGTGTGTTCTTGTTCCTATTCTCCAAGTCACTTCAAGGATCTTCAACGCACTGCTTAGAGCCGAGAGCTGAAAATCAAACAATGTGTTGATTCTCAATGCTCGATTCAACACCGAGACTTGAAAATCCAGTGCGCGATATTATAACGCCCTTGCGAACGTGGTCTTAAAGTTACAACATTTATGTCGTCACAAGAAATCTAGTTTCCATTCAGTTTCACTTTCAAATGGTTCTAAACTTAATACAAGCAGTACCGATTCCAAAATCCGGAGCATAACAATGACATCACTTCCAGTAGCAACCTATGTATCTAGGACCAGCTGGTGACCTGCCGCACAAGTTTAAATAGGCTTTTCCTGCCTGTAATGTTTTGTTCTATATTGTACAATTCCTACACTAGTTGGCACCCACGTTACGCCTTTATTGTCTCAGCTAAATACAGTATTACTATGTCATCACGTGGTATTACAGTAATAGTAACAATCGACGCCCCCAAGTAATGAGTCCGTAATTTGCTATATGGACTTTTTATTGTTATGTCGAATTCGGCACTTAAGAGTTGGTATACATCTTAGTAATTTATTTCACATTTTACTTAGTGATATTTACGAAGATATCATGTAAAATACTTTTATTGTAGGGAAATTCAAAAACAAAATTATGACGAGAAAAGTGTCTTATCGTATTAATACCGAAGTGTTTTGAGTAGGTGTTTAATTTTGGTAAGTTGCTATTATCGACTTATTGGCATAAATGAATTTTGTGCAGTTCTTTGGTAAACGCTAGCACGTTGTTGTTGTTGAATTATTTTGAGTAAGCTCAAACCGTAATGGGAAGTAACATGGTTTCTAAAGTGAATGAATAATTTGAAGCTTCTAAAGTGAAGATTTTTTTTTTTAAGGATGGGAAATCATCAAATGACCCCTCCCGCTCTGGGTGGAGCAGAAGGGAGTGTTAGACTCTTACCGACTAAAACCCACCCGTGTTCCTTCCTTAGCCCTTTGTGTCCGGGGTAGCGGTAACCCTTTCGGACAATCCCGCTGCATTTTTCACGGCTGATTGTTCAAATGAAATCTATTTGTAGGTTATTGGTTATCAGATATAGCAGAAAAGTACAGTAAGGGACTGTTAATATGACATAAGGACTGCGTGCTACGACCAGGCCATTATTATATTATTAGTTCTCTTAAATTGCAAGGATGTTCACACAGATAATGTAATGTTGACATTGTAATTGAATTACACAAAAAAATGCTTTCGTTTGATGTACCAATCGCTTCAATACACCAACTCGATGAAAATATATTCATCAAAAACAGAAAAACATTTCTCCTGTAAAAGAGTTTTACGATTACCGACTTATACCGGCTTGGGGGCGTCGGTATGTCTTTAGGTGGTATTTTTTTATAAATAAAAAGATATTCTTTATATACTAAATCCTTGATGTATGAAGATGTAAAACAAGAGTCTTGTCTATTTTGTCATAGGCCTTTTTCAAACTGACACACGTTGCGTCCATAAAATTTTTTGATTGGTTTGGTTAATTTAATAAATTCGATTTTTAGTAGGGAACAAGGACCCGCTTGCACCATCAATCACTAAATACGTTTAGTGGTAAAAGAATTTAAAGCATCGTCCTGTTTCTATTAATCGTTTGAGAGTGACGATGATTGTTTGTTTGAGCGCTAAACGCATTTAGTGATTTGTGGTGCAAGTGGGCCCAGCACTGTTAATAACTGTTTACACTCCTAATTATTAAGCCAATATTGACGGCAAAATACCATCGTCTTTTTACCTATCGACAACATTTTTATCCTAGAAAATTGTGCTCAAACTGTAACATATTTGTGTGTTGACATTTAAGGCCCATTTGTCCTAAATGTCATGTCATATCAACATGTTTTCACCACTTACTTAGGTTCAGGCTTTAAGCCTCAAAACGTCTTATTTTAGCGTTTTTGTGTGCTTTGTTATTATCTGAATTGATTGATTATCTAAACTTATTCCCCTTTAAGCGTCGCTTAAAGTTAAGTAGTGGTTGACTGTTTAACCATACATTTTTGACGTCTGAACGTCACTTAACTTTAATCATCCTTTATAAATAATATCTGTATAATATTAGGGGTTTAGTTATAAAGGATGATTAAAGAAAATAAAAAGAATAAATATTGAAAAGATTAGAATTTATATATGTTTGTTTCTTACGCTTTCACGCTAAAACGGCTGAACGTATTTCGATGAAATTTGGCACATGGGTAGACCGTAACTTAGGTTGAACATTGGATTATTTTTGTCTCGATATTCTAACGGGATCGAGACTTATGCGGGTAAAACCGCGGTGCACAGTTACTTGGTATGTTGGGAATGTGATGTGATGAAATTATCGTCATCATCAGCCTACAGCAGTCTACTGCTGGACGTAGGCCTCTCCAGTCTCACGCCATTCATATCGAAAGGAATGAGGAAATGATAAAATAAAGGAAAAACCATAAAAAACGATGACTGCATTGAAAGATCGAGAAATCTAGATAGCTATAAAGAGGTTGAATTTTTTTTTTTTTGAGAATGGGAAATCATTAAATGACCCCTCCCGCTCTGGGTGGAGCAGAAGGGAGTATCAGACTCTTATTGACTAAAACCCACCCGTGTTCCTTCCTTAGCCCTTTATGTTCCGGGGCAGCGGTAACCCTTTCGGACAGTCCCGCTGCAAAGGGGTTGAATGCAGTACTGAGATGACGACTTAAAGACAAACATCTATAATGATTTAATTAAATGTATTTAGCACAATCAGCCTATTATGTTCCCACTGCTGGGACTCAGGACTCCTCTTGGTGAGAGGGCGAGGGCCGTAATTCATCATGCGGGCCCAGTGCGAGCTGGTGGCTGTCACATGTCTTAGATTTTTTTGGTTCTAGGATATGCCGGTTACCACCACTGGATGCTTTCCTTCACCGTTTTGAGAGCAGTGATGACTAAGAGCCTATACTACCTCAGCTAAAATTCAGTCTTTTAGGTATTTGATTTTTACGGTGAAAATAATGGTATTTAAAAAAAAATAATTGTAAGACCTGCTTTATAGTTAAGTTCGGTTAGTGTACAAAGTTTCATGATCTAATTTGAAGTATTTTTTTAATACCAGCAGTTTATTTTTCGATTTGGAGGTAACTTTGGATTTTTTTCTATCGAGAAAATTTTATGATTCGTGTTTTCGTCTAACATAAGACCTAACATTAATCCTCAAATTCATCATGTATTTATTTCAAAATTAATTCTGCAGTATTTTCGACATAATGGAGGATAATGCTAAGCCATTTGAGGTAGTATAGACCCTTAAATTAAATACACAAAGTAAAGTGTCAGCCTGCGTTCAATCTCACAACCTAAACTCTTGAGTCGAGGCGACACCACTGGGCCACCACTGCTCTCCTAAGATATATTTATCTAAGGACTGAATTGTCCATCGCCAGATAACTTTTATTCGAATAATAAAATTGACGTTTGACAGTTTTTGTACGAAATAACTGTCAAAATTTCAAAATTATTCCTCGATTTTTTATCAGATGATTGAACCATCAGCCCTAAGTAAAATATACAGGGTTATTGGAAAAACATTAACAACCTCTTAACAGGTTATTGTACTCATCATTATAAACAACTTTTACTATGGGACCAAACCTGAAATCGCAAAAAAAAATCAGCTGTTCCCTACATTTTGACGAGTTATGCGAAAATAAATGTAGAGAACAGCTGATTTTTTTTCGCGATTTCATGTTTGGTCCCGTAGTAAAAGTTGTTCGTAATGATGAGTAAAATGACCTCTTAAGACGTTGTTAATGTTTTTCCAATAACCCTGTATATTTACACATTTGCCAGAAACCGAATTATTTTCCGTTATACTGGTCTTTACTTGATTGAAAACAAGAACATCAAAACTTATTAAGCCTTAACTTTTAGGTCAACCCAAAACTGAAAGCTTTATACACGAAAATAAAGGTGACAAAGAGGATGCATGTGTATTTACTAAAATAGGTTATTGGCACGCCCTTGAACTAAAATAGAAATTTAGTAGATAAACTATCATCGTCCCCGAGGGAGTTTCCCAAAATGGCACACGTACATAACCTTTTCACCGGAATTTGCTCTTTAGCAGTTTAACACAAGTTATGAAATTTCACCCCGAAAGTTGTTGTTGAGAAGTTCAATTATTCTGTGAAGATTATTACAGAAGTTTGTTTTCTTGTTTCTGTAGTGGACTGTCGTTTAATAAATTGCTGTTATATTGTTGTTGAGTTTCGCTGATCTGGCTTTTTGTTTGTCTTGTAAATTGCGTATTTGAGAGATATTATGTTGATGTTTCTTGGCTCTGATTTACTAGCCCTTACCCGCCAGTGTATCATTTTGTTAGGATAAAGATCATGATCCGATGAAGAATTTGATACAACTATACGTATTTGTAACATACATTTAATATACAGTAGCTACCTACAAAAATTGCGAAATGTGAACTTCCTGTGACTGTGTCTGACGTTTTTAAAGGAAATTATTTTTTATTAATCTTCTTTAATATAATAAAATGTCTTACTGAATATGGTACCTACTAATATCACCCTAGATACTTTTAAGGCAAATATACCCAGTAAGCGTTATTGAATGTACGGTCACCAACAGAGATAAGTAACCAGAGAGTCGTCGGATATAGATGAAGTTTAGTAAGAAACCGATGAATGTTTTCGAATAAAATTTAATGTAGTTTATAGAAAACAAACAGTTTATTTATCAAATTGAGGTATTCCAATCAGAGCACTAATTTCAACCGCACTTGGACGAACCGCACCTGAGCACTTCCACTAACCGCACTGAAATAAAATTTTGTAACGTGCGGTTCGGTGGAACAATAGGCTAGTTTCCACCATCGAAAATCTAATTAGTCCGTCAGTTAGATTATCAAAAAATATTTGACCCGTATTTTTTTTTTGTTACGTAAACCAAAATTGACGAAGATACGACCCTTTTAACGTCACACCTTGGTATAATTTTTAGAGCGTTCTGACGTCACTAGCCCCCACTCCGAGTTTTGATGCGTTTTATCTTTGTCAATATTCATTGATTTACAAAAACAAAAAATACGTGTCCATTATTTTCCAATACTCTAACTGACGGAATAAATAGATTTTCAATTTAGCCAAAAATTGGTAGAGAGCTGGGGTTTAACATTAAAAATAAAGTTTTAAAAATCCCCATCAATCCTATGTGTGCAACAAAAGTTATTCGGGGTCAAAGGTCAAAATTTGAGGTTTTTTGGATTTTTCTCGAAAACGGTAAGTTTTATCAAAAAAGCCTCAAACCAAAGTTGTAGATCTTAAAATTTTCTACAAAAATGGTCCTCATGATTTTTTCCTAAGAGTTACCATTCTTGAGATATCGCGATTCTAAGAGTCACATTATACATGATATGCAGATATAAGCCCCGTATATACATAATCAGGCACTTAAGACAACTACACACATCAAAAGTGTCTAGGGATCAACATATATTTTTGCAATAACTTTTCTCCTGATTGATATTAATTAAAATTTTCTTTAAGGATTCATCAAATAAAGTGTTTTCGTTTGTCACAGTAACGATAAACCAAGTCACCTTTGCATTAATAAAGAAATTTGCCATTTTCCTAATAAAGGGATTTTTGACATTTGAACCACTAACACAAAAGTTCGAAAAAAAGACTGAAATAACAGTTTTCTCTAAAATTTTATTGGGTAACTTAAACAATTAATAATCCGTGTTTCTCTACCGCGAACACTAACAACACAAGAACATCGGTTTGGCATACTCAAAATGAGTTCATCCAAATCACGCTGTGGAATGGCCGCCCATGTTCGTTGCAACAACAAAAAAAGGTCTTCTTGCGACTGGATACCCTCCATATTCAGCAGAGCTCTTCTCTGTAGCATATCCCATGCATGCTCAATCGGGTTCAAGTCTGGCGACTGAGCAGGCCAGGGCAGGACATTGATGTTAGCTGCGGCGAGAGTCTGTCTTACAACTCTTGCGGTGTGCGGTCGTGCATTATCATGCATTAACTGAAATAAGGGACCGATTTGCACTTGTAGAGGAACGATGACGTCTGATACAATCGTCTCAGCATAAATTTGAGCGTTGAGGTTGCCTCTGATCCAAATCAACTCAGTTCTTCCGCCGATCCAAATACCCGCCCATACCATGATGGTTCCACCACTATAAGGATGGACTTCCTGGCAGGATT
The DNA here is from genome assembly GCA_949316385.1 of Globia sparganii. NCBI lineage: Eukaryota > Metazoa > Arthropoda > Insecta > Lepidoptera > Noctuidae > Globia > Globia sparganii. The sequence goes on along the minus strand of OX438675.1, from coordinate 6,282,388 downwards.
TTAATCGCTGTTGGCGTCCAGGGGTTCTCCAGTGTCGTATACGTCTTGTATCCGGTCTCATACCAAAACGAGACTCATCAGAAAAGCACACGAAACGCCATTGTTCTTCTGCCCAATTTCTGTGTTCAAGAGCCCATTGATATCGAATCCTAAGATTGTGCATTGCTATAGGTGGTACCCGTAGCGGTCTTCGGGAATGAAGGTTCACTTCATGCAAGCGGTTTCTGACTGTTTGGTCGCTAATTAAGTTCCCTGAAGAGTGATGAAGCCTCACGGCTAACATCATGGCGGTTATTGTTGGAGCTCTTCGAGTTAAGATTTGAATGTATCGGTCTTGTCTCCGTGTGGTGCAGCGATACCGTCCTCCATGGCGCTCAGCCACGGTACCAGTGCTTCGGTAACGTGTCCAAAGTCGACTGATAACACTCTGACTTGTATTCAGAGCTAAAGCCCCCAACTCAGCAACTATTTGTCATTTCATACCACGCGTCAACTCAATCAAAATGACGGCGTGGTAGTTTATGTAAAGAAAACACTGAAACCTAAAGTCAAAGAAATAAGCCTGGCACAAGCATCTTGCCTTCAATTAGATATACTTAACAATATTATTCTAGGTATCTACCGTTCCCCATCCAACACTAAAACAGATTGTTTTTTGGACTCTCTCAGTACACACCTCAATACATTAAGCTCTCAACAATCCATAATTGTAGCAGGGGATATTAATATTAACCTCACTTCTAGAGATAATGAACCGACTCACGAATATAAAAATAGAATAAACTACTTGAACATGTTATCACTATACGGCATACTCTCTGGTCATGCCCTACCTACTCGGGAATTGAACTGCTTAGACCACTTCATGATTAAAATTGATAAAAAAAAAGTTTCACCATCCATTGCTATTCTTCATACTACTATCACCGACCATTATACTACGTTTTTGGCATTATCAAAACTAAAGACTAGACACACTGTAAATAAAACTACCTCCTCTATTGACTTTGAACAGGCCCTGGAATACCTTAAGAAAAACAAACTAGCCGACCTGCTCTTCTGTAATGATCCAGATAAATTAACTGACCTGCTATTATACAAATTAACTGAAGCAATAAACAACAATACTGTTATCAAATCAATTCCCAATAGCAAGCGTACCATTAAACCGTGGATAACTGCTGGTATATTAAGATGCATTAAAAATCGCAACAAGCTGCAAAAGAAATCCCGTAGTGATCCCTTTAATGATATTCTAAAAATCACTTATCGACGTTACCGTAACTACTGTAATAACTTAATAAAAAAAATGAAAAGGAAGTTTGAAAGGGAACTGTTAACAAAATCAGTATCAAACAATAAATTACTATGGAAAAATATTAAATCAATTACCTACACAAATAATAGCAAAAGTCCAAACTCAGAACTACTTCAACTTAGAGCTAGTCCAACTGAGTCGGTAAATTACATAAATGATTTTTTTGCAAAAATTGGCAAAGACCTTGCCCAAAAAATTCAACCCTCAGTAAACAAGGTTAATTACTCGTCTCAAGTAGACAAACTGCCGACTCAGGGAAAGTCATTTGTTGTTCTGGACACTGATCCCCACGAAGTGGGTAAGATTTTGATGAGCCTAAAATCTGATAGTGCACCTGGCTGGGATAATGTACCTACTAGATTTTTGAAATTTGGCCAATCTTTGTTTTACTAAGGGTGTCTTCCCTGCGCCACTCACGCAATCTATTATTATTCCAGTTTACAAGGGCGGGGAGAGAGACGATATCAACAATTACAGGCCCATATCCATATTACCAGCTATATCTAAAATAATAGAAAAATTATATAATGCTAGACTTATATCATATTAAAAAAAAAATAATACCCTCAGTAGTTCTCAATTTGGATTTAGACAGGGAATTTCAACTGAACATGCAGTTACTGCTCTTACCACTCTTATAGCTGATAATCTGGATAATGGTCGTAAGTGTCTGACTGTTTTCCTAGACTTAAAAAAGGCGTTTGACACCGTCTCTGTTCCCATCCTGTTAAACAAATTGGAAGCTGCAGGAATAAGAGGAACTCCGCTCAAATTTGTAGAAGACTACCTGGCTAACCGAAAGCAACGAGTCAAAGTAGGAGAATATGTTAGTCACGATGCAAATGTCACATTTGGTGTTCCTCAGGGAAGTGTGCTTGGACCTACGCTTTTTCTCCTTTATATCAATGACTTATGCAACCTCAGGATTAGTAATGCTAAAGTATTTTCCTATGCTGATGACACTGCTGTCGTTTTTGCCGGGAATACTTGGCATGATGTTACTCTGAGTGCTGAGGCTGGTATGACCCAGGTAGCTTCATGGCTAAATGATAACTTGCTGACGTTTAACTCAGCCAAAACAAATTATATCTGCTTCAGTATATCCAATCGTTCCCAGCCTAGTAAAGAACTAAATATAAGAGTTCATTCCTGTGGTGGTTCGAATAACTGTTTATGCCCAACATTAGAAAAGGTAACACAAACTAAATACCTAGGGGTTATAGTTGACCAAAAACTATCCTGGTACCCCCACCTTGAGCAGGTAAATACGAGAATTAGAAAACTGAGCTGGATTTTTAAAACGTTAAGGCATATTGCTCCAAAGTACACACTACCTAACTCGAATACCCCCAGACGTCTCCTCAACGAAATATACATAGCTTTGGTGCAATCTGTCTTGACGTACTGCATCCCCATATGGGGAGGAGCAGCCAAAACTAAATTTATTGACCTTGAACGGGGGCAACGTGCTCTTATAAAATTGATGTATTTTAAGAACAGACTCTTTCCTACCCGAAGCCTTTACCAAATTAGCGGCTTACTCTCTGTGAGAAAACTTTATATTATTAAAACTATTCTTAATAAACACAAATCCCTTCCTTATGACCCCAGATCAAATTTAAAAAGAAGAAAAGACCTAATAGCAGATGTTCCACAAACTAAAACTAAATTTGCCAGTATCCAATACAAAATGCACTCTCCTCAGCTTTACAACAGATGTAATAGAGTAAACTACATCCACAATAAAAAACAGCATGAATGCAAAAAAATACTGACTGAATGGATTAAACCACTTAGTTATGAAGACACAGAGGCTTTATTGTTATAAATACACACTATCATCAGTCATATGCTCAACACCTTTCACATATCATTCTCTCAACCACTCACATCCCACACAAATACACATACATAACACTCATACATCCTGACTCACACTCAATTCCAGTCTTACACGCACACTTTGCTTAACTTGTAAATGTTACCCATTATAGTTTTTTAAGTTATTTTATTTGTATAAATATGGTAAAATAAAATCAAAATAGAATTAAACAAGTATTTTTAAGTAGGTATTACTAATGCATGGAAGAGCGGAGTCTCCTAATACAGGCTTTACACGCTTAAAAGGAGGCTCCAATCACCACTGATGTAATATGTAAAATGTTGATACCAATAAACCTTTTTGATTTTTTTTTTTTTTTTTTTTTAAGCCACAGTACGTTGCCGGGAACCAGCTTCTATCATTCCCACGACTCTGAGCATTTCTTCCCTGCTTAAATGACGTCGCCGCTCCATAATAACGTTGGTTTTAATCAGTAGCAGGGAAACAGTAGCACTAATAATGTCTTCAATGCGTTGTATGTTTTTATAGGGAAAATATTGACAGCTGATTTTCATCTTTTACTCGAATTTGATTCACAGTTCCTGATTCAAATTATGAAATGCACCAAAAAGGATCCATATAAATTTATAAAATCATAAATTTATTACAAAGCCACATCTCAATCTCAAGAAATCCGCATAAAAATGCTTGATCCCTAGACACTTTTGATGTGTGTATAAATACCAATTTGTGTCTCTTTTATACAATGTGTAACGTTAAAATGAAATTGTTTGTGCATAATTAACTACTGAATCGATTTCAGTAACTTTTAATATAGGTTTTTTTTTTCAAAAATTATGTATTTTGGCCTACTATCCGCCGATGGAGCCAAAGAAAATTAAGTCTTATTTTAAGGCAATAAGACTCAATTTTGAATGCATAAAATACAGCTAGGATCAACATGCTCTAAAGTAAAAGTCCACTTCGTACTAGAACGCGAGTACGTGAATCAAATTTATGTTTTAAAAAATACTGTTTATTTTGTGGCAATGAAGCCAATGAAGAAACTGATTTACAGAAATTGATTCCACACCTCAAACAATAATTACGGAAGGAATTCGCTTTCTTCTTGCAGTTTATGGAGTTCCAAAAAAAAATTACTTGCATTGATAAATACCGATACCTACTTCATCATCTGCCTAGACTTTTCCTTTGACTATGTTGGGGTCGGCTTCCAGTCTAGCCGGATGCAGCCCGAAAACCCGATGACATACCGATACCTACTTAACTTTTGGAAAAAATACGCGAAACAAGAACATCGGCATCTGTTATTCAACACTTGTATCGAGTATACTATCAAGTTCAAACATGGCTACGTGGCTGTAAAAAAGTCGGGTTGCTGTGTTCTCCAGCGTGTACCAATTGCCAAGGTCAGTCTTGCTCAAATGTCCAGTTGAGTACAATAGAGGAAGATTCCTGTGATTTGAATGAAGAGACCAATGACTCAGCCACATTTGAACAATTTATGAACATCCAGCAAGAGGAAGAGGAAGAAGAAGAAATCGAAGAAGACATGACTGTTGAAGTAGGCTTTCAAGAGTATGAATCTGATTAAAATATCTAAAGAAATTAAAACAATAGTTAACCCAATAATCAATAGCAATATCAATGATCATGATCAATATCAATAATAAGGTAATATCTAGAACTTGACGGGTATTGTTCCCTTAAATTATCCTAAAATTGTCATGGCAGTTAGTGGAGTAGGTCTACAGGGGAAACCCGCCGAGTACACTACCTCACAGGTGGCCTAGAAATGTGTGCATATCATGTATAATGTGACTTAGAATCCCGATATCTCAGGAGTTACCGCTCTTAAGAAAAAGTCATGAAGACCATTTTTGTAGAGAATTTTAAGATCTACAACTTTGATTCGAGGTTTTTTTTGATAAAACAAACCGTTTTCGAGAAAAATCCAAAAAACCTCAAATTTTGACCTTTGACCCCGAATAACTTTTGTTGCACACATAGGATCGATGGGGATTTTTAAAACTTTAATGTAATGGTAAACCCCAGCTCTCCACCAATATTTGGCTCTCCAAAAATTTTTGTTCTTTCACCACTATTTTCATGTCTAAATTGACCGGACTATATTGTCATGAACTGATCATGGACTTCGGAGACATGGAACGGAACTCTTTAATAATAGACAGCAAATCTGTCGTGATTGCTGCAATCGCTTGGATATTTATTTTTTAGAAAACATCATAACATAACATCACGCCTGTATGTTCTGAGAGGGTACGCAGATGTGTACAGTACACCCACATTTCGCCAGTTAGGTACGTTAGGTTTCATTTTATTGGGGATAAGCCTATTACCACGAAAGCAAATATTTGTATAGGATATCACAACTTAAAATGGAAAAATAAAAAAACTTTTTTGCAAAAAATAAAACCGACTTCAAAACCACAAAAAAGTGAAAAATATCTTTAGCTTCAGAAGTCGGTGAGAAAAAAACGAAATCAAACAAACAAAAGTCACCGACTTCTGAAGCTAAAGTTATTTTTCACTTTTTTGTGGTTTTGAAGTCGGTTTTTTTTTAAATGACTATTCTCGCTTTGACTGATCACTAAGCGATTTTTAGGGGACCCATATCCGAACGTGGCTACACACTTCCTGGTGATGAATCAAATCTACAATCCAAAATCATTGTACCCACGATAATTTCACCCTATTATATGAACATAACTTTAGCAATTTATTGTTCTCTATTAAACGGTTTTATTCGAGTTTTTTCGACTAAATTAGGCTATAAAGTACAAATGCCTAGCGCAGTATCGTGTACCATCAGGAGATTAAGTTATAAATCACTTGGCTTAATGGATCGACTTAGACAAGTTATATACTTAGATGTTATTTTTGTTAGACGATATTGGATTTTCGGGGAAAGCAGAACACGTATTTTAAGTTTTTATATGTTCTTAGGTCTATTTTACAGTATGATTGTAGTTTTAAGTATATTTAGGACAGACCTTTCTGAAAATGCTATAAGCGGAAAAAAGAACAAAACAGACATCAGAAATCCCATTTCCACAAAAGGCACCACTTTCATTGCTTCGTACAACCAAACAAACACAACAGAGAATGAAATAAACAAAATGCACTCTTAAAATCACTATAACATCTTCGTGTCGCTGCACACTGGCACGACTGTATTTTAAATCTTATCTACCCAAAACTTTCCTAACTTAATTTTTTCAAAGAAGAAGCAATTTCTAGCCGACCCAATTGGGTCAAGAATGAAAAAGCAATACATAATATGTATATGATCAATAACAAATAATACTTAAATCACTGCTAGAAGGTACAGTCAGCGCCATAAAGATGTATTCGCGGACAAAGAACCATTTTCTTGTTAAAAAACTTTGATCCATAACGTTTTATCCAGCGATGGGCACAAAATGTAGCATACAATTTTTTTTTACCAAAACAAAGACATCTGGTCCCAAAACTTCGACACACCCAATCTACACAAGTCTCTCATATGTATACAGCAATAAATCAATAACGAGGTAAAAAATCTAAAAGTTCAACTTCAAGAGGAGGTTTTAGAAATAAGTATTTAATTGAAAATGTGACTTGAAGCTGATTGTACCATATCAGTAGGAAAACCAAATGCTACTTTTCATTCTTAAGCATCCAAAATTTCAACGTCAGATGCTACAGAAATTGGTCATATTCTACATGAATTTTATGACATTGTGCTGCGCTAAACGGGCAATATAGTTTCGTTTAAGCCCCTGTACGAACAGGGAGCATTGCTTGTAAAATATAAAATTAATGGGTGCTAGGAAACATTTGGTGCAGAATATATACGAGAATATAATATTATGGAACTATAGTGTAGCTTCTAGTAGCATATATAGTTTCAGCTTTGTTGGAAATGATTGGGTTGTATTTTGAGATCTATCAAAAACCGCTTCCTCTTCTTCTTTCTCAAAATCCTTATTTATTATTCAGGATGAAGTACGCACGGAACCAGGAAGTATTTCTGAAGAAGGGAGGCCTATACCCAGCAGTGGGTGATTCCGTGCTGATGATATTAATGATAACTAAATGATTTAAGTCAGGCTATCGATTGATTTTATATCAACCGTTACTTTTCTGAGCTTTTAACAAGTATTTAAAATATGGATGAATGAAACGTGTAAAGTATTAGATAAATATTATTTGAAAACTCATTCAACTTTATCAAATTATTCATCCCAATATAATATTTTCAGAATATTAATGATCCGAACTTCTTCTTAGCGTGTCGTTAGCAATCTAAATGGACTCGGCCCAGAACTCGGCCACTTGTTTGGTGCAATAATAAATGATGATAATGATGACAATGATCCGAACTAATTTAAAAGTGTTGACGTTGTCCGTCGATTGTAAAGTGAGAATGTAAACAATAATTTATTAATTTTAATGATATTGTGTTCAATATACATGTATCGTTTCGATGCGATGTTTTAATTGTTTGAAATTAAATTCGAATATTATGTGACTAAAAACAGTTCAAAGAGGTATTAAATTTTTTGATGTTTGCACTAGCACTTTTTGACGACCACAACGCCATCTACTGGCTAACAAATTAAACCAATAGAAGTATGACGGGCGTGGTGCGCGGGGAAGGAGCAAGCACAATGGTACGACATTAGCGTTGCGCGCGGAAATCATTGTCTTTTGTGACACGCCGACCATCTTACGTAAATTCTAACCGCTAAAGTAATAAGTTATGAAAAAGAAGCCCACTATTGAATCGAACGATCATTAGACGCCATTCATAAGGAGCCTTGTGTCTAATTTTAAACAACGACGCTGATATATATAGATGATATATATAGATATATATAGATATATAGATGACGACCTGACGCAGAAAACACAGTGCTAAAAAAAATGATTTTTTTTTATAACATGCTGAAGCAAAATATAGTCATTCCTGTCAGCATATTATAAAAAAAATTACAAACGATTTTCTGTTGATTTCTGGAAAAAGCCAAGTTCTATGCAGTGCGTAATCGAAGAAAATAAAAATTATCCAAATACACGTCTCACTCAGTCTCATAATTCCATTGCAACATATAATTTAATTAAAGCACCTTTCTTTTGTTTCAGAGCAACGATGACCTGAACGGAACGAAACCTTTTAGAAAATGAAGAAGTGAGAACAATCGAAGATGCGTAATGAAATCTCACTCCAAAAGTTTAGAGACGAGACGGTAAGGAAGAAAATGTACGAGAACATTTCACTGAAATGTGTTATATTAGAAAGTTTATAAAGGAGTTGTAATAATGTGCGAAGATAAAGAAGCTGTGGAATACACCGCGTGTAAGGTACGCGGCCGGATTGTCAGTGAAACGGAGATAAAACGAGCGAGATAAAGGTAAGGATGACAGATGGTGTCCTATTATGGTAGATTTTATACACAATGAAGGTATATTATATGATAAAGCTACAGTTTCAATGTCTAGACTAAAGGATGATTTCCAACAAACGGCTCGTATCGCATCGGATCGGAAAGGATACGAACGGATGCGGTGATAGCCGATCGTGTCCGGCAGGATGTCAACGCATACGATCGGCTCCGTACCGTCACTTGTTTCTGTGCCTAGTCAAATAGTTTAATTCCTACAGTATTGACGTGTTTTAAATGTTCCAATTTTTTAAAATAGTTGAAGTTGGCGTAGTATTATTGGCTATTTCATTAGAAGTAGAAGAAAATAATCATAAAACACAGAAGAGGAAAATAAAAATTTGGACGACAGCCGAAAGGATTCGATCGGATATGACGACAGACGAACGGAGCGCACGCGCATCGCATCATACTTTCGGCTACGATCGGGTATCGTGGAACACACCCGCGGTCAAGCTGCTGTGCGCGGCTTGTACATGATTTAATATCGTTTAAAGATTATAAAATCCTTTCCAATCCGATGCGATACGAGCCGTTTGGTGGAAATCATCTTTAACATGTAATTTATTGAATATGGCTACATATGGCCTGTACCTTAATTGTGTAACACACTTTAATCACAATCCAAGAGTTTTGTAGGATGTTGATCGATTGCAGGTTTAAAAAAATCGTCTTCTCAATCACGGAAATAATGCAATGAACGTGGGTGAACTTACTGTTAAAATGAAACCCATTACGATCAATTATCATTTTATGTGTGTTACGAAATTTCTCCGCAGGACTAGTTACTAGATCATAGCAATTAGTTACATCCAATTTAATTTTATATTCTCATAGAATCAGATGTCCTTCGCTTAGGGGCCGAATTAGTTATAATTTCCAAAAGCTGGCAGCAGAGGATTCTAAGACTGTCATAGTAAAAATTTGTGAAAGTAAATAGGTAGAAAAACATGAAACCACACGATAAAAGAAAAATTCAGGAACTATCGGTTCCTTTTATTTATAATCTAGCTTTTCACTTTTCGACTGACGAAGAAAAAGTCATAACTCCGCAGTTTTGTCTTAAAGAAGTGAAGATTTTACGAGAAAATTATGAGCAGCCACGCAAATGTTCGCTTATTATTTCTTCGTCATTTTTAATTTCTCGGTTCGTTCTTATTTTACTTACTTATCTTCGTCGTACCTTTTTTGGTTAAGAGGAACGGCATTTAGCGAATTCAATCTAAATAATATAGTTATTCTCCGAGCTTTATTTTCTCGGAACTAATGAGCAAATAGCTTCTTTTGCATCTTTTCTTAGCCTTTTGCGTTGGCTTTACTGTTAGGTTATTATTCAATCAAAAGAAATAAACTCAGCCTATCGCAGTCCACTACTGGACGTAGACCACTTAAAGGCTGTGCCTCAACACCCTCTCCTCCGGCTTCCGCATCCAGGCTGCCCCAGGCACCTTATTTTAGCTCTCGGTCTATCTAGCTGGGGGACGTCACACACTACGCTTGCCGATCCGCGGTCTTCACTTCAAGACTCGTCCACCCCACCGGCCATAGGTCCTTCGAAAAACATAGCCAGTCCACTGCCACTTCAGCTTACTTAGGTACTCTGTAAGCTATGTCGATAACTCCGGTTCTTTTTCGGATAATTTAATTTCGGATTAATTTCTAATTATAGGTAATATTAGCGCCTCAACGGGTGATTTTAGGTCACCTATTCACACACCACTTAAAGCGACCGTGCCCTATATAGATTTACTTATAGTTTTTCTAAAAAAACTATTACCAGACCTGAAGTACCATTACTGTATCAGAATGTATAACCCATGAGAAACTTTTTAGATAACAAAAAAATTGTAGATTCTCTTAACGTTTTACTAAAACTAGGCTGAAATGATTCAGCTCGCATATCGATCCTAGAATTTATGAGTCTGCCTACAGTCATACATTTTGAGATCAAAGGAAATCTTGGCAGAGGAATGCAGGAGTGAGCTCACACTATCTCATATTTGGATGGAACAATATTTCAATTTGTTAGATAAAACCTTTCACGTGTGGACTACTTATGGAAATCTGAACATAATTTTTAGGATGGTCTTACTTATTTAGGGTTAGGCTGCCTCTCTTTGTTCTAGTAGCCGTAAGCACTACTGCTGATCGTGAGATCCTGGGTTCGGAATGAAATGGCTATAACAGGGCAAATTGACGCAGGGTGTAATTTTCCCTAACAATTAATTTCTCATTTCCTTTTCGGCCTTCCTCATTTTTTTTTTCTTCTCTTTATTTTCTTCTTCTTTATTGGAAAAGATCGAATAATATTCGAGCATTTTCACTTCACCATCATCTGCCTAGTCTTTTTCCAGCTATGTTATGGTCGGCTTCCAGTCTAACTGGATGCTGCTGAATAAGAGTATTTTACATAGAGCGACTGCCTGTCTGACCTCCACAACACAGTAACCGGATAATATGATACCCCTTAGTAAGACTGGTTATCAGACTTTCGGGCTTGAAGGCCGTTTACACATTATGCCGCGGCGGCGGCGGCGAGTTTTGATGAGTCATATCAAAACTCACTGCCACCGCCACGGCGCCGTGTGTGGAGGCTCATACAAATCCAAGGGTGGCTGATGCAGCGGCGCCACGGTGGCGGCGGTGCCGCTGCAGCTGCTACATAATGTCTAAATGGCATAACGACTGTCAAAGATCTACAAATGACTACCGGGACCAACGATTTATCAGGCTTCCCGAGACACGGAGGGATCTCGATATATTATAGATAGTCACCCATTCACAGACCGGCCTCGGCAAGGCTAAGTTTAACCTTCGATCGACCCGTGCTGCTATTATTATTAAGCCACGAGTAATTTACTTGTCCTTTTGTTTAATCTGCATATCAGGAAACATTTATATCGCCCGAATGCTGGTTGTATTTACCATCTGACAACCATTTACAATTTCACAATGCCTAAAATAAATATTCTCTCATCATTAATTAATAAAAGACTTTCCTTCTGTTCCATATTCACGTTTCATCGAATAAATTCTTTATAACTTTCAACTGAATGGAACGTTATTCAAAAGCATTTAACAATGTTTCGTAACTTACACAATCAACGAAGTTATTTCAGTAGGTAAACGTAAAAGGCAAAATTGATCATTTAATCTGACTAATTGAGATTGTTACTTTTTTATATTTGAAGTTAGACTTACAAATTAATTACACCTACGTGAAATTTAAAACTGCGGGTCTTTTTTGTTGTTATGTTAGTTAATGATGACTATTGAGATTTATTTCTAAAATATTTTCTAATTTTATTTTATTCCATGGGCCCTGTGTGGTGATTACCACCTTCTTACAATAACAGTGAGAAGACCTTTGCCCAGCAGTGGGATAGTATAACGAGTGTAGAAAGACACGTAACAAAGCAGAGAGTCACTTGTACTCCCCGTCATTGTAATCATTTTTTTTGTACTAGATCATAGCTGGGAACCTTCTGGTTACCAAGATATTGAAGATTAAATTCCAACTTTTACTGATGTTTTTTTACGAAAACAATTTTTTGACGTTACGACACAACTATAAATAACCCCACGACCCCTCTACGCACAATGTTTTGCGTGTATTACATTGCGCACTACCGCACACAGCAAAATTTCACACCAAAAACAAAAGTTGTTTCCCAGCAATTATTTTTATGCAAATATGTTACTTAGTTCTGATGTACAGAACGCGCAGTTGTCGGCTGTGTGATGTCTTTTTATATACTGTATAGTATTATAGTGGATGTCTACAAGGGGAGGGGAGGGGCCCGTGGCTAAATAATAACAGTCGCACAGGTCGATCGATCAGGTTAAGCTACGCTTTCCGCGGTTGGTCTGTGGATGGGTGACCGTCTTTACATTCCGTGACCCTTCCGTGCCTCGGAAAGCACGTTAAACCGTTGGTTCTGGCTGTCATTCGTGGATCTTTGACAGTCGTTACGGGTGGTCAGAAGCCCGAAAGTCTGACAACCAGTCTTACCAAGGAGTATTACTCAGTAACTGGGTTGTGGAGGTCAGATAGGCAGTCGCTCCATGTAAAATACTGGTATTCGGCTGCATCCGGTTAGACTGGAAGCCGACCCCAACATAGTTGGGAAAAGGCTAGGCAGATGATGATGTCTACAAGGGGAGGTGCCCATTTAACATCATATGGGCCTTCGACTTGTTTGCCATCATCATCATCGTAGCTGAACTTAAGACCTACATACATTACTAGCCATAGGCTCCCCAAACATCACCACATTGACCCCTGCTGTGATTTTCGCATCTAGCAGTTATTTGCCATCCTGTAATATCCAAAATAAAATTGATACAGAGTTTTTTTTTCCTCAGGCCACCCCATATGGATCGCGAAAATTTAACCCATCACGCGGCACTGAACGCGACGGTCAACGCGACTGGCAACGGCACAGTCGCGGGGACCGAAGATGACGACCTGACACAGAGCATATTCTTCAAGCTGAGGATGTCGGTGTTGCTGCTTATCGTGATCATGGCGGTGCTCGGCAATATGCTTGTCATCGTCAGTGTTATGAGGCACAGGTACGTCATTTATTTTTTGCATACAAAGTGTAAAAGACTAAACGCAAGTCCTGAAAGTAGTTTGTTCATAATTGACTACTGAATCGATTTCAGTAACTTTTAATATAAGTAGGTATTTTTTTCATAAATTGAAATGAGGGGCCAGTGGCTAAATAATAACAGCCGCACAGGTCGATCGATCAGGTTAAGCTACGCTTGCCGCGGTTGGTCTGTGGATGGGTGACCATCTTTACATACCGAGACCCCTCCGTGCCTCGGAAAGCACGTTAAGCCGTTGGTACCGGCTGTCATTCGTGGATCTTTGATAGTCGTTACGGGTAGTCAGAAGCTCGAAAGTCTGACAACCAGTCTTACCAAGGGGTATCGTATTACCCAGTAACTGGGTTGTAGAGGTCAGATAGGCAGTCGCTCCATGTAAAATACTGATATTCAGCTGCATCCGGTTAGACTGGAAGCCAACCCCAACATAGTTGGGAAAAGGCTAGGCAGATGATGATTTTTTTCATAAATTATATATTTTTACATACTAACCGCTGATTGAGCCAAATAAAATTGAATCTTATTTCAAGGCAATAAGCCTCAGTTTTAAATGCATAAAGTAATGCTAGTGTCAACAAGATTTTCTTAATAAAAACAGCAAGCTTTAAAAAAATATGTTTTGGTCATTGTATTATGCTCTTAACTCAATACTCTAATTTGTATGAGGTCTTGCGTTAATTATATTACACCTTGTATACTCACTCCTTCTTCCCATGGCCGAAAGGCTGAAACAACAGAACGCCACTTGCTACGATTCTTAAATACTCCTTTTGCTTCGTTTACGTCATATACGCCTGAAGAACAACACCACTATATTATGTCCTTCATAGTGCGTCCCCTCCCTGCATATCCACTCACATCTTCTTAGAAACGAATAACTATTTTGTATTGTAAAATAAACTACAGCATCTAAAGAAAACAAAATTACAGCTCTTGAAATAAAATGTTCAGTAATAAAATCCATAATACAAGTTGTAGCAAATGCTAAAGTAACTTTAAGTGCTATAAAAGAAAACATTGATAACAAAACATTGTTTTTATACTAGCAAACAAAAAGAAAAAAGATTCATCCAGAGAGTCATAACATACATATAATAAAAGATATTTTACGAGCCTTAACTTTGACAACGACGTGCTTGAATTCACTTAACGATTGATGAAAGCCTGTATTTATAGGTTACCAATTCCCTTTATGGAATAAAACTTTAATATTCATGCAACATATTTCCCCCGATTCTGTTGTTCACAAACTGAATTAAATTTAAGTTCAGTGCATCTTTTTCTTTCTATTTTATTATGAAAATGACAGAAGATAAATATTAGTTTAGTCATGTCAAATGAGATAATTCATAGACAACTTTAGACGTGATTAAAAAATTAGCTACTAAAAATACGTCAATGTATCTATGTACTTACGTCAGGCGCTGACTAATTTGACAGGACTAAACTAATATTTAACTTCTGTCCTTTTCATAATGAAATAGAAAGAATAAGATGCACTGAAGTTAAATTTAGTTTAGTTTGTGAAGAAGGGAATCGGCGCCGTTGCCTAACGTAGCAGCGCGGTGCGGGAGGAGTGGTCACGTGATGTGAGAGCTCAGTGATTCATCAACTTGTGACAAATATCACCCCTCCCGCGCTGCGCAGCTACCTCAGGCAACGTCTCAGTAAAGCAGTCGGTCTATAAGCCAACGAGGCAGGTCTCCGTGTAAAATGAGTATTTAGTGCGGTAATTTTATTTTTTTCATTAGTAGGTAACTTTGTGTAGATAATCTCAAACAACAAAAAATAAAATTATATTTTGTCAGTCCTTGATAGCTATCCCATAAATATTTTCCACGACCCTTGTTTGCATTCAATATGAATCGAAACCATACGCAAAACTTCAATTTACGTCAGGCGCTGACTAATTTGACAGGACAAAACTAATATGTATCCTCTGTCCTTTTCTTAATGAAATAGAAAGAAAATGATGCACTGAACTTAAATTTAGTTTAGTTTGTGAACAACAGAATCGGGGCCATTGTTAACAAGAGTATAAAATATAATAGTTTTGATATTGGATACGTATTAATGAAAGCGTGGGATTAGATTTCAGTTTTAATGTCTGACGTTAGCTCGTGATGAAATAATAATAGTTGCTGAGATCGATCGAAGGTTGAAGGGCATTCCGAGCCACGGACACCTCTCTGTGCCTCGGAAAGCACGTTAAACTGTTGGTCCCGGCTGTCATTCGTAGATCTTTGACAGAAGCCCAAAAGTCCGACGACCAGTCTTAACAAGAGGTATCGTGTTACCCAGTAACTGGATTATGAAGATCATATAGCCAGACGCTCCATGTAAAATACTGGTATTCAGCTGCATTTGGTTAGACTGGAAGTAGATTAGTTGATTTTGTGTTTGAGAGACCTTATTGAAAATTTAATTTTAATATTGAAGTAAAGAATAAATACATTTATTTTAATTTATATCTGCTCAGTCACAGACACAGAGCTCGTGCACACTTCTCACGCTTTGGTTCTTATTTACCTGGCCTCAAGGAACTTTCTCCTCTATCTTTCTCCCTTTTGGGATCTCCCATTTTTCTTGACGGTGTGCCAGAAGCCATTTCTTCCCGTAAACAGCTTCTCCTCAGTGCTCGGGAATGCCTCAAGGATCTCTCCGCGCACATTGCGATCTCGTTATTGCGCATGTGTTTTGCCTTACCCAAGGTTACGTGTCTCTTGCGGACCGCACCTACCTGGCTCTGTCCTGAGGAGGTGCATTCCTTTGACTGTGCTGTAAAATCAACGGTGGAGTCGATCCTGAATGTGTCTTTTAATGATTCACAGTGGAGGCAGGCGGCTCTTCTTGTTCGTTACGGGGGTCTTGGGGTGCGGTGCATGCATGATGTGGGCCTGCCGGCTTTCCTGGCGTCGACACATGGGGTGGCTGACCTCGTCACTGTAATTCTGAATTCCAATGGTGACGGGGCACACATTCCATTTATGTTGGATGCCGGGTCAGCTTGGTCTGTCCTCAACAGGGGGGCACCAAGCCCCCCCGCGACACATGTTCAGCGCACTTGGGACGACGTCACGTCTAAGCTGATCCAGGAACAGATGTTGGTGGGTTCCTCGGGGGCTAATTTAGCCAGACTCAGGGCCGTATCGCAGCCGGAATCGGGGGCATGGTTGCACGCGCTTCCTTCGCCTCACCTGGGCACATTTCTTGATGATGACTCTTTGCGTGTGGCAGTGGCCCTCCGCCTGGGCTGCGAGGTATGTGAACCTCACAGATGCACCTGCGGTTCCATGGTGGAGGCTGATGGTCATCACGCTTTGAGTTGTCGTCGTTGCTCGGGGAGGTTCCTGCGTCACCATGCGCTCAATGATATTATTCGGAGAGCATTTGTGTCGGCTGATGTCCCCTGCGTGCTGGAACCTCCGGGTCTGTGCAGGACTGACGGCAAGAGGCCGGACGGGCTGACCCTGGTGCCTTGGAGGAACGGCAAGTGCCTAATATGGGATGCGACTTGTGTCAGCACTGTTGCCGCCAGCCACCTTGGTCGTACCGTCCTCTTGCCGTCAGCAGCAGCGGAAGCCGCCGCTGAGAGGAAGAGGGTGAAGTACGCACCGTTGGTGGACCGTTATCATTTTGTGCCCATTGCCGTGGAAACCATGGGTGGTTGGGGCTCTGAGGCCAAGAGGCTCATTAGTGAGATAGGGAGCAGACTCTCTGACAAAACGGGTGACTCCCGCTCCGGCTCGTTTTTGGTGCCAACGTTAGCCATTGCTATCCAACGTGGCAATGCAGCAAGCGTTTTGGGCACCTTTGCGCCGGGAACAGTTAGTTATTTGATTGTTGTTTTTTTTTTTTATTGTCCTTGTATTTCTTTTTGTTCAGTATTTATATTTGTGATATGATTATAATAAGAAATCAAATTAAATAAATTTAAAGATTTATATCTGTAATCAAATATACTTACGTCATTTTAAAAGCCTCAATCAAGACATAGTTCGTGAAATAAAAAAAATGTGAACCACCCCTGCTTCCAAAATCACTTATTTATACAAACCAACCCTTTTTCTAATAGTCCAAAAAAACCTGAACCATCTTCAAGATTATTTCTAGCCATTGACCAGAAAAATTAAGACAGTCAGCTTAATTCCGTCATTAATTAAATAAATCTTTTAACGTTTTCTGACTATAGGAAAGTTTTACAAATTAAGTTAACAAGTCTAATTTAAGGATAATTGTCCGTTAAGCATAATAATTGTACCATCAAAGTATAATTAAGTTACTGCTAAAGTCTTTAACAGAGTAGGGTCATCTCACACTGGCGACGTGATTCGAATCAGCAAATTATTAAGAACGTTTGTGAAGTTAATTTAACAAGGTTCAACCCTTGGTACGAACGTGGATCCACGCAAGACTCAATGGCTTTTTAATTGCAACATTCAACCGGTTAATGAAGATATATTTAGCAATCGCTAAAAATTGCATGAACATAGTCAATCTCCCTAGCCTTTATTCCTTTATTTTGGTGTTGGCTTCCAGTCTAACCGCATGCACCTAAATATCAGTATTTTACATGAAGCGACTTCCTAGTATCTGACCTCCACAACCCAGTTATTGGGTAACACGATACCCCTTGGTAGGACTGGTTGTCAGACGTACAAAGTACGTACGTACGTTTGTTGGCTTCTGAATTCCCGTAACGATTGTCGAAGATATACTAATGATGAATGGGATCAACGGCTTATAACGTGCTTTCCGAGGGTAGAGGTCTCGATTTTAAAACAATTAATGTTTATAATAAATATCATGTTCAAAATGGTCCATACATCGAATGAGGCTAATAGGTAACATAGAAAAATTATATACCCATGCACGTAAAAAAGAACCGCTAAACTTGGTTCTATAGACAACGAATAACATAAATTCGGAGAGATCGTTTAGAGATTCTGTATTACTAAACGATGGACGAACTTGCAATATTGGTGTCAGCTTGAGAAAACTGTTATTAGTTTTTAAAACTTCAGTAAATTTAAACTTTTGGGGACAAAACTCCTTTTTTATGAATATCTTAAATATATACAGCATGGATAAATTATTTTGGCATGTTTTCAATAAAAATATATTTGAAACACTTTGGATGTACCTACTCGTCTAAACCGCATAGTATAAGCGGTAGGGGGCGGGTAGCGTTGTAGGCCTTGTAGACTGTAGATTTATAGACCACTACCTCTTCGCCCGCGTGAAGGTCGTAAATTATCCCTCGGAAACGTATTACCGGAATAAAAAGTATTCTATGTTAATCCAGGTTATAATAAACTATCTGTGTGCTAATTCATCCAAATCGTGAATTCATGCAAGCCTAGTACTTTTTGCAAGAATACTGCTCAAAAAGTCGGGTCACATTTCAATCATGATTTGAAAGACACGTAGCGCCATCTAGCGTCCTAAAGCAATTGACCTTCGAAAGTTATTGTTGTTTTTCTTGGGAAAAGTATTTTTTTCTGAATGAAACTTACCTCATGTCCTTTTCTAGCCTTTTCCCAACTATCAGTATTTTATATTGAGCGACTGCCACCTGACCTCCATAACCCATTTACTGGATAATACGATACCCCTTGGCAAGACTGGTTGTCAGATTTTCGGGCTTCTGACGACCCGTAAATACTGTCAAAGATCCACGAATGACAGCCGGGACCAACGGCTTAACGTGCTTTCCGAGGCACGGAGGGGTTCTTGGCGTGTAAACATGGTCACCCATCCACGGACCAACCGCGATCGATCGCCCCGTGCGGCTGGTATTATTTAGCCACAAGCCCCTCCCCCAAGCCAAAAGCCTCAGGCCTCTCCCCTGACAACGTATAATTATGCAAAATTTTATGATAATCGGTTTAGTGGATTAGGCGTGAAAAGGTAACAAACAAACAAACTCATTTTCGCATTTATAATATTTATTATAAGTTAGGATTTTCTATTTTATTAAGTACCTAGCTGGTACTTGATGACAGGCCTACACTCTCCTCCCATACCTATGTATTAACACTGTAATTGGAAAACATTGTAAAAACCAAAATAGGCTAGTTTCCACCGTCAATAAATTGAAAATCTATTTAGTCCGTCAGAGTATTGGAAAATAATGGACACTTTTTTTTTTGTTTTTGTACATCAATGAATATTGACAAAGATAAAACGCATCAAAACTCGGGAGTGGGGGCTCGTGACGTCAGAACGCACTAAAAAATATACCAAGGTGTGACGTATTGAGAATTTTAAAAGCGTCGTAACTTCGTCAATTTTGTATTACGTACCTAACAAACGAAAAAATACGGTTCAAATATTTTTTGATAATCTAACTGACGGACTAATTAGATTTTTTCAGTTGACAAACCTATTATTTTTAAAAGAGTAACCGTGAAGTTTTTTGTCGGCTCTTCTCCATATAGACCAATTGGAAACGTGTACCTAGCTTCTGACATTTCATAATTGAAATGTTAAAAAAATTCAATAAAATGTTTCGATTTTGTAGAACCGTGAGTAATACTTAGTTGAAATGCAAACAGGCAACTGAAGTAGGAAAAAACCTATATCTATATATATATATAAAATGCTAATGTGCGTACGTAAAGACAGGATTTTCTCTATCTCCACTAACTCCAATCAACATCCCGTTGGGTTGGTAAATACCTCTTGGTCTCCCGGTGGGAGTGAGGGAGTTTGGTCGCGGTGGGTGGAAGTGGGTGATTGTGGGTGGTGAAAATGTAGAAAAATATATATCTGCCCTCTTCTAACTCATGAGAACTTCCGGAAATGATATAAAAAACAGTTAATTGTGTGCAACTGTTATAGTCGATCTGGAATGTTCTAGAAAGTTCTAAAAATTTCTGGAATGATCTAGAATGTTCTAAAACTTTCTGGAATAATCTAGATAGTTCTAAATTGTGTACAACTGTTGTAGTCGATCTGGAATGTTCTGGAAAGTTCTGAAAATTTCTGGAATGATCTAGAAATTTCTAAAATGTGTAAAACTCCTGTAATCGGTCTAGAAGATCCAGATCGAAGTAATCTACATCTGAATGTTCTAGAGTGTTCTGGTACTAGAAATTTCGATATCCGATGGTATACAAAGTTGATACGACAGATGGGCTTTCCTTTAAACTGCCTATACTAGGTATCATTATCAAGCTCTCTACCAAAAATCAATTAAATTGAAACAGTAGTTTAGTCGCAAATGATTTTTTAAGTTTTTGCACCGTTTGAACACGATGTATTTTTCCTAACAGCTGATTATGTCTACAGGCATAGGTCATGCACCTTAAAACGATAAATCTACGATACGTTGTTGCCGCTCTTACGCAAGTCATAAACCAATACGTAGTACATAAGAGAGTGACAATCCTATTGGCAAAACATCACGTGCGTAAAAGAAATAGAAATAGGTCAGTGTGTTGCTATTGTATCTTAGATCCTTGCGACACAGAATACCGAGAGTACAGAAGTCTACGCTCGGCGGTCGCGCTATGGTTGTCAACTTTGGCTTATGCACAAAAAACTATCGTGGTAGTGGCACTCGCATCTAGTTGTTTGATTTATTGATGATGATGAGAAACGAAAAAACCAATAATAACTAAAATATTTTAATTTTAATGTTATTGTTACATTACTTTGTCACAAAGTGCTACAAAGTCATTTTCGCTTTCCACGAAATAAAACCATCGAACCACCGATGGTATATATGTAAACTGAAACTCAGCGACTTTTCGTCAGTTAAATCGTATTTACAGTCGAGAGAAGGTTAATCGGAGTTAAGAGTGAACAGTGGTCAAATGAATTGAAGTGATTTTGACAAGTGCAAAAGAACAAACTATTTGAATGTTCTAGAGTGTTCTGGTACTAGAAATTTTGATATTCGACGTTATGTGAACCGAAAATTAGTGACTTAGTGACTTAGTCAGTCTTATTATCGTAATAATCAAGATATAATTTTTGTGTAACTTCATTACACTTTATATTCACAATGCCAAAGCGTAAAAAAGTATTTACAAAACCCAAAGTGGATTCAAAAAGAAGAAAAGTAGCACGTCAAACTGAATCAGAAGAACAAAAAGAAAAACGTCTTTCAAACATTCGTAAAGGAGTACAAAGAATCAGAGAAAATTTAAGCGAAGAGGAAAGAGCACAAATTAACGAAGAAACACGATCCAGAGTAAAATCACTCAGAAATCGTCAATCTGCTGATCAACGTCAAATGGAAAATGAAAGAAAAAAGAAAGAATGGCTACTTTACGTCAACGACGAGCTGCTACACGTGAAATTGAGAGTTTAGAACTTCAGGCTTTTCATTATGATTGCAAAAAACAATACTGTGAACATGCAAATATTGTCATCGGAAAAATGAATACGATATGCGAGTATTGTCATGCACGGAAATTTAAAGGCGAAACTGCTGGTATGTACTGCTCGAGTGGTAAAGTCAATTTACCAGCATTAGAAGTACCACCACCACAGTTACTCGAATATATGACTGGAAAAACACCCGATTCCCATCATTTTCTACAAAATATACGTCGATACAACTGTTGTTTTCAAATGACTTCCTTTGGAGCTTCATCAATATGCCACGAAGAAAATTTCAGCCCGGTTTTCAAGGTTCAAGGCCAAATTTATCATCGAATAGGCTCACTTCTGTCGATGTCTGATGAAACTCCAAAATTTCTTCAAATATACTTTGTTGGTAACGAAGAACTTGAAACAGATCAACGTTGCTCTCACATTCAGGGACTACAACTAGATATTATTCAAAAATTACAATGTCTACTTCATAATCATAATCAACTAATCAACGTGTTTAAGATCCATTTGCTAAGACTTTACTTTACTCAGAAGTACCAAGCTATTATACATGGGATACAACAAATAAACAATTTAATCCTCAAAAACGTGGAATGCCAGTAGAAGGACATGATGGAGTGTTTAAGAGTAACGCAATAGGACGAGTCTACACAGTGCATCCAAAAAACGCTGAATGTTTCTATCTACGCTTATTACTTCACACTATTCGTGGCCCAACGTGTTTTAAAGATTTAAAAACTGTCAATGATTATAATTGTGAGACATATCGCGAAGCATGTCAAAGATTGGGTCTACTAGAAAACGATAATCAATGGGAGTTTGCTATGAATGAAGCAGCCCAAACAGCAACAGCAAATCAAATTCGTGAGTTATTCGCAATTATATTAACGACATGTAATCCTTCTAATCCAAATCGACTATGGCTAAAATATCGAGAGTATGTGAGCGATGACATCTTGGCTGAACTACGACAGCAAAACTCGGACTTAGAAATTAATTTTAACGAAGAAATTTTTAACAAAGCTTTGATATTGATAGAAGATAAATGTTTAGCAATATCTAACCAAACGTTAATACAACTAGGTATTCAATCTCCTAAACGAAGTCATTTGGATGCTATGAACAGTGAATTTTTGAGAGAAACAAATTATAATATCGACGAATTGGCCCTTTACATCCAAAACAACAAACCTTTATTAATTGAGACTCAAAAACAAGCATATGATATTATTAGAAGAGAATCAGCAGCAAGATTGGCAACACCGCGACGGGCTATAAAAGGAAGGCGGTTGGCGTCACTCGTCCATTTTGCTCATCGGTCATCGCGGAGTGCGGAAGCTCTATCCGAATATCTAGCAGTTATCGTTATTTCAAATATTATCGTTATTTCAAATATTGTAAATTTGCATGGCCGGAGGCCAATAAAATCTTTTTAAAAAATTAATCTGTGTTTCTATTTGTAACATCAGAAGTGGGATTCGAAGGCTGAAAAGCCGTTGAAACGCATTTCTGGTTTTATAAAAGAAAACTTAGTATCTCTCCACGTGGTTTGGTCATTTAATATTTGGACGGAGCTTTCGTTTGTGCGATGCCTGCCAGCGATCAACGCAACAAACGCAAACGCCGTGGGCGAACTCCTTCGCCTAATCCAATGGAGGAGATCCTGAGGAGGCTACGCGCGTTGGAGGACCAGTCCCGCGCGTCAGTAGAGACGCAAGCCGACGCAGCGACCAGCGCTGGCCCTAGCCGCGCTGTCGTCGAGCTGCCAAACACGACACCATCGGCATCGGTGCTTGGGGCGCCTACACCGCCGCGTGAGCTTGTGTCCGCTCAAGTAGGAACGCCGCCGCTGACGCCACACGCTAGCAACATGGAATCAACGCAGTCCGAAGACGTGGTGACAAACGCCGCAGAGCGTCTTTTAACCGCTATCAGCTGTGCTCAGGTCAGATCCAACCGATATTTTGTCTCTGATTTTGATCCGAGTGTTCATGACTTCGACACGTGGTGCGATGAAGTAGAAAGAGCTCGTATTTCGAACTATTGGGACGACAAAGAATGCCTTGCTCGCATCGGACATTGTCTAAAGGGCGAATCTCGCACCTGGCTTAGCCAATGGACAAGCAATATTCGCACATGGTCCAGTTTCAAATTAGAACTAAAAGCGCTTTGCCCACGTTCTGTCGATGTCGCGAACATTCTTTATGATGTAATGCGGACAGAGTCCGATAAATACTCCACATACGCTGAGTATGCTCGAAAATCGCTTTTAAGGTTACGCATAGTTAAGGGCTTAAGTAACGAGCTGCTTACTGCTATTATTATTCGTGGAATTGCAGATCCGCAAATACGTGCTATGGCTACTAACGCAAAATTATCGCCTGATTCTATAGTGGAGTTTTATCGAGCTTTGTTAAACCTTCTAGCAGCTATAATAAGAAAGTGTTTCCTAATGGCCCCAATAGATCTGATAAGTCTATCAATAGTGGCAACTCAAATCGCAAACCGTTAAAACGTCAATATGATTCTAAAGATTCAAAATCAATCAAGTGTTATCAGTGTAATCAATTTGGTCATAAGAGTGTCAATTGTAACAAACGGTCGAATACAACCCCCAGTAATAGTGACGAAAAAGCAATCGCGTTACCGGCGACATCTCGTGGCGATCCGCCGAAGTGTACTTTTTGCAAAAAACTAGGTCATACCGAGGTTTCTTGTTTTGCTAAGGAACGCGCAAACTCACGTAATAACACTGGTGTCAATTTTTGTCGCGAAATTGCGGGTAATTATAAAAATCGTGATGTGACGACTGCTGTCATATTAGGGATACCGTTAGACGTACTGATCGATAGCGGTTCATGTGTTTCCTTAATGTCAAAAACGGTTGCTAAACATTTCCCGTGTCAATTAAAGCCTACTAACCAGTTATTACGCGGCTTGGGTGGTATAGAAATTAGATCGGAATCGTTTGTAACGCTACCCGTTGAGTTTAGCGATATAACAATAGAAATAGATTTTTGTATTGTAGGTGGCAATAATTTGAATGTACCCGTCATAATCGGTACAGACGTACTAAACAGGAAAGGTATTACTTATGTTAGGTCCGGTAACTGCCAACGTATAGTCCATAGTGAAGTGACCGCAAACGATGTTATGCAAGTAAATTCGATTTCCTTGTCCGATCAAGTTAATACATCGGTATCCGGAAATGATAGGGACCGGTTACTAGAGATCCTTACCAAGTATTCCGAATTCTTTTTAAGCGGTACCGCTACCACAACAGTGAAAGATAGTGAGATGCATATTAAGTTAACAACCGACGTGCCCGTGTACTATAGACCCTATAAATTATCGCATGATGAAAAATTAAAAGTACGTACTATAGTAAAGGATTTACTTGATAAAAAAGTTATTCGCGAGTCCAATTCAGAATACGCTAGCCCGATCCTACTAGTAAAAAAGAAGGATGGTTCTGATAGAATGGTCGTAGATTACCGTGCACTGAATCGAATAACTGTCAAAACTAGATATCCTCTCCCCTTGATCAACGACTATATAGATAGGTTAGGTAATGCTCGCTGGTTCAGCTCCCTGGACATGGTTTCCGGTTTCCACCAACTTAGGGTCGCTGAAGAGTCTATTCATAAGACCGCATTCGTTACACCAGAGGGCCAGTATGAATATTGCAAGGTACCCTACGGTTTAGCGAACGCGCCGATTTTTTATCAGAAAACTATCTCTAAAACGCTTAAACGCTTCATCGATGCTGGAAAGGTCATGGTCTACATCGACGACGTGTTGATATTAACAGACGGGATTGATGAAAACCTAGTTTTATTAGATTCGGTTATAAAAACGCTAACTGAAGCAGGTTTTTCAATTAATTTAAAGAAATGTACTTTTCTTACTAAGGAAATAGAGTACCTAGGTAGAATTATAAGAGATGGTCAGGTTAGACCGAGCAATTATAAAATCGATGCATTAGTTAGATCACCGCGACCGAGTAGCGTCAAACAGGTTCGCCAATTTCTTGGCCTCGCAGGATACTTTCGAAGATACATTCCTAATTACGCGATTAAGACTGCGCAAATTGCCGCTCTAACTAGAAAAGGAGTAATCTTTAATTGGAGCGATGAACACGAAAATGCACGTCAAGATATCATTTCTTATTTAACTAATGAACCAATTTTGGCAATATTCGATCCTGAATTGACAACTGAGCTGCATACTGATGCCAGCTCTATTGGTTATGGCGGAATCCTTATGCAAATAGGCAAGGACGGTCGTAGGCGAGTAGTTGCTTATTTTAGTAAGTTGACTGCTGGTGCGGAATCCAAATACCACAGCTATGAGCTGGAGACCCTCGCGGTAGTAAAATCATTACAACATTTTAGGCAATATTTAATTGGTAAAACTTTTAAGATAATCACAGACTGTAATGCACTAAAAATGACACAGCGTAAGAAGGATCTCCAACACAGAGTTGCAAGATGGTGGATGTACATGCAGGACTTTGATTTCTCGCTAGAATACCGTAAAGGCGCGCTAATGTCGCACGTAGACTACTTGAGTAGGAATCCGGTCAATATTATTAATGTTGTTCAAAAACCACAAAATTGGGCTCAAGTGGCACAGGCAGGTGACGAGGAGACGCTAACGTTACTAGAAAAATTAGATAACGGTAAATTAGATAACACGCGTTACGTGAAACGTAATGACCTCTTGTACTATAAGTATGACGTCACGGGTGAGCAAGCGCGATTCTTATGTTATGTACCAAAGGCATTTCGATTAAGTTTGTTACGCGTTTACCATGACAAGCATGAACACATTGGCGTAGACAAAACTACTAATCTGATCCTGCGACACTTTTGGTTCCCCGGTCTTAGACAATTTGTTGCAAAATACATCACGCACTGCGTAGTGTGCATTTCACATAAGCAAGTTCCTCGCGCACCTTTGCAACCAATATCCTCTTGGGAAAAGGCTCCAGTACCATTTGATACGATACATGCGGATGTACTCGGACCACTGAGAGAAAGCGATGGTCATAAACATGTGCTTATTGTAGTTGACGCGTATACTAAGTACTGTTTGCTTTATGCCCTACCAAGGCAAGACTGTAGCGAGTTGAAGCGCGTAATGACCCAAATAATATCTCTGTTTGGTACTTTTAAAAGACTAGTGTGCGATAGAAGTCGTATGTTCGATAACCATGAGTTTAATCATTGGATTTCAAATTATGGAGTCGAAGTGCATTTCATTACCCCTGAAATGCATCAGGAAAACGGTCAGGTTGAACGTTATTGCCGCACAGTTTTAAACATGTTAAGAGTAGAAGTAAACTATAATGAAAATGATTGGTCAAAAATATTATGGAAACTGCAATTGGTTTTAAACGTTACTAAACATAAAACGACTCAATATTCCGCATTAAATCTTCTTATTGGAACTGATTCCACTACACCTTTAATAAACGCTTTGATCAAAGATATAACGTGCGAAGGTTCAAATCCAAATCGTGATGCAATTCGCGAGATGAGACGGCAGCGTGCAGAAGGACTTATTCGCGAAAACAAGGAAAAACAAGACTCTTACGTTAATAAAAATAGGAAACCGCCTAAAAAGTTTCAAGTTAATGATTTAGTCTATGTGATTAAGAACTCTCAAAGTACCGGAAAACTCGATAGCGGTATGAGAGGTCCTTATAAAGTTACTAAACTCCTCCCTAACGATAGATATGAGGTACAATTGCTAGCTGGTGCCTATGGAAAGACTAGTCAAGCAGCTGCTCCATACATGGTGTTATGGAAGGGTGAATGGACACCTGAAACATGTGCTGCATTTTTTGAAGGTACTTATTGTACGATTGATATTATGTTTGCTCTGCCAGTCGGCTTGCATACTCATACCTACTAGTCTTGTCCCTATTCTTGAGTTAGATTATGTACTAAACAAGCCTGTGTTTATTGGTGTTAGCCATGTTTGTGTTGTGTTCAGTGGAAGAGACCCGTGTAAATCCTGTGCGCATGGTATTGGGTTGACCCTGACACTGGTGGTTTTGAGGGTGAGTCGGTGGCGCAACCGACAACAGACCTGTTTAAATCCAGCCCTTATTAGGTATCTGGGGTGACCTACTAGAGACTGATGTAAATCCTGCTGCGCACGCGAATATGTGCGGGGTATTCGGTTGCGTGGGAACAGACCTGTGTAAAGCCTATGTGACTTGAAACGCTTGTGTGTAGCGTCGATTACTGCTCATGTTGACTTGTTTGGCTAAGGTACATAATCTGACACCTCTATACCCTATATGAATTTAGACCAACTTTTGATAAACGATGTAAATAAGTATGTCTCATACGATGTGTGTATCTCATCCACAGAGATCAATGATGATGACGCCAAACAGCCGCTGGACGCGGAGGATGTTGCTGACCCATCCACGAGTTCCTGCTGAGGGCTTCGAGCACGCAGCCTCGTCAGGAGAAGCCGTATTAGAAGAGAATCAGCAGCAAGATTGGCAACACCGCGACGGGCTATAAAAGGAAGGCGGTTGGCGTCACTCGTCCATTTTGCTCATCGGTCATCGCGGAGTGCGGAAGCTCTATCCGAATATCTAGCAGTTATCGTTATTTCAAATATTATCGTTATTTCAAATATTGTAAATTTGCATGGCCGGAGGCCAATAAAATCTTTTTAAAAAATTAATCTGTGTTTCTATTTGTAACAATATAATAATGGATTATTATAAAAAACAGCAAGGTGGTATAATATTTTTAGACGCACCTGGCGGTACAGGAAAAACATTTTTGATAAATTTAATTCTAGCTGAAATCCGAGCAAATAAAGATATTGTTCTCGCCCTGGCATCATCTGGGATAGCGGCAACGCTTATGGATGGTGGACGAACAGCGCATTCTGGTTTGAAATTACCAATTAATGTAGCTGACTATGAATTTCCGGTATGTGACATCACAAAATCATCAGCACGTGGACAAATATTGAAACAGTGCAAAACCATTATATGGGACGAAAGCACAATGGCCCATAGAAAATCACTTGAAGCAATAGAACACTTCAAGATTTACGCGACAACACGAATGTAATGGGAGGTGTATTGTTAATTCTATCAGGCGATTTTCGTCAAACGCTACATGTCATTCCGAAATCAACGCCGGCGGATGAAATTAACGCTTGCTTAAAGAAGTCGGTAATATGGGAACACGTAAAAATAATTAAATTAACAATAAATATGAGGGCGCGAATTTCAGGAGATGAAACGGCACAAGAATTTTCTGAAAAACTTTTACAAATAGGAGAGGGCACCTATCCAATAGACGAAAATACTGGCAAAATCACATTAACTAATGAGTTATGTAATGTTGTTGAAACACCTTATAAATGAAGTATATCCAAGTATTGCTGAAAATTATACGAATTCAGAGTGGTTACGAGAACGAATTATTTTAGCCACGAAGAACGACATTGTCAACGGCATCAACAACATCATCCAGGAAATGATTCCAGGAGAAGAGAAAATCTACATGTCAATAGATACAATGACTGATGAACAAGAAAGCGTCAATTTCCCTACTGAATTTTTAAATTCATTACATGTTCCAGGAATGCCATTACACTGTTTGAAGTTAAAAGTTGGTTCACCAATTATTTTATTACGAAATCTGAACTCGCCGAAACTGTGTAATGGTACGAGACTCTGCATCAAACAGTTACAAAATAACATCATCGAAGCCAGTATAATGACTGGTAAAGAAAAAGGACAGATAGTATTTATACCACGGATACCTTTAATATCAAATGGATTGCCCTTTACTTTTAAACGCTTACAATTCCCGGTGAAATTGGCTTACAGCATGACTATCAACAAAGCACAGGGCCAAACATTCCAATACTGTGGCGTTGACTTAAAGGAACCATGCTTTGCACACGGCCAATTGTACGTTGCATGCTCACGAGTAGGATCACCTCGAAATTTGTTCATTTACAGTCCAGACAATAAAACTGTAAACGTAGTCTATAAGCAAGTATTGTAAGAAAAAAAAAATAAAAAAAAAATGTAACTAAAATAAAAAGTGTAAATGTGTTATATATATGTAAATAATTGTGCGAATAAAACATAAATTTTCCATTTACCAAGGTGTTTCATATTTTAACTTCTAATTATTTCAATTCGTTAATTAGTAAATTAGTTTGATTGTTTGATATACTCTATATACATCGTATGTTTAATGGTAAAATGAGTCACTCAATATCTAAGATAGGAATCTATAAAATCTACGTTAAAAATGGATCCTTAAATATTTTTTATACCATTAAATATGCGATGTATTTTAACCCGAGCAACGCCGGGTTTCGCTGCTAGTAGGCTTATAAAAAAAGAGCTCCCGAACTCGGTCCCCGAAAAATATTACTGTATCAGACTACATTCAGGAGCTAGTTTCAGTAAAGCTTACTACCAACATAATATAACTCTTAAAATGCCTCCCACGCCGCTAGTGTGAACAGGGCCTGTTAGAACTTTCGTCCAAGCAATCAAAAGTTCCATCGCCTTTTTCTGCTTAACATCAGTTTATTCTGATAAAGTACCAGTCGCCGGAATGGTTAGACAAATGACTTTATTATTCTCGGACATTTGACCCGAGGCTTTTGAAGTAAGATATCTTTTAGTATTTGGGTTATTTCTTATATTTAGATCTTTTCTAAACTAAAAAAAATTACCAAAGAATTTTTAGTTAATAGATTCCATCAGTAGATTCTAGATTTTATGTTTGAAAGCTCTTTTATTTATGGAATATCGTTTGTTGTATATAACAAAGAATGGGTTGCCATGTATCTTCTCATGAGTCTCATAAGAAGGGATTATGCTCTATGAATAGTCAGCAGTCGCATTACCTTTTATTTTTTTCTTATAACCCTCATGAGTATACATGGGACGGCCATTCCATTTACTCTCCTGGACGTCTTGAAAAGGGGCGCCGTTTATAACAAAATAAAAATTTGTACCAAATTTTTCTAGAATTTGTATTTAAAAATATATCGTACTAGCGGTCCGTACCGGCTTCGCACGGGTGGAAAAAAAAAAAAAATAGCCTATAATAATCAGTGATAATGTAGTATTCAAATGGTGAAAGAATTTTTAAAATCGGTCCAGTACTTTTTGAGCCAATCCGTTACAAACATACATACAAACCTTTCCTCTTTATAATATAAGTATAGAAAACCAAGCCTATATTTCCCGAAGGGTTAAGCAAAGGCTTACTTCAGTACACCCTTACTTCTTCAGTTATGTTGAATCGTATATTACAGGGGGCAAGTCTACTGCCATCAAACGAACACAAATTTTGATTCTGGGGTGCAATTGAGAACATCTAGATAGAAAAATTAATAACGCGCTTGACTTGGGCATCAAACCCGGTACCTAGCTCAGTAGTAGTGCTTGCGACCAAAGAGGCAAGACTGTATTTAAAAATTCTGGTTCCATGGTTTAAAATAAATAGTCTTAATGATCTACTTGATCATAATAGTAAAAAAAAAAATCTGCTCAATATTTTTAAAAGACTACTAAAAAATAAAATGAGTTTAAATCAAGTAACAAGACTCATATGCAAACAGATACTTAAAATGATACAGACAGGATAACAAGCACAGACAAAAACGAATACTCAAACACCAAACACTCATACACACTCAGTACACAGAAATCAAACACTCACTCATACTCAATCACGTCCCTCTCAAAACAAACTGATTTTTACCATTACTTAATTCTTTTTATTATTATTATTATTTCTTTTTCATCTTCCGAACCTGTAACCATCTAAAGTATGAATTTTAAACAGAGTTATTCCTTCAGAAAACGTTGCGAATGTGTGTACTCGTAAGTTAACTTACGACTTGTTTTGGGAGACACCACGTAGCACTATGCTCAATTTATAATAATAATAATTATTTTTTATGACCTTTATTTGGGGAGGCAAACTGTTTCTCCTTAATACAGGTTGCTCAGCTACCTAGCTAGGAGAACAGTAGTTCACCCCTGCTAATATTTGTTAGTATAAGTTCTACGCTTAATTAATTTACTGTAATATGTACTTACTAGAAATACCCTTTTAAGGAATAAATATTTATTATTTATTATTACTCACAAGGTAACAATATGTCTGCTGCAGCAATGGCAGATATAAGGGCAAACCAGTCTGTTGGTGATCATAATTATATATCTATATCTTATACTACTTGATATACCGATGCTTTTTAAACGTTGCTGCAATCGTTTCCTTTCATGCAATAACTTGATTTTTCTCATCCTCAGGAAACTTCGAGTCATAACCAACTACTTCGTGGTCTCCCTTGCCTTCGCCGACATCCTCGTCGCCATGGTGGTCATGCCGTTCAACTTCAGCGTCCAATTCTACAACAGCTGGCTTTTCGGACCCACCATCTGTGACCTATGGAACTCCTCAGATGTCTACTTCACTTCGACATCAATTTTACATCTGTGTTGCATATCAGTCGACAGATATTATGCTATTGTGAAGCCGCTGAAGTATCCTATTAAGATGACGAAGAAGGTTGGTTTTGAATTTCATTAGTTTACTTTAAAGTTTTTCTTGAAGGTGCTACCAAGATTATATTAATGCCTGACTCCTTTCTGAATGAACAACTCCTTTGAAAATTCAAAAGTGCCTGTAAATGGTTTAGTGAAATAAATTCTTTGGGTTGAATTTGAGCTACCGAAATTAGTGCTGTTTTCTCAAGTTTAGACTCCATGATAACGCGCCGGCGTCGTGTGCCATACCCTTAGCTCTTTTCATAAAGATCCGTCTCAATCGCACGAAAATGATAATGATTTGAAATAGCAGCCCCAGTTAAATGCCCTTCCTTTACACTGAATATTTTTCTACAAATGGTCGCGATTAGCGGGGTAATTGCGTAATACACTATCAGTAGTTCATTTTGACAGTTCAAAAAACATTAATTGCGGTTTTTACTTTATTGAGCAAACAATTTTTTATAACCTAAGAAGCAATGAATTAGCAATATACTTCAAAATTATTCAAATTTAAAGTCTATACATGGTTTCGAGGAGTACACTGACTCATCTAAACCATATGTAGACTTTGATCTCCTAGGTCAAAATCCTTATCTGCAATTTCATTTGGATCATCTCTTATTAACCTCAATAATACCTACTGCAACCGCTTTTTGACAATACTTAGAACAAATATCAATATTAGTATAATATATCTACTTTATGTTTGTATTTATTGTTTTATGTAAATGGCACACCAGAGACTACCTACAGTATTTTTCTCTCCTCCCCCTTTTTAATCCATCCAAAGGTTGTCTTTAAAAGATCGCTCTTAGCGATGGGTCACCCTTTGTAAAAATTTCTATATTTATGTCTGTAATTTATATGGTTTACATGATAAAGAGTATTCTATTCTTTTCTATTCTATTCTATCAATTAATAGGACAGTGAATTGTGCATTTTGATGGGCCAATCGGCTATTAAGGTAAAAGCATTAATGTCAATTAATACAGTCATGCGAATTGCGTTTTGTTTGTTCAGAATAAACAATTTTTCTTTCTTTTCTTTTTTCCATACAACTATAAATAATGCAGATTAGTATTAAATACCTACTTGACTAATCAAGAATCAGTCCGCAAATATGAATTCATAACTTATTGATAATTATTATATTAGTGAGCTCTTCATTTTACGAACACAATTTATCATCGATAATTTTGATAATGATTGGAAATTCACATTAGGAAAATATTGAGATATCAATCATTTGTTCGTGGCTAAATACCTTGGAAAGCACGTTATTCCGTTAGTCCCGGCTGTCATTCGTGGATCTATGACAGTCGTTACGGGTCGTCAGAAGCCCGAAAGTCTGACAACCAGTCTTACCAAGGGGTATCGTATTACCCAGTAACCGGGTTGTGAAATTCAAATAGGCAATCACTCTATGTAAAATACTGTCATTCAGCTGCATCCAGTTAGACTGGAAACCGACCCTAACATAGATTGGGAAAGGCTAGGTGATGATGATGATGAATGAATGAGATGATGAATCATTTGCCCGTAAAATTAATTAATACATCAGGAGTATTGATTTTATTGAAGCTATGGTTTCACAATTTTAATAGCGCGTACTGTATTCGTAAATCAGAAGTGATTTATGGTTTCAAATCGATTTCGAGTATAGGTGTAGAATTTGGAAAAAAAAATTATTAGATTCCTGAGAAAATGTAGGTTCTTACACCATCCTTATATTAAGGTGTAATCATGATATAAAAAAGGTTACAGTTACTTTCTTTTTTTACAGATGGCATACGTCATGTTAGCAGCAACATGGTTAAGTCCAATCACAATATCATACGTACCAATATTCATGGGCTGGTACACTACCAGTGACCACTTGAAAGTGGTTAAAGAAACCGAGTGTGAGTTCATAGTCAACAAGCCATACGCGGTCATATCCAGTTCTATCTCATTCTGGATACCATGTACCATAATGTTGTTCACGTACTACGCTATATTCAGAGAAGCGAATCGACAAGAGAAGAATCTGCATGCTCGAGCTGGCAACGCCATGCTTATGCACAGGCATTCTCGCGACGTAGGCGATAAAAATGGTGCCTTACACATAAACGCGACGACGCCAACCAAGGATAGAAATATCCTCAAGATGAAGAGGGAGCACAAAGCAGCCAGAACTCTCGGCATCATCATGGGTGCTTTCATCCTGTGCTGGCTTCCATTCTTCCTCTTCTACGTGTCTACATCATTGTGTGACTCGTGCAGGTGTCCCGAAGTTGTAACAGTGATTATGTTCTGGACTGGTTACTTCAACTCGGCCTTAAACCCTATCATCTACGCATATTTCAATAGAGACTTTCGTAACGCGTTCAAAAACACTCTTGCATGTGCGTTCTGCAGTTTCTGCAGAAGAAGTGCTTCAGACCTGGACGCCCTGGAGCGGTTAGATAGACGAGGTTCGGCTCAACTGAGGGTACCACTCCCTTCTAGAAGAACTTCAGACTTAGCATCGCTTTGAATATCGCCAAAGTGCGAAGTGACAGCGGTTTGAGAGGCCTAGTGATGTCTCAACGAAATATTTAAGGACATATTTGTGTACTTATTCCCAAAGTTGATGTGATTTATTTAGAATGGTCGTGTTACAAATAATTTGTATAGAAAATATACGTACGTGTCGTATTTAGAAATAAATTATAGGTATAATAATTATTTTTGCAAAAGTGAATCAAACAATTGCTAGTACTTTAGAGTTTTAGAAATAATACACATCAAAAGCGGTTTTTAGATACATTTCTGCAAAAATGAGATACTTAGGTAGATAATGTAATTAAATAATTTTGATAATTATAATTATCAATTCTAAACCAAAGAAGTTTATTTTTCTACTTTTTAAAATGTCTCTGGTTTATGAGCTGTCGTCTTTTTCTAGCACAAACGGATATGTTTCCTTTTTCATTTTGATTGAATGCATGAATAGTTTATTTCACATAATTCATTAACAATATTGCAATGTATCGATTTTATTATTTCAAGTCATGTATCT
The DNA here is from genome assembly GCA_949316385.1 of Globia sparganii. NCBI lineage: Eukaryota > Metazoa > Arthropoda > Insecta > Lepidoptera > Noctuidae > Globia > Globia sparganii. The sequence goes on along the minus strand of OX438675.1, from coordinate 6,247,207 downwards.
GAAATTCATTCAACAATGTATCAAAGGCAATAAAAGCCTCACGTATCGAGTTTGTAATAAATATAATATCCGTATAGATTAAATCCGTAAAGAACTATTTGCAATAAACTTTTTGTTTTACCTGAAATTGAGTCTTAAAATGACAAATATTATTGCAAATAGTTCTTCATCTATAATATCGATAGGATCAAGTTGTACATATTTATTAGACTCATAAAAACACATTTAAACGAATTAGAAAAGTTGTTTATATATAACGTAGTATCTCTGAATTTTATTACAATAATTTATTTATTTATTAATTTATTTATATATACTTTAATGTACACCAGAAAATTCATAACAAAAAAAAAACAATTATTACTACAAAACATACTATTTTACCAGCTTATCTTGAATATTTTTAAATCTGCAGTAATTTCATTTAGAATTTTATAGCTCTGACATTTTGTTTTCTACAAACATTTTTTTCTCGACTTTTTTTTCATATACTATAAAGTATCCAAAAATATTGTATAATAGAATCATTCCATAATAGAACATTTTAAAGTCACTTTCTGATAAATTACATAACGTAGGCTGTTTTATATTTACGGGCCTAAGTATAAGATTTTATTAATTAAATGAGGCCAAAGTGTTGTAAATATTTAGCAAATAGTCTTTATAATATAAACTAAATTATTGTTAGTTTTAAAGATGTAGTCAGTAGTTAATATAGGTAAAGCAACTATTAAAATATTAATAATAAGATCAAACAACTAATTATTGACTTTTATAAAAGTGTTGTAAATTGTACATCTTAGTGTAATTTAATTTTGTAAAAATAATTATTATTTAAATGAGTTTATTTCTGCGCAAGTAAATTTAAGTAGTTTAAGACTATTATAAAGTCAATAACTAGGTGTTAAATCCTCATTTTTCATTCGATAACATTTTGAGTTGTTTCTTAATACGTAAAAAAAAATATTAAAAAATAAGTTTCATTTAAAGAATTTAACTAGAAACATACGTAATTTAATTTTGTAATAAAACTGTAACTAGACATTTTTGTAAATGGAATAATAAATAATAGTCTGTCTTGTAGATAGTTTAGTCTTAAAATAGTTATATCAGTCACTTAGTATTAATAATTACGATTTTATTTAAATTAAAATAGGAAGATACTATAATGGGGACAAATAACGCTTCAATAGAGAAAAAAAAGGATTTTTAAAATAATTATTATTGATGTGCTACGGTAAATAACAAACCTGTTAGATTTGATGTGTCAGTGTTGTGTCAAAACTCATTGTTTAAATATTTATAGTTGTATGGAATTACTAACTTGACTAATAATGGCACTGTCCGCTTTTCAGTATTTTAGACTTTATCAAAGATTTTGGTAACACAAAAAGAAAAAAGAATGTGTCTTATCAGTTACCGTGTCCACAGTTATTTTTATCGAACGTCAAATTAACCAATAAATATTAAATATAAAAACATGTTTTTGTTAACTCTCTCATTCAAGTAAAAATAGAAAAAAAAAGTTTATTTTCTACCGAATGCTTCGATAGGGTCTGTACTGTCACTTATTATTTCTTCTTGCGTCTAAGGACATCTAATATTCATTTATATCGTGTCAATGTCCATAATAACCACATTAGCTTGTATTTCCGCGTTCTCATAAAATGTCAAGGAATTGTTGTTTGGAAAAAACATATGTACTTTACCTTAGATTAAAGATTAATTTTCATTTATAAGATAAATAAATTGAATGTTCAATTCAGATTTATTTTTGTTATCTAAATATTACTAACATCTGCATAAAATATATTTTACGTTTACTATTATTTTTCAAATACAGTTTGCTTATTTATATTCAACTAAATTACAGAGAAGACAAGCTTGAATTAAACTCAATGTCGCCTTATTTTATTCAAACAACAATTTCAATATTTGCTATTGTAAATTCAATGTGTCTTCCTTTTGAATAAGTAACATAGGCTCAAAATATATGTAAAAATACTAGATGAATAGCATGTATAAATTTTAGTAAACCATAATACTATTATTATAGCCAATTTTAGTGTGTATAGTATGTGTAAAATTGTAAAAGAACACATACGGGCTGTAATTGTAAAAAAGTAATAATAAATGGTTGTGACTTCTATAGTTAATACAACTTAACTTTCTAAAAATAGTAATCATATCTGAAAAAAAGTAATTTTTCCATAAAAACCTAATGCTTTCTTAAAACTGTAATATTTCTACTGTAAATATTTTGGTAAAACCATGCATTAAAACCTAACCTGAATACCTTTTCATGTTTAAGTTTCGAGTTTTCTACATCTATTTTTCTTTTGAAATCCGTCCATTTTTTTTTTGTTTTGTTGTGATCTGTTTTCGACTAGTTAAAGCCTGTTAGCTTGTTGTGATTTCGGAAAATAATATGTGTTAGAGATTTGTAGATGAATATCAATGTGGACTTTCTGAGAATATGTACATAAACTTCAATGTTTGTCAGTTTTAAAAGTGTAGATATTAAAGAAGTATATTAGTATTTATTTTACGAAATAGGTGAAATCCACTAGAAGTTACAGTGAACTAGATAAAAAAACAGCAATATTATGTAATTTAAAGAAACCATTACGTTTAGTGATAAGTAGCTCTGTGTTTAGAATAGTTTCTTCAACATACCTTTGCATCTCATCAATTAATATAATTTAATGAATTTTCGATGCAAATGGTGGGCGTGTTAGCGAAATATTTTTTTAAGTTTTATAGCTGATTTATTGAAGTTTTAAACTCGTTTAATGATTTGTCTGTTGTATCCTATGATACTGTGATAGTAAATCATCGTTCGTGATTTTTATTAAATGATACATCACAAATCCTATTATTTTGATATACGTTTAATCTAGTTTTATTGAGATTTTACTAAAAGTATATTATTAATTTATTTTATGTAAAGTTGTAAATATTCTGTTTATTGCCATACGTGATAATATATAGAAAAAATATAATTAAATTAATTAATGTATTATTATTGCTATTATAAAATTGTTTAAATTATTTAAAAAATAATGATGCGTGGTGCGACTTTAACCTTTAGGTATTTACCTAATATGTGCGTGTAATCAAATGCTTTTTGCAAAAATAAACGAAAATTGTTTCGTATATAATATTCTGTCGTTTTATTTTTTTCAACATCCCTAGAACAACAGTTTGTTGCTACCAAAATAAAGGTTGAAACCAATGTATGTACTTCATGAAATGCGTAATACTATTTTCTCAAGATTATGAACTTAAAAAGTGAAATAAAAAATAATAATAGTTTTCAATAAATAAATAGTCAATTTGCTACGATGCCGCGATGTCGACTTCCGATCGGAAAGTCATTAGATAGTATAAACCCTTTGGACAAGCGCGGTCAACCAATTTCTTGGCTACACATTTAACTTTGAACTACTATGTATACCTAATAAGAAAGGTATAAATGTATCCAGCGCAAAGCTCTTAACTAGGATATTTTTAGAAAGGGCCCACCGGTCCGCCATTTTATTTTTTTTTTCAAAATGGATGCCACGCACGAAGCCTACAAAAATCGCCATTTTGATTACAAAATCAAATGCCGCGACTTTAGGTATACTCCATATAAAAATCTTCAATCCCCTTTACATTTGAAAATACGATCACTATTTAAGTAAAGATTGCACTCAGATCGGGCGCGGCAGGAGCGTGCTCGGTCCTAGCACTCGCAGTCATTTGGTGTGCTATGTGGAGCGGCCGATCCAAGGACTGTCGGTTTTTTCAACAATTTTCAAAGTCATTTAGCGCGCTAGGTGTGCTACTGTGTTTACTGGGCGATCGCGTAATATGAATGTTCAACGGAGCTTATTCTAGTCACAAAACGTGGATCTTCACTGGAGCGCCCAACAGGATCGCGGGTTTCGTAAAACGGATCGTGTGAATGGATCTCCGATTGATTTCGATCGTCTGGTGTGGACCCAGCTAAACAATCGAATGCCCGCCATGAGAGCACTTGCACTCGCTGTGATTGAGCATGGCATAGGCAGCTGCAGTCGTCGACAACGTGCCACTATAGGCCGACTGCGTAACTGAGACATTGCCTGATGTACAGATAGTGCAATCCACGAAGATGCGCCCCACTCTTCTTCCGAATTGTTAGTGTTTATCGCTAGTTAATTCCATTAGTGTTTTAGTTCTTTCGATACACACTAATTACCCACTAATAATTAGTGTGTATTTACAAAACTAAAACACTAGCGGAATGTTGCACACTTCTGCTGTAAGCATTAGAAAAAAGAGTGGGGCGCATCTTCGTGAATTGCACTATCTGTAGCTGCGCGGTGCGGGAGGGGTGACAGTTGTCACAAGTTGACGAATCACTGAGCCCTCGCATCACGTCACCACACCCTCCCGCACCACTCGCTACCTCAAGCAACGTTTCAGTGTATGTATACTAAACGCGAGTTGGCGAGCAACGGGCAGCGAGTGCGATACGGCGGCGAGCGATTGCTCACGCTTGGTATACACCAGCGTAGGTATGCACGTTACATGCGCTTGGTGGTTTCTCAGCGAGTGTTCTTCCCGCAAAGTGAGCATCGTTGAGCGAGTACTCTCTTTGATAGCTTGTCGCTACGACAAACCAGTACTCGTCGGTAGTGTAAACGGTCAGCAATCAACTAATAATATAATTATCTAACCACCTTTTTTACTTACACGGGGTCTACAATCTTTTTTACTTTTCTTGAGAGAGAAAATCGTTGATAGCGCAATATCGCGTGCTAGTCAGTGGTGAGAGGGCTGCCGTACGGAACCGACCTTCTGTGCCTACCTCCTTCGTCGTTTTATTTGTTTTGACATTAGCTTTGAACCGTGCGCCTGTTTCTGAAGTTTCAACTTAGATTTGCAGTTTTGGATTTGAGAGTTACGGAAGTTCTGTTTCGAGTTTGCTTTAGAAATGATACGACCTTTGTTATTTATTTTTCTGATCTTTGTATATTTATGTTAAAAGTAGTAAAATTAATAGTTCTCTTGAAGTAGGTACAATAGTTGTTTATTTTTTTTTTATTAAATGGCCCAATGCACTGGATTATCATTATTCACTCATACACACACTATGCAACACATCCACACAAAACACAACAAACACACGCACCACACAAGAGAATGCATGCTCTAATAATTCATTTACATCATTATTATTCATCATTATCATCATTTTTTCATCGCTCGCGGCTTCGCCCGCGTAGATGTAGGAAATTATCCCAGGGAAACGTGCTACCGGCACAAAAAAAGATTATATATTACTCCATTATAAGTTCCGTCCCGTCAAAATCGGTCCAGCCGTTTAGGAGATTAGCCTGAACAAGCAGACAGAAAGACACAAATAAAAAAAAATAATTGTTATAAGTAGCGTATCTATGCATTTCATAAAAAACTGCTATTTTGATATTACGAACAGACAATACAAGATGTTACGCCCTCCCTACATAGATACTGAATACAGTAATGAAAATACATTTAATACAGAACAATGAGCTCTTTATGACCGACAGTGCATTAACGCGTGGAACTGCATTATGTACCTACAGTAATGCAGTTTCGAAATCACAAATGTTGATTTTAGAATAGTTTAATGTATGGTTGAGGAAATATTTGTTCACAAGGCAACTACAACAGGTAAAAAATCATAATATATCACTAGGTTCACATTAAAGGTTTCGACTTGTTTATCATCTAAAGTGTAATCATGCAACATCAATCAATCAACTCAGCTTATCGCAGTACACTGCTGGATATAGGCCTCTCCCAGGCTGCACCACAACACTCTGTCCTCCGCCTTCCGCATCAAATCTGCTTCAGCCACTTTCATAAGGTCGTCGGTCCATCTAACTGGGGGGCGTACTAGCGTGGTACGCCCCCTAGCTAGATGGTACCGACGGCCGCTTGCCGATACGTGGTTTTCATTCCAGCACTCATCTACTCAACTGCCATAGGTCTTTCGACAAACTTGGCCAGCTCACCTGCGATATTGTGGGTCAACTCATCAAAAGCTTTTAACAAAAAAAAAACAACTATTCAAATAAAACTCCTGTAAAATATTTCTTAAATAAATCACACTGTTAGTAAGTTTTTCCAATTAAAATAATAAATGACCAACAAACACACTCGTTTAAAAATAATGACCCTCAATAAAATATTAGAATTGTGTTATAAAAGTACACAATACCGCACTTTAAACCCCACTTAAAACATTATAAGCCTCCATTTATATTTCAAAAGGGTTAGCGAATGAACAATATGTGGAAAAAAATGTCTATTTGAGGACGTGAGAGGTATCCAAATAAAGATTTTTATGTAGGCGACAAAACTTTTTTATTTGGAAAAATTAAATGGACAAAGGACCGTCCTAGAATGTCTCCTTGTGGCATTCTTTGAAAGGAATTTTCGGATAAAGATTTAGAAAATAGAATTTGTAGCGTGTGTTCCACCAGTTATTAAAAAGATCTGGGGGCACGGAAGTGCCCCTGCCAAGACGAGCCAAGCGAAGCGCAAGGGCACTACCTTCCTTTTCTCGAAGTGCTTCGTCGTTTTTTTAATTATAATATTCATTATTCGTTTTACACTAGGTATATAGAAAGTTCCGTTTTAAAAGAAAAATAGTTGTAGAATATTGATATAATTATCTTATTTCAAAGCTGACAGAACACTGATCTTTCAATCTCACTATATCTATTGTGAAGAACCAAGGTAACCGACGTAGCCCAAATAATTTCCAAAGTTGGGGAGGTCACATGGCTCGCAGAACAGGCGGCCGATGGTGGCGAAAGGTTCTGGAATGGCGACCGCATACCGGAAGACGTAGCGTTGGAAGGCCTCCCACAAAGTGGACCGATGTCCTGGTGAAGGCCACAGAAATCCGCTGGACGCGAGAAGCACCAAACCGGTGGAAGTGGCGGCACTCGGGAGAGGATTGCCTCTCCCAAGTGCCGCCACTTCGACCGGTCTACTGCCGACGCCTTCCGGCTGAAATACTGATGATAATGATATCTATTATTGCCATCATAACCAAAGATTTGAGGAAAGCCAAAAAACAAAACAAAACAAAAACAGCAAAATCAAATCATCTCCAGACAAAATATTCCATTTCTTATACCAAATTATATCGTTCTACTTAAAATTCTAAATAAATCAATCACTTTTGCTATGTAGATAGCAATACAAAAATAATTGTCCATCCCATCGGCATAAATTTCCGAAAAGCATAAATCTTTAAAACTGTCTTCCCTAAATTTTCTTCGCGAACTGATATGAACCTTATTATAAAAGTATTAAAGACTATAATGTTGAAATGAAATTGCAAATTTTAGCAAAACTTTTACGAGGCTGCTTTTGGACATTTATCACTTGTCAGATTCGATTGGCTTATAATGCAATACACAAGTATAATGTGAAAGTAATTTTGTTAGCGATTTTCCTTGGACAGCTGACAGGTCCTTTTCTATAGTATAGAAATGCGACTTAAATTTATAATATACCTATAGAATCTTGTATCTTTGTATCTGCTGTGTGGCCGCATTGTTCTTCTAAACTACGCAACGGAATTCGATTCGGTTTTCTTCATCGTTTAGGGAATTTATTCCAGAAGGTTTATAGGTATTATACACCACCCCGGGTGTCCGCAACTCCACAGCAATGCGCGTATTTTGAGTACGGGTGGGAAAATCGATTATTTGACCCACCCCAGCTCCTCAAGGAAGGCCAGCAATGACTTGGCGTTGCTGACAATCTCACGGATGGTACTTGGGTTGCCGAAGTACTTTGCTCTGTGCGTGGTGACCACAAAAATTCAATCAACTTTTTTTTGTCTCACCACAACATACATAAACTTATTTTACATTGGTCAGATTCGACAATGACACATAGTTCAGTTAAGCATATATATTGTGGAAGACTGGTGCCTTTAGTTAAGCTCGTGGCCTGAGTTTCAGGATACCAGGATCAGTGTTCAAGGACATAAATATAATAAAGAAATCACGATGTTTTGTGAAGTCGTAAAAACCGTGCGAAGCAGGGGCGAGTCGCTGGTTTAAGGATAAACTCAAAAAGAACGTTGCTGCTAGCAGAGATGAGTATATTCAAGTTTAATGCTGCAGGGGTATTTTTATTGGTCTATTTTGTGAAACAAACTTGTTTCACAAAATAAGAAAAGTTAATTAAATACATAGTATGTAGAAAAAGTGCGGTAGTAGTAGCAAATTATGTTTTGTATTACTTATGTACAGTCAACAGCAAAAGTAGATGATGAAAATCAGAAATTCAATACTAATTAATGAACGGAGTTCGCGTCAGAACTGTGTGGCGTCGAAGTAGTAAATGTTTGCTATAATTTACAATCACATAATGACACTTCGACGCCACACAGTTCTGACGCGAACTCAGTTCATTAGTATTGAATTTCTGATTTTCATCATCTACTTTTGCTGTTGACTGTACATGTATACTCAGTAAAACAGATACAGATATGGCATATAAATAGTATATGTATTACTTAATACATATACTATTTATATGCCGTGTCTGTAAGGTACTGCTTATTTCGTAAAAAAATTGTTCCAGCAGACCTGCGAAATGAGAAATGTGACAGTGCATGAGAACAAGAAGAGAAGAATATTTACATTATCAAACTATTACATTTTATTATTAATTTTATTTTTCAGATTATTTATATTTTCCTTTGGTAATGAAGAAACAGGTGCAGTAATATATACATAATGCACAGGTATATGGGTACATGTACGAATACTATAGCCGATTTATAAAGCCAATTTAGATCTAACTAGAATCGACTGAACTTCTACAGAAGTTTCTACGTTATCTTAATAACAATAAGACCGCTTTCGCACTTAGGCGACTTTAGCAGCGCGACAGTCGCGCGGCAGATGCGCAACCGCCACCCAGTCACAATTTTATATTATAAACAGAAGCGCGGCAGACGCGCGCGGCCGGCGCGGCCTCCGCGTGCGATCAGTCGGTGATGAGATTATTGCAAACGGGAGCGAGTTTGACACCGAGAACGAATTGATGTAAACTACGGCGCAGCAACCGCGCTGCTATCGCGCGGATGTACTCATAATGTGAAGGCATCTGCTTCTGCCGCGCTACTATCGCGCTGCTAACGCCCTAATGTGAAAGCAGGCTTACAGCAGCAATTTTTGGTCTAGAATCATTAGATGAGGATACTATAATGAAATACATTGAATAGTACAAATATATTTATAAAAAAATTCAAAGAGATTTAAGATACTATAGCGAAGTTGTCAGAAGAAATGTCGTAGACTGTGATCCTATGTCCCAGTGACGCCATCTAGCATATAGCAAAATTACATAACATGTAAGTTTGAGACGATACACTTTTACCGACCAACCCTTGATTGACAACCGTCACCGCAACCGTACAGCTAAATACGCAACGGCTAAATAGCAGGCACATCTTCTTCAAATTGACTCTCTACCAGAAAACCCGACCGATGCCCGTTGCAAACTGTGACAGGGGATACTCTTCCTCCTTCAACTTACTATCTAACCCTAAAGGAGCACTCCTTGCAGGGTGTAACCTTTTGTGGTCTCTGGACCGAAAGAACTTCTCTGAACTGAAGTGGAAAGATGTAACTCCAACCGGGTAAAGTGGAGTTACCTTGACGGAACGGCAGTAGGTGTGGATGTGGAGCTATGTATGTCGCAAATTATGTTCCACCTCCTATCCTGATCTCTGTGTCTCAAAATATCAGTCAAAGTTTAGTCTATCGTAAGTATAAGTAGATCTAGACGAACTGCAAGTTAACACCCCTGCCTAATTAATATTCCACCAATTCGCACTAAGCGTTTTCAAATGTCCTATATAATGTGCACAGCAAAAGAGTGGTACTCTCTACCTGCGTCTGTGTTTGCGAGCGCATATAACCCGAATCTCTTTAAAGCGAGAGTGAACAGGCCTTCTGGGTAGGCTCACTCCATCATCGACTTTGTCTCTGTCACCTTTGACCTAGAATAGAGTCAAGCGCAAACCCATTAAAAATAAAAAGTATATTTAAATGTCAATTTGCTCAGTCACAACAATACTTAAAATAACGTAAACCTTGCTTTATATACCAAACCAGGAAGTATTTATCCATAAACATAGGTACCAAAACCATAACGTTTAGATACGGCTCCCAATAGCATTAGTAAAGTACATTCTGGACTGAATTTCCGTCCATTAACAAAATCAAAGTAGACAGAAGCCACGTAAATACGGCGGTAACGTCATCAATATATAAATAGCAAGTTTGTTTTCTTGTGTTTCTGTCTGTAAACAGAAATAAAATAGGAAGTTACTTTTAGTATCGGATATTATTACGTAGGTACACGTGAATCAAAAATCAAATCAAACTTTGGTGTCCCAAGGAAAGGGGAGGTGGGACCCGCTGAGGAGGGAGGTGGGACCCGCTGAGGAATAGCGGGTCGAGGCCTGTCGGGGGAGCGGTGAATGCTTATGCGAATCCCGCATCCCCCGCCATAAGCAGAGGTGGAACACCGCGGTGGTTTAAGCTGGTAAGAGTCCGATATGCCCCTTTGTCACCCCCACGATGGAGGAAATCCATGAGGATTTACACCGTGCACAAAAAAAAAAAGAAAGCGGAAAACGGTCACATAATAACGGCTGTTCAAATACAGAGCTTTTTTGACACCTTAATTAAGTTTGTACTATTAGTTATTCTGTGCCTTAATGTCAAATACTGATAAAAATTACAGATTTTCATGACGGCCGTTACAATATGACGGAACCGCTCTTCTAGAAATCAGTATCTCCAAGGAAGCTTGTTCATTGTTAATACCTAGTCGTTTGATTTGATGTCTCCAAATACATAATAATGTAGGTATTCAATCGTCAATAATTATACAAATAAAGTTCGTATGCACGCTTGCACGCGCTTTCATCCGCTCCAGTTTGCTCCTACTTGACGGAGTGCAGTGGTGCGCACCACTGCGCTACGTCAAGTAGGTACAAATCGTTAATTAAAACTTCCAAATTGATCATACAAATATTTATGTTTGAATATCGAAGCATAACCCAATTATAATGATTTATTCCTTAAAAAGTAAACAAAACCTGCGGGGTGGTTAACCGACCGCAATAATTATAATTCCTTTTATTTTGACAGTCCAACAACATTAATTGCGTAATTTCAGTCGAATTTTTCATACATATGAAGCAACGGATTAGCAATTTCCTTCAAAATCATTCGGATTGAGGTTAAAAGTGTTATGGAATCAGGGTACTGATCCCCTTGTGAGTTGCCATAATGTGAGAAGAGAGGGGACAGCTGCACGATCGTAAATTGAAGATATTATATTTATTTCTTTCTGTGAATTGGTTCAAAAAATACGCTTTAATGTCAAAAATAACGTATGTATTCAAACAGAGGGGCAATTCTCGTAATTTTAAGAACGTTCACAGTCTGATCTCAGTCTCAATCTGTCAATAATACCTCTAATTTCTCTAATTTCCTCCTACATTTTGACAAGTTTTTGACATTTGTTCGTCGCTGCGATGAGATTGCGACTAGATTTTGCACGTTTTAAATTACGAGATTTGGCTTTCTGGCTGGTGTTCCCTTGTTTCGCAGGCAGAAATTTCATAGAATTTCGTTTCGCAGCAAATGTTTCCTAAAATATTTGGTCCTTTATATTTTATATATTGTTATTTCGAATATTATTGTCTCAACGACTATTTACTTGAATGAAACATATTTCACAGAAACACAATTCAATGAATTTTATAATCGTATTTTTTTATTTAACAAAGTTATCAAACAGTACAATTATTTTTAACGATTATTGTTTGTTCGGTGTATTTTTCCATGGTATTTTTTTTTCAACGGCGAAAAAAATAAGATTTGCTAGATTCATTCCCAGAAACACACAAGATTGAACTTGAGAACTTAGTAGCAAAATGTTACCGTCATGCAGTAAACTTTGACTTTTTTTTTTTTTGCAGTAAATGGTATGTTCAATCATTAAACGTTACTGTTTTGTCTTTTAGGTATTGTTTCACAAACATTTCTTATTGTATAAAGTCAGTAACTCTTAATGAAATCGCTTTAATGTGTTGTAGTAAGAAATAATTTTTTTCAGTGCTCATTGTATAATTTAAGAATTCCGCGCATACAGGTATATATATTATAGGCTGATTATGCTTATGCTATGTGCCGTCGTGACCGATATTTTATTCAGTAACGCCATACGAAATAAAAATACAAAACATTAATTTATCTGCCCGTCCTTCATTTATAAAGAATACTACAAAAATAATTATTACGTCAAGTAAAACCACGCATCATATCTAGCCACAAAATATATCGACTTCATGATAAAACTATTTATATCTCTATTAAAATACAGTGGTAACTGGAAACTCTAGTGTATTTGGATTATGTCCAATACCTCAATGTTATAGAGCAATGTCGTTCTAATGCGGTGAGGATAAAGAAAGAAAGAAAAAGTATTAAACCGAAATAATAATACTGAAAAAAACAAAAACAAACTAATATGAAACAAACTGGAACAATACTGAAATAATATTGTAGGTTTAATGAACAACGCAGGAAGTTATCTCAACAATAGATGGAAGATTCTACGAACTCATTATCCTCCTGCTCTTATAGCAATTTATTAGAGATTGACGTAGCCTATCCATCATGCATAATCAGCCATGATGTACCCACTGATGGGACACTGGCCTCATTTCTGTGGGACACTCTCTGTGTGGCGTAATCCACCACGCGGGCCCAGTGCAGGTTGGTAGATGTCTCATCTCTTCGAATGTTTGGTTCTAGTCCTCACGATGTTTTCCTTCACCATTTTGAGAGCAGTGGTGATGAGATAATTGACACAAAGTAAGTAAAGCGCCTGTCTGGGTTCGAGCCTACGACCTTTAACTTGTAAGTCCACGACCGTTACAACTTGGCCATCACTACTCTGTGTGTCCGTCATGTGATGTACCAACTAGAGTCCGCGCGGAACTAGTTGGCCGCGCCTTAGGTATGTGAGCGGTGGGACGGAGGGGCGGGGGCGCATTATTCAATACGGGCGTTGCGAACTGCCGCCTCACCCCTTTTCCCACCTCAGCGGCCAACTAGTTCCGCGCGGACCATAGTATTGTGCCATCGTGGTGGATTTCAGCGCGCTCCTTCTCACAGAGAGAAGACCTATGTCCCACCATTGGGAACTTTATAGACTGATTATTCAGTATATCTTCTTCTTCTATACATCTACTGCTGCCATAATTGTCATCATGTATCCAATCCTTTCATCAATCTAAAGATCATACATGTATCCAATCTCTTAGTGCTCATACTCGTAGTGCTATAGATCTAGGGTCTAAACGGACCCCAATCTAGTTAAGAAAAGGCTTGTTGGATGTGGTACTTAGACTGTGTTACTAACTGAAGCTAATGAGTAACTTTTATCAAAAAAGAGATGTCACTTTCAACCCAATTACGAGTTTAATTGTACAAAAAAATATGTCTATTAATGTGTTTATTTATTTATTTATTATATTTGGAAAAACAAACAGTAGTATATCAGCTTTGTCTTAAAATTAATTTTAACAAATATAATAATATGTAGAAAATGTTGTGGGTAGTATCCACAACATTTTCCACAGATTATCATATTATACTAGCAGACCTCGCAAAAGTCGTTTTACAAAAAAAAAAAAATAGGGGTATGTAAAGTAGATTATTATTATTATTATTTATTTTTGTAGCCGATATTTCAGACCTACCCGATATGCATACAAAATTTCATACAAATCGGTCCAGCCGTTTCGGAGGAGTATGGTAACTAACACTGTGACACGAGAATTTTATATATTAGAAGATTATATAATAAAAACAAGCTGTTAGCAAACTTCTATAATTTTAAGAGATAAAAAAAAGGTAGAAGGTTCAGACACGCCAAATTACTTAAATAAATTACTTAAAATCTTTACCATAATAATTTATGTATTTTATTATTTAATGGATATGAAATATTTGAGAACATTAAATAAACAAATCATAAAGACACTGACCTAGATACAAGTTTTCTTATATGAAATAAGGAAACTAAAATTAGTTACACGACCTTACCCTACGAAATCAAAACATTTATCCTAGAGTGACATCAGGTAGGAAACCTTTTTCAAGAAGGCAAATATACATATTTCTAACACGCATCCAGAACGGGGTGACGTTGATATGGGCCCCAATTAAATCGGAACGCGTGTGACGCTGACGCCATCATAACTCATTTGACAATCCTGACCCTTTGGACTAGCTTTGCCAACTGTATGTATTTTTTCGTATTTCTATATACTCGCACCTTTTGCGCGTTTCAATCAAAATATTATGTTCATGTTATTGTTATTGGTACGCTATTCTCGCTATTTGATTCAACTTCAGTATTTGTTCTTTTTACCCTAAAATCAACTTTATCCGCGACTTCGTCCGCGCGAAATTTCTTGCTCCCCCGATCCACCCCATCGCATCGCATCGCTTGCCCGCGCGTACTTTGTTTTTGCTTACAGTTCTTTCTGACTTTTTTTCTTTTTCTCAGCTCCTGAGGGTTCTAGTGTGACGTTAAATAACATATAGCTTTTCTCAAGAAATAGGCTATCAAATGAAAAATATTTTTTTCAAATCCGATTGGTAGTTCCAGAGATAACCGGGTTCAAACAAACACATCTAATCTATATCTGGTCCTTAAAAATATGAGTTGGCAACACTTCTAGTACACTTCTGTAATAGTAAAAAATGCAAATGAAATAACAAGATTACTTGTGGTTACTTGCTCTTTCGTACTTTCATTCAGTATCTGTATCTTCAGATCTTTTGAGTGTGCCCAAATTAACAAAAAGGTTCTCTACTCTATATTTCTGTGACTTTTAAAGAGTGAGCTGAAATTGAATTTGAAGTAATTTCTCGACCTGCGCTAGTTGTTAGGCCAAATGAGGTTACATCTTTTATGATGTATAGCTATTGGTACCATTATTCATGTTATTCAAGGGCCCGAAAATACGTACCACAACCACAACCACACCACAACGACACCACGTGGACGAGCGCATAATTTTATGAAAATTTTATTGTTAAAAAAATACATCGAAAAGCTACATCGAAATTTTGTAGTTACCAACGCAACTCAACAAGAAGTTGCGACACTTTTCGCACGTAACACCTGCTTCCCCACATCTTCCCCACATCAGACTAAGTAACCAAACGATCACTGAACTACCCACTAGTGCACATATAATGTGTCATTTACGCCGATATAACTAGATCCCACGACACAGGGTATCCTAGTGCGGGGTCTAGCACTACCTTATTGCACTATATCTTTAATTATTTTTATTTTTATTTTACTATCTTTTGTTTTTTGTTCATGTCATCAAAATGTGTCTAAAATTTTATTATTATCTTGACGCGGCGATGTGGTGTGGTTGTGATACGTGTGTTCGGGCCCTGTTTCGCACTGTCAACGACGGTTAAGTAATTAGATTCACACAGTGTGTTGTAATGTAAGTAAATGCAAACTCATCCATCTTACTTTAGCCACTTCTTGTGACAGACAAAGAAAGAAATGGTTACTTAAGTACTTAGCTGGGATAAAATATATGCTACTGCTGAATGTCTTGATCCAATCGCTTTAAGCTTTCCTAACATTTTATTGAAGAAATTTTCACAATGACAAAGTCAATGTTACAATAATTATAGACAGGGTGTCAAGGTCATTTCATTTCAAGGTCATTTTTTGCGGAGTGATTGAAAAAAACAAAAATTGGTCATAAGTTTTGAACCGTAAAAAAGTTCACCAACATTCTTATTGTTAAAACATTTTGAAATTACCTTGCTCACGCGCCTATTCGATTTGATGTATACTTCCAGGGACACCTTGTATAATTTTTTAACTCAAATCGAGTACTCACAAAGATTCTTAATGTAACTCAGTGAAATGTAAATATATATCACTTGTTTCTTGATCTTTTTTATACCAACTTATCATCATCCTCTCTCCCTTATCCTTTTTTCTTCCATACATCTCTTTTAGTCGTCATCTCGGCAGTTACGCCTTTTGTAACCATCATCATTCACATATTCCATCCATCGCTTCTTTGATCTTCCCTTACCCATCCTTATAGGCATCCATATTCATACTCAAAACTTTCCTCACGACATTTTCCTCATTCCTCTGCATCATATGCCCTTACCATGACAACCAGTTACCACACAAAGTCAAACTAAACACTGAGATCTTTACATAAGTATTTTATTTCTACCATATTTGCGAAAGAAGATTCGTGTTGACATCAAATATGTTGCTGTAAAACCTTTTTATAACTATAGAACCCCTTTCTGTAACTACATACATGCAAAGTCACAAGAGAATAACTCAAGCTTTATAAATACAACGTAAAGTGAAGGAACAAGCATAAAGGTTAATTCCACAATATACTGTCGGTACCTCGGCACGTAATAGCGACGCGTAAGTGTAAATTATCCCTTTAAGGGAGTCTAATCTCAGTGCGTTAGTTGTACGGTTAAGGGAGCTGTAATATGGTTAACCTTTTGCGACAACCTAAGGGTTAAATCGTTTTTATCTCTTGCTGTTTTGATTTGACCGTTTATAAGACGTTCTTTTTTGGAGATAAAATGGAATTAGCGAGTCAAAAAAACAATAAAACCATATGCCTTTTTCATCGCTGTTGGGTCAGTTTCCAGTCTAACCGGATGCAGCTGAAAACCATTATGTGATCTCCTCAATCCAGTTACTTGAGAACACGATATACCATGATAAGATCGGTTGTCAGACTTTTGGACTTCTGACTACTCGTAACGAGTGTCAAAGATCTACGAATGATTGATATGACAGCAGAAACCAACGGCTTACCGTGCTTTCCGAGGCACAGAATAAAATAGAATAGAATAGAATACTCTTTATATGTACACCATATAAATTACAGACATAAATATAGAAATTTCACAAAGGGTGACACAATGGACGGTCTTATCGCTAAGAGCGATCTTTTAAAGACAAACTTTGGATGGATTAAAAAGAGGGTGGAAAATAGATTGGGGGGGGGAGAATGTAAGTAGATTGTCACCCATCCACGAAGTAACCGCGGCAAGAATAGCTTAATCTTTAATCGACCTGAGCGGCTGTTATCAATTAGCTACGAAGCCTTCCTGCCTTAAAAATGTTTGTCCTGTCAAAGAATTAACATAAGTCTGAAATCGCCAACCCGTCTTGAGTAAGCTTGGTGATCAATTCTCATTTTTTTCTGTATGAGAAGAACCTTTGCTCTGCAGTAGGTCAATAATAGGCTGATATAGTCCAACATGAAACTTATTTAGTTTTATTTTACGTTATTCTCTGTATCTAAATTTTATCATCATCTGCATATCCTTTTCCCAACTACGAGTTTATTGAGGTAGGCTTTTAGTTGAAGTCAGATGAGGCTGAGTATTTTACTCGGACCAACTGCCTATATTTTGACTTCCACAGCCCAGTTGTTAGACTTTCAGGCTTCTGACTACCTACCCGTGTTTTCTGAATCTATTAGTCTTCGGTCAACTGGACCCACTCGAACTGGACCATCCACTTGACCACATATTTTATTTTCTGTGTTTTTATTGGTTAACTGGGCCCACATAAAAAAAAAAAAACATGCATTGTTTAAAGATACGCATGGATACAGTCCAGCGCAAAATTAGTTAGTCAAAATATAATATGTACATAATATATATTCTACACACTGCCGAATTGAGATACTGTAATGATAGTGTATGTATGTGATAAATAAAGAAATGCGGGTCCAGTTTGAGTGGGTCCAGTTAACCAAAGACTTCTATATCACCCGGCAAATTCAAAAACTGAATAACAACTCCAAATGTGAATTGTTTCCTATATCTACCTTTCCCATTATCTTTCTTGGCACAATGCTCAAATTTCCTGGCCTTAATCCAATTTCTCTTACATGACAATGTACGACAGGACGCGAAATTAAATGCTCACTTACCTTCTTTGAGCTCTTAATTAATAATTATTCTGTAACGATTTTTTTCCAGAATAATAAATATGAATTACCTAGTAACATCAATTTTTATACGAACAAAAAGCTAATTTATATTATCAACAAAAAAAATAACAAAATTAAATCCTAACTTAATAAAACAAAAAAAAAACTAAAATATAGCGTCGAAAAATTCATCCGCATCGCTGTCGACTGGTAAAGTACCCAAGAGACTGGCGGCATTACCACGTTGAATAGCAATGCTTAGCCTCTGGCCAAGGTAAAAGCCAGCCCTTGGGTCATGGGAAGTGTCAACCAGTCGTTTTGAAATTTCCTTAAAAAGAACATGAGCATTCGGACCCCACGGCCCGAGGGTTTCAACCCCAAACGGCTCGAAAATATAACTTCCGCTAAGGTTATTATATTTTCGCCGCTTGAGGTTTTCCGCAGCCGCAGCAGCAGCGCCAGCACAGCATGCCGAGCCAGGAAGATGGGATGGCGCAAGAGTATCGACACACGTTGCGTCCCACACTAAAGGCCTACCCAACTTCCATGGAAATAAAGACATACCGTCCGGTCTCTTGCCATCATCGCGTGCCAAGCCATTGGGTTCTAATACAGCTGGAACGCCGACGGTGACAAGAGCTCGTCGGATGATGTCATTAATGTTCGCGTGCCGCGCTAAACGACCTGCACTTCGGCTGCAAGAAAGGCCGTGGTGTCCGAGGCTGTTGACATCTTCGCCACAGTGACAGCGATGAGGAGAACAGCAAGAAGTGCCTAGCCGAAGAGAAGCAGCGAGGCGAAAAGTAGTGTCGTCGAACAAAGTGCCTATGTTCGACGAAGGTAGTGCAAGAAGCCAAAGACCCGACTCCCACCTACCCACAGCCAGCAGGCGCGCATGCTCCGCAGAAGTAGCAGACGATTCAAGTAAATTGTTCTGTACTACTCTGCAGAGCGGCTCATCCCACCGTTTTTGGGAAGATGGATTGTCGGGTAGATCTGTATTCGGGCAAGCGAGTCTCCAGGCATCCATAGCCTCGGTGAAACACGGCACATCAAAATCAATCAGTGTGGATGCTAGAATTTTCCTGATTAATTTATCAGTGCCGTGGACCGAGGATATGAAAGCCGGTAAACTAATACTAGAAATTTTGCGGACGCCGAGTCCTCCCATACGAATGGGAAGAGTAGCTTGTGCCCAAGCTCGGTCGTCCAATGCCACATTTAAAATAGAAGTTAATGTATGCCTGATAATTTGGTCAATTTTATCTAAAAGGTGAGTGTGCTTCCATAAATGTGAAGCACGAAGGAAATATATTAATTTAGGGCCAAAACAGCAGTAGCGGATTACAGTTATGGCCGAATGCATACTAATTTGGAACAATCTATCCGAAACGTCATTGAAATTTTGGATTTTTTCCTCAATAAAAACGGGAAAGGAATTGTCAAAGATTGGACACCCAAGGAGGCGAAGAGAGCTTTTTTCAATAATTTTGATTTCTGGAGCTATTGCGTTAAATTTAGGAAGTGTCAGATGTCTGTCAGAATTGTCCGTTAAGTATAATTCACATTTCGAAAGATTGAGATCAAGGCCGATGGAATGAAATTCATTTTTTAAAAATTGAAGGTCCTCTAATACAGTTTCTGCATCGCCTCCCAAGGTTCCATCATCGAGATACCAAACGTTAAATTTGGAATTTAGCTGACGAATAATAGGGTGAATGGCTAAACTAAAAAGCACAGGCCCAAGAGGGTCACCTTGTTGACAGCCAACAGCAGATTCCAAAAGGTTGTCCCGATAGAGTAATTTAGAAGGGTGTCTGTAACATTGCCAAATGAAACTATAAATTTGGGGAATTTCTAATTTTTTTTTCTTTTTTTTTATTTATTTTTTTTTTTCTGTAACGAATTGTTATATCTGAAGTACCGGTTATTTCTCCCAGGGGTAAGCAGAGTTCTAAGTGTGAACGTTTGAGTGCTGTGAGGTGTTCATTATTTTTAAATACTGCTAGGTTCTTTGTGGCATTTTCTTGAGAGTCGTTAGCTGCGGTTTCATGAACATTTATTTTGCAAATTATTGTAATTGTGCAGTTTGTTGGTAAAATTTGGATAAAATTAAATAACTGTTTTACGCTTTAGAGCACTTTTTAATAATATGTTCTAGGAAATACATGTAAATAATTCCGTGGTTCGCGCACTAACTAAAAAAATCTCAAACTTTATTTTACAAAATTATTCATGGATTTTGCATTTGGTGTGTGAGCCACCGGGTTAAGGAATTCTACAACCAGCTTTATAGTTATAATTAGCTAACCTATATTGTCCTTTTTTTGTTTCCGGGGTGGAAAATCCTCATGGATGTCTGCCGCCCTGGAGCGGGCGGCCTCGTCTGTCAGACTCTTACTGACTAATAACAAACCCGGTGTTCCATCTCACATCTACGCCGGGGGTCGCGGGAACGTACGATCCTTCCGCAACCCCTGAAGCCTATATTGTCCTACTGCAGAGCAAACGCCTCCCTCTCCCTTTTCCACACAATATATAGTTATAAGCATACATAAAATACATTTGATAATTTAAATTAGATAAAAAACATGTTCAATTTATTAGTAGTTTGTGTTTTCACTCCGTTTGTCGATGGCTATAATAGTAGGGGAAGACCAAAGAAACGATGGATGGAATGTGTGAAGATAATATGGTTAGATACTGAGATAACGACTAATAGAAAAATATGGAAGAACAAGACATGTTGTGCAGAGCCCAAATAAATTAGAATAAGGGTAGGAGAGTGAGAATGACGATATAAAGACTATGGCGACCGCGAAGTGGCGCCCTCATCGTTTGTTTGGTTATTTCATACAATTTAGAATGAAAATGCAGAAAATAAGCTCGTTAAGTTGTGCATCACAAGATTATACGTTAATATTATAAGAAACAGTAGTTTTATTATAATCCTTAAAACGGATAACAGTGGCCACTATATTCCGTTTTAAGGATTATGATAAAACTAAACAATGTAAAACTACCGTTTCTAATAATATTAACGTATAATCTTGTGAAGCACAACTTAACCTGCTTATTTTCTGCATTTTCATTCTAAATTGTATGAAATAACCAGACAAACGATGAGGGCGCCACTGTGCGGTCGGCATAGTCTTATGAAAACTTCATGTTACTGACAGATCGGATTTCAGTAAAAAAAAGCCATCTACAAGTCGAGTGAGTCATCACAACAGTTCTGGTCATCGCATATGTGAGAGAAGTATAAAACACAATTTATCATGTCCACAATCAGCTAAAAGCAAATCTCGCTTATTCGAATTAAGTAGACGCCCCTAATACCAGCCCCGTACCTAATACCGACCTTTTTACTTAATGCTAAGCAATCTTTTATCCTAATCTACTAGCGTCGTCGCTACCTTAAATTTTTAAATATTAAGTCTGACAACACTATCAAGAAGACATTTTAGTATCAAGTAAATAGCTGATTTTAGATACATAACACATGAACAATCACACTAATATTATAAAGGCGAAAGTTTATGAGTGTGTGTGTGTTTATATGTTTGTTACTTCTTCACGCTCAAACGGCTGGACCAATTTTGATAAAACTTAGTATTGAGGTAGCTGACACCCTGGATTAACACATAGGCTACTTTTTATCTCGATATTTCCACGGCATCGACATTTATGCGGGTAAAACCGCGGGACGCAGATAGTCAGTCTATAATGTTCCCACTGCTGGGACACAGGCCTCCTCTCTATTAGAGGGAGTGGGCCATAGTCCACCACACGAGCCCAGTGTGGTTTGGCGGATGTCACATGTCTTCGAAATTTTGGTTCTAGAACATTTTCTCACCATGTTTTCCTTCACCGTTTTGAGAGCAGAGGTGATAAAAAAAAATGGGAAAAAAATGCCTGCGTAGATCCGAACTCACGACCACAATCACATTTTTTGGTAAATAAATTATTATTATTATTATTACAACAACAACACAACAACAACAACTGTATAGATTCTGGGCTGATATAGAGGCAACCTACTTCAGGTAAGTTGGATGTCTTCATAATAATAATACCGAAGGAATTTCATTCCGTTGTAGTTTGTAAAATTGGGACAAAACATAAGTATGTAAGTAGGTACAAGATAAAGCAACTTATGATTTTAGCGATAAATTAGAAACTGTGGAACAAGTGCTGTAAATCGTAACATAAAATAATTTTCACAAAACGTACTTAGACTAAAATTGTTTTCACTGAAGTTAAAGTGACAAAATTATGTGTCTCGAAGATAGTGAATATAGAGAAATTTGTTTTAGAACATGATTGCTATCACCGATTTCTTAACAAGGTCTTTTTATTTATTCATTTTTGCTCTGGGTGGAGCAGGAGGGAGTATCAGACTCTTACTGACTAAAACCCACCCATGTTCCTTCCTAGCCCTTTGTGTTCCGGGGCAGCGGTAACCCTTTCGGACAATCCCGCTCCCCCGCTTAACTAGGTCTGGAGCTACAAAAAGAATGTCATCTAGATAGACGAAGGTAACAAAAAAATTGTGTCATTCAATATAATCTATACATATACCCCTTACTAATAAACGCGTTCTAACAGATGAATAGTTACACACAGATTTCTAAGAAGACAAAGCGTTGTGTAACTATGCAGACGCTATACGACGTTCATTAGTAAGGGAGATATTATATTACTATAAATTTACAATTTAAATGTCTGTTTGTAATTTCAAAATAAAAGCTTTTTATTAAATGCATAAATTGAAGTATATAGGTACGGTACTAATAACTTTTTTTTAAATTTTTTTCTGTCTGTCTGTTTGTTTCAGCTTATCTGAAACGGCTGGACCGATTTTGACGAAAGTTTCACCAGCAGACAGCTGATATTATAAGAAGTAATTTATTTTAGAACAAGAATTAGGATAGCAAAATAATTTTAAACTCATGAAATCCAATTTGTTTTCCGACATGCACCCAAACGAAGTCACGAGCACAGCTAGTTAAGGCATAATATACTTATCAACTGCATGCTACCATTTCACATGAAGCTACTCCCGTTCAAACACGCTTTAAAAAAAAACCTTAAAGTTCAGTTCGATATTATAACCCACAATGACGATCCAAAGCATAGATACGTTGTGGAGGTAAGATAGACGTTCGCTCCATGTAAAATACTGGTATTCAGCTGCATCCGGTTAGACTGGAAGCCGGCCCTAACATAATTGGGAAAAGGCTAGGCACATGGTGAATGAAGAACCAAAGCAAAAATCCAAAATTCATTTTTACTACCCGTATAACCTGCTCTTGCAAAATGAATCAAAATGCTACTTGCGCAAAGTTAGGACATAAATTTAACGAGTAGAACAAGGTACCTACTACGTTCCACGACTTACGGTCTGACGTTTATGAGACTTAATAACTTCAATTCAGATAAGAGTCGAATTTCCACGAATATTCAGGCATGTATGGCCTGTCCTTAAGGCTATTTAAAAGTTTAAATAATGTTTTGGCAACTTCCATTTCTCATTTAAGATTTGATGCCTTGAATCTAAAAATCACAAACTCTGAACTGAAGACCAATTCCCGTAATTAAAATCGTTCAAAATCTAGTCGCAATCTCATCTCAGCTACAATCAACGTCGAAAACTTGACAAAAATGTAAGGAAATTAGAGGTATTTTTGACAGATCTAGACTGAGATCATTCTTAATATTACGAAAATTGCCCCTCTGAACTTCAGCTTGAATCGTATAAGACTGGATCCATTCGAAAGTTATACCGTTACTTTAGTTAGAGTTTTCCTTTCCAAAAACTTCAAAAGTGTATACTTTAGAATTGAAGTACCGTGCCTAGAAAAGGATTGCATCAATAACATTTCTATAGGAAAGCAAAACGTTAACAGCGAGCACATCAAAGGCAGCGAAGAAAACTTTTGATACCCAATTTCGAAAGTACTTTTTCTTGTTACTGAACCGTGTCGGTGTCGATGAGCCATGAGATAAGCGATTTTGAAGAACTAAATTGAGATTTTTTCATTTGCGTTGAAGTTTCTGAAAATCTCCCTCGAAGGACATAAATGACCTTGATTGAAGTGATCTTGTTGGTGTTATTCTACAGAAAGGTCAGGTGCGTTGTATTCGCAACCGGCGCGCATGTATTACTAGATTTATGAACGCGTAGCTGCATCTAATCCTACATCGCGCAAGCAGTGTTTACCATGCGACTAGCATATATACAACAGCTCGACATAAATCATGACAGCCGTTTGGTCAGAGGATCCTCCGTTTTCTATGGAGGTGGAATAAACTTTACACCCTATTTCTCAAAGCTCTATAAACGTAAACGAAGCAAAACGAGTAGGTATGTAAGGGTCGTAGCAGGTACCGGTCTGTAGTTTCTGCATATAGGCGTCAATTTAATAATAGTACTAATTATACTAGTATTGCCGGAATTTGGAAGTTGGCGGTTTAATACCCCCGTGCCTCGGAAAGCACGTAAAGCCGTTGGTTCTGCGCCTGATCTCTCTCCGGTCGTGTCGGATTGCCGTCCCATCGGACTATGAGAGTAAAGGAACAGAGAGTGCACCTGTGTCTGCGCGCACACTTCTGCACTATAATATCTCCTGCGTACTTGGCTAATCTCCGTTGAGATTGGCCACCGTGACCGAAATCAGTCCGGGAGGCTATTATTATTATTAGTATTTATTTGTTTGTTTTAGTTTATTAGTTGGTGTAATAATAATATTTTAAGAAAATAGCTACCTACTTACCAATAATAGAATAATTTATGTTATTGTTATTAACTTTTTATGCGAATGTTTTATTCAGTTTTCATGTATAATTTTATTTTAATTTTAGTTTCTACTTTTTAGTTTCTATTTAGATTTTTAACTTCAAGTATTATGTATCAAACAATAATATTTTGCTGTGCCCTGACAGGGTCTACAACGGCTCTTAGCTCTAAGCCTTTTATTTACATCTTGTTTTTACCTTGTGGAACGTAAATAAATGAATATGAATATGAGTTAGAAGATGAAGCAAATCCAAGCCAATCAGACAGAGACAGACGAAGAAAGCCGATTCGACCATTTGGTAAAAAAAAAAAAATTACAAAAAATGTTAGCTTCTGATGCCAACTGCGTCAACAAGATGGCGCTTGGTTAAATGTTACAATAAAACTAAAGAGTCTTTAACTTTTACTACCACACTCCAAATTTTCATAGTGTTGTTGTAGTACGTGCGTAAGAACTGTACACAAAGGATTTCCACATTGTGACATAATTATTACTTGCTAACACGAGCTCGCTCGTTATTGTACAACACCGTGTTAGCAAAACAAAGCATCGAATTCACAATTGTTATATTCCATAAAAAAACATAGGCAGTCATGGGGACTACTGACAGAATTGGAAACTTAAAACTATGAAATAATAGCTGTTTTTTTTAATTTTTTATATGAATTGCATAATCAAAAATGTTAATGCCTTAATATAGTAAATTAAAATGATTACTCTGCTTTACACATCAATTCAATGTTGCATAATACTTCACGTCTTCACCCTTATAGCTACAGATATATTGTTATTACAGCAGGTCGGTGACGCAAACCCATAAGATTTTCCGCTACCAAAAATCGCTTAACGCGACTAAAGAAGTTTTCACTTTAAAAATGTTTAAGTTTTACTCATATTTGCGATTAAATAAGTAGGTACTGTGAAGAGCGGATGAGTCCTTCAATGGAATCAAACAACGATATGATTTCTTTACGTTTTTATTGACTTAACGTCTTTACATATTTCCAACTAAACTAGCATTGTCTTTTCCTAAACAAAAAACCTAATAAAATAATTCAAACAAGTTTAGAATGGATCTAAACTTGTTTGAATGTTCTAATGGAACCCGCGCTAAATTATAGCCAGCCTGCACTACATGCAGCGGGATTGTCCGAAAAGGTTACTGCTACCCCGGAACATAAAGGGCTAAGGAAGGAACACAGGTGGGTTTTAGTCAGTAAGAGTCTGACACTCCCTTTTGCTCCACCCAGAGCGAGAGGGGTCATTTGATGATTTTCCATCCACAAAAAAAAAAGCCTGCACTACATAAGGTTGACTTTAGTGGACAACCTTTAAAGTACTTACGATTCCATCACTCCTAAGATTTGTAATATAGGTAGGCATGTCTCCATTAATTTCTAGAGAATCTATACAGATATTTACATTTTTATAACTTTTAGTATCAAAAAATAAATACGTTGCAATATAAATTTTATTTTGTGTGCTTTGCGGTTTCTCGGCTTTGTTTTTTTTTTTAAGTGAAAAACGTTGACACTGTTAAAATGTATCGAATAACTTATTTGCTCCGTTCAATAATTAAATTATTCTTTATTTATAATAGAATATCTACAGTACCTCTCCCGCATTCCCCTTAAACTTAAGGGGAAAATATATAAAACCATGATCAGACCTGCTGTCTTGTATGGATCAGATTGTTGGGCCACAAAAGGGATGAATGAAAGGCAATTCCATGCAGCTGAGATGAGAATGCTAAGAGGAATGTGTGGTGTTCCAAGAATGTATAGAATAAGAAATGAGTACATAAGAGAAAGTTTGAAAGTGGCACCGGTAACTGAAAAGTTGCGTGGAAATCGGTTGTCATGGTATGGGCATGTGTTACGGAGAAATGAGGAAAATGTAGTGAGGAGAGTTTTGAGTATGGATATCGATGGCTATAAGAGTAGAGGAAGTGTGACTGTGTAAATGATGATATGTTTAGAAAGGGGATGACTACTGAGATGACGACTAATAGAGAAGTATGGAAGAAAAATACATGTTGCGCCAAATAAATTGAGATAATGGCAGGATAGTGATGATGATGATCTACACTACTTACTAGTGCAGATATTCTAGTCAGTAACCCAAATCCCACCAGACCAGTGCGTATTCCTAGTGATGACGTATGGCATTGAAACGTGGTCGGTCAAAATGGGCCTCATTAAAAGGCTGAAAGTAACCGAGAGGGCTATGATTGGAGTTTCCCTAAGTGATTGAATCAGAAATGAAGAGATAACTAAAGTAACCGACATAGCTCGAAGAATTGCTAAACTTAAATATAAGTGGACACATTGCTCGCAGAACAGATGGCCGATGGTGCATCTGGAGTGGCGACCGTGTAATGGAAGACTTAGCGTTGGAAGGCCTCCCATAAGGTAGACCGATGACCTTGTGAAGATTGCAGGAATCCGCTGAAAGCTAAAAGCACAGAACCAGTCGAAATAGGGATGCTTCTCCCTATTTCCATTCGAACAGTGGACGTCTTTTGGCTGAAATAATGAACCCAAATACATAAATAACATAAAAATACTTAACTTGTTGTTTGAATAGACTGGTCGCTTAGGGATGATACAATATACTAGAGCTACAATGAAATCACTATTGTGGACCCAACTTCATAACTATCTACTGAAAAACAAGGCATTTCAAACGAATACACAAATTCCACTCAATCAAAATTGCTAGTCAAAATCAAAATAGTACATAGTTTCAACAAAAGCATTGGCATGATTTTCCAAAACTTTTCCATTTAGATGCTAAATGAATAAGTTCCTTGAAAACTTTGTAAAAGCCCATTCACACGTGTTGGTTACATGTTTATTTAACATTCATATTTCACGAATCGTTTTTATTTTCTAAAAATACGGTTTCTTAGAGGAATGGTGGCCACCACATAGCGTCCGCAATTTACCGGCGAATGACGTCACTAAAACGTTATTTTTAAAAGTAAGTTGGTGTGTTTTCCTAGAGAGTGTTTTTTGACACCGTAAAGTCAAACCGCTGTCATGATTTTCATGACGGTTGGAAAATTAAAGACTGCACTGCCGACACCACTGTTCTAGGAAACTGTAACTTTAGTGGCCCCAAAAGCTACGGTTTCTAAGAAGAGCGTTTCCATCTTAGCTATAGCGGACCTCATGAAAATCTGTCATTTTCACTGCTATTTATTTATTCTTTTCGCATACAAAAAGGTATAAAGGCGGACTTAATGCCTTAGGCATCCAGTCAACCTCTCTCTCAACGAGTCTCTACGAGTTAATCAAGTGTGGTGAAGAGATTAAGTGGCAGGTTCTTTGGTTGAGCCGAACAATGATAAAAAAAACAACTAAAATTATTTAATTACTAACGGCCCGTCCCGGCTTCGCACGGGTGGACATTTATTTTTTAAACATTTTATTTTTTTCTTGCAATTAAAAAAGCCCATATATAAATCAGTGATAATGTAGCAATCAAATGGTGAAAGAATTTTTAAAATCGGTCCAGTACTTTTTGAGCCAATTCGTTACAAACATACTTACATACAAATCTTTCCTCTTTATAACATTAGTATAGATATAGGTAAACAAAAAACGTACACAAATACATAAATAAGTTAAAACCTATAATACACATACATACTATTTACTATAGCAAATAAAGTCCTCCAGACCGTATTTCGGCCACGACGCGGCGGGGGTCAATCTCAACGGAGACTAGCCTTTGGCGCGGGAGATATTATAGTGCACAAGTGTGTGCACAGACACAGGTGCACTCCCTCTTCCCTCACTCTCATAGTCCGATTGGACGGCAATCCGACACGACTGGAGACAGATTAGGCGCAGGATTAACAGCTTAACGTGCTTTCCGAGGCATGGGAACCTCACTCTGATTGCCGTTTTCCGTATTCGCACGCTAAAAAATCGGGAAAAATTACGAATCCGCCCCAAAAAAGTTGAATCGCATTGTGAAAACGGAATGCACATTTTCCTACGAGTGGCTTTAATAGCACGGTTTGACGAATAATTCTTAATTTAACTTTTAACGAATCGTCGTGTATGTGTGAACAGACCGTAACTATACATACTGGGCTCCAGTAGAATTAGTTCCAGTAGCTCGTTTTTTTTAGAAGGTAGCCGGCAAATTAAAGAAAAACTTTATGTAGCTTAACTCCGTTTTAAATCAAGCAGGAAAAATTTTATGTTGCCTGTAAAGTAACGTAAAAGTTTGTAAAAGAGATGCAGTGTGTGTTTTTAATATACACACATCAAAAGTGTCTAGGGATCAAGCATTTTTATGCGGATTTCTTGAGATTGAGATGTGGCTTTGTAATAAATTTATGATTTTATAAATTTATATGGATCCTTTTTGGTGCATTTCATAATTTGAATCAGGAACTGTGAATCAAATTCGAGTAAAAGATGAAAATCAGCTGTCAATATTTTCCCTATAAAAACATACAACGCATTGAAGACATTATTAGTGCTACTGTTTCCCTACTACTGATTAAAACCAACGTTATTATGGAGCGGCGACGTCATTTAAGCAGGGAAGAAATGCTCAGAGCCGTGGGAATGATAGAAGCTGGTTCCCGGCAACGTACTGTGGCTTTAGCTCTGAATACAAGTCAGAGTGTTATCAGTCGACTTTGGACACGTTACCGAAGCACTGGTACCGTGGCTGAGCGCCATGGAGGACGGTATCGCTGCACCACACGGAGACAAGACCGATACATTCAAATCTTAACTCGAAGAGCTCCAACAATAACCGCCATGATGTTAGCCGTGAGGCTTCATCACTCTTCAGGGAACTTAATTAGCGACCAAACAGTCAGAAACCGCTTGCATGAAGTGAACCTTCATTCCCGAAGACCGCTACGGGTACCACCTATAGCAATGCACAATCGTAGGATTCGATATCAATGGGCTCTTGAACACAGAAATTGGGCAGAAGAACAATGGCGTTTCGTGTGCTTTTCTGATGAGTCTCGTTTTGGTATGAGACCGGATACAAGACGTATACGACACTGGAGAACCCCTGGACGCCAACAGCGATTAAAATCCTGCCAGGAAGTCCATCCTTATAATGGTGGAACCATCATGGTATGGGCGGGTATTTGGATCGGCGGAAGAACTGAGTTGATTTGGATCAGAGGCAACCTCAACGCTCAAATTTATGCTGAGACGATTGTATCAGACGTCATCGTTCCTCTACAAGTGCAAATCGGTCCCTTATTTCAGTTAATGCATGATAATGCACGACCGCACACCGCAAGAGTTGTAAGACAGACTCTCGCCGCAGCTAACATCAATGTCCTGCCCTGGCCTGCTCAGTCGCCAGACTTGAACCCGATTGAGCATGCATGGGATATGCTACAGAGAAGAGCTCTGCCGAATATGGAGGGTATCCAGTCGCAAGAAGACCTTTTTTTGTTGTTGCAACGAACATGGGCGGCCATTCCACAGCGTGATTTGGATGAACTCATTTTGAGTATGCCAAACCGATGTTCTTGTGTTGTTAGTGTTCGCGGTAGAAACACGGATTATTAATTGTTTAAGTTACCCAATAAAATTTTAGAGAAAACTGTTATTTCAGTCTTTTTTTCGAACTTTTGTGTTAGTGGTTCAAATGTCAAAGATCCCTTTATTAGGAAAATGGCAAATTTCTTTATTAATGCAAAGGTGACTTGGTTTATCGTTACTGTGACAAACGAAAACACTTTATTTGATGAATCCTTAAAGAAAATTTTAATTAATATCAATCAGGAGAAAAGTTATTGCAAAAATATATGTTGATCCCTAGACACTTTTGATGTGTGTATTTTGTTTTAGAACGGGGTTGTTTTTGATCAATTTTGTTTGTGGTTACTCGAAAACCTATCCTATTTAAACAAATTAATTTTCCTTTAAAATAATGTTAAGCTAAGGGTTAATATTTGTAAAATAATTTACCGCATTTAAGTTGGATTATAATATTCAATCTTACCAAGGGGTATAGGTAGGGTTCTGGCACCCACTACATGACAACTCTGGCTTACCGATCCCGATACATAATGTAAACATATTCCGATATTACAGATTAAAATTCACAAAATATATAAAGCTCTTTCTACTGTAAAATGCGTCAGTGTGTATTAGAAATATCGAAAACAGTTAAATTTTACGCGTAAACTAGTTTCCGATTTGCCTAATATTCAAAAGTCTGAATAGAATATGCATGAATGGAGACCAGGTGGTGAAATTTTGATTAAAGGATATTATGTTCTCGTTTTGGCTATATAGATTATGTAGCTATGTATGTATAAGTCGATCAGTCAATGAACTCAGCAGTCTACCGCTGGACATAGGCCACTTTCAGGCTATGCCACAACACCCTGTCCTCCTGTCTCCACTCCAGGACTCATCTGCTCCACCGGCCATCGGTCCTTCGACAAACATGACAAGCTCTTTATTGTAAAGTTGAGTTAATTCTTGTGTCAAAAAAAACATTTGGTTCTCTTCCTCTTACCGCAGCCTCTATTCCCTCGTGTATATACCTAGATATTGGTATAAGATTTTTCGGTTTTGTCTGAACTAGCATATCTGTATCAAGTTCAAAAAGAGGAAAGTTATTATTATGAACTAGCAGGGCCCCGCGGTTTCATTCGCATAAGCGATCTCGTGGGAATATCGGGATAAAAAGTATTCTATATGTTAATCCAGGTTATAAACTTCCTCGGCGTTATTACAAAACAAGGTTTATTTTAGACCCAGGTTTAAACCATCGAGCCATTTTTAAATTTCGAACTATAATCCGACAAAGTTAAAGTTTTTATTACAAAAACTGACGTTAAACCCGAGTCTAAGTTGCTAAATTTAAATTAAGAACTTTGCGATTGTTAAAATACAGTAACTAGCTCGAAGGTTTAGATTAGGTCTAAGGTTAGGACTCGTTTTGATATAAGACGGCCTGTGTGCCAAATTTCATCCAAATCCGTTCAATAGATTTTACGTGAATGAATAAAAAACATCCATCCATCCATCCATCCTCACAAACTTTCGCGTTTATAATATTAGTAGGATGGGGAATAGGATTAGTAGGAAGTAGGATAGTAGGATTTAGGAAAAGAAAGTTCTTGATTTTGATCCACGCCCTATTCTAGTAACATTATTTGTCAATGTTCGTTACGCCGATTAGTTTGGTGATGCTAATTGAGTTGATTTACCTAAATAAATTTGTAGAAGCTCATGATATGGATCAGAGGATTAACCAATTAACGATAGTCCATTTCTGCCTACACATAGATACTATGTGAAAAAAAAAATGAAAAAAAGTCCGCGACATCATAATGTCTACCTTTTAAGGATGACTCACTATAACCTTTTTTATGATAATCAAATTTCTTCTAATATAATGCATTGTTTGCGAAGGTGTTTTTATAAACATGATATTAAACCTTATCCAAATAAACACGTTATTCATCAGAAGTATTTAATTTTGAACAAAATTGCCCTTGACATTTTTTGATTTCAATGAATATCTTAGAAGATATCATAGTTTTAAAAAATAAATCAGCACGGCCGCCGCGCGCCGGTAGTTGTGCGAGGTTTACTATAGTTCCAATTAGTAGATAGTTAATAATTATAAAGGATCACAGTATGATAATACTGTGATCCTTAATAATTATTCCCCTTTCATCTCTATCCTTTATAAGTCTCTTTCTCATATTCAAACCAATTTTGCACCACGAGCTTTCAAGCCCCACTCATTTATAACGTTCCGTACCCAAAGAGTAATGGGATTGTAAAGGCTACACCGTCTGCTTGTCCGTCTGTATGTCGTAATAGATAGCCAGTTGAATTTTTTCCATGATACATATTACTTTAACCTCTAGCATTGCCAGTAGTGAAAAGAAGGTAAAACTAGAAAACTTTTAGTGTTACGGCGCTTTTTAAAACACGTTACACAAGACGTCTCACAAACTCATAACTCCACTTTAATACGCCACTTTGCACTGTTTAACTGCTTTCTTAGTTGGCATTTAGCGTTACCTTAATTGGCACTTAGTTTGGGCTTACATATTGTTATTGTCGCGTTTAAAGTGCAGAATGGCAGCAATAACGGAGATAGTGGAGGGTAGTTTGTAATAATCTGTCAGACTTTGCGGGGTAGTCTGGTTGCTGTGTTAGGATACCTAAAGTTCGTTATTTAATCCTAGATAGTAATCTGATATTTAATTCTTTTGTGTTTGCGTTTTTTTTTTTTTGGTATAGGAGTTTGATAATAAACAATCGAAAAGCAATTCAAATACGAAGTTTTTTGTAGTATAAACGTTTTCTTAATCTAAACTTTAGGAAAAATAATTCATTTTTTGTAAATTAGTTTGTTACGCTTTCACGCTAAAACAGCTGACCGAATTTGGATGAAATTTGTCACATGGGTAGACCATGACCTGAATTAGGACATAGGATACTGCTTATCCCGATATTTCCAAGAGATCAAGACTTATGTCGGCGGAATCGCGGGGCGCAGATAGCATAAAATATTTTCATAAAAATGTACGTCGCTTGCTCCCGCGTCACCAGTCCTGACTCTTTTTACATTTTGGCTCCTGGCAGCATAACTACCAACGTAGTTTATAGGAAAGTGTTGTAAGGTATGATACCTTTGTACGTGTTTTTACTCTTTTGTGTCCTGGAATGTATTCCTGCATTATTTTCTCTATTTCCTTCAGTCACATCTTATGACTGAACTCAGCAGGATTCCCATATAACTCTCTTCACTTGCTTCGTTTGCAAAAAAAACATATATTTAATGCTATTTTAAAAGTTGTGTACTTATAATGCTATAGCGACACTGGCATCTTAGGTATTTTTGGTGCTGTAGAGCCTTCACGCAGACGACGTCGCGGGCAGCAGCTAGTATTTTCATAAAAATTAAACAGTAAAAAATATGTAGAATTATATAGCAAACTGTGAGAACTGATAGTAATATTTGTAAACAGTGGTGTCTGTATGCCTTCGAAGATACGCAGGTATCTCAATATGTAATGGATGGTCACCCATCCAAGAACTGACCGCGGCAAGCGTAACTTAACCTTCGATCGACCTGTGCGGCTGTTTTTATTTAGCTACGAGACCCAAAACAAATTGAGTGTTTCTGTAAAATCAAACATAGTTTTACTAAAAACTATCCAATAGGGAGAGCTAATAAATGATTGACACATCCATTGGCTAAAAGCCAGCAAGTCAATCAAAAACATTAATAAAAACTCAGCTATATACAGGAAACATTAGCCTTTATTGCATAAGAAATAAGGACCTTAGCAAACGCAAATATAATTTTGTAATAACTCGATTTAGTGAAGTAACAATTCGTTTGATGAAAGGATCGATTTTAGGGGACTGTCTAGGAAAGATAAAATTTATGATTTATTGAGGTAATTTGTCTGGCCATGGGAGAAACATTGATGCTAGTTGGTTTGATTTGATACACCATGCAAATATTGGATCCTACTTAGTAGGTATACTTTGTCACAATGGAAGCGGAAAATTGGAAGTGCCACGACAAAAATGTGATGTCATGAAGGAGATAGAATAAAGATTTTTCACACAGAGGTAACAGAAATAAAATACCTATAGGTACAATATCTACCAACTTTCAAGGGGCTCGTCGCTAAATAATAACAGCCGCACGGGTGGATTAAAGGTTAAGCTACGCTAGCCGAGGTCGGTCCGTGGATGTGTGATCATTTATAACATATCGACACCTGTGTCTCGGAAAGCACGTTACCCGTGGTCCCGTGTCATTTGTAGGTCTTTGACAGTCGTAACGAGTAATCTGAAGCCCGAAAGTCTGTCAGTCTTGCCAAGGGGTATCGTGGTACCCAGTAAGTTCTGGGTTGTGGAGGTCACGCAGGTGCTCCATGTACTAAAACAAAAAAGTGTTATAATTATGTACATAAGTAAAAAAAAAAGTAGCTGCGTCTGCCAACAAACTGCTTTGCAGTAAAGCAGAGGTATTATATCATGTCAAAAAAATAGGTACCTACCTATCTCTTTCTGTGAATAAATAACACTTTTTACCTATATATATCTCTCTCTCTTAAAACATATACTTAGGTACTTTAATAGGCCATTTGTATTAATTTACTAGTAAGTAGTTATCATATGAATAATATACTGTGCTCGTCCTACAACGAATATGTTCAAATTAAGGCGAGAACGCTGGCACCATAAACACAAGTTAAATCTTACTTTGGGTGCCAGAGTCCATCGAAATCACTCATTCCCTCAGTTGTAACGCTGCATAGTGTTCAGATAAGTGTTTTTATATAACTGAAGGTAATGAAGAAACATTTTTTTTTATTTAAAACAAAATTGTTGAATTCCGGAATAGGCTAGTTTCCACCATCAATAAATTGAAAATCTATTTAGTCCGTCAGTTAGAGTATTGGAAAATAATGGACATGTATTTCTTTTTGTAAATCAATGAATATTGACAAAGATAAAACGCATCAAAACTGGGGAGTTGGGGCTCGTGACGTCAGAACGCAGTATAAATTATACCAAGGTGTGACGTATTGAAAATTTTAAAAGCATCGTGTCTTCGTCAATTTTGGTTTACATAACAAAAGAAAAAATACGGGTCAAATATTTTTTTGATAATCTAACTGACGGACTAATCAGATGTTTTCAGTTGACAAGTCTATACCGAGAAGTTTTAGATTCATTGATAACTCTCATTCCCTAATCGATGCATGAGTAAATTAGAATAATTCGACGTGATCTATACTTTAAATCACGAACCAAAATGTTATTTTTCTAAATACTTATAAACAATTAGGGTGAATTTCGTCAATTAAACTGAACGCGATTAGCTCATCCAAAAAGCTGGCGTAAGCATAATCACACTAATATTATAAAGGCGAAAGTTTGTAAGTGTGTATGTAGGTTTGTCTCTTCTTCACGCTCAAACGGCTGGACTAATTTTGATAAAATTTTGTATGGAGGTAGCTGATATCCTGGATTACATATAGGCTACTTTTTATCCCTATATTCCCGCGGGATCGAAACTTATGCGGGTGAAACCGCGGGACGCAGCTAGTCAGCCGATAATTTTTCCACTACTGGGACACAAGCTTCCTCGGTGAGAGACCAATGAGCCACCATTGCTTCTGCTCCAAAAAGCTGTCAGCGTCAATATTCCACAACAATGATGAAATTGACAACTCTTGAACACGGTTTCGATGTACAGTCAGCAGCAAAAGTCCATTAACACTTCAGTTTTTTTAATCTCAGTTATTGAGCAAAATATTTGTTCGAAATTTCATTGTACTTCTGCAATTTTGAACAAATGTTTTGCCCAATAACTGAGATTAAAACACTGAAGTGTTAATCGACTTTTGCTGCTGACCGTACTAATCGCATTTAGTTTCATTGGTGAAATTCACCCATATTGCTGATTTCACCAAAGACTTTCTCTAGATCTTTTATCCGTGGAATTGACGTCTGACAATATTCTATTATGGAAAAACTGTCAAAAATTCAGGACAAGACTTATTATTTATATAGGTATAAAAGATTGGTGGAATTTCTCTCATGGCTGATTTTATAAATCATCTGATTTTATTCGAGGAATAATTTTGAAATTTTGTTAGTTATTTCATACAAAAACTGTCACACGTCAATTTTGTTCTTCGAATAAAAGTTATCTGGCGATGGAACTATCAGCCCTTAGAAAAACAAATAAATACGCTAACACAAGAAATATACACCAAAGTTGAGACTTTATCATATAACTAGCACTTCGCCCGCGACTTCGTCTACGTGTATTCGTGCCAAATTTCAAGTTTATTAACTCGAGCAATAAGATTTTTCATACAAACAAAATTCCCCCTTATAGGTCGAATTTCCAAAAACCCCTTCTTAGTGCGCCCCTACATAATAAAAGGAAGCCGTATGCAAAATTTCACGTTCCTAGTCCTTGCAGTTTCGGCTGTGCGTTGATATGTATAGGTTAGGTTGTATAGGTTTATGCATATCTTTATATTTATTTTCATGATTGCACCTACCACTGTTTGTCTCTGCATCACCCAAAGGTTGACTGGTAGAAAATGCCTATGGCATTAAGTCCGCCTCTGTACATTTATGTGCTTGAAGTATTAAATAAATAAATAAATAAATATGTCAGTCAGTCAGTCAGTCAGTTTCTCCTTTTATATATATAGATTTATCCCAACCCACCACTGACACAAAAAATCTTTTTAAGCTGTATCCATCAAAAGAAAAAGATATTATTATTAAAATATTCAATTCGGTTCATTTCCTAAAATTTTTCTTCTTGTATCCAATTGAGGCGTACTTGTTGAATAAATTACATTTTGATTTCCACTGAAGATTGTGTTGGCTCCGTCGACGTTCGCAGTTTTTTTGCTTTATTTTTAGTCTGTGGCTAGCAGATTTCTCGGGATGAAAATGTTGGTTTTTCATATCGACTTGACTTGACTAAGATATTATTTTTTATACGATCGGATTTGCTAGACGATTTCTTTATTGATCAATGGACTAAAAATTTGCTATAAGCTTTTACAAAGTTGAGTTAAAGTCGATAGCAAACTTTTAGTAATATCGGAATATTCACAAAGTCGCTTTTAGATATAAAAATATTTTATTTTGCATGGGGTACAATACATAGTGATATAGGGGAATAGGTTCAGCCATATTTTATCAGTAGGTATGGAAAAGTTACAAAAATAAAACTATTCTACCAAACTATAACCAAGTACTAACATCGGTCTGTCCATGTGACCACTTTCGTTCTTCTAAACGATTTAGCCTTGTGTTCACCAGCATTTAAATCAACTGATTAAATATTTAACAGTTCTATATTTAAAATTTTCTTAGGAAATTTGACATAAACCAACTGTTTAAATACCTAACCGGTGGTTTGAATGTTGGTGAACTCGGGCTTAAGTCTGTTCTAACACCAACAACTAATACCACTGGTATTTGTTTCAACTCACATTCTATTTTCTGTTTCAAACGGATACCATTGTTTAAAATTACACTAGAACCAGTTCAAAGAATAAGGTATAGTCAGTAAAAATGCTTTGTATGCATTTATAAGAACTTTTATTTTAAAAAAATAACAGTTCATTCAAAAAAAAAATAGCTAGCAGACATCAGCAGACATTCAATAATAAAATATGACTTATAATCAACTTATTATAATTTTAGTTTTTCCTTGTACCTGTATAATATTTTATAAAAACAACTCTTAATGAATTTATATTAAAATTTAATAGACATAAGTAGTTATTATTAGACAGGTACGTAATGATGATTTTGATTATTTTGAAAATGTTGGTTTTTCATATTATTATCCATTGACTTCACTAAGATATTATTTTTTATACGATCGGATTAGCAAGACGATTTCTTTTTAGTTGAATATACAAAACAATTGCTATCAGCTTTAACCCAATTTTAAATAATCATTTTTGGGACCATAATTTAGTCGCTTTCGTAAATCTTTTATTAAATATCTACTTCATTCAAAGTCGCTTTTCGTTTCTATATGTGTGACCACTTAGTTTTTCTAACCTACACAATGTTGATGATTTTGAAAATGTCGGTATTTCTACTTTTTACTTGACTTGACTAAACTGTTTTATGTTTTATACCTACGACCGAATTCGCAAGACGGTTTTGTTATTGTTCAATGGAATAAAAATGTGCTATCAGCTACTTTAACTCAAAGAAAGAAAATGAAAATGTAGAGAATTTTCAATAATCAATAATTTTGGTACCATCATTTAAACAGTATCGGAATATAAATCTTTTAGTTATATCTATTTCTAGAATAAAACAAAGTCGTTTTTTGTGTCTGTATGTGTGACCACAATTCCTCTAAACTACAGAATGATTTTGATGCGACAATTATTTAAAGAAGTTATTCTGGAAGCTGTAAGTGTATTATGCACCGGCTGCTCTCCACTGTGATTTTAGAGGTTCAAGCCTTGTTCAAACCTTAATTCGTTTATTTATTTTTCAGATCATAAAATCCAATATGTTAGTACTTAAATACACAACTTAAACACTAGTGTTTGTTAGTTAAGGTCTTAAAACTATGTTAGTATTACACTACAAATTAAATTAACAATACAATTAGTTTTTTTTTTCTTTTAAATAATGCAATGATGCTAGAATTCACTTGATATCTGTGACATAACATTGTATTGAAGTTTTTTTTTTTGTGAATACTGTGTGCCTTAACCAAGGGATATCGTATTACTCAGTACCTGAATTGTGGAGGTCAGATAGACAGTCGCTCCATGTAAAATCTGGTTGTTAAGTCGCGTCGTGTACGGAACACAATTGAAGTAATGCGTGCTGTGACATTCTGGTAACTCATTGGTAATTTGAAGTTGTAACACGTTACTTTTGAAAAGCGTCGTGGAAGATGGGCCTAAGTGTTCAACACAATTTTGAACTTGAAACATATTAGTGGTTAGTTCATCAAATATTAAGGAACGTGTGGTAAATAATAGAAATTACATACCTAAGTAATTTATTTAAAAAAAAATTAATTAATATTGTACTTCGGAATTGAATTGAAAGTTAATAAATTGGAAAGTCGAGTGAATCAAAATAAAGTCGCTGTTAAATTCATTTTATCTTATTTATAAGTTGATGATTATTTTGTTAATAGTAGGTATATTAAAGTCTCTCAACCGCCTTCTGGCACAAATACAAAGAACACAGTAGAGTGTGGATGTGGAGCTATGTCACAAACCATACTCCACCTCCTATCCTGCAGTGCGATTCTGTAACCATCTCACCGTGAAAATTTAGATGAAGTGAGCGTGGAGTGAGCTGTCAGTGTCATCCTGATGCTATGGATTGGTACTTTTGACAGCTCACTTCACCTAACTTTTCAAGGTTAGATTTTTACAGAATCGATCGGCTGGCCTCTGTGTCCCAAAATATGCAGTCAAAGTGACCTCTGCATTGCCACCAAGGACGCCGTGGAAGTTTTGACATTTTGGGCTCACAAGATAAACAATCGGATAGATAAATAATCAGTCGTGCCAGCGACACGAAGAAGAAGAAGAATATTACATGATTTCAGTAGGCCAATTCTGCTAATTTAAAACGTTCAAAATCTAGTCGCAGTCTCATCTCGGCGACAAACAAATGTCAAAAACTTGTCAAAATGTAGGGAAATTTGAAGTATTTTTGACAGATTGAGACTGAGATCAGACTGTGAACGTTCTTGAAAATTACGAGAATTGCCCCTCAGAAATCAATCAACTGAAGCAAGTTTGAAAACTTGATGTAAGTACTGTAAGTATTGTTGTGCAGTAGATCAACGATGAGTTACTGACATATTTTCATTTGGTGTTTTACGAATGGAAAATGTGTTTGCCTAATGAACATAAAACAAAATAATTCACACTTTCCCAATAGCCTTCGTGAAAATATACGAAAAATTACTTTCCACTTCTTAAATCTAATACGAATACATAACATAAAAACATAAACCTACATCTCGGTCAGTGACCGCAGTATATAAATAGAACTTGGACCAAACAAATGACCGTGGCATTAAGAACGCGGCATCATTCTCTTCGAGAGGAAACAGCAATCTGTCATGGCCGACGTTTTTTCGGTAACCGCTAATTTTGCTGTAGGTTACACACGGACATAAGAAAAGAGGAACTAAATAAAGATAATTATATTATGTGTATTTCCCATTCATAATTGTCGGGATATTTGCCAAACCGTGGCCGGAAGAAATGACCGTGGCCTTGATGATAAGTAATTAGTACTATTAATCAGTTTAATTGTAATTAATCGTGAATACGAAAAATAGAGTGCCAAAAATTTGAACGTGTAGAGGATTTACGTAAGTGTTGTGAGAGGCGCTTTATGTAAGTTTTCTATCACAATTCACAAAAGTAATTAGCTTAGTATTGGATCATTGGATCTATGAAGAAATTTTTTGGTAATTTTATTAAATTGAACTTTTTGTTATTTTATCTCCATCATTAAACATTGAAGAAAAATACATGTTGCACTGACATCTAAGATATGGGCAGAAGAATGATGAATGATCAGCTATTTGTAATGACACATTGGCGCCGATTCTGTTGTTCACAAACTAAACTAAATTTAAGTTCAGTGCATCTTTTTCTTTCTATTTCATTATGAAAAGGACAAAAAATAAATATTAGTCCTGTCAAATTAGATAATGGCCCCGATTCTGTTGTTCACAAACTAAACTAAATTTAAGTTCAGTGCATCTTTTTCTTTCTATTTCATTATGAAAAAAGGACAGAAGATAAATATTAGTTTAGTCCTGTCAAATTAGTCAGCGCCTGACGTACCTATTATTAGTAGCCAATTTTTTAATCACGTCTAAACTTGTCTATGGATTATCTTATTTGACGGTACTAAACTAATATTTATCTTTTGTCATTTTCCTAATGAAATAGAATGAAAAGGATGCACTGAACTTAAATTTAGTTTAGTTTGTGAACAACAGAATCGGCGGCAATACCATTGTAACTCACACTATAGGGATGACGTGACAGGAGGGCGCTTATGGCAAACATTTGTGCAACTGAATGTCATTTGAAATGTATATAAAAAACAAGATGGCGAGGTTGGTCCCGATTTTGGCATCGTGCCAAAATGTCTTTGTGGCGCTATAATCGATAAAGCTTTGGGCTACTAGGAAAGCGGTTCGGTCATATTTAAATAACGGGCGTCATGAAAATCAATAGTATCTGATATAAAAGTGTTAAAAAATGCTGTGTATTTAGACCATCGTTAAGTATTGTATGACCATTTACGGCATTCTTAGGTTATCAAAGTTTAATCTGGAAAACTATGGATTACTAGAAGAGCGGTAGCAATCATATTATAACGGCCGTCATTAAAATCCGTAATTTACACCAGTATTTGACATTAAGGTGTCTAAAAACACTCCGTGTTTGGAAATTATTGTGTAACCGTTGCCGGTTTCCATAGGACACTAAAGATTAAGGCTAATAAAAATAACAGTAAGCTGAATAAAATAGCGCTCAAAGCAAATCGCCTTTCAAAACGGTGTTCAGTGTGAAATCTCCTTTGAACAAAACGTAGTGTTCCGTCTAGATCTGAACTCCAACATGGGAAATCATACGACAGATCCTTGTTTAAGCAATTTACATTTCATTTATGTCTTTGACACAAAGCTGTAGGTAAAATAAACGTTTACTTTAGCTGGCAGAGGCACATTTCAAATGTTTCCTACCACTGGTTTTAATAACTCGAAAGTTTCGGTCGTGTCATGTTTTCGGTCTAATGAATATTTAGTGAATTATAAAATTACTCTTTAGGGTAGAAGTGACTCATCTTTGTGATGTTTTACTTATTTACTTAGGGGTCGGAAATAAGATAATGTCTTACATATTTCCTTGTGAGATCGATTGAAGTTTAAGCTATGCTCGATTCGTGGATGGGTGAACAGCCATTACATATTGAGGCCCAAGAAAGTATGTTAAGTTGTTGGTCTTGGCTGTCATTTTTTGGTCATTGTCAGTCGTTACAGGTAGTCAGTAGCCCGGCCGACGATTTCGAAATTCGAAATTTTTATTTCTAATATTGACTTATCATATCGGATGCCATATTTATAAAGGAATGAATTTGCAAATTTGTCTGTCTTTTTTAAAGCAATGACGTCAGAAGACACGATAAAAGTACCCATAAAGAAAAATGCTTTTCTTTCTTCATTCTGTAAGTACTACATTTGTTATTATAACTGTGCACACACACCACTCGGGGAAAATTATGCTATAAAAGGGAAATAAGACCTGTATTTCGCTCACGGCTACGCTCTGCACTGATTGTGGGTAAAATAATTATTTTTCTTCTCTGTAAAAAAATATTTTTTTAAACAATTAGAATTTTGAATTGATTTACAAAACAATCTAGGACATTTAAAAATAGGGCCGATATTCTCAAATATAGAATTTCACAAAATGGCGCTGTTAAAAGTATTGTAGACTGATGTTTTATTTTACAAACTGGAGACAGTAATGAGTCAGTTTTTATTAGACATTGGTCCCGATTCTGTTGTTCACAAACTAAATTAAATTTAAGTTCAGTGCATCTTTTTCTTTCTATTTCATTATGAAAAGGACAGAAGATAAATATTAGTTTAGTCTTGTCAAATTAGATAATCCA
Source organism: Globia sparganii (assembly GCA_949316385.1). NCBI lineage: Eukaryota > Metazoa > Arthropoda > Insecta > Lepidoptera > Noctuidae > Globia > Globia sparganii. The sequence goes on along the minus strand of OX438675.1, from coordinate 6,204,077 downwards.
TCGACAAGTTTAGACGTGATTAAAAAATTGGCTACTAAAAATACGTCAATTTACGTCAGGCGCTGACTAATTTGACAGGACTAAGCTAATATTTATCTTCTGTCCTTTTCATAATTAAATGGAAAGAAAAAGATGCACTGAACTTAAATTTAGTTTAGTTTGTGAACAACAGAATCGGGGCCATTGTCGAATTAATTTCTATAGTTACAACGAAAATAAGAATTAATACTTTAATGTATTCTATTTACGTAACCCCTGCTTATACTCGAGATGCTGAGATAATGTTTATGATTTTACGCCGCAGTCGGGTTGAAAAAGTCAGTAAAACTTTTACTGACTTTGTTAAACTCCAAACTGTAATTCCCATAATTTTACGTTCAAAGTTTATATAATTAAGTCATTATAATTATCTCATCTCATAATACCTAATATTATCTCAAAACGGTGAAGGAAAACATCGTGAGGAAACCAGCATGTCCAAAAAACAAAAACTCGATGATATATGACTTCCGCCAACCCGCACTGGGCTCGCGTGGTGGATTATGACCCACAGAGAGAAGGCCTGTGTCCCAGCAAGGGAATCATTATTGTTTGATTACTCATACTTCATCCATAAAAATTAATACCTTAATTTGCTTTTGTGTCGCCTTGAAACAAATCAACAATTAAGGGGACTACATGACCTATAGCGCGGTCACTGTCGGACTGCATAATTTAATTTATTGAAAAATATGAAGCAATTATCTATTAACAAAGAATCTATTCTTTGGACTAAAAAATTAAAACACTAGTGCTTTAGTATATTGCTTGTCGAATAATCTGACAAGAAATCAGTCAGAATGATTGTATGTATAAATAATATGGTTTTTATTGTGAAAGGAAATATTTTAGAGGTATCATCATGATTTTTTTCTATCGTATCAAATTAGTTGTATTATGTTTTCAACACACTATCTAACTAGCTATATATATCCTGAAAAATATCATATATTTTAGGCATTATAAAACTTGCGTTTTAGTCGGTCATATACTTTAAGGTGTTATAAAACTTGCGTTTTTTGCGTTTATGTCCTGTAGTCCCCTTGTGGATGCTCCAGGTAGCCCGCGAAATCCAAATTTTCTTACGTTTTTTGCAATTTGCAAGTCAGCATTTGGTATATGGTGATCAAAATTTGATTCGCGGCTGAAACAAGTACTTATTTACAGAATTATAATCATTAAAGTCATCAATACAACTTTTTAAGACCTCGTAATCCTAAAGTCATGGAATTGTCCTAGTTAGGATTACCTGGTCTTATAGAATTGTATTGATGACTTGACGTCTTTAATGATTATAATTCTGTAAACACATACTTGTTACGGCCGCGAATCAAATTTTGATCAACATACAACCTAATACATGCAAATTGCAAAAAACGTAAGAAAATTTGGATGTCACTGGCTACCTGAAGCATTCACCTTAAATAATATCGGAAGCAAATTCACTAGGCATCTGACAAAACCCCGACTTCATATCCAATGGTAGGATCCATGTTTGTCATACCTACTAACACAGCTGCGTTGTACCAATCAGAGGTGTACCCCAAGTCTCAAGGAGGATTCTCTTATCTCCTACAAATGTACGGTGAATACAATTGCATTATTGTCACTGTTTGATGAAGTGACGACGCGTAGCGCCCTCTAGCGGATTAGTTTAATTACTAGATTGCTTATTCAAGGCAGATGTACAAAATGGTAGCGTTAATGAATGCTGAGAACAATGAATGCTTAGAGCGTGTATTTTGAACAGACTCTTTGGTATATTGTTTCTGCTTAAGCTTTAGAAATGGTGGTTGTGAGGAGAACAATGTAAGGAATTTAATTTTATGTTTGATAAAACTGCATTTGTAGGTTCTTTGGAATACTGAAATTTATAAGTAATGATACTAGCTATTGCCCGTGGCATCGCCCGCGCGGAGGTCAAAAAAAATATTATATTTGTTAATCCAGGTTATAATAAACTATCTGTGTGCCTTTCATGCAAATCATATTAAAAACATAATATTAATGATTGAAATACTATCGTGAAATTATGCAAGCCTTAGTACTTTTTGTAAGAATACTGCTCGGAAAGTCGGGGCATATTTCAATCATGATTCGAAAGACACGTAGCGCCATCTAGCGTCCTAAAGCAATTGTGACCGTCGAAGTTATTGTTCTTTTACTCGGGAACAGTATTTTTTTACGGATGAAAAATACCCCTCTATAACCTTTTTTTTGGGTAAGAAATTATCAAATAACTTCTCCCGCTCTGGGCGGAGCAGCAGGGCGTGTCAGACTTTTACCGACTAAAACCCACCCATGTTCCTTCAGTTGCCTGTGCCAGGGGCCACGGTATCTCTTTCCAACAACCCACGACCCTGGCAAGCATCGGCCCTAGCGAACACCCATGACAAGGTATATGCAAAATTTTATGATGATCGGTTCAGTGAATTAGGCTTGAAAAGGTAACAAACAAACTTACTTTTGCATTTATAATGTTGTAGGATGGCAGATTTTACCTAAATCCAACGATAGAATTGAATCATCATTCTCCTTTACTTCTTCTTCTTCTTCCTGCCCTTATCCTAATTTATTTGGAGTCGGCGCAACACTTCTTAGAGTGATTCCGTACTATATCCGATCCAAATCCGAATTAAAGATGCGACTTTAATCCGAATTGGGAATGCTCCACACGGACGGATTGTTCGGACGGATAAAGTTTGGATCTAGTGCGCGACCCCTCATATAAAAAGGACTACGGTCACTTTGGACGGGCGCGACGTTTCTCGGATTCGGATCGGATGTAGTGCTTCCATGCTTCTGTATTAGTCGTCATCTCAGTAGTCACCCCCTTTCTCACCATATCATCATTCACACAGTCCATCCATCGTTTCTTTAGGTCTTCCCTTACTCTTACAGCCATCGACATTCATACTCAAAATTTTTATGATATTTCCCTCATTTCTCCGGAACACATGCCCATACCATGACAACCGATTTCAACACAACTTTTCAGTTACCGGTGCCACTTTCAGACTTACCTACTTTACTTACTTTCAACTTAGGTACACTTTGAATCTTATGTACTCATTTCTTATTAACGACAAAATATAATGAAATATTTAAATAAAAGAGCTTGGTGATTGGCTTATCAAAAAGAAGATTAAAGAAGTTTGCCATCTTTCTCCTTAATCTCCTAATTTCGCCTTTATGTTAAATATCTTGATGTTTCAAAGTGCGACGCAAAAACAACTAAAATACTTTAGACATTTTTATCTAGACTAAAATGTTTTTTAACGAGTTGTCTATCACTCTCTCTCAGACTACGTTTAATATTCAAGAAAATATTTAATCCCTATTTTTGCAATGTACATTTTTGAGCTAAGATTAAAAGTCTGCGTTGTTAAAAAATATTAAAAGTTAGGAAAGATTACAGCGTCAGTAGTAACTTCTAAAGAGTTTATAAGTAATTATGCAAAACAAAACGTTGTGTTTTATCTACATTTATTGTTGCTACGATTTGAATGAAGATCTTACAAGACACAATTCTGCACAGTTTTCATTCAATCAATTCAATCTGTTTTGATAGTCAACCTTTAGAAGAACTAAATACACTTGCGTGCAAAAAAATCTACCCACCCCGTGCTCTTGGATTTTATACAATACTAGCTTCTGCCAGCGACTTCGTCCGCGTGAAATTTTTTGCTCCCCTGATCCACCGCGTCGCATAGCATCGCCTACCTGCGCTATTACTTCGTTTTCTGACTTTTTTCTTTTTGCTCAACTCTAAGGGTTCTAGCGTGATGTTTAAAGCCTTCCTCAAGAATTGGGCTATCAAATGCAAAAAGATTTTTATAAATCTGATCGATACTTCCAGAGATTAGAGCTTTCAAACAAACAAACTCGGCAGCTTTATTATTAGTAAAGGTTTTTCCCATTTTTGCAACATTGTTCATTGATGCTCCGCTACTATTGGTCGTAGCGTGATATTATATAGCCTATAGCATTCCTCGATAAATGAACTATCTAACGCAAAAAGATTTTTTCAATTCGAAGCAGTAGTTCCAGAGATGACCCCCTACATACAAACTTCACTTCCCTTCACTGCTCTGCTCCTATTAATCGTAGCGTGATGAAAAGTATACTATAACCTGCCCAGGAGTATGAAGAACAATTGTACCAAGTTTCGTTGAAATCCGTCGAGTGGTTTTTGTTTCTATAACGAACATACAGACAGACAGACAGACAGACAAAAATTTTACTGATTGCATTTTTGGCGTCAGTATCGATCACTAATCACCCGCTGATAGTTATTTTGGAAATATATTTTATGTACAGAATTGACCTCTCTACAGATTTATTATAAGTATAATAATAATAATAATAATAATAATATTCCACAACTATCACACAACGCCATCTAGTCCCAAGCTAAGCAGAGCTTGTGTTATGGGTACTAGACAACTGATAAACATACTTATATATTTCTAAATATATAAATATTATAGATAAATTACACCCAGACACAGAACAAATGATCATGCTCATTACACAAACATTTGTCCTGGGTGGGAATCGAACCCACGACCTCCGGCATAGCAGTCAGGGTCACTAACCACTAGACCAACAGGCCTGTCCAAAGTGTAGAAGATAATTCAAAAAGTATAGAAGATAATTCAACAATTAGTTTTACTAACAATAACCTAATACCTATATTGTATATTAAAACGTTCCTAAAAGTATGTAGATGACATTAGTGAAAGAATTATCAAAACTGATTCATTAGTTTTTGAGAAAATCGCGAACTTACAAATATGGGTGTTGAATAAAGAACCTTCCTTTTTGAAGTCCATAATCAAGTTCAATTTTGATTAAACAAACGGAAATAAACAAAATTTAATGTTCGTTAATTTCATTGACAAAAAAAGTCACGCAGTTTTTTCGAGCAAAAGTGAGTGGTGAGGACATCTGAAGAATCGAGTCGAACTTATCAAGAATATTGCTTTATCAAAATATAGTGTATGTTCAAATAAACTGTACCTTACCCACCTACCTCACACAATATATAATAATAAATTAGAATTTATTACGATTTTTGAGATATCGTCTCTCAAATGTGAGCCAATTTTTTTGCAAACAAGTGTATTAGCCATAAAATTCAACAGTCTAGTCATGATATCACGCCTGTTGTGCTTGCAACCATTAGACCAATGAGGCAGCCAACTAAAACCACATGAAATAGGTACATTTATAAACTTAACCTAGTTTCAAGTAACAACCATCTTTTCACAGCTCTTTGAAACCTGTTCTTAGACTCAAAGCAAATTTTTGTTTGCACAAGAAGGAAGTACAAGAATTCTTCAGAACTTTTCCAAATTGTGCAAACCACAAGTAAAGACCAAGAACGGGGCAGAACTCGTATTCACACTTCATTTGTTTTAAAGTTTGTTCTTTTCATTTCGAGTGATGTGGCTTGAGCTCTTCTCTTGATCTTCGTTTAGTTTATCCCCTTAACATCTGCTTTTAGCAGCAGCGATCAACGACTTTCAAGCCATTTTTGGAAGCTTATTCAGCGATTAAGCTCTAGGACCCGCTTGCATTGCATTTCGCTAAATACGTTTACCGCTTAAAATACTTATTTAAAAATCGCTTTGTGTCCATCATTGCAGCCGAAAGATGTCCACTGCTGCCCATAGGCCTCCCCCAAGAACCGCCATTTTGACCTGTTCTGTGCTTTTGGCATCCAATGGATTCCTGCGGAGACATGTTGTTTTAAATCAATGTTCAGCGCTAAACGCATTTTATGATTTCTGATGGAAGATGGCCAAAACCTCGTATTTTTTAAAATTAAATTAGTAATTTAGTCGGTTGTTGTCATAAAATTTTAAAAAGACTGGCAAAATAGTGACGGAGATAAAACACGCAATTTTGATACCAAACTCAAACGCATAGTATCAAAGCAATCGCTGAAATGATCACACCTCAACACGTCACAAAAACGCAATATTGCATTTCTAGAAGTAGTTTGTGTGCTAATGACCTAAACTAAAACTTCTTCAATGGAAAATGACCTTTACGCAACAAACTTTCTTTCACATAGTCCATCTTACCACAGTTGTTTAAAAACCCTTTCTTAGACGCTAATTGCTTTAGACCCTTCCAAAGTTCATTCTGTGTAATTGGCCGTTTTTGGTTCTGTCAAAGGGAGTACAAACAGTTACAAGATCTTCAGTGACTTAATTCTAGTTAACAAGACGTTAACAAACGAGACTGGAAGTTCCCACGTCTGTGATTAACTTAGAAGTTTGCTTATTAGCTTTGAACTCATATTGTGTTGTTTAGAAGATAGTAGCTCAACTTATTATGTTGTTATGTATATTTCGAATTTTGTTCTACTTTTGCTTGATGGAATATGTTTTTGATTCATGGAATTTGTTGCCTTTGTTCGTTATTTCGGTAATGAAGAACAGATTATTTATCTGTGAGGCAATTTAACGACTTATTTTACTGAGACATGCATGTCATAAAATATCACATACAGTTTTAGGAATTGTAAATTCGTCACTTACAGAAGTGTACAGCACTAGCAGACAAATTACAAATAGTACGTACAAGATATCGATAGTTGAATTACATGTAAGTTATAAAATTTAACATAAAAATAAGCATAATCAGCGTATAGTGTACAACAGGCCTCCTCTCGGTGAGAGGGAATTATAAAATATAATAGAATAAAAAAATATACCAAGCTGCCTGCAATTAGTAAACCTCACTTACACCAAATTTCCTGAGCCATATCGATATAGCAGACATATTGAGAGCAGTCAGTGGTAGCCCAATGGTGACGGCCCGACTTGCAAGTTGTACTTTACTTTGCGTAAATAATTTCATTACCACTGCTCTCAAAACGGTAAAGGAAAACATCGTGAGGAAACCGGCATGTTCTAGAACCAAAAATTCGATGATATGTGACATCTGCCAACTCGCACTGATAAATGATAAATGATTTTATTTCTGTAAGTAGGTTTGTACAAACACTTTTACACGTCAATCCTGGGTCCGCGTGTTAGATTATAGTGCACTCCCTCTCGAAGTGCCTTGCCCAGCAGCCTTTGTCCCAGCAGTGGGGACATTATAGGCTGATAATGTAATGTGGACATCGATACATTGAGCTTAAAATTTAACTACTGTTATACTTACAGATATATTTACGCCACAAAACTAAGTAAATATTCTTATAATAATATTTTAATCGCGTGAAGTTCCACAGAATAGTAATAAATAATGCTACACGTGAAACCCGTCATTATAATATTAGCCACACAACAGGCGTTATGTCTGAGTACATTTAAGTGCCAAATTGATGAGTAATCTATAGAGAATCTTGTTGAAGAACATCTGCATTTATGATCGCTGTAACCTAGAATTAAGTTTTGTTTATATCGCTTTTTTTTTTCTATATTGGAAACCTAGCTTTAGATACCTATAAGGGGTTCAATGATTGTTATTACCTTGTGTATTTAATTTCATCACCACGGCTCTCAAAACGGTTAAGGAAAATATCGTGATGAAACCGGACTTACCTAGAACCAAAAATACGAAGACATTGTGACATCTACCAACCCGCACTGTGCCTCTGTGGTAGATTACGGCCCACTCGCATAGAGAGGAGGTCTGTATCCTGGGTCACTATATTTTTTTTAAACTTTTCGTTTATGAATTTAAAGATTTTAAAACAGCATTAATTTGTTGCTAGTTATTTAATAAACAACAAACTGTTTCAGTAATGAGGATAGGCCGGAGTATGAAGAAGCGTTTGCTATGTTATTGAGATCGATATTCTTGGAAAGAAATCTTTCTCTTCAATACAAGATAAACTTATGAATAGAGCTTTCAAAAATAGTATCCTTTAAGTGAGCCTTTTCCATTAGTTTCTTTAGTATCTATTTTTATTCAAAGATGTCGTTTAACGTGTGTTCGCAAAACAGGTGAGTCTAAGTGATTATAACGTATTTCATGTCATTTATTAAAAAAGTTTTTAAATTATTGTAAAAATTATTCATCCCAGACATAACAAAAGACTCCTCGCCGCCAAAACGAATCAACATTTTATCTGTAAACGCAAACTAAGCGTTTTCTCCGGCCAAAAGCCAAAAAGTGGCCCTCAAATTAACTTAAAGCCTTAAATAAATCACAAAATTCACGAAATAATTTGCGCTAGGAACGTTTACAATGGAAAACCTTCAGTAACTGGTCTTTTCGGTGTCAGAACGGGAATCCTGTTAATTAAAAATTAAAATATACCATAAATTATAACGTAAACGGTTGTTAGAAAGCGCCTTGAGCGACGGTTAGCGCGCATCCGTGAGTGTTATTGCTATGAAATATATTCCAGGCACGAATTAATTTAATTTTATATTCGCGGTTATAATTATTTTTTGGTGGAATTTTGGCGCTGTTTAGTCAGTAAAATAAAGACTTGACATAATTATATTGTTTTTTTACTGTGCTATGAAAGAATACTCACAAAAGGATCTCTCATTTATTTAGTGAAACTATTTACTCACGACCTCTTGTACCTAGTAATTTGGAATGAATGCCCTAAGTAAATGTACTTACCTACCTACCTACCTACCTACAATTAAATAACCTCACCACTTAGACTGAACACTTTCAGCAAACAACGATACATTGAGATTATATTATTTATCTACTAATCTCATAGCACAGAGGTCTACATACGTTTAGACCTCGTGGGAATATCGGGATGAAATTTATCCTGTGTTAATCTTGGTTATAAACTATCTGTGTGCTAAAGGACCATATTGCCAACACCCACATCACAATCATACCTGAAAAAGATTGTACAAGACCAAGTCGATATTTAGCTTAGATTTTTTTTTTCTTTAATAAATTAATATTTTTAATTACTTACATAAATGAAAAAGTGTGCATATTTCACAGGTTCTGTTGCGGTTAACGAGACACAGAAGTTGTATTTCTATGATAGCTATATACTTAGTCAAAATCAAAATATTTGACTTCACATAAACCTACATGAGCACTTATGAAACGTCTGAAGCTAGGTGCACAGTTCCAATTGGTCGTTTTCTGTAGTTACTCTAGCTTCGTAGTGCCCTTGAAAGTATTCATTATTATTCATTTATTCAGATAACAGAGATCCATTTGGTTAGTAACAATAGTTTTAATCTATGTTAGTACTTAACTAATAACACAGACATATAGTACATATACATATACAATAATAATATAGACATATATAATATTAGTAGGATAGAATCATTATCAGACTAGCATAGTTTTAAAAATGTTTATGAAAACATCCTCGAAATAGTCAAAATGGATTAAACTACTATTATTCTACTGTAAGATCCAAGGTCTTCGTGTTTAGATACTCCTACGAGGAGGTAGACTTAATCTATAGTTATTTTTAAATTATCAATTGAAAACACACTCGGGCTGAATTTTCAATCAACAAATAATTTTTATTCGTATAATAAAATTGTCGTCTGACAAATTTTGCATGGAAGAACTGTCAAATTCAATATTTTATTCCTCGGATGAAATTATTTGGCGTTACAAAAATCAGTCCTTAATTATTGTAAATGAGAACATCCTCAAAATGAAAAAGAAGCTAATAAAAAAAAAAAAACTCAACCAATCAACCAAAACTCCTCGCGGCCTTCTAAAATGAATAATGCAGAACCTCTTGCGTTTTTGAAGTGGTACAAAAATAGACCAGGATATTTACGTCATTCCAAAAATAGCTTCAGTGCCGGAGAGCTCATTTCAAAATTACCCACATTTCCATTTCTTCCCCATGGATGGACGCCTACTTCCCCCAATCCAGAGGGAAGCGTCTTCAGAATTAATTTTCTGTGTCACCGCTCACTTTAATTACGCGTTCTTACTGATATTAATTACCTTTACATTGCTTTTAGGGCGGCAGCAGGGCAAATGGTTTTATTTATCTACTTACGTGTACCTAACATATTAGTTTAAGTTCGTCTTAAGATTATTTTGATAGGTTAGTTAATAAATGGCGTACTTAGTTATGATTCGGATGGTGAAAGGATAATAGCTAGAAAACTACATCGATTTGCATGGTTATTTCACTTAGTACCTAGTTCTTGTTAGCCTGTCGATGGCAATCTAAATGGAGTCGATCCTGAAGACGGTTACTAGTGTGACGCCATTAGTAGCTTCCAATAATTCATGTTACGTACAGAGAACAGGACATGTTACTAAGTATTTTAAGTCTTTACAATCATATGAAATTGGCGTTTGGCCACTGATCTCAAAATCAGAAGTTTGGTTAGGAATTCCAAATTCGAATTTATTTACAACTTAGGTTTGTGTATTTGACATTTGTGTTTCGAATTTCGTGAATCATTTGTTTTTGCGTCATTTGATTTTTCTTTGACACAGTTCTTTCACAATAGAGAAAACGTAAAATATGCTTACTGAAATTTAATACAGTCAAACTTTATGCGAAAATCTTTTACAGGTTACTTATGTACAGACGCCAGCACATCAAACTACTACAATCTGTAAAATTTCTTTGATAGATTTTCAGCTTTTCTTTGATAGATTTACAGTTTTATCGTTAAAGCATAAGGTTCAAAGTTCATTAGGAAAATTTGACAGTTTCGGGTAGCTTGATGTGCTGGCGTCTGTACTAACGAGAGCTTCTTTCAGCATTTTTTCTCAGAGAAGGCCGGCAACATCTAGTATAAAAGAACATCTAACTTTCACGAAGTAAACATTCTTTTATTTTGTATTTCTACACTTTCAGAAATAAATACAGTTTAATTTCTGGATACAGTTTGCTCGATCTCGAGAAAAGCAAAAATAGAAGTAAAGAACTGTGTTAAAAAGTTTGAATGAAAACTTTACCCTACCATTTGTTGGGGTAAATTAGGTACACACCTTAATTAATTAATTAGGTACACTTACCTTCCTCTTCTGGCAATACAGGGTAATCTAAAAAACTTAAAAGACTTTCCACACAGACTGCATCGCGGGCACACTGTACAGCTACACAGGCACGCTATATATGCAGCTTTAATTCCACTCCAGTGGGCAACTGAAGCGTCGCAACTCGCCAACTATTTTGCACGTATGTAGCACAGTAGTACACCGAATGCCCCAATTTCTGTGAAGTTACGACATAGAGAATGTTGGTTGACCACCAGCATTTGCTTCGGCCGTTAAGCAAAGGGTTGTGGACTGAGTGTCGAGTTCAAAGCGATTTTTGAGATTTTGATTCGTACTTGAATAAGTTTCACAGCACTCAGTTTACTTCATTCGTTAAATGTCGAAAGAAAAATATAGTTTATTCTGCATAAGTAAAAGAAAATTAACATCACACACACAACACACACATACGCACATAATCATCCATTCGTTTTCTATACAACAGCATTACACTTTTTGCCGATTTCGAAGTAGTTACGATCACAAGAGTTATTTCAGCTATGTGTCTGGGGCTACGCATCTACGTATGAGACCCCATAGGTGAACATGACTACTGACTATGAAATAGGCCTTCGGGGACGCATCTCGAAGACCGGGGTGTGGGGGGTATCTCGAAGACCGTATGTTTAGATCAATCAAATCTGCCTACCGCAGTCCACTGCTGGGCACAAGCTGCTGGTTCGTGGTGCGTGTTCCGACAAATCATCTCGAAAAATTTCTCAAGGAAGAGTTCTGGCCGAAGGGTGTTGTGTTCGTGGCTGGCTACATGACACCAGTCAGCGAAACACGACGCAAACACTTCGTGTGTGTTAGTTAGTTTTTTAGTGTAATTATAATCTTGTATGTATTTATAGTATTTTTAAGTTATATTAATATTGTATTGTATGTGTTTATATGGGCCTTGATGCCTGAAATAAATAGATAAATAAATAAGGCTCTCTCAGGCTGCGCTGTCCTCCACCTTCCACATCCATTATGTCCCAGCCATTTTCTTAAGGTCGACGGTCCATCTAGGGGTGTCCTACGCTATTATATAGACGTAACTTGATGATATTGATCTCGTTAACGTCTATAACTTAGACCATACATGCTGTAGTCCAACTTTCTCCAACATCAAAGTAAAGAGGTGCTGAAGCAAATGTCTAATTAAGTACATACCCCACTTTGAGTAGCAGTAGGTATCCATTACCAAATTCTACTGCAGTGAAGGAGCCTTTACAAGAGGCAGTACTTATGTATCCAAAGTGCTACAAGGAACTTTTGGCGCCTAAATGACATTGACAGTTTATGAAACAACAAGATGGCGGCGTTAGTAACGATTTTGGCCACGCACCAATAGATACATCCAGCGCCCTTTGAACAATCAGCTTCTATATCAACTTTGCTTACAGGCGAATATTTTCGCTCCGGCGTAAAAAAGAAGACCGTACATCCTACTAATTCGAATTTGTTGAGTGCACAAAACTCCGGATACCAAGCTGGCAACACGATAAAAAAACCGTCTCTTCGTACGCCTATAAAAACAAAAAAAGACTCTAAATAATGTATGGTGCTACTCTATTTCTTTAAATGGTTCATCGATTTTTAAATGTGTTCTTTGGTAACTTTTTTTACACTTTTGTAAGAACCTTGGTAATACCACTACGACAAAAGACAAGCATTTTATTTAAATTACCAGATAATAGGACCTAAAAGTACCAAGGAGTATTATTACATTGTTTCATCGTTACTGTTTTAGTTCTAAGTGCGGCAATTTATATCCCTTTCTTAATGACTTCACCAGTGAAAACACAAACTTAGTATTTTGAAGTTCGTTTTAGATTCAATATAATCTCAAAATTGAATCAAATTATATTATTGCTGATGTTTTTTTGAAAGGTCAGATGCGTAGTTCTCGCAAAAGGACTATCTAAGGTTCATAGCAGCCGGGATTCTGTAGTTTCTGCGTAACCCCATGGGATGATGGCGAGAGTTTATGTATGTAAAGTCTATTCAAACGTATGTTTCAAATTAATATTATTTCAAGTAAACAGATATCAACTTTATTTTATTGGTCATTAAGTTTGATTTCAGAGTAACTAGCACTATTGAAAAATTTATAAAAATGTTTAAAGTTGTAGCGTAAACTGAACTTTTTAGTGTTGGATTTAAAATCATTTTTCCTTAACCTCAGTTTACATTTTTGGCAAATAAATCGCAAATGTAGACTATGTCAGTATGTAATAGAATAGAATAGAATAGAATACTCTTTATTATGTACACCATTATAAATTACAGACATAAATATAGAACTTTTGCAAAGGGTGACACAATGGGCGGTCTTATCGCTAAAAGCGATCTTTTAAAGACAACCTTTGGATGGATTAAATTAAATTGATTCAAAAACGTACTAAACACCTAAAACTTTTCTCTTCATAATCTTACTTCAATATTTTAAAAGCACAATAAGTATCTCCAAAAAACGCATGTTAAATCGTGGCTTCGCATGCCATACTTCACATTGATTTTGAGTGTGAAAAAGGTGGAAAATTGTTTTAGGGAAAGCCTATAACGAAGATGGGAGGGTGGAAGATAAAATGTGATAAGTAAAATACCTACACACAAGTAGGTGTGTAGGTATGATTACACTCATTAGATTCTGCGCAGTGGGTGTTTATAATAAGAAAGCATACAGACAGTACATATTAAACGTGTATTTTGCATGAATAGTAATTTATATTTTGCATGAATAGTAATTTATAATCATGTCAGTGGTCTGTATGGAACTTAATAATTTAGGAACAACAACACCTGGTGGGGATTGTTACTTATTTTTCCGAAATTCCCCACTAGACTGAGTTTATTTTAACTAGTGGGGATTTCTGGAAAAAATAATAAGAATCCCCACTGGTGGATATTTTTCGGTGGTGATTTCTGGAATAAATCGAACTTAGAGGACTTTTGGCTAAATAGGAAAGTTTCTATCCAGCCAGTTCACAACGCTAATTAAGGGCTTAATTTTCCATCGCCACAGAACTTTTATTCGAGGACTAAAATTGATGTTTGACAGATTTTGTATGAAATAACTGTCAACATTTCAAAATTATTCCTCGAATAAAGTTATCACATGATTGAAAAATCAGCGCTCAATGAAATAAGAGTTATTTCTGTAAGTAGATCTGTCAAGACACTTTTACACGTCAATGTTTTTTGTCATTCATTTATATTGTGTAGATAGAATTTCCGGGCTGACTAATCTCCGAGAAGAAATGCCGAAATAAAAATAGAGGTCAGATTTGATGTTTTTTTTTTCTGTTAGCTCATATAGATAGGAAAAAATAATAACGTTTATTTGGACACCGTAGTGAAACACAAATAACAAAATAAAAATGTGAAAATAATGTTCTAACGACAATAGTGTGTGCCTCACGGCTGCGTGAAAAAAGTTCATTTTAGCATTAATGTAAGATAGATGCTGTCTTACGGTGGTTTTTTAATGGACCTTTAGGGACAAGTACAAACAACGTGTTCCACTGCTGGGCATAAACCTCCCTATTTTCTTTCCATTCCTCTTAATTTTGTACGATCTCTGGCCGTATTGGCCCCACAAACATCACTAGATCGGCACGCCAACTTCGCCAGGGTCTACCTCAACAACGATGTCCTCACTTAGATGTCCAGTGAGTGGTGATCTTTGTCCATCTCTCTAACTCTTTTCAAAACCTTCCTTATCTACAATTTGAATGTGAAGAAAATCCAATTTAAATACTCTTTGAATTAAAAGCTCATTATAGAAACAACTTTAATAAGAAGCAATAATAAAGACAGAATCAGTTTTATAATACAAAACTAAGACTGAAACAACTTTTTCATTGCAATATTATTTCTTTGCGTTTCATTGCAGTTGTGCGAGTATTTACCGAGTTTATGTATCGTCTAAATACACTACGCGATAGCTTTGGTTCCTGCACACTGGCGGTTGAAACGTTGCGTTTTTAATACACAACGTTCATCGTCATTCATTCATTTCATTCGTCAGTCCTTTTAGTGTAGAAAAAATTATTGTCTAACTAATTAAATCATGTTTGCCGCATTTCAAATGACAAATGCGCATTTCAAATGACAAATGACAAAAGAACCGGGTCCGTCTAAAGGCACGATGCAGATGCCATCGCGGCAGGCTGAGACGATAATGGCGGGACGAGTTTGAATCCTATCGAAAGGACTGGCCGGCACTTTAGCAAAAGACAGAATTGTGTGGAAAAAAACTAAAACCCGACTTCTGAAAAGTATGAAACAAGAAAGTACCTTCCCGTAGTTGCATGCCGCTGTACTAACATACTTATAAGCCGGGTTTTAGTTTTAAAACTTGGTTTTTTACTTACAGGCGTTGCACAGGGAATATAGGGTTCCGGAATTGGTCTTTTAAAAGAAATCGGAACTGACCCTACGTGGCGATGGTGATTACCGGGGTGATTTTATTGACGTAAAAATCCCACACCCTCTGACCACCCCGGAGGTCCCGGAGGCCTTTTGAAGGTGGGATGCCAGAAAACAAAACTACAAAAAAAAAAGATATATAAATCAACTTACATTGTCCAGTTCATATCACAAGTGCCATAATATTCTGTAAAAATCTTACCGTGAAAACTTGGGTTATATTATGGTTCATAGTGTCACTTCACCAAAGTTTTCACGGTATATTTTTTTTATAACACATTTTTGACATTCGTGTGAAATGGCTATGAAATGGATACTGGGCAAATAAACTGTTCGTTTTTCTTGTCTTCTTTTATTTCGGAAAGCTATTGTGTATGTCTAAAAATCACAAGAAGATTCTTATTATATCCCAAGGTTATTTAATAACTCGGTAGAAAAACTGTGAAAAAAAACCTCATTTATTACACTTAGCAATTTAATTACAGTAAGTAAATATTCATTTATTTTGTCTATTATCTGTCCCTGAATATTACTAAAATAAAGTAATGTTTAGTTTCCAGAAACGCTAGACGCAGCTCCAGTTTATTCTAATTTATCTTAGACGGTATTTGTCCTCGACAAAACCTTCTCAAGAAATACTATAAGACGCAGCAAAAGAACAGAAAATACAAAAAAATCCTTTTTATGAAGGGACCGCTTCCTTCAAAAGTATCTATATCTCTCTAAATTTCATTCAAAACGACAAACAAACGATGAGAAACTGTCTCCTTCAATTTATTCTAATTTTATTTCATGCAGGATTTGTCCGTGACACAACCATCTCATGAAACAATGCAAGATGCGACAAAAAACGGAACATACAAAAAAAAATCCTGGCTGGATCCTTTATTCTCTGAAGGATGGGTTACTTTATCTAAGTTTTCACGGTCAAATTATTTGACAGTTGTGTGAAATAGCTTTAAGAATAAGATACTGTAAAAAATAAAACTTATTTGTCCTGTCTTCGTTTATTTAATTCTCGGGAAGACTTTAAATTGTGTCAGTGTAACAATCACAAGAAAATTTCCGTGAAATAATACCTCATTTTATACTAAGCAAATTGTTTATTATTTGCGTCGATATTGCTCTAATTACTATTCAAATAAATGCTTAGTTTCTAAAAACTACTAAAAACCGACGAATAGACTGTTGCCTCTTTATTCTAATTTATTTTACACAGGATTTTTCCTTGACAAAACCACCTCTCCAAAAAACCAAAAAATACGAAACAAAATCCTGGTTGGATTCTTCATTCTCTGAAGGGTGCGCTAGCGGCCATAGACATGTAATTTACTATCAAATTGTATCAACCTCATACATAACACATGCGTGGTGTCTTGCACAAATTCCTATACAATTCCCTCGGTGCCATCCAATTTGGCATGTATTTGCTTTAAACATGATGCGAGCTCGAAGATTTTCAAACAACGGCTGTATTTTGCTCACATATTATTCTGATGCATAGTAACGTTTATCCTTCTATGTTTTCCTACACAAAGCAAATAGGATCGAAAGCGTTGTGAATACTTAAATCTCGTGTTTCTGTGAAAGGCACGTTCGTTGCGTTTTGGATTAAAACCGCAATATTATAAAGTGTTGTAATAAAGTGTTTTATCGAGTGATGTGTGTTTTAGCGATCTATATTTAGTACCTATTTTATTTTTTTATTTAGTCGTCATATAAATTTTAATCTGATGGTTAAAATAGGTTTGCAGTCAGCGACAAAAGTGGAGTAAGACTTACATCATAAGCATTTACATATATTAATAAGCATAATTTACACAAACTAGAGCGTATGGCTCCCTCTCAAAAAGAGGAGGCACGTGTCCCAGCAGTGGGAACATTATAGGCTGATTATGCAAAGCGTATGAGTTTGAACCTACGACCTACAACTTATCACGGGCGTCACCACTGAGCCACCACTGCTCAATAAACAAACTTACACATAATTTTAATTGAAAAAATCATCATTGTAGGTATATAATAGCTAAGAGTAAATATTTTTTTTTAATTTCACTTCTGTTCTGACTTTACTCATCATTTAGCTCAAGCACACTAATTGCGTAACACACTATCAATCGGAATCTGAATTATTTTGAAGCAAATTTCTAATACATTGCTTCATAAGTTCGAAAAATTTGTCTGCTCAACACGTAAATAACGCAATGAATGTTGCTGAACTGTCAAAATGAAACCGATTCCAATCGATAATGTGTTACGCAATTGCCCCGAAGATTTGAATAACTGAAGTGTATTTTGTCCTCTACTCAGCATTATCAAGATAGTGATTTATTTTTCTAAAAATCGTGTCATGTACGCGAATTACTGAAACCTTTTTTGGTGTTGTGGTCCATCTTGGTCGACTGAAAAATCAGACCAACCTATAAACACAACGAAACATCATACTTAAAAAGTTTGTGTGTAAACCGCCTAAAAATACTATTACTACAGAGCAATACAACTGTAGAGCTAAGAGCCAGCGCACATTAGCGACTCTTTATTGACCGATAGCTTGATCGTTCAGGGAATTAGTATGGAGCTATATTGAAGTGAACGCGTTTGATCGGCCGATTTTTAATCTCAAAATGCGTGCACTTCAATATAGCTCCATAGGTACCTACTGATTCCCTGAACGATCAAATTATCGATCAACAAAAAGACGCTAGTGTGCGCTGGCTCTAAGAGATTAGTGTATCCCCTTTCTATGTAAAGATGCACCAGCTGCTTGTATCGTGTTTTAAATGGAAAAAGTGATGGTTTTCTAGGCTGCCTTAGATAGAATCTAATAGTCAAGACATTTATGTTACCTTTCTGATATCCTAAGAGACTACCAAGCTATTTTGGTAAGGTGTTTGACCCTATCTTTCGGAGTATTTTCATGAAATTGAGGAAATGTTTCTATGGTCTTAATCATGGAAAAAGTCATTTGTTCAAAAAGGGAAAAGGAAAATTCTATCTGCGCAAGTTTCATCGAATTTTATCATTGAAGCAATATCCTACTAATATTATAAATGCGAAAGTTTGTATGTATGGATGTATGGATGTTTGTTACTCTTTCACGCGAAAACTACTGAACGGATTTTGATGAAACTTTACAGTAATATAGCTTATACATCAGAATAACACATAGGATACTTTTTATCCCGATATTCCCACGGGATCAAAACTTACGCGGGTGAAACCGCGGGGCGCAGCTAGTAAGTGTAATATAAGTATGTACCTTTTTACCTATCTGTTACTGTAAGATTAAATTTTCTTCGAATTCTCGCTTGTTTATGACAAATTCGTCTAAAAGGTTAAATTGAAATAAGTAGAAACCTCTTTAAACTAACAGTGAAGACGTGAACATAAATGTATAGAGTAGTTGATTTTTTTCGATATTATAAGTTTGGTGACCTACAGGTTCCGATTCTGTTGTTCACAAACTAAATTTAAGTTCAGTGCATCTTTTTCTTTCTATTTCACTATGAAAAGGACAGAAGATAAATATTAGTTAAGTCCTGTCAAATTAGTCGGCGGCTGACGTAAATTGACGTACTTTTAGTAGCCAATTTTTTAATCACGTCTGAACTTGTCTATGGATCATCTAATTTGACAGGACTAAACTAATATTTATCTTCTGTCCTTTTCTTAATTAAATATAAAGAAAAAGATACACTGAACTTAAATTTAGTTTAGTTTGTGAACAACAGAATCGGGGCCACAATCTGGCCGTCGAGAGAATGCGTTCCTGAAACCTATCAGTTCGACAATTCTAGTCCAGACTAATATTATAAAAGCGAAAGTGTGTCTGTCTGTCTGTTACCTTTTCACGCTTAAACCGCTGAACCAATTTAAATGAAATTTGGTATAGAGATAGTTTGAGTCCCGCGAAAGGACATAGAAATATTTATCTTCTGTCCTTTTCTTAATGAAATATATAGAAAAAGATGCACTGAACTTAAATTTAGTTTAGTTTGTGAACAAGGGAATCGGTGCCATTGTTGGCTTGTTATTGTTCATTCACGTTTTACAAAATAAACATAAAACGTTGTCTTTATGAAAGACTTAAAATGTATTCAAGTTCTTCAAAGTCCCTAGCTTGCAACTTAGTCTTCAAGTAGAAATTACTTCTATACAAATCCTAGGAGCACCCTACCTATCTACTTGTATATATCGATGCCTTTTTTCTTTTTTTTTGTGGATGGGAAATCATCCAATGACGATGCCTTAGTTCACAATTGCACTAACTACGAAATTTACATTTTTGAGTTGAGAGCTTTAAAATTTCTTAAAGTTTAGACGAGAACAGTAGAAAATCCAAATATGCATCTATTCATAGGACTAGTCCTTTTACTCCATCTATCTTGATTGGTTTTACAAAAATAAAGATCATTAGTATAATCACATTCATGGAACATTAAACGAACTCATTTAATACAACTGTGACCCACGTTTTTGGTAGACGGAATAACGGTATTTCGATGCGCGGAAACGAAAGAGCATGAAATTTAGTGTATTTAGCATTATAAAAGTAAAAATTGAAAATTTTGTAGTTAGTGCAATTGTGAACTAAGGCATCGATATATCTTCTTCATGATTTTCATCTTGCATCGCAAAGGTAGTTTCTAGAAAACAAAAGACGTAACGGGGCATATAAACAAACGCTGATTTATAGTGTTTAGTCTCAAAGGAAAAGTTCGGTGAGACTTTTTATTAGGGTTTCTCTTATATTTTGTTATTTTGGGGTTCAGTATGTCAGCAGTATTTTATTATAATGGTTGAAAACACGCTGGTTCTGCTCCATAGGACAATTTAAAGTCTAGACAAAATTAAACTGGTTGCTAATTTAGTTGTATAATTTTTCCGACATTGTTTTAGCATTCTGGGATCACTGAAACTCTAACAATAAATTATTTCTTATTGAAATTTCAGAAAAATCGTCCACTTTTGCAATTTTTGTAAATATTTGAGTACCATGTATCTGTCACATAAATATATAATTGATTTGCCTTTCATTGCTTTATTGTTAACTCTTGTTACCTATTGTGGTATAGTAATGTTATTCTAGGTGCATCTTCATCGTATATAGTTAATGTATACCTACAAAATATTGTTAAACATTTTTAAAAGAGTAAGGAGTGAGGAGTTTTTTTCCCATTATTCTCCATACAAAACTAATTTTTGGAAGGGATGGCTGGAATCAATTTTTTTTTTGTAAATTTTCCGTTTTTTTTGAACGTAGAAATGCCAGCACATCAAGCTACCCGAAACTGTCAAATTTTTCCATTCAACTTTGAACCTAATGCTTTAGCGATAAAGTTGAAAATCTATTAAAGATAGTCAGATTGTAGTAGCTTGATGTGCTGACGTCTGTACATATGTCTTCAGCATAGATATAGATAGACCTAGATAACGCAAGTATCACGATCTTTATGAAAACCAAGCGTGCCATTTTTTTGACTACCTTCTATGGCTTCACAAGCGCTCTTTCTCACTCACGCACACCCAGCCAGTAGTACACAGGACTTAACGCGAAAGTGGCAGCTTACGATTTATTGAACGTAAGTTGGTGCAATTTTTGGCACGCGAAGTAGTTGATCTTGCGTTATCTAGGTGTATCTATATCTGTGGTCTTCAGCGTATCATAAACGGCATGCTCAGGTGGGTATCCCGTTATGATACGCTTAAGTAGGTACTTAATACCTATGTAAAATTAGAGAACTATTACAGCCTACAGCAAACACGACTTGTCTTCTAATCGCAAAATTAATACCTACCAGATAATACTTCGTAATCGGATGAGTTACAGACACGTAATTACTTCTTAGCAAATTACAAACATGTAAATAGTGCCCAGTTTACCTAGATCCCTGGCCAAATATGGAACTAAATTCAAATGTATAGAATTTGCCTAAGCAGTGACATTTTCCTTTACAAGCAGCGCCTGAATTAAGTGTCAAGTTATACTGGGTGTGTATGTATGTACATAGATTAAAGGCGGTTACCGTAAGACGTGAGTTTAGGAGTAAATACCTCTCGTGATATATGCCAACTAATAAACTATTTAATCTCAGGTACATCTGCTCTCAGAGGCATTTAAGGGGGATGAGATGGGGATGGGATGAGATGGGGGAGGGGATGTTCTAAGATAAACTGTTAAATACTGGTAGTACCTATAATTTTTCGGGTTACCATGGAGCATTTGCCTGTAATCATCACGAACATTCCCTTTGCATTTTTTTTGCAAACTGTGCGAGGTTTTGTTACGCAACGAACAATCATTCGCGAAACGAACAATTATTGTTCGCAAGCTTGTAAAGGTATTTTTTGTATTTGGATTCCACTCTCGTTTATTTTGTAAGAGTGAGCAAGGGCTTGTGGCCAAATAATTTCTAAGATGGTAAGTTTCACTTACTGTTTCACTAGGAATCGATGTGTCAACAATTAGGTCACTTATCTCTATAAGTACTTGAGGGATTCGTAAAGATGGTTATGTTCAAGTAGAAAACACAAACATCTATCATGTTTATAAAACGTAAACCTAGAATGAGATATTCAAAACCAAAATGTATGTAAAGTATCGAGATCCGTTCGAATATTTGAAATAGAAGCTATGTTGTCGGTATGGAGTTTGTGAAACACTCATGGTTTTTCCAATATTTGATGTGATCTCATGGAGGCGTGTGTACTGTGTAGCTCGCTCACGACTATCATCTCTGCAATATAGGTACTTGGTAGGTGGGTACTCCACGCGTAAGTAAGGGAATTTGAAAACTGTTTGATGTACTGCGTCATGGGTAAAAACGTATAACATTAATATTGCGTCCACTCTCTGATTTTTTTCTTTGAATGGTACATATAAGGTGCATTTGAAACAACTGAAGACCTTATAAGGGGTCATAATTATTATAAAAGTCATCATTATGAACAACTTTTACTATAGAACTATGGTACCAACTGGACAGGTCCACTTAATCTGTGTAGTTCTTTCTTCAGAAGACCATTTCAGACATCAATCTATATGGTCTTCACTACTGCTCAGTTTTTCCTGCCGAACTTGTTAGCATTGCATGCATTTTTTTTATTTTGAATTGACCAAAACTATGTGCAGACGCCAGCACATCAAGCTACCCGAAACTGTGAAATTTTCCCAATCAACCTTGAACCTTATACTGTAGCGATAAAGTTGAAAATCTATTAAAGAAATTTGACAGTTTGTAGTAGCTTGATGTGCTGGCATCTGTATAATAAACAACTGCCGCTATAAACCTGTGCCATAAACAATTACTAACGTCAGATATTTTATCTTTTTCGTCTTTTCGTCACGTGGTCACCCTTTGTTTAAATGGCCGAGGCATCAGCCAGCCAATTCATTTAATGCATGTATTAGACGCATTGGCTGAATATCATTCAGGCCGCTAGTCGAACGGCGCCGTTTTGTAGAAAGGCTAGTCTGTTAACTGAAAGGTTAATTAAGCTAGGTTGGCTGTGACATATCGATGGTTGCTACAAAATGGTTGAGCTGGATGGTGCTGATCCATGCGTCATGTTCGTGAACGGGCGCCGTCAGTTGGGGCTGGTCATCTGTTAGCTGCCTCGGCTTATTTTTAATTATTTTATTTTTGGATTGTTATTTTGTGTTACTATTTGCTGTACTCTGGACACTTTTAACGCGTACTTGTTTTTTATTTATTTTTTACATCGTTCTGACATATTTATAAATTTAACATATGATGTAACTAATAATTTTATAAAAATATAATTTAAAAAGAGTGTCCATGGAGTTTCTTGCCCGTTCTTCTCCATAGGTACCTACTACACTTTGGAATGGGCAACTAGCTTCATTTTTTCCTGACTGACCGACTTCTTGACAATTCAAAAGTGCCTGTAAATGGTTTAATTGAAATAAATGCTTTGAGTTTGAGTTTGATGGCTAATGTTGATAAAATAAAACGAAATCTAAACTCTTCATTTCAAGTAACCACAGCTGACCATAAGGTCAATGGCCTCTGTCCTGCTGTAAGTTACTTGAAACGATGAGTTACAAAATTATTATTTTTTAGCTTATCGTCAGTAGGTACAAATATCCATCACACCTGCGGAGTTGCGCTAGCTAATCTAATTCGACCCTGTAGTTGAGACGAAGAAAACAAAGGTGAGAGAATAATACCAACATTCTCGCTTCATAAGGAAAAACTTATGTTGTACCCTCCAACATGAGTTACCTAAACACATACTCGTAAACAGAAGAAGTAACTAGTTACTATAACTTCCCAGTCACGGGCACCATAAAGAAAGCTGTTATACCTTCAGTTGAATCATAAGAAGTATACCGTAAAGATATGTTATCTCTAAAAGTTATCATAAACTTCGTACATAGTATCATGTATGTGAGTAATGAAGCTCAGAGAATGTTATTGTTATTCTACACGTGTATAATCAACGTCAAAAGTGGAAAAACGAAAACACCTTTCCTGTTTCAATACAGGCACTGTCAATGTTAAATCGTTACCATGGACTCAAGGTTCACTGTACTAAAAAAGTATGGTGTGTGTCTTAAAGCAGCTTTTGAGTGTAATAATAATTATATAAATTCTTCTTTGTGTCGCTAGCATCACAGTATTGCAGATCTCTTTCATTGACTTGAATGTGCCCTGGCGGCTGAGAGTATGTCATGCTCACTCAAATGTCTCGCTGGTGGTGGCGTGTGTGTTGGATCATAAGGTTCCCTTCAAAATGGTTGAGCTGAATGGTGCTGATCCATACGTCATGTTCGTGAACGGGCGCCGTCAGTAGGGACTGGTCATCTCTTAGCCGCCACGGCTTATTTTTTTTAATTTATTTTCATTTCTGAATTGTTCTTTTTTTAGTACGGACGCCTTTAGCGTGCACGTCTTTCTGCATCGTTCTCGCATGTATAATTTCAACATGAATGATGTAACCAAGATTTTTGTAACAATTTGATTTAAAAGTGTCCTTGCCCGTTCTTCTCCACAGATACCTACGCTTTGGAATGGGCAACTAGCTTCATCATTTTGACTAACCGTCCCTTGATAATTAAAAAGTGCGTATAATTGGTTTATTTGAAATAAATGCTTCGAGTTTGAGTTTCTTGTTGGCCCAAAACTTGGCCATTTTCACGACGTCATCGGTGGCAGCGCAGCAGTCACTTTGACTGTATATTTTGTGACACAGAAGGCAGCATGGGAGACATTACGTAACTGATTTCCTATTTGCACTAGGTATAAAAATAAAAAAAAATAGACCATTTATGTGTTTCATGGTAGCCTTCCTAGTAATGAGCGCGTAGAGACCAAGCGTTTTAAAATGCTTTCCACTCAATAAATGCGAGGTGCACGCAATAGGCTAGTTTCGGGGCTCATGACGTCAGAACGCACCAAAAATTATACCAAGGTGTCACGTATTGAGAATTTTAAAAGCGTCGTATTTCGTCAATTTTGGTTTACGTAACAAAAGAAAAAATACGGGTCAAATATTTTTTGATAATCTAAATTAGATTTTTTCAGTTGACAAGCCTATTGCAAGCAATCATGTTTTAAGACTGAACTTAAAATACATTTACTAATTACTTTTTAAGTAAATTGATACCTACACCCGGATAAAAGTATGCTAAATTATGTTAATCCAAGTCAAAATCAAATGTGTTAACTTTCATCAAAATTCGTCTATCCTTTTCAAAGCGTGATTGAGTTTGAAACATAATTACACGGGAACAACATCCAAACTTTTACATACTAGTTATATCATTAGTAGGATCAGATGAGCGAACCATAATAACGTTAATAGCTAAGCGGGCAAAAATAATTTAATTAGTCATTAACTCACTTCAGTAAAATTACGGCTTATTAGTCGATTTACATGAATTTACGCGCTCTACACGGGCGAATCGTCACATTTAAATTATATTATTTTTTCTATAAGCGACTCGCACGTGCGCACGTGAACTTTTTTCCTAACTTCATTGCATAACATTCAAAATGTGATAATTGCCTAAAACACAGTACAAATAAATTGACTTCGTACGAGTTGTATATAGACAAAATAATTTAATTTAAATGTGACGATTCGCCGTTTCGGGTGAGAAAATTCGTGCGACAATAAGAAAAATATATATTTCTAGCTGACCCCGCAAACGTCGTTATGCAAAAAAAAAAATAGATAGTAGCCGATTCTCAGACCTACTGAATATGCATATAAAATGGGTCCAGCCGTTTCGGAGGAGTATGGTAACTAACACTGTGACACTGTGTGTGTTTATATATTAGAAAGATATAATAATAAACCAAAATTACACATGTGGGACGATAATATTTTACGCCCACAACTATAATTTCAGACTTAACACTGCTCAACTATCTTTTTTCCTTACATGATGGATGGCGCAGAAGCTGTCGTGCCGCAGAATTAATTATTAGCAGCTTTTTTTAAAATGACGTCTACATCTATATTTTATCTGTGCGAGCAATATTCTCGCTGAATCCGTGGCGCCCGCGGCCCTAGAGTCTATTGCCGCAGATATATAGAGCTGTAGTTGTTACGGCTTGAAAGATACTCAACTTAAGATGAAGTGAAATAGTAGATGCGTTAACAAACTTTGACAGTTATTGTACCTCTGATATTGCATCGCTCTGATTTTGAATCACAGTGATCTTTTCTCTCATTTTAATATGGTTGATTCTGTCAGAGGTTTATGAAGAAAGGACTGTAACACCCAATTTCTAGAACGAAAATCAACGACATGTCAAAATTAATTTCAAGTTATCGGCTGCTGGTAGAAAATGCCTCAGGCATTAAGTCCGCCTTTGTACATTATTTTTTTTACTTGTGCATAAAGTTGTAATAAATAATAAATAAATAATTCGGTCAAAATATCAAAGAGGTTGAAAAGCGTTTTACTATTTTTGAGTTGATGTTTGTTTCAGACAGCGTTAATCGCACAAACGCTAGTATTATTTATTATTAACTAGCTGACCGGCGAATTTCGTACCGCCTCAGATTATTTTTTGTTTTCCCATGTTTTAATAATTATTCTGCTATTCCGGGCGAAGACAAATCCAACAAATAAAAGATCATAAAAATCGGTCCGGCCGTGCTTGTGTTATAAATGGCGTAACTAACCCGACTTTGTTTTTTATATCTTTTTTATTTTTGGGATTAAAAGGGGCTGAGGTCAGAGAAAAAGTAAAAACAATATAGTTTACTTGTTTATTCTTTTATAAACTCGTAACACACTTAAAAACACATCTTAGTAAAATTCACGTCTTATCGTCTTTACTCCGTCATTAAAAAAAAACAACTGTCATTCTCCTTTTTAAATACCTTCCATGTCATCTCAAGCATACGTCTTTGGCATAGTCAGGTGTCTCACTTACATCTTAGCATTCAGCTCTTTCACATAATCATGCATTCAACAATGAACATTCCTACATATTCTAATATATTAAAATTCTCGTGTCACAGTGTTAGTTACCATACTCCTCCGAAACGGCTGGACCGATTTGTAGTTTTTTTTTTGTGCAAAACGACGTTTGCGGGGTCAGCTAGTATATATATAGATTAATAAATATTTCTATTACTGAAGAATACTCGTTTTAGTGACCGATGATACCATCACCGGTATAGGTAAATTGATTTCTCGTCCAAGGCCTTTTCCTTCAAGTATTTTAGTTCTCCTAATTTTTAATGCTGTTTACACCAACAACGAAAAACATAATTCAAGTAGTAAGTAGAGCAACATTCGTACCATTACCTTTCACACCTCTCAACTACCCAGCTCAACTTTAAATCCGCCGTTGAATATATTCAGGGGTAACCTCCCCCTCTAGGTCAAAGGCATGCACTATGCATATAGACTGGCTTTAAGAGCCTTTAATAGCGTAGTAAATGTCACGTGTTTGCCTCCATCATCTGCCGGACCTTTTCCCAACTATGTTGGGATCGCCTTCCAGTCTAACCAAATGCAGCTGATACCAGTATTTTACATGGAGCAAGTGCCTATCTGTTCTTTACAACCCAATGACTGGGTAATACGATACCCTTTGGTAAGACAGACTTTCGGGTCTATACATTATTTATTTGACTCTGTAAGTTTTATAGAAAGACTTTTGGGATTTGTGTTTTGTTTTTTAATAGTGAATGTTAGAGTCTGGGTTTTCTACTACCTAAAAACCTTCATTGTTGAGAGTCTGAACAAATTTTAATTTTAAAGGGGTTTGAAGATTTTTTATACGGAGCCTGGCATACCTACCTGTCCACCATTTTGATTTTTTTCAAAACACGAGTACACGAGTTCAAAAAAATCTGGATGTCATGTGATCAACTTTGAACGTTAATATCTCGAAAACGTGAAGATTTACGGGATTTGGCTCTATTGTGTTTTCTGATTGCGTTGATGTTACCTATTAATTTATATAGGTGTCAAGCCTGACCGCTATTTTGAAAATAAAGCAAAATGGTGGACAAGTAGGTATGCCACGTACCTTCAAAGCCCTTCAGACCATCCATAGCACAAGGTGAGATCGAGGTTAAGAGAGTTCCCTATAAATAAAATAAGATAAAACTTTGCATCGAGGATACATATTTGGGAAAATAAATTTGGGTCACGTCTGCCGCATGCCTAATGTACTTTGGGCCACAATAGTCAGTATATGGAGCCCTAAGATGTCATGGTAGACTCCGTAGAAGATGGCGGAATGAGCTGGTCAAAAGAACCGACCAGATTGGTCCACATTAATCCTAGCTCGCAAGCACTGGAAGTCAGAGGCCCATCAGTGGAATGATACAGGCTTGAAGTATCAGTAATAGTAAATTTGGGCCAAATACAAAATATAAATTATATGCCAAAACAGTTTTTTATAACAGTAATAAAAAAAACTTGCTGAAAATGAGATAAAAATATTACTTCATCCGTTTCACGCAAAGAGAAGTAAGTAGGTTACACAGCAAAAATGGAACAGTAAATGTTTGTAAGCCGATTTTTTATTCCGTATTTATATTTTTTCTTTCTAGAAAGACAGACAGACTGCTAAAAAGTAACAGACAATTTTCATTCTTATTTAGCAAGCAATTTAAGGATGATTTTCCAATAAAACTTTCCCAAATTCAATCCATATATTACTGATAAATATTATTAGGACAGGTAGAAGCTGGCTTAAAATAAAGTGTAAATTTCACGACACCCAAGTAAAACCTTAATTTTATTCTGTGGCTTTAATAATTCATAAGGCGAACCGTTCTGTGGGTTCCGTACATTTTCTATTTACATTTTTATTCGTGAAAAGTGGGAGCGGTAATGGAATGTCAGTTTTATTCGAATTATTCGTACCAAAATGAGATTGTTGAAGCGTTAGGATGCAAATTATCTCGGTTTTAAACTATGGAAACATTTGGTGGGTTTGCAAAAGGAAAGAAGACGCTTAGGTTATTGAATCAACAGAATCAACAGATCATGTCATAAAAAATTTGCAAAAGAAAGAAGAAAGAAAGAAAATACGTTTACTTAGGGTGAACATGACGCAAAGAAGAAAAACAAACACAAAAAAGAACAATTTGGGGTAAAATATGCGTCACATACACACATCGTTGCGAGCGGTCGTGCGGAGAGCGCATTTTTTGGAATGTTAATATTTATCGCTAGAGATTTCACTTTGCATTGTTAATTTGATTTAGTTATTTCTTTGATTTAGGTATTTTCTTTAAATTTAAGGTAATTTAGTGATCTTTGTTCATTGATTGTTTGGCGCCGACTCAAAATTACTTAGGTATATTTACATATATCCTGCCATAATATGATGTAGGTACAAATATTTCTATAAAAAAACAAAGGTTATATTACTAGCCTATTCATAAATTATGAAAATAAAATATGAATTAATAAAGATTGAAATTGTATTGTAGTAATAATATTGAATTGTGTATTTGTTGCATGTAGTAGAATAAACGCTATTTTTATATTATTAACGACTTATACTAAAAATTCTAATTATTTTTATATTATTTCCGTGCCTCGGAAAGCACGTTAAGCCGTTGGTCCCGGCTGTCAATTTTTGACAGTCGGTACGGGTAGTCAGAAGCCCGAAAGTCTGACAACCAGTCTTACCAAGGGGTATCGTATTACCCAGTAACTGGGTTGTCGAGGTCAGATAAGCAGTCGCTCCATGTAAAGCACTGGTATTCAGCTGCATCCGGTTAGACTGGAAGCCGACCCCAACATAGTTGGGAAAAGGCTAGGCAGATGATGATGATGACTTATCCTCTAAATATTCTTGAACACTGTAATCATTTTTTTCTAATTACAGTCAGAACAATAATCTTTTTAACAATGGAAATAGCAAATCTTGAGTATTATTTTGGCAAATGGTTATGTATAATAACAGAGTATAATAATTGCAAGGCCCACGCTTGCTTAAGGCGGATTGGTGATTTCAGACTTATATCTAATACTGTATACATATGTTACGGTAAATCTGATTAATTGAAAATTATTAATATTTTTACAAAATTATTAATAATAACCACATGTTTTGGTAAATGTGAATAAATGATCGAAATTTATTACTTTTAGTAGTAATTATTAATAATTCACGACACATATTGGTGAAAGTTAAAAAATAAATAAAAAGCCATGAAAAGTTAACAAAAAATAAACTATTGAACATATTAGTTAAAAAATAAACAGTTAAAAATGGGTAGTATTTAAACGCAAATCAAAAAATATCCTTTTTCTATGCAATAAGATTCCGAAATCCCATCAAAATTACTGATTGCACAGCAAAATATTCAACTCAAAATATCACTAAACACACTACAATTTATTTTCGCAGCGTACAGCGATTTTTACGTCAGGTCGAGGGAGCCCCGCTGCGCGGGGCTCCTATTTCTGTCTGCAGGGTTTAAAGGAACCTAACCAAACCGAACCTCGGGCTGCCCCTGACGTCGTTTGTGATATGGCCGGTTTACATTATTCCAGTCCAGTGATCTAGCGAGATTCCAGTCCAGTGCTGGACTGGATCTGTAACGTCTACATTATTCCAGTTATTTAGGAGCCGTTGAAGTGTGAACACTACAGTGACAATGATTTCAAGAAGAGATCAGTTTCGAAAATGTTTCAAACGTGCTCAATCACTCTTGCTACAAGAAGTTATTAATGAGGTTGATAAGGAACTAAAAAAAAAGGAACGGATTTGGGTGAGAAATTGGATCAGCGAAAGAGATCAAAAAGGTGGGTCAGTAATGCTTTTGCAACAACTGAAGGTAGAAGATCCCAATGAATATAGACTGGCACTGAGAATGACAGCAGAAAACTTTGAAGAACTGTTATCATTAGTTTCGATTAATATCCAGCGTAAGAATACGTTGTTCAGAGATGCTATACCCGCAAAAATAAAATTAGAAGTCACTCTTTCTTTTTTAACTACTGGAGATAGTTACAGAAGCCTCAGTCGTATGTTTCGATTGCCAAAACCAACTATTTCAAAAATTATACCAGAAGTCTGTCAAGAAATTAAAAGGGCATTAAAAGACCACATCAAGGTAATATTTTTTATTAAGTATCATATCTATGACAATTAAGCATTATTGAAAGCATTCATGATTATATTAATGTATTCTGGGTCATCGCTTACTACATTTAACGAGTCCTCAGTGGTTTGTGTATCTACAGACGCTGGACTATTCAATGGCATATAAGTACTACTACTCGTACTTGGTGTTGACGCATAATTGTTACTTGGTCTTGACGAATTGTCACTGGCATGTGTGTTTGCAGAATATTTAGGACTATTCACTGTCATATTTCCGTATTTCAAATCGTGTAGTCGACATTTTGTTATCACACTCTGAATTTCTTCTTGGCCTAGGATAGCCTGTTCTGTAGAAAGAGTTCTTAATTGCTTCGCAATGTGTTTCCCGAAGATGTCGAATTCATCTTCCACTGTTTCTGATTTGGATAAATCGTATTGCATATCTTTCATGCAAAAGAAGTAAAATTTCACAGCTGTCTACAATAGTCAGTACTATTGTAGACAGCTGTGAAATTTTACTTCTTTTCTTTCTCGGTTCTGAAAGACTTGGTTCTGGGTTTGTATGGGTAGGGTTCCCACATTGGTCACTAGGTTGAGTGTTGTCAGTATTTTCTTTATTTTGAGCATCATCAGCATTTTCCTGAAAATAAAATATTTTTACTTTATTTTTGCAGATACCCACTGCGGAACAATGGAAACAAGTCGAGGAAGGCTTTCGGAATAAGTGGAACTTTCCTTTGTGCTACGGAGCGTTAGACGGAAAACATATAAAAATTACTGGCTCCTATGAATATGGAAGTACGAACTTTAATTATAAAAAAGAAAACAGCATAGTATTGATGGCTCTTGTTGACCATGATTACTGTTTTACGTATATCAATGTGGGCGCAAATGGAAGCGCTTCGGATGGTGGTATTTTCAAAAACTGTTCCATTTTTACTGAATTAGAAAATGGCAGTTTTATTCCAGAAGATGGAGTGATTGTGGCTGATGCAGCATTTCCACTAAAAACATACTTAATGAAACCATATCCTGGGGCTAATTTAACTTTTGAACAAAAAATATATAATTACAGGCTGTCCCGTGCTAGACGCATTGTAGAAAACGCTTTTGGAATATTAGTAAGTCGATTCAGAGTTTTCGAAAAAGCTATTTCAACTAAGTTAAATACTGTGGATCACATTGTGTATGCAGCTTGCTCTCTACACAATTGGTTGAGAAAAAAGTCAAGCAATTATATGACTACTACTTGTGTAGACCATGAAGATCACAACGACCATCATTTGACTAATGGAACGTGGAGATCCGAAATAACCTCTTTAGATAGTATCATACAGCAGGGCAGTAACAACTCGGCAACACATGCCAGGGAAAAAAGAACTCAATTTACTAATTATTTTGTGAACGAAGGAAAAGTACCATGGCAAAATCATATGATACATTGATAAATTTGTGTGTTTTAACAAATAATATGCTACTAAAATAAAAATAAATAAAAATCTTAAAATACATACGTGTGTTTTACGCTTCACCATCACATTTTTAATAAATGAATTTAATTCGGCGAACCATTTCACTTTGGGTTGGTAAACATTGCCACTAGCACCAGATGTGGATGACTTCTTAATCTTGTCTAGTTCAAGGTAGTATGTCGAACGAATACTTTTTATTTTGTTTTTCACATCTTCCAATGTGAATCCTTCAATTTCCATACCAATGCACAGATTTTGCAAAGCAGTTTGGCGCATAGCTCTGTTTTTATAATGCTCTGATGTGATATCCCATAAACACGGATTTTCTCTGTATATAGTGACAAACTTTACAGTTTCGTCTTCAGATAACTTCTTCAGCATTGTTAAATCCTTTTTCTTCGCAAAAAAAAAGTCCGCAAAAACAACCAACATGTGTGTACTTCGTCAGCACTGGAATGGCACTGGATTGGCCGTCTACATTATTCCAGTTGCACTGGATTGATCGCACTGGATTCAAAAGTAGACCGCGAATCCGGTTACTGGACTGGAATGCTTACTGGATTCAGTTCATTCCAGTGCCGGTTTACATTTTTCCAGTAAGCAATCCAGTACTGGACTGGATCGCTGGACTGGAATAATGTAAACCGGGCTATAAATTCAAGCTATCTCAAACACTGACTTATTACATGGACCACGGGCTGTCGGGCATTATTAATAATGGCCGGTCAAAGTGATAAATAAACACTTTGCCCATCGCTCTTGGGCATTATTAATAATGGCTGGTCCTTATTAATAATGCCCAGTTAATCACGTTGCCCGTAAGACATACACACACACGCACAGTGTTATAACTGGCCCGCTAGCGTCATAACTGGCGTAACAAAAGATAAAATGATAATTGATCGCAATGGATTTCATTTTTACAGTTCCACCCACCTTCATTGCGTTATTTACGTTGTTGAGCAAACAAATTTTTCAAACCTATGAAGCAATGGATTAGCAACATCCTTCAAAACTCTCGGATTATGATTGAAAGTGTTAACACACTTTATTCGATTACACACATTGATTGTTGACTAGAATTACTAAATTCACAAATGAATTCACACCCTAATGGCGTAACCACCATTAGGTTGCTGGTTTCCTCCTTCGATAAACTCCGGTAAAGAAAAAGAGACACATTGATCATAGCGTTCCAGTCTTATTTTGCTACCCGTATATTTCCAAATACAAATAAACAAATACAAGATAATCGGAGACACTCAAGGACTGCGAGATTGCCGTTAACCAAATTTTATCGTTGTTTGTTCAGGAGCTTTAGTGCTGTGCAAATTTTGATCGCTCCAATTGTATCTAGACTTGACTGGCATTTGAATTTGGCATGCCAAAGCGTGGTGTTTACTTTAAACCAGCACTTGTACGTGACATTGTAAGAAACTCATAAACATTGTAGGATTATTTAACTCAAGTCTACAATTAATCTTTTACCAACTATTTTGGGGTTGGCTTCCATTCTAACCGGATGCAGCTATTTGAAATGAAGCATCTGCCTGTCTGACCTCCACAACCTAGTTACTAAGTAAGGCGATACCCCTTGGTAAGACTGGTTGTCAGAATTTTGGGCTTCTGACTACCCGTAACGACTGTCAAAGATTTACGAATAACAACCGGGACTGACGCCTTAAAATGCTTTCCAAGGCATGGAGGGACCTCGATACGTAATGGATGGTTACCAATCCGCAAACCAACCGCAGCAAGTGTAGCTTAACCATCGTATGACCCGCGCGGCTGTTATCAATTAGCCATAAGTCCCTTAAACTTAGCCATTGAAAGAAATAATGTACAAAGTGTTAATAGAGACTGAAGAAGGGCTCCCGCCTATGTCACTTTTCAAGCAGAAAAACAAAGAAAGACGCTTCCATAGATATCTCATTAATTTTAAATAATACTAATAATAGCATCCCCGACCGATTTCGGTCACGGTGGCCAATCTAACGGAGATTAGCCAGGTACGCAGGAGATATTATAGTGCACAAGTGTGCGCGCAGACACAGGTGCACTCCCTTTTCCCTCACTCTCATAAAATAATACTATTTCTTCTTCGTATCGCTGATACGAACGGTTACTTAAATTTTGCTGGCCCAATACTTCGCCAAATTATACGGCGTTAGCTGTAGCAGCCTGGCAGCGTAGAGATCAGTTTGCCTGCATGTTTTTTGGGCACAAAGGGCCCGAAGGTTTCTTTGTGACACAGCTCCACATCCACGCATTGCTGCTGCTATTCCATTGGGGTAACCCCACTTTACAAGGCTCACCTTTCATCTACCCACTTGAGTACGAAGATGGTTCAGAGACTTCCAAGTGGACCAATGGAAGGTTCACCGTGCAGGAAGAAGCCCGTTTGGTGAAAGATAGTGAGTAGGTGGGGGAATGTTATTCTGCCATAATTTGCAACGGCCATCGTCCCGGTAGAGACACTGTCAATTTCAAAAACCATAATACTGATAAATTTGAAATAGCGTCAAATTCGCCACCCAATAATAATAAATAATAATAATAAAATTGTTTATTTATCCAAAAAATAAATAAATACACACAGACACAGTTCAGAACAAGTCAATACAATAGAATAAGCATAAAAACATTGCTTGTACACAGGAGAATTGGGTCTACCAAACAAAACAAGGTCTATGCATACAAAAATAATGAACCCTGTCTCTAAAACTAGGAAGAATCCTGTATCTTAAGAGACAGTGATCGGCCAAAATTTAAATTTAGTAAAAACTGAAACTTACAAGAGTGAAAGTGTGTCGATCTACCATACCAATGCATATAAATATTAGTATTAATCAAATATGTGTACGAGTAAGTGTTGAGGTGTATGTACATGTGTGTGTTGTGAGAAGGGAGAAGGAGAGTGTACTGATGTATGTGAATGGGTGTGTATGTGTGTGTGAGTATGAGATCTTGTGGGTGTTATTGAAGTGGTTAATTATGTCAAGCGATGTGTGATAGTAGTATAGACTCTGTTTTAATATAGTCCTGCTGTATTAGCCAGTCAGAAGTTTTTGATTTGACATTGAATTTATTTAGGTCTATTATGTCTAGTTCTTTTTGTATTCTTTTAAAAACATGATGACTTAAGACATAGTATTGTCGTCTTGCAAATGTAGTTTTGTATTGTACACCTGGGGGAACATATGTACGCTTACTTGGATCGGATGGGGGTAAGCGGGCATGTATCCTCAGGACAGAATGGAGAATGAAGAGCTGCCGAACCGTCAGCACTTGCAATCAGCGTAAAGTTGCGCTGTAGGGTATCTGTAGGGTTTCCTTAGCATAACTTTAAGTACGGCCCTTTGAGCCCTCTCTGCTCTTAGAAGATAAGTCTTCGCTGCCCCACCCCATACAGCCACACAGTATCCTATAATCGATTGGCACTAAATCCTCTCTAAAGAAGAAATAATAATAATCTCCCTAGAGAATAAAGTTTTCTTATCCAAATTTAAACCATTCTGGTGACAACTTAATACAGACAGACATTTCCCTCTAGTTTGATAAGCTCCGAAAGTTTTGATAAGCGAGTGCGTTTTCTAATTTAAATATCCCAAACCTACTTCAATAACGCTTTGGATGAATAAAAATTCAAATCCGCCATAGCGGGCGAGCTACGAAACAAAAGTTTTGTGAATACATCTGCTATTGAAAGTCTGTGTGTGTATAAACCGTTGAATACTGATGCTATGTAGTCTCCAGTTGTTTGAATAATATGACTTTCATTTCTACTTCCAAGTAGTTGCGTTTCAGAAACTGCTTTATTTACTACTAATAATATCTATTCAATGCCATGCCTTCCTATTGGGGTACGCAGGAACTACAGAACGCCACCTTCTAAGATCCTTACATACTGATGCAGCAATGAGTTTATGTATGTACTAGCTGCGCCCCGTGGTTTCACCCGCATGGGTTTCAATACCATGCGAATATTGGGATAAAAAGTATCATATGTGCTATTTCAGGTTATAAACCATCTGTGTGTCAAATTTCATCCAAATCTGTCCAGTAGTTTTTGCGTGAAAGAGTAACAAACATCCATCCATCCATCCTCACAAACTCGCGTTTATAATATTGTACGTAAAATTGTGTTGTCAATGTCATTCATTATTGGTTCGCCCCTTATAGCTAATCTTACATCCATATGTTACGAAGTAGGAAACGTCCGTTACTTCGGCTGAAACTACGGATTACGAGTTAGACGAGTTAGGGAGTAGACTAGAGGTGGGCCATTGACGGTTTTTTGGTTAACGTAATTTAACTCGATTTCGAAATCGATTTAAATTTAATTTTTTCTTTTTTTTTTTAAACTTTGGCCGACACTAGGAATTTCTCCTGTATTGTGGGTGCGTTTACAAACATTTACACTCACATACACAAACAGCCAGACCCGGAACAACTACTTGTAGGTCATACAAATAACTGTTAATCATCAATGGTCAACAGGTTAAAAAAGCTGTTAACTTATTAACAGGTTTTGAATGTTCAATCGGTAGCGTTCGAATTTTGTTAAATCATTGAAAATAATCGATTGATCCGTTGACGTAAATTAACAATATTAGCAGCATTTTATTTTCAACTGTTTTTTTTGGAACTGGGTAAAATAATGACTATTGAACTAATGCGTCTAGTGCGTCGACGTAAATTAACAGCTAATATTTTCAGCCTGTTTTTTTTCAGTGACGATTAACAGATATCTCGCTGACGAATGAAAAGTCGATAAAAAAACAGTTTATTGATTCAATGACCACTTCTAGAGTAGACTCCAGCCGATCGACTAGAATCAATTCTATTTTTTCATTTTAAATTTTGACGTTCAAAAGTGCCTTTTAAGTGCCTATTTGAAATAAATGATTTGACTTTGACTTTGACTTTGACTTCGACTCTGAAAAAATCTCACCGTGAAAAGTTAGGTGAAGTGACTTAGAGTGAGCTGTCAAGAGTATCAATCGCTAGCATCAGGATGACACTGACAGCTCACTTCACCTAAGTTTTCACGGTGAGATGGTTACAGAATCGCACTGCTGGTCAGTACTAAAATACAAAAGATGGCGGTATCGTTCGAGCATGGAACAAAATGAGCCTCAGAAACAGAATAGGAAAACTAGAACATAAACATACAATATTCTACAGACGCTAACATACAAGCAAGTATTTCTTCATATAATTGCTCTCATTAGATAACGTAAATAAAGTTACTGCCAACAAAGTTACAAAAGTTCCTATCAGGTCCCACTTTGTACGACTCAACAACAATTCCTTGTCTTAAGACAAAGGGCTTACACGAATCTTTTGTACGTAAAAGCAAAGTAAGGGCTATATACGGAGAATTGTTTCAGAGGTGAAAGAAAGTGTCCATCACAAAGTGGCAGAGTTGAAACACTGGATAACAAGTGCTAAAGTTAAATGTAGATTTCGTTAGATCTTCTTTTACAATAATAAGGTGATTGTATTTTTTTGTCACTAAATGTGCCTCGATCTGGCCAGATGGAACGCTTTCCATCGATGGATGAGGTCTATGATGGAACGCACGCTCGTTCCATCGCCTCATCCATCGCTTTCAGATTCATTGGGTTTAAAAGTCAAAATGGGTGTACCGCAAGGCTCAATATTGGAGCCGTTCTTATTTTTAGTATATATAAATGATTTACCTTATTTACTGGAAAACCGACCACAAATGGTGTTATTTGCTGATGACACATCACTGATTTTTAAAGTAAGCAGACGTGCACAGGAGCTTGACGACGTAAATAGCGCTATGCTTGTGGTCCATAATTGGTTTACTGTAAATAATTTGGTATTAAATGAGAAAAAAACTAAATGCATTAGATTCGCTTTACCGAATGTTAGAAGTAGTGAATGTCACGTTGTATTGAATAAGGAGATACTTGAATTCGTCGAAAATACGGTTTTCCTGGGGATCACGCTTGACTCAAAGCTGCAGTGGGGTCCTCACTTAACATCTCTTGCAGGGCGGCTAAGTTCAGCCGCTTACGCTGTTTGGAAAATCCGTCAATTAACAGACGTGGATACCGCGAGACTGGTCTATTTTAGTTACTTTCATAGCATCATGTCTTACGGTATTTTGTTGTGGGGACGGGCTGCAGATATTGAATCTATCTTCATTCTGCAAAAGAGGGCTATCAGAGCTATCTACAACCTCAGCAGACGTGAATCTCTAAGGGAACTGTTTAAAAAAATTAAAATCATGACGGTTCCTTGTCAATATACACACATCAAAAGTGTCTAGGGATCAACATATATTTTTGCAATAACTTTTCTCCTGATTGATATTAATTAAAATTTTCTTTAAGGATTCATCAAATAAAGTGTTTTCGTTTGTCACAGTAACGATAAACCAAGTCACCTTTGCATTAATAAAGAAATTTGCCATTTTCCTAATAAAGGGATTTTTGACATTTGAACCACTAACACAAAAGTTCGAAAAAAAGACTGAAATAACAGTTTTCTCTAAAATTTTATTGGGTAACTTAAACAATTAATAATCCGTGTTTCTACCGCGAACACTAACAACACAAGAACATCGGTTTGGCATACTCAAAATGAGTTCATCCAAATCACGCTGCGGAATGGCCGCCCATGTTCGTTGCAACAACAAAAAAAGGTCTTCTTGCGACTGGATACCCTCCATATTCGGCAGAGCTCTTCTCTGTAGCATATCCCATGCATGCTCAATCGGGTTCAAGTCTGGCGACTGAGCAGGCCAGGGCAGGACATTGATGTTAGCTGCGGCGAGAGTCTGTCTTACAACTCTTGCGGTGTGCGGTCGTGCATTATCATGCATTAACTGAAATAAGGGACCGATTTGCACTTGTAGAGGAACGATGACGTCTGATACAATCGTCTCAGCATAAATTTGAGCGTTGAGGTTGCCTCTGATCCAAATCAACTCAGTTCTTCCGCCGATCCAAATACCCGCCCATACCATGATGGTTCCACCACTATAAGGATGGACTTCCTGGCAGGATTTTAATCGCTGTTGGCGTCCAGGGTTTCTCCAGTGTCGTATACGTCTTGTATCCGGTCTCATACCAAAACGAGACTCATCAGAAAAGCACACGAAACGCCATTGTTCTTCTGCCCAATTTCTGTGTTCAAGAGCCCATTGATATCGAATCCTACGATTGTGCATTGCTATAGGTGGTACCCGTAGCGGTCTTCGGGAATGAAGGTTCACTTCATGCAAGCGGTTTCTGACTGTTTGGTCGCTAATTAAGTTCCCTGAAGAGTAATGAAGCCTCACGGCTAACATCATGGCGGTTATTGTTGGAGCTCTTCGAGTTAAGATTTGAATGTATCGGTCTTGTCTCCGTGTGGTGCAGCGATACCGTCCTCCATGGCGCTCAGCCACGGTACCAGTGCTTCGGTAACGTGTCCAAAGTCGACTGATAACACTCTGACTTGTATTCAGAGCTAAAGCCACAGTACGTTGCCGGGAACCAGCTTCTATCATTCCCACGGCTCTGAGCATTTCTTCCCTGCTTAAATGACGTCGCCGCTCCATAATAACGTTGGTTTTAATCAGTAGTAGGGAAACAGTAGCACTAATAATGTCTTCAATGCGTTGTATGTTTTTATAGGGAAAATATTGACAGCTGATTTTCATCTTTTACTCGAATTTGATTCACAGTTCCTGATTCAAATTATGAAATGCACCAAAAAGGATCCATATAAATTTATAAAATCATAAATTTATTACAAAGCCACATCTCAATCTCAAGAAATCTGCATAAAAATGCTTGATCCCTAGACACTTTTGATGTGTGTATATATGAAAACATTATGTACGTTCGAAAAAATCTACATCTTTTAGTAAGATATGTGACAGGCATAATTTTAACACTAGAAATAGGAACAAATTAGATCAACCTCGTTTCAGATTGTCTAAAGTAAAAACTTCTTTTATGGGTTATTGTGTAGAGTGTTTTATTAAAATACCACTCGATATTCTTCAACTAAATGAGAAGAAATTTAAAACATGCATTAAACGCACACTATGTAGACAAGCATACTATAAGTTGGATGATTATATCGTAGATAAAAATGCTTGGCTAAATGCTGGTCCTGCTCCACAGACACTTGGGCTCACTAGTTAAAATTTCAATATTTGGAAGACATGCTTCCCTTTTTTTTCTTTTCTTTTTTTTGAGTGTTTCTGACATTCGAACTTAATGTGTATTTTTAATTCAATCAAGTTTTAATTGTTACTTTAATATCTTATACCTCTTTCTAGTAAAATTTTATTCATCTCGTAAATAAATTGGAAACTATAGTTTTGTATAATTTAGAAGCATTTTTTTTTTAATTTTGTAAATGTAAGAACCATGGATCCGTTCATTATAATTTTGTTTATATTGACTTGAAAGAGCATGGCAGTTGAGAATGTGTCATGCTCACTTAAATGTCTCACTGATGGTGGCGCGTGTGTTGGATCATTCGGTTCCCTTCAAAATGGTTGAGCTGGATGGTGCTGATCCATGCGTCATGTTCGTGAATGGGCGCTGTCAGTTGAGACTCGTCATCTCTTAGCTGCCGGGGCTTCTTTTTAATCTTATAACTATTTTGAATTGTTTTTTCATTACATTGTTCTCACATATAGAAGCAACAAGAATACTGTACTCAGGATTTTGTAATATCTTAATTTAAAAGAGTGTCCTTGGAGTTTCTTGCCCGTTCTTCTCCAAGAGATCTACGTTTTGGAATGGGCAACTAGCTTCAACTTTCTGACTAACTGACCGACTAGTTAATTTTGACAATTCAAAAGTGCCTGGAAATGGTTTAATTGAAATAAATGCTTTGAGTTTTTTGAGTTTGATACCTGTTCACTCTAGGTTTGAAAGCTGGTAGGTTATATGTGGAAGGGAATTCAGACGCTGGCAGAGAGTTCCACAATTTGGCCGGGCGCATAAAAAAATGTGAAGGCAAAGCGATGAGTATGACTTACTGCATCTGTGAACACATAGGGTTAAAACGAGCAAAGCATAAACAAAGTATTGCAATGTTTGATACATTTTTCATGTTGATTTAAGTTTTCTAAAGCATGGGGACATTATATGATTTATATTGGGGAATGATCTTCATCTTTCTGTTCATAATTCATAAGTGAATAGTAAATATTGAATTGTAATAAATGCATCGATTTTCTTTCTTGAGTCTGTGTCACGAAGCAAAGTAAAATCGATTACATTATCTACGTTTCGTGTGTGGCAGTGTCGCATCGCATTACCTAATACATGCGACACTGCCACACACATTCATCATTCATTCATTCATTTCATGATCATTGGAAAAACAATAATTATAATATACCTATATTATAATTATTGTTTTTCCAATGATCATGCTATATTATTTTTACCAAAATAATGAAACATAAAATTACATGCCATATGATAAAGCCGTCAATGTATATCAAAAATAGGCTGTTATAAATTCAACGGTTTATTCCTAACATCAGGCAAGAATCCCTCATCAAAACCCTCTCTGTCGTCGTTCTTTAAATCGTCTTTTTTTTAATAATGCATATCTATTTGAACACAATTACAACCGATTCGTACATCCCAAATGTTCCAAGATAAAGTTCCCGACTATCTTTCTTCGCCTGAATTGTATATATGTATTTTAATATGTATTCGCATGTAGAGACGTATTTTTTTTGCCTCCGAATATGTGAGGGGCTTATCTTTGTATGCTCTAGAAAATATTCATGCCCTAAATCTTGTACGTACTCGCTTTTTTAGGGAAAACTTTACTTTTTATTTTGTTAGAGATTATCTCAGATATAGCTAAAAGGATTTGCTAGATTTTTTGATGTTTCAAATGTTTGCTTGTAATGTGTTAGCAGGATGAGTGGGTGGGATTTCAAACGAATCTAGATTAACCTTTGAAGTTTACAATTCTATACCTAGTATATTTTTAAATATCTCAAAACGGTGAAGGAAAACATCGTGAAGAAACCGGTACGTCCTGGAGCCAAAAATTTGAAGACGTGACATCTACCAACCCGCACTGGGCCCGCGTGGTGGATTACGATCCACTTCCTCTCACTAAGAGGAGGTCTGTGTCCCATCATAGGAACATTATAGGCTGATTATACATGTATATATGATTATGTTATATAACCACAACCTCGACCTCTTGTTCTTTCATGTGTGTAAAAACATTGGCGACGTAAGTAAATATTTTACTTATTTTTTTCACGGCTTTCTCAATTAAGGCAATTTTCTCTCTTCTCAAAGGAGTCGGGAAGTAGCTATGTAGAACTGATATTGAATTTAAGCTTGTTATGAAGATCGAATGTTTCATACAAAAACAAAATCACCTAGGTACCTATCTAAAATTTGACTAAGCGCTCAAATAATGTAAATCTGACGAAAAGCTGAACGTAAGTCAATCAGCTTCATTTAAATCGGCAAAAATGTATGGAAGCTGGTATAAATACCAATAACAACCACACGTACGTCCTTCGAAACAACGCCATATATTTTTTTCACACAGCGA
This sequence comes from Globia sparganii, assembly GCA_949316385.1. NCBI lineage: Eukaryota > Metazoa > Arthropoda > Insecta > Lepidoptera > Noctuidae > Globia > Globia sparganii. The sequence continues at coordinate 6,161,029 of OX438675.1, read as the reverse complement.
TTTGAAATGAACCGCCACAGTAGTTATTGTTCTATAATACAATTTCTATCTAATGACATATCTTGATTGTTATTGGTAGTGGGGACTATATTTTCCGGTCCTCCTTCTAATAAAACTTACAGCAAAAAAAAATTGATTGACTCAAATTCCAGCACTTTACTCTGGCAATAACTTTAATATTTGTGGATATCGTGAATTGAGTATCAAAGTGGACTAGATACTTTCACTCAGAGTCCATTTGATAAGTCAAAAGAAAGTTTACAGAAAAATATTATTCCTTGCCATTACTGAGTCTGTGTTTTTGCTGCAGTAGAAGCATTAACGTTTATAATTCGCTGAGAAATGTACCCAATAACTTTTTTAAATAAGTTTCAACTAAAAGTAGTTGGAAGGATGACCTCTTAGAGATGTCAAGAGCGGTTTTTCTTTTTAGTTTTAATCTTAAACACCATTTAACAGTATAGTCCTCCAACAGAAACTAGCCTCCGGCGCGGGAGATATTAAAGTGCACAAGTGTATGCGCAAACACAGGTGCAGGTCTCTCTCCCCTCACTCTCATAGTCCGATGGGATGGTAATCCGACATGACTGGAGAGAGATCAGCCTGCCGGGGCAGCGTGATTGTCCGAAAGGGTTACCGCTACCCCGGAACACAAAGGGCTAAGGAAGGAACACGGGTGGGTTTTAGTCAGTAAGAGTCTGACACTCCCTTCTGCTCCACCCAGAGCGGGAGGGGTCATTTGATGATTTCCCATCCACAAAAAAAAAGCCCTTTGTGTTCCGGGGTAGCGGTAACCCTTTCGGACAATCCCGCTGCCCCGGCAGGCTTCAGCCCTTACGGGCCCCTTCCTTAATGCTGACATCTCTTAGAGGCGCGCGTGGAACACGTATGCGCCGTCCGGCACGGTCCTGGTCCTGATCGGATGGAGGCCACCCATTACTCTCCGCCTGCATGCCCGCGCCTACGGTGGTCAGGAGTCGTCACGCGGCTCCCGACGCGCGACGCCCGGAGCGTCTCCCGCGGCGGCTGGGACGTGAGGCTCTCTCCCTCAGCCGTCCCGCTACCTCCTTTGCTAGCATGACTGCTTCGCAGAAGGAGGTGACTGCTTCCCACTCCCTCTCGCCCCGGACCATGGCTTGAACCAGGGCCGGGCGCGAGAGGTCGCCGTGGGAAAAGGCTAGGCAGATGATGATAACTCACGGCCAGAAATCAGTTATCATATGAAATATTTTATGCATTTATGTCATTTAATAAACATTTCCGTTTTATTTATAGAACCACAAACAGAAGTGAGCACAATACATATATAAAGTCTCACCACCGCAATATGCAGAGAATAAAACAATTTTATGTTTGCCAAACGACCATGTAACACGATACTGTCTGGTCCAGAGTCACTGAATTTTTTGAATTTAAAGGAAATATTAAACGACAACTTTTCTTCGTTTGACATCCATTGCGAAGTTTATTCGTCATAATTAGAGTGTTGCAGTGAAGTGGTTGAACAAAACCAACAATGGAATGCAAAAGAAAATTCTGTACTTATTACTTCGAGTAAGTTTCACAATACATTCGTGTCTCCAGGTAGTTTTGGTCGTGTTATTTACGCGTTTTAATTTATACATTAAATTAAAACGCGTAAATAACACGACAGAGCTCACAAAACATGGCGAATTTGTTCTGTATTTAGAATTTATGATAAAGTCTCATAAAATGTTCCGTTTATTGCTATATTCGTGTGCAAAGATAGCGTTGTTAATAATAAAGCTTTGGAGCTGAAATAACTTTTAAATGGTAGCAAGACCCAAATTAATAAAGAGGGGAAAAAAACGTAGAACGCTAATTCCCGTATTTTAAAACTTCAAAATTTAGTCGCGATTTTGACTCAACGACATCAATGTTAAAAAAATCATTAACTCACGTTTTCTTTCCACAGGGGGTAGGTAGAAACTACAGAACGCCACCTTCTACGATCAGTCCTTTCAAGTTATTTCACCTCTGATTTCGCATCACTGTCAACGTCACAATCATCTTTATTCTCATTTTATTAAGGTTGCTGCTACAAATAATAAAAAAGTCAGGACTTAAATGATAAATGATTTTATTTCTGTAAGTAGGTTTGTACAAACATTTTTACACGTCAATCATATTTTTTAAAAACGAGGTGAGGTCGGCGTTTCCTATCTGACTACTCTGAGAAGAAAGGCCGAAACAAACTCAGAGGTCACAGTCTCTTTTAAAGTCCAGACATAATCTTGGTCAGATCATGTGGAGACCATGTAGATTGGTGTCTGAAATGGTCTTTTGAGGAAAGAATCACACAGATGAGAGTGAGTGGACCCGTCCAGTCAGCGCACGCATTTGTCAGTAATCATGCTGCTCAACTCAAACTTAAGGAGCTCAACGATTCGACGAACAATACCAAAGAAAGGACATTTGGGTAGGTCGCATAAATTACTCAACTGTAACTGTAATTGTAACTATGAACAAAATCAACGAGAAATTCGGCTCCAAACTTCACTACATTGACAAAGTACCTCGAGTATTCGAACCAAAGAACACACATGCAAATAAGCCAATCAGCTGCGCTCGCATAAAGCGTTGTATTCCGGCAAGCGCCGTAATTAGTTCTGGTGTGCGGTGGCCTTTTCGGCAACGCCCACTACGGTAACCTTTTGCGTGGTGGTATCATTCATAGCGTTGCTGTCACTGACAGTTCTGTCGAAATCACTGTACCTAATCTTTATTTTCCTTACAATAAGATTGCTGTTGTCACAGGTAAAATAAATGTGCTTTTGCTTCAGTCACAAAAACTTGTCAAAAATATAGGACAATAATTGAAGATATTTTATTTTTAATAGGTTGAGACGTATTAAAATGCAATCGTTCTTCAAAATATGGGAATGCCTATCAGATTTGTGTTCATATTTTCAGACCTAATATTTAGGGCAATGTGGCAAGGATTTTTTAATCAGAAATGAGTTTTCGATTCCTTGGAAACCTTAGATGGAAAACATAACTTTGCTTATGTGGTTTATGTCCTGTGTCTGTGCACTATAATATTTGCTGCGCCAAAGGACAGTCTCAGTTGAGATTGGCCGCCATTCCATGGCCGAAATACGGTCTGGAGGACTGTTTTGCGCATACATACCTTCCATGCACAAGCATGAAACAACGAAAGAAGAAACAAACACCACAGACACAAAGAATAGCACCACCCATCTCTTCCAATGGATGACCTAAAAGACGACTAAGGTAAATCGGGAGATCCCCTCACCACACAAGTCTGCTCGGTCATGATAGGCGTTCACTAACCTCCCGCTATCGAGATTAACGATGCAGCAGGATTATGCGAAGCACCTTGAGGGCGACTGTGGATTACGATCTTTCTCTGCATGGCCCACATTTACCGATCGCACTGATCCAGTCCATCAAACCACAGAGGAAGGGACGAGAGAATGGATTTGTAGGTACCTGCGCAAATGCTTGTCAACTATAATCCAATTCACGCGCAGAAGACCCTAGCTATTTACCTTCCATTTACTTTCTTCGGAGGATGCTCGACTTCACTTATCACTAAAAAAAGTGCATTTTCAGAGGCAACCTTTCTTTCTCAGATTTAAAAATATAACAGCAAACTTTAAGGCAAACCTGAGTTGACCAAGCTTAGAGGTTTGATACCTTTTTCAAAACCCAGCTTGCACCTTCAAAAAACTTTTTCCCGAAATATCATTAAAGAGCGTTTTCTTCAAGCCCGAACTGTGTCTCGTCACGCTTTCCTAACTACGTGATCCGCGTGTGAACGAACGGAGCAAGTCTTAACAAAGTTCATGTCAGTTTCGGGAACTCTTCAGAAAAATAATACTTTTCAAAACAAGAGTTGGGGTAGGGAAATCCGTTGTTTTTTCTTGTGAATTGTTGGAATATGTGAACTAATTAGACATGTGAGCGCGACTCGGTCTTGTCTAGCTTAAGTTTTTAATTAAATTTTTTTATATAAGGTTTTTCTTCTTTCTTCGTCTTTAATTTCAGTCAAAACGATGAAATCATTAATAGAATATACAACGTGGAGACGTCAATACGACAATAAATTAAACTTTGTGTATCTAATGCCGTTCCCAGTTAACATTATGATAATAGGCTTGTAAACTGAAAAATCTAATTAGATCGTCAGTTAGATTATCAAAAAATATTTGACCCGTATTTTTTCTTTTGTTACGTAAACCAAAATTGACGAAGATACGACGCTTTTAAAATTCTCAATACGTCACACCTTGGTATAATTTTTAGTGCGTTCTGACGTCATGAGCCCCCACTCCCGAGTTTTGATGCGTTTTATAGGTATGTCAATATTCATTGATTTTAAAAACAAAAAATACGTATCCATTATTTTCCAATACTCTAACTGACGGACTAAATAGATTTTCAATTTATTGATGGTGGAAACTAGCTTAATCAAACAAATAAATATTTGTTTGTTTGTTTGTTATTCATTTATATATTAACCAACTTATACTGACAGTTTAATACTACACATATAAGTTATAGGTCTAAAGGTAAATAATTGTATCCAATAGTTTACCAAAGCTAGTCAAACATTGGCAATAATCAAATCCATATTCGCCTGCACTACTATTTATGTCGATTTATTTGATCGTTCCAAAACACTCCTATGCATTATTATTGTCAGTGTTTTTATTGACTGTCGTATTGTTATCGCCACATTGGCGCCGATTCCCTTGTTCACAAACTAAACTTAAGTTCAGTGCATATTTTTCTTTCTATTTCATTAAGAAAAGGACAGAAGATAAATATTAGTTTAGTCCTGTCAAATTAGTCAGCGCCTGATGTAAATTGACGTATTTTTAGTAGCCAATTTTTTAATCTCGTCTAAACTTGTATATGGATTATCTTATTTGACAGGATTAAACTAATATTTATGTCTGTCCTTTTGTTAATGAAATAGAAAGAAAAAGACAACAAGGGAATCGGTGCTAATGCATACAAACCCACAACAGTAAAAACAACATTATTACAAATCAAGCAATAATTTCAACACGAATATGATCAATTTCAACATTTCATTTTCCGCATTCATATAATACTGCGTTGTTAATATTACATATATAGGTATGAGTACGATATATTGAATATTTTCGACAAAGGAACAGTCGATTGAATATTTCAATAAAATTGATATTTAAAAACTATGTAGGTCTTCCCTAAGGGTTCTTTCACGTAAGTAACGTACGTAACGATCGGAATAAAAAGTATCTACTTATTTTTATGACATCTACGTGACTTTCACTGTTATGGATTGGATTTCTCGATGTTATTTGGGTACTTTTTGTGTTAATCTTTTTAAGGTAAGTAGGAGAAAACCTGGACTTATTGGTCCAAAGTAGCAAACAGCACCTTAATTGCGTAACAGACGGAATCGGAATCTGAATCATTTTTAAGCAATTTGCTAATCCATTGCTTCGTAAGTTCAAAAAAGTTTGTTTGCTCAACACGTAAATAACGTAATGAATGTTGTTGAACTGTCAAAATATAACCGATTCCGATTGTCAATGTGTTACGCAATTGCCCCGCAGGTATGATATTTGCTTGTTGTTTTTAAACTGGAATCTGTAAATTAAGATAATTTGAAAAATTAAGGCGGTTAAAAAGCGTTTTATTGTCGAAGAAAGTTATATTCTCCGGTGAGAATATAACTCTCTTCGTCATTTAAAGTGTTTTCATTTTATTGACTGCCTTGGCTACATTATGTGAATTGGCGATGATAACCATGTAATGACAGGCACCGATCAATGTTCCTCAAGCTACATAATATAAGGTGTTAAAAATTTACCCTACAATCTTTAAGAGGTGCTTAAGACCATCAAACTGAACAACGTTCACTATGGGAAAAACTCTGAAATCACGAAAATAAATCAGCTGTTTAATACAAAAGTTCCATACCTATATTGTATACTAATCTATATTAATAATTTCGTCAAGGGGTACGGTAGACTGGATCGAAACCTTATATGAATAACAAAGCATAAAAAAATATCGATTTTGAGTCGACAACATACATCCGCAAAATTCGGATTATGGAGAATTTCGTTAAATTCCGATGGCACTGACAAACAAACCGCTGTCGCCATCTTTAGTAGTTCACTATCCACTCACTATGCGATCAGCGCCAAAACCTTATTGCTGGGTGGGTTGTCATCGATCCATAAATAAATGGAGATCAGTGCGTTTTGCGAAAATATTGTTTTTGACACTTTTAAGATATACTCTTTGATAGGTGTTTCTTCTTTTTTATGATTTAATCTTTGTTATGTGTTTTTTCTTTAAACCGACCGATTCTTCCACAGAAAAAGAATATTAGCCATAACCATAAAAGTTGAAGTTCAAATGTCAATGTCATTTAGTTTCGCACAGTGATATATTCGTTTCAAATAGTTTGAATTACGCACATCATGCCGAAAATCGTAAGTATTTCACTGTACTGTTTCATTGGTCATGTCTCTGTCTTCGTTTAATATTATGTGTTTGATATCTACGTCATTTTGTTAACAGCCGGATCTCCTTGCACTTGGCAAACATTGCCACAATTGTGGAAAGTGGATGCAGCGAAGGGCTCTTCGTAAAGATGGTGAGTAGGTAGTATTTTAGTATGGATGTAGGCAGGTTGTGTTTTTAAGTGAATTTTGTTCTGTTTTCTTCTTAATCTGTGGATTGTAAGACTTTCTGCATTTAAAATAAAATAAGTACTTATTTACTTCCAGTGACATGCAATTTTTGTAATGGCAAAATATTTGTAAGAAACTGCAAACAAATGCAAATGTGCAGTCGATGTGTGGAATGCGACAACATTATACTCGGTAAGCGGCTTAATATTTTTTTTTCTTTAACACGACAAATAATAATAAATGACCATATGCATAGCCTGTGTTGAGTTGTTATCAACATATACAGAAACAGACACGATTTTTGCACCGTTTTTTCTGATAACGGAATAGACTCCTTCATGCGCAAGTTCCACTTGAGCTCGGCTGGTTCTTATTATAAATAATTGTGTAACATATTTTTGCAGATAATTTCAATTATTGCGAGTGTTGTGGCTTAGAAACAATTAGGCAGTTAAGAATAAACAAGGCTCGGGCACTATCAAACCTTTTTCCTAAAAAGCAAAAAGCTGCTTCTGCTGCATCACAAGATTTATTTGATGACTTACAGGTAAGTTAATAGTGTAGGTCACTGAGTAAAGTAAAATAAATATAGAGGTGGGAGGATATACCTACACCTACATACATTCACAATACTTATTATTATTTGAATATTTGTCTAAAAATACAATATATTTCTCTTATTAAACTCAGTTAGCTCAGATGGTAAGAGCGCGACAACGGAGAAGTCGAGGATGTAGGTAGGTTCAATTCCTGCATGTGGTGTATTTTTTCATCACATCTTATTAAATTTGTTTAATAAGAGTAACACAATATAGCATTAAAAATTTAAATTAAATCTTTAAATTAAAGCTTTAAATTAGCTATTCATAAATATATTTCTCTTTTAAGGTTGATAACGAAGAGTTGACGCTAATCGAGGATTCATTGATGATTGATGATGCTTCTTCGGACAACAAGAACAAACAGCTACTGTCAGTCAGCAGTGATGATGCTTCTTCGGACAACAAGGAAAAACAGCTGCTGTTAGTCAGCAGTGATTCTTTATACGAAGAAGAGAAAGAAAATATATCAAATGGCGGGCAGACCCCCGAAGAAACGTAAATATTCAAGCAGGTTTAGTACAGAATATCAGCCCCCCAGGACTAACTATTTATATTTAGCACTTTCAAATAACACCATTCAAGTATCAGTACATTCAGTTGGTTCTATGATTTATGAATGTGTTCAATGTCAAGCACTTCATTTTTTAGGTGAAAAAATTAAAAATCATTTTAAAAATTGTTGTCATAATGGGAAGGTATACATAGACCCAGATAGAGTCTTAAAGCCAATTCCAGAAATATTATTAGATTTATACAAAGGCAATACGTCTGATGCTAATCATTTTAAGGCTAATATACGACTATATAATTCAGCATTTGCAATGGCATCCATTAATTCAAACTTGAACACACTCCCTCCAGGATTTTTCACTTATAGGGTACAAGGGCAAATTTATATAAAAACTGGATCTTTGGTTCCGTTGCAAGGTCATAAACCACAATACAACCAATTGTATATAATTGAAGATGAAGCAGCCTTAAATGAAAGATTATCCGATTCTAGAAATAACATATGTAAAAGCAATATAATGAGGTCCTTACAAACAATGCTCAATGAATTCAATCCTTTTATCAAAGTATACAAAAAGGTGGCTGCAATTTTAGCAGAAGAGGAATTAAAAGCAGCCTCAGAAAATCGATCCAAATATTCGGTATCAATGCAGTTTTATAAACATAAATCTCTGGATTTGCGTCGGTATAACACACCATCAAATAATGAGGTAGCGGCCATCTTTGTAGGAGAAAACGGTGAACCTCCATTAAATATAGACTTCTCTGTACAAGAATATTCTCAACATTTAACTACACTCAAATCAACCAGTCCCAATATTGACCCTTTAACCTTTCCTCTACTTTTTCCTAATGGAGAACTCGGATGGCATGAAAATCTTCAACACAGAGAAGAGAGTCGAACTGCTCGAAGCCGTCTTACAATGTTACAATTTTATCAGTATAGACTTGCTGTTCGTAAAAATTTTAGCCCATTATTTTACGCTGAAAAACTTTTTCATGAATATTGTGTCTTGGCCTATGTTAGGATTGAATCTCAAAGATTATTGTTTCTTCGAATGAATCAAAAACAGCTCAGGGCTGACAATTATAACAATTTAATGGATAGCCTGTACAATAATGATAGAGAAATGGGTCAAGGCATTGGTAAAATGATAATATTGCCATCAACTTATGTGGGAAGTCCTCGGCATATGATGCAAAATTATCAGGATTCCATGGCAATTGTATGCAAGTATGGTAAACCAGACTTATTTATAACATTTACGTGCAATCCGAATTGGCAAGAAATCTTAGATAATTTACAAGGCACTAAAAAAGAACATAGACCCGATTTAATTGCCAGAATTTTTAAACTTAAATTGGAGGAACTTTTAGATGACATTACAAGAAAACATATTTTTGGAATACCGAGTGCGTGGTTTTACACTATTGAATTTCAGAAACGTGGGCTTCCACATGCGCATATGCTTATTATTCTAAGAAATGAAGATAAACCAAGGTCATCAGTAGATTATGATAAATTTGTGTGTGCAGAAATACCTGACCCAGATAAAGACCAGGAACTTTTTCAGACTGTATCAAAAAACATGATCCATGGGCCATGTGGCCCTGGATATATGAATTCACCTTGCATGAAAAATGATGGAACTGCTTCTAAATGTTCTAAAAACTACCCAAAGACATTTTGCGAAGAAACTAAAGATGGTACCCAAAATGGAGGTTATGCTGTCATAAGAAGAAGAGACGACGGAAGAACAATAAAAAAGAAGGATTTCGAGTGTGATAACAGATGGGTGGTGCCCTACAATCCCTATCTATGTAAAAAATTTAATGCTCACATAAATGTTGAAATTTGTTCAAGTGTCAAAAGTGTGAAATATATAAATAAATATATTTATAAAGGTCATGACAGAGCAAAGATACAAATCACAGTAGCGCCACAGGAGTCCAGTGATCAATCGACATTAAACAATGAACACCATGATGAAATTAAGGCTTATATTGATACCAGGTATGTTTCGGCCCCTGAAGCAATATGGCGAATATCTGAATTTTCAATGCACAAAATGAGTCACACAATTATACAGTTAGGTGTTCATTTGGAAAACCAACAAACTGTCGTATTTACAGATCAGAATGTTCATGAAGCAGCGGCTAGATCAGCTGAAAAATCAACATTATTAGCATTTTTTGAACTAAACAGAACAGATGAAAGTGCTCGACAATATCTTTACACTGAAATTCCGACACATTTCAGATTTATCCATGGACAGTGGCAACCACGAATATCTCAGTCAGCGGCTGATAAAGTAATTGCAAGAATGTATAATTATTCCTTTTCTGATCGGGAACGAAATTATCTCCGGCTATTACTTCTTCACGTCAAAGGGCCAACTTGCTTCAGAGATGTTAGAACTTATGAAAATATTATTTACACATCATTTCGAGAAGCTGCTCAAGCAAGGGGGCTGCTTTTTGACGATCAAGAATGGGAAAGATGTTTGGATGAAGCAATTGGTTTCAAACTTCCTCGGCAATTACGACAGCTGTTTGCGTTAATTTGCGTGTTTTGTGAAGTAACTGATCCTAATGCTCTTTGGGAAAAATTTGCATCACATTTTATCGAAGACTTTACAAGATCCCACCCTGAAATATTATCCAAACAGTTGGCTTTACAAGAAATTGATGAAACATTAAAACTCCACGGAAAGAGACTAACAGATTTCGGACTTCCGGAGCCAGATATTGATGGAAATAGTATTTTCTTATCTGATCCCGTTTATGACTGTGACATTGAAAAAGCAAATGGCTATGAAAAATACCAAAAATTGAACACCGAACAAAAATATGTGGTCGATACAATACTAAATGCTGTGAATAATCCCACAGAGAGAAAGCTGTTTTACCTGGACGGCCCAGGAGGAACTGGCAAGACTTTTGTATTTACAACTATTTTACATATTTTAAGATCTGAAAACAAATTATGCCTACCCGTAGCGTTTTCTGGTATTGCAGCAACTCTGTTAGATGGTGGTAGAACAGCTCACTCGCGATTTAAAATTCCAATTAATTCAGATGTAGATTCTACGTCTCATATGTCGTTAGGGTCACCAGCAGCTAAGTTATTGAAGGAAACTCATTTAATCATTTGGGATGAAGCACCCATGACTAAATGTCATGATATTGTTGTAGTCGATCGACTCCTTCAAGATATAATGAAAAATAAATTACCTTTTGGAGGCAAAACTTTGTTATTTGCAGGAGATTTTCGTCAGATTTTACCAGTTGTAGTTAATGGATCACGAAATGATATTATAAAAGCTTCAATTAAGCACTTTTCAATGTGGCCAAATTTTACTCAACTCCAGTTGGCTCATAATATGAGAGCTCACGATGATTTAGAGTTTGCTCAATGGGTATTAAAGGTAGGCGATGGATCAGCTAATGAAGATAGTGATGACCACCTTGAACTGCCTCGGCGATGCATTGTAGATAATTCAATTGTAGTCCATATTTTTGGTGTTTCACTTAACACAAATGATTATAAAAGTTATTCAATGAAAGCTATCCTTACTCCCAAAAACGATGATTGTTTTCAATTGAACGACCAAGTTGTCGAGAAAATTCCCGGTCTGCTTAAAATTTATGAAAGTTCTGACGCTGTGGTTGAGGACGATCAAAATGATGTTTTAAACTATCCTGTAGAATTTCTAAATTCTATAACGCCTGCAGGATTACCACCACACATTCTAAAATTAAAGGTTGGTTGTATAGTAATGCTTTTGAGAAATTTGAACCCAACTGTTGGCTTGTGCAACGGAACCCGTCTTATTGTTAGAGCGTTAGCTTCACGTGTCATTGATGCCGAAATTATTTGTGGTAGCCATGTGGGAACCAGAGTTTTCATTCCTCGAATTCGGCTCCAGCCATCTAACAGTCAACTGCCTTTTAAATTTAGTCGGCTTCAGTTTCCCATTCGCTTAGCATTCGCTATGACAATAAACAAAAGCCAGGGACAAACTTTTGACAAAATCGGTATATTTTTACCTAATCCTGTGTTCACCCATGGACAGCTCTATGTTGCCTTCTCTCGAGTACGAAGATTCGATGATGTAAAAATTCAAATTATCAATACCACTGAACAAGGCTTGAAAGGTGATAAATATATATCGAAAAATGTTATATATAAAGAAATTTTATGATAATCAATCTGTGATATATAATAGAGAATAAGTCGTTATAAGTATCTTTGCCAAATTCTCGGATAAGTACTCATTGTAAAATTACAATTTAAATACTTCCTAATATTATTTTTGATTTAGCCGAATTGAATAAAGAAGCGCAATTTATTTTTTTTTATTTTTAATATTAATAAGTACTTATCTACCTACCTGTTAAAGTAGAGAAAAGACTGAGTGCTTAAAACAAAGAGATTTATAGAGAATAAACCTTAAAAATATGCGACGTAGTTTGTTTGCGGTTCTTCGACGTTTGCGCTTTGGAACCGCGTTAAACTTAGTTTTTAAGTAAATATTAACGTCAACAAATGGTAAAAATATTTTTTGACATAATACTTTTCTGACTATTAATAAGAGTTATTTACATAACCTATATTAACGACTGAATTTGATTGTTTTGTTAATTTGTCTTAGTTTATTTTGAATGTTGATTTAAAATAAAAATAATTTGTTTAAAAACTTTTGCAGTTTTTATTTACCATATTTATTAAACACAACTAACGAAGCTATATGAATCTATATTTAATATTCTTTGAGAACCGATGACTACAGAAACATCTATCTACATTTTGCACCTAGATGTGTATTATGAGTCAAATTTTACCCGAGCGAAGCCGGGTTTTCATCTAGTTATATTATAAGAGGGGCCCGTGGCTAAATAATAACAGCCGCACAGGTCGATCGATCAGGTTAAGCTACGCTTGCCGCGGTTGGTCTGTGGATGGGATCTTTACATTCCGTGACCCCTCCGTGCCTCGGAAAGCACGTTAAGCTGTTGGTCCCGGCTGTCATTCGTGGATCTTTGACAATCGTTACGGATAGTCAGAAGCCCGAAAGTCTAACAACCAGTCTTACCAAGGAGTATCGTATTATCCAGTAACTGGGCTGTGGAGGTCAGATAGGCAGTCGCTCCATGTAAAATACTGGTATTCAGCTGCATCCGATTAGACTGGAAGCCGACCCCAACATAGTTGGGAAAAGGCTAGGCAGATGATGATGATACTTATATTATAAAGTCTCTTTTAGTTGTCCGCGTTGTTCTTCTAAACTAAACTACGCAACTGATCTTGATGCGGTTGTTTTGTCATTAAGAATAAGTAAATAAAACCTCTTTTACGATCAATTGGTCAAACTTACGACTCAGTGGGTCCCGCTTAATGGCAAACGACATCGATTGTTTGGGAAGGTAAATATTGAAGAACGTTACAGCTACATTCGATAGAAATGTAATTGGATGAGCAGAAATCACTTTTGTCTTTAAAACGGCTGCTGGTCTATTCTGTAAAAATCACACCGTTAAAACAAAAGCAAAGTGAGCTATCATTCTAAGATGCTATGGATTGAAACCATTGACAACTCACTTTAGCTATGGTAATATTATCTATACAGTATTGTGACTCGGCCCTGTTCTAGAAATAATTACCCACAGCCGCGCGGTACGTGAACACTTGATAGGGCTGCCCGCCTACAGTATTTTAATTTCATCAACCTACTTGAGTTTCTTTTCAGTTTTGTGATTGTATAGGTAAATTTTATATGTTTTATTTTTAAAAATTAAATTCGTTGTAAATTAAATAGGATGAGTTCAATAAAAATAAGTACATGTTGTGTTTTTTGATTAGTATATTTAATAAAAAAACTTATTGACGAATTCAAGCCACCAAAAACAGCACAATACAGTTTATAATTGCTCTTTGCCATATTAAGTAAGTACTTGTACTTATTTTAATGAATATTTGTCACAAATCGCACGCTTAATGCTTACAAAACCAACAGACTGTCCAGCGTCAGTTCGTCACTGCGGAGCATCCGAGACTGTTTGTTTACCGAGTGTAAACCGAACTCGAGGCGCGTAGATATGACTCACGTTCCGACCGTTTCTATGAAGATAGAATACTGTATAGATAATATTACCGTGCTTTAGCCGCGCGTCTGTCGGCACTTTAGTGTTTCACTTTTCCTGTTTTCCATCCAACGCCAGATCTTTATAGAAACGGAGGCATAATAGCAAGCATATAAAAGCTCGATAAATAACTAATGTGGCTCTTTCGTCCCTTTTATAGCACTTAAAGTGTCTTAGCAGTATTCATTGTTCGTGTTATAAATCAAGGGATTATGTGGTTATATTTTCTAGATTTACGAGGTTCTTCGACGATTAAAATAACCCTCTTTATGGATGTATCGGAATCCACTTTTAGGTAATGGTATGGAAAATAGGGAGATTTATTATAAAACTAAATAACTTCTGCGTTTTTCGTGTATACAGGGTGACATCCTGGGACATCAAAGCGTAAACTGTTACCAACGATTACATATGTATAGACGCCAGCACATCAAGTTACCCGAAACTGCCAAATTTTCGCAGCTTTGAACAACTTTTTGTCAACTTTGAACCTTGCTCATTAGCGATAAAGTTGAAAATCTATTAAAGAAATTTGACAGATTGTAGTAGCTTGACGTGCTGGCGTGTACGTGATTCTGAACGGAGCCATTCTATTCGTTGTTTAATTAGATATTATTATCTGAATCGACTTTACGAGTATTAATGTTTTCAATTTCAAAAACATTAATATAGGAGTATCTGTGGCATTTTGAGTTGTGAGGCAATTTCCTATACAGCGGGGTTATTGCGTACATACTATCAATAGCAATGGGGTTTGCTTGGACAACATCAACATTCATTGCGTTATTTACCTTGTTAAGTAGACACAATTTTTCGAACATATGAAGCAATGGATTAGCAACATCCTTCAAAATGATTCAGATTGAGATTGATAATGTGTTGCGCAATTAGGGTACAGGTTGACATCATAGACGCACATCTTGTTATCGTGGGTTCATTACCTAGACCCTCTTCAGTTTCTAGACTCCTTGCGATGAAAAATCATGTCTGATAGGTCGCGGGTTGCTCGAAAGAGATACCGTGGCCCCTGGAACAGACAACTGAAGGAACACGGATGGGCTTTAGTCAGTAAAAGTCTGACACGCCCTCCCGTTTCGCCCAGAGCGGGAGAAGTTATTTTGATAATTACCTACTCAAAAAAAAAGGGTTTAAAAGGCATTTCTGAAACCATTGCCTCATGGTTTAAAAAAAATTGTCTGTTGAACAACGTAATAAACGTAGCTGCCATGAACTGTTAAATAAAAGACGCGATCGATTGCCATTTTTGCGATAACGCAATTACCCCGTTGATGAAACGTCTTTAAAAATTAGGGACACACCGTCGTGTGTCCCTAATTTTTGGCAACATCATACCTACCTATTACCAAAAGACACTTAAAGGAAAAGTCTTCATCTAATGGAAAGAAGAATCGCGCATTGATTGAAACGCTAAAACTATGGTTTTCTAGAAAAGCGTTTCCGACATTTATCGACCGTCATTAAAATTAGACATTTTCACTAAATTTTGACATCAAGGTGTCATCAAGGTGTGATAGCTTTTAGGCGTGACAGTTCACCGCTTTCTTAAGAAACTAAAGCTTTACTGCCTTTTATCAATTTGACGATGCATATTTTGTAAAACAATTTCAAGTTTTACGAATTACTTCGTTTTGCACAAAATCACATACTTATGGTGGAAGCGCGCAAATATCAAAATACACCAAACAATACCTTTTATTTTAAATAATTATAACGCAAAGCACTTGTGTCACTACCAGTACCAAAGCATACTCGGCTTGCCATTTAGTTATCGATACTGCCATGTAACGTCGTTTGCAGCTGTTTGCAACCAAACTTTGTGTTTGAATGTACCCGCTTTGATACGCCATGCGACCTGACAAACTGTTTAATGCAATTTACATACTAGATAATTAGGGTGGAACCAGACGAGCGTTATAATGCGTCAGTCAAAATGCGTCGAAGAATTTTATACAATTTTGTTTATATAATCATCCTATGTTGTTCCCACTGCTGGGACACAGGCCTTCTCTCTGTGAGAGAGTGGGCTGTAATCCACCATGCAGGCCCACTGATAGTTGGTAGATGTCAATGTCTTTGAATTTTTAGTTTCAGGTCATGCCGATTTCCCAGCGAATTTTTCCTTCTCCATTTTGAGAGCCTTGGAAAAAATACATACGAAGAAAAATTAAATTGTCATTACTAATTAATGTAGGTCCCTTAAACTGTGGGTTAATCTAGCAAATTGTACTAAACTTAAAAGTTTAAAACTAATTTATCTAATTGTTGAAGTACTATAATACGCACGCACGCTAAGCCGTTGGTCCCGCCTGTCATTCATGGATCTTTAACGGTCGTTATGGATCGTCAGTAGCCCGAAAATCTGACAACCAGCCTTACCAAGGGGTGTCGTATTACTCAGTAGGGCTGTGGAAGTCAGATAGGCAGTCGCTCCATGTAAAATACTGGTATTCAGCTGCATCCGGTTAGACTGGAAGCCGACCCCAACATACTTGGGAAAAAGCTAGGCAGATGATGATGATGTTGTAGTTCTATAATACATTGTAGTTGTTCTACAAACTGTGCGCTAACTAGTGTAACTATATATTTATAGCACGCTCTCCGTATATTTAGCTGTTAGAACTTTTATACAACGTGTAACGTTAAATGCGCAAAACCTCATACACCCCAATTAGAGCATTGAGTTAAAAGCATAATACAATGACCAAAATTATTTTTTATTTAAAGCTAACTATTACTATTAAGAAAATCGCATTGATCCTAGCATTACTTTATGCATTCAAAATTGAGTCTTATTGCCTTAAGATAAGACTTAATTTTCTTTGGCTCAATCGGCAGACAGTATGGGAAATTACATAATTTGTAAAAAAAAACCTATATTAAAAATTACTGAAATCGATTCAGTAGTCAATTATGAACAAGCTATTTTCAGGTTTTGCGCATTTAACTTTACACGTTGTACAGATACAGTTACACATCACGTGCCTTAAAGTATTGAGTTTTTGGTAAGTATTAGAATTGTCTCTTTTAAAGCAACTTGTCGACTTAACCCTTTATTCAAAACGTTGTTTAAAGTTGTGTTTTATATTTTTGATGTTTGATCGTCACTTAACGTTAATCGTCGTTTATTTGACTGGCCAATTCTTCCCTTGCGGTGGTATGGCTAACGCCCGTCTGGTTTGCGACCACCCTCCCACCGGAGCCCGGCGTCAAGCAGCCTGCTGTGTTCCATCGTTGCGTGGGAGTTCCAGTGCCTTAGGCATCTTCTGGGCACGCTCGTTCCATCATAAACCTCATCCATCGCTTACCATCAGGCGTGATCGAGGTCAAGAGCGGGCCCATTCAGCAATAATAAAAAAAAATCATCATCGGCTTATAGCAGCCCGGTCCACTGCAATATTATTGCGAGCGTCAGAGAAGCCCGCGACATTCAAACTTGCTTATGTTTTTTGCAATTTATGGTCACAGCAGAACCACTAGCGGCATCTAATTTCGAGTAACAGAACTAATAGAGTCAAATCCTTCTTGATACTTCGATGCTAGAACTTTCTAGAACTATCGACATCGATCAGTCAGGGCCGGTATGCAGTCGAACATTCTAGGTGTTTCTACAGTAGAAGGTTCCGCAACTCTCTAAGGCCTTATACCGATATTGACCGCGACCCCAAGCAGTATTGAATAAGCGATACAAGCGAATACATCAGAAGCGACATTCGAGCGCGACTTAGAGAGGTCAGTGTTTTATAATTAGTGTGTTTGAGTGTTGTTTAATTAAAGTGTCATTTTTGGTAATTTGTAGCGGCAGTTTTTAATTGTCACGAATACCAAGCTCGTAACAATTATAATAATAAAATTATGAATACACACGCTAGCTGACAAGGCAAATAATTTGATTTAATGTTTTGTGTCCCCTAACTTTAATTACTTTGCATACATAATATTGTACATAGATTCAAGTTTTTCTAAGTGAACAGACAGCTGTGCTGCTGAGGAGTTTGTTGTGCCACTTCATCTTCCCAGCTAAAGCACTAGGAAATGGTGAAGGGCGGGCGTTTTGTGGGACCGTCTTGTCATTTTGACGTTCTAAGCCACGTATTACAGAACGTCACTCAATACTCAAGCATTACCTAAAACTAGTTTCAACCAATCGAATGGCTTGAATCTAGTTTTAAGTAATGCTAGAATATTGATTGACGTTCTGTAATACGGGCCTAAGAGTGCTGATTCTCAGCCTAATTTTAATAAATGATTTTGTTCCAATGTAGTAATTTTTCAAATTAACCAACATATAATTTGTGTTTGGGTCTGCGCTAATAGCACAGCTATGCACAGCTTCGCGTAAACTGTCTCATCAAGTTCCATCTACAGGGTGGCAGGGACATCGACGCGAAACCGCTTACCATGGATTTAGTACATGATTCTGGACCCCTCTGCGTTGAAATTTTTCGTCGGCTTTTTCTTAATTTTTACGTTTTTTTCTGCAATTCTTTTAATGTAAGCTGTATAAAATCATTATTTCTATCTAACCCAATGAGATTTTTAATTAAAAAATAGTAAATTCACTTGTTTCAATTCTATTTATTATTCTATTTATTATTATATTATTTATTCTATTTATTATTATATTATTTCTATTCTAGGGCGACTAGAATCAATTCTATTTTTTCATTTTAAATTTTGACGTTCAAAAGTGCCTTTTAAGTGCCTATTTGAAATAAATGATTTGACTTTGACTTTGACTTTGACTTTCACTTAAAACAGCAATGTAAATAAAACTCGAAAGGGCTATCTGATCAGCTGTTTTGCTAAAGTTCATTTGTGAGGTCAACACTGGGTTAGTACCTACGTTATTCGCTTTCAAATGCCGACAAAGGGACGGCGGCGGCGAGCGGTCTCGTTCTAAGAAGCTATGCGATAAGGCGACATATCCCAATGAATCTAACAGACGCGTTTCATGAGGCATTTTAATCATCTACAGAAATGAATGACCCATTTACTACTTTTATTTTAGATTAATTATGGGGGATAATTATTTTTCTAAAGCTTCATCGATTTAAGTAAAGAAGATTTTAAAAAAACGTGTAGAAATGTCTTGATAGTCACGTTATTTTTCGATATTTTTTTATTATCAACATTAATTTTAGTTTTGAATGCAATTCAACAATGTAATTTACTGTTTCGTAAAAAAAATACATTCATATTCGCAATTAATTTCGTGAATAGGTAGCTAGGTACAACTAAATGTGTTTGTACACCCTATCATTTTGTTGGTCTGTGTTCGGTGTAGGCACTGTAGGCACAAATTAAATAATAGTACTAACTTTAGAAAGCAAGTGCGGCAAATTGAAAGAAAGATCAGCAAAGTACATTTCTTTTGCATTTCGCCGATTTTATCGGATTTTTGCCAGTTCCTAGATTTCGTTGATCGCAAACGGGTGTGCTATTTGACGCGAATTTGTGATCTTAATAAAATCAAAAGTAATTTTCTCTGTGTGTGTGTGTGTTTGTGAGAGACGTTCAAAATGCCTTCCTCGAGGAAATAATCGAGGAGGTGCCTGTGCTCCAGTTCCGCGAGACATGGTTTCAACACGACGGCGCTCCCACAAACGTAACCCTTCCTGTCCGACGGTCAGTGGGTCGTCTTAGTTAAGGTAAGTTCATTAATTGAACGTTACTGGATCGCTAAGTTCTAATCTTTTTTGTTATAAATCCTCATCGGTATCGCTATTTTATGGGAATAAGCTTTTAGCGTTAGTTTTATTTCCATAACGGGTACTTAAGAAGTTACCATCGGTTATCAAGACTAATTGTAAAACAATGTTTTGATGTGGTAGGTACCTATCAATGTTGTCGTTAGGCGATATTTCGTAGGTACAAAACTCAAACTCAAACTTAAAGCATTTATTTCAATTAAACCATTTCCAGGCACTTTTGAATTGTCAAAATTAACTAGTCAGTCAGTTAGTCAGAAAGTTGAAGCTAGCTTAGCTTAGTTAGTTGCCCATTCCAAAACGTACAGACGCCAGCAGGTCAACCTACCCCAATCTGTCAAATTTCTTTGATAGATTTTCAAGTTTAGTACAAAGGAATAAGGTTCATATTCAATTGGGAAAATCTGACAGATTGGGGTAGCTTGATGTGCTGGCCTCTGTACAATCACGTTCGTCCGGCAGCGGCGGCGGGCGGCGCGACGGCGGCGGGCGGCCGCGCCACAAACGTGTGTGTGTAGGAAGCGCGCGCGCGCGCCATCCGCGGACCGTTTTGATCGCGTTGTTTGCAATACATTGCGCGCTCAAAAATGTCAATTTTTTTAACCGGTCATTTCCGAGATTAATGACTTTCGTAATTTTATTTAGGGCATCAGGTGTAACCTTTTCACGACGTTTGTGCGTCGATGTCCCTGCCACCCTGTATACATACAAATAAATAAAATTGAAGTGACTGTTTGTAATGTCAAAATAACACCTTTTTACTAATTGCATATGAAAGTATGTACGGTACCTACTTATAACAAAAAAAAAACAAATTACAAAAAAAAAATGTATGTCTGTCTGTTTGTTCCGGCTAATCTCCGAAACGGCTGGAACGATTTTGACGGACGGACGTTAAGGAGTAACTTAGGCTACTTTTATTTTACGTTCCGCGCAAAAAAAAAACAAAACAAATGAAATCCAATCTGTTCTCCCACATGCACGCGAACGAAGTCGCGGGCACAGCAGTTCATAAGACTACTGTGTATTTGTGTTGATTTCAGTAAATCACAGAATTGCTTACAATATTAATTAAGCCAGAAACTTTGCTTGAGCGGTACAGACGTCACAAGACGTATCTGTATGTGTACCTACAAACTAATACGTAACATCGTTTGCCTTCAAATTCAATGTTTCCTCAACTGCGCTTCACAGCATACGTAGGAGGATACACAGTGTGGGTAAAGCGTTTACCCTCGTTAGTGCATTCGGTTGAGTTCGGCTAAGCTCGGGACTTGTCGACTGATTGAATTTTTAAGTAGATCCTTAGCTTTGACATACACGAGCTTGTCACTGTAGCTTGTCTCTTGGTAATTTACAGGATTAATATATATTGATTGTCTCGCACTGGTGGTTTCAGTAATACTTAAAGTGTGTTAGTATGTTTATACGGTGTAACAAGTACCTACCTATTTCTAGTTTTTAGATACCCATGAATCATAGTTAAATGTAGATGGTTCGTACACAGAATGGAAAAAGGAAGAGAATAAATTACACGTTGTAATAGGATCAGTGGCTAAATTTTGTTTGTAATTTTTTAATTTTTTATCGTACCTGGAATTCTTTGTAGTTTTACGGTTGGAGATGTATTACCAGAAAGCCTTGATATTGGTGGCAATATTATCTTCAACTGACGTCATGATAGCACCTATCACTTTCCTTTTTGAACCTTGTTCTAGTAGCAAAAACTTTTCATTGTCACTACTAACTATTTTTTTAAAGCTTGCTATTTTTATTAAGAAAATCGTGTTGACGCTAGCATTACTTTATGCATTTAAAATTGAGTCTTATTGCCTTGAGAAGGTTTAATTTTATTTGGTTTAATCGGCGGTTAGTAGAAAAAATACATAATTATTGAAAAAATATCTCTATTAAAAGTTTCTGATAACGATTCAGTAGTCATTTATGAACAAACTACTTTAAGGAATTGCATTTATTCTGTTACATCTTGTATAGCAATGTTATGTTATAATCTCTCATTCCCATACCAAAACATCGCCATACCAACAAAACACAATTAATAGCCAATCTGTGACGTCACACAAACACATTTAAACTGTGTCTTGTGCACGCTTTGTGACTAACTTTGTTGTGCAGTGTGTTGCAGTTCCGAACTAGCAACTATTGTATAACGCTCGTACTGTTTTGTACAATGGCGTAATAGAATTTACATTGAAAGACTTTGAGGGAGATTAGTCTAGAGGGTAGGAGAGGATAGCTTACAAAATGCAAGTAATTAAAATCTATTAAAAATTCCTCTAATTTCCCTACATATTTGACAAGTTTTTGACATTGATTGTCGCAGAGATGAGATTGCGACTAGATTTCGAACGATTTTAATTACGGGAATTGGCCTTCAGGTCTAAGCACCGTAGGTTAGGACGGAATCATCTTGCAAATTAATCATTAATTCGACATCCAGATCCGCACCCTAATTGCGTAACACACTATCAATCGGAATCTGAATCATTTTGAAGCAAATTGATCCATTGCTTCATAAGTTTGAAACATTTGTTAGCGCAACACTTAAATAAGGCAATGAATGTTTTTGAACTGTCAAAATGAAACCGATTCCCATTAATAATGTATTACGCAACTGCCCCGCAGATCTTATATGAGGACCATGCCGATAAGTGTCTGAGATGGTGTTTTGATGAAAGAATCAGACAGTTTTGAGATGGTTTGAATGATATACTGAGAACTAGACATGAAAGCACGTCCACATCCATGTACTACATTGTCATTAGCAAGCGGGTTATAAAGAAAAGAAATAAAGGTGTGTTAAGAGGAAATGCGGTCGGAGAGACTTTTGAAAAAGCCCAAGTAAAAAGTCATAATTCGAGGTTTGGCCCTCGCCTATTTCCTCCTACAATATTGCACCAATTTAAAAGATATTTCATAAACTGAATAAGAAGGATATATTATTGCTTTATGGTTTTAGAAATGCCATGGAGAAACGCCGCCGTAAATTTTAAATAAGTATTCTTTTTAATTTTTTTCGACATATTCATGTGTTTTATGCCGTATTTCGCTGCTTATGGCAATAATAATAAGTTCAAGCTGATAAGTGAAACTTATTAGTTTTTCAGTGCTAAAAAGATTTTGTTAAATATTCTTCGATACAATATTGCACAATTTTTAGTAGGCTCTGCATGTGATACGGTAAATTCACATTCGTTCAAAATGATAAATGCTAGTTATCATGTTTCGATCCTGTAACGAATTAAATTTTTAATTGTTAATTAAACAAAATGTTTATTTTACAAAAACGCACTTTACAATCTAAAATGCCAAAAGCTTAATATTCTAAAAAAAATACAAAAAAAATAATAAAATTGTCTGTTGACGTACTATGTCATCTTACCTCAATAAGAACGTCTTTGCTTAGTTTCTATGTTGACGGTACTCGGTGTAAAAATCTGACGTGAACACAATAAGCACTGGTAACCTGCACCCTAATTGCGAAACACACTATCGATCTCAATTTGAATCATTTTAAAGCATATTGCTAATCCATTGCTTCATAATTATGTTAGAAAAATGTGTCCGCTCAACAATGTAAAAAACGCAATGAACGTTGTTGATCTGTCAAAATGAAACCCATTGCTAATAGTGTCTTACGCAATTACCCGGCCGGACCGCATCGCAGTCACGACACTTACTCTATGGTCACGACTGAGCGCTCCTGAGCTTACGCACACTAAAACAATATGCATGTGCATGCACAACTACAAACATAGTCAAACGGACTTCGTGAAATAGAATACCTATACCACAGATATAGATACACCTAGATAATGCAAGAGCACCTACTTCGCCTGCCAAAAATCGCACCAACTTACGTTCAAAAATCGTAAGCCGCCACTTTCGCGCTCAGTCCTGTGTACTGCTGGCTGGGTGAGCGTGAGTGAGAAAAAGCGCTTGTGACGTCATAATAGGTAGTCAAAAAATGGCAGGCTTGGTTTTCATACAGATCGTGATACTTGCGTTATCTAGGTCTATCTATATCTGTGATCTATAGTCAAATCTCTCTAGATTTTTTTTTTCTAAAATAAGTATTCAAGAAAACAACCATCCAGTTATAAAATAGATCTTTATCGTCAAAAACTTTGTTAATTAACGGTCGGAGGGGAGACGCGGTCAAACTTGACTGAAGTATCGCAGGATTAAAGCGTCCAACAAAATTCTCTTTATGGGGCCCTTGAGTGACTTGCCTTCACTTGTTGCTTTGATTAACGTTATGAAATTATCGGTTGTTATAATTGGGAAGGTAAGTAGGATATTGTCATTTACGTTAACATTATGTAGACAAGCATACTATAAGTTGGATGATTATATCGTAGATAAAAATGCTTGGCTAAATGCTGGTCCTGCTCCACAGATACTTGGGCTCACTAGTTAAAATTTCAATATTTGGAAGACATGCTTCCCTTTTTTTCTTTTCTTTTGGAACGAAGTTCCTTATCGCGCGTTGTGAAAGGGGGCTAGACGGAAAAAATTCTTACGAAAAGTTGTCACGACACTTTTTGCTATAGTAAGCTATTGTAAGCTGTGCGGCGTCGCATGTTTCTCTGTCTGTCTCTCTCTCTCTCTTATAGAAAGCAAGCCAGATATTTTCATTTCTATTTCGCATTGAATATAATTAATTAATATAATTATTTTATACAAGATTCAATACATTACATTATTTATTATTATAACTTAAAAAAAATAAAATTTTATTACAATTCCTTCACTAATTAATCGAAAGGAACTTCGTTCCATCCGGGTGTCCCTTGACACCTCTCAAGTTTTTTTTGAAGTGTTTCTGACATTCGAACTTAATGTGTATTTTTAATTCAATCAAGTTTTAATTGTTACTTTAATATCTTATACCTCTTTCTAGTAAAATTTTATTCATCTCGTAAATAAATTGGAAACTATAGTTTTGTATAATTTAGAAGCATTTTTTTTTTAATTTGCAAATGTAAGAACCATGGATCCGTTCATTATAATTTTTTTTATATTGACTTGAAAGAGCATGGCAGTTGAGAGTGTGTCATGCTCACTTAAATGTCTCACTGATGGTGGCGCGTGTGTTGGATCATTCGGTTCCCTTCAAAATGGTTGAGCTGGATGGTGCTGATCCATGCGTCATGTTCGTGAACGGGCGCTGTCAGTTGAGACTGGTCATCTCTTAGCTGCCAGGGCTTCTTTTAAATCTTATAACTATTTTGAATTGTTTCTTCATAACATTGTTCTCACATATAGAAGCAACAAGAATACTGTACTCAGGATTTTGTAATATCTTAATTTAAAAGAGTGTCCTTGGAGTTTCTTGCCCGTTCTTCTCCAAGAGATCTACGTTTTGGAATGGGCAACTAGCTTCAACTTTCTGACTAACTGACCGACTAGTTAATTTTGACAATTCAAAAGTGCCTGGAAATGGTTTAATTGAAATAAATGCTTTGAGTTCCATTTTGGAGTTTTATTTACAGCAAAAAATCCTACTCCTACTAATCCTTCCTACTAATCCTACTTCCTACTATCCTACTAATCCTACAAATATTATAAATGCGAAAGTTTGTGAGGATGGATGTTTGTTACTCTTTCACGCAAAAACTACTGAACGGATTTGGTAGTGTTGCCCAAATGCAAGAACAAGACGAGACTTAGCCAGTCTTGGTCTTGGTCTTGCGCCAATACACCTGGTCTTGGTCTTGGTCTTGGTCTTGCGCTCCCAGTCTTGGTCTTGGTCTTGGTCTTGCAGCAAGAGTCTTGCAAGTCTTGCAATTACCTATCAGTCTATTACTATTTATTAAAGTTTTTAAATCTTACAAAAACGTATTAGAATTGGAACATTGTGAGCTTGAATTAACATAGCCATAGTAAATATCAAGCAGATTAATAAATAACTGAAGATTTGATAAGAAATTCGAAAAATCAACTGACCTATATGTCGTTTTCCATGGAAGTAACTGTTTCTTAATAAACATTTA
This sequence comes from Globia sparganii, assembly GCA_949316385.1. Taxonomy (NCBI): domain Eukaryota; kingdom Metazoa; phylum Arthropoda; class Insecta; order Lepidoptera; family Noctuidae; genus Globia; species Globia sparganii. The sequence continues at coordinate 6,135,344 of OX438675.1, read as the reverse complement.
TGATTTATAAGCTTACATTTGCTAAAACATGTATAAAAACAAATTAATTACAATAACTTGACTGTATTTTAAAGAACAATATCTGTCTAGAAAGAGATTGAACCCTCAACTTATATGAAATTTAATAAAAGAGTTTTACGATTTATCATTTATTTCTATAAATTAATAAAATACAACACAAATCAAACATAACAGTACACAACAGCTTTATCATTAGGTTATGTTACTTTATATCAATTCTTTTGACCAAGAATTAATACAAAGTAACCATCTGGCTGACTCATCACTTAACCTATTTCTATGTTTTTTAATTACTAATAATGCTTTAGAAAATAATCTCTCAGCAGGTACTGAAGTTGCAGGTATTGAGAGAAAATCACGGGCCATCTTCGATAAAGTCGGATACTCTGTCTCATGCGTCCTCCACCAATCTAAAATGTCTTCCGAGCTGGCAGTTCTTGGTTTTCTCAGGTACTCCTCCAACTCGTCTATCACTAAGCCTTGAAGACAAGATCCAGATGACGTCGAGGGACATTCATAGAGTTTATCGAAGTCTATTACGTCTTCATCTTCATCACATACTTTATTTTCTTTTTTTGGTAATTCCAGAGATTTGTTCAGTGAGTGTAGACTTTTATATTCTTCATAAAGTTTATTGAACTTGCGCAGACTTTCTGTTTTAAGTTGCTTCCTCCACATTGTCAGGTCAAAAGTCTGAGCCTTATGCCTTGGGTCTAAAATTAAAGAAGTACAATAAATCCAGTTGCTCTTCTTATAATGTTTAAGCATTTTGTCTCGAGCTGCTTGGAAAGCTAGAATGAGCCTTTCATCCACTTCAGATCGATTAGGTTTATCATCTAACTGTTTTACCATGGATTCAATTTTATCTAGCAAGAGATTGAATGATACAATGACTAGCGATAATGGAACATATTTGTCTCCACCAAGTTTTGTACTTAAAAGTTTAAAATTTATTAGAAATTTATGTAATTTTTCGAGTACCTGCCATTCACTAACTGTGATTTGAAAATCATTCAATTCGGTGACAGAACTGCACAATATGTTAATGCTCGCTCTCACTTTTAAACCAAATCCAATCATATCATGTGTGGAATTCCATCTCGTTGGACAGTCAAGAATGGCATTTAGATTTGATGGCACGCCAGCTGCTTCACAAGCAGACTGAAACTTCTTCTTCACTATCTCACTTCTTTTTATTTTACTGGAAATACTGCGTAACTTTGTTACAGATGTACGCGAGTCAGCAATATTTGGTGCATATTCTTGTACACCAAGGTTTAAAATGTGAGCAAAGCACCGGAAATGTTGATTGTCTGAATCAAAGTGTGGCGGCAGCTGTTTGCCCAGTTCATACATAAATTTGGTATTTGCAGTTGCGTTTTCGACCATGATACCTTGTATTTTATCAATTATGTCATATTCCAATAAACATTCATGGATAATCGTTGCAATATCTTCCCCAGTATGTCGACCGCGTGATGGTATAAAATCAAGAACTACAGATCGATACTTCCATTCGTTGTCTATATAATGCATAGTAACCCCGTAGTAACTCCTACCAGCAATTGACGTCCACCCATCAATGGTAAACGACATTTTAGATGATAATTGTTGAAGTCGTTCCTTGAGATTCAATTGGAGCTCTTCAAATCGCTCTTTGACTCTAAGTGTAGACCTTTTAGGAAACACCATATTAGGGCAAATACGTCGAAAATATACTTGTGTAGCTTCGTCATCGAAAAATGAGAAGGGAAGATATTTTTTCACCACCCAATCAACTGTAGCTGTCGTGATGTTGTCACTGCTGTTTTCCGACTGAAATAAAACAATAAATCTTCTGTTATTATTTAAAACATACTAGGTTTGAGCGTTTAGGAGGAGGAGGTTTGTTGTTGTTAAATCGAGAAAATCGTTAAATTTACATTTGTTATATTAAGGTTGCACTGTATTGTAATTTACCAAAATAAAGTACTTAGTTGTTACTGGCCGATTATGAAAACAAATGAAAATATGGGTGTTTATAAAAAATATTTAAGACGATAATTACATACTTAATATGTCGCACCCCTAGATGAAAACACCACTAACTCAAAAATACTTACGTAAGTTAATGGCGTTTTTGAAAGTATCGCATGAATAGCTACGCGGAGTTAAAATTCCCGTAGCGACAACTTCGACCGTTGTTAAAAAAATATTCTTACCTGTCCACTTCTTCCAGCGGTTACTAAAAAGCTTGTGATATCTCCACTTAATTTTGGTTTAACAGGAAGAAATATTTGTGATTCCTTTTTGTGGAAAGATATTAGATGTTTCCTTAAGCCTGAAGTGTTTCTGTTTTTCATTTTTATTTCAATCTTTTTATGTTGGCACAATTTACACAAGGCAGTTTGGGATGCATGAATTATTTCGAAAAACTCCTCAAATTTGCTTTTGGGTCTTTTAGATCTGTGACTCAAACTCTCGTTACTCGGACTAGAATAATTTGAATCTTCGTCACTCATATTAAATTGTACACGTGATACGTTTTTAGAAAACAACAAGAATTAGTAAAAACAATTATTAAGTTAGACTCGAAGCACAGCTCAATTGGAAATGACTGGAATTAAAATAATTCCTTTATTTATAGTACGTTTCCTTGCTTTCTATCGCGCCGCCTCGCCACGTGCCGGCTCTATTAAAAGGATGCCGCCGCAAATCAAACGATGCCGCGTGCGGCGTACAAACACAGATTATTACCTACTTGTAAAGACGCGACGCGTGAATAAAATATATGTAAAGAATTAGTGCCAATCTCCAATACAATCTTTACATATAAGTGAATGTTTTGGCGTACATCTATACTAATCTATACTAATATTATAAAGCTGAAGAGTTTGTTTGTATGTTTGATGACAGAAGTTTTCAAATAAATAAATAAATCCTGAACGTCACGAAGTCGCGGGCACTGCTAGTAAATACTTACTCTCATCATCTCTCTCAGAGATATTCGGGCTGGTAAGCAATACAAAACTCTTATCGCAGGCTTTTTATTTTATTAGTAGGTAAGTACCTACGCTTTTTATATTATTTTATTAGTTTTGTAGAATTTTTTTACACGTTTCAAGTATATTTAAAAGTGGCTACAATATTTATCAAACGGGTGATATTTGAACACTTTTTTGCTATTTTTTCTTGTAAAAACTTAAGAAATATAATGACTAAATGTACAATAATAGTACCTAAGTAATTAGTTTAAAACCATATAATCAATATTATAATATATACTTACTAGAATAAATTATTATGACATCTACTACCTATCCTTACCATTTTATCCTAATCATAATACTACTTGCGTGATCAGTATAATGTATTCATTTTCATTCTAAGCACTCTGAAACTTATTTATTCTTTGGAACACCTGTAGGTACTCTTAAAATTCGAAATTATTTTGCATGAGTACACCTACGCCCTGTGGCGGCAATCAAATAGTGTCAAATGTTGTGATTTCGGCGCGGCGGCAACGATTGTTGTATATGATTTCAAAAGAAGCCGCCGGCGCGTGTATCATAACCATGTACTTCCAAAAAGCGGCAAATTTCTTTGAGAAGTAAGTACAAAACCTTTGATGGCGCATTATCAAAGTGCCGATGGTTAAAACATAACTATGCATGCACTCAGTTTGATTTTAATGGATATTTTTTTATTCGCTATGTAGGTATGTTTATGGTATTAGTCGTAATGCGCATAGGTCCAGTTTTTCATATTCTTTGATACAGTTTTTTGCGTCTCATAGAATTCCTAAGCGTACCTATACACCGAACTGTTACACCTAACTACTCCGTGAAATAGCGCTAAGTCCTAGCTGCAAGACGCAAGAGTCTTGCAGGCTTAGTCTTGTTCTTGCTCAAGTCTTGCACGATCAGTCTTGGTCTTGGTCTTGCTAAAAATACGCGGTCTTGTTCTTGGTCTTGGTCTTGCAAAAACGCAAGAACAAGACCAAGACTGCAAGACCAAGACTGAATTTTAAACAACACTAGGATTTGGGTGAAACTTTACAGTAATATAGCTTATACATCAGAATAACACATAGGATACTTTTTATCCCGATATTTTCACGGGATCGAAACTTACGCGGGTGAAACCGCGGGGCGCAGCTAGTTTTAAAATATGTGAAAGATAAGAATTTGCTTTATTTTGAGATACTACCTTAGAACAATCGGCCTATAATGTTCCCACTGCTGCGACACAGGTCTCCTCTCTGTGAGAGGTAGTGGGCCGTAATCCACCACGCGGGCCCAGTGCGGGTTGGTGGATGTCACATGTCTTGATCTTGGTTCTAGAACAAACCGGTTTCCTCACGATGTTTTCAGTCACCGTTTTGAGAGCAGTGGTGATGAAATTAAATACACAAAGTAAAGTGCTTGCCTGCATTCGAACTTACGACCTGACTCGTAAGTTGGGGCTACACCACTGGGCCACTGGACCGCATTTACAAGGAAAATCTTTAAGATATGAAAAATATAGATCGATTTCACTTTATTAAGGTCACCGTCATCATTTCAGCTGAAAGACGTCTACTGCTGGACATAGGCACCCCAAGCACCTCCACTTTGACCGGTTTTTGTGCTTCTCGCGTCCAAAGGGTTCCTGCGACCTTCACAAGGTCGTCGGTCTACTTTGTGGGAGGCCTACAAACGCTGCGTCTTCCGGTACGCGGTCGCCATTCCAGAACCTTTCGGCCCCATCAGCCATCTGTTCTGCGAGTAATGTGCCCTTCCCACTACCACTTAAGTATGGCAATTCTACGGGCTATGTCGGTTACCTTGGTTCCATCAACTTGATTATTTATTTACGTACCACAAAAAAACCGTTAAAAAACGTTTAAAAAAACGACAAACTTTTTTGACTCACGCACGCATTATTTAAACTTCACAAAGTCATATTAACTTAGCCAGTAAATCTTTGTCTGTAGTCGAAGTCTAACAACCTGCCTACGCCACCTACGATACCCCTTGGTAAGAACCAAGGGGTATCGTATTACCCAGTAAGTGGGTTGTAGAGGTCAGATAGGCAGTCGCTCCATGTAAAATACTGGTATTCAGCTGCATCTTGTTAGACTGGAAAACCAACTACAACATAGTTGGGTCTTATATTAACCTTTTAACCGCCCGACTTCATATCTAATTCATTCTACAAATTTTAAGAACGTTCACAGTCTGATCTCAGTCTCAATCTGTCAAAAATACTGAAAATTTCCCTACATTTTGAAAAGTTTTTGACATTTGTTTGTCGCCGAGATGAGACTGCGACTAGATTTTGAACGTTTTAAATTAGCAGAATTGGCCTACTGTTGTCGTGCCCCCAGGGCCCGGTACAGTGATTCATTTTTTTTTTTCTAATAACCTGATTGAATACCGCGTTATAAATTAAAAACAGAGTAAACGAGCTGTGGTATTTGGTCGTAAATATACGACTTTGGCGAAATGGACACGAAAATGTTTGTCGGATTAATCCGATGTAAGCGGTTAAAAGGAAAGGAACTGATTAATATTTATTACTAGCGGCCTGTCCCGGCTGCGCACGGGTGGACATTTATTTTTTAAACATTTTATTTTTTCTTGCAATTAAAATAGCCTATATTAATCAGTCATAATGTAGCATTCAAATGGTGAAAGAATTTTTAAAATTAGTCCAGTACTTTTTGAGCCAATTCGTTACAAACATACATACAAACCTTTCCTCCTTATAATATTAGTATAGATATAGATTGAAGAAGTATTACATTTATTTAATACTAGCTTTTGCCAGCGACTTCGTCCGCGTGGAATAATGACTTCCGGAAATTGAGGCACTAACTCTCATAGAGTTTAACCGATGTGCTCTTTCTTCTGCCGATTCTTGAGAACGCGTATTTCTCATTCAACGCGTTTTTCAAGACAATAGCGGGCGGACGCTGGCGTCCGCTTGGGGCTTGAATAACTAAAATTATATAACTACGTCTAATATATAAAATAATATATAATAAAACCTACTTCACTTAAAACTAAATACCTATAACTACTATAATTAATAATACCTATACCTATAATTAATAAAATTACCTACGCTTTTACCTACTTAATATTAAAAAAAAACTGAACATAAATTAACCAAAAATTACCTACTACTAACTAACTACTACTAACCTATTACTACTTCACCTAAAAAGAAATCCTGTTTTCCCAACATTTCTCTTCACTACTCTGCTCCTATTGATTGTAGCGTGATGAAAAGTATACTATAACCTGCCCAGGAGTATGAAGAACAATTGTACCAAGTTTCGTTGAAATCCGTCGAGTGGTTTTTGTTTCTATAACGAACATACAGACAGACAGACAGACAAAAATTTTACTGATTGCATTTTTGGCGGCAGTAACGATCACTAATCACCCGCTGATAGTTATTTTGGAAATATATTTCATGTACAGAATTGACCTCTCTACAGATTTATTATAAGTATAGATATAGAAGATTTTGCATTATTTAGCTTCACACGCCATACTACGGCTAAATAGACTATAAGACCAAATAATGTAACACGTGGAACCACCGATTGTCTATTTAAATGTGGATAAATGAATTTGAATGTGAATTTAATATAAAGGATGACTTAAGACAAAGTTAGTTAGAGATCCCAAATCTTAGCCTCAGTCTAAACTTCCTACATCACAAACCCTAATGATTAACCATCATCCTTTAATTATAGGACTCCATTAAAGTTTGTCAATTTATGTATATTCGTCTGTAGTCTTAACAAGCGATGGAAGCCGAATTGAATAGAAATGGATGTTTATCTTTAAATACGTAATGTAAAGCCTTGATGTGTGGGACAAGTTGGAGAGATGAAGCGAGATGAGTGGAACATATTAAAAGGCATCACTTTTTTTACAGATACTTCTAAGATAGGAGATTTCAGTCGATATTTGGAAAAAATCAGCTTCACTGCCACCAAATTTAGGTACGGCTAATTCCTTACCTAACTTTGGTGGCAGTGAGTCTGATTTAGTTGATTAGTTGAGTAGCAATGGAATTCGAATGAATTGTATTGTAATTAATTACAGTTAAACCAAAAAATATTCGCGCTTCGGTAATCTTCGTGTTTTCGAATTAGCCCGAATTTTGCATCACAGAGTAACCCCCCCAATACAGAGGGAACGTTCTAAGTTTTGTACGACCGCGCTTTTTTTTTGCACCTATTATTGCGTGTTTGTATAAAAATTTATACCAATGTGTCCTACCACATACTCCAGCCGCAAATCGTCGTCTATCACCCAAAAGTTTTTTGGAATTGCATAGAATTGAAATCTATAATTTTGTAATCATGATAGTACAAAATATGCTAGTCCACAGTAGTCAATCAATCATTCAACTCAGCCTATCGCAGTCCACTGCTGGACATAGGCCTCTCGCAGGCTGCGCCATAACACCCTGTCCTCCGCCTTTCTCATCCAGTCCATTCCAGCCACTTTCTTTAGGTCGTCCGTCCATCTAGCTGGGGGACGTCCTACACTACGCTTGCCGATACGCGGTCTCCACTCAACCACGTCCACGGTAGTAACAGTTCTTTATTACCTACCTCTCTTTATTATGCGTTCGTATTTTAGAAGACAGACGATGAATCCCGAAAGGCATACTTTTCTTGGCATATCTGTATCTGCTTGTAATATAGCCTCAATTAATGCTTGTATCTGCTTGAAAATAGGTCGCGGTGGAATTCGGACATTAATTAAATTGTGGTTCCTAAAGTTGATATATACATCTAAGATGCAGTATTCTAATAGAGAAACTTGACCAGATTTTAAAAATAAATCAATTTTAAAAATATTATCGGTCTTTGAAAATCGCTTTACTCTCGTGTCTCAGCAACCAAATACATTTAGCATCAGTATTCCACAAAGCGAACCTATTTCGGCTGAGTCAGTTCTCCAATGCCCACCGGATCATGATTTGTGTATACAATCATGAAAGTTTATCTAAGTTTGATAGCGAAACGTACAATGAGCTGTTGTAGGTGATTATTACTACCTAACGCTCAAAATGGAGTGGTGGTATCTTTACAAGCAATTTTCAATATGAGAACGGCCGGATGTGGTCCAAATGACTTCGATAAAACCTAGTCCATTTAGTAGTTCTTGAATGTAGGATTTATTTTTAACAATGGACAACATAAAATTGGCCCACAGAGAAAATAAATCCTGAAAAATGGTTGCCTTTTGTACAGTTTCATTGAGTTTAGATAAAATCTATATAAATAAAACAAAGTCGGGTTAGTTACACCATTTAAAACTCAAGAATGGCTGGACCGATTTTTACTGAATAGCCCAATAACTATTAAAAAATGGAACACATTATCAAAAAAAAAGATACTTAATTTTTTCATACATTTTTTATGGAACGGCTTATTGATTCTGAGGCGGTACGAAGTTCGCCGGATCAGCTAGTAGTGTATGAAATTGTATATACATAAGAAGATTATAAACACTCTTGTGATACTATTACACACTCGTGTTTTAATAACCCCTGTTATTAAACAGTTTCATAAACTATTAATTATAGCACTGTGTGACCTAAGCCCGCACTTAAGTCACGCTTTTATGTGACTTAAGTAGTCCATTTTTACACAGAAACGCGTGATTTAAGTGCGGATATAGGTCACAAGAGCTATAAAATAGTACACGATACGTATGGCTCTTAAGAGTCTATTAATGAACGGCGTTTTGAAAGTCAAAATCGTAATGTTAATATTCTCCATGTGTATTATTTGTGTATTGTTAGTATTACAATATAAAAATTATCAAAAAAATAAACCAGGTCCTCATCACCCGACGCCGCTTGGACCAAAGTCCATACTAAAATGTCCGAAACACTTTACAAAATTGAAAAGATAGTAAAAGAGATCTTGAAAGAGACCGACCACTATACATTTTTCATCACATACCATTTTATTATTACCAAACATTTGGATGACCGAATAATAAAACGACGTACCTAATGGAAGTGGAATGAAGTCCTTTTTGTAACCGGAACCCAAAGGAAAGGATCTGAGGCATCGATACAAAGAAACTGGCTGCTTTTGTACACTGACAAAGCATTGAGCAAATGAGACGTTACCGTTACTGCTGAACGGTAAAAAGAATCGGATCGAAAAAGACGTCATTTTAGGGAAATTAGAAATCAGACTGCTATGTAATTAATTGAGCAAATGAGCGTGAAATGAGCAGTGGTGGCCCAATGGCAGGTCGTAGTGTTAGGTGGGTCATAGGTTCGACCTGGGACAAGCGCTTTACTTTTTGTAAATTATTTCATCAGCACTGTTCTCAAAAAGGTTATCACATTGTGAGGAAACCCACATGTTCTAGAACCAAAAAATTCGAAGACATGACGTGACATCTACCAAACCGCACTGGGCTCGCGTGGTGGTTTACGGCCCACGCACTCTCACTAATAGGGCCTGTGTCCTAGCAATAGAACATTATAGGCTGATTATGTATGTAAAATAATAATAATAGCCTCCCGAACGATTTCGGTCACGTTGGCTAATCTCAACAAAGATTAGCCAGGTACGCAGGAGTTATTATAGTGCACAAGTGTGCGCGTAGACACAGGTGCACTTCCTCTTCCCTCACTCTCATAGTCCAAAGGGACGGCAATCCGACACGACCGGAGTGAGATCAGGCGCAGGACCAACGGCTTAACGTGCTTTCCGAGGCACGGGGGTATCACACCGCCACTTTCCAAACTCCGGGCTGTTACTAAGATTTTTCTTATGGAAAGTCTCAATAACAGTTTGTCCGACCCGGTAATCGAACCCAGAACCCCACGCTCAGCAGTCGCGCTTGCGACCACGAGACCAACGGGTCAGTCAACATGTAACATAACACCTAACATAACGCCTTGTTTCCCTAAAGGATCGGGCAGAGGTGTAACTATAGTAGGTACGCCTACATTTCACCAGTTATGTTTAAGTCCTATCCCATGGGGGCGAGCCTATCACCACCAATTGGGCACAGTTCCAGATTCCAGCACTCTAATTGCGTAACACACTATCGATCTTAATTTGAATCATTTTGAAGCATATTTCTAATCCATTGCTTCATATGTTCGAAAAATGTGTCTGCTCAACAATGTAAAAAACGCAATGAACGTTGTTGATCTGTCAAAATTAAACCCATTGCTACTAATAGTACGTTACGCAAGAACCCCGCGGGTTTGTACTGTTATGTATAGTCGATCTCGTAATTGCTTTACCACCCTAGGGATGAATGTCACTTATTGCATTTCACTATATGTCAAGTTCTATTTTTGCTTTCAAAACCAATGCCCACAATCGCAATAGACCGGGAAAAGTAGAAAAAGGGAAGGAAGGCCCTGCAGTGAGACAACACAGGCCTATAATAAATAATAATAACAAAATATAATATCAATGCGACAATTAGATATTATCAAACTTAGTGAAGTGTCAATTTTCTGGGATATTGTTTTCAAAAGTGGTAATTTTTTGTTAGCAGAATGAAGGTCAGTAGTATACATACATAAAGATAGGGTGCCTTTCTCACCCTTTTAATACGCAATCTTAAAAAAACATCGTGTCCCAATTTGGAATTTTAAAAAGTTACTACCCGTCCAACCCAGAAATTGCATAAAATTGGTTACTACTCGTAACAAAACCGCACAATAGGATTTTAGTTTAAATATTCTTCCAAAGACGAGAAAATAGCAGCAGTAAAAATATTATTTTTAATGCAACGTCTATAAAATTCTCTAGTTCAAGCTCAAGCAATTGGTGAGGGAGGAAAAATGAGGACCCTCTTAATAACAAAATAAGAGGGAATTTCATTTACTTAGAACAAAGTGTCGCCCAAGTGTGCTAAGGTTTTAATAGAGTTCTCCCATATTTTAATAAAGGGAATCTCACGTCGACCTTAGATTTTCTTTTTAGAAATGTTCAAGTTCATTAATAATTATTATACTTTGAAGCATAAAGGAGGTGTGACCAAAAAGGTGAAATACTTCACTCTTCAGCGGCTAAAAGCACTTATGAAAATATGAAATTTTATAAGAGCAGAATTGAAATCCTTATCGTTATATGTTAGACGCGTGTGCACTAGAGTTCCGTATTAAAGTGAGCACTAAGGAAGGTTTTTAAAATTTCAACCCCTTATGAGGGACGAAAGTTTGTATAAAAGATCCCGATTTTTGCCTTTGGGACATTCCATTGCATAATTGACTTGTTATATCATCATCATTTCAGCCGGAAGACGTCCATTGCTCGACATAGGTCCCCTCAAGTACCGCTACTTCGATCGGTTCTGTGTTTATCGCATCCAGCGGATTCCTGTGGCCTTCACCAGGGACTCAAGTCTGCTATTACAATAGTGTCAGAATGGTCTAACATTGATATCATAATTGTTGATTTTGACAAGTTTGTTAATCTACTAATATAATGGCGTCATTATGGCTTTCCAATGGTCAACTACTGCCACTCCATTGAAAGAAATGGCATAAAGTGGTAATCTCGTACATAATGATGACAAATGAATAAAATAATATAATGTTTATTGCTATTTACGAACTTCTTACTACTTCAGATTGCAAACACTAATACGTAGGTAATATGTAAAAATATATATTAAATGAAATTTAGCATGAAAATCAGTAGTTTTTCTCAGACCATTGACCGACCAATGATCGACCATTATGAACTTAGCAGATTACGAACTTTTAGCTAAATGACAATGGGATCGTGTTGAAATGACGAATTTATAAAAATAGCATACCAGGTCATCGGTCCACCTTGACGACCAATGGAGCAGAATGGTTCTGGAGTGGCGACCGCGTACCGGAAGACGAAGCATTGGATTTTTTGTTTTTTAGGTATGACCACTCGCAGTTGTGCAACTCATGGAGGTTGCCATACTGCTTAACCGGACTATCCTGTGGTGGCCAAAAATTACTTTAAGGCCCCCAGCCAGGGCTTACAAACTAAGGATTTATATTTAAATGATTAACACTAAGGGCACCCCCTATGGGGTTCGGGCCTCGGCTTAGTGAGTCATTGAGGGGAGGGCAGCAATGGTCAGGCTGGGTTATTATTATTATTTGGGGAATTTAAAGCTACTTGCTCAGCGGAGCGGGCTGGCTTGTCGAGCAAGGGTCGGACCGTGATGTTACGGGGGGGTCGCGGGGGGCCTCGGCGGCGGGCCCGGATTCGCGGTTTGTATTTGTTTTTACGTAGTGTGCTAGTTTCTCTACAGCCTTCCTGGAGAAGGGGTTGTCGGGTATGAGGAGGGTGTACCTAGGACGGCGGATCTTGAAAATGTTGGAAGTAGTGTATTGGGTAGATGAAGAAATCAGGGGGTTGGGGTGTTTCTCAGCCCTTTCGAAGAACGAAGCATTAGAAGGCCTCCCACTTATTATATACTTGTGTGCTGCTAGGGAGTTTTTTACGCCACTTCTTCCCAGCGAAAGCACTAGGAAGTGGTGAATTGCCGGCGTTTTGGGAGACTGTCTTATGTAATTTTGACGTTCGAGAAGTGCTGATTCTCGGCTTAATTTTAGTAAATGACTTTTGATTTTGATATTTACTAACCCCAAAAAGCAAGCAAGCAAGCAAGAGATTAGCAAGTTAGAGTATATTCCGATTCCTTCAAAATACTGTTTGTATCCGTGAATATAAAACTGGTATCGTTTTACATACATTTTTAAAGAATTGCTAGCTCGCGTCGAGTTCCACAAAGTTCAAGACGTTTGTTTTAGCGATCACTCGCGTCTTCTGTCAACCGATATTTACCTTTTATGCGAGTCGAGGAAATTTCTAGCTTTCATGTATTTGAAAAATGTCGGGACGTATTTGGGTTCGTTTTTTTTTTTGAATTTTTAAAGAAATGATAGTAGTAGAAAAGGTTATTTTTGTAACGATTAGAGATTTATCTTAGTATCTGAACTAGCTTCTGCCCGCGACTTCGTCCGCGTGAAATTTCACCCTCTCCTATTCACCCTCTTAGGAGTGGAATTTCGAAAAACTCTTTGTTAGTGGACTACTTCACAAAGAACACATCTTCCAAATTTCATAGAATAGAAAAGAATAGAATAATATTTATTTGCTTAAAAACATGGTATAAAAAGATGGTAAAATACTGTCTCTAGAACCAGCGGTTTAGGCTGTGCGTTGACATATCAGTCAGTCTTTGATTTTTATACATAGATTGGTCACTGGACGGTAAGTTGAGCTGCTCACGTTTTGAACTGAGCTACGATCACTAACAAAATGCTTGCACTGACTGGACTGGTCCACTCAAATGTGTGTGGTTCATTCCTCAAAAGACCATTTCACTTGTTAGTCTACATTGTCTTCATTTGACAAAGATTATATCTGGAGTTAAAAAGAGACTTTGACTCTTGAGTTCTTTCGAATTTTAATTAATTTTTCTTACCCATGTGCCAAATCTCATCAAAATCCGTTCAGCCATCTTAGCATGAAAGCGTTACAAACAAACAGAAAAAATCAAATCTATTCTATTTATAATATAAGTTTAGAAAAGAATCTGATTTTACGCATTTGTTCTTCCAGGTCTAGTTCATACATTGAAAATCAAAGTCAAATCATTTATTTCAAATAGGCACATAAAAGGCACTTTTGAACGTCAAAAATTACAATAAAATAGAATTGATTCTAGTCCTCCCTATCAAAAGGTAGTATTTGTATGGAGAAGAATGGGCAAGAAACTCCACCGTTATCCCTTTACTTTTTAATAGGAGACATCTGGCCCGTTCTACTAAACCGGTCCGGGTGAATCTACCCATACACATTTTAAAAAGTTGATATCTGGCTTGTAGGCCAGTTTTTGCGTGCGCGAGATGTCCCATAAGCCAATAAATAACCCAATCTTTTAAAATGTTTTACCCTTGTTGTTTATAATTATATAATTGTATGTGAAGACGATGCACCTAGAACAAAAATTTGTCTACCACAAAAGGTAAAAAGAAATAAAAATAAAGCAATGACAGGTAAATCAAATAAGTGATAGATACATGGTGCTCACATATTTACAAATACTGTAAAAGTAGTGGAATTTCCTACAATTTTAACAAGTGTGTGAGTTACATTAGTCACAGAATGTAAAAATTAATGTCATAAAAATTAAAAAAAAATATAAATTAAATAGCAACCAGCAGGGTGATTGCGCCCAGAGGACACGGTGGAGCATACGGTGGAGGTCTGCCCCACTTGGGCGGAGCACCGCCGTGTTCTCGCAGAGGCGATCGGCAGCGGCGTCGACCTCTCGCGCCCGGCCCTGGTTCAAGCCATGGTCTGCGCGAGAGGGAGTGGGAGGCAGTCACCTCCTTCTGCGAAGCAGTCATGCTAGCGAAGGAGGTGGCGGGACGGCTGAGGGGGAGAGCCTCACGTCCCAGCCGCCGTGGGAGACGCTCCGGGCGTCGGGAGCCGCGTGACGACTCCCGGGCACCGTAGGCGCGGGCCTGCGGGCGGAGAGTAATGGGTAACCCTCCGTCCGACCAGGACCAGGCCCGTGCCGGACGGCGCGTAAGTGTTCCACGCGCGCCTCAAAGAGATGTCAGCAGCAAGGAAGGGGCCCGAAAGGGCCGAAGCCTGCCGGGGCAGCGGGATTGTCCGAAAGGGTTACCGCTACCCCGGAACACAAAGGGCTAAGGAAGGAACACTGCTCCACCCAGAGCGGGAGGGGTCATTTGATGATTTCCCATCCACAAAAAAAAGGGTAATTGCGTAACACACTATCAGTAGCAATGGGTTTTATTTTGACAGTTCAACAACATACATTGCGTTATTTACGTTGTTGAGCAGACACATTTTTCGAACATATGGAGCGATGGATTAGCAATATGCTTCAAAATGATACAAACTGAGAGTAATAGTATGTTACGCAATTAGGGAGCAGTTTGATTTTGTCTAGAGTCCAGTCTAGACCCTAGACTCTAGACTAGATTGTCCTATGAAGCAGGACCAGGATGTTTTGAAGCATTCTTAAATTGGATATAATCCTCTAAAGTCTAATTTGTAGCATCCTTGTTTACAAAGTGTACTTTAAATATGAGTTTTAAATTTTCTTTTATTCACTGTAACAAGCCTGCCACTGACAATTGAGCTCTTTAAGTAGATCAAATAGAATGTTGAGAGTAATATGGAAGTTTAAAGTTGCGTTGCCCGCAGCATTCTGCCAGCGGTCACATCCAGCATTTCTTTGAAGTGGCTGCGTTTTGAGCCCGTAGGCAAAAAAAAAAAACGCTGGAACCGTCATTTATTATTTCCTTTGTGGCGTTCGTTTCGAGAAAATCTTATAATCGCGTGTAGTGAGACTTGGAGCAAAATGGAGGCATTTTTGTTCGATATAACTTTTTTTGAACGCTGGAGGTTAATTATTGATAACAGCAGCACGGATCGATCGAAGGTAAAGCTACGTTTGCCGTGGTCGGTTCGGTGGATGGGTGTCCATCCATTACAACAACAAATGTTACATATTAAATTGATAACAGAATCAAATATGCAACACTTTTATAAAACTGTCATACTGAACTTTGAAGTTCGAAATACCGATGTACTGTATTCATAAAGTTTAAAAGTACAAATTACGATGTATTTTTTAATGTGTTAAACCAAAACACTTATAAAAGTGTAACCGTAATATATCTGTAACAGATATGAAAGTGTTAACAATTTTATTAAGTGTAATAGGTAAACGCGGCGTTGCCAAAATAGCCGCAGTCCCGACTGGATTGAGGCGCATACGTACCGATATTTTGCCGTCGCCGCGGCTGTCTATCCGCCGCGCGTTTTTGTGGTACCGTGCAAAATTATACCTACAAATGCTTATTTCTGTTATACATAATTAACAGTTATTAACACAATATAAAAGGTTACACTTTAATTCTGCAAGATTATTGTATCCGTTACATATAAAAGTGTTTTTCTATTAAAACAGTTTTAATTACTCAGTAACTGGGTGGAGGAAGTCAGATAGGCAATCGCTCCATGTAAAATACTATTCAGCTGCATCTGGTTAGACTGGAGCCGACTCTAACATATTTGTGATAGGCCTCTGCCTCGTATCTTGCGGGCAGCGGGGCGGCGGCGGCGGCGGCGCGGGAGCGGCAGGATCTTATGCGTAGGTACATTTAAATAGACCGGTTCTCGAAAACAGCGGCGCGGGAGCGGGCAACGAGCGGTGCACTCAAGGCAATCGGCGACCGCCCGCGCCGCCGCCGCTGCCGCCCCGCTGCCCGCAAAATTCCAGGCAGCGGCCATAAGGCTAGGCAGATTGTCATTTGTTTTACAAGATCCTACCGTAGCAAATTTCATGGAACTAAAAAAAATAGGGCCACAAAAAGAAACATAGCTTACATTTAAGACTAAACCTATCGACAATGCATTTTTTTTTTTCTAAGGAAGTGTCATTTCACCTGCTTACCTACGCTACATCTATGTACTTACAGTCAGGAACAAAAGTCGATTACCAACATGTACTGCTTCTTTAAAATATTATCTAAATTAATACAAAATTATTCGATACATTGTATTTCAGCATTTCATAAAATAGAGAGAGAAAAAGTTCGTACCATCGTATTGTGGTGAAAAGATTAATTCTAAGATTCTGCGTTACGGAGTGTTAGTGGTCCAGACAGTGTCCCTCCATACCTACTATCAAACGAGGATCTTCCCGCAGTGTCCAATCTTGCGTGGCTCACTTGAAAGTCTATGAACTACCACTGAACCCAAGTGGGAAGATGCCTCGCAAAGTGGGGCTATCGCGACGGTTCCGTAACTGGGTTTCGATGTGAAGTTGACGCGCAAACTACTTCCATCTTTCTATTCTGCCCTCTGTGCCCCATAAAATGCAGTCACAGCGACCTTTGCGCGGCCATTGACGATGTGGTGTAAGTGGCGATGTTTTGGGCTAACAAAATCTTATACATTGTCGTACCATCGACATTACGAAAAAGATTAAATAAATATTGGCCCCGATTCTGTTGTTCACAAACTAAACTAAATTTAAGTGCCTCTTTTTTTTTTCTATTTCATTATGAAAAGGCCAGAAGATAAACATTAGTTTAGTCCTGTCAAATTAGTCGGCGCCTGACGTAAATTGACGTATTTTTAGTAGCCAATTTTTTAATCACGTAAACTTGTCTATGGATTATTTAATTTGACGGGACTACACTAATATTTATCTTCTGTCCTTTTCATATTGAAATAGAAAGAAAAAGATGCACTGAACTTAAAAGTGTAGTTTGTGAACAACAAAACCATTCTATTATTTTTTATCATTCTCCGAATTTAATATTTAGCTCAATATATACATTTTTTTTTTTTGTTAGCCTACAATGTGTCCGTCTGCCAGTCGTTCCCGCTCGTTAATAGCCCGTCGTTAACACTATTAACGACTGGGAATGTTTTGTTCCACTCGTTAACATTACTGAATAACGCGACATTTTTTTCGCAATCGTTCACCCTTGGTTCCGTGTCTACATAGTTCAGGAGTCAGATAAGTTGTTGAAATTGTTGTAAATTAAGATGATCTGTGATACAAATTACTCTATATTTCTGTTTTTAATGATTGTATAATGAAATGATTTCTGGTAAAAACCACTTCAAAGACTTACTGTTTTTTTTTAATTATTTTAAAACTAGATGGTTATACCTATAGGTAATTAATATAAAAATTCTTAATTTTTATATTTTCAATAATAACATTTATTTTGATTATATCTATGATTGATTAGTTTAATTTATAAACATATAAGTACTACATCGTCGCACCACCGCTCAAATAAATTAGTCCAAGTTTTCTTAAATATTTACACTTATGAGCATAACTGAATCTTTATCCTATTAATTTGGCATGTTAATGTAGAAATTGTAAACTCTTTCATCGGGACTTCAACTGAGGTAATGTAGGGACTAAATGTGTTCTAAATAAAGGTAATGTTACATCATAATATATGTTTTTGTAAAGTTGGCTATTCAGTAATTTCCTGCCGTTACGAATTCTGCAATGAACGAAAGTACTTATAATATGTTAGGCGACGCGTGTCAATCAAAAAGAGGAAATTAGATTCTTATGTTATTCAAAGTTTCTGTTATGAGATACTTGCTTCTGCTCTCGACTTTGTCCGCGTGAAATGTATTGTTTTAACGACCCTCCGCATCGATGCGCACCCGCCCGCGCTATTACTCCGTTTTCGCATAGCGTTATTTCTGAATTTTTGCTTTGTGCTCGGGTCCCTAGGGCCGTAGCCGTGATGTTAAATAGGCTATAACCTTTTTCAAGAATTGGGCTATCAAATACAACAGGTAGTTATTTCCAAAGATTAGCGTTCAGACAAACGGACGGGGTGGGGGGGACTTTGTTTCATAGCATAATGGAAAAATGTAAACAAATATTTCGAGTTTACGGAAAAATAACTTTAAATCCTACACAATAAAGTTCAGTTTACGCTACAATGGCCCCGATTCTGTTATTCACAAACTAAACTAAATTTAAGTTCAGTGCATCTTTTTCTTTCTATTTCATTACGAAAACGACAGAAGACAAAATATTAGTTTAGTCCTGTCAAATTAGATAATCCATAGACAAGTTAGATGAGATTGAAAAATTGGTTACTAAAAATACGTCAATTTACGTCAGGCGCTGACTAATTTGACAGGACTAAACTAATATTTACCATCTGTCCTTTTTATGGGCCAAAGGGCAGTCAGTTACCTTTTAGAGATCTGCGTTTCATCATACTGACCAAAGACGTGGCCACTCCAAAAACTTTACAAAACAAAGATTTAAGAAAAAATAGTTTTCACTAAATAAAAGAAAATCGTCAATTTTCATCACGACTTTTCAGCAAAAAATAAAACGGACCTTTATCGCCTCATGTATGTGTGACAAATACATCCAGGTCAGTACTGACAATGATATGCTAGACTGTGCGCTTGTAATGGACAGTCGATTTAAAATGAAGAGAAAGAAAGAAAAAGTATTTATTGTGACTCGTACAGGAGGATCACAAACTAAACTAAACACAGTCTAAATTAAAATACCAAAATAAAAACTAAAAAAAATTAAAAAGTAACAAAAAGAAAAA
Organism: Globia sparganii; assembly: GCA_949316385.1. Taxonomy (NCBI): domain Eukaryota; kingdom Metazoa; phylum Arthropoda; class Insecta; order Lepidoptera; family Noctuidae; genus Globia; species Globia sparganii. The sequence continues at coordinate 6,116,195 of OX438675.1, read as the reverse complement.
TGAAACAGAAAGTCCTGTACGAGGCCAAAAGGCTCCTATCTCAGCGTGACGCTGCGATATATCGTGAATGGGTAACTTTATTGACTTAACAAGAACGTTTAATTTGACATGTTAAATAATGTCTTAACGTTAATTTGTCGTAACGTCAAAATTAAGTATTCGGATAGAAGTTGCTATGTTTTGTGATCTTGCTTTTAATGATGACTGTAAGGTGACTTTAGCTTTACGAAGCCCCCCTTATTCTGTATTTCTAGTGCCATGTACTGCGCATAAATCCAGACACCAGGATGTTTCTGAATCTAATAGATGAAAGAAAGAAATTGAACCTCTCAGGGTTAACATTTTTCATCGTTATTAAAAAACAAATTTGCTGTTCCATACATTTCGACCGCGTAGGAATTGCACGTTTTTCTATGAAACAGAAGATAACTTTTTGATAACCGAAAAAAAAATCTACGGTATAAAATCAGCTGTTTCATACATTTTGGTCAAGTACGTATTGAACTTTTGTATGAAACAGCTGATTATTTATCGTGCTTTCAGCGTTGGTCTTATAGTGAAAGTTGTTCATAATCATGGGTAGAACAACCTGTAAAAAATTGGAACCGGTAAAAAAAAAAAAAATAGTAATAATGTCAATAATATATATGTCGGAGAGTACGACAATTTAGCAATAATAAGATAGGCAATTGATTTCATTGTACGGGGCGGAGTAACGCCGTGACGTCACGAGTCATGTGAGCGGAATCGTTGGGGGGGCCGACGGTTACGTTTTGAGTCGAAGAAAAGTTGGTAGGACACTCTTTTGGAAGCCATCGAGTAGTTCGGACCCTCCCAACGGGACCGCTGGTTCACTCTGCTCAGTATACCTCTGTAATTGAAATTATAACTACTGTACTGTAAAATAAAAGTGATTGTGAGAAGTGTAAACTCTGTTCGAAACCTACGCCATGAACCCTCTACCAGAAAACCCTACTGATGACGGCAGTGCCGCTAACTTATCGCATACGCCGTTATCAGAAGTGGGATTCGTGTTGGTTCAAGCGCAAAATCAGAACGCGAAAAGTGAAAGTGACCGTTGATATTTGAAAAACAAAGTGAAAACATACGAACGCTTATTAAATAATCCTAAGGATCTGTTCGAGTTGGGCACAGTTATACCAGATATGGATGCGCGATAATGGTGCATGTTGTTTTGGACATAGGCTGTATGCAGAAATACCTTTGCCGAGTGACGCCTTATTGCGATTACCGCCATGTTTAAAAAAAGTGTCTTTAAAAAAAACCACCGTTTGAGTTCGTTGGATCCTGTACCCGTAGTTAGAACACGCGGTAGAAGACTTGTGCAAACATAACAGTGCACAACAGCTGATTTGTGTTTTGCTGAAAATTCACTGCAAGCTGTTCAACTTGTTGTGGCCATCAGTAAGGCGCACAAAGGAGCAGCATCAACGTGGCTATCGTAAATAGCATACCAAGGACTTTGCGTGGCCAAGCAGCCCACAGCCGTCAGTAAAACCCTTCGTGTACTGCGAGTGAGGGAAACCAGAACACATCGCGGCTCAGTGTACGAGCAGTGGCAGTATAAGCGGATGGTGGACAACATGCTAGAAGTAGTGAAGGGCGAGTGGACGTCGTATACCCTCAGTCACGTTAGAACAAAGGTGAGCTGTATTGTTTTGTTTACGATTCTGATGCTGAATGCTTGTTAGTAAAGGAGGTGTTGTGGCAAATGAGTTAATAACGTTGTTGCGTTAACTGGTATGGGTCAAACGCGTGTATTCAGCACAGAACAAATCAAATGTAGCGTTGAAATTAGCGAACACCAATTAGAGATTTTATTACATTTCTACCCGACATTTACTTGCAAAGTAATATTATGATAGGACGTGAAATATTGAGCCTAGGGTTTTCGATTAACATATCTGCGACAGAGTTTTTGTTGCACAAAGCTCTTATAATACGTCCAGTTTTAACGATTAACAACAAAAAGGCTAGATTTGATGGGACAAAGGCAGCTATAACAAAATTTTGAGTTGGCGATTTCATGTTATTAGATAACAAAAAGTGAAATCAGATTATCAGACTAAGTTAGATTGGAAGTTCAGAGGTTCATTTAAGGTAGTGGAAGTTTTGCCAAGTGATTGCTGTATGTTAAAAACTTTAAATTCTAACCGTACTTACAAGTATGCTCACGATCGCATACGAAAGATGCCTCTATGTAGTGTTCCTAACGAATTAAACGTAGAAGACGGTGAGGAGAGTTCCTCCACCGAGTAGTAGAGCACATACCATGGCTATTAGGTCGCACTGTACGCACTTGTCTGTAGTCGTAACTGCAACTCACTTGTGAGTTGTTCAGGGGGCGATGGGCAGCTGGTGGTGCAGTGGACCAGGGTCTCAGAGGAGACTATTGTTGTTGGTCTTGTAATGACCTGGGAGTCGTAGACTCTATGTGAAGTGATGTGTATTGGTCTTATCACTTGAGGTGATGACGATATGGGTGGCATGGGTGCTGCTGCGGCAGCAGAGCCATGAGCGTTGTATGTGATCTACTCGTAAGTTGATTCAGTTCCTGACCAATTATTACTAAAGTTTAGAGGAATCTTTTGTTATCGATGATTGCTATTGTTTTTGTTAGTTTCAATAACAATGTGGTCAGAATTGGCTGAGTGGAACATGCACTGCTGTAGATTTTTTTGGTTACAGTTTAACGTACAAGGACGTGTGCAAGCAGGATGACAGTGTTGGACAGCGCTGCACTCTTTGGATCTCCTGTACGAACAATCGCTGATCGGGGACGGTGCTTTTCGAGCAAGCTGTCCAGAAAGATTGACTGCGGTGGCGGCCGAGTTGAGAAGCGAGTGGATGTCTGTACCATTAAGCCAGCTACAGATCTATTGTCTAACGAATCTGGTGAGTCGTTTTCATTTTGTTTTGACTCTGGTACCGAGTGTTTCCCTGGTACACAACAGCAAAAAACAGTTTTTCTATTGCGCAATAACCAACAGTACCCATAGTACGCCCACAGTAACTAAAATATGCCTGATAATAACGAAAGGGCTTGTTAACATCTGTTGAAACTTCGGATAGGTCATGGCAGGATAGTTTGACGATGTGCAGTCCGTATAACTAGGTCGAGTCCTTTAGAACTTTTTATAGAAGAAGTAGCAAGACCAAGACTTAGTCTTTTGTGTGTCGCGGAATATGACAAAAAGTGCTAGCTGTGAGAAGTTCCGTTTTGATAAAAATAAGGCCGATTAATAATAGCGATTTAGTTCTCGATCCAAAGTACAAAGGTGCTTATAAGGTTAGAACATTCAAGTATGCTCGTGATTGCATAGGAAGGATGCCGCAAGGTCAGGTCCCTAGTGAATTAGATGTGATTAGTGAAGAGTTAGATGTAAAAGATCATCATCAGCTGGTTCTGATTAAGTTAATGCATGATGTATGTCTTATGCCTACGATTTACCGGAGAGAAGGCCCGGTAATGTGCATTCTGTTTTAGGCTCATCAGTGTGAAGGACTGATTCTAGCCTTTTGGTACTGGGCTTGCCAGAGAGAAGAACTGGTACTGTCCCATGTATGTAGGGCATGGCAGCGAGAAGGGCTGTTACTGACCCACTTGTGTCACAGTAGACTACCAATGTGAAGTACTGGGAATGAGTAATATTTGATGCATTAACATTATGGTTTGGTTTCTTTAATTTGACCTTGATAAAACCTGTAGTATTCCTTCTGATGCAAGTTCATGTAATGAGATAGTTAATCATTTAGTTTGAGGTCAGGTAGGCTGAGCTTAATATTGTCTACAAATGGATTTTGTTTTGTTGCCAGGTAACATAGCACACCAGGACGTGTGACTTGTCAGTATGGCCGTGTCGGAGAGTACGACAATTTAGCAATAATAAGATAGGCAATTGATTTCATTGTACGGGGCGGAGTAACGCCGTGACGTCACGAGTCATGTGAGCGGAATCGTTGGGGGGGCCGACGGTTACGTTTTGAGTCGAAGAAAAGTTGGTAGGACACTCTTTTGGAAGCCATCGAGTAGTTCGGACCCTCCCAACGGGACCGCTGGTTCACTCTGCTCAGTATACCTCTGTAATTAAAATTATAACTACTGTACTGTAAAATAAAAGTGATTGTGAGAAGTGTAAACTCTGTTCGAAACCTACGCCATGAACCCTCTACCAGAAAACCCTACTGATGACGGCAGTGCCGCTAACTTATCGCATACGTCGTTATATAATTATAATATATAATAATAATAATATATATATAATTATAATATATTATTGACATCATGGTTACAGTTTGCTAGACGATTTCCCTCAAAAAAACAAAATCAAATAAAAAGTGTAAAGTGTAATATAAGAAATTAGCAGCAAAGTGTTCCTCACGGCTACGCCGAATAGGGCCAGTTCAGCCATACCAGACAACTAGTGCCTGACACTGGTTTTCAACTGGACCTGAAGTGTGAGTACAACTAGGCGATGTGGTATTTATTGGCTGAAAAGATGATGATGAAACGCCTTGACGTGAAACAGAGACACAAATACGTGAACGTTACTATCTATAACACACTATCGGTACTATCGTAACATAAAACTAAGCCCACACGATCTACATACAGTATAATAATCAAATGTAATCAAATGCTATGGTGTAGTTTAAGCTTATCTATGAACGTGTAAACTGCGGTTTATTTTCATGATCCGTTTAGTAGTCAATTGACTTGTAACTGTCGTTATTATTTGAGCGTGATATTTCTTATATATTTATTTATTTGTGATACCCCCCGTGCCTCAGAAAGCACGTTAAGCCGCTGGACCTGCGCCTGCATAGCTATTCACAACCACTCGATACGCTTCCGTACCCTATCGAACATCAATCAATGTTATCGTTTGTCATTTTCGATACGATAGCTTGTCATATGTTTGTGAATTAAGGTGCTGATCTCTATCCGGTCGTGTCGGATTGCCATCCCATCGGACTATGAGAGTGAGGGAAGAGGGAGTGCACCTGTGTCTGCGGATACAGTATAATTATGCTTATGCTTGGTGCAGAAATAGTGTGTACCCACATTACTTCTGCACTAAACATATACTGTATCCCGGTTTAAAGGTTAGCCGGTATAACTATACAAGCACATTGAGAAATCGAGCTTTGTCTCCAGAATGGCAATGGATGTACCATGCCCATAAGTGGTAGGGACCGCTTAGCAAAAAGTTTTCTGTTCAATCAATCGGCCTATCCTTTTCCCAACTATGTTGGGGTCGGCTTTCAGTCTAACCGGATGCAGCTGAATACTAATATTTTACATGGTGGAACTGCCTATCTGACCTTCACAACCCAGATACTGGGTAATACGATACCACTTGGTAAGACTGATTGTCAGACTTTCGGGCTTCTGTTAACCCGTAACGACTGTCGAATATCCACGAATGACAGCCAAGACCAACATTTGACGTGCTTTCTGAGGCATGGAGGGGTCTTGGTATGTAAAGATCACCCATCCTCGGACCAACCGCGGCTAGCGTAGTTTAACCTGATAGATTTATTCGTGCGGTTGTAATTATGTAGCCACAAGCTTCACCATAGTCAAACTTTAAAGTAGGTACACACTAAAATATTTAAAAATTCACCATAAAACGTAACGAAGCTTAACGACGCGCCATCAACTCTACCTAACGTTAAGCTATATAACCTTTCCTTTTGGTGGTGAATGGCCTCTTTAGATAAAAGCCTCAATTCTGGCCAAAATAGGCCCAAACACGACCCAAATATGGCCTGAGTTAACGAACGGGGTCTTAAGTAGGCACTCAAAATGCTCTAGTGGACCTTCTTGGGATGAAACCCTTAATGCTTGAGGGTCATTTAATAATTTTTTTTCGGCAGTAAAGAAGGAGTTTTATGGGAACTTAAGTATTAGTCGGTGTTCATTGAATGTTTTGCTTTTAATTTTTACATAGTGTCACTATGTTAAAATAAAAATCAATAACGATGTGATTTTAAATTAGAATTTCGGATTTACATAAGTGCCATTCGTGGAATTGACAGATGAAATTTGTGGCAATAACTATCTCACTACTTATGAGAATGAGAAGTGTTTACATAATATTTACGTGTGTACTGTTAATTTACTGTTTCACAGCAAGGATCATATTTTCGTAATAGGATCGCTTCGTAACAAAATATTAATTACATCACCATTCCTAACGAATCCCACAAAGCGGGGTCGAATTATGGGATCCAATCGGAGTAAGCCTTCACACTAATATTCTAAAGGCGAAAGTTTATGTGTGTGTTTATATGTTTGTTACTTCTTCACGCTAAAACTGCTAAACCAATTTTGATAAAATTTTGTATGGAGGTAGCTGATACCCTGGATTAACATACAGGGTGGCAGGGACATCGACGCACAAACGTCGTGAAAAGGTTACACCTGATGCCCTAAATAAAATTACGAAAGTCATTAATCTCGGAAATGACCGGTTAAAAAAATTGACATTTTTGAGCGCGCAATGTATTGCAAACAACGCGATCAAAACGGTCCGCGGATGGCGCGCGCGGCTACCTACACACACACGTTTGTGGCGCTGCCGCCCGCCGCCGTCGCGCCGCCCGCCGCCGCTGCCGGACGAACGTGATTGTACAGAGGCCAGCACATCAAGCTACCCCAATGTGTCAGATTTTCCCAATTGAATATGAACCTTATTCCTTTGTACTAAACTTGAAAATCTATCAAAGAAATTTGACAGATTGGGGTAGGTTGACCTGCTGGCGTCTGTACGTTTTGGAATGGGCAACTAACTAGCTTCAACTTTCTGACTAACTGACTGACTAGTTAATTTTGACAATTCAAAAGTGCCTGGAAATGGTTTAATTGAAATAAATGCTTTGAGTTTGAGTTTGAGTTTTGTACCTACGAAATATCGACTAACGACAACATTGATAGGTACCTACCACATCAAAAAATTGTTTTACAATTAGTCTTGATAACCGATGGTGACTTCTTAAGTACCCGTTATGGAAATAAAACTAACGCTAAAAGCTTATTCCCATAAAATAGCGATACCGATGAGGATTTATAACAAAAAAGATTAGAACTTAGCGATCCAGTAATGTTCAATTAATGAACTTACCTTAACTAAGACGACCCACTGACCGTCGTACAGGAAGGGTTACGTTTGTGGGAGCGCCGTCGTGTTGGAACCATGTCTCGCGGAACTGGAGCACAGGCACCTCCTCGATTATTTCCTCGAGGAAGGCATTTTGAACTTCTCTCACAAACACACACACACACAGAGAAAATTACTTTTGATTTTATTAAGATCACAAATTCGCGTCAAATAGCACACCCGTTTGCGATCAACGAAATCTAGGAACTGGCAAAAATCCGATAAAATCGGCGAAATGCAAAAGAAATGTACTTTGCTGATCTTTCTTTCAATTTGCCGCACTTGCTTTCTACAGTTAGTACTATTATTTAATTTGTGCCTACAGTGCCTACACCGAACACAGACCAACAAAATGATAGAGTGTACAAACACATTTAGTTGTACCTAGCTACCTATTCACGAAATTAATTGCGAATATGAATGTATTTTTTTTAAGAAACAGTAAATTACATTGTTGAATTGCATTCAAAACTAAAATTAATGTTGATAATAAAAAAATATCGAAAAATTACGTGACTATCAAGACATTTCTACACATTTTTTTAAATCTTCTTTACTTAAATCGATGAAGCTTTAGAAAAATAATTATCCCCCATAATTAATCTAAAATAAAAGTAGTAAATGGGTCATTCATTTCTGTAGATGATTAAAATGCCTCATGAGACGCGTCTGTTAGATTCATTGGGATATGTCGCCTTATCGCATAGCTTCTTAGAACGAGACCGCTCGCCGCCGCCGTCCCTTTGTCGGCATTTGAAAGCGAATAACGTAGGTACTAACCCAGTGTTGACCTCACAAATGAACTTTAGCAAAAAAGCTGATCAGATAGCCCTTTCGAGTTTTATTTACATTGCTGTTTTAAGTGAAACAAGTGAATTTACTATTTTTTTATTAAAAATCTCATTGGGTTAGATAGAAATAATGATTTTATACAGCTTAAATTAAAAAAAAATTGCAGAAAAAAACGTAAAAATTAAGAAAAAGCCGACGAAAAATTTCAACGCAGAGGGGTCCAGAATCATGTACTGAATCCATGGTAAGCGGTTTCGCGTCGATGTCCCTGCCACCCTGTATAGGTTATATAATATACTTTTTATCCCGATATTCCCACGGAATCGACACTTATGCGGGTGAAACCGCGGGGCGCAGCTAGTAAACCGCCGCTTTGCCGTAATCGGGAAAAACATTATGAAGCAGACAGTTTATCTACTAGCTTCATCAAACAAAATTCGTGAAAAATTTCGCAAAGAGTTTGCTATGGATTTGACTTCCCTAAAATGACGCATTTATTAAGCTAAATAAAGTTACTAACTTCTCTTTAGGAAGCAGAAAATTCTATGAATAATCGCTTTGTCAAAAAATTTTAGTAAATGTGAAGCGTAGATTTTAAATTGACTTACATTTACTGTACGATAGTAATATAAATGTACAACAAAATCTATTTCAGACACCAATCTACCTTATACTCACATGACATGACCAAGATTGTGTCAACACTTAAAAAAAATATACGCGTCGACTTGAGAAACTCCATTTTTTCGTCGGTTAAAAAGAAACTATGAGAGTGAGACTACCTACTTAAGAGACTACCTCTGAGTTTGTTTCTGCCTTTCTCATCGGATAGGGAACGCCGACCCCATCTAGTTTTTAAAACATGATTAGTATTTCAAAATATTTGTACAATCCTACTTACAAAAATAAAATAATTAACTAATAATAATAATTAACTACCTATAATTTTGTATGCCCGTAATGAGGGTGAAATATGTCCTGTGCTATAATTTAATTTAATATCTGGTTCACCCAACATATTTCAGGCAAATAAATGATTTATGATGAATTTAATATATTAATGTCATGTATAATTTTTTAAACTAAAAAATGTTTACCGCTCGGAATTATGCGGATGGGCTCGCCCCTTACATGAAACTTTAACATTTATTTTTTATTTTTACATTATTAGAAAAAAATATGGGTAATGTGTCGATTTAACTATGATACTTTTTTCCCATGGTATTCTGGCCCACGCATTCGGCCGATTTTTCCACTACTGTTCCTACTCCGTGTAATGTAGGCCGCGGACCCAAGGCCAGTTTCCCCCTAACCTTTATAAACACCTCAGTCTACCATGGCGGGGAAAACAGACTTGGTATTCATGTTATTTTTCTGTATATCATTACAGCCGAAAGAAGTCCACTGCTGGATATAGTTCCCCCAAGCATCACCACTTCGACTGCTTTTGTGCTTCCCGCATCTAGCAGATTTTGCGGTCTTCACCAGGTCATCGTTCCTCCTAGCGGGAGGCCTTCCAACGCTAGGTCTTCTATTTTTCTGTACGGTCGGGTTTATAGTAAAGTAAATTGACACCCTACGACAATTTGCCGTTCATACAACTGTCAAAGAGTATCAGTTGTTTGAATATACCACAGAACAGAAAAAAACAGTAGAAGTCGCAAGTAGGCGGGGCACGCGTACCCCGAGTTTTGCGGAGTTCCGCATATGTCTGCTTCCACGCCCACACCACGCATATCAGTCTAGTTACAACCGTCACAGTAAAAAGAACTTGAAAAAAAAATACAAAAATGCCCTATTGTGCTGTTTTAGAATGTAAACACGATAGCAGAACTAAAAATTTATCAAATGCAGGTAATATCATACCATCGGTAAGACTTAATTAATTTTATTTCGATTAAAATTTGAAAAACAATATTTTATTAAACAAGACAAGTAAAAGTTGACTTTAAGATGTTCATTTTAAGGTCTACTTTCTTTTAAATTCAAACATATTTTTCGCGAAGATTCCAACTATGCACATGTCACAGTCGGCTACTCAATTAGAGATTACCCATATCGATAATGAGTTATCGATATTTTAAACTTAAAATGTACTCTATGTTCTATGATAAATATGGGGATAAATTTAACCCTGTGTGCGGTTATTTTTGATGTATTAGTAATCAAACCTATTTCCATGAATTGTTCAAACCTTTTTTTTCTAATTCTACTATATCCAAGTTTGAAATAAGCAAAACATGAATATAGATAATGTATTAGTAATATTCTAATCGAGAAAAGTGTAATCGAACAAGTGTAATTCACAAAGTCTCAAACCTATAAAAAAGTGGCTTTCGTATTATTTTGTGAATTTAGATTCCCTAAGGATCCAGACAGGAAAGAAAAATGGATTGATCGTATTTAATAATAATATTTATCGACTCTAGCTGTCGACTGTATTTTGTTTGAAAATAAAACGGAATATCGATAAATAAGTCAGCGACAGTGGTACATCCCAAGAGGAGGCCGAATAGCAATGATCACGTTACGTAAATATCAATCTTAACTGTAACGAAATAGAGCTTTAAATCTAATGCATTTATTATAGTGACATCTAGCGGCGGATAGCGTAACTTGCTCATTAAACTATTCCGTATGCGGCTTAAACGGAAAGGTAATAAATACTTGACAAAAAGTAGACGATAAACAACTCTATCGTCATATATCTGTGGTTTATTTTCAAATAAGCGACTTCTGACATATTTCCTACTTTCATTCAATATTAAACAACCAATTACACCAAGGATTTCTTAGTGTTACGAAATACAATTAACCTGTATTTGTGTGAGTTTGGGTACGCTGGTTCCGATACTAACGAAGGGCTATGCGACTTCTACTGTTTTTTTCTGTTCTGTGGAATATACGGTCTATTTAAGTTGGTTGTCAATTTTTTGCTATGGGTAAAATTTATTCCTCTGACTTTACTTTGAACTGTCTAAGCCTACAACCTTAAAAATCACAGTTAATGAATGCAAATGAAAATCACAGAAGGGTTTGCAAAGACGAAGCACAAACAGCTAAAGTTTTACAATAGCTGGTCAAATAGAGCCGGGAGTCGCAATGAAGATGGCTTCGCAAACAGCGGGCGCAAACGGGATCGCAAATACTACGGAATGGTTACTACTAACGGTTTGCAAAGTATTTTGGTGGTACGTGACTTTACTACGAGTTACGGCTGTAAACCAGGGACTTAAAAACACCTTCATAAAGGTAATATAATTATAAGTGCTACATATAGAATTGGTAACAGAATCAAATATGTAACACTTTTGTATGTGTTATTTAATGTGTTAACACAAAACACTTACAAAAGTGTAACTGTAATATATCTGTAACAGATATGAAAATGTTAATAAGTCAAACGGGTAAATGAGGCGTTGCCAAAACAAACGCAATTGCGACTGGATTGAGGCTATTTTGCCATCGCCGCGTCCGTTTTTCCGGCGCGTTTTAGCGGTACCGGGCAAAAATTATTATTATTATTTCTTTTACACATATTAACACATATAAAAGGTTGTACTTTGATTCTGTAACATTATTCATGTATCTGTTACATTTAGAAGTGTTTTTCTTTTAAAACAGTTTTAAAAAACAATGTTTAAAACATTTATTACGGTTACAGTTTGTGTCCATGCTGCAAATATATTACAGTGGAAAGTTTTTTTCTAACATACATTTTTTTTGTAGATTTTGGACTAGATTTTAGCGTGTATTTTGTTGCGTAAAGCGATGGCTTCCTATAAGAGCGGTAGCCGCCACATAAAAAAATATAAACTTTTTAATTCACACTTTGAAATCCATAGAACAGTAAAACTTATGAAACTATTGTTAGTACTTAGTTAAAAAAATAAACATTATAATTATTTATTTTCTAATGTGGGTATTAACCCAGTGCTGGACGTAACATCCAGGATGTTGTTGGTGCTGGCGCGCATCCTGCCAAGCGGCGCATCGCTTGCGGAGCACGTCGTGGAAGCCTGTGGAACATGTGCTTCCGCGAATATGACCGACGGCTAATGACGTCACTAAAACGTTATTTATAAAAGTACCAGCTGCGCCCCGCGGTTTCACCCGCGTAAGTTTCGATCCCGTGGGAATATCGGGATAAAAAGTATCCTATGTGTTATTCTGATGTATAAGCTATATTACTGTACAGTTTCATCAAAATCCGTTCAGTAGTTTTTGCGTGAAAGAGTAACAAACATCCATCCATCCATCCTCACAAACTTTCGCATTTATAATATTAGTAGGATATTAGTAGGAAGTTAGTGTGTTTTTATAGAGCGTTTTTGACACCGTAAAGTCAAACACGCTGCCAAAAGATTTAAATCGCCAGATTTGCTCTCACCGTACTTAGTTACTTGAAAAAGTGTCAATACTGAGAAGAGCGAGCTCAAACATTATTATAATATAGCGTTTTCGTGACAATCAAGGCAAGCCACTGCGTCATACGAGTAGTCTGTCAGAGGTTTTAAAATAAAACAGACAGCGACTATCTTTTGATGCAGAGGGCTAATTTAACGATTTTATTTTTGCCACTGTCATTATTTTCTTGACAGTCAGACACTGCGGCCGTTATGTGGCGACAACCGCACTTTTAGGAAACTGACGTTTTAGATAACAATCACAAAATGTTTAACCTCTGCGTACTGCCTAGCTTTTTAAACAGTTTTTGATTGATTTATTAAAGTCACAGCCAATTTGAAAATATTGACTATTAAAACAACGAAAAATAATATATGTTTTTAGATGTGAAGTCCGTGCACTTGTATTTTCTTTAGAAGACTAATTTACGTTAAATTCTTCCATCTTTACATACCGAGACTCCGTGCCTCGGAAAGCACGTTAAGCCGTTGGTCCCGCCTGTCATTCGTGGATCTTTGAAAGTCGTTACGGGTAATCAGAAGCCTGAAAATCTGACAACCAGTCTTACCAGGGGTATCGTATTACCGAGTAACTGGGTTGTGGAGGTCAGATAGGCAGTCACTCCATGTAAAATACTGGTATTCAGCTGCATCCGGCTAGACTGGAAGCCGACCCCAACATAGTTGGGAAAAGGCTAAGCACATAAAAAAAAAAAATTAAAAAAATCTTGGAACAATTTTAAGGTAAATAAATTCAAATAGACAGACGTTTCTAACTACTTACGTGATATTACGATGTTTTAAGGCACCTGTCCACAGTTGGCGATTAACGAGTAGCTAATAGAGATAGCAACTAAAAACTAGTTGGCACGGCAGCCACGAACGATTAATCGCTGATATGCGTATCACGAATGTACCAACCGTGAGTTTCTCAGAGAGTCTGTCAGTTTCGCTGAGCGGCTACTCTCTTTGATAGTTCTTGTCGCTGTGACGAACTAGTGGAGAGAAAGTTCTCGCTGGTGATGTGAACAGTCAGCGATCAGCTATTAAGGCGGGTACTGACCGGCGTTACGGAGCGTAATGTAACGTGTTACAATCACAACGAGCAACGGGCGATACATTGGTCATTGCGAGTGCTCCATCCTGCTGTCGGTTTATTGGCGAATCCATTCATTCAGTGTTACGCGCTTCAGTCAGTACGTCGCAGGGAGTTGTCACGAGCGCACGTGGCACAAGCGTCGATTCTAGGTACTTTGGGCCTTTTTTGTGATTATTTTTTGCTAAAAATATGGAATGGGATAAAGAGAAAACTCAGTTTTTATCGATAAATATAAAGAAGAACCTATTTTATGGAACCCGGGTCATCCAGAACATTATAACAACGAATCTGGAGCATGAGCGAGCAAGGACTAGGCCCGGGTCGACGGTGCGTGGTTTTCCACGCGCGCCTCAAAGAAATGTCAGCACTAACTGACGGGGTCCGCTAGGGCCGATGTCTGCCAGGGTCGCGGGTTGTTCGAAAGAGATACCGTGGCCCCTGACACAGACAACTGAAGGGACACGGGTGGGTTGTAGTCAGTAAAAGTCTCACGAAGTTATTTGATAATTTCCCACCCAAAAAAATGGGGGTTTCAGAATCATACATTGAATCCATGGTAATAGTTTACAAGTAAAAGTCCCAGCCACTCTATATATTATGATCGAATATAAAATTTAACACTGTGCCATAGTCTACATGTATTCCACCCCGATCTAACAGTTATTATCTACCGAACCATCCTGTTTTTACTCCATCCTATCGCGAACCAACGTTAGTAACTCGATGGTAGTTCACAACAGGACTGGAAGCTTTCACGTTTATTAAATGCATTAGTCAAACTAACTTTTTTGCCATCAATTAGTTCTGATTAAAATGTTGTGTCGATACATTTTTGGTACCTATCTGGATTGGAATATCAATAATTTTGTCGTCATGTTTCAGTTTGTTAACCGTTTATCGAAGTTGATTATCAAATCAGTGAAAGTACTGTATCAAAGAGGTATATCGCTATTAATTACACACGAACAAATGATAGTTCATTTTTATCATAATTACTAGCTTTTGCCCGCGGCTTCGCTTGCGTTAATTTAGAATTGAAAAAAACTCTAAAGTTTCTAATATAATTCAATCATAATTCGAAAGACACGTAGCACCATTTATTATCATAATAACGTTATTGTGGTTTTCCTCGTGAACAGCACTTTTTTCCGGGATGGAAGGTACAATAGGTTCGTTTCTGTACCTCATAACGTAGGTATATGCAAAATTTCAGGATGATCGGTTCAGTGGTTTAGGCGTGTAAAGGTGAGAAAGGTGTGATGAACATAATAATAATATATAATTAGGAAGACAAGTGATTTTCTATCTTTCAGGTTATTATATGGTGTCTAAGTGCATGTGGATGATTTAGAAAATCGTTAGTTAATGTCTTGTTTTATCTTATAACTATAAGTATAATGTTTTAGCAACTTGATTATGTTGAAAACATTGTTGACGTAGGTACCTTTTATTACCAAATAACAGAACATTGATGGCTATTCAATTTGAGAGTTTAGAGAAAAATTATAATAAAATTAATGACAAATTTTTGTTAACTTCTCGTAGAGAGATTTTCCGTGGATGCAATCAAAGACTTGAAGAGTTTGTACACCAGATATATTAAAATAAAATCACATAGAAAATACATGAGCGCAGCCGTCAGGCGATAACATTGGCGAAGACAAAAGTCACTCTAAATTCAAAAACCTACGACAGTAGCATAGAATAGAGAACTATGAATCAAACAGTGACTGCACAAAGAAGGTCAACATTCAACACTTCCCCTCAATCGCTGTTTGAACTCAGACATCACCGCTGGCTCAACTGGCCTAATAACCTAAGCCCAAGTTCACAACACAGAACTTATGTTTAGGAGCACACAAAGACTTAGTTAGTACATCAGCCACCATTTCCTGAGTAGACAAATAATTCAACTTAATCACATTATTATTCACAGCCTCCCTAACATAGTGGTACCTGATGTCTATGTGCTTCGTCCTCCTATGAAACACTGGATTGACACCAAGTTTCTGAGTAGACTGATTGTCATTGAACAAATCTATTATCAACCCAGAACTACCAGTCAATTCAGTCACCAAGTCCCTAAGACAACTTGCCTCCTTAGCAGCCTCGCTAAGAGCAATGTACTCAGCCTCAGTACTTGATAAACTAACACATGTTTGTTTTCTACATTCCCAGGAGATGGTGTTACCCCCATACTTGAAAACAAACCCCGAAAATGATTTTCGGTCACGTATGTCACCGCCCCAGTCCGCGTCTACAAACCCCTCAACCTTAACATGACCCAACCTGCTAAACACAAGGCTAACGTTTTGAGTCCCCTTAAGATACCTCAATACACGTTTCGCAGCCCTCCAGTGTTCCATAGTATGACACGTATTAAACTGGCTTAAGTACGAAACTGCATACGTAATGTCCGGCCGTGTAAATACACTCAGATACATAAGAGAACCTATCAACTCCCTATACGGAACAGTACCCTCGCCTAACACACTCGTATCAGTAAACTTAACATTTGGGTCCAAAGGAGTCTGGACTGGTTTGCATTCCGACATACCGAAACTGTCGAGCAAGCGCTCAACATACCGCGCCTGACAAAGCTTAAGAGTTTTGTTCATCCTGTCACGTACTACCGCGACCCCGAGAACATGCCGCACCGCACCCAAGTCTGTAATCTTGAACGGCTTACGTAAACTCTCTTTCAGCTCTTCAGCCATGCGTGCATCATTGTAACAGACAACGAAATCGTCCACATACAAAGCAATGTAAACAACCGACTTACCATTTCGTTTGTAGAAGATACATTGTTCAAGTTGGCATTGAACAAAACCTGTCGACAGAAGCACGTCCTTCACCCTCTGATACCAAGCTCGCGAAGCTTGTTTCAGTCCGTAGACTGCCTTCTTCAATCTGTAGACTTTATTTTCTCCACCAGGTGAAATGAAACCCTCCGGTTGAAACATAAATATCTCCTCATCTAAATTACCGTTGAGGAACGCTGTCTGTACGTCCAGATGGTCTATATCCAGATCCATCTCTACAGCAATCGCCAACAACAGTCGCATAGAACTGTACCGTACTACCGGTGAAAAAATTTCAAAATAATCTTCACCATACTTTTGGGTGAACCCCTTGGCTACTAACCTAGCTTTATACCGGGCTATCTTTCCCTCGGCGTCACACTTAATTTTGAAGATCCATTTATTCCGAACCACATTTTTGCCCATAGGCCGATCCACCAACTCCCAAGCCTCATGTTGATTGAATGAGTCAATCTCTTCCTGCATAGCTTGCCGCCACAAGTCGCTCTGCCCAGAACCCAGAGCTTCCTTAACAGTGTGCGGTTCAGCTGGGATCGTATCATGTACGTACAAACCCTTAGATTGTCTAGATCTAAAATTGTACCTCGGTTCCGGAGGTTCGACCACCTCCTCAACACTATCTTCAAAAACCAAAGTGTCGTCGCCGCCATCATCACCGCTCGCTGACACAATCGGCTCAACATTCACCGTTACCGACTCTTCAGTGACAGGCTCCCGAGCTGCATCACCAGCCACCTCACTCTCAGGCACGCTTGACTTCCCGTCTCCAGTGGAATCGTCAACTTCTTCCCCTGAAAGAAAGATTTCTATAGTGGCTGATCCGTGTCCAGTTCCTAGCACTTTGGCTGGGAACACACTTTCATTAAATAAGACATCACGGCTTCTCTTTATAGCATGTGTCTCAGAGTCATACAACCTGTAAGATTTGCCATTGTCTTCATAACCGACAAAAATATACCTCTTACTTTTAGGTTGTAACTTATTCCGCTTAACGTCATCAATATGTACATAGGCCTCGCAACCGAAAACACGTAAGTGGTCATACTTTACCCTCATACCCGACCAAACCTCTTCGGGCGTCTTCCCGCCTAATCTACTAGACGGAGACTGATTAATAAGGTACCCGGCAGTATTAGCCGCCTCAGCCCACAGCTTGTGATCCAAACCCGCGTGATACAACATACAACGTACCCGTTCCAAAAGAGTTCTGTTCAACCTCTCCGCCGCACCATTCATTTGGGGCGAATACGGAACAGTGACCTGATGCACAATGCCCTTCTGTCTGAAGAATGCGCTCAGCTCTTTGTTTACGTATTCCGTACCGTTATCACTGCGTATAGCCTTTACCTTGGATTCACATTGATTTTCCACGAGCCTAACAAAGTCTTTGGTGACGCTAGCTACTTCGCTCTTATTCTTCAAGAAGTACAAGAATACTTTCCGCGAGTGATCATCTAGAAATGTTAAAACGTACCGCTTACCTGAGTGGGACGCAACAGGAATCGAACACAAGTCCGTGTGCACCAGATCCAACCGCTTAGTCGCTACATCACGCCCAGATTTCTTGAACGGAAACCTTATTTGCTTTCCAAGAATGCAAACATCGCAATTATTTACAATTTCTGTATTCTGAAAATCAATAACGTGTGACAGTGACTTCAAGCTGTCATAATTTAAATGACCTAATCTATGGTGCCAAGACTCCTTTGAAACCTCTTTATTTACACTACTTAAAGCTATCGCGTTAGTATGCAGTTTGTATACCCCGCCAACAGACCTAACACTAGCTATACAAGATTTATTTCTAAAAATCTTACAAGTAGACTGAATAAATTCCACTCTAAGCCCTTTAACCGCTAAACTATTTACAGAAAGTAAATTTACACTCAGTCCCGGAACGTACATCACTTCTTTAAGAGTCAAAACATAATCTCCGAGTTTTAAACACACATTACCGATACCGACGCATTTCAAAGTCTGTCCGCTCGCCACGTTCACCTCTACACTGCTTGTAGAAAAATCATGTATCCATTCTCGCTGTCCCGTCATGTGACTCGACGCACCAGAGTCTACATACCACGTGTCAGCCAAGAAACGAGTCGCGACCATTGCCGCCCCTTTTTGGGTACATTCCTTCTTTACGTGACCAGACTTTCCACAGTTCCAACACCTCGGCTTCTTCTCTTTACGTCTCTTACCAGACTTATTCTCCGACTTATCAGCAATCAGGCAATCTCCACCTTTGCAATTGTCAGACCACTTCGTATCCTGAAGCAATTTAGCCTTCACGAAGTCACTGGTCAGGTTGGTCACACTACTCTCCAAGGCCATGATCATTGGATCAAACTTAGGAGGTAATCCCTGAAGAATAATCGCCGCCAAGAACTCATCGTCAATCGGTTTATTTACAGCCGCCAACTGTTGCGAAAGCGACAAACATTCGCCAACATATTTGTCCATATCGCCACCAAAGTCGTCCAACTTTACCGAGCACAGCATCCGCAACAGTTTTAATCTCCTGCCTATGCCCTTATCGTCGTACGCCTTCTCCAGGCTCAGCCAGGCATCCTTACTTGTCTTCGCAGACATCACGTGAGACACGCACGAAGCGTCCAGTGACAGGCAGATCTTAGCCAACGCCTTTTCATCCTTACGCCGTTTCAGCTCTGGAGTCGACTTATCGCCCTCCGGATACCCGTCGATAGAACACCAAAGGTCGTCATGGATAAGTAGGTTTCTCACATTAAACTTCCAGAGGAGGTAATTTTCTCGCCCCCTCAAAGGCTCAATAGAAAGCCCACTCACGCTTCCGCCTTCTGCAGACATGGTTGCCATCTCTCGTCCGCTCACTGTATCTCAGTACAATTCTTGTTCCTTGCGCACTCTGGGCCCATAACCCTTGTTAACTTCTCGTAGAGAGATTTTCCGTGGATGCAATCAAAGACTTGAAGAGTTTGTACACCAGATATATTAAAATAAAATCACATAGAAAATACATGAGCGCAGCCGTCAGGCGATAACATTGGCGAAGACAAAAGTCACTCTAAATTCAAAAACCTACGACAGTAGCATAGAATAGAGAACTATGAATCAAACAGTGACTGCACAAAGAAGGTCAACATTCAACAATTTTAGAAAATTTTCAGAAAACACCAATATAGGATTTTCTTGAATATATTTCTTTTTGCCCAGGATTTTCACCCAGTCTATATCGGGTGCTTTTATGTTGCAAAGTGTTCAAACTTTCACGTAATGGAAGGAATATATCAAATTACAAGTCATCCTGTATACTGAGGTTTTTAAACTAACCGGTTACAGCTAAATAACAATATTTTAACATCAACTGACTGCCTGCTTGACCTCAAACCAGTTACTGAGTAACACATTAGCACCAATCCAAGACACGGAGGGGTTTCAGTCTGAAATGGTCACCCATCCACGGGCAGACTGCGGCCAGCGTAGCTTAGCCTTGACCGTGCGGCGTGTTCTATAGCCTCCGCACACTAAAACAAATGATAGTGCATTTTAGCCTGACATAATTATATCAGCTCAACAGTTACTAATGCGCAATTACTTTTTCTGTTATTACCGAAATTAAAATATACATTGTACCTACTTAAATCTACTTAAATGTTCATAAAAAATCCGTTTATTTGTCTTAAAAAAAGGTTCATTATTCAAATCACTAAAGATAACTTACGTTCTCATTAAAACAGTAGCCCGGTTGGTCATGAATAAATTCGTTTAGTTTCGTTTCATTTTGCATAGAATTTCCGTGTGGAATTCTTAATGCAAGAAAAACATTGAATGGTCTAGCTGCTGTTACCAGCTTTATGTAATAGAGTCGAAAATCCCATTAAAGTTTGAAATCAGTTTTGTCTTTCGACATGCATATATGTACCTATTCATGATAGTCAGATGCGTAATGGCTGTGGATAAATAAATTAAAGTTTTAATTATTCTGAATGTGAGGACTATGTGGGTCATTGTTTTTGTTCTAATACTGACCTGGATTACATTATGAGTAATTTCTACGGCGCGGCGGCGCGGCGTACCTAAAATGACCATTCCTTGAGCTCAATGATTCGACGAATAATATCGTCGAATCGTTGGGAAAAGGCTATGATGAATTACGCAAGATTCAATAGTGATTTGTACGGTACAAAGGCGGACTACTAATGCCTTAGGCTATCTCTCCAAGGGTGGTGAATAGATAAGATGGCAGGTGCTCTGATTGAGAGGAGATGATATTGCGTTTTCCTCCTAAAGTCAAAAATCAATCTGCCTAGCCTTTTCCCAACTATGTTGAGGTCGGCTTCCAGTCTAACCGGATGCAACTGAATACCAGTGGAGCGACTGCCTATCTGACCTCCACAATCAGGATTTTAAAGGTCAGATGGGGGGGTTATGGTATTACCCAGTAACTGCAGGCAGTTACTGGGTAATACGATACCCCTTGGTAAGGCTGGTTAAGTATCAGCCTTTCGGGCTTGTAACGACCCGTAACGACTGTCAAAGATCTACGAATGTCAGCTGGGACCAACGACTTAACGTGCTTCCCGAGACACGGAGGGTCTTGGTATATAAAGATGGTGCCCATCCACGGCCCAACCGCGGCAAACGTAGCTTAACCTGATCGATCGACCCTTGCGGCTGTTATTACTTAGCCACAAGCCCCTCCTCGATCGATTCTCTCGATTTCCTCCTAAAGTATCGATATACAGGGTGTCCGGTAATTAATGGATAACCTCTTATGGGGTCATTGTACTTATTATTATGAACAACTTTTACTACAGGACCAAACATGAAATCGCGAAAAAATATCAGCTGTTCCCTACGTTTATGTTCGCATAACTCGTCAAAATGTAGGAAACTGCTGATTCTTTTTTCGCGATTTCAGGTTTGGTTTCATAGTAATAGTTGTTCATAATGATAAGTACAATGACCCCTGAAGAGGATATCCATTAACTACCGGAGACCCTGTATATAATATGGTCTTAAGAACATAATACACAGGTCTTTTCTGAAAGTTGAGATTTATTTTTAAAAGACAAGATAAATTTGGCAGAGAAATGATGTGATAAAGCAATGGTGTGGTTTAAAAGAAAATTAAGTGACAACAATTGATGAGAGTATGGTTTAATTATGTTGAGAGGACGAATAATAGGCGGCTAACAAAAGATATTTTACAATGCAGATGTGCCAGGAAACGCCGGAACACCCTAGGAGGACATAGTGACCTTATTAGTGATGAAAGATCTCTCTCCAGAAAGGTCATCTGTATTGTACAGAAGCCTGCACATCAAGCTACCCCAATCTGTCAAATTTCTTTGATAGATTTTCAACTTTACTGCAAAGTAATAGAGAGAGTTCAGCGTAAGTTCCTTAGTACAATGCAGTACAAATGTCGCATCGAACGTTTATCTTACAAAAACGCATTGAATAAGTTTAAACTATTAACATTACGCTCTAGACGCTTGTTGCTCCAAGGAATGATGCTCCATGGACTTGTACATAACAAGTTTGATTGCTCTGAATTGATAAGTAAAATTTGCTACATTGTACCTAGGACAGTAATGAGGCGGGAGGCGCGCTCTTATCCACTGTTTGCTACAACCCCCTGTCGTACAAATGCAGGAGAGAGAGCGCCGCTCCAGAGATTGGTTCAAGCCTACAATAATAATTTTAACGATATCGATGTATTTGCCCTGTCTAAACAAAAATTTAAAAAACAAATTATTAACCTCCTTGTTCAAAATTCTTAATTATTGTAGTATTATTATGTATGTATTAAATAAGTATGTATTAACTATTAGGTTTTAAATAACGTAAAAATTGTATTGTTGTTATATATTGATCTTATTTAAATTTACCAAAACTGTATCATAAATTAGTAACTAGTGGAAACGTAGTGGATTGTAAATTTACCTATAGCAAACAGTATTTCTAGATATAATATACAATGTACGATTGTTTGTTTTCCCAAATAAAATGAAATAAAAAATAAAATAAAAAATAAGTAATATGGTTCTTATTCAATTGGGAAAATTTGATAGATTGGGGTAGCTTGATGTGCTGGCCTTTTAATTAGTGTGTATAAACAAAACTAAAACACTAGCGGAATGTTTCTCACTTGTGCTGTAAGTATTAGGAAAAAACTTTTTAACAAAAAAAAAAAAAACGACTTCCAAAAAACAACACAAAGTGAAAAATAACTTTAATTTCGCAAGTCCACCGACTTGCGAAATTAAAGTTATTTTTCACTTTGAAGGTAGTGTTTTTTTTTATGTCGGTTTTTTTGTTAAAACGTTTTTATTTCTCGCTTTTTGGTGGGTCCGTTTATAATGTAGCTAAGTTACAATAGCCTAATGTCAACTTGCTCATTGCCTTTTACAAAATATTGCTTTTCCCGATTTTTGATTTTTGTTGAGGAGTTCTCCTGGTACTCCACCATCAGCTCCATTTCACCATTAGCACTGTGACGAGCATAAATTACTTAGCAATCATATTCAAGTAATCGAATCGCAACCCGTGAAATACTTATTATCGAGTAGTTCCGGTGGCCATCTCTGATCTTCATCATCAGTTCCACTTCACCAAATGGTGCTTTCCAAGAGCAAATGCACGAGTTACTATAAATAATACCCAAATCGCTATAGGTGTGCCTATAATATTTGAAGAGTTCCTTCGATTTCTCCAGAATCCCATGATAGATGTATATTTTTTAAATAAAAAATAAAAAATCCTAATCGGTCTATAAATGACTGCGTACTGAGGTAATAAACTTTTTTTTTTTTTTTATACAACCGAATTGAGTACCTCCTCCTTTTTTGAAGTCGCTTAACTTTGACTGGGGAGCGTCTTCGTGGATTGCAATATCTGTACTCGCTATCGGCGTAGATGACGAGTACGGACGTCATCGAGGCTAAAGGAGTAGATGTGTAAAGATCGTAGATGGTGGCGTTCCGTACTTTCTGCCTATCCCCATGGGATGGCGTTAATTTATGTAAGTATAAGGTATTTATGCGGTACGATAGTGATATAAAACAACATGTTGTAATAAATGGAAATGGTAAGTTATTATTTACATAATCAGCCTACAATGTTCCCAATGCTGGGATGCAGGCCTCCTCTCTGTGAGGGAGTGGGCCATAATCCACCCCGCGGGCCCGGTGTGGGTTGGTGGATGTCACATGTCTTCGAATTTTTGGTTCTAAGACATGCCGGTTTCCTCACGATGTTGTGGTGATGAAATAAGTTACACAAAGTAAAGCGCCGGTCAGGATTTGAACCTACGACCTACAACTCGTAAGTCGGGGGCGATACCACCGGGCCACTGCTGCTCCTTGTTATTATTTAATTTCATAAAATATTTTAAAAGATTCGATTAAAAAAGAAAAAATGATTAAAAAATTAAAAGGTTTTTATTCTTCAGTCAAAAAAACACCAAACTCTTTTACGCAGAATTAAGGTGGAACTAGTCGCGAGCTCGAACTCACTCCGACAAAGATAGCATCAGTGATGAGCAGTTAGACGCTAGTCTACACGCACAACGTCTAGTTCTTACGCACAGAAACACCGTTCCAAAAAAAAATCGAAAAATGTTTGGTAAATCGAATCTTATGAAAAAATCACTGCATAAATCATTTATAAATAAAGTTTATTGAACTCTGCGTTAACTGAGCTTTGTTTCGAAGATTTTACAGTTCTTTTATTACTTATTTACACCCAACGTTACGTTAAAAATAGCAAGAAAAACGAATCTTTGTTGGCTCATAACCTTTTAATAGATATTTATTTTACAACTCTGTTTCCGTATAGATAAAATCTATATCTATATATATAATAAATCTGTAGAGAGGTCAATTCTGTACATGAAATATATTTCCAAAATAACTATCAGCGGGTGATTAGTGATCGTTACTGACGCCAAAAATGCAATCAGTAAAATTTTTGTCTGTCTGTCTGTCTGTATGTTCGTTATAGAAACAAAAACCACTCGACGGATTTCAACGAAACTTGGTACAATTGTTCTTCATACTCCTGGGCAGGTTATAGTATACTTTTCATCACGCTACGATTAATAGGAGCAGAGCAGTGAAGGGAAATGTTGGGAAAACAGGATTTCTTTTTAGGTGAAGTAGTAATAGGTTAGTAGTAGGTAAGTTTTGGTTAATTTATGTTCAGTTTTTTTTAATATTAAGTAGGTAAAATCGTAGGTACTTTTATTAATTATAGGCATAGGTATTATTAATTATAGTAGTTATAGGTATTTAGTTTTAAGTGAAGTAGGTTTTATTATATATTATTTTATATATTAGACGTAGTTATATAATTATTTTTAGTTATTCAAGCCCCAAGCGGACGCCGGCGTCCGCCCGCTATTGTCTTGAAAAACGCGTTGAATGAGAAATATGCGTTCTCAAGAATCGGCAGAAGAAAGAGCACATCGGTTAAACTCTATGAGAGTTAGTGCCTCAATTTCCGGAAGTCATTATTCCACGCGGACGAAGTCGCTCGCAAAAGCTAGTTAATAATAAACTTAAACGAGTAATACACAGTTTCCGAAATTTGTATTTAAAAAATAGCGACTAGTGGCACCTTAATGATACATTTTATCAAATTAAAACAAACTCTCATCTGGGCATTTAATTATATAATTTTACTTTTTCTCTCTCCAACCCCAGCGAAGCGTTGGCTGAACAAAAACAGTGCCGAACCATTTGTTTATCATATTCGCGTAAATAGCATTTTTAGGGTTAACCATTTTACAGGAATTGGGTAGGTATAGGTACCTACCTACTTTTGAGCAACATTTACGGATTTTTACGTAATTGGATAGCAAATAAGCTCGGCTCGAGGGGCTCGTGGGGCTTGTGGTTTATTGATTACAGCCGTACTGGTTCCTATATCGAACGTTAAGAGGAAATGCGCTCGGAGAGACTTTTGAAAAAGCTTAGGTAAAAACTCATAATTCGAGGTTTGGCTTTTACCTATTCCTCCTCCAATATTGATCCAATTTAAAAGATATTTCATAAACTGTATAAGAAGGTTAGGTATATACCTACTGTGTCCCTATGTTTTTCTTTTCTCATTAATATTAGTCAAATTTGGCATTTTTGAGGGTTCTAGTGCTTATAAAAAGAATGTAACATCAAAAAAGCTTATGAAGTAATCCCTCGTCCAAGGGATCCACACAGACTTGTAATAAAGTATACTCCAAAATCAGCCAAGTATGCTAAAAGCTGCTTTGTGATGTGTGTACGCATTTACAACAAAATCCCGAAAGAATTAAAATGTTTAACTAATGTAAATTCATTTTAGAACAAATTGTATAAATGGCTGAATGGACTTAATTTCTATGACATTAATGATTTCTTTGACATAAAATTATAATATTATATTGACCTATTAATTTGAACTAATGTTGTTTTGACCTAATAATTATTTTGCATGCAATTGACACATATTCTGTGTTGCTAAACATGTGAACATTGTTTAAATAAGACTACCACCATTATACCATATTTAAGGCAAATAAAGACTTATCTTATCTTATTAAAAACATCCGAATTCAGAACCTCCTCCTTTTTTAGAAATCGGTTAAGAAGGAAAACATAGAGAACATGCAAGTAAATAATATATATTATTCTGTAAGAAATCATTGCTTTATGGTTATGAACCAGGAATAAAACAGGCGAGAGCGTCTATGGAGAAAAGACCACCCGCATTTCCTTTTAAGCTACGCTTGTCGCGGTCAGTGTGTGGATGGGTGACCATCCATTACGTTTTGAGACCTGTATGTACATACATAATCAGCCTATAATGTTCCCACTGCTTGGACAGTCAACAGCAAAAGTAGATGATGAAAATCAGAGAGTTTGCGTCAGAACTGTGTGGAGTCGAAGTGTCGTTATGTGATTGTAAATTATAGAATAGAATAGAATAGAATAGAATACTCTTTATTATGTACACCATTATAAATTACAGACATAAATATAGAACTTACTTACTTATTATACCAAAGATTTACCACTTTGACGCCACACAGATCTGACGCGAACTCTGTTCATTAATTAGTATTGAATTTCTGATTTTCATCATCTACTTTTGCTGTTGACTGGACACAGGCCTCCTGTCTATGAGAGGGAGTGGGCCGTAATCTACCACGCGGGCCCAGTGCGGGTTGGTAGATGTCACATTATGTCTTCGAATTTTTAATTCTATGACATGCCGGTTTCCTCACGATGTTTTCCTTCACCGTTTTAAGAGCAATGGTGATGAAATAATTTACACAAAGTAAAGCGCCTGACGGGGTTCGAACCTACGACCTACAACTCGTAAGTCTCGGCCGTTACCACTGGGCCACCACTGCTCACCTGTATGTGCTTGGCGGTTATCACACTGCACCAGACACCGCTCCGGTGTGCTGAGCTGCCGTTTTCAACTTTGAACCATGTAGATCAATGTATAAAATCATCTTCTAAGACATTGGCCCCGATTCTGTTGTTCACAAACTAAACTAAATTTAAGTTCAGTGCATCTTTTTCTTTCTATTTCATTATGAAAAGGACAGAAGATAAATATTAATTTAGTCCTGTCAAATTAGTCAGCGCCTGATGTAAATTGACGTATTTTTAGTAGGCAATTTTTTAATCACGTCTAAACTTGTCTATGGATTATCTAATTTGTCAGGACTAAACTAATATTTATCTTCTGTCCTTTTCATATTGAAATAGAAAGAAAAGGATGCACTGAACTTAAATTTAATTTAGTTAGTGAACAACAGAATCGGGGTCATTGTATATCAACCAATACATAATCAAAATCCCGTTGGATGAGAGAAGTACAGAACCAGTCGAGGTGGAGGTGCTTCTGGGAGGCCTATGTCCAGCAGTAGACATCTTTCAGCTGAAACTTTGGGCAGTAAGTATGGCAACACAATGCAATATCATCATACATATCACGAACTTCAAGTCGTTCGTGGTGCGTGTTCCGACACATCATCTCGAGAAGTTCCTCAAGGAAGAGTTCTAGCCGAAGGGTGTTGTGTACGGCCGGTTTCATGGCCGGCTACATGGCACCAGTCAGCGAAAAACGACGCAGACACTTCTTGAGTATTAGTTTTGTAATTATAATGATGTATGTATTTATATTATTTTTATAAAAATCGTTGCCACACACTAAGAATTACTCCTGTATCGTGAGTGCGTTCACAAACATTTGAACTCACATACACAAACAACCAGACCCGGAACAACTACTTGTAGGTCATACAAATATTTGTTCCGTGCGGGAATCGAACCCGCTACACGCAGCGCAGCAGACAATCGCTTATCCACTGCGCCAACCGTGTCGTCAAGTTATATTAGGTAATATTTTATTGTATGTGTTTTTATGGGCCTTGATGCCTGAAATAAATGGATAAATAAAATACACCAATATAAATAAATATACCTACCTAGACGTATAATAAAAAACTTTTCTGTTTAATCCCATTAATTCCCATAACAAACGACTTTGCCCGCCTAATTTACGATGCCATTCAATTCAAAAAGATACCTAGAAAAGAAACAAAAGTATTGGAAAAAAGATTACGGGGATAAGGAATGGGAGAAATAAAAACTTTTTGCGAAGGAAAGTTCAAAAGAATTCAATTGAGTTAGTTACTTGAGTGATGAGGCGGGTTATATTAAATTATACAGAATAAATGGTAGACCTTATACTGAAAAGCTATGAGCACCTTGCCTCATGTTTTCTGAAGTTATTTTTGGGTTTGGAGATAAGTTCTTATTAAATATTTCCAGTGGTAACGGCCGCGACTTAAGAATAATAGGTCGTAGGTTCGAACCCAGATAGGCGCTTTACTTTGTGTAAATTATTTCATCACCACTGCTCTTAAAACGGTGAAGGAAAACATCGTGTGGAAACCGGCATGTCCTAGAACCAAAAATTCGAAGACATGTGACATCTACCAACCCGCACTGGGCCTGCGCGGTGGATTACGACCCACTCCCTTTCATTGAGAGGAGGCCTGTATCCCAGCAGTGGGAACGTAGGCTGATTATAGGATCATTATAGGTTTTGTAAATATTTCGATGATATTTTCTACAATAGAGTTTGTTGATAAGAACCGACGATATTTTCTACGTATCAAACAAAATAGGGTTTGTTGATAAGGACCAAGTCTAAAAACCATATTCATCATCATCAAAGAAGTCCACTGCTCGACATAGGCAAGGCAAAAAGCACAGAATCGGCTTGGGGCAGCCAAGCCGATTCTGTGCTTTTTGCATCCAGTGGACTCCTACGGTCTTCACCAATTTTGTTTTGACATTATTATTATTTTCTCTTATTTTTTATTGTGATCAGTCCCAGTGTAAGAATTTTAAAAGTTTTTTTTTTAACTGCATGTGTTATATTCGCACACAATGAAAATTGTTTTTGAATAAATAAATTGAATATAATTGAATTGAATCACCGGGTCATCGGTCCACCTTTTGGGATACCTTCCAATACTACGTCATCTGGTACGCGGTCGCCGAAAAATGTGAGTATCATAATCATCAGCTTTTATACGCCCGAAACCACAGTCTACTGTTATTCTTAAATCTACAGATATTACTTTATTTATAAGCTAACTAGCGACCTGCCTATGTTTAGGATGGTTTTGACGACCTGACAGAACATCGAGATTTATTTATTTTATACAATGTGTAACGTTAAAAGCGCAACACCTGAAAATAGTTTGTTCATAATTGACTACTGTTTCGATTTCAGTAAATTTTAATATAGGTTTTTTTTTCAAAAATTATGTATTTTGCCATACTATCCGCCGATAGAGCCAAAGAAAATTAAGTCTTATTTTAAGGCAATAAGACTCAATTTTGAAAGCATAAACTAATGCTAGGATCAACACGATTTTCTGAACAAAAATAGTTAGCTTTAAAAAAAAATAGTTTTGGTCATTGTAATGCTCTAATTGTGGTGTACGAGGTTTTGCACATTTAACGTTACACATTGTATATTATAGGTATAAGTTTAATATTGATTAATTATTATGCATATAACTCTTCCGGAATCAACTCTCGAAATAATGGTGAGGACCGCATCAAAATCAGTTGGGTAGCCTGAAGAAGCACGACACAAGTCAGTCACAAGACAGACACAAAAAGTTACTTTGTATTACAAAAGCATTTTTTATATACAGAACAGAAAAATATTCGAGTTAACATTTCTATCTTTCTAATTTTCAACACTTCTTGTCGGGTAATAAAAAAATATCGTTTAATCTAACAATGGGTGTTTTGTTTTCAGTTGTTTTCTTGTTTTCTTAGGAATATAACACGTAGAAAATAAAGGAAAAATTATCTTTTTTAGTCGGCTCTAAGCAATGCGTAATTTTAGCCTAATAAGACCTCGTGTGTGTTGGCCAGATTTGCGGGAGCGGAGGGTAAAGCAATTATGGGGGTTAAAAGTAAATGTAGGTAAAATGAATACAGTGTGTTAGGTGAGACGAGGGATACATTTTAGAGGAGTGTAGTACTTAACGGGGCAGGATGAATTAAGTACTTAGAGTTGGTGTATAGGTATCTCTTCTTCTTTTTACAATCACGAAATCGGAAACCAAAAATAAACCAAAAACTGACTCGTTTACGCGTCCGCTACCTCTATCGCGAGTCAACATAGCCCGACCTTAAAACTTTCACATAAAAAAATCCTTCGCTACAGTAAAAATTATCGCCACTTGTTTTGCCGAGGCTTGCCTTGGTAACGAAAATTTTATTACTACATTTTTATTTTTACTTTTACCCGTTGTATTTTTACTGTTACTTCATTTACCCGCTGTATTTTTACATGAAAGCAAGCAACAAAAGTGTTAGCATCGAACGAGCTTTCAAGTTTATTTCTTGTTTTTTACTAACCAACTTCTAAAAAAGAAGGACGTTCTCAATTCGGATGTTTGTTTTTTTTTTACTAAGTGTCTGAAACTAATGTTTTCTATAAAATAAGAAGAGTAAAAACGGATACTTATGATTCTACTAGCTCAAGAAGTCGTAAGACACCACAGTATGCTAAAATAACAGCCACATTTTTATAAAACTTCCCTGTATAGGGTCACTGCAGCCCTTGGCCCCCGACAAACCGCGACTCGTCGCATCGCCCGCCCGCACTGGTACTTCGCTTGCGGTTCTGTTTGTCATTTTTTCTTTTTGCTCGTCTCCTAACAGTCGTAACGTAACCTGAAACAGCTTATAACCTTCTTCTTGAATTGGGCTATCAAATGCAAAAAAATATTTTTATAAAAAAAAAATATTATTTTTTTTATAAAAAATATTTTTAGCGTGTTCGAACAAACAAGCAAACTCTTCAGATTTAGTTTTGATTTGATTTCAACGATGGATATTATGTAGATGATATGATGAGCCACCTGAACAACGCCGCCCACCTACCTTACAATACTTGAAACATCGCAGATGAGTTTTGCCATCCCAAACAAAGCTGAAATATCTCATGTGTCTCTAATTATACCGGTACCCTTCAAATTAGTCGAAATTTTATTAATAAGCTGAAAACTGCAACGCATATTCAGTCATCGTACCTAAAGCTCGGCCGCTTATAGTAAGCTTAATAACCCGATCAAAATCATCACCATCAGTAACATGAAGATGATCATGATGATGGAGAGGCAGGAGGCTCGTGGCTAAATGATGACAGCCGCACGGGTCGATCCAAAGTTAAGCTACACTTGCCACGGTCGGTTCGTGGAGGGGGCCAGGCCATCCATTACACACCGAGATCCCTCCGAGCCTCTGAAAGCACAATGACCTTAGATTACTAAACTGCTGCAGATGAGGTTGTTACTAAATATTCGTAAAAGACCTACGAACGCAAACTTTGAATTGTAATTTTGCCGTCGTAATTAATTTTAACATATTTTAGTAACCTAGGGTTAAGCAGTTTGTCCCGGCTGTCATTCGTAGAGAGTCGTTTCGGATAGTCAGAAGCCCAAAAGCCTGGCAACCATTTTTAGGTTGTCAGACTTTTGGGCTAAGGACTTCAAAGTTGGGAAAAGGCTAGGCAGTAACATGAAACTTACTGAACCGGTAACAACTTCTGTCTCTTCGAACACTTTCAAGTCCATAAAAATACCAATAATAAAATTACACGCCGACCGAAGCAAATCCGCTACAGTGCTCCCAATTCGCCGATAAGATCTTTTCCGACCGTACACTATACAAAGAGATTTATTCCCGAACTATATGAGTGGTACAAGTAGTTTTATCAGGCATCGTAAACTTGTCGGATCGAGGCTCGAGGCTTGGCCTAAGTGAAAATATTAGATCTCGCAAAACTGCAGAGTTTAAAAAATGGCAGGGATGCGGTGAAATTATTACGTTGGAGGTGGCATTACAAGAGGGGCCCATGGCTAAATAATAACGGCCGCACAGGTCGATCGATCAGGTTAAACTACGCTTGCCGCGGTTGGTCTGTAGATGGGTAACCATCTTTAAATGCCGAGACCAATCCTTGCCTCGGAAAGCACGTTAAGCCGTTGGTTCTGGCTGTTATTCGTGGATCTTTGACAGTCGTTACGGGTAATCAGGAGCCCGAAAATCTGACAACCAATCTTGCCAAGTAGTATCGTATTACCCAGTCACTGGGTTGTGGAGGTCAGATCGGCAGTCTCTCCATGTAAAATACAGGTATTCAGCTGCATCCGGATAGATGGAAGCCGACCCAAACATAGTTGGGAAAAGGCTAGGCAGATAATGATGAGGTGGCATTGCAAGCTGGTTTCTTGCCAATCAATCTGCCTTGCTTTTTCCCAACTGTGTTAGCGTTTGGCTTCCAGTTTAATGGAGCGTCTGCCTTTCTGACCTCCACAAGCCAGTTACGTTTGGTAACATCATACCTCTTGGTTTTCACAGGGTGGCTACTAGCAGCCCTATGAAGATCTTCGCTCCACCTTGCATAAGAGCTTAAACAGCTGTTTTTTTTTTCGTGATTCCTATGTTGTTCTTATTGCTAGTGAAAGTTGTTCAGTTTGATGGTCTAAAGCACCTCTTAAAGTTTTTAGGGTTAATTTTTTAACACCTTATACAGGGTTATTAGGAAAACATTAACAACCTCTTAAGAGGTCATTTTACTCATCATTATGAACAACTTTTACTATGGGACCAAACCTGAAATCGCAAAAAAAAATCAGCTATTCCCTACATTTATGTTCGCATAAGCATAACTCGTCAAAATGTAGGGAACAGCTGATTTTTTTTTGCGATTTCAGGATTTGTCACATACCTAGTAAAAGTTGTTCATAATGATGAGTACAATGACCTCTTAAGAGGTTGTTAATGTTTTTCCAATAACCCTGTATAAATAAAACAAACTCGGGTTAGTTACACCATTAATAACTCAAGAAAGGGTGGACTGATTTTTATAATCTTTGATTTTTTGGAGTGAGAGCATCCTACCTTACGTTTGCGGATCCACTCAAGAATACAATATAATACCTCGTCCATTTCAACAGCTTTATTCCCTCGTCCGTTGAGTTTCTCTTACAAACTACGTATAAAATAGGAAGGGCTCTGAAACCCGACAATTTCAACGCCCCTATCTCCGGACAGGGAGGCACACTATATTTTATTTAACCTTGATTTTTATAAGTTTAGCGCCAGAAAATTTGTAAAATTCTCAGCATCAAGTATTTTGTCTTGACAGAAGGCAAATAGAGTATAATTAATAAAAATCTTATATTTATTTACTGACAGACAATGCGAAACCTAAACCGCTTGGACCAAAAGCATTAATTTTACTCAAGAGTTTCTTATGATATACTGAACTGCTTAAGTTCTGAGCTACACTATAATTGACAAATACGTCCACTGACTGGACAGGTTCACTTAATTCTCTATGGTTGTTTTCTCAAAAGAACATTAATTCAGACATCAATTGGAGGCTTCTTCATGCATCCCAAAAAAACACATTATTCATTGTGGGAAATATAGCACATTATTCCGAAATCTGGATGCACAGTCCTACCTATTCACCAAATTATTTAGGTAATCAATTCCTGGATTAATAATAAATACATTAATTTCCTAAAGGCTTAGTTCAGTATAATGTTGGATTTAGAAACTGATATTTCCGATATAATTATTTTCTATTATGGCCTTTGATGCATAAGAGGATTACGTATCTACTCGTAGGTACACAATGTTGATTAAACCACAGTAATACATACACATGATTGTAATTGAATTTGGTTTAATTTTATTGTTCGGGTCTGTCTTTTAAGGTTTTGACCATAGAACCTGTGTAGTAATTGCGTAACACACTAAGGGGATCCAGGGGGGGCTGGAGGGGGGGGGGGAGTTCAGGGGAGCAGACCGGAATAAATCCGAGTTTCTCATTTTGAAAGTGTCGCTTTTATTTTCATTTTCACTAACAATAGGTTAAGGTAATACTAACACATCATATGGATCCAGTAATCCGAAATAAAGAATTATTATTATTATTATTATTATTTGACGTTTTGACAATATTAATTGCATTATTTACGTTGTCGAACAAAATAATTTTTCAAACATTAAAAACAATGTTTAATGCATCAACTTAAATAACTTATTGTAATCCTTATTCTTATTTTAAGCAAATAGTTAGCTTGTGTTATAAGAAGCAATGGAATAGGAATTTCCTTCAAAATCCTTCGGATCATGAAATTAATTGTGTTACGCCTTTGGGGTTTTGGTCTGTCTATGAAAGTTTTGAGAATAGTTAGAACCTGGTCATATTGTACAATGCAAACTGCGACGTCAAAAACACAACAAAGTGAAAAACAACTTTAAATTCGGATGTCGGTGTCGTTGGTTCATGTGGAACCAACGACACCGACATCCGAATTTCGTTTTTTGACACAGACTTCCGAACTTAAAGTTATTTATCACTTTGTGTTTTTTTGGAAGTAGGTCGTTTTCTTTGTGTTGGGGAGGTTTGCAGAGCGGAAACACAAGTTATGTGGTTAAACATATATTAGGAAGGTCATGGTGAACAATGTAGAACATGGAATCTAATTGAAAAAACTTTACGTCAATATTACATTTAAAACAGTTTTTCATCTAGCCAGTAGTTACTGTCAGTACATGGAGGTGATATACCTTCAACACACCCCCTCAACTCATGTACGATACGATTCACAAATAATAAACCTATCTTTATTTTCTCACACACAATCCTAACGCACTTGTTAGTAATTCGTGTCTTACGCGAGGCAAAGGTTTGGTGAGAACATCTGCCAACATCTTATCAGTTGACAAATGTTCCAATGTTATAGCTTTATTGGAACGTAGCACATCCCTTATAAAGAAATGTCTAATGTCAATGTGCTTACTTTTCGCATGATGTATACCATGATCCTCAGCAAGGCAAATAGCACTTAAGTTATCAGCATGCATTCTTACCTTACAGAGTTGATGTAAACCTAGTTCTTTCAACAGGCTATTCAAATACACAGCTTCTTTCATAGCTTCTGCCAAACTCACAAACTCAGCCTCACAAGTAGAAGTCGCAACGATGCGTTGCTTTTGTGAAGTCCATGATATGCTTGCGCCCCCTAGAACGAATAAATAACCCGTAAAGGATCGTCTATCAATGAGGCAGTTACCCCAATCTGCATCTGCATACCCTTGTATGCATAACCCTGTCGGCTTAAACGCCAAACCATGAGTTATCGTACCTTTCAAGTATCGAAGAACTCGCTTCGCAGCCCTCCAATGAGTTTCCTGCGGGTTTTCTGCAAACTGTGCAAGTTTTGCCGTAGCGTTGGCGATATCAGGTCTAGTTGCTACACTTAAATACATGAGTGCTCCAATAAGTTCTCTATACGGAAATTGTTTCCCTTTTATTACTTCTTTTTCACTAATAACAGGATTTCCGATTTCCATTGGAGTCTGGATTGGATTGCAACTATCCATAGCAAATTTCTTCAAAATATCTTTTATATACTTCTCTTGTGACAAGAAATACTCATTGCCACTTTTCTTTATATTTATCCCGAGACAGAAGGTTGCTTGACCAAAGTCTTTAAGCTCAAATCTCCTCGCTAATTCCTGCTTGAATTTATCTATATACAATCTATTTTTTGATGCGATTAATACGTCATCCACGTAAACAACAACAAAAAGATCTGATCCACCTTTATTGCGTTTGTGATACAAACAAGGTTCATTTATCGTAGGTTTCAATCCCATTTCTCTCAGCTTCTCGTCCAGTTTAATATTCCACTGTCGTCCAGCTTGTTTGAGACCGTAAAGAGATTTCTTCAGACGACAGGTGTCACCACCTGCTTTCATATCTTCAAGCATTTTAGCAGCTTTTTTACCTACTGCAGAATTAACGCCATCTGCATTTTTTAGTTTCTCTAAACCTTCTTTCAGCAGCTCTGGGATCTTCATATAAATATCTTCGTTCAGATCACCGTTTAAATAGGCGGTATTTATATCTATCTGGTCAATGTCCATGCCCATTTCGACAGCTAAGGCGACCAACAAACGTACAGTTGCAATTCTCGCAACTGGGGCGAATGTCTTATTATAATCTAGGCCATGTTGCTGACTGTATCCTTTTGCTACTAGTCTGGCCTTCTTTTTCTCGGTATTGTCAACATTTAGCTTTGTAGTCAGCACGTATCGACATCCTACGATATTACGATCTGAAGGTTTCTTCACAATTTCCCACGTGTCGTTATTTACTAGACTCCTTATTTCTGAAAGAATCGCTTCATCCCATTGGACCTTTTCGTCAGATGCTAAAGCTTCCTTCAACGTGGTTTCAATTGCTCCAACAAAATCATCAGTGTCGACGTATTCTTCCGTCGATGACTCATTGTCGCTACTCTCTTCTACCTCAACCATGTTGTAGATTTTACGAGGGCGGCCAACCTGTCCTTTCTGAATCCTTGGCCTTCCAGGACCTCTTTTTAAAGTAACGTTTCTATTACCAATTCCAGTAGATTCTGTATTCTCTGATGTTCCTTCATCAATCACTGGCACATTCGGTTGAATATCTAATGGAACTTCTTC
Organism: Globia sparganii; assembly: GCA_949316385.1. NCBI lineage: Eukaryota > Metazoa > Arthropoda > Insecta > Lepidoptera > Noctuidae > Globia > Globia sparganii. The sequence continues at coordinate 6,079,811 of OX438675.1, read as the reverse complement.
TCTTGAATTTTCATCACTAAATGGCACATCCGACTGTTCTTTAGTTTGAATTTCTATATCAACAGTCTTTCTCACAATACTCCTTTCATATTGTGGTTCTATTAGTGATTTATTTGAGACCTTACACTCAATTTTAGTCAGTTTACCTTCCTGAAATTTTACATCTCTCGACACTACGATTTTTCTACTCTCAGGTATCCATATTTTATAGCCTTTAGCATCAGCTGGATAACCCACAAAAATGCCAAGTGAACTTCGTGCTGCAAACTTATCTTTACCTGGTTCCTTATCCAAGACGTGTACTTCCGTGCCAAATGTTTTTAAATATTTGACATTCACAGGTCTCTCAAACCATTTTTCGTATGGAATTTCGCCATTTAGACTACTAGTTGGGCACCTATTATGCAAATAACATGCAGTAGCTACAGCCTCTGCCCAAAAACTTGGTGAAATACCTGACGATAAGATCATGCACCTTGCCATCTCAATCAACGTACGGTTCATCCGTTCAGCGATGCCGTTACTTTGAGGTGAGTATGGCGTCGTAAAACGTCTCTTAATTCCTTCATTTTCTAAATATTCATTGAATAAATTATTTTTGTATTCAGTTCCGTTATCCGTGTGTAAAAATTTAATTTTTCTTCCTGTCAAATTTTCTACATGACATTTAAAAATTTTAAACTTTGACAAAACGTCACTTTTATTTTTCAGCATAAAGACGTCACACCAACGAGTACAGTCGTCAATAAAAGTAACAAAGTATTTATTTCCGCCATTCGATTGAACTCTCATTGGACCTACCACATCAGAGTATATTATTCGCAATTTTTCGTTGCAGCGTAAACTGGATTTCACAAAAGGCAACGACACCATTTTACCCTTAGCGCACACATCACAATCATGCAAGTTACTATCGATCTTCATCGGATCAATACCTGATTTCTTTAGTACTTTCATAAGATCCCTAGCATTCAGATGTCCCATACGCTCATGCCATCTATACAGATCAACACTTTCACTACTTACCACAGACGCTGAAGCGTCCAGCTCCCTCAAGTAATATAAATCACCTCGCCGATCAGCGGTCAGTTTTACCTCACCCTTTTTAACTACATAGGCTACGTCATGCTTGAACGTGACTTCACAACCTCGTTCGGTAAGTTGGGCGATGGAAATTAAATTACTACGTAAATCGGGAACCAATAGGGTATTTTCAAATTTAATTTTTCGCGTTCGATCATCATTGCATGCTAATAACTCAACTGTACCTTTACCTTGCACGGTTGTCAAAGAATCTGTGGCTAATTTTAATTTTTGACTCGCAGGGAGTATCTCAGCAAACCTTTGCGGGTCATTGCACATGTGAGAAGTGCAACCACTATCAAAAATCCATTCCTGACGGCGCTTCGCATCAACAGCGATGCGGCAGTCATCTGAAACATGATATATAGTTAAAACTTCACTACTTTCATGACTAGTACATGACTCCTCACATCGAGTTTCTTGAGTCTTCTCCCTTTTCTTAGTGCAGTCCGATGCCTTATGGCCAAAATTGTGGCACTTAAAACATTTAAACTTAAATGTTTTTCCAGTCGTTTTCTTCTGATGTTTGTCCAAATACATGGCACCTTCTATTTTGTCAACTTGAGCGTTTCCTCTTGAACTATCCTCTTCGATGATTTTAACTCTTAGTTGCTCTGGCTTTGGAAGTTCATCTCTAGACTCTATAGCACATCTAAAGTTTTCATAACTTCCCGGAAGACTGTACAGCAGCATTATCGTTAATAAATCATCATGGATTTTTATATCCATTTCTTCCAATTTGTCGACAGCTTCAAAAAAGGAATCAAGGTGCTCATGTACCTTTTGGTTTTCACTCATCCTTTGTAACATGAGCCTTTTCATTAAATTCGCTTTCTTTGCAGGTCCTCTTGATGCAAACAAGCTCTCTAATTTTAACCATACCTCTCGTGCAGTTTCCACCCTTTTTACGTGACGAACTACACTCGGATCTAATGCCAATATCAACTCAGACTTTGCTTTTCTGTCAGCTGTCTTCCATGTCGATATAGCAGCATCGGTAGTAGGTTTTGGCTTTTCTCCACTTACATACTCCCAGAAGTCATTTTTAATTAACAATGCTTCTATCTGTACCTTCCAACTGTCGTAGTTGTCCTTCGTCAATAATTCTATACGTACATTCGAAGTCATTTTTCTTCCTACATGTACTTTACAAATCTTCAAGATTTCGAATTATTTTCACAACAATTTCAACAACATACAATACACTTTACTGTTCTGGGCCCATAACCTTTGTTGGGGAGGTTTGCAGAGCGGAAACACAAGTTATGTGGTTAAACATATATTAGGAAGGTCATGGTGAACAATGTAGAACATGGAATCTAATTGAAAAAAACTTTACGTCAATATTACATTTAAAACAGTTTTTCATCTAGCCAGTAGTTACTGTCAGTACATGGAGGTGATATACCTTCAACACTTTGTAAAAAAGTTTTTATTTTTATCTTTTTAGTTGTACACACCCCACACAAAATCAATTAACACTAATGCATTGAAGAATTGAAGACACTGACTAGAAGAATCATCAAAATTCGCATAGAAATTCCGGAAATGCATTTATGCATATAACTTCGTACATAAGATTAATTACTTAATGTATTATATACTAAAACCTTTCTGAAAGTATGAAAGTAGATCACATTAATGAAAGAATTATCAAAATTGGTTCATTAGCTTTTTGAGAAACAAACATCAGAACTTCCTTTTTTGAAGTTGGTTAAAAATTACGAGGCATCAATTAAATATATGAATGATAAAATTCTTTACTACTTAGGTAATAAACATTCACCTTCTAGGGTAATCGCATAAAAATATCATCCTTCTGCCCCTATACCAAGAAAACGTTTTCTTCTTCCCTTCATTGCATTTTGTTGATTTTTTTCTCTAAATTCTGTAGGTTCTGCTTGTACTTAATTGCAATTTTTTACTTTTATTATAATATCTTAACTCTAACTTTTTGTAAATTAAAATATCTACATGAGAGCCGGGTGATCTGTAACTCGGGAACCTCCTATATCAGACACCTTTCTCTATTAAAGATTGTGCATTCTATTAACCAGTGCCTGTATTATGTTGTTGAGATAAATAACGACTTATGATTATGATTATTCTCCCCTGTCAATCGTCACGCAATCAGCCACTATATTTACCAAAGGAAAGTGAGTTAAAAAAGTCACAAAGTCAAAAACTGGGGGCCAGTTACCTTATTTTTAAGAACGTTCACATTTTTATCTCATTCGAAACCTGACAAAAATACCGACAATTTTCATACATTTTTACAGGTTTTTTCATTGATTATCGCTGAGATGAGACTGCGACTTGTTTTTTAATGTTTTAATTACGAGAACTGGCCTTCTGATCATAACAACAACAACGCTAATAACTAAACTAAACAAAAGATGAGTGTTTTATGTTGTAACAATTTTCAGTATTACAAGAACCAAGAAGAATTTCGTCCCGTATTGAAAATTGCGAGAAGTTTTGTTATCGTAATTCACAGCTTCCTATCAACTTGCCTCAAGTTGAACAACACGATTTGATTAACTGTCTCCTGGATTTGACAGATTTGAGGACATTTGGAAGCGTCTGGGGACCGTCTGACTATGCTTTTATGTACTTAGAGCCTGCACTACTTATACATAAAAACATTTAAACATAGTCACTTAATACACATAAACATTTTTTTTTGTACATCAAAACATAGTCGCTTAATAGGATTAAAGAGGTACGACAGTTTAGATTCCAGGGAATCTAAATTGTCGTACCTCTTTAATCCTATTAAGTGCCTCTGGCGTGTAAGTTAATCTCGCATTTAACTGCCTTTATTTTTGTCATTCTGATTTTTATTAACACTAGTTGTGTGTTGTTACAAGAAAGCGCGCTATTGGATTTTCAATTCTCGCCTCAGCGCTGAAAGTTGAAAATCCAGCAGCTCAGTTTCATTTAGGCATTAATTTGGTGATGCCTAGTGTTAGTCAAAACGAGGATGAAACGTCTATGTGACTAATAGACGTTTCATCCCACCTCATTACATGCACTACCAAGATACTAGGTTTAAAAGGTGGTTAACTACTTCTTTTCAAGGTCAAAGTCAAGAGATACGTTTCAAAACGCTTACGTTTCCCATAAAATTTAACACGCTCCAGAATGGCAGTTATATGAGAGACTTAGGTAGCTCATAAAGTTATCAGTCGTATCTTTCAAGAACATTCACTATTATTACTTTGTTAGAGCACTTAGAACTTACCTAGGTGATTTGACCTTGGATGATCAACGAGCTGTTTTACTAGCATCCCAGGGCTTCAAGTCTGCTATTACAATAGTGTCAGAATGGTCTATCATTGATTTCATAATTGTTGATTTTGACAAGTTTGGTAATCTACTAATATGATTGCGTCATTATGACTTTCCAATGGTCAACCACTGACACTCCATTGAAAGAAATGGCATAAATTGGTAATCTCGTACCTACATAATGACAAATGAAATAAATGTAATGTATATTGCTATTTAAGAACTTCTTACTACTTCAGATTGCAAACACTAATACGTAATATGTAAAAATATATATTAAATGAAATCTAGCATGAGATTTAGTAGTAGTTTTTCTCAGACCATTGCCCGACCAATGATGAATTTAGCAGATTACGAACTTTTAGCGAAATGACAATGGGATCGTGTTGGAATGACGAATATAGAATAATAGCAGACTTGGGCCCCTGACCTGCAACCCAGTTGCGCAACACACTTTCAATACAAACAATCCCACGGATGTTGAAGGATATTGCTAATCCATCGCACAATTTGCTGAACCGCGGACAGAAACTAATTGTTCATACATAATATGAAATGTAGGAACAATTAGTTTCTGCCCGCGATTTCACCCGCGTGGATATCGGAAATTATGCCACGGGAACGTGCTACCGGGACAAAAAGTAGCATATATCCTTTCCCAGAATCGTTTTGCTTATCAATCGTAGCATTTTTTATTGCCAAACTGGGCTTATAAATAGATACGTACCTAAGCTAATTTTACCTGTGATAGCTACTTCCATATGAGAGGGTTTACTATGCAAATCTATGTTTTTGGTTCATTATTGGTAAAGATACAAGAGTCTTAATTTTAACCAGTAACGGTCCGTAAATTATAGGAATTCGCCTTTAGGCCTAAAAAGGTAACAAAGAAGAGAGCTTAAGACTTTCGAATTTATAATATTAGTATGGACTCGTCTGGTCGACAACGTCAATCACGCAATGAATATTATTGAATTGTTAAAATGAAAGGCATTGCCATTGTAAGTGTGTTGCTCAATTACCCCGCTGAACTGTTGCCGATGTTGTGTGTGTTGTGTGAGGGTGTGAGGGTGTGTGTGTGTGTGTGTGTGTGTGTGTGTGTGTGTGTGAGGGTGTGTGTGTGTGTGTGTGTGTGTGTGTGTGTGTGTGTGTGTGTGTATAAGTGACATATGACAAATAATTTAATTTAACATTTTGTGTTTCCTAAGATTAACTACCTTGCATACTATTGGATAGACTAGAATCAAGTTCTTCTAACAAATCAGACAGCTGTAATGTTGGCGCCACTTCTTCTTGCCAGCTAAAGCAGTAGGAAATAGTGAAAAGCGGGCGTTATAAAGGGCTGTCTCATGTGATTTTGACTTTAAAAAAGTGCTGATTCTCAGGCTAGTTTGAATAAAATAAATGACTTTTGATTTTAAACAAAAAATACTTACTGCGATATGTTAAATTTAATTAAAAACATTATAAACGAGGAACGAAACGTAACAAATCCACACAATTTATCCTTACTATAACGAATAAAATCGTACGCGAAGAGGCGCGTTTGTAATATTTCAATAGGGTTTTAATTTCGCCCCTCGTGGGTCCCATTCAATCGTCATGGCCATTGTTCCGTTCTTGCCATTTCAACCCTCAAACGGTCCAATTTCATTGTTCCGGCAGGTATATTAGAGTTTAAATAACTGGCAATGTTATGTATTCTTTAACTTTGAATAAAATTTGGCTTGTAAGGTTTTATTAATCTAAACTTAATTTGTTTAAATTTCAATTACTTTCTCTTGATCAATATTATATTTTTTTGGATTTCCAAACAAGATAAAATTTACATAATATAAGCTAACCGACTTAAAAAAATATTAATATTATGTAAATGTATATGAAAAAAAAACGGTCAAGGGCGTGTTGGACTCGCGCACCGAGTGTTCAGTACAAAGTAGGTATGTAACTACAAATTTACGGTTTTAAGATTAACCCTTTACTTGTGCCCTTGCTTCTTGCCAAATTTCATGATTCTATGTCAGCGGGAAGTGAAATTTCATGATTTAAAATGACATGATGATGACTATACATTTTGATTCCCTTGAGTGTCGAAAATACGTTTTTTGAAAAAATAAAAAATAATAATAATAAACGGCCGTATCTTTTTTTTACGTTAACTTAGAAGTTTGATTTTTTCACAGCTTCAAGGGTAGGTAATACGGTAATAGGTAATACGGGCTGGTGTCCGCAACTCCATGTCAATGCGCGTATTTTGCGTAGGTACGGTTCAAGGGTATGTACGCAGACTTGAGTGTATGGTTTCAATTTCAATTCGATACCTCCACGCGTTCCTGAGATAAAGAGTCTAGACAACCACGCGTAATGATCTATTTGAAGGACTTAGTGCGGAAACCAAACCCATAACATAGAACGGTTTTGACAGACAGACGGACAGACGGACGGACAACAAAGTGATCCTCTAAGGGTTTCGCTTTTACCGCCGGGTAAAACTATCGATTCTGACCTCTACTGTCAACAACTGATGAGGTTAAAAGAAGCTATTGAGAAAAACCGGCCGGAGCTGGTGAATAGGAAGGGCGTGGTGTTTCATCACGACAACGCCAGACCGCACTCATCTATAGCCACTCAGCAAAAATTGAGAGAGCTTGGCTGGGATGTGTTGATGCATCCTCCGTATAGCCCTGATCTTGCTCCATCAGATTTTCACCTGTTTCGGTCACTTCAGAACTCTTTAGGAAGCATAAAGTTAACCTCAAAAGAACACTGTGAAAACTACCTGTCAGATTTTTTTGATAAAAAATCTCAAAACTTCTACAGCAATGGGATCATGGCATTGCCCACAAGATGGCAACAAGTCATCGATCAAAACGGCACATAAATATTATAAATAAATAAAAATTTAAACCTAAAACAATTTTTTTTTTGTATGAAAAATACGAAAATACTTTTGCCCCGACCTAATATATAAAACAATAACTTTTTGAAATAATTGTATATTTTTTTATTATAACGACTTTTGTACAATAAACTGGAAAAAAAGTCGCTCTATTAGATTCCAATTCAAATTAATAATACATTACACTGCATTACATTTTAAATGTTAGCTGGTTTCATAACAATTCCACTGACATAACTTTTATATACAGCTCCCAGACAAAACTTTAGAGATATCGTCATTTTAATCACACGCCCCGACTCGGGAAGTATCACCCGGAAGTACCTACACGGTTCCGCACTATCGCGCAATATGACCGCCACGTATGAAGGGTTATAGGTTGATAAAGGCCTGGCTCACAATTCACAATATTCGAAAGCCTTCTTTTTGCTGTAATACGATTAGATACATCATAAAATTTAACACTACGAAATGATTACATTGTTTCTGTAAAATATGATAAACCTATGCTGTAAATAACATCTTGTGTGGATAGAACACAGCCATCTAAATTACCGTACATTACTGTAATAATTTTGCAAGTGTTCCGAGGGCGAGATATGTAATGTGCGGAGATGATTAACGATAACGATATCTTCTGAAAGGAATGATGCTTTCTCCTAATTAGCTTCATAATTATATCTAAACCCACACACATTTTACATCTGTGAAGTTTTGCTAGTTAATTTAATTTGACTTATTATATGTATGGTATACAAACACAGAATGTATTAGAAAGTATGTAGTCATATTTAAGGGTGTGGTACAGTTCCACAAACTGGATAACTCTCACAATGGGACCAACATCGTAATAGCGAAAAAATAATTAGACATCCCATATAGTTGGTTCAAGTAGGTATTGAAGCTTTCTACAGATCAGTTTTTCAGCAGCAAATTACATTTTGTAGTCAGCATACAGCCGAAAATAGCCCACGCAATCTAATATATAAAATTCTCGTGTCACAGTGTTAGTTACCATACTCCTCCGAAACGGCTTGACCGATTTTTATGAAATTTTATATGCATATTCAGTAGGTCTGAGACGCGGCCAGCATTTATTTTTAAAAAAAAAAAAAAAAACGTCGTTTACGTTAACATACCAACTGTTATATGTGCACATTATGGAATGCAATAAAATATTGAGTATTGAGTATAGTTTTAATATAAATCTTAAATTCATCCATTCACTGATAGACTACAGTCCGGTCGGCGAGAGAATGCGTTCTTGAGACCTATCAGTGCGAAAATTCTAGTAGCTAATAAAGATCAAATTCGCAAAACACGTATTCGTTTGTAAGAAACTGACAAGTGTCAAGGCTGACTGACAGTTCCACTCAATCTGTGTGGTTGTTCCCTCAAAAGACCATTTCAGACACCAGTCGACGATGGTCTTCACAAATAATCTGACCAAAATTATGTATACATCTGAGTTTGTTTTGGCCTAACTTGTCAGAGTAGTTAGAGAGGAAACGCCGACCTCATCTAGTTTTCAAAATATGATTGAGATGTAAAAGTGTTTGTACAAACCTACATAAAGAAATAAAATAATTCATCATGCAAGAACGCATTCTGTCGTCGGCCACACTGTAAGGAAGGATTTTTGAAAATTAATTTAAGTATCGCCTAGTGTTACTGAAAATGGGGATAAGTGTACAAGTTGATCAAAAATAAAGGTTCTGCTCCGGAATTCAGATAACATTCAGTGTCATTTTTAACACACGGAACACGTGTAATATAAGCCAAAAACCCGTCTTGAGGCTCACGTTAAAACCTTTCGTTTCCAGAATACTAATCAGATGCCTACATGCCTTCTTTTAAAAAATGAAACTTGCGTACACGATGCGAACATGTTTAGGAATGGAACTTCTTATAAAGGCGCTTCTACAGCGTGTCAGAAATGTTTGGTCATATTTAAGGGAGTGTTACAGATGATACACTGAACAACTTTTTCCATGGGACGAACATTGTAATTGCGCCTATATAATCAAACCTTGTAATCTCGACCAACATGTTTAGGGACATTTTACAGTTGTACAGTTTGATGGTGTTCAAGCCAACTCGCTATGCGCACGAACCGCCGCTAGGACCGTGGTTCATAATCCTGGAGTCGATACCTAACTCAGGAAAAGTGTTATTGAGTTTTTCCGTTAGTAGAATAAGACCTCAGATACTTACTGGATTCTATGCCTCCTCTCTGATAGAGAGAGAATGGGCCATAATCTACCACTCTGGCTCAGTGCGGGTTGGTAGATGTCATATGTCTTAAAATTGTTGGTTCTAGGACATATCAGTTTCCTTTCCTCTCGTTGTTTTTCTTTACCGTTTTGAGAGCTGTGTAATTAAACAAATTACACAAAGTTATGTAACTGTCTATCTTCGAACCCACGACCTTGTAAGTCGTAAGTCAGGCCATTGCACTAGGCTACCACTGCTCTCTCCCCATGGGACGAACGTAACTGGTGAAATATGGGTCTGCTATACACCTTTGTTAAACCCATCAAGGAATACAGGCGTGAGAAGGATAAGAGGAAAAAAGGTCGAAAAATAAAAATTATTCCCAATTGAGCATCAAGCGCGCATATGCGACCCCTAACGAGTTTTATGATTGAAACAATAATTCTATTAGTACAAAGTGTAAAAAATAAAGTGGAATTTTAGTGGTATAAAGTGTTCACTCATCCGCCATAGCAATGGGAAGATCTAGCAACCAGACAGGTGTTGTGTCTAATGGGCTATTGCCCGTCAATTGAAGTCGGAACATTGTATATTATGCGAGTTGCCCGGTAAACTCTGCCTGTGCGATGCAGGATTTTGCGTGACATCAGAGTGATGAGTAGTTCGCATGTGACTATGTAGATGCCGCCACACTTCCAACATTGTGGATGATTTGTGATACCTACGTGTATACATTAATACAACTTTCACCGTCTTATTTTCTTCCAATTTTCATGAATCGAATCTGAATTCATTTCAGCAAAAAAAAAAACATCGCCCCTATATTTTTGTTTTATTCTTGTAAAAGTCAAGGCTCCCCCTTAATTGGGATGCGGCTTCTATCGGCAGCCGTTTTAAAAGCTTTAATGACCTCCACTTGCGAGAAAACTTTTATTTTTTTAGAGATCCGTATAAATAATTTTATTTTATAATGTTTTCATCCAAATAAATTAAAAAAAAGAGTCATTGTAGCTGTTAAAATAATCAGATTATCAGAATGTTCCCATTGCTGGGACATAGGCTTCTGTGAGAAGGAGTGGGCAGTAAACCATCACGCGGGCCCAGTGCGGGCTAGCGGATGTCGAATTTTCGACTTCAGAATATCCGCCGGCTTCCACACATATACACGCACATTTAATATACTTACGATAGCTTATGTATATTAAATATATTTGCATACTAGGTACTTTGTAACAGCCTGGAGATTCAATATGGAGGTCCGTATGCTTGTTCTTTGAAAGGTTTTAAGACTATGTTTTGCTTGGAAGATTTATGACTATGAGACTAAAGCAGGAGGCTTACCTACTCCCTAATCACAAAATCGGTAGATCCGACCAATTACTTCGGGGCCCGAACTAAGAATTTATGATAACACTATTTGGCAGTTGTCCATATATATATTCCCGATGTGTTTTTGCCCGCCCTTCCGTCCGAAAAAGTTAATTAATCGGGTGGACGGTAATACTTTTGGTCAGGTCCATATCTTCCTTGACGGTCATACAGAGTAGGCCCCCAGGTTTGACTAGATAGTCTTTCAGTCAGATAGAGAGTTCAGATAGTCAGTCAGATAAATTTATCTGTTCTGTCGTCATTATGGTACGGAACCTTGATACTACTAATTTTAATTGAACTTTTTTGAAATTGTAATTCAAACGTAGCCATCAAAAGAGAACCAACTAAACTGAGCAATTTGCATCGAAAAATTGAGACGAGCGGTTTTTTTAACGTTTCCTTTGCAGCAGTTTTTAGTTTTGATAACTTTGCGGACTGGACTTAAATTTTTCCTCTGAATAGACTTTCTTTGATTATTCTTAATTGACGTTATTGATTAATTCAAGAAATGGAGTTAAGACCTTAAGCCCAGGTACGCATGGGCGTGTTCTTCCCGCGGCGTATTTTTTTCGGCACATGATTTTCAATGCTTGGCTCAACATCGAGAGTTGAAAATCCAGTGAGCGATTAAGCCCGCCGCGATATTTTTACGTCCAAGCGAACGTAAGGCAACGGCTTTGCTCACGTGAATATGTAAGTACTCATTTGGAATTATAAGACCATAAAAGAGTGGTCAGACCAGACACTAGTATAGAGGTATGAGGAACAGGTTCACTCATCCTCCATAGGAAAAGGAGGATCATCCGACCAGACGGGTGTTGTGTCTGGTGGGCAACTGCTGAGTCGTGTGAGGCCGTTGTATATACGCAAGTTGCGCGGTAAACTCTGCTTGCGAGATGCAGAATTTTGCGTGACGTCATTAGTTCGCATGTGGCGTTGTAGATACTGCTACAAACAAGTTTGTTTGTTTTTGTTATTTTAAATTTAAACTTATGACATAAAGGTTTAATTAAATAGAACAAAAGAAACTACTCATTATCCATATTGTAATCCCTGAATTAAATGATTGTATGAAAGGCGATTTCAAACGATTGCCAGGTACGAATCTACTCCCCCCTGCACTCGCAGTAAGACGAGAGGGGCTTGTGGCTAAATAATGAGCTGCACGGGCCGATTAAAGGTTATGTTACGCTTCTCGAGGTCGCTTCGTGGATGGATGACCATTCTAGACCCGTTCGTGCCTCGGAAAGCATGTTAAGACGTTAGTTCCGGCTGTCAATCGTAGATCTTTGGCAGTCGTTACGAGTAGTCAGAAGCTCGAAAGTCTGACAACCAGTCTTACCAAGGAATATGAGTATGAAGGTCAGATAGGCCGTCGCTTCGTGTAAAATACTGGTATTCAAGTGCATCCGGTTAGACTGAAAGCCGACGCCAACATAATTTGACAAAGGCTTGATTGTACTCACATACACCCCAACTCGTTATAAATTATATATTTTCTGCTGTCTCCTTAATGCTTGGTAAGGCTTATCTTTTATTCCGAGACATTAAGTCATGCTTCGATAAAAATATGAGCATCGGATATAAGAGGAGGCGCACGCTAAGGATTTAGGGATTTAGTGCTGATTTTTCCAACGCCAGACATGTTTTATCCGTGAAATAAAATTTACGCCATCAGTCTTTGTAAGTATTAAAAACTGCCTCGTTTGCCTATACAATGTATCAAGTTGGTTTTTCAGATGCAACTGAACCGACGTGTTCGCGCCGTCCTTCATGTGGAAATAGCGAGTATCGACATCGAGGAACCTATATTGAGATAGTGACCGCAGTCGCACGCATCTTCGGCATTTAACCCTAGGTTTAAGTCAATCACAGCAGTAATTGTGGTAAAACTATCGTCTAATGGATTTAGATCACAATATTGAGAAAAAACATGGCAAGGTTGACCGATTTTATCGAGTAACACACACACATAATGTCAATCGATCGGAATACCTTTCATTTTGACAGTTTAACCACGTTCACGTTGTTGAGCAGGTGAATTTTCCAATCCTATGTAGCTATGGATTAGGAATTACCACAGAGAATTCTCTTCAAAACCCTCGAAGTGTGTTACGCAGTTAGTGTGCTGGTACAGGTCACCGGTATCCGCTGGATGCAAGGAGCACAGGACCAATCGATGTTGCGACGCTTAGAGGAGGACTATGTATAGCAGTGGACGTCTGAAGATGTTGATGATACGGAGGACGGTATTTTAGAGCACAACGAGCTGTTTCCTCTGCTGGCACACAGGCCTCCTCACTGACGAATATTCCCGATCAGTCACACCCCGTCATCCACACTGTTGACGATCGGGAAAAAATGTTTCGTTCGTTCACAGTGTGGACGAACGGGAATTATTTTCGATTATTCCCAATCAGTCACACTGCTGTTGTTAACACTGTTGACAATTGGGAATCGTCCACACTGTGAACGAATGAAACTTTATTTTCCCGATCGTCAACAGCGTGGACGACGGGGTGTGACTGATCGGGAATATAATTTGCTATCTGAGAGGGAGTGAGTGGGTTTAAATCCACTACGCAGGCTCATTGCGTTTACCTGGTCTTCGGTCTCCACGAGAAGGGACTTCATTGGTTGTTATTTGATTAAATAATAATTGATATTTTCAGAGACTGTAACAATAATTTACCATTCATGTAGCAAAATCTTTAGTTCGTACGATCTCCTACAAAAAATCAGGTCGGTGAAACGTCAGCACTTGCCCTAATCTCAGCAGACGCACACTTTTAGGGGTAGTTTCAACCCCATCTGATATAAATAACATTTTTTTCCTTTTTTACCAACAAAAAAGGAGATTCCTTTTTCGATCACATTTCATTCAATTTTTTAATACTTGATACTTTTAAGCTGATTTTTTTTCGTGATTTTAGAGTTAGTCCCTTAATGAAAGTTGTTGAGTTCGATGGTCTAAAGCACCTCTTAAAGGTTTACAGGTTATTTTTTTAACACCTTATTTATATTACAATTTAATGACACATTACATCATGCTTACTTTCTCCGAGGTTAGGCAGAGTTGAACCTATAGAACACCCATAATTTTGTCAGTTATATTTAAGAGGGATACGCTATGTAGACCGCGATTTTAATTTTTTAATTTTTCACGCAAAATACTAGAAAATTTGAACCCTCGAAGTTCATATTGTTGATTGATATTTCATGAAAAAGGATTATAATTATGAACTTAGAGTGTTGCACATTGGTTTAAAATGTAGACTCCGGACTGATACTTAGTGTTTTTTTGAAAAACTCCAATAATTCCATACCTGACCTTCAAGATCAGGCATAGGACCTCATGTGCACAGCAGTAGGCGTGCGAACACTAGAAAAATATATAATAAATAAAAGCAATGCTTAGCCCGCTAGGATCTATTGATTGATTGGTTCGAGAAAACTTGTTGACAGAACAAAAATACTTAAACACCTCTATTTCCAAGAAATATAATGTTAGCACTGATTACGGGATAATAAATTGATTGCAGTTTTATCTTTCATTTTTTAAATTGCGCCATCTAGGGTGTTTTCATGATACTAACGTTCAATTTGGTTGACTTCTGTTTTGTAGAAAACGAAGCGAGTGAAAATATGTTGTTTGTGTTTTGTTTAGTCACGTATTTAGGTTTACAATATATTTATAGTTTTAAAAGATGTATGCGTATCTTTATATTCAAAAGATTTATTCCTCAATTTTCATGATTGCACCTACTACTGTTTGTCTCTGCATCACTCAAAGGTTGACTGGTAGAAAATGCTGACATTAATTCCGCCTCTGTACATCTAAGTGCTTGAAGTATTAAATAAATAAATAAAAGATGTCAGCACCATTCACTATTATGTTTTATATAAAAAAAAAAACTACTTTTCACGTTATCTACATGAAAACATAATACTTTTAACCAATAGCTTGCATTTTTTTTAAATAAAAATTTGCAATGTTTTTGTGCTACTATCTATTTAATTGGAAACAATTGCTGTAAGAATTCTTACACTTTTTGCTAGATGGCGCTGCATTCAATAACAAAAAGAGCAGACAATAATTTTCAGTAGAGTTGTGTTTCGTTTCCACCACGGAGTACAGGTTTCCACCCATTTATTATCGTTTAGTAATGATAAACCGTATAATCGTAATAGTCCCAGTTCATTTCCGAATTACAATCCACCTTCTGACTAATTTTATGATGTAATGGGCAAGAAATTCCACCGTTTCTCTTTTAAAATGTTTTACACTATTCTGTATACATTCATTATACTCATTCTATGTAAGATGCATATATAATAAAATTACTATACCACAATAGATAAAAAAATATATAGAAATGAAGCAATTCCATATAATTATAGGTATATTAATTACCTATGTGACAGATACATGGTGCTCAACGCGGTGGTATCTAGAATCTAGACTAAGTACTAGGGGCAAAGACGCAAAGGCGCAGAAGATGGACTATAGTCCATCGTCTATCGAATTAGAAATTAAGAGATCCGCTGGAGTGCCAAACTTAAGTGGCAGTGATTGATTTCCTTACGGTCTATACATTATACATGGTCCTCAAAATGATCTGACCAAGACTATTTCCGGATTTTTATATACACATTGACATTGATAAATTTTACTCCACTCACACGTCCCGCTATGCGCCTGATGATTCGATCAGGATTGTCCCGGAACATTAGTTTTGATTTATGTCTGGACTTTAAAAGAGACTGTGACTAGGTGACCTCTGAGTTTGTTTCGGCCTTACTTCTCAGAGTAGTCAGATAGGATACACCGAACTCATCTCGTTTTTTAAAAAATATGATTGACGTAAGAAAGTGTTTGTACAGAGGCCAGCACATCAAGCTACCCCAATCTGTCAGATTTTCCCAGTTGAATATGAACCTTATTCCTTTGTGATAAAGTTGAAAATCTATCAAAGAAATTTGACAGATTCGGGTAGGTTGACCTGCTGGCGTCTGTACAAACCTACTTACAGAAATAAAGTCATTTATAATTTAATCAGCCTCTAATGTTCCCACTGCTGGGACACAGGCCTCCGCTCTGTGAGAGGGTCGAGAGGGCCATAATCTACCACGTGAGCCTAGTGCGGGTTGATAGATGTCACATGTCTTCGAATTTTTGGTTTTAGGACATGCCGGTTTCCTCATAATATTTTCCTTCACCGTTTTGAGAGCAGTGATGAAATAATTTACACAATGTAGGTAAAGCGCCTCTCTGGGTTCGAACCTACGAAATACAACTCGCAAGTCGCGGCCGTTACCACTGGACCACTATTGATCGACACGGTCTATTGCCGCGTAGAAATTGTCCGTTGTTTGCTCAGCGCCTTAAAGATCCCTATGGTCCAAAAGTGGTAAACGTCTTCGTAAGATAGTGGTTCTAAACGCAATTCACAAGCATACCTACTATTTGCCCAACGTATAGCAATCATCCTGCATCTGTCAATAAGGGATACTAGGAGAGTTTGACCAAAAACTATTAAACAAAAAGCCAAAAGTCATACCCCACTGAGGATAAGCATATTCATAATACTGACCTTTCCATAGATGAGCTATGAAAAATATCTGTTCAACGTAATAACGGAGATCAGTAAACACAAAAACCCTATCTTCATTATACCGAATTTCAAAACATCCTAATCCAAGTATATAATCAGTTGAGTCTGGTCAACCGACGCTATGTAATCCTCCACCATTCTGTACTCCGGGACAGCAAAAATTTTTCATGCATATAAATTTCCCCCACCATTTGGGCAAGTACTTCGAACAGTCCACAACATTTTCCTTTGAAGCTCTAGTGATAAATATTTTGAAATTTTCTTTAACGTGTAGGGGATATTCATAACCAGATCCCGTAAACCAAAAGTTAATTGTGAGGTAGAAACGTTTATGAACCACGTAACTTCTGTGTGGAAAGTGACCTCTAGTGCTGACATGTTTGGTAAGCATCATCTGGTTCAAGGTATGGATTACACACACGTCATGTCTCGGTTGAAAGGCACCTCAAGGGCCACGCCAATGTTCAGGATTTAAACTTTTCGGAAACAATCTTGTGAATCTCCAAACTCTGTATCTGTAAGAAGTATTAAAGTAACCCCGACTGCCTAATGCCCAAATGCGTAGATCCCTTTGGACGTCAGTAAATTTTCAGAAATTCACTACCAAAACCATTTTTTTCTTGAAAACTTTAAAAATCTTGCTCACACAAGTGGGAATTTTTTTATTTTCTATGATTTTTAAAAATATTTTTTCCGGCTATTCTTTTCACGGTCACGTTTTTTTTAAGCCTGTATATTGACCACTATAATAACCATCACCACAAATCAGTTGCAACAAGCCCAGGATATCAGAAATATTGAATTTTAAAATTTCCGGTTGCATTATATACACCCACCGAACCCCGTCAGGCGCTTTACTTTGTGTAAATTATTTCATCACCATTGCTCTTAAAACGGTGAAGGAAAACATCGTGAGGAAACCGGCATGTCCTAGAACCAAAAATTCGAAGACATGTGACATCTACCAACCCGCACTGGGCCCACGTGGTGGATTACGGCCCACTCCCTCTCATAGAGAGGAGGCCTGTGTCCCAGCAGTGGGAACATTATAGACTGATTATGATTATATACATACATATACTCATTAACACTTAGTACACGTCATAAACATAAAAAACCTTTGCCATTATCTAAATCAGTGATTCAACTCCTATGCGTCACAACAGATAATGTTCACTGTAATCATTATTTAAAAATTTACTACTTTTTGACAACCCTATTTCCATAGAAATTTAATAAAAACTTAGAAACGCAATATTTCCGAGATCTCGCTAGATACATATTTAGAATGTTCTCCAGTTGAAGGTATTTTACGTAAGTATATTATGAAAATAAAAAAAAATCGCGACCCGTAAATAGCTAATTTTATATATATTTTTTTCGTTTATTGATAAAATATTTGTTTATTCTCGTTCCTGTTACGTTGGAGACTTGCAAATTTTTCAATTTATACATTTTAAACCAAAAATTAAGTGGTAGTTTATAAGTCACTGAAATTTGCTTTATTCAAGAAATATAGACGAAAAACTTTTTCAAGATAGGTCGGTGACCTTTCACTAAAATATTTGTGTCTCCTAAATGAAGTGAAATTTCAAAACGGGTTTTTTTAGAATGCTTTATTAAGGTTAAATCTATAAAAAAAAAAAAACTGGCATGTCCGCAACTAAGGCAAAATAATACACTCTGTATTGCAGTTTGAAGTCATTGTAAAAGTATTTATATACAACGTGTTTTTTTTGATATCCCATAACTCTAACTCAAACTCAAGCTCAAAGCATTTATTTCAAATAAACCAATTATAGGCACTTTTGAATTGTCAAGGGTCGGTCAGTCAGAAAGATGAAGCTAGTTGCCCATTCCAAAGTGTAGGTACCTGTGGAGAAGAACGGGCAAGAAACTCCACGGACACTCTTTAAAATCATAAAATTGTTACAAAAATCTTGGTTACATCATTCATGTTGAAATTATACACGTGAAAACGATGCAGAAAGACGTGTACGTTAAAGGCGTCCGTACTAAAAAGAACAATTCATAAATTAAAATAAGCCGTGGCGGCTAAGAGATGACCAGTCCCTACTGACGGCGCCCGTTCACGAACATGACGTATGGATCAGCACCATTCAGCTCAACCATTTTGAAGGGAACCCAATGATCCAACAGACACACCACCATCAGCGAGACATTTGAGTGAGCATGACATACTCTCAGCTGCCAGGGCACATTCAAGTCAATGAAAGACGTACCCAGTAAATGGTAGCTTTATAGTTTAGGTGCATAGTGCTCACTCGTGTGCTATGCAATTATGCAATACTAAGAGATTGAATTTATACAATGCAAAGATAGTTTTTTCAATCTTCAGCAGCTCCAACTATGTTTTCGAATGCTAATTAATTAGTTTATGCACCCTTGTGGAGCAGGACCAGCGTTCAGCCATGCATTTTTGTCAGCCATGTAATCCCCCAACTTATAATATGCTTGGCTGCATAGTGTGCGTTTTATGCAAGATTTGAATTTCGTTTCATTGAGTTGGAGTATGTGGGGGGGTATTTTATTGTAACATTTTAAACAGTATCCCATAAAGGATGAGTCTACTTTAGCCAATCTGAAACCTGGTTGAACTAATTGTCCCTATTTCTAGTCCCATAGGTGTGTCTTTCACCTCTTTTACTGAAAAGATTTAAATTTTTCCTTACGTACATGATGTTTTCATAGATGTATTGACAAGGTACTATCATGATATTAATATCTTTAAGCAGTTCCCTTAGAGAATCGCGCCTGCGGAGGCCATATATTGCTCTGATGGCTCTTTTCTGCAGAATAAAAATAGACTCGATATCTGCAGCCCGTCCCCATAATAAAATACCGTAAGACATGATACTATGAAAGTAATTGAAATAGACTAGCCTCGCGGTATCTACATTAGTAAATTGACGGATTTTTCTTACAGCATATGCTGCTTAACTAAGCCGTCCTGCAAGAGATGTTAAATGAGGACCCCATTGCAGCCTTGAGTCGAGCGTGATCTCCAGGAAAACAGTTATATCGACGAATTATAGTATCTCTTTATTCAATACTATGTCACAATCACTACTTTTAACATTCGGTAAAGAAAATCTTATGCATTTAGTTTTTCCCATTTAATACTAAATTATTAGCAGTGAACCAATTATGCACCTGCAGTAGGGCGTTATTTACGTCGTCAAGATTTGGAGCACGTCTACTTATCTTAAAAATTAATGAAGTATCGTCAGCAAATAACACCATTTGTGGTTGTTTTTTTAATAAATGGGGTAAATCATTAATGTATACTAAAAAGAGGAAAGGACCTAATATCGAGCCTTGTGGAACACCCATTTCTACTTTTAGACCAAGTAAATTGACACCATTTCATCTAGGGGGTCATTTTACTCGTCATTATGAACAACTTTTAATAAGGGACCAAACCTGAAATCGCGAAAAAAAATCAGCTGTTCCCTACATTTATGTTCATATAACTCGTCAAAATATAGGGAACAGCTGATTTTTTTTTTCGCGTTTTCAAAAAAAAAAAGTTCAATGAGAAAATATTGAAGCAGTCGAGACATGTCGTCTTCGTTCTAACCTTGGTTATTTTTGTTTTTCTCGTTTCTGCTCGCTGGACGCCATATATATTGTATAGATGAAAGATTTTCGCTAGTATTTATGATTGTTTTCTTCTCAAGGTTTCGGTCAAAAGTCAGGGTGGATTAGCTAGGAGGTAATTTGGGGAAAGTTTTATTTATGTTATTGTGCCCCAACGGCGCCTTTTTAGTTGGTAATTGTTTTTTAAATGAGTGCCTCTTGATGACTGACAGCACCGAGGGTAAGGTGTTAATTTATGACAATTTCAGTCGGAACACTTGACGGATAATAATAATTACATACATACCTATACAACGCCTTTGACGCTAGCACAATAGTCGACATTGCTTCAGTTGGCAACAAAGAAAAAAATTTTTTGGCGCAAACCGCAGAACGCCATCTGCTACGATCCTTTTGCCTTGTTTAGTTACAAGCTTCCCGAACAGAATAAAATAAAATAAATACATATACGCACGCCGATTGCGAGTACTACGCACCTGCCCGTTCAGAATAACATCACCAATACCTATTTATAGATTTTGTTGAGTAGTGTATATTTTATACTAGCATGGAGGTCGGAAAAAATCCCACGGGAACGTGCTACCGGGATCATATGTCCTAAACCAGGTCATGGTCTACCTGTAGGGCATATTTCATCGAAACCCAGTCAGTTGTGACAGAATTACTTTCGAATTTAATATTTTTATTATTTAAGGATGCTCCAGTTAGTCCGTGAAATTCAAATTTTCTTACGTTTTTTGGAATTGGGTATGTAAAGTTTTTTTCAGGTATTTTTTTTAAATTTTTAATTTATAGATTTCGTTATTTTATGCAACTAATTTCAAAATTTTGGTTTTCTAAGCAGCCATTAATTTTAAATAAATTTTCTAAGTTCTGCTTCAAAAGTAGACTGAAGAGTTCAATATCTATGCCACGTATAACACAGTAATAAAATTTCTAAATTTGACGTTTTTTGCTTGACATCAGAAACTTCAAGCATGACACTAGACAGTTTTAGAGGTGGGAATGATCGACATAATCGATTGAACATTTACTTAATACAGTTATTAATTTTGTATAGGGATAAGTGGACGGAGGGAAGGGAGGCCTTTGCCCTGCAGTGGGACAGAAATGACTGATAATTAATAATTAAATTAAATAATAGGTATTATTAATATGTCACTATCAAAATCAAACCAATAACAAGTAGCTACCTATTTTGTAACCACAAATGGTGTTGCAAACTTGCAAATATAACTAGGTACTGCAAGTTTGCAAGTTTGCAACACCATTTGTGGTTACAAAATAGTTTGAATGATTTTATACTTAATATATTATTATTTAAAGGGAATGCATTTTATTTAAGCTATCATTATAATGATTGATTAACGATAATTCAGAATTCGGGATTTAGATTTTATGTGTGAATAGATTTTCAATGTTTGATTTGAATCGATCCAAATTTTCGCACGACTGCATTACATACCTATATTATTATGGTCATCCCTATAGTTGACATTATATGACTTTAACTTTTTAACATATGATGAGAGGAGGCACTGAAAGTATTCTCAATCTGCTTACTTGTAATGTCATTTGGAGGTCAAATGAAAGTCAAGTGGTATTAAGTGTTTATGTTAAAATAAAGTTCATCTTATAATTTTAAGCACTACAAATAGAAAAATTAAGTTAAGAAACCTTAAATCTCGAAATGGTTTGAGAATCAGCGTAGGATTTTTTTTCTTTACATACCGAATTTGCAAGTCAGTATTAGGTTATATGGTGATCCAAATTTGATTCGCGGCTGTAACAAAGATGTATGTTCAGAATTATAATAATTAAAGTCATCAATACAACTCTTTAAGACCAGGTAATCCTAACATCATGGAATTGTCGTGGTTAGGATTAATGTGGTCTTATTGAGTCGTATTGATGACTTTAATGATTATAATTTTGTAAACACATACTTGTTATGGCCGCGAATCAAATTTTAATCAACTTTTAACCTAATACATAATTGCAAATTGCAAAAAAACATAAGAAAATTTGAATTTCGCGGGCTACCTGAAGCATTCACCTTAATATTACATAGCAATATACAAGGTGGAGAAAACAATACGATACAGATAATAAATTAAACTTCGTTTAGACGACCCCAAAATGGATTTATCATCAAATCTTTTTGTTTTATCATGTTTAGATATCTATTCCCATCACGTCTGCAGAGTTTCGCTAGCTAATTTAATTTGACCCTATATATTTTAGAGTATTACCCCCTTACTGATAAACGTTGTATAGCGTGTACACAACGCTTTGTCTTCTTCTTTCAAGAGTCAAATTACTGACGACTGAAAGAGAGAAATCGGTGTGTGTCTATTTAATACGTTTACTAAGGGGTTTATGGATGTCGGAGATAAGGACTAAGATATTTTTGCTACAGCGCCATCTATGTACGAGCGGTTTAGTTTCTTTAATGTACGCCATCTGTAAGCGGACGCCGGTACTTATAGAGGTAGTAAGTATTCCTGAGAGGGATTGGTGTGACAAAGTTCCGCAAGGTGCTGGTAAAGCGGTGGCTGACTTGTTTATCTGGATTTGTTAGCAGATAAGTTTCTGGAAGTCGACTGAACTTTAGAGAAAGTATTGAAAATCATTGAAGGAAAGCTTGAAATTCTATTCCATCTTATACTTGTAAGAGTTACTAAAGAATCCCATATACATGTCAGATCAGCGGGGTAATTGCGTAACACACTATATAGCTATGGCTTTCATTTTGACAGTCGAACAACATTCATTACGTTATTTACGTTGTTGAGCAGACAAATTTCTCGAACATATGAAGCAATGGATTACCTACCTATATAATACAAAATGATTCAGACGCAATTAGGGTACCGGTTATTAGTAGGGACCCCAAACGAATGGCAAGCGCGCCACTGATGCCATCACGTGACGTCTACACCTAGAGCGCGCTTCTACAGAGTTGTGATGTTTTAAGCTCACGGAGGACAAATTCAGTGTCTGATTGCATTGGAGTTAAGACGTCTTGGAACAGTACCTACTCGATTCATTTTACCCAGTTACTGCGATTAATCGTAAAACTAACCAATAACAACGCTAACTTATTTCAAGCTATGAAAATGAAGCGATGTTATTGGTTTGTTTCACACACATCCCTCGCTACGCATCCTCGCACATCTCTGGTAGAAACGCAGCCTTAAGCTTGCCTCGGTGACGACGTCCATAGGTAATATTATATGAAAAAAACCGTTCAAGTGCGAGTCGGACTCGCGCACAGAGGGTTCCGCACAAATTTGTAGATATGTAACTAAAAATTTACGGTTTTCAGATTTATTCTTTTACTTGTAGGTACAACTACATGACATTGCTTCTTGCCAAATTTCATGATTCTAGATCAACGGAAGGTACGCTATAAATTTTGATTCCCTTGAGAGTGTCAAAATATACGTTTTTTGCGGCATAAACGGGCGTATCTTTTTTTACATTAACTTAGAAGTTTGATTTTTTCACAGCTTCACGGGACTGTC
The DNA here is from genome assembly GCA_949316385.1 of Globia sparganii. NCBI lineage: Eukaryota > Metazoa > Arthropoda > Insecta > Lepidoptera > Noctuidae > Globia > Globia sparganii. The sequence goes on along the minus strand of OX438675.1, from coordinate 6,056,190 downwards.
GACCGGAGTAAGTAGGTACCTATATGGTTTTAATATAAACTCGATACCTCCACGCGTTCCCGAGATAAAGGGTCTTGACTGACAGACAGACAGACGGACAACACGGTGATTCTGTAAGGGTTCCGTTTTATCCTTTTGAAGTACCTATGCAATCTTTAAAAAAAATGTTAAATGATGATAAATATTTTATTTCTGTAAGAAGGTTTGTACAAACACTTTTACACGTCAATCATATTTTAAAAAACGAGATGAGGTCGCCGTTTCCTATCCGAAACAAACTCAGAGGTGTCTGAAATGGTCTTTTGAGGAAAGAACCACGCAGATTGAGTGGACCTGTCCAGTCAGTGCACGCATTTGTCAGTTATCATGCAGCTCAACTCAAACTTAAGGAGCTCAACTAACAATAGGTACCAAAGAAAGGACATTTGGGTAGGCCGCATAAATTACTCAAACTGCCAGACCATCATTAATAATGACCCATATAGTCCTAAATAATCCTAAATAATAATATTAAACTTTACTAAGTACCTTTTAACTTTACTAAATATTCAAGTCTTTATAGAGAAAAAAATAAAATAAATAGTAAGCGAAAAAAACAAAACAAGATTCACTGTATAAATTCATTGGCGCAGCTCAATCCCAAGCATTTTTGTCCTCAATACAGTCTTTAACAGTATAAAAGGCTTTCTGGCATAGTTTCCGCTTTATAAAAGATTTGAATTTATTAAGGCTTAGATCTTGAATGTGGCTAGGAAGTTTATTATAAGAACGTATATTTTGGCATCTAAACGAGCCACTTATTTTCTTAAGCCTGGTTGTAGGAACAAAAAAAAAATCGTCAAACAACAAAGTGGTTTGACGATATTTTTTTAACTTTTGTGCATGTTGTACTAGAAGTAGGTTGATCCATTATTTTACCTTTCTGTAAATAGCACCCTCGTCACTTCCACACGAGATATTGTATGGGGCTATGCGACTAAAACTCTTATTTATTTACTGAAGTATCTTACTCGAAAATTCACCAGATATTTGGAAAAGCGTGTGTAAAATGTCACTTTGAGACTAGTTTGCACGGCCTTTTCGGCCGGTCCGTGAATATTCTAGTTATCTCGTTCGACATCAAGCTTCATTCAAACTGACGTATGTACACTGTGAGGGATTGTATATTGCTAACTGCTATATCTAATTATCCTACTAATATTATAAATGCGAAAGTTTGTATGTATGGATGTATGGATGTTTGTTACGCTTTCACGCGAAAACTACTGAACGGATTTTGATGAAACTTTACAGTAATATAGCTTATACATCAGAATAACACATAGGATACTTTTTATCCCGATATTCCCACGGGATCAAAACTTACGCGGGTGAAACCGCGGGGCGCAGCTAGTATATACATATAAAGTGGAGCAGGAGCGGTGGTGGCCCAGTATTAACGGCCGCGATTTACGATTTGTAGGTCGTGTGTTCGTACCTAGGCAGGCGCTTTACATTGTGTAAATTATTTCATCACCAATGCTCTCAAAAAATTATGAGGAAACCGGCATGTCCTAGAACCGAAAATTCGAAAACATGTGACATCTACCAACCCGCACTGGGTCCGCGTGGTGGATTACAGCCCACTCCCTCTCGAAGAGAGGACGCCTGTGTCCCAGCAGTGTGAACTTTAAAGGCTGATTATGTATTATAAACTAGCTTCTGCCCGCGACTTCGTCTGCGTAAAATTTCTTGTTCCCCCGACCTACCTCGTCGCAACACATCGCCTGTCCGCTCTATTGCTTCGTTTTCAGTCAGCATACTGTCTGACTGTTGGTTTTTGCTCAGCTTCTAAAGGTCATAGCGTGACGTTAAATAGCCTTCCTCAAGAATTTGACTATCAAATACAAAACTATGTTTTCAAATCCGACTGGTAGTTCTTGAGATTTGCGCGTTCAAAAAAACAAAATAAATTAACAAACAAACTCTTATATTAACTTTATCTATTTATATAAAATTCAAAGTCCTGGCTGACTGATATATCAAAGATCGCCGAGCGATTACGTCGCACTGTAACATCAGCAGAATCAACTAAACCTAAAAACAGATACCACTTTAAAACAAAGATCGCCAGTTTTTACAGTATCCTAGCTTGTTCCGATAGAGGATATGCGAGAATAGCATTACACTCTCCAATATCATAATAATTCCAAGTAAATTAAATCTCAAAGCCCCATTCCGCAGACACTCCATCAAAACATGTTACACATCTTCGACTACTCCACATTCTTCACAGTTGGGTGATGTTACCTTTTTCATCAGAAAACCAAACTTTGATGGAATGTGATCAGAACCAAGTCTTAGTGTCTGCTACAGGAAATAGTAAACTCACAAATAATAATATTATAAAGTAAATAAGTTCACTCATCCTCTATAGAAAAGGGAGGATCCTCCAACCAGACGGGTGCTGTGTCTGTCGGGCAACTGCCCGATGATTTATGTCGGGCCGTTGTATATATGCTAGTTGCGCGGTAAACTCTGCTTGCGAGATGCAGAATTTTTCGAGACGTCAGTATGACGCGTTGTTCGCATGTATCGTTGTAGATGCCGCTACAAAATAATACTCGATATTTTATCAAGTAGTAAAAACCGTTCGAAGCAGGGACGTCTCTCTAGTATATAGAATAAATGAGTAACTGTATTAATAAAACACTTACTCATTTATTCTACGTTACTTAAAGTTAAGTAGTGCTTAGCGACTGTTTAACCATACATTTTAGATTTTTAAACGTCACTTAACTTTAATCATCGTTTATAAATAAACCCCTTATTGTTTTTATTTTGTTATTACTCCTAAAGGTAAAACTATTTTTTTTATCAAGACTGGTGAATGGTTTTGAATTTCCCGCCAAATCGTAAACAAATGATAAATGAAGAGTTCCATTTTCAAAATTCGAACTTATTTTTTTATTATATCGTTTACAAGTGGCCACTTCTAAAAACTTTCAGTGGATGATGGATGGATGATGGATGATGGATTGATGTTTGTTAAAAACTACTAAATGGATTTAGACGAAAATTGGCACACAGATAGTAAGTTTATAACCAGAATTACTACATAGGATACTTTCTATTATTCCCACGGGATCGAAACTTATGCGGGTGAAACCGCGGGGCGCAGCTAGTAAGTAATAAGTGTTTATAGATGGATAGATAAACCATTAATTTAGTGCACACAAAAGAAATAGCACAACACAAAGGCACAATTAGAAGATAACAAATGAAGAACATGTATACATATAAAGAAATACAAAGCGCCAGGGTCTCGTTGATAAATGATATCAGCCGCACGAATCGATCGAAAGGATGCGTGACCATCCATTACACACATAATATCAAGAATTCAAGACCCCTTCGTGCTTTGAAAGGAAAGTTAAGGGAAGGGAAGCGCCAAGGAAGCCCGCGAAATTCAACTTACGTTTATTTACAATTTGTAGGTCAGTGTCAGGTTGTATGTTGAACAAAATATGATTCGCGACCGCAACAACTAATGTGTATTTACAGAATTATAATCATTAAAATCATCAATACAACCCTTTAAGTTCTATATGAACTTAAAGGGTTGTATTGATGATTTATATTATATATTTTTTTAAATTTTCATTTAATGGGGGAAATTTTCACTCAGATTTGAATTTCGCGGGCTATCCTGGCGCTTCCCCCGCTTGCCGTTGGTCCTTGCTGTCACTCGTAGATACCTACAGGTATTCGGCTGCATCAGGTTTGAGTGGAAGCCGACCCCAACATAGCCAGAGCACTGAATTTTGACCTTGACCTTGACATAAATATTTATAGTGACTTGTTTTGAATTGTATTGTTTTTATAATATACATTTTAAATTTCTTTTTATTTAATTTTAAATTCTGTGACCCTGGTAATTTGTGTATTTTAACCTTCGTTTATTTTAATTGCATTGACATTTTATTTAGATTTTAATTCTGTGACCTTTTTAATCTGTATTCATTAATTTAATTTGTATTTTGTACCTAGACATTGAAATTCTATTCAGAGCTATGGGTATTCTGTGGCAGTAGGCATTGTGATATTTTATTTTATTTTATGTAATATGAGTCTTGCCTGAATTTAATGTTTTTATTTAATTTTTTACTGCTGGGAAACGGCTATGGAGATTGATTGACAAGGTGTCAATATTTAAAAAGAAAACAAAACACTAAAATATAATAAACTGAAATAAAATGGCACTAATGACAAACTTGTAAGTTAGTCCCCTGGCGTGGACTAAGGCCGCTGCCTGGAATTTTGCGGGCAGCGGGGCGGCAGTGGCGGCGGCGCGGGAGCGGCAGGATCTTATGCGTACATTTAAATGGACCGGTTTTCGAAAACAGCGGCGCGGGAGCGGGCAACGAGCGGTGCACTCAAGGTAATCGGCGACCGCCCGCGCCGCCGCCGCTGCAGCGGCCTAAGACTCACACTTTGTCCGCGTGAACATGTAGCTTTAATAACAACGTATTATACACCTTCCTGAATAGCATAAGCATAATCAGCCTATAATGTTCCCACTGCTGGGGAGCAGCGAGCCCAGTGAGGGTTGGTAGATGATACATGTCTTTGAATTTTGATGATGATATGTCACATTTTTTTCCTTCACCGTTTTGATAGCAGTGGTTATGAAATCTTTTACAAGTGAAGCGTCTGTCTGGATTCGAACTTATGACTTACAACTCGTAAGTCGCGGCCGTTAACATTGCACCACCACTGCTCAGTAAGCAACCATTGCTGCTTTCGGAATCAATTCTCTAAATAATGGTGAAATCCGCATCAAAATCCGTTGCGAACTTTAGAAGAACAACGCAGTCACACAGACATACACGAAAGGCGACTTGAATTTATAATTATGTATCGAATAGATTCGCCGTCATCTTATTCATAAGACGCCAAGACTACAAGGTCAGGAGTCGCGCCAAGACCTTCAAGTTCATGGATCATATCAGCTTCGAGACTTGGCAAGACTTTCCGGCGCCAGTTCGTCTCGCTAGCCAAGGCGGCGAACGGCAGGGACGCGAGTTCTTACATGTCATGCCATTTCAGTTTCATGGGGAGAAAGTTCTTTTATTTCGCCGAATAAATAATACGCAAGCAATCAATACTTTGTTCGTTTGTAAGTTACTTAAACTTGAGCAATGTAACCTTGCTCAAGTTTAAGTTACTCAGGTCATATCAAGAGACTACCAGGTAACTTCAGACTTGGAACTAGAATTTTAAATCATATTATGGTGAGTCACAGCACGGCTCTAATTCACTATCAAAATTTAACTATTCCTTACTTGGAAACCACGTCATCTGACCCCAATTCTCGTAATTTTAAGAACGTTCACAGTCTGATCTCAGTCTCATCCTGTCAAAAATACTTAGAGGTATTTTCGACAGAATGAGACTGAGATCAGACTGTGAACGAGTTATTCGGTAGGGTAATTGCGTAAGACACTATCAGTAGCAATGGGTTTAATTTTGAAAGTTCAACAACTTCATTGCGTTGTTGAGCAGACACTTTTTCGAACATATGGAGCAATTAATTAGAAATATGCATCAAAATGATTCAAATTGAGAGTAATAATGTGTTAGGCAATTAGGGTACCGGTCTGATCGCCTTGAACCACCCCCCCTGGATCCCCCGCTAGATCTTCTTCAGTCCGTTTTAAACTCGTGTCTTATCCTGTATAAACTTTTTCATTCCAGTCTGATCCTCTTTCTCTTTTGTTTTTCCCTACATTTTGACAAATTTTTGACATTTGTTTGTCGCCGAGATGAGACTGCGATTACATTTTGAACGTTTTAAATTACGAGAATTGACCTTCTGCTACGTATTCTCTATTAAACAATGGCGTGGTTTGAACTGTCAAAATACATGTTGTCCGTACGGTTGACATTTCGTTTCCTTGACACGATATTGAAGTTGTTTGCACGTGGTAAGATTTCGCGGGGAAAAATACAGAATTGGGAGTGGAAATATGTCAACTAACTTTTGGATGTCTCTGTAGCGCCATCCACGAAGACGCGCCCCACTCTTTTTCCTAATGCATACAGCACAAGTGAGCAACATTCTGCTAGTGTTTTAGTTTTGTTGATAGACACTAAATATTATTACTAGTCGCTAATTAGTCTGTATTATTAGCGATAACCGCTAACGATTAGGAACCTATCTATAGGTGGTTACTTCGTATTATAAAAATCTAAACTCAATACAGAAAAACTGCAGGAGCGCGTAACCTAGATCTTTAAATAAAATAAATTAAAAGTATTACTTGCCAACCTCATTCAGACTGCAATAAAGCTAATGCATCGCAATGCTTTATTTCTTCGAGTCGGGGCTGAATGTCTACTACTTAAAGGTAGCCACAATTAATAGACCGACACCGTTTCAGCTGATAGGAAACCGTATAATACCATTGATTATAATTAGCTTTTGGAAGAATAAGTATATGCTTGTAATTGATTAGATTTTTGTTAGCCCAGTGGTAAACCCTATTACTTACTGGCAAAACAAATTATAGCACTGGCCCTGGCTAGATAATAAGAATCATATGGGTCGGTCAAGGCCTCGTGCCTCGGAAAAAGGGCTGGGAACCGGTACCAAAAGTACAGGTTTGGTATCGGTCGGTGCTTTGTGGTTCTTGACATTTTGGTACCTAGGTACCAGTACCTGATGGTCCCAGAGGAGAACCGGTACTCAACCTACAAGTGCCTAGCGGTACCAAATTCGGGTGGGTACTCGGATCGTACCACAGATCTCAGTACGTTGGTCGAGGAACCTCGTATGGTTGGAAACCTTGAAGTTATTTTTCTAATACATATTAGCTATTTCTGTTTAGAGACCTTTATTTCTCAAAGAACAAATTACAGTTCACTTTTATGTAAACTTAACTAAATTAAAAGTAAAAAGTTGTAGTTTACATTACGACGTTCAAGCCATCCAAGAGATTGAGCACCATAGTTTCATTTGTAAAACATAGCGAGTATATACATATGACTAAATAAAATACAAAATAGTTCAAGCTAAACTTATGTCTAACATAAAAAAAGCTAAACCTATGTAATATTTTTATAATTCCTTAGGCCTTTTTTAAATGGTGGTATGATTGTACACTATTTGACTTTTTTTAGGTTTGGTACCGGTATAGTACTACAGGTACTACGTCTGGTACCGCTATCACACCTAGGCCAATGGCACCGGTTCCCAAAAAATACCGGTATTTCAAGCCCTGCTTGGAGAGCAAGCACGTTTGGCCGTTGGCCCCGACTGTTATTCGTAGATCTTTGGCAGTGATTACGTTAGAAGCCCAAAAGTCTAACAGTCTTACCAAGGGGTTCGTTTTACCTAATAACTGGGTTATGGAGATCAGATAGGCAGTCGTCTCGTGTAAAATACTGATATTCAGCTGCATCCAGTTAGACTGGAAGTCAACCCCAATATTTATTTATTTAATCTTTTCGCACACAAAAAGGTACAAAGGCGGACTTAATGCCTTAGACATTCTCTACCAGTCAACCATGGATGGTGCAGAGATGAGATGGCAGGTGCTTTGGTTGAGCCGAACAAGGATTAAAAAAAAAAACTATTAAAATTATTGAATTATAAATAAAACGTGCACAAATACATAAATATACAATATACTGTAATATATATATAATATATATATACAAATTCAAGGGAGAGAGGTGTTGAGATGACTCTACGCTATTTGTTTTGAAAATAACTCTGCAATTTCCGCTTAAATGTATACCGACAATATTATATAGTTGGAAAAAAGTTTTGACTAGTTGCTTTGATTGTGTTGTGCATTTAGGCTATCACTTTCTATATTTTTTTTATAAATATAGCAGCATGCTGGCTGTACCTAATTACGTAGATTTAATTAGTCTTATAAAATATTTCTCCAACCTTCCAAATCGCTCGCAAAAATTAGCACACAGATATTTGCAAAACAATAAAAATTTTTGGTGAAAACTAATTTTCTAACCTACAGAATCCCGATTACGTCAGGGCCGAAGAAAATGAACTAAAAGGCGAAAAGTAGAAGATTTTCTTGCTGGGAACTGGCTTACGTATCATGTGAATGTTATTTCAAGTGATATTATGCGATCTGTTAATATGCCACAAATGACATACCCATGTATTGAGGTATCAAGGAATGAACTATTATAACCCATATAAAGATACCAACGAAGGGAAAAAGGCTAGGTTTAACTCGAAAAAAAATATGAAAAGCAGTTTTATGTTTACCTACGGCAAGCTTTACAACTACATATATTATATTTTACAGTAATTTGCCTACCTACTTTCGTTCAAAATTTCAGCCGCTTTATTTATAATTTCAGAATTTTTGAAACAAATAGGGTTTCTACGAAATAAAGTGTTTGGCTATTTCGCGAATGTCGCGCAAACGGAAACATTGAACAAATTGCATATCGAAAAATAAAAAAAATATTGTAAAAATGCAGCAGGAATGCCTTGGAAATATGCGCTTCGAGCACAACACAGAGTGTTAAAAATATAGAAATGTCATAACGGTGAATTTTTTGCTAAAGCTGACTAGAAAAGCTGTTTTTTCCAGAAGTGCCTTACAGACATCTTTAACATGACTAAAAAACGGCCAAGTGCGATTTGGACTAGCATACCAAGTGTTCCGTACTATCGTACAATATTTAACACCACATTTTCGATTGAGTAAAAAACACCCAAGAAAACACTGTTCTTGTATGGACGTCAACATTCTTTTGTAGTTATAGCAGCCATAATAGTGCACACTCTGGGAATATTTCAAGTGTCTACCTAACTGTTCAAAAGATACGACTGTATCTTTTCTGTATCAGGACTCTGTGACAGACGTATGGGCAGCGGAACCTTAGTAATAGGGTCTCGTCGGCTCGTGAGGTACGGAACCCTAAAAACAGGCCAAACCGGACGGCGAGTCTGACTCGGCACTAAGGGATCCGTACCTTTTAATCAACTACCGCTGTCCACTGCTGGACATAGGCCTCTCCCAGGCTGCACCACAACACCCTGTCCTCCGCCTTCTGCATCCAATCTGCCCCACTACACGTCATCATCATCTGCCTAGCCTTCCCCAACTATGTTGGAGTCGGCTTCCAGTCTAACCGGATGCAGCTGAATACCAGTATTTGACATGGAGCGACTGCCTATCTGACCTGTCCAACCCAGTTACTGGGTAATACGACACCCCTTGGTAAGACTGGTTGTCAGACTTTCGGGCTTCTGACTACCCGGAACGACTGTCAAAAGTCCACGAAGAGGCACGGAGGGTTCTGTCCGTCACTACACGTATTGCTGTTATATTCCTTAGGGTTGATTTTTCAATATTCTGATAACTTTATTCGAGTAACAATTTTGAAAATTTTGGCAATTAGTTCATACAAAATCTGTCAAATGTCAATTTTATTCCTTGAATAAAAGTAATATGGCAATAGTCTTAGTCATCCTATTTATGAGCGATAAACTTTAAGTTCGTTTTTATGTTTCCTTATTTGGTTCTGTCTTCTTGTTAAGCGGTCTGTGGCTCTTTTCACCCCGTTAGATATTACGTCTCGGAACTCTGTAACATTTCGCTGAAAAACTTTTTCATATTGAAAATGCACAAGCATGCGCTTAAGAAAGTAAAGAAAAGAAACAAAGAAAATTGTTTATTCTGCACAAAAAATACGCACATTACAAATTTAAAAAAAATACATAAAATATACACATACAACGTAGTCAAAAGCCTCGTACTCAAGCATTTGAAATGTTGACAATTTTGTCCATTGCTTGATGTCAGGGCCAGCAATAATTGACATTGACAATACATGATTACAAACTAATCCGTGATGCGCCCGCGACACTGATAAATGACAATAAAACAAGAACAATCAAAAGAAAAACAGAATACCAATTGCAGAGTGGAAAAATAACTACTTATGTAACAAAAAAAACAACATTAATAAGAACAATATTAAGCCGTGCATCGCATCTGTGCAAGAACTGAGGGGCAATTCTCGGTCTCAATCTGTCATAAATATGTCTAATTTCCCTGCATTTTTGACAAGTTTTTGACATTAGTTGTCGCTGAGATGAATTTGTGACTAGATTTTAAACGTTTTTCCTTCAGGTCATTGCTCAGCAAAATGCTGTGACTTCGGATGAACCTATCGTCAACAGCACTGATTTTCAGCAACTAACTCTCGAATGACGTAATGACGTCCCATAGTGTGACATAATAAATCGAGTAAGTCTAGTTTTCCGCTGAAATAAGTGTGATTCCAGCTGAACATAGTGTGTACTTATAAATAAAATAAAGAAAAAAATATATATTTCTGTATTTATGCCTATAGAGGTATGAGGAACAGGGTGTAAAGTTCACTCATACTCTATATAGGAAAAGGAGGATCCCCGACCAGTCGGTTCAAAAACCTAAAAAAAAAAAAACTCAAAGCATTTATTTCAAATAAACCAATTATAGGCACTTTTGAATTGTCAAGGGTCGGTCAGTCAGAAAGATGAAGCTAGTTGCCCATTCCAAAGCGTAGGTACCTGTGGAGAAGAGCGGGCAAGAAACTCCACGGACACTCTTTTCAATCATAATTAAATCATAATTTTTGATCTTCTGGGTTGTTGTGTCTGACGGGCAACTGCACGATGATTCATGTTGGGCCGTTGTATGCTAGTTGCGCGGTAAACTCTGCTTGCGAGATGCAGGATTTTGCGTGACTCAGTATGACGCGTAGTTTGCATGTAGCATTATAGATACCGCTACATGCGTAACTCATAAAATAAAATAAAAAACATAAACTAAAATCATAATACAGTTTTGTTAAAACAAACATGCAATAAACGTTGTGTACAGTGTGGTGTGTTTGGTGTCGCTTATTTAAGGTAATTAGAAATACCGAATATATGTATTAATTTCTCGAGGAACTTAGATTAGAATATTAGAAGAATTTTAGAACATTCTAATAAATAAATCTATTAAAGTGCCTAAATTACAAACAATAAATAATCATCTTCTATCTACAGGGTGGAATCGAAGTCATGGGCATTATTTTAACCTAAGGCACTACTCACGATACTGATTGCATTAGGGCTATTAATACGCAAATCAAAAATATTATTAATGCAAGTAAGGAAAACCTTAAAAATGTAGTAAGTCAAATTGCACAAGGCTTATTATTGCAAATAAACACTTAAAGTAATTAAAACAAAATACTTCGTTAACGCCAATAATTGTTGAAATATCAAAATCTTAAAGCGCAGTACAGCGCAAAGCGAAATGTAAACAAACATCACCTGCGCGCGCGCGGGTTTTTCCTTACAAGTAATAATAACAATGGGCTACAAGACATTCCGTCCGGCGGGATTCCCTGAACTCTCTCCGTCCCACTCCCTCACTCGCAAAAATACGAATATCACCCCCGCGCGGGGTATGCTTCCCGCCGCAACACGAAGTCACGAACCCGGAACCAGTGTCATAACGACTGCGCAGGTGCATTGACGCGTAATTGATTTATTGATCCCGAGACGTAATCGCCGTACTCGCCGCTCGCGTCATACGGTGCTTGGATTGCAGTGTATTAAGTGTTAGTGTAGTAGTTGTGTGTGTTTGTGTACACGATGCCTCGACCGCGTAATGTGCAGGCTAGGTACACCAACCAACAATACCCACAAATGGTTGTAATTTACGATCGCACAAGAAATTTAGTATGAACTCGTGAAATGTTCCATCGGCGCTACCCGAACGACCCTATTCCTTCACGGGGTCTCATTCCACCAGAACCACTCAGAACCTGTTGGATTTTTCGTCTTTTCACGTGCCAGCACATGCACAAGCTCGTGGAAGAGCACCCGTTTACCCTCTGTCACTTTACCGACAAATAAGGTTTTTTCAAAACAATCCACAAGCTAGGTACGTAAATGTTTTTTTTTAATGTATGTTAGTTGATGTAGTTTTGACCGTCCTAAGCCGGCAAAGTACGAAGGGAAAATTGGAATTTATTATGAATCAATTCATTGGCAACTTACGAATGTCACGTGAGTCGGGCGGGGTCAAAGAATTCACGCCCAATGACGCGCGTACGGCGTAGTGTACCTACGCATTTGCTATCGAGAAGCGCAACTAATTTGATACTTTGTATGACTTACTACATTTTAAGGTTTTCCATACTTGCATTAATAATATTTTTGATTTGCGTAATAGTAGCCCTAATGCAATTAGTATCATAAGTAGTACCTTAGGTTAAAATAATGCCCATGATTTCAATTGCACCCTGTATACTTATAATAAATCTGTAGAGAGGTCAATTCTGTACATGAAATATATTTCCAAAATAACTATCAGCGGGTGATTAGTGATCGTTACTGACGCCAAAAATGCAATCAGTAAAATTTTTGTCTGTCTGTCTGTCTGTCTGTATGTTCGTTATAGAAACAAAAACCACTCGACGGATTTCAACGAAACTTGGTACAATTGTTCTTCATACTCCTAGGCAGGTTATAGTATACTTTTCATCACGCTACGATCAAAAGAAGCAGAGCAGTGAAGGGAAATGTTGGGAAAACAGGATTTCTTTTTAGGTGAAGTAGTAATAGGTTAGTAGTAGTTAGTTAGTAGTAGGTAAGTTTTGGTTAATTTATGTTCAGTTTTTTTAAATATTAAGTAGTTAAAAGCGTAGGTACTTTTATTAATTATAGGTATAGGTATTATTAATTATAGTAGTTATAGGTATTTAGTTTTAAGTGAAGTAGGTTTTATTATATATTATTTTATATATTAGACGTAGTTATATATTTTTAGTTATTCAAGCCCCAAGCGAACGCCGGCGTCCGCCCGCTATTATCTTGAAAAACGCGTTGAATGAGAAATACGCGTTCTCAAGAATCGGCAGAAGAAAGAGCACATCGGTTAAACTCTATGAGAGTTAGTGCCTCAATTTCCGGAAGTCATTATTCCACGCGGACGAAGTCGCTGGCAAAAGCTAGTTATTTTATAAAGTGTTGACGCAGCTGTCACGAACTAACGATTCATATAGTCGAACCTAGGTATACTAATATACAGTGTTTTTAGTCTCGAAAACTTCTTAAGCCGGCTGTCAACTCAACGCACCAATGGTTACGGATTTTAAAAAGTTATTTTAGTTAATTTTTACAGACTACAGAACACTACAAAATACTGGAAAATCACTACAGATCTCTGAGCTACGTCCATTACACACTGGCACGGCTTGTCTCCTTTTTCTTAACAACTAGTGGAAGCAAAATCGATGACGAAAACATTCTCCCAGACAAATAAACACTTCATAATCTATTATACAAAATAATTAGCTCATTACGAGATAAAAATATACATAAATACTAAATTTTAGTCTGTAATGTGTCTCAAATTCTTCACATAATATCAAATTTTATTGTACAGACGCCATCAGCACATCAAGCTACCCGAAACTGTAAAATTTTCCCAATCAACTTTGAACCTTATATTTTAGCAATACAGTTGAAAATCTATTATAGTAATTTGACAGATTGTAGAAGCTTGATGTGCTGGCGTCTCTGCAATCTACTTTTAAGATAGTAAAAAGGAAAGCAGTGTTTCCTATAATATTTCTTTTCTGTTTAACTTATCTAATTCTAATTAACTTAATCTAATAGCTATTTATCAACAAATTATTATTTTTTCCCCAACTATCTCCTACTTATTCACATATCAGAACAACTGTTCTTGCACTGTCATTTAATTGCATAATGGCCCCGATTCTGTTGTTCACAAACTAAACTAAATTTAAATTCAGTGCATCTTTGTCTTTCTATTTCATTATGAAAAGAGCAGAAGATAAATATTACTTTAGTCAGCGCCTGACGTAAATTTACGTATTTTTAGTAGCCAATTTTTAATCACGTCTAAACTTGTCTTTGAATTATCTAATTTGACAGGATTAAACTAATATTTATCTTCTGTCCTTTTCATAATGAAATAGAAAGAAAAAGATGCACTGAACTTAAATTAAGTTTAGATTGTGAACAACAGAATCGGGGCCGGTGTCACACATTCCAGGTGACTGAAAATTATTCAAAATTATGACCCGCAGAGCTACAATCAAGGAGATGGAAGCAAAACTCAGCGCTACCATGAAGAAGCTCGAAGCTTCACAAGCTGAATGCAAAAACTGCTTCAAGAAAGGGAAGACAGCGAAGTGGAAACGGAGAACATTAACGCAAAAAAACACTTTCTTCAAAAATGAGCTAGCTGAACTACACAAACAATAAATGGACTTAAAATAATGGACCAGTATTGAACATAGTCGACTACAATATCAAGTGTCAATGTTTCAAGAGTGCAGTGACACCCATGAACTGGCTTTGAACCAATCGTTTTGATACAACAACACAAAACAAAACACAAATCTCCAATTGAACACAAACACAAAATTTCAAATTGAATTCGATATTTTTTCGCTTTTTACTAACGAAAACACTGAGTGGTGCGCGAAGTCAAACTACAAAGCAGAATGTAGAAAAACAAAGTTTTCTGCAGATATTACCGTTTGTTCCGACCAAAACCGCTTTATTTCGAGTCGTGACCGCTGGAAATGCTCTCTGTAAAGACATTGATGAACCACAAACAAAGGGAAATCTATTCTCAATAAATTAAACAAGCTTAATTCATTATATGGTAACCAAAACCATGAATTCTGATTAAGTCGGTGATTTAAAGTAGATAGGACATTCAACACAGTGCTAACAATTTGAGTTGACATCACCTTTATTTCGTAGCAGTAAGGTTGATTTTCGTTCCTCGTAAGTCGAGGGCATAAAGCAAACGAATACAGACCTTTGATATAAATAAAGACAATCCAGGAACCTAATCTCGGCACGTTTCATTTAGGGATTAACATACAAAATATTCGGTGCAGGTAAGCGCTAATCTCTACGGAACCCTTATTATTAAGCAGATTGCGGGTCAAATTAATTTAAATCAGGTTTAGAAAGGTCTATTCCATACAAAATTCCAAATAATCCCTGAATTATATACTTAAAGAGCATGTGTAAATGTTATTTACGTGACCCTGATGTAACCATACACGCTGAGGTCCACCGGAGAACACATAATATTTGTTTAATGGTTTGGAGGCTAAATTGCGAACGCAGTATATTGAGTATAGGCGTGGTAACGTAACCAGCGGAGTGATTGCATAACACACTAACAATAGTAGCGGGCTTTCATTTTGACAGTTCAACAACATTGCGGTGCATGAGGTATTGGGTTACATTACCCCAGGTCCAGCAATGTGTTATTAAGTTAATTTTTTCATCAGAAATACAAATACTCATTAGGCTTTTTCAAAAGTCTTTCCGACCGCATTTCCTCTTAACATACTCGTTTTCTTACTAATAAGGTTACGGAGGTTAGATAGAAGTCGTTTTATGTAAAATGCTTTACAGAATAATGGTTTTACGTGAAGATAGGTAGGTACGCTTGTCTGAGTGCCAATTTTACGTTACCAAAGTTTTAGAAATTAAATGTAGTCAGTTCATGTATACTGTGATGTAGACGCATACCGTCTTAAACCTTTGAACCAGCTACTATATTTTGAACTTTATTCCGACAAACGACTTCTTCCTAATGCAAAATTGACAACTTAGACTCGGGTTTAACGTTAGTTTTTGTAATAAGAAGTTTAGAAATTAAGAAATGGCTCGATGGTTTAAACCTGGATCCAAAGATAAACCTAGTTTTGTACTAAGAACGATAGATGTATTGATTGGTTGACCATGATCTATTTTGTTAAGTACCTGGTACTTGTTAACAGCTTTGCCCTCCCGTACCTATTAACACTCTTATTTGAAAACCTTGTAAAAGCCAATTATATTTTTGAAAGAGTAACCGTGGAGTTTTTTGCCGGTTTTTCACTATAGAAAACGACCGATTGGAACCGTGCACCTAGCTATTAACGTTTCATAAGTACCCACGTTGCTTTATGTGAATTAAAGTATACTTTTTGAACGTCATACTTAATTACATAAGACAGTCCCCTAAAACGCCCGCCCTTCAACACTTCCCAATGTTTTAGTTGAGAAGAAGAAGTGGCGCAACAAACTCCCCAGCAGATTATATCAGAGAAAGACTTTTTTATATGCCAAGACAAACACTTAAAATAAGAATTTTGTAACCAAAGACTTAGCGTCAAAGTTTCAAGTTAAGCCTTACAAATCTGGCTACAACTTCTCGAAAACTAAACTAATTGGGGTGGAAAGGGGCAAATTACCTAAATAGCTTTTGCCCCGTTAATTAGTATTAAGTATTTAGATAACTTAATTTTTAAGAGTTAGTCTAAGAATCTTTAGTCAAGGATCATCATTATCATCTGCCTAGCCTTTTCCCAAGTATGTTGGGGTCAGCTTCCAGTCTAACCGGATGCAGCTGAATACCAGTGTTTTACATGGAGCGACTGCCTATCTGACCTCCACAACCCAGTTACTGGGTAATACGATACTCCTTGGTAAGACTGGTTGTCAGACTTTCGGGTTTCTGACTACCCGTAACGACTGTCAATGATCCACGAATGACAGCCGGGACCAACGGCTTAACGTGCTTTCTGAGGCACGGAGGGGTCTCGTAACTTACTGGGTAAACTCAGACCTCACCTACGTAACGTATTACTGGGTAAACTCAGACCTCAGACCTGAGAACTCAGGACCTTAAAAGGTCCTGAGTTCGATTCCCAAGTCAAGCAAAGTGCTATCGGGTTTTTCCGCCAGGAATTTCTCAGTAGCAGTCTCGAGTCTGGATTTGTTCTCGGTTGATGGCAATAAGCTCAATCCTTATTACATGGGACTTAAACACAACTGGTGAAATGTGAGTGTACAGACACCAGCACATCAAGCTACCTGAAACTGTCAAATTTTCCCAATCAACTTTGAACCTTATACTATAGCAATAAAGTTGAAAATCTATTAAATAAATTTGACAGATTATAGTAGCTTGATATGCTGGTGTCTGTACACTCAAATTTCACCAGTTGTGCTTAAGTCAGTCACCAGTTGCGTTTCACCAATGATGCGTAAATTTTATCATGTTTGAAGTTCATTCGAGAATGAACGAAAATTCTCGACATTTTGACATATCATTATTGCTGAAAACTGGTGGCATAGAGTGGCCAGTATTTGTTGAGCGACGACAAAGTATGAAATTATAATTTGAATGAACTGAATTTAACACATTTCTTTTACGTTGGCTGTACTACACATTCACCATTGGTATTATTCTTGCTTACCAAGGGGTATCGTGTTACTCAGTAACTGGGTTTTGAAGGTCAGATAGGCAGTCGCTTCATGTAAAATACTGGTATTCAGTTGCATCTGTTAAGACTGGAAGCCCCCAACATAGCTGGGAAAAAGCTAGGCAGATGATTGGTTTGAGGCGATTATAACTAACTAAGAGACAGAAATAAGGATAGTGTCAGTTTAGAGCTGTGAACTAAAATTAATTTCACAGCTAGTTATATTTTGAATCCCTATCTTGCACGTTGTAGTGCTACATCAAAGTATATGCTAAGTAACGTTTACAAATCTCGGCCTAAGTTAGGTTTCGTTTTTACATGACTACGGTGGGTATATGATTTTAACCGATATTTAAGTATATATGTTCGTCTGTTCCCTAATAACTTTGGTTTTATAAGTTTTTTTTCGCCGTATTTTATGTACTAGCCGTAGATAAAATACAGCGAAAACAAACTTTGTTCCAACCGGGTGTCACTCGACACCTTTCAACTTTTTAAACATCCTTAGTGACTAACCACACTTATTCAGCTCTGTTCAGCTTTTGCCCATAGATAACAACGATTTTATATGAGATGCGTACGCATCCGTTCAGCCGTGGAAAGCTGAACGGTCTCCATACAAAATCGTTGTTTTCTATGGACAAAAGCTGAACAGAGCTGAATAAGTTAGTTAGTCCCTTCATAAGCAAGGTAGACAGCATAAAATATTTCATAACCGAGTCACGTTACGTGAATGAAATTCTAAATTCCATTTCTAATGAATGAGAATGCGGTTTGTGGTCCGCAAGTACCAACCAGTCATTATCACTCGAGTCTATTAGATCTAATGAGAATACATTCTACTTCATGTGGTTTTTGTCGACTCCTGACATTTTCTTTGTTGTAAAATATAAATGAAAATGTGACTTTTTGTGTTTCATGTACTTAAAAATAAATGGTGACTTAATTTTATTGCGAAGAATAATTTTGTTGGTTGTGATGCGAAGAACAAAGAAACGATGAAAAAACTCTGTGAAATATGACATGGCTTGAAAGGAGGTAACTCACAGATATAGATACACCTAGATAACGCAAGAGCAATTACTTCGCGTGCCAAAAATCTCACCAACTTACGTTCAAAAATCGTAAGCCGCCATTTTCGCGCTCAGTCCTGTGTACTGCTGGCTGGTGAGCATGAGTGAGAAAGAGTGCTTGTGACGTCATAGTAGGTAGTCAAAAAAATGGCACACTTTGTTTTTATACAGATCGTGATACTTGCGTTCTAGGTATTTGCGTTATCTAGGTCTATCTATGTCTGTGGGGTAACTTGGGGTGAGATATTTGGGTTTCTGACTACACGTAACGATTCTCTAATGTCTGCGAATTACAGCCGAGACTAATGACTTAACGTGCTTTCCGAGGCACGGAGATGACTTGATATGTGATGGATGGTCATCCATCCACGGCCCGACCTTGGCAAGCGTTACTTAACCTTCGCGATCGAACCGTGCGGCCGTTTTGCGTGGATGTGACGCATGTTTCCCATTACCTTTTATTTTTTGTTTTTATGTTCTTTTTTGCGTCATGTTTACCGCAAATAAACGTATTTTCTTTCTTTTTTTCTTTTCTTATTATTATTTAGCTACAGGCTCCTGAGTTAAATAAACACAATGTAATCCAGAACTCAACCATTGTGATCGTAATTGAAAAACTTACTTCCCAGAGGTCGAAAACAAACGCA
The DNA here is from genome assembly GCA_949316385.1 of Globia sparganii. Taxonomy (NCBI): domain Eukaryota; kingdom Metazoa; phylum Arthropoda; class Insecta; order Lepidoptera; family Noctuidae; genus Globia; species Globia sparganii. The sequence goes on along the minus strand of OX438675.1, from coordinate 6,037,151 downwards.
AAAATGTTCCATTCACCATCCATTTTAATTAATGAACAAAAACTTTTTTATACTTCCTCCATTTTGTTTTTGTTTATTTTGTTTCGAATTTAGAATTAGTGTTTTGTAAAAGGTTGGGAATTAACTAAATTAAATGTAGAGTGTTATCTTTTGGCGCTCTGGATGACACTGACAGGAGGACGTTGTTGGTAAACATTACTTGTGGAATTGTCACAGAAAGAGTATTTAACAGAACAAAATGGCGACTTTAGGTCTGATTTTGGCAACGTGCCAAACAACCTTGTAGCGTTGTACTTACATGGGTATCTAATTCTATTTTTTTTATTAACAAAGAATACGTTAGCTTAAATTGACACTGACTTTAGTACAGTATTTTTATGTTACAAAGCGACCCGCGATTTACTTGTGGTTACCAAGTGTACAAAAATACTGTGAATGTGTATGTAAGCGTGCGTGTGTGTGTTATTTGCTGACGCTCTTCGTCTTCACATACACATTCACAGCATATATACTTGGTTACCAGAACTAAAGAACGCGTCTCTCCATGAGATAAAAATACTGTAATATTGATTATATTACAGTACTAATCGATATTTCTTACATAATCCGCAGCCTTTTTATCTGTTAATACAATTCACTACAGGTATAAATAACTCCATATACGCACTTATATAATGCACAAAATTGTTTACTAAAAATATGTAAAAATATTATTATTGAAATGTCGATCTTCGCTTTAGAAGCAGAGCAGGACGATTAAAATGAATTTCAAAAATGTTTGTACACGTCTAGCGAACTGTTAATATCATTCCTTTGAATGGGTCAACAATTTACACGTGTCCAAGTTTGTCCATTGTCATCGCAAGCTCATGTGCACAAAGGCAAGTGTATTGAACGAGTCCCAGAACGTATTGTGAGTTATTGTTCGATGTGACTGTTACATGCTTTGCTCTCCTGGTATGTGAATTTCATTTTGTCTTTGTCGTACTGTTTTCAAGTGCACTTTAAATTGTGGAAAACGTACGCTTGCTTATCATTATAATGAGAATCGTTCTGAGTTGAGCTGCCAGCTTACTGATAAATGCGTGCACTGACTGGACAGGTCCACTTTATCTGTTCTACTACTAATTTGACAGGACTAAACTAATATTTATCTCCTGTGTTTTTCATAATGAAATAGAAAGAAAAACATGCACTGAACTTAAATTTAGTTTAGTTTGTGAACAACGGAATTGGGGCCATTGTTTCATTCTGTGCTTTATTTTAATACCTTTGATAGTCACAGAGCAACGCTAGATTACCAGGTGTCTAGAGCTTTGTGTAACCAAATTTAACCCCCCCAACTGATTGTTTAAAGTAACGTCATGCTACAAGCTACAAGTAAACGCGAGTCCACACTATTTGATAATATTATTTCGTTTCTACATGAAACATGTATTCAATTCAACCTCTTCAATTTTATCCATAGAGACAAATATTTGCTCGTTCTGTACTTTACATACATTTGCACTGATTCCGGGGTCCGAAGTTCACGGATCATCTTAAGCCGTGTGCACTGGATAAACAATCGTCGGCGCGCGTGCATTGTTTGAGTATCTCGTTAAGTCCTACTGTTTCATAGTCCCCTGGTACTATTGAGTGACACAAATGAATATACAATCGAAAATTTATTAACTTACAACAAGCAAATTGACGTACCTACGTCAAGTACCTACTTACTGTGGTTAATTTTCTCCACTATCAAGTTTTCCTGACTCTACATAATATGTACAGAGGACAGCACATTAAGCTACCCTAATCTGTCAAATTTTCCCAATTGAATATGAGCCTTTCCTTCCTTGAGTTTCCTTTATGTAAACTTCACTATTTAGATATTGATACCACCCATCACTTCTGCAGAGTTTTTCTAGATAATTTAATTTGACCCTGTAAGAATTTCACAATAATGTAATCAACACTAAAAGAGCGGCAAATACCTTTAATTTTCGTAGCTTAATTGCCTTATTTAACGATATTCAAAGTACAAACCTAAATGAGATTTCTGCGAACAATGCTAGGTGATTCAACAGTCGTGCATTCACTGTTTCATATTATGCTTTCCTGGTACATTATGCCTCATTGTATTCCTTCTGTTTCATTTCATGTTAGCCTTAGTGCTTTACGGAGTATAATGAAAGTTTATAATGGTTTATCCAAACATGTACTCGGCGGCCAGCTTAAGTGGATGAATTCATGATGATTCAGATAATGTCTGGACTCTAAAAGATACCGATGAGTTCGTTTGGGTGTGTCCTCTCAGATTAAGTCAGTTATAAAACACCAACCTCATCTAATTTTAAAATATGATTGTTTCTTTTGATGTGTAAAAGTATTTTTATTGTGCATTAAATCAATACATTTATTGTTAGATAAACAATAAATGTATTGATTTAATGCACAATAAGTGTATTGATTTAATGCATTATAAATGCGAAAACTAGTTTGTTGCACTTTCACGCTAAAACGGCTGAACGGATTTAGATGAAATTTGGCACATGGGTAGACCATGATTGAAGATGGGTTAAGACATAGGATACTTTTTAATAGGTAGTACATTCCCGTAGGGTAAATTTCGACCACCACGCAGGCGAATCCGCGGGCACAAGTTATTTATAATATAATTTGCACACTTAGATTTTTTAAGCATTCTACGCAGAGTTTTGTAAAATTTACTTTCCATTAAAAAATAAAACATAGAACAACCGACATTGTGTGAGAAACTAACAATGACAACCTGAACATTTTCAAGCACGTATGTGATGCTTTAAAGAAACTGGAAACTAAGCCCGGCAAACATTGTGCAGACAATTATACTTCTACGCTCTGATAAACATAATAGGGAATTGTCTTACTGCGAGCGAGAATAAATAAAATGCTATTGTAAGGAGACAAAATCTATTAACAGCCGTTCTAGCCTGTAAAAAGCTCACTGTGAACATTTAGGCATTTAGGTGAAGTGAGCTTTATGTGAACTGTCATTTCATTCCATTTGCCTGTGCCAGGGGCTACGGTATCTCTTCCCAACAACCCGCGACCCTGGTAGGCATCGGCTCTAGCGGACCCCGTCAGTTAGTGCTAACTCTTTGAGGCGCGCGTGAAACACAAAGCGCCGTCGATCCGGGTGTTCAAGCTCACTTCACTTGAGCTTGTGAGCTTTTTTCCTGACCACGGAGGGTTATGATTTTAAGCGGTATGTATGTATGTTCATCTGTTCCCTCATAACTTCAAAAGTACTTAGAATAATTTTACAAGTGAGGTATTGTTAGAAGCGTCTTGACCGACGGCTGGATTAAGCTATCTGACGTCATACTAAATTCAATATGGCGCCCTCTAGAGTAATGAATTTAAAAATAAATATTTTGGGATGGTGCCTTGTTGGGTATCAAATAAAAGGGCTTAACTAGCACATTTCAAAAATATAAATATTACAGAAATAGGCCACAAAATATTTAAATAAAAAATAAGTTTAAATCTAAAACCCAACTACTGAAAAGGATGAAACAAGAAAGTACCTTCCCGTGGTCGCATGCTACCATAGCTTTTATGTACATGTGTTAGTACAGCGGTATGCGACCATGGGAAGGTACTCTTTTGTTTCATACAGTAGTCGGGTTTTAGTTTTTAAACTTATTTTTTTACAGAATCGACATGAGCGTGTTTTTTCGCCACCGGTGAAGTTTTTGCTTTAATAATTGACAAGGATGAACGCTTGAAATTAATAATCAGTTTCTGTTTAAAAATCAAAATCTATATGTAGTTATTAATTCTTCATTAAACATAGAAAATCGTGAAATTCGGCTTAACCGCACCTAAGATTAAGTATTTTAGAAGTGCGATCTCTATACAGTAGTCTCTGTAGTGCTATCTCCTTATGCGCAAGTATACTGTTGAGGGACAATTCTCGTAATTTTAAGAACGTTCACAGTCTGATCTGTCTCAATCTGTCAAAAAATACCACTAATTTCCCTACATTTTGACAAGTTTTTGACATTTGTTTGTCGCCGAAATGAGACTGCGACTAGATTTTGAACGTTTTGAATTACGAGAATTGGCCTTCAGTTCTTTGCGGCAGACCCCGTAGCAGAAGGCGGGACGACCTGGACAAAACAAACTACCAATGGTCCACTATAGCTTGGACCAAAAGAGCTGGAAGTCATGGGGAAAGGCCTTTGCAGTGGGATGATGCAGGCTAACAGTAGTGGTAGTAATAAATTTGTTCAAATTAGGCTGAGAATCAGTCATTTTGGACGTTCAAATAATAAAACGTCCAGCCTTTTAACACTTCCTAGTGTTTTAGCTGGGACAAAAAAGTGTTAAAACAAGTGTTACAACGTCCTACGCGTTGAGTACAATAATGGATTTAGGATGTTGCTGGGGCTTCCGCGTTTCTCTAGCGCAGATGTTCGCGGAAGCCCGTGTTAATGATGTTCATGCCGCAATGAGAACGAGGGCTTCGTAAATTATGGGTAGGTTGTGTGGAAGCCCGAACAGCATCCTAAAGACATTGGGTGACAAGGTGGACAGCCCTTTTATGAGGCACTGGGTGCAGAGGCACGTGCCGATATGTGTTTTGCCACGCAGTTATTAGTTGTTGTTAGGTTAGTTAGTAAGTCTTTACTAACATGGTTTTTTTAAGTTGTTGTTACTAATTCTAGATAGATTCTGTGTTTCTTTCCGATGTGATCCGCAATAAACGATATTATTATCATTGTTAATAAACTCACCAGCAACATATTTGTAGGTTAAGTTAGAATTATTAGAAGTTGATGTTGATCTTGACATGTAGATTTATATTTCAATCCATTATTGGGTAAAACTTGACATTATCCAATATCTGTGAAATATCATTTTTATTATCAGATATAATCTTAATCAGCCTATAACGTTCCCGCTGCTGAGACACAGGCCTACCCTCTATGAGAGAGAGTGGGCTGTAATCCACCACGTGGGCACAGTACGGGTTGGTGGATGTCACATGTCTTCGAATTTATTTTGGTTCTAGGACATGCCGGTATCCTCACGATGTTTTCCTTTGCCGTTTTTATCAGGATCTATGTTTAATTTTGGGTATTCATTAAGTTGCTTCTCGCTACCTACCATTAATGAGACGTGATCCTTATGCAAGGTGTGAACTGAAAACAATAGCGTCTAGTCTGCTTTCATTGTTGAACGACTCGTAAATCTAAAGTCCTGAACAAATTTCTTTGCTATCAGCTTAGCAGACGTCTAGAATAACGTATTCGTAATTTATAAGGTTTAATTTATAGTCCCTTAATAAGATTACTGACTCTGACGCTTTGTTTTTAAATATAATGGAAAAAATTGTGGCATTAAAGGGCAGTTTTAGTACCAGTGGGCAAGAACCTCTTAAACCTGATTTACAGCTCACCTCACACATTAGGTCCAGTTGAAAACCAGGGTCGGGCACAGTCTAGTTGTCTGGCATTTTTGCAGTACTGGACCCTTTTGATGCAGCCAAGGCATACTTTCCTGCCAATTTCCTACATCGGTCTTTTCACTTTTTTATTTGTTTTTATCTAATGTGTTTTAAATTGTATGCCTTTTAGTCTGTGCTAAATAAATGTATTTTCTTTCTTTCTCACAGAGAAAGATTTACCATTGATCAGTTATCAACTTAATACTTAAGGCTCCTTCAAACAGACGCGACACGCGACGCGAATTACGAGAGGTGCATTTTCGTCGCGTGCGATTCGCACCGCGTGTCGCGCCTGTTTGCAGGAGCATTTACGAGGTGATATCGTATAGCTTGTACTAAGTGTACCTAAAAGTTACGCAAGATTCAAAAACGTTTTTTTTTTTTGTACGAACACACACACACACATAATCAGCTTATAATCTTCCCACTGCTGAGATACAGGCCTCCTCTCGGTGAGAGGGAGTGGGCCGTCTACCACGCGGGCCCAGTGCGGGTTGGTAGAGGTCACATCAGTGGCGAAGGGTGAATTTATGACAGAGGTAAGCCGGAGCAAGAAAACAATGTCAATAAACCATTTCATTATAAGTATTTCAATGATGAATTGACTATAGAGTGGTTGTGTTCTGAATTTTCGAAGGGAAGCCGGCGGGAATCGAGTTGTATGGTACCTTCGCCACTGGGTCATATGTCTTTGAATTTTTTAATCTAGGACATGCCGGTTTCCTCAATGATTTTTCCTCACCGCGTTGAGAGCAGTGGTGATGAAATTATTAAAACTAAGTAGCACCTGACTAGGTACAAACCTACGACCTGCAACTCGTAAGTTGCGACCGTTACCACTGCTCTCGTCTCTTACGTACATAGTACTCTCGAAGCACTACTATTGTGAAACAGCCGATCGATTCTGTAAAAATCTCACCGTGATAACTTAGATGAAGTGAGCGTGAAGTGAGCTATCAATAGTGGCAATCAATAACATCAGGTGGAATGACAGCTCACTTCACCTAAGTTTTCACGATGAGATTTTTATAGAATAGCACTGCAGGTTTTTTCTTAAAGTTGTAGTTTCTATTTCACGAGAGAATTTAATTTTGCGTAAATGCATAAAATGTTGAAGCAATAATGCAGTTTAAAAAGTCAGACAACGCAAGCCATTTTTTTTGCTTCAATTTTATTGTATGTCACAGGGATATAGCTTTCATGGTGTAAATCTTTATATAGTAGTAGCAGCGCCCCGCAGTCTCACCCGCGTTAGTTTCGATCCCGTAGGAAGATCGCGATAAAAAATATCCTATGTGATAATCCTAGTTATAAACTATCTGTGTGCCAAATTTCATCCAAATCCGTTTACGGTGATTGAGAAACAAACATCTTCACAAACTTTCACATTTATAATATTAGTAGGATTTTTATCTCACAAAGTGATGCGCGCTTTACTTGTGCTTATCAAGCGTATAAACACGCTGTGAATGTGTGTGTACGTACAGGAGCTCTCGGTACCGTTCGTGACAATGGCGAAGTCGGAAGCGTGTGTGTGCGTGCGTATAAATGTTATGTTATTATCTGACGCACAAATTCACAGCGTGTTTAAATACTTACACTTGTTTACCACAGCTAAAGCGCGTATCGCTTTGTGAGATAAAAATACTGTACTAACATTTTTCATAGCATTTAAATTATTATTCCATCTACCATATTTTAATAACATCGGTACCTACCTATCTATTTATCTACGAGCTAACTTTAATTACAACTTAACAAACTAAAGCTTAACTTAATTACCTACTTCAGTAGTTTTTCTAGTTGTTACGTAATAAGTTCAAGTTCTTAAATTTACCACGGATATTCTAAATAAGTCTGGCGAAGCACTTTTCCACACTCCGGCCGTGGTTCGTTCGATACAGACGAATTCCTCAAATTTATTCCTAGGTAAAAATGAGTACCTACCAAAAAGGTTGAGGTCAAGATTGAATTAAAACGATTTCTTTCTAATAAAATTGTTTTAATGTGGCAGTGCGAATCGATTGGCCACTGTTATAATTTCAGATTTTTTTCCTCTAGGAAAAAAATAAGGAAACGTACGACAACTATCACCAATATTGTTTATTTATGAATACAAAATAACTTAATGTATAAATAAGTATAATAGTTAACTCTTATTAATGCCAGTCAGCTTAAATTCAGTAGTAAGAGCTATGGTCGTGGAAAGCTGGAGAAAAAACGAGTACTGTTTCGTTTTAAATTAAACGAAATATAAAAACAAACCATAAATTGTTGCCAATAAAACCCATTTTCCTGTTCTACTATTTCAAACACTCCAAATAAAAAGCTACTGATGACAAAAACCGGCCAAGTGCGAGTCAAACTCGCACGCGAAGGGTTCCGTAACACAAGGCAAAAAAAAGTTATTAACTTTATTCCATTTTTATTATTTGTTCTTATAGCGGCAATAGAAATTCAGACTCTGTGAAAATTTCAACTGTCTTCCTATTACGGTTCATGAGATGCAGCCCGCTGACGGTCAGACGGTTGGACAGCGGAGGCTTAGTAATAGGGTTTCGTTGTCACCTTTGGGGAACGGAACCCTAAAAGTCATTTCGCTTACTTCACTCTCTTTCAGCTTAATTCAAGAAACGTTTTATAAGTCCATAACTTTTTAATTGAATGATCATCGCTGTTAAATTCTAAAAGTTTTAAGGTTTTTGTTTTAAAATAGTCGAAGCAGATAAAATAGGGATTTGGCCGAATTAACTTTGGACGTCCTCAAATAAAATGGACTTACGGCTCTTGGCAGATATCATTTGTTTTAACGAACGTGCTGTATAATTTTATTATTATTTTACTTTGGATAGATATTCAGCTTCATATTTGAGGTATTTTCTCTGGAAGAGACAATGAAATGAAATTTATTTGCGAGAATTTACTATATGAGGGAGCAAAACTTTATAATGAAATATCTGACGATGTGTTTAACAGTAACAGAGGTAATGCATATAAAAAAAGCCCTAGACGAATACGTCAGGTCGAAGTAATAACACCTGAATGCCACCTATTACATTTTATGTTGTTTTGAATAACTGTATGTGATCACAGACTGTGGCGCCGATTCTGTTGTTCACAAACTAAACTAAATTTAAGTGCAGTGCATCTTTTTCTTTCTATTTAATTATGAAAAGGACAGAAGATAAACATTAGTTTAGTCCTGTCAAATTAGTCAGCGCCTGACGTAAATTGACGTATTTTTAGTAGACAATTTTTTAATCACGTCTAACCTTGTCTATGGATTATCTAATTTGACAGAACTAAACTAATATTTATCTTTTGTCCTTTTCATAATGAAATAGAAAGAAAAAGATGCACCGAACTTAAATTTAGTTTAGCTTGTGAACAACAGAATCGGGGCCTGTGTCTACTTTTATTATATATTTTCTATACATTTCTCAATATGCAAGGGAACTGTAATGTTCTTTTTTTGAGAAATAAATGTCTTTAGACCGAATTGAAGCAGTGGATGAGTATTCATGCGATGGACGATCAGCCCCGCGCATGCTTAAATTAAATTATACTTAAAAACAAACTGTACGAAGTACTAAATTAATATGTAGAATAGATTGACTAATTTCAAATTCATGGATGCACATATACAGGCCCTCCTTCACCGAAAGCATTAACCTGTAATGTAACAATCCAAGACTTCACTGTAACGGCTACGGCTTTAGAAGAACACTGCGCAGGACTTCATCTGCTGTTAGAGAGATTTAATTGGATTTATTCCAGAAACCCCCACTGACAAATCCCCACTAGTGGGGATTGTTATTTTTTTTCCAGAAATCCCCACTTGTTAAATAAACTCAGTCTAGTGGGGATTTTTGGAACAATAAGTAACAATCCCCACCAGGTGTAATTGTTATTGTTTCTAAATTATTAAACAAAAAATGTATATTATAATAAAAGCCCTGAACCTGGCTGAGAACCTGACTTTATTACAGTGAAGACCAATAAACTCTATAGAAACAATGCAAACAATTTATAATGAAAGTTAATTATAATATTGACATAATTACTTATCGCATTTTTTGTTTAATAATTTAGAAACAATAACAATAACACCTGGTGGGGATTTTTACTTATCGTTTCAAAAATCCCCACTAGACTGAGTTTATTTAACAAGTGGGGATTTCTGGAAAAAAAAATAACAATCCCCACTGGTGGGGATTTTTCAGTGGGGATTTATGGAATAGATCGATAGTTGAAACCAGCAGAAAAACTTCATAGGAAATGTTTACATTACATTTAAATGCTCCTGGTGAGGGAGCGCGTTCAGATTTTTTTACACCACTCCATAAGTACAGACACTTGGGCATAACTTCTTCTGCGTTAATCAATTCACTTACCTACTGATAATTTATTAGGTAACACGGTGCCATCCCGCCGACCGTACCAGTCCTTTCATCAATTCCTAATATGCTAAAATCCTTTGACAATACACCTGTCCTTTACTCCTTCACGTCACCCATCGTCCATCAACCCTCATTTCCAATAAATCAGACGAATTCTTCAAAGCACCACCATAGAACAAAAATGTATAGAGGCGAAAGGTTTCACTCAGAATGCATTCTAAATGCCTACACTTGTGGAGCTTATGATACGTGCAACATAGTTAATGTGCGCCAATGGCACGGCAGGGGATTTTCATAAGTAGAATGATTTTGAATCTTATTTTTATATTCTTAGCACTCACATTTCGTTGATATCGACATACGGGGACTTAAGCACACCGCGAGAAACTGTTCGGCATACGTATATTAATACTTTGCTGTATCATGCCGCCTCTCTTGATTATGGAAAAACCTATTGTGTCTGTAAAATAAAGTACTACCGAAAATGTGAGAATCCAATAATTTGTATTTGCATTTTGTATGTATTTTTTTGACACATTTGCTGGATAGTCAGTCATATTAAAGGCTTACTGCTTAAGTTTACTGCTGCCTTATCCGGTACAATAATAGGCTACTTGACACATAACTAATTTCATACAATATATGAGTTGAAGCGTGTGAGTTAGAAATGAACAAAAAGAAAAATTATCAGAATTAAACAAACTCACTAGCACTTTCAAAATTAATTTATTTTAGGTCGTAGGTTACAAAAGGCCCGTCATAAATTTTTCCGTTCTAAGGAGGTAGGCGCGTCAAGTACTGTCCCGGCTTTACGCGTAGCTGATTGATGACGCCGGAGACGAGGAGTTGGCCCTGGGAAGTAGAGGACCTGCAGGGTCGATGGAACCGGTGCCAGGTGTCAGCCTTGTGGGTTGACCGCCCGAAGTCACGGCAGCAAGGCAGCAGTTTTCTTGGGCAATTGAACCCGGAACTTGAAACCCTGGAATTTATGTCCAGGAACTAAATTACTGAGCCCTCTGCTAATCCTCTCCTGACGGTGACCACTGTGGCGTAAGCATAAGCGTAAAGCGGATGATGTACTATTGCGCTTAAGGCGAATGTGTGTAAAGGTCACCTTCAGAATCGGAGTTTACAAGGATTTAAAGTAAAGAGTGTAAAGCATTTTTTACATTAATACTAGTACAAATAATGGTGTAAGCTAAGATATGGTTAAATGAAAAAATGAAATTAGAAATGGATGACAAAAGGAAAGATGATGAAACACAATTTATGCAAGTCATTCACCACCATGACACATGAGAAAGCAATGCGTAACTTTGCAAACACTTACCCAATACGGGGTTTCACAGTTATATTTTTGTATTATACTATTTTAACTTTAATAGGAAGTATTTAAGTAAGGTTCAGACAAAATCTGAGCTTTAGAAGGTTTAGAGTGAGACTGCACGTATGACGTCACGCACAAGTGTACTAAGCGTGAACGCGCGTCTCAACTGACCGTCCTCAAGCCTGCTCCTCGGTCGCGGCTCGCGGCACGCATAGGTGGTGTGGAGTGGGGAGTGAACTGGTTCGAACTTTAACACAATGACTACGATTTGGTTTGCTTGCCTATTTATTAAATGATCGTTTACAACGTTACAATACCCCCGCGCGCAATCAAGGATTTTTTTCATGTCTTAAAATGAAACAAAATCCGCATTATGAACTAAGTTTAACTACACACATCAAAAGTGTCTAGGGATCAAGCATTTTTATGCGGATTTCTTGAGATTGAGATGTGGCTTTGTAATAAATTTATGATTTTATAAATTTATATGGATCCTTTTTGGTGCATTTCATAATTTGAATCAGGAACTGTGAATCAAATTCGAGTAAAAGATGAAAATCAGCTGTCAATATTTTCCCTATAAAAACATACAACGCATTGAAGACATTATTAGTGCTACTGTTTCCCTACTACTGATTAAAACCAACGTTATTATGGAGCGGCGACGTCATTTAAGCAGGGAAGAAATGCTCAGAGCCGTGGGAATGATAGAAGCTGGTTCCCGGCAACGTACTGTGGCTTTAGCTCTGAATACAAGTCAGAGTGTTATCAGTCGACTTTGGACACGTTACCGAAGCACTGGTACCGTGGCTGAGCGCCATGGAGGACGGTATCGCTGCACCACACGGAGACAAGACCGATACATTCAAATCTTAACTCGAAGAGCTCCAACAATAACCGCCATGATGTTAGCCGTGAGGCTTCATCACTCTTCAGGGAACTTAATTAGCGACCAAACAGTCAGAAACCGCTTGCATGAAGTGAACCTTCATTTCCGAAGACCGCTACGGGTACCACCTATAGCAATGCACAATCGTAGGATTCGATATCAATGGGCTCTTGAACACAGAAATTGGGCAGAAGAACAATGGCGTTTCGTGTGCTTTTCTGATGAGTCTCGTTTTGGTATGAGACCGGATACAAGACGTATACGACACTGGAGAACCCCTGGACGCCAACAGCGATTAAAATCCTACCAGGAAGTCCATCCTTATAGTGATGGAACCATCATGGTATGGGCGGGTATTTGGATCGGCGGAAGAACTGAGTTGATTTGGATCAGAGGCAACCTCAACGCTCAAATTTATGCTGAGACGATTGTATCAGACGTCATCGTTCCTCTACAAGTGCAAATCGGTCCCTTATTTCAGTTAATGCATGATAATGCACGACCGCACACCGCAAGAGTTGTAAGACAGACTCTCGCCGCAGCTAACATCAATGTCCTGCCCTGGCCTGCTCAGTCGCTAGACTTGAACCCGATTGAGCATGCATGGGATATGTTACAGAGAAGAGCTCTGCCGAATATGGAGGGTATCCAGTCGCAAGAAGACCTTTTTTTGTTGTTGCAACGAACATGGGCGGCCATTCCACAGCGTGATTTGGATGAACTCATTTTGAGTATGCCAAACCGATGTTCTTGTGTTGTTAGTGTTCGCGGTAGAAACACGGATTATTAATTGTTTAAGTTACCCAATAAAATTTTAGAGAAAACTGTTATTTCAGTCTTTTTTTCGAACTTTTGTGTTAGTGGTTCAAATGTCAAAAATCCCTTTATTAGGAAAATGCCAAATTTCTTTATTAATGCAAAGGTGACTTGGTTTATCGTTACTGTGACAAACGAAAACACTTTATTTGATGAATCCTTAAAGAAAATTTTAATTAATATCAATCAGGAGAAAAGTTATTGCAAAAATATATGTTGATCCCTAGACACTTTTGATGTGTGTATTAGTTTACCTATATTAAAAATCGCCTTTCATACATCTCGCAAATATAAACTAGCAGCAGTTATTGTAGGTATACAAACATAACTGACGCACAATAACATAAAATATATAGGTATCTTGTTTTCTTCAACCCGATACCTTACCAATAGACGTTCCAATAGAAGGTTGAATTTAAGCGAGAGGGATTGTAAAATATCATTAATAAAAAAAGTCAAAATGTGCTTAAATCTATACATTGTGTAATGTTATTGTTTAATTTATGTATCATTATATTTTTATGATATTTATTTTTTTCCTACTAATTTTAAATCTTTAATGTGCCAAGAACCTAAATTTTTGCCAGACATATCTTGTAACACATAGACGAGAGGGGACTTTTTCTCAATTATTTTGGCTTTTATAAATTTTGGAGCCAGCTTCTTTGAAAATCTGCTCTCTTTATCACTTAAGAAGTACGCTCGTTTCATGACTACGTCTCCAATATCAAATTCGGCAAACTTGCGTCTCAGATTATAATGTGAAGTATTCTTAACGTGGGCTTGCCATAACTTCGCTTGTACGTTGTCAAAGATAGAAGACAAAACGCCTAAATTTTCTGCATATGCGTCTCGTGGCAGGAATAGTATTTCGTCACCGAGGTCATTATTAGTATAATGTGACCCACAAGTAACAAGCTCACGGCCGAAAACTAAAAATGAAGGTGAAAATCCTGTAGCCTCGTTCACAGAGCTATTAATAGCAAATTGCACCTTAGGAATGAATACGTCCCATGATCTATGATCATTATTCACGTAAGTAGAAATGCAAGTGATAATGGTTCTGTTATACCGCTCTACTAAGTTTACTTGAGGGGTATATTTAGGTGTATAAAAAATATTTGGGATATTATATTTCTTAAACAGTGCCTCTGTCACCTTGCCAGTAAACTGAGTACCGTTATCCATTAACACGGTTTGAGGTATGCCGTGCGTTAAGAATACCGAATCTTCTAAAATTTTTGTAATTATATCAGCAGTAGCCCTTTTCATTGGAAAAATTAAACAAAATTTAGAAAAACAGCAAGTTACGACTAATATAAAGTTATTTTGCTTTTTTGAAGTTGGAAGAGGTCCCATGAGATCAATTGAGATCATTTGGAATGGTCGCGAGCAGTGTTTAGGACGACCCATTTCTCCTAAAATTTGATGATTTTGGGACTTGTAAGCTAAACATTTTTCGCAAGAACCAATGAATTTTACGACATCTTGGTACATGCCAGGCCAGTAGTAGCGTAAGGCAAGACGTCGGTAAGTTTTGAAAATACCCATATGTCCAGCTGTGGGCTCAGAATGATTTTCAGTCATTATGGTCTCGCGGTATTCAGTAGGTACGACCTCTTTCCACGAGAATTCTGAAGTTAGTTCGTGTTTATTTTTAGAAAACCTAAATAATTAATTATTTTTAATAATAAAATTTGTAAATTTGGAAGGATCATTTAAACAACCGTTGTATATATTCTTGTACCAGCTGTCTTTAGTAACTGAATAAGAGTTTGCAATATTAATGGCACTAACCGGAACGATTCGGGACAGCGCGTCAGGAATAACATTATCAACGCCTCGTCGATGTTTTATGACGAAATTAAAAGCTGAAAGACGTACGCCCCATCGAGCTAGTCGACCAGTAGGGTTACTTAAGGACAAAAACCACTTAAGAGCGCTGTGTTGACCGTTTTCGATGTAGCAACGCCAATGTTCGAGAGCAGTAATAACGGCTAAGGTTTCGCGTTCGGTTATGCTGTAATTTTTCTCAGCAGCGGTTAGTGACTTACTCATGTATGCAATTGGGTGTTCTTTTCCATCTATCGACTGAGTAAGCATTGCACCGACACCGTAACTGCTGGCATCCGTATGCACTTCGAAGGGCCTGGTCCTTACGACATGTAGGTGTCGGATAATTAAGTATGGCCTCAACCTTGGCTGGATCTGTACGTAAGCCAGAGCCATCAACGACATACCCTAGATATTTAAGCTGAGAGCTAAAGAATTTGGACTTTTCAAGGTTTATTGTTAGGTTAGCTTGTTTCAACTTGTCGAGTACACGTAAAAGTAGTGTCACGTGACTATTAAAGTCTTCAGATATGATGATGATGTCATCCAAATAAGCAAACACCTTGAGATCAAATTTAGAAAATAGTAAGTCAACCAATCGCTGCTGAGTAGCTGGTGCATTGGTTAGGCCAAAAGCAGTCCGTTTAAAACGAAATGTGCCTCTGCCGGGAACGTAGAACGCAGTCTTATCGCGATCCTCGGAAGCAATCGGAATCTGCCAAAATGCTTTGGATAGATCAATACTGGTTAGATAGCGCGCATCTCGTAAATTATCTAAGATCTCGGAAATGTAAGGAAGATTGTAGGCATCTCGTTTAGTGACGGAGTTGAGTTTACGACTGTCTAGGCAAAAACGAGGTTGGCCGTTCTTCTTGGTCACGATAAGAACGGGAGATGACCACGCACTCTCGCAAGGTTCGACCACGTCAAGTGAAAGCATCTCGTCAACCTGTTCCACCAAGATACGCTGCTTCTCCGGTGACAAACGATAGTAACGCTGGCGAATTGGTTCCGAGTCCCCTGTGTCAATGCGATGCGTGATAAGACTTGTTACGCCCAAACCCTTGCTCTGATAAGAAATGTCTTCGAACTGCCTAATAACATTATCAGCCACTTGTTTTTGTGACTGATCAAGGTTATCATAACCTTGTATGAAGGTTGAATGAGAAGTGACCAAAGAACAATTATTAGTCTTGGCCATAGCAATGCTGCCAATAAATTTGGGGCATACTTTAAACTTACGCCAAAAATCTAAACCTAAAATAAGATTACGTTTAATCTCAGGAATAACAAAAGCTTTTAAAATATGAAATTGATTTTCGAAATTAATTGGAATATTGATATAACCTAGACTCTTTATATTCTGACCTCCCGCAGCTGTTACTGTTATACGATCAGATTCGACAAGTGGCAAGCCATAAGCACGTAGCACTGAATGAGCACCGTTACCCAAAATAGTGACAGCAGAGCCAGAATCTAGAAGTCCCGAAACAGTAAGGTCGTTAATTTTAACAGATACGTAAGGTCTATCATCGAGATCGTCTTTGTCATCGAGAATTGAGTAGATGTTGTACGATTTAAAAAATAATTTGATAGTTTGTAACCAGTTTTTCCAGTCTTCGCTATCAAATTTGTTATTTGCACAATTCTCATTAATTAGTTTTTTGGGTTAGTTTGTTTGGTTTTAGTACAATTTGGACAGTCTGGTGCCTTTACACCTTTGTGGCCACATCTGAAACATACCACCTCATCTTTGCTAGCCGTACACTGCCTCAGATTATGTGTATTATTACGACAACGGGGGCAGTAACGCTGTTTCGTGTTAGACTTAGAGCTATCAACTGTATCAACCAAAGTAGATTCCGTATTGTTATTATTATTATGTTTATTTTGGTTATTATTATGTTTAGAGTAGTTTTTATGAAAAGAGTTGAAGTTATTATATTTAGAGTAAGTTTTATTATTAGACTGTCCTGAATATGCAAATTCAGGAGCTAGTGTATTCGAGCACGGTTTTGGAGGTTCTCTAAATTGAGAAAATCGTGATTGAATAGCCTCATAATTTCGGCACAAGGTTCGCAATTCATCAATAGATTTGATGTCTGATACAGAAGAAAGGGTGTTGGCGTAGATAGGACGAATGTTGTGGAGTAAGATTTCTAATTTATCTTCCTCTGATAATTTTTTCGTCAGACGTGAGAAAAGTCCAGACATAATGGAAAGGTAAATGATAATATTTTCAGTTTCTCCTTGTGTGCGTGACCGAATTTCTGCAAGCAATCTGTAATCGTAATCAGACTGATCGAAATCACGTCTCAAAGACACTGTAAGATCGTTCCAACTCGTAACCGTATCCCTAATACTCCTGTACCAGTGTAGTGCGTCACCGGTAAATATGTCGGTAGCGTTTGTCAAAATTTTATCGTGTGAGATATTCTTAGCGATACAAATTTCCTCACAACGTTGAATGAACGCCCGGACGCAGGACTTACCGTCGAATTTTAATTTTGAGAATTTGTTATTGTTACCATCACAAGTAACGTTGACATTAACCGGTGTCGAATGAGTGGCTGATAAGCAATCACTACTAGTAGTAGCTAGGGGATCTAAGGCTGAATCACCAAGTGACGTAAGCCTTATTGTGGCTTTCTTGAAAAGACTAACACATTGTTCATAGTCTTCCCTTAATTTGTCATCACATGTAATGCGGTTTAGCCGGTGGTATAGATGATTGAGTAAATTTTGGGTTCGCAGCAATGTGTTTTTATCTAATGACGCAGATTCTAAAGTGACGTTAACCTTTTCAAGAACATCCAGAACACCATTTAAATCCTCCGTTGGTTCGAAGGGGCTAGTGAGAATATCCTCTGAAGGAAATAATGGTCCACACTTAGCTATCTGTTTGCGCAATTCCTGCACTGTGGCAGCTGGTGATTAACCCCTAATGGCAACTTCATACTCAAGCTCAGACTTTTGAAGCGACATGAACTTTACGGGATAAGCCATTATAACAATAATTTTAAATGTAAGAAAAGAAAAAAAATATTTAAAAAAAAAATGTTGGGTAAGTGTTGAACAATTTCGGAAAGTGAAAAAACAAGAAAAGTACTAAGTACTCCGTCTGTTACACTTTTAATTTTAAAGTAAGTAACGTCTTGGTTGTTCTTCCACTAAAATGCACACAAACACAAAGAGCAAAATTTTTTTTTTTTGCAGTGAAACAAAAGCTTAAAACAAAAAAAAAAATATGCAACTAATGTGTACGCACAATAAAACGAAACTCGATAAAAGTTGTAAATGTAAAAAATTAAATATGTTAATAAAATTATGTGGCTGACTGTACTTTTAACTTAAATATCGTCAATAAGTAACGGTAAAAACAAAAATTAAGAAAAAAAAGAAAAAAAAATTTTGCAACTTATATCGTGCGCTGACTGTACACCATAAATTGTTACAAAATTTTAAATATGACTGTACGTGAGTACCTACTTACTAACAAACTTTTTCTGTAACGTACACCTTAGTTACTATGCAACCAAAAAAAAACGTTTCACAGAAATAAAAATAAAAAGCAAAACACAAAACACACAAAACACCAAGAAAAAAAAACAACTACCTCCATAGAAACAGAAAAAAAAATATGACCATTAAAATACCACGATAAGGGCGCCAATGATGCGTGTGAGTTAGAAATGAACGAAAAGAAAAATTATCAGAATTAAACAAACTCACTAGCACTTTCAAAATTAATTTATTTTAGGTAGGTTACAAAAGGCCCGTCATAAATTTTTCCGTTCTAAGGAGGTAGGCGCGTCAAGTACTGTCCTGGCTTTACGCGTAGCTGATTGATGACGCCGGAGACGAGGAGTTGGCCCTGGGTAGTAGAGGACCCGCAGGGTTGATGGAACCGGTGCCAGGTGTCAGCCTTGTGGGTTGACCGCCCGAAGTCACGGCAGCAAGGCAGCAGTTTTCTTGGGCAATTGAACTCGGAACTTGAAACCCTGGAATTTATGTCCAGGAACTAAATTACTGAGCCCTCTGCTAATCCTCTCCTGACGGTGACCACTGTGGCGTAAGCATAAGCGTAAAGCGGATGATGTACTATTGCGCTTAAGGCGAATGTGTGTAAAGGTCACCTTCAGAATCGGAGTTTACAAGGATTTAAAGTAAAGAGTGTAAAGCATTTTTTACATTAATAATAATAATATAATAATAATAATAATTTATTTAACAGATCATACAATCCAATTTGTTAGTAATACATACACATCTTATACACTAGTGTTAGTACGTAATTATATTTGAAAAATTATTTTTTGTTTAATAATGTCAAAATAATCAGTGATAAAGATGTCAAAATCATAAAAAATAATGTCAAAATCACCACTAATCATGTCAAATCATTAATAATAAAATAAACAATGAACAATAATCAAATGAGCAATCATCCAAAGAACCATTATTTCAAGGCACGATTTGAAGGTAATACTTGTGTTGTGGTCCAGTGCCTGAGTATTAGACCTTCTGCCCTATCTGCCACAGTGACCAAGAGGCTGTTGGCGCTGCCCCGCACCCGCCGCATCAAGGAGGCGACACGCTTTCGCATGATTGCGTAAAAATCGTCTATACGTGCCTCTGTGAACATCCCTGATGCGCTACAGTGTCGTGGCAACCCCAACAACGCCCTGTATGCGTTATTGTACTGGACGCGCAAGGCGCTGTAAGCCTTTTGCGTGTAGTCGACCCATAGACTGCTGGTGTAAAAAGTTTGGCAGTATGCCCTAAACAGAGTAGTTTTTACACCCCTCGAACACTTTGCAAACCTACGGATCAACATATTGCTCCTGACTGACAGCGCCCTGCGCTCCCACTCCATGTCAACATTATCCGTTTGCGTTGCGGTGACCCAGTGCCCCAGGTACTTAAATGATTTGACCCATTGCAACTCCGTCCCACCAAGTGTGACAGGAGGCACTTCGCGATAGTCCTTAGTGCCTGCCTTGAACAACAGACACTCGCTCTTTTTCGAATTATATCTGAGACTTTGGGCCTCCGCATATCGCTCACAAACAGACATGAGCTTTCTGAGGGCGCTGATCGATGGGGCCAGCAGCACCATGTCATCGGCGTAACTGATGTTATTTATTAGTGTTCCGTCAATGGAACAGCCTACCATAGTACTGCTGAGCTCACGGACCAGCCGATCCACGTACAAACAGAAGAGTTTCGGTGAGGTCAGACCCCCCTGTCTGACTCCACACTCCAGCCCGTACGGATCGGATAGCGAGCCTGCCCATTTCACCATATTTGTCTGATGACCATACCAATACCTCAACAACTCAATCATCTCACCGGGAAGTGTTGTATCTTCGTACCGCTTTTTCCATAAAATACCATAGGACACCAGATCGAAGGCTTTGGAAAGGTCAAGAAAACACGCGTACACGGGGGTTTTCCTGTCCGTGTAGTATCTGACAGTGTGCTTGAGACAAAGTACAGCGTGCTCTGTCGAAAGACCCGCTCTGAAGCCAAATTGGGCATCGTGAAGCGACATATGCTTATTTAACTGCTTGTCAAGCACACTGTCCAGTACCTTGGCAATGATCGTAGCCAACGATATAGGCCTATAGTTATTTATGTCCGACGCGTCTCCAGTTCGATTTTTTATAATCGGCACAACTAACGTTTTCATCAGATCTTCCGGCAGATAAGTATGTGAGAAGCAAAAGTTGAAAAACATAGTCAGCACTCTGGGCATGTGAACACCTGCATTTTGCAGATGCTCTATGCTGAGAGAATCGTGCCCAGGTGATTTACCGCGCTTCATGTTTTTCAACACTGCAGCTATTTCTTTAGCCGAAACCCTTACCAGTGATGATTCCGCTGTTGGCTCCCTTACCGTTGTCAATGACTCGTTAGTTGACCCTAGAGGGGCCTTAATTGCAAAGTGATTTTTAAAGAGATTGGCTATAGAGGCAGACTCACTAACACCCTCAACACTCGCAGAAAGGCTCGACTTGCTGCTCAGTTTATTGGTATGCTTCCAAAATTTGCCAAAATCTTTCTCTCTGTGACAAGATGCTATAATATTCATTTTTATTTGTTCCCTGTTTTCCTGACACCACTTTAGTTTACTTTTAAAAACCCGTTTTGTTTCTCTCATGGTATCGTACACACAACCCACTTTCGGTTCACCACATACCACCCAATTCTGAAAAGCAAGTCGCGCCGCCGAGTGCGCATGTCTAACATGTTTGTTCCAACCTATCACTGGTTTTCTTTTGTTTTTATCCGGCCCACAGTAACAAACACATGCCGCTTCGCTTAATATGTCAACAATTTCATAGTACATTCTATCAATAATGGATCTATGCTCTACATCAGTACACAATTTGTCACTACACTTACTAAATTCAGAAGGAAAATCAACCATTCTTAGTCTCGTCGTACATACATTCCTATATAGGTCAGTTTGCTGGAAGTCCCTTTCACCCCATATGACCTTATTGCGTTTACTTATAACATTTTTGGACTTAGTTCTAAGTACATTAAAGTTACATGTTATCTCTAATGGAATATGGTCAGACCAATAAACATTGTGTAATATCTTCGCATCAACCACAGACCGCCACGCCGCTTCAGATACTACACAGTGGTCTAACCAACTCTGAGAACCATAAATGTCACTTACGTACGTATATGAGTCCGAAGATAATATTTCAATATCGGCACAACGCCATTGCTGCTCAACACAGAAGTCCAAAAGTTCCACTCCAAACCGCCCGCTAGGCTGTGCGTTAAAGTCGCCCAATATAAACACAGAGTCTACACTATATTCCTCAATAATAGCCGCAATCTCGCCTAAACATTCCGTGAACTCGGGAAGGTTTTCGGCTGAGTCCGTCGGCATGTACACTGAGAACACTAATACTGTATTTTCGCATGACGTCACTTTTATCGCAGATATACGCGCACTGGTACACTGTATGACAGATACCGCCTGGAAGATGGCTTTCCGCCAAAGTACGGCAACACCACCGTATGGTCGGCCACGCAGTACACCAACGCCGGTATCTATCGCTGATTTTCCCGTACACTCGAAATCTGCGTCAATAGTGCCCAAGAAAGAGATATCTTGCGGTTGCAACCAAGTTTCTTGTAAAGCAACGATGTCAGCTGATCTACATAAACCTCTCATGCATTCGACTGAACGAGTGATCGATCTACAGTTGAAACTTACAAGTTTTATGTTGTTATCTGTCACGTTAATATTTCTATCCATCGTCATTGCGTTTCTCGTCATTGCGCATTATCCTATTTTTCATTATTCATGTCATAAGTTTTTCTATTATAATAAATAAATTTCCTAAATTTAATGTCCTCCGGCCATAAACCATCATCCAGAAACATTGACAGTTTCGCGTGTGGTACAAAAATCTTGTACGCATCATAGCGTTTTTGTTTAACCATGTTAATTTTCTTTAGAGTTACAGATACATTCGTCTTCTGTTGTATGTACTCAATAATATCCGTTGGCCTGGTCGCTTGGTTAACATTATTTATGAAAAGCGGAACCTGATTTTCCGCTGCCCTAAACTTAACATCGGGCTGCGTTATAGCCTTGCCCTTATTTCCCTGTAGGCGATTCCTCGATCTTTTTCGTTGAGCAGTTTGCCATTCTTCAGAAACATTATCTTTTTTCCATTCACCCTCCTCAACGACAATTTCCTTGGGGCACCCGCTACTTGCTGGACCGGTTAGTCGTTGCGTCTCGCTCACGCTTGGTGCGCTTGCGTCTCGGCCATGTTCGGGCTTAACCGCCGTCGCCTCATCACCGTAATACTAGTACAAATAATGGTGTAAGCTAAGATATGGTTAAATGAAAAAATGAAATTAGAAATGGATGACAAAAGGAAAGATGATGAAACACAATTTATGCAAGTCATTCACCACCATGACACATGAGAAAGCAATGCGTAACTTTGCAAACACTTACCCAATACGGGGTTTCACAGTTATATTTTTGTATTATACTATTTTAACTTTAATAGGAAGTATTTAAGTAAGGTTCAGACAAAATCTGAGCTTTAGAAGGTTTAGAGTGAGACTGCACGTATGACGTCACGCACAAGTGTACTAAGCGTGAACGCGCGTCTCAACTGACCGTCCTCAAGCCTGCTCCTCGGTCGCGGCTCGCGGCACGCATAGGTGGTGTGGAGTGGGGAGTGAACTGGTTCGAACTTTAACACAATGACTACGATTTGGTTTGCTTGCCTATTTATTAAATGATCGTTTACAACGTTACAGAGTATTTCTTACAGTATTTAACTTACGAAAACGAAATATATCGATTTTAATAACTAAAAGCGTAAGATTAATTTATAAATTCAATTTAAAAAATGTATTTTTTATTTTTTATTTGAATCGCCGAAAACGCTGTCGGCCATGATATGACGTCATACAAATTGTAAACAAAACGAGTACTCGTGATTTGACGTGGTGTTATTACAAGTATAAATATTTCGATAAAAACTCCTTATCACGTTCTTAATTTATTTGCTTTATTGAAAAACAATAATAAATTCATTATGGACTTTGGTTTCACAAAAGCAGACAGCACAAATTTGCCAAAAATTGATAATATTTTGTTTAATGACTTGATATATAACCTAAAAAAGCATTTCAAAAGTAACTAAAAGTTTCTGTACTTTAGTAGGTACTTACATCAAAGTGATCTTCGCAAAAATAAATTTGAGTTACAGTTGATAATGATTCAGGATCCCTTTGAGCAAGTCTTAGCCATGTTTTGCGAATATTTGTTTCACTAGGCACTCTAGTCCACAACTTTCGTGGGGTTTTTATCGATGTGTTTTTGCATTCTCGGACGATGCAATAATGATAATTACTGTATTTTTCATGTAAATTAGTTGAAATCATGTTTTTAAAGTAAAGTAAACTGGAAAATTATCCGTGTTTATATGTCAAATGTTTGTTTACAATACGTATGACGTCAGAGCACAGATAATCTATGGACTAAAATGGCGGACAGCGTTTTCGCACCTACATGAAGAGATTGATTTTAAATTACAGTTTTGTGGTTTCATAGGTGTTGAAAAAATATAGTAATATTTTTTTTACCTTAGTAGAACAAATATGAACTATTTAGGACCTAGTTTAAAAAAGAGTCAACTAGGCTATTCGTGTTAACTATTTGTCTGTATGTTGTATTTGTTGTTTGGGTGTTTGTTTTGTGTTTTTGTCTCTGCATCACCCAAAGGTTGACTGGTAGAAAATGCCTTTGAGCTTGCCTCTGTACATTTGTGTTATTAAATAAACTATTAATTATCTTGACTGTCCATGAGTGTCGCTTCTATACAGATTTCTTACTCTATGTTACCTACTATATATCCTATTGTACTTTGGAATCCACACCGTACAGTGTGCTACCCTTATCATTCGTCTGTCCGTCTGTCACTTTCTATTTGCTCCATGTAAGTAGATTATGTGCCGAAAAATGGTAGTATAGAGACATGCGTAACTTAGCTTTTGGTGTCCTTACCACGACTGTTCTTGAGTAAATTCATGCATAGTAAACTTTGTTACTAAGTTTGTTTTTCCTTGTTTTATTAAAATAAAATCCTACTGAAGATTTCTCACCGGGATTATCTTTATTTAAACATTAGCGAAAACGTGACTAGTCTTCTTCTTTTAGTTTTTCATTATTTTAATTTATTGTATGAGCTTAGTAGGTGGCCGCGTTGATTGCGGCGTCAGTGGTGCAGGTTGGATGGGTCAGTAAACTAAAGTGACTAAGTATAAAGTGAGCAACTAAAACTATGTGAAAAGTCCTATGTCATGAGTTAAATAGTAGATTGTACAACTAGTGCATAAAAGAAGCCATTTTACCCCGAGACGCTTGGCGAGGGTGGTTAGTTAAGTCGAGGGGTACAATGTCGATTGCGAGAAAATGAAACAGGCATAAAGTATATAACAGTATTTTCAGTGTTTAAAAATGTTGCAAAATTGAAGAGGAGAATAGCTAATTCCAGCCACGTAACTTATTAAAAGTTTTTTTTTTTAATTTCAACATGAGTCATTCGATTTGGGTACCTACTTCATATTGCCAAGTCATAATTACGTTTATTTGCGTTTTCAAATAATAAATAATAATTATTTTATCTGTATTTTTTAAATTAACGATAGAAAAGACGGAAGTGATAATAAAATAAATCAAATGAAATAAAATAACGACTTTAATCTGCGACGTTTTATTGTGCGTGTGGCTGTTGGGCCTGATTATCTTAGTCTTAGAAAAAAAAAATACTTGAGCATGGAAAGCGATTTTATGTCGCCTATAAAATATGTTATTATTTACTGTCAAAGGTCGCAAAAACAAAGGCAAAATCATTTTTAATCGACTTCAAATAATCTTTGAGTCAAGTTATGGAAACATCTCAAACGTGTTTTCAAAATTTCGCCCCTATTCCCGCCCCCGCCATCATCTCTGTCCACAGAAGACAGCTGTCACGCAACCATGGCTGCGACGCTCTGCTAGAGTGACGGGAATCAGTCAGTCTCTCTCTTATCCGACCTTTTTGGTGATTCCAGTAACATCGTAAGAAAACTAGGTGGCGCCATTTCCTGAACCCTCATTAAAAATGAATTGAATCAGGTAGGAACTCTGCAAGTAAATTTTGTAACGCACGAAATCCTGTCAGAAATTCTGACATATTTAAATCCTTAAACCAATAGATAGTTTCATACGAAATCGGTTTCATTTTTAAATTTATTTGGCAGCTAAATATTATTTGCACACCGTAAAATAGAGGTGCAATGCCCGTAACTTTAAGAACGGTCACAATTTGATCTGGGTCTCAATCTCATAAAAATAATATCAAATATTATCGTCAAAATTACTTCTAATTTACCTACATTTTTGACAAGTGTTTGCCATTGATTGTCGCTGAAATGAGATAGCGAATAGATTTTGAACGTTTTTGATTACGTTAATTGGTCTTCAGGGCCTCAGTAAGCAGCGGAATTGTCCGAAAGGGTTACCGCTATCCCGGAACATAAAGGGCTAAGGAAGGAAGACGGGTGGGTTTTAGTCAGTAAGAGTCTGACACTCCCTTCTGCTCCACCCAGAGCGGGAGGGCTCATTTGATGACTTCTCATCAATAAAAAAAGGGCCTCAGTAAAACAAAAGCACACACAAAATTTAAATAACATCTCGCTCCGTTCTTGTAACGGGCATGTGGAAATTAATATGGAACGTGTTCCCGTTAATGCTTTGTTTTTAATTCAACATTACAGAGTAAAACAATACAAAGAATGAATGCTTTCATTGTATTTTTTGGTAAATGATCAATGATCGTTCCTTCTTTGTTTGAGAAGAGTTATTCTACTGCTGTGGAATATTTACAATACATACATAAGGGCAGTCTGTACTGTACCTATTCCCTGTAGGGGTA
Source organism: Globia sparganii (assembly GCA_949316385.1). Taxonomy (NCBI): domain Eukaryota; kingdom Metazoa; phylum Arthropoda; class Insecta; order Lepidoptera; family Noctuidae; genus Globia; species Globia sparganii. Next base: position 6,010,939 of record OX438675.1, on the reverse strand, counting down.
GGCAGGGGTGTATACAGATTACAGGCTGGCAAGGATATCAATGCGCAACCTTTACCATGGATTCAGTATATTGTATACAGTATTATGGAACCTCTGCATAATTTTTTTGCCGGTTATTAAAAAAAAGCAATAGCTATTCCATACATTTTGACTACGTTGTTATTGCACTTTTCGATGAAACAGTAGACTTTTTTTTTGGTAACCGACGAAGCAAAATCGAGTTATGATTTTGACCGATATGTATGTATTGACAAATGAGGTATCTTTAAAAGCGTCTTGACCGTCCGCTAGTTATAGGTCATATGACGTCACACTAAATTCAATATGGCGCTATTTAGAAGAAATAAAGTAATGAATTTAAAAATAAATATTTTGAGATGGTGCTTTGTTGGGTATCAAATGAAAGGTCTCAATTAGCACATTCCGAAAATATAAATGTTACTAAAATAAGCCTCAAAATAATTAAATAAAAAATAAGTTTTAAAACTAAAACCCGACTACTGAAAAGGATGAAACAAAATAGTACCTTCCCGTGGTCGCATGCTATCATAGCTTATAAGTAGTTATGTTAGGAAAGCGGCATGCGACCACGGGAAGGTACTTTCTTGTTTCAACCTTTTCAGTAGTCCGGTTTTAGATTTTATTTCTACGCTGGGAATCTAGAATCAAGTGCTGAATTCATGGTTGCAGTTCGCGCGTCGATATAGTTGCCACTCTGTATAGTAAAAGAAAGAAAGAAAATACGTTTATTTGCGGTGAACATGACGCAAAAACACAAAAAAAAAACTTAAAATAAATAAAAGGTAGAGGTAGCATGCGTCACATCCACGCAAAACGGCTGTCGCTCAACATTATGCAGCGACCCTGTGCAAGACAGAGCCCCAGCGCTGGTTTTCAGCGACAGCCGGCGCTGACGTAATGACGTCGTAGTACCCCTGGATATCGTGTACTATGCCTTTAGATCCCATGTGATCCCAGGGGCGAGCCCATCGTTTGGCACAAATTCAGACTCCGAACTGCCGAACTCATTCCAAATCGGAAATCTTTTATGGGACGGGTATTATGACGAGAAGATTATTATAGACAAGCAATTTAATTTGGAGTAATTTATTTTCTATTAAAACTCAAACTCACGGATATAAGTTTGTAATTTAATAAAAAATAAATTAATACTTATGTCAATTACTTGCGTAAAAGACTAAAATAAAAAGTCACTCGTTTCATAAAAACTTGGAACACCAAATCATGCAAAAAGTCAACGAATTTTGTGTTTTCTTAACAAAATTATACTTATTTATTCATAAACCTTATTATTCTTGAGCGAAGACTCGTTAAACTTATACAGAAGTCTGAAAAATTATGCAAATACTTAGAAATAAGTACCCAAATAACTTCTAATTTCTTAAAACATTATTTAAAAACTAGTCAAGAGCGAGTCGGAAAATATTGAATTCTTTGAAGTAGGAAGTGGTTTGAAAAGATATAGATATAATATAAATATTATATTATTTATATTTACACACGATATTTTTTTAAAAGCTTTGCTCTTTTGAACTGGCCCTTCATTTTAATTATAGGTATGTTTTGGCTAAAGAATGAGCATTGTCATACAACGTTGCAACGCGACCTTTTTGGGAATTTTCCTGTTGACAGCGACGCAGACGAATTTTTTGATGCCCTTTGATTATATCCCGTCCTATCTTATATACCTACTTGTACATATTATTATTATTGTAAGACTGTTAGCTTTTTAAATTATGTAAATATTACTTTGAAAATTGAAGTAAAATACATACCAACTATTTTCCCCTAATTTTTTATAGTTGATTATGTGAGTAACCAAAGTATAACGTCTCTACCAAACCTATACATAACCTAAACTTCAAATGCCTACGTCACAGTTTTTGCGAAAAACCTCTGTGACAGACGAACGGACGGACACGATAGTCATCTTATGAAGGTTTCCTTTGCCCTTTAAAAAGTTCAGAACCCTAAAAATACCGCCTACTCAAAAGATAAATATCTCCTCATATTTCAAGAAAATCTTTCTGTAAGAAACGATAATCAAAAATAATTGGCGATTGTTAGAAATCTGATGGTGTTATTTTACATACAAATTCTTGGCATTACTTGCTGACTGCAGTCCAGACTCCATCAAACACTTTAGAGTTTTAATAAAAAATGCAAATCTTATTGACACGGCTGTGGACGAGAGGCGAGACACACGGTCTCGTAAAATAGCAAACAATTTTGTTGCATAAAGGTAACAAAAAGGTATGGCCTGTGAAGTCAAGTCCAAGTCATGTGACATCTATCAACCCGCACTGGGCCCGCGTGGTGGATTACGGCCCACTCCCTCTCACAGAGAGGAGATCTTTGTCCCAGCAGTGGGATAATGTCCCCCCCCCCATTGGCCCCCCCTATTGGGGGCGAGCGTATTGACATGAAACGGACATAAATCTCTAGGCTCCGGGCTGCTACTAAAAAACTCCAGATAACTTAATAACTTTTTGCCCGACCCAGGAATCGAACCCAAAAAATCATGCTCAACAGTAGCGTTTACTACTAACAGACCAACGAGGCAGTTTTCCACTTCATAAATTTAATTTCATGACAAAGTATGTAAGTTACTGAATTGGAATTGATTTATGAAGCAAAGGCACATCCAATTTCATAAAATTAATAGAAGCTTAATAGAATTGTAAGTCCCTAAATTATGTGGTCGAATACCAGTAAGTCCTTTCAGACTATTTTTTGTAAAAGCTATTAATTTTTGGTATGAAATTTTCTTCGAGACCCTCAGATTGTAATGTGAAAATGTGTTACTCAATTAGGGTACAGCATAATCAGCCTATAATGTTCCCACTCCTCGAAAACAGGCCTTATCTCTTCGAGATGGATTGGACTATAATGTACCACGCGGGAGGAGAGAGGTCTCTTTGACTGCAAGTTTTGGGACACAGAGCGCAGGATAGGAGGTAGAACATAGTTTGCGGCATAATTCCTTATCGACACCCTATTGCTGTTCCGTCGCGGTAGCCCCACTTTATCAGGTTGGGGTTATATCTTCCCATTTGTGTACAGAGACGGTTCAAGTACTCTTAAGTTGACCATGAAAGGTAGACTCCAGGGAGATGGTCCTTTAGTAGTAGATAGTAAGTGAGAGGGGGAAGAGTATCCTGCTACAGTTTGAAACAAGCGTCAGCCGAGTTTCCTGGTAGAGACGCTGTCGATTTTAAGAAGCTCATCATCTGCCGAGCCCTTTCCCAACAGTGTTGGGGTCGGCTTCCAGTCTAACCGGATAACCGGTTGTGGAGATCAGAGGGGCAATTCTCGTAATTTTTAAGAACGTTCACAGTCTGATCTCAGTCTCAATCTGTCAAAAATACGTCAATTTTCCCTACATTTTGACAAGTTTTTGACATTTGTTTGTCGCCGAGATGAGACTGCGACTAGATTTTGAACGTTTTAAATTACGAGAATTAGCCTACTGATAGGCAGTCGCTCCATGTAAAATACTGGTATTCAACTGCACCCGGTTAGACTGAAAACCGACCCCAACATAGTTCGGAAAAGGTTAAGCAGATAAACTGAAAAACGTGGACTGGACTGATAACTGAAATAGATATGAAACTTTTGACTGAGTAGGACCCCGAAAAAGCTGAAAGAAAACCAAAGTTGAGAGATCTTTTTGGCTAAAAAGTTGAAAAAACTTTTGTATGCCGAATGCGGGAAAATAGTAAAATGAAAAAATTAAGGACCTATCCGCTGGCAGAGTTACTATTCAATGTTTTCATTTTTGCTGCTATGTTAATTAACTACAAGGTTGGCTTTTCCTTTTACATAGACGTTTGAGTCCAAGCAGTGGGAACATTTTAGGCTGAATGAGAGTATGAGCAGCTTTGAGTTCAACGCAAATTTTTAGATTTTTATGGGACCCAATTAACAAATACGAGATAAATACATAAAAAATAGAGATTCTTTAAAGAAATTTTATTCATATAAGATCTTTTGGTTGTTCATCCCGACCTACTTATTTAAAATCAAAAATTCATTCAATAACGAAAGTAAACACTAAGGAAGGAAATTTGAAACTTCAAAGGGTTAAATAGGGACTGAAAGTTTGTGTGGAAGTTCATCACTTTTGCTGATGAGAAATCTCATTAGTTTGAATCTACATATATAATTACTTAGAGATACCCTTACAGGCGTTATTTTGTGTAAATTATCTCATCACCATTGCTCTCAAAACGGTGAAAGAAAACATCGTGAGGAAACCGGCATGTCCTAGAACCAAAAATTCGAAGACATGTGACATCTACCTACCCACACTGGGCCTTCGTGGTCGATTATAGCCCACTCCTTACCAAGAGATGGCCTGTGACCCAGAAGTGGGAAAATTATAGGCTGATTATATATTTTATGTAGATCTTCCCAAGATCTATTAAATTTAGTTTGTGGCTAAGTTATAACAGCCGCACGGCTCGATTGATCAAGTTAAGCTACACTTGCCGCAGTTGGTCCGTGGATGATGATTGTGAGGATCTTTACATACCAAGACTTCCCCTTGCCTCGGAAAGCACGTTAAGCCTTTGCTTCCGGCTGTCATTAGTGGATCTTTGACAGTCGTTACGGGTCGTCAGAAGCCCGAAAATCTGACAACCAGTCTTATCAAGGTGTATCGTATTACCCAGTGACTGGGTTGTGGAGGTCAGATAGTCGCTCCATGTAAAATACTGATATCCAGCTGGATCTGGTTAGACTGGAAGCCGATCCTAATATAGTTAATATAGTTGGGAAAAGAATATGTAGATGTAGATCTTATCTTTCTTCCATAAAAATGTAAATTCTTGAATCTATAAGATCTACCCAACAAATCTTACACCCAATGATGCTTCCGCACAGCGAACACGTTTCCTAATTGATCAATTACAGCGTTGATCGTATTACATTAGTTTCAATTACGAGTTATCAGGTATTTGGCGTCTCGGGTCGTTATTAATCCAGTACTAATCAGTTTGTGTATGGGTGTTGTGTCTGTGAGTACCTGGTAGACAGAATCTGGTAGATGTTGACCGAGTTTATTTTTATGTTTGTTTACATATTCAGTTTGGAAAGACGGTATAAAGAATTTGTTTCCAGTTGGTATTATTTCAAGTTAAACAAATATCATCTTTATTTTTAACCGACTTCAAAAACGGAGGTTCTGTATTCGACCCGTATGAATGTTTATGTGTGCGCGATTTTCTCAAAAACTTATGAATCAATGTTGATAATTCCTGCATTAATGTGATTTACATACTTTCAGAAAGGTTTTCGTATATATTAAATTCGGTAATTAAACTTTACGAAGTTATATGCATAAATGTACCTACTGAATGTCCAACATTTCTATGCGAATTTCGATGATTCTTTGAGCTGGTGTCTTCAATTCTTCAATGCACTAGTGTTAATTGAATTTGTATGGGGTATGTACAACTTAAAAGTGAAAAATACTTTTTTTCCAAAAAAAAAACAACTGACTTCCTAAAAAACACAACAATGTGAAAAATAACTTTAATTTCGGAAGTTGGTGTCCTTGGTTCCGCATTTTCGTTTGTTGACACCGACTTCCAAAATTAAAGTTATTTTTCACTTTTTTGTGTTTTCTTGGAAGTCGATTGTTTTTTTTTTTAAAAAAGTTTTATTAGTCATTAAGTTGATTTCACTATTGAAAAAGTTATAATCATGTTTTAAATTGTAGTGTAAACTAAACTTTATGTGTTTGTGTGTATTAAACTTATTTTTCCAAAAACTTTTATCCCGGTAGTAGGTACGTTTTCCTGAGATAACTTTCAACGTCCACGTGGGCGAAGCCGCGGGCAAAACCTAGTAGAGATATCTATAAGATAATAAAATATGTTCTGTGGTCCATCGTACAAGCCTGTGTGTCTCCAGTGGAGGTAGCTCAAGCGACGTGAATAATATTAACTCCTTCGAGCCAAAGGTTATATTATGAGACAGGAGAATTTTCGACGCTCACCATGCATAGGATAATGGAATATCGACACGCTCTATTTATCTATAATTTCTTTATTGGGTTTCTGTAAAGGGAAATGAATTTAAAGAAAACGATTTTAAACAGGTTAATGACAAGTAAAATGAGAATCGGCAAAAATGTATGGAAGCTAGGCCTGGCATCAATAACAACTATACATAAAGTAATTAGATAGGTAGGTATTTTGTTATTATACAATAACCATCTTCGCCTGTGTCCAGAAAACTACTTTTGAATACCATTTTTTCTTTTTATCACTGAAGCTCCCTGATCTTTTTATATCTCAGGACACCTTAGCTAATGTATTTTATAATGAACTAGCGACCCGCCCCGGCTTCGCACGGGTGCAATGCTGATACTAAGTATAGGTAGGTACTTCAAGAATGTCAGCACGCGCATAAAATGCACAATGTATTTAAAGGTCCTTAATTGGATAAGGATTAATGCTGTATTGCTTAAAATCGCTTCGTATATAAGCCATTATTTCTCGTAAAAAGTAAATGATAAAAAATGGTTATTGTGGGTTATCCCTAGGAGATAGACATATACCATTGTGGATTTTTTTGTAGACCTTTTTAAGGTGTACAATACTGTAGTACATTTTTTTGACCTATCTCGTAGGGTTCAGCCAGCGCTTGAAAAGTAAGCGCAAAAAATGTGTTTATTTATGACATCACATTAGAAACCTCTAAAATTATCAGTGTTTCTCTACTATAATCATTATGCATGTATTATATATATAAACCTTCCTCTTGAATCACTGTATCTATTAAAAAAACCGCATCAAAATCCGTTGCGTAGTTTTAAAGATTTAAGCATACATAGGGACAGAGAAAGCTACTTTGTTTTATACTATGTAGTGATTATTATTTTTGATCTAACGAGCCAAAAACCTGATTGCAATCAGGTAAAACTTCGTGAAATTCGTTATAAAATTGTATCCTAAAAAATAGCCTTCATAGAGCTCCATAGGACAATCTAGATTCTAGACAAAATCAAACTGGTTGCTAATTTAATTGTAAAATTTCTTCTTTTTTGACATTGATTTACATTCTGTAAGTGATTACTATAACTCACACCCTAACTTATTACTTGTTAATTTTTTTTTAAATGAAAATCTTCTTCTTTTACCATGTTTGTAAATATGTGAGCACCATGTATCTATCACATAATTAATTTATATGTCATGGTTTCATTTTTAAATCTTTTGCCTATTGTGGTATAGTAATTTTATTTTAAGTGCGTCGTCTTGACATTTTATTATAAAATCAATGTATATAAATATTGTAAAACATTCTAAAAGAGTAACGGTGGAAGTTATTCCGGTCTGTTCCCTGAACCCCCCCCCGTATCCCCCGCTAGTTCTTCTTCTGTTTTAAACTCTGTCTTATCCACTATAAACTTTTTCATTCCGTTCTGTTCCCTTTTCTCTATTGTTTTTATTCCTAAAGGATCGCCAGCAACAAAATATACGTACAGGTTTTATTGAAATTTCATTATTAAATTTTGAAAAGCATGAAACGTTTATTTTCTCTTGACTGTACTTATTTATTTATTTATTTTATTTTATTAGTTTTAGGAAAACTTACAGCTAATACATTTTAATATCTAGTACAATGCGTAAGCGATGGCCAAAAAGAGCCTGTCAAAAAGAGTAACTTTGATAACGTGGATACGACAGAGATTAAAACAGAAGAAGAACTAGGGGGGATCCAGGAGAGGGAGGGATGGAGGGGGGTTCACGGAATCAGACCGGAATAAATTGTTTCTTGCCTATTCTTCTCCATATGAAAACTACCTTTTGGAAGGGGCGACTAGAATCAATTCTATTTTATTGTAACTTTTGACGTCCCTATTGACACCTATCCGTTCGATGTGCTTATTTGGAATAAATGCTTGACTTGAATATTTTTCCACCAACAATAACTGTCAGGTAACAAACCTCCGTGTTTTTATATTAAGATTTTTTTTATACATTTTATATTTGAATTTGATTTACAAAAAATATACGTTTTATCTTCAATTTAGTAATTCTTTTTATTTTCGCTACAGTAGGTATTCAATGAGAACAAAACACTGGTATTCAACGTCGGTAAAAGTACGATATACTCATCATGTTCTTTGAACATTGGCTTTTAAAGAAATATAAAAACCATCTTTAGATTAGCTTGGAGCGGGAAACCCGCGTTCAATTTCCAGGCTATAGAAATCAGTAATTGCCTTGTGGTATTAACTATAATCTGTAAAAGAAATCTGTGCAGGTACATTTCTTTTGAAAATATTAACATGATACTTATCTATTTCAAACTGTTTCTGTAAAACCCTATTGGCTATTCTTATTTTTTGGAGACGATCACGTTATTCTATTAAAATAAATAGATTATTCTCACACACGCAGAGGATTTTTTGCGCCACTTCTTTTCCTCGGCTACAACATTAGGAAATAGTGAAGGGGACATTTTAGGGGACTGTCTTATGCAATTTTGATATTCAAAAACTGCTGTATTATCAGCCTAGTTTGAATAAATGACAATATTATAATCTATACTTACTGTTCTGTAAATAACCCATGATTGGACGAATTTGACAGTGAATGTCTGTAGACGCTCGCTAAGTCGGCACGCGATTGGCTGTGCCGTACCCACGAGCTGCAAAAAATTATGGCGCCAAAGCGACAAGTGCGCCATCTAGAAAAGGATGCGACAACGCGCAGCGCCGTCTAGTCTGTCGTCGCCGCTAACCCAATAAACTTTTTAATTTTTGACTCCGTGAGTGAAAATTGATAAAACAAGGACAAATTGTGCATCACCGTGTGGTGTTATTCGTGCCAGTCTCCATGATCGTCGGTCCACTCAAAAGACCACCGATTAATAAATTGTGAAGTCACGTCGCAGCAATAAGAAAGGTGAGTCGTACTCAGATTTTTTGCTGTGAATTTGTTCCTGGATTGGGTGAACGGTGAACGCCGTTCGAACAGAACTACCTAATTTCATTATTCTAAAACCAGCGTAATCTTACAGTCCACTCCTCTATTCCACATTCTGGTCCATTCGAGCACGGATTCTGGTCATTCCAGCCCGTATTTCTTAATTTCATTTTTCTAAAATCACGCGTCCAAAATGGCGGAAGTTTTAGAAACAAAACGTAAAATCTTAATAGTTAGAAAGCAATATTTATTTACGAAAATACAAAAGCTTTATGACTATTCCAAAAAGTTGGGAACAGATTCAGAAACATTACAATTGTTTACGGTATTATTGTCGGAAATGGAAAGTGTTCGTGCGAAGTTTGAATCCACCATATTTGATTTGTACGAAATAGAAGTGCAAATAAAACCTACTGCAAAAATGTCTATTAGTGAACTTGAAACATTTGACGAAATGTATAATGCATGTCAGTTAATCGCTAGTAAATATTCTAAATCAGAATCTGATTTCTATACTGCGTCAGACAAAAATGATGCAGTAGTACCTGCACCCGCATTACCAAAGATAACATTATTTCAGTTTGACGGAGAAGTTGAAAATTGGATAACTTTTTATGACACGTTTTCATCATTAGTTCACAATAGAAATTTCTCAGACATCGATAAATTCCATTATTTACTTTCATGCGTCAAAGGTCCTGCTTTAAATATCGTTAAAAATCTCCCTATCACTGCCGCTAATTACAAATTAGTTTGGCAAAATTTAGTTGATAAATATCACGACCACAGAACACTAGCATGTAGGTATTTCGATAAAATGTTCAACTTTGCACCATTAACTAAAGATACTACGTCGAACTTAACTTCATTTATAGAAACCTTTGATTATTCTCTTAAAGCGATTCAAGCATTGAAAATTAATAACCTAGACGATTTTTTATTGTGTCATTTAGCATTACAACGACTCGACCCTCATACGCGAAAATTATTCGAAGAATGCCGTGATCAAAAGTTGATACCTACGTTCGCAGAACTAATAGCGTTTGTAAACAAACAAATTAAAGTGCTGGAACACACTTTTACAGACAGCGCCTCGAATAACACGTCGAAGTCTAATAGTAATAATACACAAAATAAAAACCAAATTAAATCTTCGTCGAAGTCAGTTCTTAATACGGCACGAACTCCGCACAATAATAATAACCGCAACAATAATAACTCAAATTTGACTTGCGTGATTTGTAAACAAAATCATATGATTTATCGATGTGAACAATTTCGTAAATTGTCTGTTGATGAAAGAATGAGCCGAGTTCATTCACTAAAACTATGTCATAATTGTCTTAAATCTGATCATCAGTCTAATACTTGTAAAAGTACAATGACTTGCGGAGTGTGCGCATCATCGCATCATTATTTATTACATAAAGATAACGCGAAGGAAGAAAGCGCGGGAATGTCGTCCGTGACGAACTCCCTAAACGTGCAGCCGTCTCTTTCGCACCCGCAGCAAGCGTTAGTGTCGTCTCACTTCGTAAGTGATACAACACATGCACCCACACAGCAAGCATTATTTAGTAATAACTGCGAATATGGAGTAGTCTTAGGTACTACACTTACGCATGTTATTGACTGTGTTGGTCAATATCAAGATTGCCGTGCAGTCATTGATTCAGGCGCTCAGAGTTCTTTTATAACTACTGAATGTGCTCAGAAACTAGGATTACAACGTAAAAAATGTCCTTTCACCATTCACGGGATAGGTGGGGGCATAGTTAAAAATCAAGGCATGGTTACTTGTATATTAAAACCAAGACATGCGAAGGGTCCCACATTTAGTGTTAATTTAGTAGTTATTTCTAAGGTGTCCGCTGATATGCCTAATATCTCTTTCACAGATAATGTCATTAACGAATATGACACTTATAAGTTAGCGGATCCACTGTTTTTTAAGCGTTCGCGAATAGATATTTTGTTAGGTAACGACATAGTGCCAGATATCATTAGAGATAAACCATTAGTAATTAAGAATGGTATTCCGAGTGTTATTAAAACAGTTTTTGGTTATGTTATTAGCGGAAAATTATATCCACTTAATAATAATAGTTCGCAAAATCTTAATTTATCGGTTTCATATAACGAAGAACAGTCGATTGAGAAAACTTTACGCAGTTTTTGGGAAATTGAGGAAGTGCCGTGCACACCTTCAATAAATCCAATGGATCAATTAGCCGAGGAGATATTCTCTAGTGAACATACTCGAGAGTCGAACGGGCAATACGTAGTGCCGCTGCCTTTTGCGCCTGAACACTCGCCTCTAGGTGCAACACGCACTGTGGCTGAGCGCCGGTTATTGTACACGGAACGCAAACTCGCGCGTACTACGGATTTAAATAAAAAGTATAAGGAATTTATGCGAGAATACGAAGACCTCGGTCATATGGAACTTTATCAGGGTGACAAGCCTAGTAAATACATTATCCCACATCACAGTATTTTGCGACCTACTAGTACCTCCACCCCTTTACGTGTAGTGTTTGACGCGTCCGCGAAGAGTAGCAATAATGTTTCTTTGAATGATATACTATTAGTCGGCCCTAAGTTGTATCCGGATATTGCGGCAATCATTTTGAAATTTCGGCTATTTGAATATTGTCTAGTAAGTGATGTTTGTAAAATGTATCGTGCTATCGCATTAAGAAAAGAAGATCGCTTGTATCAACACATTTTATATCGGGAATCGCCTAACGATCCAATTAAATTATACGAATTAAAAACCGTAACGTACGGACTTAGTTGTTCACCGTTCTTAGCAATTCGGACGCTACTTCAGTTAGCTAACGATGAAGGAAAACGTTTTTCATTCGCTGCTCAGGTCCTCCGTGAGGGAGTGTACATGGACGATATTCTATATTCATGTAACACTTTTGAGCAAGCTTGCTTAGTACAGGATCAATTAATTGGTATTTTTGAAAGTGCCAACTTTACTTTAAAAAAGTGGATGAGTAACAGTGAGCAGTTACTACTACGCGTCCCCTCAGAAAATAGGGAAAATTCCGTAACATTCGTTAGAGATGAAAACGATAGTACCATTAAGGTTTTAGGTCTTAAATGGATTCCAAAATCCGATAATTTTGTTTTTTCGGTTAATTTAACAGACAACGAGTCAACCAAACGATCAGTACTAAAATTGCTAGCGTCGATTTATGATCCCGTGGGTTTTATCGCACCATGCACTTTTGTGGCGAAGCAGATCAGGCAAGAACTGTGGAAGCTAGGCATTGGTTGGGACGAAAAGTTGCCCGATAACATTAAAAAATCGTGGCAAAATTTTATTTTGGAACTTCCTCTGTTAAAGGAATTACGTATAGAGCGTCATATGCTATTACCAAAGGAGACGGAATGCGACTTAGTTGGATTTTGTGATGCTTCATTGCGTGGCTATGCAGCATGCGTGTATGTTATCAGCCGCAATCAAAAGGGTAACGTAAAGGTTCGTCTTGTGACCGCGAAGTCTAAAGTCGCACCAATAAAACCAGTCACGATTCCTCGGTTGGAGTTAATGGGTGCTGTTTTGTTAAGCACGTTAATAAAGTTCGTAATTGACACATTTACTCGCGTTAAAATTAATAGAATAATAGCAGCTTCAGACTCGACAGTCGTACTGTCGTGGCTTCAAACGGAACCTTATAAACTAAAAACCTTTGTCAGTCATCGCGTTACGAAAATTATTGAGGTTTTACCGCCTCATTTTTGGCGGCATGTGTGTAGTGAAAATAATTTAGCCGATATTTGTTCTCGCGGAGCGTCTCCGGAACAACTTGTCAGTTGTAATCAACGTTGGTTACAGGGCACTGATTGGATGTATCAAAATTATACCGATTGGCCCCTGACTGTGTTTGTTAATGAGAGTAATAATAAAGTACCGGAATTAAAAGCGTCTGTTAATTTCTTGACTGAACATAAAAATAATGATAATTTTAATGAATCTAAAACAGAATTTTGTGAAAGAATCTTTCAACAGTTTTCATCCTTTTCCAAATTGCAAAGATCGTTTGCTTGGATTTTAAGATTTCGACAAAAAAATAGTGACACTAACCACAAATCGGGAGTATTATCCACCTTCGAATTAAACGAAGCTCAGGATAAATTGATAAAATTAGTTCAAAATGCTTATTTTGAAGCGGAATTAAAATTAATTAAAGATAAGAAACACGTTTCATCTTTACGAAAATTATCTCCATTTATTGATTCCAACGACTTCCTCAGGGTAGGGGGTCGCATCAGTCATTCCGAACTCCCGTATAATTCTAAACATCCGCGGCTTCTTCCGAAACACAGTTTATTTACCAAACTATTAATCAGTTATTTACATAAAAAATATTTACATGTAGGACCACGAACATTGCAAAGTATAATCAATGAAAATTTTTGGATATTGTCTGCTCGTAGCGTCATAAGATCCGTTTTATCTAAGTGCAAAACGTGTTTTAAATGTAAACCATCTTTACTGCAACCCGAAATGGCACCTTTGCCACCAACTCGGTTGATACCTAATAAGGTATTTTCTAACGTCGGAGTTGACCTCGGAGGTCCATTTTTAATTAAAGAGAGCTTACGTCGCAATGCTAAAGTGACGAAGGCGTATTTAGCACTGTTTGTCTGCTTTTCAACAAAAGCAGTACATCTGGAAGTGTTATCGTCTCTCTCCACAGACTGTTTCCTTGCGTGCTTAGACAGATTCGTAGCTCGTAGAGGTCTATGCGCTGTTCTCTACTCTGACTGTGGTACTAATTTTATTGGTGCAAGTAAACATCTGTCTGAAATAAAAAGGTTCCTACGTGAGAGTCAAGATGACATTTCGGATGGCTGCTCTAAAAGACAGATTGATTGGAAATTTAATATCCCCAGCGCTCCACATATGGGTGGTCTCTGGGAAGCGGGCATAAAGTCCGCAAAATATCATTTAGTGCGAAGTGTAGGGGAAAAGTCGTTAACGTTTGAGGAACTTTCTACGATATTTTGTAAGGCGGAAGCCATTTTAAATTCGCGGCCCTTGTGCCCTTTACCTGCTAGCGATAATCCCAACGAATTTAATGTTTTAACCGCCGGACACTTTCTCATTGGCCGTAGCTTGACCTCTATCCCCGAATACAACGTTCAAGAGATAAACATTCACCGATTGTCACGTTGGCAGTATATTCAGAGGTGTTCTCAACTTTTCTGGAAACGTTGGAGTCATGAATATTTAAACACTCTTCAGCAGAAAGCTAAGTGGTTTACGTCTTCCTCTAACCCAAAGGTTGGAGATTTAGTGATCATAAAAACTGATAATGTTCCCTCCTGTAATTGGCCTCTTGGCAAAATAGAAAAATTACACCCAGGTCCCGACGGTATAGTTCGGTGTGTGACGCTGCGCACTGAAAAAAGTGTCTTACAAAGACCAACTAATAAACTCTGCCTATTACCTTATACCAACTAGATTCAAACAAAACGTTTTTGTTAGATAGGTACCTAGTTTAGTGTTTATTTTAGGGATTTCTTAAATTTTTATAGGTAATAAGGTAATCTTAGTTCTCTGAAACCATCATTATGGTTTCGGTAGGGGGTATGTTCTGTAAATAACCCATGATTGGACGAATTTGACAGTGAATGTCTGTAGACGCTCGCTAAGTCGGCACGCGATTGGCTGTGCCGTACCCACGAGCTGCAAAAAATTATGGCGCCAAAGCGACAAGTGCGCCATCTAGAAAAGGATGCGACAACGCGCAGCGCCGTCTAGTCTGTCGTCGCCGCTAACCCAATAAACTTTTTAATTTTTGACTCCGTGAGTGAAAATTGATAAAACAAGGACAAATTGTGCATCACCGTGTGGTGTTATTCGTGCCAGTCTCCATGATCGTCGGTCCACTCAAAAGACCACCGATTAATAAATTGTGAAGTCACGTCGCAGCAATAAGAAAGGTGAGTCGTACTCAGATTTTTTGCTGTGAATTTGTTCCTGGATTGGGTGAACGGTGAACGCCGTTCGAACAGAACTACCTAATTTCATTATTCTAAAACCAGCGTAATCTTACAGTCCACTCCTCTATTCCACACTTACAAACAAATAAATAAAATTTAAGTATCAGTTTGCAATGTCAAAATAACAGCTTTTTACTAAATGCTTGAGAGTATTAACGATATTTATATCACGAAACATTTTTTTTTTTTACTTTTATCTGTCTGTCGGTTTGTTTCTGCTAATCTCCGAAACGGCTGGGCGATTTTGATGAAATTTGGTATGGGATTCTTTGAACCGTGGTGAAGGATATGTAATACTTTTTATCGACATACCACGCGGACGAAGCCGCGGGTGAAACCTTGTTTTGAATAATAACCGTCGCATTTATTCTTATTCGATTACAATTTCTAAATTCTAAAATTCCAACAGAAATACCTTAAAATCTGGAATGTTACTAAACAGTATTCGCAAATAAAATCAGATCTTGAAATAAACAGACTTGGCGATGTCGTGGGAACAGAATGTTAACAAAGTCGTACAGCACTTCAATTTGCACTTATTCAGTTTTATTTCCTTCAACAATTTTTAATTTAAATTATTCTAAAGAAGTCTGATCGATCCGGGGACTGTATACAAAGGAAATACTTTTGAGAAGCGATACCTGTTCTTTGAAGCTTTTACCCTTAAGGTGCTACTTGTCGATATTTTTTTCTATACAAATTTCGGGAGAATATTACTCCATTGTTTGACATTGTGCATCCAAAGTTAAACGTGATCTTGTTTTGACTTATTATCGATTATGTCTGTATGGAAACAGAATAGTAAAATAAAAAGCAATTAAAATGTTATGAGCCTATAAAAATTAGTTTTTCTTACTATTTTTAACGTAACTTTGGGTGTAAATAAGTAATAAAAGAACTGTAAAATCTTCAAAACCAAGTCCTTACCGACAAAGCTCAGTTATCAAAAAAAATCAATAAATTTTATTTGTAATTGATTTGAGTTGTAGTTTTTTCATAAAACTCGATTTTCCGAAGTACTTTTCAAATTTTTTTACGCGCTTATCATTCGGAACGGTGTTTCTGTGCGTGAGAACTAGACGTTGTTCATGTAGACTAGCGTCTAACTACTCATCACTGATACTAGCGCTATCGGACACGAAGCCAGGCGAGACAGCGTACTTTTTGGCCATGACCACTAGTGAGTTCGAGCTCGCGACTAGTTTACTCTTAAGGGCACTTTGCCATTGCAGTTCCATTTCTAAAGCTATGGTTTCTTAAGACTGCGATGGCCGCCACATAGCTTTCGCAATTTACTGTCGAATGACTATAATGTTTCCACTCTTGGGATACAGGTTTACTGTCAGTGAGAGAGAGAGGCTGTAATCCGCCATGCGGGCCCAGTGCAGATTGGTAGATGTCACAGTCTTCGAATTTTTGGTTCTAGGAGATGCCGGTTTCCTCACGATGTTTTCCTTCACCGTTTTGAGAGCTGTGGTTATGAAGTAATGGTATACGAAGTAAAGCGCCTGGGTCCGAACCTACGACCTACAACTCGTAAGTCGTGGCCGTTACCACTGGACCAACACTGCTCTCGTCAATGATGTCACTGACAAGTTATTTATCGTCCGTTTTTTTCTTGCCAGTGTCGGTAAGGCGTGTTCAATCTTTGTCCACTTTTAAAGATATGATAAAAAAGCACTTTCTCTCTCCTCAAACATCATCATTATATTTCCTTTGCTCCCGTTATGTTTATTATATATATATATATATATGTATATTTATTTAGATTAGTATGATATACCTACTTTATGTATGTATTTATTGTATTATGTAAATGGTACAGTATTTGTCTCTCCTCCAAACCAAATCAAAAAATCCATCCAAAGGTTGTCTTTAAAAGATCGCTTTTGTGTCACCTTTTCCAAAATTTCTATATGTATGTCTGTAATTTATATGGTGTACATAATAAAGAATATTCTATTCTATCCTATTCTATGAAAGTAAATTGGTGTGTTTCGTTATAGAACGATTTTTGACACCATCAAAACAAAACCCCGGTGCGTTCATTTACATGACGACCGCCGCCTGAGGCTAATACGGGGAAAAAAAAAAAAGCAATGCTTTATGGCGTTCGGGACCTGTCATTATCAATATTCCATAACAGTGATGACAGTGACAGTTCTTTAACGCGGTTTAGATTTGTCAATCGCGTTCAGTTTCATTAATGAAATTCGCCCTTAATTATTATCTATTCGTAAATTAAAAGAAGGTAACTTCTTTTAATTTGGGTGTACGAAAGACTGAAGTCTTGTTACTTTTGCATAGATATAGGGAACATTTTTAACCATTGCGCAAATTGAAACCATGAATCCAGTACATGATTCTGACCCCATGCATTGAAAGTTTTTTGCGGTTATTAAAAAAAGACATTAGCTCTGCCATACATTTTTACCGCGCAGTATTTATGGTACTTAAACAAACGTTGCACCGCATTTTTTCTCAAACATATTTTTGTCTGCACGAATCTGTGATTTTCTGCTCTTCTTCTTTCGCTTCGCTCTTATCAGGTGGTGTCACGATGAATTGTGTCTAATCGCAGGTGTAATCGTACTTTGCCTCACGATCTCTCTTCATCTGGTTCTGTTATATGATAGTCTGGCGCATTCATTAACAATCATTTATTGAAACTTAATGGATAGGAAGTGCTTAATCTTAAAAAAAAAATAGGCTTAACATTTATTTTGCGAGATACTTTTGCCCGAAAAAGGCATAAAATATCTGTGTTACGGGTCACCAGGCTTCCCAAGACTTACCAACATTAATGTAAATATTAATTAAGATTAATTAACAAAAAAAAAGTATGTGATGAAAACTTAAATTATAGGTACAGTTAAATACGAGAAAGAAAAATAAAATTAATCTAGAATTATCTAATGTATGTGTGTGTGTGTGAGAGAGGGTCTGAGTGTGAGAGAGGGTGAGGGTGTGTGTGTGCGTGTAATAGTGTACTCCTGTGATGGAGATAGAAATTTAGCGGATAGGAATCAGAAGACTCTCTCATAATCGAGAGTTTTAAGCAATTTAGGTACTTACGATTAGTTTACTAAGCTGATCTACGCGTCGGCGTCGGATATATTGAGAGTGTTGTATTTATTTTATTATACAGATATCCTCAAAGAAAACAGTAAAACCTTTGCGAGAGAATGGTGTGGAAGAAATGAATAGGACAGGCTTTCCTTCGGTTATTTTTTTTAAATTAGGGTCATGTTTTATTTCTGAATTATTTACAAGACCTCCAACCGCGGATTTAATTTTATCCGTCTACTTCATCGGTGACCTCCCGCGTGGTCCTATTAACTTCTACTACGCATGTGTGTGTGAGTATTCATATCCTATCCAAAATGCATTTCACGTTGCCAAGATTACTCACACATAAACTGAAGAGCTCGCTTTCACTGACCATAATTTCAATGTATGTTTTCATCTTTCAGTGCCAAAATATTCAAAACTACGTCACGACGGCACACACTGCGTCTTTGTGACGTATCTGTGTCACGGTCAAGATTTTAACATTGACTTTTTTATGTAAACCTTCAGAGTTCGAGCGGACTGCATACATCGTTGGCTTGTTTTAGCACAAGGATGGTTTATGGCCATATTTCTATAGAATTGGAAATGGCTATATTTATCGCGGCATTGAGTTAATGATAGCTACAATGGCTATAAAAATTTTCATCGATTCTATTTTAATATCGACCCAGTGACATTACTGGTGAGGCTATACTTATTTTCAAGCTCCTTATTTCGAATATACGGCCTTGTATCATTTCTAACCGACTTCAAAAAGGAGGAGGTTCTCAATTCAACTGTGTGGTTTTTTTTTGTTTTTTGTATGTTTGTTACACGATATCTCCGGAATTGTGAATCGATTTAAAAAAATATATTAATAGTGGGTACGCTTCAGGGATGGTACCATATAACTTATATTAATTTTGCTTGGGTAGTTTTTGAGTTAGCTTCAATAATACGTATGTATTTTTGCCACTTAGTTTATATTGTTGATATTATAGTGACTTCCTGTAACTGATATTTCCATAGCAAATAGTATAATTAATTTTTGTGAGGTAATTATAACATAAAATTGAAAAATAAAAACAAAAAATCAACCGACTACCAAAAAAGACACTAAGTACTTAAAAAGTGGAAAATTAATTTTGGAAGTCGGTGGCAAACAACGAAAATGCGAACCAAACGATACCAACTTCTGAAATTAAAGTTATTTTTCACTTTAAAGTGTCTTTTTTGAAATTCGGTTGTTTTTTTTTTTATTTTTTTTTAAGTTTTTTTTTAGAAAAAGAATTTTTAAAACTAGGAATAAAAGAAAACTATTTTACTAAATCTACTAACTATTTCGTATCGATGGTACTCTTACTTGTTGTTTATTTTATTTTTTTATATATTTTGTGTGCCAAGCAGGTGGCCACGTTGATTGCGGCTTCAGTGGCATTATTTAGGTCATCTAAGGTGCAGGTGAACGGGCACTTAGAACACTCCAGCAAGTGGGGCATGGTCTGGTCAGAAGCACTGCACTCGCATTGGGTGTTGGATGGGTAAATAGTAAAGTCATATTATTTAGTTACTTAGGGGAAGATCAAGGTTAAGCTACGCTTGCCGAGGTTGGATTGTGGATGGGTGACCATCTTTACATAAGGACACCACTCCACACACAGTAGTTAGAAGCCCGAAAGTCTTACAACCAGTCATACCAAGGGGTATCGTATTACCCAGTCACTGGTTTGTGGAGGTCAGATAGGCATTCGCTACATATAAAATACTGGTATTTAACTGCAACAAAAAACTGGTTATACTGGAAGCCGACCCCAATATAGTTCGGCTGTCCCATTTAAAAACCTAGTAAGGGACATTTAAAAACAAAAAAAAAATAAATCGTTTTATTGCATAATCTTGCTATCCTAGCCTAAGTTAGCAAGTTTATGCAACAAAACGATAAAAAAAAAAAATGTTCCTTACTAGGTTTTGAAATGGGACAGCCGAGTTGGGAAAAAGGCTAGGCAGATGATGAGACGAGTAAGTCCAGCTGTGTCTCTGGGATAGCAACGCACCTGCAATGCAGCAATTGCAGATATTCATGCTTGGTTGTTATCACACACTCGTGCTCGTGGCTAAATTATCCTTTCTTCCCACTAGTTCCACCGAACAGAACCACCGGTGGTACTAGCGGGTAATTACCCCAAAAGTCTGACAAATGGTCTTATCAAGGGGTATCGTGTTACCCAGTAACTGGGCTTTGGAGGTTAGATAGGCGGTCGCTCCATGTAAAATAATGATATTTATGTGCACGTTATACTATAAGCTGGACTGCCCCGTTGGTCTCGTGGTTGCAAGCGCGACTGCTGAGCGTGGGGTCCTGGGTTCGATTCCCGGGTCGGACAAAATGTTATTGAGTTTTTCCATTAAGAATTTCTTAGTAACAGTCCGGAGTTTGGAAGTTGGCGGTTTAATACCCCTGTGCCTCGGAAAGTACGTAAAGCTATTGGCCCTGCGCTTGATCTCTCCCCGGTCGTGTCGGATTGCCGTCTCATCGGACTATGAGAGTGACGGAAGAGGGAGTGCTCCTGTGTCTGCGCGCACACTTGTGCCCTATAATGGCCCCGATTCTGTTATTCACAAACTAAACTAAATTTAAGTTCAGTGCATCTTTTTCTTTCTATTTCATTATGAAAAGGACAGAAGGTAAATATTAGTTTAATCCTGTCAAATTAGATAATCCATAGACAAGTTTAGACGTGATTAAAAAATTGGCTAGGTACTAAAAATACTCAATACTCAATACTCAATTCTTTATTGCATTCCATATTATGTACATAGATGGTATGAAATATTGTCAAGATCAATATGGACCCTGTCGGGCACAGCAAAGGTAGGAGAAAGGATGGCGCCAAAAAAAACAATTCACGGAATTAATTATTGTAGGTAGATCTAATAGATGTATATATACGTGTATAAGTATTGGTAGATTGTGTCCGATTTTTAATTTATTTTTGTATTGTGATTTTTTAATTTATTGTGTATGCATGTTATTATAATATTATGACTATTGCATAAGAATTTGTAAATTATGTTAGATATTTTATTTATTTTATCGTCAAATTGTTATTAAAGAAATTAATTTATGTATGTATATTATTACTATGTTTTTATAAGCAGGTTAGGCAGCTTTTGTCAGGTATTTATTCTTATCGTCATCATTATTTATATATTCATTTAAATCAATTATGTATAATTATTATTATTATGTCCGTGTGTAAGTAAGTATTGATAAATTAAGTCAGGTATTTTTATTAATTTTTTATCGTCATTATTATTAATATCATAACTATTTTAAAAGAATTTGTAAATTATGTCAGATATTTTATTTATTTTTATTGTCAAATTATTATTATAGCAATTAGTGTATGTATGTATATTATTATTATGTTTTGTATAGTAGGTTAGGTAACTTTTGTCAGGTATTTATTTTTATCGTCATCATTATTAAAATTATATATTCATTTAAATCAATTATGTATAATTATTATTATTATGTCCGTGTGTAGGTATAGATAAATTAAGTCAGGTACTGTTATTAATTTTTTATCGTCATTATTATTAAAATATGTTATCATTTATCTGGGAATTTATATTTTATTAAATTTTCTATTATATTAGATTAAATATATTTAATAAATATCTTAACAGAATCATTGGTGAATAGTATAAAGATCATTTATTTTTTATTTTCCGATCGATTTATCATCTAAAAATTCCTTTACCGAGTAGTATGACTTAGATTCCAGAAATTGTTTCACTTTATTAATAAATATATTTGTTTTCCTTACTTCTCTAATTTCATTTGGCAGTTTGTTATATATTTTAGCGGACATTACTAAAGGACTGGTTGAGTGCATTTTTAGTCGGGATGGAGGGATGTTTACTTTGTTTCTATTGTGTCGCGAAATGTATTTTATTTGTGTTTCTTCGCAATTTGTGTAGAAATCTGGGTGTTTTCTGACAAATTTACATAACTCTAAGATGTATAAACAGGGAAGTGTGGTTTGCAACTTTCTGTTTGTTCTATATTGATTATTATTCGAATTAACTTTTTTTGCAAAATAAATATGGTCTGCGAATCAGTACTGTTACCCCACAGCATAACCCCATAGCTAAGCCATGCCTGGGCATATGCATAGTAAGTAGCAAGTGCAGTTTGCAAGTTGGTAGTTTTTTTAATTTCGCGAAGGGCGTATGAAAATTTTGATAGTTTTGCTCTTATTTTCTGTATATGGGATTTCCAGTTTACATGGGTATCTATAGACAAACCGAGGAGAGTAAACTCGTTTACTTGTTCTAATTTTGTGTTATTATATATAAAATTTAATTTTAATGGTGGTTTTTATGGGGATGAAAAGTAATTAATTTTGTTTTTGTGAAGTTGATTTCTAGACTATGGTCATTCATCCAGTTTAGAGTTGTAGAAAGAAGGGAATCTAATTGGGCGTTTATATTGTCATCATTCTGGCATGATGTGAGCAGAGAAATATCGTCCGCGAATAAGACACATGTACTTTTTATAATTTTAGGAAGGTCATTAATATATATGAGGAATAATAAACATCCTATAACACTCCCTTGGGGGATTGATGCATTAACTGCTTTACTGTCCGATCTTATTTTTATTATTTCATTTGTGTTTTTATTGAAATATTCAACTTGCACTAACTGTACCCTATTCTTTAGGTATGATGCAAACCATTCATGAGCTTTTCCTCGTATTCCTATCCCATAAAGCTTATCTAATAATATTTTAAATTGCACTTTATCATAGGCTTTTGTCAAATATGTCAATTTACGTCAGGCGCTGACTAATTTGACAGGACTATACTAATATTTATCTTCTGTCCTTTTCTTAATGAAATAGAAAAAGATGCACTGAACTTAAATTTAGTATAGTTTGTGAACCACAGAATTGGGGCCAATATCTCCTGCGTACCTGGCTAATCTCCGTTGAGGTTGGCCACCGTGACCGAAATCGGTCGGGGAGGCTATTATTATACTGGAAGCTGATCTTAACATACTTAGTATTCCGGGTTATAAAAATAACAATAATGATTTTTATTTAGGAACAAAGAATCCATAAAGTATTAGTAACATAATATTCAAACAAATTCTGGCCTAGAGATAGTACCAATCACCCTCCGCATAAACAACACCAATGGTTTTCATTTTGACAATTCAACAACTTACATTGCGTTATATACTTTGTTGAGCAGACCAATTTTTCGAACATGTAAAGCAATGGATTAAATTACTAATCCATTGGTTTACATGTTCGAAAAGTCCTTCGAAATGTACTTCGAATGCAACATGTTCTTCGTGATCACGAAATTGATCACGAAGAACATGTTTTCTGAGACTTTGTTGTTTTCGTTTTTTTTTTTTAATGATATGTATTTGTTTGCTAGTTTATTTATTTATAAGTATAAAAAGTATATATTAGGAATGTTGAAATTGTGTGTACTCGTCACTTATCCTTACCTTCGCTGTTACCTTAGGTTCTTTATAAAACCAGCGTCAGACAGCATCTGTCTGGCATTAATGCTGAAATGAACCTTTTTGGGGCACGGTGCGGCAAACCCTGTTGTTGTTTGAAGCATTATTTTTATTTTCATAAATTTGTATTTTGTGTTTCACGAACTGTGTCCAAACAAACTTTTTTCTTCCTTTCAAAATGATTCAGATTGAAACTCTCCGCTAGTTCGCAGGATGCGGTTACGACTATCTCTCACTCACTTCAGTAGTGAAGTTGTTTACTTGCGCACAATTGCAAAAAATGAAATCTGTCGGTACGAGCTCGCACAAACTTTTCCGGCGCGCTGCAGTACTGAGGAAGTCTCAACAACATCCAGAAACCATTGACGACGAAGCAACGAGTGAAACCGCAGGGTGCAGCTAGAAACTAATAAGAAAAAGTTGTGGAGTTCTCTGTGAACGAATGTCTGCCATCAAGTAGCAATGCTGTGTTCCGGTTTATAGAACCCGAGTGCCGGTGAAATTACTGCCGGATGAGTTTTCAACTTTGTCTCTTCGCATTGGACGTGATGCCGAATTTATTTTCATTTAGCTGTGTCGAAGAAATATTGCAGTTATTAGGTATAGATGTATAAATTGTGTTTAAACCGCTTGATTCAGTTGGTCCGTGGATGAGACCATCTTTGCGTGCCTAGACACCTTCATGCCTTGGAAAGCACACTAAGCCGTTAGTCCTGGCTGTCATTCGTGGATCTTTGACAGTCGTTATGGGTAGCCAGAAGCCCGAAAATCTGTCAAACAGTCTTACCAAGGGATCTTATCACCCAGTAACTGGGTTGTAGAGGTCAGATAAAATTTATCTTCTTGACCTTTTCTTAATGAAAGAAAAAGATGCACTGAACTTAAATTTAGTTTAGTTTGTGAACAAGGGAATCGGCGCCACTGTCATTATAATAGGTACGTTTAAACAGGTGATTACTTCAATACATGTTAATTATTTTATGTTACTTGAAAAATGAATTGTAATGATGAATGCCAATGTAATACAAAAATCAGGAATTTCAATGACTTAGATTATTTTATGCTATGGAGTTTAGTCACTTATTTCAGACTTTTTGCAATAATTATTTAAATATAAATCTAAAGCATATGTTTTAAAGAAAGTCAAATAATATAATATAAGTTGTTTTAACATTTATATTAAAAAAACATTAAATGAAAGAAATACAGATTTTTGAACTATAAAAACTTACGATAAATGATTTATTTTCTGTAAGTATGTTGGTACAAACACTTTTACACGTCAATCTGATTTTTAAACTAGATGAGGTCGGCGTTTCCTATCTAACTATTCTGAGAAAAAAGGCCAAAACAAACTCAGAGATCACAGTCTCTTTTAAAGTCCAGACAAAATCTTGGTCAGATCATGTGAAGACCACGTAGCCAATCTACGTGGTCTTCACATGATCTGACCAAGATGTCTGAAATGGTCTTTTAAGGAAAGAATCACACAGATTGAGCGGACCTGTCCAGTTAGTGCATGCATTTGTCAAAAATGTACAGCTCGACTCAGAACTTGAGGAGCTCAACGATTCGACGAACAATACCAAAGATTGGACATTTCGGTAGGCCGCATAAATTACTCAAACTGCCAGATCATGATTAAAATGGAAGCAATGATCCACATAGTCCTCACATTCACATTAAATAAATTAATATAATACAACTAATAAAATATAACAACATTCGCAATCTAAACCTATTGGAGCAGCTCAATCCCAAGCCTTTTTTTGTCCTCAATAAAGTCTTTTATTGAGGAAAAAAAAAGTATAAGTATAATAGGCTTTCTGGCATAGTTTTCGCTTTATAAAATATTTGAATTTATTTACGCTTAGTTCTTGAATGTGGCTAGGAAGTAAAAACGTATACATTGATATCTAAACAAGCCAACTATTTTCTTGAGCCTTGTTGTAGGAACAACAAATTTGTGTTTGTTCCTAGTATTTACTTGTTTTTCTCTTCCTAATCATCTTTTGACATTCATTGTTTTTGCCATGGAGTCTTCATGTACATACCGTTTTGATTAAAATTATTTGATGCAAGTTAACTTCAAAAGGGATGCTTTCTATCAAATGATCTATCAATAGCGATAGATTTATTTCATTGAGCGACGCACAACAGAGTCTAAATAATTATTATGTTAGAAGGTATTCCAAAAAAAAAAACTTATTAAATGGTAACTTAGCTACAGCAAAAACTTTTCACTTACATTCTTATCTCCGAAACTTAGTCCAAAATGACCTTAGAGTTATAGCCCTATTACCAATTTCCTATTACATCATTTTCAGCAAGCTGGCACCAATAAAAATAATTTCGCGGTCCCAACATGACCCTCATAAAACACCGAAATATTATCACGAATATTTAGCTAAAACATGATAATGATCAATCAGAAAATAATTCCCTTAAAATACTTAAAAACCACCTTTGTTTTGGATACACCCTAATCCGACCACTGGATAAAACTTGGGTCATCAATCCGTACAAACTCATGTGTTAAAACCAAAATACCCTTAAACGAACCCTTTCACATTTAGAATTTACATAAACCCTTTTCACACCTAGCACATAGAAAAATCAACTCTAAAATCACTCACATACTGAAATAAAAAAGAAAAATTCCTAACGTTTAAAACGGCAACAATGATTTTAGTTCAAGCCTTCACCAAACAGTCTACTCTTATTTGAGATACCGTATTTAGTGACAAGGACGGATATAGAAAAACAATGCCGTTTGAGCGGGACGGGTGACAAGATGTCGTAGCTTCGTAGCGGGCTGAAAGCTACGGCAGTTCGCTCGTAGACTCCTGTCGTAGCGCGCCTACGTGGTCGAGCAACTTTCGTAAATTCTCCATACAGTATTATAGTAAGGAATTATGTTTGTGTGCGTAGCAAGCGTTCAGTTTTTCATTGTGTGTAATATTGTTATGTAAAAAGTGGATAAGTTTTTGTCTGATAGTTCAACGTACAATATAATTGTGAAAGCGAATGGTAGCGGCTTGTACGGACTGGACGATGGTATGAAATGCATTTTTTAAACTTTATTTTAGTACATTTCCGTAATAATTTTTTTAGGCATATATATATTTTTTTTTATTTAGGAAGCTACAAATTCTAAAGGCAAATTCGTGTTTTATACCTCTGTATTGAAATCTCGTGTTTTCTGATTATAATTCAATTGGTTTTAACTTCCATTGTGCTAAAGTTTTATCGGCATTTATACTAACGAACCTACATTCGTTTACTACAAAAACTTTCTGTTGGTTCTCTCATTGAAAGAAAAATATTTCACGCAAACTTTTTATAATTTTCCTCTCAACTTAGAATGTTTAATAAGGTATTGATTTATAATCATTATAAAATAATGCATATTAAAAAAAAAAAAAAAACATTCGTCTGTGTATAAATAAAAATGAAATGCTATTCGTTGA
This sequence comes from Globia sparganii, assembly GCA_949316385.1. NCBI lineage: Eukaryota > Metazoa > Arthropoda > Insecta > Lepidoptera > Noctuidae > Globia > Globia sparganii. The sequence continues at coordinate 5,983,890 of OX438675.1, read as the reverse complement.
TAAGTGCTAGATCGATATAGCTATTTATGGTTTTAAAATTTTCGTAACAGCTCGAATAAGGTTTTAATTCTATATAAATAAAAATGAAATGGTTTTTGTTGGTAGGTAAGCGCATCAATTCGAACAGCTGGTCTATTTTGGCTATTTTTGGTTCTTAAATGTTCGTCCGAATATGGTTTATCGGGAAATAAAAATTCAAAAAAATTTTCGGAAATTAAAAAAAAAGGAAAAACAAAAAGTCTTTTTATAAGTGATTTTTGTATGAACCATTGTTTCAACAGGAAAACGTCTGTCGGGTCAACCATCTTAAAATACTAGGTTCCCTGATTAAGTGTGTGGTTGTTGGAGAACGAGAAAAAAAAAAAACCTACCATGATACAGTTTTTACTAGTACGGAGGTCAGTGTGAATTACCAACCATAATTATACGTTCGTCATGAGATCTTATATTATTTTTATTTTTTGATTTGTATTTTTATAGATATACTAGCGGTCCGTCCCGGCTTCGCACGGGTGGAAAAAAAAAGAAAAAAAAATAGCCTATAATAATCACTGATAATGTAGCATTCAAATGGGGCCAATTCGTTACAAATATACATACAAATCTTTCCTCTTTATAATATTAGTATAGATAGTATAGATTACATGTTCCTAAGGTTGTTATTGTGCTGCTAGAAATATATGTATTTTTTTAATTTAATTCTAAATAAAAATAAGTCAAAACTAAAAAACGACTATTGAAAAATCACGCTCTAAAAAGTATGAAAAAAAAAAAAAAGTTTAAAAACTAAAACCCGAATGCTGAAAAGCATGCATAAGCATGGCTTATAAGTATGTTAGTACAGCGGCATGCGACCACGGGAAGGTATTTTCTTGTTTCATCCTTTTCCGTAAAAATAATAATGAATTTACCGTTACTTAAAACTCCAAACCGCAAATACCTACCACATGACGTTTTTCAAAGAATACCAAAATGTTCAGGGCAAAAGTTTGAATTTTAATAATATTTCAAATTCTTACCCTAGTCATGTGCTTCAAATTTACATAAATAAAATGGGTTTGACATTTTACTCTTTTATTATTTAACGTAAATCGCTTTGAAGCGAATTTGATTTTTATCTACTAAACAAGGTAAGCAGCGGTGGGAGATGATTGAATTACTTTTTTTGGATGTGATGGTAAACGGTTTCTCAATTCTTTTTTAAATTAACGTTTTTCCATCGAATTATTTATACATTTGGCAAACGTTACATCTAAACAACGTATATTATCACACTAATATTATAAAGGAGAAAGTTTGTGCGTGTGTTTGTATGTTTGTTACTTCTTCACACACAAACGGCTGGACGGATTTGGATGAAATTTGGCACACTTATAGTTTATAACCAGTACTAACACATAGGATAAACCAATTTTCCCTTGGGATCAACACTTATGTGGGTAAAACCGCGGTGCGCTGCTAGTAAAAAATAATTATGGTAATGATGAACGACCGAGTTCATAGTAATATATATATATATATATATATTTTTTTATAACTTTAAGTTGGCATTTTATTTAATTTTTTTCCCACTGACAGCGATGCGGATCAATCTGTTGATGCCCAATGAGCTCTCCTCTTTTTTTTTTAATATACTTGTATAGACGCCAGCACATCAAGCTACCCGAAACTGTCAAATTTTCACAATTAACTTTGAAGCTTAAGCTTTAGCAATAAAATTATAAATCTGTTAAAGAAATTTAACAGATTTTAGTAGCTTGGTGTGCTGGCATCTGTACATAATACAGGATGGCAGGACATCGATGCGCAACCTGTTACGATGGATTCGGTATATGATTGCGATGAAATTTTATGTCGGTTATAAAAAAAAATTAAGTTACCCCTTAAATTGCAGCGGTATTGTCCGAAAGCGTTACCGCTGCCCCGGAAAATAAAGGGCTAAGGAAGAAACCCGGTGGGTTTTAGTCAGTAAGAGTCTGACACTCCCTTCTGCTCTACCCTGAGCGGGAGGGGTCATTTGATGATTTACCATCCAAAAAAAACCCCCTTAAATTAAGCTATCCATACATTTTGACCGAACTTTTCTATGAAACAACAGATTTCTTGATTGATAACCGACGAAAAGCTTCTACTCTAGAGGGAGAATCTTGTGCTGAATTCATGAGTACAGTTTGCGCGTCGATGGGATACCGATGCGCAAACTGTACTCAGGCGACCCTGCATTGTATTTCTTCTTCTTGGTCGCGTAATTCATTACTGAAGGTTGTGTCCCTGAAAGGCCTTAGTAACTTTATGCACGATGTTCTTCCACATCGTTCGGTTCTCAGCTTCTCTCAGGGCGGTCTGACCAGCGGTTAGGTGACCGTTCGTGAGGTCTTTTCCAATTTACCTTGCCCATCACCTGATCTGAAGCTGATCAAGGATAGATATGTTCGTTCTCTTGGCAGTCCATGGTATGCGGAACATTCTTCGCCAACACCACATCTCAAAAGCTTCTATCTTTTAGTCTTAATTCCCGAATCGTCCACGACTCCATATTGTATTGTCCGTATTGTATTTAAGATTGGTCAAATCGTAAAATAAATCAAACAACATAATCACAGATTGCGTGACATTTATTAATAAAATCCCTTACTTCGCCTTAACTAATAGCAAGCTTAAGTAAAACAACATCAAAAAGATTCCGGTACCTTGTTTATACTAAGATTAACCTAAAGATTAATTAAATCCACCCTTTGTCTAAATCCAATTAAAATTCTCGCGTTCTCATTGTGAAGATCAATTCCTTTTATTTTAATACTTAAGGGTCTTTTTCACTTAATTGTTGCAATTAGTCTTACGATGAGAAGGTTAATCCTTGTTTAGGATGAGTTTCTGTGACAAAAAGGTTTTAAGGAATTGCTATCGCCCGAGAGTGAGGCCCGCCTCTTTGGATCCTAATTTGAATGAAACTTTTAAAATTAGGTTAGCCGTTCATTATAAAGTGACTTTCAAAAGGAGTATGTAAGGATCGTAGCAGGTGGCTTTCCGTAGTTTCTGCCTTCCCCTATGGGGAGAGGGCGTTAGTTTATGTAGTTTGTGTATTTTTTTCAGGCACCGTCGACGGGCGTCTCACGAAACTGTAACGCGCTGCAAACGCTATATTATCGCAACCAATTTACGTATTCACACGTCCATAAAATTGCAGTATGCAGACGACGACTTTTTCGCGTGCTAAATCGCAAACGACGCACTGTGCCAGCGCGTCTGTTTAGCTACAAACACACAAGTACAACGCGTTTTAATCGGCCACACAGCGCACACACGTTCACAGCGCGATACACGCACGTTTGTGGCTCGTTCGCGCGAGTGCTACACGCGTTCTATTTTGCAAGGACAGATGCTCACGCGCGTCTGTAGCGCGTTTCTCGAGAGTTTACAGCGACGCAATCGCAAGTAATCTGCATTTTTCAAGTTTAGCAGCGCCGACAACGTGTGACAGCAAAACGCGCATCGACGGCGCCTGAAAAAAACGTGATGTGTCTCTAGGTAAGGTCGAAATTACGTCACGTGATTTTCATATTTTTTTATAAGCACGGGGAAAAAACGTTTCACGTTTTTTTTTCACGTTTCTAATTTTCGGCAGGAGTGTTGCTAACTTGTAGAAAACTATTTTGAAAAATTATGCAGAAATACGATATAATATAATAACAGATCTGAAGGCCAATTCCCGTAATTAAAAACGTTCAAAATCTAGTCACAATCTCACTATCTCAGTGACAATCAAAATGTCAAAACTTGTCAAAAATGTAAGGAAATTAGAGGTATTTTTGACAGATTAAGACTGAGATCAGACTGTGAATGTTCTTAAAACTAGGAGAATTATCCCTCACATTCGAGACAGATATATCGGTCAGATTTAAGCTTAGAATCCATTTCGTCGTTGAAAATAACCCGTATACAATGTGGCGATTAGGTTATCACAAGAATTGAAACCACGTACTTACATTACGATTAAGATAAACATGCACAATCAAAATAATTAATAACGATTAACATTTCAGCCGCGGGACCTTATTCATCGCATTTAACAACATTAAACTTAATTTGTGATTATTTTGGCAACAATACCTTAATAAATGTCTTCAATTGATACCATCGCCCCGCGCTTGTCTGTGTCTAATTATCAAGGGTGGTTTAATTCGAGCCCATTGTCTACGCTATTTAGTTTGATAAAATTAAATTTTCTTTTATGGTAAAATTATTTATTTCATTATTTTAACAGACTGATAGAGAGAGAGAGCATATTAGGAGAGCAGTGGTGTCCCAGTGGTTCCGGCCACGACTTTCGAGTTGTAAGATCGAACGTTCGAACACAGTCAGGCGCTTTGCTTTGTGTTAATTATTTCATAACCACTGCTCTCAAAACGGCGAAGGAAAACCGTGAGGAAACCAGCATGTCCTAGAACCAAAAATATTGACGTCTGTCACATGTCTTCGATTTTTTTTTCTTTTTTTTTAGCGGGTTGGTTGACTCCATCTCGCCCTTGGCCCACGTGATGGATTACGGTCCACTCCCTCTCACCTCTCACAGAGAGGACACATATTAACATAAAAGTCAACATAGAAGGCTGATCATGCTCATATAACAGACTGAAAACAACTTGTAATAACCGCTATGCTATTTAATGTGACCTAATCGCCACTATATTCAAAGTCCCATTAATACAATCAGGAATCATTCACAATTAAATGTCACTGCTTCAGTACAAAATAATTTTCAAATAGCGAATAGGAAATAATTAAACTTTCCGAACTTCTAAGTGTAAATGGTAATTCAAGTCTGAAATGGAACGCGATCTCGCTAACGGTTCAACTAAGGATAATTTATGACAATCCTACTTCCGAAACAAAATAATTTAAAGCAATTTACGTTGGTTATAAATAACGGGGTATGCAGAGTTATAATATTTATTGGATACTTCGAATTTAATTGTGCGAATTTATTGGCCCACTGCAGGGCAAAGGCCTTGTCTCACATGAAAGGCCAGAACATTGATCACCACGCTTACTCAAGACGGGTTGGCGATTTCAGACTGATTTTAACTATTAAGTCTAGAGGGGAAATTCTCGTAATTTTAAGAACGTTCACAGTTTGATCTCAGTTTCATTATGTCAAAAATACCTCTAATGTCTCTAAATTTTTGACATTTGTTTGTCGCCGAGATCAGACTGCGACTAGATTTCGAACGTTTTAAATTATGAGAATTGGCCTCCAGGTTTCCTCACTATTTCATAATTTGAATTAGGAATTTGTAATTAGAATCGATGAAAAGCAACGAAATATTTGAAGTGAGGATGAGATCTAATTAGAATTGGTATTGCCAGGGAAATTATTCAATTATCAAATTGACACACACAATTTGCCCTGATGAAGTTATTTCATACAACTTTTAAAGACACTTGAATTATTCACAGATCGTGTACTGCTATAACCACTATAAAAAATAATAATAAAAATAAAATAAAGTAAAAAATTTAAGGGTTAAAAATGTTTTAGTAATAAATATTTCACTTTGATGCGGAACTCTTCGTGTGCGAATCCGGCTCGCACTTGGCCGATTTTGAAAGCAACACAAACCGCTAATAATACCTGTCTACCACAAACAAAATCCCTGATAACCATAGACATTCGATATCGTTTACAAAGACGAGCATTAAGAGCTAATGTTCTTGTCATAATGAGTGACCCTTAACAAGGAAGCAATTATCAGATACTTCGCAACCAAAATATTTATTTGAAGGGAAATATTATTATTGTTTCTGCTCGTTTGTACAAACGCCAGTACATCAAGCTACTACAATCTATCAAATTTCTTTACTAGATTCTAAATTTTATCGCTACAGCATAAGGTTTAAGGTTCATTGGAAAAATTCGACAGTTTCGGGTAGCTTGATGTGCTGGTGTCTGTACATGGGTTCTATTCATCTTAGACCCCAGTGAGTCTATTCGGACTGCACTTTAAAATTCTACCGTGAAAACTTAGGTGAAGTGAGGTTGAAGTGAGCTGACATTCCAACTGTAGCTAGGAATTAACTCTTCTTCTTCTTATTTATTTATTTAATACTTCAAGCACATAAATGTACAGAGGCGGACTTAATGCCATAGGCATTTCTTTCTTCTTCTTCTGCGTGTCGCTGGCACGACAGTTACTTAAATGTTGTTGGCCGAAAACTTCGCCAATTTTACGGCGTTATCGATAGCAGCGCAGAGGTCAATTTTGCTGCATATTTTTGGGCACAAAGTGCAGGATAGGTGGTGGCTCATTAACACAATTGTCAGCTTACTTCAAAGCTAGCTTCGCTTCAGTTTTCACTATGAGATTTTTATGTACAGAGTAGATCAGCTGTTCTTGGGAGCTTTTCCTTTTGGACCCTTCAAGGGTGTTTCTTCATGAGGATATTGTAGTTATGGTTCTTACGGAGATTTTCACCAATTAAACTGAAGATAAACGGCACATCTAAAGCGCATTCAAGAGCTGTCAGTGACCACATTTTTGTGGAATATTGACACTGTTGACAGCTCACTTCAAAGATTTTTACTGAATAGATCTGGAGGTTTCCGGACGATACTGCAGTGCGATTCTGTAACCATCTCACCGTGAAAACTTAGGTGAAGTGAGCGTGGAGTGAGCTGTCAGTGTCATTATGATGCTAGGGATTGATACTCTTGACAGGTCACTCTAAGCTCACTTCACCTAACTTTTCACGGTGAGGTTTTTACAGAATCGATCGGTTGTTCTTTCACTGATGTCACGAATGTCTAAGAGACCTAAACTCAGAAGTATTCAAGATGGATTGGCAATTTAATCAATTAATTTCAAGTAACATGTGTCGACACCCTTGCGCCATCCCATCTTAGCACGGTGGGCTGTGGTGGGGTAGCTGTCGCAGGTGCGGAAAGCCTCAAACGGCGCAAATATATTATTGGAACTTATACCTATGTACGAGCCGTCTGGGGTTGTAACTCTAGGGCCATGGGGTCCGAGTGCCCACTTAGTTTTTCGAGGCATTGCCGAGCTGTTGGTCAACTCTTTACGTGACCAGAGGACTGGCCTATTTTTTGGTCAAAGAATCAGCATTGCCATACATCCTGGCAAATCTGCCAACCTTTTGGGCACTTTGTCTGTTGACAACGATGCGGAAGGATTTTTTGATCCACTAAGATACTTTCCTTTTTTTATATTATTGTGCATATTCAATGTTTTAGGTTTTTCTTATCTATACTAATAATAAGAGTTGGTTTGTTTGTTTCAACACGCTAATCTCTAGAACCACCAGTTGGATTTGAAAACATACATATTTTTGCATTTAATAGCCCAATTTTGAGGCAGGTTATTCAACATCGTTGGGAGAACAAGAAATTACACGCGGACGAAGTCGCAGGCAGAAGCTAGTTTCGAATAAACTTGCTTTGTATTGTAACCGTCATTTTAAGATAAAGTTGGAAGGGCCGAAAGTAACACAGTAATATGCAACTCATATTGCTAGAACTCCTAAAAACCGCACATTCGGAGATGGAGTTCAACTTTCCGTCATTTCTACCACAAAACGGATATGGAATCCCCGTCTCATATCGCAGCTATATTAACTGCTTTAGTGGTGAGGATTCCACCTAGAGGTATACAGGGTGAGGTTTTCAATGGACGTCATTATGTAAGCTTTCTGATCATAAGCAATATCATACATCAATATTTTTCGGATGAATCAGTAAGTACCCACCTACCATTTTTTTATTATTGGTAAAATGTTATATTTTTTATACAAAGTACATGCAATCATTTTTACACTATTAAATAAAATAACTAACTGTACTTACAAATATGTTTACAAAATGTTAGTTTTGAATATGTATCTATTAAATCCATACAAATAAAACAAAGTCTGGTTAGTTACACCACTTAAGAACGGCTGGGATGATTTTTATGATGTTTGATTTGTCTCCGCCCCGAATAGCAGAATAACTATTAAAACAAGGGAAAAAATCACAAAAAAATTAAGATTATTCATTTTCTCATACCTAATTTTTTTATGCGACTGTTTATTGATTCTAAGGTGATATGAAGTTCGTCGAGTCGGCTAGTTCTAAACAAAAACACAATATTCGAAGACATGTCACATGTCCCGCAACCTGCACTGGGCTGGCATGGTAGATAGTAGCCCACTCCCTCTCGGACAGAGAAGGCCTTTGTCCCAGTAGTGGGAACATTAATGGCTGCTTGCTTCTCATCTATATATATAAAAATGAATTGCTGTTCGTTAGTCTCGCTAAAACTCGAGAACGGCTGAACGGATTTATCTTATCTTGGTCTTGAAATGTTCGTGGAGGTCTAGGGAAGGTTTAAAAGTTGAGAAAAAATCGAATAATTCCCGGGAAAACCCTAAAAACAGCCTTTTTTTGGCAGTACGAAGTCTGCCGGGTCAGCTAGTTTTATATAAAAACAAAAGTTAAGCTACCATTCTTATATTGTTAAGCTAAAGCTGGAGATTAAAAACGTAAGAGGATTTTTAGAGGGTAGTTTAAAAATACAATAATATTTTTCTCGAAAATGTGACACGGTATTAACAACGAACAAAACCTTGTATTTATTAAATCACGTCGTAAATAAAACTGTTGAAAAATCTTCATTATTGAAAAATTGTAAATGCAGTTTTTTTTTTTATTTTAAATCCATTATTATTCTCTATCTTTAACTGTAAAAAAGTAGTTTTTTTTTTTTAAGTACTCTTCAGTTTATAAGGGGCTCGTGGCTAAGTAATAACAGCTGCACGGATCGATCGATCAGGTTAAGCTACGCTTACCACTGTCGGTCCATGGATGTGTGATCATCTTTACATACCGAGACCCCTCCGTGCCTCAGAAAGCAAGTTACGCCGTTGGTCCGGGCTATCATTCTTGGATCTTTGACAGTCATTACTGGTCTTCAGAAGCCCGAAAGTCTGTCAACCACTCTTACCAAGGGGTATCATGTTAGCCAGTAACTGGGTTGTGGAGGTCAGATAGGCAGTCGCTCCATGTAAAATACTGGTATTCAGCTGTGATAGACTGAAAGCCGACCTCAACATAGTTGGGAAAAGGCTAGGCAGACTGACTTCGGTTTATAAAAGTCAAAGTCAAAACATTTATTTCAAGTAGGCCATTAAAAGGCACTTTTATCATAAATCAGCTTATAATCCTTTATCCCAGCAGTGGGGGGACCACTGCTGGGATAAAGGACTCCTCTCGGTGAGAGGTAGTAGAGGCACTTTAGAACGTCAAACTTTCCAAGAAAATACATATAGTGGATTCTAAAAGGTGCCCCTTCCAAAAGGTAGTTTCGTATGGAGAATAATGGGCAAGAAAACTATTTACACCAGTCCCTCAACAAAAGTCCTGAAATAAAAGAATTATAATTTACTAGCTGCGCCCCGCGGTTTCACCCGCATAAGTATCGATCCCGTGGGAATATCGGGATAAAAAGTTTCCTATGTGTTATTCTGATGTATAAGCTATATTACTGTAAAGTTTCACCCAAATCCGTTCAGTAGTTTTTGCGTGAAAGAGTAACAAACATCCATCCATCCATCCTCACAAACTTTCGCATTTATAATATTATAAGTAGGAGTAGGATAAATCCGTGACAAATTTAATTTAACCCCTTCATCCTGTATACGACAACGCCTTTCACTAGAGAGGGTTGTCAATGTAGAAAATGAAATGCCGTGGGCGATGTGGATGCATCGATTGGAAAGCAATGATGGCAGATATTTTATTAAGGTATAATATTGCTAAATGATTTTCAGGAAATCAGATTAGATTTTTTTTATATTGATCAATTTTAAAGATAGCATAGCATCATGCGATTCTATAAATAGTTGCATTATATTATAAGTACCTACTGTTTGTTTTATTTTATTTTATTAACAATCATTCCTGACTTGGTTTCCGTACGTCCTTTTCGGATGTCCACATCGCCCACTGAAAATCAGAGCTGTGCAGTGGGTCCCGCATAGCACAGCATTATGCTGAGTGAAATCCTTTTTGTCACAGTTATGACGTGCAGCTGCTGACTATACAGATACTTTTTTTTATTTTTTCTGTTTACATAGAGTTAATTATCTTTTTGAGTGCACGTGTTTCTGTGACAAATTAACCTATTTTTCTTTCTTTTCTGAACGGGAACCCTCTGGTTATGGAGGTCAAAGTCCCAACTTATTCAATTTTTTTTTCTTACGAAAACAAGTTTTATATATTATTTTATCGTAAGCAGCGAATTTTACATACAATTACTTTTTCTCAAAGTTCTACAGACTGCGTAGATGACGGCTTGGTAAAGGATCTTTTTAGCCTAGCACCCAATTGCGTAACACTCTATAAATCTCAATCTGAAACCTTTTGAAAGATATTGCTAATCCATTAGTTCATATTTTCAAAAAAAAATGTCTGCTCACCAATGTACAAGGTGTAACAGAATACACAATATACAAGACCACACAATATACAAGGTGTAACAGAATAAACGCAAGTCCTGAAAGTAGTTCGTTCATAATTGACTACTGAATCGATTTCAGTAACTTTTAATATAGGTATTTTTTTAAATTATGTATTTTGCCATCCTGACCACCGATTGCGCCAAAGAAAATTAAATCCTTATTTGAAGGCAAAAAGACACAATTTTAAATGTATAAAGTAATGCTGGGATCAACACTATTTTATTTATAATAATAGTTAGCTTTTAAAAAATATGTTCTGGTTTAAATTCATTAGTCTAATTGGGTTCTATGAGGTCTTGCGTTAATAAATTATGTTGCTTAGTGTACAGTCCGAAAATACCCGGAAACAAACAGAATTATCCAGTCATTTTGTATTTACATCTATTTAATTATTTGCATTTTAGCCAGCCACATTTACAACAGCTGCATAAATTGACGTTTAAATTATGTGGCATTTAAATTATGTTGGCGCACGCAGTAAAATTCAGAAGACATTTCTGTAAAATTTTTGACTGCTATCATTTAAAATCTGTAAAATGTTGGACTATTTATTTTATGAGACGGAATGAATTTGAATCCATTAAACCACTTAATCTGCCTAGCCTTTTTCGTGTTTTAAAATGGAGCGACTGCCTATCTGACCTCGACAACCCAGCTACTGGTAAACACGATACCCTTTGGTAAGTCTGGTTGTCCGACGTTTGGGCTTCTGACTACCCGTAACGTTTGTCAAAGATCTGCGAATGACAGCCGGTGCTAACGGCTTAACGTGCTTTCCGAGGCACGGAGGAGTCTCAATATATAGTATTGTAATGGATAGTCACCCATCCACGAAGTTACCACGGCAAGCATAGCTTAATCTGATCGAACATTTAGTACCGTTAGCCTAATCCTTTAAATATAAAGGCGTAACCTCATGGCACACTACCTACATAACGTTCATATGGTACACACGGCTACACATCAAGCTATACAAAACCAGTTTACGCTGATCTCCCATCTTACGGAAATCTTATACAATGTGAGATCAGCTTATACTGGAAATGTATAGCTTGATGTGTAGCCGTGTGTACATCGAGTTCAGATTAGTAGAACATTGCCTTTGTCACTCTTATCTATGTGACAGACTCATTCTAAAACTAGTGTCCGCAATTTACCGACGAAGGACGTCACTGAAACGATATTTTATGAAAGTAAAAACTTACTTTCATACACAGGTAGATAGATAAACCATTTATTTGGCATGCCACATCACACACACACACATGTCACATGTCGTATCAGTGATGGTATTTTTACGGTGCCAAAAAGCGCTCAATAAGAAACCCTAGTGAGCGTTTTTTGACACCATAAAGTCAAACGTGACATAAGGTGTCACTTTTCAATATTATTTCTATACAAATTTCGGGAGAATATTACTCCACTGTTTGACATTGTGTATCCAAAATTAAACATGATATCGTTTTGGCTTAATATTAGTGTCTGTTTGGAAACAGAATAGTAAAATAATAAGTCATTAAAAAGTTATGAGCCAACTAAGATACGTTTTTTTTGCTATTTTTAACGTAACTTTGGGAGTAAATAAGTATTAAAAGAACTGTAAAATCTTCAAAACCAAGTCCGTACCGACAAATCTCAGTTATCGAAGAGATCAATAAACTTGATTTGTAATTGATTTATGCAGTGGTTTTTTCACAAAACTCGATTTTCCGAAGCACTTTTGGAATTTTTATACGTGCCTATCAGTTCAGAGTGGTGGTTCTGTGCGTGAGAACTAGACGATGTTCGTTTAGACTAGCGTCTAACTGCTCATCACTGATACTAGCGCTGTCGGACACGAAGCCAGGTGAGACAGCGTGCTTTTGGTCATGACCAACACTGAGTTCGAGTTTGCGACTAGTTTACTCTTAAGTGGCGGCCACCGCTCTTTTAGGAGACCATAGCTTTATTAGTTCCCACGTAATCGACTCTTCTTTAAGTGTGTATTTGACTTAATTTGTTTACGACCGATCGACAATTATTTAGAAGAATGAAATAACCAACCAACTTTCTGCATCCTTCTATTGCTCTAAAACTAAGCATCAAAGGTAAGCTAAGGTTAACACCACAATATCTCAAACTAATTTAATTCCCGCTTGAACAAATAATGAAAGTGTCGCCATCTTGCAAATAGTTTAAGCAATGATTAATTACTTGCAATTTATCTTTCTGAATTTAATTGTAGAAGTGTCCCCTGCTCATCCCGCGTGATAAATTTGGCGATAACATACCTAGTGTAATATATTTCCCAGTTACAAATTACTCTACTGTCCTACAAAACATGGCGCACTATTACGGTACGAACTGTTTGTCTTTTGTGAGCGTTTACTTTGGGAGAGTAAATAGGCGAGTACCTACTAGCGGTAATCTGCTGGGGAGCGTTTAGTATGAGCCAATATTTAAATGCTCCGTGCTAGTGGAAGAAGCTACTGAGCTGAATAAAATGTAGCAGCAATATAAACTCGGGTTTTCGTAAGACTGTGTCGTTTGTATTTGCAAGCAAATAATTCAAGCAAACAAAGTATTTACTCGTACAACTTCGACATCACAAACATTTTGTCAGCACGAAAATGTCTACCTACTTTTGAAGGAGAAACATTTAAATGTACATAACTTTAACTGCAATACTGGCTGCAGGGTAATAATTTATGTAGTTACAATGCTTGCCACATAAATTAACGATTTACTTCTATACATGATATTATTATAAAATATTGTCGCTTTTCGTGTCTGGCTGTGTGGCTGCTTTGTTCTTCTAAACTAGGAATCGGATTAAGATGCGGCTTTCTCCATTATTTAGAAAATGTATTCCGGAAAGCGTAAAAGCGTATAATACATTTATAATAAACTTGCAGTAATAAAGAAATCACGACGTTTTATCAAGTTGCTAAGCAGTGTGAAGGTGCTTCGCGCTTTTTAGAGTCGCTATTTTATGAAATACGTTTTTGCAACTTGTATAAACAATATACACATCTTGTTTATAAAATGTGTGCCCTTAAATCTATACTAATAATAAAGCTGAAGAGTTTTTTTGTTTGAACGCGATAATCTCTGAAACTACCAGTTCGATTTTTAAAAGATACTTTTTGCATTTGATAGCGCTTGTGGAAGGCTATAGGCTACTTAATATCAAAACTTAATAGCAAAAACAAAAAAAAATCAGAGAGAACGCTGAGCGAAAACGAAGTAATAATGCGGGCAGGCAATGCAATGCTAGTAACTTATCAATCTTCTTTCATAGCTTTTAAAGAAAAGATAAACAGAGAACAAATTTTCTTCTTTAAACTAAGAGAACGACAGAGAGATAGTTTTTTCACCATCGACGAATTGTAACTTACAAGCAACCCAGCAAACGAACCTCATCTCAACCTCCTTAAACCCTCCACGGACTTATGAGAACGCAAGCCGTAACAATACACATCTTAGAATGCAAAATGTATTCTCTGTACCGCCGTCACTACTTCCACACACAATATGCTGAGCAAACCTTTCGGGAAAATGTTCCATGAGATAGCGGGTATTATGAAATAAGTCAGCCGGCAACAGTCCTGTAGCCACTGAATAATATAAATAGAACTTTTACAGACCGTAAAGAGCCGTGATGGTAGAAATACCAGAAAGGATTGTGTAGTTATCTTTTGCGGAATATTTTGTAGAATTCGTGAATCCTTTTAGTGTATGAACATCATTTGAGCGTTAGGTTGAATGGAGAAGATAAAATCAAATCAATGCCTAGCTTTTTCCCAACTGTTTTGGGAACGGCTTCCAGTCTAACCGTATTCAGCTGAATACCAGAATTTTACACGGAGCAACTGCTTACCTGATCTCCACAACCCAGTTCCTGGAAAACTCAATACCGTTTAGTAAGAGTAGTTGTCAGACTTTTGGGCTCTTGACAAACCGTAACGACTGTCCAAGATCTACGAATGACAGCCGGGACCAATGGCTTAACTTTCCGAGGCACGGAGGGGTCTCGGTATGTAAAGATGGTCACCCATTCACAGACCAACCGCGGCAAGCGTAGCTTAACCTGATCGATGGACCTGCCGATCGATTCTGTAAAAATCTCACCGTGATAACTTAGGTAAAGTGAGCGTGAAGTGAGCTATCAATAGGGTCGATCCCTAACATTAGGTGGAATGACAGCTCACTTCACGCTCACTTTACCTAAGTTATCAGCGTGACATTTTTACAGAATAGCACTGCTGTGCGGCTGATATTATTTAGCCATGACTTTAATATAGCTAAGTTTATTAACATTAATTATTTCAGAGTAAGTACAACTAACTTAGAACGTAAACATACGTTAATTTCAATGAAGTTGTACAAAATAATTACGTTCATAGAACATTATCAAAGCACTTACATAATATTTAAACTAATGTCTAAATAAACAATGTAAATAAATATAATAACAAAGCACCACGTTTGATATCAACGCATTTAATTAATATCATTAATTAAACTAATCATGATAATAAAACGATATTGCTTTCAAAAGTGTAAACTTATTTCAGAGCTGAGTACATTAAAATAAAGTCCCAATTAGCATTACCAATTAAAATTTAAGTAACAAATGTGTTAATGAAGCACGATTTAAGCGCGGGAGGTATAAGACAGCTGGTAATAACTGTGATGGGATGTTTAACAGTTTAAACACGGGTGATTTAAAATTAAAAGCGTGGTTTAATTGGTGTGTTACGTTTTGAAACTGTACCTTTAGTGTTTATTATGGTTAGGCGTCGACTAAACTGGACTGAAAACGGAAGTTTGATGAAAAGGTGTTGTTGGTATGTGAATAATTACTTTCTGTTTAAGCTTTAATGGTACACCACAGACTACTTACAGTATTTGTCTCTCCTTCCCCCTTTTTAATCCATCCAAAGGTGGTCTTTAAAAGATCGCTCTTAGCAATAAGACCGCCCATTGTGTCACCCTTTCTAAAATTTATATATTTATGTCTGTAATTTATACGGTGTACATAATAAAGAGTATCCTATTCTTTCCTAGAGGAGCATTGGCGACGGCTGTCACGAAAATGACGGGTTTGATTTTGTGTTAAACACGCTCTAGGAAGACACACCAACTTACTTTCATAACTATCGATTCAGTGATGTCATTCGCCGGTAAATTACAGACGCTATGTGGCGGCCACCGCTCTTGAAGGAAACCGTAGCGTTATGAACCGTAGCTATGACGGATCAACAAATGGTTCAATTTGAACTTCAGATTTTTTTAGGTAGTTGGTTTATTTGGCATCGTCAGTCGAAGTGAAACGTCATTCACAAAATGAATCAAAAGTGAAAAATTAATTTTGATTTATCGATGTTGGTTTTCGGTACTAGACATCTAGTCCTAATGGTCAAAAACTTAAATAAAAGGAGCAAATGAACATTGTCCTTCATCATAATTATTATTTTTTCCATTTTTAAGTTTTGTTAGTAAGTGTTATTTGTGGAAGAAAAATAAACATTTTTTATTTTATTATTCCTTTGTGATTTTGTTGGTGTCCGTGTGAATGTGGATTGAAACAAAAATTTACCCTCGAGTGTAGCGTCTGTTAGTGGCTTTAGTATCCTATCTTCCTTTTTTAGACGTTACAGATTGTTAAACTTGACAGGAGTTTCACAACATACTTTTTTTTTAAATTCGGTAGGTACTACTGACATTCGTTCATATATATACTGGATAAACTTCTTGTACTAATTTAAATAACAGACTATTAAAATAAAAAATATATATCGTAAACTAACTAAAACTATTAACAAACTAAAGTATGGCGCCGAAAAACTTTTGTGTTCCTTTCAGAAACTAGATGTTTTTGTTTTTAGAAACGAAGTAATAAATGCATTTTCATTATCTACATATGAAGAGGCTTTTCCATTGCAGTAAAAAAATAACAAGCTGACATAATAAACTCTTTAAAAATCTGAAAATATGATCATAATTGAACTTATTTTATCTACGCCGATAATGCTAGCTTGCAAAAAAAAACAGTATTCAGTTTTCAGTAGATATTTTATTGAAAAAATCATAACAATAGGTAGTTTGGTACATCTCCGATAAATAAGTAAATAAATTCGACGGCAAAAAATGTTGCTAGTGGCAAAAAAACGCCAGACTTATCACAGACTTGATTATAAGATAAACATCAAATAAAACTTGAACCAGTTGTTGTCCTGAAAAATAAACAAGGATATTTCTTTTCTTACTTGATAAAGAGATTTCATTCTGACAATTTTTATTTGCGAGACAAAGGGATAAAACGTTATTTGATTTTCTTATCGTTAAACTTATCGTAGTACCTACTTTTTATAAAATTTAAGTTTTTCTACAATCTGGTAACTACCGACTATGAGTAATATAGTAGGTCGTAGGTTCGAACCCAGAGAGACGCCTTACTTTGTGTAAATTATTTCATCACCACTGCTCTCGAAACGGTGAAGGAAAACATCGTGAGGAAACCGGCATGTCCTAGAACCAAAAATTCGAAGAGATGTGACATCTACCTACCAACCCGCACTGGGCCCGCGTGGTGGATTACGGCCCACTGAGAAGATGCCTGTATCCCAGCCGTGGAAACTTTAAAGGATAATTATGTTTATGTACAGTCAGCAAAGGAGATAGGTATGCAGGACCGTCAAATATAGTTGAAGTTTAGTAAGAAACCGATTTATGTTTTCGAATAAAATTTAATTTAATTAATAGAAAACAAACAGTTCATTTATCGAATTAAATTTCATTCGAAAACTTCAATCGGTTTTTTAGTAAACTTCAACTATATTCGACGACCCTGCATACTTATCTCCTTTACTGACTGTACAATCTAAAAACCTACAATCAGTAGTTACACTTGAACTACGAAAACAGCTTTTAACATTACGACATAAAGGGCCTGGTAACGTCAACTTGTCATGGAAGTCTGGTGGACTATACGTTAGTGCAAAACAATCAATAAAATAAGCAACTATCGATTAAAGATGTCTGGTTGTACATACTCTCGTAACTCGGAAAGCACGTTATGCCGTTGGTCCGGACTGTCATTCGTAGATATTTGACAGTCGTTACAGGTAGTTAGAAGCCCAAAATTTCTGACAACCAGTCTTACCAAGGGGTATCGTGTTACCCAGTTACTGCGTTGTGGAGGTCAGATAGGCAGTCGCTCCGTGTACAATATTGGTATTCAGCTGCATCCGGTTAGACTGAAAGCCGACGCTAACATAGTTGGTGTTCGTATTTGATAACAAAATATGTGACTCTTTACTAATTTATTGTCTATGGTTTTTATGTCTGTAATGGAATTTAAGTTTTTGGCAAGTCATGCATGTGTTTTATTATAGTTGGGAAAAGGATTAGCAGATTGTTATACATTGCCCATTTGATCGTATAAAAAAATAATATAATAAAAAAGAGTAGATTTTAGAATACATTCTAACTCTTACTTTTTTATTAATTGATTATAATTAAACTAATTTGATTAAATATGGTTCCTCATTATTAAAAAAAATTGGACTCAATTAATTGATATTTTTGCAAGCTACAATGTTTTCAGGTTTCACAATTGATTGACGGAAAATTTTTAGAAATACTTTGATGTTTTTTTTCGTTTCTACTGCATTAAATACTTTTTTGAATAATTTTAATTTCGGAAGTCGGTGTCTTTGGTTTTTTATTTACGTTTTTGCCACCGACTTCCAAAATTAAAATTATTTTACACTTTGTAGTGTTTTTTTTTTTTGAAGTCGGTTGTTTTTTTTTTATTAAAAAGTTTTTATTTTTTACTTTTTACAGTCAGAGTGCATCTCATGACAATTCCAATAAGCCCAAACACGGCTAGAATACATGGTTTTATTACGAAGTTCCGGTACCTACCTTCCAGCTTCATCATCAGATCGGTTTGATGGTACCATTTTCGTCAGAACCATTTATTTAAATTTGCTTCGTCATAGTTGCTTAACTATCTTAATTGAGATATCTTATCGCCACCCGTGAAATACTTATTATCATTGAAGAGTTCCTGTGGCTATCGGTGGTCTCCTTCATCAGTTCCACTTCACCAAATTATACTTTTTGAATGCAAATGCTTGACATGTTGATGAAGATACCAAAATTGCTATATGTATGCCTATAATATTTGAGGAGTTCCCTCAATTCCTCATGGATCCCATCATCAGAACTGGATTTTGACAAAAATGGGACCAATCTGGAAGCATATCCTTTCAAATAAAAAAAAAAATTCCAAATCGGTTCATAAATGACGGCGTACTGAGGTAACAAACATAAAAAAAAAAAAATACAACCGAATTGATAACCTCCTCCTTTTTGAAGTCGGTTAAAAATACAGAATTAATCTCCATTGAATTATCTATAAAATGGTGTATAAATTAAGTAGGTTATGTGTACTAGAAGGAGTACGACAATAGAAACAATAATTGCAGAAAGAAGGCAAAAAAAAATCGATAGTAATGAACTCCTAATGCTTCACATTATGAGTCGTGCAATATTTAGATATTGGCCCCGATTCTGTTGTTCACAAACTAAATTAAATTTAAGTTCAGTGCATCTTTTTCTTTCTATTTCATTATGAAAAGGACAGAAGATAAATATTAGTGTAGTCCTGTCAAATTAGATAATCCATAGACAAGTTTAGACGTGATTAAAAAATACGTCGATTTACGTCAGGTCCGACTAATTTGACAGGACTAAACCAATATTTATCTTCTGTCCTTTTCTTAGTGAAATAGAAAGAAAAAGATGCACTGAACTTAAATTTAGTTTAGTTTGTGAACAACAGAATCTGGGCCACTATCTATCTATAGTCAGGTCGATGTTAATACGCGAAATATATTTTCGGAGCAACATTGCTTTTAACTAATCCAGGCATTTGACTCGTAGTTCTAAGATAAATAAATACCCACACTCTGCTCATTAAGAACCCTAATTATAAAACATCGAATAAAAACTTCTAAGAATACAAAGTAAAAGTCTTGTAAATCACGACGGCGGCGGCGGCGCAGCAAGTGGCGCCGACTTCGTTTGGTTACGAAGTCACTAGGGACTGAACAAGTCGGATAAGAGTAACATTGTCTAATTAATGTCACTCTATCAGAGCGTCGCATCGGTGGTTGCGTGGCGACTGTCTTCAGAGGAGCAATTCTCGTAATTTTAAAAACGATCATAGTCTGATTTCAGTCTCAATTTCTCAAAAATACCTCTAATTTCCCTACATTTTGACAAGTTTTTGATATTAATTTGCTTGTCGCTGAGATGAGACTGCGACTAGATTATGAACGTTTTAAATTACGAGAATTGGCCTTCTGATCAGGGCAGTGAAACTTCCACCTTTTAATTAAATATTCATTGATAATGCTACCATCTGAGTGTTTAGGTACAGAAACTTTGGCCATAGTTTTACATTTTTAGTATATTACAGTTTATAGTGTATTATTATCTATGCTTCTGATGACAGATGATACCAGAGGAGCCGTTGTCGTACCACGCCCACGACACACTGCTTTATTCCAGCACATTCCTGATGATATTAATGCAGCTTAACCACTAAATGCCCATTTCTGGTAAAAGCTATACTGCACCGTTAACCTTATAAAACCAAAGGTAATTTAACGGTCTGGTGTTCGCAACTCCACGTCAATGCGCTTATTTCACAACAATCGCTCGACCTTAATGTAATGCGAAGTCACTGCCTCCCAAGATACAGGACTTTCATAGTTTGGGGGGCAGGGTACTTAATTCTTATAGGACTTTTGACCCCACTACCTACTTTTTGTATCCAACCTCTGTAGAATCTATTTATGTTTGAGGTGTCTGTAAACTTAAATTATTTTCAAAGCTTATGTTTTTCTGAATAAATACTAAGTAGGTATTATTATTTTGCATACGGAAAAACGTACGAAACACCTATACGCATACCTACGTATGCCTATGTACAGTCAACAGCAAAAATAGATGATGAAAATCAGAAATTCAATACTAAGTAATGAACGGAGTTCGCGTCAGAACTGTGTGGCGTCGAAGTAGTAAATGCTTGGTATAATTTACAATCACATAACGACACTTCGACGCCACACAGTTCTGACGCGAACTCCGTTCATTAGTATTGAATTTCTGATTTTCATCATCTACCTTTGCTGTTGACTGTACGTATAAAACAAAATCTTAAAAACCAAAGCAAGCTTTCAACATAAAACCTCATTTACCTGACATGCCAAACTACAAATATTATGTTCCGAGAAATCGAAACAATTAAACCTTCGCTAACCTAACCTACCGTGTTATTATGAAAAACATGAATATACCGTGCAAATGGTAACAAGGGAATCACTATCTCTACTATAAATCAAGTCGCAGGTTTATTAAATATATGCCCTTGTACATGGTAAGCAATAATTAATAATTATGACAATATTAGTACGGTCAACACGTCACCATTTACACTTGAACTACGAAAATCGCTCTTAGTTCTTCGAAATAAAGGCGCTGTCCATATCAAACTGTTACTATGCACTTGATTATACTAGGCCACGGATAGCAAACCAATTGCACGCGTGCCATTGCTGGCAACAAAATAATTTGGGCACGGCATAATTTCGGAAATGTAGGTATCTACCCAAGTCATCTAGTTTGCAACAGCAGAAATCGCACTAATTTGTCATTTTATTTGAACAAATAAAAAACTGTTAATCTTAAAATTCGTCCTACAACGACCGGGGATTGTCTTCAAATCTCAAATTGTTTATTGCAATCCATAATGTACAATTACAGGTGGTAAATAAAAATAAACGCGTGTCTTTAGGTGCCCTTGCATAGTGCGAACAGGGATAATCGTCGGTTGGTGTCTCATTTCATTAAAAACGTCTAACGGCGTCTGCGAGTTGGTTTCGGCCCCTCATATGCCTTCCAAAGATCCGGGATCACAGGATTCCGAGACATGTCAAGAGAGATTTCAAATAATAATAACAATGCGAAAGTATAAATAGTTTAAAGATTATTTGTTGGCATTTCATGGCCGCATTGAATATTTATTTGGAAAAAATGGCATGTTGATTTATAGAGGTTCGCCATCCCTGTACTAAGCATTATGTAACATGGTTCAGTATATAAAGAACCATGTCACATACTTTTTTAGGGATAAGTAACCAGCGGGGTAATTGCGTAACACATTATCAATGTGAATCGGTTTCATTTTGACAGTTCAACAACATTCATTGAGTTATTTACGTGTTGAGCAAACAAATTTTTAGAACTTATAAAGCAATGGATTAGCAATTTGCTTCAAAGTGATTCAGATTCTGATTGACAGTGTGTTACGCAATTAGGGTGCTGGGTCGTTGGATATAATTGAAGTTTAGTAAGAAACCGATTATTGTTTTCGAATGAAATTTAACTTGATAAATTACCTAACTGTTTGTTTTCTATTAAATAAATTAAATTTGATTCAAAAACATCCACCGGTTTCTTGCTAAACTTCAACTATATCCGAAGACCCTGGTTACTTTTCTCCTTTGCTGACCCTACAGTGGCCTCCAAAAGTTAATTGCCATTTTTCCACTTCATCTTGATCCAAATATTTAAACTGCTATGACGTTTTTATTGAATTTATTAATTCAACTAACTTTGACTTATCATAAAACATATTCAAGTAACCCTTTAAGAGTACCATATTATGTTTTTTTTTAATTTTAAACCATAATGTGGCGTCACAGTTGAAGTGGAAAAATGTCAACTAGTTAACTTTTGAAGGGCACTGTATAGGTATATTTTTATAGATGCTTCGATTCGTTGATAATCGTATATTTTGTTAAGGGGACTACAGGACTTAAACGCAAAAAAACGCAAGTTTTATAATGCCTAAAAGTATATGATCGACTACAGTAAACAAAATCAGAAATATATAATATTCTTCAGGATATATGCTAGATAGATAGTGTTGAAAACATAATACAATTAATTTGGTACGATAGAAAAAATCATGAAGATACCTCTAAAAACTTTTTTTTCACAATAAAAACCCTACTAATATACAATTACAATCATTCTGATTTTTTGTCAGATTATTCTACAAGCCACATACTAAATCACTAGTGTTTTAATTTTTTTTTTTGTCTAAACAATATATTTTTTGTAAACAATCAATTGCTTTATATTTTGCAATAAATTACCAGCGTTGTGTCACCATGCTTTAGCTCATGTTGTCCCCTTAAGTACCTAGAAATTGTTAGCAAAATTGTTAAATTACACTGCCCTCCGATACCAATTAACAATTTCTTTTGGAAACATTGTAAAGGTCATTTTATTTATAAAAGAGTAACCATGGTGTATCTTGCCGGCTCTTCTCCATAGGAAACGACCAATTGGAACAGTGCATCCAGCTTATGACGTTTTATAAGCCCATGTAGGCTTATGTGAAATAAAATATTTTTAATTTGAATATAGACTTTTTTATTTGTTTCTTTTGTTACTTTATTATAAAAACCATTTTCCACTCAACATATTTCTTTCATTCCCTTTTACACCAAACCAGCACAAAATATTTTAAAATAAATAAACATAAGCCCAACGCCTCTTAACACAACACAATGAATAAAATAATAATAACCAAACATAAGATTTTACATACAATGCAAAATAAAACAATAAACGAATAGAACGAAGTCGGACCTCATCAAAACACAGCAACATCTATACTAATAATATATCATCATCTGCCTAGCTTTTTCTTAGCTATGCTTTACTTTTGAGATGTATGAAGAAGCCTCCTCGTGTAGCGCAGTTAGTTCCGCCAGTTACTCAACTGAACCGAGCGCTCGGTGCATCCTGGGCAATTTTTTTTTTGCTCGGTGCCCAATAATCTTACTCTGAAACTCGACTCGACTGATTCGGTGTTCTTTGACCAACTTCATGAACTTACCACGCGATCACGACCAAGGCCAGTGGCCATACGGACTAAGCTAATCTAATTTTAAATCACCATAAAGAATGTTCCATTTGACAATGCTCAATTTTCGCCTAATATGATTTTTCAATCACAATTCAACAATAATTATTATTCAAACAATATCTAACTGTTGAAAAAACGGGTGATACATAAAGTTGAAACCTTCTAAATAGAGATGAATGATTTACTTACTGATTCTCTTTAATAAGTGATTGCGTAAGAATTGAACCTGATCAAAGTGTGTTAGGCCACGTTTGCACGATACCTATTTCACGCGAAGATTTTTTTCGCGCACCGGATTTTTAACTCTCGGTATTCAGTCGAGCATTTAGAATCCAACAGAGAGCAGCCCAGCGCGTCAAAAAAACACTGTTAAGCCTGTATTGCTCTTATGCTGACGTCGGTTGCGTACAAATCGCCTGTGCGTACCTGAGCCCAGGTACGCATGGGCGAGAGTTAAAAATCCGGTGCGCGAAAAAAATCTTCGCGTGAAATATCGTGCGTAGATAGCAGCTTTGTAAAACATAGCGCAATGAAAATCTAGCTGAACGTTGGTCAGTTGTTAAACAAAACGGAGCTGTTTTGTAAAATAACTGTGGTTTTGTAAAACAGCGGATTCTACAACAGATTGAACGCGTTAATCTCTGGATCTAGCAGTAGGATTTGAAAAAATCTTTTAGCATCACGCTGCAACTCTTAGGAGCCGCGCAGCAAGATTGCTAAGCGAAAACGAAGTATGGCAATGCGATGCGACACAGTAGGTCAGGGGGACAAGAAATTTAACGCGGAAGAAGTCGCAGGCAGAAGCTAGTTAAATATGTTTTAGTTGAATAAAGTAATCACAAAGTTGAAATAGACATAATATATTTTAGTGGGACATTCTGTTGCATATTGTAATGATCCAGTATCTTTATCACCATAACATATAACATTTAGGTAAAGAAACGATCAAGGAGTATTGCAAAATAGTTTAAATCGCTTCAGTATGGCGGAAACTTGCTTTAACACAAACAATGTTCAGCTTATAAAGGTGTTTCGTGTAAACACAAACTTCGCACTTGTAAACCCCTATGGGTTTACGAAGATATTGTAGTACCAGAACCTTTAATAACTGCGACTAATCTACATGATTTTGTACCAGTGCTTTTCCATACGTTTGGGATATTAAAGTTATTAATAAATTTTATTATTATTGTTTTTATTTATAAAAATACGTTAGGGATATTAAAGTTATTAATAAATTTTATTAATAACTTTAATATCCCTAACGTATTTTTTAAATTTTAATAATATTTTTTTTTCGACATATTTTAATGTAGAAGAAAATATAATAAAAAATAAAAAAACGCAGATATTGTGGTATACGTACCTTTAAGAACTATGTCTATCTAAAGTGATTATGTGTATGGCTGTGTCCTAACCAAAGCGATCTTCGTACGAACACGTGACCATCGCGTTTATTTTGTTCGAGCGAAACCTGAACGCATAGTTTGGTTTTTCAGACGACAGAAAAAAAATTACAGTTGTGATTTGAATTTACGGTCAATTTAAGTTTACATTTAGTTCTTTGTGTTTACATTCAATCTATCTTTGTTTATAAATCAAAAATCATTTCAACATAAACGCTTGACTTTAGTTCGGGATTTTGTAGCGGAGACAAAATAATTTTACAAATCTATAACCTTAACCACCTATGATAAAATACTTTATCAAATTTTTTTAGACTCGTCATTACCAGCAAAATTTATTATAACAGTCTTTTCAATAGTGTTGGCAGCAATTTGTTTATCAATATATCACTTTTGCCTGACAGCAAACACTTTGAAGTAATTTTGTTGTAATTTTCGCTCGTCAACTCGACAGGTATTCTAACCTTTTGACTTAGTGGTTATAAGGCGATGTTTCATGTAGTGAAAGCTCTTTTATTATATTTTGAAGTATTGGTTTTACTTTTTTTGTTTTTTTTATGTTATAGGATGACAGCAGGGCAGATAGGATTTTGTAATATCTTAATTTTAAAAAGTGTCCTTGGAGTTTCTTGCCCGTTCTTCTCCAAGAGATCTACGTTTTGGAATGGGCAACTAGCTTCAACTTTCTGACTAACTGACCGACTAGTTAATTTTGACAATTCAAAAGTGCCTGGAAATGGTTTAATTGAAATAAATGCTTTGAGTTTGAGTTTGATAGTCTGGGATGTGCCTTACAGGCGTTGCACGGGGGGGTTCCAGAATTGGTCTTTTAAGAGGAACCGGGACCACCCCTATGCGTTGATGGTGATCACCGGGTTGGTTTTAGTGAGGTGAAAATCCCACACTCCCTGAACTCACTCCCCGGAGGTCGGGTGCCCTTTGAAGGTTTCCCCACGAAAACAAAAAAAAACAGGGCAGATGACCTTCTGCCCTTTTTTTTCAATAGTCTAACTGATGAGAACTGACATCAAATTTACTGCCACTTACGAACACAGAAAGTGGGCCCATAGAGCATGAAAAACGGATGACCAAACATTTTTTTTTTATCATGATTAGTTATCGACACCCCATCACGTGTGTAGCGTTTCGCTAGCTAATTTAATTTGATTTTGTATAGCGAAAAATCACAACGGAATGACTTTTGAAAATTTCACCCCCATTTAACTATAATCGGGGTGAATTTTTGCACGGCTTGTCACTAATTAAACCATTGTGTATCAAACACGAAAAAACTTGACAAGACATGGCGCACATTATGCGAAATGCGCCTGCAGCTTGGCAACTAAATGCAAGGACAGGCTGCGACCGACAATTTTCATATATTTTGTTCAAAGTTCTGCACACTTGATGTCAAATTGCAGAGTCAAAACGACAGGCAAGGGCAGTCGCAAGCTCTCGCTTCTTGTCGTCGACGACGCATGTTGCACATGCACACCCGACGACAGTCATATGCAACAGGTCAGCGGCAGTTTTTCAGTGAGCGCTGAGGAAGGTGCAAGTGAGCTGGTATTGCGAATCTCAACAAGAATACGTTCGGAGGTGATGATTTCAAATGGGACGTGGAAACACTTACATATACTCTAAGCTTACAGAATATATATACTCTAAGGAAACAATCGCTTCTTGCACGACGTCTGCCGTAACGACTACTCGCAGATATAAACGATACGTAGCGAATAGATATAGTATGCGCTGGCACTAATTTAGACATAAAATCTCTACAGGCTAGCTAATTGATGTGAAATGTTTGCATACGACGTTATACGATTAGCTCGGTATAAACTGATTTGCCTCGGTGTTAATTAAGTTGGATCCTATGCAAACATGACGTTTCCTTGCTTGCTTGGTGTTTGAATATTAAACACGACTACTGTGGATTTCCGAGTTGATTCTTTTGTTAGCGTTATGAGAGAAGTTTTTTTTTTATTATGGAATAGAATAAAAAATAAATGTTCAATTGAAATCTTGTAGAAACATATTTACGTATTTTTATTCGTTTCTGCAACTAGATTGTTGTTTTAGGAGTCAAAGTCAAATCATTTATTTCAAATAGGCACATAGAAGGCACTTTTAAATGTCAAGATTATAAACATAATGGAATTGATTCTAGTCGCCCCTTCCAAAAGGTAGTTTCGTATGGAGAAATATGGGCAAGAAACTCTACCGTTACTCTTTTAAAATGTTTTGTAATATTTTGTTTAAATAAATTATATTTATAATTTGTAAAAACGATGCACGAGTTTAATGAAAGTAATTTTATTTATCATCATGCGAAGCAGATAAACGGATGAATCACATACAAAAATAAATATGCAGCGTTAAAAAATCACAATGACTGCAACATAAAAATCCCTTAGCAAAATCCATATTAATATACAAGCGTGCAAATAAATTGGCCCATCCCATGCTCTCCATTTGAGACACGATATCTCAAAAATCTTAATGTATATAAATTATTATTATTTTTATATTGTGTGAAGGTAGGTAAGGTACAGTTTATTTCAACATACACTATATTTTGAATAAAAGCAATATTCTTGACAACATCGACACGATTCTTCAGATGTCCTCATCACTCACTTTTGCTCGGAAAAAATTGCGTAACTTTTTTTGTCAATGAAATTGACAAACGTTTAATTTTGTTTATTTCTGTTTGTTAAATCAAAATTGAACTTAATTTTGTTAACGGACTTCAAAAAAAAGGTGGTTCTTTATTGAACACCCATATTTGTTCTCGATTTTCTCAATAACGAATGGATCAGTTTTGGTAATTCTTTCACTAATGTAATTTACATACTTTCAGGAAGGTTTAGGACATACATTGTATTAGGTTATTATTAGTAAAACTTACTGAATTATATTGTTTAAAATCGAATAGCACGGGGTGGGTCCATTTTTTAGCACGCAAGTGCATTATGATAAATTTGAAAGTACCTCTGCCTGTATATTACATTTTCACACCTAAAGTGGATTTCGATCAAATTTGGCAAGGACATAGATGCATCCTGGGAAAAGACATAAGCTACTTTTTGTCCCGGCAGCATGTTCCCAAGGGATTATTTCTGACATCCATGCCAGCGAAGCTGCGGGCAGAAGCTAGTAATTTATAAAGTTATTGATGGCTTTTATTAACATCGATATGAAAAGTCACTTCTTAATTTTTTTAAAGCATCATAAATATTTTAGTAGAGAAAGCAATGGTGGTAGACTTATGAGTTACAGTTTGTTGGTTCGAACCCAGGCAGGTGTTTTACTTTGTATTTATAATTTCATCACCACTGCTCTCAAAACGGTGAAATAAAACATCGTGAGGAAACCGAGCATGTCCTAGATCCAAAAAATCGAAGACATGTGACATCTACTAACCCGCACTGGGCCTGCGTGATAGATTATCATTTATAGCCCACTCCCATTCGAAGAAAGAAGGCCTACAGTATCCCAGCAGTGAAAAAATTATGATAAGTCCCGTATTGAGGGCGTCCAAAGAAAGTTTTTTACGTTATCTAGATTATAGGGCTCAGCAATACTCAGTTGACTACGAGCATCGCTGCAAAAGGTGGTACCGTTTACCTTTCTTCCTCTGGAGAAGAGACGTTATATTAGTGACTTGAGTTTCCTATTAAGTATCGCAAATGGCCACAATGACTTTCCTGAACTTGTTGCTAATCTATGATTACGCACAAATCTGATGGGATTACGTCAGCGGCCAATATTTAATGGACCTTCTGGAATGACTAATTATAGGCGGAGTGTTTTCTCAATAAGGAGTGCGCTTAGTTTCAATATGCTTCCTTGAAAATGCGGAACCAACGACACCGACTTCCGAAATTAAAGTTAATTTTCACTTTGTAGTGTTTTTTTCGAAGTCGGTTGTTTTTTTTTGGAAAAGTTTTGTTTTAATATTATATGCTTTGTGTTATTGGTCTGTTTGTCTGTAAGCCTTCTTTAAAATTAAACAAATTAATAAATAATTATGTCATTTTAATACCCCAAAGTACAGTCGCAAAGATGACACCTATATAACATACCAAAATGTTATTGGTTAGAACTGTCTTAAAGGTAGGTATCCGCTTTGGTTACGTGCTTACGTTAGGTTGACGCCTGTTTGACGGTGAGGCGAAAGGCGATACAGTCACGATCCGAGTTGGTATGTGTGCTATGACCTTATACCAGACAATGACTGTAATAAACGCAAACAGTTTTTGAACCTTTGTCATTAATTTAGTCTAAATACCACTTGTAAGAAGCTGGCTTGCTATCTAAAGTTCATTCAAAACGCTTAACTGTGAATTTAGTATATTTAATGGGTCTACTTTGTAACTGCTGAAGGAAAGATCAGACGATGTTTGATATAATTTGTGGGAATTCTATGTACTTTTTATTAACTTTATTCATTTATTTTATTGATTAATTTCATTTATGTACACACTAATACTAATATTATAAAGAGGAAATATTTGTTGATGTTTGTAACGAATTGGCTCAAAAAGTACTGGACCGATTTTAAAAATTCTTTCACCATTTTAATGCTACATTATCACTGATTCATATAGCCTTTTTTTCTACCCGTGCAAAGCCGGGACGGGTCGCTAGTGTACACATATTCATAAACAGACAAGAAAAAGATTACAAAGCTGATGCGTATGTCTAAAGAAATTTCTTCCAGCATACCTGGGATAATAAAATATATAAAAAGAGATGTAGACAACGTGTAAGAGTACAAGAGCAAAAAAGATCAAAATACATAAAAAAATACTAATTTAAATATAAACATACAATATGAGAATATACAAACATACTTAAAATAAATATATATAATTATAAAAAATATATAATAATAATGTAATTTAAAATAATATATATATACATAGATACATTCTACATCATTTTTATTTGTTTTATTTATATAATTATTTCGAATATTCACCCTAAACAATATAACGTGTAAGTGAAATAATTGAAAACCTCTTAAGGGGTCATTATGCTGAACATTATAAAAAACTTCTACCATCGGAAAAACACTCATTATCATCTGCCTAGCCTTTTCCCAACTATGTTGTGGGACGCACAATGGTCCATTTGAAGGACTAAGTGCGGAAACCAAACCCATAACATAGAACATAGAACTATGTTGTGGTTGGTTTCTAGTCTAACTAGATGCAGCTGCATATCAATATTTCACACGAAGCCTAGCTGACGTCCACAATCCAGTTACTGTGGGTATTACGATAGCCCTCGGTAAGACTGGTTGTCAATTTTTCGGGCTTCTGACGATCCGTAACGACTGACAACCACGAATGACAGCCGAGACTAACGGCTTAACGTGCTTTCCGAGGCACGGAGGGGTCTTGATATGTTAGGATCACCCATCCACGGTCAGTCCTTAAAATGTAATAACTTACATAAAGTTTCAACGCACGAGAGTTCAAAACCACGAACTGAATTCATAGTAACACCTTGCGCGTTTTAAAGGATACCTTCAAAAGCTAATTATGAATTTTAAAAAACCCGAGCTCTACCGTGTATTTAGCTATTAATAAGAATTCAGTTAAACAACCAATTACCTCTAATTGTTGGTTTGTTTCACTTTGACAAAAATATAACAAAAAAAAAACAAAGTCAATTAAAACTAGTGTATCATTATAATAATGAACGGAATTATAAACCTTACAAAGGATTATACATTAAAAATGATCAAAGCTTAATTTTTAATAAATTACCAGATAAGCAAATACATTACTTTTAACTAATTAAAAGTAGAAAAAGATGTCTATGAACCAAATTTAAAAATTAAGAGACTTTCTAGTTATAACAAATTACTACAAATTAACACAACTTTACTTTAAATTAAACTCTTTGATTAACACTTTATTGGATTTCAACTCAGTGAAAAAAAATATATAAATGACTGACAAGCTTTCACTGGCGAAGAGGTTAGTTAATAACTAAGTAGTGCATGAGATCGTAATAAAATTAAAATATTGAGAATTGTACAGTCAAGGGCATAACCAGCTTATAATGTTCCCACTTTTGGGGCACAGCCCTCCTCTCTGAGAGAGGGAGTGGCCTGTTGTCCACCACGCAGGCCCAGTGGTACATGTTACATGTCTTCAAATTTTTACTTATAAGGCATGTCGGTTTCCTCACGATGTTTTCGACACAATCTTTTTTACAGTCAAGGGCGAAATAAGGAAACTGTAAAATTAATACCTTCCTGATTTTATTCTCAAGTATTATGAGTAAAGTAAGTTATAGATGTGTTGCGTGAACTTATTATGAAACACGAGCGATCCGCCCCTGTTTCGCACAGTTATTACGAATTGATACTTCTTTTTTTCATAGAGATTTCTTTATTATTTTTAATTTTGATATTAATCTATTAAACATATACTTGCCGCAATACATTTTCTAAATGGTGTTATAAATCGCATCAAAAACTGTTGCGAAAAATTTTCGGGGTAAAATATTAATCACCGTTTTCCTCTGAAGGGGTCATTTCACTCATCATTATGAACAACTTTTACTAAGGGAACTGTTGATTTATTTGATTTACTTATTTACAAAAATCAATCTTTAGTCGATTCTGTAATAATCGATATGTTGTAGGTACTCATTTTATCAAAATAATCTCCACTTCTAACCGCCATCTTTATTTTATCTTACTTGCTGTATGCGCCTTAGTAAAGACGGACGTATAACCTTCCTAATGACTTTCAATTGGCTTTAATATACTTACAGTTATATAAAGCCCATAACTCGTTTTATTTAAGTGTTAGAACCTAGATTTCCTACAGGAACAAACCTAAAATCGTGAAAAAAAAAAACAGCTGTTCCTTGCATTCTGAAGAGTTATGCGAACATAAATGTAGGGAAAAGTTGTTCATAATGATGTGTACAATGACCCCTTAAGAGGAAAACGGTGATTAAAATTTCACTCTGTATAATATGTGTGTGCTGTACAGATACGGTACTATCAATGTAAGCTCATTGCTACGCCGAAGCATAATTGCTACGACGTAGCACATCGGCTACGGTAGCTACGAAAATGTCGGTACCTATATTAGAGCCAGGAATTTGATATCACTTTGAACAACTAACTGAAAGTCTAACATAAGAAAGTTCAAATTCCATTGTAACCAAAAACTTATTAGGACCTTTGTATTACAGTCACTGAGAAATCAACTTAGAATACATTTCACTTAAGTAGATAACTGATTAAGTGGCGATGGAATGTAAATTATCTGTGATTATGAACACTTTTAAGATGCTAGATAAGAAACACGCTTTCGAGTTCAGTTAAGTAAATAAATACGTCGTTTTGCTCTTGAATGTACTCATCATGCGCCTAGCCTTTTCCCAGCTATGTTGGGGTCAGCTTCCAGTCTAACCGGATGCAGCTGAATACCAGTAATTTACGTGGACCGACTGCCTATCTGACCCCCGAAACCCTGTAAGACTGGTTATCAGACTTTCGGGCTTCTGACTACCCGTAACGGCTGTCAAAGATCCACGAATAACAGACGGGACCAACGGCTTAACATGCTTTTCGAGGCACGGAGAGGTCTCGGTACGTAAAGATGGTCACCCATCCACAGACCAACCGCGGCAAGCCTAGCTTAACCTGATCGATCGACCTGTGCTGCTGTTATTATTTAGCCACGGGCCCCTCTCGGGCTGCTCTTGAATGTACTAGCATCCATATTATAAAACAAAGATTTGTTACAAAACAGAGCGATCAACCGCTCGAAACATAATCGTATCTAATCAAACACCGCATTTATCAATGTGTCAACCAGCGATCAAAAATTTTCGCCCCGTGTGAACCGACACCCGACACTCCAAACTTTCCTTGACAAAATATTTTCACATTGACTTTATTTTAATCCATTCAATTACAGAACATTTCCATTATCACTTGACTTTGCAGACAAATTTAAAATTGATAGTCGCAATTTAAATATTCAAAAGTGAAGGGCGACGGCCTCTAACAGTGGCCAATCTCAACGGAGATTAGCCGGGTACGCAGGAGACATTATAGTGCACAAGTGTGCGCGCAGACACAGGTGGACTCCCTCTTCCATCACTCTCATAGTCCGATGAGACGGCAATCCGACACGACCGGAGAGAAATCAGGCGCAGGACCAAAGGCTTTACGTGCTTTCCGAGGCACGGGGGTATTAAACCACCAACTTCCGAACTCCGGACTGTTATTAAGAAATTCCTAATGGAAAAACTCAATAACACTTTGTCCGACCCGGGAATCGAACCCAGGACCCCACGCTCAGCAGTCGCGCTTGCAACCATGAGACCAACGGGGCAGTCCAAAAAAGAACTACAAGGCTACCCAATGCATATCCATAATTTTTAATATCTTGTTAGATGAGGAGATTGCCAATGGAGTAAAGCTGTGACCGAAAGGTGGCCAAGGTTAGGCCAATGAAACCAGAAGGCCAATTCTTGTAATATAAAACGTTCAAAATCTAGTTGCAATCTCATCTCGGCGACAGCCAAATGCCAAAATGTAGTGAAATTAGAGGTATTTCTGACAGATTGAGACTGAGATCAGACTGTGAACGTTCTTAAAATTACAAGGATTGCCCCTCAGGGCCACAGCACTCTGTGCTTCCGCTGCGGTCAGCCCGGACACACGGCCGGCTCGTGCAGCGCCGCGCCGCGCTGCGTCGCATGTGCGGCTGCCGGCAAGCCGGCCGAGCACCGGGCAGGGAGCAAGTGCTGCGTTCCACCCGACGGAGCCAAGAGAAAAGGGAGGCCCTCCGCCACCGCCACCACCACCACCGTCGCTGCCGCCTCTGCTGCCGCCATCGCCGCCACCGCCGCCGCCGACGCCACCGCCGTCACCGCCGCCGCCGCTACCATCGCCGCCGCCACCGTGGAGGGGCCCTCGCAAGGGGCCCAGGAGGGGGCTGAAATGGAGGAGTGATGGCTCCATTACGCCTCCTCCAGGCGAACATCAACCACTGCGCCTGCGCCCAGGACCTGTTGCTCCAGAGCATGGCGCAGTGGTCGATTAACATCGCCGTGGTCGCTGAGCCGTACTTTGTCCCGCCCAGGGATGACTGGGTGGAGGACCTGAGCGGCTCAGTGGCCCTAATTTCGTCGGCCGC
Organism: Globia sparganii; assembly: GCA_949316385.1. NCBI lineage: Eukaryota > Metazoa > Arthropoda > Insecta > Lepidoptera > Noctuidae > Globia > Globia sparganii. The sequence goes on along the minus strand of OX438675.1, from coordinate 5,949,790 downwards.
CGCCGGCACCCCGTCCCTCGAAGGAGTCACGAAGGGACAGGGGTGCGTAGCAGCACGGTTCGGAGAGATAGTAGTAGTGGGAGTGTACTTCTCTCCGAGCCGAACTCTCGCCGAGTTCCAGAACTCTTTAACAGAGTTGGGTATCGTCGTCGCCGGAAACCATCGCTTCCCCGTACTAGTGCTCAGGGACTTCAACGCCAAGAATCTGGCCTGGGGTTCCCGTTGCACGGACGTGCGGGGCAGGATAGTGGAGGACTGGGCTCTGGAAACAGGCCTGGTCGTCCTAAATCGGGGTTCTGTTCCCACGTGTGTGCGGATGTGGGGCGAGTCCGTGGTGGACATTTCGTTCGCCAGCCCCGCTCTGGCACAGAGTGTTATTGACTGGCGCGTCATGGAGGAGGTGGAGACCTACTCCAATCACCGGTATATCCGGTTCGACGTCTCCACCCAGACCTCCAGCGCGCCGGTCCAACAGGTCCCGAGTGGTCCGCGGTGGGCGCTGAAGCAGCTGGACCGGGAGCTCCTCCTGGAAGCCTCGATCGTGCAGGCCTGGGTGTCATCACCGGACAGGCCTGCCGATATCGACGATGAGGCGGAGTGGTTCCGGGAGGCCATGTCCGAGATATGCGACGTGGCAATGCCCCGAGTCCGGCCAGGAAGCGCCCGACGTCAGGTGTACTGGTGGTCGCGGGAGGTGGAGTCACTACGCGCAACACCTGTACACCAGGCACCGCAGGCTCCGCATCCGCCCTCCGGATGCGGAAGCCACGGAGGCGGAGCTGTACGAGGGGTACAGAGCGGCGAAGACCGCCCTCCGCGAGGCTGTCCAGCGGGCCAAGGATATGGCCCGCGAGGAGATGGTGGAGACTCTGAACAGAGATCCATGGGGGCGCCCTTATAAAATGGTGCGGAATAAACTCCGCACCTGGGCCCCCCCGCTGACGCAGAGTCTCCGCCCCCAGCTGGTGGAGGAGGTGTTGAGCGCTCTGTTCCCTTCACGGGCGGAGCATACTCCCCCGCCCATGGCTCCGCCACTCGCGGTGCCTGAAGCGGACCACGCGGACGACGACGACATCCCTGAGGTGACCGGGGTAGATCTGAGAGTGGCGGTAGATAGGCTGAAGGCCAAAAATACCGCCCCAGGACCCGACGGCTTGCCGGGTAAGGCCTGGGTCCTGGCCTCGACGGCTCTCGGGCCCCGACTAGAGGCGCTCTTAAGCGCATGCATGGAGAGGGGCCAGTTTCCACTCCGCTGGAAGACGGGGAAGCTGGTCCTCATACAGAAGCCAGGGCGCCCTGCGGACTCTACGTCCGCATTCCGGCCCATCGTGCTGCTCGACGAGGTCGGCAAGCTCTTTGAGAGAGTGATTGCGGGCCGCCTCGTCGGGCACCTGGTGAGGACGGGGCCTGGTCCTGGCGCAGGGGAGGTCGCATCAGGCGGCGGCCGACGCGATGACACGCGGGGTTGCGATAGTCGTGGAGAGGATCCGGCAGTTGGGTCTCGAGGTGGCATTGCACAAGTCCGAGGCCATGTCTTTTCATGGGCCTCGGAATGGGCCGCCTTCGGGATCTTAACTAACGGTAGGAGCGGTTCACATCGGCGTCGAGACAACGATGAGGTACCTGGGTCTCGTCCTCGACAGCCGGTGGAACTTCGTCGAGCATTTTCGACGTTTGGCTCCCAAATTGGAACGGGCCGGGGCCGCCTACAAGCGGCTCTTGCCCAACCTGAGGGGGCCAAACGCCTCCTACCGGAGGCTTTACGCGGGGGTCGTGCGGTCCATGGCCCTATATGCCCCGGTGTGGGCGCGTTCACTGCGGCGGCGAGCCGCCCACTACCTGAACGCGCCCCAGAAGGTGGTAGCCGTAAGGCTAATCCGGGGATACCGCACGATCTCGGGCGAGGCGGCAAGCCTCCTTGCCGGACTGCCGCCGTGGGATCTGGAGGCGATAGTCCTCGCGCGCCTGTACGAGTGGCGCGCGGAGGCACTACGCCGGGGGGAAACTCCGCTTTCGCGGCAAATCGCGGCGGAGCGGACCGACCTCCGGCGCGATCTCATGGCGGCATGGAAAGAGCGACTGTCGCAACCCAGCGCAGGGCACGCCGCGATAGCAGCGGTAAGACCCCTCTTTGAGGAGTGGCTAGAGAGGCGCCACGGTGCCCTCACCTACCGCCTGACGCAGGTCCTCACCGGACACGGCTGTTTCGGGAGGTTCCTGCACACCATCGGGCGGGAGGAAACGCCCGGGTGTCACCACTGCGAGGGTCGCCCGGAGGACACGGTGGAGCATACGGTGGCGATATGCCCCATGCCGTGTTCTCGCAGAGGCGATCGGCAGCGGCGGCGACCTCTCGCGCCCGGCCCTGGTTCAAGCCATGGTCCGGGGCGAGAGGGAGTGGGAGGCAGTCACCTCCTTCTGCGAAGCAGTCATGCTAGCGAAGGAGGTGGCGGGACGGCTGAGGGAGAGGGCCTCACGTCCCAGCCGCCGCGGGAGACGCCCCGGGCGTCGGGAGCCGTGAGACGACTCCCGGCCACCGTAGGCGCGGGCCTGCGGGCGGAGAGTAATGGGTAACTCTCCGTCCGATCAGGACCAGGCCCGTGCCGGATGGCGCGTACGTGTTCCACGCGCGCCTCAAAGAGATGTCAGCATTAGGAAGGGGCCCGAACGGGCCGAAGCCTGCCGGGGCAGCGGGATTGTCCGAAAGGGTTACCGCTACCCCGGAACACAAAGGGCTAAGGAAGGAACACGGGTGGGTTTTAGTCAGTAAGAGTCTGACACTCCCTTCTGCTCCACCCAGAGCGGGAGGGGTCATTGGATGATTTCCCATCCACAAAAAAAAAAAAAAAGGGCTGTCCAAAGACGCGATTGGATGATGATAGCGACAAAGTCGCGGGAAACACCTGGATGAGGAGCACATGGAACCAGGACGTATGGCAGAAGAAAGGGGAGGCCTATATCCAGCAGTGAGTGATTCCAGGCCGAAAAGATGATGATGATCCATAACCCAGAGTAATATTGTAAATGCGAAAGTATCTTTGTTTGTCTGTCTGTTACCTTTCCACGGCTTAACGGATTTGGATGAATGGCACACGGATAGGCCAAGAGCTAGAGATACTTTTTATACCGACGAAAGGTCGTTCCCGTTGGATAATTTTCGACTACCAAGTGGGCAAAGCCGCTGGCAAAAACTAGTTGCTTATATTTTTTGCACAGAATGAGCTGTTCTCCAATATTTTACCAAAAAACATTAGGCCTCATTTACCTAGACGCGGAGCGTCGCGGTTCGCGTAGGGCGGCGCGGCCCGCATTAAATTCAAACACATGGCGTTGTATGAGAACGTTTACGGAGAAGCGACTTTAAAATCGATTATTCGACGCGCCGCGAGACGCCACACTGCACGCGACGCGCGACGCCCCGCGTCTCTGTAAACGAGGCCTAAGTCTGCTTTTGGGCTCCGCTACAGTCGGGTAAGACGTACGAATATGCCACCAAATGCACATTTTTTAGTAAAAATAATCTTTATGTTACACCTATTATTATAAACTGTGGTCTACTCCTCTCCATAAAATCCACATGGGACCTTTTATAATTAAGAATTTCCGCATAGTTCTGTTTTGTATTTATGTGGACGTTTTAAATAAAGGCAGAGTTGAAACTGCTACCGTCAGCCGGTGCAACCAATGAACATGAAATTGTATGAGCAAAGTTCTGTTGTGTTAAATGTATTAAAACTAACTTTTGTTAGTTCGTTTGTATAAACGAATTTTGTTATAATTTAGGTATTTGGCGTTTCGCTTTTGTTAACTTTGACGTTGTTATAATTCCTGGAAAATGTTTGTGCGTTTTAAGCTGTGTGTTTTGTTTTTCTTTTGGCATTGGTGAGTGAAAAGTTTTGTGAAAATTGATTGCCATATGTTTGTAGTGGAATGAGGAAAATGTCGTGAGGAAAGTTTTGTGTATAAATGTGGATAGCTTTAAGAGAAGGGAGGTGGACTGTGTGTGAGATGATACGCCTACAGGGGTGACTACCGAGATTAAGACTAATAGAGAAATATGGAAGAAAAATACATGTTTTGCCGACCTCAAATATATTGGGATAAAGGCAGACAATGATGACGTATTTTTATATCTTTCTAATATATAATATAATTCTCGTGTCACAGTATTAGTTACCATACTCCTCCGAAATGGCTGGATCGATTTGTAGGAAATTTTGTGTACATATCGGGTAGGTCTAAGAATCGGCAACTATCTATTTTTTTTTTTTTGCAAAACGACGTTTGCGGGGTCAGCTAGTAGCTAAATATAAATATTTATACAGGATGCGTTAAAAAATATAAATCAAACAAAACAGGGCGATATTTGGGGTTATTTGAAGTAAAAAAAAACCGTATCATCACTACAAAAGTGCTTTTATGACAGTGGGTTGGTACCCACCAATCCACTGTGTGTGTGTTGGTGGGTTGTTTGGTGGGGTGGTGATTTATAAGTGTTGGCACCAGTGGCGAAGGTACTATACAACGCGATTCCCGCCGGCTTCCCTTCGAAAATTCAGATCACTGTTTTTAAAGTCAATTCATGATTGAAATATAATAAAACGGTTTAAGTATTGACTTTTTTTTTTCTCCGGCTTACCTCTGTCATAAATTCACCCTTCGCCACTGGTTGGCACTTTTTTAAATTTTATTAAGGCTCACTAAAAATTATTTGTAACTTTAGAACTTACTTACTGTAAAAAAATGTAGTTACTACCAAAAAATAAACTTGCCTATTTAATGACGATTATAACGTGGGTACCCATTTTACTCTAATTGCATAATTATTACAAATTTTGTTATTGTCTTAAAAAAAAACACTCAAATTGATATACCTAACTTTTAAGGAGATCGAGTTAGGGTTCTGCCACAGAAATATTTTTGAAAATGCAGAAAATAAGCACGTTAAGTTGTGCTTCACAAGATTATACGTTAATATTATTAGAAGCGGTAGTTTTATATTGTTTAGTTTTATTATAATCCTTAAAACGGAATATAGTGGCCACTTTTATCCGTTTTTTTTTCCGTCTCCTTTAAAGTCCAGACATAATCTTGGTCAGATCATGTGGAGACCATGTAGATTGGCGTCTGAAATGGTCTTTTGAGGAAAGAACTACACAGATTGAGTGGACCCGTCAGTCATACCTACGACTCGTAATTCATGGCCGTTTCCATTGCCTTCCCACTGTCCGCATCACCCTATAAAGCCTTATGGATTTAAGGCCACACTACCTAATAAGATCAATATTCTTCCTCCTTTACAATCCCAGCACAATATATTCCTACCGTTTCACTTCCAACCTCACAAAATGTCCACATTCAAATAAAATAAAAGAAAATCGCTGTGAAAGTTCACTTTGATATCTGCCAGTTACTTGAGAATTTAAAAAGCAGTGCCCCCTTCACGTGTACTTGGAGATACTTTCAATAGAATCGCTTGGAAAAACTTTTCACTTCGAAGTTAAACGGTGACTTATGTTCGCAAAATCTTTGAAAATTCCGATTACTTTATCTAAGATTGTTCTAGAATCCTTTTTTTTTTTTTGGGAAACCTTCAAAAGTTAATTGATGATATTTGCATAAACCATAAGCTTCTTTGTATCCTGATTTACTTAAATAAAGTGCCACCAACTTAGCTGATCAGGCGGACAAAGTTTCTGTCTAGTGTGAGCACTTAAATAACAATGCCAAATTCTCCAATAGCGACGCTGTCAACTGAACAGATAAGATGGTGGGACACTAAGCTGTCTGAGTAGTTTACCCCGATGACTTATGTCATCATTGTTGTTGAATAATGACACTGACAGATCTTGAACGCAGCTTAGATGTGCTGAAGTCCAATTCACGTAATTAAAAACGCTCAAATTTAAATCGCAATTTTAATCTTATGTATCCGTATTTGCAAAATAAACGTCTTGCTTATTTACTTATCTCAGCGACAATCAACAATGTCAAAATTTTGTCAAAAATGTAGGGAAATTAGACGTATTTTTGACAGATTGAGACTGAGATCAGTGGGGTAATTGCGTAACACACTATTAGTAGCAATGGGTTTCATTTTGACAGATCAACAACGTTCATTGCGTGTTTTACATTGTTGAGTAGACACATTTTTCGAACATATGAAGCAATGAATTAGCAATATGCTTCAAAATGATTCAAATTGAGATCGATAGTGTGTTTCGCAATTAGGGTGCAGATTGTGGAACGTTCATAAAATTACGGGAATTGCCCTCTGATCACAAAAAAGGAGGAGGTTGTCAATATTTTTATGTTTGTTACCTCAGAACTGCGTAATTTATAAATCGAGGGTGGTTTCATATAAATTTGGATATTTTCTGAACCGTGGTTTTAGAGTTAGCTTTGATAACACGCATTTTTTTTTCCTCTTAGTGAATGTTGATGATATTATAATAACTTCCTGTCACTGTTATTTACTTTGCAAGTGAAGGTATAGGAATTAGTGTGGAGTAGGTACCACAACTAAAAAGTAAAAAAACAAAATTTTATAACTCAAACTCAAACTCAAACTCAAACTCAAAGCATTTATTTCAATTAAACCATTTACAGGCACTTTTGAATTGTCAAGAAGTCGGTCAGTCAGGAAAATATGAAGCTAGTTGCCCATTCCAAAGCGTAGTAGGTACCTATGGAGAAGAACGGGCAAGAAACTCCATGGACACTCTTTTTAAATAATATTTTTACAAAATTATTAGTTACATCATATGTTGAATTTATAATATGTGAGAACGATGTAAAAAATAAATAAAAATCAAGTACGCGTTAAAAGTGTCCAGAGTACAGCAAATAGTAACAAAATAACAATCCAAAAATAAAATAATTAAAAATAAGCCGTGGCAGCTAAAAGATGACCAGCCCCAACTGACGGCGCCCGTTCACGAACATGACGTATGGATCAGCACCATCCAGCTCAACCATTTTGTAGGGAACCGAATGATCCAACACACACGCCACCGTCAGCGAGACACTTGAGCGAGCATGACATACTATCAGCCGCCAGGGCACATTCTAGTCAATGAAAAACATATTACCCGGTAAATGGTAGCTCAATAGTACATAGAACTCACATCTGTGCTATGCAGTTATACAATACAAAGGAAATTGAGTTTATACAATGCAAAGATAGTCTTACAATCTTCAGCAGCTCCAACAGTATTTTCAGGTGTTAATCAATTAGTTGTGGTTGTGGAGCAGGACCAGCATTGAGCCAGGCATTTTTATCAGCGATGTAATCTCCTAACTTATAATATGCCTGCCTACATAGTGTGCGTTTTATACATGACTTGAATTTTGTCTCATTCAGTTGAAGAATGGGGGGAGGTATTTTATTATAACATTTTAAACAGTACCCCATAAAAGATGAGTCTACTTTTGCTAGTCTGAAACCTGGTTGAACTAATAGGTCCCTATTTCTAGTACTATAATTATGTCTTTCACCTCTTTTGCTAAAAAGATGTAAATTTTTCCTTACATACATGATGTTTTCGTAGATATATTGACAAGGCACCGTCATGATGTTAATATCCTTAAACAGTTCCCTTAGAGAATCGCGCTTGCGGAGATTATATATGGCTCTGATGGCTCTTTTCTGCAGAATAAAAATAGAATCGATGTCTGCAGCCCGTCCCCAAAGTAAAATACCGTAAGACATGATACTATGAAAGTAACTAAAATAGATTAGTCTCGCGGTACCTACATCAGTAAATTGACGGATTTTTCTGACAGCATAAGCTGCCGAACTGAGCCGTCCTGCAAGAGATGTTAAATGAGGACCCCATTGTAGCCTTGAGTCGAGCGTGATCCCCAGGAAAACTGTTTTTTCGACGAATTCAAGTTTCTCCTGATTCAATATTATCTCACAATCACTACCCTTGACATTTGGTAAAGAAAATCTTATGCACTTAGTTTTTTTCCCATTTAATACTAAATTATTAGCAGTGAACCAATTTTGGACCTGCAGTAGGGCGTTATTTACGTCGTCAAAATTTGTAGCACGTCTATTTACCTTAAAAATTAAGGAAGTGTCATCAGCAAATAACACCATTTGTGGTTGATTTTTTAATAAATGGAGTAGATCATTAATATATACTAAAAAGAGGAAAGGACCCAATATCGAGCCTTGTGGCACACCCATTTTTACTGTTAAACCAAGTGAATTGACACCATTTATTTGAACTTGCTGTTGTCTATCATTTAAATAAGAACTAACTAAACTAAGCGCAAGTTTTCCAAGTCCGTAATGTTCAAGTTTCAAAAGCAAGGTTTCGTGATCGACGCAATCAAATGCCTTGGAGAGGTCACAAAAAATTCCTATGGCGTCTTGCGACTCTTCCCATGTGTTAAAAATGTGTTTTAATAAGGTTACACCGGCGTCGGTCGTACAACGTCCTTTGGTGAAACCATACTGTTGATCGTGAAGGATTTTATTAGTGTTAAAATGATTGAGCATTTGATTAAGCATTATCTTTTCAAACACCTTGCTCAACACCGGTAACACGGATACGGGTCTATAATTGTTAGTGTCTTTACTGTCCCCAGATTTGTAAAGTGGTATTACCTTACTGTATTTCATTAAATCGGGGAAGACTCCTTGATCCACACACGAATTAAATACTAAGGCTAAATAAGGCGCAATAGTCTCAATTATGGAGGTACAGACTTTAATGGACATTCCCCAAAGATCTTCGGTCAATTTGATCTTTATTTGCTTAAAAGCTTTTATTACTGTTACGGGGTTAATATGCCTAAAGTTAAATTCAATCGGGCAGGCTGAAACATTCGCCGTTACTAAATTAAAAGCGAGCGAGGGCGAGGAATTTAAGGTTTCAGTTGTTTTGAGTGGGATACTAGTAAAGAAATTTACAAATTCTTGAGCAACTTCTTTGTAATCGCAAATGAGACCACGTGAAGTCTGTAAGGTGTAATCAGAATTATGCTTTTTGTTCCTGTTTGTTTCATTATTGATAATTTTCCAAACCGTCTTTATTTTATTGTCTGCTGATTTAACCTTATTGCTAATGTATAAGGCTTTAGCAGCCTTACATGCGTTCTTAAATGTTCTAGAGTAAGTAGCAACATACTTATTAAAAGTTTCCGTGTTGATATAAGGCTTAAGGCCATACAGCTCGAAAAGTCTTTCCCTACTTTTCCTAAGTCCTTTAGTTGCCCAGTCACAAAATAAAAACTTAGGGCTGATACTTTTAGTTTTCTTTTTAAAATAATTATTGAATTCGGTTTGGACTACCGAAAATAATTCTTTATACAAAATATTAACATTGTCCATTGTAAGGTTCTTTTTACTTAATTTACAAACTAAAGTGCTATTGAATTTATTTAAATTAGCAGATGTTATTGGTCTGGATTGGATCTGCACTTTTTGAATTGGCATGTTGGACTCAAAAGTTACAGTTTGACCGCTGTGATCAGAAGGGAGATAATTAACAATGGCTTTATCTAAATAGTCGCAGCAACAAAAAACATTATCGATACACGTTGAAGTAGTCGTAGTTATTCGAGTTGGTTCTATAAACACATTTGACAAATTGAATGATTTAAACAAATTTGGAAATCTACTGGTATTTAAATTATTTTCTAAAATATTAATATTAAAATCACCACAGATAATTACTGACTTATTACCAGTTGCAAGTTTTGCCAAAACATCTTCCATTACTGACTCAAATATACAATAATTTTGATAATTTGGGGGTCTGTAAACGCACACTATAAAATGCTTATCTAGCTCAACACAAGACAGTTCAATGCTATGTTCAACCGATAGTTCAACTATGTCTTTACGAGGTTTGAATTTAATACAACTTTTCATTAGGATTAGTGAACCACCACGCAGCATTGATTTTCGATTAAAACAACTGGCCACACTATAATTGTCATAGTTAATTAGCATTTCAGAATCTTTTAGCCAATGCTCTGTTATAAAAATAATGTCAAACATTGTTTTTTCTAAAAACAACTCAATCTCCAATTGTTTGGAAGAAAAACCTTGAATATTTTGATGAAATAATTTCAAGGATTTCTGCTTAGCCCCTTTTCTACAGTTCACTGTTTTAGTGCTAGAAAATACCTTTTTGTTATTAAGTGTAACTAAACTGCTAGTGGTACCTTCTGTTGTCTTACTAACTAGTTTAAAATATTTGAGCTAACCACCTTAACATTAGTACTATTACTAATTGTGGTGCTAATTATGGATGACTTCGACATACTAATTATGTCTGGGTTAATATTAAGTGCTAATAGCCTAGCTATTTGACGTCTAAAACTAATGGGCAGATACACAGTATCCCTAGTCGACCTTAGCTTATCAACAAAAATGTTGGTATCAAAAAATATTAATTTGTCACTATAGTGACTAACTATGAAATGCATGTAATTATTTAACATGTGAATGTAGTGGTTTTGTCTGTTTGACAAGTGCTCAAAATAAGGAAAAGCACACAAAATTATTTTCTTACAATTTAACTTCAATAGGTTGGTGACACTATCAGAGATATCATCTTTTTTTACATTCAAACTATTACCTATAAATACAGTAATAATGGCATTGGGATCATATTCATTCCTAGTTATTGAAGACATTAAATATAATCAGTCAAATGCCTGAATTTTATATTTTTGCCCTTGACTGTACTTACCAATGTACAGGCAAATAGTCTAGAATTTAGTGCATTATTACATGATTGTATTTTCACATTAATTTTAACCCCAGGCTCAATTTATCAGCTGAATATACGCGTCGCCGCTGGAGCTGTTATAATATTACGCACGTTCGGCATATACCTAATAACATAATCACATTCGTGTCATTTTGTGATATCAGATCTGCGTCGCGAGAAATTGTATCATGAAACAAACAGAAAGATCTGTGGTGGATATAGTATGTAACGTAACATCACGCCTTGTTGCCACAAACGGCATTGTTGCCACCGCGGGCAAAACCTGGATGAGGCTGGCACAGGAGCGTGGTGATTGGCGCAAAAAAAGTGCGGCCTATGCCCAGCAGTGGGTAAAGTCTGGTTTTGGATGATTATGACGTACAAACGTCAGCACATCAAGCTACCCGAAACTGTCAAAAATTTCCCAATCAACTTTGAACCTTATATTTTAGCGATAAAGTTGAAAATTTGTTAAAGAAATTTGACAGATCGTAGTAGCTTGATGTGCTGGCGTCTGAGTACCAATCCTACACCCACATTCCACCAGTTATGTTTAAGTCCCATTTAATAAGGGGCGAGCCTATTGTCATCAACGGGGCAAATTTCCAGATTCCGGGAAAACGGGCTACTGAGAAATTCCAAATAGAAAAACCCAATATTAGTTTTCCTGACATGGGAATTGAACCCAAGACCTCATAATCAATAGTAGCGCTTGCAACCACTAGACTAAAGAAGCAGTCGCAGTATTATACAGGCGCCAGCACATTAAGCTACTACTATCTGTCAATTTTTTTTAATAGATTTTCAACTTTATCGCTAGAGCATTAGGTTCAAGATTGATTGAGAATATTTGACAGTTTCGGGTAGCTTGATATGCTGGCATCTGTACGTGACTAAATTAATATAGGTCACGCGGATAGATATGTCAGTGGCCTGAATTGTGGTGCGGGTGTTCTGGAAAATGGAGCTTAAAAATGTTATGAGGCTGGTTGAACACCACTGTACCTATTTGGGTTCGGTTTGGTTGGTGCAGTATGTGGTAACCATTCCCAATGACCATCCCATAACGTTAGTTGGAATAAGAATGAGAATCCATTAAAATATCCAAAGATTTAGTGTATGAGAATCAGGTACTTCCACATGGTGGACAGATGACCTTGTGAAGGCCATAGGAACCCGCTGGATGTGGAAAGCACAAAATCGGTAAAACTGGCGTTGCTTGGGGAACACCTATGTCCAGCAGGGAACGTGTTTCTGCTGAAATGATAATTTATTTATTTATTTTAAATAGAACGGCTGAAGCCAATTACACACATTCTGACAGTATTATCATCCATTCATTCGCAAACATATCAAGATCTGTGTTTGAGTTCAGGGGAGTGTTAATAGCGGCTAATGTCCAAGGAATATGTAGGTGACTTGGAGTATGCAACAGTACGGCAAGTTGGAACAGCCTGTAAGCGGTGTTTTCTGCAACGACAGTAATTTTCTGAGACAAATAGATTGCATATTTCATTATGCAGATCAGGAAAATCAATAATCCCCTTAAGATGATTATGAAGCAGCTGCTCTTTCAGAAGTCCTTTCTCTACGAAAAAATGAGACCAAACTTATGATGATAACGATGGTGGGTCATTTCGTCAGATTGAATTTGCAGCCACCTATCTGCATTCGCAGTCGATTTAAGGACTGAGTTATGGAACCAGACGTTACTTTGCGGAAATCCACGACAGTAAAATGCATCATGTGCAGATATTTTCGGGTGATATGGCAGCGCTGCTTGTGAATTATTTTGGATTTTGGAGAAAATGAAAGCAGTAGAGGAAATATGTGGGTTTGAGTTATCTTCGTCATTTGCCTAAGCTTTTCACAGTTACATATGTTGGATTCGGTTTCCAGTGTAATCAGATGCAGCTGAATGCTAGTATTTTACATGGAGCGGCTGCGCAGCTTGACAAGTTTCTGAAGTACCTATAATCCTATATTTCTTCAATGAAAAGTTATAGCTGCATATTTTTCTGGGCGGGATGGCAGTGCTGCATTCTGCTTCCAAGCCTTTATCAAGTTACTAGTGGACAACAGCTGTAGTAACTTGATATCGTGACATCGTCTTAGACCCAGAATAAAAGTACTAACTTTCGTACAAATGACACGAAGAAAAAGATCGGAGAGTGATTGATAGAATCTAATACCTCTCGATATAAATAATACAAGGCACCCTTTTTGACCACACACGGAAAAAAGGGTAGGTTATATTAGGCCTGTGTCCAAAGTCGTACCCTCAAAAGTAAAAGTTACCAAATTCGACATGAGCCCGTCTCTTTATATCCTAATCTGTTACATATAAAGACATCTGCCCACGCAACGGTAATAATTCAGTAACAGTATTAAACGATTAAGGAAAAAGCTAAATTGGCAATAATTCTTCTTGAGGGCTCGCGTGACCGAAATTTCACGGGAGCGGTAACCTTCGGATTACGTGAAGTAGAACCAAGAGGCAAAGCTTTAAGCGCTGTTCTAGTATATTATAATAAGCCTCTGTAGGGCAAAGACCACAAATTAATTTATTTTATACCCTTTTCCCCTAATCTCCTAGCATTTCTATCTTTATTGGGCTATTAAAGGATCAGTGCTTAATAAAGGAATCCTGTGAGCCTAGGGAAAGTGACATTTCATTAGCTATAATGATGACGGAAAGGTCAAAGGTCTATGGAACTGACGTAAGCTACCGAAATGTTTAAATGTCAATCCTGTTGAAAATCGTCGCAGAAAAAGAAGCGATTACCAGTTGGATAAGCTCCCTGCTGATACCGCCATCTCCATCTGCTCATACCAGGATATCGCTTGTCTTGATGAAAGACTCATCGGGTCAAAAGTAGAGCCGGGCTGAGTGATGATTTTTCTGTATCAATGACTGCATGACAATGACAAAGAAATATCGAAGACGGGAACAATGACAAAATCATCAATTAATTTTAGTTGAGTATTAGATCTCGTCACTTCAATAGGCTTGTCAAATGAAAAAATCTAATTAGTCCGTCAGTTAGATTATCTAAAAATATTTGACCCGTATTTTTTCTTTTGTTACGTAAACTAAAATTGACGAAGATACGACGCTTTTAAAATTCTCAATACGTCACACCTTGGTTTTATTTTTAGTGCGTTCTGACGTCGCGAACCCCCACTCCCGAGTTTTGATGCGTTTTATCTTTGTCAATATTTATTGATTTACAAAAACAAAAAACACGTGTCCATTATTTTCCAATACTCTAACTGACGGACTAAATAGATTTTCAATTTATTGATGGTGGAAACTAGCCTATTATGAGTAGATACTGAAATGATCGCGGTACGGCTTAGTGAAATTATCATTAGTTATTTATGTAAGCCTGGGTCGGTCGGTCGTTTTGTCGAAACTTGACTTCAGTATCGCCGATCGCGCAGCCTCGCAACGTCGCAATTCAAACCGCAGCGATGATTTTAAAATATCTATGATTTTTATGTGTCATGATATTGGGCCCATCTCTAGTCAAAAGTTTGACGAATTGGTCTTTCCACATGATGCTGATGTGTCTAGCCTATTAATATTTATGTGGCGTAGAATTCCGAAGTTGTATTATACGATTTATTATCTTTCTTGTTCCGTCACTGATCCGGGTTATTTGGGTTTGGGCCTGGCCTCACTTTTTATGCCATTATTGTTATTCTCTTGTTACTTCTTGTCTTGGGTTGTCTGTTTTGGCAATTAGCCTTTTTTGAGGTCTCTTTATCATATACAACGTGTATCGTTCAATGCGCAAAACCTGAAAATAGTTTGTTCTTATTTGACTACTGAATCGATTTCAGTAATTTTTAATAATACTTAGGTTTTTTTTTACTATCCGCCAATTGAGCCAAAGAAAATTAAGTCTTATTATAAGGCAATAAGACTCAATTTTGAATGCATAAACTAATGCTAGGATCAACACGATTTTTCTTAATAAAAATAGTTAGCTTTAATAAAAATAGTTTTGGTCATTGTATTATGCTTTTAACTCAATGCTATAATTTAGGTGTATGAGATTTTGCGCATTTAACGTTACACGTTGTAAACCTTTATTATTAAAAATATGGTTTTGTTTGTGCGAACCCAAAGAATCCAAAGAATGTTTGGTATGAATTTTAACTATTTCATTTATTGACCTGTTCATAAAATCTAAAACGTATTGATACGTGTGCATTTAAAAATTGTACGTTTTCGAAAATCCTAGCTGACTCTTTGCAATTATTCGCAGGCAAACGTTTACCGCGGTTGGTCCGTAGATGGGTCCTTACATACCAAGACCCCTTCCTTCCTTGGAAAGCACTTTAATCCGTAAGTCTCGGCTGTCATTAGTGGATCTTTGACAGTCGTTACGGTTCTTCAGAAGCCCGAAAGTCTCACAATCAGTCTTACCAAAGGATATCATATTACCCAGTATCTGAACTGTGGAGGTCAGTCGCTTCATGTAAAATACATTCAGCTGTATCCGGTTAGACTGGAAACCGACAACATAGTTAGGAAAAAGCTAAGCAGATGATGATCTTTATTTACATTCCATATTTTTATGAGATCTGAAAATGGCGTCAAGCTAAGGCATAATACCTGTAGGGCAAAACAGAAAGTGTAAAAGTAATTTATACGAGTTGCTAACAACCTAGAAATATTAATCCATTTGCTTAGTAGGTTGATGCTATATTTCCTATCGACTAGTCGATATGAAGGCGCTAGCTTTGCTGCGAATTATATTTGCGGTAATATAATAAATATGACAGAAGGTTAAAATGAAAAATAAATACACTGTAAAAGAGACATTTACAGAATAAGATTATGATATTATGCTTCGGAAAGCACGTTAAGCCGTTGGTCCCGGTTGTAAATCGTGGATACGTCGAGAAGGCCGAAAGTCTGACTACTAGTCTAACCAAGGGGTTTTGCATTGTCCAGTAACTAGGTTGTGAAGGTCAGATAGGCAGTCGCTCCATGTAAAATGCTGGTACTCAGCTGCATTCGGTTAAACTGGAAGCCGAACCCAACATAGATTATTTCAGATGGAATCAGAAATCAGTAATTTATTACGTAATAAAAAAATGCAAGCTTTCAAGGTGTGAATCTTCTGA
Source organism: Globia sparganii (assembly GCA_949316385.1). NCBI lineage: Eukaryota > Metazoa > Arthropoda > Insecta > Lepidoptera > Noctuidae > Globia > Globia sparganii. The sequence goes on along the minus strand of OX438675.1, from coordinate 5,933,918 downwards.
AGTTTACCTTTGAGCTGTCTCAATTTTATTAAAATCGGATCATCGGGTTCCGGATTTAATTATCGAAATGACCTCGGTCGCGGTTTTTGATAGTTCACTGTACATGTTTAGCGTAGTTAAGTTTTGGGTACGAACCGTTTACCGAGGATCTCAGAAACCGGTAATTGAATTAGTTTGGATTTTTGGAGAAATTGAAAGTAGTTGAAGAAAATGCAGAGCACTGGTGGCCCAGTGGTAACGGCCGCGACTTACGAGTTGTAGGTCGTAGGTTTGAATCCCGTCAGGCGCTTTACTTTGTGTAAATTATTTCATCACCATTGCTCTTATAACAGTGAAGGAAAACATCGTGAGGAAACCGGCATGTCCTAGAACTAAAAATTCGAAGACATGTGACATCTACCAACCCGCACTGGGCCCGCGTGGTGGATTACGGCCCACTCCCTCTCACAGAGAGGAGGCCTGTGTCCCAGCTGGGAACATTATAGGCTGATTATGAGTTATGAGTATGAAGAAAATGATGTGAGTTTGACTTATCTTCATCATTTGCGTAAGCTTTTCCCAGCTATGTTGGTCGGTTTCCAGTCTAATCGGATGCAACTGAATACTAGTATTTTACATGGAGCGATTGCAAATCTGACGACAGCAAATTGAAATATTTTTGGAATGTTAAAAATACTCTGTTTAAGCCTTGTCTCGCCTCTTGACCGCAATAGGCGTGCCTGAACTTCGCGAGCCAATCGATCTGCACGATATAGCCATGAACCACTCTAGTATGCTTTGAGTATTAATAAATATCTATATTGTCTTTATTTTTCCTTTAAGCACTATGATAGATTTCAAAACTTCTCTCAAGAGGAGGTCTGTGTTCTAGCAGGAAAATATAAAGGTCATAGCACACATATCAACTCGGAAAGGGATCGTCACCGTATCAACTCAAGCTATTCAGTATGTTTTGTACGAAACTCCTTAATGCAACGCACACTAATCGGAATCGTAACGTAATCGCCTCGCCTCGGGACAAGCTCACGAACCGCGGTGGGGTCAACTTGCAGTTCCCGCGCTCATGGCTCGTCGTCCCCGCGCTTACGTCTCTTCGTACCCGAGCTTACGTCTCTTCGTCCACACTTGCCCTTCTCACCCCTCCCGCTGCCTGCAGCACCATCAATCAGCTGTCGGCAAGCCGTAAGCGTGGCTTCGCCTAGCCGTAACCAAGTCGAAGTATCGGAGCTGTTGATCCGCTTTAGTTACGTGCTTACGTTAGGTTGACGCCTGTTTGACGGCGAAGCAAAAGGCGGTACGGTGACGATCCCTTTCCGAGTTGATGTGTGCTATGACCATAAGGCTGATCATGTCAGCGATACTTAACCTAACAAAACATACCTCCCGCATCCCCGAAGGGTTAGTCAGAGTTACGGAAGGTTTATTATGAAAGGTTAGAAATCTCCGCGTTTTGTCAAGTCGTAAAACCCGTGCGAAACAGGGACGGGTCGCTCGTTATACAATAATAGAAATATGAAGACGCCTTCATGCCATAAAAAATCATATCAACATTATTATGTCTCAATAAAAGACATTTATCCGGATCTCCCGAGCCAGGACCGGGACCGGATGTACGACCTTCGAATACACGTATACGTATACGTGCCGAAAGATTATCGCCAGGTACTTTAATGCCCGTTGTATACACCGTAACCGTGCCGTGCCTAGACACACAGCAGAATAATTCTGTGAACTTGTATATGAATGGCAGACCACCGGTTGTATGGTTTCTGTAAAACATAGAATGGTATATTTGCACCTTATAGTACACCTACATTTTGCCAGTATAGTAGCGGGGCGAACCTATTGCCATCAACCCATAAAGACACCTGGCTACTATACTGAGATATTCAAGATGGAAAACTCAGTAACACACATCCGAACCATTTTAGGAAAAAACACGATGGGAGCTCAGCGAGCTTACGGCTGCAATGCTTTTTAAATTACTGTCATTGCACGACACGAGTGCGCTTCTTATGACTTTTGTGACGTTGAAATTTGGTTTAAATTGCAATTATTGACGCGCGCTTGTTAAATGCTAAAACCATAGTCAGCAGCAATATTATCAGGTGGAATTTCGCTTCAGTAATAACCTGCTAAGCATTTTATAATATTGACAAGCCGTGTGTCCGGTAAGATAAATGGCTGTATCTTTTTTTTACGTTAACTTACAAATTTTGATTTTTTTCACAGCTTCAAGGGACGACCTGATTATAATTATGGTTTTAATTTCAACTCTATACCTCAACGCGTTCCCGAGATAAAGGGTATTGACAGACAGACAAACAGACAAATGAAAAACAAAGTGATCCTATAAGTCTTCCGTAGTTTCGTTTTGAGGTACGGAATCCAAAAAATTACGAACTTCCGTATAAACTTTAATTCCCAATTGCAATTTCTTTAGGAGATACATTTTCGAAAATGTTTTTTTAGTGGTCAATAGTGTAGTCTTTACTGGAACTTTTGTTCAAAATTTCATATTTCTAGACCTACAGTCCTTTCACAGTTATTTTATCTCTGATTTTGTACCTGATGGTGCCGATTTTCTTGTGACAAATGCCTCTATACTAGACTAAAAATAACCAAAATTTTGTTTATTCCTGTCAAACGACGATATCCCATTCTGAAATTGACTAGTGACACAACTTAACTATATTTTAAAGAAAGAAAAATGCGTTTATTGGCATTACAGCAAAATAAAAAACAGAAAACAAAGATAATAATGCCAAAAGCGCCTCAGCTCAGCATAATGTCAGATGACAACACAAGACGTGCCATCTGACGCTGATTTTCAGCTGCAACCCACGACTGCCATACGCTGGAATAACAAACACTACATACAATTTAGTTTAACCCTTTGCCGACAAGAAAACACCATGTTTTAAGTATAAACACAGAAAACTGAATTTAGTTTATTTATTTTGTACTTAAAACATGGTGTTTTCTTGTCGGCATTAGCCGACGGTGACGCGTTGGGCACGTTTTCATTTGTCGGCTATACACGACCGTGGCGGTCAAAGTGTTAAGGACGAGTTATGAAAAAAATAAGTTTTCTATAGAAATATGAAATTCCTCATATCTCGTCTTTATATCAGCGTCCTTTCAAAATACATATTTGGAAACTTAGATATTCTGTAATCAAATCGGAAAAAATACATACCACCTTAAGAATATGTTTGATTTACAAATAATTTTGGTATTACGTTTGTATGAACTACGCATGCTAATGCTTGAATATTGAGTGACGTACTGTAATACCGTTCTAAGAACATAGTGTGACATATGGTGTGACCATTATAATTACTGTGATTTATGACCAGGCTTCACATCAGACAATATACAATAATTGTAAGGCTTTTTTTATCTTCTCTTTTTGTTATTATTATTTTAATTTTTCGAATACCCCCCCCTGTTTATATTTGTGTGTATCCTGGGCTGCTACTAAGAAATTCTTGATGGAAAAACCCAATAATACTTTGTCCGTTCTGCACCCTAATTGCGTAACACACTATCAATCGGAATCTGAATCATTTTGAAGCAAATTGCTAATCCATTGCTTCATAAGTTCGGAAAATTTGTCTGCTCAACTCGTAAATAACGCAATGAATATTGTTGCATTGTCATAATGAAATTGATTCAGATTGATAATATGTTACGCAATTGCCCCGCTGGCTTATAATATCTCGTGTCTAATGGCTAATCTCCGATAAGATTGACCGCTATGGCCGGAATTCGCTCAGGAGAACTTTCATTATTATTTAGTATAAGTATATATTCTGTTTACTTCTTATCTTGCGTCTGAATTATGCAGAATAAACAAGTTTCCTTTCTTACTTTATATTTAGATATTTTAGGCAGAGCGATAACCGTTTTGCATGGATGTGACGCAGGTTTCTCCCTACCTTTAATTTATTTTATTTTTATTTATTTATTTATTTAATACTTCAAGCACATACATGTACAGAGGCGGACTTAATGCCATAGGCATTTTCTACCAGTCAACCTTTGGGTGATGCAGAGACAAACAGTAGTAGGTGCAATCATTACAGGAATAAATATTTTAAATATAAAGATACGCAGAACCCTTTTTAAACTATAAATATAATATATACTTAATTACATATAAATATATTTAACCAAATTTTATATTTAATTTATTGTACCATATACACACATATATAAACAGACAAGAAAAAAAACAGAACAGAAAAATAGGTACAAAGGTGATGCTTATTTAATAAGAAATCTCTTCCAGCGTACCTGCGATGGGACAATAAATAGAGAGATGTAGACAGCGTGTGAAAAAGTACAAGGAGACAAAAAAAAAATCATGTGTGATCATATAATGTGCGTGTTTTGTGTTTATTTTCTTTTTTGCGTCATGTTCACCGCAAATAAACGTATTTTCTTTCTTTTCTTTATATACTTCAGTTACCTACCATTACAATACAAAAGTAACCCATCACATTTCCGTGATATTTCGTAATGAATTATTTATCAACGTACCGTGATTCAATGGCTTTTGTGAACGTATCCTGAGGTCCAATATTTTGACGGAACTTTTGTTATAGCCAAATATAGAAATAAAAGTTACCTAAATGAATAGGTTGAAACACATTAATAGAATTACATTATTGAATGTTTTCTATTAAAAGTGAAAATGGCGGAAATTGAAATTTGAATGGTAAGTTACATCAGTTATTTGTGTACATGTATGCTTTCATAATTAAGAGCGGTATAAATATAAGTGTATTTAAATAAATACACTTATATTTAATGCTGCAACTGCTGCCGCTGCTGCTGTAATGCTGAAACTGAGTAATAGGCGTTTACTGTAAGTAGTTTTTAACCGACTACATAGTATAAGTTGATGATGTTATATTCTAACTTCCTGTCATTGTTATTTACATAGCAAGTAGAAATATACGAATTTATGAGGGGTACGTACCACAAAGAAAACTGGAAACATAAAAATCTTAAAAACAAAAACAAATTTTACAATAACAATTTTTGGAAGTCTAACTGACTTCCAAAAATTAATTTAAATTTGGAAGTCGGTGTTTTTGGTTTTGTATTTTAGTTTTTTGCCACCGACTTTTTAAATTTTTTGTCTTTATATTAGACTTACCCGTTACAAATATACGTGTAAGGTGACAACAGAAATAATAATACAGTTACGTATTCCAGCTCCTTAAGTATAACCAGCCAGTTATAACATTTTATGATGAGTCATACAACTTAAATAACTAAATAACAGCTGCTACGAAGCCCATAACTTCCATTTTATCTAGTCCCCATTTAATAGAGGCATTTATTATTAATACATGATGACAGCGTTCCTAAATAACGACCTTTTTTATAAAATAATGTTTGATAATTGGGGCTTACTTAAGTGCTGTTTAGATACAGCAATACTTAAATGCTTCGATTTCGTGAGTAAAGCACGTAATTATTGTTATTTATTGGCGATAAAAATATTCTTTGTTTTATGATTTAAGGGTTTTGCCACTAAGCGGCCTCGACCAAAGCCCCACAGACTAGCGGGGTCATTGCGTAATATCTATACTTAAATTCTGTTTCAAAATAATCTGATAAAAGTATTAGCCCAGAGCTACGTTTAGACGTAATGCAGAATGGCTTATTTGCGGTTACAATGAGCGTCTTTCATAAAACTCTGATAACTATTAATTAATATTGTCCTTTAAATCACTGTTTTCACTTGAGTTAAGGTAATTTTTACTCGTATTTCTATTTGGAACACCATTATTGTTGTAACAACACACAGAGCCACGAGCGATAAACTTTAGAACTATAATCTACAATCTGACGTTTTATTTCACGCTGGTTTACAAAACCGGTAATCGTTGACCCGCTGCATTGATAAATGCAACACTTTTATGCAATTTTGCGTGTTCGAATTCAATAATTATGGAAAACCGCTGAACGTTGTTCCGCCGCCGCAACCGCTAGTGGTTTTACAAAACAGCTCCGTTATAACGGAGCTGTTTTGTACAACAGCGGATTCGACAATCCATCTGCGACATAAAGAAATCCGTTAATTTATATGACACAATTAGTTTAGAAGAAATAATTAAGTAGATATTTATGTTCTGAGTTGAGACATAATAAATAATCCCTTTCCAAAACTCTTCCAGTTCAGTTGAGCATAGAAATTTGTCTGAACTCAAACGACAAACACGTTGAACACAAACTTTCCTTCTCAGAACGCAAAATACGCAAAATCATTAATACGTTCCAAATACAAAGTTATTCGTACCGTATTAATTTCCTTTTCGTAACGCGAAAATCGAGTACCATTAAATTAAATTTCTATACACTCCATCAAAATAGGTGCACCCTCCTCATTCACACTTGGCTACTCTCGAACATAATAAATCATAACCATTTTACCCCACTCCAATTGGCGTGACTAGCTGATATAGTTCTTATGACAAGGGTATAAGGTCTGATAACTTTACTTAATGTCTAGCCCTTTCACAGATGTCATGTGGGAAAATTAGCGCGACTCGGTGTAAAGCTTTTTTAAAAGGAACCGCACTTTGAGTCTTTGGCCAAAACGAGTATTTTTAGTTCAAAAGAAAGGTTATTACTGCTTAAGGATTGAGTTCGGGATAAAGAAATAATATATAAATATAATAAGAAATAGTATTGATTGGGAGAAATGGACAAAAATGATTTCCTTCTCACTGAACACTTGAGAAAGGACATCACTGTCAGTCTAGGTTACTTGAGAAGTGGACTTGGCACATTGAAAAATTAGTTTTAGCAGTTCAGTAATAGGTTTTTAGATTAAGAAATACATTAATTTATTAGCCAGTTAATCAATCATAAGTAATTGTGTTGTCAACAAATGATTTATAAGAAAGTGGGGCTTGTGGTACAAAAACCATAGTTATAAAAGGAGTACCGCTGCCCCGGAACATAAAGGGCTAAGGAAGGAACACGGGTGGGTTTTAGTCAGTAAGAGTCTGACACTCCCTCCTGCTCCACCCGGGTCATTTGATGATTTCCAATCCACAAAAAAAAAAAAAAAAAAGTAAGTTGGATAAGTAGACCATCAGACTAAAGATGTAGGTATCCTGGCGAAAGTTGATGGAAGTAAAGATGTTCCTTCCACATTGGACATCTTAAAGCCTGTAATGTGCCCACTGCTGGGCCACAGGCCTCCTCTCGGTGACAGGGTGTGGACCGTACCACGCGAGCCCAGTGCGTGTTGCTAGATGTCACATGTCTTATAATTTTTGGTTCTAGAACAAGCCGGTTTCCTCAAGTTTTCCTTCACCGTTTTGAGAGCAGTTGTGATTAACCCTTTGACCGCCACGGTCGTGTATAGACGACTAATGAAAACGTGCCCAACACGCCAATGCCGACAAGAAAACACCATGTTTTAAGTATAAAAATAGAAAACTGAATTTAGTTTATTTATTTTGTACTTAAAACATGGTGTTTTCTTGTCGGCATTAGCCGACGGTGGCGTGTTGGGCACGTTTTCATTTGTCGGCTATACACGACCGTGGCGGTCAAAGGGTTAAATAATTTACACAAATTAAAGCCCCTGTCTGGGTTTGAACCTACGACATACAACTCGTAAGTCTTGGCCGATACCACGGAGCCTTTACTGCTCTACAGACATAAGAGACATTGGCCCCGATTCTGTTGTTCACAAACTAAACTAAATTTAAGTTCAGTGCATCTTTTTCTTTCTATTTCATTATGAAAAGGACAGAAGATAAATATTAGTTTAGTCCTGTCAAATTAGTCAGCGCCTGACGTAAATTGACGTGTATTTAGTTGCCAATTTTTTAATCACGTCTAAGCTTGTCTATGGATTACCTAATTTGACAAGACTGAACTAATATTTATCTTCTGTCCTTTTCATTATGAAATAGAAAGAAAAAGATGCACTGAACTTAAATTTAGTTTAGTTTGTGCACAACAGAATCGGGGCCAATATATATTATGTGGCATGTGGTAGTCGGATTTACTTACGCCATACTTCAGATCAAAGGTCTACCAATCCTGTTGGCATTATTTAGTTTTCCTGTTTCTTACTCCTCTTACGTGTCTTTGGTTCAATTGATGCGTTATTGATAGGTACACAAAGGAGTTGACTCTTCCATCTATGCTGAAGAATAAAGCTGAAGAGTTGGTTTGTTTGAACGGATTAATCTCTGGAACCAGCAATCGGATTTGAATAAATTTCTTCCAATTCTTGAGGAAGGTTTTAACATCATGCTACGCCCCTTAGGAGATGAGCAAAAATAAGAAATAAAAAACTTTTTTACAAAAAAAAAAAAAAACAACCGACTTCCAAATAAAACACTTCACGATACGCAATGTGCTTAGCAACCACATTAAAGTACCTAATTGAATCGCAAACTGTGAAATATTTATTATTGAGTAGTTCCGATGGCCATCTGTGGTCTTCATCACCAGTTCCACTTCACCGAATGGTGCTTTCTGAGAGCAAATGCACGAGTTACTATAAAAAATACTCAAATCGCTATAGGTGTGCCTACAAAATATGAAGGTTTCCCTCGATTTCCATGAGATTCCCTCATCAGTTTCCGATTTGGTGTCAATGGGACCACCTCGGGAGCATACCCTTTCAAAAAAAAAAATTTGAAAATCGGTCCACACTTGACGGAGAAATTAGTGAACATACATAAAAAAAAAACATACATAAAGTCGAACATATAACCTCCTCCTTTTTGGAAGACGGTTAAAAAGTGAGAAATAACGATAACCGAAAACGGAGTAATAGGGCGAGCGGACGATGCAGTGCGACGCGGCGAGTTGTTTTAGTATACTTATTATGATGTCTTACGACTTCAAAACGAAGGAAGTCGTAGCTAGAAGCTAGTCTACCTATAAGTAGGTACCTAAATATAATATTTGTGACAGGCTTCAATATCTTATTGTCTAGTTGAGATCCATTGAAGATGTTGAACCCGTCAACGCACAGACAGTTGACTGGTTTAACATCTCCATAATGACGAGGATACCAATAGGGTACCTATGTATGTGTTTAGATGTTAACGTAATTATGTTATCGTGTTTAATCCTTCACAAATTGTAAGGGAATTAATCAAAATTGATGAAGGATGATTAAGGTACTTGATTGAAATCCGAGTGTGAGTACCTATTACGTAATTACGGTGAAATGCTAAGTTGCTATCAACCTTGACTTCCTTCGCGAAGCTGGGCTCCGTCGACTACGTCTTATTATTATTAAAGACAATTAGTTAAATTTATAAACAACCTCATTGTATAATTTAAGAATGAGGTTGTAATAAAGCCATTATTAATGTGAATAACAAGATTGTTTTCCTGCTTGACTAGAATTTACTCGCATTGTTTTTGTGAACGCGGTGTTGTAATTTTATAGGAAGGTATGCGTTTTGTCAAAGATATGAATTAAAACGTTTAGAAATTGTCACCCGATAAAATATTTTTCTTGATAATAAATTTTAAACAATATGAGAATAAACAATATTTGATTTGTTATTCTATAATAGGAATATCGCAATATAAAATTTTATTTGTAACAAAAAACAATGATTTCAGTTTTTTTCAAAATAATTATTCTGCGTAGTAGGCATTCTATGAAATGATAGAAAAATTTTATGTGAAACGAAATTCTATAATACTGTTATCTATACTAATATTATAAAGAGGAAAGATTTATATGTGTTTCTATACTAATATTATAAAGAGGAAAGATTTGTATGTGTTTCTATACTAATATTATAAAGAGGAAAGATTTGTATGTGTTTCTATACTAATATTATAAAGAGGAAAGATTTGTATGTATGTTTGTAACGAATTGGCTCAAAAAGTACTGGACCGATTTTAAAAATTCTTGTTCAGTGATAATGTAGCATTCAAATGGTGAACATTTGAATGCTACATTATCACTGATTAATATAGGCTTTTTTTTTCTTTTTTTTTCCACCCGTGCGAAGCCGGGACGGACCGCTAGCGATCTATAAAACAACGTAAAACCGTTTAAATCCTATGTGATTGGGGGCGAGCCTGTCGTCATCAACCGGGCATGACTCAGAGTATGAGCTGCTACTGAGATATTCCTGATGGGAAAAACCCAATAAAACTTTGCCCGACCTGGAAATCCGACCTAGGGCCTCGTGCTTAGCAGTCTGTAGCGCTTGCAACCACCAGACCAAAGATGCAACTAATGAATTTATATTAAACTAGCTTTTGCCCGCGGCTTCGCTCGCATTAAATTCAGGGTAACACGGTTAAAAAAAAAAGGTAGCCTATGTCACTCTCCATCCCTTCAGTTGAAGGGATGGAGAGTGACATAGGCTACCTTTTTTTGAATTGACGTGATTTTTTAAGTGGAGATAACTATCTCCACTTAAAAAATCACGTCAATTCGTCGCTCCGTTTTGCCGTGAAAGCCGGATAAACAAACAGACACACACACTTTCACATTTATAATATTAGTATAGTATGGATTGTTAGTAAATGGAAAACAATGGAGAAAGTGAAATTAAATGAAATTATTTATACTGTAAATAGGATATCGGAATCACATCACGTCATATTATAAAAAAATTAATAAGCTAGATATGGTCGGCTTTACTTTACCTATCCTACTACTCTGAGAAGAAAAGCCGAAACAGACTCAGAGGTCAGTCTCTTTTAAAATCCAGATATAATCTTGGTCAGTATTCAAAGCTATTTCCTTGTTCGAAAGCGCCAGGGTAGCCCGAAAAATTCAAATTTTCTTACGTTTTTTGCAATTTGGAGCTCAGTGTCTGGGTGTACGTTGATTAAAATATGATTCGCGACCGTAACAAATATGTATTTACAGAATTATAATCATTAAAGTCATCAATACAATTCTCTTAGACCAAGTAATTCTATTAAATGACTATTTCATGAAATCTTGACATTTAGGATCATACTAACCTAACTTAACGTTGTATTACTCATTCTAATGATTATAATTCTATAAATATAATTATATTTGTTACAGTCGCGAAACATATTTTAATCAACCTACACCCAGACACTGAGCTGCAAATTGCAAAGATCGTAAGAAAATTTGAATTTCGCGGGCTACCATAGCGCTTCCCCCTTAACGACACCCAGGTTTTCACAAATATCTTACACTGAAATATAAAAATAATAATAAATCCAAAGAATTTCTTGACGCCATTCCATTTTAATCATTTCTGCGTCTTTCTATTAACTTTTGTTAATCGTATTTCCGTCTACATTAAGGCCTGCGCAGACGAGGGACTTTTGTCCGCGGACAAATTGTCGACAGCTATAAAATGTATGGAAATCCCAGCAGTCTACTTGTCCTTCGTGTGCGTTATTGCATAAATTTCCATACGTTCTATCGTTGCGGACAAATTGTCCGCGTACAAATTGTCCCTCGTCTGCGCAGGCCTCGACAGTAAGGCTCTTTATACACGACACGGTTTCTATACGGTACCGAAGAAAAAACGTGTCTGTCAGCAAGCTTTTATAGTGATTCATACAACACTGACCGGTCGTACACACGGCGAATAAACCGTAGTATTTGACGGCAAGAAAAACATGTGTGTATAAAGGGCCTAACTTTGTCACTCCTCCAAAAAGTATTTTCGTCCGTAATGTATTCTATCTCTATACAAAAATAACGACCCACTTCTCCCGGTCGGTCTCTGACAGATGAAGGTCCGGCATTTTCGTCCGACACTCCAGTTTGGTCCCTTGATACCCAAAGACGGGCGAAAAGTATTATAACTCCTCAAGGTGTAATTTGTAGTTGATTTGTTTTGGAACGAGATATAGCTTCTGTTCTGTCTTTTGTGAAACTGTAATTTGTTTTTGTATTATTTTTTTTGTGAAAGCTGCCTTAAGTTAATAAGAAGTTCCTTATTGAGCTGTCACGATCAATAAGGAAGTCGATTTAGGAACTTAGTTTTTCATCCAGCAATGATCTTTTTAATTTGAACAATTTAATTATTTAAGTTAAAGTCAACTCGAGATAATATTGTTTTTAATTTCATCTACATTGATCGATCAAATTATTAATTATTAATTAAATCCGTGTTAATAAATATACCTACGAAATATGTTACAAGTGATTCTGATGGTTTATCAAAATCAAGATTGACATTGAAATGTATAAAATTAGATAAAAATATAAATATAGTCGATAAGGCTCGTCTATCCCGAAAGTCTGACAACCACTCAGATTTTCCAAGGGGTTTAGTATTACACAGTAACTGGGTTGTGGAGGTCAGATAAGCAGTCGCTTCATGTATTCGTAAAATGGTATTCTGCTACAACCAGTTAGACTGGAAGCCGACCAACATAGTTGGGAAAAGGCTAGACAGATGTTGAGGACCTATTTCTCATCTACATAACAATCCAAATTCTTTGGCCAAAGCGCTTACAAACATAACATAATCAGCCTATAATGTTCCCACTGCTGGGACTCAGGCCTCCTCTTACAAAGCAGGACCATAAAAGGCGGCTGAAAAGATTAGCCGTAATGGACCTTGCCAATAGCAACTATTACATGCTGCAATAAAATTATTATAATGAAGAAAATCTCGCTGGAGAAACCACTCTGCACGACCAATTCCAACAAGAAATCTGTAGGCCAATTCTGCTAATTTAAAACGTTCAAAATCTAGTCGCAGTCTCATCTCGGCGACAAACAAATGTCAAAAACTTGTCAAAATGTTGGGAAATTTGAAGTATTTTTGACAGATTGAGACTGAGGTCAGACTGTGACCGTTCTTAAAAATTACGAGAATTGCCCCCCTGTTCATAGTCCCGAAGACTGCAGTAGACAATAAGAAAAAATACATGTTCTTTATTGTTTAAATCTGTTCTGCTATTATTTATATTCTCTGCAATAACATGAAGTACATTAAAAACGCGGCCAAGTCCGAGTCGGTTTCGCACACAAAGGGTTATGGGTTCCGTACCACAAGGCAAAAATACATAATTTTTGAGAAAAAAAACCTATATTAAAAGTTACTGAAACCGATTCGGTAGTCAATTATGAACAAACTATTTTCTGGTTTTACGCATTTAACGTTACACGTTGTATACAAAACACAATTAAATGCAATAAGACTCATAACCCTAACCCCTATGGGGAATATATTATGTTATTATATTAAATTATGTTATATCCAATAAGAGTTCAATAATATACCACTTCAACACATACGCCGTAGATAATATTGTCTTTTCAAATATATGTTCCAAAAAATTCAATGACTAGAAAATTATAAGCGAAAAAGAATAAAATTCCTCGCCATTTTGTAATTTCCTCAGATTGTTTACTTGTTCAATAAAAATGTGTAATGAAGATCGTTGCCTAGGAGAAAGTAATATCTTTGTTAGATTAAAATCGAAGATAATTTGGGGTCTCGCTTCGGATGAGATATTTGCCGTATTTTTATTCCCTATTTTTGGCGAAAGCTTGGGATTGAAATTTATAAGGGTATTATATTATACTTATTTGGGATGGGTTTATATTGCATTGTTATGTTTTCGTGGGGAAAAATTATGATAAATTTAGGAGTAACTGACATAGCTTGCAGAGGAAGCAAACTGATGTGGCAGTGGGCTGGCCATGTTTGTCGAAGGACCGATGGCCGGTGGAGCAGACAAGTCCTAGAGTGGAGACCGACCGACAATCGTAGTTTGGGACGCCCCTCAGCTAGATAGACCGACGACCTTAAAAAGGGCCACCTTTTTGACAGATTGGATTTGGAAGGCGGAGGACAGATTGTTGTGGGGCAGCCTGGGAGAGGCCTATCTCCAGCAGGTGACTGGGATTGACTGAGTTGATTGATTGTAGATTACCTTATAATATTCTAGTAGGCACACTTTCTTGAAGGGAAATATTAAACTGATCCTCTACAAGTTTTTTTTTAGTTTTCTAGTGCTGGACACTTTTTTAAATTAATTTAGGTACTTTCAGAAAAGTTTTGTGCCTCTAATTAGCACATTTTTTTAAAATAAATAATTGAGTATCTTTTTGACTTTGTTACTATGCTAGAATAGCCTGGTCGCAGTTACTTGGCTATTTAGAATGTTTAAGGCCCCAAAATATGAATTATTTTAGGGCACATAAAGAGGATATATGTATATATATTCTGGTGTTCAATAATATTTTCAGGAGTGCAACATTGGAAATTAAAAGTTCAATTAAATACTTGCCTTTCAATCAAAAAACTGTCTGTTATGAATATGCTGAAATGATAAACATTTTTGTAAAATATCCGTCTTCAAAAATATCAAACTTAAAACAGAATAATTATAGTGCCTATTGAGCTGTCGTATCTGGACTACAAGAAAACTCTTCAAACCATAAATAAAAGGCTTGTTAAAACAGACATCATCCAGAAAAACTCTTTTGTCTTTTGTACCAATTGAAAATAATTGGAATCAATTTGTCCTCAAAAAGTTCAGCTTCCAATAGGTTGCTAGTTGAGCTTAATAATGAGCAATTGACTTTGACAATGAAACAATAACTGGAAATTGTTGACTTCGTTGAGCAATGGCTTGAATTGGTAGGTTTATTAGTAGGTTCGCCCGAAACGGGCGAATCGACGCTTTTAAATATATTTTTTATTGGCGGGTTGCACGACAACTCCAGAAATATGTATTAGGTAATTGAGAAAAAATTACACGTTTTATAATGTACGTAACTGTTATCACTTCTGCGCGCCAGTGTCCTTTTTCTACACTTTATTGCATAAAATTCAGAATGTCTGAAAAAAATCAAATTCATGATGGTCTGTACCCTACACGTAAATATGACCATACCTTTCTGAAACAGGTGTTACAGGAACGTTGAATAATTCAAAAAGCCTTCTTACACCTGCGTAAAAATACTTGCCTACAAAATGAATCACCGCAACCCAAAATAAACGAGTTACCACCTGTATATTATAGCCGGAATTATTCTTGTTTCTATTCTAACGCCACGGTATGCCCTTACGGGATATTACACAGTAAGAATTTCAATTGAGCAGTGTATGCGTATATCAAGATTACGAATATGGTGTAATAATAAAAGAAGGGTTTCTGGCTTCCGTTTTTGTTATTATGGAAGGAAGAATGTTAAGAAGAATTTTGTTTGTTTAACAGTTATTTGGTGTGGGTACCATTCGCTAGCGGTACTGCTAAGCGTGAGGTCTCCTAAAGTATTATTTGGTTTTTCCATCAGAAATTTCTCCGTAGTAACCCGGAGTTTGGATTTGTGCCCGATTGATTGCAATAGGCTCCTCTTGTTTGGGAGACTCAAACAACATGTGAAATGTGGGCGTAAAAAAGGGTTGTAAACAACGCAGTATAGTGAAGTCACATCATACCCGCTACAGTAAGGGACCTTTGAACTGTAGTAGAAAATTTTTAGAGATATTTTTTTTGAGCCACAGCCAATTAAACAATTTGACGTCTAATTGAATCAAAATAATCTTTTGAATGCATTTTTTTAAGCTAATCAGTGTAATATTTCCACTGCTGGGTCAGGCTTCCTCTCTATGAGAGGACGAACCGTAATCCACTACGCGGGCCTAGTGAGATTTGGTAGATGTCACAAGTCTTCGAATGTTTGGTTCTAGGACATTCCGGTTTCCTCACGATGTTTTCGATCACCATTTTGAGAGCAGTAGTGATGAAACAATTAGGTAACACAAAGTAAAGTACTTGTGTGGGTTCGAACCCAAGACCCGCTCTTTTACAGCAAACTCAAACTCAAAGCATTTATTTCAAATAAACCAATTATAGGCACTTTTGAATTGTCAAGGGTCGGTCAGTCAGAAAGATGAAGCTAGTTGCCCATTCCAAAGCGTAGGTACCTGTGGAGAAGAACGGGCAAGAAACTCCACGGACACTCTTTTAAATCATAAAATTGTTACAAAAATCTTGGTTACATCGTTCATGTTGAAATTATACATTTTATACTGCTGTTATACTGCACATAACTTCCTTAACCAAAGGAGATAAACTTTGTTATTCGCCATTTCGTAATCAGTATCAATATTATTAGGTTACCTTTACGGCTTGATGAGTCATAAAGTTTATCAGCCAATATTAATGTTATCTTTATGATTCGGCTACCCGTTAAAGGAACATTGTGCCCCAAGGGTATGTTATGAAAGAATTTAGATACCATGAACTTCAGCCCATTTGAAATTCAGTAGCTTGATCACGTATTCGATTATTTTTGGTAATACGATTCGTATATTATGTCGCAGATGGATTCTCGAGTCCGCTGTTTTAGGTACATAACTGCTAGCGGTTTTACAAAACAGCTGAACGATGTCATTATCAATAATTGGTTTCATCAATCACTAGGCATTGTCATTGTAAGTGTATTACGCAATTTCCCCTCTCAAGGGTATTTCATTATTTAAAAATAATAGTTTAGTCCGGTTAGTTATAACCGGGCACAAATTTAAACTAGTACTTCATTTTAATAGTTCAACATCATTGATTGTGTTATTTAGGTTCGTTATCGCGCAGACAAAGTTTTCAAACATATGAAGCAATCTATTACCATTTTCCTTCAAAAGCCTTCAGGCCTGAATGATTGAAAGTGGGTTACGCAATAAAGTTGAGGTACTGAACAGTTCGCTTGACCCGGGGATCGAAAGCAACAACCAAACGCTTGGGCTTGCGAACAATGAGATAATCAATTATTTTGATTTCTAAGCAGGCTTTAATCAAAACCTAAAGATCAGTGGTGGTCCAGTAGTATCGGCCCCGACAAACGAGTTGTAGGTCGTGGATTTGAACCCAGGCAGGCTTTACTTTGCCGGGGCAGCGGGATTGTCCGAAAGGATTACGAGTACCGCTACCCCGGAACATAAAGGGAAGGAACACGGGTGGGCTTTAGTCAGTAAGATTCTGACACCAACTTCTGTTCCACCCAGAGTGGGAGGGGGGGGGTTTGATGGTTTCCCATCCTCAAAAAAAAAAGGCAGGCTTTACTTTGTGTAAATTATTGCATCACCAATGCTCTCAGAACGAGAAAACATCGTGAGGAAACCGGCATGACATGTGATCCCAGAATAGTATAGATATTTTTTCGTGTCAGTTCAGTGAACTCGCAAAGATTATTTTACATACATTATGTTATAAGATAGAATAAGCTATATATGTATTAGTATTGTTATTGTTTTATTTTATTGTTTTATTTAATGTTATTTTTAATTTAGTATATCTTGCTTTTTATTGTTTAAATTTTAATTTAAGTCAGTAATTAGTTATAAGTAAGGTGCCTCACTAACGCATTAGGATTTAAGCCTGTAATGTTAGCGATAAGGTGGAGAAATAAATAAATAAATAAATAAATAAATATCTACCAAACTGGTCCCGCGTGGCCCACTCCCACTCACCGAGAGAATCCTATGTCCGAGAAGTGGGAATGTCATAAGTTGAGTATTCTAATCAAAATTTAGTAGAACAGACAGTTTCCTCGAAGCACAGGTCCCTCGCAATAGTACACAGAACCCATGCATTAGCTTCGTGACGCGTACAAACCACAATACAATTAGGTATTAATAATTATATTACGCCTTTGCTCGCAGCATTGTACGTCTGTCATCCGCATTGACTGTTTGATGATGTATCACAATCAAATGACGACTAGACGCCCAGTGAGCTTATGGTTGAGTACGGTGTTTAGATTTAATGGACGTAGAGTTGAATATGCAGGGTGACTTTGAACTCCTTGCAAAAAACCTAAAACGGCATATAAGAGGCCTGTATTTTAAAATATCCGTCTATGCTATTTGCAAGGCACAGAATTGATGAAAGAATAATTGACAAAATACCGAAATTTCAATAATACTTAATTACTCACATTTAAGTTCTGTAGCTCCTTACGAACTAACAATCAAGAGAAGTCGTTATTCTAAGAAATATTCTCTTTGATGAGATCTTTCCATTAGGTCCTTTTCTATGAAATTATCGATTTTTGATACTGGCTATTGTGAAGATCGATATTTTTTATTCTATTTAGAATTCCAAATTCAAATTAATTTATATTATAGCACGGCATTTTGTTCTTTAAAACCAGTTGTTCATTTGTTTTCTCGCTGTTCGATTTTTTCACATGGCGAAGTAATAATAGCCGCACGGGTCGATCGATCAGGTAAACTACGCTTGCCGCGGTGGGTCTGTGGATGGGTGTCCATCTTTATATACCGATGTGATTTTAACAGAATTAACAGTTGCAGCAACCCAACAAAAAAATTAAATATTAATAAAGATAACTGTCATTTGGACAACGATGCATTCAGAGGTAAAATACTGTGAATGGGCTGTTGTGTTAATTTAATAAACAATTAATTTCCCTGATTACTGGTACTGGGCTGGTTCATACCTCAGATTTTTTTGCTAAGAGAACAAAAGTCCAGTTATCGCATAAATCATAACCCTCGAAAAAATTGCAAAACAGAATCTGTTTAAACACAACAACGTGTTACTGTATATAGACAAATATTTGTTCCATGTCAGAACTGAATTTTTTCACAGAAAGCCAATCGGGTAGCTCTTTACTTCCAAACTTTTTTCAGTCTACTTTTTAGTCTAACGAGATGCGACGGAATAGTATGATTCACACAGCGTCTGACTCTGACCTCCTCGACCTAATTACACGGCAGCACAGAATATTCTGCGGTTAGACAGCTTTGCAGACTCTTCGGCTTTTATTACCCCTACTTTTATGTTAAATCTGGAGCTTTACGACTTAATCTTGTACAGATGCAACGCACGGCTTAATTGTTCTTATTATTGTTGCTTGTTTGTTACAAAAGTAGATACTTTTCCACTCTGAAATTATTGGCATTTTGTTTTGGTTGTTGTTATTTTGTTGTCATCTGCCAGTGTCGCGGGCGCATCACGGATTAATTTGTATTGTCAATGTCAATTAACGTGTGTTGTCTTTGGTCCTTCGACCTCACATCAAGCAATAAACAAAATTGACAACTTTTTATACGCTTGAGTACGAGGCTTTTGACTACTTTGTATGTTTATATTTTATGTCTTTTTTTTTGTAATGTGCGTTTTGTTTGTGCAGAATAAACAATTTTTCTTTCTTTTTCTTTTCTTTGATTATACTTAATATCCAACACATAATAGAAAGTCTTGATTTGTAAAGAGCTTTCACTTTTGTTTTTTGGTAAAGACTCCATTCATTTGCATAAGTCGCAATAAAGCTATAATTATAATGTATTTTTTTTTTATTTAAAAAGAGTTAAAGATTTAGAGAATATTTAGGTACTTATTATTATAATTGATTATAATTATTATTAATGCAGACTCTGTTTCACAACTCTTACGCTCAGCTGTTACGAGTAACTACAAAACAACGAAGTATACGATCTTTATACCTATAATTCTTTAGTTTTAGCTACGTTCAAACGTCAGAATGGCAATTCTCGTAATTTTTTTCTCTGACCTCAGTCACATTCTGTCAAAAATACCAATAATTTCCATACATTTTGACGAGATTTTGACATTGATTGTCGCTGAGATGAGATTGCAACTAAATTTTGAACGTTTTTAATTACGGGAATTGGCCTTCTGTTCAGAGACAAATGTTTGCCGTTTACTAGAACTACACACCTGACCCCTTTGAAGGATATCATCAATTAATAAGGGCTAAGTAAAGCCTTCTAGGGCGTCCACTTCCGGCTTTACCATTTACAATTACCCTATCATTTAGGTAATTGCCTTTAAATAATAAAATAATTACACAGTTTATTTTTCCTTAATAACAATTGACAAACATAAACAGTCATAGAAATCTTCTAATACTTATATAAAATTCTCGTGTCACGGTGTGCGTATAATTAAACTCCTCCGGAACGGCTGGATCGATTTGTATGAAATTTTGTGTGCATATCGGCTAGGTCTGAGAATCGGCCAACTTCTATTTTTCATACCCCTATTTTTTTTTGCAAAACGAAGTTTGTGGGGTCAGCTAGTATCTATATACTAATAATAAAACTGAAGAGTTTGTCTGAACGCGCTAATCTGTGGAACCACCAGTCGGATTTTATTTAATTATTTTTCATTTGATAGCCCAATTCTTGAAGAAAGCTACAGGCTATTTAACATCACGCTAAGGCCCTTAGGAGCCGAGCCTAAAAGTCAGAAAGAACGCTGAGTGAAAACGAACTAATAACGCGGGCAGGCGATGCGATGCGACGGGGTAGGTCGGAGGAACAAGAAATTTCACGCGGAAGAAGTCACGGGCAGAAGTTAGTTGTTTATAAATTAAAAAAGTACGTCAATTTGCCGTGTTATAACCATTGATAAACAATTACATAATTTCCCAGAGTTTACGTAAGTCTGGCCGGCTGACCAAGACATTACAACCTGAGCAACAAATTAAATTGGGACCGGCGTCATTAGGATAACGAAGTTAAGCTCAGTTAGGATCACCGGTAATTGGATGGGTGACCGGAATTAAGACAGTCGGTGGAATTATTTGTGAAGTTGTGGTAATTGAATTATTTGTTGAATTTCTGTTTGGGGTTTTGGATGTTCACCAAAATTAGAGCCTTTAATGTTAATCTGGCAAGATCAGAGGTAATTTAGGACAGAAAGATTTTGTGGGAGACCTTTTCCGCAGTACGAAGTATTAAAAAAAACGCATGCCGTGCTTAGCTGTTTTGCAGTATTTTTAAGACTGATTATTTAAAATCACTATCTTATTTTACTACATTTGAGACTGATTTTCATAATTAAGTTGAATGATTGTGGGTGATGCAAACTGTGACTTATATACAATTTTTTTACTAGATTTCTTATTGAGATAAATAAATAAATATTGAAAAATAACTAAGACTTTCATTTTTCAAAACATGCATCCAATATAAAAGCATTTCTATTTTATATAAATATAATTAATAATCATGATTTAATATTGTACACATACTTAAAATCAATATACATTTATTAGTTTTGTAAAACATTTTTGTGCTAATGCATTTGATGAAAAATTGCTTTGAATTAAATTAATCGAATCGGGGGCGTCGGCCACAGGTGCCTCAATCACTGGGGGCCTAAGCCACGGACCCGCCAAAAGTACTTATTGTTCATCAAACGACATAGCAAGATTGTTTTTTCTTAAGATATGAAAAACTTCTTTAAAGTTTCCAACGTTTTTTAAAATGGCGGACCAAGACGCTATCAAGATGATCGGTATCAGAAGGCCAATTCTCGTCATTTAAAATATTCAAAATCTAGTCGCAGTCTCATCTCAGCGACAAACAAATGTCAAATAAAACTTGTCAAAATGTAGGGAAATCACAAACACAAACCTTTGACAGATGCAAGCAAGAGAAAAACAAACAGCAATCATTAAAATAAAAATCTTCTAAAAATTTTAGCACAACCAAGGTATTTTTGACAGCTTGAGACTGAGATCAGACTGTGAACGTTCTTAAAATTACGAGAATTGCCCTTCAGGTCGCACATTCCGCAAAATTAGCTGTTCCATATACATATTTTGACCGCGTAAATATTGCACTTTTGTATGAAACAGCAGATTTTTTTTTTGTTAACCGACGAAAAATGTTTACGATAGGTAGTCTAAAATCATGCGCTGAATTAATGGTTTCAGTTTGTGCGTCGAGGTCCCTGTCACCCTGTATTGCGCTAGCATCATCCTAGCTGCTTGGCAAAAACGATTTTATTGAACACAACATCACACCTATTTTCTGGAAAGGAAAATATTATTGAAGATTCATATAATAACTAATTGCACATTTGTGTACCTTACTTTTATACGTGTTTTTTTTTATATCCCATAACTCTAGAGGGTCATTGTACAGTCAACAGCAAAAGTCGCTTAACACTTCAGTTTTTTTTAATTAATTTCAGTTATTGAGCAAAATATTTGCTCAAAATTGTATTGTACTTCTTCTGCAATTTTGAACAAATATTTTGTCAAAAACTGACATTAAAAAACTGAAATGTTAATCGACTTTTGATGCTGACCGTACTCATCATTATGAACAACTTTTACTGCAGGACCAAACCCGAAATCGCGAAAAAAAAAATCTGATGTTCCCTACATTTTGACGAGTTATGCGATTATAAATGTAGGGAACAGCTGATTTTTTTTTTCGCGTTTTCAGGTTTGGTCCCATAGTAAAAGTTGTTCATATTGATGAGTAAAATGACCCCATAGAGTTATGGGATATAAAAAAACACGTTGTATACATTAGCGACAGTCACAGTTCTAACCTAAATCGGTCCGGGTACCCCAGCTGGGTTACTGCGACCACCTGTGAGAAAAGACCAGAAAGTTTATGATGATTACAAACAGTGTGCATCATTAGAAGATCAATAAGTTTTTAGTGGATCAGCTAAATATTTCCCCTTTTTCATTACGCCAGAATATCTGCGCATAAGTACCTACGACACCATTGCCTTCGATAACTAACTTCGGTGCGCAAGTTATTTGCAAGCCATTGAGTCCCTAATGAGCTGTGCAGCGAGTTGACCTAAGATTTAATGATTAGACAAAACTTATTTAGATAATTAATCTTTGGGGTATTTTGGGGGATAAAATGATAAGGAATTTATAGGAGGAGATATTAAAGGCTTGCGTTTCTTGAACATAAGATTGCGTGTTTGAACTTGGTTTCAACCAAACCTTTTTTAAACATCACTAAGGAACATATTCTTAAGAAAACCTAGATATATAATGTGTTGATTTTATTAGATTAGTCAAATTCAGGTATCTGTTAACCACACAAATGATTATTATTGCCATCAAAAAGCACGGAATCGCCGCTTTTTTTTTTTTGTTTTTATGTCAGATGTCACATTGAAAGGCATGGATCACGGAAAATATTTACTTAAAAGATTTTTTCATTTTTAACCGACTTCAAACAAGGAGAAGGTTCTCTATTCGGATGTTTATATATATTTTTTATTCATGTTCGGGCATAACTCCGTTATATATAGACGGACTAGCAGCGCCCCGCGGTTTCACCCGCGTAAGTTTTGATCCCTTGGAAATATCGGATAAAAAGTATCCTATGTGTTATTCTGATATATAAACTATATTACTTGAAAGTTTCATCAAAATCCGTTCAGTAGTTTTTCCGTGAAAGAGTAACAAACATCCATCCACCCATCCTCACAAACTTTCGCATTTATAATATTAGTAGGAAATAGTAGGAAATTAGTAGGAATATTAGTAGGATTTGCAAATTTATTTTTTTTTGTTCGAAAGAGGTGTAAGTATTCTGAAATGGCAAATGGCCCATTTAAATTTTGTAAAGATCTGATGATGAGTTTCGGAGACAGGCAACGGAATTCTTCAATAAATACCAATAAATCAACCGCGATTGCTGCTATCGGCTATGTATGCATTGTTTACGTAATCACACAACATAACATCACGCCTGTACCCTCTAAAAAGGTTCGCAGATGTGTTCAATAATAGGATTTTTTTCCACTTAGTTTATATTGGTGATGTTTTTTAGCTTCCTGTCACTGATATTTACACTGCAAGTAGTGTTATATGAATTTGCGTAGGATAGATACAACTAAAAAGTAAAATATAAAACTATTTTTATAAAAAAAAAACAACCGAGTTCCAAAAATAAACTACAAACTGAAAATGATTTTAATTTCGGAAGTCGGTGTCAAAAAACGAAAATGCGGAACCAACGACACCGACTTCCGAAATTAAAATTATTTTTCCCTTTGTAGTTTTTTTGGAAGTCGCTTTTTTTTATTAGTCTAAACTCTAATGAAAATGAACATCATCAATCTTGTAGCCAAAATCGTAATTTAAATGGTGACTGCTTCTACCGTTGCGACATCTATAGTTGCGACTTTATAAGAGAACGTATGTTCAGTAATGTTACACTAATATACGTTAACGCTGTAATAACAATGTAAATTACTATACAGCATGTCAAAACTTCAACAAGAGCACTGAGTGAAAGGAATTTCATTAGTGTAACCGGCTTGTTGCCATAATAATAAATCACGGCATATTATACGATGAAGTTTCAACCGCCTGTACATTTCTAATATGTAGCTGAGAACTAATCTTGCGAACTACTGGGTGACTTAAGTCAGTTTCGCGAGTCTGATGAGAATTTTGGTGTATACAACGTGTAACGTTAAATGCGCAAAACCTGAAAATAGTTTCTTTATAATTGACTACTGAATCGATTTAAATAACTTTTAATCATCATCATCATCATTTTATTTCGAGCAACAAGACTCATAGTGTTTAATAGAGGTTTTTTTTTTTTTCAAAAGTTATGTATTATGCCCTACTATCCGCCGATTGAGCCAAAGTAAATTAAGTCTTATTTTAAGGCATTAAAACTCAATTTTGAATTCCTAAAGTAATGCTAGGATCAACACGATTTTCTTAATAACAATAGTTAGCTTTAAAAAAAATTGTTTTGATGATTGTATTAAGCTTTTAATTCAATGCTCTAATTGGGATGTATGAGGTTTTGCGCATTTAACGTTACACGATGTATAATTAAAAATATCCAGGATGTTTTAGACTGAAAACTCGTAAGAAAAATAAAGGTTGCAGAACTAGCGAAGAAAGCATTTTCTAGAGTAACCAACCGTATAGGTTTAAAAATTTATGAATAAAGTAAATTGTCCCTGTGTGTGTGATAGCAGGGCAGACTTGAAGAATAAGCAAATTGAAATTGCTGGCCATATAAACCATCGAATAGTAACTGACCGTCGGAGTAGACATGTTCTTCAATAGAGAACGCGAATTGGCAATCGTAAAGTAGGACGCCCTTAGATGCAGCTACGACACGAGCAGTGTGGTACTTGTAAGCAGCCGAGGATCGAGTAAACTGGTGGGGGTTGGAGAGACAAAAAGTCTAGCAGAGGATTGCTGCACTTGAAGGGATGATAAAGTTAGCAGGGAACTGCCCAGGATACACTAAACGGAGACTATATTTTACCATCGCTCGTAGATGATTTAAATTTTGACGTTCAAAAGTGCCTTTTAAGTGCCTATTTGAAATAAATGATTTGACTTTGACTTTGATGCTTCATAGAGCCTAGACAAATGGCAATCGCTTTGAAAGCGTTTCATAGTTTCTACAACAATTTTCAATATGATTGACAAACACTACGGTAGCTTATGTTAATCCAATGCTTACATTTTTGACTTTTCCACTATCGCTATCGCTGATTACTCCGTTGATCTCAAGGTCACGAGCACCTGGCGCCTTGACTGCTGCGCGTGCGGTCCTGGGTTGGCGGTGTGATACTCCCGTGCCTCGAGCCTTATACTACCTCAGATAAAATTCACTCCTTATCTCGCTCGCATGATACTACTTGTGGACTGAGTGAGAGCGAGACAGAGTGCGGTGCTAGGCGGCAGGCAGCTTCAATAGTTTAGGTATTTGCTTTTTACGGTGAAAATAATAGTAATAAAAAATTAAAAAACATAAGACCTGCTTTATAGTTAGTTCAGTTAGTATACAAAGTTTCATGATCCAATTTGAAGTTTTTTTTTGAATACCAGCGGTTTATTGTACGATAAAAAAAAAAAAATTCATGTATTCGTGTTTTGGTCAAACATAAGACCGAAAATTAATCCTCCACTTTACCATATATTTATTTCAAAATTAATGCTGCAGTATTTTCAACATAACGGAGGATCATGCTAAGCCATTTGAGGTAGTATAGGCCCTTAAGACCTTAGTCCTGCGCCTGATCTCTCTCCGGTCGTGTCGGTTTGCGTACCGTCCCACCGGACTACGAGATTAAGAAAAGAGAGACTACACTTGTGTCTGCGCACACACTTGTGCACTATAATATCTCCCGTGCCGAAAGCTAGTCACCGTTGAGTACCATGTTGGTACCATGGCCAAAATACGGTCTGGTCTGGATACTATTGCTTATACATAGAATATCACTTTGTCTTCCCTCTGGTCACTAATCAAATTGCCAAGCTATAATTACATTTTGATTTCACCAAAATGGTGCTTGTTTGCAAATCGAGACGATTTTCTGTAATCGACGTTGACTAGGCTTTGATTGGTTGAATACTGAATAAATCTGACGACCTCAATCAGCGCCCGCTGTGTAGAGATAGTGCTTTAGATCACAAGTATGATTTCCGGGGTAAAACGAATTTGGTTCAGGCGGTTGTACCGAGATATTTCATATGCGTGACAAAACCTACCTGTAGATCCATAATATATTACGCATTTTAATGTTTGTAAAGACCAATCTTATTTAGATAATCGCTGACATAAACAGAATTCCCTGCTTTCTAGTGAATAGTTAAGGTAAATTATTTTGAAACTGTGTCTCATCTAACAGTGCCTACCTGTAATAAATAAATACATTAAAAAAAACAGTTTATTTCGACCAATAATGGATCATAAGTAAGCACAGAAAACATACAAAAATATATTACAAGAGATTGTTTAGTATGTGAACCATACAACAAGGTTTCACTTGCTGGTAATCGAATACCCTCAGCTCTCAGGATGCCGCTGGAGCTGGCCCGAATCCTGCGCACCAGAGATATTTATCGTTTCCACATACTAGAATAGAAACAGTCAACTTTCTGCTCAGCGAACATCCCTGATGCGTTAATAAATTGGAGCAGCCTCATCGGCACCCGGAACGCATTGTAATATATCGATTGAAAGTATTCTAAACATTAAGTTTCGGTTAGTCATTATATAAATGACTAGCTGACCCGGCAGACTTCGTACTGCTTCAATCGATAAATAATAGACAATTTATTGACTCTACATTTTATTTAGAAAAAGTTTGTATGGGAAATAGAAAAGGGCTGTTTTTAGGGTTTTCCCGGGAATTATTCGATTTTTCTCACCTTTTAAACCTTCCCTAGACCTCCACGAACATTTCAAGATCAAGATAAGATAAATCCGTTCAGCCGTTCTCGAGTTTTAGCGAGACTAACGAACAGCAATTCATTTTTATATATAGATTACTTGAAACTGACAACACAAATCGTACAGAGTATACACAAACAAAATAATTACTAATGATTTTTCAAGTGACAGATATTTTTTATTCGTGGAATAAAATTTAGTTCTGATAGTTTTTGTATGGAAGAACTGTCAACAATAATAATAATAATAATAATATTCCACAACTATCACACAACGACATCTAGTCCCAAGCTAAGCAGAGCTTGTGTTATGGGTACTAGACAACTGATAAACATACTTATATATTTCTAAATATATAAATATTATAGATAAATTACACCCAGACACAGAACAAATGATCGTGCTCATTACACAAACATTTGTCCTGGGTGGGAATCGAACTCACGACCTCCGGCATAGCAGTCAGGGTCATTAACCACTAGACCAACAGGCCTGACAATTCAAAATTATTCCTTGGATAAAGTTTTCGTTGGAGAAATCAGCCTTAAGACAAGTAGTTATTATTTATCAAGGCTAAACATCTTACCATATTAATTAAAGACATTACCTAACCTAATTAATAAAAGTAATTACCTAAAACGACGAACGAAAATAATAAGCGACGAAATTAAATTAAAACAGACTGGCATAATGTTTTCGCCAAACTTAGTCATGTAATCAATAAGTTACTACTCAAGAAACTGGGTAAAATTACTTAATTCAATAGATTCCGTTATGAATAAATAATGATACAAAAAGTTTTATTTCAGTAATTTTATTAATATATTTTCATTAATCAAGATAATATTTACATAATAAAAACTAATAAACTAAGAGCTAATTTTTCTATCATCTGATAACTCTATTTTTTTTTTTTTTTATTATTATTATTATTTCTTTAACTGCCCGTAACATACACAGCGGGGCCTATCAGAATACCAGCGCTGCGATATTTATTTTTAAATATCGTAGCATCATGCTGAGATAGGAGCCTTTTGGCCTCATATAGGACTTTCTGTTTCATTTTTCTTTTTGTTACTTTTTAATTTTTTTTTAGTTTTTATTTTGGTATTTTAATTTAGACTGTGTTTAGTTTAGTTTGTGATCCTCCTGTACGAGTCGCAATATATACTTTTTCTTTCTTTCTTTATCTTTACACGAGGAATAATTTTGAAATTTTGACAGTTATGTCATACAATAACTGTAAAACGTCAATTTTATTCCACGAATAAAAGTTATCTATCGATAGAAAAATCAACCCTTAAAATAATAATAATGTAAATGCATATGAAAAAAGAATCAAAGGGCATCAAAAACTTTGTCCGCATCGCTGTCAACAGCAACAGCGCCCAAAAGGCTGGCAGCATTGACACGTTGTATGACGATGCTGAATCTTTGGCCATGATATAGGCCAGCCCTTTGGTCACGTGAAGAGTTGATCAACTGCTTGGCGATATCAGTAATTAGGTTTGTCATTTATGGGGTAGTGTAAATAGCAATGGAGAGGGCTATGCTTGGTGTTTCCCTACGCGATCGTATCAGAAGAACAAGTTGGGGAAAATATGCACCACATCCACGCAAAATACTCCATCGCTCAGAATAATGCTACGACGCTATGCGAGACAACTTTACCCCAGCGCTGGTTTTCTCTCTTTAAAATATACCTACATTATTAAAAATAAACATCCTGAAATACTAAAGAGCCACCTGAGTCAGTCTTTTCGTTGCGTCTCCTTTGAACTGTCAACTCTGAAAATAATGAAAAATATTTTTAGAAATATTTGACGTTCTACATTCACAGCTTTTTGGATATTCTGTACATTGTGTTTTTTTTATGTTTCTTTTTGTTTTTCTCGCCGGCTGGTTGACACTTTACGTGACCAGAGGGCTGGGTCGTTCTTTGGTCAAAGAATTAGCATTGCCATTCAACGTGGCAATGCTGCCAGTCTTCTGGGCACGTTTCCAGATGACAGCGATGCGGACGAGTACTTCGACGCCTAAGTGTCCTTTGTTTTTGTATTTCTTTGTATAGTAAGTTAGTTAGTCATTTAATTTAATATTTAGTGTACACACATACATACATAATCAGCATATAATGTTCCCACTGCTGGGACACAGGCCTCCTCTCTGTGAGAGGGAGTGAGCCGTAATTTACCACGCAGGCCCAGTGCGGGTTGGTAGTCTTCGAATTTTTGGTTCTAGGACATGGTGATTTCCTCACGATGTTTTCCTTCACCGTTTTGAGAGTAGTAGTGATATTTAGTGTTAATAGTTGGTTAAGTACATTTTCTCTAAACAAATTACATACCTACTAACCACCTACAATATCAGAAGGGCAATTCTCGTAATTTTAAGAATGTTCACAGTCTGATCTCAGTCTCAATCTGTCAAAATTACCTTAAATCTGTCTAATTTCCTTACGTTTTTGACAAGTTTTTGATATTAATTGTCGCTGAGATGAGCTTGCGACTGGATTTTGAACAGTTTTAAATACGGGAATCCGCCTTCGGAACTAAAATGACTAACGTTAAATACAGTTATGGCTTAAATAAGCAGGAAATCCAAAATTCTGTGAACTTACGACGTTTTCTATTTATAACAATAAAAAAAATTACTCCAACACGAAATCACAAGAAGTAAAACCCACTCAAAGTTTCGCATCTCTTAAAAGCAGTAAATTCAAAAGCCAGTCTTAGCGTGGGTCATGTGAACTCTAGGCCAAGATAAGTGGCCCACATCAATTACTGTTGGAACATGTCGGAACTTGTCTCGTGTGAGATATCGCTGGCTTTACGTGTAGGTACGTAAAGATGGCTTTAGATGAAACTGGGTTTGATGCGGGTCATTTATTAAAGGAGTGATTTAAAAAGAAGTTAACTGCAATAAAACCATTTGATGTCATTAAGATATTAACAGGATATTGAACAAACATTTTTAAATGTGAAGAATTATTAAAAAACAGAAAATAACTACGTATACTTGGGTTTGACGTAGAACGTGCACTTCGCAAAATGTGCACTTGACGCAAAATGTGCACTTCGCAAAATTTTCACTTCTGCAAAATGTGCGTGAATTTTATCACATAATCTTAAAGTAAAAAAATGTTTGCTTACATTATGTTTTTTTTATTATTTAGTCCTAACACACCAAAAGGAATGTAAAAATTTTCTAAAATAACAACACGTAAATACATCATGTGTATCATCACTATGTCAGTACATACTTCAACGCGGTAATTTTCCATTTATGTATTCAAATAAAATAATGTTGGCGCCGTTCGATTGGTCACCTTCAGGGACTGGAAAGAGATGAAACTACCCGCAAACGGCATCGAATCTATGACGTACGGAAGATTCGAGGCACCCGCCGCGAGCCTATATATAGGCCCGGCACGCGCAAGAAAAAAGTTCAGTTGTTTTAACTACCGCACCGCTAATTAATAAAAACTCACTCGCTCGCTCGCTCAAACTCTCCGCAAAATTAAAACCTCGCTGTGTGACCCGAGTCACGCTTGGCTGGAGTACCTACGTCGCGAATTTAACCAAAAGAAGACAGGGCGCCCTCATCTGAACAAGCAGCGGCAGGACAGCATAAAGGTCAGTGGATTCAAACTTCCGTCCTTTGATTGTGTCTCTCGTCGGCTGGTCATCCTCCATTGCCTATACGTACTCCGGGCCCACGATTATTTATCCCGCATTGATAAAATAATCTTCCCGCATATTTAAGAAAAATAACATAATTATTCCCGCGCAACCATTTCTTGGTCACTTCGAGCCATATATATATAAAAACCAGTGCCTTATAAGTCCAACATATTTTCCTATATATATATGTAACATACATTTATATAAATTATAATATTAAAGATATTTTCTAATTCCCTAACTACCTACATAGGTCGCGATTGTGATTTGAAAAAACCGTTGACCTTGTGCAAGGTGATAGGCATTTCTGTTTAAATAACTCTAATACGTTACTTGTTCAATAACGGTCTGTTCGTTCACGCTTATAATCAACTCAGTTAAAAATGAGTTACGAGTCAAAAATTAAAATAACTGCGGCGAAAAAGCAAGCAGTATTCGCAAAAATAAACGAGTTATATGAATCGGGAAAAAAAGTGGTACCGATTAGCGCTAACACTAGAAGTGTCCAGGAATTTCTAGCAGCTTCGTCAAATATAGATCAATTATATAGCAGCTTTAATACACTGTGTGACGAACACAATGAACTGGTATTAAAAGTGGATCCAGAATATAAAATAAGCTTTAGCGATTGGAGTGCATTTGAGTCACTTTATTCCCAGGTTAAGTACATACGAGGTAACTTAGTAGAAACTCACCGTACACATAAAACAGACATACCCACTAAAGAATCGCATTCATGTAGGCTGCCCGCTTTAGAATTAATAAGTTTTTCTGGTAATCCCGAAAATTGGCCGCTTTTTTATGAATGTTTTAAAGCAAACGTTCATGATAATAAAACATTAACTGATAGCCAGAGAGTGCAATATTTAGTGGGTAAGCTGAGTGGGAACGCATCAAATATATTCGCTGGAATTATTCCGAATGAAGCTAATTACTCCACAATATGGAACTCATTAGTGTCGAAATATCAGGACAAAAGATTATTAGGATCCATGTATTTAAATAATATACTCGAAATAAAGCCATCTACCTCAACCTCCGGTCAATTGAACGACTTTATTGAACGAATTCATTCTTCGTGGTCCGCGTTAAAAAAGTTAGAGATTGATGACTTGTCGGATTTCATTTTTACGCATCTCGCGTTAAAAAAACTTGATTCGCAATTAGTGCAAAGCTTCGAATTGTCCGTGCGCGATAATGACATTCCTACAAGTGAAGAATTAATAAAATACATCCGTAATCATATAAAGGTTATAGAAAGATCAATCGCTGTACATCAAACTGGTGCAATGGACAGAACTAGAAGTTTCGATAAGTCACGTAGTCGGAACGTTCAGAGAACCACTCATAGTTTTGCAATCACGGAGAATAATATTAATTCTAAATCTACCTGCATTTTTTGTAATAATGCAAGTCATGCTCATCTGTACGAGTGTTTAGAATTTAAAAAACTTACAACTAAAGAACGTTTTACATTCGTTAAAAACAAGGGATTGTGCGTCAATTGTTTTAGCGATAAGCACACCTCGTTAAGGTGTGCATCTAAGCACACATGCAAACATTGCAATAAAACGCATCATTCTTTGCTACACTTTGATCATATGGAAAAAAATCCACAGTCAAGGTCATCCAGTTCGGAAATTAATACGAACAATGGCGAGGCGGCTTCAATAAACGCAGCTACCTCCAATCAAAAAATCAGTTCGCAATCATTGTGCATGATGACTCAGTCGGCCGCGTACTTGAATGACGGGGTAGGGCCAGTAAATAAGATAGACGGTGTAAATTCGACCGCGCTTTTAGCTGCAAACAATAAGGTTTTGTCTTGCACTCAACTAGAAAGTTCGATAGTGCTACCTACCGCGCAAGTTTATGTCCCGATAGACGGGAAGCGTTTTATAATGAGATGTCTGGTAGACAGTGGGTCGCAAAATAATATTATTACGCTTGAGTGTTGCAAAAGATTAAGGCTAAAAATTCAACCGCTGGTTAACTCATCATTAAAATCGGTAGGCGCTATTTCGGCACCTATACGAGGTTATGTAGCCATCACCATACAATCGCGTGTGAGTGACGCTCAGTATAGTTTGACCATGCTGGTAATCGACCATATAGCGGACCCCCTGCCGAACCGGGTAATACAGGCGTCGGCCATAGATTACTTTAAAAACTTGCCGTTTGCTGATGATTGCTGGAACCTGCCAGGTAACATTGATGCCATTTTAGGAACCCAAATGTTCGCGTTCATTTTGCTAGGAGGTAAAATTATACCCCCTCCATTAGCGCAATCCGCTCACTGTAGCAGCGTCGTACGCTCTGCGCCTCACGCTATAGAAACCACGCTCGGTTATATTGTTATGGGAGAATTACCTTCCGCTAACTTCAACAATGTAGCCTGGTCCTTCGGCCCTCTGGTGAGTGATTTCAACAATATAATGTTGAAATTACCCACTACGAAAATAATAAATACAAGAAATCAAATATGTGAAGATTTCTATAAACCCGCGGTATCTTTACCTTATGAAAACGAACCTGCCTCTTTAGGTAGCTCGTTCGCATACGCTCAACATAGATTAACCACGTTAGAGCGTAAATTTAATTCGCTTCCCGCTTTACGTCAATCCTATAACGACGTTATTAATAATTTAAATAAAGGCTATTTATTGAAAATACCTTATTTCTCTTCCGCTATAACTGAAGGGTATTGCTCACCCCATCACGCTGTCGTTCGGCCTGAGAAGTCAACGACGAAAACCCAAGTGGTATTGGACGCAAGTGCCAAAACTGACACCGGTAAGTCACTTAATGACATATTGTATACCGGACCTAATTTACAGGCAGACCTTTTCTCGCCTGTGCTTAACTTTAGGTATTTTAAAGTTGCAATAACCGCGGATATTCGTCAAATGTACCTTAAGATTTTACTGTCAGAGTACGATATTAGCAAATACTACTATACAACAACAACAACTACTATATTGTCAACCATCGCTCGCCTCTTTGATGTGCTCGGACTTGTCGCGCCTATTATTCTTTATGCAAAGCTTCTGATTCAAGATATTTGGCTCGCTAGGATAGGATGGAACGATAGGCCTCCTGAAGTCATTACTGAACGTTTCTCTAAATTTAAAAAGGAAATGCCTTTGTTATCTACCTTACAAGTACCGCGCCATTTGGGTGTCGCGGCCGGCTGCGTCGCAAACACCGTTTAACCGCGTTTGGTGATGCTAGTATGAAGGCTTACGGTTGCATCATCTATTCGCATGTGGTGAAACCTAATGGGAATATATCTGTTCAGTTAGTGTGCTCTAAATCTAAAGTGGCTCCGCTAAAGACTGTATCGCTAGCCAGACTCGAACTATGCGCGTCCTTACTCCTAGCGATACTTGTCAAATAAGTACATAATATTTTCCATGCCCGCTATCCTATACAATATACTCTCGCCTTTAGTGATGTAATGATTGCCTCCTCATGGGCTCATTCATCTCCGCACCGATGGCAAACATTCGTTGCCAATCGCGTAACCAAAATACCGGAGAATTTACCTCCTGAACGCTTCTTAAATACACCGCCGTTACAGTCGTTACCCGCCTGTGAGGTTGACGCATCCGTGAGCCTTCATAATAGGATAAAACTGTTGGATAGCTTAGTACAGAGCAACTGGAAAAGATGGCATGTAGATTACTTACACACGCTGCAATTAAGGCAAAAATGGAACTCTCCCGATACGCCTATCCAACTGGGCACACTTGTCCTCATACACCAGGATGACTCACCACCGCTGCGCTGGCCTACTGGCGTTATTGAACAGGTATACCCTGGTAAAGATGGGGTTGTAAGGGTAGCTCTGGTACGCACCGCTTTGGGAGTTTTAAAACGCCCTGTTGTAAAGCTATGCCCTCTGCCTTCACAGTAACGGTACTTATCAATTAACTTAATCACAATCGCACCTATTATATTTATTCATGTTTATAATATTATACCCGCTTCCTCTAATTACGTTTATTTATTAATATAACCCATGATTCTCCTTCCAGCTAACTGGACATCTTCCCATCTAGCATATCTCTTTGGTTCCCCTTTCTGTTTTTTTTCGAAACCCCTACGGAGTTTCAAAGGGGGGAGGATGTTGGCGCCGTTCGATTGGTCACCTTCAGGGACTGGAAAGAGATGAAACTACCCGCAAACGGCATCGAATCTATGACGTACGGAAGATTCGAGGCACCCGCCGCGAGCCTATATATAGGCCCGGCACGCGCAAGAAAAAAGTTCAGTTGTTTTAACTACCGCACCGCTAATTAATAAAAACTCACTCGCTCGCTCGCTCAAACTCTCCGCAAAATTAAAACCTCGCTGTGTGACCCGAGTCACGCTTGGCTGGAGTACCTACGTCGCGAATTTAACCAAAAGAAGACAGGGCGCCCTCATCTGAACAAGCAGCGGCAGGACAGCATAAAGGTCAGTGGATTCAAACTTCCGTCCTTTGATTGTGTCTCTCGTCGGCTGGTCATCCTCCATTGCCTATATGTACTCCGGGCCCACGATTATTTATCCCGCATTGATAAAATAATCTTCCCGCATATTTAAAAAAATAACATAATTATTCCCGCGCAACCAAATAATTTAATACTAGCCATTGACACGATCAATCAACTGAGCCTATCGCAGACCACTGCTGGACATTGGCTTCTCACAGGCTGCACCATAACACCCTGTCCTCCGCGTTTATGCGAGGTAATTGGGTAACAAACTATCAGTAGCAATGGGTTTCATTTTGACAGTTCAACAACATTCATTGCGTTATTTACGGTGTTACGCAGACACATTTTTCGAGCATATGAAGCAATGGATTTGCAATATCCTTCAAAATGATTCAGATTGAGATTGATCGTGTGTTACACAATTAGGGTGCTGGTCGATACGCGGAAGATGTCAATAATGTAATATATATTATATGTTGGACACAATTAATTATAAATGTGATATAATGTTGAACATAAATAATTTATAATTGATGAATTAGATATAATTTCTGGACCTTATTATTCATTTTATTTTTTATTTTTCATTTTGAATTTGCATGACATTATTATTTTAAATTCCTTATTTTGTTGACTGATCTTTATTTACGATAATTTTATTTTCAATGACATTGTACTTTATTGAATTGTTAAATTAACAGTTAAAATTAAGAAGCGGTAGTTTTATATTGTTTAGTTTTATTATAATCCTTAAAACGGAATATAGTAGCCACTTTTATCCGTTTTAAGGATTATAATGAAACTAAACAATATAAAACTACCGTTTCTAATAATATTAACGTATAATCTTGTGAAGCACAACTTAACGTGCTTGTTTTCTGCATTTTCATTCTAAATTGTATGAAATAACCAAACAAACGATGAGGGCGCCACTGTACGGTCGGCACAGTCTTATATGGTTATTACAGTGTACCATTTGATCTTTTGTAACATCTACTGAACCTGTTTTATGCAAATAAAGGATTTCATTTGATTTGACATTATTAGATTTATTGCACTCAACTGTGACGAGTGTAAACACATGAACGTAAACGAGGCTTACAGCATACCATAGTCAGTCTATAATGTTCCCACTGCTGGGACACAGGCCTCCTCTCTATGAGAGGGAGTGGGCCGTAATCCACCACGCGAGCCCAGTGCGGGTTGGTATTGATTCTAAAACATGCCGGTTTCCTCATGATGTTTTTTTTTTTCACCGAAACATAAATGTCCCAAAATAACTGACCTGCTAAAAATATTCCTCATAAATACGAGTATGTACGCGTAGCCTGTAAAAGGCCTTCGATTTTTTACACTTCGTATAACGTAATTTATAAATAACTTCAATAAACGTCGTTCAAACGTAAGTGTATACAAAGCCTTAATATCCTACAACTCAATTTATTATACCACGTCCAGTCATCATGACTAAATTACGTTCTTCATTCATTTACTTCATTTATTCGTTCTTCTATGAGTTTTACGCATTTTAGCATCAAAAATTATTAATAGCCGCTATTTGTTTATATGAAACAGGGAAATGATCGTCGTTACTGCGGTTCGGGTATGTTAGGAATGGGTTTATTAGCGTTTTTTTGTGTTTAATATAGTAAGTCTTACTAAGGGGTATCCTGCTACCCAGTAACTGGGTTGTGGAGGTCAGATAGGCAGTCACTCCATGTAAAATACTAGTAGTCAGCTGTATCTAGTAAGACTGGAAGCCAACCTCGACATAATTGTGAAAAGGCTACGCAGATGGTGATAAAATATAGTGAGAAATCGTAGCAAGGATCAGTGAACATTTTATGCTTAAAACTTTGTAGTGTTTTCAAGGCACTGTTAAAGTTTTTCTCTCACAAGAGAAAAAGTAAACTATAAAAAAAATATATCTTAACCTAACTCAAACTATTAGAAACTAAAATAAAGTACTTGATTTGTATAAAGGCTAAAATTAGACGTGCGTTTGCTAGTCGATTTTATGTGTTCTTAGGACCTTGTCTGTATATTAAACTCGACAAGTTACTAAACTAAGCTTTTATAGTGTAAGCTACAAAAAATGTAGTACCTACAATGTTATCAGAATACTTGGCGATACTCATTATACTTGTAAGTATTTACTTTTTTATATTTACATAGACTTAGTATTAATTGTACCAATGTGCTTTTTCTCAGAGTTGATAATTATGTAATTATGTTTATAACAGTTTTATTTAAAAGTTTAATGCCCCAATTTAATTGAAATGTAAAGTGATGGGCTGAAACACAGGTTTAAATAAACCTAGTTCGGACGGGTCGCTACGTAACACTACAAGTACGAACCATCATTACTTGCACCTTTAATAGAAAATATTTTAGTTTTAGTTTATTTTTATGCACTATAATATTTGTATGGGTTTACTACTTTTGGCTAAATGTACACCTTTTGTAAAGGTTTCTATTAAATAAATTATTCTTATACTTGAAATAATGGTCTCTAAAAATTGCTCCGAATCGCTATCGACTGGTAATGTACCCCAGAGACTGGCGGCATTGCCACGTTGTGTCTGACTTTAACTGCCATAGTCCATCAACGAAAAGCTTTGAGTACCCTATAAAAGGCATAAGAACAAAGGCATTAAGGTAAGAGATCAATATAATATCCATTACGAACTATAAAGGAGTCATGGGTGAATTTATATAATTGAGGAGATTATAGAGGCATACGTGATCAGCTGTGTACGTTCATGGCCTATTAAATGGATAAAAAACCGACTTTCAAAAAAGACACTACAAAGTCAAAAATAACTTTAATATCAGAGGAGCAATTCTCGTAATTTTAAGAACATTCACAGTCCGATCTCAGTCTCAATCTGTCAAAAAATACTTCTAATTTTCCTAAATTTTGACAAGTTTTTGACATTTGTTTGTCGCCGATATGATTGCGAATAGATTTTGAACGTTATAAATTACGAGAATTGGCCTTCTGAAGTCGGTGTCATTGTGTTTGCATTTTCGCTGTTTGCCACCAACTTTCGAAATAAAAGTTATTTTTGACTTTTGTAGCTTTGGAAGACGATTGTTTTTTTTTTTTTTAATAAAAGTTTTATTATTCAGTTTTAAGTTGTACTTACCCTACAAAAATTAGTGTATTACTACTTGCTATGTAAATATCAGTGACAGGAAGTTATTATAACATCATCAATAAAAACTAAGTGGCAGAAATACGTATTATTGAAGCTAACTCAAAAACTACCCAAGCAAAGTATTCAAATTTATATGGGACAACCGCTGAGGTATACCCTATTCACTAAAAAATAATTTTTGAAATCGATTTACAATTGCCGGAGATATGTCGTAAGAAACATACAAAGAAAAAAAAAAAACATACAGTCGAATTGAATTAGTAAGAGAAAAAAAACCAGTAAATATTTCATGTATAGAGATGAGAATGTTGAGATGGATGTGTGGTTTGATGAGAATTTATAAAGTGAGAAATGATTTCAGGGAAGTTTGAAAGTGGCACCCGTGACAGAAAAGTTGTCGTTTGGTTTGGTGATGGAAGAAACGCATGTAACTAAAAGAGTGATGAATATAAATGTTAATTGATGGAGAGGCAGATGAAGAGGGGCCCGTGGCTAAATAAACAAAAGTCGCACAGGTCGATCGATCAGGTTAAGCTACGCTTGCCGCGGTTGATCTGTGGATGGGTAACTATCTTTACTTAACGAGACCCCTCCGTGCCTCGGAAATCACGTTAAGCCGTTGGTCCCGGCTGTCATACGTGGATCTTTGACAGTCGTTACGGGTAGTCAGAAGCCCGAAAATATGACAATCAGTCTTATTACCCAGTCACTGGTTCACTAGGCAGTCGCTCCATGTAAAATACTGGTATTCAGCTGCATCCGGTTAGACTGGAAGCCGACCCCAACCCAGTTGGGGAAAGGCTAGACAGATGGATGATGGAGAGGGAGAGGAAGACCAAAGAAAAGATGAATGTATGTTTGGAGGATGATATGTAAGAAAAAAAAATATTATATAAACATCCGAATTAAGAACCTCCTCCTTTTTTGAAGTTGGTTAAAAACCAGCCAAGAGCGAGGCGAACTCACACACGAAGGGAAACAACGCTGAAAAAAAACACGTGTCTTATAATTATGGAGATCGCCTTTAATTTTTAACTTTATTTAATTTTTATTATTTTTTGTTGTTATAGCAGCAATAGAAATACATGCTCTGTGAAAGTTTTAGCAGTCTACCTAATACGGTTCATGAGATAAGGCCCGCTGCAAAAAACGCTGAAAATTTGAAAAAGACTTGTTTTTCGTGAAGACCTCCGTTCATTTTTAACTTTATTTTTTATTATAGCGGCAATAAAAATGCACACTCTGTGAAAATTACAACTGTGTAACCATGTATCTGACGGACGGACAGCGGAGGCTTAGTACACCCTTTTAGGGTTCCGTTGGCACCCTTTGAGTAGGGAACCCTAAAAATGTGTGAATGATGGAGTGACGGCTGACAAGGGAAAAAGAAAAAAAAAGTGCTCTACCGACCCCAAGAAACATGGGACAAGGGCAGGAAGAAGACTTCTGGATTCATATTAGGATATTGAGCCGTGTTACAAGTAATAAAATTACTGTAAATAATATGAACATAACATTCATCGTCATCTGCCTAGCCTTTTCCCAACTATGTTGGGGTCACCTTCCAGTCTGACCGGATGCAGCTGAATACGTGTATTTTACATGGAGCGACTGCCTATCTGACCTCCACAACCCAGTTACTGGGTAAGACTGGTTGTCAGATTTTCGGACTTCTGACTACCCTTAACGACAAAGATCCACGAATGACAGCCGTCGGGACCATCGGCTTAACGTGCTTTCTGCGGCACGGAGGGGTCTCGATATGTAAAGATGGTCACCCATCCACAGACCAATCGTAACCAGCGTAGCTTAACCTGATCGATCGACCTGTGCGGCTGTTATTATTTAGCCATGGTCCCCTCTTTAGCCACGGGCCCCTGAACCTGAACCTAACAACATTACCAAAAATGAAACACTAAAAAAAACCAACCCGCTTTGAAAGGCTTTGTAAAATCAGGGAATCTAAGTGTTTACCAAATTGACTAGAAACGTAAATAAAATTGTTCATATATTTAAATCACCGCAGTAATTCTTTGACATTATGAAATGCAATGAAATAATTGACGGGGTGTGTTAATTGGACAAACAATAAAATTCCCTGGCTGTACTAACCTAGTTGAAGGCAAAATATGGGTTCTTTGTTCGGAAATAAGAATCATTATTAATTTAATAATAAAAGTCTAGCCCCCTATAAAATTGCTTATGAAACAACTTACTGGCGAAATGAGAGTGCTCTAACACCGCAACTGAAACACCGCAACACAAACTTAACCGTTTTCAAGATATGGGCCTTTAAAGTTTTTTTAGTTTTTGCAATTTTAGTGTATAGAATAATAATGCAACTTATCTACTACACAAAAATCGCAAACACGAATAAATTAGAGGCAAAACACAAAAAAAATAGGTCAATAGACAAAAAACCATTGTTTTTTTTAAACTTCAAAGTTCAATATTTAGAAAATGGTTAAGTTTGAGGTACAGTGTTTCATAGTCAAATCAATCAGGAATGATGGAAACTACAACCTCTTAAAGGATCTAGGTCGACTTAACCTGTAGCCCTGTACACAACTCTGCTAATTCCTTTAGAAAATTCATGCGTAATGTTGCTTTGTAAAGAACTTCGTAAACCAACTCACTACACATTTTAACAATCGCATGCATGAACATAAACAGAGCAATCGAAAAGTTGAAGAAAAAAATATCGGCCCCCATAAGTGGCAAGGTTGGAGAAATTACCCTCAACCCCCATGGCCCAACACGCCATGGCTGGCCTTGGCCGAAATAACCTTGATTCACAAGGGCAGAGTTGCAATTGATCTATTTCTGATGGCCGTTTTAACGTGAAAGATTGTCGGAATCCACCATAATGGCTTACTTTTGTATTTTAATGGGGTTTGTGAGCTGAATAACTGTATGTGGGTTATGTCTTGTGTTTGAAGTGTTATTTGGGTTATCAATAACTTGAAGACTGTCTTTTTTATCGAAGAAGACGATTTCTAAATAATCTTGATTCATAAGGGCATAGTTGCAATTCATCTAGTTCTGATGGCCGTTTTAACGGGAAAGATTATCGGAATTCACCACAATGGCATACTTTTGTATTTTATGGGGTTTGTAAGCTGAATGGCTGAATGTGGGTGTATTAGAGTATTAGATTATATTGGTTATTTAATGATTATTAAACCGTGTTTCCTATTAAAACAAACGATTTATAAAAGTATTTAAGCTGTAGTTGGCCTAATTTTAAGTATTCACCATTATGGAAGTTATTTATTAAAGATGATTACAAATTAATATCACCAAACTGCACCCTAATTATGTATCAGTCACAATCTGAATCATTTAGAAGGATATTGGTAATTTATTGCTACATAAGCTCAAAAAAATTGCCTGCCTCAACAACGTAAATAACGCAATGAATTTTGTTGAACTGTCAAAATTAAAACCATTCCTAATGAAAGTTGGTTACAAAGCT
Organism: Globia sparganii; assembly: GCA_949316385.1. Classification (NCBI taxonomy): domain Eukaryota; kingdom Metazoa; phylum Arthropoda; class Insecta; order Lepidoptera; family Noctuidae; genus Globia; species Globia sparganii. The sequence continues at coordinate 5,892,170 of OX438675.1, read as the reverse complement.
ACCCCGCTGTTTTCTAAGAAAAGTGACTTAATATTATTTGCTTTGTTTTTGAGTGTTAGTCAAAAATCCTCGTGGTCAATTTTATCTTGATAAAATGGTATCAATACATAATGCATACCTATGCATAATCTGACTTATAATGTTTCCTGTTGGGACAAAGTACTTTACAGGATTCTTAGATTACGATAAAATGTACTACCTACCCACAAAACAACAAAACCAATACTTAACTAATCAAAAATGCGCTACAATAAAGAAAGAAATAAAGAATAACGTTTACTTGGACACAATAAATAAAACATAAAATGCAAAAAAAATGCAAATGCAAATGCTTTTTGTTTGCACGTGTTTCTGTGACAAATAAACCTATTTTTCTTTCTTTCAAATAACAAAATAAAAAAGTGCAGTGAAAGAAATAAGCAGTGAATAAAAATGAAAAAACATCTGAACTGCTTTAAACAGTTTCATATTATGAACCTAGCGTTCAAAACAGTATTTTTTACTGATCTGAAAACAGTTAAAGCTTCAGGCAAAATGTTACCGTCATGACAGTAAACTTTAACGTTTTAACTTTAACGTTTGTTTCATTAAATGGTATGTTCAATCATTAAACGTTACTGTTTTGTCTTTTATTGTTTTACAAACATTTCTTCTTCTATACTTCTATACTAATATTATAAAGAGGAAAGGTTTGTATATATGTTTGTAACGAATTGGCTCAAAAAGTACTGAACCGATTTTAAAAATTCTTTCACTATTTGAATGCTACATTATCACTGATTATTATAGGCTATTTTTTTTTTCCACCCGTGCGAAGCCGGGACGGACCGCTAGTACTGTATAAAGTCAGTAAGTCTTAATGAAATAGCTTTAATTTATAAGAAATTATTTTTTGTAGTGTGAAAATAATGCTTTAACTATGTGTGTGCCTCACGGCTGCGCCAAAAAGGTTCATTTCAGCATTAATGCCGGACAGATGCTGTCTGAAGCTGGTTTTCTAATGAGTCTTAAGAGACAAGTGACGGGAAGTGCAAACAGTTTCAACATACCAAACAATAAAACAACACAACACAACATAAAATAATGCTTAAAAGATACCCGATCAATATAATTTAAATGAAATATTTTAATAATGTACACAATACAACGTTGTGCACATAATTAAAACTACAAAATTATCGACTTGCAAAGACCACACAATTAAATCTACAAAATTATCGACTTGCAAAGACCAGTTGGCCATAAATACATTGTTTATTACCATGAAGTGCACTAGATATTATCGCCTTAGTAACCAAATATTCAAATAATACGCTCACAAACCAAACAACGGTTTCAGGTCCAATGCAACAGCAATGGGCTTAAATAAACTTTCGCATTTCAATAATTTACCAAAATGTTTGCGAATTTTCATATTATAACCGCAGCCAATATTTAAAATGGATGCCTTTAAAACCGCAGTGAAAATTGGAAAGTTTTTTTTACAAAATATTGCCTTTGTAGCAGTAGCCAGCGAAATTGTTTTTGGACATCTGAAATGAATGTGGTCAGGACTGAAAGACTATTTTCCATCTGTATTTCAAATACCTCTAAGCCTGAAGACTAATTCCTGTAATAAATACATTCAAAATGTAGTCGCAATCTCAGCTCAGCGACAATCGAGAAGCCTCCTCGTGTAGCGCAGTTTGTTCCGCCAGTTACTCAACAGAACCGAACGCTCGGCGCATCCTGGACAGTCACATCCTTCTCCATATTGGACTGACCAATTCTTCCCTTGCGGTGGTAGGGCTAACGCCCGCCTGGTTTGCGACCATCCCACCGGAGTCCGGAGTCAAGCAGCCTGCAGTGTTTCGTCGATGCGTGAGAGTTCCAGTGCCTTAGGCATCTTCTGGGCATGCTCGTTCCATCATAGACCTCATCCATCGCTTTCCATCAGGCGTGATCGAGTTCAAGAGCGCCCATTCAACAATAAAAAAAAACAATGTCAAAAAATTGACAAAAATATAGGGAACTTAAAGGTATTTTTGACAGATTTAGACCGAGATCAGACTGTAAACCTTCTTAAAATTACGAGAATTGCCCCTCAGTTACAAACATTTTGTAGAATAAGATTAGATTTAGTAAATTAATAGACATTAGCGACGTCGGAGGAGGATCGTGGATAAATAATCACAGCCGCATGGGTAGAGGTGATTTTATGTATTTTTTTTGTCTCCTTTATTCTTTCACACGCTGTCTACATCTCTCTATTTATTGTCCAATCGAAGGTATGCTGGAAGAGATTTCTTATGAAATAAGCATCACCTTTGTACCTATTTTTCTATTCTGTTTTTTTTTCTTGTCTGTTTATATAAGTGTGTACATAAATGGTAAAATAAAATAAATAAATAAATAGACCGAAGGTTAAGCTACGCTTGGCGCGGTTGGTTCGAGGATGTGTGACCATCCATAACATAATGAGACCCCTCCGTGCTTCGGCAAGCACGTGAAGCCGTTGGTCTCGGCTGTCATTCGTAGAACTTTGACAGACGACGACTGTCAAAGATCTCAGTAGTGGTAGTCAATCAATCAAGTCAGCCTATCGGAGTCTACTTAACCTGGGTCAAATAAACTTATTTTCTTTCTTTCTTTCTTTTCTTACTGCTGGACATAGGACTCTCCCAGGCTGCGTCACATACACCCTGTCTTCTACCTTCCCCATGTAGTCTGTCCTAGCCACCTTCTTTAGGACATCGGTCCATATAGCTAGGGTTTGGAGTACTAGTGAGAAACCAGAAGTCTGACAACCAATCAAAATCAATTCATCTAGTTCAAATCTAATATCGTTTTACGTTGATTTATCTTTGAGGGTTTCCATAAGCTATAAAAAGACCCTAAAGACAAATCGTCTGTCGAGTCTTGCAAAGTCGACATTCTCGCCTCTCTAAAACCGAAAAATTCGCCTCATATAAATGCGCCTTTACCTGAACCGGCTTAACCCATTAGAACCGGCTTGCTTTTTGTACCAAAATTATCCTTATCCATGTTACAAAGTGGTCTCTCTGCCAAATTACAGTTTCCTACCTTTAATAAAACAGCCAGACAAACTTCCTTAATGGGAAGCTACTTTCTTCACCTAAGTACAAGAAGAAAAGATCATGCATAAAATATGAAGAAAACTGGAAAACGGGGCTAAGTTTGCCGAGCCAAGTTTTAAATTACAATGACGTATTGTGTTTGCCGAAGGCAAGTGCACATCTGGGGATGAAATAGATAGAATTTATAAATGACAAGGGAGCCGCGCCTGCTTCGCACGGTTTTACGGCTTGACGAAACATCGAGATTTCTTTATTGATCTCGATGTTAAGCCACGCAGCGGATTTTGTTGCGGTTTTCGCCCACATTTTGAGAAATTTAGAAGAACGCGGTCACATCTACATCTGCCGAGCCTTTTCCTGACTAGCTTAGGGTTGGGTTTCTAGTTTAACCAGATGCAGCTGAATACCAGTATTTTATATGGAGCGACTGCCTATCTGACCTCCACAATCACTGACAGACTGGTTGTCAGATTTTCGGGTTTCTTACGACCCGTAACAACTGCCAAAGATCCACGAATGACAGCCGGGACCAACGGCTTAACGTACTTTCCAAGGCACAGAGGGGTCTTGGTACGTAAAGATCCCACCACCCACCGACCAATTGCGGCAAGCATACCTTTTTTGTTTTGTTTCCGGAGTGAAACATCCTCATGGATATCCTCCGCCCTGGGGCGGACGGAGGCGTCTGTCAGGCTCTCACTGACTAAAAACCACCCCGGTGTTCCGTCTCACACCTACGCTGGGGGTCGCGGGAACTTACAATCCTTCCACAACCCCTGACTGGTGCCGGCCCGCCACTGCGGGCCTCCTCGGGTTAAGGGGGGGGGGGGGGGGGGTAAGGTGTTTGACTCCCCCGCAACGTCTAAGAGGGGCGCGCGTGGAATACTACGCGCCGCCACCTCGGGTCCTGATGCTTGGGGTGTGACGGACATTCCCGAGTCCGTCGCCCCTGGACCAATTTAGGGGGGATGAAAGAAAGCGCTATCCGCCCTCCGCCGACGCCCGGTACGCTTGCTGCGGGCTGGGTGAGTAGACGAGATCACCCTCTCCCTTTCTGCAGCCTTCTTCTGCAAACTGACACGAAAATAAAGTTTTATTTGTTATATGTATAAATATAGATTCTAAGCAATCTACAATCTAAAAGCAGTCCCGAAAGCCAATCAAATAATATCCTCTAACAACCAATATTTTCATCTTATAATATTCCATCGTGTTTCCATTAAATATTGTGGCTTCCAGCGCTGCGCCGCCGTGTGCACGCAGCGCTGAAGCCGCTTGAATTTCCGCCGAGGGAAATGGAGTGTGAAGATTATGAGTTTTTTCTTCGCTCTCAAGAATTTAATACCGTTATGTTAGAAATAATATTTCTGTTAATGTTTTGAAAATGACAGAAAAATATTAGGGGTTAATCATGCCTTGAATTTGTCGAAAATACTGCTGTGACGAAGGTTTCTTTGAAATATTTGTCGTTTGTATTTGTGTAAATTTATTTTAAAAATAAACCTTCCGGAATATTTTTTTTAAATGATGGTGAAAACCACGCTGAATGCCAATGCTAATTCTTGCTTCTTTATTTTAATTTCTGAATTGTTTTTACATTTTATTTATGACGGGCGCTTTTAACGTGCACGTCTTTCTACATCGTTCTCACATGTAGGTATAATGTCAACATGAATGATGTAACCAATATTTTGTAACAATTTTATGTTTTAAAATACTGTCCGCGGAGTTTCTTGCCCGTTCTTCTCTATAGGTACCTACTACGCTTTGAAATGGGCAACTAGCTTCATCTGTTTGACTGATCGACCCCTTAACAATTCAAGAGCCCGTATTTTTTTATTTGAAATAGGTAAATGCTTTAAGTTTGAGTTTTGGCTAGAGAACGAGCCATGTTTCAAGCGTTCAAACAAACAAGGTTCCTCAAAATCGACCAGTGAGGAAGATAAATGTTCCCGGTTAATTTATTAGTACTGTCGACCGAGGAGATGAAGGCCGGTATACTCTTGAAATTTTATTTAGGTAGATTAGAAAAACTAAGTGGTCACAAAGATATCATGCACAGGATTTTTTTTTAACCAGTGCGTAAACTTTTGCCATGAATTCAATACATGATTTTAGACCTCATAGCGTAGAAATTTTTCGTCGGTTATCAAAAACTCAGTTCTTTTAAAGAAAAGTACAATACCTACGGTCCAGAGTTAAGGCAGGTTCAGAATCATATACTAAATAATTCATAGTTAGTTTGCGCACGATTAGATAGAATATGAATAGAAATACACACATCAAAAGTGTCTAGGGATCAACATATATTTTTGCAATAACTTTTCTCCTGATTGATATTAATTAAAATTTTCTTTAAGGATTCATCAAATAAAGTGTTTTCGTTTGTCACAGTAACGATAAACCAAGTCACCTTTGCATTAATAAAGAAATTTGCCATTTTCCTAATAAAGGGATTTTTGACATTTGAACCACTAACACAAAAGTTCAAAAAAAAGACTGAAATAACAGTTTTCTCTAAAATTTTATTGGGTAACTTAAACAATTAATAATCCGTGTTTCTACCGCGAACACTAACAACACAAGAACATCGGTTTGGCATACTCAAAATGAGTTCATCCAAATCACGCTGTGGAATGGCCGCCCATGTTCGTTGCAACAACAAAAAAAGGTCTTCTTGCGACTGGATACCCTCCATATTCGGCAGAGCTCTTCTCTGTAGCATATCCCATACATGCTCAATCGCGTTCAAGTCTGGCGACTGAGCAGGCCAGGGCAGGACATTGATGTTAGCTGCGGCGAGAGTCTGTCTTACAACTCTTGCGGTGTGCGGTCGTGCATTATCATGCATTAACTGAAATAAGGGACCGATTTGCACTTTTAGAGGAACGATGACGTCTGATACAATCGTCTCAGCATAAATTTGAGCGTTGAGGTTGCCTCTGATCCAAATCAACTCAGTTCTTCCGCCGATCCAAATACCCGCCCATACCATGATGGTTCCACCACTATAAGGATGGACTTCCTGGCAGGATTTTAATCGCTGTTGGCGTCCAGGGGTTCTCCAGTGTCGTATACGTCTTGTATCCGGTCTCATACCAAAACGAGACTCATCAGAAAAGCACACGAAACGCCATTGTTCTTCTGCCCAATTTCTGTGTTCAAGAGCCCATTGATATCGAATCCTACGATTGTGCATTGCTATAGGTGGTACCCGTAGCGGTCTTCGGGAATGAAGGTTCACTTCATGCAAGCGGTTTCTGACTGTTTGGTCGCTAATTAAGTTCCCTGAAGAGTGATGAAGCCTCATGGCTAACATCATGGCGGTTATTGTTGGAGCTCTTCGAGTTAAGATTTGAATGTATCGGTCTTGTCTCCGTGTGGTGCAGCGATACCGTCCTCCATGGCGCTCAGCCACGGTACCAGTGCTTCGGTAACGTGTCCAAAGTCGACTGATAACACTCTGACTTGTATTCAGAGCTAAAGCCACAGTACGTTGCCGGGAACCAGCTTCTATCATTCCCACGGCTCTGAGCATTTCTTCCCTGCTTAAATGACGTCGCCGCTCCATAATAACGTTGGTTTTAATCAGTAGTAGGGAAACAGTAGCACTAATAATGTCTTCAATGCGTTGTATGTTTTTATAGGGAAAATATTGACAGCTGATTTTCATCTTTTACTCGAATTTGATTCACAGTTCCTGATTCAAATTATGAAATGCACCAAAAAGGATCCATATAAATTTATAAAATCATAAATTTATTACAAAGCCACATCTCAAGAAATCCGCATAAAAATGCTTGATCCCTAGACACTTTTGATGTGTGTATTTATAGATAATTATGTCAGAGGAGTAAAGTAAAAGGTTTGTTTACGTACTAGTCGCGCCATCTATTAGCGTTTAAGATACGTTACTCGATTAATCAAATCTATAACAGCTGTTATTGAATCAGTAGTTCAAGTCGGGATTGTCAATGAACTGTCGCATGTGGCGTTTGACATCTGTCGGATGCCAAGGGGAGAGCAGTGTGTTAGCATAGCTAGCGACACAATTGACATCCAGAGTTCGACCGCGCCGGGTATGCGCACTGATTCTACCCAACCACGTGCAACATGGCAAACACCGATGGAATTTCGGATAAAAATCCCTCAACATCTCCGACAATTATGGCATAAGCATGACACATTGAGCATTATCAGCATCATGCTGAGTGGAAGCCTTCTTGTCACAGTCATGACGTTTATACGTCGACTATTTGTGCTTTGTGCTCGTGAGATATAATATTTTGTTTTTATTTAATCCTGTTAATAGAATTAATTATCTTTTTGTTTGTACGTGTTTCTGTGTCTAATAAATCTATTTTTTTGTTTCTTTTCTTTCTTTAAAGAGTCTGTCACACAAGTATAAATGGTACTGGCGACGTTCTACAAAGCCGAAATCTAACATAATTGCCGTGTAGTGCCACATTTATGGTACAATAATTTACTTTAAAATTCCGTATGTTAGCAGCTATGAATGTCATATTACAACATATTCACTATGCGTTTTTTGCTTCAAACCTAGCTTGTATCTGTATATAGCGATAAATACATCTTAGTCATGAATAAGGAACGTCTCCTAATTGCAAGTTTGTTTACCTTAGGCCTAGGGCTTTAGCAGACATGCTGATTTTAGCAGCAGGCGTTTATCACACTGCATCGGACACCGCTCCGGTATGCGGTGCTGTGGTTTTTAAGTTTGGCTGTAAACCGCACGGAGATGCGGTGTCAATGTGTTGTACCTTGCGAATGTATTATAAAAAAACCGCAAACTTGTTAAAAACCGCAGCACCGCACACCGGAGCGGTGTCCGATGTATTGTGATACGAGTAACCACCTTAACATCAGCGATCAGCAATTTAGCCACTTTTTTCAAGCATGATACAAAGACTAAGTAAGTAGCTCATGGCAAAAGTAATAACAGCCACTAGAGCCGATCGAAGTAAAGCTACACTTGTTAAGGTCGGTCCGTGGATGGTGACCATCCTACCGAGACTCCGTGCATCGGAAAGCAAGTTAAGCGTTTGGTCCCGGCTGTCATTAGTAGATCTTTGACTATCAGTACGGGCAGTCAAAAGCCCAAAAATCTGACAGTCTGAGCAAGGCTCGCCAGTCGTTCAATGTAGAAATGTAGAAGTCATGCTGTTGGTATTCAATTTTATCTGGTAAGACTGGAAGCCGACCCCAACATAGTTGGGAAAAGGCTTCGCAGATAACGACTGAATCGTTAGCATCCATATCAGCAATTAAGCCGCTCGATTCTGCAGGGACTTACAGAAAAGCGGCAGATGGAAAACATCAAAAGTTTATAGCGCACTCAAACGCAGCGAGTCATCAAAACGAAGTTTTGTATCAAAGCCATCGCTGAAACGTTCGATTTTCCCATCGCAACCAAACGACTCGAACTATTTACTTACAAATTCAAAACATATTATTTCACAGAAACCTACTTGCATTGTCACTAATGAAACGTCAGAAGCTTGGTGCAGGGTTCCAGTTGTTTGTTTCTTGTGAAGGCAGGCCGGCAAGAAATTCCGCAGTGAGGCCTTTTGTACACATACGGTTTTCTTGCCGTGAAAAACTACGGTTTATTCGCCGTGTGTAGGCACGTTCGTCAGTGTTGTATGGATAACCCCCGGTTGGTGCAGATTGGAGAACGAAATAATGGAAGAAGAATGAAGAATACAAACAAAACATGTTGGGTATATTGGGTTTTGCATGATTATAGTGGATGAATGATGATCTTGAACTATGAAAGAACTATATCCTCTGCCTGACCAATGTTATCTATACTTAATATTATAAAGCTGAAGAGTTTGTTTGTTTGTACGCGCTAATCTCAGAAACTACTGGTCCGATTTGAAAAACTCTTTCAGTGTTAGATAGCCCATTCATCGAGGAAGGCTATATATCATCACGCTAAAACCAATAGGAGCGGAGCACCAATGAAGAATGTTTCAAAATCGGGGGATTTTTTTTCCTATTGAGAGCTTCCGCTGCGTGCGCTGCGTAAACGGTTAAAGTTTCGCAAAAATCATATATGACAGAATTGTTCCCCTTTAAAAGCTTTAAAAAAAAGTCCGCGACAGCATATGTCTATCTTTTAAGGTTAGCTCACTATAACCTCTTTTATGCTAACCAAATTTGTTCTAAAATAATGCATTATTTACGAAGGTGTTTTTATAAACATGGTATTAATCCTTATCCAAATAAATACGTTATTCATCACATGTATTTAATTTTGAACAAAATTGCCTTTGACATCATTTGATTTCAATGCATATCTTAGGAGATATCATAGTTTTAAAATAATACTAATAATAAAGCTGAAGAGTTTTTTTTGTTTGAAACACGCTTTGAAAGCTCTAAATCTCTGGTCTGGTCTGGTCGCATATATAAAAATATTTTTGCGTTTGATAGCCCAGTTCTTGAGAAAGGCTATATTCTATTAAACTTGACGCTAGGACCATTAGGAGTTGAGTAAAAAGAAAAAAGTCTGAAGTTTTCGCCAAGCGAAAACGAAGTAATAGCGCAGACCGGCGACACGTTGCGACGGGGTGAGTCGGGGAAACAAAAAAATTTACGCGGACGAAGTCGCGGGCAGAAGCTAGTATAATATACACGGATAAAATAGCTGGGGTGACTCCCCCGGTCTTATGCTCGAAATGAAAGAAAATGACGGATTTACAGCAAAAACGAATAAATAAACATTAATTACAAAAATAACATGAAATATAATCTAATGGGTTTTAGAACACGATGACAGACCAAAAAAAAGTGCACATCAATTTGACGGCTAAAAAAGAAAAGAATTTTACATTCTATAAAAAAGTTCTTAAGGTAGTTGCGTCGCTTACATACGACATGGGGGCAACATTTCTTGAGGTGCTTGAGGAGTGAAGAGGTATTCCACGGCTATCAGAACAATTCCAGCTCTTACTGGAATACTTCCTTCCTCTGAGCACGTTTGCTCTTGCGAATCTACACTCAAGCCGGATAATAACGGCAAGAAAGAACTGGGAGCTATATTTCTCATCAGTCTTCACTTCAGCCAAGAGGTGAGGATAGACTACTTACTGATCCATGCGTCATGTTCGTGAACGGCCGCTGTCAGTTGAGACTGGTCATCTCTTAGCTGCCAGGGCTTCTTTTTAATCTTATACCTATTTTGAATTGTTTCTTCATAACATTGTTCTCACATATAGAAGCAACAAGAATACTGTACTAAGGATATTGTAATATCTTAATTTAAAAGAGTGTCCTTGGGGTTTCTTGCCCGTTCTTCTCCAAGAGATCTACGTTTTGGAATGGGCAACTAGCTTCAACTTTCTGACTAACTGACCGACTAGTTAATTTTGACAATTCAAAAGTGCCTGGAAATGGTTTAATTGAAATAAATGCTTTGAGTTTGAGTTTTGAGTTTTCCGTGAGATAAGGTCCATGCGGTCGCTACTGTCCAACAGCTCGCCACAAGACATGCTGGCTGTGGGTTTCTCTAACCCTGGTCTGGCTCCTCACCCTTGACCTGTTCCGGCAAAGTAAACTCTACCAATACAGACCTACAGTTCGGACTGTAGGTCTGTTAGTAGAGTGTTAGTAGAGTTTCACAAAAGGAAACGGCGGTGGGGTTATTACTAATATTTTATTATCAAAATCAGAAGTCATTTATTCAAACTAGGCACTTTCGAACGTCAAAATTACACAAGACAGTCCTCCCAAAACGCCCGCCCTTCACCACTTCCTAGTGTTTTCGCTGGGGAGAAGAAGTGGCGCAATAAATCCCCAGCAGCACAGCTGTCTGTTCAGTTAGAAAATACTTGATTGTATACAATACTATGACCGATAGCCGGTGGAGCAGACGAGTCCTTGAGTGGAGACCGCGTATCGGCAAGCGTAGTGTGGGGCGTCCCCCAGCTAAATGGACGGACGACCTAAAGAAAGTGGCTGGAACGGACTGGATGAGGAAGGCGGAGGACAGGGTGTTGTGGCGCAGCCTGGGAGAGGCCTCTGTCCAGCAGTGGACTGTGATAGGCTGAGTTGATTGATACAATACTAGGTATGTAAAGTAATTAAATAAATTATTCATATTCACATAAATTATAAAGCTTGTAAGTTGACATGTACTCGTAGTTGTAATTAACTGTCAGTTCAAATTAATAATGTATGAAGTAATCGATACTGAACAACCAGTAACTGATACTTTCTAACTATTAAAGTTTGTTTCAATGTCCAGTGTAATTGAAAATCAATAGATGGAATTGTAATGAAAGATTTTTGTTATGTCAGTGACCAAATAAGTGTTTTCTGTTAGACAAATCGTTTAACATTATCAGACTATAATGTTCCCACCGCTGGGACTCAGGTCTCCTGTAAGTGATAAGGAGTGGGCTGTAATCCACCACGCGGGCCCAGTGCGGGTTGGTAGATGTCATGTCTCCAAATTTTTTCAAGATGTTTTCATTCACCGTTTTGAAAGCAGTGGTCATGAAACACAGATACAGATATACCTAGATAATGCAAGAGCAACTACTTCGCGTGCCAAAAATCGCACCAACTTATGTTCAAAAATCGTAAGCCGCCACTTCGCACTCAGTCCTATGTACTGCTGGCTGGGTGAGCGTGAGTTAGAAAGAGAGCTTGTGACGTCATAGTAGGTAGTCAAAAAAATGGCACGCTAGGTTTTCATACAATCGTGATACTTGCGATATCTAGGTCTATCTATAACTGTGTGATGAAATTACGATATTAACACAAAGTAAAGCGCCAGTCTCAATATTTATGACAATAGCCAAACACGCACAATATACAATTTTAGCATTGCTGAAGTAAGTACCTACTTGCAAAGTTGCAACTACACTCACCCTACACCAGTGGTATTAATTTATTTACTATAATAAGCCAAAAACACTACAAGTAGCGCCATTTTGTATCGTGTTTTAACACATTTCCGTCAAGTCTAATCTAGACCAGCGATCGTACAGACGCCAGCACATCAAGCTACCCGAAACTGTAAAATTTTTCCAATCAACTTTGGACCTTAGGTTTACTTAAGCGATAAAGTCCAAAATTTATTAAAGTTTGAAATATTGTATTAGCTTGATGTGCTGGCGTCTGTACGATCGCTGGTCTAGATGAGACTTGACGAAAAGATGTTAAAACACGGTACAAGATGGCGCTACTTGTAGTGTTTTTGGCTTATTATGTAAATAAATAAAAACGACCGTTTTTCCGCACGAATGAACGAAAGTAATACTTTTATACTGTAGATATTATTTTATTTTATGTTCTCAATTGTGGACGACAAGTCAAAAAGTCCATAAGTCTTGGTTTCCCTGGCTGGCACCTCATTAACGACATAACTACTTATACACATTTATATTAACTGCTCTCAAACAAATAAAGCTTTATATAAATAAGGATTGTGAGTTTTATCTTATACAAGTTATGTAACCAGATCCATTTCTAAGCCATTTAGCAATTCACAAAATCCAACCCGAGTACATGCGATAGAGGCGTCAAAGAAATCATGACGTCACGACATGACATGCAAAGAGTTACGGAAGTCAAAAGGCGTCGGTTCTGCAAAAGTTCGACGCAACTGGAACTGAAAGCTATCGCGAACAATTTTGAAGGTGAAAATTTCCATCAATTTCTATTCAGGGATAAAAGTTTTGGACCATTTTCGTCGATCCAGTGTTGTGTGATTTTCACGTTGCGTTTTTGCGATTGCGTGATTTTGAAGTTTGGTGTAACGTTTTATTTTTAAAACCTCTTTATTGGCTTTTTTTTAAACATACATACATGTTATAATTTTTAAAAAACATTGCTTTATCTTATTGAAATTGATTAAATAAACACCCATAAAGTCTAAGTTAACTTAAAACGTTGTACGTTCGTTAGTTGGGTTTCCTGGTAGGAAATAGACAGACTTCGATTTCTTTTTTTTCTTTCTATCGCGTGATTTAAAGGTAAGATGTAACGTTTTATTAAAAAAAAAATATTATAAGTACATAGACTTTTTGATCCTCGTAATAAGTTAAAATCTTCAAAATAATGACAATACTCGTATGTTTCGGAAAGTATCTTCGCAGTTCGCTCATAATTATAATGTATTATGGGTGCCAGTTCCTCAATAAAATTCATTTGCCGTCTTAAAATCCTCTAGACCGAATTTTGGCTATGGCAGCCAATCTCAGCGGACACCAGCCTTCGGCGAAGGAGACATTATGCTGCACAAGTTTTTGCGCAGAAAAAGGTGCACTCTCTCTTCCCTTACTCTCATTGTCTAATGGGACGGCAGTCTGACACCACCGGAGAGAGATCAAATACAAGGCCAAAGGCTTGACGTGCTTTCAAAGGCACGGGGTACCACACCGCCAACTAACTGTTACTAAGAAATTCCCAATGGAAAAATCGAATAACACTTTTGTGATTGACTCTTTCTTTGCGCACTCTCTTTCCACGCTGTCATAGTCCGATGGGCTTTGCCTTTTAACCTAGATACTCAAAGATCAAATACAACTATAACTTAAAATGACAATTATTCACAAACAATTTATCCTGACACTGAAATTAACTCCACAATTCTAAGCGAAACCAACAGCACTGATCCACTATCAAATTGCCTTGTCCGAAAAATAATTGGCGTTTACGTAGCGATGGATAACAAGGGACCACTAACCGTTGACTGTATTTTTTTTGGTCTAGGTTAAACCTTTAATTAACTAAATTGGCAGTTTTAGCTGATAGATGTCTTTATTCAAAACTGCTTTAAGGTTTTACTGGCTTTGTATTTATCGTGATAGAGTTTTTACAAAGAAAATATTTTTATTTGTTTGTAATTTTGTACGGGCACAACCATAAATATAATTATTACTATGGACAGCTCGGTAAGAATATCTATCTGATTCCATGATTTATCCATTAATATCTGTCGTTAAAAAGACGGCAAATATTTGTGATCATTTGTCGAAGGTAAATAAAAGTGACATAAATATGAGACATCGTAGGAACACCAAAACTATTTGACGAGACGCTGATGACTTGGCACTTTAAGCTACTAACTTTGAGGAGGTTGAAGCCAATCTTTCCACAGCTCTCACTGATATCAGTCACTATTATGCTGATAACACGATGAAACTGAATTCCTCAAAAATCCTCAAAATTCTTCGCATTCGCATCATGTTTCTTTCATGTCCATAACAGAAGGTCACAGACTGAACATCTCACAGTAGAGGGTACTAATTATTTACAGTGTTCACCCGAAATACCTCGGCATTACTCTGGACAGTTCAAGTTGGAATAACGAGATGCTTTTCCGCTGGTATGGTACCCCCGTACAAATGCTGTGTCCACTGACTGGCATTGCGTCCAATCATACGTAGAACCTTAGCCAAACACATGGAGAAGGCGGAACTACAAGCTGGCTCACGTTACGCAATTCACAACTACGTTTCAGAGCCCATAGACTGAACAGCCAAAAAAAGATTTCTTGGGTGCGTGGGTTCAGCTAGTCCAGCCAATAGTAACGCCTCCACAGCAAGATTTAATCTATGGCAAGAGCTGTATACTTACAGTATAAGCCTTTTGACAATTTTATTTTATTTTAATTTTCATTTATGTATTGTGGATGTGCTAAGCCGACAAATGTTTTAGTTTTTTTTTAATTTTATTTTCAATTTATTCAACTATTTCATTAACGTTTGCATGCCTTATAAGGTAGATTGTACAAGGCTCACCCTTCTTGTTACATCTTATTTTATGTACCTGCAATCTATACAAATAAAATTTACTTTACTTTAGTTTACTTTACCATAATATTAAAATACACTTCCAACCAAAGTCGGCCGGAGCCAATACAATTTCCACAGGTTTTACGGACGGCACAAATCTCAAGTGCGTATGCGACACCTCCCCACAAAATAATAATGCCCCACCTTCCATCTTGTTCCGCCCTGTCACCTGTGCACTTGATAATCTTATGACTGCTTCAGTGAGAGGAGTTCACGCAGTTAAATCTTGGGACAAAAATGTTTGTACTTTTTGCCATCGATACGTTAAAAAAGAAGAAGAATCTGGCTTTTTGTTCGCATGAAAATTGAGCAAAACTTGGTTTAGCGTTTATTTAATACATTCAAGTTTTATAATAGGTGCTTACGTCTCTAAGAAATAGTAGAAGTAATCAGAGCTGCAATAAAGGCAAGTGAGCTGCAAACTAACGATCCTTAACTATGTTTTAAGTAGGAAATTAGTATGTTATTTTCGTTGCTTGTATATTTAGTACTAGCAGCGCCCCGCGGTTTCACCCGCATAAGTGTCGATCACGTGGGAATATCGGGATAAAAAGTATCCTATGTGTTATTCTGATGTATAAGCTATATTACTGTAAAGTTTCATCCAAATCCGTTTAGTAGTTTTTGCGTAAAAGAGTAACAAACATCCATCCATCCATCCTCACAAACTTTCGCATTTATAATATTAGTAGGATAGGAAGTAAGATAGGATGTATGTATTTATGTAGGTGTCTATAATTTTAGATATGCATATATTTGTGTATCTATTATATTGTATTGTATAGATATAATATTTGCACCAATGACAGCCCCTATTTTATGTCCAGGAAAATCATTGTCCATTCCAAGGTTGCCTGGAAGAGATCGCAGAAACCGATAATGCCGCCCATTGTATATTTTGTAGTGTTTGTTGATGTATTCTATTATGTTATGTATTTTTGTGGTGTACAATAAAGTATATAGGTACATATGCCAAAAATAAATAATGTTATTGTGCGTATTATTACTTAAGACATAAGATTAGGAACCAGGTCGCATGGCCTTTCAGAACAGAACATTGTCTGTGAAAACGTAGACGTTTTTAGAACCCCGTTATATACGTGCCTAGGATATACAAAGTTGCGATAGTAATAATAATCACATAACAGCAGTACATAGGATAATTCTGTTTAAAATAATATAATACACATACAAAAAAATGGCGTAGGAATTGTCACTAAATAAATAGCCTTGATAATATTAGTTCACTAAACTGTAACAGTAGCAACGGCTTACCCATTAGGTAAGCAGCAGCATGCGGGGCGATGGTTTCAACAATTTATTACAAACTTTATGGTATTGTTACAATCCAATTGATCACTCATTTGTACTAAAAAAAAAACTGGTGTATACCCTACTTTTTAATAGATATACAGTTTTTTTCACTTTATCAATGAAAGACAGTACCTAATTTATGCAACCCAAGAAAATTAATTCGAACCTAACTCAAGTAAGCTTTCATAAAAAAATCGAGAAGAAAAAATACAAAACTTTGCGGATTATCTCTACATTGCTCGATCTATCATTGAAATTATTAATATAAAAGTGCAATTTTACTCCTAAAAATAATTATCTACTGAAAGCCGATTTCTCAATCATAAGATAAGTCTTTTCTACGGCGGCGGTTTGACATTAATTTTCTATCATATAAAAGTTCAATCAGACTATTGAAAAATTGGTCCATTAACTAATAATGTCAATTCAAAGTACAGAGTAAATAAAACCCATCGACCGCACTTCATCATTAATATCATATCTAAAGAAATCTGAAATTAAAAAGAATCGCTTTTATCAAAAAGCCTCGACAAAAACCATTGTTCGATCCAATTACAGAAAAAAGTCAAATGACATTCAATCAAAATGGTTGTAATAGGCCCAATTATGAGTCTTTGTGGAGGCACAATTTTAATTTTCATCCCATTCTTTGTCTTTCGGTAGGTACTGGGTGTTGCACGTGACTCCGTTCTCGTACATAACATCGCGTTGGTATTCCGAGCTATCACTGAGAATTTCTTAATGGAAAACCGAGCTCAGCAGTCACTTGTTTTTAACCGACTTCACAAAAAAGGAGGTTCTTAATTCCGTTGTATTTTTTTATGTTTGTTACATCAGAACTCGAGTTGAAAAATCCTTCAAAGTCAAAGTCAAAACATTTATTTCAAACTAGCTGTCCCGGCAGACTTCGTTCTGCCTCAATCGATAAATAAAAGACCTAAACTTTTGTATAAATTAATTTTAAAACAATCAAAACGAATCCTTATTTAATAAAAAAATATTTTTTGAATGAAGCATGAAGGGTTATTATTATTTTGCAATAAAGTTCAAATTGACTCTAAATTTTATTTAGAAAACGTTTGTATGGGAAATAGAAAAGGGCTGTTTTAGGGTTTTCCCGGGAATTATTCGATTTTTTGATCGATTACTTGTTGCCATCTTGTGGGCAATGCCATGATCCCATTGCTGTAGAAGTTTTGAGATTTTTATCAAAAAAATCTGACAGGTAGTTTTCACAGTGTTCTTTTGACGTTAATTTTATGCTTCCTAAAGAGTTCTGAAGTGACCGAAATAGGTGAAAATCTGATGGAGCAAGATCAGGGCTATACGGAGGATGCGTCAACACATCCCAGCCAAGCTCTCTCAATTTCTGCTGAGTGGCTATAGATGAGTGCGGTCTGGCGTTGTCGTGATGAAACACCACGCGCTTCCTATTCACCAGCTCCGGCCGGTTTTTCTCGATAGCTTCTTTTAACCTCATCAGTTGTTGACAGTAGAAGTCAGAATCGATAGTTTTACCCGGCGGCAAAAGCTCATAGTGGACGATTTTTTTCCAATCCCACCAAACACACAGCATCACTTTGTTCCGAGTCAGGCCGGGCTTTGCCACGGTCTGTGGGGCTTGTCCATGCTTCGACCACGATCTTTTTCGGACATTCTTATCGTAAGTGATCCATTTTTCATCACCCGTAATCAACCGTTTAAGAAATGGGTCGGAATTATTACGTTTCAACAAAGAATCGCAAATGGAAACACGTTGCATTAAGTTTCTCTCAGTGAAATCATGTGGTACCCAAATATCAAGTTTTTTCTTGTACCCAGACTTTTGTAAATGCCGTAAAACTGTTTTGTGATCAGCATCCAGTCCTTCAGCAATATCATAACTAATAATATGTCGATCTTGCTCCACTTTTTCAAAAATGGCACTGATTTTATCCGTGACAGGGCGTCCAGAGCGAGCTTCATCCTTCACACTAAAATTTCCTGACTTGAAACGCTTGAACCACATTTGTGCTACTCATATTGATACCGCATTATGTCCGTAAACCGCACAACTTTTATTCGCGGCGTTCGTCGCATTTTTACCTTTTTTGTAATAAAATTTTAAAATGTACCGAATTTCTTCGTCACATACGTTCATGTTGCTTGCTTGAAAAACAATTGAGAAATGGCGGGAACTAGTTTTTTTTTTTAATTTATTGCATCTTTAGAATGTCAACATTTAATAGTATTAAAACCAGCCAGTTACATTCAGTACTGCCAAAGAGGTTTGATTACTAACAATAGATTCAAAATACGAAAATATTTTTGCCCCGACCTATTATATAAAGGCACAATAAAGGCACTTTCGAACGTCAAAAATTACATCTTCTTTTGTTTGAAGTTTTTTTCTTATAAGTAGAGTGTTCCCATATCAATTTGGTCTTTGGGTTAGCTTCAATAATACGTATTTTTCCAGTCAGTGTATTTTGATGATATTATAATAACTTCCTGTCACTGTTATTTACTTAGCAACTGAAGGTATACGAATTTGTGTGGGGTAGCTACCACAACTAAATTATTTTTTTTATTACAATAAATAAACTTTTTTTTAGTTCAAGTTCGGTCGCACACAAACTTTACCATCAGGCCTGAAGGCCAATTCTCGTACTTAAAAAGCGTTCAATTTAAAGTCGCAATCTCATCTCGGCGACAATAAATGTCAAAAACTTGTGAAAAATGTAGGGAAATTAGGTTTTTTGACAAATTTAGACTAAGATTACAATGCAAATGTTCTTAAATATACCTTCCTAACAAAAGGTAGGCTAATTTCATTGATTCAATCCAGTACTGGAATTCAGTCACACTGTATTGATTTTTCACCAATGTTAACACTTTCAATTCAGGTCATTATTCAATAACCAGCGCTGAATTGAAATAGCCGCTAATTACCCGACTATGGCGAAGCAAAAGGGAGGGTTATGATTTTAACCGGTATATAATACCTATGTATGTAAGTAAGTATGTATGCATGTATGTATGTTCATCTGTTCCCTCATAACTTGAAAAGTACATATAATAATTTGACAAGTATCGTTAGAAGCGTTTTAATAGTCCGCTGGTTATAGGTTATGTGACGTCACACTAAATTCAATATGGCGCCCTCTAGAGGACATAAAGTAATGAATTTAAAAATAAATATTTTGGGATGGTGCCTTGTTGGATAGCAATGGTTTAATTAGCACATTTTCAAAAATATAAATATTTCTCAAATAAGCACCAAAATAATTAAATAAAAAATGAATTTAAAAACTAAAACGCGACTACTGAAAAGGATCTAACAAGAAAGTACCTTCCCGTGGTTGCATGCTATAAGTATGTTAGTACAGCGGCATGCGACCACGGGAAGGTACTTTCTTGTTTCATCCTTTTCAGTAGTCGGGTTTGAATAGAATAGAGTACTCTTTATTATGAACACCATATAAATAAGTTTTTTTTTTTGTGGATGGGAAATCATCAAGTTTTGGGTTTGAGTTTTTAAACTTATTTTTTTCACTGATTGCCGATCCAGTGCTAACTAACGCTAAAGTAGATTGATCCTAGACGTGCCGCAACGAAAAAATCCTCCTTCATCAATTTCGTCTATATTCTATGGACCAGCGCACACTACGGGCGGACCGCACCGCACTTTTTTGAAAATACGTTGCACTGCGGCCCGTTGCTGCTAAAATGTGCGCTTGACTTTAGTGCCGTAAAGTTTGGATAAATTTTTAGTGCACGGTACGTTTACACTACAAAAAAACTACCAACTACCTGTTAGTATGATCCTTTTATGTTTATATCTTCAGTGGCTTAGGTTTTACTGTGTCAATTAAACACAGAAATCCTTCTCTTATATCGGAAAACTATATGAGTACCTTATAGCTCCTGCTGTCAAGTGTTTAGCCAGTCAGTAAAGTCTGTCTGCTTAATGTCTAAATAGTGTTGGACGTTCATTCATGCTTACGGTTTGCTAGAAGGTCACTGACCTTCTAGCAAACCGTAAGCATGAATTAACGTCCACTGGGCCAAACATAGTGTCCCCGATATACCAGCGAATCAAAAGAATCAATGAAATCTTATTTATGAAAGTAACTTGGTGTGTTTTCCAAGAGAGCGTTTTTTGACACCGTAAAGTCAAACCCCGCTGCAATAATTTTAATGACAGCTGTCACTGCGGCCGTTATGTGGCGGCCACCGCTCTTTTACGAAACCGTAGCTTTACTTGTAGGTTATTAAATGTACCGTGAAACCTAGTCTATTCAAACTTATGTTTCAAATTATTATTATTTCAAGTTAGACAAATACCAACCTTATTTTAATGGTAATTAAGTTGTTTTCAGAGTGACTACCACTATAAAAAAGTTATAAAATAATATGCTTGAAATTTTAGTTGAAATTGTACTGAAATTGTAAAGTTAGCTATATTGTGTAGGATTTAAAGTTATTTTTCCATAAACTCATATTTGTTTACATTTTTGGCAAATAAATCGCGAATGCAGTTTAGATGTATTTTATATTTTGGATGAACATTTTAAAAGTACAAATTAGGATAAAAGTTTATCGGATCGTCCATTGGGAAACAATATTGAACCGAGGTAGTTGGTCTCTACTATATACCATCTGTATTAAAAGTTGGACAACTAAGTCGAAAATTGAGAATTTGTTTTGAATTGAATTGCTGGATTAGGTAGATATATCAAATGTTATTGATAGCTTTCAATTTAACCGTATGATACTTTGAAGTGAACCGTATCCAACATTTATCTTTGTTTGCATGTCGTTAATACATCAAAACACCTGATGAATCGATGATATGCTGAGCTATAATAATAAATCTATCGCAAATCGAAATAAAAAAAATCGAAAACCAGAATCAGATTAAAAATTCGTTGATTGAATCGTATCGTATGAATCTGACAACATGTTTTGTTGTTGATATTGCCAACATACCTATTTATTAGTTTTATGAACATCTTACCGTGAAAACTTTGGTGAAGTGAGTTGTCATTTCACCTAATGTTAGGGATTTATATTTTCGAACCCGAATATACCGGCAGGTATGAGCCGAATCTAAACATATAGATAGTCTTCTTGCCACAGTCACGACGTGCAGCTACCGACTATTCTCTGCCCGTGATTATGATTAAAGATCCATTTTTTTTTTTTAATTTAAATTAACTTATTAGTATACACGTGCCAACTCAGCCTATCGCAGTCCACTGCTGGGATACAGGCATCCTCTTTGTGAGAGGGAGTGGGCTATGATCCACCACGCTGGCCCAGTGCTGGCTGGTGGATGTCACATTTTTTCGAATTTTTGGTTCTAGGATATGCTGGTTTTCTCACGATGTTTACCTCCACCATTTTGAAAGCAGTGGTAGTGATGAAACAATTTATGCTAAATCAAATGCCCACTTGGGTTGGAACCCACGACCTACATATCTATACTAATATAATATTATAAAGAGGAAAGATTTGTATGTATGTTTGTAACGAATTGGCTCAAAAAGTACTGAACCGATTTAAAAAATTCTTTCACCACTTGAATGCTACATTATCACTGATTAATATAGGCTTTTTTTTTCCACCCGTACGAAACCGGGACGGGCCGCTAGTAACTTATAAGTGGCGGCTGTTACCACAGCATCGCCACCACTTCTCTCTTCGACCTCTGATTTTGCATCACAAGAGTGATGCAAAATCAGAGGTCAAATAACTGTGAAAAGACTGTAGACTACAAAAAAAACTAGCTAGCTACCCCTTATCACCTCCTTTGAAAGCCTTCTTAAGACAATTCGGGTTTTTATTGGTACTAAAGATTTAAGTTTGATACCTGAGTACCTGAGTTTATCGTAGCTAGTAGAAGAGCGATATACTTTTCATCCTTCATTAAGAGTTTACACAAAGTAATGTACCTGCCTTGGTTCAAACGCACGACCTGTAACAAGTAAGACACAACCTCTCTCAAAAACGTTGATGGAAAACATCGTGAGGAAACCGGAATGTCCTAGAACCAAAAATTCGAAGACATGTGAGATCCCGCACCCCATCCCGCACCGGGTCCGCGTGGTGGATTATGGCCCGCCCCCCCCCCACTCACAGAGAAGAGGCTTGTGTCCCAGCAGTGAGAACGCTATAGGCTGATAACGTTTAACAACACTTAACTTTAAGAGTATGTGACACACTATTAAGTATTTCTATCGCTAAAATACAACTTAAAGTGACAACTAAATTATGAGTAAATGTTGATTATGCTGTTATTTTGAAAAGATGGAAAGAAGGAGATTATAGTCTATAGAGGAACAGGGTGTAAAGTTCACTCATACTCCATAGAAAAGGGAGGATCCTCCGACCAGACAGGTGTTGTCTCTGGCGGGCAACTGCCGGGCCATTGTACATATATTAGTTGCGCGGTAAACTCTGCTTGCGAGATGCAGGATTTTGCGTGCAGTCATTATGACGCGCTGTTCGCATGTGTCATTGTAGATATCGCTATAAGTCCACGAGAAAAACGAAAATAGCTACCTTCTGCGAGATCATCAATACGTTGGCTTATTATGGTAATTATGGCCATATGACGATTGAGTAAGTGACGTATTAAGATATCAAATTTCCACGCCAATCTCTAGCAGACTATGTTTAAATGTTCATCACCCAAAAAGAACATTTTGTAAAACGTCTAACCACTAGGTATAAACCTGAAATTGATTACTGGCATGCAAATACTTAGAATAAAATCTTTCAGCCTTTTAGAGCATGACAAATTGTTCTAAACTTTCTGAGCCATTATTTCACCAAACTCGTTAAAAAATTCTAGCACCTGCCTCCTCGCTGGAAATCAGAGAAGAAAAATTATCAAAAAGAAATTACAGCATATTTCACTCAAAAAAAAAAACCCATTTCCATAATCCGAAAAAGCGATTCTTTGAAGCGAACTTATTGTAACAAATATTTTGCGGGTCGCGCCATTTTAGTAGAATCGCGAGAATAAGGACCAAATTTGTTTAAAAAGTTACGCCCGAAGTTTACCGAAGCCAATGGCGTCACGATCGGCGAACAATTATAAATAATTATAGGGAATTACGGCTCTGCTGTTGTATTGTTGGGGCTTTGGAACAATGGCTGGTGTTTCAAATAGGTACCCATTGCACTTTCCTAAAGGTGACTGAGGTAGTTTTCAATGTTAAGGGGGTTACTTTGCCAGATTTTCTAATGGTGAGTACATGTCAATGTAGGTACAATCATTTGAAAACTAAGGAAAGCAAAATAGTATATCTTTGATAGGCGATTATGCCAGCCCACCTTCCATTTAAAGAATGTAGCATAATCATAATCAGCCTAAATTATTCTGCCACTGCTAGGACACAGGCTGAGTGGGCGGTAATCAACCACGCGATGCAGATGGATTACGCATTTACGGTTGGTAATTGTCATATGTCTTCGAATGTTTGGTTCTAGGACATGCAGTTTTCCTAACGATATTTTTCTTCACCGTTATCAGAGCAGTGGTGATAAAATTTAGACAAAGTATAGCACCTACCTGGGTTCAAACCCAGGACCTATAACTCGTAAGTACGACTCCACCGTTATCACGACCACCACTGCTCACTTGCAAAGATTGTATAATGATAATAATACCTTGGAAATATAACCATAATAATACTTTAAGTCTCTTTTAGCAACAAGCCTTGTGTGTATGAACACATGTGGTTTCACACGTAAATAATTAAAGTAATTTCTCTACCAAGTTTTATAAAAATACTTTGATATCTTAGCCAAAGAAATTGCAGCAAACCTTACCAATAACAATTTCAAATTAGTATCAAAATAACTTGAAAATCATCAAATTAAACTTAAACAATGTTACTAGTATGATAACCCGAAACCAAAACTTCGTTAATTACAATGAGTTAATTTCGAAAGAGCACGAAAAAGATTTATTATCAAAACTTTTGAATGACTTCAAGCATAGTTAGCCAACTCTTTCAAGTTTTAATTACTTGATGAAATATTCAAATAAGGCTGTTGAAATTAGAATGCGTATAGTCACCTTGCCCTTGCCTGCAGTTCAAAGAATAATCAATAAATGTTATAGTATTTTAAAGCCATGAAATCGGTCTAGTTCAATAGCTGTTACGTTTTTCAGGGTTAATGGTTATCAGGCACGATAGTATAACCGAAATCTTTTGGCCCCGAATCCCCATGCTCGCAAACTAAACGAATATATAAGACTAGCTTTTGCCAGCGACTTCGTCGGCGTGGAATAATGACTTCCGGAAATTGAGGCACTAACTCTCATAGAGTTTAACCGATGTGCTCTTTCTTCTGCCGATTCTTGAGAACGCGTATTTCTCATTCAACGCGTTTTTCAAGACAATAGCGGGCGGACGCCGGCGTCCGCTTGGGGCTTGAATAACTAAAAATATATAACTACGTCTAATATATAAAATAATATATAATAAAACCTACTTCACTTAAAACTAAATACCTATAACTACTATAATTAATAATACCTATACCTATAATTAATAAAAGTACCTACGCTTTTACCTTCTTACTATTAAAAAAAACTGAACATAAATTAACCAAAACTTACCTACTACTAACTAACTACTACTAACCTATTACTACTTCACCTAAAAAGAAATCCTGTTTTCCCAACATTTCCCTTCACTGCTCTGCTCCTATTGATCGTAGCGTGATGAAAAGTATACTATAACCTGCCCAGGAGTATGAAGAACAATTGTACCAAGTTTCGTTGAAATCCGTTGAGTGGTTTTTGTTTCTATAACGAACATACAGACAGACAGACAGACAGACAGACAGACAAAAATTTTACTGATTGCATTTTTGGCGTCAGTAACGATCACTAATCACCCGCTGATAGTTATTTTGGAAATATATTTCATGTACAGAATTGACCTTTCTACAGATTTATTATAAGTATAGATATAGATAACTAGCAGCGCCCCGCGATTTCACCCGCATAAGTGTCAATCCTGTGGGAATATCGAGATAAAAATTACCCAACGTCCTTTCCCGGGACTCAAACTATCTCTATAGCAAATTTGATCTAAATCGGTTCAGCGGTTTAAGCGTGAAGAGGTAACAGACAGACAGACAGACACACTTTAGCGTTTATAATATACAACATAATAACAATATATTTTTTTCTAATATGTATATTTTTTATGGAGCTTAAATACTGTGTTTTTGGTGATGTCAGACTATTACAGATTTTTCTAAGATGATTTCCTTCACCGAGAATTGTGTTGTTAGCAATTGTGATAGACACGACTGGCGGAATTCATCATCATCATCATTTCAGCCAAAAGACGTTAAAAAAACATGATCTTGATAACAGACCATACCTATGTATCAGAGCAGATCGAAGGATTTCCAGCTTTTGGATTCTGCTTTGACCATCACATCAGCTTAGAAATGCATCATCATCTTGTTCTTATCATTATTTATTTGGGGTCATCAGAGCACGTCTTTTCTTCCTTAGATCTTAGTAGTCGTTATCTCAGTTTTGATTCCTCCCAGCCATATATTTTCACACAATTCATTACATTACAAAAAAAATATTTACATACTTACAAATTTGTACGGAGCCCTCGGTGCGCGAGTCCGACTCGCACTTGACTTGGATTTATTTTCTTTGGTCTGGCTCTTTTCTAGACATTGGTTGCATTTAAACATAACGTTGTTTTTTTTATCTAAAGAAAACGGCTGACGGCTGTTGGCTTCCAAGCGGGACTGTCTACTGAAACTGCAATATTATGTCTTAAGCATACTGTCCGGTAGTACACGGACAGGAAGACTCCGGTTTATGGATTTTTTTTTCAATTATCCCTCCCGCTCAGTGTGGAGCAGAAGGGAGTAACTACTACTCTTACTGACTAAAACCTACCCGTGTTCTTTCCTTAGCCCTTTATGTTCCGGAGGAGCGGTAACCCTTTCGGACAATCCCGCTGCCCTCCGGTTTATGGATGTTTTCTTGATTTATCGAAAGCTTTCGATTTGGTGTCTTATCAACATCTTTGGGAGAAGCTGAGTGCTACCGCACTACCCGAGGAGATCAATAATGTTCTTGATTACTGGTATAACAATCAAGTCACTGTTGTAAGGTCGGCGAACGTTGTGTCCGATGAGTACAGATTGGAGTGCCGTGTAAGACAGTTTAATATCCCTTCGACTCTTCAACCTGTACATCAATGAGTTGATTAAGGGTCTCAGCAGCACTGCAATCGGCTGTACGATTAATGGCACGATTATAAACAACTTAAGCTATGCTGATGATATGGTGTTGCCGAGACCTTCAATTGGCGGCTTGCAAAAACTTGTTAGGAGATGTGAGGAGTAGGTACGCCGTGGCCCATGGGATCAGGTACCACGAAAATAAAAGCGAGTTGTTGGCATTCCTACCGCTGAATTTTAAAGTGGACACCGTCGCAGCTGTATCACTAAATAGTGTATCGCTTAACAGTGTCCCAGGTTAAATACTTAGGTCACTGGGTCGTGGAGGACCTAGCTGATGACGTGGACGTTGAGAGGGAACGAGGGGCATTGGCGGTCCGCGGGAACATGCTAGCTCGCAGGTTTAAACGGTGCCCTAATGAGGTAAAGTGCACAATGTTCACTTCAGGGCATACCGCCAATCGTTTTATTCGTGCACCCTGTGGATCAGCTACACTCAGCGGACACTCAATGTCCTTCGTGTACAATACAATAATGCTTTTAGGATGTTGTTGAGGCTGCCAAGATGTTGTAGTGCATTTGGCGTGTTGGAGGCTCGGATTGATGGTTTTCATGCCACCGTTAGAAAGCGAGCGGCCTCCATATTGCACCGTATCTGAGTATGCTCCAACAGTATTCTGAAAGTAATAGCGAACCGTTTAGACGGACGTTTTCTTAGACACTGGATCGCACTCTACGTGTCTATTTAATTTCGTTTGTTTTGTTTTGTCTTTTTCTAGTTTATTTAGTTCTTAAGTACTTACCTACTAACACAAATATGAATGTTCTGTTCTCTGAAATAAGGTTATTAAGAATAATCCTAAAATCTAAAATAAGGTTTATTATGAATAATCCTGAATCTAGATTAGCTTAGATAATAGACATAAAAAACGATACGAGAGAGGTTAACGTTTTGAAATGGGCTACTAGCCTCAACTTTCTGACTAACAAGCCGAATCTTCGAGAATTCAAAAGTGACTGTAAATGGTTTAATTGCAGAAAATATTCTAAGTTTGAGTTTAAGTCACACTAATATAAGCCTAATTTCAAATTTGCAACCTATTGCGTGACTGTTTGTATCCGTAAACCTCAAGGATAAAGCAGCCTTCAAAACAAGAAGCAAACAAAAAAGTTTGGAAACAAATAAAAAGTATTACTCTTTGCTGATGTTAGAAAATTTGTTTCTGTATATACCCCTGTTTTGATTTATAGTCGGTCTTACGAGGTCTTACGCTAAATATTTCTGCTGCGGCATGTCTTATTGAGGTTTAACTTATCAAAGTCAAGACATGCCTGGAAGAATATTCTGATTAGGTTACTTAATATGCAATTACTGAGATACGCCTCAAGCGTTTTACAAAACACATACAGTATGGAAACCATATATATGCAATAAATTATACCACATACTGTCGCCTTTTCTGACAATATACAAAAAATGAACGAAATCGGTTGCGAAAAAAATCAGCTGTTCCCTACATTTTGACGAGTTATGCGAACATTATCATCATCTGCCTAGCCTTTTCCCAACTATGTTGGGGTCGGCTTCCAGTCTAACCGGATGCAGCTGAATACCAGTATTTTACATGGAGCGGCTGCCTATCCGACCTCCACAACCCAGTTACTGGGTAATACGATACTCCTTGTTAAGACTGGTTGTCAGACTTTCGGGCTTCTGACTACCCGTAACGACTGTCAAAGATCCACGAATGACAGGCGGGACGAGTTATGCGAACATAGATGTAGGAAACAGCAGATATTTTTTTCGCGACCGATTTCGTTAATTTTTTGTATATTGTCAGAAAATGCGATAGCAAGTTTCTTGTATAATTTATTGCATATATGTGGTTTCTATACTGTATACCTAATAATGTACAGTCAGCAAAGGACATAAGTATGCAGGGTCGTTGAACACAGTTGAAGTTTAGTAAGAAACCGATTGTTGATTTCCAATAAAATTTCATTTAATTAATGTTTCATTTACTAAATTAAATTTCATTAGAAAACATCAATCACCCTGCTTACTCATCTCCGTTGCTGACTGTACATTTTATGTATGAGCTATCGCATTGCCTTATTAAATAAGATACCCGGAACGATCATACAGGTTGGATCCGAATATCCAGAACTATTGGGTTTTCGTATCCCTAATTGAAACCGCACAAATGAACATGTATTTTAGGTGAACGAAATATTGCTATACAAGGTGATAGGAACACAATACATGAACCAACCGTTTATTTACCAGTGATTTAACACTATATCTAAAGTTTTTTCCTTTTAAAATAGTTCTTACAGTCCGTTCTTTGTACAACCTGATTCTGCTCTTATTAGATAGCCAAAGCATGATTGGATAATTAATAAACAAAATATCATTAGTTACTGCAACTGTTCCAAAGATTAATGTCCGCTCTTTTGAGAAGTAAGAGGGGCAATTCTCGTAATTTTAAAAACGTTCACAGTCTGATCTCAGTCTCAGTCTATTAAAAATACAATGTTAAATATAAAAAAAAATTAACAAGTTTTTGATATTGTTACCGCTGAGATGCGATTGCGACTAGATTTTGAACGTTTTTAATTACGAGAAATATTGACCTTCTGATTCAATAAATACCTCGCGATTGACTTGAATCCTTTAAAATTTCTTACTTCGTATTTTTTTTTACTACGCATTTTGACCGCGTAAGTATTGCACTTTTGCATTTAACAGTAGATTCATTTTTTTGATAACCGACAAAAAAGTTTCACGCTAGAAGCATGTGGTAAATTCATGGTTACAATTTGGGCGTCTTTGTACCTACCATCCTGTATAGGTACTTCTAATAGGTGGGTAGACAGTTATATTATTAGCCCACCAGAGCATGTGCTCGTAACCTGTACTCTTAAGAAACAGAGACGGTCGCCGCAGCCAAAATCGGCATGGATTGGTTGTAAACTAAACGACAAAGTTTGGATGTGTATGCGTCATAGAACACACCTGTCATATTTGCTTGTCATTCCTTTACAAGCTAATGTCCTGTGTCTGCTCTGAGACTACATCTGATCTATATCTGATCACATCATATAATATAATATTCTAATTTTACTACCAATAATCCATCAGTATGTACAGACGCCAGCTCATCAAGCTACTAATTTTTTTAAAAATAGATTTTCAACTTTATAACTAAAGGATAAAGTTCAAAGTTGATTGGGAAAATTTGACAGTTTCGGGTAGCTTGATTTGCTGGCGTCTGCAGGTACTCGTTCTTTGCGTTATTATGATTATTTTTTGTACTGGGCCATAACTGGAAACCTCTGGTTACGGAGAAATTGAAGGTCGAAGTTACAACTGTTTGATGTTTTTGTAGCTTTTTACGAAACAAGTTTTAAATAAATAAAAATAACAAAATGGTTTATTCAGTAATAAAATTGGTTCAATCTAGTCTTAGAAATATTTCATAAAAATGTGATAATGGTAGATGCCTGTACTAGAGGATAAACCTGTATCACACGCAGCATGTTTATGGTAATTGTAAGACATAAAATTCTTAACAATATTTAACATTAGAAGTCTTGATATAATGACAAAATTTTATTAATTCTTATGTTTTATACCAAGTTTACTTAAATACTATTTACCTAAAAGACCAAAATATCAAAAAGTCTTATAAACGTAATTATGTAGTCAGCGTAAAATAGTTTCTTGCACTTTAAAACTGAGCTAAGCACAGCTTAGATTAGATTTTGATTTTTTAATGTCATAACTGCACGGTTAACGTACAAGGTTTTTCGCACGTTACATTGCCCACTATCGTAAACAGCGATGTGATCATTATCATCTGCCTAGCCTTTTCCCAATTATGTTGGGATCGCCTTCCAGTCTAGCTGGATACAACTGAATACCAGTATTTTACATGGAGCGACTGCCTATCTGACCCGAAGCGATTCCCAAAAATTTACTAAAAGTCGTACCCCAACAATTTGTTTTGCACAAAGTCGCTTAGTTTGGTATACAGAATGCGTAAATGACGGCTTCATGATGGGTCTTTTTGCACCCTGTATTTACTTCTAAAACTGTAGGTATGGAATAGAAGGATCGGCAATCATCTTGTCTAATATAATCCCCTCAGAAATCCCTTACACAGTACATATCACCACTTAAGCCTCTTACAAACCCCAGGGGAAGCAGATGTTAATGAAACATTGTTCCCAGTTCAACCACTAACCGCTTTAATATTTAAAAAATGTGTTACATTTTCGTATTTTTCCGAGTCTCTGATATTTTTTTCGCAAGGAGCTTCTACAATATTTATTTAAAGAGGCTTATTTCACTGTAAAAATAAAATGTTAAAAATTCTTATCGTTATTTATTTCTGTAGATCTTTAGGGTTGCCGATTTCTAGGTCTTCAATAAGGCCTGGAAATACTGAAATGGCGTTCATTTCAGTATTTTAGGTTAGTATTTTTAAATTTATTTTTCTTGTGAATACCTCTCTGCTTGAAAATATTTCAATAATCCGAGATCCGAATACCACTCTTTGCTAGATCCGAATACCTCTCTTTGCTAGAAAATATTTCAATAATTTAGAATCCGTTCATAGAAAAACATCAATCAAGGATTAGTCTTCTTGATCCAGAATCTGAAACTAATTAATATACCTATCGATAAATTTTGATAATCGTAAAGCTTAAAATATTTTTTTTTTTATATTGTTCATAATAGTCATTGAAGGGCTTAACATAATCAGCCTATAATGTTCCCACTGCTGGGACACAGGCCTCCTCTCTGTGAGAGTGAGTGGGCCGTAATCCACCACGCGGGCCCAGTGCGGGTTGATAGATGTCACATGCCTTCGAATTTTTGAAGGACCTTGTGGCTAAGTAATAACAGCCCCAAGGGTCTATCGATCAGGTTAGGCTACTCTTGCCGTGATTGGTCCGTGGATGGGTGACCATATATATCAAAACTCCTCCGTGCCTTGGAAAGCACGTTAAGCCGTTGCCTCCGGCTGTCATTCGTGGATCTTTGGCAGTCGTTACGGGTCGTCAGAAGCCCGAAAGTCTGACAACCAAGGGTATCGTATAACCCAGGAACTGGGTTTCGGTGGTCAGATAGGCAGTCGCTTCACGTAAAATACTGGTATTCAGCTGTACTTGGTTAGACTGGAAGCCGACCCCAACATAGTTGGGAAAAGGCTAAGCAGATGATGATAATCATAATAGTCGTTTTTGTATTCCACCGGTCCTCAACACAAAAGTATTCTAAATTATTACTTACAAACTAGCAGCGCCCCACGGTTTCACCCGCGTTAGTTTCGATTTCGTGGCAATATCAGAATAAAAGTATCCTATGTGTTAATCCTGTTTATAAACTATCTGTGTACCAAATCTCATTCAATTCTGTTTATCGGTTTACGCGTGATTGAGTAACAAACACAAACTTTCACATTCATAATAGTATTTATTTATTTATTTATTTATCCAAGTCTAACCTACAACTACCATTACAGATCAGCGATCCAATGCGATAGAGAGGCCATGCATGCTAAATCCTTAATCTACATCCTATAAAATGACATACAATATACTAAATCTTAACCTACATCTAAATAACATATTACATAAAGTGTCACTTTTGCGAATTCACTCAAGTTGCACCACAATACATCAACCCTCTCGTGTACCTCGTTCACCACACGCATGGCTCTAGTGAGAGGAGTTTTCGCCAGTAGGTTGGTTCTGGCTGCAGGCACAGCAAGCAGGGGCGGGCGCCGCCGCCTCCACACGTACCGGTCTGGCACGCAAAGCTCCAGGTGCCGTAGCACTCCCGGGTTATGCGCCCCGCCACGCAGTAGCTTCACTAGATACGCTGCGAGCGCAAAGTCCCGCCGCACCTTTAATGCGTTGTACCCTACCATACCCAGCACAAATAGTGTAGGGGACATCAATGGGTAAAATGGATATACCCCATACAACTTAAAGTACAACTGCCTTGTGAACTCATTTTCATTAGTATGACAATTGTTCATCAACTGATATTGTAGAGCAGGGATCCCCAAACTATTTTGGACAAGTGACCCCTTTTCCAAAATGAACTGTTATCTCAGACCCCCATGGCCAAATTACCTACTTTTAAGATCAACCCCGTCGACCCCCAAAATCAGTTTTCGTTTATGTCGACCCCTAGGAAACCGATATCGACCCCAAGGAGTCGATATTGACCACTTTGGGAATCCCTGTTGTAGAGGCTAATACGTATATACTATGACTCGTTTCCAATTTATAATCACGTGAGCAAAGCCGCGGGCCCAGTTACTTTTATAATACGTTTATAATCGGTCCGGAACGTAATCGAATAGTTCAGAATCCAACAGCACGCTTTTCCCGTTATTGTTTAATCAATCATCGACAACATACGATCATTCCCGAAATGTTGCTAGATTTTATTTCGATATAAAATCCATTTTAAATCTTCATAGCAATCTGTGTTATCTTGATACGGATTACAGTAACGTTTCTGCACGAGAGTTTTTTTTTTATATTTTCTACGAGATAAATTCTTTCGTTCTCAAAGCTAAGGATTTTCAATAGTCGGATAAATTTTATCTGAAGTGAATATGTTACGTTGATATATTTTCTTATTAGCTTTTGCGAGCGGTTTCGCCCGCGTGTATGTCGGAAATTATCCCGCGGCAACGTACTTCCGGGATAAAAGTATTCTATGTGTTAATCCAGGTCATAAACTGTCGGTCATAACGTGTCGGCTTGGCACGTTCTAATTTTTTCTCCAGTTTACGAAACTTCTTGCTTAATTTGTCGATGTCAATATCACGCTTCTCCTTCGGCATTTTTGCCCCGCGGTTTCACCCGAATATGTGTCGATCCCGTGAGAATATCGGGATAAAACCTATCCTGTGTCACACCCCGGACACTCCATACAACGCGCGCAAAATAATTACCTACTACTACTACATAGCCAAATGACCTTAGTACACGTGCAAATGTGTGCGTGAACTCTAGCAGGGTTGGCTGTCGTGCGTAGCGTAAAAAAATGGCGGTGAGCGACGACGATACGTGACCTTGTACGAGCGGTGTTCAATTGTTTATCTAGTTAGTCGGGTTCGTAATGAAATAAAAATAATATTTTATTAGTTAGTAAGTAAAACTTTTTAACAATAACTTTAATTTCGGAAGTCAGTGTCTTTGGATCTGTATTTTAGTTTATTGCCACCGACTTCCGAAATTAAAGTTATTTTTCACTTTGTAGTTTTTTTGGAAGTCGGTTTTTTTTTTGTAAAAAAGTTTTTATTTCTCGCTTTTTAGTGGGTCTGTTTATAATGTATCTAAGGTACAATAGACTAATGTCAACTTGCTCATCGCCGTTTACAAAGTACATATTGCTTTTCCCGATGCAGGGACGTAAATTGTTGAGGAGTTCTCCTGGTACTCCACTATCAGCTCCATTTCACCATTCGCATTGTGACGAGCATAAATTGTGCTTGGCAACCATATTAAAGTAATCGAATCGCAACCTGTGAAATACTTATTATTGAGTAGTCCCAGTGGCCATCTGTGGTCTTCATCATCAGTTCCACTTCACTAAATGTTGCTTTCCGAGAGCAAATGCACGAGTTACTATAAATACTTAATACCCGAATCGCTATAGGTGTGCCTATAATATTTGAAGAGTTCCTTCGATTTCTCCAGGAAACCGTCATCAGAACTGGATTTTGGACACAATGGGATCAATCTGGAAGTATATCCTTTGAAATAAAAAAATAATTTTCCAAATCGGTTTACAAATGACGGCGTGCTGAGGTAACAAAAATTAAAAAAATACAACCGAATTGAGAACCTCCTCCTTTTTTAAAGTCGGTTTAAAAGAGGTTTATCTATTCAATCAATAATGCCAAAGTAAGATACCTAACTAAATACTGCTTACACTAAAATATTTTCATTTAAATTACTTACTTAACTATAAATAATCGGTTACTAAATCGCTTGGTATTAAAATGCGATATCTTACAAACATTTATGTAAATACAAATTCGGAAAAGCATCACACTATCCAACCATCCTGATTAAAACTCAAATAAAACTTTTAAATCGCAAAATTGTGTGTTCGTGTCAGCAGTACAGTGCTGCGGTTCTTTGTGAGCGCCCCTAGCTAATGAGCGCCGCTGAGAACGCCGCGCTGTGCGGGGTAAGGTGCGGTATCTGATGTCAGCGCGGGGAAGGGAGTGGCCATTCTGTACGAAGTACTATTAGGTATTCTGTGCCTGTGTATTAATTCTGGTTATAAACTATCTGTGTGCCAAATTTCATTCAAATCTTTTTAGCCGTTTGTGCGTGAAGAAATAACAAGCATAAAAACATACAAACACACTCACAAACTTTCGCCTTTATAATATTAGTGTGATAATCATAATAATTCACTTTAGCCACCTAAACCAATAATCCAATATCTTTGTTTCCATATCCTGCAATAGTCACCAACCAGGGATTGTCCTTGGGTGCACTTGCATAGTACGAACAGGTATAATCGTCGGCCACATTTCATTAAAAACGTCCAACGGGCCTCTGCAATTTGACATCGGCCCCCGTACGCTTTCCAAAGGTCCGGGACTTCAAGGACCCAAGAAATGTCAAAAGACGTAAAAATAATAACAACAAATCATTTATTTGCATAAAACATGGTATACCTACAATGGTGTATACTAGTAGGATAAAAGCTGGCAAACCGTATTTTTTATTACTCAGATGAAAGTTATTTCATTATATAAAAATTACCTCTAAGGGCTGAGTTTTCAATCATCTGATAACTTTATTCGAGGAATAATTTTGAAATGTTGACAGTTATTTCATACAAAAAACTGCCAAACGTCAATTTTATTCCTCGAATAAAAGTTATCTGGAGATGGAAAAATCAGCTCTAAGTTATATAAAAAACGATACAATAATCTTGAATGTATACAAATAAAAACAAAAGCATAACGTTAAAGTTAGAAACAGTACAATAATGGCAAAAACCTCAGATTTGAACTATTGATTGGGGATTAATTGTCAGATAATCCAACTCAAGTAGCACTAGTTCCAATTAATTAACTATCGGATCAATCACTAGTAAATTAAATTTGAAATTGAAACATTCGGTAACACTTTACAATAACTTTATAATTACTTTATGAAGTAACATACGCAAAAGCTAAAGTCAACAAAATTTCGAAACACTCTAACTGGAGATATAAAGGTCAAAGTTCACTACGAGCCTAATCACAGAACCCATGTAATCCGCAAAATAAATTGAAGTTTTCAGTCCATTTAGTATTTGTAGACACTTGATCCCTTACGTAATCCTTTTATGTTAGTTGGAAGTTTGGGTCACCTTGAGAGAATAAGATAACATACCAGACACATTAATATGGCTTAAGACGTTACTTTCATGGACACAGATTTACACAGATTTGTAGGTCATTCGTGTTCTAGTAAACAACAACTTATGACTGGGGACATATTTTTCTTCTCAGAAATATTCTGTGATTTACATCCTACTAATATTATAAATGCGAAAGTTTGTGAGGATGGATGTTTGTTACTCTTTCACGCAAAAACTACTGAACGGATTTTGATGAAACTTTACAGTAATGTAGCTTATACATCAGAATAACACATAAGATACTTTTTATCCCGATATTCTCACAGGATCGAAACTTACGCGGGTGAAACCGCGGGGCGCAGCTAGTAAGAGATAATTTCTCTAAGACTATTTAGTCTTAGAGAGATTATCTCTTATGTAAATCACAGAATATTTCTGAGAAGAAAAATATGTCCCAAGTCAGAAGTTGTTGTTTACTAGAACACGAATGACCTACAAATCTGTGTAAATCTGTGTCCATGAAAGTAACGGCTTAAGCCATATTAACGTGTTGTTGTTGTTGTGTGCAGTTGTTGTTTGTTGTTGTATTTTGTGGTTAATAAACCACAAAATTTTGTCATTCTCCTGCCCTTATACTAATGCATGTGGAATTGGTGCAACATGCCTTTTTCTTCCAAACTTCTCTATTAATCGTCATCTCGGTAGTCACCCCCTTACTAACGATATCATCATTCACACAGTCCATCCATCGTTTCTTTGGTGTTCTCCTACTCTTATAGCCATCGACATTAAGCACAAAATATATAAATACAATACGAACGATGCAATAAAGTAACACTAGAGCCCACACGAGGATACTGTGACGTGGGACCGAGATTCTGGTAGTTAACAGTTTGATTACTTTCACAAGATTATATAATATTAATCTTTTATTTTTATCTATAATACAGTTTCTAGTACCTAAATAATTAAATGCTCATAGACATATACATACAACGACAGAGGCACCTGAAACTTTAACGAGTGTCGATGGCTGCCGTCGACGACATGCCACTCGTGTATTTAAGCACCGTACTCAAATACACGAGCGGCTCCTTGTCGATGGCGGGCTTCGAAGGGTGTCGACGGCTAACATCGACACTCATCGATGGTTGCAGTTGTCACTTATGCGTGTCGCTCGTCTATAAGCACACTAAGGTGGTAAAAGAATATTGACGATAAATTATCATATACTTACACACGATAACATAATTACTTTAACGTCCTAAATTTCATCCACTCTATTGAGAAACACATCTCATATTTATATATATAACATCTCTTTTTCTTAAAAAGCACATACCGCAATAACTACTTACTCTCACAAAGAAATCCAATCCCAATCTTCATAATGTAAAACCGAAACAAAATTATTTTATTTCCTCACACCGGGCTCATTCACTTCGACCTCATTAAATACGATTCGGTTCAGTTGTATTGAAACAACCGCGCTGTGTAAAAGTGTTTCTGCGAAATACTTAATGGCAATCTACATAAATAAATCTACATAAATAAACACGTTAAGTGTTTGCATTTTTTATCGATAACTGAATTACGACTTTTTGTAGAATGCTGTACCTTCTTGAATGCTTTTGCAAAATCGATGCGTCCTTGAGGGACACCTAGGTCGTGCACATGTATTGTAAGCCGTAATAGTATAAGTATTATCAGACTATAATGTTCCCACTGCTGGGACACAGGCCTCCTCTCTTCGAGGGGAGTACACCGTATTTAAAAGTACTTTTTTTATTTATTTATTACATTTTATTTCATTAGTTCTATCTAATTCTAATTACATCATAAAATTTTAAAACTGTAATTTCATTGTAGATAGCAGGAAAATCGACGCGCAAACTGTAACCACGGATTCAATATGTACACTGGGCTGCAAAGAAAGCGGGTGGGTAACATAAACTTCAATAACTTCCAAAATGTTGGAGCTAGCTTTATGAAATAAATACTGTATTAAAGACAATTTTATGATGCTTAAATAAATATCATAAAAGTTCAAGATTATGAAGGTTTTAAATCTATATAAATAAAACAAAGTCAGGTTAGTTACACCATTTATAACACAAGAATGGATGGACCGATTTTTATGGTTTTTTATTTATCTCCACTCCGAATAGCAGAACTATTAAATCGTGAAAAAATTCACGAAACAATAATATTGAACATAATTCATTTACTCGTACATTTTTTATGGAACGACTTTTTTTATTCTGAGGCGGTACAAAATTCACCGGGTCAGCTAGTTTTGAATAAAAGTAAGTTAAGTAAAAAAGACTATTTTCAACAGATTGCGAAAAATGTGCTACGGTTATGCAATACGAATATGCAATTTTTACATATTTTAGAATGTTGTATTGCCACCACGAGCTTTTAATAGAGCTGTTATACGGTTTGGCATGCTTTCCACCAGATTTCTGAGCCGATGCTGAGGAATACTTTCCCATTCCTCTACCAATGCTTCTTTCAATTCACGAAGCGTGATTGGAGGGGAATTTCGCTGGCATACTCATCGTCCCCCTTCGTCCCAGGCATGCTCGATGGGGTTCAAGTCTGGGCTGTGCGCTGGCCACTCCATACGTGTGATAGTGACATCTTAAAGTTAGTCAAACACTATCCGAGCTGTAAGAGGACGAGCGTTATCTTGCATAAAGATGGCGTTCTCGCCCATGTTTACTAAAAATGGGCCAACATACTCATTTAAGATTTCATTCACGTATCTTTTTGCAATTAAAGTGCCATTTTCTATTACCACTAGCTCGGTGCGGCTTTTGGAAGAAATTCCAGCCCACCCGTGTATGGAGCCTCTACTGTATGGCACTTTCTCTTCAATGCAAGCTTAGTTATAGCGCTCTCCGTCTTTTGTAGACTCTTTGCCGCCCATCGTGCGTGTATAGCCTGAACCTCGACTCGTCCAAAAACATTACTCTTGACCAATCGTCCAGAGTCCAATTTATGTGTTCTCTAACTCAGCCTTGAATTTTGATGCTGCCTTTTGAGTTTTGGACCAACTGCAGGTCTAAATGGCTTCTTTTTTTTTTTTTTTTTTTGTGGATGGGAAATCATCCAATGACCCCTCCCGCTCTGGGTGGAGCAGAAGGGAGTGTCAGACTCTTACTGACTAAAACCCACCCGTATTCCTTCCTTAGCCCTTTGTGTTCCGGGGTAGCGGTAACCCTTTCGGACAATCCCGCTGCCCCGGCAGGCTTCGGCCCTTTCGGGCCCCTTCCTTATGCTGACATCTCTTTGAGGCGCGCGTGGAACACGTACGCGCCGTCCGGCACGGGCCTGGTCCTGATCGGACGGAGAGTTACCCATTACTCTCCGCCCGCAGGCCCGCGCCTACGGTGGCCGGGAGTCGTCTCGCGGCTCCCGACGCCCGGGGCGTCTCCCGCGGCGGCTGGGACGTGAGGCCCTTTCCCTCAACCGTCCCGCCACCTCCTTCGCTAGCATGACTGCTTCGCAGAAGGAGGTGACTGCCTCCCACTCCCTCTCGCCCCGGACCATGGCTTGAACCAGGGCCGGGCGCGAGAGGTCGCCGCCGCTGCCGATCGCCTCTGCGAGAACACGGCGGTGCTCCGCCCAATTGGGGCATACCGCCACCGTATGCTCCACCGTGTCCTCCGGGCGACCCTCGCAGTGGTGACACCCGGGCGTATCCTCCCGCCCGATAATGTGCAGGAACCTCCCGAAACACCCGTGTCCGGTGAGGACCTGCGTCAGGCGGTAGGTGAGGGCGCCGTGGCGCCTCTCTAGCCACTCCTCAAAGAGGGGTCTTACCGCCGCTATCGCGGCGTGCCCGGTCTAAATGGCTTAAAGTTTGTTTCAACAAGTCGCCGCCTCACAGTACATGTGCTCAGATTGGTCTCTCCAGCGTGCAGAAGGTGATTTTTGACTTCAACAGCCGTTTGAAATCGATTTCTCAACATTGTTGAAACCATATACCGATCCTCCCGCACTGTCGTGCACCTTGTACGGCTTGTTACTGATCTGCGAATATTAAACCCAATCTCTTCAAATCGCTGGAGTACTCTTTGAATGGTTGATAGCGACACACCAACAGTTCTCGCTGTATAACGCTGACTGCGCCCGTCTTCAAGCATTATCAGAATTCTGTTACTTCCACTCTTCAGGGGTTATTGGCATATTTTTAGTTAAATTTGATCATAATAATAAATTTCTGCACAAGAAATGCCATATTTATAAACAGCAACAAAAGTAAAACAAATTGTTTCAAAGTTTTTAATATTTAAAAAATCGTCTCGATTTTTATATATGATTTTTAATACAATCATGAAAGAAATAAAAAGATTGTGCTTCTTCCTATATTTGTAATTATATAAACTTTAATTTAGTTTTTACCGACTTCACAAAAAGGATGAGGTACTATGTTCGGATGATTGTAATTTTTTTTTTTTTTTGTATGTTTGTTCATCGAATACTCCGCCAATTGTCGACGGATTTTCAATATTCTTTTTTTGTTTGAAATACCTCCCGAAGTGGTCTCATTGTCACCAAATCGGAATCTGATGAGGGAATCTCATGGAAATCGAGGGAAACCCTCAAATTTTGTAAGTACACCTAAGTATAGCGATTTGGGTATTTTTTATAGTAACTCGTGCATTTGCTCTCAGAAAGCACCATTCGGTGAAGTGGAATTGATGATGAAGACCACAGACGGCCATCGGAACTACTCAATAATAAATATTTCACGGTTTGCGATTCGATTAGGTATTTTAATGTTGTTGCTAAGCACAATGCGTATCGTGAAGCGGAGCTGATAGTGATTTGTCAATCAGCTCCAGTTCTCCTGGTTCTTACAAGGAGAACTCCTCAACAATTAACGTCCCTGCATCGGGAAAAGCAATATTTTGTAAAAGGTGATGAGCAGTTGATAGGCTATTGTAACTTAGATAAGTTACAAACTGGCCCACTAAAAAGTGAAAAATAAAAAACTTTTTTACCAAAAAAACTACCGACTTCAAAAAAACACTACAAAGTGAAAAATAACTTTAATTTCGGAAGTCGATGTCGTTGGTTCCGCATTTTCTTTTATTGACACCGACTTCCGAAATTAAAGTTATTTTACACTTTGTAGTTAAAAAGATTGCTCAAGTATTTTAAAAGTTATCGCATTTTTATAACCGACCCACATTATTTGTATGATTCTGAACCCCCAGCGTTGAAATTATTCGCCTGTTATTTAAAAAAAAATGCTGTTCCATACATA
This sequence comes from Globia sparganii, assembly GCA_949316385.1. Taxonomy (NCBI): domain Eukaryota; kingdom Metazoa; phylum Arthropoda; class Insecta; order Lepidoptera; family Noctuidae; genus Globia; species Globia sparganii. The sequence goes on along the minus strand of OX438675.1, from coordinate 5,851,052 downwards.
TTGACCGCGAAGGTATTGCACTTTTCTGTGAAACAACAGATTTTTTTGTGCTTGAATCATGTGCTTTATTTATTACAGTTTGCGCGTCTATACCACAATTCAAAAATATCATATCATTGTCTACAGTAGCAACAATGTCAAAAAGAATACTTTGTGGTTTTATGGAAGCAAACATTGCCGTTTACTGATTCAAATTTCACCAAGTCATAAAACTTCGCCAAACAGAATTCATCAAGTAATTGGTGCGCAGAATACAGTCAGCAATATAACGAAGCAGTAAAGTAACACAGAAAAGAACAGTACAATATAATTTCAGTTACATAGCAACGCTCAATAATTCAAGGAGCATTCTGTCAAACATCAGTGACTGTGTAGGTAGTAATTTCTGCGCTATCAGTATTACTTATTTTTAGGCTTTTCTCCGCTGTACGTGACCAATATATTTGGTATTAGTGTCATACAAAGCTTTATTTATTGTATAAGGAAAAATTGCAAAAGAACACCGTACTCTCATACCTCAATTTTCTTTCGTACAGTCAAACAAAGAGGTAGGTTACAGGCAGGTATACAGGCCGTTAACATGCAACACATTTTAAGTAATTTTATGAGTGTGCTAAGTAGTAAATTATTTTAGATTATCTGCCTAGCCTTTCCCAAAGAGGTGTGGCTTCCATTCTAACCGGATGCTATTGAATACCACTATTTTGCATGGAGCGATTGCCTGTTTAACCTCCTCAACCCAGCAACTGGGTAACACGATATTTTTTTGTAAGAAGTATCCTGTTACCCAGTTACAAAACACGCCCACGGGTTCTCACTACCCGTAATTAATGTCAACGATCTAGGAATGACAGCTGGAACCAATGTCTTTAATGTACTTACTGACGCACGGTGGAGTCTCGGCTACATGGAGCGAATAAATCCATTTACGGACCAACGTCGGCAAGCATTGCTTAACCTTCGATCGATCCGTGCGACTGTTATTAAGTACTTAGCCACAGACCACATATCATATTTTTTTTTTATAAGAGGTATACTGGAAAAATGAATAGCATAATTATTTATTCAGGCACAAAAAGAATAACATAATCGTTTATTTAGGCACATGAAGGCATTTGGGACTTAAGAAAAAAAACAGTTATAGATAGTTACAGGAGGGGCCTGTGGCTAAATAATAACAGCCGCACAGGTCAATCGATCAAGTTAAGCTACGCTTACCGCGGTTGTTCTGTGGATGGGTGACCATCTTTACATACCAAGATCCCTTAGTGCCTTGGAAAGTTATGTCGTTGGTCCCGGCTGTTATTCGTAGATCTTTGACAGTCGTTACGGGTAGTCAGAAGCCCGAAAGTCTGACTGAGGTATCGTATTACCCAGTAACTGGGTTGTGGAGGTCAGATAGGCAGTTGCTCCATGTAAAAAACTGGTATTTAGCTGCATCCGGTTAGACTGGAAGCCGACCCCTATATAGTTGGGAAAAGGATAGATAGATGATGAGTTATACAGACTATTTTTGCCTGTATACCAAATAGCTTGTTCGACTGTACCTACCTACATTTCAACATTTTTCTCCGAACCAGTGATTTATCTCGTCTAGTACCAGGTCTGTTCCTGATCTGTAAATTAAGATCCGTTGAGATGGACTGCCAAGGCCTTAATTGCCAATAGAGGCAAGACATAGGAATCAGGGATGTTAAGTGTTGTTCGGAGGTAAACGATGGTTTGTCGTTTATTACGTAGGCATTAGTCGACCCCTTAAATTACTGTACCACTTCTGACAACAATTCCCAGTAAGTCGAAACTTGACTAAGGTTGAAAGTTTCTTGCTGTCACATAGATGAATAGACCTTATCGTTTTATGACGTGAAAGTGATATTCAGCCTTTGGGTGGTAAAGAAATTATGAGATCGAATATATATTGTATAGATATACTTATTTTGGGCGAGAAATCATCAGGAGGGCGTATCAAGTTTTAACTGACTAAAACCCACCCGTGTTCCTTCAGTTGCCTGTGCCAGGGCCACGATAACTCTTTCGAAAAACCCGAGACCCTGGCAGGTCCATAAAGAGTATATACTCTTTTTGCCTCGTTTACGTTAATTCATCTAAGGGGCAATTCTCGTAATTTCGAGAACGTTCACAGCCTGATCTGTCCCAATCTGTCAAAAATACCTCTGATTACCCTAGATAGATTTTGACAAGTTTTTGACATTTGTTTGTCGCCAAGATGACACTGCAACTAGATTTTGAACGTTTTAAATAACGAGAATTGGCCTTCTGGTCATACACGCACGCTGGTGGCGAGTACTATGTACAGAGGCCAGTACATCAAGCTACTACAATCTGTTAAATTTCTTTAATAGATTTTCAACTTTATTGATAAACTAAAAGGTTCAAAGTTGATTGGGAAAATTTTACAGTTTCGGGTAGCTTGATGTGCTGGGGTGACCTGACCTTTTTGAAGAACTTCACCAATAAGGTCATTAGGTATATGTCCACACACACAAGGCGTCGCCGTCGTCCTCCCGGTGAAAAAACAATTTAAAATATATACAACGTGTAACGTTAAATGCGCAAAACCTCTTACACCCCAATTAGAGCATTGAGTTCAAAGCATAATACAATAACCAAAACTATTTTTTTTTAAGCTATTTCTTATTATTAAGAAAATTGTGTTGATCCTAGCATTACTTTATGCATTCAAAATTGAGTCTTAATGCCTTAATATAAGACTTAATTTTCTTTGGCCCAGTCGGCGGATAGTATGGCAAAATACATAACTTTCGAAAAAAAAAAAACCTATATTAAAAGTTACTGAAATCGATTCAGTAGTCAATTATGAACAAACTATTTTCAGGTTTTGCGCATTTAACGTTACACGTTGTATAAGGTGTCAAAAAATTAACCCAACAAACTTTAAAAGGTGCTTCAGACTACCGAACTGAACAACTTTCACTATGGGACCAACTCTGAAATCACGAAAAAAATCAGCTGTTTAATAAAAAAGTTCAATACCTACTTGAACAAGATGTATGAAACAGCAGATTTTTTAGTACGATAGTCTAAAGGATCTCTTAAAGTTTGTCGGGTTAATTTTATAAAACTTTGTAGAGAATCATCTAAGGAGTGACTGGTAATTAATCACCGATACTTAGACACATGATTGTACTCATCCTAAAAAACAAATTTCCCAAAAAAAAGTTTTTTAATTTACCAAGCTTTTGACTCCAATCACCCCAATAGAACCGCGCGCGCGGTCCGTACAGTTGATAAAAGAATGAAAAAGAATAATGCATGGTAAAAGTTTTGTTTATAAAAAGGTATTAGTAGGTAACTAAATTTTAAGTAAATAAAATAAAATATTTGACTAAATTAAATTACAGTAGATTGTGTATTATTCTTGTTAGGTACTTAATAGGTAGGTAAATAAAAAAAAATCGTTTCTTTGGGAAACATATTTCTTATGATGAGTACAATAATATGTTTAAATATTACACTAGTTACCAACCTACATCCTAACTGACAAGGCAAGTTAAATAAAAGCTTGTAAAAATGAGAGAATGTTCACCCGAGTTAGGCCTATGTTTAAAACAGTATTATTGTGAAACAAACAAAAATAATCGGCCCACAAATTTGCAAAGTGCTATTCTATAGGATTTCTTCTTTACTAACGATAAAGACAAATTCTGATATTACTGAAACTCTATCAGCCACTTCGCCAATCAACTTGCCATGTAAGCTTGATTAATGAACTCGGAAACCTTTGAAGATGAGAAACGTACTCGCAAAAAAGAACCATCTACCTCATATTCGTAGCAAAAGAAAAACATTAACGTCTGCAAAGGTATCCGGAAACCGCACGGCAAATGAGCAAAATAAAAAATGTAACATAATTGCACTTAGATTGCAAACGGACTCTTTCCAAGAAAAAAAACATTTATATTTTTTCAAGCTTATTGAGGTTATAATGAGAGCTATGTCTGGCGAAACGCCATTTAGCGAAACGACGGAAAACGTTTACCGGGGCTTGCAGCAATCATTGCAAATACGACGTCTGTTTGTTATTACCATTACAGAAAACTTTTGCTCAAAATGCATTTTACTGCGTCGGGAAATTCGTCTTTTGAATGCAGATATACAGGGTGGAATCGAAGTCATGGGCATTATTTTAACCTAAGGCACTACTCACGATACTGATTGCATTAGGGCTATTAATACGCAAATCAAAAATATTATTAATGCAAGTAAGGAAAACCTTAAAAATGTAGTAAGTCAAATTGCACAAGGCTTATTATTGCAAATAAACACTTAAAGTAATTAAAACAAAATACTTCGTTAACGCCAATAATTGTTGAAATATCAAAATCTTAAAGCGCAGTACAGCGCAAAGCGAAATGTAAACAAACATCACCTGCGCGCGCGCGGGTTTTTCCTTACAAGTAATAATAACAATGGGCTACAAGACATTCCGTCCGGCGGGATTCCCTGAACTCTCTCCATCCCACTCCCTCACTCGCAAAAATACGAATATCACCCCCGCGCGGGGTATGCTTCCCGCCGCAACACGAAGTCACGAACCCGGAACCAGTGTCATAACGACTGCGCAGGTGCATTGACGCGTAATTGATTTATTGATCCCGTGACGTAATCGCCGTACTCGCCGCTCGCGTCATACGGTGCTTGGATTGCAGTGTATTAAGTGTTAGTGTAGTAGTTGTGTGTTGTGTGTGTGTTTGTGTACACGATGCCTCGACCGCGTAATGTGCAGGCTAGGTACACCAACCAACAATACCCACAAATGGTTGTAATTTACGATCGCACAAGAAATTTAGTATGAACTCGTGAAATGTTCCATCGGCGCTACCCGAACGACCCTATTCCTTCACGGGGTCTCATTCCACCAGAACCACTCAGAACCTGTTGGATTTTTCGTCTTTTCACGTGCCAGCACATGCACAAGCTCGTGGAAGAGCACCCGTTTACTCTCTGTCACTTTACCGACAAATAAGGTTTTTTCAAAACAATCCACAAGCTAGGTACGTAAATGTTTTTTTTTAATGTATGTTGTTTGACGTAGTTTTGACCGTCCTAAGCCGGCAAAGTACAAAGGGAAAATTGGAATTTATTATGAATCAATTCATTGGCAACTTAAGAATGTCACGTGAGTCGGGCGGGGTCAAAGAATTCACGCCCAATGACGCGCGTACGGCGTAGTGTACCTACGCATTTGCTATCGAGAAGCGCAACTAATTTGATACTTTGTATGACTTACTACATTTTAAGGTTTTCCATACTTGCATTAATAATATTTTTGATTTGCGTAATAGTAGCCCTAATGCAATTAGTATCATAAGTAGTACCTTAGGTTAAAATAATGCCCATGATTTCAATTGCACCCTGTATTATAAAGTCGTTATATTGTTATCTATAGGATACAAAAAGATGGAATCTCTTGGAAGTAATGTCTAGTTAGCAAAATTAAAAATGTTTACGTTATTCTAGCCTGACTATTAATTTCTGTACCAGGCTGCCAGCGTAACTAATTGATATGGAAATATCGTGGCTATGATTAATTGACTTAGGGTACATGAATATAAAGGAACTATGATTAGGTTACTATAGAATTTTCTTTATCAAAATTTTTAATATTTATGATACAAAAAATTCACAACATTAAACTTCCAAAATAATCTAAAAACCGAAAGCTACATCAGAATCGCTTCAAACTGGCCAGGCAACAATTGCACAGTATAGCTATATGTATAAATAAATTCGACGCATTGCGCTAGCGATCTCCACTGAGCACGTGCTGTTAACGACGCTATACACGTGTATATATACTTCATTTACACGTGTATTTTACTAGCACAGAACTGCCAGTAAACTTTCAAACTTAATTTTACGACACACTTAGTTCCACACATTTTCTTGTACTTGAAAAATGTTCGAGACTTACACTTGGCACTGCTCAAAAATTATGTAAGTATAACTTATCGTATTAAGTAACTTTGCTGCAGTGATAAATTGGTTTAAACTATGCGGACTGTCAGATGACAACAGAAAAATTGTTCGAGGATAAACGGAAACTGTTGACGTAGAGAAAATAAGTAAATCTCCTCTGAGGAGATCTTTAGCTGGATATGATAATGAGGATGATCTATATTGGGGATGTCCATCGCTTTTGGCAATTTATGATGCCCTAAAAGAGTCTACTAACATCTTTCATAAGGTTTAAACATAAGTTGACGAAGTTCAAATTTATTTTTCAAAAAAATATCATACAGTACCTACAACAGTACATTAACAGCTTTAAGACTGTGCCGACCCTACAGTGGCGCCCTCATCGTTTGTTTGGTTATTTCATACAATTTAGAATGAAAATGCAGAAAATAAGCACGTTAAGTTGTGCTTCACAAGATTATACGTTAATATTATTATAAAAGGTAGTTTTATATTGTTTAGTTTCATTATAATCCTTAAAACGGATAAAAGTGGCCACTATATTCCGTTTTAAGGATTATGATAAAACTAGACAATATAAAACTACCGCTTCTAATAATATTAACGTATAATCTTGTGAAGCACAACTTAACGTGCTTGTTTTCTGCATTTTCATTCTAAATTGTATGAAATAACCAAACAAACGATGAGGGCGCCACTGTAGGGTCGGCACAGTCTTAAGCAGACAGCTACCAGCAGTAAATACACCCTATTACGATAATAACAGTCACAATAGACAAGAGAAGACATTCTGCGGCCCATAAATTCGTATAATGAAAAGCCCTCAGCAACAATCCCGTCCCATTCTCCCCCCATCAGCATAATATCATAAAAACAATAAGTTCGAACTTAATAACACCTATTTTCATCCTTAACGACGGTCCAACGCGCAAACAAGAACTAAAACAATATTACCTGGGACCGCACTTGACTTCGAAAGGTCAAATCGGAAACCCGACCGACCTTGGCTCTTAAAGAATCCCTCATAAAAATTACACTACATTTCAGACAATAAACTTTCATCCCTCCCCTGTTGCGCGTTTCCCGATGCGGTCCAAAACCAGTCCTGGCCCGTTTCCAAGACCGCCTGCCAAATGAGGGTCAGATAATGACCTTCAGCTGTGCCAGATCGATACCGGATTTTGTAAATACGCGTACGTAAGGAATTCGATATTAGATTATATCGAAAATGGTAATAGGTTTCGCTTTAATGTATTTTCATATTTCTAGTGGTCTTCTGAGAATTTGTTTGTGGAATAAAATTATGATGAATTTGGCTAAGAAAATATCTGAAATTTCGAAGAAAAGTAATAAGGAACAACGAAGAAAGTTATCAAAGCCTGTATTATTGAGGATTATGGCTAAACCAAACTTATTGGCCAATTCTTTGGTAATATTGAACATAAAGTGTCATGTTTATGTTCATTACAAAATTATTGTGAAAACAACATGAAAAATTACAATAGTAATTTTTCATTCTGTTTTCACAATAATTCGGTCGGTTCGGTCGGTTCGGGTTTAGGTCGTCTTTGAGACCCATGCAAAAATAGGAGGCTTTAAAAAATATATAACAAAACCGTGACTGGGCAAAATAGTCACTACAGTTTTGAGTCGTTTGTGGTCGAAACGCTGCAATCAGAACCCTGAGGGAAGAATTAACTTTACCTCAACTAAGGAGGATGTATTTCACTTTGGTTGAGTCTAGGCTCAGATATAGTATTGAGTTTTGGGGCAACAGCTACGAACACAATATCCAGTCAGCATTTACATTTCAAAAAAGAGCTTTATAGACAATTCAGTTTGGCTTGAGAAAAAGTGTAAACAACATTTGATTATTAACAAAAAAATATTCCGTAAAGGAGATGTTCCAAAATGTATGGAGCCTGGGCCAGGTCCTTGTACACTCCCCCCCGGTGGGTTCCCGCATTGTCGAGGCGGGGGGGCTCAGTAGCCGTGGCTTGGTCACCCACGGTGAAGCGAAGAGGAACCCGAGGAGGGGCCGCTCGTCAGGGCTTTTGCCTGTAAGCCGACGACGTAGCGGCCAACAAGTAGGTTGCGGTGCCGCTTGGGCGACATCGCAACTGAGGCGGGCCGCGATGTCGTATGGGAGGCATCGCGGCTGAAGGTTGGAGGCCGCGGCGGGAGAGGAGTGCCGGTATTGTGGTGCGCCGCTCTCCCTACCTTCCGCGGCCTTGACGGGGTCGCCACCGTCGATGGCGGACGCGGTGGGGCCGCAGGGGAGAAGGAGTGTTGGTATTACGTGGCCAAAGACCAGAGAAAGAAGGTATTACTGACCCGCCGCAACGGGACCAAGGCTGCCCAGACACGGGGTCGTCTGGCACCTATGTGCTGGTTTGGTCCCTGGGGTGGTCACGGCGTGCTATGTGTTCTGGTGCGCCGGTGATGGGGAGCACTCCCCAGAGGAGGGTCCGGTGACGGACAGTCGCGGCGGGTTCACGGATGAGTGCTAACGCGTGCCCGTGTTCCCGCCATAAGCGGTGGAGGAGGACACCGTGGAGTTTTAGTGGGTAAGAGTCCCACATAACTGCACTCTCTCCCCGTGGTAGTGCAGTATGCATGAGCATTTCTCCACGTTAAAAAAAAAAAAAAGTTCATTGTACACTACACTTAAAAATAGAGAAATTCATTTAAAACAGTTCTCAACTGTCCAATTGCTTTAAAATAGCTTGGTTTTCTGGTAAACAGAAGAAATCACACTTAAAATTGCAACACACAAAAAACAACCCATCATGGTGGTAAGCTGTCATTTTGATTGATTAATGACGTTTGACATGTTTTTGTTTATTTCAACGCTAGAAGAAAGTGACAGAAGTGACACTGTTGTGACAACTGACAGTTCTCTTTTTAACAACATAGTAACTAAATCTGTGAGACGCCATGTTGAAAGTCGATAAAATTAATTGATAAATATCACTACCACAACAGCACACATTCAATTGAATTATCTGTATTTTTCCCGAATTCTACGGATTTTTCTCTTTTTTTTTTGAGATACTGTACATAGACCAGGCCCGTTTTGAAACATCTCCTTTAATAAAGCATTAATTTATTACAAAAAAAATGTGTGATCTTCTTGTGCAAAAAGAAGTTATGTATGTGTGAATGTTTCGATTTTTTCATTATCTAGTTTCGTATATATCCACAAAAAGATACAGTATGATTGTTTATACCTACTTTGTCTCAAGCCAAGTTAAATAATGTATAGTGCTAATTGTTATTAAACCCTAGTTAGTTAGTTGTTGTTAAACCCTATCTAGAAAAAACTCATCATGGATCAAAACACCTCTATAGCACCTGTGGTACAAAACACATCTTCATAAAGACTCTAAAAGCCTCTTAGTACCATGGAATATAGCAACCTAACCCACTAAACTTCCACGTGGCTTTTAGGAACATCTGCTCCCAACCGCCCGGTCTAAAGGCAAACTTGTACATATTTAAATTTTATTGCCTCATTGGCGTGCTACTTGCTTGAATCCACTTAAGCTGTTCGCAACTGGTGTAATAATAAAAAAAGGAATTGGAAGGCAAGTAAATGTCTAATATTGGCTGCTTTTTAATCCCATACAGGTTATTAAGGTTTAGAGTATTATTATTATTATTTAGAGGGGCCCGGGACTAAATTATAACAGCCGCACAGGTCGATCGATCAGGTTAAGCTACGCTTGCCGCGGTTGGTATCTGAATGGGTGACCATATTTAGCCCTCCGTGCCTCGGAAAGTATGTTAAGCCGTTGGTCCCGGCTGTCATTCGTGGATCTTTGACAGTCATTACGGGTAGTCAGAAGCCCGAAAGTCTGACAACCAGTCTTACCAAGGGGTATCATTAGCACTGGGTAACCCCAGTAACCGGGTTTGTTGAGGTCAGATAGGCAGTCGCTCCATGTAAAATACTGGTATTCAGCTGCATCCGGTTAGACTGGAAGCCAACCCCAACATATTTGGGAAAAGGCTAGGCAGATGATGATGATGATGATGATGATGACAGGTTATTAAGGTTAGCCCATATTGTGACTATCGACCCGCCATGTGTCCGTATGTTAGATTACGGCTACGGTACTATCTCATAAAAAATATCAATTTAATTTTTTTTATTTATTTATTTTAATACTTTAAGCGCACAAATGTTCAGAGGCGGACTATGGCATCTTTCTTTTTTGTGTGTAAACTTCACAGACGTGATTAGTATTGATAAGTATTTAAATACTATGAAAGAAAAGAAAACATATTTTCACATCTCATAGTTCAAATAAGAACATTACCAGTAGTCGTTGACCCCCAAATTAAAAACTTCAACATTTTGTTTTTTTTTTTATAGTGTTTAGATATCGATAACCATCACGTCTTCAGAGTTTCGTTAGCTAATTTAATTTAACCCTGTATACCAATAATATTATAGCATAACATGACGTCACTAACATACTATTCCAATCTTACAAGAAAGATTTCGGATCCTTTCCCAGTTCGGGAAAAACTGTGATTGTCTTTTGCAGAAAACAAGACTGGATTTGCGTCGCATAAACGGCGGCAAGCCAATCAAAACGTGTATCAGTGTACTGTTTTGCAAACTGTTTGATAGTCAAATATCTGCTTTACTGTTTTGCATAGTAACATTGGAATGGCTTTATGTTTATGTATTTAGGATCTCCAATAAAATATATACTTACACAATACATGACACATAAAACAATGGGCAATATAGGCAAATTCTCGTAATTTTAAGAACGTTCACAGTCTAATCTCAGTCTCAATCTGTCAAAAATAACTGCAGTGCTACTCTGTAAAAATCTCACCGTGAAAACTTAGGTGAAGTGAGCCGTCACTCCAACAGTAGGCCAATTCTGCTAATTTAAAACGTTCAAAATCTAGTCGCAGTCTCATCTCGGCGACAAAAAAATGTCAAAAACTTGTTGACAAGTTTTTCACCTAAGTTATCACGGTGAGATTTTTACGGAATCGACCGGCTGTTTCCTTACATTTTTGTCAAGTTTTTGACGTTGATTATCGCTGAGATGAGATTGTGATTAGATTTTTTAATTGCGGTAATTGGCCTTCAGGCATTAAGTAGGTGTAATCCTTCACTTATAGAAGACCGCAGCATACACAATAAAGAGATTTATTCCGGCCTGATCACCTGAGCCCCCCCTCCACCCCCGCCCCTTGAAAAACATAGTGCCCATATAATTGACCTAAGACCTTTACGTAAATACCTATGTTTCACAAATAAATATTCTGATTCTGAAGTCACCTGGATCTATCGTAATAAATATAGCAGCTACGAAAATTAATTCCAAGAGTGATATATACTTACCTAAAAACTTTCCATAATTTTGAAATGTGGAAATGAATGTGTGTATATTTGTAAGAAAAGCGGCTTAAGAACCTCAAATGTAATCAAACACACCTCTGGGAATCCTCTTTTAGGTTCACAGATGTGCCAGATACGAAAATATCATGTAGGTATCTATAAAAAGTAGAAAAACATCTCGATGCGGAAAAACCTTTCTACATTATTAGAATTCGTGCTAAAGCCTTATAAGTCTTTCTCCTGGATAGTATTGAGTTGGCAGCAGCAAAAATAAACTTATAAGATTCAAGCCGTATTAAGGTCTTAGTTTGAAAGTCAGCCAACAGCTAAGGCTTAAGGAAGTTTTTTGTCATTGAAAGCTGCCTTTCAAAACGAAATAAAATGGAGACAGAATTAGGGAAGCTACGTCGGATATAGGAATTGTAGTCTTTTAATTCAATTTGTAACGGAATATGCTTTTGTGAAATTAAATGAAAATAGAACCGAACGGGATATTGGAGCATTGATCCAATAACAAAATGAATTGCCGAATAGGATTTTATATCGGGGCATCGGTGACCGCCGCATAGCGTCCGCAATTTGCCGTTTGATGGCGTCACTGCGTTATCTATGAAAAGTTGGTGTTTTCCTAGGTAGCGTTTTTTGACAACGTAAAGTCCCAAGTGCTATAATTTTCATGACGGCCGTCACTGCAACCGTTATGTGGCGGTCACCGCTCATCTAGGAAACTTTAGCTTTACCGTCTTACGTGGCTTTCCTTAATGATCGATATAAAGAACAAACGTCACATGTTTATAGCTGTAGGTACATAATAGGATGCCGTAACCCATTTTTTCATTCACGACACCTGTTATGCCAATTTATATTTGGAATCAAACAGCAACAAAAAATTGTTAAAAAAATGGCTAAATGCATAAATGAAATGTGACGGTTTTATTTAGCTTTATTAATTTCGACTAAAATGAGTCACGAAGTCTCTAAACCCTTTATTTGATTACATTTTCAAGCAGGTATGAGAGACTGACCCTTACATCTTTTTTAATTTTGTTATCAAAATGAATTGGAAAATTTAATTTTGAATGTTACATTCATTGGTTATCAATATCATAATTGTTGGAGATATTATTTATTCATGCCTGCCATTGCAAAAGGGCTTTATTATTAGTATAAGTAATCATTTTTATATTGACATTTTCCGGTTAAAATATAGCCAAATGTGTAGGTATTTTATTTAAAACTAGCTTCTGCCTGCGCGTAAAGATTGAACCCACGGTCGCTAAGCAGATACGTGCTTACCGACGTATGATAACCGCTAAGCTATCATGCCATGTATCCTAACAGTTGAATTTATGAAATACAATCAGTTGCCAACGAATATAATGAGTGACTATTGTCTTTAATATAGAAATTACTCATTAAACGAAGGTTTTACGACCTTCGTTTAATGAGTAATTTCCCCGTCAAAGCAATTGCGTTTTTTACCCGTCAAAGCAATTGCTTTGTAACTTTGCATATCTATTTTTGGAGCTAATTGTACCTAAAAGTACATGCAATTTAACTGCCTGTATATCTGTACCTTGTTTGGTTATAGTCACAAAGAAACCCACCATATCATACTTCCGAAGCCTCAAGCGGAAGCTATACATTTATTTGGATAACAGGAAATATTGGATATCTGATAACGTTTTCCGAATATTGCTTTACTTGCGTTATTTTTTTAGGGCGATCTTTATTATTTACCTGGATGATTTACTCTTTACTGATCAAAGAAATCTTTTAAGTAAAGAAACTAGATAAAAGTAATTGAACAGGCTTGAGCAGATTTTCGGAGATTCAGCACGCTTGCTTCTGCGTGGGATTTATTTTTTTGCAATGTACGAACTGGGTAATATTTTTGTGACACGAAATAATATCTCAATATATATAAATTACGTGTCACGTTGTTTGTCCGCGATGGACTCCTAAACTACTGAACCGATAGTAATAAAATTTTGCACACTGTGTCCAGTTTCATCCAACTTGAAAGATAGGATAGTTTATATCTCAATTTATAACCGCTAATTTGAAAAAAAAAAGCACCCGTGCGAAGCTGGGGCGGGCCGCAAGTATACTCGTATATATATAAATTACGTGTCACGTTGTTTGTCCGCAATGGACTCCTAAACTACTGAACCGATTTTTATTAAATTTTGCACACTGTGTGCAGTTTAATTCAACTTGAAAGATAGGATAGTTTATATCTCAATTAATAATCACAATATTATTTTATTGCGAATATTGCTAGGACAAGTTTTGTATGAAAGAAAATTTCGGAAATTTGAAAAAAAAATGCACCCTTGCGAAGCTGGGGCGAGCCGCTAGTAATATATATTTTTCAACAAATAACAGACGCATAAAATTGGCGAAGTTTTGGGCCAACAAAATTTAAATAACTATCGTGTCAGCGACACGAAGAAGTAGAAGCACAAACAACTGCAACGAACCACCTTTTATCACTGTTTACGATTAAATTAATTATTGAAATGACGGTGTTTTATCCAGTACTAAACAAAAGGAACATGAGAATTGTTGTACCATAATTTCATTCATTTGTTTCAATCTTTTTTTAGGTAAAATGTGAGTGTAAAGTTCATTCGCAGTAGACAGCAGCAGCCCAATAGCAATCTTATTGAAACTATAATAAAGATCGCTTTGATTTTGACAGACTTGTCAATGGCAGCAACCGAATAACAACCTTATTGCATCACTGTGATTTTGACAGTGATAAAAATCAAGGGTTATCTAATTGTGAAAGGACTGTACCTTCCCCAATTCTGTCAAAAATTACAACGACCCTTCAACGATTCGATTATTTCAACGATTTTCCTTTGTTCCCAGATGGCGTCTTCAGGCATGAGGTAGAAGCGCGCGGGCGCGGTACGGAGTCAGCGTTCCTTGGCGAGCTACACTCGACGCTGGCGCCCCCTGCCGCGCCCGACCACGACTGGCAGCATACCCTCTCACTCATACTCAAAGGCCTCATCTTCACGATCATCATCATCGGAGCACTCTTCGGCAACGCCCTCGTCATCATCTCAGTCCAAAGACACAGGAAGCTTCGCGTCCTGACGAACTATTACGTCGTCAGTCTAGCTGTAGCTGACATGCTCGTTGCTCTATGCGCGATGACCTTCAATGCAAGCGCTGAACTGACTGACACATGGCTTTTCGGCCCTTTAGTCTGTGATATCTTCAACTCCCTCGATGTTTACTTCTCCAGCGCGTCTATACTTCATCTTTGCTGCATATCCGTTGACAGATACTACGCTATAGTCAGACCTTTGGAGTACCCAGTTACAATGACTCATAGGACTGTTTGCTTCATGCTGGCAAATGTGTGGTTGTGGCCTGCGTTCATCAGTTTTGTGCCAATATTCATGGGCTGGTATACAACGGAACAGCATAGACAAGAAAGACTACATCATCCAGATGTGTGTATGTTCAAAGTAAATATGGTCTACGCTATTGTATCATCGAGTGTTTCATTCTGGATCCCAAGTCTGGTCATGATTTCAATGTATTGTCGGATATTTAGAGAAGCTATCAGACAGAGAGAAGCATTAACGAGAACGTCATCGAACATTCTTTTGAACTCTGTCCATATGAAGCACACTTCCCATTCGGCGCATCACTCTCACTATTTACATCCTGAAAGAAGACCTTCCGATATCAGTCCCAACTACAGCACGTTTACAGAAGTAGGACCAGAAGAGACTGAATTTGGTGGAGAAGTTATGATGGCTATTGGGGACATTTGTCCAAGTAAGGAGGCTAGTCCGAGAAAGTCGGTAAATGTAAGCTGTGATACGGCAAGTTCTGGGTACTGTTCCGGAGGGTCTAACAAAAGGTCTTCAAGTGGACAGCCTCCACCTGGCTGGAGACCCAGCTGTTCTTCTGCTGTGGCGACAAGAGATCTGGCGAAAGCTGCTACAGAACTGAATGCTCAAGGTATGTTGACCTGTCTTTGTTTGGTCTTGTAAAATAAATTTCACACTATGGATTTCTGCCGTAGTCAGAATATTCAATAACAACGCATGTAATAGCTATGAATTGTCCAATTATTATAACCTAAATGGTATCTATCGAACAAAAAAGGGTCGAGATATATCCGACTAAGCTAGGATTGACCCCTTTAGATCTAGTATCATTGAAATACGATTATATATCCTTGCGTAAATCCTTGATTTATTTCGTTTATCTTCTGAAACAATAACAACTCTTGGGAAAAAACAGTTGAAAATTCGAGTACATCTTTGAAAACTGCCCATGTAAGAGAAAAAATATTGCTGAGTTTACGTCTGGAATAAATTGAACGTTGTTTCTTATAAATTGTTAACGATAAGCAAGTTAGCAATTTTTTTAAAGTCCCTGAGCGTCTTGGATTAAAGATAGTGCTTAAGCGATTAATACACGAACTTCCGATTTTAACCGAGATTCACGAAGCTAAGTGAGTCGTCTGAACCAATAAAGATAACAAATCGGCTCTAAGTAGATGTTCAGGCATCTAAAGGGAAAGTTACTTTTAACCGTTTGTCATGAAGATATCATCAGTTTGACAGTTTCTCGATACCGGGATACCCTTGTAATAGGCGAAAGTTGAACTACACGGAGTTCGAATTTATGGGAAACGCTATATTAAAAACGCGGGAGACACAGAAGTGGTTTATAGCGTTCACAATCTTTCTAAATAATGTGATAAAATCGTAATGCAAAAAACCTCGTCGGAAAAATCCGGAAAAATTTAACGAAGTGGAAATTTAAGTCAGCAAAACATCAAATAATAAAACGTATATTAATACTTATGATAAGTAACAAAATTCTGCAATTCACGTACCGTTTTAGAGAGAAATGTTCAAGATGGACTAGTACAGTGGTCTATAAAACAAAATGTCATTCTTTTGCAGTACAACATCTAAAACTTTTCTTATAGATTTACTGCCATTCTATGAAGTACCACGTATCTGGATAGTGAACTTATACATTTTCATTTAGTTAGAAAATTTTGCTGTATTTTGCAGAATTTCGCTCTCGACTCTTATCGCTTTTGAAATACTGTAAGGATTCAACAATACCATCATTACATAACTCATTAACACCATTATCTGCCTAGCTTTTTCCCATCTATATGGGCTCGACTTCTGGTCTTACTATATGCAACTGAATACGAATGAGAATATTCAGCACAAGAATAATTATGTACGAGCACGCACTCATTATTTTCTGCTTAATAAATTATGATGTAGCTGCACGACTAATGGTCACTTGAAAATGTCATGTTTATCTTTGAATCCGGATAAAACCGGACTTTTTCTTTTCCCAAAAATACAGAGAAAGTAAAGATCTACCCTACACCCCGTAAAAAGTTTGTTCAAAGTCCCCAATGAAATGATCCCACTTGACCTCTCTCGATGATACTTACTTGACGTTTTTATCATACTTTCTTCCCTCCTTAGTGGGCCCAAATTTTAAATGTGTGTGCAGAAAACCAAGCAATTGTGTTAGTTTTATAATGGCCCCAAGTTTATTGCACGTTTGAAGTTTTTCTCTTTAAAGATGGCAGTATGTTCTATCATTGAATTCCATTTAGAATTTTTTTCACAATTATTGAAGTCAACTTGAACTAATACCGTCGAAAAATTCATCCGCATCGCTGTTGACTGGTAATGTACCCAAGAGACAGGCGGCATTACCACGTTGTATGGCAATGCTTAGCCTCTGGCGAAGGTAAATTTAAAAACCAGCCTTAGAGTCAAGGGAAGTGTCAACCAGCCGTTTCGAAATTTCCTTAAAAAAGACGTTTCTATATTTTAGTTTGTGTATAGTTTTAGTTAAGTTAGAATTTATTACCTAGTTATTATTTGCTTACTTATTATTTCAATTTACGAGATTTCGTAAGAAGTGCTCTCAGGATTTTGAGAGGTGGTGGTGATTACAGTTTTTTTCCAGGCTCGCAGCATAAAATCACGCTTGCGTTCCTCATTTTGTCAGTTATATGTTTGGATCCCATGCATACCGGTACGGGTCTATAGCAATCGATGTCCAGCGGGATAATTGCGTAACACACTAAGCCTTGTGTTCACCAACATTTCAATCAACTGATTAAATATTTAACAGTTCTATATTTAAATTTTCCTTAGGAAATTTGACATAAACCAACTGTTTAAATACCTAACCAGTGGTTTGAATGTTGGTGAACTCAGGCGTAACTGTAGCAATGGTTTTCATTTTGATAGTTCAACAACATTCATTGCGTTATCTACATTGTTAAGCAGACAAATTTTTCGAACATAAGAAGCAATGTATTAGCAATATCCTTAAAAATGATTCAGATTGAGAATGAAAGTGTATATTAGAGCTCAATGAAAGTGTATATTAGGTTCTTGATTAGTTATTACTATACAAATTTTAACAGATAAACACACGGAGAACCAAAACTCTCGCTATCACTAAACAGTGACGTCACCGAATTTCGTTAGGAGATTTGTGTCAGCCATTTTGGTAGAAACCCTCTATACATAATATTATAATGAAAGGTCTGAGGGTCTAAGTCACGCGTCGGATCACTCCCTCAGCGATACTAAAACTAATTGCGTCAGGCTTTCTAGAGTCACTTTTACAGCTGAATTGGACATTTAAATTGCGAGGAAAGGCAGATTATGGCATCTTCTAGCGAAGCGAATGAATAGTATCCCCATCGGAATTGCAACTTGAAGGGACTAAAAAAAAACTTCCTTATTTACCCAAATAATCATAACAACCTTGCACAATTCATCTATGTAACAAAAAGCCTTTTCCCAACTATGTTAGGGTCGGCTTCCAGTCTAACCGGATGCAGCTGAATACCAGTATTTTACATGAAGCGACTGCCTATCTGACCTCCACAACCCGGTTACTGGGGTTACCCAGTGTTAATGATACCCCTTGGTAAGACTGGTTGTCAGACTTTCGGTCATCCGACGACCCGTAACGTCTGTCAAAGGTTTTAGAATGACAGCAGGGACCAACGGCATAACGTGCTTTCTGAGGCACGAAGGGGTCTCGATATGTAACAGATGGTCATTCACAGACGAACCGATCACAGCAAGCGTAACTTAACCTGATCGATCGACCCGTGCAGCTGTTACTACTTAGCCACGAGCACCTCTTCCAGTTTATCAAACTGACAACCAACTTAAATTGTCCGTATATTCAAGTTACAACTATCATTCTTTGACAGTTGTAGCCGTGAAGAATTTTTCGACTCTTGCCCATAGGAAACGATCAATCGGAACCGAGCACCTAACTTCTGACGTTTCATAAACGTCCATGTTGTTTTATGTGAAATACATAATAATATTTTATATTATGATTTTCTGTTTTTCTTTTTTTTTATCGGCTACAACACGGCAAATACGTACCGCGTCAATTGATATACATACATTGTCTTGACTTCACATCCAACATCTTATATTCTTTGGTCACTTTATTAGTCGTTTTTGAAACTTTCCTTATCGCTCTTTTTTCGAAAGTATTTTAATGGACGAGGAGAACTCAATTTACGGTCTATGCATTTAAAAAACTATATGTCAGTATCAACCATTTCCAGCTAAACACAAATTGGTACAAAAAGATCCTTCTTCCTTTCAATGGTGTTTTGAAGTTCCCAAATGAATACCTTTAAGGCTATTTGTACAACCCTATTGAGTTTAATCTAGCGCCGAAGATTGAGTTAATGCAATCAGATTTCTCTTTAATTGCTTACGACAGAGGTTCGTTAGGACCTCGTCTAAATGTTCTAGAGAAACTTGAACAGACTCGGAAATGCGATTAACCGCGTTTTGGTTATTGTGTAACTACGTTCTGCGTAATCCATAGGTTCTCAAAGTGGGCGATACCGCCCCCTCGTGGGTGCTACAGACTCGGGTCTGTTAGCACGGGCTCGGGCTCGTGCTAAATAATAACATCCGCACAGGTCGATCGATCAGGTTAAGCTACGCTTGCCGCGGTTAGTCTGTGGATAGGTGACCATCCTTACATACCGAGGACCCCTCCGTGCCTCGGAAAGCACGTTAAGCTGTTGGTCCCGGCTGTCATTCGTGGATCTTTGACAGTCGTTACGGGTAGTCAGAAGCCCGAAGGTCTGACAACCAGTCTTACCAAGGGGTATCGTATTACCCAGTAACTGGATTGTGGAGGTCAAATAGGCAGTCACTCCATGTAAAATACTGGAATTCAGCTGCATCCGGTTAGACTGGAAGCCGACCTCAACATAGTTGGGAAAAGGCTAGGCAGATGATGGTGGGCGCTACAGACTTCCAGGGGGCAGCAAAAGACCCAGATTAAATTACCTATCCTATCCCACAACTTTAAGATATTACTCATTTAAATACCCGTACGCAAAATACGCGCATTGTCGTGGAGTTGTAGACACCAGCCCGTATTACCTATTACTCATTTAAATATAATAATGGCAATAGCTATATCAGATTCGCGATAAAAATGGTGAGTAAAAAAAATTAGGGACATTATAAAAAAAATATTCTCAAAATGGGCGATTGACAAAATTAGTTTGAGAGATTAGATCAATTGAGGAGGTTTTAATTTAATTTAATATCACCTGTTTTTCGCGAAGGTTTAAGCAGAGTTGACCCGATAGTACACCCGCATTTCACTTGCGTTATGTTATGTTGTGTTTGTACTGTTTTTGTTTATTTATTTATTTTACCATTTATGTACACACATATATAAACAGACAAGAAAAAAAACCGATCAAAAAATAGGTACAAAGGTGATGCTTATTTCATAATCCAGCATACCTGCGATAGAACAATAGAGAGATGTAGACAGTTGTAGTTTGTTGATAATTTTGAGATATCTAATTTTTAGATTATCTTTTGATATGCACGTGTTCTTGTGACACTGAAACAAAGTTTTTGTGCCTTTATTTCATTCCATTTTTCTTTCTTAACTTCTTTGTAGTGTATTAAATTCAACTATTATGAGTACTTACAAAATAGATTATTGCTTGTACATTCAAGGAAATAAATTGTAAGCCAATTAACAACCTACGTTAACTTATCGTGTTTATAGCCATTACATACAACAGTTGTCAATTAAGTTGGTACTCAATCGGCTTAACAAATTATTTCCCTGACTTCGACCGCACTAACACTTCGATTTTAAGATGACATAGCGTAGTCCGGCGTTTCAATTGAATATGAGTCCATCCTAAACTGCAGGGTAATTGCGTAACACACTATTAGTAGCAATGGGTTTGATTTTGACAGTTCAACAACATTCATTGCGTTATTTGCGTTGTTGAGCAAACACATTTTTCGAACATATGGAGCAATGGATTAGTAATATGTTTCAAAATGATTCAAATTGAGAGTAATAGTGTGTTACGCAATTAGGGTGCGGGTTTGGTTTTGTTACCACGTATAAATATTCTACCGTGCGGTCGATTGTACAAACGCCAGCACATCAAGCTACCCGAAACTGTCGAATTTTCCCAATTAACTTTAAACCTTTAGCGATAAAGTAGAAAATCTATTATAGAAATTTGACAGATTGTAGTAGCATGAAGTGCTGGCGTCTATAATAAGGATAATTTTGAATAGACCTTTACATTTTAAAAACGTGAAATAAATACTACCTATTTAAATTAGTTTTGATCCGTAATTTCCTAGGTATATTGGGATATTTATCGGAAAATTAATGAGGCCATAGAACAGGTAGGTTAGATTGGGTCGAGTTCCTAATTAATTAAGGGCGGGCGTTTTGGGGGACTGTCTTATGTAATTTTGACGTTCGAAAAGTGCTGATTCTTAACCTAATTTGAATAAACGACTTGATTTGAATCAAAATCAAAATATTTTATTTCATATAAACCTACATAGACACTTGTGAAACGTCAGAATCTAGGTGCATGGTTCAAATTGGTCGTTTCCTATGGAGAAGAACCGGCAAGAAACTCCACGGTTACTCTTTTAAAAATAATTGGCTTTTACAATGTTTTCGAATTACAGTAGGTATGGGAGGACAGCGTAGGCCTGTCAACAATTACAACTTTTTATTTTATCAAGTACCTGGTAAGTACTTGATTAAATAAGAAATGGTCTACAGATCTAAAGTCTACAAGGCCTTGTGTCGAGCGAATCGTCTCGAAACTGGGATTACTCTCAATTTATCTTTTCCCGTATTGATCTTTTTCATAGAGAACAATGTTTTACTTTAGACAGGATGTTTACTTTATTTATTTAGACCAACGTTTGTTTACACTACAGAAATCCTAGGAAGCAACGGAAAATAAAAATAAAAAACGAATGTAACAAACAAAGTATATCTAGCTAAATACAGCATTTTCTTATTATTGCTCTTGAAATAGAGCAGTTAGAATTAGGGGTATAAATATAACCAATTTAGAGGGGCTCATGGCTTAATAATAATCAGCCACATAGGTGGATCTACAGGGTTAAGCAACGCTTGCCGACGTCGATCCGTGGATGGGTGACCATCTATTACATATCGAGACTCCCCGTGCCTTGGAAAGCACGTTAAGCCGCTGGTCCCAGCTGTCATTCGTAGATCGTTGACAGTCGTTACGGGTAGTCAGAAGCCCAAAAGTCTGACAACCAGTCTTATCAAGGGGAATCTCGTTACCCAGTATCTGGGTTGTGGAAGTTAGATAGGCAGTCAGTCCATATATAAATACTGTTATTCAGCTGCATTTAGTTAGGCTGGAAGCCGAAAAGGCTAGCCAGTTTGAAATATAACCAAATTAAAACACTTTCATACTATTATATTGTAGACTAGCTGCGCCCCGCGGTTTCACCTGCGTAAGTTTCGATCCTGTGGGAATATCGGGATGAAAAGTATCCTATGTATTATTCTGATGTATAAGCTATATTACTGTAAAGTTTCATCAAAATCCGTTCAGTAGTTTTTGCGTGAAAGAGTAACAAACATTCATCCATCCATCCTCACAAACTTTTGCATTTATAATATTAGTAGGATTTTACAGTAAGTACTAAAAACACTGAATTAAACTCTAACTAATGTCGTGAAACATGATTAATTAATAACTTTTTCCAATGACGTTGATACTAAAAATTGTAGTCATACATTGCAGAATTGATAATCGCGTCTCACATCCCCGCAATTCGGTACCCACATACTCCGTAAATCTCCACGGATTGCAAATTGCTTAGGTCGATTCCTAATTGGGTGCCATTCACGGAGCAAATGCATGCCATTCAATATCCACTACCTCGCCTGTGCTCAATAACAAGTGAAATCACTTTCTGCTGACTGCATTCAACGGGCTTAATGCAGTAGATTGAATTATGTTGCACCAATTAACGTTTGTAGGTCATTCATAGCCTTAAACTACTTTTGAAGTTAGGTTTCAGCCTTTAATTATTTTTGTGCTTAACCATATTAAAAGTCACTTATTATAAGTCGCTTCATGTTAAATACTGGTTTTATCGCACAGCACTTCTTAACAGTGTTGACATCAAAATGCGACTGAAGTTAGCCACGCAACGTAAACAACTTCACGGCTTCTGGTGTTGCGTACTCTTATCGGATGCGTACTGCTAGACCAGGTTACCCTATTCAGTTGCATCCGGTTAGACTGGAAACCGGCCCCAAAGTAGTTGGGAAAAGGCTAGGCATATGATAAGATGGTGACCATATTAAAGTACCTACTTTTCGTATCATTCTATTCTATCAGTTGGGTACTGAAGTGTTGACATACATTACATCTCACTTGGAGGTACTCCGCGGCACAGGTACCTATAGTACGCCCAAATTTCGCCAGTTATGTTTAAACCTTCAAGCGGGCGCGCGGTTATTTATAACGCCAGCGGTCACGCATAACCTATTTTAGGGATTTAAAACACTAATTATTTTATTATTTTTTTGTATCTATCACATTGTCATTACGTTAGGACATAAAACAAAATAATTAAATCAAAATAATAGTCTAATTTTCTTTGGATTAGTAAGCAATTCGGCATCATAAACCTCTCTTATACCTCTAACTTTCTCGAGCTTGTGTGCTTTCAACGCCTGCGCCGTAACTAAAACAAATGCAATATATGCACTCCGGATAGAATAGAATAAAATAGAATATATTTATTTGCTTTAAAACATGGTACTTTAAGGTCTTTTTTTTGTGGATAGGAAATCATCAAATGACCCCTCCCGCTCTGGACCAGAAGGGAGTGTCAGACCCTTACTGACTAAAACCCACCCGTATTCCTTCCTTAGCCAAAGGGAACATCAAGATGTTTCGGGGCAGCGGTAACTCTTTTGGACAATCCCGCTGCCCACATTAAGGTCTAAGGAGGGATACATTAAGGTCTAAGGAAGGTGCGGGGCGGGGAAGTAAACAGTTAATTCTATGTACAGTGAAACAATGACAGGCTACTAGGGATGAAAAATACATGCGACAAGAAATAACGATATTAAGAACGAAAATGTATCGAGTTCGGTCGATTCGACGCCGCGCGCCTGCTTGAAGCTTAAGTCTCATGAAATACGAGGGCGAATTTATTGCCACCACCGGGGACACATTCAGACTCCAAGCTTTTACTGAGAAATTCCTGATAGAAAAACCTAATAACACAACTCAACAATACCGCACTAGACCAACGAGCATTCGAGGGTCCTTAATATTAAGTAACGTATTACTTCTTCGAAAGTCAGGCCCGGAATTTTATAAATTTTATCGAATTGCCCATCATTAGACTGAGATAATTAATTACAAAATTCTATTACAGTCAATTTGTGTGAAGAACTGATTGCATTAAGAAAATTGATGTGCATATTATGAAGACAATAATTCATGAAAGATGGATGTTGGGATCCTCTTTCCAGCCACCGTTAATGATTTAGCTGGGAGGTGTTTAATAAAGTTTTTTCAGATATGGTTATTAAAACTCTAACACAGTCTAGTATAAAGTTGAAATGGACAAATGAAATACGCATTTCGGTCCGTCACAAATTAATGGCTCCACAACAAATGGATTTTTCAACTGATTTTCAACCCGAGTTTTCATACAAAGCTCGAAATATTTGCCTGCTATGCAGTATCTACGGTGCTCTTGCAAACATCAATAGCATTTTAATTTGGTTTTCGTACTAGTCATAAATTCATAATTTGGTAGAGTGTAGGGCGCGGTTATTTATATATTAATGTGGATCATAGAATAACGCTGTGAATGTCTGAAACAAACTATAGACCGAAACAAAATTATTAATTTGGTTTTCGTACTAGACATAAATTCATAATTTGATAGACTGTAGGGCGCGATTATTTATTTATTAATGTGGATCATAGAATAATGCTGTAAATGTCTGAAATAAAACTATACCAGCGAAATAAAATTAGTTTCTTTAACCTATTGTTAATTTGAAAAAAAAAAAATTGGTTCCATCTATACTAATATTATAAAGAGGAAAGAATTGTATGTATGTTTGTAACGAATTGGCTCAAAAAGTACTGGACCGATTTTAAAAATTCTTTTACCATTTGAATGCTACATTATCACTGATTAATATAGGCTCTTAATTGCAAGATAAAAATAAAAGTTTAAAAAATAAATGTCCACCCGTGCGAAGCCGGGACAGGCCGCTAGTAATCTATATTTTACTCTTTATTTCGTACGACGGAATACTCTCGTACGATACACGCCCACTACCAGAATGAAGAAATTGAATTAAATTACATGAACAGTATCCAATGCATATTATCTTTCGGCTCAGCATAATCTGCTTAATAATGTCCTCTCTTAGAGAAAGAGTGGAATCTGCCACGTACGCCTAGTACGGGTTTGTAGATGTCACATGTCCTCGAAGTTATGGTTCTAATAAGACATGCCGGTTTCCTTCATCCTTTTGAAATCTTTCGGCTTATATTATGGTAATGAAGATGAAATTTTACACAAGTACAGCCTAACTTCACATGCTCTGTAGAAATATATAAAATCTCTGTTCATTTTGCAACATTATAATGTTCTGCGACTTGTAACATACTTTTATCTCGAAAGACATTAGTAACCGTTACACTCGCGAAGTAAAATGAGGACATCCATCATATTTTTATCTTTCTCATTACTGTAGTAAGTGGAATTTATGTAGGTATATATTTTAATAAAATGTAGGCACTAGTTATCTTTGAATTGTTCTATGTTATTAAGGGAAAATTTCACCAAACTTTTATAACTTCAATAAGTCTTATCCTGAGAATAAATTATGAATTTTCGACGGTTTTTCCATACTAGAACTGTCAGACGTAAAATTTCTTCCACGGATAAAAAATATCTGACTTTGTTTAAATCAGCCCTTAGTGGTAATATTCTGAATTCGCCCGTGTCAGGCAAATTTTTGTTAGGCTTTTCCATCTGGAACTTCTCAGTAGTAGCCTGAAGTCCTGGCGAAATGTGAGTGCACTATAGATACACCTCTCCACACATTCTACCTCATACAAACTCACCCTCACACACCGCCTTACTCACTACCATTCACACTCTACAACTCATTTAAGTGTAACCAAGTTCTCTTTTTAATAACTAAAATACTGTATATTAATTTATTTACTGTAGGATTCAACACAATTGTAAATGTTGGCTAAATTTTTTCCAGTCTAATAGCAGAGTGGTTTGGCGCTGTGTGTTGAGACACAGGTTTTTCACCAAGTTCGGCTACAGATGTTCCCATGTTGTGTTATTTTCATTATAGCCTACAACTTTATTTTTAAGCAATATAGTTGTTATAATGTTAATATTTTTGGTGTCAATAAATAAATTATTATTAAATAATATAATTATTATTATTAAATTAAAAAAATATATAAACTCGCTATTTAAGAAGTTAAAACGATGCACACTTGCTTTTCCAATTCACATGACATTAGCAGAATGGTCGACATCGGCTTTACTTGCCATAAATGAAAATAGAATAGAATAGAAAAACATTTCTGACAGCAGGAAGCTAACACCACCCTATTAGAACCACTACAAATATCACAGAGATTTTGACAGACCTGTCAGTAGCAGCAATGTTACAGGAACCTTATTGAAATGATATTATAGATCACTATGATGTTGACAGCGATGCGAAATCACGAGTAAAATATTTGTGAAAGGACTGTAACAACAGATATAGATACACCTAGATAACGCAGGAGCAACTACTTCGCGTGCCAAAAATCGCACCAGCTTACGTTCAAAAATCGTAAGCCGCTACTTTCGCGCTCAGTCCTGTGTACTGCTGGCTGGGTGAGCGTGACTGAGAAAGAGCGCTTGTGACGTCATAGTAGGTAGTCAAAAAAATGGCACGCTTGGTTTTCATACAGATCGTGATACTTGCGTTATTTATGTCTATCTAAAACGGTCAAAAGCGACTTCACTCAGCGAGTCGGCAAACCTCGAAGCAGTTGCGGCAATGGTGCAGTCACCAAATCGCTGATTGCCGGTGCTAAAGTATCGTGTCTGCTATGGCCTTTATTCATAGAAGCTATTTTACTGTTTGGATGAGTCAAAGTTTTGCAATTAACTAGAAACATAGGACGTACGTACGCATGCAATTTGTTAGAAGCACTAGAGGTGTAATGTTCAGTGTTGTTTAAAGTTAGTCCTAAGTTTTGCTCCAGTATTAGCAGGTAATTAGATACAAGCAGCTTACATTGTTTACCTTTAGATTTTCTTAGCAATTTATGGTTAGAAATGCTGTAAAACTTTACCTGCTAGATTAATAAAGGAAGAGAATTTGTAAACTAAAACCTTCCAAGGGAAAACTAATCATTTCGGCTGCTAGGAGTAAATTGCAACATGAGATACAACAATAATATATTGTACCAGCTTCAGCGAGTTGTTGTGCCCGCGTGGATTTCGAAATGGACACGGATGCTAACGGGATAAAAAGTAACCTTTGTCCTTTCCTAGGATGCCATTTATCTCCTTGCCAAATTTTATCGAAATCCGTTAAGTGGTTTAGGCGTAAAAGGACAAATACAGCCAAAGTTAGTTTCGAATTTATAATATTACTAGCGGCTGCTTGTGACTGCGTCTACGATCGAGGATGAAAAGTAACCAATATCCTTCTCTAGGTCCCAGGCTACCTATCTGTCAAATTTCACAACGATCCGGTCAGCCGTATTAGCGTGAAAACGTAAAAAACGAATTCACGTTCGCATTTAAATTATTTAATTAGGATTTTATATAAGTATAGATTTTTTAACTTCCAATATCATAGTGTATTCTAGTTTCGAGTTAGAGAACCGTTGTTTTCGTGAATAGTGATGAATATAAATATGGATGGATGGAGATGGAGAGAAAGCCCAAAGAAAAGATGGATGTATTGTGTGAAAGATGATATGATTATGTTTTGCTGACGCTCTTGCTCCTCACAATAATCCCCTAATCCACCATTCCAATAGCCTCTCCCAGTTATTGACCATCCCTGTGCTTCTCGCTTCGAGCCAAATCCCGCGGCTCTCACCAAGTCGCATTCAGTCCACCCAAACCATATGTTGAGAGTATAAACTATCATAATCTTCACACCACCTTTTGTTGACGCCCGTGCTCATCATAATAATCCCACAATCCGCAATTCCGTACACTCGCACGAAATAACAAACTTTTCTTCCCGCAATATGGAAGAGGCCGCAACATTATCTTCATGAAACAAGAAAACTTTGCAAGTTTTGTGTAAGACCACCTGTTACGAGTTCTGAACTCGTAAAGAAACGTTGCATGCGTAATGAGTTTTCCATGTTAGCGTATATCTTCATGAAAACATTTCTCTCCTTCTGGGGCTGGGGTCGTAATGGAACTTGGGTAGTCGGGTGACATAAGAGCTTTTTAGATACACTGCCACATTGGACTGGTTAACGCAAGCGTGGCTGTTGAGCTTGGGGTTATGGTGTCATCACACTGCAGCGGATACTGCTCCGGTGTCTGCTGTTTTGTACTTTGACCACATCCTGGACACTCCGTACAACGCGCGCAAAATAATTACCTACTACTACTACATAGCCAAATGACGTTGGTACGCGTGCAAATGTGTGCGTAAACTCTAGTAGGGTTGGTTGTCGTGCGGAGCGTAAAAAAAATGGCGGGAACGACGACGACGCGACTAGAAAGAATAAGTGACCTTGTACGAGCGGCGTTTGATTGTTTATCTAATTAGTCGGGTTCGTAATGAAAAAAAAATAATGTTGTAATAGTTAAGTAATAAATGTAAAACTTTTTAACAATAACTTTAATTTCGGAAGTCGGTGTCTTTGGATCTGTATTTTAGTTTATTGCCACCGACTTACGAAATTAAAGTTATTTTTCACTTTGTAGTGTTTTTTTCGAAGTCGGTTTTTTTTTTGCTAAAAGTTTTTATTTCTCGCTTTTTAGTGGGTCTGTTTATAAAGTATCTAAGTTACAATAGCCTAATGTCAACTTGCTCATCGCCTTTTACAAAATATTGCTTTTCCCGATGCAGGGACGTTAATTGTTGAGGAGTTCTCTTGGTACTCCACCATCAGCTCCATTTCACCATTCGCATTGTGACGAGCATAAATTGTGCTTAGCAAACATTTTAAAGTAATCGAATCGCAACCTGTGAAATACTTATTATTGAGTAGTCCCGGTGACCATCTGTCTTCATCATCAGTTCCACTTCACTAAATGTTGCTATCCCAGAGCTACTTAGCTAAATATTGCTTACACTAAAATATTTTCGTTTAAATGACCTACTTAACTATAAATAATCGGTCATTATATCGCATGGTATTAAAATGCGATATCTTACAAACATTTATGTAAATACAAATTCGCTAAAGCATCACAATATCGAACCATCGTGATTAAAACTCAGATAAAACTTTTAAATCGCAAAATTATGTGTTCGTGTCAGCAGTATAGTGCTGCGGTTCTTTGTGAGCGCCCCGAGCTAATGAGCCGCCGACGAATTCGCGGTGTGCGGGGTGAGGTGCGGTATCTGATGTCAGCGCGGGGTAGGGAGTGGCCATTCTGTACGAAGTACTATTAGGTATTCTGTGCTTTGACTGTAGAATCTTGATTTGTAAACAAAAACCACAAGAAATAATACACTGACATCTTCGTGCGGTCTACAGTCAAAGTTAAAAACCGCAGCAGAGCACACCGTGTGCAGTATCATAACCGCCTTATATTAAACCCGGGGAAAGGTAATAAAAATTAAGGAACTTCCTAATTTGACTGTCATTTCTTTTAGGCAATGGACAAGAATTACAATTAGTCTCGATCCAATGTCTTAATAATAAAGTGGATGTATAATAGGGCTTTTAGGGATCTTCATACGCCGGAGTTTTAAAGCCTTTGGCTTTTCAAAGGCCGCAAGTTCGATCTCGAACGCACAAATATAATATTTTTATTGTACAGATAAATAGCTATTTTATTTACCTAAGACACAGATAAATAGCTTGCATGCAGACAGATAAATAGCTTTTTTAAACATTTAAAATTGTTAACATTGCCCTCGTTGTATATCTATGAAGTGAGTATCTTTGTTAGAACGAATTGTTACCTATACAGCATTGCATATAAAAGTCACTATAGACAACTACGTGATAAGAATAAACTGGAGCTTGAGATTTCGTACGGCGCTGGCACAGCACTGCTGAGAAAGAGTTTTCTTTGCATGGCACAAAAAATATTTAATAAATTACCAGATGACATTAAAAAACTAAATATAATGCAATTTAAGAAATGTATGAATAAGTTTTTGATTGACAAATATTATTATACAATTAATGACTTCCTAACGGATAATATTGACATAAGTCATTTTATTGACATTTCCCATTGAATTTTTTGAATTTTGCATAATTTTCTGGTTAAAGACATTTAATTCTCATAAAGAAATTAACATTTCACTTACATGAGAACAAATTTAAACATAAATAGTCTCATTCATAAACGCTGCTTAAAGTTAAATAGTGATTAGAGACTGTTTAATCATAGGTACATTTTTTTACATTTTTAATATTTTTTTTTTCAATTTTACATTTTGAAATTATATTAAATATTTGCATGTCTTGTTGTGGCAAAATATAGAGATACCTATTAACCTCATTCTGTGACATATTATATATCTTACCTATATTGCAAATAAAAAATGATTTGATTTGATTTAAGAATTTACCAATCCGCATTGGGACCACGTGGTGGATTACGGCCTACTCCCTTTCACAGAGAGACGACCTGTGTCTCAACAGTGGGAACATTATAGGCTGATTATGTATACCTATTTAATTTATTGTCTTAGTTTTCTGTTAAAATAATTATATTTTACAGTAATTATTTGTTTTCGTTAACAGGTGCGTCTCTTCGAGCGGCCGGCAAGTCGTGGCGAGCGGAACACAAAGCCGCGCGCACACTTGGTATCATAGTCGGCGCGTTTTTGTTGTGCTGGCTTCCGTTTTTTCTTTGGTGAGTATTTTATTTAACTGTTATCTCTTGCAGTGAATAAAAACAATTATTATGTTTTTTTAAGAATTCAACCTTTACGTTATTAGTACATTACGATACTCGATATAGTAACCAGCATGAGTCGTGCGCACAAACTGACACCTGCGCAGTAGGTAATTTTTCGGTCTCTTTGGCGGAATGAAGAAGGCAGGGTAATATTTTAATTATAGTTATCAACAATTTGAGCAAAAGCGGTACTAAATAAATTTGACCGAAAGTGTACATGCGCTAGCTTGCCGGACTGCTGCCCATCTGTGCTCACGACTCGTGCCAGTCATTATACATTAAGGTACGTGACTTAAGTAGTTCATTATTAATACACGGCGTTTAGCATTTCACGCCGTGCATAAATATACCTACTACTTATGTCTCATATATGTACTTATGTCTCATGTATGTACTTATGTATACAATTTATAGCTCCTGTGACTTAAAACCGCACTCAAGTCACGCTTTTCTTGTAAATATTAAAATCGTGACTTAAGTGCGGGTTTTAAGAGGAAATGTGGGTCGTCGTTTCTTCATAGAAACGCTCTCACCTGTCTCACCCAAAGACTTCCAAAATTAAAGTTATTTTTCACTTTGTACTGTCTTTTTTGAAAGTCGGTTGTTTTTTTTTATTCTAAAAAAGTTTTTGACCGTGTGGTTTTGCACTATCTTTTATGCACTTTTTTTTACGAAACAGCCGATTTTGATAACCGACGACAATTTTCTATGCTATGGGTCTAGAATAATGTGTGCTGAATTAACGGTTATAGTTTGCGTGTCCCTGCCGCCGTGTATTTGAAATAAAACAATATTTTTCTACAGGTACGTCACAACAAACTTATGTGGCGAGCCGTGCGAAACACCATCCGTCGTGGTCGGCGTTCTATTCTGGATCGGCTACTTCAACTCAGCTCTCAACCCCCTCATCTACGCGTATTTCAACCGCGACTTTCGAGACGCGTTCAAAAACACGCTCATGTGTGCACTGCCTTGCTGCTTCAGTTGCTGGAAAGACACGGGAACGGCACAGTTCGTGTAGTAATTACAGCGGTGCGACTAAAAATCGCAGTCGCAAAGTCGTACGAACGATATGTGTGTAGCGTTAGTGTGTAGAATATAGAGCATCGAATACTGCTAAATTTTGTATGTAAGCTTTTATTCAAGCGCGTTGTATAAGTTTTTGTATATGAAAAGTTGGATTGTGGAAACTTTCACCCAAAAGGGTTATATATATGCAAAATTCCTGAATAATTGGAGTGGTATAGAAACTAAATTTCGCTTTAGTAACATTGTGAAAATAACGGCAATGTTACCTACTCGTAAGTGTTGTCGTGAATGTTTGTATGCTTGTTCGCGCCATCTTTATTTAAGGCTTTGTCTAAGAAATTGATGTATCACGATGGTGAGTGTATGTAATATCTATTAGTTGGTAGTACAACCATAGACTACTTATAAATCCTACTTTGTGCAGATAGTCTACGACGAAGATACGGTAAAAATACAATTGCTGTGAGCAGAAACAGCAAAAAAAACAATCGCTGTAACCAGAAACGGTAAAAAAATAAAAATTTCTGTAAGCTTCGGCTCATTCGGGCATACAGTATTATATACTTACAATCGTATTTTATTTTTATCTGCTAACAAATGTGATACAACTGCCATCCGTGTGTCAATGTCAAAGAATATGATTAGCTGCATAAAGTAAGCAATTATACTGTGGCAACACTTGAAAAGTCCTTCTCTAGGTAAAGTGGTAGTTCTAAATTCGGTAAAAAATGCGATTCTAAATCGGAGTGTCGAGGCTAGAGCTTTTTTTGTAAGAATAATGTTAAAGGTTTTGTTCGGAAAAGCGCTTTGCAATAAATTATATCGCAAGTTCGTCGTACGGGTGCAATATCTAGTCAAATATTTAGCATGTAATATTGATATCTAGTATTATCAGTGACATAGCAATAATGTAAAATTATTTTATAACAAGTGTTTCTATTTTGTGAGGTCAATGTGTCCCCCAAGTATAAATAACCCTGGAATTGATAGGGGGACAAACGGACCCCAATGAATATTATATTATTGTACTATGTTTGTAGATAATTTGCCATAGAAATATTAGTATTAACTAGTTGCTCAAATTGTCCATTTGATGGCAATAAGCATGATGAAAGCATTTAGACTTATATAGAAATTTGATATTACTGAAATACATAGTTGAGATAATTGTTATAAATATGATTGTATATACCGCATAGTGATAGAAATTCCTCTATTTTCTTAGAACTCTATTCTGTATTATACTGTAGTGTCGATATCGCAACTATTTCAATGAATTTTCTTTACATTAAAGTCTTGCTCGAGAAAAAGCTATTCGCGTATCGATAAAAATGTTATATTCCATGATTTAATAAAGCTGAAAAGGTTGTTTTTTTTTTTGAACGCGCTAATCTCTACCTACCGGTCGGATTTAAAAACAATCTCTTTGATTTGATAGTTCATTTCCATAAGGAGGATCTTTATAAGCTATTTAAAATCATGCATAAACGCTTATTAGCAGCCGAGCAAAAAGGAGAAAAAGGCAAATAGAACGCTGAGCGATAACAAAGTAATAGCGTGGGCGGGATATGCGACGCGGTGGATCGGGGAAGCAAGACTTTGTTCACGCGGACAAAGTAAGCATTCAGAAGTATAATCGAGACGCGTGGAGATAGTTGTGATTCAGATACTATAGTATAAATTCTAAGCGAACGTCCTTTATTATAAATATCAATAATTCCTATAATTAATACAAGTTGTTTGTGCTGGCCCTTCATTTGTTATGCTTCAATTTGTCTGTTGTATGCTGATTTGATCTTAAACACCCGGCTTTTTTGGTATAATACGCGTATATCATTCTGTCTCGCCTTTTTTCAACTCATCATCTGCCAAGCCTTATTCCAACTATGTTGTGTTTGGCTTCCAGTCTGACCGGAATCAGCTGCATACATTTTACATGGATCTACGGCTTATCTGACCTCCACAACCCATTAACTGGTTAACACAATACCCCTTGGTAAGATTGACTTGAGTGACCGATCTTTAATTCAACTACCCAATAGTTTACTCATGACAACCAACCAACTCCAGCAATATTACAAGAATAGAATGCCATCTTACTTCTACCTCTAGGGTTTTTGAGGCAAACCTGTCTTCTAAATTACTGCTACATAGCCGCTTGGCATTTAAATAAGTGAATAAAAACCCAAAGATTTTCATGAACTTTTATACCAAAACTTTCTAAATCAAATACATATAATAGTCTTATCCCCGATGCAATTAAAGCGGCCAACCCTAACATTAGAGCTCCTAATTACCCGAGACGATTTAGCGACTGTCATATTATTCTCACAGGCCTGCCTTTATCTAAATGTTTTAGCAGACTAGTTATTTTTAGCAGTGACTATTTTGCGACTCCCACAAATGCTACTTCGCGTTTCGCGACTCTTTGAGGTTGCAATAGTAATAACGCGCGTTCTAGTGATTGTTTTGTTGCTATACTGCGTTTTGCCACCTTTCTGCGTTTAAGAGTTTTTTAACGCGATATTGTGAGCATAGCATTATTCCTGTCATCATCATCATCAGCCGGAAGACGTCCACTGCTGAACAAAGGCCTCCCCCTTAGACCACCACGCCGAACGACAATCCGCCACTTGCATCCATCGGTTGCCCGCGACTCTCACGATGTCGTCGGTCCACCTAGCGGGAGGCCTGCCTACGCTGCGTCTTCCGGTTCGTGGTCGCCACTCGAGAACTTTTTTTCCCCATCGGGTATCAGTTCTACGAACGATGTGGCCTGCCCATTGCCACTTCAACTTGCAAATTTTAAGAGTCTATGTCAGTGACTCAGGTTCTTCGTCGTATATCCCTTTCATTGTCGCACAACTGTCAAACTATAAGTGTAAATTGGAGATCAGAATAACGCTTAGTAAAAGCACGAGCTAACTAACGTTTCTAGATCTCGGCCTCAGTCGCTACACTGAGCTCACGAAAAGCGATTCACTGATCGCAGATGCTAAAAAGCAGCATGTCTGCTAAGCCCCTGACTAATACGTTCTATCATAAAACGTTTATAAAGTTTATAATTATTATCTACTTCACAGAGGTCACAAACATAAAGATACGTGTACATGTAATTAAATCTGAAATCATGCCGCAAATAGCGGCCATGATTATTTTATATGAAACCGCAACGGCTCATCAACATGCGATGTTTCGTGATTAGTGTGAAAAATAACGAAATATTAAATTATATCTAGTGGGTTTGTGGCGTTGAAAACAGAACATTTTGGCTTGTGTAATAATTTTGTTACGGTTGTCGTAATTTCTATAATAAAGGTGGGGTACCAGATAGTCCAGAAATAACACAATCATAATATAACTTCACACCTCTATTCTAGAAGTGGGCTGAGTGGTGATTTTTCTGCAGCAATGACTGCATGACAATGACAAAAAAATATCGATGACGAGAACGGGAATAATGACAAAATCATCAATGATTTTTATTTGAGTATTAGATCTCGTCACTTCTATTATGAGTAGATACTAAAATGATCGCGGTACGGCTTAGTGAGATTATCATTAGTTACTTATGTAGGCATGGGCCGAGTTTGTCAGTTAGCCCGCGTAATTCAATTTTTCTTAGTTTGTGACATTCATGGCAAGGTATTTAGGTACCTATTGATTAATAATCATTGAAATTATCCATGTGTTTCCATTAGTGATATTTGCTGCAAGATATGACTAATTAGTACCTATATCATGGCAATCTGGCGTTCTTGCAAGCGCCCGAGATGGCCCCAGCCCGTCCGATCCGAATCACCGAAGTTCGCATTCATTCAAGTAATGATTTAAAAGCATTGATGATTTTTTCGTTGTCATTGCATGATGAAATGATTTAAAAATATCGATGATTTTGACATGATATCGGACTCATCTCTACTGTATTCCGCGTAGGGTTAAGCGGAGGTGCACCTAGCACATTTCACCAGTTACGTTTGAATCCCATGTTTTAGGAGGCGAACTATTATATACTGATATACACTGAAATATTCTAGATGAAAAAACTCAATAAAAATTTGCTCAACCCGGGAATCGAACCTAACCTCCTGCTTCATGCCCAGCAGGTAGTGCTCCAGAAATAAATGCACCGATTAACCAACTCTGGGAAATTAAATGTACTTACTACACGACATTATAGAAATAAGTAAGTCACAATTAGTAAAACCCTTATAAAAATCACGGTTTGGTATTTTTATACAACAACCAGCGATAAGGTGCACATCCTCTAAAAAAATGTCGTAACACGCCGAAGACAAGTTTTGAGAAAAAATCGATTTCAATCATTTTCCAATAAACTAATGTGATGACTTTCAGGTTACAGATTATTAGCTTTTTACTGTTTTATTCAACAAAGGATTTTTCTCATGTTTGAAAAAAATCCTTGGAACCTATGAAGGTTGACTGCGAGATGCCATTCCCAAAAAAAATCAATAGTTTGGCAGTTGCCCACCAGACCAAACACCCGTCTGTTCGGAGAATCTTCCTTTTTCTTAAATCCTGTTCCGCAAACCTCTATAATAATAATAAAATTGGGCTTCACATTGAACAACCATTTTTTATCCGACAAAATAAACGTAAATACAGGGATGTTTCAAAAAACAACGTCTTCACGACTCAAAGTAAACAAAGAACAGAAAATGGAACAGTAAAAAAAACACTGCACACATTATTTAGGAAGCTTCCAATACACGAAAATATAATCTCCATTTTCATTCACCATAAAAGAAATCTAAGCGTCTCTCAAAATAATTGGTGCTTACTCAACCGTTCCGATTCACGCACCGAGAGTACATCGCGTCTAAAAAATTCCGTTTCACGTGTGACAGCGCTTCGACACGGTACTTAATAGCCCGTGAATATTTAGCCGATATGTCAAATAAATGCTCATAAGAGCATTATGTGTAGAGCTCGTTCGATCAAAAGGGGCGAAAATTGGAGCATGAAAGAAAATCTATGGGTGTAACATACGAACGAAGCAGGTAAAACAACACCTTGTAAAAACAATAGCAACCACGTTTGACATAAGACCTTTTAAGAACCATAAACAAAAGGATTTACAGCAACACAGTCATGATTGAAGTAGGTGCTAAACCTATGTTAAGTGTTTATTACGACACCATCAATACATTTTACTAATGACTGATATAAAACGCCACCAGTTACTAGATCCACCATGATTTTATCATAATCATCATCATTTCAGCCAAAATACGTCCACTGTTGGACAATGGGCCTCCCCCAAGCACCTTCACTTCGACCAGTTCTGTGCTTCTCGCATCCAACGAGTTCCTGCGGCCTTCACAAGGCCGTTGGTCCACGACGGGCGACGTCTGTGGGAGGCCTTTCAACGCTACGTCTTCCCACTCGTTGCCACTCCAGAACCTTTCGGCCCTATCGGCCATCTGTTCTGCGAGTAATGTGCCCTGCTCACTAAGATGATGCCATGATTTCGCATAATCAAAAATCTTTCAAAATTAAGCAAAATATCTTTTTATTACCGAGAGTAGTGGTGACCTAGTAGTATATGCCTCGATTTACATTGTGTATTTAATTTCATCATCACTGCTCTCAAAAAAGTGAAGGTTATCATCCGTAGAATCAAAAATTCGAAGACATGCAACATCTATCAACCCGCATTGGGTCCGTGTGGTGGATGGAAACTGGATGAACAGAAAACCTAACGGGTTGGATTTTTTAAAGGGACTATTTTTGGTGTTTTGATGCTATATTTTTACATGCTTTCATTCTAAATAATTTCATCACCACTGCTCTCAAAACATTAAAAGAAAACATCGTGAGAAAACCGATATGTCCTAGAACCAAACATTCGAAGACACGTGACATCTACCAAACCACCTGGTAGATTATAGCCTACTCCCTTTCGAAGAGAGGAGGGTTGTTTCCCAGCTGTGGGAACTTAATAGGCTGATGAAAAAAATGTATTAAACGCCACAAAGTGTAAAGCTGACTTAGGCCCACTTGCACCTCAAATGACAAGACATGTTTAACATAAAACGAATTTAGAACATCGTTCTATTTGTATCAATCATTTGAAGATGACATCAAAATGATGTTTTAAATATTTACCATTTATGCACACACTTATACACACACGGTTACTTGTAATTCGGCGTGTATCCGTCAGGAGCTTAGGTATATAGGGGCCAAAATCGAAAACTATTGAATTTCGGCCATACATATGGGGGGGTTCAATTTGTTGCATTTTGGCCCCCCTATAAGCTCCTGACGGATATACGTCGAATTACAAGTAACCGTGTGTTTATAAACAGACAAGCAAAAAATAGAACAGAAAAATAGGTACGAAGGTGATATGTTGAATGAAAAAGCAAAACTAGATTAATTAACGCTTTTAATATAACTTTATTATATCGTCGACCGTAGGTTCAATTGAGGTAAGGGACATTGGGTATCTTGTTCCTTACCTCAGTTGAACCTACGGTCGACGATATATATTTAATATATAAAAAATCCTAAATATAGCATAGATTTCTCTTGAGATATTTTAATAAAACTTAAGATTGGCACTATGCCCGATAGATGCGATAAGCTTCCTTGTCGCATTAGGATCTTATACCCTTAAAGTAAAATGAGAAGACGATGCAACACCTGTGTCTTTGTTTAAAGGGGAAGCGCTGGAAGGTTTATTTATAGAAAAGCCTATCATTTAGAGAATTTATTCTGGAATGTTTATTTTTACTCGTATAATAGATTAATACTATTTATCACAGACAACAGATGTTTTGTCATGAGGAGAATGTCTTGAGGAAACTTTTAAGTATGAATGTCGATGGCTTTATGAGTAGAGGAAGTCCAAAGAAACGATGGATGGGCTGTGAGATGATGATATGGTTTGAAAGAGGGTGACTACCGAGATGACGACTGATAGAGAAGTATGGAAGAAAAAGACGTTGCGCCGATCAAAAATGAATTGGGTTAAGGACAGGAGAATGATGTTCGGTAGATGTTATGACACAAAGCAGGGGCTGCTCGCTACTGTTTTTTTTATAAAGGAGAAAAGGTACTCTACGAAAGTTTATTCAAAACTTAAACCCTAAATGAATAAATATGAGGATAAAATAATAAAAACTACCAAAAAGCAATAGCATCTTGAAAGTCTTGGCTGAGGACCTGAGAGTTTCTGTGCTGAGGTATCTCATGCGGAAACATTGTCTGCATGAAATGCCTCGTAAGAACATGACTCACTTTCTTGTTTGATATTCTTAAACTAGTTACTAATCCTAGTGTATGTGTGTGTTGTCCCAAATAAAACAATTCATTATTTCCTTTATTTCACTATATACATATAAATTATATTTTTAAATATTATGATATAAAATATATAAAAAACATTTAAAAATATAAAAATAATAGCCCACCAGTATCGGTATTATTATTATTATTTTTTAAAGTCTATCTACGAAAGTAATGGTCCTACGTTTCCAAAATTCTTGTAAACAAATTATCGAGCAAAAGCTAGGTTTAATAAGTTTTAAAAGCAACAACTTCGTTTCAAAGACCGAAGTTACAAACTGCCTTTAATCTCATAATGTGAAAGTTGTTTATAGTAAATAAATTAATTTGAGAACTTCAGGTTTCATTAAGAGGTCTGCAGTGAAAAGTGTCGTGACCTGGATACGGAATGTCTAGATCATGGGGTCAAAAAGAAGAAAAGATGATCAAATCAGTATACAAAAAATTTCAAATGAATGGCATATTTTATTGTACCAAGAGGAAGTGCGGAAAATACTTTATTTTTTTATTTTACTTAGTATTACAAGTTCTAAAAAATATATCAAAAACTAAAGTTAACCTACCTACTTGTGATAAAAAATATTGAGATTACTTATATTTTTTACTGTACATAAGGCTTATGTTTAAGGCTAACAACACACCAGACAGGATTTGTTTCCAGGTGTAAAAAACAAAGTTTTTGAATTACCTACTGCCAAAAGCATTCAATGCTTAAAGCTTAAAAACGGTCGTATACACCATGTAAAATATTTAACTTCTCGTTAAACTAACCATCGCTTAAAACTTTCCCTCTATATTCCTAACTGTTATTAGAATTAAATGTTTAAGCACTTGTTTTGTATAATGTAGTCACTAATTAGATTGATTGTGATACTATTAGTAGGCGTGTTTAGAAGATGACAGATTTTATGGTAACTTTTGTACATTGTAGGTACCTACTGTGATTATTTTATAATTGATTTTAATCTTGTATTAGCTTCTACTAGTTCGCCACAGCTCAGCAGCACAGCTTTCCCTACTTAATTTTAATTGTATAAGAAAACAGAAGTCTAAATTCAAATTAGACTGAGAATCAGTAGTTAAAACAGCCCCACAAAAGGCCCGCCCTTCACCACTTCCTAGTGCTTCAGCTGGGAAGAAGAAGTGGCGCAATAAACTTCACAGCAGCAAAGTAATCTCTGGTAAGTTCGAAGAAATTAATTCTATGCAATAGTAATGTTATTAATAATACAAAACAAAGTCTAAATGATCAAAAATAAAATCGCAAGTCGTCATGATTTTTGTTATAATAGAATTTAAAATCATCAATATCTGTTTTATACTTATTAAATATCGTCCAACGTTAGTAACCACGTCATCGTATTTTTGTTGTACGATAAAAATACCTCTTAAAATTCCCTCGTGTATCTAAAACTATTGACTCCAATTAAACTTACATACGAGTAACTTAAGCATTTATATACCTAAATCTGTCATAGATTACGCTAAGTCATAGAATTATTTATGCGTTGTAAACCGCAGTTTCTATTTAGTTCGGCTAGTGTTAAAACCGAGGCTTATTTATGATTAAATAGTGGATTTAACTTTAGTCATAGTGGCGTTTAGGGACGGCTACACCAAACTTTTTATGTTAAGCTTCGGTTAGTTTTACGTTTAGGAATTCCATTTAATTTAATTTCTTCTCTCTATAATATTTTCATATAGAGATTTTTATTTGGCCATTTACTCAGAACATGTTTAAGTTTTATGCAACATCATTGTAAAATTAACAGCGGGCATCCCGCTTAATTTTTAATGCATGTGCAATGTGTGCCTGACTTTTCACACTCGAAATATTTTCCACCACGTTCGCAGTTTAAATAATTTTATGTATTGAGATCTGAGCATTTTGCACATGTGACCGATATATCACGTAACAAATTCAGCATATTGCATTTCTGTGTAACGTTACGAAAAATAGCAATAGCAATGTTATCGGTTGCAATAATATTGTAAGCAGATTTGTCAACTTAAAACAAATATCAGCTGGTTCCGAAAGTTTAACTGTTACCTCTGCTCTGTATCGAGAACAAGAAAATTCCATTAATACTAACGAAGTTCAACTATTAACTGCGGTTAAAGTTGTGATTAAAGATGGAGTTTGGTGCAGCCGACCTTTGTAGGAAGTTTGCAAAAGGGGAAAACAAATACGTAACTAATAAGTGTTAAAATTAATAACTATTAAGTTGTATATAGAATTATTAATATAGAAATTGGTTGTAAACGAAAGCTTTTTATAGAAAGCTTAGGTTAATCTGTATTTATGTAAATGTATCGAGATTTTAAGTATAAGTAGAAGAGGTAAAAGAAAACGAAGGTGATGTTTTTGCTATTAGGTATTGTATCTTTTGTAGCTTTATATCTTTTTTTTTTATTTTTAAAAGAAAGGGGGTATCTTTATTGATACTTTAACGCACGTGATAGAAATTAACTGCCACTATTGGGTCAATTTTATTTATAAACACAAGCATTCCGAGTTTCCTGCGCCATTTATTTTTGGTGTGTGATGAGAAATTGGAAAATGTCACACACACAGTGTATTATTAATTACGGAAGCATTTGAAAGGAAATTCTTTGATTAATCATCAATTGCCGGTCGATTCCGCAAAAAAATTTAACCAGACTTTTGTGGGGCCATCCTGTCATTTCTCTTTGTATCCCATTGTGGGTAAAGGCTTCCCCTTTTTCCTTTAAATCCCTGTCTTTTTCGATCTCTCGCCATGCTGGCCCTGAAAACGTCACACCACCTTTGCCGTGGCCTACCTAGACGGTGATGTACTCAGGCGTCCAGTGAGACGATCTTTGGTCATCTCTACGGGTCGTGTCAAATTGATTTTAATTACTTTGTACTGCATACAACTTTTATTTATTTTATTATTACCAACGTGGATATTTTTTAGTGACACGTCTAACAGAAAAGCCCTCAAACTTTATTTTGATTTATTAAAAGAAAAAATCCGACCTCTTTTGTAATTATCTGCGAATTTATTCGCGTGTTCATTAACAACTCGGGAGTTTTTGTAAATAATTTATTTTATCCTAATGGATAAAATAAATTATATCGTATCGTATTTCGAAATACTGATCTCATAAATATAATAAATCAAGCGCTTTTAATAATTAATTAGCTTATCTGTATATATTGTATATTGAATTAATAATAACATAAATAAGAGCAATAATAGATGTAAACGGAAATCATAGTTGTGTGTAAATTCAATAATAATGTTTTTATGTTTAAATACAATTAATAATTGAATATTGTTGCAACGTGTTAATGTCGTAAATTAGGTAAGTAGTTGTAAATAAACAGTAATAAAAGTATAAAATGTCCTATTTTGTTCGATTATTCGTGTAAACTTTACCTGCCTTCTTTACCTTTAAGGTTCCAGGCAAACAGGTGCTAATTGTCACACGACACGACGTGTCGCACTGCGATTCCGTTTTCATAAAAATTGTTCAACGGATATTTATCACAGAATCGTGTTGCACAGTCGCGCCGTGCCTGACTGCGGGCGACTTTATCCTTGCACATTATAAGCTGGGTGTAAGGTGTACAACATTCAGCAAATTTCTAATCAGTCAAGTCTTGGATTCTAGTTCTGCTCATTTCGGGTCCCCTTTTTATAACTACAGCCCGACTGTGTTGCTTTGTAAATATAAAAAAAATATATTAACGAGGAGTTAAGTATGCAAAATGTACCTACATAGGCACTTCTTGTAAAAGATACTATTCAGTGCTATTCTGTAAAAATCTCACCGTCAAAACTAAGGTGAAGTGAGCTATCGTTTCACTTGATGTTACGGATTGCCTCTATTGATAGCTCACTTCGCGCTCATTTCACCTAAGTTATCACGGTGAGATTTTTACAGAATCGATCGGCTGCTTTGTGACAAACATTCAGATAAAGAAACAGATAACATATGCAGTAATAAGGTCCCAAAAATAGAAAATCCATTTAGAGCGAAACAAATTCACAAAACATGCGTCAAAGCGTTGACGTTTTCGTACGTTGGGTGACCATCTTCACATACCGAGACCCCTCCGTGCCTCGGAAAGCACGTTAAGCCGTTGTTCCCGGCCGTCATTCGTGGATCTTTGACAGTCGTTACGGGTAGTCAGAAGCCCGAAAGTCTGACAACCAGTCTTACCAAGGTGCATCGTATTACCCAGTAACTGGATTGTGGAGGTCAGATAGGCAGTCGCTCCATTAAAAATACTGGTATTCAGCTGCATCAGGTTACATTGGAAGCTGACCCTCATATAGTTGGGAAAAGGCTAGGCAGATGATGATTATGCATCAAAGCGTTCTCCAGGATAGTATATGCCAATCAATGCAATCAATCAGCCTAGCCATTTCCCAACTTAGATGTCGTCTTCCAATCTTACCGCATGTAGCTGAATACCAGTTTTTTACATGGAGCCTATCTGATCTCCACAACCCAGCTACTGGATAACACGATACCCCTGGGTAAGACTGGTTGTCAGACTTGGGGCCTCTGACTAAACGTAACGACTGTCAAAAATCTACGAATGTCAGTCGGGCTTTTTGAGGCAGCCGGAGGTCTCAAGATATCGGTTTAAATCATTTATTCTCATAAAAGACAAAAAAGCCACTTACATGAGAACAGACAATAAACATTCAGTAAACTTATTTAGGTAACCGTCACCAAAGTATATGTATAGTATTATATAAAATTATTCTATACTCATTCAGCAGTTCAATTCTTCTTCTCTAAACCATTAAAGTACTTTGGAGGACGTTAGTCAAGGCAGTTTTCAATAAATGTGTTTAGATAGCTGAGATTTAAAACTGCTGAGAGAGCTAAAACTTTTTATATATGTGGGTAGATTATTAAATATTTGTGCTCCTTCATACGTAATACTCTTTTTAGCGTAATCAGTGCGTATTCTTGATAAAACAAGTAGATTTATATACCTATCCATGAACCGACCGCGACAAACATAGCTTCACCTTCTGTTGACACATTATCAATCACAATCTCAATGATTTTGAAGGATATTGCTAAACCATTGCTTCATCAAAATTTGTCTGCTCCACAACGTATATAACGCAATGTTGTTGAACTGTCAAAATGAAAGCCATTGCTATTGTAAGTGTGTTACGCAATTACCCCGTCGGCGTCATGCAGCTGTTA
The DNA here is from genome assembly GCA_949316385.1 of Globia sparganii. Taxonomy (NCBI): domain Eukaryota; kingdom Metazoa; phylum Arthropoda; class Insecta; order Lepidoptera; family Noctuidae; genus Globia; species Globia sparganii. Next base: position 5,806,649 of record OX438675.1, on the reverse strand, counting down.
TCATTAAGGTGCCACTTGTCGATATTTTTCCTATACAAATTTCGGGAAAATATTACTCCACTGTTTGACATTGTGCATCCAAAGTTAAACATGCTATCAATTTGACTTATTATTAATTGTGTCTGTACGGAAACAGAATAGTAAAATAACAGATTCCTTTTTCTTGCTATTTTTAACGTAACTTTGTGTGTAAATAAGTAATAAAAGAACTGTAAAATCTTCAAACCCAAGTCCGTATCGACAAAGCTCAGTTATCGAAGAGATCAATAAACTTTATTTGTAATTAATTTATGTAATGGTTTTTTCATAAAAATCGATTTTCCGAAGCATTTTTCGATTTTTTTTACGCGCCTATCAGTTCGGAGCGGTGTTTCTGTGCATGAGAACTAAACGATATTCGTGTATACTAGAGCCTAACTGCTCATCACTGATACTAGCACTGTCGGACACGAAGCCAGGCAAGAAATTGCTTGCTTTTTGGCCATGACCACCAGTGAGTTCGAGCTCGCGACTAGTTTACTCTTAAGCTACGAGCTCCATGCAGGTTTAAATCAATCGGGTTATTCTGTAAACATTGAAATCCTATCTATCTATTGATTTTTTTCTAAAGCTTTTCCGAATTTAGACCAGTGCCCTCGGTGTGACAAAGTAGGTCAGACTACAATTTTTTTTACAACTTCTATTAATACAACCAGGCTCCGGGCTTTGTGCTAAAAATAATTGTATTTCAATAAAGCCGGTCTCGTTGGTACCTGAGTTCTATTCGCTAGTCAGGCAAAGTTGTGGTTTTTTTTTATGGAATTACTCAATAGTAGCTCAGAGTGTGAATTAATGCTTTAATAATAATATAAAATATATGGATATTTTTTTTTATTTATTTCAGACTTCAAGCACATAAATGTACATAGGCGGACTTAATGCCATAGGCATTTTCTACCAGTCAACCAGTCAGTTTTTTATGTTAAACATTGGTCAGGCAGAGCCTTCCCACAATCCAAAATAACTAGTACCTACACCTTAAGCCACTCACAGCCATAATACAATATCTTTGTGTTATCTTTGTGTTTTGTCTTGCAATAGTCTTACACCAACTGAGGGTTGTCTTTGGGTGCATTTGCATAGTGCAAACAGGGATAATGTATAACGGACCTCTGCGACATAGTTTCGTCTGCTCGTACGCCTTCCAAAGGTCCGAAATTAAAATAAGAAGTGGCTGTTACCATTGGGCGACCACTGCTCCAGATACGGTGCATAGACAGTGTAACAGATGATATGGCTAAAAAGGGAATGCCTATCGAGATGAAGACTACATCATCTGCCTAGCCTTTTCCCAACTATGTTAGGGTCGGCTTCCAGTCTAACAGCAGCTGAATACCAGTGTTTTACATGAAGCGACTGCCTATCTGACCTCCACAACCCTGTTACTGGGTAATACGATACCCCTTGGTAAGACTGGTTGTCAGACTTTCGGGCTTCTGACTACCCGTAACGACTGTCAAAGATCCACGAATGACGGCCGGGACCAACGGTTTAACATGCTTTCCGAGGCACGGAGGGGTCTCGGTATGTAAATATGGTCACACATCCACAGATCAACCGCGGCAAGCGTAGCTTAACCTGATCGATCGACCTGTGCGGCTGTTATTATTCAGCCACGGGCTCCTCTGAACTCTCTCTGAGATGAAGACTAAATAGCACAGATCATAATATAACAGTATACAGAAGTATGGAAGAAAACAATATTTTGCGCCAAATAAATTGTGATAGTGGAAGAGAATGTTGATAATGATGATCGATTGGTTATTGTAGAACAGTAAAAAAGAAAACAAATTAAAAAAACTCGCATTTATTGACTACCGGATTAATACAAAAAAATACTGACACGTAGGTACATCTCCAAGAGAATCTATTACGACAATGCATTAAGTCCGCATCTTGTACATTTATGTGCTTGAAGTATTAGATAAATAAATAAATATTAAGAGGAAACGCGGGTGGTTGTTTCTCCATAGAAACGCTCTCGTCTGTTTTCTTTCTGGTTAAGGACCATAAAGCAATGATTTTTTACAGAATAATAAATATTAACTACTTATATGTCCCTATGTTTTCCTTTTTGACGATACATTATTTTTATAAGCACTAGAACCCTCAAAATATGCTGATTTAAAGCGCTGTACACCGTGGACAAGACAACTATTAATGGAAAAAGAAAAACATAGGGATACAGTATAATTATATCCTTCTTATTCAGTTTATGAAATATCTTTTAAATTAATCCAACATTGGAGGAGGAAATAGTCGAGAGCCAAATCTCGAAATATGACTTTTTACTTCGGCTTTTTCAAAAGTCTCTCCGACCGCATTTCCTCAAAATTCTCTAAACAAGCGCACATTTAGACAATCTCACAGAGACCCAACATAAAAAAAAATCGGAATAAGGAAAAGGTTGGTAAAATAAGTGAATCATATTTTATTACGGGCTATTATATATATAAAGGTTGGTAAAATAAGTGAATCATATTTTATTATGGGCTATTATATATATAAAGGTTGGTAAAATAAGTGAATCATATTTTATAAGCAGGACGCCTAAGGGAAATATCTCGCCGAATACAGAAACATGTCAATCTAAATCTTCAAGGTCAAATTAGCTAGTGAAACTCTGCAGATAAGATGTGTACCGATATCTAAACATGATATAACAAAAAAATAATTATTTGATGATATGTTTTTGTGCGGTCATTGACCGCTGTTAGTGTATTTGCTTGAAATATCAGTTGAAAGATATCGTCCCACGGGGACGTATTACCGGGATAAAAATATACTATGTCCTATCCTATATCCTATGACCCGAATCATGACCATATCCGTATACCTTTCATACAAATCCGGGAAGTAAAAAGGTAACAAATACATAACTGTATCATAAGAAAGTAACATAATAATAAAAACCCAATTTGAAATATCAATAAAAAAAATAAATGGACTTACATAGACTTAAGTAAGTTTTTAATAATGTGTCCGACGTAGGGGCACTGAAACTGTAGCAATAAAATAAAAAATAAAGCGAACAAATAAACGATGTAAAAAAAGCGTGGACGGCTATGTCCGCGGTAGCAGAATTATTAAAAAAAAATAACTTTGACCCAGTGGGCCGATTTTAATGAAATAAAGAATAATTGTTATCTCAAATTACTACACGGACTATGAATACATTTCCTATTCCTTATATCTCTTAAAAAGAAGATTCGGGGTCACCAGAAGCCCGAAAGTCTGACAACCAGTCTTACCCAGGGGAATCGTGTTAGCCAGTAGCTGGGTTATGGAGGTCAGATAAGCAGTCGCTCCATGTAAAATACTGGTATTCAGCCGCATCCAGTTAGATTGGAAGACGACCCCGACATAGTTAGGAAAAGGCTAGGCAGATGATGATATCTCTTAAAAACAAGTACCTACCAGGTACACAAAATTGTATATAGTTATTAAATGTGAATTTTAATTTATATTTTACCCATTTAAGGGTGAATACACAAAACTTAAAAAAAAAGTGTAACACGTAATTCTTTATTTCTTACCAAAAGCATGCAGCTGAATTTTAATTTTCGTAAGTAAAGAATGGCTGGGTTTTTTTTATACAAAATGTCAACCTCTCAGTCACTGTCATTAGACAAAAATTTGCCTAATCTAACTAATTAGCAATTCCATAGAACCGTATCTATATCCTCGTAAAATTTTATCGAAGTCCAGTGGTTTAGGTGTAAAAAAGGTGTTGAAAATTAAAATTGTGTTGGTGACGCTGTTATCGTACACACTAAGCCTACATATTATCCAACGACTGCCTCGACTGACAGCTGACTTCCCTGTTGGTCTCATATAGGTTTTAAAGTAATTCCAACTTATTACAATCCTGAGCAAACCATTTATTTTTCGAAACAAAGTATAAAATTAAGCAGGCAAAGTAATAAAATTAGGCATTAAGTCCGCCTTTGTACAGTTTTTACTTGTGCATAAAGTTTTAATAAATAAATAAAATAAAAAACCTAGATTTTTTCTACAGGCATCTTGCACAGCGGCATAATTTGTAACATCTGCTTACCTAACTTTCCATTGTACAAGATACTTGCAAACTGTAACTGAAAACTGAAACAGATGTAAAACTTTTTTAAAACAGTTGAAAGTTTTATATATTGTAATTTATTTGTTTATTTATTATTCACAAAATCCACAGCTCTTTGAAAATAAGCATTGCTAAGCGCACAGTGTGGATTAGTGTGTAGGAGTGTGTATGAGGAGTTGCGAATGGGTGTTTGAATATGTTATATTGGTATGTGATGATTCTCTATAAAACTTATTTATTTATTTATGTTACCATTTATGTACACAAATATGCGGGGTGTTCCTGGAAGTATGGATCAAATCGAATAGGGGCGTGGGCAAGGTCATTTCCAAACTTTTTGTTCCTGAGAATGATTGATGATTTAGAATTATTTTACGGCTCAAAAGTTGTGACCAATTTTTTTCGATCGTTTCGCATAGTGCTCAAAGAAAAAAAATCATTAAAAAACTATCAGGGCTGTCTAAAAAACTTAAATTGACAGTTCCTGGTAGTTTTTTTTAAATGATTTTGTTCTTTGAGCACTATGAAAAGTGATTGAAAATAACAAAAGTTGGTCATAACTTTTGAACCGTAAAAAAAGTCACCCACATTCTCAGTATCAAAAAGTTTGGAAATGACTTTGCCCACGCCCCTATTTGATTTCATCCATACTTCCAGGGACACCCCTGTATAAACAGACAAGAAAAAAACAGAACAGAAAAATAGGTACAAAAGTGATGCTTATTTCATAAGAAATCTCTTCCAGTATACCTGCGATAGGACAATAAATAGAGAGATGTAGACAGCGTGTGAAAGAATAAAGGAGACAAAAAAATACATCAAATCATAAACAATTTACTTAATAGAACTAAACAAATACAATTAACAACCTTCTACTCAATTCAATTTAGATTTATTTGGAGTCTTTGGTCATCTGAACCCACTCTAAATGGACACACGGGATCACTCAACCCAATCACATTTTGAATAGGTCGACTGGACCCAATTCGTCAAATACTGACGTTATTAATTGTTTCCTGAATATACCTTTTTTGCTATTAAATATATCAAGATGAGATAATCTTTTGTTAAAAATACTTAGCATCCTACCATTGACTGAATTTTGAGCATAGTTTGTACCATTCTGTGGTACAACGAATAACTGCGTGTGCCTAGTCTGTCGAGATGGAGCACTTAATCTTATAACTAAGTTATTTAAAACGGTACTGCCAATGTTCCCTCTACAGATATTAATAATGTCGCCATTCTCCAAGGTGGAAACGATGCTGTAAGTATAGTGTCGTCAAAAACTCTCAACAAACAAACTCGAACGCGCTAATCTCTTGAACTAGCAGTTGGATCTGAAAAAAATGTTTTGCATTTGGCGAGGGACGCTTCGGTTGACGGCGAGGGATTTCCTCCCGCACTACTCGTACCTCCACTAGCTGAGAGTTAATTGTAACTTATGATACATCCAATAGTTTAGTCAATTTATAGGCTCATTGTTGCCTCTCTATGGTCGGCCCATCGCTAGATACTATACAGTTTGATTGAAAAAATCACTTTTTTTATTTTGATCAATCTTTTTACAATTATCTTGGGGTTGGCTTCCAGTCTAATCGGTTGCAGCTGAATACCAGTATTTTAAATAGAACCACTGCTAATCTGACCTCCAGTAACCGGGCAAAAGGATCCCCTGACATGATGATGGTGGTCAGACTTTCGGCTTTCTGACAACCTGTAACGACTGTCAAAGATCCACGAATGACAGTCGGGACCAACGACATAACGTGCTTTTCGAGGCACAGAGAAGTCTCGGTATGTTATGATGGCCAACCATCCACGGACTGACTCCGGCTTGAGGGATCGACCCGTGCGGCTGTTATTGCAAAGCCATGGACCCACTTTTTTATTTCGATGTCAGAATTTATTCGATAGTTTTAAAATACTCCTATGCATTACTTTTACCAGTTTTTTTTTCATTTGTCTATGGAGACAACAATACGAAATAACAAAACAATTCAATTTTATCGTTAACTAGCTGACCCCGCAAACGTCATTTTGCAAAAAAAAATAGATAGTAGCCGATTCTCAAACCTACCCGATATGCACACAAAATTTCATACAAATCGGTCCAGCCGTTTCGGAGGAGTATGGTAACTAACACTGTGACACGAGAATTTTATATATTAGATATGGATTAAAGATACGATTAATAGAACATATATACGATTACTTTTTTGTCCGTCTGTCACAAAAGATTTCCTCAAGATCTGTGCAACAAAAGAATTTTAATTTTGGTCTAATCTTAGGACTCTATTAAACACATAGGCGTGATGTTTTCTTATGAAATGCATATCCCTTTTTCTTTACGTGACGATTTCTCCAAGTTTACTCCCAACACAAGCTCCGTTAAAGAAATTCGTTCCAAAAATAAAAAAGTAGGTACATATTTCAAAATTTTAGTTTTAGATACTACACTTTATTTGAAATTTCAAAGAAAAAACATTGTTATTTCATAATTTTAAGATTTCACTTCTGTTGGCAGTCCCTATGGCTGTTGGTTCTTTTGTGCATAGTTTTAACAATAGAACTTATACTTACTGTGTCACTTATCTGATCAGTATTAATAGCTCCTCAGTAACAAAACGTCCAATACTAAATCTTGCAAATTAAATTAGTCTACACGAACAAAATTCGAACTAAGTCTAAACCTAACTAGAGTTTGTTTCAAATAGACATAAAATAATCCCTGAAACTAACTAAATGAGCCGAAGTACATAAGTTACTACACACGCTAACTTTGGGATGGATGGAAAGTTGGGTCCTAATGGCACGCGTAATTGAATTATTTAAGAGAACATTACATGCGATTGAAAGTGCGTAAAAAGCCTTAGGTACCTACATACAGTCAGCAAAGGAGATAAGTATGCAGGGTCGTCGAATATGGTTGAATTTTAGTAAGATACCGGTTGATGTTTTCATATAAAATTTAATTTAATTAATAGAAAACAAACAGTTCATTTATCAAAATAAATTTCATTCGGAAACATAAGTCGGTTTCTTAGTAAACTTCTACTATATTCGACGACCCTGCATACTTATCTCCTTTACTGACTGTTCCTAACTCGGAGAAGGAGGCGTCGCACAGTGTACCGCGTAGAACATGCTAGGTGGACAATATTATTTTATGATATTTAACGATGCTTTTATATATAAGTAGTCATATTGAGGCATTATTAATAGTTTTTGGTATGATTTTGTAATAAAAAACAAACAAAATATATCTAAACAGAAAATTTTATTTAAAATAATAAACAAACAACAAAATTGCATTAAATAAATAAATACCTACAATTCAAATTAACTTAACCTAAACCTAATCATCAGAATCATCATCAAAATCTTCTGGTGAATCGTCATCATTTTGCGGCAATGTGCGACAATATGATGACGTTTCGGGTCTTGATGCTACTATGGTCGGGCTTACAATTAAGTTTAATACCTCTGCACATATTTTTTCCGGCTTTTTTTGGGGAATCTCACGAAGGCTATTAATCAAAGGGTCAGATGTTATTATTAACATGGACAGCAAGTCTCTATTCGTGGCAACACGTGAGCACTTGCGGGTGTTGTACTCCCTAAATCTGCGGCAATCTTTGTTACGTGCTTCTTGAGCCTCTTCGGAAAGCTGCCCAATTGGAAGCAATGCCGCTTTGATGACCTCAGTACTGTGTACTAATATTTTATGTACAGTAGCAGGCATATAGTACCACGAATAGAGACTAAGGTAATGTCTTCTAGTTTCAAGACAAAATTTATTAAATTCAACTAAGTTTATTTCGAACCCAGAAGACAATGTCCTCAAAATAACATCAAATTGTTTGATAATAGTAACATCCAACCCTGTGATTTGAGCGCTCATCTCAGCATTCTTAAAAAAGCGACGGGCTGTGTTTCCATCATTGGAAGAACCAAATCTTGGCTTTGGTTTATCTACAATGAGTCCCATTTCGTTCTTGAATTTCAACTTGATTTCTTCGGAACGAACCTTGATATCAGCTTTATCTTCGTCGCTTCTAGCCTGCCATTTCTTAATATTCAACTTATAGCTGATATGTAAAAGGCATTCAAAGCAACGAATCCAAGCATGAAGTGTAGATAAACCAAAGCCAAAATGTTCCTGATTGCTGTTAAACTTCGCGGGGTCATCGTTCATCGTCTTGGGGGTGGCACCACAGATGAAACACTTTTGAGATGAACGAGTTTCCGTTAAGGCGTTACATACCTTTCCGTCTGTCATTGTCAGAAGAAGTTCGTGTTTCACAGAGATTTGAGAATCACCAAAGTTGATAAGTGTTGGAAGAAGAGCATTAATTTCTTCCAACAATCTATTTGTCTCCGCTAACGTGAAGTCGTTCGTTTCCTTAGCAAATATAAATTTGATTGGGCGACAATACATAGTTGATGAAGACCGAGGATTTTGCCAAATAATTTTGGACCCATCATATAACTTAAGGGGAACGAAAGAAAATACGAAAAGAAATTCGTCCGTATCTTCAGTGTTCTCAAATTTCTGTTTGTATGTGCTGTGCCCAGAACTTCCATCACATCCCCATTTACTAACAAGTGTAAACGTTGAACTTGTTGGGAGGACACTGCTGATAACTTGATTCTGTGCTAATACTAGACGTTCCGTTGTTTTATTTAATAAGGCTTGCAAATTTATTTCAGCACGAGTTTCTGTTATAGCAATGTGCTCCTCTGCAGGGTAACAGGCCTGTTTGGATTTTACTACACTAAAATATGTCGGAAACACATTATGTCCTGCCATTATGGACCACTTCCTAGTTTGTTTGTAAGCATGTGTTGTTGACTTAGAATCTATATAGTATGCTAAGGCTTCGTCACTACTTAACTGCCTAGGATCACAACTGGTATTTTTTGACTTAATAATATTATCTGGGCTCTCACTAATGTCTCTAATCACATGGGCAACTTTTCTTTGCCCTGCTGAACGCATAGCAATTTCGGCAGCAGTCACTAATTCACTGGCACTTCGAGATTCTACGAGATCCACGACTCGACGTTTCTTCGTCTTAAACGACGTTTCCTCAAAATCTTTGCGAGGTCTTCCTGCAGATGTCACAGCCTCACTCGATGTCGAAGGTTGTGGGGCTAAAGAACTCACAGTAAACTGTATGTCTCCTTCATCCAGCCATGTCTTATTTGTTATTAAAAAACGCTCCTTCGATTTTCCCGAAGCCAACCATTTGGCTCCAATCTTAGTAGAAAAGTTAGATATTTTCAGCTTTATTTCTCTTTGGCTGCTTTCAGTAATGTCACCAAAGTGAAATTTTGAAGAAAGATAGTCATAAATACGCGACCGTTTATCATTCTTTGCGTGTTTCAACCACTCTTCAAAAAAGGCTACCCTTGAAATAGAGTAAACGTGTTCTGAAAAAAAAAGAAAAAAATATGTTGTACTGAAGTGTGCTGAACAATATGTGTAATTTTACAAACTACACAGTTATACCTACAATATATCTAAAAACTAGCCCGAATAGAGGCGAATCAATGTATTTCCTGAACGTTCTAAGTTTTCTTTATGAAAAAAATTACGCTAAAATTTATGCATCAAGTTAAAAAAATGCTAAAAATTCATTTAAATAGATTCTGATAAAAATAATATATTAAGTAATAGTACATACCCTCAGTATTAATATCCATCACAAAAAACTTTCACAATATCACTATAAACCACTATGAGATGTGCACAAATGTGTCGCTAAATTGCAACTGATTGCCGGAACGCTTGCATTAAACTCATTACCTGACTTCTGGACTCTATGACTCATCAGTTAAGTATTTGAAAAACAACTTTTTCTCGGAATTTGGAGTTTGGGGGTGTTGATTGTGTTATGCAATTAAGATTTCCTGGAAATGAAAACTTGAATTTTGTCCACCTAGCATGTTCTAGGCGAAATACCGTGCGTCGGGGAGGCAACCGCCTTGGCGCCTAATACACCGAAACCCACTTATCAATCCTGGTAAGTGGACCATTAGTGGACCATTGGGGTCACGGGCGCATAGAGTGGGGACTTTGTCCGCCAACCAAGTGACCCCAGGGAAGACGGTGGCACACTGGTTACGTGCTGCCGTGCATAGCGAGTGCTTTACAGGCGTTGCACGGGGGATTCCGGAATTGGTATTTTAAGAGGAACCGGGACCACCCCCATGTGCTGATGGTGATCACCTGGGTGGTTTTAGTAAGGTAAAAATCCCACACTCCCCGACCTCACTCCCAGGAGGTCGGGTTCCTTTTGAAGGTTTCCCACCAAAAACAATAAAAAACGATACCTATATACAACTTGTTATATTAATTTAGAGCTTTTTATGTAGTACCTATATTTCAAGCAATTTTGACAATTACGCGACCTTTTGAAATGTTAAAATAAGACATATTTATAGCCCTGTTATATTGTTTGCTAAAATACAATCTGTAATATATAATTTGGTAAAAATATGAAATAATGTAGGTAATTTAAGCCCTGATTTTTGTCTTCTTCACCTTATTCAAACTATTTTTTATACCACTGCATGTAAACATTACCCTATTTTTTTTTAAAGTTTGCGTGTAACTTCGAAATGTAAAAGGTCCGAAGTTTCGAGGTCCTAATGGCAGGCGTAATTGAATGAATTAAGAGAACATTACATGTGCTTGAAAGTGCGTACGAAGACGTATACATACATAGGTAGCTTTGTACGCATATTCTGAGCGATTCTAGCTGTAATGTAATACTTTGAAACGACAGTAAAAAATTAAATTCCTCATCAGTTTTATTTTGTGAACAGAAGTAGTGCCTAGCCTTTGCCCAACTTTGTTGGAGTCGGCCTCCAGTCTAACCAGATGCAGCTGAATTTCAGTATTTTACATGGAGCGACTGCCGATCGGACCTCCACAGCCCAGTTAGTAAGACTGGTTGTCAGACAATCAGTCTTACTATCTGGTTTCTGCCTACCCGTAACGACTTTCAAAAATCTACAAATACACACATCAAAAGTGTCTAGGGATCAACATATATTTTTGCAATAACTTTTCTCCTGATTGATATTAATTAAAATTTTCTTTAAGGATTCATCAAATAAAGTGTTTTCGTTTGTCACAGTAACGATAAACCAAGTCACCTTTGCATTAATAAAGAAATTTGCCATTTTCCTAATAAAGGGATTTTTGACATTTGAACCACTAACACAAAAGTTCGAAAAAAAGACTGAAATAACAGTTTTCTCTAAAATTTTATTGGGTAACTTAAACAATTAATAATCCGTGTTTCTACCGCGAACACTAACAACACAAGAACATCGGTTTGGCATACTCAAAATGAGTTCATCCAAATCACGCTGTGGAATGGCCGCCCATGTTCGTTGCAACAACAAAAAAAGGTCTTCTTGCGACTGGATACCCTCCATATTCGGCAGAGCTCTTCTCTGTAGCATATCCCATGCATGCTCAATCGGGTTCAAGTCTGGCGACTGAGCAGGCCAGGGCAGGACATTGATGTTAGCTGCGGCGAGAGTCTGTCTTACAACTCTTGCGGTGTGCGGTCGTGCATTATCATGCATTAACTGAAATAAGGGACCGATTTGCACTTGTAGAGGAACGATGACGTCTGATACAATCGTCTCAGCATAAATTTGAGCGTTGAGGTTGCCTCTGATCCAAATCAACTCAGTTCTTCCGCCGATCCAAATACCCGCCCATACCATGATGGTTCCACCACTATAAGGATGGACTTCCTGGCAGGATTTTAATCGCTGTTGGCGTCCAGGGGTTCTCCAGTGTCGTATACGTCTTGTATCCGGTCTCATACCAAAACGAGACTCATCAGAAAAGCACACGAAACGCCATTGTTCTTCTGCCCAATTTCTGTGTTCAAGAGCCCATTGATATCGAATCCTACGATTGTGCATTGCTATAGGTGGTACCCGTAGCGGTCTTCGGGAATGAAGGTTCACTTCATGCAAGCGGTTTCTGACTGTTTGGTCGCTAATTAAGTTCCCTGAAGAGTGATGAAGCCTCACGGCTAACATCATGGCGGTTATTGTTGGAGCTCTTCGAGTTAAGATTTGAATGTATCGGTCTTGTCTCCGTGTGGTGCAGCGATACCGTCCTCCATGGCGCTCAGCCACGGTACCAGTGCTTCGGTAACGTGTCCAAAGTCGACTGATAACACTCTGACTTGTATTCAGAGCTAAAGCCACAGTACGTTGCCGGGAACCAGCTTCTATCATTCCCACGGCTCTGAGCATTTCTTCCCTGCTTAAATTACGTCGCCGCTCCATAATAACGTTGGTTTTAATCAGTAGTAGGGAAACAGTAGCACTAATAATGTCTTCAATGCGTTGTATGTTTTTATAGGGAAAATATTGACAGCTGATTTTCATCTTTTACTCGAATTTGATTCACAGTTCCTGATTCAAATTATGAAATGCACCAAAAAGGATCCATATAAATTTATAAAATCATAAATTTATTACAAAGCCACATCTCAATCTCAAGAAATCCGCATAAAAATGCTTGATTCCTAGACACTTTTGATGTGTGTAACAACCTGGACAAACGGTTTCAGTGCTTTCTGAGGCACGGAGGGGTCTCGATTTGTAATGGATTGTCACCCATCCATGAACCAACCGCAGTAAGCGTAGCTTAACTTTAGATCGACCCGTGCGCCTGTTATTATTTAGCCACGAGCCTCCTCTGACTAGTAGTAATGTAACCTTCAATTATATTGTTTCGGTATTTTGTTCAAGTTTATAATAACGTTTCATTGCTGGTGGGTCTAGAAACAGTTGTACAGACGCCAGCGCACATTAAGCTACTACAATCTGTCTTATCTGTCAAATGCTTTTAATAGATTTTCAACTTTATCGCTAAAGCATAAGGTGCAAAGCTGATTTAGAAAATTTGACAGTTTCGGGTAGCTTAATGTGCTGGCGTCTGTAGCTATTGAATTAAAAATAATAAAAATCTTTATTGTTACAAAAACCTTTGACATTGCTTAAGACTGATATATGAAATGGTTAGCTAAAGTTCATACGGATAAGGTAAACCCTGACTCCTAAACTAGGTGATCCTGTGACTTAGGAGTCAAAAGTTAGAAAATTTACAATTTCGGGTAGCTTAATGTGCTGGCGTCTGTAGCTATTGAATTCATGGTAACAGATTGTGCGTCAATATTTTATACCCTGTTTAATAAGTAACGCACTTATTTACAAGTAACACACATTGTAATTAGGTATTTATTGACTCCAAAACGAAAATAATAATACATTTAATTCTTGTATTAGTACAAAAATCAACACCATACTCCTCCGAAACGGCGACCGATTTTTATGAAATTTTATATGCATATTCAGTAGGTATAAGAATAGACCAACATCAATTTTTTTTTTTTTACAAAATGACGTTTGCGGTGTCAGCTAGTCTTCCTGCTATCCTACTTCCTACTATCCTACTTCCTATCCCACTAATATTATAAATGCGAAAGTTTGTGAGGATGAATGGATGTTTGTTACTCTTTCACGCAAAAACTACTGAACGGATTTGGATGAAGTGTGGCACACATAGCATTAACACATAGAATACTTTTTATCCCGATATTCCCAAGGCATAGAAACTTACGCGGGTGAAACCGCGGGGCGCAGCTAGTCTTATATACGGGGTGTCTGGTAATGAATGGATAACCTTAAAATGTCTTATAGTATAACATATGGCCGTTCAGAAAAAATATAAAACAAAATATATCATAAGTAGTACCTAAATTATGATTTTTTTAAAAGAAAAGTATCTTTTTTTTACCTTATTTTACTTTTATAAACACTACGATCAGAAATGAATGGATTCCAACGGTTTTTTGTTGTTTTAATATTATACACTAACTATGCTAATAGATAAACAGTAAATAGTATGTCTAGCTATTGCACTTTTTTATTAAAAAATAGCGTATTAATTAATTTTAGAAAAAAATGCAAAATTTATTTTTTAACAATGTTTAAACATCTTAAGTATAAAAAAAAATGTATGAATACATGAGTGGCCAATAATTTTAAAATAATGTCGGTTTCAAGTCAATTTTATAATGGCACAATTCATAAATGTATCTACAATAAATAGTGAATTATTGCCATTAATGTAGAAAAGGAGAAAATTTTACTGAATAACAAAATTTGTAATATGGGAACATTTTTTTAATTTCATTGTACCTGAATTTTGGGGATTACTAAAAAACAATATTTAAGATAAACAACACTTTATTTTACATTCCTTTATAGTAAATGTTCAAACTGTTGGCCTATAGAAACTCCAAATAACTTTGCCAAATAATTCTCCAAATAATTGGGCCATTTGAATTACCGGGAAATTTAACAGGGCAAAGTTATTTGGAGTTTCTTCAAAATGATCTCCCCAATTTATTAGAAGTGCCCGAGGAGCTGAGGGAGTCATATTGGTTGCAAAATGACGGCTGTCCTGCGCATTATGCTGTACATGTTTGTGCATTTTTAAATAACACGTACCCGGATAGATGGATCGGGCGGCTAGGGCCAATTTTGTGGCCTTCACGTTCACCGGACCTAAATCCAAAGGATTTTTTTTTATTGGGGCTGTCTTAAAGAGGAAGTATACCGTAAGCCTATAAGGCCTTTAGAAGAATGAAGAAGCCGTGTCAGAGCAGCCGCATCAAAAATAAGTGAACGACGGTACATTGAACATTGAACACAAAACAACAATAACGCTATTATGATAATAGATGGCGCCAAGTGTCTTTCGAATCATTATTGAATTAAGTATCTGGATCGCAGACGAAGTCGCGGCCAACAGCTAGTAACATAATAAGCCTATAATTTTTGCACAGCTAGAACACAGGCCGCATCTCTGTGAGAGGGAGTGGGCTGTAATCCACCACGCGGGTCCAGTGCGGGTTGGTAGATGTCTCATGTCTTAAGAATTAAATGTATAAATAATTTAGACTCTTTTCCCTTTTTGGTATGTATTCTTAGAAGAAATTATCATACGTATTTTCATAGTGGTTACTGGAATGCTTGAAGTCAGTCAGACAGATATTTTTAATTTACGAAACCAAAGACCTATCTCATTTGTATGCAGTCTTTGTACAAAGATCCAGACTGAGACAAAACATTTGCAGACTGTAATAGATAGTAGTAATGTCTGACTGTAAGAACAAAATACTTTTTCAATGATTAAGGGCGCATTCCACCAAACTTTTGTACCTAGAATAAGGCTTATCCTGAGAACACATTTTAATTTTTTTGGGAGGGGCTCGTGGCTAAATAATAACAGCCGCACAGGTCGATCGATCAAGTTAAGCTACGCTTGCCGCGGTTGGTCTGTGGATGGGTGACCATCTTTACATACCGAGATCCCTCCGTGCCTCGGAAAACACGTTAAGCCGTTGGTCCCGGCTGTCATTTGTAGGTCTTTGACAGTCGTTACGAGTAGTCAGAAGCCAGAAAATCTGACAACCAGTCTTACCAAGGGCTATCGTATTACCCAGTAACTGGGTTGTGGAGGTCAGATAAGCAGTCGCTCCATGTGAAATACTGGTATTCAGCTGCATCCGGTTAGACTGGAAGCCGACTCCAACATAGTTGGGAAAAATCTAGGCAGATGATGATGACATTTTGAATTTTTGACAGTTTTTCCATATTAAAACTGTCAGACATAAATTTTTTTCTACGTATAAAAGATATCTGACTTTGGTAAAATCAGCTCTCAGGGAGACAACTATTAAGCCCACTTGCACCACAAATCACTCAATATGTGTTACGGTAAACATATTAGAAACATCGTCTTCAAACGATTAACAAAAACAGCACGATGTATTAAGCTCGTTGAGCGATAAACGTGTTTAGTGTAAGCGGGCCTTAAGCGGATCAAACACTATAACGCGCCACGCGACAGGGCGCGGGAAACTGCACCAAATACCCCGCGTGGAAACGCGTTTTTATTGAATTTGCGTGTCACAATCACGTCGCGAGGCGCATTGTAGTGTGTGATCCGCCTTAGTAATATACTGTGTACAAATAATACATTATTTTCACACCATAAGCGCTGTTTTATTTACCAGAAACACTTACTTAGGTGGTTCTTGAAAAAGAATTCGCCAGTAGGTACTTCATTCTCTACTTGTCGAATTTGTTTTTATTCAATACATTATGATGTTGGAAACCAACTCGTGAATATTGCAGCGGAGGCTGTAATTTTCTTCGTCTTTCCTATCTTTATTGCGTATACAGGATAAAATTGAAAACTTGCGCCAACTCGAACTACAGAGGTGCAGTAACTGTTATATAATATAATTTAATTATTGTCATTTACCGAAATATAAATGCTTGAAAAAAAATCGTGTAATTATTGTCTTAGATTGTGCTGACTACGTTATTGCCTTCAAGTAGACACGAATTATCGGCGTTCCAGTAAAAAAACACAATATATCAAAACAAATAAGAAAATTAAAGTATAAATTATAGCGCGCGCCCGATTTCTTATCCATCGCAGAGTTCGCAACATGAAGCAAGTTGGCAACGCGTTGAACTAGCGGTATTTACCTAATGTTGACCGTTTCTACGAAAAAAGGGCGCGCGCGACGTTGCCAAATCGCTTAAATATGCGCTCGTATGTGCATCCTAAAAAAATAATAATAATAAATAATTTTCTTTATATCGTTTTGAATTAGATGTATTGATATTCAATTTCAACCTGTATAATTAACATCTTCGAAAATCCACAACAATCTTGTCATAACTTCACTACCTTGTAACTTCGCTCATCTCACAACAGTCATTCCAGTTTACCCTCGTCACTAATTCGGATACCTACATTCAATAAATTACCAGTTATTCGCAACCAAGACCCATCGACACCACAAACTTTGCTAACTTGTAACTTCGTTCATTTCTCGCTCATCTGTAGCAAGCCTGTCATTTAAGTTTACTCTCATCCTTGGTAAAGATACCTTCAATAAGTGACCACCTATTTTCATCCAAGGTCAAGTAAACCAAACTATCCAACCATGTAACTTAGCTTATTCCACGCTCATCTTCAGCAAAGCAACTTGGGAACATGTATGTTTGTTCTTCAGTTATCCATAAATGGCTGAAGTACATTGAATAAATATGAGCACCTGGAGAGGCCTACATATTAATTTATGATACTTTGTCTATGTATAAAAGCTGTAGTTTTGCTGGTATACTAGCGAACCGCCCCTGTTTTTTACACGGTCTTGTCAAAAAATCGAGATAACTTTTGGTATTTATGTATTATACACATAAACCGAAAAAAAACTGGAATAAATTGTCTAAATGATGGTGAAAACTGCATCGAACTTCTGTAGTGAAGTTTAGAAGAACAGCGCGGTCAGACACGAAAAGCGATATGTAAAGAAATACGCAAAACCACGGGAAATAGCTAGTAACCCCGCCAAGGTCAACGATAACCTTACTAAATCTCCACCAAACCTAGTTCATTCCTCGCCTAACTCTAACAGTAATTTAAGTTAACATGAGTTTAATCTTTGTGACTCCAAGTCAAAGTGAGCGGTAAGAGCTCTGGTTAATGGATACGAGTTTGTTTGCGTAAGGGTGCGGTTAGAGTTTGCGAGGAGCGATTGATTTTGAACAAGTCTTTAACTTCATCAGTACAATACATAGTTGACATTAATTCGGTTGTTCTTCGTGATTAAAACCTCACACGAGGAGTAGGTAAAAGAAAGGAAGAAAATTATTTATCGATGCAGGAGTTTATTACACAAATTCCACGTAATACTGCCTGAAAACTAATAGCCGCACGGGTCCATCGATCAGGTTAAGCTACGCTTGCCGCGGTTGGTCCATGGATGGGTGACCATCTGTATAACAAGACCCGTGTTTCGGAAAGCACGAAAGCCTTTGGTCCCGGCTGTCATTCGTGGATCTTTGACAGTCGTTACGGGTCGTCAGAAGCCCGAACGTCTAGTAACCAGTCTTACCAAAGAGGTATCGTATTACCCAGTAACTGGGTTGTGGAGTTCAGATAGGCAGTTGCTCCATGTAAAATACTGGTATTCAGGTGCGTACAATTAGATTGGATGCCGATCCTAATATAGTTGGAAAAAGGCTAGGCAGATGATTGTCTGAAAATTTTTTATAGAAAGTTGAGATGGAAGTTTTATAATTTTTGCCGCAGTAGTCAGAATGCATCCTGCGTTATCATTAGGTACGTTTCGCAGATGAAAATTCATCGGCAATCGTATTCATCAAATATAATCTACAAATATAATCTTAATGTTGATATTCGTAAGAAACCATTGCTCACATACGTTTATGAACTTCATGGTCACAAAAATAAGGACCATATTCGTATGAAACACTTACATTAATTAGAAATGTCAAAGTGCGATTTATGTATTTTGCACTAAGCTTACTGTGTATTGCTTAATCTTTACTAATAATTTTTCGATTCTCGTTATATTTACTGATTTCTTCAATCGCTAACAGAAAAACCCAGCCTGATCGTCAATTAGAAGATTGGAGACATTAGAATGCCTGCGCGTATTAATAGGCGCCAACTTGTCTCATTAATATGCTAATTACTGTACACAAACATGTACCTACACATTAATTTAGTTAAGATACTGATTAGAGTTTTGATTTTGATTTTACAATAGATTTATCTTAATAATCAAAGTCAAAATCAAAGCATTCATTTCAATTAAACCATTTACAGGCACTTTTGAATTATCAAGGAGCCGGCCAGTCAAGAAGATGAAGCTGGGTCCAAAACGAGTAAGTTCCAAGGAATTCTTCCAAGTAAATATTTCCAATCGTTTTCTTTCTTAATGTACGCAAAAGATGTTAATATCACCAGAAACGAGGTGAATATTAAGATAAATGAATGGATAAGTAATTAATTTGTATGAACAAGGCAAGCTACTTCGCAGTAAAGGGTTAACGATAGCCCTTTCTGATTGTGTGTTTATAATAAGGAAGAGAAATAAAATGTTTATCCTACTCCTACTTAATATTATAATTTTGTGAAAGTTTGTGAAGATGTTTGGATGTTTGTTACTCAATCACGCACAATAGGCTGTACGGATTTTGATGAAATTTGGCACACAGATAGTTTATAACCAGGATTAACACATAAGATACTTTTCTTTCTGACTTTTTTTCATTTTACTCGGCTCCTAAGGGTAATAGCGTGATGATTAGCCTATAACCTTCCTCAAAAATTGGGCTATCAAATCCAATAAGATTTTATGAAATCTGACTGGTAGTTCGGAGATTTCCCCCCTACATACATAAATATACAAACAATTTTTACCTTTAGTATAGATAGGTAGTATTTATAACACGATTTTTTAAATGCAAAAATCGTTCGAATTCACGTTATGTTTAGGTCTCGCGTGAGAGCAATGGTGGTCCAGTAGTCGGCCACTCGACTTACGAGTTGTAGAGCGTGGGTCCAAACCCAAACAGGCGCTTCACTTTGTGTAAATCATTTCATCATTACTGCTCTCAAAGCGGAGGAAAACATAGTGAGGAACCTTGCATGTCCTCGCACTGGGAACCGCGTGGTAGATTATTAGAGCCCACTCCATGTCGATGAGAGGAAGCCTGTAGTCCAGCAGTGGGAACATTATAGGCTGATTATGTTACGTCGCGCCTCCTCTGGTTCCGCTATGGTTTTTATTACTGCTCCGTTGGTCTCGTCTTTTGCTGAGCGTGGGGTCCTGGATCCGATTCCCTGGTCGGGCAAAGTGTTATTGAGTTTTTTCCATTAGGAAGTTCTTAGTAACAGCCCGGAGTTTGGAAGTTGGCGGTGTGATACCCCCGTGCCTCGGAAAGCACGTGAAGCACGTTGGTCCTGCGCCTGATCTCTCTCCGGTCGTGTCGGATTGCCGTCCCATCGGACTATGGGAGTGAGGGAAGAAGGAGTGCACCTGTGTCTGCGCGCACACTTGTGCACTATAATATCTCCTGCGTGCCTGGCTAATCTCCGTTGAGATTGACCATCGTGACCGAAATCGGTCGAGGAGGCTATTAGTATTATTATGGTTGTCAGGACTGCGCCGTCTGACCGTTTTGAAGGACAACACAAATAATTTCGTATCAGAAAGGGAAGATCGGTGTATGGTATTTTAGAGCGACCCTTTCCAGCGTTGCCAATAAAGGCTTTAGTATAAATCCTTCAAATTAAACTCTTAGCAAAACAAAACAGAACAAGAGAACTTTAGTTTTCAAACTTGTCCGGTAATTTCTTCATGAAATAGGTCTTTGAAAAAGTTATTATTCAGTAAATAATGAACTCGGTAGTTTCAGGTTGTAGCTGCAATGATGAAAACTGAAGCCTTATTAAGGTTCTCTAGCTATTCAGGCCAACGGGAACATTACTATGCTTGGCACAAGCTGCAAGGATGCTTTTTAGAGTTCCGCAGCGGAATGGCAAAAACAGAACCTTTATAATTTCGTCATGACTTCGTCTACTGTCCGACTACCTGATTGTCACAAAGCGATTTTGCTCGGAGACTATTTGCACTATATCGATGAAAATTGGAAAGAAAGTGTAATCTGTGCACCGCTAAACAATTGAGTAGTGAAATTATGTAAATAATTCGCGTTTATAATATTAGTAGGATAATTAGGGGTGGTAGTTATCATACATGTAACCGAGCGATGATAAAAAACAACACACATGAGCGTGTATTGTCCCCATGTTTTAAAATATTATGATTTTTTTAATTGAGTTTGTTAATTAAGTCAATAGTTTTTGAGATGAGGGATTTCGATTACGACCGCAGAAGTAACTATTTTTCGAGAAATACTATGAAATACAAACTTATTTTTGCAGCCGATATAAATCAATAGAGTGCATGCGTTCATTTCGACTACAGAATTCGTGCCTACACGACGAATAAACTTCAGTTAATCACTGCAAGAAAAATATGTGTATACAAAGGCTTACTTACTAATTAATCAAAACCGGTAGGTTTTGATTTCTTTTTCTTTCACATAAAATAAAATAAAAAATCTCTTTTTTTTCCTACTAATCACTACATAGTATAAAACAAAGTCGCTTTCTCTGTCCCTATGTATGCTTAAATCTTTAAAACTACGCAACGGATTTTGAAGCGGTTTTTTTTTAATAGACAGAGTGATTGAAGAGGAAGGTTTATATGTAAAATGTAGTGTATTTAGTATCAGCATTGCACCCGTGCGAAGCCGGGGCGGGTCGCTAGTTCATTTATAGTTTCCGCTTGTTGAGAAGGGTGCCTTTACGTTGAATTTTCATATTGTTTAACGAATCAATCTTTTTTTTTTTAAAAAGAGATTTCTGTTACATTCTATTCCGTTCACCTTTTATACCCTGTTTTTGTCCAGATAGTAAAAAAAGCCAGCCAGTATATGCTAGTCGCGCGGTAAACTCTGCTTGCGCGATGCAGGATTTTACGTGACATCAGTGTGATGCGTAGTTTGCTTTTGGCGATGTAGATGCCGCCACAGTGGTAGTACTTCCCGGAACTAGATCCTTCACAAAGAGTACTACTGCTACTACTTCGATAAAATACCAAAAGATAAATAAATACAGATACTTTAGGGCTGATGTTTCAAGAGTCAGATACCTTTTATCTGAACAATAAACATGACAACTTAACATATTCTCTAAGCAAAAGCTGTCAAATCAAAATATTATTTATTCTTCAGATAAAAATTATCTGACTATTGGAAAATCAGCCCCTTAATCTAATAAAATACGTTTTTTAATCAAATATCCTTTCTTTTCAATCGGCTCCTATTCGTCAATCGGTCCCAATGGATCTCCTCTATATCTTGTGAGACCGTAAAATATATTGGAAGGAAAAGAGTTATAGGTGCCAATTGCGTATATTCATACTCTGTGTAGTATGGCAAGAGAGCAGATTTGTTAGTGATACGTGTTGAATTTATTGCCACAGGCTAAAAATATAGGTGTTTGTATGTTTAGTTTAATAAATATAATGTATGAGTATTTGATGTTATGAGCAGATGGACGATGGTGCCGAAAGGTTCTGGAGTGGCGACCGCGTACCGGCAAAACAGGCTGGCCACAAGGTGAACCGATGACCTGGTGAAGGATGCGAAAAGCACAGAACCTGATGAAGTGGCGGACTGGCGGTACTTTTTTTTTGTGGATGGGAAATCATCAAATGACCCATCCCGCTCAGGGTGGAGCAGGAGGGAGTGTCAGACTCTTACTGACTAAAACCCACCCGTGTTCCTTCCTTAGCCCTCCTTTCCTTTCCTTTTATGTTCCGGGGCAGCGGTAACCCTTTCGGACAATCCCGCTGCCCCGGCAGGCTACGGCCCCTTCCTTGTGATGCTGACATCTCTTTGAGGCGCGCGTGGAACACGTACGCGCCGGCCGGCACGGGCCTAAAAATCAGCTGTTTCTTACATTTTGATCAAGTAGGTATTGAAGTTTTGTATTAAACAGCAGATTTTATTTTTTCGTGATTTCAGAGTTGGTCCCATGGTGAAAGTTGTTCAGTTAAAAAAAAACTTTAAAAAATAACTTTGTTTTATTTAAAACAAAGTTATTTTTTTAACACCTTATTTATATAAATAAAACAAAGTCGGGCAAGTTACACCATTTATAACTCAAGAACGGCTGGACCGATTTTTATGATCGTTGTTTTGTTGGATTAGTATCCGGCCTGAATAGCAGAATAACTATTAAAAATGGGAAAAACTCTGGAAAAAAAACGAAGGTATTTCATATTCTGAGGTGGTACGAAGTTCGCCTGGTCAGCGTATATACAACGTGTAACGTTAAATGCGCAAAACCTGAAAATAGTTTGTTTTTATTTGACTACTGAATCGATTTCAGTAACTTTCAATACCTATACGTTTTTTTTTTTTAATTATGTATTTTGCCATACTATCCGCAGATTGAGCCAAAGAAAATTAAGTCTTATTTTAAGGGTATAAGACTCAATTTTGAATGCATAAAGTAATGCTAGGAACAACAAGAGTTTCTTAATAATAAGAGTTAGCTTTAAAAAAATAGTTTTGGTTATTGTATTATGCTTTGAACTCAATGCTCTAATTGGGGTGTATGAGGTTTTGCGCATTTAACGTTACACCTTGTACCTATATAAAACAAAGTCGGGGTTACTCTATCGAGTAACTCAGTTTTATTGACGCAGATATTGGGAACGTACGAAACGCTCCAAACATTATAGAAGAAGACCAGGCAAGATTTTGGCATTGCTACGAGGAATTAGCGTCTACAGCGCCGCAACAGAATGAATATCCGAAAAGTACAATCGCTATAGAGTTAAACCAATATCTAAGCGAAAATAAGCTCCGTTTCCCGCGCCTCACCGCGTGACGCGTACTTGACTGTACTTACCTGTCAAAAAGAGTAACCTAGATAATGTGGATAAGACACAAGTCTAAAACAGAAGGAGAACTAGCGGGGTATCCGGGAGGGTGGAGGGGGACTCAGGGGATCAGAACGGAATAAATCTGTGATCCGCTTAAGAAGAACTCAGCGGTCACGCAGACACATAAAAATCGGGAACATTCTATTGACAGTCACCACAAAAGTTTTTTTGGCTACTGTAAGGATCAATATAGAAGCTTGGCACACAACTTGCTTGAAGGTCATAAGCTATTGAATAATACAAAAGCGGGAGCTCGGTCAGACTACGTTAAGTAGAAAAGAAATCTTCATAATACCAAAGATTCGTTTTTTGATGAATGTTGTAAGAAAGAGAAAATTATATGAACGGAAACTTAAACTGCTTTAGAATAAATTACTTCAGGTACCAAACGTACCCTAAAGTAATCTATTCTAAAGCAGTTTAAGACGAAAAAATAATTATATTGAGTTTTTTTTTCGTAAGTAGGTTTTTACAAAAGGCCTAAATAAAACAGTACAATAATATTTTTAAACTTGATTATGCTTAGATATGGATACTCATCTCGTCTGCGCAGTTTCGCTAGCTAATTTAATGTGACCCTGTATATTAAAACGAACGACGGATGTACTTGCGTCCCGCGTTCTGACCGGGATTTGCCTAAGTGTTGCCAGAGCTTTATAAGTTGTGCAGTCATTTATCGGCCAATAGCAACATCGGCCGCAAATCAATGTTGCACTCCAACTGTATTTAGCTTAGTGTTTGTAACATTAGTTATTATCGGGACCGATAGATGGCACTTTGTATTTGAGTCCAAAAGCTAGATCGCGGTGTCGAGATTCTCCGCTGATTACATGCATGCATGCATGCATGTCATTAGATTCTAAATCACACACATGGGCGCGAGTAAACTACACGCGCCCAATCATCTGCTAGCCAAAGGAGCTAACACAGTAAGGTGGCCTGTATTAGCAGGCCACCGCAAACCTTCCGCAGCCGGGGGGCTCAGCCCCGGTATCGCCCGCCACGCCCCCTTACGGGGACGTCGCGAACTCGCGATCTCCCGGATTCTAAATATAACGTTATTGTAATGTAACCAACCAAGTGGAATAAACATTTGGTACCCTACGTTTTATTTTTGCGGTGTCACCCTTAAAGCCATAGAGAACCATCAGGTAGTGTCATTGTGGCCTTAACGAAGCCCGCATTGCGCGTTCGCACGACTTATTCTTCAGCAAATTATTATACCAGCTCGCAAGATGACCGAGCACCCCCAAAACCCTCACGAAATCCGAGGGTTTAACAATAGTAATTATATTGTAATTTACAAGCCGTGCGCCCGATGGGATATACCATCGGCAACAAAGACGATCGAAATTCCTTTTAGGGGAAGAATTTTCTTCAAATATCCTACTTAGTGCTCACTTTCGTTATAGAAGAAACTCTTGAGCAAAATATTATGGTTCTAGACCCAGCGGTATAGGCTGTGCGTTGTCGGTCATTGAATGAATTAAAGATTTTTATTATGTATATAGAGATATGACAAACTGGGTGTAAAGTTCATTCATTCACGATGAAAAAAGAGGATCCTTCGACCAGACGGGTGTTGTGTCTGGTGAGTAACTGCCCGACGATTGATGTCGGGACAGTGTATAATATGCTAGTTGCCCGGTAAACTCTGCTTGCGCGATGCAGGATTTTGCGTGACGTCAGAGTGATGTGTAGTTCGCATGTGGCGATCTAGATGCCGCCACAACTAGAAGAAACTAATGTTTTATGAGCAGAATTCCAGGTGGAAAGAATATATGTAGACTTCTTAGGTATATATGTCACTTAATTTAAAACAAAGCGGACCTTACAACCGGCAGAAAACTAAACTAAATGAAGAAAATAAATACAAACAAACTTAGAAGCAAAAGGTCCTTCATTGTATTCAGAGAAAACTTAAACAGTAAGTTGGTTCTCCTTGAGAGTTCGCCCGAGTTTTAAACCAGAGTTTACAAACTGTGACTCTCTTGTTGGTGTAGTGCTCACATAGGCTTGAGAACCGGTATTTTTGGGAACCGGTACAGTTGGCCTCGGTGTGATACCGGTACCAGATTCGTACTTTTGGTAGACATAGTACCCGTACTGGTACCGAAAAAATATTTCCGTGAGTTAAAGAGTAAGATAACAGTTAAAGTAAGTAAAACGGATAGTTAATACAGCATTTTTAGGTGCTACCGGTACCCGTCTGGGACCGGTACCGTCTAGAGCCAGTACTCAGATGCCGAAATAGCAAGAAGCGTTAAGTAACGGTACAGAACCAGCCGGTCGATTCTTTAAAAATCTCACCGTGATAACTTAGGTGAAGTGAGCGTGAAGGGGCAATAGGGGCAATCCGTAACATCGGTTGGAGTGACAGTTCACTTCACCTAAGTCTTCACGGTGAGATTTTTACAGAATAGCACTGCTGTACTTTTGGTACCGGCTCCCAGCTTTGAGAGCTCGTAAGAGTAATTGTTGAATATGGGGTTCTGGGTTCTATTCTTTTTCTTGTTGGACTAAGTGTTATGGGTCGTTAGAAGCCCGAAAGTCTGACAACCAGTCTTACCCAGGGGTATCGTATTACCCAGTAACTACTGGGTTGTGGAGGTCAGATAGACAGTCGCTCTATGTAAAATACTGGTATTCAGCTGCATTCAGTTAGACTGGAAGCCGACCCCAACATAGTTGGGAAAAGGCTAGGCAGATGGTGATGATGATGTTGGACTAAGTGTTAATGTCGCAGCCAACTGGTTTAATTAACCGTTTAGTGAACCGCCTAGCCTTTTAACTAAACGACGGCCGGTCAACTAACGGCCTGAATGATATTTTATTATAGTTTAGGTTGGAATCAGGCGCGAGTCGAATTGGTCGCTGTAATTAGGCCAGGGCACCCAGACCAAATTGGGTTAGGTTAGAACTGTAATCAACCGCGTGTGAGCCGAGAGAGCGAAGTGAGGCGAGCACTACTTCCAAAGGCCAAGCGCTTAACTAAACGGCTAATTTAACCATTTGGCTGCGACATTCATATCACATGGGACTAGTAACATATCTATGTGGCGAAATGCGGGTATCGTATTATACAACTCTGCAACTCCTCCAGCGAGACTTGATAACGAAGTAGGTACTACTAAATAGGTCAATTTTATTGTAGGCAAGGGTATCACCTATATGGGTTTACCTTGTTTTGTCCTAGTTTTGAGGACGTATAGGGGTTTATTTATAGAGTGTAGACCGCGGGTAACCCCGAACCGATCCGGGTGTAACCCCGGATCGCCAGAACTAAAAGCAAGATTAATCTTGCCTTTTTCATGAAAGTGAAAGCAAGGGTCAAACTAAGAAGTTTCTGAACTACGGAAAGTCACGAGCCTAAATAATACCTTATAACTACGCAAGATTCAAAAGCGATGTTCGCCTAAAGTATTGATAGAAATGTTATGATGTTATGAACAGTATTGTCGAAACTGATACTTTTATGGAACAGTAGGCCAATAATGGCATTGCATTAAGTCCGCCTCTGTACATTTATGTGCTTGAAGTATTAAATAAATAATAATTAAAAACATTCAAAATCTAGTCACAATCTCATCTCAGCGATAATCAATTGAGACAGATCAGAAGGGCAATTCTCGTAATTATAAACGTTCAAAATCTAGTCATCGTTTCATTTCGGCGGCAAACAAATGTCAAAACTTTGTCAAAAATGTAGGGAAATTAGAGGTATTTTTGACAGGTTGACACTGAAATCAGACTGTGAACGTTATTAAAATTACGACAATTGCCCCTCTGGCTGCGTTGCAATGTTCTTAAAATTACGAGAATTGGCCGGAAAAAAATATTTCACAAGAAAATTGCTTTTGAATTTTGCGTAATTGTAAGGTTTTTATGCTCGTGACTCGTGACAGTCAAGGAAAAAATATGCTAAGTATCTTAAGAATAATTTTTATTTTCACCTTATTGTTTTCCTACTAATTACGTCATTGCCAACATTTTGAATGGAAATGACAGATCGAAAAGGTAACATGCGCCCGCAATGTGAGAAAGCTATTTGTTTGGCTAAACTTTATCGCTTCTAAGTATTTACGGTTATATTTATCCAGGTACTCAAACCAAATAAAAAGTTAAGACAGCGCTGTGAACAGTGAAGTGAAGCAGGAACATGTGTGCATTTAGTGAAGTGGAATTTAATTTATTGTAAATGGTTGTAAATGTGTGCGTGTGAGCGTGTATGCACAGAGCGGAGGTGTAGTTTTGGCATACTTCACTGTATTGTTCGCAGCGCTGTCTTGACTTTTCATTTGATCTGAGTCCAGGTAAATAGCTATCCAAAGAACAGCCCTAAATTTAGAAAAAAAAATACCTAAAAGTCTTGTTTATAAACTTGTTTTACTTTTTCATCTCAGTACTTCTCTAACTTTATGCAATCTTAGATACTGTATTTGTTTGAAAAAGTCTTGTGAGTTTATATAATGGTAGCAGTGGATCTCAATTCCTGTATCGCTAACAAATATTTTTAAAACAGAGTGGCCCACTCTAAAGTATACAACTTTTATAATTTTTGGCAAACATCGGTCATTTTTTAACACTAAATGCGGAATATTTGTAACTTTGAATAACTAATAAAGTATAAGAAAAGTTGGAGAAAAACACGATGAAAATAAATCCTATTTTAAACCTGAGTGGGTATTTTTACAAACCGTATTGCCAAGCACATTTTACACAATTATGGATGAATATGAATCTTAATTTTAAAGTTGTAGTACTTTCAAAATTGGCCAACCACATAATCTAACATTATATATACATAAACAACATATATGTGTAGGTTGGCACTCAGTAAATTGCGCGTTTGGGCTCCACCGTAATCGGGTAAAAAGGGACTTAAAAGGAAAAAAAAAAACAATATATATTTCAACACCAATTATTACTATGGAATCTATAAAATAACACATTCTACGTAATATCTGTGAACCGAAAGCTTTGTTCATAATGAAATGTAAACGCATTCCTTAAAGTCCATACAGCTCAATGAAACAATTACAAAAGAACGGAAACAGCTAAAAATATTCACTTTCACTGTATTGGTATATCTTTCGGTAAATCTTTATTTATTCCTTTCAAATACAAATATCCAGGATTGAACTACTGAATAGGCTCAAAGGGTTTTCTGATTGGGGGTCAGAACATACTAGCCACTATCACATATTTTGGACAACCAATGTAACCTGATCCTTAAATTTTATCGAAATGGCTAACATTGAGAAAAACATGTACAGTCACCAAAAGAGATAAGTAACCAGAGTCGTCGGATATAGTTGAAGTTTAGTAAGAAACCGATGAATGTTTTTGAATGAAATTTAACTTGTTAATAGTACATTATGATATAAGTGCGGTAAGTTGAAAGTTAAAGCCGAGGCGATATTGCTGCAAGAAAGCAGATGCTGTAATTATCAAAGCGCACGTATGTCATACGACGTTTTATAACATATTTGCGAGGAAATAAATAAAACTCGGACTTGCTTAAATGAATAAATCTTTAATCACTTGGTAAAGCAGTTAGGAAAATTTGATCAATTTGAAAAATTGATTATTAAGGCAAAGGCACAAAAACAGCACGTATCTATACATATAATAAAATCGTAGGAAAGTCAAAACTGTACATTGAATATTTTTTAAAAAGAATAATTGGGGCGTGATCTACAATCGATACTGAAGCCAAAAATATAGTTTTTAGAATTTTTGTCTGTTTGTCTGTTTGTCTGTTTGTCTGTTTGTCTGTCCGGGATAAACTCAAAAAGTACTGCATGGATTTACTTCAAATTTTGCATGAATATTACTAAGAGGTCGGGTCAACATATAGGCTACATATTATCACGCTATCACCTACGGGGGAGGAGCTGTGAATCTTTATTTTTCTTACGCATTCTGTGACAGCGTGTAATCTAACGAAGCATATTTAAATGTTGTTTTTGAGTAAGCCATGCTGTTATCTAGCTTTACACTATAAAAACTACTCCATTTAAGTAACTTGGGCAGAGAAATATAGTTTAATGAATGTTAGTAGTATAAAGACAATTTTAAAACAGCGCCATCTATGAGATTTCATAAAAATCAAATCAAGTTACATGTTAACATTTTTTGGAAATGAATAATTTAAATTTGATCATGTTGGCGAGGTAAGTAGTTAGTTATTCTTAAAATTGATAGATGGTGATGTGCATTTTCTTCATAAGTTGTATCGTAATAGTTCGTTTTGACAAATTCAAGTTCCAACAAAACCCTCAAAATCTTGAGCAGAGTTGACGAAGACAATTTAAAAAAAATGCAGTGTTAAGTATTACAAAAAAGTTATGTTCATTGATGATGATCATTTCATTTCATGACACCCTCGCGGAGGCTAGCGTCAGTGACAGTCCCAGCCACATGCGTCATCTGTTTGCCGTCATCTTGGTGTTTTGTGGAGTCGCGAACCCGGTAGCTTTGTGGGAGAAGTATCGCCATCATCTGTCTGAAGATTTTCTACGGGCTTTGAGGCGTGCTACTGGAGACGAAGTCGAAGTAATTGATGAACGCGTGCTGAACACCTGTCTCAGTTCACTTCAAGATGTGGTCATTTCTATCGGCGGCAATCCACTGATCGAATATGGGTTACCAGCTCCCCAATCATCACCGTATCAAGACTGTGGAGTATAACGCTGAGACAAATTACGATCCGGGCGAAATTACCACCATACAAAATGACCATGTAGCTTTGTTCTCTTCAGAGCAAAAACTTTATGACACCGTCCTTGAAAGCGTTGGGCAAAACCAGGGTAAAATGTTTTTCTTGGATGCTCCTGGTGGAACAGGAAAAACATTTGTTACCACTGGCATACTTGCAGAGGTCAGGAGGCAAGGCAAAACTGCTATTGCTGTAGCGTCTTCGGGAATCGCTACCACACTGCTTCCGAGTGGCAAGATAGCACATGCCATGTTTAAAATTCCCATCGATTTAGAGAGCGCCAAAACGCCTGTTTGTGGTGTGTCACGTGACAGCGATAAGGGACACGTGCTCAAGGATTGCTCTCTGATCGTATTGGATGAGTGTACGATGGCCAATAGGAAGGCAGTTGAGGCCGTGGACAGAATCCTGCAGGACATCCGCAGGAACGAACATTTGATGGGTGGTGTCACAGTTCTGTTCAGTGGTGATTTTCGGCAAACGCTTCCAGTGGTGACGCGGGACTCGAGGGCTGACGAGGTGAATGCTTCGTTGAAACGCTCTTCGTTGTGGTCACGAGTTCGTACGCTGCGCTTGACCATTAATATGAGAGCTCGGCTCAGCGGCAATGCACGTGCTCAAGAATTCTCCGATGTCCTTCTAAGTCTTGCCGAAGGCACTCTACCAGAAGAGATAGGTGGACAGGTGGTGCTTCCAGAGTCTCTTGGTAAAGTGGTATCCAGCTTAGAAGAACTAATTCGCTGTGTGTACGGGGACATCAGTCGTATACCGCACCAGCAGAATTCTTGGGTGTGTGAGCGGGCCATTTTGATGCCCAAAAATGATCAGGCTGCAGCAATTAACGAATGCATTCTCTCGGAAATTGAGAATAAAGTGGGAATAAAGTGGTCTACACCTCGATAAACACTGTTGTCGAGCAAGATGACGCCACACATTATCCCGTGAAATTTCTGAGCTCCCTGTCAGCAAGTGGACTTCCAACGCATACCATCAAGCTGAAGGTCGGTGTTCCGATTATGCTTCTTCGGAACCTATCTCCTCCGAAGTTGTGTAACCCGCCTTAAAGTCATCTCGCTCCACAGACACACCATTAAGGCGGAAATTCTTACGGGTTGTGGCGTCGGCGAGGCAGTATTTATACCACGCATTCCCCTCATACCTCATAACTTACCGTTCCAGTTCAAGCGCGTAGAGTTCCCCGTGAGTGTTTGCTTCGCGATGACCATCAATAAGTCGCAGGTTGCAGGGGCAGAGACTGAGGGCAGCGGATGTCGACCTCAGGACGAGTTGCTTCTCACAAGGGCAACTGTACGTCGCTTGCTCCCGCGTCACCAGTCCTGACTCTCTTTACATTTTGGCTCCTGGCAGCATAACTACCAACGTAGTTTATAGAGAAGTGTTGTAAGGTGATACCTTTGTACGTATTTTTACTCTTTTGTGTCCTGGAATGTATTCCTGCATTATTTTCTCTATTTCCTTCAGTCACATCTTATGACTGAACTCAGCAGGATTCCCATATAACTCTCTTCACTTGCAAAAAAAAACTTATATTTTAATGCTATTTTAAAAGTTGTGTACTTATAATGCTATAGCGACACTGGCATCTTAGGTATTTTTGGTGCTTTAGAGCCTTCACGCAGACGACGTCGCGGGCAGCAGCTAGTTACTAATAAAGTAAATTAATATTTTTTTGTTTTTGTTACAGATAAATGGTTGTAATTTATTGTCAAAATTAATTAAATAAAAGAATTAAATGTTTATTTTTTATCACCTAAATTTAATTTTATTCATAAAAAATGTTGACCACTTTTTTTCTGACATAAAAACTCTTTGCTATGATTTAAAAAAGTACCGTCCATTTTAGACGGAGCATCTTGATAAACCGTACGTTTTACCTTATTAAAAAGAAAGTCGTGCGTCTTACATTACAATAACGCACAAGTACGTAATGACATACATTACGATACTGAAATTGGTGAAATAAGAGACCCTTTACGAGCAAATGTGTTATAAATGAACTTTTACTTCCTATTAATTATATTAAATTTTATTCAAAAACATCCATCCGTTTTTTTTACTAAACTTCAACTATATCAGATGACCCTGGTTACTTATCTCCTTTGGTGAGCGTACATTGCCGAGAAGTCAGTTTTGGAACTAAAATAACTTTTATATATAAGGCAAGTATTCATATTCAGGGTTTTTTTTGTGAACAGCATAAAAAGGGTATTATAACCTTTTAGTGATCTCTAAATAATAATTGACGTGTGCATATTTACTATCCTCGCATATGGTGGTCAAACATGATCTTTGACAAATCAGCAGAGGTTTGCCAGAGGGCTATGGAACGGAGTATTCTGGGTATCAAACTAGACCGAGTTAGGAATACGACCATCCGTTCCACCACAAAGATAACTGATGTCACTTAGAAAGCTGCCACGCTAAAATGGAACTGTGCTGGACACATCTGCCGCATGTCAGACGAACAATGGGCCAAACTTACGGTCTACTACGGACTCCTTCAACAAGAACTGGTCCTTAGCAGCTTTGAACAGGGAAAAGTGAAAAGAGAGTAGGGAGGCCTTTGCCCTGCAGTGGGACATCACAGGCTAATAATAATCATAAATAAATAGGGTCAAACAAAATACCACAATAAGTCGCACGTTTTAAGGGCTGATCAAAATTCAAATTCAAAATAAAGTGACCTTAGTGATGTTCTTCAGAAAAACTGGTAGTACTCGCAACCGGCGTTCCTATATGACAAGGGTGTATTAACGTAAACGAGGCAAAAGGAGTATGTAAGGATCGTAGGAATAGTTCTGTAGTTTCTGCTTACCCCCATTATTATATTCGTGTTTATTTATTTAAAATATCCTTTATATAATTTCGTAAATAAGAATATTATGATCTGACCGGAATGAGAAAGCTTATAGTGAATAAGACAGACAAGATAAAAACCACATTAAAACAGAAGAAGAACTAGCAGGGGATCTAGGAAGGGGGGGTGGAGGAGGGGTTCAGGGGATTAGACTGGAATAACTCCATTCATATATGGAAGTTCACACGAAGTTTATTGTCATGCAGGAGTAAAGTCTTTATAGGAATGGTAATCTTTTAAGCCAAGATTAATCTGTAGATCTAGCATTCTAATTAATAATTATTTTAAAAAAATCACCGAGGGCAAATTTGTAGGTATGTAAATAGTTTTAATTTTTTTGTTTTTGTAATGTAACTACAAAAAGGTTTTCGGTTTTTTTTCCCTTACTTGTGCTACATGACATTGCTTCTTGCCTTTCATGATTTTAGGTCAACGGGAAGTACCCTATAGGTTTTGATTTCGGAACATAAACGCCCGTATCTTTCGATGGTGTTGACTTAGAAGTTTAATTTTTTCACTGCTTCAAGGGATTACAGCAGCAGTATTTGATATTAATTTCAACTAAATAACTCCACGCGTTCCTGAGAAAAAAGAGTCTCGACTGACGGACAGACAGACGAACAACGAAATGATCTTATAGGGTTTCGTTTTTTCCTTTCTGGAACTCTAAAACTATTCACGTACCTCTAGCAAACTTGTGCATTCAATATTCATTTAAAATACCCTGATAAATATTACCTTTCTCAAATAACTTCACGCGTTTATTTTCCGACGTGTTTGTAATTTGTACCTATACCACACCCACACATATTGCGGCTTAAAAAAAAAGCCTTGGGGTAAAAATCGAAATTTTATCAGTAGACTGTATGAGAGGCGGTTCGATGATGCAAATATGTATTGGTGGTGTGGGAAAATGAGCATGGTAGAGTGATTTTAAAAATATTATTGAAGTAGTTTTTACCATGATATAATATCATATAATTCGCTGAGTTTCAAACTGCAGTGTTCTTCAGTCAATACAAAACTTAAAAGTAAGGAGAACGTTTGAAACGCTAGCAAAAGTATAGTTTTTCTAGCACTTCTCTTGCAAAATGCCTTTAGGTAAAGTGGACTTAGTTACAGTACAAACGGTCGCTTTCTAACTTCAGCTGCGCAGTTAATTTTCAACTGAGTGTAGAGGAAACTAGGGTTTTATTCATGTTATAAAAGGTAAGGATTTTGTTGTAATGGGGTTTGGAAGTGGTCTGTGAGCCCTTCTCTGGTTGTTAAAAGGATATTGTCGTGATCCCTGGATATTTATTACAGGATTCCAGATTGCGCATACGCCGGCAGATATCCAGCCAGTCGAGGATCTTACAGTCAAGTGCTTACTCCATTAGTCAACCGAGAGGCAACTCGGGAGATTCGTCTCGCCGCCCGGATCTAGAGAAGCGTCTGGGGCGGGGACGCGAGACCCGTTCCCCGAGTCAGCTCGACGCCTCTGAGGAGACGACTGTACGGCTGGCGGAGTCCGCCTAGCGATAGCGCAGGCGGGACGGTTTTTTTTTTTACCCCTAATTTTATTTTCCTTAATTTAATACGGTTTACATTGAAACCGGTCTTGAACCAAAATTTAAATTGAGGATCTTGGGTTCGGCATTCTACTTTCATCCATCCTCTTCAGAGGAAGCTTATCGAATACCTTCGTCGGCTCCAGGATCCGGGACTCTCTAAGTCCCTGGCGCCCATTAATTAACTAATTAAATTAAACTTAACAACTGGAAGGATACCTATTCCGTAATATTAAAATTTATACTTTATTTAATTTAAAATTTAGAACCAGAGCAGTACTCGGGTTTTTCTCCTACTCCCCACGACCATAGCTCTTACTGAATTTAAGCTGGCTGGCAATAAGAGTTAACCTAGGTTACACTTATTTATAAATTAAGATTATTTTGTATTTATTAAATAAACAATATTGGAGATAGTTGTTGTTTTTTATATTCTCCTAGAGGGAAAAAGTCGAATTATAACATTACATAAGTATCTTACTAAACAGTACGCAGACAGGTTTTTAATCCAATATGTACTGGAATAATTTACGCATGTAAGTTGTGCTCAGTTAGATGGACCCGTGGCTAAATAATAACAGCCACACAGGTCGATCGATCAGGTAAAGCTACGCTTGCCGCGGTTGGTCTGTAGATGGGTGACCATCTTTACATACCGAGACACCTCACGTTAAGCCGTTGGTCCCGGTTGTCATTCGCGGATCTTTGACAGTCGTTACGGGTGGTCAGAAGCCCGAAAGTCTGACAACCAGTTTTACCAAGGGGTATCGTATCACCCAGTAACTGGGTTGTGGAGGTCAGGTAGGCAGTCGCTCCATGTAAATTACTGCTATTCAGCTGCATCCGGTTAGACTGGAAGCCGACCCCAACATAGTTGGGAAAAGGCTAGGCAGATGATGTTTTACTCTGTTAAGAACTTTGTTCCAAAAATAAAAGCATACAATATCCTTTTATTTTTGGAACAAAGTTCTTTAATGCAGCTTGCGGTAGATGTAAATTGGTAGAAATTGTCATGTAACGATAAAGCGTTTTGCCCCCTCAGTTATGCGACATTCTCTCATGTTGTAATTGTAGTTATCTAGGGTGCTAAATCCGATAATGAGTGAGGTCAAAATGAAAATCCAAGATGGCGGTTATGAAACTTTTAAATTTTTCATCATGGGTATCGTTTTCAAGGTTTTCAAGAGTGTTTACACGAGTGTGTATACGTAAGGAACTTTGTGCCTGCCGGGGGTCCGCCGACTGTTATTTTTTCCCCTGTGGTATTTGTTAAACAATAAAGCCGACCCGAAGCAATCACTACACATCCGGCTTTTAATCTGCTCGTCAAACTTTTTTCGGCATCTACCCTCGCTAAATCATATTTGCATCGGCTTGGCACAGTCCGAACTAATCCAAGCGACTTTTTCCAGAACATAATAATATAACAACGTAATTAGTCAAACTTTTTTTACATGAAATTATTTTTTACCAAACGCTAAATCTCTAGGCAATAAAAACTATAAATCAACCGTGTTACACTCCACATGGAATTAGTTTGTAACTACTTCCATGTAGAGTGTACTAAAGCGCTAAAGCTGTTACAATAAACGCCAATATTTTCTATGCTGGTTATACGCAATGAACGAGAAAGAAGGGGTTACAAAAACAGCGTTTTAATCATTCTTTTTCATTTCACTGTGTATAAACTACATAAGTAGTTCAATGTCATTTTTTTTTTTTTTTTTTGTGGATGGGGAATCATCCAATGACCCCTCCCGCTCTGGGTGGAGCAGAAGGGAGTGTCAGACTCTTACTGACTAAAACCCACCCGTGTTCCTTCCTTAGCCCTTTGTGTTCCGGGGTAGCGGTAACCCTTTCGGACAATCCCGCTGCCCCGGCAGGCTTCGGCCCTTTCGGGCCCCTTCCTAATGCTGACATCTCTTTGAGGCGCGCGTGGAACACGTACGCGCCGTCCGGCACGGGCTTGGTCCTGATCGGACGTAGAGTTACCCATTACTCTCCGCCCGCAGGCCCGCGCCTACGGTGGCCGGGAGTCGTCTCGCGGCTCCCGACGCCCGGGGCGTCTCCCGCGGCGGCTGGGACGTGAGGCCCTCTCCCTCAGCCGTCCCGCCACCTCCTTCGCTAGCATGACTGCTTCGCAGAAGGAGGTGACTGCCTCCCACTCCCTCTCGCCCCGGACCATGGCTTGAACCAGGGCCGGGCGCGAGAGGTCGCCGCCGCTGCCGATCGCCTCTGCGAGAACACGGCGGTGCTCCGCCCAATTGGGGCATACCGCCACCGTATGCTCCACCGTGTCCTCCGGGCGACCCTCGCAGTGGCGACACCCGGGCGTTTCCTCCCGCCCGATGATGTGCAGGAACCTCCCGAAACACCCGTGTCCGGTGAGGACCTGCGTCAGGCGGTAGGTGAGGGCGCCGTGGCACCTCTCTAGCCACTCCTCAAGAGGGGTCTTACCGCCGCTATCGCGGCGTGCCCTAGTTCAATGTCATAACCTCTTACTAAGGCCGCGTGTCATCCGTCACCCAAGCGCCGGCGTCGTCATCCCGGCCGCCGTAGTTTCATGTAGTTCAGTTCAACATTGAAAATATTGAACTGAACTACATGAAACTACACCAACACAACTATGTTCCATGAGTCGTATTATGTTTGCATGAAAACAGTCATCACGACAAAGCAGACGCGCGGAGCACAGTTGATGAGTGAAAACAATGGATGC
The DNA here is from genome assembly GCA_949316385.1 of Globia sparganii. Classification (NCBI taxonomy): domain Eukaryota; kingdom Metazoa; phylum Arthropoda; class Insecta; order Lepidoptera; family Noctuidae; genus Globia; species Globia sparganii. Next base: position 5,769,201 of record OX438675.1, on the reverse strand, counting down.
CTTGCTTTAGGTTGCGCCAGCCGTAACTTCTTAAGAAAGTTTATCACTATTGTCTTCTCAGTTCGTTCATATCTTACATTCCTTCGTTCATACCTTTCATTATATAAAAATAAGAAATTCTTTATTTGCATAAATTATTTTTAACAAAGAAGTGAGGCCCTGACTCCTGCGCTAGTTACAGAAGCCAGTGTCCTCTCCCAATTACATGACTCGAGTTTTATGTAATAAGCACTCATCCAATAAAATTACAAGAAAAAAAAATTAAAGTTAACAAAGATAAAAACATGAAAAACATTATTTACCTGGGATAATTTGTCAGAGTGTGCTTGGTGTTTAGTATATTGGGTGTGATGTAGTGTTTGTGGTGTGTATGATAGTCTATGAATGGATGAATCATGAAATCCGATATTATTGCCCAGCTGTCCGTTGTCATCATGTGCTCGTGACTGTACTAGGCCAAACGAGGAATTGTAACTTGTTTGTTTATTCGAATAAGGAAAGATAATATTTTATTGTTCGGTTACTTTAGATTATAAGCTTTGAAATATGGGATATTTTATTTTTGAATTTCCTTGTGATAATTTTCTTGAATCATGTTTGTTATTAGAAAATACATAGTTTTAAACATCTTTTCACATTTGCCATCGACACACTAAGTGTACATATATACAAGCGACACACGTCGATGACAGAGGCAACTACAATCAACGACGCATGTCGGCGACAGCTGTCAACGCGTATCGGCGGCAGCCGTCGACGTTGTATTTGAGCACCGAGGTGCCACTTGTCGATTTTTTTTCTATACAAATTTCGGGAGAATATTACTCCACTGTTTGACATTGTGCATCCGTATCAAATCTGACTTATTATTAGTTGTGTCTGTACAGAATAGTAAAATAAAAAGCCATTAAAAAGTTATGAGCCAAAAAAGATTCGTTTTTTTTGCAATTTACAACGTAACTTTGGGTGTAAATAAGTAATAAAAGAACTGTAAAATCTTCACGTCTTCAAATTTTTGGTTCTAGGACATGCCGCTTTTCCTCACGATATTTCCTTTCACGACTATCCTTCACCGTTTTGAGAGCAGTGGTGATGAAATAATTTACACAAAGTAAAGCGTCTGTCTGGGTTCAAACCTACGATCTACAACTCGTAAGTCGCGGCCGTTACCACCAGCTCACCACTGCTCTGTGTATGCAAACTAAGAAGAATATCTAGCATTTTATGTCATAAAACCTATTTCAAATCGCTAACTCTAAAGCCACCACCCGATATTTCAGTACAATAAGCAACCCGACCAAGTTACCCAATAACCTTCCAACCTTTGTTCTGGAGCAATTTCTTACTTTACACCAATTAACGTGTTGGTTCTATACAGTGTTTTATGTTCACGAAGTTGTGGTCTCGACTACGATTAGAAGCGTTGTTTGGCTTTATTTTCTTGATGAAAGATTGAGTAAAAAGGATGGAACGAAAGACGAAAGCCAAAAGAGGAGAGTGAACCTAAAAATGATGAGATAGGACCAAATGTGGATGATGAAGTATCAAGGACGAAATATTGAACAATCATATGAATTACTATCGATGGGAATGAAGAAAGCAGGAGGAGAAAATTTAAGGATTTTAGATAAAAGATGATAAATAATAACAGCCGCACAGGTCGATCGATCAGGTTAAGCTACGCTTGCCGTGGTTGGTCTGTGGATGTGTGACCATCTTTACAAACCCCTCCGTGCCTCGGAAAGCACGTTACGCCGTTGGTCCTGGCTGTCATTCGTTGATCTTTGACAGTCGTTACGGGTAGTCAGAAGCCCGAAAGTCTGACAACCAGCCTTACCAAGGGGTATCGTATTACCTAGTAACTGGGTTGTAGAGGTCAGATAGACAGTCGCTCTATGTAAAACACTGGTATTCAGCTGCATCCGGTTAGACTGGAAGCCAACTCCAACATAGTTGGGAAAAGGCTAGGCAGATGATGATGATGATGATAAAAGAGGTAGAAATAGGATAAAAAAATCATGATGATGCAGGTTGTACGAAGGATGGTAAATAAGAGTGTTTTCGAGAATGAATTGTTGTTTTTGATGGTGAGCTGTTTTAGCATGATAAAGGACCAGAATGAATAGTGGTGGTCTGGATGATGATTTAATCAGGAACAAGGATGCAGAAATAGAGAATAGAGCATGAAATATGGAATATTAATGATAATGCATTAATATCGAGGAATGGAGAAGAAGAGAGGGCCTAAAACGGATGAGAAAGGACCAAAAATTGATGATGTTGCGGATCACACGATCCGTGATGTGTACGAAGGATGATAAGAGTAAGGGCAGGAAGAATTGATGGTGAAGAATGTAAGGAGTGGGTGATTTATTCTTACTGCAGAACTAATTAGATAAATATCTAATAAAGTTTAAAGCATTTCTTACCTCACACCATTTAACGCCTTTTTTCTATACAATGTTTTTATGTTCATGGAGTTGCGGCTTCGTCTACGATCAGAAGCATTATTTGCCTTTAGTCGCATACCAACTGATCGATTGTTGGGCCTCAAGCATCGCAGTAATATTTTCTTTACTAAACTGATCGATGTTTGAGGTAAAGCGTCATTTGTTGCGGTCACGCCGTGGATCTTGACGGCTTTTTCCCTCTTTCCCTCATTTATGCTTTGGAGTCTACTTTTATAATGTTTTCAAATAAATAGAAATAGTTGCAAGTAGTCAAAAGAAGCCTAAATGTGTTACAACTGGTGAACATAACATAACTTGATCAGCCTATAATGTCGCTACTGATCTCGGTGAAAGGTAGTGGGCCATAGTACACCACACGGGCCCCCTGCAGGTTGGTAGATGTCACATGTCTTTGAATTTTTGGTTCTTCACGATGTCTTCCTTCACCGTTTTGAGAACAGTGGCGATGAAATAATTTACACAAAGTAAAGCGCCTGTCTGGGTTGAGAAACTGCGACCTAGAACTTGTAAATCGCAAATATTACCACTGGGCCATCATTAAAGGTAACCTGAATATCCTAGAAATAGGGTCCGCGCGGAACTAGTTGGCCGCTGAGGTGGGGAAAGGGGTGAGGCGGCGGTTCGCAACGTCCATCCTGAGTAATGCGCCCCTGCCCCTCCATCCCACCGCTCAAATACCTTAGGCGGGGCCAACTAGTTTCGCGCGGACTTTAGTGAACATACGTAGTTAATTTTGAACTTGAAAGAATGCTGCGCCAAATGGTGATAATGATTCAATCATAGTTCGAACACTCGTCAAAATAAGTGTTCAGTAGTCTTTGTAAACCTCCTTAACTAATAAAAAAAACATTTTATTTGGCAAATGAACATAACGCACACAATTGAAGTAATCTGCGTTCGCGATTTATTTGCCAAAAATATAAACAAATATGAATTAATGGATAAATAACTTTAATTCCTACATAATAAAGTTCACGACTTCAAACATTTTTATAACTTTTACAATTGCGCTAGTCACTCTCAAATCAACTTAATTGTCATTGAAATAAAGTTGTTATTTTTTTCACTTGAAATAGGGTAGAGGTGTTTAACACTTTTACTTATAGGTAAGTTACAAAATAATCAGTAAATGGAGGTACAATTTAGTTTGTTATCTCATCACCATCATTATCGTCATCAATAGCCTTTTCCCAACATGTTGGGGTCGACTTCCAGTCAAACTAGATGCAGCTGAAAATACAGGCAAGTATTTTACATGGAGCGACTGCGGACCTGATCTCCACAACCCAGTTACTGGGTAATACGATAGCCCTCGGTAAGACTGGTTGTCAGACTTTCGGGCTTCTGACGACCCGGAACAACTGTCAAAGAAGTAAGTTTCAAGTATCAGTATTTATTATGGTTGTTAACACAAAACTGATTCACTCTCTTTACCGTACTAGTACAATACTAACGTAGGTTGTTTGTGTCTGCCGGGGCAGCGGGATTGCCCGAAAGGGTTACCGCTGCCCTGGAACATAAAGGGCTAAGGAAGGAACACGGGTGGGTTTTAGTCAGTAAGAGTCTGACACTCCCTTCGGCTCCACCCAGAGATATCTCTCTTGCACATCATTTATTTCAAAACAACAACATCATACGACTCGTAAAGCCATTGTTTCCGACAGCAAAGGATCTTGGCCACAAGGCTGTCAAATAAAACTAACATTAAACGGACATTACGCGAGCTTTCATATTTCATCACAGAATATGTAGATAGACCTAGATAACGCAAGTATCACGATCTGTATGAAAACCAAGCATGTCATTATTGACGTGCTAATGGCCCCGATTCTGTTGTTCACAAACTAAATTAAATTTAAGTTCAGTGCATCTTTTTCTTTCTATTTCATTATGAAAAGGACAGAAGATAAATATTAGTTTAGTCCTGTCAAATTAGAAAATCCATAGAAATGTTTAGACGTGATTAAAAAATTGACTACTAAAAATACGTCAATTTAAGTCAGGCGCTGACTAATTTGACTGGACTAAACTAATATTTATCTTCTGTCCTTTTCATAATGAAATAGAAAGAAAAAGATGCACTGAACTTAAATTTAACTTAGTTTGTGAACAACAGAATCGGGGCCAATGTCTTATATATCGATGAACACCGGCTGCACGCACGAAAAAGTGTCACGTTCCGCCTAAGCCAAGGCGTGCAAGCGAGAGCGTGGAATAAGCGATAGAGAGGCACGATCGGCCTAAGCGTTGGCTTGTGACACATTTATTCATTAATGTTTCTTTATGACGTTATCAAGTAAAACTATCGTTCGTAAACCGACTTTACAGACAACCAATTTTTTTTTAATACCTACTATGACGTCATAAGCACTCTTTCTCACTTTCGGTCAACCAGCCAGCAGTACTCAGGACTGGGCGTGAAAGTGACGGCTTACGATTGTTGTACGTAATCTGGTGCGATTTTTGGCACGCGAAGTATTCGCTCTTGCGTTATCTAGTTGTATCTATATATCTGTGTATTTCATTGTTTGTGGACGTGCATATACTAAAATATACATATATGTACTAAAGTAGTTACGTGCGGGCACTCGTGTTTGTAACCGTAAGCGCGGCGTCTCGCCTAGCCGTAGCCGAGTCGACGTATCGGAGCAGCTGATCCGCTTTGGTTAAGTGCTTACGTTAGGTTGACGCCTGTTTGACGGCGAGGCGATTTTGGTGACGATCACTTTCCGAGCTGATATGTTTGCTTTGACATTTATACACCGTACCGTAAAGAAACCGTGCCGTGAACAAAGAGTATTAGAAATGCATGCAGTGTAAATAAATTGCACAAAGTAAACTTTGTGCTATTTTATTTTGAATATACAAGATGAAATTGAAAACTTGCGCCAACTCGAAATAGGAGGTGCAGTAACTGTCACTTAATCATTATAGATCTAGCGGTGTATCCAAGGGGGGGGGGGGGTGGAGGGGGGCTCAGAGGATCAGACCGGAATAAATTGTCATTTCCCAAAATTAATATCTTGAAAAAAATTGTGTTATTATCGTCTTAGATAGTACAAACTAAGTTATTGCCTCCAAGTATACACGAATTATCGACGAACCAAACAAATAAGAAAACTAAAAATTTTAGCGCGCGCCCGATAAGCAATTCATTCATCGCAGAGTTCACAACATGATGCAAGTTGGCAACGCGTTGCAGTAGCAGACATTTTCCTAATTTTGTCCGTTCCTACGAAAAAAAGGGCGCGACGACATTGCCAAATCGCTTGCCTACGCGAACGTATGTGCATTCCTTTCCTTAATGACATGCTCTAAATTTTCTTTATACCCCTTGATTTAGATGTTTTAATTTAGCGCACCTATTCAATTTCATCCTGCATATTTCAACTGAAATAGAAAATATAAATAATGCAGAAGCACTTGTGCCTTCTCCTCAATCTATATTTATACTAATATTATAAAGTGGAAAGATTTGTATGTATGTTTGTAACGAATTGGCTCAAAAAGTACTGGACCAATTTTAAAAATTCTTTCACCATTTGAATGCTACATTATCACTGATTAATATAGGCTTTTTTTCACCCGTGCGCAGCCGGGACGGGCCGCTAGTCGTCAATAAATATTGATCGTACTATACAGGGTTAATTTTCAATGACCAGCCAAATTTAAGGATGTGGTACAGACCATCAAACTAAACAACTTTCTCCATGGGACCAACATCGTAATCGCGAATAAAAATTCAGCCGTCCCATACGTTTAGGTCGAGTAAGAATTGGAGTTTTCTATGGGGCAGTTGATAAATTTTCCGCGATTACGATGTTGGTCCCATAAAGAAAGTTGTTTAGTTTGATGGTCTGTACCACATCCTTAAATTTGGCTGGTCATTGAAAAGTAACCCTGTATATCGTATCCATAAATTAAGCTGTAACCATTATCAGTTGTGTGCAGGACCACGCCATGTCAAAGCCAGTAATTTATGCATAGTTATAGTCAGTGAGTCGTAACAGTAAATCGCGACACGTGTATGCCATTGAGCCATGTAATACAGTAAGACGACGATACAGACCTACATAGAATATCCGTAATACTATTTATCTATTTCCCTTAACTTTTTTTGGGTTTGCTAATATTTTACATTCACATCTGTTTTCCAATTAGTGCTAGTTACTTATCATTGTATACGCTGTGTGTATTGTGCTTGATAAAAAACTACAATCTCAAGCTACATATTTGCGAAAACAAAGCAATTCCACATTAATGATAAAATCTATAATTATGCTATGCTACGTTCCACAAAGTATGTAGCTTAAAGCTGCGTAGCTGATTTGGCGTAGCGCGTAGCATAATAGTGCTACGGCGTAGCGCGTAGCGTAGCCATTTTTGACGCGCAATGAAGCAAAAATGACGTATCTTAATTGGAAAGAATGAACCTTAATTTATAGATCGGCTAAATGCTTTTGGTATCTAGAAACATATTCAACTTATAATGTTACTAGCTGACCTCGCAAACTTCGTTTAGCAAAAAAAAAATAGCCTACGACATATTCTCAAACCTACCAAATATACACAAAAAATTTTATAAAAATCGTTAAGCCGTTTCGGAGGAGTTTGATAACAAACACTGTGACACGAGCTTTTTGTATATTAGACTAGCAGCCCGCCCCAGCTTCGCATAGGTGCAGTTATTTTTTCGAATTCACATTTTTTTTTTTACAATCCTAGTCCTGGCAATACTGAACACAAAAAAGAAAGAATTATCCAATTTGGTGGTCATTCGGATGTTATACGCGTACAGATATTTCAGCGACTTTGTTTTATACTATGTATAAGGATGAAGATTTAAGGACCAACGGCTAACCCCGAATTAAGAAGTAATTCAATTTATCTTTTTTTGAAAGCTTATGTCCACCATTGCTTGTTAATTTGGTCAGCCAATTTACTTTAACAGATTTTTTGATCAAAGACGTGACCAGGCTTTTAGAATTGAGGTCAAACAGCCCGACAAGTCGTTTAGTACAAAATAAGTGAACCCTCTCCTACAATCACAGAACATGCAAATTTAAGCTCCTTGTTCCCGCAGCTGTGCCAATTATTTGTCAACTTACTACCCTTTAAAGTGAAATTTCGCCTGTATTCCCCAACGAGGCAGCCAGGGGTTTTTAGTGAACCCGCATTTCGTAAGTTGTGCTGGAAAACTTGTATTCCCCGAACGGTGAGACGGTTGACACCCACATTTCGCCATTTAGGATGCATGAAGAAGCCTCCTCGTGTAGCGCAGTTTGTTCCGCCAGTTACTCAACTGAATCGAGCGCTCGGCGCATCCTGGACAGTCACACCCAACACCTTATTTGACAGGCCAATTCTTCCCTTGCGGTAGTAGGGCTAACGCCCGCCTAGTTTGCGGCCACCCTCCCACCGGAGTCCGGCGTCAAGCAGCCTGCTGTATTTCGTCGAAGCATTGGAGATCCAGTGCCATAATCATCTCCTGGGCACGCTCGATCCATGATAGACCTCATCTATCGCTTTCCATCAGGCGTGATTGAGATCAAGAGCGCCCATTCAGCAATATTTTTTTTTTATGGTCCTTATAGAGGGCGAGCCTATTGCCATCAATCGGGCATGAAACCAGACTCCGGGCTGCTACTGAAAAATTAATAATTGAAAACCCAATGATACTTTGAGTGACCTTGGAATCGAACCCAGGACCTCACGCTCAGCATTAGCGCTGGCAACCACTAGACCAACGATTGAAGCAGTTCTCACGATATTTTCTTTAAAAAAATGTCATAAACTTAATTGCAAAAAGTGAATGCTGATGATCAAGTTTATGACTAGACACAGGCCTCCTCTCTGTTGAAGTGCTTGGTTGGGTTCGAAGCCACGATCGTATATGTAAGTCGATAACAATACCATTGAAACAACACTGCTCCTATATATTTTATTTTACTAGCCTACGATTTCCGCCTCCTGGGCAAAATCCTGAGATCCACTTCTTCCATCTTTCGCGAGTCCGCGCGTCCTCCTTCCAGTTTTGTCGGAACCTATCCAGCTCGTTCTGCCGTCCTTTATTACACTTTATTTGTTACATTTACATCGGTCCGCACATAACTTTGGTAATTATGAAATACGTGATCTTGGTTTTACCGGCATTTGCGAAAACAGACTCGGTTCGACGTTGTTTCGTGGTAATGTTTAGTTGTTTTGCTGTTTCCTGGTTTATATTTTGATGATGTAATATTATGATTAAAAAAGTTCTGTGACAGACTGACTGATAGACACGCTGTCTAAATAGCTGACGAAAGAAAGATATTATTATGGCCTTACAGAAATCATGTTTTGAAACTAACTCCAACCGTACTTTACATTTAATTAATATGTTACATCTGGTCAAAGATTTCTAAGTAGTTCTATCGTACCTTGTTCTGCCGCCAAAATATACTTATTGCTGTATTAGGCCTGCCGAAAAGTTCTAGATAAGATGGTAGGTAGGTATTATGATAAAAAGAAGGGCCCGAGGCTAAATAATAATACCGCACAAGTCGATCGATCAGGTTAAGCTACGCTTGCCGCGATTGTTCTGTGGATGGGTGACCACTTTAACATATCGAGACCCCTCAGTGCCTCGGAAAGCACGTTAGGCCGTTGGTCCCGGCTGTCAATCGTGGATCTTTAACAGTCGTTACGGGTCGTCAGAAGCCCGAAAGTCTACTAACCAGTCTTACCAAGGGGTACCGTATTACCCAGTAACTGGGTTGTGGAGGTCAGATAGGCAGTCGCTCCATGTAAAATACAGGTATTCAGCTGCATCCGGTTAGACTGGAAGCCGACCCCAATATAGTTGGGAAAAGGCTAGGCAGATGATTGTGATAAAAAGCATCCTTAAATTTTAATGAATGACAATTCTAATGAAATCTCACAATTCCATTATTTGGTCCTCCATGTTATAACAAGTATAATTACCTTACAGTAAGTACTTATATACAGCTTACTGCTTTAATGGCGACATTAATTTAACACACTTAAACAGTTTTACGTTTTCGTTTTATGAAAATAAATTTTAATTTCATTAAACGTTATGATTGATTTAGGTATTTATTTATTTAGGGACAACAAACAGCAGTAATAATAAGTAACCATAGGCTAGAACTTAATAATAGAGGTAACAAATACACTATTCACAACGTTATCCATATGTTACTAAACAGATCTACTAATTGTTATAACGAACGATATAAAAATTAAACAATAATAATAATAATTTATAACCTGTACCTACTTAAAGAACTGTAGCGCAGGGGCCATTTGCCGGGGTCACAGATTATAACATCGCATCAATAAAATTAAAACGAATAACGTGCAAAGTGTAGGCGAATTTAAGAAAAGAGATAGGTCCTATGTCGGCTAGCGACGCATTTTTATGTTGTTATAATTTTTATGATAGCTGGCCACTAGCCCTACCCGTGTGCTAGATTAATTTGGCTATTGTAACGGCACGTTGTATGTACATAAGATAAAAAAGCTTCAAACATAAACAGCCTGAAATAGGCTTAAACACATTACATATATCTGGCTTACCGCAAAAACCTACAAAATGCTCCAACGATCGTTATAAAATGGCTTTTATGGGCGATTGAGACTTCAAATATATCACGATGACGGTGTTTTGTTGCAGCGATACAAATCCCTTTAGATTACGAGCTACCCGATGCTTGCAGGGACGAATTGAGGGTTGTACGTGGGGTGCATGTAAATCGTAACCATAGTAGCTGAGGTTGGGTGCAAAAAGCGTAAGAAGATCAAAATCTATCGGGTCCTAGGAATTAAAAAAAACATGTGTTGGTTAGAAAAAAACATTTCATTCAGACAAAACTCAAATTACATAAAATAAAACAAAATTTGACAATACTGCAACAGAATAGAATAAAATGTCAATAAAATTAAAATACATGAATGAGTCGATACAAATTATGAAGGTTATAAAATTATAACAAAATATCAAATGCAAAAATAATCGAATAGGTACCTACAAATTTTAGGGTCACAGATTTAAAATGAAAATCTTATCTTATCTTACTAATATTATAAACGCAAAAGATTGTGAGGATGGATGGATGTATGTTTGTTACTCTTTCACGCTACTAAACAAATTTGGATGAAATTTAGCGCATAGATAAAATAAAAAAATATCCTATGTGTTAATTCTTGTTGTAAACCAACAAGAATTAACACATAGGATAATTTTGATCCCGATATTCCCAAGGTATCGAAACTTCTGCGGGTGAAACCGCGGAGAGCCGCTAATAAAAAAAATAAAAATTGCATATAAAAACAATACAATACAAACAAGTCATTATAATTTTATTCCATTTCTCTTTTTGGGTTTTTTTTTTCTATTTTATATTATGTCCCACTGTTGGGCAAAGACCTTCCCTGTTTACTTTTTGTTTTCCTTTCCAAATATCCCAATGTCAATACAAATGTCTAATTTTATATTATGTAAAATAAGAAAATTTGCGTCCAGCATATAAGAGAAGAATCATGAACTGAAACATTGGTAATGTTTTCGGGTTATCGTTGGTTAAGTAGTTAATAAAGTGATACCTTTAACTTAGAACTTGGAACCAAAAACATTTTTTGGATTATATTGTGACAGTAGCCAAGTTGAACGACAAACGCGTACATTGTGAACTGAGAAACAAACTGATCTAAAGACTTAAGAAAACGAAATTAGTCAAGAGGCAAAATTAAAAACCAGAATAATAAAAAACCGTCAAAGTGCGAGTCGGACTCACACACGAAGGGTTCCGTACCGTCGTACAAGATTTAACTATGTACTTTTTATTTAATCTTTTAGGGTTCATGCGATACAGCCCGCTGACAGACAGACGTATGGACACTGGAGGCTTAGTAATACTGCCCCGTTGACACCCTCTGGGTACAGAAACCTAAAAGCACCTTAAAATACAAAAGCGAGCCCTTCAGCCCTACATCCGTCCCTGGCCCACCAAAGACAATAACATTTGTCTTAGCTCAGCACTAACTAACCTAATTCAACATATATCTATCCCGCTCTTGCACGCCTTCTCGCTCTAGTGAAACGATTCATCTCTGTCTCACGTGATCTAGACAGAAGGTTGTACACAGGCTGATTGGTTAAACGATGGACATTATTTAGAAAGGTATACAGTATTCGAATTTCGGTCCAAAATCGATGGAAAGAAATTGGTCCTGTTTCCAGGATTTTTTGGCCAATTTTAAAATAGGTATTTTTGCCATTTCAAAGTCTAGTTGGAAGTGAAGGAAAAACGCCTGACACGTCACTAATACTGATACAGCCGTATTAAGATTTAAGATGTCAGACCTTTTTCCTTGTCGCAAGCGTTGTAACAACAAAACGAAGCGTTGTTACAACGCTTTACGATTCCTCTAAGATTAGAACCTTTTTTTATTCGTTATTTAGGCGCTTTATGGCGCCCTGCTTAAATGAATGAAACTCGATCCATTTGTGATAGTTGTGTATTTATATCACAGTGCAGTATTCAATCGACAACGAAAGAAATACATTTACACCAACGCAGGCTATGAGTAAGTGTGTTATTCTTCAATTACATTATTATCAAAGGTTTTACATCTTGTTCAAATCATAAGTCCTACCAGTGAATTTCTGTGTCATACTCATAGAATAGAATAGAATAGAATAGAATACTCTTTATTATGTACACCATATTAATTACAGATATAAATATAGACATTTTGCAAAGGGACAATAATATAATAAAAGACAATAACATAATAATAATATATATTAATATAGACATAACCTCTAGAGAACAGTAGTGTTGTCTTTATCTCTAATAGTGGGAACCATAGACTATTAGTTTGGTTCGCCATAGTTATATCCGAGCAATAATTGCTTTAACTTTAAGAAAGACTAGCATTAAAAGCCCATACTGTCGCTACGCAAGATCCAGTAAATCGAAGCCAATCTTTTCTAGCTAACATAGCTATAAGAAAGAAAGAAAGTACGTTTTATAACGTGGTAACGTTATAGGCTAACATTTAACTACTTTGTATTGCATAATCAGCTTATAATGTTTCCACTGCACAGGCCTCCTCTCTTCGAGAAGGAGTGGGCCATTATTCACCACGCGGGCCCAGTGCAGGTTAGTAGATATCATCTGTCTTAGAATATTTGGTTCTAGGACATGCCAGCTTCCTCAAAAAAAAAAAATATAATCTTTGTAAATTTGTGAGCAGCATGTATCTATCACATAATTGATTTACCAGTCTGTTATATTTTTAATTCTTTTTACCATTTGTGGTAGACTAAATTTTATTTTAGGTGCATCGTCTTCACATATAATTATATAATGAATGTATATAAAAACTTGTAAAACATTTTAAAAGAGTAACGGTGGAGTTTCTTGCCCATTCCAAAACTACCTTTTGGAAGGGGCGACTAGAATCAATTCAATTTTTTTATTTTAATTTTTGACGTTCAAAAGTGCCTTTTAAGTGCCTATTTGAAATAAATGATTTGACTTTGACTCACAATGACTTCCTTCACCATTTTGAGATCAGTGGTGATAAAACTATGGACGCAAAGTAAAGCGTCTGTCTGGGTTCGAACCCACGACACCTGGGCCACCGCAGCTAACTCACTGAAAAAAAAAAACAAAACACAAAAATTAAAACACCGATTTGGTTTGTTTGTACAGCCTGCAATTGGTTTGGGGATAGATAACATTAAAGTCAAGGAAACTTATTCTGATATTAACAATAAGTGATCGAGTTAACTTTTATGTTAATTCGATCACTTATTTTGTTATCGTTTATTATCACTTAATTAATGATGATATGTTTTTATTAAATTATATTAATAACATTCTGCAATAAAACTGCTGATTTTTATCGATATGATTTATTATACACCCCAGCACTAGAAGCTAACGTAGGTGCTCAAAAGGGAATAAAGTTCATCATCATCATCATCAGCCGGAAAACGTCCACTGCTGAACAAAGGCCTCCCCCTTAGACCACCACGCCGAACTGTCCACCACTTGCATCCATCGGTTGCCCGTGACTCTCACGATGTCGTCGGTCCACCGAGCGGGAGGCCTGCCCACGCTACGCTAAAATTGAATATGTTCTATTGTTCCCCTTTGAGCACCACGTTAAAATGTTAATTGGTGCTCAAATGGGAATACCTTTGGTGCCCCATGCATAGGTGCTCAAAAATAGGTGCTCAAATGGGAAAACTTCAAAAATACGTTTGTTTGCTACAAAACATGACGCAAAGAAAAACAAAAAACACATAGCTGTTCCCACCATCAGTGTCTTGATCTGTGTTAAAAATGTCCATTGTGTAACTAGTCAGGTCTATATGATTATATTATATGTACGTAGCTATTACTTCAGTACAACATAAAATGGAGTCTTCAGTTAATAGAGTTAAGTTTTCATTTCGATCGTAAAGAGATGAAATATTATGTTGTTCTAGAATATTGAACTCTTGGCTTTTGACTTGCCTATGAAGCTTTTACTATAAATAATTTTGTTAATAACCCTTCGTATCGAACGTGGATCCACGCGAGACATAATGGCTTCTTAATTGTTTATGTAATGACGACAGACCACTTACCTTTACCTTTTGATCACTCAGATAATTAATATAATCAATTACTAGCTTCTGCCCGCAACTTCGTCCGCGTGTAATTTTTTGTTCCCCCGACCCACCCCGTCGCATCGCATCGCCTGCGTATATTATTTATTAATTTTTATTACTTCGTTTTCAGTTACCGTTATTTTTGACTATTTTTCTTTTTACTCGGCTACTTAAGGCTCTAGCGTAACGTTAAATAGCTTATAATCTTTCACAAAAATTGGGCTATCAAATGTAAAAGATTTTTATTAAATCCGATTGCTGATTCCAGAGATTAGCGCGTTCAAACAAACAAACAAATGTAAAAAAAAAAACTCTTCAGCTTCTAAATCGCCTGACCGATTTCGGTCACGGTGGCCAATCTCAACAAAGATTAGACAGGTTCGCAGGAGATATTATAGTGCACAAGTGTGTGCGCAAACACAGGTGCACTCTCTGTTCCTTCACTCTCATAGTCATAAGCGCCAAGGTCGTTTCGCCATCTAGGCCTGAGTCTTCCGCGATGTTGGATGCATTGTGAGCTAAGACCATCACAGCATAGGTCCCTGAAAACGTCACAAGGACAGAATATAGGCTAAACAAGATTTTCCGATACACATTTAACCACGTTGACTATACTATGGGGTCACTCTATGCAATACACGTTGCTTTTTATCAGGTACAATAAAATAAGTAATATTGTAATGATGCTTGATGATCTTTGAATAAAACCGTGAGTGGTCTACATTGATTTGAGCCGATTCCGTAGTTTTGCATGACACCAAAGCTGCAAAGCTTCGTGATTTGACGCTCACGTTTAGTTTTTGTGTCTTTACGTCTCTGAAAATTGGTTTCACATCATTCTACCGCGCGAATACGAGTATTGTGCGTAGGTAAATAAAACCTAGGTAAGAGCTTGCTCAATCCTAAGCTTTGACGGTAAAGATTCTGCTGAATAATTTCGACCCAGAAACCTTTCAGACTGTTATAGTTATGTGCGAACGCACTTAAAACTTCTAGCTTTAATGTCCCATAATAAGTTTTCTTTATCCTTTTAGAACCTCTTACGTAAGGAGGTTCATTCGAAAACCCATATCGTGACATAAAATATCGATAATTCTATCAGAGACATAAAGCAGTGCCGGGTTCGATTTATTGGCGCTGTAATGTCTAGTTCAGGGCTGGCAGAACATTAAAAGGCAAGTATACGATGCGTCATTTATCACGGAACTGCATGTGTGGTAGTTAGATAAATATAATCAGATTTTGTCTTGGTAACCCTCGGACTGCGGGGTCCGAGTGCTCATAGTTTAATGATAATGCATAATGGTTTATGTATTTATAGTATTTTTAAGTTATATTAATATTGTATTGTATGTGTTTGTATGGGCCTTGATGCCTGAAATAAATAGATAATAATAATAATAATAATAATAGTTTATTCAACGATATCTATCTCCAAACGTCTAGTTGAAAAAAGAAAGAAAGAAAGAAAATAAGTTTATTTGACCCAGGTTAAGTAAGGCACACAAAAACAATAACAAAAATAATAATAATAATAAATTAAAAAACTTAAAATAGTATTGTGTGCCTCACGGCTGCGCCAAATAGGCCCAGTTCAGCATAAATGTCAGACAACTAATGCCTGACGCTGGTTTTCAACTGGACCCTATGTTACGAGGACGTCTTACGAATGTAAACCAGTTTTATGATTTGTGTAGATATTTAAATATAAAAATAAATAGTTAAAGTGTAGCGAATAATAAAAAAAACAAATGATAAAAAATAAAAAAAAAACTAATTGACACTTCCCTTGATCCAAGGGCTGGCTTTAACTTTCGCCAGAGGCTAAATAGCCATACAACTTTGCAATGCCGCCAGTCTCTTGGGTACATTAACAGTCGACAACGATGCGGAGGAATTTCTTGACGCCATATTTTAATTTGTTAACCAGTTGAATGCCGTAATTACAAAAAACAATTTAAACCTACACGTTTTATTAAATAGCAAAACCTATGACGTCAATTAATTTTACACAAAAACAGATTTTTTTAACTGATATTACAAGTGACTACACTAAACTGCGGTCGATGACTCCACAAAAAAAAAGTATCAAATTAATTATTTTTTCTTTTATCGTGTTTAAATATCTATACCCATCAGGTCTGCGGAGTTTCGCTAGCTGATTTTCCCCTAAATAAATGTATTAATTTAGCAAAATAAAAAAAAACACTTTTAAAATTAAATCCTTGGAAACTATGCAACACGGTTTTGACCTCTGTACATTTATGTGCTTGAAGTATTAAATAAATAAATAATATTACTAAAAGAAATCCACTATTCTATGGCTCTGCTCCAATAAACTAGAAGCCGGCTTTTTAAGAAATCATAATGAGTAGGCGTTTTCACGTAAAACTCAAAATTGTAGCATTTATTTCAAATAAAGCAATTACGGTCACTTTTGTCAACGGGTCAGTCAGTCAGAAAGATAAAGCTTGTTGCTCATTCCAAAGCGTAGTAGGCGTCTATGGAGGAAAATGAGCAGGAAACTCCAGGGAACACTCTTGTAAATCAAAATTATTATACAAAATATTGGTTAAACCATTAATGTTGAAATTATACATGTTGAAATTAAAATTAGAATGATAGAAGTGTAGGAAGACGTGCACGTCTAAAGCGTTCGTAATTTATCTAAACTAATAATCAATAAAAAAAGAGAAAAGATTTGTTTTTTTGTATGTTTGTTTGTTACTCTTTACTGTTACAGCTGAACGAAGTTTGATGAAATTTGGCACATGCGTAGGCAATGACTGGGATTAAGACATACGACTCTTTTTTCTCGATATCCCCACCGGGATCAAAACTTATGATGGCGAAACTACAAATGATAAAAACAATTCAAAAATTAAAATAATCCGTTGCAGCTAAGAGATGACCGATCTCTACTGATTCTAATGTTCGTGACATTGATCTGGATCTGCACGATTCAAGTCAACCATTTTGAAGGGAGCTTAATGATCCAACAAACACGCCACCGGCGAGATATTTGAGTGAGCATGAATTTTTGCTTTCTTTCATTTGGCATTAAAAAAATGTAAGTAAGCTTTTGGTTGCCAACAAAAGCCCGCAGCCATATTAAAGATATATAATTTACCTTAATCACATAAACACGGAATTAAATCCTCAAATACTAGCGACCCGCCTGTTTCGCACGGTTTTAGAACTTTCTTTCTTATTTATGAAAGTATAATATTAATGTATTATATAGGCTGTCTCTGGAAGTATGAATCAAATCGAATAGGGGTGTGGGCAAGGTCATTTCCAAACTTTTTGAACCTGAGAATGATTGATGATTGAGAATTATTTTACGGTTCAAAAGTTGAGACCAATTTTTTTCAATCGTTTTGCATAGAGCTCAAAGAAAAAAAAAATAATTAAAAAAACTATCAGGGCTGTCTAAAAAACTTAAATTGACAGTTCCTGGTAGCTTTTTTTAAATGATTTTGTTCTTTGAGCATTATGCAAAGTGATTGAAAATAACAAAACTTGGTCATAAATATTAAACCGTAAAAAAATTCACCAACATTCTCAGCATCAAAAAGTTTGGAAACGACTTTGCCCACGCCCCTATTTGATTTGATCCATACTTCCAGGGACACCCTGTATAGTAAGTTCACAATAAACCTTCCAGAATCTCTATGTGATGGTGGAAACCTCATCAAAATCCGTTTCATAGTTTAACTCAATAATCGGTCATACAAACATACACGAAAAGCAACTATGTATAGAAAACCATATCGCAGATGAAAAAAGCGCTTATATCAACACTTTACGCCTTCCACAGATGCTAGCATACCAAAGAAATAAAACTGACTTTAATTTATAAAATGGTTGTTTATTAAGTTATTATGTGTGAACGCAGCGCAGTCATAGCTGCGATTGGTTAATATGTGACACAACTCTCAGGATGACATAAGCCCCGTCCTCTTGTCAATTTGATTAAAATAAAGTGTGTCAGTGCGTAAGCCGTGCGAAAAATTCCATGTGTATTACTTGCCTTCCACCTACAAACTTAACAAAGATGCCCAACATAATCTAAAACAAACTAAAATAACAGCAACAGCTTCTAAATGCTAAAACTTTACTTAATAAACAGTCCCCGATCGCTGTTCAAAGTGAGTCAATAGTTCCTGAGTTTAATGTGCACAAACAAACAAGCTGAATGTCTATGTATCTGACACAGAACAGATAAACGGTTCTGTGGTATCTGATTAGGATCGTTGCGAGCGTACGATTGAAATGCTAATACGGCAATGTCGTTAGCTTTGCGGGTTTGTTGGTTGGTTTTAAATAGAGTTTTTTTTTTAAGTAGGGATTGGAATAATTTTTAGCAGACTTCATAAAAAGGAAAAGGTTCTCAATTCGGTTGCATTTTTTATGTTTGTTACCTCAGACCTCCATCATTTACATATAATATATCTAACATTTGACAAATTCTTCTTTTGTTGGAAATTGTATATCTGGTGGAATATGTGTGTCAAGATCTGATGAGTGGTTTTTAAGTTAGCTTCAATAATACATATTACGTTTTCCAATTACTGTAGGTATGTTGATGATGTTATAATAACTTTTTGTCACTGTTATTTACTTAGCAAGTGAAGACAGAATTTGTGTGTGGTAGGTACCACAGCTAAAAGTATAAATAAAAACTTTGATTTATGGGATTGGGCGGGTCACGTTAGCCGCATGCACGATGACCGCTGGCAAAGGTCTCCTTACAATGGGTTCCTGAAGACCGACAGCGCCACCAATGTCGGCCTAGAAAGAGATGGCGAGACGGCCTGGATGTGTACAATGAGGGTTGCTTCGAGGTAGCGCGGGAAAAGAGTTGATAATCATCCATTACATCATATCGAGCCATCTCCGTGCCTCGGAAAGAACGTTATGCCGTTGGTTTCAACTCTTATTCATATATATCTGACGGTCGTTACGTATAGTCAGAAGTCCTAATAGTCTGACAACCAGTCTTACCGGGATATCGTGTTACCCAGTAACTGGGTTGTGGGGGTCAGATAGGCAGTCGCTTCATGGAAAATACTGGTATTCACCTGCATCCAGTTAGACTGAAAGCCGAACCAAACATAGTTGGAAAAAGGCTAGGTAAATTGATTGAGCTCTTACTTATTCAAAAGAAAAAGTAATTCGTATAATCGCAGATAATCACAATTAGTGGCAGGTTTGTAACCAGCCTTTCTACTGTTAAGTAAATCGCTCCCAGGGCATAATATAACACGATGTCGTGTGTAGAATGTGTAACTATCCTGAAACGCGTAGTATTTAACATTAAATATACCTATGGGACTATAAAGTTTATGAAAGGAACCATAAAGCTTATATTGCAAATAAAACGGTCTCAATTGAAGAAGCTTACGATTTTTATATGATGGCGATAGATATGCTTATCTTGGAGGTCATTACCCTTCTGTGGCATTATACAGGCTGATCAGTAAGTAAAAAATAAAAGGCCTGTTATACAAAGCCGCAGCCGCGGAGGCACAGATTGTTCGCCGTGCCTCGAAGTCGATCCGTCAGTCGCTCGAGCCTAATCTCCTGTCCCTCGCATACTCTCTGCGCTCAACGCAGCAACTCTCTTGGACGCTAAACTTGACCGTGATGATTGTGTTTGCGGATGAATGGAAGATCTTGTCAGTATGTCTGGAGTATTGTGAGATTTATAATCCCTTTTGATTAAAGTCGACGTTATGTATTGTTGTCTTTTTCAAATAATGTACTGAATTTCATCTTGACATCAACACAATAACATATACAACACAATAATATAATTTTAATGAGTTTTTATTATAGCTAAAACTGTTTGCTTGCCTTAGTTAAGGTAGTGAGTACCTATTCTATTCTGTGAGCGCATGACTGTCGATTAGTGGTATACGTTTCGTTATTGTACTTAACTTGTATAAGTTTGTGCCTTTAAGTAATTTAATTGGCCTTGTCAAAATAAATAAATAATTAAAAATAGGAAAGAATTTGAACGTACTATCGACTAGACCAATAATTTTTTTTTTTTCACAAAAGAAAAATAACCGACTTCCAAAAGAAATATCGAAGTCGGTGTCTTCGGTCTTGTATTTTCGTTTTTTGCCACCGACTTCAGTAGTGTTTTTTTTTAATTCAGTTGTTTTTTTTTTTTTGCAAATTGGATTTTTTAAATTTATCATACCGTTTTAACAAGTCTTGCTATGTGAACAACGTTGACAGGAAGTTTTTAAACATCAACATCCACAAAGTGGATTAAATACGTATTAATTATTGAAGCTAACTCAAAAACTACCAAAGCAAACTTTAAAAAAACCTTATGGGACCATCATGCAAGCTTCCTCTACCAAATACCAAACTGCCAGGGCTTCTTTTTAATCTTATACCTATTTTGAATTTTTTCTTCATTACATTGTTCTCACATATAGAAGCAACAAGAATTATATACGCAGGATTTTGTAATATCTTGAGAAGAACGGGCAACAAACTCCAAGGACACTCTTTTAGAGTGTCCTTGGAGTTGTTGCCCATTCTTCTCCAAGAGATCTACGTTTTGAAATGGGCAACTAGCTTCAACTCTCTGACTAACTGACCGACTAGTTAATTTTGACAAATCAAAAGTGCCTGTAAATAGTTTAATTCAAATTGTAAACTTTTACTTCGCGGATCTCGGATAAATAAAACACCGGATACCTTGATAGCATATAAATTTCGTATTAGATCTTAGCGTGATCTCAATACTCCAACTCAAACTCAAAAAAAATCTTTTTTTTTTTTTTTGGAAATGGCATCTCGCAGTTCAACCTGTAGGAGGTTGTCGACTGCTTAACCGGACTTTCCTGTGGATGCCTTGAAGTAAAGGCCTCCAGCCAGGGCTTAACAACTAACTAAAAACTAAGCGACTCACGCTAAGGGCACCCCCCGTGGGGTTCGGACCTCGGCTTAGGGCGTCGCTGGAAGAGGGCAGCAAGGGACAGGCTGGATCGGTATTATTTAGGGACGAATTTAAAACTACAGGCTCAGCGGCGCGGGCTGGCTCGAGCAAGGGTCGGGGTGGACAAAAAAAAAATCGTACATTCGTAAAAAATCGTACATTCGTAACCTCCTAAGTGATCGACGGAATCTCTTGACATCGAGATTCAGGAATGTGACGTAAAATACCAACGCCATCTAGTTACAAAAATAGAACTAAATTTCTTCAAATAAATTTCGTTGCACAAAATTGAATGCGAACAGAAATAAATGCTTTGAGTTTGAGTTTGAAATGAAAAAGAATTAAAAAAATCGGACCTTAATGAAAATTTCGATGAACCTATTATTACAAAAAAAATAATAAAAATAGTTCTCCAGACCGTATTGCGGCCATGGCGGCTACTCTCAACGGAGAATAAGCCTTTGGCGCGGGAGATATGCACAAGTGTGTGCGCAGATACAGGTGCACTACCTAATCAGATGGGTCGTCACGTAATCCGAAACATCCGGAGAGATATAAGGCGCAGGACCAACAGCTTAACGTGCTTTCCGAGGCAGGGGGTATCACACCACAAACTTACAAACTCCGAGCTGTAACTAAAAAAATCGTGATAGAAAAACCCAATAACACTTTGACCGACCTAACCCAGAACCTCACGCTCAACAGTCGCACTTGCGACCACGAGGCCAACTGTGCAGTTGAAATAAAATAAAACAATAAAGCTGAACATAGGACCCTCCCCGTTAGCACCAATAAATAATATTCCATTATATTTCTATTCTATTATAAAACCATTCTTCAAACGCACCTGCCTCATAATAGCAATCGTTCTAATAGCAAAAAAACCTTCGTCTTCCAATAATAAATTTGATTCGTATCGACAGCCTTGCGTGCGTAGTGTCCATTGCGCGTTATCGGCTAATGTGTGCCCATTGACCTCCACTATGATACTCGTTTGGTTCAATGGATTCGGAATTAGATCGTCGTTTGTATTTTTAGATGCTTTTTTATTTTAGATAAGTACCTTTGAGTATTGAAATTGCCTCTGTAGTGACTCCGATTAAGCTGGGTACCTACAGTACCCGGGCTTTTTTATGGAAAATATTTAACCGATCCGCTAAAAAATTAAAGACCTTCTACGGATATACGCTTTTTTAAATTAATGATCCTCTAAGAACTTCTTGGGCTTTGGGATGTACAGTTTTTTTTTTTTTTAAGCTGGGTACCTACAGTACCCGGGCTTTCTATGGTACATATTTAACCGATCCTCTAAGAACTTATAGACCTTCTACGGATATACGCTTTTTTAAACTAATGATCCTCTAAAAACTTCTTGGGCTTTGCGATGTAGTTTTTTTTTTTTATATAAACGAGACTCGTTTTAACTTTCTAGCCTTTTCTAACAGTTGGTCGCTGTAACTAAGTTATGGCACCCCGACCAAATAGTTCACGTGAGAATTGTAAAATACTTACTGCGCGCAAGCAGGGGCCCAAGTCTGCTATTTTTATAAATTCATCATTCCAACACGATCCCATTGTCATTTTGCTAAAAGTTCGTAATCTGCTAAATTCATAATGGTCGATCATTGGTCGGTCAATGTTCTGAGAAAAACTACTACTAAATTTCATGCTAGATTTAATTTAATATAATTTTACATATTACGTATTAGTGTTTGCAATCTAAAGTAGTAAGAAGTTCGTAAATAGCAATAAATATTACATTTATTCATTTGTCATTATGTACGAGATTACCATTTTATGCCATTTCTTTCAATGGAGTGTCAGTGGTTGACCATTGGAAAGACATAATGACGCCATTATATTAGTAGATTACCAAACTTGTCAAAATCAACAATTATGAAATCAATGATAGACCATTCTGACACTATTGTAATAGCAGACTTGAGGCCCAGGTTACGTGAGAATTGTAAAATACCGCGCGCAAGCCAATCGAGAGTAGCAAGCGGTGCTGTGGCAGCGGCTACCAAGAGCTACATTCAAGCTGGTCACAATTACTTAACTATGTAGTACTCTTAGAAAACCCAAAAGTGAATTATTATTAGAGGTTCACAATAAGAGGCGCGTGCATTCATCATAATAGAGTCTTCAATATTATTTTTCGGAGCGCAAAATGAGATCGTGGAAAAATCGGAAATGCAATTTTATTTTATTTTTATTTCTTCAGGATAACAAACAATATTGCGCAATGCTTAATATGTAGGTACAGATATTTTATGAGACACTTAATTAATCACGCAACCAGCATCGTTGTCCACAAATTAATCCAATTGTATAAATAGTTTGAGCAAAATCCAAGCAAACTTAGCAAACTATTATTGTCTATCATAGATTAACTAGGTTCGGAGAAATAACATGTGACAAACTAGATGTGTGTGTATGTAATATCCGTGAAATCCGCAACGCGCAGTATACAAGCGTGGTCATCTGCAATGCTTCATTGTCTGTATTTAAAAAAAGCTACTATCCTACATTAACACATTAAGCTAGGTGATCCTATAAAGGTTAAGCCCAGAGAATCCGGTATTGTGGTCGACCCCTAACAAACCGAGCACCGATATCAAGGATTTACTGTCAAATACGGACAGTTTGTGGCCAGTTGGATTGGATCATTGCTAATTGGTACACCGTCCAACCGTAGGGCGGACTAAAGGCTGAAGGCTGAAATACACGTGCCTTGATTATGCTCATTTACAACATGCTGCCCATCTTACTTATTTTGTATAATAAGGGTTTAAAGATACCCTTAAAGGAAGCTGCGAGTCACTCGTTCTTCATGTACCTATGTTATTTTTTTTTTTGTGCTAGACCATACCTTCTGGTTACGAAGATATTCCTTTTTTTTTTAGTTGTTGCGAATTTAGTTGTTGCGAAAACAAGTTTTAAAAGTTATAACTGAAATATTTGGGACATATCTTGACCGCTGACCTCAAAGATGATGATGATATTGAAAGAGAAAGAAGGGCGCTGTCGGTGAGAGTTAATATAATCGAGAGTGATGAGATGTTTTAAAATAGTTAAAAATAAATAAATAAATAGGTAACATAAATTTAACTCACGATCCCTGTACTGCTGCATGCATGCACCCATACGCACAATGTTTTGGCGTGCGCACTACCTTAAACAATGAATTTTCACATCAAAAATAAAAGTGATTTCTCAGCAATTATTCTTGCACAAATTACTTAATTTTATGTATTAAAATACGTAGATGACGGCTTCGTGATGGATCTTTTAACGCCCAACAAATCTGCTAATCGTCCGTATGCTATAATTATGCAAACCGCTTAATTGAGTCCTCGCCTGCGGGGTATAGAGGCGCGGGGGTGGGACGAGAACGGGGACCGAGAGGGGTGCGGGTGGCGGGCTCTCGTAGATACACAAGAGGCGAAATGTGCACTGGACAGTTCTTAAGATATGTGACGTCACAGTGGTTATCGGTGAACAGGTGATAATTTTATGTGTGAAACAGCTATGTGCAGGTAACAAAATCAAATATTAGGTACTATTTATTATGTGCAAAATTTATCAAACTTATAAGTCAATCACTTATGTCCATATCACTGGAACTTGATTCTTCACTTTCGAAGCAGCCATCATCAGAATTATCTGAATCGTCCTGCACATTAATAATAGGTATCAACAACAGCATCTGGAACTCTGTCATGTGTGCAATATTCGTCTTCGACTTTAATTACAAGGTTAACACAATGCTCCCACTTGTCGACGGAGTTGGTATTTTTTTTTTAATTGTGTAAAACTGAGTGACTTTTCTTTTGACCACGCATTTTCTGCGAATCTGTTTTAAAGTGTATGTGTGTGTGTGTGTATCGTGCTGACGCTGACTGTGCCGACCGCACAGTGGCGCCCTCATCGTTTGTTTGGTTATTTCATACAATTTAGAATGAAAATGCAGGCACGGAATATAGTGGCCACTGTTATCCGTTTTAAGGATTATAATAAAACTAAACAATATAAAACTACAGTTTCTAATAATATTAACGTATAATCTTGTGAAACACAACTTAACGTGCTTATTTTCTGCATTTTCATTCTAAATTGTATGAAATAACCAAACAAACGATGAGGGCGCCACTGTACGGTCGGCACAGTCTTAAAGAGCACAATTTTACTGTGTGTTGCGCAAACACAGGTGCGCTCTCTCTTTCCTTACTCTCAAAGTCCGATGGGACGGCAATCTGCCACGACCGGAGAATGTGTGCGTGTGTGTATTATGTGCTGACGCTACTCATTATTCACGCACACATTCACAGCGTGGATTGAATTCGCTTGGTTACTACAAGCACAGTATATGTATAGGTACTTTATGATACTGTGCTAGAGGTAAAACACGAGAAATGACTGTAGGTACTCACTTAAACAATGGGTTAAAATCAGACCGATATTTGTTACCAACTATTCGCAAAACAAGTATTGATCGCAGAACTATTCGTTTATTTATAGGTCGTAAATTGTTAAGTAATGTACCTACACGTTCATAGAAACTGTACTTTTGATGGCTTCCACCGATTCGCAGAAAAATAACAATGGTTTCTTGGTTGAGTTGCGTTTCATTGTATGGGGAAGAAATAAAAAAAATATCCAGTTAAGTACTATGATTATAGAATTTCAGCAATAGCAAATGATCTTTGTGAAATAATACTCCGAAGAAGTAACTACCGTAGTTAGTTATTTTTGTCGCCAAGATGTGACGATGTTTTTTTTATAGATATGTCGCATCATTGGATGGCCGAGATGCGATACGTCGGGTCTTCTTCACGATTTGACATAGTTTAGATAGGTGTGGGCATTTCAGTGGGTACTCGAACGAAAAGATAATTTGAATGTACAGTAACTTTAATAAACTAGCGATTAACAAACGGAACGACACGTGCGTCGGAAACAAACACGTGCGTTGGTATTAAGCGTTTGCCAAGACTGCCCAAGTTCGACCGTCGACTGTAGACTGTACTGTTGTAGACTGTAGACTGTCGCACTGTCGCAACACTCGGTCTCCCCGCCAGTCCTCGCTGCATCCACTCCACCGACGATCGTGTCAAGGGTAGGGCTCCCTTGTGTTTCCGATCACGTGATCCTTCGTTTACCAATCAAATTGTTAGATGGCGCTGTCCGCTGTACTGTGGCGCCATCCATTCACGACAGATATTTATTTATTTATAAAATACTTGTATTCAGCTGCATCTGGTTAGACTGGAAGCCGACCCCAACATAGTTGGGAAAAGGCTAGGCAGATGATGATTTATTTATTTATCCTCTTACTGGAACGCCATACACTACACATACACTAACGGAGCAAAAAATTACTTCATGTGCTATTTTCATCCATCCTGTGGACATCGAACGGACGGCGATGGAACACGCACGCTCCCACAGAGTCAACTCCATAGTTCCATATTACTCCATCCATATTGAACGCGTTATTTGCGAATTTTTTGAGACTTAATATTTTTTTCATTAAAATTGTAAAAACGGGAAGTTTG
Source organism: Globia sparganii (assembly GCA_949316385.1). NCBI lineage: Eukaryota > Metazoa > Arthropoda > Insecta > Lepidoptera > Noctuidae > Globia > Globia sparganii. The sequence continues at coordinate 5,742,543 of OX438675.1, read as the reverse complement.
ATATTTCTTCCTACCTGACAGATGACTGTACAGATATGGTTACTTGTGAAATTATCTGACTTTTGTAAGTTCAGCAACTCATCGAATAGCTCATAGGCAGCCGGCGGTAACCACTTCCCATCAAATTTTCAGCTTGTTTAATATCTATTGATTCAGATTTTGTTTTCTTTTTATTTTTTTTTATTGAATTGTTAACACCTTCTGATGGGAAATAACCTGTCGCATTCATATTAGTTTGTACATATTTTAGGTGATGATATACCTGCATTTTTTTTTTTTGGCAAAATCTGGCAGTGTGTATATTTTTATCACACAGTACTTTTATAGCAGACAAGCTCTAACGTGAAGATCTGTAATTGGCTGTCAGATTATCATACTGTTATTTATCACAATTTTATTTATCTGTAAGTCTTCCAAAGTCCTTAAATAAATAAATATTGCCTGAATTCCCCGAAAGGTTATGCAGAAGTGCACACACACACACACATTTTGTTAGGTTTTTTTAAGTCCCATGTAATAGAGGGCCTAATTGCACTCAACCGGGCACTAATCTAGATTACAGGCTGCTACTGAGAAATTCAAAAAGAAAAACCCAATAACACTTTGACCTACTCGGGAATCGAACCCAGGACACTATTTATAGACATGTAATTTTGACGTGATAACGTCTTATAAATCAATGAACACCGGCTGCAAGCACGAAAAAGTGTCACGTTCCACCTGAGCCTGAGCGTGCAAGCGAGAGCGCGGAACAAGCGATAGAGAGGCACGATCGGCCCAAGCGTTGGCTTGTGACACATTTATTCATCAATGTTTCTTTGTGACGTTATCACGTAAAACTATCGTCCCTAAACCGACTTTAAAGACAACCAATTTTTTTTTGCTAAAAAAAGCAACTGCGATACCACGGTCTGAAATACCGCCAGATTTATTTATCAGTCTTCAAGCGATTCGCCTAAGAACTATTACAGGCAATAAACTGTACGACACAGTCAGACCGTAAAACGGATTGAACGAAAATAGGCTAATTTAGCAGCTTTTAAGGCCCTTTTTTACACGGCTCTGATTCTTTAAGGCAAAGCGTGTCAACCGCCCCGCAAAAAAATCGTTTGACCTTGTAATGACACAGTTTCAAGGTATAGTTATAAGGTGGCGCCGTGCTGTAGTGCAGCAATGTCGTGAATAACGACTATGCCTACACACGGCGAATAAACCGTAGTTCTTCACGGCAAGAAAAATGTGCGTGTACAAAGGGTCCGCAGCCGCTTGTCCAGACGCCAGCACATCAAGCTACTACAATCTGCCAAATTTCTTTAATAGATTTTAGAACTTTATCGCTAAGGCATAAGGTTCAAAATAGATTGGGAAAATTTGACAGTTTCGGGTAGCTTGGTGTGCTGACGTCTGTACACGGCACGGTTTTTTTATGGTACGGCGTATAAACCGCGCCGTAGAATAAACGTGTCTGTCAACAAGCTTCTATAGTGATCCGTAAAACACTGACGACCGTGCTTACACACGGCGAATAAACTGTAGATTTTCACGGCAAAAAAAAAAGGTGTGTGTACAAAGGGCCTTTTGAAACCCACGTAGTCTTTATGGTGAACGCGACGTGGATACTTAAAAACTTTTAAATGTAAAAGATAGGTTCTTTTATGTCGGTTTTCGCCAGTTATAATAGCAAAAGGAGAAGTTAATGCTAAAGTTTTAGGAGTGTTCATGAATAGGTGCCTATTTTGGCACCGGCGTTAAGATTATGAGTGCCGATGGAATAACTGGCGCTTAATACTTTTATTTTTATAACATTATGGGCTAATTTTTCCATCGCCAGATATTATTTTTATTCGAGGCATGAGGAATAAAATTGGTGTTTGACAGTTTTGGTATGGAATAACTGTCAAAATTTCAAAATTATTCCCGGAATAAAGTTATCAGTAGGCCAATTTTTGTAATTTAAACCGTTCAAAATCTAGTCGTAGTCTCATCTCGGCGACAAACAAATGTCATCAACTTGTCAAAATGTTATATTATATTTTTGACGAATTGATACTGAGGTCAGACTATGGACGTTTTTAAAAATTACGAGAATTGCCCCTCAGATGATTGACAAATCAGCCCTTACTATTCTGGTGAAACTATAAATCTGAAATCGCCAACCCGTCTTGAGCAAGCGTGGTGATAAATGTTTGTGCCTTCTATGCATGCCAAAAGACAGGCCTTGCGGTGGGATAATGATAAGCTTGTATTCTTTGGAATAACAAAAATAATTAAATTTCCATTGACTTAATTTTGAATTCTATGATATCGACAATTTGTATCTTTTAATCTTCGTTTATTTTAACTGCATTGACATTTTTATTTTAATTTTAATTCTGCGACCTTTTTATTTGTATTAATTAATTTATTTTATGTGTATGCATTGAAATTTGTTTTAATTTCGTAAATTTTTATTGTATGTAGGTTTTGCCTGAATTAAATGAATTTTATTTTTTTATTTTTATATAACAGTGAAACACGTTAATTACTATACCATCTACCTATTAAGACACTGCGAGTAAGCCCCACAGGAGTCCTCATCATTAGGATTCAAAACTCAAACTCAAAGCATTTATTTCAATTAAACCATTAAAGGTACTTTCGAATTGTCAAGAATTCGGTCAGTCAGAAAATATGTAGCTAGTTGCCCATTCCAAAGCGTGGGTACCTATGGAGAAGAACGGGCAAGAAACTCCACGGAAACTCTTTTAAATTATATTTTTACAAAAATATCAGTTAATACATTATTAAATATTTATAATTCTAAGTGAGTTAACGATGTAAAAAAAAAATATAGGTACACGTTAAAAGCGTCCAGAGCAAATAGTACCAAAACAACAATCCAAAAGTAAAATAATATAAATAAGCCGAGGCAGGTAAGTGATGACCCCCAACTGACGGCGCCTGTTCACGAAGAAGACGCAATTTTGATTTTGATGTCTTGTGATTCTTCCTCATTTGGGGCAGCACGTGAAAGAGTATTTTGTTATAACATCTCTCTAATATATAAAATTGTCGTGTCGCGATGTTTGTTACCAAACTCCTCCGAAACGGCTGGACCGATTTGTATGAAATTTTGTGTGCATATCGGGTAGGTCTAAATATCGGCCAACACCTATTTTTCATACCCCTATTTTTTTGCACAACGACGTTTGCGGGATCAGTTAGTTATTTATATAAATATGCTGGCGAAACTAGAAATACATAATACTCTTTATTTGATACACAAGGAAGTTATCTACAAACTCTTTGGTGTTGCTGATGTCATACACACTACCCATATAGACAGCGGTTACAACACAAAAATAACCATATCATAGCGTAGCGTACTCTAGAGATGACCTCTAGCTACATAAATGGACCGACGACCTGAAAATAGGCGGCTGGGACAGACTGAAAGCGGATAGAAGAATTAAAATTCAAAATCATTGTAAATATAGGTAAAAATTATGTAGATTTTTTACATTGATGTACAATCAACAGCAAAAGTAGATGATGAAAATCAGAAATTCAATACTAATTAATGAACGGAGTTCGCGTCAGAACTGTGTGGCGTCGAAGTAGTAAATGTTTGGTATAATTTACAGTCACATAACGACACTTCGACGCCATACAGTTCTGATTCGAACTCCGTTCATTAGTATTGAATTTCTGATTTTCATCATCTACTTTTGCTGTCGACTGTACCTAATAATTTTATAATACAGTCTTGGTATCACCATATTTTACGTTTCAGCATGTAATGTAGGTACAGACGCCAGCACATCAAGCTACTACAATACCTAGATAGATTAGATAAGCTATGTTTTCAACTTTATCGCTACAGCATAAGGTTCAAAGTTGATTGGAAAAATTTGAGAGTTTCCGGTAGCTTGATGTGCTAGCGTATGTACATAAAAAGAAAACACATTTATTTTTATTAAGCAAGGAGACGTACGAGCTGGATATGTACCGTCAAAACTGGAAGGCGGACGCGCGGGCTCGGGAAAGATGGAAGGAGTGGAAGGAGGCCTTTGCCCAGGAGTGGGACACCGTAGGCTAGTAAAAAAAGCAAGATAAAATTAAGAATGAGATCAATAAAACTAGTTTAAACAAAGTACTTATAAAAACAAATCCTATCGTTTATCCTGCAAATAATCAGAAGGCCAATTCTCGTAATTTAAAACGTTTAAAATCTAGTCGCAATCTCATCTCAGCGACAAACAAATGTCAAAAACTTTTCAAAATCTAGGGAAATTATATGTGTTTTTGACAGATTGAGGCTGAGATCAGACTGTGAACGTCCTTAAGCGCAATACACACTGAGCTCGCCGGGCCGCCGATACAGTCCGCCGAGAAACCCGGCGGCATATATGAAAAGAATCATGTTGGCAACATGCGCCCGCGCGTGTGCCGTGGCTAAATAATATGCTTTATTTATCAAAAAGATTTTTAGTTTTTTTTTTAATATTAGGTGGTGATGCCTCCATTAAAATTTTTTGATAGGTGATTGTAAACACGGGGAGCCATGCAAAATACAATAATATTCAAAAGCGTTTTTTTATTATTAGGACAACAAAATACAAAAATGTTGTTAACTTTTACATTTTCCAAAGAAAGTAATGTTAGATCTGCGCTGTGACAGAGCGGCGTCCAAGGACTGGGGGAGATCTCGGTCGTCCGGCGGCGAAGATGGGCATACGATATTGTTGCCATCACGGGCAAAACCTGAATGAGGCTGACAAAAGCGTGGTGATTGGCACAAGATAGGAGGCGCCGATGCCCAGCAGTGGGTCAAGTCGGGCTATGGATGATGGTGATGAAAGTTAGATCTTACCAAATTAATTATTTAATAAATGTAGGTATATGCATGGAAGTGTCAGTAGTTTGAGTTTTTGTAAATAGGAGGGATTAATAAAATTCACGGATAGCAAGTTACGGTGTAGGTATTAGGGTAAGGATAAAAGTGGCCACTATATTCCGTTTTAAGGATTATAATAAAACTAAACAATATTAAACTACCGCTTCTAAAAATATTAACGTATAATCTTGTGAAGCACAACTTAACGTGCTTATTTTCTGCATTTTCATTCTAAATTGTATGAAATAACCAAACAAACGATGAGGGCGCCACTGTACGGTCGGCACAGTCTTAACTATAAACAATCGTGTAAATATTATTCAATTCCTGGGAATACAAAGGGAGAATTATCAATTATTTTAAGTTCGTTTGACAAACGTTTCAATGGGGTTTCCATGAAATGTATCGCCGTGTTTCGTGATTTTAATAATTAATTAAAATGATTGATTGTCTTCGTAGTATAGGGCAATGACCTTTTCTGATACCGCACACCTAGATAAAGGGTGGCACAACCCGAAATAATCCAAAATCGAGTTATTGCGATTATCGGAATCTGCGTCAAAAACTACATTACCTCCCAATATATATCCATGAGGATTTCCCCAAGGAAAAAAAAGAAAAAAAAAACATGCCGGTTTCCTCTCAATGTTTTCCTTCACGGTTTTGAGAGAAGTGGTGATGAAATAATTTACACAAAGTAAAAGTAATGCTCGAACCACAGAACAGATAAATGAGGTTATCTGTTCTGTGGTTCGAAACACTAGGCCACGGTTGCTCAGGTAAGTACGTTCAAATGCTTTGACAGGACATTTAAAAACTAGCATTATGTGGTGAAATTGGGTCTTAATTTCACAGTAAATATTAAATTATTTAGTCATTCTCAACTGTGAACGAATCTTGTCTAATCGTTCTGTCTTCCAGAAAAATAAAAAAAACAATGACTAAATCGGTGTGCAACTGAATCAATGAACTCTTCCCAACCACCACGGAACAAATAAATAAACTAACTACGATGGAGTTGGATCCCAGTTTGACTAATATTTTAACTATGTACACGGAGCGACCTACTATCTGATCACAACCCAGTTACTGGTTAACGGGTATAGAAGGAAAACTAAGAAATTATTTTACAATTCACCCGTGGCTTCAACCCCAAAAAAGGGTTGAAGTGTGCTTATAAGTGAAGTCAAATGCAACAGGTAGTGCTATAACTTATGTTAATTTAACACAAGCATAAACGAAGGGTTTACTTATCATTATTAATTAATCACCACAAACCCTGTCAAACAATAGCTTTACAAATAGTTCAACAATGGTTATTAACAGGCGATATTAATTAGTTACCGCGTTTGTAAATGGTAGGTTTAAATAAGGGGTTTAGCAGACATAAATTTAACTGCCCCGTTGGTCTCGTGGTCGCAAACGCGACTGCTGAGCGTGGGATCCTGGGTTCGATTCCCGGGTCGGGCAAAGTGTTATTGAGTTTCTTAGTAACAGCATGGAGTTGGGAAGTTGGCGGTGTGATACCTCCGTACCTCGGAAAGCACGTTAATCCGTTGGTCCTGCGCCTGATCTCACTCCGGTCGTGTCGGATTGCTTTCCCATCGGAATATGAGAGTGAGGGAAGAGGGAGTGCACCTGTCTCTGCGCGCACACTTGTGCTTTATAATATCTCCTGCGTACCTGGCTAATCTCCGTTGAGATTAGCCACCGAGATCGAAATCGAGGGGAGGCTGTTATTAGCAGACATGGTACTTTTAGCACAGACGGGCGGTGATTCCGCGTTATGCTGCATCGCGTTTGGTCGAGTGAATGCATTTGAGCGTGATAGCATAATCTGGTGTTTCAGACCCTTTATTGTTACTAGCCCTCCACACCATTTTCAGCCATTGCAACTCCTGAATTCCAGAATCAACAGTGGCGTCCACCAGAAAAACGCTGCGACAATGAAGTTTAACTGTCGCGATTCAACTGTCTTGGAACCCGCAACGAATTTAGTAAGTCTAAACTGTGACTCATTTTTTCTAGTTCAACCTATATTAAAATATAACATTATTAATCAAGTTGCATTCGTATCTGTACCTTTGTTTCAGTTCTGTGATTGTCACACTGAAAACACACCTAACACTACTGCAAATAGAACAGATATTTAAAACACTAATAATATTTTTCATAGAAGATATGCACTTATAAGAAAGTTACAAAAGGGGATTGAAGTGTGCTTACAAACGAAGTCACATGCAACAGGTAGTTCTACAATGTATGTTAAGTTAATATAAACCAAGGGTTTACTTATCGAGTCATCTATAAACCAATAACTCTGTTTGTCAAACTTGACAATAGCTTCACAAATAGGTCAACAACGGTTATTAACAGGCGATATTAATTAGTTACCGTATTTGTAAATGGTAGGTTTAAATAAGGGAGACATGCTACAGACATGCTACTTTATCGCTACAGCATAAGGTTCAAAATTGATTGGGAAAATTTGACAGTTTCGGGTAGCTTGATGTGCTGGCGTCTGTACGTACTAAGTAATAATCTTAAAGTAATCCTACTAATATTATAAATGTGAAAGTTTGTGAAGATGTTTGGATGAAATTTGGCACACAGATAGTTTATAATCAGGAATAACACATAGGATACTTTTTATCCCGATATTCCCGCGGGATCGAAACTAACGCGGGTTAAATTAAACCGCGGTGCGCTACTAGTAAACTATATTAGCAAAAATTCATTCCATTACTGTAAACCAAATCAATTCACAATCTAAATAAAACATCAAAATAATATAAAATTAAATTAAATTAAAATTCTAAGTTACGTAGATAATAGATTACATTAGTCTACAAAATAATGAATTAATAAATTATTTCATAAAATTAATTCATATACCTCATACCATAGTTATAGATTCACACGCATCAGCTAATTAGCTACTAGTGTGTTTAATAATTATAATAAATAAATAATAATAAAAATGTCAGTTAAAACACTAATATGGCTTTGATTTGAAGTGTTTGAATAGTTCGAATAGCAACATATTGTTGCGTGACTAATAGCCGGATCTGCCTGCGATAATTAATTGTGTAAGTAATTGTTTTGACGGTAATTACCTAATTCGTGTACCTATAGCTACAGAAGCTATACACAAATTAATTACTTACTGTCAAAACAATTATTAATATAATATTAATCAATTAATAGGTATGGCACGACGGAGGGGCACGTGGCTAAATAATAACAGCCACACAGATCGATCGATCAGGCTAAGCTACGCTTGCCGCGGTTGGTCTGTGGATGGGTTACCATCTTTACATAAGTACCGAAACCCCTCCGTGCCTCGGAAAGCACGCTAAGCCGTTAGTCCCGGCTGTCATTCGTAGATCTTTGACAGTCGTTACGGGTAGTCAGAAACCCGAAAGTTTAACAACCAGTGTTACCAAGGGATATCGTATTACCCAGTAACTGGGTTGTGGAGGTCAGATAGACAGTCGCTCCATGTTAAATACTGGTATTCAGCTGCATCCGGTTAGATTGGAAGCCGACCCCAACATAGTTGGGAAAAGGCTAGGCAGATGATGATAATAGGTATGGCAAGTTAAAATGGGTGTAGTTAGTAAAAAAATAAAGTGCATTAAGTGTTACTTTACTTAATACTCCCAAGCTAATTGAAACCTTTGAAAAGTCTCACACTGTTCTTGAATTTAATAATAAGGTCGGAAGATTTTGTTGTTAACTTAATTACGGATATTTCCTATAACTTCTTTTCAACCAGGTTCAACCAGTGTCCGAAAATGGAGTTTAATGGCGAGCTTTTGGAGAGGCCAATTAGAGTTTTACGATCAAAAAAAACTTTTTGCCTCCTCTCTGCAATTGTTTTTATTGTTATACTCCTGCTAGTACACAGAACCTACTTAATTTATAAACCATTGTAAGTTTATATAATTTAATGGAGATTAATTCTGTACTTTTCAAAAACGGACAATAAGTATTTAACAGTTCAAACCACGCCATCGTGTCATTTAGAGAATACGTTAATAGAAAAAGTTGTGATTAACTAAGACATTGACGCGGTTTCGAAGTAATGAATCGTTAAGGTGAATGCGAAGTGGTAGACCACGAAATTCAAATTTTCTTACGTTTTTTTGCAATTTGCAGGTCAGTGTTAGGTTGTATCTTGATTAAAATAAGATTCGCGACTATAACAGGTACGTATTATATTTACAGAGTTATAATCATTAGAAACATTAATACATCTTTCTAAGTGAGATTTGTACCATAAGCACTTTTCCTTAAGAGATTTCTTCTTGTGGTACAAATCTAACTGAGGAAGATGAATTAATGATTCTAATGACTATAATTCTTTAAATAAGTACCTGTTATAATCACGAATCATATTTTGATCAAGATACAACCTGACACTGACCTGCAAATTGCAAAAAACGTAAGAAAAAATTAATTTCGCGGTCTACCACTGCACAATCACCTTAAGTGGTCATAGTGAATTAGGGCCCTGAACCATTCCAACTATATCTACCCAGTGTATTCCCAACTATATTGGGGTCAGCTTTCAATCTAACCAGATGCAGTTGAATACCAACATTTTTAACCGACTCCAAAAAAGTAGGAGGTTCTCAATTCGGATGTTTATATATATATTTTTTTTTACATGTAGGGACTGCCTATCTGACCTCCACAGGGTTGTGGAGGTCAGATAGGCAGTCCCTACATGTAACTGGGTAGTTATAAAAACATTACAAGTATACGAGATAAATAATCCACTTAATTTACTTAAGTACATATATCCGTACTCAATTCGTTCGCCTACCGTGGACGATCAATCAATCGATACTTACCGGTATAATACCTCTCTCTTACTTGTAGTACGATAGATTAAGTTATCGGTAACTGTACTTAAGCTTTTCCTGGAAGAACAGTTTACGAGTATACTTTTTGAAATAGTTGTATCTTTGACGTCATTCGAAGTGGGTTCTTACAGATAGTGCAATCCACGAAGACGCGCCCCACTCTTCTTCCGAATCGTTAGTGGTTTTCGCTAGTTAATTCCACTAGTGTTTTAGTTTTTGGATACACACTAATTACCCGCTAATAATAAGTAGTGTGTATCAACAAAACTAAAACACTAGCGAAATGCTGCACACATGTGCTGTAAGCATTAGGAAAAAGAGTGGAGCGCGTCTTCGTGGGTTGCACTATCTGTATAAGAGATTTGTAATGGTTTTGTTTTATCTGGCTACAACTAGCAATAAACTGTGTCTTAAACTGTGTTTGTAGCAGTATAAGTAAATTTTTATGATTGTGTTACAATGTGTAATACATTAAACAAGCTAATATTAAAATATATATATTTCATACGCACTGCTACACACCAAGAGCATACCGAGACCCATCCATGCCTCGGAAAGCATGTTAAGACGTTGGTCAGTCGTTACGGGTAGTCAGAAGCCCGAAAGTCTGACAACCAGTCTTACCAAGGGGTATCGTGTCACCCAGTAACTGGGTTGTGGAGGTCAGATTGGCAGTCACTTCATGTAAAATACTGGTATTCAGCTGCATGCGATTAGACTGGAAGCCGACCCCAACAAAGTTGGGAAAAGGCTAGGCAGATGATGATATACGCACGGCTACATATCAAGCTACGAGTATACATATCCAGTATAAGCTGACTTCTGATTGTACGAAAAACCTACATAATGCGAGGTCAGCTAAAACTGGAAATGTATAGCTTGATATGTCGCAGTGTCTTACAAGTATACAAAAAAAAAAAAACAAGAAATTTTATAACAAAAATAAAATGGGCACCAACATTTTCAATCACTTATCAATGTATCAAGCACCCTAACCAAGACTATTGGTGCACACATTGAAACTTTTTGACATATTAAACAGAGGTTACCCAACTTTCTTTTGGCACCCATGTCACAAAATACTGAGAGTACAGAAGTCAATCTACGTACAAAGTGCTCTCGAGCAAAGCACACATAGACATCGCTCATGGACGTGATATTGGGACTAGTGCGAGCGTGAATTCCATCCTCTTGAGACACGCGTCTGTGAAGTGCAATAATAGAGCAACAAAAAAATGGCTATCTAAGCTCGATTTATATAGTAGTTTCCTATTTTGAATCACTATAAACGAAATAACTTTTTTGTTAGATAAATTCACGCGACCAAATATTAAGTAGGTACGTAAGTTGAAAACATGATTTTTTTTTGTGTAAATATTGTGTTGTTTTTAGTGACATTTGATAGGTTTAGGTCTAAAACGGATAGGGAAAAATAAATTGTGTAATTGTATCCCTTTAGAAGTTATTATGGATTTTCTATAGTGAAAATTGACAAATGTAAAATTTTATAAGTTTAGTTCTGTAAACTTTTTGTATTGTAATACTATGTTTATTTTTTTGTTTTAATATTTTAGAACACGCTCAACAATAAATCAAACAACTAGATACGAGTGCCAGTACCACGATAGTTTTTTGTGCTTAGGCCAAGGTTGACAGCCCTAGCGCGACCGCCGAGCGTAGGTATGAAAAGTGAAGTACATACATGTGATTGTCTTCTGTACTCTCTGTATTTTGTGCCCATGTTTTGAACAAGATATACACTGGACTGAAATATAATATTTCTCTGCTCCTGAACTGCGTCGTTGGTCGTCGGTTCGATTTCCTGGTCGCGCAGTGTTATTGTTTTTTTTTTTTATCAAGTAGGTACTCCTCAGTCAAGAAGTCCAAAGCTCTCTACGAGCTGTCAGGGTACCGGGAGAAATCATAGTGTTCCATAGAATAGAATAGATTAATTCAACCCGTTTTGTGAAAGTGGAGCAAGTGTAAAATGTTAAGGGATTGCGACTTCGTCTAGACGACTTACATAAAAGTCAACTGCTTAAACTATTCAATTTATTTTCCCCTTTGGTGGAATCCGTTTTCTTTTATTTTATTCTTATCACAAGCTTCTGCCCGCGACTTCGTCCGCGTGAAATTTCGTATACCCTTGATCCACCCCGTCGCATCGCATAGCCTCCCCGCGCTATTACTTTATTTCCGCTTAGCGTTCTTTATTTGTTTTATTATTAACTAGCTGTACCCCGCGGTTTCACCCGCGTACGTTTCGATCCCGCGGGAATATCGGGTTAAAAAGTATTCTATGTGTTATTCTGTTGTATAAGCTTTATTGCTGTAAAGTTTCATCAAAATCCGTTCAGTAGTTTTTGCGTGAAAGAGTAACAAACATCCATCCATCCTAACAAACTTTCGCGTTTATAATATTACTAGCGACCCGCCCCGGCTTCGCACGGGTGCAATACTGATACTAAGTACAGGTATTTCAAGAATGCCAACACGCGCCGCCGCGGCCGGTACCGCAGCAACCGCTATGTCCCTGCATTTTAAATCTGTAATATCTTCGAAAATATTCATTTAAATTACATGCTGTAAAGGGCCATATTTATCTATATTAAATGCACAATGTATTTAAGGTACTTAATTGGATAAGGATTAATGCTGTATTGCTTAAAATCGCTTCGTAAATAAGCCATTATTTCTCGTAAAAAGTAAAGGATAAAAAATGATTATTGTGGGTTATCCCTAAGAGATAGACATATACCATTGCGGATTTTTTTGTAGACCTTTTTAAGGTGTACAATACTGTAGTACATTATTTTGACCTATCTCGTAGGGTTCAGCCAGCGTTTGAAAAGTAAGCGCAAAAGAATGTGTTTATTAAAGATCTAAGCGTTCAAAGGGACAGAGAAAGCGACTTTGTTTTATACTATGTAGTGATAGTGAAGTAGGATAGTAAGATAGGAAGTAGGAAGTAGGATATTAGTAGGATGTACAGAGTAAAATACATAGGGATATGACATAATTATAATTTGAATACAAAGGTACTGCTAATTTCTTAACAAATTTCTTCCAGCAGACCTGCAAAAGGAGAAACAAAAAAAGAGAAAGTAGAAAATAGTGTGTGACAAGAAGTGAAAAATATGAATGTGTGAAGTCTAAAACTAACATATTAAATAAACCTACACATATAATGCAAAAAAATAACATAATTAAACTTAAATAAATACATAATCCCTCTTTGTTCATCAGTAGACGTCTTCCGGCTGATGATGATGATGAAATACATAATGCTAAAATATTAAACTTAAATAATTACATAATGCTAAAATACTAAACTTAAATAAATACATAATGCTAAAATATTAAACTTAAATAATTACATAATGCTAAAATACTAAACTTAAATAAATACATAATGCTAAAATATTCTTTCTCGCTTCTCTTCTTTTGCTCGGCTCCTAAGGGTCTTAGCGCGATGGTAAATATCCTTTAGCCTTACTCAAGAATTGAGCTATTCATATATCAAATACAAAAATATTTTTAAATCCAACTGGTAGTTTTATAGATTACCGCGTTCAAAGGAACAAACAAACTTACTTTTTAGCTTTAATAATGGTATAGATATAAAACAAAATATAAGTATAAAATATAAGACTGCAATGTACAGAGGCCAGCACATCAAGCTACCCCAATTTGTCAAATTTTCCCAATTGAATATGAACAATAATCCTTTGTAGTAAAGTTGAAAATCTATCAAAGAAATTTGACTAATTGGGGTAGCTTGATGTACTGGCCTCTGCACATAGTATTATTTCTACAGCTAATAAAATCGGTAGATGTTGCTAAACAAAATACTGTACAGGGCTGAGTTTTCGTTTTCAGGATACAATAAGCGAATCTAAAGTTTTTTCACTCTTATATTATGGTCATTGCTCAGCAATCAATCAGTTTAACTATAGATTTAAATCATGCACAAGACATATGTGTTAAAACAAACGGTACAACCATGAACTACTTGACCCTCAAATTTTTCTCAAAACTCCGAAATTAAGTAAGAAACACAGGATGTTTTTAGTCATTTAAGAGTAAACTAGTCGCGATCTCGAAGTCACTGGTGATCATGGTCAAAAAGCACACTGTCTCGCCTGGCTTCGTTTCCGATAGCGCTAGTATCAGTGATGAGCAGTTAGACGCTAGTCTACATGAACAACGTCTAGTTCTCACGCACAGAAACACCGTTCCGGTTTGATGGGCGCGTAAAAAAATTCAAAAAGTGCTTCGGAAAATCGAGTTTTATGAAAAAACCACTGCATAAATCAATTACAAATAAAGCTTATTGATCTTTTCGATAACTGAGCTTTGTCGGTACGGACTTGGTTTTGAAGATTTTACAGTTCTTTTGTTACTTATTTACACCCAAAGTGATGTTAAAAATAGCAAGAAAAACGAATCTTTTTGGCTCATAACTTTTTAATGGCTTTTTATTTTACTATTCTGTTTCCATACAGACACAATTAATAATAAGTCAAAACGATATCATGTTTAACTTTTGATGCACAATGTCAAACAATAGAGTAATATTGTTCCGAAATGTGTTTAGAAAAAATATCGACAAGTGGGCTGATTTTTCGATCGATAGATATTTTTTATTCGAGGAATAAAAGTGACGTCTGACAGTTTTTGCGTGGAAAAATTGTCAAAAATTAAAAATTATTCCTGCAATAAAATTATCCGGCGTTGGAAAAAACAGCCCTAAGTTTTTTTTTTAGTTCCGCAATTGTCATATTCTGTAAAATCTACCCCCTAAGTTCATATGTGGAAGCAATAAATGTATTGAGTATTGAATAATAATGTATCTGAATTTACACAAAATAAATTAAATTACACAGAAAACAAACAACATTGATTTTACAAAAGTAATTCAGTTTCATAAATCATATTTTTTCTTAATAATACAATAATCAGATAGGAACTAAAAATCTTCAATGGCATATAGACATTTGTTCAATAGGATTTTTTTAGTTTGGTTTAAATGATCTTATAAGGGTTCCGTTTTTCCTTTTGAGGTACGGAACCCTAAAAATATAATAACTTCTATCTTTTCATATCACGTTTTACAATAACAGGTTTAGTAATAAGGATATATAATCCCTACTAAAATAGGACCTAAGCCCACCGATTTCCTGTTTTAAATAAGCCTATTTAAATTCCGGTGTTATAAGTACAAATAATATTATAAGACACAGACGACCGGGCCGGAACTGGACGTGGATAAACTTGAATCCTATTATAACAAACGACAGTTTACCGTTATATTATTTTGCCCGCTAAAAAGGTTTTGTCACAATAATTTGAAGATTCGCAATGACAAGAGAAAAGAATAATTCGCAAATGGAGCTAAAATAAAATAAAAAATCTCGTATCCTCTGCCTACAAAGCTTAGTTTTGGAATTTAGTCAAGTAAAAAATATTTAATTTACAATAGAAGGCATTAAAAAATCATCGCAAATGGCAATACAGAAATATCTTACCATCTTACTGACTGGGTAATGTTTTAACCACAGCATGATTTTGAGAGCATGAGTGAATCGCACTACTTACTGTATTAATCAATTTCTACACTGTAATATCATCGCTGTGATAATTTGATGGCATTGCTAGACTATTGCCGAGACAACTGAGGAGTTTTTCCTTCTTTTTTTTGTATTCTTGAATAGGTGGGCCGATTGAAACCTCAACACAAACTTATAAAATTAGTAGTGAAACACTGAACCGATTGCAACAAAAAACGAGGAAAGTAGCTGGCAAGCAACATACAAAATATCTCCCATACGTTCCATGTAACATTCGCAAAGTATATTACAGCGAATCTCAAATCAAGTAAGAAGCACTGATTGATCATCCAATATCTCAAAACAAAAGATAACCTCTTCCCAAAGCCTGGATACTGACCCGTTCAATAACTTTTTGTGACAGATACTTTCAAGATTGATAACGCCACAGTATATTTGCAGTAGTTCAACAGGAGCATTTTCGCAGAGTTCTCCTTCGGTGCGGAGGGTAAGTAAGTGGGTGGAGCTTATCACGAACTGCAGTGCATAAGCTATAATGCGCGTAACACACTAATAATCTAAATCTGAATAATTTTGAAGGATATACCTATTCCTAATCCATTACTTCATATGTTCGAAAACTTTGTCTGCTCAACAACGTAAATAACGCAATGTAAGCTATCAAAATGGAAGCCATTCCTAATGTTATGTGTTACGAACTTCTAAACGAGCATTTCAGTGATTTAGTCGTGAAAAGGTAACAGACAATCAGAGTTACTTACGGATTTATAATATATGGTGTGGATGAATGTATCTACTGATTAAAGTAGGTAAATAATAATTAAAAGATGAAACAAATAATAAAAAGCAGGTATGGTATATAAACTGAAGTAATGGATATGTCAAATTTTTTACATTTTCTCAGGTTCTGTCAAATATATGAGCGATGAACCACTGTAAATAATTACACTGTGATAATATCATCACACGTTAGTTTGATATATAATATCAGTTATAGGTTTTCTGTCGTGTGCCGGACGCCAAGCAATATGCTGCCTTTCTTGCGCCTTATCTCGGAAAATTGTGATTGCTCAGGCAGCTGGCGTATAATATTGTAATATAGTAGATTAGAGTAGATTTTCTAGTAGCTTTATATCGAAAGAATAACAGACATTATTGAAGGAAGACGGTTCTTGAAGTCAAGTTTATTAGGTACCTATTTGATTTTGTTTAGCTGTGCATTTTCTTCAAAATGTTATGGTCCGTCTTTAACGTGAATCACAACAGAAAAAATAATATTGTTTATTTATTTTATTTTTATTTAATGGCCAACCAACAATTGTTTACAATATTACAATTTTTTTTTTTTACTTAAATCTAAGTTTAGTGTAACAATTTCTTATAGGTTACCACCATAGTCCACATGCCCTATAATCGTAATAATTGTATCACAAGCACTATACTGTAAAATTATTAAATAATTAGGGAAACAAGGGTAACAAGTTTAAAGTGTTAGATCTCAGAAAAAAATCTTTTAAGACAAAAGCGATTAAAGTTGACACAGCTGCTGTTTGTGTAAAATAAACTATTTCAGTTTTGCAGTAAAAACAAACTTCTCTTTCTTTGATAAGAACAATATCCTTGGAATTGTATAAAAAGAACTTTTTCGATTTACAGTAAAATATTTTTACTTTCTTTTATAAAAATAATATCGTTCAAATCGACGAAATCTCCAAACGCGAGATTGACACTTCCCATGACCCAAGGGCTGGCTTTTATCTTGGCCAGAGGCTAAATATTGTCAAACAACATGGCGTCGCCGTCACTCTCTTGGGTACATTACCTGTTGACAGCGATGCGGAGGAATTTTTCGACGCCATATTTTTGTTTATTAATAGTTTTAGTTCTATACAATAAGGATATTATATTTTTATTTGAATAATTTGTCAGTTTATTCAGTATTAGAAGTTTATACAATGTAATACACGTAACGTTACGTGTTATTTACGAATCTATAACATAAAAAAGTAGGTACTAAGTACTTTCATATTACTTACCCGTTTGCTATATAGTCCCAGTCAGCCTCAAAAAAATGTATACCTACATGGAAAATAATTATTAATTTTAGTAGGTGTCCACAATCTTTGTTTCATAGCATTGTATCAATTTGTAGCCACAAAATATTATTACACATTAGGTCATTGAGCTATATAACTAGAGAAGCAAACCTCAATAAAATGTGTCAAAAAAGTGTAGCCACTTTATAAACGCGACGACGTAGCTTTGAAACCACTAAACATTTAAAAGTAAACATATGTCTGTCTCACTTACACGCGTCGTAAGAATACTACCGTTCGCTTAGATTAGACAAAGACCACAATATAAACATGCAATGACGGGATGGGGCTGCCTACCCATGCGAAATTTTACCTAACATTTTAAGCCATAAAAAGCGTTTTAGGTTAAGTTAAATTATTTTTAAAATATTTGAATTATGTGTTTCATAATGGATGTGTAATAGAAGTTTATAAATAATGAAAATAACTTTAATTTTTTTTTCTTTATTTATTATTATTTATTTATTTAAACTTTTCGCACAAAAAGGTACAAAGGCGGACTTAATGCCTTAGGCATTCTCTACCAGTCAACCAAGGGTGGTGAAGAGATTAGATGGCAGGTGCTTCAGTTGAGAGGAACAATGAGAAAAAAAAAAAAAACCTGTTAAAACTAGGTACACAAATACATAAATAGGTTATATACACATACATATTATAATATATATATATATATATATAATTATTAATATTATTATTAATATTATTATTATTAATATTATTATTAATATTATATTATTATTATTAATTATTAATATTATTATTAATAATTAATAATAATAATAATTAATTTATTGTTAATATTATTATTTTTTTAAATTTATTTTTTACTTTTGAATCACTTCGACGCCACACAGTTCTGACGCGAACTCCGTTCATTAGTATTGAATTTCTGGTTTTCATCATCTACTTTTGCTGTTGACTGTACCGTATTATGGAAATGGAACACAAACTGTAAACAATCAAAATGAATTCTTATCGATGTTAAACATCTTTCTGAGGCTGCCTGTATTAAGTTTAGACATTTCACAATATTCCCAGTTCTCACACACAACTGTAACCGTATATTTACATTGTGTACGCCTCGCAGGGTTTCTGTTGTCTGCCTAGTGATCCCCGCTAGGCCTCGTATTTATCCAGTATACATAAACGCCATTTTGACTTTGCCGTTTTTAACCGACTTCAAAAAGGAGGAGGTTCTCAATTCGACTGTTTTTTTTTTGTCTAAGCGATATTTCCGGCAATTGTAAATCGATTGCAATTTTTTTTTTAATGGATAGGGATCAGGGATAGTCACATATAAATTTTATTAACTTTGTTTGGGTAGTTTTTGAGTTAGCTTCAATAATACGTATTTCTTGCCAATTAGTTTATATTGAATTGATGATGTTATAATGACTTCCTGTCACTGATAATTATTTACATAACAATTAGTGTTATACGAATTTGTGTGGGGTAAGTAATACTTAAAGGTGAAAAATAAAAACTTTTTTATAAAAAAAACAACCGACTTTTTCTTCTTCTTTTTTTCTTTTTTTTTGTAAAACAATTTTCATTTTTCACTTTTAAGTATTACTTACCCCACACACCTCGTTATGTTATGTCACTTATATTTTCTGATTTTATCCTCAGAATGACTGAAAACTTTTTTGGAATGAATGTTTTGCTGGATGATTTATTCTTGTCTAGGATTCTCGTAGGAGAGTCGTTATTCACGACGTCATGTTGGATTTCAGTTTTAAAGATTTACCGGTTTTTGCAATATACTACAACTTTTTCTGGAATAAATGTTTTGCGATATACTGTTGGATGATTTATTTATGTTTAGGATTTATATTTATGATGCTATAGGATTTTTTTGTTGTTTTGTAGAAGCCATTTTATCTCTTGAGAACAACGTATATTTCAAAGGTCTTGGTTATATAAAAATACGTTGTTCGTTGTACGTGTTGAAAGAGTTATGTTTTTTTTTTAACTTATTAATATTAAACCATTTCGATGCCTTAGTTCACAATTGCACTAACTACGAAAGGAGAAACCCAAACTTCATAGAATCTTGGGCCTGGCGTTACAGGGCTGGAATTTGGCCACAAATTAGAACACCTATGAAGGTTTCACGAGCCCAATTTTCACGTCTCTCAGCAATGGCCAAATTGGTAAATTCAGACAATAATGTTTATATTTTAGGTTATTTTTAGTAGGTGAGTTATTTAAATAAAAAATGATATTTTTGAGGGTTTGCTTCCTACGTATATCTGGAACACACATGCGCTGTGCTGCAGCGTCTGCAGCCTATCACGATGAGGTTTTAGGTACTTATATAAAAAGCTCGGGGTCACTTCGGATTTATCTGATTGATCTTACTGAAAACCTCAGTGGAAAACTATGTTTATTATACACGGCCCACTTACATCACTACTGGCTTGCATTTGTTATGTATCTAGGGATTTGCTTCAATCTCTGAACAGATTACAGTAATCTGAGATTGCAATAAAATATTAAAAAAAAAAACATTTGTAATTGTGGTGATTTTATTAATTACCTTCTTCATTATAATTATCATAATATAATAATACAGTATCCAGAAATTGTGCAGGAGACAATGACTACCCTGGTGCTGTGCCCAACCAAGATACCATATTATGCTCATGGTGTGGGCATAGCAACCAACCATTCTTTTGACAACAATACGGTACAATAATATTGAATTATAGAATCCCTTCCACTTAGAGAGCTGTTGATTAATATATAAACAAAATACATCCAATTACTAATATGCCTCGATTATATTCTTCCTCTTAACATCCAGGTTGAGTCCAAGGTACATAATAGTTATATGTTTTAAGTAACTGTTTTCGCATTGTACTTAATTGTTATTTGGTTTCTTTCACGTCTCTGACATACTTCCACAAAACATCTACTTTCAGTTTCAACAGCTGTATAATAATCCGGTAAAACAAAAAGAGTTCCAACAGTAGGTACCCTTGATGCAGAATAAGTTTCTACCCTTGTTGGAGGTTCTTCTAAATGAGGAATGTCCTGACGGGCCTGAATGGAAATGCCGGGATGCTCTATTTGCTTGCACCCAACAAGTGACAGACAACACTTGAAGCACTCACCTGAAAATAATAATATATCTACATTAAAGGTTGCCTTTACACCAGTGACGTGTGGTGTGTTATTTATTGCCCACTTTAAAAAAGACTGATCTAAAGAAATCCTGATGTAGGAGCTTGACCATTATCACACTGTCTATCTAATTCGCTTAAATGTTTTAGCATACCAAATAAAACATTTTAATGCCCTTGTTATCAAAACTAAACTAAAAACTGTTATCAATAATCTGTAAATAAAACTAATAAACTAACCGTGTGTGGTAGGATCTATTCTCTTACAACTTCTTGTATTCTGTGTTCTTGCACTGTAAGAGTCCTAAGTTTATGGCAATGAACTCTTCTCAGAAGAGTATGTCCACAGTGAATACATACTTGTTGGTGTCTGTTCACTCCCTTCTCGTCTATTTCCATCAAGAGATACAGCATCGGCATGATTCCAGCAAGCTTGGCAGATAAAGTCATTTTCTTTTTCCTGAAGCAAACATTTATCATTTCACTATTAGGTCTAGCATTAGCATTTAGCAATAAACATCTGAGTGGCACATTTGGGTAAACACAAGGGGGCTTATTACATTCCCACTGCAGGGACACAGGCCTCCTCACTGAGAGAGAGATTAGGCAACGATTAACCATGCAGGTTCGGTCCGGATTGGTGATGTCACAGTCATGTCTTCGAATATGAATTTGTTGCATATTCTGGTATCAATCAGTTGGTCGTCTTAGGGGTATCATTTTATAAAATACAACTATCAACAGACAACTGAACATAAGCGATAACACTATTTATTAGTTTGATTACATTAAATAACTACATAGTACAAAAATGTTATAATATAGAAATATCGGATACTAACCGTTTGAGGCACGACCCATCCCTGTACAATTGAAAGAATCATTTCATCTTCCAATCTTCGCCTTCCTATTGTATTGCAGCGGTTCGTTGCTATTCCGCAATTAATGCACAGGCTCATGATGTCTTTATTAGCCAGTCGTCCAAAAAGTAATTGTATTATAGGTACAGATCTGGTTTTCCAGCAAGGTCAGCACGGGTGGCAGCCTGGCAGGGTGCGGTGTCGGACTGTCGGGTCGGTGATCAATATTTAAGGGACGGTCAGTAAGAAGGCAATCAATTCGAGTCCAGTATTTGAATACTGGACTCCTAAGAGAGAGGTCATAAGAAATAATAAATCCCGAGAAATACAGAAAAACACAAAACCACATTGAAAACCGAATGACATTTTGACATGACATTACAATACAACCATGACAATTGACAGACGTTGACATTTACATTTGCCGTTTACTAGCGTAATCCATGGTGCAATCGATTTTATCGATTATTTATTTCTTTTAATGATTTTTAATGGCGCTTGCATTAAAAATCAATTAGATTCCAGATTTTATTTTATTTTAATTATAATACCTAAAAATCATATATACTAAAACAATGGAGTGTTATTTAATTATTTGTAACAGTATCGATTTCCACTAAATCGATAATATTCTTATGGTACGCTCTATTGATATAATACCAGCGTTTGTAAAGTTAGCGACGTATAATGAAATAAGTGTTGGAAAGGTTTACAAAGGTTGTTTAAAATAAAAAAAAGAAATCTACTTATTTTCTACACTTGGCCATTGCTATTGAGGCTAAGATTTCAATGGCTTAATTAAGCAAAATAGACGATTTTTTTGGTACATATTTGATTCGTGTAACGCTTAGGCCCAAAAACGGGTTTCTCCTTTACATTTTTGAGGAGAGAGTTTTAAAGTTTTTTAAAGTTTAGACGAGAACAGTAGAAAATCCAAGTAAAATAACAAAAAAATATGTATCTATTCATAAGACTAGTCCTTTTACTCCATCTATATTGATAGGTTTTACTAAAATAAAGATAATTAGTATAATACCACATTCATGGAACATTAAACGAACTCATTTAATACAACTGTGACCCACGTTTTTGGTAGAAAGAGACGGAAACGAAAGAGCATGAAATTTAGTGTATTTGCCATTAAAAAAGTAAAAATTGAAAATTTTGTAGTTAGTGCAAATGTGAACTAAGGCATCAATTTAGGAATCGACTTTGTCGCAAATAGGTGCATAATAAGAAAATTACAGTACCTTCTAAAAAACAATATGCAAAGTATATTTAAGTTTATTTATAAGGAACGATGGATGCACTGTATGACAGATGATATAGCTAGAAAATGGGTGAGTAATTGACTATGGAGACAATGGCCCCGATTCTGTTGTTCACAAACTAAACTAAATTTAAGTACAGTGCACCTTTTTCTTTCTATTTCATTAAGAAAAGGACAGAAGATAAATATTAGTTTAGTCCTGTCAAATTAGACAATCCATAGACAAGTTTAGACGTGATTAAAAAATTGGCTACTTAAAATACGTCAATTTACGTCAGGCGCTGACTAATTTGACAGGACTAAACTAATATTTATCTTCTGTCCTTTTCATAATGAAATAGAAAGAAAAAGATGTATTGTACTTAAATTTAGTTTAGTTTGTGGACAACAGAATCGGGGCCAATGACGAATTGAGAAGTATGAAAGAAAAATACATTGCACCGACCCCAAATAAATTGAGATAAAGGCAAGATACACACCACTAAAACCTTTATTATTCTTTAAAAAAAATCCATAGTGTCACAGCTACTGCGAAATACAAATAAACCATTATATGCGGCAGCCTTTTAAGGGATTTGGTGGAGAAAATATAAGGCAAATGCATAAACCTCCAGAGACTTACAAATACGTCGACGAAAGACAAATTGCATATGTTCACGACCCCTTACTAAGTGTTTCTCACATAGCCAGCTAGTATGTTAGTAGGTATTAGGTTAGAGTGTTACATACGCAATCCACTTTGACCGATAGTTTGTAGGTAAAATACGTAGAAAGAAAAAAGGAAATTTGTTTTGTTTTCTCACAGAAACACATGCGTACAAAATATACAAGGTGGCATCCGAAATCGACGCGCAAACATTCAGCACATGATTCTAGACCCCCTTGTGTAGAAATATCAAAAAAAATAATCTGCGGTATCACAGAAAGAAAAGTGCAATACCTACACGGTCAAAATGTATGGAAGTGCAATTTTTTTTAATAACCGACGAAAAATGTTTTGCCACCCTGTATATGTTATCTCAAATTATGATCTAACTATTAAAACATACAGACCAATGTTGATAAAAGTATACAACGTGGCGCCACAATGGTGACATTAATTTAACAAACATATACGTTTTCACATTTTCGTTTCATTTAGAAATTATATTTCTATTAAACGTTATTATTTACGGATTTATTTTAAATTTTAGAAAATGGCATCTTAGAGCAACCTGTATTTAAAGAACTGTCGCGCAGCGGTCATTTGCCGGGGTCACGGATCATAACATCGCATCAATGAAATTAAAACGAATAAGCAATACTATTAGTATGAAACAAATGCAAAGAGTACCCAATTGAAGGAAAGAGATAGCCCTTTGTCGGCGAGCGGCGCAGGCGACGCGCGCCCTCCCTTCCACCCGCCGCCGCACCGAACTCGAATTCTTTTTTTGCATTTCTAGTGATAGCCGAACCCGTGTCCTTGATACACTTCTTCACACTACGGTGTCTAATATTTTTTGCTTTATTTATTTATTTTTGTGTAATTAGATACTGCGATAAAGACGATTTGCTTTGTTTTCGTTTTGTAATCTAGTAGGTACGTTTACATCTCTTGCGATACGGACGCTTTTATTTGTGTTATTTTATTAATGCTTGTGTAAACTTGTGATCGTGATGGCAAATACACATCCGAACTACACAGCAGCTGAATATGCGGACATGATCCTAATTTTCAAGTCCATCACAGAGCCGTCCATAAGATATTAAAGCGCGAAAAGTGGCACCCATTCAAATTTAGAAAAGTGCATACTCCGTTAGACACTAAGCACCTCCGCTGTAGGTACCACTTGCGTCGCTCGGTTTCTTTGATAAGCCGTCAAAGAATCGGACCGATCACGAGTAGGTACATACAAGAGGCGTTGCGCGATTGTTAGCGCGCGAAACGACGCGTTGCCGCTCCGAGTTAACGTAAGCCAGCAGCTATACACCTTTTTTACAGCTTATTCAACCGATTTTGACTTCTATTTCGTAGGAATAAGGATGGCATTAAAAGCAAAAAAAGTGCTTACAATAACAACTGTTTGCTGCTTTTAATGCCATCCTTATGCCTACGAAATAGAAGTCAAAATCGATTGAACCGACGGTAAAAAAGGTTTGTTTAAATTTCTAATCTTATTGTAAATGGAGTACAGGTAAGTGATTTCATGAATGAATTTTTGCAAGGGTGATCCCAATTTTAGTTACTTTTTTATTATTTAGTTTGTTTGAAAACATTTTTTTTTCAATTTACGAATTATTTTAACCTATCAAAATTTATATGATTAATAGGCACTAGCTCTACCCGTGTGTTAAATTAATGTCGCCATTGTAGCGCCACGTTGTATGTGCTATTACACAAATTAATGAGACGAATCGATTTATGCTTCGTTCGGCCCACTGAGTTTTGTCCTACATAAAAAATTCCTGGTTCGTCTCAAACAATATGCTTCCTTCGTCCCAAAATATAATTTTAAATATTTTATTCTTACTTCGTCCTGTTTTATATTCCTTCTACGGCCCATATTTTTTTTGTATATGTTAAACTCACTTTTTTGTACAATCGGCAACAAAAGGGTTACGTATTATTAACAGCCCTCTTACATTTCGGTACTGAGCTAGCATTTTTTTTTATATTTGGTATCTCGCAGTTCAACCTATGAGGTTGTCATCGTCTGCTTAACCGCGCTTGCCTGTGGCACACCCCAACTACCCTAGTTTAGAAAAACAAAAAATGCGAAAATTAATAATTTACTTAGATTCGTGCCTATTTTATTAACTCAAGGAATAAGATTTTTCATACACACAAAATCCCCCTTTTCACCCCATTAAAGATTGAATTTCCAAAAATCCCTTCTTAATGCTCCCCTACATTATAAATGGAAGCAGTGTGCAAAATTTCACATTCCTAGTCCCAGTAGTTTCGGCTGTGCGTTGATATGTCAGTCAGTCAGTCAGTTCTATCTTTTATATTTATATACAGGGTTACTTTTCAATGACCAGCCAAATTTAAGGTACAGACCAACAAACTGGCAGCGGGATTGTCCGAAAGGGTTACCGCTACCCCGGAACACAAAGGGCTAAGGAAGGAACACGGGTGGGTTTTAGTCAGTAAGAGTCTGACACTCCCTGCTGCTCCACCCAGAGCGGGAGGGGTCATTAGATGATTTCCCATCCACAAAAAAAAAAAAACACCAACAAACTAAACATCTTTCTCCATGGGACCAACATCATAATCGCGAAAAATTTATCTACTGTCCCATAGAAAACTTCAATACCTTCTCGACCTAAACGTAAGGGACGGCTGAATTTTTATTCGCGATTACGATGTTGGTCCCATGGAGAAAGTTGTTTAGTTTGATGGACTGTACCACATCCTTAAATTAGGCTGGTCATTGAAAAGTAACCCTGTTTAGATACAGACAGATATTGTTTCACAAATAAGTACTTTTTTTGTTGACTGTACCTATAAAGTACTTGTCATTTGGGACGAAACACAACTTTAGTTGTGATATGGGACAAACTAAGAATTTTTTGGAATGTGGGACAAAACTTCGGGACGAACGAAGAATAAATCGACGAATCTGACGTCGATCATGCACAATCACTGCAGATTTAACGATAATAGCATTGGATTTGGTCGACAGTTCTATAGGCTAGCATAAAATTATTGATCGATTATTGACATCTTTTAAATGCTGCAATTATAGAATATCATCATTTGGTGTACAAAAAAGCACATTCTCACACACATATGTCGAGAATATCACGCCGCGCCGGGCGACCGCGGGCCCAGCTGCGGTCCCGGAGGGAGCGCTCGACGTGCAGGCGCGGACCTTCCGACTCACCACTGCGTCTTTGTCCACGCTACTGAGCGATTGCATATTTCTTTCTCGCCAATTCATATTGTTTACCGTTTGTTTTCCTGTGTCGAATATTGTAATACAGTCCACTATAATCAAGTCACCGTGTTTTAGTCCTCATACCACCTGTAGGATATGATCCCACTCTTCTTTACATATCTATCTGTCATCATGAGCGAGTCCATATAGATCAAAAGAGTTGTTGGTGGAAGCGACCATTCAGTCTAAACTATCGTCAACGTTAATCTAGGTTGATTGATGTCAATTGTTTAGGTATCATAACTCCCATATTCAACATGTAAAGACGCCAGCACATCATGCTACTACAATCTGTCAAATTTCTTTAATAGATTTTCAACTTTATCGCTAAGGCATAAGGTCCAAAATTGATTGGGATGACAGTTTCGGGTAGCTTGATGGCCTGGCGTCTATACCTACCTACTGTCATCGCGTTACACTTATCAGTTTGTAGATAAACACTGTAACTATGTATTTAACACTATGCCTTGCCGCCTGAGAGATTCCTCCTGGCGGCTCTCCCTTCTTCCTCTTCATGTCACTGGCACGACCGTTTTTAAATCTTGTTTTTCGAAAACTTTGCCACTTCCACGTCGTCCTCGGTGGTAGCGTAGAGGTCACTTTGACTGCATGTGTTTGGACACATAGGGCAAGATTTGAGGTGAATCATGGTTTCACATAGCTCCACAATCACACCATATTGCCGTTCCTTCAAGGTAGCCCCACTTTACCAGGAGAAAGAGCAAGGCTTATTGACGATAATGGAGTAATCTGTTACTATGTAGTCAATACTATACTTTACCGCTCCATAAACAGACGGATGATTAGTGGTAATGCAGGAAAGCCAGAGTAACATTAATATAAAATTATGCATGTATTCTTTAAAGGGGAAGCCAGAGGTGTTCAGTGCATCGACATTTAGGCAGTTACATTTAATTCCCACGTAGAGAGGCTTCTGGCTGAGTTATAAGTGCGGCACGGGCGATCTGGTTAAGCAATGCTTGCCGCGGTTGGTCCGTGAATGGGTGACCATCAAGACCCGTGCCTCGGAAAGCACGTTAAGCCGTTGGTCGCGGCTGTCATTCTTGCATCTTTGGCAGTCGTTACGGGGTCGTCAGAAGCCCGAAAGTCTGACAACCAGTCTTACCAAGGGGTGTCATGGAGGTCAGATAGGCAGTCGCTCCATGTAACATCTCCGGTTAGACTGGAAGCCGATCCTTATATAGTTGGGAAATGGCTAGACAGATGACGACCTAAGACAACGTATAACACAAACACAAAACACATTTAGTATTATATTGTATTCGATAATATAACATCGTAACCTTTAATCCCCAAAGGGACCACTTCTTTCCAGTCCAGAGCTTACTTGCTTGGATTTTGCTCAAACTATTTGTACAGTTGGATTAATTTGTGGATAACGATGCTGGTTGCGTGATTAATTAAGTGTCTCATAAAATATCTGTACCTACATATTAGGCATTGCGCAATTGTTTGTTATCCTGAAGAAATAAAATAAACTTGTAGCAACAAATAAACGACTAAGAAGCATAGATACCTGGCGTAATTTCGGTACATTAAACAGCTCAACCTTCCCTTCAGAGGATACAGGCGTGATGTTATGAGGACCGTTATACAAGTAAGGGAAAACTGAACAGCAAACATTGCGAGATCAAATAGTAGCTACAGTTCCAACATTCTCAATATAAGTGGCTCGGAAAGCACTCTAAGCTTTTAGAGTGGCGATGCATTTCTTTAACCGCAGCCATTGCTACGTATTGACTGTTTACCCTTGTATTGAACGGTATGGGGATAAGAGATTGAGGGCAGAGCTTAAGGCTATAGTTATTTTAAAGGTCGGAAGTGTTAATAGTGTTCCGTATCCATTTCTGTAGTCGGTCTGAGTAATTGAATCATAACTTTTGGGAAAGCAAAATGAAAATAATTTTGGAGATTGATAAATACGTGCAAAAAAAAATATTTATCACAGCTATTTATACTAAGTACTAAATCAAATGACTAACTAACTAAACAAATAAAAACAAAAGGGCATTTAGGCTTATCGCTGTTATCCGGAAACGTGTCCAGAAAACTGGCAGCATAACGACGTTAAATGGCAATGCTGCCGTATATGCAATCATAACTTCAATCATAACGTTTGTCTATGACCTGTTACAGCTGATTTTCTAACAATTTTATAACAGAACTTATTTAATCCATAGTTTGTGATATCCCAAATATAGACAAGAAACTCAAACACTTAGTTTTGGCTCTTCAGTCAGCGTGAAGACGCTGCAGAAGACCGAAAAACTCAGCATTGAGGGAACGACGAAAAAGAAGAAGTCAAAATTTAACTGAAGAAAAATCTCAAATTGAATGAGTACCGTGTTACGCAGTGTTAGAGTACTGGTTTGGTACCAGTACTCTAACACTGCATAACACACTATCAATCACAATCTGAATCATTTTGAAAGATATTGCTAATCCATTGCTTGATATGTTCGAAGGATTTGTCTATTCTACAATGTAAATAACGCAATGAATGTTGTAGAACTGTCAAAATCAAAGTAATTCCTACTGTTACTGCGTTACGTAACTACCCCGCTGTTGTTTTCTTAAATATTTCATACAAAATAATGTCTTACACGAGTGTTGCAATGAAAAGATTTCAAAAATTAAATTCGATTTTCTGTTGGAACTGAAACGCTTCAAAATGTGACTATTCTTCCACACTTGCCGTGCACAGCTTGCAATGCTCGGGAGATTTTAAAACCGACATACTTAATGTCAACTTAAAATCCCCAGCTAAAACTGAAGTGTAGCTGTAAAGTGCACGCAGCGTTAAGACCATTTTCAAAGGGGAAATTCCCGCTACGCTAGAAACTTTCAAAGTATAGCAGATGTTTATTATGGATAGATACTATAAAGAAATAAATAGGAGGAAAAATAGAGAAAATAATTATTTCTGCGACTTGATCGACTTAAAAATGACGTGTACCGCCGACCTCAAAATAATTGGGTTATGGGCAGAAGGATGAGTGACGTCACAATCTCGAAACAAATGAAGATCAAAACAAATTCCGAACAACTCAAACTAGTGAAAGTGTGTGTCATGTCAGTGAATAGTTTTATAAGCGACATAACCTAGACATTAAATAACAGTTACTTACCACTGACCTTTAAAACTAATAAATTGTTCATAAATGATAAATACATCAATTACCTAGAAACAATTCCTATCAAGCAAGACTGCCCTTAAGAAACTAGTTAGTCAATTGTTCAACAGTTATGACATTACCCAGCCATAATTTATCATTTATAGTTCACAAAGTCGTGTCGCTATCTTCTTCTAGCATTCAAGATAGAAAGAGACGGGGAATGTGGAAATTAGTAGTTATTACTGAAGATATTTCAGTCCAAAGTTGCACAATTTGTGCAAACTTCGTGACATAACGCTTGGTACACATTGGCGGACTTTGCTTAAAGACCAAAATGGCCGAAAGCAAAACGTTCAGCAAGTTTACACACACTCCAAAATGGAATTTATGAAGTTGGGATAGTGTGAAACTTATGTCAAATTGCTTGTTGACTGACTTAAGGAAGTAGATCCACGATTTCATATGAAAACTACGGCTGAAATTATCAGAGACAGCGTCGCCTGCGGGCGTCTTTTGTTGAACATAAACCGATCCGAAAATAGCTATAAGGAACAACATGTTCCACACGATGTACATAAAACGTTTACAGATTGAGATCAAGATCAGACAGATATCGTATTTATTTTTATTCTGAAACTATGAAAAATTAATTTTATTATCATCCTAGCCTGAGACTTAGGTTACCTCTGACTTAGGTGTTTTACTTGACATAGTAATTTGAACCCTCGTAAGACTCGCCCAGGATTGAATTTCAATAAAGTCTTTCTTAACGCATCTTCACGTTCTCCTGTCTAGACAACACACCTATATCTTCCAAGCGAGTTCCTCTTCAGTGGTGTAACAGTTTAGTCTGTTAGTCAGTTACGTACACTGCTACAAGGATCTTTTGGCGCTCGAATAACGTGACAGGGTGGCGCTGTTGGTAAACATTAAATATGTGATTCTACTGAACAACACATTGGCGACGAGGATGGGATTCAATTCTGGGGTTAATTTGTTTTCATTCGTGTCATGTTCTTTACTAAGAGCTGTAACTAACATATGCCCACAATAAAGATATTTTGAATTTTGAATTTACTGCTTCGCCAATTTATAATTCTCTACATGTAGTTGTGCAATTGTTTTGTGAAATGTATCGAAAAAACAAGATGGCGGCGTTAGGTCCGAATTTGGCAACAAAAGATCCTCGTACGCTACAACTATATGATATAGGTTGTGGGAATATATAAAAGTACAGAAAATCTCATACATATTCAGTTGAAACATCATTACGAGTACGAGGGGCGTTCAATGTATTCTCGGTATCAGGGTGATTTACTAATGATGTGGGTTATTTGACTAATTAATTAGTTAGTGGCATTATCTAAGGATATAGGGGTAAAATTTCATATAGTTGTGATTATTAGTTTGCCAATTATTCTTAGTCAACGACAACTGGAATGGCTAACGTGACAATGTTGAAGGAAATCGAGCACCGCGCTGCTATTAAATTCCTTACCAAAGAAGGAAAAAGCAAAAAAAAACTATTCCCAAAGAGATGGTGGTTGTTATCCAAGATTCTGTACCTTCATTATCTACGGTTCTCAAGTGAATTTAAAAGGGAAAGAGAGTCTGTATTGAAGAAGACACTTGCTCGGGCGTCCCGGTTACTGCCTCTACGGAAAACAAACGTGAAAAAAGTTGAGAAGTTTATACTGAAGGATACGCGAATTAAGATCAAAATGATAACAGAGATGACCTCTCTGTTGGTTTGGGGTAAACTGACCACCGGTGTGTTGCTTCTTCATGACAACGCCTCGGCCCACACGGCGCGTGTTCCAAGGCTTCTGTGCGAGATTGTGGCTTCGAAGAAATTAACCACCCACCCTATAGCCCGGACCTAGCCTCAAATAATTAATTATTTGTTCCCTAATTTGAAAAAAGACCTTCGTGGGAAACGATTTTCCAACGATGTAGAGCTTGAGGCGGCAAAAAATGCGCATTTTTTCAGAGAAAGACGAAAGCTATTTTTTACAGGGTATTAAAAAGTTAATTTTGAGATGTAATAAGTGGGGGATTACATTGAATATTAAAAAAGATTTTAATTGAGTTTACGCCTATTTTCATGCCGATACCGAGAACACATTGAACGCCCCTCGTATAGCTGAATAAAATCAACAACATTTGTGTGTCCGCGCCATTACACTCATTACTGACAAATCGTCGTGGTCATTCGCAAAATGACGCTCTCCGTACTTGATCGCTTCTATTTGATAGACGATGGTTTCTTTTCATTTAATATGAAATTCCTTTTTTTCGTAGGATTATGGCCAGAAAAAACATTGACTACAAACCAAAAGTTCCTTTACAAAATTTACGAATGTTTCATTCATTTCTTAACCATAACTTTTCTTATTTTAGCCGGAATTGGCACTTACCAGCATAAGGATGACGTCATAGCCGTGCTCTCTAATTTGGACAAATGTCTGGTTGTATACAACTTCTTTTTCAAAACGATAATATTTTTGATCAAGAGGAATGAACTCAGAGGACTTATTGACGAAATTGAAAGTTCTGGAGACGAAGTTACAGATGAGCGAAAGAAATTGATGGCGAATTACGTGATGGTTATAACTGGGATGACAGCTGCTGTGGTAGGAGCTTTTAGTCTTTTAGCTCTATTTGAAGGAACAATGTCCGTAGAAGCTTGGTTACCATTCGATCCAATGAAGAGTTCAATGAATTTGATACTCTCATTGCAAATTATTGCATTCTGCGTTTTTCCCGGACTCTGCAGGGCCTTTGCGATGCAAGGTCTTGTGTGCAGTATGATAATGTACTTGTGTGATCAGCTGATACATGTGCAAAAAGAGCTAAGGAATTTGGAGCATGTGAAGGAGACTGAAATGGTGACGAGGATAAAATTCAAGAGGATCATAATGAAGCACATACGGTTGATGGGGTAAAGTATTCAAATGTGTAATTTTAATGTTCTTCTTAATAAAAAAAAAAAATTCATTCACTGACAGACAATGCACAGCCTAGATCTCTAGGTCTAGAAACATTAGTTTTTGCAAATGGGTTCCTTATAAAACGAAACTGAGCCAAAAAAGCACTTTTAAAAGTTTATCCCCTAGAGCAATTTTCTGCTGATTACCATCAGCAGAAAATTGCAAAGGATTAATAACTGTTTTAACACTAGCAAATACTCCTAGATATTGTTCATAGAAATCTATCCCTCGATTTGTAATTGACGCACGTTCGCTTCTAATAAATGAACGGGAGTATTATTAGTAGGTACAAGTACAGACGCCAGCATATCAAGCTACTACAATCTGTCAATTATTTTCAACTTTATTGCTAAAGCATAAGGTTCAAACTTGATTGGGAAAATTTGATAGTTTCGGGTAGCTTGATGTGCTGGCGTCTATACATTAATTTGTATTGACTCTTCGGAAGTTGAGTGTACACCATGTGTACCGATAACAATAACATTTACAATTCGTCTGCTAATTAGACGCGCGACGGGAATATAAAGTATATTGTATTCGATTAACATAGTAAGTAATTGCTCTGAGGATTTTCATGATTGATCTTTTTGACTACTGGTCAAAAAATCAACAAATATAAAAAATACTGTGTTGATGTTTTAGCTATAGCTAAAGTCGAATATCTAGTTTAGTCAAAACTGGCTTAAGCAACCAGAGTTGCACCAAACATTAAAAAAATCTTTAGTAAATGAAAATATTCTACATGTAAAGGACTTTTTTTTAAATCACATGTAATGTGAAAGCTATTTGGGAGATGTTTGCCCAGCGATGCGACAAAACAGGTTTGAAAACATATACGTTAATGTGTTATGTTACAGATATTCAATGAAAATGGAAAATATTTTCAAAGAATATTTTCTAGTACAAAACTTGGCTGTTACTATAGAATTGTGTTTAAACGCAGTTATGGTAACCGTGGTAAGTACATTTCCACGTTATATTTTCATAAGACCATCGGTTTGAGCAGAAATAGTTTGCAATTCCTAAAGTAAACTCTTTCAAATCTTGAAAGATCAGAAGGTAATTTAAAACGTTCAAAATCTAGTCGCAGTCTCATCTCGGCGATAAACAAATGTCAGAAACTTGTGAAAATGTAGGGAAGTTAGAGGTAATTTTGGCAGATTGATACTAAGATCAGACTGTGAACGTTCTTAAAATTACGAGAATTGCGCTCTGATCAATAGAATAAAATCAGGATATACTAATAAAAAACGCAACTCGTGTAAACCATTTAAAAAACTACCATTATTTTCAATAGATACATACCCTTTGACAGAATTGAAGAAAAAATAACATTATTTTCACATCGACGTTTTCATAACAGATAAGTTTTATGAATGCCTTTGATGAATATTATACTCACACAGGTTGAAAAGCACAAATACTGTTAGTACGTTCACCTAATTAATCAGTATGTAATTTTGGGAAGTTTTGAGTCCAGTTTTCTCTTCACACAATCCGGGGTTCATTCCAAGGAACCGAGTTTAGAGACCTTCCAGAAAGGTTAAGTAGGGATTTAGCTATTTTAAGATTTATCATAATCCAATTACACTGAAATTGAAACTCGGAGATCATGTCTTTACTAGTCTGTTTTGCCATTTTTATGAAATGGCTGGAATCTTCTTTGAATTTCAAGAGTATTAGCATCATTATAAAAATACTGGTAGCCGTATCTGGTTAGACTGCTGCTAGCTCATGATCCCAACTTAGTTGGGAAAAGGCCACGCAAATTCATTTGATTAGCATAATTTTGAAATGGACACCATACATTTCTTTCAGGTCGGTGTTCAACAAATAACCTTGCTGATTACGTTCCTAGCATACTTAATCATTGCACTTATAAATGCCTACATCTATTGCTACTTGGGAAACGAACTTATTATTCAAGTAAGTGCTAAACAATACTTTACTAAACGCTTCATAAAAACAATACAAATAGCGGATGCTGGCCGCACAGCCGCTAAACTAAACTGTAACTGAGCGGGCCATATCTGTCGCATGTCGGAGCAGCAATACGCAAAAACCACCACTCAGTGGATCCCAAATAGCTGAATATGACTACGCAGCATGTCCAGAAAGAGATAGTGGGGTGGGATGAGCTAGACTCCTTCTTAAATAATTGACCCATCACTCGCAGACCGAGAAAATTGGAACGAGGAAAGATGCATTTGCCCTGTAGTGAGACAGCGCAGGGCTATTTTTTTTTTAAGAAATTTTTAATCCTTAATATGATGTACATCTCTCCTCAATACAACTGAATTCTGACTTTATTTTAAGAACAGATCCATACATGACTTTTATACTGGCTTCTAATCTACCTTTGATAACGTATTAATCCGCTTATACCTCCGCCATCTTTAAAAGAAAAAAGTTAAACAAAGGTAAAGGTAATCCCATACCTTACCTCGTGAAATACATATATCAGACATTCTACTTAATTTTGTTATAAGGAAAAATATTTTTAAAAACAAACTCCCCGAAATAAGCCCAGTTCAGCGACGGAACGACGATTCAGTTCAAAAATTCCACTGCTTAAGCTGTGGAATTTTCACTGAACTCTCGAGTTTTGTGTCTGACGCTAGCCTAGCTAGCTGCGTTTGATAGCAATACTGTCAATCTCATACAATCAATCAACTCAGCCTACCGCACTCCACTGCTGGCATAGGCCTCTCCCAAACTGCGCCACAAAACCCTGTCCTCTGCCTTCCTCATCCAGTCTGTCCCGGCCAGCTTTTTAAGGTTGTCACCTATCTAGCTTGGGGTGTCCCAAACTACGTTTGCCGATCTGCGATCTTACGATCTGCTAATCTATAACAAATGATATGCTAATCTTCTTCAGAGTCAAGGCATCGCTCTAGCAGCCTATGAATCATCATGGACCTCGTGGCCGGTAGACCTGCAAAAAGACCTGCTGATTGTAATCGTAGCTGCTCAAAGACCCCTGAAGCTGAGTGCTGGTGGTATGGCACTGCTGTCTATACAGACTTTTAGCCAGGTAAAGAATCGCGTTATTTCTTGATGAGATGAGTTCAAGATAGTTTGGTATAGATCTGAGAAACTAAAATCAAAATATCAGTCTCCCAAACCTTCGGGATAGAATACACATGCTTTTAACGGGTCTCATAAAAATAAGAAACAACTGATGGCTTATTTTTGTAAGCTGTGTATAGTCTCTTTTAATAGACATAAGAGAGAAACTGGTTTATTTCTCCTCAGTTTATTTTAAAATTTAAGGCACAGCATAAAATCAAAAAAATAAATGCTCAGATAGTATTTTTGCATGCTTTCGAAAGAACCTCACAATGCAATTTTATCATGAATACTACATCCCACGTCACTTTTATCTCTTAACGTATTCTGCACATCAAACAATGAAAAGTATAATGATAATTCACATCTGCTATCCAAAACTGCCAGCTACAGAAATGAGAAAAACTGTTAGCACTAGTTAAAACTAGGTTAATAATATAGAGAGAGCCACAGAATAAGAGCAATGACTTTAGACAATCAAATTAGTATTTTGAGTTTGATGATTATACAATCTTTTAATTAAACTATGTTAAATCATTCATCTTAAAATATTATATCATTATTTGTGAAGATGTTTCATAAAAAAATCGTATAAACGACTAGATCCTAGATGGAATACTTTTTATCTAATTATGGTTAAAGAAATTAATGTCTTAATTAGAAAGAAAAGAAAGATTTCAATGAATCCGGCATGGGATCCGGTTAGGTTTGGAGTGATTAAAATAGGCGGAAACAGGAAAAAGAGTGGGGCGCGTCTTCGTGGATTGCACTATCTGTACCGGTCGGTGCTCTTTCCCAAACATTAAACTTTTCATCGGAATCCGAATCCGTTTTTCATTCGGGAAAAAAGTTGTCGACAACGTTAGGCAGTTTTCGAGTTTCGAGTTTAGGAATTCAACAGGGTTATTGCGAAAAAATGACAATGCTTTTCATGTTGACAGTTCAACAACATTCACTGCCTTATTTACATTGTCGAGCAAACAAATTCTTCTAACAAATGAAGCAATGGCATAGCAATTTCTTTCCAAATCCTTTGGATTGTGATTGAAAGTATGTTGTGCGATTAAGGTACTCGATAACAACTTTATTTTGTAGTTTATCAATGTACGAGTAGGTGGATCGATTACCACTCATCATCATCTGCCTAGCCTTTTCCCAACTATGTTGGGGTCGGCTTCCAGTCTAACCGGATACAGCTGAATACTAGTGTTTTACACGGAGCGACTGCCTATCTGACCTACACAACCCAGTTACTGGGTAATAGGATACTCCTTGGTAAGACTGGTTGTCAGACTTTCGGGCTTCTGACTATCCGTGACGACTGTCAAAGATCCACGAATGACAGCCGGGACCAACGGCTTAACGTGCTTTCCGAGGCATGAAGGGATGTCGGTATGTAAAGATGGTCACCCATCCACAGACCAACCGCAGCAAGCGTAGCTTAACCTGATCGATCGACCTGTGCGGCTGTTATTATTTAGCCACGGGCCCCTCCTACCACTATTGATAACTAATTTAGCACTAGCTTTAGTTTGCTTATATGTACATATAACAAGTACCTAGGTATACTTGTATTCTAATTTTCTACTTCAACTTAAAAGGAAAAAACCGGCCGAGTGCGTCTCGGACCACGCACAATGAAAGGTTCCGTAGTCGGAATAAATTTATCCCAATAACAAACTTTACATTGTAGTTGAAAATCATGTTCTCCCATACATTGCAACTGCAAATTTAAATTGGTCGACTATTACTCGTAAACTTGTAAAGCCAACTTAGCTGTGATAGTTTTCCTTTTAATTTCGTTATATATATTACTGCCGTGATTTTTTTCGTATATCCAAAAGGAACCAGTTAGCTGGCAGGGAGGGACACTTGACTCTTAACAAAAATTAGCACTTTACGAGTATAGCTTAATATTTCACAAACAGATCCCTAAATCGAAAAATGGTTTTACAACCCTGCAGTATTTTTAAAGACGTATCCATAACGATACCCCCAGACCAGACAGACTCCGGAGTAGATGAGAAAAAGAAATCCCCACGTTACGTGTAGAGGAGGTACCCTAGATTTTTTTTTTTTACAAGAGTTTATTTTACCACTTTGTCAGCGTGGTTAATATGTATAATCATGCCAAATTATAGCTTTCTAGTACTAAGAGTCTCTGAGCTATGCTGCGGACGGACGGACGGACGGTCATGGCGAAACTAGGCTTCATTGTTGACTACGGAACCCTAAAAAAACGTGTGCTCTTATTCTGTTACCACGCTGTATATAGGAAGAACCGTCGAACAGCCTAGAAATACCTAGCCTACTTTCTGCTGAATTCAGGAAGAATATATAAATAAAAGCAGAAAATCGGATACCCGTTCCGTTTCTAAATAATTGCCTTAGAGCGAACGGAGCCGAGTTCTATTTGAGTAGGTCGCTAATGAGGCATTCGTAAAATAAACCGGATTTTTCTAAATAATTTATGTTTTATAAAAATATGGCTTTAAATTAATTTTGTGAGGTGCTTTTGAAGTAAATTGGTGGGGCAGTATAAGTGATGGAGAAATAATGTGACTGACATCAAGTATTGGATTTTCATAATTCTATTTAGACGATTTATTTTGTTAGATTCGTTGGAATTAAATGTACGTGCTTTCAGCTTTATTCGTGATTTCTTTTGCTTATAAATAGAGTGATATTTGAATAAATAATGTCACTTGTTCTGCCCGTTATTATGATATTATTATTTTTGTACTGGACCGTACCTGGAAACCAGGATTATTGGACATACCGAATGTTGTTAATTGCTCGGCTATTTCCTTACATTTTTTTTTTTAATTTTATGTCATGGGTCAATTTTTCACTAAACTTTCCAAAGAGTATATTTCTATTTTCATAAATAAGGCCCAAAATGGGAAGATTTTTGAGCATTTCCATTTTACACGCGATCAAAACAAACAATCGAAGTTACACTAGTGATTGATTCATTATTTTACTTTGTTAATATTTTTTTCTATTTTACCCTCATTTAACTTCTTAAACAAAATTATTTGCAAATATGTCAAAGTCGACATAATTGTCACGACAATCCGACAGTTGTCACCGACAACTGTGAGAAATAATTTGACTGTGTTTTTTTGACTTATGTCGAGCTTTGGGTACCTAAACGCGTTTTTAAATGACAAATATGTCAAGGTTTCACCTGTAAATTTTTGTCATATTTGTTACTTTTATTAAACAACCTAAACGCGACAATTCTACAATTTTGTAATTTCTTGACATATATGTCCAATTGTCAGCTTTATAAAACAGATATAATAATGGTCAAAGTTCCAACTTTTTGATGTTTTTTTTTTTTTGTCAAAACAAGTTTTAAATATTATTACTTCACTTTAAATACTCCCACAATCGTTACCGTTGCATTCACCAATAAGTAAAATGTTGTGCGTGAGTTACATTGCGCACTACCTTAAAAAACAAAAGCTCACACCAAAAATAAAATGCGTTTTCCAGCAATTATTTTTGCAGCAAGATAGTTTGATGGACAGAATATGTTGATGACGATTTCGTGAGGAGTCTCTCTATACCCTGTATAATTTCTATTAGATTATTATAAATTATATTATAATTTTATTAATATTATTATTATTTTATTGACTGCCTCTCAGTAATCTTAGGTAACAGTTTATTTATGCCAAAAAAGATGTGACATACACAAACTACTTAAATCTACTCTCTATCCGCGCAAACGTATTAAGAGATAGTCAAAAAGTACCTCTGGAACACAAGTACTCACGACTAAAAACCCTAAGTTACAATTTTATAAAAATGTTGTCTGACATTTCATTTTTATTTTCCAGGCTCTCTACAACGGATATTCGATCTTCGCAGTCCTTAATGACGCTGTCAATTAATTCTGATTATGTCAGCAAAATATTTGTGTTTCTGTATTTATTTAATTCACAATTCTGCCTGCCTTATACTTTGATCACTTTGAAGTAGGAAGATAAAATGTTACGTAGTGAGTTACAGGAATAGGGTCAGCATTGAAAGTAATGTTTTGGAGTTGCTAACGTTATTAATTTTACATGATTTAGGATAACAGTTTTTTTTTTAATATAAAATAATTTAATGTCAGTAGTTATTAATCAATAACATGAAATAAAGTGCCGATTATGGCAAAGTATCTATTTTTTTTTTACTTTCCATAAATGCCTATTTTACTATACCTTACCTATTATACCTAAAACTTGACAGTTGTAATTTTTATGGTAATGAATTGATTAGGAAATACTTTATTGACAACATTTTCTTTGGAAGACGATCATTAATAAAAAGGAATAAGTCTATTGCCTACTATTACTATTCTAGCGTAACGCTTATTATATTTATACCAAATTAATTCTGAAACTAAAATATCACCATCAACTTTTCCTGCTGACTGTACTTCAAATATGTTTCTATTTCTTGCATATTTTCTGTTCCTAATTTCCTTTTGAATGCTGCTAAATGAGCATAAGGTACCAGATATGAATGTTATATTTATTTACTAATTAGATTTTAGCAGACACTTCTGCAGTAGGTACAGCTAAGTTATAATGAAAGGACTGTGGCCTTTTTTCCCTGAAATAAAGTCTAAAGTAAATAAATTTACGCTTTTACGTAAATGGTAGATAGAAAGACAAGTAAATCATAGTCCCGGGCAGCGGGATTGTCCGAAAGGTTTACCGCTACCCGGGAACATAAAGGGCTAAGGAAGGAACACGGGTCGGTTTTAGTCAGTAAGAGTCTGACACTCCCTTAAGCTCCACCCTGAGCGGGAGCGGGTCATTTGATGATTTCCCATCCACAAAAAAAATGGTAATTCATAGTATACTAATAATAAAGATTAAGAGTTGTTTTGTTTCTTTGAATGCGCTGTTCTCTGGAACTACCAGAAGGATTTAAAAAAATGCAGTTGATAGCTCAATTCTTGAGCAGGCTTAACATCACGCTTGGACCCCTAGGAAAAAAGAAAAAGCCAGAATGTACGTTAAGCGAATACGAAGTAATAGCGCGGGCAGCCGATGCGATGCGATGGGTGGGTCGAGAAATTTCACACGTGAAGTTTGAGTTCATGTGTGCAATGAGATAAATGGGTAGCATAAACGAACTTATCTATTAAAAAAATGCATGGTTGAAAAATTGGTACTTTCTTGTTAATCTATTTCAGATTTATGTATGCAGCAGAAAACAGCCGGTCGATTCTGTAAAAATCTCACCGTGATAACTTAGGTGAACTGAGCGTGAAGTGAGCTATCAATAGTGAAAATCCCTAACATCAGGTAGAGAGACAGCTCACTTCACCTAAGTTTTCACGGTGAGATTTATACAGAATAGCACTGCTGCACCAATATTTAATTGAGTTCAGCGACCTTTCCTGGTCGAAAGAACTTTGCACATACGTTTTAATATTAATTGAACCCTACAACATACATAAATCATGACCAAAATGCACTGGTGTGTGTAAAATATTTTCCTTCAGCGAAAAAATAATAATTTCCAAAATGTGCTCGCATTAGTTAGAGCCCAAGGGTTGACGATCTCTGTTGAGCGGTGTTATTATACTTATTGCTGGGAAAAACATTTGACAAAAGTGTTTCTTTATGTATCATTAAAGGGGAATAATAAGGGAATGGTGGCACAGAGTAAAATGATCAGGGGGCCGATTCTGTTAACAAAATTGTTCAAAAATCGCAATGGAAACACAGCTGAATCACGGCTGTTAAGCATTTTCATATTCTACTAATGAACAACGATTCAACTGCGGTTACGTTTTTAATTTAGGTACGTTTTAAATTACGTTTGTCGAGCTCACGTAGTACACTCTTTTAGTGAGTGTACTACGTGAGCTCGACAAATGGATGTGCGATTAACGCTTATGCGACAAAACTGTACTGCGACTCACCATAGTTCGAATGCACGCTTGTGCGACACACTGAAGATCGACATCACGCTGGTGTGACAAACGATTGCGCGACAGTAGTTCGACACCACGATACTGCGACACTACGGTAGTGCGACAGTACTGTAATTCGACGGTACGTTGGTGCAGTATTACAGCAGTAGAATACGGAATTTCGATGCACAAAATATCGATAAATGCTAATACGATGCTACAAAAATGTGATGCATGTTACTGCGAAAGACTGTATCTGCGAAGCCACTACACTTCGATGCACGTTACCGCGATAGATCTTCACTGCAATACTACTTGACTCCGATGCACGTTACCGCGAAAGATTTTCATTGCGATACTAGTTGGCTTCGATGCACGATCGCAATAGGTGACGTAGGATGCAAGAGCGAACGAAGGGCACCCCGAGTTTAGGTTTGGTTAGGTTACTTTAAACCCTTTATACCGTCGACATAGCAAGCAAGAGCGAGCGAATGAGAATACAAATACCTTTACCGTGCATCGAAGTCAAGTAGTATCGCAGTGAAAATCTTTCGCGGTAACGTGTATCGAAGTGAAGTAGTATCGCAGTGAAGATCTATCGCGGTAATGTGCATTGAAGTGTAGTGGCTTCGCAGAGATGGTCTTTCGCAGTAACGTGCATAGCAATTTTGTAGCTTCGTATTAGCATTTATCGATATTTTGTGCGTTGAAATTCCGTATTCTACTCGTATTACAGTAGTTTGACAGTACCCAAGTGCGACACACGATTATGCGATCACGTTACCAATAAACGAAGTATACATAATTATAGTAGCATCAACAAATGTATTGTTTGGCAATATTATAGTTTATTGCTTTCGATGTAAGCCATATTGCCAAATAATCATTTAAGTACTTAAATAAAAAAGTATTAAAAAATGTTTTGTTTCTTGCAAACAGGGTTGATACATTTGTAATGTTTCCGAAATGAGAGGAAAATCATGAAATGTTCACAAGGAAATTTAAGAATTATATCGTTAAAAGTGCTAGCAAGTTTTATAACCCGTAATCGAATCCGGGAACATTACCAAGAGTTTGTAACTAACTGAGCCATAAAGGTCATCATATATTCTCGTACATAATATGATTATGAATACAAATGTGTCTTCATGTCGTACTAGCAAGATGTCGATCTTCAGTGTGTCGCACAAGCGTGCATTCGAATTATGGTGAGTCGCAGTACAGTTTTGTCGCATAAGCGTTAATCGCACATCCGTTTGTCGAGCTCACGTAGTACACTCCGTTTTAGTTTAAGCCAACGATCATTCGAAATAATTTCAAAATATATTCTGCTAACAGAATCGAACATGAGCGTGACGTTTAGTCACATTCTACTGTTATTTTGACACTTGTTAGAATCGACTGGTCTAAATAATTATAATTTTGTATTCGAAAATACTTTCGGTGACACTTAAGTAATATTTTTAGGTTATTTTTTTTTTCTGTGGTATTATTAAAACATACTATTTGGCATGTTGGTAACACAGTTTACCCGCTGTTACGGTCCCGTTACCATTCAGTTGAGATTCAGCATAGGTTTAGTTTCCAGTTTGCATAGGAAATAGTAGAATGACTTTATAAGTAACTATCGAACGGCGATCAAAATCGAACTGTTATTAAAACACAATTGAACGTGTAACGTTGCAAATTAGTAGAATCGCCCCCCAGTAGGCTAATTTAAGTTGGACCGATGACCTTATGAAGGCCGCAGGAATTCGAGCCACTCACGTGTAAAGCGCGTAAGGCGCGCCGCCGCGCGCCGGCGACAAATGTATGGGGACATTGGAGGGTCGGTAGCGCGCGGGGGCCGGGCGCGTGAGTGGATATGAGAGAAGCACAGAACAGTGGAATATTTTCGTAACACGCTAACAATAGCCATGGCTTTCATTTTGACAGTTCAACGACATTCATTGCTTTATTTATGTTGTTGAGTACGTAGGTACTTATTTTTTCTTTTATTTTTTTTTCCTTCAGGAATGGATTAGCAATATCCTTTAAAAATATTCTGATTTTGATTGAAAGTATTTTATGCATAAGGAAACCGGTCGAAGTGAGATGCTTGAAGAAGGCCTATTTATTTATTATTTATATAAACAGGGTTAATTTTCAAAGA
This sequence comes from Globia sparganii, assembly GCA_949316385.1. Lineage (NCBI taxonomy): Eukaryota > Metazoa > Arthropoda > Insecta > Lepidoptera > Noctuidae > Globia > Globia sparganii. Next base: position 5,698,681 of record OX438675.1, on the reverse strand, counting down.
ACAGCTTTTAAGAGTGTTGTAGAGACCATCAAACTAAACAACTTTCTCCATGGGACCAATACCGTAATCGCGAAAAATTTATCAACTGTCCCATAGAAAACTTCAATACCTACTCGACCTAAACGTATAGGACGGCTAGACTTTTATTCGCGATTACGATGTTGGTCCCATAGAGAAAATTGTTCAGTTTGATGGTCTGTACCACACCCTTAAATTTGGCTGGTCTTTGAAAATTAACCCTGTATATACTTTATTGTACACAACAAAAATACATAACATGAAAAAGATACATCAAACACTAGAAAATATACAATGGGCGGCCTTATCGCTTTCTGCGATCTCTTCAAGGCAACCTTGCCTACACCAACCTGTGCAACCTGTGTTCAGCAGCTTACTTCTATCGGCTGAAACGATGACGATAAATCATCATCACCATTCATGATTAATGTAAGTTGGGATGTTGAATGCTTGCCACGTTTAGAATAATCTGACTTGCATCTCAGTTTCCGTAAAGAAGATGTGTTATTTATACAATCACATCATAACATAGAGGTGCACATATAGTACACCCACATTTGGCCAGTTATGCCCCCTGTTGTTACTTGGGCTTAAACGTAACACACAGTCATCATCATCATCATCATTTCAGCCGAAAGACGTCCACTGCTGGACATAAGTCACCCCCAAGCACCTCCACTTCGACCGGTCCTGTGCTTCTCGCATCCAACGGGTTCACCTTGTGGGAGGCCTTCCAACGCTATGTATTCCGGTACGCAGTCGCCACTTCAGAACCTTTGGCCATCTGTTCTGCGACCAATATGCCCTGCCCACTGCCACTTAAGGTTCTCCTGCGGATCTCTTCATTTCTGATTCGATCGCGCAGGGAATCTCCAAGCATAGCCTTCTCCGTTACCCTTTGGATGACTTTCAGCCTTCTAATAAAGCCCATAAGGCAATAAGGCAGTCACAGTGCTGTACGGAAAACAGTCTTATTTATTTAATACTATAAGCACACAAATGTTTAGAGGCAGATTTAATGCCATAAGCATTATAAACCAGTCAACCTTTGGGTGATGCAGAGACAAACAGTGGTAGGTGCAATTACGAAAATTGAGGAATAAATATTATTATACGGCCACACTAGTATCGTTTTGAGCTGTAAGTTTTAAGTGCATACCGTGGTAAAAACTTAGGCATGTTAGCTAAGTTAGCCGCGAGGCAGAACGGCCAGCGTGTGCCGAGTGTACCTACAATAATAATATACTGATAAAGCACAAGTACTTAAAACATCACAGGTTTCGAAATAATTTTTCCACGATAAACATTGTTACAAACATCAACAAATACACTTCACAGACTGTCAAAATATTTGAACGACGGATTAATTAAGCAAAATAGCTAATTTGTTTATGCTAGATTTACTTAAAACAATTTGTTTACTAGATTTACTATATTTTACTAGATTTACTTAAAACAATTTGTTTAACGACGTCAAATTTCGTACTTATTAAACAATTTACTTATTTTTTTTAGTTGACCAACTGGAATCGGCTACACTGTGTCGCAAGCAATCTTTATTTTTATAGTAGGCCCAAAAATACGACATTTGGACCCGGCACCCGTCCAATTGCGATATAAAAAAAACTCTTTGTGCAAGAACACTTAGAACACTAATACTTTCTGTAAAATACTGGCTTTGCTCGCTTATGAATAATATTCGTTATGATCTTCATAAAATAGGAAATGTTTTTGCCTATTATTTTTTCTTTAGAAATATGTACGAGTATGTAGGAATAGTAAAGATATCTACAGAACAAACGTGACCAACATTGCCCGAAGAATTGCCAAACTTAAGTGACAGTGGGCAGGGTACATCACTCGCAGAACAGATGACCGATTGGGCCGAAAGGTTGTGGAGTGGTGACCGCGCACCTGAAGACGTAGCATTGGAAGGCTTCCCACAAGGTGGACCGATACGTAACCTTGTGAAGACAGGCATCAGCTAGATGCGAGAAGTACAGAACCGGTCGAAGTGGCGTGCAAAGGCAGCAGTGGACTACTATAGGCTGATTTGATTAATTTGGCTAGCAATACTTCCAGTCCGGTCCGAAGGTTTGAGAAACCGCTGGCCATAATCATAAAGTTAGGTACTTGTCCAAAACCTGCATGAACCAATGTAACTTTTAGAATAGGGTGATCTAAGGTACCGATCACGAAGTGCAAGAAAACATTAAAAAAAACGAAGAAGAGAAAGAAGAGAAGAGAAGATAAGTTTTTAGTAAATGGTTTAAAATGGCTATTGCGTAATTTGCCAAGTGAGAGGAGGTTTTTACCATGTTGATCAATAACAGACTAAGGGCGAATTCCACCAATGAAACTGAATGCGATTAGCATATCTAAACCGCGTTAAAAAGCTGTCAGTGTCATCATTGTTATTAGCACGGATTAAATTCGCACAGAGTTTTATTTACTGCCTCTCTGGAAACATAATTATCTGCGAATGTGGGAATTCCTTTAGTAATTTATCTGTTTTGCAGACCCTTTTGTTGTTTACCTGTCTCATTACTTGTCGTAATTAATGGATTCATTATTTTGATGAAGGAAATAATTTACGGGAAAACATTATTGTATTATTAACAGATACAGGCGGTCAGATTATGTCATGAATACACATGTACAAAAGTTAAGGGTATTTCAAAATTACCTATTTAGATAAAACAGAGATTGTAAAAACAGAAGTATGCATTCATCTTTAGTGTGCATACACACAAAGGGTCGAGCCAACTGCAACCGTCGACGAGTGTTGGCGATAGCCGTCAACTGCAACCGTCGACGCTTGTTGGTGATAGCCGTCAACTGCAACCATCGATGCTTGTTGGCGATAGCCGTTAACTGCAACAGTCGACGTGTGTTGGCGTTAGCCGTCATGTGCAACCGTCGACACTTGTTGGTGATAGCCGTCAACTGCAACCGTCGACGCGGGTTGGCGATTGCCGTCAACTGCAACCGTCGACGCGTTTTGGCGATAGACGACAACACGTCGCTCGTGTACAGTATTCAAATATAAGGACGCGACGATATCGCGGTGGTCGACGGTTGCAGTTATCTCTGTAGTCGCCGCGTGTTGCTCGTGCACACTTAAACATAAGGCCTATCGTCCATGACACGGTCAGTACACAACACAACCAATCACAAACTAGTTAAGAGTAAACTAGTCACGACCTCGAACTCGCTGGTGGTCAGGGCCAAAAAGCATGCTGTCTCTCCTGGATTCGTGTCCGACACCACTAGTATCAGTGATGAGCAGTTAAACGCTAGTCTACACGAACAACGTCTAGTTCTCACGCACAGAAACACCGTTCCGAACTGATAAGCGCGTAAAAAGATTCGAAAAGTGCTTCGGAAAATCGAGTTTTATGAAAAAACTACTGCATAAATCAATTTCAAGTAAAGTTTATTGATCTCTTCGATAACTGAGCTTTGTCAGTACGGACTTGGTTTTGAAGATTTTATAGTTCTTTTATGGCTCATAACTTTTTAATAGCTTTTTATTTTACTATTATATTTCCGTACAGACACAATTATTAATAAGTCAAAACGATATCATGTTTAACTTTGGATGCACAATGTCAAACAGTGGAATAATATTCTCCCGAAATTTGTATAGAAAAAATATCGAAAAGTGGCACCTTAATAACGTGTTAGTAAGTCGCGTGGTGTACGGACCGCCGCCGCCGTTAAAATACGTTGTCGTTGTGACGTTCTGGCTACTCATTGCAGATTTAAGTTTGTAACACGTCACTTTTGAGTAGATTCGTGAACAATAGGCCTAAGGAATAATATAATGAAGAATCTTTTGTAAGCTACATATAAGTAAATAAGTAAGTAAATATTGATTTCCTAGAAGTCTGATTGAAATTTACTTGTACAGATAATTGTGGTTTGAGTTATGTATCGCGTCATTTTAAACAAAATTTAAAAAGCGCCCATGCAAATGTTTTTATTATGAGTATAAATAGCAAAGGACGTTATGCGAGGCCGATATAATAGCAAAGGACTCCGTCGTTAAAACTTACCGAGTCGGGTTACCAAAGAAATAAAAGTTAAAAGTTCGGTTCAGTAACAACCTATTAATTTACCCGAGGAAAAGTTTGCGAGAACTGGCGATTAAGTTATGGTGGTATTGTTACTTAAACGTTAGCTGTACAAGAAAGAAATGGATAAATTTTCTAGAACAAAATTCTATTTTCTGTTCTCTCATATCAGCAAGAACATAAATTAACAGAATAATGCTAATTGTAAGCAAGATGGTAGCGAGGTGATCTATGGGGTAATTTCGTAAAGTCTCAGTTTATCTTGATCTCACCCCAACCCCGAACAGCTCCCGTAGACAAGCACGACGCGCCGGGCGACGCGATTCTAGTAGAACAAATTTCTGTGGAAACTTTATGAAAATTGCTCTATCAAAATCACGTCGCACCATCGTTTCGCGCTTGTCTGTAGGAGCCTTAGGCGGATCACCCACTGCAACGTTTCACGCGACGGAGCGCGGGAAACGGAGCCAAATTCCCCGCGCGGAAGCGCGTTTTTATTGAATTTGTATGTAAAAAATCACGCGCGGTGGCGCGTTATCTGCGTCCCGCCACGTGAAGGGGTGTAGTGGGTGATCCGCCTTAACACACTCACAATGGCAATGCAATTCATTTTGACAATTCAACAACGTTCATTGCATTGTTTATGCTCTTGAGCGATGATTTTTTCTATTTTTCTTACGAATTTCCTTTAAAATCCTTCCGATTGTCATAGATAGCGAGTTACGCAATTGGACTGCAATACCAGAGGCTTTGCATATCCGTTACCACTCTAGAGACAAATATATAAAACTAATACGACTTATGCTTCTAATTACACCAGCACGGACACTTGGGGGTCGACCATGTTGGCGGTGACACCAACACTGGCTCCTTTTTTCTGGCCAACAGCCAAAGTCCAAGAACCAACTTTTTACCAACAACACAGGGTGTAGCGTTTTTTGATTGACAGCACTTCGGAGAGGTTTTATTAAAATATTTAAGTAACGCCTCTTAATTCAACCCCCAAACAACAGAAATGCTAAATAATTCAGTGGCTCAAGGCGCTAAGTGAATACCTTGTTTCTACATTTTTGTACCCACTGAATGATATTTTTTACATATATATTTTGATGAAGACGCTTGACGGACAGATTAAACGTGGCAAAAAGGCTAAGCCCGCAAATCAAATAATACTCCTGTGATTTATTTGTGAAAATAAATCTTTAATAGGTACAGTCGGCCCTAAAAAGATGTCAAGGAACCATTTTATGGTTTACAACCATAACACAACATTGACATTGGATCCATAACATTGTATCCACCGTACAGGTACTTATATGAAACTTATTATACAATTTATTTTACCAAAACAAAGTAAAGGTTATGTCCCAAAACACTGTACATCCTTTTTTTTTCTCTTTATTTTTAATTAGGGACTTTTACACAACTGTGTATGCCAGTCCCATCGTACCTCATACAAAATCTTAATTAACTAAATCGTAACTTAGCGAACTTAAAAACTTTGAAGGCCGCCTCCGAACTAGGTGTAGACAATATTTGGTGAAATATACCCACATCATATCTATTTAGCTCTAATTGATTAATTAAGTCTTCTCTTTCAGACCGAAATCGGACACATTCCGTCAATAAATGTAAGACATCCTCCGGCGTTTCACACACCTCACAGTTGGGTGAATTTGTCTTCATCATCAAAAATCCAAATTTATTGAGCGGTATGTGCCCAGACCGTAGTCTGTGGGATCTGTACATCCTATGACCAAAACATACGGTAGATACAATGTTATGCAACAAAAGTTGTTTACAATAAAATGGTTTACTGACCGTACCTATATCTTTTTGGAGTTAACTGTGCAACTTTACCACTTAAAATTATTCATAAAACGCTTGTAACAATAGACCAAAAAAAACGGGGGGTCGGAGGGACCCCGTCAGGAACAAGTTAAAAAAAATGCAAGGTAACGGCTGCAAAAATTTTAAAACTACGAAATTTTTAAACTACGAAATTTTTGCAGCCGTCTTAGATTTTCGTTTTGACCTCACTATCGGTTACAGCACCCTCAAAAACCATGAAAACTATATCTCTCGGTCTCATCCTATTACATTTATCAAAATCGCATGGAAGGGGCGCTGACGCTTTTTCTTTATGCGACGATTTCTACCAGTTTCCTTATACCGTAAGCTGCGTTAAAGAATTTCGTTCCAAAAAATAAATATATTATTTACTATTGAGTACCAATCCGAGTGTGGTCTATTATTCGCAGTGCTCGCACTTACATAACTGCTAAGCCACCGTAAATAATTAAAGTGTCTAAATAATGACAAAAAAATAAACATATCTAGGTACTATTAAAATAAAACTAAAAATAAATATAACACAAAATAAAAATAAAAAACATTAAAAAAAATAAAACTAAAAATAAACATAACTAATTAAAGGTATCCACTAACCATAGCAAATAAAATCATAGCGCAGATTACCTACCAGAAAAAAAATTGTGCGAAATTAGGTGTTACTTCTAGGTAGGTATATTTGAGAATTTGAGAGGCAACGGTGCCCCTTCCATGTGCAGATGGTGACCACCGGTGTGATTTTTGTGAGGTAAAAACCCCACACTCCCTGGTTTTATCCCCAAAGACTGGGCGCCTTTTGAATGTACCTACGCCCCGCAACAACAAAAAATGTACTAAATTCTTATACAGGTTGTACCGTAACTATTGAATAACCTCTTTCTTATCATTATGAACGCAAATCTTCAGGTATTGCCAAAAACTTTTGCAGTTTTTTCTAACCTCTCTTGGTGAGAATCAGTGCGGTGTCTACGATAACACTGAGTATCAACACGCGGCGAACCCACCGTACGCGCCGTATTTTATGACGTCATCAGAATGTTTCCTTCAATATTCGAATGCCTACAGCATTTTACGAAATGCGGCGCGTACGATGCGGGTGAAATGTGCGAGGTTTCACAAATGATTTCATGTAACGAATTCTAATATGCAGCTCGTACGGCGCGTGCGTTGCTGACAAATGTGCGATCAGTTTTAATTACATCAACTCCAAGCCTCCCTCCCTTCCTTCCTTCATCTTATTTTGCAGGTTTTAATAAATACTGCTCTCAATACGGTGAAGGAAAACATCGCGAGGAAACCGGCGTGTCCTAGAACCAAAAATTCGAAGACATGTGACATCTACCAACCCGAACTGGGCTCGCGTGGTGGATTACAGCCCACTCCCTCTCACTGAGAGAGGCCTGTGCTGTGTCCCAGCAGTGGGAATGTTATGAATGAAAAAAAAACATAAAGAAAAAAACAAAAGAAAACTTACGAATTCCACAAAAAAGGTCCAGAATATCATACCTTGCTAAGACATGATCTCCAAAAGGAAAAAAAAAACAACATAAAATCTCAAAAGGAACGAAGGACGTTGAGTTCATCATAGCCGGCACCCAAAATAAGAGTGAATCACTGAAGAGAAGCTAAGAGAAACTTCCCTACAATCTTTATTATAAAAATCTCTATAGGCAAGTACAAAAACAATGGAGGATTTTATGTTTGTTTGCACTTAAATCGTTTGTGTAACTTACTTTTATTTAATGACTTGGTTTTAAAAACAAAAGAAGGCGGACCCTTGTTAATGTTTTAAAGAAATGGCTATTTCTTGGCAGTCTTTAAAATTTTTTCTTCGCAGGAAATTAGACCACATTTTTACATCGTTACAATATTTGAGGCGCTTTTTAAAAGGGTTTGTCTTAAAAGCATTACCATTATCACTGTTTATTATTATTTATTCTTTACATCAGATTACAATGATCCATAATGTATTAGTAAAACTCACTTATAAACTATATTAGTAAAAAATCGTTCCATTACAGTAAATCAAATTAATTCACAATATAAATAAAACAAATTAAATTAAATTTAAAAAAATCAAATTAAAATTATAAGTCACAATAAATCAGTGTCAGTAGCCCGAAAGTCTGACAACCAGTCTTACTAAGGGGTATCGTATTACCCAGTAACTGGTTTGTGGAGGTCAGATAGGCAGTCGCTCCATGTAAAATACTGGTACTCAGCTGCTTCCGGTTAGACTGGAAGCCGACCCCAACATAGTTGGGAAAAGGCTAGGCAGATGATGATAAGTCACAATAAATATGAGTAACAGATTGAATTAGTTTACAAATAAATAAATAAATTATTTCATTAATTTCATTCATATACCTCTGTCCATTACCATTGGCACCCGACCCGCAATGGTGCATACGGGTCCAATGCCCCAAGAATCGACAGTCTGGCATGTCCGCAATAGCTCTTAAAATACCATACCATTTATGCCTCAGGAAACACCAGTATCCCGGATTCAAACTTATAAATGCCGGTGAAGTCACAAGACAGATACGACAGCATTAAGAGAGTTCTAATACCAACACAAACCAAATAAACATGAAGAAATTCGGTAGTTCCTAATCTGCTTTCACGAATTAATTTCCAAACATGTATACAAATATTTGTTTTCGGAAAAATAACTTTAACACGTGGATGTTAAAGTTGTTTTTCCGTTTGTATTAAGTTGTAGGGAAAACTTAACTTTAACACAGTCATATTTATGTGGACATAAAGTTCAGTTTGCGCTACGTTATAATTAAAGCATATATGACGTTCATAATAGGACTAGTCATTCTAAAATCAACTTAATTTACACTAGTTTCAAGTTAATATTTGTTTAGCATCAATTGGAAATAAAGATTTGAATGGACCTTACACTACCTAACTCCTCACAACCGGAGCGCGTGTATAACTGTGAACAAGACGTGTGTGAAGAGAGAGCATTCGTATTATTTATCTACCCCATGAGTAAAAGGTGCCTAATAATAAAGACTTAAAAAAAAATACTGTAAATGAATGTCATTATTTTTTCCTAAACTTTGTCATTGAGAACCTTCATACGCTTTGATTTTGCAAGAAAACGGTGATCGGTACACAATAACGGCTGTCCAAATAGACAGCGTTTTTGACAGCTTAATGTCAAATACCGGTGAATATGACAGATTTTCCTGACAGTCGTTATATTAGGACGGCCATCGCTCTTTCAAGATACCATTAGCTTTTAACATTACAATACCAAAATACATCAAAAGAAGCCTACGCACAATTTCCTTAAAGGCTTAGACATCAATACCTCTGTAATACAAACCAATATTATAACAGGGTATCAATATCAGTTCCAAGTATTCTCAATTTTCCTTATTGAATACTAGTATTTCCCCGCGACTCCGCAATCCCAAGGGTAATTTTGGATAAAACAAAAGTTTTCTATGTGTTTATTCAACTAGGCTTTTTCATACTATGTTTGTGTCGGCTTTTAGACTAAGTGTTTCTGATGCCTGAAGATCAATGTTATATATGGAACTGTTATTTGAGCTTCAGAATCTTACGGAGCAATACCGATATTATGGAAATGAGGATCATTACTGCCATTTTATCCCGATAGGTGGCGCATCGTCGACATGGGCGTTGAAAGCTGTCACTTACATACATTTTCTAACCTACCATTCAGTTATTTTTAATTTTCTTGATAAAAAAGTGAGAAAAGACTAAACGTCGCAAAAATATATTTATTAGTCCGTCTTTCAATTCTCTTCCTGATATAATACATGTTATTGATAACGATGGTAGAACGGTTTTAACACAAAAAATAGCGATTAAACTAACGTAAACAAAGCGAAAATGATTTGACAGCAGCCATCGCGCCGCTGGCGACATCTACACTGAGCTTTACGTGTGGATCGCCATTGAAAAGTATGCTATGTCAGCAGCACCCTAATTGCGTAACACACTATCAATCGGAATCTGAATCATTTTGAAGCAAATTGCTAATCCATTGCTTCATAAGTTCGAAAATTTTTTCTGCTCAACACGTAAATAACGCAATGTATGTTGTTGAACTGTCAAAATGAAACCGATTCCGATTGATAATGTGTTATGCAATTGCCCCGCAGGCCTTTTGGACTTTAAAGGAGATAGGTAAGACAGTTTTAAAGATTCTGTGAGTTTGTTTCGGTATTTCTTCTCAGAGTAGTCATATACGAAGCTCATCTACTTTTGAAATATAAGTTATTTTTATGTGTAAAAGTGTTTTTTTTAACCAATTTAGGGATAGTTTTACCATAGTCAGATAATTTTTATCTGAAGAATAAATCTGATTCTTTGACATTATTCTCTATACAAAAGCTCAATAACAATATTATTTTATTCCTTAGCTAAAAGTTATCTGGCTATTGATATTGACAAATCAGTCCATAAAGAAATGAAATATAATTTATCATTTCAATCAATTTTTAATCTATGCCTTTAGAAAAAAAAAATGGATTTTTACACATGACTGTACCTATTTAAATTCGATGACGACAAATCAATTCTCACTATCGTCTCTCCAAAAGAAATCAAAGAACGCAACGCAATGAAAAAGATGAATTAACAAAATGAAATCAAAAATCCCCCTCGAAGGAATCCGAGAACAATTTACTAGTGAAAATCGTGAAATTTAGAGATGAAAAACCGTTGTACCAACTTGACAATATTAGAAATTGTGATAAAGAATTTAACCCGGGAAGGGACCTTTGTGAATTTAATCGCATCCTCGGCAAATTTACCCTGTAATTTAGTTTTTTTTTTTTGTACAATTCATAAGACTATGTTAAATTTTATCTGATGAGTTTTTGGTAATGTATCAGCTTTGTAATTTATTTTTGCAGGAATTGTAATGAGTCAAAAGTTTTAAATGTAGGTACCAAAAGCGTATTTTATTTATTTGTTGTATCGATAAAAAAAATGCTGTGGAAAATTACATGTTACAGTAGAATTGGATAGGCTCGGGTTTGACCACTATTTCAATTAAACGGTTTTTGCGTTTGGAATCAAATCTTCCAACGATAGTTAAATTGATAAGCGATCACTCACCATTGATTTTCAGAAATCATGATACCAATACTTGTATGTTATAATTGAACGTAAGAAAATAAAATAAACGAACATTAGTATCATTAAGTAGGCAAATGTCAATCATCAAACTAAGTATAATAACTATTGAGACTAGATACTAAGTTAAAGAACTTACTAAATACATAAAGGTATACAAAAACAAAAAGGATACGTAATAAAGGTCATTTTGCTACCTAGGTACACAACAACACACAGAATGTGGAAGAAATATTTATTTTTATTTTATTTTATTTATTAAGGGATAATAAACAACTACAACATATATCTATACTTATAATAAATCTGTAGAGAGGTCAATTCTGTACATGAAATATATTTCCAAAATAACTATCAGCGGGTGATTAGTGATCGATACTGACGGCAAAAATGCAATCAGTAAAATTGTTGTCTGTCTGTCTGTCTGTCTGTCTGTCTGTCTGTCTGTCTGTCTGTATGTTTATTTATTTATTTATTTATTTAATACTTCAAGCACATAAATGTACAGAGGCGGACTTAATGCCATAGGCATTTTCTACCAGTCAACCTTTGGGTGATGCAGAGACAAACAGTGGTAGGTGCAATCATGAAAATTGAGGAATAAATATTTTAAATATAAAGATACGCATAAACCTATTAAAACTATGAATATAATATATAGCTAGTTACATATATATATATATATATAAATACATGAATATACTTACTAAAAATAAATTGGACAAACAATGAGAAAATATTACCGTTGTGATGATACTGCCAGCTTCTTGCGAATGTGCTCACGAACTTTAACTTTGAAGTATAATCGGTTGGTTGCCATCCTGATTGTATGTTCGTTATAGAAACAAAAACCACTCGACGGATTTCAACAAAACTTGGTACAATTGTTCTTCATACTCCTAGGCAGGTTATAGTATACTTTTCATCATGCTACGATCAATAGGAGCAGAGCAGTGAAGGGAAATGTTGGGAAAACAGGATTTCTTTTTAGGTGAAGTAGTAATAGGTTAGTAGTAGTTAGTTAGTAGTAGGTAAGTTTTGGTTAATTTATGTTCAGTTTTTTTTTATATTAAGTAGGTAAAAACGTAGGTACTTTTATTAATTATAGGTATAGGTATTATTAATTATAGTAGTTATAGGTATTTAGTTTTAAGTGAAGTAGGTTTTATTATATATTATTTTATATATTAGACGTAGTTATATATTTTTAGTTATTCAAGCCCCAAGCGGACGCCGGCGTCCGCCTGCTATTGTCTTGAAAAACGCGTTGAATGAGAAATACGCGTTCTCAAGAATCGGCAGAAGAAAGAGCACATCGGTTAAACTCTATGAGAGTTAGTGCCTCAATTTCGGGAAGTCATTATTCCACGCGGACGAAGTCGCTGGCAAAAGCTAGTACGACATAAAAGTTTAGGAAGTAATGTTGCAGTCCACTGCATTATCCGCATGTAGGACATATTACTCGTAAAAGATCAGAGGTAGCCACTAGACGAGCATTACCCAAATTAACAAATATTTTCAAACAATTAAGTAAGACTATACGGCTAGCTATAGCTACAAAACCAAATCAGATCAAAAACAATTTCAATAAGTATAATTAACAAGTATAATTTACTCACAATAATTATTTCAATGTGTTCACTTTGATCTCAATATTTAATTTAGTTTTATATAATCGTTTGCAATTACTTATATAAACTCCAGTGGTAAATAGCATAATGTATCATCACCTCTCTGGTCCCCAAGATACAGGGGCCGCCTAGTTTGGGGACCACCGTATAGATCCAAATGATAATCGCTAACAGTTACAGACCGACGTTAAGTTAATTATAAGATAATAATTTTAACATTGATTCAATAAATTATTAATATTACCAAACTTTGCTCAGTAAACATAGTAGGCAAACTTTTGCAATTTGGCAGTTTTGTTCGCTTCGATTTTGCTTACCACAAGATACTAACAACCACACTTGTTACCAAACGAATCCTGTTATAGGCCGACCGCTTAACTAAGACGTTGCCTGAGGTAGCAGCGCGGTTCGGGAGGGGTGTGGTGACGTGATGCGAGAGCTTAGTGATTCGTCAACTTGTGACAACCGTCACCCCTCCCGCACGGCGCAGCTACCTCAGGCAACGTCTCAGTTAAGTGGTCGGCCTATAGAAATAACTGTCTACGAAGCCGTTCCCAAAATTTTCTTTTCAGCTGTATTTCAAGGATTGGGCAAGCAATTCTCCAACTGGCAGTTTATCGCAATGCCTTTCATTTTGACAATTCAGTCACATTCATTGCGTTATTTACATTGTTGAGTAAACGGATATTTCAAACCTCCATATGATACCTAAACCTATTTTTCTTTCTTCACTACATAGTATAAAACAAAGTCGCTTTCTCTGTCCCTATATCCCTATGTATGCTTAAATCTTTAAAACTACGCAACGGATTTTGATGCGTTTTTTTTAATAGATAGAGTGATTCAAGAGGAAGTTTTATATATATAATACACGCGTAATATAGTAAAGAAACACTGATAATTTTAGAGGTTTCTAATGTGATGTCGTAAATAAACACATTTTTTTGCGCTTACTTTTCAAACGCTGGCTGAACCCTTCGAGATAGGTCAAAATAATGTACTACAGTATTGTACACCTTAAAAAGGTCTACAAAAAATTTGCAATGGTATATGTCTATCTCTTAGGGATAACCCACAATACGAGAAATAATGGCTTATTTACGAAGCGATTTTAAGCAATACAGCATTATTCCTTATCCAACTAAGTACTTTAAATACATTGTGCATTTAATATAGATCAATATGGCCCTTTACAGCATGTAATTTAAATGAATATTTTCGAAGATATTACAGATTTAAAATGCAGGGACATAGCAGTTGCTGCGGTACCGGCCGCGGCCGGGGGGCCGGCGGCGCGTGCTGACATTCTTGAAGTACCTATACCATTATATATTATTGTATCAGCATTGCACCCGTGCGAAGCCGGGGCGGGTCGCTAGTTCTATAATATGAAGCAGTGGATGTTAAAATGTGCATCTATTGCCATTTTATGTGTGTTACGCAATGACCTCGCGGGTTTATCAGATGATCGTTGTTAAAGTGAAACACACACGAGACATAGCGTTCAGTCCTGAAAAGATATAGCTATCTTAAGAACGTTTTAAACGGCACGGATTCTTTACGGTACGGCGTATAGACCGCGCCGTAGAAAAGACGTGTCTGTCAACAAGTTCCCATAGTGACCGTGCCTACGCACGGCGAATTAACCGTAGTTTTTCACGGCAACAAGCGAATTAACCGTAGTGTTTCACGGCAAGAAAAACGTTTGTACAAAGGGCCTAAAGCTATATATAGTTACGTGAATGTGCCTATAAATAGGTATTTCTGTAACAAAAGGTAACACGAAACAATACAGCTCCCGTCCTCCGAGACCGTCAATTGTTTCCTCAGAAACGCTTCCATGTAATTCTATTTCCGTGTATCCGGCTGATGTAACCACCGCCTTTGATCATTGAGGTCGTGTGACATTACAATTGTTACCTCAAATGGGTTGTTACCTTAAATAAAAACAGCCGCACAGGTCGATCGATCAGGTTAAGCTACGCTTGCCGCGGTCGGTCTGTGGATGGGTTTTACATACCAAGACCCCTCCGTGCCTCGGAAAGCACGTTAAGCCGTTGGTTCCGGCTGTCATTCGTGGATCTTTGACAGTCGTTACGGGTAGTCAGAAGCCCGAAAATCTGACAACCAGTCTTACCAAGGGGTATCGTATTACCCAGTAACTGGGTTGTGGAGGTCAGATAGGTAGTCAGCTGCATCCGGTTAGACTGGAAGCCGACCCCAACATAGTTGGGAAAAGGCTAGGCAGATGGTGACCTCAAATGGGTGCTGACGAACAATATGCAGGGTGTCCCTGGAAGTATGGATCACATCGGATAGGGGCGTGGGCAAGGTCATTTCCAAACTTTTTAGCCCTGAGAATGTCGATGAATTCTTTTACGGTTTAAAAGTTATGAATTTTTTTTTTAATCACTTCGCTTCTTGCTCTTAACAAAAAAAAACTATCAGTGCTACCTAAAAAAAAATTGACAGCCCTGATTGTTTTTTTTTTTAATCATGTTTTCTTTGAGCACTATGCGTAGTGATTGAAAAACGCAAACAAATTTTCTATTTTTTTTTCACAACAAAAATTGGCCATAAAAGTGGGCCACAATCCACCACGCGGGCTTAGTGCGGGTTGGTAGATATCGCATGTCTTCGAATTTTTTGGGTTCTAAAACATGTCGGTTTTCTCACGATGTTTTCCTTCACCGATTTGAGAGCAGTGGTGATAAATAAATTACACAAAGTAAAGCACCTGCTTGGGTTCGAACCCACGACCTACAACTCGTAAGTCGGGGCCGCTACCACAGGCCACAACTGCTCCCAATAAAAATATATAAAAGCCACTTACCACATTATTATAAAATATTTCTGAAACCACGCAATATAGCTTCTGCAAGTGAAAAGCAACATTGAAATGTTTTTAATAACGCATTAATAAGGAATGCATCACATCGAACCTAATACTAGAATGTCACAATGCGCTTGAACAGGTAACTGTTCTAAACCGCAATACAGTGACGCTACAATGGATAAAAGGACACAGTGGATCGCTAGGTAACGACGCAGCTGACGAGCTGGCCAGAAGGGTATCTAGTACGTCAGTTTATGGACCGGAACCTGTCGTATCCATCCCCTCAACCAACTACGCAGGTGGCTACAGGAGCACACCCATACACAAGTAGAAAGTTGGTGGACGTCGTCATCAGGCTGCAGGCAGTCCAAGGAAGCCATGCCATCATTAGATGGCATGCTAAAAAGGCGCTTATTGCGACTGGACAGGAAAGGCTTGCGGCTGGTGACGGTAACCATCACGGGACACTGCTCACTAAATAAATACTTCCACACTATAGGAATAACGGACAGTCCCCTGTGCAGAGCTTGCATGGAGGCTGATGAAACCGTTGCGCATGTGCTCTTTGAGTGCACAGGCGTCACCCAGATTAGATCAGAAACCCTCGGGACACCCAGATCGTACACAGATGTTTTCAATGAACCAGGAGACCTAATCAGCTTCTGGAGGGAGGTGGGCTGGTTGGAATAAACATCGACGGCCGCCATGGCCCACGCACATTGGCCCATTTGAAGGACTAAGTGCGGAAACCAAACCCATAACTCAGAACATAGAACATAACGCATTAATTAACTTTATGAAAGTTGACAAATATCAAGGTTGGTTTTGTCACCAGTTATTATTGTCTTTTTGTCAACTACGTTGGTTCGTTTATAGGCTTCAACCTGAAAAGATTGCTACCCCCATTCGTATGATAATCAAGACCGATGTTTCATATTCTTCGAGGCATTTTGGCGTCCGGGTGGACGCCAAAATGACTAGCCGATTCAGCTCCTCATACGCATAATATGACGATCAAAATGTCATAAACCCATCTTTAACGGCCCTTGCAAAATCTTCACATAAACTGGACCTATTGAGGACCCACCTATATATATTATGCCATAAAACCTAAATCAATATTGATCCAATGCCCGACAATTCCCGTCTTTGGTTACATAGAATACAAAAAGTAGCGATACTTTTGTCACATCCCTAAATATACCTTACATAAAATCGGATATTCCGCGGTCGGATATTGCTGTGAAAATATCCGAAACTTTTTTGCCGACCATAGAGAGTTGATAGTGTTACGTCAAAACTGTCGTGTAAGGAAGTTAGTGAAATGTCTAAGTTGAAATTTATGAGCTACGACAAATAGCTTCGGAGTTTCTTTCGCGAAGTCGGCATAAGTTTTAAAAGTTTGATAGTAAATAAAGTGTGTAGTCAGTTTTATTATTGTGTCGAGCTTCAGTTTTCTTACTTTATTGTTATTTATTTAGTGGGCGTTGTTTGTGACTTTGGTTGCGTGCAAACTCTCCTTTTCTAACTCAGGGTAGCCTCATTTTGTTTTTACGAAACTTTTAGGAATAAATTATCTTTGAAATTTTACGTTTTATTGCTCATACACACGAGCGGCATGTTGTCGCCGCTGTAGTTATCTCTGTCGTCGACGCGTGTCGCTCGTCTATAGGTATGCACACTAAGGCTGAGGCCAAACGAGCGTAATTTTTTGAGCTGCGAGTCGCGTAAAATGAGTCGCAAAATTTACGCTGCATTCGGTTTCATACTAAAGTCCTGTTTGTACCACACGGCGACGCAAAATGAGTTAGTTGCCTGCTGACTCACGCGCGTTATTTTAACCGAATTGCGCTCGGGGTGAGGGAGGGGAGCGAGGCAAGCGTCAGTTAAGTTATAGAATGCGACTGACTGAAGTTAGGTCCGTCCGTCTGGCAGCCTAACCGAATTTCAGTTGAACGTAAATTGCGATACTCAAGTCAAAAAATTACGTTCGTTTGGCCTCAGCCTAACTATTCGGTTGTTTAGAACTTTAGACTCTCGCTTTTGTTTGTCAGACAGCATATTTTTTTTATCAACCTGTATTGTCCCACTGGAGGGTGTCCGTGGCTAAATAATAACAGCCGCACAGGTCGATTGACCAGGTTTTTACAGAATAGCACTGCTGGCGTCTGTACATTACTTTAAGAAGATATTTTAGGTACCTACTTACATCAAGCTATGATCAGTAAGAGTGAAACTATAGTAAGCCTCGTACAGCTAACGACTCGCGGCGGAGGGGCCCGTGGCTAATTAATAACAGCCGCACAGGTCGATCGATCAGGTTAAGCAACGCTTGCCGCGGTCGGTCAGTGGATGGGTGATCATCTTTACATATTGAGACCCCTACGTGCCTCGGAAAGCGCGTTAAGCCGTTGGTCCCGGCTGTCATTAGTAGATCTTTGACAGTCTTTACGGGTCGTCAGAAGCCCGAAAGTCTGTTCCCGCGTTGTTACTTCATTTTCGCTAACCGTTCTTTTCTCTCTGACTCTTCTCTCTTCAGCTTTGTTATTAGTACAGATGTATTTACGACCTACACAAATTATTAACGTATAACTAAATAGTGTATCATCATTCTATATAAGCCTTTACAAATCAAATTGTATTTACCTGCGCTTGTAGCATAAACAAAGTATTAATCTCATCCAGTTTTGGAAATCATAGTCAATATTTGATTTGTGCAATTTGTTAACAAAGTTGATTGAGTGTGGTTTAAAGTGCGTACCACAGCGAAAGCTGGGCGATTGAGATAACATAACATAACATCATGCCTGTGTCCCCAAGGGGTTAAGCAGAGATGCTTATAGTACGCCGAAATTTCGCCAGTTATGTTTAAGACCCGTTTAACATACAAGCGGGCGCGCGGTCATTTGTAACACCAGCGGTCACGCGTATTCTAAAAGACCTATGGGATATTTCAGTGATTTAAAACACTAATTATTTAATCATCTTTTTTTTTTATTTATCACAAAATTATAAAAACAAAATAATATTCTAATTTTTTACGAATTAGTAAGCAATTTGGCATCATAAATTTTCTTATACCTCTAACTTTCGCGTACTTGCGTGCTTTCGACGCCTGCGCCGCGACTAAAACAAATTCGACGTATGCACTCCGGAGGGTGCGGAGGTAAACAGTGTATTTCGTGCACAGTGAATTAATGACAAGCTACTAGGGATGGGAGATATTAGGTCGGGGCAAAAAAAATTTCGTATTTTTCATACAAAAAAAAAAAAAAATTATGGTTTAATTTTTTATTTATTTATAATATGTATGTGCCGTTTTGATCGATGACTTGTTGCCATCTTGTGGGCAATGCCATGATCCCATTGCTGTAGAAGTTTTGAGATTTTTTATCAAAAAAATCTGACAGGTAGTTTTCACAGTGTTCTTTTGAGGTTAACTTTATGCTTCCTAAAGAGTTCTGAAGTGACCGAAACAGGTGAAAATCTGATGGAGCAAGATCAGGGCTATACGAAGGATGCATCAACACATCCCAGCCAAGCTCTCTCAATTTTTGCTGAGTGGCTATAGATGATTGCGGTCTGGCGTTGTCGTGATGAAACACCACGCCCTTCCTATTCACCAACTCCGGCCGGTTTTTCTCAATAGCTTCTTTTAACCTCATCAGTTGTTGACAGTAGAGGTCAGAATCGATAGTTTTACCGGGCGGCAAAAGCTCATAGTGGACGATTCCTTTCCAATCCCACCAAACACACAGCATCACTTTGTTCCGAGTCAGGCCGGGCTTTGCCACGGTCTGTGGGGCTTGCCCATGCTTCGACCACGATCTTTTTCGGACATTCTCATCGTAAGTGATCCATTTTTCTTCACCCGTAATCAACCGTTTAAGAAATGGGTCGGAATCATTACGTTTCAACAAAGAATCGCAAATGGAAACACGTTGCATTAAGTTTCTCTCAGTGAGATCATGTGGTACCCAAATATCAAGTTTTTTCTTGTACCCAGACTTTTGTAAATGCCGTAAAACTGTTTTGTGATTAACATCCAGTTCTTCAGCAATATCATAACTACTAATATGTCGTTCTTGCTCCACTTTTTCAAAAATGGCACTGATTTTATCCGTGACAGGTCCAGAGCGAGCATCATCCTTCACACTAAAATTTCCTGACTTGAAACGCTTGAACCACATTTGTGCTACTCGTATTGATACCGCATTAAGTCCGTAAACCGCACAAATTTTATTCGCGGCGTTCGTCGCATTTTTACCTTTTTTGTAATAAAATTTTAAAATGTACCGAATTTCTTCGTCACATACGTTCATGTTGCTTGCTTGAAAAACAATTGAGAAATGGCGGGAACTAGTTTTTTTTTTAATTTATTGCATCTTTAGAATGTCAACATTTAATAGTATTAAAACCAGCCAGTTACATTCAGTACTGCCAAAGAGGTTTGATTACTAACAATAAATTCAAAATACGAAAATATTTTCGCCCTGACCTATTACATGCGACAAGAAATAACGATATTAAGAACGAAAATGTATCGAGTGCAGTCGATTCGACGACGCGCGCCTACTTGAAGGTTAATAGCCCCGAGATATATTATACATAGCAAAGTTTGTACGATTTATCATTTGACTAAACCAAAAATTAGCTAAAATATCCAAAACAATTTCAGTAAGCTATTTTCAAAGATAGGTAGCAGTTTAAACAAAAATGCACATATCGAAATAAATTAGAAGCATTAATTTCAGTAAGTGCAATAGTTGAGGAACTTAAACTTCATACTTTTCTGATAATGTAGTAATAAGGTACGTCATATGACATGGTTGATAAAGGAACCTAGATATTTCTTACGGATATTACAAAACTGTTCAATAAATTACAAAATTTTAAGTAAGTACAAAAAAAAAACAGATGTGCCAATAAATAAACTGGTTTCCCTTTCTAGATGCGTACTCAACATTTTGCGAGTAGGTATAATGTGAAAGTAATATTCATGTGTGAATATCAACAGGGCAGTTAAAAAAACGTCGCACCGTTCTTAATTGGCAAAACTTCTTTTTTTTTGCTTCCACTCCGCTTTTCATACATCACCGGCATAAAAATTTTATTTATTCAACAAAAACACTTGACACTTACAAGGGCCCTTTTTTCACACTTGAACCACAACATGAACCCTTAGCTTGATCAATAGTACTGATTGCTTCGCTACTTGTGCGAACAGCGCTTTATTAGTCGCGTCACGATACCGATACGCGAACAACATCTACAATGGACTTAAGTGTTTAGAAGGTTTCTGTGAAAAGTATCACCATTTTAAAACGGCAGTCCTTTAATTTTTTACTTTCTAAAATGACCTAAATATTTTTTTATTTATTTACTAGCAGCGTCCCGCGGTTTCACACGCGTTAGTTTCGATTCCGTGGGAATATTGGGATAAAAAGTATTCTATGTGTTAATCTTGGTTATAAACTATTTGTGTGCTAAATTTTATCAAAATCCGTTCAACGGTTTACGCGTGATTGAGTAACAAACATCCAAACACCTTCACAGACTCACATTTAAAATATTAAGTAGGATTTATTATTTTTATTTTGGGCTTTTAATAGAAATGAGTACCCACAGTGCCTTAAGACTAGGGTGTTTAACCAGTGTGTGTTGCCAGTGACGACATAATGTCATGCCATTTTATGGCACTGAGACGTGGTCTTTAACTGCCGGCCTTTTAGAGAGACTAAGAGTCACTCAACGAGCAATGGAAAGAGCTATGCTCGGAGTTTCTTTGCGTGATAAAATCCGGAACGAGGATATTCGAAGAACCAGAGTCACTGACATAGCTCTTAAAATTTGCAAGTTGAAGTGGCAATGGGCAGGCCACATCGCTCGTAGAACTGATACCCGATGGGGAAAAAAGTTCTTGAGTGGCGACCACGAACCGGAAGACGCAGCGTAGGCAGGCCTCCCGCTAGGTGGACCGACGACATCGTGAGAGTCGCGGGCAACCGATGGATGCAAGTGGCGGATTGTCGTTCGGCGTGGTGGTCTAAGGGGGAGGCCATTGTTCAGCAGTGGACGTCTTCCGGATGATGAATAGAAATGAGCACAGTGGTGGCCCAGTGCTATCATCCCAGACTTACAAGTTGTAGGTCATGACACCCAGGCAGGCACTTTACTTTGTATATTTAATTTAATCACCGCTGCTCTCAAAACGGTGAAGGAAAACATCGTGAGGAAACCGGCATGTCCTAGAACCAAAAATTCGAATATATGTGACATCCACTGACTCGCACTGGGCCCGCGTGTTGTTACAGCCCACTTCATAGAGAGGAAGCCTGTGTCCCAACAGTGGGAAAATTATAGGCTGATTATGATATGATGATGATGAATGAAAATGGGCTGTAATCTATCACTCGGGGAAATTACAAGTGTCTACCTATTACGGTTTAAAAGATAACAGCCCTGTGAGAGAGAGACGGACGAACGGCCAGCGGAGCCTTAGAATAGGGTCCCATTGGCCATGGAGTAAGGAACCATAAAAAGTAATGACCATTAATTTATTTCAATTCAATCACTAAACTTTGCTTATGGCGTTAACGTCATTACCACAATAATTAAAAAACGGATTTATTTCCAAAAATACTCTTATCACTTTCTTTGACTAATGATATCAAATCCAGTACCTAATCGCATCACACTTGCTGTTACAGTAATGAAGTGAAACAACATAAAAAGAAAACCATATAAGTACAGAGGAAGCCTTCGCGTCACAAAAGATAAAAATCATTTAACGCGTTACTACATTTCCTAGGAAAATGTGGGGTTTTTCTCAGAATTTACGCCAACTTTTTATATAAAGTTTCTATTTTTATGTTGGCTTTGTTGACCTTCATAAAGGAGTTTCTTAGGGTCGTGGACTGATAACGTGGCACAATCCCTACCTACTGTCATGATGTCATATGTATCTTTATGTTTACTTACACATAACACCCAACGGGCCATATTTAAATTACGACTTCTCAATATCCCTCAATGGACGACCACTTAAGAGGGTCGCCCAATTTAAATACTTGGGTCACTATGTCACCGAGGACCTCAAGGATCACGTAGATATTGAACGAGAACGCAGGGCACTGGCAGTCAGAGATGTCAGCGTAAGGAAGGGGCTCGTAAGGGCCAAATCCGGCCGGGACAGCGGGATTGTCCGAAAGGGTTACCGCTACCCCGGAACATAAAGGGCTAAGGAAGGAACACGGGTGGGTTTAGTTAGTAAGAGTCTGACACTCCCTTCTGCTCCACCCAGAGCGGGAGGGGTCATTTGATGATTTCTCATCCTTAAAAAAAAAGGGCACTAGCAGTCAGATGCAACATGTTGGCTCACAGATTCGCTCATTGTAGTAACGAGGTTAAAACAACTGTCTTTCAAATTTATTGTCAAGCGTTCTACACGGGAAGTTTGTACGAGTAGGTCAACTGCACGCAGAGAGCACTAGATTTTCTGCGTGTGCAATATAATAATGGTTTCAGGTTACTGTTGAGGTTGCCCCGATTCTGTAGCGCGTCTGGTATGTTTGCTGTAGCGCGAACCGACGACTTCTATGCCATTGTGAGGAAAAAGACCGCGCTCTATTGATTGAAGACCCTATCCGAAAAACACGATGCACCAATACTTAGGGCCTTAACACACTGACGATTTGCTACCGAGTCCAAAGCGAGGCGAGTGCGCAGCGAGCTCGCCGCGAATGTACGGCGGCGCTATTCGCGGCAAGCTAGCTACGCGCCCGCAGCGTCTTCGCGGCGAGTTCGCCGCACGCTTTTTTTTTTTTTTTTTGTGGATGGGAAATCATCCAATGACCCCTCCCGCTCTGGGTGGAGCAGAAGGGAGTGTCAGACTCTTACTGACTAAAACCCACCCGTGCTCCTTCCTTAGCCCTTTGTGTTCCGGGGTAGCGGTAACCCTTTCGGACAATCCCGCTGCCCCGGCAGGCTTCGGCCCTTTCGGGCCCCTTCCTTATGCTGACATCTCTTTGAGGCGCGCGTGGAACACGTACGCGCCGTCCGGCACGGGCCTGGTCCTGATCGGACGGAGAGTTACCCATTACTCTCCGCCCGCAGGCCCGCGCCTACGGTGGCCGGGAGTCGTCTCGCGGCTCCCGACGCCCGGGGCGTCTCCCGCGGCGGCTGGGACGCGAGGCCCTCTCCCTCAGCCGTCCCGCCACCTCCTTCGCTAGCATGACTGCTTCGCAGAAGGAGGCGACTGCCTCCCACTCCCTCTCACCCCGGACCATGGCTTGAACCAGGGCCGGGCGCGAGAGGTCGCCGCCGCTGCCGCTGCCGATCGCCTCTGCGAGAACACGGCGGTGCTCCGCCCAATTGGGGCATACCGCCACCGTATGCTCCACCGTGTCCTCCGGGCGACCCTCGCAGTGGTGACACCCGGGCGTTTCCTCCCGCCCGATGGTGTGCAGGAACCTCCCGAAACACCCGTGTCCGGTGAGGACCTGCGTCAGGCGGTAGGTGAGGGCGCCGTGGCGCCTCTCTAGCCACTCCTCAAAGAGGGGTCTTACCGCCGCTATCGCGGCGTGCCCTTTCGCCGCACGCTCGCGGCTGCTTTGGACTCGCTTAGACACTCTGTCCGGTTGCCCGTGCGGCAGGGAACAATAAAAGTTGTATAATTAATATTACTAACCCTTAGTTGATAAGTTATTGTTGTACCAATGTTGTCAAACTAATTAAATAAATTATTATTCCTTTATTTCAATAAATACGAGTACATTTAAATTATATTTTTAAATATAAAAATTATTATTATTAAGTATAACATAACATTACGCCTGATTTCCACGAAGTGTTAGGCAGAAGTGTATTTATATAGGTACACCCACATTTCAAAGTCTGTATTACTTCGAAATGTGGGTATACCATTGATGTGGGCGAGTCATTTGCCATCAACTGAGCTCAAATCCGGACTCCGGGCTATTACTGAGAAATTCCTGATGTAAAAACCCAATAGCCGGGACCCTGAAAAACACAGATTTCTACCCAATTATTCCTTAAAGTTTCAAGCAAGCTTCAAGTTTGCTGGAAGAGATTTCTTATGGAATAAGCATCACCTTTGTACCTATTTTTCTGTTCTGTTTTTTTCTTGTCTGTGTGTACATAACTGGTAAAATAAATAAATAAAAATGTTTATTTTTTCTTTATATAGGTGCTTACCTACGGTTTATAACAGCCAAAAATGTAGTTATAATAATAATTTCTAATTAGAATCTGGATTTATTCGTACCTAAGTACTAAAAAAAAATTAAACACCATGTCTAAAAAAAACGTGTATTTTAAGTGCATATTATAATTATTTTTAAATAAGCAAGTTAGTTAGTATCTATTCCTAACTAAACAATTTGTAAACTTTGATCAACGAAAACACAATAAATTATCAAACGGGATAATCCTTTTATATGCCAACCCAAAAGAATTTAACATATATGATATACACTAATATAAAGACGATATATGAGGAATTTCAAATTTCTATCTTATTTACAGACGAGTTATGAGAAAAATAAGTTTTCTATAGAAATTTGAAATTCCTCATATCTCGCCTTTATATCTGATGTCCTTTCAAAATATATATTTGGGAACCTATAAATTCTGTAATACAATCGGAATAAATACACACTACCTTAAGAATATGTTTGATTCACAAATTATTTTGGAAGGTATTACGTTTGTATGAACTGCGCATGCTCCGCCGGCCCCTTAAGTCATATATGAAGCTTATTTTCGTAATTAAAGGTCAAAAATAGTTGTGAGTCCTGTGAAAGCAAATTTCATAATAACGGGAAGAACAAGTGACTCTCAGCTTCAAAGGGTAATTATTATGGATAAGTTTCAATTTCAGCCTGAGATGTTTATAAAGTAAGTTTACCTCAAGCTAGCATTCCGTTGGCTTCGTCTGTGCCCAGCATTATTCAAATATTCTGCCTACTAGCAAAAGGCAGATGGCGTGAAGCGAAGTGCGAAGGCTTTAGAATAACTTATGGCATGTAATTTAGTAGATATCGTTTTAGTTGTAGAGCTACGAAAGTTTTGGCAAAATAGAAAGATCTTGAAACTTGTAGGTATTTTGTTACTTTACTGTAAAACATAGAATACGGTTATAAATGTATTGTCACCAGAACGCTCTAACTGAATCAGGTTACGAGAAACGGATGAAAAATCAGAAGTCGGCACGGTAATCGGTTTTTCATCTCACAAGATAGACTGTTGAAAAACATACCTAATCGATTTTCGTTCAATAGGACTATAGAGGTATAAGGAACAGGGTGTAAAGTTCACTCATACTCTATAGAAAAGGGAGGATCCTCCGACCAGACGGGTGTCGTGTCTGGCTGGAAACTGCCCACTGCTTCATGTCGGGCCGTTGTATCTATGCTAGTTGCGCGGTAAACTCTGCTTGCAAGATGCAGGATTTCGTGACGTCAGTATGACGCGTTGTTCGACGCAACAAATAACAGTGATGATCCAAACCATGGGTTTTGCCAATCTTTGACCAGCTATAGTGACGAAACTGTTGGATATATTTAATTGAAGTTTCGTATGCAGTCTGGGAACGGCATTCTATGTTCTATGTTCTATGTTATGGGTTTGGTTTCCGCACTTAGTCCTTCAGTTGGACCATTGTGCGTGGGCCATGGCGGCCGTCGGTGGTTATTCCAACCAGCCCACCTCCCTCCAGAAGCTGATTAGGTCTCCTGGTTTGTTTAGAACATCTGTGTACGATCTGGGTGTCCCGAGGGTTTCTGATCTAATCTGGGTGACACCTGTGCACTCAAAGAGCACATGCGCAACAGTTTCATCAGCCTCCATGCATGCTCTGCACAGGGGACTGTCCGTTATTCCTATGGTGTGGAAGTGTTTATTTAGCGAGCAGTGTCCCGTGATGGTCCCCGTCACCAGGCGCAAGCCTTTCCTGTCCAGTCGCAATAAGCGCCTGGTTAGCCTGCCATCTAATGATGGCATAGCTTCCTTGGACTGCCTGCAGCCTGGTGACGACGTCCACCAACTTTCTGCTTGTGTATGGGTGTGCTCCTGTAGCCACCTGCGTAGTTGGTTGAAGGGGATGGGCACGATAGGTTCCGGTCCACAAACTGACGTACTGGAACCTCTTCTGGCCAGTTCGTCAGCTGCGTCGTTACCTAGCGATCCGCTGTGTCCTTTTATCCATTGTAGCGTCACTACATTGCGGTTCAGAACAGTTACCTGTTCAAGCGCATTGTGACATTTTAGTATTAGATTCGATGTGATGCATTCCTTCCCTAGGGATTGAAGGACTGAGGCGCTGTCAGAGAGTATGCGAATACGAGCATCCGTAACTCTCCTGGCTGCTATGGAATGAGCCGCTTGTATTATGCCCACACACTCCGCTTGGTAGACAGTGTTGAGCATACCCAGCGGTCTGGATATTTTTATGTTGAGGTCGTGTGAGAAGACTCCAATTCCAGTTCCGCAGTCGGTCTTTGAACCATCAGTGTAAATTCTCAGTTCCTTCGGGCCTGAGTAGTCGCACTGCTCCTCTTTAAGCACTATATTGTAATGCTTTTGAGAGCAGTATTGTTTCGGGGCCTTGTCGCAGGGTGATGCCATCATTGGCTGCCATTTGATCGCATCTTCTTTTAGACGTGTGTGTTTGACCCTAGAATCTCTGCTTAGGGTACCTGATATATGGAGCCTAAAGGCAGCCAGGGCCGCCTGTTCCCGCACTATGAGGTGTAGGGGCGGCAGCCCAAGCATAGCCTGTAGGGCAGCAGTGGGTGTAGTTCTCATGCAGCTAGTGATTGCCACACACGCGAACCGCTGCAGTTTTTCGAGATCTCTCTGTGCTGTGCTCAGGTCTGTTCTGGGCCACCAGACTAATGAGCCGTATGTAATGATTGGTCGGATGACTGTGGTGTATAGCCAGTGAGTGACCTTGGGGCTTATCCCCCAATTCTTGCCAAGCATACGCTTGCATTGCCACAGGGATATGCTGGCTTTCGTAGTAATGTAGTTGGTATGTTTTGCCCAATTCAGCTGTTTGCTGGGAACGGCATTAGATATACACAGTTTCATTGTTAAAATTATTAAAATCGTCTTATTGTCGTCTCCATCTTGTAGGATATGGTACAGCAGCCATGCACCATACTGATGGATCTAAGGAACATAATGATCTACACTATCCTAATTGCACCCTTAAATAAATCACCGATAAGACAGAATGGAATGGAAAATACGAATATTCATTTTAAATAAATTAATATGAATGGACTGTACACAAAATACGCGTATTGACGTAGAGTTGCGGACACCAGCCCGTATTACCTACCTATTAAGGGCCTATACTACCTCAAATGGCTTAGCATGATCCTCCGTTATGTCGAAAATACTTCAGCATTAATTTTGAAATAAATATATGGTAAACTTGAGGATTAATGTTAGGTCTTATGTTAGACGAAAACACGATTTCATAAAATTTTCTCGATAGAAAAAAATTCCAAAGTTACCTCCAAACCGAACAATAAACCGCTGGTATTCAAAAAATACTTCAAATTAGATCATGAAACTTTGTATACTAACCGAACTAACTAAATAAAGCAGGTCTTATGTTATTTATTTTTTTTTAATTACCATTATTTTCACCGTAAAAAGCAAATACCTAAACTATTGGCGCTGCCTGCCGCCTAGCACCGCACTCCGTCTCGCTCTCACTCAGTCCGCGAGCAGTATCGTTCGAGCGAGATAAAGAGTGAATTTTAGCTGAGGTAGTGTAGGCTCTTAAGACAGAATGGACGAATGGACAAAAATTACAGCACGCCACCTGCTACGATAAATAAAATACGTGTTTTATTCAGTACGATCCAACAATTCAGCGATCCTTACATACTCCTTTTGCTTCGTTTACGTACCTAAGAACGGTCACAGTCTGATCTCAGTCTCAATCTGTCAAAAATACCTCTAATTTCCCTACATTTTGACAAGTGTGATTTTGAACGTTTTAAATTAGTGGAATTGGCGTCATACACGCACCCCGGAAGCGATCACTATGCACCGGACCCTTCTGAAGACATCACCAATACGGTATATGTACTTATAGAGCGGTCCCGGACGAATACGAAATTGAAAAAATCGTTTTAGGCTTAAACTCAAACTCAAAGCATTTATATCAAAACCCCGCGGTTTCACCCGCATAAGTGGCGATCCCGTGAGAATATCAGGATAAAAAGTAGCCTATCTGTTAATCCAGGGTGTCAGCTACATTTTACCAAAATTGGTCCAGCCGTTTGAGCGTGAAGAAGTAACAAACATATAAACACACACACAGACACACACACAAACTTTCGCCTTTATAATATTAGTGTGATAAACCAATTACAGACACTTTTGAATCGTCAAGGGGTCGGTCAATCAGAAAGATGAAGCTAGTTGCCCATTCCAAAGAGTAGACCGTATCTTTGGAGAAGAACGGGCTAGAAACTCCATGGACACTCTTTTAAATCAATATAATAATTATGGTTACGAAGTCTTGGTTACATCATTCATGTTAAAAATGATCCTTGTGAAGAAAATGCAGAACGTTAAAAGCGTCCGTAATGAAAAGATGAAAAAAAAACAATTCAAATATAAATTAAATTAAAATAAGCCATAGCAGCAAGATAACCAGTCCCTACTGACGGCGCCCGTTCATGAATATGACGTATGGATTAGCACCATTCAGCTCAACCATTTTGAAACGTAAAGAAAGTAGTTCAAACTCCCTACTAAACACTAGACATAAAAAAGTATTTTCCAATCTATATTCTAGCCTTTACAAACACTCGAGCTCAGTTCAAAAGTCTTAAGCATCCTCAACAAAATGACTCTCATTTTAACTTCCACGATATTTCATAAGTATACACAACTTAACATACAAATCCCTTTTCATCTGATTAACTTTTAACTGTGTACTCTATAAAAGCACTGAGCGTAAAACTCACATACTTATGTCAACAATTAAAATGGTACATTGAGGAGACAATGTTTATTCGTGCAAATAGAGAGAAAAGGGAAAATCCTTTTGATATTTTGAAGTCACATTGTTTAAAGCAATGTGTACTTACACATTGCTTTTAACAAAATGACTTGTGGGTTTGGTTTGTCGTAAGGTGACATGTCAAGGAAAACATCGTGAGAAAACCGGCATGTCCTACGAGCGAGAAATTAGAAGGCATGTCACATGTACCAACCCGCACTGGGTCTGAGTGGTAGATTATAGCCAACACCCTCTCGACTTCTTCTTAAACTAAATTAACTAAGAAACTATTAAAATTAAATTATAAATAACCTAAACTAAACTATTAACTAATTAAAATAGGGCGTCGAAAAATTCCTCCGCAACGCCGTCGACTGGTAATGTAACCCAAAAGATTGGCGGCGGTGTATAAAACTTTGTTGACCCAAAAGTTGGCTACTTCCACGGCATCGTCGGTGGCTGCGCAGAGGTCACTATGGCTGCATTTTTTGGAGCACAGAGGGCAGGTTTGGAGGTGGGACATAGTTTTTGCCACAGCACAATGAGAGGTCAGTTTATACCTACTGGAAATGTATCGCTTGATATGTGATAGATCGTAGTGCCTACAGGCTACAAAGGCCGAGAATTCTTGCGTATGTGAGAGCACTTTGAAGGTAACGAATCTTTGTGCTTTTATCAAAAACCGTAGAAATATACAGGCTCAGTCTTGCGTTAAATGCTCACATATTTTTGCCACAGCTTGGCTGTCATCCGGCATCAAGCATAATAATAAAATAGTATGTTTCATCTTCTGAGTCTGTCGGAGGCAAATATTGTTCAAGAAAACGTTACATTTTTATTTGGTCTGTTACTCACGTTAAGAGAAAATGCGGTCGGAGAGACTTTTGAAAAAGCCTAAGTAAAAAGTAGTAAGTAATTCGAAGTTTGGCTCTCACCTGTTTCCTCCTCCAAAATTGGACCAATTTAGAAGATATTTCATAAACTGAATAAGCAGGATATATACTGTGCCCCTATGTTTTTATTTTTTCATTAATCGTTTTCAAATTTTTACATTAGGCCTCTGTTGGCAGCGGTTTAAGTCGGCATTTTTAAAGGGTTCTAGTGCTTAAAAAAATTATTTATCATCAAAAAGGAAAACACTAAACAAGTAGTTAATATGTATTATCCTGTAAAAAATCATTGCTTAATGCTCATTAACCAGAAAGAAATCAGGCGAGAGCGTTTCTATGGAGAAAAGACCACCCGCATTTCCTCTTAACACCATTCGCTGACGCAGACATAAAACCCTCATTTTTACAGAAGACAGACCATGGTCCGTGGAGAGACGACGTATTTGCACTGAACATCGAAACCATCCGAGAAGCCCCACTTGTGAAAATTGTCTTTGCTGCGACCACCAACCACACCTAAACCTTTAAACTGATTGTTGACGCCGCGGAACGCCAATTTGACGCTGTCAATGTCAACAACGTCAAGTGTCATCGAGCTGTCAAAACCACCGAGTGTGCCGGCCGGCGCACTTCGCGCCACTCCGAAAAAGAAATGATGACATGCGTTTCTGTGTCAGTTATTTTTTCTTAATTTTTCTTAGATAATCATTGTAAAAGTCGTTGATTATATTTAAACCATCAAAACGCAAGGAGTTCGTTATTTCGCTCCCAAACACTGATCCAACCTTTTTTTTACATAATCTACATATTTATCTATTTACTAACAATAAAGTTGAAGAGTTTGTTTGTATGTTTGTTTGAAAGCGCTAATCTCTGGAACTACCAGTCGGATTTTAAAAATTATTTTTGTTTTGATAGCCCAGTTCTTGAAGAATAATAGGTTATTTAACATCACAGAAGGACTCTTAGGAGTCGATCAAAAAGAAAAAAGGTAAGATAGAACGCAAAAACGAACTAATAGCGCGGGAAGGCGATGCGATGCGATGGAGTGGGTCGAGGCAACAATAAATTTTACACAGACGAATTCGCAAGCAGAAAGCAAATATATAAATAATCGGCGTCACGACCGAGCGTTGTAATAGTTTACGCTACCATGGAGTAAAAATGGGGTAGTAAATTGTCAGCATACTTTTACTTTTGACTATAGGTACCATGGCGGCATATTCCGGCTGATCACTTAAAAATTTTTTCGCGTCCTGCGGCGGCGACAAGCCACGCCCCCTTAAAGTTTTCGCCTATTAGGAAAGCGATAAACCAATTAGTTGCAACCTGCACTGCGCAGTTTAGTGACGATCACGTGTACTCCTTTTGTGAATTTTACGGACGAACTATTTCACCTTGGCGCGCTTACTTGAGAGCTTCTATTTTTTGAGTACAAGCAAACATGAACTTAGAGGTGGTCAGGCGGGAGTGTCCGCGATATTCTATGTAAACAATGTCAAGATATCTTATTGATCTAGTTGATACAGGTGCAACCTTTAATAAATTGCAAGTTACTGGGTACGCAGTCACTCGTTCACATAATAAAGCGACGTGAAACTTCTATTTTATTGTTTTAATACAAGAATATATCACAAAATTCTTTTCCACGTAAACAGGATTAATATACCAGAATCTGATTACACCTTTTGAAACATAGGAAGAAAAAATCATCGACAAAAATATTGCTTTCCATTCAATTTTCACCGAACATCTGTTCTTTCCCATACAAATCCGTAAAGCAGTAACAAAAACATTAACACACTTACATATTTCCGATCCGACCCGAGCGAACCCGAAGACAAAAGATAATAAACGAAATCACTGACTCTAATAATTCTCAGCTCTGTAATATTAAAGCCAACTATCTTAGAACTAAAGGTCCTATTTACTTCGTCCATGGAAATCAAACTTTAAAATGTAGGAGAAAGAGTTCATTTTGATTAGCAATTTAGATTTCAATGACATTTTCGATGGAAGTTTAATATTTACAAATGACTATCAGTTTTATGATCAGAAGATTGATGTTATTTGAAAGTTCTCTTCTACTAAGGCCTGAGTTCTCCAACATTCAAACCACCAGTTAGGTATATAAACAGTTGGTTCATGTCAAATTTCCGAAGGAAATCTATACATATAATAAAATCGTAGGAAAGTCAAAACTGTACATTGAATATTTTTTAAAAAGAATAATTGGGGCGTGATCTACAATCGATACTGAAGCCAAAAATATAGTTTTTAGAATTTTTGTCTGTTTGTCTGTTTGTCTGTTTGTCTGTTTGTCTGTCCGGGATAAACTCAAAAAGTACTGCATGGATTTACTTCAAATTTTGCATGAATATTACTAAGAGGTCGGGTCAACATATAGGCTACATATTATCACGCTATCACCTACGGGGGAGGAGCTGTGAATCTTTATTTTTCTTACGCATTCTGTGACAGCGTGTAATCTAACGAAGCATATTTAAATGTTGTTTTTGAGTAAGCCATGCTGTTATCTAGCTTTACACTATAAAAACTACTCCATTTAAGTAACTTGGGCAGAGAAATATAGTTTAATGAATGTTAGTAGTATAAAGACAATTTTAAAACAGCGCCATCTATGAGATTTCATAAAAATCAAATCAAGTTACATGTTAACATTTTTTGGAAATGAATAATTTAAATTTGATCATGTTGGCGAGGTAAGTAGTTAGTTATTCTTAAAATTGATAGATGGTGATGTGCATTTTCTTCATAAGTTGTATCGTAATAGTTCGTTTTGACAAATTCAAGTTCCAACAAAACCCTCAAAATCTTGAGCAGAGTTGACGAAGACAATTTAAAAAAAATGCAGTGTTAAGTATTACAAAAAAGTTATGTTCATTGATGATGATCATTTCATTTCATGACACCCTCGCGGAGGCTAGCGTCAGTGACAGTCCCAGCCACATGCGTCATCTGTTTGCCGTCATCTTGGTGTTTTGTGGAGTCGCGAACCCGGTAGCTTTGTGGGAGAAGTATCGCCATCATCTGTCTGAAGATTTTCTACGGGCTTTGAGGCGTGCTACTGGAGACGAAGTCGAAGTAATTGATGAACGCGTGCTGAACACCTGTCTCAGTTCACTTCAAGATGTGGTCATTTCTATCGGCGGCAATCCACTGATCGAATATGGGTTACCAGCTCCCCAATCATCACCGTATCAAGACTGTGGAGTATAACGCTGAGACAAATTACGATCCGGGCGAAATTACCACCATACAAAATGACCATGTAGCTTTGTTCTCTTCAGAGCAAAAACTTTATGACACCGTCCTTGAAAGCGTTGGGCAAAACCAGGGTAAAATGTTTTTCTTGGATGCTCCTGGTGGAACAGGAAAAACATTTGTTACCACTGGCATACTTGCAGAGGTCAGGAGGCAAGGCAAAACTGCTATTGCTGTAGCGTCTTCGGGAATCGCTACCACACTGCTTCCGAGTGGCAAGATAGCACATGCCATGTTTAAAATTCCCATCGATTTAGAGAGCGCCAAAACGCCTGTTTGTGGTGTGTCACGTGACAGCGATAAGGGACACGTGCTCAAGGATTGCTCTCTGATCGTATTGGATGAGTGTACGATGGCCAATAGGAAGGCAGTTGAGGCCGTGGACAGAATCCTGCAGGACATCCGCAGGAACGAACATTTGATGGGTGGTGTCACAGTTCTGTTCAGTGGTGATTTTCGGCAAACGCTTCCAGTGGTGACGCGGGACTCGAGGGCTGACGAGGTGAATGCTTCGTTGAAACGCTCTTCGTTGTGGTCACGAGTTCGTACGCTGCGCTTGACCATTAATATGAGAGCTCGGCTCAGCGGCAATGCACGTGCTCAAGAATTCTCCGATGTCCTTCTAAGTCTTGCCGAAGGCACTCTACCAGAAGAGATAGGTGGACAGGTGGTGCTTCCAGAGTCTCTTGGTAAAGTGGTATCCAGCTTAGAAGAACTAATTCGCTGTGTGTACGGGGACATCAGTCGTATACCGCACCAGCAGAATTCTTGGGTGTGTGAGCGGGCCATTTTGATGCCCAAAAATGATCAGGCTGCAGCAATTAACGAATGCATTCTCTCGGAAATTGAGAATAAAGTGGGAATAAAGTGGTCTACACCTCGATAAACACTGTTGTCGAGCAAGATGACGCCACACATTATCCCGTGAAATTTCTGAGCTCCCTGTCAGCAAGTGGACTTCCAACGCATACCATCAAGCTGAAGGTCGGTGTTCCGATTATGCTTCTTCGGAACCTATCTCCTCCGAAGTTGTGTAACCCGCCTTAAAGTCATCTCGCTCCACAGACACACCATTAAGGCGGAAATTCTTACGGGTTGTGGCGTCGGCGAGGCAGTATTTATACCACGCATTCCCCTCATACCTCATAACTTACCGTTCCAGTTCAAGCGCGTAGAGTTCCCCGTGAGTGTTTGCTTCGCGATGACCATCAATAAGTCGCAGGTTGCAGGGGCAGAGACTGAGGGCAGCGGATGTCGACCTCAGGACGAGTTGCTTCTCACAAGGGCAACTGTACGTCGCTTGCTCCCGCGTCACCAGTCCTGACTCTCTTTACATTTTGGCTCCTGGCAGCATAACTACCAACGTAGTTTATAGAGAAGTGTTGTAAGGTGATACCTTTGTACGTATTTTTACTCTTTTGTGTCCTGGAATGTATTCCTGCATTATTTTCTCTATTTCCTTCAGTCACATCTTATGACTGAACTCAGCAGGATTCCCATATAACTCTCTTCACTTGCAAAAAAAAACTTATATTTTAATGCTATTTTAAAAGTTGTGTACTTATAATGCTATAGCGACACTGGCATCTTAGGTATTTTTGGTGCTTTAGAGCCTTCACGCAGACGACGTCGCGGGCAGCAGCTAGTTTTAAATATAGTACTGTAATATATTTAATCAGTTGATTTAAATGTTGATGAACACAAGGCTAAGTGCAGACTTAGCCTTGTGTTCACCAACACAAAAGCTTAAACTTTAAAAAACTTTAAAAGCTGTGTAAAGTGAAGAGTTTACAGCTTTTAAAATTTAGAAAAACCTGTACTCTTTGAATCTAGGACACAACAATGCTTCAATTTCCCGGGAAAACTTTGGAAAATGAAACAAAGACTGTATAGCGCTACAAGGTTAATTGGGGGCGCGGCCAAAATCAGAACTAAGAGTACGATTCACGGACGTAAAAATGTCGCGGCGGGAATTTATCACGCACTGGATTTACAGCTCTCTGTGTTGAGCCGAACATTGAGAATCACACAGAGCGCATCCCAGCGCGTCAAAAAAAACACAGTGTTGGATTTTCAATTCTCAGCACTAAGCACTGCGTTGAAAGACCAATGCGCGAAAAAAAATCACCGCGGGAAAAACGCGCCTGTGCGTACCTGTGCTAACGCAACCATCTTGTTTTTTGAATACAATTCAAGTGACATTTCACAAAACAATTGCACAATTGTTTACCAACAGCGAGCGCCCCGTGTCAACGCCAAAAGATCCTTGTAGTAGTGTCGATCTAGATTGCAATTACTTCTTCTTCGTTGTATCGATGCTTCCATATTATACAGGATGGTAAGGACATCGACGAGCAAACCTGTTACAATGAATTCAATGCATGATTCTAGCGTTAAAATGTTTGTAAGTTATTAAAAAAAAATCTTGTTGCTCCTCCATGCATTTTGAACGCGTCGGTGCACCTTTATAAGGAAAAGGGTGTAAAGTTTACTCATCCTATAGAAAAGGAAGGATCCTCCGACCAGACGGGTGTTGTGTCTGGCGGGCAACAGCCCAATGATTTATGTCGCGCCGTTGTATATATGCTAATTGCGCGGTAAACTCTGCTTGCGAGATGCAAGATTTTGCGTGACGTCAGTATGACGCGTTGTTCGCATGTGGCGTTGTAGATATCGCTACACACTTTTCTATGACTTAGCAGTTTTTTTTTTTTATAACCAACGATTTTCTACGCTATGGGGTCCAGAATCACGTGCTGAATTTATGAGAAAGTATGAGTTTCGACAAGAATTGGTGACGTCGACAGCAGTAGCATTGGCCCCGCAAAGGTCTTACTGTGCAATTACTTATCTACTAATTAACACATCAATTAACCTCTATAACAAAACTGAATACATAATACAATAGGTACGTACGGAACACAACGAAGAGGAAACCCAAAAGAACAGGATGGGTAGGTTAAGTATAATTCAATCGTACCTTTTATATCAGTATCCAGTCAATAAAGTGAGTTGCACGATAGTGCAAGATTTGGAATAAAGCCCCCAATCTCTGAATCCCCATTTTCCGGTACGATTTCTTTGTAACACTAACGTGACTTGAGACATACTAGATCGGTACCAGGTGAACAGAATATCTCAGGAGTTCGCAAGAAATACGACAGCACATAAGTGAAAGGCGACCAACAAAAGCTCTGCGGAGTCTCGCTAGTTAATTTAATTTGTGTAATACAAAAAATCGGCTTCTCTGCTGCAGCGTCTCCGGGCTGCTAAAAATGGCATTCTGAAAGTCATTGCTGCTCGATTTGACTGCCCCATTCAAAAACACTGGGTAAGGGTAGTGAATTGTAGTGTAGATGATCAAAAAAAAAGGGTAGTGAATTGTTTTATATAGTAGTCTACATAAAGATAAGTACTAACAATACTAACATAATTGTAAGCTAATATTGTTGCTAATATATACTATCAAGATTTTAATTATCTGAAATAAATTATTCTATTTAATCCAATAACACCCAGATTTCGGAAAAAAAAAAGTTCCAAACGACTCAATTTTCCAATACATTTCCTTCAAACGCTAATGTGACTTAAAACACAAGGTACTAGGCTAACAGAACAACTCAGGCGTTTGCAAGTAAATTACGAAACAACTGCCAGGCAGAAAAAAAAGTCAATTTACAACCCTTTTTACTCCGGATAAAGGGATGAAAAAACAGCCTCGTAAAACCCAGGGATTTTGATAAATTTGCCTTAAAGGCCTAATTTATGATAAAGTTGCCTTAAAACATTTCTTTTATCACTTTCGGGGGGAAATAACTGAACATTACGAGTTGTATTTCGTAATCAGACATATGAAATTGAGGAAAGGTATGTTTAGGACATTTTTGTAGCCTTCGTAATGGTTTTGCACAAATGTATGTATATTTTTACTCTGGTTAATATTCTTTGACCTACACCCACCGAATGGGACGACACAGGTTGAAAAAAAAAACGTTTTTTAGTCATTCAAGGAAGATTCATGGCAACAGCCAAGCTTTGATTGCCGCCGTCGGTTCGTGAATAGATGAACAATGAACATCCATTACATATTGAGATCCCTCCGTGCCATGGAAAACACGTTAAAGCTGTTGATCCTGGCTGACATTCGGGATCTTTGACAAACGGGTAGTCAGAAGCCCGAAAGTCTGGCAACCAGTCTTACCAAGGAGTATCGATCCGGCTGCCATTCGAAGGTCTTTGAAAGTCGTTACGGGGAGCCAGACAACTTTAGACCCTGTTCCTCATACTTATATTCTGGTGACCCCGAATATGGACATTAGCGCAGCCTTCGTGCTACTTCAGTTACTTCAGCATGACGTCATCACCGTAACTTCCTCAAGTTTTCGAGCGTTGCCAGCCAGCACCCACGGCTTCAAAGGGTATCCTACAGAGAACACTCATACCTGGTCATCGCCCTCATCCTTATCAATCTTGGCACAGCAGATGCCTTGCAAAATCGGTTTTGCGGTTTCAATTCGGTTTTTCGGGGTGAACAATTATACGTAGAATATACTGCATACAGTTGTTTCGTGTTGTATTTCTGTTTGTGTGATTTGATTCCTTGAATTACTCAATCAATCTGCTTGTTTTTATCCAACTATGTTGGGTTCACCTTCCAGTCTAACCGGATGCAACTGAATACGTATTTTTCATGAAGCGACTGCTTATCTGACCTCCACAACACAGTCAGTGGGTAATGATACCCTTTGGTAAGACTTGGTTGTCAACCTTTCGGTCTTCTGACGACCCGTAAATAAGTACTGGAAAAATCCATGAATGACAACCGGGCCAACAGCTTAACGAAAGCTGTTTATAAAAATTTAATGGTATGTAAAAATGGTCACCTATCCACGGACCAACCGCGACAAGCGTAGCTTAACCTGATCGATCGATCCGCGCGGCTGTTATTATTTAACCACAAGCCTATCGAGAAATCCAACTGGGTAAAATTAGATGCCTCAAGATACTGTACCCCAATGTTATAAATAACTCAGAAGCTTGCCTCATTGGTGAGTAAGCAACCCTTATATTAACCCCGTGTTTAATTAACTCGATCCCATCCATAACTTTGGACACAGCATTTTTCTTTTCGAAATTAAAAATTATATTACATTGGAATACTACTTTTTGCTCACACCTTCTTTATGGAAGGATAAAAAAATGGTCAAGTGTAAGTTAGACTGGTTCACTAAAGTTTCCGTACCATCGAAACTATTATACCTTGCCTTCGCTTTAAATAATTACAACAAACAGCCTATAATGTTCCCACTGCTGGGATTTTTTTTAAATAGCTGAATGAGCCCGCTCTTGACCTCGATCACGCCTGATGGAAAGCGATGGACGGAGTCTATGATGAAATAAGCGTTCCCAGAAGATGCCTAAGGCACTGGAACTCCCGCGCATCAGCAAAACACAGCAGGCAGCTTGACGCCGGACTCCGGTGGGAGGAAGATCGCAAACCAGGCGCGCGTTAGCCCTACCATCGCAAGAGAAGAATTGGCCAGTCAAATAGGGGGTTGAGTGTGACTGTCCAGGATGCGCCGAGCGCTCGGTTCAGTTGAGTAACTGGCGGCACAAACTGCCCTACACGAGGAGGCTTCATCATGCATCCAAGACAGATGACACATGTCTTCAAATTTTTTGGCTCTAAGACATGCTGGTTTCCTCACGATGTTTTCCTTCACCGTTTTGAGAGCAGTGGTGATGAAATTATTTACACAAAGTTAAGCGCCTGTCTTCGTTTTAAATATGTACAAAAGCAGTCAGTAGTCACCGAGTAGCTAGTTAATGGAGGTCAGATACTCGTAGTTGCTTCATGTAAAATATTGTTGTTAAGCTGCATTCGGAAGACTGGACGCGGACCTCAATATACATAGATGGGAAAAGGCTAGGCAGATGATGATGGTGAGCCATTCATTACGCATATTATGTGTAATACTGTCTAGCTGTTACGATTTTAAAGATCGTCGTTCCGTTTTGACCCTGTGTTTACGGAACCCTAAAAAAAGTGAATTCGTGGCAAAGGCCGGTAATAAATTAAGTCTATAAAGGCCATTTCTCAAAACCCCCGGAAATTCTGTGAACTTACGGTTTCACGAGTTGTAGGTACCCATCTTGGTAGATTTTTTTGTACTTTGTAATAAACTGTCTGCTTAACTAAGGGAGCGTTTTGGTAAGTCTGTAAGTTAGAGTTAAGTTTAGTAAGAGTTTTGACCTTTAAGGGTCTTTTACGTTTTACCATTCAAGATAAATTATGCACTGGAGGCCTCTCTTCAGCGCATTGTAGGCACAGTAGCCTCCAAAAGTTAGTTGACATTTTTCCACTTCAGCTTTGACACACCACATTATGATTTAAAATTCTAGTGATCCGAGTGTTTGAACTACTGTAACGTTTTTTATTGATTAATTCAAATATTTACCTTATGATAAAAAATAATCAAGTAATCCCTAAGACTGGCGACTTTAGCAGCGCGACAGTCGCGCGGCAGACGCGCAACCGTCGCCCTGTCAGAATTTTATATTATAAACAGAAGCGCGACAGCCGCGTGCGGCGGCGCGGCCTCCGCGTGCGATCAGTCGGTGATGAGATTATTGCAAGCAGCCTATCGATTCTGTAAAAATCTCACCGTGATAACATAGGTGAAGTGAGCGTGAAGTGAACTATCAATGGAGGCAATCCCTAACATCAGGTGGAATGACAGCTCACTTCACCTTAGTTTTCACGGTGAGATTTTTACAGAATAGCACTGCAGGAGCGAGTTTGACACTGAGAACGAATTGATGTAAATTACGGCGCGGCAGCCGCGCTGCTATCGCGCGGCTGTACTTATAATGTGAAGGCATCTGCTTCTGCCGCGCTACTATCGCGCTGCTAACGCCCTAATGTGAAAGCGGCCTTAGGAGTATAACCTGTTTTCTTTTTTTGGTCGTAATTTGGCATCACAGTAGAAGTGGAAAAATGTCAGCTAGCTTTTGGAAGCCACTGTACCTATGAAATAATGTATAATAATAACGTGTTTGGGTATGTGTTATACAAAGTGTTAATGAAATAACCCAAAACCTCGGACACCCCAACCGATTTTTATATTAATAAATTGATATGACATATAATTATTTATTTTCAAAAATTATAGTAAAAGATATTTGTAAATGTTGTTGTCGCGCTCCTTCTTACAGATTCGTAGCTCTATCGCCGCCGGCGCGCTTCCCGGCCTTGGCGCCAGCTCTGGCACCCCCTCTCCTCACCCTCGCCCGCGCTGTTTGTTTTCATTGCGTTGGACAGTAGCGTACAGCGTCGTTAAAAAATATTAGACACGGCATGACAAATAATTATTTTTTGGAAAAAAAATAACCCATATTAAAAATTATTGTATTCGATTTTGCTGCTGATTCTAAACAAACTAGTTTCAGGTTTTGGGTTATTTCATTAACACATTATATAGGTAAAACATATCCAAACACAGATTACATGCAAAATCGCATCGCAAGAGTTTACCTCCCGACTAGCATAATATACAACGTCCCGACATCAATCGTCGGGCAGTCGCCCACTAGACGCAACACCCGTCTGGTCAGAGGATCCTCCCTTTTCTACAGAGGATGAGTGAACTTCCTTCTATCAATCCCTCCTTGGCTCGGAAAGCACGTTAAGTCGTAGGTCCTGGCTATCATTCGTGGATCTTTGACAGTCGTTAGGTTTGATTCTCTGGTCGGGCAAAGTGTTATTGGGTTTTTCCATGTGGAATTTCTCAGTAACAACGCAAAATCTGAATTTATATCTGCAGGCCAATTCTCGTAATTTAAAACGTTCAAAATCTAGTCGCAGTCTCATCTCGGCGACAAACAAATGTCAAAAACTTGTCAAAATGTAGGGAAATTAGACGTATTTTGACAGATTGAGACTGAGATCAGACTGTGAACGTTCTTAAAATTACGGGAATAGCCCCTCTGGTTTATGGCAATAGTCACGTAGTTCACGCCCCTTATGATATTCTGTGCTATGTCATCTTTAATTGTAATTCGACGTATATCCGTCAGGAGCTGATAGAGGCGCCAAAATGCAACAAATTGGACCCCACATATGTATGGCCGAAATTCAACAGTTTTCTAGATATTTAAATTTTATGAGTTTTTAGATATAATTCCAAATAAAAAAAAGACTACCTATTGAATGGGTACCATTACAAAATGATATTGTAGCTGGCAATTCAATTAAGCTATGAACATTATTAAAAGTATTTAATTCAACAAAATAATTAAAATGATGTATGTCGAATTACAAGTAACCCTGTATAATAGAATAAGTAAAGACTTAAAATATTATTTGAATGTAAAACTTACAAACTTTTCATCTAAATTTGTCCCTATTTAGATATATATCTCCGAACTCACTAGCTATATATAAGCCATCAAAGGCTTCTGTGGTTTTTAGTATATAATTATTTAAACTCGCTGCGATGAACATTTTGACAATTAATAAAAAAAAAATGTGGGTGTATTGAAAGTACGCCGCTGCTTAACCCTCGGGGCAAAAAAGGCGTGAAGTTACATTACCATTTTTCATCAGAAAGACTATCGGCATGATTGCTCACACCCCCCTAATGTTCTTCTGAATAACCCTCGACTTCGTGGGGGTTAGTAAACTGGGGGTTCATTGAAAGAACTTTCAATTTTACTTGGGTGTGCGGAACTGCGCACCAGTAATACCGACACTTAACAAAGATGTAGTAATTATACTGTAGTAGTTAAAATATAAGTGGTGTTAACAAGCATTCTTAATCATAAGACCAGCAAGAACAAAGACCCTAAGACTATCGGCGGAGAATCTCGACACCGCGATGTACAGACACCAGCACATCAAGCTACCCGAAACTGCCAAATTTTCCCAATCAACTTTGAATAAATAAAAAATAAAATAAAATAAGTTTATTTCATATCATTTTGGCTTACATTGCATGACGAGGAGTCTCCATTTAGGCATAGAAAATGCCTGTAGTTGAAGGCTCCGCTCTTCCCTTACATCATAAACATACAAGTAGGTAAATAACGAAACAAGAAAAATAAAAACAAAAAGAAAAGAAAATACAATCAATTAAATAAGTGTGTGTGTGTGTGCGTGAGGGTTGTGTTTGTGTGTTTGAGGGTTTGGGTGTGTGTGTGTGTGTGAAAGGGTGCGTATGTGTGGGGGGGGGGAGACGGATTTTGAGTGTACAATGTATATAATTTATTTTTAAGTCAAACGTTGCAAAAGTAACTCTGTATCATCATAATTTAAATTGTGTAGCCATATTATTAACTTTTTTTTTCATTCATATTTTTTTTTATCATAAATATATATTAGTTTATTAATTTTATTGTATAAAAAGGCTGAGCGTTTTTTATATTGTCTGCTGGCAAATTCTGTTTTTGTTGTGGGAACGTTTACTATGCAGTATTTATTTCTCTTTTCTAGTATTTTAGGGTCGTATAGTATCTCTTTGTGCGTTTTGAGAATGATAAGAAGGATGTACAATTTTCTCACTGACAGCAGATTACATAATTCGTAAAGCTTCTCAGTGGAGAATA
This sequence comes from Globia sparganii, assembly GCA_949316385.1. Lineage (NCBI taxonomy): Eukaryota > Metazoa > Arthropoda > Insecta > Lepidoptera > Noctuidae > Globia > Globia sparganii. The sequence continues at coordinate 5,655,320 of OX438675.1, read as the reverse complement.
TTCTTTTTTTGAAGTACATCACCTTAAGTATCGCTCTTTGAGCGCGTTCTAACTCTAGAAAACTAGATTTTGTTGCTCCACCCCATGCAGTTATACAATATACTAAGACAGACTGGACCAAAGATACATAAATTTGACTGTCCTTACTTTTTTTGACTGTCCTTACTTTTATTTAAATTTATTCTCTTTGGTACAACATATCTCAGCTCTTTGAAAATCCAGATGAGTTTCCGTACTCTACTCATGACTTGTTCCAGTTGAGGATACCAGGAAAGACGCTGGTCAATAATCACTCCCAGATATTTTGTTTGGATAACTTTTTGGATAGCAAGGCAATTGCAGCAAGTTCTGTCTGTAGTAATTTCGCATGTATGGATTCTTAAATTAAATTCTTTATCTGGTTGAAATTGATTATAAATATTAAAACAAATGAAGTTGGTTTTGCTAGTGTTCAGGGTGAGTAGATTTGTTTTTAACCAAGTTGCAACAAGAGCTAGCCCACTTTCTGCACTATTTTTAACATCATCCCATGTTTTCCCTGAGAAGACGACAGCTGTATCATCGGCGTATGAGAATACTTTGAACCTTATACTCCAGCGGTAAAGTTAAAAATCTATTACAGAAATTTGACAGTTTGTAGTAGCTTGATGTGCTGGCGTCTGTACAAATCGATCGAAATAGTACAACGCCACCTAGTGGCGAGTAAATAAACAAATTTTAAACACTTGACAGTACGATCGCGGTTATTTCAGCTATTATCTCTGTGCGGTTAAACATCTACATTAATTCAAAATCAAATCCTATCAGATAAATTCACTGAAATCACAAAAGATATATTAACATATTTAACATATCCATTGACATGCCACGTTGCGTATGTATCTATATATATATATACTCCAACGCATTGCCAGAATTTATCTTTGGACGTGAGAGGCTTACTAATATTGTTAACCTTGCGAAGGGATTCGGCGTTAGAGTATAGATTAGACAAACTTCAAAAGTAAACCATGATTTTTTTTTTATTAAGTCTTGAAAGTTGCCTGAATGCGGAGAGTAGAGAGAAATATAGTGGTGAATCGGTTACAGTGGCGTCTCTGAGACCTTTTCCGCCTATTTTCCGCGAAATGCTTAGGCCCTTGGACACAGCACGGTTTCTTTACGGTACGGCGTATAAACCGCGCCGTAGAATTCGTCAACAAGCTTCCATAGTGATCTACACAACACCGACGACCGTGCCTACACACGGCAAATAAACCATAGTTTTTTCCGTAAAAACGCATATTTCGCCAGTTAAAGTTGTGTTTTCTTTTTAAGATGAATATGATGATGAAAATGAAATAAATAATAATGAAAAAGAGCATTGCATCGAAGCTCTCAACAACCATAACCGGAAGCAAACTAGTGCTGTGAAAAAATCGCAAATTAAATAAAAAAATAAAAACTATACTTACTCAGGTCTTCCTACTATTAATACTTTCGCTGTCCCTTAAAAATGTATATGCACACGTAAGCTTGTCTCATTAATACTCTAAGCTTACAAATGTGGGGAAACTGTAACGCCTATACTGATAAGTTCCCAATGGGAGTGGAAGGGAAGTTTGATAAATACGTAACCTATTCCTAGGCTTTCAGTGAGATTGGATCAAAACAAAGAACAGAAATTAAGATAGAAAACGGCTTATAAAAGTTCCAGCCCATAGGTTTTTCTTGTAGAACTTTTCATAAACACTAAGTCTGGTTTTTTTAAACCCAAAAACTAGGTATCAATAGTATTTGATGAACAAAGGGCCGTGAGGGGCCCGTGGCTAAATAATAACAGCCGCACAGGTCGATCGATCAGGTTAAGCTACGCTTGCCGCGGTTGACCTGTGGATGGGTGACCATCTTTACATACCGAGATCCCTCCGTGCCTCGGAAAGCACGCTAAGCCTTTGGTCCCGGCTGTCATTCGTGGATCTTTGACAGTCGTTACGGGTAGTCAGAAGCCCGAAAGTCTGACAACCAGTCTTACCAAGGGGTATCGTATTACCCAATAACTGGGTTGTGGAGGTCAGATAGGCAGTCGCTCCATATAAAACACTGGTATTCAGCTGCATCCAGTTAGACTGAAAGCCGACCCCAACATAGTTGGGAAAAGGCTAGGCAGATGATGATGAGTATTTGATGAACAAAAGAAAGAACTATCAGTCCACTCTATAAGTCCGTCATACATGGTGAGAGATATAATCATGGGAGGCTCGTGGCTAAATAATTACAGCCGCACGGGTTGATCGAAGGTTAAGCTACAATTGACGCAGTCGGTTCGTGAATGGATAACCATCCAGTACATATCGAGACCCTTTCGATCCGGCTGTCATACGTAAATCTTTGACAGTCGTTACGGGTAGTCAGAAGCAATAAAGTCTGACAATCAGTCTTACCGAGAGGAATTGTGTTATCCAGTAGCTGGGTTGTGGAGACCAGCACCCTAATTGCGTCAAAATTATTCAGATTTCGATTGATAGTGTGTTACTATCAATCGGAATCTGAATAATTTTGAAGCAAATTGCTAATCCATTGCTTCTCAAGTTCGAAAAATTTATCTGCTCAGCACGTAAATAACGCAATGAATGTTGTTAAACTGTCAAAATGAAACCGATTCCGATTGATAATTGTGTTACGCAATTGCCCAGCAGATAAGCAGTCGCTCCATGTAAAATACTGGTATTCAGCTGCATCCGGTTAGACTGGAAGCCGACATCAACATAGTTGGGAAAAGGTTAGGTAGATGATGATCTCTAAAGCCCCCAGTATTTCTAAGCTGTAAGTAAGTGTTAAGTGATCAAAAATTATTATTATTTTATTATCAGATTAGATGTTAATAAAATATGTTTTCTTTTGTATAATGTACAAGTTCACTAATTAATAGTGCCGTGCTTTCCTATATAATTTAGATACTTGCGAGATCTATAATTATGACAAAGACTGTGCGCTAATACTGTGTACGTGTTTAGTTGGTAAGCCTTTATACAAATAAACTAGCTTCTGCCTTCGTCCGTGTGAAATTTTGGCCTATCGCGTCGCATCCCATCGCTCGTTCTTGCTACTACTTCGTTTTCAGTTAGTGTTCTTTATGGCTTTTTTTTTTATTTTGCACATCTCCAAATGTGATGTTAGATAGCCTATAACCTTTAGCAAGAATTGGGCAATCAAATGCAATAAGAACTTTTTTTTAAATTTGACTGTTAATTCCGGAATATTACCGCCTACATACATGCAAACAAACAAATTTTACCTCTTTATAATATTACTAGCTGCGCCCCGCGGTTTCACCCACGTAAGTTTTGATCCCGTGGGAATATCGGGATAAAAAGTATTCTATATGTTATTCTGATGTATAAACTATATTACTGTAAAGTTTCATCAAAATCCGTTCAGTAGTGTTTGCGTGAAAGAGTAACAAACATCCATCCATCATCACAAACTTTCGCATTTATAATATTAGTAGAATAGGATTAGTAGGAAGTAGGATTAGTAGGAAGTAGGAAATAGTAAGAAAAGAACTTTTAATTTTTATAAAACTTTGCCTATAGGTTAAGGCTATGTTAGGATGTTTTTATAAAAACAGCCTAACATTGTCCTTTACTAGAAATGTGACTAGACAATTCTTTCGAACCGTATCTGTTTATTACCTGTGTAACATCTGATACGATCAACTTTCATCCTTCAGGGAGACGGACAAAGTTTTATTGTTTCGCCTTGGGGTATTTCGTTATGGGTGCGACCTCAGTGAAAGATGGAGCGGGTATAAATAGCTGCGTTATTTCTTGAGATTATTTAAAATAAGGAAAATGTCGTGAGGAAAGTTTTGGGTATGAATATCGATGGCTATAAAAGTAGGGGACGACCAAAGAAATGATAGATGGACTGTGTGAATGATGATGTGGTGAGAAAGGGGGTGACTATCGAGATGATGACTAATAGAGAAGTATGGAAGGAAAAGACATGTTGCGACTCTAAACAAGTTGCGATAAGGGCAGGAGGATAATGATTTAAAATTATTTTAGTAGGTAAATTGGGATGCAAAGAGTATGTGATGATACTTGGACAGTCAAACTCAAGTCCAAAGCACACGGTGTAATCAACTCGCAAACAGTTAACATGAAAGCACATGATAAAAAAAAATAACTGTCATACTAAAGTGCAATAACTGTGTGTGTGAGTAAAGTGCAATAAAAGTGCAACAAAGTGCACGAACAAAATGTCTGAAACAGCTTAATTTTGTTTTTAAAAACCGATGAAAAATTGCTACGCTTTGCACGTCGATACGATTTATGCTACACCGTGTATTTTGGATTTGACAGGTCCTTTATTAAACAGGCTATACAGGGTGGCCAAAAAGTCGTGGATCAAACGAAATAGGGAGATAAAGGAGGTTATTTCCAACAAAAATCTTTCTACAGCATGGCCATAATTCGATTGTCCTAAAAGTTATGAATATTTTTGTTTTCATTAAATGATATTTAAAAAAAGGATTTTGTTAATATTAGGTACACCCCGATACCCACCACGTATGTGAAGTTTCTATCAACTACTTTAAAAAAGGTCCTGTATTGGTACCGAAAAAGAACACACATTCACAATATATAATATCCACAAAGAGAATAGCCATTCTGTCGATATCAATAAATATAACAAAAAGTTCAACAATCATCGCCCGCATTCAGAATTAACTACCGACGACGTGACGCTGATTGCGAATGAAAACGATCAAATTGATCACTTACTCGAAGGCTATCGAATAAGTCGCCACTATGTAATAATTGTTATGGTTATAGCCAATATTTGTTACGCGAGCAATCAGTACAAAATGTTGTACAAATGGCAGAAACTGCTACAAATGCTGCAAAAATATAACTATGAATTTATTTCTCATCACAAATGTTGATGTGGACAGGAAGTGCTTAATCTAAAAAATAGGCTTCACATTTGTGAGAGACTGGTGCCCGAAAAAGGCATAAAATAGCTGTTTTACGGGACACCAGGCCCCCCAAGACTTTCATATATATTATGTACATATTAATTTAGATAAATAAACAAAAAAACAGAGTATGTGATGAAGTTTACTTAAATTTAAAAAGTTATGAATATCAAGTTTATTTAAATTCTATTTTTTGTACCTACAGTTAAATATAAAGAAAAATAAAATTAATCTAGGCTGGACATATTTATTATGTGTTTTACGTATGTATGTGTGTGAGGGTGTGTGCATGTGTCTGAGGGTGTGTGTATGTGTGTGTTTGGATGAGCAACGAACGTGAAGCAGCGTAACGTTCTGCCAATATTCCTTGAACATGTGGTCAGAGGTATATATCGTATACCGTCATTACGCCAGCTATGTGGTAGTCCCATATAATAATGTAACACTCCAATGTCCTGGATGACAAAATAATAGTCAAAGGGCCAATTACTATAATCTCCTCGCTAAACAAACAGATTGCTGAACACTGATTTTATTTTCATAAGCGGACGCTCCCTGCGCCACAGCCTCTTTGCCGCATCACCAACAGTACTCTCAGTGTATTTGCAGATCGGTTGAGTATCCTGATATTGTGGAGGTCCGCAGCTCCACGCTGAATTTTAATTTTATATCTGTGCCTGTAACCTACTAAAACTAGAAGTTAAGCATTTTTTATTGCTGACTGGCCCAACCTTGACCTCGATCACGCCTGATGGAAAGCGATGGATGGGGTCTATGATGGAACGAGCGTGCCCAGAAGATGCCTAAGGCACTGGAACACCCATGCATCAGCGAAACACAGCAGGCTGCTTGACGCCGGACTCCGGTGGAAGGGTGGTCCCAAACCAGGCGGGCGTTTCCCTACCACTGCAAGGGAAGAATTGGCCAGTCAAATAAGGTGTTGGGTGTGACTGTCCAGGATGCGCCAAGCGCTCGGTTCAGTTGAGTAACTGGCGGAACAAACTGCGCTACACGAGGAGGCTTCTTCATGCATCTCAAAAGTAAAAGTAAGTAAAATTGTTAATAATCCTATGGTCTCCTCTGAAATAAAAGTTTTCTATTGTATTCTATGACACTGCTCGACCTGAGAATCAAAACCAAGACCCAGCATCAGCCGCGTTTGCGACAAATCCACCTACAACGTAGTCATTATTACGGCTTTTAATTAAAAATTAGCCTACACCACATTATTACGCCATAAAGCTGCAAAATATAGAACCATGTTCGCAACGCAGCGGATGCAGCGCTCGAGGCGTAATTTTCAATGAACACGTTGCAAATCCCCCAGAGAGCGCGTGCAGCGCAATTTTGTCAGGCGGATTAATCGGTAGGTTTGTGGTGGCAAATTTCGAACCAGTAAATGTCACATTAATGATTCATTGAAATAACGAGTAGATAATTAATTCATTTACGCCCACACTAGGACAGACCTTTTATCATTGATGAACGTGGGAGTTTTCCCTTTGTAGATATTAATTAGTTAATTTGGAGTAGGGAGTCGATCCATGTGAAATAACTAGTGGTATTCAGCTGCATCAGAGCACTGGTGGCCCAGTGGTAACGGCCGCGACTTACGAGTTGTAGGTCGTAGGTTCGAAACCCGTCAGGCGCTTTACTTTGTGTCAATTATTTCATCACCATTGCTCTTAAAACGGTGAAGGAAAACATCGTGAGGAAACCGGCATGTCCTAGAACCAAAAATGTGACATCTACCAACCCGCACTGGGCCCGGGTGGTGGATTACGGCCCTCCCTCTCATAGAGAGGAGGCCACAGGAACAACATTCAGGAGGAACATTATAGGCTGATTATGTACTCCAATTTTGAGGGTTTTTGCAAATCTATAGTCTACCAAAAAATATGTTTTCATACACACACTACAACGCAGCGGCCAGCGAGCGCTACTTCCATGTTATGGCAATTCAGTATTTTTATTACACCAAAATAGGAATTGTTAAGAGCGCATTAAGTTTAGGACGTTCAAAAATATTCTAAGAAAGCAAAATTTAAATTATTTAAGATTGAATTAAATATAATTATGCCCAAAACATTACGCCTTTATCTTTTGCAGTCAAATGAGGTTTACGCGACAATAATATCGACGCTTGAAAGGCAGAACTGACTAAGCCACATAGGGCTAACTTTACAGAATAACAATTAAATCATATAAATTATGATTCTGATGATTAAATAAGATTTCTAAAACAGTAAGAATTACGCCTGTAGGATGATTACAAGAATTTATATGATTTTTTTTCTGAGAAGTTAAACTTTAAACTTTTCTCCTGTAAACATAGCCCTTTGTTGCTTAGTCAATTTTGCCTTTCAAGCGTCGATATAAGCTATCAAATTTCATTCTCTTAGTTGCAGGCGTCTTCTTACGTTTATTACTCGTATACAAATATTCAGCAACGCTTTTGTTAAACGTGATTGCAACTCTAGACCTCTTCTTGGTCCTGAACTTCATAACTGAATATAGTGTCCCTGAATGTATGTTCTTCCCCTTCGTTCGGTTCTCAGCTTCTCCTAGAGCGGTCGTAACAGAGTCCAGTGAGGACGGTTACCAATATGGCTTATTTGTGCAGGACAAACATAACATAACAACGGCTGTATTTCCTGAAGGGAAGACAGCAGCAGATCTTCCCACATTTTGCCAGTTATTCTGCTATACTGAGAATACGCTAACTGTGATCCACCACTACAACAACCTTTTACTAAATGTATGCAAGACTTATCGCCATTCTCTTACCCTTATCCCAATTTATTTGAGGGCGACGCAACATGTATTTTTCTTCCATACTTCTCTATTACCCGCCATCTCGGTAGTTACCCCCTTTCTAGATGTTTTCGCCTTTGCGTAGGGGAATTGGTTGCTACATAAAACCACTTTAGACAAGCACTTACCAATTATTGAAATAAAATGTTACAAGATTACAAGAATCTCTGGAACCATTACAATCGTATAGGTACATATGTCGACTGGTCGCTGATGGCGCGTGAAGACAAGTGGTCGAGAGCCTCGCTGGGCTGCCTAAACACACGTCCTCCGGCGCAAGCGAACCGCTCCCACCGTACCTGGAACCGTGCCGCCATTGGTCAGCGCAGGATGGTGTGATGCTCACGATACTCGAAGCTGCGCGGCCATTGGATGCGCCAGCGGGACGTGATGAAGTCGCGCGTTGCTCACCGCCTGCGCTCCTCTCACGGACGCCCGACTGTATTGCCAGGCGGCGAGAGGCTGTGACACTAGACATACCATCTTTCACACAATTCATCCATCATTTATTTAGTCTTCCCCTACTCTTATAGCCATCCATATTCATATTCAAAACTTTCCTCACGACATTTTCCTCACTGCACCGCATTTGTTACTGTTTGCAAGACTCAAAAAATCTTACTAGCCTTTTCCCAAATATGTTGAAGTCGCCTTCCAGTATAACCGGATGCAGCCGAATACCAGTATTTTACATGGAGCGACTGCCTATCTGGTAGCAGCTGGATGAGATTTGCCGAGAATCAAACTTAATGGCGTGCAATTGGAGAGGCATATGTCCAGCAGACGATTGCTATAAGCTGATGATAATGACTTCCTATCTGACTTACACAACCCAGTTGGTAGGTAACACGCCACCCCTAGGTAAGACTGTTTGTCAGACTTTTGAGTTTCTGACTACTCGTAAGATAAAATATCTACAGATGACAGCCAGGAGACTATAAGGAACAATATTACTCCCGCTTTCGCTCGCCCTGTGTTCTCACCCAGAAGTAAAAGGGAGTGCAAAAGTAAGAATTATCGGACTCAAGAGAGAAAAGTTGGGGCCCTGCGTAATTGTCTTAATTGGACAAACGGTAACTTCACGAGACTAGAAGGTTTTTGCTTACGTGACCAGCCCCAAAGGGGAAGAGTTGGGTTGAAAACGGTAAGTGTCATTTATGAAGAGTGGCTTGGGACAATTAGTGGTATCTACAGGGATCTAGGCAAAAAGATTATGATGTAATGTGTTGTCTTAAATACCAACAGACTGAAATTAAGTATATTGAGACTTGACATCAACTGATTGTATAAGCTTTTATCAAACAATTCTGTGTCTCAGAGCCCTGGGTGACGGTAGTGATTCTAAAGTGTAGGTACGTCCGGCGCACTCCGTATGGATAGCCAGCCCAGCCTTGCTGCCTGACTAATACTTTTACAGCTCGATAAAAGTTTATGGCATCTCTGAAGTGTGCTACTCGCTACGCAGCGCCTCCACCTCACCCGCGCTAATACTAAAGTGACTTCAAAACTTTCAATGTCAAAACTGCGAGTTTAGCTTAATTATTCTGAAATCATTTACAAAATTAAGATGATTTTTGAAATGTTTAACTCACGGCCATTCTACGATACAAAATTCATAAGGTATTCAACTAGCTTATTGTGGTGTAACTTAGGACAACCTTTTGATCGAATGCAAGTCATACCTGCCGATTCAAACTTTATAACTCTTCCCCAAGAATTGGGCTATCAAATGCAAAAGATTTTTTAAATCCGACTGGTAGTTTCAGAGATTAGCGCGTTCGAACAAACTCTCAGAAACTAGAACAGGATGTAATAAAAAAAAAAACCCGTCAAGTGCGAGTCGGGCTCGCGCACCGAGGATTCCGTAGAAATCTGTAGGTATGTAAATAGTTTATCACGGATTTTTTTTAATGTTATATACTTACCTACAAATTCACGGTTTTCGGATTTCTTCCTTTACTTGTGCTACATGAACATTGCCTTTTGCCAAATATCATGATTCTCGGTCAACGGGAAGTACCCTATAGGTTTTGATACCGGATCATAAATGCCCGTATCTTTTGATTGCGTTAACTTAGAAGTTTGATTTTTTCACTGCATCAAGGGATTGCAGCCTTGAGTATTTGATATTAATTTTAACTTTATAACTCCACGCGTTCCTGAGAAAAAGGGTCTTTACCGACGGACAGACAGACGGACAACGAAGTGATCTTATAAGGGTTCCGTTTTTCCTTTTGAGGTACGGAACCCTAAAAAGGCTTCACAATAAAAAAAAAACTTATTAAACCTACCTTATTAATAACTCCTGGTATACACAGATATATAACATTGTGTAGTAACACCGTAACTTATACAGACGTCATCACATCAAGCTATCTGAAACTGTCAATTTTTCTCAATCAACTTTGAACCTTATGCTTTAGCGATAAAGTTGAAAATCTATTAAAGAAATTTGACAGATTGTAGTAGCTTGATGTGCTGGCGTCTGTACCATTTAATTCGTACAAAACTACCGTAAACGCCTCTGTTCTCTAACTCCATATTACAACCCTGTATGTAGGCCGTACTTTTATCTAATTTTGTGTGTGGCTAGGAAGAAAGAGTAATATTTATTTTAAAACTGTATTCATATAAAACTAAATTCAGCCAAAATGCTACAGGATAGTTGTATTTTCGAGGTATTCCACTCAGAGCACTGATTTTAGCAGATCTTCAGCGAACCGCACCTGAACACTTCCACAGACCGCACTGAAGCAAAATTTAGAAAAGTGCGGTTCAATGGATCAGTTTGTTAGTAGTTTAACTGCTCCGTTGGACTTGTGGTCGCAAGCGCAACTGCTGAGCGTGAGGTCCTGGATTCCCAGGTCGGGCAAAGTGCTATTGAGTTTTTCCAGTAGGAATTTCTTAGTAACAGCCCGGAGTTTGGAAGTTGGTGGTGTGATACCCCCGTGCCTCGAAAAGCACGTTAAGCCGTTGGTCCTGCGCCTGATCTCTCTCCGGTCGTGTCGGATTGCCGTCCCATCGGACTGTGAGAGTGAGGGAAAAGGGAGTGCACCTGTGTTTGCACGCACACGTCTTGTGCACTATAATATCTCCTGTGTACCTGGCTAATCTCCGTTGAGATTGGCCATCGTTACCGAAATCGGTCAGGGAGGCTATTATTATTATTAATACTCAATAAAGTATTTACTTTCAGAAACAATGGATACTTATACAATATTATTATCTTTTATATTTCCGAAGTCAATGTCAGAAGCCGTTTCTTACACCCTCAAAGTTTTCGTTACATCTGACAATTTCATCTGTCGCAATACAAAAATGTTCACCACAATCGCCATCCGAGTTCTCACCCTCCAACTTCAAAGCCCATACATCTGTTCAACCAAAACCACTCGCGACGCGTGCTTCAATTTCGTCTAAAATTTAATAGTACCTACCCTCACAGTAACCAGATCACGTCCACAAGACTTAATTACCGAACTTTTGCTTCAAGCGCTTTTGTTTTAAAAATCGTTTTGAGAGAAGCTATTTTTTTAAACACTTTTTAGGTGGGACTGCAGGATTAAAATGGCATAAGTGAGAAAGAAAAGAAAATGGCGGAGTAGTCTATGTGGTCTACAGAATAAGCCAGCTAAAGTGATAATGGGTCGGTCATATTAGCCGCAGAACCAATGACCGATGGGTTTGACTTTTACTTCAACCACTTGTTTTAAAATGCTAAATTTCTCGGAATTTCTCGTGAATGCTATGGATAAGAATCTACAGGTAGATGTCGTGTACACCGATTTTTCGAAAGCGTTCGACAAAATTAATCATGATATGCTTATTGAGAAACTAGCAAGGGCCGGTGTGCACGGCAACTTACTGCGATGGATCCAGTCCTATATAAAAAATCGAAGTCAGGCGGTTTGTGTTAAAGGTTACTCTTCTCAATTCCTTCTTCCCTCCGGAGTTCCCAAAGGTTCCCATTTGGGACCCTTGCTCTTTACCCTCTACATTAATGACATAGGAACCATATTTGACCGCAGTAATCACTTGCTTTATGCTGATGATACTAAAATATTCTGAGTGGTTGAGTCCGTTACAGATTGCTCTAAATAACAAAGTGATTTAATAAATTTGCATAATTACTGTACAACAAATCAACTCTTCCTCAACATAGATAAATGTTTCATTATGTCATATACACGTAAAACTCACCCATTAAACTTTAACTACGCCATAAATGGCTTAACTCTTAAAAGAGTTTCCACCATTAGAGACCTGGGGATCATTATGGACTCCAAATTAACATTCACCCATCATATAGACCACATAGTTAGCTCCGCATTTCGCAGACTTGGCTTTATACTACGAATTAGTAAACCATTTAAAAAAGTTATCACTTTAAAAATTCTTTACTTTTCATTTGTGCCCTCTATTCTGGACTTTTGTAGTACAGTGTGGAGCCCATGTTTTAGTATACATATAAATAGGATTGAAAGGATCCAAAAAAAGTTTTTAAAATCACTTAACTACCGCAATAATACTTATGACGCTGCGTATGAAGACGCAATGCGTAGGCATGAACTGATAAGTCTACGTAACAGACGTAATATGTTCGACATCACTCAACTGTTCAAGATTTTAAACTCATTTATTGATTCACCATCACTACTAGGTGGAATATCATTGAAAGCACACGCTCGCCTACCCGTACGCCCCTCACGTACACTACCACTTTTTGTTCCTCCTCGACTGCATAAAACATACACTCGTAATTCATTTATATACCGTTCCACTAACAATTATAATAGAGAATTTACAGACATAGATCTTTTTAACATTTCTCTTAATAGCCTTAAACAGAAACTTACAAGTAGATATGTCACATAATTTTAATTCGCTCTATTTTTTACTTTGTCTACCTTCAGTTTATTTTGTAAATTAAGTTGCATTGAACATTAGTTCTGATACAAAAATTAATATAAGTATGTATTCTTGCACGTCTTTCCTTGCTAAGAGTTTATTGTACATATTTTTAGAACTATACCACATTGTCGGCACTATAGGTCTTTTATAAGGAACCAATTCTCTCATAAATAATATTGTTTGTAAGTACATGACTGTTTGTTGCCAAAATAAAATAAAATAAATAAAAACTGTTTTGAGAATAGCGATTAAATTATTTAGTTTTTGTGAACGAACACCTAATAAGTGAGAAATAGAAGATGATGGCGTAGTAGCCTATGTGGTCTACTGAATAAACAGGCTGAAGTGACAATGGGTCGGTCATATTAGCCTTAAAACCGATGACCGATGGGGTTAACGCTTTTTAAAATGGAGACCGCGAATCAAACATAGTTAACTATAGGGTAGGACGTTTTCAGAGGGGCAATTCTCGTAATTCACAAAACAACAAACAAAAAAAATCAAAACAAAAAAAAACAAACAAACTGAAATAAACATTCCCAATCAGAGGGGCAATTCTCGTAATTTTAAGAACGTTCACAGTCTGTTCTCAGTCTCAATCTGTCAAAAATACCTCTAATTTCCCTATATTTTTGACATGTTTTTGACATTTGTTTGTCACCGAGATGAGATTGCGACTAGATTTTGAACGTTTTAAATTACGAGAATTGACCTTCTGATCTCAATCTCAATCTGTCAAAAATACCTTTAATTTCTCTTGACGTCATTCACCGGTAAATTGCGGACGCTATGTGGTGGCCACCGCTTTTCTAGGAAACGGTAGCTTTAACCCAACGTACCCAACAAAATCAAACAACAACCCACAAGGTACAAAGATAACTATACGCGAACAAACAAAGTTCAGAGGTTTTCTATTTTGGAATTTTTGCTCCGAGTTCGTTTGGCATGTTGATTGGGAAATTCGAAAATCATTGAATCTGGGAGGTAAATGGAAACGCTTTTGTGTTGTACGCAGTCGGTTTGTAAAGCCGGTTATCGCACTGCCGTATCAGTATTTGGTTAGGCTACCTACGTACGTAATAAATGCCTGAAGTTTGCGCGTGGGGACAAGGTGAGGACTCCTAAACCGAGCAACCATGCATTTTTTGAATTTAGGTCTATACATTTTTGAATGGTTGAGAATTCAAATTCGGAATAATGATGCTACCAAAATAATGGCCCGTATTTGGGCTTCAAAACTCCTTGATCTTTTTTTCTTTGAGTCTTCATAATTGTTTTAGGCCTTTTAAACCTTACATATAAATGCACAGTAGCTCGATTTAGGAGTATGGGAATGGGAATGCCTGAAGTTTGCACTTTGGGAAATAGTGAGATCAAAAGGTTTTGTCGAAAACAAGAAGGTCAATTCTCGTAATTTAAAACGTTCAAAATCTAGTCGCAGTCTCATCTCGGCGACAAACAAATGTCAAAAACTTGTCAAAATGTAGGGCAATCAGAGGTATACAGAAATGCCTTAAAAATGCTATTTGAACTGGAGGAATGCTATTTGAACTGGAGGAATAGTATATACTTAGTTTATATCATGCAAAGAAGAAAAACTTTCGAGCAATATTAACAGAGCAAGACCTCACTGAATGCAATAAATATCTTAAAATAGCTCTCCTGTAAAATAGCAAAAACTGCAATTATGCCCTTGTTCTACCGAAGGTGCGACATGTGAAAAACTTGTCAAAATGTAGTGAAATTAGAAGTATTTAATGACAGATTGAGACTGAGATCAGACTGTGAACGTTCTTAAAATTACGAGAATTGCCCCTAAGGACTTCCTAGTACATTACGTTATTACACTCTACTCTAGTAGAAATTGGTTCGTGGTTTTCGAAATTGTGACATACCTAGCATTGTAAATTGTCCGTTCACAAGAATGTTAGTGAAAGTAACTCGCATTGAGTGCACTCGTATAATGAAAATAGTTTATTATCCAGGTAATACAGTATGTAGGGACATAGGTGAAACACAGGATGAAACATCGCGAGTACCTTAAATATTACATAAAAACAATCGGCTTCATCGGTGTATTCAAAATGAAAAGCCAAGGTTACCTACAGTTATTTTAATATTATCTAGATGTACTACAATGACTTGAAAATTTGCATGCATTAAGTCTCAAGTGAATTATGATATGAATAAGTCATATTATAATATTTTGGTCTAATGTAAGAATGCAAGACGGTCGCTCAGGTTGCTAACAGCGCCAAAATGGCGAAAATCAAATGTCTTCGTTTTGTCATCGATAGTATGTAAGTCCAGCGAATTTGTTTATGGTCAGTGTATTGAGTGTAAAGATATTTTTGAAAATAAAATTTCTTTCACATACAATTCAAGTCTTAGAAATTCCAAATGTCACCATTAACATTTTGGTCAGAAAGTGGCGACGCAACGCACGAATTCTCTTAGAAAATATTACCCCGCTCACTATTTTTTTTTTGTGGCCAGTCCCGAATATTAAGTGCCTCCGGTCTTTAGGAAAATTGTTGAAAAAAAACCTTCTTTATCATGTAAATAGAGTAAGGACGTGTGAAAAACGCTTCAGGCGATAAAATAATTTGCTGCTTTTATGGGTTTTTCCCTACCAAGTTTATATTTTTATTACATTTGCGGGGTTATATTATGGAGAGTTTTGGTAGCTTCTATGTTTTTGTCCATTGTTTTTGTGTGTTGTGAGTTTTGTTTTTCATATTATATTCACGCGTTTACTGTATATGAAGATAAGAGCGAAAGAGGACACTCTTTTGAAATTAGTCTTTATGTAATTGGCATCTATGAATAATCAATTCTAAAATAATTCATCATCATCTACCAAGCCTTTTCCCAACTATCTTGGGGTCGGCTTCCAGTCTAACCGGATGCATCTGAATACCAGTATTTTACATGGAGCGAATCTGACCTCCACAACCCAATTACTGGGTAATACGATATCCCTTGGTAAAACCGGTTGTCAGACTTTCGGGCTTCTGACGACCAGTACTGACTGTCCTTGATCCACGAATGACAGCCGGGACGTTGCAACGGCTTTGCGTGCTTTCTGTGATATGGATAGATCTTGTTATGCACAGATGGTCACCCATCCACGGTCCAACCGCGGTAAGCGTAGCTTAAGCCCACAAACTCCTCACCCTCCGCCCGCAAGCTATCATGACTATAAAACACCTAGACTTGTGTTTTATAGTATACAGTATTTTTGTGAATTTTAAACACTGTTATTTAGATACTGACAGCATCACAGGATCCTCGCGGATGAGTACCCATTGTAGTGGAAACAAAAAAGTATTATGATCAGCCTATTACGCCGAGCAAGCTTTGACGCAGGCAGTTTGTCGTGGCGGGCTATTTTTATAGCCCGGTTTTGTCAATAGCTTTTTTATTTTTTTTATTAACCTATAATATTGTATCACAGCCTTCCCATCTTTGAAATGGTCTTCCTCTTTTTTTCTTTCCTTCTCTGGGATACCATTCTCATTTAAAAAATGGGAAGACGATTTGAAAACTACAGCGGGAGGGTCATATTATAAATGCGAAAGTTTGTGAGGATGGATGGATGGATGTTTGTTACTCTTTCACGCAAAAACTACTGAACGGATTTTGATGAAACTTTACAGTAATATAGTTTATACATCAGAATAACACATAGGATACTTTTTATCCCGATATTCCTACGGGATCAAAACTTACGCGGGTAAAACCGTGGGGCGCAGCTAGTAAATAATAAACTAAATAAATAAGGACATTAAACGGTAGGATATTAAACTCTCTACCATGAGCTCTTCATCCATGGGTCAGGCTTCTGCCATGGGCTTTCCTTCTTATTCTGTTCTTCTTCATCAGTTCTTTGAAAGGCTGGGGAAGGCATATGCTAAAAAGGCAAGCAATCTGGATACTTCTGATGTCTAAACCTTTAATTTAAATAACTTGTAGAACTAGTTTTAAGATTGCTAATTGAAAATTAAATCGTCCCATTGCTGGTCAAACACTTTTACATAAAATATTAATAAAAACTTTATTGTTCAGGAAAAACGTTACAATATTTAATGGAGGATTCCAATCTGAAACTACAAACACAGACAACACACACACACAGACAGACAGACACACACAGACAGACACACACAGACAGAGTCTGAGGACTACAATCTGTCAAATTTCTTTAATCGATTTTAACTTTACCGCTACAGCCTATGGAGGTTGATTGGGAAAATTTGACAGTTTCGGGTAACTAGATGTGCTGGCGTCTATTGTACACACGGCTACACATCAAGCTATAGATTTCTAGTTTAAGCTGACCTCGCACTGTTTACGTTTTTTGTACAATCAGAAGTAAGCTTATACTACAACTGACGGGGTCCGCTAGGGCCGATGCCTGCCAGGGTCGCGGGTTGTTCGAGAGAGATACCGTGGCCCCTGGCACAGGCAACTGAAGGAACACGGGTGGGTTTTAGTCAGTAAAAGTCTGACACGCCCTCCCGCTCCGCCCAGAGCGGGAGAAGTTATTTGATAATTTCCCACCCTCAAAAAAAAAAAAAAAAAAGTAAGCTTATACTGGTTATATAGCTTGATGTGTAGCCGTGAGTACATAGTAGGTAGGCTCATATATAGCATCGGTTGGTAAGATTTCTGAGGCGACAATAATCGAGTGTTCTTCCAAAGAAATGAATTCATCTAAACATATGTAGTTAACTTAGGTTTATTTTTAAACATGTGTAGTATTGTATAGGTACGTGTTTGTGCGTTTGTGATGAATGAGTGAGTTAAGATGAGTGAAGTTGAGTAAGTGGGTTTAGATAAAACGAAGACAGAGCCAGAGCAAAAGTAAGAGCGCTTCCTTCCTGCCATCCCTAAAAATTCTGTAGGTATGGATAAGCCAACAAAAGAATACTCTTACTCCGTTTAGACAGAGGGAATCCAACAAAGTCTGGGACAGAATAAGCATTAGCTCGTTTGGTCCAAATCGTGTTTTCCAATCCTAATCATGCTCCTTTCGCTTCGCTTAAGGTCATACACGCACGTGTATAAGTATCGAAACATTTTTAAATTTTTCATTTACCTTCATCTACTAATTTTGTTGACATCTAAAGTATCGAGACATCCATACTAATATTATAAATGTGAAAGTGTATGTGTGTGTCTGTTTGTTTGTCCGTCTTTCACGGCAAAACGGAGCGACGAATTGACGTGATTTTTAAGTGGAGATAGTTGAAGGGATGGAGAGTGATATAGGCTACTTTTTTTTTAACCGTGTTACCCCGAATTTAACGCGAACGAAGTCGCGGGCAAAAGCTAGTTTTTAATATTTACATGTAACTTCGTCTACTAATTTTGTTGACATCTAAGTATTACGTATTAAAACATCAAAGAGGCAATCAATGTGTCTTACTCGTATCTTTGTTTACTCGAGAATTTATTTTATGTAAGTAATTTGTCAAAATCTCGAAATATTTGCTCGAGTCGAGTTTAAGTGAGATTTTTTTTTTTTATTGCTGAGTGGGCCTCGATCACGCCTGATTGAAAGCAATGGATGAGGTATACAGATAGTGCAATCCACGAAGACGCGCCCCACTCTTTTTCCTAATGCTTACAGCACAAGTGAGCAACATTCCGCTAGTGTTTTAGTTTTGTTGATAGACACTAATTATTATTAGTGGGTAATTAGTGTGTATCGAAGAAACTAAAACACGAGTTGAATTAACTAGCGATGACAACTAACGATTGCACTATCTGTATGATGAAACGAACGTACCCAGAAGATGCCGAGGCACTGGAACTCCCACATCATCACCATCTGGACTTATTTGTTTGAATTGAAAGAGTTAGTCCATGGTAACACGATTTTTAACCCTTTGACACTACTAACTACCACAACCAAACCACCATCACCACTACTGGTTCCCACAACGCTACTAGAGGTCCTTATTGACTACAAAGCCGACACCGCCTTGGGAGAGGTAATCACCTTCGCGGAAGTAGAATAGGTGTGCTGACTCCAGGGTTATCGTGTCCTCCCCATTGTCTTCGGATTTTAGTTAGCCAAATTCTTCTACGGTAAATTGATATTCCAAATTTTTCACCCGAATTTATTGCATGTATTTTGTCAAAATCTCGAGACATTTACTCGAACCATCACAGTTTAAGAGTGATTTGATTTAAAAAGTAAGTCGTTCGAATTTTGGTCAAAGCGTTCATTGTACAGTCAACCGCGCGTCCGTGTAGCCAGGGTAAAAAAACATGGAACGCAGGCTTCACACCAAGGTACAGAACATGTATACTACTAGATTTGTTTAAAGTTGAAACCTTAAACATGATGTAAAGACTATTTGTATGCAAAACTTGTAGAATACTTTCAAAAAGGTCAACCACACCGTAAAGTCAAACCACCACACTTCGGCCGTAGTGTAGCAGATTTTCTAGAAAACCATTGTTTTAGTTTCACAGACATATGACGTACCGTATCAAACAATGGACTGTGACAAACGTAAAAATTCTTTTACAAGCCAATAAAGGCTTGGTATTTTTTTGGAATTGTGTGTTTAAAACGTTTAATGTTCGTCTTAAAATTGCTCTGCTACCGTTCAGTAATTCAAATGGATCGCTGACTAAGTAGTACGTCACAGGCATGAAATTGCTTTTGATTTCGGAGACGACATCCTCTATAACATGGGCACAGATGTTGGGTCGACCTATTTCCATTTTACAGAGGGGAATTTAAATGTTATTTATAGTACCTACTTACCGTCTTAACATGAAAGGGATATCAATGAATTGCTATAGACAGTGCAATCCACGAAGACGCGCCCCACTCTTCTTCCCAATCGTTAGTGTTTATCGCTAGTTAATTCCATTAGTGTTTTAGTTCTTTCGATACACTCTATTTACCCACTAATAATAATTCTTGTGTATTTACAAAACTAAAACACTAGCGGAATGTTGCTCACTTCTGCTGTAAGCATTAGGAAAAAGAGTGGGGCGCGTCTTCGTGGATTGCACTATCTTTTTTTTTTTAAGTTGTTATTTTTGTTTTTAACCGTTTAACTGGATGGACTGTGTGAATGATGATATGGTTAGATAGGGGTGACTACGAGATGACGGCTAATAGAGAAGTATGGAAGAATAACCTCCTCCTTTTTGGAAGTCGGTTAAAAAGACACGTTGCACCGACACCAAATGAATTGGGATAAGGGATATTATAAATTGCATATCAAATAAATAATCGCCTATCAATACATACTCATCATTTATATTCTTTTTTACATCAAATAACTTACTTCACTACAAATAAACTAAATGTTTAACAAAACTCAAACTGCAGATAATTCGAAATTATACATCAATATGACACTACTTTTTTCCTCATAATGAAATACAGTTAAATTTATTTTTGTACAAAAATACTACATACATAGCATAAATACTGACTGCACAGCAAATTTTCCATATTTTATTTCAAATTTTCAATTTAATTCGCATAATAACAATCCCGCTGCCCCGGCAGGCTTCGGCCCTTTCGGGCCCCTTCCTTATGCTGACATCTCTTTGAGGCGCGCGTGGAACACGTACGCGCTGTCCGGCACGGGCCTGGTCCTGATCGGACGGAGAGTTACCCATTACTCTCCGCCCGCAGGCCCGACTTGTATGTCCCTATGTTTTCCTTTTTGATGATACGTTACTTTTATAAGCACTAGAAGCATACTTTTATAAGCATAAGAGCAAGATAATGATTAATCGCTTTAACTTTAGGCATTCAATTGTTGTTAATTACCTCTGTTCGCAAGAGTCCAACTTTCTCAGGAGTCCAACTTTTTTAACATCCATACAAGTTTTCGCGTGAGTCCAACTTTTATTTTTTATGTACTTTTATTAGCAACTAGCTGCGCCCCGCGGTTTCACCCGCGTAAGTTTTGATCCCGTGGGAATATCGGGATAAAAAGTATCCTATGTGTTATTCTGATGTATAAGCTATATTACTGTAAAGTTTCATCAAAATCCGTTCAGTAGTTTTCGCGTGAAAGAGTAACAAACATCCATACATCCATACATACAAACTTTCGCATTTATAATATTAGTAGGATAATGGCCCGCCCCAGCTTCGCACGGATGAATTTCCAAAATTTTCTTTCATACAAACCTTCTCCTGGCAATACCGATCATAACAGAATTATCCAATTTGGTGCAGTCATTCGGAAGTTATGCGCGTACAGGCAGTTTCAGCGGCTTTAGCTAGACTTATAGTAAAGATCTATTTTCAGCTATGTCAGCCACTTTAATTCAAGTAGGTACAGACGCTAGCATATCAAGCTACCCGAAACTGTCAAATTTTTCCAATTAACTTTGAAGCTTACACTTTAGCAATAAAGTTGAAAATCTATTAAAGAAATTTGACAGATTTTAGTAGCTTGATGTGCTGGCTTCTGTACATGTAAATGTGCATTCAGACAGAGCGAGGCATGCACCGCATATTATTTTTTTATATGCTAGATGCCTCAACCTGAGGCAACCGTACATATAAAAAAAATCATTAGCGGCGCATGCCTCGCTCTATCTGGATGCACCTTTAGTTAACTTGATCGGTTCTTCGTCGTGTCGTTGGCACGACAGTGAATTAGACTTTATCGACTTAAAACTTCCCCATTTCCATGGCATCGTCGGTGGCAAAGGTCACTATGGCTGCATTTTTTGGGGCACAGAGGGCAGAAGTGGTGGGACAAAGTTTGCGCCACAAGTCCACATCCACACCCAGCTGCTATGTTCATTTGACTATAGGTAGATGCTAGTTACTTCTGCTATTTGGAACTAACTTATGACTTAAGCGGGCTGACTAAAATACAGGTGACTTTAGCCGCATACACACACAGACTGTCTAAATAGCAACTAAACTCACAAATTTAGAAGTAGTTTCGACCTTTGTCTTGCGGCTTGGCGGGTGACTATAATCGACCGTGAAAATGCTCAGTCGCAGGCGCGATCGCCCGCCGCATTAAAGTCAACATTTTGATGCAATATTAACTAGTCATTTGCGATTTCTATCGACCTGTCTAAATGTAGCGTAGGGCGTCAGCTTATGAGGCGATTTAGATAGTAAGCGACCAGACTCACGGCGAAAATCGACCTAGCGTAAATACCCAATAAGAAAACACGAACTCATAGCTAAAAACAAAGCCCATTAACGTCAAGAGGAAATCAACTGTAAGTCAGAAACTCTAGACGAAGTACCAAAGACTAAAAACCTATTACTAAGTAACAAATGAAACGCGGCACGCCGACTGAATTTTTATCAGTTTCCAGAACTTTACAAACGGCTTTTATATAAATGGCCAAGTTTGTTCTCAACTTTTAATAGGAACGTGCGTGTTTTTTTAAAATTCTTCAACAAGTCAAATCACTCCAAACTTAACACCCAGGCTTTTTGGGTACCGAATAAATGTCAGATAAGTAAGTCTGCCGTTCAGACTTATGTTAACCGTTGTGGTTGCGACAGATTAGAAAATTTTACATGAGGTAACGTAATCTTTGAGGCGTGAATGTACTGATTGACAGTTTTAATAGAATAAAGAATAAAATAATAATAAAATTAAGGTTGTATCCC
Organism: Globia sparganii; assembly: GCA_949316385.1. Lineage (NCBI taxonomy): Eukaryota > Metazoa > Arthropoda > Insecta > Lepidoptera > Noctuidae > Globia > Globia sparganii. Next base: position 5,632,998 of record OX438675.1, on the reverse strand, counting down.
CGAATGGTTAGGTAGAGGCGTACAGTACCAAATTTGGCCAGTTGTGTTAAGTCATAGATGCGCATCTAAACTAATATTGAGAAAAGATTTGATGTATGTTTGTTACGCTTTCATGCTCATACGGCGAGACGGATTTGGAGGAAATTTGGTGCATGGGTAGAACATGACCTGCCGATCGATTCTGTAAAAATCTCACCGCGATAACTTAGGTGAAGTGAGCTATCAATAGGGGCAATCCCTAACATCAGGTGGAATGACAGCCTATCGATTCTGTAAAAATCTCACCGTGAAAAGTTAGGTGAAGTGAGCTTAGAGTGAGCTGTCAAGAGTATCAATCCCTAGCATCAGGATGACACCGATAGCTCACTCCACGCTCACTTCACCTAAGTTTTCACGGTGAGATGGTTACAGAATCGCACTGCAGTTCACTTCACCTAAGTTTTCACGGTGAGATTTTTACAGAATAGCACTGCTGGATAGAACATAGGATACTTTTACCCCGATATTCCCACGGGACCGAGACTTATGCGGGTCAAAACCGCAGGGCGCAGCTATTGCTTTGCGCATAATTAATTATTTAGATATTCAAACACCCTTTCTGCCCAAAGATCGTTTGCGTTTTTAAAAATACCTAAATTAATTAATTCATCCTCATTCAATAATCATTAATTAAAATCATTAATGCAACCCTCTTAGTTCATATAATCCTATTGAAATACTATTTCATGAAATATCTATCAATACGATTACTTATATGAACTTAGAGAGCTGTATTGATGATTTTTAACTAACTTAGGTAATCGATAGACAATTTTTTGGTTTTACTCTTCGCTGATAAAAGCAGGCCTCAAAATAGGTTTAAAATCTCGTATCTATGACCTTAGTTAACGAACCTTTTCTTTCCTCCTAAACCAAATTTTTAAAGGGAATATACATATAAAAGCACTTTAAAAATAATTTTTCACACTTTAAAATGTTCAGCTTTAAAATTAATTGAAAGAACTATAAAAATAATGGTTTCCACTATACATACGCTTAGCTTTAAAATTAATTGAATGGACTATAAAAATAATGGTGTCCACTATACATACGCTTAGCTTTAATATTAATTGAATGGACTATAAAAATAATGGTTTCTATAAGCGATTGATTTCGGGAGTTGGAGCACCCCGACTTAGGTTAAGTTAGGTTCCTTTATGCCCTGTAGACAGAAATTGGGGCCCCGCGAAGCGTCAACAACGTATTATTATTACTGCTTGTAAACCGACTTAGACCCGCCACGTGATCTTCCCCACAGGACGGGGTCTAGTGAGCGAGCTTATGGAACGAACTCAGATCCCGCCATCCCCTTCGTGGACATTTTAATGTGCGTTCAGAAACTAACTGGTTTCGCAGTTGGTTTTCGACACAGTTATAGTGCAAGCAATTATATATAAAGTGATAATATTAAATTATAGATGTATTATTAGTTTAAAGTGCTGATATACAATTTTATAGCTGTATTCATAAAGTGCTATTAAAAACATCCCAATTTTTAATAAATCCCAAATGAAACAAAATAAAATATTTGTATTGTCAGTTATTTTCACATTCTCGCTCGTGTAAGCTGTCAATAAAAAATGTTTGAATATAATTAAACAAAACAAATTGTGTTGATAAAGCGCGAAATTGGAAACAGACAACGGATTTAAATTCTAATCCAAATATTGGAAATGGAAAATGTATTGAAAAGCGAACCTTTAATAATTTATTTTTCGAAGGATCACCAGGAAAAAATGACGCTAAAAGGTTTTGCTTTGTTTAATTATTTTAGACAATTTTTTTTTGTCGTTTTCAACGAGAAACTTGCTGAAAGAATGAGGTGGAAGCTCTGTTCCCCATCACTGTTCACTCCAGCCGGCCAATAAAGGAAAGCCAGAGGTAAGGAACAAGACTTCTCCCGTAAGAAAGGGTCCGTGAGGTCCCTACTGCCCAACAGCTCGACACAGGCCCTGCGAGTTTTAATAGGCTAGTTTCCACCATCAATAAATTGAAAATCTATTTAGTCCGTCAGTTAGAGTATTGGAAAATAATGGACACGTATTTTTTGTTTTTGTAATATTGACAAAGAGAAAACGCATTAAAACTCGGGAGTGGGGGCTCGTGACGTCAGGACGCACTAAAAATTATACCAAGGTGTGACGTATTGAAAATTTTAAAAGCGTCGTATCGTCGTCAATTTTGGTTTACGTAACAAAAGAAAAAAATACGGGTGATTTTTTTTTGATAATCTTACTGACGGACTAATTAGATGTTTTTAAATAAAAATAATATTAAATAAATATAACAAATATAATATTTTTATAGATACCTATAGAAACACCAACTCCGGCGTCCTAACTCTTATGTCTTCAGAATCAGTAGCTCAGCATAATCCTATCCTACTTCCTACTTAATAATATTATAAATGCGAAAGTTTGTGAGGATGGATGTTTGTTACTCTTTCACGCAAAAACTACTGAACGAATTTGGATGAAGTTTGGCACACATATAGTTTATAACCAGGATTAACACATAGGATACTTTTTACCCCGATATTCCCACGGGATCGAAACTTACGCGGGTGAAACCGCTGGGCGCAGCTACTTTATCAATAATTTCCACAAAAATATATACCCCCATACTAATAAACATTGTATAGCGTCTGTATAGTTACACAACGCTTTGTCTTCTTCTTTCGAAAGTCAAATTACTGACGACTGAAAGAGAAAAATCGGTGTGTAACTATTCATCTGATATAATACGTTTATTAGTAAGGGAGACAGTCTTCAAGAAGGAAAACAATATCTATACCTTCTTTCTATAACTTCAGCAAAACAATATTATGTTACGGATAAAGATAACCCAACAAAAACAATAAAACATAAAGTCATTCGCAGCCGGACCCTTGTTTTACCATCTGTACCGAACAAAGATGTCTTCGGGAAAACAATAGAAAAGTATCGTAGGAGACACTATTCGCTAAGTAAAAGTTAATCGTGCGTGACTTTGTGTCTGACCATACGCAGGGACGGATTTAGGACGGAATAAAACATTCCTTTATTTTCTGCTTATACTTAATTTAAGTTTATTTTTTTCTTCCTACTAAGTATATGTATGTATATATTTCATTGCTCTAGTATTATAAATGTTGGAACGCCGACGACACCACTCTTTAAAGTGGTTTTTTTAAACTAAGTAATGTAGCTATTAACGAACACTAAAAAATTGTTAATCTGTTTGATGTTCCAATAAAATATTTGTTAAGACTACTCTAAGTTATTTTAATTGACATTATCAAGTTAATTTGACAGATTGGGGTAGCTTGATGTGCTGGCCTCTGTACATTATTTTAGGTACAAAAAGAAAAAAAAAAGAATAAAAAAGAAAAAAAGAATTTGGTCTTCCAGAGTACCCACCGGCCACACACCTAATTTTAGACTTTATGTCATTGTAAATTCTATAATTTTGTTCCTGATTTATTTGCCAATATAATAATTACCATGTTTGACCGTAACAGGTAATCCGAAAACCATTTATTCTCACTGAACCAATCATCATAAAAAAATAGGACCTTCTAAGAAAATTCCCGATAATGTATTGGCTTATTAGTCGAATCGCACGAATTGAATCGTCACTTTTAAATAATTTTTTTTTCGCACTCGCACGAAGTTAATGCAATGAAGTTACTTATAATTATAATATTAACTCTTAACATTTCTGTGCGCCCTTTTTTCTATACTTTATTGCATAAAATTCAAGATGTACCAATTTGCCAATACATATTTCTGGAGTTGTCGACACTCAACGTGTTATTTTTGTCATCTCTTAATTAAACGTCACAGTACCTAAATATGTGTTTATTTAGGAATTAAGAGCTGCTATTGATTTGAGTGGAGACCGCGTATCGGCAAGAGTAGTGTAGGAAGCCCCCCAGCTAGATGGACGGACGACCTAAAGAAAGTGGCTGGAACGGACTGGATGCGGAAGGCGGAGGACAGGGTGTTGTGACGCAGCCTGGGAGAGGCCTATGTCCAGCAGCAGTGGACTGCGATAGGCTGAGTTGATTTGAGTTCTGATAAAGATGTAAGGGTGAATATTTCCTCATTACTTACTTATGTACTGAGTGTTAATTATAAAATACTGAATTATTTTTTATTTAAAAAAGTCTATATTAATCAGTGACAATGTAGCTTTCAAATAGCGAAAGAATCTTCAAAATCGGTCCAGTACAGTTTAAGCCAATTCGTTACAAACACACATACAAATCTTTCCTCTTTATAATATTATATTATCCCAATTCTTTATTACAATCAAAAGTACAATAAAACACGATTAAAAATACAATCTACAATACAATTAAACAATTATAAATCCATCAAAAAATTAAATAAATTAATAAATACAAGGACTAAAAAAAAAACAAACACAACAACTGAACTGAATTAATTATCAACGTATTATTATTAGAAGAGAAACATAAATTGTTAATCTATTAAATACTTACTAAGTATTACTAAAACATTTTTAGTACTTCCCGTTAAAAATGACAAAGCGGAAGCTACGATAGAGTACTGTTTTTTTGAAAGAAAGAAAGAAAGAAAAATAGGTTTATTTGTCACAGAAACACGTGCAAACAAAAAGATGATTAATTCTAATGACATCATTTAAATCGAAACAAAAAAAATATATATATCTTTATACATGAGCACAAAGCAGAGATAGTCGACGGCTGCACGTCATGACTGTGACAAGAAGGCTTCCACTCAGCATGATGCTGTGCTATGGGGACCCACAGCACAGCGCTGATTTTCAGTGGTTACCCGAAAAGGACGTACGGAAACCAAGTCAGATCAAATGATTCGTACTTAACAGGTAACAAAATAAAATAAAACAAACAGTACTCATAAATTAAAGCAACTACTTATAACCAACAATTATATGAAATTGAATAACATAAAATTCAATTTATCCGCAGGCATCACCGTGCGTTCCTATAAAGATTTGTACCCAAAGTATTTATTAAAGAGGGAAATTCTGTGTTTTGTGTTTTGTCTCGCTCCCACCCTCACCTCCGCGTCGCTGTCGCCTGCGCGCGCGCTCCCAATACATTTTTGCAGTTGCATTTCCTTAGTGCGGCTATGAGCGTGACGACGTACTGCGAGATATCGTGCCGGGCGCGGGCGCCCGGCTCGTACGGCACGGTGTGGGGTGTGGCAGCGCGGCGGCGCCGCCGCCGGCGCGCAATTTTAAGAATTATGTTACGCAAGTAATACTGAATTAATAAATCCATAGTAATTTAGATTTAAATTTTTAAATCTTAATGTAAAACCTTAAATCGTGAACAATATCGATACCAGAATTACCAGAGCGCAGAAACTGGACATGTCCTTTAAGACACGTTTATATTAATAAGACTGAAAATGATTAATTTATTTTTATAACAACATATCAATCGCGTCTGTAAGTAATCCCCGAAGGGTTAAACAGATGTTTACCTACGGTAAATTAACCTTTATTTTTGTAATGGAATTTAAATTAGAAGAACTTTTGGTGTCCATAATCATTGTCATACGCCATGCAAAAATTTACTGTCACGTCTTAGCCGTAAACCAATCACGAAATTGATTATAATTACAGTCCCAAGTGACGTACTGTACATTGACTATTACTCTCTCTCACACACACACAAACTCACAATACTGGTGCGCTGTAATATCTCCCGCGTCGAGACTAATCTCCGCTATTGACGGACTATTATTCTCGCAATAATTCATAATTAATTTCTCTAATTACAACACGTGATTTTAGTGGACTTTTGATTAGTTGATGGTACCCAGAGCTCTTTACTTCTCTCGTTCTAGGGATAGGCATCTGTCCAACAGTTTCAGAGATTAGCGCGTTCAAACAAACAAAGCTTTATTATTAGTATTAGGTCCTTACCTATGAAATTGCCTTTTTACATAGAAAAAATCAAAAATGTTTGTAAAGAAGTTTTTGTATATTATTAACCGAAGTATTGGTCATTAGTGAAGATGTACTTTTGACATTTTAGTGGAAATTCGTTGATGGATCTGCTATAAAAATCTTGGCAACGGGAATCGATGAACTATTTAGAGGCGTTTTTTACCGCCTTGTTGGATTTAAAATGTTTGCCCTGTAAAAAGTTATCCAAATTCCGAATAAAAATGGAAATTATTTGGAGCAAGTATTAACTATTTCTATAAGGAGAGTGTTTAACACACGTTTTAGCTATTTCTGCAAACAAATATATTACCTAATCGGAAAATAATAACAATCCACAAAATCGAACGCATTTCGCGGCATGAGAATTCAATTGGTAAGTTGTAGATTCACTCGGCGCTGCCGGTGAAGACCTGGTGAGTATGGTGTGGAGTATCGATTTATCACTTACGCTGAAGACTGCTGCAAGGTCAAACATACACACATCAAAAGTGTCTAGGGATCAACATATATTTTTGCAATAACTTTTCTCCTGATTGATATTAATTAAAATTTTCTTTAAGGATTCATCAAATAAAGTGTTTTCGTTTGTCACAGTAACGATAAACCAAGTCACCTTTGCATTAATAAAGAAATTTGCCATTTTCCTAATAAAGGGATTTTTGACATTTGAACCACTAACACAAAAGTTCGAAAAAAAGACTGAAATAACAGTTTTCTCTAAAATTTTATTGGGTAACTTAAACAATTAATAATCCGTGTTTCTACCGCGAACACTAACAACACAAGAACATCGGTTTGGCATACTCAAAATGAGTTCATCCAAATCACGCTGTGGAATGGCCGCCCATGTTCGTTGCAACAACAAAAAAAGGTCTTCTTGCGACTGGATACCCTCCATATTCGGCAGAGCTCTTCTCTGTAGCATATCCCATGCATGCTCAATCGGGTTCAAGTCTGGCGACTGAGCAGGCCAGGGCAGGACATTGATGTTAGCTGCGGCGAGAGTCTGTCTTACAACTCTTGCGGTGTGCGGTCGTGCATTATCATGCATTAACTGAAATAAGGGACCGATTTGCACTTGTAGAGGAACGATGACGTCTGATACAATCGTCTCAGCATAAATTTGAGCGTTGAGGTTGCCTCTGATCCAAATCAACTCAGTTCTTCCGCCGATCCAAATACCCGCCCATACCATGATGGTTCCACCACTATAAGGATGGACTTCCTGGCAGGATTTTAATCGCTGTTGGCGTCCAGGGGTTCTCCAGTGTCGTATACGTCTTGTATCCGGTCTCATACCAAAACGAGACTCATCAGAAAAGCACACGAAACGCCATTGTTCTTCTGCCCAATTTCTGTGTTCAAGAGCCCATTGATATCGAATCCTACGATTGTGCATTGCTATAGGTGGTACCCGTAGCGGTCTTCGGGAATGAAGGTTCACTTCATGCAAGCGGTTTCTGACTGTTTGGTCGCTAATTAAGTTCCCTGAAGAGTGATGAAGCCTCACGGCTAACATCATGGCGGTTATTGTTGGAGCTCTTCGAGTTAAGATTTGAATGTATCGGTCTTGTCTCCGTGTGGTGCAGCGATACCGTCCTCCATGGCGCTCAGCCACGGTACCAGTGCTTCGGTAACGTGTCCAAAGTCGACTGATAACACTCTGACTTGTATTCAGAGCTAAAGCCACAGTACGTTGCCGGGAACCAGCTTCTATCATTCCCACGGCTCTGAGCATTTCTTCCCTGCTTAAATGACGTCGCCGCTCCATAATAACGTTGGTTTTAATCAGTAGTAGGGAAACAGTAGCACTAATAATGTCTTCAATGCGTTGTATGTTTTTATAGGGAAAATATTGACAGCTGATTTTCATCTTTTACTCGAATTTGATTCACAGTTCCTGATTCAAATTATGAAATGCACCAAAAAGGATCCATATAAATTTATAAAATCATAAATTTATTACAAAGCCACATCTCAATCTCAAGAAATCCGCATAAAAATGCTTGATCCCTAGACACTTTTGATGTGTGTAGTTTAAGATGAATCTGCTTCCACTCTGGCTTTCAATTCATCATTGTTCCGGTCGGTCACAGAGCTCATTGCTGAGATCAAAATTTCCAGAACAGAAGTGAAAAACGGATGGTCCATTTTTCGCTTCCGTTCCGTTTTAGATTTTTTATAATATTTTCCGTCGTTGAAATTAAGCTTAGTTTCCTTCATTTCGATATGAGCACATTATGAAGACTCACATTGCATAGATGTTTTCTATTAGCACTCGCCATTTTGACTTCAAATCTCCCTTTATTTCCAATCCCTAGTAATTTGTTCCCCAATTATATAATAGGAGGCTCTGAATCAAATTAATTTCCAGGCGTTTTTTTCCCTTTTATATTAATTTGGTTTTTCTATTTGTTTGAGAGGTACTCAAAGCCGTCAACAGCCTGGTTCAAGCCTGTATTGTTTAAGGGAATTGGTTTTCGCTCGTTAGTATACCATCAGTTTCCTGAATCGTTCTTTTATGATGCTGGATATCCATTATTTTTGCACATCTGTGCTCCGAGCATCTATAGGCCAAGCACGAACGTTTATTATTCAAATGATTTTTTAATAGAGCTACGATTAGAAGGTGAGCAATGATGGCGTTCATGAAAATGATGGTACACACAGCCGTGTGTACCATCATTTTCATGAACGCCACACAGCAAGCTATACAAAACCAGTTTACGCTGGTCTCGCATCGTACGGAAATCCTATACAATGTGAGATCAGCTTATACTGGAAATGTATAGCTTGATGTGTAGCCGTGTGTACAATAGCGGTATTTGACTTTACGCTGTCAAAAAACACTCTCTAAGAAAACACACCAACTTATACTTTCATAAATAACGTTTCAATGACGTCATTCGCCGATAAATTGCGGACGCTATGTGGCGGCTACAGCTCTTAGCTCTTAGAAAACCTTAGCTTTAGAAATACTCGTTTTAGACTAATTTATTTAGTTTTTTAAGACTTTATTCATATTTATAGGTGATTTTTTTTTTGTTAATTATGCTTGTTGTAAACCGAAAATTCTATAGGATTTTTATGATTATAAGCTAGTTGTATTTTCGGTTCAAAAATCGAGTCGAATCGAAAACGTTTACATTAAATCGTTTATGCTAAGCCTAATACTTTATTTTATTTAGGGCTGAATTTTCAATCGACAGATATTTTTTATTCGTGGAATAAAATTTATGTCTGACAGATTTTGTATCGACGAACTGTCGAAAATTCTAAATTATTCCTCGGATAAAATTATCTGGAGTTGGAAGGCATTATAGGCCAATTACGAACGTAATTTTGTAATTAGAAATACTCTAAGATTTATTTAGTTGTTTAAATATTATTATTTTTTTTGTTAATGTTAAATACATAAACATAAAGACCAATCTGTCAAATATATGAATATAAATATGAATATGTTTAGTTTATATTGTTTAGTTTTTTTTATTTATTTAGTTTGTACACTTTATTCGTGTCTATGGAATATACTAATTGAGCTTGTTTTAAACAAAAATGCTATAGGATAGTTGTATTTTTTATTCAAAAATCTAGTCGAATCGAATAAATTTAATATAATATAAGCGTTCGTGCAATATCTATTAGTGGAATTAGTGGATGGATAGTAGGAGTAGGATAGGATTTTAACAACTGTTATTGAAACATTAGGGAGGTTATTAAAAGTCAGTTGAAGTGGTATCGTATTACCCAGTCACTGGGTTGTGGAGGTCAGATAGGCAGTCGCTCCATGTAAAATTCAGGTATTTAGCTGCATTCGGTTAGACTGAAAGCCGACCCCAACATAGTTGGGAAAAGGTTAGGCAGATGATGATTAAAGTCAGTTGAAAAAAAGTAACAGTTTGTTAAAATACCGTTTTTTTTATTGCAGTAAACTGTGTTTTAACGGCTAGGCAATTAACGTGTTTAACGTGAATAACGTGTTTATTTGGATATAAAAATATACATATATCTATACATATAATAAAATCGTAGGAAAGTCAAAACTGTACATTGAATATTTTTTTGAAAGAATACTTGGGGCGTGATCTACAATCGATATGGAAGCCAAAAATATAATTTTTAGAATTTTTGTCTGTTTGTCTGTTTGTCTGGCCGGGATAAACTCAAAAAGTACTGCATGGATTTACTTCAAATTTTGCATGAATATTACTAAGAGGTCGGGTCAACATATACGCTACATATTATCATGCTATCACCTACGGGGGAGGAGCTGTGAATCTTTATTTTTCTTACGCATTCTGTGACAGCGTGTAATCTAACGACGCATATTTAAATGTGGTTTTTGAGTAAGCCATGCTATTATCTAGCTTTACACTATAAAAACTACGCCATTTAAGTAACTTGGCAGAGAAATATACACACATCAAAAGTGTCTAGGGATCAACATATATTTTTGCAATAACTTTTCTCCTGATTGATATTAATTAAAATTTTCTTTAAGGATTCATCAAATAAAGTGTTTTCGTTTGTCACAGTAACGATAAACCAAGTCACCTTTGCATTAATAAAGAAATTTGCCATTTTCCTAATAAAGGGATTTTTGACATTTGAACCACTAACACAAAAGTTCGAAAAAAAGACTGAAATAACAGTTTTCTCTAAAATTTTATTGGGTAACTTAAACAATTAATAATCCGTGTTTCTACCGCGAACACTAACAACACAAGAACATCGGTTTGGCATACTCAAAATGAGTTCATCCAAATCACGCTGTGGAATGGCCGCCCATGTTCGTTGCAACAACAAAAAAAGGTCTTCTTGCGACTGGATACCCTCCATATTCGGCAGAGCTCTTCTCTGTAGCATATCCCATGCATGCTCAATCGGGTTCAAGTCTGGCGACTGAGCAGGCCAGGGCAGGACATTGATGTTAGCTGCGGCGAGAGTCTGTCTTACAACTCTTGCGGTGTGCGGTCGTGCATTATCATGCATTAACTGAAATAAGGGACCGATTTGCACTTGTAGAGGAACGATGACGTCTGATACAATCGTCTCAGCATAAATTTGAGCGTTGAGGTTGCCTCTGATCCAAATCAACTCAGTTCTTCCGCCGATCCAAATACCCGCCCATACCATGATGGTTCCACCACTATAAGGATGGACTTCCTGGCAGGATTTTAATCGCTGTTGGCGTCCAGGGGTTCTCCAGTGTCGTATACGTCTTGTATCCGGTCTCATACCAAAACGAGACTCATCAGAAAAGCACACGAAACGCCATTGTTCTTCTGCCCAATTTCTGTGTTCAAGAGCCCATTGATATCGAATCCTACGATTGTGCATTGCTATAGATGGTACCCGTAGCGGTCTTCGGGAATGAAGGTTCACTTCATGCAAGCGGTTTCTGACTGTTTGGTCGCTAATTAAGTTCCCTGAAGAGAGATGAAGCCTCACGGCTAACATCATGGCGGTTATTGTTGGAGCTCTTCGAGTTAAGATTTGAATGTATCGGTCTTGTCTCCGTGTGGTGCAGCGATACCGTCCTCCATGGCGCTCAGCCACGGTACCAGTGCTTCGGTAACGTGTCCAAAGTCGACTGATAACACTCTGACTTGTATTCAGAGCTAAAGCCACAGTACGTTGCCGGGAACCAGCTTCTATCATTCCCACGGCTCTGAGCATTTCTTCCCTGCTTAAATGACGTCGCCGCTCCATAATAACGTTGGTTTTAATCAGTAGTAGGGAAACAGTAGCACTAATAATGTCTTCAATGCGTTGTATGTTTTTATAGGGAAAATATTGACAGCTGATTTTCATCTTTTACTCGAATTTGATTCACAGTTCCTGATTCAAATTATGAAATGCACCAAAAAGGATCCATATAAATTTATAAAATCATAAATTTATTACAAAGCCACATCTCAATCTCAAGAAATCCGCATAAAAATGCTTGATCCCTAGACACTTTTGATGTGTGTAGTTTAATGAATGTTAGTAGTATAAAGACAATTTTAAAACAGCACCATCTATGATATTTCATAAAAATCAAATCAAGTTACATGTTAATATTTTTTGGAAATTAATAATTTAAATTTGATCATGTTGGCGAGGTAAGTAGTGAGTTATTCTTAAAATTCATAGATGGTGATATGCATTTTCTTCATAAAAGTTGTATCGTATAGTTCGTTTTGACAAATTCAAGTTCCAACAAAACCCTCAAAATCTTGAGCAGAGTTGAGGAAGACAATTTAAAAAAAATGCGGTGTTAAGTATTACAAAAAAGTTATGTTCATTCATGATGATCATTTCATTTCATTACACCCTCGCGGAGGCTAGCGTCAGTGACAGTCCCAGCCGCATGCGTCATCTGTTTGCCGTCATCTTGGTGTTTTGTGGAGTCGCGAACCCGGTAGCTTTGTGGGAGAAGTATCGCCATCATCTGTCTGAAGATTTTCTACGAGCTTTGAGGCGTGCTACTGGAGACGAAGTCGAAGTAACTGATGAACGCGTGCTGAACACATGTCTCAGTTCACTTCAAGATCTGGTCATTTCTATCGGCGGCAACCCACTGATCAAATATGGGTTACCAGCTCCCCAATCATCACCGCATCAAGACCGTGGAAATCGGGAGTATAACGCTGAGACAAATTACGACCCGGGCGAAATGACCACCATACGAAATGACCATGTCGCTTTGTTCTCTTCAAAGCAAAAACTTTATGACACCGTCCTTGAAAGCGTTGGGCAAAACCAGGGTAAAATGTTTTTCTTGGATGCTCCTGGTGGAACAGGAACAACATTTGTTACCACTGGCATACTTGCAGAGGTCAGGAGGCAAGGCAAAATTTCTATTGCTGTAACGTCGTCGGGAATCGCTAACACACTGCTTCCGAGTGGCAAGACAGCACATGCCATGTTTAAAATTCCCATCGATTTAGAGAGCGCCGAAACGCCTGTTTGTGGTGTATCACGTAACAGCGATAAGGGACACGTGCTCAAGGATTGCTCTCTGATCGTATGGGATGAGTGTACGATGGACAATAGGAAGGCAGTTGAGGCCGTGGACAGAATCCTACAGGACATCCGCAGGAACGAACATTTGATGGGTGGTGTCACAGTTCTGTTCAGTGGTGATTTTCGGCAAACGCTTCCCGTGGTGATGCGGGGCTCGAGGGCTGACGAGGTGAATGCTTCGTTGAAACGATCTTCGTTGTGGTCACGAGTTCGTACGCTGCGCTTGACCATTAATATAAGAGCTCGGCTCGGCGGCAATGCACGTGCTCAAGAATTCTCCGATGTCGTTCTAAGTCTTGGCGAAGGCACTCTACCAGAAGAGATAGGTGGAGAGGTGGTGCTTCCAGAGTCTCTTGGTAGAGTGGTATCCAGCTTAGAAGACCTCATTCGCTGTGGGTACGGGGACATCAGTCGTATACCGCACCAGCAGAATTTTTGGATGTGTGAGCGGGCCATTTTGACGCCCAAAAATGATCAGGCTGCAACAATTAACGAACGCATTCTCTCGGAAATTGAGGGGAATAAAGTGGTCTACACCTCGATAAACACTGTTGTCGAGCAAGATGAAGCCACACATTATCCCGTGGAATTTCTGAGCTCCCTATCAGCAAGTGGACTCCCAGCGCATACCATCAAGCTGAAGGTCGGTGTTCCGATTATGCTTGTTCGGAACCTATCTCCTCCGAAGTTGTGTAACCCGCCTTAAAGTCATCTCGCTCCAAAGACACACCATTGAGGCGGAAATTCTTACGGGTTGTGGCGTCGGCGAGGCAGTATTTATACCACGCATTCCCCTCATACCTCATAATTTCCCATTCCAGTTCAAGCGCGTACAGTTCTCCGTGAGTGTTTGCTTCGCGATGACCATCAATAAGTTGCAGGGGCAGATACTGAGGGCAGCGGGTGTCGACCTCAGGACGAGTTGCTTCTCACAAGGGCAACTGTAGGTACGTCGCTTGCTCCCGCGTCACCAGTCCTGACTCTCTTTACATTTTGGCTCCTGGCAGCATAACTGCCAACGTAGTTTATAGAGAAGTGTTGTCAGGTATGATACCTTTATACGTATTTTTACTCTTTTGTGTCCTGGAATGTATTCCTGCATTATTTTCTCTATTTCCTTCAGTCACATCTTATGACTTAACTCAGCAGGATTCCCATATAACTAAGAGAGTTATATGGGAATCCTGCTGAATTGCTTCGCTTGCAAAAAAAACTTAAATTTTAATGCTATTTTAAAAGTTGTGTACTTATAATGCTATAGGAACACTGGCATCTTAGGTATTTTTCGTGCTGTAGAGCACGCAGACGACGTCGCGGGCAGCAGCTAGTAGGTATATATAAAAATTTATTTAGGTCCTTTACAAAGTAATACATTTACAAACTTATAAATACTTAGTAATACCGAGTTATTAACGGATTGGCTTAAATACTCATATAAAAGCTAGTTTAATTTATACGATTTTTTTTTTAAACCAACTTTGACTGTAACAGAGAGTTAGCTAGATATCTGGTGAAGAACTTATCTAAAATTAAAATAATTGATTAGGTTTAAGCTACTCACACGTGGCGAGAATCGCAGACACATCCTTAATAAGTAAGTACTACCTGTGTTCCATTTTAACCTCCGAACCACAACAATCCGACACGAAAACATCCCAACAATGCTTTCCATTGCCGCATTCCTAGATATCACTGCATGTATTATCTAACAAATGTAGTAATGGAATGGAAGCAAACAGGAATACACACCGGAGCCGATAATGTTCGCTGTGGCCGCAAAAGATTTATGACCGACACATACAGCGTTAAGCGAACTCTAGTGTGAATTTTAAATCAATTTTGCTGTACATTAATGGTTTTATCTACACCCATGCTATAAATCTTAATATATAAAATTCTCGTGTCAGTGTTAGTTACCATACTCCTCCGAAACGGCTGAACCGATTTGTATGAAATACCCCTATTTTTTTTTTTTTGCAAAACGACGTTAGTGCTAGTGCTATGTAAAAGTTTCTGAAACAGCTTAATGCCAACAATAAAACAACTAGTGTCATAGTAACCATAATATCATCGAAACGAGTGATAAAAAGTTGTACAAAATTTAATTATGCAACTTCTTTTCAAAAAAAGAACTTTGTCATGCACGCGCGTTTCACTACGACAGCGCCGTAATTAAAAAAAAAACTCATAAGTTATTCGAATTCACGCCGGAACCCGCCATTTTTGTTCGGCATTAGTATTGCAAACATTGATGTAAGTACTTTATTGTTTACAAAAATGAGTGATACAAGCCACCCTCCAGATATTTGTAATGCAGCAATAAATAATTCTATTATTACTTATACATAGTAGATTTGTATTAGATACTCAGCAATTGAACTTTCCATGAATTTACATAGTTCTTACAACACTGTAAGTACAACACCCTTTGGTGTCAACCTTTTTAGAAGATTCATAAGTATTATGGGTGTAGATAAAGTCTTGTATGCAACTGTACTTATTTAGATATTAAAACACTCATGTGATTTCATCCACATTCGTATTTTAACACCCCTTATTATACAACAGTTGCATAAATAACTATTGTTATGATATTTTGATGACTAAGCGCTTCGCTGGTGAATAACTGACTGACATCCATGGAGACGCCAACTTACTATAACACTGGTAGCGTACTGTGATGTGCATTTGGATTGAGTGATTTTTTTTTATTTCGTGACAAAATCTGATTGTACATTTAATCAAAAATAGTCAGAACTCATAGCCAAACTTGTGGGAATAAAAGGGCTGAGGTCAGAGAAAAGTTAAATCGTAGTATACTTGTTTATTCTTAAATAAACTAGTAAAACTCATAAAATCACGTCATAACGTCTTCACTCCGTCATTCAAAAGCCAACTGTCATTCTCCTTTTTAAATACCTTCCACGTCATCCTAAGCATACGTCTTTGGCATACAACATCTGTCTCACTCAATCCAAATGCACATCGTAGTGTGACGGGTCGTTGAGCTCCCTAAAATAGGGTTGAGCTACACGATGACTGATGCATGCATGCCGTCTGTTGGGACAGGTCAACTCAAAGATGCGATGGCTCTTTCTTGAAAAGGCCCATCCAGACATTGCCCTGCAATGTTAGACTCACATAAAATCCTAATAATGTTTCGGCATTCCTTGTCAGGGTTCATATATATCAGTCAGCTAGGAAATGACGCCGCCATCTAGTTTAAAATATTGACCAACAAAATATTTACATTTAATAGTGTCTTAAAAGATCTACTTACAGACAAACAATACAAAATTTTTTTAGAAAGCGATTTTTGTTCAGCTCTGAGCATTACCTATAGGAAATGGTTCTGAACTCCTGAAGTCAAGATACGAGCACGATTCGGGCGAGGATCAAGACTCTAATCAGTAGCGGGGTTCACGGGGTTTCTAGCGTTTTCTTTTTTACTTTAAAGCCAACTAATTTTCATTTAAGTTTAAAGGAACCAACTTTCTCATCAAAATCAGCCTATAATGTTCCCACTGCTGGGACACAAGGCTATTCTCGGTGAGAGGGCGCCACGCGGCCCCAGTACGGGTCGGTAGACGTCACATGTCTTCGAATTTTTGGTTTTAGAACATGTCGGTTGCCTCACGATGTTTTCCTTCACCGTTTTTGAGAGCACTAGTGATGCAGCAATTAACACAAAGTACAGGTCTCCCAAAGTGATAATGCGCATAGAAATCTTCGTCATTGTTCGGCAACGGTCGTATTCCCCGAGCGTCGGAAGACGATATGGTGCAAAATGCAAGTCCATTGTTTAGGGCTCTTACGATTCAATGATTCGGGTGTTTCCGGGAATACGACAATTAGCGAAGATCTGCATGCGCATTATTAATTTTAGAATACTGTAAAGCGCCTGTCTGGGTTCGAACCTACGTCCTTGTAAAACGCGGCCGTTAACACTGGTCTACCACTGCTCTCAACATTCTCATACACACAATAAATTAACCCACAAACCTTTAAATGCTTTTAGAAGCCAAGGCCTGTTCTAAGCAGTTGACAGTTGTATAGGAGCTCAAGATCGTAGGAAGTAATACATAACAGCAGTAAATCATGACGATCCTTCCTTTTCAATGAGGAACAGGAATTCTCTAACCTGTTCCTCATACCTCTTAAAGGGATTAGAGGAACAAACGAGCGTGACTTCAACTTTGCCAAACATCTGTGGCATATATACAGAGTTATTTGAAAAACACCAGCAACCTCTTAAGAGGTCATTGTACTCATCATAATGAACAACTTTTACTATGGGACCAAACCTGAAATCGCGAAAAAAAAATCTGCTGTTTCCTACATTTTGACAAGATAGACGAAGATAAATTTAGGGAACAGCTGATTTTTATTTCGCGATTTCAGGTTTGGTCCCATAGTAAAAGTTGTTCATAATGATGAGTACAATGACCTCTTAAGAGGTTGCTGGTGTTTTTCAAATAACCCAGTATACAAAACTTCAGTCATCTGCATGGTCCTCACATAATCTAACCAAGATTATGTCTGGACTTTAAAAGAAACTGTATCCCCAGAGTTTTGGTATTTGTTCTCAAAGTAGTCTGATATGAAACACCGACCTCATCCACTTTTAAATCATAGTTTATTTTTGATGTGTAAAAGTCTTTTTACAGAAATAAATCATTGATCATTTATTTAACTTCTAACACAATGGTACACTGTTTTATACCCTTTAAAAAATAATACCATTCCAACGGTCACCGCAGCCAATAACTTTCGGTACATAACGACAATAAACACAAATGAACCACGCGAAAGGCCCAGCCTGTATGTCCCAAAGCATGAATGTCCCGTGTCCTAGTTGACCGACATATGTCCGGATATCTCCTGAGGGAACGATAATAAAGAATATTTATATGGACGCTGATGAAACGTAGCGTGTTACTGTTATTACTCAAAACAATATACAGCGCTACAGAAGGCTAGCTCATTACAACGTACGAAGCCAGGCGCACGAACACAAACACACAGGTGGGTCTGGGTCCTAATTCTGAATTAATCCCCGCGAAATCTGATCACGTCAATATCGTGTCTTGTTAACGGCAAGGAATTGAAATGTCTACCGTACGGATAACATCTATTTTGACAGTTCAAACGACGCCATTGTGTCACAGAGAATACGTTATTAGCAGATTTTGTGATTAACTAAAGAATTGACGTGGTTTCAAAGTAAGGAATCATTATGAGGTCATAATGAATTTGGGTTCTGAAAAGGTATGCGTTCCGCTAATATTTTTGTTTCCGAATTAGCACGAACGTCGCACCACAGAGTAACCCCCACAAAGGAAATGATTCTAAGGTTTTTTACAACCGCGCTGTGTAGTGCACATAACATTGTGCGTTTGTATGAAGTTTTCTCTCTGTCGGGTTACCTACTCCGGTCGTAGATCGTCATTTTTGTCAACAAAAAGTTTTAAAAAGTTTTTTAGAATTGCATAGAGTTGTAAATCTCTAATTTTGTAAACATGACCATAAAAAATAGGCAAGTACTTCCCTGGTTAAAACAGCTCTATATTAGATCTCATCATTGCACGGTCATATTTCTAAATATAGACTAGAATTCCGAAGTGCATACTTTTCAACAAACAATCTTAAACAAATACCTGTTGCGAGTGCACGCAGACGTCGCCAGTTGTATGGAGCCGACCTTCTGTACCCTATCTCATTTGTGGCCACGGAGGGCTGGACCAGATCTTGGCTCTGATATGCGAATGATTGAGGCATTGTTAGAACTGTGATAATGCTAAAGCGCTGTTTATTTTATTTAGGCTTATTCATGTTAAACAGGTAGGTATAGGAGAAAAGACCTGGATGCTATGTCAAATACCTGGATAGATATACCTACATAAAGAAAACTAGGAACTTGCCAGCTGGATAACATGCTAGTAAAGCGGAAAAATTAAGTTTTATAATAGAGTGAGTTTGTTTAACAACGAAGTCTATGGTCCTCACAGTTAAAGAAAAATATTGATGACATTTTTCAAACGTGATTATCAAAACTGCTAACTACATCGAATACATAAATATGAAATTCAACCTCAGTCGATGCCAACACCAATTTATACAAATGTATGAGTAATAATATGATTCTGAACGGATGTCACTAACGGATTACTCCGAAATTGAATGTATGAAATTGAACAGTGCATTTTATTTATTTGCCAATAAAACCCTTATTCGCATTATTTAAATTAAAAGATTTAAATAAAATATCCATTCTGAACCTGTAATCTGTTTCTTTTTTTTTATGTCAAAGTCATTTTTTATTTTAATCCGGACTTTCTCCCAATGTGTGCAGCTCTAAAATTCAGTTTTGACAATCGTTTAAAATCAAGCCGATTTCGTTTCATGCATCGCTTAATTCTGATATAAAATGGATAGATTTTCACGTGTATGCAATACTGAATCCTGCTAGGGTCGCGGGTTGTTCGAAAGAGTAGAAGAAGAAGAAGTAGAAAGAAAAAGCAGAGAGAGAGTAGTAGAGTAGTAGAGTAGACTAGTAGGAGAAGTAGTAGTAGTTAAGAGTTATTTTTTTATTCAAATAAGTAGAAAGAAAAAGCTTAAATTTAGTTTAGTTTGTGAACAACAGAATCGGCACCAGTGTCAGATTAATCCTGCTGAACAATCTCTTGTCACAAATCTCGACTTTTTCTAACTAAAAAGCAGACATTTTCCAAAAGCTAAATAGTAAAACCCACTATCCCTTCATTTTTACACATAACATCACGCCTGTATCCCCGCAGGGTTAAGCAGAGATTTACCTTTATTACGCCAACATTTCTCCTATGTCGACACTATGCCGACCGCCCAGTGGCGCCCTCATCGTTTGTTTGGTTATTTCATACAATTTAGAATGAAAATGCAGAAAATAAGCACGTTAGGTTGTGCTTCACAAGTTTATACGTTAATATTATTAGAAACGGTAGTTTTATATTGTTTAGTTTTATTATAATCCTTAAAACGGAATATAGTGGCCACTATTATCCGTTAGTAAAATACGAATATTTTGAAAATAGTTATTCGTATTTTACTTGGATTGTTTTTGCTAATCGAAAATATAGACCTTGACGAGCAGTTTGGTATGCTTAACTCATTTTCGGTCATGTTGTGGGTTGGATCCTTTTTGCTTATCTACGTCCAGTTTCCGGTAGCTGTGCCATGTAATAGGGGGCGAGCCTATTGCCATCAACTGGGGACGAATCAAGATTCTGGCCTGCTACTGAGAAATTCCAGATGGAAAAACCCAATAACACTTTTCCCGACCCGGGAATCGAATCAAGGATAAGTCGTAACCTCATGCTCAGCACTTGCGACCACTGTACCGTCGAGGCCGTTCCTTCATTCTCTTTCACATGCACAAACAAAAAATCTCATCAGAATACTGATAGCTGTTTCCACTTATCAGTTTGACGGGTCAGAAGTTGATTGTGCGTTGTTGCGTTCACTTTAATTAACTTTAGCGCGATGATCGTTTGATCGCTGTCTGTTCCTGTTTGTGTTGAGTGTAGATAGAGTACCGTTAGCCTGAAAGCTTGATTGTTTTTTACTGACGGGATAAGAGAGGATCACAGAAATCCGTAAAACGTAGACCATTGATTGATTTAAGTGCTTAAATTAACTAGTAAACTTAGATATATATTTTTTTAAATCTTTATTTATTTATAGAGGGTTTGATCAATTTGACCATGTCTATCTACGCTTAAGTATTACCTAGGTGTATAATTTTATATTATTTTTTGGCTGTCCTGCCGATCGATTCTGTAAAAATCTCACCGTGAAAATTTAGGTGAAGTGAGCTTAGAGTGAGCTGTCAAGAGTATCAATCCCTAGCATCAGGATGACACTGACAGCTCACTCCACGCTCACTTCACCTAAGTTTTCACGGTGAGATGGTTACAGAATCGCACAACTAGACAAGGGAGCAGCCAAGATACTATTTATTATACATGCCAACATTAATACGATTAAAACCGTTTTCCATGAAGTAGTTACTCCTGTCAACCTCGTTCCGGACACATTCCGCTAAAATATGAATGGTATCCTCTATCTTATCACACTCAAAACAAATGGCACTTTTTCTCATTAAAAAGGCGAAGCTATTCAACGGAAAATGTCCCAGCTATATTTCGTATAGTCTGGTTCCACAGACAAAATATAAAAAAACGTTTTTGTGGGGTATAAATAAGAAACATATTATGTGTCATAATATCACGCTCTCTTAGTGTAAAGTTTATGCAAATTGCTTAGTTCCGCTAATTTGAATTCCAAGTATAGTTTTAGGATAATACAATTTGAATACTAATAATAATTTGCGCTTCCTCGTGATATCAGGACAGCCACCAGTCGGTATGCATTTAAGCGGAAATTGCGGAGTTATTTTCAAAATAAATAGCGTAGAATAAAATCATCTCAACACCGCTCTCCCTTGTATATCACATCACACTAATATTATAAAGGCGAAAGTTTGTGAGTGTGTGTGTATGTTTGTCTCTTCTTCGCACTCAAACGGCTAGACCAATTTTGATAAAATTTTGTATGGAGGTAGCTTATACCCTGGATTACCATATAAGCTACTTTTTATCCCGATATTTCGACGGGATCGACATTTAAGCGGGTGAAACCGCGGGGCGCAGCTAGTATGTGTATAATTGTAGATATGTATGTATTTTTATTACGAGCTAATAATAAAAAAGAATTATGTACTGTGTGTGTATTGTGTGTGTGTGTGTTTATTCACCGAAATAATTTTTTACCTCTACCAAACTACAAAGCAGTTTGTTGGTAGACGTAGCTCCTAAGCTTTAGCTTTATAATTAATTAAAATAATTATATATTTTTTATCATTGTTCCTCTCCACAAAAGCACCTGCCATCTTCACCACCCTTGGGTTAGTAATGACCTTAGATATTAAGCCCGCCTTTATGTATATGCGAAGTGTTTTTAATAAATAAACAAATAAAATTACATATTTTAACATACAGATAACAACATAAAAATTAAAATACTATTAGAAAATTAGATTAAGGGCTGATTTACCCAACACCAGATAATTTTATCCGAGGTATAATTTTATCCGAGGTATAATTTTATCCGAGGTATAATTTTATCCGAGGTATAATTTTATCTGAGGTATAATTTTAAATTGTTGACAGTTCTTCCTTACAAAAATTATCAGACGTCAATTTGATTCCACGCATAAAAATTATCTGACTATTGAAAAATCAGCCTTAAATGGTCTAAGGCTTACATGCACTACAAATCACTAAACACGTTTTCTGTCACTTTGCTGAGCAATGTATTTCATCCACAGAAAGAAAGAAAGAGAAAGAAAATACATTTATTTAGCACAGACCAAAAGACACACAGTAGGTACACCAGAGACATACATCAGATACAATAAAAAAAAAACATAAAAAAGTATAAAGTCCGATGTAAAAATTTGCAGGAAAATGTGCCTCACGGCTGCGCCAAAAAGGCCCAGTTCAGCAAAAATGCCAGACAACTAGTGCCTGACGCTGGTTTTCAACTGGACCTGATGTGTGAGGTGACGGATGTAAATCAGTTTCATACTGCAACGTGACGTGTGTATGCATACTTAAATAAATAAAAAACATTTGTGTCAGATAAGACACACAGATATAATTTTAAGTGCTATGGTCAAATTGTTTAATAGTATTGAGAGATTTAATGGTTAGAGATTTGATTAAGCTTTTAACGACTGTGTGAAATGTGCCACAAAGTCATCGAATAGACACCACATACCCCGGTCAATCACAGTTGTCAATAGGTACCCAACTGTTTGATCAGCTGATGTTTATTTGACCGTTAACTGACTCGAGCACTGAACAAATATAGTGGGTCCCTTTGAACGGACACAGAATGGCTTTTAAGCGAAAATGTTGCTTTAATTGCCATTTCAGTGTAAGGTTAGATTGACCCGTGGTTCTAATCCTGGATAATTTATTCAGAATTTAATCAGTAAAATCCAATTCAATCTCAGTCTCGATATCTCTCTAATCAGTAGCATCAAAATCAAAAGTCGTTTATTCAAATTAGGCTGAGAATCAGCACTTTTGAACGTCAAATGACACAAAACGGTCCCTCGAAGAAGAAAGAAGAAGTGGCGCAACAAACTCTCCACCAGCTCAGCTGTCTGTTCAGTTAGAAAAACCTGATTGTATACAATACTAGGTTGAAAAGTAATTAACATTACGAGACACAGAAAATTAAATTAAATTGTTTGACATATGTCAGCTAGCCACGCTATTAGTACAAAAAATACAATGATTATAAATGTAATAGATAGGGTAGTTTATTTCATACTAGAACATCTATTTCTGCAGTCACAGTTACACTTAAAACTATGAATATGAATATATAAACAAACTTTAAAAATATTGTTTCACACTTTAAAATGTTTAGTTTTAAAATTAATTGAATGAACAATAAAAATAATGGTTTCTATAAGCAATCTAGGGACTTGGGGCACCCCGACTTAGGGTAGGTTATTTTCCTTTAAGCCCTGTAGACAAAAATAGGGGCCCCGCGTAGCAGGCCTCCGTCGACTATGTCATAATAGTATTGCTTGTAAACCAACTTAGACCCGCCAAGTGATCTTCCCCATGGGGTGGGGTCTAGTGAGCAGCTTAGCGAGCGAACTTAGACCCCGCCATCCTCGTTTCGTGGACATTTTAATATGCGTTCCAAAACTAACTGGTTTCGGAGTTTGTTTTCGACACAGTTATAGTGCAAACCATTATTTTTAAAGTGATAATATTCAATTATAGATGTATTATTATTATAAAGTGCTGATATACAATTTTAAACCTGTTTTCATCAAGTTTAAAGTGCTATTAAATACATCCCTAAAACCATTAGCAGGACTTATCGATTCTTGTGCCACGTGTCATCGCCAGAAAGTTCGCGGCACATAGATACCTATTAACCTTCCTCTGGGATGACTATGCCTATGACATAGTACAGAAGGAGTGCGGTACGTCCCATGAGAGATCCCTGATCCCAAAGTTCTGAAGACAGTTGCTGTTTTATCACTGTTTTGTTGAAAGTCGTCACCGGTAGACAAAAGCGTGAAAGACTGTCTTACCGAAGAGCCCATACCCAGTAACTGGGTTGTGGAAGTCAAATAAGCAGTCATTCCATGTAAAATACTGGAATTCCACTGCAATCGGTTAGACTAGAAGTCGACCGCCATATAGTCAGGTATGGTCAGGTGTGGTATGTGGTCAAGCTATGCAGATGGAGTCCAACCTCCATCCTCCATCTTTACATCCTCCGCCAACATAATAGTTAATCTAAGAGACGGCACACACCACGAGCTACTTAGTTGTCCATCTAAATTTTTTGTCTCCGTCGCCGACTCCTCGCTGAGATTTGGACAATGCGCACACGTGAGTGACAGCTTAGTTACTTTTTTGTAAAACTTTCATCTGTCCGGCAACTTTTTTGTCGCCGTCCGCGTACTTGCATTACAACCAATAGACGGGCGGCAGTTACGTCGCCGGCCTGTCTCCAAACCCACGGACAAAAAGTCTCCCAGCTGTTGCGTCGCTACATGCTCGCATTTACATACACACCCGTAGACTTGATGTGAGAGATAAAGTTAGTTCTGGGGACAAAAGTAGCTCGTGGGCGCCCCACCCTTTTTTTTTTAAGGGTGGGAAATTATCAAAACTTCTCCCGCTCTGGGTGGAGCGGAAGGGCGTGTCAGACTTTTACTGACTAAAACCCACCCGTGTTCCTTCATTCGCCTGTGCCAGGGGCCACGGTATCTCTCTCAAACAACCCGCGACCCTGGCAGGCATCGGCCCTAGCGGACCCCGTCAGTTGTTGCTGACATCTCTTTGAGGCGCACGTAGAACACAACGACAAAAGTAGCTCGTGGGCGCCCCACCCTAGCAACAGATGAAGAATATCCAAAAGAACTTCCAGACGAAACAAATGACAGTATAACTACACACATCAAAAGTGTCTAGGGATCAACATATATTTTTGCAATAACTTTTCTCCTGATTGATATTAATTAAAATTTTCTTTAAGGATTCATCAAATAAAGTGTTTTCGTTTGTCACAGTAACGATAAACCAAGTCACCTTTGCATTAATAAAGAAATTTGCCATTTTCCTAATAAAGGGATTTTTGACATTTGAACCACTAACACAAAAGTTCGAAAAAAAGACTGAAATAACAGTTTTCTCTAAAATTTTATTGGGTAACTTAAACAATTAATAATCCGTGTTTCTACCGCGAACACTAACAACACAAGAACATCGGTTTGGCATACTCAAAATGAGTTCATCCAAATCACGCTGTGGAATGGCCGCCCATGTTCGTTGCAACAACAAAAAAAGGTCTTCTTGCGACTGAATACCCTCCATATTCGGCAGAGCTCTTCTCTGTAGCATATCCCATGCATGCTCAATCGGGTTCAAGTCTGGCGACTGAGCAGGCCAGGGCAGGACATTGATGTTAGCTGCGGCGAGAGTCTGTCTTACAACTCTTGCGGTGTGCGGTCGTGCATTATCATGCATTAACTGAAATAAGGGACCGATTTGCACTTGTAGAGGAACGATGACGTCTGGTACAATCGTCTCAGCATAAATTTGAGCGTTGAGGTTGCCTCTGATCCAAATCAACTCAGTTCTTCCGCCGATCCAAATACCCGCCCATACCATGATGGTTCCACCACTATAAGGATGGACTTCCTGGCAGGATTTTAATCGCTGTTGGCGTCCAGGGGTTCTCCAGTGTCGTATACGTCTTGTATCCGGTCTCATACCAAAACGAGACTCATCAGAAAAGCACACGAAACGCCATTGTTCTTTTGCCCAATTTCTGTGTTCAAGAGCCCATTGATATCGAATCCTACGATTGTGCATTGCTATAGGTGGTACCCGTAGCGGTCTTCGGGAATGAAGGTTCACTTCATGCAAGCGGTTTCTGACTGTTTGGTCGCTAATTAAGTTCCCTGAAGAGTGATGAAGCCTCACGGCTAACATCATGGCGGTTATTGTTGGAGCTCTTCGAGTTAAGATTTGAATGTATCGGTCTTGTCTCCGTGTGGTGCAGCGATACCGTCCTCCATGGCGCTCAGCCACGGTACCAGTGCTTCGGTAACGTGTCCAAAGTCGACTGATAACACTCTGACTTGTATTCAGAGCTAAAGCCACAGTACGTTGCCGGGAACCAGCTTCTATCATTCCCACGGCTCTGAGCATTTCTTCCCTGCTTAAATGACGTCGCCGCTCCATAATAACGTTGGTTTTAATCAGTAGTAGGGAAACAGTAGCACTAATAATGTCTTCAATGCGTTGTATGTTTTTATAGGGAAAATATTGACAGCTGATTTTCATCTTTTACTCGAATTTGATTCACAGTTCCTGATTCAAATTATGAAATGCACCAAAAAGGATCCATATAAATTTATAAAATCATAAATTTATTACAAAGCCACATCTCAATCTCAAGAAATCCGCATAAAAATGCTTGATCCCTAGACACTTTTGATGTGTGTATTACAACCACAATACCACACTTATAGTCTGCCGCATGAAAACTCCTTTTATCATCAAGTTTAGCAATATTGTTCCCATATCTCTATTCCAACATACAGTATAGAAACTTGCTTAAAGTTATAACAAGGAAACAGTGACGGTATTCAAAGAGAAAATGCAAATTGTGTCAGTGTTGTCGACAGGGCAACAGAAATTTTGGAGAGTTGTGTAGAACAGTTCTGTCGAAGTGTTCCGGAGTACAGTTTGAATAATGATACAATATGTAGTACATTGTAGAAGGCAAATTGATATGGAATAGAGAATAGTTATGGATACATTGTGTACATAACAATAATGTTAATGTAACCGTCGCAGATGGATTATCGAATCGGCTGTTTTACGTAACCCTTAGCTGTTTTACAAAACAGCTCCGTTACGTAAAACAGCTGAATTATCATTGCGTTACGTTTAACAAAATTGCTACCAACGTTTAGATGTAATAGAGATTGGCTTATCTGCAGTCACAATACATTCGGTCGGACGACCGACAAAAGTTGAAAGTTGAAAGCTGTCCATTATACCCTTTGCATCGGTTTTCTTTCTCTTCTTCTTCTTGACGTGTCGCTGGCAAATACTTATTATTTGAAAAGAAGTTACATTTTTTTTGATTGACCCAGTACTCAGGACATAAGTCAGCACTTTTACGAAATGAAACCTGAACGTGACCTGAACTCATGAAATTGTTTTTTTTTTTTTTTTTTTGAAATGGCATCTCGCAGTTCAACCTGTAGGAGGTTGTCGACTGCTTAACCGGACTTTCCTGTGGATGCCTTGAAGTAAAGGCCTCCAGCCAGGGCTTAAAAACTAACTAAAAACTAAGCGACTCACGCTAAGGGCACCCCCCGTGGGGTTCGGACCTCGGCTTAGGGCGTCGCTGGAAGAGGGCAGCAAGGGACAGGCTGGATCGGTATTATTTAGGGACGAATTTAAAACTACAGGCTCAGCGGCGCGGGCTGGCTCGAGCAAGGGTCGGGGTGGACTAGGTACGGGGCGTCGCGACGGGCCTCGACGGCGAGGACGATAGGACGGCTGTCTGGGCTTGTACTTGTTTAAAGTACTTGTTTTCTTGCTAATCTCCTGTAGGAGGGTCGTAGCGTCGTCAGGGAGATTTGTAAAGTTATTCACTACTTATACTGTTAACGGTAACGAAACCATAGCTCGCATTTAAACAGCGCAACGCCATCTAGAGAGCTATGGTGTACTAAATAAATAATACACACATCAAAAGTGTCTAGGGATCAAGCATTTTTATGTGGATTTCTTGAGATTGAGATGTGGCTTTGTAATAAATTTATGATTTTATAAATTTATATGGATCCTTTTTGGTGCATTTCATAATTTGAATCAGGAACTGTGAATCAAATTCGAGTAAAAGATGAAAATCAGCTGTCAATATTTTCTCTATAAAAACATACAACGCATTGAAGACATTATTAGTGCTACTGTTTCCCTACTACTGATTAAAACCAACGTTATTATGGAGCGGCGACGTCATTTAAGCAGGGAAGAAATGCTCAGAGCCGTGGGAATGATAGAAGCTGGTTCCCGGCAACGTACTGTGGCTTTAGCTCTGAATACAAGTCAGAGTGTTATCAGTCGACTTTGGACACGTTACCGAAGCACTGGTACCGTGGCTGAGCGCCATGGAGGACGGTATCGCTGCACCACACGGAGACAAGACCGATACATTCAAATCTTAACTCGAAGAGCTCCAACAATAACCGCCATGATGTTAGCCGTGAGGCTTCATCACTCTTCAGGGAACTTAATTAGCGACCAAACAGTCAGAAACCGCTTGCATGAAGTGAACCTTCATTCCCGAAGACCGCTACGGGTACCACCTATAGCAATGCACAATCGTAGGATTCGATATCAATGGGCTCTTGAACACAGAAATTGGGCAGAAGAACAATGGCGTTTCGTGTGCTTTTCTGATGAGTCTCGTTTTGGTATGAGACCGGATACAAGACGTATACGACACTGGAGAACCCCTGGACGCCAACAGCGATTAAAATCCTGCCAGGAAGTCCATCCTTATAGTGGTGGAACCATCATGGTATGGGCGGGTATTTGGATCGGCGGAAGAACTGAGTTGATTTGGATCAGAGGCAACCTCAACGCTCAAATTTATGCTGAGACGATTGTATCAGACGTCATCGTTCCTCTACAAGTGCAAATCGGTCCCTTATTTCAGTTAATGCATGATAATGCACGACCGCACACCGCAAGAGTTGTAAGACAGACTCTCGCCGCAGCTAACATCAATGTCCTGCCCTGGCCTGCTCAGTCGCCAGACTTGAACCCGATTGAGCATGCATGGGATATGCTACAGAGAAGAGCTCTGCCGAATATGGAGGGTATCCAGTCGCAAGAAGACCTTTTTTTGTTGTTGCAACGAACATGGGCGGCCATTCCACAGCGTGATTTGGATGAACTCATTTTGAGTATGCCAAACCGATGTTCTTGTGTTGTTAGTGTTCGCGGTAGAAACACGGATTATTAATAGTTTAAGTTACCCAATAAAATTTTAGAGAAAACTGTTATTTCAGTCTTTTTTTCGAACTTTTGTGTTAGTGGTTCAAATGTCAAAAATCCCTTTATTAGGAAAATGGCAAATTTCTTTATTAATGCAAAGGTGACTTGGTTTATCGTTACTGTGACAAACGAAAACACTTTATTTGATGAATCCTTAAAGAAAATTTTAATTAATATCAATCAGGAGAAAAGTTATTGCAAAAATATATGTTGATCCCTAGACACTTTTGATGTGTGTATATTATAGTGTAAACTTCTTTTATTCTGGCTGTGTCCGCAACTTAGTTCTTTTTTTTGCGCGAAACCCTAATTCTTTTTCTAAAATAGTAGGTACCCTAAATAACTCCTTAATAACATGATAACATCTGTGACCTGCGAGTAAAAGTCCCGCCAGAATCGGTCCAGCCATTTTTGAGATTAGCATGAACAAACTGACAGACAGACAAAAAAAATATATATTATATAATTTTGGCATATGAACCTTATATACTTTCATATGTATTTAATAAAAAAAACTGTTATTTTGAAATTACAAACAGACACTTCAATTTTATATATTTTTGTATAGATAGTGGAAAACTTACCCATTTCCACAATATTCAAATAGGGCAAATAAATTTTTGACTGAATTTCCTTATGGAAACAGGAAGAGTCTGCCCACTTTCATCTTTTTCACTGGCCTTATCTGTGAGATGAAAAACCAAAGAATTTACGTGCCCCCAAAGCTTTCCCTTTTAAAGATATACGGCTATCAGTTAATCTCCAAATTCCGTTACCCTGTATCAGTTTGGGAATAATAAGGAGAATCTCTGAACAGATGCATCCATAGGGAGCGGGTTGTGTTTGTGTGTGTGTGTGTTTGAGAGCCAATTTTTGTGTACGTCTCGCTTCAGGGACTAGATTTATAGCCGGGCGAGAGACGTCGAATTGTTAGGTGTGGTTCACTGGTAGCGGGTAGCGGAAAGGATGTTTTTGTAAGTCACTAATTTTATTACTGCTACTTTTTAGTTTTTTTTACTCCTCTGTGTGACGTTGTGTCATTGCATGGGATATTCTGTGTCCAGCAGTAAATGTCGTTTAGCTGATATAGAGGGTGTCCCTGGAAGTATGGATCAAATCGAATAGGGGCGTGGGCAAGGTCATTTCCAAACTTTTTGATCCTGAGAATGATTGATGTTTGAGAATTATTTTACGGTTCAAAAGTTGTGAGCAATTTTTTTCAATCGTTTCGCATAGTGCTCAAAGAAAAAAAAACATTAAAAAAACTATAAGGGCTGTCTAAAAAACTTAAATTGACAGTTCCTGGTAGTTTTTTTTTAATGATTTTGTTCTTTGAGCACTATGCAAAGTGATTGAAAATAAAAAAAGTTGGTGGCTTTTGAACCGTAAAAAAATTCACCAATATTCTCAGGATCAAAAAGTTTGGAAATGACTTTGCCCACGCCCCTATTTGATTTGATCCATACTTCTAGGGACACCCTGTATAATTATGATGAGCATCTGGGCCCTAGTTCACTATGACCACTTAAGGATTCCTCGCTTGGAAACCACGTAAATTCCTTATTTAATCACGACATCTGAAGGCCAATTCTTTTAATTTAAAACGTTCAAAACCTAGTCGCAGTATCATCTCGTCGACAAACACGCCCGCTATCACAACCACCTTACCCGAATCACACATGGGACGTAAACGACACCACAGCTGACTGTTGTTGTATAATTTACGACATCAATTCCCGAACTCACACGCACGGTGCGTGCGACTTCTCACGTTTTACGTAAACTTGGTTTATGTGCCGTCGTGCGGGATTAAAATGTCGCGGAGTTATGTCGGGGCGTTTATCTAAAGCTGCTTTTTCACTTAGCGTTCTGAACAGTTCTGAGCGAGCAAGCGTTTGTTCGCGCGGTAATATTAATACTTGAGCGAGCGAACACGTTTGTTCAGTGATGATCGGTTGGTCGATCGATTGCTCGCTCGCTCATTCATTCAGTGAAAACGATATCACCAGCGAGTGAGTAGTTGCTCAGTAGTTTTCCCATCTATATTTAAATTGTACGCGAACATGAAGTAGAATCAAGAAAAAACTGTGCAACTAATTGAAAATTATAGAGCCCATCCATAATTATAGGACCCGCAAACTAAGGATTACAAAACTAGCGCAATTAAAAAAGATGGTTTAAAGTAGCCGATATTATGAGATGCGCACCATTGGTAGTCAAAAAAAAGGTTGACTCATTAATCGCTTCTTTTCGGCGTGAAAGATCTAAATCGCAATTGCAGCATTCAGGTGCAGGAGCAGAAGAAAGAATAGCTTTTATTTTGACAGTTCAACAATATATTCATTGCGTTATCTAAGTTGTTGAGCAGACAAATTTTTGGAACATATGAAGCAATGGATTATAGCAGTATCCTTCAAAATTATTCAGATTGGGATTGTGTAGTGTGTTTCGCAATTAGGGTGCTGTTCAGTACGAGTCTTGTTTAGAACTATTGTTCGTTTTCTCGTTATAGTGAAAACAGATGTTTTCTGTTTTGAGCGAACATCGACAGAACAGCAAACATTCGCTCAAAACAAAATGTTCGCTCGACAGGGTTGTGAACACACGGCTTTAGGAAAACATGGTTTAGATGTCATGGTCGTCAGTTGTTCCAAGACTGAACGGGTGTGTACTTATGAATGCTTAATTTTAGAGGTTTGTTTTCGATTTCTTTTTATTTTCTTATTTTTTAGTGGTTTTGTTATACCAACAAACACATTTTTCTTTTCTAGGTGTTAGCTTGGGAAATGAATCAGTGTCGGTACTTGGGGGCATTGCACACGAGTTTCAGATACTTCAAAAGTTTGCATCTTGCGTTCTAAAATAGAGATAATTAGTTGAATTTCACATCGTGAGGACACCGACATGTCCTAGAACCAAATATTCGAAGACATGTGACATCTACCAACCCGCACTGGGCCCGCGTGGTGGATTACGGCCCGCTCCCTCTCACAGAAAGGTCAGTGTACCAGTAGTGAGAAAAATATAGTATAGACTGATAATACTTATGCTACACAGTACACACACACAGCGGTACAGTGTCCTAATAAGTCTTTCCTACACCGGACGACGTCATTACGTCAGCGCCGGCTGTCGCTGAAAACCAGCGCCGAGGCTCGGGCTCTGTCTTGCACAGGGTCACAGCATAATGCTGAGCGATAGCCGTTTTGCGTGAATGTGAGGCATGATTCACCTACCTTTTATTTATTTTATTTTTGTGTTTATGTTCTTTTTTGCGTCATGTTCACCGCAAAAAAACGTATTTCCTTTCTTTCTTTTTTTATTTCTATACTAAATATTTGTGAAGACGTGTATATACGCCCAGGCATATATTTATTTATTGAATACTTTAAGCGCACAAATTTACACTTGCGAACTTAATGCCATAAGACATATGCCATGCCTTTAACACATTGGTTGAAGTAGGCACATTACAAAAAAAAAAACAACCGACTTCCGAAAAAGACACTACAAAGTCAAAAATCACTTTCATTTCAGAAGTCGGTATCGTTGGGTTTGCATTTTCCTTGTTTGCCACCGACTTCCGAAATTAGTTTTTTTTTTTGACTTTGTAGTGTCTTTTTTGGAAGTCAGTTGTTTTTTTTTTATAACAAAGTTTTTATTTTTCACTTTTAAGTTGTACTTACCCCATACAAATTAGTATAACACTACTTGCTATGTAAATATCAGTGACAGGAAGTTATTATAACATCATCAATATGAACTGAGTGACAAAAATACGTATTATTGAAGCTGACTCAAAAACTACCCAAGCAAAGTTAATCAAATGTATATGATTATGCATTTGATTAACTTTGCTTGCTATGATATTTTTTTTTAACGATTTACAATTTCCGGAGATCTCGCATTATAAGCTTACAAAAAAAAAACATACAGTCGAATCAAGAACCTCCTCCGTTTTATGAAGTCCGTTAAAAAAGAAACTGGCAGAGGACGGCGATAAATTGCCGTCAAAACAAATTGGTTACCCATAAAAGCTCATTCTTCAAAGGTCAAAGAGCACAGCACTTTTCCCACCTTAAAGTAACAGGAAAAGAAAACGATTCCCTATAATATTTCCACATTCCTCATTGCCACGCCAAGAGAACGCAATCTGAAGCAATTTCCTCTAATATTGCCGAACCTTTTCTTTACAGGCATATCGTTATCCCAGCAATATGTCGGGGAACCGCAATTTATAAAGGGATTTTGTGATCGGGTTATGACGTAAGAGCTTTCAGAGGTCACACACATATCACATAACATGTGTCAGGTCAGATGGGAGTTTTTAGAGCGTCGTAAAGAAGAGGGCTAACGAGGCAAAAGGATGAAGATCCAAGACTTGTAGGAGGTTTAATTTTCTTGCTGTAAAGGATACAAAGCTGACTGTTTTGTGATATTTTTAGCCTCTTAAGCGTTTGACTCTAATTAAATACAAGTGTAAAAAAAACACTGAATAGTGAAAAATAACTTTAATTTCGAAAGTCGGTGTCTTTGGATCTGTATTTTAGTTTTTGCCAGAGACTTCCGAAAAATTAAATGGGACGGCAATCTAGCAATCAGGCGCAGGACCAATGGCTTTACTTGCTATCCGAGGCAATCACACCACAAAATTCCATACTCCGGGCTGCTATTAAAATTAATACCTAATGAAATATTGGTCTTATTCAGTCTCTGTCAGATCTAAGGTGAATAAAAATAACTGAAATCTGAAATTAAGCAATAACCAGTACAAAAAACAACCCAGCCATCATAATGAACCTACAAAATAAACACGTCGCTCCATTCACCGCATAATACAATCGCCTAACGTTTCGTATCAGCATTATAATTCTACGCAAATACCGAAGTCAAATTCCGGCAAAATGTCCCCGAATAAAGGCTCGGAATGTGGCATGCCCAACGAACATTCACATTACCATAATTAAAGCACTGGACAGACGTTTGTCAGCGCGCAAAATGTTGAACAAGCCACGGAAATGTTATTTTAACGCTCATAGCCTAGCATTGCTAGGAATGGCTCGTGGCTAATTGGTTGTTGGTAGTAGCCATCAATTTGCGGAATTAAGCTACGAGAGCGGTCATGTCAGATGTGGGAATGTTTTTTTTTATCTTTATTAATTACTAGGGACTTTTATACAATTGTACATGCCATTCCCATCGGACCTTGTAACGTAATGTGGGAATGTTCTTTACACATTAAAATTATTTTGAGAGCGAGTGTTGTATGAATTCTGTGTAGGTATTCTGATATATATTTATGACAGCCATCAGGGTTCTGAAGTCAAAATATCTGATACAATCGACAACCAACGACATACCGAGTACGACATCGTGAGGAAACCAGCATGTCCTAGAACCAAAAATTTGAAGACATGTGAAGTGGCGCAACAAACTCCTCAGCAGCACAGCTGTCTGTTCAATTAGAAAAATTAGATTCTATACAATAGTAAGCATGCAAAGGCCCGTGACTAAATAAAGTGGCGGCTTACGATTTTTGAACGTAAGTTGGTGCGATTTTTGGCACGCGAAGTAGTTGCTCTTGCGTTATCTAGATGTATCTATATCTGTGACCACAATATTTATTGTGACAGCTAGCTACGTCTATATACCTATAAAACTTGACTTAGGTACTCAGACAAAAAATAATAACTAAAAACTTTAACTTTAACTTTAACTTTATGCGGATGAATTTTTCGACGCTATATTTTAGTTTTTTTTTTTGTTTTAGTTAAGTTAGGATTTAATTTTGTTATTTTTTGTTGATAATAATCATATTTTTAGATATAATTAAAAAACTTTAAATGTTAACAAAATGTAACACCTAAATACAAGCTTTTATTCAAGGGCGTGACAGCTTACATAATTATGCAATGCTAAGTTATGTTCACATAGCTGTCACTCGAAGTCACAAAAATAATAAACTAGGATTATATCGAAGTAAAATTTGAAAAAAAATACATGTACCAACCCTCACTGGGTTCTCGTAGTAGATTACAGACCACTCCCTCTCGCTGAGAGGAAGCCTGTATCCCAGCAGTGGAAACATTATAGGCTGATATTATGATATACAGGGTGTGTCGTAATTAGTGGTCCAGAGTAAAGGAGTCGATACACTGTATTGTTATGTATCACACACCGACATTTTAACCATTTCCAGTTAAGGGTCTCCGAAAAAAAAAAACGTTGATTTTTAAAATTTCTGTACCTTGCTTCACGAATTTGGCTGTAATTTCAACAAATATCAAAACAGAATTAAAAAATATTGATATTTGTTGAAATAACAGCTAAATTCGTGAAGCAAGGTACAGAAATTTTAGAAATCAACGTTTTTTTTTCGGAGACCCTTAACTGGAAATGGTTAAAATTTCGGTGTGTAATACTTAAGAATACAGTGTATCGACACCTTTACTCTGTACCACTATTTACGACACACCCTGTATAAACATTTTTATTCCAATTTATAATGTCTTTGTTAAGGGGACTACAAGACTTAAACGCAAAAACCGCAAGTTAAGTTTAGCCTAAAAGTATATAATCGACTACAGTAAACAAAATCAGAAAAATATATAATATTCTTCAGGATATATGTTAGTTAGATAGTGTGTTGAAAACATAATACAACTAATTTGATACGATAGAAAAAATCATGAAGATAACTCCAAAAACTTTCTTTTAACAATAAAAACCATACTAATATATAAGTACATACAATCATTATGATTTTTTGTCAAGTTACCTATTCTACAAGCAACATACTAAAGAACTTGTGTTTTAATTTTTTAGTCCAAACAATAGATTTTTGGTAAATAGATAATTTAAAAAAGAAAAAGAAAAATTACTTCATATTTTGCAATAAATTACCAGCGTTGTGTCATCGCGCTTCTCTTTATTTTCTATGCAGTCCGACAGTGACCGCGCTTTAGGTCATCTTCAGTATTTCTTGTGCTTTTTTGTATATTTATATACAAAAAAGCACAAGAAATGTAACCTTTCTCAACTAAATAAAACCAGCAGTGCTATTCTATAAAAATCTCACCGTGAAAACTAAGGTGAAGTGAGCTGTCATTCCACCTGATGTTAGGGATCGCCCCATTGATAGCTCACTTCGCCTAAGTTATCACGGTGAGATTTTTACGGAATCGATCGGCAGAACACAGTTTAAAAGCGCTCCAATCCAATTTGTCATTTGGTTTAACTCGTGCACGGTGCACACTTCTGGCATAAGGCCTCAGGCACGTGACGAGCAGGACTAGAGGCAGCGCCACCACAAATTGATTACTGGAAAGGATCGTTCACTTGAACTGTGCCCGATTGACCACTTTGTCAGTGCATGTAGTGATGGGAGTCTGTAGCTACCTTGCTTTACAGTGTAATAGGATCATCGACGCTCAACCGGTTACACGGATTCAATACTTACAATATTCTGAACCAAACGAAAAAAAAAACTAAATAAAAATCAGCTGTTCCCTACTTTTATTTTCGTCTATCTCGTCAAAATGTAGGGAACAGCTGATTTTTCTTTCTCGCGATTTCAGGTTTGGTCCCATAGTAAAACTTGTTCATAATGATGAGTGCTACGACCTCTTAAGAGGTTGCTGGTGTTTTTCCAATAACCCTGTACTTTCATACGCATTTAATAAAAAACAGTTATTTTTTACATTACGAACAGACACTTCTATTTTATTTAGTGGTACCTATACAATATTGCCATTTTTTTATTGCTGAATGGGCCCGCTCTTGACCTTGATCACGAAGAATTGGCTAGTCAAATAAGGCGTTAAATTGGCGGAACAAACTGCGCTACACGAGGAGGCATTTCTTCATGCATCCCAAAAAATCATCTAATCAAACAAAGAATCAGGTACTCAAATAATTCGAATGAAAAGTAATTTGTGGTTCAACGTGGGTTCAACAAATGTAAGTTACGCGTCACTTCCAATATTAACGCTGACATAAATATTTACCAGTGGTTTACAACGGGTTTAAGGGGTAGACTCACTCTGAAATTAAAATTGGAACGTCCCTTTTGTTCCCACTGAAAAACCCATACAATTGTTTTGTTGATCCGAATGTGTGTGTGGCTTTATACAATACCACAGGAAGACAATTATGAGGACTTTTAATGAGGAGGCAGCATGAGGCTTATGTTTCACAATAATATGGTTTTAAACAAAAATCAAACTCGGGTAAATATTCTCTCATTTTTGTTTTTGTGAAACAAAAAAATTGTTATTTATGGTACAGGCCTGCTAATGGTTCCGACTTATGAGTTGTACGTCGTGGGTTCGAACCCAGGAGGCGCTTTACTTTGTGTTTATAATTTCATCACCACTGCTGTCAAAACGGTGAAGAAAAATATACTTAGTGAGGAAACCGGCATGTCCTAAAACCAAAACGCTCTAAACTGTTGTTGTTTCTTGTGTGTAACCTACCTTCTTCTGATTTGTTTATTTTGTACTTGTTATGCTAAAAACGATGTATGTTAAGAGCCTACACTACCTCAGCTAAAATTCACTCTTTATCTCGCTCGCACGATAATGCTCGCGGACTGAGTGAGAGCGAGACAGAGTGCGGAGCTAGGCGGCAGGCAGTGCCAATAGTTTAGGTATTTGCTTTTTACGGTGAAAATAATGGTAATTCAAAAAAAGTAAATAACATAAGACCTGCTTTATAGTTAGTTCGGTTAGTATACAAAGTTTCATGATCTAATTTGTAGTATTTTTTGGATACCAGCGGTTTATTGTTCGGTTTGGAGGTAACTTTGGATTTTTTTTCTATAGAGAATATTTTATGAAATCGTGTTTTCGTCTAACATAAGACCTAGCATTAATCCTCAACTTTACCATATATTTATTTCAAAATTAATGCTGCAGTATTTTCGACATAACGGAGGATCATGCTAAGCCATTTGAGGTAGTATAGGCCCTTAAGTCGAAGTTTTATTGCAATGTTAATTTTAAGATACATTTTTGTTTTTATCCACGCTTGCTGGCAGATAACATTGTTATAAACCTATTTATGTTTTCTCTATAAGTGAATTGTAATTCTTTTGAGAAATAAAAATTCGTAGAACAACACTGGGCCGGCGTCGTAGATTACAGAAATACGGTCTGTAAGAATCTAATCTTGCAAACTGAATTAAAATCACTTCCTCCTACGGAATAGAAACTGTTTCATTTTGATGAATAAAAAGTTTATTAACCACAAAATGTAGCTCTCTCAAGTGTCTGGCATTCTGCATCTCGAGTTTCGGAACTTTCTCACTAAGTAGTACCTAATTAGAATTTACCGCCATGCTTTTGCAGACAAAAATTAAACAACCCACTTCTAAAACTTTACATCATTAAGGACATGATAAGCCAAACCCACTTTCCAACAGTAAGTTCCTAAAAAAAACTGGCAGAGTGCGAGATCCTCTCACACTATAAAGGTTCCGTAGCAACAAAACTTTTACAGTTAACCTTCTTTTTGTTACGTATTCACCATGAAAGTGAACATAGCAACATACAGGGTCAAATTAAATCAGCTAGCGAAACTTTGCAGAAGTGATGGTTATCGATTTCTAAACATGATAAAACAAAAAAGAAATGAATTTGATGAATTTAATTTTTGGGATCACCGACAGCTAATACACAAAGCAGAGATAGTCGACGGCTGCACTTCATGACTGTGACAAGAAGGCTTCCACTCAGCATGATGTTGTGCTATAGGGGACCCACACACACACACAGCGCTGATTTTCAGTGGTTACCCGAAAAGGCGGTCCGGAAACCAAATTATTCGTACGTTTACGTACATATTTTCGTATTCGTTTACGTTCATACATCTGCTCATAATCTACATACCTATTATTCAAATTAATTTATTCATTTTGTGTACATTGGGTAAAATGATACAAATGTTTATAACATATCCATAATATAAGCATATATATAGCAGGAGCGCTAACTTACTGAGCTTCCCACGTATATTATTTACTAGCTGCCTGTCCCGGCTTCGCACGAGTGGACATTTATTTTTTAAACATTTTATTTTTTCTTTCAATTAAAAAGCCTATATTAATCAGTGATAATGTAGCATTCAAATGGTGAAAGAATTTTTAAAATCGGTCCAGAACTTTTTGAGCCAATGCGTTACAAACATACATACAAACCTTTTCTCTTTATAATATTAGTATAGATAGATTAAAACTTTATGCACAAGTAAAAAAAAATACTTTACAAATACTGGACTTAATGCCTGAGGCATTTTCTACCAGTCAACCTTAGGGTGATGCAGAGACAAACAGTGGTAGGTGCAACATACGGGATAAATAGCTGGGAAATTACTATAGAATACAAGACATACGTACATATTAACAAAATGAACCGTCAGGAGAAAAATTATATTAAGAATCATATTATTGATTTGAGTCCTCCATGACACATCGTTTATCAATAAGAAGTCCAAGAAATTTTTTATTATTGTTAAAAATATACAGCCCTGTCAGAGCTAGACAGATATAAATGTCGTAATCATAGGTATTTAGTCATACATAAGTAGTGTGCAAGTCTTTTCTTCTTTTTGATAGTTTTACCTTTTGTTTATGCTTTTGCTACTTTTTGGTTTTTACTTTTGAGTGACATATTATATACTTTGTTTTACTATCAAGAACCAGCGCATTTCCTTCTGGGTAGGATCCTTAGGACTAAACTAGTCACGAGCTCGAACTCGTTGGTGGTCATGGCCAAAAAGCACGCTGTCTCGCCTGGCTTCGTGTCCGACAGTGCTAGTATCAGTGATGAGCAGTTAGACGCTAGTCTACACGAACAACGTCCAGTTCTCACGCACAGAAACACCGTTCCGAACTGATAGGCGCGTAAAAAAATTCGAAAAGTGTTTCGGAAAATGGAGTTTTGTGAAAAAACCACTTCATAAATCAATTACAAGTAAAGTTTATTGATCTCTTCGATAACTGAGCTTTGTGGGTACGGACTTGGTTTTGAAGATTTTAAATTCATTTATTACTTATTTACACCCAAGGTTACGTTAAAAATAGCAAGAAAAACGAATCTTTGTTAGCTCATAATTTTTTAATGGCTTTTTATTTTACTATTCTGTTTCCGTACAGACACAATTAATAATAAGTCAAAACGATATCATGTTTAATTTGGATGCACAATGTCAAACAGTGGAGTAATATTCTCCCGAAATTTGTATAGAAAAATATCGAAAAGTGGCATCTTAATCCTATAGGATCCCAAAGAGTCTTTGGGTACGTAAAACTGTATATCAGAACTTTCGGAAAGTTTGGACATGTTAATTTATTCCACGTTTTTTCGGACGTGCCATACCCTTAACACATTTGCTGGGCCCAGTGAAATGATTGATGGCGGAGTCCAAATTGCTCCGGGGCCGTCTGCACCTACAGGCAGAAATTTTGACCGTGCTCTTTACTTAAATTATGGCGCAAGCTAGAAGAGAGACAGGGAAATATTTGTTGTAATTTGTAATTTGGTTGGTCAACATTTGCCCAGAATTAATATAAATATGAAATATCAGACAGAAAACGACTACTATAGTATTATTTTCGTTTTTTGCCACCGACTTCCGAAAAGAAAGTTATTTTTCACTTTGTAGTGTTTTTTTTTAGTCAATGGGGCACAAAGCCAAACTCCTGGCTGCTACTGAGAAATTTCAGGTAGAAACATCTCAGTAACACTGCACGACCTTGGAATCAAACCCAGAACGTCATGCTCAGCAGTAGCGCTTGCGACCACCAAACCAACAACGCAGTCTTAAAGTCTATTCAAATGTAAGTTTCAAATTTATATTATTTCAAGTTAAACAAATATCAACTTTATTTTATTGGTAATTAAGTTGATTTCAGAGTGACTAGCACTATTGAAAAAGTTTTAAAAATGTTCGAAGTCGTAGCGTAAACTGAACTTCATTGTGTCGGAATTAAAGTTATTTTTCCATAAACTCATATTTGTTTACAGTTTTGGCAAATAAATCGCGAATACAGATTAGATTTATTAGACACCATCATTTTCTGTCTGGGTATTCAACATTAGCTAAGTTGGTATTTTTTGTCAGTGAAAACGCGCTGCGCTCCCCTGGGTCTGAGGTGCCCTTTACATAACAAGAGAGATCCTCAAAAATATAATGAAGCAGTTTCAGTATTAATTTATACAAATCTGCCTCGAGTCTCCTTTGGGCATTTTAGGGCCCGCTCTTGTCCTCGATCAAGCTTAATGGAAAGCGATGGATGAGGTCTATGAAGGAACGAGCGCGCCCAGAAGATGCGTAAGGTACTGAAACTCCAACGCCTCGACGAAACACAGCAGGCTGCTTGGTGGTCGCAAACCAGGCGGCCCTACGACCGCAAGGAAAGAATTGGCCAGTCAAATAAGGTGTTGGGTGTAAATGTCCAGGTTGCGCCGAGCGCTCGGTTCATTTGAGTAAGTGGTGGAATAAACTGCGCTACACGAGGAGGCTTCTTCATGCATGCCAAATACAACAACGTCAATACAATCTATAGAGGTATTAGGTACAGGGTGTAAAGTTCACTCAACCTCCATAGAAAAAGGAGGATCCTCCGACCAGACGGGTGTTGTGTCTGGTGGGCAACTGCCCGATGATTCATGTCGGGCCATATGCTAGTTGCGCGGTAAACTCTGCTTGCGAGATGCAGGATTTTGTGAAGTCAGTATGACGCGGTGTTCGTATGTGGCGTTGTAGATACCGCTACACATGTACAACGTCTTGGGATTCAATTCTGTAATGTTGTGCATGTAATCTTATGTAAATAAATAAATCTCCTTGTCAATCTCCCATCACTTTAACCCGTTCCCACCGGCCTCTCTTTTGGCTTACGCCATTCCGGCACTCATGTCCGACGCGCCAGCTCCAATTTGCATGCAATCAGCCAATGGTAACTGGATATTGTACCTGTACTATTAGATTATTAAACGCCTTTGCTTTTACCGCCAGAGTTCCAGTAAACGCAGGGTTGGATGATCGGGTTTAGGTAAACTTATTAAGTATTGATGGCAATTGATGCGAGGGTCCATTTGACGCTTTGGAAATGTGCGAGTGAGTCTGAATGGCGGAGAGGGTTGGGAAATCGGTGTGTGGAGGGTAA
Source organism: Globia sparganii (assembly GCA_949316385.1). NCBI lineage: Eukaryota > Metazoa > Arthropoda > Insecta > Lepidoptera > Noctuidae > Globia > Globia sparganii. The sequence continues at coordinate 5,590,671 of OX438675.1, read as the reverse complement.
CTGTAAATATTAAGCATCAGAGTTTGGGAAAAAGCAATGCTGTGATTGAAAGGGTGTATATATAATGAATGGTCATAAGTTATTATTTTATTTCATAACAAATACGTTGTTTTGAAAATATTACAGTGATGATAAATAAAATAGTAAAATAAACAAAAAAAAAAAACATTAAGTACGTTCATATTTAAAATTCATTACGCATTCGAAATGGAACAATATAAATAATAATAATAATTGTATGTCAATAATTCAGTAACAGAAAATGAAATAATCACCAAAATTGGATTTAAATTTTTGATTCTTCGAGCTTACGACGCACCCTTATTACGTAACACACTATCAATTTCAATCTAAATCATTTTGAAGGATATTGCTAATCCATTGCTTCGTATGTTCGAACAATTTGTCTGCTCAACAATGTAAATAACAATGAATGTTGTTGAACTGTCAAAATGAAACCCATTGCTACTGATAGTGTGTTACACAATCACTCCGCTGTACCGTAGAGACTTATTCCTGAACGACTAAGGCAAGCAATTCATTTATTCTCTTGTCTTGTGTTTCCTATGAATAATTAAAAACTTAACGTAGTATAACATCACCCCGTACTTACCTGAAGGGTTTGGCAGAGATGTACAGACGCCAGCACATCAAGCTACCCGAAACTGTAAAATTTTCCCAATCAACTTTGAACCTAATACATTAGCAATAAACTTGAAAATCTATTAAATAAATTTGACAGATTGTAGTAGCTTGATGTCTGGCAGCTGTAACTATAGTAATAGTCCCACAAACTTATCTGGACCGGTGAGAGAGTCGCTGTTATCGCATTTGGGTGTCGCATTTTTCACTAGCTATAACTACTAAACGAAAAATAAACACACGGAGCAAACAACCAATGGCGGATATGTCAGCGAATGGCAAGCAGATTGATATTTCAAAATGGCGTCGATATTTCCTCTTTTGGCGACCGGGCCAGATAAGTTTGTGGCACTATACGTTTAAGATCCGTTGCAGCGTTACATCTGCGGTTAAACCCTTCTTTTCTAATTAAAATGTCTGGTCATTAATCTTTATAAACAGAATTCGAATTCTGATATGACAAGCAAAAATATTTGATGGATAAAAAAATCTTTAGCTGTGCAATAATCGAACACAAGACATGACATCGAATAACGTTAATATTAATGGAATCCTAGTACAAATACATTTCCAAATTGCCGCAATAGCTTAAATCGATCAAGTTCCCACACAAATTCCTATGTATAAGTTTCCTAATCTGCTCTCTCAGGTGGAAGCCTTTCCATTTCTTTGTCGTAGGTGTAGAGCCAATCAAAAAGAGCTGCTACGGCTATCAGTCTTGCGGGTCTATTGCGTCGGTATCGCATACCCTTAATGTTCCACGACATTTGGTTGTCACATTACCAGCGGTTTCATTGAAGTCTGCTGATCTTTGAGGCCACCTTCGCCAGAGTCCAGGAAACGACCATTGTATATTTTGTAGTGTTTGATGTATCTTTACTTGTTGTATTTTTGTGGTGTACAATAAAGTATATATAAATAAATAAACGACAGTCTTTACCTAATATTATTATTAATAATAAGTGCTTAATGCTAAGATTTTGTTAGTCTATACCTTGACTTTTTTAATCAGGACTGGTTTTTAATTTATCTATTTTAGATCGTATTCTTTTAAAAACCTGTGCAAATGAAGTAGTAATGAGCCTAAAACCAACTGCAAACGATTCGATTGTTCGTAAACTAGGGATTAAAGTTTTACCATCTAAGATACTCTCTACTGAAGACATTTTGTAGATATTCTCTACTGTTTTCTCTTGTTCCCATTACATTTTATATTTTACCTCCTACAAAATTGTTCAGCAACTGCTTTATATTATTAGATTTTTTACATTTAATATTTAATTTTGGACACTTACTTTTTTATTTCTGAATGGGCCCGCTTTTGATCTCGATCACGCCTGATGGAAAGCGATAGATGAGTTCTATGATGGAACGAGCGTGCCCAGAAGATGCCTAAGGCACTGGAACTCCCACGCATCGATGAAACACAGCAGCCTGCTTGACGCCGGACTCCGGTGGGACGGTAGCTAACCGGCACCCTAATTGCGTAAAACACTATCAGTAGCAATCGGTTTCATTTTGACAGTTCAACAACATTCATTGCGTTATTTACGTGTTGAGCAGACAAATTTTTCGAACTTATGAAGCAATGGATTAGCAATTTGCTTCAAAATGATTCAGATTCCGATTGATAGAGTGTTACGCAATTAGGATGCAGGTGGGCGTTAGCCCTACCACCGCAAGAGAAGAATTGGCCAGTCAAATAAGGTGTTGAGTGTGACTGTCCAGGATGCGCCGAGCGCTCGGTTCAGTTGAGTAACTGGCGGAACAAACTGCGCTACACGAGGAGGCTTCTTCATGCATCCCAAAATATTTCTATTAAAAAGTTATGCTTGTTTTATGAATTGCATCTCTTCCTTTATTTCGCTACATCAAGTACAGACGCCAGCACATCAAGCTTATCAAGCAATTTGTCAAATTTCTTTAATAGATTTTCAACTTTACCGCTAAAGTATTAGGTTCAAAGTTGATTGGGAATATTTGACAGTTTCGGGTAGCTTGGTTTGCTGGCGTCTGTACCCACTAAAAAGTTTAATAAATAAAAAATACCTATTAACTAATACAATTAGAAATACAATCAAATCCGAAACAAAAGCACGACGATTCCAACTAAATTCTATTGCAAACGTTTAACTGAGAAGTTTTTTTTTAACAAAGTTGTAATTTTCTTATTTCTATGCAAATCTTTTAAAAGTTTAGGATGACTTTTTTGTGACTTTAGGTACAAACGTTTAGAAGAAAGGCATTTGACAAAGAGTTCGAAAGGGTGTGCAAAGAGCTGTATAATTTTTTTTAATTGATTTGAAAGTTTTTCTGTAGGAGCCCGGTGTCTGGACTTGTGCCAGAAATGTGGGTGTGCTATGGATGCACATCTGCATAACTTTTCGGGAAATACGGGGAAAGTTATGATATACAGGGTTATTGGAAAAACATTAACAACCTTTTAAGAGGTCATCATTATGAACAACTTTTACTATGGGTCCAAACCTGAAATCGTAAAAAAAAATCAGCTGTTCCCTACATTTTGACGAGTTATGCGAACATAAATGTAGGAAACAGCTGATTTTTTTTCGTGATTTCAGGTTTGGTCCCATAGTAAAAGTTGTTCATAATGATGAGTACAATGACCTCTTAAGAGGTTGTTAATGTTTTTCCAATAACCCTGTATATGACGGAGAAGGCACTATGGGCGTACTATGGGTAGTGTTGTTTATTGCGCAACAGAAAAACCGTTTGCAGTTCAAATCAAATTATAATTTCATGAACAAATTAATCACACTAGCGAATCACACACTGTAGGTACGGAACGCTAGACAGTTTCTGAACACATGTTGTCCGTACGATGTCCAATGTCCAAGAGAGCCGCTCCACATCGCTCCTTGCTCTCCTTGACTCCCCACGAACTAAGGCTAGACTCTGTCGAGCGCCACCAGATGGCGCTGGCATTCCGAATAGTCAAACGAATGACCGGATGCGACATATACGATAAGAAAGGTTCGCCATTCTTTTGGTAATCAAATTATTTTCATGAATGTTTCAATAGTGCTACACCAGGATTTTATATTGGCATCGGGAGATAAGCTACAACGTCTACAAGGTCAGTAGATAAAAATCTTCGACTTTCTTCCAACTGATCGAGTCTTTGACAATTCAAAAATGCCTCAGACTCAAACTCAAACCATTTATCTATAGAATTATGAACAAACTAATCCTGAAAGTAGTTTGTTCATAATTGACTACTGAATCGATTGACTGAATATAGGTATTTTTTCAAAAATTATGTATTTTTTCATACTAACCGCCGATTGAGCCAAATAAAATTGAATCTTATTTCAAGGTAATAGGACTCATTTGTAAATGCATAAAGTAATGCTAGTATCAACACGATTTTCTTAATAAAAATAGCAAGCTTTAAAATTTAGTTTTGCTTTTAATTCAATACTCTAATTGGGGTGTATTTATTTATTTATTTCAGGCATCAAGGCCCATATAAACACATACAATACAATATTAATATAACTTAAAAATACTAGAAATACATACAATATTATAATTACACTATAAAACTAACACACACTAATTACACTCCTGCGTTAATAACTCACTTTGCGCTCGATGCAATAATCTACTATTAAATGTGTTGATACTAATTCACTTGAGATCTAACGTACAATATTGTTCTTTTATGAAGGTAATAAAAAAAAATCTGCTGTTTCATAAAAAAGTGCAATACCTACGGGTCAAAATGTATGGAACACCATTTTTTTAATAACCTTCTGAAAATTACAATGCAAAATTACTCGACGTAATTTTGGTCTGATGTGTAGAAAATGATTTAGTACCGTAGCGTTTTAGGCACGACAAACTTCTATGTAGATATTGCTCGCTAGGAGATTTAAATAGGACGGTATATTATGATTAAAGTAGATAAAAGTAAGAGTAAAGTATAATCGTTTATTACAACATTCAAAATTACAATATCGAGGAATCGTTGGTCCCAAACTAGGCACAGCCGTATCTTGGGCACCATTAAATACGGACAGAAGCCAACACATCAAGCTACCCGAAACTTTCAAATTTTCCCAATAAATTTTGAATGCTTTAGCTATAAAGTAGAAAATCTATTAAAGAAATTTGACAGATTGTAGTAGCTTGAAGTGCTGGCATCTGTACAATGTTGGTATAATATTAATCAAATATATTGCCCCTCTTCCTTAAAATCTTTTCTAAAAATACTGTATCACTTTTTCTAAATAAGCGCATTCTGTTCACACGATTCGAGCCCCAATTCTAACCACTTCTACTAAAAACTGGGATTGTAAGACTCATTTAGACGTTTAAAAACTGAAAACGTCTAAATGAGTCTTACAATCCCTTAGTACAAGAATATGGTTCCATCAGAATGGTTCTCAACCTTGATCGTCGGTGGTGGCGGGTCTCTTTCCAAGAGATATGCTCTCACTAAAATGAGGACCACGTTGGTCGCGGAGCACAAGCATGCGACTATCAATAACCTGGGAAAAGAAATAGAAGAATTATTAATAATGGTGTAAAACATGATGAAAGGAGTTTTGATAAAGTCTGCAATGAAAACAAAAAACTCTTAAGGTGTCGTGGAACACCCGTTTTTCACGAAGTTCCTTTCGCTTTAGATATATTATGTATCAATTAACAGACACAACGAAATAAAGTGACAATGGCCCCGATTCTGTTGTTCACAAATTAAACTTAAGTTCAGTGCATCTTTTTCTTTCTAATTCATTAAGAAAAGGACAGAAGATAAATTAGTTTAGTCCTGTCAAATTAGACAGCGCCTGACGTAAATTGACGTATTTTTAGTAGCCAATTTTTTAATCACGACTAAACTTGTCTATGGATTATCTAATTTGACAGGACTAAACTAATATTTATCTTCTGTCCTTTTCTTAGTGAAATAGAAAGAAAAAGATGCACTGAACTTAAATTTAGTTTAGTTTGTGAACAACAGAATCGGGGCCAATGTTTAACCAAATATTTTGTTCTTCTTTTCGTGTCGATGGTGTTCTTTTTGATATTTTATAGTGTTTGAGCCCAGTAGGTGGATACGTTGATTGCGGCATCAGTGGAATTATTAGGTTGTATTTTATTAGTAAATTTTGATTTTCATGTGTATAAATTTTTTTGTTGTATTTTTCCTAGCCCACTTAAGTATGTCTTTGTGTCACTTTTTAGTTGTAATTTTCTCTGTACAACGTCTTATGATTAAATTATGTAATGTTGTGATTGTAATCTAAATAAACAGAAAAATAAAATTGAAAAAAAAAGTGCCGTGACATGTGTGCAGAGTGCGGATAAGGTACTTTGTTCCAAAAATCCTTGTATAATTTTAATAAAGCCTGTAGTTATTCCCAGAGGGGTAAGCACAGTGTTTGTTTAGTACACCTACATTTACTCTAGTAATTTCTCCACTCAGAAATACCCGACAGCTCGTGCAGGAGTGCAGTGCGGCCTTTGCCAAGGAGATGGACAACGCCAGGATAGAAAAAAAAGAGGGTCTTTTCTTACCAATAAGAGTATCCAAGTCCCGGCCCGGGAACGAATAAACCTAATGCTATGTGTGTCAAAGCGAGATGGTCCTTCAACCCAGACGTTAGATAGTATATTCCGAACATAAGCATAACTGCCACTCCTACTAGCGCGGCCGCTGAGTTCGTCCATAGACATCCTGGAATTATGGAAAAGATCCGGGTTAATAAACATAAATTCTTTTTACCCGACTGTGTGACAAAAAAACAGGGCTATGTTTTCATGCGTACCTATTTATTTATTTAAACTTTTCACATACAAATAAGTGGGCTTGTGGCTAAATGGGTAACCATCATGGGTGGTAATGGGTGACCATCTTTACATACCGAGATCCCTCCGTGCCTCGGAAAGCACGTTAAGCCGTTGGTCCCGGTCGTCATTAATGGATCTTTGACAGTTGTTACGGGTAATCAGAAACCCGAAAGTCTGACAACCAGTCTTACCAAGGTATATCGTATTAACCATTCTTCTCTTGCCATTCTTCTCCACACGAAAACTACATTTTGGAAGGGGTGACTAGAATCAATTCTATTTTTTTATTTTAATTTTTGACGTTCAAAAGTGCCTTTTAAGTGCCTATTTGAAATAAATGATTTGACTTTGACTTTGACTTTGACCCAGTAACTGGGTTGTGGAAGTCAGATAGGCAGTCGCTCCATGTAAAACACTGGTACCTATTCAGCTGCATCCGGTTAGACTGGAAGCCGACCCCAACATAGTTGGGAAAGGCTAGGCAGATGATGATATACAAAAAAGATAAGGCGGGCTTAATGCATTAGGCATTCTCTATCAGTCTTTTGTTTTTATAAAATCAAAATGGCGGGTTTTAGACGTCAACAAGTAGTCTTTTTTTTTAATGGTTAATCGAATTAGATAATCAAAATAAAGGGCTGGAGGAGACGATTCCTAGAATAAAACAAACTAAAAGGTTAAAAATGTTTGAAAACCCGACTGCAACATAACTTTTGAAGCAGTTACAGTGTTATGGCGTGCGATTGAGGCAGTAGTTTAGAAGTAGACTATTGTTTTGTAAGCTATGATGTTCATTTACTGATGTTATAAACGAAACTTACCAGGCAATCCAAAAGCAGTTTCTGTAGGGTTTTTAGTAGCGTTCAGGATGGCGAGACAAGCAGAAACCACGGCTAGCACCAGCTGAATGATGAGCAGGGCTAAGAAGCACACGTAGAACGCAAACGAAATCACCGGAGGAGTGCTTACTGTAAATGATACAGAAAATTTTAATGATTTCTTTTTTCTTGATCACGCCGGGGTCACCTGTATAGAGGTATGAGGAACAGGGTGTAAAGTTCACTCATGCTCCATATAGAAAATGGAGGATCCTCCGACCAGACGGGTGTCGTGTCTGGTGGGCAACTGCCCGATGATTGATGTTGGGACATTGTATATGCTAGTTGCGCGGTAAACTCTGCTTGCGCGATGCAGGATTTTGCGTGACGTCATTATGATACGTAGTTCGCATGTGGCGGTGTAAATGTTGCTACAAATATTTTGCTAATAACTTGTTCTGATCCCGTCGCAAATACGATTCTTTCAAGTATGTAAGCAAAAAAATACAAGTTAAAAACTAAAACCCAACCACGACAAAAATGCCAACGAAAAAGATATTTAAAGAAAACGACATATTAGTCGATTCGAACGAATTTACTCGCCCGAAACGTGCGAATCGTTACTTTTAAATAATAGGAATATTCGCACGTTTCGGGCAAGTAAATTCGTGTGCATCGACTAAAAAGTCAACAAAATCGATGTTATTTTTAATTTGTCTCTGTGTGATGTCTTGTTTTTACCTTTTTAGTTGGCGTGTTTGTATTTTTCTAGGAAGACTATGGAAATAAAAACTTATTTTTGCGGTCTATCAAACCAATACTACGCTTAAATATTCACAACTTTGAAACCCTTGATTGCACTTGTCCTGAAACGCAATTGGCCAGTTTTTATTATATAAATGATTTTATATACCTAATGAGTAAGAAGGTTTGTACAAACACTTTTACAAGCCAATCATACTTTAAAAACTAGATGAGGTTGGCGTTTCCTATTTAACAACTATGAGAAGAAAGGTCGAAACAAACTCAGAGGTATCTTTTAAAGTCCAGACATAATCTTGGTCAGATCATGTACCTAAAGACCATGTAGATTGGGGTCTGAAATGGTCTTTTGAGGAAAAAAATCACACAGACTGAGTGGACCCGATCAATCCGTGTGTTACTTGACCTTAAAATAGACTAGAATGAAACACAATCATAAGTCCAAATGAATGCGAAGGAGGTGGCGGGACGGTTGAGGGAGAGAACCTCACGTCCCAGCCGCCGCGGGAGACGCTCCGGGCGTCGGGAGCCACGTGACGACTCCCGGCCACCGTAGGCGCGGGCCTGCGGGCGGAGAGTAATGGGTAACTCTCGGTCCGATCAGGACCAGGCCCGTGCCGGACGGCGCGTACGAGTTCCACGCGCGCCTCAAAGAGATGTCAGCATTACAAGGAAGGGGCGTAGCCTGCCGGGGCAGCGGGATTGTCCGAAAGGGTTACCGCTGCCCCGGTACATATAGAGCTAAGGAAGGAAGACACTCCCTTCTGTTCCACCCTGAGCGGGTCATTTGATAATTTACCATCCAAAAAAAAGGTCCAAGCTAATGGATACATACATGGGTTGGTCGTATCGACATTAGTGTTTCCAATGCAAGCGGGATTCGGTCGAAGGCCTTCAGCCAGCGCCCGCACCTGAAAACGTGTTATATTGGTATTAGTGGTTGTAATAGCAATTATATCATTTGGTTATATAGGTTTTTATATTTTATTTATCTCTCTGATAGATTCTTTTATATTTTGTAAATGTGAGGAATTTGTAGGCCTTGTAGACTTTAGATTTGTAGACCATTTTTTATTTCATTAAGTACCTGGTACTTATTGAGGCTTACGCTGTCTTTCCATACCTATTTACACTGTAATTTGAAAGAAGAGAAAGAAAAATTGTTTATTCTGGACAAACAAAGCGTACATTTCAAATAAAAAAATTAAATTAAAAATAGAACACAATTTAATTTGAAAACATTGTAAAAGCCAATTATTTTTCAAAGACAAGACAGACAAGCGCTTTACTTTGTGTATCACCACTGCTCAAAAGACGGTGAAGGAAAACATCGTGAGGAAACCGGAATGTCGGAAGAACCAAAAATTCGAAGACACGTGACATCTACTAACCCTCACTGACCGGAGGCCTGTTTCCCAGCAGTGGGAACATCATAGACTGATTATGCTATGTCGTAGCATTAAAAACGGTTTTTGTAGTTCAATATTACCACGAGCTGTTGACAGATACGTTTTACGTAGGTATGTATTCGGTACTTTATTTTTCTATAAAACGCTCGCGTTAAATTCGGGGTAACACGGTTAAAAAAAAAATAGCCTATGTCACTCTCCATCCCTTCAACTCTGTCCACTTAAAAAATCACGTCAATTCGTCGCTCCGTTTTGCCGTGAAAGACGGACAAACAAACAGACACACACATGCACATTCACATTAAGACTTTCCCGTTGGTCTCCCGGTTGCAAGCGCGACTGCTGAGTGTGGAGTCCTGGATTCGATTCCCGGGTCGGACAAAGTGTTATTGGGTTTTCCAGTCCGGAGTTTGGATGTTGGCGGTTAAATACCTATCTCCTGCGTACCTGGCTAATCTCCGTGGAGATTGGCCACCGTGACCGAAATCGTTAGGGAGGCTATTATTAGTATTATTTCTAATTAATGTTCAAAATAATGTAATAATTTAATTGATTAATTACCTCTATCTCCCTTGCCAACTCATTTGTTTTACAGCTTAATGCACACGCTCCGAGTTCCGGTACACATGTCACTGAAATAATACAAAATAGAATGTACTTATTATGCAAACAAAAGGCAGATTTTCTGTAGCATAGAAGTACGAATTTCGACTTCAATACACTGGATTTTGTTGGTTGTGTAGTCTTCCTCGTAATTGCTTTTCCATCCTTAGGTTGCAAGTCACTTGCACGGTCTATTTAACTATGTGACAGTTTAAACCTTAGCGAAGTTTCAATTTACTGATAATTGCTGTCAAAACATTTATGGACTATACTTAAATGTTATTTCTGACAGTATTCCTTGCTCATGTCCTGGAAACCAAAATCTACAGAGGCATCCACAAGAAAGCGCTCTCGGCGCTCTTCAATGAAGATCCCGAAAAATAAATTCAACTATCTTGGAAGTTGCTACGAAAGCAGAGTAGGAAAAAAGAATGGTTTCTACTTGTTTCCCATAGAGCAACACGGGCCACCGGCGGCGGACCGGTCCGCCGGTGGCCCGTGTTGCTCTGTGTTCTTTCCATATCAAAAAGCAGACAGGGTACACTACAGTAGGTATTTAGAATTACTAAAGTAAGTACTTTTTTCTTTAATTAAAGCCATAAAACATTGCCTGAAATACAAAGTTAGTTTTTTTGTTTAAATTATGACAAACGATAATTAATTTATCTAATGTTGCAAACAAAAAGCCTATTGTTTGTATATTAATTTGTTCATTTCTGTTGAGCCACAAAAGCAACGGTACTTTTAAAAGAAAATAAATAAAGAAATATATTTGTTTTCGACGTTTCTTTTCAGCGTATTTCTTGTTATTTTAAAGAAATATTATATTAAAATAACACATTATCACTTCACACCGTGCAGTGTCATGAGGAGTAGTAACTAATCGATCACAATTGATCTATTTTCTTGCACAACTCACGTTTTCTGTCTGCGTCAGGCGCTAACTAAACTAATATTTATCTTCTGTCCTTTTTCTTAATGAAATAGAAAGATGCACTGAGCTTAAATTTATGTTTTCTGTTTTTTCTATTTCTATTATTTTAAGCAGAAACTCGGAACTTATAGTGCCATCCTAAACTGCTGTAACGTACAGTCTGTAGGAAGGTATTTATCAATATTACAAAGATAGTAAATTCTTATCATATCTGCAAGAGCCACTGCGAATGAAGACATGTATTTCGTTCTGGAAAGCTGTGTACTGTGGGCATTCCCGCTACTTACGAAAAGATACGGTTTCCGAAAAAGCGGTGACCGCCACATAGCGTCTGCAATTTACAGGCGAATAACATCACTGAAACGTTATTTATGAAAGTAGGTATGCTTTTCTAGCTAGGGAGCGTTTTTGACACCGTAAATTCAAACCCCACTGCCATAATTTTCATAACAGCCGTCACTGCCGCCGCTATGTAACGGACACCGCTCCTCTAAGAAAGCCTAGACCATCATGAAAACGATACCAAAGAGGCTTATTTTACTGTGTTAAAAACGCTCTTTAAAGAAACAATTTTAGGGACAGCAACTTATTTTAATTTAAATAACGTTTCAGTGACGTCATTTTCCGGTTAATGGCGCCTGGCGGTCACCAAAATCAAAAGTTAGGTTAATTATTCAAATAAGGCTGAGAATCAGCACTTTTCTAACGTCACAATTACAAAAGACAGTCCCCCAAAACGCCAGCCTTTCACCACTTCCTAAAGTAATTAACATTACAAGATACAAAACATTAAATTAATTTATTTGCCATACGTCAGCTAGCCACGCCAATATAACAAATACAATAAAAACTGTACTCAAGCAAAACAAAAAAAAAATGTAAATAAAAACTTACTAACTAAATAAAAAGCCTTCAGGCATAAAAGGCGTGACAGCTTACATATTTATGCAATGTTGGGTTCAGCCAAACGATTCTGTAAAAATTTCACCGTGAGAACTTACGTGAAGTGAGCTGTCAATAGTGACAATCCCGATAGCATCAGGTGGAATGACACCTCATTTCAAACTCACGTCACCTAAGTGATCACGGTGAGATTTTTACAGAATAGATTCGCAGCATAGCTGTCACTTATGTCACAAATGATAAACTAGGACAATCGAAGTAAAATAAATAAACAAGTTATTACTACAATAAAACCGTCTTAGGAAACCCTTATAGCTTTAGCGTTGTTGATATTGTGTGTTGACTTATTGAATGGTGTCTTTATGTTGAGGTTGAGTACTCCTCCCGAAACTATTCCTGTTTTATTTGTCCCATCTTCCTATACTTCCTATTAACACCGCTTATTTCGTGACCACAAGAAATCCCGACACTCCCTCGGGCAAAATTATTAGTTTTGCAATTTTACTCGAAAATGTATTGTAACGAGCAACGAGAATTTCGATCAAAATGATTTATTAATAGAACCCTTGAACTTATGAAGTTTGTAAAGGTATTAATTTGTTAACCCTTTTAGAGGTAACAGACAAGACTTCATCGCCTTTAAGGCTTTCAAAGTCTTGTTTTTGAACTTTAGAAAAGTCTTAGTAGGTACATTCAGCCTCAAAAAGATGAACATCGACCAGCATCAAATTGATTATCTGTCCATAATATTTTATCAATCTGTAATACGTTTTGTGGCTTAACATTGGTACATGCGGAGATATATGCGGAGTCAGATTTGTTCCCGGCTTGTGACTAGCTATGAGCTATTCCGGAGTCTGGATTTGTGCTTGGTTTATTGCTAGCTATGAGCTAGTGCGGATCCACATGTGTGCCTGGCTTATTACAAGCTATGAGCTAATGCGCAATCAGATTTGTGCCCGGTTTCTCACTTGCTATCAGCTACTGCTGATTCAGATTTATGGCCGGCTTATAGCTATATGCTAGTACAGATTCAAATTTTTAACTAACATAACCATAGGGTTATGTCAAAGTGCAGGTACACCCTTTTTCACAGCTCGCCATAGGCTTTATCACCAAAAGGTGATAAACATCACGCATGTGGTCCGCATGCAAAAATCAGCTGTTTCATACATTTTGGTCAAGTAGGTATTGAAGTTTTGTATTAAACAGCTGATTTTTTTTTTCGTGTTTTCAGAGTTGGTCCCATAATGAAAGTTGTTCAGTTCGATGGTCTAAAGCACCTCTTAAAGTTTGTCAGGTTAATTTTTTAACACCTTAAATGAACATGACATTTGATACCTCATTAAAATTTACTGATCGACTACCAGGACTCGTAGGGTTAAAAATTTTGATCAAAAAATTACTTATATTGTTTTAGTATCGCGGCAACATCATCAGATTAAATAACAAAAGTTTCCCAGAAAATGCGTAAACAATATCTTGCGGTAAATGATATTAAATTATACTGAGATGATATTAAATTATACTGAGAATGATTCATTGACTTGACCTAATTAAGGCATAAATATTCTTTATTAATATCATAAATCTGTATAGAGTGTCGGGAGACCCAAAATGTTTTATTAAAATTATAAGAACCTGCTACAGTTGTCGTGTATTGTTATTGTAAAACAGCCTACATTTTGAATTGTGCTTTCAGGCAGACTTTTAATAAGACTTTAGACTTCTTCTTCTTTTCGTTTCAACGGTAAATCTTCTTTTTCTCATAAGTACTGCTTATTGTCAATTGGTGGCCACGCTTATTGTGGCGTCGCGTCGGAGGCGTTGCTTAAGGTGATTGCACAGTGGTAGACCGTGAAATTCAAATTTTCTTACGTTTTTTGCGATTTGCAGGTCAGTGTCAGGTTGTATCTTGATCAAAATTTGATTGACGACTATAACGGGTACTTATTTGCAGAATTATAGTCATTATAATCATTAATATACATCTTCCTAAATTAGAATTGTACCACAAGAAGAAATCTCATAAGGAAAAGTGCTTATGGTACAAATCTCACTTAGAAAGATGTATTAATGTTTTTAATGATTATAATTGTATAAATAAGTACCTGTTATAGTCGCGAATCAAATTTTGATCAAGATACAACCTGACACTGACCTGCAAATTGCAATAAACGTAAGAAAATTTTAATTTCGCGGTCTACCACTTCACATTCACGTTAAATCGTCAATGGTGCAGGTTAACGGGCATTTGGGACACTCTCGCACAGGATTCACCAAATGGCGGATCCGGACCGCGGATCTATTTTATATTTATTTCTTACTAGCTTCTGCCCGCGACTTCGTCCGCGTAAATTTTTTTTGTTTCCCCGACCTGCGCTATTACTTCGTTTTCGCTTGGCGAAAACTTCAGACTTTTGTTCTTTTTGCTCAACTCCTAAGGGTCCTAGCGTCAAGTTTAATAGAATATAGCCTTCCTCAAGAACTGGGCTATTAAACGCAAAAATATTTTTATATATGCGACCAATACTTCCAGAGATTTAGAGCTTTCAAACCGTGTTTCAAACAAACAAACTCTTCAGCTTTATTATTAGCTTTATTATGATATCTCCTAAGATATGCATTGAAATCAAATGATGTTAGAGGCAATTTGATCAAAATTAAATATATGTGATGAATAACGTATTTATTTGGATAAGGATTAATACCATGTTTATGAAAACACCTTCGCAAATAATGCATTATTTTAGAACAAATTTGGTTAGCATAAAAGAGGTTATGGTGAGCTAACCTTAAAAGATAGACATATGCTGTCGCGGACTTTTTTTTAAAGCTTTTAAAGGGAAACAATTCTCTCACATATGATTTTTGCGAAACTTTAACCGTTTACGCAGCGCACGCAGCGGAAGCTCTCAATAGAAAAAAATCCCCCGATTTTGAAACATTCTTCATTGGTGCTCCGCTCCTATTGGTTTTAGCGTGATGATATATAGTAGGTAGTAGCCTATAGCCTTCCTCGATGAATGGGCTATCTAACACTGAAAGAGCTTTTCAAATCGGACCAGTAGTTCCTGAGATTAGCGCGTTCAAACAAACAAACAAACAAACTCTTCAGCTTTATAAAATTATATTTATTTCTTATTATTAATTTATATATTTATTCTTTGTTGTAATCGTCTACCAAACGGACAGTGACAGTCATATTATTATTTTAAATCGACTCCCAATAATATAACTTATTGGTGATCCCTGCTCTATCAAATAGGTCATAGTCTGCCGGGGCAGCGGGATTGTCCGAAAGGGGTACCGCTAGCCAGGAACATAAAGGGCTAAGGAAGGAACACGGGTGGGTTTTAGTAAGTAAGTCTGACACTCCCTTCTGCTCCACCCAGAGCGGGACCCTCATTTGATGATTTCCCAACCTCAAAAAAAAAAAAGATAGGTCATTAAATTATATTAGTTTTATTAGTGTCCATCCCCTTTAATTATAAAATGTTGCTCAAAGATGACACAAGCTTAAACTACACCAATTAACGTTAACCATTAATTCACGACATACTCATTCAGAATCCCATATTCAGTATCGATACTTAACTTCACGTCACTCTCATAATCAGAATTTTCATATTCAGTATCGTTATTTAGCTTTACGTCATTTTCATAATCAGAATTTCCATATTCAGTGTCATTACTTAAGTTTACGTCACTGTCATACTTAAGGGCCTATACTACCTCAAATGGCTTAGCATGATCCTCCGTTATGTCGAAAATACTGGATCATTAATTTTGAAATAAATATATGGTAAAGTTGAGGATTAATGCTAGGTCTTATGTTAGACGAAAACACGATTTCATAAAATTTTCTCGATAGAAAAAAAATCCAAAGTTACCTCCAAACCGAACAATAAACCGCTAGTATTCAAAAAATACTTCAAATTAGATCATGAAACTTTGTATACTAACCGAACTAACTATAAAGCAGGTCTTATGTTATTTACTTTTTTTAAATTACCATTATTTTCACCGTAAAAAGCAAATACCTAAACTATTGGCGCTGCCTGCCGCCTAGCACCGCACTCTGTCTCGCTCTCACTCAGTCCGCGAGCAGTATCGTGCGACCGAGATAAAGAGTGAATTTTAGCTGAGGTAGTGTAGGCTCTTAATCAGAATTATCATATTCAGTATAATTGTTTACGTCATTCTGTTGCCGGCCCAGAAAGAGATGGCGAGATGACCTGGACGCTTAACGTGGGCTAGTTCGAGGTGACAAGGGAAAAGAGTCCCTGGAAGAATTTGGGGGAGGCCTTTGCCCAGCCAAGGGATAGTAAAGGCTAACAAAAAAGATGCAATAAATACTTACTGTACAGTGTGTTACTACTGGGTGTGATCAATTCTCGTATAGTGAGCTCTCCTCTGAACAGGCCATATCTGATCGTACTGTCATCCGCTTGAATAGGCGCGGTGGCTGTCGATGTTACCTGAAACAATGCTCTTCTATATTAACGGCTTATACCACTTGGCTAAATGGTTCAGTTATTGAATTCAGCCTCCTCCTCCTCCTCCTCCTTGTAAAGCAGTGGCGACTCAGACGTAATGGTCGCGACTTAATAATAATAATAGACTCCCCGACCGATTTCGGTTACGGTGGCCAATCTCAACGGAGATTAGCCAGGTACGCAGGAGATATTATAGTGCACAAATGTGCGCGCTGACACAGGTGCACTCCCTCTTCCCTCACTCTCATAGTCCGATGGGACGGCAATCCGACTCAACCGGAGAGAGATCAGGCGCAGGACCGACGGCTTTACGTACTTTCCGAGGCACGGGGGTATTAAACCGCCAACTTCCAAACTTCGGACTGTTACTAGGAAATTCCTAATGGAAAAACTCAATAACACTTTGTCCGACCCGGGAATCGAACCCAGGACCCCACGCTCAGCAGTCGCGCTTGCAACCACGAGACCAACGGGGCAGTTACGTCGCGACTTACGAGTTGCAGGTCGTAGCTTCGAACCCAGACAGGCGCTTTCTTTGTTTAAATTATTTCATCACCACTGCTCTCAAAACGTTGAAGAAGGATCGCGAGGAAACCGGCACATCCTTGAGCCAAATATTCGAAGACATGTGACATCGGCCCACTGCCTCTCACCATCAGGAGGCCTGTGTCCCAGCGAACATTATAGGTTGATTATGCCAAGACTTCTAAAAATATCCTAATTAGAAAGAAGAAAGGTCGCGATATGTCTAGTTCATAGCACTTTAATATGCAGACAGATTCAGTAAGTGATTCAGTAGGTAAATAATTTAGTGTACTGTGTCAAGAATACGAAGAAGATTTCATATGACCCATCTCTTTCTAAAAATACATAATAGAAGGTAATAGAATAATAGTAGCTTTGAACAGAAAGAAGTGATAGGTAAGACGGCCCTTTGCCCTGCAGTGGGACATCACAGGCTTCTAATAATAATAGATAAGAGAATGATGGAAGGGAGTCCAAAGTTGTCGACATAGCTCACAGGATAAGCAAGCTGCAGTGGCAAAGGGCCGGCCATATTAGCCGTAGTGCCGAAGACCATTGGGGTTTGAGACTTGTTGAGTGGAGACCGCGAATCGGCAAACGTAAGGTAGGACGCCCTCATCATAAGGTGGAGCGACGGTCTTCTCATTATGGCAGGTAGCAGCTGGATGAGAGTTGCCGAAATACTAGTTGAATGGCGTGCAATGGGAGAGACCCATGTCCAACAGTGGACTGCTGTAGGCTGACGATGATGATATAGGGGATCGATTCAATAGAATAGGATTTTAAATTAATTTTTATTAAAGGAATAACATACTATTACGTGCTACCAACATCATTACCCACGGCTTCAATTCCGTAATCCATCCCACAGAATCCGTGCAGTTTTGCGGGATTAAAAGGCAATGATATTTGAGGCCTAGAAACGATCTCTGTGCAAAATCACTGCTCCATTTCCTGAACTGATTGCTTAGTAAGAAGGATCTACTCTTCAAGAAAACCATATTATATCTATACATAATATAAAACACGTATTTTCTCGTGTTCCTACTATTTTGTCCCACCAGGTTTTACCGGTTTCAAAACTTCAGTACGACTAACAGCAATAACATACCCTCGTGGACCTTCTGGTAGGACAAAATAGTAGGACCAGGAGAAAATAACCTATAAAACAAAGTCACCTTTGATGTGTAAATATGTCTGGTTTGTTCTTCACCATTAGTTATTTTGATGCAGTTTTCACCATCGTTCAGAGAATTTGTTCTGGAAGTTTTATATGTATATTCCTTCTTACTTACATTGATTATTAAAGGACTTTCAAGATCTGTAGTACGCCAACGTTTCCGAGTTAATAACGTTCAAAGTTGATGATTGAGTCACGTGTTCAACTTTGAACGTTATTATTTTGGAAACGTGACAGTTTACGGGGTTTGATCTTAGTTTGTTTTCTGTTTGCTTTGATGTCAGCTATCGATTTACAGGGTTATTTGAAAAACACCAGCAACCTCTTAAGAGGTCATTGTACTCATCATTATGAACAACTTTTACTATGGGACCAAACCTGAAATCGCGAAAAAAAATCAGCTGTTCCCTACATTTTGACGAGATAGACGAAGATAAATGTAGGGAACAGCTGATTTTTATTTCGCGATTTCAGGTTTGGTCCCATAGTAAAAGTTGTTCATAATGATGATTACAATGACCTCTTAAGAGGTTGCTGGTGTTTTTCAAATAACCCTGTACAGGTATCATGCGTGGCCGCCATTTTCAAACCCTATTCAAAAATCCTACTGTTTTGACAACATATATGTCAACACAACAGTAGGCAATAGATTGCACCCGTGTAAAGTAAGGGCGGATCGCTGTTTTTATTATGCTAAGGATTGTGATGCGACGGGTCTTTTCTTCGACTTTATTATGCTGAAAAAGGTGTAGCATGTTGAGCTTTCTTTAGTTTGATTTCGAGCAAAATCGATGCCTCTCTCTTTCCTTGTGAGTGAAGTAATAAGCAACTGTGTGATATTGTCAGGAAGTTGGCAGCAGCGTTCAGTTTTTATAATATCCTGATGACCAGGTGAATCCAGGCTAGGTGGAACGTCGATCTTCGCAGGGTGGCTCGTAGCCAAGAATCGAGTAGGTAAGCCTGTAAATATTGATACGCCGACGTCGGTCGCTAACCGATTCTCAGTACTACTCTGTACCTACTTACAAATCTACGATACAAACACAAAATCAATAGCCTTTTCGCGACTATATTGGGGTCAGCTTCCAGTCTAACCGGATGCAGCTGAATACATAACATAATCAGCCTATAATGTTCCCACTGCTGGGACACAGGCCTCCTCTCTATGAGAGGGAGTGGGCCGTAATCCACCACGCGGGCCCAGTGCGGGTTGGTAGATGTCACATGTCTTCGTTTTTTTTGGTTCTAGGACATGCCGGTTTCCTCACGATGTCTTTCTTCGCCGTTTTGAAAGCAGTAGTGATGAAATAATTTACACAAAGTAAAGCGTCTGCCTGGTTTCGAACCCAAGACCTACAATTTTGTAAGTCGTGCCGTTACCACTAGACCACTACTGCTCCAGACTCTGTGTGCTAATATACTTTTTTCTTTTTGTGGATTGGAAATCATCAAATGACCCCTCCCGCTCAGGGTGGAGCAGAAGGGAGTGTCAGACTCTTACTGACTAAAACCCACCCGTGTTCCTTCCTTAGCCCTTTATGTTCCGGGGCAGCGGTAACCCTTTCGGACAATCCCGCTGCTCGTACTAATATACTAAAGGCTAATTTTATCAAAGTCAGATATCTTAAAGACGTGGAATAAAATTGACGTTTGACAGTTCTATTAGATATGGAAAAACTGTCAAAAGTTCAAAATTTATTCTCAGGATAAGACTTATTCTAGGTACAAAAGATTGGTTGAATGCGCCATTACCAATTTCTGCTGACGCAAAATAATATGTAGGTGTTTAGCTAAGTTTTAAACTGTAAGAATCTATTTTACGCTGACTAAATAATTACGTATATGACTTTATTTTGATCTTTAAGTAAATAGTATTTAAGTAAACTAGGTATAAAATAATTAATTAATAAAATTTTGTCCTTATTTCAAGATTTCTAATGTTAAATATTGTTAAGAATTATATTGTCCTACAATTACCATAAAGTATGCTCATGCCGCCTGTGATACAGGTTCATCCTAGTACAGGCATCTAACATTATTATACCTATTGTAAATCATTTCTAAGACTTTTTGTAACAATTTTACCAATTTTAATACTGAATAAACATTTATTATTATTATTAAACATTTATTATTATTATTATTAATCAGTTTAGGTTTCAATGGACATTTAAATACTGATTAAAAGTATAGATAAGATGATTTATATTATTTACTAGCTGCTGCCCGCGACGTCGTCTGCGTGAAGGCTCTACAGCACCAAAAATACCTAAGATGCCAGTGTCGCTATAGCATTATAAGTACACAACTTTTAAAATAGCATTAAAATATAAGTTGTTTTTGCAAGCGAAGCAAGTGAAGAGAGTTATATGGGAATCCTGCTGAGTTCAGTCATAAGATGTGACTGAAGGAAATAGAGAAAATAATGCAGGAATACATTCCACGACACAAAAGAGTAAAAATACGTACAAAGGTTACAACACTTCTCTATAAACTACGTTGGTAGTTATGCTGCCAGGAGGCAAAATGTAAAGAGAGTCAGGACTGGTGATGCGGGAGCAAGCGACGTACAGTTGCCCGTGTGAGAAGCAACTCGTCCTGAGGTCGACACCCGCTGCCCTCAGTATCTGCCCCTGCGACTTATTGATGGTCATCGAGAAGCAAACACTCACGGGGAACTGTACGCGCTTGAACTGGAATGGGAAATTATGAGGTATGAGGGGAATGCGTGGTATAAATACTGCCTCGCCGACGCCACAACCCGTAAGAATTTCCGCCTCAATGGTGTGTCTGTGGAGCGAGATGACTTTAAGGCGGGTTACACAACTTCGGAGGAGATAGGTTCCGAAGAAGCATAATCAAAACACATACCTTCAGCTTGATGGTATGCGCTGGAAGCTCCCTGTCATCAAGTGGTGCTGACAGGGAGCTCAGAAATTCCACGGGATAACGTGTGGCGTCATCTTGCTCGACAACAGTGTTTATCGAGGTGTAGACCAATTTATTCCCCTCAATTTCCGAGAGAATGCATTCGTTAATTGCTGCAGCCTGATCATTTTTGGGCATCAAAATGGCCCGCTCACACACCCAAGAATTCTGCTGGTGCGATATACGACTGATGTCCCCGTACACACAGTGAATTAGTTCTTCTAAGCTGGATACCACTCTACCGAGAGACTCTGAAAGCACAACCTGTACACCTATCTCTTCTAGTAGAGTGCCTTCGCCAAGACTTAGAAGGACATCGGAGAATTCTTGAGCACGTGCATTGCCGCCGAGCCGAGCTCTCATATTAATGGTCAAGCGCAGCGTACGAACTCGTGACCACAACGAAGATCGTTTCAACGAAGCATTCACCTCGTCAGCACTCGAGCCCCGCGTCACCACGGGAAGCGTTTTCCGAAAATCACCACTGAACAGAACTGTGACACCACCCATCAAATGTTCGTTCCTGCGGATGTCCTGCAGGATTCTGTCCACGGCCTCAACTGCCTTCCTATTGGCCATCATACACTCATCCCATACGATCAGAGAGCAATCCTTAAGCACGTGTCCCTTATCGCTGTCAAACTCAAACTCAAAGCATTTATTTCAATTAAACCATTTACAGGCACTTTTGAATTGTCAAGAAGTCGGTCAGTCAGGAAAAAATGAAGCTAGTTGCCCATTCCAAAGCGTAGTAGGTACCTATGGAGAAGAACGGGCAAGAAACTCCATGGACACTCTTTTTAAATTATATTTTTACAAAATTATTAGTTACATCATATGTTGAATTTATAAATATGTGAGAACGATGTAAAGAATAAATAAAAATCAAGTACGCGTTAAAAGTGTCCAGAGTATAGCAAATAGTAACAAAATAACAATCCAAAAATAAAATAATTAAAAATAAGCCGTGGCAGCTAAAAGATGACCAGCCCCTCAGTTGGGGCGCCCGTTCACGAACATGACGCATGGATCAGCACCATCCAGCTCAACCATTTTGTAGGGTTACGTGACACACCACAAACAGGCGTTTCGACGCTCTCTAAATCGATGGGAATTTTAAACATGGCATGTGCTGTCTTGCCACTCGGAAGCAGTGTGGCAGCGATTCCCGACGACGCTACAACAATAGCAATTTTGCCTTGCCTCCTGACCTCTGCAAGTATGCCAGTGGTAACAAATGTTTTTCCTGTTCCACCAGGAGCATCCAAGAAAAACATTTTACCCTGGTTTTGCCCAACGCTTTCAAGGACGGTGTCATAAAGTTTTTGCTCTGAAGAGAACAAAGCGACATGGTCATTTCGTATGGTGGTCATTTCGCCCGGATAGTATTTTGTCTCAGCGTTATACTCCCGATTTCCACGGTCTTGATACGGTGATGATTGGGGAGCTGGTAACCCATATTCGATCAGTGGATTGCCGCCGATAGAAATGACCACATCTTGAAGTGAACTGAGACAGGTGTTCAGCACGCGTTCATCAGTTACTTCGACTTCGTCTCCAGTAGCACGCCTCAAAGCTCGTAGAAAATCTTCAGACAGATGATGGCGATACTTCTCCCACAAAGCTACCGGGTTCGCGACTACACAAAACACCAAAATGACGGCAAACAGATGACGCCTGCGGCTGGGACTGTCACTGACGCTAGCCTCCGCGAGGGTGTCATGAAATGAAATGATCATCATCAATGAACATAACTTTTTTGTAATACTTAACACCGCACTTTTTTTAAATTGTCTTCCTCAACTCTGCTCAAGATTTTGAGGGTTTTGTTGGAACTTGAATTTGTCAAAACGAACTATACGATACAACTTTTATGAAGAAAATGCACATCACCATCTATGAATTTTAAGAATAACTAACTACTTACCTCGCCAACATGATCAAATTTAAATTATTAATTTCCAAAAAATGTTAACATGTAACTTGATTTGATTTATATGAAATCTCATAGATGGCGCTGTTTTAAAACTGTCTTTATACTACTAACATTCATTAAACTATATTTCTCTGCCCAAGTTACTTAAATGGCGTAGTTTTCATAGTGGAAAGCTAGATAATAGCATGGCTTACTCAAAAACAACATTTAAATATGCGTCGTTAGATTACACGCTGTCACAGAATGCGTAAGAAAAATAAAGATTCACAGCCCCTCCCCCGTAGGTGATAGCGTGATAATATGTAGCCTATATGTTGACCCGACCTCTTAGTAATATTCATGCAAAATTTGAAGTAAATCCATGCAGTACTTTTTGAATTTATCCCGGACAGACAAACAGACAAACAGACAAAAATTCTAAAAACTATATTTTTGGCTTCGATATCGATTGTAGATCACGCCCCGAAAATTCTTTTTAAAAAATATTCAATGTACAGTTTTGACTTTCCTACGATTTTATTATATGTATAGATGTAGATATTAGGAATGACTTGTTGCAATCATGCTATTTAGTATTTACTTCATGTTCAACTTTTATTTAGGCTAATAAAATTCCTGGTGTAGTTTATCAATAGATATGAGTTTATTTAATAGACAATAAAAGCAATTCAAACATATCGATATTCGTTGATAAATATTTAAATTATTGTGTCCTTATTAAGATTTACAGTAGCAGAGTCCCACTCCTATCTTTGAAGCTAATTCTGCGGCAAGACCTCCTATTCACACTCACTTTGATGCATTTTCTGGCCAATTTGCAATTAAAATAATGGAACATCCAAGGCATCTTTTGGGCACTTCAAAATAACCTAACATCAATCAGGCCTGCATTCCTCGCAAGGGTTTGGCAGAGGACTATAATTTAATTAATAGTTGTGTTTTATAAAAGTTCTGTAGATAGGTGCCTGATATGGGAGCAGGCATGTATAATGTCATCAACAGATACAAATCCCCACTTACGACTGAAAATATGTTAATGTAATAAAAACTTTTTTACAAAAACAAAAAAAACCACAAAGTGAAAAATAATTTTAATTTCGGAAGTCGGACTCGTTGGTTCAGCATTTTCGTTTTAAAACCGGCATAAAAAATTATTTTGCAAATTGGCATAATTAAGTATAAATAACGGAGTTCTTTGGTAACACACGTAAAAAAAAACAACCGAATAAATTGATAACCTCCTCCTTTTTTGAAGTCGGTTAAAAACCCATAATATTTGGCACTAGCACACCTTAGTATTTGAACTTTCCAGGAAAATAATTCTTACTAGTTATCTTTCAGATTATTTAAATTGGCTTAAATGGTAATGTGTGTCATTTTATTATGATTGTTGATCTACGTAAAGATATTGCAAAACAACCGGATATACCTAAGTAGTTTTCCTTTAGTCACCACCTAGGTATAACTACACAGTACTACTTACACACTAACTTTCAAGTAATCATGCGTCTTCCAAAGGGAGGGACTTCCTCCCAATAGTATGTCCTAACAAGTCTAGGAGCATCCCTTACATTACAAACTACTAACCAACTATTAATCAAACTAGTACCTAGTTTGATTAATAGTTGGTTAGTAGTTGGTAGTAGTAAAGAGACAATTCTCAAGTATTGTTAGTTAGTTAGGACTCTGCTATTATACCATTACTCCTTTAACAACTATCGTCAGTATACCAAGAAATAAGTCTTATCCTGAGAATAAACTTTGAATTTTTGACAGTTTTTCCATACTAGAACTGTCAATTTGATTCCACGGATAAAAGATATCTGACTTTGGTAAAATCAGCTCTACCTAAATTAAAATTACAAAAAGAAACTACTAGTAATTACTACCATTAGTACTGTTACCATGACAAGCTCGCGAGCCAAGTCAACACACCAAGGCCAATTTTCCGTAACTAAAAAATAACACCTCAGCAACCATCAGTGTCAAAAACTTGTGGTAAATTATACAGGGTGAAATTGAAAACATGCGACAAATCGAAATGGGAGATTGTACTGAAATTGATTGTACTGAGATTGTATTGAAAAATAAATCAGCTGTTCCCTACATTTTGACGAGTTACGTGAACATAACTATTATAGGGAACAGCTGATTTATTTTTCGCGATTTCTGGTTTGGTCCCATAGTAAAAGTTGTTCATAATGATGAGTACAATCTCCCATTTCGATTTGTCGCATGTTTTCAATTTCACCCTGTAGATATTTTTGACAGATTGAAACTGACATTAGAATGTGTTCTTAAAAATACGGGAATTACCCCGCCCCTAAGGCGACCCACTGACCCCTTCAGAACATGTAGGTACCTATATATGTTCTGTGTACTGACCGCCCTGCCTACTAGATTTTTGTAGGTATATTTTTATTATTTAAACTGTTTATTAATACAGCCTATATCAAGGATATTCTAAATAAAACTTATCAACTCACCCAACTGTCACTTGCAAGAGCGACTACAACCATTAAAACACAAAGAACACTCGATAAGAACGCACAAAAAATATAACCGCGACGCGTGACCGCCATTTTGACCAAAATACACAATACTAAAATATATTTCGCTTTATTTCTATCAATAATTATCACTGATAGTGGATAATCTTCTGATAATGAGTGAATACTGAATATTTTTTGTAGTGACTCAGTGTATATACCGTGTTTTGATAACACATAACATCGTAATCAGCCTTTAATGTTTCCACTGGGGACACAGGCCTCCTATCTTTGAGAGGGAGTGGGCTGTAATCCACCACGCGGGCCCAGTGCGGGTTGGTAGATGTCGCATGTCTTCAAATTTTTGGTTCTAGGACATGCCGGTTTCCGCACGCTGTTTTCCTTCACCGTTTTGAGAACAGTGGTGATGAAATAATTTACTTACACACAAGCGCCTGCTTGGGTACGAACCCACGACCTACAACTCGTAAGTTGGGGCCATTATCACTGGGGCACTTACTGCACTGAGTTGTATGGTAGCAGCAAGCTCGCTGACTGCCCGCCGTTGGCTTTTTCATATTGACATTATGAAATAATAAATGACACACGATTCAATGCTCTAATTTGAATGACAAGTTAATTGCAGGGTTGGAGCGGTGTCGGTATAGTGTGCTATACATATATATACCTTTACTCGTAGTACTTGAGAAGGTAATCCACACACGGTGCGGATTTTCAAGACGTGTGGCGAATCGGGAGTAGGGACTTACCATAGTGTAGAGCATGTGTCATTATATCTATGTGACATTCACCAATCCCCACTGGGCCCGCGTGGTAAATTTACGGCCCACTCCCTCTTACAGAGAGAAGGCTTGTGTTCCAGCAATAGGAACATAATAGGCTGATTATGCTACATTGGCCCCAAATCTGTTGTTCACAAACTAAACTAAATTTAAGTTCAGTGCATCTTTTTCTTTCTATTTCATTAAGAAAACAACAGAAGATAAATATTAGTTTAGTCCTGTCAAATTAGTCAGCGCCTGACGTAAATTGACGTATTTTTAGTAGTTCATGAGAACATCAAATTCTTCAGGCGATGGGTCATTCAGACTCACAGTTATTAAACTAATTGGCTGTTTATCATTATTTAACTGCAATACATTCAATAAGTTCCAATTAAAAGATAATAATCTTATCTAAATCAGTAGATACGTACTTACTATAAAAATCAAAAGTTGTACTAAGATAAGTCCTGTCATGGTTAAATTGTATTTATACTTTAATGCCATCACAACATAGTCTTAGTTAAAGATAAAAAAAAAATCTTGGATGCCGCGTTCGATTTAATTTCCAAAAACGTAAACAAATAAAATAACTCATGCATAAAATTAATTTTGCGCTACCACTTCAATAATTTTATTTCTGTAAGTAGGTTTGTACAAACACACGTCAATCATATTTTAAAAAATAGATGAGGTCAGCGTTTCTTCTGAGAATACTCTGAGAAGAAAGGCCGCAGCAAACTCAAGAACTTCCAAAATTTTTATGACTTATCAGTAGTACTAGTCATTCTGAAATCAACTTAATTTACACCAGCATGAAGTTGATATTCACATAAGAGGAAATATTGGCCCCGATTCTGTTGTTCACAAACTAAATTTAAGTTCAGTGCATCATTTTCTTTCTATTTCACTAAGAAAAGGACAAAGGATAAATATTAGTTTAGTCCTGTCAAATTAGATAATCCATAGACAAGTTCAGATGTGATTAAAAAATTGGCTACTAAAAATATGTCAATTTACGTCAGGCGCTGACTAATTTGACAGGACTAACCTAATATTTATGTTCTGTCCTTTTCATAATGAAATATAAAGAAAAAGATGCACTGAACTTAAATTTAGTTTAGTTTGTGAACAAGAGATTCTGGGCCAATATCAATTGAAAATAAGGATTTGATTATACTTTACTTAGAGATTCTTGCCCAGAGGGCGTTATAAAAATAAAAGACATAAAAAACGTTACACTATTTATTTATTTAACTTGCTGAAGCTTCGAGTTAAAAATATAATTATAAATATTTCAATTACATAATTTCATAAAATATACATATTGTACAACATTATCATACAGTTTTACAGTGAAATAATTTATAAGACACTAGAGAACAATGACGTCACATCGACGTCTCTCGCGATTGCCATCCAAAGGAAACAGATCTTTGTCATTCAAAGAATAAGGATTATTATTATTTGGAAGTAAAAATACACTAATGGTATCTGTACTGATATTATAAACGCATTATTTTAGTTAGAAATTCAAATATAACTTTTTTTATTTTAATTTCCGTTGCAACGTTTTTAACACTTTTTTAATATACTAATCACTCTAAAATCAACTTTATTTGCAGGAAAAATTGTTTTTTTTTTTTAATAAAAATAATAAATGTTTTGGAGCAAGGATTTCAATAGACTTTGTTTTACAGAACCTATGTGTACATTATTACTGTGGTAAATAGTAATTATTAGAACATTATTACTGCAATATAGTATTACCTCTACCGATTTTCAAAATATTTTCTCTTAGTATTGAAATATTATAATATTAGTTTAGAAATTAATAAATTAATCTACATCGAAAAATATAAGCGTGATTATTTGAATATATTGTTATCGTATTAATAAACTATTATTAGTTGCATAATGAAAGAACATTGTTCATTTAACCGCTCAGGCCCGACCGTTGCCAATTGGATACGCGCGGTCACAACCGTCAAGCCCCGCCGTTGCCAATTGGATACGGCAGTTTCGCGCGGCTTTAACATCTATTTGTACTGCTATTTAAGGTCTAATATCCTGTGCGACTGTTTTACTCTATGGTCCTGTAGATAAACTAATCGACTAAACATATCCGAACGAAAAATATTGGTTGGCACTATTAAAAAAAAAAAGTAAAAGTCGGTGCATAGTCAGTGTTTACGATTCTCTAATGGCCGCGGGTGCGTGATTCATTTTATGTGTTTTGTTATTGTTTAGTGAGTGTTTTGTTAGTGTTTTTGTGTAAAATCGATGGTAAGTGGATTAAATAACATATTATACGTCTTTGTAGATAAAAATTGCACGAAAAAACATCACAAAAATCGTTTTTGGTGAAAAAAATTTTCAAAAATTTTTACGTAAACACTTCAAGAAAATCTTATAATTTTATAATTAAGTGGTACATTTTTACAATACAACGGTAGTTATCAGTCAATAAATGTATAAGTAGTAGCCTAATAGCATTTGTTTGATTAGAAACAACTCAATATAACTATAATTGAGCATTTACAAAGTCGTGTGTTGTAACGGCTACTTACGGCTCGGCGTACTATGAAGTTTGAGTTTGAATATTATGAAAATGTTAGGTGGGATTAAAAAAAAAACACTGTTGTTAGATTACTTGTTTAATCATAATATAATTTGCATAGTTTCGTTTAAATTCATAAAGCCGTTTTATCATAAATCGACCTATTCCCGTGTTAGGTCGGTTCAAACACTTACAAACCAAACAATACAAACTATCCATAAAAACATCATTTGTTTATAAATACAACTCTCTTATTACAAGTATTGTTTAAATTAAAATATAATGGTCTGTTTATTTAAGAACCCAAAACAGTTTACTTTAAGTGAATAGCATCAATAGAAATTCGGATGGACCCTTTTTTGTGAGGCCGGGTGAACGACCGTATCATATTTGATACGGCGGTGCTTGACAGCGGTCTTCGGCGCGTATCAATATGGTTACGGGCGGTGCTTGAGCGGTTTGTACTATGTACTAATAAAATATTGCTGCTATATAAAAACAACTGTTAATAGCGGCTCGTCCGAAGTTCTTGTCAAAAGTATCGATACATCTGTCAAAAAGTGTCAAGACCTAATTATCGAGTATTCGAGTATTTTCTATAAACATTTTTTGTATTAAGTATATTGCACCTACAATCATTAATTAGCTTAACAACTAAAATATTAATAATAACATGTTTTCACTAGCAAATATATTAGGTATTGTAACTTCGATGTTACTCGGGTATCGATACTTTTTTCTGATCACTACTTGTCTACAATAGTACAGACGGCAGCCCATCAAGCTACTACAATCTGTCAAATTTCTTTAATAGATTTTCAACTTTATCTCTAAAGCATAAGGTTCAAAGTTGATTTTTGAGAGACCACAAAGACGAACTTTCTAGAAAACTCGATAAGTTCAATTAAGCTTTGGCTTCCTAAGAAAGCGTTGAACGGTCACATAATAACGGCTGTTCAAATACAGAGCGTTTTTAACACCCTAATGTCAAATATTGAAGAAAATGACAGATTTTCATGACGGCTACAGCTCTTCTAGGAAACCCTATCTTTAGTCTGTATGGACGAGGCGCTTTATACCCAAACTAAATTATTTTTCTTCAAAACTTTCTACTGAGTTGACAAAGACATTTTCAAACTTAATTCGACTCTCAAACGATTTCTTAAACTCACGATGTTGTCCTTACAGAATGAGAAGAGAAACAGGCAATATATTTTCTATATTATTCTTCTATTACCTTTCTTTAACGCACTAAGCAGGCAGACAATAGGCTGCTGTAATAATTCCAATAAAATCGAACCAAAATACGGTCTAATTCCTCTGTTCCTATTTCGAGCGTTATTAGTACAACACTACAAGGTTCTTTTTCGGCACGTGGCCAAAATCGGAACTAACGCCTCCATCTTGTTTTGTTAATACAATGTCTGTAACAACTCTATCAATGTCATTCAGGCGCCAAAAAATCTTGTAGCACTCCAACCACGACCATATTGTGCATATTTTCCTGAAGAAAATTGCAAAAAAATAAAGAAAGTTTTTTTATTGAAAATATGAGAAAACACAAATCTCTGACGATATCCAAACAGTAGTCAAGCTTAAGTGTGTGAGTGGGAACACTTGCCGCATGTCAAATGAGTTTTAGGCCAAATCTATGATGATGGTGGTGATGTGGGACCCAAAAAACGTTCGGCGACATCAAGGCAGACCCAGAAGATGGCGGGCCGAGTTCTCACCTACAGGCAAGATTGGTCCACACCAAGACAACAGACAGAAAGGAGAGGAAAGTAGAAAGGGAAGCCTTTGCCCTGCATTGGGACAACACAGGCTAAAAATAAAGAAATATTAATTGGGACTGGGCCGGACATATCTGCCGTATGTCAGATGATAAATGGGCTAAGAGAACCACCGATTGGGTCCCACTAAATGCATGACGCCATCGTGGCAGGTCGAGACAAAGATGGAGGGACGTGCTTGACTCCTACCGAAAAGACTGGCAAAAGACAAGAATTGTATGGAAAAGGGAGATAGAGGAGTTTGCCCTGCAGTCGGAGAATACAGCCGATCCATTCTGTAAAAATCTCACCGTGAAAAATTAGGTGAAGTGAGCTTAGAGTGAAGAGAAGTGTGTGTTAGTGTGAGTGAAGAGTCAAGAGTATCAATCGCTAGCATCAGGATGACACTGACAGCTCACTCCACGCTCACTTCACCTAAGTTTTCACGGTGAGATGGTAACAGGATGAATAAAGAAGACTTAAATTATTCATGTAATCATCTTAACCAGGGCCAATAGATATAAATATTAGAGGTGTTGCTTGTACCGATGAAATAACATTCACACGCATATCCTAAGCACGTTTTAAATATTAACAGCCTTATTAAGTCTGCCTGCTTATTAGGTTCCTATACTTATTCTATGACGACCATTCTCAAACTCATCATCAAAAATATCTACTACTTGGAATGAGAATTTAGCTCTGAAGGAATTTAGAGAATTAAGAAAACAATAAAATTGCCTACAAGTACTAACACGCTTGATCTTTTAGAAGGCTTAATGGTACCGCAAATTCTAAATTATTTTCTCTAAACACATTTAAAAAAAAACAAAGTAACCAAAAAAAAAAATGCAATTTTCGTTACTGAATGAATTTAAGACAGCTGTAAGCTTTAATCTCTTATGGGCTGATTTTACCAAAGTCAGATATCTTTCATACGTGGAATAAAATTGGCGCCTGACAGTTCTTGTATGGAAAAACTGTCAAAAATTCAAAATTTATTCTCAGGATAAGACTTATTCTAGGTATAAAAGTTGATATCACATAGTTTTTATTCTGTTGGCGAATTTCTGAACAAAAAATCTTGTCAGTCCTACCACTTCAGAAATGCATTGTAATATTTTTTTAATTAGTTATGTTCCTTTGATAATTTAACTTCCTTATTAGTTTAATACTGTATGTTGTAATACATACTTACCTACTTCATGTATTAAATATTTGCATGCCATCATTACATGGCGGAATGTGTCTTTGCACTATAATTTTACATATTATCATCTCTTGTACCTACCACATTTTATGCAAATAAACGATTTTGATTTGATTTGATTTGGTGGAATGCGCCCTTAATCAAGGAAAACTTCTTAAAATAATCTAATCTCATTATCGCCTTTCAGCACAGAAGAGCACTTCTTCAAGGCAAAGCGGATTCCGGGA
This sequence comes from Globia sparganii, assembly GCA_949316385.1. Classification (NCBI taxonomy): domain Eukaryota; kingdom Metazoa; phylum Arthropoda; class Insecta; order Lepidoptera; family Noctuidae; genus Globia; species Globia sparganii. Next base: position 5,558,675 of record OX438675.1, on the reverse strand, counting down.
AAACGCTTAACCAAGCAATCAAAATCCAAGGTACCATTAAAACCCCTCAACTCTCCACCTAAAAACTACAAATTCAAGCACAAAGCCAAATCGGCCAAACACTCGTTACTATTACAAAGTTCTTTCAACCTTTCAATTTGAGATCCCGTAAAATTAGACTTTATTGAGACTACGCACAACAATCTTCTATCGTTAAAAGACATTCCTACGTTACTAGTCAAAAACTCTTTAAAAACTCCCCAATTTTCTGACATCTCCCCACTTTTGAGGAAACCTATCCTTAGTATGTGGTAACACAGTGGGGAAACGTGGCGTATGAACTGGTTTGAACTGGCCGAAACCAGTAGTGTTTGTAAACAGTATGGTAGGAGGTTTGATGTGACTTTGCCGTTCAGTAAGTGGCATAGGGCTTCGAATATCCAGCCGGATAAGACTGGGAGCTGGTCTTGAGTTATCGATGTTTGGAATACCTGTGGAAGATAAAGACATTTTTAACCGACTTCAAAAAGGAGGAGGTTCTCAATAAAATTATATACAGGTTGTCCCTGGAAGTATGGATCAAAACAAATAGGGGCGGGGGCAGTCATTTCCAAACTTTTTGATCCTGAGAATGTTGGTGAATTTTTTTACGGTTCAAAAGTTATGACCAAGTTTTGTTATTTTCAATCACTTTGCATAGTGCTCAAAGAACAAAATCAATTTAAAAAAAACTACCAGGAACTGTCAATTTAAGTTTTTTAGACAGCCCTGATAGTTTTTTTTTTTTCTTTTCTTTGAGCATTATGCGAAACGATTGAAAAAAATTGGTCACAACTTTTGAACCGTAAAATAAGTCTCAATCATCAATCATTCTCAGGATCAATAAGTTTGGAAATGTCCTTGCCCACGCCCCTATTCGATTTGATCCATACTTCCAGGACAACCTGTATAATAAATTTAAAAAAAAAAATACATTATATTTTTTATTGTATGTTTATTACGCGATATCTCCAGCAATTGTAAATCGATTTAAATAATTCTTTTTTTAATAGATAGGGTATGCCTCAGGGGACCACCATATAAATTTTATTAACTTTACTTGGGTAGTTTTTGAGTTAGCTTCAATGATACGTATTTTTTTACCACTCGGTTTATATTGATGATGTTATAATGACTTCCTGTATCTGATATTTACATAGCAAGTAGTGTTATACGAAAGTGTGTGGGGTAAGTACAACTTAAAAATGAAAAATAAAAACTTTATTACAAAAAAAACAACCGACTTTCAAAAAAGACACTACAAAGTGAAAAATAATAATAATAATTTTCGAAAGTCAGTGGCAAACAACGAAAATGCGAAACCAACGACTACGACCTCTTTCACAAAAAAAAACTTACCTCAAAAACAATCTCCGCATTCATAACCGCACAATCAACACAGCGATCTCTATTCGATACAATCTCCATTCTCATCTTCTCACTCTCCTTGCAACACTCTAGAAACTCTATGACCACTCTACTCAAAGTTGCCGCCGGGGGGAGAGTCTCTCTTAAAAAGTATTTAAGAGAATTTGTTATGATTTTCTTGCTTTCTCTCTCTTTTGATTGGCGGAGGACTTTGTAGAGTAGTGTGATGCGTTCCATTGAGTTCATTAGAATGTCTGGGTCCATGTTTGAAACGTCCGATGTTAGTTTCGGACTGAGGAGTTTGCTGTCGGCTGTGGAGTAAAAATATATTGATTAATATGTTACTCTCAAGTACATGGAGATACAATATTAAGGTGCCACTTTTCGATATTTTTTCTATACAAATTTCGGGAGAATATTACTCCATTGCTTGACATTGTGCATCCAAAGTTAAACATGGTGTCAATAAGAAATAAAAGAACTGTAAAATCTTCAAAACCAACTGTACCGACAAAGCTCAGTTATCGAAGAGATCAATAAACTTTATTTGTAATTGATTTATGCAGTGTTTTTTTCATAAAACTCCACTTTCCGAAGCACTTTTCAAATGTTTTTACGCGCCTATCAGTTCGGAACGGTGTTTCTGTGCGTGAAAACTAGACGTTGTTCGTGTAGACTAGCGTCTAACTGCTCATCACTGATATTAGTGCTGTCGGACACGAAGCCAGGCGAGACAGCGTGGTTTTTGACAATGACCACCAGCGAGTTCGAGCTCGCGACTAAGTAGTTTACTCTTAAGGGCTGATTTTACCAAAGTCAGATATCTTTTATCCGTGGAGTAAAATTGACGTCTGACATTTCTAGTATGGAAAAACTGTCAAAAATTCAAAATTTCTTCTCAATATAAGACTTATTTTATGTACAAAAGTTTGGCAGAATGTGCCCTTAGTAGTGTAACGTTTGGGTAATCTATTTAAGAAAAGGGTACTGCCGTATAACGCCTCAGAATGACGGGCGGGAATGGAGAGCATTTTCTAAGACTGTAATGTTAAACACCCACCGTCATTTTCATGACTGCCATCATTTTCCGGCCGCTACATGACGGCACCGATTTCTTAACCACCCCAAGTTATATTGTAATTCATGAAAATCAACAATGTTATCAGCTGAATGGGTGACATTTTATTTTCTTGCTTTTACTGCAGAATAAAAGCCTCATTCCCTCTTTCCACTTTTCACGGTCTACTGCGAGCGCGGGCCAATCCTATAAGGAGTCCAGCTCATCCCGCCATCTATTTCTGTACCTACCGCGCAGTCGTTTCCTACTATTTGAGATGCACTGAATGGTGGTTTTTGCGTATACTTAAAGATGAAGATCAATAAAACAAAATGTAAGTTTAGTCTCTGAGAAGAAATGCCAAACAAACTCAGAGGTCATGCTTAGCCCTTCTCAAGTATGTTGGTCAGCTTTGGGGAAGGGGCCCGTAAGGGCCGAAGCCTGCCGGGGCAGCGGGATTGTCCGAAAGGGTTACCGCTGCCCCGGAACATAAAGGGCTAAGGAAGGAACACGGGTGGGTTTTAGTCAGTAAGAGTCTGACACTCCCTTCTGCTCCACACTGGAAAAAGGTAAAGGTTTTCCGTTCTTTTCTTCAAGGTAAAAACTAGAGGGCACTGGAGTTCTGAAATAAGAGAAATGTAAGCTTACCTGAAAATAAATGCACCATCAATATTTGTACCGCATGATGTTCCGAATATTTCTTCATGTTATCCAAAAGTTTCTCAATTATTATGTTCTTCAGGTCTTTTGGAAGAACTTGCTGTCTTATCGTCGTTGTGATTCCCTGAAATCACCATAAAAAGGGATTGAAGATTTTTATATGAAGCCTAGCCTACCTACCTGTCTACCATTTTTTTTTAAGGCTTCGTGTGTTTAAAATATTTAAATATCTATGCAACAAGATTTACGTAAGTTCAAAAAATATGGATGTCAGCATTGAACATTAATATCTTAGGTCTCAATTCAATCAATTTATATAGATTTCATTTTCAAGTAATCTTTAATAGCATACCGAAGAGTTGGAAAGAGCTGCCGCTTTCTTTATTAAAAAAAGACTTCGAAGCTTTTTAGTGGTGAAGGGTTATTATAATATAAGTGAGTTCCTTCATGAAAAATATTTTTTAAGTTAGTATGTTTTGTGTATCTTTTGTGTGCCTACATGGTAAAACATGGCTGATCTTGTAATAATTTTTCTGTCCTTTATATATGGGTATAAAGGCAAGGTTTGCAAAATAAAATTGTCTTTATTTTATCTTCTTGATTATAGGTACCTTAACAACTAGATCGATGCAGTAATGCCTAGGGTTGGTTAGCACGAAGTCCACAGCAATGTTGATAAGCTCCGGATGACCGAGTTCAATAAGTGTAAATAGTACCGTCCAGTATAGACTTTGTTCGTAGAGGGATATTCTGAAAATAGGACATGATTTATTTGAGATTTTCTTTTAAAACTAAGCAACAACGGCGATTTACTTGTATTGCAAATAATAAAGGTATAGTCGACCTCGTATTTCCTTTAACACCCTAATATTGAATGTCACTTGCACCTTATGCAACTATGTGAAACGATTAGGCCCTATTTGTCAATGACAATCAGATATTTAAAACCATAGTGAAGTTTCAATTTACTTGAAATTGTTGCCAAATGTCGTAAAGCAACCTATGCAGACTATACTAGCTTGCAGAGAAAGCAAACTGAAGTGCAGTGGGCTGGCCATGTTTGTCAAAGGACCGATGGCCGGTGGAGCAGACGAGTCCTTGAGTGGAGACCGCGTATCGACAAGCGTAGTGTGGGACACCCCCCAGCTAGATGCTAGATGGACGGACGACCTAAGGAAAGTGGCTGGGACGGACTGGATGCGAAAGGCGGAGGACAGGGTGTTGTGGCGCAGCCTGGGAGAGGCCTATGTCCAGCAGTGGACTGCGATAGGCTGAGTTGAGGTAGACTATACAAGGTGTAATAAAAAGATGATGTAATACTATAAGCAACTGCACGTAATTTTATCAAAATGGAAGCGCGGTTATCTGGCCAAGGTGCAGCACTTATAGAGGTGTGAAGAACGGGGTGTAAAGTTCACTCAACCTCCATAGAAAAGAGAGGATCCTCCGATCAGACAGGTATTGTTTCTGGCGGGCAACTGACCGATGATTCATGTCGGGCCGTGATATATATGCTAGTTGCGCGGTAAACTCTGCTTGCGAGATGCAGGATTTTGCGTGACGTCAGTATGACGCGTTGTTCGCATGTGGCGTTGTAGATACCGCTACACACTAAACAAAAGCTGTAAATGTTTCATACTAATAGAACTGTTACTTACTTGGTATTAGGAGCAAGATACTGCTTGACAGCGACATTTAACTGCGACACCAGCTCATGATAAGGGTTGGGCTGACCGTGGACATTGGCCAACAGATGTGCCTTCCCCGTCAACTGTAGGAGACATCCCTGCAGTGCCGCTTGACGTAAAGGTGCGTAGCTTGAAGAGAGAGACTTTAAGAGCTTTTGGTGGACTGTTGATAGTTCCTGGTAAAAAAAGTTTTTTTTAATTAAGATTGTTTTATGAAGCTACTAGCTAACCAGGAGAACTTTGTACCGCCTCAGAATATGAAATACCGTCGTTTTTTTTTTTCCTGAATATTTTCCTTGTTTTATACAGGGTGAAATTGAAAACATGCGACAAAGCGAAATGGGAGATTGTACACATCGTTATGAAAAACTTTTACTATGGAACCAAACCTGAAATCGCGAAAAAAAATCAGCTGTTCCCTACATTTATGTTCGTATAACTCGTCAAAATGTAGGGAACAGCTGTTTTTTTTTTTCCGATTGCAGCTTTGGTCCCATAGTAAAAGTTGTTCATAATGATGAGTACAATCTCCCATTTCGGTTTGTCGCATGTTTTCAATTTCACCCTGTATTTATGCTGCTACTCGGGGCGGAGACAAATCCAAAAAATTAAAGATCATAAAAATTGGTGCCGCCGTTCTTGAGTTATAAATGGTGTAACTAACCCGACTTTGTTTTATTTATATAGACTTTTATTTTCTATATTAAATATCAAGCAAGTGAGTATTAATGGGGAAGCATCAGGGTAGCTCGCGAAATTTTAATTTTCAAGTCTTGATTTATTGATACTTCATGGAATAGTCATTCAATAGGATTATATGAACTTAAGAGGGTTGTATTGATGATTTTAATGATTATAATTTTGTAAAGTAATATTTTTTTACGCTCGAGAATCATATTTTAATCAACATACAACCTGACACTGACCTGCAAATTGCAAAAAACTGAATTTCGCGGACTACCTAGCGCATCCCCCATCTCTATTTTATTTCCAAGTATCTATTTTTTTTAATTGTTGAAGGAGCCCGTTCTTGACCTCGAACACGCCAGGTGGAAAGCGATGGATGAGGTCTATGAAGGAACGAGCGTGCCCAGAAGATGCCAAAGGCACTGGAACATTCACGCAAAAAAACCACGACAAAAATGTAAACAAATGGGTCAGAAAATGTGTAATGCCACTTACAAATTGAATGCTTTGACTTGTTTATCTGAATAATTAAACAAGAAACTCTAATTTTCAATCACCTTTAAAATGTTTTTCATTTGACAAAGGTTAATTTTATAACCTCAATTTTCGGCTATGATTTTTCATATTTTTTTAACAATGTTTGTTTACACTTTCGTCAGATACTTTTAGAATAGATTGTTGTCCCAAAAGGTTACGTAGCTGGGAAGGGGGGTGATAGAGGTGGTCACAATGGTCACCAGAAAAATAAAAAAATAAATCCCCTCTGGGTATTTAAAAAAATAAATGGCATTTTTTTAAAACTAAAAATTTTACACCTTGTGGGGCTATTTTTTAATTATTTTTTTTTTAATTATTATTTTGTTTTTTTTTTCTGGTGACCCTTGTGACCACCCCTATCACACCCCTTCCCCGCTACGTAACCTTTTGGGACACCCTGTATACACATTTATTTGATTGCAGAGTTTTTACTCAGCAAAATGAACGTCATGAGCATGTAAAATGTAGGGTCAGAACAAAAAACCAGCTTGATAAAATCTTGAAAACTAACCTGTAGCCCTTCGAACCCGTCCAATACACACATACAGTGGGACAGGGCGAGAAGTAGCGCTCGTCCGGCCGCGCTGTACTGCGTCAGCGTGGCGTGCGCGGCACTGCTCAGAGAGATGAGCTGGCCGGCTGCCCAGCACCAGTGGGCTGGTTGAGTGAATACTGCGCTTGTTTGAGACATGCAGGAGAGGAGGGCTACTCGAGCCGCTAAACCAGTCGGTGCCTAGAAATAAAGACCAATTTGAAATTTAACGTTCAAATCCGAGAATAAAGCGAATTACAACTTAGGAACAATACTAACATATTTTTTGTAAGCTAAAACCAACAGTAGTATATTTAAAATAAATAAACTTGACAAATATACTACCTACTACATTTTCCACAGACTACAACTTAGTAGTAGGGGCGTCCAAAGGGCCCCCGAGCAAGCATAATCAGGCCGAAAAGTTGACATAGGATTCGATTTAGGTGCATTGACATTAACCGGACAGTATGACTTTACAGTTCCACAAAACGATTGGGCCGCGATTGACGACCGCGTTAAGGTCTGTAAGCTTTTGTTTCGTTTCATGACATTAATAAATCAGAAGATTGAGGCACGATGGCAACACCGCGCTCGAAAACAAAACAAAAGAATAAGGCAATGCAATGTGCCGCGCCCGAATATTGCAACTCAAGATTCTGCTGCATTATTTGATGACGCGTGTTACTAAGTTAATACCACGGAGGTCTGTAGTTAGTTGGTGAGGAAGTGCTCTCTGTTAAACGGAACGTTTAAGTCTGATTTTGAAAATAAGGCTCTAAAAAATTAATGGATCCCTTAGATTATAAACAACCGTGGCTGGTGACGCCCCCCAGCTAGATGGACGGACGACCTAAAAAAAGGTGACTGGAATGGACTGGATGCGGAAGGCGGAGGATAGGGTGTTGTGGCGCAGCCTGGGAGAGGCCTATGTCTAGCAGTGGACTGCAATAGGCTGAGTTGTGGCTGGACGTGAGATAAAAAAAATCTTAGCCCAGTTTAAGTATAGAAAGAAACCTTAAGTACCCGTAAGTTTACAAAGAATCATAGTTTTCCCATACCTTAGGTTCCAACATCTGCGAGGTGACATCCATTAGTATTTGTAAACAGCTGTTGATATCGATCTCTTTGTTTCTCCGTACCCGTTTTACTTCTCTCTTCACTTTGTAGCTCGCATCGTCTGTTATATCTATATGAAGAAACAAAGTATTAAATTACGATTAAAATAATATTTCCTGAGAATTCTCAGGTTAGAGCGATGCCACACGGGCGTTATCAATGCGTTGCGTCGTCGCGGCGCAGTGATTTCGAAGCAATGAATGCCACACGAGCGCTGCGATGTCGCAACGCAACGCAGCTTATCGCGACAACTTCACGACGTCGACGTCCACCTTCGATATTCTAAAAAATGCTGTACTGCGCTCCGTTCCGTCGTCAGACCGCAGCACCCCTCCCTGCTTCGTCTCCCTAGCCTCTTGTCCGATATTCACGCGTTCCGTCGACACACGTCATTTTAATGCACCGTGTCATCGTGTGTCATTTATCATGACGCTGAAATTTATATGTAGAACTACAGAGCGTCACCGCTCAGCAACGACGCAACGTATTGGCAACGCCCGTGTGTCATCGCCCTTATTTAGAGGAAACTAGAGGTTCAATCACGAGTGAAAGCTGTTTATTCTGTATTCGTGAATATTGTGCTTCTAAGGATCGTTTGGCGGTCGAATGACGTTGATAGGGAGGCGCTGTTGGTTGAAATGTATTTAAAAAACAAGATGGCGGCGTTAGTTCCGAATTTGGACACGCGCCGAAAGATCCTGGTACACTAATGAGCTGTAGCTTGTGTGCTGTAGTATTTCACGAGCGCGCGTTGACTATTGTAATAATTTCAACCTTATGTCAATCTCCATAAATGTCAGATGAGGCACACTTTTGGCTTGAATTGAGTCAATTCTTGAGAAACCTAGTTTTTTTTTAAATTGTTGTAAATTATTTTTAACTTCTTTTAAAAAAAAAGAAGGAAGTTCTCAATTCAACACCAGGGTATCATTTCTTTTTTCGTAATAAAATAAGTCATTTTCCAAAGAAAGTTTTCAGTTTAATCTCACCTGAAGCCAATTTCAAGTACTCAGTGTTGAACTGCGCGTAATGATATCCGTCGAAACCATCGTTCATGAGAGGTATTCGTTCTAAGTTGACGCATTCGAATAACTTGTATGATGAAGTGCCGACTAGAATGTTGCGCAGTCGTTGCATTCTGAGGAAGCAAGATTATATTGTGAAAAAAGTGGATGTTACTTGGAGAATACCAAAAATGGAAGAGCTTGCACCCTTTCTAAGTTTTTCGAGGTGGGATTATACTATACCTTTCGCAGGATACGTATTTATGGAGTCGTTGTGAAGCTATTTAGAAAAAAAATTATATTATTCAAATATTGTTCGAAATTACCGCCTGTAGTATCTTTATTTTTTGCGTATTTGAAAAGAATAGTTTTAGTTTTTTATTCCAGTTTCTTGTTTTCCTAGCATTTTATATATTCACTAAATCACTACATAGTCACTACATAGTATAAAACAAAGTCGCTTTCTCTGTCCCTTTGAACGCTTAGATCTTTAAAACTACGCAACGGATTTTGATGCGGTTTTTTAAATAGATAGAGTGATTCAAGAGGAAGGTTTATATATATAATACATGCATGCCTGTGATGTCGTAAATAAACACATTTTTTTGCGCTTACTTTTCAAACGCTGGCTGAACCCTACGAGATAGGTCAAAATAATGTACTACAGTATTGTACACCTTAAAAAGGTCTACAAAAAAGTCCGCGATGGTATATGTCTATCTCTTAGGGATAACCCACAATAATCATTTTTTATCCTTTACTTTTTACGAGAAATAATGGCTTATTTACGAAGCGATTTTAAGCAATACAGCATGAATCCTTATCCAATTAAGTACCTTAAATACATTGTGCATTTAATTTAGATAAATATGGCCCTTTACAGCATGTAATTTAAATGAATATTTTCGAAGATATTACAGATTTAAAATGCAGGGACATAGCGGTTGCTACGGTACCGGCCGCGGTCAGGGGCCGGCGGCGGGTGCTGACATTCTTGAAGTACCTATACTTAGTATCAGCATTGCACCCGTGCGAAGCCGGGGCGGGTCGCTAGTTAATAATATAATAATTATCTCACCCTTCATTACAGCTGAGCCTATGTCTAGGTACATGTATCAACTCCCCGCGGCGCTGCAGTGCTGTAGGTGCAGCGCTGAGAAGCAGCTGAGTGATTCCGCGCACTGCCCAGTGTGTACCGTTCCCTTGCAACGCGCCCAGTAAACCTACCCACATCTCTTCGAACTGTTTCTTTGATGACCAGCCTATTAGGTTTACCCTAGAAAAAATATTTTAGGTTTATTTATAAGACAGAAATTTATATGAGTATAAGATTAAGGCAAAATCAGTAACATTGTGGTTTGATATAGTTTTTGGATTTCACGAGCTCGCGTCATTCATTGCAATTTGAACCTTATCTTAATGACATAAAAGACAAACGACGTGTACTCGTGATTTACAACAACTATTTTATCTGTCGTATCATTAATGCCTTAAATACACTATTTCTGTCAGGAAGATCATTTTATTTCATATAACAAGGTGTAAACCTGAAATCGCGAAAAAAATATCAGCTGTTCATTTGACGAGTTATGCGATCACAAATGTAGGGAACAGCTCTTTTTTGCGCGATTTCAGGATTGGTCCCAAAAAAAAAAGTTAAAAGTTAAAGGTAAAAGTTGTTCGTAATGATGAGTATAATGGCCTCTTTTCAGGTCCGCCACCAAATTACACCTTGTATAGATCAGGTATTTTCATTACAAAAGTGTACTTATCTGGAATATGCTTTCTAACAAATGTTTTGGTCATTATCACCCGGTTTTGACAGGCTGATCAAATACCTGTTCAGTAAGTATACTACCAAACATAAAGCTAGATATCGACAGCTTCACAAGATATAAAAGTTGACATTAGATTAATCTGAGAACAAGAAAACAGGACACAGAAACTATTATTGTACAGTCACGAGCACAAATTTTCAATTGCGATTTTTTCGTAAAATAACGAATGCAACGTTGAAATACGACACCTTACATAAACCTCGAGTTCGAAAATACTATATTCGTAATAACATAAAATGTCATTCAAAAATAAAGGAGAAAATCGCCTTTGAATAAAGCCAAGTGTATACATACTTATGCTCATGACTGTACACAAACAGAAATCTTTAAATGGTCTTTTTGATTTTCGAGAATAACTGAGAACTTACCTGAACAAAAAGGCCTCCAACACATCCATATCTTGCAAAGCTTGTAAAGGTAGGTCTATCTTCTGTATCTCATCCTTCTTTGATACGACGTCCACTGACGACCACGCTATCGGAGGTATTAGCGCTATGTGGCTTACGATGTCTAGTCTGAAATGAAATTGAAATATAATAATAATATGTGCCATTTTACCAAGTGGATCATTTATGAATCTCGAGTGATGAGATAGTGTCGGAGGCCTGAAATTCTAATAACAGGCCTAACTATCTGCTGATGTTATTCCCTAAGTACTTAATTGATTTGTCGATATTATTCTATGCACGAAAAGTATTTTTACAGTCGAATCTGATTGGGCCGGAAACTGACCCAAACATAGCAAAAGCCCTAGATAAATGCAGAATATAATTCGTAAGAGGAATTGATACACATAATTATCCTAAGGTCACGAATCTCTATGATAGAAATAAATTGTAGCCTGTGAGTTCCCATTATGAGTCAGTGTTTGGCCAGAGTGAGCCGCGGGCGCGGCGCGGCGAACTCAAACATATGAACCTCCTTTGAGTGTGCACAGTGAGCACGCGGGCGCGGGGAGCGCGAGGGCAACTCACGCCATAGCTCGTTCATCCAAGTGGCCGCAGTGGGTGCGCGGGGGCAGCGGGTTTGTCCGAAAGGGTTACCGCTGCCCCGGAACATAAAAGGGCTAAGGAAGGAACACGGGTGAGTTTTAGTCAGTAAGAGTCTGACACTCCCTTGTGCTCCACCCTGAGCGGGAGGGGTCATTTGATGATTTCCCATCCACAAAAAAGTGGGTGCGCGGTTGGCCTGCGCGGGGACCGGGGTTCTCAAACTAGTTCGAGCTTTTTTCTAGTAAAAAAAGTCTTCTTCATCCATATTATATTTTGACAAACACGACAACACGCAGCCGCGCTCCAGTGCAGACAGGCAGCCCACGCGTGTTCCCGCAGCGCGCTGCCAGTCTGGCCAAGCACTCAAGGTATGAAATGACGCCGTAGCTACATAAGCTAAGCAAAATTAGGCTCACGTTATGGCCTGCGCTTAAACATGACCTGAACCCGTCGTTAACTACATTCAACACATTCATTTGTTTCACGCTAGTAGCTATCTCCAAGTGATATCAATAATACATAGCCTAAAAGTAAAATACTACAAATTTCAACTCACCTAGCCAACGAAACTAGCAGACTCTCAATAGGTTCTCTATAGCATTTCTCCAAGAAGTCACCTGTACTCTTGGAATAGAAGTTGTTCTCCCAGTACTCCAGCAGTGTGATTAACTTATCTCCAGTAATTATAATGTCGGGCTTAGGACCCGAGTCTTGTGGCTGCATGTAGTTCTTAGGGGTCAGGGGTCGTGTGTCCTGAAAAAAGTCAATGTATAATGTAGGAGTTGTGAGAAATGCTACACGCAAGAATTTTTTATTGTTAGATTGGTGCAGGCCCCGATTCTGTTCTTCACAAACTAAACTAAATTTAAGTTCAGTGCATCTTTTTCTTTCTATTTCATTACGAAAAGGACAGAAGATAAAATATTAGTTTAGTCCTGTCAAAAATAACAAGACAAACAAACTGACAAGACTAAACTAATATTTATCTTCTGTCCTTTTCATAATGAAATAGAAAGAAAAGATGCAATGAACTTAAATTTAGTTTAGTTTGTGACCAACAGAATCGGGGCCGCAAGAATACTAATGTGATACCACAAAATATTTACCCACTTACTAAAAAACGTTGTATAGCGTCTGTATAGTTACACAACGCTTTGTCTTCTTTCGAAAGTGAAATTACTGACGAGTGAAAGAGAGAAATCGGTGTGTAACTATTCATCTGATATAACACGTTTATTAGTAAGGGGTTAAAATGCAAGATCTTACCTTGACCAAATACTTGACAATCGCATACAAACAGCTGACAGCCGATTGCGTCCTATTCACATTAGAATCAGTATTCAATTCAGCCCAAATCTCTCGGAAACTTAGCGCCTTAGCCACATTGTCAATCGTGACACTGACAACGTTGTCAACAACAATGTTGTCAGTCACTGACGCCGTCACTCGGAAAGATACGTCAGCGTGAACAGGCGTTTCGACTATCTTCTTATTTTTGATTAGAAAAGATAAATATTGTAAGGAAATAACAGCAAATATTGCCATGTTTTTCGCTAGTGATGCGGGTAAGATATTTTCGATACATTTATCGAGTAAATCACAGTCGGCTTCATCGACAAATGAGATTATTCTGTCTAGAGCTGCCAAAAACCCTGTCATAATTGTCTGTAGTATGTTGAATTCTTGGTAAAATAATTTATCTTGGAAAACTTGATGGCAACGCCTGGTATACCTATCTATAGTTTGTTCGACGTTCAAGTTGAAATTTTCAGACTGACTTAACGGCCGAATTTGTTTAGGAAACAGTCTTATAATGTCTGATAACGATTTTTCTAATGTAGCAATACCGATTGTATACAAAGCTGGCAACTCTGGTGGATCAATTTCTAGATCCTCATCAGATATTTGTAGATTACCAAAATTTTCTTTCAAATTCTCATTATCAGTAATAGGAATGAAGAATTGAGATTTCGATTCCTTGTTATCACTTTTTTTGAAGACGTGTAGTGTGTTCACCACGTTGATTTTGTTACTATCAATGGAAGACGCCATCTCCTCTCTAATTTTCATCTCCCTCTGTTCTCTTGCGCTCTCTTTCTCATACTCTTTTGTTTCGTGTACTGAGAGAATATTCAAGAACTCTCTTAGGTAATTATCGCAGGCTATTCCGAAGGCTGGGTTTAGTATTTTTCGGTCAAATTCTGGACAAGCCATTACGGTTGTTAGGTCTTCTTTGGTTAAATTTGATAGGAACAGTGCTAGTTCGTTTTGTTTCAATGATTTTAATGTTGTGCAGTCGGCTTGGCAGCATCTGTAGGAAAGGAGACACAATTAAAATTGGTACGTTAATGAGTCTAAGGTGCAGCGCAGACGGCACACTTTTTGTGCGATCGAGTCTGCGGCGCACAAAAAGTCTGCATGGCGCGCAAAAAGTCGGTCGCGGATTTTTCACAGACTCAACGCACACGACGCACTTCTTCGATCATTCTGTCGGCAGAGCTGTAGGGACGTAGACGCTATGGAAATCGTGCAGAGATCGCGAAGTATTATTTTGATAATAAATCGCGCCATGATAATAGATCACGTGCGTTACGTCCACCCCTAGCAAATGCAGATTGCCGACTAAAGTGTGCGCCGTCTGCGTTAGCGCGCGTTGAAGCAAACGTTCCATTTTTTTTACAGACTTTTTGTGCGGAGCGGCGCGGCGCGGCGCGGTCTGGTCTGCCCGAATTACACGGATTTTTTGTGCGCCGGACTTTTTGCGCGTCGTGTGCGTTACTGCATATAATTGCATAGGTTCTATTTTCACAGACTAAAAAGTGCGTCACGGATAGTCTGTCGTCTGCGCTGCACCTTAGAGTAAAAATATTGTCTTGCCAGATTATTTTATTACAATCAAGTTAGTATAGTATAATTTGGTGCCTATGCACTCTTCGCTTTAAGAGATTTAAGCTTTGTTTCTGCGTATGAAAACGCTGAAACTTACATGAAGGAACGGGTCATGCATGGATACTAATTATACTCCTCAATCTATACAGTAATAATAAAGCTGAAGAGTTTGTTTGTTTGAACGCGCTTATCTTAGGAACTGCCAGTCAAGTTTGAAAAATTATTTTTGCATTTGATAGCCCAATTCTTGGGGCAGGGTATGAAATAATGCTCATCATCTGCCTAGCCTTTCCCCAACTATGTTGGGGTTGGCTTCCAGTCTAACTGGATGCAGCTGAATACCAGTATTTTACATGAAGCGACTGTCTATCTGACCTCCATAGCCCAGTTACTGGGTAATACGATACCCCTTGGTAAGAATGGTTGTAAGACTTTCAGGCTTCTGACTACCCGTAACGACTGTCAAAGATCCACGAATGACAGCTGGGACCAACGGCTTAACGTGCTTTCCGAGGCACGGAGGGGTCTCGGTATGTAAAGATGGTCACCTATCCACAGACCGAACGCGGCAAGCGTAGCGTGGCGTATGAAATAATATAAAATTAATACCTGCTTTTAACTTGATTCAATAGCCATTTTTCATCGATATTTGTAGTTACAATGTGCTGTGGGTTGATGGCTCTATCCTGAGATAAGTCTAGTGGCGACAGATCAAAGACGCTAGACGCTAGGGCATTTAATTCCACTACTAAAGCTGAGTACCTGGTAAAAAATAAAATAAGATTTCATTTACCGATGCTATTAGTCGTGAATGCACCCAAATTGCTAACACACTTCAATCACAATCTGAATCATTTTGAAGGATATTGCTAATACATTGCTTCATGTGTTCGAAAAATTTGTCTGCTCAACACCGTAAATAACGCAATGAATATTGGCCTGTCAAAATGAAAGCCATTGCTACCGTAAGTGTGTTACGCAATTACTCCTCTGTTTCTCTGATATATGAACACTTGCATTATAGTCCGCGCGGAACTAGTTGGCCGCTGAGGTGAGACAAGAGGTGAGGTGGCGGTTCGCTACGCACGTACTAAGTAATGCGCCCCCGCCCCTCCGTCCCACCGCTCACATACCTAAGGCGCGACCAACTAGTTCCGCGCGGACTTTAAAATTCGATAATATTTTTCAAATGCATTCTATTTTAACACGTGAGGGATTCGATCGCCGTTGGACCAGACGAGTCCTTGAGTGGAGACCGCGTATCGGCAAGCGTAGTGTGGGACACCCCCCAGCTAGATGGACGGACGACCTAAAGAAGGTTGGGACGGACTGGATGCGGAAGGCGGAGGACAGGGTGTTGTGGCGCAGCCTGGGAGAGGGATATGTCCAGCAGTGGACTGCAATAGGCTGAGTTGATTGACGTGAGTTTCCAATCTCTCGCATTCTCATCAGTTCAAACACTTGACAAACGAAAGCTTTTGGTCAACAAACACATGTCTGAGTTTGAGCCCACGTTAACACGAACGTAAAAATATCGTGGCGTGATTTTATCACGCACTGGATTTTCGGTGTTGAGACAAGGATTAAGAATCCAACAGAACGCATCACAGAGCGTCAAAAAACACACTGTTAGATTTTCGACTCTCGGCGCTGAGCAATGTGGCACACCTTTTTGTCTAATCATCACGCTGTACAGTACAATATTTAATTAACGTAAGTAATTCCTCTGATTCATAACAAGAACTATTTTTTTACATTACATAATATGTATACGTAAATGTTTTATAAAGGAGCCATAGTCTGCACAAAACACCCAATCTTAGATTGAATGCTTTTAGAATAAGATCTGAATGTCATTTTATCTATTTAGTTTATGTTTAAATAAAGAAATTTCAAAATCAATCAATCAATGTGGCACACCTTGTGGCCAAGTTTAACTTTATCCAAGACAATATCACTTAATTTCAAGCCGCATATCTCACTTTGGAAAATACAGAGATCCTTTTATAATCCATCTATTTTACTGATTCAATGTTGAAACACTTACCGTGTATGAACTTTGTCTCTCTCTAGTAATTCCAAAGCCACTTGGACGTCTTCCTTTGATAGCTGCACGTTAATTTTGTCCACTGGCAACTCTTTTAATATCTTACACCTGTCTATTGCTAATTTGGCAAACCTGCAAATAGTTACACCATTAATCAATTAATGCAAGATTTAAGTTTCATGTCAACCATACCTTTTATTTGTTACAAATATAGTGGACTTCATAATTACTTTACCACTTTTGACAAAAAATCCTAGTAAATTAAAGCTTCACTAAAGTTGAAACTAACTGTCACATTGAAAGCAAAAATAGACCTTTTCGTTTTATGATGTTCAAGACTTAGATTTCAAAGTTAACGTGGCAGTGGCGAAGGGTGAATTTATGACAGAGGTAAGCCGGAGCAAAAAAAAAATGTAAATAAACCGTTTCATTATATTTCAATGATGAATTGACTATAGAGTGGTTGTGTTCTGAATTTTCGAAGGGAAGCCGGCGAGAATTGAGTTGTATGGTACCACCACTGTAACGTGGTGAAGCAAAGGAGGTTGTATACTTTAGAGAAATTCTCGTATATTAATAACATACCTGCCAGCGATTGCCGGTTCTAATTTCCCGATGATCCTACAAATTAGAAACACGAGGGGTCCCGACTGACTCTCGTGACATAATGATAGAATCTTGTATGTATTCAGTGCGAATTCGTCCTGGAAGACAATGAAATGAACGATTAAATATACGAAAAAGGTATACAATTATAATTTTACAGAAAAATTATGTTATATTTTTCAGAGGGATGGGAACTTCCTTATGTGAGTACCCAACAAGTATTGTAGGCATTTAAATGCGATGCTTATTCACCTAGATATACGGAATAATTCAAATAAACCAAAGCCAATTAATTTGCACACCTGTGATGGTTATAATTTCAGTGTACCTTATCCAATCTTTTGTAACGTGTTTTCAAATACTTTGTTTTTTTTCACATTTACATTTAATCTAATATATAAAAATCTCGTGTCACATTGTTTGTTATCGAACTCCTCCGAAACGGTTTGACCGATTTTTATGATTTTTTTTGTGTATATTTGGTAGGTCTGAGAATAGTTCGTAGCCCGCAGGCTATTTTTTTATTTTTTCAAAACAACGTCTGCAGTGGTAGCTAGTATTTCTATAAAACACTGCGTCTTAAAATGGCAAATCAGGAGACAGTTGCCAACTGTTTTCTGTTTACCTTATTCATCGAGTAGAAAGATGCACTTCATGTAAATTGGAAGTAGATAAGCAAAAAGGATCCAACCCACAACATGACCGAAAATGAGTTAAGCATACCAAACTGCTCGTCAAGGTCTATATTTTCGATTAGCAAAAACAATCCAAGTAAAATACGAATTTTTAATGTCAAAATATTCAAAATATAGACCTTGACGAGCAGTTTGGTATGCTTAACTCATTTTCGGTCATGTTGTGGGTTGGATCCTTTTTGCTTATCTGCGTCCAATTGTGCCTATGATATCAAAGTATTTTATAATGAAAATAACAGAGACAAGTAGTATTATAAAGCTTGTAAAGCGGCTTAGTGTTTTACCTTCAAACAGCTCTGACACCTAGCAGCAATAGCTTGCAGCAACAACCCCGAAGCTCCTGCCATCTGCTGCACTTTAGCTATAAGAGTCTGCACGATCTCTTCTCGATACTGACTGACGAGTATATGTACTCGGTTGACCAATAACCAGGTTAGATGAACTGCTTCTGTTAGGCCGTTTTCTACCTGTAACAAGAAGGTCATTAATAAAAAATATTGTTCAGGCTACAATGGCCATTACTAGTTTTAGCGATCATTTACGCGTAGAAATATAGCTGTCTCATGATTGACTCGTGAATTTAAGTAGCACTGTTTTTACTTTTCTGCAATAATTTTATAAATCTCAAGAGTTACACGGACTCGGGGCTAGCTGGGTCGAACCAACGCGAATGTATACGTACATCCGTGGTGGAGCGACCCAGACTGCCGGGCACTTCTTCTCCTGCAACCGAGCGGGTGGGCAGGTTGCGGATAGCCCAACTCCGGCTGCGGGACTGACTGCAAAAGGTCGGTCTCGCACCCGGAGCATCTCGACAGAGATCCCGGACAAGAGAAGTGTCCGAACACCAAGTCCCAGGTCTAGGGTAACCCATATACCTTATCCTATGTACCAAATAAACCTCATCATCCCAACCCTTCCCTTTCCATAAAATCCCGTCAATCCTCAAATCCCTAGGCCAAATCCCAGACCTAGGGTGACCCCCCAATAACCTATACCCTACCATCAAACAACCTCCCTCCTATCCATAGATCCCTTCGGTCCCAGAGGACGGGTAACCTCGATTCCAAAAAAGCCCACCCCCCTTAACAATGAACGTGCAGAAGGTAAAAGCATCTACCCAGGTGGGTCCCGGCCAATCCGGGGAATCCTACACCGCTACGGCGGTCAGCCCCCAACGTATTCTGGGGGGGGCAACCAACTGCCCAATCTTGCCGTGCTCCCCAGCACGGCCGGCTGCTGACTTAGCGCCCATTACACAGGCAGCGACTTACGCGCCCATAAACACAACTCCGGCTGCGACAAACGCGCCAATAACCCCTACCACGGCTGCGACCCTCGCGCCAATACACACTACGAAGTGCTTGCCTCCCTCGAGCCTCTGGCAACAGAGCATCGTGCGGAACAGCATCACTAATCCAGACTTTGACAGACACGAACAAAAAGGGATGGGGAAGGATGACGAACCTGGCGACCCTACCACTCTCCCGGCTGATAGAGTACGACTGCTGAACAAGCGCGGAAAAATCACAAGCCGGAGGAGGAAAGTAGGCGACCGAAAGCGCAGCACCCGCGAAGGCACTAGCCAGCGCGAAGCGCAATCGGACGCTGAAGAGGTAGTACGCGACCAGCCCCGAGTCCGCGACGGTGAAACCAGGCGCGAAAAGGGGCCGGACGCGGAAAAAAGAGAACGGCCGCAAGTCCGCGAAGGGGAAACCCAGCGCGAAAAGCGGCCAAACGTGGGACCACGCGACCAGCTGCAGGTCTGCGAAGGGGAAACCCAGCGCGAAAAGCAGCCGGACGCGGAACCGCGCGTGCAGGGGCAAGTACGCGAAGGGGAAACCCAGCGCGAAAAGCCCTTGCACACGACAGAGTCTGCCGGGGGCGCCAGCCGACCCCATCACACTGACACAGACGCATCCCACGTCAATCCCCGACCCAGACACCATAGAGGAAGGCGGGGTGGATCCTTGCACCCAAACGTCACCACCTTACCAGGCACCTCTATGTCGCAACCTGGACCGAGCGGTACAGGGCCGGCAAAGAGGGAGCGCCCCGACGACTCGGCTTCACCGAGCACGCTCCAGGGGGACGCCAAACGTGTAAGGGTCCACTCCGCCCAGGGGGAGCTGAGGGCCTACGCGCGGGCCACAAAGGATATTCCTGCGCGGCTCGCCGTGGCAATCTGCTTCCCTCCTCCTTCTAGAGACTTGACGAAAGAGGAGGCCGAGCTGATCAAAGCAGGCCTGGAAGACTTACTAATAGACACGGACTCGACAGCACCACTCCCTGCCTTCCGCGGATACCCACGGGTAGCGGAGGGCACAGTACAGATATGGTGTGAGGACGACCACGCCCTGACTTGGCTAAACAAAAATGTACCCCTCCTTAAACTCCCCGACACCGAACTTACACTGACGGTACTACGACAGTCAGACTTGCCCACCCGTGTCAGAGCCTCTCTTTTCGTCCCCCGCTACAGGGGTGACATGGGGAGGCTCCACAGTATTCTGATTCGTCAGAATACGTGGTACGACATAGCCCGGTGGTCAATGTACAGGGCAACTACCGTCGGTGGCGACAACTACGGGACTTATTTGACCCTGGGTGTGCCACCGGAGGAAGTGGAAAAGGTCATGGGGCGGGAGCGACGGATATCGTACCTACTTGGTTCGATATACGTGCGCTTCTGGCCCACGACCCAGCCCTCGGACAGCGAGACAAACACGACGACGACACCGACAGTGACACGGACGGACGACACAGACATCGCCCAGCTTGAGGAGGTCATGGCCCGCGCGGCGATGGCTGATGACGAAGACAACAAACCACCCGCATCTCCCGGCTGGAACGAGCAACTTTTAGCATCGTCGCCGGGTGAACACCACGATCACGGCCAGTACAGAGAAGAGGCGGAGAAGGTTGTGTCCGATGGATCCACCACAGACTAAGCCCCTCCCTTCTTTACCGTCACCACCACTAAACATCATCCAAACTAACCTCCAACATAGCCAGACTGCCACGGCTAGCTTACGCAGGGCACTGGAGGTTAACCCCCGAACAATTGCACTGATCCAAGAGCCGTGGATCAGGAACAACAGGATATGCGGCCTCAGTAACATCGGAGGTAAGCTAATCCTCAATACACACAGCTCAGACAAACCTAGATCCTGCGTCTACATACCCAAAGACATCCCTACCACGCTACTCACTCAATTCTGTTCCAGAGATCTGACAGCTGTCAGGCTCCACACTGAGGTTGAATGCCCAGATATTGTACTAGCCTCGGTCTACATGCCGGGCGAGGACACAGACTGCCCGCCGAAAGAAATGGCCGACCTGGTACAGCACTGCGAGCTCACCAATTTGGACCTGATCATCTGCACCGACTCGAATGCCCATCACCCGCTCTGGGGCAGCGAGGCAACGAACCCCAGAGGAGAGGTACTATCCACCTATTTATTCTCAACTAATCTTAACATCGTTAACCGAGGCTCTGAACCCACTTGGGTCACAGTCCGAGGACAAACGATCATAGACTTAACTCTTGCTACAGAAAACGCGACAAATCTTATCACAAATTGGCACGTATCGAACGAACCTTCTTGCTCAGACCATAGAAGGATTCGCTTCACACTAACTACTAATACAAGGAAACCTGTACCGCGACGAAATCCGCGGCGCACCGACGTGCCCGGGTATAAGCGCCTCCTAGCCGCGATGCTAACTAGGCACCTAATACAAACAAACATAAGAGAACCCGCACAACTTGAATACACTGTGACAAAGCTGTCGGAATACTTAACCGAAGCATACCATGCATGCTGCAAGCTAAGGGCGCCACGAACCAACAGTGAGAGAAATCCCTGGTGGAACGCCGAACTTGGTAAAATCAGAAATACACTACGAAAGCAATTCAACAGAGCCAAAAACACCAGACTCCCGGAAGACTGGGAGCTATACAAAGAGACACAATACACATACAAAAGACAAATCAGAACCGCCAGAAGGACAGCATGGCGGAAATTCTGTGAATCCATCGAGACTAACAATGAAGCCGCAAGAGTAAGGAAAATCCTATCAACAGATCAGGACCGAACCCTTGGCGCGCTGAAAAAACCCGACAACTCCTACACACTAACGGACCATGAAACCAGCAAAGTCCTTCTCGAGACTCACTTCCCAGGCTGCAAACTCCTAGAGGACAGGACCTGGGAAGCTGTTCCCGACTGGACCCCAACGGAGCGGGACTGGTCGAGTGCCCACAGTCTAGTAACAGAAGATCGGATAAAGTGGGCTATCAACACCTTCCAGCCTTATAAGTCCGCAGGACTAGATGGCATTTTCCCAGCCCTGCTACAATGGGGGCTTGACCATATTACACCACACCTGGTAGAAATCTATCGGGCCTGTATAGCACTCAGATACATACCCCTAGCCTGGCGCGAAGTGAAAGTTATCTTCATACCAAAACCGGGCAAGGCCGACTACACACAACCCAAGGCATACAGACCCATAAGCCTCACATACTTTCTGCTAAAGACCCTAGAGAGGTTATGTGATCGACACATCCGAGACGGGCCTCTACGGATAAAGCCACTCCACAAACAACAGCATGCGTACTCCACAGGCAAATCAACGGAATCCGCGCTGCACAGCGTGGTATCTAAAATTGAATGTGCGGTGGATCACAAATGCTCAGCACTAGCCGCCTTCATTGACATCGAGGGCACCTTTGACAAGACCACATTCAAAAGCATCAACACGGCCCTAGACAGACATAATATAGACCCGTCCCTGAACGGCTGGATCACCAACATGCTCAAACATAGGGCAGTACAAGTGACTGTCAACGACACCACAAGGGCCATCGTGGCGAAGGGCTGTCCGCAAGGGGGTGTCCTTTCGCCGCTTCTATGGAACCTAGTCGTAGACAGTCTAATAAAAGAACTCAACGACAATGGTTACTTCACCGTAGGCTACGCCGACGACATAACCATAATAATAAATGGAACCCACGAAAACACCCTGTGCAACCTAATGCGCCAGGCCCTGAAAATAATAGAGAATTGGTGTGGTAAACACCAACTATCAGTGAACCCCACAAAAACTGAATTAGTTCTCTTCACAAAAAAGAGGAAACTGACGACACTAAAACTACCACGATTCTTTGGTACAACCCTAAGCCTATCAACTGAAACCAAATACCTGGGCATCTTTTTGGACAAACAGCTGAATTGGGCAAAATATATCAACTACATTACCACGAAAGCCAGCATATCCCTGTGGCAATGCAAGCGAATGCTTGGCAAGAATTGGGGGATTAGCCCCAAGGTCACTCACTGGCTATACACCACAGTCATCCGACCAATCATTACATACGGCTCACTAGTCTGGTGGCCCAGGACAGACCTGAGCACAGCCCAAAAAGATCTCGAAAAGCTGCAGCGGTTCGCGTGTGTGGCAATCACTAGCTGCATGAGAACCACACCCACTGCTGCCCTACAGGCCATGCTCGGATTGCCGCCCCTACACCTCATAGTGCGGGAAGAGGCGGCCCTTGCTGCCTTTAGGCTCCATGTATCAGGTACCCTAAGCAAAGACTCTAGGGTCAAACACATACGTTTAAAAGAAGATGCGATCAAACGGCAGCCAATGATGGCATCACCCTGCGACAAAACCCCGAAACAATACAGCTCTCAAAAGCATTACAACATAGTGCTTAAAGAGGAGCAGTGCGACTACTCAGGCCCGAAGGAACTGAGAATTTATACTGATGGTTCAAAGACCGACTGTGGAACTGGAGTCGGAGTCTTCTCACACGACCTCAACATAAAAATATCCAGACCGCTGGGAATGCTCAACACTGTCTATCAAGCGGAGTGTGTGGGCATAATACAAGCGGCTTATGCCATAACAGCCAGAAGAGTTACGGATGCCTGCATTCGCATACTCTCAGCCAGCGCCTCAGTCCTCCAATCCCTAGGGAAGGAATGCATCACATCGAACCTAATACTAGAATGTCACTTGCGGTTCAAAACAGTTACCCGTTCAATGCGCTTGAACGGGTAACTGTTTTGAACCGCAATAAAGTGACACTACAATGGATAAAAGGACACAGTGGATCGCTAGGTAACGACGCAGCTGACGAGCTGGCCAGAAGGGCATCTAGTACGTCAGTTTGTGGACCGGAACCTGTCGTGCCCATCCCTTTCAACCAAATACGCAGGTGGCTAAAGGAGCACACCCATACACAAGCAGAAAATTGGTGGACGTCGTCACCAGGCTGCAGGCAGTCCAAGGAAGCTATGCCATCATTAGATGGCAGGCTAACCAGATGTTTATTGCGACTGGACAGGAAAGGCTTGCGCCTGGTGACGGGGACCATCACGGGACACTGCTCACTGAATAAACACTTCCACACTATAGGCATAACGGACAGTCCCCTGTGCAGAGCTTGCATGGAGGCTGAAGAAACCGTTACGCATGTGCTCTTTGAGTGCACAGGCGTCACCCAGAGTAGATCAGAAACCCTTGGGACACCCAGATCGTACACAGATGTTCTCAATAGACCAGGAGACCTAATCGGCTTCTGGAGGGAGGTGGGCTGGTTGGAATAACCACCGACGGCCGCCATGGCCCACGCACAATGGTCCAACTGAAGGACTAAGTGCGGAAACCAAACCCTTAACATAGAACATAGAGTTACACGGAAATGGTCAACAAACAGATACGTTCGTTAAATTTTTACTACTTTATCCAGTCTATTCTCATAGAACACTATTTTAAACTGTACTACTGTACTGGACTGTCTTATGTAATGAATGTAGATGTTCAAAAAGTGCTGATTCTCAGTTTAATTTGAATAAATGACTATAAGTTATGATTTTGAATAGCCGTAAAAGTTTATTTTTACACTAATTCTGGGTTTTGAAAGCAAATCAGTAAAGCAGCGGATAGAGTATAGTATAGAGAGCAGAATAATGAGGTATGAGGAACAGGGTGTCTCATACTCCATAGATAAATGAGTATCCTCCCCCCCCCCCCCCCTCCCTCCTGATAATGAGTAGACGGGTGTCGTGTCTGGCGGGCAACTGCCCGATGTTTCATGTCGGGCCGTTGTATATATGCTAGTTGCGCGGTAAACTCTGCTTGCGAGATGCAGGATTTCGTGTGACGTCAGCATGACGCGTAGTTCGCGTGTGGCGTTTGTAGATACCGCTGCACCATCATATGACAAAATGATTTGACATAAGATTTGACTGACCACAAATGCAATATTATTTGGCTTTGAAAAACCGGGGAATTAGTGTAGGATTAACTAGTCCTACACTGAACTGCTTCAAGAACCGACTGGACAGATTAGATATTTCCAAGTTATATGAAACACTGCAATGTTGACAATTTGTCAAACATCTATGACCGTATGTGGTCGTGTTTCTGCTTAATATCATAAGGTCAATTCTCGTAATATAAAACGTTCATAATCTAGTCGCAGTCTCATCTCGGCGACAAATGTTAATAACTTGTCAAAATGTAGGGAAATTAGAGGTATTTTTGACAGATTGAGACTGAGATCAGACTGTGAACGTTCTTAAAATTACAAGAATTGCCGCTCAGGTCATCATCTATTAGACTTCAAGCCTAATTCTGACACGCAGGCACTAAAAGTTTAGAACTAAATTGTAACATGTATACAAACTCACAAAGTACTCGCAGTAGGCCATGACGCACGCTATCTGCAGTATGTCAACTCGTAACAGCTGAGTATCACCGCAATCGGCACTCAAAGGAAGGTTGCGAGCGAACCCGATGAGCTTCTGCCAGTATTTGTGGGACAGGAAGTTTAGTCTGAAACAATTAAACTAAATGAAAACTGAATACAATTTGTAGTTTTGAGCATTTACTTAGCGAGACTCACGTGTTATCACTATAGAATAAACGTATGCACATTCAGCAAAGGAGATAAGTATGCAGGGTCGTCGAATATAGTTGAAATTTACTAAGAAAACGATTGAAGTTTTCGAATGAAATTTAATTTGATAAATGAACTGTTTGTTTTTTTTAATTTCATTCGAAAACATCAATCGGTTTCTTACTAAACTTCAGCTATATTCGACGACCCTAGATACTTATCCACTTTGCTGACTGTACATTACTTAGAATACAACATGTAGTGAGCGGGGTTCATCGGAAGACAGGAGACGAGGTGATAATCACGTCTTGTGTACCCGGAAAATCAGCCCTTTTAACAAACTTTCTGGCTGACTGATACCATGAAATTAACTATTCTCGAACACAACTCGTGTGAACACGGGTGATTTATCTTGATAAGTGATCACAATATGTTGTTACCAGCATACAAGAGGACGTCGATATCGTTTTGTCGGTGAAATCAGACCATCGCGACGGGGCTTGTCGAAAGTAACCGAGTGTATCCGAAAGTGTTTTAGCGTATAAGCCGGCTATGCCACCGTATAGTCATGATACTAATGTTCAGTTCTTTGATTTGAAAAAGCAACTACCGTGCATTTGCGATTTATTTTCCAAACTTGTAAACAAATATGAGTTAATGGAAAATACATTTTTAATCCTACACAATAAAGTTCAGTTTATGCTACAAATTCAAACATTTTGTCATTGAAATAAAGTTGATATTTGTTTAACTTAGGGTGGGGTGTGCAGCACTGCGCTCTTTGACTATACAAATACATACCTGATAAGTAAATGCGACCAATGTACAGTCAGCAACGGTATCCGATGCGCAGACTTCAAACATATTAGATTGAGTACATCTAGAGGAATGTTCTCTTCGGGGCTGTACAGACCGGTGTTAAGGCCGCTCTGTTCGTTGTGGAGAAGAGTTTGCGCTGTTTTAGCTGATAAGGGGAAAAGGCAGCCGTCTGGAAATATGTAATGGAAGCTAATAAAATACAATTAAAGCAAACAATTTACAATTCAGATTTTGATGAGAAATCGCCGGGACAACTGACTGTTAAAAAGTTGGAAAATCAAGTCCGTATTATAATTTTAAAATAGTGTTACCACAAATATAGATACACCTAGATAACGCAAGAGCAACTACTTCGTGTGCCTAAAATCGCACCAACTTACGTACAAAAATCGTAAGCCGCTACTTTCGCGCTCAGTCCTGCAGTGCGATTCTGTAACCATCTCACCGTGAAGACATAGATGAAGTGAGCGTGGAGTGAGCTGTCAGTGTCATCCTGATGCTAGGGATTGATACTCTTGACAGCTCACTCTAAGCTCACTTCACCTAACTTTTCACGGTGAGATTTTTACAGAATCGATCGGCTGTGTACTGCTGGCTGGGTGAGCGTGAGTGAGAAAGAGTGCTTGTGACGTCATAGCAGGTAATCAAAAAAAAATGGCACGCTTGGTTTTCATACAGATCGTGATACTTGTGTTATCAAGGTCTATCTATATCTGGGGTGGTTACATACGAAAGTAAAAATTTTGTTTTTGGGACCAAATCAAACCATATCTATTTTGACAACTCAGATTCATTAGATGCTCAGACTGCTCAATAATTTGTGAATAGACAAAGAGTACACTCACTTACTATAACCTGTAACTGACTGGTTTTTAGAAATGATATAATAGAACTAAAGGTGAGTATACACTAGAGCATTTTTTCGAGCATTTCCATGCAATGTAACGTTCTTACGAATGGCAGGCAAAAGCTCAGTTTCCAAAAGCATTTCATGCAATTTAACGTTCCTGCGAATGTTCGACGCTGCGTTTGACGTAATGGTCACGGCGAGTGAGCATTTACCTGTAACATTTATTACGTCAGCGCCGGCTGTAGCTGAAAACCAGCGCTGGGGCTCTGTCTTGCACAGGGTCGCAGCATAATGCTGAGCGATAGCCGTTTTGCGTGGATGTGACGCATGTTTCCCCCTACTTTTTATTTATTTAATTTTTTGTGTTTTTGTTTTTTTTTTTGAGTCATGTTCACCGCAAATTAAAGTATTTTCTTTCTTTCTTTGTTTACCTTGCGTTCAACGTGATGATTGTACGTTCTTGATTGCTCGTGCCTTTGCTCGATAAAATGTTAATCCAATACGCTCGTTGGTTTTTAGAATCAGTTTGTAACAAAACATCGAGTGTCATGTTCGAAGTACGATTCGATATAATTATAAAATAGCGTAGGTATGCTCAACGTCCTGTTACAAATAAATACCCTATAAATGCCCTAGTAAGGTTTAAATTAAAAACTCACCCGTCAAATGCAGCATATGCTTCACCTGCACGATAATATTAACACAGACAGCATACAGCAACTTATTCTGCTCACTGTCCACACTCTCATAACAATTGTCCATCTCCATTATCGCATACGTCAAGGTTTTGAACAGAAAACGGACGAGAATGACGTCAGGCGATAAATTCGCGCAGTTTTCGTTCACATTCTGAACGTTCAACGGATCTACGTCAGTTTTGACGTTGAAAAAGATGGATAATGGAGATATGCACGTTGCTTTTAAGTAGTTGATTGTAAGGAGGATCTCGCTTTCTGGTATTAGTACGAGGATTTTTCGAAGTAAAACCATTATTATTGAAAGGTAGCGTAGTTTTAGTTTCAAGGGTGTTGTCGCCTGAAATGAAAATGAATCTTATTAGTTAATTTTTTTTATTAAATTAGGAAATCAATATTCAGTTTTTTTTTTTTTTTAATAATTCCTTACAAATAGACATCAGGCAGATCATATTTAATCGCAACTTCGAATGGTTTTGTGCTTCTCACATCCAGTTACAATTATATTTCCATTATAAAATATATTTTATGTTAAAAAAAAGTAAGTTCACGCGGACGAAATCGCGGGCCGTAGCTACTAGTAGTAATATAGCTTCAGGGGATACCAAATTAATTTGTTCATTTTTATGAAAAAGAAGTTGTTGAAGAACCACGCTTAATTTTTTTTTAATGATTTTTTATCATTTTACCAATACATTTATTAATTAAAATAACATAGATAATCAACTAACCTGATCCGGCGGCGCCTTAAACAATATCTTCAACAAAACCTCAACTCGACTCTGTTCTAGTAACACATCTTTGTATACCGTATCTAAGAGTCGTTCTAGAGAGCCGATCGCTCTATGACAGTGTAACTCTATGGATCTCTGTGTTAGTAAGTTGAGTAACGTGTCGCTGGCTAGCTCTGACCAGCGGTAGTAACTCTCCGGGTGTTCTTGTGAGAGAGATAGCACGCACGATACTAGTTCTAATACCTGGGGGAGAAAGAGATAACAGTATAGTCACATGTAGAAAATCATACAGTTGGTCAGCGTGTCCGATGTCGTCGAAAAAGCAATCAACATCTAGAAATTCGTTGCGACGAAGAAACACAAACCAAACTAAAATTTGAATTCAAAATAGCGGATCTTTAAAATTTGAAAAGTATTCGTCATGGGTATTATTTCTATGGGTTTCGAGGGCAGCTGATGCCGAAAATGATGTTGGATTTATCTAGCAACCGCTCTAGAAAGCCGATCACTCTATGACAGTGTAACTCTATGGATCTCTGTGTTAGTAAGTTGAGTAGCGTGTCGCTGGCTAGCTCTGACCAGCGGTAGAAACTCTCCGGGTGTTCTTGTGAGAGAGATAGCACGCACGATACTAAATTCTAATACCTGGGAGAGAAAGAGAAAGAAATAGTAAACCGAATTATGAATGTCAAGACTAGCACACGTTAGAACAAGCCGCACCAAACGCAAGGCATTATAAACCTACTATTCACTTTCATACATTTTGTATACTCTATCGCACACTGCAGACGGGCGCACAGCAACAGCAAAAGTAAATCCAATACTAAAAACGGAGTTCGCGTCAGAACTGTGTGGCGTCGAAGTAGTAAATGTTTGGTGTAAGTAATTTACAACCATATAAGTACTTTTGAATCACTTCGACGCCACACAGTTCTGACGCGAACTCCGTTCATTAGTATTGAATTTCTGATTTTCATCATTTACTTTTGCTGTTGACTGTACGGACAACGACGCGCAAACTGTAACCAAGAATTCAGCACGATTCTA
Source organism: Globia sparganii (assembly GCA_949316385.1). Classification (NCBI taxonomy): domain Eukaryota; kingdom Metazoa; phylum Arthropoda; class Insecta; order Lepidoptera; family Noctuidae; genus Globia; species Globia sparganii. The sequence continues at coordinate 5,528,878 of OX438675.1, read as the reverse complement.
AAGTATATTCATACTTATGTTTCACATTAACATTATTTCTAATTAAACAAGTATCAACTTTATTTTAATGGTAATGAAGTTGATTTCAGAGTGACTAGCACTATTGAAAAAGTTATAAAAATGTTTGAAGTTGTAGCGTAAATTGAACTTTATGATGTAGGATTTAAAGTTATTTTTCCGTGAACTCATATTGATTACATTTTTGGGAAATAAATCGCGAATGCAGATTAGACCGCGTAGTGAAGAAATTTTTCGTCGGTTATAAAAAAATTTTGCTGTTTCATAGAAAAGTGCTACGCAGTCAAAATGTTTGGCAGAGCAATTTTTAAAAAAAATAAACTTTGTAAAATTTTATTAACTCGAGGGGTTTCAGAATCATATACGGAATCCATAGTTAACAGGTGTGTAACAGGTTGTGCGTCAAGGTGCCTCTCACTCATCGAAATAATGATAGCTCAAGCTACCCGAAACTGTCACATTTTCCCAATCAACTTTGAACCTTATGCTTTAGCGATAAAGTTGAAAATCTATCAAAGAGATTTGACAGATTGCAGTAGCTTGATGTGCTGACGTTTGTACTTACAGTAGTAGTATTCCTGAATTGTACTTATTTGTTTATTTAAACTTTTCGCACAAAAAGGTACAAAGGCGGACTTAATGCCTTAGGCATTCTCTACCAGTCAACCAAGGGTGGTGAAGAGATTAGATGACAGGTGCTTGGTACTTACCTTATTTTTTTTTTTTTTGAGGATGGGAAATCATCAAATGACCCCCCCGCTCTGGGTGGAGCGGAAGGGAGTGTCAGACTCTTACTGACTAAAACCCACCCGTGTTCCTTCCTTAGACCTTTATGTTCCGGGGTAGCGGTAACCCTTTCGGACAATCCCGCTGCGCCGGCAGGCTTCGGCCCTTACGGGCCTCTTCCGTGTAATACTGACATCTATCTGAGGCGCGCGTGGAACACGTATGCGCCGTCCGGCACGGGGCTGGCCCTGATCGGACGGAAAGTTACCCATTACTCTCCGCCCGCAGGCCCGCACTTACCTTATGTTGGTGCATAGTTTTCTGCAGCATGTAGAATAGCACCTCCCTGGTTGCTTGCGCTTCTTGTTGCTGAACTCTGCCTAGCACACTAGTACCTAAAACCAATTACAAAATTTTACTCCAAAAAAGATTAAGGCTCCTTAAAAACCTTCTTTATGTTTTCAAAGAGAAAGAGATGGCGAGATGACCTGGACGCGTACCGCGAGGACTGGTTCGAGGCGGAAAAGAGTTTCTGAAAGGATTTGAGGGAGCCGTTTGCCCAGCAGAGGGGCAGTAAGATAACAAAAAAAATTGATTGTCTGTAAAGTCGGTTTACGGACGATAGTTTTACGTGATAACGTCATAAAGAAACATTGATGAATAAATGTGTCACTAGCCAACGCTTGGGCCGATCGTGCCTCTCTATCGCTTGTTCCGCGCTCTCGCTTGCACGCTCAGGCTCAGGCGGAACGTGACACTTTTTCGTACATGCAGCCGGTGTTCATCGACTTATAAGACGTTATCACGTCAAAAAAAAGTTTAAAAAATATTTGATACGGAAGTAAAATCTAAACCATATTTTTTTAAAGAATACTTTTGCGCTGAGTATAAAAGTTAAACTACGTGATGGCATTAAAACTAACTATCTTTGTTATTAAGTAATTATATTTACCTCCCATATTGCTAAAGACCTTTACGGCAACTGGCTCCAAACCCGCTATACATTCTAAATGTGCACCAGATGCCATCAAGCCATCGCATAGTTGAATAAGCTGTAACAAACGTATGAATGTATCAGACCCTAGAAACTTTGTGGACAAGCAAAATGTCGTTGCGAACTAAATGACAGTTATGATCATTTATAATAATAATTCTTTATTTCGGGTTACTGGATCCATATGATGTGTTACCTTAACCTATTGTGATGACCTTGTGTGATGTGTGCTGGATCCATATGATGTGTTACCTTAACCTATTGTTAGTGAAAATGAAATTAAATAAAAGTGACATCACAATTACATTAAATTAAAAAGAAAATTAATTTTGCACATGTACGCCAGTACGCACATGTCTCCCAGCCCAGTGCCTAATAAACGGCCCATGCATTTTGTCCGCCAGTGTACCCAATATATTGTTCGGACTACCTCGGAATCGCCGCAGCATAGATGCACTTCGCTTGCGCATAATAGCATGAAAGTCATCGATCCTCGCTTCAGCAAACATGCCTGAAGCGCATTTATATAAGGTTTAAATTGCAATGATTGACGCATAACTATAACAAATTAAAACAGCTGTATTTACCTTTGGTATTTCGATAATCTGTTTGGTGTGATGTTTAGATGAGGACAGTTGCACCAAGAACATCAGTATACTGTTTACTAAATCGCAGCAATCTCTGGAAAAAAAACAAATAGGACAGTTAAAAAAAAAATAGTATTTACATTTCGTTGATGTGCCTATGTATGCTTTGCAATATTGAAAGTTCATAAACACTATGTACAGATAGGTTTCTGTAAACCGAAATTGCCATTCAAAATACAATTCTGTTCCATCCAACCCACTAAAAGTTCAAATTCGTGAGTCACAACACATTTTTTTAAACGTGTCATTTCTTATACTCACGCTGTATCTCATGCTGTGCAACTAAGTCCAGTTGTTTCATTAGAAATCCTATGAAGATCTGAGGGGCAATTCTCTTAATTTTAAGAACGTTCACAGTCTGATCTCAGTCTCAATCTATCAAAAATACCTCTAATTTCCCTAAATTTTGACAAGTTTTTGACATTTATTTGTCGCCGAGATGAGACTGTGACTAGATTTTGAACGTTTTAAATTACGAGAATTGCCCCTCTGGTCACTGTCCAGCATGCAGTAGTTTACTCGTAACCTACTAAAAACTTTATTCTCTTTGCCATAGAGTCAAAAATCGCTAGTCACACTAAAATAATTATTATCTTGAACTCGCGGTATCTCATGCTGTTCAACTAAGTCCAGCTGCTTCATTAGAAATCCTATGAAGATCTGGTCACTGTCCAGCATACAGTAGTTTACTCGTAACGTACTAACAACTTTATTCTCTTTGCCATAGGGTAGTATTTAAACGCAAATAAAAAAATATCCTTTTGTGTGTATTGTTTGTCATATAATTTCGAATTATCTGCAGTTTGAGTTTTGTTAAACATTTAGTTTATTTGTATTGAAGTAAGTTATTTGATATAAAAAAGAATATAAATGATGAGTATGTATTGATAGGCGATTATTTATTTGATATGCAATTAATAATATCCCTTTGACATAGAATCAAAAATTGCTAGTCACACTAAAATAATTATTAACTTGAACTCACGGTATCTCATGCTGTTCAACTAAGTCCAGTTGCTTCATTAGAAATCCTATGAAGATCTGGTCACTGTCCAGCATGCAGTAGTTAACTCGTAGCGTTAAAAGTTGGTTCAGCAGGTTTAATACTTGACATTGAAGTGGGATATCGTTCTGCATTGTATAGCTCTGTAAAAGTGGGAATAAATTGTTGGTTATAGAAATTAAAAAACGTGATAAAAGTGGACTCAATTTAACGGCGCTTGCTGTCGCATTTGACAAATTAGTATAAGTACGCATTTTTTAAGGAAACGATTAATTATAAAGTAACATAGAATAATATTTAAAAAAGTAAAGAAACATTTTGTGTGTCTATGGATTTTGTTTTTTTTTTTATGTGTACCTCTAATATTTAGTCTGCTGTAATAATGTATGTAATAAAACGTTTTAATTGGAATAACGGCTCTTTTATGTATCCTCGTCACCGGTACCAGCGCATCATAAAGAACGGTGTGGAACAGTTTTAATATTACATGCAGAAAAGGCAGGAAAAATATTTTAAAATATACAAATAGACAGAACAATTTCTTTCATTTCGAGACCTTACAATTTTCCGTTTAAAATGATGCTGTAATTTAAATGTAAACTTGTGGTACAGCTCTAAGGCCCGTTTGCACATCGTTCCGTTTCTGTCAATCATTTGAAGAAGAAAGAGACAGGACGATGTTTATCAAAACAAAGCGGTGCAATCGGGCTTCGATCAAAAGATCTTACAGTAAATTTAAAAAAAATATATCAACTACGAACCTTCAAAGCCTGTATAACAACAGGCTCAAACAGCCTGATGTACCTCTCCAACTCTTTCTTGTTAGTACTCCACTTTCTATCAGACTTATTTTTTGCAAAATTCTCCATGGTCATCAGCAACTGCCTTTCAGCCACCATCCTTGGATTCTTACTGTCCAGAGACAACTTTTGACTAGCATTAGAACATACACTACTTCTTCTAGATTCTTCCTTCACCGTAGTCAACATATTCACCATCATAACATCTAGGTGGAAGCTCGATTTATTATTGACCTCAGTTTTGTCCAAAATACTCATAAAATCTGAATATTGATTCACCATGTTGGTACCAAACAGGCATTTTAAGAGTTGTGTGATGCAGTATACAGTTATATCTGGACATAAAGGCATGATGACTTTGAGGTAGAATAAAACCTCTTCGGTGACGTTGCCTATTTCTTTCTCGGTGGCCAGTTCTAGTTGAATTGCTAAGGAGTTTAGTACTGTTGATAGGAATGTGTGGAAGATACTGCTTTTTGGGTCTAGGTTTATCTGGAAAGATGTTAGGTAAGGTTTATTTATAAAACTAAACATTTACTCAGTTGAACTAATTGATATTAAAACTTTTATAGAACACTAGCGGCCCGTCCCGGCTTCGCACGGATGGGGAAAAAAAATGCCTATATTAATCAGTGATAATGTAGCATTCAAATGGTGAAGGAATTTTTAAAATCGGTCCAGTACTTTTTGAGCCAATTCGTTACAAACATACATACAAATCTTTCCTCTTTATAATATTAGTATAGATGTATTATTTTGCACACTTACAAAAAACTAACCTTCAAAAGCGAAAAATTAAAGCATTTATTTATTTACTATAGAATCTGTCTTTAATATTAGAAATTCAATAAAATCACATTCACTCTGTTTTCTTTCAAGTAGTTGTAAAAATGTCGAGCATTTTAAACGTAAGAAAACTTCTAAAAGTTACGATAGATAATTTTGACGAATTTTCATCGAAAGTAGTCGACATCAGATATAATTTTCACTTTGACGCCTCATATTTCTCAATACATACCTTATGATTAGAATAAGTAGCTCTCAAAGTCTCATAGAACTTCATATAAAAAGGTTCGTTAAAGAAATGTCCTACGAAGTTAGCTTTAAGACTGGAAGCTGGTGGGGGAGGTTTCTTACGAAGAGAACCTTTGTCGTCCAGCTCAGAAGGGTTACTGCCTCTTCGTGGCATTCCGTCTAAAAGGCAAAACATAGTTGATTCACTGTTAATATAGAATTTTCGCATTAAAATGTAAGGTGGTGAATATTTTAATACTCGTAAGAGTAATAATATTTAGAGTAAAAGTTCACAGGCACAAATGAGCGCATTCACGAGAATTTGGTACATAAATATAAATGTTTCAAAGAATCTTATGCTTCATTAGCAGCCGCAGTTTCTAGGAGTCTACTCTCTTAGCACGAAACCCGTAGTTTTGATTCGAATTTACAGGCGTTTCGTAAACCGTAACTTCGGATAAAAGATAAGTTCGGGGCCCCAACTAAGAATTAATGATAACAAGATTTGACAGCTTTCTATACCCCCAAGTGTATTTTCCCGTCCGAAAAAGTTGATTAATGGGGAGTTGGGTTCATTCCGTTGTATCGAACTACTTTTGGAAGGGCCCGTATCTTAGACGACAGACTTAGAAGGTAGGCCACCTGACTAGTTTCAAAGAAAAATTATTACAAAACTGTTTTTTTTTTATTTGATCCAATGGTCGCGAACCCCTGAATGTGTGTTTACAAAATTTATAGCTTCTCGTGATGGATACTATAAACTAATAATAAAGCTGAAGAGTTTGTTTGATTTTGAACGCTCCAATCTGTAGAACTACTAGTCGGATTTAAATTTTTTTTTTTTTTAATTTGATAGCCCAATTTTTGAGGTAGGCTATATGCTATTTAACATCACGCTATGACCCTTAGGAGCCGTGCAAAAAAGAAAAAAGTAAGAAAGAACTCTAAGCGAAAACGAAGTAATAGCGCGGGCAGGTGCTGCGATGCGATGGGGTAAATCGGGGGAACAAGAAATTTCACGCGGGCAACTCGCGGGCGAAACGATTTTTAATTGAATACTATATGAGCTTATATTTAAGAATTAAATTCGATCGATAATACTTGATGAAAATTATCAATGAATCAATCACATGACCAAAAATCTTACCTGTAGTTTTCCTCCTTACCGGACTCCCAGGCAGTGCAATCCCACCCTTATTCAAATGCACATTAGGATTAACTTCCTCTATTAAATGCACCAATACATTCAACATCTTTAGCGTTACTTGTAGAAACTTTTCTGCTAAGTTGGCAACCCTCTCACTTTCTAAATGTTGCCATCTCTCTTTGGTATTTTGTGTGTCGCGTTCGAAAATGTCTCTGTTTGTTGTTTTGTGACGCATTATGTTGTGGATTTCGACTGGAAGGGATTAAAAAAGTATATCAAATGTTAAAGTTGCAAGATATTTGGTAGAAGATTATATTTAAAATAGAATTCCTATTTCATAATCTGCCTATAATGTTCCCACCACGAGGACACAAGCCTCCTTTCAGTGAGAGTGAGGTCTGAAATCCGCCACGCGTGCCCAGTGCGGGTTGGTAGATGTCACAAATGTCTTCGAATTTTAGGTTCTAGGAAATGCCGAGTTAATAAAACCTCTTTTCTTTGGAGATGGGTTTTTGATCAAAATTATTACAAATCGTAAAAATCACAAAGTTCTTACTGAGAGTTCTAACAAAATTCAAATACACACACAACAGGCACAACAGGCTCGTTTCTCAATTTTCCAAAACATACCGTAATCCTGGCGAGTAATTGCGTAACACACTATCATTAGCAATGGGTTTCATTAATAATAATAATAATAATTTATTGACATAAAAGTATTTTACATTAATATTTGGAAACCCTGACTCCTGCGCTAGGTTGTAACCTGTGTTACAGGAATCAGTGTCTTCTCCCAGTAGTCTTACACAGGTTTTATGCAATAAAATCTAAACAATCCTAAATTATACAATATCTGCTTGAGGCGTATGTTTGAGTGTAGGTGTGTGTGTGAATGAGTGTGGGTGAGTGTGTGTTGTGTAGTGTAATGATGTGGATGTGTGTGTGTGTTTATCGTGCATGTTTATAATGGGGCCTGCCAATTGCATGGTTTATGTAATTATTTTTTCTGTCTGTACGTAATCCAGTGTTTGTAGCCAGCTGTTTATTTTCTTTTTAATTTCATTTTTAGTGAATGGATTAATATGTAGGGCATTGTTTATTTTATTGTAGATATGCGTTGCAAGAAAAAGATGTTGCCGTCTAGCTGAGGCAGTCTTACATTTGACGTATTTACAAACGTTAGTGATTGTGCGTTTAACTTTGTAGCTGTTGCTTATCGGTGTTATTAGGTGTTGCTTCAATGTGATATTGAGAATATATAGCTGTCGAACAGTGAGCACTGTACAGTTTTGGTACAACGATGTCGTCGGGAACCGATACGGTTTGGAAGTCATGACTTTGAGCAGTGATCTTTGAGCTCTCTCTAGGTGTATCATAATTGTTTTACAGGCTCCTCCCCACACCGTGATACAGTAACCAATTATCGACTGGGCTAGAGAAAAGTATAAAGTGCGAAGAAGGTTGAGATCAGCCACATGTCGGAGTTTCTTAAAGGCCCAAATAAGTTTTCTAACTCGAGAGGCAGTTAGTTCGACTTGGGGCCGCCAACTTAGTTTTTCGTCCACTAATACACCTAAGTATTTTATATTTGGTTTTTGTGATATAGTTAGACATGCGCACTGGAGCCTATTTTCAGGGAAATCGCAAGAGTGCACCTTAAGAGTTATTGCTATTGGTTTGGTTTTAGCGAACCTGAACTGCACATATGAGGTTTTGGCAATATTAAGGGTAAGTAGGTTTTCTTCCAACCAGTTACTGACTTTACAAAGTCCCAGCTCTGCCATGCGCTGTGCCTCCTCCCAAGTCTCTCCATGAAATATCAGCGCGGTGTCATCGGCGTAGCTAAAAATTCTACCCTTAATAAGCTGTTGCTCACATAGATCATTTACATATATCAAGAAGAGACTCGGGGAGAGGGCACTACCCTGCGGCACACCATAGGTGACGCTGGCTTCGCTACTGACGTTTTCACCTATCTTTACACTTTGTGTCCGATCACTCAGAAACTCAGTAAATATACTGAGAGCTTCTCCCCTAATTCCTATGTGGTCTAGTTTGGTCACAAGAGTGGGAATAGAGACGGTGTCAAAGGCCTTCGCTAGGTCGAGAAAGACCCCTATGCATTTCTGTTTAGCATCGACCTTCTCAGCAACGTGATCAACGAGTTTACCAACTGCATTTTGACACTTCAACAACATTATTTACGTTGTTGAGCAGACACATTTTTCGAACATATGAAGCAACTAGCTTTTGCCCGCGGCTTCGCTCGCGTTAAATTCGGGGTAACACGGTAAAAAAAAAAGTAGCTTTTGTCACTCTCCATCCCTTCAACTATCTCCACTTAAAAAATCACGTCAATTCGTCGCTCCGTTTTGCCGTGAAAGACGGACAAACAAACAGACACACACACTTTCACATTTATAATATTAGTATGGATGGATTAGCTTCATAGTGTGTTACACAATTAAGGTGCTGAATGGAATCCAATAAAACGACCTGCGCCTACTTTTTCGTCAAAAGATAGCCTTGCCTAGCAACTGCCTATTTTTATTTTATTTTATGCGAATATTATACACGGTGTGTCAGGGACCAGTAGCGAAAGGTGTATTTATGACAGAGGTAAGCCGGAGCAAGAAAAAAATGTCAATGAACCGTTTCATTATATTTCAATGATGAATTGACTATAGAGTGGTTGAGTTCTGAATTTTCGAAGGGAAGCCGGCGGGAATCGAGTTGTATGGTACCTTCGCCACTGTCAGAGACATGGACGCGCAAACTGTAACCGTGAATTCATCACATGATTCTACAGCAGAATTATTTCGTAGACTATCAAAAAAAAATCTGCAGTTTCATAGATAAGTGCAATACCTGCATGGTCAAAATGTATAATAATAAAAAGGTGCATGCGAAGTGGTAGACCGCGAAATTAAAATTTTCTTACGTTTTTTGCAATTTGCAGGTCAGTGTCAGGTTGTATCTTGATCAAAATTTGTTTCGCGACTATAACTGGTACGTATTTACAGAATTATAAAGAAACTATGAATATACTTTGAATTTCGCGGTCTGCTACTTCGCATTCACCTTAATTATAGAAGAATTTTTTTACGCAGATGGTTCAGAATCGTGTAATGAATCCATGATAACAGTTTGCGCTATGTATATTTTTTAAATGCTTATGGTGATCTAACCAAACTCCTACCCGGATATAACAAGGAGCACAGATCCATCAGTATAGTTCTGGCCACCACAGTTCCATTGCAATAGTCAAGACTATCGAGACAGTAGCTTAATAACCCTTGATCGGAGAAGGCTTCCATGTGTTTCCATGGCGACCACTTCTTGCAGATAGCTTGCAGGGCTTCGAGAAGACCTTGCTAGAAAGAAAGTAATGAATATGTTAAATAAAAAATATACCAGCAAACATTTTGTGGTGATAGGGGCAATTTGAAAAACCAAAATTGCCAATAGTGCCGTTGTGCGCCACACCAAACAGCGTCAGATATGTAAAAACATTTTCGAACTTAATATTAAATCTTCTTTAAAACCTAGAAATTTTACTTACCAAGCTGTATTGTCGATCATCAATAGAAAAATACAACATCCGAAATAGTTAAATGCAAGTTTTGTAGACGCAGTTACAGTATGGTAGAACATTATCAACAAGTTTGAATAAAATTTGCTCAAGAGAGATTTTAAGGAGAGACACCACAGCACATGTATCAGTCATTAAAACTTTTAGTATCATACCACACATATGCCGAAAATAATGCAACGGAAATTCGTCGAGCTGACGTCAAATTACCTACCACACAGCATGTCTAAATAACATCGTTTACATTGTAAATTACCACAACAACTCACCGAATAATATTTACAATGCGCCGCCATCAAACTCCCCACTAGGTTCCCGACAATCATCTTCAAGCTGGCGCCTCCGCCAGTACTCAACTGCTCGCCGTACCTCAGTTGTGGAGGCAGATCGCTATAGAAGTAAATATCCCTGACCAGGTCTAGGGCTAAGCCTTCATGGTCGAAAGTGAACTGCTTACTTTGTTCTTTGGCTAATTGGGAGATTATGGTGGTGGGGGAGGAATGTTTTGGTGGGTGTATTGTTGGGGTAATACTGTGGACAGACAATGCACGATATTAGTACTGTAGTTGATTTATGAGCGTTCATCCCACGCGGACTGGCAACGTCGCATTTCTAGTGTTTTTTTGGGATTATTTTATTAAGTTTAAACCAAGGTGCTATTTTTTTTACAGCCAAGTACTAGATCGTTGGTATTTAACCAAATCGAATAGGGCGTGGGCAAGGTCACTTCCAAACTTTTAACCCTGAGAATGTCGGTGAATTTTTTTACGGTCCAAAAGTTATGACCTGCCAATCGATTCTGTAAAAATCTCACCGTGATAACTTCGGTGAAGTGAGCTATCAATAGGGGCAATCTTTAACTTCAGGTGGAATGACATCTCACTTCACCTGAGTTATCACGGTGAGATTTTTACAGAATTGCACTACAGTTTTTGATTTTTTTTCAATCACTTCGCATAGTGCTCAAAGAAAAAAATAATTTAAAAAAACTATCAGGGCTGTCAATTTTTAATGTGTTTAGATAGCCCTGATAGTTTTAAAAAAAAATATAATTATTATTTACTTTTTCAAGAAACATAATGAATCACTGTTACCTTTATAAAAAAAAAATAGCAAAACATAGTTTTTGTGGATTTTTAAAATTCGTAGCCATAACAGAACAAATGTCCACCACAGTACTTAATATTTTAGCTTAATATCATTTAACATACAAAGTGATTATTTTAAACATATATGCAACAAGATGTACGCAAGTGAATATTAATAATATGGATGTCAAGTGATCAACTTTAAACGTAAATATCTGGGAAACTTGATGCTTTACGGGTTTTGGTCCTAATGTTTTCTATTTGCATTGATATCAGCTATTGATTTATATAAGTTTCATAGGAGGCCGCCATTTTGAAAAAAAAAAACAAAATGTCGGACAATTCCCTTTAAACTTTTTCATTCAATCCCCTTTATAACAATGGCTGCTACTAACAAAAAACTTGGAACTTACGTGGCTATAGCCTGAGCGGCTGCACTCCTCACTTTCTGATCTTGATCAGCAAGCAAACGAGTTAACGTATCCAGGGTCAGTTTACTTCTGACATAGTACTTGGGGTATAGCATGTATAACCTGAAAAGTACATAATCCGTATAATACAAAGGAAGTAAGACGAGAAAGAGCAGTGGTGGTCCAGTGGTAACGGCCACGGCTTATGGCTCGTATCGATTGATAATGTGTTACGCAATTGCCCCGCTGGTTAACAATTGACACATTAATTGCCATTACCACTGGTATACTGACAGCTGAACTGAAACCATCAGAAGAGTTTCTATGCTGATAATTCGATTACATTATAAACTCAACCTTAACCTCTTTGCCATAGGACTGAATTTGGCTGCCTGCTGTCAAAGCCGTTGCTAAAAACAAAAGAATGAACAACTTTCCCACTTACTTCTGATAAGGAAACTTCTCATACAGCTTACAGAGATTGACTCTACACAACCAGTAGTTATTCGTCTCTACGTTGACAAGCGCGTTCAGTACATCGATGAGTTGTGCCCAATGAGAACTGTTGCACAGTGGAGTCGATAGAGTCGTGAGAGATGAAAGAGTGTGGTTCACTGTTGAGTGGATGTCGTCTGAGAGGCCCTGGAAGAGAAAAGAGATAATGATTGTGCTTTCTGTCATAAAATTGGCATTTTTTTTTCATCAGTGTGATTAGGCTTTTTTTAATACAGGGTGATTGGAAATCCGATCAAATCCTTGTAAAGATGGTACACTATAGTCGGACTTTTAATTAGCTGCAGTAAAATGACAGCTTAAGTGTTACCACTTTTTAACGAAATTTAAATAGTGATGTGACAAAATAATCGATTCATTCAAGTAACATCCAGTTTAAAATCGATCCATTTTAAAATAAGTTTACAAAAAAAACATTGAGCATGCATAATTACTGTTTTGTCATCACATCAGTGATCGAATTGGATTTATAAAAAGCATTAATTCTAATCACAAACATATCTTTTAAAATATTATTATTTTTGAGGTTTTTGGTGTTTTGCAAATAATCCTGTTATTTTATTCCTGATGAAAACTTTATTTTATTTAAAAAATGATTTCTTAGATCGATATAGTAGGAGTTTTATAGTAATAATTGAACAAAATTATCTTTAGTAGACTATATGTATTTACGCTGATTTGAAACTACAACATATATTTGTATCCGATCAATTCAAAGAATATTTGATCCTTAAAACGGATAACAGTGGCTATTATATTCCGTTTTAAGGATTATAATAAAACTAAACAATGTAAAACTACCGTTTCTAATAATATCAACGTATAATCTTGTGAAGCACAACTTAACGTGCTTATTTTCTGCATTTTCATACTAAATTGTATGAAATAACCAAACAAACGATGAGGGCGCCACTGTGCGGTCGGCATAGTCTTAACACACTAACACTCAAAATGAAAGACATTGCTACATGGGTTTCATTTTGACAGTTCAACAACATTCATTGCGTTATTTACGTTATTGAGAAGACTAATTTTCCAACATATGTAGCAATGAATTAACAATGTCCTTCAAAATGATTCAGATTGTGATTGATATTGTGTTACGCAATTAGGGTGCAGGAAGAAGGAATATTTAAGTTAGTGTTTGAAATGAAAATAACATCAAAATACCTTCAAAATAACACCAATCAGCTTATCCATACTAATAAACTCCGACACGTCTTTAGACAGAGAACTGTAACTCCTCCATCGATGATAATACCCGTGAGACAAATCCAATGCAGCCACCAAGTAACTGGCAATACAGACCCTCACCAATCCTCGAATTTGGGGGTCATTATGACCCTCTAACCGGATAAACACATCGCTCATATGCTGAAACTCGAAATTTTCTGCAGCTTCCACCACTTTCACTGCCTCGGCTGCGTTTTCATTCACAATTTCCGCCAGTTCTTTGCTTTGGACTCCAACAGTTCTCTTAAGAGGTCGCTTAATTCTTTCCTCTTTCTTTTCGAAGTCTTTCAAAGCGTCTAGATGGTCTAGATTCGTTGTGGATTCACCGAAGTGGTCGAATTTCATGTCTAAATCGATGCTTGAGGACAAAACATCGCCACTGCTTGACATTGGGTAGCCAGTAGATAACGCATTGCTGCCTGTCATATTTGAATTCATTGTGAAATTGCTATTGGTCATGTTAGGGTTGGTACTATCAGTCGTTGCACTAGCCAGTAGATCATTCTTAGGGAAAATTTTACTGTCTAAAATATTACTTGGAATATCCTTAGAGCTTTTTTGCTCTGTACTCTCTGATTTTTCAGATTTACTGTCTTTTTTTGATATTTGATGCGACTGTGTGGTATGTTGGCTGTCTATGCTTCTGTTGAGGAGATCTTGGCTTAAGGAGTCTGTTAATGAATCTTGGTAGCAAACGTTTCTTTCCAGTATGAAGTCGTTTATGTGGTCTTGGTTGGATTCCATGCCTTCGGATGAACCTGAAAAAAATTAAATCTAGATAGTTAACCGAAGTCATCATCTGCCTAGCCTTTTCCCAACTATGTTGAATGCAGCTGAATACCAGTATTTTACATGGTGCGACTGCCTATCTGACCTCCACAACCCAGTTACTGGGTAATACGATATCCCTTGGTAAGACTGGTTGTCAGACTTTCGGGCTTCAGACTACCCGTAACGACTGTCAAAGATCCACGATTGACAGCCAGGACCAACGGCTTAACGTGCTTTCCGAGGCACTGAGGGGTCGTGGTATGTAAAGATGGTCACCCATCCACGGACCAACCGTGGCAAGCGTAGTTTAACTTGACCGATTGAACCGTGCGGCTGTTATTTCTTAGCCACAAGCCCCTCTAGATAGTTAACCGAAGTCTTGCTAGAAATTGATTAGAACTCCTGTTAATCTTTCGGAACATTCAAAAAAGTTGATTTGATCTTCTGATCGGTTAAAATAAATCGATAGCAAAATGTTAGCACTCCGAAAATCGCATCCCATGTTCAAACAAATAAATCATTTAATCGAATTACGGATGCTTGATCCGGAATCGTAAGAATTACATTCATTTTATTCATATTTACCGGTGATAATGCTAACTAACTACTAGTAATACAGTCGAAAGATTGAAATATACAACTTACCAGAAATATTGTGATGTTTTGCATCAGCATCTTTATCTAGAAACAATGTAACTGCTTGAGGGTACAGTTGTAAAATTTCTGACAGACAGTTCAGTGCGGATGACTTCAAAGACACTCTTGTTTGCCTGTAAATAGAGTTTAGATTAAAATCTTCGGTCGGCGTGATTCTAAAAGGTGAGTACAGACTAGAGCATTTACTTGTAACAGAACATCGAGCATTCGCCGTTTTTAAATTTTATCAAGACTCACTTGGAACACGAACCTTTGTTTGTTACAACCTAATTTTAAAAATCAACCAGCGTATCGGTGTAGCACTTTATCAAGCAAAGCGCAAAAACACAACCACCAAGGTGGAAAGAAATGTTACAGGTAAATGCTCACTCACCATTATTCGTTCGACGTAATGTTCGACACATTACGTCGAACGCAGCGTCGAGCATCCGCAGGAACGTTACATTACATGGAAATGTTCGAGAAAATTCTCTAGTGAATACTCACCTTAAGAAACTGTAGTGAAAAAGTTTCGAGGCGGGAATTATCATAATGTATTTGAATCAAATCGGGTATTTAAAAATAATCACGCAGGTAATGCAGTAAACATCAATAATTAAGATTTTAAACGCATTGGCCATGGAACACTTTTCAAGGTACACAACATTGAACACTTTTTTTTAGCCTTATCTGTCCCAATGCTGGATGGTCTTTCCCCAAATTCCAGGAATGCCCCTCACAGTATGCGTCAAGAGGGGCAATTCGCGTAATTTTAAGAACGTTCACAGTCTGATCTGTCTCAATCTGTCAAAAACTACTTCCAATTTCCCTACATTTTGACAAGTTTTTGACATTTGTTTGTCGCCGAGATGAGACTGCGACTAGATTTTGAACGTTTTAAGTTACGAGAATTGACCTTCAGGTCACCATCAGGTCTGAACACTTTATCCTAGCCAAAAGTTTGACCACGCTACAACAAGGCTTCTTACGTCAATTGTTTGGCAGAACTTACCTATCAGGTATAACTCCACCCTTATTGCCAGTTAAAAGAAACTTCGATGTTAACAATCGTGCGCAGTATTTCAGTGGAATATCGTCGTCTTTCGATGTTCCGATGTTGACCTGTAAAACATATTATTTATTTGTTTATACAGGGTTATTGTAAAACACCAGCAACCTCTTAAGAGGTCATTGCGCTCATTATTATGAACAACTTTTACTATTTCATTATGAAAAGGACAGAAGATAAATATTAGTTTTGAACTATATTGTGTAGGTATTAAATTTATTTTTCCAATAACTCATATTTGTTTACATGTTTGGAAAGTAAATCGCGAACGCAGATTAGATAATTAGTTCGTTAGGGTGATGGTGGCGTGGCAAAATCATCCCGAGGTAAAGTTTTTAAGTCCCAGAAAATTAAAACGCGAGCTGGATAACCTTACCTTAATCGCGCCATCGGTCACAGTTTGTACATGATCAACTTGATCAGTCTCTTTAGGCTCCACCTCTTCTATCTCTTGTAACTTCTCAGAGAGATCCTTAGACAGTTGTTCCGAGTTCGGAATTTCCATTTCTTGGTCACTCACTGGGGAATCTGGTGTCTGCAAGAGAGGAAAATCGATAAATAAATTATTGTATTTTTGTTTTTCAGGATTTTCTACACTCTTATGGACCGGAAAATTAACCATTAATAAAGCATCTCCGAATTCCATAAGAATATACAGAATATGCGTTAAATTGAAACCTCTTGCATCAATATTCCAAATAAAAGGATTGATTAGCATTAGTGAATTATTCAATTCCAATACAGTTTTTTTGAGACTTGTTGTTTTTAAGTCTCAAAATAATAGTGGCCATAAATATGGCACATCGATTTTATTAAAAATTTGGCTTTTTATAAGGTTTTTCTGTCACTCGTACCCGTGTGGCTGGAACAGTCTGGATGCGGCACGCGGAAGACAGGGTATTGTGGCGCAGCCTGGGAGAGGCCTATGTCTAGCAGTGGACTGCGATACGCTGAATTAATTGATATGGTGTGGAAATTTAAATTTATTTCTAAATATTGATGTGTCATACAGTGGCGAAGGTACCATACAACTCGATTCCCGCCGGCTTCCCTTCAAAAATTCAGAATATAACCACTCTTTAGTTAATTCATCATTGAAATATAATGAAAAGGTTTATTAACATTTTTTTTTTGCTCCGGCTTACCTCTGTCAGAAATTCACCCTTCGCCACTGGTGTCAGATATACTTGTTTGTTTTTTTTTTGTCCCAGCTAGATCGACGGACGACCTAAAGAAGGTGGCTGGGATAGACTAGATGCGGAAGGCCGAGGACAGGGTGTTGTGGCGCAGCCTGAGAGAGGCCTATGTCCAACAGTGGACTGCAAAAGGTTGAGTTGATATTTTATGCCTGGAAACTGTACAATACAAGATAAGAAATTACCTGTATAGTTAAATCTTCAACGCTCAAACTAGGTGTGTTGAACTGCAACAAACTGCCGAGCTGCAATGCTCCTGAGAACGATATCTCTAACGGATCCTTGAGTTCCGACGGAGGAGTCGGGGCGTACCTTGATGATATTATACTTGAGGTACCTGCAAATAGAAAGTCAATTTTAAGTGTCTCGGAGTTACGAAGTGCTATTGGATTTTTCTAACCGCGAAATCAAAATCTCTTACGTTTTTTTGCAAATTGCAGCGCTATGTTATGTTGCATGTTAATTAAAATTCAACTTGTGGCAATTATGATAAAATATTTACTAAACTATAACCATTTATAGTCCGCGAGGAACTAGTTGGCCGCTGAGGTGGGGAAGGGGTGAGGCAGCGGTTCGCAACGCCTGTACTGAGTAATGCGCCCTCGCCCCTCCGTCCCACCGCTCACATACCTAAGGCGCGGCCAACTAGTTCCGCGCGTACTATAAAACATCAATAATGCTCTAGGAATTACATTTGCTGAAAATCGCCATATTTTCACGAAATAGTCAAGAACATGGCCGCAGCTACTTGAAATAATGATAGGAGTTTTTTCATCAAGAAATATTCATATCCATCAAGCCTGTGAAGTTTCGCCTGTTAATTTAATTTAACGTTGATTTTTTTTTTCATTCCTACTGCAATCGGTCGTCGGACATTAAGCGAATTCGTTCTATGACAAATGGCGTTGTGGTGGAGCAGCCAGTACTGCGCCTCCCACTAATAGAAGGTGGTTCCTCTTCAGCCTTTTCGGATTTAACAGTTCAGTAACTAGTGGGTTTGGATACAAGGATAGGCGTGCCTTGTCTTGTTCCTTGTACCGCTCCATTTCATAGTTTACGTTGGCTATTTAACATTGTATAGCATTAATTAATAATTCTGTTTAAAATTAATATAATTAACTAGCGGCCCGCCCCAGCTTCGCACGCGTGCATTTTTTTTTCAAATTTCCGAAATTTTCTTTCATACAAACCTTGTCCTGGCAATATTCGCAGTAAAGTAATATTACGATTATAAATTGAGATATAAATTATACTATCTTTCAAGTTGGATGGACATTTTGACGAGATAGACGAAGATAAATGTAGGGAACAGCTGATTTTTATTTCGCGATTTCAGGTTTGGTCCCATAGTAAAAGTTGTTTATAATGATGAGTACAATGACCTCTTAAGAGGTTGCTGGTGTTTTTCAAATAACGCTGTATATTAAGATTATCTAGATGTAGAATACTTACTTATATTCCTTCTATGTCCTTTCTCGCTGTGTGTATTATCCAAGGACACTTGTTTCGGATGTCTATCAAGTAGAGCTGTCTTGTACTGTCCGGAGGCTAATGACAGGATCACGGTGAAACACTCCATTATTGCGTTTTGTATGTTGTGTTCCTTCGTCTGTTCTATGTAGTGAATGCATAGGTAGTATAGCTGAAATAGAAGAATGATAAGTATTAGATATACACCTAAAAAACATGGCTTGGATAATCGAGGTGGTCACTTTACATACATATCCATATTCAAATCCTTGTTTCCAGTTAATGTTATTTCCACTTAAACAAATATCAACTTTATACTAAGGTAAACTAAGTTGATTTCAGAAAATTACTATTTAAATATGTCATACACTTATATATTTTTTAATTGTTGTGCGACTTTGTGCATGGTTTTTTTCCAAAAACACATATTTATTTACATATTTGAATAACTAAATTGCAAATGCAGCTTAGGCAGGTACTTAGCAAGGCGCTCCTTTTGGTGCAGGCAAAATTAATGACTATGAAGCCAAATGTGATAATTTTATTGAAAATCTGCTCTGCCAACTAGTTACGCTAAATGGAAGTACAAAATATAATTATCAGATATATGATTAACAATCTCAGTCCTGGGCTTAGTCTTATTTATCACAAGGAATTCTTTCTTCCTGCGAATAATAAAAAGTCAGGACGCGTAACTATGAACAAAATCAACGAGAAATTCGGCTCTAAACTTAACTTCACTTCTTCTGAACGAAAGAACACACATGCAAATAAGCCAATCAGCTGCGCTCGCGTAAAGCGTTGTATTCCAGCAAGCGCCGTGATTGGTTCTGGTGCGCGGTGGCGTGTTCGGCAACGCCCATCGCGGTAAACATTTGCGTGGTGCCATTTTTGAGCTTGAATTACATTTCTTGACTTTTATTATTCGTAGGTTTCTTCTTAAAACTTTTATACTAGGTATTTACTTGAATAACGAAGTTAATGTTGATTGATTTTTGTTTGCAAAACTAATAAATAGATAAAATAATTTTTTTTTTTCGTACCTCTAAATAGTCCCGAACGCCGAACAAGTCGTTTTCGGAAAACTTCGTAATATCGTTGATTTGGAAGATGGCTTTTATGACGCAAAACCAACCCATCACCACTGTACTATCCGGTGTCAGTGGCCATAGCTTTTCTGTAAATTTAATTTTATTATTATTAGAAAAATCCGAGCAATTAAGAAAATAAAGAAATATGCACGGAATCAACATTCTTATTCCTTCCTTTGATTTCTTATTCCCAATACAATTATTATTGTCACTTCTATTGGTGAACTTACCAAACACTCTCACCAATATATTGGTGAGCAGTGGTTCCCTATGAGAACAGAGATGGGCCACACACGTAGCTATGCCGCGCCTCACAGCTGGGTCCGATGTCTCCACGTGCGAGAGTAAGGCTTTTGAAAGCTCTGGAAATAAAAGAACAACTATTATTTTTAGAAGTACTCGTAATTTAAGGATTTTATTGTTTGGCCTTTTTAAGCCTCAACTGTCAAATCAAATCATTTATTGGTTTGCAAACATGGGTATTTAGAACATAGATGGTTAATTATAAGATGGTTATTATAATTATAAGAGTCATCTATGTTCTACCGTCACATGAGTATTAAAATCATATTCTTATTTAATTTACACAATTTTAAAGATATTATAATTTTATATAACAATTAGGAAAATTAAATAATAAATATTACAAATTAATGTCAAATCGTTTGAGTTACAGTTAAAATGTCACAATAATACAATAATGGCAAATGTCAAATAAATTTACAGTTTTAAAAAAATGTTAACTGTCATCAAGGTTAAAATATTATGACATGACTAAGGATAGTCTGGGATAATCAGGATGTGTGTCCAAAAGCAGGGCTGTCACTGAGAAATTTGTTTAAAATAAAATAAAACCCAAGACCTTATGTTCAGTAGTCGTGCTAGTTACTACAAGACCTACGAGACAACCATTAATTAATTAAATATGAATATGCTTTATGGGATCCGCGCACTGCATCGGACCCGTAACCGTTATACTTAAAGTCAACAGTTGATTGACTTTCTAGTATTATTAAATGGTGTTTCTTTCACCAACTTACCAGAAATCTCCTCATCAGTAGTATACTCCGCTAAACCCGTCAGTATCCTGGGCAGGTTGTTCTCCAACGCCTCCACAATAAGCTGAATCTCATTGGTCTGTCGCACTATCTGACTGAGCTTAGGGAATAGTGTCTGTGCTTGAGTACGGATCTTGCCGACTCCGGGCCGGAGCCAGCATTCGCCGAGGCATATCCGGGAGAGGGCGGCTCGGATCCATCTGGAGGCAAGGGCAATGAAGATTTTATCAAGATCTATACAACGTGTAACGTTAAATGCGCAAAACCTGAAAATAGTTTGTTCATAATTGACTACTGAATCGATTTCAGTAACTTTTAATATAGGTTTTTTTTTCAAAAATGATGTATTTTGCCATATTATACGCCGATTGAACCAAGGAAAATTAAGTCTTATTTTAAGGCAGTAAGACTCAATTTTGGATGCATAAAGCAAGCCTAGGATCAACACGATTTTCTTGATAAAAATAGCTTTAAAAAAATAGTTGTGTTCATTGTATTATGGTTTTAACTCAATGCTTTAATTGGGGTGTATGAGGTTTTGCGCATTTAACGTTACATATACATTTTATCCGTATTATGACGGCTTAATGCCATAATTAACCAGTGTAACAGAGAGTCGGAGCTATACATACCGATAGCACCATCCTTTTTTCGCACTGGAATCATGATGGCATTAATATATCGTAATACGGCCCCTGGTTATTGCAAAATGAGCTTTAATTTCAGATAAAGAACTTATACTATACTTATAATTAAACGCTGTTAAAACAAAGTTTTAGGCTTTGTTCACAATGCGATGCAGCGGGCCGTTTGTGGTCGCTTATGGAACTACAAACTGAATGTCATACTTAACCAAGTTCAAATTCCATTGCAACCAAAAACTTATTAGGACCTTTTTGCTACAAATGGTCACTCAAAAATCAACTTATAATACACTAGCTTCTGCCCGCGACTTCGTCCGCGTGTAAATTCTCGTTTTAACATAAAATATATCCTATGACACTCGGCAACACGGCTTACCATCAGTGAAAGAATTTTCAAAATCGGTTCAGTAGTTCCAGAGATTACCCCCTACAACCTCACAAACTTTACCTCTTTATAATAATAATATAGATTTAATTCATGTAGATAACTGATTAGGTGGCGATGGAATGTAAATTATCTAAGATTATGAACACTGCTATAATGTTTATTGGCTGAGAAACAACAAGAAGTCAAAAATACAATTTCTCAGTCAGTATCATTTTTAGATTGTGACGACAATATTCCTTAGGTAACATACACATTTTATGTCATTGCGCGAACCAATTATTCTAATTAGTATGTTTTAATTACTTAAATAATCCAGTATTACAGACATTTCAATTACATTATTGAAGTATACATTGTAATAAACTAAGTTTATTAATTACATGATCAACAGAACGTTGACTATTTTCGTAAATTAAATTGATTATTGAACAAGTAGGATGAAAGAATGTTGTAATGTTAGAAACCTGTAGATAATTTACAAAACTTTTTTTTATTTTAATTGGAAGATAGTGATTGACTAATGATCCTACTAATATTATACAGATACACGCGAAAGTTTTTGAGGATGGATGGATGGATGTTTTTTACTCTTTCACGCAAAAACTACTGAACGGATTTTAATGAAACTTTACAGTAATATAGCTTATACATCAGAATAACACATAGGATGGTTTTTATCCCGATATTCCCACGGGATCGACAATTATGCAGCTGAAACCGCGAGGCGCTGCTAGTTAAACATGATTCCACAACAACTAAGAAATAGGTCATGAACTTGGTTACATGACTTAACTACAAAACCGCTGATAAATTATGGCCAATCGGCTCTCCGAAGTTTCGCGCATAGGCACTCACTAACACTCACCTCATGTCACCATTTGGTTCCCAAAAAATGATACTACTCAGCCTTCTGCACATAGTTCAGGTCAATGACGGTTGACCACTTTACAACCTTATACCCATGGTAATAATGTTGAAAAGTGGTTCACCACCAGTGTCTGCGATGGTACACCCTTTAGAATTATCATATTGGCTAGCAAGTTTGTCTAGCAGCCATTATGATAGTCATTCCCATTAAAATAAGAATGTTACATATTTACAGAATAATACAGAATGTACTTGTCTATATATACTAAAAGGACTTCCTTTTGAGAGTAAATTGCCAGTTTAATGACAGATTTTAATATTGTATATATTAATAATAAAGAAATAAATAATTCATTAATACTTCAATGTCATTGGTGTCAATGGCTTTGGGGGGGGGGGGGGCTGGCCCTAACCTTTTTTTTGTGGGGAAATTCTCATAATTCTCATGGATACCTTAAGCCTGGGAAGAACAGAGAGTTATGTCAGACTCCTACTGATTAAAATCCCATTGTTTCTTCTACTACCATAAGTCGGGGGCCCGGAAGATCAGGGTATCAGCCCGCCATGCCCAGCGGGCCCCATCCCCAAATGCGGGCAATCCCACGCCCAATCCTTTTCTTTTAGCACATTTTTCATTATTAAACATTCTGCTCCCAAAAGAGCTTCGTCAATTTGGAGAATACCCTTATAATTTGCATTGTGGCGCGAAATTTAAATGTACCTACCTACCTTATTAGCCTTACCTAGCTTATGACATTGCGTACTATTAGATTCAATATTATTTTTGTGATTTCAAAAGTAACTAAATGGAATGTATTGTGTTGGTAATAATAAGTTTGTGTAGGTCTTGGTGGTAGATTATTTATTTGATTGCTTTTGTGTGAAGTTATATTATGTAAGTATCCATCTTAGAATTTCAAATAGGTCCCCAAACATTCTGGGGTGGGCATCAGACCATTCTCGCGTGGGCCCGGCCCACCTGCCCCCCCCCCCCCCCCCCCTATACACGCCTATGTCAATGTTTTTGTAGTAAAAAGATGGTTAAAACTGTTACTTTAAAATGACTGTAAAACTCAATCTTTTCAGCATTTCTAATCCTAGAGTTACTAAAAATAAACGAATATGGCACTGGTCCTTATGTTGAAATTTTAGCTCAGCCTTCACCTGAGACAGCAAACCTACTTGCTGATTTGTTTCAACATCAATAATTAATAATAATATACTAATGGAAGTAATTTAAAATAGTTTAATAAGTTATGACGAGGCTGACATGCCACTGTGGATAAAAACTAGAACTAAAAAAAAACCTAGAGTTATTATTTGTTTTATGTTAAATTTAATCTGATCCTGGTTCTTTCGCATTATATTGCAGTTGTGATATAAAAAAATTAAAGAGTTGCTTGCTGATTTTTTATGCTAGCTGTTCATAAGATGATCTAATAAAATATGTATCAAAAATCATTGGGAACAGCCGATGCTGTTGAGGCATTAGTAGATGAGGTTATTTGCCATCTTAATGACAGACACAAGGTAGCAGGTGTATTTCTGGATCTTAGTTCTGCTTTCGACACGGTGGACCATGAGATTTTGCTGGCTAAGTTGGAACATTATGGTATAAGGGAGAACGTTCTGAAGCTATTTAGATCTTATTTGCATAATAGGCGTCAATATGTAGAAATAAAGTCAGTAGTGGATGAAGAACAAAAAATATTGAACTCCAACTTAATGACAGTATCTCGAGGTGTTCCTCAGGGATCTGTACTAGGTCCAATTTTCTTCATCCTATTTCTTAATGATTTAGTTGAGTACATAAAAAAACGTTTTACAGACACCAGTCTCGTTATTTTTGCGGATGACACTAATGCAATAGTGTCTGCAAACAACTTAGATAATTTAGAATTGAAGATCAATAACTTAATAAAAGCTTTTGAACACTGGTTTGGTACAAACAATCTTAAGCTCAATGTAAATAAAACAAAATGTGTTCTATTCAGATCGAACGTCCGGAACAACGCTAGTCTTGAGGTCTTGTCATGTGGCAACAAAGTTGAAGTGGTTGACTATGTAAAATTTCTAGGTGTTCACATAGATGCACTGTTAAACTGGAAGGTTGAAACATCATCTGTAGTGAAGTCTGTTAGCTCAGCATGCTACGCAATTAGAAGCCTGAGGGAAGAACTGACCTTGGCCCAGCTTAGGATGGTTTATTTTGCCTTGGTTGAGTCTAAGCTTAGATACAGTATTGAGTTTTGGGGCAATAGCTATAAGTACAATTTCCATTCGGCATTTGTAATTCAAAAAAGAGCCTTAAGGACAATGCTCCGCTTAAAACAGACGGAGTCGTGTAGAGAATTTTTCGTTAAACTTAATATTTTGACTGTGCCATGCCTGTATATACTGGTGCTGCTAACCAGTTTTGTTAAGAACTTGCCCAAATTCGAAACTGAGGACCAACGACTAGTTAGAGTTAATACGCGTAGGAAAGACTTGCCAAATACAATCCAACCAAAAATAAACGTGGTTCATCATAGTCCTAGGTACCAATCAGTATTTCTATACAACAAGCTTCCCTTAGAATTGAAAAGCATTAATAGTGTAAACTTATTTAAGAACAAATTAAAGACATATTTATTGAGGAAGGGTTACTACAGCGTCGATGAATACCTAGATGATAAGCGACAACCGTAATATTATGGTTCGAGATTGTACATGATTATATGTTGACTGTTATTATTTTAATATTTTTTATGCTTAATATTGTTCTTTTTTTCCCTTTTATAGTGTCATTTTGTATTATTATTGTTTAACTTTTAAATTATTATATGACATCATTATATATTATCTGTAGTATAATTATAAATTTTAATTCTTTTATACTATTTTTGGACTGTTATGTTTATAATGTATTGTACCTACTGTTTCATTGTACACAATTTCGACACAATGTATTTTGTTAAGAAATAAATGACTTATGACTTATGACTTATCTCCATAATACTGGCCCTGGCATGGTAATCATGGTATTCTATTACCTATACCTATACAATTAAATAAAATTAAAGTTTATGTTTGTGATATCAAAATAACAGATTTTTACTAAAAGCGGAAAGTATATACAGTACTTACAACAACAAAACAATTTTAAAAAATTTGTCTGTTTATTCTTGCTAATCTCTGAAACAGCTGGACCGATTTTGACGGGACTTTTACTGGTAGAGAGGTGATGTTATAAGGAATAACATTCTTTTTGTGCAGGCAGAAGCTAGTTATACTATACATACCTTGCATTCTTATTGTGATCAATTTGATTTTGCAGCACAATATTGGTTTTGTGTGAATGAAAGGCGAATCCTCCAACCACAGCTCTGTTCAATGCTTCATCACCAACGAGACGTACTTCCGCCTAAAATGAAAATTAATTAGTATTATTAAGTACACTATCGCAATAGGTTTTTCTGTAATGATAGATATAAATTGGAAAATAAATAAATAAAGATGCCCAAAAATGTTCATCTGTCAAGCCTTTTCTCAAAGATGGTGAGGTTGGCTTCCAATATCAACAGATGCAACTGAGACCAGAGTATTTTACAAAGTACAAGATTTAAAACATACGACGTAGTCAGTGCGAAACAACTGTTATAATGTTTATTTTGCATAAACAACTTACTTAAACTTAAAGACTTACATTTCCTCATTATTTTGTTTCTCAACAACGGTGCATAATATCCAACTATTGGATAACATAATTCAATAATCCTTCACGCTATTTGCATAAAAACATTCAAGGTAACTTACGCTATCATTACTAGCTAATAGGAGTAGCGTTGGGGCAGCCGAATGCAATAAGTTTGCATAATGGCGAGCGCAGTTTGAACGGCTCCCTAAGGCTCCCAGACAACGCCCAAGCGTACCTGCCGCCGCCTGCAGCTCATGACTCCTACAAACAACACACATTTAAATAAATCATCACAAACTTCAAGCCAAAAACGGAATAATTATGTAAAAACTCACTTCGCTGAACCCTCGTTCGCCTTAAGAAATTCCAAAGCTTTTTCAGCTTTCTCCAACACGTTCATGGCTCCCGTTTATCACCCGGTATTCTCGGCATGTACTTCGATCATAATTAAAGCAATTAATTGTTTGATAAACGAATTTCCGTCGCGAAAAACGCAAACAAACGTGAAGAAAATCAATCGAGTTGACGTCTATGATTTGTTCGGAAATAAACAAGAATAGAATGGGAACAGCTGTGAAGTGAAAATGTGCAATTCAATCAAACATTTTTTTCGAAGACTGTACCTTTTTATTTATGAGTAAATAATGTGTGAAGTAATCATGAAGTGTGTTTTAATTTATTTTAAGTTCATTCTTTGAATTATTTTCTGACTTCATCTTTGAGTACCTTTGTTTCTGAACGCAATACTAGTGGAGTCCACCACCACAAAAATATTATAACCAGTATTACCATCTAGAACTATGGAGTTATAGGAGAAAGTACTTATGAAAAGACTGCGAGAGGAGAGTGAGATTACCCCAAACCACCACTTTGGGTTTATGCCAAGTCGAGGAACAATGGACGCCACATTTACATTTCCAAAATTATTGCGCAAGAAGTATAGACGTGCACAGACGTACACACAAGAACTTGCACAAATGGTATTCATATTATGAGAATGCATATTATTAGATAGGGTAAGTCTAAGGGGTAAGTCAATTTAGTACCTACCTAAGTACCTACGTCCTTTCGGCTGCTGGTAACACCGCCGAGTGTGGCTGTAGGCTTGCACCAAGGATTGGCTTTAGATCCTTACCTCTTCCTTGTACTCTTCCTGTTCATTATGGACGCTCGCTCTAACGTCGGACATATAGGAAGAGGCATGCTTTTTGCCGATGACTGACTGAAGGAAAATCAGCAGAGTCAAAACTGAATAATATTCAGTTTTATATATTATATGTTCTGCGATTTCAGCGGTCTCTCAAGTTCTGGAGCTATAGCGCTTGATGACGCGCTTCTCCCAATCTGCTCCGACTTTCGGTATCTTGGTTCACTCGTGCAAAGCGATGGCGAATAGATCGGATGGTTAAGCTCAGAATTAACACGGGATGGATGAAATGGCGCCAGCATAGCTATTCACAACTAATCGATACGCTTCCGTACCGTATCGAACATCAATCAATGTCATCGTAGGAGTCCTATAAACGATGTTCACAAGTCCAAAACCCAAAAATTTTGTCAGTTTAACGTATTTGTGTATCTGTGTATCTGTTTGCGCCATCATAGCACCCAAACGGCTGAACCGATTTTGATTTTTTTGTTTTGTTTGAAAGGTGACTTGATCGAGAGTGTTCTTAGATATGATTCAAGAAAATCGGTTCAGCCGTTTGAAGTCTCTTTTCTAGTTGATGAATAAATTGATGTGAGCATCTTACACAGGTCTGATTGAGTCGTAATTTGGCATTTCGTTACTTCAATGATATTAGAAGGACATATTAACCTTGAACTGCTGCTGCAGCATCACCTGAAATTTGCAGGATACAGAACTCCCATAATTTATAGCAGAGGTATCGTGTTTGGGCTCCTTGGAATGATCACAATGAATAGATTATAGATAGATGGTGACCAGAGGCTGATGACGGAGTAGGAAAGAGAAATGGGAGGACAGGACAAAATAGTCCGCACGGCCAATAATAATTAAAGATATCTCATTAGATACGGAGATACCCATTTTATTAAAGAGCAATAACTATTATGGGGGTTCTAAAGCAGTGGAATACGTTATTATGGAATGAACGCCAACGACCACGAGTAACTTTCACTGTGGTAAAAATACCAGCTGCGCGAGTTTTTGTGCTACGGCTACACTGTCGCGATAAAGCGAATTACATACACTTCTAACCCTGTCGAATCATGTGCAAAAGAGAGCGCGTGAAGTGTAGTGCGCCATATCGCGACAATGTGACCGTATCATAATACGTTTTGAGTAGAATTCACTGTATGCTATAAATACCTATGTTATTTTAGTCGTTTTGAACTTTGTCTACCTTCTTGTATGGGCCTAAGTATGTTGTGGTGTGTTGTGTGAGCTTGTGAGCCTGCTACTAATAGTAATACAATACCAGATGCAATAAGTTTAATAATATGTTTAGAAATAAGTGGTTAACGTTGTGGGTAGTATAATTATTATCTCTATTATTAAGTTCTAACCTATGTTTACTTATTATACACTGAGCTGTTTGCTGTCCCTAAATAAATAAATAAGTCTACACTGGCACACCTTGCAATTTGAATGAAAGAAAAACTTGAAGTTATGCGGAAATAAGAAGATCGATGTAATTTATAAATTACAGAAATAATAAGTAGTTGTTTGAAAACTCAAATATACGAATCAGATGTATTGTAGCTGGACTGCCCCTGATGCATGATAACAATATTGATTTTGACGTTGACATTTCTGATAAGAAGAAGCTGTCAAAGTGGTAAAGGTAGTATTTTACGGATGATATTTGAAATCTTCTAAATAATAATTATCTTAGAGTGTAATTACGATAATTATGTCATCAGAAGATCATCAAGTCGACGTTATGTTTGGGCTTAAGAACGTACTATTACAAATCGAGGCCGCTGTGGCAAGGCGCAGTAAGGTATGTAAATCTTTATTTACCACCCACCAAATATACTTAATGAAAGCAATGAAAAAGATTTTTAAACCACTCTATCTCTTTCTGAAAATAACCTCGCTGATTGCCTCGAATAGGCATAATATAACCTAAACCCCGCAAAACTTATAATCCTATAAATTGGCATAGGTAATCCCTAGGTAATCTAGATCAAGATTTACCTTTTTTCAGGATTTGCCACAAGTTACGCCAAGGTTGGTGGCAGTATCCAAAATAAAACCTGCCTCTTTGATTGTTGAAGCCTATGAAGCTGGTCAAAGGCATTTTGGAGAGAACTACGTCAATGAACTAGCTGAAAAAGCCAGTGATCCTCTGATACTGGAGAAATGCAAGGATATAAAATGGCATTTTATTGGCCACTTACAAAACAATAAAATAAATAAATTGCTTGGATCACCGAAGCTGTATATTGTCGAGACTGTTCATTCTGAAAAGTTAGCTAACAATTTAAATAAACAGTGGCCAAAGTATAGAAATAATGAGGAGAAATTACCAGTTATGGTACAAATAAATACAAGTGCTGAAGAAGGTATATAATTTAATTATTTATTTAAGTACAGACGCCAACACATCAAGCTACTACAAATCTCAACTCAACTTTATCGCTAGAGCTTAAGGTTCACAGTTGATTGGGAAAATTTGACTGTTTCGGGTGCTGCCATCTGTACATTTTATTTCAAGTAAGTCAGATGCAATTTCATTCAATATTGTTTATATTGAATGAAATTGCATCTGACTTACTTCAGAAGTTTTTTTTTTGTTTGCCTTTAGTGTGTCCTACTGCTGGGCAAAGGCCTCCCCTTTTTCCTTCCAAACCTCTCTGTCTTGTGCAATCTTTGGCCATTCATTCAGCAGTTATCCTAAGTAAATTAATGAATGATGCAATATGCCTCGGAGGTATATAAAACAAAATCTGTTTTTAATTTGCTTCAAAGTATCTTTATCATTTCATCTACTTTCAGCTAAAAATGGAATCGAGCCATCTGAAGCAACAAAGGTTGTAGATCACGTATTGAAGAACTGTCCTAACCTAGATTTCAAAGGACTGATGACTATTGGTATATATGACTATGATATGTCCAAAGGGCCGAACCCAGACTTTCTGACACTTGCCAAATGTAGACAAGAAGTTTGTGAAAACCTTATGCTTGATATAAATGAAGTGGAATTGTCTATGGGAATGTCTACTGATTATGAACATGCTGTAAGTATATTTTTTTAATAAGACCAATTGAACATATCAAAAAAAATTATATAAATTCTTGTAATCATCCTACAGGCGTAATACTTACGGTTTTGAAAATCTTATTTTATCACCTGACCTGTTCTCCTGAAAAGTTATTTAATATAATATAGTTATTAATGTTGCTTAGTAATTTTGCCTTTCAAGTGTTGATATTATTATGCTGATGGCCTTAACCTTAACACACACCTCTTAACTTACTTGTCCATTTAAACTTTACACCATGTCAGTGGAATAATAGCGTTATCCACCGTTATGAATCATGTATAGAGGTATGAGGAACAGGGTGTAAAGTTCACTCAACCTCCATAGAAAAGGGAGGATCCTCCGACCAGACGGGTGTTATGTCTGGCGGGCAACTGCCCAATGATTCATGTCGGGCCGTTGTATGTATTCTAGTTGCGCGGTAAACTCTGCTTGCGAGATGCAGGAATTCGTAACGTCAGTATGATGCGTTGTTCGCATGTGGCGTTGTAGATACCGCTACACATGATTGAAATTTAAAATCAATTACGTAGAGCAAGAGATAAGAAAACATGATATGTAAATCACACATCAAATCCTAAACATTTATCTTACATACTCTTTTTGCAGATTGAACTTGGAGCTACAACAGTTCGTGTTGGATCAGTAATTTTTGGTGCTAGACCACAAAAGGCACATTAATTATGAATGGTTCAAAAAAATACCTAATTTAAGGTACAGAGGCCAGCACATCAAGCTACCCCAATCTGTAAAATTTTCCCAATTGAATGTGAACCTTATTCCTTTTCCATAAAGTTGAAAATCTATCAAAGAAATTTGACAGATCAGGTTAGCTTGATGTGCTGACCTCTGTACACATAATATACACATGATCAATCTGAAAAACTATTAGGTACTAATAAAGTTAAAATGGCCCCGATTCTGTTGTTCACAAACTAAACTAAATTTAAGTTCAGTGCATCTTTTTCTTTCTATTTAATTAAGAAAAGGACAGAAGATAAATATTAGTTTAGTCCTGTCAAATTAGATAATCCATAGATAAGTTTAAACGTGGATTGATTCTCGCCACGGTGTTCTTGGATAGCACGTGTGATTAGAATTTTTAGCTATTTTTGTGCTATTGTTGATACTTTTTCGACTTGTTCTTGTTTAAGTGTGTCGTTCTTGTGTTTGTAACTAGGTTTGTATTGTGACTGTCTTGTTTTAAATCTCTTTTTATCCAGGATGGATAGGAATAAACCCCCTGATCCTGACCCCCCAGATCCTTCAACTCCTTTTTCACCCTTCTCTCCGAATCCATTGTCTCAATTCGCGGATGTTGTTTGTAGCGTTACAGAGATGGATGTAACACAATCCCAACAAAATTCACGCAAACGTCCTGTTAGCGAAGAAATATTGACACCAACCCCTCCAAGCAAACAACCAAAAAGCCAAATTGGTCGGAATAAGTACTCCGTAATGGATAAGGTACCTTATATTGTCCACGTTTCTCGTATTGAGAATCAACCAAATGCTGGCACCACCCTACATCCTGTAAATTTCGGTAAATTCCTTTTGAATAACAACATTGCAAACATTGTTCGTGGTGGTGTTAACAGAGTCGGTAGAAACCGTGTCTCGGTGGAGTTTGCTTCCCCCCAGGACGCTAACTCTTTCCTGGTAAACAGTCTGTTGTCCAAATATAGTTATACCGCATCAATCCCTACATTTAATATCACACGGATGGGCGTTGTTACCGGTGTTCCCTCAGATATTACGGAAGAAGAAGCTATCACTTATTTGACTGTGCCCTCAGGCTGTGGGCAAATACTGAAAGTCCGTCGTATTAATAGGAAAACTCAACGAGACGGGGTTAATGAGTGGAAACCCACTGAGACATGTGTTCTGACATTTGACGGACAAGTTTTACCAAATAGGATTTACTGTTGTTACACATCCCTCCCTGTTGAGCAGTACGTATACCCGACAATTCAATGCCGCAAGTGTTGCAGATTTGGGCATGTGGCGAATACATGCAGGTCTAAACCACGCTGCAGTAAATGTGGCCACGATCACCCTGGTGATGGTTGCAACATTTCTGAGGGCGAGGCCTTCTGTGTGCTTTGTTCGGGTAATCACTTCGCCAATAGCAGGTCATGCCCCGAATATGGTAGACAGAAAGCTATTAAGACGGTCATGGCTGAGAAATCCATCCCTTATGCCGAGGCTAGTAAGATTATCCCAACAGCTTCCCGCAATTATGCCAACATCGCCAAAACCCCTATTTCTCAGTCCTACCGCAAAACTGTGACACTCAAACCCAAGACCCATGCCCCCCTTTCCCCATCATATGACAAAGTTGCTCATCAGCAGATAGTCAGTTCTCCCCTACCTTCACAGCCTAATGGCTGCGCTCTTAATCACAATAATGTTTCTCCCAACCGGGACCCGGTATTAACCGGTTCCATTATTGAACTCCTTATAAAACTCATACCTACTATTATTTCTTCTTCTTCTGCTATTTCCCAATCACCGTCCAACGTTGCCGATCAACTTATTTCACTTCTTCTTCAAATTAAAAATGGCGTCTCGCCAAGTATTCCTACAGTGGAATGTGAGGAGCGTGTGGCATAAAAAGCACGACCTCATATTCCTTTTAAATAAGTACAAGCCATTGGCTTGTTCCATAGCTGAGACTTGGCTCACCCCAAATCTTAGCTTTCGTATGCCACACTTTAACATTCTCAGATGTGACAGATCTGATGGCTATGGAGGATCGGCTCTCCTAGTTAACAATCGGGTCCCTCTTTTGCCCTTCCCCTTGTCTTCGCTCACAGGTGACATGAGTATTGTAGCAGGAAGGGTGGAAGGCATTACAGTGTTTTCGATTTACATTGCTCATCCACATCACGATTTTTTGGCTATTTTAAAAAACACTTTTTCCAATATTCATGGACCAATTTTGGTCATGGGTGATTTTAACTGCCACCATTACAGATGGGGGTCTGAACGCTGTGATGCCTTTGGTGTAGCTTTGGTTGAGATCTTGGACGATCTGGATCTCTGCATTCTTAATAATGGTTGCCCAACTCGCAGATCTCCTCCTGGTCAACAAAAAAGTTGTGTGGATTTAACTTTTTGTTCGGTTGAATTGGCAACTTCGACCCAATGGGAATGTACGACCTTGTCGCATGGTAGTGACCATTACCCTATTATCATATCTTTGATTAATAAGACTTATTTAGAGAAAACTTCCCCTCCACTCTTGAAATATAACCTGTCCAATCCAGATTGGACAAAATTTGTATCATTATTGGAGGGCAAAATTGATGTTCTTCCAAATTTAAATTCAAGTTTATTAGATACTTCTGGTTACTGCCATGCCATAAGCTGTTATGAGGGATTTGTTACAGCCATTACTTCCAGTGCAGATTCCTGCTTTCCGCTGAAAAACAGTGCCCGAGACAAAATACCTTCTCCCCCATGGTGGGATCCAGAATGCACTTCGGCAGTCAGGGATAGAAATGAGGCAGAGCAGTGTTATAATGCAGATATGAGCACCGAAAACCTATTGACGTATTTGCGGATAAATGCTAGATCCAAGCGTCACCTTCGCAAGAAAAAACGTGCGGGTTGGGTTAAGTTCTGTACCTCCTTATCTCCCTCTACTCCAATGTCGTTAGTTTGGAAAAGCATCAACAGGTTTAGACGTGGGTGCTCTCCATCAGTCTCTTCACCAATCACTAGGGAAACAGCTGACCTTTTTTTTGACAAAATTGCTCCACCATATGTTCCTCTCTCTTCTGAATGTTCTATTAACATGTCCCTGCAAAGTGTTTCAGAGGATCCTTTTGATCTGCCATTTACTTTGAAAGAATTGAATGTGGTACTCAGTCATGTTCGGGACTCAGCCCCTGGTATTGACGGTGTGCCATATTCTTTTATAGTTCACTCTGGAGACAAGGCTAAACACTACTTCCTTGACATCATTAATTTTTGTTACAGTAATGGTTGGGTTCCAGACCAGTGGAAGTTACAAATTATCATTCCGATACTGAAGCCAGGCAAACATGTAGATGATCCGAACGGCCTTAGACCAATTGCTCTGTCCTCAGTCTTGGCCAAACTATTGGAACACCTTATTAAGAATCGCCTTGAATGGATAGTCGAATCGAGAGATTTGCTGCCGAATTACCAATTTGGTTTCAGGAAAGGGCTCGGCACTATGGATAGTGTTGGCGTTTTAGTTGCGGATATTCGCTTAGCGTTTTCCAAAAATGAATCCGTTGTTGCCGCCTTCCTAGACATATCCTCTGCATACGATAACGTTCTTCTTCCCGTACTCAGGCAGAAACTGCACCAGCTGAGTCTCCCGGTTAAGATGATCGAATGCATCTGTGCTCTTCTCTTGTCTCGTTCTTTGGTTCTGAGGGTCCAGGGCGAGGATTTTGATGAGAGGCAGACTTGGAAGGGACTCCCGCAAGGCTCCGTGCTTAGTCCCCTTCTTTATAACTTATACACAGTGGACATTGGCTCTTGCCTAAATAATAACTGTCACATCCTCCAATACGCCGACGACTTAGTTTTGTATGTGACAGATTCCTCCATCATAGACGCTGCGTCATCTCTATGCCTCTCTCTGGAGTCTCTGAACCAGTGGCTTTTAAGCCATGGTATGTTATTATCCGCACCAAAAAGTTCGGCAGTAATTTTCTCTCGTAAACGATTGATCCCTCACATCTCAGTGAACATTTCGGGCCACGATATTCCGTTAGTTAACAAAGTAAAATTTTTAGGCGTTTTTCTAGACTCAAAATTAAATGGTAAGCATCATATTAATTTATTAATTCAAAAATGTGAAAAAGTTGTTTCGATTTTAAAAGCCCTCGCGGGTGTCTGGTGGGGTGCCCATCCCTTCACTATGAAATTGGTCTATAACGCTTTAATTCGTAGTGTTTTAGAATACGGTACGTTCCATTTAATTCCATGCAACAGGGGTGCTTTGGCTGGGCTGGATAGGATTCAGTCAAAATGTCTTCGGATCATCTGTGGTTGCATGAAATCTTCTCCCATTAATGCATTGCAGGTTGAGTGTGCTGAACCTCCCCTGGCCTTGAGACGTCAGTATCTGGCCTCCCGTTTTCTCGCTAGATTAATATCTAGATCTTCCCATCCCCTTTTAGCAAGATTGAATGAGTTAGATGCCTTATGTAGAAGCTCAAATTTCTGGAAAAACAAAGAAACTCCCTTAATCATTAAAGCATTTCGTCAAATTCATAATTTAGGATGTCCAGTAGAACAGTTTCCCCGTTTACCTCTTTTTAATTTTCCCTATGAAGTCTTATGTTTCACCCCAAAAATTTTCTTTGACATTGGTATTTCCAAAAAGTCCCCTTCAGCGAATTCAGCCTTCAATGCGGCGGTGGGAGAACGATGGACCGGGTTTCAAAAATTTTTTACAGATGCTTCAAAATTTAATGATCTCAGTAACACTGGCGCTGCAGTTTATTACCAAAGCTCCAGAATTATTTTACAGTACAAATGCCCTGAGGAGTCTTCTGTGTTCACGGGCGAGTGTGTGGCTTTATTGGAGGCCTGTCTTTTCATAGAGTCACACCACAATATTGACAAAGCCGTTATTTTCACAGACTCTCTTAGCTGTCTGCAAGCCCTATTACAAAACCCTTTCAAAAGCAAATTGCTTAGTTCACTTGTTCTAAAAATTAAAAAATCTTTATTTTCTTGTGCTAGTAGTCAAAAAGAAGTTCAGTTAGTTTGGATACCTAGTCATTGTGGCATTAAGGGTAATGAGTGTGTTGATGCTTTGGCCAAAGATGCTTGCTCTTCAGCAACAGCTGATCTCACCTACAACACTCACCAGGGGTATGACTTGGTGAACCTCCCAAAAGCTAAGCTACAATCCTCATGGCAGGAACAGTGGAATACCACTGGAAGGAAAAAGGGCAGATTTTACTATGCAGTACAACCTTTAATAAAATCAAAACCTTGGTTCTATGTCTTCAAAAAAGCCTCCAAAACAATTATTTCTACCCTTTGTAGAATTCGCTTAGGTTTTTGTTGTACTCCTGTGTTTTTGCAAAAGATTCGTGTTCGAGACTCCTCTCTCTGTGAGTGTGGGTTGGAAGAGGGCACTCTGGACCACATCTTCTTTGAATGCTCGAACAACGTTCCAACTTTAGATTTATATAGGCGCCTTCCAAAATTTAAGATCCCCCTTCCGACTAATTTCCCGTCTTTATTAACATACTCCTCTCCAGATCTGCTTGTGGCGATGATGACCTTCATCCGCCACAATAACATAAAATTATAAATTATTCTGTATGTTTGGGTGTGGTATGCGTGTATTTTACGTTTTAACAATTATAATATTTATTTATTTATATTTTTTGTTTGTTTTAGTTCCGCACTAATCCAGCAAGATCTACATTGTATCAACTGGATCAACTAAATATTTTTATTCATTCAAATCCTTTATTTCTTTTTTTTAATTTTTCTCTCTCACACACTTGTTTTTCCAGCTCACTTTAGACATTGGCAGAATAGTCGACATCGGCTTTAATTGCCATATAATAAAAATAGAATAGAATAGAAGTTTAAACGTGATTAAAAATTGGCTACTAAAAATACGTCAATTTACGTCAGGCGCTGACTAATTTGACAGGACTAAACAAATAATTATCTTCTGTCCTTTTCATAATGAAATAGAAAGAAAAAGATGCACTGAACTTAAATTTAGTTTAGTTTGTGAATAATAGAATCGGGGCCAATACCTAAGGTATTTTAAACTCGAGTTAGTTATTTTAAGCTAAAGTTGAGAGTAGTTGTTATGCTGATGTTACTAAAAATAAGTTAATAAATGGGCTTCCAAATAATATTTTTTAATTGATGTTTATAAAATGATTTAGAACACAAAACGTTAAAAACTCAAAATGTTGCCGTCTTACGAAAAAAAGTGACAGCTACAAAGTGTTTTTTTTTTTTTTTTTCTCTTTGGCAACAGCCGATGTCGACTATTCTGCCAGCGTCATGTAGTGACAGCAGCACAGCAAGATGAGCCGTCGAACGTTGCACTTTGTGGTAGTTGTTAATCTTATGTTAGTATCTGTGGCAATTTTGAGTTGGCGATCCACACGAGTGACAGCTACAAAGTGTTATCTGTGGCAATTTTGAGTTGGCGATCCACACGACCCACATCATAGCGATCCACAATTTTTCATTGGCCAACTATAATGAATAACAAGTTGAGTTGCAGTGTGACCATTTGTGGCAGATTTCGCTCCTTTTTGACTGTGGCAGATCATGCTGACGATTTACAATAGTGGCAGATTTAAAAGATTTCAAGAAAATCCACACTATTTAATTAAAATTTTCAATGATTTCATCTTTTTTCAATGTAATTACATCAGGTTTTCTATAAAATTAGATTACAAATGATTTTATCGAACTGGCAGCTTGTGTTTCATGGCCAAATTATACGGGGATTTCTCAGGTGAATTTTTAACAAAACAAAAATAAGGAAAAGGTTCTCAATTTTTGGGTAACAAAAGAGGGGATCAAAAAAATTTCATTGAATTCGTTGTGTATTTTGTAAGGCTTTTTGGCGCCAAGTGTGGCAGATTTCGGTAGATTTTTTTCCCAGTCTGTGGCAGATTCGCCATTTATAAGATGGTCAGTTGGTCACACTGTTGAGTTGGTTGAGTGCACAGACTAGAGATAGTGGTTGAGCTTGCTTGAGTGAGTTTCCGAACGCAGCGGTCGACGCACGCATGAGACCGTGAGACGAGTTCGCTGAAGATGAAAGTTTGTGTTTTGTGTGTGTAAAATCAACGACTATAATCGAATAAGTTTAAATAATAACTCAAACATTAATAAAGTTTTAACTATAAGTCTGTACGGATTGTGAGCTACAAGATCCGTGATATCACACAGTGAAGTGATCAAGTTTAATTTTTTGTGTCAACAAGTTCACATCCTTTAGTTGAAAGTTTTTGAAACAAGGCCGTAGTTAAAAGGTAAGGATAACAACTTTTATAAATTCAGGATACACTTATCATTCCTAGAATTACATCTCCTAAAGTTGTGTAATTTGCTAGTGAGATATTCCGTTAATTTTACTTGTGAGAAAGTGTAAATAATTAGTTGCTAGTTACGAGCAGTTGGTTTATTTATCAAGCCTATGCGATTATTTATAGAGTGTAATAGATCACAATCGTGTTGTAATTACCGTGCATGCATGTCTATCATAGAATCTGTAGTAGGTCAATGTATGTTTCATAAAAAAGTTTAATCATAAATATTTAACATAGAATCTGATCTACCCACGGTATTGCCGGCGTGTAGTTTGATTTTATTGTATAAAAAGTGTCCTACCTCACTATTTTTCTCGATTCTTGATGCTTTCTTGCCTTCTCTCAAAATAAATTATAGTGAAAATCATACCTAAAACTTAAACTAATAAACTAGCTGACCCCGCAAACGTCGTTTTGCAAAAAAAAAAAAAAATAGATAGTAGCCGATTCTCAGACCTACCCAATATGCACACAAAATTTCATATAAATCGGTCCAGCCGTTTCGGAGGAGTATGGTAACTAACACTGTGACACAAGAATTTTATATATTAAAAGATTACAGAACTATTGCAATGTTTTTACAAGCATTTTACAAACATATTACAAAAGTTGAATCTTACAAAAAATGATTATTAAAACTTTTTTCACATTGAAGTCTCAAACTAAACAATTGATTGCACCATTCAATCACACGTAACTGCTACTTAACTTAGCAATATTTTCAGATGCCAGATGACCTTGCTGATGTAAATCAAGCTGTGTGAATAAGTAATTTTGTAATATTAACAGGAAATATCAAAGTTAAGGTGAATGCTTCAGGTAGCCCGAAAAATTCAAATATTCTTATGTTTTTTGCAATTTGCAAGTAAGTATTATGTATGTTGATCAAAATTTGATTCGCGTTCGTAACAAGTATCTGTTTACAGAATTATAAACATAAAAGTCATCAATACAACTCTATAAGACCAGGTAATCCTAACTACGACAATTCCATGATTTTAGGATTGCCTGGTCTTAAAGAGTTGTATTGATGACTTTAACCTTTCCACCGCCCGGCTTCATAACAGTTGTCGTGCCCCCAGCGCCCAGCACAGTGATTCGAATTTTTTTTTATCGGGATAATCCAACGTAAGCGATTAAAGGGTTAATGATTAAAATTCTGTAAATACATCCTTGTTACAACCCCAAATCAAATTTTGATCACCATATAACCTAATACTGACTTGCAAATTTCAAAAAACGTAAGAAAATTTGGAGTTTGCCGGCTACCTGGAGCCAGTGGCGTGCCTAGGGGTAAAAATTAGGGCAAGCCGACATAATTACAAAAAAAAAAACACTATGCCTACCGACTGAGCCCTTTTTAGTTCTTAATAATATTCGTATTTCATAATTGTAGGTTTTTTAATAACAAACCAGTCTCTCTCCGTCATCCTAAAGAGCCACACACGTTCTAATTCCTAATTTTGTAATATCCAAATCATTTTTAATATACATATAATATTTCAAGTAAAACAGTTTGCTTTTTTTCAAAACCCTCCGTAAAAGCACATTATTAGCTATTAAATGAATAATATATTAAATTATTAAATGGTGCTACTAAAAAAAATAAAATATTAAATGGTGCTACTAAAAAAAAAAAATTTTTTTTAGTAGCACCATTTTTTATGAGGTACCTATAAATAAATATTTGAATATGAATTAGATTAGCAACAAAACAACTGGAAAAATGTGGGAGTAATTACTGTTGCTCTTTTCACTCCCTCGCAACAGTCGTAGGCAAAATATTATAATCTAGACGCATCGCCACTAGATGGCACACAAATACTTGATTGATTTCTAACTACACGTTGTTTCCGATGCTGATAATATTTATAATTAAGTACTCACAATGTTATCAGCCATAACACTTCATTCTTCGCTTCTTTACCACAGACTTTAGAATTCTGAGGCCAGTGGGTGGTCTAATGGTCTTAGAGGTGGAGTATTAATTACCTTTCCAAGTAACTATTTCACACACTTTAATCAATCCATCACAAGGAACAATTGCATGCGTTTCCGAATTCATTTCAATGATAAGAAACTTTTTAATCACTTCAAAACAAATGTAAACATAGCAAAAACTAATTGTAACACTTAACTTCATATAAAATGAAAAAAATATCAAAGCAAATAAATGCACCAGTAACCGATCAAAACAAATTTGAACTAATTCGAAATTATTGTATCATTCTTAGAAATTCGCGCATTGCGAAGCATCTTA
This sequence comes from Globia sparganii, assembly GCA_949316385.1. NCBI lineage: Eukaryota > Metazoa > Arthropoda > Insecta > Lepidoptera > Noctuidae > Globia > Globia sparganii. The sequence goes on along the minus strand of OX438675.1, from coordinate 5,488,268 downwards.
CGCTATCTCACTTACTCTTACTACTTACACACACACGCTTCGTCGTTATACGTTCCATTCATAAAAAATCAAAAGCCAGGCTTAAAAATCAGTAGTAATTTGCAAAATGAGTACATACATAAGTTAACAACAACGTTTACGATTTCTATGCAAAAAATGAGAGGTCTAGAAGCCTCATTACAAGCCAGCTTGTGTGAGCGAGTCGTGACGATTTCATTCATTGTTGCGATCTCGCGTCCTGCTTAGTGCTATAACGTTAGAGCGAGCTCGCAATAGCGCTATTGGAGACGTTTGGCAACGGTGCGCGTTATGAAAACTGCGCGGATTTCAAATATTGTTCTTTGAGTACGTAAAGCTGGCAACCTTGTATAAAATACGTCGGGCGGCCGGACGGCCGAGACGAGCGGAGTATTTTTTTTAATACTCTTATCAATTCTTGCGACAATTGAGTTGGTTAATTTACATGTTTACATTTCTGTAGTTTTTTTTATTGTTAGGCTCACGATTGATTGAAAGCCGGGCTTTTCGGCTTTAGTGAAAGGCACGCCCCTGCCTGGAGCATCCACCTTAATATAGTTCTTACACTAAAACCACACCATCTATAATCCCATCTATCACTTCATAGCATGCATAGCGTGTGTAAGTCAATCGGAATAAAGCTGAAATCAGTGTTTTACATGGGTAAAAAGCAGGTATTCAGCTGCATTCAGTTTGAGTGGAAGCCAACCCCAACATACTTTTTTTTTATGGATGGGAAATCATCAAATGACCCCTCGCGCTCTGGGTGGAGCAGAAGGGAGTATCAGACTCTTACTGACTAAAACCCACCCGTGTTCCTTCCTTAGCCCTTTATGTTCCGGGGCAGCGGTAACCCTTTCGGACAATCCTGCTGCCCCGGCAGGCTTCGGCCCTTACGGGCCCCTTCCCCAAAGCTGACCAACATACTTGAGAAAGGCTAAGCATGACCTCTGAGTTTGTTTGGCATTTCTTCTCAGAGATCAGTCAGCTAGGAAATGCTGGCACCATCTAGTTTTGAAATATTGACAGTAAATAGTGTCTTTAAAGATAGATCTACTTACTTACAAAATAATACATTTAATTTCAATGCTGTTTAGATTTACATATAAAATATCATCATTTACATACGCAGGCTGCCTACAAACACGATTGTTTATTTTTTTATGAGCACTGTTTAATATGGGCGTGTCTTCGTGTTTAAGTGGGTTTTACTTTCCACTTTCTAGCACCTGCGTCTGTAATAATGGTGTACCTACAAGGGTTGAATTTACAATTATTTTAATCTTCTAAAGCGTGTTGGTAGCAAATTAAATTGTGCCAGCCAAGAGTTTTACAGTGATAGGTAGTTACAACATGAGTTCCTCAATTTGTAGCACACCATACGCGCGCACATTTGCGCGCATTTGTGTTTGTTTGCTAAGCGTGCACCACGAAATATAAAGGCTCTCCTCCACAGGCGCATTATTATCGGTCGATAATATCGGATGTGTTATTGCGATATCTGTTTTCAGTGCATTTTGTGTTGCCCGGACACTGCGATAAATAATCGCTTGAAAAATTATATTAGCGTCAGCGATTTTATTTCGCATGATGCGATTAAAAAATTCGGCTCGCAGTGCGCGCTTAGTTAACAGGACATGTTAGGAAACAAGAGTCCTAGCATTTCAAGAACTGACTCATATTGGCAGTGCACTCCACGCTTACTCCATTCAAATTTTTTTTTGTAGTTACTTCACTACTATCACCATGAACTTTACACACTACTGAGCAAAGGCCAACAAATTCTTGGGCCAACACACTCGGCAATAGAAATACATACTTACTCTGTGAAAATATTTACTGTCTATCTATTACCGTCCGTGAGATACAGCCCACTGACAGACAGACGGACAGACGGACTGACGGACAGCGGAGGCCTAGTAATAGGGTCCCGTTGGCACCCTTTGGGTTCTGAACCCTAAAAATATTATGACCTCTTCTTGCGAACTTGATATCAGTATGACTCAAATGACTGAAAACTGCAGTGCGATTCTGTAACCATCTCACCGTGAAAATTTAGGTGAAGTGAGCGTGGAGTGAGCTGTAAGTGTCATCCTGATGCTAGGGATTGGTACTCTTGACAGCTCACTCTAAGCTCACTTCACCTAACTTCTCACGGTGAGATTTTTACAGAATCGATCAGCTGGATGGCGATGAGACCTCTCAATATGACACTGTTCTCGTTGCTAACTGCCGAAGTCGTATCGTATCTTAGACGCAGTCCTAATCTTTAGAAACTGTTGATCTAAAGCCCCTGTTTGCTGTCGTCCAATCTGAAATGGTTTCCTCAAAATTCTTTAGGAAAAAGTAAATTTTATAGCAGTTCAAGCACTAAGTTTTGATACCACTGGATGGCTGCAACTTTTCGCGCCTTCGTAATGAAGTTCAACAATACGCAAAACCATCGTCGTTTTTGCATCACTCCTGCACATTGAAATGTTGCCTAAAAGCTAGAGCAATAACGTTTAAAATTGCTTGAATTTAATCGTTCAAAGTGTACAACGATTACTATTGTTTACCTGCAAGAATCCGTCACACTCTGTGCGTTAGTTTTGTCCATAAAACAGACTAATTTCTTTATTTTTTCTCTTCCTATGTTGTAACTTAAACGTCAGCTAAACGTTGGATTACGTAGACGTTATTGTTAACGTTGATAGTTTCGCGTTTTGTTTTCAGTGGAGAAAGAAATCGGTCAAGTACATTAGCAGGTGCTTGGTAATTGTTTGGCACTTAGTACAATGTACAAAAAAGTTGATTGAGGTTTCCATAATTTGGCTCCTACACAATGACCGCTTTTGCCGACTACAACCTCCATTCATTAGCTTCTGATTAAAGAGTTACGTACGTCTATACTACGATGGGAATGTGCAAGAAGCAAAAGCAACAAGATACGTGACGGTCACTCCACGTGCTTTTCCGAAGTTTCCTCATTGGTTACATAATAATGTTTTATGTATGCCTAGATAATATAATGCAGGCACTATTGATACTGCCCTGCTAGATATTCGAGAAACATTCACGAAGAAAAGAGAATGGCGGGTCATCTAGGTACTTACTTAACCTACGTACCTATCCATGTGTTACCTTCGAGGCTTCTTAACTATAAACACAGTAAAGAAAGCAGATGATAAGAAAGCACTGCAAGCTGCGTAGAGGGAAACGCACAAATCTAGAGACAATCTGAGTATATCTGCACACAATTTTCCCGCTTTTGAACACGTAGATTTTTAATGATGATTTAATGCTAGTCAAAAAGTCTTGTCGTCTAGTGATCAGTCTAACCACTTATTTTTTTAATTGAGCACCGTCTTTAAATTGTGAAGGAAACTCGTGAGAAAAATCACACGTTAATAAATGAATTGCAGACATGCAGTCCTCAAGAACAAATAGATTGCTCCACACAGTCCACACATTGGTTATAATTGCAGAGAGTCTACAGATGTATTTATTTTGTCTCAGCATACAGACAGTGGGAATAGTGGTGCCCCAGTGGTATCGGCCCCGACTTACGAGTTGTAGGTCGTGAGTTCGAACCCAGGCAGGCACTTTACTTTGTGTACTTATTTAATTTCATAACCACTGCTCTTAAAACGGTGAAGGAAAATTTCTTGACGAAACCGGCATGTCCTAGAACCAAAAAAATCGAAGGCATGTGACATCCACCAACCCGCACTGGGCCTACTCCCTCTCACAGAGAGGAGGCCTGTGTCCCAGCAGTGGGAACATTATAGGCTATATCAGATATAACAGACTCTTAGAAGCACATTGGGTTGCCAAATCACTCGATCAGTAGGCCAATTCTCGTAATTGAAAACGTTCAAAATCTAGTCGCAGTCTCATCTCGGCGACAAACAAATGTCAAAAACTTGTCAAAATGTAGGGAAATTTTACGTATTTTTGACAGATTGAGACTGAGATCAGACTGTGAACGTTCTTAAAAATTACGAGAATTGCCCCTCAGTTCTCGAAGATAGGACCTGTGCCTCCTAAGACCGAAAACTAAATCAAATGAAGATCTATAAGAAACATAAACCAAGCTCAAAAGAGAAACAGAAAAAGATGAAAATACTTCTAAATATCAGAACGAAACCAAGTCCCTAACATCCCTAGGCACACAACATTGAAGTTATAATAAGTCGGGTAATTAAAATAAATAACCATAAACGCTCTCCACGACCGTAAAAAAGACACTTTACACTCGGGAGCACTTAAAATTGTCGCTTTCAAAGTTGAACATGGGCATAAAAGAAATTATAATACTCAGCGCAATGATTTAGAAATTTATCCAGCGACACTTTCGAATGGCCAGTAGAGTAGCAGCTCATTAAATTTAAAACGACGGCTCATGTTTTCACTTGATTTCAATGAACGTGGAATCAGGTGTAATGAGGTAAATTGAGGGTATTATGTAAGACTAGGAGGTAGTTGACTGCATAAACAGCTTCCGTGGTGAAGATGTCTATCCGTTTTACCAAGGAATAGTTGTAACGTCGTCTATATAATGTATTATTCACATTAAACAGTCTGGAATTTGTAAAAGTCATTTTCTCACCACTTATTTTCATCTAATGGGAAATTATATGTGAAATGCCAAAGGGTATATAAGAGTTTCCTACTTTTCAGCTACAACTAGCAACGGAATCATCTGACCCAGCAGCCGCTTTAGATAACCCATCGTCTACATGGTGGCAGGACATCAGCGCGCAAATTGTTAGCATAAATTCAGCACATGATTAGATACCAGAGCAGAAATTTTTAGTCGGTTATCAAAAACAAAAATCTGCTGATTCATAAAAAAGTGCAATACCTACGCGGTCAAAATGTATGGAAATGCTATTTTTTTTACGAAAAAATTCGACGCAGGGGGTTCCTAATCGTGTATTGAATCCAAGGTAGCAGCTTGCGTGTCGATGTCCCGGCCACCCTGACTTGTAAACCATATTATTTTGCTTCCGAGATCATATTTCTATCTGTGCTAAGCCCTCGTTCTGCATAAGATTGTGGTTCAACCTACTTTACGCACATCGCGAAACAGGTTGAACGAAGTCGATTCAATGAATGAAGCGACATGATAATCAGTTCCCATTGTTTAGCAATGGGAGCTGATTATCATGTCGTGCAACTTGGAATCTTCAGTTAATGGATTGCGGTGGACCGATTGCTTTTCTGTCTGTGTATATTATTCCTATCTTTATGTTGGGGTATCGTTAGGTCCCGTTTACGATTTCAAGTCTTATTGAAAAGCACACTATGTTTGCATTTAATTGGTCTTGACCATTCTTCGCAGTCAATTTGTTATTTTTTTAACAGACTTTCAAATTGCCTTTCTTAGAATAGAAATAAAATACTGTTTATTATGTTGTACACCATATAAATCTTTGCTTTTTCTTCTCCTTATAATTCTAATCTTTCTTTCTTTTTTTTATATAATCTTTCTTCTTCTTATAAATCTTTTCTTCTTGGCTTTTGTTTTCGGTGTCTTGTGTGGTCTTATATCTTTGTGTGGTCTTATTTCTTGTGTGCCCCAGATAGGTATATAGGTATTATAATTATATGGATTGCGATTCACCTGTACATTTCATTCGACAGCTATGAAAAGGCTTCGCAGTACTTCCAATTTTGCAGGTTATTCGTTTCTTGTTACTTGCGGCATTCAATTGAAAACAATCATGAGAAAACCAACATGGCTAACACTAACCATTACGAAATCCAATAACCCTTAAACTTTACAACTATCTAAAAGAACGATATCCAATTCAAAACGGACATTACCTCTGTTAAAGCACGACAAACAATAATTGAACGGCTCCACGTTAACCGTAAACCGATGTTTAACTGCTCTGAGAACTGTTAACTCACTGTGAATAATTAACTGGTTACCAGTTATACAATAAGTTAACTGAAAGCATGACTGAGTTAACAAAGGCTTGGAATGAGTAACAATGAATTTACTCTTCAAGGAAATACGACTGGAGGAAAGCAGTCGAGGAAATGGTGCTGTAATAGATGAAAATGGAGTAATATAGAGATTGGAAACGGTTACCTAATAGGCGCCTTTACTTTGACTGCCGGTCTAATTGGTAAAGTGCTTGAGTAATCATATATTGGCACTAACAGTGAACTAGTTTTACTTATTTCAAGAAATTGCAGGTTAAGATGTTGATTCATTTTGATACAATACTGCTCATATCATAAGATACACTGAAAGACTTGCAAGGGATCGTAAACCGATGGACACATTTTATTTCATACTAGCTTTGCCCGCGTGTATGTCGGAAATTATCCGACGGGAACGTGCTACTAAGGCAAAAATAGCCTATGTCCTTGCCCCGGATGCCATCAATCTCGTTGCCAATTAATTTTATCGAAATCCTTTCAGTGGTTTATGCGTGAAAAGGTAACATACAGACAGAGATACAATTTTCGAATTTATAATAAGTATTTAAGTTTGGATTACTATGGATGACATTCTCTTCGAACATATAACTTCCATCAGAATCGAGGCATCTTCATTTTAAATTTCCTTGTATTCTCACAACATTGCAAATTACTGACTGACGTACTTCAATATGTTACATGTAATTGTCCGTAACTAATTCCGAAGATTAGCCATTAACCGTCCAAGTTCATTACTGCCTTAAACCCCAATGAGTTTTTAAATCATCAAGACCATTCACATCATGTAATCTATTACCAAAGACCCAAGGAATCCCAATAACACTAAACTATAGCTATTCAGCAATAGTAGCTATTACGGTAATTAAAATAGCCGTATAAAAGCTTTTAAGGCCCACAATGGTTACAAACAATAATAGGAACCTCAATACGTATTGTTTGATAAACTAGAAGGTCAAAAATGATGAAATGTATGATGTTGATGATACAATAGATGGACAGGTGAATGGTAACATTTGTACAAATGTTGTTAACATTTGTACAAATGTGTACAATTTAGTTCATGATAGTACTGTCAGGGTTATCGATGATAGTGTTACTTGTACCTTAGATATCATTAGGTCTGTTGAACTTGTCATGTCTGCGTTAGGAGTTGATAAAACTGCACTTAATGACAATTTTCCAACTAACCATCAGCATCTGCCTAGTCTTTTCCCAACTATGTTGAGGTCGGCTACCCGTTGAGAAATTGACAATGAGAGCCAGTGGATTACAAAGTCCATTAAATCAGAAAACCAAATGGTGGATTCTAGGACGCAGAAACTTGCCTATCTATATACTAATAATAAAGCTGAAGAGTTCGTTTGTTTGGACGCGCTAATCTCTGGAATTACCGACCGGAAAAAATATTTTTGCGTTTGATAGCCTAATTCTTGAGTAAGGCTATAGGCTATTTAACATCATGCTATGACCCTTAGCGGAAACGAAATGATAGCGCGGGCAGAAGTTAGACTATAAAACCCGAAATTCAAATCGAGAGAAGATTAGATTAGATTGTTGAGAAGTACGGTACGATGGCCATAGACAGAGCATCAAAAATCCATTTCCCAAGCCAAAACACAAAAAAAGTCGTCCAGATATGTCCATCTAGATTTGAGAACACAACTTCCATATTAAATAGAACACTCATGAGAAACTAGAAACTACAACTGCATATATAAGGAAACGGTCTCGAGACATTTCTTCCGCAATGTAAACGATACCAGGAAAACTGCATGTAATTTTAGTCATACGTTACGTGTGTTGCTTAAGATCAAAAATGGCGTCTTTAGAGGTTTTTGACTGACGGCAATGACAGCTGTTATTAATTTCGTAGTCATTAGTTAATAATTAATTTATCGATTTCAATCGTGCTGTTGATTGAAGTGAGAAATACGTCAGTATGTGAGAGGGCTGGCTTTGCGGTCACTTGTGGCGGTGACTATTGACAAGTACGGACATTGCATAATTATCCTTGAGTGAATTACATCATTATTATTCAGACTATCATTGTGGATTTTGTAAGATGTAAAATTGAAAAGATTCGAAATGGCGAGATTAATATTCTCGAATATTCCGACCTTGTCGTCCACAATATTGACGATCGGGGAAAAAAGTTTCATTCGTTCACAGTGTTGACGAACGGTAATTCTTTTCGATTATTCCCGATCAGTAACGCCACTATCGTTGACATTGTTAACAATCGGGAAAAAGTTAAAGCATTATAAAAATCCGTCTCATCTTTAATTGAACTTTCTAAACCATTCCCGTTCGTCAACACTGAACGAATGATGATGTGTGTGTGAATGTGATCGGGAATATTTGGTTAAGCTCGACTATTGAACATTTGATGGTAGTTACTTGAATCCAATTTCGTCCACTGTTTCCCTTTGTATCCTTTTCCAATTCTATTGTGAGTGATTTGCCGCGTACATGGCACCTGTGTGGATATAGATTAGACATATCTGGGAAGAGCACTTAAAACAAGTAACTTTTTTCTGTGTTTTCCCAAATTACCTGATTCTGAGTTCGCAACCGTTTATTCACGAGATGTTAAATTAGTTCTGCCATCTGTTTCGCTTCGCTGAGAAGATTTCTACGTGGGATCCATTAAAGTAGCCATAGCTTGTATCTAATTGGTGTTGCAAGGACGGGATTTAAAAAAGAACAAAGACCTGTATGTCCATAACGTGATTGTTTTATGGACAATGCTATCGGTGTAGGTTTTGGTACAAGTTATGTAAGACGCAGTTGTGGCAACTCGATGAATCAATACACTCGAGCTGGTTTCGAAAATCTGATATCTAGAACAGATTTATTGATATCTGAAACGTGCCCTAACCGGAGTGTAGAATTATTCTAAAGAATCGGAAATTCAATTATTTATTGTCTGACGTGACTTAACGATGTGAAATCTTCGACAAAATGTATTCACCATCTAAATACATCTGCTTATAACATCTTGCTTTTATGATAAAAAAATAGTTAATGGGTTTAAAAAGACTCGAAGCCGAGAGTCACTTGTACTTCCCAAACAGCAAATATTTACATCAAAAATAAAAGTCGTTTCCCAGCAATTATTTTTATGAAATGTTACTTAGTATGATGTACAGACGCCAGCAGGTTAACCTACCCCAATCTGCCAAATTTCTTTGATAGGTTTTCAACTTTAGCACAAAGGAATAAGGTTCATATTCAATTGGGAAAATCTGACAGATTGGGGTAGCTTGATGTGCTGGCCTCTGTACAGAATGCGTAGTTGACGGCTTTGTGATGGGTCTTTTCACACCTTGTATACATTGAATGTAGTTCACAGAAAAATCTTCAGGGTTATCAAAATGCAGCAGCAATACCTTTCGATAGACTTAAAGCTTTTTGTTCGTTGATTAGCTTAATGTTTTTCCTCATTCTAGCTTTACTTAATTAAAAGAAAAAAAAACAGAATACGAAATCAATAACAACACACGCAACACAAAACCCTGAAACTGCCAGAATTGTTCGCCAAAACGTTTTAATAACAGCCTTACATAATGGCATACTATTTCACAAAATTTCGGTTTATATAATTATTCGGCAATAATAATAATGACCTTACTGTATACTCTGTATAGGCAACCATGCGTGGCTTGACGCATGGGGTGTAAGGGGGAAGTGTAGAACATATTTGATAATAATACTAGCCTTTAATTGTCCCACTGCATGCCTCTTCTCATACAGATGAGGCACAAGAATTGATGCTTGCTCAAGATGGGTTGGCGATTAACTATACGTCTTGCACCCTAATTGCGTAACACACTATTACTCTCAATTTGAATAATTTTGAAGCATATTGCTAATCCATTTCTCCATATGTTCGAAAAATGTGTTTGCTCAACAGCGTAAATAACGCAATGAATGTTGTTGAACTGTCAAAATGAAACCCATTACTACTGATAGTGTGTTACGCAATTACCCTGCTAGTAACTGTTTTCCTCACGATATCTATGCTTCACCGATGTCAGTAATGCCTAAAATTACTCAGAATGTGCATAGGAATTGAAGAAGGCACATTGGTACGGACGCTCTTCCTAGTGAATCAGAGGTGACACCTTTACTTCTGGGTCATCACGACGTATGGCTTATCGTCCACTATACCCTGCTCTATAAGGAACTTAGCAATACCGACCGACTCCTTGAAAATTCAAAAGTATCCCGTGTGCGGTTGACGTTCGAAGGCAGCCAGCTTCTATATTTTAATTTATTTATTTTGGATCTCCAAAACAATATTCTTGATTCAAAAGTGAAAATGATTGAGAATTGGATCGATTACGATTAGGTAATTGTCATATAAACTATTCATATTTTACCATAGCAATTACTAGTAATTCCTACGTATGGCGTCAATTCATAGTCAATATAATGACCACTAGTAAGGTATTATAATATTTACAAGACAATTTATGGATGGATATAAATGAATTACGAAGTTCGTTATTGAATCGATACTCTGGTTCGCTGTCGTAAAAGAGTAGCACCACCGAGAGAGCTGAATCAGCGGTCATAGTCCACTTGACCACATTTCTATCAGAAGGAATTCTAGTCTGCCGCCCTCTTCCTTCTCTTTCTGTCCTTTCTTTTCAACAGACTCCCATTTCAGTGATATGCTGCTGGTGATGTCATTACACATTTGTTTGAAACAGTCAGCATAACAATGACCTTATGGCGAGCCAAGCGTATCGCGACGCGTGGCTACTTCGCGTCCGTTACGTATGCCCATTGTCAAGGTTGACAGGATTCATTAGGTGAAGCGTACTGATTTGCGTAATTGCCTGAAATTATATAGCTGTTAGTGCGTGTTCAAACAACAGTAATGTTGAAGAAGTAGATTGTGACTTTTGTGCGAATTTTGATGTAACGGGAAATAATATGGGCATGTAGAGGGCTTATGATCTAACCTGTGTCGACACCCTCGCGCCTAGTACGGTAGGCTGTGCTGGGGCGGCTGCTGCAGGAGCAGAGAACCTCAAACGGCGTAAATATAACAACCTTATTGGGAGCTATATGTTTGAGACGTTTGGGGTTGAAACACTATGGCTGGCCTATTTTTAGCTCAAAGAAACGTGGTAATGCTGCCAGCCTTTTGGGTACTTACATCCCATTGCATGCGGACGAATTTTTTGATGCCCAATGAACTTCTGCCTTTTTCTTTCATTTTTTTATATAATATATGTATATAATATATTTTAGTGTTAGCTTGTAAACTGTAATTGTTGTGTCTTTGTGAATAAATATGCTAATGGCATAACAGACTAAATATTGTGAAACTCTAGACTTCTAGACTTGTACAATACAAATCACTTTCTATAAACTCATGCTGAATTAAGATTTGGAGACAAACAATCTTTAATTTGACACAAGTTATTTATCAATTTATTTCCTTGAATAACAGGTATAATATCGTCTACATATTTGAAGTAAACATCACAGCTGCTAGACAGAAAAAGTCGTTTTACCAGTCAAATGCACTCGAAGATCGAGTAACGTGTTGCTTTTTCTGATCTAATTTGTTAGTTTTTGAACTGCACGTAAAGAAAATCTTCCACGGTAACACACTTGCAATTTCTTTAGTACAGGAATTTACTACAGGTGCCAGAGAATAACCGTAGATGCATCTTTTTTCACGCATTCCTATCAACATCGATTTTCCAATTAAACACCGTCTGTTTATCTTCTCTGACTTTCCCACATAGTATGCGACTACTGTTGTTAGCAATGAATAAAACATCATCCATGTATATCATGCATGGGGTGAAATCGTAACATTTCATAGTTCTAAGCCAGTAGAAAGTAGTCCAAATTTTGATATTGGATTGGATCCCTCGTTTTCAATGGCGTGAAATCGGACAAGAATTGATGGATGCCGTGTGAATCGTGATTATGCTTGGCTGTTTCGGAATGTTTAATGAAATGGATATGTGTTATAAATACTGGCTGATTTTTTTTACGGTCTCGATAATATGAAAAACTTTCACTATAGGACCAACTCTCAAATCACGAAAAAAAAAACAGCTGTTTAATACAAAAGTTCAATACCTACTTGACCAAAATGTATGAAACAACAGATTTTTTTTTCGTGATTTGAGGGTTGATCCCATAGTGAAAGTTGATCATATTCATGGGTAGAACATCCTGTAAAAATTTCGAGATAAAAAAAAACGTCCAGTATAGTTGTGTATGACAATGAATGTGAGGCGGTTAAAAATTGTTATTTTATTTGTACCGGCATCGGTCGAGATCCCATCTAGTTTGTAATCGAGTGATTTGAATAAGTCCGTAGAAAAATTGAGTACGAGCGTATGAGCTTGACAAATGTCAAGATATTCCAATTGTGGACATTTGCTCCTTTACTCATCAAAGAAGTATTGCCGATGACTCGGTAGAAAACTTTGAAGACGAGGTTAAATAAAGGTAGACATCGATATTCCTTATATAGAATTGCCAACTTCAAGTAGCTAGGCAGCATAGTTGTCTTGCCACTGCAATTTGTCACATTATTAGGTATTCTGTGACTTTGTTAAAGTTTGCAAGGCAAAACTATTAGCCGCTTCGGTATCAAATTATCGTAAAATCGTCCTACTGCATATTAATTTTTGACTTTCCTCATCGGAATGTAAATAAAAACTGCTTGAATAGATTATTTTATATCGGATATTATAAACATTCTTAGGACAAACAAATGTTTGATTGGTCCTATACATGACATGACACAGGGTGCAAAATTGTGCGTAACTTTTTGATGTTTCACTATGTGATATACTTTTCGATTTCTTGCTTGTTTGTTGTGTTAATTACCTTTTTGCAGCCTCGATCCTGCAGTAATGCCCGCAAACTAAAGAAGATTGCTTATAACGTTCAAAGTTTAATATATTTGCCTTTTACAACAGCCATAATTGCCTTCTAAATCTGTCTGTGATTTTATATATTTCTTTGTTTTTTTCAAGTCGCAGATGTTTTGCTTCGAATTGTCCAGTTTCATTTAATATTATTAACACATTGTTAGCATGTTACGTCAACTAACGTCTTTTTGACCTTGAATGTAAATGGCAGCATAGGAGTCTAGTTATTTTTATTTAGTAAAATCAACGTTGAACTTGAAATTTAATTTTCGAATTTATTTCGTTGATGGCCCACTGGCCTACTGGCCCACTTGGTCTCACGTCATATTTCAAATGTATCCCCCATGCATATTTTGTTATCTAACGGCCGTCCAGGTGTTTGTAAATGAGTGATGAGTGCCATCTGCCATTTTGTGCATAAAGCATTAGACCATAACTTAATTAACAACTTACGGGATGTGGAATGCGTAATTATATCCAGTACATAATGAATTAATAACAATTTTAATGATGTGATGTTGTTTTGCTATCAACTGGTGACAACATCATTCAAATATTTAGCGTGATCAATCCAAGAATCGGCTCTTTTGCCTTGACGACATCATTGAGGAATGTCGCAAAATCATTAAGATGTTCTCGTAACTACCTTTAGTGTCATTAGTTACGTTTATTGTGTACCTATTTATTGTTTAATGAGTTTTGATAAAACATTATTTTCTTTCATAATTATGTGTCAGCATCATTCAAATATTTAGCGTGATCAATCCAAGAAGAAGAATCCAAGAAGAGAATCTTTTGTCTACCTTGACGACGTCATTTAGGAAAGTCGCAAAATCTGTAAGATTCTCGAACTTCCTTTACTCATCATTGCAGTGTATTTATTGTAAAGTCAGTTTTGATAAAACAATTCATGTCGGTGTTCAAAATGTTCTTAATTGTAAACATCCGTAGGTATACAAAAGATAAAATCAGATAATTTCCTTGGCGATGCTATCTTTTCTCGACTAAAAGTAGCGAATTTATTACCTGAGTCATTGTATTATTTAAGTCAGTCAGAACCTAACAGACCGTATAATATTCGGTTATAATGATTATAAAATGAAACTTTCGTCGCAAATTGTTTTCACCGGTTAATGGCAGAGTAAATCAAATTCGGACACGCAATATTAGATCGTGAGATCATTATTAAGCTTTTTTCTTTTTCAATGGAAGGTTGTACGGTAGCTGGCTGTATGAGATAATAACTGACTCGCAGTTTTATGTAATACACGACGTATGTAATTGGGATGAGAAGCATGATTAAAAGAATAATGAACATAAACATTGATGAATTGTAGAGTGGGGTTTCTTGGCTCGTCTGTTTAAGAAATTAGCAATTGGAACCGTGTACCTAGCTTCTGACGTTTCCATAAGTGCCAATGTTGTGTTAAGTGAAATAAAATATTTTTTTGTTGTTAAATATTGGGGGAGAAAGAATGGAAAAAGCTAGGCGGATGATGATGAATCGGGGAGAACGAGTCCAAAGTCATAAATAAGGTGACGGCTTAGAGAGGAGACTGGGAAATTACTTAAAACCACCTTCTCAATTCCACGTGATCCTTGAATACGTTAATTGTAGTCGGTGCAATTATTGCAGGCAGAGAGCTCTTTAAGTACATAATTAGTCCAGAACCAGTCGTATCTTAAATGTATAATGTGATTTGAAATCGGAAATCTGGTTGGGAGCTACTTCGGGGTTAGTGAATTATTCAAGCGTTCCTATTTAAGTTGTTTGTTCGTATCCTTTAGTGTCTTGGAAAACATAGTTTTTTTTTTTCCACTTTTCTTCCCAACTCAACTATCCCATAATCAACTTGAGTATCGTGGATCGTAAAAATGTAGTAGGTATTATGCACTTACAAACGTTTTTATTTACTGTTTTTCATTCACTGTCGCAACGCTATTCTGATTTTATTTACTGTCGAATTTTTTGGAAGGATCTTACATATACTTTATTATATAAGGTGTTAAAATATTAACCCGACAAACTTTCAGAGTTGTCCCATAGTGAAAGTTGTTCAGTTCGATGGCCTAAAAGCACTTCTTAAAGTTTGAAGGGTTAATTTTTTAACACTTTGTATAAGACTAATGTACAATCCTTTTTATTGGTTAAGGAAATCCGTTTGCCACTAAGTGTTACTTACACCCTTCCGGAGGGTTCCAGATTATTAAATAAACCTGCGATATCTTTATTTGCTAAATTACACACATCAAAAGTGTCTAGGGATCAACATATATTTTTGCAATAACTTTTCTCCTGATTGATATTAATTAAAATTTTCTTTAAGGATTCATCAAATAAAGTGTTTTCGTTTGTCACAGTAACGATAAACCAAGTCACCTTTGCATTAATAAAGAAATTTGCCATTTTCCTAATAAAGGGATTTTTGACATTTGAACCACTAACACAAAAGTTCGAAAAAAAGACTGAAATAACAGTTTTCTCTAAAATTTTATTGGGTAACTTAAACAATTAATAATCCGTGTTTCTACCGCGAACACTAACAACACAAGAACATCGGTTTGGCATACTCAAAATGAGTTCATCCAAATCACGCTGTGGAATGGCCGCCCATGTTCGTTGCAACAACAAAAAAAGGTCTTCTTGCGACTGGATACCCTCCATATTCGGCAGAGCTCTTCTCTGTAGCATATCCCATGCATGCTCAATCGGGTTCAAGTCTGGCGACTGAGCAGGCCAGGGCAGGACATTGATGTTAGCTGCGGCGAGAGTCTGTCTTACAACTCTTGCGGTGTGCGGTCGTGCATTATCATGCATTAACTGAAATAAGGGACCGATTTGCACTTGTAGAGGAACGATGACGTCTGATACAATCGTCTCAGCATAAATTTGAGCGTTGAGGTTGCCTCTGATCCAAATCAACTCAGTTCTTCCGCCGATCCAAATACCCGCCCATACCATGATGGTTCCACCACTATAAGGATGGACTTCCTGGCAGGATTTTAATCGCTGTTGGTGTCCAGGGGTTCTCCAGTGTCGTATACGTCTTGTATCCGGTCTCATACCAAAACGAGACTCATCAGAAAAGCACACGAAACGCCATTGTTCTTCTGCCCAATTTCTGTGTTCAAGAGCCCATTGATATCGAATCCTACGATTGTGCATTGTTATAGGTGGTACCCGTAGCGGTCTTCGGGAATGAAGGTTCACTTCATGCAAGCGGTTTCTGACTGTTTGGTCGCTAATTAAGTTCCCTGAAGAGTGATGAAGCCTCACGGCTAACATCATGGCGGTTATTGTTGGAGCTCTTCGAGTTAAGATTTGAATGTATCGGTCTTGTCTCCGTGTGGTGCAGCGATACCGTCCTCCATGGCGCTCAGCCACGGTACCAGTGCTTCGGTAACGTGTCCAAAGTCGACTGATAACACTCTGACTTGTATTCAGAGCTAAAGCCACAGTACGTTGCCGGGAACCAGCTTCTATCATTCCCACGGCTCTGAGCATTTCTTCCCTGCTTAAATGACGTCGCCGCTCCATAATAACGTTGGTTTTAATCAGTAGTAGGGAAACAGTAGCACTAATAATGTCTTCAATGCGTTGTATGTTTTTATAGGGAAAATATTGACAGCTGATTTTCATCTTTTACTCGAATTTGATTCACAGTTCCTGATTCAAATTATGAAATGCACCAAAAAGGATCCATATAAATTTATAAAATCATAAATTTATTACAAAGCCACATCTCAATCTCAAGAAATCCGCATAAAAATGCTTGATCCCTAGACACTTTTGATGTGTGTATTTATGGTGACATTTGACTTAAGTATTTAATTAGTTTTATAATAAAAAGACAAGCCTTTTTTTACGCAACCTCAGCTGTTACCAATTAAAATACACTTTAAAAGATCCATAATAACGTTTGCATAATCAATTTTCTTTTAATTGTTTCAGATTTTCTTCTCACCTCGTGCGAAGATACAGCAAAGGGAAACCGTTATGACGACACTGAACGTCTTTAACAATGGAGGTATCAGAGAGTCAATCCCACAACTTGAATAGCTAGAAAACATAATAAAAACCAATTAGCGCAAAGAGCTATGTGAAAAAATAATGTGACATAACGCCATCTAGTGGTTTATTGACGAACTCGGTAGACAGTGAAAGTGTTCCAAAATCAAATCAAGATGAAGTTGAATTTGTTTAAGCGGTCGATGATTTTTGCGACGTTTTTCGGTTCATGTTTATGTATAGCGTTGATAGTGGCGTCTTTGGGGACTACGCATTGGATTGATGCGCGTGCGCGAAGGACATCGAATCCTTTGGAGTCCGAAGGAAGGATCAGTTTCGGACTGTTCGAAGGTCGGAAGGAGCTGAACTTCGGATATGGGTGGAGGAATCATGATTTTAGTGGTAAGGGCGACTTTTATTTTAATTATTTCGACCAATCGAAGTTTATTTTTTCTTATAGCATTGGAAGTTTTTCTTAATTGTTTTTTATGCGCAATTTGTCAAAAAAAATTGTGCTATATTCATAGTCGTTGAAGCAGTAAGAAACTGGTATATAATAAAGTTTTTGATTCAAAGTATGTTAGTGTTACAAGTCCGTCAATGTTTTCGTTAAAACGTGTTTTATCATAATATTTTCACCAGTGACATTGTCTGCAATCCTCGTCCTCTAACAACTACATTTATATAAGTATTGATTTTATGAAGGTCTTTGAAATTGTGAACCTCTTTGGTGGCCAACTTTGTGCTTCACGGACTGACACAAAAGACTGGGCCCTATAATGTTTTTTGGAAGTTACTTCAGCCAAACACGAAACTTACTCATTTAGTTTTAATACGTTGATCAAAGAAGATAAGGTTGCTAGCTAATGGAACGTGTCCCTCACACGTATCTTCCAATCATATTTTTATGCAATGCAATGCACACCGCATTGTATACATAAAAATATGATGAAATATCTTGTAAGATTCCTAGATAAATTTGACATTGACACCTTGAATAATACTGCTTCTTGCGACCCACAAACGAAACTGGAATAACAAAAGATTGCTCTTAGACAACTGACAAGCTCTGATGGCGCTGTTTTGTACTAAGTTGGTGAGCTGACAATAGTCTGACTCATGGCTATTAAGATATAAAGTGTGGATTTTCTGTAGCAATACTTAACTTGTTGTATTTGCTAACAGCAATATCATAGGGACGTCCCAAACGTCATTATAATATTATCATTATGAAGTTTTCGGATCGAAGCTATTGCAAGACACGCCAGGGTTCCCTATAAAAAAGGCTCAAAGGGACTTTCACACGAGCGGAACGCCTCAACGGCAGGTGCAACTGTAGCGCGTGTTGACGGCTGCATTGCTTCTGACCTTATCGCCTGCCGTTCGTGTTTATGAGCACTAACCTATCAGAGTCAAATGAAGCAGTAATGCTAGCTACTGTTTCAACTCCCAACTTCATTGTGACATCAAATTAATCCCTAAGAGCTGTAAGTCGAAAAACTAGAACAACATAAACAAGTCTAGTCATTGCTGCAGACTTGCTTTGCGTCCACGATAAGATCGGGACGCTGCGAGTTGCGTTCAGTTTTGTAATCCATTCAGACTCAGTCGTTGCATTTGGTCAATCGACAATGACATCGGGTTTTATATTGACATGATTAATGTTTTTTGTTGTTAATACGATCTGTTTGCTAGGGATTAATTGCTTGTGCAACAGTGTCAAATAAGATTTCCAAATACCGAATCACTAGAATACTTTTCCTGCATTCTTTTCAGCAATGTGTAGTCTTCCCGAAGGTCTTTAAGCATAAGCAAATATTAGCACTACAACCGAAGGTCAGTTGCCGTAATTAAAATCGTTCAACATCTAGTCGCAATATCGTCTCAGCGAAAATCAAATGTCAAAAACTTGTCAAAAATGTAGGAAAATTAGAAGTATGTTTGGCAGTGTGAGTCTGAGATCAGACTGCGATCGTTAGAAAAATTACGAGAACTGCCCCTCTACTGCTAATCATAGACTATACCATCAACCTGTATAGTATCTAATCTTTTTCTCCTTACCTTTCTTTACGCTCATCTCATCATCATCATCTGCCTAGCCTTTCCCCAACTATGTTGGGGTCGGCTTCCAGTCTAACCGGATGCAGCTGAATACCAGTATTTTACATGGAGCGACTGCCTATCTGACCTCCACAACCCAGTTACTGGGTAATAAGATATCTACGCTCATCTACCGGTCTATGTTTCACTGTACAGTCGACCTCGTAATTGCTTACTATTACTATTTTTTGACAAACAGTCTCATTAAAACTCAGTAAGGGGGAAATTATACATATAACTGTCCCATTGGTCGTGAAAGCAAACTAGACCTTCTTGTATTATGAAGTGCTTGTGATAATACATACAACTTTAATAACGTGGTAAATCATTTTTTTGGTCGACAATTCCTAAGTATATATACTTTTTGTAGGTTTTCTATAGAATACCACTAAAGGGCCAATTTATACTAAATCATCCCTCATAACCAGCCTATAATGTTTCCACTGCTGGGACACAAGCCTTCCTTGGTGAGAAGGAGTGGGCCGTAATCTACCACGCGGGCCAAGTGCGGGTTGGTAGATGTCATATGTCATCGAATTGTTGGTTCCAGGACATGCCGGTTTCCTCACAATGTTTACCTTTACCGTTTTGAGAGCAGTGGTAATTATAATAAATACACAAAGTAAAGCGCCTATTTGGGTTCTAACGACCTATACAACTCGTAACTCGCGGGCTACTATTGCTCAAATCATGTCTACTGCTTTACTAACTTACCAAATTACCTCATTTTCAGTAAAAGCCGGTACGCACCCCGCACGGCGCTGGGCGTGGTGTGGTACGGCAGCACTACTGGCTGCGTCACTTCTGTCGGCGGGCGGGTCATGCGTGCTGGCTGCGTTGGGGTCGGCGGCGCGTGCGCGGTGCTCGCCTCGACCGCTACTTGTCAGCAACTCTTTAGCAGGTAAATATTAGTTACTGAAAATCCTAATGGAAAAACTCAATAACACTTTGTCTTTGTGTGTTTGAATTTCTTAGTAACAGTCCGGAGTTTGGAAGTTGGCGATTTAATACCCCCGTGTCTCGGAAAGCACGTAAAGCCGTTGGTGCTGCGCCTGATCTCTCTCCGATCGTGTCGGATTGCCGTCCCATCGGACTATGAGAGTAAAGGAACAGAGAGTGCACCTGTGTCTGCGCGCACACTTGTGCACTATAATATCTCCTGCGTACCTGGCTAGTCTCCGTTGAGATTGGCTACCATGACCGAAATCGGTCGGGGAGGCTATTATTATTATTGCTTACCTGACACTAACAGCTATCATTAGATTTGACGCATTAGTTATTATTTTACCATTTTGTAAATAAATCTGCCTAGGCTTTTGACAACTGGGGTCGGCTTCCAGTCTAACCAGATGCAGCTGAATACCAGTATTTTACATGGAGCGACTGCCTATCTGACCTCCTCAAACCAGTTACTGGATAATACGATACCCCTTACTTTCGGGCTTCTGACGACCCGTAACGACTGTCAAAGATCCACCAATGACAGCCGGGACAAACGACTTAACGTACTTTCCGAGGCACGGGGTCTCGATATGTAATGGATGGTAAGTCATCCACGAACCAATCGCGGCTAGCGTAGCTTAACCTTTTTAAGTTTATATCACTAATATATTTCTTCTCATGTTTCAGTGCTATTCAGTCTGGGTGCAATAGCAGTATGGCTGACGGAGTACTTCCTGAGATTGCAGCACAACGTGATGTCGGATGAAGACCTCGCCAACACGTGGTCTTCTGACGATACTGCAGATCTTGGACTGTCCTTCTGGTAAGCATTGTTATGAATCAGAAGAGGCAGTGGCCAGGATATAACTGGATAGGGTAATGGAAAGTGGAGTAGATCCGTTATGGGTGACCACATGTCATGTCCATGTCGTAACCATTGAAATCTAAATATTAAAACGACCGGTTATACATACATGTTACCTTAGCGCATACAGCTTGCTAGCTTAATGGCTGGCAGGCTTATATTAAAAATAGGTAGGCAGATATTGACCTGCAAATTGCAAAAATCTTTAGAAAATTTGAATTTAGCGGACTAACCTGCCGGTTTCCTCTTAAGAGGAAAGGCGGTCGGAAAGACTTTTGAAAACGCCTAAGTAAAAAGTCATAATTCAAGGTTTGGCTCTCGACTATTTCCTCCTCCAATATTGGACCAATTATATTTCATAAACTGTATAAGAAGGATATACTGTGTCCCTATGGTTTTCTTTTTCAATAATTGCTGTCAAATTTGTACAATAAGCCTCTGTTGACAGCAGTTTCATAACATTGTTCTCACATATAGAAGCAACAAGAATACTGTACAAAGGATTTTGTAATATCTTAATTTTAAAGAGTGTCCTTGGAGTTTCTTGCCCGTTCTTCTCCAAGAGAGCTTCAACTTTCTGACTAACTGACCGACTAGTTAATTTTGACAATTCAAAAGTGCCTGGAAATGGTTTAATTGAAATAAATGCTTTGAGTTTGAGTTTAAATCGGCAATTTTGTACATTTTTTGAGAGTTCTAATGCTTATAAAAATAATATATCATCAAAAAGGAAAACATAGGGACATAAAAGTAGTTAATATTTATTATTCTGTAAGAAATCATTGCTTTATGGTCCTTAACCAGAAAGAAAACAAGCGAGAGCGTTTGTATGGAGAAAAGACCACCTGCTTTTCCTTTTAAAGACAAAGATTTCTGTACGTGAGTCATTTTATCTTCTCTCATTTCCAGGCTGGTGGTATCAGCAAGCATAGCGGCGTTTATCAACGACGTCTGCATACTCATAGCCATGGCGGACGGACGAGACATCGACACTATAGCACCGGCCTTAGAAGAGAAAGTTAACGGGGCTATTATGTTGTATTAGATGACGTATGATTTAATCTTAAGACAAGGCTATAATTCGATTTGTTCGTCCAAATGTGTGATTCAGAAACCTGTACGCTAATTTTGAAAGACAATTTTTTTAAACTGCTGTTGAATCTTACGTCAAGTAAAATCATGAATCGCTATATTGAATCAGACAATCGGACAAGAAAATCGGGAATATGGTCCAGTCCAGTCCATTTTATCAGGTAGATAAATACTCAGCTGCATTAATACCTAAGCTATCTACGGATTCGATTAAAATGCCAGATGTCCAAGGACAGTAAAACATTTCTTGAATAGAAAATGTTCGAATTCTGTTTGAATGATATTCTTTCATTCTCGCTGTCGGAAAGCCATTATTATGACGACGTATATTTAAAGAATACGAAAAGTAGGTACAAATACACGTTTGCATTTATTGAATAAAAGATCTGATATTATTTGCAACTAATTCGCGTCAGAACTCGAAGTGAGTCACAGATAATAAAGCAGGTTTCGCCACACCCAACACAAATTGATGCAATGTCAATTCGTCAACAAAGGGCTTTGAAGGTCCGTGGCATAGGTACCTACCTATCCGCCATTTAGATTTTTTCAAAATGGCGGCCACGCATGAGACCTGTATAAAGCGATAGCTGACATCAATGCAAACAGAAAACACAATTACACTGAAAACAGTAAAGTGTCATGTTTCCAAGATAAGGATCATATGGGTGTCACGTGATCAACTTGGATTGATTGATTGATTCATTTATTTGCCTGAAATATGGTATTTTAAGATTACGTTACGTTTTAAACGATAATGGCCCCAATTCTGTTGTTCACAAACTAAATTAAATTTAAGTTTAGTGCATCTTTTTCTTTCTATTTCATTATGAAAAGGACAGAAGATAAATATTAGTTTAGTCCTGTCAAATTAGATAATCCATAGACAAGTTTAGACGTGATTCAAAAACTGGCTACTAAAAATACGCCAATTCACGTCAGGCGCTGACTAATTTGACAGGACTAAACTAATATTTATCTTCTGTCCCTTTCTCAATGAAATAGAAAGAAAAAGATGCACTGAACTTAAATTTAGTTTAGTTTGTGAAAAACAGAATCGGGGCCAATATCTCTGAAACGAGACGCTTTATGGGGTTTGGACCTATTACATATTCCGTTTGCATTGATGTAAGCTATTATAAAGTCCAATAGTCGCGTAGCCGCCATTTTGAAAATAAAAAAAAAACAAAATGGCTCGATAGTAAGTATGCCAGGCTCCGTAAAAAAATCTTCAGTCGCCTTGAGGGTTGTTGGGTTACCCAGTCACACTCGTTTTGCTCCATCCTTAGAATGATGCAAAGTAAGCACAAATTCGTGGTAACAGTACTACTTATAGTATTTTTATCACAGCGTATTTGTACAACTGATTACCGCAAGTAAAGCCCGCGTCGTTCCTGAGATAAAAGTACTGTACTCGGCTGTAGATCAGCTCATCAAGTTTCGAGCGTATGAGTGTCACTCATACTTGCGTTTTTGGTTTAGGAGATGATTGATTTTTATTTATATTTTCGATAATGTCGATAACTATATTCTGTAAATATCTCACCGTGAAAACTTAGGTGACGTAAACTTGAAGTGATGTCATTTCACCTGATGCCGGATTGACATTTTTGGCAGCTCACTTCACCTAAAGTCTATTCAAACTTGTTTCAAATGAATATTATTTCAAGTAAAACAAAAATCAACTTTATTTTAATAGTAATTAAGTTGATTTCAGAGTGACTAGCACTATTGAAAAAGCTATAAAAATGTATTGTAACGTAAACTGAATTTTATTTTGTAGGATTTAGGCCGCTGCCTGGAATTTTGCGGGCAGCGGGGCGGCAGCGCGGCGGCGCGGGCGGTCGCCGATTGCCTTGAGTGCACCGCTCGTTGCCCGCTCCCGCGCCGCTGTTTTCGAGAACCGGTCCATTTAAATGTACGGATAAGATCCTGCCGCTCCCGCGCCGCCGCCGCACAGTGTTCGCAATCATTAAATTACGAGCTACTTTGATTTTAATACGAAATTTTTAATTTAAATGTAGGTAGGTACATGTTTGTGGACTTATACAAGAAAAACACATATATTACTAAGTATATGTTGTATTCATATAGTGCTTACATATTTTTATATCTTTCTTTAGTATAGGTAGTCTACAAATAAAATAAAATAAAAATACGTTTACTTTAAGAATTTTTTAAATAAGCGGCCCTGAAAAAGGCCTTGATCCACTTAGCCCAACGAAATCCATCCTTCGAGCTACAGCAAATCGAGCAGGTGAACATTCAGGTTGACCAGGTGGTACAGGTTGTCCAACATCTTGATTTTGTACTGACCAAAGCTCTCCTTGCAGCCAGTCGTTGCATTTTAAAACAAACTTCTCTTTGTTCCTAAGAGCATTCCATTTCTTAGTTAGCACAGCAGAAAACACCTTTATTTTATTTTTAATAACTTCTATTGGAAGTCCTGGAATTTCTGAACCATCCGAGCAATAGAGGATCCCTTATTTGCTTGATTTACCAGTTTATCACGACATAAAAGCTCGAAAAGGTAAAGGCGTGTTATTCCTCTGTTAACACCTGTTGAACGAAAAAATTACATCACTCAAAAGTCGAGGTGAGTCGAATATTGAGACTAGATTCATTCGAAAGCTAGATAAATACTCGAGTTGCATAAAAAAATATGGACGGCTGGAATTGGCTGGGAAAAAGTTGGACTCTATTTACGTTTACTCTTTTTTGCAAATTTGGTTATTTTTTTCAATTTATATTTTATTTATTTTCCCATAATTCGAATACAAATATGATTAACAAATTGGTGTATATCTTACCTGTGGATGTGGATCCCATGATGAACCAAAAATTTTATAATAAAACTCAAAAATACTTGTAAGAACAGAGCGTCAACATGTACGATCATTAGCGGCTAACAAAAGCGACTGACCGGTATTGTTATCGCGTGGGGTTAGTGCAGTGCTGAGCGGTGAAGATGTCCCGGAATCGGGCAATTAGGCGTAGGAACGAGTCGTACAACTAATAATGTACTCTAATCACATGCAAATTTCAATTTATATTGCCATGATATTTATACCTAAAGTAGCTCGTAATGTAATAATTACGAACACTGTGCGCCGATGCCGCCCCGCTGCCCGCAAAATTCCAGGCAGCGGCCTTAAAGTTATTTTTCCATAAACTCATATTTATTTATTTACAATTTTGGCAAATAAATCGCGAATGCAGATTAAGTTTTCACAGTGAGATTTTACAGAATACGTCGCCTGTTCAATAACTTAAACTCCCCAAAAGTGTATGTTAATCCCCAAAATAATTTATAAGATGTTACGAAGGCTGAATGTTAGTTTGTAAGCTTGTTGGTAACTTAAGTTGTGATTAACTCCGTCCATTTTTATTATATTTAAGTAATTAATATTGTACATTATTATATTATGACATGTTAAGTTCATTAACTCAATTATAAATAAATTAGCTTTTCACCCATTTACTGTACATAAACCAATCAAGCCTTGAAAAATGGTACGTAAGTGACGCTGGTTTTACAAAAGACGACCTGAAAGCGAAAAAGATAAGGTTTAAAATCGCTAACATAATTCTTGGTAGTTACAACGTACTTTTAAAACATGCTCAAATATTAAGTCACTTTAATATCTTCAAACGTCTATTTTAAGTTATTACTACCCACTTTCTTACTAACTTTATACAAGGTTATTGGAAAAACATTAACAACCTCTTAAGAGATCATTGTACTTATCATTATGAACAACTTTTACTATGGGACCAAACCTAAAATCGCGAATAAAAATCAGCTGTTGTTGTTTGTGTGTTTTTGTGTTTTTTTGCTTGTGTTGTTTGTGTTCGTATAACTCGTCAAATTGTAGGAAACAGCTGATTTTTTTTCGCGATTTCAGAAGGCCAATTCTCGTAATTTAAAACGTTCAAAATCTAGTCGCAGTCTCATCTCGGCGACAAACAAATGTCAAAAACTTGTCAAAATGTAGGGAACTTAGAAGTATTTTTTGACAGATTGAGACTGAGATCAGACTGTGAACGTTCTTAAAATTCCGAGAATTGCCCATATGGTTTGGTCCCATAGTAAAAATTGTTCATAACGATGAGTACAATGACCCCTTAAGAGGTTGTTAATATTTTTCCAATAACCCTGTATAAACTTGCAATGTGGGTGAAAAGCTATTCAATTAAAAGTATTCAAATAATTACCTCATAAGGACAATACAATCTCAATAGAAGTTTATATCACTAAATACAAATGGTGAACAGAATCTCGATTTGCCTCCCTCACTCAAAAGGGGTTCAGATGTCTGTACCTGTCTGTTTTATTATTCTATTTTATCAATTACATGTCCTTCGTCACAAAAATGACTATACCTGTATCTCTTTAGCCACGAGCTACATGCTCCAGCGATACGTGTCTTCGACAGCTACTGCGGAGAAAACAAATGAAAGTAGTTTCGAAAAAGATAACGCACGCGCATGTCGCTTGACGCAAGTCGCATCGCTCGAGGCAGTGAACGGGACATGTGGCGTATATACAGTAAACCTGGGGCCCAAGTCTGTTATTTTTATAAATTCGTCATTCTAAACCGATCTCATTGTCATTTTGCTAAAAGTTCGTAATCTGTTAAATTCATAATGCTCGGTCAATGGTCTGAGAAAAACTGCTACTAAATTTCATGCTAGATTTCATTCAATATATATTTTTACATATTACGTATTAGTGTTGCAATCTGAAGTAGTAAGAAGTTCATAATTAGCAAAAAACATTGAATTTATTGTGTGTACGAGATTACCATTTTATGCCATTTCTTTCAATGGAGTGTCAATGGTTGACCATTGGAAAGTCATAATGACGCCGTTATATTAGTAGATTACCAAACTTGTCAAAATCAACAATTATGAAATCAATGATAGACCATTCTGACACTATTGTAATAGCAGACTTGAGGCCCTGGTTTATGCTAGTTATATTCCAATGGATCTGAAGCATATTCAAGGGTCTACATTGAATTTCTAGTTAGTTTTTCATCTTGAATATTCACTACAGTGCACCCAATATATTTCAGTTAACGGTGAAATATAAACCATTCTTCCTTGTGAGTATTGAATTTTTCGGAATAAATGTTGCTGTTGAGTTTTCAGACTTGAAATAAAAAAAAAATACAATATATTGTAAGTGTAAAGTTGAATAAACGCCGACGCAGGTTGAGCCTGCACGCGATTTTGTACTTTAAGACACTGAAAATATGGTTTATAATTCCATGTTAGCTGTTCGTAGCTCTTTTGTCGTCTGACAGCTGCATCGTGTACTGATAAAATATACTGGATGCACTAATCTCCACAAGGTACATAGCAAATCAAATTAAAATAATTTATTTGCATTAAATGTTTGATCAATATGATCATAATTATAAGAGTATAATACAGTACCCGGCGATAAATATTGCACATCGACCCTTGGAAAGAGACAATCGGCTAATTTCGGCTTCGTAGAGCGTTATCTCTGTCGCACACTACCTATGTGACGTTTTGTCAGTCGTTGTTCAAGTGCGATAGAGTGCGGTCGCGTCCAGTTCAAAATATATATTTAGAGTTGTTAACACCCCCAAATTCAAAGTTGTACTATGGCATCTTTAGGAAAAAGAGGGAAAACTGTACGAGAAACCCCAACCTAAAGCCATCACTTATAGAAAAATTGGTGTATTTTATACAAAGAATTATCAAAAGAAGCAAATCATAATTGTTTTAACAGCTCCTAATAGATACCGGACTGTTTGTATTTCGTGCAACAGAGATAACGCTCTACGAAGACGAAATTAGCCGATTGTCTCTTTCCAAAGGTCGATGTGCAATATTTATCGCCGGGTATTTACTTAACAATATCGCCGTCCAAAGGTTAAATAAAATATTTACTCAGCACATATTTTGTTTATATTAGTTGTGCCATTAGTTTAGAATACACCTCTATGTATTAATTTTATTCAACGTATTCTTATTTTTTATGGATTTTGTATTATTTTTTAATAAATAATTATTGGTAATTATGATTGTATTTTTTTTTATTGGACCTGTAAACACCAAGAGGGAATATTTACACGAATAAAACGGGCTGATTCGTCGCACTGCTGAACGCGAACTACGGTCCTTTTTCCAAATTATTTTACTTCTGATTTTGAATCACTGTTAAAATGATCTCGACAGTGATCTTTAGGCTCTTTACAGGGTTGTTGGGTAGCCACTGACAGAGATAAATTAACTGTTATAGGGCTGTAGTGAGGGACCCGTGGCTGAATAATAACAGCCGCACAGGTCGATCGATCAGGTTAAGCTACTACGCTTGCCGCGGTTGGTCTGTGGATGGGTGACCACGCACGTTAAGTCGATGGTCCCGACTGTCATTCTTTGATCTTTGACAGTTGGGACGGGTAGTCAGAAGCCCGAGTCTGACAACCAGTATTACCTAGTAACTGGGTTGTGGAGGTCAGATAGGCAGTCGATCCATGTAAAATACTGGTATTTAGCTGCATCCGGTTAGACTGGAAGCCGACCCCAACATTGTTGGGAAAAGGCTAGGCAGATGATGATGAGGGCTGTAATAGTGAAGAAAAGCGGCGTAACACCGCGGCGCAGAGTACCCCACAATGCGTACAAATGACTGATGGCACCTTAATTGCGTAACACATTTTCAATTAATGCTTTTGAAGGATATCGCTAATCCATTGCTTCATATTTTCGAAAAAAAATTGTCTGCTCAGCAACGTAAATGACGCAATGAATGTTGTTGAACTGTCAACATGAAAGTCGGCTATTGTTAGTGTGTTACGCTATCACCCCGCCGGTGAGTGGAGATGTTCGCGGAAATTCGCTGCATGTGACAAGCACGGTCTGATCTATGTGGCGATGCTTATGGGACGCGTGTCCGGCAGAAGACGTTTTTTCGGCAGCAATGATGATGTTGATGTGGAAAATAAATTGTAATTTTAAAGTAAGGGAAAATAATTGTTTCCATAATTGACTACCAACTGAAATAATTGTCCGTAAATCCAAATTATTGTATGACAGGGGTATAGAACGGGAAATTGACGTAGTTTCAATTTAATAAAAAAAATCCCTGACTGTACTTAGACTTATGGAACTTTACCATAACACTGCAGAGCAAAACCTTTTTCTTTTTCTCATTATCATCTGCCTATACAGTTATCCACAGCGGGTCATAGGCCAATTTAACGTTATTCTACTCTAGAACACGTCTACCCCAATGGTTATCGGTTCTACGCACATATATCGATACACCTAGATAACGCAAGAGCAACTATTTCGCGTGCCAAAAATCGCACCAGCCTATCGATTCTGTAAAAATCTCACCGTGAAAACTTAGGTGAAGTGAGCTGTCACTCCACCTGATGTTAGGGATTACCCCTATTGATCACTTCACGCTCACTTCACCTAAGTTGTCACGGTGAGATTTTTACAGAATCGACCGGCAGCTTACGTACAAAAATCGTAAGCCGCCACTTTTGCGCTCAGTCCTGTGTACTGCTGGCTCTAGGCTCCGGGGGTGGGGCGAGACGGGTGCCGCGCGCGGCGGGGCCTTTGAATCAATTCGATTTTCCCATCACTAAATAATGCTTGTAACGTCATAGTAGGTAGTAAAAAATGGCACGCTTGGTTTTCGTACAGATTGTGATCGTTATCTAGGTCGATCTATATCTGTGGTTCTACGGCTAATATGGCCGGCCCATTGCCACTTCAGCTTGCTTATTCTGTGAGATATGTCGACAAATTTGGTTCTCTGCCAGATCACCACGTTCCGGATTCGATCGATATTTTTCTCATACAAAGAAAGAACGAATTAACCTCGCTTGATTGTTCTCTGTACCTATGTAGGAATAAGAATCGAAATTATAATTGAACAAATAACATCAATTAAAACATAATAACGTACAAATAAAATTTCCTTGTCTCTCCTAAAAGCCTTTTCGAATATAGGTTTAATTTTAAAAGAGGCTTACCTTCGAACATTGTATGTCTGATAAATGTTATAGAGCGTACTGTGAGGAGCCCCCATAGAATCTTGTTACGACAAGTAATTGGGAGATGGTTTAGTGAGAAGATGCAGCGATTAGCGGGAAGAAATATTGTTCTATCGTTATACTCTGTGCAATTTCTACCTAATCTGCATTGGCGATGTATTTGCCACAAATGTAAATAAATATGAGAGTATATAAGGAACAGCAACAACTTCAAATCGCACTTAATCAATTTCAGTTTACGCTACAACCTCAAACATTTTTATAACTTTTTCAACAGTCCTAGTCACGCTGAAATAATCTTAATTTCTATTGATATAAAGTTGATATTTGTTTAACTTGAAATTATATTAATTTGAAACAAGTTTGAATAGACTTTCACATGCCTTTTTCGGGATTACCTAGTACTTATATTTATTTTGAACTCATCGGAGCTTTATCTCACATGCTTATCGCGAAGTTAAGTTGGGAGTTCTACTACTTACACGTAATACGAACAGGCAATATATTTCATACATCCTACTTTCAGTTTGGTTACTTTTGATTTGACCTTCCCCTCGGCAATAATAAGTCACCATGCTGGATATTTCAGGCATACGTAATTTGAGAGCTTACATAAAGTCTATTCAAACTTCATCATCATCATTCTCCTACCCTTATCCCAATGTATTTGGTGTCGGCGCAACATGTATTTTTCTTCCATACTTCTCTATTTGTCGTCATCTCGGTAGTCACCCTCTTTCTAAACATATCATCATTCACACAGTCCATCCATCGTTTCTTTGGTCTTTGCCTACTCTTACAGCCATCGACATCCATACTCAAAACTCTCCTCACGACATTTTCCTCATTTCTACCTACGTAACACATGAATCAAACTCTATTGAAAGTTATGATTCAAATTAATTATTATTTCAAGTTAAACAATTAAGTATCAACTTTATTGCAATGGTGATTAAGATGATATCAGAGTGACTAGAATTATTGAAAAAGTTATAAAAAACTTTGAAGTTGTAGCGTAAACTGAAATTTATTATGTAGGATTTGGAAGTTCTTTTTCCTTATACTCATATTTGATTACATTTTTGGTAAATAAATCGCGAATGCAGATTGCATGCTTGCGTACTTGCTTACATGTTGCGCCGACCTCAAATAAATTAGGATAAGGGCAGGAGAGTGACGATGATGACGTTCTTTGAAAGCTCGGTTAACGTAGTCCATGTCTGACAGAAAGATAAGAGTATCTTCCTGTGTTTTTAAACCCAAGTGATTATGCTGTAAACACTTGGGTTTAAAAACACAGGAAGATACTCTTATCTTTCTGTCAGAGCATTTAACCCCGAAAGGATCGCGTCTACACTTTCTTGCCCGAGACTTAATTAAATCAGGGGCCTACAAATTCTGCTGGACTGCTTATGGCAAGGTCTATATTAAAAAGGATGAACATGCACAATCTATAGTCATTAATTGTGAAGAGCAGGTACATCAACTCTTAGCGAAAGCATGACTTACTGCTTATAGTACTTTCTGTGCACCCTTTTTATCTAATTTGGTGATACGTCTTTTGTTACTTCCTACCTCAAACCTGTTATTTTATATATTTTTTGTAAGATTTTTCTCATGTTTACTGTGTACTTATATCACATTAATTCTGCACACTATATACACTGTCAGGCATACCTACACTCTCACGCATCCTCATTTGTACAACATACACACTCGCTCCACCATGCATGCTACACACCATAACAACACATTCACTTACACTAACCTAAAACCTACCATGATGTGCCCAATCATCAAAATAATACATAAACTTCTGCAACTTATACTAAATAACCTAAAATTTATCTTAAAGAAATGTCTATTCTACTTAAAAAAAACGTTAAATGAATGACACACTATTAACTGTAACCGATATAGATAATATCGAAATTGCCCGTACAGTCGAATGCGGGATCTCAGAGCTTGGCAGACACATACATATTAACAAAAACGACCTTACTATTATTTCCCAAAACATAAGAAGCATCTATTGTAATTTTGATGATTTTGTAATCAACTTATCAACTTTTCCAGTAACAGATATTATTATATTGACAGAATGTAGGTTAAGTGCTAACAAACCTATTCCGCAACTGAAAAATTATGAGTCCTACTGTACTAAACGGCAGCTAAACCAAAATGATGGGGTTGTTGTGTATGTAAAACAATCACTGAACCCAAAAGTTAAGGAAATAGAGGTATCACAAGCCTCCTGCCTTCAACTGGACATTCTTAATAACATTGTGTTATGTACTTACCGCTCCCCCTCAAACACAAACACTGATATCTTCATAAACTCCCTTAGTGCTTATCTAGATACATTAAACTCTCACAAAAGCATTATTCTAGCGGGAGACATAAATATAAATATTAAACCTAAAGAAATAGAATCATCCCAAGAGCATAAAAATAGGAACAGTTACCTTAATGTGTTGTCATTGTATGGAATACTACCTGGACATACTCTACCCACTAGAGAAAGAAACTGCTTAGATCATTTCATGTTAAAAATTGATAAAAAGAAGGTGTCAGCATTTATTGCTGTACTTCCTACCTCTATCACTGACCACTTTACTACATTTTTATGTCTGTCTAAATTAAAAAACACCCGCATTCCAAAAAAAACTGTTACTATTACCGACTTTGAAATGGCTCTGAAAGCGTTACAGGAAAAAAATCTAGCTGAACTACTGTTTTGCAATGATCCAAATCTACTGATTAACCTTCTTCTAAATAAACTCACTAACACTTTAAAAATCAGCAGTACCACTCGCATCATTGCAAATAGTAAACAGATTATTATTACGAGTTGTGTAAACTCGATTTAAACAATATCAGTAATATGAAAACGCTATCTCAAAATTCAGTGGTTTTTATTTGACTATACAAATTAACAACACTATCAACAAGACAGTTTCTATGGTGACACACATTGCACTCAAAGAAGTTTGCATACTTAAATTATATTACAGGTCGCATGCATTAACTTTAACACCTTCTCTCAATGTAGTCCCATAATATCCACAAGCTTACGAAGCCTAGGTCTGGGCAACGGCTTGGTGAGAAGATCCGCTAATTGAAGCTCGCTTGTAACCTTCTTTATTAGCAGCTCTCCATTAGTCACAAGCTCTCTTACGAAGAAGTGACGTGTACGGATGTGTTTGGTGCGTCGGTGAAACTCTGGATTCTCAGCTAACTTTATTGCTGCTTCGTTATCCACTAGTAACGTAGGAAGACCCTTAAGTTGTATGAGACTTCCTAAGAGCCGAGTCAACCATACACATTCTCTGGCAGCTTCGCTTGCAGCGATTACTTCAGCTTCCGTTGTCGAAATAGCGACACTTTGCTGCCTCTGACTCATCCAGGAGACTGGTCCTCCGGCATACAGGCAAAGTACTCCAGAAGTCGATCTTCCAGTTCCAATATCGCCTGCGTGGTCAGCATCACTGTATGATTCTATAATTCCAATTTTATAGTTCTTTTTATACATAATGCTGAGATCAATTGTGTACTGTAGGTATCTCATGATACGTTTTACTCTAACACAATCCGCTTGAGTCGGTTTCTCCAGACTCCTTGACACTACACTGACTGCGTATGCAATATCAGGTCTTGTTCCGACCATTACATATGCAAGTGCTCCAACTACTTGCCTGTAGTTTTTCAGAACGTACTCATCGTTCTCGTTTTGTGAGACTATATTCTCCTTGGTTATTGGTGTAGTCACAGGTTTGCAGTCCTGCATTCCAAACCTGTTCAAAACTTTCTTAATGTAAGATGTTTGATGTATTACTACTCCAATACCTTCTCTGGTTGAAATCTCTATACCTAGAAAATAGGTAGCTGGTTTGGTTGTAATCTTAAACCTTTCTTTCAACTCTTCAATAAATTCATCAATGAGTTCTTGATCTGTTCCAGCTACTAGCCCATCGTCAACATAGAGAACCACAATCAGTTTCCGGTGGCCTTTCTCTCTTACAAATAAACAGGTATCAGCTTCACTGACTTTAAAGCCCGCTTCCTTGAAGAAATTAAGAATTCTCTGATTCCAACATCTCGGGGCTTGCTTTAACCCATAAAGACTTTTCTTCAGTAAGCACACCCTTCCAGAACCATCATCATAGCCTTCGGGTTGCTTAACATAAATTTCTTCTTCCGAGAGCGTTCCATATAAAAATGCCGTCGATACGTCAAATTGACACATCTTCATACCTTCGCTTGCTGCGATGCTAATCACAGTTCGGACCGTGGTCATTTTCGCAACAGGACTGAAAGTCTGATCATAGTCTTCTCCTTTCTTCTGGCGAAAAACCCTTAGCAACTAGTCTTGCTTTGTATTTGTCGACTGATCCATCAGCATTCAGCTTCACGCGAAAAATCCATTTACATGGTATTGCTTTTCTGTTTTTTGGTAACTTTTTAAGAACCCACGTTTCATTCTCGTTGAGAGAATTTATCTCGCTGTCCATTGCTTTCTTCCAAAGTTCACTTTCGTTACAGGAGACTGCGTCTTTGTAACATGTTGGTTCGAAAAATCCATTTGTAACCATGACATAATCATTGAACCTAGCCGGACGTTTGATCAATGATCGATCTCGCAGTATTCGATCACTCTGTGCGTTAATCAATTCCTCAAGATTATCTTCATCTTCATTAACGTCATCATTTCCAACCATCTGCTCCAAATCATCATTATCAACATCGTCATTTTCTCCCCTTGGTTCAATTGATTCTTCCTGAGTCGATACAGCATCATCGAAATTGTCTTCTTCAATAACAGGTGTATGAATATCCAATTGACTATTCATTTCGTTATCGATCGTTACAACTTGATTATTTATCGTAGCAGGTGTCACTACTTCGTCATACTCCCTTCGTACCTGAACGGGAATTTCCACTTCTGTGACATCCTCATCTGGCTCTTGGAATTTCGTTTCCAATGGCTTTTCATCAAAAATTATATCTCTTGACCTGACTATGTGATTTGATTCCTTGTTCCATAGTCTATAACCGTCATCATTATCATATCCAACCAGTACGCATCTCGTAGCTTTCTTATGCAATTTCTTCCTTTTTTGTTTAGGAACATGTGCATAGCAAACCGAACCAATAATTCTCAGGTGCTTTATCCGTGGTTTCTTCCTAAACCAAAGCTCAAACGGAGTCTTGTGTTCCACGGAAGTTGGTCCTGTTCTATTTAACACATAAACAGCTGTCTGTACCAACTCCGCCCACAACTTTTGAGGCAACTCTTCATGAGCATGCATCATACTTCTAGCTGACTCTACGATCGTACGGTTTTCTCTTTCGCTACACCCATTCTGTTCAGGCGTAAACGGCATTATTAGTCTTTGGTGTATTCCGTATTTCGATAATTCTTTCCGAACTAGATCATTGTCGAACTCTCCACCGTTATCACTAAGGAATTCTTTGATAGTGTGTCCTGCTACTCTAGCTTCTGCAAGCATTTGCTTCAGCTTTTCAGGTACTTCAGATTTTGTCTTCATGAAGTACACGTAGCGAAATCGAGTGTGTTCATCTTTAAAAAGGACGAAATACCGAAACTTCGAGACTGAAAACGGGAAAGGACCGCAAACATCCGAATGTATGCGTTCTCCAGGCATTTTAGCTTTTTCTCTACTACCAAACTTCTGTCTGTGAGTTTTTCCGAAAATACAGCCTTCGCACAATATGCCATTATCCTTTGTCTTTATATTCAACTCTCGTTCTATAAGACCTTTCACATGCCTTTTATCTTGGTGGCCCATGCGTTCATGGTAAAGCTGCAAGGTATCTACCGCATTAATCGATGCGGCTACCTTCGGTTTAATTGCTACACAATTCAGCTTATATAGCCCACCATATCTTGTTCTGGTTCCAGTCACGGCGACTATTCCATTCACCTTAATAGAGCATGTAGTTACTCGTGACTCAAATACAGTGTTTATATTCTTATCCTGTGTCGCTAGCACTGAAAAAAGATTCTTGCTAATACAAGGAACAAGCCAGACATCACTGAGGAAAAATTCCTTTCCAACATTAGGGTTAATTCTAATTGTCCCTTTTCCTAAGGCTTCTATTACATTTCCATCAGCCGTAGTAACTGTGTGAGGTTTACTGAAGTGCTCGAAATTTTCAAATAAATCTCTTCTCATCGTAACATGGTGAGTAGCTCCGTTATCAACAAACCATCCTTCACGATCTTGGGTGCATTCAGTCAGATTCAGTAGTACCATCATATTGGTGCTGTCACTACTATTCCTACTATCTTCCTTACACGTTTTATTTGGACAATCTTTCCTAAAGTGACCAACCTCTTTACAGATATGACATCTGAACTTGGTTACTTTTTTATTCCCTGATGTCTGTTCCTTCTGTTTCTCGACACCTTTCTTACTTGTTTTTGTGAGAAGCGCTTCACTAGACATGCCTTCCTTGCTTCCTATCAGCACTTTTTCATGCGCACAAAGTTGGCTGGTGATATTCTCAACAGTTCTGTCTTTCTTGGACATCAACATCCAACTCGACTTAAATGAAAAATAACTTTCTGGCAGTGTATCTAAAATCTTGCAAATTAAAAGTATTTCTGGTAATTGCTTACTTTCTTCAGCTTTTAATAATTCCTGATTCAGTTTGTGCCACATATTTTTCAATTTCGATACATGAGTTGCCATGTCATCAGCAGTATCCTTTTGAAATATAAAGAACTCCATACATACTTCATACAACTTGTCTTTATTGACACCGTCATAGAGTCTATGCAGTTCATCCCATACGTCCTTAGGATGAGAGAATCGAATCACCTTGTCTAAGATTTCATCTGATATGTTGTTCGTAACCAGCAGTAACGCCGTACTTTCCAGCCTAACATACTCCGATAACTTTTTGTTATACTCCATCAAAGCCACTGCGGAAGCAGCACCAGCACCAGCATCACCTCCCTCAGCTACAGGCTTATTCGGTTTATGAGTTTTTCCCTGAATAATATCCAAAAGTCCGTCCATGCCCCGTAACAGAGCAGACATACGGTACTTCCATTGTATCCAGTTATTTCCATCAAGCTTACATATTTGTATTTTACTTAGCTCCATGCTTAGTTAGTTTCCAACAAATATTTAAGTGAAAATAAAGGGGCCCATAACCTATTACGAGTTGTGTAAACTCGATTTAAACAATATCAGTAATATGAAAACGCTATCTCAAAATTCAGTGGTTTTTATTTGACTATACAAATTAACAACACTATCAACAAGACAGTTTCTATGGTGACACACATTGCACTCAAAGAAGTTTGCATACTTAAATTATATTACAGGTCGCATGCATTAACTTTAACAATTATTAAACCGTGGATTACCAGTGGCATACTACGCTGTATAAGAAACCGTAATAAATTACAAAAACGTTATAAATCTGAACCATACAATGATATTATAAAGATAACCTACAATAGATACAGGAATTTCTGTAACAATTTGGTAAAAAAACTAAAACGTAAATATGAAAGGGAATTACTTGCCAAATCTGTTACAAATAATAAACAACTCTGGAAAAACATAAAAAACATCACTTATACCAGTAAATCACACGATCACAACTCTGAACTATTAAATATCAAGTCATCTCCTCTTGAATCAATCAATTTTGTTAACAATCACTTCGCTAATGTTGGTAAGCAATTGGCTGAGCAAATTCAGCCTAGTAATAATGACTCTATAAATCAACATGTCGAACTACCAGTACAATGCAATACTTTTGTCCTCCTCGACACTGACCCCAATGAAGTTGATCGAATCTTGATGGGCCTTAAATCTGATAGTGCCCCCGGCTGGGATAATGTATCGACAAAATTTCTAAAACACGCACGAAAGGAAGTAGTTCCAGTAATAACTCATCTTGCAAACCTCTGCTTCCAAAGTGGCATCTTCCCTGACCTACTGAAACATTCCATTATTACTCCCATCTATAAGGGGGGGGACAGAGATGATGTCAATAACTACAGGCCTATATCTGTTTTGCCATCAATTTCTAAAATATTGGAAAAATTAATAAATAATAGATTAATGAAATATCTCTCTAAATTTAATTTACTGTCACCCTCCCAATTTGGCTTTAGACAAGGCTTATCTACTGAGGACGCAGTTACAGCACTGAGTTCTCTAGTAACTGAACAACTTGACACTGGTAATAAAAGCCTGACTGTTTTCTTGGATCTTAAAAAGGCCTTTGACACCGTCTCTGTCCCTGTCCTGGTGAGCAAGCTGGAAAAGCTTGGAATAAGAGAAACTCCGCTGAAATTGCTCAAAGACTATCTCTTGTCTAGAAAGCAAAGAGTTAAGGTGGGTAAACTGACCAGTAGTGACGCTGAAGTCACATACGGCGTTCCCCAGGGCAGCGTACTGGGCCCTACACTTTTCTTGGTATATTTGAATGATCTCTGCAACATGTATATCAATAATGCAAAAATTTTCTCGTACGCCGATGACACTGCTATCGTTTTTTCTGGGAACTCCTGGCAAGATGTTAAACTCAAAGCTGAGGTGGGTATGGCACAAGTAGCCAATTGGCTAAATAATAACCTGCTCACTTTAAACACATCAAAAACCAATTACATATGTTTTAGTATTAACAAAAGTAGTCAACCAATTGAGGATCTCAATCTAAGAATACATACATGTGGAGATACTAATAACAGATACTGCAATTGTTCATGCATTAAACAAGTAACACAGACTAAATATCTAGGTGTGATAGTCGATCAGCGATTATCCTGGTATCCACATCTTGAACAGGTCTCAAATAGGGTTAGGAGATTAAGTTGGATATTTAAAACACTTCGTCATATTATTCCAAAAAATATGACCAGTAAACGAAACCCACCAAGAAATGTTCTTAATGAGATCTACATGGCTCTGGTACAGTCTGTCTTGTTATATTGCATCCCTATTTGGGGTGGTGCAGCAAAAACTAATTTTATTGACGTGGAGAGAGCCCAACGAGCTCTAATAAAGATAATGTATTTTAAAAATAAAAGATTCCCTACTGAGACCTTATACAAAATTAGCGATCTACTTTCCGTAAGAAAAATGTATATTATCCAAACAGTCTTAAAAAAACATAAAACCCTGCCATATGATGCAAACTTATTACGGAAAAGGAGAAATGACATTGTTGCACAAATTCCACAGACTAAAACCATGTTTGCCAGTAGGCAACTGAGTAAACGGTCTGCTCAACTATATAACAAAATTAACAAAATTATTTACATATACACAAAAAGAAGTTATGAATGTAAGAAAACAATAACCGATTGGATAAAGACACTTACATATGATGACACGGAAGCACTTTTGGAGCACATAAAGTAGTAGATACACCCTCACAAACACTCGCACATACTCTCTCATACACACATACACTCTCACACAAGTCACATATACTCTCACATACACTCTCACAGACAAACACAATACGCACAGATGTTCACACTCGAAACATATTCTCACTAACATCCATAGATTTTAATTTAATTTTAATTTGTTACTCAATATTTTAAGTACCTATACGGTTTTTGTTAACTAGAATAAGTAAAAATGCTGTACTATGGAAGAGCGGAGTCTCCTAACACAGGCATTGTTTGCTTAAAAGGAGGCTCCAAACACTACACCCCTTTTTGTAAACTGAAGCATTAATAAATATTATTATTATTATTATTATTTTATATATCTTATTTTATATATCTCGGGACCATGGGGTCCCGGTCCTTTGGAAGGCGTACGAGGGGCCGAAGCCAACTCGCAGAGGCCCCTTAGAAAATTTTAATGAAATGTGGCACTAACCGACGATTATCCCTATATGCACTATGAAAGTGCACCCAAGGATAACCCTCGGTTGGTGTAGGACTATTGCAGTATTGGAAAAATAAAAAGTTGTAGGTACTATGGGTTTTTGAGGTTAAAGTGGATTGGTTACCAAGAACTCTGGAAGAACTATGGCCCCTGCCTGATCAATGTTTTATATATACACGGATAAAATGGCAGGGGGTGACTTGCACACTCAATAATGGGCCCCCGGAAACTGTCGCTAGCACATAGTGACGTAGTGACAAGGGGGCAACATGTCCTGAGGTGCTTGAGGAGTGGAGAGGTATTCCACGGCTTTCAGAACAATCCCAGAGCCCGGAAGATGGTCAAGATCCCTACGAGCACTTACTGGAATACTTCCTTCCCCCGAGCACGTTTGCTCTTGCGAATCTCCACTCAAGCCGGCCAATAAAGGCAAGAATGAGGTGGGAGCTCTGTTCCTCATCAGTGTTCACTCCAGCCAGCCAATTAAGGCAAGCCAGAGGTGAGGAACAAGACTACTCCCGGGAGATAGGGTCCGTGGGGTCGCTACTGCCCAACAGCTCGCCACATGCTGCCCTGCGGGTTTCTGTATCTCTCTTGGTCTGGCTCCTCACCTTAGACCTGTTCCGGCAAAGTAAACTCTTCGGGCACAGGCCTAGAGTTCGGAGCTCGCAAGCCCCACCACGACGTCAACGTAGAGATACGACGATGGGGTTATTATTATTATTATTATTATTATTTGTCATCTCATTGGCTTTACGCTTAGATTGAAAGGTCACTTTCAAAAATTCCATCGCATTCTGAAAACAATTGCTCTACATAGGCTAGGTAGTTTCCCAAAAACTATATCTTCCTATATTTTCAATATACACACTAAAACAATAACTGCAGCAATCCGCTACCTCACACCGCTCCGCCACCTCCTCTCAACCTAACCGCACCATATTCAGCCTTCGTACTTGAGTGCTATTACTGCCCCCTTTTCCGTTGTTATATGGCAATCGTAGAACCACTCGTTCTGCAAACATTCTTATGAACACAATAACATACACCTGCAAGTAACAAGGTAGACTAAAAACAACCAGCAGGGTAATTGCGTAACCAACTACCAGTAGCAATGGGTTTCATTTTGACAGTTCAACAACATTCATTGCGTTATTTACGTTGCTGAGCAAGACTCATTTTTCTAACATACGAAGCAATGAATTAGCAATATCCTTCAAAATGATTCAGATTGAGATTGATAGTGTGTTACGCAATTAGGGTACTGGTTCCTCTTTTTATAGGAAGTGAAACAAGATTTTAGATTTACTGGTCCCCAAGATACAGGCGCCGCCTAGTTTGGGGACAGCCGCCGCCGCCGCATAGATCCAAATGACAATTGCTAATTGTTACAGACCAACGTTAAGTTAATTATAAGGTAATATTGTAACATTGGTTCAATAAATTATAAATTTACAGAAATCTGTGCAGCTTTTGGAAAACAACACTGACGCAAAGAATAAAATTAATATGGATTTTGACGTAGGAAACATCACGGCTGTATCACGCACATACGATTTATTTTTTAAATACCTCCAGTTATTCCGTTTATTATTTTATGTATGATAAATATTATTATAAAAAAATAATTAAAATATAAAAAATACTAGTTCGCCGGTGTCGGCAGTAGGGTCCAAGCTACCGGTGGTTAGAGCTCCAGAGACAGGAACCTCCTCACAATGCGAGCCGTGTCAAGAAGTACTGCCTTCTGAATCAGGCCCTTGATCCAACCGCCTAACGAGAGCCTCGAGAGATGTTGATCGAGGCTTTTGGCCATCAGGCCATTGGCCGATACTACAATCGGCACAATGACAGCCGAGCTCACATTTCACATGTCAACAACCTCGTTTGCTAAGTCAAGATATTTAATTTGTTTCTCTTGTAGCGGTATCTACAACGCCACATGCGAATAACGCGTCATCATGACGTTACAAAATTCTGCATCTCGCAAGTAGAGTTTACCGCACAACTAGCTTAAATACAACGGCCCGACGTGAATCATCGGGCAGT
Organism: Globia sparganii; assembly: GCA_949316385.1. Lineage (NCBI taxonomy): Eukaryota > Metazoa > Arthropoda > Insecta > Lepidoptera > Noctuidae > Globia > Globia sparganii. The sequence goes on along the minus strand of OX438675.1, from coordinate 5,446,410 downwards.
TGCCCGCCAGACACAACACCCGTCAGGTCGGAGGATCCTCCCTTTTCTATAGAGGATGAGTGAACTTAACACCCTGTTCCTCTTACCTCTACACTCTCAGTTTTCACGAGGTTCTCGTCATGTGGCATGGTAACATCCACAATCATTGTACGGTGGCCTATCGATCTATCACCACTATATCAGGCCTATTGGCGACAATGGTCCTGTCAGTAATGATAGACCGATCCCAGTAAATTCCTTTTATTTATTGCATTTATTTCGATGAAGCCCTTTTGCCACTTAAGTACTAAGTACGTTTATTCACAATAGGTTTTTATCGTTGAAGTTATGAAGATGTCTTCAGATGCATGCGATTGTACGGCTTAGAATGCTCACGGGGTGTGGGATTGGAGACAGAAGTAATCTTGTTTCCATCTTTTATAAAGTGTTTTTTGATTTCTATAAGGGGACTACATAACCTAAAGCGCAGTCCTGCAGTCACTGTCGGACTGCATAGAAAAGACAGAAGCGCGATGACACAATGCTGGTAATTTATTGCAAAACATGAAGCAATTATCTATTAACAAAATATTTATTGTTTGGACTAAATAATTAAACAATTAAAACACTAGTGCATTAATATGTTGCTTGTAGAATAATCTGATAAATAATTTATTGCAAAACATGAAGCAATTATCTATTAACAAAATATATATTGTTTGGACTAAATAATTAAACAATTAAAACACTAGTGCTTTAATATGTTGCTTGTAGAATAATCTGATAAAAAATCAGAATGATTGTATGTATATATTAGTATGGTTTTATTGTGAAAAGAAAGTTTTTAGAGGTACCAAACTTCATGATTTTTTTCTATCGTATCAAATTAGTTGTATTATGTTTTCAACCCACCATCTACCATTTATCCTGAAGAATATCTTATATTTTTCTGATTATGTTTACTGTAGTCGATCATATACTTTTATTGCTTCTAAAACTTGCGTCTTTTGCGTTTAGGTCCTGTAATCACTAATCCCCTTAACTTACTTTTTTTATCTCAAAAATTGCTGGAATGTAAGGGTGTATTTTTTTCTGTTCTCGATTAGCGCTCGCCGCCCCGCGCATAGCTTTCGTTCATAGCGGCAAGGCCGTGGGCAGGCTGTGACGCATCAGAGGATCTTATTTTAGAATCTAGAAAAAGAAGAATACCGCCACATATCGACTGCAGTGACGCTATCATGAAAATGATTGCAGCGGGGTTTGACATTACGCTGTCAAAAACACTCTCTAGAAAAACACATGAACCTACTTTCATAAATCGTTCGCCGGTAAATTGCAGACCACCATGGGGCACCCGACGCTCTTCTAGGAAAACTTAATAAAACGTTTTCTAATAGGTACGGAACATATGAGGGCAAATTTCTCTACAAACCTTCACCCTTTATACGGAGGGTACCTATTTAAGAAGGCTTACAAACGGCCAATCAATGACCGAAACTTAGATTACAAAAAATCACGTTCCCTGAATAAACTACAGGCAATAATGTGCACGAAGGTATTTCATATTTCGGACCTTTTATCGGTCATCGTATTTGATACTTCGGACCTTTTCTCGGCCATCGAAGGGTGCTATTGCTACCTTGTAATCATGTACGAACTTCAAAAAATGTAGCTTGGAGTTTCGGAAAAGTTCTAAGGTAAAGAGAAAGAAATGTGAGAATTTTTGAGAAACTTTTTTAATAAAAATTTTGTTTAACTGTAAGGGTTGTTTGTTGACTATTGAACTTTATGTGGGTACCTAGATACTTTTAGGGTTCTGTGCCCAAAGGATGCGTTGTCCGTCCGTCCGTACTTCTGTCTGTCAGCGGGCTGTATCTCATGAACTGTAATAGGCAGGCAATTGCCGCTATAGCAAAAAATAAAAAATTAAAGGAGTACCATAAGTACAAGAAAAGTGTTTCTTCGGCGTTTTTTTCTAATTACGTAACACACTATCAAACTCAATCTCAATCATTTTGAACGATATTGCTAATCCACTGCTTCTTATGTTCGAAAAATATGTCTGCCCAACAGCGTAAATAACGCAATGAATGTTGTTGAACTGTCAATATGAAATACTGATAAGTAGTGTGTTACGCAATTACCCCGCTGTTCCTATACATGCATTTTCAACCCAAAGTCATTAGTTCGGCTCGAAAATATGAGACTGAATCGTACAGAGTCTGCCTAGGTTTAACAGACAATCTGCTGTTGATTACCTACAAAGCGAACTTGCTCTCCGTTTCAAACTTCCAACGACATTTCACTGAGCTCGTTAGGTAGGAAGGTAGAAACTACAATCAACTCCGTTGCACATAGGCCTACCATTGTTAGGACTTGATGAATGAAACTAGACAAAATCAAACTGGTTGCTAATTTAATTTATACATACACATTTTTTTTTTACATTGTTTTTTACATTCTTTGACAAATGTAACTCACACACTTTTTAAAATTCTAGTAAATTTTTTCAATCTTTGTAAATATGTGGACACCATTGTATCTATCACATAATTGATTTACCAGTCTGTTATATTTTTAATTCTTTTACCATTTTTGGTAGACTAAATTTTATTTTAGGTGCATCGTCTTCACATATAATTGTATAAACAATGTATACAAAAACTTGTAAAACATTTTAAAAGAGTAACGGTGTTTCTTGCTTTCGGGAGTTTCTTGCCCATTCTTCTCCACACGAAAACTACATTTTGGAATGGGCGACTAGAATCAATTCTATTTTTTCATTTTAAATTTTGACGTTCAAAAGTGCCTTTTAAGTGCCTATTTGAAATAAATGATTTGACTTTGACTTTGAAAATGGAACTAGGAGCACAGGGTTAGGCCTTTTGTATACACAAGTTATTCTTGCCATTTAAAACTACGGTGTATTTGCCGTGTGTAGGCTCGGTCGTCAGTGTTTTTTGGATCACTGACGGAAATTTGTTCTTAGTGAGGGGCCCGTGACTAAATAATAACAGCCGCACAGGTCGATCGATCAGGTTAAGCTACACTTGCCGCGGTTGGTCTGTGGATGGGTGACCATCTTTACCTGGACTTTGATGGGAGACCCCTCCGTGCCTCGGAAAGCACGTTAAGCCGTTGGTCCCGGCTGTCATTCGTGGATCTTTTACAGTTGGGACGGGTAGTCCGAACCACGAAAGTCTGACAACCAGTCTAACCAAGGGGTATCGTATTACCGTGCCTCGGAAAGCACGTAAAGCTGTTGATCCTGCGCCTGATCTCTCTCCGGTCGTGTCGGATTGCCGTCCCATCGGACTATGAGAGTGAGGGAAGAGGGAGTGCACCTGTGTCTGCGCACATACTTGTGCACTGTAATTACTCCTGCGTACCTGGCTAATCTCCGTTGAGATTGGCCACCGTGACCGAGATCGGTCGGGGAGGCTATTTTATTATCGTATTACCTTGTAACTGGGTTGTGGAGATCAGATAGGCAGTCGCTCCATGTAAAATACTGATATTCAGCTGCATCCGGTTAGATTGGAAGCCGACCCCAACATAGTAAAAAAAAAAAAAAAATCTTTATTTCGCAAAAAAGTGAACAATAACACTAATAACTAACGTTAAGAACTGTGTTACCAGAAAATTTAAAAACTAGCGTATTTTGAACTCTGGTACGAGTCAAAGTAAGATCTAACTTGTGTTATGAGTTGGGAAAAGGCTAGGCAGATGATATGGAAGCTTGTTTAAGGACACGTTTTTTCTACGGCGCGGTTCATACGCCGTGTGGCAACGGTCATCAGCGTTGTGTGGATCATTATGGAAGCTTGTTGACAGACACGTTTTTTCTAAGGCACGGTTCATACGCCGTGTGTTGGCACGGTTCGTCACTGTTGTATGGATCTACAGAAATATTAATGGATCACTATGGAAATTTGTTGCCAGACAAGTTTTTTCTACGGCGCGGTTTATACGCCGTGTGTAGCAACGGTCGTCAGCGTTGTATGGATCACTGTGGGAGCTTGTTTACAGACACGTTTTTTCTACGGCGCGGGTCATACGCCATGTGGCAACGGTCGTCAGCGTTATATCTAACCTTTGCATTATGCCAAAGTATTATTATGCTAACTACAGTATTTATGACAATAAATATTATGGCAAAGCATTTGTAGAAGTTAGGAAGATGGCTAAATGATACTGCTGCTTATAAAGTCAAATTAAATATATTATTCGAACCAAAGGTTTAATATTACAAAGGAACGAGGGAGCACACGCGATGACCGTTAATCGTGTACTGAATGCTTGACTAATATCAATTAGTGAAATGACGTAAAAATGCACGAATAAGCATTATTCCAATATTAGTGTATGGTTTCACCGTACAGTATTTATGCCTAATAATAATGATACGTAGTGATCATTATGCTGAATTTCGTTAGGTATGCCAATGTTAATTATGACATTAAATTTATGCTTATCATTAGTAAACCATCATCACCATTCACTGTTAGTTTCCAAGCTTACCGAAACCTTACAATATGCCAATCTCAATTCTACCGAACCTTTGATAATAAGCAGCCATAAAAAGGAACTACAATCTCCAATAGGAAATAGCACAATAGTATTGCGACGTGCCGTCATACCGATTACATGGACAATGCTGGCCAATGCTGGCCGATCCTGGTCCATTGAAACTGACCCCTTTGTGTTACTGAGTGCGGACTTATTGTGCGAACTGTTATTTCCTATTGTTGTGATTGTTTTTTAGATTGTGGAGCTCGTGGGGCTTCAATTTACCTTACAACTAGCCTTTTCGCTTGATGGATTTTTCTTGAAACAACAATTTTATTTTGGCTTTAGTTCAACGGATAATTATCGATTGTCTGAGGTTAGACTAGCAAAAATTTAATTTACTTTTTGTAAAACAGCTTTAATTAAAAAAAAATAAGATTAAAAACTAAAACCCGACTACTGAAAAGGATGAAACAAGAAAGTAGGTACCTTTCCGTGATCGCATGCTACCATGGCTTATAAGTATGTTAGTACAGCGGCATGCGACCACGGGAAGGTACTTTCTTGTTTCAGTAGTCAGGTTTTCGTTTTAAAACTATTTTTTTTTAATTAAAGCTATTCGACGACCTTGCATACTTATCTCCTTTGCTGTACATCTCTGTTCAACGCTACGAGGACTACATGCATATTGTTATGTAAGTCGCATTTTCATATTTTACGCTTAGTAAGTGCCAAACGATTCCATAAACAAGTTTCACTAATCTACAACAACCAAGGCACAGCCTGACATTAGCGTCGGGGCAGCGGGATTTTCCGAAAGGGTTACCGCTACCCCGGAACACAAAGGGCTAAGGAAGGAACACGGGTGGGTTTTAGTCAGTAAGAGTCTGACACTCCCTTCTGCTCGGCTCCACCCAGAGCGGGAGGGGTCATTTGATGATTTCCCATCCACAAAAAAAAAAAAGCCTGAAATTAGCGTGCAGATCACGAACAAGCCGGGCAGATTGAAACCCATAATACGAATGCGATTTACCTAGGTTGTATGTACGGTCCCTAACAGCGTGGCAATTTGTTTACGAATTGAATGTTGTTTATTGTTGAGACCCTCTGATAGCGTATTAATAGGTTGGTTTTGGGGATCTGATGATCATTGGTCACGTTGGCTATTTGGTCGCTATCCCTAATAGGTCATATTCACTAATACTTCACCATATGCATCCCACCAAAAACTCTTACACATCATAGTCTACTACGGAGTATGCTTTTCTTAAATAACGGCCGTACTATGTAATTGAAAATTAAAGTGTCCCCCAGTACCTACCTAAAGAACACTCAGTCACTGAGAAAATAAAATTTCAAAAATTATTATATATATATTTATATTTTTTTAAGTAAAAGATGTTACTAATTCCCATAAAATAACGCTACAAAATTACTAACAATCATTAATTCCCACAATATTATGAAATTCTACCTTCTCAACCATAAACACGGCGATCCCCTGTCACTATGACATATCGAAACAATAACTTTATACAATGGCATGTCATCAATTTATTATACGCCCGACGTCGTGTGGGGTAATTGCGTAACACACTATCAGTAGCAATGGGATTCATTTTGACAGTTCAAAAACATTCATTGCGTTATTTACATTGTAGAGCAGACACGTTTGTCCAACATATAAAGCAATGGATTATCAATATCCTTCAAATTGATTCAGATTAAAATTGATAGTGCGTCACGCAATTAGGGTCCTTTTCAGCCATATCGAATACTGTGATGATAGTTGAATAGAAAACATTAATATAATGACGTTTAAATGTGGATTAATTATGGTTTAATTATGCCTCATTACCTATGATCGAAACGTGTGATAATATTTAGTCTGAATTAGGTGTGAATGTTAATTTTCAAACTGGCATATAATATTATGCAGATGTTGCTAGGTAACTTCCATAAGTTTAGAGAAACACATTATGAATGAGTCCTAATATTCACCTCATCACCCTTGCCTACTACAAAACCAAAAAATCGCTGGAGCTCGGTCTCGCATAGGGTCTTAGCATTATGCTGAGCGATGGCCGTTTTACTTGGATTTGACGCATATTTTCCCCCAACTTGTTATTTTTTTGTGTTTATGATCTTTCTTTGCGTCATGTTTACCACAAAAAAAAAACGTACCTATTTTATTTTCTTTCTTTACTATGCACACAGTTTTAAACTATACAGTATGTTAGGTTAAACGAGGGGCATCATTACAGGATGTTAAATACTTATGAAAATAAACAACTAATACTATGACCCCAACTATAAAAAAAAATATGTACGGAGCAGCTGATTATATTTTCGCGATTTCAGGGTTGGTTCCATATTATCAGGTTGTTCATTCTTATGAATACTACACTCCCTTAAGGTGGAACTAGTCGCGAGCTCGAACTCATTGGTGGTCATGGCCAAAAAGTACACTCTCTCACCTGGCTTCGTGTCCGACAGAGATAGTATCAGTGATAAGCAGTTTGACTGTACGAGTAGTCTACACGCAAAACGTCTAGTTTTCACGTACAGAAACACTGTTCCGAACTGAAAGGCGTGTAAAAAAACTCGAAAAGTGCTTTGGAAAGTCTAGTTTTATGAAAAAACCACTGCATAAATCAATCACAAATAAATTTTATTAAACTTTTCAATAACTGAGCTTTGTCGGTACTAACTTTGTTTTGAAGATTTTACAGTTGCTTTATTACTTATTTACGTCCAAAGTTACGTTAAAAATAGCAAGAAAATTGTATCTTTGTTAGCTCATAACTTTTTGATGGCTTTTTATTTTACTATTCTGTTTCCGTACAGACAAAATTAATAATAAGACAAAAATATATCATGGTTGAATTTGGATGCACAATGTCGAACAGTGGAGTAATACTCTCCCGAAATTTGTATGGAAAAAATATCGACTAGTGCCACTTTAAAGTATAGCCCTCGTTCCACTTAACACACTAATAATTAGCTAAGTACCTACCTCCCAAATTATTTTCAACAGCACTAATAATACCTCCAATAATTTTACCAGGTATCGTCAATTTCAAAAATAAAGCACTGAAATATCTGCATTTGACGCGAGTACGCGACAGTACAATCGAAGCTTTTCATTACGAAAAACAATACAAAGAGCGTTTCAGAAATCAGCGCCAGTTTCGAGTTTGATTCATTTTTAATGCCATTCAGCTCATTGTGCGGTGGGAGGCAGTTATTGTGTGAAATGGTGAATCGAGTTTGATATTAGGATGATTTTGTTTTGAAGGGACATTGACTTAAACTGAAGTAGGTACAGAAGATGCCATCACATCATGCTACTACAAACTGTCAAATTTCTTTAATAGATTTTCAATTTTATCGCTAAAGGTTAGGTTTTTTTTAGGTTCAAAGTTGATTGGGAAAATTTGACAGTTTCGGCTTGATGTGCTGGCGTCTGTACGAGCGTAGTTAGGTTTGTTAAGATTATTCAAAGACTTTTTTTTGGTAGCCTATACTGTCCCACTGCTGGGCAAACCTTCAACCAAAATAAAGCCAAATCCTTCCAGGTACTCTTTTCCCGCGACACCTCGAACCAGCCCTCGCGGTACGCGTCCAGGTCATCTGGCCATCTGCTTCTGGGCCGGCCTCGGCAGCGCCGTACATCTTCAGGCACCCACACATCCAGAAACCTATTTTCTTGAAACTTTTAACAAACCATAGTGGTCGCAACTGCTCAAAGAGAGTTCCTGGGTTCGATTACCAGGTCGAGGAAACTGCTATTGGGGTTTTCCGCCAGGAATTTCTTAGTAACGGATTCTGGTTTTGTACTTGGCTAATTGTAAAAGACTCACCCGTTCTACGTGGGACTGTATAACTGACGAACTATGGGTTATACACCTTTGCTTTCCCCTTCAGGTAACACAGGTTTGATGATATAGAATACAACGGCTAATGCCAATCAAAGCTTGTCTTCAAAGAAGTCCATTCCTCTTTTGTTTTCTATAAACCTAGAATTTTGATTTTGATAAATAAACAAAATCTTTAGTAAATACGGATCAGAATACTTGCTACAGGCCGACCGCTTAACTGAGACGTTGTCTGAGGTAGCTGCGCGGTCTTGAGCGCTGGCTCGGGAGGAGGCACGGCTACCTGTCATTCCGGGTGACGCAGGTGCTCTCGGGGTATGGTTGCTTCGGGAAGTACCTGTGCCGCATTAACAGGGAGCCGGATGCTCGGTGTCTCCACTGCGTCGACTGCCGGGAGGACACGGCGTGGCATACGCTGGCAGAGTGTGCCGCTTGGGAGGAGCCGCGTCGTGCCCTCATCTCAGAAGTAGATAGTGTATCTATCGTTGCCGGCCGTAGTCAAGTTGATGGTCGGCAGCGGAGAGTCCTGGGACGCGGTGCTTTCCTTCCGCGAAACAGTCGTCTCGCAGAAGGAGGCTGCGGAAAGGGAGAGGGAGTTCTCGTCCACTCACCCGGCCCGCAGCAATCGCACCGGGCGTCGGCGGAGGGCGGACAACGCCCTCTTCCAGCCCCCTAAAAAGGTTCAGGGGCGAAGATCCGAGGTGACGGCGCGTAGTGTTCACGCGCGCCCCTCTTAACGTCGCGGGGGTAGTCAAACACCTCAGGGCCCTGACCTGAGGAAGCCCGCAGCGGCGGGTCGGCACCAGTCGGGGTTGCGGAAGGACCGTACGTTCCCGCGACCCCCGGCGTAGGTGTGAGACGGAACACCGGGGTGGTTTTTAGTCAGTAAGAGTCTGACAGACCCCTTTGCCCGCCCTAGGGAGGAGGACATCCATGAGGATTTTCCACCTCGGAACCCCTCCCGCACTGCGCTGCTACCTCAGGCAACGTCTCAGTTAAGCGGTCGGTTACAACAAAGAGGGCTCACAAAAATATAATATCGAAGTCATATTTATAGATAATATTCCAGTATGATTCATTTTTAATGCCGACTCAGTCTATTGTCCATTGAGTTCGACGATACCCTTTGTGTTTCCAGACTTTAGACAGTAAAGAAATAAGTATAGAAGGTTTACTTCGTATAGTCCATCAAATTGTGTCTGTCATCTTCAAACGATTGCCAGAAAGAGAACGATGTTTCGAGTTAAACGCGATTAGTGATTGGTGGTACCTACAAGTAGGCCTTAGTCCCATAAATAGTATAATTCACTTTGCTTCTACAGCTTATAAAATATTTTACCGAAAATTTACGGAATGACTGATCAGGCTTTAATAAATGGGGGTCAGTTTCGTCTTTTTGGCGCTCATAATGTTAAATGATAATTACAGTATATTTTTTTCTTTCCGGGTACTACGTTGAAAAAAATCATCAAGTTCTGCAGATGCTGATGATGATGGTCTGCAGATGGTTGAAAAATGATGGAAGAGGGGCCGGTGACTAAATAAAAACAGCCGCACAGGTCGATCGATCAGTTTAAGCTACGCTTGCCGCGGTTGATCTGTGGATGAATGACTATTCTTTACATACCGAGACCCCTCCGTGCCTCGGAAAGTACGTGGTCCCGGCTGTCATTCGTGGATGTTTGACAGGGTAGTCAGAAGCCCGAAAATCTGACAACTAGTCTTACCAAGGATACCCCTTGGTAAGACTGGTTGTCAGATTTTCGGGCCTTACCCAGTCACTGGGTTGTGGAGTTCAGATAGGTAGTCGCTTCATGTTAAATACTGGTATTCAGCTGCATCCGGTAAGACTGGAACCCGACCCCAATATAGTTAGGAAAATTCTAGGCAGGTGATGAGATGGTTGAAAAAGGTAGTGAATGGTCTCATCATTATCAACCCACTGATTAGTTGGTTTGCTAGTCACTTTTTAGGGTTCCGTACACAAAGGGGGCCAACGGAACCCTAAGCCTCCGCTGTCCGTCGGTCCGTCTGTCTGTCAGCGGGCTGTATCTCATGAATCGTAATAGCTAGACAGTTGAAAATTACACAGTGTGTATTTCTATTGCCGCTTTAACAACAAATAATAAAATAAATAAAACCGTTTAATAAAATAAATTTCAACTTAAAGGGGGTATCCACACAAGAAACGTGTTTTTTTCGGCGTATTTTACCTTGTGTTACGGAACCCTTCGTGTGCTAGTCCGACTCATTAGTTATACATATATATACAGTTATACATATATACTTGTAATAATATTATCAAAGCTCGCCCATGTCGCTCCATGTAAAATACTGGTATTCAGCTGCATCCGGTTAGACTAGAAGCCGACCCCAACATAGTTGGGAAAAGCCTAGGCAGATGCTGAATATTACCAAAGTAAATATGTATAACTTTATCTAAATGTAATAATAGTATTTTAAGAAAATAGCTACCTACTTACCTATAATAGAATTATTGTTTTTAACTTTTTATGCGAATGTAATTTTTCAGTTTTCATGTATAATTTTATTTTAATTTTATTTTCTAGTTTTTAATTTCAATTTAGATTTTTATCCTTAAGTATTAGTATCAAACAAAAAATAAATAAATAAAAAATAAATAAATATTTTTTTTAAATATTTTTTTTTAATAAATATTTTTTTTTTATTTGACAGGGTCTACAACGGCTCTTAGCTCTAAGCATTTTGTTAACATCTTGTTTTTACCTCGTGGAACGCAAATAAAATAATATGAATGAATATGAATATGACTTGCACTTGGCGGCTTTTTCATATCCTGTTGATATTCTTAAGGATAAAGTAGAGTTATTTGGCCAGTCACTAGTCAGTCGCAAGAAGGTACTTTGCCCAGTCTTCCAATAGACCTTCTAACATTCCTACCTGTTGGTTTGATGTCCTATTCTAGAATATCGAGAGCTTATTGATTCTCGACGGGGATAAAAGAAAAAGTAAGGGTGCTTATTTTTGTGCAAGCTGTAAGAACTGGGAGAGATATCCTATTGTGGAGCATGACAAACGGTTCCAGAGTTATTGACCTGGTATAAACAAATAATATTAGTGGGAAAATCACTTATAATATCATTGGGGAAAATTATTAGAATGGGTAAGATTACTTCAGAGGATTACTGCAGAGGGGCCCGTGGCTAAATAATAACAGCCGCACAGGTCGATCGATCAGGTTAAGCTACGCTTGCCGCGGTTGGTAAGACTGGTTGTCAGACTTTCGGGCTTCTGACTACCCGTAACGACTATCAAAGATCCTCAAATGACAGCCGGGACCAACGGCTTAACGTGCTTTCCGAGGCACGGAGGGGTCTCGGTATGTAAAGATGGTCACCCATCCACAGACCAACCGCGGCAAGCGTAGCTTAACCTGATCGATCGACATGTGCGGCTGTTATTATTTAACCCCGTACGTTACCTATACACAATTTATATATCGGGTGTTAAAAAATGTTGAGCTTGCTTCGGCCGCTCTCTTATTCCTAAGCCTTTTTGCATAAATACGTTGACAAAGCAGCTCCGACGAATACGAATGTTCAAAAGAAACCTGATCGAGTATTCAGAGTTCAGGTGTAAAATATTTCGATTTTCGAGCTCTTGTCGCCCGCTTTCGCACCCTTATTTGCTGTTCTTGAATAATATAATGAGGAGATGAATAGGAACCTCCCTGAAAAAGATTATCCTGCTGTTTGCGAGGTCCATGATATAGGTACAATATAATTATTACGAACGTCATACTTTATTTTTTTAGGCTTGCTTGGCTAAATGCTGGTCCTGCTCCACAGATACTTGGGCTCACTAGTTAAAATTTCAATATTTGGAAGACATGCTTCCCTTTTTTTTTCCTTTTCTTTTTTTTTTTTGTGTTTCTGACAGTCGAACTTAATGTGTATTTTTAATTCAATCAAGTTTTAATTGTTACTTTATATCATATACCTCTTTCTAGTAAAATTTTATTCATCTCGTAAATAAATTGGAAACTATAGTTTTGTATAATTTAGAAGCATTTTTTTTTTAAATTTTGTAAATGTAAGAACCATGGATCCATTTGTTATATTTTTTTTATATTGACTTGAAAGAGCATGGCAGTTGAGAATGTGTCATGCTCACTTAAATGTCTCACTGATGGTGGCGCGTGTGTCGGATCATTCGGTTCCCTTCAAAATGGTTGAGCTGGATGGTGCTGATCCATGCGTCATGTTCGTGAACGGGCGCTATCAGTTGAGACTGGTCATCTCTTAGCTGCCAGGGCTTCTTTTTAATCTTATACCTATTTTGAATTGTTTCTTCATAACATTGTTCTCACATATAGAAGCAACAAGAATACTGTACTAAGGATTTTGTAATATCTTAATTTAAAAGAGTGTCCTTGGAGTTTCTTGCCCGTTCTTCTCCAAGAGATCTACGTTTTGGAATGGGCAACTAGCTTCAACTTTCTGTCTAACTGACCGACTAGTTAATTTTGACAATTCAAAAGTGCCTGGAAATGGTTTAATTGAAATAAATGCTTTGAGTTTGAGTTTGAGTTTGAGGCACAATGTACCGAATTTCTTCGTCACATACGTCCATGTTGCTTGCTTGAAAAACAATTGAGAAATGGCGGGAACTAGTTTTTTTTTAATTTATTGCATCTTTAGAATGTCAACATTTAATAGTATTAAAACCAGCCAGTTACATTCAGTACTGCCAAAGAGGTTTGATTACTAACAATAGATTCAAAATACGAAAATATTTTTGCCCCGACCTATTAATATGATATGCTGTGGCCTCCAAGGTTAGATAACATTTTTCCACTTCAGCTATGATGCCACATTATGTTTTAAAATTAAGAAATAATCAGGGATTACCGGATTATTTTTGATGGTAAGTCAATATAGTCTAGTAAGTATATTGACAAGAAAGCAATTATACAGGGTGTCCCTGGAAGTATGGATCAAATCGAATAGGGGCGTGGGCAAGGTCATTTCCAAACTTTTTTACCCTGAGAATTTCGGTGAAAAAAAATAAATTAAGATTGGTCATAACTTTTGAACCGTAAAAAAATTCACCGACATTCTCTTAATTGAAAAGTTTGGAAATGACCTTGCCCACGCTTCTATTCAATTTGATCCATACTTCCAGGGACACCCTGTATTATTTAAATTATAGCCTGAAAGTCTGACAACCAGTCTTACCAAGGGGTATCGTATTACCCAGTAATTGGTTGAGGTCAGATAGTCGCTCCATGTAAAATACTGGTATTCAGCTACATCCGGTTAGACTGGACGCCGACCCCAAAATAATTGGGAAAAGGCTAGGCAGATGATGATGATGTCAATATGGTCAAGTTTTGCTATTGTATAATATTCAATTTACATATATAAATATGTGTTGGAGCCTTGGATACCCATCCTTGAGATAAAGGTGTGTTCACAACACGTGGAAAAATGTCTCTGTCAACATGTGGAAGCAATAAATATATTGAGTACTAGCTTTTGCCAGCGACTTCGTCCGCGTGGAATAATGACTTCCGGAAATTGAGGCACTAACTCTCATAGAGTTTAACCGATGTGCTCTTTCTTCTGCCGATTCTTGAGAACGCGTATTTCTCATTCAACGCGTTTTTCAAGACAATAGCGGGCGGACGCCGGCGTCCGCTTGGGGCTTGAATAACTAAAAATATATAACTACGTCTAATATATAAAATAATATATAATAAAACCTACTTCACTTAAAACTAAATACCTATAACTACTATAATTAATAATACCTATACCTATAATTCATAAAAGTACCTACGCTTTTACCTACTTAATATAAAAAAAAACTGAACATAAATTAACCAAAACTTACCTACTACTAACCTATTACTACTAACCTATTACTACTTCACCTAAAAAGAAATCCTGTTTTCCCAACATTTCCCTTCACTGCTCTGCTCCTATTGATCGTAGCGTGATGAAAAGTATACTATAACCTGCCCAGGAGTATGAAGAACAATTGTACCAAGTTTCGTTGAAATCCGTCGAGTGGTTTTTGTTTCTATAACGAACATACAGACAGACAGACAGACAGACAGACAGACAGACAGACAGACAGACAGACAAAAATTTTACTGATTGCATTTTTGGCGTCAGTAACGATCACTAATCACCCGCTGATAGTTATCTTGGAAATATATTTCATGTACAGAATTGACCTCTCTACAGATTTATTATAAGTATAGATTGAAAATATACGACATTGTATAAAGGATGGAAACATAACGTTTCACACTTACTAGTTTCTGATGTTTTAATTTCTTCGTCACTATAACTTTTTATATTATTTTTGGGTTAATTTTCTTCATTGGAATAAAGATAATTTGGGTGAAAATATTTGAACAGATTTAACCTTAAGAAGAATCAAACAATATTCCTAAGTAGGTAGTTATTTAGAACCATTAGGCAGGTTTATTGGTATTTTTCTATCTTATATATGTATATTATTTATATTATTATATATATGTTAGAGATAAAGATTTTAGTGGTTATTTAATTTGTTCAAGCGGCAACACTTCGGACTGGGTAGTGTTGGCTGTCAGTGTCAACGTTGTATCTATCAGTGGTGCGTTCGTTTTATATTGGAGTCCTTCTTGCTCTCGAGACAGCGCCTGTGCCGGTTGTGCACACTGATTGATAAAAATGCGACATGGCGGACACCAACAGCGAACGCGTGGACGCTAATCCATCCGAATCTGCGACAGCAGCGGTGGGATTGCTTCTAAAATCACCTACGAGTCTACCGCGATGCCAGCTACTCAAAATCAAGAATATTTTACGCCGGAATATGAAGCTCAAGAAAATGTGGCGCGGAGACGTCGACATCAAAAGACGACGTAGGTACCTGGTGTGCCTACACCTGGAACATGAGCGATATTTTTTCAAAATATGACAGCGGGCTTCTAGAACTCTAACCAGAAACCTACGAGCACCGTGGAATCGAGGAAGTTGAAGGCAAATGAGATCTATCTACCGTCGTTTGATTCAGACGATTGTCAGTTTACCGCGGCTCAGTGGTGCGAGGAGATTTATCATCATAGGAAAAACAGCTCGTGGACGGATTATGAAACTAGGAACGCTGTATTCACTCACTTACAAGGACGCGCGACAAAGTGGGCTGCGCGTTTGTATCCTTTGTGCAAGACCTGGGAAGAACTAAAGGAGCGACTCACTCGATAGTTTGCTGCAACGAGGAGGTTCTACGACCTGTTTCGCGATATGGTGTGTAGTACAAGAGCGACCAGGCGGCTACGTATGTACATCGAGTATTCTACCAATAAGTAGGCGCTAATAGATCGACTGGATACTGGCTGGGGTGAGTCCCACAAAATCGAAGTAGTGATCTCCGGCATCACGGATATTCAGGTAATTTTGTGACACTTGAAAGAATTTAAGTATGTAGCCTAAAAAGCTTTAAGGTGCAACTAGTCGCGAGCTCGGGCTCGCTGGTGGTCGTGGCCGGGAAGCGGATTGCTTTATAAATAATAATAGCCTCCCCGACCGATTTCGGTCACGGTGGCCAATCTCAACGGAGATTAGCCGGGTACGCAGGAGATATTATAGTGCTCAAGTGTGCGCGCAGACACAGGTGCACTCCCTCTTCCCTCACTCCCATAGTCCGATGGGACGGCAATCCGACACGACCGGAGAGAGATCAGGCGCAGGACCAACGGCTTTACGTGCTTTCCGTGGCACGGGGGTATTAAACCGCCAACTTCCAAACTCCGGACTGTTACTAAGAAATTCCTAATGGAAAAACTCAATAACACTTTGTCCGACCTGGGAATCGAACCCAGGACCCCACGCTCAGCAGTCGCGCTTGCAACCACGAGACCAACGGGGCAGTCCAAAAAAAAAAAAAAAAATACCAGGAGAAAGTAATCTTTTTTTTATGGCTTTTTATTTTGATGTTCTGTTTCCGTACAGACGGGATGATGGTGGGGCTGAGCGATGTCGTGTTTGACTTTGGATGCACGGTGTCAAACGGTGGAGTGATGCTCTTCCGAGATTTGTGTGGAGGAGGTATCGACTAGTTTCACCTTAAGCGACATTTTGACAAGACGCGGAGTGAACATAAATCTTTTTATTCTAAGCGTCTTAAAATTAATGAGAAATCTATAGATCGGCGTTTTTATAACAGTAATGACTTACCTATTGTAATAAAATAGGTTACTTGAAATGGCATTGCTCACCGTAACGCAATAATAATAAAAGTGAGGGTACCGCCCATCTTCGGGTATCTCTTGATAGACCTAATGATAAGCCTGTTTCTATACAATGTTCTTACTGTGATAAACCTGCAATCTACTTGTTTCACGAAGCAGCGAGATGAAAAATTAAAAGATTTTAAAAGTCCTATGTCGGTAACAAAATCGGTCAATGTTTGTTCATCCTTTAATGATTCTTTGATTAAAATATGTTTAGGTGGCTTATAATCTACAAGCATTGATCGACAGTGGTTCAGAGTGCTCACTAATTAAAAAGGAAATTGCAGATTGTTTACCTAATAGGAAAGAAATCTCGTTTACCCGCCTCACAGGTATGGCTTAGTACCATGCTTTTCATTTCGGAAAATGACCACTTATACAGAGTTTGACGGGTTTCATACTGAGAATTGCAATTGCAGAGCCATTCCACACTCTTCACGTCGATACGAGTAGCAAACTGACTGGTGGAAGGATTTCAAAAAAAATATGTGGTTGTTATTAGAGACGCGTTTACCACGTTTTGTTATTTAACTGCGGTTAAAGACTTAACTTCATGATCCGCCTGTGTAGCTCTTCCAAATTTCGTTCACATACTCGGAACGCCCAAGCGGATTAACTCCGATCAAGGCACTTCGTTCACAGGGCAAGATTTTCAAAACCTTTGTAGGGAGTGGTCTATTTAATTTCATGAAATTTTCAGTGGCATTTGCCGTGCCAACGGACAGGTAGAACGAATAATGTTCGTACTACCAATTGTTTCACAGTGGCCGGAAATCACGAAAACAGATCTTGAAAGTCTGTTATGGGTGAAGTAACTCGTTTTAATTTCACGGTGTCCAAAAGTACGGGAAAAGTCCGCTTCAACTGCTATTCGGTTGCAAAAACAAAAAAAGCCCACCCAGATTAAACTGTCTCACGGTGTATTTTGATATTCACAATGAACAGGATTTGATAGAAACAAGACAAGCGACTAAGTTTAGGATGGACGAGCAAGCAAAGAAAGATAAAATACGCTAAGACGCTAATAAAGCCGCGATTCCTCCTTTTGTAGAAGGTGATCTAGTGTTAGTTCAAAAATCCCCGCATAATTAACAAATTATGCGAAAAGTTTAGTGGTCCTTGCAAAACCACGAAAGCTTGTCCAAATGAATGTTACGTGGTTGAGCCATTATCGGGAACAATATGTGTGTCATGAGAGATTACGTAAATATCCAACTAGCCTATCAGAATTGTTTGAATGTCCTTGATCTTGTAGAATCCAAAGATGATTAATTTAATTTTAACAAATTGCTAGGTACTGTCGCTGCACTCCACAGTGCAGTGCGTGTTGTAACGAATTAATGAACTGCAAATTAGATTGTTCGCAGAATTTTAAGTTTTGTTAAAATGACGAATTGTTGTTTTGTTGATCATGATCTTACTGATTGATAAAATGTTTTTTTCTGGTATGCTGGAAGCTGTTACGCTTCGCCAGAGGGATGGACTGAAAGTTTCATCGCTTTGTCCTGTTGAACTGTTGAAAGTTGCTATGCCTTGCGGTTTAGTCATTGAGCTGAATCATGTATTTATTGACTCATGATTATTGCTGAAAGCTTCAACGCTTTGCAGTTTAGTCATTGAGCTGGATCATGTATTGACTTATGAATATTGCTGAAAGCTTTCACACGCTTTGCGGTTTAATCAAAGTACTGTCTTCTTACTAATGATGAAAGCTTTTACGCTTTGTGGTTTTATCAAAGTACTGTCTTCTTACTAATGATGAAAGCTTTTACGCTTTGCGGTTTAATCAAAGTACTGTCTTCTTACTAATGATGAAAGCTGTTACGCTTTGCGGTTTAATCAAAGTACTGTCTTCTTACTAATGATGAAAGCTTTTACGCTTTGCGGTTTAATCAAAGTATTTTCTTCTTATTAACGATGAAAGCTTCTACGCTTTGCGGTTTAATCAAAGTATTGTCTTCTTACTAATGATGAAAGCTTTCACGCTTTGCTTTTGAGTTCTATTGACTTATGAGAAGGTTGAAAGTTTTTCATAAAAACACTTTGCCTATAATAGTGCTGTTTAGACTAAATGTGATTTCGAGAAGCAACGCGAGAGCGCGTTGACTTGCAGAATGGCCGTGTTAGAGATAAAGATTTTAGTGGTTATTTAATTTGTTCAAGCGGCACACTTCGGACTGGGTAGTGTTGGCTGTCAGTGTCAACGTTGTATCTATCAGTGGTGCGTTCGTTTTATATTGGAGTCCTTCTTGCTCTCGAGACAGCGCCTGTGCCGGTTGTGCACACTGATTGATAAAAATGCGACATGGCGGACACCAACAGCGAACGCGTGGACGCTAATCCATCCGAATCTGCGACATATATTTATTTATTTAATGCTTCAAGCACTTAAATGGACAGACTTAATGCCATAGGCATTTTCTACCAGTCAACCTATTTATATAAACTGACTGATATATCAACGCACAGCCTAAATCGCTGGTCCTAGAAACATACAATTTGGAGGGTATGTTCTTTGTGAAGAGTCCACTAAGAAATGGTTTATCGAAATTCCATCCCTAAAAGGGTGAATGGGGGAGGGTAAAATCAAAAAAAAAAAAAAAAGCGCGGACGAAGTCGCAGGCAGAAGCTAGTCATAATCAGCCTATAATGTTCCCACTGCTGGGACACAGGCTTCCTCTCAGTGAGAGGGTATAGAAAATGTGACCATAAAAGATTTGTCTTATAAACAAATTTTCCATCGCCTGCCGACCAACCAAGGTCGCCAATTACAGCGTCGTCGCCCGTGTGAGAAAATTGTATTACGATCCAATTTTCTCACCTCACCTTAAATACTAGTCATCGCATCTTCATTTCCTTTTATAAAAAGGAGTAAAGCTAAGATGTTCTAGTAAAGCGGTGGCCGCCACGTAGCGTCTGCAATTAACCACCGAATGACGTCACTGTAACGTTATTTGTGAAAATAAGTTGGTGTGTTCCTAGAGAGCGTTTTTAGGGTTCCGTACCTCAATTGGAAAAACGGAACCCTTATAAGATCACTTCGTCGTCCGTCTGTCCGTGACGCAGAACCTGTTACCATGGATTCAGTAAGTACATGATTCTGGACCCCTCTGGATGGAAATTCTTCTGAAGGACACCACAATTTGACAGCTGTCCCCACTCTTGATTTGTTTTTGCCCGTCCGAAAATGTTAATTAATCGGATGTAGGGTTCAATCTTTACTTGTACAGACGCCAGCACATCAAGCTACTACAATCTGTCAAATTTCTTTAATAGATTTTCAACTTTATTACTAAAGCTTAAGGTTCAAAGTTTATTGAGAAGTTTTGACAGTTTTGGGTAGCTCGATGTGCTGGCGTCTGTACTTGCGGACGGGCTGATGTCTTCGTTGCTGGACTTAGAGAGCGGGCCAACTTAATCTTTTAGTCAATTCAGCCTAACGCAGTCCACAGCTGGACATATACCTCTCGCAGGCTGAACCAGAACAGTCTATCCTCCGCCTTCCACATCCAGTCTGTCCCAGCCACCAAGTTGTCGGTCTATCCAGCTGGGGTATCCACACAACGATTGCCGATACGCAGTCTCCACTCCAGGGCCTCAAGTCTGCTATTACAATAGTGTCAGAATGGTCTATCATTGATTTCATAATTGTTGATTTGGACAAGTTTAGTAGGTAATCTACTAATATAACGGCGTCATTATGACATTCCAATGGCCAACCACTGACACTCCATTGAAAGAAATGGCATAAAATGGTAATCTCGTACATAATGACAAATGAATAAATGTAATGTTTATTGCTATTTAAGAACTTCTTACTACTTCAGATTGCAAACACTAATACGTAATATGTAAAAATATATATTAAATGAAGTCTAACATGAAATTTAGTAGCAGTTTTTCTCAGATCATTGACCGACCAATGATCGACCAATATCAATTTAGCAGATTACGAACTTTTAGCAAAATTACAGTGGGATCGTGTTGGAATGACGAATTTATAAAAATAGCAGACTTGGGCCCCAGGACTCGTCTGCTCCATCGGCGATCGGACCTTCGACAAACATTACCAGTGCCACTCAGCTTGCTTACTCTGCCGGCAAGCCCCTGCATTTCCCCAATTGTCATAGAATCAACTTTCATACATGACTAAGTGCGGCGAAACACCAACTGTATTTCAAACACGTCTGTCAAATTGTCTATCTCCAAAACATCAACGCTAATACCTACTGAAATACTGACAGCTAATAAAAACAGAGTCGAGCTGTTTGTTAATACAACCGCATGTTTGCGGACACGTACTGAACTTTACTTCATTGCTTATTTTACGTGGTGTGACACGGTACATTCTAGGAAAAGTGGAAAAGGGTTTTTATAGTATGATGGAAAATTCCAGGGGAATGGGATAAGTTTTGAAGCTGCATCGAGCAAAAAATTCTTGTAAAGATGGCAAGTTTTAGTATAGTCTTTACAAGAATTTTTGTTGTAAAGAAAAAAAAAAAATTTTGTTGTTGTCTTAAGAGGAAACGCGGGTGGTCGTTTCTCCATAGAAACGCTCTCGCCTGTTTTATTTCTGACCATAAAGCAATGATTTCTTACAGAATAATAAATAGGTATTAACTACTCTTATGTCTCAATCTCAATGTTTTCCTTTTTGAGGAGACATTATTTTTATAAACACTCTAAATCCTCAAAAAATACTCTAAATTGCCGATTTAAACCGCTGTCAACAGAGGCCTAGTGTGCAAATTTGACAACTATTAATGGAAAAAGGAAAACATAAGGACACAGTATATATCCTTCTTATTCAGTTTATGAAATATCTTTTAAATTGGTCCAATATTGGAGGAGGAACCAGGCGAGAGCCAAACCTCTAATTATGATTTGTTAACTTAGGCTTTTTCAAGTCTCTCCGACCGCATTTCCTCTTAAGGGGACTTGAAAAATGCAGGTCATGATTGATTGATTTCTAAAGTCTCCATTTCCCGGTCAGTATGGAATACATATGACAAGCAGCTCAATAGCAAGTTGGTAGTGAGGCTGACGACTCAGAGCACGCCGGATATCTACCTATAATACATACAGGGTCAAATTAAATCAGCTAGCGAAACTGCAGACGTGATGGTAGTGGATGATGTCTTTTTCGTGGGGTCAACGACCGCTGGTAGTGTTGTTACTTGAAGTATACAATTAGAAAATCTGTTTTCTTTTGTTATAACTGATATTACAAGTTTCTACACTAGCAGCGTTCGACCCCACAAAAAAAGTCATCAATTCAATTCATTTTGTTTTATCATGTTTTGATATCGATATCCATCACCTTTGCGGAGTTTCGCTAGCTAATTAAATTTGACCCTGTATATATTCGTGGGCGCTGTTATCTAATGTCATACAGTAGCGTGTTTCCTGATCCAATTACAAAAATACTTGAACGTAAAAACTGTATCGTCCTCAAAATTTTATTTTTTATTAAATCTCCTGAAATTCTAACGAACATAACCTTTACATTTACATAATTTAAAAAGCTAACACACTTAAAATAATAATAATAATAATATGTACAAGTACATTAAAAGGAGCACAAATAAATAAAGGGCATCAAAAAATTCATGCACGTCGCTGACAACAGGAAAACTATTATTTTATGTTCCACTAGCTGCTGCCCGCGACGTCGTCTGCGTGCATGCTCTACAGCACCAAAAATACCCAAGATGCTAGTGTCGCTATAGCATTATAAGTACACAACTTTTAAAATAGCATTAAAATATAAGTTTTTTTTTGCAAGCAAAGCAAGTGAAGGGAGTTATATGGGAGTCCTGCTGAGTTCAGTCATAAGATGTGACTGAAGGAAATAGAGAAAATAATGCAGGAATACATTCCAGGACACAAAAGAGTAAAAATACGTACAAAGGTATCATACTTTACAACACTTCCCTATAAACTACGTTGGTAGTTATGCTGCCAGGAGCCAAAATGTAAAGAGAGTCAGGACTGGTGACGCGGGAGCAAGCGACGTACAGTTGCCCGTGTGAGAAGCAACTCGTCCTGAGGTCGACACCCGCTGCCCTGCGACTTATTGATGGTCATCGCGAAGCAAACACTCACGGGGAACTGTACGCGCTTGAACTGGAACAGGAAGTTATGAGGTATTAGGGGAATGCGTGGTATAAATACTGCCTCGCCGACGCCACAACCCGTATCCACCCCGACCCTTGCTCGAGCCAGCCCGCGCCGATGAGCCTGTAGTTTTAAATTCGTCCCTAAATAATACCGATCCAGCCTGTCCCTTGCTGCCCTCTTCCAGCGACGCCCTAAGCCGAGGTCCGAACCCCACGGGGGGTGCCCTTAGCGTGAGTCGCTTAGTTTTTAGTTAGTTTTTAAGCCCTGGCTGGAGGCCTTAACTGCAAGGCATCCACAGGAAAGTCCGGTTAAGCAGTCGACAACCTCCTACAGGTTGAACTGCGAGATGCCATTTCCAAAAAAAAAGCCACAACCCGTAAGAATTTCCGCCCCAATGGTGTGTCTATGGAGGGAGATGACTTTAACGGCCCATTCACGACCTTGCCGCGGTGAGCGGCGGCTAAGCGCGGGGCGGCGAGCGGTAAGAACAAAAGTATGAAAATGTTTGAAGCACGCCACGAGTCGCCGCTCACAGCGACAACGCGCGCGGTTTTGTCGGAGCGAATCGTTGCAGCGGCGCGCGGTGCGGGGAGCGGCGAGATCAAAAGTACTGGCGAATGAGTGCGACGCGACGCCACGAAACACAGCGGCCCGGATAGCGGCGTAGATGTGACGGACTCGGCGGCGAACTTATAAACAAAAAATTTTAGACGATTTTGTGGCGGTAATGGATATAGAGTATAAAAGTATAGAATATAATCAAATGTTTCCACACTCATTCATGTGTACTCATAAAACTTATCTGGATATTTTCTGTAATCTTCGTATAGGTCACGAAATTTGCCATTTAAATATCGATCTTTATTCAGTTCGTACACTCCTTCTGTCATACTTGTTTTAAAAATATATACTGCTTTCTAAACACAAAAGCGATAATTTTGATAACGCCATAATTTTGAGCACGTTCTAACTACCTAAATACGTCCACCTCGACCGCTGCCGCTAGCCGCTACTGAGGGTACGTGGCGTGTAAAACGCACCGCTTGCCGCCGCCGCGCCGCCTGCCGCGCCGCGCGCCGCTTTTTTTTTTTTTTTTTTTTTGTGGATGGGAAATCATCCAATGACCCCTCCCGCTCTGGGTGGAGCAGAAGGGAGTGTCAGACTCTTACTGACTAAAACCCACCCGTGTTCCTTCCTTAGCCCTTTGTGTTCCGGGGTAGCGGTAACCCTTTCGGACAATCCCGCTGCCCCGGCAGGCTTCGGCCCTTTCGGGCCCCTTCCTAATGCTGACATCTCTTTGAGGCGCGCGTGGAACACGTACGCGCCGTCCGGCACGGGCCTGGTCCTGATCGGACGGAGAGTTACCCATTACTCTCCGCCCGCAGGCCCGCGCCTACGGTGGCCGGGAGTCGTCTCGCGGCTCCCGACGCCCGGGGCGTCTCCCGCGGCGGCTGGGACGTGAGGCCCTCTCCCTCAGCCGTCCCGCCACCTCCTTCGCTAGCATGACTGCTTCGCAGAAGGAGGTGACTGCCTCCCACTCCCTCTCGCCCCGGACCATGGCTTGAACCAGGGCCGGGCGCGAGAGGTCGCCGCCGCCGCCGATCGCCTCTGCGAGAACACGGCGGTGCTCCGCCCAATTGGGGCATACCGCCACCGTATGCTCCACCGTGTCCTCCGGGCGACCCTCGCAGTGGTGACACCCGGGCGTATCCTCCCGCCCGATAATGTGCAGGTACCTCCCGAAACACCCGTGTCCGGTGAGGACCTGCGTCAGGCGGTAGGTGAGGGCGCCGTGGCGCCTCTCTAGCCACTCCTCAAAGAGGGGTCTTACCGCCGCTATCGCGGCGTGCCCTGCGCTGGGTTGCGACAGTCGCTCTTTCCATGCCGCCATGAGATCGCGCCGGAGGTCGGTCCGCTCCGCTGCGATTTGCCGCGGAAGCGGAGTTTCCCCCCGGCGTAGTGCCTCCGCGCGCCACTCGTACAGGCGCGCGAGGACTATCGCCTCCAGATCCCACGGCGGCAGTCCGGCAAGGAGGCTTGCCGCCTCGCCCGAGATCGTGCGGTACCCCCGGATTAGCCTTACGGCTACCACCTTCTGGGGCGCGTTCAGGTAATGGGCGGCTCGCCGCCGCAGTGAACGCGCCCACACCGGGGCCCCATATAGGGCCATGGACCGCACGACCCCCGCGTAAAGCCTCCGGCGCCGCGCGCCGCTTAGACCGAAGTCGTGAATGGGCCGTAAGGCGGTTAACACAACTTCGGAGGAGATAGGTTCCGAAGAAGCATAATCGGAACACCGACCTTCAGCTTGATGGTATGCGCTGGAAGTCCACTTGCTGACAGGGAGCTCAGAAATTCCACGGGATAATGTGTGGCGTCATCTTGCTCGACAAAAGTGTTTATCGAGGTGTAGACCACTTTATTCCCCTCAATTTCCGAGAGAATGCATTCGTTAATTGCTGCAGCCTGATCATTTTTGGGCATCAAAATGGCCCGCTCACACACCCAAGAATTCTGCTGGTGCGGTATACGACTGATGTCCCCGTATACACAGTGAATGAGTTCTTCTAAGCTGGATACCACTCTACCGAGAGACTCTGGAAGCATCACCTGTATCTTCTGGTAGAGTGCCTTCGCCAAGACTTAGAAGGACATCGGAGAATTCTTGAGCACGTGCATTGCCGCCGAGCCGAGCTCTCATATTAATGGTCAAGCGCAGCGTACGAACTCGTGACCACAACGAAGATCGTTTCAACGAAGCATTCACCTCGTCAGCCCTCGAGCCCCGCGTCACCACTGGAAGCGTTTGCCGAAAATCACCACTGAACAGAACTGTGACACCACCCATCAAACGTTCGTTCCTGCGGATGTCCTGCAGGATTCTGTCCACGGCCTCAACGGCCTTCCTATTGGCCATCGTACACTCATCCCATACGATCTCGCTGTTACGTGACAGACCACAAACAGGCGTTTCGGCGCTCTCTAAATCGATGGGAATTTTAAACATGGCATGTGCTGTCTTGCCACTCGGAAGCAGTGTGGTAGCGATTCCCGACGACGCTACAGCAATAGCAATTTTGCCTTGCCTCCTGACCTCTGCAAGTATGCCAGTGGTAACAAATGTTTTTCCTGTTCCACCAGGAGCATCCAAGAAAAACATTTTACCCTGGTTTTGCCCAACGCTTTCAAGGACGGTGTCATAAATTTGCTTTTGCTCTGAAGAGAACAAAGCGACATGGTCATTTCGTATGGTGGTCATTTCGCGTTATACTCCAGATTTTCACGGTCTTGATACGGTGATGATTGGGGAGCTGGTAACCCATATTCGATCAGTGGATTGCCGCCGATAGAAAGTACCACATATTGAAGTGAACTGAGACAGGTGTTCAGCACGCGTTCATCAGTTACTTCGACTTCGTCTCCAGTAGCGCGCCTCAAAGCTCGTCGAAAATCTTCAGACAGATGATGGCGATACTTCTCTCACAAAGCTACCGGGTTCGCGACTCCACAAAACACCAAGATGACGGAAAACAGATGACGCATGCGGCTGGGACTGTCACTGACGCTCGCCTCCGCGAGGGTGTTATGAAATGAAATGATCATCATCAATGAACATAACTTTTTTGTAATACTTAACACCGCATTTTTTTTAAATTGTCTTCCTCAACTCTGCTCAAGATTTTGAGGGTTTTGTTGGAACTTGAATTTGTCAAAACGAACTATACGATACAACTTTTATGAAGAAAATGCACATCACCATCTATAATTTTAAGAATAACTAACTACTTACCTCGCCAACATGATCAAATTTAAATTATTAATTTCCAAAAAAATGTTAACATGTAGGTAACTTGATTTGATTTTTATGAAATCTCATAGATGGCGCTGTTTTAAAATTGTCTTTATACTACTAACATTCATTAAACTATATTTCTCTGCCCAAGTTACTTAAATGGCGTAGTTTTTATAGTGTAACGTCAGATAATAGCATGGCTTACTCAAAAACAACATATAGATATGCGTCGTTAGATTACACGCTGTCACAGAATGCGTAAGAAAAATAAAGATTCACAGCTCCTCCCCCGTAGGTGATAGCGTGATAATATGTAGCCTATATGTTGACCCGACCTCTTAGTAATATTCATGCAAAATTTGAAGTAAATCCATGCAGTACTTTTTGAGTTTATCCCGGACAGACAAACAGACAAACAGACAAACAGACAAAAATTCTAAAAACTATATTTTTGGCTTCGGTATCGATTGTAGATCACGCCCCAAGTATTCTTTTTAAAAAATATTCAATGTACAGTTTTGACTTTCCTACGATTTTATTATATGTATATGTATAGATGTTTTCATAATAACACACGCAACTCCCTCTTAAGACCCTGTAGCCTCCCTGGCATATTACAGTCACGTCCTACATCAGTGAGCACATTAAAGTAGTGCCAGCCAGGTACTACAACTATAGTGTGTCACATTGTGACAGTGCAGAGGTGGTTTTAGTGGTGGTTTTTTTTCCAACGATACCGACTTCCGAAATTAAAATTATTTTTCACTTTGTAATGGCTTTTTTGGAAGTCAGTTGTTTTTTTTTTTTGTAAAAAAGTTTTTTTCATTTGTTTTGGGCAGTTTTGTGACGGTAAGACACCTAGGAATTTTCAATCTAACTTAAACTACCGTCTCGGACACTAATCTGCATGGTCCTCAAATGATGTGACCGAGACAATGTTTGGATTTTAAAAGTGACTGATTTCTGAGTTTATTTTAGTATTTCTTCTCAGATTAGTCGGTTAGAAAACAACAATAGTCGATAGAATGCGTCCCTATCACCTGCCAGCTTCATACAAACGGGTACGTGTTTTGCGAATTTGATCTTTATTAGCTATTAGAATTATGAAAATCTTATATTCATAAAAGATTTTTTAAATGACAGAACATTTATAATACACTAGCAGAAAAATAAAAACTGTTTATATATCTTTTCTTTATATATATACATAAGCTTTTGCCCGCGGCTTCAATTGTTTGGGGATCGCAATGATTTTCAGCACAAAATTGAGCAGTATGTGCCATACATAATAAATAACCATTGAAAAAAAAAAAAAAATTATTGAACCAATGTTACAATATTTCCTTAAAATTAACGTCGGTCTGTAACAGTTAGCGATTGTCATTTGGATCTATGCGGCGGTCCCCAAACTAGGTAGCGCCTTTATCTTGGGGACCAGAGTTATGATACATAATGCTATTTACCACTGGAGTTTACGTAAGAATAGATAGGTAAGTAATTGCAAATGATTATATAAAGCTAAATTTAATATTGAGAGATAATTATTAAAACAGAAACAAAGCTAAAATTGTCCTGAACAAAGCCTAAAAATAAAAATATTAAACAATTAAAATGAAAAAACTAAAAATATTAAACAATTAAATTAAAATGATATGAAATGATAAACAATCAAAAATAAAATAAAATATTGAAAAAAATAGGTACAGTCAACAGCAAAAGTAGATGACGAAAATCAGAAATTCAATACTAATGAACGGAGTTCGCGTCAGAACTGTGTGGCGTCGAAGTGATTCAAAAGTATATGATTGTAAATTATGCCAAACATTTACTACTTCGACGCCACACAGTTCTGACGCGAACTCCGTTGAATTAGTATTGAATTTCTGATTTTCATCATCTACTTTTGCTGTTGACTGTACTATAACAATGCAGTAGCTTCCGAAGCATCACAAAACAAAGGACGGTGCGGAACAAAAACTTGTTCTGTATCATTGTGTCGAGGTTTTGTGTCGCAAGTGGATAATTATGCAGTTGAGGGGACGAAAATGTAGTCGGGGGATGTCGGGGGATAAAATGTCCGTCTATCTTGGTTGTGTAGGAAACAAAGGGTTTTGTGGGAAGTGTCTGCCAGGCGTAGAATATTAAGGCGTACTAGTGTAATTTGGCTAAATTAAATTGGTGATGAGAGCAGTGGTGCCTTAGTAGTATCGCCCTCGACTTACGAGTTGTAGGTCATGAGTTCGAACCCAGGCATGCTCCTTGGGCAGCGGGATTGTCCGAAAGGGTTACCGCTGCCCCGGAACATAAAGGGCTAAGGAAGGAACACGGGTGCGTTTTAGTCAGTAAGAGTCTGACACTCCCTTCTGCTCCACCCTGAGCGGGAGGGGTCATTTGATGATTTCCCATCCATAAAAAAAAGGCATGCACCTTACTTTGTGTATTTAATTTCATCACACTGCTCTCAGAACGGTGAAGGAAAACATCGTGAGGAAACAGGCATGTCCTGGAACCAAAAATTCGAAGACATGTGACATCCACCAACCCAGACCGTGTCCGCGTGGTAGATTATGGCCCACTCCCTCTCACAGAGAGGTGGCCTGTATCCCAGCAGTGGGAACATTATAGGTTGATTATGGTTAAATTGTTAATGACCTGCGGGTCAATTGCGTAATACATTATCAATGGGAATCGGTTTCATTTTGACAGTTCAACAACATTCATTGCGTTATTTACGTGTAGAGCAAACAAACTTTTCAAACTTATGAAGCAATGGATTAGCAATTTGTTTCAAAATGATTCAAATTCCGATTGATAGTGTGTTACGCAATTCGGGGTGTTGGACTTTATTAGTCTCATATGGAAAATAAAATACTATCTACTTATTATTATTAGGCTGTGATGCTGGAGGGCAAAGGCCTCCCTATTCTGTGTTAAATGCTACAACAAAATACCTTGTAATATATTACAATTACATGAAAGAAAATTTAAAACTCATATTAAACACACTTTGTAAACCGGGATATTACAAATTAGAGGATTATATCCAAGATAAGAACTAGGTCCACAGTGTTAGTTACCATACTCCTCCGAAACGGCTGGACCGATTTTTATGAAATTTTGTGTGCATATCGGCAGGGTAATTGCGTAACACACTATCAGTAGCAATCGGTTTCATTTTGACAGTTCAACAACATTCATTGCGTTATTAACGTTGTTGAACAGACACACTTTTCGAACGTAAATGGAGCAATGGATTAGCAATAAGCTTCAAAATGATTTAAATTGAGTGTAATAGTGTGTTACGCAATTAGGGTGCTGGTAGGTATGAGAATCAGCTACTATCTATTTTTTTTTTTGCAAAACGGCGTTTGCGGGGTCAGCTAATCTATATATATATATAAAATGCTAATGTGCGTACGTAAAGACAGGATTTTCTCTATCTCCACTAACTCCAATCAACTTCCCGTTGGGTTGGTAAATACCTCTTGGTCTCCCGGTGGGAGTAAGGGAGTTTGGTCGCGGTGGGTGGAAGTGGGTGATTGTGGGTGGTGAAAATGTAGAAAAATATATATCTGCCCTCTTCTAACTCATGAGAACTTCCGGAAATGATATAAAAAACACTTAATTGTGTGCAACTGTTATAGTCGATCTGGAATGTTCTAGAAAGTTCTAAAAATTTCTGGAATGATCTAGAATGTTCTAAAACTTTCTGGAATAATCTAGATAGTTCTAAATTGTGTACAACTGTTGTAGTCGATCTGGAATGTTCTGGAAAGTTCTAAAAATTTCTGGAATGATCTAGAAATTTCTAAAATGTGTAAAACTCCTGTAATCGGTCTAGAAGATCCAGATCGAAGTAATCTACATCTGAATGTTCTAGAGTGTTCTGGTACTAGAAATTTCGATATCTGATGGTATATATGTAAACCGAAACTCAGCGACTTTTCGTCAGTTAAATCGTATTTACAGTCGAGAGAAGGTTAATCGGAGTTAACGAGTGAACAGTGGTCAAATGAATTGAAGTGATTTTGATAGGCCAGATGGTGACCCATCCACAGACCAACCGCGGCAAGCGTAGCTTAACCTGATCGATCGACCCGTGCGGCTGTTATTATTTAGCGACAAGCTCCCCAACCTACAACTTACCAGTGCGATTCTGCCGATCGATTCTGTAAAAATATCACCGTGATAACTTAGGTGAAGTGAGCGTGAAGTGAGCTATCAATAAGCGCACTTCCTAACATCAGGTGGAATGACAGCTCACTTCAGCTTAGTTTTCACGGTGAGATTTTTACAGAATAGCACTGCTGTAACCATATCACCGTGAAACTTTAGGTGGAGTGAGCTGTCAGTGTCATCCCATCTGATACTAGGGATTGACCAAGCAAACATTTACAATCACAATCGAGATTTTAATTATATTTTTTATGCTAATTCTATTGATAATAGCAAAAAAGAGACTCGACTGAGTTTCTGTTTTGCTATTTTGTTTTAAAACCCCACAAAACAGTAATGTTTTGACCACTAAAATACTAG
Organism: Globia sparganii; assembly: GCA_949316385.1. Lineage (NCBI taxonomy): Eukaryota > Metazoa > Arthropoda > Insecta > Lepidoptera > Noctuidae > Globia > Globia sparganii. The sequence goes on along the minus strand of OX438675.1, from coordinate 5,415,323 downwards.
CTTTGAAATTATATAAAATTATCAATAGGATTAGCATAAAAAAATATTAATAAAATCTCGATTATGATTGTAAATGTTTGTTGTACACCGACTGGTGTATAACAATAAAAAACATGCTGACCTGCTACGAGTACCTAATTTAATATGATCGCAAAATGCGTCAGAAAACCTCATTTACTGCTGTAAATTTATTACTACAATCGTGGTCGATGACTGGTATATAATTATATATTTAAAAAATCAAATTGACGATTATAATGAAAACTCCATTATTTCAATACACCTCATTTCACATTAATTAATAGCCTTATTTGGTTCCGTGTGATGCAGGCAGCCAACCGGTTGACCACAATCAATTAAAAGTTGGTTAATCATTATTATTAACCGACATTCAATTGGTTGTGGTCTTGTGTTCTGTGCAATTATGCGGAGGAAAACCACGTCAGTCGTGAAAGCCGTGCGGAGGAGTAGCAACAGGATCCTGAAAATGATAGCAGATAGGTATGTAGTGGACGCGGCTGTGTTCAAGCGTATTCATAAAAACCGGTCAAGTGCGTGTCGGGCCACGCGCAGTGTAGGGTTCCGTAGTTTTTATAACAGCCAAGTGCGGGTCGTATTCGCTGACTGATAGTTTCGTACCATGATCTAATTAAAAGCCAAACGTGACTACCTACCTAATTTGACTTCCTATACAAATCCTCACCTGATCCGACAATTTTGCACGGAAAGTTTTAATTTTTTTTTTAGATTTGGATAAGACTTGTCATAGCCGGTTTTTTAAATTTAAATAAAGGACACAGAGCTACACTACTCACTCGTCACAAAAAAATAAAATTGAGGAAGTAGTTTACTATACCTAGGGGAGCTTAGTGTTTTATACTAGCAAAATAAAAAAAATCAAAAAACGAAAAAATCTAAATTTTTGAGTCAAATACAATTGGTCGACTATTACTCGTAAACTTGTAAAGTCCACTTAAGTGTGATAGTTTTCCTTTAAACTTCGTTATATATAGGTACTACTGCCGTGACATTTGAATTTCTAACTACAACCGTTTAGTTGGTAGAGGGGGGGACACTTAACTCTAACGAAAATTGCTACTTTAAAGCTTGATAAGTCACGGATGGTTTACTTAATCAGAAAACGGTCTTCCCAAACCCTTAATATTTTTGAAAGACCTATCCAAAGACATCTCACACTGTGGGAAGAACGAAAAAAAAAATATTATTCCCACTTTACATGTAGGGGAGGTACCCTAAATAATTGTTTTTTTCAAAATTTTATTTTACCACTTTTTTGGCATCTTTAACGTGTGTACTCATGCCAAATTACAACTTTCTAATATCAATACTTTTTGAGCTAAACCGCGGACAGACAGACAGACAGACGGACATGGCGAAACTACAAGGGTTCCTTGTTGACTACGGAACCCTAAAAAAAACAGTTTTGTAATTAATTTCGCAATGTTTGAGCTGTTGGCTTTAGCAGTACAGCACAAATACCAAAATGGAATACGGATAGTGGCCCCGATTCTGTTGTTCACAAATTAAACTAAATTTAAGTTCAGTGCATCTTTTTCTTTCTATTTCAATATAAAAAGGACAGAAGATAAATATTAGTTTAGTCCTGTCAAATTAGTCAGCACCTGACGTAAATTGACGTATTTTTAGTTGCCAATTTTTTAATCACTTCTAAACGTGTCTATGAATTATCTAATTTGACAGGACTAAACTAAGTAATATTTATCTTCTGTCCTTTTGTCCTTTTCATAATGAAATAGAAAGAAAAAGATGCACTGAACTTAAATTTAGTTTAGTTTGTGAACAACAGAATCGGGGCCAGTGTTTGTTTATCTATGCGAGATTTCACTAAAAATTCATCCATCTGCCTAGCTTATTCCCAACTGCGTTGGGGTCGGCTTCCAGTCTAACCTGAATACAAATATCACATCCATGATTTTTTTATTGTAATTTAAAAATCATCGAAGAAAATTGAGATTATAAAATGAACCTCAATTGTTAAATAAAATACTTGAGGCAGAGGGGCAATTCTCGAATTTTAAGAGCGTTCGTAACCTAATCTCAGTCTCAATCTGTTAAAAATACAATAAATTTACATACATTTTTGACATTGATTGTCGTTGAGATTGTGACTTGAATTTTAACGTTTTTTTAAGTACGAAAATTGACATTCTGATTCAAAATTTAAATTTCGGTTTTAAGTACCCAAATAACCAAATTAAAGCACTGTTTTTGTAAGTGGCACGACAAAATGGCATCCACAGTTACGTTTTCAGATCCAATTATTTACATTTCCATCAGTTAATTTTTGAACAGACTACCTAATGAAAGGTAAATTGACATGATACAGTTAAAAACTTCATGTTATAATCAATAATTCGTTCCAAAATACAAACAGAGGACGCTTGATGCACAGTAGCTGGACTAAAGTGTAACTGGGCTGGCCACATCTGTCGCATTCAAAGCAGCAATACGCAAAAACCACCACTCAGTGGAGACCAAATAAACTACGCGGCAGACCCTGAAAGAGATGGTGGGATGAACTGTACTTCTCCTTAGTGGCTTTGTCCACAATCGCAGTAGACCGGGAAAAGTGGAAACAGGGCAGGGATGCCTTTGCCTTGGAGTGAGACAACACAGGCTTATAATAATCTTTACATCGTTTAAAACAAAGTCGCTCCCGCTGTCTGTAAGCTTAAATCTTTTAAACTACGCGACGGATTTATATGCAATTTTCAGTAATAGATAGAGTGATTCAAGAGAAAGGTTTATATGTAGATGTAGGTTTATATGTGCATGCTTATTATTGTAGAGGAAAGCTGAGAAATTCAAAGATTTGTAATGTGATGTCGTAACATATTTTTGTGCGTTTACATTGCAAACGCTGGTTAAACCTTACGAGATAGATCAAATTAATGTACTACGGAATTGTATATCTTAAAAAGATCGATAAAAAAGTCCGCAATGATATATTATGTTTATCTCCTAAGAATAACCCAAAGTAACCATTTTTGTCTTTTACATATAACAAAAAAAAATATGGGTTATTTACCAAGCTATTTTAAACAATAAAGTATTATTCCTTATCCAATGCAAGACATTAGATACGTTGAGTATTTCATGTAGATCAAAATTGCCATTTACAGCATAAAATGAATATCTTAGAAGATGGCAGAGCGGCTAGCGCGCCAGCCAAGTTCGCCGGGTCAGCTAGTAAAAATCTATTCAACTAATCACGCGACCTCGTTTTGCCTTGTATATTGTCTTTATATTTCTCCTAGACACTTCGATCCACCACCTATTTCTTTATTCAACAAAGTGTCAGCTGAATATTTTATCATTAACACTGTAATAACACACTGTATCTGGCCCTTATTATTGGAGAATATTAGACGGTACTATAAATTAAATTCAAATTCTGGGAATCGTATCGGTTGTATAACCTGACATTTTCTTTTGAATTGGAAAGTAATATTTACGTAAATATTAAATGAAGACTTTAGAAATTGAATATCAATTGCGTCGCTCTATTTTCGTTTATTTTAGGTACTAGTCTAGATTTTCGAGATTTAGAATTACCCAATATCTTGTGAATAAACAAGCTGAAGTGGCAATATAATCAGCCTTTACTATTCCCAGTGCGGGTTGGTAGTTGTACATATCACATGCCTTCAAATTTTATTTCTAGGACATGCCGGTTTGCGCAATCTCAAACACAAACTCTAAGCATTTATTTCAATTAAACCACCACTTTTGAATTGTTACAGTTAGTCAGAAAGTTGAAGCTAGTTGCCCATTCCAAAACGTAGATCTTTAAGAAATGTAAAAAAAAAATGAAGTTAAGAGATGACCAGTCTCAACCGACGGCGCCCATTCACGAACATGACGCGTGGATCAGCACCATCCAGCTCAACCATTTTGTAGGGAACCGAATGATCCAACACACGCGCCACCATCAGTGAGACAGTTATTTAAGTGAGCATGACACATTCTCAACTGCCATGCTCTTTCAAGTCAACAACATCATAATTAACGAATCCATGGTTGTTACATTTACAAAATTAAAAATATGCTACTAAATTATACAAAACTATAGTTTGCAATTTATTTAGGGAATTAATAAAACATTACCAAACAAGAAGATATAAATATTGAAGTATTGAACAATTAAAATTTGACTGAATAAAATAACAATAAACATTAAGTTCTTAATGTCAAAACAATTAAAAAAAGAAGCATCTTTTCCAAATATTAGAATTTTAACAAGTGAGCCCAAGTGCTTGTGCGTTTCTTGTGCGTGCGTTTAATGCATGTTTTAAATTTCCTCTCATTTAGTTGAAGAATATCTAGTGGTATCTTCTAATATATAAAATTCTCGTGTCACAGTGTTATTTACCATACTCCTCCGAAACGGCTTGACCTATTTTTATGAAATTTTATGTGCATATTCAGTAGGTCTGAGAATCGGCTACTGTCTATTTTTTTTTTGCAAAACGACGTTTGCGGGGTCAGCTAGTTTTATTATAACATTTTACACAGTAACTCATTATAAGAAGTTTTTACTTTAGACAAGCTGAGAAGTGGTTGATGTATCTTTGTTCCTATTTCTAGTGTTAAAATTATGCCTGTCACTTATCTTACTAAAAAAAGATTTAGATTTCTTCGAACGTACGTTTTCATATATCATATTGACAAGGAACCGTCATGATGTTAATTTTTTTAAACAGTCCCCTTAGGGATTCGCGTCTGCTGCGATCTTTTGGTGGATGTTAGCGGCTGGATGCGAGCAGTCGAGGATTTAGCTACTTAATTGGCATGTACCTTTTGTCCAGCAATGGCTGATGATAACAATAAATGCATCATTTTCATGTGTCCGAGGCATGAATTGGGTTCCGCTGAGTAGGTACAAAGTTGTATTAACACAAAGAAGAATGCTACTGAAGCTTCCTCTCGTCAAATTGAAATAAGTATTCTCCAATAGTAGGATAGCCAGCTGTAAAAGGGCTTTGAAGGTCCGTGGCATACCTAACTGTCCACCATTTTGATTTTGTTTAGATATCGATTCTCATCACGTCTACCGAGTTTCGCTAGCTAATTTAATTTCACCTTGTGTCACGCTGCGTCCTATGTGGGCGATTCAACGTGAACGCGATTGCGTAGCGATCCGATGCGGTTTACGCGAATTCAACGCGACACGGTGCGCGGCGGCTCTGTCCTATGTACAGAGGCCAGCACATCAAGCTACCCAAATCTGTCAAATTTTCCCAATTGAATATGAACCTTATTCCCTTGCAATAAAGTTGAAAATCTATCAAAGAAATCTGACAGATTGGGGTGCCTTGATGTGGTGGCCTCTGTACGTGCGCGCGAAGTCGCCGCTTCAGCCGCCGCCGCCATTCAGTAGGTACCCTGTAATTGTCATGGACGGACGGAAACTATTTATACTGGAAAATTCATTTTTAAAATATAAATATTCAAGAAGGCATGTACGACAGAGGAGTGCAACTAATACTTTATATTTAGAAAGACATATTTATGGTGAATTTCACAATTTGTAACTACTCTTAAAATTCTAATTAAGTCAAGCCACCGCACCGCAAGAGTTCGTGCGAAAATATCAAACCAACTGATCGTATCCGCTTCGCTTCGCACCGCACACACGTGCCGTTGATCACGTAGGCCACTTACTGCAATAGAGTATCATTGTTTGTTCCATTCGCGTTCACATTTAATCGCCTACGTAGGACACCGCGTCATACATAAAAATACCGTACAATAACAAAAATCGTGTAAAAGAACAAACAATAAACGTTCACACCGACATGAACTTCCCGCCGCTAGGTGGCGCTGATTTCCCTTTGTTCTAAATTCAAGCGCTTGTCTTCCGGTGGCGCGCTACCCAATATCCGGTGTGCGAGTGAGACAGCGAAAATTGTAATATTACATTTTGTGATGGATGTTCTGCGCGACTATTGAATATGAATTGTATGTCGAAGAATAGGTACAGATGTTGTAAGAATTGAGGACTTCTGAGTGGATAAAATATTTTAGTATTGATAATAGGAATACTGTCGGCGAAAATAGGTAAATGAACAGATCAAAACAATCTAAATAGGTATATTTTAGTTATTCATGTAGGTATTGAAAAGAAACTACTTAGAAAATCTTATAACATACTAGCGACCCGCCCCGGCTTCGCACGGGTGCAATACTGATACTAAGTAAGTACAGGTATTTCAAGAATGCCAGCACGCGCCGCCGCGGCTGGTACCGCAGCAACCGCTATGCCCCTGCATTTTAAATCTGTAATATCTTCGAAAATATTCATTTAAATTACATACTGTAAAGGGCCATATTTATATATATTAAATGCACAATGTCTTTAAGGTACTTAATTGGATAAGGATTAATGCTGTATTGCTTAAAATCGCTTCGTAAATAAGCCATTATTTCTCGTAAAAATTAAAGGATAAAAATGATTATTGTGGGTTATCCCTAAGAGATAGACATATACCATCGCAGACTTTTTTGTAGGCCTTTTTAAGGTGTACAATACTGTAGTACATTATTTTGACCTATCTCGTAGGGTTCAGCCAGCGTTTGAAAAGTAAGCGCAAAAAAATGTGTTTATTTACGACATCACATGCATGCATGTGTTATATACACACATCAAAAGTGTCTAGGGATCAACATATATTTTTGCAATAACTTTTCTCCTGATTGATATTAATTAAAATTTTCTTTAAGGATTCATCAAATAAAGTGTTTTCGTTTGTCACAGTAACGATAAACCAAGTCACCTTTGCATTAATAAAGAAATTTGCCATTTTCCTAATAAAGGGATTTTTGACATTTGAACCACTAACACAAAAGTTCGAAAAAAAGACTGAAATAACAGTTTTCTCTAAAATTTTATTGAGTAACTTAAACAATTAATAATCCGTGTTTCTACCGCGAACACTAACAACACAAGAACATCGGTTTGGCATACTCAAAATGAGTTCATCCAAATCACGCTGTGGAATGGCCGCCCATGTTCGTTGCAACAACAAAAAAAGGTCTTCTTGCGACTGGATACCCTCCATATTCGGCAGAGCTCTTCTCTGTAGCATATCCCATGCATGCTCAATCGGGTTCAAGTCTGGCGACTGAGCAGGCCAGGGCAGGACATTGATGTTAGCTGCGGCGAGAGTCTGTCTTACAACTCTTGCGGTGTGCGGTCGTGCATTATCATGCATTAACTGAAATAAGGGACCGATTTGCACTTGTAGAGGAACGATGACGTCTGATACAATCGTCTCAGCATAAATTTGAGCGTTGAGGTTGCCTCTGATCCAAATCAACTCAGTTCTTCCGCCGATCCAAATACCCGCCCATACCATGATGGTTCCACCACTATAAGGATGGACTTCCTGGCAGGATTTTAATCGCTGTTGGCGTCCAGGGGTTCTCCAGTGTCGTATACGTCTTGTATCCGGTCTCATACCAAAACGAGACTCATCAGAAAAGCACACGAAACGCCATTGTTCTTCTGCCCAATTTCTGTGTTCAAGAGCCCATTGATATCGAATCCTACGATTGTGCATTGCTATAGGTGGTACCCGTAGCGGTCTTCGGGAATGAAGGTTCACTTCATGCAAGCGGTTTCTGACTGTTTGGTCGCTAATTAAGTTCCCTGAAGAGTGATGAAGCCTCACGGCTAACTCATGGCGGTTATTGTTGGAGCTCTTCGAGTTAAGATTTGAATGTATCGGTCTTGTCTCCGTGTGGTGCAGCGATACCGTCCTCCATGGCGCTCAGCCACGGTACCAGTGCTTCGGTAACGTGTCCAAAGTCGACTGATAACACTCTGACTTGTATTCAGAGCTAAAGCCACAGTACGTTGCCGGGAACCAGCTTCTATCATTCCCACGGCTCTGAGCATTTCTTCCCTGCTTAAATGACGTCGCCGCTCCATAATAACGTTGGTTTTAATCAGTAGTAGGGAAACAGTAGCACTAATAATGTCTTCAATGCGTTGTATGTTTTTATAGGGAAAATATTGACAGCTGATTTTCATCTTTTACTCGAATTTGCTTCACAGTTCCTGATTCAAATTATGAAATGCACCAAAAAGGATCCATATAAATTTATAAAATCATAAAGGAGATGTTCCAATATGTATGGAGCCTGGGCCAGGTCCTTGTACACTATACTTAAAAATAGGGAAATTCATTTAAAACAGTTCTCAACTGTCCAATTGCTTTAAAACAGCTTGGTTTTCTGGTAAACAGAAGAAATTACACTTGAAATTGCAACACACAAAAAACAACCCGTCATGGCAGTAAGCTGTCATTTTGATTGATTAATAACGTTTGACATGTTTTTGTTTATTTCGACGCTAGACGAAAGTGACAGAAGTGACACTGTTGTGACAACTGACAGTTCTCTTTTTAACAACAGAGTAACTAAATCTGTGACACGCCATGTTGAAAGACGATAAAATTAATTGATAAATATCAGTTCACTACCACAACAGTACACATTTCATTGAATTATCTGTATTTTTCCCGAATTCTACGGATTTTTCTCTTTTTTTTGAGATACTGTACATAGACCTGGCCCATTTTGAAACATCTCCTTTATTACAAAGCCACATCTCAATCTCAAGAAATCCGCATAAAAATGCTTGATCCCTAGACACTTTTGATGTGTGTATATAAACCTTCCTCTTGAATCACTCTATCTATTAAAAAAAACCGCATCAAAATCCGTTGCGTAGTTTTAAAGATCTAAGCGTTCAAAGGGACAGAGAAAGCGACTTTGTTTTATACTATGTAGTGAAGTACTTATATCAAAATGCGCCATGCTGCCCCGTTGGTCTCGTGGTCGCAAGCGCGACTGCTGAGCGTGGGGTTCTGTGTTCGATTCCCTGATCGGGCAAAGTGTTATTGAGTTTTTCCACTTCTTAGTAACAGCCCGGAGTTTGGAAGTTGGTGGTGTGATACCCCCGTGCCTCGGAAAGCACGATAAGCCGTTGGTCCTGCGCCTGATCTCTCTCCGGTCGTGTCGGATTGCCGTCCCATCGGTATATGAGAGTGAGGGAAGAGGGAGTGCACCTGAGTCTGCGCGCACACTTGTGCACTATAATATCTCCTGCGTACCTGGCTAATCTCCGTAGAGATTGGCCACCGTGACCGAAATCAGTCGGGGAGGCTATTATTATCAAAATGCGCAGTATATTATAGTAGGAAATGAAATAAAAATATAACTTATAAAAAATGGCTTTTTTAGTGAAAATATAAAAAGTCAACAATTAACATAAAAACTTACTTCCGTTTTTGGAGATTAAATAATGAAATTAAATGAAAGTAAAAATAAAAAAAAAATCTGTTAAAGCACCTCGGATGTTAATAATGCAGACCTGCGAAAGGAGAAATAAAAAAAATAAATGTAGACAATAGTGTGTGAGAACAAGAAGAGAAAAATATGAATGTGTGAAGTCTAAAACTAAAATATTAAATAAACCTACACAATGAATGCAAAAAAAATTAACATAAGTATACCTACTTAAATAAATACATAATGCTAAAATTTATAAACATATACAACGTGTAACGTTAAATGCACAAAACCTGAAAATAGTTTCATTATTCAATTACTAATGAATCGATTTCAGTAATTTTTTATATAGGTTTTTTTTTCAAAAATTATGTATTTTGCCATACTATCCGCCGATTGAGCCAAAGAAAATTAAGTCTTATTTTAAGGCAATAAGACACAATTTTTAATGCATAAACTAATGCTAGGATCAACACGATTTTCTTAATAAAAATAGCTTTAAAAAAAAATAGTTTTGGTCATTGTAGGTATTATGCTTTTAACTCAATGCTCTAATTGGGGTGTATGAGGTTTTGCGCATTTAACGTTACACGTTATATATATATATACTCACAGTATAGAGTACTTAAGTACTACTAGCACATTATTATTATAATCATTATTATTATTATGTTCGTGTATAATATTGTGATTTATTTTAATGTGTTCGTCCTTATTAAACTTGTTGTTACCTACCTAGATGATAAGTGAATGATGTGGTCGCCTATAATTGGAAGAGCACGCTTGTATTTGTCCCTGTTCATGTTAAAATGCATGTAACTGTGTAGCCTCTGTTGGCGATCCAATAAATAAATAAATAAATAAATAAATAAATAAATAAATAAATAAATAAATAAATAAATAAATAAATAAATAAATAAATAAATAAATAAATAAATAAATAAATAAATAAATAAGCCTATATTGTCTCACTGCAGGGCAAAGACCTCCCTTTTCTCTTTCCACTTTTCCCGGTCTACTGCTTTAAGAAGGAGTCCAGCTCATCCCGCCGTCTCTTTCTGGGCCTGCCGCGCAGCACATTATATTTATGTAAAACAATAATGAGAACCTATGATATAAAATTATCAAAATTCAACAAGTACATAATTATCTACCAATTCCCTACAAAGCAAAACACAATTTAAAATTGTTATAGTTAAGCACATCAAGCTACTACAATCTGTCAAATTTCTTTATTAGATTTTCAACTTTATCGCTAAAGTATAAGGTTCAAAGTTCATTGGGAAAATTTGACAGTTTCGGGTAGCTTGATATGCTGGCGTCTGCACTTAATAGTTTTTGCCAGGGAGATGAAACACAAAATATTATAAAACAGTAATTTACGTAGTTTCAATAATTTTTGGTATAAAACATTACCTATACTAAAAATAACAGAAATCGATTTTGTAAACGATTCTGAACAAACTACTTTCATAATGTGTATTAATTCAGTTACACATTGTATATGAAAACAGTACGCTGTTGCATTTACTAGATTTATTCCAAGAAAATAATTTAATTAAACTTCCACCTACAAACAACGCCTTTCTATACAAGCCATCTTGGCTCTTTTAAAAAGTTATTTCCTTTCCTGTATTTAACTCGAAAGAAATTCTAAGAACCGATTTCTAGTTTAAAATAAGATCAAAGCAGATATATTTTCTCGTTGCAAACTCTTTGACTAACTTTGTATGATTTCCACAGAGTTCCATTTGCTTTCCATTTGATATTATATCTTCAAAGCAGAAGCAATAAATGTTTGAAGAATATTCTTTACTAGCTTCTGCCCGTGTCTTCATCCGCGTGAAGTTTCGGCCCCCGAAATACCGCGTCGCATCGCATCACCCGCCCGCACTCTCTAATTTTTTTTCTTTTTGTTCATCTCCCAAGGGTCGTAGTTTTATGTTAAATAACCTTCCTCAAGAATTAAGCTCCAAAATGCAAAAAAATAAGATTCAAATTCCAGACGCGCGTTCAAATAAACGAACTCTTCAGCTTTGTTATATTAGTACATATATATATTTAGAAAAAACTCGTCGCTTGCATGTACGTTTGATACGTTTGATGATTATCAATCCATAGCCTTTGTAAGCAATACCGATGTTAAGGTCGCTGGTGCAAAGCAAATTGTGTTATTAAAATTTCCAGTCGTTGCATCTTATTTCAACTCAGACAACTATATTGATTTTTTAGTAAGTATAGCTAAACTCATCATTAGGCAGGTTTGGTTCCATAGTAAAAGTTGTTCATAATGATAAGTACAATGACCTCTTAAGAGGTTGCTGGTGTTTTTCAAATAACCCTGTATAAAATTCTCGTGTCACAGTGTTAAGTAGTTACCATATTCCACCGAAACAGCTGGACCGATTTGTATGAAATTTTGTGTGCATAGCGGGTAGGTCTGAGAATCGGCTACTTTCTATTTTTTTTTTGCAAAACGACGTTTGCGGGATCAGCTAGTATATGTGTTACGGGCAACGTAATTAACTGGGCATTATTAATAAGGACCGGCCATTATTAATAATGCCCAAGAGCGATGGGCAAAGTGATTAATTTATCACTTTGACCGGCCATTATTAATAATGCCCGACAGCACGTGGTCCATGTAATAAGTCAGTGTTTGAGATACATTATTATTATTATCTCAGTTTACTAATTTTTAAACTATTGTTCTTAAGTAATATTTTAAATAAAAGTAGGTAACTACTGATGTTATTAAAATTTTAACCATTAATTTTTTAACTACTATATTCAATAGTTTATTTTTTGTTAACTTTTCATGAAAATTTTGTAAGTTTAATTTCATTTAATAAACAAAACACTACAGTTCACCTATTTTATTACTTTGCCCAAGATAAGGCGGGCATTATTCATAATGGCCGGGAAAAGTGATTAATCATGCTGTTTTAATCACATTGCCCAATTGAGTCGGGCATTATGAATACAGACCGACCATTAATAATGGTGCCCGGACTTATCAAATTGCCCGTAACATTTTGTGTCTAAACACACTATGCCGAAGTTACGCGACCGAAGTTCAGCACAATTACGCCTGCAATACTATTTGAATTACTGACGTCACACTATACCGAAATTACGTCTCGTCATAGCGTACAGCCTAACTTCGGTCGGGCGTAAGTTCAGCGGCAACTTATTCTGTGAGCACACATTATACGCGACCGAAGTTCGGTTCGATTGCCGACAAAGATCCGGGCGGGGAGCAGCGGGGAGTTGCGGAACTGAATTTCTGCCACGTAAGTTCGGCACTTATGGTGTGTCATATTAGCCGAATACGTCGGAACGGAAAATCAGCCGCCGAACTTCGGTCGCGTAATTTCGGCATAGTGTGTTTAGACACATATATAAATAAAACAAAGACGGGTTAGTTACACCATTTCTGAGTTAAGAACGTCTGGACCGATTTTTATAATCTTTGATTTGTTGGATTTGTCGTCAAAAAAAATTAAGATATGAATCATGTAGGTAGGTACTGAATCCATGGTAATAGGTTGCACGTCGATATCCCTGCCACCCTGAATATGGATTGAAGAATATACATTGGTATTTTTTCCCACAACCTCGTGCAAGAGAGGGGCGAGGCCTTAAGGGAAATGCTCTAGTTAGCCCACGAAATTCAAATTTTCTTACGTTTTTTGCAATTTGCAGGTCAGTGTCAAGTTACTTTCGCAGGAGACGCACCAGGCGCCCCAGAAGAGTGCAAAACGATCTGTGACCTTCATGAGAGGTGGCCTGCGGGCAACGGGCTAGGGGCGTCCGTCGTCCGGCCAGACAGGCCCAAGTTGGCGCCCCGCAAACCGAGAGTGGGTGCAGCCGTTATGGGAATGGCCGCACGGGGAGTTGGGACCCTCTGAGGAACAGCGTGTCGAGGCCTGTTGCGGGAGCGGTGAATGCTTATGCGAATCCCGCACCCCCGGCCAAAGGCAGAGGTGGATCACTCCATGAGGACTCCCACCACCCAAAAAAAGGTCAGTGTCCAGTTGTATGTTAATATTTTAATCAACATTCAACATAGCACTGACCCACAAACTACAAAACGTAAGAAAAGCTGAATTTAGCGGGCTACCCTGGAGACATCGAAATCTTGAAAAAATAAGCTAGAAGAAAAGGTCTTAGTGTTTTTTTAATTACCGTCGCGTCGTGGGCGTCGTTTTATTTGGAGAATGAGTAGAGATCGATTCTATTTTTATTTCTTCCTACGACTATTTTTGTACTTTGTTTATCGTTTAGGCACTTGTCCCTCCGCCGACGAAAAGCCACTAGTTAAAAAACGATTTTCTCGCTCAGGAAACTCGCCCCGTGTTTTTCACAACCCAAATGTCAAATTTAAGCTTCTGTACACCACTTTGGTTCGTAGTAAACTTGAGGCTGGTGCCTGTATCTGGCATCCCTACACAGCAACTCAAACATTAACACTAGAATACGTACAAAAAACATTCCTGAGATTTCTGTCTATAAAGACGTTCCACTTCTTTACTTTCATGTACCCTACTAAATACCTCCGAGGAGTTTTGGGCTTCAACACTTTGGAGGTTAGACGTGGCTTTCAACAGCTCACAGTAGCCTGTAAACCTCTCAACAGTCCCGAAATCCACGATCTTTTCTGTCGGCTATTTGTGCTCGACAAATACATCGGACATCGCCAAAGCCGTCGACACAATCTGTTTGCGCCGCCTTCATCTAAGAGCTGAGTCCCCAGTGTGTCGTACTTTAAGGATGCTTAACGCCCTCCTGACCACCAATCCTGAATGTGATCTGTTTGCCGATGAATGGGGAAGAATTATGCGTGTATGTCTGATGTTTTGTGAGAAGAAATATGCTAGAGTGTCCTCTATTTGATTTTTTTTTGTATATCATACCTTTTTTTTTTATCGTGGAGAAATACTCATGCATTCATGCATGAACATTCACACGTTCTTAAAATTACGAGAATGACCTCTGTGGAGCCCCTCTGATTATAAAATTTCTTTCACTGATAGCAAGCTACACTATTACCGATTTAATGTTAAAACAAGAAACACACGGACGAAATCGGAGAAAGAAGCTAGAATCCTAACTAATATTATAAATGCGAAAGAAAGTTTGTTTGTTTGTTAAGCTTTCACGCTGAAACGGCTGAACGGATTTAGATGAAATTTGGCACACAGATAGACCTTTACCTCGGTAAAGACTAGGTAATTTTTCATCCTGGATTTGCAACTGCTAGTTACTTTTATTCTGGTGTTATCTAGTTTTAAAATATTGACCAACAATATATTGATGTGTAAAAGTGTCTTAAAAGATCTACTAACAGAAATAAACATTTAATTTCATTGTCAGATAAATAATATAATGCCAGTATTTCCGTAAAGGGATGGGCAGACATGTATAGAGGTATCTAAGGTATCTATGCCCATATTTCGCCAGTAATATTTAAGTCCCATTAGTTACTAAGTGTTGTCGATATTAACTTAGTTGTTATTTCTTCATAGCCGCTGCAGTTCGTTGAAAGGAAAGTTCTAGAGAAATTTATTATTTTATAGGTAAGGCTACACGATACTCGAGAGAGTGAAAGTTCTCTATTTCTTGACGGAGAAAGTTCGAACTTTAGAAGCAACTTTCTATGTTTGATGCTCGATCTCATAGAACTTATTGTGACGGTGATTGGGTAATTAATACTGTTGGTTATTGAACGGGAATTTAAGGGATATGCAGGGAAAATAAACTGTGGATACTTAATGCAAGCAAATACAATTTTTAATTCATGAATTTAGTTGTTGTAGTTTTTGTAATCAGAGTGTAGTTTTCCTAAAAACAAATGAATTAGATATAAATAAAATAAAGTCGGGTTAGTTACACAAATTTCCAGTCGTTGCATTTTATTTCAACGCAGACAACTATATTGATTTTTTAGTATGTTTAGCTAACTCATCAATGAGGCGTGCTTATTCTTTGTCCATTTTTAAAATTATGATAAAAAAAGGGTTTCCTCTCTCCTTAAATATCATCATTATATTTTCTTTGCTACTGATTCATGGTTAGTATCTATAACAAAGACGGGTTAGTTACACCATTTATAAGTTAAGAACGGCTGGAGCGATTTTTATATTCTTTAATTTGTTGGATTTGTGTCCGCCCCGAATAGCAGAATAACTATTAAACCATGGGAAAAATTCACAAAAAAAAATTAAGATAATTCATTTTCTCCAGAATTCGTTCTTATTGATTCTGAGGCGGTACCAAGTTCGCCAGGTCAGCTAACTTTACTCCTAATATTTATATTATCTTCCCTCCACCTAAATTGTAGAATAACACATATTTTTTACTTTTCATTCGTTTTTCCTACATGATGTAACTGCCTGTAGCAAATCCTAATAGATTGCTACTGAGTCGACAAATAACCCTTATTACGTAATGTATTGACCATTAAGTTTATATTATAGATGATCTTTTATTATGTGGTTAAAGATTATGGATGTGTAACTATTTTATTCTCTTGCTCCTTTATTTATAAAAGGTGCTTAAGGTTGAGTAATGATTAGCGAATGCTTAGCCATAGATTTTTAGGGTTCCGTTGTCGACAGGGAACCCTTATAGTTTCGCCATGAGCGTCTGTCCGTCCGTCCGTCTGTCCGCAGCTTAGCTCAAAGACTCTTAGTACCTGAAAGCTATAATTTGGTATGGATATACATATTAATCACGCCGACAAAGAGATAAAAGAAAATTTTGAAAAAAAAATCTTATAGGGTACCTCCTCTATACGTAAAGCGGAGACGTTTTTTTTTTTCGTCTGCCCAATAGTGTGGGGTTGCCTTTTTTTAATTTAAGTTCGGGCATAACTCCGTCATATATAGACGGATTTGCAAAATTCTCGCATTTTTTAATGGATAAGGTATGCTTCAGGGCTGGTCCCATATAAATTTTATGAACTTTGCTTGGGTAGGTAGTTTTAGAGTTAGCTTCAATAATACGATTTTTTCGAAGTGTCATAAGGAACTTCGTTTCAAAAACCAAACTGATAAAGTATTTACTATATTCTTATTTTTTTAGAAAATCGCGGACATACAAACTCACATAAATACGGGTCGAATACTGAACCTCCTTTTTTGAAGTCGGTTAAAAATACAAAGAAACCCTTAATACCTTACCTTACTTAAAAAAAAAATCATCCGTGATAGTAGGTACATCCGATTGGATAACGAAATTCGCGAATGTTCCTTCCCGCTCACCTTTCAAGCATCACTAGACAAATTCATTTTACTCGAAAATCGCATTTTATTCGAGCCATTCGTTTCGACCGATTGTCTGTGAAAATAAAGAACTCTTCGGTGTCTTATGATAAAGTTATGAAATCTTTTGTGTAAGTTTCTTTGGCAGATAATTGTCTCTAGTTTCTGAAAAGTTTGTGAAAGAATATAATACCTTGTTAACTGATTCTGCGGAACTTTGCCGGCTTATACCTTTTGTATTATTCTGTATCAATAACTTTTGAACTGAAACGAAATGAAGTTTTTTTTTTAGACTTCAATGTTGTGGACAATATTTTAAAACTAGAATGTTTATAGTTTTTACACGACTAACCAAAAAAGGAGTGTTATGTTTTCAGGGTTCATGTATGTTTATAGTTTATTTAATAATTTAGAAACAACACCTGGTGGGGATTGTTAGTTATTTTTCCAAAAATCCACACTAGGCTTACAAAAGAAGATCTAGCGGGGGATCCAGGGTGGGGGAGTGGAGGGGGTTCAGGGGATCAGACCGGAATAACTCGTTTATTTAACTAGTGGGGATTTCTGGAATAAGTCATATGTTTTACATGGATGTGACATCAAGGTAGCGAGCTAAACCGCAAACGCGAGGTATCACAGTGAGGCATCCTCGGCATGTAATAACCCTAAGAAGATTAAGAGTTATAAATAAGAGAATGAGCAGCATCAATCAATCAACCTCAACTCAAACTCAAAGCATTTATTTCAATTAAACCATTTACAGGCACTTTTGAATTGTCAAAATTAACTAGTCGGTAAGTTAGTCAGAAAGTTGAAGCTAGTTGCCCATTCCAAAACGTAGACCTCTTGGAGAAGAACGGGCAAGAAACTCCAAGGACACTCTTTTAAATCAAGATATTACAAAATCCTGAGTACATTATTCTTGTATTTTTGGTTTATTTTATTAATCGGTTTATCAGTCAAAGTTTAATGCATTTGTACAGAATATATACACAGCCACTCATTTTCTAGTGAAAAATGGTAGAATGGTCCACTGCTTGGGATACTTCAGGCTTTTACTAAGAAATGTTAGTAATACTATGTAAAATCAGGGAAATTAATTGCTAAACAATTTGATTATCAACTCAAATTGTCCGTATGTTCAAAATTAAAACACAACTCATTCTGTGATAGCTCTTTGAAATGGCTAGGTATAACACGGTAAATTGACTGACTGGCTTGACCGTTTTACAATATACATACATATGTATTGTAAGACGGTCAAGCTACACTACAAAATCACTTAACTCAAACCCTAACAACATATCCGCAGATTGCGTTTTACTAACTGTTACTAACTTCGTGTAAGCTGGATACAAATCAGATTAGCTCAGCTCAGCTCAGCTTATGTCCAGCACACGGTGCTAAGCGCATTGAGTCGACTGTAATTTGTGGACATGGCTTTAAGTGAGGAGGCAGTATGTGCTGAAATAAATGAACATCGATGAGTGATGTCGTTTGAGTATGTGAGCAGGCAGCAGGATTGATTTCCTTACGAGCCCCAAGACCTGCCGGTCGATTCTGTAAAAATCTCACTGTGATAACTTAGGTGAAGTGAGCGTGAAGTGAGCTATCAATAGTGGGAATTCGTAAGTTGAGTGACAGCTCACTTCACCTAAGTTTTCACAGTGAATTTTTTACAGAATAGCACTGCAGCTGTCCCTATTGAAAATAATTGACGATGCGATATATTTGTCCAAAAAATTACATAACTGTCACATTTTCACAGTAGGAGCTGTTTAATAAAGCTGGAAAGTATGAAAAAGCTTGACAAAATTGACAGATGCCTGTCGGCTTTATTAAATAGGACTTACGTTAATATTTCGAATACATCATGATCTTATCCGGCTATTATTTTAGGTGAAGAACCAAAATAAACATCTGGGCCCTAATTCACTAAGACTTTCTAAGAGATTCTTTACTTTGAAACCACGTCAATTACTTAGCTATTCCGCCGGCGCTACGCCAATCTCGCGATCATTTCGCGCGGTTTCGTTCATTGTGTCATAGAGAATAAGGCCCCTGAATCCCCTGATTGATTGATTGTGTGAAAGAAGGAATAGGCAGAAAGTGAATACTGTAATGACGGCTGATATGATGGCATTGAAGAAGAAAACTTGCCACACCGACACCGAAGTCTGGTACAGTTTGTGCCCATTTTCTTCAAGCATCTATAAACGTCACTTAGCACATACTTTAGCTATGCGTTATTCCTATCACTGTCGCACAACTTTCAAACTACAAGTGCAAGATAGAGACGGGAACATGTCTTACGACTAAACCTAATTAGGTACCTATCTATCATTACACCACTAGGTACCTATTTATTATTTTCTATTATCACTTCGTGTTAGTTAGTTTTATAGTGTAATTATAATTGTGTATGTATTTATTATAGTAGGTATTTTTAAGTTATATTAATATTGTATTGTATGTGTTTACATGGGCCTTGATGCTTGAAATAAAGAAATGACTTAAAAGAATTGACCAAAAATGTAAATAAAAGCCTACAAAATCTCTGCGATTGGTTTACAGCCAATAACCTTTTGCTTAATACAAGTAAGACAAACATCATTTTGTTTAAGACTACAACCAGACATGGTGATAATTTAGATGTACAAATCAAAGGAAAAAATATTGATTTAGTGGACAAAGTCAAATTTTTAGGGATTAACATAGATGTGCATTTAAACTGGAAACAGGAACTGGCTGCTATTGACTCTTCAATTTCATCAGCATGCTATGCACTCAGAAGCCTTAGAGACATGTTAGATCTAAAGCAACTGAAGGCTATATATTACGCGCTGGTAGAGTCTAGATTAAGATACAGCATAATGCTCTGGGGTAACAGCTACAGCTATAACTGTCAGAAAGCGTTTATTTTACAGAAACGTGCCATAAGAAACATAGTAAGGATCTCACAAAGAGACTCTTGTAGAGAGCACTTTATAGAATTAGAATTTTTGACAGTACCAAGTTTATATATATTAGTAATTCTAAATCACTTTGCTAAGTATATTCATGAGTATGAATCACAAGAGGAACGTAAGTTAAGAGAAAGCACAAGAAGGAAGGAATTTAAACATAAAATGGCACCTAATCTTACCATAGCGAAGCATTGTTCCAGATACCAAGCAGTGGAGTTATTTAATAGGTTACCGACAGATTTAAAATTATTAGTTTATAGCTCTCACTCTTTTAAAATTAAATTAAAAGCCTTCTTGTTGGAAAAATGTTTTTACTCGGTATCAGAATTTATGAATGATAAAAAATAATTGCTTTTTTTACTCTAACACTGTGCTCATAACCTGATCAAGTTGTACTCCTAATATTTTTGAGACTGATTTTGACATTATGCCTACCTACTATTATTTTGACATTATATTTATTTGTTGACTTTTTTTTTTTCAAATTAATTCTAATGGCTAGACTTTTATATTGTATGTGATAAAATTATTTAACATTGTATTTGGTATTGTTTCTGCATTTGATAATTATTTTATATTTAATTATTTTTTTAAATATAATTTTCAACACAATGTAAATTGTTATGAATAAATAAATGAATGAATGAATGAATAAATAGATACGGTAAATAAATAAAATAAATAAATTACCTATCTATCACCAGTTTTGGCACACTGGAGGTAGAAAATCCTATCTATTTCTGGTTTTAACGTCCCAATGTTAAAACTGTATGATTAATATTATACTGGCAGCTATAATTTGTACTGGCTACCATCAGTACCTATCGATCTGTCAATAGGTTATTGGGTTCGGCTGTAAGCCAAAGCACGTACTAAGTGACGCGGACGTTTTGATCGTTTTAATCCTTATAAGGGGTTATTATACTTATCATTATGAACATTTTTTAGTATGGGACCAACCCCGAAATCGTGAAAAAAAAAATCAGTTGATCCGTAAATTACGTCGAGTTATGCGAACATAAATGTATGGATCAGCTGATTTAATTATCACGATTTCGGGGTTGGTTGGTCCCATAGTAAAAGTTGTTCATAATGATGAGTACAATGACCCCTTTTAAGGATTAAAACGATCAAAATGTAACGGTGTATATATGATGACCTAAAAAGAAGGGGTGGGGGTATCTAAAAATAATCTCGTAGCTACCCAGTTGCCTCTTCATAAACCACGAAAACACTCCATATTAATAATTTCATTAGTAAACATAACAAAATTAAAACTCCTCGACATTCCCCCAGAAGACTGAAAGCAGGTGAAGTTGAGTTTGTTCACAATTAGTATTAGTAGAAGTTTAACGAAATAACTTCAGTTCGGGGAGGACCGGTAATTGAATCAATGGTCGCTTGGAGAAATAACTGAGGTTAAGTTAGGTGTTTGGTGGCCATTAACTTAGACTCCGTATTTATTTTGAGCACTGATTAAATTCGCAACACCACTGGTATACGCTCTACGACAATTGCGAGGCTGAAATGTGACTAGGCGGGTCACGCCTGTAAGGGTCAGCGCAGACAGAAAGGAGCGCAGCGGAGAGGATTTTATTAAGGCACTCGAAAATCAGCTTTAAAATTATTGAAATAAACGCGCGCGTGCCTTCCCACGTATCCTCGAGGACGCGCGAGCATTTTTTGTCAGGTTCAAGCATATATGCACTTTATTTCAATAATTTTAAAGTTGATTTTCGAGTGCCTTAATAAAATCCTCTCCGATGCGCTCCTCTCTGTCTGCGCTGACCCTAAGATGCATCAAGACAGATGGGCCAGTATCATCACACAGTGGGAGCCTGAAGACGGACGTCTTTACCTAGGCAGGTCTAAGAAACGCTGGCGTGATGATTTGGACTCTTTCGTTCCCGATAGGGCGGAGAAAAAAAAAAACAGCATAAAAACAATTGAAAAAATATGGGGGAGACTTTTGCCCAGCCGTGGGATAAAAATTGGTTTACAAAAAAAAAGTTATTGAGCAGAAAGTATATATGGATAATATGGATATTGCAAATGTGTGATCGAAACTACAAAACTGAAACTTTATAAAAGACTTTGCCCTTGTCATTGTCTGCGTGAAAGAGGGAAAACAATATGGTATTTAGACAAGTAATTGTTTAGAATTCGGTCCTGGACCAATTTACCAGAATATGATTAACATACGTAGTTATAAACATGAAGTAACTACTGAGAATTTTTGGTTCTGTAATTCCTTTGCAAAAGCTAAAGGAACTACTGAGACTAGATAGTTTCTTTAGCAGTTCCTTTGAAGGAACTACTGAGAACTTTTAGATCGGTAGTTCCTTTGCAAAAGCAAAAGGAACTACTGATAGTATAGTTCCTTTGAAGGAAACAAAAATATATACTTGTATATAATGCTGCCCGCTGCTGCCGCATGCTGGTCCGTAGGTTCACTCGATGTGCTAAATAAGTAAATATAACTATATAAAAAAACATAAGACATGAAATCTTTTACAATTAGTCCACTTTTTAGTTTATCCACTTACTTCACTATTTCGTTTTGGTCTAACTCATATATTAGTTCATTTTTATTTTGATTACTTTTTCACATAAGGTCTCTCTTAACGTCGTTGGTTCTGGTTGCATATAATAGGTATGCAATGTATTTAAAGAGTTATATTTACTTACTTAGTACATCGAGTGAACCTACGGCCCAGCTTGCGGCAGCAACTGGCAGCATTATATACTTATATGTTTGTTTCCTTCAAAGGAACTATCTACTCTCAGTAGTTCCCTTAGTTTTTGCAAAGGAACTACTGATCCGAGAATTCTCAGTAGTTCCTTCAAAGGAACTGCTAAAGGAACTAGTGAGCACAATCGGGCAAAAGGAGTATGTAAGGATCGTAGCAGTTGGCGTCATATAGTTTCTACCTACACCCGTGGAAAGAAGGCGTGAATATATGTATGTATGATTGACGTACGCATAAAACCGCATACGCATAAAAACAATTTAAAAGCCACATAACATGTCAGATAGGCAGAACTATGAGTCAATAAAAACTTAATCGGCTATTATTACCTAAGTAATAATACAATACTTAAGCCCAAAACTTAATCGGCTATTACCTAAGTAATAATAGCCGATTAAGTTTTGGGCTTAAGCAAGGGGTTTGTGGCTAACCGCAAGCCCCTCTACTATTTTAGTACAGTCAACAGCAAAAGTAGACGATGAAAATCAGAAATTCAATACTAATGAACGGAGTTCGCATCAGAACTGCGTGGCGTCGAAGTGATTCAAAAGTATGTGATTGTAAATTATACCAAACATTTACTACTTCGACGCCACACAGTTCTGACGCGAACTCCGTTCATTAGTATTGAATTTCTGATTTTCATCATCTACTGTTGCTGTTGACTGTACTATACTAAGAGGTAATTTTTCAATCAATATTTTTTTATTCTTGGAATAAAATTGACGTCTGACAGATTTTGTAAGGATAAACTGTCAAAAATAAAAAAAAAAATCCTCTAATAAAGTTATCTGATGATTGAAAAATCAGTCCTTAATTCTAATATTTTAATAAATATTGAATTTTGTCGATTAGAATGAGATTGATAAGAAAAAAAATAAGTGATTAATTATGCGACAATATAAAGGAGAGTTTAATAAATGAAGCAATAAGTAAATCAAATATTCATCTTATTCTCGGGAAAATTGTTCTGTTGATCAGAAATTCCTTTTGCAGAATATTGAATCTAATAATCAAGCTTCGATGCAATTTAGCTATAATGAAATTATGAAGGTTGCTAGTACAGTCAGCCTCAAAAAGATGTATACGCGATCTAAGATTAATTTTACACTGACGGGACACAGGCCTCCTCTCTGTGAGATGGAGTGGGGCGTAACCCACCACGCGGGCCCAGTGCGGGTTGCTACTGTTGGTAGATGTCACATGTCTTCGAATTTTTGGTTCTAGGACATGCCGGTTTCCTCACGATGTTTTTCTTCTCCGTTTTGAGAGCAGTGATGATCAAAAATAAAGCGCTTACCTGGATTATATTCTATACCTCTTCAGTTTGGATTGAGACAAAGGTTAACAACATTTGACTACTTTGAATAAAAATATATTCTGTAAAATATATCGAAACATTAATTTCTAACAAAAAAAAAAATGTGTGATCTTCTTGTGTAACAAAAAGAAGTTGTGTGTGTGTGTTTCGAATTTTTCATTACTTAGTTTCGTATTTCACCACAAAAAGATACAGTATGATGGTTTATAATTTGACTCAAGCCAAGTTACATAAGGTGTAGTTACGCGGTAAACTCTGCAGGCTCCCCTGACACCCTCTCTTTTTATTCGGTGATTTCAGTAACTTCATAACAAAACGAGGTGGCGCCACTTGCTGCACCGTCATATTTTTTAGAGGTTGACTGTACTAGCCGTACCTGGGATCAACGCTCGCTCGCTTTATATCCATATTAATATTCCAATCATATCCTTTTAATGGAAAATAAATTGTCTTTCAATTTAATTCTTTTCTTAATAACAACGGAATCAATATGCTTTAATTTTCTATAAAAGTCTACAATTTTATATTAGAAGCTCATTCTTTTTGATATTGACGCTTCTCGGAGAACCTCTTTTCAATTTTCTTATGCAGGGCTAAAAAAATCGCCTGCTGAGCGTGGGTTTCTGGGTTGAAATTACTTGTTTCACAAGTACCTAATGTTTATTTATTTTTAAATCTTTATTCATATCATTATTTATTTACTTATACTTTATTGTATACCACAAAAATACATAACAAAAAACAAATTAAACACTATAGAATGTACAATGGGTGGCCATAACAGGCGGCCATTATTATTTTGTGGTACTAATTGTGCTTGCCAAAATTGAAACTAATTTTCTATAGGATAGTTTGAATTTACGATTATACTCGTAACTTCGCAAGTTTGTAAATTCACGTTACGTTTATCTACTTCGCGCGTTTGTTAATTCACGTTACGATTAAGTACCTACTTCGCGCGTTTGTAAATTCACGTTACGTTTATCTACTTCACGTGTTTGTAAATTCACATTACGTTTAATTCGCGCGTTCGTACTAGGGCTTTTGTTTCTCTAAAGAAGCGGGTAGCAGCTACTGTATGTCACAGTTCAACATCAATGCTTTTTATCTAATTGCAGGCGGTTGAAGCGGGCTTTGAGTCTAGTTCAGCTTGTGTACTGTCTGTTTTATAAAAGTGTGTTGAATGGACTATAGTCCGACTTTTAATAAGCTGAAGTAAAATTAAACTTATTACTGTCATTTCGTTAAAAATGTTGCCACTAGTGATGTGATTAAAACGCAATGATACATCTTTTTAATTTTGATATTCGAAATTGTCCAATTTTGATTTAACCGTAAACAATCAAATATTCTTTGTATTGATCGGATAAAAATATAGGCTGTAGTTTCAAGTCAGCGTAAATATATAGTCTAAAAATTTTGTTTCAATTTTTACTCTAAAGCTCCTACTATATCTATCTAAGAAATCAAATAATATTACTTAAATTAAAGTTTTCATTAGAAATAACGTAAACGTTATTCCTTAAGAAATTATCCTGTAGGTATAGTTTACTATAGGTACCTACAGGATTATTTCACAAGGAAGGAGGATTATTTGCAAAACACCAAAAACCTCAAAAATAAGAATACCTATTTAAAAGATATGTTTTTGTTGTAAACTTATATTATCTTGAATTTAATTATAAATACCATCCTCTAATAATATTATCCTCTTCTGTAAAATCAATTTAACATAGATCGATTTTGAACTGAATGTTACTTGATTGAATCGATTATTTTGTCACATCACTATTTAAATTTCGTTAAAAAGTGGTCACACATAAGCTGTCATTTTACTGCAGCTAATTAAAAGTCCGACTACATAGAGAGTAGTTGCTTGTTTGTTACTAAGCGACCTTTTGTTTACTTTATTCTTCGATACGTTTGAGATTTTAGTCAGGAAAATGCCAGTAAAGTGAGATTTTCAACGTCAAAGTACACGAAACACGGAACATCGGCATTTATTTATGTAAACATAACACAGAGCAAACATCTTTACATTTATTTATTACTATCTCATATCATTTCCCTGCCCTTATCCCAATTTATTTGGAGACGGCGTTTTCTTCCATATTTCTCTATTAGTCGTCATCTCGGTAGTCATCCCCTTTCTAACCATCATCTTATTTTAATTATATATTTCATATATCATTTTATATTACTGTATACCTATTAAATATGAAAGTTAAATCTATACTAATATAATAAAGAGGAAAGATACGAATTGGCTCAAAAAGTACTGGACCGATTTTAAAAATTCTTTCACCATTTGAATTCTACACTATCACTGATTAATATAGGCTATTTTTTCCACCCGTGCGAAGCCGGGACGGACCGCTAGTAATAATATTATAAAGAGGATAGATTTGTATGTATGTTTGTAACGAATTGGCTCAAAAAGTACTGGACCGATTTTAAAAATTCTTTCACCATTTGAACGCTACATTAACACTGATTAATATAGGCTTTTTTAATTGCAAGAAAAAAAATAAAATGTTTAAAAAATTAAATGTCCACCCGTGCGAAGCCGGGACAGGCCGCTAGCCGTTCATAAAAATACACGTGCAGGCTGACAAATTTACTTTAAAAGAAACGGTTGGAATCTCTTTCCCAGTCCACCCGTGCGAAGCCGGGACAGGCCCCTAGTAATTCATAAAATACTTACCTGCCTGTTAAACTACAATCTTGTTTGAAAGCAGTATTAATAGATAGAATCCCTTTAAAAAAATCCTATGTCACTTTTGATAATAATTCGCAATAAACTGAAACTTCACTTAGGTCGAATGTATCTAATTGTCACATAGACAAATAGACCTTGTCGTTTTGTGACGTGCAAGTAACATTCAACCTTAGGGTGATACCTGCTACTGTCTTTAACAGTATGAAAGTATCTTTGTAATAGCAAACTGCAGAAAAAAATATCATAAAAGAAACATCGAAACAGAAAATCGGATTTGTAAACATATTTTTACGCAGCTTTCCGTGCAAAATAAACATGTCGCGTGTGTAAACGCGAAATCTATTTTAGCTTTGGCAATAGAATGAATACAATATGACTTAATCAATATACCTACACTACATACTACTTATTTATTTTTCCACTCTGCAATTGGCAATTTGTTTTGATTGTTGTCATTATGCCAGTGTCGCGCGGGCGCATCACGGAATTTATATTGTCAATGTCAACTATTAGGTGTTGGTCTTTGGTGCCTGGCCCAAAAATCAAGCAATGGATAAAATTGTCTAAAAAATTATGCTTAAGTACGAGGCTTTTGACTACGTTGTATGTGTATATTTTGTTTTTTTTTTTTATTTGTAATGTGCGTTTTGTTTGTGCAGAATAAACAATTTTTCTTTTTTTTCTTTCTTCCTTATTTCAGTTTGGTATTTGACGATGGAATGAAAATCCTTCCGTCATCATTATCATCATTTCAGCCGAAAGACGTCCACTGCTGGCCATTGGCTTCCCTCAAGCACCTCCACTTCGACCGGTTCTGTGCCTCTCGCATGTAGCGGATTCCTGCGGCCTTCACAAGGCCATAAGTCCACCTTGTCGGAAGCCTTCTAACGCTGTCTTCCGGTACGCGGTCGGCACTCCAGAACCTTTCGGCCCCATCTACCATCTGTTCTTTGAGTAATAATGCCCTCCCACTGCCACTTAAGTTAGAAAATTCTTCGGGCTATGTCGGTTACCTTGATTCAAACTTAACAATACTTCTGTGGTGTCTGGTTTTTAAATAGTACTTACTACAAGTCGATTCAGCGCCGAAAGGTCAAAATCCAACAACACGTTTTAATTAGGCATTAATTTGTGTGTCGGCTAGTGTAAGTAAAAACGGGCATCAGTGGCTGTTTTAAGCTTCGGTTTCTTAAAAACGGTGCTGGCGTCATTGCGTTATTAACGTTGTTGAGCAGACACATTTTCCTAACATATGAAGCAATGGATTAGCATTACTTTTCAAAATGATTCAGTTTGAGATTGAATCTGTTACGCAATTAGGGTGCTGGAAGTGTACGACAGATGAGATGAGATACCTGGGTCTCGTCCTCGACAGCCGGTGGAACTTCGTCGAGCACTTCCGACGTTTGGCTCCCAAGCTGGAACGGGCCGGGGCCGCCTTCAAGCGGCTCTTGCCCAACCTGAGGGGGCCAAACGCCTCCTGCCGGAGGCTTTACGCGGGGGTCGTGCGGTCCATGGCCCTGTACGGGGCCCCGGTATGGGCGCGTTCACTGCGGCGGCGAGCCACCCACTATTTGAACGCGCCCCAGAAGGTGGTAGCCGTAAGGCTGATCCGGGGGTACCGCACGATCTCGGGCGAGGCGGCAAGCCTCCTTGCCGGACTGCCGCCGTGGGATCTGGAGGCGATAGTCCTCGCGCGCCTGTACGAGTGGCGCGCGGAGGCACTACGCCGGGGGGAAACTCCGCTTCCGCGGCAAATTGCGGCGGAGCGGACCGACCTCCGGCGCGATCTCATGGCGGCATGGAAAGAGCGACTGTCGCAACCCAGCGCAGGGCACGCCGCGATAGCGGCGGTAAGACCCCTCTTTGAGGAGTGGCTAGAGAGGCGCCACGGCGCCCTCACCTACCGCCTGACGCAGGTCCTCACCGGACACGGGTGTTTCGGGAGGTTCCTGCACACCATCGGGCGGGAGGAAACGCCCGGGTGTCACCACTGCGAGGGTCGCCCGGAGGACACGGTGGAGCATACGGTGGCGGTATGCCCCAATTGGGCGGAGCACCGCCGCGTTCTCGCAGAGGCGATCGGCAGCGGCAGCGGCGGCGACCTCTCGCGCCCGGCCCTGGTTCAAGCCATGGTCCGGGGTGAGAGGGAGTGGGAAGCAGTAGCCTCCTTCTGCGAAGCAGTCATGCTAGCGAAGGAGGTGGCGGGACGGCTGAGGGAGAGGGCCTCACGTCCCAGCCGCCGCGGGAGACGCCCCGGGCGTCGGGAGCCGCGAGACGACTCCCGGCCACCGTAGGCGCGGGCCTGTGGGCGGAGAGTAATGGGTAACTCTCCGTCCGATCAGGACCAGGCCCGTGCCGGACGGCGCGTACGTGTTCCACGCGCGCCTCAAAGAGATGTCAGCATAAGGAAGGGGCCCGAAAGGGCCGAAGCCTGCCGGGGCAGCGGGATTGTCCGAAAGGGTTACCGCTACCCCGGAACACAAAGGGCTAAGGAAGGAACACGGGTGGGTTTTAGTCAGTAAGAGTCTGACACTCCCTTCTGCTCCACCCAGAGCGGGAGGGGTCATTGGATGATTTCCCATTCACAAAAAAAAAAAAAAAAAGCGTCTCCCCTGACATCACCTGTCACCAGAAGATAACCGCCACGCAACCGTCGATGCGACGCTTTGTGTCACTTTTATCCGACCTCTTCGGTGATTCCAGTAACTTCGTAACAAAAATAGACGTCATATCTTTATCCTCGCCTGAACAAGTAAAATACAGGAGTGGATCCGAGTGTCTTGGATTGATAATGTCAACAATCGGTGTCGTGTTTTGTTCTATTTCTTTATTGTCCCCGTAATCTTGAGAGGTGCGAGTGAAATATAGGGATGGGAAGTATTTTCGTGTACCTTTTCTTTTTTGAAGCGAACATTATAGGTTCGTCAGAAAACTTGGGTTTCCACTTGTAAAAACAAATGTAAGTAAGTCGGCTGTCACTTTCAAAACCTACTAAGGGACATTTTTTTTTAAAATCGTTTTATTGCATAAATCTTGCTAACTTAGACTAAGTTAGCAAAATGCAATAAAACGATTTTTTTTTAAATGTCTCTTACTAGGTTTTGAAAAGAGACAGCCGAAGTGATAATACTAACTAAATAAATAAAACTTGATTAGTGAATAAATAGATATCTATTTAAGTGTTCAGTAATGCTACAAATAACAACTTTAGGTAGCTATAACAAGACAAATTGATATAGTACGTGCGTCCAGCATAAAATGCGACACACACTACTTCACAAATACTATTTTGACCCTGGGTGCATCAATAATAAGGTACTTCTTCTTCTTTAGCCCGTATCCACCCAATGCTGGTTCCGGAAGCAGTGTTTTCATAGCAAACTAAATAAAATATAAAATGTCCACTACAGATTTCTTTCAAATCAAATCAAATTCGTTTATTTGCGTAATATTATGCGGTAGCTACAAAAGATGATACATGTAATGATGGCATGTAAATATTTAACACATGAAGTAGGTGTGTATTATTATACAGTAATAGACTAATAACTTTATTTTTTTTTCTACAGGAAAACATTCAAGTTGACAAGACCATACCTAAGCACAACACAACTACCGATTCCATGAAGGTAGGTATACCGTTTATCGTTTATTTTTGTTCTCGAGTTCCAAGTACGGATGGCTCAGGTTGACGTAAACGATCCGTTATCGGTAGAATTCGAAGAAATAAGCCCCGCATCGTCGTTTCATAGACAATACGGTTTTATAGTCTGTCCCAAAAGTATCAGATGAAAATGTAAACAAACTCTGTTTAGGTGGGGCCCAAACTTAGAACACCGTAAAACGTACATTTCTGTCGCAGTAAAAATATTGAGTGTATTGTGAAATTATGGTATGGTTATGTAGAAATATAACCTATGTACATAGAATACAGACGCCAGCCCATCAAGATACCCGAAACTGTCAAATTTTCCCAATTAACCTTGAACCTTATATATATTGAAGCGATAAGGTTGAAAATCTATTAAAGAACTTTTACAGACTGTAGTAGCTTGATGTGCTGGCGTCTGTACTTAGTAGTTCCGTGTTTGGGTGTTTTTGCACATCAAGACGCACAAAACAGGAAAACTCGTAGTCCCAGATAAATAAATAGTTTAAAAAAACCTATTCTTCATCTTAAGACAAGATAAACAGGTCAGTTAGTTCTTGAACAGCTGGAAGATTTATTTATCTTTAATTAAAAGGAGCGAAGGAACTAAATACAGTTTCCTTCAAACGAGAAAAGTTGAAATAAATACTAGCCACCTGGAGAGTGCCAAGTTTTTCTGTCGCAGTTAAGTGAGGTTTTAGTAGAAGGCTTTACTTACTAGATTTTTTAAGGCACGATAGTATACGCTGGCTTCTTTTTCGATTGAAACTCCATAAGTGGCAAAGTATTACCACTGAAGTGCGGCCTACTGTATAACGAAAATTAATTTTTTTTTAAAAATAAACATAGTTTCTTAAAAAAATGTAGTCATCCATTTTGCGTGTATTTTACAAAAAGTTTCTAAAAGTGAAGATACACCTGAGTGTATCTGCTTTTAATCAGTTTCCCTGAGAAAATTAATTGTTTTGACACACTACGCCAATTTGCCTTAATGCCTTTCCATACAACTGTCAAAGAATTACAGTTATGATTTTAATTTACGAACTATTGAACTAGTGTATGTACAATCAACAACAAAAACAAAACAAACAAGAACTACGACAACAATGAAACAACAACAACAAAACAACAACAATGAATAACAACAACAACAGAAACAATGAAAACAACAAAGAATGGGTGTTTCGTCGTTTCGCACCACGAGTAGTTCGGACCGCGGTGTGAAAAGCCGAAAAGCTCTTAGGAATAGGCTGTTTCGGAGCTCTTCGGCGTTTCACACTGCGGTCCGAACCACTTGTGGTGCGAAACGACGAAACACCCCAAAGAACAACAAGACACACATAGTTAACAATTAATTTCCCTGACTTTACATACGTATGTGGGAACGTCCGTTACTCTCTGGGCAGTCAGCCCTATTACAAACAGTGCTGACCGGTTAATTTTCTCACTACGACATAAATTACTATACTCGCGCTTTTCGTACCGACACGAGACAAGATTCTATTCAATAATTCAAACTTTTCCAATCGTGAACTTATAATTACATGCCCCAAGAGACATGCTGACGTAGTATTAATGAAAATAATTAACTGTACATGTTTGTGTTAGACAAAGTGATGAGTCAAACGTTTCTTGCTTCGTAAACTTAGGCTAACTTGACTGATTGCTTGAGTTAACTTGGGCTTTTTACCTCTGAAAGTTTAACGATTTAAACTTATTCCAAGGTGCGTAAATAAGTATTAATCGTTGTCGAAATCAAAGCGCTGAATTATCTTGATTACAAAAAAACCTGGTGAACTTCGTACCGCTTCAGAAACAATAAGAAAAACGTTTTTTTTTTATCTATCCTTTCTCGAGCTATCGTCAAAAAAGCCGTACAATACAAAATGCATGAGACAAGTAATTATTTTCATTATTTTTTTTCCATAAATTATTCCAATGTTTTAGTAGTTATTCTGCTATTCGGGGCGGAAACAAATCCAACATAAAAATCGGTCCAGCCATTTTTGAGCTATAAATGGTGTAACTAACCCGCCTTTGTTTTATTTACGGAGAAGTTACATTATCATTAGCCAGACCTTAACTGTTGTGGTCGTACTATGGGTAATGTTGGTTATTGCGCAATAGAAAAACCGTTTGCAGTTCAAATCAAATTAAAATTTCACGAACAAATTAATCACACTAGCGAATCACACACTCTAGGTAACTCAACAATACGGAACGCGAGACAGTTTCTCAGCACATGTTGTCCGTACGATGTCCAATGGTCAAGAGACAGCTCCACAGCGCTACTGCGCTCTCATCGACTCGCAAGAATTCAGGTAAGCGCTTGGCGCTGGCGTCCCGAATAGTCAGGCCACTGCCTGGAATTTTGCGGGCAGTGGGGCGGCAGCGGCGGTGGCGCGGGAGCGGCAGGATCTTATGCGTACATTTAAATGGACCGGTTCTCGAAAACAGCGGCGCGGGAGCGGGCAACGAGCGGTGCACTCAAGGCAATCGGCGACCGCCCGCGCAGCCGCGCGCCGCCGCTGCCGCCCCGCTGCCCGCAAAATTCCAGGCAGCGGCCTCAAACGAACGACTGACGTATACTTATCCGATAAGTATATATAAGATATTATGTGGCCAGCAAAATGTGTTCGTCTTAAATAAATTGTGTGGGTAGTCAGAGAAAAATAATTGTTTACAAAATTGACTACCTACCAATTTCAATTGCCCGTATATTTTCAAATCACAGCTGTTATTGGCAGAATAGCGCAGCGTGTCAATTTGATAAGCAATTCATTTTCCATGCAGAGCTTTGATGTAGATTCGGAAAAAAAACTTTTTAATAGTTTGAATTTCATAAAATCAAAGTAAGTTTATAAAGCTCAAATAACAAAACACACACATACACAGACGCATCTGAAAAGTTGTTTAGTATAATGTCAGAATCTTGGAACTGCCTACAACATAGCAAGTTAAATAGAAAAACGACCAGTGTCTGCAACTTGTCTGCAACTTAGAGCATAAAACTGTTATAGCTAGATGCACTTAAGAAAGACAGAAGCCACACTCAATTTGTTTCAGTGTAAAATGCTACCTTCTCAAAATGCCCACTATTCAAATGCCAACAACTCAAGATTTTTCCATAAATTGTACGTATATAGTATTTTTATCTCACAAAGTGAGGCACCCTTTGCTTGTAGTAACTAAGTAAGCATACAAATACGCTGTGAATGTGTGTTTAAGCGCAGTAGTTCTGGGTATCTTCCCGCGTCCGCGTCCGAAACACGGGTGATTAAGTCAGCCGACCGATTCTGTAAAAATCTCACCGTGATAACTAAGGTGAGGTGAGCTATCAATAGGGACAATCCCTAATATCAGGTGGAATGACAGCTCACTTCACCTTAGTTTACACGGTGAGATGTTTACAGAATAGCACTGCTGAAGTATTTGTGTGTTATGTTTGCTAAAACGCGCGTCGCATCGTGAGATCAACAAAAAATTTGCATTGATTTGATATTTTCCTTCCAAGTCAATCATTTTGGAGAGCTTTTCATTTTACTCGTCTTGTTTTAAGGGCCTATACTACCTCAAATGGCTTAGCATGATCCTCCGTTATGTCGAAAATATTGCAGCATTAATTTTGAAATAAATATATGGTAAAGTTGAGGATTAATGCTAGGTCTTATGTTAGACGAAAACACGATTTCATAAAATTTTCTCGATAGAAAAAAAATCCAAAGTTACCTCCAAACCGAACAATAAACCGCTGGTATTCAAAAAATACTTCAAATTAGATCATGAAACTTTGTTGACTAACCGAACTAACTATAAAGCAGGTCTTATGTTGTTTACTTTTTTTAAATTACCATTATTACCACAGTAAAAAGCAAATACCTAAACTATTGGCGCTGCCTGCCGCCTAGCACCGCACTCTGTCTCGCTCTCACTCAGTCCGCGAGCAGTATCGTGCGAGCGAGATAAAGAGTGAATTTTAGCTGAGGTGGTGTAGGCTCTTAAACTGTAATATTTTCAATAATATCCATATAAAACAGCAAAATGGTTTTAATTTAAAGTGCCCTGTTTTCGCATAAGTACGCAAATTCCATGAATACATGCTTATGTTTTATATTTACCTACTTATCCTCCATGTAGAAAGTTCCCAAAACGCAAGCCTATACGAGGGCTTATCTTTTGGGCGCTTTTTCCATTGACAGCGATGCAGACAAATTTTTTGATGCCCAAAGAGCTCGTCCTCTTTTTTATACTTGTTTATACTATAATAACCTGTGAGCTTGTATAATATATTTAATTAAATTTCACTGTAAAGAAGTAAATAAAATCGAATATACTTTCTGCCTTTCTTGTCTATGCTGTTATTAAAGTGTGCAATTCTGCAGTCTGATTGTAATTAAATGCAGAGCGCTGTTAACTATGCATAGGATTTGAAATTATTTTAATAAAATTTGGTTATGTGTGAAGCTTTGTGATTTATTAGTTTTAAGGACTTGGGAGTTATAAAAAATTTGGTGTAGTTTTTTATAAAAAATCGTTTTTTTAATAGCAGGTAGGTTGGTAGATAGGTACTTGTTGCTTAGTTCTTTCTTTATGCGCAACTCATGAATAAAAGTAGATTTGCAGAAGCTGCATTGCTTATCATCAGTATAAGGGTACTGTTTTTTCCTTTTGAAGTACGGAACCCTAAAAATCACATCCCACACAAATATCCAAACGTGAAAAAACAATATCTTCAGACCTTTGTTCCGTGTTGGACCGAACCGAATTCGCTTTCCTATAGGACAAAACTAAGAAGCCAATCATAAAACAAGTTTCAACTTGATACACTTCTTTCATTTTTTCTGTGAAGAGAATTCACACAATCGATACAATCATAAAGGTGGAGTTTTAAGCCCGTCCAAAGTCAGGGGTAAAGCACACAATACGTTAACATGACAAAGAGCCCGTAATGGCAGGTGAGGAAGGAGTACGGAACATTCGGGACGCATGGCTTTACGATCGACAGAACGCTCGCCTCGGCGGAGACGCGGGCTCAATGGCTTGAGAAATTACGCCGCAGATGTAGGTTTTAAGACGGAAGAGGAAGGAGAAGGTTTTATTTTTGTTTGTGTTTTAGTGACGTTTAATTGATCATAATGGCCCCGATTCTGTTGTAGTTAGGGAGGCGAGGTAGCTAAATGGCGTAATTCAACGGCGCCGTCGAGACCTATCAAAATCGAAAGATAAAATGATTTCGAAAAGAAAAGCTCTTATGGTAAAAACCATTTTAGCGGTGGGCTTGGCGTGTACGGTTTTTCAAAAATGTAAAAAAAAACAGTTACTTGGGCATTCTCGAGCGCGTCAGATATTCATACTACGTTTGCCCCAAGTGCCTCTGATAACAACGGTATACTAATCTGCCGGTTTGCGTGGTGGGGGTAGGCATATAAAGTAGTCAAAAATGCAAAAAAAAAAAATTTACTCGAGCGCGTCAGATTTTCGGAAGGGGTGTTAAGTAGGCCCCAAGGAAGTTCCCTTTAAAAAAACTGACGATTTCGGCGTGACGATAAGTTGCGATGAATTTTTGAAAATGCAAAAAAAAAAAGTTTTTTTGAAATACTCGAGCGCGTCAGATTTTCATAGGGGAGGTTTATATCGGTATCCTGAAAGCATATTTCCTTAATCTGACAAAAATGTTGGTGGGTTCTCTTAATCTGATCGAAAAAGGTTTTTTGGTTTCTTTTTTTTCCTTTCTTTCTCCTTGATAAAACGGGGAATTTAAGAATGACAATAAAGCGATAGATACAACCAACGTAAATGTAGATGAAATGTAGTACGAATTGTATTATTTATTGTATAAAAAAAATGAAATGAAATACAAATTGTATTATAATTGTATTGTTATGTATGACCTTTACATTTTTGCTCAATACAATTCATCAAAGTTTCCAGCACATTCGAGAAATATACCGTAGGGTCTTTTCTCTCTCTTCAATCTTCGTTATACTGAGGGCACATAGGTCTACGGTAGGGGACCATAAACATATATATATATATATATATATATATATATATATATATATATATATATATATGTATATATATATACCTATATATATATAGGGTGTACCGAAAATTCTCTTCTACCGCTTCTTTCCCCACCATCAATGTTGCGAAATAAAGGAAAAATACTGGTAGGACGGCATATTTCCGCGAAGCGCTCAGTCTGTATTACATGTTTATGGCAAATTCCTCTTTTTTGCTTCAATTCTTCACTTCGTTTTGCTTACCGTACGTCCAAAAAACAATTTGAGGATCAACAGGCTATTGAATAATATATATGAAACTGTACAATATGTTAATAATACTTTTGTATACAGATACGCGCAGCTTCTTCCGAGTCCACGAAAATTATCGAGATGCTTTAGAAAAAAAAAATTTGTGAGATATAATAAAAGTCACATAATTTAATTATCGTTATTTCATATCAATTTTTTTTAACACCCTCAGTTTTCGAGATATACTCAAAAAACCGGGAGTTTGAGTTTTTATGATGCTTCAAGTCAAAAAAGTTTTAACTTTGGACAAAAATGTAAAGAGACCTTTTTTGTGTAAAATAAAATTACCTTTTTTGTTTAAACTTTTTTTTTGTAAGATGAATCGTTCGCGACTTATATGCCGCAACGCGTTTTTCGGAAGACGAAATGGCTCCTCCACACTTCTGGTCATGCGGAAATCGGCAGATTTTGTATTTTTAGTGAGTTTTAGATTATATTCTTCAAAATAAAAAAATAAAAAATCGCGCTCGAGAATGCCGGATTAACGTTTTTTTTTTACAAGTTCGCGACCCTATAACTCGGCGGCGTCAAGGACTTATCGTCAGATTAGTTAAATTTAGTCTTAAAACACTAAAATCAACCCCCGATATCTTAATCTGACGCGCTCGAGTATTTCAGACTATCGATTTTTTTTTACTAATCTGATCGTCTATCCTAGGCGCGCGTCACTACATATAGAGCTAAATACTTTACAAGTTTGTTCTATTAGGTCTAAGGTATCTCTCATATCTCAAACTGCCACGCTCGAGTATTACCGAAAATTCCCCTATTCGCCTCCCTAACTATTGTTCACGAACTAAATTAAATTTAAGTTCAGTGCATCTTTTTCTTTCTATTTCATTACGAAAAGGACAGAAGATAAATATTAGTTTAGTCCTGTCAAATTAGATAATCCATAGACAAGTTTAGACGTGATTAAAAAATTGGCTACTAAAAATACGTCAATTTACGTCAGGCGCTGACTAATTTGACAGGACTAAACTAATATTTATCTTCTGTCCTTTTCATATTGAAATAAAAAGAAAAAGATGCACTGAACTTAAATTTAGTTTAGTTTGTGAACAACAGAATCGGGGCCAATGTGTTAGTACTTACTTAATAATAGGCAATATCGTAATCAGCCTATAATGTTCTCACTGCTGTGGCACAGGCTTCCTCTCGATTAGAGGGAGTGGGCCGTAACTCACCATGCAGGCCCAGTGCGGGTTGGTACATGTCACACGTCTTCGAATTTATTGGTTCTAGGACGTGTATTGAAAAACCTAATAACACCATGCCCGACCTGGAAATCGAAACCAGGACGTCATGCTCAGCGCTTGAACTTAGTAGTTCAAGTGCTACTGCTGAGCATGACGTCCTGGTACAACTAATGCCAGGCGTCCGTCACTCACTCAAGGCCACGCGTTTTATGCCTACCACTTCGCATACCGCCGTCGGTACAATCGACAGAGGGCTGCCGCACGCCTGCCTGAGTGCGCGCTCGCACGTCACGGTTACCGCGCGGAGTATCAAAATGCCGAAACCACTTAATTATTGTGCAGTGGATGCACAGAACAGAAAAACACAGGTCTGGTGACCAACGAGGCATTAGTTGTACTAAAGTCTATTCAAACTTACGTTTCAAATTTCTACTTTATTTTAATGGTAATTAAGTTAGCGTAAACTGAACTTTATTGTGTAGGATTTAAAGTTATTTTTCCATAAAATCATATTTGTTTACACAATATTGTTTGTAAATATTCACTGTGACACTGTTTTTATATTATGGTTTTATTCACTGATCACATTTAATAATCCTTTGCAAACACTGGACGTTGATCATTATATATTAAACGACCGATACATTACAAAACTAGTCTATATAACGATTATTTACTATTTTTCGCAATAATTCTAATACGGAGCTGATGTTGACGTGACAACTGGCGCCACCTATCTAGTAGTACAAGGTAGTTGTACAAGTATCTTACATAGAATACGTAGAATAAAATATGGGCGCTCATTCACACACCAATATTAACTTAAATACAACCGTGCGATAATTTAAATAAATAAATGGCTTGTGGATAAGTAATAACACTCGCACGGGTCAATCGATCAGGTTAAGCTACACTTGCCGCAGCTGGCCCGTGGATGGTTGACCATCTTTAAATACCAAGACCCTTTCATGCCTCGAAAAGCTCGGCAAGCAGCGTGTCTTGGTATGTTAAGCAATTGGTATAAGCTGTGATTGATGGATCTTTGACCATCGTTACGGGTCGTCAGAAGCCCGAAAGTCTAACAACCAGTCTTGTCAAGGGTATCGTATTACCCAGTAACTGAGTTGTAGAGGTCAGATAGGAAGTCGTTCTATAATAAAATACTGGTATTCAGCTGCATCCAGTTAGACTGAAAACAGATACCAACATAGTTGGGAAAAGGCTAGGCAGATGATGACAGCCGTGTGACTAAATGGGAACAAAGGACTAATTCATAATATCGTCGACCGTAGGTTCAATTGAGGTAAGGGACATTGGGTATTGTGTCCCTTACCTCAATTGAACCTACGGTCGACGATATTTTATCCGCGACTTCCTTCGTAGCTCTCCGTCCAAGATAGAAGTCGCATCATTATAATGGGTGTGTAATATATGGTATAATAACCGATAGTATAATATCACTTGAAATAATGTCCACATGATATAATTTTCATATGCTATAAAAACGTATAACCTTATATACCTATGTAGGGTATATGTACGTAAGCGAGCTTAATGACATCCACATTGTAAAGTGTCTGTGAGCGATCGTTTAATGATATCATATTCTAAGGTAAATATGTCCGGCGAATAGAGAGATACTTAGGTAAGTATTTTGATCTTTTTCTTTTGGTGTTTATGCCTAAAACTTTTTTAAATTTAAGGATCAGGGCAATAA
Organism: Globia sparganii; assembly: GCA_949316385.1. Classification (NCBI taxonomy): domain Eukaryota; kingdom Metazoa; phylum Arthropoda; class Insecta; order Lepidoptera; family Noctuidae; genus Globia; species Globia sparganii. The sequence continues at coordinate 5,376,078 of OX438675.1, read as the reverse complement.
ACTCACCCAATAATATGGGACAGTTCCCATCCTAACTATATACAGGGTTATTTGAAAAACACCAGCAACCTCTTAAGAGGTCATTGTACTCATCATTATGAACAACTTTTACTATGGGCCCAAACCTGAAATCGTGAAAAAAAATCAGCTGTTCCCTACATTTTGACGAGATAGACGAAGATAAATGTAGGGAACAGCTGTTTTTTTTTTTGCATAAACGTTGCCAGCACCCTAATTGCGAAACACACTATCGATCTCAATCTGAAACATTTTGACGCATATTGCTAATCCATTGCTTCATATGTTCGAAAAATGTGTCGGCTCAACAACGTAAAAAACGTAATGAACGTTGTAGATCTGTCAAAAGAAAACCCATTGCTACTAATAGTGTGTTACGCAATTACCCCGCAGGTGTAAAAAATCGGACATAAGGTACCTTTCATCCCGAAAAAAAGTGCTATGTGATAATAGATGGCGCCACGTGTCTTTAGAATCATGATTGAAGCTAGTAACTAATAACTAAGTATACTAATCTATATCTATCAATGTCTAAACTAATAATAACGCTGAAGAATTTATTTTTTTGTTTGAACTCTCTGGATAATAATTTTTCAATGGTAGTTTCATTGAAAAATTATTTTTGCATTTGATACCCCAATTCTTGAGGAAGGCCATTGGCTATTTAATACACTTGTTCCACTAAAATCTCCTAGATCAGTCCCCTAGGGGACTACACAGCACTTAATGTTACACTACGATGCCCTAGGGGATCCTATAAAACTCTAATTTCCTTTATCACGCTAAGACTCTTAGGAGGCGGGTAAAAAGAAGAAGTCAAAAAGAACGAGCGAAAACGAAGTAAAAGTGGAACATTTAATTTCACGCGGACGATTCGCGGGCAGAATCTAGTAACTAAATAAATGAGAATATACGATTCATAGGTATACCTCTACATATCCCTTTGGGGAATTCAGGCGTGGGGTGTTTTTATGTTTCCAGAAATAGACCGATGAAAAGGCTGAAAATTACGTTGACAGGTATTTTCCCTATTTTCAACTATTCACCTTTTTTTTTACTATTTTCCAGTATTATTTTTTGGTGGTCCTCCTGAAATCGAATTTTTTCAAGAGTCAATTTTGACTCCTGAAAAAAAAGGACTTTCTGATCTTGATGAAGGATCCTGTTTGTGTAGTTAAACAAAAAAAAAACAATATACTTATATCTCGTGTCAGCACGAACTAAATTTGTGCCCTGTAGCTTTCGCCGTGATAAAAAGATTATCTGACCAACTGCCTACGCAGTTGCACCGCTACCAACTTTATTGGATGTGTGCGCCAGACGTATCTCTTTCGTGGAAGCCATTTTAATGTTGAATTATTTTCTTTTATCTATCGCATCTATTATTCTAATGAATACCGCTGTTATCGTTTATTTTCAGAAGAAGCGTAATATAATGAAATTACAAAACATAGTCTGAACCAACAAAGTCGGTATTTTATTGGCTAGAATTTATAACTAAGGCTAGTCGGAATAGGGCACGCCGCGATAGCGGCGGTAAGACCCCTCTTTGAGGAGTGGCTAGAGAGGCGCCACGGCGCCCTCACCTACCGCCTGACGCAGGTCCTCACCGGACACGGGTGTTTCGGGAGGTACCTGCACATTATCGGGCGGGAGGATACGCCCGGGTGTCACCACTGCGAGGGTCGCCCGGAGGACACGGTGGAGCATACGGTGGCGGTATGCCCCAATTGGGCGGAGCACCGCCGTGTTCTCGCAGAGGCGATCGGCAGCGGCAGCGGCGGCGACCTCTCGCGCCCGGCCCTGGTTCAAGCCATGGTCCGGGGCGAGAGGGAGTGGGAGGCAGTCACCTCCTTCTGCGAAGCAGTCATGCTAGCGAAGGAGGTGGCGGGACGGCTGAGGGAGAGGGCCTCACGTCCCAGCCGCCGCGGGAGACGCCCCGGGCGTCGGGAGCCGCGAGACGACTCCCGGCCAGCGTAGGCGCGGGCCTGCGGGCGGAGAGTAATGGGTAACTCTCCGTCCGATCAGGACCAGGCCCGTGCCGGACGGCGCGTACGTGTTCCACGCGCGCCTCAAAGAGATGTCAGCATTAGGAAGGGGCCCGAAAGGGCCGAAGCCTGCCGGGGCAGCGGGATTGTCCGAAAGGGTTACCGCTGCCCCGGAACACAAAGGGCTAAGGAAGGAACACGGGTGGGTTTTAGTCAGTAAGAGTCTGACACTCCCTTCTGCTCCACCCAGAGCGGGAGGGGTCATTGGATGATTTCCCATCCACAAAAAAAAAAAAAAAAAAGGCTAGTCGGAATCGTTCTTTTTTTACTATTTTATTCAGTCTAGACTGGTAATCTAATCTAGATTAAACTTCAGTGCATATTGACTTTTATTTTAGAGTGTTGCAGTTTAAAGTGAAGTTCAAATTGTTTGAGTTACAAAACGCTTTTGTGTGAAAATTTTGTTTAATTTAACTTTGTAAATTACGTTAGTGTAAATATGAGCTTTCCTCGAAACAATTTTCGTTTATTGACATGTAAGATAAATAGGTAGATAGAATAATCTTTATTATGTACTAAGACGCCAGCACATCAAGCTACATCTGTCAAATTTCTTTAATAGATTTTCAACTTTATCGCTAACTAGCGACCCGCCCCGGCTTCGCACGGGTGCAATGCAATTTAATAAATTTAATTAAATAATTTTTAATTTTAATTTAATGTTTTTTTTTAACTTGCAGCCAGCCCCTGCCGCCGATACCGCAGCAACCGCTATGTGGGCTGCATTTTAAATCTGTAATATCTTCGAAAATATTAATTTAAATAACATGCTGTAAACGGCCATATTGATCTTGTTGAATTGTATAAGGATTAATGCTGTATTGCTTAAAATCGCTTCGTAAAAAAAAAAACATTTCTCGTAAAAAGTAAAGGAAAACAAATGATTATTGTGGGTTATCCCTAAGAGATAGACCGTATACCATCGCGGACTTTTTTGTAAACCTTTTTAAGGTGTACAATACTGTAGTACATTATTTTGATGTATCTCATAGGGTTCAGCCAGCGTTTGCAATGTAAGCGCAAAAAAAAGGGTTTATTTACGACATCACATTAGAAACCTCTAAAATTATCAGTGTTTCTCTTCTAAATTATACATGTATTATACATATAAACCTTCCTCTTGAATTACTTTATCTATTAAAAAAACCGCAACAAAATCCGTTGCGCAGTTTTAAAGATTTAAGCATACATAGGGATATAGGGACAGAGAAAGCGACTTTGTTTTATACTTTGTAGTGAAGCATAAGGTTCAAAGTTGATCGGGAAAATTTGACAGATTCAGGTAGCTTGATGCGCCGATGTTTAAATCAATTGATTGGTAGTTCCTACGATTTTGGTAGTTTATTAAATATCCTTATAACCCTTGGAAAGCAACTTCTATGATATAAATGGCTTTTCATTGGAGGAATAATTAATCTGTCAGGATATCTTGTCTTAAACCTAACAATGTCTTTAAGACGTTGTAATAAGTCGGAGTGCATTATAACAAATTTACAGCATTCAAGTATACACATACCGGAAACAGTCTCCGGGATCTTTAAACAGAGGTTTACATGAAGTCAATGGTGGTTTACATGAAGTCAATGGTGGCTCACTCACGCTCACCCGGCCAGCAGGCTGGGTGAGCGTGAATGAGAAAGAGTGCTTGTGACGTCATAGTAGGTAGTCAAAAAAATGGCACGTTTGGTTTTCAAACAGTTTGTGATACTTGCGTTATCTAGGTCTATCTATATCTGTGTTAATACTAGTATAACGCATTCGATATTATCGACCGATAATAACACGCCTGTGGGGGAGAGCCTTTAACGTGCTTTCCGAGACATGGCCTCTTGCGGGCGAAATTAAATATTAAGAATGGATGGACCCATCTGATTATCACAAACTATCTTACGAGAATGCCAGTCGCGAGTGAGCTTCACTCGCTGTATGTGAAGCGTGTTAATGTGTGCGCGACGTACGCACTGTTTATATGGAGCTGAGCTTCTGTTCTCTGCTTTGTGCCGCCATATTTTCTTTGCAAGTCGGAATCTCTTTGATATCGCTACTAGTCTATCAACTTTAATTAAAGACGCCTTATCTTGTGGAAATAAATTTCTTTTCAGTTGGAGAAATAACTACGTTTGGTATTTATTTTTGTGATTGCTGTTTATTTGCGGCTTTGCTGTGGGTGTTAATGACAAAATATTGGATACTAGCTTCTGCCCGCGGCTTCGCCTACGTGTTTGTTGGAAATTATCAAACGGGAACGTGATACCGGGACAAATAGTAGACTATGTCCTAGAATGTTAAGCACCAAATTAAAGAAAGGTAAAGGTGCAATTAGGTATATTAACTAAATATAAAGATCACAAGAAACAATAATATGAAAAAGGTAAAAACACGTAACCCGTTGCTAGTCAACCAACAACAAGCCCCTAGCAACGGGGTTGCTAGGTCTGTCGCCAACACATCTCCTCCTTCTGGGGAAGGATGTATAAAACGTAAAACGTAGCCACGTTTCTCTTTCCTTTTTATTTCCTTGCCAAAACTGACATCCGTTCCGTAGTCGTGAAAGGATAACATAGATACTTACGGACAGAGTTTCTTTCGAGTTTTTAAGTATAGATTTTAATCTACATGATTTACCTACCAACAAATGAAAAAGGATAATAACTACAGTTTCCTCATGCGCTTTGAGGAATACCCCAATTTAATTTGTGAGTTTTTTTTAATATTTTGTCTTTTGCACAAGTGTCTTTTCCCGCAAAAGTCTATCTGTGGAAATGTAATTTTTAATAGAGTGGTCAATAATAATAATTATACAGTATATCAGGAAGACGGGCACGACGGTTCACCGCGCGGCGATAGCTACTGAATTGCCCTAAATTAAAAAAAAAAAAACAGAACACGTTAACAATGGCTTTTCATAAACTTTTTTGACTCGTAAATTTGTACAACAGTAGTGACGTACTTTCTGCCTCATTTTAAAAAAGTAATAAGGTAGGTACTTTCCGAGTAGGTATAGTATATAATCAAATCAAACTGAAAGAAATAAGCATAAATAAAAATGAAAAAAAACATTGATCTGAATTACTGCTAACAGTTTCTTAAGAACCTAACACTCAAAACAATATTTTTACTGATTTGAAAACATGACAGTAAACTTTAACGTTTTTTTTTTTTCAATAAATGGTATGTCCAATTCAATCATTAAACGTTACTGTTTTGTTTTTTATTGTTTTACTGTATAAAGTCAGTAAGTATTAACCCTTTGACCGCCACAGTCGTGTATAGCCGACAAATGAAAACGTGCCCAACACGCCAATGCCGACAAGAAAACACCATGTTTTAAGTATAAACACAGAAAACTGAATTTAGGTTATTTATTTTGTACTTAAAACATGGTGTTTTCTTGTCGGCATTAGCCGACGGTGGTGTGTTGGACACGTTTTCATTTGTCGGCTATACACGACCGTGGCGGTCATAGGGTTGTGGTGAAGTAATAATTTTTTTTTCAGTGCAGAATCAAAATCTCTCTAAGTTCTGTACACGTTACATTAATTCCCTTTAACTACAAATCCGTATTGAGACAAAAAACAGGCGTGTTTTAGACATCCTATTTTAAAATATCAACATGTGAAAATACGTTCGAAGTACCTGAAAGCTGGGCTTTATTTCTGAAGCACAATTTTTCGACCCATCAAACCTTGCAAACAATGGGCACTGTACCAACTTATTTCTGCCGTTCTCCGCACCTTATGGACATTGTTATAAGGTTGATATTTTTGTGTTTTTGGTGATGTTTAAAATTGTCAGGTAGATACAGGCTGATCAATGTTTGCGGAGCCATCGACGGTGGCTTCTGTGAACACTCAATATCGAAGCTTTACGTGAAATGTACGTGATTTTCTTCACATTTATTCGTACATAATAATAATAATCGTGAAATTATTGTGGATTAAAACAGCTGATGTTTTTGAAGAGAATTTTGTTAGAATATTTCTTTATTTTTATAAACATCTCTATCTACTCACATCATCATTGTTGAGGATTTATATAAATTATTTTCGCGGATTATGCAAATAAAAAACTTCTTATAATTTTATCAGGAGTGTATTTTTTATAGTGTTTATCATCTGCCTAGCCTTTTCCCATGTTAGGGTCGGCTTCCAGCCTAACCGGATAACATTTACATGAAGCGACTGCTTATCTGACCTTCATAATCCAGTTACTGGGTAATACGATACCCCTTGGTAAGACTGGTTGTCAGACTTTCGGGCTTCTGACGACCCGTAACGACTGTCAAAGACCCACGAATGACAGCAGGCGGGACCAACGGCTTAACTTGCTTTCCGAGGCACGGAGGGGTCTCAGTATGTAAAGATGGTCACCCATCCACAGACCAACCGCGACAAGCGTAGCTTAACGTGATGGATGGACCTGTGCCGCTGTTATTATTTAGCTACGGGCCCCTCTGTATTTTTTTTTTTGTATTTTTTATATTGCTGTCAAAGTAGAACAAAAATCTGTAGCAATTAAAATTAAAACTCAACTAAGAGCTGATTTTTCAATGATCTGAGGGGGTAATTCTCGTAATTTTAAAAACGTTCACAGTCTGATCTGAGTCTCAATCTGTCAATTTCATTACATTTTGACAAGTTTTTGACATTTGTTTGTCGCCGAGATGAGATTGTAACTAGATTTTGAACGTTTTAAATTACGAGAATTGGCCTTCTGATAACTTTATTCGAGGAATAATTTTGAAAATTTGACAGTTATTTTATACATAAACTGTCAAACGTCAATTTTATTCCTCGAATAAAAGTTATTTGGCGATGGAAAAATCAGCCTTAAATCGACTAAAGATTAAACAATAATTATCACCATTGTTCTTTTGCCCTTATCACTATTTATTTGCGATCGGCGCAACGAGTCTTTTTCCTCCATACTTATGTACCTACATGAGTAGCAATCATAATTTCTTTGGTGCATGTTAGGTTATGTCAAATGAGGACGCTTCGAAATGTTCACTACTTTAAAGAGTAAAACATTTTATTGAGGATGATATTCTCATAGCATGTATCTATGTCTATTTCCTGTTTAGTAAATATTGTATCACTTTTAAATTCAATTAAATAATTTTTCTTTAAGTACGCTGTGCCGGTACAGTGTCCTATTAAGTGTTTGCTGCACCGAACGACGTCATTACGTCAGCGCCGGCTGTCGCTGAAAACCAGCGCTGGGGCTCTGTCTTGCACAGGGTCGCAGCATAATGCTGAGGGATAGCCGTTTTGCGTGGATGTGGCGCATGTTTCCCTCTACCGTCTATTTTATTTTATTTTTTGTATTTTTGTTCTTTTTGCGTCATGTTCACCGCAGATAAACGTATTTTCGTTCTTTCTTTCAATTTAAATTCGTCAGACGCACCCTGAACAGCAGTAGCGAAGGTGCCATACAACTCGATTCCCGCCGGCTTCCCTTCGAAAATTCAGAACACAACCACTCTATAGTCAATTCATCATTGATATATAATGAAACGGTTTATTGACATTTTTTTTTTGCTCTGGCTTACCTCTGTCATAAATTCACCCTTCGCCACCGCTGAACAGTTAATCCTGTTGCTAAGCTTGCGGACCGATCTTTGTACTGCAACATCCTACTATCCTACTTCCTACTATCCTACTAATATTATAAACGTGAAAGTTTGTGAAGATGGATGGATGGATGGATGTTTGTTTGTTACTCTTTCACGTAAAAACTACTAAACGGATTTTGACAAAACTTTACAGTAATATAGGGTATACATAAGAATAACAGTGGAGTGGTGAAGTGGCAATGGACAGGCAGGTCACATCGCTCGTAGAACTGATACCCGATGGGGAAGAAAAGTTCTTGAGTGGCGACCACGAACCGGAAGACGCAGCGTAGGCAGGCCTCCCGCTAGGTGGATCGACGACATCATGAGAGTCGCGAGCAACCGATGGATGCAAGTGGTGGATTGTCGTTCGGCGTGGTGGTCTAAGGGAGAGGCTTTTGTTCAGCAGTGGACGTCTTCCGGCTGATGATGATGATGATGATGATGATAAGAATAACACATAGAATACTTTTTACACTCCCCCACATATGCGCGTGAAACCGCGAGGCGCTGCTAGTTTGTAGAACCTGTAAAAGCAACTAGATGCCGTCAGTCATTTGGCAGGTAACTCTTTATTTACATAGTTTAGTAGGTATTCATCAAATTATTTCCTCTCGTAGTCAAAATACGCTCGGAAAAGCTCCTGAACGAGGCAAGAAACCGAATTTAATTTCAGCAGTCTCTTAAAAAAGTGGTCTACTAGTGCATTTTTGCGAAACAAACGTAGTTAATGCACTAACCGTATTGTGTTTAAATGTAGCTTTCAAGGCTCATACTTCACTAATCTGCATTCGCGATTTATTTGGCAAAAATGTAAACAAATATGAGTATATGGAAAAATAACTTTAAATCATACACAATAAAGTTCAGTTTACGCTACAACTTCAAACATTTCTATAACCTTTTCAATAATTGTTCTAGTCATTCTGAAATCAACTTAATTGCCCTTAAAATAAAGTTGACATTTTGTTTAACTTGAAATAATATTAATTTGAAACAGTTTGAATAGACTTTAAATTCATATCATATTTTTTATACATGGTGGCTGGAACACCGACTCGCAAATTGTAACCATGAATTCAGCAGACCCTTAAGAGCCTACACTACCTCAGCTAAAATTCACTCTTTATGTCGCTCGCACGATACTGCTCGCGGACTGAGTGAGAGCGAGACAGAGTGCGGTGCTAGGCGGCAGGCAGCGCCAATAGTTTAGGTATTTGCTTTTTAAGGTGAAAATATGGTAATTAAAAAATAGTAAATAACATAAGACCTGCTTTATAGTTAGTTTCATGATCTAATTTGAAGTATTTTTTGAATACCAGCGGTTTATTGTTCGGTTTGGAGATAAATTTGGATTTTTTTTCTATCGAGAAAATTTTATGAAATCGTGTTTTCGTCTAATATAAGACCTAGCATTAATCCTCAACTTTACCATATATTTATTTCAAAAATAATGCTGCAGTATTTTCGACATAACGGAGGATCATGCTAAGCCATTTGAGGTAGTATAGGCCCTTAACTTAGTAATATTTCGTCGGTTATTAAAACAAATCATCTATTTTATAGAAAAGTACGCGGTCAAAATGTACATGGGGACAGCAATTTTTTTTTTAACAACCGACGATTTTTATATTTCAGAATTGTTTCAGAACAACGTGAAAATACATTAAAAACAACATAAAGACGAACATAGAACCACCTACTATTTTGAAATCGGTCAAAAACAAAACGCTGTCTATAAAACACAGCTACCTAAATAATCGCAGGAACATACAATTTTATACGTTCATATTGCATCGTCGGCGTTCCCATTTCTTTGTAATATCCTATTGAGACGTCTTACTTCCTCGGTCGTATGAGCAAAAGATTCGATGGAGCAGTTCTATTGTCGAGCTTTATCCCATGTTAGAGGGATATCGAGGTTCTTAACAGCGCTTTGAGGATATGGATGCATTTATTCGGTAATTGTGAAAGGTGATGGTATGATATTCATGTTTATTGCAATAGTATCTAATAAAATCAGGTTTTATTGTTCTGTTATGTCATTTTATTGTTCTTCTTCTTATTATTTTTATTGTATTATCATCCTACTAATATTATAAATGCGAAAGTTTGTGAGGATGGATGGATGGATGTTAGTTACTCTTTCACGCAAAAACTACTGAACGGATTTTGGTGAAACTTTACAGTAATATAGTTTATACATCAGAATAACATATAGGATACTTTTTATCCCGATATTCCCACGGGATCAAAACTTACGCGGGTGAAACCGCGGGGCGCAGCTAGTTATGTAATAATTATTCATTCATTTTATTGTTCATTTAGTGGCACTTATTACCATTTTTGTTTGTAATATGTGGATAATGTTGTGGGCCAAAATATTGTTAACATAGGTGTTTCTTATCCTTCAATAAATAAAATAAAATAAATATTTGGGAAGAAAATAGCTGCGCGGATTCACCCGCATAGGTCTCGATTCCGTGGGATTATGGGATAAAACGTATTATATGTATCTATCTAATCCACGTCACGGTCTACCTATGTAGGTACCATGCCAAATTTCATGCAAATCCGATTAGCCATTATAGCGTGAAAGCGTAACAAACAAACATACATGATATTTATTATGTACATAATAAAGAATATTCTGTTCATACAAAAAATCTAATGTTTTCTTTTCATTGCCCGCGGCTTCTTCGGCGTCGAGATCGGAAATTATCCCACGGGAACAGACTACCGGTATCAAAACCGATTTTTCAATCGACAGATATTTTTTATTCGTGGAATAAAATCGACGTCTGATTAGTAATAACCGCACCAAGGCGTTGCCACTAGACTGATGGCCACAGCCATCAGCGTAGCTAATGTCAGTTCAGTGCTCTGTGTGATGCCAACCGAAGTCAACCGAGTGACATGCGACAAAAAATATCGTAGGAATGACACTATTGACGATTCTCGCCACAGTGTGCTTTTGGGTAACACGTGTGTTCGAATTTTTATTATCTTTGCTGTTTATAAGTGATATTGTGTTTATTGTGACTTGTTATTGTGATTGTTTGTGTTTTGTCTCGTTGTTACCTGCTGTCAGGTTTGTTTAGTGTTTGTTTTTTTGTAACGATATTGGTCACAATTATCCCTAACCAATATGAATTTGGATAAAAATAAACCCCCAGATCCTCCTGATGATTCGCCTATTACCCCGCTATCCGGTTTTTCTACAACTTACCCAACTCCCTCTCCCAACCCACTAAGCCAGTTTGCAGATGTGGTCTGTAATCTGGAGTCCCAAATCCTTCCATCCCAGACTAAATTACGCAAACGCCCCGGTAATGAAGAGAATTTATCCAACCGCCCTAACAAACAACCGAGAACCCACGTAGGCCGTGTTAGGTACTCTACAATAGACAAAGGCCCATTCATTGTCCATGTTTCTCGTCAGGAGACTCAAGCCAATTCTGGAACTACCCTACACCCAGTTACATTTGGACGCTTTTTGGCAAACCAGAATTTATCAAATATTGTTGCAGTCAAGCGTGTTGGTAGAAACCGCGTATCTGTTGAGTTTTCATCCCCTCAGGATGCTAACGCTTTCTTATCAAATAATGTTTTAGGCACAAATTTATATGAAGCAGTGATTCCGTCCTTCAATATAACCCGTATGGGTGTTGTAAGTGGCATTCCTACTGACTTCTCAGAAGACGAAGTCCTAACATATTTAAAAGTTCCAGTAGGCTGTGGTCCAATTATAAAAGTTAGGCGATTGAACAGGAAAGTTAACAAAGATGGTTTAACTGAATACAGGCCCACAGAAACTTGTGTCATCACATTTGATGGCCAAGTCTTACCAAACCGAATTTTCTGTTTTTATACATCTCTTACTGTAGAACAGTATGTCTACCCCACGATTCAATGCCGCAAGTGTTGCCGATTTGGTCATGTAGAATCTCTTTGTCGTTCCAAACCCCGCTGCAGCAAGTGTGGCAATGATCACCCCGGTGTTGGTTGCAGCATTGCTGAGAGCGAAGCTTTCTGCGTGTTGTGCTCTGGAAGTCACTTTGCTGATAGCAAAGCCTGTCCGGAGTACAGCAGGCAGAAAACTATTAAATCAATTATGGCTGAGAAAGTAATTTCGTACTCTGAGGCAAGTAAAACTGTTCCTATTTCTACTCGTAGCTATGCAGACATTGCTAAATCACAGACTCAGTCATACCGCAAAACTGTGTTTCTTAAGCCAAAGACCCATGCTCCCCTTTCTCCCTCTTATGATAAAACAGCACATCAACAGCTTACTAGCACTCCACAATCTTCTCAGCCTAATGGCTGTGCTCTCAATAGTCAAATAACAGAATCTCCTGAAAACTTGTCTTCAATAATTGAACTTCTTAGTAAACTCCTGTTAACTTTAATGTCTTCATCTAATAAAACTCAATTACCGTCCAACGTTGCTACTTCACTCATTAACTCTCTTTCATCCCATAATAATGCCTCGGTTCGTGTTCCTTCAATGGAATGTGAGGAGCGTGTGGCATAAGAAACACGAGCTCACATTCCTTCTGAATAAATATAAACCTTTAGCTTGCTCCCTCGCTGAGACTTGGCTAGTTCCGAGTCTTAGTTTTCGTTTACCTTCCTTTAATATTCTCAGATGCGACCGATCTGATGGCTATGGCGGGTCGGCTCTCTGCATGAACAATCGTGTTCCACTTGTGGCTGTATCTTTCCCTTCCATGGATGATGATATTAACATTGTGGCTGGTAGGGTAGAGGGTATAACCCTTTTATCTGTCTATATTGCTCACCCTCACCAAAGTTTTCTTCCAGTCTTAAAGCAAACTTTGGAAAACATAGAAGGCCCTGTACTTGTTATGGGGGACTTCAACTGCCATCACTTTAGATGGGGTTCTGAACGTTGCGACTCTTTTGGGGAAGGTTTGGTTGAAATCTTAGATGACCTTAACCTGTGTATTTTAAACAATGGTTGCCCAACTCGTAGGTCTCTTCCTGGACAGCATAAGAGCTGTGTTGACCTCACATTTTGCTCACTGGATATCGCAGCGTCGTGTCATTGGGAATGTACCAGCTTGTCACATGGGAGTGACCACTATCCAATTATAATATCTTTGGCTGATAAAACTTATTTAGAAAAATCGAGTCCTCCACTCTTGAGGTATAATTTGTCTAATCCTGATTGGGCAAAGTATTCCTCATTATTGGAGGACAAATTTGATTCACTTCCAAATTTAGCTTCTCGCGATTTTGATTCCCTTAGTCCCCTCCATGTGTCAAGCTGTTATAATAACCTCATTTCGGCCATAACAACTAGTGCAGAGTCATGCTTCCCTGTTAAAAACTCAGCACGTGGGCAGATTCCTCCCCCACCATGGTGGGATCAGGAATGCACAGCAGCCATAAGGGAAAGGGATGATGCTGAAAGAATATACAATGAGGCGATGAGTAGCGATAACCTAATCACGTTCAACAGGACCCTCGCTAAATCTAAAAAATTGCTGCGAAGAAAGAAACGCGCTGGTTGGGCTGACTTTTGTGGTTCTTTGTCCCCCTCCACTCCTTTATCGGTTGTATGGAAGAAGATCAACCGCTTTAGATCTGGATGTTCCCCTTCAATTTCTTGTCCCATCCCTCGAGAGACTGCCGAGCAATTCTTTGATAAACTGGCTCCTCCGTATGTACCATCGGAAACTGAACTTAATCAGCCGGCTCACATTCTTTCTGAGGATCCTTTAGATGCACCATTTTCTATGCAGGAGCTTAACTCGGTTTTAAAACATGTTCATGACTCTGCCCCTGGTATAGACGGTATTGTCTATTCCTTTATGTCACACGCAGGTCATAGAGCAAAAAACTTTTTTTTAGACATTTTAAATTTTTGTTACACTAATGGCTGGGTCCCTGATCAGTGGAAAACTCAAATTATAATACCTATTTTGAAACCCGGCAAACACGCTGATGACCCAAACAGCTTCAGACCAATCGCTTTGTCATCAGTCCTCGCAAAAATATTTGAACACCTAATAAAGAACCGACTAGAATTTATAGTAGAATCTAGAGACTTACTTCCTAGGTCTCAATTTGGTTTTAGAAAGGGACTCAGTACAATGGATAGTGTTGGGGTTTTGGTTTCAGACATACGCTCAGCGTTTTCGAAAAATGAATCCGTAGTCGCTGCCTTCTTAGACATTTCCTCTGCATATGATAATGTCCTTCTTCCCATTCTCAGGCAAAAATTGCAACAGCTGAGTATACCGGAGAGAATGGTACAGTGCATCTGTAGTTTATTAATGTCTAGGTCTTTGGTTCTGAGAGTGCCAGGTGAGGAATTTGACGTCAGGATGTCATGGAAGGGCCTACCACAAGGTTCTGTGCTTAGTCCTTTACTGTACAATTTATATACAGCTGACATCGGTTCAAGCCTCAATAACGACTGTCAAATTCTTCAGTATGCTGATGACTTGGCTTTATATGTCACCGATAACTCAGTTAGCGACGCTGCAGCTTCTCTCTGCGTATCCCTGAATTCTTTGAACCAATGGCTAAACTCCCATGGTCTGAGTTTGTCTGCCCCAAAAGTGCTGTAGTGGTGTTTTCTCGCAGGAGGCTAATCCCACAAATTTCAGTGGACATCCAAGGGCATTGTGTACCGGTTTCTTCAAAAGTAAAATTTTTAGGCGTTTTTTTAGATTCCAAATTGAGTGGCGTACACCATCTAAATTATTTAGTTAATAGATGCGAGAGAACTATTCCCGTATTAAAAGTGCTTGCCGGTGTCTGGTGGGGTGCACATCCCTACTCCATGAAACTGGTATACAATGCCTTAATCCGGAGCGTCCTGGACTACGGATCTTTCCTTTTAATTCCCTGCAACAAAAGTGCTTTGGCAAGGTTAGACAAAATTCAGGCTAAGTGTCTACGGATCATATCGGGTTGTATGAAGTCCTCACCAATTAACGCATTGCAGGTAGAGTGCGCCGAACCACCGTTGGCCTTGAGAAGGCAGTATCTGGCATCGAGATTTTGGGCTAGGGTCATTACCAAATCCTCCCACCCTCTTGTCCAAAAAATGGATGACTTGGATGTTGTATGCCGAAGTTCCAGTTATTGGAACCATAAAGAAGTCCCTTTGTTTTTAAAATCCTTCCGCTGTTATAAAAATTTAGATTCCCCGATTATTCAGTTTCCGAAACTCCCTATTTACAGTTTTGATTATGATACCATATGTTTTAAACCTGATATCTTTTACAATATTGGCATAACAAAAAAATCTCCTTCGGCGGACTCTATTTTCAATGCGGCGGTTGGTGAGCGATGGTCCAACTTCGAAAGATTTTTCACTGACGCGTCCAAATTCTCAGATGCAAGTTGCACTGGTGCTGCGGTATACTACCAAAACTCTAAAATTGTTCTGAAATTCAAATGCCCTATGCAATCATCTGTGTTCACGGGCGAGTGCGTGGCCATATTAGAAGCGTGTTTATTTATAGAAGCCCATAGCATACAATTTGGTGTCATATTTACAGACTCACTGAGTTGCTTGCAAGCTTTGGAGAAGAACCCTTTCAAGAGCAAACTGCAAAGTCCAATTCTACTCCAAATAAAAAAATCTCTTTTCTCTTGTGCCAAGAATCACAAAACCGTTCACTTGGTTTGGATTCCAAGTCATTGTGGCATAAGAGGAAACGAATATGTGGACGCTCTTGCTAAGGATGCCGTTACGTCCCAGACTGCTGACCTTAAGCACTTCCAATGTCAGGGCTACGATTTGCTGAGCCTTCCAAAAAAGAGCTTGCTAACTTCATGGCAGGTACAGTGGCAAAATTCAAGCGAACGGAAAGGTGCTTTTTATCACGCAATTCAGCCTAATGTTACACCTAAGCCTTGGTTTTACCCCTATAAAAAAATATCAAAGAGGGTAATATCTACTATTTCCCGTCTTCGCATAGGCCATTGTTGTTCCCCGGTATTCCTTCACAAAATCCGGGTCAGAGACACATCGCTCTGCGAATGTGGGTTGGATGATGGTACTCTGGAGCACATCTTTTTTAACTGCTCCAATAATAACCCAGCCCATGACGTATATAGCCATCTCCCTAAATTAAAGATCCCTGTCCCAACTAACTTTCCATCTCTACTAACACATTCTTCCCCAAAGCTCTATGAAGCTTTGATGCATTTTATCCGCGTCAATGACGTCAAACTATGATGATATTTGTACGATAATTATATATGTAATTCTTTCATATTTAATAACATAATTAACAAATAATATATATATATTTTTTTTTAATTGTTTCAGTGTATCTACTAACACTCGACAACAAGTTTCACATTAAATCCAAGGATATAATGAATACCTAGCATTGGATTTAGAATTTTTTTTTTTTTCTTTCTTTTCGCACGTTTTCTCATAACACGTCTGACATTGGCAGAATTGTCGACATCGGCACCATTGCCATAAAGAAAAATAGAATAGAATAGACAAAAAATATCGCGAAAGAGTGCGATTCAAGATCACAAAAACATAATAAATTAACCGGAATTACTTTCCACACGTAAATTAATTTTCTCTGTATTTATATCAACGTAAAAACGCAATAAAATGTAGAATTTTGTAAATTAGGTTCAGTGTTACCACTAAAAACTTAGTTTTAGTTTCCCACATTTGTGGGAGTTTTTAATTTATGGAATAAGTGATTTTAAATATTTTTTTAATAATAACAACGTAGCAGGGTGCCTAAAAATGCAACACGCCGTGAAAAATGGGTGGAAATAATCCGATTGCTGAGAAAAGAGACTGACTGGCTACCTACTAAATCATTCAATTTCATTAATAATGAAGAAAAAAATATTCAAAAAGAAAATGTTCTAGTTATTTTCATTATTTATAAACTTTTATTACACATCCAACAAGAAATAATAATAATTTAATTTATTTCGGACAGAGTCCATATAAGTGTTAGTAACAATTTTCTTAAGATCTATGTTAATAGGTATCTAAACAAAAACATAAACATTATGTTTTTCCCGTTACTATTCCCACCCAGTGTGCCTGTATGGGACAGTCATAACGGGACGCAATCATTTGCAAAATGCTGTTGGTGCTACCGCGTAGTCTTTGTAATAATGACGCCACTTTCTTACGCATTACAGCGTGGAAGCCGTCAACTCGCGCATCTGCGAACATCTGCGATGGACTGCAGTGCCGCGGCAACCCCAACAGCATTCTGAACGCATTATTATACTGAATACGCAGGACGTTGTAGGCTCGTTGCGTATACGGAACCCACAGGCAGAAATACATGATTCAAATATTTTAAAAATAATTTAACTTAACGTATAACGCTTTTTATGGCTTAAAATGTTGGGTAAAATTTCGCATGGGTAGGCAACCCCATCCCGTCATTGCATGTTTATATTTCGGTCTGTGTCTAATCTAAGCGACGGTATTATTCTTACGACGTGTGTAAGTGAGACAGATATATGTTTACTTTTAAGTGTTTATTGGTTTAAAAACTACGTCGTCGCGTTTAAAAAGTGTTTACATTTTTTGACACATTTTATTGAGGTTTGCTTCTCTATTTATTTAACTCAATGGGAGGAACTGTCAACAATTCAAAATTATTCCTCGGATAAAAATTCTGGCGGTTTAAAAATCAGCCCTAATAGAAAAAAGTTCATTTATTAAATTCATTCGAAAGCATCCATCGGTTTCTTACTAAACTTCAACTATATCCGACGACCCTTGTTACTTATCTCTTTTGGTGACTGTACGTACAGACGCCAGCACATCAAGCTACCCGAAACTGTCAAATTTTCCCAATCAACTTTGAATCTTATGCTTTAGCGATAAAGTTGAAAATCTATTAAAGAAATTTGACAGATCGTAGTAGCTTGATGTGCTGGCGTGTGTCTGTACATGAAGAGATTCGGCACTTAACTAGTGAGCTGTTCTCATTATGTAGACAATGGGACTCCGGTAGCAATACATAAAAGTTTAATGAAACCACAGAGGGCTTAGGGTAAGAGGAAATCGCTTTTAAAGCGTTTCGTATTTCTACAACAATGACGTTCAACAAGATTGACATAAGCTTTTCGGTAGCTTATATCAGTTCAATAAATATATTTTGACTTTCCATAATTTGTAATCGCTGATAGAATGCCTAGCTGTGAGCTGCCGAATCTCGTGAATCTCCGTGATAACATAGGTGAAGTGAGCGTGAAGTGAGCTATTAATGAAGGCAAGCCCTAACATCAGGTAGAATGACAGCTCACTTCACCTTAGTTTTCACGGTGAGATTTTTAAAGATTTGTAAATTATTTCATCACCACTGCTCATAAAACGGTGAAGGAAAGTATCGTGAGGAAACCGGCATGTGCTAGAACCAAAAATTCGAAGACATGTGACATCTACCAACCCGCACTGGGCCCGCGTGGTGGATTACAGCCCACTCTCTCTCACTGAGAGGAGGCCTGTGTCCCAGCAGTGGGAACGTTGTAGGCTGATTATTATTATTATTCATGTAGTATTCCTCATCGACAGTAAAAGTTGAAAAGTTTTATCCTAAAAAATAAACCAGCACCAAGTAGGTAATAATAAATAGGTACCATCATCCACCTAGCCTTTCTCCAACTATGTTGGGCTTTTTATGTGTCACTTTTTAGAAGAACTTAGCAAAGTTTCTGTCTGTCATCATGCACCTTATCTCACCGGCAATCTAACTTAAATATTTAATAGTTTACAGCTGTTGCCTGTGACTTCATCTGCGTGTAGGTATTATGTATTTCATTATTTTATTTTTTTATACAATATTTCCATGATGAAAAGTAGCCTATGTATGTCCTTCTCCAGGTCCATGGCTACCTCATCATCTGCTTAACCTTTTCCCAACTATATCATCTGCCTAGCTTTTTCCAGTCTTACCGGATGCAGCTGAATACCAGTATTTTACACGGAGCGACAGCCTCCACAAACCAGTTACTAGGTAAAACTAGTTGTCAGACTTTCGGGCTAATGACGACTCGTAACGACTGTCAAAGATCCACGAAAGACAGCCAACACCAACGGCTTCACATGCTTTCCGAAGCACGGAGGGGTCTTCGTATGTAAAGATGGTCACCCATCCACGGAGGCAAACGTAGCTTAACCTGATCGATCGACCTGTGCGGCTGTTATCGCTTAGACACAAGTGCCTTTATAAATAAACTAGCGGCCTGTCCCGGCTTCGCACGGGTGGACATTTATTTTTTAAACATTTTATTTAATTTCTTGCAATTAAAATAATCTTCCTTTAATTCCCTCAAACTCACAAATTTACTAAGCGGACCTAGAAATATAAATTAGATGGAAGAAGAATTTCTTTAGCAAAAGCTTAAGATTCCTTAGTAAATTTATATATCTCACTCAAGAGAAGTCAATACCATTAAGATCAGTGGAGCGGTTCGGGTCCATATTTCTGTATCCCTTAGTGTCGACTGCGGAACTTCGCTGACGGAAATGAGAGCCCGGGGCTACCAGACACGGACTAAGTCTGGGTCGACTAGGGTGACCCCTTAAAGATAGCCCAATAGACGAGTAATTATAATATGCATAATGAATATTTTTATTATTTACTAGCGGCCCGTCCCGGCTTTGCACGGGTGGAAAAAAAAGCCTATATTAATCAGTGATAATGTAGCATTCAAATGGTGAAAGAATTTTTAAAATCGGTCCAGTACTTTTTGAGCCAATTCGTTACAAACATACTTACATACAAATCTTTCCTCTTTATAATATTATATAGATACTAGCTGACCCCGCAAACGTCGTTTTGCAAAAAAAAAAAAAATAGAAAGTAGCCGATTCTCAGACTTACCCGATATACACACAAAATTTCATACAAATCGGTCCAGCCGTTTCGGAGGAGTATGGTAACTAACACTGAGACACGAGAAGTTTATTTTATCGATATAGATATAGATTGACTTTAAGAATCGTTCCAGAGTGACCCCCTCTGGTCACTCTGGAACGATTCTTAAAGTCAATCTATATCTATATCGATAATATAAACTTCTCGTGTCAATTCTCGTAATTTTTAAGAACGTTCACAGTCTGATCTCAGTCTCAATCTGTCAAAAATACCTCTAATTTCCCTACATTTTGACAAGTTTTTGACATTGTTTGTCGCCGAGATGAGACTGCGACTAGATTTGGAACGTTTTAAATTACGAGAATTGGCCTTCTGGTTTCCTTTAGGTACCTTCACATCTTAAAAAATTTTTTACTACCTTCTCAACATTTACTATCTGACACACCTAGACTTCAAGCTCTCACACCCTCATAGACACCCTCCCACACACATCGACTTACTCACTGCCATCCACACTCTATGACTCATTTAAGTGTAATCAAGTTCTCTTTTTTAATAACTGAAATAGGTACTGGCCCTGATTCTGTTGTTCACAAACTAAACTAAATTTAAGTTCAGTGCATCTTTTTCTTTCTATTTCATTAAGAAAAGGACAGAAGATAAATATTAGTTTAGTCCTGTCAAATTAGCGAGCGCCTGACGTAAATTGACGTATTATCAGTAGCCAATTTTTTAATCACGCCTAAGCTTGTCTAACTTGACTGCCCCGTTGGTCTCGTGGTTGCAAGCGTGACTGCTGAGCGTGGGGTCCTGGGTTCGATTCCCGGGTCGGACAAAGTGTTATTGAGTTTTTCCATTAGGAATTTCTTAGTAACAGTCCGGAGTTTGGAAGTTGGCGGTTTAATACCCCCGTGCCTCGGAAAGCACGTTAAGCCGTTGGTCCTGCGCCTGATCTCTCTCCGGTCGTGTCGGATTGCCGTCCCATCGGACTATGAGAGTGAGGGAAGAGAGAGTGCACCTGTGTCTGCGCACACACTTGTGCACTATAATATCTCCTGCGTACCTGGCTAATCTCCATTGAGATTGGCCACCGGGACCGAAATCGGTCGGGGAGGCTATTATTAATGGCAATGTTATAGGTATTTTTACACCCTGTATAATAAAATTTACTGTAAAAAAAAAAGCTACAATTTAGTGAACTTATGTAGTTAGTGAGTACAGTAGTTTATTCGTGGAATGAATAAGGTCTCAAATTAAATTATGTCGGTGACTTGCTACGAGCGTAGCAAGCGTAACCGTGCGTAGCAAATTCGTAGCTGCGCTTAGCACTAATTGGTATATTTTTATTCGATTTGTAGCTAAGTTGTATTGTAATGCGGTACTATTATAGTATATCCAGGGTTATTATTTAGTTTATTTCTTGTACATAGTTTAGTTGTCTGATTATCCTATCCATTTTTTTCAAATTTAAATTATATGCACTACATTACATAATTTAATCCCAAGACGTTGTACAGAGCAAATTACAAACTAAAAAGTGACACAAATACATACTTAAGTAGGCCAGGTAAAACTACAAATTAAAAAAAAATATACACAAGAAAAACAAAATTAACAAACAAAACACAACACAATAACACTTGTAAAATAAACAAAATGTAATCGGATAACATACAAAAAAAAAAAAACTATCAAACTATTTATTATCTTTTATCCATCTTTTCACAAAATCCATTCACGATACAAATTTATTCTTCTCCAGACTCCGGTGTTGATGTCAAAAGAGTATTGAGTAAATTTGTGTGTATAATAATCCTACTTCCTACTATATCACTACATAGTATAAAACAAAGTCGCTTTCTCTGTCTCTTTGAATGCTTAAATCTTTAAAACTGCGCAACGGATTTTGATGCGGTTTTTTTTAATAGATAAAGTAATTCAAGAGGAAGGTTTATATGTATAATACATGTATGTATTTTAGAGGTCCGGCGGAGGGCGGCGGGCCGCGGGCCGGCCGCGGGCGGCGCGTGCTGACATTCTTGAAAAACCTATACTTAGTATCAGCATTGCACCCGTGCGAAGCCGGGGCGGGTCGCTAGTAATATTATAAATGTGAAAGTTTGTGAGGATGGATGGATGGATGTTTGTTACTCTTTCATGCAAAAACTACTGAACGGATTTTGATGAAACTTTACAGTAATATAGTTTATACATCAGAATAACACATAGATACTTTTTATCCCGATATTCCCACGGGATCAAAACTTACGCGGGTGAAACCGCGGGGCGCAGCTAGTAATACATATAATTATCGTGAATACTTGGGTCCGATTTATTAAAATTATTTTATCAAATTGTCAAAACAAGACAATTATTATGTGTTGATTGTATTAGACATTACTTAATTATTATGACATTATATACTCTGACATTATTTACTTATTAATTTGAATTTATGTAATTACTTACTTATTTGCATTTATGACATTGTATAACTTATTGATTTGAATTTATGACATGTTTTATGGTAATAGTTTGAATTAATGACATGGTGTAAGGTATTATGACATGGTATAATTTTAATGAATTTTGCATGCTTGAATTGGTGCAACACAGCCTAGTGGACTGCACATTCACTTGACATCTAAAAATGTATTATTTATGAACCGTGTTGAGCAATAAACATTTGAATTTGATTTTTGAGGGGTTAGACTATTCAGATACACAACCTAAAACATCACACCTGTATTTCCCAATGGGTTTGGCAGATGTAGAGGCTATCTATGTGGTCTTACCTTATACAGGGTGTCCCTGGAAGTATGGATTAGATCAAACAGGGGCGTGGGCAAAGTCATTTCCAAACTTTTTAATCCTGAGAATGTTGGTGAATTTTTTTACGGTTCAAAAGTTATGGCCAACTTTTGTTTTCAATCACTTTGCTAAGTGCTCAAAGAACAAAATCATTTAAAAAAAGTACCAGGAACTGTCAGTTTAAGTTTTTTAGACAGCCCTGATAGTTTTTTTAATGATTTTTTTTTCTTTGAGCACTATGCGAAACGATTGAAAAAAACTTTTGAACCGTAAAATAATTCTCAATCATCAATCATTCTCGGGATCAAAAAGTTTGGAAATGACCTTGCCCACGCCCCTATTTGATTTGATCCATACTTCCAGGGATACCCTGTATAGTGCAGGCTAGCTATAATCTTTCTGCAGTGCTATTCTGTAAAAACCTCACCGTGAAAACTAAGGTGAAGTGAGCTGTCATTCCACCTGATGTTAGGGATTGCCTCCATTGATAGTTCACTTCACGTTCACTTCACCTATGTTATCACGGTGAAATTTTTACAGAATCGATAGGCTGTAACCATCTCACCGTGAAAACTTAGGTGAAGTGAGCGTGGAGTGAGCTGTCAGTGTCATCCTGATACTTAGGGATTGATACTCTTGACAGCTCACTAAGCTAAGCTCACTTCACCTGACTTTTCACGGTGAGATTTTTATAGAATCGATCGGCTTATAGTCTTCACAAAAAAATAAGGTGTGTTCACACGACAGAAGTGAAAACTTATGACTGGAACCGAGTATACCCGATTCTACGTCACCGATCCGAGCGTGATGGTTCAGTTTCGTTCACTGTCCGGAATGAGCGTAAAGTGCGCCTAAAGAACACAGGAAAGTCCAACTTTTTCTTCATAATATCCACCCTATAAGAAAGGCATTAATGTCCTTACTTCTCCCCGCCCGGGATTACGTTTGATTTATTATTATTTTTGCGATAAATACCGGTGTGTAGCAATCAGAAAGGTTTTCCTACAAAATATGGCAATAACCTCGGATTAGGGAACCGTTTGATGTTATTGAATAGGAAAGAAAAAGTGTTTTGGGGAGATATAATATGTTTGCTTTATTTTGGTATTCCTTAAAGTTATTTTGGCTCAGTGGTAATGGCTGCAACTTACGAGTTATAGATCGTAGGTTCGAACCCAGGCAGGCACTCAACTTAGAGTTAATTATTTCAACACCATTGCTCTCAAAACGGTGAAGGAAAACATCGTGAGGAAACCGACATGGCCTAGAACCAAAAAATCGAAGATATGTGACATCTACCAACCGCGCGGCTTGGTAGATGTCACATGTCTTGGTGGATTACGGCCCACTCCCTCTCACCAAGAGGAGGTCTGTGTCCCAGCAGTGGGAACATTATAGGCTGATTATGATAAAGTTAGTTTTGGAAATCGGTTTTTTTTTTGTACTTAAATAAGGTTATTATTTTTAATTTTAAAATTGTAAATAAAGCACCTGCCATCTAATCTCTTCACTACCCTTGGTTGACTGGTAGAGAATGCCTAAGGCATTAAGTCCGCCTTTGTACCTTTTTGTGCGAAAAGATTAAATAAATAAATAAAAAGCTTTTTTTATTTTACCTTAGTTTGAATTAAAATTTGTGTGAGGTAGGCCACACACAAATTTAAATCAATCATATTTTGATCAAGATGTAACCCGACACTGACCTGCAAATTGCAAAAAACGTAAGAAAATTTGAATTTCGCGGTCTACCATTGCAGTGAATGCATGGTCTTTCAGGCCAGAGGAAAATGTCCGAACACAATACCTGCCATAAAATTATGTGGAACACCGTTGAAGAGGGTGGAACACTTTAAATATCTTGGGCATATGATGTCCTCTGATCTGAAAGATGATGCAGACATAGAGCGAGAACGCAGGGCGTTGTCTGTAAGAGCGAATATGATGGCCCGTAGGTTTGCTCGTTGTACCACTGAAGTGATAAAAACATTGTTCAGAGCATATTGTACATCTTTCTACACGAGCAGCCTGTGGGTCTCATACACGCGCAGACAGTACAACGCCTTGCGTGTGCAATATAACAAAGCGTTCAGGGTGCTGATGGGGCTGCCCCGATTCTGTAGCGCATCAGGTATGTTCGCCGAGTCGCAAGTAGACTTTTTTATTCTACTATGCGAAAACGATGTGTTGAAACTTTTTAGTTGACAACATGTTTTCAAATTGATATTCGAACATGTGTGTATTTTTATAATGACTTGCGTCATTCATTGGAAAAATACTTGATTATAAAAATCTTCTCTGTGCAAACAACGTTTTTATTTCCATATCCTAGTTATCTAGTTTATTACATCAAAAGGTCATGGACCCAGTTACTAAATGTTCCATCAAGAACCTCTGCGGTCTAGATGACTACTCTACGTGGAAATTCGCATGAAAATGATTCTCATACGAGAAAAGTTGTTCACATATACATCAAAGTACCCGGATTCCGAAGACTCCATCGCCATTGAGAAGGACCAAGAAGCACTAGCTTTGATTTGTTTTCTTGTGGAACCTACACTTTATGCGTATGTACAAGATTCAAAGCATGCCAAAGATGCTTGGGATAGCTTAGCGAAAGCATTTGAGGACAAAGGCGTAAATCGCAGGATCACCCTCATCAACGCATTGATGGATGAAAAGCTAGAGAGACACTCGTCGATGCATGAATATGTTGCTACAGTTATGTCTCTTTCTCAAAAGTTGAAGGATATTACCACCGGATTGGACGATGATCTTGTAGCTGTCGTGTTACTAAGAGGACTACCTGAAGAGTGCAGGCCTATGCGAATGGCACTGGAACACTCTGGGATGAAGTTGACTTCAGATAACGTACGGCAGAAGTTACTACAGGAGGATTCACGTAAAGGTTGTAGTACATCGTCTTCAGCGGACGCGGCATTGGCTGTGAGTAAGAGTATGAAGCGGAATGGGAACAAAGATTTGAATATGACCAAAGTTAAATGCTTTAAATGTGGAAAAAGAGGACATAAGAAGCCGGACTGTCCTGAAGGAAGGAAAGCGGGTTTGATCTCAAAACTAAGTGACGTTGCGGTCATGAGCCTGTCTTCATTCAACACCGGGGACTCCTTCAATCCGACGGAGTGGTACATAGACAGCGGGGCATCTTCACATATGTCTTTCCAGAAACATTGGTTTAAAGATTTGGTTATGAATATTGGTATGAGTGATGTGACATGTGCAAACAATGATAAGATTGAATGCAAAGGTAAAGGTGATATCATGGTGAGTTTGAAAGGCCGAATACTTGCTGTGAGGGATGTCATGTATGTACCTGGTTTGCGTGTTAATCTGTTATCAGTGTCTAAATTAGTAGAGAAAGGATGGAAGGTAAGTTTTGACAGAGATGGTTGCAAGTTAATTCACCATTTGGTTCCAGGCCATTTCAAGGGAAAGCTTCTGGCTACCGCAAGTGAAGTCTCAGGGATCTACAAGCTTGAAGGTTGTCAGGCGGTTGTAGATGGGACTGCGTTGGCGTCAGTGAAGGCAGGTAATCCTTTGATGTTATGGCACCGGCGGCTTGGACACGTAAATGAACGAGATTTACGTAAGCTTCCGATTATGGAATTTGGAAAGAGTGTAATGGAGCCTTGTGTCGCCTGTATTAAGGGTAAGGCACATCGTTTACCTTTTCAAGTTGGTGAGGCTGAGAGGGCAGTTGAGAGACTACAACTGATTCACACAGATATCTGTGGTCCAATGTCTGAACCCTCGTACGGTGGATCTCGGTATATGCTAGTTATTTTAGATGATTTTACAAGAAAATCCTTTGTATTTTTCCTTAAATCAAAAGGTCAGGTTTTAGATAATTTTAAAATTTTTATAGCTAGTGTAGAGGTTGAAACCGGGCTAAAGGTAAAGTGCATACGCACGGACAATGGAACAGAATTTGTAAACAGGAAGTTTGATGCTTTTCTATGCCAAAAGGGTATAAAACATCAGTTGACCGTTCCCTACACTCCAGAGCAGAACGGCGTAGTGGAGCGAGCAAACCGCACTATTGTGGGGATGGCTCGTGCTATCTTGGCTGAAAAGGGTCTGAATGTGAAACTGTGGGCAGAGGCATGTAATACGGCTGTTTATACGAAAAATAGGCTGCCTCACAGTGGCAATAATGGTAAGATTCCTGAGGAATTGTGGACAGGGAAGACTCAGTCGCTCGATCATTTCAGAGTTTTTGGAACTAAAGCGTTTGTGCACGTGCCCAAGGAAACTCGGAAGAAATGGAGCCCTAAAGCGGTAGAACATATTATGGTTGGTTACTGTGAAGAAACCAAGGGATATCGTTTCATAAATCCCAGTAATCCTCGCGTTATAGTTAGAGCAAGAGATGTAGTTTTCTTGGAGGACTCTACTGCGGCGGTTTCAGAGGATCCTAGTCAGCTCGTAGGCAGCGGTGACAAAGGTGCTGAAGCAATCTGGGAACTTGCAAATGAAGAAGGCCAGTCAGGTTCATCACCTGGTAGTGCAGAAGCTTCTCAAGGGCCGAGTTCCTCAGATGAGGCTGAAGTATATGAAAACGCGGAAGTGGATTTGGGAGAAACGGGTGATAGCAGAGAAGAAAATGTCGTGGTGGAAAATATTGAAGAAAGTATTAATAGAGGACAGTCAAACGAAGGTGAATGTCGTTATCCTCTACGTAGTAGAATCCGAGAAGGAAATCATCATGAACTTGCATGCTGTACAGAAGAGCAGGAGCCTTTGACAGTTAAGGAAGCCTTAAGTCGGGTCGATAAGGATAACTGGAAGGAAGCCATGATGAAAGAAATGGATTCGATGCACGAGAACAAAGTCTGGAAGCTCGTCGATAAGCCACGTGGAGCTAAAGTCGTGGGAAACAAGTGGATCTTCAAATACAAGTTTGATGCAGATGGTAACAAGACCTATAAAGCTCGACTTGTGGCGAAGGGTTTCACTCAATCCTACGGGGTCGACTACTTCGAAACTTATTCACCGGTCGTGAGAAGATCGACAATTAAATTGCTGCTATCGTTAGCTGTTGAAAAGGATTTCTTCATCAGTCACTTCGATGTGAACACAGCCTTTCTGAATGGTGATTTGCATGAAAGAGTTTATATGCGACAACCGGAGGGTTGCATAGACGAAAACTCGAAGGAAAAAGTTTGCTTACTAGAAAAAGCGATACACGGCCTCAAACAAGCTTCACGGTCTTGGAATGATAAAGTAAATGAAGTGTTATTGTCTTTGAACTTCAAACGCTGTGACTTTGATAGCTGTCTTTACAAAAATAATAATTTTTATATCGCTTTATACGTTGACGATTTCTTATTATTTTACAAAGACAAACAGCAGAAAGAAGTTTTATTAGACAATCTTTGTAAACATTTCAAGATTAAGGATTTAGGGGAAGCGAGACAAGTTTTAGGTATGTCTTTGCATAAGACGGATACTGGAATATATTTGAATCAAGAGAGACTTATTTCGAAGATCTTGGATGAATATGGTATGTCTGACTGCAAACCAGTGAAAACTCCGATGGAAATGAATTTCCATAAAGTCTTGGCGGAAGGGGAAGGAGGTAAGCTATCCTGCCAAGACTCTCGTAGTTATCAAGCGCTCATAGGGTCGATGAACTATTTGGCTTGTAACACACGCCCGGATATTGCGGCTGCGGTCAATTTTTTGGCACAGTATAACTCATGTTGTGAAGAACATCATTGGAAAGCTGCTAAACATATCTTGAGATACCTTAAGGGTACAAAGGATCTATGTTTGATATTTCTCAAGTCGCCGGTGCAGGACATCACGGGATTCGTAGATGCTGACTGGGGAGGGAACGTCAAAGATAGGAAATCTTATTCAGGATTTATTTTTAGATGCGGAAATTCTTTGATTAACTGGGAATGCCGGAAACAAGCGTGTGTGGCACTGTCGTCAACGGAAGCCGAGTATATTGCACTTTCGGAGGCAACCAAGGAGGCAGTTCATTTGCGACAGCTGAATGCATTTATAAGAGGTGAACATCTTGTATCTATTTGCATTTTCGTAGATAATCAGAGTGCTATTAAACTTGCGTACAATCCTGTAGCGCATAGAAGGACGAAACATATAGACATAAGGGCGCACTATGTCAGAGATTGCATTGTCAAGAATGTTGTACGTCTGGACTGTGTGTACGGAAGATAACCCAGCAGAAGTGCTGACAAAACCATTAGGTCGTGTGGCATTTAATAAATGTGTGCGCGATTTGAGTTTGGGTGTGTCTGGTGTGGTGTGATGTGAGGATATCTGATGATGGATGTTGTTTGAGGGGAAGTGTTGAAACTTTTTAGTTGACAACATGTTTTCAAATTGATATTCGAACATGTGTGTATTTTTATAATGACTTGTGTCATTCATTGGAAAAATACTTGATTATAAAAATCTTCTCTGTGCAAACAACGTTTTTATTTCCATATCCTAGTTATCTCGTTTATTACATCAAAACGATGCACATCCCTGGTGCGCTGGGTTCGGGCTATCTCCAGCAGCATCCTGAGGGCATTCGCGCAGAGGTTCGATTGCCAGTACCTGAACCATTGCTGTATGGTTCACATACTGGGCAATCGAAGTATGTAATAATAATATCTATGGTCTTTCTAATTGTACGTGTTTTTATTTTATTTTATTTGTGGTTGTGTGTTTTTGTTGTGTGTCTATGATACTATGTTGGTCGAAATAAACGATTTATTATTTATTATTATTGCGCATTCACCTAAATTTAAAATACCAACTCCTATAAAATGTAACCACTTTACGGAAATTAAAAAAATAGAATATTGGAATACCTATCTGCTTTTGTCTCAAACAATATTATTGCCCTTTTTTTTTTTTGTGGATGGGAAATCATCCAATGACCCCTCCCGCTCTGGGTGGAGCAGAAGGGAGTGTCAGACTCTTACTGACTAAAACCCACCCGTGTTCCTTCCTTAGCCCTTTGTGTTCCGGGGTAGCGGTAACCCTTTCGGACAATCCCACTGCTCCGGCAGGCTTCGGCCCTTTCGGGCCCCTTCCTTATGCTGACATCTCTTTGAGGCGCGCGTGGAACACGTACGCGCCGTCCGGCACGGGCCTGGTCCTGATCGGACGGAGAGTTACCCATTACTCTCCGCCCGCAGGCCCGCGCCTACGGTGGCTGGGAGTCGTCTCGCGGCTCCCGACGCCCGGGGCGTCTCCCGCGGCGGCTGGGACGTGAGGCCCTCTCCCTCAGCCGTCCCGCCACCTCCTTCGCTAGCGTGACTGCTTCGCAGAAGGAGGTGACTGCCTCCCACTCCCTCTCGCCCCGGACCATGGCTTGAACCAGGGCCGGGCGCGAGAGGTCGCCGCCGCTGCCGATCGCCTCTGCGAGAACACGGCGGTGCTCCGCCCAATTGGGGCATACCGCCACCGTATGCTCCACCGTGTCCTCCGGGCGACCCTCGCAGTGGTGACACCCGGGCGTTTCCTCCCGCCCGATGGTGTGCAGGAACCTCCCGAAACACCCGTGTCCGGTGAGGACCTGCGTCAGGCGGTAGGTGAGGGCGCCGTGGCGCCTCTCTAGCCACTCCTCAAAGAGGGGTCTTACCGCCGCTATCGCGGCGTGCCCATATTATTGCCCTTGAACTACAAGCAGGTGTACAAAATTAATGAGGTCCATAATCGATTTGTTTGGTCACCGTTTCTGGGAAAGGCAACAGCGGTCCAATTTTCATAGCAAAGTAGATAGCTTGTCAGCAAGTCAAAGTTGTTAGGTGAACATGTATGAGAAAAGGTCTTGGTACTTATAAACTTATACAGGGTGACTTGTAATTTGATGTATTTCTTTCAGGAGGTGACGCATTTGCAACAATTAAGCACCCCATAAATAAAGCCTAGGCGAAAATTTATGAGTTTATATATTTTTTTTACTATAACTATTTCACGCAGGTAAGGTTATGAACACCTCTTATTGACTTTAACTAAGTAAAAAAAAAAAATATTTTAGTGGCGAGATTGAATTTTGTTAAGGGATCTCTCAAGGAAACTCAAGTTTTTGTTGAGTTGAACAGATCATTTAAATATACAGGGTTATTGGAAAAACACTAACAACCTCTTAAGAGGTCATAGTACTCATCATTATGAACAGCTTTTACTATGGGAACAAACCTGAAATCGTGAAAAAAAAATCAGCTGTTCCCTACATTTTGACGAGTTATACGAACATAAATGTAGGTAACAGCTGATTTTTTTTTTGAAACTGATGCGTACAATGACCTCTTAAGAGGTTGTTAGTGTTTTTCCAATAACCCTGTATATTTAAAATTAAAATTATGATAACACTAATCCTATTCTCTTATTTCACAAAAAAAAAATGGTAATGCCAAATCAATGTTATTACAGACACCTCTTTCAACCACCAAAAGTAAAACAAAACAGACTCCGTTTCCGCTCTTATTGCTTCTATAAATAAGATCTAGAGTTGTATCCAATAATTCTAAAAGCCTGACAATATCTGATGCAGTCTCACGGCTCTTGCACGTCTATTGTTAGAAGATGTAGCCAGCTGAAGAGTGACGTGGCATAAGTGGACATTTTGAAATAAGTTTTCAGTCAGCTGAAAAATGATTTACTAGAAATTGTTGCAATACCAAAGCTGTAATACACTATCACAGATTAAAATTAAACAGTAAAATAAAGTTAATAAAAACGTCCTAAAACATATTAATAACTATCTGACTCGTTACATACAAAAATCTAATAAAAACAAGCACTTTCAGTTTTCCCGAATTTTCCAAATTTTCTTTCATTTTATACCTTACTAGCTTTTGTCCTCGGCTTCGCTCGCGTTACACTCAAGACACACAAAATGTATCAATTATATTAAAAAAAATCAAAACACACTACTAAAGTTTCTAATACTAAATAATTCAATCATGATTTGAAAGACACGTAGCGCCATCTATCCTCCTAAAGCAAATTGTGACCGTCGAAAGTTATTGTTCTTTTTCTCGGGAACAGTATTTTTTTTCTGGATAAAAGGTACCCTATGTCCATTTCTGTGTCCCCGAAAACGTCTATACAAAATATCATGATGATCGGTTCAGTGGTTTAGGCGTGAAAAGGTATCAAACAAACTTACTTTTGCATATATAATTATTATAGTAAGGATTCGGTCTATTTGACTATGAATATTAAAAAAAAAACATGCTTCTACTTCGCACGGTTTTTGCGAATTGACAAAACATCGAGATTTCTTTACATAAACAGGATGAAATTAAAAAAAAATGAATTGGATTTTTCAAAGTAACTGTTACATAATTATTATAAACTGTCATTTCTCAAACCTAAATTCTTGACAAAAATCGTGTAATTATCATCTTAGTTCTTAAGTTACTGCGTTCGAGTAAACACGAATTACAAGCATTCCAAAAAAAAAAACATAATTTATCAAACAAACAAGAAAATTAAAGTAGGTATCAAGTCAAGCGCGCGCCCGATAAGCAATCCATTCATCTCAGAGTTTACAACAATAACTAGCTTTGAACTAGCGGATTTTTACATTTTTTTTTTACGAAAAAATGGCGCGCGACGACGTTTCCAAATCGCTTGCCTACCCGCACCTATGTGCATCCCTTTCCTTAATGACATGCTTTAAATGTTATTTATAACACGTTGAATTCGATCTTTTAAATTGGCGCACCTATTCAATTTCATCCAGTATGTAAGTTTAATATTAATGTACTATTTACACAAACCTTCCAGAATATTTATTAACTTAGTAATGGTGAAACCACGTCAAAATCCGTTGCGGAGTTTAAAAGAACAACGCGGTCACACAGACATACACGAAGAACGCATTTAATTTATTAAATCATTTATTAAAATTAGGCTGAAAATCAGAATTTTTTTAAAGTCAAAATTACATAAGACAAAACGCCCGCTCTTAGCAGTAAATGGATACATTTGCCGCTAAACATTACCTATAACCTGTAATTTATAACTTACTATTTATTTATTTGTACCTGTTACTGATGGCAAAAGTGGCAAGATAAAAATCTTGTATGGGAGCTACATCTGCCAACAAACTGATGTGCAGTTTGGTAGAACTAAAACAGATTGTAAGATGTGTTGTGACCACAAAATATACACTTTTTCCTTCAAACGCTTTCAATACTCAATACTCAATATCTTTATTGCTTTTTCATTTTAGACGTAGATACAAATAATGCATCAGTATTACGTGCCCCAACGTCCGATAATTTCATCACACAATTTCTTGAAATAGCAATTTCTGGACGTGTGCCAGTATTGGATAGCCGGTGTAATATCTAGCCCAGAATCTAGGCTACCTCAGTCCATCTGATATAAGCCGCTTCAAAAGCGCTGGCTACTTCCACGACAGATATTGAAAACTTCTTACAAAATTTCAATATTATTTTAAGCGAATGAGGAATTTATTTTCATATATTTTTCTCAATACTTTTTTTGGGAAGGTTCTCCTGAAATTCAGATAGAAATAACACCTGTGATCACCTTTTTGCACTTATAATATCTTTGCTTGTAATTGATTAATTTAAGACATTTGCGATTTTATATTATATAACTATTCTTATATACTTAGTTTTAATCTTAGACGTGTAAGACCTTTGTAGAAGGTTGGAAGATAGTCAATGATACCGCTGCGTTTAGCCGTATAGTTCGGAAGGCCCCCGAATGAACCCGAACACACGAACCTACGCTGGGCCGGTAACAAGTCCCATCGGACCCAAGAATGACGACATACGACATCCTAAATTGATTATGTAAATATGTATTGTACTACCCATCAAATCTTATGAATGTGCGGTAAATGTATTTAACGGACCAAAGGTTTTAATATAAAGGAGCGACGGAGCACACGCGATTACCGCTAATCATGTACTCGACCAATTCCACGACATGTTATTGTATTTTACGTTTATAACCTATTTGTGTATTTGTGTACCTTTTTTATTTATTAATAATTGAATAGTTTTAATAGTTTTTTATCATTGTTCCACTCAAATAATCACCACCCTAGGTTGACTGATAGAAATTGCCTAAGGCTAAAGTCTGCCTTTGTACCTTTTTTTTGTGCGAGAAGTTTAAATAAATAAATAATAATTAATGAAAATGCTTAGTCGTCGATAAGTGTAAAAAATATGCTGATAAATATTGAATTAAGATACAGAAAAAACCTGAAGACAATCTAGATTTGATGGAAATGCCAACAATAAATAACGCTGGTTATCTGTTATATATGTGTGTGTCAACATTGTGTAGGTGTACATGGGCTGCGTCCCTGCCCTTCACCCTAATTGCGTAACACACTTATTCTTAATTTGAATCATTTTGAAGCATATTGCTAAAATCCATTGCTTCATATCTTCGAAAAATGTGTCTGCTCAACAACGTAAAAAACGCAATGAATGTTGTTGAACTGTCAAAATGAAACCCATTGATACTGATAGCGTGTTACGTAATCACCCCGCTGCTCTAACTTATGGATTAAACAGTGTGCTTTTAGCTGTCAGTAGTTTCACTTGTGTCCCTACGTACCTACATAACATTATCAATCCTAAGTAGTTACTACTCTGTTTCCCTGCGGTCTAAGGCCCTTTGTACACGGCACGGCTTCTTTACGGTACTGCTTATAAACCGCGCCGTTGAAAATGACGTATACGTCAACAAATACAACACTGCATGACGACCGTGCCTACACACGGCGAATAAACCGCAGTTTTCCACGGTAAGAAAAACGTGTACAAAAGGCCTTACAATAGTCAATTATTTGTCTAACAATTGCAGGTTTAGTTTTACGATTGTTTTCTCCTACTCTATCGACTTTATAAAATAAAAGTCTGCCAAAGAAAATAACTTCTTCTTTACCATCTAATATTTCAAGTCACCAGGCGATATTCACTTAATATGATACAGAAAAGTTGTTCCCCGAAGCGATATTATTTACTAAAACTCTTCGAGGAATTCTCAGGACAATAAGTGAGCAGTTTATTTTTTTATTGTACCTTCAGCTGCCAAAGGAATATAAACCTAATGACAATGCTGTAAAGTTTTATTTTATGGTCAGTTTTATAGTGAGTTTCTTGGCAGTAGATAGATCATTAGTCATGTTTAGATATCGAGACAGCGGAAGATGGATGATTTTTTTTATAAGGAAGTGTTGGGAAGAAAATCGTTTAAATTCTGAAGACGATTAATTTAATAATATACTTTTATGGATTACTAGCTTCTGGCGACGTCGTCCGCATAAAATTTCTTGTTTCCCTGCCCCATCGCATCGCATCGACCGCCCGCGCCATTACTTAACGTTCTTTGTAACTTTTTTATTTTTGCTCGGCTCCTTAGGGTCGTTGCGTGATGTTATATACCTTTGTCAAGAATTGGGCTATCAAATGCAAAAAGATCTCTTCAAATCCGTCTGTTATTCCTACAGATTATTGCGTTCTTCAAACAAACAAACTTTTCAGCTTAATTTTTTTAAATATAATTTAACTTCACAGCTGAAAGTAGCAGGAGCGCTAGCTAGCTAGCACTAGCAGTGTTATATTATAAGTATAAATTTACACCCATTGGCTGCTAAATGTAACATTTTCAAACTTAGACCCATTCAACTTGAACCTATCATGTAGATTTTTTGTTTACGAAAAATAAAATCATCTGTTTCATACATTTCGGTCAAGTGGGTATTGAACTTTTGTATAAGTAAACAACCGATTATTTTTCGTAAAAATATCTGCTTAAAAATTCAGTATATAAATACGTCATCCATCACAAGTATTTAATTTTAAACAAAATTGCCCTTGACATCATTTGACTTCAATGTATATCTTAGGAGATATGATAAAAAAAAAAAATAAAGCTGAAGAGTTTGTTTGTTTTCACGCGGACGAAGTCGCGAGCATAAGCTAGTAAGGATAATTATCCTCCCGACCGATTTCGGTCACGGTGGCAATCTCAACGGAGATTAGCCAAGTACGTAGATAATCTCCTACGTACTTGGCTAATCTCCGTTGGGTGATGGTGGCCAATCTCAACGGAGATTAGCCAGGTACGCAGGAGATATTATAGTGCACAGGTTTGTGTGAAAAAACACAGGTGCACTCTCTATTCCTTTAATCTCAAAGTCCGATGGGACGGCAATCCGACACGAGCGAGAAGAGATCAGGCGCAGGGCGAACGGAGCGTGTCTCACTTGGAACGACGAGTCCAACGGGGCAGTTATATAATATACTTCTAAAGAGTTAATTATGAGATATAAAGTTTCCGGGAATATTAATATTATACCAAATTCTGTGAAATTAAACTTAGCCAGTATGCTTACGCAGATTTCAAGAAGGCAATTTGATGCCTGCATTTTCGATAATAGTTTTTGTGGTAGTTACAATCTAATTTCTGGGAATTTAAATCTAGCCAATATGAATACAGAGCCAGAGCATAAAAAAAAAGTTTAAAAACAAACCCGACTACTGAAAAGGATGAAACAAGAAAATATCTTTCCGTGGTCGCATGCCGCATACGTACTAACATACTTATAAGCCATGGTAGCATACTAGTTTTCATACTTTTTAGAGCGTGATTTTTCAGTAGTAGGGTTTTAGTTATTGAACTCGTTTTTTATTTAAATTATTTTGGAGTAATAATTTCATGTTACAGTACATGCAGAGCCGCTTATTCATTTTTTTGTTTAGGTTTTATTGTTTTCCATGTACCGTAGCACGTATGTAGGTAATATACCAAACGTATACATAAATATGTTTGGTTCAAATCTGAGGCCTGATTTTATAGAAATTATTCCTAATTATCTGAGGGCAATTCTCGTAATTTTTAAGAACGTTCACAGTCTGATCTCAGTCTCAATCTGTCAAAAATACCTCAAATTTCCCTACATTTTGACAAGTTTTTGACATTTTTTTGTCGCCGAGATGAGACTGCGACTAGATTTTGAACGTTTTAAATTACGAGAATTGGCCTTCTGGTGTATGAAAGCAAAGCCGACAGCTGACAAATTTATATTTTTGAAATGTGCTAATTAAGCCCTTTCGTTTGATACCCAGGCATGATTAAAAAAATATTTTTTTAGGTCATAACTTTATGTCCGCTAGAGGGCGCCATATTCAATTTAATGTGACGTCACATAACCTATAATCAGCGGACGATCAAGACGCTTCCAACGATATGCGCGTCATTTGTCAAATTATTACAAGCAGTTTAGAAGTTATGAGGGAACAGATGAACATACATTCATACATACATACCGGTCAAAATCGTAACCCTGTTTTTTGCTTCGCCGTAGTTGGATAAAAAAAAATATTGAGTAAAATCTGGGTGTTCAAATGAAAAGGTTTAACAATAAAATGAAAAATATAATCAACTTCTGTCATAAACTTCTAAAGCCAACTTCAAAAGTCTACATTCACGAGCAGTATCTTATAAAGTGTTTCAAGGCTACACCAGCGGGACACCTGTCACGTTTCCGTACAATTTGCGTCACCTAACGAAATTTCGAGTCCCACTGTAGTTTAACGTTTAATTATCTTTCTGGCAATAATTTCGGCCACTTTAATATTTTATTTTTGAAATTTCATTCATAGATAATAAATATACAGAAATTGTGCTTAGAAAACTTAACATTGTATAAAAAATAACAATATACGAGGGGCGGCCGAAAAGTTTTGAGCCTAGGTACCTTCATTCACTATTGACTCTGGCAGCTTATCATTAATTGAGGGTACCCTTAGTAATATAAATGACAAGTTTAATGTAATTAGCATCATTACGCTTTAAGTTATTGAACCGTAAACATCACCATGTCCGAGTCATCCGCGTTTTGTACGAAATTGGAGTACAGTCAACAGCAAAAGTAGATGATGAAAATCAGAAATTCAATACTAATTAATGAACGGAGTTTGCGTCAGAACTGTGTGGCGTCGAAGTAGTAAATGTTTGGTATAATTTAAAATCACATAACGACACTTCGACGCCACACAGTTCTGACTCGAGCTCCGTTCATTAGTATTGAATTTCTGATTTTCATCATCTACTTTTGCTGTTGACTGTACAGAGTTGTTATTAAATTCCTCACAAAGAAGAACAAACCGCCGACGGAAATATTTGAAGAGATGTCTGCAGTTTATTGAGAGTCGGTACCTTCATTTGCCACCGTAAAACGCTGGAACCGAGAATTCAAACACGGTAGGGAGTCGCTCGAAGGTGATCCCAGGTCGGGATGCCCAAACACCGCCGTTACTGAAGAAAACATTAAAAAAGTGAAAAATCTCGTCCTTGAAGATCGACGAATCAAGTTGTGGCAGATAGCTGAAGCCATAAACATCAGCAAGGAACGAATCGGCAACATTTTGTATAATCATTTGCACATGGAAAAGGTGTGTGCGCGATGGGTGCCGAAAATGCTCACACCACTGGATAAGTAGCGTCGAGTGACAACTTCGCAGGAGTTTTTGGACTTGTGTGGCGATAATCCCGACGATATTTTTTCTCGTCTTGTTACCGTTGACGAGACATGGATCCAACAGTATGATCCGGAATCAAAACTGAATGAATATTTTTTGAACGGGTTAAAATCCCTTTAAGAAGTGTATTTTTATACATTTCTATAACCATTTTTTATACCTTAGGCTCAAAACTTTTCAGCCGCCCCTCGTACATCTGAACTAATTTATTCATTGGGATCTAGCTGCTTCTTAGCGTTTCTATGACAAACTAACTACCTAACTACTACTACTATATTGTTGCGGGCTAGAACTGGGCCACTTTGACTTATTTCTACACCGGCAACGGTAGTGTATGCGAAACTGTTTAATATTAAGATCTTATGGTACCATTATACTCAGAAATAAATAAATCTTATCTTATCTTTAAAGTTTTATTGTTAGTGTCTTTGGTTGCCGGGACATCGACATAACTTGTCACCATGGATTCAGTACAGACGCCAGCACTACAAGCTGCTACAATCTGTCAAAATTCTTTAATAGATTTTCAAATTTATTGCTAAACTATGGTTCAATGTTGAATGAGAAAATTAGACAGTTTCAGGTAGCTTGATGTGCTGGTGTCTGTAAATGATTCTGAAACCACCTGGGTTGTAGTTTTCTCCAAAGGACCCGTTTGCAAACTGAATTATCTGTGGTGAGACTAAAGTATTCCTTACTTGAAGGTATTTTTCAGATGGTAGCAAGAACTTTGATGTTTACTTCATCATTAGCCTACAGCAGTCCATTGCTGTACATAGGCCTCTCCAATTGCGCTCCATTCAGTTCGATTCTTGGCAATTCTAAAGCTACCAGTCGCTCTCACGGCCGCCATTCAAGACCACCTACCCCAACGGTCATCGGCTCTACGGCTAATATGACCGGCCCATTACCACTTCAGCTTGCTTATTCTGTGAGCTATGCCGACAATTTTGGTTCGATGTTTTCTGTCAAACAGCATTTTCATGTTCCTTTATGGAGAGAATTCAATACTGTCTCTAAGGATAGCAGCATTTCAGCAAACTCCGGAGGGAGTTTCAAGTGTCTGTATGCGACGGATATCACATTTCTTTTAGGAGAATATACAAACGCACTTTAAAAATAATGTTTCACACTTTAGAATGTTTAGCTCTAAACTTAATTGAATGAATTATAAAAATAATGGTTTCTACTATACATACGATTAGCTTTAAAATAAAATAAATGAACTCTAAAAATAATGGTTTTCACTATTAATATGCATTAATTGTTTCTATAAGCAAAAATAATGGTTTCTATAAGGGATCTCGGGACTTGGGGCACCCCGACTTAGGTTAGGTTAGGTTCCTTTAAACCCTGCAGACAGAAACAGGGGCCCTACGTAGCGTGGCTTCGTCGACTACGTCATATTATTATTGCTTGTAAACCAACTTACACCCGCCACGTGATTTTCCCCATGGAGCGGGGTATATATTATTATTTAGAAATGCTGATAATATACAAGTTATAGTGCTAACATTATTTTTAAAGTGATAATATTAAAATTATAGATGTATTATTATTTTAAAGTGCTGATATACAATGTTTTAGCTGTTTTCATCAAATTTAAAGTGCTATTAAATACATCCCTTTCTTTTAAACAGCCCTGAATTATGTCATATAATTATGTAGGTACGCCTGATGCCTTCTAACCAAAAAAGTGAAAATGAATTCCATGAGGTTGATCAAGTGATCACCCTGTATCTGACGCTCCAATTTGCACACACTGGATCTTTGATTACCTGTCTCATATGATAACTCGTCAGTCCGTATCCGGGGAAGGTACCTATGTACGGTCAGTGGGGAAAATATCAGGAGGAACAAAAATTAATTAATTTTTCAAAATTATCAGATCAACAAAGAAAAATATTTCTCTATCTATATCTAAGTTTATTTAATATTGACCGATAACTTGTATGTGTAGTAAAAACTGTTAAAATAAGTTGGTTATTAATAAATAAGTAATTTACCAACTGCCCCATAGAAAACTTCAATACCTACGGCAAAAATTTTATTCGCAATTACGATGTTGGTCCCATGGGGAAAGTTTTTAAGTTTGATGATCTGTACCACACCCTTCAATTTTGCTGGTCTTTGAAGATTAACCCTGTATACTAATAATAAAGCTGAAGAGTTTTTTTTTTTTGAACCCGCTAATCTCTGGAACTACCAGCTGGATTTGTAAAATTATTCTTGCATTTGATAGCTTAATTCTTGAGAAAAGCTATGTGCTATTTAACATCATGTAACATGTATAACGACTCTTAGGAGTCAAGCAAGAATCTGAAAGAAAACTAAGCGAAAACGAAGTAATAGCGGGCGATGCGACGCGATGGGGTGGGTCGCGGGAACAAGAAGGTAGATCAATAATAATAATTATTATGAAAAATTCATCGACTTATGCCGCTGACTGTACCAGCAAAGTGGAATGTTCCCGGTAAAATAATTTGGTTTGCCAATTCAGGGACGGTAGATACTATACCTACTTTACATAAAGGTAGGGTTGTGAGTTTTGTTGGGTTGATTGAATTTTGTTTAGGATTAGCGGTGAATTGATTGTGATTCTGAATCAGATTCAGATCTGATCTGATTTATATAATTGGATTGCAGGGACATCGACACGCAAACTCTAACCATGAATTCAGCTTATGATTCTAGACCCCCCTTATCTCTGTTAGGCCTTTTCCCAACTATGTTAGGGTCGACTTCTTACCAATCGGTATCGTATCACCCAGTAACTGGGTTGTGGAGGTCAGTTAGGCAGTCGCTCCATGTAAAATACTGGTATCCAGCTGCATCCGGCTAGGCTGATGACAGTATATCGATGCCTTAGTTCACAATTGCACTAACTACAAAATTTTCAATTTTTACTTTTTTAATGCCAAATACACAAAATTTCATGCTCTTTCGTTTCCGCGCATCGAAATACCGTTATTCCGTCTCTTTCTACCAAAAACGTGGGTCACAGTTGTATTAAGTGAGTTCGTTTAATGTTCCATGAATGTGGTATTATACTAATAATCTTTATTTTTGTAAAACGAATCAAGATAGATTGAGTACAAGGACTAGTCTTATGAATAGATGCATATTTTTTTGTTATTTTACTTGGATTTTCTACTGTTCTCGTCTAAACTTTAAAAAACTTTAAAGCTCTCTCCTCAAAAATGTGAATTTCGTAGTTAGTGCAATTGTGAACTAAGGCATCGATATGATGATATGGTTAGAAAGGGGGTAATAGAGAACTAGGGCGATTAATAGAGAAGTACATGTTGCACCGACACCAAATAAATTGGGATAAGGGCAGGGGAATGATGAAAGCATATACAGGGTATCGGAATATTTGCAGTAGGTATAAACTATCAAAGGATTTATTTTAAAGTACTTTGTTTTTAAACTAGTTTTATTGATCTAGGCAGATGATGGTTGGGGTCAACTTCCAGTCTAACTAGATGCAGCTGAGTACCTCCCTGACTCTAGATCCACAGTATAAAAAAAAATAAAAATTAGCCTATGGGACCAAATCTTACATCGCGAAAAAAACAGCTGTTCCCTACATTTTGTCGAATTATATGAACATAAATGTAGGGAACAGCTGATTTTTTTTCGCGTTTTCAGGTTTGGTCCCACAATAAAAGTTGTTCATAATGATGATTATAATAACCTCTTAAGAGGTTGTTGGTGTTTTTCCAATAACCCTGTATTACCTTACATCCAGTACTTGAAGATTTTTATAAATAATCCACAAGTACGGTTCCAAGTGACATATTCTTAGCCACTGAGTTA
Source organism: Globia sparganii (assembly GCA_949316385.1). Taxonomy (NCBI): domain Eukaryota; kingdom Metazoa; phylum Arthropoda; class Insecta; order Lepidoptera; family Noctuidae; genus Globia; species Globia sparganii. The sequence goes on along the minus strand of OX438675.1, from coordinate 5,334,380 downwards.
ATTTTTTTCTTGCTTTGCTGACTTAGGGGCTGCGCAAACGTAGACACTTTTTGTTACCGACACGGCACACCATCACAGGAAACCGTACGGAATGAAATGTAAACGCGCAGGGAATGGCTGATTTCATACTGGATATATAGAAATCATATATTAATTGGTAGCTTGTATCCGACACAAGACACAAAAGTGTCCACGTTTGCGCAGTGCCTTAAATGGTCTGGTTGTCAGACTTTTGGGCTTCTGACTACCCGTAACGACTGTCAAAGATCCACGAATGACAGCCGGGACCAACGGCTTAACGTGCTTTCCGAGGCACGGAGGGGTCTTGGTATGTAAAGATGGTCACCCATCCACAGACAAACCGCGGCAAGCGTAGCTTAACCTGATCGATCGACCTGTGCGGCTGTTATTATTTAACCACAAGCCATTTAAGGCGCTGCACAAACGTGGCCATTTCGTTTCCCACTCAACTTGATCCTGAGCTAATATGGATCAATCCATCGTATCTATAGACATCAAGTTCGTACGCCTGGGTCTTCCACGATGCTGTTAGACGTTATTACCCATGCTGCACTGTCAGTTTTTCGTAATTCCGAAACAAACCTCGTCAGTGAGTGACTTAGGATGTAAAACACTCAAACCGCTAGTATGGTTATGCAAGAACATAAATATAATGTACAACCATAAATTCATTACGAGCAAACTACCTTGTGGTAATGAGAGGTACCGTCGGCATCGAAATATTCCAGGGAAATGAATGCATAATACCATAGAATAAGAAATTTGTATAGAGACGAAACTCATGTTTGGTCGATACAACGCCACATGCGAACACTACTTCACAAAATCCTGCATCTCGCAAGCAGAGTTTACCGCGCAACTAGCATAGATACAACGGCCCGATATGAATCATCGGGCAGTTGCCCACCAGACAACACCCGTCTGGTCGGAGGATCCTCCCTTTTCTATGGAGGTTGAGTGAACTTTACACCCTGTTCCCCATACCACCTATAGATTTAACATCAGCCTATTATTGTACCACTGCAGGGCACAGGCCCCTTCTCATACAGAAAGCTCGAGCGTCGTTGTTTTTTGTTGAATGAGGGGCTTGTGGCTAAGTAATAACAGCCGCAGAGGTCGATCGATCAGGTTAAGCCACAGTTGCCACGGTTGGTCCGTGGATGGGTGACCATCTTTACATACCAAGTCCCCTCCGTGCCTCGGAAAGCACGTTTAGCCATTGGTCCCGGCTGTCATTTGTGGATCTTTGACAGTCGTTACGGGTCGTCAAAAGCCCAAAAATCTGACAACCAGTCTTACCAAGGGGTACGGTATTACCTAGTAACTGGATTGTGGAGGTCAGATAGGCAGTCGCTCCATCTAAAATATTGGTATTCAGCTGCATCCGGTTAGACTGGAAGCCGACCCCAACATAGTTGGGAAAAGGCTAGGCAGATGATGAATGTCAATGAATGCATAATTATTATCTTTGGTTCCTGGTCCTGACATCAAGCAATTGTTCCGTTGCTCTGAACAAGTGAAAGTTACGCTTTTAAGGCATATTGTCAGAGATTTTACTCTAAAAGTCTGTGTGTCTGTCACACCAAAAGATCGCTGGATGCCCTTCGCGTCCAGTATAATAATATCTTTAGGGTGATGTTGGGGCTGCCACGTTACTGTAGTGCATCGGGGATGTTCGTGTTGTTTCGCACTGATGGCTTTCATGCCATCATTTGCAAACGGAAGGTATCCCTGATCTGCAGAATGCATATATCAGCCGCAACGTAATCTTGAAGACTGTGGCTGACAGGGTGTCTCCGCTGTGGAAGTCCCTTATTAAATTTTGATTCTAATTTAATTTTTCATTTTAATCTACATTTTCATTTGCAGTGTCCTTTGTCTAATATTGTTATTTATAATATACCTATGGATCCTTGATATTTGAATTAAAATGTATTTTTTTATTTTTGATTTATTGGACTAAATCGTCAACTTTTTATATGTTTGAGTACGAGGCTTTTGGCTTCTTTGTATGTGTATTTTATGTATTTTTTTATGTTATGTGCGTTTTGTTTGATCAGGATAAACAATTTTTCTTTAATTTTAAAACACACAATGGGCGGCCTTATCGCTTTCTGCGATCTCTTCCACGCAAACGTTTCTATTTTTCTTTATTTCATTCATTGACCACTTTTGGTTAAGAGTGTGAGTTTTGCGTGTGAAGTGTGGGTGTGTGGCGTGCGTGTGGTGCATAGGTGGTGTGTGTGTAAGGCCGCTGCCTGGAATTTTGCGGGCAGCGGGGCGGCAGCGGCGGCGGCGCGGGCGGTCACCGATCTCCTTGAGTGCACCGCTCGTTGCCCGCTCCCGCGCCGCTGTTTTCGAGAACCGGTGCATTTAAATGTACGCATAATATCCTGCCGCTCCCGCGCCGCCGCCGCTGCTGCCCCGCTGCCCGCAAAATTCCAGGCAGCGGCCTAAGTGTGCGTGTATGTTCCCGTTGTGCTTCGTTTGATTTGGTGTCAGGTCAGGGTCTTTATATTAATTATTCCTAGTCTTTATAACCAGTGTTTTGCAACATTTTTTTTTGCAAATGAAATAATTTGAATGTCCTGTACTGCCTTAGTAAATACGCTTCAAATGTGTAGGTATTTAAACGTGAGTTGCCAAAGTTTTGCTTCTACCTATTCGTAATCTATGATATTACCAAATTGAATAATTAAATGTCGTCATCAAAGGTATTTGTGATAGGATTTCACGGAATGTCAGTGACATCGTGGTGGTTACAAATTCTAGGAATGTGGCTGGTGACTGCTTTCGGTATTAAGCTTTAATTACTAGATGAACTAATAATAATTATATTACTACTGATATATACGTATGTATTTGGCTGAATTTTCGCATGCAGACTGGGAATGTCATTAGATAATCTGAAGTTTAATTTATTGTTGTATTGTCGTCTCCACCTAGTATAGAGATTATTAGTTTTTGTGTAAGAAAGTTTTCACGTTTCCTTGTCAGCTGTTGATAATTCTGCTTCTTCTGAAGTGGTTCGCAAAGACTTTAAGCAACTTCAATATTTTAAAAGTGCCCGTAAAAATGCGGAGTTAATTCAAATACAGGGTATCCTATAAAATTAACATGACACTTGTTACTGGCAAAGTTCTTTGGATTCAACAATAATCTAAAGTATCAAATCGCTTGCGCTGGCTAGTTAAAAAAATACTTGTAAAAGAGTTCTTTAACGATGATATTACAAAAAATGTGTCGCTAACAGCAAATTAGCTAGATACCACACATCTTATATAGATGTCAAAAACATATCTACTTAATTTTCTGCCAAACTCTTGCTAAAATGGTTATTATGTTGACCTTACACGTTCACCTCATTAAAGGCACACCGGGACGCAAGCGAGCCAAACACATCACAATTTTACCGCCCACTTATAACATTTTTCCTGCAGAGAACTTAATAAAAGTAGATATGAGCACAATAAATAGTGAACCCTGTTGATTTATTTAAAGAATCGCCCTGGGGCTTAATGTGAATGAACGTAAAATGTTTTCTGATAATAAATACGTTGATAGTACATACATCGTACTGGACTTATTGTCTTGTAAAAGTTGCGAGGGAGCTATAAATATGATAAGAATGACCATCAATACATGGTCACTTATTTACCTACAGATTCCTGTGGAATTTCGGGGTAATTGCGTAATACACTAACAATGGCAATGCCTTTCCTTTTGACAGTACAACAACATCCACTGCGTGATTTAAGTTGATGAGCAGACGAATTTTTCAGAAATAAATTAGCTATTTTCTTCTAAATCCAATTGTGATTGAAGTGTGCAACGCAATCCGGGTGCCAGTGTCCTGTCATCGCCGTAGCAGGAAAAACAAGAGGAATAAAAAACATTGACAGATGAGTGCGCAAGAGAAGAGATAGCATTCAACTGAAAATGTTAGTCAAGAGCCCTCTTACATTTTGGTACTTTGCCCGCATCTTTTTTTTTTTGGTTATAAATGGCATCTCGCAGTTCAACCTATGAGATTGTCGTTTTCTTAACCGAGATTGTCTGTGGAAGCCTCAATAAATTAAGGCCTCCAGCCAGTGTGAGCGCGCATCGCCGACGCAGTGAAATTTAGAGTACTTTTATTTTATTTATTAAAAAATCAAAGTACCTATCAATATTTGTTTTTTTTTTTAATTGTCATTGTTTAAGCAATATTGAAGACTATTTTGGTATAAATACTACGTAAAAATGATAGAAAATTTAGAAAATTTAATTAGGTCCAGTATTTTTTTCTTTATTTATAAGGCATATAAAAAAAATAAAAAAATATATTCTATTATTATTCAAGATTATAATATTTGTGATATGAAAAAAATTGTTTGATGGATTATATTTAACAGAATCTGCAAATTAGAGCTCTCAAATCAGCTCTCCATGATCTTTTGCCTAAACACGCATCAGGAGAACCACTATTGCTAAATATTTAGACAATTAATAAAAAAAATCGCTGTATTATTATTGTAGAAGAGAAAACGACCTATCTTTACCAATTAATTGCTATTTATACCAACCAACGAATAGTATTAAATTTCAACGAGGAATTCATGCATCTCCGCGCATTTTTGTAAGAGGCCTCATATCTGAGGGACAATTCACGAATAATATACGAATGAATATTATATAAGAACGTTTGCATTCTAATCTCAGTCTTAATCTGTCAAAAAAACCTCTAATCACCCTATATTTTTTACAAGTTTTTGACATTTATGGTCGCTGAGATGAGACTGCGTATTGAATTTGAAAGGTTTTTCTCGCTCTGCAGATACGGTAATGCCACCTGACCCCATCGGGTGTTTCGTCGTTTCGCACCACGAGTGGTTCGGACCGCGGTGTGAAACGCCGAAGAGCTCTTAGGAATTAGCTGTTTCGGACCGCGGCGGTCCTTGGAGCGCCGAGTGGTGTGAATCGACCAATAGCTCTTAAGAATGGGGCGATTCGAACCACTATGTTTAAGTACAAGCTTTGTATGTACAGTCGAGTAGAAAAGTGTTTCATGAAAATAAAACAGTTACGACTTGATATTTTGTAATCATATTTCAAAATTGCAATCACACAAGTCGTAACTGTTTTATGTTTATGAAACACTTTACTACTCGACTGTACATACAAACTTTGAAATTAGCTTGTACCTAAACATAGTAGTGGTTCGAATCGCCCCATTCTTAAGAGCTATTGGTCGATTCACACCGCTCGGCGCTCCAAGGACCGCCGCGGTCCGAAACAGCCAATTCCTAAGAGCTCTTCGGTGTTTCACACCGCGGTCCGAACCACTCGTGGTGCGAAACGACGAAACACCCACCCCATCATCATATGGCTTTACTTTATTTTTGTTATAGGAGAATAAAAAATACGAAATAATAAAATATGGTTCCCTACTTTATTTTCTATCAGTACACGATGTTGGTCTACAAACCGTCACATAAGGATAAACTTCGCGATACCAAAATGTCAGAACATGTCTCTTACCAACTTGCGAACTTCACAATATAATGTTTTTCAACAAGAAATATTATTTTAGCACGTTATTTACGTCGATAAGAATATACCGCACCTTCAGAATAGTAGTGACCTAACTCAAAAATCTAAGAAATCGAGTTACGATCATAGAGGTTCACTAAAAGGTACGAACTTTTAAGTGAAGCGAAGAAGCGACGTTTTTATGGTGGAATAAAGACTTTATTTAGCGAAGAAGCGACGTTTTTATGGTGGAATAAAGACTTTATTCCACCACAAAAACGTCGCTTCTTCGCTTCACTTAAAAGTGCGTACCTTTTAGTGACCCTCTATGATCGTAACTCGATTTCTTAAATTTTTGAGTTAGGTCACTACTATTCTGTAGGTGCGATACCTATATTTATTTTGATGAAATTTTCTATAGGTAGCATGCGGTGATATTTTGTTGATTTCATTATTGATTCTTCCAAAGAACTTTTAAGATTTCTGTCTTAAAAGTTGGTCTAGTTATGTACAAGGTTGTTTTTGTGTATTCATTACAAGACATCATATATCTTTCTACACCCCATCTGTCTATCTACCTATATATGTATATAAAATGAATGTTCGTTGGTAAGCGTATCACTTTAGAAAGGCTGGACCGATCTGGCTATGTTTTGTTTTGAAATATTCGTTAGTCCGAATAAGGTTGTTAGGAAAAGAAAATTTGAAAAATTTGCCCTGAAAATTGGAATATTAGGGAAAAACTGAGTGTTTTTGGAACGAAGTTCTGCGGTAGAAAGAAAGAAAGAAAAAGTATTTATTGCGACTCGTACAGGAGGATCACAAACTAAACTAAACACAATCTAAATTAAAATACCAAATTATATAAAAAATAAAAAGTAACAAAAAGAAAAATGAAACAGAAAGTCCTATACGAGGCCAAAAGGCTCCTATCTCAGCATGATGCTACGATATTTAAAAAATAAATTACGCAGCGCTGGTATTCTGAAAGGGCCCGCTGTGGTGTCACAGGCAGTTACAGAAATTAAAAAATAATAAAAGAAATAAAAAATAAATAAATAACTTAAAATATTATCAAATAAAATATTGTTTTAATCCGCGCCAGACGTAACCTCATTACTTATCTTTGCCTTGCCAAGAGTAAACTGGGAGAAATCGGCACGTAACGAAAAAGCGTTATGCAACTTTAGATCTTCTTCTTTAGAACTTTAGATCTTTAGATCTATCGAGTATATAAAATTCAAAGTCCTGACTGATATGTCAAAGCATAATCTAAGCCGCTTCTCCTAGAGACATGACATTTGGAGGGTGTGTTCTTTGTGAAAAGTATCCATTAAGAAAGAGTTTTTCGAAATTCCACCCCTAAGAGGGTGAATGGGGGAGAGAGAAATTTCACACAGACGAAGTCGCGGGCAGAAGCTAGTTACATATAATAGAAAAGGGTCAGAGTGAGAAAGAGATGGTTTTCGAGGATTCTGAAGCCAATGAAAATCCAAGATGGCAGCTGCAAAAATTTAGAAATTTTTCGTCATGGCTATCGTTTTCATGGTTTTAAAGGGTGCTGACGCCGATAGTGAGGTCAAAAATCCAAGATGGCGGCTGTAAGAAAAAAATCTTCATGGGTGTCGTTATAATGGTATTTTTTCGAGGTAGCGGCTGCGAATATTTAAGAAAAAATTCAAATTTTCACAACCGCTATCTTGTATTTTCATTTTGAACTTTGCTCCATCCGGGGGTCCCCCAATCCCACACGTTTTTTTTCTATGGGATATTCATCCAGGAAGTCTGTCGCGTCAGCTAGTTATAGAATGAAAATTATGGCATGTAATTGAACCCCAAATAATTCCCATTTTTGTTACCTAAAAATTTTAAATAGTCAAGTAACTGAGACCTCAGAGAGGCAAATCTCGTAATTTTACGAACGTTGTGAAGTCCGAATCTCAGTCTCATTCTGTCAAAAATACTTCTAATTTCCCTACATTTTTGACAAGTTTTTGACATTAATTGTCGCTGAAATGAGATTGCGACTAGATTTTGAACGTTTTTAATTACGGGAATTGATCTTCTGATGAAACGCTGGACTGACGCAGCTGCGACGCCGCGCGCCGCCGCGACTCATTTATTTTAAAAACGTATGTTATAAGAACCCCATTGCAAAAAGTTTTTATAGTTCATTTATTATGAAAAGTGTACCTACGTCATTTAACATGTACAGAAGAATCCAATCAAGTTCTCATTATTGCTACATCGAAATATTGACCAAAATTTATTTTTACAATTTACAGAATACAAAATACACATGTACACCGTCAATATATTAAGGTTTCTACGAAAATCAGCGTACGTTTAGATGCTTTGTTAATATCATTGATACCATGGAATTTTCTTTACCCCTGAAAACGTGCCTGCAAAATTTCACGATGAATTAGGCGTGGACTAGGCGTGATAAGGTAAGAAACAAAAAAAAAAACAACTTACTTTTGTATTTATAATATTAGTTACGATGCGTTAACCATAAATGGATAATAGTTATTATTACGTTAGTCTTGAGATTGTTTATAAGTGTGTCAACATCCGAACAAACCTATTGAGGTTTTTGTATTGTTTCTGTTTATATTTTGTTTTATTCCCTAAAAATAAAAAAAAAATGTCATATAGGGTCACTTGTAATTTGACGTATTCCTTTCGGAACGTGATATTGTGACCCATTTGCAACAATTAAGCACACCATAAAGTCAAGGCGAAAATTCATAGATGGGATTCGAGAAAACTAAATTTATAGGTAGTATGTATTTTTGAAAATTTCCCAGATTTCGTCACTAAATATGACTTTTCTCTAAACTCTTGAATGTAATGGCCTTTATTGCTATCTTACTGAATTGTATGTACTTACAAAACTTCAAGGGCATATTATACTGATTAACAAAATTAAGAAGTTTATCTTCATTAATTAGTCAACGGTTATAACCAGCTAAAACTTGTGTAACTTTGACAGAGGTGGCCCAAAGATTATATATAGGGACCACACGTAATGGCTGTATAAGAGAACTTTAGCAATATTTTAATTTATTTAAAAAGTTTGTAGCTTTGATTCGGAATCGGTATTTTGGTTTTAATTATGATTTATTGTTCGTAATAATAGCGAATTAAAATTTTAAATGTAACTTTACAAAAGGGTTACGTGCTTATCGATTTCTTAGCGAGTGCTACGTAAAAGTGAAGTCCTATAACTTTTATAATTACGTAATGTAATTTTTGGAAACGCTTATAAATATGACAGTAACTAGGTATTTCTGTTTGTTTATGTGTTCACATGTAAAATAGAGTTCCGATTCAGCAAAAAGTAAACTCGTTGCCGCTAGGTCCCAAAATTATTTAACACATAGGTACATACATAATTAATTATTCGTAATAAATAAATAAATGTTTTGTTCAGTATTAATAATATATGTATACTTTTTTTTTGTGGATGGGAAATCATCAAATGACCCCTCCCGCTCAGTGTGGAGGAGGAGGGAGTGTCAGACTCTTACTGACTAAAACCCACCCGTGTTCATTCCTTAGCCCATTATGTTCCGGCCTTCCGGGGCAGCGGTAACCCTTTCGGAAAATCCCGCTGCCCCGGTAGGCTACGGCCCTTGCGGGCCCCTTCCTTCTGATGCTGACATCTCTTTGAGGCGCGCGTGGAACACGTACACACCGTCCGGCACGGGCCTGGTCCTGATCGGACGGAGAGTTACCCATTACTCTCCGCCCGCAGGCCCGCTCCTACGGTGGCCGGGAGTCGTCACGCGGCTCCCGACGCCCGGAGCGTCTCCCGCGGTGTCTGGGACGTGAAGCTCTTTCCCTCAGCCGTTCCGCCACCTCCTTCGCTAGAATATATGTATAATGATGCCTTTTTGCCTTGGGAGAAACTATAGAATACCACCTCCTACGATCCGACATATAAAAGCTTGTGCAAGGTTAAAAAAAAGTAAGCACGTTTACAATACTAATTATAAAGATCAGAGGTACGGTTTTCCATCTAAGTAGAATGGACACTGAATGACGGTAAACCGAATCACAAAATGAGTAATTATTCATAAGTAAGAAAACCGTAAAGTGCTGGACTTTACGGTTTTCTCTCTTATAACTATCCACAAACTAATTAGGTAAATCAGATCAAAGTAAAAGACTATACCTGGCTTAGTGTCTGACATAAATCAAGACAAAGATAGGCTTTGCATGAACGGCTGTGTAAACCGCAAATTAACAAGAACTTCCACCTGTGGTCTCGGAATAATTGGGTGAAACTGGCACTGCCAAACTGAACTTTGATCCAAAGGAATAGGGTTCTGAATTGTGTGTGTCATTTAATGAGAGACCCCTAATTACTGCCCCTGTTTTGTTCATTTGCATATAAGTGGTAATATGGTTTGAGAAAGTGAGGGCTTGTTATATCAAAGTGAATGGAATGGATTATTGGTTTAGGTTTTAGTTCTTTTGATGACAAAAGTGTATACAGTATGTGCGATGTACAATAGGGTTCACATAACGCAACACCACGCCTATATTTCCTGAAGGGTTAAACATAGATGTATACAACGTGTCCCAAAATTCAACGAGAAGCGGGCACCAAACGGTGGACCTGCTCATGATTACTCTTAAAATTTCGAGAATTGAACCTCAGGACAATTTTTTACAAATGATTCAGAACTCCAATACTACACCGTGTTATGCATTGCAAATCTTGTCGGACATTAAAATTTGCACATAATGTTTATTGGAGAAATAATAATGACAAAACGAAAAACGGGGTTATTAAGCATAAAGAACCAGCTTATCTGTACAAAAAACTGAGCTGGATCGCTAGTAGGAGAGAATGTGCGATCAGGCAGTGCTCCCAGCAACTCTCTACAGAAGTGCATAAGACGGCCGCCTTCAGAGGCAGTTTCAGGTATGCCGCATCCAAATGCTGGAACAACATTCCCCCGCCGATAAGGAATCTTAAGTCGATTGGTACCTTTGGAAATCGATTGCGGCAATATCTGATCGACCATCAAAAAAAACTGGGCTTGACCGTCACAAACACGTCCATAATATAGCAGATGGCTGGGGCTCTGTTCCACACGACATGTTTGTCTTGACTTTATCCTGTAGACAAAGATTGAGGCAACTGTGTAACTGTTAAACGCATATAACGTACATATTATTATATATATATATATATACTCACTGTACATAATTATTATAAAACCATAACATAACAACATACAACATGTAAACTCGTACACATACACGCTTAAAAACACAAACTAGTCATTGATTAATTAAATAACATATTATTACCTATACTGTGAGTCTGTGATAATCAAGTAATCCAGTAGCCACTACACAAGTATCTATTAAGTTTAAAATTTCAAAATCTTTCTTTCTGTCGGTTTTAAAAGCAAGTCAATTAAGATGTGGGTACTTACACTACTTACCACCTTTATATTATGACGCGCCGCACTATGTAGGTACCATTTTGTTGAAACTCAGATGTGTCTTCTCGACATCCGTGTGTCACTAACGGGATGCAGCAGAATACCAGCGTCAGGTATTGTACCTGGCATATGCTGAGCTGGACTCCCATTTGGTGCAACCATGAGACACACACCGCCCAGTAATGATCGAGACCGTAATGGATGTTGAGGTGTCTCCATAGACACCTCAACATCTATTACGGTCCCGGCCGGTAATTGACCCCTGTCAATTTATCTTTTTAATTTTTGTTTTTCTTTTCTTTCACTTTCTTCGACGTTTATTTTTTAAGTACCTACCTGTATTGTGTCTTTTGTTGCACTGAATAAACGTTTTATCTATCTATCTATCTATCTAAAAACTGCATCCCAAATTGCGTACAAACTTTATTCATAAGTGTGAAAAATTGATCTGCTTGACAACGTAAAAAACGCAATGAATGTGATAGAATTGTAAAAATTTAAAAGGGATTGCAATTATTAGAGTAGCATAAACATAATTAGCCTATAACGTTCTTACTAGAATGATAAATGATTTTATTTCTGTAAGTAGGTTTGTACAAACACATTTACACGTCAATCATATTTTTTAAAAACGAGATGAGGTCGGCGTTTCCTATCTGACTACTCTGAGAAGAAAGGCCGAAACAAACTCAGAGGTCACAGTCTCTTTTAAAGTCCAGACATAATCTTGGTCAGATCATGTGGAGACCATGTAGATTGGTGTCTGAAATGGTCTTTTGAGGAAAGAACCACACAGATTGAGTGTACCCGTCCGGTCAGTGCACACATTTGTCAGTAATCATGCAGCTCAACTCAAACTTAGGGAGCTCAAGGATTCGACGAACAATACCAAAGAAAGGACATCTGGGTAGGTCGCATAAATTACTCAAACTGCCAGACCATGACTAAAACTATCTGAGAAAAACACAAAGGCAAAATAAAATTAACCCACATAGTCTTCACATTCACAGTCATTAAAAATAATATAATACTTTACAAAGTAAATTTTCGGCTTATTAGTCGATTTGCACGAATTTACTCGCCCGAAACGTGCGAATTGTCACTTTTTAAAATAATATTAATATTCTTTGTATAGGCAACTCGCACAAAGTTAATTTATTGGTGGGCGAGTCAATAACTATAAAAATATATATTAGACTTAATTGGCACATTATGAATGTTATCCAATGAAGCTAAGAAAAAAGTACACTTTTTTTAAATATTTTACTCATAACACTTCTGTGCGCGAGTGCTTTTTTCTACACTTTATTGCTGAATTTTCACGAACGAAGCCGAGACCGTAAGCTAGTAAATATAAATATTTTATAGTCTGTTTACTGCCACACTTTGAGTGCAGGTGTTTAGCACTAAATGGAAACATTATTATATTGCTAAATATATTTTTAAGTGCTTTGTTGACGGAGTTTTAATGATTATGGTTGAAGCAACTTTAATGTGTTTGTAAGTAGTGGTTATATCGCTATGGATAAGTAGAGGTATTCTGTCGAATAAAGAGATGACCGGTGATGTGTCGTGTATCTTGAATCTCATTTCATCATCATCATAATCAGCCTATAATATTCCCACGCCTCCTCTTTGTGAGAGGGAGTGGGCCATAATCCACCATGCGGCTTCAGTGTGGGTTGGAAAATCTCACGTATTTGGGGTTTGAAGATCCGTGGCAGACCTACCTGTCCGACATTTTGTTTTTTTTTTTTTTTTAAATGGCGGCTACGCATGAAATCTGTATGTTAAAAAATTAACCCAAACTTTAAGAGGTGCTTTAAGCCATCGAACTGAACAAATTTAACTATGGGACCAACTCTGAAATCACGAAAAATAAATCAGCTGTTTAATACAAAAGTTCAATACCTACTTGACCAAAATGTATTAGACAGCTGATATTTTTTTTCGTGATTTCAAAGCACCACTTAAAGTTTATCGGGTTAATTTTTTAACACTTTGTATAATGACCGGCACGAGTCGTGAGCAGAGATGGGCAGCAATCCGGCAAGCTAGCGCATGTACACTTTCGGCTAAATTTATTTAGTACCGCTTTTGCTCAAATTTTTGATAACTATAATTAAAATATTACCCTGCCTTCTTCATTCCACCAAAGAGACCGAAAAATTAACTACTGCGCAGGTGTCAGTTTGTGCTCACGACTCATGCCAGTCACTATATATAAATCGATAGCTGAAATCAAAGCAAATAGAAGACTTTATAAGACCAAACCCCTTAAAGCGTCACGTTTCCGAGATATTAACGTTCAAAGTTGATCACGAGACATCCATACTTTTTTAACTTTTAGAAATTGTTTTTCACTTTCATATTATGAGTTTAGTAAAAATCTGTTATTTTGAGATTACGAACAGACACTTTACTTTTATTTATTTGTATGTATTGTATAGAAAACTACTAAGCTAAGACTAATAAGAAACCAAGAATGACAGTTATGGAGTTTTACACAACAAATCGAAAAATCATGTGGAAGATTTCCCTTAATTATTTGATAGCGTTAACTGACGAAGCCTTTGGTCTATGGCGAAGCAGAAGACGCAAGTTACTAACATACTGAGTTTGATATTTCAAGGATAAGACATGATTTAACTATTAATCTCTCCCCGTGCAAGACCCAGAGTTATTACTTCTGTGTGTACTCGTATACCTTATGTGCCTTTGAGAATCACGTCCATGACAGGTATACAGGATGAAATTGAATAGGTGCGACAAATCAAAATATCTAATTCAACGTGTTATAAAGTAAATTTAGAGCATGTTATTAAGAAAAGGGATGCACATCGTGCCCGCAGGCGAGTGATTTGGCAACGTCGCGTCGTCGCGCGCCCTTTTTATCACAGGAACGGTCAAGATTAGGTAAATACCGCTTAGTTCAACGCGTTGCCAAGTTGCTTCATGTTGTGAACTCAGCGATGAATGGATTGTTTACCCATAGGCCTATCGGGCGCACGCTAAAATTCTTATGATTTCTTATAAATAACTAACGGCCCGCCGTGTTTGTGCCCTACAATTTGACGAGATAGACGAAGATAAATGTAGGGAACAGCTGATTTTTATTTCGCGATTTGAGGTTTGGTCCCATAGTAAAAATTGTTCATAATGATGAGTACAATGACCTCTTAAGAGGTTGCTGATGTTTTACAAATAACCCCGTATATATATATATATATACTAGCTGACCTCGCAAACGTCATTTTGCAAAAAAAAAAATAGATAGTAGCCGATTCTCAGACCTACTGAATATGCACACATAATTTCATACAAATCGGTCCAGGCGTTTCGGAGGAGTATGGTAACTAACACTGTGACACGAGAATTTTATATATTAGATAGATATATGTATGTATATGTATATATATTACTTTAATTTTCATAACAGTTTTCACTATTTTGAAAAAAAAAAAAAAAAAACTGATATGGCGATAATTCGTGTCTGCTTGAAGGCAATAACAACACTACCTAAGGCGATAATTACACGATTTTTTTTCAGAATTTAGATTTGGAAAATGACAATTTATAATGATTTTGTAACAGTTACTGTGTACCTCTAATTTCAATTTGTCGCAAGTTTTCAATTTCATCCTGTATAACATTGTAATAAATAATAAAACCTCGATAAGTCCACAATGGGCCCTTCATTTGGCAAGATTGCAATGCAAATTTTAAGATATCTGAACTAAGATAGGATGGTTGATAATTATTAATATTCGGGGAGCGTTAGTTACGACCCATTTGAATGCAAATTGGTGTAGAATCGTGCCTTAGGGCCGAACTGGGGGTGTAGACCTGCGATTTCGAGTTGTTTTGAAAAGATGATGAGTTTGCTCTTCGAGTTGACGATAGAATACTGGAAACAAATCTACCTGACATACTATTTCATAGGAGAAAATTCATCATCATCATTATACAGACCTAGCATAAACAACATACTTCTCTCTCCTTGTGCCCATCCCTACCACAGACGCTAGCACATCAAGCTACCGGAAACTGTAAAATATTCCCAATCAACTTAAAACCTTATGCTTTAGCGATAAATTTGAAAATCTATTAAAGAAATTTGACAGATTGTAGTAGATTGTTGTGCTGGCATCTGTACATGATTACAATCCACAATTTCGCAAGTTATAATAGACGGAAAAAGACAGACCTATTCCATTAGATAGTGCGGGTTTAATGTCATTCACCTTTACGAGTAAATCCTATACATTTCAGGCGGAATAAATAATGTGGCTTGCGCCCCAGAAAAAATTGTTATTTTTTTTCGAATTATTTAAAGGACTTCTTTCTAAGAAACTACACAACCAAAAGCAAGACATTGGCGCCGATTCTGTTGTTCACAAATTAAACTAAATTTAAGTTAAGAAGAGACATTAATAAAAGGACAGAAGACAAATAAAAAAAAAAACTTGAGAGGTGTCAAGGGACACCCGGATGGAACGAAGTTCCTTTCGATTAATTAGTGAAGGAATTGTAATAAAATTTTATTTTTTTTAAGTTATAATAATAAATAATGTAATGTATTGAATCTTGTATAAAATAATTATATTAATAATTATATTCAATGCGAAATAGAAATGAAAATATCTGGCTTGCTTTCTATAAGAGAGAGAGAGACAGACAGAGAAACATGCGACGCCGCACAGCTTACAATAGCTTACTATAGCAAAAAGTGTCGTGACAACTTTTCGTAAGAATTTTTTCCGTCTAGCCCCCTTTCACAACGCGCGATAAGGAACTTCGTTCCAAAAATATATTAGTTTAGTCCTGTCAAATTAGTTAGCGCCTGACGTAAATTGACGTATTTTTAGTAGCCAATTTTTTATTCAAGTCTAAACTTGTCTATGGATTATCTAATTTGACAGGACTAAACTAATATTTATCTTCTGTCCTTTTCATAATGAAATAGAAAGAAATAGATGCACTGAACTTAAAAGTTTAATTTGTGAACAACAGAATCGGGGCCATTAGCATTATTCGCTACGAAATGAACATTGTGCAATTTGTTTTCATGCGTTTAATTATAGAGACAAACGAATGCGAAAAATTTAATTGAGGTCACTTTAGGACATATTATAAAAAAAAAAAAATAATAATAAATAGAGACAACCACTATAACAATTATTTTGGCCCTATTATCAACTACAGCGGTTAAATAGAAAAATGATCGGAAAATCACAAATTAGGCTAACCTAGCGCCGTAACTTCCAGCTTCGATTAAAAATTCAACAAAAAAAAAAATGTAACAGAAAATACAAGAAAAACTTCTTCCACATTCCAAGAGCCAAATTTTTATTTACCGCGGTATAAAACTACGATAGTGCGGCCGACGAGAGAATGCGTTCATGACACGTTTCTTGCTACTAGAATTGTCGCACTAACAGAGGGGCATTTCTTGTAATTTTAAAAACGTTCACAGTTTGATCTCAATCTGTCAAAAATACCTCCGAATTCCCTACATTTTTGACAAGTCGCTGAGATGAGATTGCGACCAGATTTTGAACGTTTTTAACTACCGAAATTGACCTTCAGGTGTCAGAAACGCATTCTTTCGACGGCCGGACTGTACTTATAGCGACACAAAAGTTGCCTGTCTAACCAAGAAATCTTCATCGCTACGTTGACGTAATTTTGATGAATCTCTTATTAATGTAAATGAGGCTTTTAGCCTTTTGAGTGCCTTAGACCCTAGTAGAGATGTGAACGATATCAAAATGAACAACTAAGGTGTAACAGAGGGTACCTCACTACCTGTGTTTGACGGTTATTTTGGTAGGGAGGCACTTATTTATACCTGACCTTAACATAAGACACAGGTAGGATATTCAGCGAGATAATTGCGTATTTACACTAACAGTAGCGATGGCTTTCGTTTTGACAGTACAACATCATACATTGCGTAATTTACGTTGTTGAGCAGATAAATTTTTCCAACATATGAAGCAATGGATTAACAATATCCTTCAAAATGATTCAGATTGTGATTGAAATTGTGTTACGCAATTAGGGTACAGGACAGAATTTAGAACCCGGTTTCAAACGATGCCATTTGAATCTAAAAGCATGTACAGAAGCCAGCACATCAAGCTACCCGAAACTGTAAAATTTTCCCAATCAACTTTGAACCTTATGCTTTAGCGATAAAGTTGGAAATCGATTGTAGTAGCTTGATGTGCTAGCGTCTGTACGTACGTAAATAGTATGTAAAGTTTGCAATAATACCTATACGATGATGATACAGAAGCAGATCAATGCCCTGTATACACGAATATGGAAGAATTTTTCGAGGCCTTTTAAATTAGTTGTACTTTATACTTGTAAAAAATACTCAGCGCTTCTCCTCTACTTTTATTATGCGCACAGCCAAAGTGAGGAACTCTCTGCCAGCGCCTGTGTTCCCTTCTACATTTAACCCGTCTTCCTTCAAAGCAAAAGAGTGAACAGGAATCTTCTGGGCATGTTCGTTCCATCATAGACCTCATTCATAGATCCTTAAGGCATGATCCAGTCAAGAGCAGGCCCATTTAGCAATAAAAAACATACCTACTAAGATTTTTTAAACATATTAATTAATTAAAAAAATACCTTATTAAAATAATCTATTAGAATCTGAAAAGGAATTTTAGGTATGTATTTTTAAATACCTAGTTATTTTTTTATTCACTGAAGAAATTAAAATAATAACGAAAATAATTTAACAGACCATCATTAATTCTACCCTAATTTTGCCTTTTCAAGAATCAATGTTTAATTATTTCCAAAGTTTCAAACTGGACTTGTGTTCGTGACTTTACTTTTTAATTATTTGTCTTTGTGAAAGAGTTCTTCACTCCATTCTTCCAAAGTTTCATTTAATTCTAGGCCTTAAAGGCTTGTCAACTGAAAAAATCTAATTAGTCTGTCAGTTAGATTATCAAAAAATATTTGACCCGTATTTTTTCTTTTGTTACCGTGCCGATAGTCATGACAGCCAATGGATTAATAGCCAAGAGCCTCGACCAATACCTGAGGAGGCTCTCGTTGGGCGGCTGGATCAAGGGCTTGATTCAGAAAGCAGTTCTTCTGGACACGGCCCACATTGTTAGTAGGTTCCTCTCTCTGGAGCCCTGACCGCCGGTAGCTTGGACCCTGTTCCCGATACCGGTGGGCTACTATTTTTTATATTAAAGTGAAAGTTTTATTACATCGTCTCAAACTTTTTCGTCTGTGTGTTGCATGTCGCGTGACGGTCGGCCGCGGAGTAGGGATAAAGTGAAATTTTTAGTTAAATGTCTATAATATGAAAAAAGTTTCACTTTTACCGTGGTTTCATAAAACCACACAATCCTTTTTTTTAATGTTTTTATATTCTAATATTTAAAAATATAATTTTTATGTATTTAGTTAAATAAAGGAAATAATAATAAAATCGTTTATTTATAAGAGGGTTATATATGCAGTCTGTGGGTCAACTACACGCAGAGGGCATACAGCGCCCTGCGCGTACAATAAAATAATGCTTTCAGGGGGTTGATTGGGTTGCCGCGCTACTGCAGTGCTTCCGACATTTTCGCAGAGGCGAGAATAGATGGCTTTCACGCTACCATGCGCAAGCGTTGTGCTTCCATTATGCGTTGGGTACACGCCAGTCTCAACAGCATCCTGAAAACTATAGCTGTTAGGTGGGGCAGCCCCATACTGGGACATTGGACACTCCTACATGCCACTGTGGCGTATTAATGAATAGTTTGTGTTGTTTTTCTGGTAGATATAAGTCTTGTACACTAACCAAATGGACTACACTTATGGGTCCGAAATAAAAGATTTTAATTTTAAATGTAGGTACAGGATTAGATTATATTGTTGAAATACACCATTTTCACAATAAATAATTGGAATCATCATTGTCGTGATATAATTATGTCTTTTTTGAACTCTAGGATTTTGTACAGCAGGTGAAAGCTTATTCTGGATGCAGTTTTTGATTTAAGTCTTCTAATATTAATAAATTTTCCCACACTTTAAAAAGAAAGTATAATTTTCATTAGCCCCGGTACGCAGGGGCGCGTTAATTCCACGGCGATTTTTTTTCGCGCACTGAATTTTCAACGCACTGCTCAGCGCCGAGAGTTGAAAATTCAACAGTGTTTTTTTGACGTGCTGGGATACTTTTGTTGGATTCTCAATGCTTAGCTCAACACCGAGAGTTGAAAATCCAGTAGGTACGCGATAGAATCGCTGCTATATTTTTACGTCCGTGTGTACGAGAACAGAGTCATATAACAAGAAACTCCTTTGTGTTTTCTCAAAGTTATCACTATCACTCTTGTACGACAGAAGAAATAATCCTCTCGTGTCAAAAATCTGTCAATCTGTCAAACCAAATATGCAGCTTTGGAAAATGTAAATTCAATGAGTTCTCAAATCATATTTAGATTTATAGTGTGATAAAAATCGAACAAAATGAAGTTCATGGACAAATTGCCGACAGTTATAAGCTGTTGTTTCTGCTGTTTCCTTAGGGCTGGCTGTGTGTTGATAGCCATCTTTTCATTCGTACGTACTTCACTCATTTTTCTGTAATAATAATTATACCTATAGTTAAATATTAGGCTGAAGAAGAAGTTAGATATATAATAGTCCAGTGCCAAGACTGCTAAAAACTGACTGTTATCGTCTTGTAACTGAACCTAAATCCAAGTTGTAGGAAAAGTGTACCTCATGTCTCGATAGATGGCGTTGGTCGATTTAAATTCGCGCTATGGTTTCGTTACCAAGCAAAGTATATGAGACTTACAAAAATATAAAAGAAAAGAATGATAAGTAGGATTCGCCGACCGAGGCATACTCTCACCCTCCCTGACGACGCTACGACCCTCCTACAGGAGAGTAGCAAGAAAACAAGTACTTTAAACAAGTACAAGCCCAGACAGCCGTCCTATCGTCCTCGCCGTCGAGGCCCGTCGCGACGCCCCGTACCTAGTCCACCCCGACCCTTGCTCGAGCCAGCCCGCGCCGCTGAGCCTGTAGTTTTAAATTCGTCCCTAAATAATACCGATCCAGCCTGTCCCTTGCTGCCCTCTTCCAGCGACGCCCTAAGCCGAGGTCCGAACGCCACGGGGGGTGCCCTTAGCGTGAGTCGCTTAGTTTTTAGTTAGTTTTTAAGCCCTGGCTGGAGGCCTTAACTTCAAGGCATCCACAGGAAAGTCCGGTTAAGCAGTCGACAACCTCCTACAGGTTGAACTGCGAGATGCCATTTCAAAAAAAAATAAAAAAAAAATAAAAGAAAAGTCTCCGTTCTGAGTACGTGGGTGGTGTAGTTTTAATAATATAAAATACTCCCGATTCGTCGATGATCACTGACTATAAAATATTTTTTAAATAAACCAAAGTACAAAAATAACTTAATAACCCCACTATCGTTTTGTTTCGTTTGATCCACGATTTTTGCCCGTCCTGTATAAAACGTGACAATGCTGCCAGCTTTTTGAGCACTTTTGCAGCGATGCGGACGAATTTTTTGATGCCCTGTGACCGTTTCCCCATTCTTTTTACAGGTTGTCGGCGTATTGTTTGCTCCAAATGTAAGCCAGACGCCTGGCTTCTGGGATATGAACATGGTGCTCTCAAACTATAGTGACTTGACGGAGATGGTGGCGCAGATGACGCTTGGCATAGCCTCCATCATGCTTTGTCTAGCAAGCGCCTTGCTACTTATTGGTTCTTGTTGTGTAAGAACAAAAAAATACCAGTTTTTAAGAGCGCGGAGCGTGTATTCTGAAAGTGCGGTACGGTGGCCCAGTGGTAACACATCAGGCAGGCGCTTTATTTTGTAGAAATAATTTCATCACCATTGCTCTCAAAACAGTAAAAGAAAACATCGTGAGGAAACCAGCATGTCTTAGAACCAAAAATACGAAGATATGTGACATTCACCAACCCGCACTGGGCCCGCGTGGTGGATTATGGCCCACTCCCTCTCACAGAGAAACGCTATAGGCTGGTTATGCTATGATGCATTGCAATTTTTTTAATTCACCCCTAAAGGGGTTATAGATGGGGAAGAAAGTTTTTTTTTAAACATTGCCCCACACTAGGAATCTCTCCTGTACTGTGGGTGCGTTTACAAATATTTAAACTCACATACACAAACAGCCACACCCGGAACAACTACTTGTAGGTCATACAAATATGTGTTCCGTGCGGGAATCGAACTCGCAACACGCAGCGCAGCAGTCAATCACTTAACCACTGCGCCAACCGTGCCTTGTCGTCGGTATGGCAGTTCGTAATTTTTGCCGAAAGGACATACTATCGGGTAAACGGCTTATATCTTTGTTATAACATCTTTTTTCTTTTCTAGAATATACCGGTGCTGATAGAGATATACCAGTGGGGCGCAATAGTATACAGTGCCACTCTTGTGCTGCTCTTTTTTGTACTAGCCATCTTCTGCTTCTTTGTTCACGCTAACTGTATTGTTGCCGGCAGTGTCTTGTGTGGCTTAATCGTGGTCATTATTTTGTGTGAGTTCTCTTTAATCTTTTATTTACGAGTATTTATAACTTTTTTGCGTTGTTACGACAAGAATGGCGTTTTTTTTATCCAAGTTTATTGTACCACGGCAGGGGAAAGGGCTCTTCTTGTATAGAGAAAACCACGCCACCACGCTTGCTCAAGACGGATTGAAGATTTCTGACTTGTATTAATTATAAGTCCAGGTTTCCTTGTACGATTTTTCTTCACCGATGTCAGTAAAGTCCAAGATAAATTTGAATGAAAAAAATATAGTTTAAAAAAACTAAAAAAAACACGCTTTAATAGCAAATCGAACTAAAAATCAGAAAATAACTTTTATAAAAGTATACTAACTCAATATAAACATATTGAGTTAGTATACTTTTTATAACAGTTGAATAAAATATAAATATAAAAGTTATTTTCTGATTTTTAGTTCGATTTGCTATTAAAGCGTGTTTTTTTAGTTTTTTTAAACTATATTTTATTTTTCACTTTTTAGTTATATTTGCTATAAAACCGTTTTTAGTATGTACAGTGTGTTAAGGTTAACAGTTGCATCTCGACAGAAAACATATTCGAGGATTTCTATGTTGCCAACATAAACAGCGAGACATAGTGGTGTAACTTTATTTGCGAACTAGCATTGCCCCGCGGTTTCACCCGCGTTAAGTTGAGGAAAAAACCTACTACTTAAACTACTAAAATATATTCCACTACTTTAAGATTATTGCTTAGTACCTACGCACGACTACACATCAAGTTATTACCCAGTAAAAGGTAGGGGCTAGCGAGGGGCCCGTGGCTAAATAATACAGCGACACAGGTCGATCGATCAGGATAAGCTACGCTTGCCGCGGTTGGTCTGTGGATGGGTGACCATCTTTAAGATAAGCTTATCAAAATGTTGTATTGTCGTCGGTCGTTGATAAGACTACAACGTTTAAAGTAAATCTGATCGCTTAAACTTGAGAAAAATCGAGCCCAAACGAGTCAGTTACATACATACAAACAAATATACAGGTGAAACTAATAAAAGCGTGTTAAAAAGTCACATTTGTGCTTGCCCAGATTTGAACCCACAATTTCGTGCATGCGAGGTGATATGATGGCCTTGTGGTTAAAAACAGCTCATGGAATATCACGAGCTGTAGAGAATGTTTATGAATTTATTTACTTTTTCACTGACGGTGTACTTCTTAATCGTGACGAACAGTCTCCGGATGTCGCTTAAATTCCTCTCAAGTAGTGACATTGTAATCTGAACGTATTTTGACTCCAAATTGGTTTTGAGAGTTATTCGTGATTGTGGAAATAGTTTGCCTTACGTTGGTCTTGTCAATAAAGTTTTTGAATTGTTTGAAGTTTTGTTATTGAATACTAGCTTCTGCCTGAGGCTTTGCCCGCTTGGATATCGGAAATTATGCCGCGAGAACATGCTACCGGGAAAAAAAGGCTATGCCCTTTCTCAGGGCGCCATCTTTTATCCTTGCCAAATTTTATCGAAATCCGTTCAGTGGTTTAGGCATCTTCTTCTTAGCGCGTAGATGGCAATTTAAATGGACTCGATCCAGAATTCGGCGCCATCAGTAGCGACCACCAGTTCCTGTAACGTGTAAAGAACAGGACACGCTGCACACCATATTAAGGTATCCCATCGTTTGTGCAACAGCATCACATTTACAGTCTTAAGGCGGAGTCATCTATGAATCTCCACCAGAACAAGTTTTCTTAATTAATTATATAAAATTTTGAACGAGAACAAAGCAAAAAGAGTACCTATGTTAACATCGTAGTACAAGTTTTAGTTTGTAATAAGTAATTTATATTTAGTTCAATAGCTTGAGTTTATGGAAGTACTAGCTGCGCCCCGCGGTTTCACCCGCGTAAGTTTTATTAAGATCCCGTGGGAATATCGGGATAAAAAGTATCCTATGTGTTATTCTGATGTATAAACTATATTACTGTAAAGTTTCATCAAAACCCGTTTAGTAGTTTTTGCGTGAAAGAGTAACAAACATCCATCCATCCATCCTCACAAACTTTCGCGTTTATAATATTAGTAGGATTAGTAGGACTACCACCATAATAGGCTTGTCGACACTATCAATAAATTGAAAATCTATATAGTCTGTCTGTTAGAGTATTGGAAAATAATGGACACATATTTTCTGTTTTTGTAAATCAATGAATATTGATAAAGATAAAACGCAACAAAACTCGGGAGTGGGGGCTCGTGACGTCAGAACGCACTAAAAATTATACCAAGGTGTGACGTATTGAGAATTTTAAAAGCGTCGTATCTTCGCCAATTTTGGTTTACGTAACAAAAGACAAAATACGGGCAAATATTTTTTGATAATCTATCTGAAGGACTAATTAGATTTTTTCAGACGACAAGTCTATTGCCTATTTTACACTACTTGTGGGACTCGCAGTATATTTGCAATATTTTACATAAGTAATAAATATATTTATAAATGCCATAAACTAATGAACACAAACAAACGATACAATCCGCAAGAGTTAACTTGAGACTTGGCTCGGATAACGTAAGTGCGTGGTACTGTGCCGTCGATGGCGAGAGCGGTATCGACGCGGGAGGGAGGCCGCTCGGGTTTCAAGTTAACTCTTGTTAATTTAGAGTAATTAAGTAATCAATACGGTTCATCCGATATTCACATAATAATAGTACAACGCTACAAGTTTATGTTTGCGCGTGACCATAATCGGAACCAACGTCGCCATCTTGTACTGTCTATACAATTTCCTAACTGTTGACCAACAACGGGGGGTTTATTTATGCGCCAAAAATATCCTTTTAGTAATAACTGGACGAAGGCCTGCACCATAATTATGTTACACATTTTCAAACACAATCTGAATGATTTTGAAAGATTTTGATCGAACATATAAAATTAGAAATTGTAAAAAAAAATCGAACATTCTGAAGCAATGTTCGATTTTTTTTTTTGCTGAACAAAGTTTATGTACAGAGGTCAGCACATCAAGCTACCACAATCTGTCAAATTTTCCCAATTGAATATAAACCTTATTTCTTTGTAGTAAAGTTGAAAATCTATCAAAGACATATACTATTTACACGGTGCGTATTTTTTATGCTGAATGTATCTGTTCTTTACCTCGATCGCGCCTGATGGCAAGCTGTAGATGAGACGGGCGAGCCCAGAAGATGCCTATTCACTCTTGCTTTGTAAGGTTAAATGTGGATTTAATTGCCTGTGGCATACCATAACTGGAAACGACAATAAAGACTGACCATTTAAATAGTGTTTACAAGTTCGTTCACAGTTATTTTATCTCTGGCAGCAACAATCTAACTGTAACTGTACTGAAACTATATTATAGATCACTGATTTTGACAGTGGCATCAACCCAATAGCAACTTTATAGGAATGAGAATAAAGAAGAACAGTCATGCAAAATATGATGTAAAATAACTGTGAAAGGACTGTAAACAGTTGTTTGAAATTTGGCACGTGGGTAGACCATGCCCTGGAGCAGAACATAGACTACTTTTCATCCTGGATCGCAGACGAAGTCGCGGGCAACAGCTAGTTTTCTATAAATCTATATTTTTAGATTCTGTTCCGGGGTTTGAATATCCCCATACGGTATTATGGAGATTCGATTTCGTAGCAGTTTACTACGAGGTTCTACGTAGCCAGCTACGAGATGCTACGCGCGTAGATGTAGTACAAAATTGTTAGGAACATTCTTTCTTCAATATTTTTTATGAAGACGGTCTTAAATATAATTAATAGGTTTATATCATCTTGATAACAACTTGGGTTTGTGGTATTGAGTTTGCACCTCTGTAGTACTTTCTTTCTATATGTTTAATTTATGGTTACAGATATTTTTTTAAAATTTATAGTATCAATGTCATGGCGTCAGCGTCATTTACCAACTAAAATATAGATTTTTAATTTTATTTACATTTCCATCAAAATTACGTTACAAAATGTCACATTATTCATGAAAATAACTGTTTTTCAGAAATGAATCGATAAAGGCACGATCATGTGTGAGATTTTTCCAAAAGTGGATAGCTGCTGTGGGGTAGCATCCATTCGAGTCGGGATGATACTAAGTAATAGCAGTACTATCCATATTGAGTACCTGATTTTCCTACCATTATCCAACGATGCACTAAAAAAATACCAAAAGAAAATATCTGGTGATTAAATTCTGATATTTTAAATAATGGCCTGCCCCGTATTGACACTTGTTGGTCGAATGATTTATAATTTTTAGTTAAACTTGATTTATTTCCGTCACCAAAGAGCGAGATATTAAGTTGTTTTGAAGATTTCTGTGTTTTACAAGATGTCTAAGTAAGTTTTTTTTTACTTAACAAGTTTGATTAAGTACTTTTGTTACTTACAATTTCGTCATGTAGCTGTTGGTTTTTTGTATCCGTATCTAATTTATAGTCAAACGGGGTGAATAGGGATTTTAACATTGAAATAATTTAGTTTGTTGCCATAAATTAGCGCCCATCCACGTGTTGTCTTTGTGGTGTGGCTGTGGAACTATTTTGCAAATAAGAAAGAAATAAGAAATATCTAATATATAAAATTCTCGTGTCACAGTGTTAGTTACAGTCCTTTTAAAATGATTGTTCCTGGGAACAGAAAAAAAAATTGGTAGCAAAATAACTTGCTACCTAAGAAATGATATAAATTAATTAGTTACTCTTGATACCATTTAACAAGCGTATTACTATTAAATTTATTAATAAATCGGACGGCACAGCAAGCCAATCTAAATCGCGCAAAACTACACAATTGTACGTAATACTGGTACCTACCTGAAACCAATATGGCGGGTGTTTCGCGCTTAATCCCAAATTAGAGCGTGTCCTCGACACACCGCAACCACAACCGTTCGTTTGAATGTCGAACTACATAATTTATAATATTATAATGTAAATTTAACACCTGTAACCCTCGCAGGGGTAAGCAGAGATATCTATAATATAGGAACATAGTATTTCTTATAATACAATTCTTCCCCTTCTATCTCTCCTCTTCTGAAAGCACGATAAGCCGTTGGTCCCGCTGTCATTCATGGATCTTTGACAGTCGTTACGGGTCGTCAGAAGCCCTAAAGTCTGACAACCAGTCTTACCAAGGGGTATCGTATTACCCAGTAACTGGGCTGTGGAGGTCAGATAGGCAGTCGCTCCATGTAAAATACTGGTGTTCATCTGCATCTGGTTAGACTAGAAACCGACTCCAACATAGTTGGGAAAAGGCTAGGCAGATGATGATGATGGTAACTATTTCTTTTAAACTAGCATTTATTTAGGCACCTCTCCCAGCGCCAACAAGAAAGCGGCTATCAACGATTTTCTCGCTCAAGGAACAAAGGATTATATGTTCCTTGCAAGTAAATAGTAGTTGCTCGCTGACTGCTCACACCGGCTCACTGGCGAGTGTTCGTTTGGGGCTGCGACAAAAGCTATCAAAGAGAGTACTTGCTCAACGACCTTGATAGGAAATGCGGGTAGTCTTTTCTCCATAGAAACGCTCTTACCTGTTTTCTTTCTGCAGGCTTAGCATGACGCTTTCTATTTCTATGAAGAATAGACATAGCTCTTACTAGTTATACAAAGTGACATTTCGTTTCTCTAGTTTTGACATCGCACCGAAGAAATCCTTCTACAATCTGTCATTTTGTCTTTCGTTTCTAACGATCTTTGTCTAGGTCTTTTTCTTTGTAGACTATTTCAGAAGAAAGTTTTCTATCGCAAGTGTCAAAATGACACTGACGACTGACCGTTGTAAGGAGATTTTAAACTTTCTACACGACGGCCACAAAGTATATACGGTTATCTACAAAATCATGATTTTAGAGGAGAGCGTTTTGAACGCAAAACTGTGATATTAATAGAAGAACAAAGCTATCTTCTTCTATTTTACATCATTTACTTAATAGGGCATTACCAAGGAAGTGGTTAGGGCCTCGAAGTGGTTAAGGACTTCGACACAGAGCAATTGTTGTAGTCGTCTTTATAAACGTGACTTATTATCAGTAAAAAAAAAACGAATAAAAATCCTATGACAAAACAAAGAATTCTGAGTCGAATTATGTAAAAGAGTATGTATTTCATAAAAAGTGCAGTTGACTCTTTCTACTTTGTTGCCGTCGTACTGTCTACACGGAACGTCATCTTTGTCTACTCTTCCGTCGAACGGTGCTCATGCTACGCCTGCTGGTTAATGACCACAAAGCAATTACTTTTTACAGATTAATACATATTAACTACCTGTATGTCCCTATGTTCTCCTTTTTGATGATACATTATTTTTATAAGCACTAGAACCTACTACTAGATCCCTCAAAAAATGCCGATTTAAACCGCTGTCAACAGAGGCCTAGTGTACAAATTTGACAAAAGAAAAACATAGAGACACAGTATAACCTTCTTATTCAGAGTATGTAATATCTTTTAAATTGGTTCAATATTGGAGGAGGAAATATGTGAGAGCCAAACTTCGAATTATGACTTTTTATTTATTTATTTATCTATTTACTTAGGCTCTTTCAAAAGTCTCTCCGACCGCGTTTCCTTTTAACTTAAACTAATTGATGATACCAATATCCAACGGGTAGCCAGACATATAATACAAGGATGCTTTTATGTTCAAAATATTTAAATATAATATGTTGATTTAATTAATATAGGGGCAGCGTGGGAGCTCAAACACCTGCTACGAATTGATCCGTGACATTTGATTTAATATCAAATGAAACGGAAGATGCGGTCGAGTGTATTTTAACTTAGTTATATGCTGATAGAATGTTTATATTGTACAGACGCCAGTGCATCAAGCTACTACAAATTGTTCAATTTCTTTAATAGATTTTCAACTTTATCACTAAAGCATTAGGTTCAAAGTTGATTGGGAAAATTTGACAGTTTCGGGTAGCTTGATGTGCTGGCATCTGTACATAACATCACGTATGTATTTCCTGAATGGTTATTCAGAAGGGAACAAGGTCAACGAAAATGTTGTCAGTTAAGTCCCATGTAATGGCGAACTTATCTTAAAATGATACGACCTAATTGCAAATCCAGATTCAGGGCTGCTAGTGAAAAAATTATGATGGAATGGAAAAATATAACATCTTACCCGACACGGGAATCAAACTCAGGACGTTATGCTCAGTAGCATTTTTAAACAGCGAGACAGTAAAAAGAAAATACGTTTAGTTCTTTTAAATGTCACAATACAATTAAAAAAAGCTTCAATAATTTTTATAAACAAGACAGTCTTTAGTTGTCTGCCGTCTAGACACGAAACTTTTCTACTTCTTTAAAACTAATTGCTTTCATCGTTGAAATAAGCAAAGGAGTTTAATGCTTCTGTTAACTTCAACCATTGGTGAAGTGCGCTTTTTACAAAGACAAGGGACTCCTAGACAAAACTGCGTTTATTTTTATTTATTTATTTCAGGCATCAAGACCCATATAAACACATACAATACAATATTAATATAACTTAAAAATACTATAAATACATACAAATTATAATTACACTATAAAACTAACGCACACGAAGTGTCTGCGTCGTGTTTCGCTGACTGGTGTCATGTAGCCAGCCACGAAACCGGCGGTACACAACACCCTGCGGCCAGAACTCTTCCTTGAGGAACTTCTCGAGATGATGTGTCGGAACACGCACCACGAACGACTTGAAGTTCCGGTTGTGACGCGACTCCAACTTCTCGACTCTCAAAGTCTAGTTGGTCTTCACACGCATGTACTCCACGATTTATATAAAGTAGATTGTTTCAATGGGCCCAGGATCCGTATTCTCTTGCCCTTTCCCCAATTTATTTAGGGTCAGCTCAACAAGTCTTTTTCTTCCATACTTCTCTATTAGTTGTCATCTCGGTAGTCACCCCCTTACTAACCATATCATCATTCACACAGTCCATCCATCGTTTCTTTGGTCTTCCCCTACTTTTATGTCGCAGCATCATGCTCAGATAGGAGCCTTTTGGCCTCGTATAGGACGTTCTGTTTCATTTTTCTTTTTGTTATTTTTTTCAGAAATTTTATTTGTTTTTTTATTTTTTACTGTGTTTAGTTTAGTTTGTGATCTTCCTGTATGAGTCGCAATAAAATAATATTATCCTTTCTTTGCCACGCATACTATGCGCTTCTGTATCATATTCTCTGTAAATTGAGAGGCCTGGCTCTTGTGATACAGGACCTCCTAGTACAAGAGCCCGGGCTACACTGATGTTTGTGTCTCTTGAAGTGAAAATAAATAAAATTATTATTTCCTTTATTTAACTAAATACATATAAATTATATTTTTAAATATTAGAATATAAAAACATTTAAAAATATAAAAAATAGTAACCCACCGGTATCGGGAACAGGGTCCAAGCTACCGGCGGTCAGGGCTCCAGAGAGAGGAACCTCCTAACAATGCGGGCCGTGTCCAGAAGTACTGCTTTCTGAATCAAGCCCTTGATCCAGCCGCTCAACGAGAGCCTCCTCAGATGTTGGTCGAGGCTCTTGGCTATTAATCCATTGGCTGTCAAAAAATTATGATGGAATTATAATATTATAATTATTATTACTGTCAAAAAAATCAAATTATCATTATTATTCTACTCAAAACTTTCCGCACGACATTTTCCTTATTCCTCCGTATCACATGCCTATATCATGAATAAGTGATTTCCACACAACTTTTGGCTCACCGGTGCCACTTTCATCGTTTTCTATGCGGGACTCACAGACTGTTCCCGTGACCTGCCGTGTTCCGTATGTCCTGTGCAATAATTAATAGAGAGCAGTAGGCCAATTCTGCTAATTTAAAACGTTCAAAATCTAGTCGCAGTCTCATTTCGGCGACAAACAAATGTCAAAAACTTGTCAAAATGTAGGGAAATTTGAAGTATTTTTGACAGATTGAGACTGAGATCAGACTGTGAACGTTCTTAAAAATTACGAGACAGTTGTGGCCCAATGTATCGGCCGCAACTTACCGAGCTATAGGTCGTGGGTTCAAACCCAAGCAGGCACATTACTTTGTGTCAATTATTTCATCGCCACTGCTCTCAAAACGGTGAAGGAAAACATCGTGAGGAAACCGTCATGTCCTAGAACCAAAAATTTCAAAGACATGTGATATCTGCCAATATGCGCTGGGACCGCGTGGTGGTTTATTGTGGCCCACATCCTCATAGAGAGGAGGCTTCTGTCTGTGTGCCAGCAATGTGAACATTATAGGCTGATTATACATTCACCATTGTATTCTATACAGCAAACTAAGTAAATTTAAGAAAAAAATATTCCTGAGACCTTACTTTTATCTTTGGTGTGAAAACTCGCTATTTGCTGCAGCGCGCAATGTAATGCACGCAATACATTGTGCTTGTGGGTGCATGTAACGTTACAGGAGTTGTAATTAAGGGGGGTATTAGGAAAAAAATGTGGAACTTCAACCTTCATTATCTCCGTAACCAGAGGGTTCCCTAGTATTGGCACATATTACAAATTTATTATAAATTACAGATTTATTCCGGTCGAATCCCCTGAGCGGAAGAAGAAGTGACTCTCAGCTCCGTTACAGTCTTTTTACATCCGTTATATCAATATGTTTGTTGCAGACAACGGGTGCCGTCACTCTCGGCGTGATGGAGCAAAGGACAAATATTAATTTCGACATCGTTATGCAAATGCACAAGAATATCTCAAATTACACCCGTGAGTGTGAGTTTGCTAATCCATACATAATATTATAAATGCGAAAGTGACTATTTTTTCAGTGTGGTTCTACTTCTGTTGCGTGGCAAACAGTTATGTCCCAAATGGACATACTTAATGTTACTAGATCCGACCTAACACTGAATGATATTTTTTTTTCAAAGAGAACTTTTCATTTTGATATTTAGATTATGGTGGGTCGATGTTGGGTCGGATCTTGGACTATGAATACGGCATGTCTCGCACAAATCAAGGCTTTTCGGGTTTTCACAGTAACCTAGAGTGATTTGTACTTGAATTGGTATTATTATGTCAAAGGCAGTGTTAATAAATCAGGTGGTATTGTCGGAAATTTAGTACTGTTTAAGGTGCAATGTTTGTTTTGAGTGATTTTTTTCTGTCATAATTATATATTTTATTTTGACAATGTTTTGGTGTTTTATTTTTAGCTTCTAGATGCTCTTTACTTTTACGAAATAATGAAATTAAGTTTTATAGTCACTGGCACACGTGCATATAAAAAATATAAGTAAGTGCATTTTAGGGTTTCGTACCCAAAGGTTGCCAACGGAACCCCAATTACTAAGCCTCCGCTGTGCGTATGTCAAAAAATTTGTTGTTTAATACATTTTGGTCAAGTAGGTATTGAATTTTTGTATTAAACAGCTGAGGTATTGAACTTTTGTATTAAACAGCTGATTTTTTTTTCATGATTTCAGAGTTGGTCCCATAATGAAAGTTGTTCAGTTCGATGGTCTAAAGCACCTCTTAAAGTTTGTCGGGTTAATTTTTTAACACTTTGTATACGTTGTCGAGCAGACAAATTTTTTAAACATATCAAGCAATGGGTTAGCAATTTCTTTCAAACTCCTTTGTATGGTGGAAGAAAGTATGTTACGCAATTGGGATGCAGTTTCTTTTGAAAATGCAGTAAACTATAAATATCTACAATTTACTTAAACTCTCAGATTTCTCTTTAAGAGCCCATACTACCTCAGCTAAAATTCACTC
This sequence comes from Globia sparganii, assembly GCA_949316385.1. Taxonomy (NCBI): domain Eukaryota; kingdom Metazoa; phylum Arthropoda; class Insecta; order Lepidoptera; family Noctuidae; genus Globia; species Globia sparganii. The sequence goes on along the minus strand of OX438675.1, from coordinate 5,302,061 downwards.
TTTATCTCGCTCGCACGATACTGCTCGCGGACTGAGTGAAAGCGAGACAGAGTGCCGTGCTAGGCGGCAGGCAGTGCCAATAGTTTAGGTATTTGTTTTTTACGGTAAAATAATGGTACAAAAAAAAATAAAAAAACATAAGACCGGCCGATCGATTCTGTAAAAATCTCACGTGAAAAGTTAGGTGAAGTGAGCTTAGAGTGAGCTGTCAAGAGTATCAATCCCTAGCATCAGGATGACACTGACAGCTCACTCCACGCTTATTTCACCTAAGTTTTCACGGTGAGATGGTTACAGAATCGTACTGCTGCTTTGTAGTTATTTCAGTTAGTATAAAAAGTTTCATGATCTAATTTGTAGTATTTTTTTAATACCAGCGGTTTATTGTTCGGTTTGGAGGTATCTTTAGAGTTTTTTCTATCGAGAAAATTTTATGGAATCGTGTTTTCGTCAAACATAAGACCTAACATTAATCTTCAAATTTAACATATATTTATTTCAAAATTAACGCTGCAGTATTTTGGACATAACGGAGGATCATGCTAAGCCATTTGAGGTAGTATAGGCCCTTAAATGCAGCGTATATTTGTGTCGAGTAACCCTATGAGATGAGTCGATGCAAATTTCCTGCAAATCCACAATATTTGATGTCACCGCAGTTTTCATGGCCAAAACTTTAACAATATCTAAGAAGCGCCTAGAACTATGCAATTACATTTAATGTCAAACGTAATACTCTTAGCTAAGTGCTGTTTTAAACGGCCGAAAGTTATTTCATCTGGGGCCGGTCACGCTAAGTGTAAAATAATACTTTATTTTTTATTTTTTTATTGCTGAATGGGCCCGCTCTTGACCTCGATCACGCCTGATGGAAAGCGATGGATGAGGTGTATGATGGAACAAGCGTACTCAGAAGATGCCTAAGGCACTGGGACTCCCACGCATCGACGAAACACAGCAGGCTGCTTGACGCCGGACTCCGGTGGGAACGTGGTCGCAAACCAGGCGGGCGTTAGCCCTACCACCGCTGACCAGTCAAATAAGGTTTTGGGTGTGACTGTAGAGGATGCGCCGAGCGCTCGGTTCAGTTGAGTAACTGGTGGAACAAACTGCACTACACGAGGAGAATTCTTCATGCTTCCCAAAAACTTAAAATGTCTTTAGTTCTCCCACTGTAAAGCACATGCTATCTCGACAACTTTTTTGTTTGCTAAGAAGTTTGTCCTCATCAAACAACTCAGTCTATAGTACTGCCAGACATAGGCGTCTCCCCAAGGGGCCCGTGGCTAAATAATAACAGCCGCACAGGACGATCGATCAGGTTAAGCTACGCTTGCCACGGTTGGTCTGTGGATGGGTGACCGTTTTTACATACAGAGACCCCTCCGTGCCTCGGAAAGCACGTTAAGCCGTTGGTCCCGGCTGTCATTCGTGGATCTTTGACAGTCGTTACGGGTAGTCAGAAGCCTGAAAATCTGACAACCAGTATTACCAAGGGGTACCCAGTAACTGGGTTGTGGAGGTCAGATAGGCAGCCGCTCCATGTAAAAAAACTGGTATTCAGCTGCGTCCGGTTAGACTGGAAGCCGACCCCAACATAGTTAGGAAAAGGATATGCAGATGATAACATATGCCTCTCCCAGGCTGTGCCATAACACCTTGTCCTCCACCTTCCGCATCCAGTTTGTCCTAGGCAGTTTATTAAGGTTGTCGATCCGTCTTGCCTATCGAAGAAGTCTGTTGTGAAGAGTAAAATAGCGCTATTACTTAATATTTCCTATCTATTTATTTAGCTTGCAATATCCCACTAGTGTACAAAATGTCTCCCTTACCTTTATCCACACATATTTGTCCTCTTTTTTTTTTGTGGATGGTATTCATTAAATGACCCCACCCGCTCTGGGTGGAGCAGAAGGGAGTGTCAGACTCTTGCTGACTAAAACGCACCCGTGTTCCTTCCTTAGCCCTTTATGTTCGGGGGCAGCGGTAACCCTTTCGGACAATCCCGCTGCCCCGGACATTTGTCCTCTGCCATTGCGGGCCAGTCCTTTCGGTTGGAGTCAAGTTCGTCTTGGTTTACCATTATGTCGTCGAGCATAACTCTTTTGTTTATTCATGTAAAAATCCTAACTAATATTATAAATGCGAAAGAAAGTTTGTAACGCTTTCACGCTAAAACGGCTGAACCGATTTGGATGAAATTTGGCACGTGAGTAGACCATGATCTGGAGAAGGACATAGACTACTTTTCATCTTCGATCGCAGACGAAGTCGCGGGCAACATCTAGTAAATAATAAAGGAGAAACAACAGATATAATAGACATAATCTCTCTCCTTAAACATCAACATTATATTTTTCTTCGTTCCCGTTATGTTTATTATTATATATATGTATATTTATATTTATTATTATATATATATTTATTTAGACTAGTATAATATACCTATTTTATTTATGTATTTATTTTATTTTGTAAATGGTACACCAAGGACTACCTACAGTATTTGTCTCTCCTCCCCCTATTTAATCCATCCCAAGGTTGTCTTTAAAAGATCGCTTTTAGCGATAAGACCGCCCATTGTGTCACCATTTGAAAAATTTCTATATTTATGTCTGTAATTTATAATGGTGTACATAATAAAGAGTATTCTATTCTATAATAACTTTATTTTAATTCTGACTGCGCCTTCACACGACTCTAAGCTCAGTGAAGGCGTAGCGTGTGTAGATGTTAATAAATCTCAGCGGGTCATTCATCACAGCGGCAGGAAATGGCCACATAGCTCACGATACGGCCTGGAAATCCGTCACTGTATGGAGCCAAGATTACTCTATCTATGGACAGTCAGCAAAACAGATAAGTATGCAGGTCGTCGAATATAACTGAAGTTAAGTAAGAAACCGATTGATGTTTTTGAATAAAATTTAATGTAATTATTAGAAAACAAACAGTTCATTTATCAAAATAAAATTCATCCAAAAACATCAATCGGTTTCTTAGTAAACTGTAACTATATTCGACGACCCTGCATACTTATCTCCTTTGCTGACTGTAAGTATACATACATATACTCAGGCCTTCATTAATGATTAGTTATGTTGTGGATATTAGCGTTTGGTCATTTTAGGTATATATATATCATATATCACGGTTAATTGGGTTTTTGGTACGCCAAAAGGTAGAACAATATTTGTGAAGTTTTAAGAAAATTGATATGTAAAGATGATCCACCCATCCACGGATGCGGCAGCGTAGCTTAACCTGATCGATTGACACGTGGGGCTGTTATAACTTAGCCGCAAGTCTCCGAATTACCTCCAAGTAACATCATAAACAAGAACATAATCAAAATGCTTGTCACGCCGCACAAACATTACCTATTTAGTTACCAAAACCACTTTAGTGCCTTCCACAATAATAATAATGTAACATACTCTAGGTTTTAGTTAATTAAGTGCGCAATTCCAGTAGCTTCACGTTAAAACACATTGTTTACATTAAGGTGCAGCGCAGACGGCACACTTTTTGTGCGATCGAGTCTGCGGCGCACAAAAAGTCTGCATGGCGCGCAAAAAGTCGGTCGCGGATTTTTCACAGGCTCAACGCACACGACGCACATCTTTGATCATTCTGTCGGCAGAGCTGTCTGTCTTTTTAAATGTCTATCATGATATTCTGCCTTAGAAGTATCATAGTGTCCCGAAGTGCCCGAATTACACGGATTTTTTGTGCGCCGGACTTTTTGCGCGTCGTGTGCGTCACTGCATATAATTGCATAGGTTCTATTTTCACAGACTAAAAAGTGCGTCACGGATAGTCTGTCGTCTGCGCTGCACCTAAGAGACAATGGCTGAAAGCGACGGCACTGAGTGCACTCATTTGTCGACGAGTTCCTTTGTACGGTGTACTATCCGGAGACGTGTATCAGCTTGTTTTTAAAGCTTATTTACTGTGTAAATATATATTATGAGGGGCCCGTAGCTAAATAATAACAGCCGCACAGGTCGATCGATCAGTTTAAGCTACGCTTGCCGCGGTTGGTCTGTGGATGGGTGACTATCTTTATATACCGAGACCCCTCCGTGCCTCAGAAAGCACGTTAAGCCGCTGGTCCCGGCTGTCATTCGTGGATCTTTGACAGTCGTTACGGGTAGTCAGAAGCCCGAAAGTCTGACAACCAGTCTTACCAAGGGGTATCGGGGGTACCCAGTAACTTGGTTGTGGGGGTCAGATAGGCAGTCGATCTATGTAAAATACTTGTATTCAGCTGCATCCGGTTAGATTGGAACCCGACTCTAAGATAGTTGGGAAAAAGGGTAGGCAGACGATGATGATGATTTTGATGTGTAAATATTTTGCGTGTCTCAAACTCAAAGCTTTTATTTCAATTGAACCATTTACAGGCACTTTTGAATTTGTCAAGGGGTCGGTCAGTCAGAATTATGAAGCTAGTTGCCCATTCCAAAGCGTAGTAGGTACCTATGGAAAACTGTTTGTTTGTGATTCTGATAGTATCAAGTAACTCTTCAAAAACCAACGCTATGGTTTCCTAAGACTACGTTGGCCGCCATATAGCGTCAGCAATTTACCGCGAAAGACGTTACTAAAACGTTATTTATGAAAGTGTTGGTGTGTTTTCCTAGAGAGCGTTATTTGATACTGTAAAGTCAAACTCCGCTGTTATCATTTTTATGTCAGCCGTCATTGCGGCCGTTATGTGGCGGCCACCGCATTTCTAAGACACCGTAGCTTTAGCCATCTACATCCTTGACAAAATAAATCAATATCACTCACAGTCACATACAACTAGCAAACTAAGTTAAAATAACTTTCTGTTATGTTAAACCAAGATACATTTCTTTTTTTATAAAACTTCGTCAAGTCTTCTCGTTGCCTATCCCGCAGTGTTTGAAGACAAAGGTCTTGAACCAGTGCATCCTGCCTGCTATGATATGCAGTGTCAAAACGTGGACACTGACGGCTGGGCTGGTCTACAAAGTTAAGGTCGGTCGACACGATATGGAGCGGGCTATGCTGCTCTGAAAGATAAACAATCAGAAATGAAGTAATGTTATGTAGTGAGTTACCGAAATAGCTTGCAGAGTACGTCGTGTCGAGTCGATTCGTTCGTCGAATGATGTCACAGACGCTTTACTTCGTCCTGCGTGCTAGTTGATTGATTTATTAAAACCGAGCTCGGTTTGGCAGAAATTTCCATAAATCAATACCACCACTGAAACCTGAAGCTACATCTCCTTCATGGAGGGTTTCTGATACATGTAATAACAATCAGTAATGCACCAGACGAGCCCAGTGCGTGTTGTTAGATGTCACATGTCTTCTACTTTTTGGTTCTAGGACATGCCGGTTTCCTTACGATGTTTTCCTTCACGATTTTGAGAATAGTGGTGATGAAATAATTTACACAAAGTAAAGCGTGTCTGGGTTCGAACCTACGACCTACAACTTGTAAGTCGCGACCGTAGCCACTATCTAGGCCACCACTGCTTGGATACATGTAATAATTTAACACAATTTCCTGATGACAAATTACCTTCGAAGCCTATATTACGTAACTTAAGCGTCAAGTTATTAATATTGACACGGGAAATGTTTATTACATTTTATAAAGATCAATGTTCATTTGCCTCCATGTCATGGTATACGGAAAACGTTTTACCCTTCATTAATTTGATGCGAGGGTACTAATTGGTAATTTAATTTAACTTTATGGTACAGAATGTGGTGAAATAGGTACCTTTATGTATTTTGCTTTGTTTGGCCTGATACATTGAATGTACAGTTTAGTAATTAAGGGTAAATACATGCCGAAGATGCCTCACTGCGACACCTCGCGGTCGTGGTTTAGCTCGCTACTTAGATGTCACCCCTCCATGTGGAAGATATGAATGATAATAGATACGCACGCACATGCCGAAGGCAACGAGGATGCGCTACATCGCGGGCTGCTTGGGGGTTTAACTTGCTAGATATCTCACAAGTCAAATATGCGAAAACACTGATTTTACTTTTTTATGTCAGTTGCTAGGTTTTGAAATTGCACAGCCAAAGTAAGCTTGAAGTGAGCTTTCAATAGTGTTAATTCATAGCACCATCGGATCTATTCTATGAAAATATCACTGTTAAAACTTTGGTGGAGTGGGCTGAAAGACAGCTCACAACACATATCGAATTGAACAAGATTTTGCATGACTCATATTGCGAAGCACTCTAGCTAATGCTTCGCACTCTAATGATTGTAAACCACTCTTGTTTTACAATCGAAAACTTTTTTTTGCCTCCTTTCTGCGACTGTTTCTATTGTTATACTCTTGCTAGTACACAGAACCTAATTAATTTATATATCATTATATAAATAATTTAATGGAGATTAATTTCGCACTCTCAAAGGTTGATTTAATGCAGTAGAAAAAAAAAACATCAAAATATGTCTAAAAAATCCCGTCAATCAAGTGTAGAAACCTGAAAACATTGTAGCTTGCGAAAAAATCAATTAATTGAGTCAATTTTTTTTTAATAGATTCGTTTCTCCCATAGGAGGAACCTTATTGAAAATGGCTCTTTTATTCAAAGTTGTTTAATTATAATTAATAAAAAAGTAATATAATATATCTATGGTTTTTCATACGATCAAATGAGCATTATGGGCATTTTTGTTTAAACTGCTACCTATCTTTGAAAATAGCTTACTGAAATTGTTTTGGATATTTTAGCTAATTCTTGGTTTAGTCGAATGATAAATCTTACAAATTTTGCTATGAGTCGTGCACTTTTGAATTTTCCAATTTAATTATTTTTTGTTATGTTTTCACGGTGTGATTTTTGCAGAATAGATTGACAAGTGTATTTTGCAAACGGCATCATTTGAAAGTATAAAGATTTGATTATCAAAAGCAAACACCTATTGATTTCAATTTATAGTCAAACATTTTTTTGAATACTTTCAATAAACGTATCGAAGTGTTTTATTATACCAAAGGTCAAAGGACCCATATAAATAAACTCGACAACTTAAACATTTCAAAGGCACGTTATTGAAATAAAATATCTTTCTTCACGCCCAGTACCCTTAAGATATTTCCAAAAAAATAACTTCTAACGGCTCATACGAATTATTTGAATAACGTTTCTTGTTACGTTAAATAAAATAAAATTTTCGTACTTCTGAAACTTTGTGTTGAGTAACTCTATAGTTAAAAAGTTTAAGTTTTGATATTATGGATTACCGTGACATCTCAAACTTTGTTTAGAATGTTATTAAGGAAGTTTAAAACAATCTAGATTATTTATGTAAATCTAGATGAATATTAGCCTCTCGACCGATTTCGGTCACGGTGGCCAATCTCAACGGAGATTAGCCAGGTACGCACGAGATATTATAGTGTACAAGTGTGTGCGTAAACACAGGTGCACTCTCTATACCTTTACTCTCATAGTCCGATGGGACGGCAATCCGACACAACCGGAGAGAGATCAGGCGCAGGACCAACGGATTTACGTGCTTTCCGAGGCACGGGGATATTAACCCGCCAACTTCCAAACTCCGCACTGTTACTATGAAATTCCCAATGAAAAACCCAATAACCCTTTGTCCGAACTGGTAATCGAACCCACTACTTCACGCTCAGCAGTCGCGCTTGCAATCATGAGACCAACGGGGCAGTTAAAATCTAGATTATTCATGTGTTATTGTACTACTGGGTTCACCCTTGTTTAGTATAACAACGTTTTGTCGAAAATCGGTCCGGCTAATTTAGTTACAATAAAGTCATTTCGTATAATTATTCATTTGACCGAATAATTAATTGGTAGATTTTTATTTAGCATATTTATTTCTTGGAAATAATGTCATTTCTGTTGTTTTATTGTTAGTGCAGTACAGTTAGGGAATGCTTTTTGTTCGTAAAGCGTGCTTAATTTTTGTCCACTTTTTGCCCGATTTTCATATACTTACTTCGTGTAATTTTCATCACCATTGCTGCTTTTGAAAAATTATGAGGAAGCTGCGGGGTAATTGCGCAACACACTAACTATGGAAATGCCTTTCATTTTGACAGTTCAACAAGATTTATTGCGTAACTTTTAAACATTGTTGAGCAGACGAATTTTCAAACATATGAAGCAATGATTTACCAATTTCCTTCAAAATCTTTCGGTTTATGATTGAAAGTGAGTTTACGCAATTGGGGTATGTCTTCGGTCAGCATTCGAAGACATTTATTTGACATAGGTACACTAACCCGTATAAAGCCCGCGTGGTGAATTACGGCCTGTGATTAGGGCTTACTCCCTGAGAGGGGCTTGTGTCTAATAATAATAGCCATACGGGTCGATCGATCAGGTAAAGCTTCGCGGGCCGCAGTTGGTCCGTGGATGGGTGACCATCTTCTTAACCAAGACCCCTTCGCGCCTCGGAAAGCACGTTAAGTCGTTGGTCCCGGCTGCCTTTCGTGGATTTTTGACAGTCGTTACGGGTAGTCAGTAGCCCGAAATTTTGACAACCAGTCATACCAAGGGTTATCGTATTACCCAGTAACTGGACACAATCCAGTTGGTTGGTTTTACTCCATGTAAAATACTGGTATTTAGCTTCATCCGGTTAGACAGGAAGCCGACCCAAACATAGTTGGGAAAAGGCTAGGTAGATGATTACGGCTCACTCCCTCTTAGAAAGAGAAGACCAGTCTCCCACCAGTGAGAGCATCATAGGCTGATTATACTATTTCCACTAATGAAAGTACCCTCCATAACTCAACAAGTGATGTGACATAGTATACCATCCAACGTTATCAAACACATTTATAACCTCCATGTTAAGTTCATGTAGAACACAAGTTTCGGTAAACCTGTCAGTTAAGTTGTGACGACAATATAAATCAAGTTGTGGTTAAGTGTTCAGCAACTAAGTTAGCAGTCGGTGACGTCACTACTTGTATAGCTAAAGGCTTAGCCGGCTATTGTTCATGAGTTTTGACAGGTTGACCTTTGAGAGTTCTAAAGTGCTTTGTTTTGCTGTTTCTCATTACAAAGGAACTATGTTTATATTATAAATTATATTTGAAATTGTTTGCTATCTAAAGAAGTATTTATGGGAATGGGGCTATGGGTTGATTTTACCAAAGTCAGCAGGCCAATTCTCGTAATTTAAAACGTTCAAAATCTAGTCGCAGCCTCATCTAACGACAAACAAATGTCAAAATGTAGGGAAATTAGAAATACTTTTTGGCACACTGAGACTGAAATCAGACTGTGAATGTTCTTAAATTACGAGAATTGCCCCTCTGATATCTTTTGATCCGTGGAATAAAATTTACGTTTGACTGTTCTAGTATGGAAAAACTCTCAAAAATTTATTATTCTGTAAAAAAAACATTGCTTTATGGTAATTAACCTGAAAGAAAACAGGCGAGAGCGTTTCTATGGAGAAAAGACCACCCGCGTTTCCTTTTAAAGCCTTGGGTTGAAAATCTAAATTTTCTCAGTGGACTGTATGAGGGCCGGTACGATGATGCAAATAGGAGTTGGTGGTGTGGGAAAATGATCATGCGACACGTTGAAGAGGGTTCCGTAGCCACGTGGCGGCGGCGCGTTCAGGATGTCAGGTACTGACGAGGATCTGCACTTTCCACAACACAAAGACACACTTTTGTACAGTTCTATATTAATATTCGTTTTTTGCGGTTAAATATGAGGTCTCTTTTACTTAGGGCATTGAGCTATAAGACTAGAGAAGCAAACCTCAATAAAATGTGTCAAAAAAGTGTAGCCACTTTATAAACGCGACGACTTAGCTTTGAAACTACTAAACATTTAAAAGTAAACATACCTATATCTGTCTCACTTACACACGTCGTAAGAATAATACCGTCGCTTAGATTAGACAAAGACCGCAATATAAACATGCAATGACGGGATGGGGTTGCCTACCCATGCGAAATTTTACCCAACATTTTAAGCCATAAAAAGCGTTTTAGGTTAAGTTAAATTATTTTTTAAATATTTGAATTATGTATTTCTTATTGGATGTGTAATAGAAGTTTATAAATAATGAAAATAACTAAGACATTTTCTTTTTGAATGTTTTTTCTTTATTATTAATGAAATTGAATGATTTAGTAGGCCAGTCAGTCTCTTTTCTCAGCAATCGGATTATTTCCACCCATTTTTCACGGCGTGCTGCATCTTTAGGCACCCTGCTACGTTGTTATTATTAAAAAATATTTAAAATCACTTATTCCATAAATTAAAAATTCCCACTAATGTGGGAAACTAAAACTAAGTTTTTAGTGGTAACACTGAACCTAATATACAAAATTCTACATTTTATTGCGTTTTTACGTTGATATAAACACAGAGACAATTAATTTACGTGTGGAAAGTAATTCCGGTTATTTTATTATGTTTTTGTGATCTTGAATCGCACTCTTTCGCGATATTTTTTGTCGCATGTCACTCGGTTGACTTCGGTTGGCGTCACACAGAGCACTGAACTGACGTTAGCTACGCTGATGGCTGTGGCCATCAGCCTAGTGGCAACGCCTTGGTGCGGTAACTGCTAATCTAGTGTAACATATATATCAATGACTTAGGGTTTATGTTCGACCCTCAAGCCTTGATAGCGGTTGAGAAACTGGCGGTGTTCTTCATGGCGGCAGCGTTTGCGCATTGCAAATCTTCCTTCTCGCTCTCGCTCTGGCATTATAAGGGTTGCGGAAAGGAGAGGGAAAGCGGAAGGAATTTTGTGTCGCACAGATACTAATAACAATAACAGTTACTAATAATGATTAGAGTTGCCAGTAATTGGGCATGAAATATATAAACTTAATAATCGACAACCATAAAATTCGCGCTTAAAGCAACTTCTCATCTACTTTTTTTTTTGTAAAAATAGTTCCGTTCTTTGACAGCTATTAGAGTTAATTAAAAAATAATGCGATAAACAAGTACTGGCTAGTACAGTCACGCTCAACAAAATAAAAAGAAAATTAGCTCAAAGAGCAGTCGGCCATGACATCGGCAGTACCTACATGGGTGTAAAATTGAGCTACTTTTGAAATGGATATTGCAAAGGAAGGGAGAGATATTGCAAATAATGTCAAAAAAGTTGGGGCTAATGTCGGCACTTTTGTTAAAAACTGCTTGTGCAAATATGCGCTGGATTGCAAAAGCAATCCAGCGCATATTTGCGAAAATATTATATCGTAAAATATTGCATGATGTATTTTTGAAGATAGCACCTAAGCTTAAAGTTATTTTACTCATGATTTAAAACATGAGTTAAGTACTCTTATTATTTATATATTTTTTATTGCTAAATGGGCCCGCTCTTAACCCCGATCACGCCTGATGGAAAGCGATGGATGAGGTCTTTGATGGAACGAGCGTGCAAAAAAATATTATGTTTAATTATTAGCCTAAAATACCTTCGAAAACATGTAATACCAGCCTATTATTGCCCCAGTAGGGCGAATGCCTCTTCTCATACAGAGAAGACATAGGTAAGCATTTGATTACCACGCTTGCTCAAGACTGGTTGGCGATTTCGGACTGATATTAACTACAAACTAATGCGTTGCAATGTCGTTTTTTTAGGAACCGTCTCCGGCTAGCACCTAACAACTTACCAAAGTTTCATCACAATCGGTCGAGCCATTTTCGAATGTTTGCGAGAGTAACATACGGCTTTAACGTGTTCAGAATCGTTTGTTGCATCAACTTCTGTCTTTTTTAATATACTTATATTTTATTCCAAAAATAATTAAAACTAAAGAAATTACAATCACACTCCCGCTGTATAGTCAAAACAAACAAAAATGGACGAAGTACCTACTACGCTAGACCCTTATTTGTATGCGACTGTGTGCGTGCGTAGATTTTTAATGCGACCACAATTTTCTCCCACAGTCAAACACAAAGCATTTATTTCAATTAAACCATTTACAGGCACTTTTGAATTGTCAAAATTAACTAGTCGGTCAGTTAGTCAGAAAGTTGAAGCTAGTTGCCCATTCCAAAACGTAGATCTCTTGGAGAAGAACGGACAAGAAACTCCAAGGACACTCTTTAAAATCAAGATATTACAAAATCCTGAGTACATTATTCTTGTTGCTTCTATATGTGAGAACAATGTTATGAAGAAACAATTTAAAACAGGTATAAGATTATCTGTATAACTAATTTAATAAATAAATAAATAATGTTTTATACATAAGAATAAAAATTCAGGTTTTTGGTGGTGTGCGTTAATTCCGGGACGTTGTACAGATAAGTTCAGGTTTTCACACGATTCCTTACCTTCAAAAGTGTTAGTAATCTCAAACATAAACTCAAGACTTTTCAAGAGAAACGTATTGCAGCTTTATTACATTCTAAATCTTTTTCGCAAAGAAAGAGAGGAATCACTAAACTTTTTTATTCATGATGCTAAGAAGGAAAAAAAATCCAGAAAAGCTTGCAAGCGAAATGTATTTCCGAATTTTGTATGAACTCGCAAAAATAAAACTTATCTACGTTGATAATCTTCGTAAGATTTGTAAGCAGTTGGAGTGGGGCCTTTGGGTATGAATTAGACAAAGCACTGAGTTAGCTGATGCAGCTACCCTGTTGAAGATTTCTTGCGTCATTTGATCAAAAGGCGTTGTTTTGCCTCACGTTTACAGCAGCAGGTATGCAAATAATTTCATTTTTTGCTGAGAAATTGGTGAGCTGGTACCATATTCAATATCTTAGCCTATCGGAGTCCACTGCTGGACAATAATAGCATTTCCCAGGCTGCGCCACAACACCCTGTCCTCCGTTTTTCTCATCCAGTCTGTCCTCCACACCTTTTTAAGGTCCTCGGTCCATCTAGCCGGGGAGCGTTCCATGCTACGCTTGTAGTCCACCCTCGTGACTCGAGGACTCGTCTGCTCCACCGGCCATCGGTCCTTGGACAGACATGGCCTACCCACTGCCACTTCAGCTTGCATAATCTGCAAGCTGTGTGGATAGCTCCATGTCTTTTTCTTAAATTGTGTCTGCTTAACAACACAAATAACGAATTGAACGTGGCTGATCTGTAATTTTGTCACTTCAGCGACGTTCCTTGCGTTATTTGGGCATTGCGATCGATTGTCATTTTTTATGTGTGATACTTAATTCAACAAGGTCAAAGGCAAAAAAAAGCCTTTGACCTTGCCTCTGTTCATACTTGCCTATAGATTTCATTTTCCTTAAATTCGACCTAATGCTAGTCTAATTCATACTCTAAAGCCAAAATATATTGAATCCGATTAGCAATTTATGCAGGAAATCTTTTTACGTTAGAACGCTGCGTGGTACAGTCAACAGCAAAAGTCACTTAACACTTCAGTTTTTTTAATCTCAGTTATTGAGCAAAATATTAACACTTCAGTTTTTTTAATTAATATCAGTTATTGAGCAAAATATTTGCTCAAAATTGTATTCTACTTCTGCTGCAATTTTGAACAAATATTTTGTCAAAAACTGACATTAAAAAACTGAAATGTTAATCGACTTTTGATGCTGACCGTACAAGTTTGATATTCAAATGTATTGAAGTTTGAAATTGATGTCTCTTTGTATGTTCAAGTTATTCCGTTGCACAGATGTTTCGATAATAAGGTGACAAGCAAATATTCAGAAGAACACACTACTTTTTTAGGTTTTTTAACCGACTTCAAAAAGGAGGTTCTCAATTCGACTGTATGTTGTATTTAAAAAAAAAAAATAATTGTATGTTTTTATGCGGTATCTCCAGCAATTGTAAATCGATTTCAGATTTTTTTTTTTTTTTGTTGTTGTTTCTTTAATGGATAGGGTATGCCTCGGGGGTGGTACAATATATAAATTTGATTACCTTTGCTTGGGTAGTTTTTGAGTCAGCTTCAATAATACGTATTTTTGCTACTTAGTTTATATTGATGATGTTTATAATAACTTCTTGTCACTGATATTTACATAGCAAGTAGTGTTATACTAATTTATGTGTGGTAGGTACAATTTAAAAGTGAAAAACAAAAAACTTAAAAAAAAACAACCGACTTCCAAAAAAGACCACAAGCCAAAAGAAGTCGGTGGCAAACAACGAAAATGTGAACCCAACGACACCGACTTCGGAAATTAAAGTTATTTTTCACTTTGTAGTGTATTTTTTTTTATAAACCTTCTGCTCTTTTTATATTGGTGTTAGGAGAAATGCAAGGACTGCCTTGTTGGTTTAGTAGTCGCAAAAACTGCTACTGAACATGCGGTCCTGGGTATGATACCCAGGTCGGGCAAAGTGTTATTGGGTTTTTTCACCAGGAAGCTCTCAGTAGCAGTCTGGATTTGTGCTCGTTTGAAGGCAATACACGCCCCCTATTGCAATGGACTTTTTTTTAGGATGGGAAATCATCGAATCTCCCGCTCTGGGTGAGTTTGTTAAGTAGTGTAGAAGACGGTTTATAAATCTTTTTTTAAATTCTCGGTAAGGTATTTTTGGTGGCCTAGTGGTAACAGCCGGGACTTACGAGTTGTAGGTCATAGGTTCAAACCCAAACAGGTGCTTTACTTTGTGTAAATTATTTCATCACCACTGCTCTTAAAACGGTGAAGGAAAACATCGTGAGAGACAGATTTTTTTAAACACAATTTTGACCTTTCGTTGAACTTAGAATACTGAACTTAATTTTATCTTGACAATGCTGTTAGAACTTTAAAGAAAGTTATATCGTCTGGATTAAAGAGGGTATAAAAAGATAATATCTTTTATGAAGAAAAATGTAAGAAAACGGAACCAGTATCATCTGCTGCCACTTAACGGATGAATAATTAAAAAGGCATCATGCTTCATCAATATTGTAGTAACCTTATCGGTAACCTACCTTCAGCTCAATGGTTTGGATGTTGCACTGTTGAATGTAAGGGGCACAAGTTCGAATTCCTGTCATATAAAGTTTATTGCTAGGGTTAATTGAGATAGTAGTACAAATGTGTCGGAAAATTTTAGTCATAAGCGTTTTGTTGACTAAGTGGTAACATAAATAATACCTTGAATCTCATAAATTCTTCTCATACTTACTGAAAAAGAATAAGCGTTTATAACTATGCATACCCACGGTTTGTTGTTTAAGTCCCTAATGATTTCTTTAAAAAAACGGTCAAGTGCGAGTCGGACTCTCGTACCGAGGGCTCCGTACAAATTTGTAGGTATGTAAATAGTTTTAATTTTTTTTGTTATGTAATACCTACAAATTTACGGTTTTCGGGTTTTTTCCTTTACATGTGCTACATGACATTGCTTCTTGCTAAATTTTAAGATTCTAGGTCAACGGGAAGTACCCTATAGGTTTTGATTTCGGAACATAAACGCCCGTATCTTTTGATTGCGTTGACTTAGAAGTTTGATTTTTTTAATGCTACAAGGGATTGCAACCCCGAGTTGATAACTACACGCGTTCCTGATAAAAAAGTATTGACTGACGGACAGACAGACGGACAACGAAGTGATAAAAGGGTTCCGGGTTTCCTTTTGAGGTACCGAAAGAAAGAGAATAGAGTAGAAAAATAAACTAAACCAAATCAATAAGAAATCTTAAAAAAAAATAACTAAATTTTCCAAGAAAACTAGATTTCAACCCAGATGTAGCAAAACAAAGGGGACCTGTGGCTAAATAATAACAGCCACACAGGTCGATCGATCAGGTTAAGCTACGCTTGCCGCGGTTGGTCTGTGGATAGGTGACCATCTTTACATACCGAGACCCCTACGTGCCCCGGAAAGCACGTTAAGCCGTTGGTCCCGGCTATCATTCGTGGATCTTTGACGGTCGTTACGGGTAGTTAGAAGCCCGAAAGTCTGACAACCAGTCTTACCAAGGGGTAGGTATCGTATTACTCAGTATCTGGGTTGTGGAGGTCAAATAGGCAGTCGCTCCATGTAAAATACAGGTATTCAGCTGCATCCAGTTGGACTGGAAGCCGGCTCCAACATAGTTGGGAAAAGGCTAGGCAGATGATGATGTAGCAAAAAAAACCATTTTCTCATTCTTCACTCAATTTAGAAGGAATACAATTAATTTGATCTTTCACCTCTTCCCCCACCACAAAGAATCAATAACTTTCAATAAATAAATTACCCCCACTATCCCAGCGGTGGGCTAACCAACTACTAGCATTGACTTGAACCTCCTCGCCAATCAAATAGCGTCTGGCAGTTGATTGCAATGTAATAAATTTAGTGACTTAGCTTGGTGCAGACGCTGTGGGGCTGGTAAGTTAGCGGGTGGGTATGAGCGGAGCGGGCAACCCACTATCACCTGATTAGGTCGAGGTTATAGTAAGGTCACCAAAGGAGATAGGTAACCACGGTCGTCGGATATAGTTGATGTTTAGTAAGAAACCGATGGATGTTCTCGAATAAAATAAAATAAAATGAATAGAAAACAAACAGTTAATTTATCAAATTAATTTTCATTCGAAAACATCTATCGGTTACTTACCTCTTTCTAGTTACTTACCTTTTTCGGTGACCATACATCCATATTTCATCAGTTATGATTCAAGGCGCCGCCGCTCCACGCTAACGCTCACGGCTAAGCTATGGACGAGAACTAAGCTTCGCTTTGTATGAAAATGTAGGCGGGTTCTTCCACTGCGACCCATGACCAAACTACGCACGGGCGGGACTGCGTGACGGACAAACAATGAACCGCGCAGTTAACGTAGCGAACCTCTTCGTGCACGTCCTAAGTACGTAACAGTGCAGTGGACGACTTTAGTCGCATAAGCAAGCTTGGCGAGTCTGTTATCATTAACTGGGCAAAAATTTACACACCAGGCTGGTACTGAAAAAAAGTAAATTTGTGGTACTCTCTACCAGCGTCTGTGTTCCCTTCCACATTTAACCGATCTTTCTCTTCAAAGAGTGAACAGGTATCTTCTGGGCACGCTCGTTCCAACATAGACCTCATCCATCGCTTTCCATCAGGCGTGATCGAGGTCAAGAGCAGGCTCAACCAGCGATAAAAAAGGTAATGGAAAAACTCAACAATACCTTGGCCAGCTGTCGCTAAACATCCTGGCGCAATGAGTTTGTCCTAAAACACCAACCCGGAAGTCAAAGCAAACTAACAAAAAACTTGAGAGGTATCAAGGGACACCCGGATGGAACGAAGTTCCTTTCGATTAATTAGTGAAGGAATTGTAATAAAATTGTATTTCTTTTTAACCGACTTCAAAAAGGAGGAGGTTATCAATTTGGTTGTATTTTTTTTTTTATGTTTGTTACCTCAGTACGCCGTCATTTATGAACAGATTTGGAATTTTTTTTTTATTTGAAAGGATATGCTTCCAGATTGGTCCCATTTTTGTCAAAATCCAGTTTTGATGATGGGATCCATGAGGAATTGAGGGAACTCCTTAAATATTATAGGCATACATATAGCAGTTTTGGTATTTTCATCAACATGTCAAGCATTTGCATTCAAAAAGTATAATTTGGTGAAGTGGAACTGATGAAGGAGACCACAGATAGCCACAGGAACTCTTCAATGATAATAAGTATTTCACGGGTGGCGATAAGATATCTCGATTAAGATAGTTAAGCGACTATGACGAAGCAAATTTAAATAAATGGTTCTGACGAAAATGGTACCATCAAACCGATCTGATGATGAAGCTGGAAGGTAGGTACCGGAACTTCGTAATAAAACCATGTATTCTAGCCGTGTTTGGGCTTATTGGAATTGTCATGAGATGCACTCTAAAAAGTAAAAAATAAAAACTTTTTAACAAAAAAAACAACCGACTTCAAAAAAAAAAACACTACAAAGTGTAAAATAACTTTAATTTTAATTTTGGAAGTCGGTGGCAAAAACGTAAATACAAAAACAAAAACACCGACTTCCAAAATTAAAATTAAAGTTATTTTACACTTTGTAGTGTTTTTTTTTGAAGTCGGTTGTTTTTTTTTGTTAAAAAGTTTTAAGTTATAAAAAAGTACTTATATCCTTTCAAATAAAAGAAAAATTTTGCAAGTCGGCTTATTAATAACAGAGTTCTGAGGAAACAAACATTAAAAAACTTTATTACTGACCCAGGCAAGTATTCCTTCCAAGTTTCAAGTTTATTAACCAAATGAATAAAATTTTTCATTTGAAGTGTTTCCCTACTTTTCACCCCCACAGAAGAAATTAAAAAAAAAGAAAGTTATATGGCTGGAATTTCGAAAAATCGTTTAAGATGTGTTCATAACTTGACTCAAAGATTATTTATACCAATTTTCGAGTTAATCAAGCTATGCAGTAAAATCCTCCCCTGTAAAATTAACTACCCCTTTTCACGCCACTAGGGGTAGTTTTTCGAAAAACCCTGATACGCGTCATTTTTTATTTTTGGTTTTAAATATAAGTACTAAGTTTAGAGTTAATCGGACTGCGCGTTAAAGTTCTTCCATACAAATTTTGACACCCCCCATCCCTCTTTAGGAGGTATTTTAGAAATACAAAAAATGCTAAACTTCCAAAAAAATCCATACTTTCAGGACATCCTGTATAGAGTGGGCAAGAAACAATGGACAAACCTACGAGTATTTTCCTATAAGTCCAGTTATAAGATGAGTCATAGGTCTATGTAAATTCGACGTTTCTCACTGGACTTATTTGTGACTTTCTTTCTATGATCTAAGTAATAAAATTGTTATCTTTAAATAAGTATGTACAGCTGCCAGCACATCAAGCTACTAAAATCTGTCAAATTTATTCAATAGATTTAGAACCTTATTACTAAAGTGTAAGGTTCAAAGTTGATTGAGAAAATTTTACACTTTCGGGTAGCTTGATGTGCTGGCGTCTGTATTTATTACAAATTTACTGGTTAAAAAACAATTTCCGAAGCTTCACTTGCTTCTGAACTATTCGCCAAACGTCTCTTTTTACTGAATATATAAATTTTACTTTTCAAAAACTTGTTTTGAATACAACAGTGTTCTCAGAAATATTTTCAAGATTAACATATTTATTTTTTTCGCCGTTACAAACTATACAGATTTGGCTAAAAATTGTTTGAGACAAGCCTATTTCGCTCTTGTCAGCGTCGCTCCACTCAGGTCAATCTTATATTCTTATCGTGATAATTTTTAAACTATTAAAGTAAAAGACAAAGTTTATCTACATTAAACACCGAAAGCAATAAACGTATTAATTTTGATATGAATTGACTAAGTACTATAAAATGTGCATTGTAAAAAAAGTATCCAATTTAAGTGTATTTATGGCTCACTATTTTGGATTTATTGGCTTCCACATAAAAGGTAGATAAATGCGGTAGGTAGATAGTCGCGGACTTTTATGTAGAACTGTTTAAGACAAACATTCCTGTGGTACCTTATTTTCGTTTAACTCTAACGGTTTAGGCAGCGCACGCCTAGATAGCTCTCAGAGGGCAGGATTTTTTCCGACTTACTTGATAGTTATCGTTATATTATGACCAAGTCACACAAAATCTTTATAAATTGTAGCCTATGTGTTACTCTGATATAGGTATCATAAGCTATATTTCTGTGAAGTTTCATCGAAATCTGCTCCGTAGTTTTTGCGTCAATATTAGTAGGAAGTGTCGTTACAACTTTTGGTCTTAATTCCGTCTAGCCCCCTTTCGCAACGCGCGATAAGGAACTTCGTTCCAAAAACTTTCTACTACTGTTAAGAAAGTTGAGCGTCAATAATGAATTGATTGCTTTCGTGGCTCCACTCTTGGTGATTCGTTAAACCAATAGTGAAGGTAAATAATACCCGTAAATAATCCATTTGTTTTCTTTTGTCGAAGAAAAACGCATCAATTGTTCGTTTTTATTGTCCGCACGATACAAGGCGAATTAATCAATTCGCACGCTTAATAATAAACCGGAATAAGACAAAACTTCAGTTTTTTGGGAAATCACGGTCAAAGTTTTATACATTGTCGCGCGCTTTTGTAGAAAAGAGAGGGATGATTTAACAATCGGCCATTTTGGTTTGTTTCGCATGGTGGGATTGTACCTATGGATTCTTCAATCGGAGAAGTTCGTTTTATTAACAAAAGTGGGAATCCTTAATTTTTGACATATTGCGGTTTATTATTAAGCGTGCGAATTGTTGAATAAAATTAACACAAGTGTTGAGTTTGATAGCTTTTTATTTATAACTACTTCTGTTATTAAAACACATCTGTATTAATCTATCTTTAGACATAAAATTCAAAGTCCTGACTGACTGATATATCAACTCACAGCCTAAACCGCTGGTCCTAGAGACATGAAATTTGGACGGTGTGTTCTTTGTGAAGAGTAGGTATCCACTAAGAAAGGGTTTTTAGAAATTCCACCCCTAAGAGGGTGAATGGGAGGAGGATAAAATTCAAGGCAGACGAAGTCGTGGGCAGAAGCTGGTTAGTAATAAAGATTGATCAACAAATCTAAAAGTTTTATCAATCAAATCGAAAATAAACTTTGATTTCGTAAATATGCGTTTAAACAAAATTATGACTTGGAAATTATGTAGGTAACTATTGTCTTTTTATCAAGTACTGCAAATTGCTTTGTTTGCTTATGGATCGCTTGTGTGAAAAAAAACATTTTTTAATCAATACATTACTCCAAATAGCATTATCAGCCTATAATGTTCCCACCGCTGGGACAGGCCTCCTCTCTGTGAGAGGGAGTGGTCTGTAATCTACCACGCGGGCCCAGTGCGGGTTGGTAGATGTCACATGTCTTCGAACTTTGGTTCTAGCACATGCCGGTTTCCTCACGATGTTTTTCTTCACCGTTTGAGAGCAGCGGTGATGAAATAATTTATACAAAGTATTCCACCTGTCTGGGTTCAAACCTACGACCTACAACACGTAAGTAGCTACCGTTACCACTGGGCCACCACTGCCATTTTTATCAGGGCCACCGCGAGATAGATAGACGTTTATTTCTTAATCTAATAATATAAAATTCTCGTGTCACAGTGTTAGTTACCATACTCCTCCGAAACGGCTGGACCGATTTGTATGAAATTTTGTGTGCATATCGGGTAGGTCTGAGAATCAGCTACTATCTATTTTTTTTTTTGCAAAACGACTTTTGCGGGGTCAGCTAGTTTAATATAAAAACGAATAGGGATTAATCACAGGTGCATTTCATTTGGCGCAGTTTGTCCGGGATCTTTCGCGACCTATTGTGTAATTCTTTTCACACACGTTTGAAGTATTTAGAGCAAGTGTGAGAAGTTTTGCATTTAGGATCCCATCAGGTCCTAGACCTGAAGTACTTATAGATTAGGATTGACTGTAGCCTGTGCTGACAGGGGGGGGGGGGGGGCGTTCTCTTGTGGAGCGGTTTACCCCTCTCCGATTTATTTATATATTCTATATCACCTATTCTATTTGAGAAATGGAATGGGTTGAATTGTTCATATCTTGTATATGCGGAGCCGGGATCTTTTAGGCTGCTGATCGTCAGATTAGGGCCACCGCTGTTCAGTAACGTAACCTTGAAAAATACAGAAGAAAAACATTCATTTAAAACCCAAATTCCACGGATCAATCAACATTTAAATAAGCATTTCCAATTAAGTGTCTCATTCCGTCTAATCCACACGAGTGGCCTGTAACCTGGGTGGCTCGATAATTTGCGTACGACTAGGTTGCTTTTCAAATTGTTAAATATACGAGCAAAATCGAGCCATGTGTGCTTAATGGGATTGGGTTTGGGTTTGGTTTGTGGTAGGAAATCGTGTCATCATGGTCTGGATGAGACTCGCAGAGAATAATTAATATTATAAATGCGAAAGCAAGTTTGTTTGTTTGTTTCTTACCTTTTCACGCTTAATCCACTGAACCGATAGAACAAGGTATAGTATACATTTCATTCAGAAAAAAATGCTGTTTCCGAGAAAAAGAACAATAACTTTCGACGGTCACAATTGCTTTAGAACGCTACGTGTTTTCGAATCATGATTGAAATATGACCCGACTTTCTGAGCAGTACCTACTTATTCTAACAAAAAGTACTAGGCTTGCATGAATTCACGATAGTATTTCAATCATTAGTATTATGCTTTTAATAGGATTTGGATAACATT
The DNA here is from genome assembly GCA_949316385.1 of Globia sparganii. Taxonomy (NCBI): domain Eukaryota; kingdom Metazoa; phylum Arthropoda; class Insecta; order Lepidoptera; family Noctuidae; genus Globia; species Globia sparganii. The sequence goes on along the minus strand of OX438675.1, from coordinate 5,279,949 downwards.
TGGCACACAGATAGTTTATTATAACCTGAATTAACACTTAGGTTATTTTTATCCCGAAAATACGTTTCCGTGGGATAATTTCCGATCTCTGGAACCGCGGGCTAGTATCCTTCATCCTGAGTACATTGCACATTAAAACCTTGTTAATAAACAGCTTCACATATAATACAGTTGTCGGTGTAGAAATATATCAGGGAAGTATGCGTCAAAAGGGAGGAGGCCTATTACTCAACAAGGCTGCCAATGATGACGATGACGTCATACCGCGGTTCTCATCATTATCTGAAACGCTATACACATTATAGGCACACATTCTCGCCTCTGTTATTTGTAGATCTTTGACAGCCGTTACGGGTAGTCAGAATCCCGAAAATCGTATTACTCAGTAACTGGGTTGTGGAGGTGACATAGACAGTCGCTCTATGTAAAAGAATCAATTCAATTGCATCCAGTTAAACTAGAAGCTTGGGATCGGCTTCCATTTTGGAAAATGAAGGCGGATGATGACACATTCTCGCCTCTCGACGGTCGGAAAACTCTCCACTATAATTTAAATGCATCGAAAAATTTTGAATCGGTAGACTGCACTAGAAGCCTCGCGGTATAGCTTTAAGTGCATTATGCTAATTCATATGAAAGTGTTTCTATTACCGCGTCCGTACCTCGTATGTGCCACGGCTTGGACCAGGTACGATTTAGCATAAATCATCTCTTATCGGTAGCTTTGATGCATAGTTGCCTCAGTTTCAATATAAAACGGCCGGCCTCCAAAAATGTCGGTTTATTTCTTGCTCATTAATTAGCGTCCTAATTCGAATGGTCTCTCTCATTATGTGTTAGGTGATTGATGCGATTTCTTTTATATACTGTGACACGAGAATCTAATATATAAAATCTTCGTGTCACAGTGTTAGTTACCATAATCCTCCGAAAACGCTGGACCGATTTGTATGAAATTTTGTGTGCATATCGTGTAGGTCTGAAAATCGGCTACTATCTATTTTTTTTTTTTGCAAAACGACGTTTGCGGGGTCAGCTAGTATATATATAAAATCAGCTTATAATGTTTCTACTGCTGGGACACAAGCCTCCTCTTCGAGAGGGAGTGGGCTATAATCTGCCACGCGGGCTCAGTGTTGGTAGATGTCACATGTCTTCAAATTTTTGATTCTAGGACATGCCGGTTTCCTCACGATATTTTCCTTCACCGTTTTGAAAGCAGTGGCGATTAGGTTATTTACACAAAGTAAAGCGTCTGTCTTTTTTTTTTTGGGGATGGGAAATCATCAAATGACCCCTCCCGCTCTGGGTGGAGCAGAAGGGAGTGTCAGACTCTTACTGACTAAAACCCACCCGTGTTCCTTCCTTAGCCTTTTATGTTCCGGGGCAGCGGTGACCCTTTCGGACAATCCCGCTGCCCCGGCAAAGCGTCTGTCTGGGTTCGAACCCACGACTTACAACTCGTAAGTCTGGGCCATTGCGACTGAGTCACCATTGCTCTCAATTTCTTTAGGAAGTGGTTAAAACATAGGGCCAGAACACTCATACCAGAATTACACCACATCGCAGCGGCAAAATATGGTCAAGCATTGGTGTGATTATTGTCGCTGCAGCTTCTTGCATTGTGTCACCGTAGGCGCGGGCTTGCGGACGGCGAGCAATGGGCAGCTCGCCGTCCGGTAAGGACCAGGCCCAGGGGCCCAAGTCTGCTAATTTTATAAATTTGTCATTCCAACACGATCCCATTGTCATTTTGCTAAGAGTTCGTAATCTGCTAAATTCATAATGGTCGGTCAATGGTCTGAGAAAAACTACTACTTTTCATGCTAGATTTCATTTAATATATATTTTTACATATATTACGTATTCGTGTTTTTAATCTGAAGTAGTAAGAAGTTCGTAAATAGCAATAAACATTACATTTATTCATTTGTCATTATGTACGAGATTACCATTTTATGCTATTTCTTTCAATGGAGTGTCAGTGGTTGACCATTGGAAAGTCTTAGTGACGCCATTATATTAGTAGATTACCAAACCAGGTCGATGGTGCGTTGTATTCCACGCGCGCCTCAAAGAGATGCCAGCACTAATTGACGGGATGCAAGTCTGTTTTTTTTCCTCGCAAGTGTGTTGAAAAATGTCGTATTGAACGTGTGTGCATTGATCATTACACATTCGGCTTTATCGCGGCTCGTGCAAATAATGCCGTCTCGGATATAATGATCAACATAGCACACATATACCTGCTATACAATATTACTCCTGTAAATAAAAAAAATAAAAAATTAGCTGTTCTGACTTTGTTGCACCGAAGGTGCGATATGTATGTAAATAAATGCTAAAATAAAAAAAAAAACAATAAAAATGTCACTTTGCCCAACCTAGAAATCGAACCTAGGACCCCATGCTCAGCATTACCATGTGACCATTAGACCAACGGGGCAGCCAGTTTATTAAAGTGTGTAGATAATAAAAGTCAAACAAAAATATAACCACGAACCTACAAATAAAATAAAACCTTGTAATAAAATGTAGGAATGGTACATCTACAAAAAAGGAATTCCACGAAAATACCAAGAGTCGGGCTCCTGAATGTTTGTTTATTTATTAAAAGAAATAGGAATAAAGCACCAAATCAAGGGACTATGTAAGTACCCACTAGTTGACCTAGTGGGTAGAGAAAAACGAAATCCAGAGGAAGTGCCTTAAGGCTAGTGGTCCCATTGGTCCGTAATTTACTTATAGTCCAAGTCATAACTTTGAAACGTTTTGGGACAGTTTTATTATTTCTTTTAGGATAGATTAGTGAATTGGGAGCTTTGGTGAAGGAAAAAATCGTGAGGACTACAGGACCTAAACGCAAGTTTTATAATGCCTAAAAGTATATGATCGGCTACAGTAAAAAAAAATTAGAAAAATATATGATATTCTTCAAGATATACGCTAGTTAGATAGTGTGTTGAAAACATAATACAACTAATTTGATACTATCGAACCATATCGAACAAAATCACGAAGATATATCTAAAAGTTCCTTTTATCGATTAAAACCCATACTAATAAAAATGCGATAATTCTGATTTTTTTTCAGATTATTCTACAAGCAACATTTTAACGTGTTTTAATTTTTTTGTCTAATCAATAGATTTTTGTAAATAGATTGTTCCTTCATATCTATATATATAAAAACGAATTGCTGTTCGTTAGCCTCGCTAAAACTCGAGAACGGCTGAACGGATTTATCTTATCTTGGTCTTGAAATGTTTGTGGAGGTCTAGGGAAGGTTTAAAAGGTGAGAAAAATCGAATAATTTTCGGGAAAACCCTAAAAAGAGCCCTTTTCTATTTCCCATACAAAAGTTTACTAAATAAAATTGTCATTTATTTATCGATTGAGGCAGTACGAAGTCTGCCGGATCAGCTACTTTTGCAATAAATTACCAGCGTTACGTCATCGCGCTTCTCTTTCTTTTCGAAGCAGTCCGACAGTAACCGCGCTTTAGATCATGTATTAGCCGTTTAGTTAAGCGCCTGGTCTTTGTAAGTAGTGCTCGCCTCGCTTCGCTCTCTACGTTCGCACACGATTGATCACAGTTCTAACCTAACCCATTTGGTCGGAGTGTCTGGCTTAGTGACTGCAACCAATTTGGCTAGGGCGTGATTGATTACAATTCCAACATAAACTATTATTGAATATCATTCAGACCGTTAGTTGAACGGCCGCCATTCAGTTAATAGGCTAGACGGTTAACTAGACGGCTAATTAAACCAGTCGGCTGCGATATACATATATCGACGAGAATTCATTTCATTGTCTACAACTTCTGCCACACACAATAAACGCTGAGTAATTCATTGTAGCTACACATCGATGCACTGTTATGGAACAACAATTTTACAGTAGACACAACGACAAATCGTGTCGTTCTTGTCATCTTTTCGAGTCTGAGTGGCAACGCACAAAAAATATCTTATTATCGAATAGATAAAAACAACAACAACTCAACAACAACATCAACAACAACTTAGCAGGTTGTTCATTATAAGAAACTCTATTCGGTAAGCATCAATACTACACCTCTGTATTGAAATAGTATCAGCCCAGTGGAGTGGGGACAAATCCGCCATACGTAAAGCATTGTTGTAAACGTGCAGCGCTTAAACAATGCTACATTCAGCGACGTTCAAGATGATGGTGTCCATATTCCATACCGCTAACAGCTCATGCCTTGACAAGAAACAATCTGCGGTGGCTGCTGTCATGGCCAGCCATCCGACGTTACCCGACAATGCCCGAATGTCCGTCCGTGAGCTAGGTAAATTAATTAATTGATAAGAATTTAGTCAAGTGGCTTTTAGTGTAAAAAAAGTGGTCGTGGTCTGTTGTTAAAATTTCATTTCATAAAACCATCATTCTTGAGTTGAAAGTTTTAGGCTAAGACCAGAATTTTGTATGCGCTTTCTAAGATAACTAGTTTTGGATACCAGCACCTTAATTGCGTAACACACTATCACAACAAAAAATTATATTGACAAATTAAGGGTTTTCCATTCACACCCACAAACCCAAAACCTAATTGCGTGAAACATTTTTAATCACAATCTGACTCATTTTAAAGGATATTGCTAATCAATTGCTATATAAATATTAGAAAAAATTGTCTGCTCAACAAAATTGTATTCAAAACTGTGTTCTCGATGGAATTTTCTATCACAAACTTTCATTCAAACTTTTATCCATTATTTAACCCCTTGGGATGATTTTTCAAAAATACTTCTTTAGTGTTCTCCTTCGCTATAAAATAATACTTGCAAACATGCAGGCTTCTAAGCCCAGAGGTTTGGGGTGGGCGTTGTCTGTCACTCAAAATCAAAATAAAATATTTTATTTCATATAAACCTTCATGGGCACTTATGAAACGTCAGAAGCTAGGTGCACGGTTCCAATTGGTCGTTTCTTAAGGAGAAGAGCCGGCAAGAAACTCCACGGTTACTCTTTTAAAAATAATTGGCTTTTACAATGTTTTCAAATTATAGTAGGTATGATAGGACAGCGTAGTTCTGTCAACAAGTACCAGGTACTTGATAAAATAAAAAAATAGTTTACAGATCTAAAATCTAAATTAAAAATATATAAAGGTGGTACTTAAAGATAAAGAAGTAACGAGCACACGACATAATTATGTATTTCAGTATATCCTAAATAAAAAGATCACGCTAAAGTAACGGAAAACAACCAAGAAAATTTGAAAACAAAATCCATTTAAGTATATAAAATTTCAAAGTCCTGGCTGACTGATACATCAACGCACAGCCTAAACTGCTGGTCCTAGAGATATGAAACTTGGAGGGTGTGTTCTTTGTGAAGAGTAGGTATCCACTAAGAAAGGGTTTCTCGAAATTCCACCCTTTTTTTTGTAGATGGGAAATCATCAAATGACCCCTCCCGCTCAGGGTGGAGCAGAAGGGAGTGTCAGACTCTTACTGACAAAAACCCACCCGTGTTCCTTCCTTAGCCCTTTATGTTTCGAGGCAGCGGTAACCCTTTCGGACAATCCCGCTGCTCTCGGATAATCCCGCTGCCCAAAAAAAACTTCTCCTCCGCGGATTTGAACTCATGACCATCGCATTGCTAGACCAACACGTCATTTAAATTCCACCCTAAGAGGGTGAATGGGGGGGAGGGTGAAATTTCACGCGGACGAAGTCGCGGGCAGAAGCTAGTATATCTATAATATACTTTACGGTCCCTACATAAATCCTTATTGCAAGAGAACTCCCTCGTACCCTTACAATTCAATTTCAGGTACACATCCTGTGCTATTCACCTTTTACGAATATCCAAGAACCGTGAGCAAAAAATATTGTCAAATAGTTATTATTAGCTACTGCAAATATAGGTACACATATTGAAAAAGAAAATGATATATCTGAATTTATTAAAATCCTTTCGAGCATCACATAAGTTTTGTTACAGAACATTATTAAAATGTCTTCGTTCACTTTATTGTGGATCATTTAATATACGTAACAATGGCGCCTATTCTGTTTTTCACAAACTAAACTGAATTTAAATTCAGTGCATCTTTTTCTTTCTATTTCATTATGAAAAGGACAGAAGTTAAATATTAATGTAGTCCTGTCAAATTATCTTCTTCTTCGTAAGCACTCTTGTCTGAGCGATCGTGGTCCTCGTGTAGTTTCTTCTCTAGGGGCTGATGTGATTCACCTCACGATTTCTCGCCACTCTATCCCGCACGATAAGATACCCTATAGATAGAGTCTCCCTCACGCCTCGAGACATTTCCAAAGCATTTGAGGATGCGCGTTTGGACCAGAACAGATAGACGCTTTTTGATGTTGAGTTCTTAGATACCTAGAGGTGCACATTAAGTAGGTACTAATGTATGAATGTGTGACTAGACTCACGATGAGACTAAAACAGGACGATACAATGGATATTTTATTGAGTCTGTAAAATTGAGACATTCAAAAGGTCAAAATTTATTTACAAAATCCAAGATAATATTATTTACGTAGTTTAGTTTTATTATAATCCTTAAAACGGAAAATAGTAGTCACTATTTATTTTCCGTTATAAGGATTATATGAAATTAAACTTAACATTGTAAAACTACCGTTAAATATATTTTATAAACATTATTATTATAGATGTTATAGACTTTCTAAGTTATATATGATTCATTAGTTACTTATTCAAGTGGAAGAATAAGTAACTAATGAATTCAATGACGAAAGAATCTTAATCAATTACGAAAAATAGGAGAAGTGCGAGTTAAACTCACGTGGAGAGGGTTCCGTATGATGAATATGTTACACACCAAAAATATTTCATGTAAAGTAGGTTGCCAAGACACAAGGTTACAAAAGTTATCAGATCTAATGTAGAGCCAAGTCTCGAACTCTTCAAGGCATAACACTACAAACCTTACATCTTGGTCCAAATGTTTGGCTTGATTGTTCCATTGCACCGTTGCATGACATAACATTAAAGTATGAATGGCCAATTTATATATTTTCTTAAATGAATTCAAAACTATTTATTTTAAAATTATAGGCACTAAGAATATGTATATTTGAGACCCATAACAAGTTCTTTAATTAGATATGTCATACGGTTCAGTTTGCAAAACTTTTGTTTTAAATTTTCGAGTTTCCCCGCAAAAGTGACCTTGGGAGGTCCAAGGTCACTTATTCAAAATGCGTTTATTTACGATACACTTCGGTGTTTGGGTCACAAAGTTCATATTTGTACCAATTTTCAAACTTCAATACACGAGTGATCCTATGAGGGTTCCGTTTTTTTATTAGGACGTACGGAACCCTAAAAAGTAATCACTCATTTTCTTGTCTCATTTATTTGATTAGAAAAATTACAGGCCTTTACCGCAAGTCAGATAGAATTTGTGTGGAAATAGTTATTATATATTATTTACTACGTTTGTCTAGTGGTCGCAAGCACTATTGGTGTAAGCTTTTTTTTTTGAGGATGGGAAATCATCAAATGACCCCTCCCGCTCTGGGTGGATCGTTTACTTGAAGTGGCACCTTAAACATAGGAATTAAAGTGTGAAGTCAGTCTGGAAGACTAGATTTGGTAAAAATGAATTGGGTAATTTTTTATAGTTAAACATGACTTGATCCCTAGACCTTTTAGATGTGTGTAGATCAAGAACGTGAGTCTATGAATCTACAAGATCTGATATTAAATAGTGATGATAAATGAATACTATACTCAGGCCTAGTTTTCCTACTGCTGGACAAAGGCCTCCCACAAGTATTTCCAGGATTTTTCAATAGTCCCAATTCAGTAAAAAACGCGACAAACAATTGGATAAGAATCGAGCTCATCAAAGGCGCCTTATTCCGTTATAACACCCAGCGAAAAAATCCAAAAGCCGCACACAAAAAAGAAAAAAAAGGTATGACCATTATTGACTTAAAAGATTTCATTCAATCAGGCACCAAACATTTTCAAAAGCAATACAATTTCGTTGGCTCGACGTGTACAGTGTAACTGTGTACATCAAACAATGGAAATGGTAAATTATGTTACAAATAATACAGCCGCGTCGATATAATATCAAATTACAGTGGCGTGCACGTGTTTTCACACTTCTTTGGTTGAAGTTGTATGGCGCAAGTTTTAAGACCTTTGTGGGATTTTCTGCAATATACAAAACTATCTCACCCTTAACTGGATTACTTCAATCTGCCCAACTTTTTCCTAACTTTGCGCGTGGCTTCACTGCGTGCATGGCGGAAAATATCCTACGGGAACGTACTACTGGTTAAAAGTAGTCTAAATGTTAATCCAGGTTAAAAACTACATGTGTGCCAAATTTCATTCTAATCCGTTCGGTTGTTTTTGCGCCAATATGGAATATTCATCCAGACAAATGGACAAAAATTCAGAAAACTTTATTTTCGGCTGCAGACTCGTTCCCACCCACACATTGTAGCAATTACTTTTTTTTTCAAAAATATTGAATTTACAGTTTTGACTTCGATAATATTTTATCATATGTATTGATTTATTTATTTAACCATTTATGCACACACATAATATACTTAAACAGGGTTATTGGAAAAAAATCAGCTGTTCCCTACATTTATGTTTGTATAACTTGTCAAAATGTAGGGAACAGCTGATTTTTGTTTCGCGATTTCACGTTTGGTCCCATAGTAAAAGTTGTTCATAATGATGAGTACAACGACCAATGATGAACAAATTTTTCCCAGCATACCTGTGTTAGGAAAGTCAACAACAACTATGTTGGTGTCAGCTTCCATTCCAACCGGATGCAGCTGAATACAAACAACAACCCAGTCACACTGGTGTCTGGTGTCTTACCAAGAGGTAGCACGATACCCCTTGGTAAGACACCAGTCTTAGTCAAACGTTTGGTGTTTCTGACTATCCGAACTACTACGACAACTAGTACCAAAAGTCTAACCTGCTTTTCAAGCCACAAAGGGAACTCGATATGTACAGATAGTGCAATCCACGAAGACGCGCCCCACTCTTTTTCCTAATGCTTATAGCACAAGTGGGCAACATTCCGCTAGTGTTTTTTTGGTACACATTAATTATTATTAGCGGGTAATTAAGGGCCTAGTCTTCTAGTGCACAATTTATGAATCGCGTGCGGCGAGTCCACGCGCCGAGCGCCTGCACCCGGGCTCCCCGCAGTCCCCCGCATACATCCTACCTAGCGTAATTTGACACGGTCGGAAAGTTGCTCCACTAAGTATTATTTATTTTACCATTTATGTACACACATCGCACCTTCAGAATTGAAGTGGCTTAGCTAAAAATTTTAAGAAAATTACTTTGATACAAAGTATTTAAAAAAAAAAAATCTTAAAATTTTAAGAAAATTACTGATACAATGAAAATGAATTTGATAGAATGTATCAGTCATTTTCTTAAAATTTTAAGAAAATAACTTGGATACAACGTGTCAGTCATTTAAAAAAAAAATAGTTAAGCCACTTCAATTCTAAGGTGCGACATATAAACAGACGAAAAAAAAGCAGAATAGAAAAATAGGTACAAAAGTGATGCTTATTTCAAAAGAATCTCTTCCAGCATACCTGCGATAGGACAATAAATAGAGATATGTAGACATTGTGTAAAGGAGACAAAAAAAAATACATAAAATCAAAGTCAAATTATTATTAATAAAAAAATTAATAAAATAATAATTATTATTAATTAGCCTTTATTTCAAAAAGGCACATAAAAGTGATACGGAAAGGCTCGTGAGACACAGAAAGTTCAGCGGCTATCAATCTCAAACTTGAATAAGGATTTTCAGTCACTATTTCCTTCACTTTTGCGATATTAACTTCAGTTGAAGACGTTGACGGCCTACCAGGGCAAGGCAAATCTAGACCGCTTTTAAACGCTTTGTATTACTCATAAGCACGTGTTTTTTATAAAGTCGATTCACCGTAAGGCCTTCTGTAACATTTTCAGTGACTTCGAACACGAAATACCATTGGCGATGATCTAACTAATATATTATACTCTGTCACATACATTACAGTTACATTCTTATATAAAAAATATCGGTAATGGACATTAGTGGTTTGCATCGCATATTTTCAATCATCAATGGTACTCCCATAGTAGAAGAGGTATGATTAATATTTCGAGCTTCTGACAGGTTGCTTATATCTGAAAATGGTTGACGTGAGCCAGCAGCGGACCTATGAAAATAAATAAGTCATATAATAACAGAGTTTTCAGAAGTACCTATTCGTAAAAAATCATCGTACTAATATTATGTAGCATCCTGTGGTTTCTTCGGTCTTCCGCTGCGAAAAAGTAGCCTATGCGTACATTGGCTACTTTTTCGCAGCGGATCCTTAGGCTACTTCTATAAAAAAATTATCTGTATTAATTCTGCCGTAACGGAGTTTAGAGGAAACAAATATACGGTGATTGATAATTAGTGACCGATACTTAAACACGTGCTTGTACTCATGATAACAAACAACTTTTATTACAGGACCAAACCTGAAATTGTGAAAAAAAAATCTGCTGTTCAGTCATTTATGTTCGCCTAACTGGTCAAAATGTAAGCACTGAACAGCAGATTTTTTTTTCGCGAATTCAGGTTTGGTCCCATAGTAAAAGTTTTTTGTTATCATGAGTACAATCACGTGTTTAGGTATCGGTCACTAATTACCAGTCACCCTTTATACTGAGTGTAATTTTATCATCTCTTGAGGGGTCATTGTACTCATCATTATGAACAACTTTTACTATGGAAACAAACCAGAAATCGCGAAAATAAAATTAGCTGTTCCCTACAACCTAGGGAACAGCGGATTTTTTTTTCACGATGTCACGATTTCAGGTTTGGTCCCATAGTAAAAGTTGTTCATAATAATGAGAAGAATGATCTCTTATGAGGATAACGGTGATTAAAATGCGCACACTATGTAGACAAGGATATTATAAGTTGGATGATTATATCGTAGATAAAAATGTTTGGCTAAATGCTGGTCCTGCCACAGGCACTTGGGCTCACTAGTTAATTTTGACCTCACTATCGGCCTTAGCATCCTAGAAAACTTCGGAAACGACACCCATGACAAAAACCTTGAACATTTTCGCGCCCACCATCTTAGATTTTAATTTTGACCTCACTATCGGCCTTAGCACCCTATAAAACCACGAAAACGATATCCATGACGAAAAATATGAACATTTTCGCGTCCGTCATCTTGGATTTTCATTTTGACCTCACTATCGGCCTTAGCACCCTAGAAAACCACGAAAACGATATCCATGACAAAAAACTTGAACATTTTCGCGTCCGCCATCTTGGATTTTAATTTTGACCTATCTGCCTCAGCACCCTAGAAAACCATGGAAACGATATCCATGACGAAAAATTAGATAGTTTTCTCGTCCGCCGTCTTGAATTTTAATTTCAACCTCACTATCGGCCTTAGCACCCTAAAAAACCACGAAAACGGTATCCATGACGCAAAATATGAACATTTTCGCGTCCGTCATCTTGGATTTTCATTTTGACCTCACTATCGGCCTTAGCACCCTAGAAAACCACGAAAACGATATCCATGACAAAAAACTTGAACATTTTCGCGTCCGCCATCTTGGATTTTAATTTTGACCTATCTGCCTCAGCACCCTAGAAAACCATGGAAACGATATCCATGACGAAAAATTAGATAGTTTTCTCGTCCGCCGTCTTGGATTTTAATTTCAACCTCACTATCGGCCTTAGCACCCTAAAAAACCACGAAAACGATATCCATGACGCAAAATATGAACATTTTCGCGTCCGTCATCTTGGATTTTCATTTTGACCTCACTATCGGCCTTAGCACCCTAGAAAACCACGAAAACGATATCCATGACAAAAAACTTGAACATTTTCGCGTCCGCCATCTTGGATTTTAATTTTGACCTAACTATCTGCCTCAGCACCCTATAAAACCATGGAAACGATATCCATGACGAAAAATTAGATAGTTTTCTCGTCCGCCATCTTGGATTTTAATTTTGACCTCACTATCGGCCTTAGCACCCTAAAAAACCACGAAAACGATATCCATGACGCAAAATATGAACATTTTCGCGTCCGCCATCTTGGATTTTCATTTTGACCTCACTATCGGCTTTAGCACCCTAGAAAACCATGGAAACGACATCCATGACGAAAAATCATAAACTTTTCGCGTCCGCCATCTTGGATTTTAATTTTGACCTCACTATCGGCCTTAGCACCCTAGAAAACCACGAAAACGATATCCATGACGAAAAATATGAACATTTTCGCGTCCGCCATCTTGGATTTTAATTTTGACCTTAGTGTCGGTCTTAGCACCCTAGAAAACCACGAAAACGATATCCATGACGAAAAATATGAATATTTTCTCGTCCGCCATCTTGGATTTTAATTTTGACCTCACTATCGGCCTTATCACCCTAGAAAACCACGAAAACGATATCCATGACTACTGATAACAAATTCAACATTATTTTCAGATTCTTTTAAAATGGAACTAGTGATAAAAAAAAAACAATGAGTAGTTCCATCATGGAACAGTTAATGGTACTAGTGACAACGAAGCGTTCCATGTGGGAAATAGAGACTCCACTAGTTCTACTATTTTGTTATACCTAATATCGTAGTACTAGTGAGAATAAAAATTCCCATTAGTTCTACCGTGGAACTGTTCAGTAGAACAAGTGGGAATAAAGAATCCCACTAGTTCTACTATTTTGTTATACCAAATATCGTAGTACTAGTGGGAAAAAAAAAATTCCCATTAGTTCTACCGTAGAACTGTTCAGTAGAACTAGTGGGAACATACCGATAAAATCGAGATGAGATATCGATACTCATCATGTCTGTGGAGTCTCGCTAGCTAATTTAATTTCACCTTGTAGTTAGGCCCTAAACATGAATACTGTAAACAGTTTTACTTACCTTTGGAATCTATTTCTCTTCATTACTTCTACGTTTGAGCCCAATTTTTTTTTCTTACAGGCATGTTTTTTTTTTAATTTACGATCCATATTGAAATCAAATATTTACAAAACTATTACTATATTACAATTATTTACAAAACACTCGAAAAATTATATACAAAAAATAATAAAGTAGAGCAACTTTTGATAGACAACAGTGCGTAACCTATGTTAGAGCAGGAGCAAAGTTAGAGCGAGAGGGAACAGTTAAAATTCGTCGTGGACCACACGTCTGAACGCTGCGACCGTGCAGCGGCCACTAAGGAATTTCTCTTTCAATTCTTGTTTATAAACTCTTATTTTGTAGGTCTTTTGAAATTATAATTATTCTTTGGACAAGTTGATTTAGGTGCTATTTTTTTTAGTATTTGCTTATTGAACCCTTGGCATTAAAATAATCTAATTATTACTTAAATACAATGCATAGTTATTCTGAAAAAAACCGTTTATTATGAGATAAAAACAGAGAATTTTGATGAAATTGCGACCTCTGGATTAAGAAAATGAATGATAATTCGAAAAAACTAATCAGCGCATTTTGAAGACAAGAATGTTGAGCTAATTATGCGCTGAACAGATTTTTAAATTAATTCTTCATTGCCATAAACGAAGAGCTCAAACGGAACTCGAAATGATGTTGGGCGCGAAAGAGCTGTGTTTAACACTTGATTTACCTAACATAATCTACCTAGATGAACTTAAAAAAAATATCTAGCTATTACTTATATTATGGTTATTCATGTGCAATAATAATATTTCATGTTATTTCATTATTTTGTTTAGAAAAAAAATTACAAAGTTGCGCAAATAATTCGCCGCGAGTGAATTTTGCAAGACTGCAGCCTTAAACTGAAACACTAATGGAATTAACTAGCGATTACCACTAACGATTCGGAAGAAGAGTGGGGCGCGTCTTCGTGGATTGCACTATCTGTAATGAACACCCATCCAATAGGTACCCAGTATGGTCGACCCAAGGACTGAACACAGGACCTCAGCTGTCTTGCGAGTTAAGAGCGATACTATAAAAACGCTTATCGCTCTTTACATCCCCACGTCATGAACGCAAGTAATCGCGTTACAGGGCCTTGGTGGTACCCTCAGGGATTTCGTCAGAGAATCAAACATAAATCCACCTTTTTTGTACAGTTGGTATATTACCGTAGTCAGGCCATTTAAGGAAGTTGGTGATTCTTTACTGCATCAGTAATTGTCTAAATTAAACATACCATATTTTACGCCTGTATTTCACGATGGGTAAGGCCGGTTTGGTCTTAAAGCGGTGAAGGAAAACATCGTAAGGAAACCGGTATGTCCTCGAACCAGAAATTCGAAGACATATTGTAACATTTAGCAATCCGCACTGCCATGCTATTCTCTAAGGATACAGCCTTGCGGACAGCGCTGTTGCAGCGCTGAAACTATTGTTTTCACCGCTGTGACAGCGCTGCCCGCTGGCTGTACCCTTAGAGAATAGTTCCCCTGGGCCGCGTGGTGGATTATGGCAGAGCAATGATGATGATATAATTTAACAAAACAATGCGCTTGACTGGGTTCAAACCTACGACCTTCAACTCGTAAGTAGCGGCCGATACCACTGGGCTACTTACAGAAATAAAATAATTTAAGATTATCATTTAATATCTTTTTCTGGCTGTTTGCTAAAACTTTTAACTTAATAAAGAGCTGGGATATTTTAATAGCGTACTTGAGAAATTTTATGATGGTTATAAGTATTTTACGGTGACATGAAATCGCATTGCGTCTGCTTTTCAGGGTTTCTCTTTTAATTGGTGGTGTATAATAATTTTCGATATGTCTATATTATTTCATTTTTGTGGACTCAGGCAGGAGAAAATTTGTTTATTAATTAAAAACACATAACAATAAATTGTTATTTATAGATTCTGGAACATTGAATATTTGCGAAAGAACCGAAGGCCAATTCCCGTAATTAAAAGCGTTCAAAATCTAGTCGCAATCTCATCTCAACTCAATGTCAAAAACTTGCCAAAAATGTATGGAAATTATAGGTATTTTTGATAGATTGAGACTGAGATCAGACTGTGAACGTTCTGAAAATTACGAGAATTGCCCCTCTGATATTTTGGTATAGGTATCTTACAAGCATAAAATAATTTCGTAGACGCAACTCAACCGAATTTCTCGTAGCATCTGCGTAGCGCTCGTAGCACCTGCATAGGTGACTCGTAGCATTGCAGAGGCACCTAAATAAGAATCTGTTAAATGTTTATTGCAATGAAATTTTACGTTTAATTTATTATTTACTTACATAATAATTTGTAATCCAGTTTAATGGGAACGATAAATAATTATTATTTCTAGAACATCTTTTGTTTAGCGGTTCCAGATAAATTTTGCTAATAACGCATTTTCTCAAAAAGGAAGAATTGCTTTAGAAATTACATTCAATTAATGTATTGCTTCGTGTGAGTTCAAATAATAACATTTAACACACAACATAACATTATGACATTTTTTTTATTATTTGGTGAGAATCACGTCAGAATATTATTTATATTTCGTTTATTTGTCTATATAAACTTATCTAATTACATTTTTAAATATTTCTTAAAATATAAATTAAGTATAAAAACATTTAAAAATATAAAAAAATAGTGATCCACCGATGTCGGGAGCAGGTTCCAAGGCACCGGTGGCTAAAGGGTTCCAGAGACAGAAACCTCCTCACAATGCGAGCCGTATCAATTCAATTATATTATTTTATTTATATTATTTTTAGAATAATGTTTTTCTAGAGAACAAAGTTGGCCCTGTGGTTACGGCCCCAAACTAAGAGTCGTAAGATCGTGATTTCGAACCCAGGCAGACACTTTATATTAAGTATTAATATAAATTCATCACCACTGCTTACAAAATGGTGAAGAAAAACATCTTGAGGAAACCGGCATATCCTAGAACTAAAAATTACAAGACATTTGACATTCACCAACTCGCATTGGGCGCTCTCACAGAGAGGAGACCGTGTCTACCAATGTGATCTTTTTTTTTGTGAGGCTTAATTTTTTAACCTTTTATCAAAAAAAGGGTAAAAAAAAATATTTGAAGCAATATAAATTCAAACAATACAAAAAATACTGATTTAAATAATATCGATTTCAAAAATTTTTTGCACTAGAATGTATTTGTAATTTGAATTATCACAATCATACTTGATGACAATACACACGCGATAAAACATCAAATTAGCGCAGTCCACTGGAAACGCACATAAATACAAAATGGTAAACAATCGAAATAGTATAATTATTCTTGTTTAATTGTTTATGGAACTGACCTTATAGCATCGTTATTGTGCAAAACATTCTGTGGGATGTATTGCTATTATTCCGGAACCCACGTAGGGATAGGCTTGAATATAATACTCAATCTATTGGCATATTATTTTACCCCTACTATGCCAAACGTATTACAGCGGAGTAATAACCTAACACACTCTACAGTAGCAATGGCTTTAATTTTAACAGTTCAGCAACATTCATTGCGTTACATTGTTGAGCAGACAAACTATTCGAACATAATTATGAAGCAATGGATTAGTGACATCATTCAAAATTATTCAGCCTGTGATTTAGTATGTTACGTGACTAAGGTTCAGCCTATCGATTCTGTAAAAAACTCACCGTGATAACAGGTGAAGTGAACTATCAATGGAGGCAATCCCTAACATCAGGTGGAATGACAGCTCACTTCACCTTAGTTTTCACGGTGAATGGCACTGCAGGTTGCACTATTTTCTATTTATTCTCAAACCGTGTCCCTTATGACCTATGTTTTTCCAAAACAGTCTTAAATTTGGCATCATAAAATTGAACCTAGACACTGTTTGAAATCTTTCGCAGTAGCCATTTCTTGTAGCAGCATCTAAAATGCCATGACCTTTACAAACACTAGATAATAATTATTAGAGGCACCGAAATTCCTTTCACATTCGGTATTAGCGAAGTTCGGCAGCTTTTATCGAACTTCGTCTCCGGCCGAATTTCGGTTAGATCTGCCGAATGTCGGCCGAAATTCGGTAGCTTAAATGAATTTAAATAAGAAATGGAAAAGTGAAAAGAAATTTATTTTAAAATGAAATCTAGATCAAATGATAATTTAATTTTGTAAGTAAATAGGTAACGTGGATGTTCGTTTTTGTTTTTATTTCCGTAGAAAAGAAACAACATCACATATCAAAAATAAGCTTTATTAAAATTATCAATTGTAATATTATTATCTATTAGTGAGGTAACATAACATTCTGGGTGACCGCGGGTGACGAGCGGGACGCCCGCGTAAGTGAAATTATAAGCGACGACGAGGAACGAACACGATCTGACTTGTACATTGAGCAAAAGCGCGCGAAATGTAACCGAAATTCGGCTGAAGTTTGGCCGAAGTTCGGCTTCGGTACATATTTAAACCGAACATTCGGCCGAATTCGACATTCGGCAGGACCCACATTCGGTGCAACACTAATAATTATCTCCAAAAAAAGTATGACCCAAAAATCTCTCCATCAACGAATACATACATAAAAGTTAGACACAAAACGCCAGTGTTTTCTCAAATAAGAAGAAAAAAAAACTTTTAATGGCCGGTCAAGGGTCGGCCTACTTCTCAAGGGGATCACTCGCAAGAAAAGCCGATTATATACTACGACTACCCCTTGGCCACGAGCTATACGCTCTAGCGACACGCGTCTTGCGACAGCGACTGTGGAGAAAACAAAAAACAAGTAAAAGAAGTTGTTTAGGGCATGCCACTTGTCACTAGCCACGCGACGTGCGGAGCGATGGTAGGAAACAGACAACGCGCGCGCGTTTCGCTTAAGGGCCTATACTACC
Source organism: Globia sparganii (assembly GCA_949316385.1). Classification (NCBI taxonomy): domain Eukaryota; kingdom Metazoa; phylum Arthropoda; class Insecta; order Lepidoptera; family Noctuidae; genus Globia; species Globia sparganii. The sequence continues at coordinate 5,262,040 of OX438675.1, read as the reverse complement.
TCAAATGGCTTAGCATGATCCTCCGTTATGTCGAAAATACTGCAGCATTAATTTTGAAATAAATATATGGTAAATTTGAGGATTAATGTTAGGTCTTATGTTAGACGAAAACACGATTCCATAAAATTTTCTCGATAGAAAAAAAATCCAAAGTTACCTCCAAACCGAACAATTAACCGCTGGTATTAAAAAAATACTTCAAATTAGATCATGAAACTTTGTATACTAACCGAACTAACTATAAAGCAGGTCTAATGTTTTTAATTTTTTTTAATTACCATTATTTTCACCGTAAAAAGCAAATACCTAAACTATTGGCGCTGCCTGCCGCCTTGCATCGCACTCTGTCTCGCTCTCACTCAGTCTGCGAGCAGTATCGTGCGAGCGAGATAAAGAGTGAATTTTAGCTGAGGTAGTGTAGGCTCTTAACGCAAGTCGCGTCGCAAGCCGCATCGGTCGAGGCCGTGACCCCGTAGCCACGAGCTACACGCTCAAGCGACCCGCCTCTTGCGACAGCGACTGCAGATAAAACAAAATGAAAGAAGTTGTATAGAGCTTGCCACGAGTTACCGCGACACAGCTTCCTGAACAACGAATGAAAACAAGTCACGCACGCGTGTCTTGCGACATTGACTGCGGAGGAAACAAATGAAAGAAGTTGTTTAAGCCGATATCAAACGCTTCACTTTCTGTTTATTTTTACCCAACTACGGCGAAGCAAAAAGGAGGGTTATGATTTTGACTGGTATGTATGTATGTATGTATGTTCATCTGTTCCCTCATAACTTCTAAACTCCTAATTAAAATGTGACAAATGAGGTATCGTTGGAAGCGTCTTGATTGTTCGCTGGCTATAGCCTATGTGACGTCACATGAAATTGAATATGGCGCCCTCTAACGGCCATAAAGTAATGACGTAAAAAAAATATTTTAATCTTGCCGTTTTGGATATGAAATGAAAGGGCTTAATTAGCACATTTCAAATATATATTATTGTCAGCTGTTGCTCACGGCTTTGCTTGCATACACCCGACAATTAGGAATAATTTTTATAAAATTACGCCTCAGATTTGAGCGAAACATATTTATGTGCCTATAAGTTTGGTATATTATCTAGGTACATGTAAAACAATAAATCCTAAACAAAAAACGGCTCTGCAAATATTTTATCACGAAATTATAACCCCAAAATAATTTAAATAAAAAATAAGTTCTAAAACTAAAACCCCACTACTGAAAAGGATGAAACAACCCGTGGTCGCATGCCGCTGTACTAAAATATACGTAGCATGCGACCACGGGAAAGTACTTTCTTGTTTCATCCTTTTTAGAGCGTGATTTTTCAGTAATCGGGTTTTAGTTTTACAACTTATTGCATTTCATTCTTTCACTCGAAGTGAAACGTTTGATCACAAAATTAATCATACATGGAAAATTTATACGTAAGTGAACTAATCGAACGATTTCGGATTTCAGCATTCGGCCATCTTTCACTAGCATGCCAAATGATCGAAAAAGAGTAACCGTGGAGTTTCTTGCCGGCTCTTCTCCATATGAAACGACCAATTGGAACCATGCACCTAGCTTCTGACGTTTCATAAGTGCCCATGTAGGATTATGTCAAACAAAATACTTCGATTTGGATTTTGACTGACGGAAATGACGCTCGCGCGTGTTTCTTGACGCAAGTCTGACGCAATCGCAAATCGCATCGCTCAAGGCCGTGAACGAGGCCTACAAGTATAGGTATCCGCCTGACCTCATGTTTTTTAAGGAAGTAAAGCTGAAGTTTTTAAAGGATCTGGTTAAAGTTGTCTTTGTTTGTAGAACAGATTTTGTAAAGCTTGAATAAGTCTCTTTTTTTTTGTTGCTGATCTTGCTCTGAGAAGAAGGCGAAAAGGAGGCAACCGCCTTGGCGACTAATACGCCGAAACCCACTCACCAACCAAGGTAGGTGGACCTTTGGGGTCACGGGCGCATAGAGTGGAGACTCTGTCCGGCCACTAAGTGATACCAGGGAAGACGGTGGCACAGTCGTCACGTGCTGCCGTGCACAGCGAGGCTCAGGGGAGGCCCCTTTACAGTCTCCCCAGGGATGTGCCTTACAGGAGTTGCAGGGGGGGGGTTCCGGAATTGGTCTTTTAAGAGAAACCGGGACCACCCCTATGTGCACATAGGGGTTTAGTGAGGTAAAAATCCCACACTCCCCGGGGTGCCTTTTGAAGGTTTCCCGAAAAAAAAAAAAAGGAATTGTTTTCTTGCGTCGACGTTAAAAGTGATGATGGCCTAGCATAAGCATAGTATATCGGCCTATAATGTTCCCACTGCTGGGCACAGACTTCCTCTCGGTGAGAGGGAGTGGGCCGTGATCCATCACGGGCCCAGTGCGGGTTGGTAGATGTCACACGCTAAGCCGTTGGTCCCGGCTGTCATTCGTGGATCTTTGATAGTCGTTACGGGTAGTCAGAAGCCCAAAAGTCTGATAACCAGTCTTACCAATCGTATCGTGTTACTCAGTAACTGGGTTGTGGAAATAGGCAGATAGGCAGTCGCTCCATGTAAAATACCGGTATTCAGCTGCATCTGGTTAGACTGGAAGCCGACCCCAACATACTTGGGAAAAGGCTAGGCAGATGATGACTTATAGTTTGTTTCATGGCATAAGTTTAAGTATATTATTATTTTTAGACCAAAGAAACATATTGAAAAAAAAAAAAGCTTTTTGGCGCAGCCGTGAGGCACACACAATTGTTGTTTGTAACTTTATTTTTATTTACTTTATTTTTGTGTTTTGTGTTTCACGAAATGTGTCGAAACAAACTTTTTCTTTCTTTCTTTTTCTTTCTTTCTTTATTGCTCAGTGAGCAATATTTTTCTTTGCTCACCCAAACCCGACTGCACTTTTTTATACAATATTAAATTTCTCGAGCATTTTACCCACTGTCAGTACCATCCATTTTCATACATCACTCGGTCCGCGGCAGAAATTAATTCACCATATCGCTGGCCCAGACCAGACATTTTTCATGTCCCAACAGTTTTGAAGAGATAACATCTTTTGAACAATGGAAGATTTTTGAACAGATTTTAATTAACCTGTGAACGGAATTTTTAATGGAATTTATGTTCGTGGATTAATGTTTAAAGATTAGGGATGTAGCTTAGAAATGTATAGCTAAATATTTTTTACGATCACCTATTGATTTGTGGAGCTTGACAAGCATTATCAACCTATAATATTCTCAATTTTGGGACACAAGCATCTTCTCTGTGGGAGTGAGTGGGCCGTAATCTACCACGCGGGCCCAGTGTGGGTTGGAAAATGAACAAGCAACAATGAACAACCGGCACCAACATGTCTTCGAATTGTTGGTGCCGGTTTTCTCACGATGTTTTCTTTCACCGTTTTGGGAGCAGTGGTGATGAAATAAGTTACACAAAGTAAAGCGCTTGTCTGGGTTCGAATCTGCCGGTCGATTCTGTAAAAATCTCACCGTGATAACTTAGGAGAAGTGAGCTATCAATAGTGGAAATCCTAAACATCTGGGCCTCAAGTCTGCTATTACAATAGTGTCAGAATGGTTTATCATTGATTTCATAATTGTCGATTTTGACAAGTTTGGTAATCTATTATTATAATGGCGTCATTATGACTTCCCAACAGCTTTCCAACGGTCAACCACTGAAACTCCATTGGAAGAAATGGCACAAAATGGTAATCTCGTACATAATGACAAATGAATAAATGTAATGTTTATTGCTATTTACGAACTTTTTACTACTTCTGATTGCAAACACTAATACGTAATATGTAAAAATATATATTAAATGAAGTCTAGCATGAAATTTAATAGTTTTTCTCAGACCATTGACCGATCAGTGATCGACCATTATGAATTTAGCAGATTACGAACTTTTAGCAAAATGACAATGGGATCGTGTTGGAATGACGAATTTTTAAAAATAGCACACTTGGGCCCCAGGTGGAGTAACAGCTCACTTCACCTAAGTTTTCACGGTGAGATTTTTACAGAATAGCACTGCTGTAACCTACAACTCGTAAGCCGTGGCCGTTAGCACTGGGCTGCCGTTTGATTGTCGAAATCAAATCATGGATGAGTGATATAACAATTCTTTAATTTTATTAAAATTACGATTGGGTACTGTCATGATCATGTCGGAACAGCACCCTCATTGTGTAACGTACTATCAATCAGATTCTGAATCATTTTGTCACAAAAATTACAGTAAATCAGCATCTAGTGATTACTTTAGCCCGCCTTGTACTTATATATTGAGGTGAGAAATAAATCATTATCTTATCTTAATTAGAATAGGGATGTATGTAATAGCGCGTATTAAATTAGATGAAAACAGCTATAAAATGTATTTATCAGCACTTTAAATAATAATACATCTATAATTGAATATTATCACTTTAAAAATAATGGTTTGCACTAGAACTTGTATATCAGCATTCTAAAATAATAAATACATATATAATTTAATATTATCACTTTAAAAATAATGGTTTGCACTATAACTTGAATACTCGTATCAGCATTTTAAAATAATAATACATCTATAATTTAATAATATCACTTTAAAAATATTGGTTTGCACTATAACTGTGTCGAAAACTAACTCCAAAACCAGTTAGTTTCTGAACGCACATTAAAATATCCACGAAGGGAATGGCGGGGTTTGATTAAGCTCGCTAAGATCGCTCACCAGACCCTGCTCCGTGGGAAAGATCCCGTGGCGGGTCTAAGTTGGTTTACAAGCTTAGAAGCTTCGCGGGGCCCCTATTTCTATTTACAGGGTTTAAAAAAACCTAATGTAACCTAAGTCGGGGTGCCCCAAGTCTTGGGACTTGGGGCACCCCGACTTAGGTTACATTATCGCTTAAAGAAACCATTATTTTTATAGTTTATTCAATTAATTTAATAGCTAAGCATATTTATAGCGGAAACCATTAATTGTATAGTTCATTCAATCAATTATAAAGCTAAACATTTTAAAATATGAAACATTATTTTTAAAGTGCGTTTATATATTCCCCATTAGAATATAGGATTATGTCTACTTAGGGCAAGTAATCCAGCTCGGTAGACACAACTTTGAGAAAGAAGCCGACAGAAGGATCCAGTTGGGTTGGGCAGCATATAAAAAACTCTGTCAAGTCTTCTCAATTATAGACCAGTATCCGTGTTGCCGGTATTCAGCAAGGTATTCGAAAAGGTAATGCTCAATCAAATGCTTAATCATTTCAACAAAAACAAAATTTTACACGATCAGCAATACGGTTTCACCAAAGGACGTTGTACGACTGACGCCGGTGTCACCTTATTAACACACATATTTACAGCGTGGGAGGAGGCCCAAGATGCCATAGGAATCTTCTGTGACCTCTCTAAGGCATTTGACTGCGTTAACAACGACACCTTGCTCTTAAAACTTGAGCATTACGGATTAGGTAAACTTGCGCTCAGTTTAGTAAAATCATATTTAAATGATAGGCAGCAAACAGTGCAAATAAATGGTGTCAGTTCACTTGGTCTAAAGGTAGAAATGGGTGTTCCACAAGGTTCGATATTAGGTCCTTTCCTCTTTTTAGTATACATTAATGATTTACCCCATTTATTCAAAAACCAACCACAAATGGTGTTATTTGCTGACGATACTTCATTAATTTTTAAGATAAGTAGACGTGCTCCAAATCTTGACGACGTAAATAACGCCCTACTGCAGGTGCATAATTGGTTCACTGCTAATAATTTAGTACTAAATGGGAAAAAAACTAAATGCATAAAAAACTTAAATCTTTTCAGTAAAAGAGGTGACAGACACACCTATGGACTAGAAATAGGGACCAATTACTTCAACCAGGTTTCAGATTGGCTAAAGTAGACTCATCTTTCATGGGGTACTGTTTAAAATGTTACAATAAAATACCCCCACATACTCCAACTCAATGAAACAAAATTCAAATCTTGCATAAAACGCACACTATGCAGCCAGGCATATTATAAGTTGGGGGATTACATCGCTGACAAAAATGCTTGGCTGAACGCTAGTCCTGCTCCACAAGGGCGCTTAAACTAATTAATTAGCATTCGAAAATATAGTTGGAGCTGCTGAAGATTGAAAAAACTATCTTTGCATTGTATAAATTCAATCTCTTAGTATTGTATAATTGCATAGCACACGTGTGAGCACTATGTACCTAAACTATAAAGCTACCATTTACTGGGTACGTCTTTCATTGACTTGAATCTGCCCTTGCGGCTGAGAGTATGTCATGCTCACTCAAATGTCTCGCTGATGGTGGCGTGTGTGTTGGATCATTGGGTTCCCTTCAAAATGGTTGAGCTGAATGGTGCTGATCCATACGTCATGTTCATGAACGGGCGCCGTCAGTAGGGACTGGTCATCTCTTAGCCGCCACGGCTTATTTTAATTTATTTTCATTTATGAACTGTTCTTTTAAGTACGAACGCCTTTAACGTGCACGTCTTTCTGCATCGTTCTCACATGTATAATTTCAACATGAATGATGTAACCAAGATTTTTGTAACAATTTTATTATTTAAAAGAGTGTCCGTGGAGTTTCTTGCCCGTTCTTCTCCACAGGTACCTACACTTTGGAATGGGCAACTAGCTTCATCTTTCTGACTGACCAACCCTTGACAATTCAAAAGTGCCTATAATTGGTTTATTTGAAATAAATGCTTTGAGTTTGAGTTCTCGTCGCATATCCCGCAGTGTTTGAAGAGCAAGGTCTTCAACCAGTGCGTTCTGACCGTCATGATATACCTATGGTGCCGAAACGTGGACACTGGCGGTCAGGCTGGTTTACAGATTCAAGGTCGCTCAGCGCGCTATGGAGCGAGCTATGCTTGGAGTCTCTTTGAAGAATTAAATCAAGAATGAAATTGTCCGGAAAAGAACCCTGAGTTACTGACATAGCTTGCAGAGTAAGGAAACTGAAGTGGCAGTGGGCCATGTTTGTCGAAAGACCGATACCCGGTGGAGCAGACGAGTCCTTGATTGGAGACCGCGTATCGGCAAGCGAAGTGTGGGACGCCCCCCAGCTAGATGGACGGATGACCTAAAGAAAGTCGCTGGGACGGACTGGATGCGGAAGGCGGAGGACAGGGTGTTGTGGCGCAGCCTGGAAGAGGCCTATGTCCAGCAGTGGACTGCAATAGACTGAGTTGATTGATTGATTAACTTAAGAGTAAACTAGTCGCGAGCTCGAACTCACTGGTGTTCATGGCCAAAAAGCACGCTGTCTCGCCTGGCTTCGTGTCCGACAGCGCTAGTATCAGTGATGAGCAGTTAGATGCTAGTCTACACGAACAACGTCTAGTTCTCACGCACAGAAACACAATTACGAAATGACAGGCGCGTAAAAAAAATCGAAAAGTGCTTCGGAAAATCGAGTTTTATGAAAAAAACACTGGATAAAGCAATTACGAATAAAGTTTATTGATCTCTTCAATAACTGAGCTTTGTCGGTACGGACTTGGTTTTGAAGATTTTACAGTTCTTTATTACTTATTTACACCCAAAGTTATGCTAAAAATAGCAAGAAAAACGAATCTTTGTTGGCTCATAACTTATTAATGGCTTTTTATTTTACCGTACTGTTTCCGTACAGACACAATTAATAATAAGTCAAAACGATATCATGTTTAACTTTGGATGCACAATGTCAAATAGTGGAGTAATATTCTCCCGAAATTTGTATAGAAAAATATCGACAAGTGGCACCTTAATTCACTCTCACAAAATAATCCACCTTGTTTTATTCATATCATACAGGTATATTTCATTGGTAGCAATAATATAACCTCTCACGCCAGTATGTTTGGTTAACGTATCAAACATTAAGGTATGTAAACGGCCCTTCCAATTAATCCAATTAAATTGAATTGGAGTACTAAACTTCGGGAGGTCGCGGGTTCGATGTTTCGGTGTTGTACAAATTAGAACTAAAACCCGGATTATAAGCAATCAGGGTTTGGTTGACACTGATCCCTCAATTTTGATGGTTTACCTTCTTCCTAGAATTTTAAACATATTGTAGAATTACCTGACTGGACCCACTGTAAGGTACAGTCAGGGAAGTTTATTGCTTAACAAATTGACTTGCTACGTCAATTTTCAGTGTTGTAGCCATTTCACACAACTGTCAAAGAATGGCATCATCATCTGCCTAGCCTTTTCCCAACTATGTTGGGGTCGGCTTCCAGTCTAACCGGATGCAGCTGAATACCGGTATTTTACATGGAGCGACTGCCTAACTGACATCCACAACCCAGGTAGTGGTCAATCTGATACCCATTGGTAAGACTGGTTGTCAGATTTTCGGGCTTTTGACTACCCGTAACGACTGTCAAAGATCCACGAATGGCAGCCGGTGCCAACGGCTTAACGTGCTTTCCGAGGCACGTAGGGGTCTCGGTATGTAAAGATCGTCACCCATCTGCAGACCAATCGCGGCAAGCGTAGCTTACCCTGATCGATCGACCTGTGCGGCTGTTATTATTTAGCCACGGGCCCCTCTGTCAAAGAATGGCAGATTTGATTTAAATATATGGCCAATTTTAATTATAGTTAATAATTGTTTTTTCTAACTTTACGTGTAGTCTATGTTTCATCTCATACATAAAAGTGACAAGTACTGATGAATAAATAAGCGGGATAGTTGCGTAACACACTATCAGGCTTTCATTTTGACATTTCAACAATATTCATTGCGTTATTTACGTAGTTGAGCTGACCAATTTCTCGAACATAATGAAGCAATGGATTAGCAATGCCCTTCAAAATGATTTGGATAGAGATTGATAGTGTGTAACGCAATTAGGGTGTAGCTCACTGTGACAGTATTAGGTTGTATGTATAATGGCAACACACATACATGACATTATTTACACACATGACATTATTTTTTTTTTTTTTTGTATTTTGTGTTTCACGATTCGAGTCCAAATAAACTTTGTTTTTTCTTTCTTTAATTATGTAGGTATAGTAGTTATGCCAACACTAATGTTAATCTGGGCAAACTAGGCCAGTTTCCTTTCCGATTACGTCTCCGCCCATTATAGATACTACAATAATGTAATTTTATTGTGTTAAAAAAATATAATAAACCCTGAATACCTCAACAAACTTTACTGTTTTGAAACAAACAACAATACAGTTTTTTGATCAAAATAATATGATTCGCGACGGTAACAAAAATGAATTTACAGAATTATTATATACCGCGATTTCACACGCATAGGTAAGTTTTGATCCCGTGGGAATATCGGGATAAAAAGTATTCCTGGCCATAAAATATCTTTGTGCCAAATTTCATCCAAATCCGTTCAGTAGTTTTTGCGTGAAAGAGTAACAAACATCCATCCATCAATCCTCACAAACTTTCGCGTTTATAATATTAGTAGGATAGTAGGATATGACATCATCCATACAGCTCTAAGTTCAAATGAGCCTCATGATTGACTATTTCATAAAATCATGATTTGAGTCACATCATTTTTGTATTCCTCATTCAATCCCAGCTCAGCAACTAACAACGCAATCAAAATTCAATCACAGATTTTTACTCTGTAAGTATAGTGCGTATATAATGTGTAGACACTAAGCACCTACACTTATACCTAATGACGTAGTGATTCTATAAGTGCACATTAATGTTGTGAGTAACGAAGGTTGATTGATGTAACAAGCTTTCTTCATTATCCTCCATTGAAGCCAGTAATTCATTAGGGAATATAAAGAGTAAATCGTTCTGTATTTTCAAGACGTTGAATGTGAGTTTATTTGATAAACATAATGAATAAGCGGGAAGAGAATTATACCGGTTGCTCCTTTTATTTAATTTCCATTTTATTTTTCGTTTTTAAATGGTGTCGCTAATAGACTGTATAATTTTTATTAAGCCATTTCTAAACATACCAGGCTTCATTTTTTTTTTACTTATCTTACACTGTCCCACTGGTTAGCGAAGGCCTCCCCCAAATCCTTCCAGGCATCCTTTTCTAGAGCTACCTCAATCGAACCCTGACGGTACGCGTACATAGAGGTATGAGGAAGAGGGTGTTAAATTCACTCATCCTCCATAGAAAAGGGAGGATCCTCGACCAGACGGGTGTTGTGTCTGGCGGGCAACTGCCCGATGATTCATGTCGGGCCGTTATATATATATATATATGCTAGTTGCGCGGTAAACTCTGCTTGCGAGATGCAGGATTTTGCGTGACGTCAGTATGACGCGTTGTTCGCATGTGGCATTGTAGATACCGCTACACATCTAGGCCGTCTCGCCACCTCTCTCGACCGGCCTCAGCGCCGCCGTCCACCCTCAGGCACTCACCGTTTGGAGACTGTTGCCCAGCGGTCACTGAGCATGCGGCCAACGGCAAATTATATTTTCTTAGTGATTTGTAAAATAGCATAGAATAGAATATAATAGAATACTCTTTATTATGTACACTATGTAAATTACAGATATAAATATAGAATTTTTGCAAAGTGTGACATAATGGGCGGTCTTATCGCTGAAAGCGATCTTTTAAAGACAACCTTAAGCAAGTTAAGTATAATTAGCCCACAATATTCTCACTCCTGGGACATAGGTCCCCTTTCTGTGAGAGGAAGTGGGTCATAATCCACCACGCGGACCCATTGCAATTTTTTTTGTTGTTCTAGAACGTGTCGGTTTCTTCACAATGTTTTCCTTCACAGTTTTGAAAGCAGTGGTGATGAAATAATTTACACAAAGTAAAATGCCTGCTTGGTTTTTTTTGAACCTACAACTTACATTCGTAAGTCGCGGCCGTTTCTAAAGAGCCACTGTGCACTGGTTTTTAAAATTTAAATAATAATTTGAATGATATATACATACATAAATTCACGCCTTCTTCCCAAGGCTGAAACTACAGAATGTCACCTGCTACGATCATACATTCTACTTTTGCCTCGTTTACATTCAATGTCGTTCTTCAAAGGATAATAGAATAGTATCCTTCGCCTAGAAACTTCCTTTGTCTCTTACCATCACATATTTATTTGAAAGCCATAGCAGCTGTTTTAATAGATAAGAAAATGCATTTACATTTATATTACCTCGTCTTTGAATTGCATTCGACGCTTGTTATGATTCCACTAGATCACAAGGACCTTTTGATTTCAGCGACCACAATTGTAATTTGAATTCTTATACATTTACATTTTTCTGATAAAATAAAACTTATTTTTGTCAAAATATACGCCAATAATTACTGGTATTTTACTATTTTATAATAATATATGTTATAAATAGAAAGAGGAAAAAAAGAAGTTTATTTGCGGCAAACATGACGCAGAGAAAGAACACAGGCAAAAAAAAAAAATAAGTCGGGGGAAAATTTGCGTCACATCCACGCAAAACGGCCATCACTCAGCATAATGCTGGTTTTCAGCAACAGCCGGCAGTGACATAATGAGGTCAACCGGTGCAGCATACGATAAGATAAAAATAAGAAATAAAATAAATATACAAATGGGAGACTCCTTAGCTCAGAAAAGAGGCCTGTGTCCCAGCAGTGGGAACTTATAAGCTCGATGTTATGTAGATTAAAATTCATAGTATACATTCACAAACAATACTTGTATAAGTAAAATAGCAATACTATGCGAAGTAAGGCGTTCCATATGACAAGTCTTTAAATTCGTAAAAAGGCTCGGTTTTTTGATCCGTGGTTAACTCGACCAATTGTTAAAAATAGTAACTAATGGTCAACTGGGCCAACTAATAGTTAATTATTTGACAATTCAAAGACAAAAAATTGAACAAAAAACACATTTTGCCAAAATTTAACCATTATTTACTATTTTTAACAATTGGTTGAGTTAACTACGGATCAAAAAACCGGCCCGTAGGGATGCATAGTGCCAACCGCAACTCAAGTATAGTCTATGAATAGGTTTCTGGAACCCCGTGCGTCCGCGCGCACTGTGAGATCTCATGCCTCATAGAAATTTGTGAATACGGGTAATAAATTCATAGAAAGTATTTTTGGCCAAATACATACATACCTACTATGTTTCCTTACTTTAAAACTTTTTCAAAAGTCGTTTACAAACTAAAATAATTCTCTTGCGTGCACGAACCTTTAAATTCCAGCAACTTTATCTACATCTAAACAGACTAATTGTAACTTCATCTCACAATGGATCTACTTCAATAAATTCTAACGAAGTTAACTATGGAATCTAACGCATCTCAATAAATTTAGCTTTTCAAATAATTAATTAAGTTTCAATAAAATTCCAGCAAGAAATTCACTTAATTAACTTATCGAAAGTGAGGGCACTGAGATATTCAAATTATTTTTGTATTGATATTGAGTTTTTTGAGTTATTTTTCGATCTAATATGCTAATTCGATGGTTAAGAATTATTTTCGAAACAACAGCGGTGTCTCGTGGTATAAAGAAATAAGTTAATAAAAATATTCGTACGCAAAAATATGACCGACACAAGGATAATTGCATAGCACATGTGTGAATTTTATGTACATACTATAAAGTTACTATTTACCAGCTGAGAGTATGCCATGCTCACTCTAGTGTATCGCTGATGATGGCGCATGTGTTGGGTCATTTAGTTCCCTTCAAAATGGAAGAGCTGAATTTTATTAATCCATGCGTCATGTTCGTGAACGGGCGCCGTCAGTAGGGACTGGTCACCTCTTGGCTGCCACTTCTTATTTTAATTTAAATAAATATCTTAATTTTTTTTTAAACCTTTTTATTACGGATGCTTATAACGTTCGGTATCGTTCTCAACATGCATGATGTGATTTTAATAGTATCCTTGAGTTCCTTGCCCGTTCTTCTCCGTAGGTAGCTACGCTTTGGAATGGGCAACTAGCTTTATCTTTCTGACTGACCGAACACTTGACAATACAAAAGTACCTGTAATTGGTTTATTTCAAACGAGTTTGAGTTTTGAGTTCAAGGATCTTTATACAGTCTAAAAAAGGAAAAACTCTACATAAAATCTGTCAAATCAAGGGTTCCTACAAACTTATATTGTCCGTATATTCAAATCACAACTGTCATTCTTTGACAGTTCCATGAAATGACTATTAGGTACACGGAAAATTGCCGTAGGGTGTCATGTCAATTTGCTAAACAATTAAGTCCCCTGTCGGTACAAAACTAAACACCAAAATATGAATAGCAATGGTTTAGTACTTTTAAGTTAATCGAATAACGACAAAAAACAATAGGATTTCAATGCCATTAAGAGAAGCAGAATTCCATTACTCGTATCCAGGTTTGGTACGTGTAGAAACAGTATAGTTAAAGACCTTGCTGATAGGATATATGGCTACCAATACTTACAAGCAGTGGTTGGAAATAGCCGCGTAAATATTACTAATTTAATGTGCAACAAAAGAAAGGCGTGAGTTTATGTTTTTGTAAAAAAAAACACATTATAAAAAAAATAAGATAAGTACTACAAAATATAAATATATTTTAAAAAATATAATTTTTTATTTGTAGTAACTTTTTTTTAATTATGTTTTTTTATGGATCATGTCCTCTGCAATAAAGATATTTATTTTCTTATTAATTGCTAAAATCTACCTACATTTTCATAAAAACTTGTAAGTACCCAAAAGTACAGCTTAGGTCTATATAACATTTCCACGTAGGTAAATTTTCAAGTCTGCGGCCTGTATGCAGTGATACACTTAAACCAGTTTTGACCCAGTTTCAGTCAAGCTTCATATAAAAGATGCTTCGTTAGGTTTTCGGCCGAGTTTCATAGAAAGAAATATGCTGATTCAGCTTGATTGAGATAACTGCAGAAGGGTTTTTTGATAACGCGATATTGCGGGAAAGAACTCACCGTGCTTTTTCCTGATAAGATTAATTAAGAAGATTCATAAAGAGGAAATAGAGGTAAAGCTCTTTGAGAAGAAGCTCGTCTGAGGTGCTGTCGAACAAGCTATAGCTACAAGATTATTCTGGCACGTGGCCAAAATTGGAACTAACGTCGCCATCTTGTTTTTTGGGTTCTGTACCTCAAAAGGAAAAACGGAACCCTTATAAAATCACTACATTGTCCGTCAGTCAACATCCTTTTTCTCAGGAACGCGTGGAGTTATCAAGTTGAAATTAATATTAAATACTCAGGGCTGCAATCCCTTTAAGCAGTGAAAAAAATCAAACTTCTAAATCAACGCAATCAATAGATACTGGCGTTTGTGTTCCGAAATCAAAACCTATAGGGTACTCCCCGTGGACCTAGAATCATGAAATTTGGCAAGAAGCAATTTCATGTAGCACAAGTAAAGAAAAAAATCCGAAAACTGTTTCAGTTACATTACAAAAAATATTTTTTAAGCTATTGACATACCTACAAAATACGGAGGCCTTGGTGCGCGAGTCCGACTCGCACTTGACCGGTTTTTTAATCTTATTTTTATAATTTTAAATATATTTCAAGTGACATTTCACAAATGCACAAATGTTTACCAACTCGCCCAGCTGTCAACGTCATCCGAGCGCCAAAAGATCCCTGTAACAGCAAAATAGCCAAACTTGCAACTGCTATTAAACAATGTTATGGTTTTGTGAGTATATTGAGTAGTCAGTAGCATCGTATGTACCAAATTCTACTGCCACGCAGCGTTGCTCTGTTCCGGTTTGAAAGCTATTGGTGCCGGCGTGTAACTAAATTCCCCGTCACGAGAAGCTATACATTTTGTAAATAAAGAACTTCTACTAAGTTACGCAGCGACAATTCAGCCAATAATAAATAATCCCAAATTCAATCAACTCAAAGTAATATACGAGTAATACTAAACTAACGAGCAATTTCACTTGGTCGGGTTATATTGTAGCGAAAGCGCTGTCGTCTAATGTTTTGTGATACTGGAACATAAACATTTGGGCCACCATTTTGAAGTAAGTTCACGTTGACGCTGTCAATGCTGCAGAATGCAGGTGCAGAGTACTCGGAATCCTCTGACGACAGTAATTAGATGTGTGTGTTAACTGTTTTTTTATTTGATCCAAGGGTTGCGAACCCCTAAATGTGTGTTTACAAAATTTATAGCTTCACGTGACGGGAACTAACATCCGCGATACTGCTGGTATTGCAGATTTCATTCTATTTCAATATTTCTCTTTTTGTTTCACTTCCTATTTTTTCGACGGTTTTTTTACTATTCTATAATAAAAATATTTAAATAGGTATTTCAAAACACTTATAGCCGTACAATGATCTTTTTATTTGGACGTGGCCAAAACCAGAACTAAAGCCGCCATATTGTTTCTTTAATACATTTCACAAAACAATGGCACAAATGTTTATCAACAGGGCTCAACGTGTCAACGTGTCAACGTCTCTCAGCCTAGGTGATCCTTATACCAGTGTATGTAAGAAACTAAAACCTGCAACCAAAACGTTCCTCTCCTGTTTTATGGAACTCCGAAGCCACAACCACCTCAGCCACAAGCCGGTAATAAAATAGCTCATACGAAAACAGTTTTCAAGACTTACGAGAAACGTATAAAAAGGAATTAAATTGAAGTTTACGATTAGTAAAGCTAAGGATCGTAAGACGAACGTACTATAAGTATATAATTTTATGATGCATTTTATGATTACCTAACGACCCAGCCCTTCTCCTCACAGCTGCAATATTAAAAAAAAATTGTCCTCCAGACTAAGCGTAGATCAGCTTCTGGCGCAGGAGATATAGTGCACAAGTGTGTGCGCTGATACAGGTGCATTCTCTCTTTTCTCACTCTCATTCACGACCGGGGAGAGATCAGGCGCAGGCTTTTCGAGGCACGGGGGTATCACACCGTCAACTTCCAAACTCCGGGCTGTTACTTAGAAATTCCCAATGGTTAAACCCAATCACACTTTGCGCGATCCGGGAATCGAACCCAGGGCCCCACGTTCATCAGTCGCGGTTGCGACCACGAGATCAATGGAGCAGTTAAACCGGGCGGGGGGTGCACCGATGTGGCGACATGTCAAAACATCTATATTTCTGTTTTATATCTAAGGGCTAATTTTTCAATCGACAGATAATTTTTATTCGTAAAATAAGATTGACGTCTGACAGAATTCGTATGAAAGAACTGTCAAAAATTATTCCTCGAATAAAATTATCTGGCGTTGGAACAATCAGCCCTAAGGGTTGACTCTTCAATCATCGGAGGAATAAATTTTGAAATTTTGACAGTTTTTATATAACAATTATCGGTCAATTGAAAAATTAGCCCTTAGTTAAATATTAATTACTAGCTGTTGCCCGCGACATTTTTTTTTTTTTTTTTTTGTGGATGGGAAATCATCTAATGACCCCTGAATGAGCAGAAGGGAGTGTCAGACTCTTACTGACTAAAACCCACCCGTGTTCCTTCCTTAGCCCTTTGTGTTCCGGGGTAGCGGTAACCCTTTCGGACAATCCCGCTGCCCCGGCAGGCTTCGGCCCTTTCGGGCCCCTTCCTAATGCTGACATCTCTTTGAGGCGCGCGTGGAACACGTACGCGCCGTCCGGCACGGGCCTGGTCCTGATCGGACGGAGAGTTACCCATTACTCTCCGCCCGCAGGCCCGCGCCTACGGTGGCCGGGAGTCGTCTCGCGGCTCCCGACGCCCGGGGCGTCTCCCGCGGCGGCTGGGACGTGATGCCCTCTCCCTCAGCCGTCCCGCCACCTCCTTCGCTAGCATGACTGCTTCGCAGAAGGAGGTGACTGCCTCCCACTCCCTCTCGCCCCGGACCATGGCTTGAACCAGGGCCGGGCGCGAGAGGTCGCCGCCGCTGCCGATCGCCTCTGCGAGAACACGGCGGTGCTCCGCCCAATTGGGGCATACCGCCACCGTATGCTCCACCGTGTCCTCCGGGCGACCCTCGCAGTGGTGACACCCGGGCGTTTCCTCCCGCCCGATGGTGTGCAGGAACCTCCCGAAACACCCGTGTCCGGTGAGGACCTGCGTCAGGCGGTAGGTGAGGGCGCCGTGGCGCCTCTCTAGCCACTCCTCAAAGAGGGGTCTTACCGCCGCTATCGCGGCGTGCCCTGCGCTGGGTTGCGACAGTCGCTCTTTCCATGCCGCCATGAGATCGCGCCGGAGGTCGGTCCGCTCCGCCGCGATTTGCCGCGGAAGCGGAGTTTCCCCCCGGCGTAGTGCCTCCGCGCGCCACTCGTACAGGCGCGCGAGGACTATCGCCTCCAGATCCCACGGCGGCAGTCCGGCAAGGAGGCTTGCTGCCTCGCCCGAGATCGTGCGGTACCCCCGGATTAGCCTTACGGCTACCACCTTCTGGGGCGCGTTCAGGTAGTGGGCGGCTCGTCGCCGCAGTGAACGCGCCCACACCGGGGCCCCATATAGAGCCATGGACCGCACGAGTTGCCCGCGACTTCGTCTGCGATCCAGGGTAAAAAGTAGCCTATGTCCTTTTCCAGATCATGGTCTACCCACGTACCAAATTTTATCCAAATCCGTTCAGCCGTTTCAGCCTGAAAGCGTAACAAACAAACAAACAAACAAATTTACTTTTACATTTATAATATTAGTTAAGATTCGTTAAGAATCTTATTCCTACCGGAATAAATTCTATAAATTATAATAAAAACCATATCAAAATCCATTGTGTACTTTAGCCCTATTCGTAGACTTTAGCAAAACTATGCGCACACAGACACACGAAAAGCGACTTGGTTTTATACTAATAATTAGAGATCCACCACTGCTTAGCACGGTTTTTGAGGCTTGAAAAAACATCGAGATGTCTGAGCTATATCTTAGATAAATCTTAATAGGGGCTCGTGGCTAAGTATAGGGGCTTGTGGCTAAGTAATAACAGCCGCATGGGTCAATCGACCAGATTAAACTACGCTTGCCGCGGATGGTCCGTTAATGGGTAACCATCTTCACATACCAAGACCCCTCCGTGCCTCGAAAAGCACGTTAAACTGTTGGTCCCGGCTGTCATTCGTGGATCTTTAACATCCGTTATGGGTCATCAGAAGCCCGAACGTCTGACAACCAGTCTTACCAAGGAGTATCATATTACCTAGTAACTGGGTTGTGGAGGTCAGATAGGCAGTCGCTCCATGTAAATACTGGTATTCAGTTGCCGGTTAGACTGGAAGCCGACCCCAACATAGTTGGGAAAAGGCTAGGCAGATTATGATGATTATGATGCAGATTATCTCGCGGGAAACAGTTAGTAATATGTAAATCTGTCGTTTCGTAAGGTTAACGAACTCATAAAAAAGATTTCATGAGGTTCATTATCCCATAACTTCCTCCAAATAATAAGCTACACAGTTTTCTTTTTATGAGTACATAATCATAAAATTTCTAAGACTCAATATACAAATTAAGAGGCAAAGATAATGGTACCATTAGCCGTTACCCGTGGCCGGTGAAGACCCTGCTATAATCTTCCTTATCTCATTATGCCGGGTCTCCTACCTACAGAATTATGTAAAGAAGGTTTATTTGTATCTACCTTTTGTATAGATATATGCCGCATAGGGGTAAAAAGGTTAAAATTAAGTACTCAGAGGTCTTTGTGTGAGACTGAGTTTGTCCGGGGAAAAACTAGCACCAAAAACCGTCGTACCTATAATTGATTCTTTACGCAGCGAATTTTTATCGCGCACTTATTTTTCAACGCACTGCTTAGCGCCGAGAGTTGAAATTACAACAGTGTACTTTTTGACGCGCTGGGATGCAATCTGTTTTTTTTTTAGTAATCTGTTTTGTCGAAAATACTGCAGCATTAATTTTGAAATAAATATATGGTAAAGTTGAGGATTAATGCTAGGTCTTATGTTAGACGAAAACACGATTTCATCAAATTTTCTCGTTAGAAAAAAATTCCAAAGTTACCTCCAAACCGAACAATAAACTGCTGGTATTCAAAAAATACTTCACGTTAGATCATGAAACTTTGTATACTAACCGAACTAACTATAAAGCAGGTCCTATGTTATTTACTTTTTTTTAATTACCATTATTTTCACCGTAAAAAGCAAATACCTAAACTATTGGCGCTGCCTGCCGCCTAGCTCCGCACTCTGTCTCGCTCTCACGCAGTCCGCGAGCAGTATCGTGCGAGCGAGATAAAGAGTGAATTTTAGCTGAGGTAGTGTAGGTTCTTAAGACCGATCTCGGGAACGTGCGGAAGTATCGAGTTGAAATTTAAACCATTCATGTCTACTTTGAAGCTGTGAAAAAATCTAACATCTAAGTTAACTTAAAAAGTGGATACGGCCGTTTATGCCGCAAAAAACGAATATTTCGACACTCTCAAGCTTAAATAAAATAATAAATAAACAACAAATTAAAAAACAAAAAAAAATAAAACAATTCTCTAATTTAAATATAAACATATAATATGAGAATATACTTACGTACATACATACTTCTATAATAAATATCACTAAATTATTTATAATTATAATGTAATTTAAATAATATAAAACATTTGTAATGGTTCCAAGTGAACGTTTCTCAAGGAGAAGAGCCGGTAAGAAACTCTACGGTTACTCTTTTAAAAATAATTGGTATTGAGTAGTTGGTTTGAGTTGGTTCCTGTAGTTACAGATATTTCATGAAATGTGTGTACCTACTGTTAAAGATAATTTTCATTGCGTACTTAATTATTATCTACATAATTATATATAATATAATATGTTCAAACTTTTAATATTAAATAAACGAAAAATTATTAAAATAAAAATATAATATCCTAATCTAACTAAAACTATTAAAAAACTAAAGTATTGCGTCGAAATATTCTTCCGCATCGCTGTCTAGTTAGTTAGTTACCTACTTAGTTTCGTTATATTTCCGAAAGCAAATTGTGTGAAACAAGCATTTCAAGATTTTCAAGTTGTTCTATTGTATTTATTTTTGCACGTAATCTTAACGAAGATTGGAGTAACAAATTCATAAACTTTCTGTTTGCGTCAAAAATTATCATCGAAAACTTTGTGAATTATTAAATTTTCTTCTTAATTACTTCATTTGTTGGGTAATTTGGTGGTTGTTTATTATTATTTCAAGGTTAAGTAGGATACTGGCTGCTAATGTCTTTTTTATGCGCTTAATGAGGTTAAGCCCTTTGTGGTGAATAAATCTCACGTTGTGTTCTAACTAGCGTCTGCCCGCGACTTCGTCCTTATGAAAGGACAAGGACCAAAAGTCGTACAAAAAAGTCTCATACATCAAGATCAAAATATTACACTGATTATTTTCATAATTTTTTACGACTTTACGCGTCGGGGATTCGATTTTTGAACAGGGAATTTAATTTAAAGTAAAAAAGTGTTGATATAAAACAATATCAACACTTTTTTTATTCTCTTTACATGACGTTCCGTTTCAAATGATTTGATTAAGATAACCTTGAATTTAGAAAGTGTCATGATCACGTCTTTCAAAAAAAATATGTAAAAAAAATTATACTTTGACGATTCTACATTAATTAAAAATAACTGCAATAGAATTGAATTTCTTTAGAGCAATAATGGCCGTTCGCGTATGACATGTCAAACAAAATAAACCTACCTAGTTTTTAGGTGATTTCGATTTGTTTGAAAATCTCCAAAACCCGGGTTTTGTTTACAAAAAGAACTTCTGTAGGAGTTATGATAAGTGCGGTCTATAAAAAACAAAGTTTGACTTTGATGCAACATGGTACGGGTTTCCATACAACCATGAGCATTGTCCTTTCTTGTGTCAAGATAAAATAATTATATCACAATCTGATTCGTTTTCATCATTATCATCATCAGCCTATAGCAGTCTATTGCTGGAGATAGGCCTCTCCTATTGCACGCCAGTCAACTCGATCTACGGTAGTGTTGCACCGAAGTTCGGCCGAACTTCGGTTAAGTACATTTCGCGCGCTATTGCTCAATTGGCAGTTCAGATCGTGTTCGTTCCTCGTCGTCACTTGTAATTAAACTTACGCGCGCGTCACGCTCGCCACCCGCGGTCACCCAGAATGTTATGTTACCTTGCTGATAGATAGATAATAATATTACAATTGATAATTTTAACAAAGCATATTTTTGATACGTGATGTAGTTTCTTTTCTACGGAAATAAAAACAAAAACGAACATCCACGTTACCTATTTACTTACAAATCATCATTTGATCTAGATTTCATTTTAAAATAAATTTCTTTTCACTTTTCCATTTCTTATTTAAATTAATTTAAGCTACCGAAGTTCGGTAAAAGCTGCCGAACTTCGATAATACCGAATGTGAAACGAATTTCGGTGCATCTCTAATCTACGGCAACTCTCATCCAGCTGCTACCAGTCATCTTGCGAAGATCGTCGCTCCACCTAGCCTGAGGGCGTCATATCTTACGTTTACCGATTCACGGTCTCCACTCAAGAACACTGTCAATCCCCAACTGTCACTGTCATGTCCCAATGATTGTGAATCGTTTCATTAATACTTAAAATTAATTTTAGTAGGTTTCACAATTGCGTGATAAAAATCTTTATCAATTTAAACAGAGACAGAAACAATTTTTCTTGTATGTCCAAGAAAAATATCTATGAAAATTAAATAAAAAACAATACAGCTGATGTAATTTAATTACTGTTTCCGAATAAAATTATCGTGGATGTTTTAATTTTTTTAGAAGAGGACCAAAGAAAATCGTTGTATTCAGTTTAAATAAAGAACTTATGCGTACAAAATTTTTTTAAGGGGCCGGCGGCATAAAATAATTTGTAAATCAAACATATTCTTAAAGGTGGTGTGGATTTATTCCGATTGGATTACAGAATTTCAAGGTTTCCAAATATATATTTTGAAAGGACACTGATATAAGGACGAGATATGAGGAATTTCAAATTTCTATAAAAAAAATATTTTTCAATTATTTATCAATTTTATTCCTCGAATAAAAGTTATCTGGCGATGGAAAAATCAGCCCTTAATTAAGTGATACTTTTGAGTGAAATAGTTTATTATTAAAAGCCTCGTTGGTATAGTGGTCGCTACTATGGAGCATAAGGTCCTGGGTTCGATTCCCAGGTTAGGTAAAGCATTATTGGGTTTTTTCCGTCAGCGCCGTCTCAGTAGCAGTCCTGAGTCTGAAATGTGCCCAGCTGATGGCAATAGGCTCGCCCCCATTTGCAAGGGAATTAAACATAACTGGTAAAATGTGGGTATTACTATTGTTACACCTTTGCCCAACCCTAAGGGCAATACAGGCGTTATGTTATGTAATTAATTTTAATTGTACAAAATTGTGCCCATTTACCAAATCTACACAAAGTATAAGACCTTTTTTTGAGGATTGGAAATCATCATTTATGGCCCCTCCCGCTCTGGACGAAGCGGAAGGGAGTGTCAGACTCTTACTGACTAAAACCCACCCGTGTTCCTTCTTTACATAATCAGCCTATAATTTTCCCACTGCTGGGACACAGGCCTCCTATCTGTGAGAGTGAGTGGGCCGTAATCCACCACGCGGGCCCAGTGCGGGTTGGTAGATGTCACATGTATTCGAATTTTTGGTTCTAGGACATGCCGGTTTCCTCACGATGTTTTCTTTCACCGTTTTAAGAGCAATGGTGATGAAATAATTTACACAATGTAAAGTGCCTGACGGAGTTCGAACCTACGACCTACAACTCGTAAGTCGCGGCCGTTACCACTGGGCCACCACTGTTCCTTCCTTAGCCCTTTATGTTCCGGGGTAGCGGTAAACCTTTCGGACAATCCCGCTGCCCCAGCACAATCCCGCTGCCCCGGCACAATTCCGCTGCCCTGGCACAATCCCGCTGCCACGGCACAATCCCGCTGCCCCGGCACAATCCTGCTGCCCCGGCAAGGCCTGAATTCCTCTTACGCTGACGTCGATCGCGTACTGTTGGTCACGCTTACCAAAACGCTGACGATAAATAGATGTCTATAGTGCAGCACCGACGGTCAGCAAGCGCAAGTCCATACTAATTGATACACGACTGACATCAGCGACCGACGTCGACGTAACACTATTTCCAGCCTAAAGAAATCAACTGCATCTTAAAACTATAACCACAAAAATAACTCAAAGTAACTTCGCCGATCATTTTTATGTTAGTAACAACTTTCCTATTTAGTGTCTCTCTTTCTTTACAGTGTCACCTATATGCTCGAAGCATAAAATTAGAAACAAATATAAAATGTTAGTTAATTACCCACGGAACCAATCGGTTTTCCAAACAGTCGTTCTAGTTGATTGAAATCGTTAAAGTATTTCCGTGTTGTTTAGGTTGGTTGTGAACTGGGCAACTTTCAGTTGGGACACTATTGTGTTGCTTATTGTATAATACAGTTCAAGATCTATGTGTGGTAAAGACGAGGCTTATTGAGAAAGAATGACAATAATGATCATGCAAACCCCATGCATACAGCCCCTTAATTGCCCGACTAAATTCCTTATTGTGAATGCTTTAAAACTGCTAAAATATATAGTGTTGGAAAAAAATATGGAGAAAAAACCTACGCCCAACGAATGTAGCACCCATTTCTTCTTTCAGAGAAAATGTGAGGAGTAAGTAGATGACATCAATCAATCAACCTACTTAGTTTTTTCTAACTCTGTTGGAGTCAGCTTCCAATCAAATATCTGTCCTCTACAACCCAGTTACTGGGTAATACGTTTAGTTTTATGTTACCAAGTAACACATCTATACTACATCACTATTACCTAAAACTGCATCGCAACAGTTGCGCCACAAAAAAGTGTCCCACTTTAAAATCGTCCTAATAAAAACTTCAACTTGTTTTCTTGACCATGAAGCTACAAAAACATTAGCGGTCATCCCCAGTACAAGGTCACTGCTGCATTTAATTTTTATGACAATGTTATCGCTTTCACACAGGTAGTTTGTTTAAACGGACGTTTTCCTTCGGTTGATAGGTCGTTCGGTTTTATTATGATTTGGAAAGTGGGATGCGGAGATGGATACGGAAGTGTTTGTAGGTGTGTGGACGGCTTTATTTTTGTTTGTTCGTGTTTTAATGAGCGATATTTTTAAAGAATATTTTGCTTTATATTTTGAAGTTTTTTTTTGTAATTCTAATTTATGTTGTTACTAAACAAGATGTCCCATTTTTCTGACATACATATTCAGCAAAATAAAAAATCAGTTATCCAAATTACACAGAAAATCAGAACTTTTTGAACGTCTAAATTACTACCTAAGACAGTTCCCAGAAACGCCCACCCTTCACCACTTCCTGGTGTTTGCCGGAATAAGAAATGATGCAACTGAAGGATGACTAAGGTTTCTGGAACACTCATATTTTGTGAGTGAAACAGAGCTGCCAATTATGATGATAATGGAGCTAGATCCTCAGTCGCTCTTATTTATAATATTTTATATCTTATAAATGAGAGCGTGATATCTTAATACAGTTTTTTTTAAACGTTGCCCCACACTAGGAATTTTAAACAGCCAGACCCGGAACAACTACTTGTTGGTCATACAAATATTTGTTCCGTGCGGGAATCGAACCCGCGACACGCACCGCAGCAGTCAATCGCTTAACCACTGCGCCAACCGTGCCGTCAAACCTAGCTAGGACGCCACATTCAATTCTCATTATGATTTTTCTCTAAATTGTAAAATTATTGTAACAGACTGTACCTCCTCACTTTTGAAAATAAACAAAACTATTATTATATTAGCTTTTAGCCGTGCCTTTGTAAAAAAGTAGCTTATGTTCTTACCTAGATCTATCTGTGTGCCAAATTTCATCCAAATCCGTTCTGTGCGTTCTTTCGCGTCATTGGGTAACAAACATCCAAATTTTCACATATAAAACATTATATTCAATGCAGTGATGACGTATGGCACTGAAACGTGGTCGGTCACAATGGGCCTTATTAGAAGGCTGAAAGTCACCCAAAGGGCAATGGAGAAGGCTATGCTTGGAGTGTCCCTGCGTGATGGAATCAAAAATGAAGATATCCACAGGAGAACAAAGGTAACTGACATAGACCGAAGAATTGCCAACTGGGCAGGGCACACTGCTCGCAGAACGGATGGCTGATGGGGCCGAAAGGTTCTGGAGTGGTGACCGCGTACCGGAAAATGTAGCGTTGGAAGGCCTCCCACAAGGGACAGGACCTTGTGAAGGCCACAGGAACCAGTTGGATGCGAGAAGCACAGAACCAGTCGAAGTGGATTTGCTTGGGGGAGACCTATGTCCAGCAGTGGACGTCTTTCAGCTGAAATGATGATACAACGCAGGGGGTTCAGAATCATGTCCCGATTCCATAGTAATCGGCTGCGCGTGGACACTCTGTATACATATAAACGGATTAGCAACCTATAACAATATTCTGCAGAAGTTTTTCTAACAATAATACCTTTATTACTCCCTACCTTACAATAAGGAAATAACTAAAAACAATCAAATAATACTCAGCCTAATCTCCCGAGTGGAAGAAAGAGCCCTTCTCGAACAATTGTGCGCTTCGAATGAGTTTATGGATCCCGTTTGATTGCTTTCCGATTGCACCACCCCACTTGTTAAGGCTTAAGGTTTAAGGGGACTACATGACCTAAAGCGCGGTCACTGTCGGACTGCATAGAAAAGAAAGAGAAGCGCGATGACATAAAACTGGTAATTTATTATCTATTTATAAAAATCTATTGTTTGGACTAAAAAATTAAAATACTAATGCTTGCAGAATAATCTGATAAAAAATCAAAATGATTGTATGTATATTAGTATGGTTTTTATTGTGAAAAGAAAGTTTTTAGAGGTATCTTCATGATTTTTTGTATCGAATGAAATTAGTTGTATTATGTTTTCAACACACTATCTAACTAGCATATATCCTAAAGAATATCATATATTTTTCTGATTTTGTTTACTGTAGTCGATCATATACTTTTACGCATTATAAAACTTGCATTTTTTGCGTTTAGTTCCTTTACTCCTCTTACAGACAACTTTACAAAGTGCGCTTTTAATATTTCTAACGTTACGGTTATTGTGAAAGTCCACATGATGGCGTCAAGATAATGCAGAGAAGTAAAATTTATGGCGACGAAGCGTCTGTCGTCCGGTGGCGAAATGGAAAACTGACGTAGGTACGGAAAGAGGTGTGTACAGGGTGAAATTAGCACAGAGAGCCATGGGGCGTTCCATGATTGGCATAAGGTTTATAAGCCAAACGACGAGATCCACAGAGGTACGAAGGTTTTCGATGTCTAAAAACGAGTTATGGAACTCAAACAAAGTTGGGCAGTATACCTGGCGAGGCACAGTGATGACAGTTGGAGTAAGGCAAACAGACGACCAGCACTTTGCTGTCGACAGAGCTAACTTCAGCTGTCGACAGAGCCAACTTCAGCTGTCGACAGAGGCAACTGCTATTGTCGACAAAAGCAACTGCTGCAGTATTCGACACGCCAACTGCTGCCCACCATGTCGACAGCATTGTTGTAGCGCGCCGCAAACGTTATTATAATCTATTTGCAGTCGACTGACAAGGCAGCGCGCGCTATGCTCATACTGTAGCTGTCGCCATTGATCGGCGTTTGCTGTCCACGTGTCGACAGCAAACGCCGAACAATGGCGGCAGCTGCAGTTTCTATCGTGGATAGAACCTGGATAAGGCTGGGACAGGATCATGGGGACTGGTACATAAAAGAGAGGCCCATGCTTAGCCATGGTGAAGTTGAGCTGTGGATGATAACAATTATGAAAATGTATGGAAATATATGAAGACACTCTTAAATTAATTTCCGTGGGGCTTGTGACTAAGTAATAAGAGCCGCACAGGTCGATCGATCAGGTTAAGCTACGCTTGCCGCGGTTGGTCCGTGGATGGGTGACATCTTCACATACTAAGAAAAATGTAGTTATCCTAACTCAAATCAGCTAAAAAATGAGATAGGACTTTTATTCATGCGAGCAACGATGTGAGCCAAGCCTTATGAAGTAGCTATTGAAACATTATTGCATTAGAAGGAGAAAATATAAAATTTAGGTTTACTTTGTATTTATAAGTGAAGCAAGGACTTTGTGGTTAGGAGTAGATATTTTTCACCACCTACCTATAAGCTACTTCCAGGTATAATTTTTTTGTTTTCTTAGTTGCACTCCGAATCTTGTGATTTTCTTTAAACCTTTTTGTATTTATCAATGCAGCGGGTCAACGATTAGTGGTTATGTAAAATAGCGAGAAACGACACGACAGATTTTAGATTGTAGTTATAACTTTGGTCACTAATGGGTCTATGTGTCTTGACAACAATAATGGCGTCCGAAACAGAAATAAATAAAACGAGTAAACTACGGACAATATTAATTAAAAGTTATCAGAGTTTTATGAAATACGCTTATTCTGACTGCAGATAAGAGTTTAATTTCGTATCATAAGATATTCTGCATTACGTCTAAACGTCGGTAGCAGTTTTATAAAACGTAGCGCAATGGCAATCCAGCTGAACGTTGTTCAATTGTTTTACATAATCGAGCTGTTTTGTCATAACAAACCAATAACGATTTTGTAAAACAGCGGATTCGACGATCCATCTGCGACATAATGTATTAAATATCGTCAAGAACACAATTTTGACAAGGAAACTTTTAACTTCTCCAAATATTCGACGCTTTCTAGTATGAAAAATACTTCTTAATAAACTTTAGTAAAACAGCAATATTTTTATTTCTATTCAGCCCTGCAAAACGTTATGCTACCAACATCAATTAACATTAATTTCTCTTAATATAAGGTGTTTTAAAATCAACTCTACAAATTTTAAAAGGTGTTTTAGACCATCAAACTGAACAACTTTCACTATGGGACCAACTCTGAAATCACGAAACAATATTAGCTGTTTAATACAAACGTTCAATATCTACTTGACCAAAATTGAAACAGTTGATTTTTTTTTCGTGATTTCAGAGTTGGTCCCACAGTGAAAATTGTTCAGTTTGATGGTCTAAAGCACCTCTTAAAGTTTGTAGGGTTGATTTTGAAACACCTTATATAATTGCATCTGCAAACAACAATAAAATTTTCCGTCAATTGTTTTTCAATTTGCGTCGAAAAATATCTTCAGCTGTGTTTTTGATAATTTCTTTCAAAGAATTCCTCATCAAAGATATCTTTGAAGTATGTTTTTAATGAAAACCGTTTTCCTTCGAATTCTAGGAATACTGGTATTTTAGGAACGTATCTTTAATTATGTCGTCTGTTAATTAAGTAAACAGTCTTGTTGCTTATTTTGTTGAGGTTTTATCCTTGTTATGACATTGAAAAGATCTGTTTCACTTGGTCTTGGTCTGTTTCGTTTGGTTAAAGTTTATCTGCTAAAGTCGACCTTATGTAGTGCAGGCTGGCAATAAAATAACTCTGGTTGAATGCGAACAGTCAAGCGAGTTTAGAACGAGGTAGAAAATATTTGTATTAGATTTTTGTTTGGAAGAAAACAGTGTTAATATAGCGGGAGTTATGTAAAGACGTTCGCTTGGAGCAAACATACTTAGACAAATCATAACGTTGTTTGATTTCTATTTGCCTATTTGTTATTAATAAACAGTTATCACAAGCAGGTTTTGGAATCCGTACCAAATGTATACAGGTTCTGTATCAGTACTTAGCGGTTCTTCCCATTTTGGTACCTGGGTAGCGGTTCCAGACGGGTAGGTATCGGTACTCCACCTAAGAGATACCGGTACTAAATTCAGGTACCCGGTGCGTAGCGCAAATCTCATATTTGTACGAGGATCCTGGTACAGTTCGCTTAGCTACCCTTTTTACTTACTATACTTATATGTTTACTAGCTCTACCTTACGGAAATGTTTGGTACCGTGGTACCGGTTTTGGTATCCATATAGTACCGATACTGATTAGAAAATTACGAATATAGTACAGGTGCTGCTCTGTTACCGGTACCAATAGTACCTACAGGTACCGGTATCACACCAAGGCCAATGGCACTGGTGTCCAAAAATACCAGTATTTCCAGTCCACACTTATTTACAGAATAGGTTGAAACCCTAGTTTAAGTTAACAACCACTGTCTAGCAATGAGCACACATAATCTGCTTATATAATTATAATTCTTGCCAAAACGATATTTTTGATATACGTTACGACATCAAGCTTTAATGTAACCGTGTAAGTTCACGCTCCATATGGCAGGGATACTTACCTATAGGTAGTATTCTCCGACCATTTCACCTGCTTAACATGCACCATTAGCGAGAGGTTCTTTGTCAAATGGATTACATAATGTTACGTGTTGTAAAAATTATGAGTTATTTATAAGGGTAGCCCGAAAAATTCAAATATTCTTACGTTTTTTTTTTCAATTTGGAGGTCAGTGTCAGTTTGTGTGTTGATTAAAATATGATTCGCGACAGTAATAAATATGACTTTACAGAATTATAATCATTAAAATCAAAATCCTACTAATAATATTATAAATGCGAAAGTTTGTGAGGATGGATGGATGGATGTTTGTTACTCTTTCACGCAAAAACTACTGAACGGATTTTGATGAAACTTTACAATAATATAGCTTTTACATCAGAATAACACATATGATACTTTTTATCCCGATATTCCCACTGGATCGAAACTTACGCGGGTAAAACCGCGGGGCGCAGCTAGTCATTATATAAATTGGTTAGTTAGTTGGTTGTATTGATAAATTTAATGATTAAAATTATTTCGGTCACTTTCCCCTTTTTTTTTTTTTTTTTTCGGGATGGGAAATCATCGAATGACCCCTCCCGCTCTGGGTGGAGCAGAAGGGAGTGTCAGACTCTTACTGACTAAAACCCACCCGTGTTCCTTCCTTAGCCCTTTGTGTTCCGGGGTAGCGGTAACCCTTTCGGACAATCCCGCTGCCCCGGCAGGCTTCAGCCCTTTCGGGCCCCTTCCTTTATGCTGACATCTCTTTGAGGCGCGCGTGGAACACGTACGCGCCGTCCGGCACGGGCCTGGTCCTGATCGGACGGAGAGTTACCCATTACTCTCCGCCCGCAGGCCCGCGCCTACGGTGGCCGGGAGTCGTCTCGCGGCTCCCGACGCCCGGAGCGTCTCCCGCGGCGGCTGGGACGTGAGGCCCTTTCCCTCAACCGTCCCGCCACCTCCTTCGCTAGCATGACTGCTTCGCAGAAGGAGGTGACTGCCTCCCACTCCCTCTCGCCCCGGACCATGGCCTGAATCAGGGCCGGACGCGAGAGGTCGCCGCCGCCGCCGATCGCCTCTGCGAGAACACGGCGGTGCTCCGCCCAATTGGGGCATACCGCCACCGTATGCTCCACCGTGTCCTCCGGGCGACCCTCGCAGTGGTGACACCCGGGCGTTTCCTCCCGCCCGATGATGTGCAGGTACCTCCCGAAACACCCGTGTCCGGTGAGGACCTGCGTCAGGCGGTAGGTGAGGGCGCCGTGGCGCCTCTCTTAGGTATTAATTTTGCATATCTACCTATAGGCACTAATATTATAAAGCTTGCTAAAAAATATTTTGTGTTGGCTAGTCCATTTATCGAGAAAGGCTATTAGGCTATTATTACATTACATTACGTTACGACTAATAGGAGCGGAGCATCAATGGAAAATGTTACAAAAATGGGAAAAAATATTCCTTTTGAGAACTTCCGTTGCAAACGCTGCGTAAACGGTTAAATTTACGCAAAAATCATGAATGAGAGAAATTGTTCCCCTTTAAAAATTCTAAAAGTCCGCGACAACATATGTTTATGATAATGTTATATGTTTACTCACTATAACCTTTTTTATGGTAATCAAATTTGTTCTAAAATAATAAATTATTTGCGAAGATGATTAATCCTTATCCAAATAAATTAGTTATTCATCACAAGTATTTCATTTTGAACAAAATTTCCCTTGACATCATTTGATTTCAATAAATACCTATCTTAGGAAATATCATAGTTCTAAAATAACTCTGCAAGGCGGCCGGTCATGAGGGGCGGGTGAAACCGCGGGGTACACACAGCTAGTCTTATAACTGATAACCTTGTCAGAACTGCAGGAATCCTGGTGTGTCCTATCTACGAACACATTGAGAATGTTGTTGGTGCTGCCTCGTGCGCGCGTCTTCAGGGATGCACAACTTTTCCTAATAATGGCGACAAAGCTATTAATATTATTATCTGCAAACATCCCTGATGCACTACAACGCCACGGCAGCCGCAGTCAGCGTGACCAGATTCAGTATTTTAATACTTTTTCGGGCATCAGTATTTTTGAAGGTACTTAACTGTTTTTAAAATACTTACTTCCGCCAACCACTTACCCAAAAAACCCCAAAATACCTTCAAAAATACAGATGCTCGGAAAAGAAAAACTACAAAAAAAAATACTGAATCTGGTCACGCTGGCCGCAGTAATCTCTCAGTGTATTATTACTATATTGTTTTTTTATTATTTTATTTATTACAATTAAGCTTAGCTTTACCGTAGCCAGATTAAAAGAAAAAAACACATTCAATATCGGAAAACACCAATGCAACCGCAAATGCAAACATTCATTTGAAATCAGAAAACAAAATAAAAAATCTATTCAAACCTGCAACGATTTAATACTGCATATTGCTGTTATAAATACCTACGTCTAAGCGATGCGATTCATTTTACATTCCTCAGCTTTCATGCATGGCTACTATTGGTTTTAATCTCGATTTGGAAATCAGTTTTTATCACTGCCTTTGACAGATTTGTTGGTATTGTATCATCCTATTTTACTACTTTAATAGGTTCTACTCAGCCTATCGGAGACCACTGCTGGACGTAAGCCTCTCTCAGGTTGCGCCACAACGCCCTGTCTTGCGCCTTCTGAATCCAGTCTGTCCTAACCACCTTAAGGTCGTGGGTCCATCTAGATGGGGAGCGTCTCACACTATGCTTGTCGTAACGCGGTCTCCACTCCAGGACTCGCCTGCTCCACCGGCCATCGGTCCTTCGACAAACATGGCCAGCCCACTGCCACTATTTGTTTCGGCCTTTCTTCTCAGAGTAGTTAGGAAACACCGAAATAAAACATTTAATTTCTCTTGACTGTACTTACCCGTCAAAATGAGTAACCTAGATAATGTGGATAAGACACGAGTCTAAAACAAAAGAAGATCTAGCGGGGTATCCAGGGGGGGGGGGTGGAGGGAATCTCAGGGGATCAGACCGGAATAAATCAACTAGTCTACTTTTAAAACATGATTTAATTTTGACGTGTTTAATTGAAATTTTCTGAACAAATTAATTTCATCATTTAACGGAATCAATTTTTCAAATATATCGTGTTTCTAACTTCTGTAGTTTTAACTCTATTGTTATGAGTAATTCAGGAATTCTCCATTTATAATTTAGTTCAGACTAGTGGTCTTGGATTCGATGCTCGATGGTTTTTTTATAAGAATTTTTCAGCTATCTGTATTTGTGCCCGCCTGAAGATGGCAAAAGAATCGTTCCCTTATACATGGGACTTATAAACACAATTATGTGGGTGTGTTATATATGACGGGACGTCGGGAGACCGGGCTGTTGCATCTGATTGCTGATTCGTGACCTCGTCAGCACGGGGATCCATAGTGAGCGTTAAACTTCAGGAAACGTTGAAATAAAGACACTGCAGCGTTGACTGTTCACTATTTTAATTATACAGACACTCAAATTACTTAAACAATTAAGGATTGCAGAAATATTTAGCGATTTAGAGCCAATGGGTTTGCGAGTGACCACCACGTGCAACGGCTGTCAATCAACTGGATCAATTGACACGACGTTCGCTCGTCATGACAGACGCAACTCCATTCGGTGTTACCCGCTCTTAATTAAAATTACCATTTAGTCGAATTCAAATCGATTAATCGTTAATAATAACAGAATAATGACCAATCATTAAAAAAATAACAAAATAAATTACAATTTTCAAAATGAACTGATTTTCATTATTTAATAATGTCACGCGCCGTTACGGCCGTCCTGCATCTTCACACGTCCTCGGGTGAATAGTTCATCTCATCAGTCATCATCTGTGGACAATCATAAAAGAACTCAAGTAAACAACTTAACGTTCGGTCATTCTGACCGTTTTGAATCAAACACCACAATATCATAAAGAGCGATCACAGTTATCGAATAACACAAAACAATTACCAGATTACCACACAGGTTAGCCACACAGGCTGGGGGCACATAGGTTAGTGCCATTAAGGGTAATGCCACACAGGCTAGCGCCACACAGGCTAGTGCCACACAGGCTAGAGCCACACAGGCTAGTGCCACACAGGCTAGTGCCACACAGGCTAGTGCCACACAGGCTGATGCCACACAGGCTAATGCCACACAGGCTGATGCCACACAGGCTGATGCCACACAGGCTGATGCCACACAGGCTGATGCCACACAGGCTGATGCCACACAGGCTGATGCCACACAGGCTGATGCCACACAGGCTGATGCCACACAGGCTGATGCCACACAGGCTAGTACCATACAAGCTAGTGCCCTAAAGGCTTTTGTCACCAATGGTTAATATTAGCATAGGGCTTCACAGTAAACAAGTAAATCTAGCTGCACAACTCACCTGCGCCGTTGTCGGCACATTCTGACTCTACACTATTAGTAGGTGCCTCTAAACCTACATTCAACTCCAATGGAACGTAGCACTCTGGCATAGGTCGTATGCGATCATGTGCATACTTATACGTCCGATTAGAGTTCAATGCTTTTAGTAAATACCTGTCACTATCAAGTACCTCAGCCACCTGATAAGGCCCCTTAAATTTGGGTTCTAGCTTTGTTTTATTGCGCTCATGATTTTCTAATAACACATTGTCCCCTACTTTAAAATTTCTTACTTTTGCTTTATTTTTGTCAAATCTAGCTTTTTCTACAATGGCGTTTGTCTCTATTTCCTGCGCCGCGCGCTCTCTAATCAAGTCTAAATCTAAATCTGTCTCGTCTGTATCTAAAGTCATAAGTTGTAATGGTCTAGCAACTTTACCTATAAGTTGCTCAAGGGGGCTTGCTTTAGTTGTCCGGCTCATTGTGCAATTAATAGCCAGCTGTACTTCTGGCAATGCTGCTTGCCATGATTTATGGTTGCTTGTTTCTACTGCCGTGAGCATATTCTTTAATGTGGACATCACGCGTTCTACCTGACCATTAGCACGACTAGAACCGGTAGCGATGAGATGTAGGTTAATATTATGTCCCGCACAAAAGTCTTTAAATTCTTTTCCAGCAAAACATCTACCTTGGTCGGCAATCACACGCGTGGGGGGGCCGAACAATGATACACTTGACTGCAACGCCTTTATAGCGCTATTAGCGTCAATGTTCATAGTATGATGCAGAAGTACGTATTTCGTAAAAGCATCTATTGACACAAACACGTACTCCTTAGAGTCTCGCTTACCGCTAAGCTTTCCTGTCGCATCCATATGAATGGTATGCCAAGGTACCGTTACTTTCGGTATTGGATGTAATTCTGCTTGAACTTTCCCAGAATGGGATTTGGACACTCTACATGTGATGCAATTTTCGACAAACTTCCTGACATATTTGTTCATGTTAGGAAACCAATAATGACAATACGTTTTTTCTAATGTTTTCTCCCACCCCAAATGCATTATGCTTTCATGAACATGATTTATAATTGACCACTGAAACGCTTTTGGTACTATGGGTAACCAAATACTTCTGCTGTTACGCTCTATCTTTCTATGCAAAACCCCTCGTCTAATTTCGTAAGTCCTAGCAAGGTCAAGGTCAAGCTCATTATGCTGAAGTTTAGCTATTATGGAATTTATTTCGCTATCCTTTTCTTGCTCAGCTTGTAACCACGTATCAGAGATTTCAGTGAAATTCACTCGCTTTTGCTCTACTTTTGGGACCGATCGTTGGACATCAGCTACGGGTAAGGGATTTCGCGATAGAAAATCAACGTGCCCCATATTTTTACCTTGACGGTGTTCAATATCAAATTCAAAAGTTTGTAGAAAGCACCACCACCTATGCACTCGCGCAGTAAGATCTACTTTTGACTTAGACGCTTTGACTGCATTGCAATCAGTCACTACCGTAAATTTTCGCCCATGTAAATAATGACGAAAATGTTTTACAGCATTAACTACTGCGAGCGTCTCTAACTCGTAAGAGTGATACCTGGACTCAGCGCTAGAGGTTCGACGGCTGTAGTATTCAATCACGTGCAGTTTACATTCAATTTTCTGCATTAATATAGCGCCATAACCTTCAGCACTGGCGTCAGTGTGCAACTCTATCTGCTTAGTAGGATCAAAAATAGTCAAAACTGGTGTGTCTGTCAGTAAGGTAATGATTTCCTGTCTAATCACTTCAAGTGCTGGAGTCCAGTTAACTTTTCCTTTACCGGATGTGAGTCGGTAAAGGGGGGCAGTTTTCTGTGAGAAACCTTGAATAAACTGTCTAAAGTAAGAAGCCAATCCTATGAATTGCCGTAACTGTGTTACCGTCTCAGGCGGTGGAAGCTCTGTCAAAGCTCTGATTTTACGAGGATTTGGTCTTATTTTACCAGCAGATACGTGGTATCCTAGGAATTCAATCTCAGTTTTCAGAAAAGCACACTTATGAAGGTTCAGTGAAAAACCAGCATTTGTCAAAGCTTCCAAAACCTGATGTAAGCGATCTAAGCCTTCTACAACAGAGTCTGAAGGAATTATGACGTCGTCAATATAGACTACGGCAAATGACTCAGTCAAGGGTCCTAGGGCCTTATTTATGGCACGTTGGTACACCGAAGGGGCATTTCGAAGACCAAACGGCATGGTCAGATATTCAAACTGCCCGTCCGGCGTTACAAAAGCTGTACGCTCTATGGACTCTTCCTGAACCGGTATCTGATGATAGCCACTAGCCATATCAAGCGAGGTAAAGTAGTTTGCCCCTACCAAACGTCCTATCTGGTCAGAAATTAGTGGCAATGGGTAACGGTCGGGTACCGTATTGCTATTCAATTCTCGGTAGTCGACGCAAAGACGATCAGTTCCGTCTTTCTTTTTAACCAGTAATATTGGCGACGCAAAAGGTGAACAACTCTCCCGAATGATAGAAGCTTCTAGAAGTTCTTTGATTTTAGTGCGCACTGCCTCTCTCTCTTCGGGGCTTAAGCGATACGGCCGCCGCTGTACTGTGCGATTTGGATCAGCTAATCGAATCTCTAACTGCCCTGTCGTTACTCTACCCGTCGGCGTGCCTTCCACAAAATAATC
Organism: Globia sparganii; assembly: GCA_949316385.1. NCBI lineage: Eukaryota > Metazoa > Arthropoda > Insecta > Lepidoptera > Noctuidae > Globia > Globia sparganii. The sequence goes on along the minus strand of OX438675.1, from coordinate 5,225,731 downwards.
CGAGCTAGCTTCGAGCAATGAAACTAATTGACGTTTATACTCAGTGGGAATATCAGTATTGATATTGTAAAAATTATTAATTTTATCGCCTACATCACACGCTAAAATTGTTCTAATTTTCCTCAAAACAAGTTGGCTTTCGCAAACTTCAACCGAAAATCCCATTGATAGCAAGTCCCTTCCAATCATAATGGAATCAGAGATACAATAGTCTGGCACGACATGTAATAATAACTGCATTGAGTATCCCTGTACAGTTACAGTTGTTAATATTTGAACATTACACTTAACGTTTGATTGGCCTATACCTATTAATGTCACCAAGGTATGATGACGCTTGCCTGGGAGCCTATTTGCTAAACTTTCTTTGACTAGAGAGCACTGGGCGCCGGAATCAAAACAAAATGAAATTTTCTCACCGGATTCCGTTGCTAAGTGATCAGTGGCTGGCTTCATAGTGCAGGCATTCACCCGGTGCTCTACGTTGCCGCTGCTTTTCTTGGTGTCCTTTTTCGGGCAGCGAGTAGCGATGTGACCTGGTTCGTTGCAGTAGTAGCACGTAGGCGACGATGTTTTGTTTGGTACACTGCTGTCCTGGGTATCTTGCTGTTTGTTGGTTGCTGAAAACTGAGGTTTGAGATTAGTGCTGGTATTTCGCGAGTCTTTGGAGAGGCATTCGTTTGCCATGTGGCCTAGTCTGCCACAATTGTAACATTTCTTGGGTTCATATCGCGGTTTCTTAGCGTCACTGGAAGTATTGGACTTTTCTGGCATCGGAGGTCCTCTTTTTCGATAGGTACACGCCATTAGTTCTTGTTGCAATTTTATTCTCGTATCAATTGTTTCAGTGTAAGCTAGTCTTTGCAACCGTGGTTCGATTTTCACTGCGTGAGCCAGAGTTACAGCAATTGCAATTTGTTCGGTCGATAAGGAATGCCACTGGTTCATTAATGTACTCAGAAATCGAGTAGCATAGGCAGACATGCACTCTCCGTCTTTTGGACCTTCATTAAAGAGTCTACACAATGTGGCAGCTGGAGTCTCGGCGTAGTCAAATCGAGCAAGAAATAAATCTTTTAACTGAGGCCAGGTTATACCAGCAAAACTATTTTGGGCCAACCACGTAGCTGCCGCGCCCTTAAGTGCTTTGCTCATGGCAATAATCAGAGTACCACTAGATAATTGTTTATCTTGCATGCATAAGTCTACAGTATTACACCATGACCTGGCATCGGCGTCTCGAGAATCAGGATTGAATTCGGGGAATACTAGCTTTATATCAACAGTGTTCGTGTCCTTTATAGCACGAATTAATTCCATCATGCTACGTTGTTGCATTTCAAACAGAGTTTTCCAACGGTCAGATTCACTATTTAGGTTAGTAACAATACTCTGACCTGTTTCACGTTCCTGGGAAGTCCCTGGTAATCCCACTTCTGATGACGGGACGTCGGGAGACCGGGCTGTTGCATCTGATTGCTGATTCGTGACCTCGTCAGCACGGGGATCCATAGTGAGCGTTAAACTTCAGGAAACGTTGAAATAAAGACACTGCAGCGTTGACTGTTCACTATTTTAATTATACAGACACTCAAATTACTTAAACAATTAAGGATTGCAGAAATATTTAGCGATTTAGAGCCAATGGGTTTGCGAGTGACCACCACGTGCAACGGCTGTCAATCAACTGGATCAATTGACACGACGTTCGCTCGTCATGACAGACGCAACTCCATTCGGTGTTACCCGCTCTTAATTAAAATTACCATTTAGTCGAATTCAAATCGATTAATCGTTAATAATAACAGAATAATGACCAATCATTAAAAAAATAACAAAATAAATTACAATTTTCAAAATGAACTGATTTTCATTATTTAATAATGTCACGCGCCGTTATATAAATCCTTACCTACGCCTTCGAGGAAAATATTCGTGAATGTTATACAGTCAGATTATTTCTGTAATATATTTAATAGCGGGTACATTACACAGCTGCGACGATCTTCTCATGACAATATCACTTTTCACATTTTAGAACACCTACGCAAAGAGGCCAGAATATTCTTTGAATTAACACAATACAGGGTTCCATAAAATTTGCTAGGTAAACTCCGCAGACGCGATGAGTACCAGTATCCAGGAAAATACGTCCGTATAGATTTAAAACGAACAGCGTTTACGTGATGACGTCAACCGGTGGAGCATAGAATTAGATACAAATAACAAAATCAGAAATAAAATACATAATAAATACATCATGTTATATCATAATACTGATAATAATAACTAATATTATCATAGTACTGTTAACCAGGTTATATTTCATGCACTCGATAGCAGGTCGTGGAAGCCTTGAAGGTAGTACAAACACATTATACCGGTTAAATTATAAGTAAGTAAGTATCGGTATAAGCCTTGAAGAAATAAATATTGTTTATACAAAGTGATCCTAACATTGACCGCTATATTTAGAACATTGGATGTTTTCGGCGTTGTTAACGTATAAGTTACTAGCGGTCCGTCCCGGCTTCGCACGGGTGAAAAAAAAACTTATATTAATCAGTGATAATGTAGCATTCAAATGGTGCAAGAATTTTTAAAATCGGTCCAGTACTTTTTGAGCCAATTCGTTACAAACATACATACAAATCTTTCCTCTTTATAATATTATTGTATAGATAACCACAGTTATAGATACTCGTAGGCCTAGATAACGTAAGTATCACGATCTGTATGAAAACCAAACGTGCCGTTTTTTTGACTACCTACTATGACGTCACAAGCACTATTTAGTGATGGGAAAATCAAATCGATTTAAAGACGCCGCCGCGTGTGGCACCCGTCTCGCCCCATCCCTGGGGTACAGTGCCAGCGCTCACACTCACCAGCAAGCAGCAGCGCTTACCAGCAGTAGGTACACAGGACTGAGCGCGAAAGTGGCGGCTTACGATTTTTTTACGTAAGCTGGGCACGCGAAGTAGTTGCTCTTGCGTTACTTAGGTGTATCTATAACTGTGGTTATAACATACATGCATAAACTCACGCCTTCTTCCGATGAGGATAGGGATCTTTACACACTCCTTTTGCTTCGTTAACGTCCATATACATCTAGTGATACACACCGGTTGCGACGCACCTGAGCATTGACCTTTCTGAAGAACATCACTAATAAGGTCACTATACAGGATGGTTGGGACATCGAAGGACAAACTGAAACCAAGAATTTAGCACATGATTGACCATCTAGCGTAGAATTTTTTCATCGTTCGTAAAAAAGTATGAAACAGCTAATTTTTAGGGATCTGTACCTCAAAAGAAAAACGGAACCCTTATAAGATCACTTCGTTGTTCGTCTGTTTGTCCGTCAGTTAAGACTCTTTTTCTCAGAAACGCGTGGAGTTATCAAATTGAAATTTGATCGCGACGATAGGACGTGGTGGAGCAAAATGAAATTATAGCGACAAAAAGTAAAATGAATAAAAGGAAAAGAAAATAAATTACAACGGTTGGTTAATAAGAGTAATTATGAGAATGATAATAAAACGCGCAAGCGCAGTCGTACATGAAGGCGAGCAACAGCTGACAGTCCTGGCGGTGTGGCGCGGGGGCCCGCGCTCAGCCGTCGGCCGGCTAACTTCCCGCCGTCCCCGCACCCTTCGTTCACTGTCGCTAGCGCGCGGTGATGTTGAGTGGAGCGGTCTCAACAAAATTAATATCAAATACTCAGAGCCATTGAAGCAATAAAAAAATCCAACTTCTAAATCAACGCAATCAAAGAAACGGGCGTTTATGTTCCGAATTAAAAACCTATTGGGTACTTTTTTTTTTTTTTTTGTGGATGGGAAATCATCCAATGACCCCTCCCGCTCTGGGTGGAGCAGAAGGGAGTGTCAGACTCTTACTGACTAAAACCCACCCGTGTTCCTTCCTTAGCCCTTTGTGTTCCGGGGTAGCGGTAACCCTTTCGGACAATCCCGCTGCCCCGGCAGGCTTCGGCCCTTTCGGGCCCCTTCCTTGCTGCTGACATCTCTTTGAGGCGCGCGTGGAACACGTACGCGCCGTCCGGCATGGGCCTGGTCCTGATCGGACGGAGAGTTACCCATTACTCTCCGCCCGCAGGCCCGCGCCTACGGTGGCCGGGAGTCGTCTCGCGGCTCCCGACGCCCGGGGCGTCTCCCGCGGCGGCTGGGACGTGAGGCCCTCTCCCTCAGCCGTCCCGCCACCTCCTTCGCTAGCCTGACTGCTTCGCAGAAGGAGGTGACTGCCTCCCACTCCCTCTCGCCCCGGACCATGGCTTGAACCAGGGCCGGGCGCGAGAGGTCGCCGCCGCCGCCACCTATTGGGTACTTCCCGTTGAGAATCATGAAATTTGGCAAGAAGCAATGTCATGTAGCAAAGTAAAGAAAAAATCCGAAAGTCGTAAATTTGTAGTTACATTACAAAAATAGTAGATTGTACAACTAGTGCTTAAAAGAAGTCATATTACCTCGAGACGTTTATATCCACCCGAGCAAAATTGAAGAAGAGTATCATAGTTAATTCCCGCCACGAAACTTTTTTTAAAGTTTTTTTTTTTTTTATTTTCAACATGTGTCATTCGACTTGGGTACTTTATACTGCAAAGTCATAAAAACCTTTCTTTGTTTTTAATTAATAAATGACAACTATTTTGTCTAGTTTCATTAAATTGACAACCAAAAATAGGTACAGAAATGACATAAATGAATAAAAAGCAAATGAAATAATATAACGACTTTAATCTGCGACGTTTTATTGTGCGTGTGGCAGGTGGGCCTGATTATCTTAGTCTTAGAAAAAAAAAACTTTATGCACTAGAGCATAAAAAACGATTTTATGTCACCTGCGCACAACATAAAGACGAACTTTTAGAGCATGAGAAGTGAAAAATAATTTTAAAACTATTACATACAAGAAATCCATACAAATTTGTAAGTATGTATACCTACAAATTTGTATGGATTTCTTGGTGCGCGAGTCCGACTCGCACTTGACGGTTTTATTTAATAACTGACGGAACATTTCAACATAGGGGGTTTCAGAAACAAGATACTGAATTATTGAGTTACAAGTTGCGCGGGGATCCACCTTGTATATCCTTCTAAGGCGTCCCCTCTCGGCGTTTCCACTCACATCTGCCTTACCTTTTGTTAGTCGCCTATCAAACATATCTGCGTATAAATACAGCCAGTTCCTTAATCACAATATTGCTAGAGAGGTAAAAAAAATGAAAATACGGGAGAAATTGCACGGTATTAGCATCTTAAAAGGTGCCATAATCAAAGGGTAACTTACATACGACTTTAATAGGAAGTCAGTAAAACGGTTTTCTCAGATATAAAGTTCATTTGTCGAAGCCATGGAACGTTAATCTACAGCCATGGAAGGTTGGTTGGTGGATGGGACCATCAATTTTGTATTGAGACCCTTCCATACCTCGCAAACACGTCAAGCTGTTAGGCAACTAATATTTTGTAATGTAACTAGGATATCTATTACTTATAATAAATCTGTAGAGAGGTCAATTCTGTACATGAAATAGGTTATTAGACTTCTAATTTAGAACCACAAAATATGGTTCTAGAAACGTACAGAACGATATCCTTCGCCCTTCCTTCCCTCTTACCCAGTTCGTGTTGTGTTAATATCGTTCTGTACGTTTCTAGAACCATATTTTGTGGTTCTAAATTAGAAGTAAAATACAGCTTATCACTTTTATTAGACCACAAAATAATAATATAGAGAAACGTTTGAGTGTCAATATTATTATTTTGTGGTCTAATAAAAGTGATAAGCTGTATTTTACTTATAATTTAGAACCACAAAATGGGTAAATTCGTTAGAGATGGCCGTACGGGAGAGTTGGCCAATCAATATAATTTGCTAATTTATCACAAGGTGGCGCTGTATTTAGCTTAGTACGCTTCGTGCGCCGCCACGGAACAACATGAGAACAAACCCTTGCGCAAAAATAAATAAAAAAAGTAAGTAAATTGGCCTTCATTTCATTAAGTAGTGGTGAAATTTTATAGTAGGTTCGTATACCAACCGGAAATACAAATAATGTTATTACTTCTTTGTGTTTTTGTGAGTGTATTGTGTTTCGTGTATATTTTTCTTCATTCTAACCTCAAAATGGTAAAGTACTTGTTATTCGTATGTATAAAATTTGTAGTGGCCATCTCACCCGGAAAAAAAGGAGAGATGGCCATATAAAGTCAGGTAAAGATGACCATATCATTTAATGCTTTTTACACTATTTTAACGCTTGTATTTTTTTGTTAGATGCCTGATTATGCTTTCATTGGTGACTCGACTGCTATACCCAACTCCCTTTCAGTAAACCCTCTAACTGAAACGTTACCTGATCCAACAGATATGGAGGAGAATATTGAAAATGAATCCCTAGTAACACCAGGGACTTCCACTGAGCAAAATAGTAGCATGGATAAATGGACGCCTTCTAGAATTTTAAAAGACATATCCCCTATTCCACAAAAAGTTATAGAAGCCCATAAACGTAGCAAGCAAGTCGGTATGCTCTTGACATCGGAGAACCACATTACACTAAGAAAAACCAAAGAAGAAGAAAAGATTAAGAAGGAAAATAAGCGGAAACTTAGGCAAAAAAAATGAAATTAGTAAAAATGGAAGGGATGAAGACTGAAAAACGAAGCACAGCAAAAAGACGAAAAGCTGTCAAACAGATAGACAGAAGGTCTGAAAGTAGCACTAGTGAGGAGGAACCAATATTATGTGATACATCTGGTGAAGAAGACACAGAAAATGAAGCTGATAATTGTGCTGGATGTGGTGAAAATTATTATAAAACCCATCTTATTGGAGATTGGCTTCAATGTTTAATCTGTAATCTGTTGGTACATGAGAATTGTACACCTTTTGATGACATGTGCTCTAAATGTGGACAGAAGAAGAAAAAGGACCTCCAGGAAGCAGAAATCAAAGGAAAGGGGAAAGGCAGTGGCAAATCCAGTACCGGCCGTCTCCGTACTACTACGGCCATCACCCCCGAATATGGTGAGACGGCCAGTTCTGTTTTTTTTTTAATTAAAATTTTATGTATGTTCGTAATATTATAAACATATCTTTATGCTGATTTTTGAAAGACTGATTGTTGTTGATTTTCTTAAAAATAAAAGTTTAATTATGATCTCAATATTTTCAGTTTTATTTAAGCCTAAAAAAACTATGGCCATCTCTAACGAATTTACTATTTCCAAAATAACTATCAGCGGGTGATTAGTGATCGATACTGACGCCAAAAATGCAATCAGTAAAATTTTTGTCTGTCTGTCTGTCTGTCTGTCTGTCTGTATGTTCGTTATAGAAACAAAAACCACTCGACGGATTTCAACGAAACTTGGTACAATTGTTCTTCATACTCCTGGGCAGGTTATAGTATACTTTTCATCACGCTACGATTAATAGGAACAGAGCAGTGAAGGGAAATGTTGGGAAAACAGGATTTCTTTTTAGGTGAAGTAGTAATAGGTTAGTAGTAGTTAGTTAGTAGTAGGTAAGTTTTGGTTAATTTATGTTCAGTTTTTTTAAATATTAAGTAGGTAAAAGCGTAGGTACTTGTATTAATTATAGGTATAGGTATTATTAATTATAGTAGTTATAGGTATTTAGTTTTAAGTGAAGTAGGTTTTATTATATATTATTTTATATATTAGACGTAGTTATATATTTTTAGTTATTCAAGCCCCAAGCGGACGCCGGCGTCCGCCTGCTATTGTCTTGAAAAACGCGTTGAATGAGAAATACGCGTTCTCAAGAATCGGCAGAAGAAAGAGCACATCGGTTAAACTCTATGAGAGTTAGTGCCTCAATTTCCGGAAGTCATTATTCCACGCGGACGACGTCGCTGGCAAAAGCTAGTAACTAATATTTTTGTAAAAATATAAATTAAAAGATTGTCCATGGAGTTTCTGGCCCGTTCTTTTCCATAGGTCCAACCAGCTTCATATTTTCTGAGTGACCGACTTCTTGACAATTCAAAAGTGTGAGTTGAGTTTTTATTTTGAGTAGGTATATTTTATCACGTTAGGTAGATTAGTAGTTGAAAGAAAAGTAGATTACGCACCTTGCTAAAGTGAGTAATTAATGCACTCGTGCACTAACTCAACTAACACACTAACTCATTTAACACATCACATCACATCACAACACATCACATCATCTAACTCATTTAACATTTTTTATATAACTCATTTTGCGATTAAACAATCTACTATTCCTGCATACTTCTAGAAATTCCAGTGTTACTTTCTAGCTAGCAGATTATTTACGACCTTAGTAGGAGCTCCGATATTCTCGATGCAAGTGAAATGCTTGTGCATAGAATAATATAACCGCATAGATGCGAACTATCGCAAAGCTCTTTGTAAAATAACTCATCCGGTTAAGTACCTATTTCAAACTGCATTGCTGTGCTCCAGTTCGATGGTTATAGGTGCTGGTGTAATTACAGGTATATGAGACAGCTTTGTATCGGGGATGTCAATGCGCCCGCGATGCCTCGGGTGTTGCAGATTGCCACAGAAAAAACTGTAAATGCTTTCCTTTGAATGTACGATGATGCTGTCACCTATCGGCCAGGGTAAATCTGCTATACCACTAACGATTCGGAAGAAGAGTGGGGCGCGTCTTCGTGGATTGCACTACCTATAGGCTTCCATCCATTTAGAATGCCTTCGGATCGGCACTTCTGTACATCTTTAGTCTATGGCCAGTATAACCAGTATTAACACATTCGCTGCGGTTCGGTTCGGTTACAAAAGGCCCGTGTTATTATGTAACTGCGGCGTTGCAGGGGAAATATCGTATTGCTGTGCAGAGGCTGGAAAGTATACGAGTATTTTCTGGGCTGGACGTATTTACCTATCTGCTGTTTATCTATCGCTAAAGCATTAGGTTCAGTGTTGATTGGGAAAAACTTACAGTTTCGGGTAGCTTGAAGTGCTGGCGTCTGTGGGTACAGTAGAGGCCAACTACATAGCCTCACCTTTCATAGTGCAGGCTGGTTACAATTGAGCACGTGTTCCATTCGAACGTTCAAGCAAGTGTCAATTATATTTTTATATGGTATTTTTGTTTAGGTAGTTGACTCGGTGCTAGACATGGCGTCGTAATGTAAAGTCTTCCTATAAATATAACAAATCCAAGTCAAATCTTATCGCTGTTTAAATTACATTACATTTGGTGGAGCTACACAGTACCGTCTGCTTCAGTGCCACCAAAGAACATGAAAAGGAAAATAAATAAAATAAAAGCACAGAGCCACGCATAATAATGAATTTATTCTGCTAATACAGTCCTTACATTTATTATTTACAAACTTAATTTATTGCTAGCTAATACTCTAGTTACATTTAATACCCGTGATGAGGAATGTAAAACAATAGAACACTAGTGTTATTTACATTGTAGAGATGCGCCGTGTACGATGATTTTGTATCGATGTTTTATAATTTTAAAATATCGATTTTTGAAAACAATAATAGGTATTGTTGTAAAAAAAATAGGAAATAGTTGTTTTTATTGTTAAAGTTTTTAACAAAAATCAAAGACTCTTATATGCTTTTTCATGCATATGCTTTTTCATGTAAGATAGATAATTATGATGTATTTTTGTTCTGAACGCTAAATATTTTTGACATTAGCAGAATTGTCGACATATCGGCACCATGGCCATAGAGAAAATAGTTTTTTTTTTCAAATAATAAATTCTTCACACACGTAAACATCTATACCTACTTAACACCGACTTTTTCTCCGAATTTACATATACTACTTGAATGCAATGTACATACACAGATCTCAAAATAGGGGTCTATATGATAATTATAAACACTCAAGGTACTATGTACAAGGAACGTGAAGCCATTGATCTAATTATTATTATTTATTTTTCTTAATAATTATTTATTTTGGCACATTATTGCCGCATTAAAGATATGTTACATTTTTTAAATTCACATTTTATGTCAATTTTGTATTTGTAAAGGGTGATTTTAATGATGTTCTTTTGTATAAACTTTTTGTATAAAAATATAAAGTAATATTACTTTTTAAGAATTGCAGTTCAATGAATAAATAATCTTTTTATTTGTTAGCAAAAAAAAATTAAAGTAATACCAGTAAAACAACTAAAGAGTATCCGTAGACAAAAATATAATAAAATTGTATAAAATCCTCAAACCACCCTTAAAAATACACTTGCTTAAAATCTAAGAACAATACAAACATTTATATATAATTCATTAATATGTACATTCATAAATAGGTACATCTATTATAATATTTATAATTGATCGATTTTAATAACACACATATTTTACGAAAATAAAAACGAAAAATAAAAATACATTTTGGTTGTAATATTGTCTATTCTTGTTGTACTTGCATTTACTACTGATTATGACTTTTAAAAGCCTTTTGTGCTCTGGACATAAAAAAAAATAAATATGAGTTTTAATTTAGTGATGAATTAAACTCGTGCATGCACCCGTAAGCACGTTTTTTTGCGTGCGTTACATTGCGCACTGCTGTAAACAACAATTTTACCAAGCAATAATTTTTGCTCAATCTTACTCAATGCTCATACACACGAGTGTCACGTGTCTATTACATACATACATAATCAGCCTATAACGTTCCCACTGCTGGAAAACAGGCCTCCTCTCCATGAGAGGGAGGGGCCGTAATCCACCACGCGGGTCCAGTGCGGGTTGGTAGATGTCACATGTCTTCGAATTTTTGATTCTATGACATGCTGGTTTCCTCACGATGTTTTCCTTCGCCGTTTTAAGAGCAATGGTGATGAAATAATTTACACAAAGTAAAGTGCCTGACGGGGTTCGAACCTACGACTTACGGACTCGTAAGTCGCAGCCGTTACTACTTGGCCACCACTGCTCACTATTACATACTGCTCATGTATTTGAATACCATACAAGAGCGACACGTTGTCGACGGCTGGCGACGCCTGCATCTGCCGTTTACGCTTGTCGCCTGAGTGTATGCGCCCGAGGCTAAATAATAACAGCCGCACAGGTCGATCGATCAAGTTAAGCTACGCTTGCCGCGGATAGTCTGTGGATGGGTGACCATCTTTAAATACCGAGACCCCTCCGTGCCTCGGAAAGCACGTTAAGTCGTTGGGCCCGGCTGTCATCCGTGGATCTTTGACAGTCGTTACGGGTAGTCAGAAGCTCGAAAGTCTGACAACCAGTCTTACCAAGGGGAATCGTATTACCCAGTAACTGGGTGTGGAGGTCAGATAGGCATTCGCTCCATGTAAAATACTGGTATTCAGCTGTATCCGGTTAGAATGGAAGCCGACCCCAACTATGTTGATAAGGCTAGGGAGATGATGTGCTTGTGTGTATGCGCACTTAATTTGATGCACAGAAGGAGTAGAAAAAGGATAAGTGATGGGTGTTTTGACTCCCTGTACTTATGGACTCATAGTAGTGGGTAATTTATACTCAGCGACACATTTGTTCGATAATTAACTATGGTTCGTTCTTCATTACAAAATTATATCATATTCATTAATATATTTTTTATTTTAATAGTTAAATTATTATAAGTAAGAAGTTTATCCAAAGTAAATATTTTTATCCTCTTTAATAAATATTTGTATGTGAAAATAATAAAAAAAAAGAAAAATCATTTATTTGCGGCAAACATGGCGAAGAGATAAAAATACAAAAAGAAAAAGTTGAGTTACATCTACGAAAAACGGCCATCGCTCAGCATAATGCTACGACCGTATGCAAGACAGAGAACTAGCGCTAGATAAATAATTTTTAATACAAATTGCTCTATTATTTTATAAGTTCCATAAGAAATACTTGTATTTGAATACTTAAAAAGATCGGCTGGTGCGTGATTCAGTATCAAAATAGGATCAAGGAATACTGTTATACGTATTATAATCGAAACAAAAAACTGTGTTTGTTACTGAAACATACTTTTAACAGATCGATGAGATGTAGGCACACTACACCTACACTGAATAAAATATGCCCATTAAAATATAAACACAGTCGAAAATAAAACCTAGTTACTTCAATGATATAGCAATAGCTGCGGAGTGATGGCGTGATCACATCACATCACACTAATATCCTACTAATCCTACTAATATTATAAATGCGAAAGTTTGTGAAGATGAATGGGTGGATGTTTGTTACTCTTTCACGCAAAAACTACTAAACGGATTTAGATGAGGTTTGGCACACATATAGTTTATAACCAGGATTAACACATAGAATACTTTTCATCCCAATTCCCACGGGATCGAAACTTACGTGGGTGAAACCGCGAGGCGCAGCTAGTTACTTATAAAGGCGAAAGTTTGTGAGTGTGTGTGAGGGTGTGTTTATATGTTTATTACTTCTTCATGATCAAACGACTGGACCAATTTTGATAAAATTTTCTATGGAGATAGCTGACACCCTGGATTAACATATAGGCTACTTTTATCCCGATATTCCCACGGGATCGACATTTACGCGGATGAAACCGTGGGGCGCAGCTATTACATTCATTGCGTTATTTACATTATTGTCGAACAGACGAATTTCTGAAACAAATGAAGCAATGGATTAAGAATTTCTTTTAAAACCCTTTGTGGTGTGAAATAAAGTATGTTACGCAATTGCGGTGCTGGTCTGTCAAAATTCTTTAATAGATTTTGAACTTTATCGCTAAAGTATAAGGTTCAAAGTTGATTGGGAAAATTTGACAGTTTCGAGAAGCTTGATGTGCTGGCGTTTGTACAGACGCCAGCAGGTCAACCTACCCCAATGTGTCAAATTTCTTTGATAGATTTTCAACTTTAGCACAAAGGAATAAGGTTCATATACAATTGGGAACATCTGACAAATTGGGGTAGCTTGATGTGCTGGCCTCTGTACAATAAATCTTTTCCATTAATTGTATTTTAGCGTTTAACAAAATATTTTTTTATATTCGTACGTAAATCTTTTTAGCCCAAAAAACTGCCCTTTGTTGAGTTAAAAGCTTTCATTTTTCACAATAGAAAAGGTAAAATTCTGTCTCAAGTTATTCACGTAGCAAATTCACCGCAGTGAAGTCTATAATAATAGGTTAGCGGTAGGTGTAATTTACTATCGATTGAGGAAAGCTGTTGCGTTCTTATGGCAAACTAGAAAATAATATATCTAGGTTATTATGTGAAAATAATAATATACCTACCCGCTATTGTATTAGAAATCAATGGCTTGATTTGTGGTATAGTATTTCTTTTTAATAGTCCAGAGGGGCTCGTGGCTAAATAATAACAGCCGCACGGGTTGATCGTCAAGGTTAAGCAAAACTTGCTGAGGCTGGTCTGTGGATGGGTGACAATCCTTTACATACCGAGACCACTCCGTACCTCAGAAAGCTCACTAAGTGATTGGTACCGGCTGTCATTTGTAAATCTTTGACAGTCTTTGAAAGTCTGACAACCAGTCTTAAAAATCGGCATTTATTTTCATTTCATAAGTTTATTATAATACAATTGTTATCATTTCCATAATAATTCATTTGGCATTATATTATATGAAATACAATTTTTTTAAAACAATGTACTTTGAAATCCGTTTGACTAACAAACAATGAAATATTTGGCCGTATTCTGGTTTATAAAAAGTGTGATTAAGTATGTTATCTAAATCTTTTCTTATACCAAAATAATATTTTCTATAGTAAAATGTACCACTTTTAAAATGAAACAACAGCGGACAAATAACATGTCAGATTTGGCTCGTAGCGGGTCGCTTATCTGCTACGACAGCGTAGCTCTCGTAGCTCGCGTAGCCGTCAGCTACGACGTAGCGACAGTTCAACATTTTTAGCTTGTATTTGTCACTGTAATACCAGGCTTTGTCACCGACTTTAAAAAAGGAGGAGGTTCCTAAATAGTCTGTTTTTATCGTTAATATTTTGTACATGTTGAAAATATAAATGAACACAACAATGGATGATGTCAAACTCTCTTTAATATGAGGAAATTCAAACATAAAGGTTCGTTCTGAAAATAACTATTTATTTTATATTTTGATTTCACCCCACTGTCCTAAGTATAGGCAGTTTTGTTTTAGTATAAAGTATTTTTTTATTCAACCTACTTTCATTCCTAAATATAGGCTTCCACTGTGGTATTTTAATTTAGACCTTTTTGTTAGAAAGAGTAACCCCCTTACCAATAAAGGTTGTATAGCGTCTGTGTAGTTACACAAGGCTTTGTCTTCTTCTATCGAAAGTCAAATTACTGACGACTGAAAGAGATAAATCGGTGTGTAACTATTCATCTGTTATAATACTAATTATTAGTAAGGGAGTAAATGTTTAAATACTGGCTACTCAAATATTTGAAGCAGTACTAGTAATAGATTTTTTTTTAATATTTTCGTCTTTTAATTGAATAAGTAGGCATACTAAACGCCTTCAAAATATTAATAAGGCCAAAGACGTGGACAAAACACGAACTTGCGGAGTAAATTTAACGTAAATGTGAACGACCTTTTATTTGAAATTACAATTGAACAGCAATACGGGCCGATCCAAGGTTGAGCTACGCTTGCCAAAGTCGGTCCTCAGATGGGTGACCATCCAATTTATATCGAGACTCCTCCATGCCTTACAAAGAATGTAAGCCGGCCGTCATTTGTAGATCTTCGACAGTCTTTATAGGCAGTCAGAAGCACAGAAGTCTGAAACGCCTTCGTGTTAAGGCCTGCGTCTTTCACAAAAATGTTTCACAAATGAAACTGAACTCGAACGGCACATCAAAACCATGTCCAAAAGCTCTCGATCTCATTATTGTAATGGAATATTAACACTGAAACCTGAACACGGTTTAGAAATAATAATTATTTTATTTCGGATTCTCACACATCCATATTATTATTGTTAGTAGCACAAAAATACAAATAATAAATAATAACTCGGCTGTCATTGTACCGATTGTCGTATCAGCTAATGGCCTGATGGCTGAAAGCCTCGATCAACATCTATCGAGGCTCTCGTAAGGCGGTTGGATCAAGGGCCTGATTCAAAAGGCAGTACTCCTTGATACGGCTCGCATTGTGAGGAGGTTCCTCTCTCTGAAGCCCTAACCACCGGTAGCTTGGACCCTGTTCCAGATACCGGTGGCCTAATATTTTTTATATTTTTAAATGTTTTTATATTATTTATATTCTAATATTTAAAAATATAATTTATATGCTACATATAATGAAATAAAGGAAATAATAATAAAAGTAATATATAAATGCTGGGCGCGTTCAGTTTTATTTGGTGGGATCTTTTAACAAAACAACAAATGAAAGCCGGAATTTCTAAATATCTGATATTCTCTGAGTCTTTCAACCACAAAACATCCCCTTGATTGCCAGTGATTACTCACGAACAATTGAAAGTCCTTTGCCTAAATAAACACGGCTGTGACCGTCAAAGGGTTAACAATACCCCTCTAATCTTTGAAAGGGTTTATTTCAATTTCAACCCTCAAAAAGGGGTTGTTTTTACAACTTGTCTTTCCTTTTTGGGACCTTTTTTGATGACGGAAATGAGTTAAATCTTTAAAGCAGTAAGATGCAGATGAGGTTTTAAATCTATTTTTTCAGGCTAGGGAAAGTAACCACAAACAATAATTGATGTTCAATCTAGTTAAAACTTCATTATATTTCTACTAGACTATATGTATCTTAAAAGACTCTGTTTAAATATTCTTAAATACGAATTCAAATTTACTTACCATAATTATACATAATCTGCATTCGCGACTTATTTGCTAAAAATGTAAACAAATATGAGTTTATCGAAAAATAACTTTAATTCCTACACAATAAGGTCACAACCCAACACCACAACACACACACACACACACCACACCACAACTTCAAACATTTTAATATTTTTTTCAATTGTGCTGGTCACTCTGAAACATAAATTTGAATTGACTTTGCTTAAACTTACGCGTACTTCGCACGGGGATAGGACGAAACTACACAATGCCACCTGGTACGATTCTTACATACTACTTTTGCTTCGTTTACGTTCATATATCTGAAGGCTAATTTCCATAATTAAAAATGTTCAAAATCTAGTCGCAATCTCATCTCAGCGACAAACAATGTCAAAAATTTGCCAAAAATGTAGGGAAATTAGAGTTATTTTGACAGATTGAGACTGACATCAGACTGTGAACGTTCTTAAAATTACGAGAATTGCCCTTCTGGTCATACACGCACGACGGTTGCAAGTACTAGGCACCTGGACGTCCTGAGAACATCACCAATAAGGGCACTATAATATATCCTTCTAGGGCCCCTCCCCGGCGACAAAAGTAAAAGCGGCAAAAATAAAATGACTGCTCATTTATCATTTTGGGACTTATCCCCACTCACAGATGTCAGTGGAGATGCCGAGGAGGGACCCTGATGCAGATGCCTTGTAAATACATTTTATTTATTTATTTATCCTCACACTGGAACGCCATACAGCAATTACACCAAAGGAGCAAAAAACCACTTCATGTGCTGCTTTTCATCCATCCTGTGCGCGGTGGACATCGAACGAGTGGAGATGGATCACGCATGCTCACACTGCATGAAGACATTTCTCCACATCACACCTTAATGCGCACATTTATTGCGAGTTTTGAAACTCAATGATTTTTCAAATTAAATGCAATAAAATTTTTAAGAAATCGGAAAATTTAGAGTTGTCATCCTGCCTGACAGATGACAGAAAAAAAAAATCTTAGTCGCCTTTCATTCAACCCCTCAACATGACCACAACCACCCCTACCTAACCATCTTCTCAAAAATTATCTCATTTTTATACAATATGCCAGTGACAGACAACACTTTCCTACCTCTAACACTTAAGAAACATAAGACTCGGTTCAAAGTCAAACACAAGAAAAAAAACAATAAAATGCCCCGAAATGGCATGCAAATACACGAAACCGTTGAAGCGCTCTTGTGGCCCGGAACCGTACCGGATGCCAGACGGAACCGGCACGCGAAATGGAAATAAGGAAACATCGAATATTTCGTCTGCACTTCTAAAATGCAAAACGATGAATTCGATTGTGTATTCCGAAAAGTGTTTGGGTAACAATGTAGAAAACATTT
Organism: Globia sparganii; assembly: GCA_949316385.1. NCBI lineage: Eukaryota > Metazoa > Arthropoda > Insecta > Lepidoptera > Noctuidae > Globia > Globia sparganii. The sequence goes on along the minus strand of OX438675.1, from coordinate 5,208,527 downwards.
CTTGAAGAATTTTTCTCGGAATTTTAGTCTTTTGTATTTATTTTTATCTGACTTACTTATTTTGATGCCAGTTCTAGACTAATGAAATTCTTTAACCATTTATACAAGAAGGTAGGTATTTTTAATAAGTACCTTTTCTTTTTTGTATGATGTATTTCGGCTCTTAACATTTTTTATAAACCAATCAAATGATAGCAATGTAAGGCCACTTCTAGATTTGCCTGTTCAATAATACAAATGGCATTTTTTTTTAATTGATTTTTTTATATTCTTAAGAAGTTTATCATCGTCATCATTCTCCAGTCCTTATCCTAATTTATTTCTGGTCGGCGCAACAAGTCTTTTTCTTCCACACACACTCACACACACACACACACCCTCACACACACACACACTCACACTTCTCTATTAGTCGTCATCTCGGAAATCACGCCTTTTCTAGCCATATCATCTTTTACACAGTCCATCCATCGTTTCTTTGATCTTACGTTACTCGCACAGCCATTCACATGCACACCTAAAACTTTTCACACGACATTTTACTCATTCCTTCGGTTCATATACAACTGATAACCGACAACCGATTTGCACACACCTTTTTAGTCACCGGTGCCACCTTGAGACTTAAAAAGTTATTTGAAAGAAAAAAATAACTTTTAACCAAGGAAAATCAAGTTGAGGAATTAGAAAAATCGAGTATTACACGCAATTCAAATGCTCTCTCCACACCGCAATCTCCACTCACTAATACAGACTTATTAATAGAAGCAATGTGTCCTTGGTCCTGCTCCCATTATAGATACCTAGTCGACAAAGTGCATTCGACCGGCTCGCCGAGAATTTTCATTATAGCACTCAACCAGACTATTAATTTTAACGCTACCGTGTCACGCTTAATTAAATGGCACCGTAATTAAAATTATAATACCTTTCTTAGAGGAAAATTAAATAGAAGATTACATGGAAATGTTTAGGGTACAATTTTATAAATCACAGATTACTGACGTTGCTCAAAATTCCCATAAGCTGAAGTGGGACTGAGCTGGCCAATCTGCCGTATGCCCAATGAGTTAATGTGGAGCCCTGACACAGTTAGAAGGTGTCGGGGCAGACCCTGTAGAAGATGGCGGGATGAGCTGGAGAAAACAAAGGACCAGTGAGCACGACCAAAGACTACATTAGCTCTGGATCAGGCCTATACTAACCTTCCATACTTAATTGAACACTTTAATTTGAAAACATTGTAAAAGCCATTTAATCTTAATAGTAAACTGGAGTTTCTTACCGCCTCTTCTCCATAGGAAACGACCAATCAAAACCGTGCATCTAGCTTCTGACATTTCATAAGTGCCCATGCAGGTTTATGTGAAATAAAATATTTTGATTTTGATCGAAAGAGCCCACTAAACCAGTAGAGGGATGATGAAGCGATGCAAACAGTAACGGTAAGGTACAGACGCCAGCACATCAAGCTACCCAAAACTGTAAAATATTCCCAATCAACTTTGAACCTTATGCTTTAGCGATAAAGTTGAAAATCTATTTTTAAAATATGGGATAGTGCTGGCGTCTGTATGTTTTCAATGATTTATTCTTCACCAGTTTTAATTTGTGTAAAGATTATTCCTCAAACCGACTCGCTAAACAAGTAGCCGTGGGCAATAGCTGTACTAAAACTATAATAAAAACAGTTTTAGATTTCAATTATATTAAACAAAATCAGCTACAGAAGTTTTATTTCTTTATAAATTGAAAAAGAAAAGTTGATAGACAGATCTATTTACCAAGAGAGCTTATCTGGAAGCCTTTGGAATTGTGCCAGCACTAAATGCAAACTGTGATAACTAATTCGTTTGTCATAGACAATTTTTTTTTTCAGACAGTGTCCATGGAATTTCTTGTCCGTTCTTCTCATAGGTAAGTTACTAATTTTTAGAATGGGCAACTAGCTTCATATTTCTAACTGACCAGATTCCTTGACATTCAAAAGTTTAATTGAAATAAATGCTTTGTGTTTGAGTTTCAGATTAACTTAAATCATTGAAAGTTAAAAAAACATCAAAGGAATTTAATCTTATATCCATTATCGAATATATCCATTCTGAGAACATCTCAAGAGTCTAGTGTGGTCTAGTTACAGTCCTTTCTCATTTATTTAACCTTTGATTCTGATCTCATTCTGATCTATAAGGTAGTTCAGAATGAGATCAGAATCAAAGGTTAAATAAATGAGAAAGGACTGTAATTAGACCACACTAGACTCACTCATTCATTCTCATTCTGATCTATAAGGTAGTGCAGCGGGATTGTCCGAAAGGGTTACCGCTACCCCGGAACACAAAGGGCTAAGGAAGGAACACGGGTGGGTTAGGTTGGGTAGTCAGTAAGAGTCTGACACTCCCTTCTGCTCCACCCTGAGCGGGAGGGGTCATTGGATGATTTCCCATTCACAAAAAAAAAAAAAAAAAAAAAAAAAAAAAAAAAAAAAAAAAAAAAAAAAAAAAAAAAAAAAAAACTATAAGGCAGTTGCTTTAAGGTTCATAATATATTACTGTCATTGGGAAAATAACTCTGAATGTACTGTAGAGTGTAGAGGGTCTATAGATGTGCATTCATTAAATCAATATATTGATTGTTCATTAACATCATTTTCTTGCCCTTGTCTAATATTACTTGGGGTCGACGCAACACGTTTTTAACCGACTTCAAAAAAGGAGGAGGCTTTCAATTCGGATGTTTATATATATTTTTTCTTTTTCTATTAACGCTATCATCACGCTATCATTAACTCCCTTTTGTTTCTCATCATTCCTCACATTATCCATCCATCTTTTCTTTGGCTTTTATCTCCCACTCTATAATAATAGCCTCCCCGACCGATTTCGGTCACGGTGGCCAATTTCAACGGAAATTAGCCAGGTACGCAGGAGATATTATAGTGCACAAGTGTGCGCGCAGACACAGGTGCTACTCCCTCTTCGACGGCAATCCGACACGACCGGAGAGAGATCAGGCGCGGGACCAACGGCTTTACGTACTTTCCGAGGCACGGGGGTATTAAACCGCCAACTTTCAAACTCCGAACTGTTACTAAGAAATTCCTAATGGAATAACTCAATAACACTTTGTCCGACCCGGGAATCGAACTCAAGACCCCACGCTCAGCAGTCGCGCTTGCAACCACGAGACCAACGGGGCAGTCCCACTCCCCCAGGACAGCGGGTATCTCCCACTCTATCCACAACATTTATATTCATAACTCTTTGAGTAACATGCGTTTCCTGCCTCCTCATTAAATTTCCATACCGAGCCAAACGATTTCCTTTCAACTTTTCTGACACTGGCACCTCATTTCATACTTTATACATTCTCGTCATTCACACATCCATCCACAGATATAGATACACCTAGGGAACGCAAAAGCAACTACTTCGCGTGCCAAAAATCGCACCAACTTACGTACAAAAATCGTAAGCTGCCACTTTCGCGCTCAGTCGCTGGGTGAGTGAGCGTGAGTTAGAAAGAGTGCTTGTGACGTCACAGTAGGTAGTCAAAAGAATGGCACGCTTGGTTTTCATACAGATCGTGATACTTGTGTTATCTAGGTCTATCTATATCTGTGCATCCATCTCGACACTTTCATCTCCGCTGCATGCTGTTGACTAACATTTAACAATCAAATATCAATCAATCTTTTCGACCTATATTGGGATCAGTTTCCAGTGTAACCGGGTGCAACTGGATATCAGTATTTTACATGAAGCGACTGCCTATCTGACCTCCACAACCCAGTTACTGGGTAACTCGATACAGCTTGGTTGTCAGATTTTTAGGCTTAGAAAAGATCTATGAATGACAGCCATGACTAACTGCTTAGAGTAGTTTCTGAGGCACGGAGGGGTCTCGATATTTAATAGATGGTCACCCATCCTTGAGCTGACCTCGGCAAGCGTAGCTAACCTTCAATCAACCCATGCGGCTAGTATCATTTGGCCACGAATTAACAATTTAAAAAAAAAAAAACTATTCAAACTTCTTATTCACAACTCCGATCACTAAATGCCTTTTCACAAAATACCTACATTATTTTTCAATACCAACTACAGCTGACCCTGACATAATACATTACACAAGGAAGACTAAAGGTTGTTCCTATAATACCACCTACTAAATATTTCGTGAAGGTATTTCATGATATCGTATTTCATGAAAACGGGACACTTGCCAACACTATATCTTGACTATAGTGTTGGCAAGTGTCCCGTTTTTCTCGGGATTGTGGTTTTCTTTCTTTAGAAGGTTTTGGTTATTTTGGGAGGATTCATGAAAGGAATTGAACTATAGACTTGAATCCATACTTAAATGCGAACACTCAGTCTGCCTGTCTGTCTGTTACCTTTCACGCCTTAGCGGCTGAACGGATTTGTATAAAATTTTGTACACGTATAGACCATGACCTGGGTAGGGATATACTTTATCTAGGTAGTGTTTTCTCGTGGGGTAATTCTCGATCTCCACGCAAAATGAAAACCCCTGTGAAGGATTGAGTGAGACACCCTAGGAAAGTAGGTCAGGCAGAAAAGTCAGGTCAACAATTGCAACAGACATGTTTGTATAATCAGATGTACGAATGAATGTTCTCCTTCCCTCAAGGAGAATAGATGTGATTTTATATATGTATTTACCTTTCGCGATTGATTCCGACCATTGAATTAATCAGTTCCGTTTCGAAATTCTGTGAAGAGGTCGTTTTTTAGTGTGATAGCCTGAGAATTTGTATTCTAAGTGTCCGTCGAAACATCCATCCGACGTTTATTCTGGGAAAGCTGGAGAAAGTTTTTGTCTTTTAGACGAACTATTAACAAAAAAAAGACTTCTTTGTGACCTTTGATCTTATAATGAAGATTGATTGATAAAGGTGACACAACGTTTTGGTAAGAAATGAACTTTTATTTGATTACACAAAGATTTCGAAAACGAAGGTTTTTTGTACTGTTCCTTTTTTTAAAAATCCTAGTTTATTTTTCAATCAGCTAAATTTTGTAGTATCCCACTGTTTTTTAACCTGAAACTTTCCTAAAAATTACAAATAATTCCGGGATGTGGCATCAAAAATCCCGTACTCCAAATCCCGTATCCAGCTTTTTTCCCACACTACTCTACGTTATTGAGATACCTCGAAGGGTAAAAATGTCATTCGGAATATGAAAGTGATTACGTCATACCGACATGAAATATTACGGAGAAGAATGAGGAAGTTATCTTGTGAGTGGAAAATACTTATAAAGTTAGTGGAAAATTTGTTTCATATAATTTTGTGGCTTTTATAAAGATTGAAGCAAACAATTTCCGAGTTGCTGGATAGAAATTTTGCAAGGTATCTTTTGCCCGAGGTTCAACTGGTTTCCTGAAGCAATTTCATGATTCCGTTGTGTTAATCCAGGACATAATCTATCTGTGTGCGAATTTTCGTTTATATCGGTTCAACTGTTTATAAATGTGTCCTTGCGTACCAAACATTTTCACAAAGGAGATTTTGTTCGTCGACTTAGGATAAAAAATAAAAAGTCAGCGGCCAGGAATGAATTACATTTTATTTGATTGGTGGCAACGCTGTAACGAATTTGAGAACAAAGATATTCAACGATCCTATTTTTCGATCCGCCTCCAAATATATACTTAGGGTTTTTTTTTTTGAGGATAGGAAATCATGAAATGAACCCTCCCGCTCGCTCGCGCCCGCACCCAGAGCGGGAGGGGTCAGTATCCGACTCTTACTGACTAAAACCCATCCGTGTTCCTTCCTTAGCCCTTTATGTTCCAGGGTAGCGGTAACCCTTTCGGACAATCCCGCTGTCAAATATATAGGGTGACTGGTAATTGGTGACAGATACCAAAACAAATGATTGTATTCATCATATCAAACAAATTTCCCAAAAAAAAACCTTTTTTTTATGAACCAAGCGCAATGGGGTCATTGGGTTGGATTTCCAGTTCGGGCAAAGTGTTATTGTATTTTTCTCTTAGGAATATCTCAGTAGCATCCCTGTCTTTAAAAATTGGTGGTGTGATACCCACGTATCCCGGAAAGAACATAAATAAGCCTCTGGATCGGACGCCTGATCTCTCTCCGATCGTGTCAGATTGCCGTCCCATCGGACTACGATCTAGAAACTTTTTGACAGTGTCTATTACGGTATCAAAGAAAACTAAGTTTGCAATTGTAGTGTTCAATTATATCTACTACTAACAGCGCCCCGCGGCTTCACCCGCATACGTGTCGATCCCGTGGGAACATCGGCATAAAAAGTATCCTATGTTAACACATAGGATAATTTAGAATTAACATCCTGGTTATAAACTAACTGTGTGCCAAATTTCATCCAAATACGTTCAGCCGTTTGTGCGTGAAAAGTAACAAACATACAAACACACTCACAAACATTCGCCTTTATAATGTGATTATAAAGCTTAAGAAGACTTACACTCAGCAATGTGCATGTTTAAATAACTGCCGAACCCTATCTCCAGTTTTGGCATACTGGAGGGGGAAAAACCTATCTGTCTCTGGTGTTAACGTCCCAATAATCTATATCAGTAGCGATCTGTATCATCATCTACCTAGCCTTTTCCTAACTATGTTGGGGTCGGCCTCCAGTCTAACCGGATGCAACCGAATACCAGTATTTTACATGGAGTGACTGCCTATCTGACCTCCACAACCCAGTTACTGGGTAATACGATACTCCTTGGTAAGACTGGTTCTCAGACTTTCGGGCTTCTGACTACCCGTAACGACTGTCAAAGATCCACGAATGACAGCCGGGACTAACGGCTTAACGTGCTTTCCGAGGCACGGAGTCAGTAGCGATCTGTATGATTACCATTATACTGACAGTTATAATTTGTACTCGCTACCATCCAACGGTGTGTAGATACGTAGGTATATTTTGAACTTTTAACAGCCCCGTTGGTCTCGTGGTCGCAAGCGCAACTGCTGAGCGTGGGGTCCCGGGTCGGGGTGTTATTGAGTTTTTCCATTAGGAATTTCTTAGTAATAGCCCGGAGTTTGGAAGTTGGCGATTTGATACCCCCATGAGAGTGAGGGAAGAGGAAGTGCATCTGTGTCTGCGTGCAAACTTGTGCACTATAATATCTCCTGCGTAGGTACGCAGCCAGCCAGGTGGCTAATCTCCGTTGAGATTGGCCACCATCACCCAAAATCGATCGGAGAGGCTATTATTATTATATTTTGAAGGAGAAGTACTTACACGAGGGGCCTTCAATGTATTCTCGGTATCAGGGTGATTTACTAATGATGTGGGTAATTTGACTAATTAAATTTTAATGACATTATCTAAGGGTATAAAGGTAAAATTTCATATAGTTGTAATTATTAGTTTGCTTGTTATATTAGGTCGGGGCAAAAGTATTTTCGTATTTTTCATACAAAAAAAAAATTGTTTTAGGTTTAATTTTTTATTTATTTATAATATGTATGTGCCGTTTTGATCGATGACTTGTTGCCATCTTATGGGCAATGCTATGATCCCATTGCTGTAGAAGTTTTGAGATTTTTTATCAAAAAAATCTGACAGGTAGTTTTCACAGCGTTCTTTTGAGGTTAACTTTATACTTCCTAAAGAGTTCTGAAGTGACCGAAACAGATGAAAATCTGATGGAGCAAGATCAGGGCTATACGGAGGATGCATCAACACATCCCAGCCAAACTCTCTCAATTTTGCTGAGTAGCTATAGATGAGTGCGGTCTGGCGTTGTCGTGATGAAACACCACGCCCTTCCTATTCACCAGCTCCGGCCGGTTTTTCTCAATAGCTTCTTTTAACCTCATCAGTTGTTGACAGTAGAGGTCAGAATCGATAGTTTTACCCGGCGGCAAAAGCTCATAGTGGACGATTCCTTTCCAATCCCACCAAACACACAGAATCACTTTGTTCCGAGTCAGGCCGGGCTTTGCCACGGTCTGTGGGGCTTGCCCATGCTTCGACCATGATCTTTTTCGGACATTATTATCGTAAGTGATCCATTTTTCATCACCCGTAATCAACCGTTTAAGAAATGGGTCGGAATTATTACGTTTCAAAAAAAGAATCGCAAATGGAAACACGTTGCATTAAGTTTCTCTCAGTGAGATCATGTGGTACCCAAATATCAAGTTTTTTCTTGTACCCAGACTTTTGTAAATGCCGTAAAACTGTTTTGTGATCAACATCCAGTTCTTCAGCAATATCATAACTACTAATATGTCGATCTTGCTCCACTTTTTCAAAAATGGCACTGATTTTATCCGTGACAGGGTGTCCAGAGCGAGCTTCATCCTTCACACTAAAATTTCCTGACTTGAAACGCTTGAATCACATTTGTGCTACTCGTATTGATACCGCATTAGGTCCGTAAACCGCACAAATTTTATTCGCGGCGTTCGTCGCATTTTTACCTTTTTTGTAATAAAATTTTAAAATGTACCGAATTTCTTCGTCACATACGTTCATGTTGCTTGCTTGAAAAGCAATTGAGAAATGGCGGGAACTAGTTTTTTTTTTTATTTATTGCATCTTTAGAATGTCAACATTTAATAGAATTAAAACCAGCCAGTTACATTCAGTACTGCCAAAGAGGTTTGATTACTAACAATAGATTCAAAATACGAAAATATTTTTGCCCCGACCTATTATTTTGAAGACAATCGAGCACCGCGCTGTTATTAAATTCCTTACTAAACAAGGAAAAAGTCAAAAACCTATTCACGAAGAGATGGTAGCTGTTTACCAAGATTCTGCACCTTCGTTATCTACGGTTCAAAAGTGATCAAGTGGATTTAAAAGGGGCAGAGAGAGTATTGAAGACGACACTCGCGCGGGCGGCCCGGTTACTGCCTCTACGGAAGAAAACGTGAAAAAAAAATGGGGAAGTTATACTGGAGGATGCTCGAATGAAGATCAAAATTATAGAAGAGATGATCACCAAAAAGGACGGGGTAAACTGACCACCGGTGTTTTGCTTCTTCACGACAACGCCCTGGTCCACACGGCGCGTGTTTCCAAGGCTGCTGTGCGAGATTGTGGTTTCGAAGAAATTAACCACCCACCCTATAGCTCGGATCTAGCCCTGAGTGATTATTATTTGTTCCCTAAATTAAAAAAGACCTTCCTGGGAAACGATTTTTCAACGATGAAGAGCTCAAGACGCCAAAACAACGCATTTTTCAGAGAAAGAGGAAAGTTATTTTTTACAGCGTATTGAAAAGTTAATTTCGAGATGTAGTCAATGCATTGGGGTAATGGGGGATTACATTGAAAAATAAAAATAATTTTAATTGAATTTCCGTCTTTTTTCATGCCGATACCGAGAATACAATGAACGCCCCTCGTAGCTTTGTTAAGGGCCTATACTACCTCAAATGACTTAGCATGATCGAAACGGTGTTTCTGTGCGTGAGAACTAGACATTGTTCGTATAGACTAGCACCTACCACCTTGCTCATCTCTGATACTAGCGCTGTCGGACACGAAGCCAAGTGAGACAGCGTGCTTTTTGCCATGGCCACCAGTGAGTTCGAGCTCGCGACTAGTTTACTCTTAAAGGCGCAGACCCATCGCGGCGCATGCTGTTCACGGGCATGCGGCGCATTTTAGCTGCGTGGATTCACTTGTTTAACAACGTGGGTCTACGTTTTCACTGCAGTACACACAACTAAGTACAACTGTAGCGTGGCCCACCGCGGCGCACTGTGCTGCTATACAGTTGTACATAGTCGTGGGTTAATATTCGTGTATAGTGTGTACCGCATGCACAGCGTGCATGGCGTTGACAGCGTTGAGCTATATGAACGCCATATTCTAGCAAGTCACGCATGTACTAATGACGTCAATTGATACGTAGCGTGTCCGTGGTTTGCAGTGGACTCAATCACATAAATTTTCTTGCAAAGCAAAGCTTAACACACGTGCGTGGCCGAACCGTGCACCGCGGTGGATCTCCGCCTTAAGAAACTGTCAAAATATATAAATCGTTTCGTCTGTTTTAAACTATAGTTTGTTATGTTTTTACAGCGGGAAGCACGAACCGGTCGATGCGGCTGTGCGTGGAGGGAGGCCTACGTCAAGCAGTGGAAATCTTTCGGGTGAATTGATGAAGTTTTAACAGAAGAGTCTCAATATATAATACACAGCCTAAGTGAAATAGATTTTACAGATACGTCTAACATATACAGGGTCAAATTAAATTAGCTAGCGAAACTTTGCTGATGTGATGGGTATCGATATTGAAACATGATAAAACAGAAACGAAATTAATTAGATTTTTTTTGAGGGTACGTCGGCCGCTGTTAGTGTATTCACTTGAAATAAGAGTTTAAAAAATCAGTTTTTTGTGTAAACTTCATAGACGTGATTGGTATTGATATCGAAACATGATAAAGATATTTATCAACTCATACTTACAGTAACAATACGACCAGCGGTCACTGACCCCTAAAAAAAACCCAAAATATATTTTATATTTTATCGTGTTTCCATCACGTATGCAGAATCTCGCTTGCTAATATAATTTGATCCTGTTTATATAATTTCTGTGGGCACATTTAAACATTCATTGAAATCCTACTGTACATTATAATGGTTTTAAACCATTTACATTAAACTAAGCTTTAAGCGTTTTCTGCTTATTTGTAATACTCTAAATAATACATTCTTCTTTGGTTTTCGATTTAACTAAGTATGTAACTTAAATTATCTACATAACAGCCTTTTTTAGCATCTGAACAAACATAGGGTATAAAAGGTGATCAGAGTAGAAGCCTATGGCACACATAAAAAATAAACAAATAAAATTACACTTACACTTACAGCATCCCTTCTTTACGCGTGGAAATTATCAATTGTAGCGACATTCAATCCTTTGATTGAAACCGTCGGCTGGCTTCTGTGTGAATGTAAAGCAAAAAATAAGAGATTTTATTATTTCATTTTTTTGTGGAAAAAAAAATCTGTTCCATAGGCTTCTACTCCGTTCACCATTTATACGCTATTTTTGTCCAGACGGTAAAAAAAAGTCAGCAAGTGTTAACAAAATTGAATAAAAATAATCTTTTCACAACCGTCTAAATTATGTATTTACCTCCTTCACAACCTTAACTAGTTAAAAAGCATCTTCTCAGTTTAAAAATAAATAATTTTTAAATTTTTTACTTGACGTGAATACGCACTTAGTGCGTTTATTTATAATACCTAGTAAATAGAATATCATTTGCATAGACGCTAGACGTCTAGAAAAGTTGACACACACTTATGTAAATAACACGATATAAAGTGCAGATAACGAGACGAGATAATATACGTAAACAACCTGTACTTTTATTGAGTTACATTACGATAGCGAGCGATTATTATCTCTGTACTTATTTCTCGCACGCAATGATGACGTCAATTAATTGAAGACGGCTGTCGTTGTGCGATTTGTGGTACAGGAAAGCGGTCGGTACAGGAGCTATAAACATTAGATCCGCACTTTTTGTTCATTCTAATTCCGATCCAGGCTGTCCCTTGCTACCCTCCCCCAGCGACACCCTAAGCCGAGATCCGTACCTCACAGGGGGAGTCCTTAGCGTGTAGTCACTTTGTTTTTAAACCCTGGCTGGAGGCCTTAATTTATTGAGGCATCCACAGGCAAGCCCGGTTAAGCAAACTTAACAGAAAGACCTCAGGTTTAACAGAAAGAAGAAGTTTAAAAAAATGATCATTCCTGTTTGGATTGCATTCGAAGTGATGCGATTTTTTTCGTTTCTGTATTTGCTTAGTTTTTTGGTTGATTTTAAGTATGGGATCACAGCCTGGTAGCACATGATTGACAATACAATAGACAGTTCTGATCCACTTGTTCGGACTCTTCTGACGAATCATCTTCGTCTAATTTAGATGACAACAATTAGAATAAAAAGTTTAAAATTTGTATACATACCTCTAATTTATTTAAATAAAAATGTTACGAACCCCTGAAAGTTTGTTTACATTCTTTATCTCATCTTGTCGGCCTATCTATTAGCTATTTGACTTTCATTCAACACTATTGGCTAAATGAAAAAAAAAAAGTTAACTGTGTGATGCTTTTAACATCATATGAACTCTTTATATTTTAGTCAAACGTAAAAAGACACTGCTAAGAAGGCTTATACCTACTGAAAATGAGTTTGTGATCTCGAACTTAGAAAACGTACTAATTACTGGCACATAAAAAACCTCAATACAAATTCAATCTAAAACTGTTATACTTAGATCGTAATAGAAAACTTTTCTCCTTTAAGTTAAGGGTGCAAACAGACCGCGGGGGATTGACGTTGATTGTCGACTCATAAAAATGTTACTTCATTACGTCTCAAAATATGTTTAGTACAATATTGCCGATCGGCTGTGGTCTGGTTGCAACCTAAAAGCACAAAATAGATAGGTTTGGAATATTGGCTTCTTAAAACGAGCAAAAACAGGCGCACGCACACACAGACGAGTACATACGGTGACTCGATCTATCTCGGTCGAATGCTAATCGCATGTGCGCTTCACTCACTGTGAATGAAGCATGTCTGCGTGCGTTTTTGCCAAAGATTTATATGGTTAGATTTGCCCTATTGATTTGTACTTATGTCGCGCGAAAAGTGTCAAATACTAAGTGACCTCACACATTAATGAGTTACCTATACCTAATAGTTTCCATGACAATCAAGACTTGACATGCTGCAACATAGTGTGTATCAGAGGTGTCAAAACGAAACAGAAACGCGACCATGTTTTTTCACGTTGGGGCGAATCTTACGATTTCTATCTTTGGTTTTCGCTCGATGTATGGAGCCCACCTTCTGTACTTATTTTTTTAATGCCACGACCTTTGTTCTCTACGCCGTCCCAAAGACAATTTCCTCTGGTCTGGAACAGGACGCATGATGACGCAGAACATCCGCGGATGTTGACTTGATGCAGTTGTTCATGTGGATGTCTGAGGATGCGTTTGAGTGATGCTGCTCGCGGCGCGGGCGCTGGCAGCAGTAGCGGCGGGCAATGTCACCGCAGAGAGACCTGGAGGAAGAAAAAATTGATGAAAAACCTATTATCTATGAATTCTTCAAGGAGTATGTAAGGATTATAACAGGTGACGTTTCCCTACCTCCTTGAAAACAAGGCGTGAGTTTATGTATGAATGTATATAAAAGGGTAACAACAAGATAATAGGGGTCAGAGTTTGTTCTCCCTAGTAGCACTGACGCGTTCTACCGAAGATTTCCAAACTACTTTTCAATACGTATGGAAGATAGCATTTAGTTTATTGGTTGATATGGAATCACACTAATATTATAAAGGCGAAAGTTTGTGTGTGTTTATATGTTTGTTTCAATTTTGATAAAATTTTGTATGGAAGTAGCTGACACCCTGGATTAACATATAGGCTACTTTATATCCCGATATTCCCACGGGATCTACACTTATGCGAGTGAAACCGCGAGGCACAGCTAGTCGTACATAAAAACTCCCACTTCTAAGAATGGTTAACTAACGATATGTCCTGAAAGAATATTATAACATTCTGGCCTGCCTCTGAGAATCTAATCACAATAAACACACGTTGCTTATTACAAAAGGACTAATGAGGCGATAAAATAAAAAGTTCTTAGCTAACGTAATATTTTACTCGGTAGCCCATGCTGTCAAATAGAAGTCCACCTAAATGACCTATAAATTCTAGACGATTGCGGAAATCAACCGCATTCAGGGTTCAATAGATCAAGTACTTAGTTAATATGGTGCCTAGATAGATAGAATTTAGTCAAGCAAAATACAGTAGTAGTAGTAGTAGTATGTAGTCAGGGGTCAGGGGTTAGGGCTCGTGGCAAAGTTTCAATCGTCGATATCGGTCGAGTCGATCGAAGGTTAAGCTATGTTTGCCGAGGTTGTTCCGTAGATGGCCGGCCATCTATTACGTATCGGGACCACTCTTAAAATGTATACAACTCTATAGAGAGTTTCTCATCTGTTGTCCGCTTGATTGCGCAACCATACATACATTTTGTTAACAGAACGACCTGGCTGCGCAGCCATGGCGATGGCATCCCAGTGAGATGCGGACCTGAGAGTTAAACATATTCTAAAGAAACACATACCTGCAGCAAGAATCCAAGGTTTTCCTAAAGGCTGCCCTAAAGTCCCTGTTGAAGTAGGCATAGATGAGGGGATTCAGCGCCGAGTTGAAGTATCCCACCCAGAAGACGGCGGCCACCACTGGAGGGGGAGAGGGGCAGGCATCTCCGCAGAGGGCTGTGATAATGTACCTATGGGAAACAGGGGATATTAAAGACAATAAAATTATAGGAAAATTAAACTAGTGTATGGTCTATTCAAAAAATATCTAATGAAAGTGTAAACAAAACTTTTCAGGTTAAACTCCAACGCAATCAGTCACTAAAAGAGATTTAGAAAAACATTCATCTGTATTTAGAAGGATTAAACTTTCTTTATATCACACTACAAGATTAAATTTAATAATAACAATACAATACGAGAATGGATACAGAAAGTTATATGATAGTTACACAGAAAAGTGATATAGTACATTAAGGCCCGTATTACAGAACGTCACTCAATACTCAAGCATTACTTAAAACTAGATTCAAGCCATTTGATTGGTTGAAACTAGTTTTAAGTAATGCTTGAGAATTGAGTGACGTTCTGTAATACGGGCCTAAATGTCTTTTTAAGCACCGATGAAGACATTTACACGGAATAGAAATAAAAAAAAACGTGTAGGTACTATTATTATTTATATTATTTTCCATTATTAAAATTGCTTATCATTATTTTGTAGGCTTTGTGTGAGGACTTTGCGGGTGTACTAAAAATAAAATTCTCTGTGTGAAATTCTGGAATTCACTGACAGACAACGCACAGCCTAAACCGCTGGGTCTAAAAACATGCAATTTTGCACAAGAGTTCCTATTACAACGAAGGTGAGCAGTAAAGAAAGACTATTGAAAATGAGGTTAAATAGGACATGAAAGTTTGTCATTTTTCCGCTCATCCATCGGGCAAATTGCTTGTTAGCATAATGCTCCATTAACGTCTAAATACGCTCACGCTTAAGAGGGAATGCGGTCGGAGAGACTTTTGAAAAAGCCTAGGTAAGAAAACATAATTCGAAGTTTGGCTCTCGCATATTTCCTCCTCCTATATTGGACCAATTAAAAAGATATTTCATAAACTGAATAAGAAGGATATATACTGTGTCTCTATGTTCTTCTTTTTTCATTACTAGTTGTCAAAATTGTATCGGCAATTTTTGAGGGTTCTAGTGTTTATAAAAATAATTTATCATCAAAAAAGAAAACATACGGACATACAAGTAGTTAATATTTATTATTCTGTAAAAAAATCATTGCTTTATGGTCATTAACCAGAAAGAAAACAGGCGAGAGCGTTTCTATGGAGAAACGACCACACGCATTTCCTCTTAAAACCGTACACAATCATTTTAAACATGAGTAAATGTCTTGTGAAAGACATTCCTCTTTAAATCCCTGAACTTAACTGAACTTCTATTTAAATTGTCTCTTACCATAAAAAGAAGGGTAGCCAACATGCCAAGAAAGCTGACATGATAATCCCGAGTGTCCTGGCCGCTTTTCTCTCTCTTTTCATCTTGCTACTGGCCATAGGCTGCATCTGTATGCTCTGTCTCTCCCTCATGACCTCGCCCATCGAGATCCCGTTGATCTGCAGGTGCTTGTCCAGGAGAAGAGCTGCTACTTTACTCCTGAGGACAAAGGAAGGAGTAGAGTTATTTTCTTAGAAATATTTTCAAGAATAAACAAAAGAGTATGTCTGATTTGTGTATGTGCGTATGATTTGTGCTGATTAAAATCAGCCGATAAGGTTCCCACCACTGCGACACAGCTCTCCTCTCTTTGTGAGGGAGAGAAACAAAAGAAGATATTATGTTGAAAACTTGAGACCTAATATCAGAGGTACGGAGAAGGCGGCGTCGGGGAGGCAGCCGCCTTGGCGCCTAATACGTGGAAACCCGCTTACCAACCAAGGTAGATGGACCTTTGCGTCGCGGATGCACAGAGTGGGGACTCTGTCCGCCCACCGAGTGACCCCAGGGAAGACGGTGGCACAGTGGTCACGTACTGCCATGCATAGCGAGGCTCCGGGGAGACCCCTTTACAGTCTCCCAGAGATGTGCCTTACAGGCGTTGCACGTTGCTCAGGGAATATAAAGGACTCCGGAATTGGTATTTTAAGAGGAACCGGGACCACCCCTGTGTGCTGAAGGTGATCACCGGGGTGGTTTTAGTGGGGTAAAAATCCCACCCTTCACGAAAACAGAAAAAAGGGATATTAAGGACACACGTGTGTCCAGTCTTTTGTGTCGAGTTGGTGAAAACCCCAAGGAAACGCGATAATAGGCTGATTGATTACATGACTTATACAACACGTAAAAATATACCATAGACATCATGGATGCAATATTTAAGCAAATCTCTTTTTAATATTGTAATTCTGCACGCCCGCTTCAGCAGACGAAATCCTCATAGGTTGATTTGCGAGAAGCCATTAAAAAAAAAATGCATTTTTATTTGTTGAAGCAGGTAACTACAAGCCGGCATGTCAACACTGCATCGACTGCCGGGAGGACACGGCGTGGCATACGCTGGCAGAGTGTGCCGCTTGGGAGGAGGAGCCATGCCCTCATCTCAGAAGTAGGCAGTGACGTGTCGCTGCCAGTCGTAGTCGAGTCAATGGTCGGGAGCGAAAAGTCCTGGGACGCGGTGGTTTCGCGCTGCGGAAAGGGAGAGGGAGATCTCGTCCACTCCCCCGGCTCGCAGCAGACGCACCGGGCGTCGGCGGAGGGCGGATAACGCCCTCTTCCAGCCCCCCCCAAAAGGTCCAGGAGCGACGGAATTGGGGACATCCGTCGCCCCCCACACATCAGGACCCGAGATGGTGGCGCATAGTGTTCCACGCGCGCCCCACTTACACGTCGCGGGGGGAGTCAAATACCTCACTCCGTCAAATACCCACTGAACCGAGGAGGCCCGCAGTGGCGGGCCGGCACCAGTCAGGGGTTGTTGAAGGATCATACTTTCCCGCGCACTTGGCGTAGGTGTGAGATGGAATACCGGGGTGGTTTTTAGTCAGTAAGAGTCTGACAGACCCCGCCGCCCGCCCCAGGCCGGCGGACAACCGTGAGGATTTTGCTTCCCAGAATCAAAAAAAAAAAAAGAAAAAAAGTAACTGTTCTACAAGTAGGTATCGCGAAATAAACATAACAAAGGCCACAGTTTTCTTTATCCGGGATTGATTAAATTCTTGATATCTTATGCCCGAAGAGGCCCATTCGAGATATTCACAATCATAACTTTGAGTATTAATTTAACTCATGATTGGTTTCTGTACCAATAATGAACCCAAAAAAATCCCAAAATACGCAACGATGCACAAAATCTTTCGATCAGATATCCACAAAAAATAATCAAAACAATCTTCCGTTTACTCGGTCATTCGCTCCCGTAAGCACTGTGAGTGAATGACAAGAAAAGGCCACTCCGATTGTCAGGAACTGAACGATTCGAAAGCCCAATAGATTTTATCGTTCGCAGAACCGGATGCGATATTAATTCGAGCTGGCCTTTGAGGAAAAACTGATCCAGTACTAAGAGCCTACTGGAAACCGATTGGCTCCGAATACAGATTGTAGGTACCGACGAATATCGGGAACTTTAATCTTAAAAGTGCCTTAGCATTGTTTTTTTTTTTAGTTAATTTAGAGCTTTATGAGCTCTCAGTACCGGGACGAATAAATAAAACCACAGTTTGTCATATTACTTCAATAATTATTGTATTATTCCTAGAAAATGGTTTTACATTTTTATTCTCGTCCCTTGAGCGCAGTGGTGGCCGAGTGGTAACGGCTCACGGTATTTCGCCTAAAACATGCTAGGTGGACAAAATTCAAGTTTTCATTTCCAGGAAATCTTAATTGCATAACACAATCAACACCCCCAAACTCCAAATTCCGAGAAAAAGTTGTTTTTCAAATACTTAACTGATGAGTCATAGAGTCCAGAAGTCAGGTAATGAGTTTAATGCAAGCGTTCCGGCAATCAGTTGCAATTTAGCGACACATTTGTGCACATCTCATAGTGGTTTACAGTGATATTGTGAAAGTTTTTTGTGATGGATATTAATACTGAGGGTATGTACTATTACTTAATATATTATTTTTATCAGAATCTATTTAAATGAATTTTTAGCATTTTTTTAACTTGATGCATAAATTTTAGCGTAATTTTTTTCATAAAGAAAACTTAGAACGTTCAGGAAATACATTGATTCGCCTCTATTCGGGCTAGTTTTTAGATATATTGTAGGTATAACTGTGTAGTTTGTAAAATTACACATATTGTTCAGCACACTTCAGTACAACATATTTTTTTCTTTTTTTTTCAGAACACGTTTACTCTATTTCAAGGGTAGCCTTTTTTGAAGAGTGGTTGAAACACGCAAAGAATGATAAACGGTCGCGTATTTATGACTATCTTTCTTCAAAATTTCACTTTGGTGACATTACTGAAAGCAGCCAAAGAGAAATAAAGCTGAAAATATCTAACTTTTCTACTAAGATTGGAGCCAAATGGTTGGCTTCGGGAAAATCGAAGGAGCGTTTTTTAATAACAAATAAGACATGGCTGGATGAATGAGACATACAGTTTACTGTGAGTTCTTTAGCCCCACAACCTTCAACATCGAGTGAGGCTGTGACATCTGCAGGAAGACCTCGCAAAGATTTTGAGGAAACGTCGTTTAAGACGAAGAAACGTCGAGTCGTGGATCTCGTAGAATCTCGAAGTGCCAGTGAATTAGTGACTGCTGCCGAAATTGCTATGCGTTCAGCAGGGCAAAGAAAAGTTGCCCATGTGATTAGAGACATTAGTGAGAGCCCAGATAATATTATTAAGTCAAAAAATACCAGTTGTGATCCTAGGCAGTTAAGTAGTGACGAAGCCTTAGCATACTATATAGATTCTAAGTCAACAACACATGCTTACAAACAAACTAGGAAGTGGTCCATAATGGCAGGACATAATGTGTTTCCGTCATATTTTAGTGTAGTAAAATCCAAACAGGCCTGTTACCCTGCAGAGGAGCACATTGCTATAACAGAAACTCGTGCTGAAATAAATTTGCAAGCCTTATTAAATAAAACAGCGGAACGTCTAGTATTAGCACAGAATCAAGTTATCAGCAGTGTCCTCCCAACAAGTTCAACGTTTACACTTGTTAGTAAATGGGGATGTGATGGAAGTTCTGGGCACAGCACATACAAACAGAAATTTGAGAACACTGAAGATACGGACGAATTTCTTTTCGTATTTTCTTTCGTTCCCCTTAAGTTATATGATGGGTCCAAAATTATTTGGCAAAATCCTCGGTCTTCATCAACTATGTATTGTCGCCCAATCAAATTTATATTTGCTAAGGAAACGAACGACTTCACGTTAGCGGAGACAAATAGATTGTTGGAAGAAATTAATGCTCTTCTTCCAACACTTATCAACTTTGGTGATTCTCAAATCTCTATGAAACACGAACTTCTTCTGACAATGACAGACGGAAAGGTATGTAACGCCTTAACGGAAACTCGTTCATCTCAAAAGTGTTTCATCTGTGATGCCACCCCCAAGACGATGAACGATGACCCCGCGAAGTTTAACAGCAATCAGGAACATTTTGGCTTTGGTTTATCTACACTTCATGCTTGGATTCGTTGCTTTGAATGCCTTTTACATATCAGCTATAAGTTGAATATTAAGAAATGGCAGGCTAGAAGCGACGAAGATAAAGCTGATATCAAGGTTCGTTCCGAAGAAATCAAGTTGAAATTCAAGAACGAAATGGGACTCATTGTAGATAAACCAAAGCCAGGATTTGGTTCTTCCAATGATGGAAACACAGCCCGTCGCTTTTTTAAGAATGCTGAGATGAGCGCTCAAATCACAGGGTTGGATGTTACTATTATCAAACAATTTGATGTTATTTTGAGGACATTGTCTTCTGGGTTCGAAATAAACTTAGTTGAATTTAATTAATTTTGTCTTGAAACTAGAAGACATTACCTTAGTCTCTATTCGTGGTACTATATGCCTGCTACTGTACATAAAATATTAGTACACAGTACTGAGGTCATCAAAGCGGCATTGCTTCCAATTGGGCAGCTTTCCGAAGAGGCTCAAGAAGCACGTAACAAAGATTGCCGCAGATTTAGGGAGTACAACACCCGCAAGTGCTCACGTGTTGCCACGAATAGAGACTTGCTGTCCATGTTAATAATAACATCTGACCCTTTGATTAATAGCCTTCGTGAGATTCCCCAAAAAAAGCCGGAAAAAATATGTGCAGAGGTATTAAACTTAATTGTAAGCCCGACCATAGTAGCATCAAGACCCGAAACGTCATCATATTGTCGCACATTGCCGCAAAATGATGACGATTCACCAGAAGATTTTGATGATGATTCTGATGATTAGGTTTAGGTTAAGTTAATTTGAATTGTAGGTATTTATTTATTTAATGCAATTTTGTTGTTTGTTTATTATTTTAAATAAAATTTTCTGTTTAGATATATTTTGTTTGTTTTTTATTACAAAATCATACCAAAAACTATTAATAATGCCTCAATATGACTACTTATATATAAAAGCATCGTTAAATATCATAAAATAATATTGTCCACCTAGCATGTTCTACGGGGTACACTGTGCGGCTGCAGCTTACGAGCTGTAGGTCGTAGGTTCGAACTCAGACAGGTGCTTTAATTTGAGTAAATTTTTTCATCTCCACTGCTCTCAAAACGGTGAAGAAAAACAACGTGAGGAAACCGCTATGTCTTAGGACCAAAAATTCGGAGACATTTGACATCTACCAACCCACACTGGGGCCCGCGTGGTGGATTATGGCCATTTACCCTCACAGAAAGGAAGCTTGTGTCCCTGTCCCAGCAGTGGGAACATTATAAGCTCGTTATATTATATCTAGTGAATAATCACCAGATAAAGGAGACCTTTGTCTACAGACAAGCTGTTCTACACCGATCATTCAAATGCAAGTTAGAATTGATTTAACCAATTTAGTTTAGAAAGTAGGCATGTGTTAATATGTATTAATGGTAAGAAAAGAAACAGCAATAAAGGCTATTTTATTATAATATTATGTCTGGATGCATAGCAACCACCTAACCAACCTTTCATTCATGTCCTTCCTATCTCTCACCCAAATAACGCCTTATAATCCATCACGGCTATTTGAATATCAAATTCCAACCTCCTTAAAAAGTTTGAAATACTTCAATGTCCCAAACCAGCGCTAAGCATTCATCTTCCGTCTCGTTGAAATACCTCACCTCACCACCTCCATCTTTAATTGGGAAATAAATCACGACGAATTTTGCAGCGCAAAGGTTTCCCTCATAATTTCCATTGTTCATTGTGTGTTGCCAGCTTATGCTACTGAAATATTTAAGATACTCTTTGCCCCTTCTATTCTATTGGAATCTTCGCTTTAGTTAGAACATGTAACTTTCAAACTTCATGCTATTTACAAGTTCTTGTGAGAGGTATAATTGAAATAATGAGATTTTTGAAAAATAGTTGTTATTTCTCGTCACAGTTCTCCACGACTGTTAAAAAACTGTACAGATCTGCGGAGTAATGCGTAACACACTAAAAACTGTTTGTAGGTTACGCAATTACCCCGCAGATTTGCAGTAATGGCTTTCATGTTGACAGTTCAACATCATTCATTGCGTTATTTACGTTGTTGAGCAGATAAATTTTTTGAACATATGAAGCAATGGATTAGCAATATCCTTCAAAATTATTCAGCAATCGTAAATAGATTGCTGATACCTATATCTCGAGATCTCTGTACCTATTTTATTTATAACACCTATGTTTAACAAATAAAAACGTTAGACTTTGATTTTACATTTGGCTACGAATTTAAGAAGTCTAAAAGTCTAAACTAATCCTACAGCAAACCCGTCTTCAACTAGCTTACCAAACCTACTTCGATCATAAATAACCTACAACTTTATTGCAACTGGCATATGAAACAAGCCTACTAGGGCACAAGTAGTGGGTATCCCAAAAAAGAAAGCCAACATTGTGTTCCGCGTTCAGTCGCACCACTTTCTGAATCATCACTTGACCCGGCCGCTAACAAGAGCCTCTTTAGATGTTGGTCGAGGCTCTTATCCGTTAATATTAATTGTTTGACATATCTTAAAATTCTGTTTTTCCAGAGGTATATTTTGGAGAGTTTTCATTGTACTAATCTACACTAATATTATAAAGAGTAAAGATTTGTTTGTTTGAAATGAATAGGGCTCCGAAACTATTGTACCGATTTGAAAAATTATTTTTGTGTTAGATAGTCCATATATCGAGAAATGCTATGGGCTATATAATATCACGCTACAAGCAATAGGAGTGTCGCACCAATGAAAACTGTTGCAAAAAATATTACTTTTGAGAGCTTCCGTTGCGTGCTCTGCGTAAACGGTTAAAGTTACGCAAAAATAATGTATAACAGAATTGTTTTTCCTTAAAAGTTCTAAAATAAAGTCCGGGACAGCATATGTCTATCTTTTAAGGTTGACTCACTATAACCTTTTTTATGATAATCAAATTTGTTCTAAAATAATGCATTATTTGCGAAGGTGTATTTATAAACATGATATTAATCCTTATCCAAATAAATACGTTATTCATCATAAGTATTTAATTTTGAACAAATCTTGTCATCTTTTTATTTCAATGAATATCTTAGGAGATATCATAGTTTTAAAATAAATCAGCACGGCCGCCGCGCGCATGTAGATGTGCGAGGTTTACTATAGATCCACTCTAACTGATCATAGCGTGATGTACCTAAAGTAGCTTCTTAAAGTAATTTACACACGGCTATACATTTCCAGTTTTAGTTGACCTCGCATTGTATAGGTTTTTCGTACAATCAGAAGTCAGCTTATACTGGTAATGTATAGCTTGATGTGTGCTTGATGTATAGCCGTGCGTACTAAGTAATAATCTTAAAGAAATGGAATACGAGTATATTTTAGTAGTATAATAGGTTCTTTTTCTCAAATTAACGCGGGTGGAACCGCGGGACACTGCTAGTTACCCAATAACTGGGTTGTGGAGGTCAGATAGGCAGTCGCTCCATGTATAATACTGGTAAGTATCCAGCTGCATTCGGTTAGACTGGAAGCCGACATAGCTAGGAAAAGGCTAGGCAGATAATGATTTAGTTTAATTACTAATAACGAACCAACTTCATTGCTTAGAGTATCCATACGTTATATTATCACTCATATTATCAATTTTTTTTTGCAAATTAAGGCCTATTCAGACATAAGCGGTCGTTGTCGCGTTCATTAGCGATACCGATTTGGTACACGATATCGCTGTCGCGCTCGGTAGCGATACTGCTCCGTCTTCTGGTTACTATCGAGCCTACCGAGCGCGATAGCTATATCGTGTACCGATTCGGTTACCGTTATCGAGTGCGACACTGAATCGGTAACGTACAATCAGATACTGTCCTACAAATTGCAAAAGACGTAAGGAAATTTGAATGAACCAGCCATGGCCATGGCGCTTGATGACTAGAAAATTAGCCTCAGTTCAGCCAGTGCTTTAATGACGCCACTCTGTTATTCAAACAAAATCTCACACGTGGTATGTAATTTTTCATCAGTCAAAGTATAAACAAATAAAACAGTTCAACTATAAAAAATACTTTGAATAAAAAGAAACTCGTAAACGTTTTATTTTCGACATAAACGTGGGGATACGCATCCTGTATTTTAAATGAGATAACAACATAAATGTACCTTTACATGCCTTTCTTTATTTTGCCTACAAATATAGTAGCATATTATGTTTTTCTGACAGGCTGAGTTTTTCCGGCTTTTCAAGCGAGGGGTGCGAAATGGAATGTGTTCGGCGTCAAAAGTATTTTACGAGTGGAAATATGGCAGTTATAAATTATGCTTCAATAAAAAACAAACTTTAATGCATGTCACGTAGAGACCTTGGATAGCATGTTAAGCCGTGTCGGTCATGCTGTCAGTTTTAGATTCTTGACTGTCGATACGTGTAGTCCGGAGCCCGAAAGTCTGACAACCAGTCTCGCTAAGGCCTGTATTACCCAGTAACTAGGTTGTGGAGGTCAGATAGGCAGTCGCTTCATGTAAAATACTGGTATTCAGCTGCATGCGATTAGACTGGAAGCTGACCCCAACATAGTTGGGAAAAGGCTGGGCAGATGATGATGAGTTAGTAGCAGTAGGTTTTTTATACTATATAATATTTGTTAAAGGCCAAAAAGTGCCACACCTTTTCATTATGCTACTATACTTACTTGAGGAGGGCAAGCGCAAGCATGGCGGACAGCTCCTCAGGTATAAAGATGTGCTTAAGCGTCACTTTAGCAGGTGCAACTTGCAGTGACCTCCTTCTGCGAAGCAGTCATGCTAGCGAAGGAGTAGGCGGGACGGCTGAGGGAGAGAGCCTCACGTCCCAGCCGTCGCGGGAGACGCTCCGGGCGTCGGGAGCCGCGTGACGACTCCCGGCAAGGCGCGGGCCTGCGGGCGGAGAGTAATGGGTAACTCTCCGTCCGATCAGGACCAGCACCCTAATTGCGTAACACACTATCAATCGGAATCTGAATCATTTTGAAGCAAATTGCTAATCCATTGCTTCATAACTTCGAAAAATTTGTTTGTTCAACACGTTAATAACGCAATCAATGTTGTTGAACTGACAAAATGAAACCGATTCCCATTGATAGTGTGTTACGCAATTACCCCGCAGGCCCGTGGCGGACGGCGCCTACGTATTCCACGCGCGCCTGAAAGAGATGTCAGCATTACAAGGAAGGGGCCCGTAAGCGCCGTAGCCTGCCGGGGCAGCGGGATTGTCTGAAAGGGTTACTGCTGCACCGGAACATAAAAGGCTAAGGAAGGAACACGGGTGGGTTTTAGTCATTAAGAGTCTGACACTCCCTTCTGCTCCACCCTGAGCGGGAGGGGTCATTTGACGATTACCCATACTCAAAAAAAAAAAAAAAAGCATGTGCTACTTGGAGCCGTGTCGGTGGGAGCAGCGAGCAGCTCAAAGACTTGAGTGGAGGGCTTTAGTTAAAACCAAAGTACATTATTTAGAATTACGGCAGCGCCTTGAGCTTGATGGCAAGCGTGACCAACTGAAAGCCCGACCACCTGCGGCAATTAACTATAATTACATAGATGGTGTGCTCACGTGCCCGGAATGCGCGAGGATTTTCTCAAAAAAAGATTGGCTGCATAAGCCACATGCGAGCTCACGAACAACAACTACTGCGGAGTTGAAGCAATCGCCCTGGCCGAAATCGGTCGGATCGCATCATCATCATCATACCTACTTGAAGAGGAGCAGTTATGGTCCAGTTGTTTGGCCGCAACCTACGAGTTGTAGGTCATAGGTTCGCACCCAAACAGGCGCGTTACTCTGTGTAAATAGATGAAATTATTTATTACCACTGCCCTCAAAACATCGTGAGGCAACGGGCATGTCCTAGAACCAAAAATTGGAAGGCATGTGGATCTACCAACCCGCACTGAGCTCGCGTGATGAATTATGGCCCAGTCCTTTCACAGCACAGTACCAGCAGGGGAAATAATATAGGCTGATTATGCTGCTAGCAGTAATAGCACGCTAAAATTTTCTATACAGTATTGTGACTCGGCCCTGTCCTAGAAATTATTGGTCTACAGCCGTACGTAAACAAGCGATAGTGCTGCCCGCCTACAGTACTTATTTAAATTTCACCAACCTACTTTAGTTTCTTTCTAGTTTTGTGATTGTGTGGGTAAATATTATATTTTTATTTATTAAAAAAAAATTAAATTCATTGTGAATGAAATACGAAGAGTTCAATAAAAATACATGTTGTGTTTTTGATTAGTAGATTTAATAAAAAAAACTTATTGACAACCAAACACAGCACAATATAGTCTATAATTGCTCTTTGCCATATTAAGTAAGTACTTGTACTTATTTCAATGAATATTTGTCACAAATCGCACGCTTACTGCTTACAAAACCATCACACCGTCCGGCGTCCGTTCGTCACTGCGGAGCATCCGAGACTGTTTGTTAACTCTTTGTAAACCGAACTCGAGGCGCTTAGGTATGGTTCGCGTTCCGACCGTTTGTATGAAGATGCACTGTATAGATAATTATACTATGGTAATAGTAAGTTTCTTACACTATACCATGTTGAAGGCCAAAAGGCCACACCTTTCCATTACGCGATTATACCTAATAAAACCAAAGAAGATTGGAAGTACCTACGAGTACTTACCTATATTAAAAATAAGGAGTCTGGCGGCCGTAGCGATAATGTTCAATAAGCCCAAGTAATACTCGCAATATTCGCCGTATTTTTGTAGTACCTACCTACCCTCATTTTCTAACAGTATTTGCCGTCTAGGTAATATTGTAGGTAGTTGATTTTCGTTCCATATTCTGAGTATATTTATAGAATTTGATGGTTTTGTTACTTCTTCTCTAAAAAAAGTTTTTTTTTGCATTTTGTTTAGATAATGGTGATAATGGCCTAGATAATGGTTTAATTTATCTATGTATCAGATATAGACAATTGCAATTGTGATAAGTACTATAAAGAATTAATAATATAAAACAGTGATTGGCTTCTTTAAATAACTAGCTGACCCGGCGAACTTAGAACCACCTCAGAATCATCAAACAGTCAATCCGTTCTCAAGATTTTCGTAAATGTTTCCTGTGTTTAAATTGTTTTAATAGTTATTCTGCTATTCGGGGCGGAGACAAATCCAACAAATCAAAGATCATGAAAATCGGTCCAGCCGTTCTTGAGTTATAAATAGTGTCACTAACCCGACTTTGTTTTATTTATGTATCTATACA
Source organism: Globia sparganii (assembly GCA_949316385.1). Taxonomy (NCBI): domain Eukaryota; kingdom Metazoa; phylum Arthropoda; class Insecta; order Lepidoptera; family Noctuidae; genus Globia; species Globia sparganii. The sequence goes on along the minus strand of OX438675.1, from coordinate 5,181,472 downwards.
GGGTGGAATCGAAGTCATGGGCATTATTTTAACCTAAGGCACTACTCACGATACTGATTGCATTAGGGCTATTAATACGCAAATCAAAAATATTATTAATGCAAGTAAGGAAAACCTTAAAAATGTAGTAAATCAAATTGCACAAGGCTTATTATTGCAAATAAACACTTAAAGTAATTAAAACAAAATACTTCGTTAACGCCAATAATTGTTGAAATATCAAAATCTTAAAGCGCAGTACAGCGCAAAGCGAAATGTAAACAAACATCACCTGCGCGCGCGCGGGTTTTTCCTTACAAGTAATAATAACAATGGGCTACAAGACATTCCGTCCGGCGGGATTCCCTGAACTCTCTCCGTCCCACTCCCTCACTCGCAAAAATACGAATATCACCCCCGCGCGGGGTATGCTTCCCGCCGCAACACGAAGTCACGAACCCGGAACCAGTGTCATAACGACTGCGCAGGTGCATTGACGCGTAATTGATTTATTGATCCCGTGACGTAATCGCCGTACTCGCCGCTCGCGTCATACGGTGCTTGGATTGCAGTGTATTAAGTGTTAGTGTAGTAGTTGTGTGTTGTGTGTGTGTTTGTGTACACGATGCCTCGACCGCGTAATGTGCAGGCTAGGTACACCAACCAACAATACCCACAAATGGTTGTAATTTACGATCGCACAAGAAATTTAGTATGAACTCGTGAAATGTTCCATCGGCGCAACCCGAACGACCCTATTCCTTCACGGGGTCTCATTCCACCAGAACCACTCAGAACCTGTTGGATTTTTCGTCTTTTCACGTGCCAGCACATGCACAAGCTCGTGGAAGAGCACCCGTTTACCCTCTGTCACTTTACCGACAAATAAGGTTTTTTCAAAACAATCCACAAGCTAGGTACGTAAATGTTTTTTTTTTAATGTATGTTAGTTGACGTAGTTTTGACCGTCCTAAGCCGGCAAAGTACGAAGGGAAAATTGGAATTTATTATGAATCAATTCATTGGCAACTTACGAATGTCACGTGAGTCGGGCGGGGTCAAAGAATTCACACCCAAGGACGCGCGTACGGCGTAGTGTACCTACGCATTTGCTATCGAGAAGCGCAACTAATTTGATACTTTGTATGACTTACTACATTTTAAGGTTTTCCATACTTGCATTAATAATATTTTTGATTTGCGTAATAGTAGCCCTAATGCAATTAGTATCATAAGTAGTACCTTAGGTTAAAATAATGCCCATGATTTCAAATGCACCCTGTATACAGGGTTACTTTTCAATGACCAGCCAAATTTAAGGATGTGGTACAGACCATCAAACTAAACAACTTTCTCCATGGGACCAACATCGTAATCGCGAAAAATTTATCAACTGTCCCATAGACAACTTCAATACCTACTCGACCTAAACGTATGGGATGGCTGAATTTTTATTCGCGATTACGATGTTGGTCCCATGGAGAAAGTTGTTCAGTTTGATGGTCTGTACCACATCCTTAAATTTGGCTGGTCATTGAAAAGTAACGCTGTATAGTTTATAAATAAGTTAACTGTTAACTACGTTCCTACAATACAGGTTGGCATCGTCGCGTAAACTGTAACCATGATTTCAGAAGAGAAAATATTCGTCAGTTATAAAAAAAAATGTTTTTTTTTTTAAGAAAGTACCCACCTGCGGGGTTGAAGTATATGTAGCAGCATTGTTTTTTTAATAATCAGCTAATATTTCAACGCATTGGGGTTCAGAATCATGTTGTGAATCCATGGCAACGTCGAAGACCCTGCAACCCTGTATACAATTTCACAAAAACATTCAGTATAAATAGAACCTAAAGAAATCCTACTAATACAATATTATAAACGCGAAAGCTTGTGAGAATGGATGGATGTATGTTTGTTACTCTTTCGCGCAAAATCTACAGAACTGATTTTAATGACACTTTACAGTATAGCTTACATCAGAATAACAAATAGGATACTTTTTATTCCAATATTCCATCGGGATCGACACTTATGCGGGTGAAACCGCGGGGCGCTGCTAGTGTTAACATAATTTCCAAACGAATATAAATTAAATCCCTTATTTAAATTACGTATATACAAACAATAAATAAGTTGGTTCTAGAAACAAGGAACAAGGATTATTTGTGTTACGACTTGTTTTGTGTTCCTAATCTTCACATATCCTTGGATTACTCCTTTATCTTAGGTTGTGAGTGTGTTTTGTTTATTTTAATTTAATCAGAGGGGCAATTCTCCTAATTTTTAAGAACTTTCACAGTCTGATCTCAGTCTCAGTCTGTCAAAAAATACCTCAAATTTCCCTACATTTTAACAAGTTTTTGACATTTGTTTGTCGCCGAGATGAGACTGCGACTAGATTTTGAACGTTTTAAATTAGCAGAATTGGCCTACTGATGTATAGAAATTTTCAGGCTGGCTGATGGAGATTGTATGGAATCAGAAAAACTTAAACATACCAAAAGACGTGAACTCATATTTTCTTATAGCTCATGACATTGAGAGAAAACATAAATATTAAAGGCATATAAAGTTATAAGCGATATTGCTCGCGTGATACTGGTCCAAAGTGCGTAACCCATGGACCAGTATCGCTACCGAGCTCGAGAGCGATATCGCGTATCGATTCGGTATTGCTACCGAGCGCGACAGCGGTATCGCGTACCAATTCGGTATCGCTACCGAGCGCGACAGCGGTATCGCGTACCAATTCGGTATCGCTACCGAGCGCGACAGGCCGACAGCGATATCGCTTATATCTGAAATTCTGAATAAGCCTTATAATTTAGGCCATAAATGTCTAGGTTTGCTACACTTATCTAAATGGTGATGTAAAACTATTTAACGGTTATTGCTGCAGTGGCTGCTTGATAAGGTTCGATTCTCGTTCGGAGTATATTTTTGCATAGCCTACGCACGTAAAGATTTGTAAACGAACTTCTGATACAGGAGAGAAACCTACGCAGTGTGGGGTACTTAAGTTACCCATAGGTAGTATGTTTATTTCACGAAGTGACGCGCGCTTTACTTGTGGTTGACAAATGTACAAACACGCTGTGAATGTGTGTGTAAGCGTAAGAGTTTTCGGTACCGTTCGACACACTGGCGAAGTCGGAAGTGCGTGTGCACGTGTGAGGGTGTGTGTGTGTGTTATGTGCTGACGCTACTCGTCTTTACGCACACATTCACAGCGTGTTTGCGTACTTGGTTACCACAAGTAAAGCGCGCGTCGCTTTTTCGAGACAAAAATACTGTAGCATAAATGGTTTTTTGATATCTGCTCGGAACAATTGATTGGTCATCAGGTAGTCAAAGGGCTAGATGGTTGGGCATTGTGAGATTTCATTTTCTGATTACCTACAAACTATGGTTCCAGTAGAATCTAAAATGGAGAAAACTAACGCATGAATGATTTCTGTAGCGTTCTGTTCACGCTACATCCATTATCACGTCGCGATTATACCTAACTGGCTTGCGTGAAATTACTTGTTCCCTCGACCCACCCCGTCACATTGCGTCGCCTGGCCGCGCTATTAATTCGTTTTCTATTAGCGTTCTTTATGACTTTTCTGCTTTTGGCCCGGCCCTAGCGCTATGTTACATAGCGTGTTTTTGTCTTCCTCAGAAATGGGGCTATCAAATGCAATTATAATTCTTCAAATCCGATTCGTAGTTTCAGAGTTTAGTGCGCTCAAACAAACAACCAAAGAAAATCAACAAAATCTCCAGCTTTATTATTAGTATACATATGTAAATAGGCAGTCGCTCCATGTAAAATACTGATATTCAACTGCATCTGGTTAGACTAGAAGCCAACCCCAACATCCGTCCAAAATAATGATAAATATCATTATTTACTATAAGCCTTTCTTCTCTTGGAATGCACATTTATATTGACTCCTACTGAATTCTCCGTCAAATATTCCATCAATTGAATGCCGAAATCATGCTGAATAAAAATTAAACTTAGAAATGTTATCAATGATGAATTAAAGGCCTTTCAATATCAGTTACATAAATATACTATTCAAATTCTGAATTCGTATTCCGTAATTCCTTTTGACTTATCATTCTTTTGTTTAATAATGTTAATACAGTAACAACAGCAGTTTATTTTAATTTCCTATTGTACTGCCGTTCACATAAGGCCATTGTTAATACAATCTCCTCCTTACTATACAGGGTGGAATCGAAGTCATGGGCATTATTTTAACCTAAGGCACTACTCACGATACTGATTGCATTAGGGCTATTAATACGCAAATCAAAAATATTATTAATGCAAGTAAGGAAAACCTTAAAAATGTAGTAAGTCAAATTGCACAAGGCTTATTATTGCAAATAAACACTTAAAGTAATTAAAACAAAATACATCGTTAACGCCAATAATTGTTGAAATATCAAAATCTTAAAGCGCAGTACAGCGCAAAGCGAAATGTAAACAGACATCACCTGCGCGCGCGCGGGTTTTTCCTTACAAGTAATAATAACAATGGGCTACAAGACATTCCGTCCGGCGGGATTCCCTGAACTCTCTCCGTCCCACTCCCTCACTCGCAAAAATACGAATATCACCCCCGCGCGGGGTATGCTTCCCGCCGCAACACGAAGTCACGAACCCGGAACCAGTGTCATAACGACTGCGCAGGTGCATTGACGCGTAATTGATTTATTGATCCCGTGACGTAATCGCCGTACTCGCCGCTCGCGTCATACGGTGCTTGGATTGCAGTGTATTAAGTGTTAGTGTAGTAGTTGTGTGTTGTGTGTGTGTTTGTGTACACGATGCCTCGACCACGTAATGTGCAGGCTAGGTACACCAACCAACAATACCCACAAATGGTTGTAATTTACGATCGCACAAGAAATTTAGTATGAACTCGTGAAATGTTCCATCGGCGCTACCCGAACGACCCTATTCCTTCACGGGGTCTCATTCCACCAGAACCACTCAGAACCTGTTGGATTTTTCGTCTTTTCACGTGCCAGCACATGCACAAGCTCGTGGAAGAGCACCCGTTTACCCTCTGTCACTTTACCGACAAATAAAGTTTTTTCAAAACAATCCACAAGCTAGGTACGTAAATGTTTTTTTTTAATGTATGTTAGTTGACGTAGTTTTGACCGTCCTAAGCCGGCAAAGTACGAAGGGAAAATTGGAATTTATTATGAATCAATTCATTGGCAACTTACGAATGTCACGTGAGTCGGGCGGGGTCAAAGAATTCACGCCCAATGACGCGCGTACGGCGTAGTGTACCTACGCATTTGCTATCGAGAAGCGCAACTAATTTGATACTTTGTATGACTTACTACATTTTAAGGTTTTCCATACTTGCATTAATAATATTTTTGATTTGCGTAATAGTAGCCCTAATGCAATTAGTATCATAAGTAGTACCTTAGGTTAAAATAATGCCCATGATTTCAATTGCACCCTGTATAATAAACGTTGTGTAGAATCTGTATAGTTACACAACGCTTTGTCTTTGTCTTTCGAAAGTCAAATTACTGACGACTGAAAGAGAGAAGTCGGTGTGTAGGTAACTATTCATCTGATATAATACGTTTATTAGTAAGAGGGTGTATATATATTAATAGCTTCAAATGGGATTGAGCGGGTCACATTAGCCGCATGCAGGATGACCGCTGACCAAAAGTTTCCACATAATGGGTGCCCGAAGATGGATGGCGCCGCCGAGGTCGGCCTAGAAAGCGTTGGCGAGGTGACCTAGACGCGGACCGCGAAGGATGGTTCGAGGTGGTACGGGAAAAGAGTTCTTGGAAGGATTTCCCCAGCAGTGGGAGAGTAAAGCCTAAATAACAAAAAAAAAATAGATATACGCCAAATAACAACTTATAGGCACTATAATATAATTAACCAACTAAATTAATACACAAATAAAAAAATAATAGTAGATTGTATAACTAGTGCATAAAAGAAGCCATTTTAAAATGGCTTATTTATGTCCGAGTTATACACACTGCTTTTCACTTCGATTGCGAGAAAATGAAACAGGCCTAAAGTATATACAGTATTTTCACTGTTTAAAAATGTTGCAAAATTGAAAAAGAGAATAGATAAGTAGCTAATTCCCGCCACGAAACTTTTTATTTTTTATTTTCATTGATTGTGTCATTCGACTTGGGTATTTCTTACTGCCAAGTCATAAAAACGTTTCTTTGCGGTTTTAAATAATAAATGATAACTATTTTATCTGGTTTTGTTATATTAACTATAGAAAACACGAAAGTGATAAAAATAAAGCAAATGAAATAAAATAACGTCTTTGGCCTGATTATCTCAGTCTAAGAAAAAAAAACTTTATGCAAGCATAATAAGCGACTTTATGTCGCCTACACACAACATATAAACGAACTTTTAGAGCATGAGAAATGAAAAAAAAATGATTAAATCACATATCTTCTTTTCAATGTACTACAAGAATAATATACATTGACTTTTTAAAAAAGATTATTCTACATATTTATTTTTTACCTACTTATAATCCGAATTCTATTTAATCTATACAGGGTTACTTTTCAATGACCAGCCAAATTTAAGGATGTAGTACAGACCATCAAAGTAAACAATTTTCTCAATGGGACCAACATCGTAATCGCGAATAAAAATTCAGTCGTCCCATACGTTTAGGTCGAGTAGGTATTAAAGTTTTCTATGGGACAGTTGATAAATTTTTCGCGATTACGATATTGGCCCCATGGATAAAGTTGTTTAGTTTGATGGTCTGTACCACATCCTTAAATTTGGCTGGTCATTGAAAAGTAACCCTGTATTTGTCGGAAATACGTCAGTTTGTTTGACTATTCGGGACGCCAGCGACGGTCAGCCCTCGACAAAGTCTAAGCCTGACGTTCGTGCGATTCGACGAGAGCGAGGTGGAGCGGCTCCCTGGATCATCGGACATCAAACGGACAACATGTGCTCGGAAACTGTCTCGCGTTCCGTTTCGTTGAGTTGTGTACATACCTACAGCATGTGATTTGCTAGTGTGATTAACTTCTTCGTAAAATTATAATCTGATTTGAACTGCAAGCCGTTTTTCTACTGTGCAATAACCAACACTACCCGTACTACGCCTACAATAGTTAAAATATGGCTGATGATGATGAGACAGACGTACAGACGCCAGCACAACAAGCTACTATAATCTGCTAAATTTCTTTAATAGATTTTCAACTTTATTGCTAAAGTATAACGTCCAAATTTGATTGGGAAAATTTGACAGTTTCGGGTAGCTCGATGTGCTGGCGTCTGTATCTTTTCCGTCATATTAAACAAATTAGGCCACAAATTACATCCATAATATACAACCTTTATTATTCTCCATACAAAAGACTCCCCCGGAACGAACAAAAATTAAACCAACAAAGGTATTGAAAATTTCAGGACAAATCTTTATGAAGACGTTGTAATTCACGAAATTACGACCGAATTTATTACGTTGGCATTTCGTTTTGTCTTAGAATTTTCAGGTTAAACGATATTAAAATCTGGCGGAAGATACAGAATTTCGTGAACTCCAATCTACAAATTTTCCTTTTAAAACATTTAGGTACCTTCATTTCACAAGCCATCATAACGAATATTATAACAGGAAATAAAAGTTTGTAGGTTGAAATCCAGGCTGAAGATTAAAACATGATGTAGTTAGAACTTCGTCTATAAGATAGAAGAAGAGTTAATAATGGAACAATAAACTTTCCTCCCTAAATTATTCATCCAGATGAAAGATAAAACTATTTTGTATTTTGTTATTAGTTAGACTTGGAGATATTCATTGATCCATAAGTAAAGGGATCTTTGAACACCGGTATTTATAGGTACTGAATAAGTATGCAGGGTCGTCGAATATAGTTGAAGTTTATTAAGACACCGATGGATGTTTTCGAATGACATTTAATTTGATAAATCAATTATTTGTTTTCTATTAGTTAAATTAAATTTTATTTGAAAATATCAATCGGTTTCTTACTAAACTTCAAATATATTCGACGACCCTGCATACTTATCTCCTTTGCTGACTATAATTTGGTCAAAGTCATTTATTCAAATTAGGCCGAAAATCAAACGCCCGTCCTTTACCGCTTTCTAGTATTTTAGCTGGGAAGAAGTGGCGCAACAAACTGAGTTAGTCCATTTATCCACCCAAGGTGGATATACAAGGAAACGCATGTCCGAGAATGTAGGCCTAGTTGGATAAACACAATTTATAGGCTAAAGGTGGATTTTTTGGGGTGGAAAAAAGAAATAACCGGACAAACTCCCCAGCAGCACAGCTGTCGGCTTCAAAATCAAAATATTTTATTTCACATAAGCCTACAAGGGCACTTATGAAACGTCAGAAGCTAGGTGCACGGTTCCAATTATTGGTCGTTTCCTATGGAGAAGAACCGGCAAGAAACTCCACGGTTACTCTTTTAAAAATAATTGGCTTTTAAAATGTTTTCTAATTACAGTAGGTATGGGAGGACAGCGTAGGCCTGTCAACGAGTACCAGGTAACCAGGTACTTGATAAAATAAAAAATGGCCTACAAAATCCTCGCATTTACAAAATCAAAATCTCAAAAAAGATAAATAAAATATGAAAACCTATTTAGTTTAATTTTAAGAACTTGATTCTGTTCAAGAGTATCTTATAAAACAGAAATAAAGACATAACTCATAGAATAATAAACATGTTTGACAGATTCTATACGCCAGATGGTTAAAATATGAGTACATGTTATCCAATAGTAATATCGTGAAAGCTTTGGTACTGCAGTATGATATATCTATACTTCTATACCAATATTATAAAGAGGAAAGATTTGTATGTATGTTTGTAACGAATTGGCTCAAAAAGTACTGGACCGATATTAAAAATTCTTTCACCATTTGAATGCTACATTATCACTAATTAATATAGGCTATTTTAATTGCAAGAAAAAATATAATGTTTAAAAAAATGTCTACCCGTGCGAAGCCGGGACAGGCCGCTAGTATATGATATACAGGGTGTCCCTGGAAGTATGGATCAAATCAAATAGGGGACGTGGGCATATTCATTTCTAAACTTTTTGATCCTGAGAATGTTCGTGAATTTTTTAACGGTTCAAAAGTTATGACCAACTTTTGTTATTTTCAATCACTTTGCATAATGCTCAAAGAACAAAATCATTAAAAAAAAAAAAACTACCAGGAACTGTCAATTTAAGTTTTTTAGACAGCCCTGATAGTTTTTATAATGATTTTTTTTTCCTTTGAGCACTATGCGAAACGATTGAAAAAAATTGGTTACAACCTTTGAACCGTAAAATAATTCTCAATTATCAATCATTCTCAGGATCAAAAAGTTTGGAAATGACCTTGCCCACGCCCCTATTCGATTTGATCCATACTTCCAGGAACACCCTGTATTAATAATTATATATATATATACATTTATTTACATATATATAATATATATATATATGTATATCTGATGTCTGTTTCGGCAATCTTTTGAAGACAGTCGTTTATGTGAACAGCAGTTTTGGACACAAATTCTTGGCAATGGAAATACGTAGGTATGTTGATGAAGTACATATTTAGTTTTCTAGCCTTTTTGAGTTTTCCTCGCCTCCACCTCTTTGAGTGCCTCGGAAAGCACGTTTAGGGACTAATCATACTTATTCAGCTCTATTCAGCTTTTGTCCATAGAAAACAACGGTTTTGTATGAAGTCCGTTCAGCTTTCCGCGGCTGAACGGATGCGTGCATCTCATACAAAATCGTTGTTTTGTATGGACAAAAGCTGAACAGAGCTGAATAAGTGTGATTATTCCAGTAGCCGTTAGTCCCGGCTGTAATTTGACGATCTTTGACAGTCATTATGGGTAGACAGAAGCCCAAAAGTTTAACTTCTCGACCGATATTTATTATTAACCGATATTAATTTTATGAGTTCCACGGAGTACCAAATACAATCTACTGGGCAGTGGAGCTCAGATAGGCAGCTCCATGTGAAATACTGGTATTCAGCAGCAAACGGGTAGACTGGAAGCTGACCCCAACATAGTTGGGAAAAGGCTACGTAGATTGAAAGTAATTATTTCATGTAGCCTGCGAAATTATATTTTTTTACATTTTTTGCAAATTGTAGCACTTTTTTACATAGCAATTTGAAAAAAAAAAGGATATGTAGGTACGTGGCAATTATGATACTTTGATTACTATAAAATAATTAAAAATTTCCGAAATTTGTAAAAAATTAAGTGATTTTTGATTTTGCGGGCTACATGTTAAGAGTTTGGCAAGTTATCAACTTTAATTTGTCAATTCAGAAACCGGGTGTTAGTGCATATTTCCCTAGATTGTTTTCCAGCCGTCAAATTGCTGTCAAAAATAATGTCAACTGTCAATCAAGGTTGACTGGTAGAAAATGCCTGTGGCATTAAGTCCGCCTCCGTACAGACGCCAGCACATCAAGCTAATACTATCAAGCTATTATTATGTTTGCAAAATTCATGTGCGCGACAACGTAAATGACGCAATGAATATTGTAGAATTGTCAAAATGTATTGCCATTGTGTGTGCGCATTTTTTTTACTTATTTTCTTAAGGGGTGTGTGTATTTTTTTTACTTTTTTGCTTAAGGGCCTGCTCTTAACCTCGATCAAGCCTGATGGAAAGCGATGGATGAGGTATCATAGACCTCGAACGAGCGTGCCCAGAAAATGCCTAACTGTGTAGTTGCGGGTTATCTGCAACCTTCATGTAACCACAACCGTTTATTAATCTCATTAACGACACTTCTAATAAATTATTATTCAGACCAATTGATACTTAAATACAGTGTTCAAAATATTTTATAAAATACAAACAATTCATTTAAATTCAATCGGAAGCGAGTGTTGGAATTTTAATTTGCATTTTATTTCGAAACTCACTGAATTTTAACTTAGTTATTGACTGTGGGAATTGTTAGGGTAGATAAATTGAATTATTCTGAATATTCGCATTGCAATAATAAAAGTCACGCTCGTTCACTTTTAGCATAATCTTAAGCATAATCGGCGTAAAATGTTCTCACTGCTGGGACACACGCCTCGTCTTGGTGAGAAGGAGTGGGCCGTAATCCACCACGCGGGCCCAGTGCGGGTTGGTAAAATGATGTCATATAATAATAATAATATATATATATACACACATCAAAAGTGTCTAGGGATCAACATATATTTTTGCAATAACTTTTCTCCTGATTGATATTAATTAAAATTTTCTTTAAGGATTCATCAAATAAAGTGTTTTCGTTTGTCACAGTAACGATAAACCAAGTCACCTTTGCATTAATAAAGAAATTTGCCATTTTCCTAATAAAGGGATTTTTGACATTTGAACCACTAACACAAAAGTTCGAAAAAAAGACTGAAATAACAGTTTTCTCTAAAATTTTATTGGGTAACTTAAACAATTAATAATCCGTGTTTCTACCGCGAACACTAACAACACAAGAACATCGGTTTGGCATACTCAAAATGAGTTCATCCAAATCACGCTGTGGAATGGCCGCCCATGTTCGTTGCAACAACAAAAAAAGGTCTTCTTGCGACTGGATACCCTCCATATTCGGCAGAGCTCTTCTCTGTAGCATATCCCATGCATGCTCAATCGGGTTCAAGTCTGGCGACTGAGCAGGCCAGGGCAGGACATTGATGTTAGCTGCGGCGAGAGTCTGTCTTACAACTCTTGCGGTGTGCGGTCGTGCATTATCATGCATTAACTGAAATAAGGGACCGATTTGCACTTGTAGAGGAACGATGACGTCTGATACAATCGTCTCAGCATAAATTTGAGCGTTGAGGTTGCCTCTGATCCAAATCAACTCAGTTCTTCCGCCGATCCAAATACCCGCCCATACCATGATGGTTCCACCACTATAAGGATGGACTTCCTGGCAGGATTTTAATCGCTGTTGGCGTCCAGGGGTTCTCCAGTGTCGTATACGTCTTGTATCCGGTCTCATACCAAAACGAGACTCATCAGAAAAGCACACGAAACGCCATTGTTCTTCTGCCCAATTTCTGTGTTCAAGAGCCCATTGATATCGAATCCTACGATTGTGCATTGGTATAGGTGGTACCCGTAGCGGTCTTCGGGAATGAAGGTTCACTTCATGCAAGCGGTTTCTGACTGTTTGGTCGCTAATTAAGTTCCCTGAAGAGTGATGAAGCCTCACGGCTAACATCATGGCGGTTATTGTTGGAGCTCTTCGAGTTAAGATTTGAATGTATCGGTCTTGTCTCCGTGTGGTGCAGCGATACCGTCCTCCATGGCGCTCAGCCACGGTACCAGTGCTTCGGTAACGTGTCCAAAGTCGACTGATAACACTCTGACTTGTATTCAGAGCTAAAGCCACAGTACGTTGCCGGGAACCAGCTTCTATCATTCCCACGGCTCTGAGCATTTCTTCCCGGCGACGTCATTTAAGACGTCGCCGCTCCATAATAACGTTGGTTTTAATCAGTAGTAGGGAAACAGTAGCACTAATAATGTCTTCAATGCGTTGTATGTTTTTATAGGGAAAATATTGACAGCTGATTTTCATCTTTTACTCGAATTTAATTCACAGTTCCTGATTCAAATTATGAAATGCACCAAAAAGGATCCATATAAATTTATAAAATCATAAATTTATTACAAAGCCACATCTCAATCTCAAGAAATCCGCATAAAAATGCTTGATCCCTAGACACTTTTGATGTGTGTATATATATATATATATAATATTTTTAAATGTTTTTATATTTTTTATATTCTAATATTTAAAAATATAATTTATATGTATTATAATGAAATAAAGGGAATAATAATATATTTTATTTAATTTGAAAACATTGGTCCACTGGTTAGTGTAAGTGTCTAAACACACTATACCGAAGTTACGCGACCAAAGTTCGGCGGCTGATTTTACGTTCCGACGTATTCGGCTGATATGACACACCATAAGTGCCGAACATACGCGGCAGAAATTCAGTTCCGCAACTCCCCGCTGCTCCCCGCCCCCGGATCTTCGTCGGCAATCGAACCGAACTTCGGTCGCGTATAATGTGTGCTCACAGAATAAGTTCCCGCTGAACTTACGCCCGACCGAAGTTAGGCTGTACGCTATGACGCGACGTCATTTCGACATAGTGTGTCGTCAGTAATTTAAATAGCATTGCAGGCGTAGTTGTGCTAAACTTCGGTCGCGTAACTTCGGCATAGTGTGTTTAGACACTAAAGCGAACTTACCAACTAAGTGTTAGTATTTATTAACTAAGTACGTGTATTTTTCACCCCTGCCACACCAGCAACCGAACAAAGTGTTTTACTAAGGGTGCATCGTGCTGTTCAGCTAGGGTTTTCAAAATACTGTTGCGGCTAGCCCTCATTCTGCCTACTAGGGATGCGGTCTTTTTCCTCATAATGGCATAAAAATCATCAGTTCGTGCTACAGCAAACATGCTTGACGCGCTGCAGAACCTGGGCAACCCCAACAGCACCCCGAAGCCATTATTATATCGCACACGCAGAGCATCTAGAGCCCTCCGCGTATAGCTGACCCACAAACTGCTCGTGTAGAACCCCTGACAATAAGCTTTAAACAGAGTTATTTTGACTTCGTTGCATCTGTGAGCCAGCATGTTGCATCTGGCTGCTAGCGCCCTGCACTCGCGATCCATATCTACCTGATCTCATATGTCTTCGAATTTTTGATTCTATGACATGTCGGTTTCCTCAAGATGTTTTCCTCAGTCTTTTTGAGATCAGTGGTGATGGTATAATTTACACAAAGTAAAGCGCCTGCTTAGGTTCGAACCCACGTCCAACAACTCATATGTCGCAGCTGTTACCACTGGGCTACCACTTATCCTTCGGCCGATCACCATTAATTTATGATGAATTGCATGACACATACAGAAACGTTTGTACGCACAGGTGTTTTTGTAGAATTTTTAAAATAGAGGTGTTTGTCCGTTTCTCTCCATAGGAAATGACCTATTGTAGCCGTGCTCCTAGCTTGACGTGATAAGTGATTGGTACTTATACCCATCTATATGAAATAAAATATTTTATTTTCTGAATTTTTGATATACGTTGTTTCTGAAACAATCCATATACGAATACGAAAATAATTAACAAGTTTTGATTTATGTAATGATGTCATTACATAAATCAAAACTTGTTAATTAAACACACAAGGCACACTATTCGATGATAATAAAATGCACACAATAAAATGTACAATTTACTAATTGCAAAGTATTATATTATTTTAATTATTGTGAATGTGAAAACTATGTAGATCATAAATTTTTATTGTTTTTTTTTTCCTCGGTTAGTTTTAATCACGGTCTGGCAGTTCGAGTAATTTCTATGGCCTACCCAAATGCCTATTATAAAATATTTACAACTCAGAGAAGCTAGGTTTATTATTTCTTTTCAATTTTCCAGCCACATCAGCAGTGCTATTCTATAAAATTCTCACCGTGAAAACTAAGGTGAAGTGAGCTGTCATTCCACCTGATGTTAGGAATTTTCCCTATTGATAGCTCACTTCACGCTCACTTCACCTAAGTTATCACGGTGAGATTTTTACAGAATCGATCGGCTGGTTCTGGAGTCTGGCCTCATTAAAGTTGTGTAATGGTGATTGATGTCCCTAATGACGGTGGAGTGTTTGCGTCCGGTTACTGGACTAAATCTTTAGACTGGACCCGGAAAATATTATTTTTAAACCATTGAATAAAGGCTGATTATTTTCATGAGTGATATTTTTAATGAAAAAAAAAAAAAATTCTACTTGTTGTATTGTGCCGCGATGTCGGTTGTCATTCAGCGGGACCCACTGGGTCGTAAGTTAGGCCCAGAGAGAGACGGCGGAATGATCTGAACTCTTTTAATAAAGATTGATTCTTGGCAGCTCTGGACAGAGAGAGATGGAAAGAGAATAGGGAGGCCTTTGCCCAGTAGGTAGTGGGATATTAACGGAAATTTAAAAAATATATATATTTTCTAAGAGGAAATGTGGAACCGGCCTTTTCTCCATAGAAACGCTCTCGCCTGTTTTTTTTTCTGGTTAATGACCATAAAGCAATGATTTTTTGCAGAATAATAAATATTAACTACTTGTATGTCCTTTTTTTTTTGTGGATGGGAAATCATCAAATGACCCCTCCCGCTCTGGGTGGAGCAGAAGGGAGTGTCAGACTCTTACTGACTAAAACCCACCCGTGTTCTTTCCTTAGCCCTTTGTGTTCCGGGGTAGCGATAACCCTTTCGGACAATCCTGCTGCCCCGGCAGGCTTCGGCCCTTACGGGCCCCTTCCTTAATGCTGACATCTCTTTGAGGCGCGCGTGGAACACGTACGCGCCGTCCGGCACGGGCCTGGTCCTGATCGGACGGAGAGTTATCCATTACTCTCCGCCCGCAGGCCCGACTTGTATGTCCCTATGTTTTCCTTTTTGATGATACACTAGAACCCTCAAATAATGCCTATTTAAACCACTGTCTAGTGTACAAATTTTGTACAAATTAGATGCCCAGTGTACAAATTTGACAATTATTAATGAAAAAATAAAAACATAGAGACACAGTATACTATATCCTTTTTATTCAGTTTATGAAATATCTTTTAAATTAGTCCAATATTGTATGAGAAAATAGTCGAGAGCCAAACCTCGAATTATGACTTTTTACTTAGGCTTTTTCAAAAGTCTCTCCGACCGCATTTCCTCTTATAATAATCTTTTAATATTATTCACGTTGCATGGTTTATGCTCCAAGGTTGGCAAAATGTTCCGCATGGCAAGTTAACAGATTTTTTTTAGCTGTGGCATATAATATCATCTGGGATCATCTATCTATCTATCTGGGTTGTGGAGGTCAGATAGGCAGTCGCTCCATGTAAAATACTGGTATTCAGCTGCATCCGGTAAGACTGGAAGTCGACCCTAACATAGTTGGGAAAAGGCTAGGCAGATGATGATGATGATATAATTACATGAAACGTAAGTTGGTAATTCAGGTATCGACGTTTTTCCAAAATGAATTGTATATCAGCAATATCTAGACATTGCACGGGTGTTGCCATTCCAGACTCGAAGTTGCTACTTGTATCGCCTGTAATTACATCGTCATCCATTTCCTGCATACTGGAACTCAGCACCACTGCTAAGCGGCAAATATAAGCATGGAAATAGTTGCTCAAAGAAGTGGCACGCAGTATTGTATGCGCGCCTATAAGGGAGGATGTGTAGTTGTGGGATCGGCTGCACTTGCCGACGGGACCAGCTAGGTATGGCGGGCTGATAACAATAGGGAGTGAGGCAAATGTACAAGGTAAATGTACGTAGTTTAAAAGAAGTCAGTTATTCTTTATTTGTTTTTGTTAGTGAACAGAAGTATGGGGAATAAAAATAAAAACAAAAAAGTAGCCAGATGTAAAGTGCGGAAGGTAAGACAAGAAACCAGGTAAGTTTGTTTACAATTTTATTACAACTATACGGACCCCCGACTTATAGTAGTAGAAGGAGTAGCGGGGTTTCACTCTGCAGGCGTCCGACACAACCCTCCGTTCTCCCCAGACGGAGAGTATCCATGAAGATTTCCCCAAGGAAATAAAAATAAAAAAAGTTTCTGCGCTAGACGAAGTTCTTCATAAAGAGCTATTAGATTCTCAAGCACTACCAACCAACAAACACTCATAATCTTCATTACATTAAAAAGAACCACACTTCATACAACCCATCTCAAATTCTCAAACGCAAGCACTCTAGACGTCCCTTGATCGTGGGTTCAAAATTACCTTTTCCCACTCAAGTGATCTTTACCGACCTTAATCTTAGCTTTGTCATAGACTAAGAATACTGTGTAGAAGCGAAAATCACGAAATTAATTGTATATAACTATAATAATCAGTATTGATTTAAAAAATATTAAGTCCATATAAAACTTCAATACCCACTCGGCCCAAATGTATGGGACGGCTGATTATTTTCGCAAATACGATTTTCGTCCCATGTGGGACGAATCAAACTGAACTACTTTCTACATAGAAAGTAGTTCAGTTTGATGGGATGTACCACATCCTTAAATATAAACCACACATTTCTGTATAGTTTTTGTTCGTGAAACCACACGAAAACGTTTTCTTTCTATCTTTCTTCTTTCTCTTTGCTCAACTCAACTGGCCGCGAATGTAAAAATAATAATGATGTACATTAAGGCTTACTTGCACCACAAATCAATAAATGCATTTACCGCTAAACGAATTTCAAGCATCGTTTTATTTCTGTCAATCATTTGAAG
The DNA here is from genome assembly GCA_949316385.1 of Globia sparganii. Lineage (NCBI taxonomy): Eukaryota > Metazoa > Arthropoda > Insecta > Lepidoptera > Noctuidae > Globia > Globia sparganii. Next base: position 5,164,115 of record OX438675.1, on the reverse strand, counting down.
ATAGAGAATTATACTTTAAATACATGTAGCGCTAAATGCATTTAGTTATACCAATAACTGCAAGTGGGCCTTATATTTGTTTGTAATATTTAAAAGTATTTTTAATATCTTTTTATTTATTTACTATTATTTATATTATGAAGTACTGATTATTATCAACCTATTATTATTATTAAAAATCGAACATATTGGTAGTTGCATTATGTTACCGATATATTACCTATTAGTTAAAACTCTCTCAGTGGAGAAAATATAAAAACTAAAACATTTGAAGCTTGAAAATAAAATCATTTTAAAATAAATACAAAAATACTTATTCTATAATCTAAGCAATTATATTGAAAAACTATGTTGGTAATTGATGCTTATTTTATTTTTGATCGCACAACAAAAAGGCCACGTGGCCCTATTTTTTGGGCTATTTTTGGGCGTTAACCCTCAATCTAATCTCACTAAAATATTTCATGTTAAATGTTGCCAAGACGAGACCATGTAGCCCGCACTGTCAAAAAGTAATCAGATCTCATGTAGAGCCAAGCTTCTAACTCTACATGCCCTAACTCTACAAGGCCTAACTTCACACACTACACCTTAGTCAAAATATATGGCTTGGCCTTTCGTTACTACAAGAACCATTGTATAACAGTATGAGAGTTTTTCACCTTACGCTGATGTGAATGTTGCTTGTAATATTTATAAGAGTATTTTTTCTGTTGTTCATTTTTTCTTGTGTTAATGTGGGATCTTATTATTTATAACAAGGACCCCTATATACATTTTCAGACCTCTAGCATCAAAATTTACGGAAGTCTCATACAAACTTTCACCCCCTAGTTTAAGGGGTTGGGGGGGGGGGGGGGTAAAAGTTTCAAGTTTTAAGATTTTTTTGTTGTTTTTGTACTATTACTAGCTTACATACAAAATTTCAGCTTTCTAGGACTTCAGGAAGAACCTTAGAATATTGATGATCACCAGTGAGTCAGTGAATCAGTGACGAAATCGGAGTATTTTAGATATCAATAAAATCTAAAGTATAAGAGCTATGCAATCGAAACTTTATAGGTTTATTAAGTCAACCACTGACATCATATCCCGAAAATTTTGTTTATCTGGTATAATCCAAACCCAAGTTAAGAAGGTTCAAAAATACGACGAAGTGCTTCGAGAAAAGGTAGGTAGTGCCCTTGCGCTTCGCTTGGCTCGTCTTGGCGGATGCACTCCCGTGCCCCCAGATGTATCTTGATAGTAAATAATACCAAAATAATTACCTACCGCCTTCTACATATTAGCGTAGTAATATTGTTTAGGTCTGACATAGACACCGGAAAAAATGACAATGGAACGTGTTTTAGGGTCCCGTACCGATGCCAATGGAACTCTATCATTGAGTCTAAGCCGTTTGTGTGTATGTCACAGGACTGTACCTTTTTAACCATATTTACGTAGTCAGTTAAAATTTTTACAGAGTATAGCTACCTACCTACGAGTAAAGCACCTGGATATGAGAAGCACGGGACCGCTCGATGTGGCGACGGTTGGGGGAGGCCTATATCCAGCCGAGGACGTCATTCGGCTGAAATGATAATGATGACGACGTGTAACCTCTATCGTAACAATTATTTAAATAAAAACTGTTTTACAATGAAAGACAAACGTTTTGAGTTTATTTTTATCAGAGTTCAAAAAAGAGGAGGTTCTTAATTTGATCTTTTTTGTTACGCGATATCCGGCAATTGCAAATTGATTTCAAAAATTATTTTTTTAATGGGTAGGGATTAATATTTATATGGAACCACCATATAAATATTATTATCTTTGCTTGGGTAGTTTTTGAGTTAGCTTCAATAATACGTATTTTTGCCACTTAATTTATGTTGATGATGTGTTATAATGATATAATAACTTCCTGTCACTGATATTTAAATAGCGAGTAGTTTTATATGAGTTTGTGTTGGGTAAGTACAACTTATATTGAAAAATAAAAACTTTTTTACGAAAAAAAAAACAACCGACTTCCGGAAGTCGGTATTTGGGAAATCGGTGACAAATAACGAAAATGCGAACCCAAAGAAACCGACTTCCGAAATTAAAGTTATTTTTCACTTGTATGTGTAGTGTCTTATGTGTAAGTCGGTTATTTTTTTTTATATAAAAGTTTTTGTTCATAGTAACTTGTAATACCAAATACAAATTCATGTACGCACGACTTACTATACATTTCCAGTGTAAGCTGACTTCTCATTGTACGAAAAGTCTATACAATGCGGGGTCAGTTAAAACTGGAAATGTATAGCTTGATATGTCGTCGTGTGTACCAGTGCAAACTTTGTGAAGTTAACAACATTATCAACATAAAAGAACTGGATTAAGACCTATTATTTAATCTAACATAAAAACTGCTCAAGCCACGTCATTAGATCTTGTTATGGGATCACCGCGCAGACGTCATCTACCAAATGAAAAAAGAATCACGTAAATCATCCAAGTAACCACGGAGAAATCAGCGAAAATACATTTATTAAAAAACAGTAACGAACATAATATAACCTCCTCCATTTTTGAATTCAGTTAAAACAATCTCCAATTGCATAATCTCCTCCCTTCTTAAGGTAAGTAAAAAAGTAGAGAAATTAGACTTGTAAAACGGAACCATCAGTGCCCGAATCCAACTCTTATTTGGCCGGTTTAACGCCCCGAAACGGTAGAATTTAAAATAGCGATGAGTTTCGCTTCTATTCGTTCTTATTCTATGCCATTGCTTAAGGCTCATCTTACATTAAATTGATGTTTTTGTGGGATAGTACATCTTCTAAATTTTCGAGTGGGTACGGGGGAAGAAAACAGCCAGTAAATTGATAAAGTTTTTTTTTTTTTTGCGAACACTTGAATATTTTTGTTTGGGTACGACTTTTTAATGATATTCGGTATTTTTACAAGACTTTATTTTTGAATAAGTACCCTTATTGCTTAACGATTTGCTAAATCAGGAATTCAGGATAATTAATTAAGAGCAGTGGTGGCTCAGTGGAACGGCCACGACTTACAAGTTGCATGTCGTAGGTTCGAACCCAGACAGGCGCTTTACTTTGTGTGAATTATTTCATGACCACAGCTTTAAAAACGGCGAAGAATATCATTGTGAGGAAACCGGCATGGCCTAGAACCAAAAATTCGAAGACATGATTTGTTTTTTTGCTTGTGTTTATTTTTTTGTATACGTCTTGATTGCCGCAAATAAACGTATTTTCTTTCTTTTCTATATACGAAAACCTATACAACGTGTTTTTTTTATATTCCATAAGTCTAGGGGGTCATTGTACAACATTATGAACAACTTTTACTATGGAACCAACCCTGAAATCGCGAAAAAAAAAAATCAGCTGTTCCCTACATTTATGTTCGTATAACTCGTCAAAATGTAGGGAACAGCTGATTTTTTTTTCGCGATTTCAGGTTTGGTCCCATTGTAAAAGTTGTTCATAATGACGAGTACAATGACGCCCTAGAGTTATGGGATATCAAAAAAACACGTTGTATAAAAACACTGAAATCGCCAACAAGTACTCTAATGATCAATAGTTGTGCCTTTTCTGTATGAGAAGAGCCGCCTGCAGTGAGCCAATAATATCCCGGTTTTATATTATCCTGATAACCTGCAATAATTTTGAAGGATAAAGCCTTAGCTTAGTCCCATTCAAACATCCGAAACATCCGATTTGCAAGTCTTAAGACCGCAACGGTCTTATCTTAAGACGTTTATGCCCTTGTGAGTATTCAGTTCAACTCCGTCCGGAATTAACTGAGTTCTAGACAGTGATTAAATATCTCTACGGCTGCAATATTGACATTACTCTCACCTAATATTAACTTTAGCGCAATGTTGACCTTATCTGGGCAATATTGCCCATTTAGAAGTGTTCGTCAAACAAGATATTAAATTTAATTCAGTTAATATTTATTTCAATTCTTACACATGCAACTTATTAATGATATTAACGTGCTTTACGAGACAAGAAGTGGTCTCGTTAAATCTGGTCAACCATTCAGTTAGCAATAATGTTAATGATGATATAATAAGAATGATGATTGATAGTTGAGATTATAAATCAACGGCCGATTTTACAACCGTCAGATAACTTTTAAATGAGGAATAAAAATTGCGGTTTAACAGCCTTTGTATAGGAAATATTATTATGTCAAACCGATATAATAATAAACCTAAGTAATAAAATAATAATAATTGTAATAATATTTTTTTTTTGGTGCCGTATTTTATTAAAATTTCCTTGGCCTCTGCGAGTTGGCTTCGGCCCCTCGTACGCCTTCCATAGGACCGGGACCCCATGGTCCCGAGATATGTAAAGTCATAATAATTTTTATTTTTTTATTGTATAAGTAATATATTTTAACTTTTCTTATGAAAATTATCTGACGTATAATTTGGCCCTAAACATTGTTAATTAACCCTGATGTAAGGTATTCTTAACTTTTTAATTATTTTTTATCGAACAAATAATTATAATAAAATTAATTTATTTTCTACCACAAGTTTCAAAATGTACACAGTTTACATTTCATAAAAGTTTGAAGATGGGAGACAGGAGCCTATACTAAGTACCTAAAACCTGTGCTACGGGCCTCCTGCGCCGAAACGCCGTACACAAACGTGTTACACTCGTGCTTGCATATAAGTACGATTCCTACTTATTTCTCAACGAATTACAGTACGTATATACTTCTAATTTAATTAAAATATAAACTAATGCACTAACATTTCGGTGTACAGATGTTCTAGAACATTTTCGACACAAGTGACCATAAACTAAAAGTTGTGGCGGAAAGTTGAGAGTTTTAACCTCGATAATTATGCTAGGTTTTAGTAGTTCGTAAAAGTGGGTTAGTTTTACAATAGTTACATTTTTTTTTTGATGGGAAATCATCAAATGACCCCTCCGCTCTGGGTGGAACAGAAGGGAGTGTCAGACTCTTACTGACTAAAACCCACCCGTGTTCCTTCTTTAGCCCTTTGTGTTCCGGGGTAGCGGGTAACCCTTTCGGACAATCCCGCTGCCCCGGCAGGCTTCGCCCTTTACGGGCCCCTTCCTTAATGCTGACATCTCTTTGAGGCGCGCGTGGAACACGTACGCGCCGTCCTGCACGGGCCTGGTCCTGATCGGACGGAGGGTTACCCATTTTCCGCCCGCAGGCCCGCGCTTACGGTGGCCGGGAGTCGTCACGCGGCTCCCGACGCCCGGAGCGTCTCCCGCGGCGGCTGGGACGTGAGGCTCTCTCCTTCAGGCGTCCCGCCACCTCCTTCGCTAGCATGACTGCTTCGCAGAAGGAGGTGACTGCCTCCCACTCCCTCTCGCCCCGGACCATGGCTTGAACCAGCGCCGGGCGCAAGAGGTCCCCGCTGCTGCCGATCGCCTCTGCGAGAACACGGCGGTGCTCCGCCCACGCGGGGCAGGCCTCCACCGTATGCTCCACCGTGTCCTCTGGGCGATCCTCGCAGTATAGCAGCTAGGCTGGACTACAAATTAGAAGTAAGAGTAAAATTAGGGATTAAAAACAACTAAGAACAAAACGTCTGTCTGTCTGCCTTGCACGGTTGATTAACACATCAGGTTCTTAAATCTTAAGTATTGAGCAAATATTTATTTAAAATCGAAACAAAAATAACATAAAAATAATATTAACTCACTGCCAAATGACACATTCGCAATTATCGAAGTTCGAACTTTTTTGTGCATGTTTTTTCTAATTACGGACTTAACTGCGAGCGAGAATTTCTTTCTTCTTATTTATACAACTACCTATTATATGACATTCTGAAATATAATTTATCGAATAATTTTATGTCAACTTACGGCTGATTTTTCCATTGCCAGATAAATTTTGTTCGTGGAATAAAATTGACGTTTGACAGTTTTTTTATGAATGAACTGTTAAAAGTACAAAATTATTCCTCAAATAAAGTTATCAGATAATTGAAAAATCAACCCTTAGATGATGTGTAAAAGTAGCAGTATTAATGGAATTTTTGTGTGTTAATTAGCAAATAAATTCAGTTTTAGTGAAAAAAGGGGAAAAACATTAACAAAAAAAGTTATAATAATCCGACAGATGTGTACATTTTGTCCTACATGGGAATAGAATCCAGGACATCCCGATTTCTGCAAATCCTTTACCAGAACAGTGAAGATACAACCTTACGCTAAACGATATGCTAATAGAATAAAGTTATTTCCCTTCAATTTATACAGAATTTTCTTGTAGGTACACACGGTGAAATATTTAAGTGTACAGGCGCCTTAGTATAGAACTATATTCTATGCAGATTGTCCGCGGTTTGGTCTTCCCATTAAAGGCGTCATCGACTTGAAATGCTAAAAATAAAATATATAGCATGTATAGCATAAAAATCAAAATATTTTATTTCACATAAACCCACATGGGCACTTATGAAACGTTAGAAGCTAGGTGCACGGTGCCGATTCGTCGTTTCCTATGGAGAAGAGCCGGCAAGAAACTCCACGGTTACTCTTAAAAATAATTGGCTTTTACAATGTTTTCCAATTACAATGTTCATAAGTATGGGAGGACAGTTTGCGCCTATCAAAAAGTACCAAGTACTTAATAAAAATAGAAAAGCCTAAAAGTTTAAGCTGTCATCGACAAAGGCACAATCGTTTTCAAAAGTTCCGTATACCTTGAGGTTCAGAAGTGCCTCTTAAAGGCCTACTTGAAATCAATGATTTGACTTTGACTCTAAGCGAAGGCAATTAAGCGTTCGGGTAGTTTCTTCTGATCTATAATAACTACAAACGGAGAGCGTTTTCTTATCTTCTAATAGTTCACTTATCTATACGGAGAGAGGATCGTGATAATTGCGCAATATCCCCTTCGGTTTTTGACTCCACTTCCACTTAAAATACTAATTCAACAACAATTTCATGTTAGACTAACTTCTGCCTGCGACTTCGTCCGCGAGAAATTTCTTGTTTTACAATAATGTACAGGGTGGCAGGCACATCGACTACAATCTGTGACCACGAATTCAGTACATGCTTCTAAGCCCCCTTTTTTGTGGATGGGAAATCATCAAATGAACTTTCCCGCTCTGGGTGGAGCAGAAGGGAGTGTCAGACTCTTACTGACTAAAACCCACCCGTGTTCCTTCCTTAGCCCTTTGTGTTCCGGGGTAGCGGTAACCCTTTCGGACAATCCCGCTGCCCCGGCAGGCTTCGGCCTTCTAAGCCCCCCTGCGTGGAAATATTTCGTCAGTTATGAAAAACAAAATTGCTGGCCGTTTTGCGTAGATGTGACGCATGTTTTCTTGCAACTTGTTTTTTTATTTTTTTGTGTTTGTGTTCTTTTGATGCGTCATGTTTGCCGCAAATAAACGTGTTTTCTTTCTTTCTTACTTTCTGTTCCATATACTTTGACCACGTGTGTATTGCGCTTTTTTATGGAACAGCAGATTTTTTTTGATAACCGATGATTAATTTCTACGCATCATATGCTGAATTCTTGGTAACAGTTTACGCGCCGATGTCCCTGCCATTCTGTATATCCTATTACACCCGGAAATATTTTAGCTTTCCATTAGTGAAAGTATTTTAGGAATTGGATCAGTAGTTCCGAGGATTACCCCCTACATACAAATTGACAAATTTTACCTCTTTGTAGTATTAGTATAGATGTAGCCTGCATACCTAATTTCTTTGCCACGTGTACGTCAGCGCAAAAGAGCAAAAGTTTTAGCTAATACTATGCAAATTCGACCAGCACTTTAACAGTTTGTATGAGCATTAATCAATTTTTGCCGGCCTCCTATTGAGTTTACTTACTTGGAAAGTTTTTTCCAAGACTTTTAGCCTGTTTTGCATTTTGTGCTAAATTATTTGACTCAATCTTGCATAGTATTACTACGTGATTGTGAGGTTAAGACCATTTAAAAAACACGTATAGAACATTTTAATAATAATAATCATTTATTTATCCAAATCATAGTTATCTATCATCTTAAACACTAGTGTTAGTTTTTAAATTTGGCAAATTTTGGTAATAATTACTAATACCTAATTATTATTTAATTCACTCGTTATTTTTATTTAAACTTATTGTGATTGAATTTATAATCTTTTATATGATCTAAAACATTATCTAAAATGGATTGAAATAAATATTTTTTTTAAAAATGATTTGAATGTCAAAATTACCATTAATAATGTCAAAGTCACCATCAATTATGCCAAAATCATTTTTAATAGAATAATCAAATACAATATCAATAATCAAAAACGCATTAGATACAAGAACAACATTACAATGTTATTAGTTATTGTTTTTCATTTTATACAATGGTTTTCGAAGGATATCGATACGATAATATTTATCAAAATAAAAAAAAAATAAAACTCCTGTTTCATAGATAAGTGTAATATCTACGCGGTCATAATCTAAATCATCATCATCATCTGCCTAGCCTTTTCCCAATTATGTTGGGGTCGGCTTCCAGTCTAACCGGATGCAGCTGAATACCAGTATTTTACATGAAGCGACTGCCTATCTGACCTCCACAACCCAGTGACTGAGTAATACGATACCTCTTGGTAAGACTGGTTGTCAGACTTTCGGGCTTCTGACTACCCGTAACGACTCAAAGATCCACGAATGACAGCCGGAACCAACGGTTTAGTGTGCTTTCCGAGGTACGGAGGGGTCCTCGGAATGTAAAGATGGTCACCCATCCACAGACCAACCGCGGCAAACGTAGCTTAACCTGATCGATCGACCCGTGCGGCTTTTATCATTTAGCCACGGGCCCCGCACCACCACCACCCACGCTTAAAATATGTATATAGAACATTATATATATTTTTTTAATAACCGTTGAAATTTTTAGGTTGAAAATTTTAGATTCAGAATCATGTAGTGAATCAATGGTTGCAATTCGATGTCTCTGCCACACTGTAGGTACACATGTTTTAGGGTTCCGTACCCTAAAAGGAAAAACGGAACCCTTATAGGATCACTTTGTTGTCCGTCTGTCTGTGTGTCAAGACCCTTTATCTCGGGAACGCTTGGATGTATCGAGTTGAAACTAAAATCATATACTAAGGCTTATAGTTCCTTTAAGCTGTGAAAAACTCACACTTCTAAGTTAACGTGAAAAAAGATACGGCCGTTAATGTCGCAAAAAACGTATATTTCGACACTCTCAAGGGAATCAAAATGTATAGTGAACTTTCCGTTGACCGTTAATATCGTCTTATAGTACAAGTAAAGTAAAAAATCCGGAAACCGTTTATTTGTAGATACATTACAAAAAAAATCCCGTGATGAACTTTTTACATAACTTTGTACGGAACTCTCGGTGCGTGAGTCCGACTCGCGCTTGACCGGTTTTTTTATGATACTAATACCTGTTTTTACTAAAACAGATGAGACCTCAACGCTGTCCTCTACCGACTGTAATTTGAAAACATTGTAAAAGCAATATTTGTAAAAGAGTAACCATGGAGTTTTTTGTCGGCTCTTCTCCATAAGAAACAACCAATTGGCATCTAGATTCTGACGTTTCTTAAGTGCCCTTGTAGGTTTATGTGAAATAAAATATTTTGGTTTTTTGAGACCTAAATTAATGTCTAAATAAAAGCACATTTTTTGTATTTGAAGTGCTTGGCCGACAGTTCTTCTTCTTCTTAGCGTGTCGATAGCAATCTAAATGCACTCGGCCCAGAATTCGGGTACTTGTTTGGCGCCATCACCAGCATCCATCAGTTCCTGACAGGACACGCAGGACACGATATTAAGTGTCCCATCGTTTGTGGAACAGCATCACATTTACACTCCAAGGCGGAGTCGTCTATGAATCTCCACTTGAATAGGTTTTCCTTCCCACAGTTGAAAATCCGACAGTGCAATAACATTTAGGCGTCCATTAAAGTTTTTCTTTGTGTTAGTGAAATCTGTCAGATCTACAACGCGTTCGGTTTCGGAAAGATTAGGAGTTTGGGAAGACCGTTTTTTGATATAGTAAACCGTTCGTGACTTATCAAGCTTTAAAGTACCGATATACGTTAGAGTCAAGTGTCCCCTCCCCCCCTCTACCAACTAAACGGTTGTAGTTAGAAATTCAAATGTAACGGCAGTAGTACCTATATGTAACGAAGTCTAAAGAAAAATCACATTTAAGTGGGCTTAACAAGTTTACGAGTAATAGTCGACCAATTGTATTTGACTCGAAAATTATCGTATCAGTTGAGGATTTGGAAGTCAAATTAGGTTAGTTATGATGTATTATATATATCTTATGTTCTCGTCATGTTTAGCTTTTGGTTAGAGCATGTTCGAAACTATCAGTCAGCGAATACGACCCGCACTTGGCTGTTATAAAAACTACGAAACCCTACACTGCGCGTGGCCCGACACGCACTTGACCGGTTTTTTTTATAAAATCAATTGAACATTGATGGAATTTGAGTTGAATGTTAATTAATGAATCGATTCTTTTGTCACTTCACTATTTCAATTTCGTTAAAAAGTGGTAATACATAAGCTGTAATTTTACTGTAGCTAATTGAAAGTCCTACTAAAGTAACTACTTTTCAATACATTTGTAAAGATGTTAGTTGAGTTTTAAACATTTTTAAGCAATAAGTATTTAATTTACAATCAGATTTTCCAAGAAGAAAATGTAATTGGATTTTGGATACAAATAAACACATCATGTCATTACTATAATTGCTTCAATCTAATCGAAAGATACTGAGGTCACAAACCTTATTCGAAAGGTTAAATAAGACGATTCAATACAAATCAAGTACTTAGGCTAAACGCGCACCACGAAAGGGCCTTGAAGTTCCATGGCGTACCTACCTGAGCGCCATCTTGATTTTTTATCAAAATCATTGGTGGCTACGCATGAAACCTATATATATATCAATAGCTGCAAATGGAAAATATAGTAGGAGATAATCTAAGGAAGGTTTCATGCGTAGCAAAGTGGAATGACACTAGGTATGCCAGGCTCCACATAAAATATTCAATCCCCAATAGTTGCGATAAATAATCGCCAATCTGTGAACAATATCAGTATAGGTACTAGAGTCCGCGCACTGCAGGAAAAAAATGCTTGAGAATTCGCTTGAAAAATTATTTGAGTTTGTGATTTTATTTCGCAAGGACTGGACATGCGATGAAAAAAAATCGCATCGCAGTGCGTGCTTAGCTGTTATTTTTTATTTCTCTCGAGATTCACATACACAAACACAAACTAATATTTTTTTATTGGGAGCCACAAAGTCATTTGTGGGGAAAAATATACTCTACTCGTAGTTATCCGACGCTCAGTTGTTTTTCATGGTAGATGAAGTACCTATCAAGTAAAGCAAGCCAAAGATATAAAAGTTTGTTGCTTTGACAGTCTAGCAATAATAATCGCACAAATAAAATATTATAGTGCCTTTATTGATGTGTTTTTTTGTATATTTTGTAATATTTTTTTATGTATTTTCATATTTGTTAGTAGGTACTTTTACTTATGGTTGTTGATATTGATTATACGCGAATGGGTAGGATAAGAAATGAGTAGGTACAGACTGCAGCACATCAAGCTACCTTCTGGTAGCTCCGGCTCCTGCCGTGCTTCTGGTGGTTCTGGTAACTTTAGCGCTAAAGTTGAAAATCTATTAAAGAAATTTGACAGTTTGTAGTAGCTTGACGTGCTGGCGTCAGTACATAAGAGGAATAGGCTGAAAGTGGCACCGGTGACTGAAAAGTTATGTGGAAATCGGTTGTCACGGTATGGGTATACAGGAATGAGGAAAATGTCGCCAGGAATTTTTTGAAGATGCATGTGGATGGCTAAAAGAGTAGCAAAATACATGCATTGACGTGGAGTTGCGGATACCAGCCCATACTACCTATTACCTAACCCCCTCACTAATAAACGTTGTATAGCCTCTGTATAGTTACACAACGCTTTGTCTTTTTCTTTCGAAAGTCAAATTACTGACGAGTGAAAGAGAGAAATCGGTGTGTAACTATTCATCTGATATAATACGTTTATTAGTAAGGGGTAAGAAGAGAGCAAAAAAACGACGGATAGACTGTGTAACAGATGTTATGGCTAAATAAATTATGATAAGAGCACGAGAATGATGATAATGGCCCCGATTCTGTTGTTCACAAACTAAACTAAATTTAAGTTCAGCGCATCTTTTTTTTTCTATTTGATTATGAAAAGGCAAAAAGATAAATATTAGTATAGTCCTGTCAAATTAGTCAGCGCCTGACGTAAATTGACGTATTTTTAGTAGCCAATTTTTTAGTCTTGTCTATGGACTATCTAATTTGACAGGACCAAACTAATATTTTATCTTCTGTCCTTTTCGTAATGAAATAGAAAGATAAAGATGCACTGAACTTAAATTAAGTTTAGTTTGTGAACAACAGAATCGGGGCCAATATGGTGTAGCAGTGATGGTCCCGTGGTATAACGGCCGCGACTTACGAGTTGTACTGACGGGCGCTTTACTTTGTTTAAATTATTTTCATCGCTGCTCTCAAAACGGAGAAAGAAAACATCGTGAGGAAACCGGCGTGTCCTAGAACCAAAAATTCGAAGACATGTGACATCTACCAACCTGCACTGGGCCCGCGTGGTGAATTACACAGACACAGGCCTCCCAATCTCATCTCAGCGAAAATCAATGTCAAAAACTTGTCAAAAATGAAGGGAAACTAGAAGTATTTTTGACAGATTGAGACTGAGATCAGAATGTGAACGTTCTTAGAAATACGAGACTTGGCCCCCAGACATGGGGGGGCCAATTGGATACATATGCACGCAAACGAACGAAAAGGAGTATTTAAGTACCGTAGCAGGTGGTATTCTGTAGTTTATTCCCAACGGGGGAATAAGGAAATAAAAAAGAAAGAAAGAAAATATATTTATTTAGCAGACTAAAGGCATTCGAGCTTATGCATGCGTGTCGGTTATGACCCCTGATAGTTTCATCTCTCTAGAGTCTAGAGTTCAAATTTGTTCAAAGGCTGTATGTGCAATTTATATGAGTTATTTGTCTACCAAAAAGAATATTTAAACAAAAGAATGAAGAACTTTTATATTACAGAAACCCGGTAGTACACGTGTAAAGTCTAACTAGTTACACGTGTCGTTTGTTTACATAAGCACATGCATATTTCATCACGTTTCGGTGACACAGCAGCAGGTAAATTTAATGAAATATCTAATACCTTAGTTACTAGCTAGAATATTTATCTTCCTAGATATAACGTTTTAGAGGGGGGACGTCGATTAAGTTTAAGATAGCATAATCATTAAAATCATCAATACAATAGGCTAGTTTCCACCATCAGTCAAATTGAAAATCTATTTAGTCCGTCTGTTAGAGTATTGGAAAATAATGGACACGTATTTTTTATTTTTGTAAATCAAAGAATTGACAAAGATAAAACGCATCAAAACTCGGGAGTGGGGGCTCGTGACGTCAGAACGAAATAAAAATCATACCAAGGTGTGACGTATTGAAAATTTTAAAAGCATTGTATCTTCGTCAATTTTGGTTTACTTACGTAACAAAAGAAAAAATACGGGTCAAATATTTTTTAACTGACGGACTAATTAGATTTTTTCAGTTGACAAGCCTATTCTATAAGCTCGTAGGGTTTACAACAAAAAAAATATATATTCTAACATCTGAGGTGTCGTTTTTGCAACTCGAATGCTTTTATTTTCACTACCCCCTCTTAACGCTCATTACTTATACTACCGAACGATGTGCGAACTGAATACGTATATACACTAACCACATAGCAAACACAATTTACTTCCCAAAATCAATATTCTAATATCCCGTCTGTATTTTAGTGTTCATCCGTCCACAGTACAAAGTTTGCTCTACCCGTTCACATAATCCTTAAACACTTAAACTACTCTCGAACAGAACCATTTAGAGTTCTATCCTGTTTTCACAGGTGGTCCAGCAGCGCGTTCAATTTAAGTAAACGCCATCTATTGATGCCAAACAGTACTAATCCATGCAAGCGAGAAAACTTTTAATTAAATCTAGCGGAATGGTAATAGTTTGGGGTTTATTTTCTAGTTTAGTATCTGTGTTGGTTTAATTAAAATAAGGAATATCTTATGATATGATATGAGCTTAGCTAGCTAGCTAGCAGTACTTGTACAGACGCCAGCACATCAAGCTACTACAATGTGTCAAATTTCTTTAATAGATTTTTAACTTTATCGCTATAGCATAAGGTTCAAAGTTGATTGGGAAAATTTTACAGTTTCGGGTAGCTCTAAAAATCAGTTGTTCCCTACATTTATCTTCGTCTATCTCGTCAAAATGTAGGGAACAGCTGATTTTTTTTTCGCTATTTCAGGTTTGGTCCCATAGTAAAAGTTGTTTATAATGATGAGTACAATGACCTCTTATGAGGTTGCTGGTGTTTTTCCAATAACCCTGTGTAGGTACATAAATGGTAAAATAAATAAAATTAATTAATCAGCTGATTTATTTTTTTATAACCAACTAAAAATTTCTTTGGGTCTAGAATCATGTGCTGAATTTATGGTTACAGTTTCCGCGTCGATGACACCCTGTATACAACGTGTAACGTTAAATGCGCAAAATCTGAAAATAGTTTGTTCATAATTGACTACTGAATCGATTTCAGTAATTTTTAATATAGGTTTTTTATTTCAAAAATTATGTATTGCCATACTATCCGCCGATTGAGCCAAAGAAAATTAAGTCTTATTTTAAGGCAATAAGACTCAATTTTTAATGCATAAACTAATGCTAGGATCAACACGATTTTCTTAATAAAAATAGTTATAAAATAAAATTGTTAAAAAATAGTTGTGGTCATTGTATTATGCTTTTAAGTCAATGCTCTAATTGGGGTGTATGAGGTTTTGCGCATTTAACGTTACACGTTGTATAGTTCTATATGCACACTCCGGTCTTGTTCGAAAGTCGGTACACAAATCATTATTAAACGTAAATAACATTTGTATTGTGTTCTTATAAAATTAAAAACCCTTTAACCAATCGTATCCACGCATGAACGTGGATCCACGCGAGACATAATGGCTTTGTAATCGTTTCTGTAATCACGGCATTCAACCCGCTAATGAATAACTGTAATGTTTTGTTACACAAGTTTTTAATCACGTCTAAACCTGTGTGGAGTAGTGTCAGGCGCTGATTAATTTGACAGGACTAAACTAAAATTTATCTTCTGTCTTTTTCTTAATGAAATAGAAAGAAAAAGATGCATTGAACTTAATTTTAGTTTAGTTTGTGAACAAGGGTATCAGCACCAATATTTTTACATCCTGCTTGTTTAGTCAAGAGCTTTCTGAATTGAAAGTCAGACAGATAATCTCTACATCGACAAATGAAACGTCAAATCACAGACGAATAATACTCATTCAATAATTAGCAACTTAGTAGGAAGGGAGGTAAGTACCTACTTTACGCAATTATAATCTACTAGCTGCGCCCCGCGGTTTCACCCGCGTAAGTTTTGTTCCCGTGGGAATATCGGGATAAAAAGTATCCTATGTGTTATTCTGATGTATAAACTATATTACTGTAAGGTTTCATCAAAATCCGTTCAGTAGTTTTTGCGTGAAAGAGTAACAAACATCCATCCTCACAAACTTTCGCATTTATAATATTAGTAGGAAGTAGCATAGTAGGATTCAGAGGTAGCAAATTGATATCAAAATCAATAGGCCCATTAGCGTCATTAATACCATATAGAATAGGCACAAAACAGGTTGGTACAGAAAGCTGATTGAGCTGACTTCATACAAGGAGCAAAAACAAACCCACGCACGTATGAACCCTTGCGCACGGTGCCACGGCGGGGCGGCTGCGACATCTGCAATGGTGTGCAGGGGTGACGAATGCAGCTACGCCACGGCGTAATGTGTAAACGACCTAACTTCAATTCATCATCAACAATAATGTAGTAAGCCCATGTAAAATATCGCGCCGGGATTTTATCGTGCACTGTATTTTCAACTTTCGGTGTTGAGCTGAGCATCGAGAATCGAACAGAGCGCATCCCAGCGCGTCAAAAAAAACACACTGATGGATTTTCAACTCTCGGCGCTAAGTAGTGCGTTGAAAATCCTGTGCGCGAAAAAAATCGCCGTAGGATAAACGCGTCCGTGCGTACCTGGGTCGAGGTATCTATTTTGTGTAATTTCAAAGGTCACCGAGGTTTCCACCAAAGTGAGTCACCTTTACAAGAACCAGGTCAGTTAATTTTAAGGTGCTATTTTCGGGATTGGACTTACAAGTGTTGTGGCCTTCCAAATTTAAGCTTATATAACATTACGATTTATTTCGACGATGAAATAAATCGAAATAATAATATAATATTTGCGATGTTGAAGATGTTGGCCTTAACGAAATTGTTTCTAGAAAAAAAGAAGTCAACGAAGTATATTTGTTTACGTTCCACGCAATATTCTAATGTAGCTCCAAAATATTTTAATTAGTAGGTACCTAAGACAAAGATTTAAATTCTTGGATAAGCCCTACCGCGTCAATAGCCACGTTTCTGTTTCGTTTTGATAAACAATGACGTAGTAACTTGTCTTGTCATGGAAACGCTATTTTATTATGTCTCAGTTCACTCTTCTCCAGTTTTTCGGGTGACTAAGTACGGTGATGGCAAATCTAGTGATTTAAATCTATGACCTTTACATTTTAAATGAATAAACAAGATGAAAGCTTCATGAACTATATAATTGATAAAGAAAGAAAAATATTTTATTTGGGACACACATATAGTAAAAAAGGAGCATTTAAAACTAACAATTTTAATTTAGAAACAACTGAAAAAACAAAAAAAAAGACCTGTGCGAGGCTAAAAAGGCTCCTATCTCAGCATAATGCTGCGATATTTAAAAAATAAATACGAATTGAATGAAAATGAAAAACGATTCAGAAGAAGAGTGGGGCGCGTCTTCGTGGATTGCACTATCTTTAGGTACCGCAGCGCTGGTATTCTGATAAGGCTCAGTAAATGTTACAATTACAATAGTCTAATTGATTTGCAGTAGGTAAGTATTGAAATGTTGTTCCAAATGCCCTTACCCAGTTCGATAAGCCTCAGACAATGCACACCTGTCCTATTGTTTGCCGCTTTACGCTTTGTGGCTTATCTAGCTATTATAGTACTGTCTACGGCATTCACCTAATCAGTATTAGGAAGAGCATCCGACCTAACAAGGTGAGCTAGGTTTTAGATAATGGCCCCGATTCTATTGTTCACAAACTAAATTAAATTTAAGTTCAGTGCATCTTATTCTTTACTAGCTGCTGCCCGCGACGTCGTCTGCGTGAAGGCTCTACAGCACCAAAAATACCTAAGATGCCAGTGTCGCTATAGCATTATAAGTACACAACTTTTAAAATAGCATTAAAATATAAGTTGTTTTTGCAAGCGAAGCAAGTGAACAGAGTTATATGGGAATCCTGCTGAGTTCAGTCATAAGATGTGACTGAAGGAAATAGAGAAACTAATGCAGGAATACATTCCAGGACACAAAAGAGTAAAAATACGTACAAAGGTTACAACACTTCCCTATAAACTACGTTGGTAGTTATGCTGCCAGGAGGTAAAATGTAAAGAGAGTCAGAACTGGTGACGCGGGAGCAAGCGACGTACAGTTGCCCGTGTGAGAAGCAACTCGTCCTGAGGTCGACACCCGCTGCCCTCAGTCCCCCTGCAACTTATTGATGGTCATCGAGAAGCAAACACTCACGGGGAACTGTACGCGCTTGAACTGGAATGGGAAATTATGAGGTATGAGGGGAATGCGTGGTATAAATACTGCCTCGCCGACGCCACAACCCGTAAGAATTTCCGCCTCAATGGTGTGTCTGTGGAGCGAGATGACTTTAAGGCGGGTTACACAATTTCGGAGGAGATAGGTTCCGAAGAAGCATAATCGGAACACAGACCTTCGGCTTGATGGTATTCGCTGGAAGGCCACTTGCTGACAGGGAGCTCAGAAATTCCACGGGATAACGTGTGGCGTCATCTTGCTCGACAACAGTGTTTATCGAGGTGTAGAGCACTTTATTCCCCTCAATTTCCGAGAGAATGCATTCGTTAATTGCTGCAGCCTGATCATTTTTGGGCATCAAAATGGCCCGCTCACACACCCAAAAATTCTGCTGGTGCGGTATACGACTGATGTCCCCGTACACACAGTGAATTAGTTCTTCTAAGCTGGATACCACTCTACCGAGAGACTCTGGAAGCACCACCTGTACACCTATCTCTTCTAGTAGAGTGCCTTCGCCAAGACTTAGAAGGACATCGGAGAATTCTTGAGCACGTGCATTGCCGCCGAGCCGAGCGGTCAAGCGCAGCGTACGAACTCGTAACCACAACGAAGATCGTTTCAACGAAGCATTCACCTCGTCAGCACTCGAGCCCCGCGTCACCACGGGAAGCGTTTGCCGAAAATCACCACTGAACAGAACTGTGACACCACCCATCAAATGTTCGTTCCTGCGGATGTCCTGCAGGATTCTGTCCACGGCCTCAACTGCCTTCCTATTGGCCATCATACACTCATCCCATACGATCAGAGAGCAATCCTTAAGCACGTGTCCCTTATCGCTGTCAAACTCAAACTCAAAGCATTTATTTCAATTAAACCATTTACAGGCACTTTTGAATTGTCAAGAAGTCGGTCAGTCAGGAAAAAATGAAGCTAGTTGCCCATTCCAAAGCGTAGTAGGTACCTATGGAGAAGAACGGGCAAGAAACTCCATGGACACTCTTTTTAAATTATATTTTTACAAAATTATTAGTTACATCATATGTTGAATTTATAAATATGTGAGAACGATGTAAAAAATAAATAAAAATCAAGTACGCGTTAAAAGTGTCCAGAGTATAGCAAATAGTAACAAAATAACAATCCAAAAATAAAATAATTAAAAATAAGCCGTGGCAGCTAAAAGATGACCAGCCCCAACTGACGGCGCCCGTTCACGAACATGACGCATGGATCAGCACCATCCAGCTCAACCATTTTGTAGGGTTACGTGACACACCACAAACAGGCGGTTCGGCGCTCTCTAAATCGATGGGAATTTTAAACATGGCATGTGCTGTCTTGCCACTCGGAAGCAGTGTGGTAGCGATTCCCGACGACGCTACAGCAATAGCAACTTTGCCTTGCCTCCTGACCTCTGCAAGTATGCCAGTGGTAACAAATGTTTTTCCTGTTCCACCAGGAGCATCCAAGAAAAACATTTTACCCTGGTTTTGCCCAACGCTTTCAAGGACGGTGTCATAAAGTTTTTGCTCTGAAGAGAACAAAGCGACATGGTCATTTCGTATGGTGGTCATTTCGCTCGGATCGTAATTTGTCTCAGCGTTATACTCCCAATTTCCACGGTCTTGATACGGTGATGATTGGGGAGCTAGTAACCCATATTCGATCAGTGGATTGCCGCCGATAGAAATGACCACATCTTGAAGTGAACTGAGACAGGTGTTCAGCACGCGTTCATCAGTTACTTCGACTTCGTCTCCAGTAGCACGCCTCAAAGCTAGTAGAAAATCTTCAGACAGATGATGGCGATACTTCTCCCACAAAGCTAACGGGTTCGCGACTCCACAAAACACCAAGATGACGGCAAACAGATGACGCATGCGGCTGGGACTGTCACTGACGCTAGCCTCCGCGAGGGTGTCATGAAATGAAATGATCATCATCAATGAACATAACTTTTTTGTAATACTTAACACCGCATTTTTTTTAAATTGTCTTCCTCAACTCTGCTCAAGATTTTGAGGGTTTTGTTGAAACTTGAATTTGTCAAAACGAACTATACGACACAACTTTTATGAAGAAAATGCACATCACCATCTATGAATTTTAAGAATAACTAACTACTTACCTCGCCAACATGATCAAATTTAAATTATTAATTTCCAAAAAATGTTAACATGTAACTTGATTTGATTTTTATGAAATCTCATAGATGGCGCTATTTTAAAACTGTCTTTATACTACTAACAGTCATTAAACTATATTTCTCTGCCCAAGTTACTTAAATGGCGTAGTTTTCATAATGGAAAGCTAGATAATAGCATGGCTTACTCAAAAACAACATTTAAATATGCGTCGTTAGATTACACGCTGTCACAGAATGCGTAAGAAAAATAAAGATTCACAGCCCCTCCCCGTAGGTGATAGCGTGATAATATGTAGCCTATATGTTGACCCGACCTCTTAGTAATATTCATGCAAAATTTGAAGTAAATCCATGCAGTACTTTTTGAGTTTATCCCGGACAGACAAACAGACAAACAGACAAAAATTCTAAAAACTATATTTTTGGCTTCGATATTGATTGTAGATCACGCCCCAAAAATTCTTTTAAAAAAATATTCAATGTACAGTTTTGACTTTCCTACGATTTTATTATATGTATAGATATAGATATTTCATTAAGAAAAGGACAGAAGATAAATATTAGTTTAGTCCTATCAAATTAGATTAATCCATAGATAAGTTTAGACGTGATTAAAAAACTGGCTACTAAAAATACGTCAATTTTAATTTGACAGGACTAAACTAATAATTATCTTCTGCCCTTTTCTTAATAAAATAGAAAGAAAAAGATGCACTGAACTTACATTTAATTTAGTTTGTGAATAACAGAATCGGGGCCAATGGCTATCTTGACAACACAAGGAAGCAAGTCATAACACACGTGCTGCGACTTGCATTCTTAGGAATCAGCAATGTTTTTGTTTATAATTTCAAAAAGATTTTACTCTTTCTTGCCTCACTCTCATAGTCCGATGGGACGGCACGCAAGCCGATACAACCGGAAAAAGATCAGGCGCAGGGCCAACGAATTAACTTGCTTTCCGAGGCATGGGGGTATCACACCGCTAACTTCCAAACTCTTGGCTATTACTGAGAAAAATTCCCAATGGAAAACTCAATAACACTTTGCCCGGCTTAGGAATCGAACCCAGGACTCCACGCTCAGAAGTCGCGCTTGCGACCACGAGGCCAGCGGGGCACGAAAAGGACCTGCTTAGGAAAGTACATCAGGGTATAGCATCGGCTTGTCGCAAATTACAGTTGCTTCTCTAATATATAAAATCCTCGTGTCACAGTGTTAGTTACCATACTCCTCTGAAACGGCTGGACCGATTTGTATGTAATTATGTTTGCATATCGGGTAGGTCTGAGAAACGGCTACTATCTTTTTCTTTTTTTTTTTGCAAAACGCCGTTTGCTGGGTCAGCTAGTTATATTATAAAAAACTAATTTTCTCAGAAAAACTATCCCTGGCTGGCGTTATTCCTTTGTTTTGTCACTACATAAAAACAAGAAAAAGAAAAACAAGTTAGGCATACTATTCTTAAATTAAAAATAAAAACTGTCTTAGGGTGTATTCATATAGAACGTTGGTAGCCGGCGCTGTTATGCTAACGCTTCTCGGCGCGGGAATTCGTAACACCTGTCTAAGATCTAGCTGGGACAAATTGACGTACCTTCCGAGACACGGAGGGGTCTCGATATATAATGGATGGTCACCCATCCACGGGCCGACCTCTGATGGGAGCGGCAAAATGTACCATAAATGATACAATGTTGTTATCTGAAATACCTGGGTTTTTTGGTATCCAAATTAAAAACCTAATCAGACAGCGAAGGTATGATTTTTAACGTAGGTATTCCTGTACCTATCTTACCTGTCGTAATGATATCGATACATTTCCTATCCATACTCTATTTTAAGTAGGTATTGACATCAGATAAGTACCGGTTCGCTCAGGTTCGCGCTAATTTCGCAAAAAGTATGAAACTGCCCCGCTGACCAGCGTTGACAATCAGTGCTTGTCGGTGCCAAGAAGCGCTGGCATATCAGCGCCGGAGAAGTGGTAGCCCAGTGCATTGCGGACCCACCATACCACTGCTTACACCCCTAGTGGTGGTAACGGCCCCCAATTATGAGTCGTAAGTCGAGGGTTCGAACCCATATGCTTTTCTTAGTGTAATCAATTTCATCACCATTGCTCTCAACGGTGAAAGAAACGTAGTAAGAAAACCGGCTCTTAGGATAAAAAATTCAAAGACATGTGTTAACCACTAACCCGCACTAGGCCCGCGTGGTGGATTACGGTCCACTCCATCACAGAGCGGAGTCCTGCGTCCCAGCAGTGGACATACTTACCAGCGTTCTATACAAATACACCTTTAGTTTAAAAAAAAAACTGATCTTGTTCTTTGTTCAATATAAACAAAACAAGAGAATAATGGAACACTAGAGTTCCATTTGTGAACTGAGAAATAAATAAACAGAGATACAATTTCGAAGTTAGATTCTGATAAACAGTTCACTTCGGTTCATTTATTGAATGAATTTGAAAGTAATTAACTGGTATACTGGATTAAGAAATTGAGAACTCATTTATTTTGTCCTTCGTTCTGTTTTATATTAGACTTTATTAAATATGGAGTGTTTTATTATAACCAGCACCAGATTGTATAGCACAGTTTCTTTCACACTCTCTAGTCTCCACTCTGGACTTTGTACCCGGAACCCCAAGATACAGACTGTCTAGTTTGGGGCTCACTGACAAATAATATACAGTAACCTAACTTTATGTAGTATTTTATGCTACTCATTTCGTCTCAACTTGTTGTGTTAACCTGTGAACATATCATGACTGTGATATAATGTTTTAGACAAAAGAAAAAATGGACTTATTACTTACATTAACGTGTGAAAAGTGTTGAGTTCGAACTGCGCTCAATGTAATTGCAATTTGAAACTTTATACTTTAGTTAAAAGCTTATTACATTGGTTAGTGAATGTTAACTTGTATGTACTCACATACATCCAACCTATATTACTGACTAGCTTCTGCCCACGACTTCGCCAGCCTGAAATCTCTTATGAAATACATATATCTTAAGACACTCAGAAACACTCTAGCTTCATATTAGTGAAAGAATTTTCAGTTTTTGATAAGTACTTTCGAAGACATACAAACACACTAACTTTTGCTCTTTATAATATTAGTTTATATGCCGCGATGAATAGGTTTTTATATTTTATTTATCTTTTTTTTTTGAGATTTTGCTTTTGTAAATGTGAGGACTTTGTAGGCCCTGTAGATTTTAGATCTGTAGACCATTTTTTATTTTATCGAGTACCTGGTACTTGTGGACGGGCCTACGCAGTCCTCCCATAACTACTGTTATTAGAAAACATTGTAAAAGCCAATTATTTTTAAAAGAATAACCGTGGTGTTTCTTGCCGGTTCTTCTCCATAAGGAACGACCAATTAGAACCATGCACCTAGCTTCTGACGTTTCATAAGTACCCTTGTAGGCTTATGTGAAATAAAATATTTTGATTTTGATTTTGATGAGCGTGGCCACATACTGGGCCCAATTCAGCCAACATGATAAAATATATTACTTTTGCCATCGACTCGAAAAGAAAAAAACCCATAATACTACTTTCCTCTATTTCTAACTTTGATCAACATAACGTGTAACAAACTTGTAAACTAAACGGACTCCAAAAACAACTGACCACTTAAAAAGTAGTCAAATATTCAATTAGACAGTCAGATACTTAAACAAGTAAAGTAATTAAATTAACTGCGAAAAAATGTAATTAACGGTCACCGGGTTAGGGAATTAAAAATTCATTCGGCGGTCAACAAATTGACGTGACCGACGACCCGTTTCAGGTTATTTTCGAACAGCGGTCGAAATTACCCATTCCTACGCGATTAAAAATTTAATTTGAATTTTGATGGGAGCGGATGAATGTACCTTATGTATGTCACATTGTGTAAATATCTATTTTTTTAAGATCTCCAACAAAATACCAACCTACGCCGAGCCTTTTCCCAACTATGTTTGGGTCGACTTCCAGTCTAACCGAAAGCAGCTGCATACCAGTATTTTTATTTCAAATAGGCACATAAAAAGCACTTTTGAACGTCAAAATTTACAATAAAATAGAATTAATTATAGTCG
The DNA here is from genome assembly GCA_949316385.1 of Globia sparganii. Taxonomy (NCBI): domain Eukaryota; kingdom Metazoa; phylum Arthropoda; class Insecta; order Lepidoptera; family Noctuidae; genus Globia; species Globia sparganii. Next base: position 5,140,009 of record OX438675.1, on the reverse strand, counting down.
CTCGTTCCAAAAGGACTATGTTCGTATGGAGAAGAATTAGCAATAAACTCCACCGTTACTCTTTTAAAATGTTTTACAAAAATTTGTATAGGTACATTAATTAATGTGGATTATATTGTAATATGCTTGTTCACATAGTGTACTTTTAATACGAGTTTTAAAATTTCTTTCATTTAATTGCAATATATCACAAGGTATTTTGCTAGTGCTAATATTATAATAGACATTATAGTTTTAGATGGATCTGGCTATGCCCTTATCCAGGTCACGTGCCAATTTTCGTCCGAAGCCGTTCATCCGTTTTAGCGAGAAAACGTAACAAACAAACAATCTCTTTTTTTCTCTTTATAGTACAACAACAATTCCTACACCCCACCCCCGCCCCCTTGCTAATTATCTCTTGATAGGAATTAGCTTTAATGAAGCTACTCAAAAGAAGGAAGGACTCAAAAGGTCGCTCCTCAAGGGAGCCTGTTCAGCCTCTATTATTGAGGGTTACTGAACCATCGATGTTTGTAGTGTGGCTTAGGAACTTGAGGGGCCCGTGGCTAAATAATAACAGCCGCACAGGTCCGATGCCAAGGTTGGTCTGTGGATGCGTGACCATCTTTACATACCGAAATCCTTCCGTGCCTCGGAAAGCACATTAAGCCGTTGGTCCCGGCTGTCATTCGTGGATCTTTGACAGTCGTTACGGGTAGTCAGAAGCCCGAAAGTCTGACAACCAGTCTTACCAAGGGTTATCGTATTAACCAGTAATTGGGTTGTGGAGGTCAGATAGGCAGTCGCTCCATGTAACGTACTGGTATTCAGCTGCATAGACTGGAAGCCGAGTTGGGAAAAGCGTTCAGGCTCAGAATGTCCCTTTCCCAAAATGTCCCTTGGTTACAAATAGTAATATAACTGTAATTTTTCCAGAAACTGTGGAAATTGTACATAAAATATTATGAAGTGTGTATTGCATGTTGATTGACAAATAATATGGAATAGTTTAACAGAAATGTTTTCATAATTTATCCAGTTGAATCATTCGAATTAATACGGTATTCAGTCATTTGATTCAATCATTTCAACACAAAGCGAATTTGATATTAAATACTGAAACCTAGAATTACTCGGTAAAAATACATAAGTTATACTCGATATGCTGGGAAAGCTAATATTTTAGTAGATTAATTTAAATAAATTGCAAATCCTACTAGGTTCAGTTAAACTGATACAAGCCGCTTCACTTTTTGTTTATTTATGTCTTTTATTGCATCTTTCACTCAAAGTTAAACTTTTGAACATGAAATGAAACAAAAGTACCTACAGTTGCGTGCAGTGAGAGAGTGTCCGTGGAGTTTCTTGCCCGTTCTTCTCCATAGGTACCTACTACCCTTTGGAATGGGCAACTAGCTTCATTTTTCTGACTGACCGACCATTTGACAATTGAAATACCTATGCCTGTAATTGGTTTGTTTGAAATAAATGCTTTGAGTTTGAGTTTGCAAATTAGGCCCACCCTGTGCTCTCTAATTGAGAGATGATATCTCAAAAATCTTAATAAATATTTTAATTATTTTATATTATTGTATGAAGGTAGGTAAGATGAAGTTTACTTAACCCAAACTTTGATAAAAGCAATATTCTTGACAAGATCGACTTATAAACCTTTATTCGCATTATATCATATTCTGAAAATAGCACATTCTCAAAATATTACATTCGCTAAATATTATATTCTCAAAATAGCCGAAGTACAATCAAGCACTCAAAACAAATAAAGCCAAGACTTTATTTTGCCTTTTTTATTTTACAATATTTATACAAAAATAAAACTAATAAATAGAACATTAAATGATTATTATGACCTAATTTCATTTAATATACTTACTTTTGTTTAATATAACGATGAAATGATACAATGAATTATTGATATAATTTCATAGGTTAGGTTAGACCAGTGAACAATTTTAAACGCCTGCCAATTTCGTTAGGTTAGGTTAGGTTAGAACAGTGACCATTAACGCGCGAAGGCGAGCGGAGCGTGCCGCGGCAGCGGCCGCCGAGCGCCAGATCCCCTCTATTGTTGGTGAATAATTTGGGTTAGATGAGGTTATAAGTTTATAACAGTATGATGTTTTCAAAATGAAAAAATAATTTCTAAATCCATCTCCATAACATCATCACGTTTTTAAAATGCACTTCTCGAGTTAAATGTACAATTTCGGCTATTTTGAGAATATGCTATTTTACGAATGTCATATTTTGAGAACGTGCTATTTTGAGAATATGATATTCTGAGACGGAGCGCTTATAAAATGTGAAGAATATGGCGTCATCATCGAGTGAAAAAAGTTACGCAGTTTTTCCGAGCAAAAGTGCTCACTTTTGCTCGGAAAAACTGCGTGACTTTTTTTTTAAAGTGAAGTTGACAAAAACTTCATTTTTTTATTTCTATTCGTTTTTTGATCATTTAACTTGAATATTTAAACAACTTCGAAAAAAAAAGGTTTTTCATTCGAACCGTATGTTTGTAAGTTCGTGATTTCCTTAAAAATCAATGCATCAGTTTTGGTAACTCTATCACTAACGTAATCTACATACTTTCAGGAAGATTTTGGTACTTACTACAACATACATACATATACGGTTGTTCTTAAAAAAATAGATGAATTATTTTGTTTCAAATCGAAGAACACAGGCTGGGTTAAGTTTTTTGCACAAAAGTGTATTCATTGGTAGAATTTTAGCTCTTTCGCTCGCGTCCGAATGATTTAAAAATGATACGAAATGAGCAGAGAAACGTTAATTCCTATGTTATGTCGATGTCATGTGAAGCAGTTCATTTCCCGCTCCATCTTAGACCAGCCCTCAGAGATTAGTATTCAAAAATTAACAGTCGCTCGAGTGCTTATTCTTTCGAGTGTAGCGTCTGATATCAGCCTTAGGCCCTTTGTACACGTTTTCGTTACAGTACGGCGTATAAACTACACACGGCGAAGAAACCGAAATTTTTACAGGGCGAGAAAAACGTATGTGTGCAAAGGGCCTTAGACAATCGGGCAATGCTGAAATCAACACATCACGACCAACATAGTCAAAACCACAGATATAGATATACCGAAGAAACGCAAGAGCAACTACTTCGCGTGCCAAAAATCGCACCAACTTACGTTCAAAAATCGTAAGCCGCCACTTTCGCGCTCAGTCTTGTATACTGCTGGCTGGGTGAGCGTGAGTGAGAAAAAGCGCTTGTGACGTCATAGTAGGTAGTAAAAACAATGGCACTCTTGATTCTTATACAGATCGTGATACTTGCGTTATCTAGGTCTATCTAAATCTGTGGTCAAAACTCAACGGTCATATGTATTTTTTTTTTCTGAAAATTCTCGAAGTTCCATTTGTCCCAAACCTTTGGAAGGCTTACGAGGAACCGTAGCTAACTCGCAGAGGCCCATTAGACACTTTTAATGAAATAAGATAGCAACCGACGATTACCTCTATATGCGCTATGCAATTGCACCCAAGGACAAGCCTTGGTTGGTGTAGGAGTATTGTAGAATATGGAATAATTATATAAATAATGTATTTTTTTTTATTGCTTTTTTAAGAGCAGTGGTGGCCCAGTGGTAACGACCGCGACTTACGAGTTGTAGGTCGTAGGTTCGAACCCCATCAGGCACTTTAAATAAATTATTTCATCACCATTGCTCTTAAAACGGTGAAGGAAAACATCGTGAGGAAACCGGCATGTCCCAGAACCAAAAATTCGAAGACATGTGACATCTACTAACCCGCACTGGGCCCGCGTGGTGGATTACGGCCCATTCCCTCCCATAGAGGAGGCCTGTGTCCCAGCAGTGGGAACATTATAGGCTGATTATGTTATGTATAAAAATTAAAAAAAAAATGATTTCCTCACCTGTACAACATCCTCTCTTGCCGCTCAGCCTCCAAGTAGATCCTATAGTACATGTAAAGCATGATGACACCCGGGATCCAAAAACTAACACTACTCGACACCACAGCATACACTTTGTTCACGGTGAAACTACACACGTTCGGAAACCTCTTCCGAAAGTTCAAATGGTCTTCCGTTGTATACCAGCCCATGAAGATTGGAAGAAAAGAGACTAAAGCTGGACTGCACCAGACTACAGCCAACATGATTCCAAGCTTCGCTGTCGTCATTATCAAGGGATAGTCCAAAGGCTGGACTATGGCGTAGTATCTATCAACACTGATACAGCATAGATGGAGAATAGAAGCTGATGAAAAGTACACGTCCAGAGAGTTCCAAACATCACACATAAAGTACCCGAACAACCATTCTCCGTTAGTTATTTCAACACTGAAGTTAAAACACATGGCCCAAATAGCGACTAACATGTCAGCCAGGGCTAAAGATACGACGAAATAGTTCGTTATCACTCTTAGTTTTCTGTGCCTCATAACAGACACTATCACTAATAAGTTCCCAAATATCGCGGCCAGTATGATAAATAGCATTATCAAACATTTTAATATCACTAAAAACACTATTAAAGGATCATCTTCAAATTGATTTGAGTATACCAAGTCATTGGTCGTTTCATTGACTTCTAAAGTCTTGTTCACATAGATATCCGTCAAATACATTGAAGTTGATAAGTCGGCGAGGTCCAAAGTAAAATTGTCAGGTTCAAGGACGATTTCAAGTTTCATGTTTCACATTTTTTCAGGTCACGTTAGCTTTTATTCTGTAAGCGTTGACGTGTGAATCCGTGATGGTGATTTCCATTGTCGTTACCTGAAAAAGAAAGGTAAGTTGAGTTTTCTTTTGTCCCCAAAATGGTAAAGGTTTTTCTTAAGGGGTGTTATACACTTGTTCGGCTCGGCACTCGGCTCAGCCGTCTGGTAAAATCGATTATAACGTAGATACATGCTCGGTTAAAGCCGCTTGGCTTTGCCCAAATTGAGCCGAGCAGGAGCTTTCTACTAAGATTAGCCCGTGGCTAAATAATAACAGCCGCACAGGTCGATCGATCAGGTTAACTTGCAGCGGTTGGTCTGTGGATGGGTGACCATCTTTACATACCGAGACCCCTCCGTGCCTCGGAAAGCACGTTAAGCGATGGTCCTGGCTGTCATTCGTGGATCTTTGACAGTCGTTACGGGTAGTCAGAAGCCCGAAAGTCTGACAACCAGTCTTACCAAGGGGTATCGTATTACCCAGTAACTGGGTTGTGGAGGTCAGATAGGCAGTCTCTCTATGTAAAAAACTGATATTTAGCTGCATCCGGTTAGACTGAAAGCCAACCCCAACATAGTTGGGAAAAGGCTAGGCAGATGAGGAGCTCTCTACTAAGTTACGGGCGAGTCCTACTCCGTACCACCTACAAACATTAGATTAGTTTAGGGCGCATCCTAAGAATGAATGACACCACGAGTTGACAGTTGTCTCTTCTGCCGATTTCTTTTTGCACGTCCAAAAAAGTTAACTAATCGGGTGTGGAGATCACTCCGAAACATCTTTGTTGACAGACTTAAAAACAAGGCCCCCCAGATCTTAACATGATTAAGCGAGGGTAGGTAGGAACTTAAGACCTGTATTACAGAACCTCACTCAAGACTCAAGTGTTACTTAAAATTAGTTTAGAGCCATTTGATAGGTTGAAACAAGTTTTAATTACTGCTTGAGTTTTGAGTGAGGTTCTGTAATATGGGACTTAGTCTACTGATCGGCACGAGCCGAATGAAGGCCGCATATGTATAGTAATTGCTACGGGTCTTTGTTGTTCAATAAATACTGCGGAAAAAATGTACCTACCGACCCGAACATGTGTGTAAGGCTCTTTATGTGTGTTTTGCGCCGTTTTGACATCAAACAGTTTTTGTGCGTGTTTTTGATCAAAGGGAAATCCGCGCTTTCTTTTCAAAAGAACCATAGCGTTCCGTTCACATAATGTGTGGACAAAATTCTTTATGTTTTCTTGAAAGATTACCTAGCGGTGTTTTCGGAATCCATGTAATTTTGCTTACGATTGCGATATAATGTTATTTTTTTTAATAAAAAATTTGTCCGCTGCGTTGTAAACAGAAAAAGTGCTCAAAAGGCTGGCAACATTGCCACGTTGTTGTATGGCTGATCCTTTGGCCAAAAAATAGGCAGGCTCTCTGGTCACGTGAAGAGTCGACCAACCGCTTGGCAATGTCTCGAAAATTGAGTGGGCACTCAGAATCCTTGGCTCTAAATTTTTAACCCCCAACCGCTCGAACAGACAAGTTCGAATAAGATTGGAATATTGGCGCCGTTTGAGGTTTTCCGTTTCCGATTTTTCGAGTTGTATCAACAAAAATATCTTGGCGGCAAATAATGGATTATGCTTATAATATTTATTTTATTTTATTTTACTATTTATACCTATTTACAAATATATAAACAGGCAAGAAAAAAACAGAACAGAAAAATAGGTACAAAAGTGATGCTTATTCCATAAGAAATCTCTTCCAACATACCTGCGAAGGACAATAAAGAGAGAGATGTAGGCAGCGTGTGAAAGAGTAAAGGAGACAAAAAAATACATAAAATAATAAACAATTCACTTAATAGAACTAAACTAATATTATGAAAATATAGTTACATCCATACAAATAAACATATATACTTCTAAAATAAATATCACTAGAATATTAATAATTATAATAAAACAATTAGTGGTGGTGCGTGAAGCTTAGAATTAATCAATTTGTCTAGCCTTTTTCTAACTATGTTAGAGTCGGCTTCCAGTCTAACTGGAGCTGAATGCCAGAATGTGTGGTATTATGATTTAAAGTATATCATAGTATCACTTAATTTCTTTAAGTATGTTTTCCATTTTTATTTTTGGATGTTTTTTTCTATATTAATGTTATTTGTTAACATTGAATTGTTCGTTCGTGTGTTGTACTATGTCTTTTGTGTACCTACCTGACCTTCACATTCTAATAACTGGTGAACACGATATCCCCTGGTAAGACTAGTAGTCAGGCTTTTGGGCTTCTGAACATCTACCTAACCACTTCCCAACTATGTTGGGATCGGCTTCGAGTCTAACCGGATGCAGCTGAATACCGATATTTACCAGTATCTTACATGGATCATTCATTATTCAGTATTGATCATTTGTATTATTCAGTATTAATTCTTTTTATTTACATTCATAATAAAATATAATCTCAAACAAGTCTAACCTCCCGCTACGTTGCTACGTAGTTCGCTACGCTGCTACGAAATCGTAGCTCCAACCACACAACCTTTTCAAACCTATACAGATATTAAATAAAAAAAGCGAAGGTAAGTATTACCGGTGTGCTCTGATAAGCAAATAAAGCCTTTTTCGAAAAGGATTGATATGATAATGGTCATTGTGTTAAATAGGGCTAAGAAATATATATATTATAAAATATAGATTTATACGGAATGAAGGCGAATAAAAATATCATTTAATACAAATCTAACGTTTATTATTATACCCTTTCAGTTTGCTTGCTGAAATACCTGTAAGATATTATTTTTAGATACAGTTCTGATATTTTTGTAATTAATTCAGTGGGCCATTGTCTGTGAGGAGGTGCCGCATACGCACTTGAGATCTGAACCTTCCATGAACTCCCATCTATGGAGATTGTCTTTGCTATGGCGACTTGGGTCCGAAGTCTATTTAGAGATATCCTGCGCCGCATGTGTAAGGGCCTATACTACCTCAAATGGCCGAGCATGATCCTCCGTTATGTCGAAAATACTGCAGCATTAATTTTGAAATAAATATATGGTAAAGTTGAGGATTAATGCTAGGTCTTATGTTAGATGAAAACACCATTTCATAAAATTTTCTCGATAAAAAAAAATTCCAAAGTTACCTCCAAACTGAACAATAAACCGCTGGTATTCAAAAAATACTTCAAATTAGATCACGAAACTTTGTAACTAACCAAACTAACTATAAAGCAGGTCTTATGTTATTTACTTTTTTTAATTGCCATTATTTTCACCGTAAAAAGCAAATACCTAAACTATTGCCGCTGCCTGCCGCCTAGCACCGCACTCTGTCTCGCTCTCACTCAGTCCGCGAGCAGTATCGTGCGAGCGAGATAAAGAGTGAATTTTAGCTGAGGTAGTGTAGGCTCTTAATAATCTTATGACTGCGTCAGTGAGCGGAGTTTGCGCAGCTAAATCTTGGGCCGAAGAGGTTTGAACTTTTTGCCATCGATACGCTAAGAAGAAGAAAAATGGATTCAGTCTGCTTCGTTGATTTATTAGTCGCAATCGTGATTGATGATCATTGACTAAGTTCACTTTAATAAAAAACATGAAGTACAATATCCTAAAAAGCAAAATAATGTACGTCTACTTTAATTTTATGGAGATAGATTACCTAGTATTAACCTTTTACTAAATAATGCCCAAGGGATAGAATGTTATGATTTTGCTATCCCAACCTTTGCCCCTAAAATTTATTTTATAACCTTAGTTTAGTTATTGTAGGGTTCGGAAATATTATACCGTTATTTAATATCGCCCGTAACTCTATTTCACCTTTAGGAAATATTTTCGGTAAACACAGCCTTTATTTTACGGTACCGTATTCTTATCATAAACTTTTAACATTATGCAGCGTCCCCAATATTTTGTTTTATGGAAATATCTACGACCCACGCTTTTTCTTTGACAACGTAGATTAAACAGAGAAATATGGAAGTAAAATACATGTTGCGTCGATCCCTAATAAATTGAGATAAGGACAAGAAAATTATGATAGTGACAATAGACTTAATATCTACTTAGATTTTAGTTAACAACATACTACCTTCATATTTTACCATGAAATAATGTGCTTAGTAATCGATTAAGTTTATCATAAAAAACTGCATTTAAAAATGAACAGGGTGTAAAGTTCACTCATCCTCCATAGAAAAGGGAGGATCCTCCGACCAGATTACTGTTGTGTCTGGCGGGCAACTGCCCGATGATTCATGTCGGACCGTTTAATAATAATATTGCTAGTTGCGCGGTAAACTCTGCTTGCGAGATGCAGGATTTTGCGTGACGTCATTATGACGCGTTGTTCGCATGGGACATTGTAGATACCGCTAAAGTTATTAAAGACACTCGATTCAATCTCCCATGCACACTAGTTGCAGATGCCTGTTACATTAAATCCGCTTATGTAAAATACTTCTACATAAAACATTAAACAAATAAATAGGTCACAGTTTAAAAAATAAAGTATTATATGTTGCTCGAGTACAAGGAAATTGCTGTATTTTCTCACAGAACTCTTTGAGTTCTCATCTTGTTTGGTGAGCACACAATGTCTTTCACAAAGTTAGAAGCAAATACGTTTACAAATAATCCTGTAGCTTGTGTTTACTGAAGTATGTAAATGGTTTGTTTTGGCTTTCTTTCACGGACTGTTTTATTTCAGATGGGTATCACTTAGTTAGGGGGCTTGTGGGTATCTAATAACAGCCGCACGCATCGATCGATCAGGTTAAGCTACGCTTGCCACGTGGTTGGGTGACCATCTTTACATACCAAGACCCCTCTGTGCCTCGGAAAGCACGTTCAGCCGCTGGTCCCGGTTGTTATTCGTGGAACTTCAGTAGTCACGGGTCGTCAGAAGCCCAAAAGCCTGACAACTAGGCGTACTTATCCTATTAGATACTGTAGAGGTTATCTATGTAACCTTACCTTTTGGTTATAATTGAGCGCGTGTTACATTCGAACGTTCAACCAAGTCTCATAGAAAGAAAATATTGTGAAGAAACCTGCATATCTATCTAATATATAAAATTCTATTGTCACAATGTTAGTTACCATACTCCTCCGAAACGGCTTAACCGATTTCTATGAAATTTTGTCTGCATATCAGGTAGGTTTGAGAATCGGCCAACATCTATTTTTCATACCCCTATTTTTTTTTTTTGCAAAACGACGTTTGCGGGGTAAAGTTAGTAATAAAAAAAAAATTGAAGGTATGTGAGATCCACCATACGGCGCGTGGTGGTTTATGACCCACTCCTTCACACAGAATGGAGGCCTGTGTCCCAGCATTGGGAACATTATAGTCTGATTGTGTTATGCTATAGAATGATTACTATAATCTTACAGTAACTACTACTTTATTCCCTAGCACATACCAACTTCTTAGTCAACTAAAAAAGTAATGTGTATTTTTTTAACAAAGAAACATATTCACAAAGTTACATTTTATCATCTATGCGAAGATCGATCGCCTCGCCAAACCCACGGGAAATCTACTGGTGAAGTTTATTGCCTTTATAAGCGGGCAAAACGAGCAAAATGGCGATTTTTGCCGAATAAGGACGTCACGATAGTATCCCTAGCGCAATGTCAGCAGACTTTTTAGAGAGACTTGTGGCTATGTACTAACATCCGCACGGGTCGATTGATCAGGTTAAGCTACTCTTGCCGCGGTAGGTCCGTGGATGGGCAACTATCTACACATACCAAGACCCCTCAATGGCTCGGAAAGTACGTTAGACCCAGCTGGCATTTGTGGATCTTTGAGTCTGACAGCCAGTCTTACCAAGGGGTTTCGTATTACCCAGTAACTGGGTTGTGGAAGTCAGATAGGTAGTCGCTCAATGTAAAATACTGGTACTCAGCTGCATCTGGTTAGACTGGAAGCCGACCCCAACACAGTTGGGAAAAGGCTAGGCAGATGATGAGGATGTCAGCAGAGTTTATAGTTGTAAGGATCATTCAGTTTTAGAAGACACACGTGTATGGTTTTATAAGACAATGGAATCTTAGGCAAACCAGCTTGTCTATTTAAGTAATATTATTGCAAACCTAGTCACAATTTCAAATTCATATTAAAACTTTTTATTTACCTTCCACTCCAGATTATCAAGAACCAATAGATCTTTGACCCTTCATCATTTTAAGACTTCAACTGCAAGACAGGTCAATTTATAACATCCCTTATCTAAAGTATCCAAAGATTTGGCCTGTAAAGTTAAACACAGACAAATCATCACCAAGAAGTATGTCAAAGACAAACACAGGTACGAAGTTTACCTATCAAAGTAGGTTTAATTACATAAGTTTTGAGAATGTAATCAGGAGAGGTATCCGAGAGTATGAATATGACAAGCTATCAACCGCGGCAGGTATTAAATGTCACCCCAACTCGCATGTACACACGGCTACACATCAAGCTATAAATTTCCAGTTTTAGCTGAACTCGCATTGTATAGGTTTTTCCTACAATCAGAAGTCAGCTTGTACTGGTTATCAAAATCAAAATATTTTATTTCACATAAGCCTACAAGGGCACTTATGAAACGTATAGAAGCTAGGTGCACGGTTCCAATTGGTCGTTTCCTATGGAGAAGAACCGGCAAGAAACTCCACGGTTACTCTTTTGAAAATAATTGGCTTTTAAAATGTTTTCTAATTACAGTAGGTATGGGAGGACAGCGTAGGCCTGTTAACAAGTACCAGATACTTGATAAAATAAAAAATGGTCAAACAGATCTAAAATCTACAGGGCCTACAAAGTCCTCACATTTACAAAATTTCAAAAAAAGATTAATCTTCTTATATATAAAATTCTCGTGTCACAGTGTTAGTTACCATACTCCTCCGAAATGGCTGGACCGATTTGTATGAAATTTTGTGTGCATATTCAGTAGGTCTGAGAATCGGCTACTATCTTTTTTTTTGCAAAACGACGTTTGCGGGCTCAGCTAGTAAAATATAAAAACCTATTAAAACCAAGTAATATCCATTACAACCACTAAAAAAGAGATGATAAAATATCTATAGCTTGATGTGTAGCCGTGCGTACATTGAACCAGTAGGTTGTAAGATTTATATTGAATTATTTATTTTTTTATTTTATTTATTAGGTACACGTAAACTTGCTCTCTGATTTGTTTAAGAAGGTTGTTAATTTTGTTGAAATGAGAATAGCCTTAGACAACTAATACTACACTATTACACTACAGTTACTAATACTACTACAGTTTGAAAGAAAACTGACTCTGTATCAAACGTCTGTTATTAACATTATGTCGGAGTTCAGGTTTTGTGTCTTCATAATTAACAAAAATTGGCTTCACAGTAAACAGTTCTAGAACAGTAATCATAGAGCATTTTGTCAGTATGCATATCACAAAATCGTTTTACACGCTTTTTGAAAACATATCACAATCTGGATTTCCTTCCAAAGCTGAAGGAAAAATGCGGACACAACGAATGAGTTGAATTTGCACGCGCCACAGCAGCGGTTACATAGAAAACGATAAAAAAGTATATAATGCAGCAAACATATACACAATCTAATATCTACAGCTAGTCACATTCATAATTTGATGTAAATAATCATAAGTTCGTAATATGACTTTGTTCACGTACAACTAATTAATGTTATCAAAATATTTCGAAATCAAAGTGATTAGGAAGGTATTGGAAACTCTTTAAACAGCAACAAAACACGTACATAATTACATAGACTTCACGTATGTACCCTTAGTTATATGTTAGTTAGAATATGGAAACTATTGTTTAACTACTGATAAATACGCTTAATCCTACTATCCTACTATATAAATGTGAAAGACCTTTTACATAAAATAAATACCTAAGTTCAACAACAACCCACATAGATAAAACGTAATAATATTTTAAAACGTCTAAGATTATCTATACATAATCACATCAAAATAAATGCCATGTCTGAAAGAATTTTCATCTTTTATCTCGTCAATTTAAATATTTAAAAAGTTCAAAGAAATTGTTAAGTCTTATATTAATATAGAAATCAAGAGGGCCTCTTTTAAATTCTTTGTCAAAGATATTTGAAAGTTCAGAGATAATGGAATTAAGATCAAAGATCACTTGCATACAATAACAAAGGCTATAACCACTTGCATACAATAACCCGCTTCCTAACCAAAGCGATTGGTCGAGTGAATACATGATCGTCGTGATTTTGTGTCAGTATTTTTTCGGATAAGCGGACAGCACCATCTGTCAACGCGATGACTGTACAAAATTAAGGCGACGGTCGCTTTGGTTAGGACGCAGTCTCGTACTGCAAGTCTGTTATTTTAGTCAATAAAGGACAATCTAAATATTTGATGTTTTTGCGAATTGCGAAAGAAAAGCGGCTGAATAAGTATTTGCAGGGAGCACTCGATATCGAAAATGTCCCGAACTCAAATCATACTGCAGATGCGGTATGTTTTGTGTTCGGGACGTTTTCGGTAAAAAACAATAGTATTTTAATTTTTCATTAATTTATGGATAGGTTGGGATAAAAGAGTTTGCAAGAAGTGCTACACACAACATGTTTGGGTCGCCATAATTCGGCCCGTGCCTAATCATGCCTAACTATATTTCTGTTTATGCTTATGGCTGCAGTTTATGCCGTCATTAAATTCAAAGAGCGATATAATTAAGTCAGTAATATTATTTGGCTTAATAATATAACTCTAAACAATGTAAATAAATAAAATAATAATAATAAATACTGGTTTTCAGCGGCATCCGGTTGGTTTGGAAGCCGACCCCAACATAGTTGGGAAAAAGCTAGGCAGATGATGATGAGATGAACAAATAAACTTTTGTTGACCGTTTTCAGTATAGGTACACGGAGGACCTCCTGATGGACGCATATGTAGAACCTTAATTCCATTTATTTTAGTACTTATCTGAGACAATTAAAGTCAACCTTTTGAAATGGAGCTCAAAAATCAAATGTCAAAAGCGAAGTCACATATTTTATTAAAATGGTAGAATTTTTACCGAAATATTCCCCTTTATTTCATTCTGTCATAGATTTAATATTGTAGGTACACAGGCCAGCACATCAAGCTGGCCAATCTGTTAAATTTTCCCAATTTAATATAAAACTTATTCCTTTGTAGTAAAGTTGAAAATCTATCAAAGAAATTTGACAGATTGGGGTAGCTTGATGTGCTGGCCTCTGTACCATTAAAATATTTTTGACACTCCTTAAGTAAGGTTAAACCTAACCGGGGTAATTTTTTTAGACCAACGAAATATCATGAATATTTCCTAATACATATGAACCCAATTAAAATTCATAGGTACCCAAAATTCTAAAAACCTTTCTAAAAACAAACAGACGAGTTCCCATAAAACTTTGACAGCTGGGACAGCTTAACTCAAAAATAGTTCCTTCCAAATCCGCGTGTGGCGCTAGTTTATGACAACATCCCAGGACGAGAAACTTCGTGGTTCGGTGTGTGATTAACACAGCTAATGTTGATTAGGGCTGTCGCGAAAATAGGTCATTCTTTTCAATACCTATAAGTTTTAAGTTTGTTTGAAAAAGTTTTCTTTCGTCCGAGAAAAATGGCATTTAATGAAGAGTTTTATTAAAAAAAAACGGTTATTGCCAAAAATGGCACTGCTTTAATACGAGTAAGTACAGCCTCAAGCGTTCAAGAAATAATAACAAAAGGCCGTCTGCCGCGCTACTGATTCTTGTGTAGTTTATTGATCATTTTAATAATAAAGCCGAGTTATGAGCTAAAAACAAATTAAAACTACTTCTCGAGACGGTCTACACAAGTGATCGCTTTCAAAGCGTTTGGTATTTCTACATCGACTTTCAATAGGATTGACATACTCGTAAGCTGTTCCGTAGCTTATTTCAGTTTCATATATTTTTAACAATCCGCATGTTTGCAAAAACAGATGTATGTCCAACTTTATCCACACTGAAAGAAATAATTTCTTACTACACCACATTAAAGTGATTTCATTAAGACTTACTGACTTTATGCAGTAAGAAGAAATGTTTGTAAAACAATCTATCTATACTTATAATAAATCTGTAAAGAGGTCAATTCTGTACATGAAATATATTTCCAAAATAACTATCAGTGGGTGATTAGTGATCGATACTGACGCTAAAAATGCAATCAGTAAAATTTTTGTCTGTCTGTCTGTCTGTCTGTCTGTCTGTCTGTATGTTCGTTATAGAAACAAAAACTACTCAACGGATTTCAACGAAACTTGGTACAATTGTTTTTCATACTCCTGGGCAGGTTATAGTATACTTTTCATCACGCTACGATCAATAGGAGCAGAGCAGTGAAGGGAAATGTTGGGAAAACAGGAGAACTTACTCCATTTTTTAAGCTTCCGTCGCGTGTGCAGCCTTAATAGTTAAAGCTACACAGAAATCATGTATGACGGAAATGTTCTCCTTAAAATTATATAAAAAATATTCCACGACAGCAAATGTCTATATTTTATGGTTGACTCACAATAACACCTGTAACTCCCGATAGCTTAGCAGTTCGGAGCTTTCTGATTATATTTGTCTACTCTTACGTTTATAACACTCTCACTCATCCCTAATTAAAAAATGTTAACATTATTACCTATTTAATAAAAAAAGAATTATAGAAATCGGTACAGAAACACCAAAGTTATACATGAAATACGCTAATAAGCCATCGCGCGTGAATACTTTTTTTTTTTTTTTTTTTTTTTTTTTTTTTTTTTTTTTTTTTTGTGGATGGGAAATCATCCAATGACCCCTCCCGCTCTGGGTGGAGCAGAAGGGAGTGTCAGACTCTTACTGACTAAAACCCACCCGTGTTCCTTCCTTAGCCCTTTGTGTTCCGGGGTAGCGGTAACCCTTTCGGACAATCCCGCTGCCCCGGCAGGCTTCGGCCCTTTCGGGCCCCTTCCTTATGCTGACATCTCTTTGAGGCGCGCGTGGAACACGTACGCGCCGTCCGGCACGGGCCTGGTCCTGATCGGACGGAGAGTTACCCATTACTCTCCGCCCGCAGGCCCGCGCCTACGGTGGCCGGGAGTCGTCTCGCGGCTCCCGACGCCCGGGGCGTCTCCCGCGGCGGCTGGGACGTGAGGCCCTCTCCCTCAGCCGTCCCGCCACCTCCTTCGCTAGCATGACTGCTTCGCAGAAGGAGGTGACTGCCTCCCACTCCCTCTCGCCCCGGACCATGGCTTGAACCAGGGCCGGGCGCGAGAGGTCGCCGCCGCCGCCGATCGCCTCTGCGAGAACACGGCGGTGCTCCGCCCAATTGGGGCATACCGCCACCGTATGCTCCACCGTGTCCTCCGGGCGACCCTCGCAGTGGTGACACCCGGGCGTATCCTCCCGCCCGATAATGTGCAGGTACCTCCCGAAACACCCGTGTCCGGTGAGGACCTGCGTCAGGCGGTAGGTGAGGGCGCCGTGGCGCCTCTCTAGCCACTCCTCAAAGAGGGGTCTTACCGCCGCTATCGCGGCGTGCCCTGCGCTGGGTTGCGACAGTCGCTCTTTCCATGCCGCCATGAGATCGCGCCGGAGGTCGGTCCGCTCCGCTGCGATTTGCCGCGGAAGCGGAGTTTCCCCCCGGCGTAGTGCCTCCGCGCGCCACTCGTACAGGCGCGCGAGGACTATCGCCTCCAGATCCCACGGCGGCAGTCCGGCAAGGAGGCTTGCCGCCTCGCCCGAGATCGTGCGGTACCCCCGGATTAGCCTTACGGCTACCACCTTCTGGGGCGCGTTCAGGTAATGGGCGGCTCGCCGCCGCAGTGAACGCGCCCACACCGGGGCCCCATATAGGGCCATGGACCGCACGACCCCCGCGTAAAGCCTCCGGCAGGAGGCGTTTGGCCCCCTCAGGTTGGGCAAGAGCCGCTTGAAGGCGGCCCCGGCCCGTTCCAATTTGGGAGCCAAACGTCGAAAATGCTCGACGAAGTTCCACCGGCTGTCGAGGACGAGACCCAGGTACCTCATCGTTGTCTCGACGCCGATGTGAACCCCTCCTACCGTTAGTTGGGATCCCGAAGGCGGCCCATTCCGAGGCCCATGAAAAGACATGGCCTCGGACTTGTGCAATGCCACCTCGAGACCCAACTGCCGGATCCTCTCCACGACTATCGCAACCCCGCGTGTCATCGCGTCGGCCGCCGCCTGATGCGACCTCCCCTGCGCCAGGACTAGCGTGTCGTCAGCGTAGCAAACCACGCTGACTCCATCAGGGAGATCGGCCCGCAGCACCCAGTCGTAACCGATGTCCCACAGGAGCGGCCCCAGAACCGATCCCTGTGGGACACCGCACGACATCTCTCGCCGGTTCCATTCCCCGTTGCGACCGGGGTAGATGACGGGCGCGTGAATACTGAATCATGCTATAAGGATTATTTTTGTGTAACGGTCGCCGCGCTCGTCGCGGCTCGCGGCGGGAGGTATAATAGGGCGGGGGATCCAAACGCGAACTTCAAAGCCCTGGCTGGGGGGGCCTTAAAGTAATTTTTGGCCACCACAGGATAGCCCGGTTAAGCAGTATGGCAACCTCCTTGAGTTGCACAACTGCGAGTGGTCATATAAAAAAAAAAAAAAAAAACGCGAACTTCATACAATATTTGGCTGTTGATGCGAGTAGACGTTCCGAGCATTCGACCTTATTGACAGACAATATTGTTTATCAGCGCGACTTTCAGTCTTTAAATTAATTTAGTTTATTTAGTTTTCTTTTGTTGTTATTTTATAAAATAGGTATTAGTTATTTTGGTAGTGTATTATATTCGTTCAAATTACAAATTATTAATAGTTTACATTTTATTCCTTTTTAGGTGAAGTAGTAATAGGTTAGTAGTAGTTAGTTAGTAGTAGGTAAGTTTTGGTTAATTTGTGTTCAGTTTTTTTTAATATTAAGTAGATAAAAGCGTAGGTACTTTTATTGATTATAGGTATAGGTATTATTAATTATAGTAGTTATAGGTATTTAGTTTTAAGTGAAGTAGGTTTTATTATATATCACTACATACACTACACTATAATATTTACTGCTTATTTCTTTCAGTGCACTCAACCGTCATTGGTGCAAATTATAATTTCAGTTTCTTCTGTATCAAACTTTGAATAGCACTCTAATTGCGTAACACACTATCAATCTCAATCTGAATCATTTTGAAAGATATTGCTAATCCATTGCTTCATATATTCGAAAAATTTGTCTGCTGAACAACGTAAATAACGCAATGAATGTTGTTGAACTGTGAAAATTAAAGCCATTGGTACTGACAGTGTAATAAGCAACTACACCGAAATTCTCTTCCTAAATCTAAATACCAAAGCTCAGTGATTACAAATCCACATACAAGGCTTGACGGGAAAGCCAATATTGATATTCATGAAAGCTGCAATGGATGACGTACAGTAGAACAAGCTATTTGCTATACAGGCAAAATATTCATCTTTCCACTACACTGCCCATGTTCATTTTATTTTGTGCGTAAAAACTTTACACCCCAAGCCGCCTATAATGTTCCCACCGCTGGGACACAGCTGATTTTTCTAGAATCATATGCTGAATTCATGGTTACAGCAGTGCTATTCTGTAAAAATCTCACCGTGAAAACTAAGGTGAAGTGAGCTGTCATTCTACCTGATGTTAGGGATTGCCTCCATTAATAGTTCACTTCACGCTCACTTCACCTATGTTATCACGGTGAGATTTTTATAGAATCGATAGGCAGTTGTCGCACTGGTTTTTTTTTTCCTGTAGTGCTATTTTGTAAAAATCTCACCGTGAAAAAGTTATCACGGTGAGATTTTTACAGAATCGACCGGCTGTATACTTAAGTGGGTGATCTAAAAGTACACTGACAACATTGTTTATAAGAAGTTGCTAGTTGCCAATATATCAAGTAGCTTGTTCGACGGTACAAACTGTAATATAGCTTCTGAACTTGCAGAACAAAAGGGATACGTACCTGCCAATACCTTTGATACGAACATCTTTTGTTTTAAACTGACATGGAACTCTTTTTGTTCATCCTGCGAATGAATAAAGAGTGTGTTTGCAAAATCGAACCGAACTTTGAAAGCCAGGGTAACATTATAGTCACAATGCCTCAGCTTGACGAATTTGCATACAAAAAAATACGGTGTGGCCCGCTTTTAGTGTGCGTTGGTTCATAAAAAATGTACGGAAATTATGAAGGAGATGGCGTCAGGTTAACCCACGAAATTCGTTCAAAACTCGAAATCGCAAAAACGTTTTTTTTTTGCAATTTGCAGGTCAGTATCAAGTTGCATGTAGATCTAAATATGATTTGCAGCTGTAACAATTATTTATTTATAGAATTATAATCATAAAAAACATCAGTACCTATCTATAAGTTCATATTATCCTATTGAATAACTATTTCATGAAACCATATTTGGGGCCAATTCTAACTTAAGCATTTGTATTGCTGATTCTAATGATTACAATTCTGTAAGGCCATATTCGTTACGATCGCGAATCATATTTTAATCAACATATAAACTGACACTTACCTGCAAATTGCAAAAAACTAAGTATATTTGAATTTCTCAAGCTACTTTAGCGCATCCCCTCAAAGATTATGATAAAGATTAGATATTATTATTATTATCATCTCCTTATTCTTGCAATGCGTTGCGTTTTGGTTGGGTCACTCGGGCCCCGCTCCAATCTGGGCTAGCTTTAATGCCAACAGAAACATAACATAAAAGGATTTTCTTTAATTAGAGTTTTTTACGTAAAAGTTTTAATTAATACCTGGAAGTCTTTTACCGTGTACATCCGACTTATTTCTTTCAAAGACTACACACACATTGTTTAATATTATCATCACTTTACATGTAATTATGAAGAAAGTTATGTTTATAAAAAAGATTAACTGGCCCGACAGACGCTGTCTTGTCTCAATAGTTCATACAAAAATCCCATAAAAAACGACGTCCAGTATTCCAACATTTGTTTCCATATAAAAACGTAATATGGACTATTACGAATATTTTATAACAAAAAATAGCCAAATCGGTCCAGCCGTTCTCAAGCGATGTGCTTACCAACGAACGAATTCATTTTTATTTATTTATAGAAGAAGATAGATTATTCAAGAAAATATCGTTTACGAAAGTAATTAATAATGGAGGTACTTATCATTATTAATTAGTTTCGTAAGCGACATTTTCTTCGACAGGAAATTACTCAAACAAAAATATGTACAGTGGACTCCAAAAGTTAGTTGATGTTTTTCCACTTCAGCTGTGATGCCACTTTATGATTTAAGATAAAAAACAATCAGGTAATCCTAAGAGATTACTTGGTTATTTTTTATGATAAGTCAAAAAATGGTCACTCATCCATGGACCAACATAGGTTGAATTAGTTAAATTCTACTTATGAACCAATGTGACCATTTTTACATACCTACCAAGACTCCTCCGTGCCTGGAAAAGCACGTTAAGCCGTTGGTCCCGGCTGTCATTCGTGGATCTTTGACAGTCGTTACGGGTAGTCAGAAGCCCGAAAGTCTGACAACTAGTCTTACCAAGGGGTATCGTATTACCCAGTAACTGGTTTGTGGAGGTCAGATAGGCAATCGCTCCATGTAAAATACTGGTATTCAGCTGCATCTGGTTAGACTGGAAACCGACCTCAATATAGTTGGGAAAAGGCTAGGCAAATGATGACTTATCAAAAAAAAAAAAACCTTATTGCACCGTTCAAACATTAGGAACTAGAATTTTACATAATAATGTGGTGTGTCACAAGCTGAAGCGAAAAAATGTTAACTAACTTTTGGAGGCCACTGTATAAACTTAAGTACATAAATCATAAATGTAACAGCCCTACAGGTTTCCGAAGTGCCAGCTCTTGGACGTAAACTTAACATTAATAAATTCCCTCGAGTATTCACTACAGAACTTTGACAACTTTCTGATGTACCTACGTATAAGTTGCGTCAGAAAAGATAAAGATTGGCATTTAAGGAAGAAATAAAGAAAGATTATTGCGGTAATGTGAGATGAAGGTTTGTGCTGTCAGTCAGAGATGATCCTTTGTTGGAAATCTCTTTTATTATATTCGGTTTCGTCGAATAAGTGTTTCATTTTTGTTGCTTCACTTTCAAGATGAGTTCTTCTTAGAAATAGATAATTGATAACGACTTTTTTATTTACAACAAAGCATACACTAAAAATACATGTTAAAAAACCAATATTATTTTTACATTTTATAGTGTAGCCTTAATTAAAGGCTGCCATGGCATGCATTAAACATAGGAGTGGGAAATACAGTTACAAAAATAGATTACAAAAAAAATATTCAACTTATTTAGATAGATTTAAGTAAATGAAAAAGACAATAGAAACTACAATATTGTTTTTTCTTTTTTTTTATTGCTTTGACAGAATATCAGTAAGCCAATCCTGCTAATTTAAAACTTTCAAAATCTAATCGCAGTCTCATCTCGGCGACAAACAAATGTCAAAAACTTGTCAAAATGCAGGGAAATTTGAAGCATTTTTGACAGATTGAGACTGAGATCAGAGGGGCAATTCTCGTAATTTTAAGAACGTTCACAGTCCGATCTCAGTCTCAATCTGTCAAAAAATACTTCTAATTTCCCTACATTTTGACGAATTTTTGACATTTGTTTGTCGCCGAGATGAGACTGCGACTAGATTTTGAACGTTTTAAATTACGAGAATAGGCCTTCTGACTGTGAACGTTCTTAAAAATTACGAGAATTGCCCCTCAGTTTATCTACGCCCTGAGAACCCTCCTAATCACAAAAAGGAGGCCTGTGTCCCAGCAGTAAACATTATAGGCTGATTATACCATGCCCTGAGGCTTTATGCCCACCACTGGTTTCTCAAGAAACATATATTTAAACCAGGCCCACGTCTATTATACCGACAATACAAAAATAAACACTTTAATAAATTAACTGGATACACAGCCTTTCCCGTAGGTAATTTTCCTGTGCGTGGGTAACAAAAAATTACTGTGTTATTATTATTATGAGAGGGGTTCCATTTCTACCCACTGTGTTGAACGATTCCATTGGGACTTATTAAAGTCGGAGCAACTTTTATTTATACTTTTCTAAACAGAAATTACAATGAAAAACACTGGGGAAGCTGGATTGAGGCCTCTAAACTAACGGGTTTTTTCTTTCCTTTTGTGTTCAACGACGTTATAATTATCACTACGAGCTTCTGTTTGAGACATCGTCTGCGTCAAATTTCTTGTTCCCCCGACGCACTCCGTCGCATCGCATCGCCTGCCCGCGGTATTTCATCGTTTTCGCTCAGCGTTCTTTATTACTTTTTTTATTTTTGCTCGGCTTCTAAGAGTCGTAACGTAATGTGAAATAGCCTATAACCTTCCTCAAGACTTGGGCTATCAAATGAAAAAAAGATTATTTTCAATTCAGAGAATAGCGCATTCAAACAAACAAACTCTTCAGCTTTATTATCACCCTCTTACTAAAAAACGTATTATATCAGATGAATAGTTACACACCGATGTCTCTCTTTCACTCGTCAGTAATTTGACTTTTGAAAGAAGAAGACAAAGCGTTGTGTAACTATACAGACGCTATACTACGTTTATTAGTAAGGGGCCTAGTGTAGAAGTATACATTTATTATACAAATTCATTCATCATTTGATTCACATTTATAATTATCTTGAATGTGAAACAAATGAATGACTCATGATGTCTCCAGTGCGCGATAAAATCCCGCCACGATATCTTTACATCCGTACGAACATAGCTTCGTTGGTTTAGTGGCTGTAAGCGTGACTGCTGAGCGTGGAATCCTGGTTCTGATTTCCAGATCGGGTAATATGTTTTTTTTTTCGTATTGTAGTGCTCAGTAGCAACCCAGAATATGGATTCTTGCCTGGTGAGGGCATCCATATTTCATGGGTACTAAATAACCACTGGAAAATGTGAATGTAGGCAAGTACAGGCACGAGCATAAATAATACCTTACCTAGAACATAAAGGGCTAAGGAAGGAACACGGGTGGGTTTTAGTCAGTAAGAGTCTGACACTCCCTTCTGCTCCACCCAGAGCGGGAGGGATCATTTGATGGTTTCCCACCCTCAAAAAAAAAACTCTGCATCCCAAAATGATCTTTCCGCAAATACGAGATCGTGGCGTTCATATGTCAATAATTGGTTCGGAAAAGCGGAAAGCGCCCCTCTGTCGATGCGACCATGCTTTCAGCCGATCGATTCTGTAAAAATGTCACCGTGAAAAGTTAGGTGAAGTGAGCTTAGTGATCTGTCAATAGTACCAATCCCTAGCATCTGGATGACACTGACAGCTCACTCCACGCTCATTTCACCTAAATTTTCACGGTGAGATGGTTACAGAATCGCACTGCAGGTTCGCCGAATAAAATGAAACGCGACAATCGCGTTGGTTAGGACGCGGCCATCACTAACGCAAAATTGAAAAGCGATTTTGCTTGAAATAAAATGCGTGGCTTTGGGGAAAGACCTGCGGGGTATAAGCAACTCCGTAACACTCTAACAGTAGAAATGTCTTTTATTTTGACAGTTCTACAACATTAATTGCGTTATTTACGTTGTTGAGCAGACTAATGTTTCGAACTCATGAAGCAATGGATTAGCAATATCTTTCAAAATGATTGATAGTGTGTTACAATTAGAGTGCGGTTCCATAGTTATTATTTTTGTATAGGTATGTTCATAACATAATAACTTTCCATATTTACGAGAATAATTGTAAGGTATCTATTTATGCTTGTGATTCCTTTCTTACCTCCACTTACCCTTTCGAGAAAGGCACTTTATGTAAAAAAAATTAAAACTCCATATTAAAATGAACAAATATTATCTCACTTTGTCATTAAGGTGAATGGGAAGTGGTAGACCGCGAAATTCAAATTTTCTTACGTTTTTTGCAATTTGCAAGTCAGTGTCAGCTTGTATCTTGATCAAAATTTGATTCGCGACTATAACAGGTACGTATTTACAGAATTATAATCATAAGAAACATTCATACATCTTTATAAGTGAGATTTGTACAAAAAACACTTTTCCCTAGGAGATTTCTTCTTGTGGTACAAATCTAACTTAGGAAGATGTATTAATGATTCTAATGACTATAATTCTGTGAATAAGTACCTGTTATAGACGCGAATTAAATTTTGATCAAGATACAACCTGATACTGACTTGCAAATTGCAAAAAACGTAAGAAAATTTGAATTTCGCGGTCTCTTACTGACTAAAATCCACCTGTGTTCCTTCCTTAGCCCTTTATGCTCCGGGGCAGCGGTAACCCTTTCGGACAATCCCGCTGCCCCGGCAGGCTACGGCCCTTACGGGCCCCTTCCTTATTGCTGACATCTCTTTGAGGCGCGCGTGGAACACGTAAGCACCGTCCGGCACGGGCCTGGTCCTGGTCGGACGGAGAGTTACCCATTACTCTCCGCCCGCAGGCCCGCGCCTATGGTAGCCGGGAGTCGTCACGCGGCTCCCGACGCCTGGAGCGTCTCCCGCGGCGGCTGGGACGTGAGGCTCTTTTCCTCAGCCGTTCCGCCACCTCCTTCGCTAGCATGACTGCTTCGCAGAAGGAGGTGACTGCCTCCCACTCCCTCTCGCCCCGGACTATGGCTTGAACCAGGGCCGGACGCGAGAGGTCGCCGCCGCTGCCGATCGCCTCTACGAGAACACGGCGGTGCTCTGCCCACGCGGAGCAGACCTCCACCGTATGGTCCACCATGTCCTCTGGGCAATCCTCGCAGAAGGGTGAATTTAAATGTACGCGATGAACACATTAAACCGCATTCAAGAACTGTCAGTGTCATCGTTGTAGAATATTGTCACTGACAACTCTTCCACGTGGTTTAGATGCGTTGATCGCGTTCAGTTTCATTGATAAAATTCGCCCTTAAAATCACATTAATAACAGTATAGGGAAACTCACCAAAAGTATTAACATACTCCTAAAAAAGAAAGAACACCTAACATGAGACTTCTTGCATTAATTAAACAATAATCTAATTTTGTTCTCTCATTCAAAAATTAAGAAGAGAATCAAAACTCAAATTAAAACGTAATACATTATTTACCTCAACAGAAACGGCTCACAATTGAATTGAATTGTACCTCCAACAAACGCGTGTATCACGTATTACTCGTATCTGCATACATTAATTTTCAACTATCTCGCACTAGGTCGACCGCTCACGGCCATTTCTGAGCTGTTAATGACGTTATCGCTTCCCACACCCCTCACCCTAACGAGAACACGACCTACCCACATTATGGGAAAGCTATTTACTTATTTATCTTCGAACTAGGGATGTAATTGAACCTCGCCTCCGCAAATAGGGAATTTCCGTAAGAAATCGTACCTCCATCATCTATTTATGTATGCGTGTTTCTAAGACAAAATAATCTATTTCTTTTACCTCCGCAAGTTTTATCGGAATTATAATTCAGCGAAGTCAAATAAAGAAAATCGGCTCCAACTAAGCAAGGACCCAAGGTTAATGTGGAAGATATATAAATGAAAGTTTCAAGATTTTGCTCCCACCACCGCCAGATTCAGTACTAAAGCTACGGTTTCCTAGAATAGAAGTGCGGTGGCCACCACATAGCGTCTGCCTTTTACCGGCGAATGACGTCACCGAAACACTATTTATGAAAGTGAGTTAGTTTGCTTTCCTAAATGAAATTATTATTAGAGGAGGAGGTCCTCTAATATGGCCTCCGTCACACTTACATCTCTATTAAAAACGAAGTCTCTGGAGCGCAGATGTCAATACATGAAATAGCTTTTATTGGTTTATGTAAGGAAGTGTAACTATAGTTTGTTTTGCAAAGAAAATGCATTATTTTGTGTGATCGCATTATGATATTGTTTTCCTTGACCGTCTAATCGTGCATTATCTTAACTACACAAATATTGTCGGTACAATAACAGATGGTTTCAATGAAATACGATATGAACTGCATTAACTTTCAATGCGCTATACTAATGTGGATAATGTTACTTAGTTGTTCCATGAGAACGTGATTGATCTATTTCGTACTTCCAAGGTTGTCTGCCAGGGCAGCGGGATTGTCCGAAAGAGTTACCGCTGCCCCGGAACATAAAGGGCTAAGGAAGGAACACGGGTGGGTTTTAGTCAGTAAGAGTCTGACACTCCTTCCTGCTGCTCCACCCTGAGCGGGAGGGGTCATTTGATGATTTCCCATCCACAAAAAAAAAAAAAAGGTTGACTACCAAATGTGAGCGTGTGTTCGAATTTATGGTTTGGTAGGTACCTACAGTATTTTTATCTCATATAGCCCGCTTCGCTTTGTGAGATAAATATATTGTTAATGGTTACGTATAATTAATGATTTCCTCTATGACAATTTCCGTGTCAGTCTGTCAGCTTTGAGTTTCATTGTTGTCCCTTTTTGCTGAACGTCGTCATAATATTCTCAAGGTTATCTGTATTCATTTGGAATCGGTGCTGTATGTTTTTTTTCTACCATCTGTACATCCTCATCTGCCTAGCCTTTTTTTAACTATGTTGGGGTCGGCTTCTAGTCTAACCGGATGCAGCTGAATATCATGGGGATGGATGGATGGATGTTTGTTACTCTTTCGCGCAAAAACTACTGAACGGATTGGGATGGGCACACAGATAGTTTATAACCAGGATTAACACATAGAGTATCTTTTATCCTGATATCCCCACATGATCGAAACTTATCGTCGGGCGCTGCTATAATGTCAATAATGTTATCATAATCCTACATACCTACTCATTTCAACATACAAGTGCAAAGGATCAAATCGTTTTTTTTTTTTTTAAACTATATTTCATGTTGCCAGCCGAATGTTTTTAAAATTTACCGCCATGTCCTTTTTTTTTTGTGGATGGGAAATCATCAAATGACCCCTCCCGCTCTGGGTGGAGCAGAAGGGAGTGTCAGACTCTTATTGACTAAAACCCACCCGTGTTCCTTCCTTAGCCTTTTGTGTTCCGGGGTAGCGGTAACCCTTTTGGACAATCCCGCTGCACCGCCATGTCCTTGTGCCACGACTCGCTGGCCAAACTCTATTCAATTGACGGCACGGTTGGCGCATTGGATAAGCGATTGACTGCTGCGCTACGTGTCGCGGGTTCGATTCCCGCACGGAACAAATATTTGTATGACCTACAAGTAGTTGTTCCGGGTCTGGCTGTTAGTGTATGTGAGTTTAAGTGTTTGTAAACGCAGTAAGTTATAGGAGTAATTCCTAGTGTGGGGCAAGGTTTAAAAAAAAATTGAGGACATCACTACCTATTCACATTGGCCCGACCCATAAACGCCATAATTTAATTATTTATATCCAAAAAGCGAACAAACGTTTCTATATCGATGTCGATCAATATCAATTAAGTTAAATTCAAGGAAGGTTAACAACATGATTGAACGATTTTGTTTTGTTCGTGAACGAGCGCCGTCAGTTGGGGCTGGTCATCTTTTAGCTGCCTCGGCTTATTTTTAACTATTTTATTTTTGGATTGTTATTTTGTTACTATTTGCTATATTACTATTTGCTATTTGCTCTGGACGCTTTTAACGCGTACTTGTTTTTTATTTATTCTTTACATCGGTCTCACATATTTATAAATTCAACGTATGATGTAACTAATAATTTTGTAAAAATATAATTAAAAAAGAGTGTCTATGGAGTTTTTTGCCCGTTCTTCTCCATAGGTACCTACTACGCTTTGGAATGGGCAACTAGTTTCATTATTTCTGACTGACCGACTTCTTGACAGTTCAAAAGTGCCTGTAAATGGTTTAATTGAAAAAAATGCTTTGAGTTTGAATTTGAGATTCCTTATAAAATGAGGTGAAGAAAGTGAAATAAATGTTTTATGTGAATTTGTTTGATACGGTGTATAACAAATGGTATACAGGGTGGCAGGGACATCGACGCGAAACCGCTTACCATGGATTCAGTACATGATTCTAGACCCCTCTGCGTTGAAATTTTTCGTCGGCTTTTTCTTAATTTTTACGTTTTTTTCTGCAATTTTTTTTAATGTAAGCTGTATAAAATCATTATTTCTATCTAACCCAATAAGATTTTTAATTAAAAAATAGTAAATTCACTTGTTTCACTTAAAACAGCAATGTAAATAAAACTCGAAAGGGCTACCTGATCAGCTGTTTTGCTAAAGTTCATTTGTGAGGTCAACACTGGCTTAGTACCTACGTTATTCGCTTTTAAATGCCGACAAAAGGACGGCGGCGGCGAGCGGTCTCGTTCTAAGAAGCTATGCGATAAGGCGACATATCCCAATGAATCTAACAGACGCATCTCATGAGGCATTTTAATCATCTACAGAAATGAATGACCCATTTACTACTTTTATTTTAGATTAATTATAGGGGATAATTATTTTTCTAAAGCTTCATCGATTTAAGTAAAGAAAATTAAAAAAAAACGTGTGTCTTGATAGTTACGTAATTTTTCGATATTTTTTTATTATCAACATTAATTTTAGTTTTGAATGCAATTCAACAATGTAATTTACTGTTTCGTACAAAAAAAAACATTCATATTCGCAATTAATTTCGTGAATAGGTAGCTAGGTACAACTAAATGTGTTTGTACACTCTATCATTTTGTTGGTCTGTGTTCGGTGTAGGCACTGTAGGCACAAATTAAATAATAGTACTAACTGTAGAAAGCAAGTGCGGCAAATTGAAAGAAAGATCAGCAAAGTACATTTCTTTTGCATTTCGCCGATTTTATCGGATTTTTGCCAGTTCCTAGATTTCGTTGATCGCAAACGGGTGTGCTATTTGACGCGAATTTGTGATCTTAATAAAATCAAAAGTAATTTTCTCTCTATGTGTGTGTGTGTGTGTGTTTGTGAGAGACGTTCAAAATGCCTTCCTCGAGGAAATAATCGAGGAGGTGCCTGTGCTCCAGTTCCGCGAGACATGGTTCCAACACGACGGCGCTCCCCCAAACGTAACACTTCCTGTCCGACGGTCAGTGGGTCGTCTTAGTTAAGGTAAGTTCATTAATTGAACATTACTGGATCGCTAAGTTCTAATCTTTTTTGTTATAAATCCTCATCGGTATCGCTATTTTATGGGAATAAGCTTTTAGCGTTAGTTTTATTTCCATAACGGGTACTTAAGAAGTAACTACCATCGGTTATCAAGACTAATAATTGTAATTAAACAACCTTTTGATGTGGTAGGTACCTATCAATGTTGTCGTTAGGCGATATTTCGTAGGTACAATCACGTTCGTCCGGCAGCGGCGGCGGGCGGCGCGGCGGCGGCGGGCGGCTGCGCCACAAACGTGTGTGTGTACTGTGTAGGTATCGCGCGCGCGCGCCATCCGCGGAGCGTTTTGATCGCGTTGTTTGCAATACATTGCGCGCTCAAAAATGACAATTTTTTTAACCGGTCATTTCCGAGATGAATGACTTCCGTAATTTTATTTAGGGCATCAGGTGTAACCTTTTCACGACGTTTTTGCGTCGATGTCCCTGCCACCCTGTATAGACGGATTATGTAGGTAGGGTAACCGAGAAATCACTGAGCACAGAATGGCCGCGCCGTCAGCGACTAGAGGTTTAATAATGTTCATCATCATCATAACCAATCAAGTCCCCTACATCCTTGTTCTGCCCAACCCAGTCCAATACGTCCTAGTTTTACCCAGTCCAGTCTAGTAGGCCCCAGTCCTGTCCAGTCTAATCCAGTAGTGTCAGTTCCTTAACTCAGAAAATTAAAGCGAATGGATGATTCGCTTCAACGCAACCAACCAACCAACCAACCACCAACTAAAACCCACCAACTAAATTAAATCTGTAATGGGAGGATGTAGTGTCTATACATTTTTAGTAAGTTTATTTAGTAACATACTATTGTAGTGGTACACCCCTAGTAATAAAAAAAGAATAAAAAAAAGATGGCTACAAGAGAAGGTTGGTTTTATTACGTTGGATAGGATCCTTATATTCCTGGAGCATCATTCTTGGCTGAACCAAAACACGATAATGTGGCTGTTTAAAATATATGTGGTAAGAACACTTTCATTCAATTTAGTTAATGTTCAACTCAAAACTGCAATGGCTCTTTCATCAAAAGGCCCTTCTAGATGTGGCTCTGCATTGTTAGACTCACATAAAATCATAATTATATAATGTTTGGCATTTCTTCTCAGGGATCAGTCCGGCTATCCCATTTCAAAACCTAATAAGGGACATTTTTTTTTTAAATCGTTTTACTGTATAATCTTGCTAACCTAGACTAAGTTAGCAAGATTATGCAATAAAACGATTAAAAAAAAAAATATCCCTTACTAGGTTTTGAAATAGGACAGCCGAGTTAGATAAGAAATACCGGCGCCATCTAGTTAAGACCAACAGAATATTGACGTGTAAAAGTGTCTTAAAAGATCTACTTACAGAAATAAACATTTTATTTTATTTCAGTGAACATGTTTACAAAATCTAGCCCAAGACTTCTTTTAAACCCATTTTTCAGACTTTTATTTTTCATTTCTATTTCAACAACATATAAGACATATTTCACGCGTAACATAAAAGCGTCAAGAATATTTCACACACATAAACTTCAATAACGTAGCTTCAACGAACAAGAAGAAATATGTGTATTTCATTATAATGAGATGTTTACGACACCTTTTCATTAAAGCGTAGGTGTAATGAAGATAGGTACCTACGCTCCTGAATATTCTGTTAATATTATGTTATGTTTTGCTGTTTATTATTGTATTTTGAGAGAGCAGTGGAACAGCCCCGCCTTACGAGTGGGTAAGTAAGTTAGTTAGTGTGTTAGTTTAGTTAAGTTAAAATTATTATTAATTTTTTTTTTTTTTATTATTTTTTTTTTTTCTGTTTTTAGTTTTTACTTAGTGTGTTAATTGGTCGTGGGTTCGAACCCAGACAGTCGTTTTACTTAAACTAAATAATTTCATCGCCACTGCTCTCAAAACTGTGAAGGAAAACATCGTGAAGAAACCGCCATGTCCTTTTTTTTTTTTGTGGATGGGAAATCATCTAATGACCCCTCCCGCTCTGGGTGGAGCAGAAGGGAGTGTCAGACTCTTACTGACTAAAACCCACCCGTGTTCCTTCCTTAGCCCTTTGTGTTCCGGGGTAGCGGTAACCCTATCGGACAATCCCGCTGCCTACCGGGCATGTCCTAGAACCAAAAATTCGAAGAGATGTGACATGTACCACTGGACCCGCGTAGTAGATTACAGCCCATTCCCGCTTGAAGAGAGGAGGCCTGTATCCCAGGAGTGAGGACATTATAAGCTGATTATTGTATCGTCTTACCCAGTAACTGGGTTGTGGTTCTCACATAGGCAGTTGCACCAAGTAATTTTTTTTTCTAAACGTTGCTCCGCACTTGGAGTTTCTCCTATATTGTGAGTGCGTTTACAAACATTTAAACTCACATACACAAACAGCCAGACCCGGAACAACTACTTGTAGGTCATAAAAATATTTATTCCGTGCGGGAATCGAACCCGTGACACGCAGCGCAGCAGTCAATCGCTTGACCATTGCGCCAACCGTGCCGTCAAAAATTATGCTATAAACCCAGACCCTGTTTAGTTAGGAAAGGCTTGGCTGATGATGATTCTGAGTTTGTTGGTAAAAGGAAATTACGTAAAAAAAAACAAAAACGCATCGTCAGCGATAGAAAAAGATAGAGAACCCGACCATGAAATCTAGCATCGACTTTCTAAGGCTCATTTACTACCGGAAGTGTTCTCATAGATATAACCAGAACCCTAATTGCGTAACACACTTCAATCACAATCTCAAACATTTTGAAGGATATTCCTAATCCATTGCTTCATATGTTCGAAAAATTTGTCTGCTCAACAACGTAAATAACGCAATGAATGTTGTTAAACTGTCAAAATGCCACCATTGCTTTAGTTTGTGTGCCGCAGGTAGACTGCTCTTAAAAATACCATTTTACATAAATTAAGCCTCTAAATGAGACAATTTTACTCATAATATTAATTTTTCTCGATGCAAAACCATTAACAAAATTGAACCTGTTAATGGAGACTGTTCTTTATTCATGAACTTTATAAACTGGGCCTGTAACGAATAATTAATTCAGCGACCACGAAGAATACTTATTGGTATAAAATATTATATTAATAACTAGCTGATCCCGCAAAGGTTATTTGAAAAAAAAAAATTGGTCAAGCCGTTTCGGAGGAGTTTGATAACAAACATTGTGATACGAGATTTTTATACATTAGACTAGCTGACCCCGCAAAAAAAAAAAAAATAGCCTACGACCTATTCTTAGGCCTAACAAATATACTTACACAAAAAAACTTATAAAAATCGGTCAAGCCGTTTCGGAGGAGTTCGATAACAAACACTGTGATACGAGATTTTTATACATTAGACTAGCTGACCCCGCAAAAAAAAAATAGCCTACGACCTATTCTTAGGCCTAACAAGTATACACAAAAAATTGTATAAAAATCGGTCAAGCCGTTTCGGAGGAGTTCGATAACAAACACTGTGATACGAGATTTGTATACATTAGACTAACTGACCCCGCAAAAAAATTGCCTACGACTTAATTCGCAGACCTACCAAATATGCACAAAAAATTGTATAAAAATCGGTCAAGCCGTTTCGGAGGAGATTTTTTTAGAAGAGAAGATATCATAATACCGGCGTAGTAATTGTGTAACACACTATCAGTAGCAATAACTTTTAATTTGACGGCTCAACAGCATTAATTCGGTTATTTACGTTGTTGGCCAGACACATTTTTCGAACATATGATTACGAAGCATTGGATTAGCAGTATCTTTCAAAATGATTCAGATTGTGATTGAAAACGTGAACGCAGTCAGGGTACTGGTATTTATGGTATGTTTTATTTATAGTCACTTGTTTTTAAACCAAACCTGTAAACAGTCACTGGTTTAAAAAAAAAATGAAACTCCTAGAGCTTCAAAGTTATTCTGGCGCGTGGCCAAAATCGGAACTAGCGCCGCCATCTTGATTTTTGAATATTTCAAGTGACATTATACAAAATAATAATTCCACGATTGTTTACCAACCACGCACGCTGTCAACGTCATACGAGCGAAAAAAGATCCACGTATCAGTGTACCTAAGTAAGACTTGCTCCTCGTTTATGGAGGGTAGAGGTAAGGAGAACTGTCTCTGTTCTGAAAAAGTGTTCGTCAAATTGCATTAAATTAGGGTGGCGCCACAGTAGCAACACGGCCAACTTAAAAGAAAACGCCAAAACTTTTCACCACGCAAAGGGACATGCCCAAGATTCATGGTGATTTTGGCCTTGAGTGCACACTTATGAAATATGTGTTAAATATAATAAAAATTATCACTATGTTAAAAAAAAGAATTGTTTAAATAAAACTTCGGTAAAAGGTATTTTTTTTATACGTTACAATTAATATAACATAAATGACTTTGGTGAAATACATAAGTTTCATATTTAATTATGACTAGTTGCGCCCCGCGGTTTCACCCGCGTAAGTTTTGATCCCGTGGGAATATCGGGATAAAACGTATCCTATGTGTTATTCTGATCTATAAACTATATTACTGTAAAGTTTCATCAAAACAGTTCAGTAGTTTTTGCGTGAAAGAGTAACAAACATCCATCCATCCATCCTCACAAACTTTCGCATTTATAATATTAGTAGGATGTATTTTTTAACACAAATCTTTTCTACTCATAGACTTCCACGCAAACGAAGTCGTGGGAGATGCTAGTCAATGATAACAACACAGCTAAGGTACGTGTTTAACAGCAATTTATTTGGAACAGAGAGTCATTTAGAAATATTTGACCCAAATCTAGCTTTCACTTACTACCCAGGACTTCATTTAAATTAAAGTTTTAGCGTTCGTCATCAACAGTGCCAAACAAAAATAAAGTTTTGCATGTTAAAGCCTCAGCTTTGAAACGGTAGGATTGACTCGAAAGCCGCTTACTCAGTTTTTAGTTAAGCCGGATAGGAAAAGGAAAAACAATTGGTTTACACTTGTCGAAATATAATAAAAAACAACAATCCCCGATTTAGAATGTTTTGATTTAAAAAAGAATCTAACGCTGCACAATAATAGAATGATATTAAAACACAATATAAAAAAAATATACAAATTTGAATTTCATAACTTGATATCACGCACGACTGTATTCCACGTCGCTGGCTGCTGAACTTC
The DNA here is from genome assembly GCA_949316385.1 of Globia sparganii. Classification (NCBI taxonomy): domain Eukaryota; kingdom Metazoa; phylum Arthropoda; class Insecta; order Lepidoptera; family Noctuidae; genus Globia; species Globia sparganii. The sequence continues at coordinate 5,105,953 of OX438675.1, read as the reverse complement.
GTGGCCACCTTCTTCTGTGTCCAGGAAACTACGATCTCAAACAATTTTTTTTGTGAACACTTAAGCTCTCTGGCTATTTTTATCTCATGACAAATTTTAGATAGAATTCCTTTTAAAATCTGTGCAAATTAGTTCTAATAAGAATAAAAAACAAGTGCAATCGATTCGATAATAATTAATTTGTGAAACTCGTTCTAAAATTTTATCCTAAAAGATACACTGAATGGTTTGTTACACTTCTGATTTCTCGTTTTCGTAATATTTTTACAGCTGCAATATTGTTTTGTAACTAATAACCGTATTTTGTATTTCGTTTTTTTTTAAAGATTTTATATTTAAAATTTGGTTTTGCGTAAAAATTATACGTTTTTATTCAATGTAGTGGAAGTGATTTTTATTTTCACTACAATAGGTATAATTCAGAATTCCAGTGCACAAACCTTAATTACCTACGTGCTCGATTGCAGCGCACAGGAGCGTCATATCTCGGCTCAATGCACAGGGAATAAGTTGCCGAGCGTAAATTACTACTTAAAATCGGCTAGCAAAGCTCTATTTAATACCGCGCATTGCAAACCTAGTTTCGACTCATTTTATATAAATATATGTATTTTTTTTTGTCAGCTTATACTGTCCCGATGGGCAAAGGCCCAGGAACTCCATTCCCGCGTCACCTCGAACCAGGCCTCGCGGTACGCGTCCAGGTCATCTCGTCATATGTTTCTGGGCCGGCCTCGGCAGCGCCGTTCATCTTCAGGCACACATTGTATGTCAAATTATTACTAACAATACTAGCAATTATTATAAACCGAACAACTTACTATCTAAACTTATTGCGGAACCCATAAACGTTATCACAAAATCTCGTTATACCCTCTTGCACTACATTATCGCACCACTAGACCGCTCGAATTTCCAGCACTGTTCTGAACGCTCCAGTAGTTTCACGAACATATTTCAATATGCACAGTTAAAACAGTCGGGTATAACACACAACGGAAATTCATTTTCAGTGTGTTTATTTTATTGGGGAACGTGTTTGCCAATGCATATTGTGATGGCGTTTGCAAGGAAAATATTGTTTAAAAAACAACACTTATTTTTCTGTTGTGAAAAGGTAACGTTTATGCGATGGTTCGGGTTTGTTGGTCCACTGGTTTTATGAGCTATTTCTATAATGTTTGTTACTTGTTTCGAAAAAATATCGGTTATTTTTATATCAAGGAAGGAGTTGAAGCTTCCTTTTGCATGAGTATATTTGATATGGGTCTGACTGTTTGTTGTGTATTTGAAAGCATCCATGAAACAGGAGAAACTTTAGTGTCGGAAAAAGTTTTAAATTAAAAAAATAGTCGGAAGCACAGTTTTCTCTTTATTTATTATGTACACCACAAATATTGCAGATATATCTAAATTGTAGAAAATGGGCGGTTTTATCGCGGTCTTAGAATACAATTTACTTTATCTAGGAAATGTTGGAATACGAGTATTATTATGCTTTCTTCTGAATAATATTCAAACAATTATACCTACGTTTCAAACGATACTTAAATCGGTGGTGAAAGGAGATTTTGCTTTATCATCAGCATAGAATAATCAGTCTATAATGTTCCCACTGCTGGGACACAGGCTTCTTCTCTGTGAGAGGGAGTGGGCTGGAATCTACCACGCGGGCTCAGTGCGGGTTGGTACATGTCACATCTCTTCGATTTTTTTATTCTAGAACATGTCGGTTTCCTCACGATATTTTCCTTCACTGTATTGAGAACAGCATCATCATCGTCATCATCATCTGCCTGAGTCGAGTGGGTTCGCGAGTCGCCGCGCGTACCCGGGCGCAGTGACGCGTCAGACGCCGACCACAACGGACGGACGACAGTGCTGAACTGCGACGACAATGGACGAAGATGAAGAATTATTTTTTTTTCCTCAAATAAGTAGGATCGGCTTCCAGTCTAACCAGATGCAGCTGAATACCAGTAATTTACATGGAGCGACTGCCTATCTGACCTCCACAACCCAGTCACGGGGTAATACGATAACCCCTTGGTAAGACTGATTATCAATCAGACTTTCGGGCTTCTGACTACCCGTAACGACTGTCAAAGATCCACGAATGACAGCCGGGACCAACGGCTTAACATGAAATGAAGAGAAATGATGAAATAATTTACACAAAGAAAAGGTCCCGTCTGGGTTCGAACCTATGATCAACTACTCGCAAGTCGCGACAGTTTCCACTGGGCCACCACTGCTCCCATACGATTGGAGAATCTATGGTAAGTACGTACAGACGCCAGCACATCAAGCTACTACAGTCTGTCAAATTTCTTTAATAGATTTTCAACTTTATTCCTTTAAGGATAAGGTTCAAAGTTGATTGGGAAATTTTGACAGTTTCGGGTACCTTAATGTGCTGGTGTCTGTACCTAATATGCAAATAAAAAGAAAATCGGGGAGTATTATTTATTTTTCTTACCATATTTGTTTTACATACAAGTCACCGTTTAGTTTTAAATTACATAAGGGTCGAACGGCGTCCCTAGGGAAAAATGGAAGAATTGATTCGTGAAAAATCGCTTATGGAGGGTAGAATGAATATTTTAACCCTTTTTTGGTTCGGTAGGCCGATATATTTAGCTAAGGCAGGCTATTATTTATTTACTTTTAGAAGCCTTACTAATATTAATGGTCAGTTTTGGAAAAGTGTTTTATTTTTAAATTCATGAGGCACACAATTAGGTGGGGCATGTTAATGGCTGGTTAATTTAAGTCTACTTTACCTTAAAAATAACCTACTACTAACCTAATTTTAAACGCTTTTGTTAATAATACACAGGGTGTCAGGGAGATCGTCACACACACACTGTAATCATGAAATTCGGCACATGATTCTAGACCCCTTAGCGTAAAAATTTTTCGTCGATTATCAAAAAAAATCTGCTGTTTCATACAAAAGTTCATTACCTACGCGGTCAAAATGTATGGAACAACATTTATTTTAGTAATCAACTAAAAAATTCAACCCAAGTGGGTTCAGAATCAGTACTGTATTTATGGTGGTAGCGCGTAGTCCCTGCAATCCTGTTAATAGCTTCAAAAAGAATTTTACCTTAGGCAGTTAGCTACCATTTTGCTGATCAGCAAATAATTTTACCACGACTGTGTTATCTAGGGGTCGTCGTGTTACCTAGCAATTGGGTTGTGTACTGCATTGGCAATTTAAAATATTAGTTTGCGGTAAAAACATGACACAAAAAAGAACAAGTTGTGGGAAATATGCGTCACATCCGCGCAAAACGCATTCTGGTCTAGTAGTTGCCGATACGAGATACAAACTAAAATAAATAAGTATCCTTAAAAATAAAGCCGATAAACTTAAGTGGGACTGAGCTGGACATGTCTGCCGCATTTAACATGATAAATGTGCTTAGAGAACCACCCATTGGGTCCCACTAAACGCACAACGCCATCGCGGCAGGCCGAGACTAAGATGGCGGGACGCGCTTGACTCCTACAAAAAGAACTGGCTGACACTAGAAAATACAGAATTGTATGGAAAAAAAGACAGAGGGAGGCCTTGCAGAAGGACAATAATAATAATAATATTCCACAACTATCACACAACGCCATCTAGTCCCAAGCTAAGCAGAGCTTGTGTTATGGGTACTAGACAACTGATAAACATACTTATATATTTCTAAATACATAAATATTATAGATAAATTACACCCAGACACAGAACAAATGATCGTGCTCATTACACAAACATTTGTCCTGGGTGGGAATCGAACCCACGACCTCCGGCATAGCAGTCAGGGTCACTAACCACTAGACCAACAGGCCTGACAAGATTACAGACTGTATTGAAAGAATACAGACTGTATTGTCCTTCTGCAAGGCCTCCCTCTGTCTTTAGTTAGATTATAACTTCTTCTTTTTAGCGTATCGATGGTTAAATATTTTGGCCCAAAATTCAGCAGCATGAAAGGAGCCTCCCCGGGCGACGTACCCTCTGATCTTCTGGTATGTCCGGCGCACCCTAGACAATTGACTTCTGTCGATTGCCTAACCCTTTTACCAAGATGGCAAAAATATAAGTCAGATTAGATTAGGTCCTTAAAAATAAAACCCAAGTTAAAATAAATACAGTTCATACCTAAGTACTAATTGAATTCCGTTTATCGATTCTTCGATTAAGGAACGGAACGTCATTCATTTGAATATTTATAGTATTGACTGATATAGCCGCCTACTGCCGGCGATTAAGACTATGCCGACCGCACAGTGGCGCCCTCATCGTTTGTTTGGTTATTTCATACAATTTAGAATGAAAATGCAGAAAATAAGCACGTTAAGTTGTGCTTCACAAGATTATACGTTAATATTATTAGAAACGGTAGTTTTACATTGTTTAGTTTTATTATAATCCTTAAAACGGAATATATTGGCCACTGTTATCCGTTTTAAGGATTGTAATAAAACTAAACAATATAAAACTACCGTTTCTAACAATATTAACGTATGATCTTGTGAAGCACAACTTAACGTGCTTATTTTTTGCATTTTCATTCTAAATTGTATGAAATAACCAAACATCCGATGAGGGCGCCACTGTGCGGTCGGCATAGTCTTAACGAGAAGCGAAGAGCTAGCAACTAAAAACGATTTGGCGAGCGAAGAACAGCGAGTGCGCGACGGTGACGAGCGATTACTCGATGGTATGGGTATGCAGCAAGTGTGAGTCTCTCAGCGTATGTTCTGCCAGATAAGCGAGCGTTGCTGAGCGAGTATTCTCTTTGATAGCTCTTGTCGTTGCGACAAACTAGTGGAGAGAGGTTTCTCGCCGGCAGTATGAACAGTCAGCAATCAACTATTAATATACTTACAGCGTGGGCAAAAATCGTGGATCAAACGAAACAGGGCGACAGCTGGGGTTATTTGCAGTAAAAAAATTCTCTGTGGCAGTACCCTAACTTGATCTCCTTAAATGATACGAGTATGACAATTTGAGTGTTTACAGTAAGGTTCTAAAGTTCCAAATAATTTTTCGTGAGACTTAAGATATTGAAAAAAGTGCCAATACTGATAAATCATGCTACCCACTATAATAAAAGCACTTTTGTAGTGGATGATGCTTTTTAAATTTTTTTTTGTATTTTTTTAAACTTATTTTTTACTGCAAATAACCCCAGCTATCGTTTTGTTTCGTTTGCTCCACGATTTTTTCCCCAACCTGTATGTAACTCTTTTACTCACACGGGATCTATAATCTTTTGTACATTTCGTGAGCGAGAAAATCGTTCATACCTAGTTGCTTTCTCGTTGGCGGTGGGTCAGATTATGACGCTAAAAATACATTCGAGTCGATATGGTTTAGTCTCGAACTGCAGTATATGACATCAAAGTATAAATTAGACTATTCTAATTTAACAGGAATCACCTTTCTGTAGGCTCTTGATTATAGAGGTCAAGTGATCATTCTCTTGACCTTTTTGTCTATACTGTGCGTGGATAGTCTTCCAGTCTATCCAACCTAACCAGAAGTATCTGGATTTTATCTGGCTTCTATAACCCAATTTCTGCATAATATCAATATTTCGGCATGGCCTAGAAACAACAAATTCTACCAGCCCCCACTAGGCCCGCGTGGTGTATTATGGCTTACTCTCTCTCATAGATAGGAGGCCTGTGTCCCCGCTATGGGAAAATTATGGGCTGTTTATGTTTATGTTACGAACATTCTGAGGAAAATTACTGAGAGGGAGACTTCTGACTGCTATTGACAACCAGCACCGACGGTTTAACATGCTACCTCGAAACCTAGTTTAAAGATGTTTTTTTTATTTATTTTTTTATCGCTAACTTGTTTTAAAATAATTAACCACGGTTTGACTCCTCCTCCAGTTCCTTTGATAAGGACAAGTATTATTTAGTCTCGCATAAACTCATTGTCCTCCTAAAGTAGGTAATACAAACCCCACTATTATATTTTTTGATATGTTCCCTCTAGGAAAATTAAGGAAAAACCAAACTATCTCCAATATTGTTTATTAATAAAAAAACAATTAACGTAACGTATAAATAAGTGACTAAGTTAACTCTTATTAATGCCAGCCAGCTTAGATTCCGGTAGAAAGAGCTATGGTCGTGGGGAGTTGGAAAAAATAAATCCTATCGAAGGTGTTCACCTTATTATACTTATTATTTATTTATTATTAGCCATTAATCTCGCACTAATGTGCAAAGACCTCCCTACCCCCTTTCCACCTCTCTCTGTCTAAAGCTACAAAGGACCAATCTCTATTAAAGGAGTCTAGGTCATCCCGCCATCTCCATATGGGCCTGCCGCGATGTCGTATGCCATTATGACCCATTAGGCCATAAGAAAGATACTCACTGAAGAAAAACAAATAAGTATTTATTATTTGAAATTATTGTGCTAAAATAACATTTTTTCCACCAATTATATTTAATACTAACTCAGTTTAAAAATCTACAAAAAAAAATCACCTACAAAGACTTTTGCTCTCACCATTCTTACAGAACCCTACACCATTTTGTTAGTGACAAAGCGATTTTGTGAAAAACACTCCGACATAAGATCTTTGGGGCTTGAGTCGTGGATTAGTGTAATGCCTCCTGGGGCCCCAGACATAATCCCAGTCTTTCAACCTAAGACGGCTTTGTCATCAATACGATCATCTTTTGTTGTAACTATAAGCAATTCTGTATTTTCTTCATCGTGTAAGGTTTTAAGCTGGGGTTTGTATCTCGATTTTGTTTTAGTACAAAGTGAATTGATTATTTTATTACTTCGCATCTCTTCAATATGTTAACCTTTGTTTACAGATTTATTGTAAACTTGTTGTTGCCCGCGACGTCGTCTGCAATCTAGGATGAAAAGAAGCATATATCCTTCCTATAGCCGCTAAATGCTTTTGAACATTTTTTAGTTTGAATGTTTTTTTTACAACATAGCGAAAATTAAGAAAAATGTCATCATACTCCTTCCGACCTGACAATGTGTAATTGGTGATGAGTGCGTTAAGTACGGTAGGGGGTGTATCCAAAAATATTTAGCGGCTATCTATTTTGTGGTAACATAACACAAACCTTGCACCTAGGAGTCAAAAATTGCCTATACAAAGCTAATACAAACTTCTAACTTTTATATCTCATTTCGGACTGAATTTAGAAATAAGCATGTTAAATAAGTTTTGTTTGTTACACTATTCTGTACTAGAAAAACAGGATTTAGTTAATGGCCGCGAGATAACAAAAAGACGACACCTTCCACACTAAAATCGGCATTGTACTTTCATACAAATCCATTCACGACACAACCAACAAAACAAACGTACTAAAATCAAATCTATTATTGTTATAATAATTATAGGTTTAGATATCAACGAGCCAAATTCTTTCAAAGAGCACATTTTCCTCCACATATTTTACGCCCTCATTGAAAATGACGACCACTTATCAATCGATATCTAATATTGACTTTGTGATATTGGTACCTATTCTAATTACTTCACTGTTGTCCCATCTGTTGGAAACTAATGGATATGGCCTTAGCCTTACCATAACTTTATTGTATCACAATGTAGTTATGTGGACGAAGCATTGTTGAGGATCCAACATAAAAAAAATAATCATTGTGTTTTCAGCCCAGTCGACTTGATAGTAAACTAAACATAATTAGAAATGGGCAATTCCCTTAATGTGAGCTGTGGTAGTCCAATGGTAACGGGCGCGTCTTACGAGTTGTAGGTCGTAGGTTCGAACCCAAGCAGGGACTTTACTTTCTGTGTAAATCATTTAATCACCACTGCTCTCAAAAAGGTGAAGGAAAACTTCGTTAAGTAACCGGCATGTCACAGGACCAAAAATTCTAAAACATGGGACATCCACCAACCCTCACTGGCACTCTCTCTCACAGAGAGGAGCTGTATACCAACAGTGGGAACATTATAGGCTGATTATGTATGTTACGTAATTCCATTTTCTTTCTTTTCTTTTTTGTCAAAACTACATACAAAACTTCATCGTATGGTTCTACATTTATAACTGAAACACAATTTTTTTCTCACTTTCTTACGGTTCATATTTCTCCGTCGAATGGATCTTGGCAATCAATATAACACCACACAAACAGACTTAATATACCAAAGCATGTACTTAATGGCCGAACAACACCATTAAATCAGGCAAACCATTAAATTGACACATACAAATTGGTTGTAGCCATAAACACCTATAAAATGTGCCTTTACTGCCAGATTAATATGCTATCGTTTCGAGTAATAAATAATGTTATATGGGGACTTCAATGGCTGCCAAATACTTAATTAACCATAATATCATAATCTCGTAACGCAATTTCAATCCGACCTCATCTCGTTTTTAAAAATATGATTGACGTGTAAAAGTGTTTGTAACCTACTTAAAGAAATAAAATCATTTATGAATCCGAATAATTTTGAAGGATATCCATTGCTTCCTAAGTTCGAAAAATTTGTCTGCTCAACAACGTAGGTAAATAACGCAATGAATGTTGTTGAATTTTCAAAATGAAAACCATCGCTAGTGTGTTACGCAATCACCCCCTGCTTTTTGGTGCGGTTGCTATGGTCTAAAATCTAAACTTTGTAATATCTCTGGGCGGAACCTGCCATACTTTACATGTCCCAGAGATTAACGTGTTCAAATAAACTCTTTTGCTTTATTATTAGTTTACATAGATAGATTAGTATACAGGATTATTTGTAAAACACCAGCAACCTCTTAAGAGGTCATTGTACTCATCATTATGAACAACTTTTACTATGGGACCAAACCTGAAATCGCGAAATAAAAATCAGCTGTTCCTTACATTTATCTTCGTCTATCTCGTCAAAATGTGGGGAACAGCTGATTTTTATTTCGCGATTTCAGGTTTGGTCCCATAGTAAAAGTTGTTCATAATGATGAGTACAATGACCTCTTAAGAGGTTGCTGGTGTTTTAGAAATAACCCCGTAGATTACCTAACCAAGTACAAGCGATTGTGATTACGACTATTTCTGGCGAATTAAAAGAATTTGTAAAATGGCAAATACTAGTCCCCTTACTAATAAACATTGTATAGCGTCTGTATAGTTACACAATGCTTTGTCTTCTTCTTTCAAAAGTCAAATTACTGACGGCTGAAAGAGAGAAATCGGTGTAGAACTATTCATCTGATATAATACGTTTATTAGTAAGTCTATTATACAATCTGGCAAAGAATCAGTTATTCAACATCCAACGCATTTCATACGAGTCAATTGAGGTAAATAGGTACTTATTACTCTCATTGTGCCTAATGGTTGTAGGTGCAGACCTGTAAATTGTGATTATCTACTTGTGTACTCTATATTATGCGATTTAATGATATTGCGTATTTAACACATTTGCTTGGGTTAGGAGCAAATTTAACAAATACGCAATATCGAGGCTATTTTTAGGGTTTCGTACCTCAAAATGAAAAACAAAATCCTTATAAGATCACTTCGTTGTCAGTCTGTCCGTCGGTCAATACCATTTTTCTCAGGAACGCGTAAAGTTATCAAGTTGAAGTTAATGTCATATACTTAGGGCTGCAATCCCTTGAAGCAGTGAAAAAATCAAACTTCTATGTCAACGCAATCAAAAGATACGGGTGTTTACGTTCCGGAATCAAAACCTGTAGGGTACTTCCCGTTGACCTAGAATCATGAAATGATTGATAAGCTATTTACATACCTACAAATTTATACGGAACCCTCGGTGCGCGAGTCCGACTCGCACTTGACCGGTTTTTTAACTTAGAATAGCAAGCATGCAATGTCCTGGTTTAATATCCAGCGGGTTAATTGCATAACACACTATCAGTAGCAATGGTTCATAATCATAATCAAAATCATCATGTCATTTTGACAGTCCAACAACATTCAAAATTAAAATAAAGTTAAAAATGAAAGTGTCCCCAACCCCATACTAAAAACGTGTTTTTTTTTTAATATGTAGTGTTAAACATTGTACGATGGTACGGAACCCTTCGTATGCGAGTCCCACTCGCATTTAACCGGTTTTTTTTCTATAAAAATATCCCCGAAATATTTCCCAAGATTTTCAAACTTCTCTATCATGGAAACTGAAAAGTTGTCGGATCAGTCGTGCTATTTGTTTTTATTAAAACCGTAATTCTGACTTATGATAAGAGCCAAATTTAGACGTGAGTCAAGTTAGGAAACCAACAAACTTTTTGTCCCATTCCTTGAATTAGGATTTACTGTTTTGTGGGCTCGAATGATAATTTATCATTTGGCATGATAATAAATTATATACAGACGCCAGCAAACAACAAACAACAACAATCGACAATCATCAACAATCGACATCGACAATCTGTCAAACTTTAATAGATTTTCATCTTTATCGCTATGAGCATTAAGTTCGAGGTTGATGACCGGGTAGCTGGATGTGCTTGCGTATGTTTTTTTTTTTTTTATCAGCTATTAATATCACACTGCTGGACAAAGACCTCCCTAATTTTTTTCCACCTCTCTCTGTCCAGAGCTTCCAAGGACCAGTCTTTATTAAAGGGGACCAGCTCGTGATGGATTAGAACCCATAAAGTAGTTGAAGTAAGTATATTTATTTCATGAAAGAGATCTATAAACATACGTCCCATGCAGAAGTGACACGTTAGAATAATAAATGAATTAAATCTAGAACACAGGCTATTTTAGACTGAGATCAATACTCTCTCTATAACGTAGTTTCAGGCAGTTCTGCTGTATCATAAGTTCTAAATTCGTCTCTTCGCTGTAGAACCTTAGGCATTGGCGAAAAAAGACTTCAAGTTCGAAGTCGTTTTATAAATGAAATAAAGAAAGAAAGAAAATACCAATTTGCGGTACCTACATGACGCAGAGAAAAAACACACACACAATAAAAACGTTTTTAAAAATAACCGACTTCCAAATAAAACACTAAAAGTGAAAAATAACTTTAATTTCGGAAATCGGTGTCGTTGATTCCGCATTTTCGTTTTTGACACCGACTTCCGAAATCAAAGTTATTTTAGTGTTGTACTGGGAAGTCGATTGTTTTTTTTTCTGCAAAAAAGGTTTTATTTTTTATTTTATACAAGTAAGTACCTACCCCACACAAATTCTCAAATCACTTCTTGCTACAGAGAAATGAGGGTGTACCGTGGTATCGTGAACGTAACGTGTGGTGTAAAACGTAACAGAAATGCGACTATCTTTTGACAAGATAAGGTGTCTAACGATTTAAATCGTTGTCGCTGTCACCATTTTCAGGACATTCGTCACTACAGCCATTGAGTGCGGTCACCGCTTCTTTAAGTAACCGATTACTCGATGCAATCCAGCTCTTCAAGGAAGGCCAAGAACGCCTCGATGAAATCTAATTCCAATTCATTTTCGTAAAAAAAAAGCAATTTACCTTATATTGATACAATTTTCTGTTTCCTACTTGTTTCAGTCAATCGGTTTAGGGTGTTACGGAATTATAATAAATTGTGTTATGATCTGATTCGCAAAAGATCCTTTATGTGGGAAATATATTAGTTTTCCAGGAAATAAAAAACATATTTGTTATGTGACTTTGTACACACGGTGACATATTAAGCATTCCAGCATTTCCAGTTTAAGCTGACCTGTTAAAAAGTTTATTTACGAATAAAAGACGAATATAAAAATAAATATAAAAACAAAGGACACTTAGGCGTCGATGTACTCCTCCGCAACGCTGTCATCCGGAAACGCGCCCAGAAGATTGGCAGCGTTGCCACGACAGCTGACCTTGCATTGTATACATTTTTCGTACAATCAGAAGGCCAATTCTGATAATTTAAACGTTCAAAATCTAGTCGCAGTCTCATCTCGGCGACAAACAAATGTCAAAAACTTGTCAAAATGTAGGGAATTTTGAAGTATTTTTGACAGATTGAGACTGAGATCAGACTGTGAACGTTCTTAAAAATTACGGGAATTGCCCCTCAGAAGTCAGCTTATACTGGAATGTATAGCTTGATATGTAGCCGTGCCGACCCATCAGTATTAAAATTTACAGGCCTTTTAAAGTTTCTACAAAATGGATTTACCGAGAACGATGCCATTGCTAGGCTAAGCATACAAGCGCTATAAAAAACCATTGGATTTTTTTCGCGATAACTAGATTTTCGTCCGTTTTCGCCGAAATCGAACTGATAACTTAGAAGTGGTCATAGATGACCACTGATGATATTACTTGTAATTTCAATTTTAAACTCTCATATCCTTTGACTGCAAGCACTATTTCTCCGCAGTATAATTTTTCCCTCTGCATTCCATCTCTTTGTTTTTCATCGCCTTTAATTTTTTGACGTGACAACGTCTTACAATTCGATGAAGCTGGCTGCACGCACGAAAAACATGACGTCATGCCGCGTTACCTCGCTCTGAGGCGTTCCATTTAAGGGTTGAAGTGCAAGCGAGAGCGCGGAACGAGCGACAAAGAGGCACAATCGAAGAAAAAAAGAATAAAAAATAAAGAATGAAAAAAAAGATTTTGTTTCTTTTATTTTTTTTTTTTTTTGTATTTTCTTATGACGTTGTCACCTTCAACTATCGTCAGTAAACCGACTTTACAGACAACCGATTTTTTTTTGCATAGGGATATTCTCATGGAGACCCAACATCAGAGGAGAGCGGAGGGTTATCTCAGACTCCTACCGACTAACATCCCAAAGCTTCCAATTTTTAAATCCTGGGAAAGCATATATTTATTTTTTATTCAATTCAAGATACACACAAATTCCTACGTTCAGCATTTAGAATTTACATTTCCAACAGCAGCGACCTCATTGAACGTTCCATTCCCGAAGTACACACATAGGATTCACTCCACGTTTTTTGCTGGTCGAATTCTACATCAAATAAGGTTGGCTGACCTAATTTTTTGCGTTTTACAATTCAAAGAATATTTGGATAAGATTACATTTTCAATTACAATAGACCTGTTAACTGAAAAAAATCTAATTAGTCCGTCAGTTAGATTATCAAACAATATTTGACCCGTATTTTTTCTTTTGTTACGTAAACCAAAATTTTAAAATTCTCAATGCGTCACACCTTGGTATAATTTTTAGTGCGTTCTGACGTCACGAGCCCCCACTCCCGAGTTTTGATGCGTTGATTTAATTTACAAAAACAAAAAAATACGTGTCCATTATTTTCCAATACTCTAACTGACGAACTAAATAGATTTTCAATTTATTGATGGTGGAAACTAGCCTATTGGTAATGTGTTAAGTAATTATTACTTATTAAAGTCCAGTTTTCAGTATTTGGTTTTAATTTTTGACATGTTTTTAATGAATTTCCTTTTAATAAGTTGGTAATTAAGTCCAGGTGGGACTGCGCTCGTCACACTTAGAAATCCAGGTGGGACTGCGCTCGTCACACTTATAAGATGTATCCAAACAGATGGACCAGCGGGGTAATTGCGTAACACACTATAAGTAGCAATGGGTTTCATTTTGACAGATCAACAACGTTCATTGCGTTTTTTACATTGTTGAGCAGAGACACATTTTTCCAACATATGAAGCATGGGATTAGCAATATGCTTCAAAATGATTAAAATTGAAATCGATAGTGTGTTTCGCAATTAGGGTGCTGGGTCCTCACACATAGAGTGCTTGAAGATGGTTGTCGTAACGAAGGCCGGCCCAAGAAACACTGGCGTGACGATGTGGACTCATTCCTAACCGATTGGACGGAGAAAACACAGCAAAAAGAAAAGTACTCTGATCTTTTGCCCAGCTGTGGGACAACATAAGTTAACTGAAAAAAAATTACATTCAAGTGAAAAATATTCTGACAGATACCAGGCCAATTCTCGTAATTTAAAACGTTCAAAATCTAGTCGCAGTCTCATCTCGGCGAGAAAGAAACGTCAAAAACTTGTCAAAATGTAGGGAAATTAGAGATATTTTTGACAGATTGAGACTGAGATCTGAGGGGCAATTCTCGTAATTTTTAAGAACGTTCACAGTCTGATCTCAGTCTCGATCTGTCAAAAATACTTCAAATTTCCCTACATTTTGACAAGTTTTTGACATTTGTTTGTCGCCGAGATGAGACTGCGACTAGATTTTGAACGTTTTAAATTACGAGAATTGGCCTTCAGACTGTGAATATTCTTAAAATTACGAGAATTGCCCCTCTGTTGTTGCTGAGGAGTTTGTTGCGTCACTTCTTACCAGCTAGAATACCAGAAAGTAGATTGAAAAAGAGAGAAGAAAGAAAAATTAGGATAAAGTAGATTTGAAATTTGGGAGATGTCTTTTGTAACTTTGGATGTTCTAAAAGTGACAATATTATCAGCCTAATTTAAATAAACGATAATTGGTTTTTACACAAAGTAAAGTACAGTCACTTCTCTCAAAACGGAGAAGGAAAACATCGTGAGGAAACCGGCATGTCCTGGAAGCAAAACTTCGAAGACATCTGACATCAACAACCCGCACTAGGCTCGCGTGGTGTATTACGACCCACTTCCTTTCGAAGAGAGGAGGTCTGTGTCCCATCAGTGGGAACATTATAGGATGATTATGACATCATACAACGTGTAACGTTAAATGCGCAAAACTTACAACGTGTAACGTTAAATGCGCAAAACCTCATACACCTTAATTAGAGCATTGCGTTAAAAGCATAATACAATGACCAAAACTATTTTTTTTTAAAGCTAACTATTTTTATTAAGAAAATCGTGTTGATACTAGCATTAGTTTATGCATTCAAAATTGAGTCTTATTGCCTTAAAATAAGACTTAATTTTCTTTGACTCAATCGTCGGACAGTATGGCAAAATACATAATTTTTGAAAAAAAAAAACCTTTATAAAAATTACTGAAATCGATTCAGTACCTAGTCAAGTATGAACAAACTATTTTCACGTTTTGCGCATTTAACGTTACACGTTGTATATAGCCGAGACTCATCTACTTCTCTATTAAAATGTCTTCAGGATTTGAAACTTTCTTTATCACTTTTTAATAACCCACTGGTTAAAGTCGCAAATCTTTATCCGTTTAATCTCTAAGTATTTACTACCAGTTGGATCCAGTCCAAGTAAGGCTTTTTCAACAAAATATTTACAACAGCATAAAGCATGTACACATTCAACATTTTCTAAGCGTATCTTAATCGCATTTGGCTCGCGGCGGCACCACGTTTCGTCTATAACTCAGCCCGCCCATCTGGCGGTCTACACACCCCCTTACAATCTATTATTTATACTTGGGTTTACCTTTACCGTAATGTATTTTCGTGTATCATTCATAGGTAGAAACGGATCTAGTTTCATTTTTCATTGGAAATGTAATAGGCTGAAAAAGTAGACAAGTGATTTATAGAGCATCCTAGGCCTAAAAAATAATTCATCTATTATTTACGCTGCTCAAAGTGGCCTAAGGGGCCTTAAAGGGGCTTTGAGGGGCCCGTGGCTACATAATAACAGCCAGGTCGATCGATCAGGTTAAGCTACGCTTGCCGCGGTTGGTCTGTGGATGGGTGACCATCTTTACATACCGGAAGCCGTTGGTCCTGGCTGTCATTCATGGATCTCTGACAGTCATTACTGGTAGTCAGAAGCCCGAAAGTCTGACAACCAGTCTTACCAAAGGATATCGTATTACCCGGTGACTGGGTTGTGGAGGTCAGATAGGCAGTCGCTCCATGTAAAATACTGGTATTCATTTATTCCGGCTAGACTGGAAGCCGACCCCAACATAGATGAAAAAAGGCTAGACAGATAATGATGATTTACGCTACCTACTTAAAGCATGTAGATTTCAAAAATAGTAATAGCTAATTTTCACTAAAACATTAAGAACTCGACAACTAGACATGATTAGTCACACATTCTTGCAGCTAACTTTTCTAAACATAATTACTTGCTACAGAGGGTGAATCTGTCACTAGAGTCAAAAGTAACTGTTGGAGACAATATGTATCACCGCCCGCCACTGCGACAACGGAGCGGCACAGCAGCCAGCGGGGAGCGGGGGACGAGGGGCCGACAGCTGCTGACCGCCAATGCCCTTCACTCTTCAAAAAACAACGGACCGAGAAGCGCGCGTATTCTTATACTCCTTAATTTCAATATACGAACCATACCTATTTGTGCAGTCCGCTATTTTATTGTAACACCTCTGAGAATCGCCAACATCCGGCTCGAAGGACCAGTAACTATAGAGTTCCTTGCCCATTCGTCTCCATACGAAACTACCCAAATTCCATTTTCTTATAAATGTTGACGTTCAAAAGTCTATTTTATGTGCTTATTTGGAATAAATGATTTGATTTTGACACTTGTTTTCAACCTAAAACCATTTCTCAAACTGTAAAAACTAAAAACAAAAACTAATCACAAGCAAAATGACCAAAAAAACAGACGCCATCAATTATTTAACCGCAGAACTATAACAATGTATGCAAAGGTCCAACTCTCAGTTACTCATTCTGACCATTATGTACAAAGTTTTGGTCCTTAATAATTTTAAGAGAAAAATCGAGGACCCATTGTAAGTTGGACGAGCAAGAAAAAGTAAACATTACCTACAGCTGGGTTAGATTTAAAAGTCGGTTTTTGTGAAGTATAGAAACACCCCTTTTATTGGCTACAGAATGAACTTCTAATGTTTCCAAAGTCAAGGTTAAAGTATATGGTCCCAGACAGAAAGTGAATTGTAATAATATTAAGAACTATGTTCATCTTTTTTGCGCTCATGGAATAGTTTAATTCATCCTACAAAAGCATCATGTGTGAATTCAATTGGAGAATAATGATATCACAGGAAGTTAAATTAATTTAATAAAGGGAAATATTTAACGTATCCTCTTAAAACTTATTTACCTACATGGACACTTTTTGATATTGATGAACCTCTAAAAACTTTAACTTATGAATTTATATAATTTACAATTTGATTTTATGTAGGTAGAGATACTTCAATTTTTCAATTCAGCTAAAATAATATTATTGTGACATGTATTTTATTCTTTGGTTGACAGGTTGACACAGACTTGAAAATTTCAAAACATGTGAGAAAATTTGAACTTTGCGGGCTATCTTAGCGCAACCCCCTTAAACTAATACTTTAAAATTGTATGTGGTGAAATTAAAAAAAAAAAATGTGTCTTACCCACTTTGAAAGTAACTTATTCAACCTTTACCTCTAAATTATTCATTCTGACCGTTTGTAGAGTTCCGCACCCGCCGACGGGACCCTATTTATAAGGCTCCACTGTCCTTCCATCCGTCTGTCAGTCTGTCACAGAGCTTAATCTTTTGAACCGTAATAGGTACACATTTGAAATTTTCACAGAGTGTGTACTAAGTACTATGACCGCTATAATAACAAATAAAAAATCCACATAAAAGAAGGTTTTTTTTTATTTTCGGCGTTTATAAAAAAAAAGATGTAGTGTTAAACTTTGTACGGTGTCCGGTGGTACGCAACCCTTCGTGTGTGACTCCGACTCGCACTTGGCCGCTTTTTTACAAAGTTTCGGAGCTTAGGCCTTAAAGACAAATCGTGTGGACCCCCGTAGACCCCAGCTACCTTTATAAATTGACCGACCAAGAAAAAATGGTTCACTACAGCTGAGGGTTGCCGATTTATTAGCCAGTTTCTTTGATGTATTTTATTTTAGGGCAATTTTGGACAAGTTTTTTCTCAATTTATTATAAGGTTTAGATTTCCTGAAGTTTTTAAAACTGGAATGCTTACGGTACCAGGATGTGTAGGCCTTACATCAAAAGCAATAAATTTCCACTATTTATTTTAAGCCGGCGTGCTCACTTATACGAGCCTAACACATCGCCATTGTTTTTTTCCATTACGACTCATACAGGGTTACTTTTCAATGACCAGCCAAATTTAAGGATGTGGTACAGACCATCAAACTAAACAACTTTCTCCATGGGACCAATATCGTAATCGCGAAAAATTTATCAACTGTACCGTAGAAAACTTCAATACCTACTCGACCTAAACGTATGAGACGGCTGAATTTTTATTCGCGATTACGATGTTTGGTCCCATGGAGAAAGTTATTTAGTTTGATGGTCTGTACCACGTCCTTAAATTTGGCTGGTCATTGAAAAGTAACCCTGTATTGACTAATACACATTATGACCAATGATGGTTACCATCATAAATACGCGAAATGACCAATCGCTGATAATCCAATCGTTGAATGACCAACACGCTTTTAATGACCAATACGCTAAAAGACCCCACACGTGAAATGAGAGGCGTAACAACATTCAAACAGCATTCGAAACAAAAAAAAAAAAACAAACAACATTGAAAACTAATTCTTAATTCGCTTGATTGATCGAATCCAACCAGAGTTATTTTTCTAGGGGTAGTATTTAAACGCAAATCAAAAAATATCCTTTTTCTATGCAATAAGATTCCGAATTCCCATCAAAATTACTGATTTCACAGCAAAATATTCAACTCAAAATATCACTAAACACACTACAATTTATTTTCGCAGCGTACAGCGATTTTTACGTCAGGTCGACGGAGCCCTATTTCTGTCTGCAGGGTTTAAAGGAACCTAACCAAACCGAACCTCGGGGTGCCCCTGACGTCGTTTAGTATTATGCGAATTAAATTGAAATTTCAAATAAAATATGGAAAATTTCCTGTGCAGTCAGTATTTATGCTATGTATGTAGTATTTTTTGTACAAAAATAAATTTAACTGTATTGCGTTATGAAGAAAAAAGTAATGTCATATTGATGTATAATTTCGAATTATCTGCAGTTTGAGTTTTGTTAAACATTTAGTTTATTTGTAGTGAAGTAAGTTATTTGATGTAAAAAAGAATATAAATGATGAGTATGTATTGATAGGCGATTATTTATTTGATATGCAATTTATAATATCCCTTTTTCTAGCAGCCTGTATGATGCTATGATAAAAGTATTTATAAGGAAGAAAGGATGATGAAAATTGTCTGCAAAAGGGAAACCTTAAATCTTTTGCAGACAGCTTTTTATCATCCTTTATTCCTTTTACAGTATTGTAAAGGTTGTCCTCTGAAGGCAACCTTATGTAGTTCAGGCTGGCAATAATTCAGCACTGGTTCCATTCAACCAGACAAGCAAGTTTAGAACAACGCGATGTGTCAAATATTTTATTAGGCTTTTTGTTCAGAAAAAAAAATAGAAAACATTCTTTGCGAAGGCTATGCCCCGTTAGCTAAGCTGCCGATTGATTCTGTAAAAATCTCACCTTGAAAAGTTAGGTGAAGTGAGCTTAGAGTGACCTGTCAAGAATATCAATCCCTAGCATCAGCATGACACTGAAAGCTCACTCCACACTCACTTCACCTAAGTTTTCACGGTGAGATGGTTACAAAATCGCACTGCTGGTTACAGCTTAGGCTGAGTATTACCCCCCCTCCTCTGAGAAAGTCTAGAAGTAATTTTGCGGCTTGTGAAAGCAAACCAAACATTAAAACCAAGTAAATGTAATAATAACAAATATAGCCTCCCGACCGATTTCGGTCACGGTGGCCAATCTCAACGGAGAATAGCCAGGTACGCAGGAGATATTATAGTACACAAGTGTGTGCGCAGACACAGGTGCACTCCCTCTTCCCTCACTCTCACAGTCCGATGGGACGGCAATCCGACACGACCGGAGAGAGATCAGGCGCAGAACCAACGGCTTAACGTGCTTTCCGAGGCACGGGGGTATCACACCGCCAACTTCGCCAAACTCCGGACTGTTACTAAGAAGGAAAAACTCAATAATATTTTGCCTAACCTGGGAATCGAACCCAAGACCACGAGACCACGAGACCAACGGGGCAGTTAAGTTAAGTAAATTTAGTGTTAGTTTAGTCGGGAAAATTAAAGACGTGCAATAAAAATAAACGTGAAGAAATCGCAACATTGTTTGATTGAACTCATCAGACGCTCATAGTACCTATTACACACTCACGTAAACTATTATAATATACATAATCTTCATCCTAGAAAGTTAAAACTTTACACAGTATTGCCAGGAACCAGGAAACCAGGAATATTTAAACATCATCACCATTACAGTCCCTTATGCCATGCTTCCCTGGTAGCATCATCAGCCTATAATGTTCCCACTGCTGGGACACAGGCCTCCTCTCTATGGGAGGGAGTGGGCCGTAATCCACCACGCGGGCCCAGTGCGGGTTGGTAGATGTCACATTTTTCTATTTTTTCGCTCGAAGACATACCGGTTTCCTCACGATGTTTTCCTTCCCCGTTTTGAGAGCAGTGGTAAGGAAATATTTTACACAAAAGTGCCTGGGTATGAAGCCACGATCTTACAACTCGTAAGTCACGGGCTTTATAATACTGGACCACCTCTTCTCACGCTCGATTTAATGAAAAATAAGAATTCTTTATTTTATTTTGTCCACCACACAATCGACACATCAGCAGTAAGCCCTATTGACTTATGAGATCTAAACTGCGGTCTCCCACAGTACTCTCGGCTTTCTAAGTTAAGGCGAAAGCATCAGCCTAGCCCGTGAAATTAAACTTACTTTACTGTTGTCATATTATCGTCTGCACCTTGTATATATAGGTTATATATGGTTATATATGTCACTTTGCGTTATATATGGGCAAGAGAGCCTGTATGAGAGTTTCTAATAATGCAAAGTGCAGTTTATTAGTTCATAAGTAGTCGTAGTTTACAAAATTAAGGCGAAAGAGTAGCCCGAAGAATTCAAAACTTCTTAAGTTTTTTTTTGCAATTTGCAGGTCAGTATCACGTTGTAGATCTGTCTAAATATGATTCGCGGCTGTAACTAATATATTAAGGGGCCCGTGGCTAAATAAAAACAGCCACACAGGTCGATCGGTCAGCTTAAGCTGCGCTTGCCGCGGTTGGTCTGTGGATGGGTGACCATCTTTACATACTGAGGTCCGAGACCCCTCCGTGCCTCGGAAAGCACGTTAAGCCGTTGGTCCCGGTTGTCATTTGTGGGTCTTTGACAGTCGTTACGAATAGTCAGAAGCCCGAAAATCTGACAACCAGTCTTACCAGGGGTATCGTATTATCTAGTAACTGGGTTGTGGAGCTCAGATAGGCAGTCGCTCCATGTAAAATACTGGTATTCAGCTGCATCTGGTTAGACTGGAAGCCGACCCCAACATAGTTGGGAAAAGGCTGCCTAGCCTTTCTCCAACTGTGTTGGCTGTAACAAATGGCTGTAAAATATTTATTTTACAAAATAATGATCATAAAAATTATAAATACATCTCTTAAAGTTCATATTCCCTACTGGATGACCCTATTTCATGAATGAAATCATGATATTTGCGGCCAAATCTAACTTGAGTTGTATTGTTGATTCTAATGATTATAATTATAAAGACAAATTTGTGTTACGGTCGCGAATCATATTTTAATCAACCAACCTAACCTATAAATTGCAAAAAAAAAACCTAAGTAAATTTGAATTACGCAGGGTATCTTAGCGCATTCCCCTTAAAATATCAAACTGTGGTCTCACACAGTACTATCGGCTTTCTAACTAACTAATGTAAACTTTATAACTAGAGATTCGTCAATATTGACGAAGTTTAATTGGCGTAGATCTTGTTCTCAGAGTTATGAGGAACAGGGTGTAAAGTTCACTCATCCTCCGACCAGACGGATGTTGCTCCTGGCGGGAAACTGCCCAATGATTCATGTTGGGCCGTTGTATATATGCTAGTTACGCGGTAAACTCTGCTTGCGAGATGCAGGATTTTGAGTTACGTCAGTATGACGCGTAGCTCGCTTGTGACGTTGTAGATACCTCTACAGAGTCATTGGTTTAGGTTTAGCAAACGCTAAGGAAAATTGAGTCTATGGTCCCAGCTGTCCTTCATAGATCGTTTACACTCATTACGGAAAGAAGCCCAAAAGTCTGACACCCAGTCTTATCAAGGGTATCGTGTTACCCGGTAACTGGGTTGTGGAGATCAGATAGGCAGTCGCTCCCTGTAAAATAGTGGTATTCAGTTGCTGCATCCGATTAGACTGGAAGCCGACACCAGCATAGTTGGGAAAGGCTAGGTAGTATAAGATGCTAAGGAAGATTAAAGAGTTTTGCCTCGATGAAAATACTCACGTGAAATTGGCACGTAAGTGTGGCAAGCATAGAATTCATAATCGAATAATCCTCTTTCCATTAATGTTATGCCTAGTGGCAAGATGTTAGTACAGCTTAACTCTAAAATACAATAAACAAGTAACTGTAATAGGTACCTAAGGATAATCATCTGCCTAGCCTTTTCTAAACTATGTTGGGGTCGGTTTCTAGTCTAACCGGATGCAGCTGAATACCAGTATTTTACATGGAGCGACTGTCTATCTGACCTCCACAACCCAGTTACTGGGTAATAAGATACCCCTTGGTAAGACTAATTGTCAATCTTTCAGGCTACTGACGACTCGTACAAAACCTGACGAAATGTATTTTCTTTCGTTTATCTTTCTATAATATCTCCCGCGCCGAAACCTAGTGTCTTGAAGACACCAAAGTAACAGATAGTGGTGAGTCTAAACAACAGAGCCAATTGAGTATATTTATTTGTTCACACAAACATTGTCGTAGTGTCGATTACATGAATGCTTTTTGTTTGACACATAATATCCATTTGTGTCAAAAAGTCTGTATTATGTTTTGATGGTGAAGGAAAAGGTACTTGTTGAACATGGCAACCGATAAGAAACATTGTTAAGTTTTGTATTGTTAGTGTGTTACGCAATTGTCTTATGGGATAAAAATATCTTATAACTTAACCCAAAATAGAATACAATAGAATAGAGTATTCTATTCTAACCCAGGTCATGATGTAACAGAGTGCCAATTTCATCGAATTCCGTTCAGTCGTTAAAATTTTGTAAATGTGAGGACTTTGTAGGCCCTGTAGATTTTAGATCTGTAGACCATTTTTTATTTTATCAAGTACCTGGTACTTGTTGACAGGCCTACGCTGTCCTCCCATACCTACTGTAATTAGAAAACATTTTAAAAGCCAATTATTTTTAAAAGAGTAACCGTGGAGTTTCTTGCCGGTTCTTCTCCATAAAAAACGACCAATTGGAACCGTGCACCTAGCTTCTGACGTTTCATAAGTGCCCTTCACTTATGAAACTGTAGGCTTATGTGAAATAAAATATTTCGATTTTGATTTTTAATATTAGTATGGATATCTAACAGATACATCTTCAAACAAGCCCACCGCGCAGATTTCCGATTTTCTATTTAAAGATAAACCAAAAATAGAAAATTGGTTTTATTACTGTCAGTCCTACGTTACCATTAAGTGATGGACCTATATAAACTTGAACCTTGGGTTCGCGCTTGAGTTATAAAGGGTATAGAAACAAAAAATAAATATTTTCAATTTAGGAACCGATTCAGAACATTAGGAACTGGTGAATCGGTGCCAGGCAGGCCCTTTACTTTGCGTAAATAATTTCATCACCACTGGGCCTCAAGTCTGCTATTACAATAGTGTCAGAATGGTCTATCATTGATTTCATAATTGTTGATTTTGACAAGTTTGGTAATCTACTAATATAATGGCGTCATTATGACTTTCCAATGGTCAACCACTGACACTCCATTGAAAGAAATAGCATAAAATGGTAATCTCGTACATAATGACAAATGAATAAATGTAATGTTTATTGCTATTTACGAACTTCTTACTACTTCAGATTGCAAACACTAATAGGTACGTAATATGTAAAAATATATATTAAATGAAATCTAGCATAGTTTTTCTCAGAGCATTGACCGACCAATGATCGACCATTATGAATTTAGCAGATTACGAACTTGTAGCAAAATGACAATGGGATCGTGTTGGAATTACGAATTTATAAAAATAGCAGACTTGGGCCCCTGCTCTCAAAACGGTGAACAAAAACATCGTAAGAAAATCGGCACGTCCTAGTACCAAAAGTTCGAAGATTCATGTTCTTCGAACTTTTGGTAATCTACCAACACGCACTGGGCCCGTGTGGTAGATTACAGCCCACTTTTGAAGAGAGGAGGCCTGTGTTCCAGCAATGAGAAAACTAGGTACTTATATTAATCGTCTTATTTATTTTCACTCTGCTCACTATTGTTTGATACTTTTGTTACTTGCTGTGATATCAGATATAAGCTATCAAATATGTAATCATGAACAGGTGGGGGACCTGGTGACCTGTATTACATACAGGTGTTACTACCTGCCACAGGCACCAGCGATCCACAACCAAAGATCGTTTATATTGTTTGTATTTTTTAATTGGCTTGTGGTGAGAAATAAACACTTTTTTATTAATATTATAGACTGATTTATGAATCGTTTTCTCCTTTAGAGGATCATAGAAAATTGTCTTTTTATTGGCATTGTAAATTCAAAATTTATCTATAGACCAAAAGGATCTCAGAATGAGTATATTTTCAATTATAATGGCTAACTCTAAAATAATTAATTAGATACCTTTCACGTATATTTTGGGATGCATGAAGAAGCCTCCTCGCATAGCGCAGTTTGTTCCGCAAATGACGTAAATGACGCAATGAATATTGTTGAATTATCAAAATGAATTGCATTGTTACCCCGCAGTTTTGAGAAAAGATATATTTTATATTTTATTGCTGAATGGGCCCGCTGTTGACCTCGATCACGCCTGATGGAAAGCAATGGATGTGGTCTATGATGGAACGAGCGTGCTCAGAAGACTAAGGCACTGGAACTCCCACGCATCACCAGGCTGCTTGACGCCGGACTCCGGTGGACCGGTCGCAAACCAGGCGTTAGCCCTAACATCGCAACGGAAGAATTAGCCAGTCAAATAAGGTGTTTGGTGTCCAGGATGCGCCGAGCGCTCGGTTCAGTTGAGTAACTGGCGGAACAAACTGCGCTACACGAGGAGGCTTCTTCATGCATCCCAAAACACATATAAACATTAATGACCTAGTTTTTCAGCACGTGCTCGTAGCCCATATGTTACGAATATGAATAAGGTCAGACTATAGACATACCTTTGCCTAACCCTTCAGGGATTACAAGCGCCATGATATTTTTAGCCAAAATGGTTTAGCAAGACTTGGAAAAGTAAGGTATAATGTACGCATCAAGCTATCCGAAACTGTCAAATTTTCCCAATCAACTTTGATCCTGGTTTAGCCATTAAGTTGAAAATCTATTAAATCAATTTGACAGATTGCATTAGCTTGATGTGCTGGCGTCTGTACCTACATACTCGTAGATACTTTTGAGTATAAATTGAATAAAAACCTCGTTACCATAAGTCAAGTAAAGCAATTCGGGCATGACTAGAATATATTACCGATCGATCACCTGTAGCTAATACTTATATTATTCTTTGAACTATACTTCGTTTCTCTTTGATGAAATATAAATAATTGATATTGAAAAAAAACTAGTGAAATGTGGGTGTACTAGTATAACTCTGTCTAAACTTTAAAAGAATACAGGCAAGATAATGGTGGTTATGCATGGTTATGTTTATAATTTAGGTTTTTTAAGTTATAACATGACTTTTATTACATCGTTTAACAAAGGCATCGTTAAATAACCACCGTTTCTTGGAATTTAAGCTAACTTTGTGCGCATTAATTACAACTTCACTTGAAGTTGGCAAAGTTTGTGTCTCGCGTTTCTTTTTTTCCTCGAAACATTTTCAGGTATTCAGCCTGAAGAAACTGATTCCATTGAGTTTTTTATTTCTGCCTCATTTTCTCGTTCAGTGATCGTTAAGTAACTACCAGAAGTTTCAATTTCGTATGAAATTATTAATTAATAATATAAACGCGGATCGACACCCGCACACGTGCAATGACTTTCAAAGATCCACAAATAACAGCACGGACCAACGGCTTAACGTGCTTTTCGAGATACGAAGGACTCTCGATACGTAATGGATGGTCACCCATCCACGGATCGACCTTGGCAAGCGTTGCTTAACCTTGGAGATTGATCCGTGTGCGGCTGTTATTATACAGAGTGAAATTTTTATCATCGTTTGTGAAAAAAAAAAATCTGCTGTTCCCTTGCATTTATGTTCGCATAACTCGTTAAAATGCAGGGAACAGCTGATTTGTTTTCGCGATTTCATGTTTGGTCCCACAGTAAAAGTTGTTCATAATGATGAGTCCAATAAACCCTTATGAGGAAAACAGTGATTAAAATTTCACCCTATATAGCTATGAATCACGAAAAAAGTTAGACATAATATCGCAAAAAAAAAAAAACAGGACAATTATGATTTATAGTAAAAAATACGAAAATAATATAGTTCTGTGGTATCGCCCTATAAGATCAATGTGTTAAGTAATTACATCCACAACTGTATTGTGCTTGCTAACGCTTGTGTACCGAATCGTACAAAAATGGGCATTTATTGCTGTTCCGAGAAAGAGAAACAAAGATATAATGCTTTGAGGACTGAGAGGGATGAAGATGTTAGAAAAACGTCGCTCGTGCCTTTTATTAATTAAATAAGAATGGCCGGAATAATGAAGAAATTGGGATACAGAGTAAGATTACAGGACATTTGCTATATTCGCGATTTAACTTGGAAGAGAATTTACTGAATAAAACCATGATTCGTAAAGAAATTTTGGGTCCATTAACACGTTTTGATTGCTCGATCACATAATCAGCCTTTAATGTTCGTAATGGGACACATGCCTTCTATCAGTGAGAGGGAATGGGCCGTAATCCACCACACGGGCCCAGTGCGGGTTGGTGGATCTCACATGTCTTCAAATTTTTTATTCTAGGACATGCCGGTTTCCTCACGATGTTTTCCTTCACCGTTTTAAGAGCAGTGGTGACGAAATAATTTACACAAACTAAAACCCTTGTCAGGGTTCGAACTTGCGACCTAACTCAGTGAAATCATGAGGATTTCACTGATAATACAAAATATACGTAAAATGACCTGTAGGCTGTTGACCCGTACATACACGAACAACAACTAATAAATCACTTAAAACTTTAACCAAACACATTTCACTCTAATTTCTCTCCAGAAGCCAAGCAATTGAAGAAAATACCCACTACCTCAAATACCAAGAATAATATGAGGCATGGATAAATTAAGATCCACCTCAAATGTCACAGCCAATGAGCCAATTAACCAAGTCGGCACCTAAGTAAGTGGAACATGTCATTTGTTCCACTCCATACCACGCATCTAGGCTACATAATACATGAATTATGTTGAAGTAACGTTAAACTTGGGCGTTAAATAACACGGTTTGTCTAAGAATTTCAGCCAATATTGTTATAATAATATGTAATCCCTTCCATAATGTTGCTTCTAAAACTGTAGTCTCTGGTGAAAACTTTTTAGTGCAGCCCTTTTGGGCTCTTGTAGTTATATATGTCGCAGCCAACTAGCTTAAGGGGAAATGCGGTCGGAGAGACTTTTGAAGAAGTAAAAAGTCATAATTCGAGGATTTCCTCCTCCAATATTGGACCAATTTAAAAAATGTTTCATAAACTTAATAAGAAGGCTATATACTGTGTCTCTATGTTTTTCTTTTTTCATTAATAGTTGTCAAATACACTACACTAAGCCTCTGTTGACAGCGGTTTAAATCATCATTTTCTTAATGTTCTAGTGCTTATAAGATTAATGTATCATCAAAAAGGAAAACACAGGGACATAAAAGTAGTTAATATATATTATTATATAAAAAATCATTGCTTTATGGTTATTTACCAGAAATAAAACTGGCGAGAGAAACGACCATCCGCATTTTCTCTTGAGCAGTCTCTCAGTTAACTGTCTAGCCTTTTAACTAAACGGCGCCGTTTCACTAGCGGTCTGAATGATATTCAGCCATTCAATCAAACAGCTAGGCAAATGACTAAGATCGCTAACGTTTAACTACTTGCCTAGCCCAAACATTTAAATTGGCGATTGATTGATGATTGACTTAAAGCGGTAGGTTGTTTATTGTTTTCTTTTTTATTTAATTATTCAAAATTACGTAAATAACATCTTAACAGCTATAACGAAAATGCAATGTTACTACTATAAATATACACATGCATCTAACTTACATTGAGTAGGTATTTACCCAAAAATACAATTTAAATTACAATCAAAAACACAAATAGAATACACTTCAACATACAATTAAAAAATACAATTAAAATACCATTAAAATTACAATTAAAATCACCTCTCAACATTTTCAATGCACTTCACTCAACTTGATCAGGGACTGCAGTGAAATATATCTACTTCATTTGAAATGATATTCAACAATCTCATGGCGCGTGACAAGGGGGCAAAATTTATGAAAATTACAAAATACATGTTTATTAATAAGTTCGGCAGTAAAACATGAGCAGTAAACTAAATAAAAATGAGTCTGTGAATTCGGCTCACGCGTGGTTGATTACACTTTCAACCTAACTTATGAACTGCCGAACTATTTACCTAACTGCCCATTCCAACATTTTTACTGGTCATCCATTTATAACATTACTTGAGTATTTTTGTACTAACATTATAGGATTACACAACCGACCAATTTTCTTTCTATTACTATTCATGTTTTAATTAAACAATCGCCGAAAAATAAAATGACTGTCCGTTTTTTTTTAACTGATCTCAATAACATCCCTAATGTTTAAATAACAGTAATTTACTCATACTTACATAAGTACCTACATTTTTTCCTCACCATTTCACCCTATTATATAAATCGTGCAAGCATCAGCCACCCAGTTTATTAAATGTTGTATTAGTAGCATTGGCTGAATATCATTCAGGTCGCTAGTTGATCGGCGCCATTTAGTTAAAAGGCTGGGTAGTTAACTGAATGGATAATTAAGTCATTTCGCTGCGACGTATATCTCAGTACATCATAATCAGCATTTAATGTAACAGCTGGGATACAGGCCTCCTCTCCGTGAGAGTTGTGGGCCGTAATCCACCACGCGGGCCCAATGTGGGTTGGAGGATGTCACAAGTCTTTGAATTTTTGGTTCTAGGACATGCCGGTCTCCTCACGATGCTTTCCTTCACCGTTTTAAGAGCAGTGGTGATGAAATCAACATAAATTAGAAACAGTTAACAATTTCACTCTCCTAGGTTTAACAATAGTCACTCATATAAACTGGAAAACACATATACAGACAGTAAAATCAAAAATTTCAAAGTTTTCATATGCTCTCCGCGAAATAAAAAATACTACAAATCTACAAACAGCACTAGTCACATACTACGCGTATGCCCACGCATGGTCTAACTATGGCATCATTTTATGGGGAAATAGCACAGACGCTCCCCCCTATTTATTCTCCAAAAAAAGCTAATGCGATTAATTACCAATATAGAACCTACAGATAGTTGCAAGCCTTATTTTCGAAAACACAAGATTCTCACCTTAGTTAGTATTTATATCTTAGAATTATGTAAACTAGTCCGTAAATATCCAGATCACTACATCACACGGGGAGACATACAAACAAATTATTCGTTGCGCCATAAAAATAGACTAAACTTGCCCCCCTCCCGCCTTAAACTATTCATCTAGTCCTTATTCAATGTCAATAAAAATATATAATAAACTACCAGAAGACATAAAACAACAAAATAAAACAAGTATATTTTTAAATAAACTAAAGCAATACTTAATTAAAAAAAGTTATTACACAGTACAAGAATATCTAACGGATAAATTAAATAATAATAATACATAACTATGAATAACAGATATATTTTAATAAGTAAAATAACAAAAATAAATTATACTTTAATACTTAATTATATTATAAATAATAATGGAAAAAATTTAAGCAAGTAAAGAAATAAACAATATTAAATATAATTAAATAAATAAATGAATAGATAGACCTGCATATAAAATATTAATAGAAAAATGTATGAATGGAAATATAAATATATAGATATAAAATAATTGTAACTTGATAACAAGGAAAATTATTAAAGCGCTCTTCTCTCCCTACTTATTTAAAAAGTTTGCTGTGCCCGACAGGGTCCATAATTGATTCTATTATTATTTTTATTTACCACCTGTAATTGTACATTATGGATTGCAATAAATGATTTTGATTTGATTTGATTTGAAATAATTTACACAAAGTACAACGGTTCGAACCTACGACCTACAACTCGTAAGTCGCGGCCGTTGAAACTGGGCCACCACTGCTCTTATGATATCTCAGTACATAGGACGCTTAGTCCAGTAGCGGACTGTGATCTATCTTAATAAAAATCTTAAATTCATTCGTCCACTGACAGACAAAGCACAGCCGCCTAAGCCGCTGGATCTACAAGCATCAAATTTTGCATGAGTTGCTTATACAACGTGTAACGAAATGGGTATATGTATAGAGAAGGCCCGGCTTCTTTGGATGATATCAAACGATATAGGAAGGGTTTTTTAATCCTATCGCTACATGTTCGGAAGTTATGAGATTTTTTAATACATTGATACCAGAAACCGAACTTTTCAAATTGAAATAAACACATCACTAGCACTAAAACAGCTGATCGGTGTCACCGACCTATTTGTAAGTAAAGATAAACCTCCTACTCCTGGTATTTCTGAATAAACGGTTCCGCATGTTTATTTTTTATTCACAAAATATTATTAAGTACTGACTTTTCCTAAACTTTGATTATGTTTGAGAACTAGCTACCTACAATACAATTAATTGGTCTAGGTATCAAAAGTTAACGAAATATTTAGATACCTGCTTGAATTGTCACGTATCATTTACACACTTGTTGGTTTTTTACGTAGTTGTCCTTTTGTAGAAGATTACTTTGTAGATAATTATTATCTACCTCGTAGTAATCTTCCACCCGCCACCCACCTTTCCATCATACCTACAACACAGTAAATACCTAATTCAAAAACAATATTCCTGTAAATTTCCTAACATTATTTCTAACCTTTTATTTTGGTGGCCATAAAGATGAACGATTTTTTGCTTTAAATCGATTTTTCATTCGATTCACAGATCGAATCTCGTGCTCTTCTTACATCGATCTTCTAAAAATTCATTCAAAAATCGTAATTAAAAAATTTTAAACAACATTTAACACACCTCTATTTTGTGACATATTTACAGTTGCCAGTCAGGTAGGTACGTCAATAATATTTGATAACCTTTCCGGCGTAATTCAAATGGATGATTAATATGTTTCAATCTTCGGACAAGTTAAAAAGTGTCGGCATACTTATGTAATTGATCTTGTTTGAAATAGATAAACCTACCTATTCGCTGTTTATGATTGTCAGCACAATGCTTTGGGCAAATATGAATTTGAACTATTAAGAGCCTTTATTTACACATACGATCCAAGAAATTCGATTCACGTTACTATTGAATCGATTTGCTTGAAGATCGCATTAAAACGATTTCGAAAAATCGACAGCTTGTACAACCATTGAATTGATCATAAAAATCGAATCCTTACGTGCATCCTACCGGGATTTAATTGCTTAAATAAACATTATTATTTGCCATTAGTACTTAGAATAGAAAAAGGATTTAGAAACCATTTTTTTGTCCAACTGAACCCAAAACATCATTTCAATTCACCTCTTCGCAACTTATTCTTCTCCTAGTACAAATAAAATCACAGTGGGTTCCGTTCATAATTTTTAAAATAAGGTTATTTTTTTACTAAATAAGACGTAAACTATTAGCAACAAGTTAATCGTTTTTTTTATTACAAAATAATACCACGCACGCATAATTTTTGTGTGTAGGACTAACCGAAAGAATTATCGGAGTTCACGGTCTGTCGGTGCTGTTTGAGTGGTACATAGGTTTTATTAGTTTGAGCACGTTTAGTCTTTGTTATTATAATTCAAATAAAGAATGTCGCAAAATTGCATGTAACTGTCGAAAGAAATTAATAAAAGTACTAGAAGCGCATGAGTAACAGGAATTGTTATTTCCGAATTGAATATCGTTTGCTCACAGAACCCTGATTACGTCGCTACACACACAATGTAACATCGATGTGTGTGTAAACCTAATGACTTTTAGGTACCAGGATAGCAGGGAATAGGAGTTTCATTTTGGGCATTATTGTTATTGCTTTGCTCGTCGCCGTCAGTCGACGTCTGTCCTGCGTCTAGTACATTCGTTTTTATCCCTATGATAATTATGCGCATCAGTAATTTGCGAGCTGCCCGAGAACTGTACCGTCACCGTTTTATTGAGGGTAGACCAGATGCTGAGCGTCGATAGATGCCTTCGTCAGCATGTTTTAGTTTGATCTCGGATGGTACATCGGCTTGGTGCCTCTAACCATAGGTAATCAGGTACCTATGGCGAGCGCTGCGCAACGACGGTCAGCACCCATGTGCGTGTGTAGTGTACGCAGTGCAGTGTGATACAAATTAAAGTGCGGATTGAGGCCGCTTTCAGGACAATAACACCAGACATGCTACGTAATGTGTGTCCATGAACAAGTGAGCGGCCTTGTGCATACAATACCAAGGTCACCACATCGAACC
The DNA here is from genome assembly GCA_949316385.1 of Globia sparganii. Taxonomy (NCBI): domain Eukaryota; kingdom Metazoa; phylum Arthropoda; class Insecta; order Lepidoptera; family Noctuidae; genus Globia; species Globia sparganii. The sequence goes on along the minus strand of OX438675.1, from coordinate 5,073,321 downwards.
CCATCTTTAAAAATGTAAGTCAATTTACTAAATTAAGCAAAGCTTTAAGATTTTACTGTTTACTCGGTATAAAGTAATAATAAGGGATGAAACTAGTTAACCTAGGTACCTACCTAAACTTTGTTTCGATTGTTTACGTAAGTTTTGTTATTCCAGTTTTTACGTGCAATTTCTAGCTTAATAACGAGTAAACTGTAAATCAATAATTAGAATTACACATTAATTTTTACATCACGGTAAAGTACGTATGGCTTATTGCGCGCGCGCGCGGCGGCGGCGGAATATTCCGTCAGTTGGCGCCGACAAAGAACACCGCCTCGCGCCTGCGCAGTAGGCTACGGTACTAGGCGCGCAGAGTTACGGAAGAGATTTATCGTGATATTAGCAAGTAACTTAAAAAGTTATTGACCTACGTAGTGCGGTGACACGTTTGTTATGATTTGAATTTAAGAAACCAATGAAACCGGAAATTTGGTATCAATTCTTAGAGTATTTTATTTTGAGTTGAAACTATGTATAGTGACTCTATACCAGCTGTTATGTTTAATGCATAACGATAACTACAGGGTATAAATTACACCCTGTATATACAGGGTTATATAAAACACCAGCAACCTCTTAATAGGTTATTGTACTCTTCATTATGAACAACTTTTACTATGGGACCAAACCTGAAATCGCGAAATAAAAATCAACTGTTCCCTACATTTATCTTCGTCTATCTCGTCAAAATGTAGGGAACAGCTGATTTTTTTTTCGCGATTTCAGGTTTGGTCCCATAGTAAAAGTTGTTCATAATGATGAGTACAATGACCTAGGTTGCTGGTGTTTTTCAAATAACCCTGTATAATCGAAGGTGGAATATTCATCCCCCAAAGGGGTTAAATAAGGGATGAAGGTTGTATGGAAGTTCATCATTTTTGGTCGATGGGAAATCCCATCGGACGCACGGCTTGTTAATAATAATTATTATTTATCTATCAGTAAATGAATCCTTCAGTTAACACGCTTATAATAATGAATGACGTAAATCCGATTTGATGGCTGCCAACTTCTGATAACTCGAAAATAGCAAATTTTGTTATATTTATTAAAACTTAATGCACAATTTAAAAAATACTGTACAAAGGCGGACTTAATGCCTGAGACATTTTCTGCCCGTCAACCTTAGGGTGATGCAGAGATAAAACATCGCAGGTACAACATATCTACGGTATAAAAAGCTTGGAAACTGAATATAAAATACTAGAATAATTACTAATCTATACTAATATTATAAAGAGGAAACATTTTATGTATGTTTGTAACGAATTGGCTCAAAAAGTACTGGACCGATTTTAAAAATTCTTTCACCATTTTAATGCTACATTATCACTGATTAATATAGGCTTTTTTCTTTTTATTTTCCACCCGTGCGAAGCCGGGACGGGCCACTAGTACAAAGATAAAATTACTACTAACTGTAATACATAGAGAAAACGAATCCAGCAGCTCAGCGGTGGGATGTTTCGGCTAACTTCTGACGGATAATTATGTTCACGAGGCTTCACTTTAAAAGATAAAACCCGCATGGTTATTCTACCTATTAGCTGTACAACTTATTAATTTCGAGCTCGAAAATAATTTTATTCCACCAGCCGGTCTCGGTGTCTCAGCGCGATGATTCACGATGAAAAATGAATGTGAAAAACTGCGGTAAATATACTATTCTAACCAATCTACTGAAAATATGCTAACAATGTGACATTTTTGGAAGAAATCGATTTTTCGAACGGTAAAATTAATCAACGATATTATGTTGAAGGTATCCGCTATTTATAAGTTCAGATATTTTTATATGAGGATATTTTGGGAGTCACTTTTTTTGACAAGTATGATTAACGACCCTCCACAATAAATAGATACAGACGCCAGTACATCAACCTACCCGAAATTGACAAATTTTCCCAATCACCCTTGAACCTAATACTTTAGCGATAAAGTTGAAAATCCCTTAAAGAAATTTGACAGATTGGTGGTGGCTTGATGTACTGGCGTCTGTATAAAGAACTTCAAAATGTCATGGCATCATGAATCAACATTTTTTAATAATATTAGGCATTATAAGTAACAAGACAATACTTACAATAACAATTCTTCCAAGTCTCTTTACAATGTGGAGACAACAATACGACAATAAATGAAAACACTGGCAATACTAATGCCTAAGAGTATTTTGGAACTGTCAAATAAATTCTAGCTTCAAAAATAGAATAGTGATTTTTTCAAACAAACTAAATAGTAGATAGGCCGATTATAGGTTTTGTCAATCTTTGACTATAGCTATAGTGACTAAACTATTAGATATTTGGTTTAATTTTCGTATGCAGACTGTGTAGTGGGTACCCAGTTTAATTTATTATTGTATTATCGTGTCCACCTTGCATATTTTTTAATGAATGAATCATTCAAACATTATAGATAAGTAAAGCTAACAGAACAGCTCAATATTGCTTAAGAACCAGCAGCAGTGCCGCAGTGCGCTCAATACACCATACATTTAAATACACGTTATTTCTCAAATTCAGCTCTATAAAACATAGACACACCTGTTCATCATCCAGTAAAACAAACAAACATCTTTATAGATTAATGATACATGACATACCTCACGGCGTCATCTATCACGATGTCGATAGCGCGACGAAATATAATTATGAAACGTGATCCATTTCAATTTCAAAATTGGGAAATATGTATTTAAAGGACCGCGCGCGATACGCTTTTTAAAATAAATATGCCTCTTTTTAACTGTCTGGTTATTCTCAAAGTGGTCGCAGTAACTGAGGTAGGGCCCAGACCAAATGGTTATTTAGGTTAGGTTAGAACTGTGACCAATGGCCCGCGAGCCGAGTAAGCGAAGCGAGCGGTGCCGCGGTGCGCTGAATACACCACACATTTAAAAACGCGTTCCTGCTCAATTTCAGCCCTATAAAACATATACACACCTGTTCGGCATCCAGCAAAACAAATAAACATCTGTATAGATTAATGATACATGACATGCCTCGCGGCGTCATCTATCACGATGTCGATAGCGCGACGAAATGTATGGAACGTGAGGTAAACAGAGTAGAACAAATGGACAGCTTCGACACACGAGTTATGGCTTTATTCTGTCGTGTGTAATTAATAATGGCGTACCAATGGTTGGGTTTGGCGATCAATTTTGACGATACTGAACGTGAATTAAATTCGACGGATATATTTTTGGAAAATATTGCGTGGGTTGGTGGCCGTATTATGCCGTCATTATTCCATTGCAAAAAGGAGATGGTAATATTGGCCTTCTATAGCTGCGCTTAACTATCACACTGGAAAAATGGTGGCATTAATACGTCATGATACGACCCCTGGTCACCGCTCAACATAATAATAAAATATAGTTTCGTCTGCCATACAGTTTATTGCAGAAAAGCAAGCAGTATCTAATATTCCTCCTACACTTAACCCCACTGATGGACACTTAAATTAGGCCCGTGCCATCAGGTTGTGGCGGCATCTACATCGCCACAAGCGAACTACGCATAAAACTGACGTCACGCAATATCCTACATCGCGCAAGCAGTTCTTACTGCACAACTAGCATATATTCAACGTCCCGACAGCAATCGTTGGGCAGTAAACGACCAGACGCGACACCCTGGTCTGATCGGAGGATCTTCCTTTGTCTAAAAAGGATGAATGAACTTTACACCCTTTTCCTCATATATACATCAGTCTATAATGTCTACCTAGCTAGGCCGAGGAAAACAAATGCAGAAATAATTATAATAAATCAGCCTGTGTTGTTCCACTGCATGGCGTAAAGCTAATGATATTTTAAAGTGACTTTAACAAAGGTAGCAGCTTTAGTAAAAGCTTCTGACTCAGAATAAAACGAGAGGATACCAGTAGATAGTCCGGCTGCATTTGACGTTAAATGTGATATACTGTGCGAGGTTACGTCGACCTCGGAGTAGGACGTGCGCCACGCGTTGATATATTGAAGACTTCATCGAAGACAATGTTAACAAGTCTTGAAGTCTTTGGTTTCTGTAATTTCGTTAGAGTGTGTTAGAAAAAATCTTGCCAAGGAGTATTGTGTTAACCAGTAACTAGGTTATGGAGGTCAGGTAGGCAGTCGCTCCATGTAAAATATTGATATTCAACTGCAAACGGATAGACTAGATGCTGACCCCAACATTAAAGAAAAAGCTACGCTGATGAGTGTGTGTTAGAGAAATACGGAAGACATAATTCTTATGTACCTATGTATAGAAATACATATACCCCCTTACTAATAAAGGTATTATACAGGGTGTCCCTGGAAGCATGGATCAAATCGAATAGGGGCGTGGGCAAGGTGATTTCAAAACTTTTTGATCCTGAGAATGATTCATGATTGAGAATTATTTTACGGTTCAAAAGTTGTGACCAATTTTTTTCAATCGTTTCGCATAGTGCTCAAAGAAAAAAAATCATAAAAAAAACTATCAGGGCTGTCTAAAAAGCTTAAATTGACAGTTCCTGGTAGTTTTTTTTTAAATGATTTTGTTCTTTGAGCACTATGCAAAGTGATTGAAAATAACAAAAGTTGGTCATAATTTTTGAACCGTAAAAATATTCACCAACATTCTCAGGATCAAAAAGTTTGGAAATGACTTTGCCCACGCCCCTATTCGATTTGATCCATACTTCCAGAGACACCCTGTATATCAGATGAATAGTTACACACCAATTTCTCTCTTTCAGTCGTCAGTAATTTGACTTTCGATAGAAGAAGACAAAGCGTTATATAACTATACAGACGCTATACAACGATTATTAATAAGGGGGATAGATGTACAGCTATATATGACTTTTCTCACCAAGTTATACTTTTTCTAAGTGTATTTATATTCTGTCCTACTAGTAGATGACATGCCTACTTATTACTTTTGCTGTATGTGCTGTATGTCATTAGCCATCATTGTTTCAAAGTTTCTGCTTCAGTTGGCTAATGGTGGCAATCTACTGAGATTGCAGTTATCTGTTAAATCAATTATCGTTAACACTACTGATTGGAATCAGGCCAGTTTGATGGTTAGGGCCTTATCACACTGGCGATTTGCAAGAGAGTCCAAAGCGAGGCGAGTGCGCAGCGAGCTCGCCGTGAATAATGCCTTCGACGCCATTTTGTACGGCGGCACTATTCGCGGCAAGCCCGGTTCGCCGCACGCTCGCTGCTGCTTTGGACTCGCTTGCAAATCGCCAGTGTGATAAGGCCCTTAGTTAAGAGCGTTCACTGTACCTACAAATTAATCTCGGGCATTATTATTAATTACCTAATCTATTGATAGCGCAATTTTCGAAGAAGGTTATAGGCTTAATTTAACGCTAGGACCAACTGGAGTCGAGCAAAAAAGAAAAATAAAATGAAAATCCTAAAGTGCACGTCATAATGCTCATTTGATCGAATAAAAAAACATTGATATAGATATTATATTATTTAGTTTTTTTTTTCAAGTAATTTTAATTAAACTACTTTGTATAAAAGAGCCATTTTCAATAGAGTTCGCCCTATGGGTGAAACGAATCTATTAAAATAAAATTTGACTCAATTAATTGATTTAGAATATTTTTACAATATTTTATTTTACAATATTTTCAAGTTTTACACTTGATTGACGGGATTTTTTTTTAGAAATATTTTGATGTGTTTTTCGTTTCTACTGCATTAAATAAATTTTTGAAAAGTACAGAATTAATATCCATTAAATTATTTATACAATGGTATATAAATTAAGTAGGTTCTGTATACTAGCAGGAGTATAACAATACAGTTGCAAAAAGTAGGGAAAAAAATCGATCGTAAAGCAACTCATTATCATCTCTAATGCTTCGCATTATGAGTCTTGCAAAAGTGAGAACGAGCGATAAGGGAAAACGAAGTAATTGCGCGGCCATGCGATGCCATGCGACGGGGTAAGTCAGGGGAACAAGAATTAATTTCACGCGGCAGTCGCGGGCAAAGTAGGACTACTTTCTACTTCCTACTAATATCCTACTTCCTACTATCCTACTTCCTACTTCCTACTAATATTATAAATGCGAAAGTTTGTGAGGATGGATGGATGTTTGTTACTCTTTCACGCAAAAACTACTGAACGGATTTTGATGAAACTGTACAGTAATATAGCTTATACATCAGAATAACACATAGGATACTTTTTATCCCGATATTCCCACGGGATCGAAACTTACGCGGGTGAAACCGCGGGGTGCAGCTGTATAACATAATAATACATAATCGTATATGTTGTTTCGGTGTTTCTTTTCAAAATGGTCGGCTAGGAAAAAATTACGTGTAGGTACACAATTCATATAAATTATTATTTAATGATACCACTGCTGGGACTCAGGTCTTCTCTATGAGAGGGTGGTGGCCAATAAACCACCATAAAGGCATAGATTTTGGTTATATGCTAACCTAATAGTCATTAGCAGAAATTACCTACAGAAAACTGCACGAAATAAATTATCTTTTAAATTCAAATTCAAATTCAAAAATCATTTATTTCAATCCATTCCTAGATCATAAACACAATAAGTTTAAATAAAAATAATAACAATAACATTAAATTTACAATTAAATAATATAAATTAAAATTAAATTAAATGTAAATGTATAAAATTAAATTAAGATTAAAATCATCAAATAAAAAAAAATAAAAAAAAACAAAAATTATTATTATTAAATTAAAATTCAAACTAATACGCCTGCCTTTGAGTCATTTGTTTGTTTGTCATTACATTAATCATATAACAATGGTTAATGTACTGACAATCAAACCTGTTCGCAAATACGCTCAGGATGGTGTTGGTGGTGGCCCGGAGCCTGCGCCCCAGAGATGTGCACCGCTTGCGCATCGTCGTGTAGAAACAGTCGACACGGGCATCGGCAAACATCCCCGACGCGCTGCAGTGCCGGGGCAGCCCCAACAACACCCGGAACGCATTATTATACTGAACACGGAGAGCGTTGTACTGCTTTTGGGTATATGACCCCCACAGGCTGGCCGTGTACAGGGACGTACAAAACGTTCTGAAAAGAGTCATTTTGACGGCCCCCGAGCAACGAATAAACAGCGGGCGATCATATTGGCCCTCACAGACAACGCCCTCCGCTCCCTATCGATGTCCGCATCGTCCCTCAGGTCAGAGGTCACGATATGCACGAGATATTTAAATTGTTGAACGCTTTTTAACTTGACACCGTTCAATCTAATAGGTGGCACGGAATCCGGACAGCTCCGACCCCTGGCCCGAAAGACCATGCATTCACTCTTCTTAGCATTATAGAGCAAACCGTGATCCAGCGCGTAACGCTCGCAGATGCCCAGCAACCTGGACAGACCACACACCGAGGCGCTCAACAGCACCATGTCGTCCGCATAACTAATATTATTGACACAAACACCGTCAATATGGCAGCCGACACGGGTGCTGCTGAGCTCCTCAATCAGTGCGTTCACGTACAGGTTGAAGAGCTTCGGCGAAGTCAGCCCTCCCTGCCTCACCCCGCACTCCAACCTGTACGGCTCCGACAGAGCTCTCGACCATCGAACGACGTTGACCTGGTTAAGATACCAGTACTTGAAAATTTCTATCAGTTCGAGAGGCATTGAGATGTTATTTAATTTTTGCCATAGGATGTCATAGCTAACCAGGTCGAATGCCCTCGACAGGTCCAGAAAGAATAAGAATAAGAATAAGAATAATTTATTTGTAAAACATAGGTGTCTCATACATGGATCTTAAAAAATAGTAGTGCGCTATGCTTTGCCAATATTGACATACAAATGATTATTAAAAATACAAACAAATAAATGAGTGGGTACTATTAGATTACTATGATAAAATTAGAACATAACATAATAAGTATTTCATTACCTAATTGTATTAACGCATGCATACAAATTAAATTTCATATCAGTTCTTAGTCGATTAATTTCATGTCAGAATTTAATGTCAATTTAATCTAGAAGTAAAATATTAAAATTTATGTCAGCATTATATAATTAGAGGGATTCGTCATTAAGGAAATCATCTAGAGTATAATAACATCTTTCAAGTAGTAACCCGTTAAGTGTTTTTTTAAACTTCTCTAGTGGCATGCATTTTATTTCAGAAAACAGGCATAAATAGATGTGCTCCTATCAGAGACTTCTCTAGTGGCATGCATTTTATTTCAGAAAACAGGCATAAATAGATGTGCTCCTATCAGAGTAGTATTTGACAGTTTGCTTCAAACACAAAATAGCTGACTCAGTAGACAGTCCCGGTTTAAAACCAAATTGATTGTCATGAATGTTTATATAACGGTCAAGCTGTGTATTAAGCAAACTGTCAAGAACCTTAGCAAGCACTGTTGCCAGTGAGATTGGCCTGTAGTTGCTCGTCTCGCTTAGGTCACCGGTTTTACTCTTCACAATTGGTACCACCACGGTCCTCATCATATCTGCTGGTAAGTACGCATGTCCTATATAAAATGTATATAACATGGCAAGAACTCTGGGCAGGTGGACGCCGGCATTCTTCAGATGCTCAATACTCAGGCTGTCATGGCCAGGAGACTTTCCACGCGACATTGACTTTATAACTCCCCGTACATCCTTCGCTGTGAATCTGGTGTTTACCTCCTGCCCATGTGACCCCTCTACACTTAATGACCGCGCTGGCCCCAATGGCGATTTCACCATAAAGTGATCCTTAAATATGTCCGCAATACATTTCGGTTCACTCACACCGTTGACGCTCACGGGTAAGCCCGGCTTATTATTTAGCCTACTAGTAGATTTCCAGAAGTTACGAAAGTCATGCTTCGAATGGTGAGAAGCCAGGATATCCATCTTTATCTGCTCCCTATTATTTTGACACCACTTTAGGCGTGATTTAAAGATTCTACGACTCTCCCGCATCTCCTCCCAAACTCGTCCTTCACTCGGTTTATATCGTGTACTTACGATATAAAAGATAATTTATTTCGTGCAGTTTACTTATAGTATTCAAGATCCGCCTAGCCTTTTTTAAACTGTGTGGGATCAGGCTTCAGTTTAACCGGATGCAGCTGAGTACCAGTATTTTATATGGAGCGACTGCCTATCTGACCTCCACAACCCAATTAATCAGTAACACAATATCCCTTAGTAAGACTGATTGTCAGAATACAGTCTGACAACCAGTCTTACCAAGGGGTATTGTATCACCCAGTAACTAAGTTGTGGAGGTCAGATAGGCAAACACCCTACATAATTTCATTCCCATGTCGTACACTTTTTTGTCGAACTAATGACATACACTCCCCTTTCACACCAAAAGCCACTTCGATTCAGGTGCCAGAAATCTATCATTCTGCCCCATTAATTGACGGATCCAATTCGACGCGTCGTCGCATTGAGGGAAATATGTTCAATTGTTCATCCCGGTTCATCCCACTGTCGATACATTCTGAGTTTATTTTTCATGCGACGTCTATTGTATCTGCTATAGATTGTAAATTATTGTAATTAGCTTCAATGCAACATTGATTTTGTTTCGTATGTGTAACAAGTACTTAATGAATATCTTTAATTCACTCTATAGTATTTTTGTCTCACGAAACAACGCGCGTTTTACTTGTGGTTATCAAGTGTACAACTGTGAATGTGTGTGCAAGCGCAGGAGCTTGCGCTACCGTCCGAGACAATGGCGAATCGGAAGTGTGTGTGTGTGTGTGTGTGTGTGTGTGTTATGTGCTGATGCTCCTCGTCTTCACGCACACCTTTACAGCATGTCCATGTGTAAAGCACGCGTCGCTTCGTGCAATAAAGGTACTGTTACAGATAACGTATAGCCTACGCCGCTGCACGCTGGGTCTAAATCTTGGACAAGAGTTCCACATATAACGAAAATTATCAGTAAGGAAACTAAGAATTATTGAAAGTAAAGGGTCTTACTATAATCCGAAGGATCTGCGCGGGGGTCGTGCGGTCCATGGCCCTTTAGGGGGCACCAGTGTTGCCGTCCGGTAAGGACCAGACCCGGGTCGACGACGCGTTGTGTTCCACGCGCGCAAAGACATGTCAGCACTAACTGACGGGGTCCGTTAGGGCCGATGCCTGCCAGGGTCGCGGGTTGTTCGAAATACTCGTAGATACCGTGACCCCTGGCACAGGCAACTGAAGGAACACGGGTGGGTTTTAGTCAGTAAAATCTGACACACCCTCCCGCTCCGCCCAGAGCGGGAGAAGTTATTATTTTGATAATTTCCCACACAAAAAAAGGGTCTTACTATAATAACTTAAACACTTGAACAACATGTATCTTATGTCAGTCTTACATCAAAGTCCATATAACTTTGTCGTGTTTAAAAGGTGTTTAGCCTAAACAACCAATAAACACGGTTTTGTGGTAGTAATTCCCTAAAGGGGTTCAAATTCAATAGGAGATTAAAGTTAGTGATTTTGTCAATGGGAAACGGGCGCACGGCTTGTAACACTATAAAAAACTAAATAGTGAGGTGTCCACGACTGACGATACTAAACTAGGTACGTTCGGAGCACCCCTAGCCCCATTTTTTTTTACAGCAGCGGCAAGCCAGCCAAAGATTTTCGCTCGTATCGTGGGTTTGTTAACAGAAACAAGTCTCACATGGACCCAAAAAAACAATATGTAAGCCCACGTAGGCACGGACGTAAAAATATCGCGGCAGGATTTTATTGCGCATTAGATTTTCAACTTTCAGTGTTGAGCTGAGAATTGAGAATCCAACAGACCGCGTCCCAGCGCGTCAAAAAATTACACTGTTTTCAACTCTTGGTGTTGAAAAAAATCTCCGCGGGAAAAACACGCCCATGCTACTAAACCTGGGCTTAGCCATGCAAACATTTGTCCCAACTACTCACTGCGCAAATAGAGACATTTTGATTTCTTCTTTTGTAATAACAATTCGTTTCATGTATCAAATTGATTGATTACGTAAATATACTGTGTGACATCCACGTTGTCATCTCCGGTCACATTAATCTCGATTGGTAATACAATGGCAATTGATATAATTATATTGTTTGACGGCACGGTTGGCGCAGTGGTTAAGCGATTGACTGCTGCGCTGCGTGTCGCGGGTTCGATTCCCGCACGGAACAAATATTTGTATAACCTACAAGTAGTTGTTCCGGGTCTGACTGTTTTTGTATGTGAGTTTAAATGTTTGTAAACGCACCCACGATACAGGAGTAATTCCCAGTGTGGGCCGTTGCGTTTTATTAAAAAAAAAAAACAATTGCCATCGCGTTACCATTGGGCCACAACTGATCTAATAATATTATTCACGGCCGCGACTTACGAGTTAGTAGGTCATAGGTTCGAACGCAAACGGGTATCTTACTTTATATCAATTATTTCAAAGGAAAATATCGTGAGGAAACTGGCATGTCTTAGAACCGAACATTTGAAGACAAGTGCGTCTACCAACCCGTACTGGGCCCGCGTGGTGGACTACGGCCCACTTCTTCTTACCGAGAGGACGCCTGTGTCCCAGCAGTGGGAACATTAAACGCTGAATATGCAATACGCACAGATGGATACTACTGGCTGGCACTGCTGTACCAATCTCCCAGGAGAAGTATCCGTTTCGGCAATCTTCGCCTATCATCGGAAATAATAATATAACACGCGATGATAAGATAAAATACACCAGCCCGTCTATTTTGTGAAGATCTCACCGTAAAAACTTAGGTAAAGTGAAGTGAGCTGGCATTCCCCCCTAATACTATGAACTGCAGTGCGATTCTGGTACCATCTCATCGTGAAAACATAAGTGAAGTGAGCTATCACTGCACCTGATGTTAGGGATGACCCCTATTGATAGCTCACTTCACCTAAGTTATCACGGTGAGATTCTTACAGAATCGACCGGCTGACACTATTGACAGCTCACTTCAAATTCAGCAGTGCGATTCTGTAACCATCTCACCGTGATAATTTGGGTGAAGTGAGCTGTCATTAGTGTGAAGCCCTAGCATCAGATGGAATTGTCGTAAATAAAAGACGGGTTGACCAAGACTGATTTTTATTAAGTACCCACCACCTAATTATTACTATAATGATAAAACACCTGACCTACCCACATAGTATAAGACATCTCCATTGTTTTTTTTTTTTTTTTTTTTTTTTTTTTAACACATGAGTAAGTAAAAAATAATTCTTATTCTAAATACAAAATGTAGTTGTACTTTGGTACTTATGTACTTATACTTTCTGGTGTAGTATAATTTACAAAGTAGGTAACACAGAGACACACACAGATAATTACTATATATACACACAGTCATACTCAATCCTGTTGAATATTGGGTAAGTATAAGTAACTAATAGCCTGACATTACATCAAGTACATAATGTACATTCCTTAGGTAGGTAGGATTATTTAATTATTAGTTTTGTAAACAGTTTTCAATTTTTTTGTCGTGCTAGTATAGCCGCCGGTCTGCGTATGTGCCGAATTGGTGAGCTTTGTGGTGGAATGGGAGTGATAACGTCATCGCTAGTCCCGGAGCTCTCATCGCTACCACTTTTCGGACTGCTCCAAGTCTCATCATCGCGTAACTGATCATGAGAAGAGCCAGGGGTTATATTGCCATCGGTTGGCAGCTTAACCAGATGCCGCCGGTTCCGCCTATATCGTCTACCCGTATTGTCTACGACAAAATAAGAGCGAGGCTGTGCTGCGCGACCTAAGATTCGTGCAGATTTGCGTTTGCCGTCGTCAGTGACGAGTACCGGTTGCCCGGCCGATAACATTGGTAGCGGTTTCGTTCGCCTATCATAATACGTCTTATCGGCCTGCTGTTTACGTAACATCTCCTTGTAGTCAATCTCATTATCTCGACTTGGCTTCAACTGTTCAGCGTGTGATGGTAACCTAGTATTCAATCGCCGCCCCATTAATAGTTCCGAAGGCGAACTGATGCCATTACGTGGCGTAGCTCGATTGTTTAACAGACCTAAGTAGAAGTCTGTCCCCGAGTTTATAGACTTTATCAAAATATTTTTTATTATTTGAACACTCCTTTCACTTTGCCCGTTTGATTTTGCATAGTTAGGCGAACTAGTAGTGTGCTTTATGCCCCATTTAGAACAAAATTTATCGAACTCTTTTAATGCGTAAGCCGGTCCGTTATCAGACACCAACTCCTGTGGGATCCCGTGTCTCGCGAACTGATCTCGCATGGCGGTCACTACCGCCTTCGTTCCTATGTTCGTTAACGGATTCACTTCTATGAAATTGGAAAAGTAATCAACAATTATCAAAAAATACTTTCCTGCATACTGAAATATGTCTGAGCCCACTTTGACCCACGGCAAAGGCGGTATGTAATGCGGCCTGAGCGGCTCCCGCGCGGGACGGTGCGCGCGCTCAGCACATGCGTGACACCGGCGCACCATCTCCTCCACGTCACGTGACATACCCGGCCAGAACATCACCTCGCGAGCGTGACGCTTGCACCTGTCTATGCCCATGTGACCGTCGTGTAACCTACTCAGCATTTCCGACCTAACATTTTTCGGTATATAAACTAAGTTATCTCTAAATATGATTCCATCAATAAAACCAAAGCTATCTCTATACGACCACTGCCCTCTTACTCGTTCGTCGACTGAATATTTATTCAGCGGCCACCCTTCTTGTATGTATTGTATAAGTAATTGACATTCTATGTCCTTCTTCGTGGCGTTTTTTATAAGATTTGTTTTGCTGTCACTGAAACGAATGTTTTCTATCAAAAAACACGATTGTTCTTCTACTTCCTCACCTACTTTTTCCGATGTAAGTTCCGGTAATGCCGCTCGCGATAAGGCGTCTGCCACGTACATGTACTTCCCTGGTTTATATATGACGGTAAAATCATAGCCTTGTACGCGTAGCATCATGCGTTGGAGACGCGCGGGGATAGAATCGAGTGGTTTTTTAAACAGCGCCTCCAACGGCTTATGATCGGATTCCACAGTGACGTCATGACGTCCATAGACGTACTGATGGAACCGTTCGAGAGCGTAGACAATCGCGAGCAGTTCTTTCTCTATCTGCGCATACCTGGTCTGCGTGTCGGTGAGCGTGGCGGAGGCGAACTCGACCGGGCGGCCCGCCTGCAGCAGCACGGCCCCCAATGCGCGCGCGCTCGCGTCCACCGACAGTAGCACGGGCTCGCGCGCCGAGTACAGCGCCAGCACGGGCGCCGCGCACACTGCGCCCTTCAACTTCGCTGCTGCCGCTTCCTGCGCCGAGTCCCATACCCACTCGCTATCTTTTTTCAACAGATTGCGAAGCGGAAGTGCTAACTCTGAGTAATTGGGGATAAATTTGGAAAGGTAGTTTATCATGCCCAAAAATCTCTCAAGCGCTTGCCTATCTTCCGGAGCTGGCATTTCCTCTATCGCTTTTATTTTATTTCTATCTATGGCCATGCCCTCTTCGCTAAAAATGTGGCCTAAGTAACTCACTTGTCTCACTTGAAACTCACATTTATCTTGATTAAATTTTATACCTACCTCTCGCGCCCTGTCTAGCAGTCTCTTCAAACGCTCATCGTGCTGGGCTTTGTTGGAGCCCCAGCAGATGACGTCATCTATGAATGAGTCGACTCCCTCCAGGTCTTCGAGTATCTGACGGATTTTATGATGGAATACCTCTGAAGCGCAGTTGATTCCATACGGTAAACGCAAAAATTGGTATCTACCGAACGGCGTCCCGAAGGTACAGAGGTCCGCGCTGGCATCGTCTATTTCTACCATCCAGAACCCAGAACGAGCATCTAACTTACTGAAATATTGCGCCCCTTGGAGCTTGGTTGCGATCTCTGTGAGCGTCGGCAGCGGGTAGTGCGCGCGCCGCACGACGCGGTTCAGCGGCCGCGGGTCAAGACACACGCGGATAGTGCCGTCCTTCTTGGCCGCCACTACGATACCGTTCACCCACTGTGTGGGGTGAGCCACCTTACGGATCACTCCCATTTTCTCCATGCTCACCAATTCTTGCGATAATTTGTCGCGAACACCTATGGGTATTTTTCTAACTGGACAGACTGACGGCTGGGCGCACTGATCTATTACAATGGTATATTTACCGGGTAATTTACCTAAACCTTGAAATAAATCTGCATAGGGATCTAGGTTGAGAGACAATATACGCTTCACCATTCCCAGCTCTTCACAAGCATATCTACCTAAGACACTTTGGCAATCGAAGTCGGCAATGATAAAGCGCAATGTATACTCAACGTTTTTATAAGTACATTTCAGATAACAATAACCAGCTATCGGTATATAATTTCCACAAAATGATTGCGCCCTCGTGTTATCTGAACTTATTATTTCGTTTGGTAGCCCTAGTTTCTGAAATGTACTTAGTGATATTACATTTAAATCTGACCCTGAATCTAACTTAAAACTTTCACTAGCCCCAGTACGTTTAAAAATCAAAGTTTCATACCATTTAGAGTCCTTACGTTCCATCTTCCCCGATAGCGAAGAAACATAGTACAACCCGTCGTCGTCCTCACCGACGATCACGTCGGCGTCGGGCTCGACACCAGCGTTAATTTGTAACACGCGCCTACGCAATTTCGGACACATGTTTTTAAAATGCCCTCTTTCACTGCACCAGAAGCACATTGCATTTTTAGCCGCACATTTATAACTATCACAACTGCCTATTCCGCACGCAGCACACAACACTTTTCCAGGCACGCGCTGCTGGGCGGGCGCGCCACCCACTCCGGCCACCGCGCCGCGCCGCGGCTGGCGCGACCCGGCCCCGGCGCCGCCGCGTCCTCGGCCGGCCGGCAACGCCGCGCCGGCGCCGCCTCGCGCTGCGCCTCCGCTTGTGCCCGCGCGGTGCGCCCCACGCGCGCTCATCGCGTCCACTGCTACCACCTGAGTCTTGGTGCCCTCTATCTGCATCTGTTCCTCCATGGACATCTCGTTAGCTTGACAGACTTTTACAGCTTTCGCCAGAGTTAGATCGTCTGCCCTGAGTAGTCGATCTCGCAGCTTGCCATCTCGGACTCCGCACACGATCCTGTCTCGCACCAGGCCCTCTTCTAAATGCTCGAACTCGCATCGCTGCGTGAGAAGCTTTAGTGCCGTCACATAGTCGTCTATAGATTCGCCTTCTTCCTGGTTTCTTGTGAAAAACTTGAATCGAGCCATCGTAGTGTTCTGTTTAGTTCCAAAATGTTCATTGTATTTTAACACGAGCGTATCGAAGCATTCTTTGTTTTCGTCTTTGGTGAATTTGAAAGTTGTATACACATCGTACCCCTCCGATCCGACCAAATTCACCAATAAACTCGCTTTGACATCATTTGTTTCTTTGTGGACACCAGACGCTTTTAGAAACACGTTAAATTGCTTCAGCCATTTTTGCCACGCCTCGGCCCGACTAGCCGGCCCACCTTCCAGACACAATTCCGCCGGCGGCCGTGCATGTTCCATTGTTTTCAATTGTTTATGATATTTACTATCACTTTTACTGTAGGTATTTTAGAACATTAATCGGGATTATTGGGTGTTAATTTCTATTAATTACTCAGCACCGCTGCCACCATGTCGTAAATAAAAGACGGGTTGACCAAGACTGATTTTTATTAAGTACCCACCACCTAATTATTACTATAATGATAAAACACCTGACCTACCCACATAGTATAAGACAGGAATGACAGCTGACTTTACCTAACTTCTCACGATGAGAATCTCACAGAATCGAGCGGCAGTTCATCTAAGTTTTCACTGGAGCCATTAAAACTATGTAAGTACGTCTCTATTTTGTATTACCTTGGCTAGAAAATTATAGATTAACAACTGTAATTTCTGTGTTATTTTCAAAAACCTTCTTAAAGCTTTTGAATAAGAGCACCCTAACACACTTTCTGGTCTGTAATTTAGGGGTAGGGAAAGGTCTGTAATTTCACGGTTTAACTGTATTTAAGTTCTTATCTTTAATAGTTTGTAGGGATATGTTAGGTTTTGTTCAATGTTAGCCGTTTAGGCGTGAATGGAGCTCAATTGTGGGTTTATATTAGGGTTTCGTATATGTTTTGGAAGCGTGAGTGTGATTGAGACTATCTAAACGATGTCATGACATTTTACCAGACGCAATATAGTTTGTGGAATCCCCCTGGACTATCTTTTATGGTTATCAAATTGGATACTTTGTCCAATTTATGTAATCCTTACACATGAAACCAGCAGGAATATGTAAGTACAAAAAATATATTAGAATCTGACAAATAAGTTATTACTATGTATTTAGACATTCACTGCCTGTTTACCTACAATACATATAGTTATATAGTATATCAGCAACTGATTTTTCTTACTTAAACTGAAAGTCTTCAGCTAAATTGGCAACAGTTTTAGCACTAAATACCCTTCGCAAGACATCGAGAAGTCTTTAGAGAGTTGAACTTGACCCAGACTTAAATGATAAATGTCTGACCGTCTGTCCGAAATTGAGAAGTTCTCAAGATCGTTGCAATTTGAGAGAAACTTTGATATTGACATTCATTATTTAAGCCAATTAAATTACAGAGGTTTATTATTTGCAAAAATGTTTAAAATTGAAAATTCATTATCGTTTGATACTGCTGTGCCCGTGGCTCAATAATAATAGCCGCACAGGTCGATTGATAAGGTTAAGCTACGCTTGCCGCGGTTGGTCTGTGGATGGGTGACCATCTTTACATACCGAGACCCCTCCGTGCCTCGGAAAGCACGTTAAGCCGTTGGTCCCGGCTGTCATTCGTAGATCTTTGACAGTCGTTACGGGTAGTCAGAAGCCGAAAGTCACAACCAGTCTTACCAAGGGGTATCGTATTACCCAGTAACTAGGTTGTGGAGGTCAGATAGGCAGTCGCTCCATGTAAAACACTGGTATTCAGCTGCATCCGGTTAGACTGGAAGCCGACCCCAAAATAGTTGGGAAAAGGCTAGGCAGATGATGACTGCTTTGCCCGCGTCTTCGATCGCGTGCATCTCTTAAAACAATAATGTTCTTTTTCAGAAATAAAAGCCTAGGTTACACCATATAACATCAGCTATCTGCCAGTGAAAATACCGTCAAAATCGGTCCAGTCGTATTTGGAGATTAGCCGGAACAAACAGATAGACAAAAAATTTAACAATTGATTTTTGTCATAAATGCCGTTTTTTTAGCTGTTACTTTGACATTACAAGGCACTTCGATTTTATTTATTTGTATGTACAGTCAGCAACAAAAGTCGATTAACACTTCCGTTTTTTTAATCTCAGTTATTGAGCAAAATATTAACACTTCAGTTTTTATAATCACAGTTATTGAGCAAAATATTTATTCAAAATTGCAGCAGAAGTACAATACAATTGAGATTAAAAAAACTGAAGTGTTAATCGACTTTTGTTGCTGACCGTACAAATAAATGATTTCATTTCTGTAAGGGCTGATTTTTCCATCGCCAGAGAACTTTTATTCGAGGAATAAAATTGACGTTTGACAGTTTTTTTTTTAAGAAATAACTGACAAAATTCCAAAATTATTCCTCGAATAAAATTATCAGATGATTGAAGAATTAGCCCTAAGTAGGTTTGTACAAATACTTCTACAATGCTTCTGCACGTCAATATGTAAATCAAACTAGATGAGATCGGCGTTTCCTATCTGCCTACTCTGAGAAGAATGGCCGAAACAAACTCAGACGTCGCAGTCTGTTTTATAGCTGTAGATTGTTGTCTGAAATTATCTGAATGGTCATAATTATGTTTATAAGCTATACACATAGCATGACACAACATCACGCCTTATTTTTCCACGAAGAATTAGGCAGAGGTGTACCTATAATACACCATTTAGCCTTTTGGATGGCAGCGGGATTATCCGAAAGGGTTGCCGCTGCCCTGGAACACAAAGGGCTAAGGAAGGAACACGGGTGGCTTTTAGTCAGTAAGAGTCTGACACTCCCTTCTGCTCCACCCAGAGCGGGAGGGGTCATTTGATGATTTCCCATCCTCAAAAAAAAAGCCTTTTGGGTACTGTTCCTGTTGACAGCGATGCGGACGAATTTTTTGATGCGCTATGTTTATTTTGCTTCTTTTTTCATATACATGTACATATTATTTCCTTTATTTAACGAAATACATATAAATTATATTTTTAAATACTAGAATATAAAAACATTAAAAAAAAAAAAAATACATAGTAGCCCACCGGTATCGGGAACAGGGTCCAAGCTACCGGCGGTCAGGGCTCCAGAGAGAGGAACCTCCTAACAATGCGGGCCGTGTCCAGAAGTACTGCTTTCTGAATCAAGCCCTTGATCCAGCCGCCCAACGAGAGCCTCCTCAGGTGTTAGTCGAGGCTCTTGCCTATTAATCCATTGGCTGTCACGACTATCGGCACAATGATCGCTGAGTCCACATCCCACATGTCGAACACCTCGCGAGCAAAGTCAAAAGCCGCTTCAAAACGAAAACATCCACTAGGAAAGTCATAATTAATTAGGTACATAATTAAGTCATTCTACTGAAAGCAGTTTGGTTTCGTTCCAAGAAAAACCGCTTTCACCGTGCAATTATGTTCAACTACTAAAAAATAAAACTAAGTACGTAACTATGTAAATTAAGAACGTATTTTAAAGTAAGGTAAATTAAGATACCTACTTATGTATCTATTGTTTTTCAATTTTGGCGCGTGGCCAAAATCGGAACTAACGTCGCCATCTTGTTTATTCAATATAACTAGCTTCAGCCCGCGACTTGGTCCGGGTGAAATTTCTTGCTCCCTCGACCTACCCCTTCACATCACATCGCCTATAATTTCATTTGCGCTTAGCATTCTTTCAAATTGTTTTGTTTTGCTCCGCTCCTTGCGGTCCTATCGTGATGGTAAGTAGCATATCGACGCTTGAAAGGCAAAATTGACTAAGCGACATGGGTGGGACTAACTTTACAGGAACACAGTTTAAAGTTTAACTTTTCATTTTAAAAAATCATATAAATTCTGATTCAGATGCTAAAATAAGATTTCCAAAACAGTAAGAATTATGCTTGTAGGATGATTAGGTACATGAATTTATATGATTTTTTTTTCTGAGAACTTCGACCTGTCGTTTAGTCAATTTTACCTTTCAAGCGTCGATATAACCTTTCTCAAAAAGGTTTTTTTTTATCCGAATGGTACTTTCAGAGATTAACGTGTTCAAACAAATTAAAAAAATAAACAAACACTTCAGCTTTATTATTAGTAACGTCTTAGGCCTTGTAAACTGTAGATTTGTAGACAATTTTCTATTTTATTAAGTACAGATGCCAGCACATCAAGCTACTACAATTTGTCAAGTTTCTTTAATAGATTTTCAACTTTATCTCTAAAGTATAAGGTTCAAAGTTGATTGGGAAAATATGTCAGTTTCCGGTAGATTGATGTG
Organism: Globia sparganii; assembly: GCA_949316385.1. Classification (NCBI taxonomy): domain Eukaryota; kingdom Metazoa; phylum Arthropoda; class Insecta; order Lepidoptera; family Noctuidae; genus Globia; species Globia sparganii. Next base: position 5,052,817 of record OX438675.1, on the reverse strand, counting down.
CTGGCGTCTATACCTGGTACAGTCAACAGCAAAAGTAGATGATGAAAATCAGAAATTCAATACTAATGAACGGAGTTCGTGTCAGAACTGTGTGGCGTCGAAGTGTCGTTATGTGATTGCAAATTATACCAAACATTTACTACTTCGACGCCACACAGTTCCGACGCGAACTCCGTTCATTAATTAGTATTGAATTTCTGATTTTCATCATCTACTTTTGCTGTTGACTGTACTTGTTGACAGGCCTACACTGTCCTCCCATACCTATTAGCACTGTATTTTTTGTAAAAATTATAAAAACCAAAAATTTTTAAAAGAGTAACCGTGGAGTTTCTTGCCGGTTCTTCTCAATAGGAAACGACCAATTGGAACCGTGCACACCTAGCTTCTGACGTTTCATAAGTGCCCATCTATATCAGCTGCTGCAGATATTTGCCCCCCCCCTTCCCCCCATCAATGTCATTGAATCCTTAAGATACAAGGAGAGTTACGAACGCTGCTACGAGTATGTAGTAAGTTCTACTTTCTAAAAATCCTTTACTCTCAAGTCGACAAAGATCACCTTTTTTTCCGTTGTAGGAAATTAAGCAGTTACAATCAGAGATCGAACTCCATTTGATCTCCCAGAATGATTGATGTTCCTCCAATATCAGTTCAGATTATTGACCACTATCCGTTCCACGTGAATGCTCCAGCTATTTCGAGAAACCAGTCTAGTGTATTGTGGCTAGATTTGGACTGCCTATAAGCCTCGGTTCTATAAAAAATCGTTGAACACTTTTGGACTTCGTCACATTAAACTACAACGCTACGAATCCTTTTTTTTTGGGAATTTTCTCTCGCAGGTCAACGTAGGAGATTATCGGCTGCTTAACTGGGCTGTCCTGTAATTGCTTTAAGAGAGTATGGCCTCCAACCAGGGCATACAATTTATAAACTAAGCTCTACACGCTAAGACCTTTTGTACACGTCACGGTTTCTTTTCGATACGACATACAAGCAGCGCAAAACGTGTCTGTCAACAAGCTTTCACAGTGATATATACAACACTGACGACCGTGCCTACACACGGCGAATAAACCGTAGTTTTTCACAGCAAAAAAACGAGTTTAAGGGCTACCCCTTATTTATTATTTTATTTATTTATTTTACCATTTATGTACTTACACACACATATATAAACAGACAAGAAAAAAACAGAACAGAAAAATAGGTACAAAACTGATGCTTATTTCATAAAAAATCTCTTCCAGCATACCTCCGATAAGACAATAAATAGAAAGATGTAGACAGCGTGTGAAAGAATAAAGGAGACAAAAAAAACATAATATCATAAACAATTCACTTACTTAATAAAACTAAAGAAATAATTATTATGAATATACATATACATACAAATAAACATACCTTTATGGGGTACGGACATCGGCTTATGACGTCTACAAGGTTATTGTGAAGCCTGGGCAAAATCGGAACAAATGTCGCCATCTTGTTTTGTCAAAGCAACGCCCCCCTGTCAGTGTCATTCAGGGGCCAAAAAATCCTTGTAGCACTCTATGTAGTACGGTGGACGAGTAACCTTTTGCATCGTCATTATGATACCTAAGGTTCTAAGTATGGTTAGCTTTTCTTAAGCAGTCGGTACTCATCATCTGCCTAGTCTTTCCTAACTATACTGAGATTACACAGCAATAATTTAAATTGTGTTTGTAGATGTAAGAATATCTTAGTTATGATCAGGCTGACATACCACTGTGAATAAAAGCTTTATAAAATATAGGAATTTAAGTAAAGTGAAAACTTATACAGGGTTTCTTTTCAATGACCAGCCAAATTTAAAGATGTGGTACAGACCATCAAACTAAACAACTTTCTCCATGAGACCAACATCGTAAACTTCAATACCTACTCGACCTAAACGTATGGGACCTGCTGAATTTTTATTCGCGATTACGATGTTGGTCCCATGGAGAAAGTTGTTTAGTTTGATGGTCTGTACCACATCCTTAAATTTGGCTGGTCATTGATAAGTAACCCTGTATATTAATAATCACTTTCACTGCTGGCCAAGCGTAAAATTTCATACTCTTAGCTACTGACATCAGTGTATGTCGTTGACGCGAACCCATAAGATTTTCCCTTACCAAAAATCGCTCAGCCTGAAGAAAAAAAAAAAAGATTAAAAAAATCTATGTTAGTGTCGGCTTCTAGTCTAAATGGATGCAGCTGAATACCGACTGCCTAGAGTAGGTTGTATACTTGTGTTAAAATACTCCTACGATAAAATTCTGCTTTTTTACATTGTCACGATAAAAATATTGCCAGCAGATGTGTTGGAGATATAAATATGTCAGTTCATATTTTTATAGAGTTGCTATCTTTTGTGAGGTGGAAGAGAAACATATAAATGAGACAAATAAGATAAAACAATGATGTGGCATGATTTTACATTTATCGAACTGTAAATGTCAGAAAAATATTCTCAAATAAAAACACAATTTCTTTCAAAATTCGTTTCTTCTAATTAGGCTGAGAATCATCACTTTTTAAACGTCAAAATTACAAAAGACAGTCCCACAAAACGCCAGTCCTCCACCACTTCCTAGTGCTTTCGCTGGGGAGAAGAAGTGGCGCAACAAACTCCCCAGCAGCACATTTCGATTTAGTCAAATCAGTACAAATAAAATGTCAATTTTATATTGGAGGCATCTGTCGTTACGAAAAACATTAATGTTATATAAAATAAACATAACAAAATGTTCATGAATAAAAGAAAACTCATTAAATAAATTTCATTACGTTTATATTTCTCTTTCAAAATAAATTCAGTAACACGTCATGCATAAATATTTGACTTGAGTTTAATTACTCTTTATTTCAAAGGATTGTTATTTATCCATTTTGAAAAATAATAGGTATTTGCCTTTATAAATGAATGAGAATTTGTTATTATTCAATTACATAAGGATAAAAACTGAAGGTACATTATTTTAATGACTGTTATATATTTTATTTACTTTGCTCAAATATACTTTTTGTTTTTCAGATTATTTGTAACTAACTATTTACACGAGATACTAAATTAAAAGACTAATTAACTTACTAAACAAATAAAAACTAAGGACACTTAGGCGTCGAAGTACTCGTCCGCATCGCTGTCATCTGGAAACGTGCCCAGAGGACTGGCAGCATTGCCACGTTGTATGGCAATGCTAATTCTTTGGCCAAAGAACGACCCAGCCCTCTGGTCACGTGAAGTGTCGACCAGCCGGCGAGAAATTTACTTAAAAAGGAGACGCGCAACAATAACCTTTTATATGTTAGTTCGAAGTAAATAAGGTTTATGATTTTTATTATTATTTTTGATGATTGAAAAATAGATACAGAAACAAAAAAAAAAAAAATAAAGGGCTTTGAAGATCCATGGCATACCTACCTGTCCGCCATTTTGATTTTTTTATCAAATGGCGGCCACGCATGAAACCTTTTAAATCGATTGCAAACAGAAAACACAAAAGATCAAACATCTTTTTTTTTCACGTTTCCGAGATATTTAAGTTCAATGTTGATCACGGGACATTAATATTTTTAATCTTGCTTACGTGTCAGCTATTTACAAAAAATAGGTATCATGCAAGGCCACTATTAAAAAAAAAATGGCACGACAGTCCTGCCAGCCGCTCTGCCCCTGCTTTTTAAATCTCTAATATCGTCTAAGATATTCATTTTAATGATATACTGTAAAGGGCAATTTTGATCTATATGAAATGCACAACGTTTCTAATGTATTTCATTGGATAAGGATTAATGAAGTATTGTTTAAAATAGCTTGGTAAATAACCCATACTTTTTTTGTAATAATGTAAAAGATAAAAATGGTTACTGCGGGTTATCCTTAGGAGATAAACATATACCATTGCGGACTTTTTTATCGATCTTTTTAAGACATACAATTCCGTAGTACCTACATTCATTTGACTATCTCGTAAGGTTTAGCCAGCGTTTGCAATGTAAGCGCACAAAAACATGTTTGTTACGACATCACATTACAAATCTCTGAATTTCTCAGCTTTTATCTACTATAATATGCATTTATTATACATATAAACCATCCTCTTGAATCATTCTATCCATTACTGAAAACTGCATTAAAATCCGTTGCGAAGTTTAAAATATCTAAGCTTACAGACAGCCGGAGCGACTTTTTTACTGTTTATTGGACTGTTTTATACGTAAAGATTAATTTGTACGAGTATTATGAATTGTGTGATTCTTTAAAATTGTTTTTACTGTCCAGGCTTATTTTATTTCCTTTCTTTCAATAAATACATACTTATAAATAATTATGATTTCATTTTATTGTTGGAACTTAGCTGGCTTGATTACTTAATTACAAACATTTGTACGACCTCTGGCATACCCTTTATTATCTTTATATACCATTACTAGCTGACCCCGCAAACGTCGTTTTGCAAAAAAAAATTGATAGAAGCCGATTCTCAGACTACCCGCTATGCACACAAAATTTCAGACAAATCGGTCCAGCCGTTTCGGAGGAGTATAGTAACTAACACTGTGACACGAGAATTTTATATATCAAAAGAAGATTATTGTACCTACGGTAAACAAATGAATAAATGACTTAATAGTGGTTTGGTGTGCAATGCTAACTACCTAAAACAACTACTGGGGCATCTGTCAACAACAAGATAACCCAAACAAAGCTGTCATTTCACCCTGATGCCTGGGATTGACAATATTGGCAGCTCACTTCACCTATGTTTTTACAGAATAGATCGGGATTTTCCGATTTTCGGCAGGCTGTTACACTTGATTTACGAAAACCGCCCTTACCACTACAAAATAATGCTTGCTTGATGATGTTTTCAAAGTTAAATTGTTACCATGGATATGCGATTGACTAAACAACCATTTATTAAATAATATTATTCGAAAAAGAACCCTAAGTGTAAATTTCATCAAAATCCGTTGCAAAGCTTAGAAGAAGATCGCGGTGGTCACACAAACAGACACGAAAAGCGACCTTAGGGGCTCGAAGTTAGTAGGTATGAAAAATGATTTCACGTATTCTAGGAAAATCAATTTCATTAAATAATCTCGCTAATCATGTATAAGTCTTAAATCGTGGCACCCGTCTTGAGCAAACTTTTTTACTAAGCTTTTTTATATAACAAGAGTTATTTATCCTGCAGAGTCTAATATTATCATTCGACACTTAAATCTTCAAATTCTTAGTGCAAACATCATCTGCCTAGCCTTTTCCCAACTATGTTGGGGTCGGCTTCCAGTCTAACCGGATGCAGCTGAATACCAGTATTTTATACGGGTCGATTACCTTATACTTAACTGGCTTGTGGAGGTCAGATGACCTTCACAACCCAGTTATTGGGTGATACCCCTTAGTAAGACTGGTTGTTAGACTTTCGGGCTTCTGACTACCCGTGACGACTGTCAAAGATCCACGAATGATAGCCGGGACCAACGGCTTAACGTGCTTTCAAAGCATCGAGGGGTCTCGGTATGTAAATATAGCCACCCATCCACAAACCAACCACGGCAAGCGTAGCTTAACCTGATCGATCGACCTGTCCGGCCACCGCGACGGCGGCCGGGGTATTTAGCCACGGGCCCCTCTCAAATTCTTAGTGAAAACATGAATAAAAATTCTAGCGTAATTTCCGCAACAGAAGTGTGTAAACGTTAACATATGTATTGATAATCTTGTAAGATAAAATATTTGTGTAAGATATGCCGAGTACACATAAAACAATAGGTGAATTGATATCATTAGAGTGTCATAGCATAGTTGCGTGATTTTCATTCGAATGGAATGGTAGATGCACTTTAGATTGCGTGTGTTGTCGTGATCAATTGTGCAAACTAATGAGTATAAATGAAGAGATCCGTAGGAGAACCAAGGTAACTGCTATTACCCGAAGAACTGCCAAACTTAAGTGGCAGTGGGCAGGGCACACTGCTCGAAGAACAGATGGCAGATTGGGCCTAAATGTTCTGGAGAGGCGATCGGAAGACGTAACGTTGGAAGGCCTCCCACAAGATGGACCGATGATCAGGTGAAGGCTGCAGGAATTCGCTGGATGCGAAAAGATCGGAACCAGTTGAAGTGGCGGAGCTTGGGAAGGTCTATGTCCAGCAGTGGACGTTATTCGGCTGAAATAATGATAATGATGCGCACAACAAGGGTCTGCTGGTCCCACAAGGTGGATTCGATGATCTGATCTGAGGACAGAGTGTTGTAGCGACGCCTGGGTGAGGCCTATGTCGAGAAGTGGACGTCTTTCGGCTGATATAATGATGATGATGATGATCTGTATAATAGGTACAGAGTAGACACTTGGTAACAAAGATGTATTTGCACATCATGATGTGTGTCATATTATAATGGTGCAAACAACCAGGTATATGACGGTACGCTTTGGACTTCCTTAACAATCAATATAGCGGGTGGAAGGGTGAATGTCGAATGAGCTTTAAAAGCTAAGGTGGAACTAGTCGCGAGCTCGAACTCACTGGTGGTCATGGCCAAAAAGCAAGCTGTCTCACCTGGCTTCGTGTCTGACAGAGATAGTATCAGTGATGAGCAGTTAGACGCTAGTCTACATGCACAACGTCCAGTTCTCAAAAAACGGTTTTATTCATTCCGGGGTTCCTTTATTCACATAGTCTTCAGCCACTAAGAAATATCTATATCTTTCAAATTATATTAGGATTAAATTATTAATGATTAATTTTCCATTATTTTAGGATTAAGAAATGATCTTGTGCCTGAATTTACACCGGCACCCATTGGCCTTCAAACAGTAACACTCTTTTTACGCGGTAAGGTTTCTTTATGGCGAATACGAGTACACCGCACCGTAGAAAAATCGTGTCTGTCTTCAAGCTTACAACACAGACGACCGTGCCTACACACGGCGAATAAACCGTAGTTTTTCACGCCAAGACAAACTTGTGTGTATAAAGGGTCTTACATAGCATCTCGCTATAAAATACTTCCTATGCTATTTTCAATGGGAAGTACTATTCAATTTATTTGTAACTAGCTGTGCCCCGCGTTCACCTGCGTTAATTTGAGAAAAACACCTATTAAAATATAAGTATACCATTATTTTAAAACTATGATATCTAAGATATTTATTGGAATCAAATTATGTCAAGGGTAATTTAAGGGGAATAACGTATTTATTTGTAAAATGATTAATATCATGTTTATAAAAACATCTTCGCAAATAATGCATTATTTTAGAACAAATTTGATTACCCCAAAAAAGGTTATATTGAGTCAACCTTAAAAGATAGACATAAGTTGTCGCGGACTTTTTTTTTAGAACCTCTAAAGGGGAACAATTCCGTCTTACATGATGTTTCCGTAATTTTAACTGTTTACGCAGCGTACGCAACGGAAGCACTTACTTAAAAGGAATAATTTTTCCCGTTTTTGCAACATTTTTCATTGATGCTCCGCGCCTATTAGTCGTAGCATGATATTATACAACTTACAACCTTCTTCGATAATTGGACTATCCAACATAAAAATAAGTTTTCAATGCAAATCAGTAATTCCTGAGATTAGAGCGTTCAACCGAACAAACAAAGAATCAAACAAACAGTCTTCAGCTTTATAATATTAGTAAAATTCGAACAAAAGAGACAATTTTCTCTCTTTAATTTGCCCTAATAAATCAAGAAATAAATAATCGGAATAATACGGACATCTTGGAAGGAATTTCCTTCAAAGCTAAAAATACTCTCGCAAGGCCGTTTTCAATGACCCTTAATAGTATTTACTAAAGTATTACTAAACAGTTGCTATGTTTATTTTTGAAATAAACGATACGCCTACTGAAAGAATAACGCCTTACCCTTAGAATATACCTACTTAGTATCGGTTTTCTTTAACTTGTGAAGTACTGTATTCACTCCTTGATTTCATCCTTATCATCATTGTCGACTAAATTTCCGTTTCTTGTGGGTTCCTACAACCATAAAAAAACAACCACAGCGCTGTGTCTTTTGAATCATAATAGGTAGACACTTCAAAATAGGGAGCAATGGTGGCCCAATGATAACGGTCCCTAATTACATAGACTAATGAACCCAGGCAGGGCCTTACTTTGAGTAAATTATTTCATCACCACTGCTCTCAAAACGGTGAAGGAAAATATCGTGAGGAAACCTGCATATCCTAGAACCAAAAAAATCGATGACAAAGATATTTATTCGTTGGATATGGTAGGTACAAAGTTGGTTGGTATTATATGGATAAGCTCTGGACACATCCGTCGCTAACAGAAGCCATACGTATACTTACATTATAATTTTATACGTGGGTATAAAACCTTACTTATACAGAGTTATTGGAAAAACATTAACAACCTCTTAAGAAGTCATTGTACTCATCATTATGAACAACTTTTACTATGGGACCAAACCTGAAATCGCGAAAAAAAATCAGCTGTTCCCTACATTTATGTTCGCACAACTCGTCAAAATGTAGGGAACAGCTGATTTTTTTTCGCGATTTCAGGTTTGGTCCCATAGTAAAAGTTGTTCATACTCGTACGTGATGAGTACAATGACCTCTTAAGAGGTTGTTAATGTTTTTCCAATAGCCCTGTATACTAACATGTGACATCTACCAGCCCGCACTAGGCCCGCGTGGTATGTATATTACAGCCCACTTCCACTCCAAGAGAGGACTCCTGTGTCCCAGCAGTAGGAACAATATAGGCTGATTATACTTAAAATTCGACCCCGACATAGTTGGGTAAAGGCTAGGCAGATGAGTGCCCCGTCTCAAAAATCCACCCGCTTCAAAAACCCTTCAGTTCTGCCTACCCCGTTTTGGAATACAGGCGTGATGATACGTCTCTAATTATATAATTTGTACCTTTAGATAAACAGTGGTAGATATCATGTAACTGTAACATTAGTATTGTATAACTAGCTGACCCCGCAAACGTTTTGCAAAAAAAAAAAAAAGGGGTATGAAAAATAGATGTTGGCCGATTCTCAGACCTACCCGATATGCACACAAAATTTTATACAAATCGGTCCAGCCGTTTCGGAGGAGTTTAACCACAAACACCGCGACACGAGAAATTTATATATTAGATTAAATAATTACAAGTCTGAACAGCGTTCAGAGGCTTACGATTGTAGCCTGCGAACATGTAGGTCTAGGAAAGATAATTTAATATTTTAATAGACTAATCTAGACTTTTAGGAATGCATGTCATCTGCAGTGTCATCATCATCATCATTTCAGCTGAAAGGCCTCCCCCAAGCACCTCATCTTCGACCGGTTCTGTGCTTCTCGCATCCAACGGGTTCCTGCGGCGGTTCACCTTGTGGGAGGCCTTTTCAAGCTACGTCTTCCGGTACGCGGTCACTACTCCAGAACCTTCCGGCCCCATCGGCCATCTGTTCTGCAAGCAATGTGCCCTGCCCATTGCCACTTAAGTTTGCCAATTCTTCGGCCTATGTCGGTTACCTTGGTTCTCCTACGGATCTCTTCATTTCTCTTCATCTGCGTGTATAAATACCAGTTTTCGAGGTGTATCAGAAAGGTTACTCTTTGTGAATTATTTCATCACCACTGCTCTAAAAACGGTGAAGGAAAACATCGTGAGGAAACCGGCATATACTAGGACCAAAAAATTCGAAGACATGTGACATCTACCAACCCGCACTGGGCCCGCGTGGTAGTTTACGGCCCACTCCCTTTCACCAAGAGGAGGCCTGTCTCCCAGCACTGGGAACCTTACAGGCTTATCATTATGCCAGAAAGGTAGGTCAACTTTAAAAGTGTGGTACAGACCATCAAGCTGAACAACTTTCTCCGTGGGATCAACGTCGTAATCGAGAAGAAGTGGGCTTATTCCCAGGCGCTCCATAATTTTATTCCCGGCGGCTCTAAATTAAAAAAAGCAATTTATTATTAAATAAAGTCTTTCTCACGAGCTCCAAAAATTTTAAAGAACATATTGCAAAAAAATATTTACAGTAAAAATAATTTCTGATTCAACAAACAAATTATCGAAGTAATGCAACAGTCGAACCTCCCGATTGCGAGATTTGGTTTGGAGCCGCTGGGAACAATTTTAGTATTTTTATTATTTAACTAATGAAATAATGGAGCTCTTGAGAATCGATGTATGGAGACAAATTGTTTGGAGAACAATAGATTCGGAGCTCCTGGGAATAAGCCAAAAAATAATCACTGCCCCGTACAAAATTTCACTGCTCGATCCAAATGTATGGAGCGCCTGATTACTTTTTCTCGATTGCGATGTTAGTCCCATGGAGAAATTTATTCAGCTTGATGGTCTGTACCACACCCATATATTTAAGTAAACCTTTCTGATACACTCTGTATAAGCACGCTGTTGGATTTTCAACTTTCGGTGGTGAGCCGAGCGCTGTAAATCCAACAACGCGTTTTTATTTACGCATTAATTTAAGTGTCTTGAGTTAGTGAAAATAGGCATTAGTTATATTTGTCTAAGCTGGGATTTAATGAGGGCAAATAAAATTGAAAGAAAGAAAGAAAGAAAGAAAGAAAATAAGTTTATTTGACCCAGGTTAAGTAAGGCACACAAAAACAATAACAAAAAAAAATAATAATAACTAAAAAAACTTAAAATAGTATTGTGTGCCTCACGGCTGCGCCAAATAGGCCCAGTTCAGCATAAATGTCAGACAACTAATGCCTGACGCTGGTTTTCAACTGGACCCTATGTTACGAGGACGTCTTATGAATGTAAACCAGTTTTATGATTTGTGTAGATATTTAAATATAAAAATAAATAGTTAAAGTGTAGCGAATAATAAAAAAAAAAAAAAAAAAAACAAATGATTGTAATTATAGTCTGTTCATTTAATGTGATGGCATTTTTTTATGTTGCTGTTGATTTTATAGTATATGTTGTTGTATAAACACAGTTATTTAATTATAGCTAAGTATAGCATAATCGAATTAAAAACTTGGTTCTTCGATTACGCCCGTCTAGTCTTTAAAAAACACTGTGAAAACTTAGGTGAAGTAAGCTGTATGTAAACAGTGTCAGTAATAATAATAATAATAACCCCACAGCCGTATCTCTACGTTGACGTCGTGGTGGGGCTTGCGCGCTCCGAACTCTAGGCCTATGCCGTAAGAGTTAATTTTGCCGGAACAGGTCTGAGGTGAAGAGCCAGACCAAAAGAGATACAGAAACCCGCAGGGCAGTATGTGGCGAGCTGTTAGGCAGTAGCGACCCCACGGACCCTATCTCCCGGGAGACGCCACAGACCCTATCTCCCGGGAGAAGTCTTGTGCCTCACCTCTGGCTTGCCTTTATTGGCTGGCTGGAGTGAACAATGACGAATAATAGAATTCCCACCTCATTCTTGCCTTTATTGACCGGCTTGAGTGGAGATTCGCAAGAGCAAACGTCTTTGGAGGAAGGAATTATTCCAGTAAGATGCTGGTAGCGATCTTGCCCGTACTTCCGGGATGGTCCTGATAGCCGTGGAATACCTCTCCACTCCTCATAAGCACCTCAGGACATGTTGCCCTATTGTCACTACGTCACTATGTGCTATCGACCGTTTCCGGGGGCCCTTTATTGAGTATGCAAGTCACCCCCTGCCATTTTATCCGTGTATATATAAAATATTGGTCAGGCAGGGGTCATAGTTCTTCCATAGTTCTTGGTAACCAATCCACTTTAACCATCCAAGCCCATAGTACAACTTTTTATTTTTCCATATACTTACTGCAATAGTCCTACACCAACCAGGGGTTGTCCTTGGGTGCACTTGCATAGTGCATACAGGGATATTCGTCGGTTGGTGCCGCATTCCATTAAAATTTCCTAAGGGGCCTCTGCGAGTTGGCATCGGCCCCTCGTACGCCTTCCAAAGGACCGGGACCCCATGGTCCCGAGATATGTAAAGACATAATAATAATTTAATCCCGAGCATCAGATGCAATGAAATAAGGCGCTGCCCAAAAGTAGGACACCGTAAAAGTCTCAGTTTTTTGTCGCATGCAACCATGGCTTATTTAAAGTATGTTAGTATAGCGGCATGCGACCACGGGAAGGTCAAGACACTTCCAACGATACCTCATTCGATGATGGGCTGATTCACCCGATGGATGGGCTTGTGGCTACGAAATAACAGCCGCACGATTCGATCGATGTCGATGTCGTGTTTGGTCCGTGGATGGTGACCAATTGACCATCTTTACATACCAAGACCCCTCCGTGCCTCGGAAAGCATGTTAAGCCGTTTATTTATTTATTTATTTATTTCTTTAACTAAAACGGTTTAAAACCAATTCCTTACATATTTTTTTTTTTTATTCACATGTTTATTATTGCCGTTGGTCCCGGCTGTCATTAGTGGATCTTTGACAGTCGTTATCCGTCCTGGTAGAGAGCTAGTCGATATAATAGCTAATGTTAGAATAGATTATTTAGTACGTTATCAAAATTACTGGTGCAGCAAAAGACGTCAGATAAAAAGAACAGACTATACGCGATAGCGTTCAAATAAGATTGTTTTTATGTAAATATAAATAATAATATAATAATATAATAATATATTTATTCATAAATTATAAGGCATGAAAATTAATACAGCTTTGCTTAAATGTAAATTATATTCCTAAGACTTACGTGCCTGAACTAGGTAATCCTGTGTTTCAGGCGAGAAGAGCTAAAATATTCTTTTAAAATTAATAATAATAATGTACAGTCAGCAAAGGAGATAAGTATGAAGGGTCGTCAAATATAGTTGAAGTTTACTAAGAAACCGATTGATGTTTTCGAATTAAATTAAATTTGAGAAATGAACTGTTTGTTTTCTATTAATTAAATTAAATTTTATTCGAAAACATCAATCGGTTTCTTACTAAACTTCAAATATATTCGACGACCCTGTATATTTATCTCCTTTGCCGACTGTACATAACACTAGCCTTAAATAAACTTTTTCTTTTTATAATTCTGATTTTTCTTCTCTCCTTTTTATTATTTAACGACAACTCCCTATAACGCCATAAAATGCACAGCCCCTTCAGTGTCGCTAAAGAGTTTACACTGTATTTAATTTTTACAATGTTATTTTGTTTCTCTTGATCCCAGAAGTTGATTTGTTCTTCAAGTTTATTTGTTTGTCTTATTTTCTCTTACTTCAATGTCTCAATGTCAGACTGCTCGTCGTGTCTTGGGACTAACACTACGCAGCACATAATTTAATGCCTAAATAAAAGCGTACTTTTGGATTTTCAACTTTTAGGAATTTTATGGGAAACGGGCGGTAGCCGTATGGAGACACGCTTTTTATATTGAAAATGCTAGCAAAATGCAAATAACTTTCACTTTAAAATGTCGCCAAATTACTGAGTTTTTTTTTTAATGCATCTCAGCAAGAAGTGTGTGAGGCTATGAAGGAAACCTAGCCGTAAAAAAGAATTTTCTTTTTTACTAAAAATAAAATATTATGAATGACGATAATAATCTTATTATTTGTTGTGAGATCAAGGAAAAGTCGCCATTAAATCACTTACAATTTGTTTTTGTCAAATTCAAAACCGATCAAAAACAAAAAATCAAAAAAATAAAATCTTGATCCCCAATTTCTCTTTTCTCTCGTTTATTTTATATTCATTTTCCTCCCTTCCCTTTTCCGGCAAAAAACTTCATGAATATAAAATCTAAGATATAAATAAACATCTTGTTTTGATTTACGAGTCCATAAGTCGAATAAAACTTAAGTCGACATGAATGAAAGAAGTCTCTTGAGTAATATGTCTAAGGACACATTCCACCAGACTTTTATACAAAGAATAAGTCTTACGCTGACAATAAATTTTGAATTTTTGACAGTTTTTTTCATAATAGAACTAAAATCAGCCCTTTTTTTGAACTTGGAGAAATGCTCATGCATTCTGCACTACCACGGGGAGATAGTGCAGTTATGTGGGACTCTAACCCACTAAAACTCCACGGTGTCCTCCTCTGCCGCTTACGGCGGGAACACGGGCACGCGTTAGCTCACATCCGTGAACCCGCCGCGGCTGTCCGTCACCGACCCTCCTCTGGGGAGTACTTCCCATCACCGGCGAACGCCGTGTCCACCCCAGGGACCAAACCAGCACATGGGCGCCAGACGACCCCGTATCTAGACACCCTTGGTCCCTCCGCGACGGGTCAATTCATTGGCCCCGCCGTCTGCCAATTTTCAGCACAGAGGATAGAGCGGCCAACGTCATACCAACACTCTTCCTCCCCTGCGGCGCCACCGCGTCCGCCATGAGACGGTGGCGACCCCGTCAAGGCCGCGGAAGGTAGGGAGAGCGGCGCACCGCAATACCAGCACACCTCTCCTACCGCGGCCTCCAATCTTCAGCCGCGATGCCTCCCATACGACATCGCGGTCCGCCTCAGTTGCGATGTCGCCCAAGCGGCACCGCAACCTACTTGTTGGCTGCTACGTCATCGGCTTACAGGCAAAAGCCCTGAGGAGCGGCCCCTCCTCGGGTTCCTCTTCGCTTCACCGTGGGTGACCAAGCCACGTCTACTGAGCTCCCCCGCCTCGACAATTATTGTGAATGATTTAAAGTTATTTTTCCATAAGCTCATATTTGTTTACATTTTTGGCAAATAAATCGCGAATGCAGATTACAGAATATTATCTTGATAAAAAGTCACAATTGATAATGAAAAAGATTTGGTGTTTATCAATAATTTCCGAAGGTTAGTGGATAAATCTGGCAAATAATTTTGCAGATGTTTTTATCTAAATCTTAGCACCTCTATTGACAGAACTGATTTAGAAACGTTTTCCTCGTCATCGTCAATCATTACATCACACATCTGTAACCCAGAAAAGGTAGCCAAATCACCAAGATTTCACAACACTCAAATTTCAATGGCGGTCCGTAGGTACACGACGCGGCTAACTAAAGCGTTGTTAAGTATAGGCCGACCAATTAACTGAGACGTTGCCTGAGGTAGCAGCGCGGTGCGGGAGGGGTGTGGTGAAATGATGCGAGAGCTCAGTGATTCGTCAACTTGTGACAACTATCACTGTTTTTGGAGCATGGACCTTACATTTGAAATCTCATAACTTCACTGAATGACGCTTCTGCAGTGCTATTCTGTAAAAATCACCGTGAAAACTAAGGTGAAGTGAGCTGTCATACCAGCGGGGTGCTATTTTCTGAAAATCTCACCGTGAAAACTTAGGTGAAGTGAGCGTGGAGTGAGCTATCAATAGTGTCAATTCCTAGGAAAAACAAACTCACTTCACCTAAGTTTTCACGGTGAGATTTTTACAGAATCAACCGGCTGATGTTAGGGATTGCCTCAATTGATAGTTCACTTCAAGCTCACTTCACTTATGTTATCACGGTGCGATTTTTACATAATCGATAGGCAGATGTTATTGCCTACAGGGGCCCGTGGCTAAATAAAAACAGCCACACAGGTCGATCGATCAGGTTAAGCTACGCTTCCCGCGGTTGGTCTGTGGATGGGTGACCATCTTTACATACCGAGACCCCTCCGTGCCTCGGAAAGCACGTAAAGCCGTTGGTCCCGGCTGTCATTACGGGTAGTCGTTACGGGTAGTCAGAAGCCCGAAAATCTGACAACCACTCTTGCCAAGTGGTATCGTATTACCCAGTCACTGGGTTGTGGAGGTCAGATAGGCAGTCGCTCCATGTAAAATACAGGTATTCAGCTGCATCCGGTTAGACTGGAAGCCGACCCCAACATAGTTGGGAAAAGGCTAGGCAGATGATGAGATGTTATTGCCTACACTTCAAGTTTCATTACACCAGCATAATCTACTTATAGTGTTCCCACTGCTGGGACACAGCCCTGCTCTCTTTTTTATTTTATTTTATTTAGTGAGAGGGAGTGGGAGTGGGCTATAATCCACCACGCGGACCCAGTGCAGACTGGTTAATTATTAGCATTGCATTAAAGCTTAAAGTTTATTTTATCAACCACACAAAGATTAAGAAGTAAACGTTATTAAATTGTTAACATTGTTCCTAAACAAATTATAATTATCATGAAGTATTACAAAACAAATAAAGCCGCGAGACGAATTTGCTAACGACTTGAAACTGATCCGTAAAGTAATTAAAATGTTTAGATTATTTGTCAAGAGATGGTGTTGCTACTTTATAGAGTAGTAACCTCCGCGTCCGTTGATCTTTAATTCGAATTTTGTGTTAGGGCCAGCAGACAGAGAGGAATAATTCTCGCGGTGTCTCGGGCATTTTCTGACGGGGCGCCGCGCCGACTCAACGTAGCGCGCGCGCGTGCCTTCCCGCGTATCTTCGAGGATGCGCGAGCATTTTTTGTCAGGTTCAAGCATATATGTTTGTTTGTATATGTATGTTTTCAATAACTTTAAAGTTGATTTTCGAGTGCCTTAATAAAATCCTCTCCGCTGCGCTCCTCTGTCTGCGCTGACCCTTAGAATAACTGCCTCGAATGACGATACATAAATGTATACAGTCCTTTACAGTTATTTTAGCTCTGACAGCTGCAACCCAACAACAACCTTATTACAACAACAATAAAGATCATTATGATTTTGACAGATTTGTCAGTGGCAGCAACCCAACAGCAACTTTATTGGTAATATTGACAGTGATGCAACATAGCTGCACGTTTTGGCGCGTGGCCAAAATCGGAACTAACGCCGCCATATTGTTTTTTCAATACATTCCATATAACAATTGTTTGAAAGTGGCACCGGTATCTGAAAAGTTGTGTAGAAATCTGTTGTCATGGTATGGGCATGTGTTACGAAGAAAGCAGGAAAATGTCGTGTCGTGTCGATGTTGATGGCTATATTTCCACAACATGTTCTTCCATACCATATTCCATATTCTACAGTGTGCCTGACGAGAAAATGCGTTCTTGACACCTATCAGTTTCATACAAACGAATACGTGTTTTGGTCATTTGATATTCTTAAGCTACTAGAATTGTCGACAATCTCTCATTTTGTCTATTCATCCGTTTACAAAATGTCAAATAAAACAGACAAAATCACAGACTGCTTTAGAAATTTGTCGACAATCTATCATTTTGTCTATTATTCCGTCCACAAAATGTCAAATAGAATAAACAAAATCACATACTTCTTTAGAAATTTGTCTATTCTCATTTTGTCTATTCTGTTGTCCACAAAATGTCAACTAGAATAGACAAAATTACCGATTTTCTTTTAAATTTGTCGACAATCTGTCATTTTGTCTATTCTTCCGTCGACAAAGCCTGTTTCTATGGTGTCATGCTACGCGTGCTGTGTCAGGAACGCATCCTCTCAACGGTCGGACTGTAGTAGTAATTATCGTAGTAATTGAACTTTTCTATAACTTATAAGGTAGGCGCAACAGTTATTGAAAAGATGGAACAAAAGAATTAATTTCCCATTTGTATGTAACCAAAATTACTTGGAAATAAACTATTGTTTCTGTTTATACGACAAACAATCAGCTTTTATTGTTTTCTTAGTATGTATTTACCTAAATAATACTAGGCTATTATTGCCCCATAGCAGATTAAAGACCTCTTCCACAGATATAGATACACCTAGATAACGCAAGAGCAACTACTTCACGTGCCTAGCTTACGTAGACTTTCGCGCTCAGTCCTGAGTACTGCAGTGCTATTCTGTAAAAATCTCACCGTGACAACTTAGGTGAAGTGAGCTGTTACTCCACCTGATGTTAGGGATTGCTCCTATTATATATTATATATATGATAGCTCACTTCACCTAAGTTATCACGGTGAGATTTTTACAGAATCGACCGGCTGCTGGCTGGGTGAGCGTGAGCGCTGGCGCTAGGCCCGGATGGGGCGAGACGGGTGCCGCACGCGGCGGCGTCTTTGAATCGGTTTGATTTTCCGATCACTAAATAGTGCTTGTGACGTCTTAGTAGGTAGTAAAAAAATGGCACGCTTGGTTTTCATACAGATCGTGATACTTGCGTTATCTAGGTCTGTCTATATCTGTGGCCTCTTCTTATACAGAGACGGCACGGGCAATGATCACTACGCTTGCTCAAGACGTGTTCCACGCGCGCCTCAAAGAGATGTCAGCATTAGGGAAGGGCCAAAGCCTGCCGGGGTAGCGGGATTGTCCGAAAGGGTTACCGCTACCCCGGAACATAAAGGGCTAAGGAAGAACATGGGTCGGTTTTAGTCAGTCTGACACTCCCTTCCGCTCCACCCAGAGCGGAAGGGGTCATTCGATGATTGCCCATTCTCAAAAAAAAAGACGGGTTATATCAGACTTATATTGACTAAAAGTCCAGATTTCCTCACCATAATTACATTTAATTTTGCTTAATTCAAGACATTGATGGTAAGTATTCTATTGTTAAAAGTCTTCCAATCCATGTGCTATGCTAAACCGCTTTCTTTCGATGTAAAAGGTTAAGCTGCACCTGTCACAATCAGGCTGCGGATGGGTGACTGTTACGCACCGAGATCTCTGTAAGTCCTGGGGAATGTCAAGAAGTAAGTCGTTTGATTTGGCTGTCGCACAAATATCTACAAGATTACCAAAATTTTGTAAATTTGTAGACCATTTTAAAGAATTTCGGCATTCTGAGTTTGATTTAAGTATTTGTACGTATTTCCCAATAACTATTGTGAATATCAGATGGCAGTGACTTCGTTTGAAAACCTGATAAATACATCCTCAAAAGGAAAACTCATCCAAACTAACAAAACAAAATTACAGGTTTGAGGCATTTTAGTAGTGCCAAAACTAAGGGCCAATTTTAAAGTGTCCAGAAAGGCACTTTACATTTAAATAGTCGTAGGTACCACGCTCAAACTGCTAGATAAGTTATCCGAAACTTATTAGGTGATAAAACAGGCGATGAAGAGAATTGATTGATTAAATATCACAACTACACAGATGAGATCAAGATTGTGTACCCAATTTTAGACTTTCGTTGTAATGGTAAAAAATGCTCAAGATGTTATTTCCCATAAGAAAACAGTGTTTTTTTTTTCTGACCGGCTCTTTAATTTCTGGGGATGAAATGAATGATGTCCTTAGTGAGATGTTCACCATTTACAAAAAGAGAATTATAATTAATTACCCAAGTGTAGATAATGATGGTGATTATAAAGTTATATTGGTAATTATGAGTTAACTACTGCTACCAACAGCTTTTAGCTCTGTGAATGTTTAAATGCTTTTAAGTGGTACTTTAAAACTAATTGTGTCTGGCCAAACAGCGTGGTTGTGTTAAAATCCTGATGTTATTTATTTAACGCTGATAAATAATACAATTTAATATACATCAAAAAATATTTACATACAATTTTATGTAATGTTTCCTGATGGCCGCTGAATTAACGACTGCAATTATTCATATGGACGCTGCTCATAGAAGACAACACACAATGAACAGTGGAAAGTTATGGGGAGACATTTTCCCAGCAGTGGGTCAATACAGGTAGATAAAAAAATATAAATACTTAACTAAATATTAATAAAAAAAAACATAAGTACCTAGGTACTTATTCATAAAGGTTTTGTAAATAAAATAAATAATTAAAGTTGCGTATTTAAAAAATACATTTTGAAAATATTTTCCGATGTCCGATATCAAACATACCGTAAGTTATAAGTAATTTAGTGTAGGTACCTGCTCAAGAATTTTTTTATGCTCATAATTTCTTTAGGTTTAACTTATAAATAAGTTAGGCATCCAAAATTGCGAAATTAAAGTGTGAGTCAACTCTTAACTACACAATTGAGTTAATCTTGAAAAGTACTTATCTTCTATAAAAAGTTTTCAGTCATCTTAAATTAAATGCGACAATGCCCTCAGAAAAAACTTTTACTAAAATACAATTCAAACTTACCAATTTTAGTTAAAAAATAAATAATCCACACTCACATAAAAAACTGTCACACAAACACATTAAAAACAAAAAAAAATTGAATCAACACACGTATTCCACACAAAGGATCACTTTTGAATTTGGTGCGCGAATAAAGACGGTTGCAAGCATGCGACCATCGCACTGCGCGACGCGAGACTGACTGGAGACGCGGATCGCGGACTGAAAGACTCGCTGCAGTGAATTATTGCTTATAGCGCAGGTTCGCCCGTAACCTCTCGTATGTACACGGTTTAATAGTGCAGTCTAGTTTCTGAGAACACGAATACACGATGCAGTTTTTTTTTTTGGGCATAGTGTGATTGTTTTTGAAGTAAAAACTTCTTTAGGCGCGTCACCAACATGCTGTATGAAGTATTGCGCTTGGCCAGCAGTGAAAAAAGCATTGATATTTCATAGATTTTTTTTAAGTTTTCACTTTTCCCATGACTGCCTATGATTTTTTTTTTGTAAGTATAAGTAAGGTGAGATACTCCCAATATCACCTACGTTTTGGTGGTAAAATATTGTTTGGTTTTCGAATACAGCAAAACGGATTCTGATTTAAAATCAAACGAATTTTCAGTAGGTAAGTATTTTCTACGTCGAGACTGACAGTAGCAAATATCGAAAATTCGTCTAGATTTGTAGAACAAAAGAATGAAAAACGGTTTTCTGCCTCTTCTCGATTTTCTTGTGCTCGGAAATAGATCTGCCAATGACAAAGAAAAAGGTCTTTTGGCCTTAAGTTTTGGTACCTACGTCAAACGAATCGGCGATTATCATAGGTGACGTGTTTTAGTTTGCGGCCAAAAAGGATTCTAATGTATTAACTTTATAATAATTTACGATTAAGTGTCCACATCAAAGGAAGGAAACAATAAATAAATAAACAAGGAACTATGTATAATAATGTAAAATAATAATATTTGACAGAAGTCAAATATTATTATTTGGGTGTCGTGTAAGAATACACGACACCCAAATTCTAAACTAGATGGAAAATACAAAAGAAGTGCTCAGTTGTTTTAAAGTAGGTAATTTTTATCCGTCTTTTCTTTCACATTTTAATGTTTCATAAGATTTTTATTTTCTTTTTTAAGACCTCCAGCCTTTTTTGTTACCGAACTTTTCTGGGTAATTAAAATTATATCTTATACTAGCTGCGCCCCTCAATTTCACCCGCATAAGTTTCGATCCCGTAGGAATATTGGGATAAGAAGTAATCTATGTGTTAATCCAGGGTGTCAGCTACCTCGTTACCAAATTTTATCAAAATTGGTTCAGCTGTTTGTGCGTAAAGAAGTAAAAAACACACTCACAAACTTTCGCCTTTATAATATTAGTATGATAAGTAACCAGTAACTGGCTTGTGAAGGTTAGATAGGCAGTTGCTCCATGTCATCATCATCATCATCATTTCAACTGAACGACGACCACTGCTGGATATAGGGCTTCGCCAAGTGTCTCCATATCGATCGGTCCTATGCTTTTTGGATTGCCGCGGGCTACACCAGCACCCTGATTTCTTAAAGTCAAAGTCATTTCATTTATTTCAAATTGGCACATAAAAGGCACTTTTGAATGTCAAAAATTACAATTTACAAGCTAACACTAAAATACATATGTTACTAGCGACCCTCCCCAGCTTCGCACGGGTGCATTTTTTTTAATTTCCGAATTTTTCTTTCATACAAACCTTGTTCTGACAATATTCGCAATAAAATAATATTGCGATTATAAATTGAGATTTAAATTATCCTATCTTTCAAGTTGGATGAAACTGCACACAGTGTGCAAAATTTTAATAAAATCGGTTCAGTAGTATATGAGTCCATTGCGAACAAACAACGTGACACGTAATTTATATAGGTATATTAAGAAGAAGATATTAAGATATACAAGTATATAATAAAAAAATTAACGAAAAAGGTAGGAGCTCATTGGGCAAAAATTACAATAAAATAGAATTGATTCTACTTAGTCGCCGCTACCAAGGTAGTTTTCGTATGGAGAAGAATGGGCAAGAAACTCCACCGTTGCTCATAAAAATATTTTACAAGGTTTTGTGTAATTTAGTGTTTTAGTTGTAAAATAAAAGCCCGTGTCTGATTATTTGACGTTTTTATTAAAGTCATCATCTGCCTAGACTTTTTTATAATAATTTATTTATTTTCACTTCAAAAACACAAACATCAGTGTAGCCCTGGCTCTTGTACTAGGTGGTCCTGTATCACAACTATGTTGGGGTCGGCTTCCAGGCTAACCAAATGCAGCTGAATACCAGTATTCTACATGGAGCGACTGCCTATCTGACCTCCACAACCCAGTTTATTTATTTATATGGGACAAACAAACAGTAACACATTATATCTGCGCAAATAATATAAACAAAGATATTATATAAAAGTGAAACTCACACCGTTATCCAGAGCATATAACAGTACAGTTACTGGGTAATACGATACCCCTTGGTAAGACTGGTTATCAGACTTTCGGGTTTCTGACTACCCGTAACGACTGTCAAAGATCCACGAATGACAGCCGGGACCAACGACTTAACGTGTTTTCCGAGCCACGGAGGGGTATCGGTATGTAAAGATGGTCACCGTCCACAGACCAACCGCTGCAAGCGTAGCTTAACCTGATCGATCGACCTGTATGGCTGATATTATTTAGCTACGGGCCCCTCGTTTGACGTGACGTTTTTATTAAAGTAGTAACAAAATAATAATTGAGTCTTTTATAAATATTAATCAGCAAAATTATAATTATAACATTATTTTTAGTGGCTGAACATATATTTTTTAATTTCAATATGTCAGATTAAGGTGTTGTTTTTGTCAAGTGTTGCTAGGGTAAACTTTGAATCTGCTAAATTTCTTGTTATGACAATAAATATCAGTTGTTATATATCGTGATATACATCATGATATATATCAGCGAGCCCTGATATTAAGATTGAACGGGCATCTTATCGACATGATCGTTCCATCATAGATCTCATGTATTGCTTTCGTGATGGTTATCAATATCTAAACATGTTAAAAGAAAACAGAAATTAATTTGATGTTTTTTTTTTGTGGATCATCGACCGTTGTTAGTGTAGTCAGTTGAAATATCAGTTTTAAAATAACAGTTTTTTTTCGTGTGAACTTCAAAGTTATTATTATTTTGTTACTTATAAAACAAAAGAAAACACATTATCTTTACTCATACACTACCAACAATCGTTAAACCCCCAAAACCAATATTTAAAAAGAAAAAAATATATATCAATACCTACCCAACAAGTCTGCAGAGTTTCGCTAGCTAATTTAATTTGAACCTGTATTATATATTTGACGCGGTGATTAAGCAACTTAATCTAACCCTATTTATAGATGTTTGAAGGATATTCCAATTATTATTTAACCTTCCAAAATACGTCGAAGTATAAATATCACAAACTTATTATCTCCCTTTTAGTTAAGACTGTGCCGACCCTACAGTGGCGCCCTCATCGTTTGTTTAGTTATTTCATACAATTTAGAATGAAAATGCAGAAAATAAGCACGTTAAGTTGTGCTTCACAAGATTATACGTTAATATTATTATAAAAGGTAGTTTTATATTGTTTACTTTCATTAGAATCCTTAAAACGGTTAAAAGTGGCCACTATATTCCGTTTTAAGGATTATGATAAAACTAAACAATATAAAACTACCGCTTCTAATAATATTAACGTATAATCTTGTGAAGCACAACTTAACGTGCTTGTTTTCTGCATTTTCATTCTAAATTGTATGAAATAACCAAACAAACGATGAGGGCGCCACTTTGCGGTCGGCACAGTCTTAAGAATTGAGGGGACACACCACTCGTAATTATTTTGTTAATAATTGCGTCGGCCAGTAATTTATTTTACCAGCATGTCATTATTAATTATGATGAAACTGTGACAGTTAATAACTGTATTATTTTCAAGGGAATAAATAAAATAATGGGTATTATTTAATTTCATCTCAAGAGTTTTGTTGTACGTCACTACGGTTTAAATTGATGGATAGTTGTTTCATATTTATCTATCTATTTTATTATTTTTACTAGCTTATGCCCGCGACTTCGTCCGTGTGAAATTTCGGCCCCCGACGCATCGTGTCGCATCCCATCGTCAACTTCGTTTTCATTTTGCGTTGTTTCTGACTTGTCTTCCTTTTGCTGAGTTCCTAAGAGTCTTAGCGTGATGTTAAATAGCCTCAAGAATTGGGCTCTTAAATGCAGTTCTTTTTTTAATCCGACTGGTAGCTTCGGAGATTACCCTCTACATACAAACTTACAAACAGACAAATACCTTTTTATTATTCTATTTTTATTAATCCTACTTACGGCAAATTTTTCCAGGGCCAGATAATTTTATCCAAAGAATAATTTTGAATTTTTGACAATTCTTCCATATAAAAACTGTCAACCGTCAATTTAATTATTCCACGAAAAAAAAATATCGGTCGATTGAAAAATCAGACCTTAATAATATTACTAACGCGAAAGTTTGTAAGGATAGATGGATGGATGGACGTAAAAACTACTGAACAGATTTGAATGAACTTTGGCACACAGATAGTTTATAACCAGGATTAACTCATGGGATAGTTTTTAACCCGATGTTCCCACGGGAGCGAATCTTATGCGTGTGAAACCGCGGGACGCTGCTAGTATTAATACAGAGAAGCATGTGTTGTCCCACTGCAGTGCAAAGGTGTCCATTCCGTCTTTCCACTTTATCTCATCTGCCTAACCTTTTCCCAACTATGATAGGGTCGGCTTCCAGTCTAACCGGATGCAGCTGATACCAGTACTTCACATGGAGCGACTGCCCATCTGATCTCCACAATCCAGTTACTGGGTAATATGATACCTCTAGGTAAGTATTTATATGTTCACATAATAATATGGTGTTGAATTACTGCCTCTAACATTAAAAACGTACTCTCCAAGTTAGAATTCGCACCTTTATAATTATAGAGACCTACTTTGAAATATTAAGTTATCTTAAAATTTCAAATTACGTCTCTTATAATTCAGAATTATAGAGACCTATTTTTAAATTATTATTATCTGAAAATTTCCCTATATGATCCGTTAAAATTTCTTATAATTCAGAATTATAGATACCTAATTTGAAATATTAAGATATCTTAAAATTTCAAATTAGGTCTCTATAATTCTAAAGGTGCGAAATGACCACAAATGTCATGATTTCTTGAAATAGACTTTGAATTTGATGCCATCGTGACAGCTGTCATTGCGGCCGTTATATGGCGTCCGGTCTTTTAAGAAACCGTAGCTATACGGATCGTGGAAAATTACGGTCATGTCAAAAACCAGACAGGTCATCACGGAGCGGATTGTTACCTGGTTAACCTTTTGATATTAACCTAATATTAAACTTACCTATTGTTGTTGTATCTTCCTTTTGAACCTTAATAAACACCCCAATCATAATCTGTCTTGATAACCCAAAAAGCAATTAATATAACCCCGTACCTAAATAGCTTTCAGCATTGAATACTTTGCCGAAAATATGGCGTAGCAAAAGTTAATATATGCAATTTTCGCTTACACAAGCTTTTATGAACCAAAATAATCTCAAACCTAGGATATTGTGGCCTTGAGAACACCGGTTAAGTTGAAGGAAAGGCCACTTTCTTTCTCCTTGGAAGGTTAGAGGGATTATGTTAGGAAAATGACGACAGTATATTGCCTTCACCACAGGTTATATTTAGGTCCTTATGAAATTGGCGTTTTGTTGAACTGGCCACTTTGATCTCTGAAGGCCAATTCTCGTACATAAAAAAACGTTCAAATTCAAGTCGCAATCTCATCTCAGCGTCAATCAATGTCAAAAACATCTCAAAAATGTTGACGTTGTCAATGTTGACTTGTCAAATTGATTGTATTTTTGACAGTCTGAGACAGATTAGAATGCGAACGTTCTTAAAAATACATGAATTTTCCTTCTGGCTTTTGGTTAGGAATTCCAGGTTCAAATTTACTTCATGCTTCTAGATTTGTGTTTCGAATTTAGTAATTCATTTTTTTTTTGCATCATTTCATTTTTTATAACATCGTTCTGTTCACAATAAGGAAAATTTAAATTTAGAGTTTTATTATTTATTGATTTGTGTGTAAAGTATTATAAAATTTACACCTGTTGATTTTAGTTTTATAATTTATAATTATTCTAATGTGATAGAATGTGTAATCGTGAAGAAACTAATTTTGATTTGTGATGTGATAATGTAGAATAATTTGATCTGGAATAAACACGCTTAGGTATTAATAATCGCTTAGTACTTTTTACTTTGACTGTACCACATCGACTTCGTCTGATAAAACGGGATTATAAGCTACCTATATAAATTTTCGCGTGAAAACAAAAACGGGGGAATCAGTACTAACCTCCTAACGTAACAATACCTAGAATACATCTCCATTCATCAATAATATCCGCCAATAACAGCCGAACAAAGCCGACAACAGCCGAACACGCCCGAATTATAACGAATAAAATTATCTTTTACCTCAATATCCGATGACAGTATTAATTAATTTATGGCCAGACCACGGACTAGCCAAGGACATTTTTAGGCCGTTTATTATTGGAGCTAAATTGTGGGCTTACGTTTAAATTAATGCTAATCAATGCGATTTTGTAATTAAATTGGTTTGTTTAAGTTAAAGCTTATTGAATTTTATGTTGGAAATACATTTTTGGTGTACTTAATAAATCTTAGGTATCAATGTTTCTGGCGTAAAACCTTCCTTACATAATTCTTATTATTAAACGCAGAAGCTCTCTGTCTTTTTGTGCGTTAGTCAGCTCCTTCCTCGAAAACCACCTATCCAATTTACTTCTACTTTCACTGACCAGGTTTAATTTATTTATACTAGCTTTTGTCCGCGGAATCGCGCGTGAATATCGGTAAATATCCCACGGGAACGTACTAACGGGATAAAAAAGTATCCTGTGTTAATTCAGGTTTAAGCTTATCTGTGTACCAATTTTTCTTTCAAATTCGTTCAGCCATTTTCGCATGATTGAGCAACAAACATCCAAATACACAAACTTTTACATCCATAATATTAGTAGGAGCTTCATTACGAGACACAGTCCATAAAATTGCTATATTGTTGCATATAACTGTCCAAAGTCCACGTAATTGCATATAAGACGTTAATAGGGTTGTTAGTAGTGCACACAACCATAGAAAGGTGTTGGTAAACAAACGTAATAATTTACCGTCCTATTTCCCTCCCTGTTTGAATAGAGTTTACCTACAAGACTTTTGTCAAGGGCATTCCTAGCCTTAAACCAACAAACATAATCAAAACAACAATATTTCCTGAAAATATTTACCATACAAATATTTTGGTCCTTTATTTAACCTACCAACTCCAAAACTCTGGAGGTCTTAACAAACTACAACAATATCCTTATCTCCCCAGTTTCTCTCTGTATCCTTCGTTACTGCAAACAAGTTTCATCAAAATAGGATACATCAGCTGTTTATCTCACAAGGTCTTAACTAAGAGAAATGAAGCTCCTTAACCCTTCAAATGAACTGGTCATTCGTCACTGACATTACAATGGAAGGACTAACACTTGTGTCCTCGTGGCCTGCGGTCTGGGGCCTTGTGGCCTTGTGGCCTTGTGGGCTTGTTTTTAGAGGTTCCGAAATAGTTTTTTCAACAGGTGTCAAAAGTTATGTTCAAAAACTCAAACTCAAACCATTGATTTCAATTAAACCAATTACAGTCGGTGGTGCGCCAGTGGTATCGGCCGCAATTTACGTGTGGTTGTGAGTTCGAACCCATATAGGTACTTTACTTTGTGTATTTTATTTGAGGGGCCCGTGGCTAATATACAGAGTTGATACGACAGAGGGGCATTAAATTACACTACGTATACTATACGTGTTTAGTATTAATTCGATACGGTATAAAAATAAAAAGCATCATAAATGAGATTTTTTTTGTTTCAAACAAACTAAATAGCTTACAAATCAGAATAAAACGCAACCACCCTTTGTAAATAAAGGAGAAACCCAAACTTCATAAAAACTTGGGCCTGGTGACTGACCTTGGATAACTATACAAAGTGGCAACGTCCAACGTCGCGCGCGGGCAGAGTAACTCGAAACACACTGTGGATTTTCCAAACTGCAGTACCGGAGATTTTGCCGATTCCAGATCGGTCCGAGTAAAAGTACTCTCATCGGTCCATATTAAATTAGTTAAGAAATGACGGTCTTCGGATGTTTTATTTAGTAGCCATTGGCAGTAACTGTTGCTGATCGGCAAGTCTCTCGATAAAAAAGTTTGCACCTTCCGATATTTAGAAGGTTTGCGTTTTTTACGTTTTAGAACCTTGTAGATAGTTCTATGGCAACATCTAAACTGCCGGGCGGCTCTGTGGAGACTCGTCGGGCTGCGGGAAAAATTGTCTAAAATTCTTTCGTCCCAAGCAGCGGGCATTTACCGCGGTGGCACTCCCTCCTGTTACAGCACTATACGTTTATTGTCCCGTAATCTTTGTACTGCCAACTGTATGGTGCGGGCATTCCTAGGGCAATTGCGGCTATCACAATACCTTTCTCTGTAAGTTCGTAGAGCTAACGTTGCGTTTCCACGGCATTCGCCGTAGATTAAAATCATGTCAGTGTATTCTGACGCCGTGTCAGTTACACGAGGTATTTTTGAACACTTTAATTATACACACACACAACCAAAGTTTAACTATCACAATAGAAACAGTCAATTACAAAAAAAAAAAACACTAACACTAAATAATAATAATCCCAAGTTACGT
The DNA here is from genome assembly GCA_949316385.1 of Globia sparganii. Lineage (NCBI taxonomy): Eukaryota > Metazoa > Arthropoda > Insecta > Lepidoptera > Noctuidae > Globia > Globia sparganii. Next base: position 5,024,001 of record OX438675.1, on the reverse strand, counting down.
GTCCTGTCCTGTCACAATAAAAAAAGGAATACTGTCTTAAACTTATTTAGTGTCCTATCACAATAACAAAACAAATTCACAATTATTGTCAGCGCACAAGTTCGACAAAACAATAAGGGCGCAGGAGCTTCCGCGTACGTACCTACGTTCCGGAAGGGTAGCGTCGGCGCACTGAAAAAACAAGTTTTTTGGAGGCCCCACTTACTGATCGCAAGAACAAAATACAGAGAGTACAGAAGTCAATCTACATACAAAGTGCGCTCGAGCAACGCACACATAGACACCGCTCACGGACACGATATCTCGGACTGGTTGGGACTAGTGCGAGCGCAAGTGCCATCCGCTTGAGACATCCGTCTATGAAGTGCAAAAATGGAGCAATAAAAAAAAATTATAACTGTTCAGTGGACGGTTGTTTAAATTCAACAATAAACGGTGAATTGTCGTTTTTTAATCTACCAGTTGTTTCAGAGAGGTAAGTAGGTATTTGCTTGTATTTCGATGGTTTGTATTAACGTAACACAGTAGTTAGGTAGGTAGGTAAGCGCCCCGGCCCCCAGTCCCACGCCGTAAAGTAAAAGCGAACATGACTTTGTAGCACTTTGTGACAAAGTAATGTAACAATAACATTAAAATTAAAATATTTTAGTTATTATTGGTTTTTTCGTTTCTCATCATCATCAATAAATCAAACAACTAGATGCGAGTGCCACTACCACGATAGTTTTTTGTGCATAAGCCAAAGCTGACAACCATAGCGCGACCGCCGAGCGTAGACTTCTGTACTCTCGGTATTCTGTGTCGCAAGGATCTAAGATACAATAGCAACACACTGACCTATTTCTATTTCTTTTACGCACGTGATGTTTTGCCAATAGGATTGTCACTCTCTTATGTACTACGTATTGGTTTATGACTTGCGTAAGAGCGGCAACAACGTATCGTAGATTTATCGTTTTAAGGTGCATGACCTATGCCTGTAGACATAATCAGCTGTTAGGAAAAATACATCGTGTTCAAACGGTGCAAAAACTTAAAAAATCATTTGCGACTAAACTACTGTTTCAATTTAATTGATTTTTGGTAGAGAGCTTGATAATTATACCTAGTATAGGCAGTTTAAAGGAAAGCCCATCTGTCGTATCAACTTTGTATAACAGCCGCAGGTCGATCGATCAGGTTAAGCTACGCTTGCCACGGTTGGTCTGTGGACGGGTGACCACCTTTACATACCGAGACCCCTAAAAAAAAGCACGCACGAAAGCACGCTAAGCCGTTGGTCCCGACTGTCATTTGTGGATCTTTGACAGTCGTTACGGGTAGTCAGAAGCCCGAAAGTCTGACAACCAGTCTTACCAAGGGGTATCGTATTACCCAGCTACTGGGTTGTGGAGGTCAGATAGGCAGTCGCTTCATGTAAAACACTGGTATTCAGCTGCATCCGGTTAGACTGGAAGCCGACCCCAACATAGTTGGGAAAAGGCTAGGTAGATGATGATGACTTTGTGTATTTTATTTCATCATCACTGCTTTCAAAACGGTGAAGGATAAGATCGCTATGACCAAAAAATTCGAAGACATGTGAAATCTACCAACCCGCACTGGGCCCGCATGGTGGATTACGGCCCACTTCCTAATAGAGATAAGGCTTGAGTCTCAGCAGTAGGAACATTATAGGCTGATTATTCTGCCAATTAATTCAATGAGACAGAAAGCTTGGTATTTTATATAATTAAAGGTTTTGGCAGTAAAGGTGATGTAAGGCAACCTAAGATTATTTTCTGTTCGCTCGCATTTCAATTTTGTTAGGATCTGATGATGAGTATCGCAGTCGGTTGTTAAAAGTTTGTCTCATCTTTTATTAAATGTTGTGTAAATCACATTATAAGTTATAGTTAAATCTTTTGTTTACTTAAGTTTTCTTGTACCTAAATAAGTTTTTATTGTATTATTATGTGGATAACGGTGCTGGTTGCGTTATTACCTAAATGTTCTATAAGCATTATTACGCAATTGTTTGTTGTCCTGAAGAAAAAAAAAAAAAATAAATAAATAAAATAATGATCTGGGGGCCTCCATTAAGCGATGGGAATTATGGATAGTGAATTAAGTGGTGCTTTTCACCAGCAATGAGAAAGTACTTTCCCTTGAGTTCGAACCCACGACTTACTCGTTAGTCGAGGCCATTACCACTGAGCCACCACTTCTTCCAAATCCTGTATTATTAATTAAATAAAAGACCAAGCTCCTCATTTTGCTTCATTAAATTAATTGGTAAGAGTAGGTAATTTGTGAAAGAGGCACAGTTCCCTGTTTTGAGTAAGGTTGTATGTAAATATGTTTCGTCCGAAAAGACCAATGAGGCGAGTAATAAGGAAGCGACCCAGTAAACGAGGCCTTTGTTTGTATCCTTAAGGCCATGGAATAGCACGATCTTACGTCATGCGAGATTTAATTTAAATGCGAAAAATGTTTACAAGAAAGAATGAATGTAAACATAACAAAACACGTATACAACACACTGCACAAGTTTAAATATTAATTACACCTAAGTCAACTACTCATGTTTTATGAATTAATTTATTTTTGGAAGGACACTCGAATATTATCGCCTTAGATATCTTACCGACCGATGCTATATATGAGCCTACCTACTATGTACCTAATAATCTTGTAAGACGAAGGAGACTAGTCTCTACGACACAGGGAATCCTAGAGGCTAGTGCTATCAAATATTGTATTGTGTTTTCCTGAACAATAAAGTTTATTATTATTAAAGTTTATTATTATTATCAAGCCTGTATTCATCATTTCGTCAGACGTAAGAGGTCGAGTGTATTGCCATTAACCGGGGCAACCCCGAGACTAGTACTAAAAAAAATCCTAAAGGAAAAACCATTAATGTTATTTTGGCCTGACATGGTAATCCCAACCCAGCAGCTCACTTTTGAGCAGTTGCGTTTTCGACCGCTAAGCCAGCAAGGCCGTCATAATAAATCATACAAGACATAAAATTTCATGCATGTATTTTTTTCTATAGGTACTTACATACTTAGTTCTTTTTCATTTCTGGGAGCTATCCTCTCACAATGCTAAAATTCCAAAAAAAACATTTGTTTGTAAGTGTACCTACAGTTTTCTATTACAATAATATAATTCCCGGACGAAACTTTTGTGAAACGAACGAAGTAATTGTTCCCTCTGGAACTATGTTATAACTTTCACGGAAGTGACCCCAGCAAACAAGACCTTTGTTCTCTATTACGAGGCCACAAAGTACCTATATACAAATATGCACTGTTTATGTACAAGTACGTTTCCATGCCTCGGAAAGCACGTTACGCCGTTGGTCCCAGCTGTCATTCGTGGATCTTTGACAGTCGTTACGGGTAGTCAGAAGCCCGAAAGTCTGATAACCAGTCTTACCAAGGGGTAACGTATTACCCAGTAACTGGGTTGTGGAGGTCAGATAGGCAGTCGCTCTATGTAAAATACTGGTATTCAGCTGCATCCGGTTAGACTGGAAGCGGACCCCAACATAGTTGGGAAAAGGCTAGGTAGATGATGATGATTGACAAGTAGGTACGTTTGATAATAGTTTTCTTTTTTATATTCTAATGTTTCTTTGTTTTCTGTGTTAAATTGCTGTTTTTTTTAGGGTTCCGTACCCAAAGGGTAAAACGGGACCCTATGACTAAGACTCCGCTGTCCGTCCGTCTGTCACCAGGCTATATCTCATGAACCGTGATAATTGATTATAACAACAAATACTAAAAATACACGTTAAAATAAATATTTAAGGGGGCTCCCATACAACAACCGTGATTTATTTGCTCGTTTTTGATCGATATTAATAACGACAACAGGTAGACGCTTGAAATATTCACAGAATATTTAGTTATATATTCACTTTAAAAATAAATAATTAAATTTAAATAAAACAAATATTTAAGGGGGCTCCCATACAACAGGCATGACTTTTTTGCCGTTTTTATAGATAATGGTACGGAATCCTTCGTGCGCGAGTGCGACTCACACTTGGCTGGATTTTTTATTTGTTATTTCTCCGTAGCAGTCCGAAATCTTGATTTGTACCCTCCCCTTACGTGGAACTTAAACATAACTGGTGAAATGTGGGTTTACTAGACACCTCTGTTCACCCCTTCGAAATACAGGCGTAATGTCTATATAATTAATTTTATTTTAACGAGGGACTCACAAAAAGTAATAATAATATTAAGGATAGAAGCATCTGTGTTCATGAAATAAAAAATAATAATAAACTTTACTTTTATAGCTATATTCGAGGCCACACTATTGGACTTCAATCATAAATAGCATATAAATGATACTTGGACAGAAAACTCGACCTATTCACCGATTCTTCTCAAAGAAAACACTGCATCAAAGGAACGATTCTGATAAGGATGTGGCCTTCTTTGCTATTTTCGAGGCCTCAGACAGTGCATTCAAAGCCCAGCTTAAGTATACAAGAATGAAAAATAGAATACCTTTTCTAAAGGCATATGCTAGTATTTTAACACAAAACTCAAGTAACTATATCGCCTATTCTGCTCTATTCCTATCTTTAGAAAAATTGGATTACAAAAGTGGCCTTCGTCGCTATTTTCGAGGCCGCGGGCTATATAGATACGGCCCGATTGCAATGGACAAGGATGACAATGGCCCCGATTCTGTTGTTCACAAACTAAACTAAATTTAAGTTCAGTGCATCTTTTTCTTTCTATTTCAATAAGAAAAGGACAGAAGATAAATATTAGTTTAGTCCTGTCAAATTAGATAATCCATAGACAAGTTTAGACGTGATTAAAAAATTGGCCACTAAAAATACGTCAATTTACGCCAGGCGCTGACTAATTTGACAGGACTAAGCTAATATTTATCTTCTGTCCTTTTCATAATGAAATAGAAAGAAAAAGATGCACTGAACTTAAATTTATATATAATATCATACAATGCATTATAACGGAATTCTTTACAGCAGCGGTCGGTAAGCGGATAACTCTTCGTCCGATCAGGACCAGGCCCATGCCGGACGGCGCGGACGTGTTCCACGCGCGCCTCAAACATGTGTCAGCATCAAGGAAGGGGCCCATAAGGGCCGAAGCCTGCCGGGCCAGCGGGATTGTCCGAAAGGGTTACCGCTACCCCGGAATATAAAGGGTTAAGGAAGGAACACGGGTGGGTTTTAGTCAGTAAGAGTCTGGCACTCCCTTTTGCTCTACCCAGAGCGGGAGGGGTCATTTGATGATTTCCCATCATCAAAAAAAAAAAAAAACGGTCGGCAGGCCGCGGCCCGTAACTGTTTTGTAAATGAGGTCTTATCATTTGGAATTAAGTATTTTAATTTCGCGCCAAAACTGAAATCAGTGTCATCCGCGAAAGCCCGCACTGGCCCACAAGACTCGCATACATAATTGTAGATCTCATTTAATTTGTTTATTTTTTTCTCATTGTTCCTAATTATAAATAAAATTTTGTAAAAGTAAATATTTGTGGTTGTTTTTTTTGCATTTTTAATGTAATCGATATGGTACACAAAATTATGCACAAGACTAGTGTGGCCCGCCTTTATTTCATTTTGCCACTATGTGGCTTGTGCCTGCTAAAAGGTTGCCCACCGCTGCTTTACAGGATAATTCAAATTTCTTGTCAGTCCTTCACTACAGATAATACAGGATAGAAAGTGAATACTTTCTATTACTTACAATCTGAATCATTTTGAAGACTGTTGCTAATCAATTGCTTCATACAGGGTTACTTTTCAATGACCAGCCAAATTTAAGGATGTGGTACAGACCATCAAACTGAACAACTTTCTCCATGGGACCGATATCGTAATCGCGAAAAATTTATCAACTGTCCCATAGAAAACTTCATACCTACTCGACCTAAACGTATGGGACGGCTGAATTTTTATTCGTGATTACGATGTTGGTCCCATGGAGAAAGTTGTTCAGTTTGATGGTCTGTACCACACCCTTAAATTTGGCTGGTCATTGAAAAGTAACCTTGTATATAATATGTTCGAAACATTTGTCTGCTCAACAACGTAAATAACAATAATATCAGCAAAGACAAAGACATTTATTCAAAGACATTTATTCATCGGATATGGTAGGTACAGACGCCAGCACTTCAAGCTAATACAATCTGTCAATTTTATTTAATAGATTTGAACTTTATCGCTAAAGTATAAGGCTGAAAGTTAATGAGGAAAATTTGACAGTTTCGAGTACCTTGATGTGCTAGCGTCTGTACAAAGTTGGTTGGCACTGTCTTTGGGGACACCGAGTATGTAGTCGCGGCCTATCTTTAAGCGTAAGGTAATCGGGCTTAAAATAAAGTATATCACTAAGTACAAGGTTACTTTACAAACAAAATCGGAACTAACGTCGCCATCTTGTTTTTGAACAGTGGTGGCCCAGTAGGTACCATCGGCTTACGAGTTGTAGATCGTGGCTTCGAACCCCGACTGGCGCTTTTGTGTAAATAATTTCATTACCATCACAGAGAGGAGGCCTGCGCTGTGTCCAGCAGTGGGAACATTAATAGCCTTATTTCTACTAGTGAATGATGAGAAAATAATGTCTCCATATAATATTTTCTCCTAGACAGTCTCCAAAAAATAACTAGATTTGCAGAAATCTATGTCATTCACGCTTATTGAGTGTAACAAAATCGAGTATGACATAAGTCATAACTATCATAATATAATATGAGAGAGAGCAAACTATGTAATAAATATTTTTTTATTTTTATGTGCCTTCATGACTTCATATATTATGTATAGTTCAGTTATTTTCCTGCAGTACCTATGTTTATTTTCGCACCACCTGCTCGCTAACGTCAAATTATATGTCATGCAAACATAACAAAGCAATTGTACTGAATTTCTTTGTGAATTTCATTATGACCCGCTGGTTATTTGAATTGGGAACATCAACTGAGAAAATCGTATGGAAACATTAACCAAAAAAAAAACTTTTTTTCTATTAATGTACCGGTCGACCAAAGAGTTCTCACTTCATAGGTGATCGGTTGCTCTAGCGCGTACTTATATGGCGCGTTAGAATGTTGGATTTGGGCTGACCACTGGCGTAGCATAGTAGGGGCGGCAGGGGCGGCCCGCCCCGGGCGGCACCTTTAGGGGGCGGCAAAATTTCACAATAAATAATAGTAATATCTTGTAAATATTTGAACCATTTAATATTTTTGACGCACCTACGATTGGGATCGATCTAAATGAGCACGGAATTTTTTATTACTTATACTGTGACAAACTGTGTGTACGTGCGAAATCAGGGAATCCCCTTTCTTTACGTGAATCCTAACTAATATAATAAATGCGAAACTAAGGTTTGTTTGTTACCTTTTCACGCCTAAACCACTGAACAAATCATCCTGAAATGTTGCATAAGTATACCTTGTCAGGTGTACAGAAACGGACATAGGGTACCTTTCATCCCGAAAAAAAGTGCTGTTCCCGAGGATAACAACAATAACGTTATTATGATAATACATAGCGCCACCTGTACAACCCAAATTGATTGTCAAATTCTAAATTAATGCAAGCGAAGCATCTGCATCAGATTGCTTGAAAATTGAGCTAGTTTTTTTGAATCTCAGTTGCAGTTGAGTTTTCATTGTCATTGGCTAATGATTTGTCATTTCATTGTCATTTTGTTATAATACTCTTAGTGTGTTATATTTTTGGAATCGGAATGACAATGAAAACTCGACTGCAACTGAGATTCAAAAAAAAAAAAAAATTACAAATCATTTCATTAACATTTTGTTTTAATCCTCTTAGTGTGTTATATTTTTGAAATCGTCTTCTCAAGCCCCTTATTTTGATATCCCACATAGTAATGGTACTCATTTTTTTTTCTAGACCTTACTTGTTGTTGTAAAGGAGATCGGACGGGGGTGGCCCAAGTGGCGTCTGAGCATGACGCTTATTTTGTTTGAAAGTTCATTAACTAAGCTTACTTTTTTGTATGGGTACAAAAAAATCTAACCTGGGAGAAAAAAGTTATAGTGTGTTTTAAATTACTCATATATTGAGCTATTTTCAACTATTTGTTCAATTAAATCTATTTCTTTTAACTTAATAATTATATTATAATAATAATTATATTATTATCTATTTCTTTTCACTTATTTATTTTTACCGACTACAGAATATAAATATTTCATCGTAAGTACTTTAACTGAACTAAACTAACAATATATTGTCCAGAAACGCTGTAGGATGTTCTATGTTCTCGAAACGAGCCCACCTGAGATACCACACTACGCTCATGATGAGGGCGCAACATCCTACTGTCTTTTTCCCTATGATACAACTACAGTAATAATGTTAAATACCCTGTAGTCCTTCCTGTTCTGAGCTCTTTGACCTCTGAGCCAACAGGGCCGACAAAAGTGTTCCGTATTGTTAAATAGAATCTATAAATAAAAAAAACATAACTGAGAGCTCGTCTTGGATCTTCGTCCCACTAGAGACAAGTCAGTAGGTACTACTTATAATAAAATTCAGTATAAGCGTGACTCGCTACGTTTCTATGATCGGGCATGGAAACACAGGGTTGTTTCAGCTTAAAATAATAGTGCTACAGTCGTCGTGCTGTCAACTGTAATAGTTTGCAGCGCAAAAATCGATGTGTACCTTTATATGTACTTATATCTACCTACATTCATGCCTTTACCTACTTTTTTTTATTGCGACTTGAAACTAAGAACAACAATAGCTAAACTCAAACTAACTATCGGCTAAAATAAATAGTTTCAGCTAGTTTGGTATACCTTATATATATAACAATAATATAGGTACTTAAACGTATTTGGCGTAACTCTCGTTGACCGATTACTGCCTGTACATATGCTGCAATTCCTTGATTTGCTTCAAACAGAGCTTGGGTCACGGTATGTCTCTCTCTTCTTAGCACAGAACGATTGTAAAGTAGGCACGTCAAACCAGCACTTGGTAGCAAAAGTAATCAATCCAAAAGATAAGAAGAATCACACCAGGGTAATCGAGAAGAAATCGGACAGTTCAAGTAAACACGCCAAGGCCGTCAGAAAGCAATCAAACACATCAATATTAAACACAGCTGGTAAACAGTGGACGAATAACATAATAGGTAATGCAGTTCAAGCACAATCGCATCAAACAGCAGCGTGCGGAGAGAATGACTGCCAGTGATAGTCACTGTCATTTGAAGTCATTCTCTACGCTCGCTTGTCTCGATCGTAATCTGCGGACAGTGGTGACTGACTTGATCATGGAGCAGAGGGAAGGGGAACGAACTACTGCGCTGCGCCCGCGTTGCCGTGTGTGACGGCCATAACATTTTTGTTTCTTTTCTAATGTTAACGCAAAAAATACCACGTGTATGTTTTATCTCTTTGTCATGTTGGCACAAAAAAATACCACTTTGGGTTTGCGCTGAGCGCGCGCGTTACTCGAGCGTGCGACCGACGCGAACGCCGCGTGGCGCCGCGTCCGTGCTGTGCACACGCGCGCGCTGGTAGAGCGCGACGTGCGCGCCGCGTCGGTCGCACGCTCGAGCAACGCGCCCAGCGCACTCCCAATGTGGGGGACTTTGTGTTAGGCAACATCAAACATACCATATCGGGTTAAAATAAATAGATTTAATTGATAGATAGTACAAAATAACCCGATATATTAAGATTATGTAATATAAGCAGTAACAGTTTTCTCCCAGGATAGATTTTTTTGTACCCATACAAAAAAAGTAAGTTTAGTTAGTGAACTTTCAAATGAAATAAGCGTCATGCTCCGACGCCACTTGGGCCAGAGCCCATACAAAAATGTCCGATCTCCTTTTAGTTTAGTCCTGTCAATTAATCAGCGCCTGACGTAAATTGACGTTATTTTAGTAGGCAAGATTCTAATCACGTCTAAACTTGTATGGAGTAGTGTTAAAGTCCCGATTGAGCCCGACCAATGATCCGGCTCGAAGGACCATTGGTCGGGATCAATCGGGACTTTATAATAAAAGAAGTAGTGGTAAGTGAACTGTATTAAAATAAATAATAGCATAATTTACAATAGCAACTAATATAAAAGAAACAATGAAATACCCGTGGTCGAACGCGTCTGTGAGCTGAGTGGTGTGGAGGGCACGCAGCGACCGTGGCGTACCGGGTTCGGTACCCCGACACCCAGCGCCTTCCTCTCGGTCAATCACGCGCATATGTGGAGCATGCGTAATTTAAACTGTTTACACAGCACACGCAACGGAAGCTCGGAAAAGAAATATTTTTCCCCGTTTTTGCAACATTTTTCATTGATGCTCCGCTCCTATTGGTCGTAGCGTGATAATTTTTCAATTCGAACCAGTAGTTCCAGAGATTATCCCCTACATAAAAACTTAGAAATAACTCTTTACAATATTAATATTATTATATTATGTACATAAATCTTAGCACAAATTGCCTTATACTCGTACAGCGGAGGAAGTATCTACCGCTGATCGCGATCAAATTGCGGAGCCCACACTAAGAGTAATTGTTATCACTAGCTAGACCAACAAGGCTTTTAAATAGACACAATATCTTCCAAAAACAACATGTATTTTCGTCCCTTCATTTCCTGCAGCTAACCTTTTACAACACTAGAGGTTTGTAAACGGAAACAAAGTGTTTAAACCTTTCGACATTCTTATCTCCTAGTTTTATTTACTCTAGCTTCCTTATTTATCTACACTGAATGAAGATTTATCGTTCTTCCTGACGGCCATTTTGTTTTTGCTTATTTTTTTAAAGCTAGCTTTAAAGATGACGGCACTCTATTAAATGGTAGCTCGTTTAGCGTCCAACGACTGCATTTTTCTTTGCGTGACTGTTAATAATTGTGCTGGGAAACAGAAAGATGGACTCGCTTTAAAAATTGTTTATATTTATTTATTTAGGACCATTTTTACATATCGAGACCCCTCCTTGCCTCGGAATGGTCCCGGCTGTCATACGTGGATATTTGACAGTCGTTACGGGTAGTCAGAAGCCCGAAAGTCTGACAACCAGTCTTACCAAGGGGTATCGTAGTACCCAGCAACTGGGTTGTGGAGGCCAGTTAGGCAGTCGCTCCATGTAAAGTACTGGTATACAGCTGCATCCGGTTAGACTGGAAGCCGACCCCAACATAGTTGGGAAAAGGCAAGTCAGATGATGATATATTTATTTAAGAACAACAAACAGCAGTTTAATCATAAATAAACACATAGACCAGAACTTATTAATAGAGGTAACAAATACACTACTTATAACGTTATCCATATATTACTAAACATATCTACTAGTTGTTAGAAATAACGATATAAAAATAAACAGAATAAAAGTTAACATGTCGGAGATGTTGAGGGATTTTTATCCGAAATTCCATCGGTGTCCGCCATGTTGCACGTGGTTGGGTAGAATCAGTGCGCACTCCCGGCGCGGTCGAACTCTGGATGTCAATTATGTCGCTAAGCTAACACACTGGTCTCACCTTGGCATCTGACAGATGTCAAACACCACACGCGACAGTTCATTGACAACCCCGACTCGAACTACTGACTCAATGACGACTGTTATCGATTTGATTAATCGAGTAAGGTATCTTATACGCTAATAGATGGCTCGACTAGTACGTAAACAAACATTTTACTTCACTCCTCCGACTAACATTACTTAATTATTAGGGCTCTGATCACTTAAAATAGCAACAGCTTCTTACCTTACTAAGAAACATAATATCAGTTGAGCTAAACCGCCTATTGTAGGTGTCAACTAATCGATGCAGCGGCGAGCGTACGCCTGTGTTGGTTCTACTAAAAGTAGTTGCAGTTCTTGAGCGAACTTCTCGTACATGTACGGTACGTGGGATCAGGTAACACAAACTGTTCACTAGTTCTACTTATATTTTGCTCTTTAGCAAAGTGGTTGTTTATTGTTGTTTGATTAACTTGGCGCTAAATTAAGCATCAAGTTAAACGCTGATAACTGAGAGCAGTGTTACAACAACCCGCGACCCTGGCAGAAACCGGCATGCCCTAGAACTAAAAAATCGATTGCATGTGACATCCGCCAACGCGGACTGGGCCCGCTCCCTCTCACAAAGAGGAGGCCTGTTTCCCATCAGTGGAAACATTATAGGCTGATTATGATTATTATATTATGAAACCTGATAACAGAGCTTTTGTTAGGCAAAGGCTTCTTCGGATACGAAGAGCAATGATTACTAAACCAACACCCCAACCGCACTTTCAGTAAAAATCGGACGTATTTAGAAGGAAATGGCTAATAAGTCAATGTTTGAAGAATTAGTGTGCCTGACAACGTAATTCACGAGAAAGCATTGCCATTGTAAGTGTGTTACGTAATTATATATGATATTGTCCTCCAGACCGTATTTCGACCATGCCCGGATGACCTGGGTCCGGCGTCAAGCAGCCTGCTCTGTGTCGTCGATGCGTGGGAGTTCCAGTGCCTTAGGCATCTTCTGGGCACGCTCGTTCCATCATAGACGTCATCCATCGCTTTCCATTAGGCGTGATCGAGGTCACAAGTGGGTCGATTCGGCAATAACAATAATAATAATATAATACGGCGACCCATCTCAAGGGACACTAGCTTTCAACGCGGGAGATATTATAGTGCACAATTATGTGCGCAAACACAGGTTCACTCTCTCTTCTCTCACACTCATAGTTCGATGGGACGGCAACCCAACACGACCTGAGAGAGAACAAACGCTGGAACGACGGCCTAATGAGCTTTCCGAGGGGAATATCACACCGCCAACATCCAAACTCCGGGCTGTTACTTAGAAATTCCTAATGGAAAAATCCAATCACATTTTGCACGATCTGGGAATCGAACTCAGGACTTCACGCTCAGCAGTTGCGCTTGCCACCACGAGACCAACGGGACAACAATTAATCTGTTCATTTAATGTTTTGGCGCTTTAATTTTTATGAAGTCCAAAAGTCTTCATGGATTTTTTTTTAATTGCAAGTATGCAATTAAAAAAAAATCCGTATACAGGGTTATTTGAAAAACACCAGCAACCTCTTAAGAGGTCATTGTACTCATCATTATGAACAACTTTTACTATGGGACCAAACCTGAAATCGCGAAAAAAAAATCAGCTGTTCCCTACATTTTAACGAGATAGATGAAGATAAATGTAGGGAACAGCTGATTTTTATTTCGCGATTTCAGGTTTGGTCCCATAGTAAAAATTGTTCATAATGATGAGTACAATGACATCTTAAGAGGTTGCTGGTGTTTTACAAATAACCCTGTATATAAGTCTACAACTGAATGTCTGAAAACTTGAGATATTCTTACCACGTCCACTGTCTTGATATATTCAGAAAAAAGTTCCAAATATAAATAACACATACCCGGATATCATGTGAGTCAAAAGTCGACCTAAACGTGTTAACCCGAGTTTCGGTAAGGCTAAAACATTCTATTTATAAACTTTATAAAGACGGCGGAACCCAAAGAAAACAAAGAAGTGGTAACCATGGCCCTTCACACGTCCGACTCGTGAGGATGGTTGCTTAGGGTTGGCAAGCACGTGAAGGAAATCGAATAATAATTTTCCTTTAACACATAAGATACCATGTGGTACCTGGTGGTGTGGTTGTGATGTGGTGGTGGCAAGGGGATTGTGGCTAAGCAGTTGGTTGTGGTTAGTTGGTCCGTGGATGGGTGGCCATCTTTCATTCCAAGACGCCTCCTTGCCTCGGAAAGCATGTTAAAGGTCATAACACACGTATCAACTCAGGTAAAGGTATCGTCACCGTATCAACTGGAGCCATTCCGTCTTATTTGTATGAAACTCCCTAAAAAAAACTGCAAAGCACACTAATCGGAGTCTTAACGTAATCGCGTCGCCTCGGGACAAGCTCACAAACCGCGGTGCGGTGTGTGGTCAATTTGCAGTTCCCGCGCTTACGGCTCGTGCGTCGTCCCCGCGTTTACCTCTCTCGATACCCAAGCTTACGTGTTTTCGTCCACCCTTGCCCTTCTCTCCCTCCCACGGCCTGCCTCCAGCACCATCCAGCGGTCGGCGAGCCGTAAGCTCACCGTCAAACAGGTACCAACCTAACGTAGTACGTAATCAAAGCGGATCAGCAGCTCTAATACGTCGACCCGGCTGCGGCTAGGCGACACCGCGCTTAAGGCTCGCCGACCGTTGGTTGATGGTGCTGCAGGCAGGCCGCGGGAAGGGTGTGTCAAAGAATACTGAATGGCTCGAGTTGATTCGGTGACGATCCGTTTCCGAGTTGATATGTGTGCTATGACCTTTAAACAGGAAAAAAATCACAAAAAAAAAAACGAAGATGACTAATTTTCTCACACATTCGTTCTTATTTTTTCTGAGGCGGTGCGAAGTTCGCCGGGTAGGTCTGTATAAAACATTGTTGTTATACTGACTGGGAGAAAATAGTGGTCACATTACAAATCTACGCATGCACACAATCACACACGGTTCTTCATCCATTTTGGTTTCTTTGACTGTACAGCGGAAGTGTAACAGTAATTTACGTAGTTTTAATTATTTTTGGGATAAAAAATTACCTATACGTAGTAAAAATGACAAAAATCGAATCAGTAAACGATTCCAAATAAACTACTTTCATAATGTGCATTAATTCAGTTACACATTATTTAATGTGTTGTTAGTACAAATGTCAGAAAAGAAAGAAATAACAAACGTTTATCAGTTGTACCAGCCCTATCGACCGACCGGGATGCGGGTCAAGTGAGTGGCACTCGAGTGTAGAGGGCACACAGCACACATATATTTTTTAATGCAATATCTTCTTTTATTATACCCTCTTTAATAATCTGTCCTCGCGATCATACTTGTATCTTACTCGGTTGACAAAAAAGGCCTCGTCTTGAACAAAGAAGGTACAGGCAGTGAATAAGTTTACTCAATGTGCAAGTTTTGGGAGCATTGCAAATTCAGCGGGGTAATTACGTAATACACTAATAGAGAAGTATAGAAGAAAAAGTCATGTTGCGTCGACTCCAAATAAAATGGGATAAGGGCAGGATATGATGGTGATAAAATAGACCTTAATAATTTTTTTTTTAAAAGCGCAAACTAAGCACAGGCTGATACGAAACTTAGTTCTGCAATATCTAGTGGTTAGCAGTGGCGAAGGGTGAATTTATGACAGAGGTAAGCCGGAGCAAGAAAAAAATGTCAATAAACCGTTTCATTATATTTCAATGATGAATTGACTAGTGGTTGTGTTCTGAATTTTCGACGGGAAGCCGGCGGGAATCGAGTTGTATGGTATCTTCGCCACTGGTGGTTAGTCAGAAAATATAAAGTTCCAAGTTTTCAACTTCAAACCGTCTTGGCTAAAGCCTGAGTAGGTGGCGGTTCCACCTAGAACTCATATAAAACTGTTTAGAAACTTGCGGGAACTACCTAGCTAATTTTATTGTTCTTCGACCAGTCAAGTTCGTTATGAACTGAAGAAAAGTTGTGTGTGAAGTAATATTGCGTGGGTTTATCGAGGAATTCTTGCATTTATATCTAATATTAAGAGCTCTTACACGCCACGTTTTTTTAAGGCGCCGTCGACGCGCCTTAGTATTTTTTTTTTATTTATTTATAATTACCTTTATAACTATCATAACGGAATGTTCCCACTGCTGGGACACAGGCCTCTCGGTGAGTGGGAGTGGGCCGTAATCCACCACGCGGGCACAGTGCGGGTTGGTAGATGGGCTGATTATGCTGTATGTATGAGTTTCGTTACTAAAGATAGGTCCCCGCACACCTATATCTTTATTAGTATAAATTAGGTGACCCGGCGAACTTTGTACCGCCTCAGGATCTACATATAAGAATGAATATATGAGAAATAGAATTATCTTTGAAAAAAAATGTGAATGTTTCCCATGTTTTAATAGTTATTCTGCTATTCGGAGCGGGAACAAATCCAACAAATTAAAGATCATAAAAATCGGTCCAGCCGTTCTTGAGTTATAAATGGTGTAACTAGCCTGACTTTATTTTATTTATTTAAAGGAAAACCAACAAGTATAACAGACGCATAACAATTGTATATGAGACATAAAGCCAATTACAGGTTCTGACGGGTAAAAACAGAAAATCTAGTAGAAATCTTAGAATCGAATCTTAATCGAATCGTAGAATCTTATCGTTAATGTTATCTTATTTATATAGAGTATTCAAAATCAGTAGACCATTCCTAACGACCCCAAAAATTAATCATTGTAATAATTTGATATTGTAGCTATTCGATCAAGCAAGATTAGATTTAATCCCACGAGTTACGCTTCATAGAATATTTATAACAAACCAAAAACGTATTAATTTGAATAATCCAGAGTCGATCTCGTCTTGCGGATATTGTAAAAGTCGAAGGATTTGACCGTTATTTTAATTTTTCTATGGGCCGTGGTTTAGGACGGGCGCCCTCGGTGTACGACTTTTTGCAGCGGTTCAGTAGTACGTTTCGTTGATACGCGTCTGCTTCGCTACTTTTGGCCCTTTGTCGCAATAGGCTAGTTTCCGCCATCAATAAATTGAAAATCTATTTAGTCCGTCAGTTAGAGTGTTGGAAAATAATGGACACGTATTTTTTTGTTTTTATAAATCAATGAATATTGACAAAGAAAAAAAGCATCAAAACTCGGGAGTGGGGGCTCGTGACGTCAGAACGCACTAAAAATTATACCGAGGTGTGACGTATTGAGAATTTTAAAAGCGTCTTATCTTCGTCAATGTTGGTTAACGTAACAAAAGAAAAAATACGGGCAAATATTTTTTGATAATCTAACTGACAGACTAATTAGATTTTTTTCAGTTGACAAGCCTATTAACACATAGTACGCGAAGCTGCGGGCAAAATCTAGTAAATGATAAGGATGTTAATTTTTGTTAATTGAACATAAAAAGAAAAAAAGTTTATTTGACCCAGGTTAAGTAAGGCACACATAAACAAAAACAAAAAAAAAACAGAAAAAAAAACTTCAAATAGTATTGTGGGCCTTTTTTTTTTTTTGTGGATGGGAAAGGCTGCGCTAAATAAGCAATTGGTTCAAAAAAACACGTATACACGTCAAAATTAAATTATGTCTTAAAAGTAGATGTTTTCGGTGATTCCAAAGTGATTATTACTCTTAGACGTAGGTACTTAGTAGAAGTTAGGACCTATAAACATAACCGGTGACCTAAGCCTAGCCCCTTGCAAAAACATACGCATGATGATGCACGTGATACCGTGAGGGACCTGTGGCTAAATAATAACAGCCGCACAGGTCAATCGATCTGGTTAAGCTACGCTTGCCTGGTTGTTCTGTGGATGGTTGACCATCTTTACATACCGAGACCCCCGTGCCTCAGAAAGCACGTTAAGCCGTTGGTCCCGGCTGTCATTCGTGGATCTTTGACAGTCGTTACGGGTAGTCAGAAACCCGAAAGTCTGACAACCAGTCTTACTAAGGGGTATCATATTACCCAGGCTAGGCAGATGGTGATGAAGCAAGTGATGTTTTGTTATTTTAGTTTATTCGTTAGGTTTCCACACATACTTAACATAAAATCACGCTTGCATTCTTCAAAAGTTTTGGTAGTTTTATATCTACGTACCCACATTTCACCAGATAAGGGCCTATACTATCTCAAATGGCTTAGCATGACCCTCCGTTATGTCGAAAATACTGCAGCATTCATTTTGAAATAAATATATGGTAAAGTTGAGGATTAATGTTAAGTCTTATGTTTGACGAAAACACGATTCCATAATATTTTATCGATAGAAAAAAAATCGAAAGTTACCTCCAAACCGAACAATAAACCGTTGGTATTCAAAAAATACACCGAATTAGATCATGAAACTTTGTATACTAACTGAACTAACTATAAAGCAGGTCCGTAAAAAGCAAATACCTAAACTATTGCCGCTGCCTGCCGCCTAGCACCGCACTCTGTCTCGCTCTCACTCAGTCCGCGAGCAGTATCGTGCGAGCGAGATAAAGAGTGAATTTTAGCTGAGGTAGTATAGGCTCTTAATAGATGGCGAGCCCATTAGCCATTGAGTTTCTATGTCATTACTGCTAACGAATCAACTAAGAACATTTGTTGTAAAACTTTGATACTAAACTGCTAAACGGCGGCAAGCGTGTTAATCTATGTACTTACTGCAAGTAACAAATTGAATTTGAAACTTGTACAGATGTAACTTGCTCACTTGCAACTTGAGAGCAATTTGATAGTCAGCAGCTGTGATCTGATTTAATGTTTAATGGTCTAATTATCGCTTATAAAAGATTTATCTATTCAAGGACTTTTCCGCGTGAATTTTCTTGTTCCCCCAACCCACCTAGTCGCATCGCGTCGCCTCTTCGCGCTATTACTTCGTTTTCGTTCAGCGGTCTTTCTGATTTTTTTTTTGTTTTTGCTTTCCTCCTGAGGGTCCTAGCGTTATGTTAAGTAGCCTAGATTACTATATAGGCTACTTAACATACAACTACAAACAATAAAGCTTTTTAAAACATTATTTTTATTTTGATCGTTTTACGTATTTCACGAACTGTGTCCGAATAAACTTGATTCTTTCTTTTAACACGTTCAACGCGGCAAGTTTCTGACAGAGTTTGCTCGTCCGTGCGTTACGGCCGCTGTATATATCCCGTATCCTGATATGTGTTACGGCTGGTATAAACATCGATGTTTTATTGATCTGATAATTTTTACTCCCATAGTTAAACGAAAAAAAGTAGGTACCTACATTTAATTGAAAGTGGGGTAGGTATAACTTATCAAGTTATATCTAATTTTATTTTTGTACGCAAGTTTTCACAAACCGGGTCAGATTATGCCAAATTACCAATTAATTTCTTGTATCGTTTAGATATTATGGTTCCCCAGAAAAAAATATTTGAAAGACAAGGTAATTTTCGTAACCCAAACCTTTTGATAATTCCAAGAAGCCCTTTATCCTTAAACGGGAAAACAACTAGCTGATTACCCCTTCTACCTCAAACCTAAATAATATTGACGGAAGTAACTGCCTATCGATTCTGTAAAAATCTCACGGTGATAACATAGGTGAAGTGAGCTATCAATGGAGGCAATCCCTAACATCAGGTGGAATGACAGCTTACCTTAGTTTTCACGGTGAGATATTTACATAATAGCACTGCTGGTGCTTATAGCACAGGAGTCCTCCTAGTTTAAGCCCAGTTGCACACGTCTTCTATCTTGCTACTAAGTTACAAAGTCTAATTTTAGGTAGAGACGCTAGCACATCAAGCTACCCGAAACTGTCAAATTTTCCCAATGGATCTTGAACCTAATGCATTAGCGATAAAGTTGAAAATATATTAATGAAATTTGACAGATTGTAGTAGCTTGATGTGCTGGCATCTGTACAACAATTTTAAATAAGTTTAAGTCTTGAACAAATAAATATTGTTTATTTATTTTGTAAATTGGTCAAAAATAACATTTTTACACAACAATTATTGCGTTCAAAATAACAGTTTTACACGAATTTTAAAAAAATATAATCTTCGTGAGGTCGGTGTTTCACAGCCGACTACTCTGAGATGAAACTTCGAAACAATCCATACAATAACATAGTATCTCATCATAAGCCTAGCCTTGGGGTCGGCTTCCAGTCTAACCGGATGCAGATGAATATCAGTATTTTATATGGAGCGACTGCCTACCTGGCCTTCATAACCCAGTTACTGGGTAATACGATACCCCTTGGTAAAACTATGTTGTCAAACTTTCAGTCTTCTGACGACCCATAACTGCTGTCAAAGATCGACGAATGACAGCCGGGACCAACGGCTTAACGTGCTTTTCGAGGCACGAAGAGCTCTTGGTATGTAAAGATGGTCACCCATCCACAGACCAACTGCGGCAAGTGTAGCTTAACCTGATCTATCGACCCGTGCGGCTATTATTACTTAACCACAAGCCCCTCTAAGCTCCTCAATAACATAGAATCTATCGGCCAAATTATATGAAGACCATTTAGGTTAATTTATGAGGTGGTCTCTTCAGCAAGCCACTACATAAGTTTGAGGACTATCTTCACGATCTAGTGTACTCAAAAACACGTAAAAACGATACCTACCCACAATGTTCCAACTGAAAAGACGCCATATTTGTTGAATGTAAATAAAACATCTGACGGTTGAGAGCTCAGATTCTCAGGCAGTAGTCATTTGTGTGCAAAGAGCAGTTTAGAATTACATAAAGTCTGTATGCGCCACGCGACTTGGCACTCGCTGTCTTTTCAATATTCACGTCATCTCTATAGAGATATTATGTTGGAGAGAATTTTTCTGTGTATTTATGTTCACGGTCTTACACGTGAATCGTTGTAAACACAAACGGAGCTTTGAAGAGACCCTAATTGCACACAATAGGCATGACGACATTTTTTTTTTATTTTAAACTCAAAAAAATATTTGTTTGCAAATAGTGCAAACAATACTACAAAAATTCTAAAAGCTTAAAAAACTGCCAACTTATAAACGTTTTTAAATAACTGCTAGACAGAGATGGAACTACCATAGAAGTGACGTCATGACTATGTAACTTCACACTAGTGCAATCACAGATATGGATAGACCTAGATCACGCAAGTATCACGATATGTATGAAAACCAAGCGTGCCATTTTTTGACTACCTACTATGACATCACAAGCACTCTTTTTCACTCACACTCACCCAGCCAGCAGTACACAGGACTGAGCGCGAAAGTGGCGGCTTACGATTTTTGATCGTAAGTTGGTGCGATTTTTGACACGCGAAGTAGTTGCTCTTGCGCTGTCTAGATGTATATATATCTGTGAGCGCCATACCTTGTCACTACCACGTGACAAGGACGGGAATAATCCCCACCAAAAACTTTTAAAGCGTGTATCTTCTCCAAACTTCCAACGATTTTACTGATGTTTAAATTCGATAATCTTGTTTTATGATGCCTTCCGTGAAACTACATTATTTGTTCGAACATTTCTAATATTAGTCATCATCCCTATTATAACACACTATCAATCTCAATCTGAATCATTTTGGACGACGTTGCTAACCCATTGCCTATGTCTGAATCATTTTGGACGACGTTGCTAACCCATTGCCTATGTCTGAATCATTTTGGACGACGTTGCTAACCCATTGCCTATGTCTGAATCATTTTGGACGACGTTGCTAACCCATTGCCTATGTCTGAATCATTTTGGACGACGTTGCTAACCCATTGCCTATGTCTGAATCATTTTGGACGACGTTGCTAACCCATTGCCTATGTCTGAATCATTTTGGACGACGTTGCTAACCCATTGCCTATGTTTGAAAAATGTGTCTGCTTAACAACGTAAATAACGCATTGAATGTTGTTGAACTGACAAAATGAAACCCTTTACCGAGGCACGGAGGGGTCTCGGTTTGTAATGATGGTGACCCATCCACAGACCAACCGCAGCAAGCGTAGCTTAACCTGATCAATCGACCTGCGTGGCTGTTATTATTTAACCACGGGCCCCTCCATTACTGACCACTATAACAACAAATAATAAAATAATAATAAAAGTCAAATTAAGTAAAAAATTAAAGGGAGTATACGGTATACCATACATGAAACGTGTTTTTTTTAAATAAATAGTATTAAATATTGTGCGATGCTGCGGTAACCTTCGTGTGTAAGTCCGACTCGCACTTGACCAGTTTTGTTTTATTATTGTGTTCAGTTTTAATTTAATACACTGAAAGTTAACAGACTTTCAACTCTGGCAGTACAAATATATTAAGGTAGAACCCTAAATAATGTATTTACTTATCCATACTAATATTATAAATTCGAAAGTGTGTCTGTCTGTCTGTTACCTCTTTACGCTTAAACCGCTGAACCGATTTAGATGAAATTTGTTATAGAGATAGTTTGAGTTCCGGGTAAGGACCTAGGATAGTTTTTGTCCCTATATACCCATGATCAACGCTTATGCGGGTGAAACCGCGGGGTGCTGCTAGTACAAAATAAAACGTGGGACGATCTGTAATACAATATAATCAAGATTCGAAAGCAATCTACAGATTAAGCAGAACTTAATCAAATATCAAGCACCTTAAGTAAATACTTAGTAGTCGGCGTAGGCTACACGGTGTACTTTATACATCGAGTACAACGAACGCCTTCTTAGAGAACAACTTGAATAAGTAAGATATATTGTAGATGGTGAAAGTTTTTCCATGTCACTCTGCAAATGTGGGTAGATTGAAATATGTTGGGTTTGTATATTTAGGTTTTTGGTGGTGTGTGTGTGTCTGTGTGGGAATGTTATAGGCATTATGACCACTGATTTGTAGTCACCAGAATACCTACTAATATTATATAGAGATAAAAGAGGGGCCCGTGGCTAAATAACAACAGCCGCACAGGTCGATCGATCAGGTTAAGCTACGCTTGCCACGGTTGGTCTGTGATGGGTTACATTCCGTGACCCCTCCGTGCCTCAGAAAGCACGTTAAGCCGTTGGCCCCGGCTGTCATTTGTGGATCTTTGACAGTCGTTACGGGTAGTCAGAAGCCCGAAAGTCTGACAACCAGTCTTACCAGGGGTATCGTATTACCCAGTAAATGGGTTTTGGAGGTCAGATAGGCAGTCGCTCCATGTAAAATACTGGTATTTAGCTGCATCCGGTTAGACTGGAAGCCGACCCCAACACAGTTGGGAAAAGGCTACGTAGATGATGATTATATAGAGGTCAAAATTATGAGTTTGTTTGTAGTGGGTAATCTTCGGAACCACTGATCTGATTGCTCGCAGTTGCTAAAAAAGTAAAAAAAAAGTTTTAAAGAAATTTCTCGGCGGCTGATCGACACTTCGTGACCAGAGGGCCTGGTCGTTCTTTGGCCAAAGAATTAGCATTACCATTCAACGTGGCAATGCTGCCAGTCTTCTGGGCACTTTACCGGATGACAGTGATGCGGAAAAGTACTTCGACGCCTAAATATCCTTTTGTTTTTGTATTTATTTAGATAGTTAGCTAGTATTTTAATTAAGTACCTAGTGTAAATAGTTAAAAAATTATGAAAATATAATCCGTTAACATTGTTTACGTATTATACTTATTGTTAGTACAAAAAAAAACACGCGGACTAAGCCGCGGGCAGAAGCTAGTAAAGAATAAAAGGCCTAATGGCAATGCTGGTGGTTCCGAGCTCGGGTATAAAGTAATCTAACTTACCCGATTTCTGTCGGCTTTCTGCCAAAAATAGGTAGACTTTCTCGTTCTTAAATATATTTTATTGAACCATATTCAAGCAGCCAGGTGGTGGCAGGTTCATTGGCGCACAAATGTAATAACGAACTCAGCAAATGGTTATAGACCCTTTTTGATGAATGGGAAATCATCAAATAACTCCTTCCGCTCTGGGTGGAGGAGAAGGGAGTGTCAGAAAAATAGAGTATAGTAGTAGATGTGGGGTTAGGGGGGCATGTTATTGCTGTTGGTCCTACTGAAGTTTTGAAACCAATACATCTATAATTTAATATTATCGCCCCGTGGGGAAGATCACGTGGCGGGTCTAAGTTGGTTTGCAAGCAATAATAATAAGACGTAGTCGACGGAGCACCGCTTCGCGGGGCCCCTATTTCTGTCTACAGGGTTTAAAGGAACCTAACCTAACCTAAGTCGACACCTAATCTAATTTCTTTGTACCTAGGGTATATTTTGGTTTCAAAATTTCAGTAGTACCAACAGCAATAACATGCCCTTGTGGACCTACTGGTAGCACAAAATAGTAGGAGCACGAGAAAATACGTGGTTATAAGTAGCCAGTTTAAATTTTTGCCTCTGTCGTAGGTAATAAAAAGAAGGTAAACTATAATTATTTAATTGGTATGGAAACCCTAGTGTGCTAGTCTGAGATAAACTTGGCCGGTTTTATTCATCATCATTATCATTTACTTATTTCAGATCATAAAATCCAATTTTTTTAGTACTTACATACACAACTTAAACACTACAAAGAAGATTGGTTATTACAGACCTTTCGCCACTAGTTTTGCTAAAAAAATAACGAGGTTAGAGACACTTACGAATGAGAAAACACATACAAGTATGGCGGCCGCTCTTAAAGGGATGCAGTGGCAGCATTTGTAAGGGTATCCGAAACAGTCCACAGGACTACGTCTGTAGGGGCGGCATTATGATTTATTAGCAAACACTAAGAGTCTGGGAGCACTGAGAGGCACATTTGTGCACATTCTGATATGCTGAAAATCTTCAAGATCCGATGACTGTACGAAGGAAATTGACATTCAATGCAATCCTCCCGCCCAGAGAGTAGTATATTCCTTGACGTAATCTTTAGCATTTTTATTTTTTTAGAAAATACGTTATGGACACCAGGCAGAGGCAATCAGGAACAGATAAAAAACAATGTTTCTATCTGTGTCTCTTTTCTAGGCTTTCCTTCTTTCCTAGAATCTTATCTTGGAGTCTGAGGTTTCGACTTCCAGTGAAGTCTTCTCAAACGCTAGGTGCTCACGCAGCGACTCGATGCCGCTTTCAAAATCTTACGTCCAAACACAAATGAGAGCCGATTTGTCGCTAGCGATGTCAAAATCTGTGTGGACGTGAATATTTGTTTATATATAACACTTTATTGTACACCAGAAAATACATAACAAAAAAATACGATTATTACTACAAAACATACAATGGGCCGCCTTATCGCTTTCTGCGATCTCTTCGAGGCAACCTTGGAATGATTATGAAACTGTCAACGACTCGCCAACGACTTAGAAATCACTGCGTGTGTACCTAGCATAAGAGCGGAGCACTGGTCAAAAGCTGAACGCCTACTACAGTCCTTTCACAGTTTTTTTACCTCTGATTTTCCATCACTGTTCAAATCACAGTGTCTGACAAGTCTGTCAAAATCATTGTGATCTTTATGCAGTTTTCAATAAGGTTGCTGTTAGGTTACTACTGTCAGAAATACCTAAAATAACTGAACATACAGTATATATTTATTTTTGAGAGAGGTCGCTACGCTTTAATTTTGCAAAAGGTTGACTTTGAAGGATTAATCAATCATATGATTATATGTAAACAAATAAATCACCAAAATTCACACAAAAAATTATTAACGATGCTGGGCATCGTTAATAATTTTATTTTATTCATTTCTCTTTGACCGCAATCAAGTTGTTCAAAAGTAATTTATTAAAATTAAATGTCCTTTCCTACGCGCCATGCTACGGCGTAGCGGCGTAGTTTAGAAGGAGCTACGGTTGCGTAGGTGGAGTCTACGCATTCAAAAATTTTTAAGAGGTTATGTAGTATTTTTATATTTTGAGGAGGCATATTTCTATGTCAATTTTGTATCAATCTTTTTTTTTCATTCATTAATACATGTCTAAAAAGTGACAAGCAATAAGCATCGGGTAAGCTCACACTTACAATGGAAATTACGTTAATTTTGACAGTTCAACAACATTCATTGCGTTATTTACGCTGTCGAAGTGACAAATTAAAAAAAAAAAACATATGAAGTAATGAATTCGGTCTTCAAAATCCGTCGGATTTTGATTGAAAGTTTTGATTGAAAAATTTATCGCAATCTGAAGGGTTTTGAAAGAAATTCGTTATCCATTGCTTCAATATGTTAGAAAAATCTTAATCAGAAAACGAAAATGAGGCAATGAATGTTGTTGAATTATCAAAATGAATGGCATTGCCATTTCAAACGCAATTACCCAGCAGTTTTGAGGAAAAATATAACTATTATTGACCTAGTTTTTCAGTACGAGTTTGAATTCCACGCGACGCGTATATAGGAATAAATTTTCCAGGAAATATTTCAGTGCAAATAAAAGCCGAAGCAGATTAAAATGTTTCGTAGCAACTATCTAAAAATAAACATAGAAATAGTGGAACGTGAACGTATTTTTCAAATCAACAACAAATATTGATGAGTTTTTCATATTAGTCTATATGTGTTATTTTATTTTTCATCGTGTCAGTTTTTCACTATCAAGCACCTTAAAAACAGCGTTAAATTTCATCGCCACACTGCACACTGTAAAAATACTCATCATCTGCCTAGCTTTTTCCCAATTACATTGGGGTCGGCTTCCAGGCTATCCGGATGCAGCTGAATACAAGTATTTTACATGGAGCGACTGCCTATGTGACCTCTACAACCTAGTCACATGGCAACCCTTTAGTAAGAAGAAAAAATACTGAATGGTATTTTAACCTTTTTTCTATGAAGAAATATTTATGAATTCCACCTCCGTCTTTGGAGAACGAAGGTTTTAACGTAATAAAACCAACATCTTTCTTTCATACGTTTATCTTTAAAATCTCGATAAATTATTTACTGATACCACTAGCAATCAAGTGGTTCCTCATTAAAACTATAGAGCTTTTTCATCGATCACGTCCGTGGTATAGAGGTGGCTACACTTCATATCGATAGATCTTCACGTATAAAGCAACACTACTAAGTGACACCAGTCGGCTTGTTAGTGTGACACAGTTTTTTTTTTAATTACGTCTCTAAAATGGACGGTCGGAATGGAGTATTCTGGGTATCAAAACTTGCAGACCGAGTTAGGAATACGAGTATGACCATCATTCAAGAAAGATAACTGAAGGCCAATTGTCGTAATTTAAAACGTTCAAAATCTAGTCGCAGTCTCATCTCGGCGACAAACAATGTCAAAAACTTGTCAAGATGTATAGAAATTAGACGTATTTTTGACAGATTGAGACTGAGATCGGACTATGAACGAGAATTGCCCCTCTAGTTCTTTTTTTGTGTTAATTGGTGTGACCTACCTAAAAAACTAAAGTCATTTCCCTTTTATAAAATAATACAGGGTCAGTGAGAAACGTAACGTTACTGTTTGCAGGTATACTTCCGAAAACTGATCGACGCTGTAGAATTCAAAACTATCAATTGCCAAGTTACACGGTTGAAGCATTTTGATTGGTATCAGGCGTCCGTAACTTTGTGCGAGCTAACTAGCTCTTTCGTTTTCTGTTTAAAGAACATTTAAAGTACCTAATAGCGACTTTCAGGTCGTACTAGTTACCACTCCTTATTTTCCGAGTTTTGGGCTTCTAACAAGATGTTATTATACGTAGCTAGAGTCAGCCTCAAAATTATTACAAAAATTCATTTAACTGTCTATAATCTTTGTTCCATAATACTGTATCAATGTGTTACGCTTACCACGGTCGGTTTGTGAACGAGTGACTATCAATTACATATCGAGAACCCTCTGTTCCTCGGAAAGCACGTTGAGCCGTTGGTCCCGGCTGTAATTCGTAGATCATTGACAGTTGTTACGCGTAGTCAGTAGACCAACAAGTCTGACAAACAGTCTTACCAAGGGGAATCGTGTTACCCAGTAACTGGGTTTTGGAGGTTAGATAGGCAGACGCTCCATATAAAATACTGGTATCTAGCTGCATCCAGTTAGACTGGAAGCCGACACCAACATAGTTGAGAAAAGGCTAGGCAGAATGTGTAATAGGTGCAGCGGGATTGTCCGAAAGGGTTACCGCTACCCCTGAACATAAAGGGCTAAGGAAGTAACACGGGTGGGTTTTAGTCAGTAAGAGTCTGACACTCCCTTCTGCTCCACCCTGAGCGAGAGGGGTTACTTGATGATTTCCCATCCACAAAAAAAATTAGTAGTTAATAGGTTTTGTAATATACACTGATACAGAACAAAGATTGTAGACTATTAAACGAATTCTTGTCGATGTTTATATCTTTTTGAGACTGACTGTACGATGCTCTTCAAGGATAGTTGATCTTGGTCTTTATCCGCATCAAGCACATCATAAACTCGTAAATCATTCAGTCCACACCGATTCCATGAGCCCTTCAATGCATCCTTTTATTAGAATGGTATTGTAAAAAGCACAAAACATCCCAATTTATTCCTTCATATCGCGCCTTTAGTATTATAGAGACCTACTTTGAAATCTTAAGATATCTTAAATTTTCAAATTAAGTGTCTTATAATACAGAATTATAGAGACCTAATTTTAAATAATTATAATCTTAAAACTTTCTTAAATGATCCGTTAAATTTCTTATAATTCAGAATTATAGAGACCTAATTTGAAATATTAAGATAACTTAAAATTTCAAATTAGGTCTCTATAATTCTATAGGTGCGATATATCATCATACTCTCTATTCTGACCTGATCGATCGACCCATGCGGCTGTTTTAAGTAAGTAAGTGTTTTACAAAACTTAATAAATAGTAAAGTATATAATGAAAAAAACTAAAGCAAAATGAAGAACATGAGCTTCTTATTTCATTATATTCTACCTTATTACACCTTTTTTCTTGTTATTTTAAACGTAATAAAAAATAAAACGGGTTTTTACTTTGCGTTCCTTCAGAGTTCCGAGGCGTTGATTAAAGTTTGCAGAAAAGTTTTTGATCGCGACACGAAAACTTAACAATGTAGAAGTTAAGAGGATATACGGTCGGAGAGACTTGAAAAAGCCTAAGTAAAAAATCGAAATTCGAGGTTTGGCTCTCGGCTATTTTCTCCTCCAATATTAGACCAATTTGAAAGATATGTCATAAACTGAATAAGAAGAATATACTGTGTCCCTGTGTTTTTCTTTTTTCATTAATAGTTGTCAAATTTGTACACTAGGCCTCTGTTGACAGCGGTTTAAATCGGCATTTTTTCATTTTTTGAGGGATCTAGTGCTTATAAAAATAATTTATCATCAAAATAGGAAAACATACAAGCAGTTATTATTTATTATTCTCTAAGCAATCATTAATAAGAAAGAAAACAAGAAAACAAGCGAGAGTGTTTCTATGGAGAAACGACCACCCGCATTTCCTCTTAACAGCAACTTTACCTTACTGTATACAAACTGAGACTTAGGGCAATATCATAAATTATACCTACAAGGAATGATAAATTATTTTATTTCTGTAAGTAGCTATGTACAGACACTTACACCGTTACACGTCAATCATATTAAAAACAAAATGAGGTCGGTGTTTCATAAATATTCAATGACTGCTCTAAGAAGAAAGTCCGAAACGAACTCAGAGATCTATTTCAAGTCAATATCCCACGTATTTTCATATACAAGCAAACGAAGCACGTGTCACGATGTTTGCGTTTTGTATAGCCTATAACATTCTCTGATATTTCAATTATAAAAATATAGCTTCCGTATACTGATCGAACCACAAGCTCAAGATCTACAAACCCACGTACTAAAACCAAGAAAAACTTGATTACTTATAATACAAAATCGTTATTTATTCGACTCATACAATTCCCACGCATCAATATGTAGGCGGCTTATTCCTAAGAACTACAAACTGAATGTTATGCTTATACTATATTATTCAGCAGTTGATACATATTAAATGAACCTTTTATAAGTTAAACAAAGGAAAGGGAATATTTTATTGGATTAGTGGACTGAAATAGACGTTGGTCCCGGCTGTCTTTTGTGGGTTATAAATAACAATATAGTTATAGCTACAATCGTTACGGGTAGCTGAAAGTCCCGAAAGTCTAACACCAGTCTTACCAAGGGGTATCGTGTTGCTTACTAACTGGGTTGTGGACGTCAGATAGGCAGCGAAACCAAGCAACAACTCTTTATTTTAGAATGAAAATACAGAAAATGAGCATATTACGTTGTGCTCTACAAGATTATATGTTATTACTAACTGACCCCGCAAACGTCGTTTTGCAAAAAAAAATAGATAGTAGCCGATTCTCAGACCTACCCGATATGCACACAAAATTTCATACAAATCGGTCCAGCCATTTCGGAGGAGTATGGTAACTAACACTGTGACACGAGAATTTTATATACTAGACTAGCTGACCCCGCAAAAGTCGTTTTGCAAAAAAAAAATATATATATAGTAGCCGATTCTCAGACCTACCTGATATGCATACAAAATTTCATAAAAATTCGTCAAGCCGTTTCGGAGGAGTATGGTAACTAACACTGTGACACGAGAATTTGGGGGACTGTCTTTTGTAATTTTGACGTTCGAAAAGTGCTGATTGTCAGCCTCATTGATATATATGTTACTGTTACTGTTATGCACTAGATTAGCAATTACCGCACCAAGGCGTTGCCACTAGGCTGATGGCCACAGCCATCAGCGTAGCTAACGTCAGTTCAGTGCTCTGTGTGACGCCAACCGAAGTCAACCGAGTGACATGCGACAAAAAATATCGCGAAAGAGTGCGATTCAAGATCACAAAAACATAATAAATTAACCGGAATTACTTTCCACACGTAAATTAATTGTCTCTGTGTTTATATCAACGTAAAAACGCAATAAAATGTAGAATTTTGTAAATTAGGTTCAGTGTTACCACTAAAAACTTAGTTTTAGTTTCCCACATTAGTGGGAGTTTTTAATTTATGGAATAAGTGATTTTAAATATTTTTTAATAATAACAACGTAGCAGGGTGCCTAAAGATGCAGCACGCCGTGAAAAATGGGTGGGAATAATCCGATTGCTGAGAAAAGAGACTGACTGGCTACCTACTAAATCATTCAATTTCATTAATAATAAAGAAAAAATATTCAAAAAGAAAATGTCTTAATTATTTTCATTATTTATAAACTTCTATTACACATCCAATAAGAAATACATAATTCAAATATTTAAAAAATAATTTAACTTAACCTAAAACGCTTTTTATGGCTTAAAATGTTGGGTAAAATTTCGCATGGGTAGGCAACCCCATCCCGTCATTGCATGTTTATATTGCGGTCTTTGTCTAATCTAAGCGACGGTATTATTCTTACGACGTGTGTAAGTGAGACAGATATATGTTTACTTTTAAATGTTTAGTGGTTTCAAAGCTACGTCGTCGCGTTTATAAAGTGGCTACACTTTTTTGACACATTTTATTGAGGTTTGCTTCTCTAGTTATATAGCTCAATGGTCAGCCTAGTTTGAATAAATGACTTTTGATTTTGATTTTGAATGGTATGGTTTTCTGAAATATCGATTAAATTTTAACAGCAGCAGTAAGTAGGTATATCCAAACTTCATATACAGATTACAGACAGAGCAACATTTTTAACTTAGAGAGCTAAAAGCCTCCGTTGTTTACGACTCTGTGGGGATGTAAATGACCGCCTATTATCACTTAGTTATTATGCAGTTCCATTATTAACTGGTCTCATTCATTAACGGTTTTTTTATTCTTTGTTTTGTTTATTTTTAATAAAGTCTGTTAATGAGTCGTTAGATGTTACAGTGTAACTTTTTAAAAGCTAATAAAACTGCTTAAAATGAAACGTGATTGCTGACAACGTATTATACACGGTGGCAAACTGCACCTGCGGGTTAGTATCGACGCGTGAAGTGTTACCATGAATTCATGTACGTTTGCCCCGCACGGCCCCGCTGAATTTGCGATTTAGGTGTGCACCAATGCAATGTACTCGCCTCTAGGAGTATATGTACCGGTTTCTTTTTCAATGTACCTCTGTACTTTTGAAGAAATATGCATAAAAAGGGGGCCGTGCCAGCCAAACGTTTTCAGCACGGCCCCCGTGTAACTTGAAAAATATAAAGCGTATTAAAAAGGTTCATATACTCAAGGAATGTACTCTATTAACACGTTATATGTACCGTAACAGATATTGTGAATTCGTAATAACAAATAATATATAGATGTGGAAAGGGGGCCGTGCTGAAAAAAAAACATATAAGAAAATATCTAAAAAAGACAAAACAACCTTAGCCAAAAACTATTAAAATATAATTGATGTTTGGCAAGTAACATATGTACCGCATTAGTTTCTCATACAACTTGCAAAATTTTAAAAATAAACCAATTTTTGTTTATTCAGCACGGCCCTCTATAGTTGCCTATATCTTTTTAAATATGACATGTTTGTTTACAAAATTCGACTTCCTAAATTATGTATAGGAGTACATTCGTTCCCAATAAATTGCGATTCTGCTGTATTAGTACTTTAAAAGATAAATTGAATCAAAAATATAATATAATACAACCGATAGGGTGACCATGATTCCACGTACACATACATACATAATCAGCCTATAATTCCAACTGCTGGGACACAGGCCTCCTCTCTGTGAGAGGTAGCCGTAATCCACCACGCGGGCCCAGTGCGGTTTGGTAGATGTCACATGTCTTCGAATTTTTGGTTCTAGGACATGCCGGTTTCCTCACGATGTTTTCCTATGATTCGTGATTCCACGTGAGAATGGATAAAAAACTTCTGCATAATTTGAGTAAATCTTTAGTAAAATCAAAAATATCGTAATCTGTATTAACGATAACTATCAGGGCATTTTCGTCAAAATAGCTACCAACCCTCTTATGGGATGTCCCATACATACAAGTTGCAAATAACTAACATTTTTATGACATGGAAGTATCGATTAATTATTGAATAGATGCAGAAGACTAAAGTTATCTTTTTTTACTTAAATTGTTAACAAAAACTTAAAACAAATAACAAAATTAAATCCAGAATTGTGGCATCTTACATCTTGCAGTACTGTCCTCTTTTAGATGTGACCTATGTTAAAGTGTTTCTTCGCTATTTGCTTCTTATTACATACTCCACATATTTTAGTTTTTGTTATCAATTTGTAGCTTTCAATCATGTTAAACTCTATAATATTATAATACAAGTATTTAATAACATTTTAAAATTTATATTCTGTCCCCTTGGTATGTGTTAAGTGGACATGTCCTTGCACCGTGACCGTAAATTGAATCCATTTTAGTACTGATTTTTTTCTACTACTCGCCGATTTTTTATTTAAATAACAACACCAAATCAAATATGTTAACACCAGCAGCCTTTTTGAAGTGTCAGTTTTGATCTGTCTTCAGTGGACACTCGAGTTCGACCGGTAACGGCCTTTTTCCGGACTTTTTTATTATCTGGTAACGGTCATGACCAAAACGTATCTAAGTTACTATTTATTTACATATATTATTTGAAATAAGCGCCTTATAATAAAAAAAAAATACATACATAGCAAAATTTGTAAGATTTATCATTCGACTAAACCAAGAATTAGCTAAAATATCCAAAACAATTTCAGTAAGCTATTTTCAAAGATAGGTAGCAGTTTAAACGAAAATGCCCATAATAGTAGTAAGTAATAGGTCGCAAATCAACAAGTTTCGCTCAAAAGGCTTAAAAAAATCACAGATATATTTCCAATAGATCACACGGATTGAACCGTACATTACAATAAAATTACAGATTCATTACATTTCACAGATTAGTTACGTTTACCTATAGAATAATCACAGAAAACTATAACTATGTGTCACTAACACTACAGAGCTTAAAAGGCTTTGAAAAATCACAGATACGTTTCCAACAATTCACATCGATTGAAGTACCTATATTACAATAATATTACTTACATTAATCACATTAATATTATTTGGAATAATCACAGGCAACTAATTCAACCTACGTAATCACAGTAGTGTTTCAAGCAACTGTAATAATTAGAATATTGTTATTATTTTTACATAATTATAAAACATCAAAGATCACTCGCGAATCATATTTAGATTAACATACAACCTGACGCTGACCTGCAATTGCAAAAAATCGTATGAAAATTTGTATTTCGCGGGCTACACTGAAGCAAATACCCATAAGTAACGTCATACTCATAAGTAACGTCTAATTTTATAAACGTCTAATATACCTATGGTAGGTATACGCCTATAAAGTTAGGTTTTGTGACTTAAGAATTCTAACCTTAGACGTAATCAAGAAATGATTACGCAACAAGCAATTACTTCTATTGTATACGGGTGTAAGACTTAGCACACTCTCGCTTACACTTCACTGTGCCGTGAGCGGGTGCTTCATACATTTTGATATTTTTAAATTTTATTAAATAAACCTAGTACTTAAGTAAATTGATTTTAGTACATATCAAATCCGTTTCTTAAGTACAAATAAATTATATGATTACTTTTAACTACCTGTTTATTAACATTCCATTTCCGTGCTTGAAATAGAATTCACTGCTCAACGACACGTAGAAAACACGTGAATACTGAAATTAATGGAGCAATGTTTACATTTACTGCTGTAGGTATATTGTGCGCGTAAAGATGTGACTGATCAATAAACACTCGAGCGCAACTGCGCAACATGAAGTAACCGCGACACCAGCGCCACTTCAAAAATCACGGTAGCGTCAGTGGACTAATAGCGACCGCAAAGGACAAGTTTTAACTGATTTAATTCCCTTAAAAGATGTCATCGCTAATATTAATTTTCAAAAAAAAAAAAATTGTACAAAAAGAATGTTTATTTCAATGTAGTCACATAATTTTATTATTTATTATTATTTATTTATTTATATATACTTTATTGTACACCAGAAAATACAAAACATACAATGGGCGGCCTTAGAATATAATTATGTACCTAATATATGGAACCATGGTCACCCTGTCAGTTGTATTATATGATATTTTTGATCCAATTTATCTTTTAAAGTACTAATACAGCAGAATCGCAATTTATTGGGAACGAATGTACTCCTATAAGTACATAATTTAGGAAGTCGAATTTTGTAAACAAACATGTCATATTTATAAAGATATAGGCAACTATAGAGGGCCGTGCTGAATAAACTAAAATTGGTTTATATTTTAAATTTTGCTAGTTGTATGAGAAACCAATGCGGTACATATGTTACTTGCCAAACATCAATTATATTTTAATAGTTTTTGGCTAAGGTTGTTTTGTCTTTTTTAGATATTTTCTTATATGTGTTTTATTCAGCACGGCCCCCTTTCCACATCTATATATTATTTGTTATTACGAATTCACAATATCTGTTACGGTACATATAACGTGTTAATAGAGTACATTCCTTGAGTATATGAACCTTTTTAATACGCTTTATATTTTTCAAGTTACACGGGGGCCGTGCTGAAAACGTTTGGCTGGCACGGCCCCCTTTTTATGCATATTTCTTCAAAAGTACAGAGGTACATTGAAAAAGAAACCGGTACATATACTCCTAGAGGCGAGTACATTCCATTGGTGCACACCTAAATCGCAAATTCAGCGGGGCCGTGCGGGGCAAATGTACATATGAATTCAGCACCTAATTCTAGACCACCTCGTGTAATAACTAGGGATGAAAATTGCCGAATGTTTCCGAAACTTACTAGGAAAGTTTCCAATATTGCCGGCAATATTGATCAATATTGCCGGAAAGTTGCCAAAATTGCCAGATTACATAGGTTTTTTCAAATGCCATTTTTAATGTTTATTCGCTCATGAGGTTTTATGTAATGGTGTAATTATACGTATTACTAGTAAGCCTGTATGGTATATTGTTAATTATACTTAATTTATAATTATCAATGTAAATATGTGAAGATAAAGTTAAACGGCATGTATATAATGCAGCGACTATAATGTTAGGTTAGGTTAGGTTAGCGAGGAGCTTTAAATAATGACTTGGCGACTAATAATAATGACTTGGCGACTAATAATGTTAGGTTAGGTTAGGTTAGGTTAGTATTTGCTGCCAACGTATTATATATGGTACCCACTCTATTTTTTTTAAAAACCTATTTTCATTTTACTTAGTCGCTGCATTAAATACATGCCAAGTTAAACTAGGACACTGGTAACTTCATGATAGCTGAACCCATAATTTATTGAGAATTTTACTTATAAATTTTATAAACAAATAAAGAGGATATTGATAACGAATGAAATAAATATAAATCATACAACTGTGTAGTGTTCTTTTGTAATATTTTTGGACTTTTTTTAAGTAACTTCATCTGTTTGTATTAACATCGATTTTCATCTATTTCTTGAAGTCTGATAGTGCTGAAATTATAAATACTTATGTAAGTCTGGTGAAACGCAATATTATGATAATACTGTGTCAGCCTGATGATGGAGTTTGAAGGTGGTCATAGAATCTACGCTCTGATATACGTAAACCTACCGAGCTTGGGCTCGTTAGATTGGTCTACCCATCAAGCTATACATTTCCAGTATAGTAACTATAAGCTGAAGTACGGAAATGCTATACAATGCGAGATCAGCTTATACTGGAAATGTATAGCTGGATGTGTAGCCGTGCATACCTATACCTACGAAATAACAAACAATTAATGAGTTTAAATGAAGTAACTATCTACTATCTTTGAGCCACTTCGTACGAGTTATCAAAGATGTCTTAGCACTTTATGCACTTTAACTAAAAATTAAATAAATATGCATAAGTACCCAGATACCTACTTGAGTTTTTTTGTTCACAATGGTGCCGATTCTCTTTTCACAAATGCGTCTAAACTAGACTAAAAATCACCAAAATTTAGTTTATTCCTGTCAAACGACGATTTCCTATTCTGAAATTAACTAAAGTGACACAACTTAACTAAATTTTAGTTTGACAGCACTAAGATTGTACTGAGATATTAGTTTAGTGAAAATAGTAATTTTGCTATTCTGAATTTGACGTTTTTCATCTAAAATTTAGATTTTCTAACTAAATCTGAGTATTTTTAATCGCGACTAAAAAGGTGTGGAATAAAAAAAGTTAGCATGAATAAAATTTACATCAACACCTCGACTTCAGATGCAAAATCAGTACAGTTTTTTTTATTTTCTTTTGCTTATATCTCGAAAACGGTATGTCTTATCGCAAAAATAATGAAAATTTCGACCCCCTCTTAGACACCCGTAAACCCCTAAAACTCAACACATTGGTAATATTTTTTCATATTTTCCATACAAAAGTGAAAAATTCCATAAAAAAGAGGTCAAGATTGCCCCACTGCGCACCTACGGCTCAAAAAAAACACGGGGACGGGCCCGTGGCTAAATAATAACAGCCGCACAGGCTGATCGATTAGGTTAAGCTACGCTTGTCACGGTTGGTCTGTGGATGGGTGACCATCTTTACATACCGAGACCCCTCCGTGCCTCAGAAAGCACGCTAAGCCGTTGGTCCCGGCTGTCATTCGTAGATCTTTGACAGTCATTACGGGTAGTCAGAAGCCCGAAAGTCTGACAACCAGTCTTACCAAGGGGTATCGTATTACCCAGTAACTGAGTTGTGGAGGTCAGAGGCAGTCACTCCATGTAAAACACTGGTATTCAGCTGCATCCGGTTAGACTGGAAGCCGACCCCAACATAGTTTGGAAAAGGCTAGGCAGATGATGATAATGAGGGCAAATAAGGACCTACTTTTTGGCTGAATGCACGAACCGTGCGAAGCCAAACAAAAAAAAAAGTACCTACTTACCACGTGGAGTCGCGATTGTCAAATTCGATTTGGTTGTGTCAAAATTATTTTTAAATTTAGAGATATTTTAATGCAGAATAGTTCTAAGATTCTCATAGACAAAAGTAAGGATTTTTAGTGATAGTTTAGTTAGTTTAGTTCGGTGTACAAGAGAATCGGCACCATTACCTTATTTTGATTTACGTTAAATATTGAATACTACGTTGGTACGCTACCCCTCACTAGTTGCTTAGCCATTTGACAAATTGTGCTGTCACAAGAATGTTTAAGTTCGGATCAGTAGGTTTTGAGAAAATCGCGGACATACAAACAAACATACATACATACGGGTCGAATAAAAGACCTCCTTTTTTGAAGTCAGTTAAAAACGTCAACTTGTTACTGATCAAATCGTCTTGCAAGGTTGAACCCTTTTATACATACAGATATGTATACATATACATGTATATACTTTCTTACATACAAATGTGGCTACGTATAAGAAAGTAGATAAAAAAAAAATGATGATATCTCTAAAATTGTTATGGTTTCATCACCAATGAAGTATCGTGGATAGCTTGTTTCTTTTCCTTAGTTTATCAGTAAGAAAATAAATGAGAAAACTAAAATTTTCGGTTGGATAATGTAGATAAGCATAAAAACTAACACCCTGCGAACCGCTATTTTATCCTACTATGCAATTATGTAAAGTAAAATATGTTTTCTATTTACACGTTTCTTGCCAATGTTGCCGGCAAGTTTGGAAACATTCCCGGCAGTTTTGGCAACTTTCGCAATATTGCCGGCAATTTTCATGCCTAGTAATAACCGACGAAAAATTTCAACGTAGTGGGGGAATCCATAGTAACAGTTTGCGCGTCGATATACAGACGCCAGCTTATCAAGGTACTACAATCTGTCAAATGTATTTAATAGATTTCAACTTTATCGCTATAATCTAAGGTTCACAGTTGATTGGGAAAATTTGACAGTTTTGGGTAACTTGATGTGCTGACATCTGTACCTGTCACCCTATCTAACTTTCTATGCTAATGCCTTTCGTTGCATCGAAAATACATTTATTTAGCAAGGACTAAAAGACACACAATACACCAGATACGTACATAAGATAAAAACAAATAAAAAAATTAAATAAAAAGTATAAAGTGCGATCTAAGAAAATAGCGGGGAAGTGTGCCTCACGGCTGCGCCAAAATTCGACAACTAGTGCCTGACGCTGGTTTTCAACTGGACCGAGGCGACGGATGAAATCAGTTTTATACTGCAACGTGACGTGTGTACACAATATGCTTATGTAAATAAATACATACGTCTGCGCAGCGTCAACGTTGCGCAGACGCTACGTTGACGTCGCGTCGTCGCGTGACAAGCATTAACATCCGCTGAACGCGACGTCAACGTCGCGTTTGAAAAGTTCGTCAAATGTAGTCTTTGTCATTCGTAAATATTTATAAATTCCGATTCATTATTTTTAATATGAATACAGTACAGTGCGAAATATTCACTTTCTTGTGATCGATTGGACCATAAAGGGTTTTCCCAAAATTGACGATGAGATTTTCGTTTTCTTTTACGTAATTTTCGTCGAAGTAGTAAAGCCAACAGTAGTACTTCCTCGTCGGAATCCATTATGTTTCTGATTGCACACCTCAAATAGTATCATGTGCGCGACATTAACGTCGCGTTCAGCGGACGTTAATGCTTGTCACACGCAGACGCGACGTCAATGTCGCGTCTGCGCGGCATCGACGCTGCGCAGACGCGACGTTGACGTCAACGCTCGTAAAACTTCAATGGGATAGCGGCCTTATTAGACAAAAATACTGATAAACAAATCAATGAGATCCTGCGGATTGGACTGATTGTAAGTTTGTTACGTAATTAAGGTGATAAACTTAATTTTTTTTTATTGATGACGTTTACTACAAAACGTCATCAATAAAAAAAATATATACTTCATCTATACGATTACATCGCACATTATTTAACACGCTAGCATAAGCTTTTTTACTTATCAAAAAGTCAGCAAGAATAGTTTTCTTCCATCTCAACTTATCACACGTACCAGCAAACAAGTGCTAGTAAATTATCAACGCCTGTTCTCTCTCTGTTTGAGCATTGGCCCTGTATCATAATCAGCCTATAATGTTCCAGCGGGAACATTATAGGCCCAGCATTAGAGGTCCCAGCAGCGGCTGCGACACAGGATTCCTCTCGGTGAGAAGGAGTGGGCTGTAATCCACCACGCAGGCCCAGTGCGAGTTGGTAGATGTTTGAGAGCAGGAAAGAAAGAGACCTTTACCCTCGACTAATACGTTACACCCTGACATTCCCAAGAATAAACAACACTTACCTCTCACTTTTCATCTTCACAACACGAATAAAGCTTTTGGATGCAAATAAAAGCCCAAGAAAGGTGCTAAGCTGTAAGTTATAGCCTGAAATCTCGCGAAGCAATAACAAAGGGATTAAAAATTGCTCCACTCTCTAGGCTATAACTTAGATGAAAGTTACAGCTTGTGCAAGATAAGAAAATTGCACAGAATTATTCCTTTCACACTAAGATTAGAATGGAGCGAAAGTACCTAGTTTAAAATGGAAACTACATCTTTTGTTATTCATAATGATGATATTGCATTGAACATTTTAAGGCACTGGCTACCCAACTAGCAAAATCAGTACTTAAAACGATCTCACGACTACTATTATTTTTACTTATAAAAAACTTGTAGCATGCTGCAAAGCTGGATTTGGGCGCAGTTACAGGAGCGTTTATTTCTATAACTATCTTATAATCAACTTATACAATGTTACTATATCCTATAAAATACTTGACGAAGCGCAATAGTTTCTATAATGATATGAGACAAGAAAATTACAAGCACAAACGCTCTTGTTAGTATCTGACATAAGTATCTTACTAAAGCAATCTTTTTTGTAATGCACTAGTACTGTACTTAGTTAAAAGTATATTTTAGTTTTGTGGTAAATACTTCATAAAAACGACAGTTTCTATTACTGTTATTTTACATTATTGTAGAATATTAATTACTAATATAAATTGTAATTATAGTGTTTGAACTCGTGGGGAAGTCATTTTTACTGTAAATGTGTACCGCAATTTAGTTAGTTTCACAAGCCCCTCCGAAAAATAGCACATTAGTATATTGTTGTAAATAAAATATTTCAACAATTCCTATGAATATTCACCATGTTTTGAAATTGCTCTTCATTAAGTACTTTGTAGAACCATTGTAGGTAAATTAGTGCTTGTAGCAGTTTCAGTCCAGATAACTCGCCTCCATTTTAAAAGAAATTAGAGGTCCCTTGAAATATACCTGCTAATGTTTGAATTTACTTTTATTAGGATTTAATTATAAACAGTCGACATCAAGAAACACAACCGTGTTTCTGATTTTATTCCTGAAGAATTTCGCTTCGTTAATTCTTTTTACCTATTTGGCAATCGTTTTCATGGCTTAAATTTATATTCAACTTATTTCCTCAAGACGAAGGGGAACAACTGAATCTTAACAAAATGGCTAACGATAAAGTTATTGATGTAGTAGCTTATAAGATTCCTTGATCATATAGCGTTCTTATCAAGTACTATTAGATTTAAAATAATCTCGATCAAAACTATAAAGGCGCAAACTTATAGTGATCTCAGCAAAGTTTGTTATAATATCATGTTCTCTCACAAAATGCTACCATAGGATCAAAATATTATTCTGGATTATTTAGTTTCACTGTAAACAATTATAGGAGACTTATTCCTAAAAGTGTCCTAAAAGACCATCTTGTACCTAACTATAAAACTGAGATATAAAAGCAAATGCTCTTAAGAATGTCTACGCTTGTGAAATGCTATTACTAGTAAAAGTGTCCTATACATGTTTTATAGGTCAGTCTTGTAGCGAACTATAAGACCGAGATATAAAAACTAATGCACTTGAGTATGTTAAGGCTTAGAAAATGCTATTATAAGTTAAATAGTCTACCGCAATGTCTTTATACGATCGTTATTAGTAGTGACAGACTTATAATCTTTCTTTATAGGATTACTTTGCTAGTTGGGTAAACTGAAGCGAGTCCCGTGCAGGATGCGGGACGAAATTCGCTACCGTCATTGTGCTAACTTGGAGTGTTCCACAGTGTTCAAACTGTTGCAAAGTGTTTTTTTGTAGTCACGTGACTTCTTAGTCATTAAAATCGACGCGGGATTCGCTTCAGTGTGGCCAGAGCTTTGAAATGGAATCTTCCTATTTTTTTCATCTTATACCATTATTACATTGAAAAGTTTAACTATGGAACAGGGTGTAAAGTTCACTCATCCTCTATAGAAAGGGGAGGATCTTCCGACCACACGGCTGTTGTGTTTGGTGGGCTACTATCCGACAATTGATATCGGGACGTTGTATTATTTATGCTAGTTGCGCGGTAAACTCTGCTTGCGCGATGCAGGATTTTGCGTGACGTCAGTATAATGCGTAATTCGAATGTGGCGCTGTAGATGCCGCCACATAACTATGACATTTTGATGATAGCTTACGCTTTCTGTCGTGAATTTTGAATCATTTCCTAGGAGTCGAACTCCACTTGCATGTCATAAAACGACAAAATGTATTGGTCTATATGACAGTTAAATCAATTAATCAATTCAGCCTATCGCAGTCCACTGCTGGACATAGGCCTCTTTCATGCGCCAAAAACTCTGTCCTCCGCCTCCCGCATCCAGTTTTTCCATCTAGCTAGGAGACGTCCTACACTATGCTTGCCGATCCGCTGTCTCTAATCTAGGAGTCGTCACATTATAGGGTACGTAACAGTTAGGTTATCCAACTTTAGTGGAATTATATATTTACTGAGAAATTGTTCTCAAGAGTGGAAAAGCTTTATTGAGGTCAACTATACTGTTTGCAATGAGCTACTCTTGCTGACATGTTCTGCTAAAAATGTCGATTAAACTAGGGATTCCTAAGATTGTGATGGCCCCACAAATCATCTGCAATTTACCGTGAAATGACGTCACTAATAGAGCTGTGGTGGTCCAGAGGTAACTGGTTTCGGATTACGAGTTGTAGGTCCTGGCCACTCCCTCTTGAAAAGGGAAGGCCTGTGTCCCAGCAGTGGGAACATTATAGGCTTATAGAGGTTTGAGGAACAGGGTGTAAAGTTCACTCAACCTCCATAGAAAGGGAGGATCCTCCGACCAGACGGGTTTTGTGTCTGACGGGAAACTGCCAAATGATTCATGTCGGGCCGTTTTATATATGCTAGTTGCGCGGTAAACTCTGCTTGCGAGATGCAGGATTTTTCGTGACGTCAGTTTGACGCGCTGTTTGGATGTGGCGTTGTAGATACCGTTACAGGCTGATTATGACGTTACTTAAACGTTATTAACTTCAGTTTCAGTTGGTGTGTTTTCCTAGCGCGCGATTTTTTATGGTGTAAAGTTGAACCCCGGTGCCATCATTTACTTTTATAAACCCTTAAGCTGAAGCTGGAATATATCCAATGCGTAGTGGAAAAGCAAATCATTCGTAGGTCTAAATAGAGAAAAGTTGTAATTCATTAACACCCTCATTAGCCCTAACGCAACATTCCACTTAAAAGTTACAAGTACGAATGAGTATGGCAGTATTTGAAATCCTTTCAAAATTCCCGTTTAAGTCCCAAATTACGAAGCGCGCTTAAAACATCTGTGACTTCGACACTGAACACGAGTTTTGAATATTCTGTATTCTAATTGCAGTCTTTGTATTGGATAGTTTTCTTGAAATCTCTTAAATAGTCGCCTCCTCAAGAATTTGTGGAGGAAACTATTTCTGACCAGGATACATTACGAGTACGTTGAGCGTAGTTCCTGGTTTCTAAAATCCTCAGATTTACTCAAAGTCCAGATAGCTATTCGAGTGAAGTTTTTTGGTTAGGATTCAGAAAAACAATATATCAAGACATTTAAACAATCAATCAACTCAACGTATCGTAGTTCACTGCTGGACATATGCCTTCAAGGCTGTGCCACAAAACCCTGTCCTCCGCCTTCCACATCCAGTCTGTCCCAGCCACCTTCTTTAGGTCTTTGGTCCATGTAACTGGGGCCCACAATACTCTTGTCGATACGCGGTCTCCACTCAAGGACTAGTCTGCTCCACCGGCCATCAATCCTTC
The DNA here is from genome assembly GCA_949316385.1 of Globia sparganii. Classification (NCBI taxonomy): domain Eukaryota; kingdom Metazoa; phylum Arthropoda; class Insecta; order Lepidoptera; family Noctuidae; genus Globia; species Globia sparganii. The sequence goes on along the minus strand of OX438675.1, from coordinate 4,980,419 downwards.
AACAAACATGGCCAGCCCACTGCCACTTCAGTTTGCTTAGTCTGCAATGCTATGTCGGTAACTCCGGTTCTTTTCCAGATAATTTCATTACTGATTTTATCCTTCAAAGAGACTCCGAGTTGTTTTTGCGCGTTAAGGAGCAAGCCATTCGCTCCATAGTGCGCAAAAACAATGAAACAATATATAAACAACGTCACTATCGAATCCCTTGTTTTTTTGTAGGTGGGAAATTATCAAATAACTTCTTCCGGTCTGGGCGGAGCGGGAGGGCGTGTAAGACTTCGACTGACTAAAACCCACCCGTGTTCCTTCAGTTGCCTGTGCCAAGGGTCACGGTATCTCTCTCGAACTACCCACGACCCTGGCAGACTATCGAATACATTAACCCCGATTTAGAATTTCTAGGAAACCGTGTATTAGAAATCCCGCAGGGTAGTTTTATAACAATAACTGATGAAACGATAACATTTCAACAGTAGGTAAATAATATATTATATACTAGCAACGCCCCGCGGTTTCACTCGCTTACGTGTCGATCTCGTTGGTAGATCGGGATAAAAAGTATTCTGTGTTATTCTGATGTATTAAGCGATATTACTGTAAAGTTCCATCAATATCCGTTCAGTAGTTTTTGCGTGAAAAAAAACATCCATCGATCCTCAAAAACTTTCGCGTTTATAATATTAGGTAATAGGATTATTCTTTCATATATTATTCTGGCTTGTGGCCTCATAAAAGATTTAGCCTCGTTTCCAAATTTTCGATTAAAATTAATTAAATAATCGGATCGCAATCACCGCTTTCTGAAATAAATCAAGCATTAACGTTTGAGATTCCGACTGATGAATTTATTTTTAATTAAGTACAAAATTAAACGTTCGCTTGAAGAATGTTAAGGAAATGCCTTTATTATTTATCGACTTAAAGATCTTATTTGATTAAATTTATAAATAACTCCTTTGGTTTACATTTGGAATCAGGAATCTCTACGAGTAATGTTTGTTTACACCGTTACATTTTGATCGTTTTAATCCTTAAAAGGGGTCATTTTACTCATCATTATGAACAACTTTTACTATGAGACCAACTCTGAAATCGTGAAAAAAAAAATCAGTTAATCCAATATTTATGTTCGCATAACTCGACGTAATGTCAACAACAAACCACCACTCCACTACTGTAATCAACAGATTTTTTGTTCACAAGCACTTTTGAACTATCAAGAAGTCGGTCAGTCAGAAAATATGAAGTTACCCATTCCAAAGCGTTGTAGGTACCTATGGAGAAGAACGGGCAAGAAACTCCATGGACACTCTTTTAAATTATGTTTTTACAAAAATATTAGTTAGATCATTATATGTTGAATTTATAAATAATACATATGAGAGAACGATGTAAAAAAAAAACGTACAGGTTAAAAGCGTCCAGAGTACAGCAAATAGTAACAATACAACAATCCAAAAATAAAATACATGACACTAAGTAATAAATCTTTTTTTTTATTGACGAATGAACGCTCTTGACCTCGATCACGCCTGATGGAAAGTGATGGATGAGGTGTATGATGGAACGAGCGCGCACACAAGTTGCCTAAGGAACTTGGAACAACCACGCATCGACGAAACACAGCAGGCTGCTTGACGCCGGACGCTGATGGGAGGGTGGTCTTGGTCGCAAACCAGGCGGGTGTTAGTCCTACCACCGCAAGGGTAGAATTGGCCCGTCAAATAAGGAGTTGGATGTGACTATCCAGAATGCACCGAGCGCTCGGTTCAGTTGAGTAACTGGTGGAACAAACTGCGTCTCGCTACACGACGAGGCTTCTTCATGCATCCCAAAATTCACTTGATAACTGCACCCTAATTGCGTAACATACTATCAATCACAATCTGAATCATTTTGAAGCATACTGCTAATCCGTCGCTACATTTGTCTGCCCAACAACGTATATAACGCATTGAATGTTGTTGAACTGTCAATATTAAAGCCAGTATGTTACGTCTGGACATGACGCCTCTTTAATAATTAATCATCTGCCTAGCCTTTTCCCAACTATGTTGGGATCGGCTTTCAGTCTAACCGGATGCAGCTAAATACCAGTATTTTACATGGAGCGACTGCCTACCACAACCCAGTTACTTGGTGATACGATACCACTTGGTAAGACTGGTTGTTAGACTTTCGGGCTTCTGACTACCCGTATCGACTGTCAAGGATCCTCGAATGGCAGCCGGGACCAACGGCTTAACCTGCTTTCCGAGTCACGAAGGGGTCTCCTTATGTAAAGATGGTAACCCATATACACAAACCTGATCGGTCTAACTTGCGCGGCTGTTATTATTTAGCCACGGGACCCTCTTCACCTGTATAATTATAATTATATTATTAATTACACCTGTATAATTATCTCGTATGAATTCATGCCATATCTTAACTAACCACAAGTAGGTAGATTATTGGTCTGGAACCGGCGTAGCTCGTCAAGCAAATGGAATTAACTCTGGGTCACTTAACTTTCCGATTTGGAAAGCCGATAATCTCTCAATCTATAAATACATATTATATTAATTGGATGCATTGAGGTTCATGGTTGGACTGTCTTTGACCACATTACCGAAATTGTGTAATTTATCAACTTACACAAGGTGTTATTGCGGTAATAAAAGCAAATTATTTTCCAAAGAATGTGCATGGATTTTCGAAAAAACGACCATTGGAACCGTGCACCTAGCTTCTGACGTTTTATAACTGCCCATGTAGGCTTATGTGAAATAAAATAATATTGATTTTGATTGACTTTCGCGTTGGTCAGTAGTTGCAAGTGCTACTGCTAAGCGTAGGTCCCTGGGTTCAATGCCTGGATTTTAAAACGTTTACTTAATAGAATTTTCTTTTAAGAAATCTTCTGTGGCATTCTGTGTAAGACCGGAATCTAGAAAACGAAATTAAGATGGTATGTCTATTTATCTTTGCCTACCCCTTCAGAAAATACAGTTGACATGTCTTTTCTTGAAGTTATAGATATTTCTTAATTAAAATCCATTGCATCATACATCAAGAAATTTCTCGCCGACTGGTCGACAATTCACGTGACCTTGTTCGGCTGGCTCGTTCTTTGGCCAAAGAATTAGCATTGCCATTCAAGGTAACAATGCTGCCAGACTTCTGGGTACGTTTCCAGATGACAGCAATGCGGACGAGTCCTTCGACGCCTAAGTGACCTAAAAAATAAAAGGATTTTTGTATTTAATTGACGTTTTGTTAGTCGTTTGATTTAGTTAGTACCGTTTTAATTAACTATAAATCTATACTAATATTATAAAGCTGAAGAGTTTGTTTGTTTGTTTGTTTGAACGCGTTAATCTCAGGAACTACAAGTCCGATTTGAAAAACTCTTTCAGTGTTAGATAGCCCATTCATCGAGGAAGGCTATAGGCTATATATCATCACGCTAAATCCAATAGGAGCGGAGCACCAATGAAGAATGTTTCAAAATCGGGGGATTTTTTTTCCTATTGAGAGCTTCCGCTGCGTGCGCTGCGTAAACGGTTAAAGTTTCGCAAAAATCATGTATGACAGAATTGTTCCCCTTTAAAAGCTTTAAAAAAAGTCCGCGACAGCATATGTCTATCTTTTGAGGTTAGCTCACTATAACCTCTTTTATGCTAACCAAATTTGTTCTAAAATAATGCATTATTTGCGAAGGTGTTTTTATAAACATGGTATTAATCCTTATCCAAATAAATACGTTATTCATCACATGTATTTAATTTTGAACAAAATTGCCTCTGGCATCATTTGATTTCAATGTATATCTTAGGAGATATTATCATAGTTTTAAAATAATACTAATAATAAAGCTGAAGAGTTTGTTTGTTTGAAACACGGTTTGAAAGCTCTAAATCTCTGGAAGTATTGGTCGCATATATAAAAATATATTTGCGTTTGATAGCCCAGTTCTTGAGGAAGGCTATATTCTATTAAACTTGACGCTAGGACCCTTAGGAGTTGAGCAAAAAGAAAAAAACTCTGAAGTTTTCGTCAAGCGAAAACGAAGTAATAGCGCAGGCCGGCGACACGTTGCGACGGGGTGGGTCGGGGAAACAAAAAAAATTTACGCGGACGAAGTCGCGGACAGAAGCTAGTAAATAAATAAAATAAAAATTAGTACCTAGTGTAAATAGTTATAGTAAAAGTGCGCAGAGCTACACACCCCTACCCTATTTCAAGTTAAACAAATATCAACTTTATTTCAATGATGATTAAGTTGACTTCAGAGCGATTAGCTGCTTATTGAAAAAGTTATAAAAATCTTTGAAGTTGTAGCGTAAACTGAACTTTATTGTGAAATAATTAAAGTTATTTTTCCCTTTATTCATATTTGTTTACATTTTTGGCAAATAAGTCGCGAACGCAGATTAGTTGCGTAATGTACATAAATATTTTATTGGATCAAACTATGGTTGAATACTCCAACATTAACGCGAATCAATAAAACAGCTGCAAACACGCGACTCCCGCCTCCTATGCAGATTGTGTTCGAACTCGGCTTGTAGATACTTAGGCACCGAGCTGAATTGTAGACCACAAGTGGGGGAAACTCTTAACATGAATTTGTGAACACAATAATTTTTTAAAATATTTTTATTGGCAAGCATCATAGGCCCATAGCGTATTAGTATTACAAGTAACTTAAAAATCTATGTTAGTGGTAGCAAATACAATATTATTTACTTCCAATATTAAAACATTTTAAGAAAAATAATATAAAGCACCCAATTATAGGAAGATTTATCAAGGCAGTGTAGCCATAGACGGGAATTTGTGAACAAACTTAACCTATTATATATGGGACTAGCTTCTGCCCGCGACTTCGTCCGCGTGAAATTTTTTGTTCCTCCGACCCAGTCGCCGCGTCGCATCGCCTACCCACGCTATTACTTCGTTTTCGCTGAGCCTAGTGTAATGTTATGTAGCCTATAGCCTTCCTCAAGAACTGGGCTATGAAATGCATAAAGAATTTTGGAAAGCCGACTGGTTAGTTCAGAGATTAACGCGTTCAAACAAATTCTTCAGTTTTATTATTAGCATAGATATAAATAAAGATAGATAGATTATTTCATTAGAATAGGTGCCAACCAAGTAGGTTCTCTATGTAATTAATTAGTAGTTAAGAGCGGGTCTAAAGACAGACGCTCCCCTATATTTCTCCGACAACCAATCACAACAGCAACCTTGAATCTTAACATCTTAGAGAACAGATCTTCACCTTTTTTTAACTTTGTTTTCAGAAGCTATACTTTACATTATGATTTCATTTCCATTTATATTATTTAGCCCTAGTCTTAAGTAAGTGGGCAAAATTGCAATGTTGTTCGTCTTTTTAATATACTTTTTGTTATTAATCTTATGTTTAAGAAGTATTTTGGCATAATTCTTAAGTTCTACTAGCCTTTAGTTTTGTTATTATTATGTGAGATCACTTATTTCTTAGATTGCTGGTAAACCTGTAATTGGCGACTGTGTAAGACCGAGACTATTGTGATCTATAGTACTTAAGATAAATTATACATAGAAGCTGTTGGTGTACCTTAATAAATAAATAAAATAAAATAAATAACAGAGAATTGATCAGCCTTTCTGAAACGGTCTTAGCAGGCAGATCGATGTTCGACGAACTGCCCCATCTTTTTGCTTCGATAAATTAGAGCCGTAACAGGTGGCATAGATTTTTCCCCGTGCCGAGGAGTCGAACCGTCGCTCGAGACCAGTTTCATATCCCTCGCACTCAACGCTCTCTTGGACGTTAAGCCTGACTATATGTCCGCGGATGAATGGAAGAAGATCTTGTCAGTATGTCTACAGTATTATGAGTTTGTAGTAGTTAGGTAGAAATGAAAGTCCAGTGTTGGTATGTTTAGGAATATTTTTTTTATTTTTTTGCGCCTACAAGTTAATCCTATGACACTCCATCAGTTGTATCATCATCATCATTTCAGCCCGGAATCACCTACTGCTGGATTTAGGCCTCCCATTTCTTCTGCCATATCTCCCTGTTCTGTGCGTTTCTCATGAAAGTCAAAGTCAACTTATGTGTTTGTGTCTTTAAATAATGTAATTTGCCTTGGCCATTTTATGTTAAAATAAATAAAAACTTTACCTTATAATCACAGAATAGCTGTTATATTCATGACGTACATACACAATATTTATAACAGCTCTCATAGGAACAATAACCATTCTCATTTTCAGACACAAAATATTAAGAGCCTATACTACCTTAGCTAAAATTCATTCTTTATCTCACTCACACGATACTGCTCGCGGACTGAGTGAGAGCGAGACAGGCTGCTAGGCGGCAGGCAGCGCCAATAGTTTAGGTATTTGCTTTTTACGGTTAAAATAATGGTACTTAATTTAAAAAAAATAAAAAACATAAGACCTGCTTTATAGTTAGTTCGGTTAGTATACAAAGTTTTATGATCTAATTTGAAGTATTTTTTGAATACCAGCGGTTTATTGTTCGGTTTGGAGGTAACTTTGGAATTTTTTTCTATCGAGAAAATTTTATGAAATCGTGGTTTCATCTAATATAAGACCTAACATTAATCCTCAACTTTACCATATATTTATTTCAAAATTAATGCTGCAGTATTATCGACATAACGGAGGATCATGCCAAACCATTTGATCCAAATACTAATTTAATTTTAAAATCTGTTGACATATTCAATTGAATAAAATGCCCTTCATCAGTTGGTCCTTTCCTGTAGCAATTAGACCTGTATCACGATTCATTTAAACGAAACGGTTATTAGGGTTCCTTATGCAAACTGTTCCAACAGGACCTATTAACTAACCCTTTTGTGACAACGACTGCGGAGAACACAAATGAAAGAAATGGTTTAGAGCCTAATGGTTTTGACCATAGATATAAAAACGCACGAGCCCGCGAAGATGGCCATTTGCCTATAACAAGAGCATTTTGGTCACGATGCGCGGATACAGACGTTTTTGTATTATTATTTTTTAATTATTATTAGTTTTTTTAAACATCATTATTTATATACCTAAAAAAAACATCGTCGTGTTATCATCATACATATTTGTTATATATTTCTCTAGACGCAAGTCGAATCGCTCAAAGCCTTGAACGGGGCCTTAGGCTAACCTAAGACCGGTTTTCTATACATTTGTCCAACTATGTTTATCCGTCTGTCTGTCTGGTTATCTGTATATGTATAACATGACATTTTCGCAGTTACCGCAAAAAATAGCCATCGATCAAACTGAGGGACATTAACATTTTCACAGTCTAATAAAAAAAATTGTACGGAACCTCATACCACACGTAAATACTCGCACTTACCCGTTTATTTTCCCATTCATGCCCGTTCTGTTTATTTTTAATTTCTTTTCCTTTCATTCTATTCGTGGTAGGTATAAATAAAATACTCTCTATATTGAGATAGGACACAGATGCCAGACAATGTCGGCTTTTTCCGTGGCTGTATTTTTCAAAGCATAATTTTATTTTACGTTGCGGTATTGTTTTTTCCGCAAAGAATAGGCGGCTCCTTTCAGCCCGTGGGTTTATAAAAGGGTTGCGGGAATAAATGTAAAGTAGAATAATACAATGTGCAATAAAAAACCGAAATCACCAATTTTTCACTCGAATTTGTGCTGTATTTTTTTTCAATCTTTCTTTGTAGCTGGCATTGGATTTATGACACCGGCTTCTGCCCGCGACTTTGTCCGCGCTATATTTCTTGTTTTTAACATTAAAATATATCATACTAGCACTTCGGCCGCGACTTCGTCTGCGTGTATTCGTGCTAAATTTCAAGTTTATTAACTCAAGCAAAAAAATTTTTCATACAAACGAAATTCCCCCTTTTCACCCTCTTAAAAGTCGAATTTCCAAAAATCCCTTCTTAGTGCTCCCCTGCATAATAAAAGGAAGCCGTATGCAAAATTTCACGTTCCTAGTCCTTGCAGTTTCGGCTGTGCGTTGATATGTCAGTCAGTCAGTCAGTCAGTTTCTCCTTTTATATATAGATTGCACAGAAGTTTCGGAGTCGGATCAGTAGCTACGAAGATTACCGCCTACGTAAAAACTCACAAATACCTCTATAAAATATTGGTGTAGAAATATAGATATATACAGTGGACAATTTAAAAGAGACCATGACCTCTAAGTTTGTTTTGGTATTCAGTTAGCTAGGAAATGCCGGCGCCATCTAGTTTATATAAAATATGACGTGTAAATGATCTACTTACATAAATAAACATTGCATTTGCAATGCTGTTTATCCGTTTGTTTGACAAACTTGGAAATTAGGATACTGGCGGGTACTGACCGGCGTAACGGGGCGTAAGGTGACGTGTCACACAGCTAACGTTCGTGCAGTCAGTACGGGGAAACAAGGCGCTCGCAACCTTGTTTATTGTTGTTTTATAAACGCGAAAGTTGATACTCTTTCACGAAAAAACTACAGACCGGATTTTAGTGAAACTTTACATTAATATAGCTTATACATCAGAATACCACATAGGATACTATTTATCCTGATATTCCCACGGGATCGTCACTTATGCGGGTGAAACCGCACTGCTAGTTAAATATTACTTTTGCTTATTTTACTCTTAGCCCGTAACACCTGACAGGTATTTTTTTTTCCACGTTTATATATTTTTGAAGTACCTACTCGCACTCTCTGGAGAATAAACTCGTTTTCATCTGAGCTGGTACTTAGAGAGATGAAATCCAACCTGCCCTACTTCTCTGAGAGGCAGTCAAATACAACGCGTTAAATTATTATGTTCTCGGCTGAGTTAGGAAGTTGAGATTATTTTGGAATTTCTAAGTTATATAATGGATTCAGTTTTGTATGTGATGGGAGATGGAGATTATTGTGAACAAGATACTTTTCGAATACCTTTCCGTTAATATCCTGACCTAAATTCTGCAAAGAGTTATTTTTATGTAGGAATGAAATCAAAAGACACAGCAATTTTTTTTTGCATCGTTTTTATAATCTAATATAAATAAAATTCTCGTGTAATAAAATTCTCATAGTGTTAGTTACCATACTCCTCCGAAACGGCTGGACCGATTTGTATGAAATTTTGTGTGCATATCGGGTAGGTCTGAGAATCGGCTACTACCTATTTTTTTTTTTTTTGCAAAACGAGATTTACGAGATTTTTGACCGCGCAGGTCAAAAATCTCGTAAATCTCGTTTATTTATTTTCATACATGATAATTATGTATATATATTTTTACAAGAAATAGCGGCCCATGGGCATCAGGAAACAGGGTCCAAGCTGCCGGTGGTCAAGTCTCTAGAGAGAGGAACCTCCTCACTATGTGTGCCTAGTTCAGGAGTAGGTACTGCTTCCAGCCGCACAATGAAAGCCTCCTGAGGTATTAGCCGAGGCTCTCCGATATTTATCTATACTTCTTTAATAATCTATACTTCTATACTAATCTATTACTTCTATACTAGCGGCCTGCCCCGGCTTCGCACGGGTGGACATTTATTTTTTAAACATTTTATTTTTTCTTGCAATTAAAAAACTTATATTAATCAGTGATAATGTAGCATTCAAATGGTGAAAGAATTTTTAAAATCGGTCCAGTACTTTTTGAGCCAATTCGTTACAAAAATACATACAAACCTTTCCTCTTATAATATTAGTATAGATTTACTATATTATTATTATTAATATTATAAAGAGGAATGATTTTTATGTATGTTTGTAACGATGTGGCTCAAAAAGTACTGGACCGATTTTAAAAATTCTTTCACCATTTGATTGCTACATTATCACTGATTAATATAGGCTTTTTTAATTGCAAGAAAAAAATAAAATGTTTAAAAAATAAAAGTTTATTAATATAACAGAAATTGCTTGCTGCACACATAACAGTAAACACCAAAGCGTGCAGTAAGCCAATAACATAACATTTAAGTAAAAAACTTCATACTAAACATTAAACAGATTTACTGCTATACATAAATATGTCATCTTCGGGCTCCTGAGCAATCAGAGCGTACAGCAGATTGATCGCTGGGTTGTGGGAGCATAGCGAGCCGTATAGGATGGGTACGCATTGGCGGCGCCGCGAACAGGCACCGCGAGGCACAGAGCAAACAATGAACAGTGAGCTAGCGTAGGCGCGTCATCGATCTTGTTATTGAACAATAAGTAGTTAGTGCATCAACATTAGGTAATTTAATAATTTAATTAGTGTTGTCCTGGATTGAATTGATGTCAACATTATATTCTTATTCTTTAAAATGAAAGTATAAATTAACAACTTACATAATTATATCCTCACTAGCGGCCCGTCCCGGCTTCGCACGGGTGGACATTTATTTTTTAAACATTTTACTTTTTTTTCTTGCTTTTAAAAAAGCCAATATTAATCAGTGATAATGTAGCATTCAGATGATGAAAGAATTTTTAAAATCGGTCCAGTACTTTTTGAGCCAATTCGTTACAAACATACATACAAATATTTCCTCTTTATAATATTAGTATAGAAGATAAGTTTATAAGTATAGATATAGTTTAAGTTTCAAGTTTTAGGTCATCTTAAATTGACAGCTCTCATAGGTATATTATGTCAGTACCTTTCTTAGTTTCTTAGAGAGAAAAATACACAAAACTATGTACACACGCCAGCACATCAACCTACTATAATCTGTCAAATTTCTTTAATAGATTTTGAACTTTATCGCTACAGCGTAAGGTTCAAGGTTGATTGGGAAAATTTTACAGTTTCTGGTAGCTTGAAGTGCTGGCGTCTGTACGTACTTTGCCCTTGTTTTTTTATCATTTCACTAATTCAGCCGAAAGACATCCACTGCTGGACATAGCCCCCCACGCACCTCCGCTTTGACAGGTCCTGTGGTCCCCGCATCCAGCAGATTCCTGCGGCTTTCACAAGCCCTTTCCCTTGATTGCAAAGACGATTTGATTTGATTGCAAATCGCCTAAACGGTGTCAATAGACCGCCTCCGCCGCCGCCTCAAGTCCGCCTCTGTACATAATTATAAGTGCTTGAAGTATTAAATAACTAGACCATTTTTCATATAACTTTGCCCGGGATTTTTGTTTTTCCAACGTGGCATAGGACTAACATTACTTACACTCGTTTTTTTTTGTTTTTAGGCTTCCACGAACCTTAAAAGTAAGAAACAGAACCCTTACACTTCGTTGTCCGTCTGCTGTCTGTCTGTCAAGACCCTTTTTCTCAAGAAGGCGTGGAGGTATCAAGTTGAAATTAATATGAAATACGTAGGACAAAGGTCCTTTGGACCTCAAAAAAAAATGAAGCTTCTAAGTCACCGCAATAAAAAATACGGCCATTTAATGCGACATTATTTTGATATTCGCAAATAAATCTAAACCTGTAGGGTACTTTTCGTTGACCTAGAATCATGTTTGGCAAGAAGCAAAGTTCCACAGCACAATAAAGTAAAAACTCCTAAAATCGTTGATTTGTCCAAAAATCGTGATTACAAACTAACATTTGCGGTTGGAGAATTAACCGTGACGTAACATCGATGTATGGGAGACCATATTTTTCAACAACAAAGTAAAGCTTGTTCTCGGAAAAAATTCATCCAAACTACGGAACCCTTAATCGTGCGTGGTCCGACACGTACTTGATCGGTTTTTTTTTCTAATGACCTACCAAAAAATAACGTCGTATAAACACCACAACATCTCGCGATCTATTTACCACTAATTCAATTGTGTGTGCTTCGGTGGTGCCTCTCACTTGCGAAGCCTCAAGCCAGTAGGTAATTGTGGCCCCGAGCCAAATAATCGCATTATCACCGAACACTCCCTGGAGACAAACCTTACCTCTCTGGATATATACAAAACAATCATCTGTCTTTATTAGCTTCACTTTTGCAAAAAGGTTGGAATGGACGCTAGGATGTTGATGCTCTATGGGGAATTTACTCTGGTCGCTTACCAAATTACCTAACAAGCCGAATCGCCACCCCATTTGCACAGGTCGATAAAAATCGCAGCTAGTTCATTTTGCATAAAAATGTCGACCTTCATGCGGTGGGCGATCGCCTGTGACTGAGCGTAGGTTTTAGTCAACCGCCGCACGACTAAAGTCGAAACCTACTCTACTTTGGAACAATTTTAGTCACCTGAGGCCTAGCCGAATTGCCATTTAGACAGTCGGCTATAGTCACCTGTGTAAAGCCCGCATTACCCTGCGTCTTCACCGGAGATTTGTATCGCGTTCGTATGACACTCATTAGTTCGGAAAACTGGAAGGTCCGGTTGGTCCGTGGATGGGTTGGACCATCTTTACATATCAAGACCCGGAAACTACGTTATGCCGTTGGTCCCGGCTGTCAATCGTGGATCTTTGGCAGTTGTTACGGGTCGTCAGAAGCCCGAAAGTCTGACAACCGATCTTACCGAGGGGTACCGTATTACCCAGTAACTGGGTTGTAAAGGTCAGATAGGCATTAGGCAGTCGCTTCATGTAATATACTGGTATTCAGCTGCATCCGGTTACACTAGAAGCTGACCCCAACATAATTGGGAAAATTAATTTATTTGACAAAATTCACAAGAACCCAAGCAAATCGTTGTAACACAACGCTTGCGAGATCTATTTCGACGCCAACACCATCTAGATACGTCTTGCACAACTCTTGAAAAATAGAGTATATTTTGTTGAACTGATGAGCGACTTTTGATCATGCATGATCGTTAACATTTAACTTGAAATAATATTAATTTGAAACATAAGTTTGAATAGACTTTAGATAAAGTTTCAGTGACGTCATTCACCAGTAAACTGCGGACGCTATGTGGATGGTCACAGATCTTTTGGGAAACTGTAGATTTACTGCAATTTCCGAATTGTGTCTGCAGTCCCCGGTACAGGAAATGACTTAAGTGTACACCAAATTTCAACAAAAGAATCACACGCCCAAAAGTTTCACCAATGTTTGTAGAGGTACCCATATCGTATAATAATAATACTGGTTTATTCACAAAAATACAGAAACACAATTATAATGTACAGACGTACCTTGAATAAACTAAGATGATGATGATAGCCATATCCACACCAAGAACTGCAGTGCTATTCTGTAAGAATCTCAATGTGAAAACTTACGTGAAGTGAGCTTGAAGTGATCTGTCATTAGTGTCAATCTCTACCATTAGGTCGAATGACAGCTCAATCGAAGCTTACTTCACCCAAGTTTTCACGGTTAAATTTTTACAGAATTGCTTGGCAGTTAGTACTTATCTTAACGCTATTGTATGAAACTCAGGTGTCTCTTTTATGTATGCTCTATGGCAGCAGAAAGGTTAAGTATTCGCGATAAAAGGCAGTGTTTCCTCCAAAGCGGTTAGTGTTTTCTCGCTGAACCTCTTACGGCACTTACGCACTAAAGCGCTGTTTACATGGAGGAGAATTTTAGACGAGAATCTTATGTTTTGGCTGCTAAAGCAACGGTTGTACGTTCATCTAACAGGTGATTTTTGATCAAATATTTATAATGTTTATAACTTATAGAAGTAGGGAAATTATTTTGTAAGTTAGAAAAAAATGATTGATTGATTTGTGAAACATGTGGTAAAATTACAGGCACTTACATAATTATTCCAAAATTTTGTTTAGAGTGTTATTGGTAAAACCACAGATATAGATATACCTACATAGATAACGCAAGAGCACCTACTTAGCGTGCCAAAAATCGCACCAACTTACGTTCAAAAATCGTAAGCCGCCACTTTCGCGCTCAGTCCTGCGTACTGCTGGTTGCGTGAGCGTGAGTGAGAATGAGCGCTTGTGACGTCATAGTTAGTTGAAAAAAAAATCGCACGCTTGGTTTTCATACAGATCGTGATACTTGCGTTATCTAGGTCTATCTATATGTGTGGATAAAACACTAACAACCTTGCAGGACTGGATTACTAACATCAGAAACAACAACTTTTGTTCTATGACTTTTTACAAAACATATTTACTACACACAAACCTTTAAGATTTCGTTGTTCTATCTAACCTCGCTCCCCTCCACTGAATTTTGTACTAGACACGGCAGTTTGTTTACCTAACTAGCGCTTTCTTTTGCTTCGCGTAGAGTTCGTAACAGAAAATCTAATATTTCAATTCGTTGAATAATCCGATGTAAGATATTTGCAGAAAAGTGCACACCACGGCTGCGCCAAAAACGCCCAGTTCAGCAAAAAAATGCCAGACAACTAGTGCCTGACGCTGGTTTTCAACTGGACCTGATATGCGAGGTAACGGATGTAAATCAGTTTTACACTGCAACATGACGTGTGTATACATACATAAATAAATAAAATAAATTCGTGTCAGATAAAACAAAGTAGCCATCTTGTTTGTCTAAACCATTTCCACTATAGCTACAAAGAGTGGGCGTTTTCACTTCACACAAAATGAACCTAAAGTAGAGGGTGTAACCAAGCCCTTAGTTACAAGCACAAAGCACACACATAGTATATTTATCTGGAGTATAAACAGCTACTTAAGAACCACTTACTAAGCTACCCCTTAGTAAGTTTAAATAAAGCGTGCTTAAAATTCTGGCCAGTGTTGTTTTGCTAATGGCGATAAGATATCAGCAAATTCACTCACTCTGGACTAACGTATACCTAAGTTTTATTTTCCTAGTAATTTTTATGAGGTCAGGGGCGTAGTAGCAACCGTCATGCATAATGATCAGGTATTTCAGAAAATCTCATCATAAGCCTAGCCTTTTCCCAACTATGTTGGAGTCGGCTTCCAGTCTAACCGGATGCAGCTGAATACCAGTGTTTTACATGAAGGCGACTGCCTATCTGACCTCCACAACCCAGTTACTGGGTAATACGATACCCCTTGGTAAGACTGGTTGTCAGACTTTCGGGCTTCTGACTACCCGTAACGACTGTCAAAGATCCACGAATGACAGCCGGGACCAACGGCTTAACGTGCTTTCCGAGGCACGGAGGGGTCTCGGTATGTAAAGATGGTCACCCATCCAGAGACCAACCGCGGCAAGCGTAGCTTAACCTGATCGATCGACCTGTGCGGCTGTTATTATTTAGCCACGGGCCCCTCAGGTATTTCAGAAAATCTACTTAACGTATATGTATATTTTATTTTCTTACTCATTTTTATCAGTTCAGATGCGTGTAGTATTCACGACAGACGTGTAGTTTTACATGATAACGTCATAAAGAAACTTTTATGAATAAAGTGACACAAGCCAACGCTTGGGCCGATCGTGCCTGTCTATCGCTTGTTTTTAATTTGTATTCTGTAAAAATCTCACCGTGAAAACATAAGTGAAGTGAGCTGTCAGTGGTGTCAGTCAATCCCTAGCAATAGATGGAATGATAGCACTCACTTCACCTAAGTTTTCGAGGTGAGGTTTTTACAGAATAGAACAGCTGAAGGCCAATTCCCGCAATTAAAAACGTTTAAAATCTAGTCGCAATCTCATCTCAGCGACAATCTATGTAAAAATCTTGTCTAAAATGTAGAAATTAGAGGTATTTTTGACAGATCGAGACTGAGATCAGACTGTGAACGTTCTTAAAATTACGAGAATACTCGTAGCCCCTCAGATGTAAGATGGTGTATGTAAGGACCATAGAAGGTCGCGTTCTGTAGTTTCTGCCTAGCCCCATGGCCAGAAGGCGTGAGTTTTTGACGGGATAACGACTTTTATATCGATGAACACCCGCTGCACGCACGAAAAAGTGTCACGTTCCGCCTGAGGTGCAAGCGAGAGCGCGGAACGAGCGATAGAGAGGCACGATCGGGCCAAGCGTTGGCTTGTGACACATTTATTCATCAAAGTTTCTTTATGACGTTATCACGTAAAACTGTCGTCCGTAAACCGACTTTACAAACAACCAATTTCTTTACCGTGTTGCAATCTGCTGTAAACATTCTATGGATTCATTATATAGTTTTATACAATTTTTGAAATCCCAAAAAAAAATTGGGCAAGGCAATACTACTGTTTTTGGTAGTTTTGTGTAGATAACGCACGTTTTGGATCCTTCCAGCTTTGAAAAAAGAAATATGTCATATTATGTAGATGGGTAAAAAGATGCTTCGTAAAATTAATATTAAATTAAAATTTAAGATCTCAATCGCACAATCTTCCATTGATGAGACGTAGCAACACGTCACCGCTACGGCGTAGCTAAGTTTTTGCTACGGCGTAGCGATACTACGAGAATTCAAATATTTTCGATTGTTTTCACATCTCGAATAATACGATGATTTTCTCTCCAATCGAGTCTTCAAATGCTAATTGATTCTGAAATAAGATTAAAAGTAACTAGCCAATAATAGTTCTATGTTAGTTTAACGCGTGGCGAAAATCGGAACACGAAAATTTTTGTTGGATTAATCCGACGTAAGCGGTTAAAGGGTTAAGGTTGCTGTTGGAAAACGAAGTAATGGTGCGGGCGGGCGATGCGATGCGATGCGGTAAATCGGGGACCGAAATTTCACACGGATGAAGTGGCGGGCGGGGCGAAGCAGAGGCTCGTAAGAAATATAAAAGAATAGCCAAAGTATTACACGAATAACTCAAGTAAGTCATCTCCGTCAGCCCATAGGAACTAAAATCACGCACAGTCAGCTTTTATCCATTAATAATAAAACTGCATATCATATCTCTTGTATACAATACAGTGTCAATTGTAAAAATAAACGTCTCGAGATAATAAATAGGATTTCCTAATCTTTAATGTTACCTACTAGATCAGCTTCAGCTTGCGATTTCAGCGAGAATTTTAGTTAAAACTAGCTTCCGCCCGCGACTTCGTCCGCGTGGAATTGTTACTTTGGGCTAGCGCTAACTTTAATCCGCGAATTCGTTTACATAGGTGAGTAAAATAAGTTTTATTTTAAAACTGAGATATCTCCTAAGATATTCATTTGAATCGAATGATGTAAAGGGCAATTTTGTTTTAAATTAAATAATTGTGATGAATAACGTATTTATTTGGATAAGGATTAATATCATGTTTATAAAAACACCTTCGCCTATAATGCATTATTTTAGAACAAATTTGTTTAGCATGAAAAAGTTTATATTGAGCTAACCTTAAAAGTTAGACATATGCTGTCGCGGACTTTTTTTTAACTTTTAAAGGGGAACAATTCTGTAATACACGATTTTTGCGAAACTAACCGTTTACGCAGCGCACGCAGCGGAAGTTTTTGAGGTTTTTGAGGTTTCAAAATCGGGGGAATTTTTTCCTATTGAGAGCAATAGGAAAAAATTCCCCCGATTTTGAAACATTCTTCATTGGTTCTCCGCTCCTATTGGTCTTAGCGTGATGATATATAGCCTTTCTCGATAAATGGGCTATCTAACACTGAAGGAATTTTTCAAATCGGACCAGTATTTCCTGAGATTAGCGCGTTCAAGCAAACAAACAAACTCTTCAGCTTTATAATATTAGTATAGATATTAACTTAGGGTTGATTTTTCAATCGACCGATAATTTTTATTCATTGAATAAAATTGACATCTGACAGTTTTTGCATGGAAGGACTGTCAAATAATTCAAAATTATTCCTCCGATAAAGTTATCTGGCGTTGGACAAATTAGCCCTTAGATAACACAATTTGACTGATTCTGTCTTGGCACAGACGCTCAAAACGTTGAAATAAAACATTGTGAGGAAATCCTAGAATCAAATATTCGAAGACATGTGACATCTAACAACCCATACTGGGCCCGCGTGGTAGATTACCACTCCCTCTCGAGGAGAAGGAGGCCTGTGTCCCAGCAATGGAAAGATATAGGCTAGAAGCCAGATAGTAATTACTGTAGCCTACCCAGGGCCGTAACTAGAGGGGAGGGGCATTGTGGGGCAATGCCCTACCTTTAAACACTAATGCCCTACCTTAAGAAAACACCATCAACTAAATTAAGACGGAAAAAAATTACTAGCTTAAAGTGACATTTAAACGATTCCGAATTAACCACGGCATTTTACAATAATAATATTCTTTATTCTGCTCATAGATGGCATTTGAAATTTGTGTGCGGGATTTGTTCGTATTGCAGTTTGAACGAGGAATCAGGGACCCCATAGCCTCTGAAATCTGAGGAAAGTCGATTTTTTTTACGAATTCTAAGTTGGTCCCATACCTAGTAAAAGTTGTTAATATTGATGGGTAGAACAGCCCCTTAAATTTTGTCGCATGTTTTCAAAGTCAGCCTATTAACATCCCCAACAATTCAGTATTAACTGACACATAAGTCAAGGAAGCCACAAATCGATTGACCAGAACAGATCAAGTAACATTTTTACTTCCTGTAACAACAGCTGCCCTACCTTAAATTGTCCGTATTTATGCAAAATGGAACCGTAAAAGTCTTTTACATTAGTATTCTTCAAAAAAAGTAAAAAATGAAATTTGTCGAGTGGTTCCATTTTGCATAAATACGGACAATTGGACGTAGTTATGCAATAAGGATCCAACCCACAACATTACCGAAAATGAGTTAAGTAAATCAAACTGCTTGTCAAGGTCTATATTTTCGATTATCAAAAACAATCCAAGTATAATACGAATATTTTGACATTAAAAATTCGTATTTTACTTGGATTGTTTTTGCTAATCGAAAATATAGACCTTGACGAGCAGTTTGGTATACTTAACTCATTTTCGGTCATCATGTGGGTTGGATCCTTTTTGCATAACTACGTCCAATTCAAGTCTAGCTACGGCCCTGAGCCTACCTGATCCGTAAGTAGGTATATTGTACCACAGACCCTAAAAGATAAAACATAAAGTAGGTACAAAAATAAACGTCTCAGGATAATAAATAGGATATCCTAATCATATTCTATATCGTATATAGAGAGATAGGTAGGTTACATCTAATCAAAAACCCGTCGACGCCGGAAATTGGGTACTGAGCCGATATCGAAATTCAACTTCCTTATAAACTCGTAAATATTATGTTTTTTTTCTTATACTGTTATGGTAATAACAGAAAATTGAAAAAATATTAAGAGGTAAAAATGTAATTATACAGTGTGGTGATTAGGTTAGGTTATCAAATTAATTGAAACCACGTATTCTACATTACATATTTTAAACATACACAATTGAAATAATTAATAACAATTAACATTCTGTTGTGAGACCTTTTTTTTCGTAACTATGAGTATTTAACAACATTAAACTTAATTTCTGATTATTTTGTATACCATAAAGTTTGTGTTGAATTGTTGATATCAAGCGCTCGGCGCATGTCTAGTGCCTTATTATCAAGGGCGGTTTATGTCGTTCCAATTTTTAAGCTATTTATTTTGTTTGAAAAATTCAGCTTTAAATTTTTAGGAAAATTTTGTAGATATTTTATTATTTTAACAGACTGGTTACAATTTTTAATAACCGCTGTATTGTTTAATGTGATAACCTTTTTTTTTTTTTTTTGAAGGTGGGAAATCATCAAATGACCCCTCCCGCTCTTGGTGGAGCGGAATAGTGTCAGACTCTTACTGCCTAAAACCCACCCGTGTTCCTTCCTTAGCCCTTCATGTTCCGGGGTAGCGGTAACCTTTTCGGACAATTCCGCTGCCCCGGCAGGAATGTGATAACCTAATCGACACTGTATATTGGAAAATTAATAGGAGCGCCATTGATTTTATAAATATGATTTAGGAACCCAGCATAGCTATTCACAACCATCCGACAGGCAATCGTATCAAAAATGACACATTTCGATAACCTGATTTGCCTTGCCTCCGACAGTAAACGGCTGTCGGAAGAATAGTGATCTTCTACTTGATTTAAACTGTATTTTTTTTTAAGTTTTGGACTTGTAAACAGCCTTTAGAGGACTCCTACGATAACATTGATTGATGTTCGATACGGTAAGGAAGCGTATCGAGTGGATGTGAGTAGCTATGTTGGAGTTCATAAAACAATAGGTATTTAATACGGTCGGAGAGACTTTTGAAAAAGCTTAAGTAAAAAGTCATAATTCGAGGTTTGGCTCTCGACTATTTCCTCCTCCAATATTGAACCAATATTAAAGATATTTCATAAACTGCGTATGAAGGTTAAATACTGTGTCTCTATCTTTTTCTTTTTTTTTTATTAATAGTTGTCAAATTTGTACACCCTGTGCCTTTGTTGATAGCGGTATAAGTCGGCATTTTTTGAGGGTAAAAAAAAATAATGTACCAAACTAAAAAACGAAAGGATAGGGACATACAAGTAGTTAATATTTATTATTCTGTAAAAAATCATTGCTTTATGGTCATTAACCAGAAAGAAAACAGGCGAGAGCGTTTTTATGGAGAAAATACCTCCCACATTTTCTCTTAAATAATTTTTTTGTACCCTGAAACATAACATCACGCCTTTATGTTCCTAAGGAGGGTAGACTGAGGACTTCAAGGTATAAATACCTCACATATCGCCAGTTTTATTTAAGGCCCACGCAATGCCCCAATTGCATGGCCTTAAATAAAACTTACTTACTGAGGTGATATGCAACGTGGGCAACCTCCTTGAATGTAGTATTTATGGTAACAGTGACTTTACGTGACGTTTGTCACAGCGCTACCATCTTTGTCATATTATTGTAAGCTATTCAATGTCTAGTTAGTATAATTCTTTTAGTTAAATAAAGCCACATTTCTTGGTTGGTTTTACGTCTATTATGCTACAATTTATTTAACTAAAAATGTCTGACGAAAAACTAGACAAATCATCACTGTCAAGGTATCTCCGACCCGACAAGTTTGACGTCGAACCTGATGTCGCGGATGCCGACGAAAAATGGCTGCATTGGAAATCGACCTTCGAAAGCTTTCTCGCTGAAGAGATAACTGAAGATATATCAGATTCTATCAAGTGTAAGCTGTTAGTCAACCATTTATCCGCATCGATCTACAAACATATCAAGTTTTGCACGACTTATAATGCATCAATGAAAGTTCTAGAAGACATCTATGTCAAACCAAAAAACACGATACTAGCTCGACATGTTCTGTTCAATCGAAAGCAAAGAGCGGACGAGACTATTTCCGAATATGCTAGAGCTCTTCGACTGATTGCTAAAGATTGCAAATTTGAAGCTGTCACCGCGACAGAACATGAAGAACAGGCAATTCGTGGTGCTCTTATTTCCGGACTCCTCTCACAAAAAATTCGTGAACGACTTCTAGAGAACTCTACGCTTGCTCTTACAGATGCTCTTAATAAAGCCATTACCTTGGAAACTGCTGAGAAAGATGCACAGACGATCAGTACTAATTCTCCGCATCTAAATGCTGTATCTGAAATCTCCCGAGACAAGGGATCGGACAATCTGGCTGTAACTTCATCATCTCGAATGCCTCTGACTGCTTCGGTCGCACCATCCTCCACAACACAACAATCAGCCAAGCGCTGTTTCTTCTGCGGCGGAAATGTCCATCCTAGAATAAGGTGCCCAGTTAGCAAAGCTACTTGTAAAAAGTGTTCGAAGAAAGGCCATTTTGCTAACGTTTGCAGATCCGGGCATAACATAAACTCTGTGTGGACTGAAGAACTTGCCAACTCGAGCAATGACCACTTTTACAGCGGGGCTATTTCTGCTGCTTCTCCTTCAAGTCTTAGGAGTGCGACAATCCCTATCACAATAAACGAATACAAAGCTGACGCTCTCGTCGACACTGGTAGTTCAGTCAGTTTTATAAACAGTAAAGTGGCTCGCATCATGAAGTTGCCCAAGAAACCGTGCAAACAAACTGTAAATCTCGCCTCTCTTAACCAAGTCTCGTTCGTTGAAGGGGTATGTTTCGTAACTATTGAAATGAATCAACATACCTACAAGCAAACGCCGCTTTTAGTAGTTGACAACCTCTGCGCAAACGTCACGTAAAGTCATCGTGGGTCACGACTTACTCAAGCAACATTCAAGCATCCACTTCAATCTGGGAGGTCCCGGCGAGCCCTTACAAATCTGTAATGTTCTGCAAGCCTCAGTTCCACCGGCCTCTGTATTTACCAATCTTTCGCCAAACATCCAACCGATTGCTGTCAGAAGCAGGCGCTACACTAAAGCAGACGTTGACTTCATACAAGAAGAAGTATCAAAGTTGCTCGAAGATGGGGTAATTGAAAAGAGCATTTCCCCTTGGAGAGCCCAAGTCCTCGTAGCGGGAGGAGGGACCCATCGTAAACGGCTCGTGATCGATTATTCAAGGACTATCAATAAATTTACTGATCTAGATGCCTTCCCCTTGCCAAATATCGAAACGGTTGTAAACAACGTATCAAAATTTAAAGTCTTCAGTCAGATAGATTTGAAATCTGCATATCATCAGGTCCCAATCCTGGAAAATGAGAAGATATATACAGCGTTTGAAGCGATCGGCAAGCTTTATCAATTCACACGCATCCCGTTTGGAGTGACTAACGGCGTAGCTGCCTTCCAGCGGACTCTGGACTTTATAATATCAGAAGAAAAATTAGATGGAACGTACGCATACTTAGATGACGTAACCGTTTGCGGCAAGGATGATAAGGATCACGAGCGCAATCTAAAACGATTTATGGACGCCGCTAAGAAGTTTAATTTAACTCTCAATGAACAAAAAAGCGTTTTCAATAAAACTAAAATCAATCTGCTTGGCTTTACCGTGGAAAATCATACTGTCCGACCTGATTCTGAAAGGCTAAAGCCTCTGCTAGACCTCCCCGCACCAACTAAAGCAAGTGAACTGAAACGAGTCCTAGGAATGTTCGCGCACTATGCAAAATGGATAGGGCGTTTCTCAGAAAAGATAAAACCACTCACCTGCGTCACTAGCTTCCCGTTATCACACGAGGCTCTCAAGTGTTTCGAACAACTCAAACAGGACATCAAGGCGGCGGCTCTAGTAGCGATTAATGATGACGATATTTTCACAGTTGAGACTGACGCTTCAGAATTCGCTCTAGCGGCTACACTTACTCAACGAGGACGACCAGTAGCATTCTTTTCGCGAACTTTGTCAAACTCTGAATGCAAACAATCTTCAATCGAGAAAGAAGCTTGCGCTATAGTGGAAAGTTTAAAGAAATGGAGACACTACCTAATTGGCAAACATTTTCTTTTAATTACGGATCAACAATCGGTAGCCTTCATGTTTAATCAGAATCATAACAGTAAAATCAAGAACGAGAAAATCTTACGTTGGCGATTAGAGTTGTCTTGTTTCAAATATGATATTATTTATAGACCAGGCTCCGAAAATGCAGCTGCGGACGCTCTATCCCGCGTATGTGCCTATATGAATATCAGCAAGCTGAAAGAGCTCCATAACGCACTCTGTCACCCGGGCGTGACAAGAATGTATCACTGGGTGAGATCCAAAAACTTGCCCTATTCAGCAAACGACGTTAAGGAGATAACAGCCTCGTGCCCGACCTGCGCTGAAATAAAACCAAGGTTCCTCAAAGTAAAGGGTCACTTGATCAAAGCTACGGCCCCTCTTGAACGTATCAACATAGACTTCAAGGGGCCACTGCCGTCTAACACCTCTAACAAGTACATATTGACGATAATTGACGAGTACAGCAGATTTCCATTTGCATATCCATGTAAAGATATGACATCTGCCACTGTCATCAACTGCTTGAAAGATCTCTTCCTTACTTTTGGCCAGCCTCTCTATGTTCATAGTGATAGAGGCTCATCGTTTATGTCCGAAGAATTCAAGTCATTCCTAAGAAAAGCAAACATAGCCTCATCAAGAACGACACCTTATAACCCTCAGGGTAATGGTCAAGTGGAACGTCTAAACGGGACTCTCTGGCGAACTATCCAACTCAGTCTCCGGTCAAAGGGACTATCTGTGGAAAACTGGGAAGTGGTACTGAAGGATGCATTGCACTGTGTACGTTCTCTTTTATGTACAGCTACTAACGCCACCCCACATGAAAAACTTTTTACATACCCTAGAAGATCCCCGAATGGAGACTCACTGCCGTCCTGGCTGACACCAGGCCCCATATTGGTAAAGAAGAATGTCCGACAATCTAAAACAGACCCTCTAGTCGAAGAAGCTGAACTCCTTGAAACTAATCCTCACTATTCTCTTATTCGACGTGACAATGGGGAAACATCAACAGTATCGAACCGTCAATTGGCACCGTTCCCAAATACTGTTGACTACAGTGGAGATGATAGCTTTGAATCAGCTTCTGAAGAGATGGAAGATAGCACTACAGCTCCACCCGTAACTATCACCCCATCGCTATCATCGCCGCGACATTCACAGGATCTACGTAGCTCGTCGCCTTCTCCGATACTCCAGACCGAAGCTCTCCCTCGGAGATCAAACAGGACCAGAAAGCCACCCTCTTACCTGAGCGACTTTGTGGTACATCGAGAAGGGAGTGAAAACTCAACCGGGGAAGAATGAGGTGATATGCAACGTGGGCAACCTCCTTGAATGTAGTATTTATGGTAACAGTGACTTTACGTGACGTTTGTCACAGCGCTACCATCTTTGTCATATTATTGTAAGCTATTCAATGTCTAGTTAGTATAATTCTTTTAGTTAAATAAAGCCACATTTCTTGGTTGGTTTTACGTCTATTATGCTACACTTACCAACAAGCTAGCTTGGTGCCATGAATTTGGTACAAGTCCAAAACCGGGGATCGATCCGAGAATTGAAAATTAAAAATTGACGACCAATCAATCAGTCTAGCCTTTTTACATACCTCAATCTATCTGCCTACCCTTTTTACCTACCCTCATATGTGGGGTCGGCTGCCAGTCTATCCATATGCGGAAAAGTTGACGAAAGAGGCAGATTTTGAGTTAATTGTTTTTCCATACCTACAAAAATAAACTTTCAGCACTGATTGAGACGTGTAATACCTACCTATCTATAGATAAAAATAAATCAAAGTCGGGTTAATTACATAGCTAACTCAAGAACAGCTAAACCGATTCTTTAGATTTTTGATTCGTTAGATGTCTCCGCCCCGAATAGCAGAATAATTATTAAAATAAGGGAAAAAAACTACGAGCAAAAAAAATACATGACATAAATACCTACTAATATTAAATTTTCTCATACATTCGTTCTTATTGATTCTGAGGCGGTACGAAGTTCGCTAGGTCAGCTAGTTAGAAATAAAATTATGCTATAATTTACTACATCCCTCTTTGCATCATTATATATTCATTACAACGGGCCCCATCACAGACTATCTACCTAAAGATGCTAGGTTCCATAGATAAAATACTGACAGGCTCTTTGACAATCATCTGACATTCAACTCATTAACTTTCAAACGGAATATTATGGAATTTTATTTTTTATTAAGGTCTGTGTGACTGACGGCCTATAATCCAATTTATGTTTTGGGACTGCGATTTTTGCGTTATTTTCTGAAAATATTACAGTTTGTAATTTCTATAGAGTGGGTAGATCCCCCTTCCCTCGACAAGGTGTTATCCTCGGACGACCAACTCAAGGTCGCGTGTATTTAATTTTTTTATTGCTAAATGAGCCTGCTCTTGACTTCGATCTGCGAACTACGCATCAGTCAGACTGACGTCACGCAAAATCCTGAATCGCGCAAGCAGAGTTTACCGCGTAACGAAGCATAATTAAGTATACGTCCCGACATCAATCGCCGAGCAGTAGCCCACAAGACACAACACTCGTCTGTTCGAAGGTTCCTCTCTTTTCTATAGAGGATGAGTGAACTTTACACCCTGTTCCTCATACTTGCTTGCACATGATGGTAACCCCGACGAGATCGTGATCGTTAGGTAATTTGGAATGGAACTTAATGAAATGTAGGTACCTACCTACGACTATCCTTTAAGTAGCATTTTGGTTATTTTTTGCGACAAGCACAATAACTATCCTACATAGATATGAATCAAGTCTTAAAACTAAGTAAATGTTAAGTGCGAAACGAGTATTTCCAATTTACGTAACGTTTACGCGTGGTTCACGCCGCGTGTTTAGGTAGGTATGCAAGGTCTACAGTTGATCACTTTCTTATAAAGCTTACCTTCAGCAGTAGCCTGGTTATGGTCGACTAGGGTATCAGCTAAGTACCTATCTTCCCTTAGTACATCCAGTGCGCGATAATAATCGTCCGTGCGAACGGGGGGTTCGCACGGACGATTATTATCGCGCACTGGATGTTCAACTCTTGGTGTTGAGCCGAGCATTGAGAATCCAACAAAGTGTATCCCAGCGGCCCCACCGTGCCAAAAAAACACACTGTTTTCAACTATCAGTGTTATGCAGTGGGTTGAAAATCCAGTAACATCGGTAAATAAGTACGTGGGCTTAAGCTGAATGCGAAGTGGTAGACCGCGAAATTCAAATTTTCTTACGTTTTTTGCAAATTGCAGGTCAGTGTCAGGTTGTATCTTGATCAAAATTTGATTCGCGACTATAACAGGTACGTATTTAAAGAATTATTATCATTATAATATTCATACATCTTTATAAGTGAGATTTGTACTATAAACACTTTTCCCTAGGAGATTTCTTCTTGTGGTACAAATCTAACTTAGGAAGATGTGTTAATGATTCTAATGACTATAATTCTGTGAATAAGAACCTGTTATAGTCGCGAATCATATTCTGATCAAGATACAACCTGACAATGACCTGCAAATTGAGAAAAAACGTAGGAAAATTTGAATTTTCCTACGTTTAATGACACTATTTCTTGTAATCTAAATTAATTAACAACCCTGCAATTCATTTCAATTTATTCAATGGCTTTAGTTTATCTCATACTAGCCTGACCTGGCGAATTTCGTAGATAGGTAGGTACTGACTCAGAATCATTAAGAACGAATATAATTATGATAAAATTAATTATCTTCATTATTTTTTTTGGAGTTTGTTTTAAAATTATTCTGCTGTTCGGGGCAGATACAAATCCAACAAATCAATAAAAAAAAAAGATTAATTATTATCAAAGATAATGGCGCGGTCCTGCCGTTCTTTGGTTAAAAATGGTGCAACCCGACTTTGTTTTATTTCTACTAGAAGATGATAGATTTTCCCTGCCTCAATCAGTTTTTAGTCCAATGATATTATAAGTGTAAAAAGGTGTTTTAGTCTACTTGAAAACTAAAATCCTGTCATAGACAAAATATTAATAACCGCTTCAAGAAAAACTTAGGAATAGATAGTTCAACAACACAAGAATCAAGTCTTTCCAATGTTATCTGGTTAAAATTTCAAACGTCATTACATTTTATGAAATGCTCGAAATGCTGTTTTATAGGTTAAACTTAAGAATTTGCTACCAAAAGATATTTATTTACTGTTTAAGAGTACCTATCTATTTTCCTCTCCAAGAAGTTCGCTGACGAAGATCAAAAATAACAGGATGATTAAAAGGTTCCTCGACGTCAGTGACCCTGATAGTTTTAACTTCAGTTTTGGTCTCAAAAGTGGATGCGTATTTTGTGCTCTCTTTGGCGCTGTAAGTATCCGTTTGCCTATTGCTTTTTATACCGAGGTCCAAGAGGAAGTAGGTATGACAGTTGGCCTCGACGTAGTACCATGGTTCCCACTTCCCAAGGCAAACACCTAACGCGCACAAAACCTGCCTGCCCAGCCTCTCCCAACTGTGTTGGGTTTAGCTTCTAGTCTAACTGGATGCAGCTGAATATCTGTATTTTATACGGAGCGACGTCACATAAGCAGTCCTACGCAGGGAGAATTCTTACACAGTCGGGTACCCTCCTGCGTAGGACTGGTTGTCAAGACTTTCGGGCTTCTCAATACCCACCCGTAACGTAACGTAACTTAAGTATAAGCTCCTTAAGCTGTCTCGGTATGAAATAAATGGTCACCTATCCACGGACCGACTTCGGCAGGCGTTGCTTATCCTTCGTAGATCGATCTTTGAGAGTGAGTACTGCCGATCGATTCTGTAAAACTCTCACCGTGAAAAGTTAGGTGAAGTGAGCTTAGAGTGAGCTATCAAGAGTATCAACCCCTAGCATCAGGATGACACTGACAGCTCACTCCACGCTCACTTCACCTAAGTTTTCACGATGAGGTGGTTACAGCCTATCGATTCTGTAAAAATCTCACCGTGAAAAGTTAGGTGAAGTGAGCTTAGAGTGAGCTGTCAAGAATATCAATCCCTAGCATCAGGA
Source organism: Globia sparganii (assembly GCA_949316385.1). Classification (NCBI taxonomy): domain Eukaryota; kingdom Metazoa; phylum Arthropoda; class Insecta; order Lepidoptera; family Noctuidae; genus Globia; species Globia sparganii. The sequence continues at coordinate 4,952,222 of OX438675.1, read as the reverse complement.
TGACATTGACAGCTCACTTCACCTAAGTTTTCACGGTGAGATGGTTACAGAATCGCACTGCTGCAGTGCGATTCTCACGGCTGATTCTTAGGAGAACGTGTCATAATAATGATCACATAATTAGCCATAATCGAGTTTCGTCACTTATAGTAGCTATCCTACAGACACAAGCCATTTGTATACGGCACGAATTCTTTACGGTACGGCGTAGAAAAAACGTGTGACCGTGTGTGTATGGTACCTATACGGCGTAGGCACCGTGACGTAGGGCCGCCGTGTCTCTCCAACAAATTTCCAAATAATCCATACAACTTTTTTCAGAAAGCTTTTCCTTTATTTCAGCTGCTATGGTGCTCAGATGTGTTTTTCGAGAAAAGATACAAAGTTCTCTCGATGGTCAACGAAAGGCGATATAAGATTCTGTACTCAGTTGTGTGCTGTTTGTATTTCACCTGTACCCTCACCTTTATGACACAAATTCTTAGAATGTCCACACATCTTTCATAATAAAGATTTATTTACCTTCATTAGGTATGGTATAATTTTTATTTATTTAATAATGTTGTAAGAAAACATTAACAACCTCTTAAGAGGTCATTGTACTCATCATTATGAACAACTTTTACTATGGGACCAAACCTTAAATCGCAAAAAAAAAATCAGCTGTTCCCTTCACTTTATAGGTAGGTACGTACCTGCTGCAGGGACTTGGCAACGAAAGACGATCAATAGGCTAGTTTCCACCATCAATAAATTGAAAATCTATGTAGTAGTCAGTTAGAGTATTGGAAAATAATGGACAAGTATTCTTTGTTTTTGTAAATCAATGAATAATGACAAAGATAAAAAAACACTTCAAAACTGGGGAGTGCGGGGCTCGTGACAATGAAAAAATAGTTGATTTCGGTATCTATTAAGATTTGTAGTTTTATCGCAATTCTTATTTATAGTAAATAACACCAATTTGTTGCACAATTTTTTTCACAAAAAGAGATAATTTTGTATATGTCCTATCTTTCGTACGATAAGCGTAATAAAACGAAATCAAAAGAAATGGGAGGACTGAGGGCCCAAATTTTATAAAGTTCATAACTCTCAAACAACAAGAAGTGGTAACCTGTTCTTGCTTTCACAAAAATTCACAATTTATTTAGTAGCATACCTATAGGATTTCAAACAGTAGCTGTAAGTTAATGGTTTCATTTTATTTGCGTAGAGTACTTTTACATGTATGAGAATTGAGGGCCCATTTTGAACGAATATATACAAAGTAGGACAGTGTTTTGCGATAATATCTTGTTTTCACAAATTTTGTTTGGCATTACCTTAGATTTTGGCATTAAGACTTTTTCTGTAGTGTCCATAGTTTATCAGGTACGGTGGGCCCTCAATCCTCTATATGAGAACTGAGGGCCCAACTTTACAGTCCATAATTCGCTTATTTGACTTTCACAAAATCTGATTCCAACTTTCACAATTCTTTGGGAATGTTCACTAAATCCTAAGCACATTTTCAAAGAGTTTTAACAAAGTGGCCCTCACACCACACGCACATATTTTATATGGCTCAATCGGCGGTTACTATGAAAAAATACATAATTTTTGAAAAATTACCTATATTAAAAGTTACTGAAATCGATTCAGTAGTCAATTATGAACAAACATTTGTCAAATTGTTATATAAGTACTTTTGAAGTTATGAGGGAGTTCACATTAACACATACATACATACCGGTTAAAATCATATACCCTCCGTACTTCCGGTTGGGTAAAAATGAAACTACGTATACATATATAGATTACAAGTACCTGGATATTGTTGAAACTAACCAAATATACCCTAGTAGGTATATTACTAAGGTAACTGCCTCCCGGTGGTCTAGTGGTGGTCACAAGCGCTACAGCTCACCATGAGATCCTGGGTTCGATTCCCGGGTCGGGCAGTGATATTGGGTTTTTTAATCGGAAATTTCTCTTAAGTGTCGCCCCCTATTATTTGGGAAATGTTCTTATTATAATGAAAACTGGCGAAACGTTCTTATTTCTTTGCATCGCATTCCTATAGCATGACAACCGAATTTCGCAAAACTTTTCAGTCACCGGTGCCACTTGTACACGAAGCGTCGGATGAGGAGACACGGTACAGTCAGTAAAAAAAAAACTGAAGTAAATTTTAATATTTTATTTAACTTAATTATTCTGTCTCGCCAAACCCCCAGTATCTACGTCTTCGGGTAACAATATATCTTTTAAAATACACATATTAAAAATTACTTAGAAAAATCCTACTGTCATCACAGAATCACTTTTTTGACAAAGAAACACGTTTTAGTCTAATCCCAGCCTGAAAAATTTGGCATTTCCACAACATAATTCCTCCTAAGGCGATGAATATTGTTATAGTATTATGAACTTTATTTACTTATGAATAAAGGCGTTGTTTGCATTTGCATCAGACTATTTTCTGACTTATGTTGTAATAACTAAGTAAGTCTACGAAAAATATTTACAATATTACAATCTTTGATTATTTTGTTGATCTAATGTTGATATAGTTGGAGCATGAAACTTATGAACTTGTATAATAAGATAATTTATACCAATCAGCTGCAATTAATTGCGTAACACACTATCAATCTCAAATCTGAATCATTTTGAAGGATCTTGCTAATCCATTGCTTTATATGTTCGGATTTTTTTCTGCTCAACAACGTACACAACGCAACGAACATTGTTGAACTGTTACGGGGACTACATGACCTAAAGCGCGGTCACTGTCAGACTGCATAGAAAAGAAAGAGAAGCGCGATGACACAACGCTGGTAATTTATTGCAAAATATGAAGCAATTATCTATTTACAAATGTATGTTGCTTGTAGAATAATCTGACAAAAAAATCAGAATGATTGCATGTATATTAGTATGGTTTTTATTGTGAAAAGATAGTTTTTAGAGGTGTCTTCATGATTTTTTTTTCAATCGTATCAAATTAGTTGTATTATGTTTTCAACACACTATCTAACTAGCGCATATCCTGAAAATATCATATATTTTTATAATTTTATTGTAACTATCACATTGTAAGCGCACATCGCATTATAATATGTGGAAAATTTCGTAGGTCTTACTAACTCTGTAGCTCATATTTTATGCAATATTGTAGTGTAAAAATATAAATATTGTAGTGTAAAAATATAATGTATAAATTTAAAAAAGAAATTGTTTACTGTAGCCGATCATATACTTTTAGGCATTATAAAACTTGCGTTTTTTGTCTTTAGGTCCTGTAGTCCCCTTAAAATGAAAGCCATTGCTACTGATTGTTTATTACGCAATTACCCCGCTGGTCTATTCTATACGAATCGTACCGTGAAAACTTAGTCCCGTATTACAGAACGTCACTAAATATTCAAGCATTACATAAAACTGTTTCAACCTATCAAATGGCCTAGGTGGAAAAACAACTCAATTCACCTACGTTTTCATGGTAAGATTTTATAACACATGATAATTTATATCAACAACGGTAATGTTCACATGATTTTAATTTTATTGTACAGTCAGGGTAACATCGTTAAGCAAAGTCAAAGAATTAAAATTCAGATTTTAATATATGACCCACAATTTATGAGGGATGCGTTAAGATAGTCCTCGAAATTCAAATTTTCTAAAATTTTTTTGCAATTTGCAGGTCAGCGGCAGTTTGTATTTTGGGTCTTAGTATGTTTCGTGACCGTAAAAAATATTACTTTAGAGAATTATATTGACGCTTTCGCCTAAAGCTGGCAGTGAACTTGCTCAATTATCATCCCTGACTGTGCGTTTGATCAGCTACGTAACAAAATAACTTAGTGCATTGATATCAGAGTACATTTTTGCACAATAATTCTGTTAAAATTACTATCGAGAAACAAAATAAAAATTGTATATAAAAGGCATACAAACTTAATACTCCTTACACTAAGTCGTAACTGTTTATCATTTTTATATCAGCCTATATATCATTCCAACTATTTTATAACATCCTTTAAAAGTTCAACACGCATTTCGCTGTTCGCACCAACAAATACCAACATATAGGGTGGCATCGAGACATCGACGCGAAAACTGTGACAAAAAATAAAGTTGCTATTCCATACATTTTAACCGCGTAGATACCTATTGCACTTTTGTATGTATCAGCAAATTTTTTTAATAACCGATACTAAAAAATATAACGCAGGTGGGTGTTTTTTATGGATGTACAGACGCCAGCACATGAAGCTAACCGAAACTGTAAAAAATTCCCAATCAACTTTGAACCTTATGCTTTAGCAGTAAAGTTGAAAATCTATTGAAGAAATTTTACAGATTGTAGTAGCTTTATGTGCTGGCGTCTCTACTGAATCCATGGTAACAGGTTGCACGTCGATATCCCTATCACCCTCTGTAGTTGTTGCATTCCACGAACGCGCAATTCTGAACCTTAAGGTGGAACTAGTCGCGAGCTCGAACTCACTGGTAGTCATGGCCAAAAAGCACGCTGTCTCACCTGGCTTCCTTAGTGTCCGACAGAGATAGTATCAGTGATCAGCAGTTTGACGCTAGTCTACACGCACAACGTCTAGTTCGCACGCACAGAAACATTGTTCCGAACTGAAAGGCGCGTAAAAAAATTCGAAAAGTGCTTTGGAAAATCGATTTTTATGAAAAAACCACTGCTTAAATCGATTACAAATAAAATTTATTGAATTCTTCGATAACTAAGCTTTGCCGGTACCGACTTTGTTTTGAAGATTTTACAGTACTTTTATTACTTATTTACACCCAAAGTTACGTTAAAAATAGTAAGAAAAACGAATATTTGTTGGTTCATAACTTTTTAATGCCTTTTTATTTTACTATTCTGTTTTTGTACAGACAAAATTAATAATAAGTCAAAACGATATCATGTTTAACTTTGGATGCACAATGTCAAACAGTGCAGTAATACTCTCCCGAAATTTATATGGAAAATAACGTCTAGTGGCACCTTAAGTTCATGACATTAAAGTCCCAAAACGCGCTCGTAATTTGCAACGACTATACCTACATAATTTACTCAATCACCGACATCAGTATTTTCATCCAGCTTAGGTTTTTTAACACTTGGTGACTCAGAACCATCATATGTATGTACTTCCTCTGTAGAAAAACTAACTCGTTTTCTTTTCAACGCTTTGGGATTTCTTTCGTATTCCGAGCTCATGCTTCGGGAAGACTCGTCACTTGAAATGTTACTCGTCGCATTTCGGATTATTAAAACGTCTTTTTCAATATCGGTCAGTTCTCTCGGCTTTGGTGGTCGGCCTATGGGGCGTTTCGGCTTGTTTTTCGTTGACGGGGACTCTTCTGTCGTTTTTCTTTTCTTGTATGTCCGTTTGCCTGGTATTTTTGGTTTCTTTGATTGAGATTCGTCCTAGAATGTGAAGAGGATTGAGTTAGTTTTGACAATAACAGCATCAGCTATTTTACAAAAAGAAATATGACAATCAGGGCGAGATTCAGAGACCGCTTTTTAACTTAACCATCTAAAGATTCTAAAGTCATCATTTGCCTAGCCTTTTCCTATGTCGGGGTCGGCTTCCAGTCTAACCGGATGCAGCTGAATACCAGTGTTTTAAATGGAGCGACTGCCTATCTAACCTCCACAACCTAGTTACTGGGTAATACGATACCCCTTAATAAGACTAGTTGTCAGACTTTCGGGTTTCTGACTACCCGTAACGACTGTCAAAGATCCACGAATGACAGCTGGGACCAACGGTTTAACGTGCTTTCCGAGGCACGGAGGGATCTCGGTATGTAAAGATCCCATCCACAGACCAACCGCGGCAAGCGTAGCTTAACCTGATCGATCAACCTGTGCGGCTGTTATTTTTTAGCCACGGGCCCTTAACCATCTAAAGTAATGTTATAAAAAGATAACATTAGATTTTTGTATGTTTGTTTTTCACGCTTTCATGCTTTAACGGCTGAACGGATCTGGATGAAATTTGACACAAATAAGTAGACCATGTCTGGATTAGGACATAGAATATTTTTAATCTCGATTTTCCCACAGGATCAAGACTTATGCAGGTGACACCGCGGGGCGCAACTAGTGACAAGTAAATATTTGCGATTAGAGATGTGGACTTTATTTGTATTCGCAAATAATGTCCATATTCATATAATTAAATGTAAACACTCACGAAAATATGAGCCTTAATTTTCTACGAGAAGTATTCGTCCTTACATAAAACAAAGTCGCCGAAATGTATGCACGCGCATAACTTCCGAATGACTGCACCTAATTGGATAATTATTTTTTGTTGTGTTCGGTAAAATGCCAGGGCAAGGTTAGTATAAAAGAAACTTTCGGAAATTGGAAAAAAAATTGCACCCGTGCGAAGCTGGGGCGCTAGTATTGTATAAGATGCTTAAAGCAAAGTCAGGGTGAGGTCCGTGAATTTCGACTCTTAAACTCGTAGCTTATACTCCATTTGCAATAAGATTAGACATTTAAGTAAACCTTTTTTACAGTCCGTTCAACCTATTTTAACTTCTATATCGTAGGCATAAGGATGGCATTAAAAGCAAAAAAGTGGTTACAATACCAACTGTTTACTGCAGCTGCCATTTGTCATGCCACCAACGCAATAGAATTCAAAATCGGTTGAACGGACTGTAAAACAAGTTTATTTAAATGTCTAATCTTATTCCAAAATGGAGTAAAGATGCCAAGGCGAAAGCCGAGCGTGCGATCCTGGGTTAGGTTAAATAGTCGGGTTTGGCAGATTTACTTTTTCTGTTTGTCTGCCCAAGCTCAATTTATGACGAGAACGATCAATCAAATGCTTTGATTTGTCGCCATATGATTCATTGCATTTTTTCCTAATTTTAGAGTAGGTAGCTGCTGAAGATAATATTTTACATACTTGTTTAGGCTTAGCGCCAATATATCCGGAACACCGCTTAGCTCCACACATGCAGCGCTTCTTTTCAATGCCGGCGCACTCCAAGTTGTAGTTAAATGTCACTTCACTGTTCTGTAACATTGGAATAACACTTTAGTTTCATTTACTGCATTTGTTTAAATCAATCAATCAATTAATCTTCATGTGAGGTAATGCGGGTGTTCGTTTCTTCATAAAAACGCTCTCCCCTGTTTTCTTTCTGGTTAATGACCATAAAGCAATGATTTTTTTTACAGAATAACAAATATTAACTACTTGTATGTTTCTATGTTTCCCTTTTCGATGATACATTATTTTTATAAGCACTCTAGTCGTAGTAGTAGTTAGTAATCGGCATTTTTTGAGAGTTCTAACTCTCAAAAAATGCCGATTTAAACCGCTGTCAACAGAGGCCTAGTGTACAAATTTGACAACTAGTAATGAAAATAGAAAAGATAGGGACACAGTATATATCCTTCTTATTCAGTTTATGAAATATCTTTTAAATTGGTCCAATATTTGAGGAAGAAATATGCGAGAGCCAAACATCGAATTATGACTTAGGCTTTTTCAAGTCTCTCCGACCGCATTTGCTCTTAAGGGGCAAGTGCAAAGGTAGCTCGTAAAATTCAGTTTTTCTTACGTTTTTTGCAATTTGCAGTTCAGTGTCAGGTTAGTTGAACAAAATATAATTCGCGACCGTAAAAAATATGTATTTACATAATTATTATCATTAATACAGCCCTCTAAGTTCCATGTTGAATACATACCATATTGAATGACTATTTCATGTCAATCAATAGGGTTATATGAACTTACTGTGAAACACAAGCATTTTTTTTTAATCAGAAAACCAAATCAGTTTTATGCAATAGCAAGTTTTAAGCAAACGTATTTAGAGTAGCCTGTATCATCTGCTGTCGGTATTTTTTCTTTTTTTTATCAATAGTTCGCGAGCAGCATACGGTGTTATACCAACCAAGGCGACACATTAATGGTGTGATGCCTGAAGCCCTCTCACAGACAGGAGTACTCGGCCCCTGCAGTAAGAATGTTATAGGCTGTAAAGTATTAAGTAGTATAGGTACACTTACGGCTGGTATATCGTACAAAGCAAACAGTCCTACTCGAACATCGCCTAGCACTGTCCATTTTTGTGTCTCGCAGTTTGGCTCACAACAGTGGTTCATGAACCTGAAATAATACATACATTTGCTGTTACTTTGATTATATTAGTTTGATAAAAGCTTGCAGCCCATTCCCCAGCAGTGGGAACATTATAGGCTTATTATGCTATTAAAAACGGCATTTCTTCTCAGAGTAGTCAGATAGGAAACGCCGACATTATCTAGCTAGTTTAATAAAAATATATGTTTGACGTGTAAAAGTGTTCGTACAAAGCTACTTACAGAAATAAAATCATTTATACTTCAACAATTATTATTATTTTTATGATTTTATTTATCTCGGGACCATAGGGTCCCGGTCCTTTGGAAGGCGTACGAGGGGCCGAAGCCAACTCGCAGAGGCCTTTTAGGATTTTTTTATGAAATGCGGCACCAACCGATGATTATCCCTGTATGCACTATACACCCAAGCTGTGCACCCAAGGATAACCCCCGGGTGGGGTAGGACTATTGCAGTACTCTAAATTGTAAAAAGTTGTACTATGGGTTTGCGTGGTTAAAGTACCAAGAACTATGGAAGAACTATGACCCTTGCTTGATCAATGTTTTATACATTCACGGATAAAATGGTATTATTAATCTTTATTTATTCAGACTATAATGATAATTAGTGTTAGTTGCAATTGCCCACACTAGCGGGCTACCTGCGCGGGCGGCTATAATAGGGATTACAGGATAGTGATGGGACTGCCACGCAGCCTGCGGAGTAGCGAGGCAGATTTCTTACGCCACAGTGAATCAAATCCGTCAGTTCGTGCGTCTGCAATCATTGCCGAGGCACTACAGAAGCGCAGCAATCGAAACAATGGATTGATGGATTTTTGGGATGCATGAAGAAACCTCCTCATATAGCGCAGTTTGTTCCGCCAGTCACTCAACTGAACCGAGCGCTCGGCGCATCCTGGACACCCAACACCTTATTTGACTGGCCAATTCTTCCCTTGCGGCGGTAGGGCTAACGCCCGCCTGGTTTGCGACCACCCTCCCACCGGAGTCAAGCAGCCTGCTGTGTTTCGTCGATGCGTGGGAGTTTCAGTGCCTTAGGCATCTTCTGGGCACGCTCGTTCCATCATAGACCTCATCCATCGCTTTCCATCAGGCGTGATCGAGGTCAAGAGCGAGCCCATTCAGCAATAAAAAAACAATACCCTGAATGCGTTAAAATCTATTATAGAAATAAAAATGAATTGCTGTTCGTTAGTCTCGCTAAAACTCGAGAACGGCTGAACGGATTTATATTATCTTGGTCTTGAAATGTTCGTGGAGGTGTAGGGAAGGTTTAAAAGGTGAGAAAAAATCGAATAATTCCCGGGCAAACCCTAAAAACAGCCCTTTTCTATTTCCCATACAAACGTTTTCTAAATAAAATGTAGAGTCAATTTGAACTTTATTGCAAAATAATAATAAATAACACTTCATGCTTCATTCAAAAAAAATTTTTTTATTAAATACGGATTCGTTTTGTTTGTTTTAAAATTAATTTATACAAAAGTTTAGGTCTTTTATTTATCGATTGAGGCAGTACGAAGTCTGCCGGGTCAGCTAGTCTATTATAGAAATTTGACAAAATATATTAGCTTGATGTGCTGGCGTCTGTATATCGAGAAAATCTGCAATAACCTCTCAACTACATTACAAATCATCACTCACCTAGCAAGATTCCCTTTAGGGCCAGCATCGATCATCCTCTCCTTATCCAACGTCAAGAAGTAGAAGTTCTCATCTCTAATCTCATGCTTCCTCCGCATTCGACGACGGAACTCTTCTTCATCTATTAACTCGCCCACGTACTCTATCACGAATTGTCCTGCAAATAGATAGAAAACAGTAATTTTAGTTTTATTTTAAGTTAGTTTATGCTGTGCGCCAAACAGAACAAAATGTTTGTATGTTCTGAATGTCTTTGACACACAAATAAATAATATTTATTCATTTAATTTTATATAACCACAAAAATACATATGAAAAAAAAGCATCAAAGACTGCAAAAAATACAATGGGCGGTCTTATCACTTTCTGCGATCTCTTTCAGGCAACCTTGGAATAGACCAGTGATTTTATAAATAGATATTTATTCAGAATTAAAATTGATAAAACAAACAACACACAAACACAGATCAAAATTTGTACAATTATAGTGCTGTGTATATCTGTGCTGTGGTGAGGTCAGTATTCTTAACGGGGTGGATTATTTTTGTCCGTTAACATTATACCGCTAATTTTGTCTAACAAGAAATTCGTAACCTGTGAAGAAGTGTTTATTTTGTTACAACTTCAACAACTCAAAACATAGGGACTAATCACTGGTTATAAGCTATCTGTCTACCGAATTTCATCCAAATCCGTGCAGTAGTTTTTGCGTAAAGAAGTTACAAACACACTCACAAACTTTCGCCTTTATAATATTAGCCTGATGTGATGATAACAATCATAATAATCCGCCTGTATTGTCTTTGCCCGCTGGAGAGCAAAGGCCTCCCTTACCTTTTCCACTCAACTCAATCCTGAGCCATTATGGACCAATCCATCCTTCCTACTAATCCTACTATCCTGCTTCCTACTATCCTACTTCCTACTATCCTACTAATCCTATCCTACTTCCTACTAATATTATAAATGCGAAAGTTTGTGAGGATGGATGGATGGATGTTTGTTACTCTTTATAAATTCACGCAAAAACTACTGAACGGATTTTGATGAAACTTTACAGTGATATAGTTTATACATCAGAATAACACATAGGATACTTTTTATCCCGATATTCCCATGGGATCAAAACTTACGCGGGTGAAACCGCGGGGCGCAGCTAGTATACGTCTAAGTCTTCCACAATATCGTTGGAAGTTTCCAGGAACTCATGCAGTGGTGGCCCACAATCCATCTGACGTGCGGCTAATGACAGTTGTTCCTACCTGCTTTAACATCCTCTAATGTCTTAAGCCCCCATCCTCTGCTGGGTGTTCTGTAAGGCACCAATTTGGGGTACAGTCGCTTCTCAAACGCGCGGTTGTTGCACCTATCACCCGCTCTACAGGTTGGTCCGCACTCTGTTAGCAGCATTCTGTGGAAGAAAATAATATACAGGGTTATTGGAAAAACACTAACAACCTCTCAACTATGGGACCAAACCTGAAATCGCAAAAAAAAAATCAGCTGTTCCCTACATTTCTGTTCGCATAACTCGTCAAAATATAGGGAACAGCTGTTTTTTTTTTCGCGATTTCAGGTTTGGTCCCATAGTAAAAGTTGTTCATAATGATGAGTACAATGACCTATTAAGAGGTTGTTAATGTTTTTCCAATAACCCTGTAACTGTATACAACGTGTAACGTTAAATGCGCAAAACCTGAAAATAGTTTGTTCATAATTGACTACTGAATCGATTTCAGTAACTTTAAATATACTTAGGTTTTTTTTTTCAAATATGATGTATATTGCCATACTATCCGCCGATTGAGCAAAGAAAATTAAGTCTTATTTTAAGGCAATAAGACTAAATTTTTAATGCATAAAGCAATGCTAGGATCAACAAGATTTTCATAATAAAAATAGTTAGCTTTAAAAAAAAATAGTTTTGTTCATTGTATTATGCTTTTAACTCAATGCTCTAATTGGGGTGTATGAGGTTTTGCGCATTTAACGTTACACGTTGTATATAGTTTCTGAGTTTATCTTGGACTGCAAAAACAGCGTAAAGAAACCTGCATATCGATTCTGTAAAAATCTCACCGTGATAACATAGGTGAAGTGAGCGTGAAGTGAACTATCAATGGAGGCAATCCCTAACATCAGGTGGAATGACAGCTCACTTCACCTTTGTTTTCACGGTGAGATTTTTACAGAATAGCACTGCTGGACTTTATAGTTAACAAATATTATAAAGACGTTAAGTTTGTGAGGTTATAGGGGATAATCTCTGGATTAACTGAACCGATTTTGAAAATTCTTTCACTAATGGTAAGCTTACAGTGTTGCCGAGTGTCATAGGATATATTTTATGCTAAAACGAGAATTTTCACGCGGATAAAGATGCGGGCAGAAGAAGCTAGTAGTTAATATAGGGTGACTGGTAATTAGTGACCGATACCTAAACACGTGATTGTACTCATAACAACAAACAACTTTTACTATGGGACCAAACCTGAATTCGCGACAAAAAAAGCTCAGTTCAGTACCTACATTTTGACCAGTTAGACGAACATAAATGACTGAACAGCAGATTTTTTTTTTCACAATTTCAGGTTTGGTCCCATAGTAAAATTTGTTTTTTATCATGAGTACAAGCACGTGTTTAAGTATCGGTCACTAATTATCAGTCACCGTATATAAGTCTGAAACCGCCAACCCGTCTTGAACAAGCGTGGTGATCAATACTTACTCGTGCTTTCTCTGTATGAGAATCGCCTTTGCTATGCAGTGTGACAATACTGGTCGGCATCAAAATAAGAGCAAAACAATGTATATGTAGAGTTTATACATATAGACACGCTAAATCCAAATAACTATGTAATCAGAATTTATCTAGCACGTCCAGTTTTGATGCTATAAGCATTTTTTGTTTTCATTTAAGTGGTTTTGTTTTCCTTTAGTAGACAAGCAAAAATATTTTTGCTGCCACTACATACCAAATTAGGCTTAATAAAAACATTTATAAAAACTATGGATAGAGATGAAGCGGCATTTAATTAAACACCTGAAAAGTAAATTTCCAGGCATAAGTTTTTTTTTTTTTATCCTTTATTAAAAAGAACTAGGTTCTTAATAATTAATTACAATCTAGCCTATAAGACTAATAAGCAATTTTAATCTAACTTAATTTTCTACGTGATACTTATTTTAAAACTTAGAATAGTGTTGGTTGTACTTTACACAAGTCTGTTCCACTTTCTTAGAGTCTGATATGATGATATTAACACTTTGTTCGTGTGTTATTATGTGTGTCATTGGCACTAATATTTCTACACTTTTTACACTACACTAACTCAAAAGGTTTTGTCCGTTTTAGTCTTCGCACTATATTTGTTTGATCTAACAGCTGAATTGCCTCGATGTTCACATGTCGTTGGAGTCGGTGCTCATGGGCCTCAGCAAATTTTTTAATTATTTTAGTGACGGGTTCCATTTTTAGGTCACGATGGAGGTCGTCATTTCTTATATACCAGGGCGCATTAACAATACTCCTGAGTACCTTATTCTGGAATGTTTGAATAATTTTGATGTTGGTCGGCTTAGTACAGCCCCATAATTGGATGCCGTATGTCCATATTGGCATAAGGATATGCTTATACAATAAAATTTTGTTATGTATCGATAGGCAAGAATCCCGTCCAATCAACCAATACATTTTTTTTAAATCTCATGTCTAGTTCCTGTCTTTTCTTTTTGACGTGCGCTTTCCAGCGCAGTTTCGCATCAAGCGTTATGCCAAGGTATTTGGCTGTATTTGCGTATGGCACTTGTTGGCCATTTATGAAGATTGGGTGATAATCACAATTCCTGTTGGTAAAGTCAATGTGAAGTGACTTTGATTCATTTAGTTTTATTCTCCATTTTTGTGCCCAGTCATGAACTTTATTTACAGCCATTTGTACCTTTTTGATTGCTTCCGTATGGCATGACCCTGTAGCCATAATGGCAGTGTCGTCCGCAAAGGTTGCAATAGTATTATTTTCCAGGCATAAGTGAAAATTGAAAAAGGCAAATTGAAGGAAGGCAGGCATATTTGTTGCTCCCCAATTAAGAGAAATCTTTAAAGACCAATTTATTATTGTTCAAATCTAATTTTGGTCGATAAAGAAAAAAGAGCATGGGTAACTTTTGAAAATATATGTCACAGGGTGACCATCTTTACATAACGAGACCCCTCCGTGCCTCGGAAAGCACGTTATGCCGTTGGTCCCGGCTGTCATTCGTGGTTTTTTGACAATCGTTACAAGATGTCAGAAGCTCGACAATCTGACAACCAGTCTTATTTAGAGGTACCACCCAAGGTGGGTATTACCCAGTAACTGGTTTGTGGAGGTCAGATAGGCAGTCGCTCCATGTTAAACACCGGTATTCAGCTAAATCCGAACACTTACACTGGAAGCCGATCGCAACATAGTTGGGAAAAGGCATGGTAGATGATGGTGATATTAGTATTTTCATTCATTTAAGATTTTAATTTATATCAAAGAAGTCATTAATTATGTGTAAGTTTTCTTTATTTTTTTCAAGATAAATATGTCAATATATAATGTATTTTATATAAATGGAACTATTTAAAAAACTAGACGTGATAGAATGAATATGTTGAACAGATTTGGATTCAGCACACTAAAGTCAATTAAATTCACATAACAAAGTTCTAGCTCCCGACTTTTTTTTCCAACCAATGTCTGATATTTGGAATAACACCGAAATACAGTATCTCCTTACCTATTAATACACTGCGAGTAAGGTCCACAGGGGTCCTCATCATTGGGATTGCACTCGCACTGCGTCAGTGAGCTCTCGGGGTCCTCTAGTTTCCAACCACAGAGTGACCCGCATGGTTTGTTGACCTTTAGTTTGACGTAGTGGGGCGGGAGTAGGGATGACGCGATGTCTAGAGATTCTTCCTCGTTTGGGGCAGCACCTGAAAGTCATTCAGTTGTTAGATTATAAGGGTCAATCCCCACTGAAAGAGCAGCGGCGCGGAGCAGCCGTAAGGCCGCTGCCTGGAATTTTGCGGGCAGTGGCGGCGGCGCGGGCGGTCACCGATTGCCTTGAGTGCACCGCTCGTTGCCCGCTCCCGCGCCGCTGTTTTCGAGAACCGGTCCATTTAAATGCCGCTCCCGCGCCGCCGCCGCTGCCGCCCCGCTGCCCGCAAAATTCCAGGCAGCGGCCTAAGAGCAAATGACTATCCTTTTTTGACGAAGAAGGGCGAGCCTTCTAGCGACTAGTCAAAAGGAGCCGCGCTGCCTTTACCTTCAAATGACTACGGATAATGGCCGCTACTCTTTCAGTGGGGGTTGACCCTAATAGTTACAGTGAAATGTGTATTTTTTATAGTAAAATTGCAGTGCATTGACGCACTATCCTATAAGAACATGAGTTTGCAGAAATACAAGCATCAACGGCTTACTCCTGCTTGAATCGGAACGCGACACTTCCTCATAAATTCTGTTGCTCGCTGCATTGGTGTGCTAATGGGTATTTCCTAGGTCGTGTCGACAAAGTTTGCTTATGTTTTCGTAAAAAAGACCGTTACATTGGATTTAACTAAAATTTAAGTTCACATTTACTTTTTAGAATTTCGCAAGCTCTCTGTGCGTGTTCCATGGCGGTGGTGAAGGCTGCATCAATTTTAGACTTCTGGCTTGATATACGGCCAGAATCACCTGAAAACAGATTATTAGAAATTATTAGTTGCTTAAATAATTAACGTTAATTAATCACAAGTTGTATTTATACAACTTGTGATTGTTGTATGTAGTTGTATTTATACAACTTGTGAGCTCTGGGGTTGATTCAATAAGATTTATAAATCTTATTGAATCAACCCTAGAGCTGAACACTGTATCTTAAGATACAGGTAACCCTAGTGTAAGAGGCAGGGCTCATCAATTACTGTTTACAGATTTCTGCAGCATAGATTAGGGCTGTGCCATTGGCGTGCATTGGTTTTCAGAATAGGTAGGCTGGCACTAGGCCGGGTCTAGTCTAGGCAGACGCGGTCACTAATCAGAAACATAAAAGAAAAGTATCTATTTTGAATGTTCAAGTTATTTTCTTACCAAAGTGTGATAATTTAGGTGGTCACACACTAAAATATAATTGACAGGCTTATGGTAATTTACCGAGATAGGCCTTTATGCAATGCACGCCACTGGGCTGTGCACCTACTTACCTCCTACCACTAGTTGTATAATGTATTTCCGTCTAAGCTTTAGACTCTAAAGGATACTATAGTTTCCAAAATAAATGACGGTCGCGTGAGCCGGGCGATTGAGCGGTTATGTTATTAAGAGCCTATACTACCTCAGCTAAAATTCACTCTTAATCTAGCTAGCACGATACTGCTCGCGGACTGAGTGAGAGCGAGACAGTGCGGTGCTAGGCGGCAGGCAGCGCCAATAGTTTAGGTATTTGCTTTTTACGGTGAAAATATTGGTAATTAAAAAAAGTAAAAAATATAAGACCTGCTTTATAGTTGGTTCGGTTAGTATACAAAGTTTCATGATCTAATTTGAAGTATTTTTTGAATACCAGCGGTTTATTGTTCGGTTTGGAGGTAACTTTGGAATTTTTTTCTATAGAGAAAATTTTATGGAATCGTGTTTTCGTCTAACATAAGACCTAATATTAATCCTCAACTTTACTATATATTTATTTCAAAATTAATGCTGCAGTATTTTCGACATAACGGAGGATCATGCTAAGCCATTTGAGGTAGTATAGGCCCTTAACAAACGAAACAAATATTTTAAACTTAAATTTATTAATATTCAAACAAACTCACCTTCTTGGAAGGGGAACACGCGTCCCCGATTGACCCAGTAATGGTCGTATTGGCCGAAAAACCGAACCACGAACTCGCCGAAGTTGTGCTTCACTGCCATAATATTCTCCGGTATCTCTGACGGATGCAGGATTATACCGGGCCACCATCTGTGGAGTAAGTTCTTATATTAAGACTATGCCGACCGCACACTGGCGCCCTCATCGTTTGTTTGGTTATTTCATACAATTTAGAATGAAAATGCAGAAAATAAGCACGTTAAGTTGTGCTTCACAAGATTATACGTTAATATTATTAGAAACGGTAGTTTTATATTGTTTAGTTTTATTATAATCCTCAAAACCGTTACGTACACCCGTAACGGTTATCCGTTTTAAGGATGATCTTCACATACCAAGACCCTTCTGTCCTTGGAAAGCACGTTTACCAAGACACTTCTGTTCTCGGAAAGCACGTTAAGCCGTTGGTCCCGACTGTCATTCGTGGATCTTTGACAGTCGTAACAGATAGTCAGAAGCCCGAAAGTCTTACAACCAGTCTTACCAAGGGGTATCGTATTACCCAGTAACTGGGTTGTGGAGGTCAGATAGGCAGTCGCTCCATGTAAAATACTGGTATTCAGCTGCATCCGGTTAGAGTGGAAGTCGACCCCAACATAGTTGGGACAAAGCTAGGCAGATGATGATATTTACTAACCTGTAATGTCCTAGTTTCACCCACACCATTTCTCCATATAGCGGTAGACGTCCCGTTTCACAGTCTTCGCACATATAACCACCTAAGAACAAACAAATGGAAGTATTTATTTAATGTTATCAAGAAACTTAAGAGTAAACTACTCGCGAGCTCGAACTCGCTGGTGGTCATGGCCAAAAAGCACGCTGTCACTCCTGGCTTCGTGTCCGACAGCGCTTGTATCAGTGATGAGCAGATAGACGCTAGTCTACACGAACAACGTCTAGTTCTCACGCACAGAAACACCGTTCCGAACTGAAGGGCGCGTAAAAAGATTCGAAAAGTTCTTCCGAAAATCGAGTTTTATGAAAAAACCACTGCATAAATCAATTACAAATAAAGTTTATTGATTTCTTCGATAACTGAGCTTTGTCGGTACGGACTTGGTTTTGAAGATTTCACAGTTCTTTTATTACTTATTTACACCCAAAGTTACGTTAAAAATAGCAAGAAAAAGGAATCTTTGTTGGCTCATAACTTTTTAATGGCTTTTTATTTTACTATTCTGTTTCCGTACAGACACAATTAATAATAAGTCAAAACGATATCATGTTTAACTTTGGATGCACAATGTCAAACAGTGGAGTAATATTCTCCCGAAATTTGTATAGAAACAATATCGAAAAGTGGCACCTTAATGAGGGAAGGACATTTTGCATTAGTTGGTACAGACTGGCAGTACATCAAGCTACTAAAATCTGTCAAATTTCTTTAATAGATTTCCAACTTTATCGCTAAAGTATAACGTTCAAAATTCATTGAGTTTGACAGTTTCGAGTAGCTTGATGTGCTGGCGTCTGTACATGAAATCGGCTCAAAAATCAATCTTTGCCGACCCGATAGTTCTCAGATTCCGTGCTGACAACTATCGGGTCATGAAAAAATAAGTTATAAGTACTTGAATTCATAATCTCATATAGGTTATATTCCGTCGCCACTTAATCAATTATCTATTTTAGCCTTATGTATTCTGAGATGATTTTCGAGTGATCATCTATAAAAATACCTACAGCAAAGTCGGGTTAGGGGCCGTCTCCACGAGCGAGAGAATCGCGGCGATAGTCATGCGGTGCCATCAAATTATCGTCGCGAAGATTATCGTCGTGCCATCAAAGTCAATAGAAACTCTATGAATCAATCTCCACACGGCAATCCGTGTGGAGATAATATCGCCGTGAATTTCTCGTTCGTGGAGACGGTCCCTTAGTTACACCACTAGATTGTATAGCATCAAGTTCTTGTAACTGTACAGACAGCTGTGCTGCTGGGGAGTTTGTTGCGCCACTAATAACCTCCCCGACCGATTTCGGTCACGGTGGCCATTCTCAACGGAGATTAGCCAGGTACGCAGGAGATATTATAGTGCACAAGTGTGCGCGCAGACACAGGTGCACTCCCTCTTCCCTCACTCTCATAGTCCGATGGGACGGGCATCCGACACGACCGGAGAGATCAGGCGCAGGACCAACGGCTTTACGTGCTTTCCGAGGCACGGGGGTATTAAGCCGCCAACTTCCAAACTCCGGACTGTTACTAAGAAATTCCTAATGGAAAAACTTTGTCCGACCCGGGAATCGAACCCAGGACCCCACGCTCAGCAGTCGAGTCGCAGTGCACCACTACTTCTCAGCTAAAGCACTAGGGACTGGTGAAGGGCGGACGTTTTGGGGGACTGCTTTATATAATTGTTGACGTTCAAAAGTGCTCATACTCAGCCTAGTTCGATTTTTTTTTTATTTATAACTCAAGAACGGCTGGACCGATTTTTATGATCTTTGATTTTTTTGGCTTTGTCTCTATTTTTGAACTATTAAAACATGGGAAAATTTCACGACAAAAGTAATGATGAAGATTATTCATTTTCTCATACATTTTGTACGGAACGCCTTTTTTTGATGATATCTCGAAAACGGATTGACTGATTTCATTTATTGATTCTGAGGCGGTACGAAGTTCGCCAGGTCACGATTTCAGTTAGTTTGTAATAAAAATTTGCTATTTTTTTTTCACATAATTATGATATTGAGTATGTTGTCCCAAAACTTGAAAATTATCTTGAATTAAAATATTGGCACATAATGTGCCTAGCACTTTTCCACATAGTCGCTTATGAGATCAAAACCGAATTATTTCAAGTACCATTCACACTTCCCTTGTTTTAAAACAAAACCAAAGTCACAAGCGGTTACATGTTTCATATTTTTTGCTGTCCAAAAACACGTCATCTTCAATTTGAATACAATCGTGTGTGTATTTATGTATGAAAAATCTACAGGCGCGAGGCGGCGCGGCGGTCGGCCGGTTGTTAGCGTCTCCCGCTTTTGACGAGGTCAAGGTCTTAATTCCCGTTCATGGAAATGTTTGTATGACATAATCGTGTGTCGAAATATTTGGTTTGACCTAAAAACGTTCAAGAATTGCTTGTGTTGGGACAGAATATTTTTTATTTACCTTGAAACGTTCAGACGCCACATCAAGCTACTACAATCTGTCAAATTTCTCTAATAGACTTTCAATTTGGGGAAGTGCTAAGGTAGCCCGCGAAATTCAAATTTTCTTACGATTTTTGCGATTTGCAGCTCAGTGTCTGGGTGTACGTTGATTAAAATATGTTTCGCGACTGTAACAAATATGTATTTACAGAAATATAATCATTAGAATGAGTAATACAACTTGTTAAGTTATTATAATCCTAAATGTCCAGATTTCATGAAATAGTCATTCAATAGGATTACTTAGTCTGAGAGATGTATTGATGACTTTAATGATTATAATTCTTTAAATACCTATTTGTCACGGTCGTGAATCATATCGATACCTCTGGGCTCAAAGGTCGTAAAGGACATTTGGGCGAAAATGACTTTTTGATACTGTTTTACTCAGTTTTTAATTCTCTATCGATCTGTATATTCCGTTTTACGAAATTCGCAAAAAAAATGCCTTTACGACCCACATAATTTGAGACGTTAAACATAGTTTAACGTGAAAATATGGATGTAAATAACACTTAGTTACCAGAGTGAACTCATTTTGGTAGTAAACCAAAGTATAAAACAACTTTTGGGTGTAAAATACATAAAAAATATCAGTTGTCTTATACCACCTTAGGTGGTTAATATAATTCACCTCAAAAATTTGGATGTAAAGGACATCGTCCTTGCAAATCCTCCTTTGCAAGTCCTGTACACCCTTACAATTTAAAATAAAAAAATACAAGTGTCCTTTACGACCTAGTTTAATTTTAATTATTTGATTCCACTAAGGGCGTATTATAAATGTAAGTGAAGAATTGTCCCATAAATCCTAGAATATTCAAAAAACAACTAATTTAATCTAAACTTACCACCTAACTTAGTAAAAATTAAATCATTTACACAAAACTATTAACTCACAATTTAGTTAAATGTATTATAACGATTATCGAAATTACAAGATGTTCAAGTTTAGGTCTCCACTTCAATAACGTAGAATTTGATTTCTGTACACAAACTTTCAACTCCTACCTACCTTCTTAAAATGTTACCTTATTAAAAAGTCCGGAATACGCCACATGACAAAGTATGATATTGTACTATTCTAGAACATATTCAGTGTTTAATTTCACCATTTATGAAAGTCGCACACAGGATGTTAATTGTTTTACATAGGGGGAATGTGATGGCAAAAGAGGGAGTAACGAAATTGCAACTTGCTTAGTGAAATATCTTGAGGAAAAGGAAAAAACGGGCGTAAAACATCTACTGATGTACAGCCTATCGATTCTGTAAAAATCTCACCGTGATAACATAGGTGAAGTGAGCGTGAAGTGAACTATCAATGGAGGCAATTCCTAACATCAGGTCGAATGACAGCTCACTTCACCTTAGTTTTCACGGTGAGATTTTTACAGAATAGCACTGCTGTGATTCGTGTTGTGGTCAAAATAAAAATAAAATCGTATTAGCTGCCATGAATCATTTCCTAAAATCAGTAATTAATTTGGAGGTCATTCAAATTAACTATTTAGTCCCGGGCCATACATACATGCCTGTCGATACAGTTCATGCAGTTATCGAAAGGGAAGTGCGTAAAATTATTGTATGGAGTCCCTCACAGTGGTCTACATGTTTCGAGTCGGCCCGCAAAAGACCAAGACCTTACAAAGTGAATGTCATAGAATGTACTGACTTTTTACAATTTGATCAATTAGCTTTAAATACATTCACGCCAAAGACATTAAAAAATATTAAGTTCAAAAACATGAGAGTCACCACATTAAAAAAAAAAGCATAACGACCAAACGTTTGTCAAATGCTCCATGGAAGACAAAGCAGAGACTCATTCTGTAACATTATGCGAGCAAACCCCAGAGAAAGGAAAAACAAAAGGAAAGGGGAAGGGAAAGTCCAAAGGGAAAAAAAAGCCACATTAACAATGAATCAGTGATTGCCGATTGGTATAGATGCAGTAAAACAGTTATACAATAGTAGATTACCAATAGATGCTGCGAAATATAAAGACCTAATAAACCTGTGTGAAAATGGAACAATACCTAAAAGATTTCATAAAGAATACAGGGAGTTTCCATGCAATTCTGAGCTACGCGAGACTTGGAACGAAAAAGACGAAGAGGACGATGAAAAAAGTGAGAAAGAAGATGAGTAAATAAATTATCAGCTGATGATGATTTATTTACTCATCATCTCATCTAACAGAATAAAGTTAGTATATAGAAGAAAGTTAGTTTAAGAGAATAAAGTTGATTAAAGAAGTGAAACTAAGTAAAAGAGTAAAGAAGAGAGTAGAGAAAAGGCAAGCAAGAAAAAGTATGTTAATTACCAAAATATTATTTTTTATTTTTAAAGATTTAGAGCTTTGTGTTCAATTAAGTAACCTATAATGTCCACCCGTGCAAAGCCGGGACGAACCGCTACTAGTTACAAAAAAACGAACTCAATTTGATTACACAAATGTACGTTTTATTTGTATAATTATGTTATTTCATGAATATTCGTAAAGAAAATATAGTAGTATACACATAAATACATACAAAATCTCATAATCCATTTAATACTTAAGTTTAATTATTAATTTATCCTTCTTCTTAGTGTGTGAGAAGAACTGAGAAGAATTTATCCTTTCAGAATACCTTAGCTGGGTGATCCTTAAGAACCTAAACAATATTACACTTGTCGATTATTTCCTTATTTTGTTTAGTTTTGTGCAGTAAAGTGGATTTACGCCCTTAGCCCTTACGCCCTTTTTTCATAGGGTGAAAATTTGAAGGGTGTAAAGGACTTTTATTTTTAAGAGTCCCTATCAATTTCGCGGTCTAAAAACAGAAAATTCAATTTTTTCCAGCGCTAATTTCTCAGTATCCTTAAGTTATATATATATATTTTTAACACACAGTTATTTATCATCTATTTATCTAGTAAGTCTACAAATTTAAATTTTTATAACTTTTTAATATAAATTACGAAAAATAAAAACATAACACACGTTTTTACATAAGCACGAAACACCATGTTTTTCAATTGCTTTCTTAGCTTACTGGTAGCAAATAACAATCTGAAAAAAATCCTAATTACTGGGCATATAGTACATTAGTAAGTGTACAATTTATTTTTTTAAAGTTTAATGAATTAGTACTACTAAAAAAATGTTGACTGCGCTGAAAAAACCCAATAATATCATGTGCAAAACCATCGTCTACGCGTAAGAATTTATTGAAAACAACAATAAGTATTAAATATTTTAAAATTTGAGATGTTTAACTACCAAACTCAGTTTTTATATTTTAAATTTGACTACTTATTTAATTGTAATAAAATATCTAAATAATGCCTTATAAACCGATGCGCTCGCTCGTTGCATTCAGTCGCGCCCAAGGGCTTCTCGACGACGGACCTGTGTCGCCTGTGACGTTCGCCGCTCCCGACGTAACTCGCGAATCGTGCGTGATTTTATACTACGCCAAACCAATTTTGAGACTGTAAGTATATATTTTTTTTTTATTTTAATAGTATGACACTTTGAGACTTGTTAATGTTATTCATACATATTAATGTTTTGTATTGTACTATTAGTAAAATGGTGAATATGTTTTTAGAAAATGAGTCGAAAAAGTGAAATTTATTACCATGGAATAATAAAAATTAAAAAGTTGAAAAAATACGAAAGGACATGCAGTTCTTAGGTAAATAATAATTGTTGCCATCACCTTAATTAAGAATATTGTTATAATTTACTATTATTTATATAACCTAAAAAAAAATTAATTTATAACGCAAACCTTAAACTCTTTACATTTTATTCTAGAAGCTTCCCATTCGGCGCGCACCTTTGTTTGAATCTGACAAGATTAAGTGACATCCGTCAACTGAGCTGCGCACCGAAAGGGTACAAAAATTCACAACTTATATCTTCGCCCCAAACCCTATTATTTATACATATCTTTGTGTGTGTATGTTAAAAATTGTATTTTTAGAGAATTACATAGGCGGAAATCAACCAAAAATCAAATATTACCTGGAACATCATCAATGAGCGAAAAGGATGGGAACACAAGGTAATTTTTAAATAATAATGAAGATAATTCATTTTCTCATACATTTTGCATGAATGGCTTTTTATGATATCTCGAGAACGGATTGAACCACATAAATTATTGGTTCTGAGGTGGTACTGTAGGGACTATCTATGTAGGAGCTCTTCAAGCTCCTTTTCGCTAGCTAGTTTTATAATTAATGTATTATTCATTATTTTCAGTAACACTAACAATTCACCAGGCTCGTTATCAGTAGGTGAAAAGGGGGAAACAAGGTATTTTTCAGTCATTGATTTTTGTGTAAAAACTGTATTCTTTGTAATAAATTAATAAATATTATTTTTATACTCTATATGAATGAAAAGGAGAACATGTCACCAGGGAGTTCAGGAACATGGTCACTTACAAAAAATAACAAAACTACGGAAGTAAGTAAAGTATATTAAGTAGTATGTCTATTTAAAACATATTCATCTACTAACTAGCAAATGGGGTACTATAATGTGTCTTAGCTATGGGTGTGACAAAAGGACATGATATTTTTATAGGGTACCCAGTAACCAGGATTATGATCTATGTCTGTACCAAGTTCCATGTAAATACTTTTAATTTTGTCGTCGTGATAAAGTAACAAACATCTAAGATTTTGCATTCAAAATATTAATGTCAGATTAATATAATTTCAGAACATGGATTTAATTCAAGAAACGCCTCTCCTAACGAACTTTGATTCTCTCGATGATTTTTTAGAAGATTTAGTCCTGGAGTTGTATAAAGTATGTACTTACATGCTAAAAATTAGAACAAAAAGTTTGACATTTATTTCTCTACACACTATTATCTACTGTACTACTACAGGGTGTAATTTAATCACCGTTATCCTCTTAAGGGGTCATTGTACTGAATACTCATCATTATGAATAACTTTTACTATGGTACCAAACCTAAAACTACGAAAAAAAAAAACATCTAGTTTTTAAAATATGATTGATGTATAAAAGTGTTTGTGCAAACCTACTTACAGAAATAAAATCATTTATCAAAAAAACTAAAAAGTATTTTGTATTTATTTTCACGCTGTAGCTACATCTGAAATAAACAACGTAAGTAATTAAAGGATATTATAAATTTGAATTAGATTAGTGTGGGCTGAAAACAAAACAATGTTTCGTTTGAATAAAAGTTATCTTCAATAATAAAGTACTTTTCCTCCATGTCCCGCCCGTTTTTTCTACTTTGTATACAAATAAATTGATTAGCTTTTTAATATTATAAAATGGCTCGCTATACTATTGAAGTGGTAAAAAGTATGGGATAAAAATGATAGATATAGATATTAGATAATTTGGTATGATGACCAAGTCCACATGCATAAAAACACTTATATAATTAATAATGGAAGGTGAAAGTCTGTACAAGGAATATTTATATGTTAAAATGATTATAAAGAAAATGTATTTTTCATTGACATGAAAAACCAACTGACATTTTTTTTCGACCTGACAGGTGACCACAGAGCACCAACGCTACACTATACTCTCATGGTCTGCGGTCTTATAGCGAGGGAAATACTACAGACCTCGCTGTCACTCTGTATTAGGTAAACAATAACACGTGTAATTCGTTTCAGACGTACTTTGTATAAGCTGGTCACACTTTATAATTTGCTTTTACTATAGTGAATGCCGTACTAGGTTACGATATTTTTTTATGGGACCTAAACTTATCATGTTATAAATCCATCCAGTATTACGGAATCTAGTAAGTAAAAACTATGGAGTACTAATAATAGCGGTTACGGACCAAGATCATTTGTTCCCGCTTCACCGTACGCTTCAACGCACACTACGATATCAGTTATAGTTCGAACGCACACATACACACTGCACTCCTATAACTACCTAATCTAATAGCGCGCCGAAATTGATAGGGACTCTTAAATTTATGGTCGTAAAGGAAATCTATCTCGGTAAATACAGCACTAGAGCAATTTTTTAACACTGCACTAGATAATACTAGAAATTCTAAACACTTTTTTCCTAGGTTTCATTTAAATAGCTCCAGAAACAAAAAAGTTAGAGTAAAAATATTTTTTTTTTTTTCGTTTTTTGCTTCTCCTGAAAAGTCGCATTTTGTCCTTTACGACCTTTGAGCCCAGAGGTATCGATATTTTAATCAACGTACAACTTAATACTGACGAGCAAATTGCAAAAAACTTAAGAAAATTTTAATTTCGCTTACTACCCTGGCGCTTTCGCCTTAAACCATACACTGATATACTATATTTAGAATGTTTGTATCTCACATGGAAAAAGTATACTTAGATTGGTTTGACGTTTGTTATATTGTGTTCTTGCTTATTAGTTCCTAGCTACTGCCCGTGAGTTCGTCCGCGTGAAATTTCTTGTTCCCCTGACCTATCTTTACATGTAGTTCCAGAGATTAGGGCGTTCAAACTCTTCAGCTATAAAGCTGAAGAGTTTGTTAGTTCGAACTTAGAAAATATGATAAGTTTGAACAAAATCCAGTATTTCTTACCTTCAGGCGGCTTTATATTCAGACACTCGGCGTGGAAGGACGTAGGACAATACTCGCAGCATATCAGCGATCCGCCCAGCGCACATATAAAACACCAGCCTGTATTCACGTGACACGGGACTTTGCCGGGCCTGTGGAATGAAAGGCGAACATTTAATGTCGTTTAAATTACAATAATATTGTTAATTATTTAATAATACTATTATTATTAACGGAATACTAACAAGATACGTAATTGTAATAGCCAAAATGCATTAAAATCATCCGTTTTTTAGTAGGTACAATGCTTCAGACATACTTAGAGACAGCTAAAGGCCTAACAAGATACATTATTGTAATAGCCAAAATGCATTAAAATCGGTTCATCCGTTTTTTAGTAGGTACAATGCTTCAGACATACTTAGAGACAGCTAAAGGTCTAACAAGATATGTTATTGTAATAGCCAAAATGCATTAAGGTGAATGGGAAGTGGTTGACCGCGAAATTCAAATTTTCTTACGTTTTTTGCAATTTGCAGGTCAGTGTCAGGTTGTATCTTGATTAAAATTTGATTCGCGACTATAACAGGTACATATTTACAGAATTATAATCATAAGAAACATTCATACATCTTTATAAGTGAGATTTGTACCATAAACACTTTTCACTAGGAGATTTCTTCTTGTGGTACAAATCTAACTTAGGAAGATGTATGAATGTTTCTTATGATTATAATTCTGTAAATATGTACCTGTTATAGTCGCGAATCAAATTTTGATCAAGATACAACCTGAAACTGACCTGCAAATTGCAAAAAACGTAAGAAAATTTGAATTTCGCGGTAATCACTGCGCAATCACCTTAAAATAGGTTTATCCGTTTTTTTGTAGGTACAATGCTTCGATACTTAGAGACAGCTAAAGGCATCAAACTTACAATAACCATCACTCCAAAAATATAATTTTTGTCAATTGTGCCTCCATACGACTTTTTGTAGGTATTTCAAATTATTTAAATTTTCAACTATTCCATTCATAAAACTAGACAACTAGTTTTAAAGGAGTATTCGCGCAAAAATGTGTTATTTCAGTGTACGAATTTATAACGATTTGCATCAATTTACTACCTACTTAAGAAACATTAAAAACGCCATTGAAACTAAATAAAACACTCACCTATGGTCGTAATGCCTCGGACAGATAATATGTGACGCCGTCAAGATCTGCGTTCCCGCCGGCAGACATTTTGTAAACGAATGATAAGTAGCGGGACACCTCACACATCTCGCCAACTTATCTCCACTGAACCTAGTTTTACAGCCTCTGGGATCATCAGAAACACATGTATGGCACACATGTCTAGGGCACGTCAAAGCTTCAAAATACTCATTAATTTTCTTATTAGTCTTCGAAGGTTCCCCTCCATTGAACTGAGTTTGAGGCCAGTGGTCCAAGCACTTCAAATGATAGTACTTATGACAGTGCGCCACATGACATTTTTGTCGTAAAGTCGCCGCGGATTTAGATACAGCAGATTTGCATACAAAGCATACGGGGGTATCGTATTTCTGACAGTTCTTGCATTTGAAATTAGAGTAATCCGTGTCGTTTGAGCGTCGAGATTTTAACTTTACGTCGATAATCTCGCATTTTCCGGGTATTGTGTCGCTCCAATCGCAACCGTCATCGCTCGAGTAGGAATCGTAATCGATTTTCTCGTTTTCTTTTTCGAGTAATTCTTTCATTTTGGCTTCTAGCTGAGCTTCTAGGGTCTCAGCGTCAACTGTGCACGTTTCTGTTTCAAGTATTTCATCGATTGACGTGTTTTCTTCGGAAACATCTTGAGATTTCTCGTCTTGACTGTCAAATTCGTCGGAGTTTTTCGGTTTACGACCTAACCTTTTCTTCTTCTTTCTCCCTCTGGATGGGGGTGGGTTTTCTACTTCTACATCTTCTTTATTTACGCAATCGACGTGGAACATTGCATTGCAGCCTTTACATTTGACTAGATTGCCAGTCATCTCGCATATTTCACATACTTTCTCTCTAATTAGACCTTTGAAAACGTTGGGTTTTGGTTGGGCTAATTCTTCAAAGTAAAGTTCTACTTCATCAATGTCATTTCCTTCGGGAATTGGTTCTTCAAATTCTTCTCCATTTTCACCAATTTGTTTATTTTTAGGTTTGAATATCGCGAAAACTTCCAGCTCTTCTTCAATATCTGAAAATTCTTCGTTGTAATAAGGTTTTATTACTTTTCTTTTAGGCTTATCTTTTGGTACGACATCAGCGTCAGTTTCTCTTTCTCTTTTCTCATCTTTTTCCGTTTCTTTCTCATTTTTGACTTTCCTTTTAACTTTTTTGGGTTGTTGTACCGCATCTTCGAGTCCCTTTACTAAGCCTGACTGTTCGATATCATCGTTTTTCTTAATTTCAGACTTAGAATTCTCTTCATACAACCAAGTTTGGTACAAATATGTGACGATTTCATCTTGTGACAATTCTGGATTTTCGTCAATCAAGGAGTCTTGTCGTAGTTCCAAATATTTCACAAATTCGGGATCTTCTAAAGCATTTTCAACTTTCTTCTGAGGAAATTTCTTTTTACGTTTAGTTACAGACATTTCACTGTCTCCGGAAGTTATGGAAATTGTGTCAGCCTCTTCGTCTTTAATTTTAACGTCTTCTTTCAAGAAATTTTCTTTTTTGGCATTTGAGCGCAGTTTGCTCTTAATAAGAGGTGCTTCACTATCTTCTGAATCAATAGAGTCTGCGTCAAAATCATCATTGGAGTTACTTTTTTCTGATTCCTTTGGAAAAATAACTTGTACTGCATTTGAAGAATCGATTGGCGATACTTCTTTACTTTTTTCTATATTTTGCTTATCAGTACTTGCCAATGTTACTTTAGTATCATCGTCTTGTTTCACATCTTTTATTTCTGCACTTACGTCTTTATCTTCTTGAGGTTTAGGGGTAGAAAGTCCTAAAGCAATTTCCTTTTCCTTCGATTGAAATGTATCCTGAACTGTAGATGATTGACTGGTTTTAGGCTTATCATCGTCTAGTAATTCATAGGCTGGTGAAGGTACTTCATCGACTTCTTCAGAAGATTTGTCAGTGTCCTCATTGATTTGAAAATTTCTATCTACATCTGTATATACCATTTTGCTTTCGCCTCTTGTCTTTCTATGTAAGAACCTCTGCATCATATTTTTATTTAGACTCAAGTTCTTTTTATGAGAGTTCCTTTGTCTTGTTTGATCCCTTTCTCTTGGTTTCTTTTTCTGTTCAGGTTCTGAATTCAGTCCTTTAACTAAATTCAATTCTCGCAAATCTTGGTTTTTTTTATCATCAGATTTTGAGTTTTCTTCGTAAAGCCATGTTTTATACAAATAGGCGATAATTTCATTTTGAGTTAAATCCGGGTTTTCGTCCATTATAGCATCTTGTCTCAGTTCTAGATATTTGACAAATTCTGCATTTTCTAAAAGATCTTCTGATTTTTTATCTTTAGAGCGTAATTTGCGTTTGGTTTCAGATTTCGTTGACGTCACACTGTCTTCTGAATGAATAGAGATCGAATCCAAATCTATATCACCATTCATATGAGTGTCCTCGTCGTGTAAGCCATTTTCTTTGATCATATCAGGTTTAAAAGTAGGTATATGAACCTCTTTGGCAGTATTCATATCAATCTCTTTCACATTCAAACGACCATTCAGAGGCCCGTTTCTTGTAATGCTTTCAACCATATCACGATTTGGGATTTCATCACTAATATTACTGATAGAGTTAGAAAATTTATTTGTATCCTCAATTTTATCTAAAATTTTATCCTCTTCGAGTTTATTAGAAAAATCAAACTGATTACTACTTTCTACTTCATTGTCTACTCCATTACTAATTTGTTTAATTTCTAAACTTTCTGGCACACGATCCAAAACTGAGTCTGTTCCATAATCATTTAAAATGATTTCCTTACTTAATTTAGAAGGCACATCATTTGTTATTTCATTGTTAAATTCACCATGACTTACACCACTATCGATTTCAATAAGGACATTTTTCTTTGCAGGGACTTCAGATATTGAATCATCACAAATATCATGCTGGGTATCTAGTATACTGTCGTTAGTGAGAGGAGCTTCACTGAAACTGCAGTTGTCATCAGTCTGGCTGTCAGTTTCATAATCAGGCTTATAATCACTGTCTTCATCAACTGACATGTAACTTGGCTCAGTACTGGCAAATGTAGAATCTTCATTTGTTATTTCGTCCTGTGAGTCACCAGTAACATTTGCAGGTTTACTTTTAGGAGCGATTTCTTCATTTTCTGTGTGACTTCCATCAATTGAGGCCTGACCGCATTGGTTCTCATCAAATGAATCTTCGTAAACAGGGCTTATCATTTGATCTCTCGTAGTTACAGGATCAGGGATATTAGCACGATTTTCAGAAGTGTTTTCTATTTCATCTTTATAAAAAGACACCTTTGCAGCATGTCCGTCTTCTGTCCTATTATTATTGCCCGGAGATGTTGCTGCACTTATAATGCTGTCCTGAATATTTTCATCCATGCTCTCACCTTCGGAAGATTCACATGTTCCATTCATTTTTGGTAATGTCTCTGTAGGATTTTCTGCTTTAATATCTTTATCATCTGTAGTATCTTCGTTTACTGTAGTTTCTTCCTCTTTTTCACTTTCTTCAAGTTTAGTACTTAGACTTTCAATGGGAGCCCCCATTGAAAGTACCACAATACCAGTAGGTTCCTGAGAAGCGAAATTTTTACAACTATCTGTATCTGTAGAATTGTGATCCGAATCAGTCACCTCTACGACAATTTTACTATAGTCATGGTCATTTAGAAATGGCAACAGTTTCTGAGATTCGGTCATAGATTTTCTTAAACTATAAGGCTTATTTACTGCTACTTTAGACAAAGTTTTTTTTTTTTTAGAACTAATAACTTTCGTTTCTTTTTTTTCCTCTACTTTTACTTGAGGAGCTGGGGGTTTAGCCTGGGTTTTCTCTGGAGTTTTGGACTTGGCTTTCTGTAGCCACCTGTCCATATGGGACTGTCTTTGGATTTTTGTGATGCCAGTTTTAGCAGCCATGTTATCGAGACAAGCCGTGACGACTTCAAACATGTCCAAAGACTTGTTCCTGGTCCTGTTTCTAGAACGTTCGGTATTGTCTGTTTTACCGTCGTCTTCTGAAAACAGACTGTCATACAAACTCTCGCTCAAAGACACGTCACTGTCCGTTCTACAGATTTTCCCGCTCTTCTGTTGTTTTACTTTAGTTCTAGACTTTTCTAGCATGTCGTTAAAGATGTCTATTCTCAACCTCTTTGGTTCCCTAAGCAGCATCTCTGCTTCTTCTACTGAGTTGTTCCATAAAGCTTGTTTCTTTTCTGATACGAAGAATGCTGCAAACAGTCTGGGGTCTTTTTTCTTATCCTGAAAAAGCAGAAAATATTACTAAGGATTTTTTGTCAGGTATTTTCGTTCAATATTCATTTTCAGTTTTTAATTTGTTAATGCCAAATTAACAGAGCATTCAAATTAATGTAAAAAAGAGACCTAACATGCAAACCATGAAACACCACTACCTCCAGCTTCACCTTTGTATTTTTCTGTTCCTTTCTTCTTGTCTGTTTATATGTGTGTACATAAATAGTTGAATAGTAAACTTTATAAAGTTTTTTTTTTTCTTCACATTATTGCAAGGCATGATAGAAACTAATACAAAGATTGGTAACATCAACATTTACAATATTAAAATAATGTCAAGGCTGAACAAAAATCAATTTAATCATATCACCAACAAAAGTTCAGGAGATATCCTTATGTCACAAGATAAGGACAGCAACAAACCTCAGGTGTAAAATTCTGTCGGGTATTCTCAAACTCGAGCTGGCCGAGGTACTTTCGAAGCATGGTGTCAACTATCCAGCCGCGACGCCCGTTGTCACCGAAGAACGTCACGTGTATGACGTCACGATCTATTCGGCCAAATACTGTGAAGGAATGAAATAAATGAAGGTTAGATTTGGGTTGTTCTGTAGACTATTAGAAACATTCTTTGTAATTTCTTAGATGGAAGTTACGCAGTTTGTATGTTACGGGTCTATTTGTCTATTTTTAACCGACTTCAAAAAGGAGGAGGTTATCAATTCGGTTGTATTTTTTTTTTATGTTTGTTACCTCAGTATGCCGTCATTTATGAACCGATTTGGAATTTTTTTTTTATTTGAAAGGATATGCTTCCAGATTGGTCCCATTCTTGTCAAAATCCAGTTCTGATGATGGGATCCATGAGGAATTGAGGGAACTCCTCAAATATTATAGGCATACATATAGCAATTTTGGTATTTTCATCAACATGTCAAGCATTTGCATTCAAAAAGTATAATTTGGTGAAGTGCAACTGATGAAGGAGACCACAGATAGCCACAGGAACTCTTCAATGATAATAAGTAATTCACGGGTGGCGATAAGATATCTCGATTAAGATAGTTAAGCGACTACGACGAAGCAAATTTAAATAAATGGTTCTGACGAAAATGGTACCATCAAACCGATCTGATGATGAAGCTGGAAGGTAGGTACCGGAACTTCGTAATAAAACCATGTATTCTAGCCGTGTTTGGGCTTATTGGAATTGTCATGAGATGCACTCTGACTATAAAAAGTAAAAAATAAAAACTTTTTAACAAAAAAAAACTACCGACTTCAAAAAAAAAACACTACAAAGTGTAAAATAACTTTAATTTTAATTTTGGAAGTCGGTGGCAAAAACGTAAATACAAAACCAAAGACACCAACTTCCAAAATTAAAATTAAAGTTATTTTACACTTTGTAGTGTTTTTTTTTTTTGAAGTTGGTTGTTTTTTTTTGTTATAGCTTAATCTTTTTATTTATTTTCTTATTATAACAAAAGTATTGTAAAGATACTTTTTTTTCAATTTTGCCACCTGTAGCAACAATAAAAATATATAATTAATTAATGTTTGTAAACTGTCAACAATCACAGATAAAAAATTTCCAGGTTTAAAAAATGTAGCATGGCGAGCCATGGAGCGCAGTATCTTGGGGGTTCGAATTTCTGACCGTATGAGGAACACAATACTGCGCGCCAAAACCAAGATAGCAGACGTTACCTAGAGAGCCGCTAAACTTATGTGGGACTGCGCCGGACATGTCTGCCGCATGTCAGATGACAGTTGAGCTAAGAGAGCCACCGATTGGCTCCCACTAAACGCACGACACCATCGCGGCAGGCCAAGACGAAGATGGCGGGACGACCTTGGCTCCTACCGTAGGGACTGGCCGGCACTCGGAAAAGACAGAATCGTGTGGAAAAGGGAGAGAGAGGCCTTAGCCTTGCAGTGGGACAAAACAAAGTTAGATTAGATTAGAAAGAATGTGGAGAAATAATCTATGACAGAAAACAGAATTACGAAAAAAGAATGCTGTTACTGTTGTAGATTCATACATCTTTGTTAGTTTTAAAAAAATACAATCACTTTTTTTATGGGTGTTGTATAGAAGGACAAACAGATTTTTTTAAGATGTTGTTACCATTCTGGCAGCATTTTGATTATTGATAATTGCAAAATATTAAATAGGCTTTTTAGAACACTACCTATATTTTATTTTGGCATTATAAAACATCTGGGGTGGGTACAACACAATTGCACAGCAATATTATAGGAATAATCATTATTATAATAAATAGCAGCAATCGTGGAAAGATAAGCAGTTCCAATAACAGAAGTTAAGTTTGATAACATAGCAAAGTGATGTAGTTTAATAAAATAAAATTAAATGAAATTAAATAAAAATTAATAGTTATTTGTACTATAGAATTATACAGGGTGGCGTTGATGGTTCAGAATCATGTACAGATGCCAGCACATCAAGCTACTACAATCTGTCAAATTTCTTTAATAGATTTTCAACTTTATCACTAGAGCATAAGGTTCAAAGTTGATTGGGAAAATTTTACAGTTTTGGGTAGCTTGATGTGCTGGTGTCTGTACTGAATCCACAGTAACTGGTTGCTTGTCATTGTCCCTGTCACCCTACATAGGTTGTTAGAAATAGTTTTGTAAATAATCAGATTACCATTTTATCTTGTAACAATACAGCATTATTAATTCTAAACTGCAAAGCATTTTCTAACTAAAGAAAGTTTAGATAAAAATGACTGGAACCATATTAAATGAGCATAATTATATGTATTGCAAGCCTATAAATGTTAGTCAGCCATAATTGTTTGGGGCAAGTTATTCTCATTATTTTTTCTTAAAAGACCGTTTTAATACTTACACTTCTTTTTAACAAAAATCCCATTTGAGGGGTCTCTAGTTACGATGGAAGGCCAGAATGGATAGGTACCCATTCTAGCCCAGGCTAGGTCTCCAACTTGATAGGCACATTTGGCTTCCAAATCAAATAAATCACTCTTTGACGGAGTTTTAGCATCCTTCTGTTCTTTCTTCTTCTTTTTACTGTCAAAGTCCAGAGTTTTGACCACAGAAGAATTATCTAAGAATCCATTCTGCTGCTTTGCGGAACCAATGCTGTACCTTTCGGACGACCGTTCTAGAATATTATTCAAATGAGTACTGGAAGACTTCTTTGCACTTTTGACTGGCGATATGATATTTTTTATAAAGACTGGACTCTCATCTGATTCCCTCTTTTGGATGAGGTCCTTTCTAATGTAGACTTTTGGGAATTTCTTAGCAGGAGACGGACTAGTCTTTTTAACTTCCTCAGTGCCAAAACGACTTAATGATATGTTTTCTTGGTAAATACTCTCTATTTGATTCTCCAAAAAAGTTTCAACACCAATTAATTTTGGTGGTTCTGATCTCAATGGAGAATTTGATGCATGCATCTTGTATACTGGTGATTGTGTCTTCACCGGAGACTTGTCGGCCTGTGGTGATTTTAGTTCAGCAGACCCTTTCTTGATGTCAGCAGGGTACTCAATTTTAGTCTTGAGCCGGCGAGCCCTGCCGTAGCGGCTGGTATTAGTACCATCACCGATGGACAACGGGGAAGTCACTCTGGAAGTCAAACTAGTTTCAAGTTCACGTTCAATGAGTGACCTTTTCTTTGGTTTTGATTTAATAGTCAGAGGGCTATCAGTTGCCTTCAAGTCCTCAGAACTAATGTTATCCTCAGACTCGTCCATTATGACCTCTTTAAATCAATCTAGGCCCTTCTATATGCGTCTGACGTAACGAAATAGCACATCGCAAATATCGCCCCAAATCACGAATATTTTATTTCAATCCCATATTTATGAGAAAAATACAATGCGAAATGTGACAACAAACTTATATTTATAGATTACGCCCGTCCCGGAGCGTTTAACTTGGTTTTCTGAAACAAAAGAATCGAAATGAAGTTTCGTTTTTCTCATGAAATAGGTTAATTCAATATTTGAACACAATATCATGTTTTTAAGTGGAAATGGAATATTTTCTGAATTAAATTATAAAATGTCGACTCACCTCCGCTTTATTCAGTTTAGTCGCGTTAGTGATTGCAATTCGCACAAGACAAATTGTCAGATTGGCGGTCTCCTTGGTGCATAAATTGAGCCACAGTACATCGAAAACTTAATATCCTTTTTTACACAACAATGTTTCCAGATACAATTGTTTCAACACCAGATTCAGGATCGTTTTGTATCACAGAAACAGGAATATTAACTATAATCGTCAGCGCTCAAATATCGTTCGAGCAAAGTCCTAATTTGTTACGAGAAAGCAATCAGTTAGACAGTCAAACACGCGCCATCATAGTTCCATACATCGAATTGAGCGGAACCAGCCCGCAGTAAGCATCACTGCGCTTTCTACAAACGTTATCACAAATTATCTCACGAATAAAACTATAAACACTGATTAAAAGGCATTATACTTAGAATTACAAATGAAAATAAGTTCCGCCACAGAAATACCGACGCTTCTCAGTGCCGCGAAAACACATGAATCTGCCTTGTTAGTGTGAGTAAGAATACAACGAGAATTTTTAAGCTGAATACACACACATGTATAGAGTTCCATACAGTTCAATGGCTTTGCTTATCATAAACTGTTTTACCGACGCTTTCAAAATAGTTCGTTTTTAGGGTTCAGTTTATAGGGTGACTGGTAATTAGTGACCGATACCTAAACACGTGATTGTACTCATGATAACAAACAACTTTTACTATGGGACCAAACCTGAATTCGCGAAAAAAAATCTGCTGTTCAGTACCTACATTTTGACCAGTTAGGCGAACATAAATGACTGAACAGCAGATTTTTTTTCGTGAATTCAGGTTTGGTCCCATAGTAAAAGTTGTTTGTTATCATGATTACAATCACGTGTTTAGGTATCGGTCACTAATTACCAGTCACCCTACATACACTAGAAAAAACATTGACTGATACTTAATTTTGTGGTAGATGAACTAAAAGATTACCTACTTCGTTCATCTGTTTAATCCATGTTTTAATATTTTACAGATTTTTTTTATGTTCCACTGTCAAAAATTTTCTTTTATTACATATTTAGAAGATATTTAATTTGTTAGCTTAGTTGTTCATTTTATTGTGCATGCTGTGGTCTCCTGTAAGTAATCTAATTGAAAGAGTACACCTACCAAATACTTTGTCGTCCAATATTAAAATATCAAATCACTCTACTGGTCAGGTGTTTAATGTACTGTTGGATCAAGTAGGTATAATAAGTCGTATCTTTTTTAAAATTACTTTGAAAGTAATTGAACAAAGACGTCGCCTTGTAATCTCCAAAATGATTAATAATCATTAGACGTAGGCAGCGTACAGCTATCGAGAAGCATGTGCTGGGAATGGTTTTCCAAATGCCATTTGTATGCCTCGGAGCATCTGTCGAAACGTCGAATTCAATGAGCGATTGCAGTGTCTCATGGCATTTTATGTAGATTAGAAAATAATATTGCCGCTGCAGGTCTGTAGTTAACAAATTTTGTCAAAACTAAAAAAGTATCTCTACAAAATACTTCTACGATAGACAATAATTAGAAAATAAATAAAAATAATATTCCAACATGAATAGGACAGAAAACTAAACTATCTTTAGTAGTAAGAAGGAAACAAGCACAAAATTGTTTTATTATGATTAGTGAGACTGGCGCTTCGCAATCATTTTGTGCCGCGGTAATTCCTAAAACCTAAAAATGTGAAAATTCCTATGCATTATATTTTATCACCGGGTACCCGGTGCAAGCTTCAGGAATGAGTGGAAACAGGCTTATTCAAATTCAAAATTCAAAAATCATTTATTTCAATCCATTTCTAGATCATAAACACAATAAGTTTAAATAAAAATAACATTAAATTTACAATTAAATAATATAAATTAAAATTAAATTAAATGTATAAAATTAAATTAAGATTAAAATCATCAAATAAAAAAAAATATATTATTATTTCCTTTATTTCATTATATATACATAAAAATTATATTTTTAAATATTAGAATATAAAAAATATAAAAACATTTAAAAATATAAAAAATAGTAGGCCACCGGTATCGGGAACAGGGTCCAAGCTATATTATTATTATTATTATTAAATTAAAATTTTAACTAATACGCCTGCCTTTGAGTCAATTGTTTGTTTGTCATTACATTAATCATATAACAATGGTTAATGTACTGACAATCAAATCTGTTCGCAAATACGCTCAGGATGGTGTTGGTAGTGGCCCGGAGCCTGCGCCCCAGAGATGTGCACCGCTTGCGCATCGTCGTGTAGAAACAGTCGACACGGGCATCGGCAAACATCCCCGACGCGCTGCAGTGCCGGGGCAGCCCCAACAACACCCGGAACGCATTGTTATACTGAACACGGAGAGCGTTGTACTGCTTTTGGGTATATGACCCCCACAGGCTGGCCGTGTACAGGGACGTACAAAACGTTCTGAAAAGAGTTATTTTGACGGCCCCCGACGATTCATTCTTAATAATTAAATAATAATATGTACTGAACCACAAATCATTATGCACTAAAACTGATTTTGAAAATCCTAATGTCAGATTAAATGTCTAGGGTTTGTAAACGGAATTAGAAAAGGAAAAATACAAAAGGTCTCCTTGATTTCCATTAGTTCTCTAATTAAAAAACATTGTGATAACTAGCTCAAAAAATAAAGATTGCATGAATGTAAACCATAAACAATCAATCAGCTGGTAATAAGTTATCTGTCAGTTTTAAGGTGATTGCGCAGTGATTACCGCGAAATTCAAATTTTCTTACGTTTTTTGCAATTTGCAGGTCAGTGTCAGGTTGTACCTTGATCAAAATATGATTCGCGACTATAACAGGTACTTATTCACTTAATTATAGTCATTAGAATCATTAATACATCTTCCTAAGTTAGATTTGTACCACAAGAAGAAATCTCCTAGGGAAAAGTGTTTATTGGTACAAATTTCACTTATAAAGATGTATGAATGTTTCTTTTGATTATAATTCTGTAAATACGTACCTGTTATAGTCGCGAATCAAATTTTGATCAAGATACAACTTGACACTGACCTGCAAAAAACGTAATAAAATTTGAATTTCGCGGTCTACCACTTCCCATTCACCTTAACGCTTGCCTTTGTCCCTTTGTCACATTCCCAGCTGTCAATGTCATTGTCAGACAGAATGTCAGTTAAGAAATTCATACGTCAAAACCGTAAAGTCATGGTATTGCTCGAAATTGATTATAATTTCCAGTTTCCTCAATTTAACATTATCCATTAAAACAGTGAAATAAAAGATGTCTGTAGCTAAAGTGAATAAAGATAACATCAAGTCCGAGCCCGTTGCGTACAGCGACGCTGCGCTTAGGAACAATGCTGTGGTCGTGGAATACTGTAGAACATCCATGGCTGCGTTGTCCGGTTCCACCGCTGGTAATACATTATTTATTCACATATTAAAGCATTTCCTTAGTGCTAATTGTTTAACATTACAATAATACAATACAGTACCACAATGAATTTCGTTTATTGTGTGGTTTCCTTTCTTGTAATAAACAAAAACTGTTCTTCGACCAGGAACATGCATTTTTAATGTAAAACTACTTATAATTATGTGATATGACGGCTCGGTTGACTCAGTGGTTAAGCGATTGACTGCTGCACTGCGTGTCAACAAATATTTGTATGACCTACAAGTAGTTGTTCCGGGTCTGGCCGTTTGTGTTTGTGAGTTTAAATGTTTGTAAATGCATCCACAATACAGGAGAAATTCCTAGAGTGAGGCAAAGTTTTTCTAAAAAAAAATTGTTTGCTAAGATGCTGACGGTAAGAGGGTAAGATGGTATGACTAGGCTATTTCAAATTGATTTGAAGATTATTGGTAACAATGTGGATGAGAGAAGCACAGAACCGGTTGAACTGGCAGTGCTTGGAAATGCAGGAGATGTATTTCAACTGTAATGTTGATGTGGTAGTTCCATGTAGAACTCATCCCCAGTTTCTGAAAACTACTTTACTTAGTAAAGTTAATTGATGTTATTGTCACAACTTAGGGCCGGTTTTTTGAAACGGTTGGTTAAAATAATATACATATATGTCAAAGATTATCGTAATTGTAATTTGAAACAATGCTTTTTTTCACACCATTGTACAGCGTTGTGTATACAGACGCTATACTACGTTTATTAGTAAGGGGGTTGATAAATAATTACAATACAAAAAGTATTTAAGTATTATTATATGTATCAATTAAACTTTTATTTAGATATCCTACTGCTGGGCAAAAATCTTGCCCAAATTGTTCCCATTACAATATTTATCACTTAATTTTTAATTTCCAGGTGTCCTAGGCCTAACAGGTCTCTACGGGTTTGCCTTCTATGTCTTCGCAGTTGTAAGCCTCTGGGTGATGTTCATGATAAAGACGGGACCAAAATGGAGCAAATACTATGTGTCACGACAGAGCCTACTGACCAACGGATTCTTTGGAGCGCTGTTCACTTACGTATTGTTCTGGACTTTTATTTACGGAATGGTACATGTATATTAGAGTTAAGTTAGGTTAGTTTGTAAGCATATTTTAGTAAAATTGTGAGTTGATGACTTTGAAGTGTGCAAGGCATTTGGACCTTTATTGATCAGAATATTTCAGCTAGAGATAAAACTAGCATTGTGGAATCTTGTGTTTCATCACTGGCATCAGGTTGCCTCGTAGTTGTATTGTATCCAATAAAAGGATTGCTTCTACTTTTCATTCCATTCTAACATAACCTATGGAGATGGCAGTGGTAGATAAACATAATATTATTTAAAAGAAAATTGGACTAGTATCATTAACCAGGGAGAAAACAGAGGAATAATTACGTTAGTATGGAATGAATGTCAACAAACACATGACTCTGTTTCCTCATAAGCTGAAAGTCATACTAAAACATAAAAAGAGTAAATATTTCATTCTCTAATCCATATCAATACTAACTTATTTGTATCTTTTACTTATTGGCTGGTTTTAAAATCTAGCATAGGTATTGGGCCAATATTCCAGGCCAGTAATTTGTTACAAATGTTGGTCAGCCAATAAAAGTGGAATATTATATTTACGTTTAAAGTTTATATTTATTCATTTGTTTGATATCACATTTAAATGTATAAAATGTTGGTTGTAAGCTCAACACTGGTGTTTAAAGTATGATTTAATTTATATTGTAAGTAATATACTTATTTGTTTTACTGAATAAAATGGTTACCTATTGTTTAGATGTGTTCATTTCAACCAGTCTCTATTAAAGTTACCTCAAATTTCAACAGATGGCGCTGTTAACCAAGTTTTATGTTTTATAAGTGAACTCAAATGAGGTTTATAGGCACATAGAGAGTGATAAGTCTACAGTAGTCCTTATTTCAGTTATTTTGCCTCTGACAGCAGCCCACTGACCTTTATTAAGAGCCTATACTACCTCAGCTCTTTATCTCGCTCGCACGATACTGCTCGCGGACTGAGTGAGAGCAAGGCAGAGTGCGGTGCTAGGCGGCAGGCAGCGCCAATAGTTTAGGTATTTGCTTTTCACTGTGAAAATAATGGTAATTAACAAAAAAAAAAAAAAAAAAACATCAAAGTTTCATGATCTAATTTGAAGTATTTTTTGATTATCAGCGGTTTATTGTTCGGTTTGGAGGTAACTTTGGAATTTTTTTGTATCGAGAAAATTTTGTGGAATCGTGTTTTCGCCTAACATAAGACCTAACATTAATCCTCAACTTTACCATATATTTATTTCAAAATTAATGCTGCAGTATTTTCGACATAACGGAGGATCATGCTAAGCCATTTGAGGTAGTATAGGCCCTTATACAATGTATAATAGGTACAAATGTCAGTGCAGCAGCCCTATAGCAATGCCAATAAAGATCACTATAATCGAAAATTGGCCGTAAAATAATTGAAAGGACTGTAATAGGTATTCGCAAATCGCAAGGGTATTTTTGTAATGACGACAAGCAGTCGTCAGTTCTGCCTGCTTGTAGTAAGTATTGTACAGACGCCAGCAGGTCAACCTACCCTCAATCTGTCAAATTTCTTTGATAGATTTTCAACTTTAGTACAAAGGAATAAGGTTCATATTCAATTGGGAAAATCTGACAGATTGGGGTAGCTTGATGTGCTGGCCTCTGTACATACTATATACTTACTTTACCCTATAGGTACATAATAGGTAATACGGGCTGGTGTCTGCAACTCCACCTCAATGCGCGTATTTTGCGTACTATTTTACGTACTATATCCTGTATAGCAGGGTTTCCTAGGGGTCGATATAAACGAAAACTGATTTTGGGGGTCGACGAGGTTGATCTTAAAAGTAGGTAATTTGGCCATGGGGGTCTGAGGTAACAGTTCATTTTGGAAAAGGGATCACTTGTCCAAAATAGTTTGGGAATCCCTGCTATATAGGTACCCTATATTTTTTTATCCTATATTTTCCATAGATACTTACTTTACTGTTTGGTATTGTATTATGCTTCTCCTAGTCCCAGAAGTTGCGCCCATAGACTATACACTAATGTTGCGCCACAACACAACAGCCCGTTCTAATCTGCGTTCGCGTTTTATTTGCCAGAAATGTAAGCAAATATGAATTAACGGAAAAATAACTTTTCCTACACAATAAAGTTTAGTGTTAGATTTTTTTTTGTGTTTAGTGTAAGTCACTCTGAAATCAACTTAAATAGCATTAGAATAAAGTTGATATTTGTTTAACTTGAAATATGGTAGAGGTGTGCAGCACTGCGCACTTTTACTATACGTCTCCCGCGTCCCAGTCTGTTCCAGCGATTACAGCCGTCTTATTATCTACGGCGTACCTACCTATTATGCTATGTACACACATACATGCATGTATTATTTATATGCGTCGGCCGCATTAATCCTGCATCAACGAGAATATAGTTAATATAACAAGGCTCCCATAATAGCTTAGTAACTCAATAACGATGCTGCTTTGGTGTCCATAATCAAATTGACTCGGGTGTTAGGACGTGTTGCCGCTTATGGATAACGCAAACGCTATGCCTATTATGACACAAATACACAATCTAGAGTAGCTATCTAGCGACACGAGCGAATGGTAACTTGACACCAGAAAAGTTATCTTGTTAATTTGTAAGTAACAATCTGAAAAGTTAGTTTCATAGAGATGCGTGGAGATTTATTTTACTACCAACAGATGGCGGCACTTATATCAATCTTATACCTCTTTTTTGCCATTTCCTTAGATCGGATCGCTATCGTCTCGTCCTGCGTCCGTCGCATTTAGCTGCAGTAAAACCAAGTTACTAGTGTAGTTGTATTGTAAATGATTTTATTTCCGTAATTAGGTTTGTACAGAGGCCAGCACATCAAGCTACCCCAATCTGTCAGATTTTCCCAATTGAATATGAACCTTATTCCTTTGTGCTAAAGTTGAAGATCTATCAAAGAAATTTGACAGATTGGGCTAGGTTGACCTGCTGGCGTCTCGTCTATACAAACACTTTTACATGGCAGTCAGTCATATTTTTAAAAACTAGATGGGGTCGGCATTTCCTATTCGACTACTCTGAGAAGAAAGGCCGACACATAATCTCGGAGGTCACAGTCACTTTTTAAGTCCAGAATCTTGGTTAGTGGACCATTTAGTTTGGTATCCAAAATGGTCTTTTGAGGAAAGAACCACACAGATTGGACCTGTCCTGTGTCCAGACAGTGCAGGCATTTGTCAGTAATAGTGCAGCTCAACTCAGAACTTAAGGAACTCGACGATTCGACGATATGTAACCAAAGAAAGTGTAGGTAGGTATTGTGTTTGTAATTGACAGAAGAGGAACTAAGTGTCCATACACACGAGCGACATGCATTGCAAGCGTCGCCGACAACGCGTCGACGGTTGCATTGCAGTTGTCTCTGTCATCGACTCTCAGTGCAGTTGTCTCGACGCTCATGTGTATGCAAAC
The DNA here is from genome assembly GCA_949316385.1 of Globia sparganii. Lineage (NCBI taxonomy): Eukaryota > Metazoa > Arthropoda > Insecta > Lepidoptera > Noctuidae > Globia > Globia sparganii. Next base: position 4,908,301 of record OX438675.1, on the reverse strand, counting down.
TAACCTAAAGTTTAGCTGCATTAGAGCCCCAAGCCATTAGTTGTCTATGAACCAGGTGACGAATCTGAAACGCACGTCATCTTTCTAACTCTCTAACATCGTGGTCGTCACGTGTCGTATATAATAAAAGTAGGTATCTTGCTCTTTTAATAAAGTTTAGGTGCAGTAGCCCCAATGCTATTAATTGTCTATCAACCATCCGATAGCTTCGTATAATTGCCGACGCATTCTCTAGTTTATAACTTCGGCAGCTGGTTGAGTTAACTCTCTAAGATAGGTCACTGTTTCGTGAGAAAAGGGAAAAATAAATAGGCGTTTGTGGTTCTTGTTAGGTAAGGACCTAAGAAGTTAAGTTCGTAGTTCTTTACGTGGTTAAGGTCGAAGCAAGCAAGATCAAGTCGGTATGAAATTAGTATCTGCATTAAAAATTAATAAGATACTAAAATATAACATAGGTAACATATTCACGCTTCGCCTGTACCTATTTCCCGAAGAGTGAGGCATAGTGTATCTGTACTCCTGATAACTGCTGGACCCACTGGCCTCTCTTCGAGAGGGAGTGGGCTATAAATAATCTATCACGCGGGCCCAGTGCGGGTTGGTAGATGTCACATGTCTTCGATTTGTTTGATTCTAGGACAAGTCGGTTTCCTGGCGATGTTTCTGTATAACGCCCACATTTCACCATTATTTTACCTGTTTGCCTAGTCCAATTTAATGAAGTTAAACCTTGAAAATTAGACTGAAAATCGTTCCCAGTTTTCAATTAAAAATCGAAATTAGATTTCAGGTACTTGTCTACCCACTTAGGTATGTACTCTCGATTAAACAAACAATTCAGCGTGCTTCAGTTGAAATCAATTAGAAAAAATGACGTTAGTGAATTTTTCCCCCTACCCGCATCTGGTAATGTGGACTTAACAGGCGAATGAGAGCTGAGCAAATATTTGTGGTAGCATAGCAAATAATTGTCCACAAATTGTTCCCAAATGGATGTTCAAATTAATTGATTTTACAATTTACACTATAATGTTTATTGTCCCACAGTTTGTGGACCCCACTTGATGAAGAATATATTGAATTTGTAAGTGGACTGCTGTCACATTGTTCTTTTTTCTAGGGTTTATTTTACTGGGGTACAAACGTAGCCAGAGACAGAACTTGCACGAAAGTGTGCAAGTAGCTTGCATGCCATTAAGGTATTCACAAAGCAGACGTTATTTGCAAGCTACTTGCATACTTTTGTCACTTTTGTGCAAGTTACAGGGATATGTATTCCGAGCTTAACTCTGTCTACGGTAAAGGGTCGTCTTGCGTTTTAATGGCTTCTTCATTCGCTAAAAGGTAGGAGTATACTTACACTACAGCAATTTCTCGAACATTTCCATGTAATGTAACGTTCTAGCGAATGGGAATTCAGGCAAAAGCTCAGTTTCCGAAAAAAAAATCTATGTAGGTAATGTAACGTTTCTGCGAATGCTCGACCTTGCGTTCGACGTACTTATGCTCACGGCGAGTGAGCATTTACCTACCTGTAACTTGCTTGCTTGCTTGTTCTTTCTACATTGCGTCCATTGTTCAAATGTCGGTCCTACAAGTACCGTTCCTCGTGCCTTTGCTCGATAATAGGTAGGTATGTTACAGTCTTACACCAATTCGCTCGTTGGTTTTTAAAATCGGGTTGTAACGAAACATGAAGGGTCGAGTTCTTGTTTAAACTCACCGAAAGAGGTCCATATCTTAGGCTTCTAGATTTTATGCATTTTGTTTGTAATGTTAACCTCTCCTATTGTTTTCCATTCACACTAACAACACATTCAAAAGCACCCAATATCAATATCAGTTACCTACACGTTTTTTAACCGACTTCAAAAAAGGAGGAGGTTCTCAATACGACTGTATGTTTTTTTGTATGTTTGTTACGCGATATCTCTGCCAATTAAAAAAAAAAAGAATTTTTGAAATCAATTTACAATAAATTGATTTCAAAAATTCTTTTATCATGGCTAAGGTATGCCTCAGGGGTGGTCCCTTAAAAATTGAATTAACTTTGCTTGGGTAGTTTTTAAGTTAGCTTCAATAATAGGTAGGTACGTACCACATATACTTAATTTATATTGATGATGTTCTGTCACTGATATTTACATAGCAAGTAGTGTTATACGAGTTTGTGTGGGGTAAGTAGGTACAACTTAAAAGTGAAAAATATAAACTTTTTACAAAAAAAAAAAAACTGCCGGCTTCCAAATAAGACTACAAAGTGAAAAGTAACTTTAAATTTCGGAAGTCGGTGGCAAAAAACGAAAATGGGAACCCAATGACACCGATTTCCGAAATTAAAGTTATTTTTCACTTTGTAGTAGGTATCTTATTTGGAAGTCGGTTGTCTTTTTTTTGTAAAAAGAGTTTTTCTTATAATTAACCCTGTAACCCATTCTATCCCCCTTCTGAAGGCAATTTTGGGGGAGCGTAAATTGACGATAGCCCCCGAACTGCGGTCGTTGGTAGTTAGACGCTTTTAAACGAGTAGGTACTTTGTCTCAGGTGGTTTTATTAGCCATGCTGAACACGATGCATAGGATAATAGGCGTGAGAGGCCTTATTTATGTATCGTTGGGCTAGGCGAGGGTATAGTGTTAAAACCCAATAAGTGCCGAAAAATACAAAATCATTTTTGACTAAACGTGGTCACTTTATTGGGTTATTACCTCAAGTAATTTTCTTTATACTGCGAATTCCACTTATTGGATTATACCACTGGAAAGAGCGTCAAAAATGCATTAAGATGTACGAATAAAAAGATTTAAAATTTTTCGGCACTTATTGGGTTTTAACACTATACCCTCGTAGGCCTTTTCGTGTAAGTGTTCGGAATATGGGTCTTCTGACAGATAAACTAAGGTGATTTTGATGTGGTTCGGTGAGTTGAGATTTGGATAGCAATCGCACTTAGTGATATCTCTCTAAATTACATGCGGTCAAGTTATTAACTCGATCTAATTGTGTTATGTTAGGTAGGTACCTATATTACTTAATAAGAGCTACATAATAATATTATGTAGCTCTTATGATTATAAATATGTAGTGAATACGATATGAGAAACGAAATTCCTGATATATGCAAACTGCACATCTATTCACAACCAATCGATACGGTTCCGTGCCGAATCGAACGTCAATCAGTGTTATCGATAAAGACATCTAAACTAAACGCTGAGCTGTTTACAAATCCGGAACCCAAAAAAAATCAAAATCAAAATATTTGATTTCACATAACCCTACTCGTACAAGAGCACTTATGAAACGTCAAAAGCTAGGAGCACGGTTCCAATTGGTCGTTTCCTGTGGAGAAGAACCGGCAAGAAACTCCACGGTTACTCTTTTCTAATTTAACAGTAGGTATGGGAGGACAGCGTAGGCCTGTCAACAATTACCAGGTAGGTACTTGATAAAATAAAAAATGGTCTAAGGATTTAAAATCTACAGGGCCTACTAAGTCATCAAAATGATTACAGTTAAACCGCGAAATGTCGTGATGGCCTCTCTGATGCACGAGAGAGTAAATCCGGGCAAGTACAAATGGGACTTTTTCAAATTCAGAGTTTATCATGGACATATTTTGACATACACAAGAAGTTGGCAGATTCGTCTCAAATTTAAGTTGATTTTCTTGTTTATCTCTCATATTTTTTTTATTTTATATTTTGTTGTATGTAGGTATGTATTTATTCTTATATTTTTTAGTTATATTTTTTTTCTTCTAATTTGTTTTCTGTTATTGCACCTAGTGTCTATTGTCTCTGCATCACCCTAAGGTAGACTGGTAGAAAATGCCCAAGGCATTAAGTCCGCCTTTGTACAGTTTTTACTTGTGCATAAAGTTTTACAAATAAAAAAATACAAATATTCTTTATTGTGGTACATAGGTAAGCAATAAGTTGTTACATGTTTCCGAAATTGTACAAAGCTATGATGTAGGTAACATTTTATAACTTAAACACAGCACAATCAAATAGAAAATTCAAATAATAACAATTTAAATATGCAGCACTTTAGAATTAACGAATATTTTTACATGTCAAGGCAGCAATTAAAATAACGAGACATAAATTCAGTTAGAATTAAATAATACAAATTAAGAAGTATACACATTTTACTCATCAGGGGAACAATAAAAGTTAAATGACATCATCGAGATAATCCTTTAGAGTGTAGTAACATTTGTCTAATAACAATTGAAATAATTTCTTTTTATAATTATGCAAATCCAAATCTCTAATTGTCTTTGGCAGTTTATTATATATGTCAGGTATTAGATAAAAAACACTTTTGTGGAAAAGAGCAGTTTTGTGGGGTTCACGTGTTTTAATAAATAAAAATAAATTATGTACTGACGATAGTTAAAAATAAGCCTGAAACTGCCAACATGTCTTGAGAATGCGCGTTGATTAATGCGCATTCGTTCTCTGTATGCTAAGAGGCCTTTATACTGCATGGGGACAGAAGTAGTCTAGTATATATGATTAGACGGTCGCTATTCTTCCGACGGTATGTTGCTATCAGGGACTTGGCAAATCAGGTAACCGAGAATGTGTCATTTTCAACTCGGAAGCCTGTCGAATAGTGAATAGTTTTGCAGAAGGCCTATGACAATCCGAGGCCAGTAGTGAGATTAGGGAGACAGACATAATATAATGATGATGGGGATGATATTTTTCCAACTTTATTATTTACCGAAGGTAGACACCCTGGACCCTGTCAAAAGTATGTTTCCATCACCACTCAATGCTCCTTTTTACTGTATTTCCTGTGTGTGCCCCAAATTAAATATTTTTATTTTCTTTTTCACGCATTATTAAAACCGTCCGGCCATTTTAAAATCTCCCACAAATGCCTTCAGGTTTCTCTCAGCAGCTGCAGTAGGTATCCATAAACTTTTCAGCTTCACAATATTATCAAAACCAAAACCATCCATTTAAAAGTTACTATAATACCCACAAAGCACTTAGCGAACGTACGGACAGACAGATTTACTGCGGGTACAGACGCGGCACACAATTTTTCTTTGATACCATCTTTATTCCGTAGCAGCAAGGTCGATTTTCGTTGTTCAAGTGTTACTGCTGCGTTCACATTTTTATGTCGCGTCATACAGCGTGACATCAGCCGGATTTATAGCTTCGCTGTGGCTTCACTTGAGATGTGGAGTAGCCGTTAACTGTGTGTGACAGGCTTTATTGTTGGCAAAGTTGGAGTGATTAGAAGTCGTTGGGTTATTTCTGTGTGGAGCTTTTTCCTCAGCGCGGCTTAAGAGTAAACTAGTCGCGAGCTCGAACTCACTGGTGGTCATGGCCAAAAAGCACGCTGTCTCGCCTGGCTTCGTGTCCGACACTGCTAATCACTGATACGTGTGCTAGTATCAGTGATGAGCAGTTAGACGCTAGTCTACACGAACAACGTCTAGTTCTCACGCACAGAAACACCGTTCCGAACCGATAGGCGCGTAAAAAGATTCGAAAAGTGCTTCGAAAAATCGAGTTTTATGAAAAAACCCACTGCATAAATCAATTACAAATAAAGTTTATTGATCTCTTCGATAATTAAGCTTTGTCGGTACGGACTTGGTTTTGAAGATTTCACAGTTATTTTATTACTTATTTACACCCAAAGTTAAGTTAAAATTAGCAAGAAAAACGAATCTTTGTTGGCTCATAACTTTTTAATGGCTTTTTATTTTACTATTATGTTTCCGTACAGACACAATTAATAATAAGTCAAAACAATATCATGTTTAACTTTGGATGCACAATGTCAAACAGTGGAGTAATATTCTCCCGAAATTTGTATAGACAAAAAAAAAGAAAAGTGGCACCTTAAGCCGATAATATGAGAGACTGGTGAGAGATATGTTATTAGTTTATGAAATCCTAGTAGCAAAAATAACACGATGACTATTATGGCTCTCATCAGAGGGGCAATTCTCGTAATTATAAGAACGTTCACAGTCTGCCGAGCTATTATGTAACAAACACCGTGGAAACTTAGATGAAGCGAGCTTGAAGTGTGCTGTCAGTAGTGTCAATCCCCAGCATCAAATGGGATGACTGCTCACTTTCTTCACCTAAGTTTTCACGGTGAGAATTTTACAGAATCGACCGGTAAATCTCAGTTTCAAGCTGTCAAACATATCTCTAATTTCCTTAAATTTTTGACAATATTCTTTGTCGCCGAGATGAAACTGCGACTATATTTTAAACGTTATAAATTATGAGAATTGGCCTTCATGACTTTAATGATTGTAATTCTGTAAATACTTGCTACGGCTGCGAATCAAATTTTGATCAACATACAACCTACCTAATACTGGCTTGCAAATTACAAAAAACGTAACAAAATTTGGATTTCGCGGGCTACACGGAGCATCTGCTGTATTCTTTAAGACACAATGAACGAAACCGCGCGACAAATGCGAAATCGTCGTGGTTTGAACTGTCAAAATACCTACATCGCTTGACAACCGTACGTGATGCATGTGGTAAGATTACGCGGGAAATAATAATTACCATACAGAATTGGGGTCCAGCCTATCGATTCTGTAAAAATCTCACCGTGATACCGCCGCTCACTTCACCTATGTGTGAAGTGAGCGTGAAGTGAACTATCAATGGAGGCAATCCCTAACATCAGGTGGAATGACAGCTCACTTCACCTTAGTTTTCACGGTGAGATTTTTACAGAATAGCACTCCTGATCTTTCAAGGGCTAGATTGACAGTGAAACCGGTCGCCATATTAATTTTATCTCACACCAACACAGACTAGGTACTTCTAACTTTTAGTAAAACTATTCCTAAGCTCAAATGTCACTAAAATGGTGTCGATATAAAATGATTAGGGTGTGACATTGAGTCCTACATCCTCGACTAAAATCATTTCATATTCAGCATAAAATGTCCGACCCATTTCGGTTTCGATAACAGTTTGTGTCAATTTGTGGTGGGAAATCCATTTTGATGGAGATCATTTGGATATTTTGAGGATTACTTTTTAACAATTTAAACTGTGTGATATAAAAGCGGTATAAAGGTCAAGCACGTAACTGCAGTATCAGTAGCAATTATGGCTTTCATTTTGATAGTTCAAAAACATTAATTCCATTATTTAGGTACGTTGTTGAGCAGACAATTTTTTTGAACACATGAAGCAATGGATTATCGATATCCTTTAAAATGATTCAGATTGAAATTGATAGTGTGTGTTGCAATTAGGATGCTGCCGGTCTATTTTGTAAAAATTTCACCGTAAAAATTATGGTGAAGTCAGCTTGAAGTGAGCTGTCATTCTACCAAATCTCCTGTTGAAAGCTCACTTCAAGATCACTTAAGGGGACTACTGGACCTAAATGCAAAAAACGCAAGTTTTATAATGCCTAAAAGTATATGATCGGCTACACTAAACAAAATCAGAAAAATATATGATATTCTTCAGGATAAATGCTGGTTAGATAGTGTGTTGAAAACATAATACAACTAATTTGATATGATAGATAAAAATCATGAAGATACTCACCTCTAAAAACTTTCTTTTCACAATAAAAACCATACTTACTAATATACATACAATCATCCTGATTTTTTGTTAGCTTATTCTACAAGCAACGTACTAAAACACTAGTGTTTTAATTTTTTATTCCAAACAATAGATTTTTTGTAAATATATAATTGCTTCATATCTATACATATAATAAAATCGTAGGAATGTCAAAACTGTACATTGAATATTTTTTAAAAAGAATACTTGGGGCGTGATCTACAATCGATATCGAAGCCAAAAATATAGTTTTTAGAATTTTTGTCTGTTTGTCTGTTTGTCTGTTTGTCTGTTTGTCTGTCCGGGATAAACTCAAAAAGTACTGCATGGATTTACTTCAAATTTTGCATGAATATTACTAAGAGGTCGGGTCAACATATAGGCTACATATTATCACGCTATCACCTACGGGGGAGGAGCTGTGAATCTTTATTTTTCTTATGCATTCTGTGACAGCGTGTAATCTAACGACGCATATTTAAATGTTGTTTTTGAGTAAGCCATGCTATTATCTAGCTTTACACTATAAAAACTACGCCATTTAAGTAACTTGGGCAGAGAAATATAGTTTAATGAATGTTAGTAGTATAAAGACAATTTTAAAACAGCGCCATCTATGAGATTTCATAAAAATCAAATCAAGTTACATGTTAACATTTTTTGGAAATTAATAATTTAAATTTGATCATGTTGGCGAGGTAAGTAGTTAGTTATTCTTAAAATTCATAGATGGTGATGTGCATTTTCTTCATAAAAGTTGTATCGTATAGTTCGTTTTGACAAATTCAAGTTCCAACAAAACCCTCAAAATCTTGAGCAGAGTTGAGGAAGACAATTAAAAAAAAATGCGGTGTTAAGTATTACAAAAAAGTTATGTTCATTGATGATGATCATTTCATTTCATGAGGACCTCGCGGAGGCTAGCGTCAGTGACAGTCCCAGCCGCATGCGTCATCTGTTTGCCGTCATCTTGGTGTTTTGTGGAGTCGCGAACCCGGTAGCTTTGTGGGAAAAGTATCGCCATCATCTGTCTGAAGATTTTCTACGAGCTTTGAGGCGTGCTACTGGAGACGAAGTCGAAGTAATTGATGAACGCGTGCTGAACACCTGTCTCAGTTCACTTCGAGATGTGGTAATTTCTATCGGCGGCAATCCACTGATCGAATATGGGTCACCAGCTCCCCAATCATCACCGCATCAAGACCGTGGAAATCGGGAGTATAACGCTGAGACAAATTACGATCCGGGCGAAATGACCACCATACGAAATGACCATGTCGCTTTGTTCTCTTCACAGCAAAAACTTTATGACACCGTCCTTGAAAGCGTCGGGCAAAACCAGGGTAAAATGTTTTTCTTGGACGCTCCTGGTGGAACAGGAAAAATATTTGTTACCACTGGCATACTTGCAGAGGTCAGGAGGCAAGGCAAAATTGCTATTGCTGTAGCGTCGTCGGGAATCGCTACCACACTGCTTCCGAGTGGCAAGACAGCACATGCCATGTTTAAAATTTCCATCGATTTAGAGAGCGCCGAAACGCCTGTTTGTGGTGTGTCACGTAACAGCGATAAGGGACACGTGCTCAAGGATTGCTCTCTGATCGTATGGGATCAGTGTACGATGGCCAATAGGAAGGCAGTTGAGGCCGTGGACAGAACCCTGCAGGACATCCGCAGGAACGAACATTTGATGGGTGGTGTCACAGTTCTGTTCAGTGGTGATTTTCGGCAAACTCTTCCCGTGGTGACGCGGGGCTCGAGGGCTGACGAGGTGAATGCTTCGTTGAAACGATCTTCGTTGTGGTCATGAGTTCGTACGTTGCGCTTGACCATTAATATGAGAGCTCGGCTCGGCGGCAATGCACGTGCTCAAGAATTCTCCGATGTCCTTCTAAGTCTTGGCGAAGGCACTCTACCAGAAGAGATAGGTGGACAGGTGGTGCTTCCAGAGTCTCTCGGTAGAGTGGTATCCAGCTTAGAAGAACTAATTCGCTGTGTGTACGGGGACATCAGTCATATACCGCACCAGCAGAATTCTTGGGTGTGTGAGCGGGCCATTTTGATTCCCAAAAATGATCAGGCTGCAGCAATTAACGAATGCATTCTATCGGAAATTGAGGGGAATAAAGTGGTCTACACCTCGATAAACACTGTTGTCGAGCAAGATGACGCCACACATTATCCCGTGGAATTTCTGAGCTCCCTGTCAGCAAGTGGACTTCCAGCGTATACCGTCAAGCTGAAGGTCGGTGTTCCGATTATGCTTCTTCGGAACTTATCTCCTCCAAAGTTGTGTAACCCGCCTAAAATTCATCGCTCTACAGATACACCATTGAGGCGGAAATTCTTACGGGTTGTGGCGTCGGCGAGGTAGTATTTATACCACACATTCCCCTCATACGCGCGTACAGTTCCCCATGAGTGTTTGCTTCGCGATGACCATCAATAAGTCGCAGGGGCAGATACTGAGGGCAGCGGGTGTCGACCTCAGGACAAGTTGCTTCTCACAAGGGCAACTGTTCGTCGCTTGCTCCCGCGTCACCAGTCCTGACTCTCTTTACATTTTGGCTCTTGGCAGCATAACTACCAACGTAGTTTATAGAGAAGTGTTGTAAGCTATGATACCATTGTACGTATTTTTACTCTTTTGTGTCCTGGAATGTATTCCTGGATAATTTTCTCTATTTCGTTCAGTCACATCTTATGACTGAACTCAGCAGGATTCCCATATAACTCTCTTCACTTGCTTCGCTTGCAAAAAAAACTTATATTTCAATGCTATTTTAAAAGTTGTGTACTTATAATGCTATATAGCGACACTGGCATCTTAGGTATTTTTGGTGCTGTGGAGCCTTCACGCAGACGACGTCGCGGGCAGCAGCTAGTTTTGTAATAAATTACCAGCGTTGTGTCATCGCGCTTCTCTTTCTTTTCTATGCAGTCCGACAGTGACCGCGCTTTAGGTCATGTAGTCCCACGTATTCACTGTGAGATGTTTTCAGAAACACACAGATGTATCTACCTACACCAAAGATCTCTTCAAGGTAAATCTTCATATTCGAAATTGTAGCCGTGTCACTATGTGTAGTACAAAAATGATATTTGATTATGGTAAGTCGGTGGCATGTTACCGAATATTGGATTTGGTTGAATCACTTATCTTGTTAGGTAGGGTTTTTTTTTAACTTAGATGGATAGGCTGATCCTTCATTTGATGACGGGATGAATTTCCTCATCCTTCTTAAGAATAGGAATAAAGTTAGAAAACTCGAGAGATTTATTAATGACTAGCATTACCCCCGCGACTTCGTCCTCCTGTATTTCGTACTTTACTCTAAAAAATGTATGTTTACGATCTTTATAATTTATTTATATAAATATGTATTCGGGCCAATTTTTAAGTTTATAGATCAAAGGAATTAGATTTTTCAAATAAACTGTGTCGTCCCCTTTTACCTCGACAGACCATATTTTAAAAAAATTCAAGTACTTACTAAATTTGATCTAAATAACTAAAAAACAGGGCAAGCTAAATAAAACTGTTTAAAGAGCATTTGGTTACCCCTTCTGGAGTTAATGGAACCAAGCAATAAAATCCACCCCCTAAACTTTTCTACCCTTTTACTAATAAATAGTTTTTTGGAAAACTAACTTTTTATTTTTTGTATTAGTGCCGAGTTTAAAGTTGATCCGTCCGAGCGGGTTAATTTTTGTTCTTACATATTAACGTTTTCACCCCTTAGATCCTCTGTGTGGAGTTTTTTTTTAACTAAAAGTGACAATCTTTATTAATTACTGAGGCAAATATTGCCAAGTATCAAGTTTATTAACAAAAGGAAAAAGATTTTCCATATTTATTAACTGTATCCAACCCGTCTTTCACCCCCACAGGGGTAGAATTTAAAAAATTAACTGGCAAGTTACCATAATTTGACTCAAAAATTATTTATACCGATTTTTGAGTTAAGCCGCGTAGTAAAATATTACCCTTAAAAAAAATTATTACCCCTTTTTGCCCCATCAGGGGTCGATTTTCGAAAGACCCAAAAAACTTTTATCGCTTATTTATTTATTTAATACTTTTTAGGCGCGTTAAGATGCCCTGCCTATCGATTCTGTAAAAATCTCACCGTGATAACATAGGTGAAGTGAGCGTGAAGTGAATTATCAATGAGGGCAACCTCTAACATCAGGTGGAATGACAGCTCACTTCACCTTAGTTTTCACGGTGAGATTATTACAGAATAGCACTGCTGTTTACTTTAATGAAACACGATCCAGTTGTAACAGATGTGTATTTGTATATCAGCACAGTATACAAGCAACAGCGGAGGGATGCACGTTTACTTAAACACAGGATAACAATCGTGTTGGTAATTCACATAGAGTGGATTAATATTAGGGTTTATATTCAGATTCAATTCAAATTCAGACCAACTAGTCAATTCCTGTGTACCATAGACACCACGCCCTAGATCACCGTAGTGTTGTCTTTCATATCTAACAGTGGAAACCATACACAATTAGTTTGGTTCGCCACAACTACAAGCACATAAATGTACAGAGGCCATTTTACATTTGGATGATGCAGAAACAAACAGTGGCTGGTGCAATCATGAAAATTAAAGAATAAATATTTTAAATATAAAGATATAAAAGATACGCATAGACCTATTAAAACTATATACTTATACCCAATTACACAAAGCACAAATAAATCAATAATCATGTATTTATTTATATTTATAAGCACAAATAAAATACACATAAAAAGAAATAAGACAAACAATGAGAAAATATTACCGTTGTGATGATACTGCCAGCTTCTTGCGAATTTGTTCGTGCGGTTGGTTGCCATTCTAACCTGTGACGACTCTTACGACACAAAACTTTTTTATTTAATAGAGTTTCAACTTTATGCTAAAGCCTAAGGTTCAAAGTTGATTGGGAAAATTTCACAGTTTCGGGTAGCTTGATGTGCTGGCGTCTGTACTTTTGTGTTTAACGGAGCGGATCGCATTTGCACTGAGTTCAATGTTTTCGAACGCAACCTAACCCCAAATGACAAACATTTGTTAAATATTGCCAAAAGCAATAAAAAGTATGTTTTTAAAGGTTATAATTTAATACTTTATTTCCATACCATGTCCTTTTTTTGTTTCTACATATAGCAACCAATATACTTTATTAGCACAAAAATAGGTGGCAACCCCACAACTGATGTAATGTGGGTGTACTATCTGCTCTCACCCTTAGGACTACAAGCGTATGTATGTTATGTGATTGGACTACCTTTGGAATATCCCCATAACTGCACCCTTTTCACCAACCAAGGTTAAATGTAGGAAACAAAAAACAAAAGAAAAACGAAACAAAATCAAATAAGCAAAAGGATAAACCTATAGGATATAAAAACCGTAAAGTAAATAAAAAAGTATTACAAGTAATACTGAATTTGGAAGACCTTGCTCCCATTTGTATGCAATCAGGATAGGCTAACTAAAAGCAATTTATTTCCTTTGAAAGGCAACTGTTCTTTATTTATTAACTTCGGCCTTCAAATACCTTTAAGATTTTCAATCGATTTTTCAGGTACCTCTAAGTGGTCCTTTGCAAAGGGAGTTCGTAACGGTAGCTATCTACTATTTTGGTGATGTTATCACTGGTGTTACACACACGTCATCATAATTTCAGCCGAAAGACGTCCACTGCTGGATATAGGCGTCCCTCAAGCACCTCCACTTCGACTGCTTCTGTGCAACTCGCATGTAACTCCTGCGGGCTCCTGCGGCCTTCACAAGATCGTCGGTCCACCTTGTGGGAGACCTTTGCCTCTTCCAAAGCTACGTCTCAGAGACGTCACTAGTAATTAATCAATGATTAACTTTAGTTGATTTAACTGAAAGCTGCTTTGATTGCATTGCTTTGATTGCACTGCTTTGATTTTACTGCAAATAACCCCCGCTGTCGGCCTGTTTCGTTTGAACCACGATTTTTTGCCCATCCTGTATAAACATCCGAATTGAGAACCTCCTCCTTTTTCGAAATCGATTAAAAATGCATCCGGATTTTTAGTTGACGGTACAGGAAACTTCCGTCGCATTCCTTATTGGAAACTGTTTTACACACGACCTTTATTTACACTAGGAAAGGTCCTCTAAAGAGTCCTTTTAAAACAAGTCTATTCGGGGTGATAAGAAATATCAGTGAGGGTCCAAAATAGCAAACATTTCAACGATCAGCTCCTATGTGCAATTCAACTCCCCCAATTCCAAACAAAAACGCATTTACGTGAGTATAAAATACACATAACAAATCAATTTTCACTTGGCTGATCGGAGCATTCGGTATAATCCAGCAAAAAAGCCGAATCCGCACATCCGCTGCGCCCACTGATTGATCGGAACTGCCCAGTTTTTACTCACTTAACTCCAAATATATAGATTTTCTACTACATCTTTTGAGCAGCCAATTTTAAACTGATATACAATATACATACGTAATGGAAATACCTACTTCTTGCCTCGGATCGGAAATCGGAACGAGCTATACGGTTTTTACGCATAGGTTTTGCCGAGGTATTGGCCTGTCAGTGAGGTTTGTAGCGGTACTGACTGCCTTTGATGAATGTCAGTCGTTGAAGCTATATACATATGTTGTAATTAAAGCACAGTCATAGCAGTCTGGGCGTCGAGAGAATGTGTTTCCGACACCTGTCGGTTTCATACAACCAAATACGTGTTTTGCGAATGTGAATTTTATTAGCTACTAGCTGCGTCCCGCTGTTTCACCCGCATAAGTGTCGATCCCGTGGGAATATCGGGATAAAAAGTAGCCTGTCAGCTACCTCCATACAAAATTTTATCAAAATTGGTCCTGCCGTTTGAGTGTGAGAAAGTAACAAACATACACACCCTCACACACACTCACAAACTTTCGCCTTTGTGGTATTAGTGTGACTAGAATAGTCGCACAGACAGTTTTTTTAAACATGATTTGACTACAATTTCGTGTCTACTGTAAAATGGACAATGATTGAAATGACATGCCGCCAAGAGTCGGATGAGCCCGTTGCTTTAAACGGCACTACTTCAAACTCTGGGTTTCTGAAGATGTGTCAGAAAAACTAATAAGCACCATGTTTTGCAAAACCCAGAGTATGTATGGCCACAGATAGTACGTATGGGCTAAGAAAGTACGACCGAAGATAAATTAAATTTCATGGAATGGGACCAACTTTAAGAATAATTCGCATTTTAATTTAATTTTCTCAATGGAAACCTTCAAATCTTGGACTTTGTCCAATTAATAAAAGCCTGAAAAGGAAAATTCAGCAAAGTTTTCATATTTAGTCGATTTTATTTATTGTAGTTGTGATATAGTGAAGCGGCAGTGCGGTGATATTTGTACAGAATATTACGGGTTCGTTTCCCAGAGACATAAAAGTGAATTATTTAGAGGTTAAAAACTTTTGAAAAAAAAAACTGACTTCCAAAAAACACTACAAAGTGAAAAATAACTTTAATTTCGGAAGTCGGTGTCTCTGAATCTCTATTTTAGTTTATTGCCACCGACTTCCGAAATAAAGTTATTTGCCATCTTTGGTCTTCATCATCAGTTCCACTTCACCAAATGGTGCTTTCCAAACGCAAATGCAAGAGTTACTTTATATAATACCTAAATCGCTATAGGTGTGCCTATAATATTTGAAGAGTTCCTTCAATTTCTCCAGGAACCCATCATCAGAACTGTATTTTGACAAAAAATTGACCAATCTGGAAGTATAGCCTTTTAAATAAAAAAAATATTTTCCAAATCGGTCGGCTTCACCGTTTTGAGAGCAGTGGTGATGAAATTATTTACACAAAGTAAAGGGCCTGCCTGGGTTTGAACCCACGGCCAATAACTTGTTAGTCGGGGCTATTACCACTGCGCCACCACATAACTCCAACAAAGTAAACAGCATGCTGATTATAAATACTCATTTCTCTGTAACAAAAGGCCTTTTTGTGAGACGGTTTCAAGCCGACATTTAAGTAATTTATGAAAATCGCAGTGGAGCAGATCGAGCTGTCAATAAGAAAATATCTAACTTATTCCCTCATCTTTTGCAATAGAGGCCATATTTCCATGGCCGACTGTTCTTGATAGCCTGCCTGATTGAAAGTGAGTGCTCTGTTTTTATTCGCTCTGGACCAAACGGGGTTAGGAAGGCTTAAGAATTGAATTTAAAAGAGATGCCGTCGGATTTATCTGATTCTTATAAGAAGTAAGGAGTTTTTATTCTGGTAGTTTGTGAAAGATGATATCGACTTTGTGTCTGGGCTCGGAAGTATAGCAAAAATGGTTGATTATGAGTGGTTTTTGAAGAAGTTTTTACCTACTTGACCAAAATGTATGAAACAGCAGATTTTTTTTCGTGATTTCAGAGTTGGTGCCATAGTGAAAGTTGTTCAGTTCGATGGTCTAAAGCACCTCTTAAAGTTTTACGGGTTATTTTTTTAACACTTTGTATATGTCCAGCAATTTGTTTATTTATAGTTAACTAGCTGCTGCCCGCGACGTCGTCTGCGTGCATGCTCTACAGCACCAAAAATACCCAAGATGCCAGTGTCGCTATAGCATATAAGTACACAACTTTTAAAATAGCATTAAAATATAAGTTTTTTTTTGCAAGCAAAGCAAGTGAAGAGAGTTATATGGGAGTCCTGCTGAGTTCAGTCATAACATGTGACTGAAGGAAATAGAGAAAATAATGCAGGAATACATTCCAGGACACAAAAGAGTAAAAATACGTACAAAGGTATCATACTTTACAACACTTCCCTATAAACTACGTTGGTAGTTATGCTGCCAGGAGCCAAAATGTAAAGAGAGTCAGGACTGGTGACGCGGGAGCAAGCGACGTATAGTTGCCCGTGTGAGAAGCAACTCGTCCTGAGGTCGACACCCGCTGCCCTGCGACTTATTGATGGTCATCGCGAAGCAAACACTCACGGGGAACTGTACGCGCTTGAACTGGAACAGGAAGTTATGAGGTATTAGGGGAATGCGTGGTATAAATACTGCCTCGCCGACGCCACAACCCGTAAGAATTTCCGCCTCAATGGTGTGTCTGTGGAGGGAGATGACTTTAACGGCCCATTCACGACCTTGCCGCGGTGAGCGGCGGCTAAGCGCGGGGCGGCGAGCGGTAATAACAAAATTATGAAAATGTTTGAAGCACGCCACGAGTCGCCGCTCACAGCGAAAACGCGCGCGGTTTTGTCGGAGCGAATCGTTGCAGCGGCGCGCGGTGCGGGGAGCGGCGAGATCAAAAGTACTGGCGAATGAGTGCGACGCGACGCCACGAAACACAGCGGCCCGGATAGCGGCGTAGATGTGACGGACTCGGCGGCGAACTTATAAACAAAAAATTTTAGACGATTTTGTGGCGGTAATGGATATAGAGTATAAGTATAGAATATAATCAAATGTTTCCACACTCATTCTTGTGTACTCATAAAACTTATCCGGATATTTTCTGTAATCTTCGTATAGGTCACGAAATTTGCGATTTAAATATCGATCTTTATTCAGTTTGTGCACTCCTTCTGTCATACTTGTTTTAAAAATATACTGCTTTCTAAACACAAAAGAGATAATTTTGATAACGCCATAATTTTGAGCACGTTCTAACTACCTAAATACGTCCACCTCGACCGCTGCTGCTAGCCGCTACTGAGGGTACGTGGCGTGTAAAACGCACGCCGCGCCGCCTGCCGCGCCGCGCGCCGCTTATACCGAAGTCGTGAATGGGCCGTAAGGCGGTTAACACAACTTCGGAGGAGATAGGTTCCGAAGAAGCATAATCGGAACACCGACCTTCAGCTTGATGGTATGCGCTGGAAGTCCACTTGCTGACAGGGAGCTCAGAAATTCCACGGGATAATGTGTGGCGTCATCTTGCTCGACAACAGTGTTTATCGAGGTGTAGACCACTTTATTCCCCTCAATTTCCGAGAGAATGCATTCGTTAATTGCTGCAGCCTGATCATTTTTGGGCATCAAAACGGCCCGCTCACACACCCAAGAATTCTGCTGGTGCGGTATACGACTGATGTCCCCGTATACACAGTGAATGAGTTCTTCTAAGCTGGATACCACTCTACCGAGAGACTCTGGAAGCATCACCTGTCTCTTCTGGTAGAGTGCCTTCGCCAAGACTTAGAAGGACATCGAAGAATTCTTGAGCACGTGCATTGCCGCCGAGCCGAGCTGTCATATTAATGGTCAAGCGCAGCGTACGTACTCGTGACCACAACGAAGATCGTTTCAACGAAGCATTCACCTCGTCAGCCCTCAAGCCCCGCGTCACCACTGGAAGCGTTTGCCGAAAATCACCACTGAACAGAACTGTGACACCACCCATCAAACGTTCGTTCCTGCAGATGTCCTGCAGGATTCTGTCCACGGCCTCAACGGCCTTCCTATTGGCCATCGTACACTCATCCCATACCATCAGAGAGCAATCCTTGAGCACGTGTCCCTTATCGCTGTTACGTGACACACCACAAACAGGCGTTTCGGCGCTCTCTAAATCGATGGGAATTTTAAACATGGCATGTGCTGTCTTGCCACTCGGAAGCAGTGTGGTAGCGATTCCCGACGACGCTACAGCAATAGCAATTTTGCCTTGCCTCCTGACCTTGCAAGTATGCCAGTGGTAACAAATGTTTTTCCTGTTCCACCAGGAGCATCCAAGAAAAACATTTTACCCTGGTTTTGCCCAACGCTTTCAAGGACGGTGTCATAAATTTGCTTTTGCTCTGAAGAGAACAAAGCGACATGTTCATTTCGTATGGTGGTCATTTCGCTTTATACTCCCGATTTTCACGGTCTTGATACGGTGATGATTGGGGAGCTGGTAACCCATATTCGATCAGTGGATTGCCGCCGATAGAAAGTACCACATATTGAAGTGAACTGAGACAGGTGTTCAGCACGCGTTCATCAGTTACTTCGACTTCGTCTCCAGTAGCGCGCCTCAAAGCTCGTCGAAAATCTTCAGACAGATGATGGGGATACTTCTCTCACAAAGCTACCGGGTTCGCGACTCCACAAAACACCAAGATGACGGAAAACAGATGACGCATGCGGCTGGGACTGTCACTGACGCTCGCCTCCGCGAGGGTGTCATGAAATGAAATGATCATCATCAATGAACATAACTTTTTTGTAATACTTAACACCGCATTTTTTTTTAATTGTCTTCCTCAACTCTGCTCAAGATTTTGAGGGTTTTGTTGGAACTTGAATTTGTCAAAACGAACTATACGATACAACTTTTATGAAGAAAATGCACATCACCATCTATGAATTTTAAGAATAACTAACTACTTACCTCGCCAACATGATCAAATTTAAATTATTAATTTCCAAAAAAATGTTAACATGTAGGTAACTTGATTTGATTTTTATGAAATCTCATAGATGGCGCTGTTTTAAAATTGTCTTTATACTACTAACATTCATAAAACTATATTTCTCTGCCCAAGTTACTTAAATGGCGTAGTTTTTATAGTGTAACGTCAGATAATAGCATGGCTTACTCAAAAACAACATTTAGATATGCGTCGTTAGATTACACGCTGTCACAGAATGCGTAAGAAAAATAAAGATTCACAGCTCCTCCCCCGTAGGTGATAGCGTGATAATATGTAGCCTATATGTTGACCCGACCTCTTAGTAATATTCATGCAAAATTTGAAGTAAATCCATGCAGTACTTTTTGAGTTTATCCCGGACAGACAAACAGACAAACAGACAAACAGACAAACAGACAAAAATTCTAAAAACTATATTTTTGGCTTCGGTATCGATTGTAGATCACGCCCCAAGTATTATTTTTAAAAAATATTCAATGTACAGTTTTGACTTTCCTACGATTTTATTATATGTATAGATTAAATCAGTACAACACCAATTACATTAAAAAAAAAAAGATTTATTTTGGACCAAACACTTCTACATACATCTACTTGCCAAACTGTGTGACAGTTTGTCGGCAGGATTAGCGCTCGTCTTAAAACATTTGGTATCAACAATCTGATTAAATATCACACATCACACATGAATTAACATAGAGACAATATCGTTGACAATAGTATTATAATTTAAAACTAACATGGAATGGAAGTATTACGGCTGAAACGTGATTTACCATATTATTAGAGCCCAGGTACGCACGGGTGTGATTTTCCCGCGGCGATTTTTTTTCGTTCACTATATTTTCAACTCACTGCTCAGCGCCGAGAGTTGAAAATCCAACAGTGTGTTTTTTTGACGCGCTGGGATGCACTCTGTTGGATTCTCAACGCTCGGCTCAACGCCGAGAGTTGAAAATCCAGTGCGCGATAAAATCCAGCCGCGATATTTTATTACGTCCGGTATTCTATGGTCTTCATTGTAGTAGGTACCTATTGCAATATAAGATTAATGGTTTGTGTATTTAATATTTCTACGAGCTGTCTTAATTAAAAAAATGTTGTAATCTCTCAATCTTTCACTCATAATGACTAAACATTTTCATGAAATCAGTATTAAAATTAATGGGCGCGAAGACTGAAATTAACGAGCAACATGATTGATTGACGTATCACTGATTGATAAAATATTACACACTTTTAAAAAGTTTCCAGACGCGAATCAATCAATACGATCCCGATTCAAGATTGTCAGGTTTTCACCTCATAAGTAGCTTTTCGATATTACTTGCGTAGGTAGACACAGCATTTTTTTATTGAAAAGGTATAATGAATCTGCCTAGCCTTTTCTCAACAATGTCTCAGCTGAATACCAATATTTTGCATGGAACGACTGCCTTTTAGACCAGTCAGTCGTTGTCGACAGATGGCGATCAAGTACATTTTTTTTAGCCGTTAATGTCCCACAGCTGGGCAAACACCTCCCACTCTCTTTCTACCTCTCTCTGTCCAGAGCTGCGAAATATTAAGGGCCTATACTACCTCAAATGGCTTAGCATCATCCTCCGTTATGTCGAATATAATGCAGCATTAATTTTGAAATAAATATATGGTAAAGTTAAGGATTAATGTTAGGTCTTATGTTAGACGAAAACACGATTCCATAAAATTTTCCATAAAATTCCAAAGTTACCTCCAAACCGAACAATAAACCGCTGGTATTCAAAAAATACTTCAAATTAGATCATGAAACTTTTTATACTAACCGAACTAACTATAAAGCAGGTCTTATGTTATTTTTTTTTTTTTAATTACCATTATTTTCACCAAAAAAAGCAAATACCTAAACTATTGGCGCTGCCTGCCGCCCAGCACCGCACTCTGTCTCGCTCTCACTCACTCCGCGAGTATCGTTCGAGCGAGATAAAGAGTGAATTTTAGCTGAGGTAGTATAGGCTAATAATATGTACCTATCTCATTTAGTTACATGAGACCTACATTTTTTTATATGTGCGGGGCCGTTTCTCCACAGAAACGCTCTCCCCTGTTTTCTTTCAGGTTAGTGACCATAAAGCAATGATTTTTTACAGAATAATAAATATTAACTACTTGTATGTCCCTATGTTTTCCTTTTTGATGAAACATTATTTTTATAATCACTAGAACCCTCAAAAAATGCTCAAAATTGCCGATTTAAACCGCTGTCAACAGAGGCCTAGTGTACAAATTTGACAACTATTAATGTAAAAGAAAAACATAACGAATACAGTATTGTCCTTCTTATTCAATTTATGAAATACCTTTTAAGTTGGTCCAATATTGGAGGAGGAAATAGTCGAGAGCCAAACCTTGAATTATGACTTTTTACTTAGGCTTTTTCAAGTCTCTCCGACCGCATTTCCTCTTAAGCGGGAAAATCTTTGACATCTAGTCACTTCCAATGGAATAGGCAATGGGACAGGTGCTCAGCTTCATAAACTAACTTGAAATTCAGACGATTTTTCCCGGAAAATTGCAAATTAGAAGTTAATTCCACTTTTCATCCTTGTAAACAATATTCCATTTTCTAAACCAAATATTTACTCTACAAAATGTCGGATTGATTTCAACGCCCACAAGTTTCAGGAATATCAATCAACTGACACAGTCGTGGGTTTAAAGCTACGAGGTTTAAAATGCATGAAACTACTTCTTACATAGTAAACGAGGTCATATTCAATTAGATGTTATGTCTTACTTGACATTATTTCTTTAGATTCCTTCTAGAATTACTTCTTGAAAATGTGCAGAAATACGGATACTAGTCCCATGGCTATGGGATATGGCTACTTAGTTTCAAGAAGTTGAAATAAATTAAGGTATAGGGTAAGGAAGGGTATTACCGGTCACTTAATCAAAAAGAACTACAATTCAGTGAAAAATCAACATTTATTTAAGAAACTCTAGTATATGAAACATAAATTAAGGTATTATTCTAACATAATCACAACCATTGAGATCAATATTAATTCCAAATATGAGACAATCAACTCTTAAAAAAATGGCTTTGACCGGTATTGTCCGACGTGGCAGACAATACCGGTCGGCAGGTTGGCAAAACCGGTCAAATTTTTAGCGGCACAAGTCGCACACGTAGCCTTCGGGAGACTTATAAACCGAGCACTCAGCATAAGCCCAAAGCCCAAACTGTACGCACCTGTACCACAGCTCGTTGTTCCGACCATAATCGTCACATAACATACATCCATCTGTTTTCCAGATCTTCGACATCAGTGTCATCACCATCATCGCGTACATCAGTAATTTCGATTTCGGGATCTGATGAATTCTCATCTTGGAGAACTCTCTTTTTTATCTTTCTGACATTAGTACATTTGGCTCGTCTTCTTTTGTTGCTTTTTTATTCCTGTATAAATGTATAATTTAGGAAAATATTTTTAAAATGTATTGTGTAAACAATTGTTGGCTAACCTAATTAAATAAATAATGAATTCTAAAATCAATTTTGTTTGGTTTATTTTATTGCTTGCACGGTTGGACGCTGTGGTGAATCGATTGTCGCCGATTTGATTCAAGGAACAAGGATTTGTGTAGCCTACAGATAACTTTTCTGAGGCCTATTTGGCATTATAATATTTATTTTCTGTTTTTATAATTTGAATGTGTGTCAGATTTTTATTATAATCAGAAAAAATATCAACACATCACGTCATCACGTCAACTTGGTCCCTCCAAGTTCATACCTACTTAATCCTATTAAATGACTATTTCATGAAATATCAATCAATTAGAATTTCGCGGGCTACCATGGCGCTTCCCTTTAATACAAATAAGCGGAACGAAGATTTTTAGACTTATGAAGACAGTAATTAGGGCAAGCTCGTATTACATCCAATCTGATCCCGATAAGTTTTAAAAATAATTATAAATGGCCTACTAATTTGTGGATAATCCACAAATTGGTAGGCTTTTTTTTAATAAAAAACCGGCCAAGTGCGTGTCGGATCACGCACACTAAAGGGTTCCGTAGTTGGGATGAATTTATCCCAAGAACAAACTTTACTTTGTTTTTAAAATGATCTTCCATATATAGATATATATACATACGTCACGGTCAATTCTCCAACTACAAATGTAAGTTTGTATACTCAAAAAAAATGTGGTAAAACTACTAATTTGCTTTTGCCTTTAATTGTGCTGTGAGACCTTGCTTCTTGTCAAATTTCACGATTATAAGTCAACGGGAAGTATCCTAAGGTTTTGATTTATTTGCGACTATCAAAATATGTCGCCAGAATATTATTGCGTTCACTTAGAAGCTTTATTAATCTAAAGCTCCAAAGGACCGCAGACCTACGTATATTTGAAATTGATTGAGAAAAAGGGTTTTGACATACGGACGGACAATGATGTGGTTGTTACGAACGGTTGATTAAAGCAATACACGTACGTCAAATAATAACGATTACGTACTCGTGCAGCAAGTTCGACAAGGCCATAATTTTGTAATTTTAATTTGAAACAACGCTTTTTTTTGGTAACACGATAGTTAGCGCCATTTTTGACGTATACGCGTGCGTCAAGTGGACGTGAAACAACCCGCTCTAAGGGATCCGTTTTTTTTATTTTGAGGTACGGAACACTAAAAACAACGGATAAATAAGGAAACGTATAAATTGTGTTGTAAAAGAAACTGGGTTAATTATTCAAATCATTAGGAGAGTGGGAAGGGATCCAGGACTAATCTATTAGCAACAAATTGTAGGTAAAATGGTGCAGGGAGTTTACATAGGTTGGTCTTAAGGGAATTTTATTGCTAGCCGAGCAATGGCGTGGATTTTGTTTATTTATATTTTAATACTAGCTTTTGCCCGCGGCTTCGCCCGCGTGGATGTCTGAAAATATCCCACGGGAACGTATTACTGGGATTCAAAAAGTAGCTTATGTGTTAATCCAGGCTATAAACTATCTTTGTGCCAAATTTCATCCAAATCCGTTCAGCCGTTTTTGCGTGATTGAGTAAATAACATACAAACTTTCACATTTATTATGTTAGTATTAGTAGGATATTATAAGAATGGTGGAAGTACTTAATCTGCGGTTTTTAATCAACGACGTACAAGCACACCAAGCTACTACAATCTGTCAAATTTCTTTAATAGATTTTCAGTTTTATTACTCACCAATAATAAGGTTCAAAGTTGATTGGGAAAATTTGACAGTTTCGGGTAGCTTGATGTGCTGGTGTCTGTACATAATGCTTTTTTATAAGGTACCTACTGTCACAATATCAAGAAATCGCTATCTATTTTTTTTTCATTTTTGTTGGTGGTGGTTTTCTATTGGTTTTTGGGTGACGTCTCCGAGTGTGGAAATTGGGTTCCCACATAGATATAAGAAATATTTCTATGTATTCCCACTTGTAAAAACAAATGTAAGTGGTAATAGTAAATAATTACTTAATCTTGATTAAAAGTCTGTTACTTTTAAGACGTAATAAGTAACCTCAAGAAACTGATTAAAACTTTTTTGACATTTTGAATTCTTCCCGGCTACGGCGGAGCAAAAAGGAGGGTTATGATCTTCGTTTCTAATTTCAAAAACCTATCAAAATCAGTTGAAACTTTTAAATAATTTATCTATTTTCAAACAGAATGAAGTTATAATGTAAACAGTGGATTGTTAACTGGCCATAAATAATTATCATAGAAAATAGAAGCGCTCGTTTATGGGTAATACATTGATTTTACGATTTTGATCTACAGTGGCCCCGATTCTGTTGCTCACAAACTAAATTAAATTTAAGTTCGGTACATCTTTTTCTTTCTATTTCATTATGAAAAAGACAGAAGATAAAAATTAGTTTAGTCCCGTCAAATTAGATAATCCATAGACAAGTTTAGACGTGATTAAAAAATGGGCTACCAAAAATACCTCAATTTACGTCAGGCGCTAACTAATTTGACAGGACTAAACTAATATTTATCTTCTGGCCTTTTCTTAATGAAATAGAAAGAAAACGGTGCACTGAACTTAAATTTAGGTTAGTTCGTGAACAACAGATCGGGGCCAGTACCTATGCAGGGCTATGTGAATCAACTGTTAACTTCTGCATTGAGCGAAAGCGGGGCCAGTTTTTCTATTTCGAATAAAAACTATTTGAGTCAATTAAGGTTTTACAGGTACAGTCGAGTTCATTAATATATTGGCAGTGACAAAGTTTCAAAATATTCCTAAGCGTCAAAATGATGATGATTTTAACGCTTATACTATTTTGAAACTTTAAATATATGTTAACATTTTATTTATGTCTAAGTTTGTATAGAACTTTACGATCATTTTAACGCTTTAGGTATTTTGAAACTTTTTCACTGCCAATATATTAATGAACAGCCGATCGATTCTGTATAAATCTTACCGTGATAACTTAGGTGAAGTGAGCGTGAAGTGAGCTATTAATAGGGGCAATCCCTAACATCAGGTGGAATGACAGCTCACTTCACCTTAGTTTTCACGGTGAGATTTTTACAGAATAGCACTGCTGGACTGTACGGTGTCAAATCGAATTAAATTAATAAGTAGGTATTAAAATTATTGTCTCATCATAATCAGCCTATAATGTTCCCACTGCTGGGAAACAGACCTCCTATCGGTGAGAGTCGGCCGTAATACTTAGTGTGAGTCAGTGGCGGACTTACACATTTGCCACCAGTAGGCTATTCAAATTGTGCCGCCCCCTACCGACCTCTACAATAATGTCCCATTTCTTTTGCATACTGCTTCGACACGCTTAATTCCATCGCCTTTTCTTCAAAATATTTTCTGGTTCAGCTGCGAAAAGCTTGCAAAGAGATTGTAAAGATCGGCAACAGTAATCAAATATACGGTAGAAACCTGAATTTGAGCATTCACCTTGTTTATTCTTTCCAACATAAAAACGTGGCAGGTAAATTTCAGTACGACATTTTAAAAAAATGTTAGCCCCAAATTTGCCGCCCCTAAAATCTAAGCAGGCTAAGTAGGCTGGAGCCTAGGACGGCGTCCTAGGCTCCAGCCTACTTAGCCTGGTGGTAAATCCACCACTGGTGTGAGTGAAATACTTATTATCTAATCGAATTTTGCTCAATGCACACTAGTCTGTACTAGATTCATCTTTGATAGGACTTGAGACGTGTCAAAAGGAAGGAATGCCAGTTTAGGGTGTGAGATGGAATGATTTGCAGATCGGTAATAATCATCAATTTTGATCATATTGGATCTCAAAATATATCACACTAATATTTTAAATGCGAAAGTTTGTGAGTGTGTGAGTCTGTTTATATGTTTGTTACTTCTTCACACTCAAACGGCTGGACAAATTTTGATAAAATTTTGTATAGAGGTAGCTGATACGCTGGATTAACATATAGGCTACTTTTTATACCGATATTCTCACGGGATGGACATTTACGCGGATGAAACCGCGGGGTGTAGCTAGTCCCTAATAAATTGCACCAAATGTAATATTTCCCCGTTAATATCCCGTAAGTTTTAGCATTACTTATCACAAAACTTATATGAACTTAGGGCAATATCTTTAGAGGGGGTGGCAATATTATGACGTGTTTTTCCTTGAATTGCAAGATAAGCACAAACAAGATTAAACTCACATTAAAACAACATAACATCCGGAAAACATTGAACATTAAAAACTCATTTGTGAAAAATAAAGAGAAAATTCACGAATGCGACCACAGTTTAAAAAAAAAGAATGCACGAATGCAGATTACGAACACTTTAAAAAGTAAAATAATGAAGACCACAACGTTCTACAGTTCTGCGTTCGTTCCAAATTAATTTATATTTCCCGCGCGTTAGAACTGTGTCGAATATTTAAATAAGCGAGGTTTTTTGAAATCATAGACGGTTGAATGAACGAAACGCTAACGTTAAACTGAACGGATTCATAAAAAAACCAGTCAAGTGCCAGTCAGACTCGTGCACCCAGGGTTTCGTACAAATTTGTAGGTATGTAACTACAAATTTACGGTTTTCGGATTTTTCCCTTGTGCTACATGACATTGCTTCTTGCCAAATTTCATGATTCTAGGTAAACGGGCAGTAGAAATACCCTATATGTTTTGATTCCCTTGGGAGTGCCAAAATATCTTTTGATTGGGTTGGCATAAAAGTTTGATTTTTCACTGCTCCAAGGAATTGCAGCCCTGAGTATTTGATATCAATTTCAACTTGATAACTCCACGCGTTCCTGAGAAAAAGGATCTTGACAGACGGACAACGGAGTGATCTTATAATGGCTCCGTTTTTCCTTTAGAAGTACGGACCCCAAAAAAAAACAAGTTATAAGCATATCTACATAATATAAGCATATACAATTTCTTACCTGTATATATATTGCTGAAAAAAAAAACAGAAGAAAGAAATAAAAATTGTTAGTTGTTATAGAAAAATTAAACGTTGACTTGACTTCTTAAGCTGTCTAGTATCGGTCGTATTCGGTACCTTTGCCTTTATCCGCCAATAAGTCTCATTCACATAACTTGACATAATGTCCTATGTACGCACGGCTACACATCAAGCTATACATAACCAGTGTAAACTGACTTCTGATTGTACGAAAAACTTAGACAATGCGAGGTCAGTTAAAACTGGAAACGTATGTACGGCTACACATCAAGCTGTAGCCGTGTGTACAGCCCTTTCACATTTTAAAATATAAAATAAAAATAAATAAAAGTCATTTAATTCAGGCAAGACCCATATTACATAAAATAAAAATTAAAACAAATTTCAATGCCTACAAATAAAATAAATTAATTAATACAAATAAAAAGGTCGCAGAATTTTACCTCTTACAGCAGCAACCAAATAGCAACCTTATTGCCACGACAATAAAGATCACTGTGATTCTGACAGTGGTGCAAAATCAGAGGTAAAAATATAACTGTTAACGGATTGTAAGTTATTTTCTCCTGTTTTTATACTTTTTATTACTCTTTATGTTTTTAACGGCGTTGTCTTAATGGTGTTCTAAATATATTTCCGAGTTAAAATATTGGTATCTGACGTAAGCAAAGTTGCCTGGATACATAGCTAGGTCAGAAAACCACTTAGCAAATGGTTTTCTAGTTATTGACCGGAAAAAATAACATTCCTGCGTAGGTAAAAATCATTACTACCGTAGTAAGGATATTTACGAAAAGCGGCAACGGAAGATAAGTTTTGTTTTTTACTACCTAGTTTTTTCAGCAGAATAAGACATATTGTGGATTAAAATAAAGTACTTATTGTGGAGCAGTAGCTTCGCAGAATAATGTTACAGTCAACAGCAAAAGTAGATGATGAAAATCAGAAATTCAATACTAATGAACGGAGTTCGCGTCAGAACTGTGTGGCGTCGAAGTCATTTAAAAGTATGTGATTGTAAATTATACCAAACATTTACTACTTCGACGCCACACAGTTCTGACGCGAACTCCATTCATTAGTATTGAATTTCTGATTTTCATCATCTACTTTTGCTATTGACTGTACAGAGAAGATTAGAATAAATTTACAATACTTCAATTTACCGCTTATAAGTACAATGTCATGTCAACATAAAAACGATTTTAACACAACACTAACACAAAACTATCGCATGTCGAGAATCCCTT
This sequence comes from Globia sparganii, assembly GCA_949316385.1. Lineage (NCBI taxonomy): Eukaryota > Metazoa > Arthropoda > Insecta > Lepidoptera > Noctuidae > Globia > Globia sparganii. Next base: position 4,879,591 of record OX438675.1, on the reverse strand, counting down.
TTCTTTTCTCCGGATAAACCGTCAATCGTCTCCCTAGTGTAATCTGTGGCATTAAACAGCCTCACTAGCGCCCAATGTAACTTGAACTGTGGCAGAATTGGGAACTAAACTTCTTTGTAAGATGGCAGGCATCGGAAATAGTTGCCGATCACGCGGTGGGAGATTGCGGCAAGATCTGTAGTGCTATTCTGTTTATAGCTGTCAATAGTGTACATTTTTAGCATCAGGTGGAGTGACAATTCCCTTAAAACTCACTTCTCATAAGTTTCCACAGTGAGATTTTTACAGAACAGATCAGCTGGACCACCAATAAAAGACGGTCTAAACGGAAATAATTGAGTCAAGACTCCCAATTATTTCGGATCATTCTCACTAGTTCCACCAGCAATTAGTTCCATGGAACTAGTGAGACTTTTTTTTTCACAGTAGTTCCATGCACTTTGGTAGTGGAACAAATGAAACAAAACTTAATTGAACTCGTCTCATTAGTTCCACCGTAGTTGGTCCATGGAACTAGTGAGATATTTTTTTTCTCAGTAGTTCCATGGTTCTTCTTAGTGGAACAAGTGAAACAAAAGTTAATCAACATCATTCTCATTAGTTCCACTTCGGCTTAGATATAATGAGGAACTCTCGTGTGTATAATAGAAAGACTTTCTGGCGGTAGAATGAATCATGAATGAATCAAGGTAAATACCTAACAGATGTGTCATCAGAGTCTATTTACTATACTTAGTCTGAAATTAATTCACTGACAGAACTCACAGCCTAAACCGTTGGGTCTAAAAATATGAAATTTTGCACGAATATTGTGCATGCACGTCTATTAACATGCATTTACTTTACATGGAGATGACATCGAGGTACATGTGTTTTGTTATATGACTTTACAAGTTATTGAGTTTGCATAAAGATCATTTTCTCCTGAAACAGTAATAAAGATTGGCGATTTTGAAGGCGCACTCAGTTCGGATGTGATCGGTTTTACGAATTTTGCCGATGCTACATCTAAATTGTGTCGTACTGTAGCGAGCTAAGGCTAGGCGAGCTATCTTGTAATTACCCAGTCAATGGCATTTGTTTTTGCAAGCAGCGCTTCTATGAAAGACCCACTTATATTGGTACAGTGAGTACATCTACTTGTGGTACTTGAAGTACTCGTAGTACCATATACATTTGTAAAGGAGTAAGTTATTATTTCCTAGTGTGTAAGACGCGTCAGACCGAATTAAATATCCGGTCACAACTAATTCAATACTTAAGTAAACAAAAAATTATTTCGCATGATTATAAAGTACTGGCTTCTGCCCGCGACTTCGTACACGTGAAATTTTACCCTCCCTCATTCACCCTCTTAGAGGTGGAATTTCGAAAAACCCTTTCTTAGTGGATACCTACTCTTCAAAAAGTACACACCCTCCAAATTTCATGTCTCTAGGACCAGAGTTTTAGGCTGTGTGTTGATATAAATATCAGACAAATTATTCCGCAATTCACTTGCCGCCTATCCGCTCTCCACATACAGAAGAACCTTTGTAAATTCAATAAAACAATACCCGATACAATTTGCAACTACGACCATTATTCTACGTAAGTGCGCACAACTCGAGAGCATTGTAAACTTTCACATTAAACAATTTTTTGTTCAGCCCATTTGGATCCGAACTACATAATAATCACTCCAATTTAAATAAAAACTTTCTCAATTTAGCACTGAAATAATAATATTTGGAAGTTATGGATATTTCTGCGGATTTGTATACGTTGAAGCAAAATTGTAATTAAAGGGTAACGTAGTAATTATTAAGCAGTAATTTTACGGCATACGAATCTATTTAGGTACACACGGCGACACATCAAGCTGTATATTTCTAGTTTTAGCTGACCTCCATTGTATAGGTTTTTACATTTTTTGTACAATCAGAAGTCAGCTTATACTGGTGTTGTATAGCTTGATGTGTGGCTATACGTATGCAATTGAAACTGTTTTTTTAGCCCTTCATTTATCTTCCCTACATTTATCTTCGTCTATCTCGTCAAAATGTAGGGAACAGCTGATTTTTTTTTCGCGATTTCAGGTTTGGTCCCATATTAAAAATTGTTCATAATGATGAGTACAATGAACTCTTAAGAGGTTGCTGGTGTTTTTAAAATAACCCTGTATAAAGTACATATAAAAAAAAAACTTTTTTTAAATTTTAACTGTCCGTCTGCTGGACCGATTTTGATGAAATTTGGTATAGGGAGACTTCGAACTTATCACGAAGCCGCGGGTGGAAGCTATTTTGTACATATTTTTCTGGTGATAATGAATAACAGAAGAAGCTCGACAGAAGAAGTACAAGAATAATTGCTTATTTTATAAATCACTCGAATTTTTGAAATCTTCTTACATACAAACCTTGTCTTGGCAATACCGAACACATCATTTCGGCGACTTTGTTTTCAACTATGTAAGGAAAGGATTCTCATTTAACACGTTGTCATCAGCCAATTACAGTCCACCTTTGGAAATAAGCCTCCCCGATCACATGATATTTTATTTCATCCTCGGCAACTCTCATCCAGCTGCCATCAGCCACCCGCAAAGATCGTCTGATGTTTTGGACACGTTCGTATGTTGTTACACTAGGTACCTACAATTTCTTAGTTTCTTAGTTCGTCCGTTAGTCGGCGTTCGTGTATGACCAGCACCCTAATTGCGTAACACACTATCAATCGGAATCTGAATCATTTTGAAGCAAATTGCTAATCCATTGCTTCATAAGTTCGAAAAATTTGTCTGCCCAACACATAAATAACGCAGTGTATGTTGTTGAACTGTCAAAATGAAACCGATTCCGATTGATAGTGTGTTACGCAATTGCCCCGCTGGGGCCCAAGTCTGCTATTTTTATAAATTCGTCATTCCAACACGATCCCATTGTAATTTTGCTAAAAGTTCGTAATCTGCTAAATTCATAATGGTCGATCATTGGTCGGTCAATGGTCTGAGAAAAACTACTACTAAATTTCATGCTAGATTTCATTTAATATATATTTTTACATATTACGTATTAGTGTTTGCAATCTGAAGTTCGTAAATAGCAAAAAACATTAAATTTATTCATTTGTCACTAAGTACGAGATTACCATTTTATGCCATTTCTTTCAATGGAGTGTCAGTGGTTGACCATTGGAAAGTCATAATGACGCCGTTATATTAGTAGATTACCAAACTTGTCAAAATCAACAATTATGAAATCAATGATAGACCATTCTGAAACTATTGTAATAGCAGACTTGAGGCCCAGTAGACCAGCCGATCGATTCTGTAAAAATCTCACCGTGATAACTTCGGTGAAGTGAGCTATGTATAGTGGCAATTCCTAACATCAGTTGGAATGACTTCACTTTAGTATTCACGGTGAGATTTTTACAGAATAGCACTGCTGTACCCTAATTGCGTAACACACTATCAATCTCTATCTGGATCATGTTGAAGGATATTGCTGCTAATCCATTGCTTCTTATGTTCGAAAGCTGTTTGCTCAACAACGAAAATAACGCAATGAAAGGTGTTGAAATGTCAAAATGAAACTCATTGTTACTGATAGTGTGTTACTCAATTACCCTGCTGAAGGCCAATTCTCGTAATTTAAAACGTACAAATTCTACTCGCAGTGTCTTTTCGGCGAGAAACAAATGCCAATAAAAGGAAAATTATTAGAGGTATTTTAGATAGATCGAGACTGAGATCAGACCGTGAATGTTCTTCATAAAGGAAAAAAGTTGTATATATTATAGGTAGTGCAATCCACGAAGACGCGCCCCACTCTTCTTCCGAATCGTTAGTGGTTATCGCTAGTTAATTCCAATAGTATTTTAGTTTTTTCGATACACACTAATTAATCACCCACTAAAATTAGTGTGTATCAACAAAACTAAAACACTAGCAGAATGTTGCACACTTGTTTTGTAAGCATTAGGAAAAAGAGTGGGGCGCGTCTTCGTGGATTGCACTACCTCTAAAGCCTAGTCTCCCGCCATGGGAAATAGGTACAGATGCCAGCACATCAAGCTACTACAATCTGTCAAATTTCTTTAATAGATTTTCAACTTCATCGCTAAAGCATTAGGTTCAAGGTTGATTGGGAAAATTCAAGGTTGATTGGGACAGTTTCGGGTAGCTGGTGCTGGCGTCTGTGTCTACAACTACATATATGTATGTTTTTAGTTTATTTGTTTTGGGCTGTTAACGCATAAATTCTAAACGCTTTTGTAGTTCCCCCAAATCGATTCCATCAATCCTTTGACATGATAATCAGAAACCCATTTATCGGACACTAGACCTTTCAAAAGGAGTTCTTCCATACCAAAACGCTTTAACATCGGTTGACCATACAATAATCAGTTTACTATCTTAGGCCCGTATTACAAAATTGATGTATTTTAAGAACAGACTTTTTCCTACCCGAAGCCTTTACCAAATTAGCGGCTTACTCTCTGTGAGAAAACTTTATATTATTAAAACTAAACTACTTCTTAATAAACACAAATCCCTTCCTTATGACCCCAGATCAAATTTAAAAAGAAGAAAAGACCTAATAGCAGATGTTCCACAAACTAAAACTAAATTTGCCAGTATCCAATACAAAATGCGCTCTGCTCAGCTTTACAACAGATGTAATAGAGTAAACTATATCCACAATAAAAAACAGCATGAATGCAAAAAAATACTAACTGAATGGATTAAACCACTTAGTTATGAAGACACAGAGGCTTTATTGTTATAAATACACACTATCATCAGTCATATGCTCAACACCTTTCACATATCATTCTCTCAACCACTCACATCCCACACAAATACACATACATAACACACATACATCCTGACTCACACTCAATTCTAGTCTTACACGCACACTTTGCTTAACTTGTAAATGTTACCCATTATAGTTTTTTAAGTTATTTTATTTGTATAAATATGGTAAAATAAAATCAAAATAGAATTAAACAAGTATTTTTAAGTAGGTATTACTAATGCATGGAAGAGCGGAGTCTCCTAATACAGGCTTTACACGCTTAAAAGGAGGCTCCAATCACCACTGATGTAATATGTAAAATGTTGATACCAATAAACCTTTTTGTTTTTTTTTATTTGATTTTTTTGACTAAAGAACGTCACTCAATACTCAAACATTACTTAAAACTAGATTGAAGCCATTTGATTGGTTGAAACTAGTTTTAAGTAATGCTTGAGTATTGAGTGACGTTCTGTAATACGGGACTTAGACCCAGTGCTAGTGGATACCTACTTACAACACATGAACAACATTAAACTTCTTATTTACGTTTTAGAGCAGACTTTTTCGAATAAAAGCAATGGATTAGCAATACCTTCAAAATCATAATGTTTGGGGTACCGGAGTAATTACAGGCAGCAGGCCAATTATAATTATAGATTTCAGTGCGATCTAAAAAAAAAAAAAACTTTGTAAGTAACCTACCTAAATGTTCGTTAGTTAATAATTATGTATTGGCACTGAGTTACCGTGTCTGGCCATACCGCTGTTAAGCCCGCGATGGTTTATGTGGTATGTTCAAAGATCCAAAAAATGCGTGTAAACAGCAGTGCTATTCTGTAAAAATCTCACCATGAAAACTAAGGTGAAGTGAGCTGTCATTCCACCTGATGTTAGGGATTGCCTCCAATGATAGCTCACTTCACGCTCACTTCACCTACGTTATCACGGTGAGATTTTTACAGAATCGATAGGCTGTTTTTTTTTGATAAATAAACATTAAAAAAACTTGTAATCTAAAACGTTCAAAATCTAGTCGCTGTCTCATCTCGGCGAAAAGTAAATGTCAAAAACTTGTCAAAATGTAGGGAAATTGGAAGTAGTTTTTGACAGATGACTGTGAACGTTCTTAAAATTACGAGAACTGTACCTCAGACATTTCAGCTCCGTCCTTGTAGTGGCAACACACATGCGATGGTATTGCAGATGTCAAAGTCTGTTTGTGAGTTTTATCTTCTTGGTTGATTTGTTTTTGTTTGGGTGGGCTATTAGAAACTCTGAACGCCGTTCTAGATTTCCCCCAAATCGATTTCATCAAACGTGTGATTGCATCACCCAACAACCCATCTACTCGACAGTAAGTAACCCTTTCACGAGGACTTCTACCATACGAAAATGCTTTAACTTCGGTCGACCAACCAATAATCGGTTTAGTATTTATGACCTTGCTAGTGACAAAGGCTGGTCTATTTCGTATGCCTCTCGAAGGCATAGCTTCGGAACTTTGTCTATCGAGCCCTGTTCGGTATTCGTGAAGCGTTAGCAACGATCGGAATATGTTAGTAAACGGTAGGTACACTTATTTGTGAGCTTGTGGGAATTACTCAACACAAATACCTAATCATATCACTTGGTTTTAGAAGGTTGAAATTTTAATCACCACAACGGTGGTTAAAAGTTCACCCTGTATTTTATTTATCCTTTTGATATATTAGTAAATGTGAGGAATTTGTAGGCCCTGTAGTCTTTAGATCTGTAGACCATTTTTTCTTTTACCAAGTACCTTGTACTTGTTGACAGGTCTACGCTGTCCTCCCATACTTACTTACTTAATTTGAAAACATTGTAAAAACCAATTATTTTTAAAAGAGTAACTGTGGAGTTTCTTGCCGGTTCTTCTCCATAGGAAACAACCAATTGGAACCGTGCACCTAGCTTCTGACGTTTCATAAGTGCCCTTGCAGGTTTATGTGAAATAAAATATTTTGATTTTGATTTTGACTCAATCACTTAAATCCGTGGGTAACCACTTGTGGTTATATACAGGGTTATTGGAAAAACACTAACAACCTCTTAAGAGGTCATTGTACTCATCATTATGAACAACTTTTACAATGGGACCAAACCTAAAATCGCGAAAAAAAATCAGCTGTTCCCTACATTTATTTTCGCACAACTCGTCAAAATGTAGGAAACAGCTGATTTTTTTTCGCGATTTCAGGTTTGGTCCCATAGTAAAAATTGTTTATAATGATGAGTACAATGACCTCTTAAGAGGTTACTGGTTTTTTTCAAATAACCCTGTATATATGGGAATATTTTAAACGCCAAGCCATGGGAAACCAGTTAACCATAATCATCACACTTGGTAAGATTGGTGATCGCAGAAAATTGTTATACAATAAGCGACAAGACTTCCCTGCAGCAATTGCTTTTGACCGTCATCATCAGCTTTCAGTAGTCCACTGCTGGACATAGGCCTCTCCTTATGCACGCCATTCAACTAGATTTTCAGCAACTCTCATCCAGCTGCTACCAGACATACTGCGAATATCGTCACTCCACCTAGCCTGAGGGAATCCTACCTTACATTTGCCGATTCGTGGTCTCCATTCAAGAACACGTCTAACCCAACGGCCATCGGGTCTATGGCTTTTGACCATTCAGGAATGAAATTCATCATTAATATTCTTTTATCAAATACTAGCACTTTGCCCGCGACTTCGTCTGCGTGTATTCGTGCCAAATTTCAAGTTTATTAACTCAAGCAATAACATTTTTCATATAAAAAAAATCCCCCCTTTTCACCCCCTTAAAGGTCGAATTTCCAAAAACCCCTTCTTAGTGCTCCCCTACATAATAAAAGGAAGCCGTATGCTAAATTTCACGTTCCTACTCCTTGCAGTTTCGGCTGTGCGTTGATATGTCAGTCAGTCAGTCAGTCAGTTTCTCCTTTTATATAATTATATAGAAGACAAGTGTGGACTGCCTCAAAAATCATCTTGAAGAGTTTTATAATTTTGCTGTCGGTATGTCTGCATACTCAAAGCATCCGGATAACCACCTGTGTCCCACTAACTGTCTCGTTACTACCGAACAAGGATAATCTGACAACAGGCGAACGAGAAATTTTGTCGAATTTCGATATAATCCAGGAGCTAAAAAGACAAAGTTACATATTCCAGGCTTTGTTTTATATAAAAAAGTTCACGTATGAGATTAAAACTTAGTTGTAGTGCCTGTAGTTTTGTGCTGTAGTAATTAGCTCATAAACTTTCAGGCACATATTACAGAACAAGGTTTTTCTTTAGACAAGAAGACCAATTCTCTGAATTTAAAACGTTCAAAATCTCGTCACAGTCTCATCTCGGCGACAAAGTAATATCAAAAACTTGTCAAAAATGTAGGTATGGAAATTTGAAATATTTTTGACAGATTGAGAGTGAGATTAGACTGTGAACGTTCTTAAAATTACGAGAATTACCTCTCAGGTTTAAACTATCGTGCCAGTTACTGAATTAAGAATCTAACTGTTATAGAAATGCAGTTCTATAAACAAAAATCAGAGCTTAGTTCGGTGCTAAGTTGTCATTTTAGTATTAAGAACTTTACCTAAATCGAAATAAAGTTCGAAATACAAATGGCACTGGCAAAGGTTTAGGCTAGAACTACACACATCAAAAGTGTCTAGGGATCAAGCATTTTTATGAGGATTTCTGGAGATTGAGATGTGGCTTTGTAATAAATTTATGATTTTATAAATTTATATGGATCCTTTTTGGTGCATTTCATAATTTGAATCAGGAACTGTGAATCAAATTCGAGTAAAAGATGAAAATCAGCTGTCAATATTTTCCCTATAAAAACATACAACGCATTGAAGACATTATTAGTGCTACTGTTTCCCTACTACTGATTAAAACCAACGTTATTATGGAGCGGCGACGTCATTTAAGCAGGGAAGAAATGCTCAGAGCCGTGGGAATGATAGAAGCTGGTTCCCGGCAACGTACTGTGGCTTTAGCTCTGAATACAAGTCAGAGTGTTATCAGTCGACTTTGGACACGTTACCGAAGCACTGGTACCGTGGCTGAGCGCCATGGAGGACGGTATCGCTGCACCACACGGAGACAAGACCGATACATTCAAATCTTAACTCGAAGAGCTCCAACAATAACCGCCATGATGTTAGCCGTGAGGCTTCATCACTCTTCAGGGAACTTAATTAGCGACCAAACAGTCAGAAACCGCTTGCATGAAGTGAACCTTCATTCCCGAAGACCGCTACGGGTACCACCTATAGCAATGCACAATCGTAGGATTCGATATCAATGGGCTCTTGAACACAGAAATTGGGCAGAAGAACAATGGCGTTTCGTGTGCTTTTCTGATGAGTCTCGTTTTGGTATGAGACCGGATACAAGACGTATACGACACTGGAGAACCCCTGGACGCCAACAGCGATTAAAATCCTGCCAGGAAGTCCATCCTTATAGTGGTGGAACCATCATGGTATGGGTGGGTATTTGGATCGGCGGAAGAACTGAGTTGATTTGGATCAGAGGCAACCTCAACGCTCAAATTTATGCTGAGATGATTGTATCAGACGTCATCGTTCCTCTACAAGTGCAAATCGGTCCCTTATTTCAGTTAATGCATGATAATGCACGACCGCACACCGCAAGAGTTGTAAGACAGACTCTCGCCGCAGCTAACATCAATGTCCTGCCCTGGCCTGCTCAGTCGCCAGACTTGAACCCGATTGAGCATGCAAGGGATATGCTACAGAGAAGAGCTCTGCCGAATATGGAGGGTATCCAGTCGCAAGAAGACCTTTTTTTGTTGTTGCAACGAACATGGGCGGCCATTCCACAGCGTGATTTGGATGAACTCATTTTGAGTATGCCAAACCGATGTTCTTGTGTTGTTAGTGTTCGCGGTAGAAACACGGATTATTAATTGTTTAAGTTACCCAATAAAATTTTAGAGAAAACTGTTATTTCAGTCTTTTTTTCGAACTTTTGTGTTAGTGGTTCAAATGTCAAAAATCCCTTTATTAGGAAAATGGCAAATTTCTTTATTAATGCAAAGGTGACTTGGTTTATCGTTACTGTGACAAACGAAAACACTTTATTTGATGAATCCTTAAAGAAAATTTTAATTAATATCAATCAGGAGAAAAGTTATTGCAAAAATATATGTTGATCCCTAGACACTTTTGATGTGTGTAGTTAGATTTCGTTTTGTAATGTTAAAGACGGTTACAGTTTTTCTCATGAGCGTTGGACAAATAAAACTCAGATGTCAGAATGGTATAAGCAATTTGGCAAATGGAATGGATTGACATTTTGGATCTGAAGGATTGGGTGTTGGCAATTTGGATCTGATGGATTGGGTATTGGCATATTGGAAGGAGCAGCAGACTTACGAGTTGTAGGTAATGGTTTCAAACCCAGGCAGGCACTTCACTTTGTGTAAATAATATCATCACCACTGTTCTCAAAACGGTGAAAGAAAACATCGTGAGGAAATCGGCATGTCGTAGAACCAAAAATTCGAAGACATGTGACATCTACCAACTCGGACGGCCCGCGTGGTGTATTATGGCCCAATCCCTCTCACAGAGAGAGGAGACCTGTGTCCTAGCAGTGGGAAAATTATAGGCTGATTATTGTTATAGGCTTGAGAACATAGATATTGGTGGTAAAAATACAACTGTACCTACATTCTCTTGTGATAAAACAATATCTCTTTCACAAGCTGTCTTGAAAGTACGCAATTTCACTATTTCAGTGGTCTTATGCCATCAGTCACAACTTCACAATTTGAACCCAATTTTAAACTGAGAATTTTCTCACAGGAGAAAATCAAATAACACTGTCCAATCTTGGTATGAAATCCAGCTAAAACGCGAGGCCACACAGCAACAACATTTCTTTCTTCTCCACATTTCACACGCGATTCCGATAGAAAATATAAAACGTTAGTTTCAGTAAAGCTGTTTATATCGTCGCCATTTCTATATCGCAAGCCTCTTACTTATTGACCTTTATGGCTCAACAAAGAAACGTTGAAACATACAGGAACAAAATAAGAAAGCGTTTTAATAGTACCCGTCAGATAATATAATACAGAGCATATGATTCTAAACCGTCTAGAGTAGAAATTTTTCTTCGGTTATCAAAAAAATCTGCTGTTAAAGCAGCTGATATTGCTGCTGTCTGTTGTTGCTGTTGTGTAAAGTTAACTCAACCAGCAACCTCGGTACAGCATACTGCACTTTCGGCCGGTCCACAAGCAGAGCCCTCAAAAACCCTCTCCTTGTCGACACTAGCAGTCAGCCTCAACCCGGCGCTGTACCACATCTGACGCACTGGAGCATAACGCAGCGCCACCCCGACTCACTGGGGCATATTTTCAGACAGTTCCGACTTATTGGAACCTCAGCTGGCCTGGCAAGCATCGCAAGATACAAGACTCGGCCCACTATCAACTTCCGGTCTCCGGAGGGGAGAGATGTATCGCCAAATGTGAACAACGCGTCATGCTGACGTCACGCAAAATTCTGTATCTCTCAAGTAGACTTTACCGCGCAACTAGCATATACTAACATACAACAGCGTTATAACGCTGTTGCAATTTTGCATACATGGCAGGTGATTTTATTTTATTTTATTTCTGTAAAGGATATGGTGACTTGTAACATCGCCTTGGATGATTCTGTAAAGATGTTATAATTGTGGTTTCAATAAATAAAATAAATATACAACGGCCCGACATGAATGATCGGGCAGTTGCCCGCCACACACAACACCCGTCTGGTCGGAGGATCCTCCTTTTTCTGTGGAGGATAAGTGAACTTTACACCCTGTTCCTCATAACATATTCACTCTTGTATACGCCGTAGGTGTAGTTAAGAGATTGTGTACCTACAACCCGATTTCAAAACATAGTCAACAGCCTTCAGGCAACTAGTGCAATTTTGCCAATTAAAAATGTTTACTAAAATAAACAGACTAGTAATAACAGTCTCTAGGAAAAAATACCTTTTGCTAATCGGCTAATGTTCCTCTTACTCGAGATAAAAATTTTCCTCTGAAAAAAGAGAGAAAATAAGAAAGAATATAAATTTCACAATATATCCACAAAAACAAATGAAACGTAGTCTCTGCGTCTCCGCCACCATTCTTCCTCCGAATGTTTCCTCTAATATCGCAAATAACTGTTTCATAACGAAATAAACAGCATTTCACACGACCCGGCAACTTTATCGTGCATACGTTGTGTATTGAGCTGGTAAGCTCCTTAGGTGACCTTACTCCTTTGATTTTATTCGAAATGCGAAGGATTACAAGAATCAACGATAACAGTATGGAGAATTTATTTTGTGACAGCCATAGATTGTTGGCAGAAGACGAAAAGACTGGAATCTAAAAGAGGAATATTGAAACAATTAACGATGACTTACAAAGTGTCAATTTCTCTTTTATCGAATTGATGTAACATTATCACATTAAATGGTATGAATTCGATAAGAGATACGGAAACTGTCTTCCATTTCTGAGTTCGACTCTGTTTCCAAAAACAAAAGTGTTTCAAATTCATATAGGTATAGTATAAATTGATGAGTATAAATGAATTTAGCAGTTTTAAAAAAGCGATTTATTTAGCCAATTGAATTCTTATTCACAATTCCTAATAATTCAATCTGCTACGCCTATCAAATGTAATTTAAAACGTCAATACACATTGTTGAAATGGCTTTATCGTTATTCTGCGTTACATTATTCTGTAAAGATTTCACCGTGAAAATTTAATTTAAGTGAGATCAAAGTGAGCAATCAATCCCTCATTACGTACACCCAATTGCGTAACATTCTATCAATCACAATCTGAATAATTTTGAAGGATATTGCTAATCCATTGCTTTATATGCTCGAAAAAGTTGCTTGCTCAACAACGTAAATAACTCAATGAATGCTGTAGCACTGTCATGAAAAATGAAAGCTACTGTTTGTGTGTTACGATTACCCCGCAGGTGGAATAACAACTCACTTCAAGTTCACTTCATCTAAATTTTCAAAGTGAGATTTTTACAGAATAGACTTGCTGTTATGTGAAATTATTCATCGTGGTCGCTGCACAACAGTCCATTTCATCTGTCCCGAACGAAATTGTAATAACTGCCTTTTTAAATATTTTGCCACGATTTTATTACCCAAAGGATTGACATCGTTTATTTTTATGTCGATTTGAGCGGTCACACATATTTTTGTTGATATACAGGCTGGGTAAAAAATCGTGTATGTGTATTGTGTACATAAGATTTTTTGATTCGCTGTAGCAGTTAACTTAAATTATGATAATAATTTAATCAAATAAGTCAAAATTAAGAAATAATGGCTTTTCATTCATGAATTTTCTTTAGACTTTACCTTATAAGTTTCATTTGTGAGCAAATGGTGTCTTAACAATTATGTAGTATTAGTAGCGCCCCGCGGTTTCAACCGCGTTAGTTTCGATCCCGTGAGAATATCGGGATGAAATGTATCCTTTGTGTTAATCCTGGTTATAAACTATCTGTGTGCCAAATTTCATCCAAACCCATTCAACGGTTTACGCGTGATAGAGTAACAAACATCCAAACATCTTCACAAACTTTCACATTTATATTTATTTATTAAGTTTTTATTTATTTTACCATTTATGTACACACATATATAAATAGACAAGAAAAAAATAGAACAGAAAAATAGGTACAAAGGTGATGCTTGGTAGCACCCAACCTATCCTGGTTGGGTGCTTGGTGCTTTGGTAGGATAGTAGGATTTACAATATTAGTAGGATAAGTGTGATAGTGTGATTTAAGATGTGGATAACGTCGTGAGCTACACACATGTCTTTTTTTCACATTACTTGTTTATTAGGATGTTTGTTTTCCCGAATTAAATTAAATATATAAATCGTCAAATCCAATAACTTCCCAATCGATTTTATGGCGTGTCACAATTATAACACCACTTAAAATCGGGTCACAGTTATCCACTTATCCCACTAAAGAACCCAGCTACTAAAATATAATGCAGCAATAAATTATCAATTTAGTCCCTTTAAATTATGCGGCCATGGCATAATCACCTCTAAAGTGTAAGTGGTCAAGTTAGGCTGAGCTCCTAGTGTCATTAATTACTTCCCAAAGGCTTTGGTCGAAACTAAATGTGAAGGATTTTCAGCTTTCAATTGTTAGGCTTGTTCATTATTTCTGGACTTTAGGCTTTAGAAGTGCCATGTAACCAGCTTAATATTTAAAGCCCTGTTAACCTTTGGAGACCTTTGGCCCAGACCGAGTGCGTAACATCGAAATCCGTCGTCCACGACGATGACGTCGGGGACAGAGCGATGCGTCTCAGGCGGACTTGAGTGCTAACGCGTGCCCGTGTTCTCGCCGTAAGCGGCAGAGGAGGACACTGTGGAGTTTTAAAGAAAGAAAGAGGAGATAGTGCAGTTATGTGGGACTCTAACCCACATAACTGCACTATCTCCCCGTGGTAGTGCAGAATGCATGAGCATTTCTCCATGATAAAAAAAGGAAATGGCTGATGGACTAAATTACTAAAGCTGTGAGCGAATGGCGGCCAAGGTTAGGCCAAAGGAACCAGAGGGGCAATTCTCGTAATTTTTAAGAACGTTCACAGTCTGTAGGCCAATTCTCGTAATTTAAAACGTTCAAAATCTAGTCGCAGTCTCATTTCGGCGACAAACAAATGTCAAAAACTTGTCAAAATGTAGGGAAATTTGACGTATTTTTGACAGATTGAGACTGAGATCAGACTGTGAACGTTCTTAAAAATTACGAGAATTGCCCCTCTGATCTCAGTCTCAATCTGTCAAAAATGCCTCTAATTTCCCTACATTTTGACATGTTTTTGACATTTGTTTGTCGCCGAGATGAGACTGTGACTAGATTCTGAATGTTTTAAATTACGAGAATTGACCTTCAGGGATGTCCAAAAGCGCGTTGGGTTGATGATATTGCCAAAGGGGCGTAGCGTGAGTCAAAATAAAGTCAACATCTCTCTCCTTTGAATTTGTATGTTTCCTATATATAATATATAAATCTCATAAGTACATATATATTATATATGTATGTGTATTTATGTATTTGTGTAACTAGTTTTAACAGTTTTTTTTAAATCATTGTTCCTCTCAACCAAAGCACCTGCCATCTAATCTCTTCACCACTCTTGGTTGACTGGTAGAGAACGCCTAAGGCATTAAGTCCGCCTTTGTACCTTTTTGTGCGAAAAGTTTATTTATTTATTTATATATACTTTATTGTACACCAGAAAATACATAACAAAAAAAAAAACAATTATTACTACAAAACATACAATGGGCGGCCTTATCGCTTTCTGCGATCTCTTCCAGGCAACCTTGGAATGGACAGTGATTACGTGGATATTTAAAAATGGGGTTGTCAGTGGTGCAACATAATATAGATACTATAATAAATACATAGATAATATAATATATATATATACATATAAGCTATATAATAGATACATAAATAAATACATACTAAATATACATACAAACAACGAAAATAAATGACGACTACAGATTATTGCGTTACGAAAACAAGATCACAACAACAAGTAATATTCCTTCACCAGTCTCTTAAACACAGCTAACGATTGCGCGCGTTTTATTTGAACTGGCAATGCATTCCATAAACGAGCGGCCTGAACAGAGAAGGATTTGTCGAAAAATGTTGTGGAATGCATTGGCATTTTAAGCTTTAAATTATCCGATGATCTCAAAAACTTCGTGTGGGAGTCGCAAAGATACTGAAAACGGTTTTTAAGATAGAGAGGGGTGGAAGGGGAAAAGAGCACATTATACAATAGGGAAAGAATATGAGCATTCCGGCGAAGGCGAATTGGTAACCACTTGAGCTTCACACGATATTCGGAAACATGGTCATATTTGCGCAAACCAAATATGAACCTTATACAGACATTTTGAAGCCGCTCAAGTTTATCGAGTTGGTTTTGGGTAAGGTCAAGATAGCTGGCATCAGCATAATCTAGAATGGGTAGAAGAAGTGATTGTGCAAGCGCAATTTTGGTGGCAGTTGGTAGAAAATTACGCAGTCTCTTTAAAGATATAAATAAAGTTTAAATAAGTTAAGTTAAGTTTAAATATATAAATAAATATTGGCCCCGATTCTGTTGTTCACAAACTAAACTAAACTTAAGTTCAGTGCATCTTTTTCTTTCAATTTCATTACGAAAAGGACATAAGATAAAATATTAGTTTAGTCCTGTCAAATTAGATAATCCACAGACAAGTTAGACGAGATTAAAAAATTGGCTACTAAAAATACGTCAATTTACGTCAGGCGCTGACTAATTTGACAGGACTAAACTAACATTTATCTTCTGTCCTTTTCATAATGAAATAGAAAGAAAAAGATGCACTGAACTTAAAAGTTTAGTTTTTGAACAACAAAATCGGGGCCAATGTCTGTTACAGCCTGTATTGTCGTTTTTTCAACAATTGTCTGCAATTTCATGTTCCCTTTTATTTTGCACGGAAATACAGCGTATTTTTCCAGATTAAGACCTGTGCAATACAACAAAACACTGTTTAAAACTGGCACAAAAATTTCCTCAACAAAGTGTTTTGCAGATAAAACGTATAAATATGCACATCAGTAAGCGACAACGTGCGGACACTTTGAGATATGTCCGAGACGAAACTAACAGACGTCATATTTATAAACGTTGGGAGGTGGAACTTAAAAGTTTAGTTTGTGAACAACAGAATCGGGGCCACTGTCAAAGTAGCAGGAAACACCTGGAGGAGGGACGCACGGAACCGGGAAGTACCTATGGCAGAATAAAGGCTTATATCTATAATAATATATCTATATAATTATGATGACGACCTTTGGAGAGAGCTGGAAAACTCATTGTCAAAATAAGAAAAAAATGTGGTGGTTTCATTGGCGCAGAGTACAGCCCGATTCAAACTTTATGGCGGCTCGGAACATGAGGCGAGTCGCTGCGCAATAACAAATTCACCTGACAGCGGGGGTGAGGGGGGAGGTACTGCGCAGCGAGTAGCGCACTTCAGAGCCGCCATTAAGTTTGAATCGGGCTGTACAACTTCTTTCATTTGTTTTCTCCCCAGTCGCTGTTGCAAGACGCGTGTCGCTTGACCCCGCGTCCTAAACAAAAGCGATTGTCGCGCAATTTTACCATCGACGCAATCATTTTTATGAATTTCAACGTACAAGCGCGTTGTGATTTATCGTGCGACTATGTCATATTCATAATATAAATGAGTACAATGGCCGCGTACTCCCGCGGCGCTCGACGATCGATTTGGTTAGGACGCGGCCCATGTAGGTCGTATCAATGGGATAACAACTTAATTATTTTTTTTATACCACTAGTTAGTTAAGTTACTAAAATCCCAAACTAAAACCCAGACAAGACACATAAAAATAAAATCTTTTTCTCACTACACTTTTGGGCTAAAACTTCCGTTGCTCCCAAAGGCCTCAATTAGTACGAATGTCATATTGTGACCCAAATGTGTTATCGTTTCCGTGTTTAAGGTTATTAGGTACTAGGGTTGGGATGGTTTTTATCGTGAAAGTGGCGGATTGTCGTTCGGCGTGGTGGTCTAAGGGGGAGGCCTTTGTTCAGCAGTGGACGTCTTCCGGCTGATGATGATGATGATGATGGGATGGTTTTTCGGCTAACATTCAGTACACGACATTCAATCTGCCTAGCCTTTTCCCAACTATGTTGGGGTCGGCTTCCATGTTAACCGGATACAGCTGAATACCAGCATTTTACATGGAGCGACGGTCTATCTGACTTCCATAACCCAGTTACTGGGTAATATGATACCTTTGGCAAGACTGGTTGTCAGACTTCCGGGTTTGTGACGACCAGTAAGTAACTAGTGTCAGAGATCTACGAATGACAGCCGGCACCAACGGCTTAACGTGCTTTCCAAGACACGGAGGGGTCTTGGTATGTAAAGATAGTCACCCATCCATGGACCAACCGTAGCAAGCATGGCTTAAGCTGATCGATCGACCCGTGATGCTGTTATTACTAAATCACAAGCTCCTAAGTTATGCGACATCATAAGGAGAAAATAACCCCGTTAGACAGCAGACTTTGGGGTTGAAAATCAAGACTGTTTTGGTTTTAATAGATAAATGGCGCGATGACCAGAGTCCCTGAGGCCAACCCATTGCTTCGCAATGCTAAATCGAAATAAGTATCACCAAGAACATTTTCATGTAAAATATTGCCAAGACGAGACTACAATGGTTCGCACTGTCAAAAAGTTATCAGATCTCATGTATACATGAGATCTGAAAAAAACCACTATTGGCTGCTTCACAATTCTAAATCGAAATAAGTAATGACAATTAATGATCCAAGAAACAGCAGTAGGTATCATCGATATGTCAAAACTAAATATTTTGCATTCATCAATCTACAGTCACCGTCACATATATTGTAGCAGACAAGATACAAATATTTCTGAACAATATATAAAATGTCAATAAGTTTCCTAAACTAAAAGTTGCCATTAATATCTGAACATTCATTATTTCGTTAATATCTGTGCTTGTCAATAATTTCTATACATACAACTAACCAAAAACATCTGTAGGCCAATTCTGCTAATTTAAAACGTTCAAAATCTAGTCACAGTCTCATCTCGGCGACAAATTAATGTCAAAAACTTGTCAAAATGTAGGGAAATTTGAAGTATTTTTGACAGATTGAGACTGAGATCAGACTGTGAACGTTCTTAAAAATTACGAGAACAACGTCAGGAACTTATTGACATTTATAATTGTTCAGAAGTATTTGATCACATTGCCTGCTGCAATATATCTGACGGCGACTGTACCATCCCTTTTTTTTTTTTGTGGATCGGAAATCATCAAATGACCCCTCCCGCTCTGGGTGGAGCAGAAGGGAGTGTCAGACTCTCACTGACTAAAACCCCCCCGTGTTCCTTCCTTAGCCCTTTGTGTTCCGGGGTAGCGGTAACCCTTTCGGACAATCCCGCTGCCCCGGCGACTGTACTATCCCTGACTTACGAGTTGTGCGTCGTAGGCTCAAACCTAGTCAGGCGGGTTAGTAATCATAACCAGCCTATAATGTTCCCACTGCTGGGACACAGGCCTTCTCTCGGTGGGAGAGAGGGGGCCGTAAACCACCACTCAGTTAGGCGGGTTACTTAGTGTAATTTATTTCATCACCACTGGCTCTCTGATGTAATTTCATGATATCATCATGCACTTACTAAAAATACTTGTAAGACTAATAAGTCGAATATAGTGAGACTAAAATTATTTTAACATGTTATTATGTAAAGTAAGTACCTATATTCTGGCAAATAAATTTCAATTTCTCAAAACGGTGAATGTAAATATCGTGAGGAAACTGGCCGAAAATTCAAAGACATGTGACATCGCAACCCGCACTGGGCCCGCTTGGTGAATTACGGCCCAGTCCCTCTCAAAAGAGAGAACTCGAACATTAGAACAAAATAGAATACCTACTCTTTATTGTGTACTTGTACACCATACAAATAACAGATTTTTAAATGTAGAAAAAATATTTTTATAAAATAATTTTTAAATAATTCTTTCTTACCCTTTTTTTCTTTCTTTTCTTTTTTCTATTTTTTTTTACATTATAGGCTGATAATGTAATCTACCTATCCTATCCGCTAATAATGGTCATCATCCTTAGACATTCCCAACAAGCTAACATCAATTGCAACAGAATTTCCAGTCTTTAGTTCGTATTTCGAACTTTCGAGTTCGAACACTTTTCTCTGTTCGAATTTGTTTCATCTCTATTTAACTGAGGGTCGCCGCACTTGACCTTTCATACAAAGAAACATTATCCTTCGACCTTCAGACTGCTCCTATTATTTCAGTTTCAGCTCGATATTGTGAAATAGGTTATATGAAACCGATATTAGAGATTTTCGCCATCTAGCGAATTGTTTCTCTGACCAATCGGTTGATAATATCTGTCCTGGAATCCTAGACACAATAGAACATCTATTGTGTCTCGTGTTGAATCTACAGGATGGCCAGGTTTTTTGCCCCCATTCTGATTTGGCGCCAAAAATACAACCAATTTCTTAATTCGATCGACTAAAAAAGTCACATATTCTGCTCTTAGTGTTCAAGAGTCAATAGAACACTAAGAGCAGAATATGTGACTATATGGTTTTGCTTATAAAGTGTTCGTAAAGATGAAAAACACAATGAAAAATGATCGCATTTTTCAGTAGCAACAAGGTGGAGATTTATTTGGGTGAATATCCCCGCAGCAAATTTTACGTGTCCACGTTGAGAATCGAGGTGTTATATGATAGGATTTTTCTAATTTTTTTTTATAGTGAACTACGTAACTTGTTTCAATTAGGGCCACATTCTTTTTTTTTATAAGTGTGTAAAGAAAATATATTTCTTAATAGTTGATAAGGACTTTTTGGTTAATAACTCCAAAGAGTTTATTTATGACAGTTGTACGTGTGCAGAGAGGGATGTCAAGATGACATAGAAGATTGAAAAATTGTTTATTTGTATTGTAAAATATTTTAATTAATAATAGTTATTATCGAGAATCGACAGGTGTAATATAACGCTTAAAATGTCGTTTCTTTAATTACAGGTATGTTTTTAGTTTATAATACATCTTTTTAGTTTATATTTTATTCAGTTATATTTAAATTTTAAATACATTACTTTAATTACAGCAACACATTTTGGTTTTATTGTTACACCTACGACACAAGAACAAAAATCTTATAAAACGACATTTTTTGTTAAAAAATATGTCCAAAATGGAGAAACTTCGCTTTGAATTCACACTATTGCCTGAAAATGATGGAAAAACTAATGTTTTGTCTATAAGCGCAATAGGCACATGTGATAATAAAATATACGCAATACCAGAAGAGTTACAACCAGCTTCTTTTCATGTGGAAATAATAAAAACGAATGCGTATCGTAAAATAAAAAATAGTCTAAAAAAAAGGTACCAGACAAGAAGAGTTTAGATAACAATGACAGAAGAACTTAGAACAATTTACATGGATGAAGATGATAATTTACAATTTGGGGATCAATTTCTAGAAGAGATAAATCAAGAACAATTTGCTGATGCACATCAAAATGAATCAAGTACATTGGAGAGATTATTAGAGAAATTAATAGATAATTCACAGAATCATAAACAGCAGAACTTAAAACACATTGCAGAACAGTTTGTGATCGAAAAATTTACAAGCAAAACTTCGAATGCAAACCAGTGGATGAATATTTTTGAAAAAGAATGTACACGTTTTGATGTGACAACAGATGAAAATAAAATAGAAATACTCAGATTATTCATGGATAAATCTTGTATGGATTGGTACGGTTCAATTATTATAAAATTAACAATGAACTCGGAATGGGAAACATGGAAAAATAAATTCTGTGAAACGTTTGCAAACAAGGGATGGATTCCAGTTACTTATGCATTATTGTTTAAATACAAGGATGGTTCACTGTTGGATTATGCTATGAGAAAAGAAAAACTCTTATTAGATATGAGAGAATCAATTGACACTGGTACCTTGATAGATCTTATTGCAGCTGGTTTACCGGAATTCATTCTTATTAAAATTGATAGAGAAAGGTTAAAAGACACTGTGGATTTATTTAATGAAGTGAGCAAGTACGAACAGTTGGTAAATAAAAAGAGCTTTGTGGATAAGAGAAAAAATATGTATCAAAGAACCAAAGGTAAAAATGAAGAACAAAATCCATGTAAAATTTGTGAAAAGCTAAATAAAGGTACTCAGTATCACTCTGAGGCTACTTGTTGGTTTAGAATAAAAGAAGATGATAAAGTAAAGAAAAGTTTCATCAAACATGTAAACAATTCAGTCATAGAAGCGGAGTTAAATGAAACTGATCAAAAAAACTAATTGTAACACCATTAATAAATGTCAAACTACTGCTGAATGGAAAAGTAGAAATAGATGGAGTTTATGATTCAGGCTCAAATGTTTCTTTGATAAATTCAAAATTGTTGAATATAAAAGGAAAAGGAAATAATATGAACGAAGCAGATTTAGTAACGATTAATGGTGTTAAAAAAACAAGTGGTTTGACAACTTTAAATGTTAAAATATTCGATTTAGAAAAAAATGTTGATGTATACATTATTGATGACAAAAATTTCAAGTATGATTTTTTGATAGGATTGGACTTGATAAAAAAGTTCAAACTAATTCAAGATGAAGATTTAAAAATAACTCGTAAACAGAGTTTAAACAATGAAAATAATGTAGAAGTAATTTCTACGGATAAAAAAAGCAATGACACTATACAAGAATACAAAATAAATTTTAATGAGCATGTAAAAGAAGAAGATTTTGAAATAAAAATAAATCATTTGAATCAGTTTCAAAAGTCTGAAATAGATAAACTGATTTGCAAATATGATTCGATTTTTGCAAAACATAAATATGATGTGGGCACGGTTAATGGATATGAGGCGAGAATAGACTTATTGGTGGACAAATATTGTAGTAAGAGACCTTACAGATGCACTGTTGAAGATAAAAAAGAAATAGAAGAACAAATAGCAAAATTACTCGATAGCAAATTGATAGAAGAGTCATACAGTCCATTTGCTGCACCTGTTACATTAGCATTCAAAAAAGAGGATAACAAAAAATCTAGACTTTGTATAGACTTCAGAGACTTGAATAAAATAGTAGTACCACAAGCTCAACCATTTCCGTTGATTGATGACCTAATGATAAAAGCGAGGAACTGTAATTTTTTTTCAAGTTTAGATATAAATTCTGCATTTTGGTCGATCCCTTTAAGAATTGAAGACAGGAAAAAGACTGGATTTGTAACACAGGACGGACATTTCCAATGGACCTGCTTACCATTCGGATTAAAAACCTCACCAGCAATTTTTCAGAGGATATTAAGCAACATATTAAGGAAATATAAACTTATTGATTTTGCTGTTAATTATATCGATGACATTTTATTATTCTCAAAAACGTATTCTGAACACATCAATCATCTAACACAGTTGCTGGAAGCCATCAAAACAGAGGGGTTCAGGTTAAAGTTTACAAAATGTACTTTTGCGACAGACCAAGTTAAATATCTGGGTCATATAATACAAAATAATTCGGTCAAACCCATAAAGGATAATTTGATTTCAATAAAGAATTTTCCTGTTCCTAAAACACAAAAAAACATAAGACAGTTTCTTGGAAAGATCAATTTTTACCATGAGTATATACCAAGAAGTGCAATAATATTAGATCCGTTGCATAATTTACTAAGAAAAAATCAAAAATTCGTTTGGTCTGATGAATGCCAAAAAACATTTGAGTTGATAAAAAGCCTGTTATGTTCTCAACCAGTCTTGGAAATTTTTGATCAAGATTTACCAATCAATATTTATACAGATGCTTCTTTGGAAGGAGTTGGAGCCATTTTAAAACAGACACAGCCTAATGGTAAAGAGAAACCAGAGGCTTATTTTTCAAAAAAACTTAATGAAGCTCAAAAGAAAAAAAAAGCAATATACTTGGAATGTTTCGCTATAAAAGAAGCGGTAAGATATTGGCAATACTGGTTAATAGGTAAATCATTTACAGTTTATTCAGATCACAAACCACTAGAAAACATGAACCTAAAATCTAGAACCGACGAAGAGTTAGGTGATTTAACTTATTATCTATCGCAATATGACTTTAAAATAAAATATGCTCCAGGAAAAAATAACTTAGAAGCAGACTGTCTAAGCAGAAATCCAGTATTAGAATCAGATGAAAATAGAGATGAACAATTAAAAGTTGTTAATTTAATAAAACTACAGGATATTATATTAGATCAAAATAAAAATGAAGAAATACAAAGTAACAAAAACAAATTGATTGAAAAAAAAAATATATATTTAAGAAAAGACAGGGCAAAAGAAAAAATAATGCTATCAGAAGAGTTTAGCATCAAATTCCTAAAACATATACATGAGTACCTGTGCCATATTGGAATAAGACAAATGCAAATAATGGTAAGTCCACTTTATACTGCCAAAAATTTGACAAAAAATATAAAAAGTACTTGTAGAAGCTGTGAAATTTGTATTAAAAATAAATCAAGAGGACACGGTCGGTTTGGCTTGATGTCCCACCTAGGTCCAGCCACAAAGCCTTTCGAAATAATATCTGTGGACACTATTGGAGGTTTTGGAGGTTCGAGATCAACAAAAAGGTATTTACATCTATTAGTAGATCACTTCACTAGGTACGCATTTATTCTCACCTCTAAGACGCAAAGTGCCAATGATTTCATAAAACTAGTCAAGAATATAACAGAAACGGATCACATTGGTATGATTCTCACTGATCAGTACCCGGGAATCAATTCGAAAGAATTTAAGGAATTTTTAAATGACAAGCAGATAACGATGGTCTTCACAGCAGTAAATGCACCATTTTCAAATGGCCTAAATGAGAGGTTAAATCAAACATTAGTTAACAAAATCAGATGCAAAATAAATGGAGCAGGAAAAAAGAAAGCTTGGACAACAGTCGCTCAAGAATGCGTCAATAAATATAATAAAACTAATCATTCGGTCACTAGTTTTACACCAAGTTATCTTTTATATGGTGAAGATTTCAAAATTTTACCGAATGAATTAAAAGAAGAAAAATCAAATAGTGACTGGATTAGAGATAGAAAAACAGCACTTGAAAATACATTGAAATCACATAGTTACAACAAAATACTATTTGATAAAAATCGTAAGCACTATGAATTTAATATAGGAGACATGGTTTACGTAGAAAATGGAAACAAACTAAACAGGAAAAAATTAGATGAACTAAAGATTGGCCCATATGAGATTCTAGAAAAAATTTCAAACTCTATATATAGAATAGGAACAAGACACAGAAAAAATGAATCAAATCTTTTCCATATCACAAAACTTATTCCAGTCCCTGCATCCGGAAATAAAGAAGGAATAATAGAAGAGGATGAGTAATTTATAACGAAAATTTATTGTATCTTCTCTAAGGGGGGAGATGTAAAGAAAATATATTTCTTAATAGTTGATAAGGACTTTTTGGTTAATAACTCCAAAGAGTTTATTTATGACAGTTGTACGTGTGCAGAGAGGGATGTCAAGATGACATAGAAGATTGAAAAATTGTTTATTTGTATTGTAAAATATTTTAATTAATAATAGTTATTATAACGAGAATCGACAGGTGTAATATAACGCTTAAAATGTCGTTTCTTTAATTACAGGTATGTTTTTAGTTTATAATACATCTTTTTAGTTTATATTTTATTCAGTTATATTTAAATTTTAAATACATTACTTTAATTACAGCAACACATTTTGGTTTTATTGTTACACCTACGACACAAGAACAAAAATCTTATAAGTGTATATAAATAATCAGGGCAAAAAAAAATTGCCGTAAAATTCAACTTAGGTGGCTTGTCCCAGCTCCATTTTTTGATATAATTTCACTCACCAAAGTAACAATTTGATGTATAATAAAAAATAAACAATTTCATGAGTATATGCATAAGACACATTATCTAAAAACGATTAAACCATATTAGAAAATCTAATTTAAGAACACAGGATACTCGATCAAAGTTTGTCCAAGCAAAAATCAAAATTTTGGTGGCACTTATTCAACATAATATAACATGAAGCTTCGTGCGTGTGCGATCAATCGCGTTTTATTATTTCACATCTCTGAGTCGTGCGCGCCACTTGCGCGTAACAGGTGTGTGATTAATGCTGTGATTTCCAGCCAAAAACGTAAATATCATCTTGGGTGGCACGGGGGGACAAGAATTGTTAAATTTTTGGTGGATCGATTTTCTGTTGATTTTAAAGTGTTTTAATAGTAGAACATACCTAAACCAAAACAGTATCTCTCTTTTATTCACCAAAATATCAGAAGCATTAGACGCAACCTTCCCGCATTCCAAACTTTACTCAGTAGGAGTAATATAAACTGGGATCTTATTATCCTTACAGAATGTTGGCTACCATGCACCCAGGTTATTCCTTCTCTTAAGAACTATACGTCACACTCTACCTCTACCAATACTACCCAAAACGAAGGTGTGGTCATTTATTACAATTGCAGCATGAAATTATCTGTTGAAGAACCGTTACTGCTTGATGCCAACTGTCTTTTAGTAAAAATAAATATAGACACTGTTATAATAGCAATTTACCGTCCCCCTGCGCAAAAAAATATATCTGGTTTCTTAAACTCTTTGAATGAACTCCTTATAAAATACTCCTATATTAAAAATATTGTGTTGGTTGGTGACATTAATATAGATATTTCAGTAAATAATTCCGACTCTCGATCTCATAGTTACCTTAATTTAATGGCGTCTCACGGCTTGCTACCAGCCTACAACTTTCCTACACATGGACGTACCTGCCTTGATCATGTTATCCTTAAAACCAAAAGGAACGCGCATTGTTTCGTAATGCATTCCTCAGTGACTGACCATGACAGTACCTCCCTTTTTCTGAATTTGTCAAATCGACCTTTGTACCCGAAGAAATTCATAAAAGTAACTGACTATAGTGGTTTAGATAATGCTATGAAGGCATTGGACTATTCCCCATTGTATTCCATGAGCGACGCTAATTTAGCAGCTACTTATCTTATAGATAATTTAACAAATGTAATTTCCCTTCATACTAAGGTTGTCCCTGTCAGTAACCGTCGCCGTATTATTAAGCCTTGGATCACTCCAGGACTTTTGAGATGCTCTATAAATAGAGACAACCTCCATAAAAAGTTGAAAAAGTATCCGAATGATGAGTCATTACGAATCACGTACAAACGATACCGCAACTTTTGTAATGATTTATTGAAGAAAATTTGACAAGAATACGAGAAAGAGGAGATTCGTAGTGCGAAGCATAATAGCAAAAAGCTTTGGAAGGTCATTAGGAAAATTACAGACACGGACAAACCTAAGCCACCCGCTCAGGAGCTCATACAAGTGGAAAACCCCCTAAAGTCTATCAATGAGGTAAACTACTTCTTTTCCAATATTGGAAAATCCCTCGCTGAGAAGATATTAAATCAACACGTCCCTATCCCTACCAGTCTTTCAGTCGCTCATCCACACTCATTGTTTTTTCTTCCCACAGATGAAAAGGAGATTGACTCCCTCATCGTTAACCTTAAAAACCTGTTCTGAAAGTGTTGACCCCATTTCTGCTCGGTTCCTTAAGCATTACAAGAACTACCTCGTTCCCCCGCTTACCCAGTTATTTAATTTAGCACTTTCCACAGGCACATTTCCGTTACCTTTAAAAAAATCACTTGTACTTCAATCTACAAAGCTGGGGACAGAGGATGTGTCAACAATTACCGACCGATCTCCATTTTACCCACTCTTTCCAAATTACTAGAACGCCTTATGAACAGCAGACTGACTGAATACCTAGAACGCAATAACCTTATATCACAGGGGCAATTTGGGTTCAGGGCTGGGAAATCTTGTGCTGACGCTGTTCATGAGCTGACAGATCTTCTTGTTAACAGTCTTGATAGCAAAAAGAAGGCACTTGTCATATTCCTTGATCTGGCCAAGGCGTTTGACACAGTCTCTGTACCCAACCTATTGAACAAGCTGGAAAACATGGGGATCAGGGGCCTACCATTAAAACTTTTTAGGGACTACTTATCTGATCGGTTCCAAAGGGTTAGAATAGGTAAATATGTCAGTGATGATCTACCTGTCACTTTTGGTGTACCTCAGGGAAGTGTGATCGGGCCCTCCCTCTTCCTTGCCTATATTAATGATCTCTGTAACCTCCAGCTACCCCATGGTAAAATCATTTCTTTTGCCGACGATACAGCACTGGTTTTCACAGCAGACTCATGGGCGGGTGTCTACCATTACGCACAAAAAGGTTTTGATACGGTTCTGGCTTGGTTAAAAAATAACGTCCTTACCCTTAACGTCGACAAAACCAAGTATATAGCATTCTCCCTCACAAACAAACATAATGAATTGCTATCCCATTTTGAGATTAAAGCACACTCTTGCACGGACACAAATTCTCACTCCTGCTCCTGTCCCATTCTCCAAAAGTCTACCTCGATTAAGTATCTTGGAATTATAATAGATAACAATTTAAGCTTCCAACCACAAATAGACAGCCTCACGACGAGAATTCGCAAGTTAATCTTTCTTTTCAAAAATCTCCGTCACGTAGCGGACGTGGAGGTTATCAGGTGGGTATACTATGCAATGTGTCAGTCTCTTCTAACATATTGCATAACTTCATGGGGTGGTGCTCCAAAATCTAACATTTTAAAATTGGAAAGAGCCCAAAGGGTGGTGCTGAAGGTGGCCTGTTTTCTGCCATACTTATATCCTACAGTAGATCTTTACAAACACTTCAAAGTCTTGTCAGTGAGGCAACTTTTTGTTTTATATACTGTTCTCAAGAAGCATTTATCCTTAACATTTGATCGCTCCTCTACCTCAGGAAAACGCCGAAAATACGCTGTCTGCAGTACGGCTAAAGGTCTAAGGACAAGTTTTTCTCAAAGGTTTTATACCTTCTTGGGTTCCCACTTATATAATAAGATAAATCGTATTACAACGATTTATCACCTAACAACAAAGGCTTGTAAAATTGCTCTAGTTGAATGGCTCCTTAATTTGGATTATAAGGCAACTGAGGATTTACTTACTCATCCAAAATAGTCCAACCCCCTTCTTTCCCTACACATATTATATCACCTTTTAAAAATGAGTTCTCTTTATTGTTTTAAATCTGTGTGTTTATCATTGATTTTATATTATACCCTTTATTCCTTCACATTTACTAAATAACGAATTATGCTTACTGACCGTGCGGTGGGACCCTGGTGATCTGCTATACAGGAATTCCTAGTGCAGACACCAGTCTCTCACAAACTAATTTCTAAGCTTGTCTAAATTTATATGATACCATTGTTTGTGAAGAGAAAATAAATTATTTGAATTTGATTTGAATTTGAATAGTAAGCTACACGTTATAGGTAGTGTTTTGGGTTACACATAAATCAGTGATATTAATTTAATTGTAACTTAAGACCCCCTATTTTTAAAGATTTTTTTATGCCTGGTTTTAATTTTGGTGGCTCAATTTTGGTGGTTTTGGTGGCGTTTTCACGCCACCAAAATTGAAAACAAGCCACCAAGTTTTAGGTATGTAATGTATGTGTATTGTTTGTACCTGTATAGCCAGTTTTTACATTGCAAGACAGTTTGATTAGCAAACAAATAAATATATTTATAATATATATTTGGCAATAAGTAAGACCTATTATTATAAGAGTGGCATAGGTACTAATGACCAAGTTTCTCATTCATATATATTTATTTTGTTGCTTGTTAGAATGCCAAAACAGACCAGCGTAGAGAGGCTGCTTAGAAAGAGAATGGCAGAAAGAAAAGAAAAGCAAGAATAAAGAGCAATCCCGAACAGCAGCCTGTTCGGGATTGGTCTTTATTCTTGCTTTTCTACTACTAAATACTAAGAAAAAGAGAAAGGGAGAGACCCTTCCTGTGTCTGTCTAGGGCCGCTCCTGTGGGACATCGGTTACGACTGTGTGCTGCGAGCCGATCTCCCTGATAGAGTCAGCGTGGTTTGCTACGCTGACGACACGCTAGTCCTGGCGCAGGGGAGGTCGCATCAGGCGGCGGCCGACGCGATGACACGCGGGGTTGCGATAGTCGTGGAGAGGATCCGGCGGTTGGGTCTCGAGGTGGCATTGCACAAGTCCGAGGCCATGTCTTTTCATGGGCCTCGGAACGGGCCGCCTTTGGGATCCCAACTAACGGTAGGAGGGGTTCGCATCGGCGTCGAGACAACGATGAGATACCTGGGTCTCGTCCTCGACAGCCGGTGGAACTTCGTCGAACACTTCCGACGTTTGGCTCCCAAGCTGGAACGGGCCAGGGCCGCCTTCAAGCGGCTCTTGCCCAACCTGAAGGGGCCAAACGCCTCCTGCCAGAGGCTGTACGCGGGGATCGTGCGGTCCATGGCCCTGTATGGGGCCCCGGTGTGGGCGCGTTCACTGCGGCGGCGAGCCGCCCACTATTTGAACGCGCCCGAGAAGGTGGTAGCCGTAAGGCTGATCCGAGGGTACCACACGATCTCGGGCCAGGTGGCAAGCCTCCTTGCCGGACTGCCGCCATGGGATCTGGAGGCGATAGTCCTCGCGCGCCTGTACGAGTGGCGCGCGGAGGCACTACGCCGGGGGGAAACTCCGCTGCCGCGGCAAATCGCGGCGGATCGGACCGACCTTCGGCGCGACCTCATGGCGGCATGGAAAGAGACACTGTCGCAACCCATCGCAGAGCACGCCACGATAGTGGCGATAAGACCCCTCTTTGAGGAGTGGCTAGAGAGGCGCCACGGCGCCCTCACCTACCGCCTGACGCAGGTCCTCACTGGACACGGGTGTTTCGGGAGGTTCCTGCACACCATCGGGCGGGAGGAAACGCCCGGGTGTCACCACTGCGAGGATCGCCTAGAGGACACAGTGAAGCATACGGTGGAGGTCTGCCCCACTTGGGCGGACCACCGCCGTGTTCTCGTAGAGGCGATCGGCAGCGGCGGCGACCTCTCACGTCCGGCCCTGGTTCAAGCCATGGTCCGGGGCGAGAGGGAGTGGGAGGCAGTCAACTCCTTCTGCGAAGCAATCATGCTAGCGAAGGAGGTGGCGGGACGGCTGAGGGAGAGAGCCTCACGTCCCAGCCGCCGCTGGAGACGCTTCGGGCGTCGGGAGCCGCATGACGACTCCAGGCCACCGTAAGCGCGGGCCTGCGGGTGGAGAGTAATGGGTAACTCGCCGTCCGATCATGACCAGGCCCGTGCCGGACGGCGCGTACGTGTTCCACGCGCGCCTGAGAATTTGTGAGATTAGTTACATTGAGCCTTTTTAGTGAGATTGAGGTTTGTGGCAGAAACATCCAATTTTGGTGCCACTAAATTTCAATTTTGGTGGGCACTTTCGATTTTGGTGGGCGATTTTCAATTTTGGTGGCCACACTAGACTTTGAACTAAAATATCTTAAAAAGTTTTAGAGATATTCTCAGACCTCTTGAAGATCCTTCTAGCTTGGACTTTCTATTTTTATACCAGGTCTTTATTTTTCACGAAAACTGAAGAATAAAATTCGCCACCAAAATTGAAAAAAAACGCACTTTGTTGATATTGACCCATTTCGTTATCTATAGGTACATATACCTCCTTACTAATAAACGAGTTGTACCATAAGCACTTTTCCATAAAAGATTTGTTCTTAATGTTTTTACGGTACAAATCTAACTTAAGTTCTAAGTAGTATCACAGCAAAAAAAATAGAACAATTTCAGTTGACTCAAAATATTTTAAGCACCAAGTTTTAATTAGCAAACACATTGGAGATCTTGAAGTTGGTATATAAATTTAATTACGATTTAAAACTTCGTATACACATGAGTGTTTTTGCATTCGATAGAGCTTCAAAATGTAGAATCGGCTGGCATAAAAAAAAAAGATTTTGCCAAAAGTGACACATAAGAGGTCTTAAAGTCGCAACGGCGATATACAAAAATGTGTTATGCAATAAATATTTGAATTCACCCAATCCCATCTATATCTTTGGTCTTTCTCTCTCTCTCTCCTTCTATAAAGTCACATTTATATTCATTACTCTTTTAGTTACATTTTCATCACATGCCCACACCAAGACAAACTGCACTCTAATTGCGTAACACACTATCGGAATCTGAATCATTTGAAGCAAATTGCTAATCCATTGCTGCATAAGTTCGGAAAATTTGTTTGCGCAACACGTAAATAACGCAATGCAAGTTGTTGAACTGTCAAAATGAAACCGATTCCCATTGATAATGTGTTACGCAATTGCCCCGCTGTTCCTTTCTACACATATAACATCACTTACGAGTATATCTATGGGTTAGGTAAAGGAGCAGTAGAACATTTTGCCAGCCCAGTCTCATGTAACAGGGAGCGAGCCTATAGCTATCAACCGACGATTCCCTCACGATCCACGATTTCCTTTCAAAGTTTCAGTAACTGACCACACAGCTACTTTTCAAGCTCACCTAAATGAAAAACTCTGTAAACTCTAAAATTTAAGCACATGTCTTCAGTGCATAAATCCGTCAAGGTCTAGGTATCGTTAAACCAGCAATTCAACTCCTAGCCGGCAAAGAATTGGACGTAAAAATGTTACACGACCCGACTTTTACAAGATGGTCCCTAATCTTGTGGTGGGAACATAGAAAATGTAAAAAACAGTCTATGGGTGGCAACGAGATTTGGCATGTGAATTTTGTTGAGTGATATTGGGTATGGAGAAAAATTTGGTATTTTTCTTAACTTTTGGAAACTGAGGGTACTCTAACTGGTCGTGCATTCATTGCTCTATTTAGTTTATTGGTTTTTAGGTTGAGTTTTCCTTGAGTGTTTATGTTTAAATTTCAATGGCTTGTTCATAAAGTCATGTCAATTGGACATTTTCTGCGTATAAAACTACATGGATCTAATCTTGTAGTAGTCACTCTCGTCAGATCTTCCTTCTCTGTCATTTCCTTAATGATGATGCTGAAGAGCTCTTAATATTTCCCAGGCAAGCCATAAAATTTATTAAAAGTACGTTCCATTTTTTATTCTCAATTTTGTAACTCATATAGGCAGTTTGAACTCAATTCTATGGAACGTCCTTCCACACTGGATCGTGTAGCATCACTGTCATAATGTAACCCATTGAAGTGACCATAAACTGTCATGTAGGGTACATGACAGTTTATGGTCACTCCATAAACATGTCTACACGCTGATATAATCTCTGTATCTTGTTCCTTAGTGGCCAGATTCCCTTGAAGTGTTAGCTATAAGAAAGTACTCAGACCTCTATAAAGAGAAGACACGTCTGCCTGCATATTTATGATGAGACGTTTTTTAATACTCTTGAAGGAATCTTTTTAAAATGGAGGATTTACGGGTGACACAGATATTATGTGTCGTCAATTTATTCGCAGATGCTTCTCAATAGGAAGGATTTTTAATAGCCTTACGAGTTTTATGAAAGTTTTAGATACGATTAAACCGTTTAATGTTGTGAAGCGTGACCTGGAAAAGTGATTGCTTATAAACATTTAGGGATGTGTTACTATTACTGTTAGTCTGCATCATCCCACAGTTGGGCAAACACCTCTCCCCATGACTTCCAGCTATTTCAATCCAGGGCCAGGTGGACCACTGGTTGTTGGTTTTCTCCAGCTCGTCCCACCATCTTATACGAGGTCTGCCGCAACGCCTTCTTTCTGTTTCAGGCCTCCACGTGGGAGGCAGTCACCTCCTTCAGCGAAGCAGTCATGCTAGTGAAGGAGGTGGCGGGACGGCTGAAGGAGAGAGCTTCACGTCCCAGCCGCCGCGGGAGACGCTCCGGGCGTCGAGAGCCGCGTGATGACTCCCGGCCACCGTAGGCGCGGGCCTGCGGGCGGAGAGTAATGGGTAACTCTCCGTCCGATCAGGACCAGGCCCGTGCCGGACGGCGCGTACGTGTTCCACGCGCGCCTCAAAGATATGTCAGCATCAAGGAAGGGGCCCGTAAGGGCCGAAGTCTGTCAGGGCAGCGGGATTGTCCGAAAGGGTTACCGCTGCCCCGGAACATAAAGGGCTAAGGAAGGAACACGGGTGGGTTTTAGTCAGTAAGAGTCTGACACTCCCTTCTGCTCCACCCAGAGCGCTAGGGGTCATTTGATGATTTGCCATACACAAAAAAAAGGGCTCCACGTAGCGGTTATTTTGGCCCACAGCTTATAAGGTAGGTAAGTGTATTCTGGGATAAATAATGAATTGGTGGAACAAATATCTACTAATTAGTAGATATTTCTTCCACCAATTCATCAAAGACGGGGTTATTATAAAGGCTTGCTGGTCGCAGTATTTTATGCAGTAAGTTACCGACCCACAAAAAGTTGATTTTCACTAGTGTTTCACCTTTGGTGTAAGTATACGTTTACAGACGTCACAGTAGCCTGCCTGTACAAAAAATTAACCCGACAAACTTTAAGAAATGCTTTAGATCTTCAAACCAACTCTGAAATCACGAAAAAAAAATCAGCTGTTTCATACATTTTGGTCAAGTAGGTATTAAACTTTTTTATTAAACAGCTGATTCTTTTTCGTGATTTCAGAGTTGGTCCCATAGTGAAAGTTGTTCAGTTCGATGGTCTAAAGCACCTCTTAAAGTTTGTAGAGTTAATTTTTTAACACCTTATATACACAAACTTAGAACAGCTATTTTTACATATTTTTTCCCATAATCAAACATAATCGCCCATCCATTACTCTAACGTCTGAAATCGAAGAATTTAAACAAACAGTTATTTAAATAGTGTTTATTTCGACTTACGTTCTTCCTAAACAAATAAATGTTGCGGAGTTAAACTAATGAGTTGTTTATTTACGTTTGTTACTTGTTCCTTATTTATAGTCCATCTCTGACAGGTTGGAGGGTAAACAACGGGAATATGCATAGTAGCGGCAAATATATATTTCTCTTAAAAATATTTACATGTTCCTATCATTCATTATAGGGTTGTGGTCTAAGTTGAAAAATAATATAAAGTAGAATGAAATAAAAAAAAACAATATTCGGTTTTTTTAAATACTGCCTATCGATTCTGTAAAAATCTCACCGTGATAACATAGGTGAAGTTAGCGTAAAGTGAACTATCAATGGAGGCAATTCCTAACATCAGGAGGAATGACAGCTCACTTCACCTTAGTTTTCACGGTGAAATTTTTACAAAATAGCACTGCTGATCTTATTAGGGGGCCGGCGAAGCATGCGTAGTATTGCGTAGTTCATACGAACGTAATACCGAAATAATTTGTAAATCAAACATATTCTTAAGGTGGTGTGTATTTATTCCGATTGGATTACAGAATATCTAGGTTCCCAAATTTATATTTTGAATGGACACTGATTTAAAGACGAGTTATAAAAAAAAAAGTTTTTAGAAATTTTAAATTCCTCATTATCTCGTCTTTATATCGGTGTCCTTTCAAAATATATATTTGGGAACCTAGATATTCTGTAATACAATCGGAAAAACTACACATCACCTTAAGAATATGTTTGATTTACAAATTATTTTGGTATTACGTTTGTATGAACTACGCATGCTTCGCCGGCCCTTTAAACCCTAGTTGTCAAACCAGTTTTACTAAGGGGTATGATGTTCCCCAGTAACTGGGTTATGGAGGTCAGATAGGCAGTCGCTCCACGTAAAATACTGGTATTCTGCTGCACTCGGTTAGACTAGAAGCCGAGCCCAACATAGTTGGAAAAAGGCTAGGCAGATGATGGTCGTCAACTCACAAGCTCTGATTAAAACTAAGCTGTAGCTAAGCTTCTATGTAGATTTCGATAAAACCGTCTGTTATAGATAGACGGATGCACGGCTGATCTTAATAGTAGAGTACTGTTATTCTTTTACATCCGCACACTTCACCTGCACACTACACACACATTACACTATACCTATTTTTTGTATTATTCCATTTTTTTTTCTTCTGGTTAATTTGTTAAATTTATACCTATATTTTTTTTTCTTTTTCCTTCTTAATTTGTCTAGAGATAATTTGACCGTTAGTATGTGAATGTTAATTAAGTTTAATTCGGGGTGAGAGCCTGGTGATCCGTCACACAGGTTATCCTAGTATGGACGCCACTCGCCAGTCTCTTACAAAGGATCATATTTTATGCATTTTTGTCATAACGCTATAATTCTTGTGTCTGTCTATACCTAACTATGTAAACCTTTGTGAAGAGAGAAAAATAAAGATTATTATTATTATTCTTTTAAAATCATCATCTGCCTAGCCTTTTTCCAACTAAGTTGAAGACGGCTTCCAGTCAACCCGGACGCAGCTGAATACCATTATTTTACATGGAGCGACTGCCCATCTGACCTCCATAACCCAATTACTCGGTAACACGACACCACTTAGTAAAACTGGTTGTCAGTCTTTTGGGTTTCTGACGACCCGTAACGACTGTCAAAGATCCACAAATGACAGCCGGGGCCAATGGCTTAATGTGCTTACCGCAAGGAGGGGTTTTGGTATGTTTTATTCATAAACGTTGTTTAAAGTTAAGACGTGATTAGCAACAGATACTGTTTAACGATGCATTTAAAAAAAATAACATTTATATGTGTAAATGAGGTACAGAAGGTTCTTAAAGATATATTGATCTCTTATTTTGCCATTAATTTCGGCGTCCAAACTTTACATAATTATGAATTATCTAAACAATAATTAATTAATTTGAATTGTGCATGTATTAAATAAATTGTATTAAATCCATTTTAATTTGGTAACAATTAATTATTCATAATGTGAAAGTCATGATACTACAATTCATTACTTACAAGTACAACTTATAATCTTAAAATCATTTGTCAATTAATATTTTTGTTAGAATACGCTTGAATTTAAAAAAATGCGAGTGTCTTTATACTACTTGGAATTTCATCATACAATTTTATACAAATCAAGTAACTGTTTGAACGTCACTTAATTTTATCATCGCTTATAAATAAGCTCCTATGTTTCGAGCCGTAACTAAAAGGGGTGTAGGTAAATATTTGTTGTTTAGCTTTCACGATTTCAACGTAGCACGCATTATTTACCGACAACCCAGTATATTAACACTTTCCCGCTTCAGCTCGTCGTTTGGACGTCCACCTCCCAACGTTTATAAATATGACGTCTGTTAGTTTCGTCTCGGACATATCTCAAAGTGTCCGCACGTTGTCGCTTACTGATGTGCACATTTATACGTTTTAACTGCAACACACTTTGTTGAGGCAACTTTTGTGCCAGTTTTAAACAGTGTTTTGTTGTATTGCAAAGGTCTTAATCTGGAAAAATACGCTGTATTTCCGTGCAAAATATAAAAGGGAACATAAAATTGCAGACAATTGTTGAAAAAACGACAATACTGGCTGTAACAGACATTGATCCCGATTCTGTTCTTCACAAACTAAACTAAATTTAAGTTCAGTGCATCTTTTTCTTTCTATTTTGTTATGAAAAGGACAGAAGATAAATATTAGTTTAGTCCTGTCAAATTAGTCAGCGCCTGACGTAAATTGACGTATTTTTAGTAGCCAATTTTTTAATCACGTCTAAAGTGGTCTATGGATTATCTAATTTGACGGGACTAAACTAATATTTATCTTCTGTCCTTTTTATATTGAAATAGAAAGAAAAATTTCGTTGCATATTAAAAAAAAATGTGTGCGGTCGGAAGACACCCGCTAGGAACGAAATTTATCAAGCAATAGCCGCACGCACACATAGGTACACTCGTATACAGGGTTATTGGAACAACACTAACAGAGGTCATTGTACTCATCATAATGAACCAATTTTACTAAGGGACCAAACCTGAATATAATCAGCTGTTCCCTACATTTTGACGAGTATACGGACATAATGTAGGGAACAGCAGATTTTTTTTCGCGATTTCATGTTAATTGTATAATTGTCTTCCCAGTTTCCAGCTATGAGAAAATTAATAGAATACCACTAAACTACTGAGACGGAATACCCTTGCTAATTTTCTTATCGATTTTAGCATACCTGCGTATTATTGGATAAGATTCACTTTAGTAAAATAAACCAATAAGTATTTAACCACAGTACCTATTCATAATAAAGATTTTACTATCTGCTTATTTATTTCTAAACTAAAGGTTACCGATTGTTTAACCATACCTACAATTGTGACACTTAAACTTCTCTTAATTTTAATCAACGTTTTTAAATAAACACTCTTATGTTTAGTATGGTTTAACTGCACAAAATGCCACACTACAGTATTGCTATAAAAAGCAAAAAATACCGTACAATATCATGATAAATTCCTCATAAAAAATAGGGAAAAATAAACAGCGGAATGTGCCACAAACTCTTTGACGCTGGTATCTTTTTATGAATTTCATATGAACAAAGTTATTCATGATACTAGTTG
Source organism: Globia sparganii (assembly GCA_949316385.1). Classification (NCBI taxonomy): domain Eukaryota; kingdom Metazoa; phylum Arthropoda; class Insecta; order Lepidoptera; family Noctuidae; genus Globia; species Globia sparganii. The sequence goes on along the minus strand of OX438675.1, from coordinate 4,841,593 downwards.
AATGAATGTTCGGCATGTTTATCATATTTTTATCTTTGTCCGCTTATGTCGTTCGCTGGGAACAAATTGATATGTTTTTTTCTGCTTTATTTGCGTGGTAAAATTGCATAAACGTGGTATGGTAATTAGAGGAATGCTTAAACGATCTTTTGAACAAGAGAACTTCGTATTCAGCCGATCGATTCTGTAAAAATCTCACAGTGATAACTTCGGTGAAGTAAGCGTGAAGTGAGCTATCAATAGGGGCAATCTTTAACATCAGGTGGAATGACATCTCACTTCACCTAAGTTATCACGGTGAGATGTTTACAGAATTGCACTACAGGAGCACGGAAGGCCAATTTCCTTATTTAAAACTATTTATATCTAGTCGCAATTTCGTCTCAGCGACAACCAATCTCAAAAAACAAACAAAATTGTAGGTTTAGAGATCATTTGACAGGTGGTGACTAAGATTATAAGGCAAACGTTCTTAAAAAATACGGGAATTGCCCCTCAAATGTACACTACTATTCCCATTTTTGGCTCGTTACTGCGTTGTTTGCTACAGAAATGAAGAAAAAATTAACTACCTGTTAATCTTTTCTTCATTAAGTTCGCAGGTGCAATCGAGCAGTTTTTTTTAATTCACTACGCCGGTCCCTGTGGGGTAATTGCGTAACACACTATCAGTAGCAATGAGTTTCATTTTGACAGTTCAACAACATTCATTGCGTTATTTACATTGTTGGCCAGATACACTTTTCGAACATATGGAGCTATGGATTAGCAATATACTTCAAAATTATTCAAATTGAGAGTAATAGTGAGTTACGCAATTAGGGTGCAATATGGGTTGGTCGTTTTAATTTATGGACTTCAACGATATAGGTATCACAGTATTCTTTCCTATCTGCGGCTAGAGTTTTCGTAGAAAAAAATTATCATAGACATAATAAATCTAGCTCAAACCTGTTCACTTACGAAATCACTCGAACCAAAGAGCATAAAGCCGCATATTAACAAAACGCCTTTCACGTAACCCGTTGATCGCAATTTGGTAAAGTGCAATTTGGCAATACGCCTCCCTCGAAGCTTTCAATGATAGGTGCCAATCAAGATTTCAGTTACAAGGTGAGGTTACCAACCTTTTCAAGCAAGAATAAAACATTTTTTAAATTAAATTAAATTGAGAAATCACTTGTTTTGTGTTAAATAGATTGATATTTTTTTTATTAGCTATTACCTGTTAATGTCCCACTGCTGGACAAAGCCTCCATACACTCTTTCCATCTCTGTCTATTCAGAGCTGCCAAAGACCAATTTTTATTAATTACATGGATTGTTGTGTGTAATTGATTGCTCTGTGTCCGACGGGTCCATATTGATCTTTTACTTTGTTATACCATCTATGTACTACTTTAAGTGCCTATTGTTTTTTCGAAGAAAAATACACCAGCTTTATACCCAAGGGTGAAAGGTTGGTTTAAAAAAAAAAAACATTTTTTTTGGTTTTCATACTTGCCCTCTATTGGCTGGGTCTGTCTTGTAAAACGTTACACGTCTCTGCGTTCTACTTTGGAGAAAATAGGCGTTATGTTCGATTACGCACACAATATTGCAGTTAAAAGATTTTTTCACTTTTTAACCGACTTCAAACTGTTGTTTTTGCTATTTTTTTGATATCTCCGGAAATTGTGAATCAATTTCAATGGATAGGAAATGCCTCAGGGGTAGTCCCATATACATTCTATAAACATTGCTTTGGTAATTTTAGAGTTAGCTTCAATAATACGTATTTTTCCCACTTAGTTTATATTGATGATGATATAATGACTTCCTTTTACTGATATTTACGTAGGAATTAGTGTTATATGAATTTGTGTGGGGTAAGTACAACTAAAAGTGAAAAATCATAACTTTTTTACAAAAAAAAAAAATAAAACAACCGTCTTCCGAAAAAGACACTACAAAGTGAAAAATAACTGTAATTTCGGAAGTCGGTAGCAAACAATGAAAATGCGAACCCAACGACAGCGACTTGCGAATAAAAGTTATTTTTCAAGATGATAAGATTAGTAGTTCTCGAGATATCCAGCTGTGACAGAAGGACAGACAGACAGACTAAGTCGCAACAGAAGGGTTATTTTTTACCATTTTGGTACGGAACCCTAAAAATACACCCACAAAAGTTTTCGACCTACGCCAATTTAGTTTCAGAAGCGTTCCTCTTGGGTCACAACAAATTGTGTTGGATAACTTTTAGTTTTTTTATTAAACAAGTTACAGTATTTATTTCGAGCACGTTTATAACATCGGAGGCTTTTTTCCGAAGTTCTAACTTTAAATAGTCACGAATAAAATTCAATTTTGAAAATAATAATAATAAAATTGTTGTTTTGGTAAGTACCTACCTAGTTTTTTTAGTGACAGAAGTTGGTGTCAGCATAGTTGGTGATTAAAATAATTTTCTTCGCTTTGTTTGGCAACTATGTACTTTTTAGTGACTTGGGTAACTTATCTAAGTATACAGTGTGGCGATTAGGTTATCACATTAATTGAAACCAAGTATTCTACATTACTTATTTTAATATATAAAATTAAAATAATTAATAACAATTAACATTTTAGCCGTGAAACCTTTTTATCGTTTGAGTATTTAACATCATTAAACTTAATTTGTGATTATTTTGTAACAATACCATAGAGTTTGTGTAAAATTGTGGATACCTGTGCTCGGCGCATGTCTAGTGCCTTATTATCAAGGGTGGTTTATGTCGTTCCAATTTTTAATCTATTTATTTTGTTTGAAAAATACAGTTTTTAAATTTTTAGGAAAATATTGTATTTTATTATTTTAACAGACTGGTTACAATTTGTATTAACCGCTGTACTGTTTAATGTGATAACCTAATTGCCACTCTGTATATATTTTTTTAGTCCGTCCGTCGAGAGAATTTGTTCCTGATACCTTTCAGTACCACAATAATTCTAGTAGCTAATAAAGATCAAATTCGCAAAACACGCATTCGTTTGTATGAAACTGACAGGTATCAGGAACGCATTCTCTCGTCGGCCGAACTGTAAGAAATGTATGCACGTAAAGTGTATGCACGTGTTTAAGTGACAAATAAACCTATTTTTCTTTCTTTGTTTCTTAAAAGGAGTATGCATGGGCCGTCAGCAAGTTTATTTTCAGGGGGCGCATTTATAGCGGTATCTACAACGCCACATGCGAACAACGCGTCATACAGACGTCACAAAAATCCTGCATCTCGCAAGCAGAGTTTACTGCGCAACTAGCATAGATACAACGGCCCGACATGAATCATGGGGCAGTTGCCCGCCAGACACAACACCTGTCTGGTCGGAGGATCCTCCCTTTTCTATGGTTGAGTGAACTTTACACCCTGTTCCTCATACCTCTATAAATCTTCAGCTCAACGAAGCAGGCTCGATCATTTTTGCACTTCACCTATGATGTAGTGGATACGTTAGATTATCGTTTGTCCGTACAAACAAGGAGTCACTTTGTCGACTTAAGTCGATTAGATTTTCGGAAATGCGAGTTCGGTACTTTGTTGAATAATGCACAAAAGGTTTAGAATCGAGAGATTGCAGAATACAATCGAAAATTTTAGTATCTTGCTCGATTGGGTTCAGTTCTCTATATATATTAGGCGTAAGTATTCCGATATTTTTAGATCTGAATGTTTTTACACCTACATTTTACTATAAAGCCATTCTGCTCCCGGCGCCCATGGGAGTATAATGTAGGTAAGGATCGTAGCAGGTGGCGATCAAAAGTTTCTGCCCACCGCCATTAGAACATAGCGTGAGTTTATATGTATGTAATTAAGAAATTCACTAACTCATGAAGACATCTTCAAAATTTTATCTTTTTTATTTTTAGGGTTCCATACCTCAAAAGCAAAAACGGAACCCTTATAAGATCACTTCTTTGTCCGTCTGTCTGTCCGTCAGTCAAGAACCATTTTTCTCATGAACGCGTGAATTTATTAAGTTAAAATTAATATTAAATACTCAGGGCTGCAATCTATTGAAGCAGCGAAAAAATCAAACTTCTAAGTCAACGTAATCAAAAGATACGGGCGTTTATGTTCCGGAATCAAAACATATAGGGTACTTCCCGTTGAACTAGAATCAAGAAATTTGGTAAGACGCAATGTCATGTAGCACAAGTACCTAAAGGAAAAATCCAAAAATCGTAAATTTGTAGTTATATTACAAAAAAAAAATTAAAACTGTTTACATACCTACATTGTACGGTGTCCTCAGTGCGCGAGTCCAACTCCCACTTGACCGGTTTTTTTTTTACCTTTTTCAGCATTCAAATCTCCAATGAATGTCGTTTTCAATAATGTTAACTTCATTTTGACTGTAAATTATTGTTATTACAGTCATTCTGCCACACATTTCGTATTGTAAATCGAGACTTTACGGAACTCCGCAATCCCGGGGGAAACCAGCGAAGTCTAAAACCAGTTAAAGTCGGATTTATACAATTTATACAGTTCGTAAACGTGTGAAATACACGTTGCTGTACTGAAACCGATATTCGGGAGTTATTTTATTTTACTTTAATTTTATTTGGAGAAATATTTTATCCTTATTTCTACCGCCAAGCAGCGTTGCTACTGTACCTATCTATACTAATATTAAAAAGAGGAAAGATTTGTATGTATGTTTGTAACGAATTGGCTCAAAAAGTACTGGACCGATTTTAAAATTTTTTTCACCATTTGAATGCTACATTATCACTGATTAATATAGGTTTTTTTAATTGCAAGAAAAAAATGAAATGTTTAAAAAATAAATGTCCATCCGTGCGAAGACGGGAGGAGACGCTAGTGTAGCTATAATTATCGGATTATAGTTTCAAACCTATGTTTCAAATTAATATTATTTCTAGTTAAACAAATATCAACTTTATTTTAAGGGAAATTAAGTTGATTTCAGAATGACTATAGAAAAAGTTATAAAAAAATGTTTGAAGTTGTAGCGTAAACTGAACTTTATTTTGTAGGATATAAAGTATTTTTTCTATAAACTCATATTTGTTTACATTTTTGGCAAATAAATCGCGAGTGCAGATTAAAGGGTATGGGGGCCGGTGTAATTAAAAGGTATAATGAGATACTAGCACTTCGCCCGCGACTTCGCCTGCGTGTATTCGTTCCAAATTTCAAGTTTATTAACTCAAGCAATAAGATTTTTCATACAAACAAAATTCCCCCTTTTCACCCCCTTAATTAAAGGTCGAATTTCCAAAAACCCCTTAGTGCTCCCCTACATAATAAAAGGAAGCCGTATGCAAAATTTCATGTTCCTAGTCCTTGCAGTTTTGGCTGTGAGTTGATATGTCAGTCAGTCAGTTTCTCCTTTTATATATATGGATTTCAGCTTTGTAATGACAACCCACGTGCGATCACTGTGATATTGCAGATGTATTTAATGGCAGCTACATTCTATCAGCGATGACGATTATGGAAAAGTAAAAAATGTATGGCTATTGACATAAGCTACCGAAAAGCTTATTTGTTTCTTTCTTTCTTTAATTAAAACGGTTTAAAACCAATTAAATACACAGTTTGTATATACACATAAAACATAAATTATAAAATCATCAAATAAAAAGTAAAAAAAAGTTTTTAACAAAAAAAAAATGAAAATGACGAAGAAGAAGAAGTCTTTTTGCTTTTGATAGCCTAATTCTTGAGAAAGGTTATAGGATGTATAATGGATAGTTCTCCAAAATTTGATTCTTCGACTGATCCATATGGCCAAAATTTAATTTCACTTTCAGCTCTGTAACACATGTTCATATGAAAATAGGTATACCAAATAATATATATATGTATGAGGGACTCGTTTTTTTATAGTAGTTTTCAAGATATCGACGTTAGAATATTTTGTGCCCAGACCAGAATGCCACATGAACCAAACACAGATGAATCAGATATTTACCTTCGTAACACCAGGATCTAAGCCAACCAGCCACACGTCCGACTTCTAGCTCGTCCGTTACACGACTTGCTTCCCCCCGCGCGGGAAGCCAGACTCTCATTATAATTACCCGACCAAGTATGGTCAAGCGCAGCTTACGCCACATTAATCAGTATTATACGCCGGACACTTCTTATTTAATTATTTATAAACACACTAACGCAGTTATTACTAATACACATTTTTTTTGTAAGAGGAAAATTAATTTCCTTTCGATATAAATATAATTTATATTGATGTAACAAAGGGAAAATGCGACATCGACCATTTTGTTCCGGAAAATGGCAAACGGACGCGCTATATGAATCAGAAGAACAAACTTCAAATATTTTTATTTTGTATCTAGACAGCAATTATTTAAAAACTATAATTTGTCCCAGTAAGAGATAAAGCTAAATTGTACAAAAAAAAAATTACATGCCTATAAGTTAGTTGGTTACAGAAATATACCCATAGAAATCGAAAATTTTGTCCCTGAAGAACTACCCGTATAACATCACGCTTTGCGTAGGAGCCGAGCCAGAAGACAAAAAGTATATTAGAAAGCTAAGCGAAAACGAAGTACCTAACAGCACGGGCGGGTGATAGGACGCGACACAGTGAGTCGGTCGAAGGAGTTTTATAAAAAAACTAGCTGATCCGGCGAACTTCGTACCGCCTAAATGTATAAAACGAATAATCTTAATTTTTTTTCGTGAATTTTTGCCTTGGTTTAACAATTATTCTGCTATTCGTGGCGTAGACAAATCCAACAAACCAGAGATCATAAAAATCGGTCCAGCCGTTCTCGAGTTATAAATGGTGTAACTAACCTGACTTATGTAATAGATAGATTTAGCTGTTATTTTAGTACTAGCTTCTGTCCGCGACTTCGTCCGCGTAATTTTTTTTTGTTTCCCCGACCCACCCCGTCGCAACGTGTCGCCGGCCTGCGCTATTACTTCGTTTTCGCTTGGCGAAAACTTCAGACTTTTTTTCTTTTTGCTCAACTCCTAAGGGTCCTAGCGTCACGTTTAATAGAATATAGCCTTCTTCAAGAACTGGGCTATCAAACGCAAAAATATTTTTATATATGCGACCAATACTTTCAGAGATTTAGAGCTTTCAAACCGTGTTTCTAACAAACTCTTCAGCTTTATTATTAGTATTATTTTAAAACTATGATATCTCCTAAGATATACATTGAAATCAAATGATGTCAGAGGCAAGTTTGTTCAAAATTAAATACATGTGATGAATAACGTATTTATTTGGATAAGGATTAATACCATGTTTATAAAAACACCTTCGCAAATAATGCATTATTTTAGAACAAATTTGGTTAGCATAAAAGAGGTTATAGTGAGCTAACCTTAAAAGATAGACATATGCTGTCGCGGACTTTTTTTTTAAAGCTTTTAAAGGGAAACAATTCTGTCGTATATGATTTTTGCGAAACTTTAACCGTTTACGCAGCGCACGCAGCGGAAGCTCTCAATAGGAAAAAAATCCCCCGATTTTGAAACATTCTTCATTGGTGCTCCGCTCCTATTGGTTTTAGCGTGATGATATATAGCCTATAGCCTTCCTCAATGAATGGGCTATCTAACACTGAAAGAGTTTTTCAAATCGGACCAGTAGTTCCTGAGATTAGCGCGTTCAAACAAACAAACAAACAAACAAACTCTTCAGCTTTATAATATTAGTATAGATATTTCGTATCATAAGATTACCACGCGAAAGAAGTCCCAGGCTTTGCTAATCAGTGGCTCCGATTCTGTTGTTCACAAACTAAACTAAAAGTTCAGTGCATCTTTTTCTTTCTACACACATCAAAAGTGTCTAGGGATCAACATATATTTTTGCAATAACTTTTCTCCTGATTGATATTAATTAAAATTTTCTTTAAGGATTCATCAAATAAAGTGTTTTCGTTTGTCACAGTAACGATAAACCAAGTCACCTTTGCATTAATAAAGAAATTTGCCATTTTCCTAATAAAGGGATTTTTGACATTTGAACCACTAACACAAAAGTTCGAAAAAAAGACTGTAATTACAGTTTTCTCTAAAATTTTATTGGGTAACTTAAACAATTAATAATCCGTGTTTCTACCGCGAACACTAACAACACAAGAACATCGGTTTGGCATACTCAAAATGAGTTCATCCAAATCACGCTGTGGAATGGCCGCCCATGTTCGTTGCAACAACAAAAAAAGGTCTTCTTGCGACTGGATACCCTCCATATTCGGCAGAGCTCTTCTCTGTAGCATATCCCATGCATGCTCAATCGGGTTCAAGTCTGGCGACTGAGCAGGCCAGGGCAGGACATTGATGTTAGCTGCGGCGAGAGTCTGTCTTACAACTCTTGCGGTGTGCGGTCGTGCATTATCATGCATTAACTGAAATAAGGGACCGATTTGCACTTGTAGAGGAACGATGACGTCTGATACAATCGTCTGAGCATAAATTTGAGCGTTGAGGTTGCCTCTGATCCAAATCAACTCAGTTCTTCCGCCGATCCAAATTCCCGCCCATACCATGATGGACCACCACTATAAGGATGGACTTCCTGGCAGGATTTTAATCGCTGTTGGCGTCCAGGGGTTCTCCAGTGTCGTATACGTCTTGTATCCGGTCTCATACCAAAACGAGACTCATCAGAAAAGCACACGAAACGCCATTGTTCTTCTGCCCAATTTCTGTGTTCAAGAGCCCATTGATATCGAATCCTACGATTGTGCATTGCTATAGGTGGTACCCGTAGCGGTCTTCGGGAATGAAGGTTCACTTCATGCAAGCGGTTTCTGACTGTTTGGTCGCTAATTAAGTTCCCTGAAGAGTGATGAAGCCTCACGGCTAACATCATGGCGGTTATTGTTGGAGCTCTTCGAGTTAAGATTTGAATGTATCGGTCTTGTCTCCGTGTGGTGCAGCGATACCGTCCTCCATGGCGCTCAGCCACGGTACCAGTGCTTCGGTAACGTGTCCAAAGTCGACTGATAACACTCTGACTTGTATTCAGAGCTAAAGCCACAGTACGTTGCCGGGAACCAGCTTCTATCATTCCCACGGCTCTGAGCATTTCTTCCCTGCTTCGAATGACGTCGCCGCTCCATAATAACGTTGGTTTTAATCAGTAGTAGGGAAACAGTAGCACTAATAATGTCTTCAATGCGTTGTATGTTTTTATAGGGAAAATATTGACAGCTGATTTTCATCTTTTACTCGAATTTGATTCACAGTTCCTGATTCAAATTATGAAATGCACCAAAAAGGATCCATATAAATTTATAAAATCATAAATTTATTACAAAGCCACATCTCAATCTCAAGAAATCCGCATAAAAATGCTTGATCCCTAGACACTTTTGATGTGTGTATTTCATTAACAAAAGGACAGAATATAAATATTAGCTTATTCCTATCAAATTAGTCAGCGCCTGACGTAAATTGACGTATTTTTAGTAGCCAATTTTTTAATCACGTCTAAATTTGTCTATGGATAATCTAATTTGACAGGACTAAACTAATATTTATCTTCTGTCCTTTTCATCATGAAATAGAAAGAAAAATATGCGCTGAACTTAAATTTAATTTAGTTTGTGAATTACCGAATCGCGGCCATTATATTTTATTTTTCCTACGCTGTCTCACTGCTGAGCGAAGGCCTCCCCCAAATTCTTCCAGGCATCCTTTTCTAGAGCCACCTCGATCCAGCCCTTGCGGTACGCGTCTAGGCCGTCTCGCCACCTTTCTCTGGGGCGGCCTGGGCTGCGCCATCCATCTTCAGGCTCCCACCGTGTGGATACTGTTGCCCAGAGGTCACTGTGCATGCGGCCGATGTGACCTGCCTAATCTGAAATGGAATCTTTGGATATTATTTTATCATCAATAAGTTATTTTCACAACTGTTCTAAGACTTTTAAGTATTCCCATCTTCTTGTACGTCAGTATGTCGTTAGAATCTCGTCTATCAAAACTAGGTTGTAGACAGCTGAGATTGACGTTCGACCTTTGGCCTTTGCCATTTCATAGAAACTTCATCGTGTCAGCCTGCTAAGACTCGCACTTTTTGAACGTCAAAATTACATAAAACTTCATTGCTTCCTAGTGTTTTAGCTGGGAAAAAGAAGTGGCGTAATAAACTTCCCAATAGCTGTCTATTAATTTGAATACTGACTTATTTATTTAATTTTTAGTACATTATCTACACCATTATTTTCATTAAAACCGTTTAACTTAAAATATTTTTTTACGTATTTTATTTTCAAGTTTACCCAGTAACCATATTGAAACAAATACGAAATTAGAAATATTGAAACAAATTAGAAATCTGGCATTTAGTGCCAGCGGCCATCTTAGATTTTAATTTTTAAGCTGATTGTCCACCGCCAGCTAAACTAAATTAGTTTCGTTTCTCGCATAGTTGAGCCAGTTTTCCATGCATGTGCGTCCATCGCAAACTATGCCACATGTATGAAAAACTGGCTCAACTATGCGAGTTAAACTAAACTAACTTAGTTTAGCCGGCGGTGGACGATCGGCTTTATTCTACTAGTCAAACCTTTTCATTTTCATCTCACCCATATTGAGGGGGTTGTGAAAAAATATGTACCTAATCCGCCATTTTGTAGCGGCGGCCATCTTGGAAATGATACTGATTAAATGAAATTGTATCGTCATCAAAACTAAAGGTGTGTACCAAATATCAGATCAATCTGCCAACAGGCAGGAAGTAAAAATTCAAGTACTAAATTTGACCCAAATAAATAAACAAATAATAAACAGGGCAAGCTAAATAAAACCGTTTAAAAAATACCTATCACAAAGCCGTTATCTACGCATTCCGTTCATCAAACTAAGTGACACTGAGCATAAATTATTGCTGGGAATCTACTTTTATTTTTTACATTAAATTACACATACATTTTATTCTTCGTTGATAAGTCCAACATTCCTCGCGTTATCAGCAGGGGTCAATAATTAGCACATGCTGCGGTCCTCGCTTCTATTAAAACTTGCGTGCTTCAAACTTGCTTCGATTTGCGCTCGCGTTCACTTACAGATAGGCCACAGAGCGACCGGACATCGATGAAGATTTGTAAGTTAAAAATCAATCAATCCAACCCTCTAAGTTCATATAATCCTATTGAATGTTTATTTCATGTTTTTTTTTTTTTTAACATGAACTTAGACAATGGCTCCAATTCTATTGTTTACAAACTAAACTAAATTTAAGTTTAATGCATCTTTTTCTTTCTATTTCATTATGAAAAGTACAGAAGATAAATATTAGATAATCCGTAGACAAGTTTAGACGTGATTAAAAAACGTCGTCAGGCGCTGACTAATTTGACAGGACGAAACTAATATTTATCTTCTGTCCTTTTCTTAATGAAATAGAAAGAAAAAGATGCACTGAACTTAAATTTAGTTTAGTTTGTGAACAACAGAATCGGGGCCATTACATATCTATTTAATAGATACGCTACAGCCCCTTTGGTGTGTTCACCATAGATACGTTGTCGGCCAATTTTCGGCTATATCGCAACGTGCCAGCGCCTTGTTTCCTGGCCCTACATTTCAGGGCAGCGCAGCGACTTGAAGTATTTGCGGGTGTACTCGCAATTTGCTTGTTTGTGCAACTTGGATACTTGCACTGCTGTAGTTCGATACAACTTGCAGTAATTAAGAGCGTCTGTGGTCACGACAATATGCACAACTTTTAATTTTATTAACTGTTCATTTAACTTTGTAAATAGATTATAGGAAATGTGGTTTGCTCTATAATACTGGCTAGTTTACCTACCGGCCTCTTCATGTCTAAAACTTATGTAAAGTCGGGGTAATTAATTGTTAAGGGAATTGACTTAGTACCTACTTAAATTATCCGTATATCCTTTGGACAAATAACCACGAAAGTTGTGCCACAGGTTAAAAATTTTACCAATATTTCACGACACTGCTTCATTTTCACTGTACAAGATGGTATTATGGTACAAGATGACATCAATTGTACAAGATGGATGACGTACAAATTTGGACATCAAGTGTTAATTAAATTAATCGACAATCACGTTTTAAACAGTGTTGACTGTTGAGTGTCGCAACGTTTATTTATAAAGAACTTTATTAGATGGAGTGTGTGAGTGGTGTTTTCAGTGAATTATTTTGACGAATGAAAAACGGTTTGTTTTGGATATAAGAGATTGAAGCGAAGTTTCATTAAACATAGATACTACAGTTTGTAATAATAATAAATAAAAATAACTAATAAATAGTAATAACCACCACGTGAAGAACTGATACAGGTAGAAGGCGTCGCGGCAGACTCCGTAGAAGATGGCGGGACGAGCTGGACAAAACAAACGAACAGTGGTCCACTTTAGCCCTGGATCGAAAGAGCTGGAAGTCATAGGGAGAGGCCTTTGCCAGCCCAGCAGTAGGATGATGCAGGCTAACAGTAACTAAAGTTCGTAATTTTGGACTCGAAAATCGAGCCACCCTGCACTTTTTTATATTCCCATCCACCCCATCCCCATCTACTTAATTTTCGTACATAAAATAATGATTATTATAACAGCTTCAGAACAGTACTTACTGCAAAGCGGTAGTTTTTTTTTTTTGCGAACCGTTCCATCGGAAAAGCGAATGTTGGAGAACTGTTTCAGAGTCAGTTTTTAAAGCAGAATGTTTTTGTTGATAAAATATTTTGTCTTAAAATTATATTTTACTCTTTATTAGCTACCTAGCGCTATGGTTTCCATAAATTAGTTTTTACATCACAACACCAACCTTTGCCCAACGAACTTACACGATGAAAAAAAAAACGTGCCGACAAGTGGCAAATTATCTCGGCGAACATTTAATGACATAATTTATTTGTGGACCGTAACAGCCACAATGAGTGATCAAAATGATGTTCACGTACGGAACAGCAAATTGGGTTAACTAACCGTAGGGCTCCCAGTAATTCCGCCACTTTAGAACAAAATATAAGGGATAATAAGTTATGGGTTGCAAGATAGGGGGACAAATGATATTGTGTGTAAAATAGTTGAAAAAAAAAGGAGGAAATATTGAGACAGAGGAAACTTTTGATTAAGAGGATAGTTTTTTAATGAGAATAATGAAGGAAACTCATGTTAGCTTTAATTACACTTTATAAAATGTTAGGAGTTAAGAGGCCTCTTACAAAAATGCGCGGAGATGCAGGATTTCCTCCTTGAAATTGAATACTATTCGTTGGTTGGTATAAATAGCAACTAATTGGTAAAGATTGTTTTCTCTTCGATAAAGCGATTTTTTCATTATTTATCTATTTATTTAGTAAATAGATAAATAATCGTTCTCCTGATGCATGTTTAGGCAAAAACTCATGAAGAGCTGATTTGAAAGCTTTAATTTGCAGATTCTGTTAAATATAATCCATGAAAACAATTTACAAGTACCATAACAATTTACAAGTACCATATAAATATGGTACTTAAACATATCTCACGTGTTTAGTCTATACCATGTTTAAATATTATAGAACGATTCTAATACCATCAACAGAGCACAAATCAGAACTCCGGAACGCTTATGGGATTCTGAGAAACTTTCGATGGAGAAACCCAATACTTAACAACTTAATGGCTCAGCAGTCGCGCTTTATTGATTCCGCGTTTGATTAAATTTGTTTGAGCATATAATCCGTTATCATTTCAGCGAATCCCCGCAAAAAGTCACGCTCTTATTTTTACAGAAATACCTTGACGCTAATGAATCACAGTGCAGCGGTACAAATACACAGTGTTACACATCTGTTTTAAATATAAATCTCGCTTGCATCGCCAGGTGTGAGCAGAGAGATAATGATGAGAATAAAATGAATAGCAGCAATACTCTTCTGGTGACTAGAGAGCTAATTTATTGTTTGGCCTAAGAATCAGCGTTGCCATCCAACGTAGTAACGCCAGTAGAACTACCTCCTCTCCTCCTTCTACCCGGTAACAGCGATGAGGATACGAAAACAAAATCAGCTGTCCCTACATTTTGACGAGTTAAACAAACATAAATGTAGGGAACAGCTGATTTTTTTTTCGCGATTTCAGGTTTTGTCCCATAGTAAAAGTTGTTGATAATGATGAGTACAATGACCTCTTAAGAGGTTACTGGTGTTTTTCAAATAACCCTGTATATATATGTCGCAGGTTTTTCATAAAATTAGGTTTTTGATCAAAAACCTAGGTTTTTGATAAAAAACCGGAAGATGACACATTTTAAACTCAACTTCATCATAAACCTGTAACAATCCAGATTTTTTATCAAAAACCTGAACTAGTTTGGGTTTATGATAAAGTTCTTGTCAAAATCACGGGTTTGCTTTTCATTTCATAATTGGATTGAAGAAGGAAAATATTGATTGGATCATGGATGTAAAATTTTGATAAATAAATAATTGTTTTCTTTCCACTAAGTTGCAAATGATGATGGATTGTTTTATTTAATTCATTTAAATTGATTTATTTGTCATAAAACAAAGCAAGCCCGTGATTTTGACAAGAACTTTATCATAAACCCAAACTAGTTCAGGTTTTTGATAAAAAATCTGGATTGTTACAGGTTTATGATGAAATTGAGTTTCAAATGTGTCATCTTCCGGTTTTTCATCAAAAACCTAGGTTTATGATCAAAAACCTAATTTTATGAAAAACCTGCGACATATACAAGGTGGCGCAAAAGTAATCACCCTATCGGAAGATGTTATAATTTTTGCAAATGGCGTCGTACGTCAATCATATTTGAAATTTTCGAACCAGGCAGCTACAGTATACAAACAGACAAGCAATGGAGCACTATACTCAGCAAGAGCGTGGAATAATTGTGTCGATTTCGCGTAATCTCCCATTTCGGCGGTTTGGCATGGCTAGCAAGACCATCCCAGACTTCTTTCTTTGGGGCTACTTGAAGTCGCGGGCTTATACCAACAAGCTTCAGACAATCGCAGCCCTTAAGCAGAATATTCGACAGGAATGCGAACAGTTATGGAAAATCCATAAAACGGGCACAAATGTGTATCAACACTGGCGGCAGCCACTTGACGGATATCATCTTTTCCACATAACAAGAAAAATTGTAAAAGGTCCAAATAAAAATTTACATCACTCGAAATCATTTTAATTTTCATTTAGTAAAAAAAGTTATTCAAAAACAAAATTGGATGATTATTTTTGCGCCAACTTGTATATTGAATTTGAATTTATTTCTCATCACAATTTTTTTGTGGACAGGTAGTGCTTGTGAGAAACTGGTGCCCGAAAAAAGCATAAAATACCTGTGTTACGGGTCAATATCTAAATAATAATAATATACTCGTATACAATGTGTTAATGAAATAACCCAAAACCTGAAACTAGTTTGTTTAGAATCGGCAGCAAAATCGAATACAATAATTTTTAATATTGGTTATTTTTTTTCAAAAAAATAATTATTTGTCATGGCGTGTCTAATATTTTTTAACGACGCTGTACGCTACTGTCCAACGCAATGAAAACAAACAGCGAGGGTGAGGAGAGGGGGTGCTAAAGCTGGCGCCAAGGCCGGGAAGCGCGCCGGCGGCGATAGAGCTACGAATCTGTAAGAAGTAGTGCGACAACAACATTTACAAATATCTTTTACTATAATTTTTGAAAAAAAATAATTATATGTCATATCAATTTATTAATATAAAAATCGGTTGGGGTGTCCGAGGTTTTGGGTTATTTCATTAACACTTTGTATAAGTATTTCATTCCTTCCAGATCCCTCAAATCCTTCCAGCCATTCTTTACTAGAGGCTAGAACTAGTTCAATTATAAGCTGTTATAATTAATTAGTTCCCTGAAAGGAAAGCTTTGATATTTTAGGTATATGAAACCTGGAAACAACGAAACATTGCAACATAGCAACACGCCTTTAAACATTTTTCTAAAAGTCGAGTGCAACTTTTAAGAGTCACACTCTAATAATCTTGAGAACGTGACGATTCGAAGAATCGCTGAAAACTCGACCCTTGATTGAAAATTATTTACGACCGTTTTTATGAACCATAAAATATGAAAGAGAAATGTCTTCGGCAGGTTGATAAAGAGCTTGCTCCAGCGAAATAAAATTAAAGAAATGTTACTTTTTTACAAGTTACAATCGATCTTCTTTTTCTGTTTTTAGATGACTTTAATAGTAAAAATTAGTGACCAGAGGGGCAATTCTCGTAATTTTAAGAATTTTCACAGTCTGATATCAGTCTCAATCTGTCAAAAATACCTCTAATTTCCGTACATTTTGACAAGTTTTTGACATTTGTTTGTCGCCGAGATGAGACTGCGACTAGAATTTGAACGTTTTAAATTACGAGAATTGGCCTTCAGGTAAAGGTGCCTACAGATATTGTCGATTTTTGGCTGTGTTTTGACAATCAATAAGATCTTCTTATTATAGATATGCTTACAAAATACGATTTCGAACGTCTGTTATTCACACTCGCTGGTGTTTGTTATTCATTTAACATTTAACGTTTGTTACTCGAATTTTTGTCGTGTCGATTCAAACGTCATCATCTGCCTAGGCCTTTTCCTAACTATGTTGGGGTCGGCTTCCAGTCTAACCGGATGCAGCTGGATACCAGTATTTTACATGGAGCGACTGCCTATCTGACCTAAATACTGGGTAATACGATAACCCTTGGCTTACCAAGGGGTATCATATTGCCCAGTAATTAAGAAGCCCGAAAGTCTGACCACCAGTGTTAAATGGTTGACAGACTTTCGGGCTTCTGATAACCCGAAACGTTGTCAAAGGTCCACGAATGACAGCCGGGACCAACGGCTTGACGTGCTTTCCGAGGTCCGAAGTGGTCTTGCTACGGTCATTAACCGCTGCAAGCGTAGCTTAACCTGATCGATCGACCAGTGCGGCTATTATTACTTAGCCATCAAGCCCTGCATCTGTCAAAAGCCATCATATTATTTTGAACTCAGTAATTTATTACTAGCTGCGCCCCACGGTTTTACCCGCATAAGTGTCGATTCCGTGGGAATATCGGGATGATTAGTATCATATGTGTTAATCTTGGTTATAAACTATCTGTATGCCAATTTTCATCCAAATCCGTTCAGCCGTTTGAGCGTGAAGGAGTAACAAACATATAAACACACAAACTTTCGCCTTTCTAATATTAGTGTGATTATTATTATATTTTTTTTCTTATGGCATATCATAAGTAGCTAGTTATACATAGACTTAGCAGTAGGTATATATATACTTTTTTCCATACTCAAACATAATATTCAAATACCAATCCTGATCTTCTCCTTATCTAGGTTTCCTTATCACCAAATATTTCACTTCCTCAACAAAAATCGTGCAGAACTCCGACCAAATTCGTCTATAACTCGGTAACGAAGAGCATCATCACGATATCTCGGTTCCTCACAAAGGCAGTCATTGCTGTATGCTCTGCTCCTGACAAAAGGCGGTCATTGCCGGTCGAGTAACAGCTGATATTGAACCTACACGGAGGCACCAGCGGCTTCCAACTTGATCTATGAATACTGATGAGTGTTGCTTTTGTTTGTAAAAAGTGGGAATGAATAGTGCGTAATTGCTGAAAGCATAGATAAGGCATGAGATAGGAGTGAGCACATAGCACACATACATCGGTTTTGTGACTTTAATGGTGAGAAGTATTTACCTACTAGCTTCTGGCCGCGGTTTCGCCTGCATCTTTCGTCGGAAATTATCCCACGGAAATCTGCTACCGGGACAAAAAGTGGCCTTTTCATTCTCCAGGACGTCACCTATTTATCGAAATCCGTTCAGTGGTTTAGGCATGAAAAGGTATAAGAAATTTCACTATAAATAATTTTATAAGAAAGGCTCGCTCCTTTGTAGGAGCGAGGCTCGCTCCTTTGTAGGAGCGAGCCTTTTGCCACTTATCGGACACAAAACCAGATCGGTTTTTCTAATATAAAAAGCGTAACTTCATTCACGATAATATTAGTACGCGTCCAGGATGCCGACCATCTTCAGGCACCCATTGTATGCACCTCCTTCTGCGAAGCAGTCATGCTAGCAAAGGAGGTGGCGGGACGGCTGAGGGAGAGAGCCTCACGTCCCAGCCGCCGCGGGAGACGCTCCGGGCGTCGGGAGCCGCGTGACGACTCCCGGCCACTCTCCATCCGATCAGGACCAGGCCCGTGCCGGACGGCGCGTACGTGTTCCACGCGCGCCTCAAAGAGATGTCAGCATAAAGGAAGGGGCCCGAAAGGGCCGAAGCCTGCCGGGGCAGCGGGATTGTCCGAAAGGGTTACCGCTACCCCGGAACACAAAGGGCTAAGGAAGGAACACGGGTGGGTTTTAGTCAGTAAGAGTCTGACACTCCCTTCTGCTCCACCCAGAGCGGGAGGGGTCATTGGATGATTTCCCATCCACAAAAAAAAAAGGGGTGTCAAATTTTCGAAGGATTACAATGTGTGTTTTTTAATATTCAAAAATATTTCCATCCATCCTCTGGTGCCCCGCTTATCGTTGAATTTTGTGACACGTCGTATATTATACCAAGTAGGCACTTTTATGTAATTTTGGCATCTTAGATTTTGCACTCATACATAGCCATATTCTATAAATAGGTTTTGGTGTAGTGAGGCGGTTTATGAGAGGCCCATTATAACAGGCTTCAGAACTCTGAATAGGACTTTGCTAATTTAATATTTTTTGTGTAGTTATTATATTATTGTTATAAGAACCTATCCACACATTTTTATACCAGACAAGGATGAAATATAGTCAACAAGAATTTTTAATTCCGAATCTAAAGCATTTAATTTACATACCATAACATTACGCTTTGTTTCAGATTGCGATGTTATGTTGTTATGTTTAAAATAGCTCGCTATTATGAACTAGAGTTGTATCAACAATCTATGGAACACTTTGAGAACAAAAGTATTTGATCTCTTCAAAAGTACATCATAAACGCCAGCATTGTTAGAGCGATAAACTTTATTTAATATGAATTTCAAACAAAAGTAAAGTTTTATGGAGTTTCTATCCTTAGAATAGAATAAACTCATCAACATCTGCCTAGCCTTTTCCCAACTATGTTGGGGTCGGCTGCCATTCTAACCGGATGCAGCTGAATACCAGTATTTTACATGAAGTGACCTCCACAGCACAGTTACTGGGTAATACCCCTTGGTAAGACTGGTTAGATTTTCAGGCGTCTGACTACTCGTAACGACTGTCAACGATCCACGAATGACAGCCGGGACCAACGGCTTAACATGCTTTCCGTGGCACGGAGGGGTCTTGGTATGTAAAGATGGTCACCCACCTATAACGGACCAACCGCGGCAAGCGTAGCAGCGTAGCTTAACCTGGGGGGCGATTCTACTAATTTGCAACATTACACGTTCAATTGTGTTTTAATAACAGTTCGATTTCGATCGCCGTTCGATAGTTACTTATAAAGTCATTCTACTATTTCCTATGCAAACTGGAAACTAAACCTATGCTGAATCGCAACTGAATGTAGCGGGAA
This sequence comes from Globia sparganii, assembly GCA_949316385.1. Taxonomy (NCBI): domain Eukaryota; kingdom Metazoa; phylum Arthropoda; class Insecta; order Lepidoptera; family Noctuidae; genus Globia; species Globia sparganii. Next base: position 4,822,042 of record OX438675.1, on the reverse strand, counting down.
CGTAACAGCGGGTAAACTGTGTTACCAACACGCCGAATAACTGTATGTTTAATAATACCACAGAAAAAAAGTTGAACCTAAAAATGTTACATACCATGTCACCGAAGTTATTTTCGAATACAAAATTATATTTAAACCATTCGATTCTAATAATTATCAAAATTACAGTAGAATGTGACTAAACGTCACGCTCATATTCGATTTTGTTAGCAGAATATATTTTGAAATTATTTCGATCGATCGTTGGTTTAAACTAAAACGTAACCGCAGTTGAATCGTTGTTCATAAGTAGAATATGAAAACGCTTAACAGCCGTGATTCAGCTGTGGTTCCATTGCGATTTTTGAACAATTTTGTTAGTAGAATCGGCCCCCCCAGATCGATCGACCCGTACGGCTGTTATTTCTTAGCTATAAGCCCCTCACATTTTTGTTCAGTACTACCAACCAATAATATTCACAATTAAATATGATTTTAGGACAGAATGTAGTTTTGTCTGAATGTAATTTTATACCCTGTTCCTCATACCTTTAGAGAGGTAACAAAACTAGTGCTCTCTTTACATTCTTTTGAAACTTCGCCAACGAAAGTATTACTACCGATGTGTTACAAATTGGTTTTAAAACAAGTCTATAACCGCTGTATTATTCTAACTCCACATCACTTGCAAATCGAATCCTCAGTGCTTCGAACTTAAGATAAAACATCTCGTATGTATACAGAGTGACACGATACGTTATTCAGAGGAACAGGTTGACGACCCCTGTTGAATCAAATATATACACACTACTCTTGAATACTGATGTCAGGGGGAAACAACCTGCGGGTTGTGTAAGAATAACTCTTGGTAATGTTTAAGTTAACAAAGACGAGAGCGGTTTGATAATATCGGTCTGACGCTGCGTCACTTTCAGCACCACTGTTCTCAAGACGGTGAAGGAAAACATCATGAGGAAACCGGCATGTCCTAGAACACTCTCCTAGTGTGGAGGCTTGCATCCCAGCAGTGGGAACACTATACTCTGATTATGCTTTATGACTGTGCCACTGTCAGGCCCAGGTTTAAGGTCATAGCAAACATATCAACCTCGGAAAGGCATCGCCATCGTATCAACTCGAGCCATTCAGTATTCTTTTTATGAAACTCCCTACTGCAACGCACACTAATCCAATCGTAACGTAATCGCCTCGCCTTGGGACAAGCTCACGAACATCGGTACGGTGCGTGGTCAACTTGCAGTTCCCGCGCTTACGGCTCGTCGTCCCTGCGCTTACGGCTCGTCGTCCCCGAGCTTACGTCTCTCCGTACCCAAACTTACGTCTCTTCGTCCACCTTTGCCCCTTTCATCCATCCCGCGACCTGCCTGCAGTACCATCAACCAGCGGTCGGCGAGACGTAACCGCGGCGTCGCCTAGGCTAGTCGAGTCGGGGGTGCGGTGCCAGAAGACCTCCACGTGGTGCACCCTGGAGACAGGCGATATAATCGCCTGTTACTAACTTCTGGACGGGGACGGGGACTTTTGCACTGTGTCGTCTGACCATATGATGGGCAGAAGACACAGTGGAAAAGCAAGGGCGGTACAGGCTTGGGCTGAGAAAGGCCAGAGTGGTTGGGAGGGAAAAAAAAAAAATAAAAAAAAAAATTAAAAAAAAAAAAAAAAAAAATAATAAAAAAGCAATAATAATAATAAAAAAATAATAAAAATAAAAAACAATAAAAAAAAAAAAAAAATAATAATAATAAAAAAAAAAAAATAGGTTTAGATAGAGGACTCCACCTCTTAAAAAAAAAAAAATTAAAACTATGAAGGCGCCTTGTAAAAATAGACTACCCCAGGAGGGTACCGGTTGCGCCGCAGCCGGAGAATCCCTCACCGAACCTAGTTCGGTCAGCCCCTCGTACTCTGGGGGGGGCAACAACCGCCATCAACCGTCAGCCGACGCAGAGAGCCAGGGTGGCTCACGTCCCCGAGGTGTGGAGTCGTTGGATGTATCCAACACGTCCGCATCTCAGGGACCAAAACAGCGGACGCAGAGCGTCGCAGAGGCACTTCCAGTGTCAGAGGGGAGGGTGACCCGGTCTCGCTTCAAGCGGCCGGCTACACCTATGCATGAGATGATGAGTGACAGCGGTGAATCCGACTGCTCGCATATGTCGCTCGCCTCCAAGGCGTCATCAAAAGGCAAGCGAACGCGGAAGGCGGCAGAAACGAAGCGAGCGGCGTCAGGGGAGAGTGGTCTGCTTGTTTCGGATGGGGCCATAGTTGAGAGGCTGGAAAGAGAGAACGCGGACCTACGTTCGCAACTCGCTAGCCTCACAGCAACGGTGGCACAAATGGCGGAGCAACTTAGTCTCATCTGTAAGGGGCAGTTGGGCCCCAGCGTTGATGGATCCATAGCGGTGACAGGACTAGCACCGGAGGCAGAGGCCCAGCTCCGGCGTTCAATCACCATAGAAATTGGGGGTATGATGGATGCCAAGTTGGCTGCCATTATGAGCAGATTGCCTCCTGAAAAGCCACTACGTCCGCCTCTTGCATCCGACGCAAAGAGAGCTGTGGCTCTATTGCCAACTGGCAATGGAGCCACAGCTCTCTGCGCAGCGCAGGATCCTAACACCAACAAAAAAAAAGGAAAGGGAAAGAGAAAGGGAAAAAACGGGAAGGAGAAGTCGGTGGCTCCGGTGGTGGAGCTGCCCGCTGTACCTGCAGCAACCGCACAGGCCTTACAGCCCGCGTCAACGGTTGAGGCGGAGGCTTGGTCGACTGTGGCAAAAAAGTCAAAGACTCCCCAGTCCAGCACCACAGCTGGTGCCCCAGCCGCTTTGTTTGCGTCGTCTACCCCTGCAAAGGGGAAAAAGCAGCCGGTCAAACTGCCTCGTGTTCCCGCTTCGGCGGCGATTACTATCACGGTAAGGGAAGGATCATCTGCCACTCTCGCAGAAGTTCTGTCGGTAGCGAGGCAGCAGATTCGGTTGGCCGATCTCGGCATAGATACTGTTGGCCAGAAGAGGGCTGCGGATGGTGGAATGGTTCTTTCCATCTTTGGTGCAGACTGTCCCACTAAGGCTGACAACCTCGCAAGCCGTATGAGGGAGGTCCTTGCCGAGTATGACGTGCATATTGCACGTCCGATGAAAATGGCTGAGGCGAGGATCATGGACCTCGATGACGCTGTCACGCCAGCAGACGTGGCTTTAGCTATTGCCGAGGCGGGTGGTTGTTCTTCCGGGGACGTAAAGGTGGGTGAAATACGACGCCCGCCTACTTCTCTGGGGCACGTCTGGGTTCGTGGTCCATTGGCGGCGGTAAAGAAGCTGGCATCCAACAAACGCATGCGGATAGGATGGACGTCGGTAAGGGTTGAAGTGTTGGAGGCACGTCGTATGATGTGCTTCCGTTGCCTCGAACCCGGGCACGTCCGTCGCCGGTGTACTAGTGTGGTTGACCGGAGCACTCGGTGCTACTCTTGCGGAGGACCCCACAAAGCAAGAGAGTGCACGTCGCCCACTGTGCGGTGTCCGCTGTGTGCGGACCAAGGGTGTCCAGCGGACCACAGGCTGGGAGGCAAGAAATGCACTCCGCGCAAGAAGAGGGCCTCACTTGCACCGGCCACATTACAGGGATCGGCGCCGGCACCACTGGGTGCGGGCCCACAGGAGGAGATGGACACCTCATCTTCCCAGTCCTGAAAGTCCTCCAGTGCAACCTGAACCACTGCTGCAATGCGCAAAATCTTTTTCTACAGACTATTGCGGAGTGGTCGGTTGCCTTGGCCGTGGTAGCAGAGCCCTACAGTCTCCGGGATCATCCTCGCTGGTTCCGGGATACCTTGGACTCTGTTGCTGTTTACTGGGCTGGTGGAAACAGTGGGCCTCACTGCTCCCTGCTCGATAGGGGGCGGGGATATGTCGCGGTTGAATGGGGACATCTGGCAGTAGTGGGCTGCTACGTGTCTCCCAACATTTCCCTCGCCCAATTTGAGGGATACCTGGATGGGGTTGCGAACTGCATTCGAAGCAAATGCTCACCCCGTCCAGTGCTTGTCCTGGGTGACTTCAATGCTCACTCCAGAGCATGGGGTAACACCCGGGATAGGCCAAGGGGACACGCAGTACAGGACTGGGCGGCTTCGCTTGACCTTCGACTATTGAATCGAGGGTCCGTTGCCACATGCGTTCGATGGCAGGGGGAGTCAATCGTGGATCTTTCATGGGCGACACCTTCTGTAGCCCGCATGGTGTCGGAATGGAGAGTAGCGGAGGAGATGGTCACTCTTTCTGACCATCGCCACATCGTCTTTGATGTGGCACTCCGTCCTTCCGGCGGCCCGAGCCGCACAGGCTCCAGCCCACCTTCGCGTCGTTGGGCCCTCAAACAGCTCAATCGAGATTTGCTCGTCGCAGCTGCCAATGTCGCGGCATGGCCAGATGGTGGTGAATCTCAGAGGATCTCGCTCGATCCAGAAGAAGAGGCGACCTGGTTCCGGGACACAATGACGTCAATTTGCGACGCTGCCATGCCCCGGGTTAGGTGCGCCCAGCGTCCTGGTGCGGTTTACTGGTGGTCGGAAGATATCGCGCAGTTGCGGACTGTCTGTCTTAGAACCCGGCGCCAGTTTCGGCGCACCCGGCGTAGAAGGCAGCAGAGAGCTACGGAGGAGGAGATAGCCAGAGTTTATAGAGCTTACCGAGTAGCGACTATGGCGCTTCAACATGCTATCGCAGAAGCCAGGTCTCGGTCCTGGAGCGAGCTTCTCGAGGGGCTGGACAGGGATCCGTGGGGGAAACCATATAGGTTGGTAATGGGCAAATTACGCCCATGGGTCCCCCCCATCACGGAGACCATGGATCCAGGTCTGCTGGAGAGAGTCGTAAACACACTCTTTCCAGTAGCCAGGGACAGTCCCTTGCCGCCCCTGTCATTAACAGACTGGCCTGACGAGTTAGGGGTGACGGAAGGGGAGCTCGACCGAGCCGTGAAGCGCTTGGGGGCTCGTAACACCGCGCCAGGTCCGGATGGTATCCCTGGCCGGGCGTGGGTTCTAACTCTGGCTGCTCTGGGTGACCGCCTGAGACGGTTATTTAATAGCTGTCTCCGTGCAGGCGTGTTCCCCTCCGGTTGGAAGGAAGCTGGATTGGTCTTATTGAAGAAGGAAGGCAGGGCCGCAGAGTCTCCCTCTGCATACCGTCCCATATGCCTGCTTGACGAGTCTTCCAAGCTCTTTGAAAGAGTGGTTGCTGAAAGGCTTGTCGAGCACTTGTCGCGGGTTGGTCCCGACCTTGCTGATAGCCAGTATGGCTTCCGGCAGCGGCGTTCTACCGTAGATGCGATTCTTCGCGTCCGCGCGCTGTCGGACCAGGCGGTGTCCCGGGGTGGGGTGGCGTTGGCGATAAGTTTGGATATCGTCAACGCCTTCAACTCTTTACCCTGGGGTGCAATTAGGGAGGCACTGGTACATCATGGAGTGCCTCTCTGCCTGCAATGCATTGTCGGAGCATATCTACGCGACCGGCACATTCGCTATGTGGGCCGGGACGGTAGCGTTCAGCGGAGAGAGATTACGTGTGGGGTTCCGCAGGGGTCAGTTCTAGGTCCTCTCTTGTGGAACCTAGCATACGACGCGGTCCTGCGTGTCGATCTCCCCGTCGGCGTTAATATCGTTTGTTACGCAGACGATACTCTGGTGTTGGCCGGCGGGGACACTTTCGAGGAGACCATCCAGCTTTCCGAGCTCGGGGTGGCAAAAGTCGTGGCGGCAATCCGCGGGTTGGGTCTAGAGATAGCGCCTCAAAAAACTGAGGCGTTATGGTTTCATAAACTGCCGAGGAGCAGAGAGCCACCCAGCTCGTTGGTCCATGTCGGAGATGCGCAAGTCCAGGTGGGGCGATACATGAAGTATCTCGGCCTCACCCTGGACGGTCGGTGGGGCTTCGAAGAGCACTTCGAGCGCCTGGTTCCCCGGATCGAGAAGGCGGTGGGTGCTTTGCATAGACTGCTGCCCAATCTCGGGGGACCTCGAGAGGAAGTTCGCCGCCTCTACGCGGGTGTCGTGCGATCGATGGTCCTTTACGGGGCGCCTGTTTGGTCAGGTAGACTGTCAGGCGTCCGACGCTCCAGGACTAAAGTCAATAGATTGCAGCGGAAAATGGCCATTCGTATCGCACGAGGATATCGGACGATATCCTTTGAGGCGGCAACTCTCCTGGCGCGCTTTCCACCGCTGGACATCCTGGCGGATATGGACGCGAAGGTCTACGACCAGATTCGCAATATCCGCCAAAGCGGAAATAGTGTGCCAGGAAGCGCATTCATAAGGCTGAGGCGGCGGGAACGGCGACACGCGCTCGAGCGATGGCGCGAGCGGCTACAGCAGCCGCAATATTCGTGTAAGCGCGTTGTCGAAGCCGTTCTACCGCACTTCGCAGCCTGGCTGAAAAGAGGGGAGCGCATCTCCTTCAGGCTCACCCAGGTGCTCACCGGACATGGTTGCTTCGGTGAGTACCTGAACAGAATTGGGCGAGAGGCCACGGCAAATTGCCACCACTGCGGAGGCAGCCTGGATTCCGCACAACACACGCTTGAAGAGTGCCCTGCGTGGGCCTCCGAGCGGCGGGTCCTGGTCGCTAAGATCGGGCGAGACCTGTCTCTACCAGCAGTAGTGAAGGCTATGCTGGCGGAGACAGAGAATTGGATGGCAGTAGCCTCCTTCTGTGAGACCGTGATGGTCAAGAAGGAGGCCGCCGAGCGGGATCGGGAGAGGGCTGATCCTGCTCGGAGAAGAAGGCGTCGAGGAGGTAACCGCCGTGGCGCCTAATATGCCGAAATCCTCTTACCAATCAAGGTAGGTGGACCTTTGGGGTCACGGGCGCATAGAGTGGGGTCTCTGTCCGCCCACCAAGTGATCCTAGGGAAGACGGTGGCACAGTGGTCACGTGCCGCCGTAAACAGCGAGGCTCAGGGGAGGCCCCTTTACAGTCTCCCCAGGGATGTGCCTTACAGGCGTTGCACGGGGGGGTTCCGGAATTGGTCTTTTAAGAGGAACCGGGACCACCCCTATGTGCTGATGGTGACCACCGGGGTGGTTTTAGTGAGGTAAAAATCCCACACTCCCCGACCTCCCATCCCCAGAGGTCGGGCGCCTTTTGAAGGTTTCCCCCCGAAAACAAAAAAAAAAAAAAAAAAAAGGCTAGTCGAGTCGACGTATTGGAGCTGCTGATCCGCTTTGGTTACGTGCTTACGTTATCTTGACGCCTGTTTGACGGCGAGGCAAAAGGAGATAAAAAGATGGAGCGAGCATTGATATGGTACACACTGTGTGTTGGCGATTTCAGTCTGTATTATAAGTTCATCAATGGCTATAAGAATGGGAAAGACAAAAGAAACGATGGATGGACTGTATGTAAGATGATACATTATGGTTAGATGTACAAAATGGTTGAGCTGGATGGTGCTGAATTGCTGATCCATGTGTCTTGTTCGTGAACGGGCGCTGTCGGTTGAGACTGGTCAACTCTTAGCTGCCAAGGCTTCTTTTTAATCTTATACCTATTTTGAATTGTTTCTTCATAACATTGTTCTCACATATAGAAGCAACAAGAATAATGTGCCCAGGATTTTGTAATATCTTGATTTAAAAGAGTGTCCTTGGAGTTTCTTGCCCGTTCTTCTCCAAGAGATCTACGTTTTGGAATGGGCAACTAGCTTCAAGTTTCTGATTAACTGACCGACTAGTTAATTTTGCTTTGAAATAAATGCTTTGAGTTGAAGTTTGAGTTTTTGTAGAGAGGGGATGATTACCGAGATGACGACTAATAAAGAAGTGTCGAAGAAAAAAAACATGGTGCGCCGACTTGAGCCAACCCTCAAAAGATTTGGGATAAGGGCAAGATAATTACGATTTTTAACCATTCAGGTTTCTTCTGGAGTTTTGACGTTAGTGGTTTTCAGAATAAACAACGCCATCAAGAACATACCCTGTAAAAAAACTCAATTCTTCTATCGTAAAAAGTTGTGAGATCAAGTCGGTAAATTTATTCAGTCTCTTCTTAAGGGTCCTTCTGTCTTAAGTTATTACGTAATTAGCTAACCTAACAACATATTATAGTGACCATATCAGTATTAAAAATCTTTTATATTTTAAATAAATAGATTGACTTGGCCATTCATTTATTCATTAATTCATTCATTAGAAAACTGGACCGAAATTACAAAATATTTTAGTTTTTCCTTGATTTATATATTCCTCTTCTCTTGCTTTAATCGCTCACTCCTGTACTTCAACTCACTATATGGGCTGCTTTTGCCCCCACCTAAATCGCGTAAGTTACATTAAGTATCTAGGAGTTCAGATCGACGACTGTTTAACCTTTGGTACTCACATTGAAACACTTACCTCACGGTTGCGCAGGTTAATCTATGTTTTTAAGAACCTCCGCTACGTTGCTGACTCAAAGGTGATTAAATTTGTGTATCTAGCACTCTGCCAATCCCTTATCCAATATTGTATTGTTACTTGGGGTGGTTCAGGAAGGTCCCACATGTTGAAAGTAGAACGCGCCCAAAGGGCACTGCTGAAAGTTGGTTGGCAGTTACCCTATCGCTTTCCGACCACAGACCTTTACAAAACTTGTAAGGTTCTAACTGTTCGTCAATTATATATACTCAATCTTTTAATGACAACTCACGGCCACACTCCCTACGATCCTTCTTTGATCTCCCAACGACGTAAGCATTCGGTTTGTCCCTCGATTCGTACAAATTGTGCTTCGACCCAACGCTTCTCCCGCTTCCTTAGCAGTCATGTGTACAATAACACTAACAAAATTTTAAACATATACCCCCTGTGCAAATCCAAATGTAAAGCAAAAATAATAAATTGGCTTCTTGATTTAGATTATTCTGAGACAGAAAATATTTTAGCTGTTTTAAAATAAATTAGATAGTGTAGACTACATTTTAATACACACACCTACACACACCCTAACAAATATATTTTCATACACACACACAACACGCAACACACACGCAACACGCACCATACACTACACATCTACAGACAGACCATCTTTAGTTTTAACATTTTCCTATTATAGTTCTAAATATTCCTCTCTGTACGTGAAGGCTTTTGATGTTTACAAATTAGTGCTTATTAATAGTATTGTTTTATGAGCGTGAGAGCCTGGAGATCTGTCATACAGGTCCCGAACCCACTACAGACTCCAGCTCTCACAAAGGTTACAAATTTGATTGAAATAATATGTCACGAACCAATGTATGTACCTTTTTGAGAGAAATAAATCTTTATTATTATTATATTATTATTATATACAAACACTAATTGTATTCTAAATTGGAAGCGCCTATGTCTGCTAGAAGTGCCTTAGAGTTTTGATGATCGGTCAGTCAGTCAGTGAGTGACAAAATTAAGAAACTTTGACTAGTTATAATTCTTAAACTACTAGTTAAAATTGAATGAAATTTGAAAGTTAACGTGTTTATACAATGCCTGCCTGGTTACTGAAAATACAGACTTAGTTAGTAGTTTTATCCACAACGAAGTAATAGTGGGTCGAATATGGCCTGAACTGCTTCGAGAAAAGGATGGTACGGCCGTGCCGCTTGTTTTTGCTCGACTTGGCGGGAGCACTGCCGTGCCCCCAGTTTCAAAGCCTAAGAAAGGAAAGGTTTTAACTCAAAAATAAAATTAATTAGCAATATAAAAGTAATTAGCAATTTTCCACCTAGGTAAATACATAGTAGAAACGCAAAGCAACTTTTCTCTCAAAAATAGGTACTGTAAACGTTCTGTAAAAGTTCAGTCATTAAAAAAGGCTAACCGTTTTGGTTCGCAGCACAATTTAATATTCTACCCTAATTTAGGTTAATTCAAAATTATGTCCTGTGTAGAGCAGCTATTTCTTTTTCTAAAATAAAAGCACTTTTCCACCATTTTAAAAGCCATCTCATAAAATATTGTGTTTATCTATTCATTCATTAATTCGCTCTATCTCGTTCCAGTCTTGTTTTAGTTCGTTCATTTAACATTCAGGCATGTGTCTGTTTAATTAGGAATTCTTTAAAATAAATTAGTACTTAATCTGCCTAGCCTTTTCCCATCTTTGTTGGTTACGGTTTGCCGTCTAACAGAGTGCAGCTGAATTCTAGCATTTTATACGGAGCGACTGCATACAGGGTTAGTTTTTAATGACCAGCCAAATTTAAGGGTGTGATACAGACCATCAAACTGAACAACTTTCTCCATGGGACCAACATCGTAATCGCGAATAAAAATTCAGCCATCCCATACGTTTAGGTCGAGTAGGTATTGAAGTTTTCTATGGGACAGTTGATAAATTTTTCGCGATTACGATGTTGGTCCCATGGAGAAAGTTGACCAGTTTGGTGGTCTGTACTACACCCTTAAATTTGGCTGGTCATTAAAAAATAACCCTGTATGTGACCTCCACAACCCAGTTCATGGGTAACACGATAAACCTTGGTAAGTCTGGGTGTCAGAGTTTTTGGTTTTGGACTACTCGTAACGGCTGTCAAATATCTACACAACGGCTTTACGTGCTTTTTGGTCTCGATATGTAATGGATGGATACTTATCCACGAACCGACCGCGGCAAGCGAAGCTCCTTCGATCGACTCGTGCGGCGATTATTATCGATCGATTATTTTGCCACGAGCACCTCAAATAACTAATAAATAAATAATTAATTTATTTCAGAAAAAACACATTTAAAATTCACAAAAACAATTTTCCAACTAAAAATGAACATTACAGAAAAAAGTGTAACGTTGGTGCCTGTACCTACAATTGAATGAAAATCATTGTATCACATACACCAGTGCCTTCCAAAATAGGATACACAAAAAAAAAATCGAACGTGCTATATACTGAATTCGTAAAGAAGAAGTATATGGTAATAAAAAAAAAATAAAGTAAAAAGATAAACAGTAAAATTAAATTCAAATTATAACTAAGTACTTACTTAGTTATAATTTGAATTTAATTAAATTATAACTAAGTACTTACTTAGTTATAATTTGAATTTAATTAAATTAAATTTTTTAATTATTTAATTTTTAGGTATTTACAGTACCTATTTAAATGCATTTTCTCTTACCTACTTTGATACCTACAAGAAAACCTCTATTTTGCTAATGCTAGTTTCATTGTAAATACAATTTAAAATTGCTAAGAGGTATTATGAATATTGCGTAAAGTAGGTTATTTTCTTAATGGAATAGTGGCTGTTTCAAGATGCGTTTCAAGGGCTATAAATATTGTCGTAAACAATGTTTAAACCTCCGTATGAATATGAAGTAATATTCTTAATACTTATCTGAATTTAAGAGGAGTATTACAAAAATGCGCGTAGATGCATGATTTCCTCGTTGAAATTGAATACTGTTCGTTGGTTGGTATCAATAACAATTAATTGGTAAAGATAGTTCGTTTTCTAAAGCAATTTTTTAAATTAAATATCTATTTATCGCTTTCCTGATGCACGTTTAGGTAAAAACTCATGGAGAGCTCTAATTTTGCAGATTCTGTTGAATATATTCCATCAAAACAATTTTTCTCATATCACAATTAGCATACACTTTTAAGCATAATAATAGAATACATTTTTGTTATACTCGTATGCTTTATAAATAAAGAAAAAACGACTGGATCTAATAAAATTTTCTACTAGAAATAAGTCTGAATGTCTCCGAATTTCTACATCATGTTCACGCAGCATTTATACCAAAATAATCTCCAATCTTTGCTTAAAAAATATCAATTTTAAATAAAATATAGATACTTTGAGTTTTAATAAATAAAATAATATTACTATATATTTCACTGCATCGGCGAAGCGCGCTCGCCCTGCCTGGATGCCTTAATTTATTGAGGCATCCACAGGCAAGCCCGGTTAACCAGACGCCAACCTCATAGGTTGAACTGCGAGAAGACATTTATCAAAAAAAAAAAGATGCTCGCTCAGTACCGAAATGTAAGAGGGCTCTTAAGGTGCATCCACACAGAGCGAGGCGTTTAATAAATAATGGGGACCATTATTACTTTTCAAATCAGCCTATTGATTCTGTAAAAATCTCACCGTGATGACATAGATGAAGGAAGCGCGAAGTAAACTATCATTGGAGGCAATCCCTAACATATGGTGGAGTGACAGCTCACTTCACCTTAGTTTTCACGGTGAGATTTTTACTGAATAGAACTGCAGTATCTTATCTGATTTAGTAGACATGCTAACATTTTTTGATTAAAAAACAGTCAAATATTTTATTCTTAAGCTGTTGAACACCAAGAATCAATTTCTACAAGAGGCCATTTTGCGTAACGATCTCACTGAAGGGATTTCAATTTCAGTGATTTGATCATAAAACCTCATTTACTCACCATCTCATTGATTGCCCATTGTCCGTTTTTGAGATAACCCTTTTCGCTCGACTGGGCAAGGAGAAATGGGAATTATTTGGGCAATTTTATTACCAAAAATCAAATAAAATGGCTGGTTAGTTTATCTTAACATTTGAGTTCTTTTTTTAGAAAATAAAATGACTTTTTCTATTTTGCTTTGATATGTTATCGATACCCGATATATCTGTGAAGATTTGCTAGTGAAGTTAATACTGGAAAAAAATGTAACCAGTCCGTGAATTGTAACCATGAATTACGCATATGATTCTAGACCCCTAGCTTAGAAATATTTCGTCGGTTTCTTAGAAAAGGTCAACACCTACCCACACGGTCAAAATGTATGGAACAATTAATTTATTTTGTTTTTATAACCATAAATCATATGCCGAATCCATTGTTACAGTTTGCGTAGTGTGCGTAAATAGTTTTTTTTTCATGTATTGCATTTGCATTACCTACATTGCTCCTTGTTATCCGGGAAGAGTTAGGCTGAGAGAACCTTAGCACACCCAGATTTCGCAAGCTATTATTTATAATAGCTTAATATGACCGAAGGTTTTGTGACAGTCGCACGGCTTGATCGATCAAGTTAAGCTACGCTTGCTGCGGTTGGTCCGTGGATGGGTGACCATCTTCACATACCAAGACCCCTCCGTGCCTCGGAAAGCACGTTACGCCGTTGGTCCCGGCTGTCATTCGTGGATCGTTGACAGTCGTTACGGGTAGTCAGAAGCCCGAAAGTCTGACAACCAGTCTTACCAAGGGGTATCGTATTACCCAGTAACTGGATTGTAGAGTTCAGATAGGCAGTCGCTCCAAGTAAAATACTGGTATTCAGCTGCATCTGGTTAGACTGGAAGCCGACCTTAGCATAGTTGGGAAAAGGCTAGGCAGATGATGACTTAATAAGACCCTATGAAAACGATATTTTTGCTCGGAGCATCGTTTTAAATAAACTGTTTTCTCGTCTTTCTTTTAAAACAATTGCACAAAACTGTCCCCGATGTTTTCCAGTTTACGTACAAACCTCTTTCACTATCTGTCTACTCTCAAACTAAAAGTTACAGCGACACATACATTACTGTGCCCAATAAGACCCTAATAGGGCTGGTTTTAGGTGTTATTGTCGAGCAAAAAGCTTCTGATTCAGTGGAATGACCTCTCACATTGACCTTCGGGGCTTAGGGATGTGATAAAACATTTATATCGATATAATCTTCAAGTGAATTCACAATTAATGAATTTGTTTGTAATAAATTGCATAATTTAATTACAATAATAAGTTAATTGAGCCCTGTTTCTAATACCAGTGGGCTTTTTTGGCGGTTTTTTGACCGACCACAAAAAAGGAGGAGTCTCCCAATTTGGATGTTTATTTATACACCGTATACATTTTGATCGTTTTAATCCTTAAAAGGGATAAAAAAAAAACTACAAAATGAACAATTACTGTAATTTCGGAAGTCGGTGTCAGAAACGAAAACGCGGAACCAACGACACCGACTTCCGAAATTAAAGTTATTTTTTACCTTTTTGTTTTTTTTTGGAAGCTGGTTTTTTTTTGTAATAAAGATTTTTTATATTGTTGACTATAAAAATAATTCAAAATGTAATATAAAAGTATTTAAATGAAAAAGGAGTTAATAATAGTTTGTTAATAAGAGTTAAATATGTACACTATCGCAATAGGCATAATATTATCCTGTAATTATTTATTAGAGAAGCAAGAGATGGGGGAAAAATACGCATGCAGCACCTTACACGTGATAGAAGTTAAACTTCTTAGAAAATTAAGAGTAAAAGAGGTTTAGTGCGAGAGACAGAGAGAGTTACATATTTCTTCTCTCTGATGTAACTAAATGAGCATAAGCGTGACACCTGACTGACGTCCTTGAAATGTCACTCTCAATTATTCTCGTCCAATTATCGAATCGCCGCCTAAGAAATTTCACCTCAAAATACAGGGTGGAAAAAATCAATGGACCCTGAAGGGAAACCTCTTTAAATCCTTAAGATAGATAGATGACTTTACTTAAAGGAAACATTTCTATATTTTTAAAAAGAAACAAAACTGTATTCACGTATTTCTTGTCAATTTTTTAAGCACCTTAGTTTTCGCGGTGAGAGTTTTTTTTTTTGGTTTGAACGAAAGGGGTGTCAGTGTGATTACAACCACATGAGATTATTACTAATGACATTTATTTGGACACAGTTCGTGAAACACACAATACAAATAAACAAAGGGAAAAATATTGATAATAATGTGTAATCTCTGTGATAACAACGCAACTACGATACCACTTGTATTGAAGATCTCACATAAAAAACAACTTACCATCAGAAGGATAATTCCTGTAATTAAAAACGTTCAAAATCTAGTCGCAATCGCTGAGGTGACAGCGACAATCAGTGTCAAAAACTTGTCAAAAATGTAGGGAAATTAGAAGTATTTTATTTTTACTGAATGAGACTGAGATCAGCAGGCCAATTCTCGTAATTTAAAACGTCCAAAATCTAGTCGCAGTCTCATCTCGGCGACAAAAAATTATCAAGAACTTGTCAAAATGTAGGGAAATTTGGCGTATTTTTGACAGATTGAAACTGAGCAGTGCGATTCTGTAACCATTTCACCGTGAAAATTTAGGTGAAGAGAACGTGGAGTGAGCTTTCAGTGTTATCCTGATGCTAGGGATTGATATTCTTGACAGCTTATTCTAAGCTCACTTCACTTAACTTTTCACGGTGAGATTTTTACAGAATCGATCGGCAGACTGTGAACGTTCTTAAAAATTACGAGAATTGCACTTCAGACTGTGAACGTTATAGTCTGCATGCTTATTTGCTAGTCAATAACATAAAAATTAAATAATTGAATAATAAAACGCCCGCCCTTCACCACTTCCTAGTGCTTTCGCTGGGGAGAAGAAGTGGCGCAACAAACTCCCCAGCAACACAGCTGTCTGTTCGGTTACAAAATACTTGATTGTATACAATACTAGGTACGCAAAGTAATTAACGTTACAGGACACAGAACATTAAATTAAATTATTACCTACCTACATATTTTTCACTTTATAAAGTTAAACCTTCCTAATACTGAAAAGATAAGTTAGTGTTTTACTTAGGTATGTATTGAGTGTGAGTTAGTTGCTGGTAGTTTAAAATATTTTTTCAAGAAGTATTATACATAACTCCAACAGATGGAAAAATACGTGGAAATAACAATTATTTTCCGATAGCAAGAGCATGGAAGTCATTAGCAACTTTTATCATAATTTTTTCGTTTACAATTAGTGAGATGCCCTTTTCTATAAATCACTATGGGTACTTCCGTCATTTTTCTTTTGCTCACAAAACGGAAAAGAAAATCATGGCGAGGAAACGGGCGTGTCCTAGAACTTAAACCGGCCAAGGTGTAGTTGTAATATCATTGCATGTAGTTGAAAAACATGTTCTCCCATACATTCCAACTGCAAATTTAAGTTTGTACGCCCAATATCGGGGGATTTACCATGTTATTTTAAGACCATAGACTTTGTATAGGTATTAAACTTCTTATATCTATGGGTGTTCCTGTAATGTATTAGTACAGAACTATTTTTTCAAAATTTTAGGCTTCGGAGGAAAGGGTATGGTGAAAAGATTAATTTCTAACTAAATTAGCTGTGACAGACAAACAGACACACGAGTGGTCCTATAAGGGTTTCATTTTTCATTCGGACGTACGCAACTCTAAAAATCAAACCCAAGTGATATCCACACACTTACACTGGGCCCGCGCGGTAGGTTACAACCCACTCCCTGCTCGGCTGCATACATTTTATCTTTTAATAAACAACTTTATTACTTTATAATTTGAGCTCAATATTGCTTTTCTATATGTTATTTATCATCATATAAGCTGCTTTCCCCGGTTCAAGTTGCAAAAGCACTTAATCCGTCAAAGAGTTTTCGATCAATCTGTGTATAATAAAGATTTTTAGTGTTCAACTTGATTTTATTATTTTGGTTTTCACCCTGTGTTATAAACTCTAGACAACCTATTTGAGGACGATATTTTAGAGGTTTATTCAACGTGTCGTCAACTTCATCTGCCTATTCATTTTCCCAACTATGTTTGGGTAGGCTTCCAGTCAAACCAGTATTTTATATGGAGCGACTGCCCATCTCATCTCCATGTGGCAGCATTTACATCGTCACATGCGAACTATGCATCTAACTGACGTCACGCAAAATCCTGCATCGCGCAAGCGAGTTTACCGCACAACTAGCATATATACAACGTCCCGACATCAATCGTCGGGCAGTTGCCCCAATCCCCGTCTGGTCGGAGGATCCTCCCTTTTCTTTTGAGGATGAGGGAACTTTACACCCTGTTCCTCATACCTCTAAATCCATAAAACAGTTACTGGGTAACACGGTACCCATTGGTAAGACTGGTATCCCCTCGGAACGCGTCGTCGACAATTACGATAAGAATCTAAAACCCTTATTGATAAACATTAGGTACTTTAAAGCAACTTTTACTTAGTTTTTATTCGATGACCTTTCTTTTCCCAATTCGACAAGGTAAAGGGAAAAAAATCTTGTTTCTAACTTATCTTGATCAACCTTTTTCAACTTTCTAGTAACGTATTTAGGGTTCTGTACCCAAAGGGTGCCAACAGGACTCTATTACTAAGCCTCCGCTGACTATCCGTCCGTCGCGTCCGCCTGTCCATCCATCCATCCGTCCGTCCGTCTGTCAGCGGGCTGTATCTCATGAACCGTAATAGGTAGGCAGTTGAAATTTTCAGAGTGTGTATTTCTATTGCCGCTATTCAAACAGATAATAAAGGTTAAAAGTTAAAGTGAATACGTACAAGAAACGTTTTTTGACCTCTCACTTGGCCGGTTTTTTTTATGAATGCGAATTCAAATGATTCCCCTATTTATAATTTGTTTTCATCGCTATAATTTGTAAAGGCCTTTTAACTTTTGGGTCTCTTTCAAAAAAGTGAATAAGGTTTTGACCCGAAAAAACGTTTCCGCATGAACAATTGCACCAAGTTTTTTATTATTTTTAATAAACGTCGCCCGAATGTCAGGGTGGCAATTGAAGATAACACAAGTGAAATATCCCTAGATTGTACTTAAATGGTTGAGTTTTTCGTTAATTATTTTAGACCAATTTTGTATCATAATCATTGATGGCCTAGTAGTTTAAGCCTCGCCTCTAATGCACGAAATTGTGGATTAAAATCCGGACAAGTACCATTGCAACTTTATCAATTCATATTTCTGATTTATCTTGGATTTTACTGACATCGATGAAGGAAAAACATCGTGAGGAAACCTGGACAGTTAATGTACTGTCTGAAACCGCGGGGGTTGGCGAGTTTAGACTTTGGTTAAGCGTGCGTGGTGATCAATGCATGTGTTTTTGTGTATGAGAAGGCAGCCCTGTATCTTCCTGTATGACCTGTATGTTCCTGTATGACCTGTATGTTCCTGTATGACCTGTATGTTCCTATATGACCTGTATGTTCCTGTATGAAATGAATGTTCCTGTATGACCTGTATGTCCTGTATGTTCCTGTATGACCTGTATGTTCTTGTATGAAATTAATGTTCCTGTATGACCTGTATGTTCCTGTATGAAATGAATGTTCCTGTATGACCTGTATGACCTGTATGTTCTTGTATGACCTGTATGTTCTTGTATGACCCGTATGTTCCTGCAGTGGGTCACTAATAGGCTGATAATATTATTACACGACAATGGATTAAATTTTGTTTACCATGGTAGTACCTACCAATAAATATAGAAAGCTTACGTTATCAAGATGAACTTTTGCATAATCAGCCTATAATATTCCCACTGCTGGTACTCAGGTCTTCTCTCTTCGAGAGGGAGTGGACTGTAATCTACTAATCGGGCCCCGTGCGGGTTGGTAGTTGTCATATGTCTTCGAATTTGGTTTTATGACATGCTGTTTCCTCATGATATTTTCCTTCACCATTTTGAGAGCAATGGTGGTGAAATAATTTAGTCAGAGTATAGCACCTGTCTGTGTTCGGACCCACGACCTACGACTAGTAAGTCGGGGTCGTTACCAGTGCTCATGATGAAATGGCGAACAGCAAAGATAAGCAGATTTAAACAATATAAAAAAATTGCGTGTCCAGCACCGTACACATGTTACAAGTAAAGGATTATTTCCACCAAACGGCTCGCACCGCATCGGATCGGAAAGGATACGAACGGATGCGGCGACAGCCGATAGCGTCCGGCAGCATGTCGACGCATACAATCGGCTCCGTACCGTCGCTTATGCGAATGTATCCGTTTCTGCGCCTAGTCGAATAGTTTCATTCCTACCTTGTTGACGTGTTCTAATCTTTGAAAATGGTTGAAGTTTACGTAGTATTGTTGGCTATTTCATTAGATGAAGAAAATAATCATAAAAAAACAGAAGAGGAAAGAAAAATCTGGACGACAGCCGAAAGGATTCGATCGGATACGACGACAGTTGAACGGAGCCAATCGCGCTTCGCAGCATACTTTCGGCTACGATCGCGTGTCGCGGAAGACGCCCGTGGTCAAGCTGCTGTGCGTGAATTGGGAATATAGACTTTAAATACTGTGTACACGATTTAATATCGTTTATGTAAAATCCGTACCGATCCGACGCGATGCGAGCCGTTTGGTGGAAATCATCCCTAAGAGAGTTTTTTGTGAGAGACAGATAGAATTATATCTTTATTCTCTCTCATGTAACGAAATGTGTCTAAACTTGATGAGTAATTTCACTCAATTCTTGTTCAATTATCGAATCGCTGCCTAAAAAGTTTCACTTCAAATACTCGTACACTTCACTTGTTTCACTTCACGACAGTCGATAAAATGCTATGCAGCGCAACACATCCCTACCCATTTAAACATTGTTTTACGCATCTACGAGTAGGTGTGACGCTAGCAAAATGCGAGAAAAAGTGAACTCCAAAACAAAATGCCCGACGGAGACTTTCATTTCATATTTTAGCACATTTTGAAAAGTACCAAACGAATGGCTGTTGTTTGTTATGCGAAATAAATCGGTACTTTTAGTGTGTACCGCGTTTAGTGCAATATTTTATGCCGCGAATTGTGTGCGAAATGTACTACCTATAAAGGTGTTTCTCTGGCATTTTTTTGCGGTTGGGGTTGAAACGAAATACAGTGATCAAAAAAAGTTTTGGAGCACTTGCGGCAATGAATTGTTTTATACGAAAGCGCGCTTGAACTTAACATTTTTTTTTTGTTTTACTAGAGATCTTAAGTATTTTCCAAAGTTATGATAGGGGTCACTTTCCCTGTGCCTTTATTTTACGCTATACCATCGAGGAAACTTACATTGACCGTAAGGGCTATTCTTGCTTGCAGCGCTCGGTCACTATAGTAACCCTTGTTAACAGAAGTACACGGGATATTGTTTGCAAATTAGGCAGATGTAAGTTTCTTCGAAAAGTTCGGTAGTACATACACATAAATTCATGCCTTATTCCCGTGGGGTTAGTCAGAAACTGCAGAACGCCACGCTAAGCCATGCTACGCCATGCCACGCCACGCCTCGTCTCGCCACATTACGCTATAATGTTCCGAAAGATGTCAATTGTGTTTCTAATATCGCTATGGTGTCAAAGTCATGTTTTATTCAAACCGTATTGACTTCTGTCATTGTATGTTTTCATCGAATGTCGATCGCGTTTGATGGTATATAGATACCTTGATTATGTAGGTACATTGAGAGGGAGACTTTCACGATCACCCAGATGTAGGATATCTATCATGCTATCCATGAGAATATTGTTTTATCAACCTGTAGCGGTATCTACAACTATGCGAACAACGCGTCATACTGACGTCACGTAAAATCCTGCATCTCGCAAGCAGAGTTTACCGCGCAATTAGCATATATACAACGGCCCGACATGAACCAACCAGTTGCCCGTCAGACACGACACCCGTCTGGTCGGAGGATCCTACCTTTACTATGGAGTATGAGTGAACTTTACACCCTGTTCTTCATATCACCCTGTTCTTCATACACCCATACCTACTGCTGAGCATTAGCACCTTTCTCCACCTGGCACCTCGTCTCGCCATCTCCGCCTGGGTCTTCCTAGACATCGCATTTTTTCCGTTAACAATCATTCAGATTATATTTTTGACCAACAGTCATCTACCTACCCAGTCCTATTCCATTTTCGCTCCTCTTCTTTATTTCCATAAAGATTACCATACCAAAAAAAAAAACGGTTAAGGCATAGTACAGATGCCAGCACATCAAGCTACCCGAAATTGTCAAATTTTCCCAATAAACTTTGAACCTTATGCTTTAGCGATAAAGTTGAAAATCTATCAAAGAAATTTGACAGATTTAGTAGCTTGATGTGCTGGCTGCTGGCGTCTGTACAAGAAGAGTATCTATCTAGTCCTTGCCCCGTATCCGTCAGCCTTCGTATACATGATGACGAAGGGCGACTTATACACTTGATTGACTGACGTTATCAACTATGACAATATGCTACGTCTATAGTCTATAACTCATCGTCAAACGCTCTGCAGTGCGTCAGTCATTGATATTGTCTAAGTATGCTAATAGGGTTGTGTTTTGACTAGAGTTGTTTTTGTTTTTCTTGGTTTATTTTAAGGAAAGGCAAGTTATAGGTTTTGTAACAAGAATGTTGATGCTGCTAAAGTATCCGTCACGAGAAGATCCTTCTTGTGACGTCTCGTTGACTTTGGATCAAATAAAAAAAACAGTTTTGTAATGATTTTTATACTAGCTGCGCTCCGCGGTTTCACCCCCGTAAGTTTTGATCCCGTAGGAATATCGGGATAAAAAGTATCCTATGTGGTATTCTGATGTATAAACTATATTACTGTAAAGTTTCATCCAAATCCGTTCAGTAGTTTTTGCGTGAAAGAGTAACAAACATCCATCCATCCATCCTCACAAACTTTCGCATTTATAATATTAGTAGGATATGGAAATAATTATGTTAACACAAACATCTAATTACTGTCGTCAGACGATTTCGAGTATTATGCATCTGCATTCTGCAGTTGACAGCGTCAGCGTGAACTTACTACAAAATGGCGGCCCAAATGTTTACTTGCCAAGACTCAGACGCAAGGAATATACTACTCTAGTCAGACGCGTTCCAGTGCCACAAAACATTAGACGATAGCGCTTTTATATCGCTAAAATATAACCCGACTTAGTGAAATTTCTCGCTAGTTTCGTATTACACGTATGTTTTTTAGCTTCTCCTGACGGATACTTAAGGCCCATTACTGTTTAAAAGAAGAAGAAGTAATTGCTATAAACATCATGTTTTCTTGAATTTATTTCTTGTATCTTGTGGTTTAATATGACAAAGGAGGAATAGCAACCAGGACATTATGATGTTAAGTGTTCCCCCTTGTTTATGGAATTTTCATTTTAGTAGGTATTGCAAGAAAACACCGCAGGTAATTTGGGTTCTCTGAGAATTTTGTAATTGACAAAGCATTATTTTGCAGCGCAGAACTTCAAAGAAGTAAGTTTTTCATAAATCCTTGAGATAAAACCAAGTTAGATGCTTGTCAAGAAAATCTATTCGTACCTATTTCACTTAAGAAAGCCAAAAATACCAAACATTCTTATATAGGGCAACTTACAAGATTAATCTAAAACAATTTGTTTTTTGCCCATAGCAAATTGTTAACGGAACAGTTTTGGCGCCTGGTACCACTAGGACCGTTTAAGTGGTTATATCTCAAAGGTGTTTGTTTATAAAGGTACCACATCGGGCTAAGCTAGAAATGAGATGAGTTCAGTAAACTACAATTCCACGAATGGTTTTTACTGCCATGCAGCAGGGCAAAAAGCCTCTTTTCATATACAGGGTCAAATTAAATTAGCTAGCGAAACTCATCACATCACAACTGCAGAGCATGGCTAGTTAATTTAATTTGACTCTGTAAAGAAGGAATGCGCATTGATCACTGGGACTAAGAAATCACCAACATACATCGCACACATTGGTGTCTGATGTGTTTTCGTAACCCATAAGGACAGGTTACCTAAATGCACTTAATTCCCTTTTATTAACCTTTTAACCGCCCGGCTTCATATCAGCTGAGGGGCAATTCTCGTAATTTTAAGAACGTTCACAGTCTGATCTCAGTCTCAATCTGTCAATCTTTAGTGCCATATCTTTAGTTTCCCTACATTTTGACAAGTTTTTCACATTTGTTTATCGCCGAGATGAGACTGCGACTAGATTTGGAACGTTTTAAATTAGGTACGAGAATTGGCCTTTGTCGTGCTCCCAGCGCCCGGCACAGAGATTCGGAAAAAAAATGTTTTTTTCGAATAAGCTGATAGTATACAGCGTAATTAATAAAAAAAACAGAGTAAACGAGGTGTGGTATTTGGTAGTAAATATACGACTCTGGCGAAATGAACACGAAAATATTTGTCGGATTAATCCGACGTAAGCGGTAAAAGGGTTAATTATTACTCTTCTATTCAATTTACGTTAAATACGTTTAAAATTCTTCCCAGTTTAAATGAAGACATGAAAAGGGCTGCTTCGTTTAGAGCTTCTCAGCAAAGCGTATAAATTAATCAAACTCAAAATGCAAAGCACATTGCACAATCACGCTAATATTTTAAAGGCGAAATTTTGTGAGTGTGTTTGTATGTTTGTTACTTCTCCACGCACAAACGGTTGGGCCATTTTAAGTTTTTAGTAGGTAAGTACCACCAAGTATAAGCTTTCGAGTTTTCAGCGGCCAGTCTTTATCTTAATTGGTGACTGACGCTTTCTTAAAACATGGCAAATAGCTTCTACCCGCAACTACGTCGGCGTGAAATTTCTTGAACTATCATAAAATATGACCTATATTAATTTAAAGAGATTAATTATAATGACTGTGCCTTCTCAGTACATTTATGATAATCTTTTGTATGCACATAAAAATATTAATCTGTTTAAAAAATACAGTGATATCCATAACATAAATACTAGGAACAAAATTTGTTGTTCCTACAACAAGGCTCAAGAAAATAGGTGGCTCGTTTAAATGCCAATGTATACGTTTTTATAGTAAAATACTTAGCCACATTCAAGAACTAAGCCTAAATAAATTCAAATCTTTTATAAAGCGAAAACTATGCCAAAAATCCTATCATACTGTTTAAAGACTTTATTCAGGACAAAACCGAGCTGAGCCAATAGGTTTAGACTGCGAATGTTGTTTTATTTTACACTTTATTTTTTCTAAATATCTATTAACTTAAACAATGACATGAAACATTTACCATTTAGGTACTGTGTAAAGTATTATATTATTTTACTAGCTGCTGCCCGCGACGTCGTCTGCGTGAAGGCTCTACAGCACTAAAAATACCTAAGATGCCAGTGTCGCTATACCATTATAAGTACACAACTTTTAAAATAGCATTAAAATAGTTTTTTTTGCAAGAGAAGCAAGTTAAGAGAGTTATATGGGAATCCTGCTGAGTTCAGTCATAAGATGTGACTGAAGGAAATAGAGAAAATAATGCAGGAATACATTCCAGGACACAAAAAAGAGAGAAGAGAGAGTAAAAATACGTACAAAGGTATCATACCTTACAACACTTCTCTATAAACTACGTTGGTAGTTATGCTGCCAGGAGCCAAAATGTAAAGAGAGTCAGGACTGGTGACGCGGGAGCAAGCGACGTACAGTTGCCCTTGTGAGAAGCAACTCGTCCTGAGGTCGACACACGCTGCCCTCAGTATCTGCCCCTGCGACTTATTGATGGTCATCGCGAAGCAAAGTACACTCACGGGGAACTGTACGCGCTTGAACTGGAACGGGAAATTATGAGGTATGAGGGGAATGCGTGGTATAAATACTGCCTCGCCGACGCCACAACCCGTAAGAATTTCCGCCTCAATGGTGTGTCTATGGAGCGAGATGACTTTAAGGCGGGTTCCGTTACACAACTTCGGAGGAGATAGATTCCGAAGAAGCATAATCGGAACACCGACCTTCAGCTTGATGGTGTGCTGCTCACACACCCAAGAATTCTGCTGGTGCGGTATACGACTGATGTCCCCGTACACACAGCGAATTAGTTCTTGTAAGCTGGATACCACTCTACCGAGAGACTCTGGAACCACCACCTGTCCACTATCTCTTCTGGTAGAGTGTCTTCGCCAAGACTTAGAAGGACATCGGAGAATTCTTGAGCACGTGCATTGCCGCCGAGCCGAGCTCTCATATTAATGGTCAAGCGCAGCGTACGAACTCGTGACCACAACGAAGATCGTTTCAACGAAGCATTCACCTCCTCAGCCTTCGAGCCCCACGTCACCACGGGAAGCGTTTGCCGAAAATCACCACTGAATAGAACTGTGACACCACCCATCAAATGTTCGTTCCTGCGGATGTCCTGCAGGATTCTGTCCACGGCCTCAACTGCCTTCCTATTGGCCATCGTACACTCATCCCATATGATCAGAGAGCAATCCTTGAGCACGTGTCCCTTATCGCTGTTACGTGACACACCACAAACAGGCGTTTCGGCGCTCTCTAAATCGATGGGAATTTTAAACATGGCATGTGCTGTCTTGCCACTCGGAAGCAGTGTGGTAGCGATTCCCGACGACGCTACAGCAATAGCAATTTTGCCTTGCCTCCTGACCTCTGCAAGTATGCCAGTGGTAACAAATGTTTTTCCTGTTCCACCAGGAGTATCTAAGAAAAACATTTTACCCTGGTTTTGCCCAACGCTTTTAAGGACGGTGTCATAAATTTGTTTTTGCTCTGAAGAGAACAAAGCGACATGGTCATTTCGTATGGTGGTCATTTCTCCCGGATCGTAATTTGTCTCAGCGTTATACTCCCGATTTCCACGGTCTTGATACGGTGAAGATTGGGTAGCTGGTAACCCATATTCGATCAGTGGATTGCCGCCGATAGAAATGACCACATCTTGAAGTGAACTGAGACAGGTGTTCAGCACGCGTTCATCAGTTACTTCGACTTCGTCTCCAGTAGCACGCCTCAAACCTGGTAGAAAATCTTCAGACAGATGATGGCGATACTTCTCCCACAAAGCTACCGGGTTCGCGACTCCACAAAACACCAAGATGACGGCAAACAGATGACGCATGCGGCTGGGACTGTCACTGACGCTAGCCTCCGCGAGGGTGTCATGAAATGAAACGATCATCATCAATGAACATAATTTTTTTGTAATACTTAACACCGCATTTTTTTTTAATTGTCTTCCTCAACTCTGCTCAAGATTTTGAGGGTTTTGTTGGAACTTGAATTTGTCAAAACGAACTATACGATACAACTTTTATGAAGAAAATGCACATCACCATCTATGAATTTTAAGAATAACTAACTACTTTTCTCGCCAACATGATCAAATTTATATTATTAATTTCCAAAAAATGTTAACATGTAACTTGATTTGATTTATATGAAATCTCATAGATGGCGCTGTTTTAAAATTGTCTTTATACTATTAACATTCATTAAACTATATTTCTCTGCCCAAGTTACTTAAATGGCGTAGTTTTTATATTGTAAAGCTAGATAATAGCATGGCTTACTCAAAACAACATTTTAATATGTGTCGTTAGATTACACGCTGTCACAGAATGCTTAAGAAAAATAAAGATTCACTGCTCCTCCCCCGTAGATGATAGCGTGATAATATGTAGCCTATATGTTGACCCGACCTCTTAGTAATATTCATGCAAAATTTGAAGTAAATCCATGCAGTTCTTTTTGAGTTTATCCCGGACAGACAAACAGACAAACAGACAAACAGACAAACAGACAAAAATTCTAAAAACTATATTTTTGGCTTCGATATCGATTGTAGATCACGCCCCAAGTATTCTTTTTAAAAAATATTCAATGTACAGTTTTGACTTTCCTACGATTTTATTATATGTATAGATTTATTGTGAATGTGAGGACTATGTGGGTCATTGTTTCCGTGTCTGGCAGTTTGAGTAGTGTATGCGGCCTACCCAAATGTCCTGTCTGATATTGTTCGTCGAATCGTTGAGCTCCTTAAGTTTCAGTGAGCTGCATGATTACTGACAAATGCATGCACTGACTGGACAGGTCCACTCAATCTGTGTGGTTCTTTCCTCAAAAGACAATTTCAGACACCAATCTACATGGTCTTCACATGATCTGACCAAGATTTTGTCTGGATTTTAAAAAAGACTGTGACCTCTCAGTTTGTTTCGGCCTTTCTTATCAGAATAGTCAGATAGGAAACGCCGACCTCATCTAGTTAAAAAAAAAAACATAAGATTGACATGTAAAAGTGTTTGAACAAACCTACTTACAGAAAATAAATCATTTATCATTTATTACACTCAGCAATACTGTGAGGGACCCGTGGCTGAATAATAACAGCCGCACAGGTCGATCGATAAAGTTAAGGTACGCTTGCCGTGGTTGGTCTATGGATGGGTGACAATCTATACATATTGAGACGCCTCCGTGCCTCGGAAAGCACGCTAAGCCGTTGGTCCCGGCTTGCATTCGTGGATCTTTGACAATCGTAATGGGTCATCAAAAGTCCGAACGACAACCACCAAACGAACCAGAACCACTTACCAAGGAGTATCGTATTACCCAGTAACTGGGTTGTGGAGGTCAGATAAGCAGTCGCTTCATGTAAAATACTGGCATTCAGCTGCATCCGGTTAGACTGGAAGCCGACCCCAACATAATCGGGAAAAGGCTAGGCAGATGATGATGACTCAGCAGTACTGTAGTTTCCCATTAGTTTAAGAATTTTCGGATAACGATCAGCAGTTCCGAAGATTACTCCCTTCATACAAACTCACAAATATTTTTTCCTGTTTATAATATTAGCTGGTATACAATACAAGTATAGATAAGTAGTAGTTACTTAGCTAAACTTCATAGCAAAATTAAGCACACTCAGAGCTAAACGAGACATGTCTTCTTTCCACTCCGCTTCGCTTAGCATCGCTCATGTAAGCAGTATTTAGGATCATTTGTCATTGTCGGGGTATGACAAACGGTGTTTAGCTATGCTCCTATCACCGACATCATTGTTTTACTTAATTCATTGCGCAAATAAAGGTAAGACAATGGGTTATATTAAGTGCGTTATTCGCTTAGTGTGTTGTATTTTGTGAAATGGCTTTATTCGTACCTAATTGTTTTCTTCTTTACGATCAAGTTAAATTAGTTATTCACACTCCTCAGATGCGATGGGCATCGATGTATAAACACTTTAAACACGATTAAAAAAAAACAAATGAATGGGCTCAATCGGGACAAAAAAAAAAACGTAAAAATTATTTAATGATGATATTTTGTGGTCATCGACTTTTTGTGTGCAAAAAGATTAAATAAATAGTGTACTTTAACTTTCGCTAACTTATTTCATTATACTTGGTTTTGAACTTGGTAGAAACTTTGCCTTAGCAAGAAAGTATATAAGAACAAGAATGTTATAACTCTGCTTTAAGCGTCGTTCTTTGGTCAAAAAATTAGTATAGCCATTCAACGTGGCAATGCTGCCAGTCATTTTGGCACGTTTCCGTATGACAGTGATGCGGACGAGTCCCATCCGCATCACTGCGCGGTGTGGGGTGTGAGGGGCCCGTGGCTAAATAATAACAGCCGCACAGGTCGATCGATCAGGTTTAGCTATGCTTGCCGCGGTTGGTCTGTGGATGGGTGACCATCTTTACATACCGAGATCCCTCCGTGCCTCACAAAGCACGTTAAGCCGTTGGTCCCGGCTGTCATTTGTGGATCTTTGACAGTCGTTACGGGTAGTGAGAAGCCCGAAAGTCTGACAACCAGTCTTCCAAGGAGTATCGTATTACCCAGTAACTGGGTTGTGGAGGTCAGATAGGCAGTTGCTCCATGTAAAACTGCATCCGATTAGACTGGAAGCTGACCCCAACATAGTTGGGAAAAGGCTAGGCAGATGATAAGTGATGCGGACGAGTACTTCAACGCCGAATTGTTCTTTTGTTTTTGTATTTATTAGTATAGTTAATCATTTAATTTAGTAATTAGTGTCAATACATAGTTATTATTCTACTCTGATTAAAACATTGTTCATTTTGCGTTCATAAAGAGTAGAGTGTGAATCAATTAACTGCAAAGACAGTTGATAAAGTCAAATGGACCCAAAAAAGTAAAGTAAGGATAAAGGCCCCACATTTCAAGTGAGCATTATTATATGCAATGTCCTCCAAAAGTTATTTGACATTATTTTATCCATTTCAGCAGTATTATTATTTCGTTTATTTGTCTATATATACTTATCTAATTACATTTTTAAATATTTCTTAAAATATAAATTAAGTATTAAAAACATTTAAAAATATAAAAAAATAGTGATCCACCGATGTCGGGAGCAGGGTCCAAGGTACCGGTGGTTAGGGCTCCAGAGACAGAAACCTCCTCACAATGCGAGCCGTATCAAAGAGTACTGCCTTTTGTATCAGGCCCTTGATCCAACCGCCTAACGAAAGCCTCTATAGGTGTTATGTATTATTATTATTGTTATGACTTAAAAAAGTCGGTTAAAAAGGTTGAATTAGTGAACAACTAGAGTTATACACCCTAATGTGGTATCATAGCTGAAGTGGAAAAGTATCAACTAACTTTTTGAGGGCACTGTAAGTACTTCTCACACCTTCTTTCGATATCGGAAAATGAATTATGACTCAGGAGTTGTCCAACTCCATTTGAGTTCAATAATTAAGGACACCTGGCAAGACGCAGTGATAACTGGTGGAGTAAGGCAGTGAGCATTCAAGTACTGGAAGACAAAGTATCGGTCATCCGGCAGCAAGATGGGTGAAGGAAATCGTTAGTAGCTTCAACTTTCTGACTAACTGACCGACTAGTTAATTTTGACAATTCAAAAGTGCCTGTAAATGGTTTAATTGAAATAAATGCTTTGAATTTGAGTTTGTTACCAACGCGAGTGGAATCTGGATGAGCTTGGCACATGAACGTGGAAATTGGCACAAGAAAAGAGACAGCCCATTCATATCGGCTGGCTAATTGGCTTACGGACAGCTCACGCACGCACGGTGAGCTGTCCGTGGCAGATGAGTTTTCTTTTTCTTCGTCTTAAAGTGGTCTTTACCTATCTGGTTCCATCCAATGCTGGTTGCGGGCCTACAAAACTCGTTAATAAAATAATAGGCATGCGAAAAGTATGAACGAACATTCGGAAAAGATTTAAAACATTTATTCGGACGCGAAAAAATACGACTTCCAACCGGCGATGATCTGAAAGATTTATGAATATCAAAATGGCGGCCCAGCACCTTAAAATGTTGCCCGGATCCGCTTAAAAGTTTTTAAAAGCTGCGCGTTACACCTAATATTGAAAAAAGTTTCATAATAATCTGGAACGACGGCGACGCCTGATATTAACTTGGAAATTAAAAAGTCAGGGATAAACATTTTTGGTTATCATTCGTGTTAAACTAGGGTAACAAACTAAGGGCTTACATCGAAGCACTCCCGAGATGCTATCTACCAGACAACTATAAACCTAGAAACATACTATCTCTATATTAACTAATTACAGATACCTCCGTGTCTCGGAAAGCACGTTAAGCCGTTGGTCCCGGCTGTCATTCGTGGATCTTTGACAATCGTTACGATCGTCAGAAGTCCGAAAGTCTGACAACCAGTTTTATCAAGGAGTGTCGTATTACGTCAGTAACTGGGTTGTGGAGGTCACATCGTCGCTCCATGTAAAATACTGGTGTCCAACTGCATCTGGTTAGACTGGAAGCCGACCCCAACATAGTTGGAAAAAGACTAGATAGATTATTGGCTTTTCTCAACAAGCTGTACTCCACTACCAATAAGTTTAGTCTGTCCTGATTTCGTTATTGGTATACATACAGGGTGGTCAAAAAGTCGTGGATCAAAAGAAATAGGGAGATAAGGGAAATCATTTCCATTGCTTTTCAAGAGAAATAATTTTTAGTAACGCTTAAAATTTTTAGAAAAAAAAGTTGTTCTTAAAATTTAGTACCCAGAGCCGCAATAGAACTTTTGTAGTGTTTATACATTATCTAGTAATAATACAACACCGTTTGTTTTATATCACATTTTTTAAAATAAGTCTAATTTGTAAAATAACTCAGTATACAAAAATAAAACTAACTAACTAACTTTTATGGCAATTGAATTATGGCCATGCTGTAGAATGCTCACAGTAATGCTGACTACATTTTCAGGATAAATCATCCAAGACGTCTTTTAGACACCCACAACGCCCTTTATCATCATTTCCTCTCTTACATCTTATAAAACCTATAGTATTAGTACTTATGTCTATACACCCACATACATGGTTAATTTAGCAAACATGCCGAAAATACAACAGTGCCCAACCGGTTTGGTACTTCAAGTTCGGTAGCACTTAAAGTGCATATTAAGATGCTATCACACTGGCTACTTAGCTGTAAAATTACTTTATTAGAGAATTTTTTTGCAACAGGCTGATGTTTTTTTTATTGAGATTTGCCTGTAGCGCCGTTTCCAAGCTCCCGTGCACTGCGATTCTATAATGAACGTTATAGAATCGCACGACGAACGAACGAACGTTATGGGACAGGAAATGAAAGAATTGAGATTTGGGTCATCGTTAGCAATGTGTTTTTCTCGTTGTCGCTAAACCACTTCATCATCACCATCATTTAAGCTGAAAAACGTCCACTGCTGGACATAGGCCTCCCCCAAACACCTCCACTTCCACCGGTTCACAAGGTCATCGATCCACCTTGTGCAAAGCCTTTCAACGCTACTAAACCACTTACTTACTCAATATACTCGTACAGTCAACAGCAAAAGTAGGTGATGAAAATCAGAAATTCAATACTAATGCACGGAGTTTGCGTCAGAACTGTGTGGTGGCGGTGAAGTGTCGTTATGTGATTGTAAATTATACCAAACATTTACTACTTCGACGCCACACAGTTCTGACGCGAACTCCGTTCATTAATTAGTATTGAATTTCTGATTTTCATCATCTACTTTTGCTGTTGACTGTACTTCAACTCAAAAACTCCACTCTATAACAAAATCAGTCTTATTTTGTTATAGAGTGGAGTTTTTATTTTTACTGTTAGGACTAAAATATGAGCTCAACTTACTTTTAAACATCCTGTACAAACTACCTACTCATTTTAATCCTTCCCATCTATATACATATAATAAAATCGTAGGAAAGTCAAAACTGTACATTGAATATTTTTTCAAAAGAATACTTGGGGCGTGATCTACAATAGATACCGAAGCCAAAAATATAGTTTTTAGAATTTTTGTCTGTTTGTCTGTTTGTCTGTTTGTCTGTCCGGGATAAACTCAAAAAGTACTGCATGGATTTACTTCAAATTTTGCATGAATATTACTAAGAGGTCGGGTCAACATATAGGCTACATATTATCACGCTATCACCTACGGGGGAGGAGCAGTGAATCTTTATTTTTCTTACGCATTCTGTGACAGCGTGTAATCTAACGACGCATATTTAAATGTAGTTTTTGAGTAAGCCATGCTATTATCTAGCTTTACACTATAAAAACTACGCCATTTAAGTAACTTGGGCAGAGAAATATAGTTTAATGAATGTTAGTATTATAAAGACAATTTTAAAACAGCGCCATCTATGAGATTTCATAAAAATCAAATCAAGTTACATGTTAACATTTTTTGGAAATTAATAATTTAAATTTGATCATGTTGGCGAGGTAAGTAGTTAGTTATTCTTAAAATTCATAGATGGTGATGTGCATTTTCTTCATAAAAGTTGTATCGTATAGTTCGTTTTGACAAATTCAAGTTCCAACAAAACCCTCAAAATCTTGAGCAGAGTTGAGGAAGACAATTTAAAAAAAATGCGGTGTTAAGTATTACAAAAAAGTTATGTTCATTGATGATGATCATTTAATTTCATGACACACTCGCTGAGGCAGTGACAGTCCCAGCCGCATGCGTCATCTGTTTGCCGTCATCTTGGTGTTTTGTGGAGTCGCGAACCCGGTAGCTTTGTGGGAGAAGTATCGCCATCATCTGTCTGAAGATTTTCTACGAGCTTTGAGGCGCGCTACTGGAGACGGAGTCGAAGTAACTGATGAACGCGTGCTGAACACCTGTCTCAGTTCACTTCAATATGTGATCATTTCTATCGGCGGCAATCCACTGATCGAATATGGGTTACCAGCTCCCCAATCATCACCGTATCAAGACCGTGAAAATCGGGAGTATGACGTTGAGACAAATTACGATCCAGGCGAAATGACCACCATACGAAATGACCATGTCGCTTTGTTCTCTTCAGAGCAAAAGCAAATTTATGACACCGTCCTTGAAAGCGTTGGGCAAAACCAGGGTAAAATGTTTTTCTTGGATGCTCCTGGTGGAACAAGAAAAATATTTGTTACCACTGGCATACTTGCAGAGGTCAGGAGGCAAGGCAAAATTGCTATTGCTGTAGCGTCGTCGGGAATCGCTACCACACTGCTTCCGAGGACATGCCATGTTTAAAATTCCCATCGATTTAGAGAGCGCCGAAACGCCTGTTTGTGGTGTGTCACGTAACAGCGATAAGGGACACGTGCTCAAGGATTGGTCTCTGATCGTATGGGATGAGTGTACGATGGCCAATAGGAAGGCAGTTGAGGCCGTGGACAGAATCCTGCAGGACATCCGCAGGAACGAACATTTGATGGGTGGTGTAACAGTTCTGTTCAGTGGTGATTTTCGGCAAACGCTTCCCGTGGTGACGCGGGGCTCGAGGGCTGACGAGGTGAATGCTTCGTTGAAACGATCTTCGTTGTGGTCACGAGTTCGTACGCTTCGCTTGGCCATTAATATGAGAGCTCGGCTCGGCGGCAATACACGTGCTCAAGAATTCTCCGATGTCCTTCTAAGTCTTGGCGAAGGCACTCTACCAGAAGAGACAGGTGGTGCTTCCAGAGTCTCTCGGTAGAGTGGTATCCAGCTTAGAAGAACTAATTCGCTGTGTATACGGGGACATCAGTCGTATACCGCACCAGCAGAATTCTTGGGTGTGTGAGCGGGCCATTTTGATGCCCAAAAATAATCAGGCTGCAGCAATTAACGAATGGATTCTCTCGGAAATTGAGGGGAATAAAGTGGTCTACACCTCGATAAACACTGTTGTCGAGCAAGATGACGCCACACATTATCCCGTGGAATTTCTGAGCTCCCCGTCAGCAAGTGGACTTCCAGCGCATACCATCAAGCTGAAGGTCGGTGTTCCGATTATGCTTCTTCGGAACCTATCTCCTCCGAAGTTGTGTTAACCGCCTTAAAGTCATCTCGCTTCACAGACACACCATTGAGGCGGAAATTCTTACGGGTTGTGGCGTCGGCGAGGCAGTATTTATACCACGCATTCCCCTAATACCTCATAACTTCCTGTTCCAGTTCAAGCGCGTACAGTTCCCCGTGAGTGTTTGCTTCGCGATGACCATCAATTAGTCGCAGGGCAGCGGGTGTCGACCTCAGGACGAGTTGCTTCTCACACGGGCAACTGTACGTCGCTTGCTCCCGCGTCACCAGTCCTGACTCTCTTTACATTTTGGCTCCTGGCAGCATAACTACCAACGTAGTTTATAGGGAAGTGTTGTAAAGTATGATACCTTTGTACGTATTTTTACTCTTTTGTGTCCTGGAATGTATTCCTGCATTATTTTCTCTATTTCCTTCAGTCACATCTTATGACTGAACTCAGCAGGATTCCCATATAACTCTCTTCACTTGCTTCGCTTGCAAAAAAAACTTATATTTTAATGCTATTTTAAAAGTTGTGTACTTATAATGCTATAGCGACACTAGCATCTTAGGTATTTTTGGTGCTGTAGAGCATGCACGCAGACGACGTCGCGGGCAGCAGCTAGTTTAAAAATATAATATTAAAATTAATTATAAAAGTAAAAATGCTAAATGGGTTCGTTTATCAGTGTAAATAAAAAAATAAAGAAAACTGAATTCTGGATCTGTCTACAATCTTCATTAAGTATTAAATTAATGGTAACGGTATCATAAAAGTATGTTGTTTGTAAAAGTAATTAAGTTTTATTTCCCTATAAGGACATCCTACGTCATTGGCGTCAGCGAGATCTGCGATAATCAAGCTGCACGAGATTAAGAGCTTTAATGCTATACTAGCTGACCCGACGAACTTCGTACCGCCTCAGAATCAATAAAAGCGAATGTATGAGAAAATGAATTAAGTATCTTCATAAAAAAAACCTGTATTTTTCCGTTTTTTAATAGTTATTCTGCTATTCGGGGCGAAGACAAATCCCACAAATCAAAGATCATAAAAATCGGTCCAGCCGTTCTTGAGTTATAAATAGACAGACTTTGTTATCTAATCTCTAATATATAAATTAGCTGACCCCGCAAACGTCGTTTTGCAAAAAAATAGATAGTAGCCGATTCTCAGACCTACCCGATATGCACACAAACGGCTGGACCGATTTGTATGAAATTTTGTGTGCATATCGGGTAGTTCTGAGAATCGGCTACTAGCTATTTTTCATAGCCCTATTTTTTTTTTGCAAAACGTATAGATATAGAAGAGTTTTTATCATCTTTACGTCCGTCTGGGGAAGTGAAGTGGTTATGGATGTTTATTACCTACTCTTTCACGCTAAAACTACTGCAAGGATTTGGATGAAATTTGGCAACAGATAGCTTATAACTTGGATTAACACATAGGATACTTTTCATCCGGGTTTCGGCAAGCGTAGTGTAGGACGTCCCCCAGCTAGATGGACGGACGACCTAAAGAAAGTGGCTGGAACGGACTGGATGAGAAAGGTGGAGGACAGGGTGTTGTGGCGCAGCCTGGGAGAGGTCTATGTCCAGCAGTGGACTGCGATAGGCTGAGTTGATTGATTGATACTTTTCATCCTGGCAGTAAGTTCCCGTGGGATAATTTTCCAAGTCCACGCTGGCGAAGCCGCTGGCAAAAGCTAGTATAATCACAATTAATATTATAAAGGCGAAAGTTTGTGAGTGTGTTTGTATGTTTGTTACTTCTTCACGCAAAAACTACTGTACAGATTTGGATGAAATTTGGCACACATATAGCTTATAACCAGGGTTTTAACACTTTTTGTCCTGATATTCCCACGGGATGGACACTTATGCAGGTAAAACCGCGGGGCGCTGCTATTGGGACATAATTAACTGGAAATATTGTGTATTAAGGTATGGGCGATTTCCTAACGTGAAGATTTCCTATCGCGCTCTGAATTTTCAATTGTCAGCGTTAAGCTGAGTATTGAAAATCCAACAAATTGCATCCCAGCGCATCAGAAGAACATACTGTATTTTCAACTTGAGGCGCTAAGCAGTGCGTTGAAAATGCATTGCATGAGAAAAATCGCTTGTGGCTTGTAAACTTCTATTTGCCCTTCAGAAAATTCATATGTGATGTTATGTTTATGTAGTGTTCCATAAAAACATCATTACCTACTTAGTTTCTCCACCCCAAAATTTGTTTACTAAAACTCCCAGACGATATTAACATGAATCTGCCAAAACAACTAGATATGCGTCTACCGCCATTGAAGGTGTCCCGCGTTATACCAAGCGATTAACTTTTAACTGCATTAGAATGCCAGAATTAATGGCAAACTTGACATTTAATAGTACTCGTCTGTATTCGTACCTATACGTAGGGTACACTCGAATATTATTATGGAAATTATGTATAACTAGCAGCGCCCCGTGGTTTCACGCGCGTTACTTTCGATCCCGTGCGATTATCTGGATAGAAAGTATCCTATGTGTTAATCCTAGTTATAAACTATCTGTGTGCCAAATTTCATCCAAATCCGTTCAGCAGTTTGTGCGTGATTGAGTAACAAACATCCAAACATCTTCACCAACTTTCACATTTATAATATTAGTAGGATTATACTGAATGGCTTTTTTAAAATTTGAATAAAATATTGTTTAAAAGTTTTTCAGGGAGCGGTATTTATCTCCACATTTTATCTACTAGCTTCTGCCCGCAAATTTGTCCGCGTGAAATTTCTTCGTTATTTCGTTCGCTTAGCGTTTTTTCTGGCTTTTTTCTGCCTGCTCGGCTCCTAAGAGTCGTAGCGTGATATTAAATAGCCTTTAATAGGCTATAGGCTATTTAAAAATACAACTTCAAAAATTGGGCTATCAAAATCAAAAGGAGACCACTAGTAGTAGTTGTATGTTGTTCTGTTGTTGTTGTGCTGTGTAGTTGTGTTGTTGTTGTTACGTTTTGTCCTTGTTGTGTGTGAGACTGTTAGTTCCAGAGATTAGCGCGTTCAAACAAAGAAACGAACAAACGCTTCAGCATATTTATTTATTAATATAATAATAGTGTTCTACGTGTTAATAATATTGTTATACCTGTACAATATTATCTAGATCTTGTAAATACCTATATCTCTTGTAAATACCTAAACACAAAAGAAATACATACTGATTTATATTTCAAAGAGCTTTGTTCGCCGAGATTTTTAACTGCGTGACATGATGCCCATGTCGGAATTCAGAAATTATGTACAAGTCACGTTTGCACATAACAGCTGGGGCACTGGGACGGCTGCGACATAATTGTGTTGCAAGTTCGGTTCCCGCCCAATCAAAATTTATTATCTGTGTGGCATAAGTAGGTATGCATTGGTAACTGTCAAGTTTCTTCCTGATATCCACAATCTTTTATGTTAGTTAAGTATTATTTTATTGGAACGAAGATCTTTAAAGCGGCTTGCGATATGAGTAGATTGGTAGAAATGTTCTTGTACCGATAAAGCGTCAAGCGACTTTCTCTCTCTGATAGTTTTTATATGGTTTTCGAGGGTGCCGAAGACAATAAAATAAAAAAGCCTTATATTTCCTACTAAAAATGTTACAATACAACTAAAGAAAAGTAAATAAATAAACTAAACTTACTAACTACTTCTTAAATACTATAGAGCTAAGCATATTTTAAACTTCTGCGCCAGTAAGAACCCCTCATTTAGTTGAAGGTGAAGGCCTCCTCTAGAGATTTTCATTTCTACCTGTCATTTGCTGTGTTCATCCACTGTTCGCCAGCCACTTCTACTATGTTATCTGCCCACCGGGCAGCCGGTCGACCTCTTTTTATAGTGCCTAATGGCCTATTGCGAGATGTTATTTTGTGAGTCCATCGGTTATCTATCAGCCTAGCAACATGACCAGCCCAGCGGCACTTTAGTCTTTTACGGTGGCACAGAGCATCAGTATCCTTTGTCTCGTCTCTAATAATTTTATATGAAGTCTGAAGACAATAGTGAGTTCAAAACAAAATTCCATTATGACGGCTGCGAAAACTTTCAAGTTTTTCATGATGGGTATCGTTTTCACGGTTTTTGAGAGTGCTAAAGCCGACAATGAGGTCAAAATAAAAATTCAAGGGGCGAAGAGATTTTCGGGCTTCTGACTACCCGTAACGACTGTCAAAGATCCAAGAATGACAGCCGGGACCAACGGCTTAACGTGTTTTCCGAGGTACGGAGGGATCTCGGTATGTAAAGATGGTCACCCATCCACAGACCAACCGCGGCAAGCGTAACTAAACCTGATCGATCGACCTGTGCGGCTGTTATTATTTAGCCACGGGTCCCTCACTCACTATGACCAGATTAATGAATGTAAAAGCTAAATAAGTATGTAAGGGTTGTAGCAGGTGACGCTCTGTAGTTTTTGCCTACCCCCATATTAAGAAGGCTTGAGTTTATATATGTATGAAGTTTGTATCGTAGTTATGCTTTTATCAGCTCACGCTTGAAATATTTCAAACTTGTAGTCTGGAAAATCGCCGTATGGTTCTAGATCATCTGTTCCTATACAAATTAATGAACAATCATATTGATACATGTAGGTACGCGGTTGCTGAGTCAAATAAATTTGAATGTGCCTTACAAACTTGCTCGTGGGTAGATATCAGTTGCTCCGCGCTAGGGGCTTTAAAACCAATCTGGGCCATTTCTCCACCATTAACAGAATGCAGATTCAATTTTGTCGCCTGTATAGTCATTGCCTGTCACGCTCACCCAGCGTAGATATTGATATGTCCTACTCTTTACATAAGTTAAAAGCTATCTTACATAGGGAATTATCTTAAAAGGAAAAATAATATTGCAGTTTCTATTGTCTTTTTCATTTACTTAAATCTATCTAAATAAGTTAAATATTTTTTTATAAGCTGTTTTTGTAACTGCATTTCCCACTTCTATGTTTAATGCATGCCGTGGCAGCCTTTAATTAAGGCTACACTATAAAATGTAATAATAATATGGGTTTTTAACATGTATTTTTGGTGTATGCTTTGTTGGTTGTCCTTAAATAAATAAACTGCAGATATTGTTGGTTCATCCCCGGTCGTATGTCTTTATAATGTTCTTATCAGTGTAAATACCTACTTACTCGTATGTTGATTAAACGGTCCATTGTTTACATTCACTTAGGTACCTATCAAAACTTACTCATTACATTTTGTTTTGGTTTTCCTCTTTTACACTCTCGCATACGTACCCATAGATATTGTACTACCTACTATAACCAAATTTATTAGGTTATAGTAGGTAGTACATTAGATATAGGCTGTTTATGATAATTATGAAGTATTTTTAAATAAAATACTTCATAATTAAAAAAAAAAACAAAAATATATATTGTAAGTACCTACCTAAATGTTAGTTAATTAATAATATTATGTAGTGGCACCGAGTTGCCGTGTCTGGCCATACCGCTGTTAAACCCGCGATGGTTTATGTGGTATGTTTATAAAAATGCGTGTAAACTGTTTTTCTTGATAAATAAACAATAAAAAAATATATATATATATCATAAACAGCCTATATCTAATGTTCCCACTGCTGGGACACAGGCTTCCTCTCTGTGACAGGAAGTGGGCCGTAATCCACCACGCGGGCCCAATGCGAGTTCGTAGATGTCACATGTCTTCGAAATTTTGGTTCTAGCACATGCCGGTTTCCTCACGATGTTTTCCTTCACCGTTTTAAGAGCAGTGGTG
Organism: Globia sparganii; assembly: GCA_949316385.1. Lineage (NCBI taxonomy): Eukaryota > Metazoa > Arthropoda > Insecta > Lepidoptera > Noctuidae > Globia > Globia sparganii. The sequence continues at coordinate 4,782,457 of OX438675.1, read as the reverse complement.
ATGAAATTAATACACAAAGTAAAGCACCTGATTGGGTTCGAACCAACGACCTACAACTTGTAAGTCGAAGCCGTTACTACTGGGCTACCAGTACCACTGCTCTCAAAAGTGCTTTAAAAATACTTATAAATTATAATTAATTTTAGCATTTATAAAAGCTTTTTATTGGTTATCTTAATAGCAATGTCGGACCGTACGTAAGTCGTTAAAATGTGATTTTAATGCACCCATACCAAAAGAGACTACTTAAGTAAAATTATGCAAATTAAAATTGATAAAATCTGAATTTTTTCGATGTATTTATATCTCAATTAAATGGAGTAGGTACCTAATTGATGTTTATTGGTGTTGAAATGTATGTAAAGTAATTATAATGTGCCTATATTCTGATCAGATACTGAAGCGGCAATGTCCCAATAGTTAAAGCACGATCTGGCGAGTAAGAGGTGTTATTGTTGTATTATTGACGATGATATAATTGTTTGTTGGCAAGCCTAGAGGTTGGACTCCAGATGAATATGTCAAAGACCAAGTTGATAATGATTAGTGCGCATCGCAGGATCATTGTGGCGGGTGGGGAGGTTGAATACATTGATGAGTATATCTATCTTAGTCAAATAGTCTCTTTCCAGGCAAGACAAAACGAAGAAGTTGCAAGACGCACCGAAAATGCCTAGAGAAGCAATTGGGCCATGAAAGATGAAGGGTGATCTTCTTTTGTCCCTTAAGAGAAGACTCATTGACGTGTGCATACTTCCCATCCTCACATAAGGTGGTAAAACATGGTCTTTAACAAATCAGGAGAGGTCCACGCTCGAGGTTTGCCAGAGGGCTATGGAACGGAGTTTCTGGGTACCAAACTAACAGACCGCGTTATGAATACGACCATCCGTTCCATCACAAAGATAACTGGATGTCACTTGGAAAGCTGCCACGCTACGGAAATGGGATTGAGCTGGACACATCTGCCGCACGTCAGACGATCAATGGGCCAAACTTACGACCCATAACTCCCTCTTAATAGAATAGAATAATTATTTATTTGCATAGAAAGTAGGTACAAAAAATGCAGATGTTTTTATAATTAGAGATCCTTATACATTCTAACTTAAATTAGGCATGCAAATATTTAGCACTTTATTTTAGCATTTAATGGCAAGCTACATCACGGCAGACCCAGACGAACATGGCGGGATAAGCTGGACTCCTTCAATAAGAATTAGTCCTCAGCAGCTTTATACAGAGAGAAGTGGAAAGATAGTAAGAATGCCTTTGTCCTCCAGTGGGACATCACAGGCTTTTAACTTAATTTATTTGTGGATGGAAAATTCAAAACTCACACAAACGTGTCCTTATCAAAAAAGCATATTACAAGATATTATACACGCTCGCCGCACGCTGGTAAAAAGGAATTATGTACAATATCTTGAACAACAGAAAGCTCGTGCCCCATAACCGGCATGATACCGGTTATGGGGCACTATGTAACGTCAGTAGCCACATCTTGTCAAAAGACCTTTCGTAATAACCTTTCTATTTAGATAACTGGAGCCAAAAAAATACCAGAGTTTTATTGTCCCACTGTAGGGGTCTTCTCATTGATCGCGACGCTTAACCTGTCACCTATTAATTGCCTTTTATGGGGCAAATACCTGATACACAGATAACCGGTGTAATTATGACGTCCCACTCTGATAAAACGAAGTTAAATAAACATATTTCGCTTTGATAATAGGGAAGCCCTGGTTCCAGCATTATCGTCGGTTCCTACTTTTATTTAGATACTTACATTATATTTTTAATGGATTTATATGTCGCATGTCAGATGATTAATGGGTTAAAGTTACACCCAGTGGGTCCCGCTTATGACAAACGACATCGCGGCAGGCCTAGACGGAGCAGCGGGATTGTCCGAAACCCCGGGTTACCGCTACCCCGGAACATAAAGAGCTAAGGAAGGAACACGGGTGGGTTTTAGTCTGTAAGTCTGACACTCCCTTCTGCTCCACCTAGAACGGGAGGGGTCATTGATGATTTCCCATCCATAAAAAAAAGCCTAGACGGAGATGGCGGGATGAGCTGGACTCCTAATAAAGATTGGTCCTTGGTAGATCTGGACAGAGAGAGGTGGAAAGAGAGGGCTTTGCCCAGCTGTAGGACATTTAATCAACTCAGCCTATTGCAGTCCACTGTTAGACATAGGCCTCTCCCAGGCTGCGCCACAACACCCTGTCCTCCACCTTCCGCATCCAGTCCGTCCCAGCCACGTTCTTCAGGTCCATCCGTCCATCTACCTAGGTGGCGTCCTAAACTACGCTTGCTGATACGCGGTCTCCACTCCAGGACTCGTCTGTCTCATCCACCGGCCATCGGTCCATCGACAAACATGGCCGGCCCACTACCATTTCAGTTTGCCTACTCTGCAAGCTATGTCGGTAACATTAAAGGCTAATAATAAAAAAATGCTTAGTTCCTAACATGTCATCATAACATACGTCACACCAGTATGCCTAAAGGGTTAAGCAGATGTGCACCTACAGTAACCCACATTTCGCCCGTTATGTTCAATAGTCCCATGTAAATAGGCTGCTACTGAGAAATTCCGAAGGAAAACCCAATAACACAGTTTGTTTTATTGCTGAATTGGCCCGCTATTGACCTCGATCACGCCTGATGGAAAGCGATGGATGAGATCTATGATGGAACGAGCGTGCCCAGAAGACGCCTAAGGCACTGGTACTCCCACGCATCGACGAAACACAGCAGGCTGCTTGGCTTCGGTGGGAGGGTGGTCGCATACTGGGTGGGCGTTAGCCCTACCACCGCAAGGGGAGAATTGACCAGTAATAAGGTGTTGGGTGAGACTGCCCAGGATGCGCCGAGCGCTCGGTTCAGTTGAGTAACTGGCGGAACAAACTGCGCTACACGAGGAGGCTTCTTCATACATCCCTTCTTTGCCTTCTTTACTTTGCCCTACCCGGGAATCGAACCCAGGAACCCTCTTGCTCAGGAGTAGAGGTTGCGACCACAGACAAACGAGGCGGTATAGTTTCATACAGCGTAGATCTACCAACCCGCACTGGCCCCGCATTAAGCTACGCTTGCCATGTTTGGTCCGTGGATGGGTGACCATCTTTACATACCAAAACCACTCCGTGCCTCAGAAAGCACGTTAAACCGTTGATCCTGGCTGCCATTCGTTGATCTTTGACAGTCGTTACAGGCAGTCAGAAACCCGAAAGTCTGACAAAATGTGTTACAAAGGGGTATCGTATAACCCAGTAACTGGGTTGTGGAGGTCAGATAGACTGTCGCTCCATGTAAAATTACACATGCGCTCCATGTTCAATTATTATTTTTTATTTAATATTTATTAAGCTGCATCTAGTCAGTCTGGAAGCCAACCCCAACATAGTTAGGAAAAGGTTAGGTAGGAGGATTTATCTGTATTGTGGTCACGAATAATCACGCATCCTCTTTTTACATGGAGAAAATAAAACACAGACATTTAAATATTACATGTATTTTCAACTTTGCACTTATACAGGCAATAAGTGAATACAATTTAATAACATTCAGCTTATGTAACTCATTGTAGATATTCGTGATTCTGAGAAGACAAAATTAGTAGTTTTCTAGTAAGTAGTTAAATAAAGTGAGAGTTAATTATGAAAAAACAATCAAAGGTATATCTTTATATTAAATCTTTCTTTAAAAAAAAGAAAAACAAACATAAAATAGTGGCATTTTCTTTAAAAGGCCCACTTTTTTACAGGAGAGCCAAGTAATTAAGTCAACCAGTCTTACCAAGGGGTATTGTTTTGCCAAGTAACTGGATTGTGGAGGTCAGATAGGCAGTCGCTCCATGTAAAATACTGGTGTTCAGCTGCATCGGAATAGACCGGTACCAACTCCAACATAGTTGAGAAGAGGTTCGACATATTGACTGAGCTGGGTAATTATGATTTTTTAAATGTGAATACAAAATCTTTAATTAATTATATTGGCGTGATTTCTACTTTAAAGGTCTGCTTATTATGATGGGTAAGTAGGTAGGTATCATATTTATTTATTGTCATAACGCGTCAGTGTGTAAAGAAAAACTTAGAATCTCTCAAACGCTCTGATTGAATTTCAAGACAAAAATAACAAGTAAGTACCTAATAGTTTTAGTCTTCTCACAATATTAACGTAATCAAATTAACACATAATTGTAATATTTGATTACAGTCCTCATACACTTTATTTATACATTGCCTTCATTTTGGCACATTTCATTCTTCCAACACATATTTACATTTTTTGGTTATTTTAAATTGACTAAGAGTTGCTGAATGAACCCAGATTGGACCAGCAGAGCTTCAAAATGTCCTTTAAAATTCTATATATTATTTAGCAACATTAATTTGTTTTAATTTAAATATGTGATTTCTTTTCCAAGTATCTTCTTATTTAGATATTAAATTATGATTAGTACTGTTCTCAAGGAATTCAGCAATGTGTTTTTTTGACGCGCTGGGATTACAGCTCAATATCGAGAGTTGAAATTCTTGTGCGTCATAGAAAACCACCCGTGCGTCGTGGGCTTATCATCGCATCTAGGTGAATCCCATCAAGTACAAATAATATTAACTAAGTTATTTATTATTATTACATTGTAATAAAATATATAGCATTCTATATACATATACATTTAACAACTAACATTTTCCGACTTGGTTCGCGATTGCCAATCACTTTAGTCAGTTTTATACCTACTTTCCATTGTATAATTCGTTCCCTTTAGACATCGTTTTTAATCTATGTTCTACTTAATATATAGAGAGGCCCGTGAAACGACGTCCGAAGAAAATGTTTATTCATTCTGGGTGATGTTTAGACAGTTAGTATTTTTATCTATCGTAAACCATAATTGAAAGATGTATAATAAAAATATATATTTAAAAAAAAATCAACGTGGAAAGAAAAAATATAAATTCTGAAATGAGAATTTCCCAAAAAATATTTAAGAAACCGCCTAGGTCCTAAACTATAAATAATCGCTGAACATACATACATATATGGGGGTTTTTCGGAAAGCCCTTAGAGAGAGGCTCCTAAAATATTATATATACCTATATTATATATATACGTAAATATTCTTTGGAAGTCGTTTAATTGGCCGCCGGGTTTATTAATACGTTATTATGTAATAATAACATTCATAACACAAAGATATATATTTTTTTATTAACACTTTTTATTTATTCACAAAATAATTAATTTATAAATTCATAAAATGTTTTTAAATAAAAAGTACGTATGTATAGAAGTCTTATAGTAAATTTAATCTCTAACAGTATCCTTATTTTTTTTTATGAAATAAAATCTCTCGTCTAGGTTGGTGTTCTAAATATTCTCGCTTACATAAGAAAATGGATCTAAAGCTCAATTTCACCCATTCCAAATATACCTGATTCTAAATTTACTTTAATGAGATCAGTATGAAATTATAAATATTTCAAAGCGTTCCATAATAAGTGCAGTGATAAAAATCTATCATTTTTGATTTTAAAGTTGGTTATAATTGCTTAAATAAAAATATTTATATAAATGATGAAATTAAATTTACTTGAGTAAAGAGCTATAATCGTTGTTGTGTTTTAGCATGGAAATAGTGTTATAAAAAGAAAATCGGCAATCTGTTGTTTTTTTTTTATTTTTTAGAATATAGTATTGAAATAAAAATATGCTAGAATATTTTGTCAATGACCGCTATAGTGATTTTGCTCCGTTACAAAAATCGGATCATATTTTCCAAATGTACGTACTTAATCCAATTATTATTTACCTCACGTATTCAATTTAATTTTGTAAAATTGCCCACCTGTCTGGCTTACTGCTTAGATCGTTTATCGAATGGTGCCGTTACTGTAAGCCACAATTCACATCAAAACTTAAACATATCGTCAGGTGAAAGAACCTATATGGAGCAAGGTCATACACACAAAGCTGATGTATTTCTTAACTAACCGTTTATCAAAGTTCATATTTTAAATTATTAGGTACTATCAAAAATTAGATAAGAGCAGTCGTGGAAGATGGGACAGTGGTATCAGCCCCGACTTACGAGTTTTATGTCGTGAGTTCAAACTCTGGCAGACACTTTACTTTGTGTATTTAATTTCATCACCACTGCTCTCAAAACGGTGAAGGAAAACATCGTGAGGAAACCAGCATGTCCTAGAACCAAAAACTTCGAAGACATGGTGACATTTACCAACCCCTACTGGGCTCTCAGGTAGGTATTAAATAAGTACTGTATCTCTACATAATCTTCACAATCAAGAACATAATCTTCACAAAGTTTCCGTCTTGAATAGTTTGGGCTATTCTGTTCTATATTTTGCAATATGAAGGATAAATGATTTTATACATCAATGCTACAAAACTTTGTGGAAAACCCGAGAAGCATATATAATATTCCTCTCAACAGTTTGGGGTAACGTTTTATTTGAGATATGTATATATCACAAAGTATAAAAACCTAAAACCAAACAAGCTTTTACACCAATTTCTTCATCAACGAAAAACGTAGACAGTTCAGAAAGTTTCAATACAATCAAAATCAGCAATACAAAAAGTACCTAAGTTAGGAGTAATAAACTATTCCCATGTTAGGCCATTCATCATAGAATATATGTGACAAATATGGCCGTACTATATCAAACTGTCAGAGATACAAGATAAATATGACTGAACGAGATAACCTTGAGCTTTCTCTTAAAGACGGATAATTATAATGTATGGAGGATCGATTCGTACATCAATGGTCAATGATCATTTATTTATACTTAAAAACACGAGCACATAAGTTAAATACAATAACGAAAAATATACAACTCACAATATACTCCAGACACACAGACAAGATCTTCTTCCATTCATCCGTGGACACCAAAGTCAGGCTTAGCATTCAGGAGAGCGTTGAGCGCAGAGTATGCGAGGTAGAGGAGACTGGATCAGGTTTATAGACAATTCATTTAATTTATTTGCTTTATTTATAGATACTTTTGGAACGTTAGATTATACAAATGCATGAATTAAATGTCTCACTGATGGTGGCGCGTGTGTTGGATCATTCGGTTCCCTTCAAAATGGTTGAGCTGGATGGTGCTGATCCATGCGTCATATTCGTGAACGGGCGCTGTCAGTTGAGACTGGTCATCTCTTAGCTGCTAGGGCTTCTTTTTAATCTTATAACTATTTTGAATTGTTTCTTCATAACATTGTTCTCATATATAGAAGCAACAAGAATAATGTACTAAGGATTTTGTAATATCTTGATTTAAAAGAGTGTCCTTGGAGTTTCTTGCCCGTTCTTCTCCAAGAGATCTACGTTTTGGAATGGGCAACTAGCTTCAACTATCTGACTAACTGACGGACTAGTTAAGTTTGACAATTCAAAAGTGCCTGTAAATGGTTTAATTGAAATAAATGCTTTGAGTTTGAATCTATTTTTGAACAGAAAAATTTATTACAGACATCAAAACAGATAATTTTGAACACAATAGGTAGACCTATGCCTAGAGAAGTGGTGGCTTAGCGGTATCGACCCCGACTAATGAGTTATAGGTCGTCAGTTCGAACCCAGACAGGCGATTTACTTCGTGTATTTAATTTCATCAACAGTGCTCTCAAAACGGTGAAGCAAAACATCGCGAGGATACCTGGTGCCGTACTATGACGGTGTAATGCCATCATGATTCCAGTGTAAGAGTGAGACGGAGCTATATCGACACCTCCATGCAATAACATCGTAACTCACTTTTTTCCAAAAATTGAGTTACAACGGCATTGTTATGTAAAAAAAAAATGCATTTTTTCTGTACTATCATTGTAATTCTATTCCCTTTCGTTTCTAAAATAAAAACATTTTATGTAACTTAACACCTTGGAGTTACAATTATCTGACCACAAAAATAAATTAAACTACAAAAAACTAAATTGTAACTCAGACATACAATGTTTGTCCTCGTAACTTATATGTCATTTCACTGTTTTGATTTTCACGTAAGTCATGAAAACCCATGTAAACCATTTTTCTTTTACAACTTAACCATACCTATTTATAGTCAGCCTAATCTATATTAATTAAAGCCAGCTTCAAAAATTGTACGGGGTGTTTTGAGTTTACTATAATTTTTCAAACTTTAAAATCGCTCTCCTGTAAAATCACAAAAAGTGAGTTACGATGTTATTGCATGGAGGTGTCGATATATGACCGATAGCACTATCTCTTTTTAGGACTGGAATCATGATAGCATTAATACTTCGGAGTACGGCCCCTGATCCTTGAACCAAAGATTCGAATACATGTGACATCCACAAACCGCACTGGGCCAGCGTGATGGATTAAGTCACACTGCCTCTCACAGAGAGGAGGCCTGTGTCCCAGACTCCCAGCAGTGGGAACATTACAGGCTGATTAAGAGACTTAATGACTATTGCGTACAATGGTTGCAAAATAAAGGGTGACTCCCTTGGACGATTTTGTACACTGAACTACGAAAGTACCTATCACACTTAAAATAAATTAAGCGCGTGCTCAGAAGGCCAATTCTCGTAACTTAAAACGTTCAAAATCTAGTCGCAGTCTCATCTCGGCGACAAACAAATGTCAAAAACTTATCAAAATGTAGGGAAATTTGAAGTATTATTGATAGGTTGAGACTGAGATCAGACTGTGAACGTTCTTAAAATTACGAGAATTGCCCCATTAGCTCTTAGTTTTAAGTACGTACTTTTGTCTAGTCTCAAGATCTCTGAAAGTGTCTTTGAAAGCTTCATTTTCAAGCCCAATTTTAAACCCTGATTAAGGATATCAGGTATCAAGGATATTAAATACATAAATCTAGGTCCTATTTACCTGATACATATACAGGGTCAAATTAAATTACCTAGCGAAACTCCGCAGGCGTGAGTGGTATCGATATCTCAACATAATAAATCAAAAAAGAAGTTAAGATATGTATAAATAAAATAGAATATTTGATGATGTTTTTCTGGAGTCATCGACCGCAGTTAGTGTAGTCACTTGAAATATCAGCTTAAAAAAATAGTAAACTTCAATGACTTGGAGATCAAATACATCGATTAATCATAGATATCCAAATAAAATAGGATAAAACCAAATAAAACAGATTTTCTCAACTCATACTTCAAGTAACAACACTACAAGATGTCGTTGACCCCCCAAAAATAATTTAAATTCATTTTATTTTATCGTGTTTATTTATATATTGACACCCATCACGCCTGCAGAGTTCCGCCAGCGAATTTAATTTGACCCTTCATACTAGCCAAATAAATAGGTACCTTTAATTAATAGCCTCATCTATCGGTAGGTTATTTCGGAACTGTTCGGAACCTAATTAATGGTCCCGCAAATTGCGTGTGAAATTGGAACAATGAAAGCCATTCCCGAACAAAACGATCTGTCAAAGGCCTTTGATTGATATCACCAACTAACAAATATGAAGATTCCTACAGTAATATAATGCCAAAACGTTCATATCAATGGCACAAATAGAATGATATCGCGTTAATAGAAATACACATGAGAATCTATTCAGGTCATTTTAGTACGATTATCTTTACCCAGTGATGTATGAATCGATCGTAAATATGTTTGCTTGTCTTAAGTAAATGCACTGAATTGCTTGGCTTCCAGCCAAGCTCGCTACATCAAACGAAACATTTCATACAAAGCTCTCCTTAGTTCTATAATCGTATATAAATATATTATTCTCTCTATCGAGTGTTGGTATACAAACGAATTTGTTTCTACCCTCTACCGTATCACTTACATCTAAAGTTATTGAATAAACATTATTAGTCTTTACATCTAGGTTCAATATTTGTATTTGTTTATTGTTCTCATTGGCAGTATCTATTGCTAATTCATTAGAGTAATTGTTATCATGTACTTCAGCATATATGTCGTTGTCGGTTTCATTTAGGGCTGCTACCATTTTCATACTATTTCTTCTTGTGTTCTCTACGTTTATGATTTCTCCTACTTTCATTTGTTGTACAGTCTCCTCTTTGATTTTTTTACTTTCTCTGTTAACGAACATTTTCTGAGATGACCTTCTATTGCTATACCTTCTCCAAAAAGAATCTGATGTATTCTGACTGCTTGAAAATCCTGTTGAAGTGGTAGTGTTGAACGTGTCTCGCCTCTGCATTGTTTCCCTTAAAGTCCTGCTACATCTCATCAACTTATTTATCTTTAACAGTTTCACGAATCCCTCCCTAAACTTAGACGACATCAAATTGTATAATATTGGATTGATCGCCGAATTCAAATATAGCATAACTCTACAAAAATACAAAAGTATATAGTAACCATCTATACCTAATGACATTATTGTCTCTGGTGGAAATACGATGATCCAAAGCGTGAGTGCTTTGAATGGTAGGAGGCAGATAAAGAATGATAAGACAACAGTACCAAGCATAAGGATGACTTGTTTCCTATATCGCACTACATTGCCGGTATTGTTAGTGTTTTTGGTGTTCTGTGCTATGATGACGGGGTTCTCCATGAGGTTCTTTGCGATGACGCTGTAGAGGACGAGGAGTACTCCGAGGGGGACGATGAAGAAAACTGCGATGGTCAGGATAAAGAAGAGTGCTGACCAGAAGGTGTCTGCTTGAGTGAGGCAGACGGGAACCTGCGTGCCATCGTCATAGACCTCGTAAGTGAAGGTCGCCACGGCAAGGATGGGGCTGTGGAAGAGAAAATTTTGAGTTAATAATATTTATAAAATCTAAAAACTTTACCGTGGATGCGATTAGCTATTCCGTAGCTGAATTGTGCAATAAAATAGTAATCGAACTTTTTTCCCCAAAACACTTATAAATGTGCTCTTGAAGTAATACATGTTCTGAATTTTCTCAATCTATACATACAAATAAATAAAACTGAAGTCTATTTGTGATGTTAAAACAACTGCTTTTTACTAAAAGCATATAAAAGTATTTCCGGTACACAAGTACCAAAAATACTTCCTACTAATATTATAAATGCGAAAGTTTGTGAGGATGGATGGATGGATGTTTGTTACTCTTTCACGCAAAAACTACTGAACGGATTTTGATGAAACTTTACAGTAATATAGTTTATACATCAGAATAGGATACTTTTTATCCCGATATTTTCACGGGATCAAAACTTACGCGGGTGAAACCGCGGGGCGCAGCTAGTTATAGATAAAAATAATATATATAGAGAGATAAAAAGAAGTTATTTTAATTTAAATGCTCAGTTTCAGATAAAGTTTTTTTCTAAATCAATTCATTTTATGGGGCACTAGCTGTGCCCGCGACTTCGTTCGAGTGCATATTGGATTTCATGGGTTTTAATTTTTTTACGAGCAATCCTTATTCAAACTAACTTAAAAAAATTGTTTAAAAAAATTTTTTTTTTGACCTTCTGTTGTTCCGACTGATCTCCAAAATGGCTGGACTTATTTTAAGGTGACTTTCATTGGTAAATAGCTGAAGTTATAAGGAGTACTTAGGCTACTTATATTTTAGAAAAAGGATTAGGCTTCCGCACAAAAAAAAACCACGAAATCCAATATGCACGTGAACAAAGTCGCAGGCACAGCTAGTGACCCATAAAATGAATTCCTTTAGAAAAATCTTTATCTGAAATTGATCATTTCATCCCTTTTGTACGATTCATCGAAATTGCTTGTCCTTAGCGACCGACGATCCAACGTTCTGATTGATCAAAAGTACCTTTAACATGTGAACGATGTATGATAATGCCTTACAAAGAGTTATATACTGTAGTTATATTATGAGCTTAAGTTACATTTTTAAGGTAAATGATAAATGATTTTATTTCTGTAAGTAAGTTTGGACAAACACTTTTCCAAGTCAATCTTTTGAAAGAATAGTCAGATAGAAACCGCCGGGTTTCTATCTGACTACTCTGAGAAGAAAGACCGAAACTTAACTTAAAAGTTAAATATCATATTTAAAGTGAACTGTATCATGTTCTTATGAGAAATAAAGATTCTTTAAACCTAAACAAACTCAGTGGTCGGATTTTCTTAAAGTCCAAACATAATCTTGATCAGATCATGTAGATTGATGTCTGAAATGGTCTTATAGGGAAAGAACCACACAGATTGAGTGGACCTGTCCAGTTAATGCAGGCATTTCTCTGTAAAGGTGCTTGACAATTATGCTGCATGTATTATCAAATATGAGGGGCCCGTGGCTAAGTAATAACAGCCACACAGGTCGATCTATCAGGTTAAGCTATGCTTGCCACGGTTGGTCTGTGGATGGGTGACCATCCTTACATACCGAGACCCCTTTTTTTTGTGGATGGAAATCATCCAATGATCCCTCCCGCTCTGGGTGGAGCAGAAGGCAGTGTCAGACTCTTACTGACTAAAACCCAACCGTGTTCCTTCCTTAGCCCTTTGTGTTCCGGGGTAGCGGTAACCCTTTCGGACAATCCCGCTGCCCCGGCAGGCTTCGGCCCTTTCGGGCCCCTTCCTTGTTGCTGACATCTCTTTGAGGCGCGCGTGGAACACGTACGCGCCGTCCGGCACGGGCCTGGTCCTGATCGGACGGAGGGTTACTCAGACCCCTCCATGCCTCGGAAAGCACGATAATCCGTTGGTCCCGGCTGTCATTCGTGTATCTTTGACAGTCGTTACGGGTAGTCAGAAGCCCGAAAGTCTGACAACCAGTCATACCAAGGGGTATCGTACTACCCAATAACTGGGTTGTGGAGGTCAGATAGGCAGTCGCTCCATGTAAAATACTTGTATTGATGTATAGTCTAGTCAAATATGCTGCAAGTCAAGGTGTAGTCAAATTTAAGGGAGAGGCACAGACCACCGAGCTGAAGTAGTTTCTCTATGGGAGAAACATTGCTATCGCGAAAAAATTATCAACTGTCTCATATAACACTTCAATACCTACTCGACCCAAATGTATGGTATGACTGATTATTTTTTCGCGATTACGACGTTGGTCTCATGGAGAAAGTTGTTCAGTTTGATGCCATGCCTATACCTGTTAACATTGTAATTTGAAATCATTTCAAAAGCCAATTATTTTTAAAAGAGTTACCGTGGCGGGATGAGTTTGACTCCTTTATTAAAGATTGGTCCTTGGCAGCTCTGGACAGAGAGACGTGGATGGAGAGTAGGGAGGCATTTGCCCAGCAGATAGACAAAAAAAAAAACCGGCTAAGTGCGAGTCTGACTGGCACACGAAGGGTTCCGTAGACCGTACCATTATCTATACTTCTATACTTATTTACTTATTTATATTATAAAGAGGAAAGGTTTGTATGTATGTTTGTAACGAATTGGCTCAAAAAGTAGGTACTGGACCGATTTTAAAAATTCTTTCACCATTTGAATGCTACATTATCACTGATAAATATAGGCTTTTTAATTGCAAGAAAAAATAAAATGTTTAAAAAATAAATGTCCACTCGTGCAAAGCCGGGACAGGCCGCTAGTCTATAAAAAAGGGAAAAAAAATCATGTCTGTTGTATCGGAGCCCCCCCCTTTTTGTTTTATTTTAATTTAATTATTTATTTTTAAAGTGAATATATAACTACATATTCTGTGAACATTTCAAGCGTCTACCTGTTGCCGTTATCAATATCGACCAGAAACGAGAAAAAATAATCACGTTTGTTGTATGAGAGCTCCCTTTAATATTTATTTTATTATGTTTTTTAGTATTTTTTGTTATAGCGGCAACAGAAACACATCATTTGTGAAAATTTCAACTGTCTAACTGTCACGGTTCATGAGATACAGACGGACAGACAGACAGACGCACGGACAGCACGCGGAGTTTTAGTAATAGGCTCCCGTTTTACCCTTTGGTTACGAAAATTCTAAAAAAACCGTGGAGTTTCTTGCCGGCTCTTCTCCATAGGAAACGACCAATTGGAACCATGCACCAGCTTCTGGCGTTTCATTAGTGCCCATGTAGGGTTATGTGAAATAAAATACTTTGATTTTGATGGCCTGTACCACACCCTTAAATACCTTACCTTTTTGACCACACCTTCTTGATAAATACTGACCTTACCTTATGAACATTTCACTTTCAGTAGATACCTATACATTCTTGTCCTATTTAGCGATAAGCGGGAGAGAACCGGACTGATAAATAATTAGGTATTAGGTAATTATAACGTCGCTATTATTGCTTGCGGTCAATTGCGGCTAGCTACGATATCGCTGGGAACTGGGGATTCCTTGGGACACTGCGAATTATGTGTGCTGGATGGGCTTTTGACGATGTTGAGCGTAGTATGACAGGAGGGTGTATTTAAAGAGGGCAACAGTAACCATAAGCATAATCCTATCCTACTTCCTACTTCCTATCCTATCCTACTTCCTACTAATATTATAAATGCGAAAGTTTGTGAGGATGGATGGATGGATGTTTGTTACTCTTTCACGCAAAAACTACTGAACAGATTTTGATGAAACTGTACAGTAATATAGCTTATATATCAGAATAACACATAGGATACTTTTTATCCCGATATTCCCACGGGATCGAAACTTACGCGGGTGAAACCGCGGGGCGCAGCTAGTATTATAAATGCGAAAGTTTGTGAGGATGGATGGATGGATGTTTGTTACTCTTTCACGCAAAAACTACTGAACGGATTTTGATGAAACTGTACAGTAATATAGCTTATACATCAGAATAACACATAGGATACTTTTTATCCCGACATTCCCACGGGATCGAAACTTACGCGGGTGAAACCGCGGGGCGCAGCTAGTCAGCCTATAATCTTATTAACTTTAGTTGAGAACATTTTATTTGTATTAACATGTTGTAAAATAAATACTGGTCTATTAAAGTCGCATAATCAGCCTATACTTTTCCCACTGCTGGGACTCAGGCCTCCTCTCTGTGAGAGGGAGTGGGCTATCCACCAAGAGGTCCCAGTGCGGGTTGGTGGATGTCAAATATCTCCGAATTATTGGTTCTAGGACATGCCGGTTTCCTCACGATGTTATCCTTCACCGTTTTGAGCGCAATGGTGATGAAACCATTTACACAAAGTAAAGTGCCTGCTTGGGTACGAACCCACGACCTACCACTCGTAAGTTGGAGCCGATACCACTGGGCTACCACTGCTCTTGGGTATGGGCAACACTATCCTACTAATATCATAAACGCGAAAGTCTGTGAGGATGGATGGATGTTTGTTACTCTTTCACGCAAAAACTATTGAGCGAATTTGGATAAAATTTGGCACAAAGATAGTTTATTACCGGGATTAATAAATAGGATACTTTTTATCCAGGTAGTAAGTTTTCGTGGGATAACTTCCGACTTCCACGCGGGCGAAGCCACTGGCAAAAGCCAGTTCATCATAATAATTACCTACTTAATTGGTAAGCAGAGTGGTTCTTCGCACTAATGCATTGGAGATTGGTGTAAGTATATTGCCATTGCTACCGGGTACATGGTGGATATTTCACTAATTTAGAGACGAAACTCAAAAAATGGTGACTGAAAGCATCGTGAGGAAATCGGCATGTCCCAGAACCAAAAATTCGAAGACATGTGACATCTACCAACCCGCACTGGGACCGTGTGGTGGATTACGGCCCACTCCCTCTTAAACCTGTGTCTTATGTATGCGGAACTCCGTATTCAGTGTTTCCAAATAGCTACTTCCCGTGTAAATAGATAACGTATAGGATGGCCAATTCGGATGTATACAAGTTTTTTCCTCTATCTGATATGACGCCAATTTTTGTACTTGTTTGGTGTCTATTATTCAGTTAAAATGCGGAAAATTTTTAATATACATTCTATAAGACCTTTAGTAATATTATCCCGAAGTTCTAAAATGATTTTAAGCACGACCCAATTATTCTAACAAATCATTAAGACTAAAGAATACGATTTTGATCACTGAGGATTTCGCGACAAATCCTGACTTTTTTCTGTGAGTTTATCTAAATAGACGTGTCGTGGTCAAGCTTCAATACGAAAAGCAGAATATTTGTGACCTTGAAAGTGGGATACCTAATAAAGTAGGTACTTTACCTACTTATGCGAAAATTTAATGAAAAACATGATGAAAAGTGATCGCAATTTTAATAAAAACAGGAGAGGGTTAGGCAGATCTTATTTACCGTATAAAATTGCCAAGCCTTAATAATATAATTATAGAAAAATATCCAGTATTTTTTTTTGCAATAAAAATAAATCTTTACTACCGATTTGGCCACCCTGTATTATATTTGACATCGATTCAGTACTTAGTTGATTCTGAACAAAATACTTTTCAGACCTTACGCTTCTTGCCACATCTAGAAATATGTACATCTCTGTCTCGGGACTCTCATATCCCTTATCAATACTCTCAGTACTCTATATAAATAGGCATTCCAAGACCCTAAGCATCATTCGACAACTTCTCTTGAACATTCAATACTTCAAGAAATTCTTAATCAAATATTTGAACAAAATGTTCGCTCTAAAGTTGGTGCTGGCGACAGTCTTCGTGGTCACAAGCGCCAGACATCTGCCATGGGACGACCAAAGACACTACCAAGGATATCTACTCGGATCCGACGAAGAAGGACGCCCAGGTTTCTACCAAGCAGATCTTCTCCCTGAACTGGAAGAATCCTACCATCCTGGCAACTTAGCTAGAACCCGCAGGGCGTCAAGCAGCGTCACCCTCAACTCCGACGGTAGTATGGGCTTAGTTGGTAAAGTACCAATAGCTGGCGATGACAAGAATCGACTCAATGCCCTCGGTACTATGGATTTTAATAGCAACTTGGATACTGCAGCTAAAGGTGTCGGGCTCCAACTTGAAAACAAGGGTGGTCACAGCTTGACACTGGTGAAGCAACATGTTCCCGGGCTCGAAGATTCTTGGACTGGTGCTGGGAAACTGAACGTGTTCCACAATGATAAACATAACGTTGACGTGCGCGGTTCTCTTACTCGGCACATGCCTGATGTCCCAAATATGCCGAACTTCAACACTGTTGGCGGAGGCGTTGACTACATGTACAAGGATAAGGTGGGAGCGTCTCTGGGCATGTCAAGTACCCCGTTCCTCGACCGCAAGGACTACTCCGCAATGGGAAACCTGAATCTCTACAGAAATCCGACCACTTCTTTGGACTTCTCTGGAGGCTTCAAAAGGATGGAGACTCCCCATTTCAATACTGGCTGGGAACCGAACTTCGGGTTCACTTGGAGCAAGTATTTCTAGATTTAGATTTAAAATTTCCTTTATCACTCTTACTCAGTTTGTTTTCATTATACCATTTTTACAATTTAGTGGTCATTTTTTAAGTAGTTTTTTGCTATAGCCAGTAAAATTTTGTATCATATATATTTCCTGTGTATGTTCATATAAAAATTATACTCGTAAAACACAGATTTTTAATATTTTACTTCAAACTAGCTTCTGCCCGCGAATTCGTTCGTGTGGAAGTCGTAAGACACTACAATATACTAAAATAACAGCCAGATTTTCATACAACTTTCCTTTAAAGGAATTATGTTTGTAGTTTTAGTCTCAACAGCCAAAATTTGAAGAGTCAGGACTGGTAAAGTAAACTGTCACGCGGGAGCATGTGACACAGTTGTTCGTGTGAGAAGCAGTTCGTCCTGAGTTCAATTTCCCATTGTTTTTTCTTATTTCAAACCACGAGGCATTTTCCCTTTATTGTAAGAGATGAGATGTGGGTTACTACACCGAGAGTTACATTCCGATCTACTAATTGCCTCTAAGCTTTGATTTAACCTTCGAAGTCTTCCCAGTACTTTGAAGAATTTCTTCATTAAGTTTGCGAGTCACAGTTAATTGAAACAAAATAGTTTCTTCGAAGTATTTTTTCACGACTACAAGTTATGTAAGTAAGTATAAGTATGTGAAAGTTACATCGCAAGCTGGAAATTAGTAGCTGTCCTGATTCAGTGAGTAGGATGACTTGTATCTTAAGACTATGATGGCCCAGATACAAGTCAAAATACCTATGTTAGGTAATCGGAAAGTTCTGGATTAGCGACCATGTACTGGAAGTGGAAGGCACAGGCAACGCCTGGGTAGGCTTCCCAGAAGATGGACCAATGACCTGGGATTGGTCGTGGAAATCTGCCGGATGCAGGAAGCACAAGATTGGCTGTTGTGGCGATACTTTAGGGGGGCAATTTATTTATATACCAATTGCTTGCTGGACTTACAATATACACCAAAGCGTGCAGCAAGCTAACAACATTGAACTAAAAAAGTTCAAGTAAGCATTTAACCACGTTTACTCATCATTATAAGCCTATAATATTCCCACTGCTGGGACACAGGCCTCCTCTCTGTGAGAGGGAGTGGACCGTATTCCGCCACGCGGGCCTAGTGCGGGTTGGTAGATGTCACATGTCATCGTTTTTTTTTTTTTGTAGGACATGCCGGTTTCCTCACGATGTTTTCCTTCACCGTTTTGAGAGCAGTGGTGACGAAATAATTTACACAAAATAAAGCGCATGTCTGGGTTCAAACCTACGACCTACAACTCGTTAGTCGCGGCCGTTACCAGTAGACCACCACTGCCCAACTAGATTTACTGCTATACACAAATATGTCAACATCCGATTCCTGAGCAATTAGGGCGTTCGGCAGATTGATCGCCTCGGTTTCAATACTCAATACTCAATATATTTATTGCTTCCACATGTGAACTTAGGTGGTAGGTTTACAGAATATGATCATTGTGGACCCTGTCGGGCACAGCAACAGTGGGAGAGAGGAAGAGGGATTTTATTTCACTACTTAGTTGTTATACTATATAAATAAATATTGTTGTTATTTTATAAAAACATGTAATTTAAAATTTGTCATTTAGATATTCATTGATATTATAATATCATTTATATAATAGAAATTGCTTCAATTTATTTATGAATGTATTAAATTTTTGTTCTTGTTTAATTATTTCTGGTAATTTATTATATATTTTAATTGACATGACTTGTGTACTTGTTGAGTGCATTTTTAACTTAGAGCTTGGTAAGTTTAACCTATTTTTATGGCGTAATGTATATTTTGATTGTATATTTTCTCTTGTTGTGTAAAAGAATGTATAAGCAGGGGAGGGTAAGTATTTTATGTTCTTGGAAATGTGGTTTGCAACTGTCGGTATCTTCTATATTTACTAGTTGTGGGTTATGGGAGCATATCGAGCATTATAGGTACGCACTGGCAGAATCGCGAACACACGAACGGGTGCGCGTCAACCAATCAATGAACAGCAGTCTAGAGTAGTCGCGTCATCTTCTCTTATTCTTATTATTGAGCAGTCAGTATTAGTGCATCAACAGCGCACACTTATAATAATAATAATATATACCGGGACCCCATGATCCCGAGATATGTAAAAACATAAATATAATAATAATAAACACTTTATTTCAGACCATGAGGGGCCCGTGGCTAAATAATAACAGCTACACAGGTCGATCGATCAGGTTAAGCTACGCTTGCCGCAGTTGTTCATTGGATGGGTGACCATATTTACATACCAAGACTCCTCCGTGCCTCGGAAAGCACGTTAAGCCGTTGGTCCCGGCTGTCATTCGTGGATCTTTGACAGTCGTTACGGGTAGTCAGAAACCCGAAAGTCTAACAACCAGTCTTACCAAGGGGTATCGTATTACCTAGTAACTGGGTTGTGGAGGTCAGATAGGCAGTCGCTCCATGTAAAACACTGGTATTCAGCTGCATCCGGTTAGAGTGGAAGCCGACCCCAACATAGTTGGAAAAAGGCTAGGCAGATGATGATGATGACTTTATTAAGACCATGGTGTCCATTTTATTAGTAACAATGTTCTTATAGACTAGTGTTAGTAAAACTTAAAACTACCCACAACAAAATATATAAACAGAAAGTAAACTCAACAATCACTACTGCGCCATTCTAAATGGCGCACTTATGTCTCAGTTCCAACGTATTGATGACCACCATTCCCGCGGCAAACGGAGACGGATAAGTGTCTGGCAGTGGAGGTATTTCAGCTGAAAGATAATGACGATATTGGCCATGAAACAGCACTGGTGCTCTGTCTCGCATAGGGTCACAGCATTATACCGAGCGATGGCCGTTTTGCGTGATGTGACGAATGTTTACCCAGCTTATTATATTTTTTTTGTGTTATTTTTCTGCGTCATGTTTACCGCAAATAAACGTATTTTCTTTCTTTCTTTCTATGGTATTATGACGTCACAGGACAGAGTAGAAAGAACAGGATTATACCCTAAAAATAAAAGGCAACAAATATTTAGCAAGGGACTTGGTTAGTAAATTAAAGAAATAAGTGGGTGTTCATAATACTTTTAAATGCTCAGTACAAAGTTTTTCCATTAGCAGGCGAAGGCCTGGGCTTAATAGATTGTGGTTTTGGCCTAAAGATCATAAGATGAAGGTCTTCTGTTTTAATTTGATAAAATATTAATAAATGCTAGCCAAATGTGAGCCGTACTCAGCGCAATTTTTTTTCGTCCTACCAAAACTTCTAAAGTTTTTCGTCTTTTTAATGTTCGCCGCTAAGACTAAGGACAAACCATCTGTCTGTCTTTCTGAGCAACTTACGTAGCCAATAACGTGGAAAATCAAGGGATTTAGTCTCTTGACGTCGAGTCGCCGCCACGTCTGCTTGTACGGCTGGCCGCTAAGTACTAAGTCATTCAGCGAGCTATTGAAAGGGCTACGCTCAAAATCAAAATCACAATATTTTATTTCACATAAACCTACATGGAGGGGCTTGTGGCTAAATAATAACAGCCGCACAGGTCGATTGATCAGGTTAAGCTACGCTTGCCGCGGTTGGTCTGTGGATGGGTGACCATCTTTACATACCAAGATCCCTCCGTGCCTCGGAAAGCACGTTAAGCCGTTGGTCCCGGCTGTCATTCGTGTATCTTAGACAGTCGTTACGGGTAGTCAGAAGCCCGAAAGTCTGACAACCAGTCTTACCAAGGGGTATCGTATTACCCAGTAACTGGGTTGTGGAGGTCAGATAGGCAGTCGCTCCATGTAAAATACTGGTATTCAGCTGCATCCGGTTAAACTGGAAGCCGACCCCAACATACTTGGGAAAACGGCTAGGCAGATGATGATGATGAAACCTACATGATCACTTATGAAGCGTCAGAAGCTCCAACGGTTCCAATTGGTCGTTTGCTATGGAGAAGAGCCGGAAAGAAACTCCACGGTTACTCATTTAAAAATAATTGGTAATACATTGTTTTCAAATTACGGTGTTAACAGGTATGGGAGCCGATCTGAGGGATCGAATCCAATATGACCTGAAGGTCAATTCTCGTAATTAACGCGACAATTATTGTCAAAAGTTTACATTAAAAAAAAAACATCATCATCATCAGGTAGTTAGTTCGCGCATCTACAATGCGCTAACTCACTACAAAATCCTTGCCAAGTTACCTGCCAGCGACTGTATAGTGCTAGCTTTGGGATAAAATCACAAAACTATGATAAAACAGAGAAACTCTTGGAAGTTTAAAATACTCATCACTCCCTCACATACCCCAACAACACCACACACAACACACACGCCACAAGCACCCCTCGCACACCTCAACACTCACCCACACACCCATTCACCTTACACTCACTGCATTAACTCAACGTCAATATAGATATATACATCCCAAATCATTCATGTCCTGTTTTGTACTGTTTATCCTTGTCTTATTAATTGTAAATTAATAATTTACTAAATCAAAATTAAGTTAAATTAATTGCCAACTAAGCACTTTTTGCATGGAACATCATTCCATTCTGTATCTGGAGAAGGTCGTTGTTAGCAGCGCTACAGTTTATACTTTTGCAGCTATCATCGTTTTACTTGTTTTTAAGTCTTGTGTTATTGTTCCAAAATAAACTTATTATTATCACCATATGATATATATATCATCATCATCATATCATCTTTCACACAATCCATCCATCGTTTCTTCGGGAATAATTCCGATGACTTCCTGGAGTAGGATGATGTACTCACACCTTTCGCTCATAGGGGTAAGCAGGAATTACAGAACGCCACTTGTGCACTCACAACGCTTTCCTTCCCGAATAAAATAAATAAGTCCTCCTAACAAAAAGCTTGAAATTTCTTTTAAACTTCTCAGCTGTGACGATCTTAACCTTATTTAAATATTCCTCCGTAATGAAGCCTATTTCTCTATTTGTCTGCGCAAATTAAATTAATTCATCATCACAAGTGGTACAGTCACTGGGAATAAAGAAAAATATTGCTTCATTATGAAAAGTCCTTTCATGTTTTTTCATAATGAAATCGCGCGGCTGCTGATTTTATCCGACTTCAAAAAGGAGGAGGTTTCAATTATTCATAATGTTTTTTTTTTTTCGTAAAAGTTATAAAAACTTTTCTCCAACAAAAACAACAGTTAGTCTTTTTTTTGTGTTTTTGGCTACAGAAAAACACCGAACACACAAAAAACAACAAAGGCCTACAATTAGACCTTTCAGAAATATATCTTGTGTATGTACAGACGCCAGCAGGTCTCCCTACCCCAATCTGTCAAATTTCTTTGATAGATTTTCAACTTTAGCACAAAGGAATAAGGTTCATATTCAATTGGGAAAATCTGACAGATTGGGGTAGCTTGATGTGCTGGCCTCTGTACTAAAGGTACTCATTTGCCTACTTAACCCTTCATACAGACGTGATGTTATGTTATGTGTTAGACCTTCCCGACTTTGATCATTCTTCAAAACATTATTTGTAGAGAATGCTATGCGAATTAATTAAAACCAACTAATATTACTTACACGAGTCTCCCCGAGCGACGTACCTACTTTCCGACCTCTGATCTAGTTCTTTCACTACGATGGCAAATATACAACATTATTTTTAGTATAATGCGAAACCTGAATATAGTTTGTTCAGAATAAGTAACTGAATCGATTGCAATAATTTTTACACCATGTTATATTTTGTCCCAAAATTATTTAAAATAGATTGCTAGATGGACACCGAGCGACAGTACGTAATAATTATCGAGCGCAAGACGACGCGACGCTGCATGCGACTTTGTGATTTTTCATGATATAGTTTTGAAATTTTGTACATAGATTCTTTACATAAAAATACTAGACCGTGTTTCGGGTTTCGCATGTACTAAAAGTAATGTTGTATAACTTACTTACATTATAATATCACATTACTAACTCGTCAGGATAAGCTCAAAATTGTGCCATATTTTTTTAATAACTTTAAAAAGAAATTATAGCTCTGTTTAGCTTTGAAAAACTATTAACAGTTTGAATGGATGGATAAGGACAACTTAGATGTTGTTTTGAATGATGAAAAAAATTTTCTCTGTAAAGAAGTCACCTTTTTAGGAATCCACATAGACGAACAGTTAAATTGGAAAATTGAACTAGATGCGATTAACAAGTCAATATCTTCCGCATGTTACGTGTTGAGAGCTCTAAGAACAGAAATTAGTATTGAACAATTAAAAATGGTATATTTTGCATTGGTAGAATCAAAAATTAGATATACTTAGTATAATGTTTTGGGGAAATAGTTATGCTTATAACATCAAAAGAGCTTTCGTTTTGCAAAAACGTGCAATTCGCACTTTAGTTCGTGTTTCGCAGAGAAAGAGTTGCCGTGAATACTTTAATAAATTAGATATACTTACAGTACCGAGTATTTATGTATTTGTGCTGCTAACCAATATGGCCAAATATATGCACGAATATGAGACTGCAGAAGAACGAAAGATTAGAGAAGGCACGCGTAGGCAAGATATTAAGCTTTATAAAATACAGCCTAACTTAAATATTGTGAAGCACTGTCCGAGATACCAATCGGTTATATTATTTAAAAAATTGCCTTTAGATTTAAAAAGCGCTATACAACGTGGCGCCACAATGGTGACATTAATTTAACAAACATATACGTTTTCACATTTTCGTTTCATTTAGAAATTATATTTCTATTAAACGTTATTATTTACGGATTTATTTTAAATTTTAGAAAATGGCATCTTAGAGCAACCTGTATTTAAAGAACTGTCGCGCAGCGGTCATTTGCCGGGGTCACGGATCATAACATCGCATCAATGAAATTAGAACGAATAAGCAATACTATTAGGATGAAACAAATGCAAAGAGTACCCAATTGAAGGAAAGAGATAGCCCTTTGTCGGCGAGCGGCGCAGGCGACGCGCGCCCTCCCTTCCACCCGCCGCCGCACCGAACTCGAATTCTTTTTTTGCATTTCTAGTGATAGCCGAACCCGTGTCCTTGATACACTTCTTCACACTACGGTGTCTAATATTTTTTGCTTTATTTATTTATTTTTGTGTAATTAGATACTGCGATAAAGACGATTTGCTTTGTTTTCGTTTTGTAATCTAGTAGGTACGTTTACATCTCTTGCGATACGGACGCTTTTATTTGTGTTATTTTATTAATGCTTGTGTAAACTTGTGATCGTGATGGCAAATACACATCCGAACTACACAGCAGCTGAATATGCGGACATGATCCTAATTTTCAAGTCCATCACAGAGCCGTCCATAGGATATTAAAGCGCGAAAAGTGGCACCCATTCAAATTTAGAAAAGTGCATACTCTGTTAGACACTAAGCACCTCCGCTGTAGGTACCACTTGCGTCGCTCGGTTTCTTTGATAAGCCGTCAAAGAATCGGACCGATCACGAGTAGGTACATACAAGACGCGTTGCGCGATTGTTAGCGCGCGAAACGACGCGTTGCCGCTCCGAGTTAACGTAAGCCAGCAGCTATACACCTTTTTTACAGCTTATTCAACCGATTTTGACTTCTATTCCGTAGGAATAAGGATGGCATTAAAAGCAAAAAAAGTGCTTACAATAACAACTGTTTGCTGCTTTTAATGCCATCCTTATGCCTACGAAATAGAAGTCAAAATCGATTGAACCGACGGTAAAAAAGGTTTGTTTAAATTTCTAATCTTATTGTAAATGGAGTATAGGTAAGTGATTTCATGAATGAATTTTTGCAAGGGTGATCCCAATTTTAGTTACTTTTTTATTATTTAGTTTGTTTGAAAACATTTTTTTTTCAATTTACGAATTATTTTAACCTATCAAAATTTATATGATTAATAGGCACTAGCTCTACCCGTGTGTTAAATTAATGTCGCCATTGTAGCGCCACGTTGTATACTCCAGATATTTTAAAAAACAGCTGAAAAAATTTCTGTTAAGCAAGTGTTTATATAATATTAGTGACCTTTAGAGAAAATCAAATGTTGTGTGAATTTTTATGTGTGTATGAGTTTGTAAATTCAGATACAATCTATTGTTAATGAATAAATGACTATGACTATGACTATGACTAATGATTTCACTTTATTAGCATTGTGGGTTACAATGCTAATAAAGTGAAATCATTTTATTGTCAAACTGCGAATATTACTGAAATATTTTCAGCTAGCTTTTGCCCGCGACTTAGTCCCCATGAAATTTCTTGTTTTAAAATAAAA
Organism: Globia sparganii; assembly: GCA_949316385.1. NCBI lineage: Eukaryota > Metazoa > Arthropoda > Insecta > Lepidoptera > Noctuidae > Globia > Globia sparganii. Next base: position 4,756,848 of record OX438675.1, on the reverse strand, counting down.
TTATATCCAATGACACTCAGCTGTTCTGTAGCTTCTCATTAGTGAATGAATTTTTAGAATCGGGTCAGGAGTTAACTCTGGACCAACTCTGAAATCACGAAAACAAAATGAAGGGGCCTACCACCACTCTTACTCGTATAGCAGTATTATCTTAATCTTACTTCAGTGTGGGATAAATAATACTGCTGTAAGAGGTGGTGGTAGGCCCCCAGCTGTTTAATACAAAAGTTCAATATCTACTTGACCAAAATGTATTAAACAGCTGATTTTTTTTCGTGATTTCAGAGTTGGTCCCATAGTGAAAGTTGTTCAGTTCGATGGTCTAAAGCACCTCTTAAAGTTTGTCGGGTTAATTTTTTAGCACTTTGTAGATAAAACCATTAGGGGTACTGTAGAACTGTCAAAAAGTCATTCAGTCAGAAAAATAAAGGTAGTTGCCCATTGCAAAGCGTAGTACGGCCAAGAAACTCCACAGACAAATCCATTTTAAATCCAAACCAGAAAAGGTATGCACTTCAGTAATCTGTTTCCGAATTAGCACGAATGTCATGATACCGAGTAACTCACCACAGAGGCAAAGCTTCTAACTTTTATACTGCCGCGCTTTTTAATAGTGCACCTATCATAGCATATGTATATGAAGTTATCTCTCTGTTGGATTACCTACTCCGGTCGCAGATCACAATCTCTCACTCAAAAGCTCAGAAATGTTTTGTAGAATTGCATAGAATTGTAAATCTTTAATTTTGTAGTCATGGGGTAATACAAAATAGTCGAGTATAAAATGTTCTTCCAACCGATTTCGGTCACGGGGGCCAATCTTATCGGAGAATAGCTAGGTACGGGGGAGATATTATAGTGCACAAGTGTGTGCGCAAACACAGGTGCACTCTCTGTTCCTTTAATCTCATAGACCGATGGGACGGCAATCCGACACGACCAGGGAGAGATCAGGCGCAGGACCAACGGCTTTACGTACTTTCCGAGGCACGAGGGTATTAAACCGCCAACTTCAAAACTCCGGACTGTTACTAAGAAATTTCTAATGGAAAACCCAATAACACTTTTTCCGACCCGGGAATCGAACCTAGGACCCTACGCTCAGCAGTCGCGCTTGCAACCAAGAGACCAACGGGGCAGTCAACGAGGCGAGTATATTGATCATTGTAACAGCTCTATATTAGATCTCAACATTACGTGTTCGTACTTCCGAAGACATAATCATTTCCGAAATGCATATTTTCTTGGAAAATCTGTACTGTGTGTAACTTATTTACGAGAAAGAGCGTAGTGTATACTCGTAATTCACAAGGATTAGAAGGATTTATTGGAGATTTTTTTTCTTTCTAAGTAGTTACGTAAGTAGTCACTTAAGAGCAAGTATTTGATATAATGTCTTAGTGTCAAGTTGGTGTCCTGGATATACTCTGTGTTATATGATGTGAGCGCATGTACACCCTTGAACCTTCTGTAAACAGCCGTAAGGTTAACTTGGTAAACAAATTGTATAATTCAGTGGCTGCCTTTATGTTTAACACCCACATTATAAGGGTTGTCCCAGCTTTGAGGAATCTGACTTAAATGATAAGAGTTGAAAATGTTTGGGTAGAAAATTATATTATTTTGATCTTAACAGTAACTAGGTTGTGGAGGTCAGACAGGCAGTCGTCCATGTAAAATAGGTACTGGTATTCAGCTGCATCTAGTAAGACTAGAAGCCGACTCCAACATAGATGGGGAAAGACTAGGTAGCTGATGGTAATGAATTTAGGATGCTTGAATCAATATATACCTTTTAGTTGTCTCTTTTTGTAAAGAAAAATAAACAATAATACATAATAATAATAATTATTATTATATCAATATTCTTCTGTGCATTTATTTACTTACGCTTACGTCGCAAGTAGGCCATGTGGCAGACCTACGCATGTCGGGGTCGGCTAGACTTTAAATTCTGAATACATAGTCTGTAGTTTATTTTGCTGTGAAAATGCATTTCTATCAAAGATATTTTATGTGATAAGTAGGTATTTCTAGATTTCTTTTTCGATCAGGGCCTTATGTTGATAAGACATAACCTCTAAATATCTAGAACTTCAAACTAGAAATTTTTATTTCCTGTATTCCTATAAAAGTATAACTGAAGACTGAAGACAAAACTGTTCAAAAATTCAAACTCCGTATTTTAACATATTTTTCATCGGTAGACGCAAAAAAAAAAAATGTCAACAAAAATTTGTTCGGGCGTTCGCCATTGTTCTTTGGGTAGCAAGCATGAATCACGAAAGTTTTGAAATGTCGGGAAAACTACGATTACCTATCTGAAATAATCTATTAAAAATCTGTTGGATTTTTGTGCTGCAGAAATGTTTGAAACGCACCTCCATACTTATTTTTCTGGTAGCTGAAGTTTTGAACCTACATATTTTTACTCGACCATGTATTTTGAGAGCCCGTGGCTAATTAATAACAGCCGCACATGTCGATCAGGTTAAGCTACGCTTGCCGCGGTTGGTCTGTGGATAGGTGACCATCTTTACATACCGAGACCCCTCCGTGCCTTGGAAAGCACGTTAAGCCGTTGGTCCGGGTTGTCATTCGTGGATCTTTGACAGTCGTTACGGGTAGTCAGAAGCCCGAAAGTCTGACAACCAGTCTTACCAAGGGGTATCGTATTACCCAGTAACTTGGTTGTGGAGATCAGATAGGCAGCCGCTCCATGTAAATTACTGGTATTCAGCTGCATCCGGTTAGACTGGAAGCCGACCCCAACATAGTTGGGAAAAGGCTAGGCAGATGATGATGATGTTTTTACTCGACCTAACTGTTAGGTCGAGAAAAAACATGTAGGTTCAAAACAACATACAAAATGTTAGGTCCTTACATTTTGTAACATTATCATGGCAGCCCTATCTCCCATTGTTAGAACACAATGTGCAATAACTTAAACTTCGCCATAACTTAACAGGCTGTGATGGCGTGCATTGTCTGCTAAATCTTCTAGATGAGCTATAAATTATCGATATAGCTTAGCGTTTGAGATTATCATTTAAGAATACATCATTCATGTTGTTCACATATTGTTTTAGCATATTAGAATTTAGTGTTTCTCGTCTTCTCTATCTATACCTATCATATCACCATCTGCCTAGCCTTCTCCTTAATATGTATTTTAAGGTCAGCTTCCAGTCTAACCGGATGCAGCTGAATACCGGTATATTATATGGAGCGACTGCCTATCTGACTTCAAAAATATATATAAACATCCGAATCCAGAACCTCCTCCTTTTTGAAGTCGGTTAATAAAACACATATATACTTTGGCACTTATTATATTAATATCTCGTTTGTTTTCTTTAATATTTTAATAAATAGGCATTTTCAATCACATTTATAACAGGGGACAAACATTTAAATACAATTGTAATAATACACTATTCAGAACAGATCTATAAAGTTAAGTATAGTACCGGCTGCTATGGCACATCGAGCGTTAGAAGGAGACTGTCACACAGGTATGAGCAGAACTTGGAACCGGTACCAAAAATACAGGTTCTGTATCGGTACTTAGTGATTGTTGCCATTTCGGTACCTGGGTACTGGTTCCAGACGGGTACCGGTTCCAGTCAGGTACACACGGCTACACATCAAGCTACACATTACCAGTTTTAGCTGACCTCGCACTGTATAGGTTTTTCGTACAATCAGAAGTCAGCTCATACTGGTTATGTATAGCTTGATGTGTAGCCGTGCGTACCGGTACTCCACCGAACAAGAATCCGTACAAAATTCAGGTACCCAGCGATTACCACAAATCACATATTTATACTTGGAACCATGTACGGTTCGCAATCCTGAAGTTATTTTTCTAATGCCTATTAACTAAGTATCCTTTTTACTTACTTTATCTGTTTTCTGTTTTCTCACTCTAACTGACGGAAATATTGGTTTAGTACCGGTACAGCACCGATACTAGTACAGGTACTACTCTGGTGCCGGTATCACACCAAGGTCAATGGTACCGTTTCCCAAAAATACCGGTATTTCGAGCCCTGGTTATGAGTGACTAGTGTGATAGGCGTTGATCTTCGTAAAACTCGATGTGCCATATTGTCGAATAGGTACTGTACATACCTACATAATAATAGGTATACAAGGTCAAATTAAATTAGCTAAACATTAGCCCCGATTCTGTTGTTCACAAAGTAAATTAAATTTAAGTTCAGTGCATCTTTTTCTTTCTATTTCATTATGAAAAGGACAGAAGATAAATATTAGTTTAGTCCTGTCAAATTAGATAATCCATAGACAAGTTTAGACGTGATTAAAAAATTGGCTACTAAAAATACGTCAATTTACGTCAGGCGCTGACAATTTGACAGGACTAAACCAATATTTATCTTCTGTCCTTTTCTTAATGAAATAGAAAGAAAAAGATGCACTGAACTTAAATTTAGTTTAGTTTGTGAACCACAGAATCGGGGCCATTGTAAAACAAAGAAAGCCCGATCAACGAATGCAGGTAGGGTCTGGTATGAGCATAGAAAATCACTACTTTTTTATTTATAGTGTTTAGATATTTATATCAATAGGTACCCATTACTTCTGTGTACATATAGTCAACATACTGATTTTCAAACTAATATTTCAAGAAGACGTCGTTTACCTAAAAAAATGTTTTTATTTTGTTATAAATCATGTTTAGATATCAAAACTCATCACGTCAGCGGGGTTTCGCTGAATAATTTAATCTGACCTTGTATAAATTTGAGCTAAATCATTTTCTACTGGTAGGTGTGACAAGATTGATTCTTATAAGTATAGGAGCTAGGTTTACTAAATGCTTTAATACCAAGCGGCTACATACTTTCCAATTGCGTAGCTTTGATTGCAACATTTAAAAATCATTAATTGTTAAATTGTAACAAAATAAAACAATGCTGGATAAATAAATGGATAATAGGGTTTTCAACACAATAGGAAAATAAATGTGCATTTCGACAAGTAAAACCAAGGAAATAAATTGTTTATCAAATTGACAAACTACGTCAATTTGCCCTGCTGACTTTCATAAATCTGTAATGACGGCTGTGATTTGAATAAACGGACAATTTAAGACGGTCAAATTAATAAACAATTTATTTCCTTGATATTTTCTATTGGTATCAATATAGTAATGGAAATTAAATAAAAATTCAGACGAAAGCAGAATATACAGATTGTTTATAGAATATAAATTACCTACTCCATAATTTGTACATCGTCGTAATTCCTCCATTTAGAAGCATTATCTTACTTAAGAAATAACAATAATTCTGTAAAAGCATTGGCATTTTAACACGTACACCTGTGTCGCAAAAATACTTTATTAGGTGTCAGTAAACTTTATAATACACTAGCTTCTGCCCGCAACTTCGTCCGCGTGAAATTTCACCCTCCCCACATTCACCCTCTCAGGGGTGAAATTTTAAAAAACCCTTTCTTAGTGGATACTTCTCTTCATAAAGAACACACCTTCCAAATTTCATGTCTCTAGGACCAGCGGTTTAGGCTGTGCGTTGATATATCAGTCAGTCAGGACTTTGAATTTTATTAAAAGGAATACTTTATTACCAAAAATATCAATTTTAAAATTGTGTAACACACTTTCAATCATAATCTGAGAGTTTCATAGGTATGAAGAATTCGTCTACTCAATAAAGTAAATAACGCGATGAGCGTGAGTGAAATGTCAAAATTAAATCCATTGCGACCAGTTGTTATTTTATGTGTGTTACGCAATTACCCCGCTGGTAATGATGTTTTCAGTATATTGTAAAGCATATATTATGATTCCTAAAGCTCCTACAGTATAATGCCCTGTGACAAAAATAGTCTACGCACGCCGACTCAAGCGTAAAACTACAAAGAACAAACAACATCCCTGTGACATACAAAAAACATCATACAAAACTTTCAGGAAATTCGTAATCAACACTTTTAGACTTCTGGAAAGCGACCACACAGTCGACTTTTATTTTTTGGTACGACACGGATTTCTTTTCACTATCCATGCTCCTCGCTTTGGCACTGTTTATTAAAACGCTACGTCTCAAAGAGTGGCTTCGACCCAAATTATCAACCTCACTGCCTGACCTAATATTTTTACTATTGGAATGACCGATAAACTTGCCAGTATCACCTCCCCTACAATCTTCGCGATCAGTTTTATGTTCGACGTCAACCACTTCGGATATCTCAATGTTTCCTTCGCTCCTCATCCTGTTTATGACCGGCTTTGTATTCGAACAAACAGGCGCGGATTGTTGTCTCGCAAATGTTTTGTTGGGAAATATTCTATCAAATAGACCCTTTTCTATTTCATCTTTGCTTTCCGACTCTGTGTCTGTACGGTCGATGCTGCTTCTATGGCTGAACAGCTTCTTCAAACTGTTCGTCGTTCGCGTCAAGCTGCTGCTCGTCGTCGATCCATTTGTAATCGTCCTCTGAGCTCGCCGTGCCTTATCTTCTAACTTTCTCTTATAACATATGCAGACCTTACAGAATCCGATGCGGAATTTTGAAGACATTAAATTGTATAGTATAGGATTGATCGCCGAATTTATATAGAGCATGACTCTCGCGAAGTATAGTATGTTATACCATTTCTCTGGGCTGAAATCTTCATAGAATTCTGGTGGTGTTATTATTATCCATAGTGTGAGAGCTCTATAAGGCATGAGGCATAAAAAGAAACATAACACAACAGTCCCAAGCATCAGAATGACTTGCTTTCTAGCTCTCGTATTGTAAGGATCCACAGTTTTATTCATGACAACTTTAGAAGCTGCAGTGATTAAATTTTTGGCTATAACGCTGTATAATACTATGAGGATAATTAGAGGTAGTACGTAGAGGAGGATGATGATGGCGATGAAGAACGTGATTTGCCAGAACGTGACAGCTTGTGTGAGGCACTGGCCGTAGGCAGTGCCGTCGTGACGTGTGACGGTGTGATGCTCAGCAATGGCCAGGATAGGACTGAAAACAAGAAACATTATGATCATGATATCTACAAAGCTAACAACAAAACTACGGATGATTTTGCAACAGAAGAGTCTAACTACGAAAATAATAGGTGGTGATATAATAATGATGCGTCGCATTCTCTAATATTTATTTGTTATGCAACCAACCTACATACTACACCATTAGGCCCTGCAAATAATATTAAATCACGCAGACGTTTATGATATGTAATTTCCTATAGATCATTCAAATTCTTCATTAAGATTTTATGCGTAGAGTTAAGTGACACGTTATATTTTATTAATATTAATTAGATATAACTCTTAACTGCAGTGTATAAATTTTGGTAACAGTCTAATTTATGATCCGTGTTTAATCGACCGTTTTTAATAATTCCCGCTTATTTACCGCCTCATAGACGAGCATATGCATAATCCTATGGTTCTTAGTGTAATTATTTTTGGTTTAACCTACCTAGTATGAATAATTTATTTAATACTATAGATTTTCGTTATATTAATAAAAAGGAATTTATAATTCATAATAATTTTTATATTATAATTTTATAATTTTTATACATGGTAAAAAATTTTAGGCCTCTAAAAAGAAAATATTAGCAGCATCTTTTTCATTATTTTTATTAATTTACCATGTCAGAAGTCAAAAACTAGCATTTTAATGATAATGAAAAAGTAGGTAGGCAGATACAAAAGAAAACTTTTTGTAGGCAGCATTTTCCTAGTTTTAGCTATACACTGTAGTTTATATTTCATTTAAATTGCTTAAAAAAAAACAACCAAATAAAATGCTGCTCGTTATTCAAGCTCGTTGAACATGACAGATGGTCCTCATAACCAGAGCATCCATGTTTATTGTTTTTATGTAATGGATGGGCCGTAAATATTTTAGCGAATAGAAAGTGGGTCGTGCCCAATTTGGAGGCTGTGCTAATGACTCGTCTTTCCATGTATTAGATGTTTGTCAGCATTTTTGGTATAGTATCCGCCTAGTCTTTGTTCTGTTCAATAGGAATGTTTTTTTTTTGTTTTGTTTACTTTACTAATTGTTGTTTTTGGTTTCGATTGTTACCATACTAAAAATCTCAATATACCATAGATCTATGACAGTATAACGGGAATATAAACACAGTGGCAGTTAATGTAGCACAAGCCTTAAACTCCAATTTGTGAACAAAATATACCTATTCTATTCCATTGGATTTTTAATAAGAATAAGTGCCAAGTTGCTACTGTTGGTGATTTGACATAATTAGTTTAAAAACATGTGTAAAAAATTATGCCAGAGCTGCTTTTAACTTCGATCATTCAACCTATGGACTCGTAACGCGCTTAAAAATATTTGTATTTGAACGAAGTTTTTTGGTGTTTATAATCTGAGTATCTATATCTATAATAGTGTCCCTAATAAAATTGTAACTTAAGGACCATAATTATTATTCTATGATTTTCATTATTCTTCACTAAGTAATGTTTTTGGTGTAGGTAAGTATAGGACCTGAATAGTCCGTAAGTTTTTGCCCTTACATTAACTATAATGCTATTGGTTGAACTCGATAAATTTTAAAACCTTGTAAAATTTTTAAAATAATCTCATAAAAAAAAACATTTCTTATAAAAACTGAAGAGTCAGTTAAAAGTTGACTTTACCTGTCCAATTACTTTGGATATTTATGAATGCTTTCTGTAAGCATTTTATTTGATTTAATGCTCTCATAGTATTTGAAATAATATTAATCAATTTTATCACTCTGCAGATTTTTTTAAAAATATTATTCCTTGCATTTTGACAGGTCAAGTTATATTTTAACTTCTTTCATAAATAATTTATATTTTGCCATATATCACAAAACCCATTCTTAGATAAGCATTTCAAAAACTCGTGCAGAAAAATCAAATAAAAATAAAATATGATCGTGCGACATAAGCAGTTAGTGTAAACATGAAAACATATTTAGCATACATGTCATAACAACAAGCCATAGTAAGATAATAATTTATTATTTATTTTAATACTGTAAAAACTATATAACTGTTTTCTATGATAACATTAATAAAGTAGGCACAGTCAAAAAAAGAGTTTGATATGCAGAAATAAAAAAAAAAACATTTTGCAATACCTACAAAATTAGGTATTTAGGCAGTTATGACCATTTTTTATGCCTTTTGAGGCCTTCTTCCCCTTCTTTGTTTTTTAATAACTCTCTTTTTTATCTTTTTTTTTTCATTATCAACTAGCGGTCCGTCCCGGCTTCGCACAGGTGGGGAAAAAAAGCCTATATTAATCAGTGATAATGTAGCATTCAAATGGTGAAAGAATTTTTAAAATCGGTCCCAGTACTTTTTGAGCCGATTCGTTACAAACATACATACAAATCTTTTATAATATTAGTATAGGTAATATTATTTACTTTTCTAAATATTTTTATAAAAACATAGTAGCCATTGGCGTCAGGTTCAAGCTGCCGGTGGTGAGGGCTCTAGAGGGAGGAACTTCCGCACTACGTGTGCCGTGTCTAGGAGCTTGTACATAATATTATTAAAATTATGATTTTAAGACTGTGTTAGCTTAAAAATTATGTATATGTTTACTGCAAAATACAATATCAGGTAATAACCTCTTCTATATTTTCTTAACACATACAGATCATCGACCAAAAAGTAGTTAGGTATATTGCTTTTAACCCGAATACTTATCTATTCTGTTGACTGTATCTACTATTTGAGGACAAAATAATTAACCTACTTAGTACCCGCTTTTTTTATTTCATTAATCAATTGTCTCTACAAAAAGCTTCGCTAAGAAACTTAAATTAATATTGCAAAGTTTAATTTTCATTTGTAATGGCAACTTGCAAAAACCTCACTTATCGTGTTGAAGATCGCCGCGGGCTCAAATGGGGACAGGTCGCGAACCTACTGCTTTGGAACGTCATTTCAAGCTTTTAGGTCAGTACATGATTTATGATGTTAATTGACTTTGGAGTTTTTAATAGTCGTAAGTAGAAATTGAAATATGTGTGTGTAAATAATTACTTAAAGAACATAGGTAGCTATATA